>CM075067.1:72514477-77514477 GCA_037428765.1 Rubia yunnanensis
AAATAAATTAAAAGAAACAAGTGATATAAACCTCTGGAGATTGTCCATAGGCTTATGTTTGAAACTGCATGGCGGATTGACCTGCCACTCCACCAGTTCTTTTTGCAGCCGATTGCTAGCTATCTTACTCAAAGCCTAATTGCAGCTGCATAAAAAGCTCTCGTTATCGTGAAATCTGGAAAAAAAAATGCTGAATTGAAAGGAAGTTGGGAGAGATACGAACCTTCCGGGAGGAAGCGGAGGAGCTGGTGATGGTGTAGATGCCATGCGACGGAAGACGGACGAGGAGGAGTGTTGACAACGCTGGCGATGAAGAAAAGGCATAATTTTTCGTGCGGGGGAGCTGGTCATGGCGTAGCTACCACGCAGCGGAAGACGGAGAAGGAGGAGTGTTGACGACACCGACGATGAAGAAGAAGCTTAATTTGTCTATTTGTTTTTTAACGCATATCTGAAATGCTTTACAGTATAGAAAGTGGCCTAGTTACATGTAGTGGAGAGCATAATTGTCCTTTTACATTTTTTTATTTTTAAAAAACTGAGGTATAATAGTCATTTCATGTATTTTTGGCCAAATTCAGGCATTCAGGGTTATATTAGCACATTCTAGCAAAACACGGGATTGCAATAGCACTTTTCAACTTCATAGGGTCATATTAGCACAAACCCTCAAAACATAGGGTTATATGAGCACTTAACTCATAGCAATTTTATGTGAGAAAAACTGGGAAGAAACATGACTCTTCTCCGTATATTTTCTTTGTTCAAAATCAAAATAAACACTTAAAGCTCCTAAATTTTTTTATTTCCTAGTCAAAAATATACTTTCATATTCTAATGCAGAAATATTGTCCAAAAACTTACACTATTGGAGAAAGGCCTATACATGCGGTTACATCGCACCAAAGAAAGCACTATTCAGGTGCCTTCTCTGGCCCTGACTTTGATCAAAATCGATCAAAGGCGGTTAAAAAATGACTTTAATTAGGGTCCAAAATAGGTTCCAAATTTGAAATTAGGAACCTATTAATGATGTTCTAAGAAAATGATGTCGGATCAGGTTTCTGGCAGCCTCGAAGCGAAGAACAACACATTAGAGCAACGCAGAGCAACACACAGTGGGAGAAACCCTAGCTCCGGGGAAGATGAATGCTCCAGCGAAGAACAATACACAGCAGGAGAAACCCTAGCTCCTGCAGCGGGAGATAAATGCTCTGGCGGAAGACCATATCTTGAGGTGTGTCTTCTCCATCAATGCCACGGGCTTTGTTCCAAAGAAGGCAGGAGACGGGAGGCCGAGCCAAATCAATGGTAGTTCTTCTCCACCGGTGGAGGCAGGAGACGGAGCGACAACGGGAAAATGAGGAGGCAGTGCAGGAGAGTGATGGTGGAGGAAGAGAGGTGTGACGGGAAGAGAGGCGTGAGAGAATATAAATACAAAGGCTAGGAAAGAGAGGTGTGAGGGGTAATGAAAAAAACAAAGGCTAGGAAAGGTTTAGGATCAATTTTCATTGGGCGGAACCGCCTTTAATCAATTTAAAATCACATTTCAAAAGTTTGGCATAACTAGGGAGGGAGTTCCGAATTTGGTATCCTTTTCAGGTCCTAATTAAACACAATTCCTCATAAACCGTCTTTGATTACATGTCTTTAATCACCCCTTCTCCACTAGTGTTACCATACTAAATTTAAAATGTCCTTTTTAGATACAAGGGCTAATAAAGTTATTCTTTCATTAAATTTAGTTAAGTGAATGATACATGAATTTCAATGTTATTTTTAGGCTCTAAATGAAAAGTGATCGGAATATTACTCTTTTTAAAATGTAGTTTTGAGTTATAAATGCTGAAGATTGACACGTGGCATTTTCTACATGATTTAGTAGGAACATTTTTACACATGGAAAGTTCCAACAACTACACGATTGAGATGCACGTGCCACCTTAAATTTCCATGTAACGGGATTTGGCCACACGCAGCCAGTTCCAGTAAAGCGCAAAAACATAAGAGTCTGTTTGTTTCTTCTTTCTTCTCCCTTTTTGTGTCTTTTTGTATTTCTTTGGTGGGTTTTTATTATTATATTCTTGTTTTTCTATTTTCCAGCATTTTTCCTCTAAATTTTAATTTTTTATTCTTCTTCCAAGTTTCAAAACAGATTACATAGGTAACATTTGAATTTAGATTTTAAATGGTCATATTGGGCATGTATTAGGTCCATTTTTATTTTAGCGTTAGATTTAGATTGTTTGTACTTAACTATATTTTTCTGCCGACCTTTTTTTTGAAAAACATATTTGGTTTCCAATATGTTCTCAAACTAGGTTAGGAGAGATTTGAGTTAAAGGATTTTTAAGTACTAATTTTTGGCGATACCAGAGTGAGGATTCAGAATAGATTGGTAAATTCCAGCAAGAGAGGATAAGGTAGTTCAATTAGGAACGAGTTACACACTTTCTTACATATTTGATGCTATATGTTGTATCCGGTTCGAGAAGGGACACTATTTCAAGTTGGTGAACAAATCAAACTGATAGATTCAGTCCAAGTTGATATGATGTTTTACAGTAGAGGATCACCTTATGTTTTATGTATTCTTCATTTGTTCTTCATTTTGCCGCATAATTTTTGTTTTAAATGTGATGTTTAGCATCTATGTGTAAATGAGTTCAGGTCATATCTCGTTGCAATAAATTACTCAAATGTAGGTCATTGACCAATCTGATAATCAATATGAAGGATTGAATTTCCTAACATCCCTATTAATGGTGATTTTAATTTTATTTTTTTAAAAAAAATCTGTGTGCGGGTTAGTCTTATTTTCATCCCTCAATTGAACCTAAGTGGCAATCTATATTAGAACTAAGTGTTTATATAACCCTAAGTTATTTGGTATGTGAAATTATAATCATAAGTTTTTTGAAAGTGCAGTTGTACCAAAGTCATGATACCAATTCATATTCTCCCTAGTTTAAGCGATCATTCGGGTATAAGTTTATATATTTTGGCCGGCCATGAATATAAATGTACTTTAATAAAATTAAAAATTATACTTTCCCAGAAACTGGGGGTCATGTAAGTATTTTACTCACTATATTATTATTTGAGAATGAGAAAAGGAAAACGAAGACGCACATGACTATTTTGAGTGCTAATTCAAGTGGTAAAATTTTTCTTGGATTTTTGTGTCCACGTCTTCTCATCAGGGGATGATGGTGCAAACAACATATTTCAATTAATGTCGTTGAATATTTATTATTATATTGAATAAGTATGAAATTGTCTTCATATACACCCTTCGTTTCAGTTTAAATTACGGTCTAAATATTATACACTGTTTGATAAACATATTTGACCATTAATATGTTTAGCTACGTATAATAACGACATACAAAAAGTTACTTTCTAGAAACTACTTGTTACGACGAATTCAACAATATCACATAGGATAATATTATGTCTCATATATCTATACAAATATGCGATCAAAATTTGATAGAGAATAGTGACATAAAGCAAGTGGGTAATTTAAGTTGCGACAGAGGGAGTATTAGCATTGATTTTTTACCGTTGCGTTCATGATCGTTGCTCGATTTAGTTGTTCACGTTGATATATTTTGTCCAATATTAGTTGTACAAATCGTGTATTTGTGGCTTCGTTTGTGTTTTTGTATGGGTTGATATGTGTAAGGTATTTATCGTTTGGACAACATAGATCGTGCTCTGAATCAAGTGTTGTTACATTTCTTGAAGATCCATGTTTAACTTGGTGATATTGATGTGTGATATACTTTTCTCTGCCAAGTGATCATAATTTTTACGGGAAACAAGTTAATAATATCCCGATGGTGGTATTACAGTTTGAGAAAGTTTCAATAAGGTGGTCTGTCTATAAGTTAGGGGTGGCAAATGGGCGGGCAGGTTGAATATGGGTTGAGTAAAATGGGTAGTTCAAAATATAAGTATGATCAATTTTGACCCAGTTTATGATAGGTCAAAAAATGGATCGGGTTGAAACCCGCTCAATTCACGAGTCAAACATCATTCAACTCACAGGTCAAAAATGGGTAAGCTCACGGGTTTCGGCCCATATATAAACCTACATGGGTATATATACCGACTCATATGGGTAAAATCCACGGGTTTCAACCCATATATTGACCCATATGAGTTTATATACCAACTCATATGGGTAAACCTGCAGGCTTCAACTGGCAACCCGCAAACCCAACCTACTTAGCACATATTTTCAATTACACATTTAACCCATTAACCGTTTAATCTATTACCCATTTTATCCATACCCATCCGGGTGAAAAAATAAATAACTTGCTTGACCCGCGAGTTACGGGTCTATTTTGCCACTCCTACCATAAGCTTATAGATAAGTCGTCGTATTTTTTAACTTAAAATGTGTTTTTTTAAAATTCAAATATTGTTCTTTAAAAGTTAAAACTTTTAATAAGTTGCGTATGAATGTGAAAATAGAAGATATAACGCAAAGTGTATTTTTAACGCTATTTTTTTATCGAAAGTGCATAAATTACCTTGTAAAATTTAAAAGTGCAAAAATAACCTTGAATTTTGTTGACCGTAATGTCAATGGTCAAATTGGCCAAAAATTATCGACATGACTGTTTTACCCTTCTATTAGAAAATTTTAAAAATAGAGTTTTTCCCATTCTCCCTTCTTCCTTCTTTCTTTCTCCCCTTTCTTCCCCAGTCAGCGACGGTGGCGCTTAGGGTGTTGGTGTTTAAAGTCAGGGGCGGTGTCTGGGGAGTTTATAGAATTAGGGCGGAGGGTCTAGGGTGGGTTTCAGAGGGGGTTGTGGGCCTAGCGGTGGGTATGGAAGTGGCGAGGTGTGGAGAAGACGACGGTGGCACGGCGGGTCTGGGCAGAGAAAATTGGTGGCGGGTCTAGTCTGGGTGTTGGCGGGTTTGTGCGGAGGGGATTGGTGGCAGGTCTGGGCTGGGTGGTGGCGGATCTGTGCGGAGGGGATTATTGGTAGGGGAGAGGATATGGAGAGGTGGTTGTGCGGGGTCTAGTAGTGGTGGCGGAGATGGTGGCACGGCAACATAGTGTTGGTAGCGTAGCGGTGGAGTGTCAGTGGCAGGTTTGAAGAAGAAGAAGAAGAACCCTAGGGGTATTTTGTCATTAAATTCTTCATTTTAAGAATAGGGTAATTTTCATTTTTTTCATAAATGGCCAATGCCTGAATTCGTTCAGTCAATGCCGAAATTGTGCAATTTTGGTATAATTGCACTATTCTACGAAAACTTAAGAGTTATTTTTGCATTTTTAAATTTTACAGGGTTATATATGCACTTTCAAAATTTAATAGTGTCATTTTTTCACTTTTTTCCTAAGAAATATTATAGAGTAAAGTGCTAAAATAATCCTGACTTTAGGTTGAAAGTGCCAATATAATCCTGCAATCTCAGAAAATTCTAATCTAACCTTTGACTCCGCTAATTTTTTAGTCAACGTTTTGATGACCGGATTTTGTGGAAAAGATGATTTTTCCCTTGTCAAAAAAAATATAAAATGCTAAAAGACTTATGTGCCTTTTTCTCCCTTCTTCCGTTATGGATAGCCCTAGCCCATGCTTCATTTCTTCCATGTCCGCCGTCGTGTGAAGCTCCTCATCCCCATACGAATTTAACTTTTCTCTCCCATGACATATGAACTTTTCCTTCGCATTCAACGATCGGAATTTCTCCGACCAGGTTCTCCTGATCGAGGTCCTCGCTGACGAACCTTTCATCCATTGTGGAGAGCCCTAGCCCCTGCTCTATTTCTTCCATTTCCACCGTCGTAGAGAGCTCCCCATCCACCTCGTCGAAGCGACCATCGTCGACGCATCTCAAACCGGAGGCCGCGACCCGAACCTCGCATTCTCATTCAACGATTGGATTTTCTCTGACCGAGTTCTCCTGATCGAGGTCCTCACGGACGATTCCACTGATGCTAACTCCAACAATGGTGGCTATGCCTACAACGTGTGCCAGAGGCGGGGCTAGGGTGTGGGAGATCGGGAGGGGTGGCAGCGGGAAGAGGAGGTTAGGAGGCAACGCTAGGGCAGAGAAGGAGATCGGGAGAGGGTGGTAGGGAGGTGGGGTGGTGACGAGCGGCTAGGGAGGGATGGGGCTGGGCAGGGGGAGATCAGGATGGGTGGCATCGGGAGCAGTGCAGGTGGGGTGGTGAAATTTCTAGCGGCGGCGGTGGCGAAGCAACAGTGAAGAAGAAGAAGATAAGGGTATTTTAGGTATTAATTTTCTAACTTCTTAGTTAGGGGTATTTATGTCATTTCTTTTCTTGTTATTGACGAAATTTCATGGGTCAATGCCAGAATTAGGGAGTTTGGCTATATCGGCACAAATTTTTGAAAGTTATGGTTAGATTGATAATTTTCCAAATTGTAGGGTTGTATTGACACTTTCAGCCTAAAGTCAGGATTATAAATGTATCTATTCCAATATTATATATAAGTGCAATATTTAACTTCACAATACTTTATTTAAATTTAAAAGTTCAATGTGTAATTTAACAAGTGCAATGTATAAGTTAAAAAATACAGTATGCTTAAGAATAAACCATCTATCAGGAGATCTACTCTAACAACTTTCAATGAATTTTTTATTTGTAATAATATAGACGATCAGTTTAGTTGAAATATAATATAAATATCTTACAATAAATTAATTGTCGGTAGATACTAGTTGAATTGGTTGTCAATTCTATTTATTATAATTGTTGGATTTTTTTATGTCCCTATGAAAGAGGCAAAATCTTGGGAAATATCGTTTTTCCATAGCATTATGGAAAGACGAATCTTAATTAAAATAATAAAAGGTAAAAGATTTTAGTTGCAATATTAAAAGTTTATTATGCAACGTGTAGTAGTTATAAAGTTTATAACATGATTCATGCAACCCGAGAAATTTATCATTATTTCTTATAATTTGCACTTTAAATATTAATTTTTTCATAATTTATGAAAAGACGATCTTTGAAGAGATGAACTCGATGAAAGATTATATTAAACAAATATTAAGAGGGACTGAGGACGATAAATTAAATTGTTTTTTGTGGAAAAAACTTACCGTCTTAGTATATCTTTTAATGATCTTCGCACGCAGAAACGGCTCTGAATTTTTATTTCCTTTAACATCCATCATTGAAACTTTTTTAAATCATCAAATATTACGAAGAGATTGGGAAGAATATTTAAAAACTAATTAAAGAACGACGTTCACGAACCTGCTGATACTTGGTCTCCCGGGTTGCATACGTAGGGAAAACTTCCAAGAATAATAAAGAAGTGGGAAATTACGGGTCTTGGTCTTGATTCTTGGGGGACGTGGCCGGTAAAAGATTCCTTAATGTTGCTCTCAATTATGGCTTTTTTGACATTTTGCATTTTGAAACATTTATTTTCATATTTGGTGGACTATACATTTCTGAGTTTGTGGCTATAGACAAGCAGTCTGACCCAGTCAAAGAGTGAGGCAGAGACCGGAAAATTCTACTGCATCAACCTGTGTGGTAAGAATCATTGTAGTTTTATGGAAAACATTGTATTACTCCGTATCAGCCGAATGTGCACACTTTTTGGTCAACTTTTTTATGTCATGTTTAACCAATGATAACTTTGATTACGTATATTAACGGTGTGTTAAAATTTGATATTTAGAAAATACAGCATGCAGAGAATCCAACAATATCTCACATGATGATATTGGTATCTATATACTAGTTGAAATTTATGGTCAAACGTGTCTTGAAAAAGTTGACCAAAAAGTGTGCAGATTTGGCTGGAACGGAGGGAGTACTCCCTCGTCCTCTAACAATGATTCACTTTTTATTTTGGGATGATTCTTTTATATTGGCTTCTTCCCTTTTTGGCAAATTCTAGATTGTTTTCATCCACTCAATTTACTTTTTACTCATTCAATACAACCTCCACCATTCATTCTATTTTTAAAAAAACTGTGCCAATTCAAATGGGGCCAATTATAGAAAACCAGAAGGAGTAGAAGATTTCTAGGGTATTTACAATAAGCATGTCGGTTGATGAACGTTTTTGTGTCAGTGTACGATAGTCTAAGTAAAGAACACTTGAAAGGTACTATGGCTGAAATATATTTATACGAGTAAAACGCACTTAAAATTTAGTTTTATCGAATTTTTTTAATTATTACTAGTATGTTTTAACCAAATTTTTTAATTATTTCTCGAATTTTAACCGAGAAATTAAGGCATATGATTCTGAACTTTGAACAGCAGGTCACGTATGTTGGAACATATAAATCTGTCTCTTTGCAAGACTCTCAGAAAGATGAAAATATGTGTGCTGATTTTCTCAGTTAAAATCATGAGTTTAATGCAGCCGTGGCGTCACCTTTTAAAGCCATGAGCATATCAGAACTCTCCATTATTATCTCCATAATATTCCTAGTCCTCATCTGCTTCTGAAGCATATCCAAATCTCATAAATAAAGAGATTTTCCTTATCACAATATCTTCCATATAATTGATAACATCAATAGCATATTTATAGGGATTCTCCATAAACCAACTATGCTTCTATCACCGCCTAACATATTTCAGAATATTTAGATTTCCATAAATCATAAATACTATAATATTCTGATCTTCTTTTTCCGTAAAACTTGTTGGTGTAAACGTGGCTTGTTCGCATGTTCCAACATGGAAAGTTTTTCGTTTCCAAATATGTTCACAAATTGCCAATTAAAATATTCAATGAACACCACTTGACTTTACAATCTCCCTATTTGGTATTTTGTGGACCCATTTACCATTTTGGACATTAAGAACACAATGGAAAAAACTTCCAATGAAACATACAAGGTTTCTAGAAATCCACCTATGCTGGAACATATGCATACTACTGAATCTGATCATAAAAATACCATCCAAAAACCAAAATTTCATAATACCGAAAAAATATTCAGATTACAGTCATCCAAAATAATAATATCCAAAAATTAAATTTTCGCCCTCTGGGGCCATGCATATGCCAAAGGCAATAAACCATAGAAATAACATTTGAAACAAACAAAAAACCATCCCCCCTTGAACATAACATGGGATCTATGTTGGAACATAGATTATGCAGGAAAATCAATCATGTTCAGGATCAGCATCCTGTGCCTCCAGCTGAGCTTCCTCCCCCTCAAGTCTGGCCTTCTCTGCTTTAAGAGCCACAATTTGGATAGCTATAGCCCCAAACCTAGCATTGAGTACCACTAACTTGGCCTTCTTTTCAGCATCTGCAGACGTAGTAGCTTCAGGGTTCCATGGCAGATCATGAACTTGGCGCATGCCAAAAGTCTTCTTGTTAGACCGGAGAAATTTTGTGTTGATAATCACATCCTTTGCTTTTCCATTCACCTTAGCATTCTTAGCCAATGTAGATATCCGACATAGATACACAAGAGCATGCTTAGCCTTTAGAGCAGTGGCTTGCCTAACTAGACTCTGCTGGATAAATAACCCCAGATTAACTGGTTTATGTGTTCCAACACAGTACAACAATTTTTCCATTTCTCTTGTCAAATCTGTAGTGTTGGAAGATGGCATCCAGCAGTTCACAGCTACCTGATATAGACCAAAAAACCTAGAGGATAGGCAGGAAGCATGTGAATATCCTGTCTCAAGCCATTCTGTCTTGTACCTTCCTGGGACTACCTCCAGAATCTTGTCATCAGACACTTCTAAATTACCTGGAAAAACTCTCTCAAAGTCTGGAGTTTTCAGCCCCAAAATTTTGTTCATTCGGGCTGCAGAAAAATCAATAATCTTCCCCCTAACATATACCCTCTCAAACCATGGGAATCAACCTCCAAGTTCCCAGCCATCAGGTTGGAATATACTTCAGTGACCACCTGCTTGTTGTACTGAAGTTGTACCGTAGTAGCCCTTTTCATTCCAATTACTTCCAAAAAATCAGGAAAGCCACTAGCTATGTATGCATCTAGATCTATAGGTCTCTCAGAGATTATCTTCCTCTCAGCAAACACCTCTCCCATCTCCTCACAATTTATATCATAGTAAGAAAATGATAATGCTTCACTTACAGGAGGAGGTGGCAGCAACTTCTTCTTGGGAGCACCTTAGGTTTTCTTGGTTGGTGAGGAGTCCTCAGCAGCAGCCATCTTCCGCTTGCCTCTAGCAGCTTGGAAGAATTAATCAAATACTTCATCGCTGGAGTAGTTTAACTCAGGCTCATGTGTTGGAACATACTCAGAATTTCCATCATCTTCTTCTTCAGCAATTCCAACATGCTGATTCTTAACCAATTGATCTTGCCTCAAATCAGATCCTCTAGTTTATCCTCCGTCTGAATACTCCTGTTCATCATGTATATTACCAGTGATATCACACTGATCTTGACCTCCCATGTCCACATCATCAATTTCCATATCTTCAGCCCTTCCTGATTCCGCTCTCTGTGTTGGAACATACCTAACACTGCTTCCATCTTCACTATCTGTAATTTCTATGATCACGAATTTCTAAGCTCTTCAATCCTCTGGGCAACCTTAGCATCATAAAACCCTACTGACATCCTATCAGTGGACTTAATCACTTCCAGTCCCTCAACCTCTTCATCACCTATCTCTTTAATCTCTACAAAGCTTGGGCCAGGAATAGAAAATTATACATGAAACCTATCCTTCCCGTTATAAACTCCATATTTCTCCCTCAATAATTTGACTTCATAGTTTTCAACATTCTCCAGATCTCCAATATAACCAGACAACAGTTCCTTGGCATTAACATTCAGGAATTCTCCCTCTAAATTCTTAAGTTTAGTCAAATCTATCGCACTTCTATTGGCTTCAAGCCACTAAAAAAATATCATCAACAGTTTTAAATTCCATTCCAAGAACCTTGAGAGTAGGAGGATCAGGGCCTGTTACCTTTTTATAGGGACCTTTCCCTTTAGCTCTGAGTTCTTCACTTTGTCCGTCATCACAGTTCAGGTTTGCCTCCATATTCTCTTCCCTCTGCTCAGCGTTCTCATTCTCTGGAGATTGAGAAGTTTCTTGAGTTTCATTTTCGACCGTGGGAGTGTTAGGGCTTGAAGACATTGTTCGGCAGCAGTTTGTTACGAAGGAGAAGATCTTGTTAAATTTTTGGCAACAAGAATCTGAAAAACAAACACAAACTCTAACACTCCCAAGAATAGTAGGAGTGTAGGCCGAAAAGAGTGGGATATGGAGAGATGGAGACAATTTTGAAACAAACACAAACTCTTCACTTCCTTCCTCTTTTGCCGCGAAAACCCAAAACTTTTTTACCTTTCCAAGAAAAGTAAGGATTCTACTTTTCTTACTTGTCAACTCAAGACATACCTTCTTCCAGCATACCATATGTCTAATTTTGGTAGTTTTCTTTTTCTTCCAACATACCATAACTTTGCAGTTTCTATTTTTGTAGCATTTTCCTTCTTTCTATTTTTTTTATTTTTCTAATTTTTTGACCAAAAATAAAGTGGAAATAATATTTACAGCTAACAAAAATTACCTCAAATCTAACAGAAACCTAAGTGTTGTCTGAGAATTTCAAATGTGGTGGTATCCAATGGTTTTGTAAAAATATCTGTAAATTGCTCAGATGTTGGAACATAGACTACCACAACTTCCTTCCTTTCCACAAGATCTCTAATAAAATGATACCTGATGTCTATTAGTTCGAGAGTGCTAGACAGGATTTTTAGAAATATCAATAGCACTGTTGTCACATAAAATCTTCAAAGGACCTTGATGAATTCCATAGTCATTCATCATTTGCTTCATCCACAATAGTTGAGCACAACAACTTCAAGCTGCAAGTTATTCAGCTTCCGCGGTGGACAAGGAGATCGAATTTTGTTTCTTGCTATACCAAGAAACTAGATTTGTACCAATGAAAAAACATCCACATGTAGTGCTTTTGCGATCATCAGCATTACTAGCACAGTCAGAGTCACTGTACCCAATTAGATCAAAATCTTGATTCTTAGAATACCAGACACCATATATCGAATAACTCTTTTGACTGCAGTCAGATGAGATTCCTTTGGATCAGCCTGAAATCTTGCACATATTCATACGCTGAAACATATATTTGGTCTACTTGTTGTCAAATACAATAGACTCATAATCATGCCTCTGTATAACTTCTGATCAACTGCAACTCCTTTCTCATCCTTCACCAATTTATCAGAAACTTCCATAGGTGTTCGAACCGCTCGGGTATTGCTTAGACCAAATCTCTTTACTAAACTCAGGGCATACTTACTCTAATTTATAAACAGGTCATTCTTTCCTTATTTAACCTGTAGTCCTAGAAAATATGTAAGCTTTCCAATCATTCTCATCTCAAATTCAGCCTGCATAATAGTGATGAAATAATGTACCATATATGTTGAAGTAGAGCTGAATACTATATCATTAACATAAATCTGAGTAATCAAAATTTTTGATAACTTTTCAAGCACAAATAAAGTGTGATCTACTCCCCCTCGATGATAACCTTTCTAAAGAAGAAAGTTAATAAATCATTCATACCATGCCCTTGGTGCTTGCTTTAAGCCATATAAAGTCTTCTTGAGGCGATACACATGATGAGGGTAATGGGGATCCTCAAATCCTTAGGTTGTTCCACATATACTTCTTCATTTACCACACCATTTAGAAACGCACTCTTGACATCCATTTGATGTCGAGTAAAGTTCATAGAGCAGTAAATAACAAGTAAAATTTACATTGACTCTAACCTGGCAATTGGTACGAATGTCTCATCAAAGTAGACTCCTTCAACTTGTGTATATCCTTGAGCTACCAGTCTGGCTTTGTTTCGAGTAATTTGTCCATCAGCATCAGATTTGTTCTTGAAGATCCATTTGGTGCCGATAACGTTTACACTTTTAGGGCGAGGAGTGAGATACCATACATCATTTTGTGCAAACTGACCGAGTTCTTCTTGCATCGTAGCAATCTAGTATTCGTCCAGTAATACCTCATTCTAGTTCTTGGGTTCAATGAAAGAGATGAAGCATTTTAATCCTGCCAACTTTCAGTAGTCAATCTGAGGAACTGATCGAGTACTCTGTCATTGGTTAAGGTTGATCCTGTGTTGGAACATGGGATAAGGCAGTGGGGGATGATGTTTCAACATGCTCAGTATCATCTAGTTCAGCAGGGTAATCAGTCTGCTCAGATGTTCCAACATGTGATGGGTCTGACTAGTTAGGTTGACTCGGCTGTGTTGTAACATAGTTTTTATCGGGTTCATCTTTTACAATATTTGAACCTTGTCCTTCTTCAGAATCATCAACAATAATGTTTATGGATTCCGTGAGAGTGTTTGTCTGAAGGTTGTAAACACGATATGCCCAGCTGTTCACAAAATACCCAAGAAAGATTCCAATATCAATGCGATTGTCAAATTTTGCCAATTGCTCTCTATCTCTGAGGATGTAGCACTTGCTTCCAAATACATGAAAGTATGAGACATTTGGTTTCCAGCCCTTCCAAATCTCGTAAGACATTTTGCTTGTGAATGGACGCAGATACACTCGATTGATTGTATAACAGGCTGTGTTAATGAGTTCTGCCCACCATTTTTTGTGAATTTCTTTCTCGGCTAACATAACTCGAGCCATCTCTTTCAGATTTCTATTTTTTTCGTTCTACAACACCATTCCGCTAAGGGTGATTGGTGCAGAAAACTCATGTTGAATTCCGAGCTCATCACAGAAGTCACTGAATTGAGAATTTTCAAATTCTCTGCCATAATCATTACGAATTCGAACAATCTTTCCGACTGGACTTCCTTTTTCAATCTGTAATTCTATCACAAGACTTCTAAAAACTTCCACGGTATCTAATTTTTCTTTTAGAAATGATCCCACATAAATCAGGAGAAATCATCAATACATACAAAGATATATTTCTTGCCACCTTTGCTAGGTGTAATGACTAGACCCATCAGATCCATCTGCAATAATTCTAGATTTCTTGAGGTGGTTAATATTGGAATGAAGAGTGGGGAGATTGAATTTGTTTACCTTGTTGACATGGTCCACAGACAATCCCGTCCTTGCTTGTTAATGTAGGCATACCTCATACTGCCTTTGTATTTGCAATTTTCACCAAGGTTTTGTAATTGATGTGATCGAGCTTCCCGTGCCATTGAAATCCTTTGTCTTGTTTTGAGACCATACACCTCACTTCTTGTTCCAGTATATAGCAATTATCTGATGATCGAATGCCTGAAAGGACTTTGGTTTTTCCATGTTTCACTATACATTTTGTCTTTCTGAAATTCCATAGTCATATTGTCATCACACAGTTGACTTATGCTCAACAGATTGGCCTTTAAGTCTTCAACAAAAAAACACTGGTGAATACTGGGAATCCTTCAATTTATAGTTCACCTTTTCCAACTACTTTAATCGTCTTTCCATCGCCGAAGGTGACAAAACCACTGTCGTAAGGTGTGATATTTGTGAGGAATTCATGGGTGCCATCCATGTGGCGAGAACAGCCACTATCAAAGTACCATGAATCTCTAGAATGTGCTATAAGAGAAGTATGTGCAACAAGACACGTACTAGAGCTTTTGACTGCCCATACCTTTCTGACCATCTTTGATTTCTGGGCATCATCTATGTTAGAACATACTGAGAGTTGACGTCCTGCCATGATGTCTCTGAGTAGTTTCTGGCATTGTTCCTCTGTGTGCCCTTAGTATGATAGTAGCTGTATATGAGAGGTTTCTATTGATGAGGCTTGCCGAACTTTCTGTTTATCTCTCGAATCTTTGGCTTGAGCATTACTGTGCTCTTATGTATCTCTCGATTCTTAGAATTGAGCGTGACTGTGTTCTTTCCAATTCCGTGTAGATCTCCAAAGCTCTTTTCCATTACCAGAATATCATCAAGTTTTTCTTTTCCAGAGTTCAGTTTAGTAATAGCTGCTTCAGATGTCTCAGCTCTCTTGGTTGCTGAAATTAACTTCACATTCAACTAGTCATTCTCCTTTCTGAGTTAAGCAACTTCCATACGCAACTCCTTTTCTATATCCACCAGATGAGTTTTTTCTTCCTTCAGTACTTTGTTTGTATCAACTACTTGGAGCCACATAACATACATCTTTTCGTATGTACTGTAGATTTGTTCATCACTTACATCAAGTCCATCATCATCACTAGACACCTCATATGAATCTATGTTGGAAAATACAGCTTCGACTCCATTTGATGTGCTTGAACATCCATCTTCCGATGCATCATGAATTTTTGCTCCAAACACCACATAGTTACTTGTAAGTTCCTCTTCGTCTTTCTCGTCCTCTTCATCTTCACTCCAAGAGATAACATATGATTTTCCCTGTTTCTTTCGGGTATTTGCACACTCAGCTTGAATATAACCATATCCTTCACATTCTCCGCATTGAATTCTTCCGCATGTTTTGGTTCACCACTTTGATTTCTAGAGAACTACTGATTTCCTTGTTCAAATCTTGTCCCACAATTAATTCTAAATTCTTGGCCTTGGTCTATTTTTACCATACCTTTCTTGAGATTTCTTGTTTACTACTTTCTTCAGCATTCTTGAGAAGTTTTTCGTGGTAAGTGCAAGTTTGTCAAACTCATCATCACTATCAATTTCGTGATCATCCTTTGATGACGATATTTTGAATTCCAACTCCTTTTGAACCCTTTTTGTAGCCTGTTGGAATGTCATCTCATACGTCTGTAATGATCCCATCAATTCATCTAAGATTATGGTGGCTACATCTCTTGCTTCTTCTATTGCTGCGACCTTCATTGGAAACCTTTTAGGAAGTAATCTCAAGGTCTTTTTCAGCAATTTTTCCTCTTTGTAGACTTTTCCAAGTTTATACTCCATATTGGAGATGTCCCTGAGTTTTCCATTGAATATAGAAATAGTGTTATCTTTCTCCATCTTGAGTTCCTCAAACTTTGTGGCCAACATCTGTAATTTAGATTCTCGAACTCAACTAGTTCCTTCATGAACGGTTTGCAGAATATCCCGTGCTTTCTTGGCTTGATGACATTGTAGTTTTATGGAAAACATTGTAGATTTCTAGGGTATTTACGATAAGCATGTCGGTTGATGAATATTTTTGTGTCATAGTGTACGATGGTCTAAGTAAAAAGTACTTGAAAGGTAGTGTGGATGAAATATATTTATACAAGTAAAGTGCATTTAAAATTTGGTTTTACCAAATTTTCTCAATTATTACTAGTATGTTCCAACATAACTTATCTAACCAAGTATACAATAAAGTAAAGCATAAAAGATACAAAACTTGGTAACGCAGTTCTGTAAAATCCACCTACATCTGCAGAGTCTGGCCCAGTTCAGAATGAATCCACTAATCAGAAAGATACAGTACAAAGTACACCATACAAAATACTTATCTTTACTAATCAAACGTGTGAATTCTGCTAGCTCCCCTAGCTACCGATCTGCCTTGATCAGACTCCCTCTGACCTCAAAACTCATCGATGCTGGATCTCCTCCTCTCGAGGAATTAAGGCATATAATTCTAAACTTTGAACGATAGGTTACGTATGTTGGAACTTATAGATCTGGCTCTTTGTAAGACTCTCGGAAAGATGAAAATATGTGTGCAGATTTTCTCAATTAAAATCACGAGTTTAATGCAGCCGTGGTGTCCCCTTTTAAAGCCATGAGCATATCGAAACTCTCCATTATTATCTCCACAATATTCCTATTCCTTATCTGCTTCCGAAGCATATCCAAATCCCATAAATAAAGGGATTTTCCTTATTACAATATCTCCAATATATTTGATAACATCAATAGCATATTTATAGGGATTTCCATAAACCAACTATGCTTCCACCACTGCCTAACATATTTTAGAATATTCAGATTTCCATAAATCACAAATACCATAATATTCTGATCTTCTTCTTCCGTAAAACTTGTTGGCGTAAACGTGG
Organism: Rubia yunnanensis; assembly: GCA_037428765.1. NCBI lineage: Eukaryota > Viridiplantae > Streptophyta > Magnoliopsida > Gentianales > Rubiaceae > Rubia > Rubia yunnanensis. Next base: position 72,531,486 of record CM075067.1, read on the forward strand.
CTTGTTCACATGTTTTTACATGGAATGTTTTTCATTTCCAAATATGTTCACAAATTAACAATTAAAATATTCAATGAACACCACTTGACTTTACAACATTTATTCCCCCTTTTTTTAGTGCACATATAATTCAGTGTTTGAAATTGTACATATAATTCTCATGTTTTTTGAAAGTGTACTTATATCCCTATGTTTTTTAAAAGTACACCTACCCCTATAGTTGAATATCGACGTTGAAAAACTAAGAGGTATATATGCACTAAATAAGGAATTGAGGACATAAAAGCACTTTACTCTTTTTATATCTCGTTGTTTTTCCATTGTTTTACTGAGTCACTTTGAAGAAAAAAGTGATTCTGTTCTTTATTATATGATAATATGATTTTAAGTATTTTAAAAATGTCAAAATAATTTTAAGTTAGTCAAAACAATCCATCAATGTCAGTCAATAGTGACATGTCCAAAATCTCTTAAATTTAATCTAGTAAAAAGAAGAGAGAAAAGTGTCTTTATAACCCTACCTAGTTGACATAAGTGCCAATATAACATTCCAATATTCAAAAGTTCTAATATAACCCTAGATAGTTAGTGAAAGTGCAAAATTGCCTATTCTGATCAATTTTTACCAGAATTATGTAAAATTAAAATTTTTCCCCACTGAAAAATAAAAAAAATGGTGAAATGACGTGATGCCCTTATCTTCATTTCTCCCATTTGTTCTACGCATCCTAACAATACGAGCCTAATGTCGATGCCGCAACCATCGCATCCTCACCGAGGCTAACACTGATACTGTTCACAGTCCTTCACCATCAAAATCTCTATTTCTCATCTTTCTTCTCCGCATCCTAATTATATGAGGCCGACACTGCTCAATTTTAACCTCGTTAAGGCTGACGGAGATGCCAACACCATTCACCAGTCATTCACCAACTGAATCTCCATTTCATCTATTTCTTCTTCGCATCCTAACCACATGAGACCGAGGCTAATGCCGACGCCGCTCAATCGCATCCCTGCTGTTGTGTAATCTATGGTAGAGGGTTGAGTGTGAAGGGGGCGGCGTGGCTAGAGGAGGTTTGGGTGGAAGGAGTCAGGTTTAGTGTGGAGGAGGTGGCATCGGGTCAACGGACGGGTTAGCAAGCGGGCGCCACATTTAGGATTTAGGGTCAGTGGGCGTAGATGGCAGGGGCTAGAGAGGTTGAGGTGGTGGGGCTGGCTGGAGGGGTGGTGATGGTGGCTGGGAATGATGAGGTGGTGGCAGGAGAGGTGGTGGTGGCCTTGCAACGGAGGTGGTGGTCTTGAGGGTAAAATTGTCGTAACATTTTAGGTTTTAGGTTAAAGGGTATTTTTGTCATTTTACATGCAGTCAATGCCGCTCATCGCCAGAAATAGTGTCTTAGGTTATATTGACATTTATGTCAACTAGTTAGGCTTTTTTTGCACTAAAAGTTATTTGAAGATTATATTGGCACTTACTCAAGTAGGTAGGGTTATGTTGGTATATAAAAAATTGTTCCTTTAAACCTTAACTCCTTCATATGTGACAGCATGTCTCCGGATTTTTAGAAAGTGCCAAAATATCTCCAAGTGGCCTAATCTCGTAGTCAATGATAGTTAATATCACCCGTTGATAAAATGACCTAAAAGTTCTTGAATTTATTCTATTAAAAATTTTGAAAAATATTGTTGTCATTTCTTTTTTGAATTTTTTCGTCGGTGTACTCATCCATCACCATTTCCATACACTTGAGCTTAGATTGACCATCAACATTTTTTTAAAGATGAAGAGATAGCTCATCATACTAAGTCATAGGAATTATTTGAAGCAGGAGAGTAGGCTCATACTTGACTGGCGGAGTGAATAGTCACATTGACTATGAAGCATCGGGATCTTTGCCATCTATGTCATCTTCCTTCAAAGACTCAATGTCGTTAAACTGCCAAATGTTGTCTCTAGAGGAGCAATCTTGCAGATTCAGGTTGAAAGAATCAACAGTGAAGGGAAATCATACCGTACCCTAGGGGTACAATGAATATCGTATCCCCTAATTGTATTATATCAATTCAAATACATAATTATGCACATCCCTAAAATAACTTATAAAAAGGGGGAAGGTGAATTACTATATTAGTTTTACTGTTATTACTGGGGATACTGTAAGTATTATACCCCTAGTTAGGGGCGAAGCCATGATACACATATGGTGGGGGCTGATTTATTAGGAAACAAATTCTTGATTTTTTCCCTTATCGATGGGGGATGATAATTTTTTTAAAAAAATTTTACTACCAAAATTTTCCTTAATTTTTATCTTGGCGGGGGCTGGAGCTCTAGCCCCTTTGTGGTTCCACCCATACCCCCAGTATACCGTATATGAACTTAACCATGAATTCAACATAATTTGTCGATCACTTGGCATTCTGGAACAAAGGAATTCTTGATTTCTCTCACATAATGGGAAACAAGCAAAGTATCATGTTCTCAGTGATGGGGGTAATTGAAATCAATGAGTATGAATTCCATAATAATAATGCTTTAGGGTGGTTTAGGTGAGGTCAGGCGAAATTCTCAAAAAAGTTTGTAATTCTCGATCCTCTCTACTGCTATAGTGTTAAAAACGATCTTCCTCTTCTCTCTCATTTCCTACTCGCCAGTAACGGCTAATTCCCACCGTTAATGGCTAACCCTACTGCTGAAAATTCACAACAGATATGGCCACCGCTAAACCGCCCGCTGTGGTGGTAAGCAACGCCACCCAACACCAATCCCAATTGATGCACCCAAATCCTTTGCTGCTGTTCTCCAAAAAAAATCCCCTCCCCTGTCAAAATCACTGCCCAGCAACCCAGAACTAATCCCTAAATCAGAACATCTAGGTGATCCAGCTTGTCTCTATTCCGATGATCAAATTGCCAAACTCTCAGCACACTATGCGAATGCTCTGGTCGGAAAGTTCACAAAAGGGAGACTCACAATGGAGCATCTAGAAGTGGCCTTCAAAATGGTTGGTTTTGCGGGTAAATATCAATTAGGTTCCTTAGATTACAAACATGTTCTGATTAGGTTTGAGCTTGTCAATGATTACCAAAGATGTTGGATGAAAGGAATCTAGAATTTCAATGGTATCCTCCTTAAGATGCTTAAATGGTCTCCAGATTTCTCAACACATAGTGAATCCCCAATTGTACCCATCTGGTGCACGATCAGGGAAGTACCCTTGTACTATTACAATTCAGCATCTATTGAAGCAATTGGGAATAGCATAGGTGGCTTTATTAAGAATGACTTAGCCACTGATATGCTCACTAGGCCATTTGCAATTAAATTTTGTGTCGAAATTGATCTTCAGAAGCCTATGTGTAACTACATTAGACTGGGTTCAGTTTCAAACAATAGGAAATATCCTATAGAATTTGAAGATGTCCCCCTCTGTTGTGATCACTGTGCTAAGTTAGGACATTCTCTAAGTCAATGTAGAGCTATCCCACAGAATATTAATGGCAAATCAGTGGAAAATACTAATGGTAAATCAGTGGAAAATCACATAGCCCAGAGCCAAATTCATTCCCAGTGGCAGGCTACTGGCAACAAGTTTAGCAATCCTCCTCTGATCTCCTTAGGTAATCAGGTTGACTCATCCTCCTAGAAAAATGACATAGTAGTTAACCAGAGAGCTACAACAATCTCCCCTCTAAACCTTGACACCAACTCCTCCCCAGGGGTCAATAGAGTGCCTAGAAATAACTTCTTACAACCACCTGCTCAGTTACCCAGAATCCAACCTTAGGAAGGCCCTGATAACTCCATCTCAAAGCTTTTAAATGCTACGACACTGTCCAAATCTACCCTCATTGCCTATGCAAATGACGATATCCAAATTGGCTCACTCAGGCTAGCCTGAACCAATCCCCCACTAATCACCCCCCATTTTCCCTACAGGATCAAATGGAAAATAGGTTTTTTGTTTTGCATGATCTAGATAATCTCTCACAGGGAAATGAAGAATTGGAAGTGCTGGATTCTGATGATGAGGCTACTGTCAGTCACCCTGATATTTCAGCTTCTCATGCGATGATGCTCAATGGTAAGAATTCCCAACAAGGTAAGTCTAAGATTAAAAATAATAATTACTTTAGCCAACTGAATAAGATGATGCTCAGATCAGCTACAAAGAGTCATAAATCTGGTGAACAATAACACATACTTTAACTGTCAATTTTTTAGTCTGAAATCTTAGGGGTATGGAATCTTCTATGCTAAGGCTAATTAATCTAATTAAGCTTAAGAAAATTCAACTCCTTTGTATAATTGAACCAATGCATGATAACACTCAATGTCATACATATATGGATAAGCTTAAGTTCTCTCATAATTTGACTCTCCATAATGGAAAAATATGGCTTATGTGGACTAATTCAGTTTCTGTCACACTCATCTCTCACCATGAACAATTTCTAAATGTTAAGATAGCACACCAATCTCTACATTTAGATATGGAGGCAGTTTTTGTATATGCACTTAGAAACAGAGAGGGTAGGAAGTGTTTATGGAAAGACCTGACCAACATCACAAGAGGAGAAACCATATTTATAGGTGATTTCAATACCATCACCACACTCTCAGATTATAGAGGCCCTAGCTCCCCTTCTTTAGGAAGTATTAGAGACTTTAATAACTGGATTAGTTCCTCTGGAGTTTAGGAAATCAACCCAGTCGGAAATCTTTTCACATGGTGCAATTCGAGACTTAGGAATCCTACATCCAAAAGACTTGACAGAGGCCTTTGCACAATGTCATGGAACTATAAATTCCTTTCATCCTCTATCCAAATCCTGAATAGGCAAACCTCAGATCACTCCCCTCTTCTACTTCAGGTATCTACCTTGACTAATTCCCACCCCAAACCCTTTAGATTTATAAATACTTGGTTTAATAGGCCAAAATTTACAAATCTAATTAAGGAAAACTAGGAAAAACCACTTTGTGAGTCTGGAATGCTTAGATTCTATCTAAAATTAGTTAGACTTAAGAAGGTGATAAAAATATGGAATAGAGGTTGCTTTGGAAATATAGATGCTAATGTAATTTCAGTAGAGGAAGCTTTAAGACTTCAGGAACTTGTCTTTGATTCGACCCCCTCAGACTCTGAACTTATCAAATTAAATGAGAAAAAAGCTTTACTACTTAGAGCCCTTAAAGAGAAGGAAAAATTTTGGAAGCAAAAAGCAAAATCTAAATGGCATAAGCTAGGAGATAATAACACCCAATTTTTCCACAAGACTGTTCAAGAGAGAAACTGTAAGCTTCAGATCACTAAGATTAAAAACATGGAAGGGCAGTGGCTAAACTCAAATTCAGACATTCAAAAGGAAGCTATTGCCTATTTTTCTAATCTGTTAACTGAACCTAACCAAACAGCAAAGGATACCTATTATCCTCACTTTCTCAGTCAAATCCCAAGTATCATCACTGACCAGGACAATCAGGCTTTATCCATATCAGTCTCAAAAGCAGAACTGGAGTCTGTGATTAAGGGTTTGAATAAAAATAGTAGTCCAGGTCCAGATGGTTTTTCAAATAAATTCTATTGTAAGTGCTGGAATATTATAAAAAGGATATAATTGAAGCCGTGAATGAATTTATTTTATGTGTAAATATGCCAAGGGGTATAGCTAGTACCTGGGTAACCCTAATTCCAAAGAAGGCTACACCTTGCTCTTTTGATGATTTCAGACCAATTAGTTTATCTAATGTTATAAATAAAATCTGCTCAAAGATATTAATGGAAAGATTAAGGCCTCACATGGATAAACTAATCTCCCCAAATCAATATGCCTTTATGAAAGATAGAGACATTTCAGACAACATTCTCTATTTGCAGGAAATGATAAGATTTCTAGACAAAAGAAGTAGAGTCCCAAATTGTATACTCAAATTGGATCTTAGAAAGGCCTTTGACAGAGTAAACTGGGATTTCCTTAGGAATGTTTTGACTAGGTTTGGATTTAGTGGTAATTTCTTAAATGCTGTAATGAACAATCTTTCACAAGCTCATTTCTCAGTCCTTATCAATGGAAATCCAGTGGGCTTCTTCAGAGCCACTAGAGGCATCAAACAAGGTGATCCCCTCTCTCCATTCCTCTTCAATATTTTCTCAGAGGCCTTTTCTAGGAGCCTCTCCTTTATTTTTTGGAATAAGAGCCTCTCAATTATCAACTGCCTGCTTCAGTTCCAGCTGCCTCTCATTTAATGTATGCTGATGATACAATCATTTTTATGCAAGCCTCTAAGACTAACCTCATTAAGATTAAAGCTTTCCTAGAGATCTTTGAATATACCTCAGGTCAAAAATTAAATTTTGACAAATCTGATTTCTACATAAGTAAAAGGGCCACAGTAGCTAAATGGAATCAGGTGAAGATGATCTTGAAAATGAAAAAAGGATCATTTCCCTTTAAATACTTAGGTTGCCCTGTCTTCAAAGGCAGAACTTTAAATAGATATTTCCAACCTTTGATGGAAAATTTTGATAAAAAGTTACAAAACTGGAAAAATAAATGGCTAAGTTCAGGGGTAAATTGACTCTAATCAATTCTTGTTTATACTCTATGCCTCAGCATTTATGGACTGTTACCAAACCCCCAAACCACATTATAAAGACACCTGAGAGAAAAATGGCTAGATTTTTCTGGGGAGAAACAGATGGTAAAAAGAACAAGAGTTAGAAAAATGGTCTGATTTAGCTGTACCAATAGCTCAGAATGGCCTAGGTTTCAGATCAATCCGAGCCATTATTGACTCCTGCTCCCTCAAATTGTGGTGGAAGAGCCAGTTAGGTATTACAATGTGGGCAAAATTGTTATGGGGCTTACCACAATCGCATAGGAAATCAATAACTTGGAGAAGAATCGGTTCTATGAACCCTTTTGCTGAAAATAAGACTCTCATCATCTATGGACAAGGTAGTTGCAATCTTTTAACTGCTAACTGGTGTCCCAATGGCCCTCTCTCTAACTATATCCCCAGTCACATCTCTTCTGCACTGATCTATTGTTCTGTGGCAGAATTCATTAGTAACAAAGCTTCCATTTTAGCCCAGATTTCGCCATACCTAGAACATGATACTCTTTCCTTTCTTTAGGAAGCTGAAATTACACAAGATAGGAAGGATAGATTGATATGGAAACCATAAAAGTCAGGGGCCTTCACTTTCAAGTCAGCTTATAAGGAACTCATACTCACATCAGGTTCATTGAACGGCTTCCAAGCTACTATTTGGGAACCAATCCTTTCTCAAACCTCGAGGTCTTGAGCTCTCGAGGTCTTGAGCTCTCGAGGTATCGAGCGTAGGAGGCCTCGAGCACTGGACCCACTCGAGCACTCAAGCTCTCGAGCTCTGCCGCCCTCGAGCCATCAGGCACTCGAACCATCAACCCTTGAACTGTCGAGTCTCGAACACTGGATACCTCGAGCCCTCAAGCACTGGAGCCCCCGAGCACTGGAGCCCTTGAACACTAGATCTCTCAAGCACTGAAGCCCTCAAGCACTGGAGCCCTCGAGCACCGGAGCCCTTGAGCACTGAAGCCCTAGAACACTGGAGTTCTCGAGCCCTCGAGCACTGGAGCCCTTGAGCACTGGAGCCCTCGAGCACTAGAGCCCTCGAACTCTGAAACCCTCAAGCCCCCCAGCACTGGAGCTCTCGAGCACTGAAGCCCTCGAGCACTGGAGCCCTCGAGCACCGAAGCCCTCGAGCACTAGAGTCCTTGAGCACTGGAGCTCTCGAGCACCGGAGCCCTCGAGCACTGGAGCACTCGAGCACTGGAGCCCTCGAACCCTGAAGCCCTCGAGCACTGGAGCCCTCGAGCACTGGAGCCCTCGAACTGGAGTCCTTGAGCGCTGGAGCCCTCGAACACTGGAGCCCTCGAGCACTGGAGTCCTTACTCGAGCCCTCGAGCCCTCAAGCACCCAAGCCCTCGAGCCCTAGTACCATCGATCTGTGGAGCCCCCATTTCACTGGATACCTCGAACACTCAACCTCTCAAGCCCTCGAGCATAGGAGGCCTCGAGCCCTGGATCCCTCGAACACTCAAACTCCCCAGCCCTGCCGCCCTCGAGCCATCAGGCACTCGAACCAACGAGCACTCAAGCACTCGAACCTCGAACCACTGAGCCTCGACCCCTCAAGACCTCGAGCTACCAAATACTACTTCCTCTCCTTCTGAACCACTAGTCCGCTAGTATTCTTTTGAGGGCAACGAGGTTGCCTTATCGATGTAATATTTCAAAAACATCAATGTACATCTTTTGGTTTTAAATAGGTTTGGAGAACCTAATAAATATCCCGCACCTCAGGGTGCATTTAAAAAAAAGGTGAGGTCGGGCGAAGAAAATGATGACTCCGAGTGTGTGGTGTTTGTTGGGGGCGTTTGGAATATTTGGCGAAGACATGGAGGGAAAGGAGATCAGTGGTGGAAGGAAGAGAGGAATGAGACCGACGGGGGAAAAAGGATGGCAAGTAGAGGAAGGGAACTGGGGTAAGTTGAATTAATGGTGATGGTGGTGTGATGAGACGTTGTAGGGATGCTGTTGAATTAGGTAATGTTAGTGTTCGTTATGATGTTGTGGCAACGTTGGGGGTGGAGGAAATCAATAGGTTAGAGTTTCCAGAAAAAACAAGAATAATTTTGCCATTTGGTCTTTTGGCCGAAAAACGGTGAGAATGATTAACTTATAAATGTTTACGCGCGGTCGGGGTTATACTAGCAATTTTAAAAACGTATACTCCCTCTGTCCCAACCCAAATTACTCACCTATTTTATGACATCATTCTATATCAAAGTTTGACTGCGTATTAGATAGATGAGAAATAATATTATCGTATGGTATATTGTTCAATTCGTAGTAACGAGTAGTTTCTAAAAAGTAAAATTTTATTTGTTGTTATTATACGTAGTTAAACATATTAACGGTCAAACATGTATGTCGAACAGTTTGCAATGATTGGGTTGTAATTTTGGTTGGGACGAGAGGAGTACATTGTTCTAAGGTTATATGAGTACTTTATGAAGAACCAGAAGTTATATTTTTTGTCCGGGCAAAGTCAACAAAACTGTTGAGGGTATTTATGCTTTTTACATTGCCTCTTTGCCGAAAATTTTCAAGTTAACAACCAGAGAGTTAAGTTATTCAAGTCAATGCCGATCAAGATTTATACTAGCACTTCTTAAAAACTCATATTATAATAAAACTTAAGTAAAATTTAGGGGACGCATATATGCATATATTTAATCCTAAATTAATATAGGTACAATTTTGTTAAATTTGTTCGAAAACAAATATCAGAAATAACAATCTTTCATAACTTTGTTTTAGTGATACTGTAGTTTTGACCACTAAAAATAGCGAGATAAAGTGTACGAAGAAATTTTGTTTTGGAAATAAAACCATTCAATTCAAAGAGGATTGCATAAAATTTAAACATGCTATCAAATAAAAATTAAAATACATAACAATCATACTAATTTTTCGATTAAAAATTTGAGACCATGTATAACTGAACTACTAACGTCCAATACATGAAATTCAGTTTTACCGAATTATCTTAATTATTATTGTTATGTTCTAACATAACCTATCTAACCAATTATGCAATAAAGTAAAGCATAAAAACACAAGACTTGATTACGCAGTTCGGTGAACTCCACCTACATCTGTGAGGCTTGGTCCAGCTCAAAATGAATCCACTAATAAAAAAGATACATTACATAGTACATCATACAAAATACTTATTTTTACTAATTAAACATGTGAATTCCTCTAGCTCACCTAGTTACCGACCTCGAAACTTGTCGACGCTGAATCTTCTCCTCTCGAGGAATTAAGGCATATGATTATGAATTTTGAACGGCAAGTCACGTATGTTGGAAAATATTGATCTGACTCTTGCAAGACTCTCGAAAAAGATAGAAAATCTGTGTGCATATTTTCGCAATTAACTTCGTGAGTTTAATGCAACTGTAATGTCCTCTTTTAAAGCACCATGAGCATATCAGAACTCTCCATAACTATCTCCATAATATTCCTATTCCTTATCTGCTTCTGAAGCATATCCAAATCTCATAATAAAGAGATTTGTCTTATCTCAAATGTCTCATATATCCCATAAATCATATTCCATATTTGTAGGGATTTTCCATAAACCTAATATACTTCCACCACAGCCTAATATATTACAGAATATTCAGATTTTCATAAATCAACAAAATCACAATATTCTGTCTTTCCGAAAACCTTGTAGGCGATTGTTCCTGCTATCCGTAAGTTCCTACATGGAATATTTTTCGTTTCCAATATTAGTTCACAAATTACCAATTAAACAAACAATGAAAATCACTTGACTTTACAATCTCCCCATTTGACATTTGTGGACCCCAACCATTTTGGGACTAAGCACTCAACGAAAAAACTTCCAATCATGCACATAAGTCTTCTAGAAATCCACCCATGTTGGAACATATGCTAAATACTGAATCTGATTATATAAGAATACCATCAGAAAGCCAGAGTTCCAGAACAAAGAAATAAAATTCATATTATAATCATCCAATAAAAAATAATATCCAAAATATTCCCCCCTGGGGCCATGAATATGCTAAAGGCAATAAAGCACAGAAATAAATTCAAAATAGATAATGAAGTCAGCTCCCCCTGAACTCATATGTAATCTATGTTGGAACATGCATATTGCAAGACCATCAATCCTGTTCAAAAGCAGTTTCATATGCTTCCAAATGAGCTTCTCCCCCTAAATATTTGCCTTTTCTGCTTCAAGGGCCGCTATTTGGATAGCTATAGCCCCCAACCTTGCATTCAGAACCACCAACTTAGCCTTTATCTCACCATTTGCAGAAGTGGAAGCCTCTGAATTCCAAGGAAGATCATGCACTTGCCACATCCCGAAGGTCTTCTTATTTTTTCCGAAGGAACTCACTATCAATAATGACATCATTTACCTTGCCCTTCACCTTTGCACTCCTAGCCAATGCGGAAATCAAACAAGGATAAACCAGGGCTTGCTCAGCCTTTGGAGCAATAGCTTGCCTAACCAGATTCTGCTGAATGAACAACCTCAGGTTGACTGGTTTCTGTGTTCCAACATAGTACATCAGTTTTTCCATCTCACTTGTCAGAGTTGTAGTGTTTGAAGAAGGCATATAGCAATTCATAGCCACCTAATACAGTCTAAAAATTCTATAAGAAGGCAAGATGTATGTGAATACCCTGTGTCTGGCCACTCAGTCTTGTATCCACCAGAAATTACTTCAAATTTTTTTTATCAGTCACATTCAAATCATCAAAAAAAACACCTTCAAAATTTGGAGTTTTCAGCCCTAATATCTTGTTCATCTTGGCAGCAGAGAAATCTATCACATTTCCCCTTACATAAACTCTATCACACCACGGGGAGTCAACTTCCAGGTTTCCAGCCATCAAGTTTGAGTAAACCTCAATAACAACCTGGTTGTTATACTAAAGTTGCACAGTGGAAACTCTCTCATCCCAATCAACTCCAAAAAATCAGTAAGCCACTAGGTTTATAAGCCTATAAGTCCACTGGCTTTTTAGAAATAATCTTCCTCTCGGCAAAAATTTCTCCCATAACATCACAATTAATATCAAAGTAATTATCCGACAAAGCATCACTTACAAGCGAATGTGGAAGCATCACTTGAGTTTTCTTTTTGGACATCTTGGCTGGTGGAGAATGCTCAGCAGCAGACATCTTCCTCTTAGCAGCAGACATCTTCCTCTTAGCAGCAGACATCTTCCTCTTAGCCCTTGTAGTCTGAAAGACTTCATCCAACACCTCATCACTAGATTAGTTCAGGTTTGGTTCCCGTGTTGGAACAAACTTAGCCTGTTCAGCCTCTTCCTCTTGCTCAGTATCTGCATCACCCTATGTTCCAACATGCTGCTTATTGCCCGATTCCTCCGGCATCGAATCAAACCCACCTGTCTTTCCTCCTTTTGGATATTCCAAATCATCATATGCATTCCCAGTAATATTAAACTAGTATTGACCTCCCATATCAGCATTATCAACCTCCATATCTTCAGCAGTATCTAACTATGCCCTTTGTGTTGGAATATACCCAACACTTTCTCCCTCTTCACTGTCTGTAATCTCAATGATCATAGGCTTTCTAAGTTCTTCAAGTCTCTTGGTAGCATCAGCATTATAAAATTCTAAGGGCATTCTATCAGCGGATTTAATTACTTCTAGTCCCTCAGCCTCAACATAATTGATTTCCTCAATTCTAACATTACGAGGGCCAGAAATAGATGAATAAACATGGAATCTATCCTTCCCATTGTATACACCATATTTGCCTCTCAACAACCTAGTATTATAGTTTTCAATATCCTCAAGATCTCCTATATCACCTGTAAACAGTTCCTTAACATTTACATTGAGGAATTCCCCTTCTAAATTATTAAACTTAGACAAGTCTATGGTGATCCTATTAGATTCAACCAATTCAAAAAAAATCATCAACATATTTAAAATCCATGCCATGCAACTTCAGGGTTGGGGGATTTGGACCAGTTACCTTTTGGTAGGGAGATTTGCCCTTGTTCATGAGTTCTTCATTCTGACCATTGCCACCAGTTGAATTCCCATCCATAGCGTAAAGTCAGAGATTTGCATTGAATATTTAATTGGCAGTTTTTGTGAACATATTTGGAAACGAAAAAAATCTTCTATTTTGGAACACTTGAAGGAAGCATGATTCACGTCGAGACTTGTTGTACGTACATATGGAGATAGAAGATTATGGTATTTATGATTAATGGAATTATAAATATTCTTCTATGAATGAGGCATGCGAAGCATAGTTGATTTATAGAAAATTCCTACATATATGGAGTTAATATTGGAGAATATATGTGATAGATTGTGATAAGGAAAATCCCTTTATTTGTGGGATTTTGATATGCTTCAAGAAGCAGATTTGGAATAGGAATATTGTAGAGATAATCAAGGAGTGTTCCGATCTGATTCATGGATATAAAAGGGGACAAACACGGCTGCATACTCACGGATTTAATAGAGCAAAAATCTGCATACAGACTTTTGAGACTTTCGAGAATTGCTAAGAGTCAGATTCATATGTTCCAACATACCTGACCTGCTGCACAAAGTTCAGAAACATAAACCTTAATTCCTCGGGAGGAGAAGATCCAGCGTCGATGAGTTTCGAGGTCAGAGGGAGTCTGATCAAGGCGGATCGGTAGCAAGGGGAGCTTGCAGAGTTCACACGCTATAGTTAGTAAAGATAAGTATTTTGTAATATTGTACTGTATCTTTCTAATTAGTGAATTCATTCTGAAATGGGCCAGGCCCCGTAGATGTAGGTGGATTTTACCGAACTGCGTACCAAGTCATGTGTAATTTACATTTTTTACTATTACATACTTGGTTAAATAGGTCATGTTGGAACATACTAACTAGGATTATAAAAATCGCTAAAACCAAAATTTCATTTGGTATCAGAGCTTGGTCACTTACTATTCCCTTGGTTGTGTCAAGGAAAGTGTGATCCAATTTTACCATGACGACTGAAGAAGGAGCTTCAGTGTCTCGGCCACCTCGGCTAGAAGACAATAACTACAACTATTGGAAAGCACGTATGAGAGTCTTCATTAATTTACTAGATGAACTGGCATGGTTTTATGTTGAGAAGGAGTGGAATCATCCTGCTGAAGATGGTGTATCGACAGAAGGAGAGTCAAGCCAAAGGGAGCAGAAACTCAAAGACAAAGCTAGTTGGACACCTGATGGCCTCAAAGCCTCTCTGGAAAATTCAAAGGCACTGAATGCAATCTTTACTGCGGTTGATGAAAACCAGTTCAAACTCATCTCTACATGTCATCAAGCTAAGAAATCATGGGAAATCTTACATACAGTTCATGAGGGAACGATTAGAGTTCGAGAGTCCAAACTTCATATGTTGGCTACAAAGTTCGAGGAACTCAAGATGGAGGAGGATAACCTTATTTCTATATTCAACAGGAAACTTAGGGACATCTCTAACATGGCATATCAACTGGGAAAGGTTTACAAAGAAACAAAGTTGGTGAAAAAGACCTTGAGATCACTCCCTAAGAGATTTTCAATGAAGGTTGCAGCAATAGAAGAAGCGAGAGACATAGCAACAATAAGCCTAGTGGGATCGTTGCAGACATATGAGATGACTTTTCAAAAGGCTGCAAAGAGAAGTCCTAAGGAGTTGGCATTCAATACATCTGCATCAAAAGACAAGTACGAGTCTGACAGTGATGATGAGTTCAAAAAACCTGCGCTTATCACGAAGAATTTCTCAAAAATGCTAAAGAAAGTGGTTAACAAGAAATCTCAGGAAAGGCTTGGTGGAAATAGACCAAGACAATAAGACTCTGGTAATAATCGTGGAATGAGGTTTGAAAGAGGAAATCAACCATTTTTTAGAAATCAAAACAGTGAACCAAAACAGCCTGGACAAATTCAATGCAGAGAATATGAAAGATATGGTCATATTCAGGCTGAATGTGCTAACACCATGAAAAAACAAGGAAAATTATATGTCACCTCATGGAGTGAAGATAAAGAAGATAAGAAGGACGAAGAGGAACTTACCAGCAACTGCATGGCGTTCGGAGCAAAGATTCATGATACATCGGAGGATGGATGTTCCAACACACTCAATAAAGCCAAAGATGTATGTTCCAACATAGATCTATATGAAGCACACAACGATGAAGACGATGATCGTTCTGTAAGTGATGAAGAAATCTACAGCACCTATGAAAAAATGTATGCTATGTGGGTTCAAGTAGCTGACACAAACAAAGAGCTGAACAAAGAAAAAAGAAAGTTGATGGAAGTTGAAAGAGAATTGCAATTAACAGTTGCAGAACTTGAAAAGATAAATGAAGAATTGAATGGAAAACTGATAGTAGCAGTCAAGAGAGCTGCATACACAAGACTTTGGAAAAGCAAAGCTTGACGCTATTCTGGACATGGGAAGAAACTTTGGTGATCAACAAGGTATTAGGTATAGCAACATACACAAGACTGAAGCACATGAAAATTCAGTAACCCTCAAGACTAAGATCCGAGAAGTGAAATGGAAGTTTGGCATGCCTTAACATAAAAAGCCACTATCTGTAGTTACTGCACATTTCAAGGACATTTCAAAGAACAATACAGAAAACTAATCAGAGACCAAATGTCAGGACGACAACTTATGGCATGTTCCAACATAGGCAATGTCCAGAAAATGAAATCGATGAGAAAGGTATGGGTTGTCAAACGATCTAGCACATGTCTGGTGGCACACACTTCGGTCATATCTTATTCTAGAGATTCGTGGTACTTTGACAGTGGTTGTTCTTGCCACATGACTGGCACTCCATAATTGCTCATGAATATCACTCCATACGATGGCGGATATGTGACTTTCGGTGATGGAAAGAAGAGTAGAGTGATTGGAAAAGGTGAATTGAGGATTGAAGGTTTTCCAGTGTTCATGAGTGCACTGTTTGTTGAAAATATGAAGGCAAATTTGTTAAGCATAAGTCAGTTGTGTGATGACAACATGACAGTGGAATTTCAGAATTATAAATGTGTTGTGAAACACGGAGAAACCAAGGTTCTTTCAGGCATAAGATCATCTAGATAACTGCTATCTGCTAGAGCAAGAAGTACGGTGTATGATCTCGAAGCAAGACGAATGAGTTCTGTGGCACAGGAAGCTCGGTCACATCAATTTTAAAACATTGGTGAAAATCGCAAATGTGAAAGTTGTACGAGGTATGCCTACCTTAACCAGCAAGGATGGAATTGTTTGTGACCATGTCAACAAGGTAAACAAATTCGATCCCCTCACTCTTTGGTTCAGTATATTACCACCTCTAGAAATATGGAATTATTGCATATGGATTTGATGGGTCCAGTCAATACGCCTAGCATAGGTGGAAAGAAATATATTTTTGTATGTGTTGATGATTTCTCCAGATTTACGTGGGTAGCCTTTTTGAAAGATAAATCTGATACGTTGGAAGTATTTAGAAGTCTGGTAGTAAAGTTACAAACTGAAAAAGGGAAGTCCAGTTGGGAAGATTGTTCGAATTCGTAGCGATCATGGTAGAGAGTTTGGGAATTCTCAATTCATTAATTTTTGTGACGAGCTCGGAATTCAACATGAATTTTCGGCACCTATCACCCCTCACCAAAATGGTATTGTAGAACAAAAGAATAGAACCTTGCAGGAGATGGCTCGAGTTATGTTAGCTGAGAAAGAAATTCACAAGAAATGGTGGGCAGAAGCAATTAATACAGCTTGTTAAACAATTAATTGAGTGTATCTACGACCATTCACCAGCGAAACATCCTACGAGATGTGGAAGGGCAGGAAACCAAATGTTTCATATTTCCATGTGTTTGGAAGCAAGTGCTACATTCTCAGAGACAGAGAGCAGTTGGCAAACTTTGACAATCGGAGTGATACAGGAATTTTTCTTGGATATTCTATCAACAGCCATACCTATCGAGTGTTTAATCATCGAACCAACACTCTCATGGAGTCCATAAATGTTATTGTGGATGATTCAGAGGAAGAAAAAAAGTCTGATGTTGTAGAAGAATATTCCGGTAACACTTTTGTTCCAACAAAGCCGCGTCAACTTGACAAGGCAGATTCGTTAGTACAAGCCGAACCGCATCAACATGCTGGAACAACTGAGCAGATTGGTGTTGAACTTGTCGAAATTGAGTCTAACGAACCCTATGTTCCAACACAAGAACAACCTGAATCCAACATGAGAAGTACTCGATCGGTTCCTCGAGTGGATTACCAAAGGCTAGCTGGATTGCATTGCTTTGTTTCTCTCATTGAACCCAAGAACTACAAAGAAGCCTTGTTGGATGAGTATTGGATTGGATTGCTGCTATGCAAGAAGAACTAAGTCAATTTGCACGAAATGACGTCTGGTATCTTACTCCTCACCCCAAAGGCATTAATGTCATTGGCACGAAGTGGATCTTTAAGAATAAATCAGGTGTTGATGGTCTAGTTACTCGAAATAAGGCTAGACAAGTAGCTCAAGGATATACATAAGTGGAAGGGGTCGACTTTGATGAAACATTTGCACCAGTTGCCAGGTTAGAGTCAATTCAAATATTACTTGCTATTGCTTGCTCCATGAACTTTATGTTATATCAAATGGATGTCAAGAGTGCGTTTCTAAATAGAGTGGTGAATGATGAGGTTTATGTTGAACAACCTAAAGGCTTTGAGGATCCTCATTATCCACACCATGTTTATCGTCTCAAGAAGGCTCTATATGGTCTAAAGCAAGCACTCAGGGCGTGGTATGAACAACTTACTAACTTTCTTCTTCAGAAAGGCTATCGTCGAGGGGGAGTTGATCGCACTTTATTTGTGCTTGAAAAGTATTCAAAATTTTTGATTGCTCAAATTTATGTTGATGATATAGTATTTGGCTCTACTTCGTCTTAAATGGTACAAGATTTTGTTACCATCATGCAGTTCGAATTTGAGATGAGCATGGTTGGAGAACTCACTTACTTTCTGGGATTGCGAGTCAAGCAAGGAAGAAATGGTCTGTTCATAAATCAGAGTAAGTATGCTATAAACTTAGTGAAGAGGTTCGGTCTGAGCAATGCTCGAGCAGTTCGAACTCCTATGGGTGTTTCTGAAAAACTGGTGGAGGATGAAAAAGGAGTTTCGGCTGATCAAAAGTTATACATAGGCATGATTGAAATTTTATTGTATTTAACAGCTAGTAGACCATATATATGTTTTAGCATTGGGATTTGTGCAAGATTTAAGGCTGATCCAAAGGAGCCGCATCTCACTGCAGTTAAACGAGTTATTCAATATGTAAGTGGGACTTTTGAGTATGGTGTCTGGTATTCTAAGAATCAAGATTCTGATTTGATTGGGTACAGTGATTCTGATTGGGCTGGTAATGCTGATGATAAAAAAAGTACCACCGGTGGATGTTTCTTTATTGGTACGAATTTGGTGTCGTGGTATAGTAAGAAACAGAATTCGATATCCTTGTCTACTGCAGAAGCTGAGTATCTTGCAGCTGGAAGCTGTTATGCACAATTGTTATGGATGAAACAAATGTTGGAAGACTATGGAATTCATCAAGGCCCCTTGAAGATTTTATGTGACAACACAAGTACAATTGATATCTCAAAAAATCCAGTCCAGCACTCGAGAACCAAACATATTGATATAAGGCACCATTTTATTAGAGATTTGGTTGAAAGGAAGGAAGTGGAGGTAGTCTATGTTCCAACACACGAGCAATTAGCTGATATCTTTACAAAGCCGTTGGATTCAGCCACTTTTGAAAGCCTTCGATAACACTTAGGTGTTTGTCAAATTTAAGGTAATTCTTACCTTAATTTTACTGTAAATATTCTGTTTATTTTTGTTTAGAAAATCAAAAAAAACAAAAAAATAGAAAGAAGAAAAATGTACAAAAATAGAAGATGGATTGTATAGTATGTTGGAAGTTATTTTGATGTGACATCTCGAGTTGACAAGTGAAAATGGGTAATCATTATAAGTCTTTGAAATTAAAAAAGGAGTTTCGCGGGAAAAGAATAGGTGAGTTGAAGAGTTGGTTTGGGTTTCTATGTTGTCTAAACACATTCCAAATTCTCCCTTTTGGCTGTTCTTGAATCCCTCTCGAATTTATCTCGAAAATCATTTTCAAAACACTACTCTCCGAACCCCTGCCAAAAAACAAAAATGGCCTCCAGCCCTACTATTCCCACACAAGAACTTGATTTTCTAGGATCGTCTCTACCCTTAGAACTCATGGAGAAGGAACAGTGTTCAGTAAATTTGGAGTTGGCATTGGTCGAAAGGAATAGACGATGTGTAGACCAAACTTAGGCCGAATCGCTACTGGAAATAAATTAAGATCAAGGTGGAGAAAACTTGGATCAAGGTGGAGAAAACTTGGATCAAGTTGGGGTCGAAGCACTTCCTGAAGGAAATCTTAGTCAAGATGAAGAGCTTGGTGTAGAGGAAGAGGCATATAATAGAGGTAAAGAAGCTGGTGGCTCTGGTGCTGGACGCGATGAACAAGAAAAACTCACCAGTGCCAAGAGAAAGGACTGATATAGAAAGGTAACTGGTCCTGATCCCCCTCCTTTAAAACTGATGGGCATGGAATTTAAGAGTGTAGATGAAATTTTCAAATGGCTAGAGGCAAACAGAGTTTCTGTAGATTTAACAAAAATCAAAAGCATAGGGGGTGAATACTTGACTATTCAGGTCAAGGAGCTTGTGACGGGTAATATAGGTGATATAAGGAGGACTGAGAATTGGGATGTGCAATTTCTGATGGGAAAATATGCTGAGTACAGAGAAAAGGATAAGCTTCATAGATATTGTCGTATTCCCTTTCCAAGCTATGTAGTTTTAAAAGAGATTAGTGAGGGAGAAGCTGCTGGAAGGGAAGTTGTGAAGTATGGAGACAGACTACAGGTTGGCTTCTATGATTCAAATGTTGCTAAAAGGATGGAAGAACTAAGGAAGCTGGTGATAATTGAACTGTCAGATAGTGATGAGGATGACAGAGTTGTGCATGTTCCAACACAGCAGTGTGAAGATGAAAATCACATGGATGTGGATTCTGATGCTGACTTGGGAGGAGAAGACCCGAATGATATGGCTGGTAATGAGTATGATGAGTAACCTGGAGAGGAAATGACTGACTCGAAGAACTTGGATCAAGATGAGCAGGTTGAAAGAAAATATGATAAAGAGGATGAAGTAACATAGGACCTTCCTAATTTGGCATACTCGAGTGATGAAGTGCTCAATGAATTTTACTAGACAACAAAAGGCAAGAGGAAGGCTGCTGATGCCAAGGTGTCTTCACAAGTAAAAAGGAGCAAGAAAAGGCAGGAATGCACGAAGAAGAAAATACTCCCTCCCCTCTCTGTGAGTGAAGCATTGTCATTTTCTTATTTTGATTCAAAAGGAGAGGAAATGGGAGAAGTTTTTTCTGAAAGGAAATTCATTCCTGAAAGACCAGTAGGTTTAGTATCATACAAGGAGAGTGGGTTCTCAGAATTTTTTAAGGTAATTGGAATGATAAAAGCAGCCACGGTTCAACTGCAGTATAATAGGAAGGTTTTGATTGAGGTATACTCTAACCTCATGGTTGGAAATCTGAAGTCTGATTCCCCTTGGTATGGAAGGGTTTATGTGAGGGAAAAGATAATTGACCTGTCTGCTGCCAGGATTAACAGAGTTTTGGGTCTTAAGACGCCAGAGATAAATGGAGTTTTTCCTGAAGATAAGGAAGTTTCTGATGATCAAATGCTAGTAACTATCTCAGGTGGATATAAGGTAGAGTGGCCGGCAACGGGGTATTCACAAGCATCATGCTTATCCTTAAAATTTTTTGAGTTATATCAGATTGTTGTTCATTGTTGGATGCCTTCAACAAATACCACTTCATTAACAAGAGAATGGCCAAGTTGCTTTACTGTGTTGGAACACAGCAGCCTGTAAATCTTGGGCTATTCATACAGCAAAATCTGATCAACCAAGCCACTGCTCCCAAGGCCAAAGATGCAATTATCTATCCTGCACTGATATCAGCACTAGCCAAGAGTGCCAAAGTGAAAGGAAAAGAAGAGGATGTGGTGAATGACACTGAATTCTTGAGGCCAAATAAGAAGACTTTTGGGTTGAGGCACATTCATGATTTACCATGAAAACCAGAAGGATCTACATCAGCAGCAGCAGGAAAAGAGGCCAAGATAATGAATCTGGATGCAAGATTGGGAGCTATTGCCATTCAAATTGCAGTGCTGGAGGCAGAGAAGACAAGTTTGGAAAACGAGAAAGAACGTTTAAAGGCTTGACCCTGATCTGGATTTCTGCTCTATGTTAACATGGAGGACACACTCAGGGGGAGTATACTGATGCTTGATTATTGCCTTCGGCATATGCTTTTTTTGGTGTCTTTGGCATATGTGTGATCCCAGGGGGAGATTTTTGGATATTTTTGGCTCTGTAATCTGAATTATTTTATCTTTTCTTAGATTTCTAAATTTTTGGATTATTTGGTATTTATGCTTTGTGGGAATTCTGGTATTAATTTGTTTTCAGATTAAGTAGTGTTTATATTGTGCATATGTTTCAACCTAGGTGAAGTTTGGAAGACCTATGTGTGTGACAAGATTTTTTCATTGCAAGAGATTCATGGACAAAACATTATGGGTTCACAAAATGCCAAAGAGGGAGATTGTAAATTCAGAGATTTGCATTGAATATTTAATTGGCAGTTTTTGTGAACATATTTGGAAATGGAAAAAATTTTCTATGTTGGAACACTCGAAGGAAGCATGATTCACGTCGAGACTTGTTGTACGTAGGAGATAGAAGATTATGGTATTTATGATTTATGGAATTACGAATATTCTTCTATGAATGAGGCATGCAAAGCATAGTTGATTTATGAAAAATTCCTACATATATGGAGTTAATATTGGAGAATATATGGGATAGATTGTGATAAGAAAAATCCCTTTATTTGTGGGATTTAGATATGTTTCAAGAAGCAAATTTGGAATAGGAATATTGTGGAGATAATCAAGGAGTGGTCTGATCTGATTCATGGACATAAAAGGGGACAAACACGGCTGCATACTCACCGATTTAATAGAGCAAAGATCTGCACACAGATTTTTGAGACTTTCGAGAATTGCTAAGAGTCTAATTCATATGTTCCAACATACCTAACCTACTGCACAAAGTTCAGAATCATAAACCTTAATTCCTCAGGAGGAGGAGATCCAGCGTCGATGAGTTTCGAGGTCAGAGGGAGTCTGATCAAGGCGGATCGGTAGCAAGGGGAACTTGCAGAGTTCACACGCTATAGTTAGTAAAGATAAGTATTTTGTAATATTGTACTGTATCTTTCTAATTAGTGAATTCATTCTGAACTGGGCCAGGCCCCGCAGATGTAGGTGGATTTCACCGAACTGTGTAACCAAGTCGTGTGTCATTTACGTTTTTTACTATTACGTACTTGGTTAAACAGGTTATGTTGGAACATACTAACTAGGATTATAAAATCGGTAAAACCAAAATTTCACATAGTTTCTTCCCTCTATTCATTCTCACCATTGATATTCTCTAGAGGGTGAGAATTTTCTTGGGTCTCTTTCTTGATCATGGAGATTTTTGGGGTTGAAGACATTTTGGGCAAAGGTTTTGTTGTGAAGAGGAGGATCTCAACTCAAACTCTTCAAGATACACTCAAAAAATTTTGGCAACAAGAAATCAAAAAATGCCAAGGAATGTGGGAGTGTATGCAAAAAATAGAGGGAGATGGAGAGATGGAGACAATTTTGAACCAAAACAAATTCTTCACTCTTTACCTCTTTGACCGCGAAAGCCTTTTTCCCTTTTCAAGAAGAGTAATGATCACTTTTCTCATTTGTCAACTCAAGTCACACCTCCTTGAGCTTCCAACATCCATGTCTTTACAACTTCCATTTTTGTAGCATTTTCTTATTTCTATTTTTTTTTCATTTTTCTGATTTTCTGAAAGCTTAAATAAAAGCAATATACAGAAATACCTCAAATTTGACAAACACGTAAGTGTTGTCTGAGAAGCTCAAATCTGGTAGTATCTAACAGTTTTGTGAAGATATTTACAAATTGCTAAGATGTTGGAACATAGAAAACCACCAATTCCTTCATTTCCACAAGATCTCGAATAAAGTGATGCCTTACGTCAATATGCTTCGTTCGAGAGTGCTGAACTGGATTTTTAGAAATCTCAATAGCACTTGTATTGTCACATAAAATCTTCAAAGACCCTTGATGAATTCCATAGTCTTTCAACATTTGTTTCATCCATAATAGTTGTGCACAACAACTTCTAGTAGCAAGATATTCAGCTTCAGCAGTAAACATAAGATCGAATTTTGTTTCTTACTGTACCAAGAAATTAGATTTGTGCCAATAAAGAAGCACCCACATGTAGTGCTTTTACGGTCATCAGCATTACCAGCCCCATCAGAATCATTGTACCCAATCAGATAAGAGTCTTAATTCTTAGAATACCAGGCACCATACTCAGAAGTCCCACTCACATATCGAATAATTCTTTTGACTGCAGCTAAATGAGATTCCTTTGGGTCAGGCTGAAATCTTGCACATATTCCTACGATGAAACATATATCTAGTTTGCTAGCTGTCAAATACAATAGACTCCCAATCATGCCCCTTTACAATTTCTGATCAACTCCAACTCTTTTGTCGTCTTTCACCAACTTATCAGACACTCACATATGTGTTCAGACTGCTCTAGAATTGCCTAGTCCAAATCTCTTCACTAAATTCAGGACATACTTACACTGATTTATGAACTGGTCATCCTTCTCTTGCTTGACTTGAAGCCCTAGAAAATATGTGAGTTCTCCAACCATACTCATCTCAAATTCAGCCTGCATTACAGTCACGAACTCCTGTACCATAGATGATGAAGAAGAACCAAACACAATATCATCAACATATATTTGAGCAATCAATATCTTTGAGGCCTTTTTGAGCACAAATAATGTGTGATCTAATCCCTCTCTACGATAACCTTTCTGAATTAGAAAGTTAGTAAGTCGTTCATACCATGTCCTCGGTGCTTGTTTCAAACCATACAATGCCTTCTTGAGTCGAAACACATGGTCAGGATAATGAGGATCCTCAAACAGTTCTTCATTTACCATACCATTTAGAAAAGCACTTTTGACATCCATTTGATATAGAGTAAAGTTCACAGAGCATGCAATAGCAAGTAAAATTTGAACTGACTCTAACCTGGTAAATGGTGCAAATGTCTCATCAAAGTTGACTCTTTCAACTTGAATACATCCTTGAGCAACCAATTTGGCCTTGTTTCGAGTGATTTGTCAATCAGCATCTGATTTATTCTTGAAAATCCACTTTGTGCCAATGACATTCACACCTTTAGGACGAGGAGTGAGATACCATACATCATTTCGTGCGAACTAACCAAGTTCTTCTTGCATTGCTGCAATCCAGTATCATCAAGTAAGGCCTCCATGTACTTCTTGGGTTCAATGAGAGAGAGGAAACAATGTAATCATGCTAATTTCCTGTAATCAACCCGAGGGATTGAGCGAGTAGTCCTTTTCATTGGTTCTAATTGCTCTTATGTTGGAACATGCAATGAGTCAGTGGGGGATGATGTTCCAACATACTCAATATCTTCAGATTTAGAAAGATAATCAGTCTGCTCAGATATTCCAACATGCGATGAGTCTGGCTTGTCACGTTGACTGTGTTGTGTTGGAACATGGTCTTTATTAGGTTCATCTTCTCCATCACCTGAAACTTTTCCTTTGTCAAAATCATCCACAATAACATTTATGATTCCATGAGAGTATTTTTCTAGAAGATTGTAAACACGATAAGCCCGGTTGTTCACAGAATAACCAAGAAAAATCTCAATATCACTACGATTATCGAATTTCGCTAATTGCTCTCTATCTCTTAGAATGTAGCACTTGCTTCCAAACACATGAAAGTATGAGACATTTGACTTCCTGCCCTTTCAAATATCGTAGGATGTTATACTTGTAAATGGACGTAGATACACTCGGTTGATTGTATAGCAAGTAGTATTAACGACTTCTGCCCACCATTTTTTGTGAATTTCTTTCTCGGCTAACATAACTCGAGCCATCTCCTAAAGAGTCATATTCTTTCTTTCCACAATGACATTTTGCTGAGGAGTGATTGGTTCAGAGAACTCATGTTGAATTCTAAGTTTATCACAGAAGTCGCTGAATTGAGAGATTTCAAATTCCCTGCCATGATCACTGTGAATTTTAACAATCTTCCATGCTGGGCTCCCTTTTCTGTCTGCAATTTTATCACAAGGCTTCTAAACACTTCCACAGTATTGGATTTTTCTTTTAGAAAAGCTACTCAGGTAAATCTAGAGAAATCATCAACACATACAAAGATATATTTCTTGCCACCCACACTAGATGTATTGTCTGGACCCATCAAATTCATATACAGTAATTCCATATTTATTGAGGTAGTTATATACTGAACTGAAGAGTGAGGAGATGGAATTTGTTTACCTTGTTGACATGGTCCACAGACAATTCCACTTTTGCTCGTCAATTGAGACATACCTCATATTGCCTTTGCATTTTCAATTTTAACCAAGGTTTTGTAGTTGATGTGACCGAGCTTTGGGTGCCAAAGAGAACCTTCATTTTGTTTAGAGCTCATACACTTCCCACCTGCTCAAGAAAATAGCAATTATCTGATAATCGAATACCTGAAAGGACTTTGGCTTCACCATGTTTCACTATACATTTATCTTTCTAAAAATCCACGGCCATATTGTTGTCACACAATTGGTTGATGCTTAGCAGGTTTACCTTTAAGTCTTCAACAAACAAAACACTTATGAATACTGGAAATCCTTCAATTTGTTGTTCTTCTTTTCCAACTACTCTGCCCTTCTTTCCATCGCTAAAAGTAACAAAACCACCATTACATGGTGTGATGTTTGTGAGAAATTCCTGAGTATCGGTCATGTGGTGAGAACAGCCACTATCAAAGTACCAAAAATCTCTAGAATGTGCTATAAGAGAAGCATGTTCAACAAGGCAAGTACTAGAGCTTTTGACGACCCATGCCTTTCTGACCATCTTTGATCTCTGGACCTTGTCTATGTTGGAACATAATAAGAATTGTCATCCTGTCATAATGTCTTTGAGCAATTTCTGGCATTTTTCCTCTGTGTGTCCTTGGTACGAGCAGTAGCTACAGATAAGAGGTTTACTTTGATGATGTTTTCCAACTTCCTCTTTACCTCTTGAATCTTCGATTTAAGCATGGCTGTGTTCCTGGGTGGGTTGTCATACCCAATTTCGTGTCAATCTCCAAAGCTCTTTCCCATGATCAGAATATCATCAAGTTTTGCTTTTCCAGTGTTCGGCTTGGTAATAGCTGCTTCAGGCATCTCAGCTCTCTTGGTTGCTGAAATTAGCTTCATATTTAACTCATCATTCTCTTTTATGAGTTCATCAACTAACACTCACAACTCTTTTTTTATCTCAACCAGATGGTTTTCTCTTCCTTCGGTACTTTGTTTGTATCAACAACTTGAACCCACATGGCATACATCATCCGAATCTATGTTGGAACATAAAGCTTTGATTTTATCTGATATGTTGGAACATTCATCATTTCATCCACCATGAATTTATGCTCCAAATGCCACATAGTTTCTCGTAAGTTCTTCTTCGTCTTTCTCATCTTCTTCATCTTCACTCCATGAGGTGACATATGATTTTCCCTGTTTCTTCCGGGTATTTGCGCATTCATCCTGAATATGACCATATCCTTCATATTCTCTGCATTGAATTCGTCCAGCCTATTTTGATTCACCACTTTGATTTCTGGGGAATTGCTGATTTCCTTGTTCAAACCGTGTCCCACAGTTATTTCCAAATTCTTGTGGCCTTGGTCTATTTCCACCAAACCTCTCCATCAATTTCTTGTTTACTACTTTCTTCAGCATTCAAGAGAAATTTTTCATGATAAGTTCAAGTTTTTCAAATTCATCATCACTATCAGATTCATGATTGTCCTTTGATAATGATGTTCTGAATGCCAACTCCTTTTGAACCCTTTTTGTAGTCTGTTGGAATGTCATCTCATAAGCTGTAGCGATCTCATTAATTCATCTAAACTAATGTTGGCTACATCTCTTGCTTCTTCTATTGATGCAACCTTCATTGCAAACCTTTTAGGAAGTGATCTCAAGGTATTCTTCACCAATTTTGCCTCTTTGTAGACTTTTCCAAGTTGATACACCATATTGGAGATGTCTCTGAGTTTCCCGTTGAATACATCAATAGTGTCATCTTTCTCCATCTTTAGTTCCTCAAACATTGTAGCCAACATCTGTAATTTAGATTCTCGAACTCGATTGGTTCCTTCATGGACAGTTTGCAGAATATCCCAAGCTTTCTTGGCCTGATGTCATGTTGAGATGAGTTTGAACTGATTTACATCAACTGGCGTGAAGATAGCATTCAATGCTTTTGAATTTTCTAGTGAGGCCTTGAGTTCATCCAGAGACCAAGTAGATTTGTCTTTGAGTTCCTGCTCCCTCTGACTTGGCTCTCCTTCTTTTGCCTTAGAGTTTGTTTCAGCATCTTCAGTAGGGTGATTCTACTCATTCTCAACAAAGTGCCAAGCAAGTTAATCTAGTGAGTTGATGAAGACTCTCATACGTGCCTTCTAATAGTTATAGTTGTTGAGTTCCAGCAGAGGTGGCAGAGACACCAAAGCTCATTCTTTGGACGCCTTGGTAAAATCGAATCACACTTTCCTTGACAAACCAAGGGAAAAAATAAGTGATCAAGCTCTAATACCAAATGAAATATGGTTTTACCGAATTATCTTAATTATTACTGCTATGTTCAAACATAACCTATCCAACCAAGTATGCAACAAAGTAAAGCATAAAGACACGAGACTTGGTTACGCAGTTTGGTGAAATCCACCTATATTTGTGAGGCCTGGCCAAGTTCAGAATGAATCCACTAATAAAAAGATAGAGTACAGAGTACACCATGTAAAATACTTATCTTTACTAATTAAACATGTGAATTCTGCTTGCTCCCCTAGCAAGCGATCTGCCTTGATCAGACTCCTTCTGACCTCGAAACTCATCGACGATGGATCTCCTCCTCCCGAATAATTAAGGCATATGATTCTGAATTTTGAACGACATGTCACGTATGTTGGAACATATCGATCTGGCTCTTGCAAAACTCTTGGAAAAGATAGAAAATATGTATGCAGATTTTCGCAATTAAGTTCGTGAGTTTAATGCAACTGTGATGTCCCTTTTTAAAGCCATAAGCAGATCGGAACTCTCCATGATTATCTCCATAATATTTCTATTCCTTATCTGCTTCTGAAGCATATCCAAATCTCATGAATAAAGGGATTTTCCTTATCTCAAATATATCCCATATATTCCATAAATCCAATTCCATATTTGTAGGAATTTTCCATAAAACTAATATGTTTCTACCACCGCCTAATATATTGTATAATATTAAGATTTCTATAAATCAACATAATCACAATATTTTGTCTTTCTGAAAACCTTGTAGGCGATTGTGGCTGCTGTCCATATGTTTCAACATGGAATGTTTTTCGTTTCCAATATTAGTTCACAAATTGCCAACTAAACAAACAATGAAGACCACTTAACTTTACAATACTAACTAACACCCAATGAAAATCACGTAACCACTCAACAAGGGGTGCATCTCATGCATCAATTCAGAGTCGGTGCCCTAACTTCTTTATGGTCCAATGTGAACAAAAAATCATAAGAAACAATATCATATGTTTATTAAATTTAAATATAAAATTACATAATCATACTATAAGATGTAAAATGATAATAACAAAATTTTCTTTAGAGTAAAATTTTGAAAATAGATTAAAAAAACTAGACACCAAGAATTGAGATTCAATGTTTGAAAAGTGAATAATTAATTATTTTTGTACCATTCATATTTTAAAAAATAAAAAATTATTTACCTAAGAAAGTTATAAACATTAGAAAGAAATTCAAATGAATGAAATAATAATCTAATTAAGGTCTCAGTTTCTCCCATCTCTTTCAAAACGAAATCCTAAAACAGATTTTTTTCATGGGGAGGTCATCCTCTTCATCGCCTCTGGCGGCCTCACTCAACAAAGTCCCACATTCCCCTCCCTTCCCATCTCCCGCAATCACATCCTTTCATTGGTGAACTCCATCTGCCTCTCTTAGGCATCTCTGACGATGGCCAACCAGGTGAGACAGTCATGAGATCCTTCATGGTGCAGCGACTTTATATCTAGTCCAAGTGAGAAGAGGGTCATCAATATTTTCATAGATTGGTCATGTCGGTCACTACAGCGGCGAAGGACGACCAACATTGAATGGCAAAGATAATTTAGCAATAAACACGATCAACCAGCGGCACTAAGATATTGCCCAAAAAGATGAACCTGAGTTCATGTTGAACCTGAGTTCATGAACCTGAATTTATGTTGCCCAAAAATAAACTAGCAATAAACACGATCAACAAGATGAACCTGAATTCATGTTTCCCAAAAATAAGCAACATGAATTCAGGTTCATCTTGTTGGACGGTTACAACCTTTCACGTTGCCACAAAGGAGGTTCTTTAGAATTTAATCTGACATGCTTTTTGTCCTAATTGTTATAACTACATTTTACCTAATTTGGTCTTCATAAACTATGGATATAAACCTTTTTTTCTTCGATTATAAAATAAATAAATCTAACTATCACAAAATTTATAATAAAAAAACTAACTTGGTTTTTTTATTACTAGCAAATAGGCCTGGGTAACCGAAGGCCCAATGTGGCTGAACAACTAACATGCCCTCAAGGCCGCTAGTGTTTCAATCCCCAACATTTATTAGGAACTCGCAACATCTATAATACGATAATTGGTTAAGAAGTTGAGAAATGGTGTCTAACAATCAATATTTTGCATGATCGAAAAAATAGCTTTTTCTACAAAAAATTAAATAAATTTATTAGTTGTTGATATTTTTAGTTTATTAATTATTCATAATAAAAAGTCATATATCAAATGCAACTTTGAAAATCAAAGTATTAATAACAAAATTAGGAAAATAAATCAAATAACCATGAATCAAACAAGTCATAAGGCTGATACTCCGACTTTGATGACAAGATTTACAATTTGTTTAATTATTAAGGAATGAGCAAACACAAAAGATGGTCTAGCCAATAGACATGATTATTTAATAATTAATGTAAATAAAGAAATGATTTGATATTTGATTCTAATTATTATAAAAAAAGTTTTCATAATTTAAAAATCTCTTAAAATAAAAAATAATTAATTAAAATTTATAAAAATATATATATATATAAAAAAATTTCACGATTCTTATAGTAAGAGACGCTTTCACGAGTAAAGGCGCATGAAATTAAACAAAAATACTCCTATGAAAATAGAATACGCTCACGTGTTCATAGATCGAGTGTTCTAATTTTTATCGTATGCCTAACTTTATATTTTATTTCTTTTATGTTTGAATTGACTATTATAACCCCTAACCTTAAACCCTAACCCATCTGCTTCCCTCATTCAGTCATTCTTCTCTCGTTCTTTCGCCTCCCATCTTCTTCACACATCTTCTTCCCTCCCAAATTGAACATTCACCTTTTCTTTCACATGCCAATTGGGCAAGGCTGAGGAGCAGCGGTGGCTGCTAGGTTGGGGTGGTGCCAGGCCTGGGAATCGGCGGAGAGGGCCATGACAGTCAGATCTGCAGGGGCAGGTTTGCGTTCCTCACCAGTTTCACCGACGCCCGGTGACTCTCTCCATCACTTCCTTCACTTTCAGATGGCAGGTTCTCTAGCAGAAGCTCGCCGCCCTCAAGGCCATGGTTTCCGAGCTCTTGGAATCTTCCCACTGGCCGAAGAATCCGTCAGTGATGACCTTTTTGCCTAATCTCTTTGCGATGCTCGTCAGAGTTCTGACACTTTGCCAACAGTGCTGCATCGCCGGTGGGACGCTACCGGGGAAGCTTCTCATGCAGTCCAATCCCGACATGTGCGACAGATGGCTGAGCAATCAGAGCCATGACCTGGACTTGTTGCTCTGATTTTGCATGCTCCGACAGCCGACAATCATTACACCCGAGTGCAAGCTCTTCTAAGGAGAACATGTCTCTGTTTTTGAAGAACTTGTATGCGTGGCTCCAGATCGGTGGGATGGAGTTCAAGAAGGAGTGCATGATTTTTCTGTGGAGGAAAACTTGAAGTTGGGAGAGAATGTGGAACTTTTTTATTTTGGATGTAGAGGGGGGAGGACGCATTTCGATAATGCGTCCTCTAGGT
Organism: Rubia yunnanensis; assembly: GCA_037428765.1. NCBI lineage: Eukaryota > Viridiplantae > Streptophyta > Magnoliopsida > Gentianales > Rubiaceae > Rubia > Rubia yunnanensis. The sequence continues at coordinate 72,562,561 of CM075067.1, forward strand.
GCATTTTTTTTCCCAGAATTTAAGTAGGGGACTCCGTTTTTTATATTTATATCTTTATATTTATATTTATATTTATATATATGTATATATATTTATTATATATTGATTTATTTATATTTATATCTATCTTGATATTTATATTTATTTATATATATATATATATATATTTGTATTTATATTTTTATATTTATATTTATGTATATATTTATATCTATGTATATATTTATATTTATGTATATATTTATATTTGTCGAGAAATAATTTAGCAAAATGAGTCCTCAAAGCCGAAGAAATTTTATTTTTTCCTGGAAATTATTTAGAGGACTCTATTTTGAAACATAAATATATATATATATAAATATAAATAAATATAAAAAAAATATATATATAAAAATATATACATATACGGATAAATATATAAAAATATATATACGGATAAATATATATATATATATAAATATATACATAAATATAAATAAATAAATATATATATATATATGAATAAATAAATATATATATATATATAAATATATATATAAATATATACATACATGTAAAGGTGTTGATGTACATACATGTAATTGTGTGGATATACATACATGTAAATGTGTGGATGTACATACATGTAAATGTGTGGATGTACATACATGTAAATGTGTGGATGTACATACACACATATATATATAAATAAATATATATAAATATATATATATATATATAAATATAAATAAATACATATATAAATATAAATATATACATATATATAAATATAAATATATACACATATATAAATATAAATAAACATATATATATAAACATATATATAAATATAAATGAAGATATATATATATATAAATATATATATATAAATATAAAAAATATATATATATATAAAAATATACATATATATAAATATAAAAATATACATAAATATAAATATAAATATAAATAAAGATATATATACAATATATATACATATATATATATAAATAAATATATATAAAAATAATATAAATATAAATATAAATATAAATAAGGATATATATAAATATAAATATATACATATATATAAATATAAATAAAGATATATATAAATATAAATGAAGATATATATATATAAATATATATATAAATATAAATATACATATATAAATATATATATATATATAAATATATATAAATATAAATAAAGATATATATAAATATAAATATATACATATATATAAATATAAAAATAAATATAAATATAAATATAAATAAAGATATATATAAATATAAATATATATATATATATATAAATATAAATAAAATTTTAAAAATAAAAGCCACATTTTTAGTTTGACCAGATTTTTTTAAAAAAAGCCACGTGGCATCACCCCTCTGCGCCACGTGGCATCATATCCATCAATGCATTTTCACCTGATTTTTTACGGAGGACGCATTATGGTAATGCGTCCTCGCCACGTGTCAACCTACCGTGCGTCGTTTGAAAATTTTGACCGAAATTTTTTTAAAAAAAAAGAAAAAGTGAGGACGCATTTCCGTAATGCGTCCTCCATATGCAAATGCTGTTTGTGGCAACTGTAGCCACAAACATGTCATTTTCTCGTTCAAGAAGAAAGTGCTGGACTTACTGATATAGCTCTTGTTTGAGGATGATAAGGCAGCGAGATTGGTGTGAACAGACAGTGATGTGGGGTACTTGATTATGCTTTTGGATGAGAATGCTCCTCCATGGCGGAGGTGACCACAACGGTGGGGCTGGCGTCGGTAGGGGTTACTGGAGGTTCCGGGGGTGAAAGTTGGTGATGGGGTTGGAAGGTGGTAAGTTAGAAGAAAGTGGTGGACCGGTGGCGGTGGAGCGGCAGACGGGTGGTCTAGCGGTGGTGTTCAGCGACTGGGGGTGGTGAGGGAGGAAATTTTTATCTTTCAAGTTTTTGCTTTAGGTTGAAAGGGTATTTTGGTCATTTCCAGTTGGTCAATGGCTAGAAATGGCCAGTCAATGCCGGGATATAGTCTTTAGTGTTATATTTTCACTATATAAAGTAGTTAGGGTTATATCTGCACAAAAATTATCTCAGGGTTAAATCTGCACTTTCTCAATTATACTGGGTTATATTTGTATATTTCCCTAGGATTTTTAATAGAATAAATAAAGACTGGAATGGAAGAGATCGGTTGTGCAAGAGGCGGTGTTTGAGGTGCGGCAGCCAGAGTGGGCGATGGCTAAGTGGGCAACAAAAAAGCAAAGACGACATGGTAATGAGTTGGAACATTCATATCAACATCATCAATAAGCACAAGCCGATATGAGACCGCAATCGATAAAGGCAACTCAAGAACTTTCAAGGAGATGGAGACATGTTCCAAAAAGGCCAAAACATCAATGGATGAAGTGATAGCAGAAACACCAAGATGAGTATAATGAAATAAGGATTTATCAAAATAAGAATGACGAGTAAAATACTCCTTCTAAGTCGCAAGATCAAAACAACGATGGCTTTTATAATGAGAGCTATAACCAATAAAACAAATGGCAAACTGCAATGCGCCCATTTATGAGCAGCATGTAGACGCAAATATGTAAAAACCTGATAACCAAATGGATGAAAGCTGGAATCATCGGGTGCAGAGCCAGAAATAACAAAGAAATGATACTGATTAGACATCACCGAAGTAGACAAATGATTAATGGTAAAAGTAGTAGCAATAAAAACATCATACTAAAGTGAATGGTTCAAGGCTGAACGATAAAGCATGGAAATCCCTATTTCAATATTGATATATGATAATTGTGCTTAGCACAACCATTTTGCTTCTGTGTATAAGGACAAAACATTTGATGATGAATGTCGCTTCACTACAAAGTAATACCGCATGCGAGAATTGATAAATTTCCTCCCCATCGTCACTTTGAAAAACTTTGATGCTACGATTAAACAGATGTACAACAAAAGCTTCAAATGCAAGATAAACATCAACAAGCTTGGACTTGTTACGAAGAGCATAAAACCAAGTAAACCGAGAGCAATCATCAACAAAAATTACATAATAACGATAACCATCACGAGGGACAACATGAGCGGGTTCCTAAAGATTATAGCGAATAAAATCAAGCAAATGTGGTGCACATTTATTATTTTCAGCAAAGGAAAGACATTTCCCCAACACCATCTTGCAAGAGAAACACATATGTGAGAGACAAACATCCATACTTCCTCAAGGAAGAAATGATGTTGTAAGGAATACAACCCAATCTACTATGGGGAAGTTCAAATGATGCTTTCGACTTACTCAACGCAACAAAACATTTAAGTCTCTAACACAATGGTCTTGGCCAATAACATCCATAGTAAACTTGTTCTTATGATAGTGAAAGGATAATCATCAAAGTAAATAAAGACATTTATATCCCGTATTAGTTAGCTAATAGAGATCAAATTTTTAGACATATGTAGAACAACCAGAACATGAGACAAGAAATACAATACCACATCATACAAGGATTGAGAAAGATGGTTTTTAACTTTCCTTATCCTTATCTAACTAAATTGGAATTGCTTTTGGCCCGCTAAAGGCTGATGTGCCATTGAATATGAGTTGAAAAAAAAGGAATATTTTCATCTGTTTACATCATACATATGAGGTAAAAATGACATAACCAATATAATTTTGGTATTTCATTGCTCATTTTTTTTACCATTTTAGTTAAGTTTCAGCCAATTTAGTGGGATAGACTACAATAAATCCAATATAATTTTGGTATTTCATTGCTCATTTTTTTTACCATTTTAGTTAAGTTTCAGCCAATTTAGTGGGATAGACTACAATAAATATTTCGCCATTTTTGGGATGAATTGAATATTCTACTAAGAATAATATCGCATGGGATTTTATTATATTGTTGAAAATGTATATTTTATAAAAATTAGAATTTTGCAACATTAGTTATATATTTAAATACATATCAGTCAAATATATACTCCCTCCAGTTCACTAACATTGGCTCACTTTCTTTTGCCATTTGGATTTAGAAAAGGTAGAATTAGTGGTGGAGGATGTATTGAAAATGTAAAAAGTAAATTGTGTGGATGAAAACAATCTAAAATTTACCAAAAAAGGAAGAAGTCAATGTTAAAAAATCATCCTAAAAATAAAAGTAGGCCAATGTTAGAGAATCGGAGGGGTAGTAATCCCTCTGATTTCCTAACATGTAAATCATTTTTATTTAAAATAAATTTTGAATAGTGATATTCTATCTATTTTTGACAATTTCTTCAATATCCAAGCATTCTATTTTTTTTAATTCTCAATTCGATTTCTTCCACTTATTCTCCACGAAAATTCATGTGAAAAATTCAAAGTGACAGTATAAAAAACCAAAGGAAATATATTTTATACTTTAAAATAAGGTTCAAATGCGAAGTGTGTAACAGACACGAAAAAGTGGCAAAAAAGAAGAATCTGATACAGCAACTGGAGAGGGTGGTGTGGTGGTAGATGACGGCAGAGGAGGCTACGGTGGTACCACCAACTGTATCACTTTGTAGTTTTCACTCTATATTTTGAATTCACAAACAACTCAACTACTTCTAAAAGGTGATACCCTCGCATTCAGGGCCCCGTCCGCCCTACACCACATGCATCAACGAGGAGGTCAATCACAGCATGCCAAGGGTCAAGCACCTGATCCTTGACTACTTTGGTGCCCACAAGGAGCCCCTCCACTGGAAGAAACTTTCACACTGCGTCTGCCAAGAATGTAATCCCTGGTCACGGGGATTGAGACCAAGCATCCAACTACTTGGCCGATCGTGTGGTGTACTCAACTACTTCTAAGTTCTATAGCATTCTTTTTAAGTTTAGTTGCCTACCTACTCCACCCAGTCTCTATTTTGTTTTTAAACCTTATCCTTTTCATCGTTTCAATTTTATTTACTTTAATTAGCATCTCTATCATAGTACTGAACAGTATTTTCCGACGTCTTTAAAACTTACTACTCCCCCGCAGTTAGTATTCGCATAGGACAAAGTCGATCATTATGAAAAGTCTAGATTTAATTAAAATAATATAAATGTAAAAGTATTTTATTGCAATATTAAAATTTTATTATGCAACATGCAGTAGTTACAAGTTTATGACCCGATTAATGCAATCCAAAAATTTTATTTTCATTTCATCTAATTTGCAGTAAAAACTTTGGTCTTTCCATAATTTATGGAAAAATCTTTTTTCAAGAGGCGAACTCTTTGCATAGACACTATTTATTTTATCAAAATTAGTTAATTTGAAAAGTATAAATTGAGTAATATATAAAATAATATATTATCATATGGAATCTTGTTATGAATCTCCTTATAAAGACTCATGATTTCGGAATTAATATCTTTAATCTAGTGAAGGGATCTGCAAACCCTCACTATCTCGCATGAAATTCAGGTGTCTAGCCCTTGGGGTACGCCTAACTTCGACTTGCTCTCTAACTAGCCTCAGGATTAGATTACAAGGTTTATTGATACTTAACTAGCCATCGGGGTTAAGCAACAATGGAAGAAGCTCGCAAGAAACAAGAGTATGAACTCAAAGGTTTATATTTCTAAATGATGATAGTGGTATAATAAAATCGCAAATGGCCTCCCCTGTTTATGGGGTATAATTCGGCTAGTACAAATAGAAATTGGAATGACTTATGGCAGCTTTAAGAAGCTAAAACCATATCTAACTAGAATACCTAAAATATATGATTATATTCTTCAAGATAAATCTTGAATGAATATTACCCTATCTAATCTTACCAAATTTAATTCTAATAAAAAACATAACTAAATATTCTAAACCCTGATTAAAACATAACCAAAAATCTTCTAAGCCAACATGGCTGAGTTAATGGGTCTTATTCTAAAGTAAAATAAATAACAAATGATCACACTATCTCATTAAATAATTCAGTGGGAAAATGAGTATTATGTTATCATCCTAAAAACCCTAATTTAATAAATGAATTTATAAACCCTGATTCGTATCATTCCCTTCGAGGTCAAAAATTTTTGTCCTCGAAATGTGAACGATCTTCAAAAATAAATGTAGATAAACGTCCCACGCCATCCCTGTAAAATTCTGCTAATAAACGGTGAGTGGACACTGTTTGGAAAACAAAACTCCTTCAACTCACGAAAAGAGAACTGCTGGTGATAATATCAAATAACTCGCAAGAAACTGGGTCCGCCCATGAGAAGTTGAAAATATCGTGAGATGAAGAGATGGATTGGTTTGTGTCTCGCGTGTGTGAAAAAATGTGCCTCAAGTGTGTGTTGTGCGAGAATATCACGCATTACTTTTACTGATCGCGTGTGCGTTCCACGGGCCTAACTTTTTGTCTTCTTCGCCAGAACTTCTGAACTTCTACCTTTTTTTTCACCGGAGTCGTACTAACTTTAAACGTAGATGACGTCGGAGTTGTGCTAATCGGAGAAGCTTGCTGCTGAGAAAGAATGGGCCGCAAATCCGGAGATGACCAAGACATCGCCGACGAGGTTCTGGGTGGTTAACTGGTAAGCAGTGGCGGAATTTGGTCAGAGATCAAAGGTGGACGAACGACGGCTAGTAGATTTACAGTGATCGATGAGCAGACTTGGAGGAGATGGAGGTCAGTCAGAGATGATCGGCGTTACAGCGAACAGAGAGAAACGGCGGTGCAACGGCAGGTTGTCAGAGCTGATGAGCGAACGGTGAGAACACGGTGGAGCTCACCGGAGATGAGCAGTACAACGGCGATTGGTAGTGTGGTAGCGCGGCTGGTGAAGATGACCGGAGTGGCAGCGGTGAATATTCCGGTGGCGGTGGATGTCTGGCGGCGGAGGTTCCCTATTGAATTTTTTGCCCTTAAGGATTTTTTGCTTTGCTCTGATACCAACTGATATGAATCTCCGTATGAATACTCATGATTGTGGAATTAATATATTTAATCTACTGAAGGGATCTACAAACCCTCACTATCTCGCACGAAATTCAGGTGTCTAGCCATCGGGGTACGCTTAACTTCAACTTGCTCTCTAACTAGCCCTCAAGAAGGTTTTCTTGATACTTAACTAGCCATCGGGGTTAAGCAACAATGGAAGAAGCTCGCAAGAAACAAGAGTATGAACTCAAAAGTTTATATTTCTAAATGAGGATAGTGGTATAATAAAATCGTGAATGGCTTCCCCTATTTATGGGGTATAATTCGGCCAGTACAAATAGAAACTGGAATGACTTGTGATAGCTTTAAAAAATTAAAACCATATCTAACTAGAATACCTAAAATAAATGACTATATTCTTCAAGATAAATCATGAATGAATATTGCTTTACCTAATCTTACCAAATCTAATTCTAATCAAATCAGAACTAAATATTCTAAACCCTAATTAAAATATAACCAAAACTCTTCTAAGTCAACATGGTTGAGTAAATGAGCCTCATTCTAAAATAAAATAAATTACAAATGATCACACTATCTCATTAAAAAACCCAGTGGGAAAATGAGTATATTGTTATCATCCTAAAAACCCTAATTTAATAAATGAATTTAGAAACCCTGATTCGTAACAAATCTTATTAGAATCTTTGTGCTCCCTCCGTCCCAACTCTATACACTCTTTTTTTAGTCAATTTTCTCAAGTCGTGTTTAACCACCGATAATTTTAGTTACATATACTAACGCCGCACTCCTGTTGTCCCTCTATGAGTGTCTTACTTCACTATTCATTAATAAACTAAATTCTATTTAAAGTGTAAAATTTCATAAATATATAAAAGTAGAAATTTTTATGTGAGATCTGCTACATTCATTGTATAAAATATTTTAAGAATAATTTTTTTCTAAATTTTTTGTTATGCGTGATTTAAGATATTAAACTTTTAAATTATCCATGATAGTTAAAAAAAATATGTGGTTAGACACTTATAGAGGGATGGAGAGAGTATAAAAAGTTAATATTTGTGCTTATATACTAATTGAAATTTATGTTCAAGCGTGTCTTGAGAAAGTTGATAAAAAAATGTGTAAATAGAGTTGTGACAGAAGAGTAACATCTATTTCATAACATTAACTTTTTATCATTTTTAAATGTATACAACTAAATATATTAATGGTAAAATAATTTTGATCAACTTGAAATAACCAACATCTACAAATACATTAGGGGTGGAGGGAGTATCTACAAATACATTATTAAATCTAAAAAATTATAATTTCTTTTGTTAAATTTATTGTAATATATACTCCCTCCGTCCCGCGAGTTCTGACCTAATTAATTTTTTACAGTTTTCAATGAACATATTTGACCGTCAATATCCTTATCAATTCTACATAAAAATGATATTTAGAAAGTACATGTTAATGATATTTAGAAAATAGATATTAAGATAAATTATACGGAGAAAGAAAATGGCGGTAGTTCGAATACTCATGTTCCTTTTAATCTTTCTACTTTAATTTTTGTACTAAAAATAAAATTTTACCATTAATATTTTTAAATATATAAATTTTAAATATTTAATATTTAAAAAATATACTCCATCTGTTCCCTCAGGTTAGGCCTATATGCTTTTTTCTATTTTTTTTTTAAATGAAACCATCAAAGAGATGGGGGGAAATATATTTGGCTCCCCAAACCGTTAGAGAAAAGAAAGGGATACGAGAAAGCAGAGAGGCCTCCAAGGCAAAAGAGGCATAGGTTCCATACAAAAAAGATCATCCTAATGATGTTCTCGGAGCTGTATTTAGCTCTCAAATCAACCAAAAATTTGCTCCCAAAAGCGGTGTAGTCTTCTATAGTAATGCTAAATATATACTAATCTAATCTGCATCGATGATGGAGCAGGGTGCTGTCCATATCTACCATTTAACCAAAAAATCACGAACATGTCGGCGAATCGAATATTCGAGACTCCAGTTTGTCAACGATAAATCAGCGAAATGGTGACAAATCTGAAATAGTTCTTGATAAAAGCTCCGAGGACAAAAAGGGGACATGTTTTCCTTCCGAGCTGTAGAGGTAGTCTACAACAGATCCTGAGCCATTTTGATGCTGTTCATTCCATTGTGATGCTATCTGCCGCCTTTTGATGCTGTCCGCAGCCATGGTGTTGCTATCCATGCCAAGTTGTAAGACATGTAGACACATAGAAGAGAAAACAACTCATTGTGTAGATTCTATTCAAAGATTTCATTTGCAACTCTAAGTGAGGGAACGCCCCTTTTATCTAAATGGATTAGGCCTCTAGTCTTGACATCCAGGTCATCAAAATTGAGCATAGTATTTAAGTTCTCAAGTCTGGCCCTGTTTGCCAAGCAGTCCGCAGGCATGTTGCCTTGTCTAAAAATATGGGAAAGTTTCTTGTTTCCCAAAAGATTATGTAACTCATCGGATAGTTCATACATTGTCCAAGGGGCAGTGAAAGGATTCATTACACAAGAGATAGCATTCATACAATCAGTTTCCACCTCAAAATCCAGTATGTTTTTGTCCTGCATCAGTTCGAAAGCTTTCTGAATTGCAATCAACTCGGAATTCAGAGCTGAGGAGGCATCAATGCTGATAGCTTTTGCCATCAAACATTTACCAAACTCATCTCTAACAATCAGACCAATGCCACATTTTTTTGACTTTGAATCCCAGGATGCATCAGTATTTACTTTGATGGAATGATCAGGTGGTTTCCATATTACCTTTATGATTCTCCCGACTTTTTTTGTTTTCAAGAAAGGCACAATGTTTGATGTTGTCCATATTTTATCAAGTTCACTGCCTAAAAGAAAGGGGTGGATAGTGGATATATCATGCAGTGACTTCTAATGTCCCTTAAAATGATGACATAGTTCAATTTGATCTCATCAAAAATCAGTTTATTCCTTGCTTTCCACAGATGCCAACAAGCTAGTATGGGTAGAAGATGTATAAGTGCAGTATGTGTGTTAGTGAAGCCCTCTGATGTCCAGTAATAGGACAGCCTATCCCACAAAGAATTGAATCGAATTATAGGTAAGGATAGCCAATTATGAACCTCATCCCACACAAGTAAAGTGAAGTTGCATGCACTGAAAAAATGTGAGATGGAGTCTATATGTAAACAGCAACAACACTTTGATACTAATTTGTATCCCATAGTTTGCAGCACATTATCAAAAGGCAGTAGACTATTTAAAAGTTTTCAGGTGAAAAAACTTATCTTTTTTGGTATTCTGGTGTGCCATACTTTGCTCAAAGCCATCACTCTCTGCCTTGATTCCCTGATCTGATTGTATGCACTCTTGAATGTAAAAGAACCATTCCACGATGGTTGCCAAATCATCCTATCCTTTCTATCTGATGTTAAAGTGAGTTGCTCCAGCATGTGGATAATTGGTTGAGGCAGTGATGTCCCAATATCTGTGAGAATTGCATTTCTATTTTCTAGAAATTGAGTGACAGTTAGATTCATGAGTTCTTGTGGATAATCCTAAGATAGGGAGTCCTCTAGGGGGCCAAATTTAGACCAGTTGGAAGTCCACATGTTTCATTTTCCAACTCCAAGAATGGTCTTGGAGAAGGATTCTGCAATATAGTTTACCTTGCAGATTCTATCCCAATTTCTGGACTTTCTAGATGGGATTGGAAGAGACCATAGAAACCTGGACCAAAGGGATTCCCCCTGTTGGAATTTCCACCACAGCTTTATAGAGAAAGCTGTGATGATAGTTTTTATATCCCTGAGGCCAAGACCATTTTCCTGTACCGGAAAACAAAGTTTCCTCCATTTTCTCCAAACTTTTTTCCTCTTCCCATCCGTTTCTCCCCAAAAAAATGTGGAAAATTTTTTTTCCAGAGCATTGATCACATTTGTTGGTGGATTTATGGTTGCCCAGATGTGTTGAGGGATGGAGTATAGGCATGTTTGGATTAAAGTAAGTTTTCCACCCATTGAAAGCCATTTATTTTTCCAATTTGATAGTTTAGATGCTACTGTTTCCAGTAAAGTTTGGAAATAGGCTTTCTTAATTCTTCCAACAAAGATAGGGCATCCAAGATACCTGAAAGGAAAACCTCCTTTTTTTCATACCAAGAGTGGTTTTAATGATTCTATCTCGATTAGCACTGACCAAGTTACTAACAAAATATTCACTCTTAGAGTAATTTATCTGTTGTCCTGTTGTTAGTTCAAATTTCTGGAGGAAAGGCTTTATACGGATCAGATTTAGCTTATTAGCTCTTAGAAAAATTACAGTATCATCCGCATAGCTTAAATGAGTAATAGGAATAGTATTCCTTGGCAAGTCATAGTAATCTATCTTTCCATTCCAAAATATGAAGGATAGACTCCTAGTGAATGATTCAGAAACAATGTTAAATAGAAATGGAGACAGGGGGTCTCCCTGTTTGATGCCTCTGGTTGCTTTAAAAAAGCCATGCGGTTTGCCATTTATCAGTATGGAAAACCATGCATCAGAAATGTTGTTCAAAATATTCCTAACCAGATGACCATGGAAACCAAATTTTAAGAGGATACTGTTCAAAAAACCCCAGTTAACCCTGTCAAAGGCCTTCATGAGATCCAATTTTATGATACAGTTTTGACCTCTAGCCTTCCTGCCTAAAAATTTTATCATCTCCTGAAGATATATCACATTATCTGCAATATCCCTACCTTTTAAAAAAGAAGTTTGTTGGGGAGAAATGATTTTGTGCATTAGGGGCTCCATTCTGTCAACTAAGATTTTTGAGAAAATCTTGTTGATGAAGTTTGATAGGGATATAGGTCTATATTCTGAGAAACAGGAAGGGGACTGGGTTTTTGGGATGAGTGTGATCCAAGTACTGGATACTGCTCTGGGGATATTAACTCCACACAAGAATTCATTTGTGGCCTGAAGTAGGTCCTGAGATATAACATCCCAAGCTCCACAGTAGAAAGAACCACAAAAGCCATCAGAACCAGCAGCACTATTCTTACTAAGGCTAAAAACTGCCTTCTTAAGTTCCTCCATAGTGGCTAGTTGGACTAGTTTGATATTATCCTCATTAGTGATCAGTTTTGGGATTTGGCTTAGAAAGTGAGGGAAATAAAGCCCAGCTTCTGGTTCATAAGGTTCAGTTAACAGGTTCTTATAGAAATTGACAGCAGCTTCTTCAATTTCTGGTGGAGAATTTTTCCAGACACCATCGGAATCCTTTATCTTAGTAATTAAAATCTTAGCTCTTTTTTCTTGAACCACCTTATGGAAATAAGATGTGTTATTATCTCCATCTTTTAGCCACTTAATCCTAGCCTTTTGCTTCCAAAAACCTTCATTTTCTTTAAGAGCTCTAACCAGTAGAGCTCTTTTTAAATTAAGGTTGATTAGTTCAGTTTCTGTAGGATTATCCTGGAAGATTAACTCTTGTGTGTTGAGGTTATCCTCAGCTCTGTTGAGATTTTCATGGACATTGCCAAAAATATCTTTGTTCCATTGTTTTAAAACAGGCTTTAGTCTCCTTAGTTTAAGTGAAAAACTTAACATTCCCCCCTCATGGAGCGGGAGATGCCAATTGTTCTCCACTAACTGAAGGAATTCAGATCTGTGAAACCAAATATCCATAAAACGAAAAGGTTTTGGGGTTGCAGGTATCTCAGAGCCTAATGTCAGAAGCATAGGGCAGTGATCTGATGGGTGCCTATTCAGATTATGAACCGAGCTATTAGGGAAAACAGTATTCCAGGTTGCAGTGCATAAGGCCCTGTCCAATTTTTTAAAAGTTGGAGTTTTTCTTCCATTAGTCCAGGTGAAGGAGTTTCCCACAGTGTTAATTTGGTGAAGATTATTATGGGAAATGAAACCAGCAAAGTCATTAATGCTTCCTATTTTAGGTGTGCTAGGGCCCTTATATTTTGTGACAGATGAGATTACATTAAAATCACCAATAAGTAGCCTTTCAGAGTCAGAAATCTGAGATAGGTCATTCCATAAAATTTCTCTCTCTGCTCTACTGTGGAGACCATATATGAAAGAAGCTTCCATTTTTCTATCTAATGTGCAACACTCAATATGAACAGATAAATGCTGAGGGTGATCTATATGAACAGATACATTAACATTTCCGTTCCACATTATCCAGATTTTTCCTGTGTTTGATGAGATGCATTTTTCAAATCTTAGCTCATTCATATACTGAGAACATTCTATAATAGCATGCTTAGGTTCAATGATGCACAGTAAATCTATATGGTGTACTCTCAGCAGTCTCTTCAATCTTAGCATAGCAGGATTCATGCCCCTAACATTCCAAATTAAAAACTTTTGCATGATTGATTTGTCTATCATTTATAACTAAGCTTTGATCTTTTTGTTGAGGATCTTAAGTTCCTCAAATTAGCTTGAGTGAAAAAAGTTTGGAGTACCTGTTTCCCTGCTTCAGTCTTAGCAGCAGATGCAACCTTACCTAACTTCTTTTCCAGCTCCTCCCCTAGAGATAGCCCACTTCTGGAGGTGGTTGATTTTGAAAGGGGAGTTGGAGCATTTACTGCCTCCTGATTAGGTAGTAAAACATCTCCTTCATGTTTTTCTGAGTCCAACAGTTGTCCCAGAATCTCAAACCGATTTGGTGAAAGCACTTGTTCCTTAGGAGATTGAGGAGGAGAAGAAACATTAGAGTGTAAATCAATCTGAACAGTGTTAGGGTTTTTACCTGTGAGGTCATCTTGGCTGAAATGCAGTTTTATCCGTGGGAATAGATCAATGGCAGAACACATTTGTCTTTCCATCTCAGAGAGGTTTACCCCGGTCTCACTTTGCAATTGATTCTTTTGAGAAGAGCATTTTGTGTGTTTCTCTGATTGTTCAAAATCTTCTGCTACAGAATCCCCCATAGCCGTCCTAAAAGGTGAATCAGGTTGTATTGGTTCGGGAGGGAGAATTCCATTAACCCTTTCAAGGTTTTGTTCTGGTTCCTGGGCATGAGGAAGAGGCTGGTGGAGTTGTAGATTAAATTGTGAACCTGGTTGAGTGGAGGAGGATGGTTGGTCAAGGTTGTTTGGTAATACTGGCACCTGAACTTGATCAATGGACTTCATCCTCAGTGGATCTTCCTGGCTAGAACTTCTTAGGTATTCAGGTACTAAAATTCTACCTGTGGGTTTCCAGAAGGTATGTTGGGAAAGGTTATTGGCATCTTGCACCTGACTGGGAGAAGGTCCCAGTATACCCACAGATTGTTCATTTGTATAGGTTGCTAGTATAGTATTCTCTCCTAATTTAGGGACAATTGGAGGTCTGGGTTGAGGCTTATTAGGGTTCAAATGTTTACAGTTGGATGTGTTATGACCCAATTTCTTACAGTGGTTGCAAAACAGAGGAACATTTTCATATTCTATTTCACACCTAAAACTATGTTCAGGAGAACCTAGTCTTAAGAAAGAGGGGAGGGGGGAACTCACATCTACCTCGACACAGAGCTTGATTGCCGAAGGGCGTGTAAGTGATAGGGTTACAGCATCCATCTTCATATATTTACCCAGCTGGTTTCCCACGTCCTCGATTGTGGCAAGATTATAGTAGAAGATTGGGACATTTCGGATTGTGAGCCACACTGGTGCGATCGGAGATTCCGTTGATGTGGAGAAGTCAGAGGACCACTTGAAGACTCTCATCTGCTGTCCCCCCAGGGTCCAGTTAGCTTTAAGCCAACAGCGCTGGTAGTCCTCCTTCGACTGGAATCTGATTAGCAGGTGTTTGTAGTCGATAGCCCCCAGTTGATATCGCGACTGAAAACCGATCGTCTTGAAGGCCGATTCCAGAACCTCCATTGCAGGTCGGCCTTTGTTGAATTTTCCGATTAGGGCATTTTGGTAATGAACCGAGAGATGCTCGATTTGTGCCGAGGTGTACATACAGGCAAGTTCCCCCTTGAATTCTTTTATCGGAGTTAGGTTAGGGGTGTGGGGGAGAGAGGGATTTAATGGCTGGGATCTTGCATTGAGAGCGGTAATAAAGGATTTCCCCCCCAAGGGGGGAGGAGCCTCCGCCATTGACGGTGGCGTCAGTATTGCAGGCTGTTATATGACCGTTATAGCCGGCGCCGGTGGGATTAGGTTACCGTACGAAGAGTCGGTATTTTCGCTCAGAGAGAAGAGAGAGAAAAGTGAAAAATAATCTCAAATGTGAATTATATGCTTTTTTCTAAATCAAACTTGATAAACTCTGACCATAAATACAAAATAATATATTTATAATTTAAATATCATGTGAGATTTCTAACAATATTTTAATTTAAACAAAGAACTTTATTAAAATTTAAAGTTTAGTCATCTCAGGAAATCTATATGTTATGAACTGAAAATAATTAATTTAGTTAGAAATCGTTAAAAGTTGAACTAAAAATTATTTTTATAATATTTCATTCAAAATATTTTAAAAATAATTATTTATATGTTGAAATTCATTTTAAAAGGTTATGTATTGATCTAATTATAATATTAAAAAATGTATCAAACTACCCTATCAATCACACTAATTATAAAATTCCCTCATCTAACATCTAGTCGGTCTAAAACAAGACTTTGTGATGTATAAATAAATAAATAAATATACACATTTCTATCAATAGTGCTCTATCACTGTATAAAAAATTCAAACTTTTTTTTGTTTTCAATTATGTGCTTCTTTGAATTTTCTTCAAGTGTACGTATGTATATAGATATAGTACAATGTGATATTTATGGTTTTACATTTTTTTTAGAAGTTATATATTTCAACAAGTTAGGATTGATTATATATATAGTAAAAAAATAAAATAAATAACTTATAATAATAATATTGGTATGTTGTTTTTAGACAACGCGGGTTTAACTTAGTCAAAATGACTTCAATATCATCGATTGACAGCACCAAAATACCAACAAGGAAAACAAATAATTTCTATTATATCGTAAGATAATAAATAAATATATATATATATCATAAAATATTGAATCCTAAAAATATGCACAAAAAATAAACTTATTTTTCAATTTTTGATTGCTAAGAATGCAAATTAATATATTTCATTCGCAAAGTATGATATTTCCAAAGTCATATACTAACAAAACACACATCATTAGAACAACTTTCTAATACATCTCCTTTAAATATTGGATATTAAATGATTACTTACTCCCTCGATTTTTTAAGTATGACACACTTCCTAAATATGGATGTTTTTTTTGTGTTAGGCACCTATGGAACTTGTGCAAAAAAAAAAGGAAGGGGACAACCTTATATTTGTACCATTTTATCCTTAAAAATCTCATAAATTACTCCAAATATACTATTTTATCCCATGTTGCAGATGTAGGAGGATGAACTCTCCAATTTGTTCGCGTTCAAGGTCCGTCAACCGATGATGTGTTGTAGTTGTACCTTCCATTATAGAATCAGGAAGAAGGAAGAGGACACACACACGATCGTCCAAGTGGTTGGCCATGTGGTTCCATTCCCCATGGGGAGGGGTTTGAACCTCGACAGGCGCAGTGTGGGGGTTCTCCCAGTGGGGGGACTCCTTGTGACCACCGAGAATGTTCGAGGACCATGTGCTTGATCGATGGGAGTGCTGTGATTTACCTCCTCGGTTATGGCTGTGGTGTTAGTGCGACTGAGGCCCTGCGGGCGAGGGTTATCGCCTTTTAGGAAGAAGGGAGAGGATTATATCACTTTTTGTTTTAGGTTCCAGCATCAACGAACCCAATTAGTAAGAAAGAAGGTGAAGGAGAGAACCACCAGCAGCATCTTTTGGTCTTGTGCTTTTGAGATATTTATTCTAATACATATATAGAAAGTAGTGTAGGTTTCTTGGTTAAGGGGGTTCAAAATATTCTTTTTGAAATATCCTTATCAACATATTTGACTGTCACTGATTATATTTGATCGTTAATATCCTTATCAACATATAACAATTCTGTATAAAAAATAATATTTAGAAAATAAATGTTAATGATATTTAGAAAATAGATGTTAAGAGGAATTATACGGAGAAAAAAATGGCAGTCGTTCGAATACTCGTGTTCCTTTTAATCTTTCTACTTTAATTTTTATACTAAGAATAAAATTTTACTATTAATATTTTTTAATATATAAATTTAAATATTTAATATTTAAAAACTATACTCCATCTATTCCATCAGGTTTGACCTATATGCTTTTTCTAAATCAAACTTGATAAACTCTGACCATAAATACAAACTAATATATTTATAATTTAAATATCATATGAGATTTCTAACAATATTTTAATTTTAAAAAATAACTTTATTAAAATTTAAAGTTTAGTCAGGAAAACTATATGTTATGAACTGAAAATAATTAATTTAGTTAGAAATCGTTAAAATTTGAACTAAAAATTAATTATTTTTATAATATTTCATTCAAATTATTTTAAAAATAATTATTTATATGTTGAGATTCATTTTAAAAGGTTATACTAATTATATTGATCTCATTATAATAATATAAATATGTATCAAATTACCTTTCAGTGACACTAGTAATAAAATTCCCTCATCTAACATCAGTCGGCCTAAAATAAGACTTTGTGATGTATAAATAAATTTATATATATATATATATATATATATACATACATATATATATATATATACATTTCTATCAATAGTGCTCTATCATTGTATAAAAAATCCAAACCTTTTGTTATTTTCAATTATGCGCTTCTTTGAATTTTCTTCAAGGGTACGTATGTATATAGATATAGTACAATGTAATATTTATGGTTTTAAATATTTTTTTAGAAGTTATATGTTTCAACAAGTTAGGATTGATTATATATATTAAATAAATAAAATAAATAATATATAATAATAATATTAGTATGTTATTTTCAAACAACGTGAGTTTAGATTAATCACAATGACTTCAATATCATCGGTTGACAGCAGCAAAATACCAACGAGGAAAACAAATAATTTCTATTATATCATAGTTAGATAAATAAATATGTATATCCTAAAATATTAAATCCTAAAAATATGCACAAAAATTAACTTATTTTTCAACTTTTAATCACTAAGAATGCAAATTAATATATTTCATTCGCAAAGTATGATATTTCCAAAGTCATATACAAACAAAACACATCACTAAAACAACTTTCTAATATAACTCCTTTAAATATTGGATATTAAATAATTACTTACTCCCTCCATTTTTCTAAGTATGACACACTTCATAAATATGGATGTTTATTTCTGTGTTTGGCACCTATGGATCTTGTGCCAAAAAAGGAAGGGGACAACCTTATATTTGTACCATTTTATCCTCATAACATCTCATAAATTACACCAAATATACCATTTTATCCCATGTTGCTGGTGTAGGAGGATTAACTCTCCAATTTGTTCACATTCGAGGTCCGTCAACCGATGGTGTGTTGTAGTTGTGCCTTCCATTATAGAATCAGGAAGAAGGAAGATGATTATGTCACTTTTGGCTTTAGGTTCCAGCAGCAACGAACCCAATTAGTAAGAAAGAAGATGAAGGAGAGAACCAACAGCAATGTAGCTTTTGGTCTTGTGCTTATGAGATATTTGTTGTAATATATATAGAAATCAGTGTAGGTTTCTTGGTTAAGGGGGTTCAAAATATTCCTTTTGAAATCTCGCACCCCCCAATCAGCCCTGTTATGCAAATGAAAGGCTTTCATAAAAATTCTCTGGCTCAAGACTCACTTGCTTTCTGGAGGGTTTGTACAAGTTATGACCCATTTTTAGCTGCATTCTCGCTTTATGTCAAAGATGGCCTATAGCAAAAATCCAAGTGTCAAACCCTATGCTGCCATACTTAGAAAAATTCGTAATTTTTGGGGGCTCAAGACCCACTTGCTTTCTGCAGGGTTAGTACATTTTATGATCCATTTTTAGCTGCATTCCTGCTTCATGTCAAATTTGGCTTATAGCAAAAATCCAAGTGGCAAACCTTATGTTGCCATACTTAGAAAAACAGAGGAAGTATTATTTCTCGATTGATTAGTAATAATAGGGATACAATCAGCTTCAGCATCATAGATGTTGAAGAGCCTAAGCAAATTCAGAAACAAAGTAAAGATGTTGGAGTCCTGGAAGAAGCAATTGGACAAGAACAGGTTCAGTACCAGGGAAGTGTACAAAGAATTAAGAGGGGATCAAAGGAGAATAGAATGGAGTAAACTCTTCTGTGGTAACTTAGCTAGACCAAGGGCACAGTTCACATTGTGGTTGGCATGTCATGGCAGATTACCAACAAAACAGAGGCTGATGAAGTTTGGTTTACTGGTTGAAGACAAGTGTGACATGTGTGGTGAAGTAGAAAACATCCAGCATCTTCTGTTTGATTGTGAAGAAACAAGGTGAATTTGGGCTGGTGTGTTGTAATGGGTTCAAATCTGGAGGAAGCCGCAGTAGTGGGATGAGGAGCTGCAATGGCTCATTTGTAGGAGCAAGGGGAAAGGATGGAGAGCCACTCTCATGAAGATATTGGTTGCTGAGACGGTTTATGAAGTGTGTAGGGCAAGAAATGAGATTGTTTTTCCGTCGTAGGGAGAATGTAAATGTAATAGAGGTGACAAAAACAATTTTGGATATTATGGTGTATAAAGCACGAGTGAATCCTAAAGTTAGGAAGCACTGTGCAGAGCTCATGATAGCAGATTAGTAGGTTTGAAAAAGAGATGTAAAGTTGGTTTTTTAAGATGAAATGAAAGTCATTTAATCCAAAAATAATAGGGATACAATAAATATGATATTCAAAATATATTTTTCGTTAACGTAAATTAATGCATTTTAAACTTACTCCAAATGTAATAAAAAAAATAGCGGCCTTGCACAAAATGTATTAATTTGCTATGTTATATTTTAGTGAGTGAAATGTATTAATTTTTATTCAGTGCATTTAATTAAGGCGAAGTTTTGGAAAAGACCGTCTTTCCATAGGCTTATGGAAAATGAGGTTTAATTAGAACAATAAAAGGTAAAAGGTCTTAGTTGCAATATTAAAAATTTATTATGCAACATGTTACAGTTATAAAGTTCATAACCTGATTCATGCAACCCAAAATTTTTATCTTCATATCTCTAATTTGCACTTTAAATCTTGGTATTTCCATGACTTATGAAAATTCCGTCTTTCAAGAGACGGACTCTTTAATTAAAGAGTGTCAAAACTTTACATTACGATTATTTGACTCTTTCATTTTTAAAAAGTTAAAATTCAATTTTATATATACTTATACGTATCAAGGTGTAATGTAGTAAAATATAAGGCGTAATTTAGCAATGTTCTTTTTTATTTTAAAATGCGCGTATATAGATTCAGTATCTCTTCTTATTTTAAATTCATCAAGAATATCTTTAAAGGGGGAGTAGTAATCATCAACAGACTGATCATCTTGATGAATGTCATACAAACAGAGATGAAGACAACGAGTACAAGAATTATTCTAACATTTAGTAGCTAAATCATCCCATACCTGAGCACAATGGCGGAACCAGGACGAAATTGAGGGGGGCAGAACTACACTGGCATCTCTGGGTGGACGAATTCCCTTCTTGGACAGAACACTTTTCAATTTTAATGAGACGGGACATACAAAGACACGAAGAGTATTACTCCCTTAATTTGCCAAAGTTTACCAGGGCGGCCGCACCGGCTCGCTCCGAGTTGGTTCCGCTAGTGCCTGAGCAGCATTGATTATACCATCAACCACGGATATCACAGACATAGTAAGGGATGAAAAAAGAGCTGCTTGCATAGCTGATATGATTGAATCCAAGCATCATAAGCTTCTGCGGCAACTTTGAAGGATTCAACATCGTCAGAATTCTTGTCAGTGGATCCCTTGGAGGCTGAATCAAGTGGTGGATTCGGACATTTGTTCGATCCATTAACAAAATCAATTAACCTAGTAGTACGAAATACAGAGTTAACCTGAGTACGCCAGTGATAATAGTTAGAACCATCAAGTTTGATGGTGATGCAGCTGATCAATTAACGAAGCGAAATTGACGTCATTAGGAACAAGCATAAACAAATCCAAGCACAAAAGAAAAATTAAATTGCATCAAGCACATAACAAGCTTGTGAATGGCAGTGGGTGACTGATCGAACTTTCATGCGTGGAAGAGCAGCAATGGACAACAGGAAAAATAGCAGCGGACGATGGCCGATTGACAGGTGTCGCGTGCAGTGGATTCGGCGGTGAGTGAGCGAGAGATCGCCAGCGCGTGGAGGCAGTGTCCGAGAATTTATGATCTGCAATCGACGGTAGTTGGGTAGCATTGGGGATTGGGGATCGGCGATTGGCGTGAAGACGGCGGGTGGGCGTGGCCGAAGATCGGAAATTGAAGGAAAATTTTGGTAATTTTTGGGAAAAGCCAGAGAATATTTAGAGAGACCTGACTGATACCATGATAGAATGTAAAATTAATAAATAATTGTGGTTGTGTGTATTTATATATATAGTGAGTACAAGGGGTATACAAAGCCTAAACAAATACTACTTCATCCCACAATGATCTTCCTAGTTTGACTTTTAGGGTCAAACTGAACCAAGTTCAACCATTAAATTCTCTTAATATATATATATGTAAGATTATTAGAATGTGATATGGTTTTAGTTTCATTATAGCATATATTTTTCAACTGATATTTTTTTCAAAAAAAAATTTCATACACAAAAAAATATATTAGTATTTAAAAATTGATGCAGTTAACTCTAAAATTCAAATTAGGAAGATCATTGTGGGACAGAGGGAGTATGGAACAAGATATACTAAAAAATCAATCAGAAAGGGTATTCATTTCTTATCCTGATTCTAATTGATTTACATCTCTATTAATCTCCTATTCCCAAACATCCCTAAGCTAGACATCTTAATCCTCTCTTGTCGCCCCTTTAAATTTTCTCATTTTTTCTTCGACAATTAAATTATCTATTGAAGTCCCACCAAAGTGGCGCGTCGAAGCTCCATCCTAGTCATGTCAAAGCCATGCATCCTATTAGGATGAATCAGATTACTGATTAGATTATGATTTATTATGATTAGAGTTATTTCCTTATCACACCTCTATTGTACTCTCTATATATTCAGTTATCAATAATACAATTACTTACTATAAATCATTCTCTCATAGTATCAGAGCATCTTCTGATCCAAAACCTAAAAACCTAAAATTCCTTCCCGTCACCGTCCTCGATGCAGCCCCCCCCCCCCATCGCGAAGATTATCCCAGATATCCCACTATGATTGATGAGGCACTACTATTATGATTGATGAGGCACTACTATTATAATTTATGAGAGCGAGATTGTCCCAAGTATCTTTGGAAGTGGCACAATCTGGGAGTTTCTCGAGAACTTCAGCGGTGAGAGAGGAAAACATAAGACTGCAGAGATGTTGATCTTCATCAACCCATTGATCATACTCTTCTTGTGCTTTCAAATAAGCCTCCTAGAGATCTGCTTTACCACTGCCACGTGAAGGAGTTGGGACTGTGGCACCAAAGGAGAGAGGCTGCGATGGTGGCGGTGGGAGAGCAGTCAACATACTTGGGATCTTGTTACGCACCCTCCAGATGTCAACGTTGTTGGGCCCAAATGGGTTTGTCGGCTGAAGTACAAACCTGATGGTTCGGTTGATCGCCATAAGGCACTTTTGGTAGCTCAGGGTTTCTCTCAGATTCCCGGTTTTGACTTTAACCATACTTTCAGCCCTGTGGTTAAAGCT
The DNA here is from genome assembly GCA_037428765.1 of Rubia yunnanensis. Classification (NCBI taxonomy): domain Eukaryota; kingdom Viridiplantae; phylum Streptophyta; class Magnoliopsida; order Gentianales; family Rubiaceae; genus Rubia; species Rubia yunnanensis. The sequence goes on from CM075067.1 coordinate 72,585,305, forward strand.
TTTACAGTTCGAACGGTTCTTGCTATTGCTACTATGCGTGCTTGGTCTCTACATCAATTGGACGTTAAGAATGATTTTCTTAACGGTGTTCTTGATTCTCCAATTTTTATGGTGCAACCCGTTGGCTATAAGGATCCTGCTTATCCGGACTATGTTTGTCGTCTACGGAAGGCCATTTATGGTCTAAAGCAGGTACCTCAAGCATGGTTTCCGCGTTTCAGTGCTTATCTTTTGCAGCTTGGTTTTCGTTGTAGTTCTTCTGATACTTCTTTGTTTGTGTTGTTTCGTGTTTCGTCATTGTTGTATCTTTTGGTCTATGCCGACGATATCATTTTGACTGGCAATGATTCCACTCTTATTCGTCATTTCATTGATCGCACCCATCGGGAGTTTGGCATTAAAGATTTGGGTGCCTTACATTATTTTCTTGGCTTATAGGTAACACCCACTGCCTCGGGACTTCTTTTGGGACAGACAAAGTATGCTTGGGACATTCTTTCTCGGGCTGGTATGTTAGATGCAGTGCCAGTGTCTACACCGTTTCTGCCAAATTCTCAGCTTCACAGCAGTACGAGTTCCCAGTTCAAGAATCCGACGTTATATCGCTCTTTGGTTGGTGCTCTCTAGTATCTAACCATTACTCGTCCAGACTTGGAATTTGCTGTTAATTTTGTTAGTCAGTATCTTCAGGACCCTCGGGATGATTATTTTTTGGCTGTCACTCAGATTCTTCGCTATGTTCGGGGGACCCTACATTTTGGTCTCAATTTTCGTGCAGCTTCTTCTCCGGAGGTGCTCGGTTATTCTGATGCAGATTGGACCCGGTGTTTAGAGACCCGTCGTTCTACTTATGGTTATGCTGTCTTCTTTGGCAATAACTTGGTTTCTTGGAGTGCAAAGAAACAGCCCACTGTGTCCAGGTCCAGCATTGAGTCGGAGTATCGTGCTTTGGCCAACACTGCTTCTGAGGTCATCTGGATGACTCATTTGCTTTGTGATCTTCATGTTCCTCTTTCTGGCATGCCTCTTCTGCTTTGTGACAACAACAGTGCCATCATCTTGGCTCAGAATCCAGTGGCGCACAAACGGGCTAAGCACATTGACATTGATTATCATTTTGTTCGTGAGTTGGTTTCTTCGGCCAAGGTTCGTGTTGCTCATATTCCTACATCTCTACAGGTTGCGGATATCTTCACCAAGGGTCTTTCTTGTCCTTTGTTTGAGTTCTTCGCTTGAGGGGTGTTAGGATGAATCAGATTACTGATTAGATTATGATTTATTATGATTAGAGTTCTTTCCTTATTACACCTCTATTGTACTCTCTATATATTCAGTTATCAATAATACAATTACTTACTGCAAATCATTCTCTCACATCCCATTTCCATCAAAGCCTCCACTACACCAACTCTGTTAATGGGATTTGGTGGTCGCAATTGTATTCCGTAAAAACCTCTAATTAAACGTTAAAGATTTAATCTCAGTAATTTCTTCTTTTCGATATAACTTTTAATTGTGAGTTTAAAACTTTTGGATTTAAAATTAATTTTAAGCGGAGTTTGGTTCTTGCTTAAGCAAACGGTGGCATATTGGTGTGCTACTGTGGTGGTGTTGATTGAAGGTTTTGAAGGGCGAAGGCAGGTGTTGCGTCATTCTGTTAAGATTTCAAGCAATTTCTCTTTTATTTCTAAAACAAATTTGTAAAAATCCTAATTAAAATCATCGTCTATTGAACTACAATACGATTTTGATATTATGTCGTCTCTTATAGCAAGGGACCGTCGTTATTGACCACCCCGCACAAGTAAATAAACACTTAACGAATCCATAAACTAGCATTACAATATACAAACAAACTACAATATCAGGTGCTCAATTCTAGAATTCCTACAATTCGGAGGGTTGGAATTCAGTCCAGAAGACTTGGAAGATCTATGGAATTTATTAAATATGTTTGAGTTACCAAATCTGGGAGCTTGGTACACATGGTCAAATGGAAGAAAAGAGAATGCTCAGACTTGGAAACGACTAGATAGATACTTTGATGATGATGAATGGAGGAAATTTTACCCAAATGTTGTGGTAAAGAACTTACCAACATCAATCTCTGATCATGGCCCAATGGTAGTTAGCCTTGATGGTGAGGATCAAAAAGTGGGAAAGATTATGCGATAAGGAGCATTTTTGGCGCGTGATCTATTAGTGTAATCTATAGTTCGGGAGATTTGGAAAAATTCGGAACGAGCATTTTTCTCTGCTACAAAATGGAATGATTGTAACACTTTTAAAAATGTCACGGTTAATGAAAAAATGTAACAATTCACAGCAAGTGTTACATAATTAGTCTAATGTAACACTTTTCTCATAAGTGTTACGAAATTTAGTTAACATGCAACACTTTTCTAATAAGTGTTACGAGATTTAAAGTGTTGCAATTTTTATATGAGAAAATAATATTTTAACATAATATAAGTATTAGTTAAACTCCGATAAAATAAGTATTTTAGTAAAACTACATTTTTTAAATTTTATATATTTATAAGATATTTAATTTACGTTCTTTATTATTATCATAATATGATATGTATTTTAAAAGTATTATTCGTAAAATATGAATAAATTTTTTTAAATATTGTTTTCTAAAAGGATATCAATTGATTGAGCATTAAAAGTACTTTTAGTCTGCACACTTATTTTTTCACAGTTAACACTATTAAACCTTTACCATATATTTGAATACTATTTGACGGTTAATACTGTTAAACTTTACCGTATATTTAAATACATATATAAGCAATAAAAATGGCGTACGTGATATTGTTGAATCTGTCGTAATAAATAATTTCTAAATATCATTTTTGTTATTTGATGCTATTATACCTAGTTAAACTTTTTAATGGTCAAACATTTTTGTTCAAAACCGAATCCTATACAAGTTAGTGTGGGACGACTGAATACCCATTTTAATTAAAGTTTCTCCACTATGATAAAACTCATAAAAGGTATTAAGTTTAAAATTTTTAAAAGATTGTCAAAAAGTTCACGGATAATAGAATTACAACTCACGCACCCCTATTTTTCTCTCTTTCCCTTCATTTTCCATACACAAATTCTGCTAAATTCTTCCTACGTCCGACGCAGAAATTGATGACGATCCATGGTAATGCCAACGTCGCCTTCTTCATCAAAAACAAATCTGTTGAGATCGACTTGTTTTTGTGATGTTCTCATCGGTTTGCATTTTAATCTGGAATTTTCGGCGACGGAGACGATGGATCATGAATGGATTCGATGCTAGGTTTTTTTCCGACGAGATGTTGCAGAAAATGAAACACTCAACCAAATATTGAAAATTCCGTCCCTCGTTGAACACGGATCTCAGAAGCTGCGAGATTGAGGAAATAGCGGTTTAGAATCAAGGAACTCCATGCGGCGATTGGTTAAATGAGGCATCGAGAGGCGAGTGTAGTGAATGGCGGAGTCCAGCTGCTTGTCGAACGATTTCAGCTCGAAGGAGTCGTACAACAAGCTTTCACAGTCCCTTACGAGCGGCTTCTCTGGCATCGGCAACGGTGGTTTGTGAGGTTTCTTTGCGGAGGCCGGAGCCTCCATCTGCAGCGGTTTTTGGCGCGGCGTTATTTTCGGTGGTTGCATGATTTTGTGAATCATGTTTAATTTTCTAGCAGCTTGCTCCTTTACGGGTCAACCAAATTGGCATCTCCTTACTACTGGATGGAGTGTGTTTGTTAGTGTCAAGAGGCTCGCGGCTGGAGACTCTACACTTTTCATCTGGTATTGTATCTTTTTTTCTTAATAAGAAAAAGGTCTTCCTTCCGTCCGTGTAGGTCATCATCATTCTCGGTGCTGTTTGGCATATTGTCATGCATGTTATAACCTTTCTGGAGGGTCATGTTAGTTATATTCAGCAGTAGATGGAAACCACGGGTTGTATGTAGCTACAAGAGTTGTCAATTCCCCAATAGTTTTGAAGCCAGGGATCTGCACATGTTCTTTGTTGTAGTATGCGAAAGTTATAAGCAACTGATAATTGTACCTTACATGGTTTTTGTAGACAAAGGCATGCATGATCTCCGCCACTATTGTAGCATTAGCTTATTAGGATGTAACTCTTCGCGAGGGACATATGGCTCTACTTATAGGTTCCTTTGAGCACACTTTGAGCACATGAAGTATTCCGATTGCTGCACTTGGCAAACAACGAATTGACGAAAGAAATGCCATTGGGTTATTTGGCTTCAATGGAGTTTCAATACTAGTCATTCAATTTTTTTGCCCAGTTTCTTGCAGATTACTTTTTGAGTGGAGTAATTCCTGGAGAATTAGGAAACCTTGCTGAGCTTAAATTTTTTAAATTGATGAAACCTTCTAAGTTGTTGCTTTCTCGATCATGCATGGGTTGCATTGGTCAAATACTAGAAAATTCATCCAATTTCATAAGCATAACATGTTTCTGCAGAATGTGGCCATTTGATGCATTCTACTAGAGCACTGCTACCATTTGAATAATTTGTGTAGTTTTTGTTTCAATGCAAATGCAATTACACTCTTTAATCATCATGTATTGTAACTTCGACATCATTACTTGCTCAGTATGTTTTTTTATTTTGTTTTATCAGTTTGACTAGGTAGACACTAGAAAGTTGAGTTATATGATGGTATATTAGACATAAATACCTTAGCCTGTCAATTGAAGTTGGGAGAAAATCACATCAAATTTCCCCAAATAGCACAGCAGTTTTAGAAGCATAATTTGGTGAGAAGAAGACTAACAAAAACATGAGGCCTTAGACTGCATTTCCCAACGTTACCTTTCAGAACTAGCTAAATCCACTAAGTTCAACCTCCCAAACCTAAAGCCGGTGTAACACCCCAAACCCAAAGTACAGTGTCGGGTCGGGTTTGGTCGTTCTACAGAAAATGATAACAGTATCAAGCAGATAGATTATATGCGGAAGCGATTTAGATAAGTTCATATCCTAACTTACTATTACAATGAAAGGTTCACCTAACTATTACAGATTCAAAATTCATATTAAAGTTCATCCAGGATCTCTCTCACAGTAAGTAAAGACATCAAAGGGCTTTTCTCTTACAGTTCCTCTTCACCTGAAAAGGGGTTGTTAACTAGGTAAGCTCCTTGCTTAGTGAGGTTTCATTGCCAGTATTTACCCAGTTGAGTTTTAGTGATCACATAATAACAATTAACAATCAACAATTAGTCATGTATGTCCTAGCACATAGTAAAAAGGATACGGGTGGTTAATGTCGAGTTGCTGCCAAGTGCCTATATGGCAACTGTGACTAACATACACAACATAACCCAGTCAGTGATGCTCGTGGGCTATCAGTTCAGAATTCACTTTCCCATTCACGCCGGTGTTCAATTACGAGCTCGTATAAGTCAGGTGGTTATGCTAGCATACCAAACTCCACGTGTAGCCGGTCTAATCAGATGTCCCGGTCAGTACCGTTCCCCGCCGACTTCGACCAAACTACAATCGCGTCGAGGCCCCGAAATTCACAGACAAGTAATCAGGTAGCAGATAATTCACGTTTGACACGGCAAGATAAAGTACAAGCCGGCCATCCACATAACATATCAGAGCAGTATATAATTCAAGTTTGACACGGCAAGATAAAGTACAAGCCGGTCATTCACAGAAAAATATCGGAGCAGTTCATAATTCAGTTTCACGATAATTGAACACAGTAATATACACACTCGGTTTAACAATCAGTATATATTATCAATTTAAGTCTAACAGGTATGTCCCTTTATAATGGAGTTTGAGTACAGGTTCGAGTGTGTATTTTGAGTACACGGGTTCGAGGGCAGAAGCAGGGGTTCGAGGGCAAAGGCAGGGGTTTGAGGGGTCAAGGCTTAACAGGGGTTCAAAGACAGGGGTTCGAGGACAAAGGCAAGGGTTCGAGGGCAAAGCAGGAGTTCGAGGGCAAAGCAGGGGTTGGAGGGCAAAGGCAGGGGTTCGAGGGCAAAGGCAGGGGTTCGAGGGCAAAGGCAGGGGTTCGAGGGCAAAGGTAGGGGTTCGAGGGCAAAGGCAGGGGTTCGAGGGCAAAGCAGGGTTTCGAGGGCAAAGCAGGGTTTCGAGGGCAAAGCAGGGGTTCGAGGACAGCCTGTACCCATACAAGATATATATATATATATATATTACTTCAATTCATGCTAAGGCAATGAAAACACTTACCTTAGTTAAACTTGGCTGGCAATCCTCCGCCTCTACTTCACTGTTTAACCACTATTCTCTTGGCAAGAAATTTTCTTAAGGTTGTGTGTGAAAGGTAAGAACTGGGGACCCAATATTTATACTGGATAAAACCTAAGTTCAGACACCTACCAACCTGAAAGTTTATCCTCTAACCTATGTCCACTTGCCCAAATATTACTTTGGAAAATTCTACCTCACATCCGCCTTTCATTTCCTCTTCCCATGAATTCCATTTGCCCAAAATTACTTTGGATAAAATCTCGCGTCCGCCGTCCACTTGCCAAAATTACTTTGGATTAAATTCTTACGTCTGCCGTTTATTTTCTCTTCCCAACAATTCCACTTGCCAAATTACTTTGGATAAATTTCCTTCCGTCCGTTTATCCTTAATTTTTTTCCTTACTTGTTCATTCATTCACTTATTTATTTATTACTTACTTTTTTTTATTGTACATATATATTTATACACACAATATATATATATATATGTATACATATATATATTTATATCTTTTTTGATAACACTGACTCTTAGCATTTAATTATAATTAGTCAACATATGTATGGTGTTAATATACCGGCTATATTTCCAACGGTAATACAACAGTTATAAATGGCTATATCTTATAGTACATATACTCGAATTTATCCAACATTTCAAAAGCATATTTCCTGTTCTATTATATATCCTTCTCAATTTTTGTTTGATAACATGTCGAGACAAATTTTAGTCTTTGTTGCAGGAATTATCGTGGTACTGAACGTTAGTATTCTCACCAGGGATCTTACGCCGGAAAAATTTTGTTACTCTTCAGTAATGATTGGATTCATTTATTACCTTTTATTTTTCACAATCATCATAGATTTTTTGTATTTCTAATTATATTTAATAAATTATTTTATTTCCCTATTATACAGTAACATAAATTGTTAGTTTTGTAGATAAGGTTCAACCATTACGGTTGGGGTTTTCACAATCTCCCCTCCTTAATGAATTTCGTCCACGAAATTCCCATTTCCGGTGAACAACTCTGGGTAAGTACTCCTCATGTCTGCTTCCAACTCCCAAGTTGCTTTTTCGACCTTATGATTTCTCCACAATACTAAAACCATAGGGATCTCCCTAGTTCGCAATGTCTTGATTTTTCGATCCAATATTTTTACAGGATTTTCCTCGTACATCAGTTTTTCATTCACTTCTAAGTCTTCATGATTTAGCACGCGTTTGGGATCAGGGTGGTACTTCTTCAGAAATGACATATGGAAAACACCATGCAATTTCCCCAACTGGCTAGGTAGGTTAAGTTGATAAGCAACTGGCCCGACTCGTTGTACGACTTCAAAAGGGCCAATGTACCTAGGGCTCAGTTTTCCTTTCTTGCCATGCCAGACGAGACCCTTGTGAGGGGTTACCTTCAAGAACACTTGGTCACCTACTCCAAATTCCAAATCCCTCCTCCGATGATCTGAGTAACTCTTTTGTCGACTTTGAGCCGTCTGTAAGCGATGCTTTATCTGTTTGATCCTTATCCATAGACTCCTCAACCCAAGGTATACTGGTAACTGGAAAAGTCTTTTTCTCTCCCACTTCATCACAAAAGAGGGGTGTTCAACACTTCCTACCATAGAGCACTTCATATGGAGCATACCAATGGACGAATGGTAACTGTTGTTATAAGCGAATTCTACCAAAGGTAAATGAGCGTCCCAACCTCCCCCAAAATCCATAACACAGTTTTGGAGCATGTCCTCCAAAGTTTGAATTGTTCTTTCCGACTGCCCGTCTGTCTGTGGATAGAAACATGTACTAAAGTTCAATTTGGTTCCCAATGCACCTTGCAGTTGCCTCCAGAAACGGGAAGTGAATCTTGGGTCCCTATCAGACACGATAGTTATCTCCACCCCATGCAATCTTACTATTTCCTGGATGTACAGGACAGTCAGTCTTTCCAAGGAGTATTTAATGTTGGTTGGTAGGAAATGAGCCAACTTGGTCAACCTATCAACCACTACCCATATTGCATCAAAATTCTTCGGTGTTTAAGGTAGTCCTGTCACGAAGTCCATCGTGATGTGATCCCATTTCCACTCAAGAATTTCCAATGGTTGTAACAACCCAGATGTTTTCTGATGTTCGACCTTAACCTGTTAGCACACTAAACAACGTGCCACGTATTACGCTATGTCCCTCATCATATTATCCCAACAGTACCGTTGTTTCATGTCTTGGTACATTTTGGTTCCACCTGGGTGCACCGTATACTTGGATCGGTGAGCTTCCTCCAACACTCTTTGGGTGATTGCTGAATTTTGGGGTAGCCAAAACCTACCTTTACAGGTCAGCACTCATTCACTGTCTACTTCAAAATCTGGCAAATTCCCTTCAGCAATAAGCTTTTTTTTCTTTACCAATGATTCATCTGACTCTTAAGCTTTCTTAATCTCTTTGGGTAACTCAGCTTGTACCCTTAGATTGAAGAATACAAGTTGGTCAGGTTTGGTCTCGCATTCCCAATTCTTTGCTTGTGATAACATTTCTGCCTCTTTTATCCAGATGTGCGCCAAATTCACATTCTGGCTTAGTAGGTCAGCCACCACGTTCGCCTTGCCATGATGATAGTTAATTACACAATCATAATCCCCTAAAAACTCCATCCACCAACGTTGGCGCATATTCAGGTCCTTTTGGGAAAATAGGTACTTCAAGTTCTTATGATCTGACATTACTTCAAATGTGACTCCGTATAAGTAATGTCGCCACTTCTTTAAGGCAAACACCATTGCAGCTAGCTCTAGGTCATGGGTGGGGTAATTGTTTTTCATAAGGTTTCAACTTCCTGGATGCATAAGCAATCACGTGGCCCCTTTGCATCAATACACACTCGAGACCATCTCCTGGAGAGGAGGTATTGAGCATCAGTATATACTATGAATACCTCCTCTCCCTCGGGTAGGGTAAGGATTGGGGCAGTGGTCAGGCGTTTCTTTAATTCTTGAAAACTGGATTCAGCCTTCTCATTCCATTCGTACTTAACTCCTTTCTGAGTTAAGTAGAATAAAGGGGATGCAAGCTTTGAGAACTCTTTAATAAAACGCCTATAATACCCTGCTAGTCCAAGAAAACTTCGAACTTCAATACTATTATTTGGCACTTTCCAGTTTAGAACTGTCTCAACTTACATGGATCCACAGATATTCCTTCCATGCTAATCACGTGCCCCAAAAAGTTCACCTGGTTTAGCCAAATTTCACATTTGCTAAACTTGGCGTACAACTTGTGCTCCTTAAGTAGTTGTAATACTTTCCTTAGATGCCCTCCATGCTCCTGCTGAGATTTGGAATGGACCAGGATGTCATTGATGAAGATTACAACAAACTCATCTAAGTATGGCCGAAATACTCGATGCATGAGGTCCATAAAAGCGGTTAGTGCATTCATCACCCCAAATGGCATTACTAGGGATTCATAATGACCATATCGAGTATTGAAAGCTGTCTTGGGTATGTCCTCCCCCTTCACTCGCAATTGGTAGTACCCTTGTCGCAAATCCAGTTTGGAAAATACAACTGCTCCTTGGAGTTGATCGAACAACTCCTCAATAATAGGAAGGGGGTATTTATTCTTAATCGTCACATTGTTTAGGCCTCGATAGTTAATATACATTCAAAGATAGCCATCCTTCTTTTTAACAAACAATACCGGGGCTCCCCAGGTTGAGGTACTCGGTTGAATGAATCCTCGAGTCAACAAGTCTTCAAGTTGTAGCTTCAACTCCTGTAGCTCTAATGGCGCCATACGATATGGGGTTAGAGAAATAGGTGCGGCCCCAGGTACCAGATCAATGGTAAACTTTGTCTCCCTTTCAGGAGGTAAACTTACGAGTTCCTCTGGAAATACCTCAGGGAAGTCTTGGACCACATTTATATTTTCTCCTTTTATCTGGTCCACTGGCTTATTTAAGATATAAGCCAATATTCCAATCGATCCTTTACAAATCATTCATCGAGCCTTGACTCCAGCAACTAATAATGAGGAGAATCTTTTTCTTCCCACATCCACTTCAATTGGAGGTTCCCCTGGTCGGCACAGCTTAACTTCCTTCATATGACAATTTCACTGGGCGTGATTTTTAGCGAGCCAATCCATTCCAAGTATTACCTCATAGCCCTTTAAGGGTAGAGCAATTAGGTCTATGGGTAATTCCCTACGCCCCACGTTTACCCTACAGTTTCTACATACTCGTCCAGTTAGGATTTTAGTATCATTTGTGGGAGTGCTAACTTCCAACTTATAGGGTAAATTCTCTATCTTATCTTCCTCATTTTCAAGAAAGGAATAACTAGCAAAATAATGAGAAGCACCAGGATCTATCAAAACTTTAGCTAGTTTACCCAAAATAGAAAGGGTACCTTCAATGACTTCGGTCGAAACCGGGGCTTCACTATCTTCCATCGCGTATACATGGGCCTGTACTTTTGGTTGACTGCCCCTGCTTGCTCCTCCCTTCTGAGCAGGTTTGGCGACCGATGCCTGGGATCCCATGGGTTGAGACAAGCGACTCGGCTGAGCTTGCAAGCATTCAGATGTTCTATGTTCAGCACTTCCACACTGTAGACACTTGTTTGCCCTCTTCCAACAATCCTTCTCATCATAGCCTCCCTTTCCACAGTACGTGCAACGTACTTGAGTTGTTCCTCTTGAGACAAAGCTCGAGTTCCTTGACATGGTCGAGGGTCGGGATGTGTCTCCCCTAGGGACTTTGTTTTGCTCAAAATTTACTCCCTGTGGACCGGGAATGTATATTGATTAGGACCTCACATTCATCCTTCTCGATTGGTGCATGGCTTGTAAGGCATCCGTAGTTTCCTCCACTCTGCAAGCGGATTCGATGGCTGCAGCATAACTGTGCTGATAGGTTGGGGCTAGGGAATCATTCAATTCCAGCCTTAATCCTTGGATAAATCTCCTCTTGCGTTCCTCATCCATTGAGACTATCTTCTCTGCAAATTTAGAGAGGTGGGAAAACTTTTCCTTATACTCCGTTATGCTCATCAGTCCTTGTTTCAAGTTTATAAACTCTGCTTCTTTCCTTTCTATAACTAGGGGTGGTATGAACTTCTTCTTAAACTCTCTTTCGAAATTCTACCAAGTCCTGGGAGTCTCCTCCATGTCCCACTTCCTTTGTACTATATTCCATCAATCTAGTGTGGCGCCTTCTAATTGGAATATAGCGAAATTCACCTTCCGCCCATCCGTATATCCCAAGGCTCGAAAGGTTCGAGCCATTGTTTCAATCCAATTTTCGACGACTTCATCATATGGGCTTCCGCTGAACCTGGGTGGATGAAACTTCTGGAATTGTTCCAAGGCCGCGTTTTCGGTCTCTGGCCTATGACTTCGATCCCTGACCAGAGATCGAGCTCGATTATCCCTCTCTATCATGCGGCTCAAAATTTCAGTTACTTGACTTGCGAATAATTCCATTCCAGCGGTTGGGGGATTCTGCCCCGCGGGTGAGTTCAAAATTTCTCCTTGATCCCTTTCCACTGTCCTACACTCAATAAGTTAGTTCCATGGATTGAACCAATCCTTATTGGATTTCCTAACCAAAAGAATATAATTCACAAAATATTTTTATATCATCACAAAACTTTTTACAGTAGTGGTTGTAAGATATTTGCGATAAGTTTAATAGTCCTCTAGCTTCGTCTCCTGAACGTCAAAAATTGGGACTCATTTCTTGTCATAATGTTTATTCTACGAACGGTTAGTATCTTAGTTGGAAAGCTTTCCTCCAAAAGCTGGATTCCAATTTTAATCTACTCTTGAATCCTTGGTGTAGTTACCTCCTTCTTCTTGCTCCGCTCTAGGGTATGCTTGGTCCATTAAATCATCCCACGGTGTAGTGAGAGATTGCTCCATCGTGCCTCGAGTCTCTCTAATATGCCTCCAACGTGCTTCTGTTGGTTGTCGACGATAGGAGGTCAAACCTCCCTGTAGCTCCTGGATAGTTACCAGAACCGAGCCTACTTCTCGGATGGTTTCCTGTCGTTCGGCATGCCATTGCCCGAGCTCCCTACATCTTTGGTTCTTCAGTCGATGGTTTTCGGCGACCGCTGTGTTTGCCCTCACTTATTCTGCGTTTGCATGCAGGTGATGTTCCCACATTGCATCATTCATCAACTGTCCATGGGTCTCGAGGCTAAAGACCCTGTTAATTAATTCCGCTCGTTCCATAATCAAAGCGTGTACTACCCAATTTGGATAGGCGTGAGTTACCACCCACTGAGAATCGTCAACAAATTCTGCCTAAGGAAAGAATGCCTCTGGGAAGGCTCTGGTATATCTTTTTACCTCAATGACTTCTTGAAAAGCATTACTTGCGATTTCAACATTATTGTCCATCTATCAAAATAGCAAACTTGTCAGTTTGATAATTTATACACAACTAACTCTCCTTACTTTATTCATAATTAATTTAATTTCCTCTAGAATCTTTTATTAAGGTAAGTATGAGTTTTCCTTTAATTAGTTTAAGAATGCTCTAATATCACATCTGTAACACCTTAAACCCAACGTACAGTGTCGGGTCAGGTTTGGTCGTGCTACCGAAAATGATAACAGTAACAAGCAGAAAGATTATATGCGGAAGCGATTTAGATAAGTTCAAATCCTAACTTACTATTACAGTGAAAGTGTTAATGTTAAATGAAAGTTTCACCTAACTATTACAGATTCAAAATTCATATTAAAGTTCATCCAGGATCTCTCTCAAAGTAAGTAAAGACATCAAAGGGCTTTTCTCTTATAGTTCCTCTTCACCTGAAAAGGGGTTGTTAACTAGGTAAGCTCCTTGCTTAGTGAGGTTTCATTGCCAGTATTTACCCAGTTGAGTTTTAGTGATCACAGAATAACAATTAACAATCAACAATTAGCCATATATGTCCTAGCACATAGTAAAAAGGATACGGGTGGTTAATGTCGAGTTGCTGCCAAGTGCCTATATGGCAACTGTGACTAACATACACAACATAACCCAGTCATAGATGCCCATAGGCTATCAGTTCAGAATTCACTTTCCCATTCACGCCGGTGTTCAATTACGAGCTCGTATCAGTCAGGTGGTTATGCTAGAATACCAAACTCCACGTGTAGCCGGTCTAATCAGACGGTCCGATCAGTACCGTTCCCCGCTGACTTTGACCAAACTACAATCGCGCCGGGGCCCCAAAATTCACAGACAGGTAATCAGGTAGTAGATAATTCATGTTTGACACGGCAAGATAAAGTACAAGCCGGTCATCCACATAACATATCAGAGCAGTATATAATTCAAGTTTGACACGGCAAGATAAAGTACAAGTCGGTCTTTCACAGAAAAATATCAGAGCAGTTCATAATTCAGTTTCACGATAATTGAACACAGTAATATACACACTCAGTTTAACAATCAGTATATATTATCAATTTAAGTCTAACAGGTATGTCCCTTTATAATGGAGTTTGAGTACAGGTTCGAGTGTGTATTTTGAGTACACGGGTTCGAGGGCAGCGCAGGGGTTCGAGGGCAAAGGCAGGGGTTCGAGGGCAAAGGCAGGGGTTCGAGGGTAAAGGCAGGGGTTCGAGGGCAAAGCAGGGGTTCGAGGGCAAAGCAGGAGTTCGAGGGCAAAGGCAGGGGTTCGAGGGCAAAGGCAGGGGTTCGAGAGCAAAGGCAGCAGTTTCGAGGGCAAAGCAAGGGTTTGAGGACAGTCTGTACCCATACAAGATATATATATATATATATATATATATATATATATATATTACTTCAATTCATACTAAGGCAATAAAAACACTCACCTTAGTTAAACTTTGCTGGCAATCCTCCGCCTCTACTTCACTGTTTAACCACTATTCTCTTGGCAAGAAATTTTCTTAAGGCTGTGTGAGAAAGGTAAGAATTGGCCACCCAATATTTATACTGGATAAAACCTAAGTTTAGACACCTACCAACCTGAAATTTTATCCTGTAACCTATGTCCACTTGCCCAAAAATTACTTTGGAAAATTCTCCCTCACGTCCACCGTTCATTTCCTCTTCCCATGAATTCCATTTGCCAAAAATTACTTTGGATAAAATCTCGCGTCCGTCGTCCACTTGCCAAAATTACTTTGGATTAAATTCTTACGTCCTTCGTTTATTTTCTCTTTCCAACAATTCCATTTTCCAAATTACTTTGGATAAATTTCCTTCCGTCCATTTATCCTTAATTTTTTTTCCTTACTTGTTCATTCATTCACTTATTTATTTATTACTTACTTATTTATTTGTTATTATTACTATTATATATATATATATATATATATATATTTATACACACAATATATATATATATCTTTTTTGATAACACTGACTCTTAGCATTTAATTATAATTAGTCAATATATGTATAATGGAAATATGCCGGCTATAAACGGCTATATTCCCAACGGTAATACACCAGTTATAAAGGTTATATCTTATAGTATATATACACAAAATTATCCAAAATTTCAAAACCATATTTCCTCTTCTATCTTATATCCTTCTCAATTTTTTGCTTGATAACTTGTCGAGACTAATTTTAGTCTTTGTTGCGGTAATTATCGTGGTACTGCACATTAGTATTCTCACTGGGGATCTTACGCTAGAAGAATTTTGTTACTCTTCAGTAATGATTGGATTCATTTACTACCTTTTATTTTTCACAATCATCATAGATTTTTTATATTTCTAATTACATTTAATAAATTATACAGTAACATAAATTGTTAGTTTTGTAGACAAGGTTCAACCATTATGGTTGGGGTTTTCACAGCGGGTCATTGAGTCTCTCTTAGCGACTCTCAACAATGCATGTGAATAATTTTTTTGAAGTTTTTTAGACTTCTGATGCTAGCACAAGTCTTTTGAAAGTTCACCAAATACTTTTAAGTTTCTATTTCTATAGATTCAAAAGTGAGAGAACAAGAAGTTCCTTGTACGTTTGTTATATTTCATCTTATGTTTAGTAAACTAAACCTTCTTCCTAAGTTAGCTTCTTTGAAGGTTGATCAAGGATGCAGCATAGTAGGGTTAGCATGAGAGTCTTAGTCCTCAATGAAGCTTGTCTCTTTGTATGTTAGTTTATATATCATCTGCGATGAAGTGTAGCCTTAGATGTTTTCTCAAACTCTTCTAGATGATTGATCTTTAACTCTTATGTTTGGTTCGTTGAACTTATCTTTTTGTACTCGTTTGCTTTTCTGGAGTTCTTAAATGCAGTGAGAGAACTTGATGTCATCTGTGATGAAATTTTCTGCAGCAATTGGAGAACTCATCCGGCTATCCTCTGCTTTGTACACCATATGGTTGAACAACTATCTATGAAGTTAATCATTTTCGGTATACTTGGATGCACTTTTTGCCTTTTCTTATGTCATCTTGTACATGCCTGGACATCATATTTCAGTTTATGGTGGAAGGCAACTTGAGCTCTTTTAAATGTGATGACTTTTCTGTGCTCTATTACTAATTTGTTATTTTTATGACAAGTTGTGTAGCTTCTGATTTCTTGGATTGTGTATATTACTGTTTTTGCTCTTTTAGATTGATTGATTGGGTCCTGTTATATAAAAGTGACCTTGGATAGATGGATTTGTCAATCCCTTGCAGCGGGATTAATTTAAAACATAATTCTGGACTTACCATTCTTTAAGAGGATTGTAAACTTGTGAAATGGGAAAAAGCTGAACTTAGATTTTGTGGAAGCCCTCACCCGGCTTTTGGTTGGTTAGGTTGCTTAATTCATTCAATTATTTCTCCTCTGTTGTCTATTCAGCTTTGACCATGTTGATGTTAGTGAATTTTAGTTTGACTCTTGTCAAATTATGGTCACAAAACTATATTTGATGGTCTTTGACTTTCCTAATAGGTGTGGTTATGATCAGTTACCTAGTTCAGCTTCTCATGTTTTGGATGAAATAGTTGGACTTGGAAAATGGAAGTCGAGCAGCATCTATCAGTTGCTCCATTAGGCCGTTATATGTGGTGTTGTTGGTCACAAATTATGTGAATCCTAATCATTTGCACCATTAGGGTGCTATCCAAGTCTTTACTTTGGAAGATCACATTGTGGTTGCGAAGTTAATGTACCCAATTTTTTTATAATTGATTTATTTTGAAATTTCTTCAATTCAAGTGTGTGTAAAACATTTTGGAGGATAGAAAATATCTTGGGTCTTTTTGTGATATAAAGAAAGTTCACATATTATTTTGTTTATGCAATATAATTTTGTGGGACAGTTTGTAATTTTATGTAACTCATTACAATTGTGACACCAGACTTTCCAAAAGTGTTAAATTACACTTTTCAAAAGTGTTAAATTACACTTTTCAAAAGTGTTACACTAGACCCTCGGGAAGTGTTACATTAGACTCCCCAAAAGTGTTACATTAGACTTTTCAGAAGTGATTAGACTCCCCAAAAGTTTTATATTAGACTTTTTAAAAGTGTTACATTAGACTCTCCAAAAGTGTTACACTAGACTCTCACAAGTGTTACCCTAGATCTCAAAAGTGTTACCATAGATATTTAAAAGTGTTGCATTAGATCAGTAAAAGTGTTGCATTAGATTAAAATAAGTGTTACCTTAAATAAGAGCTGCATTAGCTAAAAACGTGTAACACTTTTGAAAAGTGTTGCCTTAATCATGATAAGTGTTGCATTAGAGCTAATGTAACGTCGCCTAAGGTAATACCTACAAAAGTGTTGCATTAGACCTAATGCAATATTTTTGGTACCTAATGTAAAACTTTTAGAGTGATACAATAGACCTAGTTTGTAGTAGTATTGGGATTCTTAATTTATGATTCAGTAGTTTTGTTCTCCAAGTGGTTGAATATTACCATGATTCATCTTCAAAACTGGCACATGACATCATATGGAAATGTGGATATGAGAATTAAATTCTTTGAGGGAAAACTCCAAGATATTTTGGCATAAGGGAGTAACATTGAGGATAGAAACTCTGAAGCTGGTATTAGGATGAACAGCTAATGAAGCTTTCGCAATATCAGTCTGATTATTGGTGCCAACGTTCTAGATTGAATTGGGATCAAAACGGGAATGTAAACACATCTTATTCCCATAAATGGGCAACAAGAAAATCCATGGTAAAAGGAATAGTGGAATTTAAAACGGATTCTGGAAATTGGATTTCTTCACCTCAACTCATTCATTCAGAAATGTTAGCTCACACAAGGCAGATATATTAGCATGTGGATTCATATCCATAAATGCCACAATACCATCTTTCACAACAATAACTTCTAGATATGATTGAATTTAAGCTGAGTAGGGATCAAAGAGGTTTTCTTCAAAAACCATGCACAGAGAAGGAACTTTGGTTGGCAATTAAGGAAATGAAAGCTTGGTCTGCTCCAGGCCTAGATGGTTTCCCTCCTAGTTTCTATATGCAGCATTGGGATCAAATTAAGGGGCCTTTGCTTAGATATGTGTTAGAATTTCAACAAGGCCAGCTCCTTAACAAATATTGGAATCAAACATTGATTGTGTTTATTCCCAAAGTAAAAAAATCCCACTCACGCAAAGAATTTCGGCCAGTAAGTTTATGTAATACAAGAAACAAGATCATAGAAAAACTTATCCAAACAAGACTTAAGAAAGTTATTCATTGTCTCATATCAGAAACACAACATAAATTTGTACCTGGAAGGATGATTGGGGAAGGAGCTTTATTGGCTCATGGAATTGTTGATGACATAAACAAGAGGAAAATAGGTAAGAAATCATTTTCGGCAATCAAACTTGATATGAATAAAACTTACGACCTGGTTTCTTGGAATTTTTTGGATGCTATATTACATAAGATGGAACTCCCTCTCTCTTGGAGACTTATGATCAAACATTGCATAACTACAGTCTCATATGCAATTTTTGTTAATTGAAAAATAACTGATCTTTTCTTTCCAAATAAGGGCTTAAGACAAAGTTGTTCTTTATCTCCTTATCTCTTTATTTTGTGCCAACAAGCGTTTTCTTTTGCACTGGAATCTCCAATGGAAAATGGAAGAAAGCTTGGTATTTTAATCTCGAGGAATGGCCAAAGAATCTTCCAATTGATGTATGCTGATGATTGTCTAATCTTCATGGAAAATTATGAACAAAGTGTCAGTTTTTTAGCACATAAATTAGACTCATATGCTAAATTCTCAGGGCAAAGAATTAGTTTTGAAAATTTTCCCTTTTTCTTTAGCCTAACACACCATAATGATGGCAGAATTGGGCTCAGATGCTCTAAATATTCAGAGAGAAGGTCTCCCAGACAAATATTTATGTATCAATTTGCTAAGTACAAGAAGAATGAGACATTTGTTTGAGCCATTAGTTGTTAAACTCAATAAACAAGTGGGAAAATGGAGATCTTCTACCCTATATACAAATGGGAGAATAATTCTAGCCAAAGTTACTTTACAAACTACATCAAATTATACCATGTCCATATACAGAGTTGCAAAGAATATATGTGACATGATGGACAGTGTAATAAGAAGTTTCATTTGGAAAGGGGGTATTAATGCAAGAGGTATTTGATGGTTATTAACAGTGGTGTTTTTTGTCCTTCTTGCAAAATTTTCAAAGACTGTAAAAGGTCTCTCACCATTGTTTCAAAGTCTACCTATACATCCCCCAGAGCAGTACTACACAACACAATAGCCTGTTAGATGTCGGCCAGCATTTAGTTTTATTCCAAATGCAATACATTATTCTGGTATATGTTCATCATTTAATCCCCATCCTTGAAATCTTTATATACTCATCATTATACCAAAACACCTCCATTAAAAATATTTGGAAAAAACATGATAAAAATATTTGTTTTTGCTTGATCGTCATATTATTTGTTTTGTAACAATGCCTATATCCAAAAGAACTTCAATTGTAACTTGTGGATAATATCATTGTATAATAGGATGTAATTAATTGGTGGGATAGTAGTAACTAAACAGAGAATGATTTGGGTTACAATTGTGAAGACATTGATTCATAAAACTTGGAGATGATGGGGGCTGTGAGGAGGGTGTGGGATATGGGATATGTTTGATTCTCAACATTGGATGCATTATCCAAATATGGAATATACTAACGAAAAGATTCATCAAAATTAACCATTTCAAATTTAATGATAGTTCTATATTAATACAACTTCTATAAGAGTTATTTGTAAATGAACTTGGGTATTTCGATTTCAACTCGTATTAATTTTTTATATCTTTAATAAATTTAAGTTAAAGTAATAATAACACTTTAATGATTATTATTATTGTTAGATATTGTAGCAATTATATATAATAAGAATTCTTGGTGGGAATAAAAAACGTGGGACCTGTTCAACTATAAATGATTGTAACTTACTACTGGAGGAGATGTTTGTAGCTTGCCAACTCATCAGGTTAAAAAGATGGCATGACAAGTCTAACTACAAGATCTTGTAGCTTACTATTGGAGATGCTCTTTTACATTATATTTGCATGGAACTCGTGTGGAAAATCCACATCACTTTATGTGAGCCACGTGGCTACTTACTGCAATATCTCTTACTATGTGTTGCATTATCGTGGTCTTCTCAAATTCCTATACACCATGATGGTAAAGCCCACTATGTATTGTATTATTATGGTATTCTCAAGTTCTTATACACCATGTTGGTGTGGAACTTATGGAATATACACTATATTTGTGTGAAACTCATGTGAAAGGTTCACTCCACTTTATGTGAGTCGTGTCAGTCTTACTCTACTATGTATGAGACACACGATTTACTAATAGAATGGTTTGGGAATAAAATAAGCCGTTGTTTATTTGGGGGGAAAAGTAACACGCAATTTATGAATGAAATGAATCACTTAAAGATCCAAAATTGCAAAAGTTTGACTTCTCTCCTCCAAAAAGCTCCCAACATAACTAAACTGAAACCCTAGTTAATGGTCGCCACCTCCCCCAGATCCAGCAGTCTGGTGTCACCCCTACACCCCCTTTCTTTTAGTTTTTCAGCTTCCTTACGTGTTTTATTATGCACATCGAAGCGAGGCAATGCCATCAACCCACCCCCCCCTAACTCGTCGCTACCACTCCAGAGATTCTTGTGAGCACCCCCACGAGCCAACAAAGAAACCAACCAGCAAACCTGAGATGTGGCTGATGACCAGACACCGAGCTGATCCTGACAATCAGCGTACTGGTGATGAATCTGGATAACGAAATCATAAGCCGACTCCACCGGGCGAAACAAAGTAGAAGGCCGACCTAGGGATAGAGAGGGAGGCGTACACCAGCTCGATCGACTTTGGCGGACACAAAAAAATAAATTGGTCGACGAACCCAGTCAAGTCGAGCCAAGCCAACAACGAACTATTGAATGTGAGGCGGTCGGGGGACCAATGGCTGCCCAGGCGAAAAAACCAACACAAGTGGTTAACGTCGGCACGACCGATCAACTCTGGCACGGTCGGGCAACTCTGGCAAGGCCGATCACCTCCGACACGGGCAGTCACCTCCAAGAAGGAATGATCAACTCTAGTGTTTGGTGGTACATGGTGGTGATAAGTGGTGGACTAAAGCGGCATATCCTCTAATTGGCCCTTCCAAAAATTCAAGCCTAAAGTACATCCATATTATTTTTTAGCCCATTCCTATCCCCGCTCCACGTGCAGTCTTATCATCCAATAAAAATTCACCGTGGTCAGCTGTAGCCACGACGGTCGCGTGGTGGTTTTAGTGGAAAGATTACGTGAATAGATGAACGGCTTTAACAGTAGTGGTGATGGGTTGCGGGCAGCAATTAAAATATGTCATCTTGTAGCGGGTACATGATCTGTCTCACTGGAAAAATTGGGAACAAATCTCTCTGTAGTAGTTTGGATACGGGTCTTCCGGCGTATAGCAGAGCTCACACCAGGCTATGGTACCACATCTGCACCTGACTTGGAGGGCAATTCCCCTTAGGCGATACCTAATTTGGACCATAAAAGATCTGCATTATAGCATGACTTCCATAAATGGAAGTAGGGTTTAGGTTAATCTTGATTTTTGTTTGCATTTTAATGTCACTTTTTACGTGTTGTGTTGGTGCTCTCGCGACTCCTGCGAGTTTTAGGTTCTTCCCCTCTTCTGATTGAAGAAATTCAGCAACAACCTCCAAAAATGTGCTTAATACTAGAACTACGAAGTTGTGACAACCCGATAAAGATTAACGTGACCAACAATGAATAAATACGAAGGCACACAGTACCATTTTGCTTGAAAATAAAACGGACATGCACTCAGAACTACTCAATAGGCGCCTCCTACCAATAATTGGAGAAATCCAACAACTGCATCAACAAACTACATAATTGATGCAAGAGGTGAAGACGAGAAGTTTAGAGGTACGGATCGAGTAGCATATTACTAATATTGCATGTGGTCTTCAATTTGAGAATTTCCTAGGGATTGAAATGTTTCAGTAGGGAAACTCAACACACTTTGTGTGAGCCATACGATAATTTTCAAGTCGAGGAAAATTAATTACAGTTAATTCAACTCAAGCCTGACAAAATTATAACAACAATGAAAATAATGAGACTGAAACCACTTTTTTTTTTTTTTTTAAAAGCTATTTTTTTTAAAAAAACAACAATTGAATTAACCTTTAGATTTTAACCCAAACATTTCGTTTTCTTGCTTTCACACTCAAATTCACAGCATCAAGCTCCCAATCCCTATTCGAGTTTGACCCTTTGCCACCTACCGGCAGCTTCTTGGCGTCCCCTTCCAATTGGATAGACCCCACCACTCCCCCCTTTCCATCCATCTCCCCATCTTCTATAGTGCCTCCCCCCTTTCAAGCTTCCATTAAAACCCTCATTTTCCACTTCTCCCCCTTTCCTTTTCCCCTTCTACCTTCAAAGCAACCATTTTCCCATCCCTTTTCATTATTTTAAACCTCCGGACAATGATATGAGTGGATTTCTCGTTTCTCTCAACAAAACCAATCCCAACAAATCTTGATCGTTTCCTTTTTTTAACCATGGATTCTGGAAACAGCGGCAGCCTTCAATCGTCCAGCGGTGGCGAGGACGAGTACGACTCCCGGACCGAATCGATCTCCTCGTTCTTGAACTCCTCCGCCCATTTCGGCTCCTTGGCCGACCCGTCTCAGACGCTCCCCACGGCGGCGCCACCGCAGCAGCAGCAGCTCCTCTCCCACCACCACCCGGGCGCCAACCTGTTCGGCCATCATTCGCAGAATCTCGACCCTTTTCAGCAATCACTCTACACTCATCAAAATCAGAGCCATAACAATCATGATGTTCTATGGTCCAGAGGCCTGAGGACCGATTCCGGCAACCACGGGGCCCACTTCGGCAACATAGCGCCTCAATCGGTACTCAACGCTCAACTCGCTCAACCCCTGCCGCCATCTCCCCACCTTCCCACCGCCGACTCAAATGGCACCGCGAAGGACGGCGGCGACAACAACCACCACCAGCCCACCGCGGTGAAGAACCCCAAGAAGCGGACAAGAGCATCCCGGAGAGCGCCGACGACTGTTCTGACAACCGATACGAGCAACTTCCGGCAAATGGTCCAAGAGTTTACCGGGATTCCGACGGCTCCTTTCTCCGCCGGCGGCTCCCCGTATTCCAGAAGGCTTGATCTGTTCTCCACAGGAACATCCAACCTGGGCCCACTCTATCCCCTCCGGCCGTCGGCCCAGAAGCCCCACCATCAAAACCACCACCTTTCTCCATCGTCTAACACCTTCATCGATTCTGCCAACTCCCAGAATCTCCTCAACATGCAGAATCAGATGCTTTCGTTTCAGCCGAATAACCCAAACCCGAATCCGAACCCAAACCCGAACAACAACAACATCCCATCTTTTCTTCTAGCCGGAAAAACACAGGGGATGATGAACAGCAACAACAACAGCAACAGCGCGAGTTTGCCTTCCTTTGATGAGCTGGGATTAGGCCACAATGTGAATGCGGCGAGCCTGAGCAGCGAACTGTGGAGAGACGGAAGCACGGCGGCGGCGGCGCATGTTAGCAACTACTCGGCGGCCAAGTATAACTGCTCGGGGGGGTCGACGGCGCCGGAGTTTCTGCACCATGAGAAGGGTTTGGAGAACGTCACCTCAGGAGGTGAAGGTACCGTGGGATCGTGGATTTGCCCGTCTGATTAATTTACTATCATTAATTAATTCTCCACTGTACACATTATCTAGGATATACCATGAGATTTTAGTCCTTTTTTAATTAATAATAGTGAAATATATATTTATATGCTTTTTGTTTCGGACGATCGATCAAACCATTTTGTATTTATTCTTAATAACTTTGATCATTCTTCATTTTTATCAATCTTTTGCTGGGTAATTTTGACTTCATTCGGAGATTTGTTACAACATGGTACAATATTTTGTCCTCATTTGTTTGTATATAGCTACGATGTTTGTTTTACTTCTTATACAATCTAGTACGTACAATGTTAATGCCGAAATTGTGCACTTGTATTTTTCGCAGTGCTCTTTATTATTTTAGTTTGCGGAACAAATCACAATGAAGCGAACTTGATTTTTGAAGGGTTCTTCACACTAATGTTCACTTCATGAACAATGTAAAAAAGAGTTGAGCATTTGGATGTTTTTGCCGCTTCTATTTGACGAGGGGGTAATTTAGTTTTCATTTGTTTGTCAAATACTTAAAGTTGGTTAGTTTATAATTAGTAAATCGGTTTGGTCGAAAACACTTATAATTTTCATATAATTTTGAATATTATGCTTAATATGCCCCCATAAAGACATTTCATCGAAATGCTCTTATTTTAGTCGAAATTGCTTTTATTGAACTTGCACTCTTATTTTTTGAATATTATTCTCTATCAAAGTTTCACTGACATATTTGAATAAATATGTGAACAACAATATCATTGTATATGATATTGTTTGATTCGTCGTAACAAATAGTTTTTAAATATTATTTTTTATTTATCGTTATTATGCGTGGGTAAATATATTACGGGTCACAGTAAAGTCAGCATATGAATTTATTTGAAGAAAGAAACTTAGGATCCCCTCATTCATACATCTGTGGTCTAATCTATTACCAAAGAAAATAAGTTTTTTAAGCTGGAAACTACTTAATAGACTTATAGCCTTACCAGATATTATAGAGTATTTTCAGTTTCACCTTCCATCAAGATGTTTTTGTTTTAATGATTCGGAATCAATACACCATTGTTTTAACACATGTGATCAGGTACAACAAATCTGGAACTCAATAGATAGAACATTCAGTTTGGCTCCAAATACATTTCAGCTATTGTGGGATATAATTTATTTTTATTGGAACACTCCCTCCTCTGATGCAATTTTTGCTAAGTTAATCAGAATTATACCATGTGTAGTAATCTGGTACCTTTGGTGTGCTAGATGTAATTATATTTTTGAGGGAATAAAGCCAGTCACAGGCAACGTATTCAAAAGAATATTGTACCACATTAATGATACCCTATTGGCATTCAAGCTGGATTTTAGGTGGGATCTATCACTCCAAAAATCTATATCAAAAACCCAAAATCCATAGACCAATAAGGATAATTAGGTGGCTTTTACCCTCAAAATATAAACTAAACACTGATAGTTCTTGTCTAAGTAATCGTACTGCAAGTATAGGTTGTATCATCAGAGATCACAAAGGTAAAGTAATTGTTGCACTATCCAAGTTTATCATAGCTGAATCAAGCTTGCAGGCAAAGACCGCAACTTTGTTGAATGGAATTCATCTAGCTCAAGATCACGACATCAGCAACATTGAAATCGAAACTGACTCAAAGTTGTTGATCAGAATGGTTCACAACCAATTCAAGATACCATGGAAGATGCAGCAGTAGATGAGAGAGATCTGGCATCTACTCCACCAAATGGATTACACCATTCAACACATATACATATAGGCAAACAGAGTTGCTGACTCCCTTGCAAAGATGGCCAACCGAGATCAGGTAAGTAGCTATTTATACTTTTCAGGTCTGCCACAAAAAATCGCTGGACATGTGAAGCTGGATGCGGAAGGAACACCTCAGATTCGCCTAGAATAGACTATAGGAAAAATCTTGTATATATAACAATAGTACTGTTATTTTTCCACATTTATCTGATGATCTTTAGGTTAGTTATCAGGTCACTGTATAGATTAAAGATCTTCGGATAAATTATCAGAGGTAAGGTATTAACCCATCTTTTTTCTATGTACCTTTTTATTTTATTAATAAACAGGTAGGGGTCTGCCAAACCCCCCACCATCACAGGTGGATTTACTTTTTTTTTAAACGGGTTAAATATGTGTTTTGAACAACATACAAAAAGTAAGAGTGCAATCTTGACTGGGAGGGAAGGAGTACTATGTATTATGATGAATCCAATAAATATTAAATGGTGTTACTTTTTTTGTATATATTAATAAAAATATCTAATTTTAAATTCTCAATTTACTTTATATTATGAAAATGGGATGACGAAAAGTGTTATTTCATAATTTTGTTATGGATATGTTGAATAATTGCATACACTATCTATTTTGTCAAAATATTTAGAGCAATTTAATTTGTGAAATAATTTAGAATGAAAAGTACTCTCTTGTCTTTTACCGATAATCTTTTTTTATGATAAATTTCAATGTATTTTAATCATCAATAACTTTAATAACTTTAATTCTATAATATAGTGGATTATATATTTTTTTATTTTAGAAATTATACGATGTAGAGAATCCAAACTTATCTCAAATAATATCAGTTATTCTATGTGATTAAAGTTATTAATAGTCAAATATACTTTAAAATTTTGTACAGTCAAATGAAATTATTGTTAGAAAATCAAAGGAAGTAAATAAATTTAATTGAAATGGAAAAAGCATGATAGAATCTCTTATCAGTCTGTCACTTGAAACAAGGTCTTTTTATAAGTTATGGAAAGACCAAGGTTTTAAATGCAAATTAGAAGAAATTAAAATAAAATTTTTGAGTTGCATTAATCGGATCATTAACTTAAAACTACTACACATTAAATAAAAAAAATTTAATATTAAAATTAAAATATTTTACCTTTCTATAATTCTAGTTTAACCTCATCTTTTCATATGCCTATGAAAAGACAATTTTCCCCAAATTTTGCCATCTCTTACACTATTATTTTATTCATGTAAATCTAAAATCAAAATTTAAAAACATTAATTACATAACGGAGTTTGGTATCCTCTATTTGTTTTTTTGCTTAAAGATTTGTGGTGTTCGGTGAGTCTGGGGACCACCAACACTAATAGATTTACACTTTTAGTTTGGTCAAAATTTTGGGAAATATCGTTTTTTTATAGGTTTATGGAAAATGAGATTTAATTAAAATAATAAAAGGTAAAAGGTTTTAGTTGCAATATTAAAATTTTATTATGCAATGTGTAGTAGTTAAGAAGTTTATAACACGATTCATTTAAATTGAAAATTTTATCTTTATTTCTTCTAAATTGCACTTTAAACCATGGCCTTTCCATAACTTATGGAAAGACCGTCTTTCAAGAGACGAACTCATTAGATTAACACTACTAGATTCTATTATAAAAAACAAATGGTTTCATGTAATTGTTATAAATTTATATAATAAGATATTTAAAAAAACAAAAGTGAAATTCTTAACACACTCATTCACGAGCAATAGGGGCATATGCAATGGTAAAGATCACAAGAGAACACTCTTATGGTTTCTTCCTATTAAATATTCAATCTCTTTTTTCCACCTCACCAAAAGTAATCACAAAAAAATCACTTCATTTTTACCCCCACAATGGTAAAAATCACTAAGAAACCACTTCATGTGTCCCTCTTGATTTTCTCTATCATACTCATTAATTTTATCTTCAATATTTAATTTAAGGGATGTCTCCTTTGAGACAGCATAAACTTTAGGCAGGGACCAAGACAAACCGCCTTCTTATAGAATTTGGGGTCAAGGCGCAATACTTTGTTTTCGGCGCCATATTTAAAAAACATTAAGAAAATAGAGGGACTGGTGAGCAAAACAAAAACAAAAACAAAATATCTGATTATGGTAAAAAATCGGTCTCTCTCTCTATCTTTCTCTCTCTAATCTCATCCTCCCCAAATTCCTTCTGAAAATCTCTAAATCTGAAGTTCATCTCATCCAACCCACGAAGCAATCTGGAAGAATCGCGACGCAATCTCGACGATATTAGCTCCAATAGCGATGGTTTCATTCCTAAACTCGACGAATTTGAACGACGAACACAGACAAAGATTCAACGTGGTAATTTATTTTTTTCTGAAATCTGATTCAATTTGTTCATGAACTGTTCTAATAAATCGAATTACCAAGAAAAATGAGTAGCTAGAATCTCACCAAAAAATTAGGAACTTACTCTCATATCCGGTCAAAATTAGACACTTGAATCACAGACTTACTTTGAGCAAACTGAAATTCTCCACATCACAGGTAATGACGCGATGAACTGAGGCTTGTTGTTAAAAATATATTATCTATATACACATAATCTGATTTACTGTTAATAAGGTGATGTATGTATAACAACGCTAGTACATAAGAATCCTTGATCAGTATATTCATATCAATATATGAATGATGTTCCTTGTTTTTCTTTTAATGTGTAAATAATATAACATGAGTTTCTTGTCCTTCCTATTGATGTTTATGTTTATGCTAATGATATGTGAAGTTCATAGCATGATAATTCTGTTTCTTTTTTAACTATTGTTGCTCAGTATATATGATGATGGGGTTCCTCTTTTTATTGTTGAGTTATTCATAATATATAATAAGGTTCCTGTTTTCTCTGTTGAGGTTTACATATAGAATTTGAGGTTAACTGCTGCTTCTCTTTGATGTTTAACTACTATTGCTCAGTATATATGATGATGAGATTCCTGTTTTTATTGTTGAGTTATTCATAATATATTATGAGGTTCCTATTTTCTATGTTAAGGTTCACATATAGATGTTAAGGTTTGAGCTGATAATGAAATACAAGAGGTTGATGTTTACCGAAACTTAGAAGGGCTGACAGCAAGAACATGGGAAGAGTTAGAAGACATGTACCGGCACCACTCCAAAAATTAGGTTTCAGTATACAAAAATCAACAACGCAGGACAAACGACAAGAAGCTGAAGGATAGATACTATACATGTTCTTGTGAAGGCAAAACAAACAACTATTCTGTAACTCCAACAGCTGAGAATAACAGTAGGAAGATGATGGAATTCTTTCTAACAAGAACAGGATGCAGAGCCAAGATGTTTATCAAAATGACTGAAGATGGCATGTACATAGTCCATCATCATGTTGTAACTCACAATCATGAACTCGCCCTTCCTTAGTGGTAACATCTGCACCGAAATGAAAGAAAAATAGGCCTTGAAAAGGGAAAAGCAATCAAAGCAATGGAACAAGCTGGACTCACACCAACAGATGGATACATGTACATGGTAAATGATGTTGGAGGTGAATACTTAATTGGGCACACCATGAGAGATCACATCAACTATGTAAACAGACTCATAATGAAACAAATAGAAGCTGTAGATGCTCAAAAGTTGACCGATCTTCTCACGGAACAAAATGCAAAAGAAGAAGGTTTATTTTTAGGGTTAAGCTCGACAATGAAGGAAGAATATTAGCACTATTTTGGAGGGATTCAATGATGGCTGATGATTTTAGGATATATGGTGATTTGCTGGTTTTCGATACGACCAATTGAACCAACAAATACAACCTTATGTGCGCTCTTTTTGTTGGCTTCATCAATCACAGAATGAATGTCATGTTTGGATGTGCCTTCATCAACGATGAAACTGCATAAACTTTTGTGTGGTTGTTGCAAACATTCAAGAAATCTATGGGAGAACTGGAACCTATCACTATTTTTACAAATCATGACCAGGCCATGGCAAAAGCCATACAGGAGATACAATGCACATACATTTTTTTTCAAACTTATGTTTCAATAATATCTGATGAGGTTTCAATTTTTACTAATAATATGTAACCAATAAGAAATGAAGTTGTTCTTTTACCAACTAATGTTTTGTAAACCATTAATTGAGGTTGTTGATTGTCTTGATCATATGAACTGAGCTTTATGTTTTTGCTGCTGATATGTGAATAATATAGAATGAGATTTCTTTTTCCTGCTACTGCTGTATAAATATGAAATCTGAATATTATCAAATGAAGTATCTTTTTCCCCTGTTGATGTTTGACAAACTTCATCTGAGTTTACTCTATTTTTTAATTTACAGGTGTACCCCAACACAAGGCACATACTTTGTATTTGGCATCTGAAACAAAATGCCATCAGCCACTACGACAATTTGAGGAGCGACTCTGAATTCATCAGAGCATTTGACAAGTGCCTAGTGTTCTGCTCAAATGAGGACAAATTTGAGAAAGAATGGGCAGAAATGATCAACTGCAAAATCATACTTGGTTCAGGAGAATATACACGCTGCGAGAGAAATGGTGCACTGCACTGAGCAAGGACTACTTCTCAGCAAATCTGTAATAACACTATACAAGTCCCTAACAGTAATAATCTCATCCTTGATCTATTTTTCAATCCACCTATGCCTAATAGGATTATTATTAACTGCAGCGGCCTTCCCTAAACCCTTATGACTCACCTCAATAACAGTCTTATCAAATATAGGAAGTTGGAACATGTCAAATATGTCATTCTTATCTAAAGAATACCTATCACTACCAACCTCCTGGACTTGAGTAGTAGAATTTAAGTTTTGTATCAAAATTTGAACCAAATCTTTAGGCACATGCCTAATCCTAAACCTCAACAAACCACCAAACCCAATCTGTTCAACAGCTTTAACCTGAGATGGTTTCAATAAATTCAAAACCTCAAGAAATTTTGGAACCATGCAGGTAGTCTTAAATTTCAAGTTGGAGAGAAAAAATGAAAGAGAAGAAGCTTAGTCAATTGACTAAATGTAAACCTCATTATACGTAACCTAAACCTTGTCTGGAAAGAAAAAAAAACCACAAAATAGAAAAAAAAAACAAACAAACTGTGCACCTTCTTAAAAATTCATTCCCACATAACTTCGTAAAACATTTTGAAAACTCAAAAACATCAATAAACATAGTCAGCATAGAACATCAACATCCAAACAATGAACATCATAATCAAACACATGAACCTCATCCTAAAAAAAAGCTAAAATTAAATAATTGAACTAGAAAACTGAAAACTCACATATCATCAAACCCTGCACCAGCCTCGCCAATTTTCGCTCTCTTTTCTAACTTGTTCTCCACAACTGGAAACTTCTTAGCTCTTCACTTCCCAACACCTTTCTTTACCACACCCTTCTTCAAGGCAGAACCTTTTACCTCAGCAAAGTTTTTAACGACTTTACCCAAAGAAGCATCAACACATGCAGGGTCCAAGTCTTTCAAAATTGAAGACCTCGTTCTCACCTTCACATTCATCGAAGCTGCATCATTCTTGGTAAGCATACCCTTCAAAGAAACCTTCTCTTTACCATTCGCAAACGTATCATTTGACTCATTCACTACTTCTTTAGCCTTCAACACCAAATCATGTTTCTTGTTTTTACGATGAAGCTGAGAGGACTGAGACAAAGGCTTCTTTCAAATATCATAATTAGCTTCCTTTTCGGGAACATCTTAACATCATCATTCCTAGTTTCTGGAAACTGAATATCCTCTAAATGCACATCACTTGCAAAATTCATCGCAGCTAAAAAATAAGCAACATGAAAAATATGATCAGTAATGTAATAACAGAAAAACAAAATAATTTTATGAAATAAAGCACACCAATTGGAATAAAAAAAGGAAAACATTAGAAATCACCATTGACAACATCATTAAAAAAGGCATCTCCTAGCTTGGGATTCATTTCATCAGATTTCTCAGTAATCTCATTGGAATCCTCCGCAACATCATTGCAATTGGATTCTACATTTGTAGCGCCAGATTTCATTCCCGAACCAACATTCAACCCAGCATCACGTTCAGGACCTGTATTTAAAAAATACACCAAAAATAAAATAACATAAAAAACAACATTATCAACAAAAAAATACCACATGACAAGTAAAAAACTTACTGGAAACAATATCAGATTCATCTAGATCCCTATTGGCTACCATCTTCTGATTGAACAGAGGAAGAACTTTTTCAATCGCGCCACGCTTATGACACATTTTTTGAGCAGCAGGAGCAACATGCTCCATTGCAATGAAAATAAATAACATCAACAAAATAATAAATTAACCAAATAATGAAGCAAGTAACAACAAAAAACATTACCCTTACCATCAGCAGTTACAGAAGGACCTTCAGCAAAAGCACCTGGTACCTCAACAGAGGCAGATGGTAACTCAACAGAAATTGGTGGGACCTGAGCTGGAACTGGTGGTACATCAACAGAAGGAAGTCGAACCTCAACAACAATAGGTGGAATATCAACTGAAGCTGGTGGTACATCAACAGGAGCAGTTGGAACCTCAAAGGGAACTGGTGGTACCTCAACATAATGAGGTACTGAAACCTGAACAACTGAAGCATCAAAAGTTTCAGAACCAACCGCAGTGGAACCTGTAAGAAAACAAAAACACAATAAGCCAAATAATTTATTTTTAAACATCGATAAACAAAGACAAGAAAACAAAAACATGAAAGACTTACGACCATCTGTAACATTTTCATAAACAACATCTTTCCCAACAGCAACAGAAACAACATCATCATCATTAGCTACCACCACATCTTGATCCTCATTCCCAGGATCAGTGGCATCAAGAGCTTCACAACCATCCACTTAAACCTCGTGACAACTCACAACACTCTCAGAAAAAATTTATCATATACAAAAGCACAAAAATCAATAAAATAAAAAAAAGGCAACATCAACACAAGAAAAAATGAAACCAAAAATATAAAACAAAACATTCTCATCACCATCCCTGTCATGGGTAGTAAAGAAAACTTCATTCTCAGTATCAGAAAACATCATGTTGAACTTTATTAACCTTGGCACCAACATTTGAACCTACATCAAAAACAAAATAAGAACATCAACAAAATGCAAAAGGTAACGTCAACAAAACAAAAAACCAAAAAAAATAAAAAAGAAAATACTTACAACCAGCATCCAAAGTTGATGCAGCATTCAACAACCCTTTCAAATCAGCACCTTTAGCTTTAGAATTTCTTTGCATATTCCGAGACTTCAAAGTTCTTGGCATCTAATGCACGATTTCTTTAGAACTTCTTCTTCCACGACCAGCTGCATTTCACTTCGATTGTTGAGGAGCAACCGGAACATACTCATCAACGTTCACATGATCTGACGAACTAGTCTGAGGTAAATTCAATTTACCTATACGACTTTGCATTGTGTCAATATGAGTATGTGTATGTGTAGTACGTCGAGGTACAGGAAGAGGTGACTCATAAGGTGTTGTAAACAAAAATAACAGATGAAGAACCTAAATAAATCTTAGCATAAACCTCATCATGTAAACATAAAATGACAAACTATGAAAGATAAACCTCATCAAAAAAATTAACAAAAAAGCACAAATAAGGCATGAACCTCAAAATTAAATTCACATATATCAATCCTCAAAATTAATCGAATGAACCACAAATGACAAATATCAGTACAATTATTATAAACCTTAACAGCTACACATAAATGTCAAACAATAGAGGGTAAATCTCATAAAAAAAGTTGCCAAAAAGCACACCTCAACGTTATAGACAAAAAAATCAAAATTAAATTCACGTAACCAACTTCACATGACAAAAAATCAATATAAATAGCATGAACCTCAACAACTAAACATAAATGTCATACGGTAAAGAGTAAACCTCATAAAAAAATTGCCAGATATAACACCTCATCATTCTGGACATGAACCTCAACAATAAATTCACATAAATTAATCCCTGAAGTCTTTAAAATAAACCTCAGATTACATAACTCAAAAAATTTATAAACCTCAACCATATCTCGATACTGAAATCATGAAAACCAATAATTTCACATGAATGTCAAACAATGAAGATAAACTTCTTCAACAAATCACCAAAAAATGCACACCTCAGCATGTAAAACATTAACATCATCACAAAATCACAAAAGTCGAACCTCAAATCATTACAAAAAAAATCCTCAGCAGATTACAAAATAATGAAGAACATTCAAACTAGAATGAAAAACCACCAAAATTACACACACATCACATACACAGGCGAAATTGAACACAAAAGGCACAACAAATCTAGAAAAAAGCAGGAATGCAAAAACTGAGGAAAACAGAACAACAACATAACATGAAACATCAAAAACTTCACCGCACAAACATAAAATCAAAAATAAAACAGAAAAATAACCTGAAACATGTTCCGATGGAGATTTGGAAGGAGAAACTGCATCAAGCTTCGTGCGAGCCACATTCTTCACAAAAAAACAAAAAACACAACAATTAAGGCACAACACACAATAAATACACACAGTGAAACAAAATACGAAAATACAAAACAAAAATGCAGAAACTGAACTTACTGCGTAATTACTCGGTCACAATGCAACGATTTGCGTCAAATCGTGTCAATTTCTGGCGAAAAATGATGATTTCCTGGCGAAAGTAGAGGTTGCGAGCAGTTTACCGGCGATTACTGTGTGTTACTATGTGTATTCCAAAAATAAAAAAAATATGTGGAGAAATAAATGGAATCTAGAATCACAATTTAATTATATACCAACACTAAACTATGGTAAATTCACAAGATACCCTCCAATTTCTAGGATTATTTTAAAAAGAACCCCATCCTAATTTAAGCTACCATTAATTGCATAAAAGACCCTGCCTAAAGTTTAGACTGCCTAAAATAAGATTTTGTGTTAATTTAAATAAATTTATTAACCTAAAATAAATTAAAACGTGAAATTTAATAATATATTTTAAATTTTAAAATTGAATTTCGTTATTTAAAATTTAAAAATTTAAAATTATTTTCATCTAATTAAAATACTGGACGTCTTTGAAATTAATTTTTGTAAAGTAACTTAGCTTTCAAAATTATTTAATCAATTAAATCAAATAAAAGAAATAAATTTTAAAATACTCCCTCCGTCCCAAATTAAACTGCACACTTCATAAAATGTCACTATTCACTGTCCAACTTTGACCACATATTTGAATAGATATATAAACAATAATATTATCATATGTTATATGGTTTGATTCGTCGTAACACGTAGTTTCTGAAAAGTAACTTTTTGTATGCCATAATTATACGTAATTAAATATATTAACGATTAGACAAGTTTGTTGATGAGCGTGAAATTCTCTCTCATACCATTTAATTTGGGACAGAAGGTGTATTACATTTGTAAATAATATTTTGGAATGACAAAATAGAAATAAAATGTGAGAATAGAGCTCATGCATATGGAATTAGAGTCTTGGGAGTGATCTCTTCTTTTGAAGACCATGGGGTGGTATCTTGAAAAAGATACCACAAAAGTTACCCCATTATATATGCCCTAATAGTATCCATTGTCACAAATCAAATTATATTATACGTTCACCAGATCAATTAGACCAACATTACACATTAATATCACATTAGAGTGCGGAGATTTCATTATAAAATCAATTAGGGCGATCTGTGATCTTGTAAATTAAGATTAAATTTTGTTTTTCACTGGTACGGGACTCTTAAGGAGCACATTCACCTTTGACTATTTAAAAACACCCAAACAATTACAAATTCTATATCTCTCTAGTAACTTTGCTCTAACTGGTTTCTTAAATGAATCTAACTGTTCATTGATTTGTTAGCTTTTATCTACTCTTTCCGTCCAACCAAAAATTTTTTATTTGTTTTTTTAAAAATTAAATTTTATAAATTGACTCTAAATTTCAACTAATATATATTAATAAAAATATCATGTGAGATGTTCTTAAATTTATCTTAAAATATATTTTTAAAATATCAATTTTTCATACAGAATTATTGTACATATATAGAGATAATAACGGTCAAATGTAATCATTGGACACCATAAAAAATAGTTAAGCAATTTTTGGTGGGATGGAGAGGGTATATGTCCTAGGGCTAATCAAATCTTAATTTTTTTTAAAAACTAAATTATTTTTTTAATCTCATACAAAGTATCTTATACCATGTTTTGGTCCCCGTTTGCAAATCAACCCTCAGAAGTACCCCACCAATTTAGAACGATTTGTTTGGTCCCCATAGGTATTTTCAGGGAAAGTCAACAGTAAACTTGGTCAAAATATGTAAAATGACCATTATACCCCTGAGTTTAAAAAATAAAAGTAAAAGTCTTCATCTTCTTCGTTTCTCCGCCGCTTCCAATTTGAATTCACCAAGAAAAAAACTTCCACCATACCCCCACGATGGAGGCGGCAGTTTGGTGGAAGGCCGGTGGTGGAGGATGGCACAAAATCACGTTCTGGCCTTGAAGGCGGCGGTGGAAATTGAAGAGGCTTGCTGGTGGAAATGAAGAGGCTTGCCGGTGGAAATGAAGAGGCTTGCCGGTGGGAATTGAAGGCGGCGGTAGTAGGCGGCAGAAGAAGGCAGCGGTAGCGAAAGAAGGCGGGGTTTGGTGGAAGGCCGATGGTGGAGGACGACACAAAATCGCGTTCTGGGCTTGAAGGTGGAGGTGGAAATTGAAGGCGGCGCAAGCAGCAGCGGGAGGCGCGGCAACGGAAGAAGGAGGCGGCGACGAAAGAATGCGGGGTTTGGTGGAAGGCCGGTGGTGGAGGACAACACAAAATCGCGTTCTTAGCTTGAAAGCGGCGGTGGAAATTGAAGAGGCTTGCCGGTGGAAATTGAAGGCGACGGCAGAAGGCGGGAGTAAAACCATTTAATTTAAAAGGGTTTTTAATTAGGAATTTTAAAGATATATTTAAAATTAGGAATTTTTCATTGAAAATATTTTTTTAATTAGTAAAATTACCATTTTACCCCTAGTTATACTCTAAAACCATTTAATCTAACCTGAAAACCACCTTTGGTAACCAAACAAATCGTTCTGAATTTGTGGGATGCTGTCTAAGGGTTGATTACAAAGGGGACCAAAACATGGTATAAGATACTCTGTAAGGGACTAAAAAAAATAATTTAGTCTTATAAAAACAAATACAACTATTAACTCTATCTGAATTTGGTTTTACCGAATTTTCTTAGTAATTACTCCTATGTTCCAATACAAACTATCTAAACAAGTATGCAATAAAGTAAAATATAAAGACAGGAGACTTGGTTGCGCAGTTCGGTGAAATCCACTTACATCTGCTACAAAGCACACCATACAAAATACTTATCTTTACTAATTAAACGTGTGAATTCTGCAAGCTCCCCTTGCTACCGATCCGCCTTGATCAGACTCTCTCTGACCTCGAAACTCGTCGACACTGGATCTCCTTCTCCCGAGGAATTAAGGTATACGATTCTGAAGTTTGAACGGCAAGTCATGTATGTTGGAACATATAGATCTGGCTCTTTGCAAGTATCTCGGAAAGATGAAAATCTGTGTGCAGATTTTCTCAATTAAATTAGTGAGTTTAATGCAGCCGTTATGTCCCCTTTTAAAGCCATGAGCGGATCGGAACTCTCCATAATATTCATTTTCTTTATCTGCTTCTAAAGTATATTCAAATCTCATAAATAAAGGGATTTTCCTTATCACAATATCTCCCATATATTCGATAAACTCAATACCATATTTGTAGAGATTTTCCATAAACCAAATATGTTTCTACCACCGCCTAACATATTGCAGAATATTCAAATTTCCATAAATCACAAATACCATAATATTTTATTCTTCTTCCGTAAAATCTTGTTGGCATAACTATGGCTATCTGTATGTTCCAATATAAAAAGTTTTTTGTTTTCAAATATGTTCACAAATTGTCAATTAAAATATTCAATAAAAAACACTTGACTATGCACCATCAAATGTTGTTATAAACATGCTTAACGTGATTTATTTATTGTGAGAAGTACACAACTACCACTATGATATATTTTTTAAATTATCCCGTAAATGAAAAGATCAAGCTATGCTCTAATTAGTAATTTGATGTAACTAAATGGTCA
The DNA here is from genome assembly GCA_037428765.1 of Rubia yunnanensis. Lineage (NCBI taxonomy): Eukaryota > Viridiplantae > Streptophyta > Magnoliopsida > Gentianales > Rubiaceae > Rubia > Rubia yunnanensis. The sequence continues at coordinate 72,622,823 of CM075067.1, forward strand.
ACAAACTGCATATTAAGCACGCACATGAATTCTTTTTAGCCGATTCATTTTCTTTTCTTTTCAATTTATATAATATAATATAAAAACAAAGGACGATTCTACGGCGTGTTAATTAATAATTAGTGCGGCTAGGTGTGTGACAGAGTTGTCCAAATTAATAGAATATGAGAGAGGTTGCAATTGATTCCCGCCCACATCTGTCACATAAAAAGATCAATTAAACTAATCGGGATTAGTTTCTTTACTGCAAAATTATTTATTTGTCTGTCTTGCATAGTACCCGGGTGTGTAGAGGTCATCTGGATTGTGGCTACTTTGTTGATAAAATGTACTCCACGCTATTTTGTGCCTTTTTTAAACTGTTTAATTTTTTGAATGTGCCAAAGTAGTATAACACTGGTGTGTTTTCGTGAGGGCAAATGATTTGGAAGTCCCTCCAACTATTATTATTTGATTATTTTAGCCATTTTAAAAAAATTTTTGATCACTTTCATTCCTAAATTATCAAAAGTGCTGAATTGTAAATATTCCATTCGGTCAAAACGTTAATTTCATTCAAAACTGTTAAATTTAAGGGCAAAATGGTTATTTTCATTTTCATTTCCCCTTTTTCCTTTTCTTTTTTTATTTATTTTCTCATTTTTCTTTTTTCTTTCTTTTTCTCCTTTTCTTTCTTTATCTCCTTTTTCTTTCCTTTTCTTTTCTCCTTTTCTCCTCTGCTTCTCTCTCGTCATCTCCATCTTCTCCTCGACAGCAGGTGCGACAACGACCAAAAGGAAAGCCTCCAAAGCGCTCTCCCTATCAAAAGCAACACAAAAGCATCAAACTTTTAAAAAATGGAGATGGGGGAGGAAGAAAGCAGCCCCTTCTGGGCCGAGTCCAGCCGGCGGCGCCACTGCGGATAGCGGCTGAGCCACGATGTTTCTTCCTTTTTCTTGAGCCTTGGCCTTCTCGTAACCCTTTTAGTCCTTACAGCCATTGCATCTTGGGTTTTGTCATCTGTTAAGGAATTAGAATATTTCTGTTAAGGAATTAGAATATTCCTACCATAATTGTAGATGTAATTGTATACTATTACCTTTTCCTAACTTGTATAGGTATCTTGTACTACTATATAATGTATCCTGAATTCATGAATACAAACACACATTATTACCTTATTTTCTACATGATATCAGAGCCTAAAATTCTGAAACCTTAAATTGAAAATTTTTGCTCCCCTGAATTCCGAGCTCCCGCCGCCGCTGTACTTGCCACGCGCCACCGCCGCTGCTCCACGTCACTGCCGCTACCACGAGCCGACAACCGCTGCCGCTACATCGATTCAGTTCCGCCGCACGGCCGGAATTCACCAACCTTCACGCGTCGCCGCTAGTTCAACACGCCGGTGTGTCCTGTCGATCCAATTTGTCGCCGGTTATTGTACATGCTTATGATCTGTACCTGATTTTCCACTACGTCTGGCTCTGAAGAACGGACTAGTTTTGATGCACCTGAGGCTTCGAAGCTTCATGATATGAGTGGTTATGATGTGATTGCAGCTTTACTTCAGCAGTTACAGTTGCAATATGGCCCTCAGACTACTTTACCTATTGGTCGTATGTCGACTGATCCTTACTTTATTGGTTTTGGCAATGGTCCAGGTTTACAACTCATACCGAACATGCTGAAAGGTTAAGAAAATTACATTGAATGGTCTGACGTGATTTGCCGCGCATTCCTGGCTAAGCACAAGATTGGGTTCATTGATGGATCCATTACCAAACCCCATAATGGTCATCCTGATGTTGTTGATTGGCCTGGGGCTAATGCTACCCTTGTCTGCTAGATCTTGCAAACCCTAGATTCGGTGTTGAAATCTTCTACAAGCTCGTTTTCCACAGTTAAGGATCTATGGGATGACCTGAAGGCATGATTTATTCTTGCCGATTGTATGAAGGTTTTGCAAATGCAAGAGGCTATTCAGAGTTGTAGGAAAAATGATCAGTCCATCGACATTTACTTTGCCAAGCTGAAGAAGTTGTTTGCAGATTATCACTGCATGCGGTCTCCCCTAGTTTGTACCTGTGAAGAGAGTAAGGCATTATGTCATTGCAATATTTCTACGAAAGTCTTCCAAGGACAAGAAAAGTATTTGATTTTTCAATTCATCTCTGGCCTCGACGAAGGTTTTCACACCTTGCGATCACATATCATGAGCATTGATCCAATTCCATCTGTCATAAAAGTGTATGCCCTTGTTGCTCAGGAGGAGAATCATAAAGCTGTCATTCGAGCTCGTGAGCCTTCTTCAAACTCCATGGCTTATGATGTACGACGTTCACCACCTGCAAGTTCTTCGCCAATTGTTCTTTCTGCATCTGACCGCAAGAATCTTGTTTGTACACATTGTTGTCGCAAGGGTTATGATAAGGATACCTGTTTCCAGATACATGGTGTACTAGAATGGTCCAATGAGTTAAAGGAGAAAGCGGGAACCGCCAAGAAATCGGCGCAGTTTTCCGGCTGTCTGCCACCACCGCAGGTTCCGGAGGTGCTGCAGTAGCCCTCCCTCTCTCACCACCGTTCGCCGGCGTAGCCACATTGCCGCCAAGTCTTGTGGCGGCGGCTTCCTTTGGCTGTGTCCCTGTCCGATCCGACTTTGGCCCTGCTCTATCTGATGACCAATGGAGCACGACCATGCAGTTATTTAATCAGTTTAATTCTCTTACTGACAATGAGTCTGGTAAGTCTACTTTACCATGGATACTTGATTCGGGAGCCTCATATCACATGACCGGTGACAAAGGTTCTCTTACTGATCTTACTACTACCATTGATACTGTGAATGTTGTTCTACCTGGTGGCTCGGTGTCATCCACCACTTAATATGGTTCTATTTGTTTTGGTGGTGTTACTCTACCTCATGTATTATATATTCTTACATTGCGGTGCAATTTATTATCGTGTTCTAGATTGTTATCTACCCTGAACTATCTAGCCTTGTTTGCTGAAAATTATTGTATTTTACAGAAAAACAGTACGACAAAAGTGATTGGCGTGGGTGAACAGAAATTGGGGGGGTGGGTGTTTTGACTTCGTCTGCTGGATACTCGTGTTTATCGTCCTATCCTGCAGTCTCTTCCTACAGTTGCTTCAGTATCTTCTTCTTACTTATGACATCAGCGTTTTGGCCATCCTTCCTCCACGGTGTGGTCTTCTATTTCTTCTATTGATTTTAGCACTAATAAACATTACGTTCCTTACTCTATATGTTATAAAGCAAAACAGACTAGATATAGTTTTCAATTGAGTTCTACAAAAGCTACTGCATTGTTTCAATTAATTTATTGTGATGTTTGGGGACCTTATCGAACCCTATCTTCTAGTGGTGCATTTTATTTTTTGACTATAATAGATGATTATTCCCGAGCTCTTTGGATTTATTTGTTAGTAGCTAAATCTGAAGTAGCCTTTAGATTTTTAGAATTTAGTGCCTTAGTTAAGAACCAGTGGGGCCGAACAATTCAACGAGTTCGGGCTGATAACGACACTGAATTTTTGCCTCTGCGATCTCACTTATCTGCATCTCGGATCATCTTTGTGACATCTATGGTTGATACACCGCAATAGAATGGTTGAGTAGAAAGAAAGCATCGACATTTGGCGCGCACTTTGTGGTTCCAAGCCAGTCTTCCTATTGAATTTTGGGAAGAATGTGTTCTTACTGCTGCTTACCTGATTAACCGAACACCGACACAGCATCTCAACGGTCACACTCCCTTTGAGTTGCTCTATGGGAAAGCTCTGAATTACTCATCATTAAGAGTTTTTGGATGCTTGTGTTTTGCTGCTCATGTTCTTAGATATCGTGACAAGTTTGCACCAAGAAGTCGGCAGTGTTTGTTTCTTGGTTATCCTACCGGAAAGAAAGGTTATCGTCTTTTTGACTAGGAATCCCGTGTGATCTTTACCAGTCAGGATGCCGATTTCTTTGAAGACCAGTTCCCGTATTTTGCAACTCCGACATCTGCTTCTTCCGACGAATCCGGCGGCACCACCACATCACCGCCAGTTTCCTTCTCGTTGCTGCCATAGTCGCACTGAATTTTTATTCCGCCAGCCGCTGCCAATCCTCCGCCGCCGGCCCACCGCCGTCCACCGGCGATCAGCTGCTGCCGCCTGGTGCCGGTTTATCACTACTGTCTGCCGCTGGCCGTAAGCCGCCGTTTATTGCCGGCCAGTCACCGTCGGCCAGTCGCCACCTTCCACCGCAGGTCAGCTGCTGTCTTCCACCGCCTGTGCGTCACCACCAGTCGCCGCCGATCATCATTCGTCGGCCGCCACCGATCTTTCACCTTTGGCATCTACTTTACCAAATTTTCTGGTACCAGATAGTTCCACTGCCGAGTTGCCACCTACCAGACAGAGTGTTCGATCTCACTGACCGCCGTCTTACTTGGCAGATTACGATTGTGATGATTATGCATGTGCTCTTACTACTGAAGACCCCTCTCCCCCTTCGAATACGTTCCCTCATGCGTCGTCACTTTCCTTAGGTGTTCTGTACCCCCTTACTGATTATGTAAACTGTGATAATTTTTCTAATATGCATTCTAGATTTTTTGGTGTTGTAACGTCTAGTGCAGACCCCACTACTTATTCTGAGGCTTCCCAGCATGCTTATTGGCGATCGTTATGACAGAAGAACCTACTACGCTAGAGCACAATCAGACATGGACTTTAGCTCCCCTGCCTTTGAATAAAAAGGCCATTGAAGTGTAAATGGGTCTACCTGACGAAGTTCAGTTCTGATGGTACTATTGAACGTCATAAGGCGCACCTAGGAGTTCTTGGGAATCGCTAGGTGGAAGGAATTTATTATACAGAGACCTTTGCTCCGGTTGCGAAGATGAGTTATGTTCGTTTATTCCTGTCTGTTGCCGTTATTTGTGGTTGGGAACTATATCAGCTAGATATCCACAATGCTTTCCTGCATGGTGATTTGCATGAGGAGGTGTTTATGCGACCCCCGCCTGGCTATGCTGTGCCATATGGACAGGTTTGTCACCTTCAGAAATCTCTTTATGGTCTTCGTCAGGCATCAAGAAATTGGTTTGCTAAATTGGCTCAGGCTTTACGAGCATTTGGATTTGTTCAGAGTAAGGCTGATCACTCTCTATTTATCTTTTCTTGTGGATCAGTTTCTTTACATGTTCTAGTTTACGTGGATGATTTGGTTATAGCTGGTAGTTCTTCTTTGCTCATCTCTCAGTTCAAAAAATACTTGAGTTCCTTTTTCCATGTGAAAGATCTTGGTCTACTTAAGTATTTTTTGGGCATATAGATTGCTAGAAGACCAGAAGGGGTGTTTCTTTCACAGAGGAAATATGCTTTGGACATTTTATCAGATACTAGTTTATCTACCTCTCAACCGACTGACTTTCCGATGGAGCAACAACATGATTTGGCACGTGTTGAAGGTCCAGCCTACCATGACCCAGAGCAGTATCGATGCTTGGTTGGGCGTATGATATTCCTGACTATTACTCGCCCTGAACTTAGTTTTTCAGTCCATACTCTTGCACAATTCATGAAGTCCCCTTGTGTTCCTCACTAGCAAAATGCTATTCGTCTGTTGCACTACCTGAAGAGTCATCCTGGTCAAGGTTTATTTCTCTCTTCTCGCAGTACGTTACAACTGACTGCGTATTGTGATTTAGATTGGGCTGCATGATCGATTACTATGCGTTCTCTTTCTGGTTATTTTGTAATGATTGGTGATTCTCTGGTTTCTTGGAAGACAAAGAAGCAACCTACTGTTTCTCGGTTTTCTACTGAGGCGGAGTATCGTGCTATGACGGTTACCTGTTGTGAGTTGTTATGGCTTAAGTCTTTACTGAAGGACTTAGGTGTTTTGCACTCCTCTCCTATGCGATTGTTTTGTGACAATCAATCCGCTATTCATATTGCGGCAAATCCAGTTTTTCATGAATGCACAAAGACATTGAAGTTGATTTTCATTTTGTCCGAGATCTTGTTCAATCTGGCACAATTGCTACTCAACATATCCGTACGAGAGACCAACCTACAGATTTATTCACTAAAGCTCTGGGACGTAACCAGTTTCATTCTTTAATTAGCAAGTTGGGCATTTTCAATCCCCATACTTCAACTTGAGGGGGAGTGTTAAGGAATTAGAATATTCCTACTATAATTGTAGATGTAATTGTATTCTATTACCTTTTCCTAGCCTGTATAATTATCATGTACTACTATATAATGTATCATCGTGAATAAAAACACACAATATTACCCTTATTTTCTACTTAATCCCTTCCACCATTCCCTTTTGTCACAAATCTTCTGACCGAATGACGTTAAGAAAAGCTGGGATTTGATGAACTTGATCCTCATACTCTTCGCGTTGATCTTCGGATTCCTCAGTAGAAACAAGAATCAAGATCGGAATCTGAATGAGGATGGGGCTCAGGTATCGAATCCATCTACTCCGAGAGGATGGTACGGCGGCGGCGATCATGGAGGTTTTCCAGTGGCAGCTAGCAATGGCGGCGGGTTGCGGCGAAGCACTAACATCTGCTCGTATCCTGCTCTGCTTGAAGCGTCGCCAAAGCTGAACTCCGGGATGGATTTATGGGGCCCGTAAGATGATATGCGGATTTACAGTTCCCGGTTCTCCGGCGAAGGACTCCATCGCCGGCGAAGCTGGAAATATGCTTTCGACGGCCGCGATGATACAAACATGCTGAAATCGAGGACCCTTTTGAAGATACATTCATGGGTTCCCCTGAAAAACTGCCGTCAGTAGCTCATCCGAGTCCTCCGCCGTCTCCTCAACCGGTGCCGCCGTCTCCGCCGCCAGCTGTAACTGCACCACCGTCGGAGCACAAGAGGGAGAGAAGGAGGAAGAGAAGTGATCCTCAGATTAAACTCCAGGAACCCATCTCGGAACCAGCTGTAATTGTAACTCCAGTTGCTCCGCCTTTGCCGCTGAAAGCTTCCACAGAGGAGAAGATTGAGATGATGTGAGAGAAGCAGGGGAGAAAAGGAGAAAACAAAAGCAAAGAAAAAGGAGAAAACAAAAGAAAAGGAGAAAAAGAAAGAAAAAAGGAAAAGGAAAATGAGAGAAAAAATTGAAAAGAGAAAAAAGGGAAAATGAAAAATGATCATTTTGCCCTTAAATTTTACAGTTTTGACTGAACTTAACGTTTTGGTCGGACGGAAGGGTTACGATTCAACATTTTTGTTAGTTTGGGGATGAAAGTGTACGAAAAAATAAAAGACGGGTCAAAAGGGTCAAATGACAATCTTTTAAGGATCTCCCAAGTTATTTGCTCATTTCTTTATAAGTTTAGCACTTTTTAATTATTTAAATTTATATACTCCCTTTGTCCCAGATAAACTTGTACAAAATCTTTTTCACGGTCTCCAATAAAAACTATAAATATGTGTAGCTAGAACAATAACAACACATAAAAAATAGATATTTAGAAACTACATATTACGACGAATCTAACCATATCTCACATGATAAAATTATTGTTCACATATTAATATAATTAAATACATGGTTAAAGTTTAACATATTTGACTAAAAAAAGATTCTATGCAGATTTTGATGGGATAGAGGAAATAGTCCGTCTCTTGAAAGACGGTCTTTCCATAAGTTATGGAAAAATCAAGGTTTAAAGTGCAAATTAGAAGAAATGAAGATAAAATTTTTGGATTGCATGAATCGGGTTATAAACTTTATAACTACTATATGTTGCACAATAAAATTTTAATATTGCAACTAAGATCTTTTACCTTTTATTATTCTAGTTATACTCAATATTTCCATAAACTTATGGTAAACCGCCTTTCCTGGGAATACTACTTTTTACTCATTTAATTCAATTTCTCTATTTATTTAATCTTCCGTTAATATTAGTATTCAATGAAATATAAAAAAGGGAAAGGAAGTATGGTGTTTTTTCTTCTTATTCGTGTGCTAAAACTGCGAACAAAAAGTCAAGGATCGGTTTTAGAAAAGGACTCAAAAGCGCACCATGCATGGAAATATCGCATTTCTATATGCTTATGGAAAAATCATGTTAAACCAAAATTGTAGAAAGATAATATATTTTAGTTATAAGATTAAAATTTTATTATGCAATATGTAACAGTTATAAATTTATAACCATATTAATACAACCCAAAATTTTTATCTTGATTTCTTTTAATTTGCAGTTTAAACCCTGATTTTTTCATAAGTTATGGAAACACCATTTTTTCAGAGACGAACTCTTAGAAATGATGGTTCCTCCATCAATTATAAAATAATTATTATACTTTTAAATTTAAAAATATAATTTTCTAATTTAAACATTGTATTTTGTACTCCCTCCGTTTCACTAAGAGTGACACACTTGCCTTATTGAGATTTTTTTAAAATGACATACTTTCCATTTTTGGCAAGATTCCTACAATTTCATCCATTCATTCTACTTTTTTACTTTCTACACTTAATTTCAACATCTCATTTTATTCACATTATTCTAAGAGTCTAAATCTAGTAATCAACTTTTAGTGAAAGTAATAAAATATACTTTTCTGTATAGTATCTCTTGCATCTTAACATTTATATACAATTATCATGAGTTTAACTTAAAATATACTCCTATAATGTTTAAAAATTATGTTATTCCCCCTGTTCCATTTCAAACTAAAATTTAATTATTCACTTTCTAACTTTGATAATAAAATTGAATGGGTACATAGTATAAATACTATAGTGTGATACTACCTCAGTCTCAGTCAAAGATTCATATCACATTTTTGCATGATTATTTATACATGCTGACGTGGCCAAATTCATTCAGAAATGGAGGATTAAAATGAGTTGTGCAAAATCCAACCACAAATTTCAGCCCAAATAAGAAAATAGTCAAAATGGAAAGTAGGAACCTTTGGTTAGGAGGAAGGGAGTATAACAAATTTGCATACTTTTTTTTTTCATCTGTCCCAGTCAAATCTGTACACTTTCCATTTTAAGAAAAAGTAACCTATCAAAAGAAATATTTACCCTTAAACATTTAAAATTTTACAAAAACCTACCTACACCCACCCAAACCATTTTTTCCACGCCCTCTCTGTTCCCTCCCCAAACGGATCCTCTACCCCCTCTCTCCAAAATGGAAAAAAAATCCTACCACTGGAGGTCGCCACCATCAACTCTGGCAGCCTCACCCCACAACCACCGTAGATAGGTAAGTTTACTCTACACCCAATCCTATCTCCCTCAGCTACACAATTTGGTGATAAAGACCACCGCACAATCACAAATTTGGCGATAACCACACCATTGCCGATGCCACTATGAGTTTTCCCAGTGCTCTAAAAAATCCAGCATATCCCCGGTATTCTCCGACTTAGATCGGAAACACTTGCCTTTTCACGATGCTTTCCGTGGTGCTCTTCAACAAAGGGAAAAGCGATTCGTCGACAATCTCAAGCCACCGGGGTGTTATGATTTCTCAATGAAGTTCTAGAGGCCTATGCTACTCTAAGTCGGCGGTATTTTTCAGGGCCACAAACGATGCGATTAAGGTTGGCACCATGGACGAGGCGATTAGGCCATGGACGACGATTAAACTGGCGGTGCTGGAGAAGAAGCACCTGAAGGAGACATCGGAAAACATAGGTATTTTAGACCTTTCAAGCCAAAGAAATTAAAAGAAGTTTCTCCCTCTAGAGGTTCCCATGGATGGAGGGAGTAACATACTTCCTCCGATTCTTTATACGCCCTCTGGTTTTCTAACAATGACTTACTTCCCTTTTTTAGATGATTTTTTAACATTGACTCATTCCTCTTTTGGCAAATTTTAGATTATTTCCATTCACTCAATTTACTTTTTACTCTTTCCATCCATTCTCCACCACTCATTTAACATTTTCTAAATTCATGTGTTAAAAGCAATGGAACCAATCTTAGAGAACCGGAGGGAGGATTTGACACTTTTTTATGGGTTTAAAAGTATTATAATTGTTAGATAATTTAATGAAAGATCAATCTCATACAAGACCACCACCAAGTAAATGTGTTAAATTTAATCACATTTACTCCAAGACCACCCTCCCAAGACAAACTTGATTAAGCATGGGTTAGAGCACGAGTCGGACTGCAGAACTTTGGCATAGTGTCTTGGCAAAACTGAATGGTTGAGGAAGCTGCTAGGTTAGGTTAGGTTAGGTTAGGCTAGTAACGGAAATTATTTAGAACAGAGCATAATTAGATATGTAATAAGCACTATAGCAGTAGTATATTTTTAAAATGTAATGTTTTTATAGCTTTTACTTATCTTTTAAACATATTAGTAATTATTATTTCTTGAATTAATTATAAAAAGTTTAAAAGTGTAGGAGTATGAAATTAATTGGGCTTACACATAACAATGAGTACACAATAATAATCCTTTCACCTAATAATAGGAAGAGTAATTAAGCAGCTCAAGTGAGGAGGGATGGAAAAGTGGGATGATTAATTTGATATTTTAGAAGATGAGGGGGAATGAGATAGGGTGTTGCTATATCCCGCCCTGTATTTTACTATCCTCGCCCTAATACGTATAAATATACGTATTTTTAATTTAAAATGAAAAAAAAATGGGAGAAGTAGTATAAATTTGCCTCCCTTCTCTCTTTTTCTCTCCTCCCTTCTCTCTTTTTCTCTCCTCCTCCTTCTTTCTCTCCTTCTTCTTCTTCTTTCTCTCCATTTCTCTCCCCCTTCCCTCTCTCCATTTCTGCCGCCCAGCCAGCCCGCCCGCCGCCGCCGCCCGCCGCCACCGCCGCCGCCGCCCGCCGCCACCGCCGCCGCCGCCCGCCGCCGCCGCCGCCCTCCGCCGCCGGAAAACGTAAGTTTTGGAGGAATTTTTTTTACTTTTCGTGCGAATTGTTGCCCGATCTATTCGAATTTTGTTGAACTTGTCGGAATTGTTAGAATTGGGGTTTGTTAGAATTTTGTTAAATGTAGAATGGATGTTCGGTTGGTGGTTAGATGTTGGGTTGGTGGTTAGTATAGGAGATTAAGATGTAGAATAATTTGGAGAAATCTAATATTAGGAATTTAATGAATTTTGGAATTAAAACGAAGAAATTGTGTTTTTTAGAAATTATTTAGTTTAAATTTGGACATAATATTTTAGAAATTGTATTTTTTAGAAATTGTGTTTTTTAGAAATTATTTAGTTATGTGACATAATAAAAATTATTTAGAAATTATTTTTTAGAAACTGTGTTTTTTAGAAATTATTTAGTTATGTGACATAATTGGAATTAAAACGAAGAAATTGTGTTTTTTAGAAATTATTTAGTTTAAATTTGGACATAATATTTTAGAAATTGTATTTTTTAGAAATTGTGTTTTTTAGAAATTATTTAGTTATGTGACATAATAGAAATTATTTAGAAATTATTTTTTAGAAATTGTGTTTTTTAGAAATTATTTAGTTATGTGACATAATAGAATATAGTTCTATTTAAATAAACTTTATTAATCCGATGTAAACAATTGTGTAGTAAACTATTATGATATGTTTTAACTATTGTTTCCTTGAATGTTAATAATAGTGTGATGTGGTAAAAAAATAAGATTATTTAGTAATGTAATTTCCAATTTGTAACTTAAAAAAATGTGTAGTTCGTTGTATGGGATTGTACGAGAATTAAATTTGCTGTTTGTGGAGGGGTTTTTTTATGTTATATCCACTTTTTCCTATGCATTATAGAATATGTAGTTTCCATTAGTAAATTGAAATTATGCACTGTTCGAAAATATTAGTTCACACGTTGTTGAAATGTATGTTAATTTATCTTATCATATCAGTTTGATTCAATTGTTGTTATACTAATTACATATCTTGTGTTGTAGATGAGCACTGCTGGTCAACCTGACGGCCATGGTCGTTCCATACGACGAAGAGGTGTTAGTGCCTCGGCGAGACAGGCTAGAGGCCGCGTGGTCGAGGATGAACCGTCGCCTCGCCCGCAGGAGTGTGATGTAGGAGCGGAGCGGCCTTCTCCACCGAGCGTTCGTGCATTCGATCCCATGCCAACATGGGACGGTCCGGAGATTAACATTCTCGCGTCTGGTGGAATCCGTCACGATAGTGACTGGCAGTTGAATTATGACTTGCCGGCAGATGTCCCCCTGATGGGCCAACCTGGGACGAGTGTGCCATTGGATGCTGGGATCGAACGTTATGCTGCTGGAGGAGCCAGGCACACCGTGAGGAATAGAGCTGGTCAATTCTCACAATCTTCTGGTGGATCGTGCAATGCCGGTGAGACTAGCACCGGAAGGGCACCGAGGAATAGGAGGAAGCGACCCGCCGATGAGACGTGGCTAGTGCGGGGACCGATGGCTGGTGGCCCTCAAGATGACCTCGTCATACCAAGCTTCGGAGGACACGTCGCTGTTGACGTTTGGAATGGTATAGAGCGAGGTGTGCTGAGATACCATGCTCGGTCGCCGCTATGCAAGCAGCTAGTCGCCACGCTCCCCGAACTGAGCGATGTTGCACAGGCCCGGATACATGCGACCGGGTTGGCCCACCTGCCTGCGATTATGTTCCAGTTCCTTGACATGGCACTGATATCCGCTTTTGTCGAGAGGTGGCAGCCGGACACGAACACGTTTCACATGCCTTTTGGGGAGATGACCATCCTGATGCACGACGTTGAGATGATTCTTGGCATTCCCATCGTTGGTGGCGCTGTTGCGAGTACCATTTCGGCGGAGACTATTCAGGAAGCGTGCGCTGAACTGTTTGGGAAAGACGTGGAGTCCTTTGTCGCGGAAGACTGGAACGGGGGTAACATAGATGCCCAATCGTTGATGGCGAGGTGTGTAGCGGTGGGGCAGAGCGAGAACTTCCAATTTATATGCTACATGCTGACCCTATTTTCATCCACGCTTTTTGTGGATAAAACTGGGAATAAGGTTAGAGCCAACCTTCTACCCCTACTTGATTCGCAGTTGTTGTGGGGCTCGGCAACGTTGGCCAGTTTGTATCTGCAGTTGGGAATTGCGTCCCGGTCCAAGGCGCGCGGCCTATGCGGATGTTGCACGCTGCTTCAAGCATGGATATACGAGTACTTTCCGATGTTTCGGCCGAGACCGAGTACATTGCCAGCTCTTTCGGGCCGCGCCAGTCGGTGGCACACAGGGGATAAAACGGGGAGGGGTACGGGGAGGCTCCATGCCATCAGGCGACAGTTGGATGCCTTACAGCCCGACCAGGTATGAATTCCATGCTTTTACTCTTATTCTGACAGTAGTAGGTAGATCGGATTCCATAGAAACGTAACATGTCTGTGAAACTTTTTGCAGGTGGATTGGTTGCCATATGGAGTGGACGTGGTTAGGGCTGCGAGGGGGAGGACTCACTACCGCGGCGTGATTCGATACCTCGACGCAATGGAGGCGTACATGCCAGATCGCGTTGTGCACCAGTTCGGTCTCGTACAGGGTATACCGCGGGGTCTTGCAATTGCGCCCGAGCCTTGTTCCCGCCCGGCTGATCCAGCCGGCTATTCAGTGACCTACCCAGGGAGGCTGCAGTTGACCCTATGGGAGATGGCACACACTTGGCACGACGGTCAGCTTGCGGCGTTCCCGATAGCCACGAGCCAATCAGAGTGTACCATGGATTACGAGGACTGGTACGCGACTCATTCGCACCCATTGATCGCAAATCCTGAACATGCTGCCACGAGTGGACCGGACAGGACACATCATCTAAGTTTTCCCGAACTGTTTGCTTCGAGTAATTATATTATATTTTACTGTTTCGTTATTGTAAAATCTGTTTCCTGTGCAACAGATGCTGAGTGACATGATGAGCGCCCTGGATCCGTTTGACTCGGCGACCGTTGATGGACTCGCCGACCCCAGCATGAGGGAGTTGATGACGACTTTTGTCAGTCATCGCGATGAGTATCGCAGGCTCGGTTATGGACCCATTCCTTAGTCGACTGTTTGCTTATGTATGATCCCACAGTTTTGCCACAGTTTGCTCATTTATGTAATCGGTAACTGTTTGTGCATATCAAATTTATAAGTCATCGATTTTTGCAACAGTAACGCTTTCAAAATAATTGTGACGCTTCGATAATAACTGTAACGGTTGCGTACATGCCGAAATGTTTCGCTGGGTTGCAACAGTTAATTACTCTCAGAGTATGCTCTTCTCCAAGCCCTTATCCTCCTACGAAAGGGTAACTCCCAACCTACGACATCAGCCTTCCTCAATGTGGTCCACATATTAACCATGGGGGGCATGGGACAGTTTTCCTTCATGTGTACCCGGACGAAATGGCTTGCACTGCGAACGTATACAATGTGTAGCTCCCTACTTGTTCCATCCTCGCCCCCACCTGCCCTCAGTGGAAGGACTGTACAGCAATGGTCCGCCGACCCATTCTCTAAAATGTAATATAAAACTACAACCGTGTTGTAGTAGGTGGCGACAGGAAACATGTCTGCAATGACCGTAAACCAATGCTCTGGACCACATGGACCGCTGGTGTGGTGTATACGGGCTCTGGCGAATTCAACGTCATCTTGCGAACCGTATATGGGAACATAGTCAGGCCAATGAGTTGATATCTCGTTAAATACTGCCCGACGCGCTGTAGACCATTCACCTTCACCGTCTACGTGGAACGCATCAGCAACGCATCTGAAGCCACAGTTTCCATCACTCACGACATCGTTCCAGCCTTCGATGTAACGCCGGACAATGTGGGGGACACTTTCGAGGAACGGGAATGTCGCTGCAGGAGAACACATTAAGATAAATATCTTGTGCAGGCGGCGTTCATTAGGAAGAATGGTGCTTGTACTTACCGTGCCGGCGACCGCTCCCTGAAGCACGCCCTGGGGACCTTGAACTACTCCCGTATCGCCTGTTCACGTGCTCGTGGTAGCTCGGTGAACGTCGGGTTGATCTTGATCGGGGGACCTGCTCGCTTGGTCTCCCACGTGCACTAGTACAATTGTCCGGCTCGCCAATACCGCTCTCCTCCGGACGCAACTGCGCATCTATGTAGGATGAAACTCGTCGGCGGACCGAAGGGTCGCTGCGTGCCAGCTCCTCCAACAGAGTGTTGAACCGCGACTGATCTTGTTCGGCCCTCGCAATGTTTTCCGTGCTCCGCACGTGATCACCCAATGCCAGGCTCTTAAACAACGGATGAATGTCGTCCAAGTACAAGGGGATTCCTTCAGCAACTGCCCCTGCCATGACGCATGCACACGGTATTCCGTGTGTCGAGCGCAGCACACAGCCACAGTAAGCATATACCTGTGCTCCGAGTGCATCAATCCTCCCGGACTCGACCGTCAATTTATCCAGACAGTATTTGGACACATTGTTGATCAAGTTGCTGAAAAGGGCCCTACGATGCAATCTTCCAATGCACGTTCTTGATTTCTCCAGGCCGGTCTTGATCATAGTAATCTGCTGGGCTATCTGCAGGTCGACACGCCTCCATACCGTGTCCAGTGAACCAGTCGACGTTTGTAACCACCCTTTCAATGACGAGTGTGCACTTTCGACCCTGCATGTAGTTGTGTTCCCAAAGTGCAGAAATCTGTTCGTCCATGCCCTCACAAATTTCTCCTTATGGGGGGTGAGCCACGTCGTCTCAGCGTAACTAATAACAGCCTCGCTCCAAGACCATCCAGCCCTCATATCTACCAAGGCGGTTTCGTACTCTGAAACGGTGGACGCATTGCAAACCCGGAACCATGCACCATTCTTGAACGCTGCCCCATTCCTCTTATTCCCTGTCAGCACAGTAACACGTGCCTCCACATCCTTGTTAATATGCCAGGTGCAGAGCAAATGATTCGATTCTGGAAACACAGTCCGAAGTGGCCTAATCAGTCCCATCTCCCGATCGGTGACCACAACCTCAGGGAATGGTCCATCCACAAGCAAGTTCTTCAGCGCGTTCAGCACCCACTCATAGGTATCTGCCGTTTCGTCAACGATAATTGCGTAGGCAATCAGGAAGTTTGTGTTGCAAGGGGACATCCCAACCATCTCAATGAATGGCATGCCGTAGCGATTGGTCTTGTACGTTGAGTCGATGGCCACAACCCATGGAAACGTGCGAAATGCCACAACAGCATCGGGGTTGACCATGAATAAATGAGTCAAAGTACCATCACCTGCTGAGCGGTGACTAGTGACATACCCTTTCGCGGTGGCCAGATGCAAACAATTCTCCGCTGTGTTGCGCCCGCCTCGCCTTTCTGTTACATATGCCAATCTCTCATTGTACACCTGCCTAATGTTCTGATGCAGGTCCGGAAATGAATTACTGAGGCTGACATTGATATGCCTTGGGGCTGTTTCTGAATCTGTCAAATCTCTGATCATTTGCTTCGCGTCCGCATGGAGCTTGCAGCTCTGTCTATGACCCTCGGGGTACACTGAGAAAGAGTGGTTGTGCATCCCTCGTCTAGGATCCTTGCACGGCACTACATTCCAACCATCCCCCGTGATTCTCTGTTTCAAGACAATCGCGAATGGGCAGTCACAACTTCTGGTCGAGCTGCTACTCCGTCGGACTACATCAGATTCGCTCGTATCTACAACCTTATCCTTTCGGCCCCGATTGCAAATGCAATATAACCTTAGGGGACCATTCCTATTCTGTTTGTAGGACCCCGTGACAAGTTCAAATCCCACCTACAGAGCAATCCGTTGCAGGTAGGAATAAGCCTCGGCAACACCTGGGAACACAGCTGAGGTGGCAAATGGAGAGTATCCATTCCGCCCTGCAGCAGCTTCACATGACTGATTGTCATCCTTAAACAGCAATAAACATCAAGTAATTAGTTACACTCAACTGCTATACCAACGACAATGATGTCGTCAATTAACGTTTACATATGAACGAATAAAGATAAAATTACAGTCAAAACGTTAAAACATATACTTAAAGAAGAGAACATAAAGATAAAATTATAGTACATGAAATGCCATTACAGTTATAAAATTCCCGTACACAAATTAACTCCCTAAACTAAAATTACATTCATCCATTTCAAACTGTCCTCCTAATGGACTTAAGGGTGCACTCCGCCATTTCTCATTAACAGCTAAAACATACATGTAATGGAAAAAAATGTGACAATTTTATTTGATGAAATAACATTGTGGCTAGAATTAATATTACATTCTTACAGTTCAACAAATTAAAATATCAAAATAACGTAAAAATACGTAACTTAACGGTACAATAATTGACAAAATAACAAAATTAACAAAACAACAAAATTAACGTTACAATAATTAATAGGACATAAATTACTGTAGATAAATTAAAAACATCATTACGTAACAAAATTAACAACAAAATTAACGTTACTGCTATTAATAGGAGATAAATTCATAGGAGATAAATGTGCAATAATTTCTACGTAACAGTTAATAAATTAAAACACAAAGACGAGCATAAATTTCTACGGCAAAAATTATTAAATTTAACAACTACTTATGGACAGAAAACTAATTAGTAAAATTACCTCCGAAGACATGGAATTTCTAACACCCTTTTTGGAGTAATTTTTGCTCGTCTTGGATAGCAAAAATTTCGAGTGCCCTCAGAATCAGTAGAATTCGAGGTAATTTATAGCAGTACAAATTTGGGAGGCAGCCTGGCACGGCTCGCGCCCAGGCCACGGCGAGCCGAGGCACGTCCGGCTCGCGCCGTGGCCTGGCGACCGGACCCCGTCAGCCTCGCGCCCAAGGCACGGCGAGCGGAGGGCCGTTCCGCTCGCGCCCAGGGCACGGCGAGCGGCGCCGGTCCGGCTCGCGCCCAGGGCACGGCGAGCGGCGCCGGTCCGACTCGCGCCCAGATCGTGGCGAGCGGATCGGCGGTGGCTCGCGGCCAGGCGGTGGCGAGCGGACCGGCGGCGGCTCGCGGCCAGGCGGTGGCGAGCGGACCGGCGGCGGCTCGTGCCCAGGCCGTGGCGACCGGACCGGCGGTGGCTCACGGCCAGGCGGTGGCAACCGGACCGACGGCGGCTCGCGCCCAGACCGTGGCGAGCGGAGACCGCCACGGCTCGTGCCCAGGCCGTGGTGAGTGGACTGGCGGCGGCTCGCGCCCAGGCCGTGGCGAACCGGAGCCGGCGGTGGCTCCCGGTGGTCCGGCGGCGGCGCCCCGTGGTCCGGCGGCGGCGCCCCGTGGTCCGGCGGCGGCGCCCCGTGGTCCGGCGGCGGCGCCCCGTGGTCCGGCGGCGGCGCCCCGTGGTCCGGCGGCGGCGCCCCGTGGTCCGGCGGCGGCGCCCCGTGGTCCGGCGGCGGCGCCCCGTGGTCCGGCGGCGGCGCCCCGTGGTCCGGCGGCGGCGCCCCGTGGTCCGGCGGTGGCGGAATTTCTTTTACATTAATTCAGTTAATATTAACTAACTACAATTATCTAAATTAATTTTAATTCAGTTATTGAAATTAAATTAAAAAAATATACTGTATACGTATTAGGGCGAGGATAGTAAAATACCGGGCGTGGTATAGCAATCCACTTTTAGTTCGTTCAAACAAAACTACACACATCTACTAATCTAGTTGCATACTGATGGCGCGCTCAAAAAACCATGATATATTTAAACGACAATAGATCAAGAAAAGAATCTGAGAGATAGATGGAAATGAGGGAGATGAAATGACTATCATCATTGCTAAAACCCTGATTGCACTAAGCAAAGGGGCCGCCATGATCCCATAAAGGCAGATTGTCACACATCACCATATCTCATGTGGATTGCTATACCACGGCCGTGGCGAGCGGCGGGCGGGCTGGCTGGGCGGCAGAAATGGAGAGAGGGAAGGGGGAGAGAAATTGAGAGAAAGAAGAAGAAGAAGGAGAGAAAGAAGAAGAAGGAGGAGAGAAAAAGAGAGAAGGGAGGAGAGAAAAAGAGAGAAGGGAGGAGAGAAAAAGAGAGAAGGGAGGCAAATTTATACTACTTCTCCCAATTTTTTTTCATTTAAAATTAAAAATACGTGTATTTATACGTATTAGGGCGAGGATAGTAAAATACAGGGCGGGATATAGCAACACCCAACTAAAATGAAGGTGTAGTATTAGTTTCGATTGTATAAACATTTTATTTTATGGGGATGTTCATGCATCAAACCCTATATATTAATTTGATTGACCCAAAGGCCTTACACAACTTGATATGAGATAGTTCCCAATTACGTAGTAGTGATAAACATAAAGTTTTAAAATAAAAGGTGGATCATATAATGACATAGTTTTCCTCTATTGTGAAGCCATTTTGTAAACTCGATCAATCTACCAAATGGAATACCACTGTGCTCCCCAACTCAAAGCAGTCACAACAGAAATCAAAGAACTTAGCATTTCTTTATCACAAATTGCATGCTTGATCAAAAGATATGCCAACTGCACAAGTGCGTACAAAAATCTCTAACTCCATACCAAGTTAGACAACTGAAATAAATTGATCTAGAGACAACCTAATCGAAACAAATCAATCAAGGTGGCCTAAACCATCCAACCCAATCAAAGTCTACAAATCTACCATACCTAGGTAGTAATCACCAAAATTCAGTATTAAAACGACTTTTGGCTCGGATTTCTCCTAAACAACCTTAGAAAATAGATCGGAAGCCAACACACTTTTACCGATGAAGATCGCCGGAAAAATTGAACTTAACTGCAATTTTTGGGTCCAAAGCTCATAAAAAAAGCAAAACCCACTTTTTTTAAAAACACCTTTTGCTGCATTTCAGTCCGAAAGACATCAAACCTACTCTAAAAGATAAAAACAAAAGCAGAAAATGGAAAAAACAAAAGCTGGAAAAAAAGGAAAAAAAACCCTCAATCAGACCCCAATATAACTATACTCCTAAAGATCCAGATCTGCACAATCACGTTCTTATCCGTGAAGATCCTTGGTGTTTCCTCTAGTGTACACCGATCAAGCCAAATCGATGAAGACCAGTCTTTCGTGTAGCTTCCCAGACGTCCGGAAAAATTTTTGATCTAACCATTCCGACGAACATTGACGCAACCAGTCTAACGAACGAGCATCCAATCAAACTCGGGAAAACTTAGCACTCCTCGACAAATGCAGACCCATCGACAATTGCGGTGAATGCAGAGGCATTGAACAATCGACCCAAACTGGCAAGAAAATGCAGCATCGATTTAGTCCGGTGAAAGCCAGGCATTGACCCAGCTTCTCATTTGGCCATCTATTGTTATTCCTCACCAAGGCCACTGCATGGTTTCCGCGGTAGCAGCCGGCTCCGGTGGTCGAAAAATAAAAGGACAGAGAAGAAATTTCAGATCCATCTGGGTTTAAAAGAAATGCTAGTTTTGTAAATAAAGAGAACAAAGAAACCTTGATTGAGAACAGATCTGTATAGAGGTGGGTTTAGGTAGTTTTAGAGTGTTAGAACTGAGGGAGGGGGTGGGGACCCCACCGGAGATGGTGGCGGCCTCCCCAAGTTGGTTGAAGGGTTAGGGTTGCTGTTTGAGAGCATTTTACAGAGAGAGAAAGCGAATTTCTCTTGTTTGTATGAACATAAAAGGTAAAAATGTTTTTTTTACAATCTTCAATATCTTACTTCAATTGTCAACGTGAAGTTTGACTGAAATTTAATAAAATGATCATTTTGCCCCTGGATTAAAGAAAAAGGAAAAATGGAAAAAACATAAATGTCCTCATATTTTCCCATTTTTCTTCTTCATTCTTCTTCTTCCACTCGTCGGCCCTTTTTCTTGCAACGCACATTCATCCAAGAGCATATAACTCTCTCATTTGCTACACAAACGAACATGACGAAGAGTTCAACATCAATCACATTCATCTAGCACATTATCAATCCATAAACACAATCAAAAGCTCTAAATCATACTCATACATTCCTGACAAGAAAAGGGGGGGGGGGGGGGAAATCAACCCAAATCCCCCAAACCCTAGCTAGCAATTCATACAAGTATTTCATATGCTCAAGCTTTCAACAACATCAATGAAATCAACATTAACATTCAAAGCACACTAAATGCACAATAGCAAAAACACCAAATAGATAGATAAAATGAGTTCTTGCTACATAGATATGGAAGCTTCAATCCTTGCTCTCAAGTACAATAACTACTCTAGAATAACAAAAGACATAGAAACTAAGAAAAGAAGAAGAGAAAAACTAGGGTTTTGGCCCAAGAACAGGGGTCAAAAGCTGTGGAAAGAAGGGGGTGAAGAGGTATTTATAGGGGAAGAAAAAGGGGAGAAAAATGCTGCTGCAGGGCTGACTGGACGCTGTCGTCGCGACTCGCGACGAGCTTCATCGCGAGTCGCGACCAAATCAGTAACCCCAGCCCTGTTTTGTTTTGCTTCCTCCGGGTGAACCGTTGATCAGTTTTGGGAGTTCTTGTAGTCGATTTTATAGTGCTCGAGAAGAGGAATCCAATGGTGCCACTCTTGAAGGCTGATTCTTCTCGGAAAATTCTGAGAACCCTGGATCATCATTCATCCGTTGGTTTGCTCTCCTTTCTTCACCTCTTCACAAAGCTCAAATGTAAGTCTTAAAATCTTCAAAGATATCTTTCAAAGTCTTCAAATCTTCAAAGTCTTCAAACAAATCACCTTGTCACACAAAATCATCTAAAAAGTGATAAAAACGCCAAAGTCGCTTTTATCGCTCCTTAAATGATTTCAAAGGCAAAATGCCACATTCAGAGCACAAAATTGTCCAAAACCTAATCCTAAAAACCCTAAAATATCCGCATAAAATGGCCACATCAAACCTCCCCACACTTAAACCTTACTCGCCCTCGAGTAAGAAAAGATCTAAGCACACGGAAGAAATGATATAGCCCTATCCTAACTACTAATCCCCCAATCAAAGCCTCACAAAAACTCTCAATACCATAAATCCCAAAATAAAAGCTCACATGAGAATTTTTCACACACATCCCCAATCCTAAATCTAACCAAACCTACCACTTATCAATTCACTACCCATAAAAATATTTCAAAGCCCCGAATTGATATTCCCAAAATCCAATGACATAAAATGAAGCTAAAGCCATATAAGAGGTTCAAACACATGCTTCACCGAATGCCAATATATCAACAAAAAATGAAGTATAAAGAGATAAGGAATTTCATAACCACACTTCGTTTCCTAACCCACTAAGCTACCCAATCCTAAGAGGTCTATAGATGTTGAGCTACCCGATCCATCCATGTGACAACCCAACCTTATGACTCCAACGTCGGCAAATGAGTGAAATCTTAGAATTTTTCTTTTTCTCTCTTTTTGCCTAGAAGCTCTTTCGAGTTTTCATCCTAGCCATACATCATGTTTCTTTAGATCACATCTCACCTTTTTCCGCACATTTTAGCCTCTCATTTTTGCCTAGGCCGCCCTTTCGGGTTTTCGACCTATTCGGGCCCCCAATGTTGCCTAAGTTGCCCTCTCGGGTTTTCAACTTAGCGGGTTTTCAACTTAGCGGGTTTTCTTTTTGTTTTTCTATTTTTTTCTTTTTTGTTTTTCTATTTTTTTCTAATGTTTTTCCATTGAAAAGTAGCAAAAAGCATTCCAAAACAATATAGCATGCATGTGAGTCCTCTAACCCCTCCCCACACTTAAAACATTATATTGCCCTCAATGTAAACATGTAAGGCAAGAACAATAAAAATCAAGGTAAGGGGGTAGAGTGACACCCGTTTCTCCGCATAGTCGCCGGTGATATGGCGCAATCCAATGTAAATGTATGGTCCCAAAATAGGTTTCAGAACCGGAAGGGGGAGCAGAGATGCCGTAGAAGAACTCACCCCTCGAGAAAAGCATTGTCTCCGTGGCGCCGTTTGATCAAGACTAACACCACAAAGAACAACATTAAACTCACAAGTACATAAGGATTTGTAATACTAGGTTTAGCATAGAGAATTAATAACCATAGTATTCACAAAGAACAACCAATCCACCCTCAATCACCACTATAAGATTATGAATTAAAAATATCCAACATATATTGACATGTATACAAGCATCATTATAGGATATGCACTTATGGTCACAATGATGTAGTCGGCATACTAAAATCAATAAATGTACTATAAAGATGCAAGAATGTTCATATGCCAATATATGTAGGATGGTGGAGGAATGAGAGGTATGTGATGGTTCTTGGGAGTGTTGGGTGGAGAAGAAGGAAGGATCATACAATGTTTAAGATCAGTTGGAAACTTGGATTTTTCATCGCGACTCGCGATTGAACCGGTCGCGACTCGCGACGAAGCTCATCGCGACGAGTGTCGCGAGGTTATCGCGACTCGCGGAAAGTGAAATCTGAGATTGATTTTTTTTCAAAATTCCTGAGTACGTCGTGACTCACGATGAAGATCATCACGACTCGCGACGAGCATCGCGAGTCGTGGGAAGTTGAATCCGGAAGGCCAAAAATTTCAAAAATTTCCTGAGCACGTCGCGACTCGCGACGAAGCTCATAGCGACTCGCGACGAGCATTGCGAGGTCATCACGACTCGGGAAAAGTTGGTGCTGGGAGTGGATTTTTCTCCCCTTTTCTTCGCGACTCGCGACGGAGCTCATCGTGACTCGCGACGGCAGGGTATCCCAGGCTTAACATTTTTTTCGTTTTCTTACCAACTGTCCAAGCTTTCTTCCCTCGTTCATTGATCTCGTTCCTTCATCTCCTTTATTGCAATGCACTTCATGTTGCTACAAAATCACAGAAAAACATGCCATAAAAAGAACAAAACAAAACAACAAAAACTAAGAAACAAAGACTAAGAAACGAAAACTAAGAAACAAAAACTAAAAGAAAAGTTGAATTTATTTAACGTCATCGGCACGACGAAGCTCCGTATTTTTAAGGTTGTCGGCACGACCCTAATGTTATCCGTATGGTGAAGGCTTGAACCCCTTCACCATGAGCATCCAAAATAAGAGAGGTGGGGGCACAAAACTTTCAAGAGGAAAGTCTTGTGGAGGTGGAAATGGTTCAAAGGGAATTGAGTGGTTAGGGAGCTTGGGATAATCTTTCGGCTCCTCTCTTGTTTCCCTCAAAACTTCCGAAAATATTAGAGTTGGTTCACTAGGTGGGAGAAGGGGCGACGATGCTAATGGATGTAGCACTATCACCTCTTCCTCCATTTTTCTATCCTCAACAACCAACTCCTCATCCCTTTCAAACTCAAAATCATTTTTATTGGTGACCTCACTCACCGAGTCATCGAGTTCAAGTTGGGATATTGTATTTTCGGAATCACGAGCTTCCATGCGGGCCAATACCTCTAATATGTTCCTCACATGCCCCTCAATGGCCTCAACATTAGAGGAGAGCTGGGTATCCGGCTCCTCACTAGTAAAGGAGTTCAAGTTTGCTATGGTATTTAAGAGATCCTCACGTGTCAAACTTGAACTTCCTTGTTGGGCTTGGTTTTGGGGTATGGTATAGGGTGGTGATGGCCAACTAGGTTGCTCGTAATGTTGGTTTTCCGGTTCATTCTCATACCACCAATCCGGACTACCACTCCATTCCGGATTGTTAGAGTTGTGGTATGGAAAACACTCTTGAACATTTTTCCCTTGAAAACCAACATCTCCAACCTCTTGATAGCACTCTTCATAGTACCCATGGTTTTGAAAACCAAGGGTTCTTTCTCGGTCATCGTGCTTTTCCCACAACAAAGGGCAAGATTCGGTAGGATGGTCGGAACGACACATCCTACAAAACCTTGCTTGTTGAGCCTTTTTCTCATCATGAGTTCCCTCAAGGTGAGACGCTCTATTATTTTTTTTTCAAAAGTTCGGAATCATAGTGCAAGGATTCTCGATAAAATAAATTACCAAGAACTCAAGCAATACCTACTCCGAACAAAAACAACCACCAAGTAGTGGAAAATAAAAACAACTAGCCAATACACAACCAAATACACCTAAATACTTAAAAATAAATGCCTCTTCCCCGGCAGCGGCACCATTTTGATAGCGGGCGGTCGTCGCACCCCTATGCAAAAGATAATTTGTAAGCCCTTTTTGCTTACTTTCTACAATTAGGTAGATAGCGGCAAATCGGGGTCGTCCAAGGAGAAGAGGGATCTTCCTAAGCGCTTAAGCACAAATGGTTAATATTATTCCAGGATAAAATATATACACACACATAAAAGCAAGTAAAATAGGGGGGGGGGGTTGGTTGGTTTTCCTAAGTTACGAAAGTAAAAAGACAAGATAACTAGCAAG
Source organism: Rubia yunnanensis (assembly GCA_037428765.1). Lineage (NCBI taxonomy): Eukaryota > Viridiplantae > Streptophyta > Magnoliopsida > Gentianales > Rubiaceae > Rubia > Rubia yunnanensis. Next base: position 72,648,119 of record CM075067.1, read on the forward strand.
GTCAAGTGACTATGCTAATCATCAAACAAAACTAAGAAAAGGGGTTTTAAAACTACAAAGATAAAAAGCCTTGGGGGCAAGGGATATCCACTTCCAAATCTAATGTAGGTCATTGAATCATTCACTCATTCTATCATATAGCATTACATGACTCAACATCAACATACCCATCTAGCAAGAATCACAACACGTTATGCACAAGAAGTTCTAAGTTCACGCTCATAGATTTTCATGCAAAGGAGCTACGGAATTCTTCACATTCCTAACACCTAACCAATTCAATCATACAAGCACTCCCTATGCTCAAGCAACTCATGGCACAAATGAAGTGAAACACACCATCAAGAATACACAAATGCTAAATAACAAATGCTTCAAGGATGAATTAAAATCATCTATTCAATACTTCAACTACTTGTTGTGGAGACTAAACTCCTATCCTTCTTAGTTCGTAGTTTGCAAGAGTGAGTTCGACATCTCTCGTCAAACCTCACCAATGACTCCCGTTATCGCGACCACGACTCAAGGTATCCCATTAGTGGCATTTAATCACGAAGAACCAACAAGCTTGGCAATGCTTATGACCACTACACCGTGACTAAGCATTTAACCAATTCATACAATTAATCGAGATTGGATGAACGTGCAACGCACATTCATCCAAGAGCATATAACTCTCTCGTTTACTACACAAACGAACATGACGAAGAGTTCAACATCAATCACATTCATCTAGCACATTATCAATCCATCAACACAATCAAAAGCTCTAAATCATACTCATACATTCCTGACAAGAAAAGGGGGGAAATCAACCCAAATCCCCCAAACCCTAGCTAGCAATTCATACAAGTATTTCATATGCTCAAGCTTTCAACAACATCAATGAAATCAACAATTAACATTCAAAGCACACTAAATGCACAATAGCAAAAACACCAAATAGATAGATAAAATGAGTTCTTGCTACATAGATATGGAAGCTTCAATCCTTGCTCCCAAGTACAATAACTACTCTAGAATAACAAAAGACATAGAAACTAAGAAAAGAAGAAGAGAAAAACTAGGGTTTTGGCCCAAGAACAGGGGCCAAAAGCTGTGGAAAGAAGGGGGTGAAGAGGTATTTATAGGGGAAGAAAAAGGGGAGAAAAACGCTGCTGCAGGGCTGACTGGACGCTGTCGTCGCGACTCACGACGAGCTTCATCTCGAGTCGCGACCAAATCAGTAACTCCAGCCCTGTTTTGTTTTGCTTCCTCCGGGTGAACCGTTGATCCGTTTCGGGAGTTCTTGTAGTCGATTTTATAGTTCTCGAGAAGAGGAATCCAATGGTGCCACTCTTGAAGGCTGATTCTTCTCGGAAAATTCTGAGAACCCTGGATCATCATTCATCCATTGCTTTGCTCTCCTTTCTTCACCTCTTCACTTCTTCAAATCTTCACAAAGCTCAAATGTAAGTCTTAAAATCTTCAAAGATATCTTTAAAAGTCTTCAAATATTCAAAGTCTTCAAACAAATCACCTTGTCACACAAAATCATCTAAAAAGTGATAAAAACGCCAAAGTTGCTTTTATCGCTCCTTAAATGATTTCAACGGCAAAATGCCACATTTAGAGCACAAAATTGTCCAAAACCTAATCCTAAAAACCCTAAAATATCTGCATAAAATGGCCACATCAGTACTCCATAGGATCACCTTCAAGCCCTCATCGCTGTCGTCAAGTTTAGCCATGACGGTTATGGGGTTTGTTGTGACTGTATTTTTCCAGTGAGCTAGCACTTGTCATCGGAAACAATGGAAATAACATTGAGGTTTTGCTTCAGGTTCTCTCCACGGTGTTGCTGGGTTCTTCTGCCCAGAATGGGTTAGATCTGTAGCTCTAATGATGACAGATGCAGGAGGTTTTGGACCAAGATATTGGCAGGTGGTGGCGTGGTGGTTTATATGATAAATACAGGCAAAATGGAGGGTAGGGATTTCAACTTAATGGGTGAGGTTAGACCTTTCACGTTTGGTCAATGCCTAATTCCTTTAGAAAACCCCGAAAATAGCACAAAAGGTTAAAACTGCACAATTAGCCATAAAGTTAGAGTTATATTGACACTTTCTTGTTTTGCAGGGTTATGTTAGCACTTTCAGCCAAAAGTTAGGGTTAGAAGTGTATTCTTGGTTGTAACTCCGTAATCCAAAATTGAGGCGTAGAAGTGTGAAAATCTAATGATTTATAGAATACTGGAGTTGCTTCCTTGAAAGTTGAAGAGTTGAAGGTTATACAAAAATAAATATGCGACCACAGAAGGAAGGTCGAGACCGCGATGAAATTCAATTAGAGGATTTCAACAATCTAAATTCGTGAGCGCGGATCCACGTCTGTGATTGGGGAACCGTCAAGCTCGGCACACAAAATCAATTATCAATAGAATCCAACTTTTTTACTCTACATCTAGTTTTTGCTCATCTTTGTTTCGCCTGTTGATTAAATCTTACGACCAATTTGGTTGTGAGATTATAAATTCTCATTTAATTTTTTTAATTGATTGTATTAATTCTTATGATATTAATTTGATTGATCTATTTGATCATATTGTTTGATTGATATTTTAGATTACCAAGTTTTGGTTATTTCGTATAGGGATTCTTTATCTAGTCGCAAGCATAATTTACAGGAGCATGTTGCAATTCTTTTTTTATGAAAGAGAGATGATTGGGTGCTTAATACAGACATGTTATGTATTTCATGTATCATGCTCAATTTTTTCTATGTTTACTGCTACTGGTAATTGAATCTTGATGGTTTCGAGTTTCAATTATATCAGATCAAAATAAGAACAACAATACGATTAAATGAATTGAGATGTCCATGATGAAAAATTTGTGCTGACATGGGGATATTTATCAGATGAAGAGTTTTTCTAATCATAATTACAACAATCTTCAACGCCTGTTTCTTTAATTAATTATTAATCATCAAAACAAACAACTTTCCCCTCTTTTGGTTCTTGAGTTGGTTAATTACTTGCTTTCTTAAGATTAAACATTAGTGATTTCCTTAGGTTTACCCTTATTTGCCTACTATACACTTTTAGGTTTTTAAGGTTATTATTTTGATAGACATCGCGACTTCAGCTTAGTCAGTGGCTAATGGTGAAAGTAACAAAAATTCCTCGAATCTAATCTGGTAAATAAATCGCTCATATAACTGCCAGTTCATTCATATGTGATAATATAGTCCCGAGTTTTCCAAAAGTAACGAAATAGCCTCAAGTTGGCATGAGCTCGCAGTTAGCGCGGGTTAAGGTCATCCAATGTCAAAATGACCTAAAACTCTCAAATTTAATATGTTTAATTATTTTCTAAAAAGGATCATCATTTCTCCTCCGAATATCTTCGTTGGAGCACTCATCCATCGCCATTTACATACAAACGAGTTTAGATTGTCCATCGATTTAAAAACGTTTAGAAACATGGCTCAACATGTCATGAGATGTGAATTCAAAAGAGAAGGCCTTAACTTGACTGACATAACACGAACAATCATATCAAATATGAGGCATCAAAATCTCTGTCATCTATGCCATCTTCCTTTAAGGACTCAACATCGATATTGCACCACTGTTTCTTTTTCAGTCGAGCTTGAAACTGCCGCTCATCTTCAATTTTCTCTTTCATTATTCGTCTTATCTCTACTAAAGTAAATAATTCTTTGTTTATTTGTCATTTTGTTACTACACATTTTTGTTGCCGTAAAATTTCTTTGTTTTTTATTTTTATTTTGCAGATGTCGTCTTCTCTATCTGTCTTTGAAAATGTTGTCTCCAACACCGAGTTCTCTTCTCAGCTTGAAATGCTTGGATCGAAGCACAATGCAAAGGCTGTGAAGGTGCGAAGCTCTTCACAAGGTAATGTTTTGACTGCTATTAATGTGTTTGCAGCTTTAATGTGCATTAATTTTATTTTCGAAATTATCTGTTTAACTTAGAGCTTCTTCATGAAAATTTGATTTTGTTGTTACATGTTGTGAATTCATGCTTGTTAATGGATATTTCGCTCATTTTGTGTTTAAGATGGAGATATTCTATTTTAGGTGATGAAATAAAGTGTCGTTCATGTTTTTAGCAGTTTTTTATAGAAGATTCTAGGAATATATGATGTTTAGGTTTTGCCCGTTGATGTTTATTCAAATATGTCGGTGTATTACTTTTTTTTCCAGTTTTCATGTGTTGATGTTTAGTTTTAGTTGCATACAATTTTGGCGCTTTTATTTTATCTTTGAATGGCTTTTAGAATTTTTTTATTGTTACTGTTGATGTTTTGCCTCCTTAATTTGATGTTTATGTATGTGTAACAATGACATTGATATTAATTCAGGTTCTGATGAGGTATTGTTTATATTAACTATCATTTGTTGATGTTGATGTTGATCTGTTATTTAAATAGGTTATGTGAATAGTTTTTGAGTTTATTGTTACAAAAATTTATTGCTACTGTTGATTTTTTTGTCCAATTATGTTGTTGTGTATGGTTATGAAATAACTTAATTTTTGTTAATTTTTTGTTGAGCTTATTTAAATAGTTGTTAACATTTATTATGAATGTTAGATTTTATAGAGGTCCGAATTAGGCAGTCTTCTTGTACAAGCACGCATCTTTCGGCGATGCGTAGTCTGAGGGGAAACCCTGTAATCCCACGTTCTTCACCCACAAAATCTTTTAATAGTGATCGACTGAAGACTATTTCTAAGCTCAATTTACTGCGACTCATGTTCGAATGGTTAGTAAGGAACATGTTGTACAAAGACGCACAAAGAGAGTACCTGGAGGTCCTAGAGCATGAGAGGCTTTTTTGGCGAGTAAGTATTCTATTATTTTTCTAGGTTTCAGTATTTTTTTGGTGATTTTTAATTTTTTTGTTTGATGATATTATATATTTACTTTATTCTCTCTATTTATATAAATTTTTGAACCAACATCTCCACGGTCCATCAACTTCATTGTGAAGACAGACATGGTTGACACAGCTAAGTGGACAAATGAAAAGTTGTACACTTTGATCCTTAATTAGAGAGAGCTTAGTAAAATGTTAAAGTGTGATGTTTGAAATGTCACGATCATCATCCCTTTTGATGGAAAGTTATGTTTCTTTCTATGACATGGTTGACACAGTTAAGTGGACAAATGGAAAGTTGTACACTTTGATCCTTAATTTGAGAGAGCTTGTAAAATGTTAAATCGCGATGTTTGAAATGTCACGATCATCATCCCTTTTGTGGGAAAGTTATGTTTCTTTCTATTCTCGATTTGGTTATGTCTGTGGAAACTTAGGTGTTTTTCTTACATTATGTTGGTGTTTTATGAAACACAAAACTATTTAAGTATAATTTGATTCGAGTTGTTACGAACTCATGGCGTTAAAACAAGTTCGGTGCTGTGGAGTGCTCACTTGTATAAACTATCTACGAGCTTACACTTTTAGGATAAGTATTTAATTCTGATTACTAACATGTTTTATCTTAGTGTGGAAATATATCTTAATATGATGTATCATTTCAGAGTTTATTATCACTTTGATGTGGTGGTGCGTATTACCTAACTTTTCTTTAATTAAAAGATAAGGATGATATCAAATTAAGGACGATACATTGAATGTGGTGGTGTGACGTGGAAAGATGTATCGTGTGGAAATATTTATCATTTCAAAATTTATAATTCTGATGCCTACATGGTTTAGTGTGGGATGATGAAATGTTGTGTCTATTCATAACATTCGTTTACTATAAATACATGTGTACACAAGCATGATAATAACATAGAATATACACAGGAAAACTAAGAATTTTCCCAGACATACATATAACCAAAAACACATGTAATCAAAAGTATTCTCCTGAGTCAATCTTAGAACACGAGGGTTTCTCGATTGTTTTATCATTAAAGGGAATTCGTGTTACCCAAGGTTGTAATAGGGTCAAATTACTGTTTAAGAGAAACGTACGTAACGCGACTCAAATCGATATCTAAAAAATATTTTACCAAAATCATTCAAGATTAATTATACCGTTCCATTGAAATACATTATTACGACAGTTACTCCAACACATTCTTGATTAACTTGGATCTTGTGTTGTATATCATGATATTTGCTGTATCTGATGTGAATTACTATTTAAGAAAAACATTACGAAAAATATCTAGGTTTGATATTCCCTGCATGTGTTTTAGAGGCTTTGTTTATTTGATAAAAAAAAGTTGGTCAAGGATCTTGTGTTATGAACGATGAAGATGTGGTTTATAACTTATGTGCATGTCAATCTTTTCTCATGAGTTCAACCATGCTAGATCTTGTATTATGATGTGTTTTGTTGTGTTGTTTTGATGTGCCTAAGTTATAGACCCTATTTTAAAATAAATGTAGGTTCGATTTTCATTACAAGTGTTTTAGAGACAATGTTTAATCGATCAAAGACTAAATTATTTCTTTGGTCATTAACATATGATCTAATACCATCTTTTGGTCCTAATTTTTAAAACTACGTCTTTTCAGTACCATACAAATTCAAAACGATTTGTTTGGTCCCTAAGGAGGTTTTCAAGGTGTGTTTTAGGTGGTTTTGGAAAGATGGTATAAGATCATATGATAGGGACCAAAAAAACAATTTAGTCTACCTGAAAACCACCCGGAATCTGGTTTGGGGACCAAACAAATCGTTTTGAATTTGTTGGATAGTGAAAGAACGTGGTTTAGGAAATGAGAACCAAAAGATGCATAAGATCATATGTTAGAGACCAAAAAATAATTTAGTCTTGATAAAAATTATTGCAAAAATTATTGTTCAAAGAACGTTCATGTTATGTTTTATTGTTTATGCGCACCTAGATCACTTATGTGTTTTACTGGGTTTTTGTTGGTGCTATTTGTCCAAAGTACATGGATCTTCCCATTTCAGATAGGGTTAGACATGGCTGATTACTTGTTAAGCATGAGTGCTAAACATATACTGGACTTTATTATAATGCCAGTGATATCTTATCCATACTGTACTTCTATTATGATATTTTACTAGAGAGACCATATAATAGCTTCACCGTTTAGATGTTTTGGATTTACGAAGACTACATGGCGGCTTAAACATTCAGTTGGACGTTCGTCGACATGATTCTAATTTTGAACCGTATTTGATTGTTGGATTTTTTTTGTCCTAGCTGTATCTGTATTGCGAGAAAAACTAATTTTACTATTGCTGGATATTTGGATATTCCCTATCTAAGTTGTTAAATTATGCTTTTAACCAAACGCATACATGACCTGCATAAATCACGTGTGCATGATAGTTATATGTGAAATTTTCTCTGTCGAAAGTGTCGTGTATTTGCACCCTTGTTTTTCAAAATAGTTGGACGTATTTCATACTACTTTTAACTGATTTTTAACAATAACCCTAAAACAACAGTCTCATTTCCTAAATATGCTTTTCACACACAAAAAACATGTTTTTCAAGTTTTAAAAATGTTACCTGTGCACAAACCTTCAAAATGCATCTACATATTACTTAACTTTAATTTGTATGTCCAAGGGCTTACTTTAGTGCCTCTGTATGAGGTGTGTCTTGGACTGAATTGAGTTCTCAAGGCTACCTCCAACCATCTCTTAATCTATTGTCAGTAGTTGAAGTTAGAAAATTTCGATCATAGAAGGTTGATGCGTTTGAAAAATCTTGTTCAAAGTTGATTAATCTTCCTATCGAAATCAGTATCAAACGGTAGCTAGTACTCCCTCAATATTTGTAATTGGTGTTTCATGCTGGGATGATTATGTGGATTTTTTTAAAATAAAATAAGAAGGTAAAAAATGTCTAGGGAATTTGATAAATGACTTAATACATTTATGTTGGACTCATCAGATGAAGCAACAACTTTGAACTCGGGATCTCTATTCTTGATATGTGTTTTTGCACTGTTTTGCTTTATGAAAATGATGTTGCTAAAGAAATTCAGCTACTCAACTTTTATTGCTGGTAGGCGTTCTTGGATGATATTGTCTCCTTTGATCAGTATCCCAGTGGTTTTTTGAACCCTAGTTGTTTCAATTGTACTAGCTGATTTGTTGTTATTATTTTGAGTGCTATTTACTTATGCGTGAATGGAATATTTCCATCAAATATCACCTTCCTACCATCTCCTTATATTTAGCCTACTTACGGCACCTAAGAATATCAGTTTCGCTATGCGGGACTTATGTTTGGATGTTTGTAAAGGTTCAGGTTCATCGAGTGCTAGCATATATCGGTACTGTTGGTTTTTTTAAATAAAACTACTTCTTATCTATGTGAATATGATCCATACATTGAATGTTAGACGAGATTCTAGTTTGGATAGAAAAAAATTGACATGTATATGTTTTGTTTTTGTTTAAGTCTTGTTCCACGTGTGATTTCTTATTACCTTATATGGAAAATAAGGGTAATAATCTGTATCTGTATTCATGAATTTATGATACATTATATAGTAGTACAAGATACCTATACAAGCTAGGAAAATGTAATAGAATACAATTACATCTACAATTATGGTAAGAATACAATTCTAATTCCGTAACACTCCTCCTCAAGTTGGAGCATGGGGATCGAAAATGCCCAACTTGCCAAGTAAAGAATGGAACTGGTTACGTCCGAGAGCTTTAGTGAACAAATTCGCAGGTTGGTCTGTCGTACGGATATGTTGAGTAATGATTGCGCCAGATTGAACAAGATCCTGGACAAAGTGACAATCAACTTCAATGTGCTTTGTGCGTTCATGAAAAACCAGATTGGCCTCTATGTGAAGAGCGGATTGACTGTCACAAAACAATTGCATAGGAGATGAGTGCGAAACCCCCAAGTCCTTCAGTAAAGACTTAAGCCATAACAACTCACAGCAGGTAACTACCATATCACGATACTCCGCTTTAGCAGAAGACCGAAAAACAGTAGGTTGCTTTTTGATTTTCCAGGAAACCAGAGAATCACCAATCATAACAAGATAACCTGATAGAGAACGCCTAGTAATCAGGCAGTCGGCCCAATCTGAATCACAATAAGCAGTCAATTGTAAAGTACTACGGAAAGAGAGAAATAAACCTTGACCAGGATGACTCTTCAGGTAGTGCAACACACGAACAACAGCTTGCCAGTGAGGAACACAAGGAGGCTTCATGAATTGTGCAAGAGTATGAACTGAATAACTAAGTTCAAGACGAGTAATAGTCAGGTTTATCAGACGCCCAACCAAGCGTCGATACTGCTCCGGTTTATGGTAGGCTGGGCCTTCAACACGTGTCAAATCATGTTGTTGCTCCATCGAAAAATCAATTGGTTTAGAAGCAGATAAACCAGTATCAGATAAAATGTCCAAAGCATATTTCCTTTGCGAAAGAAACATCCCCTCCGGTCTTCTAGCAATCTCTATGCCCAAAAAATACTTAAGCAGACCAAGATCCTTCATGTGGAAACAAGAACCTAAGTATTTCTTGAACTCAGAGATGAGAGAATAAGAACTACCAGCAGTAACCAAATCATCCAAATAGGCCAGAACATGTAAAGAAACTGATCCACGTGAAAAGACAAATAAAGAGTAATCGGCCTTACTCTGAACAAATCCAAATGCTCGTAAAGCCTGAGCCAGTTTAGAAAACCAAATTCTAGGAGCCTGACAAGACCATAAAGAGATTTCTGAAGGCGACAGACCTGACCAGGCGGTACAACGTAGCCAGGTGGAGGACACATGAACACTTCCTCATGCAAATCACCATGCAGGAAGGCATTATGGACATCCATCTAATGCAGTTCCCAACTACAGATAACTGCAACGGACAGGAACAATCGAACATAACTCATCTTTGTAACCGGAGAAAAAGTCTCAATGTAATCAATTCCTTCAACCTGGCGATTTCCAAGAACCACTAGGCGCGCCTTATGACGTTTAATAGTACCATTTAACCGAAACTTCGTCCGGTATACCCATTTGCACCCAATTGCCTTCTTATGCACATGCAAAGGAGCCAAAGTCCATGTCTGACTGCGCTCTATCACAGTAATTTCCTCAGCCATAGCATCTCACCAAAGAGAATGACAGGAAGCCTCAGAGTAAGTAGTGGGGTCTGCACTAGCTGTTACAACACCCAAAAATTGAGAATGCATACTAGAAAAGTTATCACAATTTACATAATCAGTAAGAGGATAAAGAACACCTGAGTAAACTGATGACGCATGAGGGGACGTAATTGAAGGGGGGGGGGGTCTTCAGTAGTAAGAGCACAAGCATAATCATCACAATTGTAATATGCAAAGTACGATGGCGCGGCGAGATCGAACACTCTGTATGGTAGGTGGCAACTTAGCTGCGGAACTGTCTGGTACCAGAGAAGCCGGTAAAGTAGATACAGAGGATGTAGTATTGGCGGCGACTGGCGGAGAATTACCGACAGCGGGAGGCAAAGGTTGGCCGGCGGCGGTCGGCATGGAGGGACCGGCGTCGGGTGGTGGAGAATGGTTGGTGGATGCTGGCGGTAATTGACAGGTGGTGACCGACGGTAACTGGCTGGCGACTGCCAGCGGTGACTGGCCGGCGGCGGTCAGCGAAGACTGGCCAGCGGCGACTGGTCGGCGACAACCGGCAGAGACTGGCAGACGATGACCAGGTGACTGGCCGTCTACGGACGACGATAACCTACCGGCAACGGATGACGGTGATCGGTTGACAGCAGACGGCAGCAACTAGCCATCGGCGGACGACAGAGAGCCAATAGCGACCGGCGGCATTGGATTGGCAGCGGCAGGCGGAATCAAAATTTCGTGTGTCTCCGGCAAGAAGGAGGAGGAATCTAGCGGTGATGTGGTGGTGCCGCCTAGTTCATCGGATAAAGTAGATGTCGGAGTTGCAGAGTACGGGAACGTATCTTCAAGGAAATTGGCATCCCGACTATTAAATATCACACGTGATTCCAAGTTAAAAAGGCGATAGCCAGCCAAGAAACAGACACCGCCGACTTCGAGGTACAAACTTGTCATGATATCTGGGAACATGAGCAGTAAAGCACAAGCATCCAAAAACTCTTAATGATGAATAATTTGGAGCTTGCCCATAGAGCAACTTAAAGGGAGTACGACCGTTGAGATGCTGAGTCGGTGTTCGGTTGATCATATAGGCAGCAGTAAGAACACATTCTCCCAAAAATTTAATAGGAAGACTGGCTTGGAACCGTAAAGCATGGGCCACATTGAGTAAATAACGATGCTTTCTTTCAACTCGACCATTCTGTTGTGGAGTATCAACCATAGATGTCTAAAAAATGATCCCAGATGCATTAAAGTGAGATCGCAGAGGCAAAAATTCAGTGCCGTTATCAGCCCGAACTCGTTGAATTGTTCGGCCCCACTGGTTCTTTACTAAGGCACTAAATTCTAAAAATCTAGAAGCTACTTCAGATTTAGCTACTAACAAATAAATCCAAACAACTCGGGAATAATCATCTACTATAGTCAAAAAATAAAATGCACCACTAGAAGATGGTGTTCTATAAGGTCCCCAAACATCACAATGAATTAATTGAAACAATGCAGTAGCATTTGTAGAACTTAATTGAAAACAATGTCTAGTATGTTTTGCTCTATAACATATAGAGCAGGGTACATAATGTTTATGAATGCTAGAAGAAATAGATGACAACATCGTGGAAGATGGATGACCAAAACGCTGATGCCAAAAGTCAGAAGAAGATACTGAAGCAACTGTAGGAAGAGACTGCAGGACAGGACGGTGAACACGAGCATCCAGCAGACGAAGCCAAAACACCCCCCTTTCTATTCACCCACGCCAATCACTCTCCTCGTACTCATTATCTGTAAAATGAAATAATTTTAAGTAAACAAAGCTAGACAGTTCAGGGTAGATAACAATCTAGAGCATGATAGTAAGTTGCATCGCAATGTAGGTAAATATAAAATATGCAGCAGAGTAAAACCACCAAAGCAAATAAATCCATATTGAGTAGTTGATGACACCAAGCCATCAGGCAGAACAACATTCACAGAATCAATAGTAGTAGTAAGATAAGTAAGAGAACCTTTGTCACCAGTCGTGTGATATGAGGCTCCCGAATCAAGTATCCATGGTAAAGTAGGCTTACCAGACTCATCGCCAGCAAAAGAATTAAACTGATTAAAAAAGTGCATGGTCGTGCTCCATTGGTCGTCGGACAGAGCAGGACCAAAATCGAAATGTCCAGGGACACTGCTGGAAGAAGCCGCCGCCACCAAATTAAGCGGCGACATGGCTGATCCGGCGAACGGCAGCAGGAGAGGAAGCACCGCGGCAGCTCCTCTGGGACCTGCGACGGTGGCTGATGTCCGGGAAGCTGGCGCCAGTTTCTTGCTGGTACCAGTTTTTTCCTTCAACTCCTTGAACCAATCTAGTACACCATGTAACTGGAAACATGTATCTTTATCATGACCCTTGTGACGACAATGGGTACAAACAAGATTCTTGTAGTTGGCTGCAGAAAGAACAACTGGCGAAGAACTTGTAGGTGGTGAACGTCGGGCAGCATACTCCATGGAGTTAGAAGAAGACTCACGAGATCGAATGACAGCTCTATGATTCTCCTCCTGAGCAACAAGGGTATACACTTTCATGACATATGACATTGGATCAATGCTTATGATGTGTGATCGCATGGTGTGAAAACCTTCGTTGAGGCCAGAGATGAATTGGTAGATCAAATCCTTCTCTCTTTATTGGAAGACTTTCGCAGCAAGATTGCTCTAGCATAATTCATTGCAATCTTCACAGGTACAAACCAGGAGAGGTCGGTGATAATCTACAAACAACTTCTTCAATTTGGCACAATAGATGTTGATGGGCTGACCGTTTTTCCTGCAACTCTGAATGGCTTCTTGCGTCTGTAAAACCTTCATACTATCGGCCAGAATAAATTGTGCCTTCAGGTCATCCCATAGATCCTTAATTGTGGCAAACGAACTTGTAGAAGATCTCAACACCGGATCCAGGGTTTGCAAGATCCAGCAGACAAGAGTAGCATTAACCCCAGGCCAATCAGCAGCATCCGGATGACCATTCTAGGGTTTGGTAATGGATCCGTCAATGAACCCAATCTTGTGGTTAGCAAGGAATTCACGACAAATCGCATCGGACCATTCAATGTAATTTTCTTGACCTTTGAGCATGGTCGGTATGAGTTGTAAACCTGGACCATCGCAAGAACCAATAAAGTAAGGATTAGTCGATATACGACCAGTAGGTAAAGTAGTCCGAGGGCCAGATTGCAACTGCAACAGCTAAAGTAAAGCTGCAATTACATCGTAATCACTCATATCATGAAGCTTCAAAGCCTCATGTGCATCAAAACCAGTATGTTCTTCAGAGCTAGACATTGTGGTAAATAATGTGTAGATCAGGAGTAGGTACAATAACCAGCGACAGATCAGATCGACAAAACACTCCGACGCAAACGAGCGGCGGTGCGTGAGGAGTTCGGCCATACGGCGGAACGAAGGCGAGCGGCTGACGGCGAGTGACGTGTGGCGGCGGAACTGACAGACGGCACGTGGCAGCTGCAGCGGCTTGGAGAGGAGGTAGCAACTGGCGGCGCATGGCGGTATAGCGACGGCGCGTGGTGATCGGCGGCTCAAAATTGTGGAGCAGCGGAAAATTTTCTATTTAAGGTTTCAGGATTTTAGGCTCTGATACCATATAGAAAATAAGGGTAATAATCTGTATCTATATTCATGAATTCAGGATACATTATATAATAATACACGATACCTATACAAGTTAGGAAAAAGTAATAGAATACAATTACATTTACAATTATGGTAAGAATACAATTCTAATTCCTTAACACCTTGTACTCTTCTCTAGCCTTCAAATCTGCAGTCACCTTACTGTAGGCATGATCACCCATCATCCACTACCTCATGTCCAACATCATACCATATGTGAGCTGCTACTTAGCCCTCCGCCAAATGGTATTTATCAATTAGAAACAATTTAAAACGGTTGCTACCTCTATGTGTTTGTTGTGACGTATCTTCCCATTGTCTGTAGTATTGATTTCTAAGATAGACCATCCTAAAATCATCACAGTTTCACGTAATTAGCTTATGTAATGTTGTTTATCAACTCGCCTAAAAAAATCTGACTATGAACTCTGGCTGATCATTCAAAAGATGATCTAGGATTGAATGGAGGTTTGTCACTAGAACTTTACACAAATAGGTTTCCTGACAGCTCATTTAGTTATATCTGTCTATGGTACCGTTCTCTATCATTTTAAATGGAGTGGAGTTAGGGGAATTTGAAGCCTGTGAGAGGACTTTGCTAGGGTGCTTAACCGTTTCCGTAGTTATTCATCATTAGTTCAGAAAGTTTTTTGGGCTAGCCATCTTCCTATCAAGGTTAAGGAGTCAACCGAGCATCTCAGCGGGGACGTTGAATACCTCATACATTGTGAGGAAGATAAAAGGAGTTAGTGCATCTCCATATGAACAAAGATTGTCATATCTATTCTTCGTATATAATACCTTGCTAATTGAGAAGATACGGAGGTGGAGACCACCCATTTGGAATATGATGATAATTTTGGGAAAATAATAGTATGTGTAAATAATTGCATTAATGATTCGTAGTGGAACAAGTTGTATTAAGGTTTGCAGGATAGTGACTGTGTATTGTGTATGGAATAATGGTAAATATGTATCTGCTAAGGGTGTACATTGCTCATTGTAAAGAAAAAGGAAACTTTATAGTTCGTTACTTAGCTTTGAGGAAGTCTTATGTGGATATTAATGGATGTAATGTGTTTCAATAAAAAGGTGGGATGATTCTCCGCTTGTGTCACATGGATGGTGATTTTCCAGTTGTAAGCGAAGTTGTGGATGATTGCCCTGTCTTTGCTGCGGATTGGGGTTATCTCCGTTACTATGTGAATCTGTAGGTGATTTTCCCACTTGTTTCACCTAAGCAGACATAAGTGGTTATATAATGGCGTGAAGCTATGAGTGGGGGACTCTTTTACTCATGGACGTGTATTGTTGGCTAAGTACAATGGTTTGTTTAAGTATGCGAAGCGAAGATCAGAAGATGTTTTAATATGGTACGAAATGATTTTTAAGATTATGTAAAAGTTGTTTATATGTTGATGAGTTTATGTTTAAGATTAAGGAAGTGTTAATTGTGTGGGCCTATGGATTAATAGATTTCTGCATATATCAGGTAGTGGGCTTGTGAGTGGATAATTATGTCACATGGACAAAGTCTTTTCAGATTCCTTTTGTTGGGATATGCAAAATATTTTGGCGTTTTGTTTTCCAAGTTATCTAGTAAGTGGTTAGTTTTTGAAAACTGAAGGGACACGTCCTTTCAAATGGAATAGTGATGGTTTATTGTTTCAAGACTCTTAGTATGCCTATAAAAGAGACTGTTGTACGGCAATTGTTTTAGTTTGTATGTGCATGTGTTTAGCTTGTGTTGAGTGTTCAGAGATGTAGTTTTTAGTGTGTTATGAGTTTGTGTAGGGTGAGGAACTGTTCATCAGGGACCTTGATAAACCATTGTGTGTGGATAAGTTAGAGGGATTACTCCGATTGGTTGTGATTTGAGTTAGGATTACATCCCTTAACAGATCTCATGAAACTTTCAATGCTTGCCATCAGTGTATTTAAATTTTTCAGGATTGACATTTCCCGAGGCTTATATGTTTTTATGGGTTTTTGACAGTATTAGAGGGTGAGGTGGCTGAACATGGGACTGGGGTGGATGATGATGTAGAATCTCCACCTGCGAGGTTTTTGGGAATGAGAGCTAAAGGCCCAATACGAGAGGAATGCCTAGACTCATGGTGGCTAAGTCGAAAGGAGAAGATAGGCTACTAGCTTAGCAAGCTCGTGATGGAGGATTGGACTAATGAGTTTTCTCAATCAGGTTATTGGGTGGAACATGTGCACTGCCGAAATGATTAGTCGTTGTTTGCCAGTACGCTTGCTCTACTTGATGAGGAGGATGGTACTCTTTCATGGGGGGTACTTTGGAAAATTGAGGTAGTGCAATGGGAAAATGGGCGACCATTCTTTAGCTACTCCCCCTTTATTGGCACACAATCAGGGACTTAAGTACTTATTTATTATGTATTAGATTCGCCAATAATCAGTTGTAATTCTTCCCGAGGGAAGCTCCGTAGTTAAGCAAGCAATTCTTCTATAATTCTAAGTTTTTGTATGGATATAATATTAATAAAGTATTAGTTAATTATGTTATGATTCTTTCATTTTTTTCTATAGTATTAATGTCATTCGGGCAATGCTAATGTCACTTTGCTTAGTATAAATTTGTTATGGCTATCTTCCTTTTGTTAGTAGGCTCGTAGCTTAGTTGTTGTTCTTGGACTTGTTTCTGGATTATCGTAATTTTATGGTGTTATTGCATGAGGCAGGGTGTGCCAACTTGTCGATTATAATCGGCGTACGTGGCGCATCTTGCGAACTGCGACCCTCTACCTTATAACACTCTGTTGCATTATTCCTATATTTGTGTTTTACCGCCAACGTGTGTATTGTGCAACATAAGCTTTTAGGTTTTTTAAAGTATCTTGTTCAACCCCTTTGGTCTAACCATTTAATCAGACTATTCCTGAGTTTACTAACTTATTTCTTATATATTTATTCTTGGTGGGTCTATTTTCATGACTAAGAGATCTATATGACATTAGGTCTATGTAAGAATTCCTTAATCTCGTAAATTATTTCCATGATTCTAATTTTCACACAAAATAGGTCTTAATATGGGGCGTACCTCAGTTCAGATCGTCTTTAGACTTTTGAATTTATAATTAAGCAAACATATCATTGTTATGAGCTTTCTTGGCCCAGTTAGCTGGTTTTCTGCTTACTGGCTCTCTTGAGTGCGAGAATCACTTGTTTCTTCTGTAGGTTTGCTATACAGGTGGTAGCCCTAGCATGCTCTCTGGCATTTTCCACGGACTATTAAAATCTAGAAAAAAAATTCATCACCATAGTTGGCGCCAATGATGCGAGGAATTCCTTGCGACTAGTGATAGTTTCCAGAATCAGCTACAACGAGTCCCAACCTCTTCAAGTACCTGCAAAGGTCCCTGGAGAGGAATTTCTGCGCTCAAGTCAGTAGTGTTCTTGCTTATGCATTTTGGGAGGAAAAAGTCACTTACATTGTCCGGTGTTTCTATCTTTATTTATAGGGCAATGACCGTGTGATCATGGCCCACTTATTGCACTCTACTCTCTTGGATCATGGTTAGTGTTTTACGCTATTTTTGCGGTTGGTTAGTTTGTGGCGGCGCAACGCTATTGGTTTTTATGGATTTAGCAAACTGGTTTGGTCTAGGAAAGCGACTGCTTCACATGCTTAGTTTTTGACTAACTGGGACTGGATAAGTCATATACTTATATATATACATATATATATGCGCGCGCACACACACACACACACACACACATATATATATATATATATATATATATATATGTGGACACACACACACTAGTGGTGACAAAGAAAATATCCTTCAAAATATTCTTCTCTTTTTAATTGGTTTTGAGGTACTCCTTGTTCCATCTTATCCTCTCTTTTTTCTTACATAAAAACATATACTTTATCTCCATTACAATGAATGTTGGAATATAATGGATTGTTTAGCGACAATGTCTTATCTAGTGTTCAATGAGTATTTAACTTATTAACCAAATTCGAGTTACCTCTTTCTGTTGACCCGCCTCCACTCGGGTCGTTAAAATCGAGTCATAGCTAACTCGAGTGAAGACATTCCAAACAGGATGAATGGGTGGTCAAAGATAAACTTTATAGTTCTGCACCCAACTCACTACTAAGCTACTTATGTGGTAGTTAATGACAAGACCAGGTTTGTCTACAGAGATGCTAGGGTCTAATAGCCAATTAAACACAACCAAGTACGGCTTGTCAATCTGTCCATGTGATAGAAATAGCTAACATTGTAAAATGGGTTTGTGTTTTTCAATTAACAACTACGTACATAAAAGATAAAACAAGACTAAACTATATAAACAGGCACTTGGGGGGTATGCGTAACACGATTGATAAATGGCATCTATCTTCGATTCATTCACATATAGATATATAAACCTATCTTATGCCTATATCACACAATGTGGAGATAGCCAGGTATCTCCCCCCGTCTGTCACACGTGGTACTCACCACAATGCTATATCTCACAATCTCTATAAGTTGGGGAATGTGCTCTAGTCCAGTGGCGCCGCAGGCCATTCCCCGTCACTTCACTCCCAATGCTAACTTGCCCCTGCTTAGAGGAATACAAAGCCTGCCTAAAAGGGCAATGCCTCGCGTAGATCGCAGCCATTAGATATGTAGTGAGTGCATTACATCATGGACACTCCACTATGTATCTCAATCCATGAAGGAAAAGACACCTTATGATGACTCTAGAGTCGGCATAACTCTAGTCGCTACAAACAAACACACTAATATATTGGGGCAAGCCAGGGAATTCTCCCTGTCGGGATTTGCCAAAATCGACCGCCCAACATGTTAATTTCTCACACAACTAGCCAATTAGAATCATTGTATGACACATATAAGGATTTTCTCTCTAAGGACATGAATGCACTCATCTCCCCGGTGTTCTTTACCTACTCCACAATTCTAACACTCCCAAGATAGCAATGAAGCCCTGCACAATTTTTATACTACCATACATGCACGAGTGCATCATCATAATGACATAGCATCATCAAAATCTTATAAAGCACAAGTTCAAGCACAAATATTCATATGACAATAAGATATGAAAATCTAACTCTCAAAAAGCCAAGTTAAAATCATGAATAAAAATAACCCCAAGATATTAAACTACTCCCTAAACATGGAATTCAAGTATTGCATTGAATTCCACATATTTTGGGCAAAAGAAAAATAAAGAAAAGAAAGAGAAAGAACCTAGAGAGAAGGGAGAATGTTTTCACTCTCAAATCTACTATTAAAACCCAAAAAATGATATAAAATCTCAATCCTAGAACTTTGTGCAACTCCCGGACAACAATCATCCATTTCTTCCTTGTCCTCTTTGAACTTCAAAAACGCCTATGTTTAGCTCAATTCTTCTACTAACACACTTTAGATTCTGTGGCCTACATCTACTACCATTCTTGCGAATGACCTTCGATATCTTCTGCTGTCCTTGCGAATGGTCTTCTGTACAAATATGATGAAAATTACCCACGAGCGACTAACTAGTGATGGTCACAAAGGAATATCTAGTTGCCTGTGGATATAAGGTGTCTATTAGTATCAATTAAGTCTACAAAATATGGGATTTAGAGAAGAAAACCAAACATGACCGTCTAAACCCTTTGTTGTGTAAATCTAACTAATACTAGCAATCCAGCAAATAAAACATGCCAATTATTATGCCGATGTATTGGTTAACGCATGCATAATGATGCACATAAATCCCCCCACACTTAAAACCTTTAGTTGTCCTCAAGTAAATAAAAACAAAGAATGGCCTAAGGGAAGTGTAGCATGCAAGTATAAGTTAGCCAATGCATTCAATTTATCCCCGAGCTACCCTAGTTCCCCCAAAGAAGTAAGAATTTCACAACTCTCACACTCTCCGAAGATCTTAAGTAACCTAACCACCCAAAATAAAGTGAAGAAAAAGATAAGCCAGAATGATAAGTGTTAAGCTAGCTTACTTTCCCAAAAAAGTTCCCCTAAGCAAACCAAAGGTCGTTGGCAAAAAACTACCAAGGAAATCCTAAAGATCCTCAACTCGATTGTAACCAAGGATACCTCTAGATTCTCAACTCAATTACAACCAAAGAAAATGACAAAGTATCGTCACCTTAGTTTCCGTTTTCTCTCAATTTCTCTTATTTTGCCTAGGAGCCCTTTTGGGTTTCCATCCTAGCTTTCACAAAAGTTGAGCTCACATTTTCACCTTTTTCTACATGGCCTCTCATTTTTGCTTAGGTTCATAAACCTAGACAGACCTAGCCTCTCATTTTTACCTAGGCCTTTCGACCTATCCGGGCTTTTCCCATTGTTTCCTAAGTTGCTCTTTTGGGTTTCCAATTTAGCCGGGTATATTTTTTTCATTTTTTCAAAATTTTTAATTTTTTTGGTGTAGGACAAAATGCCCCCAAATTGGGCTTCATGCTACATGAAGATAAGGAAAAATAAAAATTACACCACCAAAGATTTCCCAAAACATCCCAAAAACAAACAACAAAAAAGGTGCCCGCACACCTAAAACAACCAAAAGTTTAATGAGGGAAAGAAACAAAATCATGGAAAAGAGAGTCATCTAAACACCCAAACATATAGAACATAGGTTGAAGACAATACTAATAAAGGAGATACCACCATAAAGGTGTTTCAACCCCTCCCCCACACTTAGTTTATGCATTGTCCCCAATGCATGTGACCAAGGTAAAGGAAAGGTTAAAATCACCGCAAAAATCAATGCCGCCTGTGGCATCTGGCTCCTTGCCTCTGCCTGTGCAGATCCTGATAGCCATCTCCAAAGTCGAAAGTCCGTAACCTGTCATTTATTTCCCTGATGCCCTCATGCAGTGCTCCCACATCCTCTCTCAGATAATGCAGCTATCCATCAACCCTGTCAAACCTCACAGCAGTATCCCACTCATGGTCATCCAGCTGAGCGCCAATCATGTGCACATCCCTCCTAACCCAAAAATAGAGTCCCCCAAAGACTATGCCCAGTCCGTACTGCAGTGGATAAGTCCATATGGGGTAGGAGGAAGCAGACTTGAAGCCCGGTGACCCATGCTCTCTAAAAGGGCTGTACTGAAGGTGCTGCGAATGGTGTACTGAGAATGGCTTGAAACACTGTGGGGGCCCACAGCAGCTGTACCTGGTAGACTCTGCAAAATCCTGGTAGTGGGAGGAGATACTATGCATGTGGGAGCTACTAGCGCTATGCCCTGTAGAGTAATACGGTTCCTCGTGAATGCTAAGCGGCCCCTAAAAAGAGGGTGGTCCTCCAAGTACTTACTGGGAAAGTGGTGGTGGAGCTAAGTGTTGCTTTATAGGTTGTGGCATAGCCTGGGGTAGTGGTGGCTGTTGCTGGATGGGAAAATGATGTGCGAGCTGCACCGGGACCTGCTCTTGATGGCCAAACTCCTCCCCATAGTCATCTCCTGGGTAATGCTCTCCCAAAACCACCTCTGAATCTGCGTCTGGCTCAATGATGAGATGTTGCAACTTGAATGTCTTGCCTAAAGAGGTCCTCAAATGCTGGGGCAATCTCATGAACTTCTTGCCCTTGTACAACTAGTAGATAGTACCATACTTATGCACTATAAAATTTGCCTCGTCCATGACCGGTAAAGTGAGCGTAAAAGGTGAATTGGGGTTTTCCTTCATCCCCTCACTCACCAGAAGCTTGAAGTGCTGCATCAAAAGTGAGATCATACCTCCAATCGATATCTTCCCAGTGCAGGACGGTGCCAAGGAAAGATTGACGTATCCAGTGACAAAATGGTCCAAAAGATCGGGGCAAGCCCTCCCCGTGAAAATAGACCAAGCCTCATACAATCCTTCTCAATGGCAGTGGTGGCCTCCTCGTGACAACTGACTACCACAGTCAATAACCTGGATACATACCTCACTGCTGGGTGGAGTATGTCACTGTTCTTGCTTTCCTCCCCCTTAGTTGTCGGGTGATGGTAGCCTATAATGCATATGGCTCAAATGTATCTGGATCATTGTACCCTGGCACATTTCTCTCCTCCTTCCATTTGAAGATCTCCACCAACTGAGCATAAGTCATGGTACGAGTTTCATCTCCCAAATGGAATCTCACAGAATGCCCCATTTATCTATTGTACACCTTCTCGACAGTGGAAAGAAACTCTAGTGTATAGTTAGCGTATATGAGAGCTGACTCAGTGGTGAACTTCTTCATACATATCCTACATAGTAGGACCCTGACGAGTTTTTATAGTTTAAGACCCTTAAGGGTCTCTTTATCCACAAACTTTGTCTCTAGAATATGGCAATTTACTAGGTAGCCCCATCTTGTCCTATGCTTCTCAGTGAGGGAAGTCAACCCCATAAAGGGTACACTAGGTTCCCTTCTCTGTGTACAAGACATGATGGATACAAAGAGTATAACAACTAACAACAAATAAAATATAGAAACTTTCTCTGAACCCCCCAACATAGAACAATATCCCTCAAATTAATTCTATCTACCACACCAATCAACTAAAACTTTAAGCATGCAAATAACCAATCCACGGAAATTCACAAATCCAACTCCTCCAAATAATTAATATAGTTTGGCCAAAGTGCCTGAAATGTCGAATGTGGTGAATCTTTGCTCGAGGAATCTGCAGCACCCCTCCTAGGTAGAATCAAAGCAACTCCAACACCCAGAATGGATCAAAAATTGAGTTTTTGGGAGAAAAACTCAATTTGCGGCCGAACTGTTATTTGAATATTCTGGGAAAAACTGTGACTTTTATGAGGCTTACTTTTAGTGGGTTGGATAGAGTTCGGAAAGATGAATATTTTGATATAAGGTGGGGATAAATCGGATGAAAATTGGGGAAGTTATGGCTAAAAGAGTGCGAGGGAGAGTATGGGGAAATTTGAGAGGGAGAGACGGAAAATTGACAATTAATCTTTTAAACTAGAATCCCCGACAGCGGTACCAAAATTTGACTTGCCTCCATTCAGGGTCATTAAAATTGATTCGTAGCTAACCCGAGTGAAGGCATTCCATGCAGGATGAATGAGTTGTCAAAGATAAAATTTATAGATCTGCACCCAACTCACTACTAATCTACCTGTGGGGTAGTCAGTGGCTAGACGGGGTTTGTCCACAAAGATGCTAGGGTCTAATAGACAATTAAACACAACCCCACATGGATTGTCAATCCGTATGTGTGCTAGGAATAGCTAAAATTGTCAAATGGTTGGGGGTTTGTGTTTTTCAACTAACAACTATGAACATAAAAGATAAAGCGAGATTAAACTATATAAACAAGCACTTGGGGTTTATTTGCGTAACATGATTGATAAATGGCTTCTATCCTTGATTCATTCACATAAAAACATATAAACCTATCTTAAGCCTATGTCACATAGTGTGGAGATAGCAAGGTATTTCCCCTCGCCTGTCACACGTGGTACTTACCACAATGCCATATCTCACCATCTCCAGTTAGGGGATGTGCTCTATTCCTATGACGCCGCAGACCATTCCCCATCACTTCACTCCCAATACTTACTTGCCCTCGCTTAGAGGAATACAAAGCCCGTCTAAAAGGGCAATGCCTCATGTAGGTCGCAACCGTTAGATATGCAATGAGTGCACTATGGAGCTCAATCCCTAGGCCTATAGAGGCAAAGGAAAAGACACCTTGTGATGACTCTAGAGTTGGCATAACTCTAGTCGCTACAAACAAACACGCTAATCTATTGGGGTAAGCCAAGGAATTCTCCCCGTTAGGATTTGCTGAATTGACCGCCCAAGATGTTGATTCCTTAATTCTTAGAAGAGAAGACTAACTTAATCGTCAGAGTTTTCCTCCCGGAATCACTTCCAGGATTAGTCTTGCAGGTGAAGAAGTTCAAGGAGTGAACAACAAGCGGTTTTCCTGAACGGACCACCGCATTAGGTTAAGATTCTAGATCATATTTTGGGTTTCAAGAGTATCTTAGAGAGAGAAAACACTCTTCCTTCTCTCTAGGTTCTCTCTTTCTTTTCTTTATTTTTATTTTTCCCAAAAATGTGGAATTCAATGAAATACTTGAATTCAATTTTTTCGGAATAATTTAATAGTTTGGGGTTATTTGTATTAATGATTTGAACTTGGATTTTTGAGATTTAGATTTTCCCATCTTATTGTCATATGAATATTTGTGCTTGAATTTGTGCTTTCTAAGATTTGATGATCTATGCTATTTTATTATGATGATGCTCTCATGCATGTATGGTAGTATAAAACTGTGCTAGGGTCCATTACTATCTTAAAAGTTAGTTACATTACCTAGATTCGTATCCTCTTTCTTCCTTTTATAGTGTATCACGAACGTGGCTCCGTCTAATCCGGTCTTCCCATCGTGTGTCTGATCGTGGATCGAGAAATGTTGTTTGTAGCTGACAGCTGATCAAGGTCCCTGCTATTCTTGGTTCGTGGGTTGACTCCACTTGTCCTGCATTTGTCTAGCCTAGTTTGCGTCGGTGGTTAGCCTTATGCCCATTTGTGATTTTGGGCATGCTGGTTAGTATTTGGGCTAGGTATACACCATAAGCCCCCTCTCCAGCCAAGAATTCTATGGTGCAAGGAGCAATGGCGTCAAAATAATTAAATGAAAATTGATGTTGTAAATCAGTGGCTTGCTCAACATTTAATTCTACCTTCGTGGTCATTGCGAAGTAATACTAGCTTCGTGGCTTATACTTTTTTTCTCCACCAACTCTTCAAATTTCAACTTTTCAATTTTGAATCTCTTATCTTTATTGATAAGGATGGTTGGAAAGATTATGTTCAAAAGATTCCGAGATTCTATCTCCCTTTTTTGCTGATGTTTTTTGGATTTTCTTGACATTCGTTATTACTCCATCTCTTAAATGAGGAATTTCGAACGAGTGACTTAACTCTACCCTCATTCAGTGCACTGTTTATTCACGTTCCACCACCTTCTTGTTACATGTAAAAGGTAACTTGCTTTTGCGTCAGACCATAATCATTGTGCTTTTGAACTGCCCGTCCTTCTTGATTTTGTTGTTTCTTCCCTTGTATTTAAATATTGTAACTTACTTTTTATTTCAAATTTATCAACTCCATTTTCGAAAATCTTCATCTTCTCCAGTTATCTCTAGGGTTTTCTGTGCATCACCTTTCCTCGTCTTTTTAAAAAGTAAGTTCTGTTTCCAATTTCCAATCTCTTTACTGCATGCTTTGAATTTGATAAGATATATCTTTTCTTTGATTTTCTGGAAATTATAATACTCTGGTCGTCTTCTCCGGCATACCTTCTCCTAAGCTTTGTTCTAGCGGACTCTTATCAGCGGTTCTTTACCCTAATTAAGGTTGTTATTACCACCTCTAGGGTCCTTGTTTATCCTTAATGTCATCCTCTAACAGCGTCGAGTCTCCCATAGAAGATACTCACTCCGATGGGGATTTCGAACAGGTCACCGGATCTTCTACCATACGCAGTATGCTGTCTGGTTCGTATTTAGATTACTTGAAGAACTATTTCCCATTTTTAACTCCTTTAAGCTTTGCGCTCCTATGAACACTAAATGTGTTTTCACTCCTCCGCCTGGGTATATATCATGTTATTTAGCTTATTTGAACTTTGGCCTTTACTTTCCTCTTCCCCAACATGTGGTTGACCTTCTCTCTTCGTACAAAGTTGTGTTATCCTAATTTCACCCCAAGGGCATCACTATTATAATTGGGCTTCTTCAAGTTTGTGAGAAAGCGGACGTTCCTTTTACTCTTGAGTTGTTTCAAAACTTTTATCACCTTCAAAAAGTGAAAAACACTGTAAATGAATTCACCTTTTATCCTGTGATTGCTGGGGTTGAGCTTGTGAGCGGTTTCCCTGGTAATGTTGGTCCTTGCTGTACAAATTCTTTTTCTTCTAAAATCAAATCAAAATCCTGAAGTGGTTGTGCCTTCTTGGAACTTAAGGGTTCCCAAGTATAAGCTTCCTAGTCTGAATGTCTGTTTTACTGTTAAGACGGAGATCGTGGTCACACTTCGTGCTCATACACAACATCTTCACCATGCTGACTCTGATGCTGAAGTTGTTTTGTTCATTATTTTTTTGATCTGTTTGATCTGTATTTTCTTTCATTTTGATGAACGGTTACTTTTTCATGTGTTTGTTTGATCTATGATGTTTATTTTATTTCAGATATAAATCTAGCTGGAGGTGATATTGACAGATTGCTCTTTGATGGCAACGATGGGGAGGTGGGTGAAACTGTTGTTCAACCTGATGATGCCAGTGCGAGTAACATCCTTCAGAAGGGTGTTAACAAAATGGGCCCTAGTAATAAGGGTAAGTCTACTGAGTGCGGGGAGACAGGTGGTCATCGCCACTTTGGTAGGCAGAAAGAGAGGAAGCATAAGAGGGATAAGACTGATGGACCTTCAGGACATTTGCTTCATTTCTTGAAAAAGGGGCGTGGTGACCAATCTCATTCGCAAACTCTGGTGCGAACTGAGAATCCTCTAGCGGGGGGGGGGGGGGATTATATATGATATTCTCTCCAACCTTTCTCTGTCTAATACACTGGTTGTGGTAAGCTCGCAGCTAAATTTTGGTGACCTTCACTTGATATTTTGTATGTAAAATATTGACTAACTTCATCCCACATGTTTTTTATTTGTAAGGTCCACGAAAGCCTTCAACTCGTGAGTGAGTGGCTTTCTAAGTTCTCTCTTGGAGAAATGTAAGGTATATGAAAAAAATGTGTGACTATAGAAACTTCACTTAAAGCCGCTCAGGAGAGGGCAAACATTGCTGAGGAGCGTGCTAGGCTCGCACAGGCAGAAGCGACTCAGCTTCATTCAGCATTAGAGGAGATATGCATCAATGGACCCGCTTCCCCTAAATACCCTCAGATTCTGGTACATTGGCGTTGCAAGACGAGTTTTTCTATAAACTATTTGAGGATTTTTCCAATAATGCTTGCATTGTTGGTTACTGACAGGCTATGAAGGATCAGCGCGAGTGGAATCCAACTTGTTTGCTGAAGAGTCTGCCTTCTCTGAAGAAGTGTAATTAGACATATGAGAAGCATAAGGAAAAAATCAATGAAGCTTTTATCAAAATGATTGCTTATGGAGAACATTCCTATGCTTTGCTATCGCATCTTGCCAGCCTTCAATGTCTTCCTTTTGAGGCTGAGCTAAAGGTGTGTGAGGTGGATTATCTAGAAGATCTTCCATTTGGATCTCGCACTATTACTCCAACTCCTAATCCTGATTCCTGTGTGGCCACTAGGGTTAATGTGAGCATTAAAGCCCCCCGCTCAGCAGCCAAGTAAGGAAACCCCCCACTCAAAAACCAAGCCAGGAAACAGTTGCAATCGTTGTTCAAACTTTGCCTATCTCCACCTCCGAAGTTAGTTGATTCCTAGTGTACAGGGATTTTTGAATTTTTAATTGTAATATTAAGGGGATATTTTGTTGTATGTCTGTACTATTTATGTGACTTCAGTTAAGAATGTTGATGTATCTCCCTTGTTCTACGTTTTCTTATCGCCCTTACTTATGTGCGGGGTTTCAATATTTTGGTTGATCATAAATACTTGAAAAACTTGACTTTATGGGGTGTACTGATCCATTTTCTGCTCGCTATGGATTTTTACCATCTGATTTCCACTGCCCTATTAGTTTGCTTTGTGCCTAGGGTGGAAACTTCCTACTCCTGCTTCAAGTCCATTTTTGTCTACAACATGTCCATGCACTAAGTTTGTTCCTGATGGGTATAATGTTAAATATCTTAGCAAGGATATTGTCCGCGGTTTGGTTGATCTTGAATTTGCTGGTGCGTACATGCAGTTGCTTAACCTTCTTGTCCGTGTTCAAGAGTGGGCATCATCTTTAGGCGTTCATTTGAAGTAAATGTTTCAGGGTATTAATGATCTTAAAGAGAAGTGAGATACAACTATAAAGGACATCCTAGATGATGTGCGCAATTTATGTAGGATTTGCAACGAGCAGAACGGTCTAATTCAGCGTCAATAGTTGACTATGGTGTAGATGCTCCAGAAACAGGAGGAGGCTAGGAATTACACTGCGAGCAAGACTTGTGGGGCCCATTAGAAGATGTTTATCATTGATATATAATGTGCTCATATTGATGATTTGTTTGATAAGCTGAAGAAAAAGCAGGATAAGTGTGATCACTTTTCATCTTCCACACTTGATTGGCAAAGTAAGTTTGACGAGAAGTTTGCTATAAACACCCAGATGCAAAGTGAGAATGAGTAACTTCATGCTAAGTGCAAGCAGCTTGATTGTTCTATGCACCAACTTGAGCAATCAAGTGTTGAGTACAAAGATAGACTTCAGGCTCTTCCCTCGTCATCTCGCAGAAATGCTAGTTGTGGAGATCTTACCGTGAGAATCGGCGGGCTGAGGATTAACTTGTCTGAGGCTGTCTGATTGCATATTCACTTCCTATAGGATGAAGTATAGAATTTAAGGGCTGAAATGAAGCGGTATGAGGAAACTGTTAATGTTATGAGTATGCAGCTCGACCGCGAGGAGTTCGGCCCTATAACCAACTTCAAGGAGTATTATGCAAGGTATCTTGGTCATACGGAGCAAAGGGGTCTAACATGCCATCCTAATTATTTACACATGACATAGCGATATGACCATATGATTAGCGAGGAGCGCGAGGCTGAGGAAAACTGGCGTAGGGCTGAGCACCTTTATGGAAAAGCTGATCACTGTTGCTGCGGTGGTTCATGTTCTTCTGGATAATCACGAGCATCTAGGAGTCGATAATATGTAGTGATTTTTTCTTCTGAACAAAGATGTTTTTTAGGTTGCTGTTTTTCAATGTTGTGGTTGTCCTTTTTCTGTCTTCATACTTTTGAATGCTCTTGACTGCGTGATTCTCTTTTATTCATAAGATCTCTTTCTCATATATCTATTGTTTTCTTTTTCTATGTTGAAACTCTGTTTATCGCGAAGCCGCAAGATCTATAGCTTGTTTTAGTCGCTATTTCGTAGGTAAATTTACCGTGTTACAAGATTTATTGCTTGCTTTATTGAGAGTATGTAATGTGCAAAGCCTCAAGATCTATTGCTTGATTTTTTTTGCCGTGTTAGAGCCAGTTTTTCCTGGTAGCAAGATCTATAGCTTGCTTTTTATTGAGAGTACAAAGTTGCAAGATCTATTGCTTGCTTTTGCTTTAATAGTTGTGCAAGATTTATTGCTTGCGATAGTATGGTTCGCCGAGTTGTAAGATCTAAAGCTTGCAAGTATTGGTATTTGTGAAAGATCTATAGCTTGCAAATGTATGATTTGCAAAGTTGCAAGATCTAAAGCTTGCAAGCATTAGTAGTCGTGCGAGATCTATAGCTTGTTGTTTGCAACCTTATGCTCAAATTTTGGCACTGATCACGATATGCTACTAATGTAATATCATCTAAGGTTTGTAAGTAGAGAACTAAAAATGTCATTTCGGTCTAGAAATATGGTTTTTTAATATTCACTGCAATAACGTTGCGTTGGGAACAATGAAATGAATACAACCAATGATAATCTCTTGGTATCTGTACATGTCGATGCTTTCTATCTTTTTCCTCAAATCTAGGCATAAAACTTTCTCAGTTGATCACATTGGGAACACTGGTGCCGTCCAAACTTTCCAGTTCGTAGTTGTTGGACTTGTGGGCCTTCGTGACCTTATAGGGTTCTTCCCACTTTGGGTATAGCTTTCCTCGTTCTTCTGCTAGGCTAGCCTCGTTCTTTATTAACACCAGATTGCCAATCTGAAATCGTGTTTCCTTCACCTTCTGATTGTAAACTTTAGCCATTCTTTCCTTATATAGCTTCTGTGATTGTTGCCAAATATCTTTTCTCTTCCAGTTCATCCAAGTCTAACTTTATCATCTCGGAATTGTCCTTCTCAATGTAACCGCGTACTCGAAGGCTTAAATTTCCATGGTGTCTTCCCCATTGGTTCTCGAATGGTCATTCTATATGACCACATGGCATTGGGTACATCTTCCACCCATCCACTTCTCTTTCCTTCAAGTCGCCTCTGAATTCTTTAAACGATGGTCCTATTTGTTACTTCCACTTACCCGTTAGCTTGAGGGTGCGCCATAGAGGTGAACTTTTGAAGAATCCCAAGCTTTGAACACCAATTAGTGACATACTACTTGTGAACTGTGTACCATCGTCCGTGACGATGGTATGTGGCTCCCCGAAGTAATGCACTATGTTCTGCCAGAAACAATTTCTAGTTACTTCAGCTGTTACTTGTCCCAATGGTTTTGCCTCCACCCACTTTGTGAAATAATTTATTAACACAATTAGGGATTTGGTATTTCCTTCACCTTTTGGGAAGGGCTCCACTAGGTCAATCCCCCATTTATCAAATGGCCAAGCTCCACATATCCCTTGCAAAGTAGCTTGTGGCTTATGCAACAACGAAGTGTTCATCTGGAAATTCCTACATTTAATTACGAAGTTGTGCAAATCCTTAAACATAGTCGGCTAGTAGTATCCTGCTCAGGTGATCTTTCTTGTTACCATTCTAGCTCTATTATGCGTTCCACACAGTCCTTCATGGACTCTTCTAAGTATTTATTTTGCATGTACTAGTCCTACACACTTTATCCATGGAGAAAAAAAATCCCTTTTTGTAAAAGGTCCCATCCTCGTAAGTGTAGTTCTTAGAGTATAGCTCTAACTTTCTTGCTTACACTTTATCTTCTGGAAATGTTCCCTTTGCAAAGTATTCTATTAGTGGCATCATCCAATTTACACCCTCTATTTGGACTGTTGACACAACAGTTGATATTGTGCTTTTAATTGGAAAGACTTCTACTACCACGTCTCCATGTTCTCTCAGAGATCCAAATCCAGTTGTCGCTAGCTTACTTAGTGCATATGCTTTCATATTTTCGGTCCTTGGTATGTGATGTATATCGAAGTACTTGAACTGGGCTATGAGTTACTAAAGGTTCTTTAAATACTTCCCCGGATATTTTTCTCATACTTTGTAGTCTCCTCGAACCTGCTGGACTACAATTAGGGAACTATTGGATACCCGAACACTCTTCACTTTCATTCTGACAGCAAGATCCAATCCACATATCAAAGCTTCATATTCCACTTTATTTTTGGTGAGCGGAAACTCGAAGCGGAGTGAGTATCTGTGTTCACCTCCTCTGGATTTACCAGCAGTAATCCTGCCCCGCAACCTTCCCTGCTAGATGCACCATCAACAAACAATGTACATGCAATTTCTTTCCACTTTGATTTTCCGTTGTCAATTCTCAGATTCTGGTTCATCTTCACTTGTCATTTCTACAATGAAATCTGCTAATGCCTGGGTTTTGATCGTTGTTCTTGGTTGAAATTAGATTTCAAATTGGCCTAGTTTCAGAGCCCACTTCGTTAGTCTGCCTGAAGGTTTGGGATTGTTAAGAATGTTCTTGATTGGGAAACCCATGTAGACCACTATGCAGTGACTGTGGAAATACATTTGCAACCTTTGTGCCGAGTATATTAAATCCATGGTTAACTTTTCAACTGGCACGTACACCTTCCTGCATTTTGTGATATTCTGCTGATGTAATAGACTGGGACATGTTTCTGTCCTTCTAGGAAAACCAAAATTGAGCTTACAGCATTCTGCAAAATCACCAAGTATAAGCTGTTTCTCCAGGGGCAGGTGACTTTAATGTTGGCGACGCTTGAAGCTGCTCCTTTAAACCACCATATGCTCACTGAAAATCTTCGCCCCAGCTACACTTTTGGCTTTTCTTAAGACTTCAAAGACTGGGAAGTGTTTCTCCGCCACTTTCGAGACAAAACGGCTAAGCGCTGCTAGCGATCCCATTAGGATACCTTGTATCCTAAGAACTTTACTGCGCCTACTCCAATTACACATTTCTTAAGGTTGGGCTTTATCCCTATGGCCTGTAATGTGTCTAAGGTTTCTTTTAAATCTTGAACGAAGCTACCCATTTTCCTGCTCTTGATAACCATGTCATTAACACATGCCTCGATATTTTATCTTATCTGATCGTGAAATGTGTGATTGACTACTCTCTGGCATGTTTCCCCATCATTTTTAACCCAAACAACATCATTACATAACAAAACACCCCAAAGCTTGTTATAAAGGCTGTTTACTTTGCATTTTCCGGATTCATCTATAATTGGTGGTATCCCTTGTAAGCATCTAAAAATGCCAGGGCTTCATATCCTAAAATTGCTTCAACTAGCTGATCGATTTTGGCAGATGGTAGATGTATGTGAAGTCAATGCACATTCTCCAACCTGTATCTAATTTCTTCACCATGACTGGGTTCACTAGCCACTTTATGTATATAACCTCTTTAAGTATACTGGCCTGAAACCGTGCTGTAATTTCCTCTTCGATTGTTTTTTGTCTATTGCTAGTGAAGAAACGTTTATTTAGTTTAACCAATTTGACTGAGTCATTGATATTCAAGGAATGAGTTGCAAAGCCTGGGTCCACCCCTCCCATGTTCTAGACACTCCAAGCAAACGTGCCTTTGTGACTTCCTAGGATTTCTACAACCTTCGTCTTCTCCTTGTCTAGAAGTTGTTTTCCTATCTTCATGCACTTCGGATTATCTTTGCTATCCAGGCTAACCAGCTCTGTTTCTTTTCCCAATTGTACTGTTGATTCTAGCTGCTCTGGTAAACCACCGCATGAGATTGTGCTAACCATTTTTGCCTTTTCTCCACGTTTCATGCCTTCATTGCTATGACCATGTATTTCCTATCCATTTTCTTGTTTCCTCTTATGGTTGCGATACTAGCTGGAGTTTGGAATTTCATTACCAGGTGGTAAGGGGACCATATTGCTTTAGCTTTGTTCATCTATGGCCTTTCGATGATGTTAAACATACTTGGGGCACTTATAACCACAAAGTCGCACATGATGGTAAAATTTCTCCCACTTTATCCAGCAGTGACATGCAACTGTATATTCCTCAGAGGCATTTTCATTCGTCCGGTGAATCCTACCAGCAACGACGTTGACTTTTTATGCCCGTTCTCTTGAAACCCAGCCTGTTGAAGCAGTCTACGAATAGTATCTCAACTACGCTTCCATCATCTACAAACACTCTGTGAATGGTTGCATTCCTAATTTCTGCTATGATAACCGTGGGATCGTTGTAAGGAAAAGTATTAGGTACTGCATCTTCCTTGCTAAAGGTGATCATCTCATTTGAACAAAGCCTTTTATCAACTAGATTTTGCGGGGGAGAGTATCTTGTTTTTGCCTTCCAAGCATTGTTGGACAATGACTCCGTGGATCCGTGTATGGATAAGATTACTGTCTCTAGTACTTCATTGCCCTCATCATAATTGCAATCCACCGCAGCAGTCCATTTTTTATTCTTTGCCATTGTGATCGCTATTGTTTTGCTAGTGTGTTCATACTAGCTTGCTCATTCCTTCCTAAATTGGCTTAAGTAGCCATTCCACAAGTTTTCTTCAATCTATCTACTCAGGTCTCTGAAAAACTGAATGTCATGACCAAGGTCCTTGTGGAAGGCATAATAATATTCCCTGGATCTCTTTTCTGGTGGTGCTAGCATAGGTGCTGGTTCTTGAAATAATTCCTTGTTCGCTTTCCATATCTCCTTCCTTAACCAAGTCAAAGGCGTATCTTAGAATGAAGCACCTTGTAAATCTGATTCTCCCTATTTGAAAGTGGCATTTCCTTTTCCTTTCTTCGTAAAACCCTTTTACGAATACTACATCATTCGCTTCTCGCCTCGTTCCCTTTCTATCTTACGACTGTTCACCTCTTCTGCTTGCAAATACTGTTCAATCATCTTTTGTAGCTCTCTTGGGTTTTTGGGCATGTTCTTTGTTAGTTCCTTGTAGAACTCTCCTGATTGCACGCCTCCTGTAAATACTCCCAATGAAGATTGGAATGACAAGTCGTAAACCTGTAAACTTTCTATCACAAACCTACTATGATACTCTGCCAGGCTTTCTTCACTTTGTTGGGCTATGTTATTCAGGTATGCAATCATTTTTATGAATCTTTACTTCTGATATAGGTGACCAATAAATCTGACAATTGTGCCCATGATTTGATGCTTCCACTCGAGAGATCCTCGTACCTTGTGATCATTGTTTTTGACAAGAAGATGGGGAGCCCCTTGCACACTAATTCGATGTTCGCATCGCAAAATCTCATGCTGTTTCTATATAAATGTAGGAACTCTTTCAGATATGTGATCCCATCATAGATTTTAATATGAAAGGAAGTTTGAAGTCCTTTGGCATATTAAAATCCCGGAGATGTGCCACTAGGGGTAATTTGTCTGCATCATCGTTTGCAACGATGTCCCACCTCTTTGTACTTGAGATTTTTACATTCCCGACTTACCCTTTTTTCTATTCTTGGGTTTTTTTTTGTTTGAGCACTGTCAGGAACTGGTTGCACTAATTTTCCTTGTTTGCTTCTAAAAATATTGCGAACACCCTTCTTTCTTTCTCTTGGTTTGTTTGGGGATTCTGCTTCTTCCTCCTCCTCTATTTCCTCTTTACTACACTTTCTTTCTCTACCGAGGATGTGTTTTTTATCTAAGGAATGATGCATGCTTATATTATGTCTAGGTGTTTCCACCTCTATTTGGTGGTTGTAACTCTTCTTACTTCTGGTGAGCACCATTGTTTACCTAAATGACTTTGAAACAAAAAAAATTAGTTCAAACAGACGGCGCTAAAATAATGTGGTGGTTTGTTCAGGCAAACTACTTGTTTAATCCTCGAACTTCGTCACCTATAAAACTAATCCGAGAATTGATTGCGGGAGAAAAGCTCCAATGATCAAGTCAGTATTCTCTTCTAAGAATTGGAAATTCTCAACTTAGTTACGCTTACCTAGACTCGTATTCTCATTCTTCCCTTTATAGTGTATCACAAATGTGGCTCCACTTTATCCGGGCTTGCCATCGTGTGTCTTATCGTGGGATCGAGAAACACAGTTTGTGGCTGACAACTGTTCAAGGTTCCCATTATTCTTGGTTCATGGGCTGACTTCACTTGTCCTGTATTTTTTAGCCCAGTTCGCGCCGCTGGTTAGCCTTAGGCCCATTTAGTTTTAGGCTTGCTGCTTAGTATTTGGGCTAGGTATACACCATAACCCTAGTAGAATAAATACTATATGTATAATAATAGTAGGGAATTTGGCCTAAAACTAGGTCAAAATAGGCCAAATACCATAGCAGCCGCCACTAACAAGAGGCACCACAATTGGCATGGGCCGTGCTGGTAATGTGGCCTTGTGTTAGCACGGCCCACTGGTCTTGGCACACACCGAGTGGCTTGTGCTGGCATGGGGCACCGGTCTTGGCACAGTCGTGCTGGCGTAATCCGTGACAACCGGCGCGGGTCATCTTCTGGAGCTCCATTTTTGTACTTCTGATCAGCACCCCATGTCGTTTGGTGCGGGCTGTCAACCGGATATTCATTTTGCTTAGTTTTTTAGCACGGGCCGCATCATTCTTCACACCTTGTGGGGGTGGTCTTGATATTTGGGACATGGAACGGTGCAGGCTGTGTAAAACGGAATGGTCTGCACCTATACTTAGCCAAATTTAGAGTGAAAAAGAGGACTTGAGGATACGGTCAGCAAAGCTTGGCATGGCCCGTGCTGCTTAGAACGACTCGTGCTAATGGCCCCTGACACGAGCCATGTCTTATGGTATGGGCTGTGAATGGGTTGGCCTTCCGCTAGCCATGAACGGTCCGTGCAACTGGTGGCTAGTTTGTCTGGATGACTTGTTTGCTCCACTACAGATGAACCGTTGGCGTGATTTGAGAGTTCTTGTAGTCAAATTCATAGCGCTCGAGAAGATGAATCCAATGGTGCTACCCTCAAGGTCGGATTATTCTTGGATCTTACCCTGAACTTTGTGCAACTCCCAGAAAAAAAAATCCCCTGTTTCTTCCTTGGCCTCTTTGAACTTCAAATCCGCCTATCTTTAGCTCAACCTTTTACTATCACACTTTAGAGTCGGTGACCTTTATCTACTACCATTCTTGTGAATGGCCTTTGATATCTTCTACCGTCCTTGCAAAAGACCTTCTATATAAACACGATGAAAAATATTCACGAGCAACCTACTAGTGATGATCACAAAGAAAGATCTAGGTGCTCATAGATACAAGGTGTCCATTAGTATCATTTAAGTCTACAAAACACGGGATTTAGACAAGAAAACCAAGCATGGCCGTCTAAACCCTTTGTCGTGTAAACCTAACTAATACTAGCAATCTACCAAGTAAAACAAGCCAGTTATTATGCCGAATGCATTGGTTAACGCATGCATAACGATGCTCATCATCTATTTAAATCAATAAATTATAGATGATGGGAAAAACACCCAAAGATGATTACAATATGTGGAAGTGACATCCAATCTACCCTACATCCAGAAAAAATAAACATATTGTAAGGATATATAAATTACATGTCAACCAAACTAACCGTCTGTCCATTGGGATATAAATAAAAAAAATGTAATAAAAAACTGGAAAAAGCTGAAAGAAAATAATTGGCATAAAATATTAGATGATTGAATATTTAGGAATATGGTCCTTCCTAAACTTATGGAACAATCATTTTATTTTTTTCATAATTTTATTTTTTAATATATTGATTGTACATTACAAGTCAAATATGTAATAAGTCTTGTTTAAATATAAAAATACAATAAATATTGTATGAGTATGTACCAATTCTATGTTTAAAATATAATATTTAAATTTAAAAGTAAAGTGTTAAAGTTAAACAGTAAAGTTTTTAGTAGAATGTGAAATCACATTGAAGGTGGGTATGTGTATTGATACAAATGGTATACAAGAAATACAATTAACATCAAGTAAGAAATCTAGAAAGATATACACTATATGTCCTTATCATTTCTATTAACCCCAACCCCTTCCCCCTTATCAAGCAAAGCATATGGCTACTAGCAATGCAGAAACACAAATTGGGCGCGAGTGAGACCCTTTGTAATAATATCTGCATGCTGAAGATCGGAAGTCGCATGGAAGACTTCAAACTTGCATGAAGACAACGTTTCACGAATAAAATGATAATCAATATCAATGTGCCTGACTCACTTCTGCAAAACTGGATTTTAAGTAATAAAGAGAACATTATAGTTATCTCACAAGTTCAGGGGAGGCGCTAGAAATGAAACGGGAAGATTATGAAGAAGATTCATTATCCAAGCTAATTCTGTCGCAATATTAGCCATAGCCTGATATTCGATTCAGACATGGAATGAGACTATGTAGGTTGCTTTTTACCACTCTAAGAAATAAGATTACTACCAAGAATAAATGGCGTAACCGTAAGTATACCTACGAGTCTCAAAACAATGAGTTTATTCAACATCATAATATCTAAAGACTACAACACCACCGGAATTTGTGCAAAAAGAAATACCAGAGTGAAGAGTATCACAAACATAGTGCAAATCCAAGTGACCTCTCAGAATTGGTCATCGGTAGGATCCAACATAAATTGATTAACTGTATTAACAACATAAGACAAGTCGAGACGTGTAATTGCCAAAGATTGAAGATCTCCAACCAAAGAGTGCTAAAGTGTGGGATTACCAAATGGTTTGTTGTAGGTAGAGCTAAGCAACTAAGAGTACATGATGTGTCAATTTTATGTGCATATTTTGGGACTTTTTAGGATCACTTTTGTGCTCTTTTGTTATCAAGAGTTTGTGTTTTACCTTGAAATTCTCTTAGGTGAGGTAAGAGCGACTTTTACGCTCTTTTACCTTTTCTAAGTGGATTTTGTATGACAAGGAAAGAACATCTAGACTTGAAGACTAGAGGTCATTGAAGATAATATTTTGAAGACTAGCTTTGAAGATTTGAAGACTTGATGATTTGAAGATTTAAAGAAAAGTGAAATGGAGTGAAGGCTAGAAGACAAGAAGAAGAAGAAACTAAAATTTGATTCTGGGCACCCGTCGCAACTCGCGATGGACCCTGTCGTGAGTCGCAATGAAAGGGTGGCCAGAATCCTTTTGCCTTTTTTCTTGTACTATAAATAGCATTCTATCTTCACTCTCTCTTTACTTCTTCTTCTCCCGATTTCAACCAGCAAACCGTAAGTTCTTCATCCTTTTCATCTTTTCTCTCTTTATTTCTCTATGAATTCATCATAGATTTTATTATGATTTGTAGCAGCTAAGTTAATCTCTTGGGAGCAATTGATTGAAGCTTCCAAAACCATGTAGTGAGATTCTTGATTTTGCTCATATATGAACATTATTGGGAAGCATTTATTATTCCATTAATGAAATGTTTTTACTTCATTTATACCATGGGTTTTTTAGAATATGAATTGTTTGTATAATTGAATTGTTAGGGTGTTAGGAAAGTGTACAATTTCTTAGCTCATTTGACATGAAAATTCAAGAACGTTGAATTAGAACTTCTTGTGTATAGTGTGTTGTGATTCTTTCTAGATAAGTATGTTAATTTGGATTGTTCTCATATTTTTCCTATAAATATAAACAAAGGTTGAACCTTGAATGTGGTTTGTTCTAGGGTTATCCTAATAAATGCTTTGATTGGTTAAATGACTATGTCTTTGGTAGAAGACTTATTTTTATCAAATCTATGGTCCTTTGTGTGAAATGTTGTTCATGAAATACCTTTAGGTGTTGTTTGTCTAAAGTGATTGTCAATGAGGTTTGCAAAATGTCATTGTTTGCGTTTGTAAATTAATATTAAGAAGGAATGAATATTGCTCTTCAATTGGGAAGTGATAGGCAATAAATGTCAATGAATGAGTGAATGAATCTAGGATCTATAAGAGGTTTGGAAGTAAGGATCAATTACCCCAAGGATCCTCGTGGACGACACCGACTTTCCATTATCTACTTAATTGTGGATATGAAGTATTAGGTCTTAGAAATATTAACATTGAGAGGTACGACGACTACCTCCCAAATATTGGTGTCGCTGCCGTGGAAGAGGCGTTTATTTTTATGTGTTTGGACATATTATGTGTGAGTATATGCTAGTTGTGAATATTTTCTAGTTTGCTTTTGTTTTTGGTTTTTAGTTAATTTGTCATTTTCTCTAGGCTTGGAAACGTATTGTTCGAGTTCTTGGTGTATGGTTTGTACGTGATTCTCTTCACAAGAACCCCTACACTACGACCCCGAGTTAGAGTTGAATTTGAGAATGGCTAGGAGGATTTCCTTGGAAAGTGTGAATAACACCCCTCCTAGTGACCATTTTGTGGATACTTCCACTTCTATGGAGCATCAAGACGAGCATGAAAATGAGCATCCGAGAGAAAGACCTCAACATCCTCCTCTTGGAGAGGCTATTCCTTTGAGGCAAGTTCTATTGAGGGAGACTATAGCCCCCAACCTTGATCAACGTCCGATGTGCATAGAATATCCATTGGTTGGACCAACCATGCACTTTGAGCTTAAGACCGGGTTGATAAACTTGCTGCCTATATTTCTCAGTAGGCAGGGGGAAAATGCCAACAAACATCTCTGCGAATTCCAATTTTTGTGTAGTGGTACGGTTCCCATGGAGTAGATGAAGACCTCTACAAATTAAAGGCATTCCCGTTCACATTGAGAGATGGTGCAAGGGATTGGCTCCACTACCTATCACCCTGGAGCATCAAAAGTTGGCTTGAAATGAAGAAAACATTTCTTGCCAAGTACTTCTCGGTCTCAAAGTCCACCGTCTTGAAAAAGGACATTAGCAACATCCTTCAAGTGCATAAAGAGTCATTCTACAACTATTGAGAGAGGTTCAAGAAGCTTCTCTCGAGTTGCCCTTACCATGGCTATTCAGAGGGAGACTTGGTCTATTATTTTTACAATGATCTTCTTGATGAGACCAAAGACTAGTGAGGGGAGCTTGTGGTTGTACCCTTGGGAACAAGACTTCAACAGAAGCTATGGAGCTCTATGAGGAGTTAGCTGTGGAATCGAGGAATTTTAGTTCGAGGGCCAATTTGAGAAGGAAAAATCCCAACACCACAAGTACTCCTTCCAACAATAGAAATCTCGAGGACTAAGTCTCAACACTTACTTCTATGGTGATGTCTTTAATGACCAAGTTCGGAAATAGGCCACATATAAGTCTTGTGAAATTTGTTCATCGGTACATCCTACGGACGCTTGCCCTACTTCGCAACATGATTATGTCGAGGAGGTGAGTGCCATGTGATATCAAGGTGCGCAAGGCTACCAAGGTTATCAAGGTGGGCAAGACTATCAATGGAATAAAGGACACCCAAACTGGCCTTACTATGCGGGTATTAGAGACCACCCAAATCTCAAGTATAGAAATGCTCAAGGAGGTCAAAATGCTCAATCGTATTTCCCCTCTCAACAACAATACCAAAGGCTTCAGAACAAGCCCTAAGATCAAGGGGAAAGCTCAGGCTTGTCAAAAGATGAAGTGTTGCAAGCTATTGGAATGTTAGGTATTTGTGCGGAGAAGGCCAAAAAATTCCAAGATGAAGCCAAGGCAAGCATAAAAAATTTGGAAACTCAAGTGAGCTAAATAGAACAAGCCATGAATCGGATGGAGGCACAGAAAAAAAGGAAAACTTCCTTCCTAACCGGATTGAAATACCCGCCAAAATGCTAGTGCTATCACTTTGATTAGTGGTAAAGAGGTTGGCACTCCCCCAGGTGGTGAAATTATTGAATATGGGCCTAGAAGGATTGATGTGTTTGAAAAGGGGGTGGAAGAAGACGCCGAGAAATTGGACAAGGAGAAAGCAAGGAAGGAAAAGGAGAAGGAAGAAGAGGTTCTTGTTGAAAAATCAACCTCCATTCTCAAACCTTCATCCTCTCCTCACAAGAAGGCAAAGATGGTGGAAATTCCTTTATATGTGCCGGAACCACCATTTCCAGAAGCTTTGAAGGACAAATGGAGGAAGGACGCTAACAAGGACATCTACGAAGTTTTTCGTAGATGTGAGGTAAATATCCCTCTCTTGAATACCATTGAAAAAATTCATAGCTTTGCTAAAATTTTAAAGGAATTTTGTGTTGTGAATATGAAACAAAGATCCAAGAATAAGCTTTAAAATGGGAAAAGTGAACATGTCTCTGCTTTGTGCAAAAAGGAGTTACCCCCTAAATGTAGTGATCCCGGCATGTTCGCACTCCCTTGCATGATAGGAAATACACATTTTGAAAATTCCATTCTTGATCTAGGTGCATTAATAAATGTGATTCCCTACTCTTTGTGTGAAAGCCTCTATCTTGGTACTTTGTACAAAACCGGGGAGGTGATCCAATTAGTCGATCGTTATGTGTATACCCTAAGGGAATTGTCAAGGATGTGTTGGTTAAGGTAGATTTCTTAATTTTCCCCGCAGATTTATATGTCCTTGACATGGAGCATGACAAACATGCCGCCCCAATCTTGTCGGGGATGCCATTTTTGAAAACTTCAAGGACTATGATTAATGTGCATAATGGTATCCTCACTATGGAATTTGATGGTAGTAAAGTAGAGTTTAACATAAATGGCTTTATGAAGTATCCTATTGATGAATATTCTTGCCATGCTATTGATATAGTTGATGATGTTTTGCAAGATGATTTTAAATTAAATGGTGATGATTCCTTGTTAGTTGATTTGGAAAATGATGTTGAAGATGTATGTCTTGTATATTCCATGAGTACTAACTTGAAGGAAAGCATTGAGGATTTGAGCATTCTCGAAGAGGTGGTTCCAAGCCCTCATCCTCTAGATTTAGAGGAGCCCAAGGAACTGAAATTCCTTCCATCACTTGTGAAAGTCCCGGCTATAGAGCCTAAACCTTTGTCAAGTGACCTCAAGTATGCATTTCTTGGGGAGGGGAAGACACTCTCGACTATCATTTCAAGTAAGCTCACCCAAGAGCAAGACGAGAAGTTAATGGCAGTGCTACGAGAGAATAAGGAAGCAATCGGATGGACTATTACCAATAGCAAGGGTATAAATCCACCCACTTACAAGCATCAAATTTTGTTGGAGGAGGATGCAAGACCCGTACGGTAACCCCAGCTCCGATTGAACCCACCTATGATAGAGGTGGTGAAGGCTGAAATCCTGAAGTTGTTCCAAGGGGGTATGATCTATCTAATCTCGTATAGTAAGTGGGTGAGCCCAACTAAAGTGGTACCCAAGAAGAGTGGGGTGACTGTAGTCAAGAATGAAAAAGGTGAAATGGTGCCCACCTGAGTCCAAAATGGGTGGCGCGTTTGCATTGACTACTGGAGGCTAAATGCGAAGACTCAGAAGGATCACTTCCCGTTGCCATTCTTTGATCAAATAATCGAGAGGCTAAAAAGTCACCCATTCTATTAATTTTTGGATGGGTATTCGGGCTATTTTCAAGTGGCCATTGCCCCGGAGGACCAAAAGAAGACAACCTTCACGTGCACGCTACTTTCCAAAGGTGTATGGTAAGCATTTTCTCGGAATTTGTTGAAATATTTGTTGAGTTATTCATGGATGATTTCACCGTTCATGGTAATTCTTTTGACAACTGTTTAGCGAATTTAGCACAAGTTCTTAAACGTTGCATTGATACTAATCTTGTGTTAAATTCTTAGAAGTATCATTTTATGGTAGAGGAAGGCATTGTCTTAGGCCATGTTGTCTCCTCCAAGGGTATTGAGGTAGACAAGGCAATCATAGACACAATTAAAACTTTGCCTTATCCTACTAATGTTGCAAAGATTGCCTTATCCACCGGTTCATCAAGGGCTTTTCAAAGATTGCATCTCATTTGTGCAAAATGTTGCAAAAAGAGGTGGAATTTGTGGTGGATGAGGATTGTCAAGGGGCCTTTGATACATTGAAGGAAAGGTTAATTTTGGCCCCTATCATACAACCCCCAGATTGGTCTTTGCTATTTGAGGATCATGTGCGATGAAAGTGATTACGTCGTCGAAGTGGTGTTTGGTCAAAGGGTGGGGAGAGAGCCTCATGTCATCTACTATGCATCCATGTCTCTCAATGAGGCCCAAAGAAACTACTCCACCACAGAAAAAGAATTTCTAGCGATGGTATTTTCTTTAGAAAAAGTTTGATCTTATTTGCTTGGTACAAATGTTATTGTGTACATTGACCATGCAGCGCTACGTCATTTGGCGATGAAGAAAGAGGCCAAGCCATGTTTGATTAGATGAATCCTGCTTTTGAGTGAATTTGAGTTGGAGGTGTGAGACAAGAAGGGTGCGGAGAACCTTGTGGCCGATCATTTGAGCCGGTTGACTCCATGCCAAGACGTTGAGGTAAATTCATCAATGAAGGAGCAACTACGAAAGGAGTTCTCCGATGAAAAATTGTTCGCAATTAGGGACCTCTAACCATAGTATGCCCACATTGTAAACTTTCTTGTCTCTGGTAAATTCCATACTCATTTTTCTAAGGCTAAAAAAGAAAAGCTAAGAAGTGATGCTAAGTCTAATGTGTGGGATAATCCTTTTTTGTCGAAATATTGCATAGATCAAGTTGTTAGGAGATGCATCCCCGATAATGAAGTGCATTCAATTCTTGCCTTTTGTCATTCTTATGCACGTGGTGGTCATTTTCGAGTGAAAATGACTGCTAGGAAAGTCCTAGAGAGTGTTTTTTATTGGCCTACCTTGAATAAGCATGCATACATATTTTTCAAGGCTTGTGATAAGTGTCAAAGAGAATGAAATATTTCTTCTAGGAATGAGATGCCTCAAAAAGCCATGTTGTTAAATATTTGATGTTTGGGGAATTGACTTTATGGGACCTTTTCCTAACTCTTGTGGCTTTACATACATTCTTCTTGCGGTTGATTATGTGTTGAAGCAAAACCCACTAAGACTGATGATTCAAAAGTGGTTGCAGAGTTCTTGAAGGATAACATCCTCTTTAGGTTTGGGATTCCTCGAGCCTTGATTAGTGACTGTAGCACCCATTTTTGCAACCAGACAATAGAGGCACTCTTAAAGAAGCATGGTGTCACACACAAGACCTCCACTACATACCACCCATAAATCAATGGCCAAGCCAAATTTTCCTAGCCGTTTGCTGGTTTCCTCTTATGGTCGCAGTACCAGCTGGAGTTGGGAATTTCATTACCAGGTGGTAAGGGGACCATATTGCTTTATCTTTGTTCATCTATGGCCTATCGATGATGGCATTAAATGTACTTGGGGAATCAATGACCACGAAGTCGCACGTGATGGTGCAATTTCTCCCACTTTCTCTAATAGTGACAGGTAACTGTATATTCCCCAAAGGCTTTTCTACTCATCTAGTGAATCCTACCAGCAAGGACATTGACTTTTTTAGGTTAGCTGTCTTGAAACTCAGCCTGTTAAAGTAGTCTACGAATAGTATCTCGATTATGCTTCCATCATCTACGAACACTATTTGAATGGTTGCATTCACGATTTTTGCTATGATGACCATGGGATCATTGTGAGGCGAAGCGTTATCCTTTTATCAACTGGCTCTTGCGGGGGAGTGTATCTTACTTTAGCCTTCCTAGCATTATTGGACAATGACTCTGTGGATCCGTGTATGGATAAGATTACTGTCTCTGGTACTTCATTGCCCGCATCATCATTGCAATCCACCGTCGCAGTCATTTTTTTATTTTTTGCCATTGTGATAATTGTACCTTGGTTTCTTGGAGATGGGTTTGCTGTTTTGCTAATGTCCTCTTGCTAGCTTGCTCATTCCTTCCTATATTGGCTTAAGTAGCCATTCCTCAAGTTTTCTTTGATTTGCCTTCTCGGGTCTCTACAATACTCAATGTCATGACCATGGTCCTTGTGGAAGGCACAATGATACTTCTTGGATCTCTTTTTTGGTGGTGCTAGCATAGG
Source organism: Rubia yunnanensis (assembly GCA_037428765.1). NCBI lineage: Eukaryota > Viridiplantae > Streptophyta > Magnoliopsida > Gentianales > Rubiaceae > Rubia > Rubia yunnanensis. The sequence goes on from CM075067.1 coordinate 72,692,822, forward strand.
TGTTATTTCTTGAAATAGATCCTTGTTTGCTTGCCATATCTCCTTCATTGATCAAGTTAGAGATGTATCTTGGAATGACGGGCCTTGCGAACCTGATTCTCCCCATTTGAAAGTGATGCTTCCTTTGCCTTTCTTCGTAAAACCCTTCTATGAATCCTCCATCGCTTCTCACCTCATTCCCTTTCTATCTTACAGTTGTTCGCCTCTTCTGTTCGTACATGCTGTTTAATCATTTTTTGTAGGTCTCTCTAGTTTTCTGTCATGTTCGTTGTTAGTTCCTTGTAGAACTCTCCTGATCACATGCCTCCTATAAATGCTCCCAATGAAGATTGGAATGACAAGTCACAAACCTGTAAACCTTTTGTCATGAACCTACTATGATACTCCACCAGACTTTCTGCACTTCGTTGGGTTATGTTATTCAGGTATGCAATTGTTTTTGTGAATATTTGCTTCTGATAGAACCGACCCAGGAATAAATCCAACAACTGTTCCCACGATTTGGTGGTTCCACTCGAGAAATCCTCATACCAGGTGATCGTTGTTCCTGGCAGGAAGATGGGAAATGCCTTGCACACTAATTCAATGTTCGTATCGTGAAACCTCATGCTATTTCTTTATGAATGTAGGAACTCTTTTGGATCTATGGTCCCATCGTAGATTTTAACACATAAATGAAGTTTGAAGTCCTTTGGCCTTTTAAAATCCAAGATAATGTCCGGCAATGATGTCCCGTAACTCCTCTTCGTACTTGATATTTTCACGTTCCTGACTTACCCTTTTTTCTATTCTTGGATTGTTTGGTTTGCGCATTGTAAGGAACTGGTTGTACAAATTTTCCCTATTTGCTTCTAAAAATCATGCGAACACCCTTCTTTCTTTCTTTCTCTTGGTTCGTGTTGGGGGAATCTACTTCTTCCACCTTCTCTGTTTCCTCTTTACTACGCTCTCCTTCTCTACTATGAGTGTAGTCTTGATCTTGAGGAGGATGCATTCTTCTATTACGTCCAGATGCTTGCTCTTTTGTTTGGTGGTTATGGCTCTTCTCACTTCTGGTGAACACCATTATTTACCCGAATGACTTTGAAACGAAAAAATTATGGTCCCGGTAAACGGTGCCAAAATGATGTGGTGGTCCATTCAGGCAAACCGCTTGTTGTTCACTCTTTGAACTTCTTCACCTGCAAAACCAGTCTCAAAAGTGATTCTGGAAGAAAAGCCCCGACTATCAAGTCAGTCTTCTCTTCTAAGAATTGGAATTTATCAAGTTAGTTACGCTTACCTGAATTTGTATCCTCCTTCTTCCTTTTATAGTGTATCATGAACGTGGCTCTGTCTTATTTGGGTTGCCATCGTGTGTCTGATCGTGGGATCGAGAAATGCAGTTTGTGGCTAAAAGTTAATCATGGTCCCTGCTATTCTCGGTTCATGGATTGATTCCACTTGTCCTATATTTGTTTAGCCCAGTTTGCATTGCTGGTTAGCCTCAGGCTCGTTTGTGGTTTTGGGCTTGCTACTTAGTATTTGGGATAGGTATACACCCTAGTAGACTAAAGACTATATATATAGTAGTAGGGGATTGGGCCTAAAAATAGGCCAAAAATAGGCCAAAACCCCCAGCAGCCGCCATTGACACAAGGTGCCGCGATTGGCACGACCCGTACTGCCAAAGTGGCCTCGTGCTGGTGTAGCCCATTAGTTTTGGCATGGGCCATGTGGCTGGTGCGATCCGTGCCAAGACGATGGCTGGTGCTAGTGCGATCCGTGTCAACCAGCATTGGCCATCGTCTGGAGCTCCATTTTTAAACTTCTGATTAGCATCCCATGTCATTTGGCGTGGGCCATTAAATAGATCACCATTTTTCTTAGTTTCTTAGCACGAGCCATATCATTCTTCACACCTCGTCGGTTTGTCTTGACATTTGGGACATGGAACAACGTGAGCCATATGAAATAATATGGTCTGCGCCTATTCTTAGCCAAATTTGTAGTGAAAATGAGAACTTAAGAACACGATCAATAGAGCTTGGCACGGATCGTGCCATAGGCCCCTGTCACAGGCCATGTCTTGTGGTATGGGCCGTGAATGGGTTGGCCTCGTGCTGGCCATGAACGGTCCGTGCTACCCGTGGCTGGTTCGTCTGGCTGACTTGTTTGCTCCACTACAGATGAACCACCAATTTGAGAGTTCTTGTAGTCGATTTCATAGCGCTCAAAAAGAAAAATCCAATGGTGCTACCTTCAAGGCATGATTCTTCTTGGTTCTTTCCCATAATTGCGTGCAACTCCCAGGAAACAATCTTTCGTTTCTTCCTTGACCTCTTTGAACTTCAAATCTGCCTATCTTTAGCTCAACCTTCTACTACCACGCTTTAGATTCCGTGGCCTTTGTCTACTACAATTCTCGTGAATGGCCTTCGATATCTTCTACCGTCCTTGTGAACGACCTTCTATATAAACACAATGAAAAGTATCTACAAGCAACCTACTAGTAATGATCATAAAGAAAGATCTAGGTGCCCGTAGATACAAGGTGTCCATTAGTATCAATTAAGTCTACAATACGCGAGATTTAGACAAGAAAACCAAACATGACCATCTAAACCCTTTGTCATGTAAACCTAACTAATACTAGCAATCCAACAAGTAATACAAGCCAATTATTATGCCGAATGCATTGGTTAACACATGCATAATAATGCACACCATCTATTTAAATCAATCATTCATAGATGATGAGAAAAATACCCAATTACGATTACAATAAGTGGAAGTGACATCCAATCTACCCTACATCTAGCAAAAACAAACATATTGCAAGAATATATAAATTAATGTCAACCAAACTAATCTTCTGTCCATTGGGATATAAATCTAAAAAATGTAATAAAAAAGCTGGATAAAGAGCTGAAAGAAAATAATTGGCATAAAATATCAGATAATTGAGTATGAAATATGGTCCTTCATAAACTTATGGAACAATTATTTTATTTTTTAATAATTGTATTTTTTAATATATTGATTGTACATTACAAGTCAAATATGAAATAAGTCGTGTTTAAATATAAAAATAAAATAAATATTGTATGAATATGTACCAATTTTATGTTGAAAAAATAATATTTAAATTTAAAAGTAAACTCTTAAAGTTAAAAGGTAAAGTTTTTAATAGAATGTGAAATCCAAATTGATGGTGGGTAAGTGTATTGATACAGATGGTATACAAGGAATACAATTAACATCAAGAAAGAAATTTAGAAAGATATACACTATTAGTCCTTATCAATTCTATTAACCCCCACCCCTTCCCCCTTCTCCCTTCTCAAGCAAAGCATAGGATTACTAGCAAAGCAGAAACACAAATTGGGCACGAGTGAGACCCTTTGTAATAATATTAGCTTTCTGAAGATCGGAAGTCGCTGGAAGACCTTAAATTTGCATGAAGCCACCATTTCACTAATAAAATGATAATCAATATTAATGTGCTTGGCTCTCTTTTATGAAACTGGATTTTAAGTAAGAGAACATTATAGTTATCTCACAGCATCACGGGGGGTGCCAGAAATGAAAAAGGTTGATTCTGAAGAAGATTCATTATCCAAGCTAATTCAGCCACAGTATTAGCCATAGCCAGATATTCAATTCAGACATGGAATGAGACTATGTAGGTTGCTTTTTACCACTCTAAGAAACAAGATTACTACCACGAAAAAAATTGCGTAACCGTAAGTATACCTACGAGTCTCTAAACAACGAGCTTAATCAACATCATAATATCTAAGGACTCCAATAACACTGGGATTTGTGCAAAAAGAAATACCAGAGTGAAGAGTACCACGAACATAGCGCAAAATTCAAGTGACGGCTAAAAATCATCGGTAGGATCCGACATGAATTGATTAACTGTATTAACAACATAAGACAAGTTGAGACGTGTAATTACCAAATATTGAAGATCGCCAACCAAAGAGTGCTAAAGTGTTGGATTACCAAATGGTTTGTTGTAGGTAGAAATAAGCAACTAAGAGTACACTATAAAAGAAGTGGAAACGAGTAATGCATTTGTCATGGCATCACGGTGAAGAATATCCTTGGCATATCTCGCATTACTAAGGAATAATCCATCTGAAGTGGGAACAACGTCCATACCAAAGAAATACTGCAGAGTGCCTAAATTGGTGATAGAAAACTCACGATTGACACACATAATAAACCTCCATAGAAGAAGACCATCATTGCTTGTCAGATTGATGACATCAACATAAACCAACAAATATAACAGAGAAAAGCCATTCATAAATAGAAACACAGAAGTATCAGTCTAATTGCAAACAAAACCAAGACCAACAATAAAGGAATTGAAATGCTGAAACCAAGAATGATGAGACTATTTCAAACCATTAATTTTTTTGTGAAGACAACAAACATAATAGGGCCGCATTGGATCTTTATCACCAGAGGGTTGCTATATACAAACATGGAAATCAAGAGCACCGTTAATAAAAGCATTATTGACATGCGTGAATAGTAGCAAGAGATAGAACTGTACGAACTCTAGAAACTTTATAACCACCGAGTTGAAAGTATGACCATAATTAAAACAGGAAAACTGAGAAATCAAATACGCTTTATGACAATTAACTGATCTATAAGTATGATATTTCAACTGAAAGACTCATTTAGAACCAACCACATCAACATCATAAGGACATGGAACCAACTCCCAAGTCGGTTGAGCACAAAGAGCAAAGTATGAGACATATATTTTCCTGGACCTAATTTTTTTCTCTAATACCATAGCAGAATGTAAAACCTACATTGATTTTGGATGTGTATTTTGATATTATATATATGTAACACCCCCGCCCCTACCGTCTTGCTTATTAACGAGTGTTGGATCGAGTCAGGTTGTGTTACCGAGGGCCAACCTAAAGTTGGGTACCTCCAGTGTGAAGAATCGAGCAGTACGAGTATGCATAAGCGTGATACAATGTTTAACCTCAAATATTAATTCACTATTACATAATGAATTTACAATCCAATGAAAGTTTTAGATTTGTAATTCTACTTGGATAAGATCTAGAGTTTAGTGACTAAATGCTTTTACAATTATTTTGGATCCTAACTCAAAATAATTAAAGGCTTCACTCGCGTTAACTGTCGTTCACTCTCGCACTTCCAATGTACCTATTGGGTTTATTTAAACTAGGGTGTACACCTTTGCTCAGTGAGGTTCATCGCCAATAATTACCAAGTTGAATTTAATGAGCGCATAAACACAAGTAAGCCCATATGTCCTAACACATAATAAAATGATACAGGTCGTTATAACTAGTAGTAGTCAAGCCCCTATATGGGTACTATGACTATCGAAATAAGTATAGAACAAAAACATCACTTACAAGATTGCCCGAAAGCCATGTGTTCAATATCACCTCTCGTCAGCCACGCCCCCACACATGTTACTTACGATCTCGTATCAAGTAACAATTGGTGATGCTAGCATACCGAACACCGCGTGCTGACGGTCTAGTCGTACGGTCCGGCCCTTACTGTCCTTGTCGATTTTGAACAAACTACAATCACATCGGGGACCCCGAATTCATCAAGAACAAGTTCAATTCAAGTAGCAAAGAGCAAGAAATCACATTGACACGGCAAGATAAAGTACAAGCTGGTCTTACACGTAGATCAATCAAGTTGAGTTTGATGCAATAAGTACACATCATCTTCTTCACATCAAGTTCAATTTAAAACTAGAAAATATAACATGTGACATATTATGTATGACATGATTTATTGAAGAAGCAAATTCAAGCAAACAATCATACATAGCATGCTAGTATCTTCGGTTGGATTCAATTTATAGAAGCGATGAAACACTCACCTCAATTCGAGTCAAAATCCTTGGAAATTGGTTTGAGTTCCATCGGTGCGCCCGATTCCATTAACACAATACACTTATTAGGCTTAAATCCCTTTGTTTTAATTCTTATTTCCTGATTTCATTTCATTAGTATTATATATCTTTAAAGGTACTGGTTGAATATTTAAGTAGAGGTTTTTCTCTTTTCAAACAGTTTTCCAAATTTAATAATTTTATAATTCATAAAGATAGGTTATGTGTTTGAGGTTTGTGTTTGATATACATATTGATATAATGATGAAAGTATACATTTATATATTAGTTAATTTAATACATAAGATCATTCTTCATTTACTTTGAAGTTTAAATCTAATAATGATGATTTTACGTTTTATTATCATTTCAAATAATTGTAAATCTTGAATTTTGAATGCAACAATGCAAGATTTATCTAAATTAATTGTATATACATTAATTTGATACATACTTATATTTGATGGATCTAATTAAAATTTATAATTATTTTTCTTTGGATTGAGAATTATAGTGTACATATCTAACAATTTGAATAGTAAGAGTTTGAATCTTTTGTCTATAATTCAAGATTCCAATTTCATGAATTTTCCTTAAATTTTATCATCAATATATTAGAATCATCTTGTTATAAAATTAAGGGTGTGTTTTTGTAAAACTTTATTCCAATCATAAAATCATCTTGCATATTATAAATCTTTTGACAACAAATGATAATATGTTGATACTATCCAAATCTGGGGATATGCTTTTATGAATTATTATTTCTATTATCAAAATCATTTTGATTGTCAAGATTTTATCTCAAACAAAGAATGTATTTTTTAAAAAATAATAATTTATTTCCAATAATATTTTTAAGCAAAATAATATTGCATGTCATTTTGGAATGAATATTACTATTTTTAACATTATTTTATATAAAATCTTATTTTTGATATTAAAAATTGATTGGAATGTTCTTGCATGTTATGGATTCCTAAAAATAGATGTAGTTGAATAAAACCTTATTTCAAATATTAGAATTACTTTCATGTTATGAATTCTTGACAATAGATGCATCATTATAATATATTACTACAAAGATTAGAACCATCTCAGTCCTTTAGTTTATTTTATGGCGTGGGAAGGCCAAATACAATTCCCCCATCTTCGGATGGTTTATTAAAAAATAAATGTTGTGGATTTATGAAAGTAAATTTATATTTTTCTAGAATCTTATTTTTAACATTATAAGTATCTTTTAAAATTTTAAAATAACAAGAAATAACACATAAGTATTATCTTATATGGAAATGTATCATCTTCATATCATTACAAATCTTAAATTTGGTTAGGATTATGTTGCCGGTAACATTTTAAGTTAGGAAATATGAAATTTGATAAGAATTAATATGATTATGTTGCATGTAACATTTTAAGTTTGAAAATCTTGAACTTGATAAGAATTATATTACATAACTATAATATATTCACAAATTTTGGATGATCGAAAGGGAAATTCTTACATCTATTCATGGATGGTGGTATCTCAAACATGCATGTAGCTCTCGAGTTCTATGGAATGAAAATTTTACTTTGTAAATAATAGTTTTCCTTTGGATGAATTCTTCATCTTCCAAATTGATTCCCCAAGATACTAGTATCATCTTTTCTTTACCTACTATTCAAGATTTAAACTTTCAGAATTATTAAGAAGATAAATTTTTTCAATAGAATAGAAGTTCTATTACCTTTCCTTCATTTTAACTCCTTGGTGCCTTGAGATATTCTTAAAGGATAAATTTAATTACTCTAGTACTTGATTGAGTAATATATTGTAAGTTGTATTGGAATGAATGGGGAGAATTAGAGAGGTAGTAGGATGGGAGATGTTGGGAAAATGGCTGCATTGTGTGAGGGAGATGGAAATGAGATGTAGAAGATCTTGAAAATGAAAATGAAAATGAAAATGAAATACGGAAAAGATGTTAGATGATAGTGTTTTAATCCTATTAAAGATGGAAAAACATGGATGAAGATGTTAAGTGTTTTAAGTGTTGATGGGATATGTAGTGTGGATTCCTATTTGGAAATGAAGTGTGGTAGATTAAAAAAATGGATGAGAAATTGTGGGTATGTGTGTGCTCGAGTGAACGTGTGTTATATGAGAGTTTGTTCACCATATATATTTTATAGTAGAGCTAGTATAATGAGTGTAGCACAAACACTAGAGTGTAATTTTGTAATTATGAGTTCTCAACTCTCACATGCACCACTTTACTCTATTTTGTCAAAAAACAAATTCAGCTTTTCATTTAGGTGAAGTCTTGGGAAAAATTATCTTTTCATAGGCTTAAGGAAAGATGGGATAATTAGAATAATAAATGGTAGAAAGTCTTAGTTGTAATGTTCAAAATTTAGTATACAACAGTAATTATAAAATTTATAACCTGATTCATGCAATCCAAAAATTTTATCTTCATTTCTTCTAATTTGTACTTTAAACCTTGGTCTTTCTATGACTTATGGAAAACCCGTCTTTCAAGAGACGAACTCTATTTATTTATACTATTATTTACAACTTCATTACACTTTAAATTTAATTAATAAAAATAATTTAGAGTTATTTTTTTTATTTGAGAGAAAAGAAAGATAAAGTCTTGGGAAAGACAGTCTTTCCATATGCTGGAAAGACGGAGTTGTTAGAATTATATAAAGGTAAAATGTTTTAGTTGCAATATTAAAAATTTACTATGCAACATGTAGTAGTTGTAAGTTTATGACCCGATTAATGCAAGCCAAAATTTTTATTTTTATTTCTTGTAATTTGCAGTTTGAACCTTGGTCTTTCCTTAACTTATGGAAATACCTTCTTTCAAGCGACAGACTCGAAAAGAAACTATATGAATAAATAGTTATTTATATGTTAGGGTAATATTTATTTAAGGAAAGTAAATGATTAAATTATTTTCTATTTACTTGATTGTATCAAAATAGATTCAGCCATATTCATTATTATGATTATCATTTGTGATTGAATCTAAAAAATTAAAATCATTTATGTGTCGATTCGCGTGCTACTCTTAGGTAATAAATTTGATTTAGAATTGATAATTAGGTTCTTCTGGGTTTGGATATATTGTATAAATTTCAATCATTTTAATGGTTTGATTATATCATATATATTCTAATCTAATTTGAGAGTTATAAACTCTTAGAGCATCCCCATTTATCGGGTCCACATGGTAAGTTTTTATTGGACTTTTCATTCACCTTCAGTGTGATGTGGCATTAAAACTTTTAATTGTTGGTATTTTTGAGAATACTTCTCCAATGCAACCATCAGATATGACTTTTATCTGATGTGTACTGTAACTGTTTGGTGCCAAACAAAATTCTTTCCTGGTAAAAAATATACATCATTAGCCTCAAACATACAACACTAGGAGAATGTTATTGCATTTGACATGGAGATAAGCAGAACTGTCGGTACACCGTCATGGAGATAAGAAAGTCCCTAGCGCAAAGTCATCTCCCCTCTGTCCGCTAAACCCTTCTCTGTAGCTCCTCCAAGCTGCGACCCTTCTTCTTTAAGCTTTTCCCCATCTTCCCAATAGGGGAGATGGGGAATAATGGTTTATTTTAATTCGTGTTTTTGTTATTGAATAAGTGTGAGATTTGTCTACACAGATTAGTTTTGTTCTTCGACCTAATCGATTAGATCTTTGTATTCATGATGATAGCTCGGTTTAATTGTTCATGTTGATACTTTGTTCTCAATATGCTTGTACATATCGTGTGTTCGCAATTTTGTTTGTGGTTTTATTTTGGGTTGTCATCAGTTTGGGGTTTGTGAGATCTGTGTTTTTCATGGTGTTTATAGTTTGGACAACATAGATCGTGGTTGGATCAAGTGGTGTTACAGTTTTAGAAGATCCATGTTTAGCACAGTGATATTGATGCGTGATACGCTTCTCTCTGCCAAGTGGTCATGATTTTCGCAGGAAACAAGTTAATATCCCTGAGGGAAATTTTACAATTTTTTATTGGATCTCTGATCTGTAATAGTACAAACGATCAGTCTAGTTGACATGTAATTTAGATAACCTTGCCATATGTTACTTATTGCTAGTGGCTAGTTATGTTGGATGTCAATTCCACTCATTGTAATCGTTGTTCGGCATTTTTTCCAGCATCTTGGAAAGATTGATTTTTTTTAAAAAAAAAGTCCCTAGCGCTGATCCCACAACAATCTTGTATCTGGTTTCCCAATCCAAGTTCTGGTTACTTATCAAAAGCTACTGGAGACTACCATTGGAAATGTAGTTTTAGAACAGGATCTTAACACTCATATTCAAATATTCACTATAACATATGAGCTTCACTATATTCCGATGTCTAATGTGGCCAAGAATTTGAATTTAAGCAGCAAAAGAATCCACGGGATCTTTATCTTTGTTCATTTTCCAAAGCTTCTTCACAGGAATCACCTCACCATTTGGCGCCTCAACCCTGTAAACCACTCCAGAACAACCTTTGTCGTTGATATTTTCATCTCTCAAGCATTCCAAGATGCTTCCAGTCGAAAATTCAGCACTTGGAAGGGAATGAAAGTCCATGGATACAAAAAATCCTCAACCTCTGATGCCCCCAACATGCTTGAGGTCTTTTCTGAAATGTACCTATTGTTCTTCGGCATAAGAATCCATGTTGCAATAAGGGCCATCATGACAAGGGCCAAGACAAAACTAACTAGAGATATAGTTTCACATATTTCCACTTGTTCTCTTTCCATCCCGTGGAAAAGAACAAGAAGATTCATCAACAGATACACATGGGCTAGGATTATCTAGGAAAGAATTTGAAGCCAGAGATCTAAAGAATGGTGAGACTGGTATAGGACCTGAAAGTTGTTGTATGATAAATTCAAGGAGGTAAGGCTAGAAAGAGAGCACAAAACCGCAATCTCTCGTGTAGCATATTCTGAGAAAGATCAAGCGATTGTAACAATGCCAGACTAGACATGGTATCAGACAATTCACCTACGAAATGATTGCAGCTCAAGTCCAATCTGATTGTCAAACTCTTCACTTCACCAATTTCTGTTGGGATTTCACCAAAAAGGCCATTGAAGCTCAAATTAAGAAGTGTCAGCTTCTACAGGTTCCTGGAGGACTTTGGGATAGTCCCAGTGAGAAAATTGTTGCTCAAAATAAGCTTGTCGAGATAGCTAAGATTGCCAAAACTCAGAGGAATCTCACCATTGAAGCTATTTTTACTGAGATTAAGCTACTCCAAGTACACAAGCTCTCCAAGTTCAGATGGAATCCCACCAGTTAAGAAATTTTTATGCACCTCCAACAGCTCAAGAACAGTGATATTAGCAATTTCATGAGGCAAACCACCAGAGACATGGTTCATATAAGATGTGTGGAATTGATCAGGAAAAGCCTCTAACAGTAGAAGAAGGTATTTAAGTTTTGAGCACCTATATGATGTTGCTGCAAAACAGTTCAATTGGTAATTATGGAAGGCGTTCGTGAAATTAATGCACTAAAGGTTAGAAACATAAAATGAGAAAGAGGCAAAATTTGAGATTACCTAAAATGAGAAACACGTAATGTGTGTGTCTAATACAAGAACCGAGTCGATTGTGGGATTCCGAGCAGCCACTGCAAGTGCAATTCAGGCCCCCAATGAATCACCAACCAGAGTGTTATGTAGTGTGTGTACTCTATTGAGTAACGACAAGAGTGGTATGTAAAATTCAATGAGGGAAATTTCCAGAAATCATCTTCTTCATATTAGAAACGGTTTGTAATAGAATACATAGCAGCAATATTTAATTGTATGGGTTATGTTCTGTTTCCAGCCTAGGTATACAAACTGTATGATTTGTTGCTCAATCGAAAAGCTAATGACTTCAACAAAAATAAAAACAGTAGCAACACAACAAAATAATTGCATCTAGATAAGCACAAGTAAGTATGTTTTCATGCCGAAAATTCACCATCGATCAGCCAGTACGTACCGGCAGTGTGTGCAGCCTTTTTCTATGCTTACAAGCAAAGTAAACTCCAATTCCAATTCTAATTAATATGATATTCCATCACAAATTCAAATTTTTTTAAAAAAATTATGAATGGTCTAAATATTTACCAGAACAAGGAGAAGGACAAGAGCAGTATCAGACGAACAAAAGCAACATCAGACGAACAAAAGCAACATTATTCTTGTCCATATGCAAAGAAATTACATTGTCATTCTTACAAACAAGGGTCATTCTTACAAACAAGGATTTTACAAGAAAGTGGTAAGGAATCATGGAGAAAAAACCTTAATTCTCTACGGTAAATTTTGGAAATTCAAAGCGGAATTCTATGAAAAAAATAGAGAATTTACCGGGAAACAATGAAATTCAATCACCCGCTCTTTATTCTGGCTGATTGGGTAAAGCGCGGGCGTTAATTTCACCCTCTGATATCCGATGCTCATTCAAAAGGGTCGCTAAGATTTTTTGCCACATAATATTGACCCTCATCTTTGACCCTTGGGCTGGAGATAAAATTTGAGATTGGAAGTCAATATATATTACGTGGCAGCTGAAAGTTACAAAAGGAAGGATGTATTGGAGATGCTCTTAAGGATGAGTGTTTTGATTTTAAATTTGTTACTTGGAAGATGAATTGGGATAGGTTTTGTATTTGACGATGAAGGATATGGGTTGGGATTTGCAGTCGGGTATGGGTGAATTATTTGAGTTGAAATTTAGAATTTTCGAAATGATTATGTGTATGCATATTCATTATGCATTATTTCCTATATCTTTTCTAACAGTAGGACCATGTATGTCATTGTGCATGTGAGGCTAGGCTAAGATGCACAATTCTTCTTAATTAAGATTACATTTTTGTTTTAATTATTTTTTTGTTGTTCTTTATTAATATTGTTTTTATTATTATTGTTTTTTAAATTAAATTTATGTTTTCTATCTCTTTTATTGTATATACTTTTAAGGAAAATTCTTGGGAAAGGTCGTCTTTCCATAGATTTATGAAAAGATGAAGTTTAATAAAAATTATAAAAGATAAAATGTCTTAGTTGCAATATTAAAAATTTATTATGCAACGTGTAGTAGTTATAAAGTTTATAACCCGATTCATGCAACCCGAAATTTTTATCTTCATTTCTTCTAATTTACACGTTGAACCTTGGTCTTTCCATGACTTATGGAAAGACCGTATTTCAAGAGACGGACTCAACTTTTATAATATCTATTTTTAAATTTTATATATATATATATATATATATATATATATATATAATTTGTCAGTGTCATGCGTGTATGATTTCTTAAAAACCATAGAATAAAAATGAGGAAAATGAACATAAGGTGATTGGTATCTGTTATCCACAAAAAGAGTAGTATGATTTAAATACGAGCGGATATATAATTTGAGTATGGAGTGATTAAAAGTTTACTTAATTGGCAATTTTTTAAAATATTCTTTCTTCATCATTTTTAATTTATAATTATAGTGCTTGTGCAAAAATAATTTCCTCTCATCATTATATTAATTTGATATTATCTTTATCAAAACTTTGATGAATATTAACTTTAATTTGATAACATTGCAGATTAATATAGTTATAAATAATATTATTTATAATTAAAAACCTCTACTTAATTGTTGTTCTTGTTTTTTATTTTAACTTTAATTATTTATTATTTATTATTTTATTTTATTTTTAAAATTTTCTTTTTTTATACTGGTTATGTGTTAATACATAATAATTATTATTTTTATTTGTGTAAGAGTGATATTAAGAGATTCAATTGACATAACACGATTTATATCAGTGTTATGTATAGTGTATTAGTCTAATTATGTTTGGCATTTCACAATATATATATATATATGTATGTATGTATATATGTACAGTTGATACCTAGGACATACAATGAATATATTCACATTAGATAATGAATTTAGAAAGATATATACTCCCTTTGTCCCATTATAAGTTGCACTTTTACTATTTGATAGTCAACATTGTCAAACGTTGATCACATATTTGAATAGATATATAAACAATAATATTACCATATGTGATATTGTTTGATTTATCGTAATAATTAGTTTCTAAATATCAATTTTTTATTTGACATTTAGTTAAACATATTAACGGTCAAATATGTTTCTTGAAGATCGTAAAAAAATTCTATGCAACTTATGCTGAGACAGATGGAGTAATTAATTTATTTATCCAATTAAAGTTTAGTAGTTGTCCTATAATAAAAAAAGCAATTGTTAGTGGCTTTTCCTGATGTGCTGGAAGATTTTCAGTTCCATCTCCCATCAAGGTGTTGCTTCTGTTTCAAAGAATTAGAATCTATTCACCATAGTCTTAATAACTGTGAACAAGTTCAACACATATGGAGCACCATTGATAAGATTTTTTCCTTAAGCTCCAATAAATTTCAGTTACTATGGGATAGATACTTTAACTATTGGAACCTTGACAACCATGATACTGCTACTGCTAAGCTAATTAGAATAATCTCTTGTGTGGTTATCTGGTATCTTTGGTGTGCTAGATGTACTTACACCTTTGAGGGGTTAAACCTCTAACAAAGAATATCATCAGTAGAATCTTATTTCACTTTAATGATACTTTCCTGGCTCATAAAATGAATTTCATATGGGACTTAACTAACATCCCCAGATTGATTCATCAGATACAGAATATCCAGAGAGCCGTTAAAATCATTAAACGGACATTACCCTCTAATTTAAAATTAAATACTGATGGTTCTTGTTTAAAGAATGGGAAAGCAGGATAGGATGTATCATAAGGGACCACAGTGGAAAGGTGATAGTAGCTCTATCAAAGTCTATAACCGCTTACACCAGTCTGCAAGCTGAAACTGCAGCTCTGCTACAAGGACTACAATTAGTTATACTTCATAACATCAACTATATAGAAATTGAAATGGATTTAATGACATTAATAAAGATGGTGAAAAAATAGTACAAGATCTCTTGGAAATGTCTTCAACAAATGTGAGGCATCTGGCAGCTGCTATAAAAGTTTTGAATTTACTCTGCAACACATCTTCAAAGAACTCAATGGAGCTGCAGATACATTATCCAAACTGGCCATTAAAAGCCTAGTAAACCATACTTTCATCTCTTTAAATCTTCCTAAAGACATAACTGGATATGTTAAGCTTGATTCAGTCTCATATCCGCATGTTAGAGTTGGTTAAATTCTGTAAAATGTGATTCAGTGGCTTTAAACTGTTTGGTAGAACAAGGTACTGCTCTTTCCAATGTTTTTTTGCAAGTACAGAAGATTTCACTTGGATTCTCAAACATGGTGCATCCACTAAAGATCGAGATGAAGACAAGACGAGAGAACCAATAATACTGACTACTAGAACTTCATCTTCCATCACCTGCAGTAGACCCCTTCAACAAAACATTGATTCAATCTTCAAATTGGTGCCTGTTTTTGGTGAATCGGATTGGAGGTTGTTTTCATTACTTGCATCAGACCATAGAGTGAAACGCTTCACGGGGAAGTGTTTTACCAGGGGTTTCTACGGGAGGCCATCTCTTTATGCTAATATGGGGTGTGGAGGCATAAACATGGTAGGTCGTAAAGGACTCTGACACGAGTTCAACGTGCCAAATCCTAGTTTTACACATGGGGTGTAAATATGTGATTCGGATCAAAGCTCTTTGTATATATTTTTCCACGAAACTATCCTGTTTGTAATTCTTATAGAGCTCACGAAGTTTCCTTTTAAAGGTCTGGGGAGCCTAATATATACCCCTCACTACGGTGAGTTTATAATGAAAAAAATTAAAATAAAAAAAAATCGTTGTTCAAGAGCCATTGTCATCTACACTATATACTAATAGAGCAACTTCTTGATTAAGTGGCACGTCCGCATTTAACCATATCAATTCACAAATTTTTGACAAGTGACACTTCCAAAGATTGACACATCAACTACCCTCATTTAATTGATTTCCACTAATTTGAAATTTGATTCTACCTTTATTATTTTCCTAAACTTAAAATGTCCCTTCTTCTTTAACTAAGCTTTCATTTTCCTCTCTTCCGTCTTTTCTTATTCCATGTAAATTTATTTATATATTATTTATTTTTGATAATATTTCTATATAAAATTTATCTTCCATCTTTACAAATATATATATATATATATTATTGTCCTGTAAATATAAAATATTTAACTAATTATCAATAAATAGTAAATTAAAATAAAATTTACTTATAATATATAAATATAATAAAATAATTATAATTATAGTTAATTATTTTAAATCGTTCATTGCACAAGTATAACTTATGTTATACTTTTTATTTTCATTTTATGTTATTATTTTTTTATAAATTATTATAGTATTAATAAATATATTAATTTATTTTAATTAATGCATTGAGTGTAATTCTCACTAGGAGTATCTTTCAAAGAAAGGATCACCATTAAATATAACAAATTATTACTTATTCAAATTATAAATTATATTATATCTTAATTTTTCATTCAGAATCGTGGATCGACACATATGTTATCTAACGAGAGATAAAGACGCGAAAAATTATGCACTATAATACAACAGCCAAAAAATGGAGGAAAGTATTTGGAAATTGTATAAATTGTTAAGGTCAAAAATAAAATGAGGATCACGATCGCGCGGTTACAGAACCACATCTAAAATGTGTGTTTTATAATTTAAGTGTGTAATTATTACTCCTTCTGTTTTACTAAGAGTGGCACACTAGATTTAGCCTCTTGAATTAATATGAAGAAAATGAAAGGTTAAAATTGAATGTAGAAAGTAAAAAGTAAAATAAGTAGATGAAATTGTAAAAATCTTGCCAAAAATGAAAAGTGTATCATTTTTAAAAAAAATCAATAAAGTAAATGTGTCACTATTAGTGAAACGGAAGGAGTACTATTTTATAAGGGAAAGTTTCAGGAAAGGCGGTCTTTCCATAAGTTCTAAGGAGCATTTGCCTTAAATGTTGTGATTTTTTATAAAATTTAAATATTGCATTTTATAAGTTAAAACAAGTAATAATATGCATTTGAAGGTGAAAATCTAAAAATATATCATATAAAATAATATTTTCAAAAATTTTAAATTTTGTATATAATTTAAGAAATGCAGTGTATAAGGTAAAAAATAAGTGGCATGTCCATAAGCTTATGGACAGGCCGCCTATCAGGAGACCCACTCATTTTATAACTATTGAAAAACATTATAGTGATGAATGTTAGGATCATTTCTTGCTCTTATCTTGACTGAAACATTTTGTTTGAAAAAATTGAGGCCGTTTTTAACCACTTCTATTATTTCCCCGGTTTCAATTTAAATTACTCATTTACCTTATAATATTATTCTCTATAAAAGTTTAACTACATATTTAAATATTTATAACATATAATATTGTCGTATGTGATATTATTAAATTCATCGTGACAAATAATTTTTATAAAATAACTTTTTTTATCGTTATTATACATAACTAAACATATTAATAGTTAAATACATCTCTCAAACGATATAAAATAATTAATATGCAATTTAAGGTGAGACTGATGTCGGTATCATTTTTACTTTGTTGGAATAAATTTTCTGACTCTCCAACGTATAGCAAGTCAGCAACTCATTTCTCGGTGGAACTTTAGAAATTCTTCTTGATGTCACGTCTTTACTTGGTAATCCATAGGTACTAATTCTATTTGTAATCATTAGTTTAAAAAACATGCTTGTTAATATCTTTACAACGATTTGGTGAGACGGTCCTACTTATTCTT
Organism: Rubia yunnanensis; assembly: GCA_037428765.1. Classification (NCBI taxonomy): domain Eukaryota; kingdom Viridiplantae; phylum Streptophyta; class Magnoliopsida; order Gentianales; family Rubiaceae; genus Rubia; species Rubia yunnanensis. The sequence goes on from CM075067.1 coordinate 72,710,560, forward strand.
ACGAAAGACAGAGTATTTATGTGTAATTATTCAAAAAATAAGAGATGACATAAAGTACTTTTTATAATTTTTAAAATTTCACTTAGATCAAGTGCAATGGTAGAAATCACTTGTGGTTTCTTATCAATTAAATATATTATTTCTCTCAATTTCTCTCTTTCATCTCACTCTAAGAAATCACTTAAGAAACCGCCTCATATTTTCTCCACAATGGTAAGAAACCACTATATCTGAAATTTAGTTTTACCTAATTAATTTAATTATCACTACTGTGTTCCAACATAACCTATCTAACCAAGTATGCAATAAAGTAAAGCATAAAAGACACAAGACTTGGTTACGCAGTTCGGTGAAATCCACCTACATCTGCGGGGCCTGACCTAGTTCAGAATGAATCCACTAATCAGAAAGATACATTACAAAGTACACCATACAATTATACTTATCTTATCTAACTATAACGTGAATCCTGCAAGCTCCCTTGCTACTGATCTGCCTTGATCAGACTCCCTCTGACCTCGAAACTCGTCAACTCTGGATCTCCTCCTCCCGAGGAATTAAGGCATATGATTATGAACTTTGTGCAGTAGGTCCGTGTGTTGGAACATAGAATTCTGGCTCTTTGCAATTCTCGAAAGATAAAAAATCTGTGTGCAGATTTTTTCTATTAAGTCCGTAAATAATGCAGCCGTGTTTGTTCTCTATATATAGTTCATGAGCAGATCTGAATTCTCCATGATTATCTCCATAATATTCCTATTCCAAATATGTTTATTAAAGCATATCCAAATCCCATAAATAAAGAGATTTTCCTTATCTCAATATCTCCATATATTCGATAATAACAACTCCATATTTATAGAGATTTTTCATAAATCAACCATGCTTCCATACGCCTAATATATAGAAGAATATTCAGATTTCCATAAATCACAAATACCATAATATTCTGTCTTCTTTTTTCGTAAACACCTTGGCGTAAATATGCTGAATTTCGCATGCACACATGAAGATTATTCCATCTCCAATTTCATAGCATTAATCAAATCCCACATATATAGGAACTGATATATTCTCCAACTCAATACAACTTGGACTAGATGTATCCTTCTCGGATTCAGTCTTCAACATTTCCTTATTTCACCAAAATTCCTTCTTTGATGTTGCAACTCAATAATACCATATTTGCATAATTTCCACAAATTGCCAACTAGATAAATCTAGAATTTGCAATATCTACTATTTATGTATCTCACTTGAATTTCTTCATCATACTCATTAATTTTAACATTAATATTTAATTTAAATAAATTTTTCCACCCAAAAATAAATTGAATATGAAATTTAATAGTATATTTTTATAGTTTCATTTCATTTTTTGCAAAATATTATTAAATATATCATTTTTAATTTCATATTTTGTTTTATTTATCAAAATAATTTTTTGAAATTTATTTTCAACTTCCAAATGCTATTGTAGAATAAAAATTGAGAAAAAAGAACTATATTATGGAATTAGTGTGTCAAGAAGTCTCACCAAATGAAAGAATGGTTTTTAAGTAGTTTCTTAGTAAGAAACTAGTAGGTGAAACTAGTAGTTTCTTAGTAAGAACAAGTGTAGTGAGGGTTTCTTAAATTTAAAAAATTGCTCTAAAAACCGAAAACACCCACAGTGGTGGTTTCTAGCTCGATTTCTTGTTATGAAACCGGCCCATAGTTGCCAACTAGGGAACCGGTTAAGAAATTGGTGGTGTCAGTGGGAGCACATGGCAAAGGGGCCGCCTGCTTCGGCCCATTTGTTTTTGCCTCAGTGGGACACTTGTCACCCATGCATTGGGCCACGTGTCCCACATGCAGAATTATTATTATTTTTGTTTTAAATCCATTGACACATGGTGCCTTTCGGTTGGGCTGCGTGTCCAACGGATTTTAAAATTTGGAACGCTGATTCAACAAAAATGAGTGGGACACGAGTCCCACTTATATGGCTACACGTGTCCCATCTCAATTGAAAATTCTAATGTCCATTTTTAAATGGGACACGTGTCCCAACCGTATGGTGACACGTGTCCCAACGGCTTTTTTTTTTTGCAATTATAGTTTTAAAAAAATTTATTAATAAAAATTATAATGTATTATTAAATTTTACATTCAACTTATTTTGGGTGAACAAATTAAAATAAATTAAATGTTAATGGTAAAATTAATGAGTATGATAGAGAAAATCAAGTGGGGTCAATAAACAGTCAAAAATGGTTTCTTACCATTGTGGGAATAAAAAATGGTGGTTTCTTAAGTGATTTCTTAAGATTAGGTGGAAGAGAGAGAATGAGAGAAATAATATATTTAATTGGTAAAAAATCGGTAGTGATTTCTACCATTGCACATGCTCTAAAAACCTCATTGTGGGCTTGTGTGGTTTCTTAAGTGACTTCTTAACATTAAGAAATCACCATGCCTATGCTCTTAGAGCATATACAATGGTAGAAACCGCTACCGGTTTCTTACTAATTAAATATATTATTTTTCTCATTCTCTCTCTTCCACCTCACTTTAAGAAACCACACATTTTCTTCTCCACAATGACAAGAAACTACTTTTTACTATTCATGTACCCCACTTGATTTTCTCTATCCTACTCATTAATTTTATTATTAACATTTAATTTAAATAAATTTGTCTACCCAAAATAAGTTGAACGTGAAATTTAATGATACATTATAAATTTTAAAATTGAATTTCATTTTTTTCAATAATTATTCCAGATTTTTTCAATAATTTTTCTTCAATAATTTTCTCAAAAATTATTCCAAATCATTCCAAAATTTAATCAATAATCATTCAATATTTTTAATTTTAAAATGTTATAAAATTAAATTATACAAATAAAAAAATTAGCTTTTTTTAAAAAATTTTTTAATACAAAGATAGGGACACGTGGCCCAACCAGAGGGTGCCACGTGTCCCTCTACTTACAAAAAAATATATGCAGCATTTGAGTGGGACATGTGGCCCAATGCATGGGTGACACGTGTCCCACAGAGCCAAAAAAATTGGGTCGCATCAGGCGGCCCTGTGCCATGTGCACATGCTCTGACATAACCGGTTTCTTAACCAGTTCCCTAGTTAGTAAGAAACCGACCTAGAAATCACCATTGTGGGTGTTTTCAGTTTTTAGAGTGGTTTTTTAAATTTAAGAAACCCCCACTGCACTTGCCCTTAGACCAAGTGTAGTGTTAGAAACCGCTACTGGTTTCTTACTAATCAAATATATTATTTCTCTTACTCTCTCTTCTATCTAATCTTAAGAAACCACTTAAGAAACCACCATTTTTCATTCTCACAATGGTAAGAAACCACTTTTGACTATTCATTGACCCCACTTGATTCTCTCTATCCTACTAATTAATTTTACAATTTAATTTAATTTAATTTGTTCACCTAAAATAAGTTGAATGTGAAATTTAATAATACATTATAATTTTTATTAATATAATTTCGTTTTATTTAAAAAAGTATAAATAATTCACTTTTTTCTTATAATTTTCGTGTTTTTTTATTCAAAAATGAAATGAAATTTCTTTTTTCTTGTCATGAAATTGTTAAATATTTTGTTATCTATAATAAAGAATAAGATATATTGATTTTATAAAAATAAATTTAAAACATGACATTAGAAAAGTCAATTATAACGAGAAGACAAATTACAATAAATACTTAAATAATAAAATATTTAATCTAGTCCGACCAATTATTACAAAATGAAAATAGAAATAATGATTAGAATGTAACCGTTGGAATTAAATTTGCAGCCATGAAAATTTTGCAATTTTTTTAAATATAGCCGTTGGGACACGTGTCACCTTACGGTTGGGACACATGTCCCATTAAAATTCACAGCTTATATTATCATTGAAATGAGACACGTGTCGTCATATAAGTGATTTTCATCTGCTCTGCTCCTTTTTTTTGCCGGTTGACACGTGGCCCAACCTGATGGTGCCACATGTCAGCGGCTGTTAAACAAAAAAATTAAAAGCTGCATGCGGGACACGTGGCCCAATGCATGGGTGATACGTGTCCCACATGCTTAAAAAGAAATGGCGCAGCAGGCGGCCCCCCAGGCTATGTGACACGGCTGACAAAGCTGCCACGTCAGCTTTCTTAACCGGTTCCCAACATGGCAACCAAGGGCCGATTTCTTGTTAAGAAACCGGCCTAAAAATCACCACTGTGGGTGCTTTCGGTTTCTAGAGCGATTTTTTAAAATTAAGAAACCCTCACTGCACTTGCTCTTAAAGCATATGCAATTGTAGAAACCGCTACCGGTTTCTTACCAATTAAATATATCATTTCTCGCATTCTCTCTCTTCCACCTAATCTTAGGGCATGAGCAATGGGTTTTTAAAAATTTAAAAAACCGCTCTAAAAACTGAAAACATTCACAGTAGCGGTTTTTAGGCCAATTTCTTGTTAAGAAACCGGCCCATAGTTTCCAACTAGGGAACCGGTTAAGAAACCGGTTCAGAAACCGGTTCTATCAGGCTTTGTCAGCACTGTGGCAGAGAAGGGGGCCGCCATGTGCGGCCTAATTTTATTTCCCTGAGTGGGACACGTGTTGCCCAAGCATTGGGCCACGTGTCCCACTAGCAGAATTTTATTTTTTTATTTAAATCCGTTGACACGTGGCACCTTCCGGTTGGGCCACGTGTCCAACGGATTTAAAAATTTGGACCGATCGGTCAACATAAATCAGTGGGATGTGTGTCCCACTTATATGGCGACACATGTCCCACTCAACAAATAAATTTCTGGTTTCCGTATTGCAATGGGACACGTGTCCCCATATGGTTGGGACACGTGTCCCGACAGCTATTTTAAAAAAAATCAAATTTTTGAAAAAAAAGAAGATATATTTGTATGAAATCAATATATCTTTTTCTTTATTATAGATAACAAAATATTAAACAATTTCACGACAAGAAAATGAATTATTTTATACTTTTTAAATAAAACAAAATTCTATGAATAAAAATTATAATGTATTATTAAATTTTACGTTCAACTTCTTTTGGGTGAAAAAATTAAATTAAATTAAATGTTAATGGTAAAATAAATGAGTAGGATAGAGAAAATTAAGTGGGGTCAATGAATAGTCAAAAGTGGTTTCTTATCATTGTGGGGATAAAAAAAGGTGGGTTTTTAAGTGGTTTTTTAATATTAGGTGGAAGAGAGAGAATGAGAGAAATAATATATTTAATTGGTAAGAAACCGGTATCGGTTTCTACCATTGCATATGCTCTTAAGAAACCACTTAAGAAACCACCTTTTTTTATCCCCACAATGGTAAGAAACCACCTTTGACTATTCATTGATCCTAATTGATTTTCTCTATCCTACTCATTAATTTTACCATCAGCATTTAATTTAATTTGTTCACCCAAAATAAGTTGAATGTGAAATTTAATAATACATTATAATTTTTATTAATATAATTTTGTTTTATTTAAAAAGGTATAAAATAATTCACTTTTTTATTTATAATTTTCGTATTTTATTATTCAAAAATGAAATGAAATTTCTTTTTTCTTGTCATGAAATTGTTAAATTTTTTTATCTAAAATAAAGAATAAGATATATTGATTTTATAAAAATAATTTTAAAACATGACATTAGAAAAGCCAATTATAACGAGAAGATAAATTACAATAAGTACTTAAATGATAAAATATTTGATCTAGTCCGACCAATTATTACGAATTGAAAATAGAAATAGGGATCTAGTCTGACCAATTATTATTCTGCCCCGTATCCATTATACAATCGGTGGAATTATCAAACCAATCGCTGCATAGAATATTATCAGCTTCTATTGTCCATTTCTCCCGGTTACTTTTCTTCTTCGTATCCTTACTCCCGCGCACTAGTGCAAGGTATTCGCTTTCTTCAAATTCTATTATAATATACAAACAAATTAAATATAAAAATTTGTATATATAAAGTAAAAAGAGATGCAACGTTGTTGAATTAAATATACTACATTGTTAAATAGAGCCAAAGAAAATAAATTAAGTACGTTTCATAATTTAAATAATAATAAAATATTATTATTTAATATATTGTGATTTAAATACTTTAAAATAAATACTACATGTAAGTTAACAAAAAATGTCTACACATAAATGAACATGTATAGTAAATATTGATGTACTTTACATATCTTTACATATAAGCACATGAACTATTTTACATTTAATAAATACTTTTATCCATTTGAATAATATGTCGAATATACTGATTTTAAAATATATCATAAATAAATAAAGGCAATAAAAATTAATGATGAACTGGATTCTTCATAATTAAAATATAACACATTATGATAGGATTTACCATCCGGAACTTCGTGACTTCTAAATTGACACCCGTGGTCATTTGCAAAAATTTGACCCGGTGAACCCCGACCTCCTTGGTAGCAAAATGATCCTAATTCGTTAATTGCCTCAAGGTGTGGAGAATGAAAGTTTGGACTATAAAAGTTCAGGTAGGAATTTTGTGATTGGGCGTTAGGATTTTGGGAATAGTGTTTCGGGTAAGGAGTGTTCGTGTATGCATTTTGGGAAGAGTAATATTGATTTTGAAAATTCATGTACGAATGTTGGGAATTCATATAAAAGTTGGGCGGGGTGTTTGGCGAATTTTCATAAAATTCCGAATTTGAAATTGGACAAATATTTGAATTTTGGGATGAATTTTTGGAATTAGAAGAATTTGGAATTACCTTATCTTTCCCATTCGACGGTATTCGTGAATCCATTTAAAAAATTGATAACAAAGTGAATATTGGAAACAAATTTAGGAGATGAAAGATTGAGGTAGAAGTGTTGGAATTGAAAGTGGTGTGGTTAAATTGGGTGAATTGGCTCTATTTATAAGTAAAAAAAAGGATCCATTGGAAAATTTTGAACACATTTAATGATCTGAAATTTATATTTTAAAAACAAAATTTGCAATTTTTTATAAAAAATATCTGTTGGGACATGTGTCACCATACGGTTGGGACACGTGTCCCATTTAAAAATGAAAAGCAGAAGTTGCCATTAAGATGAGCCACGTGTTGCCATATAAGTGGGACACGTGTCCCACTCATTTTTGTTAACCTAACAGCAGAATTTTTAAATCCGTTGGACATGTGGCCCAACCAGAAGGTGCCACGTGTCAATGGATTTTAAAAAAATAATAATAATTCTGCATGTGGGACACGTGGCCCAATGCATAGGTGACATGTGTCCCACTTAGACAAAGAAAAATGGGCCGCAACAGGTGGCCCATTTGCCATGTGCGCGGCCTGACACCCTGAGACGAACCGGTTTTTTAACTGGTTCCCTACTTGGCAACTATGGACCACCAGTGTGGGTGTTTTCGATTTTTAGGGCAATTTTTTAAATTTAAGAAACCCCCACTGCACTTACTCTTAGACCAAGTGCAGTGGTAGAAACTGCTATCGATTTCTTACCAATTGAACATATTATTTTTCTCGTTCTCTCTCTTCCACCTCACTTTAAGAAACCGCTTAAGAAACCATCATTTTTCTTCTTTACAATGGTAAGAAACCACTTTTTACTATTTATGTACCCCACTTGATTTTCTCTATCATACTCATTAATTTTATTATTAACATTTAATTTAAATATATTTGTCTACCCAAAATAAATTGAACTTAAAATTTAATAATACATTATAATTTTTAAAATTGACTTTCATTTTTTTCAATAATTATTCCAAAAATTTTCAATAATTGTTCATCAATAATTTTCTCAAAAATCATTCCAAATCGTTCCTGATTTTAATAAAAAAAACCATTCTATATTTTAAATTAAAAAAATGTTTTAAAATTAAATTTTACAAAAAAAGATTTTAAAACAAAATTAAAAACAAAGGTAGAGACACGTGGCCCAACCAAAAGTTGCCACGTGTCCCATACTTTTAAATGCAGGAAAATGGCTGCATTTAGTGGGACACATGGGCCAACCAAAGGCTAACACATGTCCCACTACATGGGAAAAAAATTGGCCGCTTCAAGCGGCCAGTAAGCCTATGTGCACACTGACACACACCGATTGCATGGTAGAAAACCAAGGGCCGGTTTCTTGTTATGAAACCGGCCTAAAAATCGCCATTGTGGGTGTTTTCAGTTTCTACAACGATTTTTAAAAATTAAGAAACCCCCATTGCACTTACTCTTAGACCAATGCAGTGGTAGAAACCGCTATCGATTTCTTATCAATTAAATATATTATTTCTTGCATTCTCTCTCATCCACCTAATCTTAAGAAACCATTTAAGAAACCACAATGATAAGAAACCACTTTTGACTATTCATTGACCCTACTTGATTTTCTCTATCCTACTCATTAATTTTACCATTAACATTTAATTTAATTTAATTTGTTCACCCAAAATAAGTTGAATGTGAAATTTAATAATACATTATAATATTTATTAATAGAATTTTAGTTTTATTTTAAAAAGTATAAAATAATTCACTTTTTTATAATTTTCGTGTTTTATTATTCAAAAATGAAATGAAATTTCTTTTTTCTTGTCATGAAATTTTTAAATATTTTGTTATCTATAATAAATAATAAGATATATTGATTTTATAAAAATAAATTTAAAACATGACATTAGAAAGACCAATTATAACGAGAAGACAAATTACAATAAATACTTAAATAATAAAATATTTGATCTAATCCGATCAATTATTACAAATTAAAAATAGAAATAATGATCTAGTCTGACCAATTATGACAAATATGAAACTGGAATATTGATCTAGTCTGAACAATTATTACTAATACAAAACAAGGTAAACATTAAAGAACAAAAAACATGGATGACAGAACCATACCGATATGCTAATTTTGACCACCCAAATATTGGTACAGATGTTCTGTTTGGTCGTTTTTAAATTGGTCATGTTTAGCTCTGTTGCGTACTTCCCTCCAATTTTGTCTAAAAGTCAGTAGATCAGCATGTCGCTCTGCGTTGTAATGCCATGGTGAGTCATTGATTTGGTCATAATCACATGGTTGAACCCGCAACCCATAGGTATCTCTTTCATCTTCGACTATCATGTTGTGCAGTATGATACAAGCTATCATAATTTCACCCAACGTTTCTATGTTCCAGTACCTGGCTGGGTTGCGGATCACAGAGAACCGGGCTTGTAAAATACCAAAAGCACGTTCGACGTTTTTCCTGTAACTCTCTTGACGCTTTGTGAACAGTTGTTTCTTGGGGTCATTTGGAGCCGTATACGCTGGCATGAAGGTCACCCACTTAGGATAGATTCCATCTGTAAGATAGTACCCTTGATCGTAGCTGCGAACATTGACTTCATATGGAAAACATAGAGCCCTTCCTTTACAAACGTCATCAAACAAAGGTGACTTGTCCAGGACGTTGATGTCATTATTTGACCCCGCCATGCCAAAAAAATGCATGCCAAATTCACATATTATATGCGGCCACTACTTCTAATATAATTGAGGCACGCCCATTTCTACCCTGAAATTGACCTTTCCAACCCATGGGGCAGTTTTTCCACTCCCAATGCATACGATCAATACATCCTAACGTACCTGAAAATTCACGTCCACGAGCTACATGCATAAGCTATGCAATATCGTCTGGGTTTGTTGGTCGGAGGTATTTTGGACGGTATACAGCAATAATTGCTTTGACAAAATGAGCCACCGTTTCTCTGACTGTTATTTTTCCCATCTGTAAGATTTCATCCAGTTTTTCGTATGCACAACCATATGCCAAATGGCGCATTGCCACCGTGCACTTGTGGAGTGGCGAAAATCCTTGATAAGAGGTTGCATCAACCCTTTTTCTGAAATAGGGATCGTGGTTGGTGATATCTTCCAGTATGCTCTCGATTACATTTTTCCGCATAAGAAACCTAGTACAAAAATGTTGTTCATCGTACATTCTTTCAGGGGATGGAGAAAAATATTTCCTTTAGAGTACTTCCTGTGCTCGGAGACAGTCTTATATGATTTCTGGTTTTCTTTAGTAAGGTTGAAGAAGTTTGAGAACTCTCATCAACAAGGGTTGCATACAGTTGTCTTGCCATTTCTGGAAAATTCATGACAAAGTTAATCATCTTCGGATCGGTATCGGGTAGAAAACCGGGAATATCATAAGTATTTGTGTTTGATGATTCTCCAAAGTGAAGTTCATCATCGTTGTTGGGGGAGGTAGAGGAAGGCATAATTGTGTAGAAGAAGGAAAATTGGGTTGATAGGAATTTGGGAATGAAATGAAACATAAGCGAATGATCCCTTTATATAGAACCATCACATGTGAAAACCGCATTGGATTTGTATGTCAGAATCTTAGAAATTGATGAATTCGACCCACGTGACTCGATGAGACTTGTCAATGACAACCGCATTGGATTTTTATGTTAGAATCTTTGAAATTGATGAATTCGACCCACGTGACTCGATGGTACTTGTCAATGACAACCGCATTGATTTTGTATGTCGGAATCTTTGAAATTGATGAATTTGACCCACGTGACTCGATGAGACTTGTCAATGACAATCGCATTGATTTTGTATGTCGGAATCTTTGAAATTGATGAATTCGACCCACGTGACTCGATGAGACTTGTCAATGACAACCACATTGATTTTGTATGTCGAAATCTTTGAAATTGATTAATTCAACCCACGTGACTCGATGGGACTTGTCAATGACAACCGCATTGATTTTGTATGTTGGAATCTTTGAAATTGATGAATTCGACCCACGTGACTCGGTGGTACTTGTTAATGACAACCGGATTGATTTTGTATGTCAGATATTTGAAATTGATGAATTCAACCCACGTGACTCGATGAGACTTGTCAATGACAACCGCATTGCTTTTGTATGATCTAGTTTGACCAATTATTACAAATAAATTATTACAATCAATTCCGACCATAGACTACCCCAATTAATTTATCTCGTAGTGCTTCCTCTGCTGTGCTCAAATCTTCCCTTTGCATCAGAGTATTTAGGATTCTAGTGTTAGCCACATAAACTTTGCGCTCTAATTGCATTTGGACGAACTCCCATTGCGCTATGTTATACTCCATTTTAGCTCTTTCGCTATCTGTAATCTTTTCAGAATTCTTAGAAGCTTCTTCGATTGTGGACATACACTGCATTCGTTGTGATTCTTTTGATTGCTCATCATCTGTTGTTCTTCGGGTTGCCTTTCCCTTTCCCCTTGCCTTTCATTTTGCGGCTTTCACACCAATATGGCTGGATGGATATTGCGTTGTCTAAGCACTATCGCTACTACTAGGCGTTGATGGCACCCGTGGTGAATATTCCCCTCCATTAGTGTCCTTTGGGCCATATCGTGCCATAAATTTAGGGTTAGTCTTGCACAATTCGTAGCAATGAAAGAATAGAAACTGTTGGCTATAATTTTCATCTGCATAAAAATTCATGGCCCATGACTTCATATCTCCTTGGCTGGAGCCACTCCCATTCCGGCTATAGTGTCGTGCGGCTTTACTTTCACATCCCACATATTTGGCGATATCGTGAGAAAGTTTTTTTCACCTAGCCTAGAGCGACTTCATTGTCTGGTTGCATTTTGCATACTTATTCAAATCGGATGTAATTTTATGCAAAAACACACCAGCATTCTGCACCGTACCCATTATACAATCGGTGGAATTATCAAACCAATCGCTGCATAGAACATTATCAGCTTCTATTGTCCATTTCTCCCGGTTACTTTTCTTCTTCGTATCCTTACTCCCGCACACTAGTGCAAGGTCTTCGCTTTCTTCAAATTCTATTATAATATACGAAAAAATTAAATATACAAATTTGTATATATAAAGTAAAAAAGAGATGCAACGTTGTTGAATTAAATATACTACATTGTTAAATCAAGCCAACAAAAATAAATTATGTACGTTTCATAATTTAAATAATAAAAAATATTATTGTTTAATATATTGTGATTTAAATACTTTAAAATAAATACTACATGTAAGTTAACAAAAAATGTCTACACATAAATGAACATGTATAGTAAATACTGATGTACTTTACATATCTTTACATATAAGCACATGAACTATTTTACATTTAATAAATACTTTTATCCATTTGAATAATATGTCGAATATACTGATTTTAAACTATAACATAAATAAATAAATGCAATAAAAATTAATGATGAACTGGATTCTTCATAATTAAAATATAACACATTATGATAGGGTTTACCATCCGGAACTTCGTGACTTCCAAATTGACACCCGTGGTCATTTGCAAAAATTTGACCCGGTGAACCCCGACCTCCTTGGTAGCAAAATGATCCTGATTCGTTAATTGCCTCAAGGTGTGGAGAATGAAAGTTTGGACTATAAAAGTTCGGGTAGGAATTTTGCGATTGGGCGTTAGAATTTTGGGAATAGTGTTTCGGGTAAGGAGTGTTCGTGTATGCATTTTGGGAAGAGTAATATTGATTTTGGAAATTCATGTACGAATGTTGAGAATTCATATAAAAATTGGGCGGGATGTTTGGCGAATTTTCATAAAATTCCGAATTTGAAATTGGACGAATATTTGGATTTTGGGATGAATTTTTCGAATTAGAAGAATTTGGAATTACCTTATCTTTCCCATTCGACAGTCTTCGCGAATCCATTTAAAAAATTGATAACAAAGTGAATAATGGAAACAAATTTAAGAGATGAAAGATTGAGGTATAAGTGTTGGAATTGAAAGTGGTGTGGTTAAATTGGGTGAATTGGCTCTATATATAAGTAAAAAAAAGGATCCGTTGGAAAATTTTGAACACATTTAATGATCTGAAATTTATATTTTAAAAACAAAATTTGCAATTTTTTTAAAAAATATCCGTTGGGACACGTGTCACCATACGGTTGGGACACGTGTCCCATTTTTAAATGGAAAGCAAAAGTTACCGTTGAGATGAGACATGTGTTTCCATATAAGTGGGACACGTGTCCCACTCATTTTTGTTGACCCAACAACAGAAATTGTAAATCTTTTGGACACGTGGCTCAACCAGAAGGTGCCACGTGTCAACGGATTTAAAAATAATAATAATTCTGCATGTGGAACACGTGGCCCAATGCATAGGTGACATGTGTCCCACTTAGACAAAGAAAAATGGGCCGTAGCAGGTGGCCCATTTGCCATGTGCGCGGCCTGACACCCTGAGACGGATCAGTTTCTTAACTGGTTCCCTACTTGGCAACTATGGACCACCAGTGTGGGTGTTTTCGATTTTTAGAGCGGTTTTAAAAATTTAAGAAACCCCCACTGCACTTGCTCTTAGACCAAGTGTAGTGGTAGAAACCGCTGTCGGTTTCTTACCATTAAACATATTATTTTTCTCATTCTCTCTCTTCCACCTCACTTTAAGAAACCACTTAGGAAACCATCATTTTTCTTCTCCACAATGGTAAGAAACCACTTTTTACTATTTATGTACCTCACTTGATTTTCTCTATCATACTCATTAATTTTATTATTAATATTTAATTTAAATAAATTTGTCTACCCAAAATAAGTTGAACGTAAAATTTAATAATACATTATAATTTTTAAAATTGACTTTCACTTTTTTCAATAATTATTCCAAAAATTTTCAATAATTTTTCATCAATAATTTTCTCAAAAATCATTCCAAATTTTTATTCCAAATCGTTCCTGATTTTAATAAAAAATCATTCTAGATTTTTGGTTTAATTTTTTTTAAAATTAAATTTTACAAAAAAAATTAGATTTTAAAACAAAATTAAAAACAAAGGTAGAGACACGTGGCCCAACCAAAAGTTGCCACGTGTCCCATACTTTTAAATGCAGGAAAATGGCTGCACTTAGTGGGACACATGGGCCAACTAGAGGCTAACACATGTCCTACTACATGGAAAAAAAATTGGCCGCTTAAAGCGGCCAGTAAGCCCATGTGCACACTGACACACGCTGGTTTTTTAACCGGTTGCATGGTAGAAAATCAAGGGCCGGTTTCTTGTTAAGAAACCGGCCTAAAAAGCACCAATGTGGGTGTTTTCAGTTTCTACAACGGTTTTTAAAAATTAAGAAACCCCCATTGCACTTGCTCTTAGACCAATGCAGTGGTAGAAACCACTACCAGTTTCTTATCAATTAAATATATTATTTCTCTCAATCTCTCTCATCCACCTAATCTTAAGAAACAACCATTTTTTGTGTGTCAGAATCTTAGAAATTGATGAATTCAACCCACGTGACTTGATGGGACGTGTCAATGACAACCGCATTGGATTTGTTTGTCAGAATCTTTATAATTGATGAATTTGACCCACGTGACTCGATGGGACGTGTCAATGACAACCACATTGGATTTGTCTGTCGGAATCTTTGCAATTGATGAATTCAAACCACGATACTCGATGGGACGTGTCAATGATAACCCCATTGGATTTGTCTGTCAGTATCTTTGCAATTGATGAATTCGACCCACGTGAATTGATAGGACGTGTCAATGACAACCCCATTAGATTTATCTGTCGCAATTGATGAATTCGACCCACGTGACTCGATGGGACGTGTCAATGACAACCTCATTGAATTTGTCTGTTGGAAACTTTGTAATTGATGAATTCGACCCACGTGACTTGATGGGACATGTCAATGACAACCGCATTGATTTTGTATGATCTAGTCGGACCAATTATTATAAATAAAATATTACGATCAATTCCGACCATACACTACCCTAATTAATTTATCTCGTAGTGCTTCCTCTGTTGTGCTCAACTCTTCCCTTTGCATCAGAGTATTAAGGAGTCTAGTGTTAGCTACATAAACTTCGCGCTCTGAATGCAATTCGACGAACTCCCGCCGCGCTATGTTATACTCCATTTTTGCTCTTTCGCTATATGCAATCTTATCAGCCTTCTTAGTAGCTTCTTTGATTGTGGCCATTGATGTGTGTTATATTGTGTTTATATTTTATGGGATTATTATGATTTTATTGAGATATAATTTGCACTTTAAGGTGTTTTTGGTGCAGGAACTCATGGATTGTGAAGAATTGAGAGGGAGCTATACATTGTACTCTTTTTCCCTTAACCAACGGTTTTTTCCCACTGGGTTTTCCAGGTTCAATTTGGTGAGCGTCGTTTCACTCACCAAAATAATCTGCAAACTCTAATGATGAAATTAGTACAGTAGTAAGCAGAGTCGATCCCACGAGGAACGGCACAAAAACTATAATAAAATACCTACTAATATGGAACACTTTTGGTGTAGCCACCACACCTTAATTTTCAGATTTATCTAACAACTAATAATGCAACTAACTAATATAAAATAATAATGCAACTAACAGATATAAAAATATAGTAAATATATGATGAATGCAATCGGCTCGGAATAACTCACATTAGTTAAACATCGATCATAGGCGCAAAGATAAATCAATTCATATGCATCTATCAGTTATAGGAAAGTAGGTACGCTTAACCTCCCCAATTCTTTTGTAGTTTATTGACAATTAACCAATTATAATTAACTAATTGTTTCTCTTACCAAGATGGCCCTGGAAAGTATTCGCTGAACCAGATACACACCTCGATAGCATTAAGAATGAAAAGAACCTAATATAGCAATTACCAAAGTAAAAGCAAATAGTAACGCACACTTAATTGTTCCCCATCTTGCTATTACAGTCTTAGCTAGTTAGCTGTTTTTCACAAGAACTCGCTACTTCCTAACCCTTTCCAACGATTACGTATTGGTAGAATTAGATAGCATTATCCCAATAATATTCAAGTTGATCAGGCTTAAATCTATCAAGAATAAAATAACTCAAGAACAATCAAGAACACATAAGAATCAATTATAAAACAATTAGGCCTCACGATTCATAAACTAATGCTTGTTATTCCATGCCGATATATGAATTAGCTACTCTTAATGATTAAATTAGACAAATAAAAAATATAAAAAACATAACATATTAATATAAAACAGAATAGTGACGAAAACAAGACGATCAAACCAGGAAATTGGTTGCATGCATTCGTGCACCAATGCTGCTAACAAAATAATTCCAAGACAAACCTTCTAGAATGTAATTAATCCCAAAAAATCTTGCCGAAGAACTCAAACAAACTAACTAATATCTTTTGTAAACTAAAACTACTCCTACCGTATGTACATGTTTTCTTTCCCGCAAAACCTAAGGTATTTATATACCTTTGTGCGGCTGCTCAAAATAATAAACCAAGTACAAGTCTAATTCGGATTCTTCTCGTGAAAGAAAGGAATAAAATATTAACTAAATAACTAATTCCTAAAATTAAGGAATTTCAAATGGAAGGAGATAATACAATCCTTATCAATATGGGAAGTGAATATCTTTAATTCTTCAAATCCAAATCTCTTCAATAATTCACTTTTTATCCCATAACTTCAGCAATTCTGCTTTTGCCTCTCTTCCTTCATTCCTGGAAAAATGTCTTATAAAATAAGAACATTTTCCATTGGAGCACATCGCCTCATTAAAAACCTTAACCTGGAAAACCCAGTGGGAAAAAACCGTTGGTTAAGGGAAAAAGAGTACAATGTATAGCTCCCTCTCAATTCTTCACAATCCATGAGTTCCTGCACCAAAAATACCTTAAAGTGTAAATTATATCTCAAAAAATCATAATAATCCCACAAAATATGAACACAATATAACACACATCAAATATCCTCACACTTGAATCATGCTTGCCCTCAAGTATGAAGTGAAGACTATAAGATCAATCAACAATCCACAATGTTCATAAGTTCTCATTCCCTCATACGACTCTATCTAAAATGAGCCTAAAAAGAAAAGGTATGATAGAAACACAAATCACACAACGAGACAAACAAAATTTCAACATTTAAAAACTCTAACTTCTACTCTTATAACGATAAATTTTCCTCTACCAAGGAGTAAAGGATCACGTTAACGCACCTGGAAATCATCAACCCTTAGAGTAATTTAAATGAAAATGTTCAAGATCAGGAAATCTAATCATCAATTCAGTCAAAATCGGACAAGCAATGAATAGTTTCTCACAGTTTCACTCAATCACTCTCAATATATGAAAGACAATCACTCAAATAATTCACAAGTTATAACATAGAGAAGTTAATATGCAAATCAGGAAGGTCTTTCTCAAGGGTTGTAACGGGGCTAGGGACCATTCAGATTGGTGAGATCCTAAGGGTTCTAAGCTCAAACAATATCGATCAAAATATTATGCATGTTTTTTCCTTCAACCATCATCCACGTATAGTAGACATTCCTTCAACCCTAATTAATTTATCTCGTAGTGCTTCCTCTGTTGTGCTCAACTCTTCCCTTTGCATCAGAGTATTAAGGAGTCTAGTGTTAGCTACATAAACTTCGCGCTCTGATTGCAATTCGACGAACTCCCGCTGCGCTATGTTATACTCCAATTTTGCTCTTTCGCTATCTGCAATCTTATCAGCCTTCTTAGTAGCTTCTTTGATTGTGGCCATACACTGCATTCGTTGTGATTCTTTTGATTTCTCATCATCTGTTGTTCTTCGCGTTGACTTTCCCTTTCCCCTTGCCTTGCATTTAACGGCTTTCACACCAATAGACCTGGATGAATATTGCATTGTCTGAGCATTCTAGCCCGTACCCATTGTACAATCGGTGGTATTATCAAACCAAGCACTGCATAGAACATTATCAGCTTCTGCAGTCCATTTCTCCCGGTTAATTTTCTTCTTCGCATCCTTACTCCCGCACACTAGTGCAAGGTCTTCGCTTTCTTCAAATTCTATTATAATATACGAACAAATTAAATATACGAATTTCATTATATAAAGTAAAAAGAGATGCAACGTTGTTGAATTAAATATACTACGGTGTTAAATATAGGAAACGAAAATAAATTATGTACATTCCATAATTTAAATAATATAAAATTAATACTATTTTACATATTGTAATTCAAATACTTCAAAATAAATAATATATGTAAGTTAACAAAAACTTTCTATACATAAATGAACATATAAAGTAAATATTGATATATTTTACATATGTTTACATATAAGCACATGAACTATTTTACATTTAATAAATACTTTTATCCATTTGAATAATATATCGAACATACTAATTATAAAATATAACATAAATAAATAAAGACAATAAAAACCACCACTGTGGGTGTTTTCAGTTTCTACAACGGTTTTTAAAAATCAAGAAACCCCCATTGCACTTGCTCTTAGACCAATCCAGTGGTAGAAATCGCTACCGGTTTCTTATAAATTAAATATATTATTTCTCTCATTCTCTCTCATCAACCTAATCTTAAGAAACCACCATTTTTTGTATGTCGGAATCTTAGAAATTGATGAATTCGACCTACGTGACTTGGTGGGATTTGTCAATGACAACCGCATTGGATTTATCTGTCAGGATCTTCATAATTGATGAATTTGACCCACGTGACTCGATGGGACATGTCAATGACAACCGCATTGGATTTGTCTGTCGGAATCTTTGCAATTGATGAATTCAAACCACGATACTCGATGGGAAATGACAACCCCATTGGATTTGTCTGTCAGTATCTTTGCAATTAATGAATTCGACCCACGTGAATTGATGAGACGTGTCAATGACAACCCCATTAGATTTGTCTGTCGCAATCTTTGCAATTGATGAATTCGACCCACGTGACTCAATAGGACGTGTCAATGACAACCTCATTGGATTTTTCTGTTGGAATCTTTGTAATTGATGAATTCGACCCACATGACTCGATGGGACGTGTCAATGACAACCGCATTAATTTTGTATGATCTAGTCGGACCAATTATTATAAATAAAATATTACAATCAATTCCGACCATAGACTACCCTAATTAATTTATCTCGTAGTGCTTCCTCTGTTGTGCTCAACTCTTCCCTTTGCATCAGAGTATTAAGGAGTCTAGTGTTAGCTATATAAACTTCACGCTCTGATTGCAATTCGACGAACTCCCGCTGCACTATGTTATACTCCATTTTTGCTCTTTCACTATCTGCAATCTTATCACTTCTTAGTAGCTTCTTCGATTGTGGCCATACACTGCATTCGTTGTGATTCTTTTGATTTCTCATCATCTGTTGTTCTTCGCGTTGACTTTCCCTTTCCCCTTGCCTTGCATTTAGCGGCTTTCACACCAATAGGCCTGGATGAATATTGCATTGTCTGAGCATTCTAGCCCGTACCCATTATACAATCGGTGGTATTATCAAACCAAGCGCTGCATAGAACATTATCAGCTTCTGCAGTCCATTTCTCCCGGTTAATTTTCTTCTTCGCATCCTTACTCCCGCACACTAGTGCAAGGTCTTCGCTTTCTTCAAATTCTATTATAATATACGAACAAATTAAATATACGAATTTCATAATATAAAGTAAAAAGAGATGCAACGTTGTTGAATTAAATATACTACATTGTTAAATATAGCAAATGAAAATAAACTATGTACATTCCATAATTTAAATAATATAAAATTAATACTATTTTACATATTGTAATTTAAATACTTTAAAATAAATAATATATTTAAGTTAACAAAAATTTTTTATACATAAATGACCATATAAAGTAAATATTGATATATTTTACATATGTTTACATGTAAGCACATGAACTATTTTACATTTAATAAATAGTTTTATCCATTTGAATAATATATCGAATATACTGATTTTAAAATATAACATAAATAAATAAAGGCAATAAAAATTAATGATGAACTGGATTCTTCATAATTAAAATATAACACGTTAAGATAGGGTTTACCATCCGGAACATTGTGACTTTCAAATTGACGCCCATGGTCATTTGCAAAATTTTGACACGGTGAACCCCGACCTCCTTGGTAGCGAAATGATCCCAATTCGTTAATTGCCTCAAGGTGTGGAGAATGAAAGTGTGGACTATAAAAGTTCGGATAGGAATTTTGCGATTGGGCATTAGGATTTGGGGAAGAGTGGTTCGGGTAAGGAGAGTTCGTGTATGCATTTTGGGAAGAGTGATATTGATTTTTGAAATTCATGTACGAATGTTAGGAATTCATATAAAAATTGGGTGGGATGTTTGGCAAATTTTCATAAAATTCCGAATTTGAAATTGGACGAATATTCAGATTATGGGATGAATTTTTGGAATTAGAAGAATTTGGAATTACCTTATATTTCCCATTCGACAATCTTCGCGAATCCATTCAAAAATTGATAACAAAGTGAATATTGTAGTCAAATTTAGGAGATGAAAGATTGAGGTGGAAGTGTTGTAATTGAAAGTGGTGTTGTTAAATTGGGTGAATTGGCTCTATTTATAGTTTTAAAAAAAGGTAGGGGATGAGAATATAACCGTTGGAATTAAATTTGCAGCCATGAAAAAAAAGTTAAATTTTTTTTTGCAATTGTTTTTAATATATAGCCGTTGGGACACGTGTCACCTTACGGTTGGGACACGTGTCCCATTAAAAATGCACAACTGATATTACCATTGAAATGGGGTACGGGTCGCCATATAAGTGGGACACGTGTCCCAGTCATTTTCATTGGCTGTGCAGTTTTTTTACCGCTTGACACGTGGCCCAACCATATGGCGCCACGTGCCAGCGGCTGACACGTGGCCCAATGCATGGGTGACATGTGTCTCACATGCTTACAAAAAATTTGGCCGCAGCAGGCGGCCCCCCAGGCCATGTGACACGACTGACAAGCTGCCACATCCGGTTTCTTAACCGGTTCCCAGCATGGCAACCAAGGGCCGGCTTCTTATTAAGAAACCGGTCTAAAAACCACCACTTTGGATGTTTTCGATTTCCAGAGCGGTTTTTAAAAATTAAGAAACCCCCATTGCACTTGCTCTTAGTTCATTCACTTCATTGTCTCACCATAAGTTATGCTGAGACGGTCTCATATGAGTCTTACTCTAATATCTTTACCTACATATAGTAACGGTAAATGAAAAGTTAATATTTAAAAATTTGTTTTTACAGGAAATTGAACAATATCATATATGATAACATTATTATTCATATATTTATTCAAATATGTAGTTAAATTTTGATAGAGAATAATGTTAAGAATGCAAGAATGCAAATAGAGTTTGTAAAGGTGGAGTAGAAAAGATCATAATTTTAAAATTGAAGCACGATCTAATTACACTTTTCTATTTGCAGCTTGTAATTGGCAAAATTTCAATTATATATATTTAAAATAAAAATTGCTTTATAGAAAGAGCAGTCACAATTTTGTCAAATTTTTATTGGAGTCTATCTCTTTAAATACCAAGGTTTAAACTGTAAATTAGAAGAAATGAAAATAAAATGTTTGGGTTGCTTTATTCGGGAAATAAAATTTATAACTACTACATGTTGCATAATAAATTTTTAATATTGGAACTAAATATTTTTACATTTTCATTACTCTAATTAAGCCCCGTCTTTCCATAAGCCTATAGGAAGATGGTTTTTCCCAAAACTTTGCCTTGTTATTGTATCGTCTATTATTTTTTTGAGTGGGTCTCCTGACAGGCGGCCTGTCCATAAGCTTATGGACAGGCCACTTATTTCTTACCTTATACACTGCATTTCTTAAATTACATACAAAATTTAAAATTTTTGAAAATAATTGTTTATATAATATATTTTTATGTTTTCACCTTCAAATACATATTATTACTTGTTTTAACTTATAAAATGCAATATTTAAATTTTATAAAAAAATTACAACATTTAAGGTAAATGCCCCTGGGGACTATACTTAATCTTATGGAAAGGCCGCATTTCCTGAGACTTTCCCTATTTTTTTAGTTAATCCCTTCATTTGGTTAACCCCATTATTTCATTTATTTTTCTTTTCTAAACATCCACTATTTTATTCTTACTTTGATTTATTCCTATTTTAAAATAATTTCATTCAATAAAGGCAAAGTATTGGGAAAGATTGTCTTTCCATATGCATATGGAAAGACGGGGTTTAATTAGAATAATAAAAATGTAAAAAAAATTTAGTTGCAATATTAAAAATTTATTAAGCAACGTGCAGTATTTATAAATTTATGACCCAATTAATGCAACCCAAAAATTTTATTTTCATTTCTTCTAACTTGCCGTTTAAACCTTGATCTTTCTATAGTTTATGGAAAGACCGACTTTTAAGAGACGACATTTTCAATAAAAATTGATTTATTTTCTTTTATTTTTAAAATTAAAATCACTCATTTATATGAGTGGGGATTTCAGCAGCTCCCTAACCGTTCCAAAATCGAGAATAATGTGTAATGTAGAATAGATTTGGCCAATTGTACCATAATACTGACGAAAGCAAAAGTTAGAAAAGAAAATCAATGGTTGTGTTTCCATTTGTAAGCCTCTGCTCTCAAGGGTCAAATTAAAATGGCTTGACAACCATTTATTTTCTGTATGTAGACCAAAACTTGTGGTGTTCGGGCACGGACTGACTCTGTGTTGTGAAAGTCGGTTGTGGTTTATCACAAAGTTGCATTGTGTTCTGCGTGTGTAGGCGTACTGTTGACGGTAAGAGGTCTCCTTGAATCGCCATTCTAGCTTGTTGATCCAGCTGTGAGAGAGTTAATTCCATGCAATCTTCATCTCCATGTAGCCTAGGACTATATGTGAAGTGATTTATTTTCTTTGTTTCCCTTTAATGTCTCCCCTCTTCCTACCCACCAATATTAGAAGTAGATTAGTGAGATGAATATACAATGAGGCCATTCATCTTACCATTCTCGCATAGGAGTAAATTACGCTCTTATGTATAGGAGTGAGATCTTATTATTTTTATGGTACCGCAAATTAATAAAATTTCAATTTATTATCGTTCCTAGTTATGCTTTAATAAGATACTAAGACCGCATATGATTTTCGGATATTTGTATACTCCATCCACCTGTCTTAGGCGAATCAGCACACTTTTTTGTCAACTTTCTCATGACACATTTTACCATAAAATTGAGTTAGTATATAGGAAATAATATCATCATGTGAGATATTGTTAGATTCATTGCATCATATAGTTTCTAAGAACTCCCTCTGCCACAACCTATTGTGCACAGAAACCTTTTTTTTTGTCAAAGAGGCCAAACTTTGACCACATATTTGAATGAGTATATGAACAATAATTTAATCTTATGAGTTATGGTTAGATTCGTCGTAACATGTAGTTTCTAAATATCAATTTTTTGTTTCATTATTGTCCGTAGCTACACATATTTACAGTCAAACATGTTTATTGGAGACCATAAAAAGACTCTGTTCAAAATAGGGTGTGACGGAGGGAGTATCAAATTTTAATACACTAGTAGTATTGGTATAAGAAAGTTCACCAAAACGTGTACACATTCGACTGACACGGAAGGAGTAATATAAACAAAAAAGAAACATAATCCTAGTAAGACCGATGAGCTATAAAAATATAGCTGTCACTACTTATACTTTCATATAAATAAATAGTAAAATAAATCGGTTCCAAATGCTACCAAATTAGGCGTCAAACGAAGGCGAGAGGCTATTATTGAATACGTTAGCTTACCTGTCAAACTGGTCCATTTAAATGTTGTTGCAACAAAATTCTAACATGCTTCCACTAGAGCAACTGGTTACACGTAATTTTAATCTGATTTTAGTTATACAAACATATTTTTTCTCTTAAAAAATGATATTTTTATAAGTATTGAAAAGACCAATATTTAAAGTGTAAATTAGAATAAATGAAGATAAAATTTTCGTATTACATGAATCTGATTATAAACTTTATAATTACTACACGTTGCATAATAAATTTTTAATATTGCAACTAAGACCTTTTACCTTTTACCTTTTACCTTTTTATTATTATAATTAATCATCGTCTTTCCATAAGTTTATGGAGAGACGGTTTTTCCAAGACTTTGCATATATTTTAATGATAAAATAAATTAGTTCTATATTCTTCCCATTTAATCCTACTAAAACATTTTGATTTAAATTCGACTATTATAAAAAAAAAGTATATTTGACTATTATTTTTTTTTAAAAAATAAAGGAAGTACTCTCTCCGTTTCACTAAGAGTGGCATACTTACCTTATTAAGATATTTTTTTAAATGACACACTTTCCATTTTTGGCAAGATTTTTACAATCTCGTGCAATCATTCTATTTTTTTTACTTTTTATACTAAATTTAATTTCTCATTTTTTTACATTAATTCAAGAGCCTAAATTTATTGTGTCATTCAAAAACGGAGGGAGTATGTGGTAAAATTGTAGTTTATAAAGGAGCGTAAGCAGTGATGATAGGGAGGTAGGAAAATGACGCCTGCATTGGATCGTCTCGTTGATTCTTGCACCATGACTAGTCCACCAAGCTAAACACCAGATGTGCTTCCAGTTTTGCTCTCCACCACTGACCACATTATGGTCTTAATCTAATTAAAGTATCTCCACATTAATTTGGGTGACGCTTAATACGTTTAAATAGTAGCACGTGTATAGATAGAAAATATACAGGGCCGCCTACTGTGCCATATGCTACGTTTAAATAGTAGCACGTGTATATATAGAAAATATATACGGCCGCCTACTATGCCATATGATAAAGAGTCGCTCCATTGAAGGACCTTATTTGCATAAGTCTTGAAAAATTAAGGAATCAAGTGAAGAAGGACCTTATTTGCATAAGTCTTGAAAAATTAAGGAATCAAGTGAAAATTAGAAGAAATAATGATAAAATTTTTAGGTTGCATGAATCGAGTTATAACTTTTATAATTACTACATGTTGCATAATACAATTTTAATATTGCAACTAAAATTTTTTATATTTCATTATTCTAATTAAACTTCATCTTTCTATAAGCTTATGGAAATATGGCGTTTCCCGAGACTTTCCCTATACTAAAATGAGGTTTATAGAGAAAAAGAGTATAATTATTGAATAAATGTATATAATTATTGTATTATGATTTTTCTAAACAAGATATAAATATTATAGACAAAATAATAATATTACTTAGTTCTTTTTTATATAACTCAATAAAATTGTAAACATTAAAATTGTTGCTGAATATAGAGTATCTTTAGAAGAGCTTTCGTTTTGTTCAAAGTGAAGAAGGAAGAAATATAAAAAGTTAAGATTTAAAAGAGTTGGAAGTCAGACAGTCGTCACATAGCAGGAGATGTTATGACAAGGAGATGTTACGACAAGTGCAATTAACGAACAAAGAATTTAAAAAAACACATATAATTTTGCGTGGTTCACTAACAATGTGTTAGCTACGCCCACAAAATGGAAACCGATTTTATTAGCAGACCCAGAAGAGATTTCTCATACCAGAACAAATGTTTTAAAATCTTAGGAACATTACAAAATAGACCCAAATGAGAGTTTATATAGATCTCCCAAACTACATAATCCTAAACCAAAATGGAATAAGAATACCAATCCTATTTCTAAACATAATTGGAATTACCCAATAACAAATTCAAAATAGAAAAGGATTCCGATTCAAGTCACATTCTAACAATCCCCACCTTGACTTGAATCATTTCCCCCAAAACAGATAACCGATGGTAGATATTATATGCTACCAGATGCAATAAAACTTTCCAGATGTATCATGACTCTCTCTACCTTAGAATGCCCCCAGCTCAGCAGATTAACAGCTCAGAACATTTAGCAAATCCAGACAATGTTTGAACTAGCCATGAGGAACTAGTTTGGTGAACATATCAGCGGAATTATCAACCGTATATACTTTCATTACTTTAATCTTTTTTCTCACTTCTCGAAATGATATCTCACATCTACATGTTTAGTCCTCTCATGGCGGACTTGATCCTTAGCCAGACATATTGCGCTCAAGCTATCACAATACATAATCGCCCGATCATGGTGTAAATCTGGATTGCTAACTAATCCTTTCAGCCATATCCCCTCTTTAGCGGCTTCTATCAATGCCATGTACTCTGCCTTTGTGGTAGACAGAGTAACTGTAGCCTGCAAAGTTTCCTTCCAACTAATAACAGAACCACCAAGAGTGAATACATAACCAGTCATGGATCTCCTACTGTCAACATATCTAGCATAATCATAATCAGAATAACCAGCAATTGAACATTGAGCATCACCTCCATAAATGAGACCAACATCATATGTACCTCTAAGGTAACGAAAAATCCTCTCCACAGCTTGCTAGTGTTCTTTCCTAGGTTTCCCAATTGAATCATATAGCTATCAAACTTCGTGTACCACTGCCTAGGTGACTGCTTTAGTCTATACAAAGACTTTTTCAGCCTGCAAACAAAATCTTCCATACCAGGAACTTGGAATCCATCTAGTTGAGTCATAAAAATCTCTTCTTCCAGCTCCCCGTGTAAGAAAGTTGTCTTCACATCTAGTTGCTCAAGTTCGAGATTATGATGTGCAACTATCG
Source organism: Rubia yunnanensis (assembly GCA_037428765.1). Classification (NCBI taxonomy): domain Eukaryota; kingdom Viridiplantae; phylum Streptophyta; class Magnoliopsida; order Gentianales; family Rubiaceae; genus Rubia; species Rubia yunnanensis. The sequence goes on from CM075067.1 coordinate 72,737,123, forward strand.
CAAGTAGCACACTGATTGAAGTATGTCTAACCACAGGTGAGAAAATCTCATTATAGTCAACCCCCTCCCTTTGTGTGAAACCTCTTGCAACAACTCGAGCTTTATAGTTGATCCCCTCAACATGTGAGATTCCTTCCTTCTTCTTGAAGACCCATTTACATGTGACAATCTTCCTCTCCTTAAGACGTTTGACTAGCTCCTAAGTCTGATTTCTATCCTGTGACTCCATCCCATCTCTCATTGCACCGAGCCATTGAGCAGACTCACTACCTAAAACAACTTCTCTATAGGTGGATGGCTCATGCAGGTCTACCTCTTCAGCAACTTGTAGTGCATAAGCAATCATGTCTTCAAAACCATACCTATAACACCCCAAACCCACCACCAGTATCAGGTCGGGTTTGGATGTGTTACCGAAAATGCTAACAGTAACCTACAGACAAATTTTTATGCGAAAGAAAATTTAGATAATTGAAATCCTAACTTACTATTACAATGAAAATATTAGCACACGTGTTAATTGAAAGTTTCATATAATCATTAAAGATTCAGAGTTCTTATTAAAATTCTAATAGTCCACCCAGGATCTTCGCTCAAAAGAAGTAAAGGTGCCAGTGTTACATTTCTCTCATAGTTCTTCTTCACCTGAAAAGGGGTTGTTTAACTAGGGTAAACTCCTTGCTTAGTGAGGTTCCATTTTTTTATTTACCCAATTGAGTTTTAGTTATCACAGAATATCAAATAACAAATAGCCACATATGTCATGGCACATAGTAAAAGGATACGGGTGGTTAGTGCCAAATTGCTGCCAAGTGCATATATGGAAACTCTGACTAACATACAAGGCACAACCTTTCAGTAGTGACCAAAGGCTATCAGTTCAGAATTCAGTCTTGACAACCACGCCCAATCAGAAATTCAGTTACGAGCTCGTATCAGTACAATACAGTGGGTATTGCTAGCATACCAGAAATTCCATGAGTAGCGGGTCTAATCAGACGGTCCGATCAATACCGTTCCCCACCGACATCGACCGAACTACAGAGACATGTAATCAAGTAGCAGATATTTCAAGTTTGACACGGCAAGATAAAGTACAAGCCGGTCATCCACATAACATATCAGAGCAGTATATGATTCAAGTTTGACACAGCAAGATAAAGTACAAACCGGTCATTCACAGAAAAATATCAGAGCAGTTCACAACTCAGTTTCACAATAATTGAGCACAGTAAAACACACACTCAGTTTAATCGTCAGTATATTATCAAATTTAAGTTTAATAGGTATATCCCTCTATAATGGGGTTCAAGTATAGGTTCGAGTATATATTTTGAGTATAGGGGTTTGAGTAGTTGTGTTCGAGTACAGTAAAGAATTTGAGTGGAGAAGGTTCAAGAGGTACGGTATTGGGTTGTACTGGTTCGAGTGGTAAGTGGTACCGGTTCGAGTGGTGAGGTTCGAGGGGTAAGTGGTACCAGTTTGAATGGTAAGGTTCAGTTGGTGAGGTTCGATAGGTAAGGTTCCAGTGGTACTAGTTCGAGAGGTAAGGTTCCAGTAGTACTAGTTCGAGGGGTAACGGTTTCAGTAGTACTAATTCGAGGGTTAATGTCCGAGAGGTGAAGTTTTCAGTAGGTTCGAGGGGTGAAGTTTTCAGTAGGTTCGAGAGGTAAAGGTTTCAGTAGGGGTTCGAGAGGTAATGATTTCAGCAAATTTCGGGAGGTAAAGGTTCAGCAGGGATTCGAGAGGTAAATGTTCAGCATGGGTTCGAGAGGTAAAGGTTCAGCAGGGGTTCGAGAGGTAAAGATTCAACAGGGGTTCGAGAGGTAAAGGTTTAGTAGGGGTTCGAGAGGTAAAGGTTTAGCAGGGGTTCGAGAGGTAAAGGTTTAGCGGAGGTTCGAGAGGTACTGTTCAAGGGTTACAGATTCGAGCCATAAAGCTCTCTGGTGGCAGCCTGTACGCATACATGATAATATGTATATATATATATATACACTCATTTTTAATTTAGTTCATGATAAGGCAACACAAACAGACTTGGGCTTAAGCAACTTTTGTTTCCTACTTTACCACTATTCACCACTGTTCTTTGGTAAGATTTTTTTTTACTGCGTGAGAAGGTAAGAATTGGGGATATAGTATTTATACTAGATAAAACATAGGTTCTGACACCTACCTACCTATAATTTTATCCTTTTCACACTCAAGTGTCTATGTCTACTTGCCAAAAATTACTTTGGATCATTCTTCTCAAGTCCGCCGCCTTGTTCTTCTTCCCGACAATTTCACTTGCCTAAAAATTACTTTGGATAATTTTTCACGTCCGTTGCAAGCTTCCCCTTCACGGTAATTTTCTTGCATTTTTTATTCATTTATTTATTTATCACTATTATTATGTGTGTATATATATATATATTTCTTCTCGGAAATTCCATTTGATTTATTCATTTACTTATTATCATATATGTATATTTATTTATTATTATATATATTATATATGTATATATATATTTCCTTGGATAAATTGGATGAGAGATTGAAATATTTGATTAAAATTTAAGTATTACATACATCCTAACCCATTACGGTTAGGGTTTTCACAATACCTCTTTGGAGGACCAACTCCAACTCTTCGAGCTCTATCTGTAGCTATGCTTTGATGACGCACTTGAGGGCTTGAAGACTCTAACATATCTAGATGTTGATCTTCTCCACCTTGGTGCTGTGATTCACTCTCATGTTGAGTGACTTGCAGCACCACCTGTTCATCAACATCACTACTAGATGGCGCCATAATGGACTTCACAGTGGAGTTAAGCATATAATGTTCATAAAAAATTACACTACTGCTAAGTATAATTTAACTTTCAGAGGGTGACCAGATTCTATAGCCTTTAGTTCTATTCCCAAAACCACAAATATACCCTTTTTTAGCTCAATTGTAGAACCAAAAACTTTCAACAAGAATAATTAGTGGGCTTACCAGACCACACCCCATAAGGTGTTTTACAGTCAATACATATGTGGTCCAAGGTTAATCAGATAACATGATGTACAGCTTCTGCCCAAAATCTTTTTGCTAATCCAACATTAGAGAGCATGCACCTCGCTCTCTCTAACAGCATCTGATTCATTCGTTCTGCTACCACATTCTGTTGTGGAGTATCCCTGACAGTATGATGTCGAGCAATCCCTTCATTCTTGCATAATTCGTTAAACTCAAACAAACAAAATTCCATACCATTATCAGTTCATAGCCTCTTGATCTTCTTCCCAGCTTGATTTTCCATCAAAGCCTTCCATTGCTTGAAATTCTTGAAATCTTCACTCTTATATTTCATCATCATTACCCAAGTCATCCTTAAGTAATCATCAATCATCGACAGAAAATACATGTGACGTTCAATAGATTCAATTTGGGAAGGACCCCCACAATCAGAATAGATATAATCAAGTGTACTCTTTGTCCTATGGACACCTTTTGGAAACTTGCTGCGATGAAGCTTACAAAACACACAATTCTCACAAAACTCTAGATTCCGCATCGTGTGCCCACGAAGAAGATCCCTTTTTGATAGAATTTGCATCCCTCTTTCACCGATATGGCCAAGCTTCATATGCCAAAGTTTGGTCATATCCTCTTTTTGAACTTCAGATGATGCAACTGCTGTAGAACTTGACATAGTATAACCTTGTACAATATATAAGGTTCCATGCTTTATACCCTTTAGAACCACTTGTGAACCCTTACAAATATTCATAACTCGACCTTCGCCTTGGAAACCAAAACCCTTAATGTCAAGAAGACTTAGTGATATCCAATTCCAACCACCTTGTAGACAACAATGTTGGCCATGGAAACATTGCCCTCATCTATCTGCTCATAAGTTGAAAACCATTCCCTGTATGGACAAATATGGTACAATGCCCCGGAGTCAAGAATCCATGCATCTCTATAATGCGACTCATCATTTGCAACTAGGGCTAAATCTTCTTCAGATTTACCATCATATTTACCATCAATTTCTTCCAAAGCAGCAGAGACTTCCTTCTTTTCTTGCTGCCTCTTCTTCGTAGGACATTCGTTTTTCCAATGCCCCTTCTCCTTACAGTAGTTACATATATCGTTACTACTAGGACCTCAAGAATTCGAATAATTCAACTTCTTATTACTAGATTTCCCACAATCCTTATTCCCAATAACAACGAACACTGACGCCTGATTTTCCGCACTAGAGCCAGATGCCTTATGGTGAACCTCTCTAGCATGAAGAGAAGACCTAACATCTTCCAGAGATAGACTATCTTTCCCAACAATGAAGGAATCAACAAAATTTTCATATGACTGAGGTAAAGATACCAACGGAATCAAAACACCATCCTCATCACCTATTTTAACTTCAATATTGCGCAAATCTAACAAAATAGTGTTTAGTTGATCTAGATGATCTCTTAGAGGCATACCTTCCTGCATGCGCAAGCTGAACATACGTTGCTTCAAGAGCTGCTTGTTGGTTAAAGATTGTCATATATAGAATTCTAACTTCAACCACAGACTAGCAGTAGATTCTTCATCAGCGACCTCGGTGATGACTTTATTAGCCAAGCATAACATGGTAGTCGAGTGAGCCTTCTCTTCCAGGCTACTCGATTCTTCATCATTAGCACCTGCTTTCTTTCCTTTTGTAGAGAGGGGCGTCCACAGTCCCCGTTGCTTCAACAGGGCTCGCATCTTGATTTTCCATAGACTAAAACTGTTACTCCCAGTGAATTTGTCAATTTTCACATTCAAAGCAGACATCTTTTTCGTTATCTCGACTAATCACCAGCTCTGATACCAATTTGTTATGACAAGTGCAATTAACGAACAAAGAATTTTAAAAAAACACAGAATTTTATGTGGTTCACTAACAATGTGTTAGCTAAGTCCACAAAATGAAAACATATTTTATTAGCAGACTCAGAAGAGATTTCTTAGACCAGAACAGATGTCTTCAAATCTCAGGCACATTACAAAATAGACTCAGATGAGAGTTTATATAGATCTCCCAAACTACAAAATCCTAAACCAAAATGGAGTAAGACTAGCCTAATCCTATTCCTAAACAGAATTGGAATTACCCCATAACAAATTCATACAGAAAGGATTCAGATTCAAGTCATATTCTAACCGGAGAGAACGTGTAGATGTATAAATTCAACTTTTTCCTTCCTTTAGATATCAACATTATTAAAAAAAACAATTTTTTCTGCATGATTGTTAGCATCATTGTACTTGCTAGAGTTAATTAATTAATCTCTTCAAAAAAAGAAGAAGGGTTAATTAACTAATTTTGCACTTAAAATGAAAACGTGCTTCATTTTGCTCGCAAAGGATCAAAACCTTGCTGAGATTATTTCAAACGTATTTAACCTATTAAAGCGACTCATCAATCTATCAAACTTATGACACGTAATTATATACGTATTGAACTTTTGAACTCGTCAAAATTGATAAATATCAATTTGGACTTGTACAATATTTTCCCTTTCTCGCATAAAATAAATTAATAACCCTTAACTCAAATGTCACGCCAACGGTGACCACTGAAACCTGTCATTATACAAGGGATAGGGTTTGGACCAAAACCATTTACGGCTTTTAGTAGACCGTCGGTATTGATTATTTGCAATTTACTGACCCTTAATCATACTTTATTTTTTTTAAAAAATGAACAAATTATACTTAATTAGGTTTAAAAGTCTTCATTTCTGAACCAAAATTTCCACCCTAATCATCATATTGTGGAAAAAAAAGAAGGTTCGATTCCAAACGATGTTATTGCCACGAAAGATGATTATGGTAAGATGATTTGGTATTTGGCTGCCCGGAGTCCAGACATCTCTCAATTGATGATGGTAAATTGGCAGTAAACAAACTCAAAGAACCAGCCTATATTCAGAATATCCTTTTCCAAGTGATCAACAATTTAATATAGAGTAAAGTGCCTTTAACTCGAAAGTGTCAATATAAACTTGTAAAATTAGAAGGTGTTAAAATAACCCTAATTTTATGAAGTAAGTGCCAAAATAACCCTAGGATCTGTTGACTTTATGATTGTCAACCCCGGTGATAGAGTAGATAGGATATCCGGATTGATCTTTGATTGATACTGTACATATATAGAAAAGTCTAGGTTCGGCGTAACTAGCTCATTGTACTCTATTTATTCTATCTATGACAGACATATCATATATGGTGAATTACACACTTTCATGGTATCAGACAGGTAACGACTCTTTGCTTCGTCATGCTCTTCCGCAATTTCGAAAAATCTTGAACCTTCCAAAGCTTCAATGGATGACAACCCATTAAGCTACTCTACCCTCATTCATATGTTGCCGATCAAACTAAATTCTGGTAACTATATGATGTGGAAGTCGCAAGTTTAAGTGCTCCTCGAATCAGAGGGTTCCTTTGGCTTTCTGGATGGCTCCAATTCAAAGCTCGTTGTCTTAGTCAGAGGTGCATCCTCGACTGGTTCCTCTTCTCCGACCACCGACGACGACGTCGCAAAAATCCCAGGCCGTGTTCAAATCCTGGGTGGTGCAAGACAAAAGGTTACAAGCGCTACTTCGTTCGTTGCTCACCGAGGAGGCTATGTTGGAGAAGATCAGTTGCAGCACGGTGAAGGAGATGTGGGACTCCTTAGCAGCAGCATTTGAAAATGCCGCTGCTTCTCGTGAGTTACAACTCCTAGACGAACTCCATATAATTCGGCGTGGCTTCTTGTCCGTGATGGATTTCCACCGCCGCTTCAAGGCTGTTATCGATGGACTCGCCACTATGAACGCTCCAGTCTCGTCCAGGGATTGATTTATACTGTTTCCGTGAGGTCTCGACATCGAGTTCGTTGAATTCACTAGCGGTCAGTTGGCTTAATCGCTGCTTTCGACATACTCCGACATGGTTGCAAGAGCCCGCAACCATGAGATCTTCAACCAGAACTCCTTCGGCGCCGGTTCAGGTTAGGACTCAGTTCAAGTAGCCTTTGATGTCTCATCCGCAGCTTCGCCTGGAAGCCAGGCCTTCTACTCACCGGCGTGTGAAGCCCACATGCTGCCCTCAGGTGCATTAACCACCACGAGCGACCATGGCATCAGTTTCGGCCGGCCAGTACGTTCCTTAGGTGCTGCTGGTTTTGGTCGCAGGAAACGCTGGAACCTGAAGTGCCACATATGCCACAACTTTGGTCACATAGCACTGCAGTGCTCCAGGCTCTCGTCGGCGGCTCATCATTCTGAGTCGGCTCATCTTGCTGAGGATTTCAAGTCCTCTGTCTCCCTTGACAATTCAGCCTCCGACTAGTATTTGGATTCTGGCGCGACGAACCATATGGATTCCTTTTCCTCTAGCATGGACAATGTTGTCCCCTATCCTGGTAACCGTTATGTCACTGTTACTAATGGACATTCTATTCCTATTTCTCATATTGGACATCGTTGGTTTTCTTGTGATTTATCTTTATCTGATGTGTTGGTGGTCCCCGATATTATGAAAAACCTACTTTTCATTAGTAAATTGACAAAGGACATGAATGTTGTGATTTCTTTTTATGAGAATTCATTTGTGATTCAGAACCGGTCCACAAAAGAGGTCGTGGGCCAAGGTCGATGTGATCGTGGTCTTTATGTGCTTGAGAAGAGTGATGCTGGTTTTGTTGCTCATGTTAAGGCTAATAAACATAGAGCTTCTTTTTATGTTTGGCATGCGAGACTAGGCCATACTGCCATTTCAGTTATTTCTTTGTTAAATTAACTGAACCTTGTTGACGTTGTTTCCTTACCGCCTAAACCTGCTCTCTGTTTGCCTTATGAAATAGCGAAAGGTAAAAAGCTCTCTTTTGTGGACAATCCTAGTCGGGCACAAGCTGTCCTCCATTTAGTGCACTGTGACTTATGGGGCCCCGCTCCAGTTTTATCTGATAGTGGGTTCTCTTATTATGCTATCTTTGTTGACGATTTCTCGCAATTAACCTGGTATCATCTGTTGCCGCAAAAATCAGATTTCTTTGAAACATTCTTACAGCTTCAGAACTTGGTTGAAAAACAATTTTCCTGTTCGATCAAGGTGTTTCAAAGTGATAGGGCTATAAAATTCACAAATGCACATCTACGATCCCATTTTACAGATAAAGGAATCCTTCACCAGATTTCTTGTCCATTCACACCAGAGCAGAACATAAACTCTGCCACGTTGCAGAAATGGGGTTTTTTTTAATGCTTTTCTCCTCTGGCTTGCTGATCTCATACTAGGATGTTGTTTTTTTCACGGCTACCTACACCAACAACAGGCTTCCCACCCCTGTTATTTGCAATGCTTCACCATATTCTTTGCTTTATGGTCATCATACAGACTACTCAAACTTTCACCCTTTCGGATGTCCGATGTATCCCTTCATTCGGCTGTGTGCTCCCAACAAATTGGTCCCTCGCAGCACTCCATGCATCTTCGTAGGCTATAGTGCTCATCATAAGGGTTTTCGTTGTCTGGACCCAATCTCTTAGAAGGTCTATCTCACTCGGCGTTCCCGTTTCGATGAGTCTTCTTTCCCATTTGCGAGTGCTACTGCTCCTATTGCTCAAGAATCTCTGGATGTCTCAACATTTATTGATTTTGACTTGGATGATTTTTCTGGATCCCTTGCTTCCCCTCTACCACCCACTCAGGATTCTTTGAGTCGTCGACCCAGTCTGCCAATTCTGCCAACACTTCCTTGTTTGTGTTCTCTTAGGGATCAAAGATTCTCTACTTGTTAGTATATATGGACGACATCATTCTTACAGGCAATGATCCTCTTCTAATTCATCAATTCATCAATTCATCAATTCATCAATTCATCAATTCATCACCCGCACTGATCATGAGTTTGCCATTAAGGATCATGGTGCACTTCGCGATTTTTTGGGATTGGAGGTCTCTCGCTCTTCATTTGGACTTTTTCTGGGATAGGCGAAGTATGCGATGGAGATTCTTCAGCGCGCAGGTAGGGGGATGACTTGGGAGGATTGGTGGAGGAGGATGGCTTTGGAGATGGCGGCGGCGCAGAGGTCGGGGCAGTCGGTTTTTGCATGGATCTTTTTGACGTCGGCATTTGCATTGGTGATGAGTGGATGGGCATCGTTGGGGGAAATTGTCAAAATCGGTACTTCTGAACCTTGTCCTTCGCTGTGTACTGATGATGGTGAGTTCACAAAACATCAAATACATAATTCGTAATAAACAAATGAATTAATACCCATGAGAGCATCGGAAGCATCAAGAGCCGCCATTGCTAAAACCCTTTCTTCCAGAGGCTTAAAGAGTCAAGGTTGTTCTTACAACAGAAAGCGGAGTTTTGGTCGGGCCTACTCTTGGAAAAGCAGCAGCATTGTGCGAAAATTCATCTTCTTCCGTGGTGTTTTCGTCGCCAGAAAACGGAAGTTCTGCTGCATAGGAGGAGGGGGGGGGTTCAGATAATGGATCTTCTATGGCGGCGTCGCCACCGTCAAGCGACAGTGCTTCTGCAGCTCCGTCGATATCATGATGTTGCTTGTTCAGAGACTATCTCCGAACAAGTGACGGAGCTTCTGCATCTCTGCCGTAATCACCACCATCGGGCGACGGCGCTTTGGCATCTCCGGAACTGAATAAAAAAAAGGCACCACCGTTAGCATCTTGCAGCTAACGGTCGGAAGAGGGGGAGGACGAATAAAAAAGGCTTAGGTTTTTTATATTTTTTAAATAAAAAATTGAGATTTAAGTTAAATATATAGTATAATAGGGAGGGGTAAAAACGGAAAAAATAGCTGAAATGCCCAAGGGCTAATTTGTCTTTTTATGTCCGGTTCACTGACAGAAATTTTAGTCAACGACGAAATGTAACCGGAAGGTTAGATCCGCACAATTCATCTTAAAGTTGGGATTAGTTTGACACTTTCTAATTTTATAGGGTTATATTGAAACTTCCAATCTAAAAGTAGGGTTAGAAAAACATTTAACCCCTTCATATAATATATTAGAGGTTTCTTTTGGAACTCGGTAAAACTTCCATTTCCTTTTAAAATATGCACAACCCACGTGTTACAAAGGCCCTATTATATCAGTCAAAATCTACCATAAGTTGAGGATATAATGCTTTCAACTTTGGTTTAACCCAAGCTCTATATACTACACAATCTATAATTTTACTTACAATGTTTTTGCTCTCCTATTTATGGAAGCACACTTCATTTCTCCTTTTCCACGTCCAGCAAATTGTTTCTACTACTGCCATCTTCGGGAGCTAGACTTTTCCTCCCTTGCCTCGACATTTTTGCACCAGCCATGCTATCTCCTCATCACACGTACCAAGTTTCCTTGCCATCTTCAGCCATCGCAGCAGATCCCTCCAGGTTTTCTTCGTTTCAGGGCAAGCAAAAAACAGATGCTGTATTGTTTCCTTCCTGCCGCAGAAACTGCACTTTCTATCTGTGCCAATGCCGAACTTGGCCAATCTGTCTTTTGTTGCCAACCTCTGAAAACAGCACATCCAGAGAGTAAATATTTCCCGTGGCCGTGCATAGTTGTTGTAAAGGAGTTTTATCCAAACCATTTTTGGTTGCCCCTGCTTCAGCTCCTCATAAACACACCTGATACTGAATATTTTAAGCCCTTCTTGCTTCTGCCACGCCTCCAAGTTCAGTACTATGTCCCTGCATTTACCCAGACTTTTGATAATCCAGGATGCATTGGCTGGGATCTTAACACTCAGTCCATCCCTTTCCTTTATGTAATACGCATGAAGCCATCGTATCTATAACCTATCTGCCTTTCTACAAACATTCCATAAGGTTTTACTCTCACTTTCCATACTCCATTCCTGCAACGAGATTAAACCTAGTCCCCCAGCTCTCCTCCTGCCACATAGTTTTTCCCAAGCCACTGGTGACTTTCTGGAAATCGTCTCCCCTCCACACCAAAGGTAGGTACGGCATAGGGCCCCCATGTGTTTAACTACTACTTTCGGCAAAGGAAACACTTGCAGCCAGTAATTAACAACATAGAATATCACGCTATTAATCAACTGTAGTCTACCTGAGTAACTCAACAGCTTAGCACTCCAGTGTTTAATTCGTTCAATTATTTTCTCAATCAAGGGATGGCACATATGGATTGTTAGCTTTCTACTAACTAAAGGGATGCCAAAATAAATGAATGGAAGTTGCCCTTTTGTGAAGCTTTTCAGCTCTAGTATCCTCCCTCTCTGGTCTTGGCCACATTGCCAAAGTACACGTTGCATTTGTTCCTGCTGACTCTGAGCCGAGTGGATTGCCCGAATTTTTGGTATGCCCTTATCAGAACGTTGACAGAATATGCCTCTCCCTTTGATAGAAGCAAGATATCATCCGCAAAGCTGATGCTATTCAGCTACAGAAGCTCACAGTTCGGATGGAACTTAAACCCAGCCTTCTTGCTGCAATCTAGTAAGCACCTTGTCATGTATTCCATAACGAGTACGAATAACAGTGGCAAGAGGGGGTCTCCCTGCCTTAGTTCCCGCTTTGCCTTAAGAAACCTGGTAGTGTGCCCATTAACATTGTATCTCTATGACACTATTTTCACACCCACCATAGCCCATCTCACAAATTTCTCAGGTATTCCTATCTCCTTCATGATATCCTCAAGTGCTTCCCATTCGACAGTGTTGAAAGCTTTCTGTATATCCATTTGTATAACATATCTTGGGGTTCCTCCTTTTCTATTGTAACCTCTGAGCAATTCATAGACCACCATAATATGGTCGTGAATACTTCTCCCGATGACAAAGGCAGGCTGGTTAGTTTGCACTACTTCTCCAATTACCTTGCTCAGCCAATTCTTTATTACTTTAGAGATCACCTTGTATATTGTTGAAACACAAGATATGGGCCTGTAATCTTTCACCTTGCTTGCCGTGGGACTTTTCGGAATGAGGGTCACTAAAGTGCTGTTTGCAGCTCTGTATATCCTCCCTGATTCAAAGGAATACATCAACGCTTCAACAAAATCATCCTTCACCACTCCCCAGTTTACTTTGAAGAATCTCGCATTAAACCCATCACAACCCGGTGCTTTCATGTCGCCTATTCCCTTCAAGGCTGCATATATCTCCTTCTCATTAACCTCTGCAATCAACTTCCTTCTATCTTTGTTATTCAGTGTTTTGTCATTCCTCATGACCTCGACATCAATGCCTTTTGATCTGGTACTTGTCTTGCCAATCAGGTTCTCATAGAAACTAAGTATCTCTGCTTCTATTTCCTCCTGTTCAGTGGTCACACTTCCATCATCTTTTTCAATTTTCAGAATACATGCTGCCTTGTTTTTTGACTTCACTGATGCATGGAAATACAAGTTGTTCCTATCACCCAAGTGTAGCCAATCCATCTTCGATTTCTGTTTTGCTATCTTCTCATATATTCCACTCCACTTGTAAACTTCTTCTATACAGTTTATAACCCTCAGTACTTTATCCTTATCCAGCTTATCATTCATCAAGTTTCTCTGGGCTTCACTTAACTCTTCCCTGGACTGCTCCAGGTTTCTTTTCACCCCACCAACCTGTTTCATGACCAGTTTTAAGTCTTGCTGGAGCCTTAGTAACTTCATCCATACCGCGTACATAGGTCTACCGTTTACTGGTTTATCCCAGCTTTCCTTAATAGTCTCCAGAACGTCCTCCCTTTCTAGATGGCTATTTAAAAATTTAAACTGTCTAGGTCTCCTCCCCTTGTCTTCAAATAGCTTCACCCTGAGTAATGCATGGTCTGAGATCCCTGCCTCCATAATTTCTACTACAGACTCGGGGAATCTCAAAAACCATTGTGAATTCCCCATTCATCGATCAATTCTTGAATAAATGATACCTCCCACCTATCTATTCGACCAAGTGTAGAAGTCTCCTGTTGATTCGCATTCACTCAGTCCAACTGTCATATCATTTGTTCAAGTTCCCAGTACTCACTAGCCTGCACATCATTGCCTCCAGTCTATCATTTATACCGAGTACATTGTTGAAATCCCCTAATAAAAACCAAGACCCTGCAACCATTTTATGAGATTTTTCTATATCCTTCAAGAGAACATTTCTCACCTTCAACTGATTCCCAGCATAGATATCAGTCAACCAACACAACAATTCCCCACTACTACCAGTTACTTCACACAATAGCATTTGATCAGTCATTTCCCTCTTCAGTACTCTATTTTTATCATCCCATAACAACCATATTCTACCATTAGGATGGGCCTCAAAGTTATCCATAAACTGCCACCTATTTTTAAAACATTTCCCAACTTCATTCATGTTTTATCTTTTAACACTAGTTTCTACTAAAACAGCAATGATAAACTTCATACCAGAAAAATGGGAGTAATTTTTTCTCTGCTTCGCTGTATTATTTAGCCCCCTCACATTCCATGAAATAATCATGGAATTTGGTCGAAACCCTCTGGAGAATCAGTCAAAATTCCCAGAGCTACCTCCAATCTCATCGAACCTTGTCTACTACATTCTCCTTGTGTGAGAACCACACCCTCCTTTTGTATCCTCATGTTCCTTGGTGCCACCACCTTCCAGGCATTATCTTGAACACTGCTCACAGACTGCTGTGCCACCACCTTGATCACTACATGTTGTTTACCCTCAGCCTGATGTGTTCTTTTCTTTTCCTGCCACAATTGGACCGGTTTCTTCTTTTCTCCCTCATTGTTACACCTATGCCCTCCCATTTGGCATTTGTTACTTTACAATGGCCTCCCTTCAATTTCAATTGGCTGTTGTATTTTATTACCTTCAACATCCCTGATTGTTACAACCTCCCTAATCTGTTGGGAGATATCTACCTACACCAGAATCCGTGCATATGATACCCGCAACTTGCTTGCAGTGCATTCGTCAGTGAACAAGGGCTTTCCCTCCACACTTCCAATCTTCCCTAAGCTCTTGGGTCCCCAAAGATGGATAGGTAGGTTTGGTAGCTTCACCCAGACAGGCAGGGTTCGCACCATATCACTCTTCAGTGAAAAATTGGGCTTCCATAAATGCAGGAACATAGCCATGGTATAGATCATGTACGACCCCCTCTTCAAGACTTAATCCCCATCATTATCATATATTTAGATGAAGGATAAAGTATCCTTCGTCATTGTACAATATCTCAGGTGCGCTGACAAACGACCAGAACTTCATCACATACCTTTTCACAGCATTCATCGTCAAATTCCCACCTAAAACGTACATAATCAGAGAGTTTTTCAGTAGTCTAATTCGTCCTTCACATCCTCCATTTCAATCTCTACCTCAATTTCCCCCTCTATAACCGCAGGAGCTACGTAATTGATCTTCATCCCATTTTTCTAAACCCTATTTCCACTGATAATGTCTACCCATAACATCTCCTTTTTTCTCACTCTTAATCGAATTAGCTTATCCGTTGAGAGAATAGGGTTTACCTCTACTGTAGCTTCCACAGCCTCAGTGTTCTCCTCCGATAGCCCCTCATCTTCCTCCTCCAACAGACCGGTAGCCTCAACACATTCCTCCCGTATTGATGTACTCCATTCCTCCGTTGTCTGAGCCACCTTCTTCTATGGCCTGCCCCTTCCACGCTTCATGGTTGACGAGAAGAACGCACCGCCAGTGTGTGTGTTTCGCCTGCACAGCCGCTTCCCAAAATTCATCCACTTTATTCGATTAGAGGTTTCAATCCGATTAACATGATTTTGGAAAATTAGAAATGTGGTCTATCCACAAGCTTATGCATAGGTCACTTTACATTTTACTTTAAAAATTGTAATTTTTTTAAAATTTAAATATTGGATTTTATAAATTAAAATGAGTAATAATGTGTATTTGAATGTGAAAATTTTAAAAAAAACATAATATGAAGGTATATATTAAAATTTTTAAATTTAGTATGTAATTTAATAAATGCAGTGTATAAGTGAAAAAATACAATAAATTGTGCATAACTTGAGGATATGTCAACTGTTAGGAGACCTCCTCCGAGACTTTTCTATTTCTTTTAATGATAAGCTACTTAATATTGCTTGTGTAGATGGGTATGTATTTATAAGTTTGCTTTTAAAAGGACATGAAACGTTTCTCTTAAAAATAGTGAATTTTTATTAGTTTATCAAACACTTATAATTATTTTGTTTATAAGTAAAATAACTCATAATTCATGCCAAAAATATTCATTAAATGCTATATTATTTATTTTACACATTTTCTTGCTATGATTGTGCTTGGTAAAATTATATAATACATAAAATTATCTTGTTTTAAAAGTAGAAGTGGACAGATGTAGCTCGTATATTTTATATTGACTAAATTATTTTTTTAGTCCCCAACAAAGTATCTTATACCATGTTTTGGTCCCTATTTGCAAATCAGCCTTTAGATAATACCCAACAAAATTCAAACAATTTGTTCGGTTTCCAAAGGTGGTTTTCAGGTAAACCGAAACTGTTTTCCGATATCATTAGGGGTATTTTCATAATTTTACTTATTAAAATATATTTTCAATTAAATTTTGGGGTCAATATATAAATATTCTATATCTATTGAGGGGTTTAATTGCAAATAAATTAAAAATAAGAAGCACCTCTGCCGCAATTCTTCTTCCCCAGATGCAACCCCGTTCCGGGCACCGCCCACCTCCGTCTTCTCCGCCTGCAACCCTGTAATTTTTTGACTGAATTGTAATCCCCTGAATTGTAATCCGACCCAAAAGCAAAAACTTCCCATCAGATTCCATAGTTACGAATCTGACAACAGCTACCAAAAAAAGTTCTCGAAAAACAGCAAATCCCACCAAAACAAGTCCAGGTATGGTCTTGGAAACTAACCTCAAATCGACGAACCGAACGTCAGAGTACCAAGAGATCTAGTGGTCGACGAATGTTCTCCATCCCCAAGCGTTCCTCAACAAACAGATGCTCTTACTCCAAAATCTTCAAAGTGTTTACAGAAACTCCAATAAGTGTTCTTCGAAACCAAAAAGAGGAAAAAGGTCTTGAGTTTACCCATAAATACAAGTGGGAACCGAAATGAATTAAAGTCAAAAGATCCCCAAAGTGATGAACCGATAAATGCCCAGGTCCAATAATTATTACCAAACCTAGATTCAATTTCAAAAAATGTATTTATGACGCGCTTGGAGGAGGAGACGGAATTGGCGCAGGAAGAGAAGGAGGAGATGACGCGTTCGCAGGAGGAAGAGGAGGAGGAGGCGAAAATTCAATTAAAAAAATGAAGGGGTCCAGTACAACGACAGCCAATTGGCGTAGGAGGAGGAGAAGACAGAGATAACGCACTCAGAACGAAGAAAAAGTGTTTTTCCCTTTTTTTCTTTATTATTTTTTTCTAATCCATGGGTAAAATGGTTGTTTTACAGATTTTGACCAATTTTACCGTTGACCTTCCTGAAAACCACCTTTGGGGACCAAACAAATCATTCTGAATTTGTGGGGTACTGTCTGCAAACGGAGATCAAAATATGGTATAAGATACTTTGTAGGGGATTAAAAAAATTTAGTCTTTTATATTTACACAATTAGCTATGGGGAGTTTGTGTTTTACATCTCCCTACTTGTACTTTTAAAATAACCAGTTTTACAATGATTTACTCAATATTAAAATTTTGGATTATAAGAGCAAGTCTAGCAAATTCTCTAAAATAGAGAATTGATTGATTTTAGAGATTTAGGTACTATTTGAGCTCTAACATGTTTTCCATCACATTCTCCAAAATAGAGATTTTGATGAAAGAGAAAGCTTGATTCTCTACATTGGTAGAGAGAGAAAAATATTTTGGAGAACTAAATATTTAATGTAATCATTAATTTAACACTTAAATTTTAATGCTAATTTTTCATTTATACCAAAAGTAAACTATTGCAACATTTAATTCTTGTTGAATCAACATATAAAATTTAACCCTTGAAGTCTTTCTTTTTATTTTTGTCATTTGAGTGATTGATTTTTAAATTCTTATGGTATTTTAAACTTAGAGAGCGTATACTATTTGACCGTCTAATAGTTAGATCAATCATGACAAAACTCATTTTTATAACTTTTAAGGTTAGACTATAATTATTTATATTTGAAATACATTTTAAAAGGTTTTCAAAATTTAGTAATCTCTTTACAATAAATGGAATCAAATATCAAATCACCCTAGTATTAGTGGCGGAACTAAACTGTTGTGAGCCGATGCGGCCGCCCCAGTAAACTCCGGCGACTTAAGGGAGTAATACTCTTCATGACCTTGTTCGCTTCGACTCATTAAAATTGAAAAGGGCTCCACCCAGGAAGGAAATTCGTCTGCCTCGGAGATGTCAGTGTAGTTCAGCCCCTCCCCCCCAAATTTTGTCCTGGTTCCACCACTGCCTAGTATTAATTATAAAATGATCCAGTCTAACAATCATACGATATAAAACAAGACTTTGTGTTAAACTTATGATCATCAAATAATAATTAACATGAATCGCGATGTGTATATTATACTCTTTTCAAAATTAGTTTTCGATGAGAAATAGTGAAATTGTTGTGTTTGAAATTTGACCTCTTCATATTTTTTGGTAAAAAATTTCCTTATATGTTTTAAATAGTAGAAAAAAACTTTGAATTAACTAATTAATGAGATGACTTTTAAGAATTTAAGAGTCATTTTTTAATATTTGTCAAAATAAATAAAGAAATGGTCTCCTATGAGGCAACCTAAACTTTAGGCAGGAGACTTTATGCAATTCTAACAAAATTCTAGGTTCAGGGATTCTCTCTAATAATTTTACAAGGACCCGTCTCAAATTATTTATAGGGACCTATTGCTAATAACTTTCAAGAGACTTTTTCGTCAATTTTCTCCATCATTTTTTTGCCACCTACAATCTGCAAAAAAAAACAATTCAAAAAATGATGGGGAGAAAACATCAACCCCTATCACCTAAAACTCACACAGAAAATGAAAAACATCGAGATGAGAGGAAAAAAAACTAAAAATATCAACCCATATAAACCCAAAAAGCTACAAATCATTGACTCATATCAACTAAAACTCAACCGAAATATGAAAAATGCCAATATGAGGGGAAAAAAAATGAAAAACGTCAACAAAAAAACTACGGTACCTTAAGAGTCCAATTCTTCACTTTGAAAATTATAAAACATCAACAATTGTTTTAACAAAAACTACAAATTTCAACCTATATCACCCAAAAGCTACTAACATCAATTCCTAACACCTATACCTCATCCAGAAAATGAAAATATCAGCATGAGAAAAAAAGCAATACAAACATCAACTCTTATGACCTAAACCTCAGTCAGAATATAAAAAATATCAACATAAAAATAGACCTACAAATATCAATCCATAGCACCCAAGTAAAAATTACAGTACCTCAAAAGCTACAAACATCAATTCCTAACACTTGAAACTCATCCGGAAAATGGTGAACAACAGCATTAGAAAAAAACATCAGCTCATATCACCTAAACTTCGGCCGAAAAATGAAAAATATCAACATAAGAAAATTAAAAATAACTACAAATGAGCTATAGTACCTAAAGAACATAAATTCTTCAAAAAATAGTTCCTAGTGGGATTTGAACCATGACATTAACCTCAACACTCGCAGTACTTATCACTACACCAAAGAGCAATTGTTGGACATTATCTCAATCATATACATATAAACCTCACCATACACCTCAAGAATATAAATTCATCAAAAAAAAGGTTGGCAAGAATCGAACTCAGGCCAACAACCTCAACTTTGAGACAATTACCCACTACACCAGAGAGCATTTATTGATTATGCACTCAGTTAAATAATAATAAACCTCAACATGTCTTTCCAAAAAAAACCAAATCACACCTCACCTGTCACGAGCATAACCTCTGTCATTGTCCTTCGTACTGCCGTCCATACCCACCGCCACCATCAGTCTCCGCCGTTGCCGTTCACCGGAGTGTGAATACACTCTCTAGCTCCAAATTGTCATCACGTGGCTTCACACCCGAGTCGTCATCGCTATTCACTCGTGTGAATCTGATGCGCTGCCTTCTTCTTCAACAAAGCTTCTCCTTCCGATGCGCTCCTTCTGCCGGCAAGCTCCTTCTTCTCACTGCCCCAAACCTCGCCATCATCGAAAATGCTCAGCCTCGAGCAATGCCGCCGAGGACAACTTGAAATTGAAGCAACAACCTCGAGCGCTGCTTGAAATAAGAGCAGCAACCTTAAGCAATGCCGCCGACGCCTTCAATTTATGCGATGAAGGAGAATCGGGGACGGAGATTCAAATTGCAGAGACCAAGGTTTCAAATCAGAGCATGCCGTCGTGCTTGCCACCAACGCCACCGTCGGAGATCCAGCACCTCGGAGGTAACTGCGGTTGTAGATCGCCGGCAAAAAGAAAATATTGCAGGTGAAAACAGAGAAGTAGTGGAGATCAACAAAAATTCGGCAGCCGGTGGCGGTTACCCGTGGCCAGTGGTTTCCGACGGTAATTTCCGACAAAAAAGAAAATGATAAATGAAATAAATATCTGAAATTGTGATATATATATATATACATGAATCAAAATTTACTATATTCACATTAAAAGTCCAGCAACTTCTCAGCTAATTTTTTTTAAAAATTGCATCTCAAATGTAACTTTTTATAATTGCACAATAATCCCCAGCCTAAAGTAAGACTTTGTGATAAATAAAATAGTTATAAGATATTTATTTATTTTTTTTTATAAAAGAATCCATATAATTAGAAATTTTCAACTTTTCTAAGGTTAATATTTTTGGAGAGTAAATAAATCTAATTCCTTTATTTAAATTAAAATTTTAGTTATTATTGTAAAATACATGTTAAACTCTGTAAAATGGAGAGTCTGTTGGAGTTTGGGGGGGGGAAATATAGGAAATATGAGTTTTGAGTCTCCATTTTAGAGAAGTTTTTAGAGAATCCGTTGGACTTGCTCTAAGTTGGCTTATACACATATATTCAACATTTTTTTTTGAAACAAAACTTTGATTTCATTCATTGAAAAGGTGTTGTACAAAGTGTGGGATGTGCTCCCATCTAGAGATAGACTCTACAACATTTTTAGCATGTTGAGCTAAAAAGTGCGCTACAGTGTTGTGTTGTCGTCTAACCCATAACGGTTCTGGGTGTATATGCCTGTTTGCTAGGTTGACTATGTCATCAATAATTAGGCTGAAATCCGACAGATCTTCAGTATGATTCTTGATTGCCCTTATGACGACTTGTGCGTCACCTTGAATACGGCTGATCCGTATACCTCTTCGCAAAGCTATAAGCATCCCTGCTCTTAGAGACATAGCTTCTGCGTGTTTAACTGTATGCAGTATTGGAAGGTGCTGCGATTCCCTATAAATCCAGGTTCCAACTGGAGAACATATGTACCATCCAAGACATGTTCTGCTTTGGTATATGGCTGCATCGAAGTGGAGAGTGTTTCCATCGGTTAACGGTTGATTTCTTTGAACCCACCCTCATCTTCTGATTTGATTTACCACCTCTTAATGTTTCTGCTATATTTGAGAGCAGTTTTGTGGTATATTTGATGCAATGCTAAGGTTGAAGGTCATGACTCTCACCATGGAGATGCTTATTTCTGTGATTCCATAGTTGTGATAATAGGGTTGCAACAAATGCCATATCCATTGGCTCTAATTCCAATAATAAGTCTTGGATCCATAAGCCTGCGCTTTGTTGTTGGAAGTGGAAAATCTTCTCATGCAATTCAGTTGCAAACCATAAATTGTGCGCTATAGGGCAATGGAAGAACATGTGTTCAACGGAGATATCATCCATAGAGCAACTAAGGCAGCAAGGTTCAGCTAGCATGTGCCTTTGAAGCAAATTGATTACAGATGGCAAATGATTTTTACATAGTCGCCACAGGAAGTGTTTTACTTTGGGCTGAGCCGATAAGTTCCATATCTTCTTCCATTGTGGAGAGGGACCTGAGCTGCTTGACGCCATGTTACCTGCAATTGCAAGAGTGGACGAGTTAAGTTCTAGATTATATCCAAATTTTACCGTGTATTTATCGTCAAATGTAGGGTGCCATATCCATCGATCCTTTGTCTGAACGCTCATGTTCCTTGGTAAAGATAGAATGAGATTTGACTCCTCCTAATTGAAAGTACTTCTAACAACTTCTTCCTTCCAGGCTGTCCCGTTGTCAGTCATAAGATGTGAAACTTTTCGATCTACTGGGAACTCGACTGGCAAAGACGTGGGTCTTTGGTTTCCTAGTCTTGGGAGCCAGAGGCCATTCTTTATGCTTGTATTCCTTCCGGTTTCAATTCTCTTTAGAATTCCTTTGGACAGTAATGGATCTCCAAGCATAAGACAGCTCCCCTAACCTTGCTTCTAAAAGGTTCCCGATGAAAAGTACTTGGCCTTTAGAATCTTTGCAACAAGGGAGTTTGGGTTGATTAGTAGATGCCACGCCTGTTTTGCTAGCAGAGCTGTGTTGAAAGTCCTCAATTCTTTGAATCCTAATCTTCCCATACTCTTGGGAGAGCATAGTTTCATCCACGTGGACCAGTATATCTTCCTCTTCTGCGTCGTGCTTCCCCACCAATATTTGCTGTATAGTCTGTAAATATTTTTTATAAGCTTGTCCTGTAGCATAAAGCATGACATTGTATAAGTGGTTATAGCCTGTAGGACCGATTTGATGAGCACTTCCTTCCCGCCTTTAGATAAGTGTTTGTTTTCCCGACTGCCAATCTTTGTCCAGAATCTGTCTGTTATCCCCCCAAGTGCACTAGCTTTGGATCTTCCAAACACTATGGGGAGTCCTAAGTATTTTTCATGGTTGATTGCTTCTGTCACGTGGAGTGTGTTTAAAATGTTGGCTTTCAATTGGTCCCCAGTGTTTGGGCTGAACATAATTGAAGATTTGCTTAAATTGATCTTTTGTCCCGAGGCCTCCTCATATAATTGTAGAATATCTCGTAGTGTCGCAACCTCCTGATTTTTTACCTCATTGAGAATAAGTATATCATCCACAAACAGGAGATGTGACCGAGCTGGTGCATTCCTAGCAATCTGTAAACCATGGAGCCTCTGCTCCCTTACCCCCATGTGAACCATTTGGGAAAACACCTCACTACAAATAATGAATAAGAATGGATAAAGTGGGTCCCCCTGTCTCAGTCCTCTAGTGGGTGTTATGTTCCCAAAACACTTCCCATTGAGCATGAAAGAGAAATGCATTGTCGAGATGCAGCTTTCAATCAAGCGTATAAAGACTTGGTCAAACCCCATTTTTTCTAGTACCCTCAGTAGGAAGTTCAATTCAATCCGATCAAATGCTTTGCTCATGTCCAGTTTGATGGACATGTTTCCCTTCTGGCCTGTGGTTCGTCTCTTAATATGATGGTGCGCTTCATGAGCTATGATGATGTTATCCGAGATTAGTCTGTTTTTGACAAAAGCGCTTTGGTGACTTGAAATCACTTTATCGAGTACCACTTTTAGCCTGTTCGCTATGCATTTTGAAATTATTCGGTATATCACATTACATAAACTGATAGGCCGGAATTGGGAGACACATTTTGGTTGTTTCACCTTTGGAATGAGTACAATATTCGTGCCATTTAGCGATCTCATAGATTTTCCATCATTTAGGTAGAGCAGTGCCTCTCGGGTGACTTTTGGTCCAACAATGTCCCAGTATTGTTGGAAGAAAGATGGTGGCATGCCATCAGGACCTGGAGATTTGTTTGGGGCCATGCTCTTCAATGCTGCATGTACCTCGGCTGTAGTATATGGTCTTGTCAGTTAAAGCATTCATCGCAGAAGATACTTTTGGTGGGATTTAATCTGCCAAGTGGTTAATAGCTATTGGAGATGGGTGTAAGGTTTCGAAAAGTATTCAAAAGTCTTCTGAGATAATAGCTTCCACGTCTCTTTCATCAGTGCGCCACTGGCCCTGCTGGTTTGTCAACCCATGGATGGTGTTTTTTCTTTTCCATTTTTTTGCAAAAGAATGGAAGAAGCCTGTATTTCTGTTTCCTTTCTCTAACCAGTGCTGCTTTGCTCGTTGTTTCCATTGGGCTTCCTCCATACCCAAGTGTTTTTATAGCTGGAGCTTTAAAGTAGCCAATTCTTCTTGAGCATCAGCAGTGATGACACCTTTTTGGAGTCTTTCTAGCTTGGCCTCGATCTGGTCTTTCTTTTTGTGTTGGTTACGAAATTTTGATTTTTCCCACGCTACCAAACCGTGTGCGCATTCTTCAATTTCTAAAGGTAAGTCTGGAGCTATCACATTCCAACATTCAGTTACTTGTTCCCTGCATTGTGGGGATTGGATCTAGTAATTCTCTAATCGAAAGGGTCTATGTATTCGTGAGTGCACTGGGTCTTTTTGTGTGTTTCTCAGGTGTAGTAGTATTGGAGAACGGTCTGATTTGTGACTATCCAAGTGTCGGAGCTTCGCTGTAGGGAAAGCATTCATCCAGGTAGGATTTGCTACAGCTCTATCCAGCCTTGCTTTAACTGTATGAGGGACTCTCCAGTTTCTGAACCACATGTACTTATAGCCCTCATATACCAGGTCTACCAGGTTACACATGTTTAAGGCTAGATGGAAATCATCAATTTGGTTTGGAGGTCTCGTGTTGATACTCTAGAATTCAGGTTGGTGAAGGACTTCGTTAAAGTCCCCGATGCACAGATGGGATGTTTGGGCCATTACACAAAATGGGAAAATTTTGCCAAAATTGATGTCGCTTATGCGTTGTTGGTTCTCCATACATTCTTGTACCACGCCAGAGTAAACTTGATCGTGGTTCCTTGACCGTGAAGTCAATGTGGTTGAAAGAATAGCTCAAAACTGAAACATCTAAATCTTTATTTCAAAATAGAGCTAGACCCCCGAGTTTCCATGTGAGTCTACAAATACCCCATGCAAATCTAGAGAGTCTCTTAAGCCTACTAACTTATCAGAAGAGCACTTTGTTTTCGACAGAAAAATTAAAGAAGGAGAAAGATTGTGAAGGAGTTCTTTGAGATGTCTCACTGCTCGGGGGTGTGACAGCCCCCGGCAGTTCCAGCTTAGCAGACTCATTGGCATTGGTGGGACTGGGATTTTCCAGTCGCTATTTATCCCCGGTGGTAGAACGAATGGTGTCTCTAAATCTATTTTTTGTTTTTTCGGATTTGGAGTAGCTTCCTCTGGCTTCTGATCCTCCACACAAGCAGATTTCCTCTTAAAAATTGTAAGTTGGGCATAAGTTAGTGAGTATTCGCCCTCTTGTTCATCATGACCAAAACAGTTGGGCTTCAAATGTCCTTCTGAACCTTGGTTAAAGAATTGAACTTCTTCCACCGACCCATCCAACCGATTCTTGGTAGCAATAAGCCCTACGTCCCCAAAAAGCATTGGATTATCCTCCTCCTTTGATTTGTATCAATTTTTGCCAATCTCAGGCCGCACACCCAGATCCTCCGGGTTTGCCACGGGTATAGGGTTCTTCTCCACCACCTGTATTTCGTCTCTATATGTCCTGTCTATTTTCTCGGTGGCCATCTCGGAATAGGCCCTTAGAGCTAGACCTGTCGTTGGTCTATAGAAATAGCCCAGCTTTGTGTGTCTGTCCATGGTGTCCAGTGGCTCAGTCAACTCCAGGCAGCCATGGTCTATGGTCTATGGCATCACACCACCGCCAAAGGGCCCCATCGTTGTTGCCGAATGATAAATCTGGTAATTCGTCAAGGGCTTAGGGCTTGGGGCAGAGAGGCTTAGGGCTCCATATTCTCGGACCTCCGACTGTGTTTGTGGGGGCAGGGATTAGTTTCTGCGGAAATTTCTTTTGCGCCTCCAATTCTTTGTCTGCAAACATCGGTTCCTTACCTGGCCTAAGGTGGTTTTCATCTCCTCTTTTTGCAGTTCCTTGGATTGGTTGTCGCCTCCCCATGATTGCTAATGGGAGCATGCTGTCATTGTTCTCATCAGATGGCACCTCCACTATGACAGGTACATTCTCAAATCCCGGTGATGGGCAATGATGGTATTTCATTTTTGTGTCTACCTCTATCATGAATGTGGCTGGGTTTTCTGGTGAGTCTCTCAGAGAGTGGATTGGGTGGAACAATAATTCCCTGATGAGACTAGCATCAAGATTTACCATCTTCCCGGCATGTCCCTGATCCTGAATACCAAGTGCTTCTGCCCAAAACTTTGTCGCACTACTTTCAGACATGAAGGTAGAGTCTGCTTTATTTTCCTGCATTGGAAGAAATTTTTTTCCACACTTAAATTATTGTGAGTTGAAGAAGATGTAGTAATCATCAACTGGTCATCCTTATTGACAGTAAAGGAGCCTCTGCAATCCACACCTTTGACTCTTAATGGACTGTAGCTATTGCAGGTTTGAGGCATCAATGTAGCAGAACCGTTGGGGTGAGTAATGGGGGTAGTAAATCCTGTTGATTTCTCGACGTGGAGAATTGACTGCTCCGGTGCACTTCCATTTGGAGCTTGGCCCTGGTTTCCACCAACGTCCCCAGGTACCAAATTTAGATTTAACTGCTCATGGGTCAAGGTTGCTCGGTAAATAATCCTTGCTTGTTCTTCCTACTCTTCCTGTATGCGCCTTTGGTGCATCACACCAGGCCATGGCATTGGGAATGGATGATCATCCTCATACCTTAGCCAGCATTCATACCCCATTGGCATGAGGGAGTCTCGTTTTGGAGTATTTTTAGGCAGACAATCTGTCTTCGGGTGGTTCAAACATCTACACAGCTGGAAGAACGCAGGGAGACACTCATATTGAAAGTAAAAGAGGTAGTAAGTACCTTTGAACTCCACTGTGATCACCCTGGGGAGAGGCTTGAACACATTCAGTTTGATTCTTAGCTTCAGAGCCCTTTCATATATTCAACACTTACATTTTCTTCAATTTATTAACATTTTGGTGGTTTCATTTTTCCATTCCTATACACAGACTTAGAGAGACCAGAATTTTAGTTGTCATTAGTTTTTGGTTCCAAGAAGATATCAGACAGCTTTCTCTTCGCAAACTCTCCCAACAAAATCCCTCAAACGAAACCCTACCCGGGAGCCGCCACCGCCGGTGGTCCGATGAGCACCCCCCCTTTATTTTCAGTTATGTTCTTTCCTTCTATTTTATATATCGAGATGAGAGGTCATGACCCAGCACTTTCGATGCCATCCTCAGAGTTTTTCGATGACCATTTGCACTTGCAAAGTGAAAGAACCAAGGCTGGAGATAGCCGAGATCACGGGTCAGAAGCAGATGTCAACCAGCAACGAGCCGACTGCCAAAGAAGAGCGACAGTGCACGGTGGAAGGAGCTTAACCAGCAGAAGAGACCCACCCGCCGATAGGATGTTCCAGTGAGGAAGAAGGCGTCCGCTTCAACTCTGTTGATGGAGACGATGATTAGATCTGGTCGTTTGTAGTTGGTGAGTCTAGAAAAGTCAATTCAGAGATGTCCCGGCGAGTACAAAGGAGTTATGACAAGGTCAGCAACGTCCCGGCATTGCTAGAGGCATTTTGGTGAGTCCTGCGGTATTTCAGCATAGTCAGCGGCGAATCCAACAAAGTCAGCGACTTCTCCCAGCAAAATCAGCGACTTTTTTGGCGGAGTCAATGGCATCGGCAGTGAAGTCAAAGGAACCTAGCACAGTTAAATTAATCTGCAGATGACCAATCTCGTCTCCAGCATGGTCAACGTTATTACTGACGAGGTCAAGAGAAAACCTGAGGTAACAACAGCACTGGGGGCGCTTGGCTTCCTCTCATCTAGCCCATCTCAAAATTCAGGCATAAATCACATCCTATTTAACTTCTCCTTTAATTCCTTCCCAAAAATCTAACAACACCCCACTTATTAGCTCATTATCTTACACTATTCGTCACGGCCGGCTGTAGCCACGGCAGCCTCGTGGTGGTCATGGAGGAGAAATGATGTGAATAGATGGTTCTGTTAGTAGTGGTGTTAGATTGTGTGCAACAGTCAAAATAGGGCATGGTCAATGGAAGTTACATGTTGTGGCCCACCAAAATGGGTCATTCTATAGTAGTTTGTAATTGTCGAACAGAGCCTCCCGACATACAACTGAGCTCACGCCCTGTAGCACCACATCTATGGCGAGATTTGTGGGCACTGCTCCTAAGGTGATACTTACTTATGGGTTATAGAGAAGTTACGTAGTAGCATGAATTCCCAAGATTGAAAGGTGAGAGTAGGTTAACCTTAATTTTCTATGTTTGTTTTTAATTTTCTAGGTGTGTTGGTTTTCTCACGACTCCGGCGAGATTTAGGTAACCCCTTACTACAACCTCCAGAAAAGTTCTCCAAAATAAGAACTAAGGAGTTGTTGCAACCTAGTAAGGAGAAACTTGGCCTACGGTGAATAATTATGGAGGCATGCAGTACCGAACTGCTTTAAAACAAAATGGACATGCGCTTGAAACTACCCTGCGACAGTGCATTGAAGATTGGAGAAATCCAGCAACAGCCTCTCTAAAACTACAGAGCTGATGCTACCCGGTGAAGATATAGTTTGGAAGGATCAGGCAGCATACTGACGTATGACATGTGGACTTCAATCAAGAAATTGGGTTGATAGGTTCATTTGTGGGAGGCTCACCCCACATTGTGTGAGCTAACTAGGTGTTTAAGCTTAGATCAGTAGATTAGTTTTAATGGTTAGCTAGGGGTTATACAGCCTTAACCCGACACAACATTGTAACAGTCTTATATCAATGATAAAGTGAACACCTATTTTTCAAAAGGAAAAAAAATTTAATCCCTCTGGTCCTCTGTTTATGTCCTCTTTTTGAGAAAAGTGTAATTATAACCCTACATAATTGACCAAAGTGCAGGTATGACCCTGTGCTAATTGAAAGTGCAAATATAACCCTATATATTCAGGTTATGTGCAAATATAACCCTTTTTCATCAGATTCAAGTCGAAATGAATCAAAAGACTATTTTACCCCTCAGAAAAAGAAAAAACTGAAAAGATGCATTTACTATTTTAACCCTGAAATGATTCTTCTTCATTTTCTTCCTCTTTTTGGTTGGAATCGAGCTCGATGTATGTTTTCTTCCTCTTTCTAGTCAGACTCGAGCTCGATCTTTCTGCTATAATTAGAGGTCGCTCTCTCACCGCGATGCAGCAAAGCCCGATGCGCTGGGATTGTCGGCGCCAGCGGAGCTAGAGATTTGAGGTGGTGGCAAAGTGGTGTCGGAAAGAAAGCGGCGGTGGTGGAGTTTGTGGTGGTCGTGGTGGAGACGGGGCTTGGGCTGAAGAGGTAGTCGTTGTAGGCTGGGGCAGAGGAGGAGGCGGGGCTAATGTGGGTCTCGAATTTCTGGTGCTTGGCTGAGCGGTGCCGGAAGTGGTGGACGATAGTGGCAGAGATGCCACTTCATATTTGGTCTTTAATTCATCTGGGTTCTCGCAATTTTGCTGGGTTTTTGCTAGAATTCAGGATTTTGTTGCCGGGAGTTCGAGTGGTATGAGGTTGATGTGAGGCTTTGACCTAGTGTTTTTAGCAGCTTGACACTAGTTTTGAGTGGAGTTTTGTTGGGTTTTTTAGTACATTTAGCTTAATTGTTCTAGCTGTGCCATTTATGGTGACTTGAAGTTGAGCTGCTTGTTTGGAGTACTGTGGTGATCAATTGGTAAATTAGGTTCTTGATATTTTGAGTTGTTAGGGTAGAGAGATCATTTCTTGGCAGAGTTGAGGCTGTGCTGCCGGAAGAGCACCGATGGAAGAGTGGTCTGGTGGTGGTGGTGGTGGAGCAAGAGTGGTGGGCGGGGGCATTTTTATCTTTTAAGGGCAAGATGGAAATGGCCAGTCAATGGAAACTAAGGGCAATTTTGTCTTTTTAATTTTGTATTAGGTTAGAATGGAAATTTGGTCATTTCCAGTCGGTCAATGACTGGAGATGGCGAGTCAATGCCGGAATAATGGATTCAGGGTTATATTTGCACTTATGTGTAATAGACTGGGTTATATTTGCACTAAAAAATAATTGAGGGTTATATTTGCACTTTCCTCAACATATTGTGTTATATCTGCATATTACCCCCCTTTTTTCAAGGCATGTTTGACTATCGATAACTTTTAATTCGTACGATAACATATTATAAAATTTTACTTATAAATGAATCAAAAGCCTTATTTTTAAATGAATCAAAAGCCTTATTTTTAAGAGCTCAGAAAGAAAAGATTACATTCCTATCACAAAAAGCTAGACTTAATTGGCTTAAATTTGGGGATGCTAATACAAAAATTTTTCATCATGCCATTAAGGAAAACAGGATAAAATCTAGAATCAGCAAAATTAAGGACTTCTCAGGCAATTGTATCTCGGACCCTAATCTGATTAAGGAAGAAGGTATCCGGTTTTATAAGGAATTACTAAATGAGGAACCTACACCTAAATCTGGATCTCACCTCAATTACTTTCTTCAAGAAATACCAGTGCTCATTTCTGAAGAACAAAACCTTTTGCTTCTTCAACAGTTTAATATCTAGGAACTTAGGCATGCTGTTTTCGAATTGAATAAAAATAGTGCTCCAGGCCCTGATGGCTTCTCAGGGAATTTTTACACTACTTTCTGGGAGACCATAAAAAATGATCTGCTAGATGCAGCTAATGACTTTCTGGTTTCTGGAAACATCCCCTTAGCTATTTCTAGTACCTGGCTGGCCTTGATCCCTAAGAAGCTAATTCCACTTTCCTTTGCTGATTTTAGACCAATAAGTCTTTCTAACTTCATCAACAAAGTTTTCTCAAAAATGCTAATGGAGAGAATTAAACCATTAATGCACTCCTTAATTTCTCTTGAACAAAGTGCCTTTATTAATGGTAGAGACATATCTGATAATGTGCTACAAATGCAGGAAATGGTGAGAATTTTAAACAGAAAATCAAAGGCTCACAATATAATTGTGAAACTTGATATGCAGAAAGCCTTTGATAGAGTGTCATGGTCATTTTTAAACTCAATACTCCTTCAATTTGGTTTTCATGGACACTTTGTTAAAGTTATTCTGAGTAATATTGCCTCAGCTCATTTCTCAGTCTTGATAAATGGAGTCACTTCAGGTTTTTTCAAATCCTCCAGAGGACTAAAACAAGGAGACCCCCTGTCCCCTTTTCTATATAACTTAGTTTCTGAGGCTTTCTCAAGGACTCTCAAAAAGATGATATCCATTGGCTACCTTCATCAGTTTAGTTTACCTCACTCTTGTCCAACTGTTACGCACCTTATGTATGCTGATGATACAGCAATTTTTCTAAATTCCAAACCCACAACTTTAAAGAGATTTAAAAGGTTCTTAATTGCCTATGAACATACTACAGGTCAGAAAGTTAACTTTGGGAAATCTGAGTTTTTTACTTCACATAAAATCCCTCCTCACATCACTCTGTCTGTTAAGAGACTTTTGGGAATGGAACAAGGGGCAATCCCCTTTAAATATCTTGGTGTGCCAGTATTCTATGGTCGAAACTTGCAGGTTTATTACAAGCCACTGCTGGAAAGGATGGAGAAGACAATAAACAATTGGAAAAACAGGTGGCTCTCCAGTGCGGGTAAGTTGGTCCTTATCAATCACAGTATCCTCTCAATTCCCACTCACATTTTCTCTGTTCTGCGTCCTCCTAAGATTGTTATAAGGAAAATGGAAAAATTGGCATCTACTTTTTTCTGGGGGAAAGTGGATAACACTGGAAAAAAAATGGAGATCATGGAAAAACATGTGTATTCCAATTGATGAAAATGGCTTAGGACTTAGGGATATAGGAGCAATTGTTGAAGCATTCTCATGCAAACTTTGGTGGAAATTACAAGCCAACAAATATCAATGGACTTCTTTAATATGGTCACTCCCCAACTCATATAAAACATCTCACACCTGGAAAAGAATCTGCTCAATCACAGAGAAGGCTAATAGACATTCAAAAGTGATTTACGGACTGGGTGAGTGTTCCTTTTGGAACTCCAATTGGACTGGTAAAGGGGCCCTTTGCTATGAATGGCCGGAAGGGCTGACTATCCCCTTTGAGGATATATCCCTGAGGCTGTTCATACAAAATAGAAATAACTTTCTCCCTCTCCTGGAGCCACACTTGGCTACCAATACTCTTGCCATCTTGCAGGTTGCTGAATTGATCTACCATCATGAGGATAGGATGATATGGACTCCAAATAACAATGGTAGATTCTCTATTAGTTCGGCTTATCACACCTTCAGGCAAAGAAAACTCAAAATCAGACATTTATCTAAGGTATGGAGTTCCTTTATCCCAAGGAAAATGTCTGTCATCTTGTGGCGTGCTTTAAATGGCATTCTGCCTTTTGATAATATTTTAGCAAGAAAGGGCTTCCAATTTGCATCTAGGTGTCCTTCCTGCATGAATCATCCTGATATCCTTGATCACTTTTTTAACTCATGCTCATTTACTATTAAAGTATGGGAGGCTGTTGGTGTCTTGCTTAATATGCACATGCCTAGATTTGGAAATTTGAAGTCAAGAGTTGATTATCTCCTATCTTACAAAGCTGACACAAGGATTCAGTCACAAATCATCACAACTTCACTCTTGGTCACAGTTTGGATTCTATGGGCAAAGAGGAATAAAAACATATATGATAATGAACCTTTCTCCCTTCATGCCTGCATTCATGAGATTAGATGCTTCATTCATGACATTTTTACTGCTCATCAGCCTTCTGGCAATTTAGACAGGAATAGATATTGGATCCAATCTAACATTATTCCTAAGATTCACCCCAAGAGGAAGAAAATTATAACAGTTGTTACATGGAAGAAACCTTCCTCTGGCTTTAAAATTAACACTGATGCCTCATGGATTCATCCTGGTCTGGCCTCATCAGCTGTCATAGTTAGAAACAGTTCTGGAAAAGTGATATGTATGAGGACCAAAACCTTCCTATCACCAACACCTTTTGAAGCTGAGTTGGTAGCAATTCAGGATGGATATGAAATAGGATTTGAACTTGAAATTGCTAATGGAGTATTGGAAACTGACTGTTTAAATGCTGTAAGAGGTATACTCAATCCATTGAATGCTCCATGGAGGAACTTCTCCACCTGCAGTGCTCTCCATATTCAACACAAGAAATATCCAATCTTTCACATTCGCAGGGAGGCCAATAATGCAGCAGATTATCTGGCTAAATACTCATTACAGAACAATATCCAAGGAAACCTTGAACTCCTGATGGCACCAGTTGTACTCAGAGGACTCATCTCGCTTGATAGATTAGGAATCCCTTCAGTAAGATTAGGCACAGGACCTGGAGATGCCACTTAACTTTTACTACTTTTAACTTCACAACTTAATACCTAACGGACTACAAGTAGTCTAATTCTTTCACTGCTTTGGAATGGAATCTACTTTGTTGCTTTTCTCTCTTTCAGGTCTGCTGCAGGAACAGGGAGATACCACGACGCAACACAAGAAGGAACACCTATTTCAGTCTCTCCATTGGCTGAAGCACCCGCTGCTACTCTAGTATTTAGGACTTCTACAGTTTCTCTGGCTGCTCTTTTTACAGATTCCTTCTTAATGTTTGTCCACGGACTAATAGGGGTTTCGATTTGCTCGACTCCCCGACCTGTTTATGGACTACATTTGGAAGCAATTTGTAGAAAGTACTTCACTAGTTTTTTTTATGTTTTGCATCTTGAATCTGATTCGCTCTCTGATCACCATATGGATGATCTTTTGTAAACCAATATGCACTTTCAGGCTTATGCCAGTTCTACGGTCTGGGGAGCCAAATATAAAATCCCCCCATCCTGGATGGTTTAAACTTAAAAAAAAAAAAATTACTGTATACAACAAAAGCAATCGATGGTCAAACATACCATAAAAAAGATCGGATAAAAGGAAACCAAAAATAGAAGATCAGAAGTAGTATCCTTTTTCATTTGAGATGAAAAAGTTTATGAAGTTCTTTTTTTTTCAAAATTTTACCAACTTATTTTTATTTATTTTTTTCAATTCTATTTCTTCCGCTAATTTTACTGAAGTTCAAAATTAAATCCTTGATATTAAAGAAGAAACTGAAACGAGGGTTACGTACCAAGAGATTTAGGGACACACTAATTTGTACTCTCGTACATTTTCGCCATCACTAGTACGTTGTGCTGACTCAACTCAAGCATTCAAGTCAAAAGATCTAGGGTCTTCTAGAATGTCAATTTTATTCAGTCTGATCTAGTTAATGCCTCTTGGTAGTCGGTGCAATATGAGGGCATTTATTAAATTTGGCTTTGACCTTAGAAATAAATTATTTACTCCATTTTCTGGAAGGGGTTAAATTTGTTTCAGAGCATACATTTTCCGAGATGTTATAATACGTACGGCTAGATAACATCTGTGCCAATAAATGACTTATGAATGGAAATTTAACACATAATATAATTTAAATAGGAAGCATACATGCTGCAGAATTTATAATAAAATAATATATTTATTAATATTGTAATGCATTTAGTGAAAGAAAAGCAATTAAATTTTTGTTGATATATAAGTATTTTACGTAGAAAAGTATTAATTGTTGTATAAAAATAAATTGTGTGTGGAGAAGACTCTTAACCAAAAAATTGCTTATTTAGTTATAATTATAGATAATATAATATTCTTAGCCTTTTTAATATCTTGTGATTTGTTTATTGTAAAAAGTCATAATTTTTTATATTTTTTCACAAAAAGAGCACTTATAATCCTTTATGACTTCCAATTTTAGACATATATTTCTTGAAGAAAATAAAATGTATAGTGTAGGTTGAATTGGAAAAAGGAAATTTTAAAAATTTAGCATTGTCCAAATCCAAATGCTAATTTAGCGCCAAATTCTAACTTTAGTTTAATGTTCAATTCAATCACTACAACTTTAAATAAATCACAGAGTTTACAAATCTAAACTCCAAATAATCCACGAATTCTACTAATTCAAGCGCTAATTTAGCACTTTAGCATTTCATTGAAACATTACAACTCCAAATGATTGCTTAAGTATCGAATTGAAATATTGACTTATATTAGACACAGCTTATGCAAATTCAAACGTTAATTCAGCGTTCTATTGAAGCAACTCCAACTTATGATCAACGAATTGCTTTAGTTCTATTTAGCGCCAAATCCTAACTTTAGTTTAATGTTCCATTCAATCACTGGAGAAAATCTAAATAAACACATAATCTGAAAACACACACGTCACTGAAGAAAATTCAAAGAAATACATAATCTGAAATAACAAAATGTTTGGATTTTTTAATACAATGATATAGTGCTTTTAATAGAAATATGTATACATATTATTTATTTATTAATGTATGACAAAGTCTTGTTTTAGATAGACTAATTGTTAAGTGAGGATATTTTATAATTAGTGGGACTAATAAGGTCATTTGATATTTATTTTTATTTATTGCAATGAGATACATATAATTATGATAACCTTTTAAAATTAATCTCAACATATAAATAGTTATTTTTTAAATAATTTGAATGAAGTATTATAAAAATAATCAATTTTATTGTATTCAATATTTAACGATTTCTACCTAACTTAATTATTTCACTTTATAACTCATATAACTTTTCTTAGATGACTAAGCTCTAAAATTTTAAATGAAACTTAATCTCTATATTTTAATTAATGATATCGCGCAATGCGCGATGGTACTCCACTAGTTTTTAAGAAAGCTTGTATTTTAGTGGATGTGATAAATTTAAAATATAAGGAATTGTAGGTGTTTTAAAAAATAGTGGATGCATTAAATTATATTGTATTTTAATCTTTGTTATCATAGTATGAGTAGGGAAAAAGTTAAAATTTTAGAAAAATGAGTACATGGTATAATTTACTCTAGAACATCTACTAGCTCTTTCCAACACTACACCAAAAAATTTATTTAATTAATATTTTTATATTCAACTAAGAATAATAAAAATTACGTATTTTGGAGCAATATATATGGTGTAACACAATTTTGGGGCTACCGTGTAATTTTTCTAAACTGTGTGTAAGTAATTAATGTTGACTTTTAAGACTCTTCCATTCACCTATACATGCCAAAATTGCAAAGTTGCAATCATATATTATTCAACTGCATTCTAGTGTCACCAATTTTGTGATTCAACAACTCCAACTTTCTTTGGGGGACCTGAGTGTAAAAAGTAAAAACCTTACTTGTAACTCCAAATTGAAATCCGCTCGAACGTGATGCTTCCTTATGCACCCCCATTTCCTTTTCCAAGCCTGTAACAGAATATTTAACATCGTTCGGGATAAGAACATATATGTAATCCTTTTCGCTTTCTCTTTATTACTTCTAAGTAATCAACTTTAAGTTACTCTGGAACATGTACATGCGATTTCCAACATTTTACCGAAAATGAAAATATCATTTATTAATAATTTTATATTTCGGTAAGAATAACAAATACCATGTAATTTGGAGCAACGGATAATGGGGTAACACAATTTTGGGCTAGGTTATAGATTTCCAAAACTATGTATAAGTAATCAATGTTGACTTTTGAGGCCCTTCCGTTCACCCATACATGCCCAAATTGCAAAGTCGCAATAATATATTATTGAATTGCATTTTGGTGTCTCCAATTTCGTGATTCAACAACTTCAAATTTTTTGCAAGGACCTAAGTGCAAAAGGTAAAAAATTTACTCGTAACTTGAAATTGAAATCTGCTCCCTATACACCCCCATTGTATTTTCCAAGATTGTAACAGAATATTTATCATCGACGAGCAGAAGAACATATCATAATTCTTTCTAGAACATGTACTAGCGCTTTCCCACATTTCAACAAAAAATAATTTATTTAATATTTCTATATTTAACTTTTTTTTTGTATTTTAGAGCAATGAATAATGGGGAAATACAATTTTAGGCCACAGTGTAATTTTCCAAAATTGTGTATAAGTAATCAATGTTGACTTTCGAGGTCCTTCTATTCACCCATATATGCCCAAATCGCAAACTAGCAATAATATATTATTGAATTGAATTTTTGTGTGGCCAATTTTGTGATTCGATAACTTAAAATTTCGTGGAGGGACCTAAGTGCAAAAAGTAAAATTCTTACTCCTAAGTGCAAATTGAAATCTGGTCAAACGTGATGTTACACATCCCCATTGTATTTTCCAAGTTTGTAACGGAATATTTATCATCGATCGAGCACAAAAATTTATGTAATCCTTTTCCGTTTCTCTTTCTTACTTCTAAGTAATAAACTCTAAGTTACTCTAGAACATATACTAGTGTTCTCCCACCTTTCACCAAAACAATCATTATTTAATATTTCTACATTTAGGTAAAAATAAATAAAATTATGTATTTTGGAGCAATGGGTAATGGGGAAAACACAATTTTAGGCCACAGTGTAATTTTCCAAAATTGTGTATAACTAATCAATGTTGACTTTCAAGACCCTTCCAGTTCCATACCCATACATGCCCAAATTGCAAACCCTAACTTTTTGACTGAAAGTGTCAATATATCCCACAATATGAGAAAGTGTCACCAATCTAACCCTAACTTATTACCAATTGTGCCAATCTGACCCAAACTTTAATTAAATTTTGCCAACACAGCCAAACTTTCTAATTTCGACATTGACCCAAAGAATTTAAGCATTGACCAAAATACCCCTTAGACCAAGGTTGAAAATATAATACTTATTATACATATGTTTTCTTTTTTCTTCACAAGCCACCTACCCTACCCCACCGCAGGAAACCACCGCCATCGTGTACCTTTGCCCCAAAAATTGAATATTTCTTTCTCATTTTTCCCCACACACCACCACCACCACGCTCGTCAAAATCCCCCATCACTCACATTCACATTCATTCTTTGCTTCTCCCTTTCAATTCACGGGTCCCCATTACCATCTTTCTTTCATGTTTTCTTCCTCCTTTAAATCCTTATCGGAATCAAAACAGGTGGATTCGTTGTGTGATCGGCGCCAGTCGGTCCACTGTACAGAACACGATGACAATTGTCCGGTGAGCTGTCCGCAGAAATTGGGAAAGCGGATCAATAATCTTACTGTCACTTTAAAATAAGCCCAGAAACGAAGGGTTCTAAAATTAGAGAACACCTTTCTATGTTTCATCTCGAAACTGAAAGTTGGACAGAAACACACGTAAAAGAGACCAATAATCATACTCCCTCTGTCGTAAGTTAAATTGTATAGAATATTTTTTACACTTATCAAGAAAATTGTCTAACCATTAATATGTTTAACTACGTATAATAACGGCAAATAAAAATTTACTTTTCAGAAACTACTTGTTACAACGAATCTAATCATAAAACATATGATAATATTAATTTTTATATATCTATTCAAATATGTGGTCAAAGTTGGACAGTGAATAGTGACATAAAGTGAAGTGTTCGGTGCCTAAGAAATTAGCTCAATTGAGAAGTTGGGTTTGGTGGCAAGCCAAAAATTTAGCTCAATTGAGGAGTTGGTGCCTAAGAAGTTGGGTTCAAGTCACTCCGACGAGCTGTCAGCGGAAAACTCTCCCAAGAAAAGGGGAGGAGGGGGGGGGGGAGTTTAGTAGTTTGACGTATTTTGATTTTTTTTAAAGGGGGGGGGGGGGGAAGTTTAGTCGTTTGACGTATTTTGATTTTTTAAAAAATCAAGGGAAAATAAAATTCGACCATAAAATGTAGAAAATAATGCTAATGATGTGTGTTTATTCATGAACCCATGATACATTATATAATGGTACAAGATACCTATACAAGCTAGGAAAAGGTAAGGACACCTATACAAGCTAGGAAAATGTAATATAATATAATTACAATTACAAGTAATATTCTAATTCGTTAACACTCCTCCTCAAGTTGGAGCATAGGGATCTGAAATGCCTAACTTGCCAAGTAAGGAATGAAACTGGGTACGTCCGAGAGCCTTAGTGAACAAGTCTGCAGGTTGGTCTGACGTGCGGATATGCTGAATAACAATAGTGCCAGATTGAATAAGATCCCGGACAAAATAACAATCAACTTTAATGTGCTTTGTGCGTTCATGAAAAACTGGATTGGCTGCAATATGAAGAGCAGATTGACTGTCACAAAAAAACTGCATAGAAGCAGAGTGCAAAACTCCCAAGTCCTTCAGTAAAGACTTAAGTCATAACAACTCACAACTGGTAATAACCATAGCTCGATACTCAGGTTCAGCAGAACACCGAGAAACAGTAGGTTGCTTTTTAGTCTTCCAAGAAACAGGAGAATCACCAATCATTACAAAATAACCAGAAAGCAAACGCCGAGTAATCGGGCAAGAAGCCCAATCCGAATCACAGTAAGAAGTCAATTGTAACGTACTACGAGAAGAGAGAAATAAACCTTGACCAGGATGACTCTTCAGGTAGTGTAACACACGAACAACAGCTTTCCAGTGAGGAACACAAAGAGACTTCATGAATTGTGCAAGATTATGAACTAAATAACTAAGTTCGGGACGATAGTTAGATATATCAGGCGCCCAACCAGACATATATACTGCTCTGGGTCATGGTAGGCTGGACCTTCAACACGTGCCAAATCATGATGTTGCTCTATCGAAAAATCAATCGGTTTTGAGGCAGATAAACCGGTGTCTTATAAAATTTCCAAAGCATATTTCCTTTGTGAATGAAACATCCCCTCCGGTCTTCTAGCAATCTCTTCCCAAAAAATACTTAAGCAAACCCAGGTCTTTCATATGGAAACAAGAACTTAAGTATTTCTTGAACTCGTAAATGAGCGCAGAAAAACTACCAGCAATGACCAAATCATCCACATAAACCGGAACAAGTAAAGAAACTGATCCCCGTGAAAAAAACAAACAAAGAGTAATCGGCCGTACTCTGAACAAATCTAAATGCTCGTAAAGACTGAGCCAACTTAACAAAACAATTTTTGGGAGCCTGATGAAGACAACATACCTGACCATGGGGTACAACATAACTGGGTGGGGGTCGCATAAAAACCTCTTCATCCAGATCACCATGCATGAAGGCATTATGGACATCCATCTGATGCAGTTCCCAACCATGAATGCCCGCAACAGACAAGAATAAGCGAACATAGCTCATCTTCGCAACCGGAGCAAAGTTCTCAGTGTAATCAATTCCTTCAACCTGGTGATTCCCAAGAACCACGAGGCTCGCCTTATGACGTTCAATAGTACCATCTGACCGGAACTTCGTCCGGTAGACCCATTTACACCCAATCGCCTCCTTATTTACAGGCAGAGGAGCCAATGTCCATGTCTGATTGCGCTCTAGCGTAGTAAGTTCTTCAGTCATAGCATCTCGCCAATGAGAATACCGGGAAGCCTCGGAATAAGTAGGGGGATTTTCACTAGATGTTACTGCACCCAAAAATATAGAATGCATACTAGAAAAATTATCATAATTTACATAATCAGTAAGTGGATAGAGAACACCTGAGGAAAGTGACGATGTATGAGTGAACAGAGACATAAGAGGGGGGTTCAGTAATAAGAGCACGGACATGATCATCACAATCATAATCTGCACGAATACTCTGTCTGACAGGTGGAAACTCGGCAGTAAGAGATATGGTAAAAAGAGACACCGGTGATGAACGCTCGGTAGCAGCCGACGGCAATTGACTGACGGCAGCCAACAGTGATAGACTAGCGATGGCCGACGGTGACTGACCGGTGGTGGATATTGGCAACTGATTGGCGGTGGATGGCGGTGACTCACCGGTGGTAGCCGGTGGTGACTAACAAGTGGTGGCCAGCGGCAACTGACCGGCGGCAGACGGCAGCGGCTGACCGGCGATGGCTGGCAGCAACTGACCGGCGGTGGCTGGTGGCAACTGACCGGCGGTGGCTGGCAGCAACTGACCGGCGGTGGCTGGCGGCAACTGACCAGCGGTGGCTTGCGGCAACTGACCGGTTGTGGCTGGCGGCAACTGACCAGCGGTGGCTGGCGGTAACTGACCGGTGGAAACTGATCGATGACAACTGATGGCGATGGGCCGGCGTCGGCCAGTGGAATGAAAATTCCGTGCGACTCCGGCAGCGAGCTGGAGGAGACCGGCAGTGAAGTGGTGGCGCCGTCGGGTTTATTTGAAGGGGCCAGAGATGGAGTAGAAGAATACAAGAATTGGTCTTTAAAAAACTGGCATCCCGACTGGTAAAGATGACACGGGATTTTAAGTCAAAAAGGCGATAGCCTTTCTTTCCGGTAGGATAACCAAGAAATAGACACCGCCGACTTCTTGGGGCAAACTTGTCACGATATCTGGGAACATGAGCATCAAAGAACAAGCATCTAAAAGCTTTTAATGATGAGTAATTGGGAGCTTGCCCATAGAGCAACTCTAAGGGAATACGACCATTGAGATGTTGTATCGGTGTTCGGTTAATAAAGTAAGCAGCAGTAAGAACACATTCTCCCCAAAACTCAATAGGTAGACTGGCTTTAAATCATAAAGCACACACCATATTGAGTAAATGGGGATGCTTTCTTTCAACCCGACCATTCTGTCGTGGTGTGTCAACCATAGATGTCTCAAAAATGATCCCAAATGCAGCAAAATGAGATCGCAAAGGCAAAAATTCAGTCCCATTATCAACCCGAACACATTGTATAGTTCGGCCCCACTGGTTCTTCAATAAGGCACTAAATTCTAAAAATCTAGAGGCTACTTCAGACTTAGCCACTAATAAATAAACCCAAACAACTCGGGAATAATCATCGACTATAGTCAAAAATATAAAATGCACCACTAGAGGATGGTGTTCGATAAGGTCTTCAAACATGACAATGTACTAACTCAAATAATGCAATAGCATTCGTAGAACTCAATGGAAAACTATGTCTAGTCTGTTTTGCTCTATAACATACAGAGCAAGGTATAATGGTATTATTTGTGCTAAAATCAAGAGTAGGAATAGACGACAACACCGTAGATGATGAATGAACAAAACGTTGATGCTATAAATCAGATGAAGAAACCAAAGCAATTGTCAGAATAGTCTGCAGGATATGAGGACGAACGCGAGTATCCAACAGACAAAGCCAATAAACCCCGCACTGATGTTCACCCACGCCAATCACAATCCACATACTGATTTTCTGTAAAGTGCAATAATTTTCAGTAAACAAGGCTAGACATTTTAAGAAGGATAACAATCTAGAGCATGATAATAAATTGCATCGCAAAGTAGGTATGTAGAGCACATGAGTAAGGGTGACATCACCAAAACAAATAGACCCATATTGTGTAGCAGACGACACAGATCCATCAGGCAGTATAACATTCACAGTATTGGTAGCTGTAGTAATATCAGTAAGAGAACCTCTGTTACCGGTCATGTGATATGAGGCTCCCAAATCAAGAATCCAGGGTAAAGTAGACTTACATGACCCATGGTTTGGTAACGAATAAAATCGATTAAATAAATGTATGGTCGTCAGACAGAGCAGGACCAAAATCAGATCGTGTAGGTAAGCCAGAGGAGGCGGCCACCACAAACCCTTACGGCGATGTCACTACGCCGGCGAAAAAAGCCATAAAACAAATGGCAAGTACAATTAAAGTAAGGGAAGAAAACAAATTTCGCTGAACCAAAGCCAAAAGAAGCAAATGATGTGCTCCTCCTGTGTGACGAGTGGAAAACACACGCTCTGATGGGACAACCTAGCGTCTGGTGCACCCACGCGTGAACTTACACGCTTGTGGAAGGCCCCGCGCGTGAATCTCACGCGCGCCTCTTTCTGTCTAAAGCTGGACGGAGTAGATGTCACCAGACGGAACTGATGGAACCCGGACGAAGTCGAGAGTGGAGTAGACCTTGAATTTCACTGGTCTACTAGAGCGGAGTCGAGAGCATGAATCTAAGAACGACACTGGTCAACCTCGAATGAGCGACGCGATTGAAGTTGAACAGAGTCAGGAGTGGAGCAGACCAGACGGAGCGGAGCAAACCGAGATGGAGTCGG
The DNA here is from genome assembly GCA_037428765.1 of Rubia yunnanensis. Lineage (NCBI taxonomy): Eukaryota > Viridiplantae > Streptophyta > Magnoliopsida > Gentianales > Rubiaceae > Rubia > Rubia yunnanensis. Next base: position 72,779,236 of record CM075067.1, read on the forward strand.
TCGGACGACAGCAGTGGTGAGCAAGGTTGCGGCGAACTGAAGAGGAAGAAATTTTTTTTTGCAGAAAAGGTAGTCCGGATCGGCAGCGGGTGGAAGTCACGCACGGATGATGGCGGAAAATTTAGAATGGTATTTTAAGGTCTTAGGTTTCAGGATTTTATGCTCTGATACCATGTAGAAAATAATGGTAATGATGTGTATTTATTCATGAACCCAGGATACATTGTATAGTGGTACATGATACCTATACAAGCAAAGAAAAGGTAAAAACACCTATACAAGCTAGGAAAAGGTTATAGAATATAATTACAATTACAAGTAATATTCTAATTTCTTATCATCAAAAAATCAGCGAAATCAAAGGTTAGATTGTCACTTTCTGAGATTGCGGGGTTTATGTTGACACTTTTAGGCTAAAGTTAGGCTCATTTTAGCACTTTTCTCTAAATAAATTATACAATAAAAAATGCAAATTTGTATGGAGTATTAATAAAAAAATTGGAAGGATTTAGAAACAAGAATTGTTCTAAAGTCACATCTAAAAAACAGAATTTGCCTTTTTTTTTCTTTAGGAAAAAGCAGAATTTGCCTCTTTTAAGGTTTTTAAATTTCAAAATTATACGGTCCCAACTGTAGATTTAAAATGTTCTAAAGTCACATCTAATCATTGTAAGCCAAAAAACACTCATAAAGAAGAAATAAAATCCATTAATCATTGTAAGCCAAAAAACACTCATAAAGAAGAAATAAAATCCATTTGTTAAAAAATAATCCTAAAATCAAGTAAACTTTACTACTATCTACAAAATTTCTTTTGAAGTTACAATGCTTCAGCTAGTGGAGAGCCTTTGATTAAAGGCGTCAATCAAAGGCGATTCCATAGATTTTCTCAGGAACCGCCTTCCCAAACATCTTTCAAATTCATAACCTTACCAATTCAGCTCTTCGAAGTTAGGGACGACGGTTGGTTCGAGTTCAAAGGCGGGTTTTCATGAAAAGTCTTTAACTCTCAATAAAGATGACTTTGGATTAAACCGCCTTTAAATCACTCCAAATAAAGGTGGTTGTGCTAAACCACTTTTAATTGGACTAAGTTCTGAGTTTTGAATTGAGAACATTTGAAGCTACACTGTTGGAACATGTAATTCAGGTCATTGACAAACAGCTAAAAGTACATACAATATTGGGCGTTCCTTCCCGGGTTCCGACTTCGCAATAGAGTCGGTTTAATATGTAGGGTTTTGGAAAATGGGTTCCAGATTTGGAATATGACAGGGTGATATAAAAACAATCATTTTTAGGTCAATGTTGCATGAAATACTCATTTGAGATAATAAACGGGCTTTGTACTTCATGAAGAACTATGTAGCTACCTCTATGCATTGAATAAGGTATGTAAATTTCTATAATTCAGTTACTAGCTATTGGTTTGATATCATGTGTTGGGTGTTAGTGTTTTGTACATTGAATTAGTTTTTATGCTTTAGTTCCATTCATGAATGTTGATGGCAATGTTTGTGTTGTATCATTGCCATCGGATGTTTGTTGCATTATATTTTAGGTAACTGACTATGGATATAATAAAATTGATTGGTAAGGATTTGAGAAAATCACCCAGTTACATCTCTTTGGTAGAATCCTTTAGGGATATATATATACTATTATAACCCTACCTATTTGAGAAAATACCAATATAACCCTCAGATAATTTTTAGTGCAAAAATAATCCTAACTGGTTGTTCTAAGGGCCAATATAACCCTAAAACATCATTTCCAGTGTTGACTGCGCATAAAATGACTAAAATGTCCTTTAACCAAAAACTTAAAAGTATGTGGAAAAATTTGCCCTCCCACCACCACTCCAGCCAGCCAGCCACCCATCCCGCTTCCCTCCCACAGCCATCTCCTCCCCCACCCCCGCCAGCCACTCTTTCCACCACCCACACCCCCTCAAGCCACCCCGACCACAAATAATCCAATTCCAATTATGCAGAATCACCAGAAGAAATCTCTGAATCAGCTCGTCATCGATGAGGCTATCAACGATGACACCATCCTTCTCAACACCACGAAAATGATGACATCATCAGCGATGCTCGTCTGCAACCCAGCACCTCACCGACAAAATGAAGAGGCAAAGAATTATCGACGAGTAGATCTAGGGTTTAGGCAAATAATCAGACGACCAGTGGTGATTAACGACAACGGCGACGACGCAAGTAAGTTCGCCAGAAGAAAAGAAGTTGAAGGAGAGAAGAAAGAAAAGAGGAAAAGAGGAGGAGGAAGAAAAATATTAGGGTTATAGGGTATACTTGTAAATTTGGTATTTTTCTTTCCCTTTTTTCTTCTTTTTTTGAAGAGTAAATAGAAGTTTCAATCAAATCCGATGTTAAATTGGCGGAATGGGTAAAATTGCACTTACATCAATTATCTAGGGTTATATTTGGCACTTACATCAATTGCACTCACATCAATTATCAAAAGTTTATATTGACACTTACATGAAGTAGTTAGGGTTATAAAAGCACTTTTCTCAATCCTTTATTGTTGTAGCCTTTGAACATGCTTTGAAGAATGACGTGGTCCGAGCACGTTTCCCATGAATTATGTTTTTTTCGGGAAAGAAGATGTTACGTGAACATCTCATCATTTGAGGGTTTTAAACTAGTTACACCTCTTAGGTGTGGAACGAGAAGGTTGACACGAATAGGTTGAGATATGAGCCATAAAGAATAAGAGAATTTATATGTAAATGATGGATTCGAGGAGATAGTGAAGGATGTTACCAGAGAATTCCACGGTAAACCTGAAGTCCTTGAAGCTTTGTATAATGACAAGAAGACGACGTTCTACACTGGTTGAAAACATTCGGTATTGGGTGTCCCTTTGCGAATGATGAATTTGAAAGCAAAACACGGGTGAACTGATAAAGGCATAACAGAGACTCTTGAATTAGTTAGGGTATTGCTTCTCGAAAATAATCATTTGCCCAACAGATTATATGCCACAAAAAGAATTCTTTATCCAATGGGAATGGAATTGAAAAAATAAATGCTTGTCCGATCAAGTATATTTTGTACACAAGGAAAGAGGATGAGAACCGTGACAAATGTTGGGTTTACGGCGAGTCACGGTACAGGTTAAAGCAGGATGGAATTGTAATTGGAGCGGATGCTAGTTGATTTCCAAGAAAAAGACACCGGCTAAAGTGTTATGGAATCTCCTTATCGTTCCCTTTTTGAAGAAGTCATTTTCTTGCAAAGAAGATGCAAATTTGTTAAGATAGCATGCTAAGAGAGAACGACCAGCAAATGACGTGATTAGACATACATCAGACAATAAACAGTGGAAAAAGCTTGATGACAGGTACCTTAAATTTGGTTCGGAGCCCCAACATTTGAGACTTGCCCTTTCTACCAAAGGAATGAATCCATTTGGTAATATGAGCAGCACACAACTCGTGGCCCGTTATGTTGTTCATATACAACCTCTCTCCGTGGTTGACAATGAAACGAAAACACGTGTTGTTATTTATGATGATTTTGTGGCCTAAGCAACTTGGTTATGAAATAGATGTGTACCTTGCTCCTTTGGTGGATGATCTATTGATGTTGTTCAATGATGGTGTCAACATGTACGATGGTTGCGCCGAAGAATTTTTCACATTAAAGGATTTTTTTGTACAATAAATGACTTTCTCACATGTATAAATTTGTTCGGGTACTCGGTGAAAGGCCATCATGTGTGTCTAGTGTGTGAGATGAAAACTCCATTTGTCAATTGAAGCATGGATGTGAAGCCATATATCAAAGACATAGGCAGTTTCTCCCTGAGGGTCACCCATGGCAATCAACGAAAAAAAGGTTCAATGAGGAAGTAAAGAAGAGAGAGACCCCGTTACCACTAACGGGTGTTGAGATTTATGAAAGAATTGGGGAATTTCATAACAGTTTTGGCAAGAAGAAGCATAAGGTTGCGAGTGAAGGAAGTTGGAAGAAATTATCCTTTTTTTTCAACCTTCCTTATTTGAAGCACTTGGTTGTAAGAAGTTGAGAAGAATGTGTGCGATTCTTTTGTTGGGACATTGTTGAATAACCCTAGTAAAACAAAGGATGGGATGGAGGCTCAGTTTGACTTGGTTAAAATGGGAATTAATAGAAGTTTGGGGCTGGTCATGAGTGGTGATGATTGTTATCTTCCATACGCTTGCTATTCTGTGTCTCAATTAGAGAAGAAATTGTAATGTGAGACCCTTAGTAGTGTGAAGGGGTCGTGGGCTTACTTATCTAACATAAGTTCGTGTGTATTTGTGGAGGAGTTGAACTTGGTTGGTTTGAAATCACATGATAACCACAACTTGATGCAGAATTGAAGGCCATTGTCTCCTCACGTGAGATTGTGCATTAAAAAACTGTTTGTTCTTAAAGTTCATATGCCTATCGAGCCCTAGTGAGGAAGATTTGTGTTTGACCCACCTTTACATTCTTCGCAATCACAAAGACGTTCTCCTGTATATCAAGATCCACATGACCGAGATAAGAGCTAACCATCCCAAGTTCAATAAAGCACATGTTATGGAACAACACATTAGCACCGTCGCTTTATGGCTACTAGCTCACGTAGTAATTGGTGATCATCCACATACAGTGAAATGGTTGACATGTAGACCCTTGGGAACAGTTATCTCGTATAGAGGATACAACATTAATGGGTTCACATTTGGCACAAAATCAGCTGATGGTAAGGGTGTGACTCTTGTGTCTGAGGCTTTACATGTTACGAGTTCAAGTAACGAATCTCATGTATGCCTACACTTGTTACTTTGGAACCATAATTGCGATTTAGAAGCTTGATTATTTGATCAATGAAAGCTTCTGTGTTTTAATGTCAATGGGTAGATGTTAACAACAAACAAATAATTTAAGACTTGGGATTCACCCTTGTTGATAGAAGTTGAGTTGGTTGGAGAGAATATACCTTCATATTGGGGTCATAAGCTCATCAAGTGTTCTATATCAAAGACCTTGTAGACCCTCGAAGGAAAATTGTTGATGAAGGTAAAAGAGATTTTATTGAAGAATATGAGTGCGAGGATATTATTGGTTTTGGGTGCGATACTTCGACATGATCCAATTTGGAAGATACTTTACTTGCAGAGGATGATATAAGTTTACGTGGTTATTAAGGGCGTACCAACCATGATGAAAGAATTTAGGTCTATGGGTGGATCAAGAAGAGGAAGAGGAATTATAAGAAGATGGGTAGGATAAAAAAAATAGAGGTAGGGTTCCATTTATTTAGTGTGTTAGTTGTTTTTTTGCTGAAATCCTGAACACCCAATTGTTTTCTGAATTCCGAATTCATTCGGATGAAATGGGTGCATAGTCATTATTAGCTCCTTTTGCACTGGCTCCACCAATAAAACCTTCACAAGGTTCTGCATCACCACAACTACACTCTAGATATATGACTAAGTACGATTAAGATCATACGATAAAATCCAACAACACATTCAAAAGAAACTATCACAATTTAGTGTACATTCATAGGACAAATCATTGTGTTAGATAATGCAAACTGAAAATTCAAATCCACGGATCAATTCACTACACACGAGTATCTAAACATTGTCAATCACACTGAAGAGGTTCCATCTGGTTTGAGTCTTGCAGAAGATGCGCATTGACACTTGTAAGCGCATTGACTTTGTTCCAACTTCCATATGTGCACCCTTATTTCAGAAAGTTCGACACAGACCCATTTATAGCATGCCCTGAAGCCTTTCATGAAACTAGCGTGTAGTTCCTCTAAAGTCATCAATTGGTTGACATAAGTACAAATCGATTAAGTGAAAATTCAAACGTTGTAATACATTAAAAAATTACCATACCTTGTTCAACTCTTGGCCTCTTGTTTGGGTCTACCTCATTATGTGTCATGTAAGCCCACTTATACTCAAACAAGACCCATCTCTTCTTCACGAAGTATCGTTTGTTGAACCACTTGCATGGCTTCTCCTCCCCGTGTAACGTTATCCCCTGCCACTGTTCAAAATCAGTGTGATCAAGTTTCTGTATGAGAGACTCTTGATCTATTTTTTTGAACTTGCAAACTAGAACATGTGATTGAAGATCACAACGTCATGATTGATTTTCCTTCCCTTAATGATGTGATAAAACATCATGTTGTATATGTATGTTCGGTGATGTGGACGGTTGTGAGTACAATACTTCTTGCTATCAATTCGTACACAATTATATGGTCTATAGTAAGGTGGGTTAAAGAAAAACTCCTGGGATTTCCTAAATTGGCAGGGTTACTTTAGAAGTATATATGACTAAAGGTATCTATGGGGTCAACATACAGGCAGTTAAACTGAAGGGGTCGATGCTCCCTATGATATATGTCATTCAAAGGCCCTTCAATGTCTTAGGGAAACATATCCTCAGGACCTTTATACAGACAATCCAAAAATTGATTAATAATCCATGGATTAAGGTTAATGATGTAACCGTTCACCTTGGTCGCAAAACCACTCCCCATTTCTTATATAAATTGCATTAAAATTGACAGACTTCATCAAAGTGTGATGGTTCATTTAAAGTTAACAATTTGAGAACGTGTTGGTCATCAAACCTAACACGAGATTAGCTAAACCTACACTACAAGAAACAACGCATTTTACCTTAGTTCTGGAGGGGTTTTTACCTTGGGTTTTAGCCATAAAAATTGAGGAAAATATAGGTGTAGTAAAAAGTACATTTTTACCTCGGTTCGTAACCAAGGTAAAAAGTACTTTTCACCTCAGTTTTGGACCGCCGTCGACAGGTTTTGTGACCGTCGTTAGTCTAAGAAAGAAGGTTGACGATTGTAGACCGTAACTATGACATTGTTTAGATTGACAATGATGTTCATAAGTAGCGACATCGATCACAACAAGAAGGCAGTCGATGTGACTAGAAATGTTGCGACACTATCAAGGACGAAGTCGCGGATAAAATGATAGCGACGTTGATGATGACTGTATGCGACATCGCATGCTCTAGGGTACCCTCATTGGTGCCTGCTGACGTGGAAGGCTAACAAATACAATATCGTTTTGAATGGGCGATGACGCAAAAAAAATGCCACCGGTTTATGCAATGTCGGTAAGGTGACGTCTCTTCACCATTTCACGCAACGCCGTGGAATAAATTGCGAAGACATTGGTTCTCATACAATATTATAATATTTAATAATTAATGACACAAACAATCATTGGTCAATAGCCATTACATGTTATTTATTATTCTATAACTCATGAAATCGGTAAATATCATACAACCACCAATTGTTCAAATAATGTGGGAATCAATGACATTAAAAACGATGAAATTATTCTTTTGGTCCCTAACATAGCATCTTATACATCTTTTGGTCCCTGAGACCAAAACTACTTCCTTTCAGTACCTCACAAATTCAAAACAATTTGTTTGGTCCCCAAACCAGATTCCGGGTGAGTTTTAGGTAGACGAAATTGGTTTTTGGTCCCTAACATATGATCATATACCATCTTTTGGTCCTAAAAATCACTTAAAAACCACCTTGGGGACCAAAAAATTGTTTTGAATTTGTAGGGTATTAAGAGAACATGGTTTTGGTTTTGGGGACCAAAAGATGGTATAAGATGCTATGTTAGGGACCAAAAAAATAAGTTAGTCTTAAAAAACAATAGCTTGATAATATATTAACAATTCATGTCCGAATATATTCAAATACATAAGGTTGATGTGAAATAGAAATATTAATTGTATTGAACCTCCCTTGACTACTTTGTACGACATTTACACGCAACTACTTTAGATATCTTTTTCCTAGAACAACATTGAGTTTCTTCACCTTGTAGTGGATGGCAAACCCACTCAAAATTCATGGCACCTTCCTCCTCTCCCACATCCCAATAAATTGAATGTCTTCATCTCGTAACTTGTGCTTCACTGGGAGGAATTTCCTATGACCAGAATACACAATGGACTAGGGAAATGACAAGTCTGTGCTGAAAGTCCATCGATAACTCTCCTTTTCATATTACAACAAATACTCATGAAAAAACAATTTATGTCAGAATTCTGCAGTCGCCGAATGATGTTCACATAATATAGTTAAGCAGAGTCGACAATAATCTGGACATAGAAAAAGTGTCTATACTGATTTAAAGCTATGTCACTTAAAGAATAAACTGAACTTGCAGGCACCGACTAAAGAGCGGCGTTGGACATTCATAGATGTTTCAGTCATTTCCTAGCTAATGTGAAGCCGGTTAACATTTGGTCCAATATTGTATGGGGCGATGAACTGCGAGCGACATGGCACATTTAACCTATGTTCATATGAAAATTAGATTATTGTCCACAATCAGCCCTAACCTAAGCCTTTTTCCTCACTCCTTACAAACATGGTATTATCTTGGAAACACAAGCAATGTACCCCATGTAACAGGAGACATAATCATCATACTCTATTAAAATATTCAATGATTGCCAATGAGGAAAAGAACATATACAAGGCATGTTAATAATATTGCTAAACAAATATGGAATAGATGAAAAACTACCTCAATTAATTTGAACCCCGAGATGCTCCATCCTAGGATATTTGTTGATATTTGATAGAAGAAATTACACCGGGCTCTTAAGATTGGGCTCTTTAGTGGTTGTAATGGAAAGGATGGTGTGGATGGGAAATGAGTGTTGGTGTTGGATATTATTGACATGAAATGTAGTTGGGGGGAAATTTTAGTTCAAAGTTTCGGGTCAAAATTTTGGTTCCTGATGGGGTTGATTTTACCATGTATTTTGGGTTGTTATTGAGCTTAAATCTTTATTAAATCCTTGGATATTTATGTTATTTGGAATGTTATTGCAGTTTAGAGATTTAGAGGTTGAATTGTCAAGTTGCCGCAGTTTTTGATCGGTATGCCCATACCGATAAAAATTTTGGAAACATGAAGGAAGTTGCCATTTGTGCTTGGAGATGGAAGAGGAGAAAATACGGAGATGTTAGAATAACGATGGAGATCTTTGTGTTGGATTATGCCAAGTCAAAATGCAGTTGAAAAAGATTCTGGATTGATTTGAAGACTCCTACATTTTAGGAGGGAATATTGTGTTCATCTCTTTGAATTTTAAATAGATAAGGAAAGACATATTTTTATTCCTTATCTATCTTTTAGCTGTAGTAATTTTTGGAGATGCGATTTTTCATTCGTACGTACACATCATGCAAGATATCAAAACGCACGCATACAGTCAATTGCGCATAAATTGTATTCAGTTTTAGAGTTCTTTCATCATTCTATTCAGAAAATATTCATCATTTATTTTTATGCTTTTGATTATTAATTCAATTATGTATTATAGCTAAATTCTTCCTTTCCGGTAAAAATAAAGGAACTTATGGCATCAATTCTCGTGAGATGTAATTAGCTTTTCATACCTTAATTGCATGCTAACATCTGTTGTTCTTAATTATAATGTTTATGATTTCTTTCATGTTATTGAGTAATGGCCAATATTTGATAGCATGTTAGTAGTTAGTTTAATACAAGTTGAACCAATCATCCGTAATTGTGATTTCAGTTCAATCAATGGTAGGGAACAATAGTCTTAATTTAACAATCCCGCTTCAGAGTTTGCTGGTTATGAATTGGTTCTTTATAAATTCTTAATGTTGCTAACATATTAAATCTATAGAGTGTCTCTTAGGTTATATGTTAGTTAGAGAAATATTTGGTGATGCATTCCCCTGATTACGACAAGGTAAGGAAAGATCGGTTGCTTGCAACTATAACCAATTTGTGTGCATGCATTTAGAGTCATATTTGAATAAAGGATCGAAATGGAAAGCCAATATGAAATTGATTGGAACAAGAATTTTCTCATCATAGTTGAATCTTTTTTGCAATCTGTTGTTTTTACTCAAAATTTAGTTTTTCTTGTTCACTACCCTTATCTGGATCTTTGGTCACAAATTCGCTGATTAAAGATTAAGGAAAAAGTCTCTTCAATCTCTTGGGAAATGAACTTGTGCACAACTATACTAGTCGGTATGCCCATAATGGCCGCAGAATCTTGAACTGAAAATTCAGCTTAGAGCTCAATTTATTTTTGGTGTAAAATGACACACCAGATCCCGCTGGAAATTTTAGGTCGACTGATATCGCTAGGGTGTCGGTAAATGGTCCATTTTATGTGACTAGCTTTTGCAATGTCGTACATGTGGGCCAGAGTCTAATTTTTTAAAAGTGTCGTAAAATAATCCATGTTAAGATTGTGGCCCCTTTCGACGACCCGTTTATGCCAAATAGAAACAACATTGTCCCGTGAATGTGAAAGAAATGTTATCTCCAATTTTGCATTTTAACGTCTCCCACTTTCATGGAAGGACCAGAGTGCAAAATCTAAAAAGTTCACCGGTTGTCCCAAACTCGATTACGATCGTCCCGAAAAGAAACTTTGACACACACAGTCGAACTTATACTAACCGAGGTTAATAAAGAGCCTGGTCTTATTCCCACATAGACTTTCACTAGTTTCATCCAAAATGACCCTTGTATATTTATAAGTAACCATTAGAAATTTACTTTAAACCATGTACTAACGTTTTTTATAATTTGATGGATGGAATTTTATTACCTTTTTATTTCATCAAAAACCAAGAATATGAAAGTTTATGTGATTGTATGTAGTGGAAATTATCGTTCTCATAACGCTTATAGTAAGGGTATTAATGAAATAATAACAAAAATGATGGACGATGACTCCGGTTTGCGCCTCTCTTAGACAGTACGCATAATTTCCATATAAAAAATTCCCCTAATTTTTGGGTGTAGAGTTCTGAAGTGTACTGAACATGCAAGGAAGTTAATTTGGGGCATAGTGTAATTTTCACAAAGTTTTGCCATACACTGTCTTTGAAGATTTTGGTCCCGTTCCATTGACCCATGCATGAAAAAAAAATTAGAACATCATGCTTGTGACTTGGTGATTCCAATTTTGTATTTTGACTTCTCCCTCTTTGTTGGAGGGACCTAAGTTTAAAAATTGAAAAGTAAACTGGCAGTCAATCAATTCCAATTGTCTTGGACGAGACCTTTGCCATCCCGAGTCAAACTTATTATCTCCAAAACAGATAAAGAAAATGGCATGATCCCACAAAGACTTCCACAAGATCTTCCGATTAACCCTTGCGTACTTATTAGTAATCATATACAGTTTACTCTAATTCACGTACTAGCACATTCAAAAATTTTATGGACGGAATTTTAGTATTTTTAAATTCATAAAAAGAACCAAGAATGTGTGATTTTCCCCGATTCTATGTGGTGGAATTTATCGTTGTAATCAATAACGCTGCTCGTAAGGGTATTAATAGAATACTAATTAAAATGAGGGAAGAATATCCCGGTTACTTGATGCCTAAATCAGAAGTACAAGATAGTGAAGATGTTATTTATATATCCAATTTTGTATTTTGTCTCCCCCCCTCCCACCCACTATCTTGGAGAGACCTAAGTGTAAAGAATGAAAAATTCACTGGTTGTGTTAGAATTAATTCCAACCGAACCGGGCATTAATAAATTTCATGGACTATTATAAATTTTAATTAGTAGTATCTAATACACAATTTACCATTATTAAGGTAAATTATGTTCCTCTTGGTCAAACGCGGGCCCAGTTGCTATGTTAGTGGGCTAAAATGTTGAGGCCTAATTTCAGGCTAGTCGACATGGGTCTAATGCTGATCAAATGTCGCTAAACTAGATTGACATGCGACCTCACTCATGTAGTTGGTCAAACACATGCCCATTGCTATGTTAGTGGGTTGAAATGAAGGGGCCTACATTTAGAGTAGTCGACGTCGGTCAAACATCAGTACGTTGTCGGTAAGATTGATGTTATGCTATGTTGCACCTACCGAGCTGGAATTTACAACGTTTCATAATGAATATATATATATATATATATATATATATATATATGAGCCCACCTCATACATTACTTTAAACATTTAACTTTCCCTCAAATTTCAACAGTTCTCTTACCCATATTCTCAAAGGTATGGTTTCTACATGTGCTTATATTACTTTTGTTTTTGTATTTATCATTGAAATTGTTATGTATATGGTGTGTGAATCTATTATTTGTTTTATGTTTTGAAGTTTCCATGGATTAGGGTTCTAGGATTAGGTTCTAGGGTGTTAGAATTTGGGTTTTGTGTCTTTCCCCTTTAGTGTGGCCCAATTTTTTGATTTAGGATATTTCTTTTTGCACATTTTCATTGTCGTTAGTTTCTGCTGTTGTTGTTAGTTTATCAACTATGTTTGATTGCGACGTCACTGGTCTGTTGATCCTCTTTCGGTTGCAGCGATCCCAGTGCGACGTCGCTAATACATACATTTTGCAGTTGATATTGAATGTGACGTAACACTCTTCTCGATTAACCAACTAGTTAAACTAAAGGTGGAGTAACATTGCTTTGACTTGGTCGACCATGACATTATTTTGGATTGACTAGTCAACAAAGTTGATCCATATTAGTTAGCCGGTCAAGTCATTTTTAGGATCAATGTGTGAGCAATGCCTATCTGACTGAAAAAATAATTAAATTTATTTCTATCAAACCATTTTGTATCTATCATAATATTTAACATACGTGACAATATGAATTTCAGGAATCATGAATACCAATGTTTGTTCGAGTCGTTCCCTGATTGAGGTAAGCAATTTTTTGTTCAGATTTAAATTTTTTATTACTTATATTCTAATTTCATTTATAATAATTTCATTGATCAATATAGATCCGTACTTATTTGGATGATGACCGTCCGCAGAATACATTCGGCGGTGTCATTCCACATTTTGTACACACTCCCTGTTACACATGTATTTTATTTTCAATTAACTTATATATATATTACTTTCATATGTACTAACAAAGGTTTTTTAGTTTATAATTCAGTACGCCCCTAGCCAGATTGTAGAGCTCCTACCACCGTAAAAGTTACCTGATGTGCCAAGTGCAACGAGAGGGTGTATGACATGCATTACTTGGAGAACAAGAGGCTCAAGACCCTCATCTGAAAGGGGTTTAGCCTGTTTCTAGGTGCAGAAGAACTCAAGATTGGGGGCACCCTCTACTTCGAGGTGGTAAATGGTGCTAGGCCCATAGTTTTTAATGTTAACGTTCTTCCCAGCAGATATTAGATGTTTAGCTTAGACTTGATATGATTATATACTTGGAACAAACTAATTCGTATTTGGAAGAATATTATTCGGACATATTTTATATCTGTAATCTTTAATTTATAATATATTTGCTTCTTGTTATTTTAATGTTATTGAAATTTTAATATTTAACCTAACATATGAACAAAGTTTTAATATAACGATCATTCAGAAAACTATAAAAGACTTGTGTGTAATGAATAATTTGTTTCAATTATTCTCCAACTAGCAAATGTTTGTTGCGACCAAAAAAATTTTAAAAAATTGAATTATTGATCGGCTGGATGGTGGGCTGAAAGTGTTAGGCCTATATAAACCTGCGACGTCAGTAAAGGGTCTACACCTTGTCTCATAAATCAACATAGGTGCGACATTGCACCATGCGAGGCAAAGTTCACAATGTGGCTAAAACGATGTCGTTCAGAAACAGGTATAAATATGGGAGCCCTAACAAGCAGTTCAAGCTTCCCTTCACAAGTTCTCACAAATTTCAATGGTCCCCCCCTCCCTCCTCTTCTCTCTTGGAAAAAGGTATGGTTTTTCTAATCTTTTAACACCTAATGGTAGTAATTGCTTCTTTACATTAATAGATTTGTGGTTTGTTAATGTGATATATTTTTTTTGTTTTCTAGTTTTTACTCACATTTTATAGAGTGTGAACTTTCCTTGACTGTAAACCTAGGTACTATGTTTTGGTATGTCTCCAAAGGGTTTTTGTTTAATTTTATGTTGTTAAACCTTCATTTTTTCCAGGTTCATGTGTTTCTTCCCGTAGTTTCCTCTAATACGTGCGACGTCAGTAAGGTGTCTGTCACAAATCGGTTTACGCGAGTAGCGTGCAAGGTTGCACATTCTAATTTCTAATATCATGTTCTTCAATATGAGATGTCGCAATTATATCGGTCTGCCCTTTGGTTTGACCGAATTGTTAGCGAATTCGCATGTTGGCATTTAATTTTACTTTGAAATTGCATATGCCTCCTTGTTCTTGGGTCAATATTATGTTCGGTTTTACTGATTACTTAGCAAGGTCGCTGGTACATGTAAACCAAACCACTATTTTAGGCTGACATGTACCTACGACGCGTGGCCGACGTCACACCGTGCATTTCATTGGCAATTAAGTTCGCACTTAACCTTTTCATTTTTTATTTAGGATTTATGGCTGGCGAAATATCGTCTGATCGCCCCTTTTTTCAGGTCTTCTACCAATTTATATAATATTTACTACAACATCTTCACACATTATAACAATTAATTTTTTTTGTTTTTGTACACTTTTCTGCACAACGGAACAACCCAGAGCCCGTTGTCTTCGACCTTGAATAGAATACAATGTCTTCTGATAGTCCACGTTTCCACTGCACTCGGAAGCAGCAGAATTCTGGGAAAAACCCAACTTTGGCAAGTCATTTCAAATTAATATTATTTGTTGCTAATTGCTTATACATGCCTATATATATTAAAATATTTTAATGAATGTATTTTTTGTTGACTTAGTACATCCCAAGGGACATTATACCACTACTGCCAAAGGACAAGACCCCTGTGGTGATGAGGTGCTACGCGAGAGAGTAGCACATGAACTACTCGTGGGGTGGTAATATCAAGGCCCTATCCTCAAAGAATTTTTGCGAGTTCCTTTCCCAAAACCACCTATGCACTGGGGACACCTTGTTCTTTGAGGTCATAGAAGCCAGGGGCTGATTGTTATCAAGGTCATCATGATCCAAGCTGATTGAACAAATTTAGTTCTATTAATGGAAGTTAAACAACTATTAATCGAATTTATGTAGTAATTGTAAGGATATTTTCATGACCAATACTGTTTTAATAATAATTTAACTACCTTATCTGAACAATATATGATTGATTGTATGTGTGATTTGATCTGTGCATGAGTTAAAAAACCATTTTCAACCATACCATATAAATTCAACAACATTGTCTACAATTGTTTCAAAAACCAATGAACAAATACTTTTGCAGGTCGAAGTCAATCACTTTCAAACAACTATAACCTACAAAAGTCAAGCAGAAAAGGCCGGGGAACTTATTGTGTCACTATGCGAAGGAAGCAGTTTGGTATGAGTGAAGAGAAGTGGAATGTGGATGATGGTTGTTGGTTGTTGTGGTTTTCCCTCTTATTTCACCCTTTTCAATTGTAAAATAAAAAAATCAACCTATTCAAATATTTAAATAGAACTTCCTATTTCTTCAAAGTCAACTTACATAAATGCGACGTCACTTGCCCATCGAATTACATGTCGGTGAAAACAACTTATAATGCGACATCGCCAGGCCTTTTTAACAACAAATGCAATGTCAAATGCTATGGTCTATTGGGGACACCCTCTACTTCGAGGTGGTAAATGGTGTTAGGCCCATAGTTTCTAATGTTAACGTTCTTCCCCGCAGATATTAGATGTTTAGCTAAGACTTGATATGATTATTTACTTGGAACAAACTAATTCGTATTTGGAAGAATATTATTCGGACATATTTAATATCTGCAATCGTTGATTTAAAATCTATTTGCTTCATGTTATTTTAATATTATTGAACTTTTAATATTTAACCTAACGTGTGAACAAAGTGTTAATATAACGATCATTCAGAAAACTATAAAAGACTTGTTTAATGAATAATTTGTTTCAATGATTCTGCAACTAGCAAATGTTTGTTGCGATAAAAAAATTTAAATAAATTTAAATTATTGACAGGCTGGCTGGTGGGCTGAAAGTGTTAGGCCCATATAAACCTGCGACGTCGGTCAAGGATCTACACCTTGTCGACTAAATCGACGTAGGTGCGACATTGCACCATTCGAGGCAAACTTCACAGTGTGGTTAAAATGACGTCATTCCAAAACAGGTATAAATATGGGAACCCTAACAAGCAGTTCAAGCTTCCCTTCACAAGTTTCCCGCAAATTTCAATGGTCTCCCCCTTCCCTCCTCTTCTCTCTTGGAAAAAGGTATGGTTTTTCTAATCTTCTAACACCTAATGTTAGTAGTTGCTACTTTACATTATCCAATTTGTGGTCCGTTAATGTGATTTTTTTTTGTTTTCTAGTTTTTACTCACATTTTATAGAGTGTGAAATTCCCTTGACTGTAAACGTAGGTACTATGTTTTGGTATGTCTCCAAAGGGTTTTTGTTTAATTTTATGTTGTTAAGCCTTCATTTTTTTCGGGTTTATATGTTTCTTCCCGTAGCTTCCTTTGATACGTGCGACGTCGATTAGCTGTTTGTCACAAATTGGTTTACACGAGCACCGTGCGAGGTTGCACATTCTAATTTTTAATAGCATGCTCTTCAATATGAGATATCGCACTTATATCAGTCTGACCTTTGGTTTGACCAAATTGTTACCATAGTCGCATGTTGGCATTTAAGTTTACTCTAAAATTTCATATACAACCTTGTTCTCGGGTCGATATTATGTTGGTTTTACCGATTACTTAGAAAGGTCTCTGCTACATGTCAACCAAACCATTGCTTTGGACCGACATGTACCTACGACGCGTGGCCGACATCGCACCATGCATTTCATTGGATATTCAGTTTGCACTTAACATTTTCATTTTTGATTTAGGACTTATGGCTGGCAATTGTCTAATCGCACCTTTTTTCAGGTATTCTACCAATTTATATAATATTTACTACAACATCTTCACACATTATAACAATAATTTTTTTTTTTCGTACACTTTTCCGCACAACGGAGTAACCTAGAGCCCGTTGTCTTTGACCTTGAATAGGTTACAATGTCTCCTGATAGTCCACGTTTCCACTGCACTCGGAAGCAGCAGAATTCGTGGAAAAACCCAACTTTGGTAAGACATTTCAAACAAATATTATTTGTTGCATATATATATAATGAATATATTTTTTGTTGACTTAGTACATCCCGAGGGACATTATACCACTAGTGCCAAAGGACAAGATCCCCGTGGTGCTGAGGTGCTACGGGACAGAGTGTCGCATGAACTACTCGTGGGGTGGGAATATCAAGTCCATATCCTCAAAGGGTTTTTGTGAGTTCCATTCCGAAAACCGCCTACGCACTGGGAACAAGCCAAGGGCTGATTGTCTCACGGTTATCATGATCCAATTTGATTGAACAAATTTCCGTTCCATTAATGGAAGTTAAACAATTATTAATCAAATTTATGTAGTAATTGTAAGGATATTTTCATGACCAGTACTGGTTTTATAGTGATTTAACTACCTTATCTGAACAATATATGATTGATTGTATGTGTGATTTGATCTGTGCATGAGTTTACAAACCATTTTCAACCATACTATAAAAATTCAACAACATTGTCTACAATTGTTTCAAAAACCATTGAACAAAAACTTTTGCAGGCCACAGTCAATCACTTTCAAACAACTATAACCTACAAAAGTCAAGCAGAAAAGGAATGGGAATGTGGATGATGGTTGTTGGTTGTTGTGTTTTTCCCTCTTATTTCACCCTTTTCAATTGTAAAATGACAAAATTACCCTATTCAAATATTTAAATAAAACTTCCTCTTTTTTTCAAAGTCAACATACATAAGTGCGACGTCTCTTGCCCATCGCATTACATGTCGGTGAAAAAAACTTATAATGGACATCGCCAAGCCTTTTTAACAACAAATTCAACGTCAAATGGTATAATCCGTTGGGGACACCCTTTACTTCGAGGTGGTAGATGGAGCTAGGCCAATAGTTTTTAATGTTCACGTTCTTCCCCGCAGATATTGGATGGTTAGCTTAGACTTGATATGATTATGTGCTTGGAACAAACTAATATGTATTGGAAGAATATTATTCGGACATATTTTATATTTGTAATCTTTATTTTATAATCTATTTTCTTCATGTTATTTTAATGTTATTGAAATTTTAATATTTAACCTAACATATGAACAAAGTTTTAATATAGCGATCATTGAGAAAACTATAAAAGACTTGTGTGTAATGAATAATTTGTTTCAATTATACTCCAACTAGAAAATGTTTGTTGTGACAAAAATTTTCAAATAAAGTCAAGTTATTGACCAGCTGGCTGGTGGGCTGAAAGTATTAGGTCTATATAAACATGCGACATCGGTCAAGGGTCTACACCTTGTCGACTAAATCGACGTACTTGCGACATCGCACCATGCGAGGCGAACTTCACAATGTGGCTAAAACAACGTTGTTCCAAAACAGGTATAAATATGGGAACCCTGACAAGCAGTTCAAGCTTCCCTTCACAAGTTTCCCGCGAATTTCAATTGTCTCCCCCCTCCCTCTTCTTCTCTCTTTGAAAAAGGTATGGTTTTCTGTAATCTTCTAACACCTAATGTTAGTAATTGCTACTTTACATTATCTTATTTGTGGTCTGTTAATGTGATTTTTTTTTGGTTTTCTAGTTTTTACTCACATTTTTTAGAGTGTGAACTTTCCTTGACTGTAAATGTAGGTACTATGTTTTGGTATGTCTCATAAGGGTTTTTGTTTAATTTTATGTTGTCATACCTTCATTTTTTCCGGGTTTATGTGTTTCTTCCCGTAGCTTCCTATGATACATGCAACATTGGTAAGCTATCTGTCTCAAATCGATTTACGGGAGTAGCGTGCAAGGTTGCACATTCTAATTTATAATAGCATGTTCTTCAACATTAGATGTCGCACTTATGTCAGTCTGTCCTTTGGTTTGACCGAATTGTTACCAAAATTGCATGTTGGCATTTAAGTTTACTCTGAAATTGCATATGCAACCTTGTTCTTGGGTCGATATTATGTTCGGTTTTGCCGATTACTTAGCAAGGTTGCTAGTACATGTCAACCAAACCACTGCTTTAGACCGACATGTACCTTTGACCCGTAACCGACGTCGCACCGTGCATTCATTGACAATTAAATTTGCACTTAACATTTTCATTTTTGATTTAGGACTTATGGCTGGCGATGAATTGTCTAATCACCCCTTTTTTCAGGTCTTCTACCTATTTATATAATATTTACTACAACATCTTCACACATTATAAAAAACATTTGTTTTTGTACACTTTTCTGCACAACGGGGAAACCCAGAGCCCGTTGTCTTCGACCTTGAATAGGTTATAATGTCTCCTGATAGTCCACGTTTCCACTGCACTCGGAAGCAGTAGAATTCTTGGAAAAACCCAACTTTGGTAAGGTATTTCAAATTAATATTATTTGTTGCTAATTACTTATACATACATATATACACACACACACACACACACATATATATATATATTAAACTATTTTAATGAATATATTTTTGTTTACGTAGTACATCCCGAGGGACATTATACCACTACTGCCAAAGGACAAGACCCCCGTGGTGGTGAGGTGCCACGTGACAAAGTGGCGCATGAACTACTCCTGGGGTGGAAATATCATGGCCCTAACCTCAAAAAAATTTTCCGAGTTTCTTTCCGAAAACCGCCTCCACACTGGGGACACCTTGTTCTTCAAGGTCATAGAAGTCGAGGGCTGATTGTCTTCAAGGTCATCATGATCCAAGGTGTTTGAACAAATTTTAGTTCTATTAATGGAAGTTAAAAAATTATTAATTGAATTTATGTAGTAATTGTAAGGATATTTCATGACCAGTACTATTTTTATAATAATTTAACTACCTTATCTCAACAATATATGATTGATTGTATGTGTGATTTGATCTGTGCATGAGTTTAAAAACTATTTTCAACCGTACCATATAAATTCAACAACATTGTGTACAATATTTTCAAAAACCATTGAACAAAAACTTTTATAGGCTGAAGTTAATCACTTTCAAACAACTACAACCTACAAAAGTCAAGCGGAAAAGACATGGGAATATACTGTGTCACTGTGTGAAGGAAGCATTTTGGTATGAGTGAAGAGGAGTTGAATGTGGATGATGGTTGTTGTGGTTTTCCTTCTTATTTCACCCTTTTCAATTGTAAAATAACAAAATTAACCTATTCAAATATTTAAATAAAACTTCCTATTTTTTCAAATTCAACTTATATAAGTGCGACGTCGCTTGCCATCGCATTACATGTCGGTGAAAATGACTTATAATGAGACGCCATGCCTTTTTAACAAAAAATGCAACGTCAAATGCTATAGTCTGTGATTGAGGTTAAGCACAAGATAGCCATTGGCAGCCCAGTTAGGTATGGCAGCCCAGTTAGGGGAATATTTAATACTCTAACTTAATTACCGCATTCATGGGTAATCGATAATTAAGGAGAACATTTTTTAGGACATGTATAAATTCAAGGTACGCATTTACTTATGATTCATTTTGTCTTAATTATATTTGGACGCTTAGACTAACTTAAGCATCGGAGTGCTGACCCCTGAAACCCCAAGGACAGTTTGATTACAGGTTAGTTCGAGAAGAACCTAGGCCCAAGGACTGGTCGGTGATCGAAGACGCATCATGTGGTGCCGTCTGCGGGGATGACAAAGCTGGATCAAGGGTTTTGAGAGTTTATATCCACGATAGTTCGAAGGAGTGAAAGGTTAAGGTTAATAGGTACAGGGGCTGGATCTCCACCAAGGTTAACATCGGATAATCCAGGAAGAGAAAATGACACCCACATCGAGGATAGAGTGATGGCTAACATTCAAAGTACGGGAACAAAGTTGCGAGCGGAACCTAATACAGACATTTTTCACGAGGGGGGGGGGAAACCTTAGTGGTGGTTGGAACAAATCCCCTGGCGCCAGTCCAGACCGATATGCCGGGGCCCTTGAGGACGCTGGAAGCGATGGGAGAACAAAGACAAGGAAACACTGATTCCTTGCTCGAAAGGGTGGCTGATTCGAGGGAAGGAAGGTTTACGGAGGTTTCGGGAGACTCGTATATGGAAGCTTATGGTCAACTCGGGCAAGAAAATCAGAACGTGGGAAGGGTAACCCCAAATTAAGATGTTGAATGAGCAGCTCAGGTCCTAGCTCCAGCTGGGTACCGAATCACCCCTCCTCCGAGGGATAATAGGGTCACGATGGGGGCACTACCACCCTCACCTTTGGGAATGACTACGGGGTGGGCTTCCTAACCCCTAATAGCTTACCCTTATCAAGGATATGCTAGAGACCCGCTACAGGCTAGACCCCAACCTTTTATTCCTTGTTACTCCCAAGGTCACATTTATGCGCTACCTCCGCCATCTTCTCCTATCCTTGACATGGCTGGTCCAGGAATAGCATACGAAATAATGGCCTCTTCTGGCATGCAAGGATACCGGAGTATGGGAATCAGCCAGGGATTGTTACAATTCTTATATCTAACCACCCGTACTGCTAGAATACCCGGGTTTCAGACATCATTGGATAAACCAAAGATACCGAGGAACCTAACCTCTAGCTATGCCACAGTTGAGTGGTCACGATAGGGGGCTAACCACCCCTCAGATAAAAGTGAATCATTGATAAAAGAGTTGGATAGGTTGATCGGCCCCTTGAACCAGGATGTGGGGTCTCCTTTCAGCTCGATAATCACGGGGGTTTGATGGCCAATAAAAGTGAAGCACCTAGAATGACTTCCCACATACAGTGGTGAAACTAACCCTCGAGAGTTCATACAGACGTTCCTGGGCTTGATGATTTCGAGGAACTTTGATGAGAAGTTAACATACAAGCTGGTAGGTAGCTACTTGCAGGGAAAGGCACATGTGTGGTTTAATAAGTTGCCAAGGGGATCGCTTCAATCGTATCAGGACTTCAGCGGAGCATTGTTGAGCCAGTATGCATAGAAGAAGAAGTTTACCAAAACCTTGTTAGAACTCTACCAGACGAAGCAAAAGGTATGAGAAAGCACGTAAACCTTCCATCACTGGTATGTAGATGAGAGTTAGGGGGTGATAGAAATGACAGAGAATGAGGTAATCCAGGGATACCTGCTGGGGATACAGGACCTGGAATTATATAAGAAGATGAGCCCCAATACGCCTAAGACTTTACAAAAACTTCAGGAGGTTGTAGAACAGTATTCGAGGGTAGAGGAGGCAACTAGAAAGAAAAGAGATAACCTTGCAGAGAAAGAAGGAAGAAATGTAGAGCACAGAGAGAAAATGCTGGTCAAATTTGTAAGAACACCATTCGAGAGGTATAATCCATTGCCAATAACGTTTGGATGAAGAACCCCTGCATAGATTTTAAGCATAAATAGGGGGTTGTTCCGGACACCCCCACCCTTGCAAAGTTCACATAATTCGATTGCTACCCGAAGAGCAACAAATCGGTATTGTGATCATCACAGGGATTACGACCATGACACAAACAATTGCATGCAGTTAAGGATGGAGATTGAAATGTGTGAAAGGGAAGGGAGGTTTCGAGGACTGGACATAGAAGTCAGGCTACCCAGATGAACCAGTGACAGCCTTATAGGAGAAACAATCAAAACAATGGGGGGAGAGGAGGTAGAAGGCCTCGAGAACAGGTGATTCGAGACAGGAGGCCGGAAGGAAAGCAGGATGTCAAGAGCAATAGGGAGGAAATCAAAATGGAGAAAACTTGTCCGTCCAAGGGGTAATTAACGTCATCAATAACATGGTGAGAGAGAGATCTTTGAATTTTTTTATAAGAGCTGAGGCTCGGGAGTTCCCACGGAAGAGCCTAGTCATAAGAGGTTTCGACCGGATGTAACGGTCACTTTGTCGGAAGCGGATGTTGTGCCAGACCAAATGCCCCATGCAGATTATATGGTTATTACAGAATTATTGGAACGTTCATGATTAGAAGGGTGTTCTTTGATAATGGAAGCGGGGTAGAAGTGATGTTTGCTGAGTGTTTTGACCAATTAGATATAGGGCGTGAAAACTTGGAAAATTTTGCTTCTCCTTTATCAGGATTCATGGGAAACCCGATATTCCCCATAGGAGAGATAACATGGCCTGTTCAAGTAGTAGATGGCGATAAGGGAGTGACCATCAGGCTTAATTTTGCTGTTGTGGATGCACCTTCCCCTTATAATATGATTCTAGGAAGGCCATGGATGTGCTAGGCTTGGGCGGTATTGTCACCCTATCACCTGATGATGAAGTTTCCAATTGAAAATAGGGTGGCATCCATTCGAGGGGATAACACTATAGCCCAAAAATATAACCTCATGGCAGTGCGGGAAGCGAGGAAATGAAAGGATGTAGTGGCAGTACACGCAGAGGCAGGATTAGCTGATACAATACAGATGCCTATTAGGGATAAAGGGTCCATAGCTGTTGGGAAACTAATCCCTGAAGATGTGAAAGGAAGATTGAAAGACTTGTTAGGAAAGTACGGAGACGTGTTCTCATGGGATAAATCTAACCTAAAGAGGGTTCCTTCGAGTCTTGCGCTACATAGACTGAACATTAACCCTTTGATTAAGCCAGTGAGGCAGAAAAGAAGAGTGTTCGCTCCCGAAAAAGCTGAGGCAATCAAAGAAAATATGGAGACGTTATTAAGGGTGACGTAATCGAGGAGGTATTCTATCTTGATTGGATTGCTAACCCAGTCATGGCTCCAAAGAATGATGGAGCATTGAGAATGTGTATAGAATTTACTGATTTAAATAAGTGCTGCCCCAAAGATAGTTATCCGTTGCCACCAATCGACAAGCTGGTGGAAGCCATCAGTGGATATCGAATTTTGGCATTCTTTGACGCTCATAAGGGGTATCACCAAGTCCTCACGGCAGAGGAAGACAAGGAAAATACCATGTTTATTACAAATGTGGGCACGTATTGCTATAAGAATATGCCATTTAGATTGAAAAATGCTGGAGCTACTTACCAGTGGCTGGTGGATGGACTGTTTAGGGACAGATAGGGAAGAATATGGAAATTTATGTGGATGACATGGTGGTAAAAAGCAATAGTTATGAAGAATTCTTAAAAGATCTGGAAGAAACATTTGGTAGGCTTCGAGAAGCTGATGTGTGTTATATTGTGTTCATATTTTGTGTGATTATTATGATTTTATTAAGATATAATTTGCACTTTAAGGTGTTTTTGGTGCAGGAATTCATTGATTGCGGAGAATTGAGAGGGAGCTATACATTGTACTCTTTTTCCCTTAACCAACGGTTTTTTCCCACTGGGTTTTCCAGGTTAAGGTTTTTAATGAGGCGATGTGCTCCAATGAAAAATGTTCTTATTTTATAAGACATTTTTTCAGGGATGAAGGAAGAGAGGCAAAAGCAGAATTGCTGAAGTTATGGGGTGAAAAGTGAATTCTTGAAGACATGTGGATTTGAAGAAAATAAAGATATTCACTTCCCATATTGATAAGGATTGTATTATCTCATTCCATTTGAAATTCCTTAATTTTAGAATTAGTTAATTAGAGTTGGAATAGAATTCGATTTATTTTCGGAAGAAGAATCCGAATTAAGTATTGTTTTGGTTTTTAGCCGAGCAAAGGTATATAAATACCAAAAGGCCTTGCGGCATGAGAATACATTTTTACGCAGTAGTTAGGTTTTAGTTTTAGAGTGAATTATACACATTAGTCAGTTTGGTTTCTAAGGCTACGGAGGAAGTTCAGTTTTATTTCGGAAGCTTAATTTTCTTGGTTTCATCAGCAATTTGGTGCGCAACAATTTCTTGGTTCTTGGTGCATGCATGCGAGCATATCAAATTCTATGGTTTGGTCTGTATCCTTTAATTAGTTAGTATTTTATTAGATTAATTATGTATTGTTTTTATATTATTTATTTGTTTAGTTTAATTATTATGAGTAGCTAATTTATATATCGACATGGAATAACAAGCATTAGTTTATGAATCGTGAGGCCTAATTGTTTTATAATTGATTCTTATGTGTTCTTGATTGTTCTTGGTTAAATTTATTTCTGATGTGTTTAAGTCTGATCAACTTGAATATTATTGGGATAATGCTATCTAATTCTACCAATACGTAATCGTTGGAAAGGGTTAGTAAGTAGCGAGTTCTTGTGAAAAACAGCTAACTAGCTAAGACTGTAATAGCAAGATGGGGAACAATTAAGTGTTCGTTACTATTTTCTTTTACTTTGGTAATTGCTATATCGGGATCTTTTCATTCTTAATGCTATCGAGGTGTGTACCTGGTTCAGCGAATACTTTCCGGGGCCATCTTGGTAAGAGAAACAATTAATTAATTATAATTGGTTAATTGTTGATAAAGTACGAAAGAATTGGGGAGGTTAAGCGTACCTACTTTCCTATAACTGATAGATGCATATGAATTGATTTATCTTTGCGTCTATGATCGATGTTTAACTAATGTGAGTTATTCCGAGCAGATTACCTTATTCATAGATTTTATAGACATTTATATCTGTTAGTTGCATTATTATTTTATATTAGTTAGTTGCATTATTAGTTGTTAGATAAATCTAAAAATTAAGGTGTGGTGGCTACACCAAAAGTGTTCTATATTAGTAGGTATTTTATTATAGTTTTTACCCCGTTCCTCGTGGGATCGACTCTGCTTGCTACTGTACTAATTTCATCATTAGAGTTTTTGGTTATTTGGTGAGTAAAACGACGCTCACTAAATTAGCACCGTTGCCGGGGAACAGTAAGTCAATTTCTATAATTTTTTTCTACTAATCTGTGTGTTACTGTGCTTGGTTTATGAGCAGATCATCCAGGCCGAATTAAATATTTGACTCGGAAGTTGAGAAGACAGCCAAGTAGAACAGAAAGTGAACAAAGGCGCGGAAATCAATTTTTGCCGAGACCCTTCGGTTTGGCCAAACCGAACCCATCGCGATTTCAGCAACTACCTCTGATTCGGGAACTAACATCGAGATGGACGGAGGTGACCAAAATCTGAATCCTGGGTAGAACCCAAACAATCCATACATGTGGGAACTCACTGGTCATAGTGAAGATGATCCCCCCACTCCTATTCAGTTGCCAGAGGCCGAAAATCCTATTGAAATCAAGTTGGCATTCCTGAACGTACTCCCCAAGTTCCACGGGAGAAGCACTGAAGACCATTACAATTTTCTGAGAGAATTTATCAAGATTTGTAAGGTTCAGAAGAGGCCATCTACCGTGACAGAAGATCAATTCAAATTGGTGGCATTCCCATTCAGTTTGACAGGAGTAGCAAATCAGTGGTTTTCGAGCTTGCCCCCCAACTCCATTGCGACATGGGCAGAATTGAAGATATTGTTCTTGGAAAACTACTTTCTAGCCACAAGGACGGATGCTTTGAAGAAGGAGATCACAAGTATCAAGCAAGAATATGATGAGCCATTGAGTATGTTTTGGCGGAGGTTCAGGAAGTTGGTCGACAGTTGCCCTAATCACAGAATGACGGAAGGCCAGTTGCTTCAATGCTTCTATCAAGGGATGACATCCAGCAACAAGGACTTGGTTAAATCTTCTAATAGTGGTGGATTTTCTCACCTACGAGTGAATGAAGTTAGAGAGATCATCAAGAGGTTGGTGGACTCTAAGAAGGAGTATGATCAGCATGAAGTACGAATCTTGAAGAAGGTGGCACAAACATCCACTCCCAAAAAAGATGAGATCAAGGAAAGGATGGAAAGAATGGAGAAAATGCTATCCAAGGTTGTTGACAAGGTAGCGTCTGTACAAGAAGGGCCTTGCAATACGTGTGGAGCAGTGAACCATACGACGTCGCAATGCATTCTTACCATGGGAGAGATACCTGTCCAAGCAAATGCTATTGGAAATTTCAATGAGAGGTAGCAAAAAGGTGGACCATATCCCCAAAATTTCAATCCAAGGTATAGGGATCACCCTAACTTCCAGTGGAGAGAACAAGGTCCCCCTCCGCACCAGCCTCAGCATTACCAACAACCCTATGTTCCACAAATGCAACGAGAAGCTCCGGTATTTCCTCAGCCCCATCAAGGTGGTCAAGAGAAATCTTTGAATGATAAGCTGGACAAAATGATGGACATGATGCAAAAGCAACACCAAAGGTTTGAGAAGATTGAAACAACTTTAGAGGAGCATACGCGACAAATCACCCATTTATCGAATTCCATGAATGAACTCAGAATGAAACAACCAGGGTTACCTTCTCAAGTCCAATTGAACCCTCATGAGACGGTAAATTAGGTCACACTCAGAAGTGGAAAGATAGTTGGTGCATTACCATTGAAATCCGCAAGCAAAGAAGCGAAGGAGTTCACTGACGGAGGGTCCGATTTGGCCAAACAGAACCCTGCAGCAGAAATTCATAATCAAGTAACGGAGGAAAAGGACGATGAAACCATCACAAACTCTGAGATTCCTAAGCCTATTGAGACCCGAGATAAACGTAAATCCAAGGTACCAGCTGAGGTAAGTAAGAGGTTGAGTTTACATGATTCTTCACTTAAAATTTTGCCTCCTTTCCCTCGTAGATTAGAAAAGAAAAAGGAAGAGCCTATGGATTTTGTATCAATTTTTGGGAAAATGGAGATTAATCTTCCGTTCTTGCAGGCCATAAAGTTACCACCAGTAAGCAAGTTCTTGAAAGATTTTATTGCAGGAAAGCCAAAGGATTCAAGCAAGATCATGATGAGTGAATCTGTGTCAGCTGTGATCCAAAAGAAAATGCCTCAAAAGTGTAAGGGGGTATGTTTTCCTTACCTTGTTGTATAGGAGATGAGAAGATCAATGCTGCCATGTGTGATTTAGGAGCTTCAATTAATGTCATGCCATTATCTGTGTATCAAACTTTGAATGGAGCTAAAATGGTAGACACTAGAGGGGTAATTCAATTGGCAGATAAATCTTGTGTATGTCCTGAAGGGTTGTTGGAAAATGTGCTTGTGCAAGTCAATAACTTTGTGTACCCAGCATATTTTTATGTGGTAAAAATGAATCATACCAATGATAAGGGAACACAAGGGGTATTGTTGGGTCGTCCATTCTTGAAAACTGCAAACACCATTATTAATGTTGGGAATGGAACTATTTCACTTGATTATTTTGGTGATAAGTACACACTCAATATTGATAAAGCCATGCAGAAATTTATAGATGCTGAGAATGTGAATGCAATTGATCATACTGACCCATTTGTCCAAGATTCTCTTGAGACTAAAGTTTTGCAGGATAAGTTGGGAATTCAAATGCCTACAAGTCCAGAAGAGGAAAATGTTCAAGTCTCAAGTGATAAGGAAATCCGTAAATTGGTGTGTTCAGTGCACTCTCAGAACGTGGTGCCCAGAACTAAAATAAATCAAGGAATGCCCAACTTGACTCAGCCCGAACTGGATATTTTGAAAATTTCTGAAGTGCGTATAGGGTCCGGTTTGACCAAACGGGACCTGCCCGCCAGACTTGTTCCATCGGATGTGAAAACCTCAGATTTGGAGTTAAAGGCGTTACCACCCGATCTGAAGCATGTTTATCAAGAAGATGATGATACTCTTCTAGTGAGTATGGATTCGCTCAAGTGTGAGGAAGAAACAAAGTTCCAACTCCAAGAATTGGGAGATCTAAGATTGAAAGGGTTTGATCAAGCTATGCGGTACAAGGAGTGCAATAAGTTGTGGCATGACAGAGATTTGAAGCCTAAGAAATTTATGGTTGGGCAGATAGTTCTTATATCTGAGTCAAACTTTCGGCATGTGTCATGGAAATTCAAGGCTAAATGGACTAGACCATTCGAAGTGGCTTATGTTTGGCCAGATGGGATAGTAGAGATTATAAGCATGGACGCAAAAAGGGCATTCCTCGTCGATGGTCATTGCCTTACTCCGTATCATGATACTTCTCAGGTGGCATTAGTGGAAGAAATTCCATTGTGCCCAACAAATATTCATTAAAGGCATCCAAAAGTCTAGCCAAAGACTATAAACAAAAGCGCTAATTGGGAGGCAACCCAATTTTCTTAGTTTTTTTTCTTTCTTCTTTTAAGTTTTTATTTTTTTTCTTTCAGGAATTTCAATGTCTCATATGATCTCAATTCTTGATCTATAGAGTTGAAGTACTTGAATTTTCACCATGGAGAATTCACACATTTGGAAAGCTGGACTCGCAGGGTTCCGTTTGGCCAAATGGGAGGTAAGCGGCAGAACCTGATTTTGATCCAATGCTCTCCGCTTGATCAGGAAATTTCTCCGAAACCCACCACTATAAGTTCCCTCTTCCTTTGTCATTTTTTTTATGTTGTTGACTGTGTGTTAAACCTTTTCTCATAAGAGCTTTGCATTATTTGCTTGAGGGCAAGCAAAGTTTAAGTGTGAGGAGGTTTCTTGTGTGTTTTGTTTTGTATTTTTGGAAAATAAAAAAATATTTCATTTTTTTTATAGTCAAACATGTGTTTTTTGTGTTGTTTGAGTCGATAATTTGACCTGAGAAAATTCTAGTGGCTCTTGATAAAAGTACCCTGCCGGTTGTAAACTTCATTGTAACATACTTGATAAATCTAATATGCCTTGAAGTTATTGAATGAGATTTTCTATGATTTGTGAAATTTGATTGGTATGATTTTTGGGATGACGAAAAAGGACGGGTTTAATTGAATATTTTAGCCTACTAAAGTGAGGTTTGAGCTAGAGTAGAGCACTCTCTACATGAATCTTTGTTCTGAGAGATCACATTGTTATAATTGGAGTTGTTATGTGTGAAATGATGGAAGGCACTAGGATGAACCACACAGCTTAAATTGCCTACCAATTACGTTAACCCCTAGTGAAACACTTTGAAGCTTTGACTATGTTCTTTGATATAAGTTACTATATATTTAGCCAAAGCCTTGTTTTATCCTTTCTCTTGGCCCTATTATGCATGTTCTTGGAGTTAATGTTGATGAATTCACCATTGTGTTCTCTTGAGTTAATGATACTACTGAGTATGTGTCCAGTTTGCCCAGACTGAACGGTTTCAAAAATTGAAGGCTGAATTTTATTATGAACAGTGACACTGGGGTTCCGTTTGACAAAACTGGAGGGGCATAACAGTGAAAAAATAGAGAAAAAATCTTATTTTTATGTTTCGATTTTCTCTCAAAACTACTGGTTTTGGACTACAGTGGAGAAGAATGGTGCTGAAAAAAAATCAAAAAAGAAATAAAAAGAAATAAAAAGAGAAAAAAAATAGCACCTACTTTGATGTGATCTTATTTGGCTTTCTCTTAATAGCCATGAGATGAAGATTTTTGGTGAATGTCTACTATACGTGGATGATGGTTGAAGGAAAAAACATACATAATATTTTGATCGATATTGTTTGAGCTTAGAACCCTTAGGATCTCACCAATCTGAATGGTCCCTAGCCCCGTTACAACCCTTGAGAAAGACCTTCCCGATTTGCATATTAACTTCTCTATGTTATAACTTGTGAACTATTTGAGTGATTATCCTTCATATATTGAGAGTGATTGAGTGAAATCGTGAGAAATATTCATTGCTTGTCCAATTTTGACTAAATTGATGATTAGATTTCCTGATCTTGAACATTTTCATTCCAATTACTTTAAGGATTAATGATTTTCCAGGTGCGTTAACGTGATCCTTTACTCCTTGGCAGGGGAAAATTTATCGTTATAAGAGTAAAATCTAGAGTTTTTAAATGTTGAATTTTCGTCTATCTCGTTGTGTGATTGGTGTTTCTATCTTACTTTTTCTTTTTATAGGGTCATTTTAGATAGAATCTTATGAGGGAATGAGAATTTATGAACACTGTGGATTATTGATTGATTTTATATCCTTCACTTCATACTTGAGGGCAAGCATGATTCAAGTGTGAGGATATTTGATGTGTGTTATATTGTGTTCATATTTTGTGTGATTATTATGATTTTATTAAGATATTATTTGCACTTTAAGGTATTTTTGGTGCAGGAATTCAATGATTGCTGAGAATTGAGAGGGAGCTATACATTGTACTCTTTTTCCCTTAACCAACGGTTTTTTCCCACTGAGTTTTCCAGGTTAAGGTTTTTAATGAGGCGATGTGCTCCAATGAAAAATGTTCTTATTTTATAAGACATTTTTCCGGGGATGAAGGAAGAGAGGCAAAAGCAGAATTGCTGAAGTTATGGGGTGAAAAGTGAATTCTTGAAGACATGTGGATTTGAAGAAAATAAAGATATTCACTTCCCATATTGATAAGGATTGTATTATCTCATTCCATTTGAAATTCCTTAATTTTAGAATTAGTTAATTAGAGTTGGAATAGAATTTGATTTATTTTCGGAAGATGAATCCGAATTGAGTATTGTTTTGGGTTTTAGCCGAGCAAAGGTATATAAATACCAAAAGGCCTTGCGGCATGAGAATACATTTTTACGCAGTAGTTAGGTTTTAGTTTTAGAGTGAATTATATACGTTAGTCAGTTTGGTTTCTAAGGCTACGGAGGAAGTTCAGTTTTATTTCGGAAGCTTAATTTTCTTGGTTTCATCAGCAATTTGGTGCGCAACAATTTCTTGGTTCTTGGTGCATGCATGCGAGCAGATCAAATTCTATGGTTTGGTCTGTATCCTTTAATTAGTTAGTATTTTATTAGATTAATTATGTATTGTTTTTATATTATTTATTTTTTTAGTTTAATTATTATGAGTAGCTAATTTATATATCGACATGGAATAACAAGCATTAGTTTATGAATCGTGAGGCCTAATTGTTTTATAATTGATTCTTATGTGTTCTTGATTGTTCTTGGTTAAATTTATTTCTGATGTGTTTAAGTCTGATCAACTTGAATATTATTGGGATAATGCTATCTAATTCTACCAATACGTAATCGTTGGAAAGGGTTAGTAAGTAGCGAGTTCTTGTGGAAAAACAGCTAACTAGCTAAGACTGTAATAGCAAGATGGGGAACAATTAAGTGTTCGTTACTATTTTCTTTTACTTTGGTAATTGCTATATCGGGATCTTTTCATTCTTAATGCTATCGAGGTGTGTATCTGGTTCAGCGAATACTTTCCGGGGCCATCTTGGTAAGAGAAACAATTAATTAATTATAATTGGTTAATTGTTGATAAAGTACGAAAGAATTGGGGAGGTTAAGCGTACCTACTTTCCTATAACTGATAGATGCATATGAATTGATTTATCTTTGCGCCTATGATCGATGTTTAACTAATGTGAGTTATTCCGAGCCGATTACCTTATTCATATATTTTATACACATTTATATCTGTTAGTTGCATTATTATTTTATATTAGTTAGTTGCATTATTAGTTGTTAGATAAATCTGAAAATTAAGGTGTGGTGGCTACACAAAAAATGTTCTATATTTGTAGGTATTTTATTATAGTTTTTGCTCCGTTCCTCGTGGGATCAACTCTGCTTGCCACTGTACTAATTTCATCATTAGAGTTTGCAGATTATTTTGGTGAGTGAAACGACGTTCACCAGAAGCTAATTCGAAGTTGAACTCGTCTAAGTGTCTTATTGGTGTGGGGGCAGGGAAGTTTCTCGAATTTATGGTCTCAAAGATGGGGATCGATGTAAACACGGAAAAGGTTGAAGCTCTGAGGACAATGAAAACCCCACAATTGATAAAGGCTGTGCAGAAGGTTACAGGGTCTCTAGCAGCATTAAGTAGATTCTTATCGAAGGGGGCGAAGAAGCACTTACCCTTCTTTTATGTGCTTCGATGGGAAAATAAGTTCGAGTGGAATGGCAAGTGCAACGAGGCATTTGAGCAGTTGAAAGAACATCTGGGGACATTGCCTACCTTGATGAAACCAGACAAGGATGACATGCTGTACTTGTATATTTCTGCGTCACCGCTAGCAATCAGTGCGACTTTGGTAAAGGAAAAATAAAAGGTTTGACATCCTAATTACTTTGTTAGTCGTGCCTTGCAAGGGCCAGAGACAAGTTATACGGTACTCAAAAGGTTAATTCTAGCCCTCGTACATTCATCCCGAAGGTTGAGACCCTACTTCCAGGGACATAAGATAGTGGTGCTCACGAACCACCACATTCAACAGATCCTACTAAGGCCAGAGATTTCAGGAATAATGTGGAAGTGGGTAGTACAATTGGGAGAGCATGATATCCAGTATCAACCTCGAGTTGCGATCAAGGGGCAAGCCCTGGCAGATTTTATAGTGGAAACTACAGAGCCCCTCGATGTGTATTTGGATTCCATTCAGAGTTAGGAAATAAGGCAAAGATGATATGGAATTTGTATATGGATGATTCCTCACATTCAGGAGGAAGTGGAGCCGCTGTCCTACTAACTAGCCCCAATGGCAGAGATTATCCTTATGCATTGAACTTTGCATTTAAAGCAACTAACAATGAAGTTGAGTATGAGGCATTGATCACTGGATTGAGCCTCGCAAAGAAGCTGCAGGTGGAGGAACTGGAGGTTTTTAGTGACTCTCAAGTTGTGGTTCAAAGGGTGAATGGAGAGTACAAGGCTAGGGAGCGTAACCTGCAGAGGTACCTCGAGGTATTGAAGACCTATTAAAAATTTTCAAATCTTATACTTTGATGCAAGTTCCAAGGGAAATCAATCATAAAGCGGATGCTCTATGTAAGCTTGCTTCTTAGGATTTAAGAACCCAATCCCAGCAGCAACTCTTCATAGAAACTTTGATCAGGAAAATTTTTGAAGAACCTGTAGTGATAGCGATTGAAGGGAAAGACTCCTGGATGACACCGTTCGTAGCATATCTTCAAGAAGGTGTCCTGCCAAAAAATCAAGTGGATGCCAGGAAAATAAGGTTAAAGGCTCCAATGTATGTGTTGCAAGAAGGGGGGTTGTATAAAAGGGGTCATTTGCGGCTATTACTTCGATGCGTTAACCTTCACGAGGCTTACTGCCTCATAAGGGAGGTTCATGAAGGGGTATGCGATAGCCACCAGGCAGCCAGATTCATGGCGAGGAGGCTCATTAAAGTGGGTTTTTACATTGTTTGAGGATGCGAACAGATATATTTAGGCTTGCCTTCAATGCTAGAGACATGCACCTATAACACATGTTCCACAGGAAGAAATGAGATGCATCTATAGCTCGTGGCCATTTGACAAATGGGGGATATTTGGTAGGCCCTTTTCTGGAAGTGCCAGGGAAATTCAGATACCTAATAGTAGCTGTGGATTATTTCACAACGTGGGTAGAGGCTGAGCCCTTAACAAACATAAGTGGAAAGTCAGTCATCTCCTTTTGTTGGAAGAACATTATATGCCATTTTGGAATCCCAAGAATGATCATTACAGAAAACAGAACACAATTTGCTCTGGATCCCTTTAAGAAGTGGGGCGAAGAATATCAGATTAAGCAAAAGATGACATCTGTGTACCACCCCCAAGCTAACGAGCAAATGGAAGTGACCAACGAGATAATAGTGAATGGAAGACAAGCACGCCTCAAGGGGGCAAAAGGTAATTGGATATGGAAATTACCTAATGTATTATGGGTATATCGGATAACTGAGTCTTTCACTACTGAGGAAACGCCTTATAGTCTTGTATATGGCTCAGAAACAGTAATTTCTGCATAAATAGGAGTTCCTAGCCCAAGGATGATGGTTGCTGCAGATGAGACAATCTATCAACAAAATCAATGTCTGGATTTAGATATGGTAGAAGAAAAGAGAGAGTTAGCTTCTCTACAAGAGGCTCAAGTCAAAGAATGGGTCAGAAGATACCATGATAGAAGGGTAAAGAAGGTGTTGTTTAGCCTGAGAGACTTGGTAATGAGAAAAAATGAGAATAGCAAAAAGGAACCCGAGGGGAAGTTAGCTGCAAATTGGGAAGGACCTTATAGAGTGATCAAATCGCACCCGGGAGGGAGTTATGTTCTCGAGTAGATGAACAGGGTTCGAGTGTTAAGAAGGTGGAACACTACCAACTTGAGAAAAATACTACCAGCTTTGATGTTCGAGTGGATTGCTTTAAAGCGGCACTCTGGTTAATGCTCGAACGGGTTGCTTTAAAGCAGCGCTCTAGATGATATTTCCAGTTACGGCTGATGTTCAAGTGGTTTTCTCTAAAGCGGCACTCTGGTTAATGTTCAAGCGGGTTCCTTTAAAGCAGTGCTCTAGATGATATTTCC
Source organism: Rubia yunnanensis (assembly GCA_037428765.1). Taxonomy (NCBI): domain Eukaryota; kingdom Viridiplantae; phylum Streptophyta; class Magnoliopsida; order Gentianales; family Rubiaceae; genus Rubia; species Rubia yunnanensis. The sequence continues at coordinate 72,814,468 of CM075067.1, forward strand.
AGCTACGGCTGATGTTCGAGTGGTTTGCTCTAAAGCGGCACTCTGGTTGATGTTCGAACGGGTTACTTTAAAGCGGCACTCTAGATGATATTTCCAGCTATGACTGATGTTCGAGTGGTTTTCTCTAAAGCAGCACTCTGGTTAATGTTCGAGCGGGTTGCTTTAAATGGGCGCTCTAGATATGATATTTCCAGCTACGGCTGATGTTCGAGTGGTTTGCTCTAAAGCAGCACTCTAGTTGATGTTCGAGTGGGTTTCTTTAAAGTGGAGCTCTAGATGATATTTCCAGCTGTGGCTGATGTTCGATGTGGTTTTCTCTAAAGCGGCACTCAAATGCTATCTTGTAATCTTGAAATGATAAACTAGTAGGCAAGATTAGTATGATGTAGGTGGAAACACCGAACTTGGGTAAAATGCTTGTGTCTCTAAATTACTTAATTCCTACTTACCAAACATATTCGTATTTTGCTCCTCCTAAGAAAATTACGCAGGGCGCTCATATTTGAGGGGTAAACTATAAGAGATATTGGTTATTTACTTAAACCTAAGAAAACATATTAGGAATACATTATTGAAACTAGCAACTATCTAAGTTTGTTCATTTAAACATATTTACTTAGAGGGAGGAAATCCCGCCTGAAACAATTCATCAGTGGAGATAGGTTTTCATAGCTCCTTCACAATTGATATCTGTAGCTCCTTCACATTAGCTCCTTCTATAGCTCCTAGCTCCCCTTCAGATATCCTTCATTTTTTCCACTATAGGATATTCTGAGGGATCAAGAACAGTGACGGTCTTACACCACTTCTTCATGGAAGATTCAAATGGATCCTTCGAGGAAGACCCAATGCTTTTGCAACATTTTGAGGAAGATCCTTGGGTACTTTTCTCAAAGGGACAGGATGTCGTTCATCCTCCTTAGTGGTAGACTTGTGTGACTGAGGGGCAAAGCAAAAGCTCAAGAGGGTGAATGCCTTTACCTTTAGCTCTGCCATCCAATCGAGAATGAGATCAAAAGCCTTTTTTGTCGAGGAGTCCCATTCTCATGAACGTTAACTTCTTCAATCCAGTACTGAGCCACTTTAAGTAGAAACTTTAGAAGATAATCATTGTTGATTAAGTAGGAGGATGGAAAGCATGTGGACACGAAGGCTCATTTCGTGTACAGCAATTTTTTTTCGAAATCAGCAAAATGCTGCTCCATTTCTGTGGCTTGTATCTTCTAAGCCTTGATCTCCTCGGTAAGTTTTGCATTCTCGGATAAAAGAGATTCCACCAAAGAGATATCTTCACTTGAGGGGCTATCTCGAGGTGCCTGAGGAGGTTCGCTTGAAGAAGAGGGATTCTCGCTGGCCATCATCCAAGCGAGCAAGTCCCCTTCAAGGTTAGCCACTCTACGTTAAGTTAATAGATGTTGTTAGGTGAGTAATTCCCGCTGGGCTACCAACTTGAGATTTTCTCCCAAGAAACCAATTAGGTGCCCTTCCACTACTGGAAGCCTAGTCGCAATGGCAAGGCAGAATTTCAAAGAACCAAACTTCAAATAAATTTAACGCATTAGTTCTTCTAGTTTTTCATCAGCGGGATTGCGACCCTTGACCACTTCTAAGGGATAAGTACCATTAAATTCTTTGCTATGGAATCCTTAATAAACCCCTTAAAAGTGGGATGATCTTTGGATTGCAACATCTTCATCTCAGCCTCGAGTTGGTGGAGGTTGTCCTTCAAGGAGCCTTTCTCTTGATTAAACTTAAAAAGATCTTAAAGGGTGGTCAGTAGCTGTTTATGTGTCTCATTTAGCTCTTTTTGAGCACTCGAAAGCTCCTCACAAGCGCCTTCTAACTCCATTTTCAAAGAATATACTACGAAAAGAAAGGAAAATTGTAAGTATCGGAAAAAAAATGTATTTTCATTAATACTCAAAGAAAAAAAAGAAAGGGTTTACATGTAAGGGCCCTAAGTAAAAAAAATTACAATCAGGGACCAACACTAGAATCATCTTCCTTTCATATGGAAGCTATCATTTCTTCCACTGGGCCGGCAGTGGAATCCCGCTCAGGAGAGGCATTTGAAGCCTATAGAAGGGGGATCACTCGAATCCCCTCAGCAGTGAAGAAGTGCCCTTTGGACTTGATGAAATCCAAAAGGGCAAAACGAAGACCATCGTTCTTGATGGCCCTGTCCCATTTTGCGTCAAAAGTGGTATCGATGTCTGGATTAACTAGCTCGTCCACTTGTTTGGCCAGATCTTCAGATAAAGAGGCGAACACTTGTGGCTATAAAAATTCCTCAGCTAATTCACTACAGCCAATTTGCTTGGACACACCCAGTAGATACAGGAAAAGTTGAAACAACTCAGGGTTGTTCAACAACTTATGTTTGAAGGCCTCGAGCAGTTGAACTTGCGCGGTCGAATCCTCTGCAGCTTGAACCCTTTTTGCGAGGGTGTCTTTCTCTAATGTCCATTGACACCTCTCGACATCAACACTTTTCCTCTCCCTTCCAAAAGTTTTTTTCCCTCAAGCTCCCTATCTTTCTCCTCGAGCTCCCTATCCTTCTTCTTGAGGACCTTATCTTTCTCCTCGATCACCCTATCCTTCTCCTCGAGGACTATATCTTTTTCCTTGAGTGCTCTATACCACTCCTTGAGGACCCTATCTTTCTCCTCGAGAGCCCGCTAGTGATCCTCGAGAGACTTCCTTAGCTACAAAATCTCAGCATCCTGTTTACTGAGCTCCTCGTGGAAGTTACCGCGGGCAGATTAACAATGGGAATAGAAAACCGGTATTCTTTAGGTGACATTGTGATACATTTGGGAGGCCTGGTAAAATAACTCAGCTCAGATTGATGATATAAAAATGTGGGGGGGGGGGGGGTATCTCCCTCTCAGGAAAAAAAGAAAAAAAGAAAAAAAAGAAGAGTGGAAGAAAACCTCAGGGTCGGAGGCCAAGTTCGAGAGGTGATGCTCGATCCTGGGTACGGACGTTGCATCATTCAAAGGGGGAGGAGACTTTTGATGAACATCCTCACCACCATGTGTTCCTATCAATGACCTTAGTGAGGAGGAATCGATAGTGTGCGGTTCGCCCTCATTTTCTAGCGGACGTTCCTGGCGTGAGGTGGATGCTTATCACTAATAGTTGAGGAAGGCATTTTGAGGCTTAATGCAAGAGGGGAAGCCGGATTCAAGGGGAGAAATGCCAGATTTGGGAGACTGGAAGCCTGATTCGAGGACTCAATAATCCCATCCCCAGGAGCCTGACCCTGCTTTGAGGGCTTCCACTTCTTTAAGCCCTTAGCCAGACCCACTAAAAAAGGAAAAAGAAAGTTAGTAGCAGTAAACTCAATTACACAACAAATAGGATAAGTATTGCTCTATTAAGACACCTTTGGAGGCTCCTGAATGCCTAACATCACCAACGATGGTCTCGAGGGGAGGGTCATCTCTAGGACCCTCGAGTCCCCTTCTTTTTTTCCTGGTATCCCTCCGAAGTGTTTTATATACATATTCTTCGTAGCTTCTGGGCGAGAATGCAAAATCACCAATTCGAGGGTTGGGATTGTTGAAGAGACTGTAATCGAGAGAGCTAGACAATAGTTTTTTTCCATCCCTCTCGAAGGCATCTGGGCAGATATATTCCCAAGGTTTTTGGAGATTCAACTCACACGGCCCAAATCCACGAAGGGACTCGATACTTCCTGCTATCAAACGAGATACCTTTTTTCCAGCTTTTCCAGTCTCCAGAATTGCCAGGAACCCCAAAAACCTTATTGTGTGCCTCTCGAATGATAAACGTGACAATCATATCGGTAGACCGCCCACTATAGGACACGAAGTATAACGAGCGAAGTAGCTTATAACTAGGCCTAATACCAAACTCGTCACATCTGGTCAAGAACATCATAATGATTACCGAGACATTGGGGTGGACTTGGGCAGGGCTCACCTGGAGTTGTCTAAGAAGCTTGGAGAAAATGGGCAGAAAAGAAAATGTGAGCCCGCAGAGAAGATGTCTGAGGGAAATAGACGATCTTCCTTCGGAGAGGTTGTGGGGTGTATCTCCCCCTTGAAAGGGTTAAAAATTGGTATCCGGAGCTGCACGTTGGCTAGGAGGGGTTGAGTCCAAAATCTTGAAAATAGCGGTTCCCACTACTGGAACTGGGGGCTCCTTCCCTGAGCTCAATCTTCGATAAACCCCATTTTTCTTCGTTTGAGAGGGATCGGTTAAAAGAGATACCTAAGACTCTCTCGAGGGTGCTTTCTCCCCCTCGAGGACTGTCCTCTCCTCCTCTTCTCTGGCTATAAGAGGAGCCTCCCGGTAGGTCAAAGATGTACTTGACGCCCTTTCTGGCTTAGGTTCTGGATTCGGAGGAGGGTGAAACCAATTTTTCCACTTGTAGACGACCTCCTTATGTAGGGTCTGCCCATGCCTGAAGGCTAGTTTTCAACGGCATCTCGAGGAGGCATGTCAGTTATGGGGGAAAACCCTCTCTTCCCCATGACTTTTACCAACACGATCAGATGCGTCCTCTCCAGCATCTGAGCCGTACCGGAGTTCTTCGGAATGAGTGCATTCCGGATCACTAACGCCATTTTTTGGAAGTACCAGATTTTGACTTTCCCTGCCTTCCTTCCTCCCCTGTTGTGATGAAGACATCCTATACTCTTACCCGCGTTCGACAAAGTTTAAATTTGGGATTTATTTGGGGTTTCCAGCGGTGGAAGAATGTAATCTATCGCAATTAGGGTTTTCATTTAGGTTATCTAGGCACAACCCATTTTTTAAAATAGTCTGCAAGCTTCCAAATTCGTAATCTCGTCGGATCTAATTATAATAGAGCCAAAAATTTGTCTTCCGAGTTCGGAAGAATTAATGAGTTGGTTTCTAATATAGCTTCAAAATGTTAGTGTTGGACCGGAGAATTAATGAGTTGGTTTCTAATATAGCTTCAAAATGTTAGTGTTGGACCGGAGAATTAATGAGTTGGTTTCTAATATAGCTTCAAAATGTTAGTGTTGTACCGGAAAGGCGATTCGAATAAGGAACGTGATTACCGAATTCGTAACAGTGTTTAATTTCATCATGCAAAGAGCAGAAAAATCACTTCCGAACTCGGAAGCGGTTACTGTGTAATAAGCAATTTTTTTTGAACATTTTATATCCTTCCTCAAAAATACAATGCATGTCCAAAAATGAGGTCAGAATTAGGAACGAATGCTTCCAAATTCGGAAGCATATCGGTCAACGAAAAAGCAGGGGTTATACTCAAGTCCACAATATCCGAAATAGTTTTAAATTCAGAGTTCCGTCTGCTCTGTATTTCTGTAGAAAGGACAAGCCTCCGAATTCGGAAGCAAATCAGGAGTTTTATCCTGCTCCATTTGTACCTTTTAATTTGTGAGCTCTATATTGACACAATTGTGGAATCAGCCTCAAAACTGATAGTTCACTTGGATTTATGGCATAAAATCTTATTTCACAAGCATAATATCAATATTGCCTCCTAGGAAAATAGTTTAATTCTTCGATTTTCATGATACTAGAATTTTTTCATTCATGATCATCAAAATTCTGCATTAAAAATCATTTTGCTCACAAAACAACACTCCAATTCACACCAACAGTTGAATTTAAAGTAACACATCTAGAAAAGTAAATAAAGGAAACAATTCCTCAATATCCAATACTTAAGAGTGCTTAAACTTCAAACAAACAAATGCATTCGTTCGACCTTCGTTCGGCCTCGCTATTGAAGAATTTCTCAGTCCCACCGACTTCAACATATGGATTATGGCTTCGGGTTGAAGCATTCCCCACATTGCTCTTCCTCCCCGTTCTCTCTGCAAAAACCCACCCAAACCCTTCTTCCACTCACTCCTTAAAAAATCTACCACAAAATAAAAATAATGTTTTCACATGCCAAACCCCTAGCCCTAGTTCTCTATTATGCTAACCATTTAAGAATTTTGAAGCAAAGGATTGAATTTGTCCGAGGGATTTAAGGATTCATGAGTTTTCTTGCATGGGCTCAACATGATCCACGTCTAGACGATCAACAAGTAAATCTTCCATGCTCCAAAAAAATGTGTGTTTTTCATCCACGGGTATTGTTAGAATCATTGCCAGTCACCATCTCCCAATTGTGTGTTCATGGAAATGTTCTTCATGTAGTGCTGTTTTGTATTAGAAAAAATATTGTCTTATGATGTAGTTTTATTTTGAATGATGCATAATATTGAGCATTTATTCATTCTTTGGTCATTTCTAGGGTTTGTCCAATTAAATGCAAGTTTGGAATAGTCTACAATAGGTTTTGTATAGAGCAATGTCCAGGTTAAGGAGTCATGATGATTTCCTGTTGGACATATAATGATTATATCATACGGAAAATTAAATAACAAAATTGAACGAGAAATTAATATATACAAGAATAATATACTTTTATTAATTATTCAAGCATACAATTGAAAAGCTTAAATTATAAATAATCAAAGCATAAATCATGTTTCAAGTAATGATGGAGTCACGAGTAACACTCGCTGCCCTTGAAACGAATGAGTCCCGTCGTGGACATCGTTCCCTAGGATAAAACCATCGAAGGTAACAATTAACACGTAAGAGTTACCTCGGATTCACGCAAGGCCCGAAGGACTATCACCTCGACAGAGCATCAACTGGAAACTTCGAGAAAGACAGACAAAATACTCAAGTTTAGAATATGGAGAAACTTGAAAAATGGTGTGTGTTTTCTGACTGACTTAGAGGCTCTATTTATACTACTCTAAGAGACCCTAATCATGGAAACATGATATTCTGATTTTCTGTAATTAGAGAAGAATATTCTCCAATCACCAACTCACCAAATCCGAGACATTCCATGAATACTCGAATCATATCTGCTGGAAAAGGAAGAAATATTTGTACAAATATTCTTCATCATATTAAACATGGTAAACCGCATATTTATTTAAGACAAGATATCTCACAAAAATGGAAGTATTTTGTTCTTATCTCTTAAGAATTACACACAAGTAATTCCATATATACTATGCGGTTGGGCCTTCATAAGACTTCCATGCGATCCATACGCATTTGGGACAGTCCAGAGAAAATTACCTGGGCCAATTTTCGCCCATTTTTTTCCTCTTTCAAGAGTGAAATTAAAACATTCATATCTCATTCACCCTTGATCCGTTTTGAGAGTTTAAATAGTCGATTTTATAGTACTCGCGGAGGAGAACCCAAAAATGACATCCATTGACCCAAAATCCGTTCGGGTCCCACTCTAAACGAAGCCCAAAAAAATTGACGAATTTCAACCTTTTAACCATCATTTTCCAACAATCCCCCACATGAATAGATATTAATGTAGGAATCAGAACAATCACGTCAGACACAGAGTTTGACTTGGTGATAGATTCATTTCGACGGCATAGATGCTGCATAGGATAAGTAGGTGTCACCCTTTGAACTTTCCCTTGAGAGAGTACACTTAGCCCACTGGTTAGGAAGTAGACGCGATGTCCTTGAACTTCCCCAACCGCTTGTGTGAACGACAATGCACTTCCCACAGACATCTTTCCTAGCCCTTGCGCTTTCCTCGGTTGTGTCCATTAATCAGGCCATGGCACACGCCTAGTTCTGTAAGGTTTCTAAAGAATTGCGTCCCAACAATTCCCTTTCGAAGCGGCCACACTTCTCGCTTACATAGGTGATTCTTGGCGTAAGAGCAGTTCCGCAAACTATTGCGCTCTTTCGAGTACCACATACTCGATGCCTTGAATCATTAAAAGCAATTTAATGCTTAACCTCCATTCACATCACTGTTTCTTCATCATAGGAATAAGACAGGAGGTATAACCCCCACAGTGATCGCGATGGGTCTTTGCAGTTTAGTTGTCCTTTTGAACATAGATCTTGGGATCTCCAGTCACATAGGTTGGGTGTCCACGTACGTAACCCATCATTTATTGGACTTAGTCATATTCCTTTCGATGAGTTCTCAACTAACTCTCGATTCAATTTCTTCGTCAAGAAATCGATTGAATCCTTTCGTCAAAGAATAACACCCTTATCATATTGACCTTACGTAGTCAATATCGATAATTCTCATAGAGAGTAGTCGTCCAATGGTAAAGTGTCTATGTCGACACACCATCATCAATATGGCTTTAAGCTACAAGCTTTACGCTACACCAATACGCATAAAAATGCTTTGGTCATCCTAGGGTATATATTTCCCAATTTTTTTTCCAACACAATGGACTTAGATTCCTCTATGAATCTAGCAAGAGAGAACCATTTCTCTACACAACTCAAGCCATATCCACGAGTCTCACACACAGCTAGTTTCCAGTGATCTTTTCTAGATTACTCGTGTATCATCTTACTATCCATTGTAAGAATTGTCTAATGTGCACTTTAATAAGTACAACAGACTATCAATGACTCTTGAGTTCTCTTCTTAAGAGACACCTCACTTTTACAAAAAAAGTAACTCATAATGTTTAGAGGCATTCCATTGAATACGACATATCTCCAAGAGACTCAATCATCGTATCAATTTTTCTATCAATGAGAAAACCATTAATTCAAAGACATAAATGACATGGTCATTTTTCGTGTCCCTTAGCATATCCGCCTTCATCAAACTCATTGATTTAATATCACTGGCTAAACAACAATTAGTTTGGTCACATGATGGGTCATTTAGGATCATTGAGCTTATCATTTTGCTCCATTCAGATTTTAATAACTAAATCTCCAAATAACCATTTAGGTCCATTAGATGTACTTCTAGCTCTCACAAAGCTTTGATAGCAAATACCATCACCCTTGGACTCATCCTCACGTATAGAGAACACCCATCAAGTACACAAATATACTTACTAATTGTTCAAATCTACTAGTACTCTAGTGATTTGCACTCATGGTAGATCAACCTCTCTATTGATCACCACTTTCCACAAAATTATTTCATGGAATCTCGTTTCCTTCGTTGGTTTATCCCTGATCCTTAATGATTTCATCTATTGACTCTTAAGTCCATTTAAGATAAATCAGGATCTTTAACAGAAACTTCCACAAAATACACTTTCCATCAAGATATATTTCTAGTTTCTGCATAATATTTCATGTGAATTTCAAGAAATTGATAGCACTTCAACATTGTGCATATCTAGTAAAGATACTGTTTAAGTATTCCTTTTACTACATTCACAATATGCCAACCCATACATTCGAAAGAACTTTTAGGATGGCTCTATGAGGAGCTTTATTTTCCTCCTTCTTGGGGTATCTTATTTAAAAGATCGCCAGCCAACTTAAAGGCTCCCCCACAACGCTTGATCATTTCTAGCAATGATCTTGCAAATGTCTACATTGTGAATCACATTTCCCAAAGGATTCTATGTATTCACATCATGGTCACAGATAACCTCATATGTTTTCTGTGCATCACGTAAGTGGTTTCGTTAATATACAAACCCAACATACTAAAAGTCCGTGTGTTCAATAATAAATCAAACACTAGGTTCTTACCCATAAAATTTCTTTTAGGGCTTGATCCTTTCAACAATCAAAACACCTTCATGTATTGATCTTTTATTGTGAAAGTCTCTCTTATTCCTTCAACTCCCTTGGAATTAGAGATAACTAAACTTTTCGATCTCAATTAATCGTTCTTCCTCGCATGACCAATACCACAACCGATGCAGTATCAATCAATCGAGGATTCGATTAACTCTCACTAGGGCGCAGTGTGAGTTTACCAACTCCACACAATTTCATGCCCATTTTAAAGCCAAGCTTCAGTACAACTATACTTTACTTTCAGACTACTCAAATCAAACTTGAGTGTCTTTATGCTCGAAACACATTCAAGTCCATTGCTCAACTCAAGTTTGAGTGCACTGCTCGACTTGATTTCGAGTTTACCCTTTTGGTTCGAGTTAAAGTCCTCCCGACTTGATCAACTTGATTCAAATCTCTCGTGGTTACTTTTTCACTTCAAGTACCTATCAAAATTCATATCGTCGTTGAATTTTTAGGTTTTCGTCTACCCCCCACATTGGGCTGGTTTATACACATGTTAAGTTTCTCAAAAACTCGTGTCTTAGGGTTCCTAGACCAAATGTCTTAGGATTACTCATCTCAGAATTTTAAGGCTTTCCAACCAAAAATCTAGAGAATTGACCAAATGTCTTGGGATTCCATATCTCATGATTCTTAGATTTTTCAACCATAAATCAAGAGATTTGACCAAAAGTCTCGGGATTCCCATTCTCAGGATTCTTAGTTTTCTCAACCAAATTCTTGAGATTTTCCCCTCAATTCTTTGATTACAAATAATCAAAGGTTTTTAGCATAGTCATGATAACTCATGCTTTAGGGTTTATACCATGGTTCACAAGAACCAATACCCTAGACATAGTTGTAAACTAATGTCTTTACGTTCACATTTATCAGGTCATACAAAATAACCAGAATATGTCGAACTTCGAGCTCATATGCTCTATCTGTGCAATCTAACAATTGTCACTCGTGAGCCATATGCTCGTAAGCGATCAATCAAGATAGCCAATTATCGGGACAAGCCTTGTCAAACCTTTCATTGCATCAAAAGGGCACTTTCCCAAACAATTAATATAATTATAGCATATAAAGCATAACACAATTTTAGACACAACATAGATCTAAAATTTTTGTATATGCAGCTAAATCAAGTCCCTAAATGAACGAGAATACATCATGGATCAAATAACCCAATGTCACATACTTCATTCATGCACGAATATATTTCACTCTTGCCGAGAGATGTCATGTTTAAGTGCAAATGAAGTTTACCAATTTTTCGCATGCGATTCTCAGACCAAGCATATAAAAGTCATGAATCACTAGCAGCACATTTGCACACAAATATGGTTTAAATCTTTAACCAATATGAGCAGCCCACATCACCAAATTATTATACCATGCAAAATAGGTATTTCAACATTTGATCAAGTATTTAAACAAATACTATAGCATTTCAAGGGCTTTGAAAATTAAACATGTCTCATAATTTCCAACCATATGCACTGCTTTCATGTAATTGAATAATAATGTCTGATCCCATATTTTAAACTCGTGGCTTTTTTTTCCAGTAAATTTAATTCAATCTTTCATGCAAAGAATCAAATATGATTTCTTACCATATAGACATTTAATCTCATAAGCATGAATATCACGGAATTATCATATTTCCATAATTGCGCCATGTAATTTAACATACATGCTCAACTCATTTTCACACATAATTAAGGGATTAATATAACCAAATCCATTTACTATCAAATTTGATAGCCTTAGTGTACTGGACATATATGTGCAAATATTATTCACATAACACTCTTTGTAACAAAGTCTTGTTCACATCCAGATTCACGCAAATGGTTATCAAATATAATCCAAGCAATATATGTATATATAGCATATGCCATGATTCACATTAATTAACGTGTATACGTACCATAGTTTGCAAAACCGTGGTTACACTCTTGATTCTTTCATGTTGCCAAGCAAATCCTGCTGTATCTCCATGCCTAGTTTCCCTTCCATAAGAGATATACAACCGTGTATACTCGGATTCACCAATGCGTACATACAAAAGATTTCCATCGTTAAATATATGTACAAATCTCAATTATCGTAGTATAATATTTTAAATAATTATACATAACAAATTGCTCAATATGATTTTGTTGTAAATAACCAAAACCATTATCATGCATAATTTTGCAAACATACAATTTCCATAAAGCATGCAATCCCATGTGATTTGCGCAGAATTACAAATCATATGCATATTTTCGATAAATATGGAATGCAGATGGTATGCCGATTAATGAATATATCAGGCAAGTCGAGCAAGTAATATATGCATTATTACCTTACATAAATATTTTGCAAGTAATATAAGCATACCATATTTATGCAAGCATTATTACCGCATGATTATATCCTATGGCACATGCATATTTTCCAGAATCTTCACACATGCATATTCTCGTGGAAAATTGGAAGTTCACGCATGGAAAAACTGATTACTTATTATTCACGCATGCATACTGATTAACCAAATCAATATAAATCAACAAATTTCATTCGTTTCAAGACTGTTGGACATATATTGATTATATCATACGGAAAATCAAATAACAAAATTGAACGAGCAATTAATATATACAAGAATAATATACTTTTATTAATTATTCAAGCATACAATTGAAAAGCTTAAATTATAAATAATCAAAGCATAAATCATGTTTCAAGTAATGATGGAGTCACGAGTAACACTCGCTGCCCTTGAAACGAATGAGTCCCGTCGTGGACATCGTTCCCTAGGATAAAACCATCGAAGGTAACAATTAACACGTAAGAGTTACCTCGGATTCACGCAAGGCCCGAAGGACTATCACCTCGACAGAGCATCAACTGGAAACTTCGAGAAAGACAGAAAAAATACTCAAGTTTAGAATATGGAGAAACTTGAAAAATGGTGTGTGTTTTCTGACTGAACATGATATTCTGATTTTCTGTAATTAGAGAAGAATATTCTCCAATCACCAACTCACCAAATCCGAGACATTCCATGAATACTCGAATCATATCTGCTGGAAAAGGAAGAAATATTTGTACAAATATTCTTCATCATATTAAACATGGTAAACCGCATATTTATTTAAGACAAGATATCTCACAAAAATGGAAGTATTTTGTTCTTATCTCTTAAGAATTACACACAAGTAATTCCATATATACTATGCGGTTGGGCCTTCATAAGACTTCCATGCGATCCATACGCATTTTGGACAGTCCAGAGAAAATTACCTGGGCCAATTTTCGCCCATTTTTTTCCTCTTTCAAGAGTGAAATTAAAACATTCATATCTCATTTACCCTTGATCCGTTTTGAGAGTTTAAATAGTCGATTTTATAGTACTCGCGGAGGAGAACCCAAAAATGACATCCATTGACCCAAAATCCGTTCGGGTCCCACTCTAAACGAAGCCCAAAAAAATTGACGAATTTCAACCTTTTAACCATCATTTTCCAACATTTCCTACGATCGAACGATGGAAATACCTAAACAACGATTGATGAGGATGAGGAGACAGGGGGTCGGGAGAGGTAGGAATTGTGAAAACACATTGTAGAACACGAGAAAATTCTATAATTGTGGCTACAGTACATGTTATTGGATGCAAAGGTGGAGAACGCATTTGCTAAATGCGTTCTCTTCCTTTTTTTTTACTGCATGCAAAGATGGAGGACGCATTTGGTAAATGCGTCCTCTTGAATTCAGTTTTCGGCTCAAGATCTTCTGTTACACTATTGTGTACCAATTAGATTCTGCCATGTGTTCCTCCTAAATAAATTATACTTAGATAAAAGTTATTAAACTATTTTTAGCTAATTTAGGAGAGACAAACCTTATTGGTGTAACACACATTGATACACAAAAGTGTAACAGAAGATCCTGTATCCTTTTTTTTGGCAGAAAACATGATTACGCATTTGCTAAATGCGTCCTCTCAATTTATCTTTATTTTTTTGGCAGAATACATGAATGCGTCCTCTAAACAGGTAAAAAACGAGATGACGAAACACAAAGGTGGCCCCCGCCTAGTTGCATCAAACTTTAATTTATTTAGTACCATCGAAGAAAGCACTCACCCCCTAATATATTTGTATACAGTCTAAACGCACACACATAGTACCAAAAACATTCTACATCCAACACGTAGATGGTGTACGTGGTGTCGAACGCGTACGTGTCTTGCAAATACATCTGCTAGAACTAATGTAAATTATACTCATATTATATAGTACTCCAATCTTCTAACATATACATTAGGATAATTTTGAATCCTCTACCTATGCCAGTGCGCCACAAATATTACGACATTATTTTATTGTATTTTGGAATATAAATTCTACCTATGACAGTGCGCCACAAATATTACGACATTATTTTATTGTATTTTGGAATATAAATTTTTTAAGTGTATGCAGTATTTTGATTTTTAGTTTGAATTTTAGTTTGTTTCAATTTTGTTTACCGAATTTATCGCACAAAAAATATGGTTTTAGTCCTAATATTTAATCAAGTATCATTTAAAATAAAATAAAATTTTACCTTAGGTTTTACTAATTCTAGTGTACATTTATATAAAATTATTAATAAATATCAAAAATATTATATTTTATATATAATTTTTAAATGTTATGTAATATTTTATGAACGAAAAATAATTTCACTCGACAATAAAATTATTTGATAACCCAAAAATAAAATTGTTCGATAGCCATATTTTATAAGTTTAACAAAAAAATTATTTTTACTCTTAAATCTATAATTTTATTGGAAGATTGTACTAATACTAATAAATATTTATATATTAAATTATTAATAGGTATTGAAAATGTCATATTTTACATATAATTTTTTAAATATTTTATAGTTATTTTATTGACAAAAATAATTTCACTCGACAATAAAATTGTTCGATAACTATATCTTATAAATTTAATTTAAAAAATTATGTTTACTCTTAAACAAATAATACTTCTTGTTATGCAATTTAACACGGCTTCAATCATTTTTTTGTCCAGACGTAAACAAATGTTAATGTAATCATATGAAATGTAGGTTAGTATGTGCAATATCCTACCAAAGTGTAGTGTAATTAAAAAGTTTTAATTAAAAAAAAGAAGCACAAATTGAGGACGCATTCTCTGAATGCGTCCTCCAAATCCATATTTAAAAAAAAATGCATTCGGAAAATGCGTCCTCCACCATGGTATCCAAAATTCAAAAGATGCACAATTGCATCCAAAATAATGAGATCACGCACCTAAAAATCAAGAACTCTATAGAACACTAGAACGGTGACTGGCTAGATCAAAATCGACCCCCTTGATTTTCATTGCAAAGGCCGGATGCTTGTCGGAAGAACGTGCTAAGTGGTCAAGTTGGTTTGGGAAGGTGGGTAGGATAAGGGTACACTTACGTTACAATAATTGGCATGATGTGCCAATAGATTAAAAATCCACCCTATGGATGGAGTGCAGGGTATATCTAAATACTTGTTGGTATCTTTGTTCTAATCACATTCTTTTTTTTCTAGACCAATAAGCTATCTATGTTGGCTATGCCCTTTTATGTCACAATAGAGACCCCTTGAAATTGATCACTCTGATATGGACGATTTAAGAAAGAGGACCATGTACATGTTATCAAAAAGTTGGAAAGAGAACAAGTACACATTATCAAGAGATTACTTCTTCTCAAATAGTAATGGCGGTCATCCATGGCTAACTTACAGGCACATTCAACCGGAGAGTTGGGAGATCCACAAGAGAAGAGTTTTAAAGAATGAGAAAAACTTAAGTACACTACAAATCAATATATTACATTATGATTTTGCAGTGTTGATGTCACATGGCTTCCCACATTTCTCGTAGGGGGCAAGAGATGAGAAAAAACAAATTGCAGCGTTGAGCATAACTCCGCATCAGAAGAGCCACAAGTGTTATGGATTGGCGGCGCTCGAGATGATAATGGAACATTGAATGGTATGAGCAATAGATGGGGGATGACCGAGGAAGAGGCTAGGGCATCAGTTGTTTCATTGGATGTCAATCAAATTGAATGGTGTGATTTTTTCCAAAAATCTCAACAACAAAAATGAGGGTCGATATGAGAGGGATGAGGTGGTTCAACTTGCAAAAAAAGTGGTACAAGTACCATTAACTTGTTTTTTTATTTTATTAAAATGCAACTTTTTATGCTTGTTGTCACATTTAAGGTTTTTTTATTAATCATCATTTTCTTTCCTTCTCCTAGGCTAAAGTTTTTTAAAAAAAGATCAAAATGAAGGTCAATTCCTTCCAACTAGTAAGCACGACATCTTTGTGCAAGGCAACCGGAAAATTCGACCACCTGGGGGACGAAAGAGTGGTGGGGGCATTCTTGACAGGCACAAAGAGAGGCTTTTGGCATTGTTCGGTCATATGATAGGGCTAAGCCTTCAAGACTCTACACTTTGAAAAAAGAGGCCATTCTCCGGGAAAAATGGTTAGAGCAACAAGAAATATTGATACGCAAGTTAGTGAAACACACTTGTCTTTCGATGCCCAAAAATCCAAAAGAACTAACTAGTGATTGGGAGTCCCCATCAAGAGGATCACACCACTCTCTGGGTGAGATTGAGGTGAACCATAATGAAGTACTACCCAGGGCAATGATTAAATATTCTCCTGAGAAGGTAATCCTATCGACCCAAAAAAATGTTCCACCATTTTTGTGAATTGCATTCTATGTTATGACGTTGTTAAAATTGACATTATGTATTTCATGTAGGGTTCTCAGCTATGTGATATTTTCATAGATGTTGGTGAAAGTGCAACCCTCTACATGTTGCCGATGACATTTTTTACTGATTAATGCGACATCATCATTCGATTCCAGCCAGGGACATAATCTCAAGGATATCGGTGGAGGAACATTTGATGCACAATTCTAGTTTATCAATTCCATAAGGAGATTAAAAGAAGGCAGAACCCACTCAAGGAAGTTTCTTCTTTTGCCTCGATGTCTAGTATACGACGATCCTACAAAAGACGGTCATTTGAAAGTCAGCCGGTCACCAACGACAAAAGAAATTGTACCGGTGGCTAACATCATAAAAACCCCTATGACAAGGGCACAAATGGAAAGGGGCTCCCTACCTTTCATCTGTGTATTGCTCGATTGGATCAAAGCACACCAACATAACTCCACATACACATTTTTTTGGGAATGAATGTGTATTTGGTAGAAATCACTACAAGAAATAGGACCTATTACCTCGGTTCTACAAGGGTTTTTACCTCGGTTTTCAGCCTTAAAAAAATCAGGGTAACCAAGGTTAAAAAATATTTTCAACCTTGGTTTTTTTTCAGAAATAATGAGCTAAAAAGTGAGACCAACCGAAGTTGGTGCGATGTCGCACCAAATTTCTGAACCTGCAGTAAAAAAAATTTGGACGGATAGCTGTGCGATTTCAGATAGAATCGAAGTAAAAAAAACATTTGCACAAAATTGGTGTGACATCGCACATTGCATTTCAGAAATTACAAAAAAACTACCTAAACATAGAGAATATAGTAGAAATATACAACACAGATGCCTTTCTTATATAGAACCATAGATTTCTACAAAGGAAAACATGGAGTTCTACAAAACTTATTATACAAAATATTGGAGGTTTCTTATACAAAAGAGATTCTACAAACATGTGGAGCGAGACTGAGCAGGGGCTGAGCAAGGCAGAGCAATGGCGGAGTAGCTGCTGATAGTCTTGACGCCGATGGTGGAACAAGACCAAGCTTTTAATCGAAAGACGCAGAGCAGGCGGAGACAGCGACAATCCCGGTGGATTTTAGCAAACATGGTGGCATTTACGAGCTTGACAACCGGCAGTGTGGCGAGCTTGACATTAGACAGAGCTGGGGTGAACTGTAGTAGGAAACGGTTGTTGGGCAGAACAGAAGAAGAAGGAGATGGCACCGGTGGTGGAATGAAAGAAGAGGAGGGTGGCACCGGCAGTGGTAATCGAGGAAGAAGCGTCGACGGTGGTAATCGAGGAAGAGGCGGCTGTGATAATGGAGGAAAAGGCACCACCGTGTAAATGTAAGAAAGGAGGAGTACTGGGGTTTGGGTCATGTTGGATTATTTATAGTGTTTGGGTTTGGGTTTAGTAATTAGGCTGAATTGATATTGGGTTGAAAACATAACCAAGCCTTTAATCTAATTTGTTCATTAGTTTAATTAATATTAGGCTAGATTCTTTCATTATGTTCATTAGTTTAATTAATTAATCTAATCTATTTTTAAATTCATCATGTCATTTAAATAAATATTATTTATGAAATAAAATTTATATACAAGGAAAATTCATGAAATAAAATTCAAAAATAGAGAATTTAGAAATAGAGAACAAAATTTCTTTTCGCTAGCTTTATGTCTTTATTTTTATATGGTTAATCGTTGATTAGTTAAAATCAAATCATCTTACTGGTAAATGTTAACTGTTGATTAGTTAAAATCAAGTCATTCTACAAGTGTTTATATATGGAAAGTCAAGTAAGGGATAATTGTTAATTAGTTAAGGTCCAACCTTTTCAATAGTGTTTATGTATGGAAAGTCAAATAACGGTTGACCATTGACTAATTAAGGTCAAACCTTACTCATTATTATTCATTTAAGTAAAGTCAAGTAAGGGTAGACCGTTGATTAGTTAAATTCTAACCGTTTCATTAGTGTTTATGTATGAAATATTAAGTAAGGGTTGACCGTTGATTAGTTAAGTTATAACCATTTCATTAGTGTTTATGTCTGAAATGTCAAGTAAGCGTTGACCATTTATTAGTTAAGTAGAACCATTTCATTAGTGTTTATGTATGTAATGTCAAGTGAGGGTTGACCGTTGATTAGTTAAGTTATAACTATTTCATTAGTGTTTATGTATGGAATGTTACGTAAGGGTTGACCGTTCATTAGTTAAGTTATAACCATTTCACTAGTGTGTATGTATAGAAAGTCAAATAAGGGTTGACCATTTTTAGTTAAAGTCAAACCATTTCATTAGTGTTCATATATGGAAAGTCAAGTAAAGATTTACCGTTCATTATTTATGGTCAAACCTAATCATTAGTGTTTATGTATGCAAAGTCAGACAAGGATTGACCACTACTTAAGGTCAAGCCTTAGTTATTAGTATTTATATATGGAAAGTTAATAAAGGGTTGACAGTTAATTCCTGAAGGTTGAACCTAATCATTAATGTTTATGTATGGAAAGTCAAACAGGAGTTGACCACTTATTACTCAAGGTCGTACCTTAGTTATATGTATTTATATATGGAAATTTAATTAAGGGTTGATCATTGATTCCTCAGGGTTAAGCATTTTCATTAGTGTTTATGTATGGAAAGTCAAATAAGGGTTGGCCGTTGATTAAATAAGGTCAAACCTTAGTTATTAGTGTTTATTTATGTAAAATCAAGTAAGGGTTAATTGTTGATTGGTCAAGATCAAACCTTTTTCATTAGTGTTAACGTATGAAATGTAAAGTTATACGGGTTGAATGTTGATTAGTTAAAATCGAACCATTTTATTTGTGTTTATACATGGAAAGTCAAGTAAGTGTTTTCTAAGTCAAACCATTTTATTAGTGTTTATATAAAGAAAGGTCAATTAAAAGGTTTACCAATGATTGATCAAGTACAAATTTAAATGATTTGTTTTTATATATAGAAAGTCAAGTCATAATCTATACGTGTTTACATTTTACTAATACAGAAACTCTTTAGCCACGTCACCGTTGTCACGTGTCACCCTTGGAATTAGCACGTCATTCAAGATATATGTTTGACCGTTAATATGTTTATCTACGTACAATAACGGTAAATAAAAAGTTAATATTTAGAAACTACTTGGTACGACGAATTGAACAATATCATATATGATAATATTGTTGTTCATATATCTATTCAATAAACGGTCAAACTTTGATTGAGAATAGTGTCAAAAAATCAAGAGTGCAATTTCAGTTGTGGCATAGAAAGTATATAAAATTTTATTCGGTGAAAAAATAATGTTTATTTATTGCTATTCGGCTTCAATCATGTATTACTCAAACTCGACGTTTAATTTATTTCTTTTGAAATTATAAGCATAATTCATAGTAAAAAGTATAATTATAAAATCTTTTACAATTCTCAAGAAATAGAGTTGCATAAAAAATTTATAAATTATATTTTAATTTTGTTAAAAAATAAATTAAATTATTAATATATATTTATTTATTTAATTATTTTAAGTTGTTCATTGCAAGAGTGTTACATAGTTATTCATACAAGTACCATATCTGAGCGAATTACGTATGACGTCAATCACAAAAATAGCCAATGTCGGTAAGCGAGACATGCGTGCAACATCGGTCATTCATGCCTGTGAGAGGGACGTGCGACGTCGATCACATTAATAAGCGATGTCGGTAAGTGAGAAATGCATGCAACGTCAATCAATTCAAGTCTGCTAGAGTGAAATGCAACGCCGGTCACAAAAATAAGCAACATCTGTAAGCGAGAAATGCATTCGATGTCGGACATTCATGTTTGCAAGAGTGACGTGCGATGTCGGTCACATAAACAATCGACCTAGGTATGTGAAAAATGTGTGCGACGTCGGTCATTTCAAACTTTTTACCTCAATTTTTAAAATTTTGAGATAAAAGTGTACTTTTTACCTCAGTTTTTTTAACCGGGGTAAAAAATATTATTCACTTTGAAAGAAAAGAACTGAGGTAAAACAACTTTTTTACGTCGGTTATTTTCTCTAAACCAAAAAATTGAGGTAAAAGGGGTGAAGTAATCGGTGCTGTTTCTTTTAGTGAACCGAGACATCATCTTGTTGTGGAGTGACCGCGAGGAATTATGTAAGTGTGACCAAGTCAACAAAACAATCATGTACCTCTGTTATTGCAATTGTGAGTTTCATTTTTATCTTTTCCATTGGTATTTAAAATAGTTTCGTTTCATACGTATTCAAGGCTATAATCTTGAAAATGCTACATGTAAGGTACATGTATTACTTTTCTAATCAAAAGGAGAAGGGTTGGGTACGGTATTTATGTCCATTTATGACCCAATGGATTGGGTAATCAAAGCAAGACTGAATTGATTAAGTGCGCAAAAGCATTGGTCGAAAGGATAAGAAATTATTCATTGCACCTTATGTAGAGAGGTGATGTTCTCAATTTAAAATTATTCAACATGGTCGTTCATGTCTTATTATCACCATATTTTTCAATTAAAATACATGTTTGTATGTAGAGATCATTGGAAATTAATTTTGATTATTCCGGACGACAAACGTGTGTACTGGTTAGGTCCATTGCACTTTGAACCTTCACAAGCTTTAGTTGATATTTTGGAGAGTGAATTCGATAAGTCTAATCTAACAAAGGGCTTACGCGTCGGCCAAATCAAGGTTTGAAGTTCAATAATCAATTTAAAATGAATATATTCTTGATGATTGTTATTTTCACATAATCACCTTTAAAAATTAGTACAACATACAAGCAAAAACATAAGAGTGTGGGTACTACGTAATGTTACACACAGCGGAGTGAGTTGAAGATGTACAATTGAATTACCTAGAAATTGATAAAGTGATTATTTTATTCATAAGTATGTCAATTTTCTTGCTTCACTAAACTACCCTAACTAATGTCTATTTTTATTATCTCCACAGATTTTTCCAAAAAAGTATAAATCGCATTCACAAGATGACATAAGAAAAATTTTTGGGCAAGACATCTAGTTCATGTTCGTTCTGCGATTCTTGGATGTCCTAATCTGATAGTGTAGCACATTTCTAAACGCTCGTGACATGTATTGTGCACGTGATTTATATTCTTATGAATAGATAATTGTTGTCTTAGTGGTATCTATAAATTTTTGTAACCTCACACAATACATACGATGTGTATTCAAAATTGTATTGGTGATTTGAGGCATATTTAAGTGGTTTTAGCCAGGAAATAAATGTTATGCCATTGTACCCGACCGCACTTTTGGTAGCGGAACTTCCTCCTTAGTGAGCTATCCTCTTTGTACAAAGACACGATTTTCACGTCCAATATTGTAACCACTATACCCGAATTATGTTCCGAGTTTGTAAGAATAAATTCACAACAAAATGATTTCTTGCTCAAAGACCAGTGTTCGTCTGAAAAGTCACCCTTATGGAGGAACTCATACCCGTCTCCGGCAGCAGTCCAGGTACCGAAACTTAATTATTGTCCCGGTATCATAAGCGCATTCATGATCCGAGGGTGTATGCAAGGTTCCGAGTTTGGAAGCGTAACAAAAGTCGGTTCCTTGGATAGTTCAAAGGCAAAAAAATTGCCTTATATAGTCTCATTCAAAGACGGTTTGGAACCGCCTTTGATCGAAGAGAATCAAAGGTGCAACCAGAGAAGTCACCTTAAATGTGTCTTCTCTGGTCCCATATAACCGGTTTTAATCCCCCCATCCTACACTAGTGTTCAATGAATGTTAAAATATCGTTTGAATGTGATGGAGCTACAATATTAATCTAGTTATTTACTAAAATTTTTAAAAAAAAATTTTAAAATTTTAAACTTAATGATTTGGTTTCAAATTTCATAAAATTTATAGACAATTTAATATCTACATTTATAGACAATTTAATAAATTATAATAAATTTCGTTTTCATAATATTTAAGGTCATATTGTAATTTTTATATTTTACATCACATTTTCAAAGAATCTGCCACAATAAATGGAAATAAACATCAAATCACTTTGTTAATTATATAATTATTAAATAATCTCATCAAATAATAAGACGTTTTAAAACAAGATCTGTGACAAATAAAACACTATATCAAACCAATTATAAAGTCTTGTGAGAGACGGTCTCGCAGTGAGACCACAGATTAAAATTGTTAAGAATGTAGCATTAGGTTTCAAATTGAAGTTCTAAAAGTCGAGGGGTTTGATGTGTAATTTAATTAATTTACATTTAAATCCAGGTATAAACGTTACTATTTCCTCTTCTTCTCCCTTTTTTTCTCACACATTTTCTCTCCTCCTTTTCTTTTCCAGCGCGCAACCTTCTCCTTGTTCTCTCTCCTCTCCATTTCTCTTCCATTTTCCTTCAATTCAACCGCTTATTTTCTCCGTTGTCTTCCATGTTTCTTGCGCAGGGAAGAATGTTGTGACTCAAGGAATATTCTCTTCATTCTCCGGTGAATTTCCAGTTATAGATTTGGTTTCCGGTGGCCTAACACAATACAACATTCCTTTCATATTTATCTCTGAATGTAATGTCTTTGCTCAGAGTTTTATGCATATTTTGTTTTTTTCCGATTATTGTTTATTTTTTTTGGTTCATTTGATTTTCTAGGTTTCATGTTGTTCACTGTGTTATGCATATTTTGTATTTTGTGAGTTGTTCTTACGGATTTGTGATAATATTTGTGTTGCTGCTGCTGTTTGTTAGATGTCTAAGGAGATTTGCATCACTGGTGCTACAATCGAGAAGGAAGGAGGATTTGTAAGTCTTCTTAATTTTCTCCTTTGATGTTTTAGGTATATGTATTGATGTTTCTCATTTTCAGTGTGATGTTTCAGGTTTTAGGCTTTATGTAATGTAATCTGCATTAGTGTGATGTTTTGATTTCAGCGTTTGATACTTGTGGTGTTTTCATGTTTAAGTGTGCAATTAATGTTGAGTTTTGATTGTGTGTGATATCTTAGTTTTGTTACGATTTGTGCTAATTTTTGTGTTGTTGTTGTTTCTTAAATGTCTAAGAATGCTTGCCTACTGTTGCTGCAATCGACAAGGAAAGAGAATCTGTAAACTTTGTTATTTTGCATATGTGACTTTTTAAATACTGTTGTTAATCTTTTAGATTTTATGTTTGATCTTTCATGTTTAGGTTTTAAATATTGCTATCTGTGTTGGTGTGATGATTTAATTTCAGTATTTTATGCTTGTAGTGTTTTAAGTGTGCAATTGATGTTCAGTTTTTTTTTCTTGATTGTGTGTGTGATATCTTAGGATTTTGTTACGATTTGTGCTCATTTTTGTGTTGTTGTTGCTGCTTCTTAGATGTGTGATAATACATGCCCACTATTGTTGCAATTGAGAAGTAAAGAGGATTTGTGAATTTTGTTATATTGCATATGTGATGTTTTAAATACTGTTGTTGATGTTTCAGGTTTTATGTTTGATCTTTCATGTTTAGGTTTTAAGTATTGTTATCTCCGTTGGTGTGATGATTCAATTTCAGCATTTGATACTTGTAGTGTTTTAAGTGTGCAATTGATGTTCAGTTTTGTTGTTTTGATTGTGTGTGATAAATCTTAGGGTTTTGTTACTATTTGTGCTAATTTTTATCTCGTGTTGCTATTTCTTAGATGTCTAAGAGAACTTGCCCACTATTGATGCATTCGAGAATGAAGTAGGAGCTGTAAGTTTTCTTTTTTTTAGCTGTGATATTTTAGATAGTGTTGTTGATAATTCAGGTTCTATCTTTGAGCTTTCATGTCTAAGCTCTAAGTATTGTTATGTGTGTTGGTGTAATATTTTTACTTTCAGTGTTTGATGCTTGTGGCGTTTTCATATTTAAGTATGCAACTGATGTTTGATTTTGTTGTTTTGATATTTTTAGTGTGTGTTATTGATGCTTTAAATTTTGAGATTATTTTTTAAATGCTGCATGAAATGTTTCTCAATGTAGTTGTCAATGATGCTATGTGCGCTACTATGGTGTTTTAATTACATATATTTATATTTTAATTACTGCATGTGGTGTTTTATATTATTTCACAAGAATACTTTCCAAGACAGAGCTCTATGATATCATTGATGAGATATTTAAAAAATGCTATAAGGAATCATGCTCCTGAAGGTGTTTCCTTGAACAGAGGACCAGAAATCGACCTTTGATCATTGGTTGATGGAGTAGAAGAGCCATCATCTTCAAAACCAACATGAGAGAAAGCAAGTCTGTGAATAAGCGAGCAACGAAGGAAAACAAGTCAAAGGAAAATAGAATTTGTTTGTTTGAGATGTATTATGTGAGAATGATGTTTTATAAATATTGTTTAATTGTTAGAGCCGAGACACTAGATTGTTGTTAATATTTTAGGTTTTTTGGATTTTTATGTTAGTGGTTTTTAGGGAATTTGAACCCTTTTGTATAGAATGATGTTTAATGGTTTGATAGTTATGACGATTGATATTTTTATATGCCAATTTTATACCCCCTCTGTCCCAGATTAAATTTCACAGAATCTTTTTCACAGTCTCCAACACACACGTTTGACCATTAATATATTTAACTACGTAAAATATCGGTAAACAAAAAATTACTTTCTAGAAACTACTTGTTATGACGAATCCAATAATATCACATACAACAATATTATTTTATATATATATATATATTCAAATATGTAGTCAAAGTTTTCTTAGTTTGACATAATCCGGGATGGAGGGAGTATGTATTTTTAGAGCCAAACATGATTCAATGAATTCATTCGATTTTGAGTTGTCGGTTTGTGATGTTTTATGTCTTGTTCATCTGTAATATACATAAAGTGATACGTATCATTTTACATCTGTAAATTATCATGTAAACAAATAATAAGATAAATGGATAAAAGTGAAACATTAAAATAGTTTTTTCGAATGTTACAACAATGGAATGTATATTTTCAACCTTAGTTTGATTTTTTTAGTATTTTTGTATGATATTCAAATAATTTAATTTGATACTTTATATTTGATGTTTGATGTTTAAATACTTTGATTTGATATTGAATTTGTTTTATAAAAAATTTATGTGATTTTGAATTAATTTTAATTATTTGATTTTTTAGTATTTTTTTATGATATCTAAATAATTTAATTTGATGTTTTATATTTGATGTTTGAATATCTTAATTTTATTTCATATTTTAGATTTTCATTTTGATGTTTGAATATCTTAATTTTATTGCATATTTTAGATTTTCATTTTGATTTTTGACATTTTTTATTTGATCTTTAAGTATTTTCATTTTATTTTTATCTATTTTAATATGATGATTTAATTTTAATTTTGAGCTTTTAGAAATCAGGCCCAAATGCAATTTCAGCCCAATCACCAAGTCTCATCAGATCTGAGTTTAACCTGAATGTCATCGGGTCAAAATTCCCAGTCTCCGAAAAATCAATGAACTCCGATAAAATGTGTTAAAATCGATGTGCATACCTTGTTATTCTCCAACGCCGTCGAGGATGCAAACTCTACATACGTTGTTTGCAACTTCGTCGGATATTGTCAAATGAAGCAACGCAAATCGCCGGGAAGTAGAATCGTCTGGCGCCGTCGCTGTTGAAGCATATTCGTTGCGAGGATGGCGGTGATAGGACGATGGTAGAGATAATGAGGAAGGTATCAAAGGCGCGACGGAGAAGCTCCAAGGAGATGACTATGGCAGAATCCAGCAGACGAGAGGAGAAGGAAATTGACGAAGGCGAGAATGACGCTGGTTCACCGGAGCAAAATTGGAGCTTCCGGAGGAGGTGCGAAGGAAAACATGTCCACCTCTATCGGAGAATGTGGAAAGGAGAGAGGTAGACGGTGGAGGCGGAAGAGAGAGGCCGAGGTTGGAGGCTAGGGTTTGCAGAAGGAGGAAAATGTTTTATTTTCTGAAATTGCGTATTAGACCCCAAGTTTCAGGACTTATTATAATATATACCCCGAGCCATAAATATTTCTAAATTAACCCCCGAATTTAGTTTCCCCTTTTGCTATTTCCCTATAGTCCTTTGTCTTACAGTAAGAAAGTTTCGAGGGAGACTGACTCCAAACCAATCCCGATTTTTCATTCTATTACTCCTAAAGCGAGAATGCTAATCAAACCCTCGCCGATGTCTCCATCTTTCTTCCCAAAAACCCCTACTTTTCTTCAAACTTTTCTTCCCATCTTTTCATTATGGAAATATGGGGAACAATAGTTTAGTTCAAAAAATGTTTATCTTATTAAATAAGTGTAAGATTTATCTCCGCATCTTAGTTTTGTTGTTTAACCTGGTTGATTAGATCATTGTGTTCATGATAATCTATCGATTTAGTTGTTCGCGTCGATGTCTTGTTCTGGATCTCCTTGTACAAATCGTGTTCATAATTTTATTTATGGTTTTATCTTTAGATCCCCATGAACTTTGATATTTCAGAAGTTCAACGAAATTTGAAAGTTCGACGACCAGTGATTTTTGCCATCGAAGGCATGCGGATGTTCGACAAAGATTCGTGGGATCAGAACTTGCTCTGATACCATGATAGAATGATTTGCCGTAGTCAATTGTATTATTAATATCTAAATATATAGAGAGTACAATAGAGGTGTAATAAGGAAAGAACTCTAATCATAATAAATCATAATCTAATCAGGAATCTGATTTATCCTAACAAAGGGCATTGGCTGGCCAGAGAAGAAGGCTTATTTAGAGTATTTGCAAATCAGTCCCCTAATTTTAGTGAATGTTTTAAAACTAACCCCAAATCAAAAGTATTTATAATTAAACCCCAAATTTAAATTTTGCTATTTAATAATTTCATTATTTACAATTTACTCCTGGTCTTAGCATGAGAAGTTCTCGTAGGGGAAAGACTCTCCACGAATACTTATAATTCAGTTTTTTATTTTCTTAAGGTTTTAACTTAAGTTTTGCAGGTCCAAATAATTATGATTCATCCCAACTATTGCTTAAGTTTTTTGAAATAAATTAGTCAACGTTATTTGAAACCACATAAATATGTATTAGATATTTTGTGAAGGAAAGATGCATAGTGTTTATCCTAATTGATTGATGTTAGTTATATATTTGATGTTATCTTAGAATTAAAAGAGACGTATTTGGTGGTATTAACACTAATTATAAATATTTTTGTTTTACGTATGGACAACGTTAGGCCATGTAACTATTTTCAAGAAAAATCAGGGAAGAAGTCGATCATCACCAATTTCATCTTTCGTTCCCTAGAAAAAAAAATGAGCTTTTACTAAAGGTATAATATACAAATATAATCTTATATACTTGTAAAAATATCAATGTAACCTTCATATAGTTAAAATTATGAAAGCAATTCTAACTAGTTGATGAAACTGCCATATAACTCTTAGATGGATATTCCGGCATTGACTATGTTTTTTCCAGTCGTTGACCCTCCCTAAAATGACAAAAATACCCTTAGAGCAAAAGCTAAATTTGGGTGAACAATTATACCCTTACCCACTATCGTCGGACTACCGCACCAGCGGCGGTCTAAGTAGGGTTATATCAGCGCATTAGGAAAATATTTAGGGTTATATCAGCACAATACTAAAACTTATAGGGTTATATCACCACATTTGTAAAAAGTGTAGGGTTATATAAGCACATACTAAAAAAGCAAAGTGTATGGTAATACACTCGGCTTCCCTTGATGGCACTCATAACATCATATACATCATTATCACATTATAACATAACCATATACACCATAAAATTCGACATCCTAATACTCTCATTCATATTAAACACCATCATCACATATCCTAGTCGTATATCAAAACACATCAACGTTAAAAATGCTAGGTCAAAGAACACAATAAAACAACAGCTATACATAACACCAAAGGTTATCCAGTTATCAATCCGGCCTAAGAACAACATAAAAATTTATCATAAAAAACCCATATAATCTATACCATATATACCTCATATCTCTATTCATATGCAGAGAAGAAAAAGAAAATCAAAATAATCAAACTCAATATCGTATTAATCTAATTAATTAAGGAAATTTTCTAATGAAGATACAATTTTTAAGGGTTCCCACACCTCCACTTCAACGTTCGCTACGTCCACCTAGCCAAAGCTCCCCCTTCGCTGTCGGAATCACACTCTGGAACATTGACAACCAGTAGAAGAGGTCGATATGGCGGTTGCATGCGGTTGGCGTTGATTTTGTAAAGATATGACACTTTGTTTTTGTATGTGCGGATATAACTCTACACTTTTTTACGGATGTGTTGGTATAACCCAATAAGTTTTAGGAATGTGCTAATTTAACCTAACCTATTTTCATAATACCCTAATATAACCCTACCTTGTCCGACGAACGACGATCTAGTGGTGATCTGACCGTGGTCCGCTTGTGGTCTGGTGGCAATAATTTGGGTATTAAAAACGCTAAGAGTAATAGCATTATTTCCTATATTTTCAGTTTTTGATATTTTTCCATAAAAGTAAAATCAACTTTTTAATAAATTCTGGCTAAAAGTTGCCGAAAGGATTATTTTTTCACTTTCACTTATTATCTACCACTATATTGACACTTCAATTATCAAAAAGTTATATCAATATTGACACTTATGTGAATTATTTAGCCTTATACAATCACTTTTCTCTTTACTAAAGAATCATTTTAACGTTATCACCTATTTATAGTTATTCCTTCACCATGCCAATTTATCATTCTTTTCGTGGATCGCTATATCACGCCTCGTGTTTTACTTGATTACGCCATGTATTTATAATATTTAGTATACAATCTGTATTTTAAATTTAATTTAAATAATTAGAATTTATTTAATTAATATTAAATGAATTTATTATTTACCACCGATGCCGTCTGCCGTGCACCGCCACCGCTACCGCCACCGGTCTCCTCCTCTTCTCTTCTACTTCTCCTTCTCCGGAGGTCTCCTCTTCTCTTATTCTTCTCCGCCACTGCTGCCGTTGGTCTCCTCTTCTTCTCTTCTTCTTCTCCGGTGGTCTCCTCCTCTTCTCTTCTTCTTCTCTTCTCTTCTTCTTCTTCTTCTCCTCCGGTGGTCTCCTCTTTTCTTCTTCTTCTTTTCTTCTCTTCTTCTTCTCCGCCACCACTGCCGCCGGTCTCCTCCTTTTCTCTTCTTCTTCTTCTCCTCTTCTCCGGCTCTCCGTTCTCCCGGCCCGGTTCTCTTCTCCGGCTCTCCATTTCTTCCCAGCGCGTTCTCCCGGCCCCGTTCTCTTCACTGGCTCTCTATTTTTCCCGGGCCGTTCTCCTTGGAAAAACCCGAACCAGGTCTCCTTGACCGATTCTCCTTCCCAAGATCCGAACCGGGTGGTGGTGGTGGCAGTGGTGACATCGGTGTTTTCGGCTGTGGCGGTGGTGGTTCGGCGGAGATGCTTCTGGCGGTGACGGTGTTTTCGGCGACGGCGGTGGTTGCGGTGGTTGCGGTGATTCCGGTGCCGGCTAATATTATTGTTTTTTTATTTTTTTGTTTTGTTTTTAATTTTTTGTTTTATTTTGAAATTTTGAAATTAGTATTATACATGTATATACGTATTAAGGCGTAACTAGTAAAATACAGGGCATGATATAGCAACACCTTTCTTTTCTTCTTCTTCCGCCGCCTCCGCACGTCATCACATTCACCATGCCTTTGTCATCTCCGCCATCAGTTGGCCGCCTATATCGCTTCTTCTTCTTCTTATACCACCACCTCGTCCTTGGCGCCGCTGCAAACCTTGCTTGGACTCCACACCAGAGAAAGACTTATGGCAGAGAGATCTATGGCTGCTGCCATCGACAGACTCCCACTGTATGCAGTGGCATCCTCCCCTGTGAATTTCTCTAGCGAGTTGAAACCGACGACGACGACCTTTTTTTGCTCACCATTATAAATGTCCCTCGCTCTGGGACTTAATATGGCCCTAACAGTCTCATTCGGCCCCCGCCGGATCAATCGGCCCAGTAAAAAATGCATATTGCACGAGGGATCGGAGGGGAAAAAGTATGATCACTAGTTTCATCCTTCATAGACATGCTTAGACAAGACAAAAGTGATCCGACACCCACATGATCGGACCAGTGGTTAGGCCTTTCGTTTCAATCCTGCTACCGAGGGTTCGACTCTCGTCAGACGCAGTGTGGGAATTTCTCCAAATGGAGGGGTCCATTGTGGTCGACGAGTACAGTCGTGAATCAAGGGTCTGGCTTGGGTGTCTGCTGTAATTTACCTCTTCAATGATGGTTGTGGTGTCAGTGCTATCGGGACCCTGAGGGCAAAGGTATCACTTTTTTGAAAAACGTGATCCGATTTGACTTAATCATCTTTATAGGATCTGGAGCGTCTTAGGTCCCGGAGGAACCACAATTAGCCGATAAAAAGTTTGGACTTAACAGTGGGCGGGTGACTATGTTAATTATTGAATTCCCTATCTCTTCAGGTAATTGCTTCACAAAAAGGAACCTATTTTTAGTGCTTTGATGCTTTCTACACTTTACCTCTTGGAAACGTACTATTTTTCGTTTCTTCCTTAAAACATAATATACATGCCCCAGTTATAGCTATCATAGTGGGACTGACTGGTCGGACAGTGTTGCCCCATTTTGGCTAGCGTTGATAAGTTTGGCGCAATCGTGGAAGGGAATCACATCACTATTACAGAGTGGTAAGTTATTCCTGGAGCACAAGTCAAAGTTGCCGAGGTTGTGAATTTCAGGTGGCTTTTGTCAAAGGGTTAGTGTCCATTTCTTTATTCAAGATGGTGGAAGATTATAGAAAAAAAGGAGGAGCTCTGGTTATGCCTTTGATGATTGAAGGTTATAAATAGGGTTTGACCAAACTTTCTAAAGTTGAATATGGTGGTTGCATGGTTGATTAGGTAAATCCGTTGCTCCGTGACTTGTCTGCTTCTATGTATAATCTGCTTGGTATAGTTTGGGTTATGCGGCATTATAATAAGAGTTGAGATGTTATGAAAATTTTGGTTTGGTCTACGAGGAATAATATGTTTGATACAATTTGAATCATGCTTTTTGTGATCTGCTTTTAAATAAAAACTAATATGTTATGAAAACTTTGGCTTCTTTCGAACTGATTAGTTGAATGTTGATTAGTTGTCGTCATAATAGTGACCTCCTATTTGTTTATGCTATAGAATCTTTCTTCAAATTTATTAGGTCTCAGGCACAAATATTCATTCTGATTCAACTTCTTAAAATATCAACTGCTTCTCTGATCAACTATTATGGTTGTGATTTTATTAGGTTTATCGCCACATGACTTTGAGAGCAAGACAAAGATTCAAGAATGGATAGTGAGCCAAGGTAGCACCGGAAAGGACACAAAAACTGACTGGATAATGCGCGAGTTTCACCATCCATCTGAGCATAACAAGGGCAGCATTAAGCACATCTTGAGAGCAGTCATTCATGTTATTTATTTCCCACAAGTTGTTAATACTCATGGTTGAGAGCCTAATTTTTGGGTGAAGATTTATCATGCTTGTAATGCCACTGAATTAACTTGATAATCACAAGCATTGCGAGGATTGTAATTATGAGAAAACTATTTCTCATTCCGTGTTCCATTTCATTTGATCATTATTGTAAAAGAAAAGAAATTCAAATTTTGTCTTTTTTAGAAATTCAAGTATAAATATTTCTAACCTAACCCCTAATTTCTAAATTATGTGAGGTTTTCGTTTATGTTTTAACACTGAGACCCACTCTAGGGGTAACCATACAAATTTATTCTAAAAATAGAACAGGGTATTTTGGTTATTTTCAATCTAGTTGATTCCGAAAATTGACCGATCAACATCGATCTTTGACAAGAGGGGTATGGGTTTCTGAGTCAATGTCAGTCTTGGATATGAGAGCACTTTTAAAATGTTGGGGATTTTATTCCCTTGTACCAAAGAACTGAGAGTCCTCCTTGTTAGAATAAGTCAGATTGCTAACTAGATCAGGATAAGGTTGATAACTAGATTAGAGTTAGAGTTATTAATACTATAACTCCATTGTAATCTTCTCTATTTAAACCTTTTTTGAATCAGAAATCAATTACATGAAATCCTTCTATCATGGCATCAAAGCAGATTCAGATACAAAGACCTAAACCCTAATTTATTTTATTATTTGTTTCAACCGCCACATCCTTCTGTTCTTTGGTCGCCGACTCAACCCCAATCCTATCTCCTATTCCGACAAAATTCCCGACGTCTTTCTCATCTTTCCCTAGCTATTAGTAAACTAGTCTCAGCTTTTTTGGCGTAATTCCCACTGGCGTCTTTCTCAGGTATCCTTCCTCCCAGCCTGTCATCTTTCCCGGCGGCAATCTCCATTTCCTAGCGGCAACCTCCATTTCCCGGTAACAACTCTTCTTCTCAGCATCGTCCTCAGGTATCTGGCAGGTCTTCTTCGTTTCTCCGGTCGGACTGCTCTAGTACATGTGGCGTCCCCTGGACTGTCCTGAAGTTTTCACCGGCGACCTTATTTTTATCAGTGTCCTCGAATTTCAGGCTACTACTCTACAACTTTTGCACAGACCCTATATTCTTCTTCTCCGGCTTCTTCTCCGGAAGATACCTCATTCTCCAATGTATTCCATTAGCAACGAAGGGAATGCAATTCCTTTTTTAAGCGTGTGACAACACACTTTTTATCTCAACCAACGTCTCTCAGCAGCGCGTGCCAACTCGTGCGAAATTCATGTTAATACTTGCCAGCAGCAGCGTATGCCAACACGTGTCTTACATACTTATGCGTGTTATATCACGCGTGCTTGACACCCACTCTCACACACTTCTCTTTTTTTTTCTTTTGCTGGATTTTTCATTTGGTGATATGGCTCATTCCCGTGGCTCAATTTTTCATGATTGGAGTAGCATGACTCCAAAAGGATTGTAGACTCTGGAGTTACAAAACACATGGCGTCTTCCACAACCGTTGATAATTTGACCCCTTATCATCGTCCCAATTGTATTGTTGCTGGTAATTGTTCTCAACTCCCTGTTACGCATATTGGTGATTCTAAAATTTCTAAACCTATATCCATTTATGATGTGTTTATTGTGCCTAACATCACTTTGCTTTCAATTAGCTAATTAACAAAGGATTTAAATTCAATTTTTTGCTTTAATGACCGCTCCTTTATTATTCGACATAAAATCACTATGAAAATTTTGGGTCATGGCCATAATGAAAATGGACTGTATGTTTTAGACTATGGTTCATCTGCCTTATTATCAACTATGGAATCAAATAAGTCGCGTGTATCTTTAGAAAATTGGCATGCTGGACTTGGTCACATTCCGCATTCTGTTATTTCTGGTTTGCGTGCTTCTTAGTCCCTATCTATCTCATCGGTATTTCCTAAAGCTACCATGTGTGATGCAAGTGAAAAGGCTAAAGGGAAACGTTTATCTTTTCATTCAAATAATAAACGTATTGCCAAGGTGCTCGACATAGTTCATTGTGATTTATGGGGACCCTCTTCTGTACTATCTGTTGATGTTTTTCCTACTATACTCTTTTCCTTGATGATCATCTTCGGCTCTTGTGGTTTTACTCACTGCGCCTCAAATATGATTTTCGAGATGTAAATCATCGATTTGAGACCTTTGTGGAGAACCAATTCTCTTCTGCTATTAAGATGTTTCAGAGTGATAGAGGAACCAAATTCGTAAATGGTCTATTACATTCTCATTTTCAGCCAAATGACATTCATCATCATATTTCTTGCCTATATACTCCTGAGTAAAATAGATGGGCTAAGTATAAGCACCACTACATTGTTAAGGTGAGCTTGTCTATATTATACCACTCACATGTCCCTCTCTCTCATTGGCCTGACGCTTTTGCTGCTGCTACTTATACTATCAATCGGTTGCCCACTCATGTTCTTGGTGGGTTATCACCACGTCAAGTTAATAATGATCAGGTTCCCATATACACCAACTTTCATGCATTTGGTTGTGGGGTCTTCCCATTTGTTTGCCCCTATGCCGACAACAAGTTGTCTCCCTACTGTATTTCGTGTGTATTTATTGGCTACATCTTGCAGTATAAAGGTTTTCGGTGCCTCGATCGTACTACCAACAAAATCTACGTCACTCGGCATGCTCATTTTAAAGAGACGTGTTTTCCCTTCGTCCCATCCATTCCTTCCGTGATTGGTTCTCCACCTTCAGAGTTAGATGTTTCTGTCTTTCTTGATCCGAATTCTGATTCGGCACCTCTTTTGCCTATGGTTCTCTGTTGATTCGTGCTCGTTATTCTATATGCTCCGAAGACAAGGATTAGCTCGTGGCTACACCGCCAGCTCCCGTCTAACCAGTGTTTCCGTCGGCCAGCTCCCTCGGCTCACCAGCCCATTCAGACGAGGCCAAACTTGTGGCGGCATTCCCTTCTCGGTTGTGCCCACGTCGTCTGACTACTCGATCAACCTCTGGTTCTATTCAGATTTTTGATTATTCTGAAATTGTCGCTCATGGTTTTCTAGCTGATTTTCTTGCCCAGAAGGAACCCACAAACTACCGCTCGTCTCTTCGAGACTCCTCTAGTTTTCACTGTGGTTAATGAAATTGCAGCACTTTGCAGCCAACATACATGGGATCTATTTTCACACCATTCGGATGTCAACATCGTTGGCTCCAAATGGTTTTATTGGCTAAAGTATCAACCTGATGACACAGTGGATCGCCATAAGGCTCGCCTAGTGGCTAAGGGGTTTTCTCAGATTCTTATATGTGACTTCGATCATACTTTCAATCTAGTGGTCAAAGCACGTACAGTTCAGACTGTTCTTACCATTGCTACTATCTTGTCCTGGGCCTTCATAAGCTGAATGTCAAAAATGACTTTCTCAACGGCGTGGTTGATTCTCTAATTTATATGGTACAACCAGCCGGCTACAAAGATCCACACCATCTTGACGATGTCTGTCACCCGTGAAAGTCAATTTATGGCCTTAACCAAGCTCCACGAGCGTGGTTTCAGCTGTTCAATACCTATCTATTTCAGCTTGGTTTTTGGTAGAGCTCTATAGGTACTTCGTTATTTGTGCTTTATTGCAAATCCTCGTTGTATTTGCTCATTTATATTGATGAAACCATTCTCACCAGCAATGACTCAGCTCTCATTCGGAAGTTCATTGATCATACTCATCCAGAGTTTGCTATTAAGAACTTGGGCGCACTCAATTACTTTCTTGGCCTTGAAGTTTCTCCTACTCCCTCTAGTCTTCTTCTTGATTAGGCTAAGTATGCTTGTGATATTCTCACTCGTGTTGGGATGTCTGATGCAACTCCAGTCTCAACTCTGTTTCTGCCCAACTCATAGCTTCACAATAGCTCCAGTCCTCAGTTCAAGAACCCAACGCTCTATCGGTCTCTGGTCGGGGCCATTTATTATCTAACCATCACACGCCAAGACTTAGTGTTGTGGTTAGTCCTGCTAATTAGTACCTTCCGGACCCTTGAGTCGATCACTTTGCAACTGTCACTCAGATTCTTTGGTATGTTAGTGGCATGCTGCACTTTGGCCTTGCTTTTCGCTCTGCCACCACTCATGAGGTGTTAGGTTATTTTGATGCTGATTGAGCCCGATGTCTCGAGGCTCTTCGATCTACTTATGGCTATGCTATCTTCTTTGGTGCCAATTTGGTCCCTTAGAGTGCCAAGAAGCATCCCACTATTTCTCGCTCTAGCACTGAGTCCGAGTATCGAGCTTTGACTAAGATTGCCTCTGAGGTCATTTGGTTTACTCATCTCCTACGAGATCTTCAAGTCCTACTTTCCGGTTCTCCATTTCTGTTATGCGACAACAGTAGTGCTATTTTTCTTGCTCGGATCTGGTGGCTCACAAGCGGGCCAATACACATTGATATCAGCTATCACTTTGTTTAAGAGTTAATTGTTACTGGCAGGCTTCACATAGCTCATGTTCCCACTTCTCTTCAGATTGCAGACATCTTCACCAAGGGTCTTTCTCATCCGCTATTTGAGTTCTTTCGATCCAAGTTTTGCGCCTCTGAGCACCGGACGCTTCGCTTGAGGGGGTGTTAGGATGAGTTAGATTGTTGACTAGATCAGGATAAGGTTGCACTACACCAAACAAGACATTTTACCTCAGTTCTGCAGGACCTTTTACCTCGATTTTTCATTCTGAAAGAACCGAGGTAAATACTACCGGAGTAAAAAGTGGACTTTTTACCATAGTTTGGAACTAAGGTAAAAAGTACCTTTTACTTCTTTAACCGACACTAGTAGTTTTAACGTGCGACGTCGATTAAGGCAACCCCCCAAATAGATCATATATGTGAAATTGTTTGGGACAAAGTTTGCATCAACATTCATGCAACGTCGGTTGCTGCATGATAACAGTCGATTGGAAATCAAATGTTGCGACATCGATGTAGTCGACTTCGATCTGCTAATTGGCGACATCGCTTATCATTCAATGTGACATTGCTAGTTGTGGGGGACCCACACCATTTTCCTGCTGACGTCGAACGTGGATAAGTATGACATCATTTTGTGTAATAGACGCCAGTAACAACGATCGAGGTCAATTTGTGGGACCAAGGTCAAGTTCCAATTTGGCACCGGTTCATGCAAGGTCGTGGTTGCATCGGTTAGACATTACATATTATTAAAATATTTATTATTTAATGACACAACTTAGCATTCATCGGTAGCCATTACATGTTATTAAAAAAGTGATAAATCATAAAATGGCTAAACGTCATAAAACAATATAATTCTGTTCATTTAATGTGTGATGGGAATGACGTGTTCAAAGAAAAAAAACTATATCAACTAATACAATAACATAACATTATTGAAATGTTAATATAAATTTGAAAAATGGATTGTATTGAACCACCATTTTCCACGTTGTATGACATTGTGAATGTGATATGATGTGCCCATTTTAGACGGTTACATTAGGACTTTAAGGATTCACTTTTGTACACTTTTGTGCTCTAAATGTGACATTTTGCCTTGAAGTTCTCTAAGGAGGATTAAAAGCGACTTTTACGCCTTTATTACTTTTCTAGAGATTTTTGTGTGACAAGGTAATTTGTTTGAAGACTTTGAAGAATACCTTTGAAGATTTGAAGACTTGTAATTGAGCTTTTAAAGATTTGAAGAATTGAAGAAAAGAATAGAAGAGGAGGATATGAAACAAAAAGAAAAAAAAAGAAGAAATGGTGCTGGACTTGGAGTCCGTCCCGAGTCCGTCGCGAGCACGTTGCGAATCACGACGGGCGAGGGGTCAGAAACCCTTCTTGCTTTTGGCACTATAAATTCTCATCTTATCCTCTCCTCTTCAAGAATTTCTTGACATCTTCTTCCTGCATTTTTCTGAGTTTAAAACCCTAGTTTTTCTTTCTTTCTTTTCTTAGTTTTTGTAGGTTAATCATGTCTTTTTATTGTCTAGCTTAGTTTTATCTTGGGAGAAATGGATTGAAGCTTTCATTTCTATGTAGTAAGAACCACATACATATATATATATATATATATATATATATATATATATATATATATATATTTGGTGCTTTTGCTATTGTGCACTTATTGAGCTTTGAATGTGAATTGTTAATGGCATTGATGTTGTTGGAAACTTGAGTATATGAATCGATTGTATGATTACTTGTTAGTGTTGGGAGAAAGTAGCTAATTCTCCCCTCTTTTAATGTGGAATCTAAGAGCATGAGTTAGAGCTTCTTAATGATGTTGATGTGTTAATTATTGCTATATGAATGTGATGATGTTGAACTCATTGTCATGTTTATTTTAGGTGAAAAATGAGAGAAGTCAATGAGTGTCGATTGTTCTTGGCAAATCTCGTGTAAATGCATGATTAGTGGAAGTATTGAATAGATTTTTGTCATTCGTTCTTGAAGCCTTTGTTATTTAGCATTCATGTGTTCTTAATGCTATGTTTCATTTCATTTGTGTCATGTGTTGTTTGAGAATAGGAAATGTTTGTATGATTGAAGTGTTAGGGTGTTAGGAAAGTGACAAATTCCTTAGCTCCTTTGCATGAAAATCTAGGAACATGAACTTAAAACTTCTTGCGCATAATATGTTGTGATTCTTGCATGATAAGTATGTTAATGTGGATTGTTCTCATATTTATCCTATAGATGCAATGAAAGGTTGAATCTTGAATGTGGTTTGTTCTAGGTTTAGCCTAATGAATGCTATGTTTGGTTAAATGGCTATATCTTTGGTAGAAGGCTTGTCGTTGTTAGATCTATGGTCCTTCGTGTATAATGTCATTGATGAAATACCCATATGGTTGTTATTTTTCTAGGGTGATCATCAATGAGGTTTGCAAATGGTCGTTGTTTGTCTTTGCAAACTACTCTTAAGAAGGAATGAATGTTGATCTTCCATTGGCATTCCCCATAGGTAACAATTGTGATAGGATGAGTGAATGGTTCAATGATCTACATTAGGTTTGGAAGTGGATATCGATTGCCCCCAAGGCTTTATCTTTTGTAGTTTTAAAACCCTTTTTCTTAGTTTTGTTTGATGATTTAGCATAGTTGCTTGACTTTGCTAGTCCTCTTGTCTTTTAGCTTTCATAAATTAGGACCACCAAACAACCAAACCCCCCCCCCATTTACATGCTTTTATATATATGTATATATATCTACTCCTAGCCTAATAGAAACCATTTGTGCTTAAACGCTTGAGAAAATCCTCCTTCTTCGTGGACGACCCCGACTTACCACTATCTACTTAGTTGTAGATAGTAAGCATTTAGGGCTTATAAATATTAACTTTGAGAGGTACGACGATGGCCTCCCATGATGGCGACTCGCGAATTGACAAGCTCGTCGAATCAGATCTTGAAAGTCCATCGATAACTCTCTTTGGCCCTATTACAACAAATACATTGTAAACAAAATATATGTTAGAATAGGGCAGTCCCCAAAAGAATAAAGTTAGAATAGGGCAGTCCTCAACATTAATCCCAATTTGAATAAAGTATCTAATCTTGTCCCTACCGACGTCGTAAATTAGAGAAAATGGCGTCGCAAACACCGATTCAACAGCGGCCTCAGTTTGATACTAATAGAAATGTTAAAAAGTCCTTGACATGTGCGACCTCGGCCTTTGTTCGGTAATATTTTGCATGGAATGATGCAATGAGATCGATGTCGCACATTCATACTATTGTCATACAAATCTTAGCATCATGTCTCACTCTTTACAAACATGGCGTTAACTTGTAAAAAAACAACATACAGTATATAACGTGCAAAACAATCATCATATACTCATGAAATTTCAGAATCATTAATCAATGAAGAAAAAAAACATGTTCTAAGATTATCACCAAATTTGTAGATGAACATGGAATGGGTAGAAAAATACCTCAAGGGATTTGAACCTTTGGATGCTCCAACCTTGGATCTTGTTGATGTTTGAGAGATGCAATT
Source organism: Rubia yunnanensis (assembly GCA_037428765.1). Classification (NCBI taxonomy): domain Eukaryota; kingdom Viridiplantae; phylum Streptophyta; class Magnoliopsida; order Gentianales; family Rubiaceae; genus Rubia; species Rubia yunnanensis. The sequence goes on from CM075067.1 coordinate 72,854,356, forward strand.
TGAATGAGCTATCTTTAATTATTGTAAGGTGTGAATGAAATGGATGGTGTGTTAGTTTGAGGTGTTGGGTTTTTGTTGTTGAAGAGAAATGACTGTAAGTGCTGAGTTTGATTTACTTGGAATGGGGTTGGGGAGAATTTTTGGTTCAAATTTTTGCCTGAAATTTTCTGGACTAACCGGCTTTGGCTTCTGTTCGATTCTAATTTCTTTGTATGCGGGAAGTCTGCGACATCGCACATATTGTCAGTCAAAACCCAATTACGATCGATCCGAAAAGAAAGTTTCAGATCCAAAGTTGAACTTATACTATCCAAGTGTAATAAAGAAAGCTTTACTAATCAACATATACGTCCACTAGTTCTTCTGAATGACACCTTGTGTACTTGTAAGTAATGTGCTACAATTTACTCTAGGTCATGTGTTTTCGCTTTAAAAATCTTCATGGATGGAATTCTATTACATTTTTATTTCCTAAAAAACCACGAATATGAAATTTCATGCGATTCTATGTGGTGGTTCCCATCATACTAGCTTGGCATCAATAAAGTTCACTGGTTGTATTAAAATGGATTCCCATCGATCTAGACGTCTATAAAGTTCATGGAAATTTATAAACATCAATTCGTAGTATATAATATACAAGTAACCGTTATTAAGGTTAGCCATGCTCGTTTTGGTCAAACGTGGGCCCAGTTGTTCTGCTAGTAGGCCAAAATGTAGAGGCACACATTAATAGGGGTTAGCGTCGGTCTTATATCGATCATAAATCTGTATTCCTGATGGACTTGCGACGTCACATATGCAGTTGGACTATCATAGGCCTTAACCTATAATAATGGGCTGAAATGGTGAAGCCCGCAAGTAGATTACACGACGTCGTGCATGGTTCGCTACACTCTCAATATCGAATTATGTGGAACCTCGCAGTACAGGAGGCGGAATACACAACTATCCATAATGAATATATATGGAGCCCACCGCTAGATATCACTTCAAATATTCAACTTCTCGGCCAATTTCTGCACTCTCTGACCCTTTCTTCTCAAAGGTATGCTATCTAGATTCCCTAGATTACCTTCTTTTTTTGTATTTGTCATTAAATTTGATATACATATGGTGGAAATTTCATAGTGTTGTTTGTTTTTTGTATTCAAATTTCCATGGATGTTTACTCTAGGTAGTAGGAATTTGGGTTTGCAGTTCTCATCTGTTGACCGACCATAATTTGTTATTTTTACCTAATATGTGTTCTGGTTTTTGTCAAGTTAGAATGCATATGTAACTCTTAAATGCAACGTCGTTGGTACGTCGGTTATACTTCTTCTAGGAAGAACCATCAGCGACGTCTGTTAAAATTTTTATTCTGAACCCTAGTAGTTTGCGATATTACCTTCGCTTCATTTAACATATTGGTTTTAACGACTGGTAGCCGAAGTTGCTATGGTAGATAGACTTTAACACTGTATAGACTCAACGTGTCAGCGTCGTTGCTTATGAATGTATGCTATGTAATTTTTGTGGGGCCCACAATAGATTAAATTTACCAATTCTTATCAAATTTTAGGAATCATATCTAACAGTGTTGGTTCGAGTAGACGTTCCCCGATTGAGATAAGTCATTTGTTGTTCCGATTTAAATTCCATTTCATTTTCTATTTTTTGTCTGATAATAATATTAAAAGTTTCAATGATCAAAATGTAGATCCCTAGTGATTCGGATGAGGATCGTCACTCAAGTACCACATTTGGGGAAGTCATTACACACTTTGTCCACGCAGTTACCAGAACGAACTTTGGTTCCATTCCGATTTTGGTAAGTCTTTCCTTTTCACACATAATGTATTATATTTTCAATTCACTTTCTCTACAAGTTACTTTCATATTAACTAATTTTTGTTCTTTGTTTATAAATCAATACGTCCCAGACCACATTTCAGAGCTCCTACGGCCGTACAAGACCCCCGCTGTGCTGCAGTGTAATGGAAGGGTGTATGAGATACACTACTCGGGGGCCAAGAAGTACAAGACCCTCACCCTAAAGGGGTTTGGAAAATTTCTTGATGAGGAGGAACTTGTGATTGGGGACACGCTACATTTTGAGGTGGGAAATGGTGTTGGGCCCGTAGTTTTTAATGTAACCATTATTCCTCGTGGATTTGACTAATAATTGACTTTAAAATATTTGTTTAAAACAAATGTATTCAAATTTAGAACAAAATTTCTTGAATTTTATTTTAGTTCTTGAATTTTATATCAAGAATCGTATTTATTGAATTTTATTTGAATGTCATTAAATCCTTCATATTTATGTAACTCTGGTCCTCTCCCTCTTTCAACATATGTAACCATCTCCATCATCTAGAATTGTTGTTGCAATCAAATATCGTAACGGAAGTTTAACTTTAGACCGCTTGCTTGATGGGCTGTAAATGTTAGGCCCATACAATGCTGCAACATCGTTAAGTGGTCGAAATCATGTCGTTTAGTCCGAGTGGGGTGCAAAGTCATACAAGTTGACGGACGACACAATGGCTTCAACCGACGTCGGTTAATGATCGACATCATGTCACACGAACTGATTTTGTTTGCGACGTTGCATAAATCGAGGCAGTTCCCAACAATGCCGTTACTAAACGGGTATAAATAGAGGAACCATAAAAAAGACTTTAAGCATCTATCCACAATTCCCACAAATTTCAACGGTTCCAGCTTCCTCCCCTCCATTCTCTTCTCCCTAGGAAAAAGGTATGGATTTTCTAATCCCCTAACACATATGTTTTGTAATTCTTAGTTTGCAATGTTCGATCTGTGGTTTGTGAATATGTTTTCTAATTCTTACTTTACAATTCTGTTAGACAATGTTTTGGTATGATTCCAAAGGGTTTAACTTTACTTCATTTTTTCCGGTATATGCAACGATAAAGCGACGTTGCATATTCATTTATTCAGTGACACATTTTTCACAATTTGCGACTTCGGTTATGGCACTGTCTTTGACCGACAAGTTCGTGAGGTTGCATATGTATGTCGACTAACCCCACTACTTTGGATCGATGTGACCGAGCGACGACTGGCCCGACTCCGCACATTGGATTTTATACACTATTTTCACACTTAAAATTTCCACATATTATGGCTGGTGAAGGATCATCTAACCGGCCATTTTTTTAGGTATTTCACCTATTCAAATGTATATTTATACACTAACACAACTACACACCTCGTAACAACTAATACGTTTCGGTTATCGTGCAGTTCACTTCACAAAAGAGGCCCCCGAAGTCTTTTTTCTTTGGCATAAACATCATTCAATGGCTATTGATAGCCCACGTTTCGACTGCACTTTGAACCAACTCAAAATTGGGAAAATACCAACTTTGGTAAAAGGCTTGAATAAATTTTATTTGTAGACAATTGCCTATACATTTATATTTCTAATCAATATTTTTTACTGTGACTTAGTACATCCCGTGGGAGATTGTACAACTCCTACCGACTGAGAATACCCATGTAGTGCTGAGGTGCTAGGGGACAGACTGGCATATGGACTACTTGGGGTGGGAAGATGAATGCCCTTTTCCCCCAAAGGGTTTTGGCGAGTTCCTTAGAGGAAACAAGCTGCTCATCGGGGACACCTTGTTCTTTGAGATGATAGAGGCTAGGGTACCAATCGTCTTCAAGGTCATCATTGTCCAAGCTGATTAAATTTATCGTAATTTTTGTTATGTGTGAACTACGACAATTTTTATTCAAATTTATGTATTTGTAAGGATATTCTCATGCCTACAGTTTTTCTAATTAATTAAGTATCTTTATGTAATTGATGTTTATATGTGTGACTTCATGTGAGCACAATTTTATAAATATGTTGGTCTCGTGATTTAAATACATTGAATAAAGGGGGTGTTGGTCGTGTATGCATTAGGGAAGGTGTCTTTTCTATCGACGTAAAGTTTATGTGTGCGACTTTGCAATGTCATCGCAATTGTATCACTAGAAACGACATGTTACGCGAAATCAGCCCAACTTCTAACACAACAAAGAGCGACATCGGACGCTACTCGGTAACATTATTTACTTCTTTTTTTGGTCTTTTACTTCAGTTATTTTATTAACCGAGGTAAAAAAACTAATTATTGACCTCGATTTCTTTCAACCGAGGTAAAAAATACCTTTTACTTCGAAAAAAAACAACTGGGGTAAAAGAACTTTCTACCTCAATTTTTTGGGGTTAAGAAAAAACCGAAATAAAATGGACAAAGTAAAATATCATTTTTCTTGTAGTGTTGATGACTAGATTGTAGTTATAGTAAGATTGATACTACAACTCCAATGTAATCTTCTCTATTTATATCTTCTCTGAATCACAAATCCGGGAATTCATTCTATCAATCTACATTTAACCCTAATATAGGATTGTCTGATTTTGTTAACCTTTTTCTAAAAGGGCCTGCAACGCGCACGAGTTGCATGAAGTAACCCTACATAACCAAGGTTAAATTACAAGGGAAGCATAATTGTTTTCCAAACTCAAACCAGAAAAAGTGAATAGCTAGCAGAAATGAATGGATATTGATTAATGCATAGCAGCTGAGGCTGCTGGGACGTGATATTCATGCGTACCCTACTTGCTCCCCACCATTGCTGGCCCTTTTCACCAGAAAAGTACTTGCTAACTCTCTCAGATGTGCAATTTTGATTCTGATTTTGATGGACATGCCTTTATTCTCCTCCATCCGCCTATAAATCTATTTATTACTTAAGGAAAAGTTTTTTCCGACCTACAAATCCCGCTTTTCATCCTAGCTTGCCGTGGCTTTCAACTTTCTAATTATTGTGTTCGTGACGGCATATGTTTGGAAATCGGATTTATTATTCCTTTTTCCATAGGTAAAGAAACTGATCGAGATCTTTAGCGATGCTGGGAATCTTTTTTAATCATGCAATATTGTTTCTTATAAGTGGAGTATTACTTGCAACTTCATACTATGGAATATTATGATGAAAGAGTGATCGAGCTGGCAATCTCTGATCCGAATTGATAATTCAACTTGGATCGATATAATTGAATCAATTCGAAATTTGATTTGATCCGAACCTTACCTTACACGATCACACTTAACCCGAAATATGATTTTGACCTAAGAAATATTGACCTATACCCAAACTCGACACGACCGAATTCAACCCAAAACTCGAATATGACCCGGGCCTGATTTAACACAAACCTAATTCAATCCGATAAATCAACTATATAACCCTACATGTAATCACCCAAAATAGATGTAGCTATAAAAAGTCAATTAACATTTATTATGGAATTAAGTCAACTTGGTTATGCGTCAAACTAATAACAAATGAGGTGTTTAGACATATGATTACTAGTACGTAAGGTCAACTCATAACCAATGTGAATACACAAGGTTAAGTTAAAAATGCACACGACTAAATGTATAAATCTAATGAATAATAGTTAAGTAAAGATAGGTGTCTCATTAAAATTATGATTTTGAATTAGCAATTATAGAGAGTCGACTAAATATTAATTTCAAAAATCAGTTTGAAAAGTATTGTAAAAATAAAATTTAATAAATCATTACAAAATCTTGTTATAGACCGAGTCACTGTTCGATGAGGGTATTTTATAATTAGTGGGACTAATAAGAATAGGCAAAGTCTTGGAAAAGACGGTCTTTTCATAAGCTTATGGAAAGACGGTCTTTATTTAGAATTATAAAAGGTAAAAAGTCTTAGTTACAATATTTAAAATTTAGTGTACAACTGTAGTAGTTATAAAGTTTATAACTCGATTCACACAACCCAAAAAAATTTATCTTCATTTCTTCTGATTTGTACTTTAAACCTTGGGTTTTCCATGGATTATTGAAAGACGGTCTTTCAAGAGATTGACTCATAAGAATATTTGATATTTAATTTTAATCAGTGAATTTATATAATTATGATGACCTTTAAAATGAGCTCAACATATGAATAATTATTTATAGAATAATTTGAATGAAATATTATAAAAATAATTACTTTTATTGTTTTTAATATGTAATGATTTCTAACTAAACTAATTATTTTACTTCATTACTCATATAGTTTTGCTTAGATAACTAAACTTCATAATTGTAAATAAAATTATTTATTTTCAATTTTAATGTAAGACACAAAAATACTTTAAAATAATCATAATTTTTAAATTAATAATATCGCGCAATGCGCGGTGGGACTTAACTAGTTTTTTATTTTAAAAAAATAGAATCTTAATATTTAATACAACACAAAATTGCTCTAAAGTATTTTAAAAAGTGAATTGAATTCAATGAATACTCAACACTGCTATTCAACTAAGATAGTAGGCACAAAAGCATCTCTAACATATTTATAGAAAATTACGCTATGGCCCAAAAAAATGTTACGACATTATCCTTCTCTCCAAATTACACATTTTTTGTTACTCTTGCATAAATATAGAAATAGAAAACAAATTTTTTGTTGTTGAAATGTTTGAAAGCGCTAGTACATGTTCTAGAGTAATTTAAAGTTGATTACTTACAAGTAAGAAAGAGAAATCAAGAAGGATTACAGATATGTTCCTGAGCCCAATTGTTGATAAATACTCTGTTATGGACTTGAAAAATACAATAGGGGTGTATAAAGTATCATCACGTTCGAGCGAATTTCAATTTGGAGTTACGAGTAAAGTTTTTTCTTTTTGCACTTAGGTTCATCCAAGAAAGTTGGAATTGTCGAATCATGAAATTGGCGATACTAAAAAATAATTCAATAATTTACTATTGCGACTTTGGGATTTGGGCATGTATGGGTGAACATAAGACCCTTGAAAGTCAACATTGAATACTTCTACACAGTCTTAAAAAATTACACTGTGGCCCAAAATTGTGTTACCCAATAATCCGTTGCTCCAAAATACATTATTATTTTTATTCTTGCTTAAATATAGAAATATTAAATTAATTAGTTTTTTTTGTTGAAATGTTGGAAAACGCTTATACGTGTTCTAATGTAATTTAAAGTTGATTACTTAGACGTAAGAAAGGGAAATAAAAAATGATCACAGATATATTTTTATGCTCGATTGTTGATATATAATTTGTTACGTACTTGGAAAATATAATTGGGGTGTATATGGTAGTATCAATTTCGAGTGAATTTTAATTTGGAGTTACGAGCTAAGTTTTTACATTTTGCAAGTTACAAGTTACATTTTGTAATAATAATATTATTGAAATATAACCTAAACCAACCCAAATTTAATCGGGTGATATAACCCGATATAAAATGAACCAACCCAAAATATATCTGAATTCAATATGAAACATTATAAAAAATAACTGACATTATCATATCCGAACAAAACTTCAGTATAAAAAATGACACGACAATAACCCGATCCGATCCAACCCGATAATATTATGACTCATACCAACCTAATTCGAGTATAAAAATTACACGATAGTAACTCGGCCCGATTTTAACTCGATCTGACACGACCCAATCCGAGGAAAAACTGATACATTTTCAACACCATACGATAAGTACTCAACCCAACCCGACACGACAAATAAAATCAACACGTTTCAACCGGACCTGTTTTAACACAACACATTTCCGACCTGATACAATTTAATACGATAGCCCGAACTGACACACATGCTCCGATGTTATGAAAAGGACAGGGTCTCATATTCGCATACGTGACAAAAATTGATTTTATGATGAAAAGAACAGTGAAGTATGTGATGTTAATAAAATAAGAAATAAGGATGCATGAACGGCTCAAATTGATCAACTCTGTATAATACAAATTAAATTTATATAAAATCATAGTAATTTAAAGTTGGAACCAATGAAAAAACTGAATGTAAAATGGACATCTTAATGGGCAATTGAAATACAAACAACTGAATCCACCTTTAGATAGATGGTTCTAAATTATTGGCCAGTGAAAACAGCTTCTTTCTTGACCAAATTAATATTAATATATTATAATAGATTAAATGATATGTCACATAATAAAGTTACTCCTTAACAGCTTTATTTGTGTTTTTTAACAATATTCTTCATTCAAATTTAAATGCATATTTGAATAAATTTATGAGTAATAATATTATCATATATAATATTTTTAAATTTATAATGATAAATAGTTTTTAAATATCAAATTTTTATTTGTCGTTATTATACGTTCATTTTAATGATCAAATATATTTCTTAAATAACGTGATAATAATTACTACTCCCTCCGTCCCAGCCAAATCTGCACACTTTTTGGTCAACTTTATCAAGACACGTTTAACCATAAATTTCAACTAGATACCAATATCATCATGTGAGATATTGTTGGATTCTCTGCATGCTGTATTTTCTAAATATTAAATTTTAACACACCGTTAATATACATAACTAAAGTTATTGTTGGTCAAATATTGACCTAAGAAAATTGACCAAAAAGTGTGTACATTCGGATGGGACGGAGTAATATGTAAATAGACTGGGATGGGGGAGTAATATTTACATATTTATAGAATCGTATTTTTTAAAAGTAGTCTGTTTTAAGTAAATGAACAGTAATAGCACATATTCACTGTATTTGGGAATTACATGGTGTGTTTCCTATTTTTATACAGTTCAGTTTTTCCTTTTTTTCCTGGTCTATATTTCCGGAAGTCTCTGGTCTACTTCGAATAATAACTGTTTACAACACGACGTATACTACAAACAAATTGTATCAAGTCAGTGGATTAATATATAGTTCCAGAACTTTTTCATTTTAAAATAGTTTTCCATTTTAAACTGCAATTAAAACTTGTTAATTTTCACCATAAAATTGGATAAGGATATATGCGTATACATATATTATTGTGTGATATCTTGTTAGATTCGCTATAACGCATATTTTCAAAATATTAATTTTCCCAAGTTTTATTTATCCTTAATGAAATATTTTAAGGATCAAACATTTTAGAGTCAGCCGTTAAAAGTCATAACGTGCAATTTGAAATAAGACAAGCAAGTACTACTCTCTCTAGTCTTCTAATAATAATTTCCATTTATCAAAAAAATTTTAAGGTGTGTTTGACCATCATTAACTTCAATTTCGTAAATAATAGATTATAAAATTTTATCTTTTAAAAACTACAAATTATAAAAAATTTAAAAATATCTCACATGATATTTATTATTGTATGCAATTAGAAATATTGATAGTCAAATGTAGCGCGAAGTAGTACTCCCTTCGATTTTTTATTTATGGCACCATAGATTCAAGTGTTTAGATTTAGATGAAAAAATGAATGGATAAAATTAAATGTAGAAAACAAAAATAGAATGAGTGAATGAAATAAGAAATCTTGGTGAAAATAAAAATAATACCAAATAAAAAATTATCCTTTTACAATAAATATATACCATAAATAACAAAACAGAGGGGGGAGGGAGTATTAGACAGTGGGCATCCAATAGGTAAAACATGGTTAATGCAGAATAATGAATACTTGCAAAATGTAAATTTTGCATCCAATTTAAAGAAATGGTGTGACGCACGGGATGATGTGTGTTTGGCGTGACACATTCAAGTATCTGGATGTGGCCATGGCCGCAATTTAAGGAGAATGCTTCACGTGGCGCTATTAGGATACGGGAATACAACCTTTGTATCCACTTGATTTGACGAAATTATTTTCTTACTCCCTCCTTATGTCATGTTTTGATCTTGATTTGTAAATTATCCTTTTGATGATACCCAACAAATTTAAAATTATTTATTTGGTCTTAAAAGGTAGTTTTTCAGTAAAATTAAATATTTTTTGATATAATCAGGGGTATAATGATAATTTTACTAATTAAAAAATATTTTCAATTAAAAATTCCTAATTTTAAAATTTCTCTTTAAAATTCCTAATTAAAGAGTCTTCTCCATCGCTGCCTTCCGCCGCCGCCTTCGTAGAGTCTTCTTCGAGTGCAGAGTCTTTTTCAAGTCTTCTTCGCTGGCGAAGATGGAGAGGAGCTGCGAGATGAGCCGTCGTTCTCTGGCGGGGATGTTCTGCGATTTCGACGAGGCGCGACTTGTGGCGAAGAAGAAGTTCCACGGCTGGTGGCAAAGAAGAAGGTCCACGACGAGGTGCAGCTGGTGGCAAAGAAGAAGGTCCACAACTGGTGGCTGGTGAAGATAGTCCACGACGCCAACTTTCTGGCGGCGAAGCATTCGAGAACGCTCCTCTGCAATGCCTGCCAATCTCCGATGCCGTGGAAAGCCTGTGGCACCAAGCTCAACCACACTATCTCCGTCTGCGAGGGATGTTTCGAGAGCTGCAACAATCCCGTCGCCGCCTCCGGTAGGGCGAGGATCCGGGAGGAGGATGGCGGAGATGACACCGGCGTGGATGATGAGGATGAAGATGAGGATGATGATGATGATACTGATTCGTCGCCGGCGAGCTCCGACGAGGAGGAGGAGGAAGAAGAAATCCTTCTATATTCCAACAATGGCGAGCTCCAACGAGTTCCAGATTCCAACAATGGCGGCGGCGAAGAAGAAAAGTTTTTTTAAAACTCAGGGGTATAATGGTCATTTTACATATTTTGACTAATTTTACTGTTAACTTTATCTGAAAACCACCTTTGGGGATCAAAGAAATTGTTTTAAATTTGTTGGGTACTGTCTAAGGGTTGCTTTTCAAATAAGGATCAAAATATAGTATAAAATACTTTGTGGTGGACTAAGAAAATAATTTAGCCTTTTTTGTTCAACTTCCTTGCCTCTCCCACCTCTCTTGTCTTGTCCACTCACCAGTATGTCTTTTGGGTTGGGCTCCAAACTTCTTAACACTTGAAGCCCAATCTCTTAGCATGCCTTTGTAACGATCCAGAGGTGTACTGATTTGCAGCTTTAGGAATCTGAGAAATACTAAGGGAGATGAGAAAGAACAACCATTTAGGAAAGAGTGTTTTTTTTTTGAAGAAATAAGTCTCCTTCTCATTAATGTAAAATTGTTACTTCCTTCATTCCAGCTATTTTTACGGAGAGAGAAATATGAAGTATTTTTAAAAATTCATTATTTAATGATTTATAACCCATGTGCATGTGAGGTACTTGTATTTTATTTTCCTTATGCATTTAATTTCAGCCTTACAATTAGGCCATCCCAATGAAAACATGAATAAAATCTGGCCAAAATGGAAAATAAAGTGAAGAGTGCAAAAACAGATGGGACGTTCCAAAAAGGAAAGTGTGCGAAAATAACTGGGACGGATGGAGTACAATATTGTGTCATGTTAAGGCCGTACAACCTCTAACAAACAACTATAACTATGCTTGAACACCTAGTTGGCTCAAACATTGTGGGGTAAGCCTCCCACATATGAACCTTTCAATCCAATTTCCTGATAAAAGTCTGCATGCCATATCGACAATCTGCTACTCGAACCTTCCAAACTTTGTCTTCACCGGGTTGCATTAGTTCTATTGTTTAGGAGAGACTGTTGTTGGATTTCTCCAATCTTCGGTGCAGTGTCGTTGGGGAGTTTCGAGCACATGTCCATTTTGTTTTTGAGCAGTCTGATACTGCGTGCTTCAATGATTATTCATCATTGGCCAAGTTCATCCCCATTTGATTGCAACAACTCCGTAGTTCTTGTTTTGGAGAACTTTTTTTGAGGTTGTAGCTAGATTTATCCAATCGGTTGTAAGGACTTACCCAAATTATAACCTGGAGTCGCGAAAGGACCAACACACCTAGAAAAATAAAATTAACCTAAACTCTCCTTTCATCCTGGGAAGTCATGCTACTACATAACTTCTCTATAATTCATTAGTATGTATCGTCCGAGAAGCATTACCCGTAGATGTGGTGCTACGGGCCGGTTGGCAGGGGCGGCTAGCGCCACCCTTAGGATCAGGTGGCCCGAAATTTAGGCATAGAGCCACCGGGAGCCACTAGATTCCCCCCCCCCCTTGAGCCCTAGCAGCCGCTGGTGTCCAGTGAAGAAGATGACCACATGTTTCATTTTTTTTCTAACTAAACAAAACGACACAGTGCTTACATCATCTCTTCACCACGGCTACCACAAGTCTGTCGTGGCTATAATCAAGTGCGACGGATATTGTAAGACAATGAGCTAATAAGTTGGGTGGGGGCGTGACGGATATTGAAAGAGATATTTCAAGTTGTAAAGTTTGGTTACAATTTATGATTAAAAATGTGATGATAAATTTTCTCAACTAACCTAAATTCATACTTTCAAGCCTCTAGCTAACCAACTCGTAACTGAATTTTGCTCACCTCGATGTTTCTGCTTGCAACTTCCCGCAACAGCTCCAACTTTCCTTAATAATTTTCTTCTCTTCAATACCTCTAATAAACGTCTGGAACTAAACCATATTATTAATCAGCCCCCTGAACATAACACCCCATCTTGGCAAAGGCGATTATCCGCTCGCTCTCAGCGGCCCATACTAGCCCACACCCAGGTCATCGTATGAGAGGTAAATCACGGTAGCCCAGCACCAGGACCCATGGGCTTGGCATTGCCTCGGTGCGCACAAGGGAGCCTTGCAAAGCAAGAACTCCCCACACTGCCGCTGCCGAGGATCGAACCTGGGTTTATTGGCTTTCCCACCCATGTCCCAACCACTGGGGTACACCCGTGGGTGTCGAACCAGATAACACCCCATCTTGCAGATATTAAAGCATGTCCTCAATTTTTGATAGTGGTAATTGTTTAATGATGAATTCTGCATCTTTCCGAGAAGTTTCATCCACTGAGATGTATCGCCATTCAAGCAACCATTGGACTACCTTTGTTTGATCCCTTCACTAAGTCTCTTTGAAGCACTTTTTGGAGTTGTATTATGATCATCTCACTGTCCTCAAACTCAGGAAAATCTGCTAGAAGATGGTGGATTGCCAATATGTTTCTTGAACAAAGAAACATGAAACACTGGATTAAATTTGAAGTGAACAGAAAGTTTCAATTTATAAGCCACCTCTCCTACCTTCAACTCGATTTGATATGGTCCAAAACAAATTCGGCTATACAAATTTCGCATTTAATTTGCCCTGCAGGGAAAGCTGTCTTTGCTTTTGAATTTTGAGAAACACCCAATCCCCTATATTAAAGCTATCATCGAATACGTTAGTATCAGGATAGAACTTCATTTTTGTCTAAGCTTGTTTCAGATGCTCCTGTGGGTATATTTGGAAGAGCTGTGCTTATAAGTAAATGATGTGTTTAACTTATATGTCCTTTTTGAGCACATTCGAAATTTAATACGTAATAGATTAGGGACTTAACTGAGAAGAAACTATCATTTTATCAATTAATGGGCTAGGATGAATTCATATAATTCAAAATCTACTATGTAATAGATAGGGACTTAATTGAGAAGAAACTATCATTTTATCAATTAATGGGCTAGGATGAAATCATATGTTTTATATCATAATTCTTTCATTTATGAAGTGTTTTAGATCTTGTTAGAGTGTTCGGGTTTGGAAGAGTTCAAATGTTGAAGAAAAATGAAGTAGAAGATTGGTGGAAGGCCAAATTGTTTTTGGTAGAACATTGGAAGAAGGCCAAAGTTTATTTGGTAGAACCCGAAATTCAGCATAAGTCTTGCGGCCCGCGACAGAAGTCAACAACACCAAAAGCGGGTCAGCATGAGCCTTGCGGACTGCAACCCACATTGTGGGCCGCAACGAGTGTTTTTAGTCCAACTTTAAAAGCTGATATTCAGCTCAAAACTTCTCTCTCTTCATTCATTTTAGATCCATACCAAAAAATACTCTCCCAAAACCCTAGTTTTTATTTATTTTTCGTCTTTAACTCTATATTTACCATGGATTCTTGCTATTGTGTTATGAGTTTTCATAATCTAGGCTAAATATACTCTTGGGAGCAATTGGTAAGCATTTCTAATATGAATTTGTGAGATTCAATTTATCCTATTTGTGCTTTGATAATCAAGTATATTTTGTGCTTCCTTGTGTGATTAATGCATGATTTAGACTAGGATGATCAACTAGTTGATGATTGTGGATTGATTATTTACTAGGTTTTTGGTCGAATCCGGAAGACGTTGACCTTTTGTCATTGTGATTATTGTTGGTCAATGCTAGGTAAAATTAGGAGTGACAAATAATTATGATTATTGATTGATGAAATTGCTTACATTTATGATGAATTTGAATGAGTTTGACTAATTATCAACGTGGCTCACAAATAACAATTAGCATGAAGGCTGATCCTCGTAGTCGTTATAAGTAGATATACTTGTGTTATCTATGTGTTTCTCGCTTGTAGGACATTGCGGTAGTTGTGTTGGGTCTCTATGTGTATTGCTATTCTCTGGGAAGTCTATGACGTCGATCGTCTAGGGTGACCCGAGGGTAAGGGTTATTGTGTGGTGTCGATCGCTTAATCTAACTATAACCGAAGAGAGGTGAGAAATGTCTTCACTCAAAAGGTGTTGACAAGTTCTCCACAATATGTGATTAATGCATGAAAATAGGATAATTAGTCGATGATCAAAGGATAACTAAAAATGTAAACCAATTGTGCCCAAGACTCGCTATAATCTTAGTTACATCATTTGTGTTATTTGTTATCGTATTTGCACCATTCTTTGTAATCACTTGTTAATTTAGTTTCTTAAAGTAGTCGTAGTGTTTTCCAAAACCAAGCCCCCCAACTTTGTTACCACACACTTAGAGTGACTTTTTGTGTGCTTTTAACACTCGATAATACCCCATTTCCTCATGGACCACCTCGTCTTACTACTAGTTGCTATTTAGTAGTTAGCCGTAATTTGGGCCTATAAATACTATCTTTGAGAGGCACGAAGATGATCTCCTAAATTTTGGCACCACTACCAGGGAAAAGGCATATTTTATTAAAGTGTTTGTGTAGTTTTGGTGTGGTGTATATATGGCTCATCGATCAAGAGGCTGATGGCCGCTAGACCCAGCCCAATGTTCCCCCAAAATGAGACAAACATGTTTCAGCCCAAGACGAGGATCATCTAGATGTTGAGCTTCTATTTGTGGCAAAATACATGGGCCAAGATATACAGAATAAACAATGAACACAAAGACCACGAACGCAGAACGTGGTGATTGTGGTATGCCCACGATCTTAATCCCTAAAAGCAAGGAACTGTAACTATGTCAGCTTGTAAATACAACAAGCTCTTGAAGGGGTATGGTAAGCATGACCATTGAGAGAAATTTCGATTCTTGAAAGAAAGTTGACTTGATCGTCGCAGCCTTACTTGATTGTCGTAGCCTTTCTCCTGGGATAAGTTTTGAAGGTAAGGAGATTCAAGAAAAGAACAAGCGGTTTACCTGAATGGAAAAACACATCATTTTGGCACCGTCTGCGGGGACTAAAATATTTCTTTCCGGACAGGCTCATTCAAGTAAACAATGGTGTTCACCAGGAGTGAAGAAAGCCATAATCACCAGTCACAAGAATAGACACTTGGACGTGATGTGGGGCCGTATCTTCATCAGGATCACACCCCACACAGGGAAAAAGACCATAGTAAAGAAGAAATAAAAGAGGAAGCAGAGGAAGCAGAATCCCTGAACAATAACCAGGACAAGGAAAAAAAGGTGTTCGCGGCATTCTTAGAGGCGAACAAAGAATGTCTAGGAGGTCGTCGCCGTACCTCTTAAAGTTAATATTTATAAGCCCTAAATGCTTACTATCTACAACTAAGTAGATAGCGGCAAGTCGGGGTCGTCCACGAAGAAGAGGGATCTTCCTAAGCGTTTAGGCACAAAAGGTTGATATTAGGCTAGGAGTAGATATATATACATACATATAAAAGCATGTAAATGAGGGGGTTTGGTTGTTTAGTGGTCCTAAGTTATGAAATTAAAAAGACAAGATAACTAGCAAAGTCAAGTAACTAGGTTAATCATCAAACAAAACTAAGGAAAAGGGGTTTAAAACCACAAAGATAAAGCCTTTGGGGCAATTAATATCCACTTCCAAATCTAATATAGATCATTGAACCATTCACTCATTCTATCACATTCATTACTTGATTTAACATTAACATACTTATCTAGCAAGAATCACAACACATTATGCACAAGAAGTTCTAAGTTCATGTTCATAGATTTTCATGCAAAGGAGCTAAGGAATTCGTCACTTTCCTAACACCCGAACACTTCAATCATAAAAACACTTCCTATTCTCAAACAAACCATGACATAAATGAAGTGAAACATAGCCTCAAGAATACATAAATGCTAAATAATAATGGCTTCAAGAACGAGTGAAACAATCTATTCACTACTTCAACTACTTGTTGTGAAGATAAATCTCCTATCCTTCTTAAATAGTAGTTTGCAAGAGTGAATTCGACATCTCTTGTTAAACCTCACCAATGACTCCCTTAGGACTAAGAGTATCCCATTGATGGCATTTAGCACGATGAATCAACAAGCTTAGCAACACTTATAAATACTACACCGTATCTAAGCATTTAACCAATTCATGCATTTACACAAGGTTAGTCAAGAACGATCGACATTCATAGACTTCTCTAATTTGCTACCTAAAACAAACATGACAACGAGTTCGACATCATCACATTCATCTAGCAATTATCAACACTCCAACATCATTTAAGAAGCTCTAACTCATGCTCTTGGATTCCACATTAAAAGAGGGGAGAATTAGCTATTTTCTCCCAACCCTAACAAGCAATCATACAAGCAATTCATATACTCAAGCTCCCAACAACATCAATGAAATTAACAATTAACACTCAAAGCCCAATAAATGCACAATAGCAAAAACACCAAATAGATAGATATAATGGTTCTTACTACATAGAAATGGAAGCTTCAATCCTTTACTCCCAAGATAAAACTAAGCTAGAGAACTAAAAGACATAATTAAACTACAAAAACTAAGAAAAGAAAGAGGAGAAAACCTAGGGTTTCTAAGCCCAAAAATGCAGAAGAAGGAGCTGGGCAAAAGCTGCTGAAGAGGGGAAGATAAGGGGAGTATTTATAGCACAAAAATCAAGAAGAAATTCAGACCACCCATCCGTCACGAGTTGCGATGTGCTCGCGACGAACCATCGCGAGTCGCGACAGACGCAAATTTCAGCATTGTTTCTTCTTTCTCTTTTATATCTCATATCCCTCTCTTCTCTTTACTTCTCCACTTCTTCATGTCTTCAAAAAGCTCAAATCCAAGTCTTCAAGTCTTCAAATCTTCAAAGATATTCTTCAAGGTCTTCAAAGTTTTCAAACAAATTACCTTGTCACACAAAATTCTCTAAAAACTGGTAAAACGTAAAAGTCACTTTTAACCCTCCTTAGATAATTTCAAGGCAAAATGTCACGTTTAGAGCACAAAAATGTACAAGAGTTAATCCCAAAAGCCCTAATATAACCGTATAAAATGGGCACATCAATGTCTTTATAATCAGTTTTTGAAGACGCTCAAGCAAAAACCTACAAAAATGGAAAAAATATCAAACTAGGAGTGTGAGAACCTCAACTACGAAGAAGAATTGCGGGACATTGTCGCAAAAAATAATGCAGACAAATCGCCTCTAGCACCACATCTGCGAGGTTTTAAGATGCCAAGGGACTTCAAACTTACCTTGCACGTTAATGTCTACGATGAGACCACAGATCAAAAGGAGTTCGTACATTCATACAGAAATATCATAAGATTTTGCAACGAGAACATTGAATTGGTTTGCAAGGCGTTTCCCATCTTTTTGTCAGGAACAACAATCACCTGGTATGAAGACCTTCCAAATGGAAGTATCAAATCTTGGGCACAATTGCCAGACTTATTTTTAGGGTGCTTCTATCAGAAGCAAAAGTTAACTAAAACAATCGGAGATCTTAATAACATATCCCAGAGAAGTGATGAAAGCCCGATGGAGTATTACAATCAATTCGTTACCAAAATTTTACAGGTTTGCGACTTGTCATTCCAATCATCATTAGGAGCATTCACAAGAGGCATAGGATCATGAGATTTCTACAAAGAACTGACGAAGAATATGCACGAAAACCCAAGGGAACTACAAAAGATGATTGAACAACATGTGCGAATCGAGGAAGCGAACAACCGCAAAATAGAACGGGAACGAGGTGAAAAGTGGACAACAGAGGAATTGCAGAAGAGATTTATGAACAAGGGAAAAGGAAAAATTCCTATCAAAGGAAGAGAGTCAGGTTCACAAGCTACGCCATTTCAGGATATGCCTCTGACAAGGACAAGGAAAGAAATATGGCAAGTGAACAAGGAGCTATTGTGAGAGACAACACCTATGCTAGCACCGCTAGAAAAAAGATCCAGGGATTTTTATTGTGCTTTCCACAAAGATCATGGTCATGATATTGAGTATTACAAAGTCCTAAGGAGGAAAATTTGAGGAATGGCGTCTTAGGACAATATAGGGGGAAGCCAGTATGGTGACACTAGCAAAACAGTAGACACCTCAGCAAGGAATCAAGGGATGACATCCACACTGCTAAAAAAAAAATCTAAAGATGACTATGACAGTTGATTGCAGGGATGATGCAGGTGACAAAGTATCAGAAACAATCATTTTATCCATACAAGGATCTACAGAGTCATCGTCCAACAATGCTTGGAAGGGTAGGGAAAGATACTCTCCCATACAGGAACTGGATGACAAAAAAACTCCGCTCAGATGGGGCGATCAACTTCAGCAAAGAGGTTGCAGTGCCTAACACTTTTCCCCACAACAATCCCATGGTAATCATTGCAAAAATAGGAAATGCTACTGTACATAGAGTATTTATGGATGATAGGAGTGTAGTCGAAATACTATTTGTCGTCTGCTTTGACAGGCTGGGCTTCAAGCAAACTGGTCTCAAGAAACTGATATCTTGCTAGTTGGATTCACACGTCGAGCAGAAATGCCTTTAGGCAATATACAACTACCTGTGACTATAGGGGAAAGCAGAAGAAATTGCACCACCATGTGCAATTTCGTGGTTATGGACGCTCTAAAAAAAAAAAGAATCGTGAAAGAGCTCTCAATAGAGCTCTCAATAAAATTCTCTCTCTAGCTCTGGGGCGAAAAAAAGAAGAAAAAAGGCGCAGCCTTTCTTCCATCTTTTGGAAGCCGATTTCTTCAATTCCATTAACAATCCACCGATGAATTATGGTTTAACGGATTCTACTCTGGATTCCGCACAAAACTATATGCAATTCGTGGTGAGTTTTTGATCTAAATCGGCTTTGGAGTAGGGTTTGAATTCGGCAAAGAGGGTTCTTGGTGGATCTTGATCGTGATCTGGATTTGGAGTGTGGATTTGGTTTCGGATCAGGATTTGGGAGGGAGATCGCAATTGTTCTTCACTTGAGTCCTAGTTCGAGAAGGAGTTTGATTGAAAAACTCAATCTTTCTTCGATTTGGATTGGGATTTGGTGTGTGCAAAGGAGTATAAAGGTTTTGATTATAATTTTCAGCACGAATTATAATCAAATTCCTACAACTTGGATCGGTTTTGGCACCAAGATTGGATTTTGATCGGAATCCAACTTCGGATGCAAGAATTGAGTTTGGTTTGCTTGGAGATCACGGTTTTCACGGTTTCCAGGTTTATTCGATCCATCTTCTTGAGTTTTGTTTGAATTTCGATTTGGAGCATGATTTTATGAATGTGTGCATCCGATCTAGTGCTTGCAAGATTTCGGTTTTAAGATCACCTCTTGATCCGATTTCTCTTAGGTTTTAAATCGGTTTTGATTCAAGTATTGTTCTTGCTTGTTTTCGAACTCGGTTTTCACATTGGTGGATTACGGTTTTGTTTTCAAGCTTTTGGTGCATGTTTTGCATGTTCTTGAAGTTGTTTAGTGATTGGTGATTTCGGTTTTGTGTGAAGTTTGTTCTTGAAACCGATTAATCCTAGGGTTTTTCGATTTAGAGTGCAAGCTTTGTTTATTGTTGGTGTGCTTTCGATTGGTGATTTTCCGATCGGATTGTTTGTTTTCGTTTGTGATTTGGTTGTTTTGGTGAATCCGATCTGTTTTATCGGAATTCATCCATTACAATGGTGATGAATATGGGAAACAAATCGGGTGAAAGGAACAACAATGGTGATGGTATGGCCGATATGAATGTTAATCAGAGGAAGAATCAGCAAGTGCAACCAAGAGATTGGAATGATCCGAAATTAGAGAGGAGAAGGAGATGGGATGATCCTGAGATTCTAATGAATAAGTCGGACATCGAAGTTGTTGCAAACAATGGAGATAGTGTCGATTTTGTGCTCACTGATGAAGAGATTCATAAGGATCTACATAAGCCATTTTTCGGATTCTTGGGTGTGTTTCCGAGTTTCTTTCCAGGTATGTATGCCATTCGTACATTGTTGGTAGCAAAGTGGGAGGTGCAGTGTAATGTTCAGACCAAGCAGAATGGATACGTCATGTTCAAGTTCAACAGTGCAGAGGATAGAGACAAGGTGATAAATGGTCTTGACCATTATCTCCATGGAAAGAAGTTGTTCATGATGCTAGTCGATGAATCCGGGCAATATGATGCGACCATTCAGGCCACTAAACCAGTTTGGTTAAGGATGGAACACTTGCCAAAGGCATACTGGCATAAGAAGTCGTTAGAGAAAATTGCTACTTCTCTAGGAGAACCTATCCTTATGGATAATGGTACTCTTGAGTTAAGGGGCTATTATGCACGCCTCTTGGTATGGATTGATACATCAAGAAAGCTTAAGGAGGAGGTGACTTTTCGTATTCCATCTGGTGATTTGTTTGTGCAAAAAATCATCTACGATTATTGTAGGCCTTGGTGCGCTAATTGTGGTGAAAACAATCATCTCATGGAAGAGTGTGATGACTATTGGAATGCCAAGGAGACACAACAAAAGAAATCTATGGCCGAGAGCAAAGTTGTGAAGGCGAAGGGAAAGAAAAATACGAGAACTCGGTACAATGATCATGTTTGGGTTCGGAAAATGCAAGCTGAAACTATTGGAGATAATCAGAACTCAAATTCGGTTGGAGGCAAAGACAATGTGACAATTGAGGATGCCTCTTCGGACAATGAGGAGGTAGAAAGGCAAAGGAAAGGGAAAGGAAAAGTGGTTGAAAGCATAGTAAAGAATATCGAGAGAGTTGGAAGTGCAAGAAAAGGGCCAGGAATATCGATTCGGGGAGAGCAGGACGATGATCATCGGGCCGTTGTTGCGCTGCCTGCAGCACCTACGCCCGTTGCTATAAGCACTGGCGCTGCAAGCATGGGCGCTGGAATTCGTGGCGCGGGTGCAAAATCGAGACAAACAGCGCCTGGAGATGCTGGCGCTGGGCGCGGCGTTGGCACCAATTCTGCTCAAGCGCTGCCTGGAGCTGCTGGCGCTGGAAAACAAGCACAATTAGCGCGCGGTAGAAGCACTGAGCGCAAGCAGTCCAGCACTCGTTCGGCCATTGAATCCGATAAAAAACAGCAAGCGTTTGGAGATGATGATAATCCGGTTGAAGGGGCGGGTAAACTGCCTAAGCAGATGATTCATCCGGATGCTCGGGGCTCTAAAATACCAAGATTGCACAGGAGTAAGAGTAAGAGTAGACCTCCCTCCGCATCAGGGGTTTTGACTAGGTCTAGAAGCAAGAGCAGGACTCGATTAAATGAGCAAGGGAAGGGTATCCAGAAACCTTTTCAGCGAATGCTATCAGCTACAAGGAGTCATTCGGATAGTTCTGGAAGTAAATCGACTGAAGGCGGCGGTCCGAAGCCACAAGGGACCTCTGTTTCCCAATGAATACATCAGCAATGAATGTCAGGGGTCTATCGGCCCCTGTGAGAAGGAGGTGGGTGAAAAATATCATCTCCACGAATAGAGTTGGTCTGTGTGGTTTGTTGGAAACAAAAATGGAGGATAAGGTATTGCGCATTTTTCTGAAAAGTTTTAAGGGATGGAAGTTTACGCACAATTTTGAACTGTGGAAGAACTCGAGGATATTAATCATCTGGGATCCGAAAGGCTTCTTGGTTGATGTTCTAGGGAAAACGCCGCAATGTATTCATCTCAAAGTTCGTAATCTTGTTTCTGGTATTGAGTTTTTCTGCACATTTGTGTATGGGCACAGTGAAGGACGTTTGGCGCGTTTACCACTATGGGAGGAGTTGAAGTCGTTTGGAGCTAGCCTGAATGCGCCTTGGATGGTCCTTGGTGATTTTAATGCTATCCTTAGCGTTGAAGATCATTATGGGACTAATGTACCTAGTCTGTATCCGATGAGGGAATTTCAGGATGTTTGTGTAAAGTGTGGACTTAGGGATGCACCTGCCTTGGGAGAACATCTAACCTGGCATAGTGCGGATTGGAAGATTTGGAGGAAGCTGGATAGAGTACTATTGAATCACGGTTGGGATGAAGCTGCTTGTCGTACAACCTTCTTACCAATCTCGGCTCAATCAGACCACTCTCCCATGGTGGTGGATATGTCGCAGGAGATTGATGGAAAGGGAAGGCCTTTTCGCTTCCAGAATATGTGGTTGGGTCATCCGAATTGTGGACAGATTGTAGAAGATTATTGGAGTCCGTCGGTTGAAGGGACTAAGCAGTTTTCGGTGACCAGGAAATTATTTCGCATGAAGTACCCCTTGAAGGAATTGGGTCGACTTGATTTAAGCCATATTTCTGAGAAGGCAAAGGCTGCGGATGCACAGTACAATAAGGCTTTTGATGAATTCGATGCTAAGCATGCTTCGGAGGATGATGTTGCGGCTTTGCGCAAGTTGAAGAAGCAAGCAATGTTGTTTTATTTGGCGGAGTCTTCCTTTCTTGCACAAAAGGGAAGGATTAATCATATTACTCAGGCGGATAAGGGATCACAGTATTTTCATTCTATGGTCTCTGCACGAAAAGGAGGAGGTATCCCTGCAATTATTGATAGTGACAATCGGATCGTTACTTCCAATAGTCGCAAGGGAGAGTTATTTGCTGAGTTTTATAAAGGACTATTCGGTCTGAAGAAGGACAGATTGGGCACGGATCCGAGCATATTTGATGAGAGTTCGAAGCTTACAGAGGTGGAAAGAGCCTATTTGGATCAGGATGTGACGAGTATTGAAGTTAAACAGGCGCTATTTGCGATGGCAGACGATAAGTCTCCGGGTCCAGATGGCTATACGGCAGGATTTTTTAAGAAGCAGTGGAATACAGTGGGAGAGGAAGTTACGGCTGCAGTACTGGAATTCTTTCAGACAGGCGACATTTTGGTGCAGCTTAATCACACTGTAGTGGCTCTAATTCCTAAGAAGCCAGATAATTTGAAGGTTGGTAACTTCAGACCAATTGCGTGCTGCAATGTGGTCTATAAAATTATCACGAAGATTCTGGCGAATCGGATTGAAGGTATTTTACCAGGTATTATTGACCCTAGTCAGGGAGCATTCGTGAAGGGCAGAAGCATTTCGGATAATGTCATGTTAGCGCAGGAATTTGTCCGGGGATATGGCAGAGTTCGAAATTCGCCCAGATGTATGATAATGGTGGATCTCCAAAAAGCGTTTGATACAGTCTCTTGGGATTTCTTTGAAGAAGTTTTACTTGGACTGGGATTTCCGGAAAGGCTAACGAACAGAATTATGACCTGTGTGTGCACTTCTTCGTTCTCGATTGCAGTCAATGGTAAACTATGCGACCACTTTCAGGGACAGAGGGGTATTCGTCAGGGTGACCCTTTGTCGCCTCACCTGTTTGTGATCTGTATGGAGTATTTCTCGAGATTACTGAAAAGGAGGACGTCATCTAGGCATTTTACATTCCATCCGAGATGTGAGACTCTTCGGATCACGCATCTGGTCTTTGCAGATGATCTCATGCTCTTTTCTAAGGCGAACACGAGTTCTGTACATATACTCATGGATGCCTTGAATGAGTTTGAGCGCACTTCGGGTTTGGGAATTAATGCAGCAAAGTCGAAGTTCTTTGGGGTTGGTATAAAGGAGGATTTGAGCTTCACAGGTATTCCCTGGGCGACATTCCCAGTTAGATACCTAGGTGTGCCACTTGATTCCAGCAAGTTGAAGGTGACACAATTCGGTACTCTATTGGGAAAGGTAGATTCGGAAATAGCTAAATGGAAGGGCCATACCCTCTCATATGCAGGCAAACTGGAACTTGTGAGATCAATCGTTGGAGGTATTGCGGGATTTTGGATCCAGAATTTCGTCATACAAACTACGGTAATGGATGCTCTTGAACAAAAATGTAAACGGTTTTTATGGGGAGGAAAACATAAGGCGAAGGTGGCATGGAAGAAACTTTGTGCGCCTAAGTCTTTTGGAGGCCTCGGTTTGAGGGACTTTGTTACGTGGAATAGGGCCTCAATGGCTAAAAGGCTGTGGGATGTTCACTTGAAAAAGGATAGCCTTTGGGTCCGATGGATTCACTCGTACTATCTTCAGGGAGTAGATTTTTGGGGATTAAATCCGAGAATTGCAAATGGAAGATTGGGAGAGCGATACTCGAGCTATTTTGGTGACCTCTGCAAACTTCGGGATGAATTGTTTTCAATGTTTAATGGTGACTTGCAAGAGGTAATCGGCCATCTTGGTGTTTGGTCTGGCTCGGGAAAGTTTACTAGTGCAGCTTATCTTCATATGCATCGTCATAGATACCCGAATGTTTATGATGTTGGTCGATCAAGTGAAAGGGTATTCAACAGTATTTGGCGTGGGTTTGTTCCGCCGAAATTCTCATTCATCACTTGGTTGGCGGTCATTCAGAGACTTCATACGAAAGATAAGCATCTGATGGAGGAAGGGGATAGCATGGAGAAGATATGCTCTTTGTGCCACTTGGAAGAGGAGACAAATGAGCATTTGTTTTTCAAGTGTGAATTTTCTGAGGTTGTTTGGGGGCGTATTCGGACTTGGATTGGTTTAAGGAGACGAACTAATTCAATCCAAAGTTCCATGACTTGGGTGAAGAGGCAAGTAAAGGGCTCCAAGATGCGAAAGAAGTTTGGTATACTAGCCTTGATCACCACGGTTTATCGCCTTTGGAGGGAAAGGAACAATGTGGTTATGGATGGTGCTCAACCAAGTTCGGAAAGAGTGGTGAAAATCATCATGAAGGATTGCTACATGGTGATGAATAGGCTGTTTCCGGAGGAGCACTTGTTCTAAATGGAGAGGCTGTTTGGAGATCGAAGGGTGCTGGCAGCAACGTGCTATGTGCTTCACAATTCGGGTCAAGGTGCTTCATTCCTGGCGCTGTGCTGGCGCCAGGCGTAGTGCTGGAAGCCGTTACGGCGAAGGGATGCAGGATGCCAGCAAGGGAGTTGGTTTTGGCGAGTGAAGGCTGGAAAGGTGTGTCACGGTTTGGCTATTCTGGCGCGGTTTTCAGTGATTGAAGATGCGGTTTTCAGCGCCGGGAGAGGCTGTTTTGGGCTCGATGGTGTCCGGATTGGCCTATGGTTTTTCTTGGACTTCTTTTGGCACTTGCAGCTCGCCATTCAGGTGGAGGCAATAGGTTTTAGAGTAAGGCTTTCCGTCCTCTTACTCTTTCTCCTAAGCCTAGTTTTTACTATTGATTTGACGGTTATTTATGCGCTTTATGCTCGCGCTACACTTTGTGTTAAAATAGCATATAGCTGTCCATTTGCTCAAAATAGAGTGGGCGAGTACATACTCGCCACGCTTGGTGCACGCGGTAGAAGTGCATCCATTCTCACATCTTTCGGAAGTTGGTTTTATTGGGAGACACTAAGGTCCGAGGCACGGCCTCATTCATCTTGGCCCATACGATCAGCTTCGGTGCAAAAGGAGAATGTCAGAAGGCCAATAACATCCCTCTTTCTTCATCTTAGGGATGTATATGGTAGAAGCAGTTGTCCATTTGGTTCATCGGCTTCAAATTATATGCGACATCCAAGACCCGAGACACCCTCGGCTGCATTAGGATTTTCTTATTATCCGTTCTTGGTTCTTAGTCCCTTCATCAACGATCCAAATACTACAACACCTCAAGACCCGAGACCCTTCTCGGTTGCATTTCGGAATTGGATTGAAGAAGGCCCCATTTGTTAGGGGTAGAAGCGGATTTGTTTTATGGGTAGTGAGTTTGTTCTCACCCCATCATTTGGGTTATAGCCTGTGTTTTTCCAGGTTGTTTTTGTGCTCCCTCTGCTCGGCTATCTTGCATTGGGTTGGTTGTTATTTTATTTGGACAAAAGGGGGGGGGATAGTTGAGTGTTGTCTACTGGATCTACACTCTACTATTCCCCCCTACCTCTTTCGGATTTTACTCCTTAGGTTTACTATGTAGCCTAGGGTTTGATTCTTTTGTATTTGGTGGGGTCCATTTAGGGCTCTACTGCAGGTTCCACCATCTATACTATTTACCTATTTACGTGGTTATGGACGCTCTGAGCACATTCAATGCTATCATAGGAAGACCAAGGATGAACATAGCAAAAACCAATATGGTCCCCTTACCACCTCGTCATGAAATTTCCAACTCTGACTGGAATTACGACTATAAGAGGAAATCAACAAACGGTGAGGCAATGCATGATTATTGCAATGAAGGCAGGAAAATGGTAGAGAAGGCAAACATGGTTAACACATTCATAATTGGGAATCATTACAGAAACCAAGTTCAACAGCAGACCTAGGGGAAGAAACGGAGCTAGTAAGCCTGG
Source organism: Rubia yunnanensis (assembly GCA_037428765.1). NCBI lineage: Eukaryota > Viridiplantae > Streptophyta > Magnoliopsida > Gentianales > Rubiaceae > Rubia > Rubia yunnanensis. The sequence goes on from CM075067.1 coordinate 72,881,071, forward strand.
ATGACAAAGATAGCTTAAAGTGCGTAAGGGTAGGAAAACGCCTGCCAAATGAGGATGAGAGAAGAATTATAGAAATCCTGTGAAAGCCACATAGAAACTTTTGCACGGAACATTCAGAACATGGGAGGAGTAGACCCAAGTATCGCTACCCACTCTTTGAATTTTAGTGACGCGGTCAAGCCGGTCAACAAAATCAGTGTTGCTTTGCTATCGATAGGCAAAAAATGATCGAAGAAGAAGTTACAGCACTTTTTCACGCTGGCATATTAAAGGAGGTCATCTATCCAAAGTGGCTAGCAAACCCAGTCATGGTAAGAAAGTTAGATGCAGGCTTGATGAAGTGCATTGAATTTACGGATTTAAACAAGGCATACCTAAAGGATTCTTATCCGTTACCAAAAATCGATCAACCAGTTGAAGCGATTTCAGGGTAAAAGGTCCTATTATTTTTAGATGCATACAAGGGATACCACAAGATATTGATGAATCCGGAAGATGCATAGAAAACAACTTTTATAAATAGTTTTGGATTGTTTTCTTACATAAAAGTGTCCTTTGGATTGAAGAATGCCGGAGCAACGTACCAAATAGTAGTTGATAATGCATTTCGTAACCAAACAGGAGAAACTTGGAAGTATATGTCGATGACATGGTTATTAAGAGCAAGAAAGTGGATATCTTCGCTGCAGATTTACAAGAGACTTTGAACACTTTACGTGCCAGAGGGATAAAATGCGTATTTGGAGTAGGCGCAGGAAAAATTTTAGGGTACAACATGTCCTCAAAGGGTATCAAAGCCATCCCAGAGAAAGTCCATGCCATAGTCAATCTCCCCAATCGCGAACAGTCAAACAAGTGAAAATTCTAATAGGGTCACTGGCAACGCTTAGCATGTTTGTCTCAAAAGCGGCGGAGTAGAACTTTCAACTATTCAAAGTTTTAAGAAAGGCCAAGAAGTTTAGCTGGAATGAAGAATGTCAGACAGTTTATGATGGTTTTAAGGAACAACTTCTAGCACTGCCAACCCTGAAATCTCCCAATCCCGGAGAAACTATATACTTGTACTTGGCAATCTTGCAGAATACAGTCAGCTCTGTCTTGGTTCACATGAAGGACCAGAAACAAGTATCAGTTTACTACATTAGTAGGATTTTGCCAAGTACAAAAAATACATATATGCCAGTTGAAAAATTAACCCTGCATTGGTATACTCAACACGAAGACCACGAATGTATTTCCACGGCCACCGAATCATGGTCTACACTGGTTTTCCAATTAAGAGGCTATGAACAAGCCTGAATCATCAGAAAGACTAACAAAGTGGACCCTGGAATTAGGCCAATTTGAGATTCAATTTCAACCACGACCATCGATCAAAGCATTAGCACTAGCAGACTTCATTGCAGAGATGACCAATGAAGAAGCGTAAAAAGCAAGCATATATCAGAGCCTGAGGATCGATAAAGGCAAGTCAAAATGAGAAGAAGTGGCATAGACATTCTTCGTTGACGCTGCATCTAATAGAGAAGGATATAGGGCAGTATTGCTATTCGTAAACCCAGACGGAGGTGAACACAGATATGCACTACGCTTCAATTTCCCGCTTACCAATAACGAAGAAGAATATGAGGCCTTGATCTATGGACTAGACCTTACAATAAGATTGAAGGTTAAGAGTATTCGAGTGTCTAGTGATCGCTAATTGTTGTCCAGAAAGTACGAGGAGACTATGAAGTACGCGAAGAATAATTGGTGAAACACTTAAGAAAAGTTCAACACCTCATAGCCCAACTCGAGTATTTTGACATATAGCATGTACCACGAAGAAAAAAATACAAAGGTAGATGCACTAAGCAAGCTAGAAACAATAGGGTTTGACTCTCTCAGCAAGCATGGATATGTGGTGGAAGAAGTCATTCCAGTCAGAAGTACGGTGTCAACTATTGTGTCGGTAATTCAAATAGATGAAGTAATCTGGATGATGCCACTAATAGATTTCTTAGTCAATGGAACACTGCCTGAAGATAGGGTGTAGGCTAGGATGTTGGATTTACGTTCTATCAATTACACCTACAGAGATGGGACCTTGTTCAAGAAGGGTTTTCTGTCTCCGTGGATAAAATGTGTAGGGCCAGCACAAGCGGCAGGAATTTTAGAAGGCATGTGTGGAACACATCAGGGAGCGAGACAATAGCAAAGAAGATTATTCGAGCTGGATACTACTGGCCGACTATGTTCAACGATGTGCACAACTTCATGCTTAAATGTAGAAGTTGCCAAATCAACACTTAGATGTCGAATAAGACACAAGCATCTTTGGCAGGAGTATATGGAGCTTGGACGTTTGATAAATGGGGAATTGACTTAGTTGGACCATTCCTAAGAGGCAAAGTCAGCACCAAATTCCTAGTTGTAGCAATCGACTACTTTACAAAGTGGGTGGAGGCCAAACCATTAGGGTGAGTAACAGCTCAAGCCACTAGGAAATTCGTGTAGAAAAACCTAGTATGTCGCTTTGGGGTGACACATACCATTGTAACGGATAATGGTACATAGTTCACAAGCGGTGTATTCATGGATTGGTGTTCCAAGCTCAAAATTCTCCAGAAGTCTGCCTCTGTAAAGCACCCTCAAGCCAATGGCCAAGTGGAGGTAACTAATAGGACTATCATTCAAAGAATCCAGAAGCAGGTGGAAGGAAAAGGAACTGGATGGGTAGATGAATTACCAAATACCCTATGGTCATATAGAACAATTGTTCGAGAACCAATAGGGAAAACACCGTATAGTCTGGTTTACGGTCACAAAGCAATTATACAAGTTGAAATTGGCAATTCAAGCCTCCGAGTATGTGATTACAAGGAGAAAGACAACTCGGATATGGTAAGGTTGGAACTGGACAAACTGGAACAGAAAAAGGGATTTGGCAATGATTACAGAAGCTTAGTACAAGGAAAATATTGGCGAGAGGTTATAATCAGAAAGTGAAGGAAACACAGTTTCAGATAGGCGACCTATTGCTAAGAAAGAATGAAGCTAATCTAGCAGAGGAGCAAGGAAAGCTATGCCCAAAGTGGGGAGGACCCTACAAGGTCACCAAAGCTCACACGTCCAATAACTACGAGTTAGAAATGCTGGATGGTACTAGTGTTCCGAACATGTGGCATGCAATCAACTTAAGAAAGTTTATGTCTAGATTTGAAGAAGAAGGTAGCAAACATCCACCAGCAAACATCTAGCTACATATTTACATAATCACTGATGCTTGCAAGCTATACATCTTGTAACTTCACCATATACGTAATCCCAAGCTATAGATCTTGCTATTAGGAAGCATGCCTCTAATATAGTGACAAAATCAAGCAATAGATCTTGCAGCTTTGCACATTACATACTCTAAACAAAGCAAGCAATAAACCTTGCTACAAGACATACATGCCTCTAAAACTGTGACTAAGGCAAGTTATAGATCTGGGGCTCTGTAACTTCTGATTCCCCCAGCAAAAAACCCACATAATTAAAGATGACGAATGATAGCTAATTCAACAACAAGGAAGATGCAAGATTTGCAAAGTCATAAGAAAATTTATTAAAACATTTCAAGAAAGGGTAAGTGGTTCAAAATAATAAATCTAGCTATGTCTCGAGGCTCGTGAAGATCCAGAAGATGACGATCCACCACAGTGGCGACCTCACTCAACTTCGCAGTGAGAATGCTCAACCCTATGTCAATTCTCTTCAGCAGCCTTTTCTTCAGTAACCAAATGCTTGTAACGCCACTTCATATGCAAATAGGCAGGATGTCGTATAAAACCTCTTCGCTCTATGTGCTCAAAATGTTTAGCATAGTATGCCTTGAAGTCAGTGATGTGGCCAAACTCCTCGCAATCCAATTGCATACTGATAACATTGATGGTTTCTTCATACCTTTTCATCTCAGCTCTCAAGTCATGTACTTTCTTTTCTAGGGATCGGATGTGCGACCAAACAACCTCAAACAAGTTAATCATCTGACCACCAAATTCCATTGTAACATCTCTACGACCAGTAGCCCTTTGAGATGATGAATGGAGAGCCTGGAGTTTATTGTTATATTCAACACAAGCATGCTAAAGTTGATGCACATATCCATCAAGTCGGTTGCACTCAGTGCGAAGCTCCTCATTGTCACTTTGCAGCTGTGTGTTTATAGCAAATTTCTCATCGAACTTTACCTGCCAACCAAGAGCAGAAATTGATAAGTGATCACACTCATCCTACTTTTTCTCCAACATATTAAGTAGATTATCAATACAGGCACATTTTTTTATCAACGATCAACATCTTCTGATGGGCCTCGCGAGTTTTACTTGCGTTATAATCTCTAAATTCTACTTGTTGGTGGAGCATCTTTAACATGTTCAACGGTTATCGATGAATAAGACTATTCCGCTCACTATACAGGCACATTATTTAAGCAGATCATCAATACAGGCACATTGTTTATCAACAGTAAACATCTTCTGATAGGCCTCGCAAGTTTTACTTGCGCTTTAATCTCTAAATTCTACTTGTTGGAGGAGTATCTTTACCATGTTCAACGATTATCGATGAATAAAACTATTCTGCTCGCTTAAGATCCTACGTAATTCGCGCAAAGCATCCTAGTTTTCCTTCACAATCGTATTCCACTTATTTTCAAGTTCATTGATACCTAGAAGCATATACTTCAAATGTATACCTAAACATAATGCCAACTCTTGAACACAGACAAGGAGATCAAGCGATCGTAAGTACTAGCCAGCAGATTCAAGATCAACTAAACCACGAACAATGTCCTTGCCAAGCGATTCAACATTATACCCATCAGGAATGAGCTTACTGCAAGGACAACTTGTAGACGAAGAGGGAGATGAAGACAAGATAGGAAGTTGCCACCCAATGCATACGGGAAGCACTTCCATACGTGAAAATAGATTAGAAGAGACAACCTATTCACACTCTTTGGTGAAGGATCGGGTGGCACGAAGCAAGCTAATATGTTCACAAAGAGGATCATTATGTCCCATAAAGTCAAGACTTTTCAAGAATTTATGATCAACCGAAATAGTGAAACCCTGCACACAAGTAAGGGCAATGAGAACGTGAAAAACATGACAAATAGATCAACTTTCATACCTAAAGCCACAAAAATAGTACACACACATCAAAATATTTTTTTAGGTTTACAATCCAAAATCCAAAAGAAAAAATATGCTAAGAATCAACTAACTTTGGAGTTTGAATTAGGTGTAGACTGAGAAATGACTGCGGCGGCATCTTGGCTTGGTTGCTTAGTGGAATTCTCCTTGCTGGGCTACTGGATGGGAGTTTTGATGATCACATTAACCTTACTAGCCACAGTGGCATCAGGGTTAGGAGTTGGATCATCAATGTTAGGATTAAATGGAAGATCTTTGAAATAATCCACCTCACACTCCTTCACTCAGCCATAGAAGGAAGACTTGGAAGGCTAGCAAGATGCGAGAGCAAGGCATATGGATGTCCCTTCGTGAGCAATATTTTGGATAAAGGCTTTGTTAGGATTCACCCTCTTCTTTTCCTGGGTATCAGTGCACTTCTTCAGAGAAGGAAAACTCTTAAGTTCACAAGTGGGATTCCACTCATGTTGATTCTTCACAACCTCGCAGTATCCAATGGTGCGATCATCTTTGGAAATATTCTCAAACATTTATAGAAGAACTTGGTCTTGCATAGTCGATCTACCAGCATTTGGGGTATTGAGGTGATACAGGCCCATTGGTGCACATTTCCTTTAACTCAGAATGAAGCTGAGTCGCCTCCACCCCTGCGAGCCTATGACACTTCTTAGTGGCACTCATTTTTCCTCAGCAGCTTTCGCCCACTCCTCAGCGGCTTTAAGCAAACTCTCTAGTATTGCACATTTAGTTTCTTGTGCTTTGTACTTCTCCAATAGTGACTCATCAAGAGAAAAACACTTGGACTGCCTCTCACTCACAATTTGAAGGCATTCACTGACCTTATAAGGAAACAACACATGGGACAAAGTTATTCAGCATTTTACATACAAGAGATCAAGATATAAGGAAGGTTATTAAAGTTTGGTTGCAGACTTACCACAATCAGTGTGTCAGGTAAAGACAAGTTGGAAAGGATATCAGAGATCATCCCCTTTGCCAATGGATTCTCAGTTCACGGCACAATCTGCGAGCCGGTTTGGTTAACACACCCCCTTTTCAAGAGAGGAATAGAATGTCCTGAAAGCACACTGCCCCTACCCCTCTTATTCTTCTTCTCCCTTGGCACTTTAACGGCACGACGACCACTTGTCTCCCCTCCCTCAGTACTTTTACCCTTCTCATCGGGGCCAAATATTGTTTGCACCCTTAGGCATGGTGTTACTCTAGTGCAAGTGGGTAAGTTCCACCCAAATTTTTCCTAAGAAATGCAGTGTGACCATGATAGATAACCAAGAGGGAGAATAGGTTAACACTTGTGTGCAAAACGGGTGAAGAGTGTGTACTGATTACCGTAGGTTGAATGCGGTAACTAGGAAGGACTATTTTCCTCTACCCTTTATTGACCAAATGCTTGAGAGGCTTACCGGGCTGGATTTCTATTGTTTCCTATATGGGTATTCTGGGTATTTCCAAATTACCATAGCCCTGGAAGACCAAGAGAATACCACTATACATGTCCTTTTGGCATTTTTTCCTACAGGTGCATGCCTTTCGGTCTATGCTATGCTCCTGGCACATTCCAAAGGTTTATTTTTTGTATATTTTCGAAGTTTGTTGAGCACTTTTTAGAGGTCTTCATAGATGATTTCTCCGTTCATGGAGATTGTTTTGATAGTTGTTTAAACCATCTATTGTTAGTGCTCAATAGATGCATTGAAAGCAATCTCGTACTAAACTCTGAAAATGCTACTTTATGGTTGAAAAAGGCATTGTATTGGGTCATGTGGTCTCTTCTCTAAGTCACACGGGTTTTTACCGGAGTTTCATTAGGGACTTTTCTATGATTGCCTTCCCTTTGTGCAAATTGTTGCAAAAAGAGGCAGATTTTATGGTTGACCTAGAATTTCAAAGAGCCTTTGACACTTTGAAGGCAATGCTTGTTTCTGCCCCTACCATCCAACCCCCTAATTGGGAACTCACTTCTGAGATTGTTTGTGATGCTAGTGACTATGTCATTGGTGCAGTTCTAGGTCAAAGGATAGGGAGAACCACATGTTATATACTATGCCTCGATAACTCTTAATGATACACAACACAATTACTCCACCACGGAGAAAGAGTTTTTGGTTGTAGTATTCGCCCTTGAGAACTTTAGGTTGTACCTACTTAGTACAAAGGTCACTGTCTTCACAGATCATGCAGCTCTTCGCCATTTGATGACCAAAATGGAAGCCAAACCTAGGTTGATTAAGTGGATACTTCTCTTGAGTGAGTTTTGTTTAGAGGCGAGGGATAAAAAAGGGAGTGAAAATGTGGTGGCCGACCATCTAAGTCTGTTGACACCGGTTGATGAGTTGGAGAATGCTATTGAGAAGCCCAAAAGGGAGACCATTCAGGAAGAATTTCCCGATGAATATTTGTTTGCAATTGGAGAGGCTCACCCTTGGTATGCCGATCTAGTTAATTTTTGTGTCTCCTAACAATTTTCTCCACATTTCTCCAAATCTCAAAGAGATAGGTTAATGAGTGAGGCTAAACACTATGTGTGAGACGATCCATATTTATTGAAGCATTGCCCAGATCAAATGATCCGAAGATGTGTCCTGGAGAGTGAAGTGAGTTCAATTCTAAATATGTGTCCCTCTCTTGCATGTGGTGGGCACTTCGATGCTAAGAGAACCGCTTTGAAGGTGTTAGAAAGCGGTCTCTATTGGCTTCACATGATGAATCATTCCTATCAATTTTTCCAATCTTGTGATAAGTGTCAAAGAACGGGAAACATCTCCCAAAAGAATGAAATGGCACAAACAAGTCTCTTGTATTGTGAGGTTTTTTATGTATGGGGGATTGACTTGATGGGTCAAACTCTTTTGGGTGCATTTATATTTTTCTTGTCATCGATTATGTGTCCAAATGGATTGAGGCAAAGGCCACGAGTACCAATGATTCAAAAGTGATGGCAGATATCTTAAAAGTCAACATCTTTTCCCGGTTTGGAATTCCCCGAGCCGCGATTAGTGATCGAGGAACTAATTTTTGCAATTGCACAATCAAGGCCTTGATGAAGAAGCATGTGATAACATATAAAACCCCCACGATCTATCACCCAAAATTAAATGGCCAAGCCGAGGTCTCCAATCGAGAAATCAAGTGTATCCTTGAGAAAACTGTTAACCCGAATAGGAAGGATTGGAGCATTTGGCTAGATGATGCTTAGTGGGCGTATAGGACACCCTATAAGACACCGATTGGAATGTCTCCATATTAAGTGGTCTTTGGGAAGCCGTGCCACTTACCGTTTGAGCTTGAACACAAAGGGTATTGGGCCGTAAAATGCTTCAATATGAATTTGGATGAGGCCAGTGTGCACCGAAAGTTGCAATTGCAAGAGCTTGAGGAGATTCGAAATGACTCATATTAAAGGTCATCAATTTACAAGGAGAAAACCAAGGCTAGGCATGATAGCTTAATCACTAGAAAGACTTTTACATTGATAAAAAAATCCTTCTATTCCAATCATGCCTTCGATTATTTTCGTGAAAATTGAGGTCAAAGTGGACTGGCCCATTTGTAATGATGAAATTTTTCCTGTATGGGGTGGTGGAGATATGAGCGAGGAGACTTCTAAAGTCTTCAAAGTGAATGGCCACCGTTTGAATCCCGACTATGAGAGTTTCCAACCGAAACTAGTTAAGAAAACACTCCTTGATGACCCAGTTAGTGAATAAAGGCTTAGGGAAGTGAATACATTATGCCAAAGACGTTAAATAAACTTGGTTTTGATCATCCAAGTGCCATTGATGCATCGTTGATGTAGCTTCCTTTTTGTGGCTTTGTGAATAAGTCATGCCAACGCCATTAAATAAACTTGGTTTTGATCATCTGAAGTATTCCGTCGATGCAAGTGTTATTATATTTTTAATTTTAGTGTCAAATTTATTTCATTAGTTTATGTTGAATTTTTTATAATCTTTTTGGAATTTGGTTTTTGGAGAAATATTATGCTGGGTTTGCATTGGTTGTGTTTTTGTAGGAAAAGAATACTCTTGAAGAATTTTGGAGGCTAAAAAGGAGGATTTTTTAGAAACAATGGAGGGCAAGAGGTAGATTGATTCTTGCGGCCCGCAACACAGGTAACAAATAAAACAAATTACGAAAAAAAAGAGAGGCTAGAAGCATCTCCCTTGTGGGCCGCAACGACCTTGTTTTAATCAGATCTAGCTCGTCAGTTCATAAAATCTCCTAGCCTTCCCCTCTTATTTCCCCTCGGCCACACTCCCTCCTCCCACCATTCCTCCACCCTTCTCGCAGAAATCCGCCACCATACTCCCATCTCCGACCAAATTACTCCCCTCTCCATCCTCTTTCCATTCCTCCACATCCAAATACTCAAATCTTTTTCCATTAAGCCAAAAATTGATTTAAAAACTCAAGAACCCTAGAACTTGGGGTTCTTGAATTTTTGGTCAAATTCAACCATCTTTTCTTGCATTTCACATATTGGTGTTGTCTAGACTCATTCAATCTTTCTCACGGTAACACTTCTCACTTTATTGTTGAATTTAAAGTGTGTTGAAAAGTGGGTGTTCTTCAATTTTGAAATTTTGCTATAGTTTGGGATTGTGTGATGCCATTTGGGATATGGTATTGAATTTTTGGGTGTTTTTTGAGTGTTGGTGAGCTAGTAGCATATTGGGGATGATTGTTTTGGTGATTGAGGTTTGTGACACTTTGTAACACTTTGCTACACTTATTGTGACACTTTGCTACACTTTTTGTGACACTTTGTGCCCTCTGCGACACTTCCTCAAATTTTGTAGCATAGTGTATTTTCGTTGGTTTTTGGAGTTTGTTCTTACTGTTTAGTTATCTTATGGCTCTGGAAAAAAAACCACTTGTGTTGCTAGTTTGTCCCAAGCTCATGTGGTTAACCACATGGGGTTGACCTGCATTATAGGGAAATATGCTAGATGGTGGGCAAACTTGGTCACCCCCAACCGTATGATTCATTCAACAAAGTTTTCCCATTAGCCCACTTTGGCAAAATTGGGGTTGTGGCAACCCATTGTGCAATTGTTTAGGAAAGTTAGCTTGGTTGGTTTTCTGGACAGAGAGCATTGACCTTCCTGAAGTACACACTCGAGTTCCTTGCCACACTCAGAAAGAAGGATTGGGATGGGGAGAAATACATCTCATTTCACCTCAATGATGAGCCACGTGAGATGAGTTATGATGAATTATCTAAGGCTTTTGGATGGAAGCTTGAGACCGGAGATGGTGATTACGTTAATGCCCCTGGTTACTGTGAGTCATTCTTTTCACCGACGATCACTAGGAGAGCAAGAAGAAATACTAACAAGGCCTCTCTCATCGTCCTTCTAGCTTTGCGCACTGCCCACCGGTTACTGGTCATAGGAATGATGTGTCAGGGTGAACTCACTCAGTGTCCCAACAACTTTATAATGTCTGTCTGGGCGATGACGTCTGCGGGACAGGGCTATCTTGTCTGGATAGATCAATAGGTCGATATATGCATCGAGCTGTCAACATTGGACAAAGGACGATAAGCAAGGGATGGATGTTGACCCTCATTGCCACAAAGTTGAGGATGTGAGACCCGAGCACAACCGAGTCCTTTTTGGGCAGGCATGACTGCTACCTAGACATCGACAGGCTATGCAAATCCAGCATGTTGCAAGTTGCTAGGGATGACTTTATTTAGAGGTACGGGACGCAGTCTCTTATTCTTGAAACTTCCCCAAGTAGGTAAGGTGGCCATCACTGAGGACACACTGGTCCACAATCTTTTCATATAGCCAGACACCGAGTATAGCTATAATTTTTGGAAAGCACTACGGACGGGGCAACCTCATGCACGAGATCTATCTCCAAGTCAACAAGCACCACCTCCCCATGCACCTCCCCATGTACCTCCCAAGAGAACTAGCATGATACCCCCGATCTGAGATAGGATGTACTTGGCATACTTGCTCATATTGAGGGTAGATTTGACCAGTTTTAGCTGCATGTCGACCAGCAGGTCCATACCAAGCTTGACACCATCATCTCGGAGGTTCGCCAAGCTCGTCATCGGGGATGAGCTAGACCCTCGTGGTCCTAGTTGGAGTACTTTCCGTTTTCCATTATTCCACATTTACGCTTTGATTTTTCATAGACATTGGGGACAATGCTAGATTTTAAGTGTGGGGTGGGGGAATTAGTTAAGTTCATTGCTAGCATGTGCTTTTGATGTGATATTGCTCTTTTTGCATTGTATTTAATAACTTCTTAGGAGGTTTTTAAAAAAATAAAAAATGAAAATTTTTTAATCTTGCTAAGTTGAAAACCTGCTTGCGGGCAACTTAGGAAAAATTGAGGGTCCGGATAGATTGAAAACCCGAAAGGGCAATCTATGCAAAAATGAGAGGTTAAATTGTGTAGTAAAAGGTGAGGCATAAGGTAAAAAGAATGTGAAGCTAGGATAAAACCCCGAAAGGGCTCCTAGGCAAAATGAGAGAAATTGAGAGAAATGAAAAAAAATTGAAAGCTCATTTTGCCATTTTGGAAACTTTTGGGTATAGTTAACTTCTTTTACCTTATTTTTGGATGATTAAAACCTCATTTGGATGCAATTTTTTCTTGGAAATTTTGTTGGGTAGAATCTTTTAGGCATAAATATAGGGATGCGTAGTCTCTCATGTTTAGGGTTAAAATAATTCTCAACGAAAGGTTTGGAATTTGTTATGGGATGGGGAAAAAATTTAAGAACCACCTTAGGACTTTATTTTCTTCACTTGAGGGCGAGCAAATGTTTAAGTGCGGGGTGTTTTGATGAGCTCAATTTATATCCCATTTTTAGCACATTCGAAATCTAATTTTGTAATAGATTAGGGATTTAATTGAAAAGAAACTAAAATTTTATCAATTAAGGGGCTAGGATGAATTCATATGTTTTATATCCTAATTCTTTAATTTATGAAGTGTTCTAGACTTTGTTAGAGTGTCCGGGTTTGGAAGAGTTCAAATGTTGAAAAAAATGAAGTAGAAGATTGGAAGAAGGCCAAATTGTCTTTGGTACAATATTGGAAGAAAGCCAAATTTCATTTGCTAGAAGCTAAAATTCAGCATGAGTCTTGCAGCCTGCATCCCACATTGCGGCCCGTAGCAGAAGTCAAGAACGACAAAGCGGGTCAGCATGAGTATTGCGGGCAGCAGCCCACAGTGGGTGTTTTTAGCCTAGCTTTAAAAGCTGATTTTTAGCTCAAAAAATCTCCCTCTTCATTTATTTTAGATCCATATCCAAAAATACTCTCCCAAAACCCTAGTTTGCATTTATTTTTCATCTTTAATTCTATGTTTACCATGGACTCTTGCTATTGTGTTATGGGTTTTCATAATCTAGGCTAAATATACTCTTGGGAGCAATCGGTAAACATTTTCAGTATGAATTTGAGATTCAATTTATCCTATTTTGTGCTTTGATTATCAAGTATATTTTGTGCTTCCTTGTGTGGTTAATGCATTATTTAGACTAGGATGGTCAACTAGTTGATGATAATTTACTAGGTTTTTGGCCAAACCCGAAAGACTGTGACTTTCGCCATTGTCATTATTGTTGGTCAATGCTAGGTTATAATTAGGAGTGACAACTAATTATGATTATTGATTGATGAAATCGCTTAGATTTTAGATGAATTTGAATGGGTTTGACTAATTATCAATGTGGCTCACTAATAACGATTAGCATGAAGGTCGGTCCTCGTAGTTGTTATTAGTAGATATGATTGTGCTATCCATGCGTTTCTCACTTGTAGAACATTGTTATAGTTGTTGGGTCTCCATGTGTATTTCTATCCTTGGGCAAGTCTATGTCGCTAATAGTCTAGAGTGACCCGAGGGTAAAGGTTATTTTGTGGCGCCGATCACTCATTCTAACTATAACCGAGGAGAGGTGAGAAATGTCTTCACTCGAAAGGTGTTGACAAGTTCTCCACAATATGTGATCAATGCATGAAAATAGGATAATTTGTCGATGATCAAAGAACAACTAGAAATGTAAACCAATTGCGCCCAAGACTTGCTATAATCTTAGTTGTATCATTTGTGCTATTTTTTATCGTATTTGCATCGTTCTTTGTAATCGCTTGTTAATTTAGTTTCTTAAAGTAGTCTTAGTGTTTTCCAAAATCAACCCCCCCCCCCCCCCCAAACTTTGTTACCACACACTTAGAATGACTTTTTTGTGTGCTTTTTAACTACGATTTCACACTCGATAAAACCCCATTTTCCTCGTGGATGACCCCATCTTACCGGATTTTAGGCGCGGCCTATTCTCTTTGGCTATATAATCGTGCGGTTTCTGGGAATTTAAAACCTGATTTCCTCCATAAATTCTCCGCTAGCTGCTATTTAGTAGTTAGCCATAATTTGAGCCTATAAATACTATCTTTGAAAGGCACGGCAATGGCCTCCCAGCAAAACTAACTTATTTTGAAAGTAAGGTGAGACCAGCTTATGTGTTTCCTCAAAAAATAGTTTATGCTTCTTAAACAAGCACTTTTTTAGCATCTTATCAAACACTAAAATTATAAGCAAAGAACTTATAAGCCCAACCAAACACACCATATAGCTTGTTTTGGACTCCAACCCTCTTCTGCAACAAATCTCGTGCAGCAAGAATGACAGAGCCTGAAGTTGTACCAAATGGAAGATCTCCTGGTTTTTCTCCATACAATGTTTCAAAAGGTGACAATTTGAGACTGGTATGATGTGCAGTATTGTACCACCTCAGCCATTCCCAACATGTTTTTCCAAGTATCAGGTTGCTCTCTACAAAAGCACATGAAATAAGCCTCCAATACTTGCTTCACCCTTTTTGTCTACCCATCGGTTCCATGGTGATAAAATGTGCCAAACTGTAGCTCCATCCCTAGCCTCTCAAACAGTTATTTCCATGAGTGGCTTGTAAAAACCTTGCCACTAGTTACGGTTTCAAGCATTCCATGAAGCCTATATATCTCATCCATGAATCTTGTAGCTACTTTAGAAGCTGAAAATGGATGTGAAAAAACTATGAAGTGACAGTACTTTGCTAGCCTATCTACAACTACTAAAATTGTGGCATAGCCCCGCGACACAAGTATTTTTCCCACAAAGTCCATAGTTAGCTGCTCCAAGGTTGGACTGGTATGGGGAGTGGTGGTAATAGATCTGCAAGATAACAATTTTCATGCTTATTCCTTTGAAAAACTTCACAAATGTAGACAAATTCCAGAACTCCTATTTTGATGTTCGGCTAAAAGAACACAACTGGCATTTTTTTCAAAGTTGCATTCTGGCCCAACTGGGCTCCCACAAGTGAAGAATGCATGGACAAGATGGTAGATATATTTTTTTATAACCGAAAGAGCCCACATATATCTTCTTCTTTTTTAAACATTCCTCTTGCATAACTGAACTCAGAATTAGACCGATCAGTTTGTAAAGCTACCCTAGCAAATATTTGTCGAACTTGATCATCGCATTCATAATTGTACTCTAATGTTGAACCACAGTGGCACTACTGATGAAGAATTCCCTCTTCCTATCTTGCAAGAAGAATTAATAATTGTGCTAAGTTCAACGATATTTTCCCTTCATAAATAACAGGTTCCAACAACTCCTGATCAGAAATTGGAATTGAATCCTGATCGTGTATTTGAATAGGGTATTCCCCCAGCTGTTAAACAATCTGATGCAATTACATGTAAAGTATTGTCACTGAGGGTGAGGGTCACTGAGGGTGGTTCCATTTCTTCATAAACAAAAGAATCCAAACAACCTTCTGAATGTAATCCTCATAATCTTTTTGGTGAAAAAGGTTGTTGATTTTATCTTCACTGTTGGACTGAAAACCCACCGGCCTTCTTGGCATTGCATCAACAACATCATTTGTGGAACCACTCTTGTATTCGATTTCAAAATTCATCGCAACAATTTAGTGATCCACTTGTGCTGAATGGGATATGAATTTTTTGACTTAACAAGTACTGTAGGTTTTGGTGTCATTTTTCAAAATGAACTTATTCCCTACTATGTAGTGCCTCAATTTCTCTACCACTACCATCAATGCCATCAGTTCCTTTTCATATGTTGAAAGGGCTTTGTTTCTTTCAAAGCAGGTTTCACTGATAAAAAAAATAAGTATGTCTTCTTTCATGAGAACAACTACCATGCCACTGTCACCGGAATCGGTTTCATTGACAAATAGTTTATGGCATCCTAAGGATAGAAGCAGTAGTCATCATTTTTTGAGTGCATCAAAAGCTTCCTGAGCTGCTGAACTCCATTTGAATAAATCTTTCTTTAAATGATCTTGCAGTGGCTTGCAAATGATTCCATAATTAGGAATGGATCTCTTGTAATATCATGTCAATCCTAGGAATCCTCTCAGTTCCTTGATGGTTGTGTTAACTATGATGTTGATCTTATCACTGTCCAATTCAACCCCCTTATTAGATATGAGGTGCCCCATATATTCTATATTTTTATGAGCAAAAATACACTCGGACTCCTTGGCATACAGCCAATGGCAGAGCCAGAACTCCATATTGGGGGAGGGGGACTTAATGATAATGGCAAAATATGGCATCTCATTCACCGACGAAATTAGAAATTTAAAATTGAAAATACGAGATACTACCTCTATGCTGAATGAAGCCACACCTTTTAACATATTTACACATATACTAAGTCAAAATTTGTTTTTCTGTTGAATGAAAATTTATTAATATAAATCTTAAACATCACATATGCATACATTTGAACACTATCATATACGTAATATTTTATTAGATTTTTCGTAATATATATCTAACATGTCGAAATTATAATTATTAATTATATATTATAATCAAAGATATAGTGAATGTATTTTTTAATTTAAATTTGCAATATAACATATTATAATACATGTGCTTTTGAATTATAACACCTATAAGTCATAAGAGAGCACCATTTGTTAGACCACGGAACGTTTAGACCAACCATGAGAACTCCCATACCTAGTGGCTCAGGGTTTTTTTTTTCCAAATTTCCGGATTTGACTTCGATCATACTTTCAGTCCAGTGGTCAAAGCCTGTACAGTTCAGACTGTTCTTGCCATTTCTACTATCTGATCCTGGCCCCTTCATAAGCTAGATGTCCAAAATGACTTTCTCAACAACGTGGTTGACTCTCTAATTTATAGGGATGACAATGGGGCAGGCGGGTGCGGATTATAGTACATCCATACCCATGCCCACCTAAAATTTTCTTACCATACCCGTCCCACTACCCATGGCGAGTACAGCTTCAAAATTCACCCTCCCCATTAGGTATTATACAAAATTCATACCCGCTCCATCACCCACTTGGGTCTCCCTACCCACTTCATATCCATTGTTCTCATTCCACTTATATCTTCAAAAATAGCTAAAATCCACTTTTTAGAGTAAATTTTATATTAAAATTTAATAAATACATTAACATGAAATTACTATAGGTAAGATATGTGCAATATGAATAAATGATAATTTATTTTATATTAAATTAGTGGGTACATAACGGGTTTAGTGAGGTGGAGCGGGTGTGAACTAATATCCACTTCCGACCCACTACCCATGGTGGGTATAATTTCATACTCATACCCGCCCACCCCCCACAAAATATACCTCCATACCCGCCCCATTGGAGCGGGTACGGGGCGGATCTCCACCAAAACTCGCCTCACTGCCATCCATACTAATTTATATGGCACAACCAGTCGGCTACAAAGACCCACACCATCTTGAATATATATGTCGCCTGCGAAAGGCCATTTATGATCTTAAGCAAGCTCCACGAGCATGCTTCCAGCGGTTCAGTACTTATTTATCTCAACTTGGTTTTCGGTATTGCTCTGCAGACACTTAGTTATTTATGTTTTCTCGAGGATCCTCGTTGTTGAATTTTCTCGCTTATGTGTATGACAACATCCTCACCAGCTATGACTCGGCTCTCATCCAAAAGTTCATTGATCGTACTCATCAAGAGTTTGCTATTAAGGACTTGGGTGCACTCTATTACTTTCTTGGCCTCGAAATTTCTCCTTCCCCCTCAAGTCTTCTTCTTGGTCAGGCTAAGTATGCTCGTGATATTCTCACTTGTGGTGGGATGTTTGATGCAGCTCTTTTGTAAATACTTGTACTTTTGAATTATAACACCTATAAGTCATAAGAGAGCCTCTTTTGTTAGATCACCTAACGGTTAGACCGATAATGAGAAATTTTTTTTTAACTTTTAAGATCAAATTATAATTATTTTATATTTTGAGATATATTTTAATTTTTTTTTGAAATTATAGGAGTCTCGATGCAATAAATGAAATAAACATCCAATCATCTCATTAGTTATATTAATTATAAAAAGACAGTGTGTAATGGTTAGTCAGATTAAAACAAAACTTTGTGAAGTCATAATAGTTTTACAATAACCACATTTACTACAATATATGATAACTGAAAAATATATAACAAAAGCTAAATGGAAACAAATTCTACAGCAAAAATTTATTTACTAAATGGATAAAGGAGAAGTTAAAATGAGATATCAAACAATTGGAAATGGCTTATAGATAAACAAATCATTATATATATACTCCGCTTGTCCCACTTGTTTTTGCACTTTGTCTCATCCTTCCTTTGTCCACATTGCGAAACCCTGCCGTATGAAACTTGCAACGTGGAAATCTTACGGGCAGAAGATAAAATGCTTGATGGTCGGCAGATCATAGGGGGTGCTGGCACACTCCCTCGCCCACCCCCTAGCTCCGCCAGTGCATACAACTAATGTGCTCTCATCAAACTTAGTACCTTTCTCACATGAATGATATGATCATCTGAGGTTCTACGGTAAACCAAAATATCATTAAAAAAAATAGAACAAATTTTCTCATAAGTTCTTTGAAGGCTTGGTTCATTAAAGCCTGAAATGTAGTTGGTGCATTTGTGAGCCTAAAAGCAATACAATAAACTCAAAATGTGCATGATGAGTTTGGAATGCATTTGATAACCATATCTGAGGTTTAGTTTAGAGAAAAAAGAAGTTTCATGAAATTAATTGAAAAATTCGTCACTGATAGGGATGGGAAACTTATCTTTACTGTGATGTCATTCAGATTCATGTAATCTATACACAATCACCAACTTTAATCTTTTTTCTTGGCCAACAAAAAAGGTGCAGCAAGGGCTATTGCTTTCTTGAACCACTTTACTCTTGATCAACTCTCAAACCTGCTTTGCAATCTCTTCCTTGTATGCATGAGCATACCCGTAAGGTTTGATCTTGTAGTGATTCTGGTTTTAAAAGAATGGGATGATAAACTTTTCTTTATTGAGGTAAAAATGTTGGAGCTGCAAATACTTCTGAGAATTCAGAATAACTTGTAGTTCTTCTGGTATTTCATGTGTGTTAGAATTCTTGGGAGTATATATTGGTGTAAAAGCATCACCCGTCCGATCCTCAACACCATCCCTATTTTGATCCTTATCCTCCTGATCCAACTCCAACTCCAACTCCAACATAGAATGTAAAATCTAAAATCTTCGTTTTTATGTAACGAGTGATCTCCTGAGCTTCAAAACCCCTTTCCAAATCCAGATAAGTGCTATATGAATTTCCATACAACATTCATTGAGATTCAAAACTACTGATAGCCACATCATTGGTTCTAAAACTGAAAGATATAGGGCTTAAGTACTTCATCCAACCCACTCCTAGTATCATATATACAATGAGAAAACTTCATAAAAAATTAGCATCAGCGGATAGTAGGCTATGTTGATAGTAAATTTGCTACATGTGCAACTGATGAATCAAGCCTTCAGAGTGAGACCATTTTCAGAGGGCTCTCCAACGTAGAACCCTAACATAAGACCGAATTTTGACATCAATAACAGTTTTCTAACAACTGCATCAAAGTTCTCTGTTTATTGTCTTACAAGTAATACAAGGAAATCTACCAAGTAAAGCCACAAGACGGGTAGAAGCAGTAGGGCGTATCCACTTAATCTGCACATAAAGTCAAACTGTTAGCACTGATATAAATAACAATAGTTGAACCAATGATATGTGAAAGCTTGGAAACATTACATTTGGTAGTGGAAGTCTCTATAAACATGAAAAACCAAGTCACCGTTGAGCTTAATCATCAAATCAACCAGTTTACATTTGAATTCTTCTTAAAATCGCATAGAAAGATCACATGTAGTAATAAGAGAAGTTCGTGGAGAAATGAAGGATGTAAATTTCCATTGAGAATTTAATCCAATAGCTAGGCCGCCGCCCTGGAAATTGCTCTTCGGCAAGGTTCCTTTTTTTTCATACCTCCGACCTCTATTTCCTTTTGTTGCATGTTAATTTTTTTTGTGATATTTATATTAGTGTTTTGGTTGTTGCCTAACATGTCCAGCGTTGAAGAGATCAGAAATTTCCGCCATTGACCGCCGCTTTGGTCACCTTATCTGTGAGTCTCAGACACCTGCCCAGTCAATTTTTATTTTCGTTAAGCTGATTGAACCTTACATTATTTTACGAATGTGTTGAACGATTATGTATGAGTTGTGATAGAAAATTTGTTGTTGAATTTTGTGTTACATTATCATTTGTGGAGAACCCGAAATAATTTAGTTAATTTGAATGTGTTGTATGATTGTGTGTAGTTTGAATGATTATGTTTGGTCGGAAGCTATGATAGTGTTTAAAAGTTATGTATAATGCTATGATAGTGTTTAAAAGCTATGATAGTGTTTAAAAGTTATGATAATGCTAATGCGTGACTATATGAAGTAATTATGTGAATTGTTTACTGATTAATGTATTAAGTTTGTAGTAATAGTAATAACATTTGAGGATACAATGAAAACGAATGTCGAATGAAAAGGAAATAAAAGTGATGCATTTGTATAATTGTTTACTGATTAATGTATTAAGTTTGTAGTAATAGTTTTGTTGATGAGGCCGAGTGGAGTACATATTTGAGGATACAATGAAAAGGAATGTCGAACGAAAAGGATTTAAAAGTTATGTATTTGTATATTTCAGTTGTACGATGTTTTTTACGGTGTATATGTAGAGATGGGGTCAGATTAAGTTTGATTTGACCGTGGGTGTGTATTATGATCCTCCAATACCGGAGCGGAACGTGACTCTCGAGAGGAGGTTGAACCACACCGAGTTAGTTGATTTAATTCTCACGAGACTTGGCCTTGCAAATGAGGGGTATATGTTGAAAATATATTACCGCTGTCCTGAACTGATTGGTTCGGCTGTATACTATCGGTGTTATAATGTGGAAGATAATGAGTCAACCGCGTTCTTCTTCAACATTGTTGATCGATTGTCGTCCTCCGTGGATTTTTACATTGTTATGGAACAGTTGACAAGCACTAATGATGGGGCACGGCCAAGCACATTCATGTCGTTGTTGAGAAACATGCAAAACTTTGCCACTGTACCAAGTATACCACCACCTGTTCATAGCCGAGATTTGGAAATTGGTGAGTCCAGCCAACCTGGTAGGTATGTTCACGTGGATTGTGTTCAGCCGTCCACAAGTGGTGGTATGTATGGTATGGACCACAACGAGCAGAATGTCTTCGACGATGATTAGGTGAGTCACATTAGCGACCATGTTGTTCAGCATGTTGGTAGCGAAGACGATGGTGAGGAAGCTGAACTTGACGGTGGAAGTGAGGATGATCATTCCTTATCAACTGATTCAAATCCTGGGGACGAGGATGAACAAGTGGTGTGCATGAACAATGTACCCACGTCGTTTCATATTCTGGTGAATCCTGATACACAGGCCTACTATAGGGATTATGGGGGCCCTGATGAGGATAGCTATGACCCAACTCATTTTGGGTCTGGAGTTTCTACTTATGTTCAAGAGACTGGTGAAGTGGAGTTGGGTATGCAATTCCAGACGAAGTCCATGTTGGTTGAAGCTATTTCTAGGTGGAGTTCCATGATTAACAGGGAACACAGAGTCATGGAGAGCAGGACACGCACATGGTATGCGAAATGCAAGGACGTTGTCGAAGGAACTGGGAATTGTCTTTGGGTTTCCAGAGCTACCAAAAAGGCTTCGCATGGCATGTGGGAGATCACCAGATGGGCAAGTAGCCATGGGTGTGTTGGTGCTGGTTGATCTAAGGGTAATATGAATCTGACGTTGGTGATGATAGCATGTTCAATCCGCCACAACATAGATGTAAACCCTTCATACACAGTGAAAGATGTACAAGCTCAAGTCAAGACGGAGTTCAGTGTTACCCTTTCCTACAAGAAGGTGTGGTATGCTCGACAGAAGGTAATTGACATGGGATTCGGAACTTGGGAGGATTCATTTGAACAGCTCCCAACGTTTAAGGATGAGCTTGTCAGGGCTAATCCAAGCACCATTTTTATTGGGCTGATGTACCTGACAGAATACATGGTCACGGGTGTAGGAATTTTAAATTTGTGTTCTGGGCATTTGGTCAGGAAATTGAAGCTTTTTGCCACTGCAGGCCAGTCATTAGTGTAGATGGCACTCATTTGAGAGGTGCATATAAGGCTACAATGCTTTTTGTCGTGACGCACGGTGCAAATGATTACATACTCCCCATCGCTTACACAATTGTTGACGACGAAACGAATGAAAGTTAGAAATGGTTCATGGGGAGACTGCATCTTCACGTTATTGGTGGTGATAGCAGGCCAATCTGTATCATATCAGATAGGCATGCTGGAATTATAAATGCGATAACACATATAGAGGAGTGGATGGAGCCAGCTGGATACCATCGAATTTGCCTATGGCATTTTCAGTCAAACTTCCTATCATATGAACGCGGGAAGTTCAAGAATGTGCTTATGAAGACTCTGGTGTGGCAGCTTGGTGGTGCCAGACGAGAGAGCAAGTGGAGGGAGTACAAGGAGGAGCTGGAGAGTATAGATCCATCTGCATGGGCTTGGCTGGCACAGGAAGATAGGAGTAAGTGGTGTCTTGCCTTTGATGAGGGTGATCGACGTTGGGGAATTCTCACAAAAAATTTGTCAGAGAGTTTCAACAACTGTTTATGGCACGCACGTCATCTCCCAATAACAGCGTGTGTCAAAGCGACATTCAAGCGAACAGTTGAAATGTTTGCCCAAAGGGTTATGGATGCCACGAACTGGAGGTACTTTCCTGATTCATTAGAGTTATTTATGTGTTCACAGACCACTTTCTGTATTCTAAATTCTTGTTTGTTTGTCTAGGTCCGTGTTTCCTAAGAGGAATTGGAAAAAGTTTCAGAAGCAGGACATAAGGGCACAGGGACATATCGTCACCTTGTTTGGTCATGCGTCGCAGACTTATAGGGTTGTGAAGAAACATTGATGGGAGCATTAGTGAAAGACAGTACACAGTCAAATACCGGAGAAGGGAGTGTACTAGTCGCGAATGGCAAATATTCCAACTCCCTTGTTCTTATGCCTTGGCCGTCTGTCAGCATAGGCGTGACGATCCTGCTAGTCTATGTGACAGGGTGTATCACACGACCACCTACGTACAATAATATAGTCAGGGTTTCATGCCTGTACGAGATGTGCCCATTGGAGGTTGATTCCTGATGCAGAAAAGTTTCGCAATAGGAGGCGTGGACAGTTTGCGGAGAGAAGGATAAGGAATCAAATGGATGAGAGGGTGCTGGGTGAATCCAGGGGCGTCCGTAGGCGCGGTCGTGCTTAGTGTCATGTTGTCATATGGTGTTTGTAATATCACCTCTGTAGTATGGCACAACGTGGAATATTTATCACATGATGTAGTATAACGTTTATTTGTCGAATATGTATGACATGATGTAGAATAAGTTGCCTTTGTGGTAATCTTGAATAATTAATTTTGACATGTTATAATTGTTAACAGGGACACACAATGTATCATCCAGGACCCATTGAGGAGGATTTGTTGTACCTACATCAGGAGCATCGTGCCCGTGCATTATACAACGGTCATTTAGAGGATGAGGCATTGCAGGTGAGACAATGCGATGGGGCATGCTGGACCGAACTAATGCATGACAGAGTAATGAGCTATGGGCGTGATTCGGGATTCCAGGGACTCCTAGATTTTGCACCGATACACATAGACCATTCACTCATCACTGCCCTAGTGGAGCGGTGGCGACCCGAGATGCACACATTTCACCTGCCGATGGGGGAGGCTACGGTCACATTGCATGATGTGGGGATGCTATGGGGTTTTCCGATCGATGGAATCCCAGTCACAAGAGTAGACACTAGTAGGTGTAGGGAGGACTGGATAAGATTGTGCACAGACTACTTGGGTGCTACACCCGACCCCAGTGTTATCCGTGGAGGTCTCATTAGGGCAAGCTGGTTGGGAAACTTATTGCACAGTTTGTTCCCTATTCATCCTACTGATGTACAGTGTCAACAACGGGCGAGAGTATTCATTCTACTGCTAGTTGGGGGAATGCTCATGTCAGACACATCTGGCCACCTAATTCCATTGATCTACTTGTCGGTACTGATGGACCTAGGTACAGTACATCAGTACAGTTGGGGGAGTGCCATTCTTGCGTACTTGTATCGGTGCTTATGTGACGCTGCAATTCCACAAGTTGAATCCATATCTGGGCCACTTATCTTGCTACAAGTAAATTTGTTGGTCAATCAAGTCATTTGTACATAATGTCCATAATATTACTTTATAATACATTTAATTATATTTATTGACAGTTGTGGGTATGGGAGCGCATACCATCCATCCGGCCTGCAGTTGCTCTACCAATAACAGTGACGATGAGTGCTGTTGGGTCCCGGTACGTGCCAAATTAGTCTAGAGACACTCTTTTTAAACCACAGGCCATTCCTTACACTGTCTAATATAATTCACTCTGTTCCTCATACGTGGAGAGTCCGTTACGATTTATCACAATCCCCGATGCATGTTTTGAAAGTGTAGCGCGATCAGCTCGTATCTCTCAATCACAATCAGGTATATGCCATTTTGGATTATGATTTTTTGATTTCGTGGTGAAAATTGTTTTAGTTACCTAACCGCAACACCTGCATGTTGTTTCAGTTTATTTGGCAGCCATACACAGCGGATGTCGTTGAACGACTCCCGTGGTACTGTACAGCTGGTAGCAACAGCTGGCTACTTTGCATTGACCTCATTTGCTGGCAAGTCGTGGAGTATCATCATGCACATCGTGTTCTCAGGAAGTTCGGCCTAATCCAGCCAATACCCACCCAGTTGGTCAGTAGGGATGAGTATAAACTGTTTCATACTAGAGACCGTCGAGGAAGGTCTGGCATGGATTGGCGTGTCGAACTGAGAAGATATCTCGATGCTTGGGAACATCGATCCGATCAACAAGTAAACACACTTGCGTGTTCAGATCCATACATACCCAGTCGTGAATACATGGAGTGGTACTTTCGCAAGACGATGACCATGATTGATCAGGCAGGATGGCCTGTAACAGCTACAGAGGGTTTCCGTGGAGACGGTGCAACTCTGGAGTACATGGTATTTCCTAAATTTCTAATATTGTTAAGAAATAATACTTCAGATTTCCTCAAAATTATATATCTAACATGTTTATCTCGTTTCTGTAGTTGCAGGCAATGACCCAGTTGCACATCATGTCAGATATTAATTTGGATGAATGTTCCCCACATTCCACGGAAGTTATCAGGGGAATGCATGGTGTTATCACACGTAGTCTAGAATACGCGCATCAGCCCTCTAGACCGCAGTATTATCAGTCGTTTGTGCACTGTGAGGAGCCTCCCCCTGGTGTGATATATACTAACCTCAGAAGCCACCGTCAGGCTCCACCTGGTCGACAGGGAGGTCAGAGGCCGCGTGCTAGGGGCCAAACATAACACATTGGTTCATCACAAGCTGGACCCTCACATGCGAGTCAATCGATTGGCAGACCATTACATGGTGGACCCTCACAGTATGGCATGACTCCTTCAGATTACACTGCATATGTCACTCCCACAGCTAGTCAAGCATTCATGTCGCCTACCGCTCCATTACATACCGCTAGTGTTCCACATGTCTATTATGATTCAAATGAGGAGGCATGAGACAAAATGGAGGAGGAAATACCAGAGGGAGCTCCAGATGAGGAAGTACATGTACCTATCGAGATGGCTGTTCCACGACGGACATCTAGGACCATACATCCCCCCCTCCTGTGTGGAACGGGTGGAAAGATTTGCAGAGGTCGTCATTAGGACATTACATGCCACTCAGCACTGATTAGCATTACATTTCACACGTATTGTTCGGCTACTGTACATTTATGCTAATTTATAGTCATTCTAACTGTGCAATAATTCAGCATCTACTCCTATATTCAAGACTAGTTCAAAAATTGGAAATCACACAATCCTAATTTGTCAAATTACACAATCTTTACCAAAAACAAGTATATGAAAAATAAGAAGTTATACTTTGTTGCATTAAAAGAAATTTCATTACTTAAATTCATGACGCATTTTGTTGAATACGCATATGTTGAATTCAGGACACGATAAAAAAAAATTCAAGACGCTTCCTCTAATGAATTTACAAAAAAATAATTAAAAACAACGAAACCAGATGCATTGCGGATTTTTCTTCAGACAATACGTTACTACAATTTTCGCAATTTTTTTCACTATAATTCCAACATGAAAATAAATTTTGCATGTGACCCAATCATGAATTTTGGGGATCTAAAATAAATTTTGCATGTGACCCAAAATAAATTCTGGGGATCTAAAATAAATTTTCTCGACATAAAATTTTCATGTGACCCAATCAAAAAAATGCGATCAAACTGAGAAAATTATTCTGGAATAAAACAACAATTCAGGACTACATTTTCGGGAAGAAAATTATTCAGCAACAAAAATTATTACCAATATAATTGGTAAAAATCACGAAATTAGGGGACTCCATTTTCACGAAAATAAATTGGGAAATTAGAGGACTCATTCAGAGAATGATTCCTCATCATTTTCCAAAAAGAAATGCCATCAAGAGGACGCATTCTTGTAATGCGTCCTCTAAATTTCGTTGAAATTTTTTTTTTCAGCAAGGAGAGGACGCATTCGCCAAATGCGTCCTCCCTACTAATGTCCAAATCCCAGCTCATGCACACCTGCATCCAAAATTTAAATAATTAGCATATTAAAATCAAGAACTCTGATCCGACACGGAAGAACTTCACATGCCAGGATTCCGCCCCCTTTTCGGAGTGTCGTGAAAAAACGTGAGTCATTGGATTTCATGTTTTTAATGATGTTTGCGGGTATTACAATCTCCACGAAAATCACAGAAACAAAATTGACAAAAATGAAGGAGGATTGAAAACAAAAGAAGAGGATTGAAAATAGAAGAAATAAAGTTTGAGGTAAAACGTTGACATTTTGGAAAACCAGAATGTCAAAATGCCAGTGAATGCCCCCGATTGATAACGAAATGCAAACAATTCCATTTATATGGTGCTTTGTGATAAATATGTTGTGGCTACATTAATGAACCAATTTTTACTGAATAAAATTCATTTTAAAATGATGACATGGAAAACTTGTGAAAATATTAATATATGTTTTAAATATAATCCTAAATAATATATAGATATCGAACTAGAATATTAATATATTATATAAACTCAATGAAAATATAAATAAATTATCATTTTAGATATGTTTTTAATTTAAGATATAATAATATCAATCATATATATAATAGAATATTAAAATAAAAGAACAAAACAAATTATATGAAATATTACATACAAAAATAAGAAAAACAAAAAAGGTGGACAAGATTGTTACATTACCAAATATTGTTTACAAATTACATTGTCCAATTAATGAAAATTGCTTGTGACATGTCCTTTGAAACAGAGTAGCGAGAATGAGTGAGCGCATCACGTGAGGGTTTAAATGATTCCTTACTCGATTTTGGCAATTATGAGAAAACATTGCTTATATTGAAGTTTTTGGATTTATATGGTAAGACAGTTGGTTCCATAGTGAATGTTCCTTAACTTGATATAGTGGGATGTTTCTTTAACTAACGATTTTGATCGATTTGATTTTGTGCTTTTAAATGTTTGGGGGGAAGTACGATCTAAGTGTAGGAATGAACATATGAGTGAATGGGGTAAATGAGTGATCTCACCATAAAATAAACACAGTAGCAACGGAGGAAAAAATTAGGGTCATAAATCAAAAGAGTAAAATTCAATGTTCGACCTCCATCCTCGTCATGCCTAGCAATAACATCACAGAGTACTGATTCTGACAATAGACTACGAGCATCTAAGAAAATAAAGGAATTTCATCCACTTTCTCGGAAGATGACATTTTTAGTCCGAATCGAGTCTGTTGTGCATAGATATTACTAAGGTTTTTCATCATGTATGGAGAAATTTTAAAACGTTCATCCAATTTAGGGAATTCGTCATCTGGTAGGGAGAACTTTTTAATATGTGGGACCGTCTTCTCGTGAGACATTATGAATCGGCTACCTTCTGATGGGATATTAATCATTTATCAATAAATTGTCTTCTAGTGAGATGTCTCTTCAATAAGGATTGGTTATCTTCTTATAGGATTTTATGCTTTTAAATATGTCATATGCAATATTAACGTAAATTTTATTTCAAAAGTTTTGCCATAATGTTCCTCTTGGGGAGAACGAATCCCAGAGCATCAGATTCTAATGAGAAAAACCTATATTGTCCCTTTTGGTGTGAACTACTCCCTGGGCACGAAAATAGAAAGTGTGGCCAACCTATAGCTCTTTTTTCATCTTGGGGGTATGTCTTAGCTGTAGAACAAAAGTTTTTCATGTTGATGGTAGGCCACTTTGAGGAGTCTGGCATTTTGTTTATTGGGGATTGCCAAGGAAATTCCACTGATCATTTGGATTCTCGTTATTTGTTATTATTTTTGTATAATTGGGGAAACTGTATCGGTGTTGTTTCAAAATAAAACTCATTCTTTCCTAATGTTGTAACCCAAATAAAAGTCTCAGTTTTATGAAGTACCTGATCCTCCGTGGCGGGTTTTTGGTGAGAGCATCTCCCACCTGGGATCACCTTCTTCCTCATTGTAGCTTCACTGGATCAAGTAAACTCCTTTCATTTTGTTAAGCTCCTTTCCAGTTGTCATCATGCAATGCTGAGTCATCTCCTAACCACCTCGTATCAAATCAATACTCTTTTTCGTTGGAAACTTCAACACCAAATAGCCTTCACCTAGTTCATCCATGTTCAACAAGTACGACACTGAAGAATGACTGGACATTGATGGTGGAAAAATCACACATCGTTATTTTATCCTTGTCGCCAGCGGCGGAACTAGGGGGCGGAGGGGTGCTAGCACCTCCCCTAAGATCCGGCGGCCCGGAATTTAGGCCTAGAGCCACCGGAAGCCACCGGATTCCTCCCCCCTTGAGGTCGTTGGTGCTGGAGCTAGGCAGCGAGCGGAAGAGGCCGCTGCTTGAAGAAGATGCTGGTTTTTTTATAACTAAACAAAACGACGTCGTTTTGGCTTAAGTGAAACGATCGTTTTGTTTAGCTGAATGGTAAAAAAATAAAGGGCCAATCGGGCTGAAACCCAATTGGCCCAAACAAAATATAATTAACTAATGGCCTAACGGCCCTAACCTAATAAGTAATAATATATACTCATAACTCACCAATCATCAATTAGTTTGGGAAATTGGGACAAACTCCAAGCCACTGCTCCAGGCTCCCAGCCGCGCGTCCACCACCGGCCAGCCACCGCCTTCCGCCGCCTTCCACGCCGCTGCTGCCGTCCGCCGCCTTCCGCCGTCCCCTTCTTCAACCACAATCAACAACCGCGTGGTTCGCATCCAAACCAAGGGAAAGGTATCATTTCAAGAAGCCAATATATTTTTGTTGTGTAATTTATGTTGAATAACTTGAATTAAATTGCTTATTTGTATGAAATTGTGAATACTGAATATAAATATGAATTGTGTTGAAATTGTGAAATTGTGCTAAGTATAGATTTGAATAATTTGACATATTTTTGACATATTTAATTAGACATATTTAATTAGACATATTTAATTAGACGTATTTAATTAGACGTGACGTATTTAATTAGACATATTTAATTAGACGTATTTAATTAGACATATTTAATTAGACGTATTTAATTAGACGTATTTAATTAGACGTATTTAATTAGACGTATTTAATTAGACATATTTAATTTGACATATTTAATTAGACATATTTTTGAGAAATTCTGAATATTGAATATCATATACATATTTAATTTGACATATTTTTCTTATTTTATGTCAAATAGGATATGGATAAATTCTTAATTCGAAGTAGTGGATCATCTATTTTTAAGAGACCAAGTGATTCAAATGAAGAAAGGATTAATGAAGAGGGTAGTAGTCAAAAGCATTCTCGTGTTGAGTTCAATTCGGATGATGTTATAAATGATCCCGGAAAACGTAAACTTATTAAGGATTTGATGTTACTATTAGAGATCAAGTGATGAGAGAATATGTGTTAAGAGGTCCTTCCCAACCTAAGGGCCATTCTTTTTCAAAGACAAAGCAGGGAAATGACTATAGATGTTTTCAACCTTCGTGGTATGAAAAATTTGATTGGTTGGAGTATAGCGCGTCAAAGGATGCAACATTTTTCTTTTGTTGCTATCTCTTCAGGAATTCACATAAGGGATGTCGAGAAGGAGAGGATGCATTTACTGTGAGTGGGGTTAACAATTGGAAGAAAGCGCTTGATATCTATAAGAAACATGTTGGCGTAGCGGGTAGTTCTCATAATGATGCAGCTGAACAATTGTATGCATTTAAGCGTCAAAGACAGAGTATCCTTCATTCTTATCAGGCATATGGGCGGGAATAAGAGATTGCATATCGCACGCATTTGACAGCCGCTTTGGATGTGACACGGTTCTTGCTAAATTAAGGTATGGCTTTTTGTGGCCATGATAAAGGGCTGGATTCTCTGAATAAGGGCAATTATCTTGGAATGATTGACTGGTATTGCAAGCAAAATGATGTTGTTGCTAAGACCATGAATGAAAATGGCCCTGGAAATTGCAAGCTCACATCTCCCAAAGTACAGAAGGAACTATCAAGTGCTTGTGCAAGTGAGGTAACAAATGTTATTGTTAATGATATTGGAGATAGTTATTTTTCTATATTGGTTGATGAGGCTAGAGATGCATCAATAAAAGAGCAAATGGGGGTTGTTTTAAGATATGTCAACAAACAAGGATGCATTCTTTAACGTTTTCTTAGTGTTGTGCATGTGCGTGATACTTCTGCTATTAGTTTGAAGAGTGCTATTGATGAATTGTTTGCAAAGCATAAATTATCAATGTCAAAGTTGAGAGGTCAGGGATATGATGGAGCCTCAAATATGCGAGGAGAGTATAATGGACTAAAAGCTTTGATATTGAAAGAAAACTCATCTGCAAGGTATGTCCATTGTTTTTCTCACCAGCTTCAATTGGTTGTTCTTGCTGTTGCTAATGATAATCGAACTGTGTGTCAGTTTTTCGTTTATCTTGGTATGATTGTGAATTTAGCTGGAGCTTTATGTAGAAGAAAAGACATGCTTCTTGATTTAGAACATGCTAGAATGGTAGAGAGATTGGAGATTGGAGAATGGAGATATTGTGAGTGGAAGAGGCAAAAATCAAGGGACTAGTTTGAGAAGGCCGGGGGATACTCGTTGGGGGTCACATTACACTACTATTATTCATTTCATTACTATGCAAGAATCTATTTTGCAATTGATTGAAAACGTCCACGATGATGGTGATGCAAATCTGAGTAAAGCTTTAGCGAGCGGTTTGCTTGAGCAAATGGAGAGTTATGAATTTGTTTTTGTGATCATTATGATGAAGCGTTTGTTGGGAGTTGTAGATGATTTGTCCCATGCTTTGCAACAAAAGAATCAAAATATTGTGTTGGCTGTGAGTTTGATGAATACAATGAAGTTTGAGTTGCAACAATACAGAGAATGGTTGGGATGAGTTGTTAAATGAAGTCAACGCATTTTGTGTTAATCATGACATCTCGGTAGTTAATATGGAAGATGAACGAACAATTTGTGGTCGTAGGAAATGACTTACTCAAATGCAGACCCATGGTGATTTCTTTCGTGTTGATATTATTCTTCAGGTATTACTTTTATAATTTACATACCTTATTTGATTTGATTTGTAATTTTTTTTTCAATGCTACATGCTAACCTTTTATTTTTTGAATACTAGGTTGTTGATAGGATGATTCATGAAATGAACAATCGATTTCCAGAAGCAAATACGGAGTTACTCACTTGTATGGCTTGCCTTGATCCAAGAGATTCATTTTCTAAGTTTAGTATTAGTAAGTTAGTTCGTCTTGCTGAACTATATCCAAGTGACTTCTCTGTAGAAGATTGTTCCCGCCTGCATCAACAACTTAGTACTTTCATTCATAATGTGCAACTTGATCATGAGTTTTTGGCTATTGAGGACTTTGGAAGTCTTGCTCAAAAGATGGTTCAAACAACTAGGCATACATGTTTTCCACTGGTATATCGTCTTATTGAGTTAACCTTAGTTCTACCAGTTGCAACTGCTTCTGTTGAACGAGTTTTTTCAGCCATGAAGAGAATCAAGACTGATTTACGCAACAGAATGGGAGATGAATGGATGAATGATGTTATGACAGTGCATATTGAGAAGGCGATTTTTGTTGGGATCGATAATGAACCAATTTTGCAACGCTATAAGCGTATGCAGCATCGTAGAATACAGTTGTCTCCTGCGGTTAGTGGTTCTAGTTCTAGCAACCCAAGTATTGGAACATAGTTTTTTATGCAGTGATAGTTTTTTTTTGTAAAAATCTAATTATTAAGTATTCATATTATTATGTAAGCGTTGTTTGTTTGTTAAAAAATATTTTATTTAGCATTGTAAAAAAAAGTTTAACCTTTTTTGCCCCCCCTAACATATACTGCTGGTTCCGCCACTGCTTGTCGCCATCTTTGATTTTCACATGGAGGTTGCCTATATTGATCTAAAATTTACCTCTCCATGTAAATGCCTATGTTTGATTTCTGCAGCTTGTGCCTAATAAAAACAGCTAGCATAACTTCCACTCCACTCTCGTCATCAATGAAAACTCTCTCAACCTAAGTGTTTCCTATATGTGCAGAAATTACCAAAGGATCAGAATGTGAAGTGTTGTTAGGGGCTATATCGGCATCAGAGAAGGTAATGGTTTCTTCTAGCCCGAATTGCTTGTCCACTTGAATCTTCTGGTGGCTTGGATAATATACGGCTCTTCTTTGGGATATTTGACAAACCCTCACCAACGATTACCTTGATTATGTAAATTGCCTTGCCATTAGAAAAGGTCAGTTATTTGCCCTTGGCGGAATGGCATTCTTTGTCTCGGTTAGGGCATCGATTCCCCTTGTTTTCATGATTTTTTTCTTTTTGGGTGATCCTCGTTCTTTAGTGGCTCAATGAATTCTTGAGACATTCTCTGAGCCAAAATATTTTTTATCCTTGCCTTTATTTGGTAACAATCCTATATGTCGTGTTGTCTTTCTTTATGGTAATCGTAGCATCTTGTTAATGTCGCGACCTGTCAATAAGTCATGAGAAACTTTCCAGGATCAGACTCTTTATAACACGTGGGAATGTTCCTTGGGAGATTTTGAGTTGAATTTCATGGGGTTGCCGCTATGAACAATATGAATGGCGGGGAGGCTGAGTGTCCCTACTTTCCAACCATACACTCCATCTCTTGATTGATGATGTTGAGGATCTTGTCCCGTGAGTATTTGACGATCCTACATTGGTAGTATCGGTTTGAGAAGAGGGGGTGTTGTTTTAATATACGTGGCCAGATACTCCCTTGGTTTCTCCTATGGTATCATCCCTAATGTGTGACGTAGTGAAGCAGCTCCCTGGTAAACAAGGGATTTGTCATGTCTGATAAGCAGTTGATCTAAGGTTCAAATATGCTTGCATGGAAACAGTCGGGACTGGCTGCATTATTTGTATGATTAGTTCTTGCGTTCGTGTTGGTTGTTTCGATAAGGGATCTTGTGTGTACACATACATTCACGACATCGGCTGTATTGTATAATGTGCTTGCATAGGTACTGACACTTGCATCTGCACATATCCTGGTATTCCCCCACTGGAAAATTACATCCCCTCCATTGACGTACACGGAATGTAGCCAATATTAAAGTCTGGTTTGGGATGGATAATGCATTCCACTTGCCTCCTAGCAGCAATAGGGTTGCGTTGTCCCTCTAGAAATCTTGTGAAATTCGCTACGTTTTGCTGGATAAACTCCTGTCCAACAACTTGTTCTACAATAATCGGTGATGCTTTATGTCCATCCTTGTGATCTCTACATTGTTTTATTATTGGCATGGGTACCGCCTCAGTTAAGGTAGGGTTAACAAGGGGTATTGTGATGACCATTAGATCAACTAGTGGATTACTGACAGTTGATGGGGTAACCATCGTATGTTGGTTGGCTGAAGGTGGTAAATTCATCTTTGTAAAGGGGTTAACCCTTGATGACGGGCTAGTAGCCTCTTACAAAAAATCCCTTCCATCAATCTAAGTGGAAGTGGCTTGTAAATTTCCCTTCCTCGTTGTCTCTTTGATGGCGCTATTGAACAAGGTACTCGGTTTGTTGAAAATTGGGCCCCACTAGGCATGTCAATTTATGTGTGTAGAAGTGTAATCGTGATGGTTGAACCATCCTCCCTACGTTGATTCTGCAAGACAAACTCCCTGGGAGAACCGGGGGAAGAATTTATGATGGAAAATTCATATTAAAAGTATTTAATCTAAGCAATGAGAATTGAGTGAATAAAACGAAGAAGTACCCCAGTTTAGGGGTTGATCCCTGAGAGATACTTCAATCATCTAAGGACAAGTATTTATTTTCCCTCTAGGGTGTAATCCGAAAGTACAACGGGACTTGGAGATCTTTCGCTTGACTACTGGGCTTCGGACCAGTGAAAAGTATGAAATGGTTTTAGGCCCAAAGGTAGAGTAGTAGTATAGCGGTCGGTCTGGGGGGGAGTTTTAGGTCTAACCCTTATTACGCGTTAAAGTTAAAATATATTGTGTTTAAATATTTTTTAAAAAATACAGTCTTCAATTTTTTTTAAAAAAATTATTAGATTATTCCATGTTCTAATGAAGTTTCTAGTGATTTACGCCTTCAATTTCAGACACACACCTTCCATTTCGAAATCGTTAAGGACCTGGTCTCTAAATCATGCTTTCAATGTGCTATATATACATAAATATATATATATATATATATACATATATATACATTTATTATATATTTGCTTTCAATGTCCTTATACTTTCTCTTTCCTTTCACAATTGATTTAAATATAAAAGATGCATTTTTATATTCATGAAACCCATATTATCTTAAGATATTTATTTGTGAGGAACCATAAAGTTTCGGGTTCGAGCCACGCTCATGTAAAATTGTTTTTTTTTTGTAGTGGACTTAGGGGTGGTAAATGGATATATTGGATCATCACATTATCCAACCCAATAAAAGACATGTATAAATGGATCATGATCATGCACAATCCATTTACTAGTGGTTCATAAAGAGTTGGATCATAAATGGTTAGACGATTAACAGATTAACCTGTGGGTGGCCTTGTATTATCCCATTGGTTAAAACTCATTTTATCCAATAAATCATAAAAACTTGATCTAATAATTCACTATTCAATTAAACCATTAAATCATATACTATTATTTAACAAATGAATCATAATTATAATAGCTTATACTCTTATATTCTAACATCTAACTAACCATAAAAACTCCCCATCTTGGAACTGTCGTATAAGATAACAAGTGCACGCACCCCACTTTTTGGACATGGAGCACGTATCCTATTTGATGTTTGGCCGAATTAGGGTCAAACCCGTGTTGACTTTGAGTTTGGGATGGGGTGGGTCAAGATTGGGTCGGGCAAGTCCAAATTGAGTCGAGTTCAGGTTGGGTTATGTTTGGTTAAGGTTGGACACTGGGGTTCGGATCTTGTTTGGACCTTGTTCGAACCGTGACATGTTCAGGCCGAGATTAGATTGAGTAGGGTTAAGGTTTGTATCAGGCTCATGTCGAGATTGGTGTTGGGTTAAGGTCGAGTTTGGGCTTGGGTTGGGTCAAATTTAGGTCGAGGTTGTGACTAGTCATGTTTGGGTTTGGGGCATGGTTGGATCACAACAGTTTGGGTTTAATTTTGGGTTTGGGTCAGGTTTAGACAAGGATCACAGTGGATTGGTCGTGATAGGCTAGGTTGGGTTCAGGTTTGGATTGACCCAAACGGGGTTTCATGTTAGGGTTGGATCAAGTTTTTGGTTGGATTGGTCGGGTTTCAGGTTTTAGGCCAGGGTCGAGATTTGGCCTCGGGTAAAGGTCAATTTTCAAGTCAGTTTTGGTTTCGATTGATTTTGAATTCAGTACTAGTTTGAGCTCGGCTCGGGCCTACACAGGGTTTCAGGTTTGTGTCAATCAGGTCAGGTTGGGTTTCAAGTTTAAGTCTATTGGGTTTTGGGTTTTGAGCTCAGGTTGATTGAGTCAGGTTTTGTGCTTGGGTTTGAGACCATATTGGGGTGGGTTTTGGGCTCGAGCTCCGGTGAGGTTGAATTTGGGCGAGCCAGGTTCGGGACAGATCCGACTGGGATAGGTTATAGCCCAAAGTTGAACTGTCAATATTTTAAAACACTATTACTTTTATATTGACTTTGGCTTTAGTAGGGTTGGGTCAAAAATACTAATATTGCACGAAATTCAAAAAATATGAGTTTTCCCTCTCCAACCTTACATGTGGGTCAAAATGCACACCGTTATTTTCAGTATGTTTTGACTTGCTTTTCAAGAAGATGGAGTGTGCCTCATTGTGATCGACATTTAAGTACTAGTGTTATATTCGTACTTGTCAGACTGTTATTAAAATGATAATATATATTGTTGAAAAAAATGTGTCTCCCGTAATTTTATCCTCCCAAAAAAGAAATTTTTTTACCTTGTGATAGAAAATTATTTACGAGCACCTATTACCCAATCCAATCTGGTCTAATCCAAAATTATTCAACGGTTCACTTGTACCCAACCTAATAATTATGGGTCAATATTAAACCATTGATTCAGTAAGTGAGTGATCTAATAAATCTAACCCGATAAAGTAAAAGGTATATGGATAGAGTCGACCCATCAGGTAATCAGATTTAGGTGAAAAATACCGGTCCAACATGAAATTTTAAAAATAAAAGCTCACCCTCTCTAACCTTACATCTGTGTCAAAATGCATACTCCCTCTGTCCCAACCCAAATTACCCACTTACTTTATGACACTATTCTCTATCAAAGCTTTACCGCATATTTGAATAGATATATGAGAAATAATATTATCGTATGTGATATTGTTGAATTCGTTGTAACAATTAGCTTATAAATATAAACTTTTTATTTTCC
Source organism: Rubia yunnanensis (assembly GCA_037428765.1). Lineage (NCBI taxonomy): Eukaryota > Viridiplantae > Streptophyta > Magnoliopsida > Gentianales > Rubiaceae > Rubia > Rubia yunnanensis. The sequence goes on from CM075067.1 coordinate 72,917,866, forward strand.
GTTATTATACGTAACTAAACATTTTAACGATCAAACATGTTTCTCGAACAATATGCAATGATTGAGAGGTAATTTGAGCTGAGACGGAGGGAGTACCATTATTTTCGGGATGTTTTGACTTGAAAGGGGTGTGGGAGGGACTGTGTACCCCATCATTATCGACGTTTGAAATGTTGTTAGTTAAGTATTCAAAAATTATACTAATGATATTTTTATGAAAGAAAATTAAATTTAATTATTTTATGATAGAAAATAATATGCACCCATCATCACATTATTCAATCCAACTTGATATGATCTAAAAATTTTCAATAATTTACATTTTACCCAACTCACTTTATTCCAATAATTATGAGCTATTATTTGTTGGAGTAAATGTTGTAATACTGGATTTTGATGAAATGGTAAAACACGCTTGGATGATTGTGGTAAACTTTTCTTTGATATCGATATGAGTCGTATTGCATACGCTTTCCTTAAAGAGAAATTCGACCTTATTACAGCCATGGGTTACATGAATTCCCTTCGAGAATAAAACAATCGAAAATCTCTCCTATTCTAGGATTGAATCAGGAGACTACTTTTGAGTAACTATTTTCTGGTTTCCATGCACGTTAGGAAAATTCTGAGATTTTCTTTGTGTTTTGTGTGTTTTGTCTGTTGTGTTCTTCCACTTCTTTTACCATGCAAGCGTACGCATGTATATATATGGATCAAATGAAATGATGCAGTGCTTCATCATTTTACGAAAAGTTACGTAGATATAATTATGAAACGATACATCTTTCCAAATAAGTTTACTGAGTTAGGCATCAGCATCATAACCAATACATCGTTCTTAATTCATTATAAACCTTTCAATAAAAGAATTGGCCATTGTGCTCCACTACCATCAGAATTCTAAGAAATTATGAAATCATACATCTTTCCACACTCCAGGACAAGCCATGTTAGTCATCACCAACACAATTAATCCTTATCCTATCAATTGTAAACTCGTAGATAGTTTATACAAGTGTGCACTCCACACCACCAAACTTATTTTAACGTCCCGATTTTACAATTACTCAAATCAATTATACTTAAATAGGCTATGTTTCATAAAACACCAACAATCCTCCCCCATTTAAGTATTATCCTTGATTCTGAATATCTAGCAACCAAACCAAACAAGTGCATAAATGAAAATGTCTTGAAGATTGAATTTTCACCTTAGTGAATTACACGTTCCAAATATTCGAGAATCAGGGCTTCTTTAAAGATTGAACCCTTCGACCCATTTGAGCACTTGAAGATAATCCACACACAAGTTTAAATACAACTCAAAAGCTAAAATCTGACACTATATAAACTATGTGTCCCTATCCATTCATGAGTGCATACAAAGCCAAGCCTGAACTTATTGAAGCAGCTACACTTCACACTTCATATAGGTGAATCTCTTTTATCGTATACCTGCAAATGTACTTTGTCAAAGGATCCATGAAGAAGTTAAAACTTCAACCTAACTTCCATGCAGGTCTAAACATATTACCTTCGGGATATGAAATCATATGTTTCAATCTAAAAAAAAGGCCTTCCACATTAAATTTTACTCTAATGTCGTATCAGAGAAAAAATTGGGTATCCAATTATCAAAGATTTAAATAGGCTTTGAACGCATCCCGATCACCAACTTTTTTATGAAGTCCCTAACCAATCACTTCATCGAGTGTTCTGCTAGATTGCATTGATATCTTACAAAATCAACTAAAATCAAATCACGAGTTATTAACTCATAAATCGGCGTTATGCCTAATTGGCTTTTGGCCACCACGAAATTTTTATAACAAATTTTGTAACCATTATGTCTTTTACCAGTAGTTTAGGTTTTTAATAATCTCTCTTTCACCCCTTCCCTAATAATTTTCATTTCACTTTCGATGTTTCACTCATCAATTTACTCAATGATATCATCCCTTTAAGTGACTAGAATTTTCTCTTCAAAATCTAAGTAGTCAAGAGAATCCATGACATTATCGTTTTCATCAACATGCAAATACATGTCAAACATAATCATATAACGTTCAAATCATCGTAACATAATTCATGATGCAAATTATAAATTTCATGTTCCATTCATTTGTAATAACCTTTTAACATTCAAACATCACTCATGCATGAAAAATGTTTCTCTTTTATGGATATCATAAAAGCATATCATCATGCACCATGTCATTCACAATTCAATAAATTAAAATTAAAGCTTAGAATTAAAAGTACTAATCGCATTCATGTCTCTTGATTCTCCTTTTCCACAAATATCGTCATTTGTGCTATACAAATATAAATTCATATTCTTTGAATTGATATTAACATATAATTTATAAGCCAAACTCTTCTAGGATTTCCTAGGATCACACGTTAATCCACCTTCCATGTTCAGATTACCAGCACATACGTGTGGCTTAAAATCCCCCAATCATAATGGATTGCAGCCTCAGCCTTAGTTTTGAATCATAAACCAATAAATAAATTTAAAATTGTATATTCTCATTGGTTAATATATTTGAAAATAATATTATCAACAAATTAAATTAATAATTATAATAATTTGATTGAATATATAGAACATTCATCTTTACCATTTACCCTTTACAATAATAAACAAGGACAACCATGCATTTCATTGAAAAATTCCATCATCATCATGATGCATTTTCAGAAATACACTGCCATGTATTGGATAAAAAATTTCATCATCGTCATAATGCTTTTTAAGAGATACAATGCCATGTATCTGATAATAAATTCCATGCATAGTAAAATTACCGACAGTGTCGTATACAAAATTTCATACGTAATAAAATAATTCATGTTTCATTACATACAACTGTTGGTCAGTACCAAAATACTTTTGAAATGTATTATTACTTTTCTCAATGTTTCTAACGTTTTTGCATATGCAATTAATTCTATATTTCATTGTATGCGAAATACTCTATTATAAAGCAAAGAAAGTACCGTACCTACAACGACGAGTATCATCATTTTCACATGCAGTCATTATTTTTTCATTTGTTTCTACGGGTGTAGTCCGATGGTTTTGTCTGACGGGTTTCTCGTTTTGATTGCATTACTTCCTCTTCCTGATTGTCACACGCTGCATCATGCATCGTCCAATATCCAATCCATGCACTATGCATCACCACACTCATCACCTAATACGTTCAAACTTACTCTTTAAGATTGTTGGAGTAAATGTTGTAATACTAGATTCCGATGAAATGGTAAAGTCACGCTTGAATGATTATGGTAAAACTTTTCTTGGATATCGATATGAGTCATGTTACGTATGCTTTCCTTAAAAAGTAATTTGACCCTATTACACTCTTGGGTTACTCGAATTCCCTTCGAGGATAAAACAATAAAAAAATCCCTCATTTTCTAGTGTAGGAGATATCTGTGAATATCTTGTGCAATATTATTGTACCCAACATAGAATACTTTTCCATTTGTGATTTTGTATATGGTGTCTGTATATTGTATCCTTGTATCATCAATGAAATCACAAGTTCATATTTTACATGGTATCAAAACCTAAAATCCTTAAAACCCAAAAAATTTTCTCCCACATATAAAAACGCCGCCGTCATAGGCTTGTCGTCTGTCACCGCCGTGATCACCACTGCTGTTGTTTCCGTCTCCACGTGCCGTCACATTTATTCTCTGTCATCCACACACGTCGCCGCCTACCTCTCAAGCACCACCGCCACTGCCAGATGGATCCACTTAATCAGGTTGTGATTGAAAACCTTGATATGGCCGACATTCCAGTTGCTGATCTACCTATGCCAGTCTACGATGCTGCAAATCCACCACCACTGATGGAGAACCCATCGCTCGACAACACCTCCTTGATCCGTTGTGCGCTCCACTAGATCTTTCTCTGCACCGATGCCTCTGCGATCTCCAATTCTCGGCTTACTGCCGGTGATTCCACTACCCTGCCTACTTTGCATCCTTACTGTGTTATCCGTCATATAGCACATGTTTGCTTATTTTTTTCTATGGTCTTGAAGGGTGATACTTATAATGATTGGAGTACTGTTATTAGTCATGGATTTAATTCTAGACAAAAGCTTGGTTTCTTGGATAGATCCATCACCAAACCTTTTCCTAGTGAGCCTTTTGTTAATATTTGGAGTAGTTTGAATTCTAGGCTTATTGATTGGATTGTTTAGACCCTCGATCCATCCAATCATTCTGTTATCACTTATTATGACTAGGTTAAGGAGCTCTGGGATGATCTCCAACAACGTTTCTCATTTGGTAATGGCCCATGTATGTATTAGATTTGTGCGGACATTTACAAATGTCGTCAAAATGGACAGGCTGGTAACGCCTACTTTGGCAGATCCAAAAAGTTATAGAATGATCCGCTTGTTTACATGCATCCGCAAACTTGTGTTTCTTGCCTAGATGCTGTTATGGTGCAGGTTGAACGAGAGAAGGAGATGGTTTATCAGTTCCTCATCGGTAATGATGAAAGCTATGCTACTCTTTGCTTTTATATCCTCGCACAGGATCCACTGCCTTCACTCGACAAGGTTTATTCACTTGTCTCTCATGCAGAGTATCAGAAGACTATCATCTCAGCCCGTGAAACTGTGAACTCAAGAAACACTATGTCCTTTACTACATGTTGCCAGGCACAATCCTCCTGTCCGAAGTCAGCCGCTGTCGGCCCGGGAGGCAACCTTGTCGCTGTCGTTGATCGTCGGTCTCTTACCTGCCCTCATTGTGGCCAAAAGGGTCATGATGTTACTACTTATTTCTATATCATTGGTTATCTAGATTGGTTCACTGAGAATCGAGCCTATGCATCAGCCCCAAAAGCTACTGCAAATCCCAAGAATTGTGCCCTGCTTGCTACGTCGTTTGTTGGAGCCACCCGGCCCGTGGCTGGCGCCACTCCACCAGTGGGCTCCACCGTGGTTACCATTTCCAATCGGTCTGCCTTCAACCCAGCACTATCCAAGAACCGGCACTGTCCAAGACTGTTTTACCATAGATTCTTAATACCGGAGCTTCCTACCATATGACCGGTGACAAGGATTTTCTTTATGATGTTGAGCATGCTGATAATGTTAATTTCATACTTCCTTATGGGTCTATTTCTACTGTTGTTGAACATGGAAAACTTTGATTTGGAGATATCACTGTGAATCATCTTCTGTTTATTCCAGCATTACGATGCAATTTGTAATCATTTGTCAAATTAACCGCTGCTTTAAAATGTCTAGTTTTGCTTACTGGAAAATTATGTGCATTATAGGATATCAACATGAGAACAGTGATTGGCGTGGGTGAACAGCGAGGAGGGGTTTATTGGTTACGCAGATTGGGAGCTTCACAATCTACATAGCTGTCCTTGTTCGTTGTTGCATCAGTGTCTTCGTCTGCTTTACGTATCAGCATTTTGGGCATCCATCTTCTTCGATGTTTTCTTCTATCCCAGCTATTTCTTTACCTACTAGTAATTTTAATAAAACTTTTCCCTGCTCAATATGTCATCAAGCGAAATAGTCTAGACTTTGATTTCCTATTATTTCTTTTCAAGCTAGTCATTTGTTTGAACTTATACATTGTGATGTTTGGGGGCCTTATGGTTCACCTTCTTCTAGTGGAGAATTTTTATTTTTGACCATAGTTGATGATTATTCCCGAGCTGTTTGGATTTATTTATTAGTTTCTAAGTGTTAAGTACCACTGGAGATGAAGGAGTTTTTTACATTTGTTCAGACACAGTTTCGCCGTCCCATTCAATGGGTTTGGGCTAACAACGGAACCAAATCTTGCCTCTCAAATCATATTTTTGAGAGAAAGTAGTTCATTTTGAGAATTCCACGGCTTATGCACCTCAGCATGGAATGAAAACACAGACATATTTTAAATGTTGCTCGTTCTTTTCATTTCCAAGCTCACTTGGCCATCGACTTCTGGAGAGAATGCCTTCTTACAGTTGCCTACCTCATCAATTGCACACCAACACTTGTACTAAATGGTTGATTTCCTCACTAGCTACTGTAAGATCGCGCACCAGCTTACAGTCATCTTCGTGTGTTCGGTTGTCTGTGCTTTACTTCTCAGCTTCCACAACAGTGTGATAAATTTGAATCTAGAAGTCGAAAGTGTGTCTTTCTCGGATATCCAGTTGACAAGAAAGTATGGCGTGTGTATGACTTGAGTCTTGTATTGTATTTGATAGTCGGGAAGTGATATTTTACAAAGATTGTTTTCCGTATGCACCAGTTTTTTGAAAGCAGTGCCTATTGTTCCACTGCCCTTACAGTCACCTGCTGCTTATGACGACTCCATTCCAGAGTCGTCTGATTAGATGTACATGCTGCCATTCTCCGAGCTGCGTACAGTCTCACTGCCGCCAGCACGAACACCAGAGCTGCCTTTGACCGGTCAATGGCCTGCTCAGCTCGAAATGCAGCCGTCCGTTGCCAATTCACATCCACTGCCACCGGGTGTGCTGCTGCCTCAATCCACCGATCCACGGCTGGCCTATGAGCCGCGGCTTGTTACGGAGCTGCCATATGAGCTGTTTGACCAGTTCATCTTCTGAGTACTCGTCTTCGTTATCCCCCAATTAAGCTTAAAGATTATATCTACAATGCTACTCACTTGATAAACCCCCTTTCTACTAATCTCTCATCGCCTACTGCACTTTCCTCAGGTACTCGTTAGCCTATTGCTGATTATGTTTCCTGTGATAGTTTTTCAGTTTTGCATTCTAGATTTTTAGATGGAGTTACAGATGCTACTGATCTAGTTACTTATGCTGATGCTTCTCACCATTCTCATTGGCGTGCTGCTATGTCCGATGAGATTGACGTACTCAAGCGAAATAATACGTGGGTTCTTGCTCCTCTTCCGCATGGTAAAAAAGCCATTGGATGCAAGTGGGTGTATTGGACCAAGTTCAAGTCTGATGGTTCCATTGAGCACTACAAGTCTCGTTTGGTTGTTCTTGGTAATTGTATAATTGAGGAAACTGAATTTACTGAGACATTTTCTCCTGCTGCCAAGATGAGTTTGGTTAGTCTTTTCTTAGTCGTTGCTGCTATTCGTGGTTGGGATTTGCATCAGATGGATGCTTACAACGCATTTCTCCATTGTGATCTTGAGGATGAGGTGTACATATGTTCACCTACAAGTTATATACTCACGGTGCCTAGTTTGGTTTGTAAGCTAGCAAATCTCTTTATGGTCTACGACAGGCTCCACGGAATTGGTTTGCTAATCTTGCTACCACTCTTCGCCTCTTTGATTTTTCTCAGAGTAATGTTGATTAATCTTTGTTCTCTTATCTCCGAGATGGTGTGTCTCTTCATTTTCTGGTTTATGTTGATGATCTAATTATTGCTGGCTCATCTCCTGAGATGATGATTAAATTCAAGCAGTATCTGTGCTGCTGTTTTCATGTGAAGGATCTTGGTGCTCTGAAGTATTTCTTGGGCATTGAGATAGCTCGCCCACCGAATGACATGTTTCTGTGTTAACAGATATGTCTTGGATATTTTTTTCAGATACTGAGTTATTGGCGGCAAAACCCATTGAATTTCCCATGGATCAACAACATAACTTGGCGTGAGATAATGGTCCCTTGTTTGATGATTTGGCACAATACATGTATCTAGTTGGGAAGCTCATTTATCTTACCATCACTCGTTCTGAGCTTAGCTATTCCATTCATACATTGACTTAGTTTATGGAGAAAATGCGGCTAGCACACTGGCAGGCAGCACTGCTTATTTTGCACTACCTCGACTCATCCTAGTCAAGGTTTATTTCTGTCAGCTAAGAGTTCGCTTCAGCTTACAGTATTCTGTGATTTTTATTGGGCGGCTTGCCCAATTACTAGGTGATCTTTGACTGAATATTTTGGGATGATTGGTGAACCTCCAATTTCATGGAAGACAAAGAAACAATCAATTGTTTCTCGTTCTTCGGCCGAAGTAAAGTGCCGGGCTATTGAAGTAGAGTGCCGGGCTATTGCAGTCACTTGTTGTGAGTTGATGTGGCTCAAGTCATTTCTTTGTTCTTTGGGTGTTGCTCATCTTACTCCAATGTGTTTATATTGTGATAGTCAAACAGCTTTTCATGTTGCAGCTACGCTGTGTTTCATGACAGGACAAAGCATATCAAGATTGATTGTCATTTTGTTCGTGATTTGATTCAGTCTGGTGACGTGGTCACTTATTATGTTCATACTTCTAGCCAGCTAGCAAATTTGTTTACGAAGGTGCTTGGACGACAGACCTTTCAGACTTTGCTTAGCAAGTTGAGCATTCGGGATCCACATGCTCCAACTTGAGGAGTGTAGGAGATATTTTGTGATTATATTCTGCAATACTATTGTATTCTAGATAGAATCATTTTCCATTTGTGAGTATGTAAATGATGTCTATATATTGTACCCTTGTACCATCAATAAAATCGCACGTTCATATTTTACATCTAGGCTTGAATCAGGAGAATACTTTTACATAACTATTTTCTGGTTTCCGTGCCCGTTGGGAAAATTCTGAGATTTTCCTTGTGTTTTGTATTTCTATCTGTTGTGTTCTTCCACTTATTTTTCCATGCATGCGTATGCATGTATATGTAGGGAACAAATGAAATGATGCAGTACTTCATCATTCTACGAAAATTCATGCAGTTATAATTCCGAAACAATACATCTTTCTAGATAAGTTTACTGAGTTAGGCATCAACACCGTAACAAATATATCTTTCTTAATTCATCCCAATCCTTTCAATAAAAGAAGTAGGCATTGCGCACCACTGCCATAAATATTATAACAAATTATGAAATCATACATTTTTTCACACTCTAGGACAAGCCATGTTAGTCATCACCAACACAATTAATCCTTATCCTATCAACCGTAAACTCGTAGATAGTTTATACAAGTGTGCACTCCACACTACCAAACTTGTTTTAACGTCCCGAGTTCACAACTACTTGAATCCAATTATGCTTAAATAGTATTTTGTTTCATAAAACACCAACATTATTGAATAATTAACCCTATAAATATTTCTAATAACTTTTAAGATATTAAATATTTAGAACCTACACATTGAATAATTTGATACATTTAACACCCACCCTACAGAGGAAGTGTAAAAAGAAATTGCATTAGAAAAAAAAGGTGGATATTCAGTTTGGTTCATGTGGGAATTCAATTCTGCGGTAATTTGTATTTCATGGGAAGTTGTTTCCGTGATCAAATTTCTAGGATATACACAAATCGTGTTTGGTTGCACATGCGGATTCTATATTTCCTATGAATTAATTTTCTGCATGTTGTTTGGTTGACTTCATTTGTTTCTTTGGAATCTAACGATTTTGTAACTACTTTTTCAAAAAATTCAAATTAACTCCAACACAACATTCACTTATCATAATTTTCAAACATTCATGACAAAATAAATTTGAGCTTAATCATAACTCACTCGAATCTGGAAAAAAAAACTTATTGCTGTCTTAAATAAAAAAACTTATTGCTGGTGGAGATGGAAGTGCTGGTGCGAATGAAAATTTGGGTGGGTTAAAAGTCTTTTATAGACACAAATGGGTATGCGAGAAGACGATGAAGTAGAAGGAAATGAAAAATTGCCGCGTGAAGGAGGGAAACCATAACGTTTTACGCGCCATAGTTAGGATAAAAGTGTAATATCGCATACCAAACGACCTTATAGAGCGAACCAATTTTTTCTTCTCCGGTCTAGGTACGGTAGTAGGTGACTTCAACTTTGTTCCTCCTGTCTGGTTCATCCTGCTCGCTCCTCTGCGAATTGCCAAATTCCGTCGGTTGACGGTAACCACTAGGCGGTAAGCATTAGACGGTAATTTTAGCTCTTAAAGTCATCGTTTGTGGATTTACTCAGCTTTCTCCTATCACTTCGTCAAAACCCACCAACCTATTGTGCAAGTCGCCGGTAGCTGCAAACAGTTATCTTCTATTTCCTTTTGTTCGACTCTATATTCTTGCCCTTTTATTGGTTTTTCTTTTTTAAAATTTCATATTTGTCCAACGTATGGCTCAATATTTGATTTTTATTAGATGGGTTTTAGGTGAACTTTGAATGGCAGGTCATGTATGTTAGAACATATAGATCTGGCTCTTGCAAGACTCTCGAAAAAAAAAAAATCTATGTGCAGATTTTCGCAATTAAGTTTGTGAGTTGAATGCAGCTGTGATGTCCCCTTTTAAAGCCATGAGCATATTGAAACTCTCCATAATATTCTTATTCCTTATCTGTTTCTGAAGCATATCCAAATCTCATAAATAAAGGGATTTTCCTTATCACAATATATCCCATACATTCGATAAACCCAATACCATATTTTCCATAAATCTAATATGCTTCTACCACCGCCTAATATATTGCAGAATATCCAGATTTCCATACATCAACAAATACCACAATATTCTATTTTTCTTCCATTAAATTATGTAGGCATGAATGTGGTTGTGTGCATGTTCCAACATGGAATGTTTTTCATTTCCAATTTTGTTCGCAAATTGCCACTTAAAGTACTCAATGAAAACCACTTGACTTTACAATCTCCCCCTTTGACATTTTGTAGATCCAACCATTTTGGAAATAATAACGCAACGAAAAATTTCCAATTATTCACATAAGCCTTCCCGAGATCCACCTATGTTGAAACATATGCTAAATACTGAACCTGATAAAAATAATACCATCCGAAAACCAGAATTCTAGAACAACAAAATAATTCATATTACAGTCATCCAATAAATAATAATATTCAAAATCACCAAAATATTCTCCCCCTGGGACCATGAATATGCCAAAGGCAATAAATCACAGAAATAAAATCTAAAAAGATAATAAAGTCAGCTCCCCCTGAACTCATCACGTGATCTATGTTGGAACATAGACACTTCAAGACCATCAATCATGTTCGTGAGCTGCATCATGTGCCTCCAACAGAGCCTTCTCCCCCTCAATCCTGACCTTCTCTGCTTCAAGGGCCGCAATTTGGATGGTTATAACCCTCAACCTTGCGTTAAGCACCACTAACTTGGTCTTTTCTCAGCATCTGCAGAAGTTGTAACTTCAGCACTCCATGGCAAATCTGAACTTGCCGCATTCCAAAGGTCTTCTTGTTAGGCCGAAGAAACTCCGTGTCAATGATGACATCCTTTGCTTTGCCCTTCGCCTTAGCACTCTTAGTTAATGCAGAGATCAGAAATGGGTACACCAGGGCATGCTTAGCCTTTGGAGCAGTAGCTTGCCTAACCAGATTCTGCTGAATGAATAATCCCATGTTGACTGGTTTCTATGTTCCAACACAGTACAACAAGTTTGTCATTTCTCTTGTCAGAGCTGTGGTGTTGGAAGACGGCATCCAGCGATTCACAGCTACCTGATACATCCCAAAAAACCTAGAGGATAGGCAGGAAACATGTGAATATCCTGTCTCTGGCCACTCTATCTTATATCCACCCGAAACTACCTCCAAAATCCTGCTATCAGACACATCCAAATTATCTAGAAAAACACCCTCAAAATCTGGAGTTTTCAGCCCCAAAATTTTGTTCATCCTGGCAGAAGAGAAATCTATCACTTTCTCCCTAACATAGACTCTATCACACCGTGGGGAATCAATTTCCAGGTTTCCAGCCATTAAGTTAGAGTAAACTTCAGTAACAACTTGTTTGTTATACTGAAGTTGCACAGTGGCAGCCCTCTTCCTCTGAATCATCTCCAGAAAGTCAGAAAAACCACTAGACATATATGCCTCTAAATCCACTACCGTTTCATAGATTATATTCCTCTCAGCAAAAATCTCTCCCATCTCCTCACAATTAATATCAAAGTATGAAAAAAAACAATGCTTCACTTACAGAAGGAGGTGGCAATAATTTCTTCTTTTTAGGAGTAGCTTAGGTTTTCTTGGACCTTTTGGCTGGTGGAGAATCCTCAGCAACAGGCATCTTCCTCTTAGCCCTTGCAGCCTGGAAGAATTCATCTAGCACTTCATCACTGGAGTAGTTCAAGTCTGGTTCCTATGTTGGAACAAACTCAGGCTGTTCAACCTCTTCCTCTTACTCAGTTGTATTTTCCTCACCCTGTGTTTCAACATGCTGCTCCTTGTCTGATTCCTATTACCTTAAATCAAATCCTCAAGTCTTTCCTCCATCTAAATACTCCAAGTCATCATATGCATTCCTAGTGACATCAAACTTGGTCTTGTCCTCCCATATCAATATCATCAGCCTCTATATCTTCAGCTTTTTCTGACTCTGCCCTCTGTGTTGGAACATACCCAACACTTTTTCCTTCTTCACTATATGTAATCTCAATGATCAAAGACTTTCTAAGTTCCTCAACTCTCCTGGCAGCCTCAGCATCATGAAGTCCTAAGGGCATCCTATCAGTGAACTTAATCACTTCTAGTCCCTCAGCCTCATCATCACTGATTTCCTCAATTCTAACATTACTAAGGCCAGGAATAAATGAATACACATGAAACCTATCCTTCCCATTGTACATACCATAATTCCCCCTCAATAGCCTAGTTTCATAGTTTTCAATATCCTCTAGCTCACCAATATCTCCAGAAAATAACTCCTTAATATTCACATTGAGAAATTCGCCTTCTAAAATTTTAAATTTAGACAAATCTAATGTGATTCTATTAGCTTCAACCCACTCAAAAAAATTATCAACGGATTTAAACTCCATGCCATGCAACTTCAAAGTAAGGGTATCCAAACCAGTTACCTTTTGATAGGAATCTTTCCCTTTATTCTTGAGTTCTTCATCATGGCCACTGTCACTAGTTGAGTCTACCTCCACGGTTTCTTCCCTGTGTTCACCATTGTCATTCCCTAGAGGGTTGGGATTTTCTTGAGTCTCATTCTCGGCCAGGGAAACTTTAGGGCTTGAAGACATTTTTTCGGCAAAGTTCATTGTGAGGAGGAAGATCTTCGCTCAGATTTTTCAAGATATACTCACAAAGCAAATTCAGCAACAAGAATCCGAAAACACCAAGGAACGTGGGAGTGTATGACAAAAATAGAGGGATGTGGGGAGATGGAGACAATTTTGAACAAAAACAAACTCTTCACTATTTACCTATTTTACCGCGAAAATTTTTTTCCCTTTCCAAAAAGAGTAATGATTTCACTTTTCTCACTTGTCAACTCATGGCACACCTTCTTGAACTTCCAACATACCATGAACTTTCAACATATCATAACTTCTATTTTGGTAGCTCTTTCTTCTTTCTATATCTTTTTGGTTTTTTTATTTTCAAAAACCACGTTGAAAAAATATATTTACAGCTATATAAAAAATACCTCAAATCTGATAAACACCTAAGTGTTGTCTTTGAATCTCAAATGTGGCAGTGTCCAATGGTTTTGTAAAAATGTCTGCAAATTGATCATATGTTGTAACATAGACCACCACTACTTCCTTCCCTTCAACAAGATCTTGAATAAAATGATGTATGATGTCAATATGCTTGGTTCGAGAGTGTTGGATTGGATTTTTAGAAATATCAATAGCACTTGTGTTGTCACATAAAATCTTCAACGACCCTTGATGAATTCCATAGTCGTTCAACATTTGCTTCATCCACAATAGTTGTGCATAGCAACTTCTAGCAGCAAGATATCCATCTTCTGCAGTAGACAAAGAGATCAAATTTTGTTTCTTACTATACCAAGAAACTAGATTCGTACCAATGAATAAACATCCACCTGTAGTGCTTTTACGATCATCAGAATTACTAGCCCAATCAAAATCACTGTACCCAATCAGATCAGAGTCTTGATTCTTATAGTACCAGACACTATACTCAGAAGTCCCACTTACATATCGAATAATTCTTTAGATGAGATTCCTTTGGGTCAGCCTAAAATCTTTCACATATTCCTACACTGAAACATATATCTGGTCTACTTACTGTCAAATACAATAGCCTCTCAATCATGCCCATGTATAACTTCTGATGAACTGTGACTCCTTTCTCATCCTTTACCAGTTTATCAAAAACCCTCATAGGCGAACTGCACGGGCATTACTTATTTTGAATCTTTTCACTAAATTCAGGACATACTTACTCTGAACTGCACGTGCATTTTTTCTTTGCTTGACTTGCAGTCCTAGAAAATACGTGAGTTCTCCAACCATGCTCATCTCAAATTCAGCCTGCATTAGAGTGACAAAATCTTGTACCATAGATGGTAAAGTAGAGCCAAATACTATATCAACATAAATTTGAGCAATCATAACTTTTGATTCCTTTTCAAGAACAAATAAAGTGCGATCTACTCCCCCTCAACGATAACCTTTCTTAAGAATAAAGTTAGTAAGTTGTTCATACCATGCCCTTAGTGATTGATTTAAGCCATATAGAGGCTTCTTGAGGCGATACACATGATGAGGGTAATGAGAATGCTCAAATCCTTTAGGTTGTTCCACATACACTTCTTCATTTACCACACCATTTAGAAAAGCACTCTTGACATCCATTTGATACACAGTAAAGTTCATAGAGCTGGAAATAGCAAGTAAATCCGAATTGACTCTAATCTGGCAATTGGTGCGAATGTCTCATCAAAGTCGACTCATTCAACTTGTGTATATCCTTGAGCAACCAATCTGGCTTTGTTTCGAGTGATTTTTCCATTAGCATCTGATTTATTTTTGAAGATCCACTTTGGGTCGATAACATTTACATCTTTAGGATGAGGAATGAGATACCATACATTATTTCGTGCAAACTGACCAAGTTTTTCTTGCATTGTTGCAATCATGTATTCATAAGTAATACCTCCTTGTAGTTCTTGGATTCAATGAGAGAGATGAAACATTGTAATCCTACTAACTTGCTGTAATCAACTTGAGAGATTGATCAAGTACCCCTTGTTATTGGTTCTAGTTGCTCCTGTGTTGGAACATGTGATAAGGCAGTGGAGGATAATGTTCCAACATACTCAATATCTTCTGGTTTCGCAGAATTAGCAGTCTGCCCAGATGTTCCAACATGTAATGGTTTGGCTTGTCAGGTTGACTGTGTTGTGTTGGAACATGGTCTTTATCAGGTTCATCTTCTACATCACCTGAACCTTATCCTTTGTCATAATCATCCACAGTAACGTTTATGGATTCCATGATTGTGTTTTTCCGAAAGTTGTAAACATGATAAGCCTGGATGTTCACAGAATAACCAAGAAATATTCCAATATCACTGCGATTGTCAAATTTTTCCAGTTGCTCTCTATCTCTGAGAATGTAGCACTTTCTTCCAAACACATGAAATTATGAAACATTTGGCTTCATGCCCTTCCAAATCTCGTAGGACGTTTTGCTTGTGAATGGACACAGATATACTCGATTGATTGTATAGCAAGTTGTATTAATGGCTTCTGCCCACCATTTTTTGTGAATTTCTTTCTCGGCTAACATAACTCAAGCCATCTCATGAAGAATCCTGTTTTTACGTTATACAACACCATTCTGCTGAGGGGTGAATTGTACAGAAAACTCATGTTGAATTCCAAGCTCATCACAGAAGTCACTGAATTGATAATTTTAAAATTCCTACCATGATCACTGCGAATTCTAACAATATTCTCGACTGGACTTCCTTTTTCTATCTGCAATTTTATCACAAAACTTCTAAGCACTTCCACAGTATCAGGTTTTTTTTTTAGAAAAGCTACCCAGGTAAATCTGAAGAAATAATCAACACATACAAAGATATATTTCTTGCCACCTGTACTAGGTGTATTGACTGGACCCATCAAATCCATATGCAATAATCCCATATTTCTTGAGGTAGTTATATATTGAACTGAAGAGTGGGGAGATCGAATTTGTTTACCTTATTGGCATGGTCCACAGACAATTTCGCCTTTGCTTGTCAATGTAGGAATACCTCGTACTACCTTTGCATTTGCAATTTTCACCAAGGTTTTGTAATTGATGTGACCGAGTTTTTTGTGCCACAGAGATCCTTCATCTTGTTTAGAGATCATACACTTCACTCCTGTTCCAGCAAATAGCAATTATCTGATGATCGAATGCCTGAAAGGACTTTGGCTTCTCCGTGTTTCACTATACATTTGTCTTTCTCAAATTTCACAGTCATATTGTCGTCACACAGCTAGCTTATGCTCAGCAGATTTGCCTTTAAGTCTTCGACAAACAAAACACTGGTGAATACTAGGAATCCTTCAATTTATAGTTCCCATTTTCCAACTACTCTACTCTTCTTTCCATCGCCAAAGGCAACGAAACCACTATCATATGGTGTGATGTTTGTGAGAAATTCCTAAGTGCCAGTCATGTGGTGAGAACAGTCACTATCAAAGTACCACAAATCTCTGGAATGTGTTATAAGAGAAGTATGGCAACAAGGCAAGTACTAGAGTTTTTGACAACCCATACCTTTCTGACCATCTTTGATTTCTGGACTTCGTCTATTTTGGAACATACCAAGAGTTCTCGTCCTGCCATGATGTCTCTGAACAGTTTCTGGCATTATTCCTCTGTGTGCCCTTGATATGAGCAGTAGCTACAAATGATAGGTTTCCTTAAATGAGCCTTGCCGAACTTTCTCTTTATCTATCGAATCTTCGACTTGAGTGTTACTATGTTCTCAGGTATCTCTCAAGTCTTCAACTTGAGCGTGAATGTGTTCTTAGGTGAGTTGTCATACCCAATTCTGTGTCGATCTCCAAAGCTTTTTCCCATAACCAGAATATCATCAAGTTTTGCTTTTCTAGAGTTCAGCTTGGTAATAGCTGCTTCCGATGTCTCGGCTCTCTTGGTTGCTGAAATTAGCTTCAACTTCAACTCATTATTCTCTTTTCTGAGTTTAGCAACTTCTACACGCAACTCTCTTTCTATCTCAGCCAGATAATTTTTTCTTCATTTTCAGTACTTTGTTTGTATCAACAACTTGGAGTCACATAGCATACATCTTTTCGTATGTACTATAGATTTCTTCATCACTTACAGCAAGTCTGTCATCATCACTAGACACCTCATACAAATATATGTTGGAACATACATCTTAGCTTCTATCTAATGTGTTGGAACATCCATCATCCGATGCATCATGAATATTTGCTACAAACGCCACATAGTTGCTTGTAAGTTCCTCTCTGTCTTCCTCGTCTTCTTCATCTTCACTCCATGAGGTGACATATGATTTTCCCTATTTTTCTGGGTATTTGCACATTTAGCCTGAATATGACCATATCCTTCACATTCTCTGCATCGAATTCGTCCAAGCTATTTTGGTTCACCACTTTGATTTCTGGGAAACTGTTGATTTTCTTGTTCAAATCGTGTCCCACGATTATTTCCAAATTCTTGTAGCCTTGGTCTATTTCCATCAAACCTTTCCTGCGATTTCTTGTTTACTACTTTCTTCAACATTCTTGAGAAATTTTTCGTGATAAGTGCAAGTTTTTCAAATTCATCATCACTGTCAGATTCGTGATTGTCCTTTGATGATGATGTTCTGAACGCCATCTCGTTTTGGACCCTTTTTGTAGTTTGTTGGAATGTCATCTCATAAGTCTGTAGTGTATTCATTCATTCATCTAAACTCATGGTGCCTACATCTCTTGCTTCTTCTATTGATGCAACCTTCATTGCAAACCTTTTAGGAAGTGATCTCAAGGTGTTTTTCACAAATTTTGCCTCTTTGTAGACTTTTCCAAGTTGATACGTCATATTAGAGATGTCCCTGAGTTTCCCGTTAAATACAAAAATAGTGTCATCTTTCTCCATCTTGAGTTCCTCGAACTTTGTAGCCAACAACTGTAATTTAGTTTCTCGAACTCGACTAGTTCCTTCATAAACAGTTTGCATAATATCCCATGATTTCTTGGCCTGATGGCATGTAGAGATAAGTTTGAACTGATTTTCATCAACTGCTGTGAAGATAGCATTTAATGCTTTTGAATTTTCCAGTGAGGCCTTAAGTTAATCAAGAGACCAAGTAGATTTGCCTTTATGTTTCTGCTCCCTTTGACTTGACTCTCCTTCTTTTGCCTTAGAGCTTATTTCAGCATCTTCAGTAGGGTGATTCCACTCATTTTCAACATAGTGCAAAGCAAGTTCATCTAGTGAGTTGATGAAGACTATCATGTATACATTCCAATAATTGTAGTTGCCTTCCAGTAGAGGTGGTTGAGACACCAAAACTCCATCTTTGGTCACCATGGTAAAATCGGATCACACTTTCCTGGACACAACCAAGGAAAAAATAAGTGATCGTGCTCTGATACCAAATGAAATTTGGTTTTACCGAATTTTCTTAATTATTGCTGCTACATTCCAACATAACCTATCTAACCAAGTATGTAACAAAAAAAGCATAAAGACACAAGATTTGGTTATGCAGTTCGGGAAATCCACCTACATCTGCGGGGTCAGACCCAATTCAGAATGAATCCACTAATCAGAAAGATACAGTACAAAGTACACCATACAAAATACTTATCTTTACTAATTAAAAATGTGAATTCTGCTAGCTCCCCTAGCTACCGATCCATCTTGATCAGATTCCCTCTGACCTCAAAACTCATCGACGCTGGATCTCCTCCTCCCGGGGAATTAAGGCATACGATTCTGAACTTTGAACGGCGGGTTATGTATGTTGGAACATATAGATATGGCTCTCACAAGACTCTCGAAAAAAATAAAACAATTAAGTTCGTGAGTTTAATGCAGCTGTGATGTCCCCTTTTAAAGCCATGAGCAGATTGGAACTCTCCATGATTATCTCCATAATATTCCTATTTCTTATCTTCTTCTGAAGCATATCCAAATCCCATAAATAAAGGGATTTTCCTAATCACAATATATATCATGTATTCAATAAACCCAATACCATATTTGTAGGGATTTTCCATAAACCTAATATGCTTCTGCCACCGCCTAATATATTGCAGAATATTCAGATTCCATGCATCAACAAATACCACAATATTTTATTTTTCTTCCGTAAAATTTTGTTGGTGTGAATGTGGTTGTGCGCATGTTCCATCATGGAATATTTTTTGTTTCCAATTTTATTCGCAAATTGCCAATTAAAATACTCAATGAAAATCATTTGACTTTACACTTATGGATTCTAAAGCCTTCACTTAAGTCTTCTTATTCCTCTTCATGAAAATAACGAGCACATGAATTAGCTGTGTATTTAGTTAACTGTTCGTGCACAACGGTAATGAGGAAATTCATTACCAACACCAAATGTACTTCTCTGCTTAAAACTTAGAAGTGGAGTAAAATGAGAGTTTCCAGCTGAAGAATAGTAAAAATAAATATGAACACCAGATATCAATTTACCGAGAGGTTAGCATCTTAAATATCATCAACAAGGACCTCGAATCAAATTTACATGGTGGTGATTATCCTTTTTATACTCGGACCATATTCTTAATTCAGTGCTAGCATTCACAAACTGCTAAGTGTGGTCTTTTTGACTTTGGATGTTGTCTGATCCTTCTTGTTTTAGTACCGGGCCAGCTCTGCAATAGGTATAATTTTTCTCTGTTTTGAATTGTTATATGCTCCTTTGCATGACAACATTAGTTGTTCTGTGGATTTAGGGGAAGGTCTGGAATTAAGTACTATAGTACTAATCTGCAACAATTTAGGCTGTTCAGCCAATTGTCAAGATATTGTGAGTTGGTGGAACGAAATTGTAGAAGATGGCTGCTTAATGTCTATTTTTGACTCATTTGCTACCTTCTTAAACATTTGTTGGATGCTATATAAACCAAAAGCTCTGTGGTACCTGCTAGTTTCTCATTAGCTCATTTTTATTTTAGCATAGAAGAAAAATTAAGTCGGCTAACTGAATTTTAATAGTTGGTAGGGAGCCAACTGTTGTAGAATTCGCTGGTGAGATAGCCGTGAAGCAAAAAGCACTAAATTGGCTAGTTTCAAAAAAGATAGAAGTCGATTTGGGGAATGGATGGTGTTGAAGAAACCATCAAAGGCAAAAGACAGTTGCCACTTTCTCTACACAGGCAGCCCATGTTGGGAATTCATTAAATCTAGTTTAGCGAAAAATCAATTATCTAATTCCGAATCTCATGCATTTATTTAATTCGAATATATCTAAGAGTTTAGATTACATTTGAAACGTGTTTTACCGTCGAATTCAATCAACTACGGAGATGAGAATCCCAGATGCGATTCCTCTATACGTATCCACACAGCACGATCAGATCTCCTACACCGCCGTCAGCTTAGACCGTTGATTAGCAAGCAAAGACCCAGTCTTTCTTCTTCTCTGTACGGTGAGGTTTATTATCCGAGAATGGTTGGATTGGTTTCTGGTTTATGCCAGGGTTCTAATGTTTTCTTACTGAACATTTTTGTAAAATATCTATTTATACAGAATAGTCATTAATCCAAGAAACCCTATTCCAAGTCAATCTGGGCCTAGCCCAATTAGACTTACTGAGTTCTAAACTCATTTCTCATATAATTAATATCTAGGCTCCTAGTCCAATAGTCATTTCTTTTATCCAATTCTATGTCTTGTGTGTGACCCTATAGATTCAGTCATAATAAGCTGCAAGCCCAATATGATTGATGCTATCTGATCGAAAGCGTTTTCCAGCTAAACATTCCGAATTGAAAATAACTGAATTAATTATCCCCGTAATTAATCCTCCAACTATATATGAAAAATGCATATTGACTGAAGGACACTATTCCAACAATCTCCCACTTGTCCTTTAGAAAAAGTGTTCATTCATATTCCTTTGTCATTTAATGTCTTCATCTGAACATAAGGTAAGGTAATGTATCATCCTTATCAAGTTCAAATGCATTTCTCGAATTCCTGCGTCAAACTGTTAAGGCAGATGATTAATCATTAATCCATCTGAGCACGACCATGCATTTTACCGTCCTAACTCTCTGAGATGCCCATAAGACAACAATCTCATGTAACTGAGAGGACAATCTCACTCTTATACATTCAAGTTTTCTCCACTCAATTCATGGCAACCCAAGAACTAGCTTTATAGTCTCATTTTACGGTGCAACGTTTGACAACGTCAAGGTACACCAATCCACAAGCAAGCAAACATTGAATTACTCAGGTATGAGAAATACAATCCTATAGTCAATGAGACATACTTATGACATTATGAATACTTTAAAGTATTCTCATGGCGGGTATGTCCAATACAAGTTCCCAACTTGCATCCATGCAATCGATTCATGACATCCCACGTCCTCCAGCCCATGAAACAACGTTGTGAATCAAATTGCAAACTAGTTTTCTTTAGTCATGAGTGTCCACTCTCAATGACCTAAACTAGGGACATAATCAATCTTACACTCCAGTTCCCTAATTAGGGTTTCATCATCCAAGACATATTCTTGATACCTTATTTGGAAATGTAAATTGATATTGGACTTTCATTTAACTTTTAACACTAAACCAAGTTAAATGAATATGAAATGATAGTTTCATAATATGTTTAACAGTTTAATCTTCAATGTTTAAAATCACAAAATTATGATAACTAGAACATCACGGAAATCACAGCCACTATCAAAAGTGCTAGATTCCTATCACAAATGTGTAAACCTTAGGCTCCATCTGTGGAAGAGGTTTAAATTCTGGATCAAAAATTTGTCATCCTTTCTCACTTGCATATAACAACTTTACCATTCTCGATATATTCTCAAAGAAGGAAAAATTTATGAGGACAAATTTGAACTCATTGTGTTCCCTTGGCTCATTTTGCCTAAGCGATTACTCTATCATTTTCTCAATAGAGAGTCATCAAGTCAGCTAAGACGGGGACCACGTTAAGTTCAGTGATGAGTATCCTAATTCAAACACCTTCCTATGCAGCTTCCAAAGCAACAATGTACTCAGGTTTAATTGTAAAATCAAACAACAGTGATTTACTTATCATTTTTCACAACCAACTCATTTTCACTATAGACTCGTGAATATATCTTTAGCCATTTCAGGCACTAAAACATTTTCTTGGCCGCACACCAATGCACCTCACCTTAGTCTATTTTATATCTCATCATCGTGCTCTAAGCATACGAGATATAACTGTGAGTACACATCATAACATACATAATATACCATATTGCATATGCAGAAATGATCATACTCATTCTCTTTTGCTCATTGGATTTTGATAAACACCAAGTCTTGCAAAGAGTTTTGCCATGAATCACGGGTAGAAGATCTTTTACAATCTTTCATATTGAACCTACCAAACACCTTACCTAGTAAGTGTTATGTCTAAGTCCAATCATCTTCTTTGATCTACCTATGTAGATCTTGATGCCCAAGATGTATTTTACCTCTCCTAAGTCATTCATCGCAAAACACTTTCCGAACTAAGTGTTCATAGACTCCAGCTTCGATTAGTCATTTCCAATGTCATGAACATAGAGGAGTACGGATTCAATCTGCCTCCCACTAACCTTTTTATACACACAAGATTCCTTAACATTTCATTGAACACGAATATCTTAATTGCTTCATTGAAATGTATGTTCCAACTCCTTGATACTTTCTTCTATCCATAAATGGACCTTTGAAGCTCGCATATTTTCCCAACTATTTTGGTCTATAAAACCCTTAGATAGTGTTGCATACACATCTTCTTCCAAAATCCATTTATGAAAGACGGGTATGACCTCCATTTGCCAAATCTCAAAATCATAATGAGCTGCAATTGTTAGGAAAATTCAAATAGACTAAAGCATTCCAACTGAAGAAAAAGTCTCATCGCAATCCATCTCATGGACTTCTTTATACCCTTTAACTACCAGTTTAGCCTTGAAAACATAAATGTGTGGTTTCATTTTGATGACCACCATTTTATTCTTACCCTTTTAGTATTCCTACCTAATCAAAACTTGGTTTTTATACATAGAGTCTATTCCAAATTTCATGGTCTTAAGCCACTTTGCGAAGTTAGGGTTTGTCAAAGCTTAACTTTAAGTCACTGGTTCATCACTTTCTAAAAGTATGATTTCATAGTTTTCAATCGCAAGGACAAGAATGTACCTTCGTCCGAAACCAATACCTTTTGGGGGCATGAGCATTTTCAGTAGTTGGTAGGATGTCAAATGCATGTATTTTCCAAAGTATTTAACACCTATTTTGTAGCTTTTTGTTTGAAAATTTCTAGATTTAGATAGATTTACATAATAAGTGTTTTAGATGATAGTTTTCAATTTTTATGTCTAAATCCTTCATTTTGTAAGCTTAACATGTTGGGTTCAAAGCCCTAAGCGCCCTACGTTTGGAAGATTTGCGAATTCCCATTGCTTATGCTAAAACCTTCCAAGGACCGCCTCATGGGATTCAAGTCGAGAGAGATAAATTGAACCCAACCCAAGAAAGGGATTTGGTGAGGAGCATTGTTTTGAGGGAGGGAAAGCATGGTTGACAAACCAATCATCGGAGGCGACTGGGCTACCCGACTCCTATTTTATTCGTAGAGTTACATGGTGGGGTCGGTCCTCAGGTAAATCATGCTCAAATGAAGGGCTTTTAGACACCAAAAAAGAGAGGTGCAAGACCGATTCTAAGCTTATTTAAGCGAAATAACTTCTTGTGCAATTCATGCATTTCTGTTTTTATGATAAAAAATTGTTTCTTTATTTCCATTTCAAATTGTTCTCTGGACTTTTTATCAATATGAGGTTATCGGCGGAAAAAGAGCTTATTTTATTTAAGCTTATTCAGCCATGCAGATCTTCCTCCAACAAAATCAATGGTATCGGATCTAGGTTTATATCGACGATAATCCGCTAGCGAGCAGATGGATAATTTACGACTTCTATATAGCAATTTGTTAAGAGTAGGTTTTGGCTTAAGGTCATTCGCAAAATGGTAGAAGATTGAAGGCCACAAAAGATGTGTGGTAGAAGAAAGTCTGGATGCGAAGAATGAAGGCTAGCCGACCGACACAAAGATAGGCTGGCCGACCGACCGGGTGAAGAAGGCCGAGCTCGTAGCTAGCGCCCTTAGTCATGCGCTCGTGCGGTGGAAAGGAGATCGTGGAGCAAGGTCCCAGCACGGGTTTGCGCAGCTAGCACGTGGCCACCTGATCATGCTCCAGAAACTGCGTGCCTAAAGCAAACTGCGATGCAACCCCTTAATTCTCCATCCCGCGCCTGCGCACCGTCAACCCTTCACAGCTTTGCACCAGCACGGTTTTGTGCACGCCTGAGCATCTTCAGTAGCCTCGCGTTGGACCTTCGTGTCTCGTATGCTCTCGCACATTTGTAGCAGGCCTTGACTCTTTTTTAACCATTGTTGTACTATAAATACTCCAAATCTTATCTCTTTCTTCCCTATTCCTTCCTAGCCGAACCTACACATAAAAACCCTAGTTTTCACTCATCTTTTCTTAGTTTTTTTCATTTCTTCGATGGATTCTTGCTATTTTGTTATGGGTTTTCATAATTTAGGCTAAATATACTCTTGGGAGCAATTGGTAAGCATTTGTAGCATGAATTTGTGAGGTTCTATTTATCCTATTTTGTGTTTTGATTATTAAGTATATTTGGTGCTTTGGTGTGTGATTGATGCATGATTTAGACTAGGATGATCAACTAGTTGATGATTGTGGATTTATTATGTGCTAGGTTTTTGGCCAAACCCGGAAGACACTGAGTTTTAGTCAATCTGATTGTTGTTGGTCAACGCTAGGTTATAATTTGGAGTGACAACTAATTATGATTGTTGATTGATGGAATTGCTTAGACTTAGGTTGAATTTAGATGGATTCTAATAATTATCAACGTATCCCACTAATAACGATAAGCATGAAGGCCGATCCTCGTAGTCGTTATTAGTAAATATACTTGTGCTATCTATGTGTTTCTCGCTTATAGGACATTGTGGTAGTTGTGTTAGGTCTCTGTGTCTATTGCTGTCCTTGGGGAAGTCTATGATGCTGATCGTCTAGGTTGACCCGAGGAAAGGGTTATTATGTGGCGCTGATCGCCCACTCTAACTATAACCGAGGAGAGGTGAGAAATGTCAACAATCGAAAGGTGTTGACAAGTTCTCCACAATATGAGATTAATGCATAAAAATAGGATAATTAATCTATGATCAAAGGATGACTAGAAATGTAAACCAATTGTGCCCAAGAATCGTTATAATCTTAGTTACATCATTTGTGTTATTTGTGATCATTTTTGCATCACTCTTTCTACTTAGCTCTAATTTAGTAGTTTAAAGTAGTCGTAGTGGTTTTCCCTCTCAAAACCTACCACACACAAAGAGTGACTCCTTCGTGTGCTTTTCAACTACGCTTTAACACTTGATAAAAAACCCTTTTTTTCTAGTGGACAACCCCGTCTTACCACTAGATACTCTTTAGTAGTTATTCGTAAGTTGGGCGTATAAATATTATCTTTGAAAGGCACGGCCTCCCTAATTTTGGATTTGGACACAAGGAAATAACTTTCTAAAAGTATAGGTTTATCACTTTCTATAAGTATGATTTCATAGTTTTCAGTCGCAAGGACAATTATGTACCTTCGTCTGAATCCAATAACTTTCTGGGGCATGAGTGTTTTCAGTAGTTTCTAAGACTTTTCCCGTATTCATCTTCACCACTTAACATGAAGGGATCGATGTTTCCAGAACTGATTGTTGCTCACCTCAAAACTCATTGAATTTTGAATTCCTCCCACTTGTCATTTTGTAAAGATGATACTTCTCCAAAAGGACACATTCTCGAGCAACAAAGCATAGTTCTCAGAATGACTGTAGAAATAATGCCCATTTATCTCTTTTGGATATCCCACAAAGAGATGTTCATCAGACTTAGTGCAAGCTCACCGGAAAACCATGTTTCACATATGCCTCGCAACCCCAAATCTTTAAGAGAAAAGACATTCAAGGAACCATTCCTTGCATATGTCATATGGTGTCTTTCTTACCGCTTTAGGCAATGTTTGGTTTAGTGTGAATTCTACCTCCCTCATAAGAAAACTGGAATACTAGCTTGACCTATCAGTGAACT
This sequence comes from Rubia yunnanensis, assembly GCA_037428765.1. Classification (NCBI taxonomy): domain Eukaryota; kingdom Viridiplantae; phylum Streptophyta; class Magnoliopsida; order Gentianales; family Rubiaceae; genus Rubia; species Rubia yunnanensis. The sequence continues at coordinate 72,943,980 of CM075067.1, forward strand.
AACCCTATCTAATAAGGTATCATTTATCCTTGCGGACACACCATTCATTAAGGTGTTCCTACAGGATTCAATTATGAAATAATGTCACATTCTCTCTGATGGTCAACAAATTCCTGACTCAAATATTCACCACATCAATCCAACTAAAGTGTTTCAATTTTCTTTCCAAGTATATTCTAAACTTCATTATGAAACTCCTTTAATTTCTCAAAAGAATTAGACTTGTCTCACATCAAGCAGACAACTATACCCACTCAAATCGCTAGTAAAGCTAATGAAATCATGAATCCACCTCTTGCAGTTGAAAACATTTGGTCTACAAAACACTTTGTTAATAAAACCTAATAGTTCACTTGTTCCATCATCCATCACCATGAAGGGTGATTTTGTCATTTTGCCTTCACAATATTTACATGTCTCAATTGACTCCTAGTCAAATGATTCCACAGTTCTCTCCCACTAGAATCACAGCATGCAATTTAAGTTCATGCGGCCAAATCAACAATTCCAGAGGTACCCCGGACTCGAATGACTTGTTCTTAGCCCTTTTTCTATTTACGTCATAAACTTGTTTATCCATATCAAACATATGAAAACACTTGTCTAATTTTGCAAAATCACAACACATCCATTTAAAATGGAACAACCATTGCTCCTATTACAATAAAAACCTCATGTGTCCAACACAGAAATGATAAATGTGTTGTAGTAACACTTAGATCAAAATAACTATTATATGACCCAATGTAAGCCCATAAGGCATAGATAAACTATAAGTTCCTACGGTCAATGGAGAAACCCTTGCTTCATTTCCCTCATGTAGGTTAACCTCTAATCAATATTAACTCCTAAATTATTCTCTCCTTATTTTTGAAATTGTGAGAAACACATAAGGTATTCAATACTCATCAGTAGAGTTATTAACGACAGAGACTGTTCATGACGTCTATAACTACAATGACACCTACTCGCCTATTATTTGTCCTCTAAGAACTAAGGGCAATGCCATGTGTCATTGTAGTAGAAGTATTGGGACGTGTTAGAATTTACACCTTTCTGCTTCCTAGCTGTATGTTGTGTCTTAGGCGCATGAGTACTATGGTTACCCTTGCCTTATCCCACTTCTTCATTCTTCTATTTATGATTCAGATCTCTTTCGCATCTGCACCAATAGAACCCTATTCTAGGTCTCAATCTTAACACTTGACTCAGCTTATTTTAAGCATTCCATGCAACTTAGTCAAAGTCTTTTTTTTCCACTTAAATGGTTCCAAACCATCATAGAGTGAATAGAGATAGATGTCAGGGCCAACTCTCAGTCATACGCAAAATAAAGTATCTCCATGTTATCAAATGATTAAATCATTTTCAAAACATGAGATCCCACTAGTTCTCCTTTCTTGATGTTAAAATTAAGAATTGTCTTAAAGGTCTCAAACCTCTCAACCCTGACTTGCTCATGAATCATATCTCAGAGCTCCAGGTTGATGTTGTAAGTATCTGAGTTTAAAACTTGTCTTGCAATTCTGGACTCATAATATTCAACATAATACAGTTGACATCAGAGATTTGAATATCAATGGCATACTCATTCTTTTCTTGCATTAAAACTATACTCAAGTTTCTTTGTCAAGTAACTGTCGTTCAATTCATCCCTCCAAATGATCGAATGCATATTAGAAGAATTATTGTTTGTTGTTATACATGATTAATACAATATAATGAATGCTATAAAAACCGTAAAAACTGAAAAACTGTAACAAAGGTACAAGCCTTATTAGAAGTTATTCGACATTTTATTCTATTCAAGTTGGTCTCATGAATAAAAGATTCCAATACCCTCAAAATCACAAGGATCTTAAGCATGCTTTGGCTTGTCTCAATTCCTTTGATTTTAGGTAAGCAATCTCATTGCTAATAGTATCCAATACTACTCTTGGTCGATAGGGTACATCCAATGTACTACCTATCTCCTTTTGCCTAAAATCTGAGGACCCCAAATTGATATTGACGAGCAAACCAAAACTAACACATAGACCCCTTTCACTAGGTATACCCACATTTATCCCAAGATTAGAAGTGTTACTATTGCTTTGGCGAAATCTGTCACTAGCGATCGAGGGCTTAATGGGTGTTCTTGTTTCAGAAAGACAATTTTTTGCTCATTATTGCTTTTGGGACCTTGGTTCGTTATGTTGGTTTGATCATTAGTGAACTAACTTTATAATCATCCCACATACATAAAACCAATCGCATGCATTTATATATATATATATATATATATATATATAATAAAGCAATAAATATATGCATCTAAAGTTATCCTAGAATGCCTCCCCCCCTAATCTTGACAACTTCTTCATCTTGTCTACTAGATCCCATCATTCGATCTTGTCATCGAACTTACAATTTATTTCAATTTAAATAATAAAACTGAAAATAAATTTACAACATAGCAATAAACGGTATGCAGACCGTATTTAATTACTATAGTTAATAAACGGCACGCATGCCGTATTTAAATATCTAGTAGAGTCATACTAGTCACTTATTACCATGCACTGAATCCAATTAATATATGCATACATTCATTTGTAATGAATGACCCAATTACATATAAAAATAAATTGGGATAAATTCACATAATTAATCATGCAATTCACCATTTAAAAATAATTAAGTTAACTATTTTTTAAAATATTATTAACCTTAACTATTTTCCTTTGCCATATTTAATAATTCTAAAGTATTAAAGAACTTAATATATTAGTCGGTTCATATACCAATAATAATTAGAGTGAAGTGCATTTTAACTATATGTTTATGTGAAAGTGCATAAATGATCTTGTAAAATCTAAAAGTGCAAAACTAACCCTGAAAATCTTTGACCGAAATGTCAACAGCCGAAATGGCCGAAAATCATTGAAATGACCATTTTACCCTTTTAAAAAAGTTAAGAAATAAAAAAAAAGGTAAAAGACATGAATAATCTTCTGATTTTTAACAAAACAATTTTTTTCCTCTTTCAAATTCTCTTTCTTTCTTTTGTGGGTAAAATTATTTTGTTTTCCCATATCTCTCTCTCTCGTCGGCGGCCCCGTTTCTGGTTTCCTTTCTTCCTCGTTCTTTCTGTTTCCAATCTTCCCCCAATATTTATTTTCCCTTTCCATCCCAGTGGCTGAGCCGAGGCTGTGCGGAGTGGAGGAATTGCAGTTAATTGCAAGGGAGGGGTGGGGAAGCGCTAGGGTTTCGGGGAGATGGAGGAGGGGGGGCGATCTGAGCTTCGGGAAGATAGAGCAGAAGGGCTTAGCGGCATTGGGGAGAGGGAGGAGGAGGGTGGAGCGCGCGCTGGAGAGGGGAGGAGGAGGGCGGAGCGCGGCGGTGATGGGGAGAGGGAGGAGGAGTGTGGCGGCGCTGGGGAGGGGGAGGAGGAGCGCAGCGGCACTGGGGAAGGGGAGGGTGGAGCGCGACAACGCTAGGGAGGAAGAGGGATGCCAAAAAGCTTGAATTTGCCAAGCAAATTGTCATCTCTCGTTCTGGTTCGTTTACCCTCATACACATGGATCAAAACGTCGGGCGAGAGCTCTATTTTGTTGTGCATGTCTTCTGAAATTTGGATGTCATGATGGAGAACGCATTCTCTGAATGCGTCCTCAGGGTGATTTATTTTTTGTTCAGAATTTCTAGAGGACGCATTCGTGGAATGCGTCCTCATCGCGATTAAATTTATTTTTGCAAAAAATTCAAATGACGCATTCGAGCGCTCGAGGCAGGAGGCAGCAGTTTCGAGGGCTCGAGGCAGTGAGGAAGATGGTGGGCAAAGGAAGGAAAATGGCGAAAGAAGTGAGGAAGACCGGCAATAAAACAGACGAAATGAGGACGCATTCACTGAAAACTTAATTTAAAAAAAATCCGACAAAAACATTTATTAAACCATGAGGTCCTCTTATTTTCATGAAAAAAATTTCTAAAAACATGAGAATGCATTCTCGCGTACACAGCCGGTCACTGTAGCCGTAATAGTAAAATTTTCTCGACGTCGGGCAGGTTGTCCAAGTAGGTTGAGAATACATGCTCTTTCTTGGTCGGAATGGTGGTGTTTCTTGGGATCGGAACATTCAATATGCCTCCGGACAGAGGAGTAACATCCAAGAGAAGCAAATCTTGAACCTTTTCATTACCCTCGCCACTCAGGATTGCGCCTTGCACAGCTGCGCCATAAGCAGCAGCCTCATCTGGGTTGATGCTTTTGCAGAGTTCTTTACCATTGAAGAAGTCCTGCAAGAGTTATTGGACTTTGGGGTTAGTGGCGGGTGGTACGCCGGGTCTGATTTTGGAGTCGACGGGGAAGGGAAGGTGGCACTTCCATATTTTGTGAGATATCTTGTCTTAAATAAATATGCGATTTACCATGTTTAATATGATGAAGAATATTTGTACAAATATTTCTTCCTTTTCCAGCAGATATGATTCGAGTATTCATGGAATGTCTCGGATTTGGTGAGTTGGTGATTGGAGAATATTCTTCTCTAATTACAGAAAATCAGAATATCATGTTTCCATGATTAGAGTCTCTTAGAGTAGTATAAATAGAGCCTCTAAGTCACTCAGAAAATTCGCACCATTCTCAAGTTCCTCATTTATTCTAAACTTGAGTCTCACTTCTTTCTGTCTCTGTCGGTAATAGTCCTTCGGGCCTTGCGTGAATCCCAGGTAACTCTTAAATGTTAATTGTTGCTTGCGATGGTTTTATCCTAGGGAACGATGTCCACGACGGGACTCATTCATTTCAAGGGCAGCGAGTGTTACTCGTGACTCCATCAATTTGTGATTACTTGAAACGTGATTCATGCTTTGATTATTTGTAATTAAGCTTTTCGATTGTATGCTTAAATAATTAATAAAATTGTATTATTCTTGCATGTGTTAATTGCTCGTTCAATTTTTGTTATTTGATTTTCGCATGATATAATCAATATATGTCCAACAGTCTTGAAACGAATGATATTTGTTGATTTATATTGATTTGGTTAATAAGATGCATGCGGAAGGTCAGTATATGCATGCAGATATATATATTGATATAGATTGCATGAATTTTCAATTTTTCCATGAAGTATATGCATGCGTGAAGATTCTGAAAAATATGCATGTGTCATAGGAAATAATCATGCGGTAATAAACTTGCAAAATATTTATGTAAGGTAATAATGCAATTACTTGCTCGACTTGCATCATATATTTTTTAATCGGCATACCATCTGCATATTTATCCGAAAATATGCAATTCTGCGCAAATCATAGGTAATTGCATATGGAAATTGTATGTTTGAAAAAATATGCATGCTAATGGTTTTGGTTATTTATAACAAAATCAGATTGAGCAATTTGTTATGTATAATTGTTTAAAATATTATACTACGATATTTGATGTGTACTTATATTTAATGGTGAATAATGTTGTATGTACACATCGTGAATCCCAGAACCATGTCGAGCAATGATGCTGCGAAGACTACCCCTGGGGTGATGCCTCTTGTGGCTGTTCCTCATGCTGAGAAACCCGAGAAGTTCAATAATGGTATGAACTTCAAGATGTGGCAATAGAAGATGCTCTTCTACTTGTCCACTATGGGTTTGGAACGTTACGTTCACGAAGATCGTCCCATTGTGGATGAGAAAAGCGCTAAGGAAGTTCAAGATGCTGCGGTGGAGTGGAACTCTAAGGAGTATATCTACCGCAACATCCTTTTGAATAGCCTTCACGATGCCATTTGGAATGTGTATGAGGTGAAGGAGCCTTCTAAGGTGTTGTGGGAAACTCTTGACCAAGAGTACAGGGGTGAGGAAGTTGGATCCAAGAAGTGGGTCGTCGGCAAGTTCCTCAACTACAAGATGGTTGATGCCAAGTCTGTGGTCAGTCAAGCTCAAGAGCTTCAAATGATGATCAATGAGCTGATAGCCGAGAAGATGACAATGTGCGAGACTCTCCAAGTCTATTGCATCATTGAGAAGCTGCCTCCAAGTTGGAAGGACTTCAAGAGTTATCTGAAACACAAGCGAAAGGTGATGACCATGAGGGATCTGATCCAAAAGCTTCATGTTAAGGAGGATAATCGCATCTCTGAAAAGAGGATGAATGGATCTGTGCCTGTGGCAAGGGCCAATCTCGTGGAGGTTAGTGGGAGCTCCAAGTCCAAGAAGCCCAAGGCAAAGAAGGGATCCAAGTTAGGAGCTAATGGTGGAGTTTCGAAGAAGTCGAAGTTCACTGGCAAGTGCTATAATTGCAACCTCGTTGGCCACAAGTCCTCCGAGTGTAAGAAGCCAAAGAATGCCAAGAATGAGGGCAACATGGTTGAAAATCTTGCACGAGATGTGAATAACATCGATCTGTGTGCTGTGATTTCTGAAGTCAGCATGGTGGACTCCAATCCAAAGGAATGGTGGATTGACACTGGTGCTACGAAGCATATCTGCTCTGTCAAGGAAGTGTTCTCAAACTTCAAGGCAATTGAAGATGGAGAGACCATCTACATGGGCAACTCTGCAACTTCCATGGTGAAAGGCCGTGGCACTGTGGTGCTAAAGATGACGTCTGGGAAGGAGTTGACTTTGAAGAATGTTTTGTATGTGCCAGACATTCGCAAGAACCTTGTGTCCGGTTCTATGTTGATCAAGCATGGCTTTAAGCTAGTGTTTGAGTCTGATAAGTTAGTCTTGTCAAAGCAAGGTATGTTTGTAAGCAAAGGTTATGAGCTAGATGGTATGTTCAAGTTGAACACCATGGTTGTACCTCCTAAGAAAGATGAAATGAATGCTTCTTCTTCTGCTTACATGATTGAGTCTTCCAAGTTATGGCATGGTAGACTAGGACACGTTAATTATGATTCGATAAGAAGATTAATTAAAATGGAGAACATACCTAACATGGAAATTGATGTAAATCATAAGTGTGAAACTTGTGTTGAAGCTAAGATGACTCGAACGTCTTTCAAACAAGTTAAACGAAACACGAAACCTCTTGAGTTGATACATACCGATATTTGTGATCTCAAGTTCTTGCAAACAAGAGGAGGTAACAAGTATTTCATCACTTTCGTGGATGATTGTACGAAATACTGTTATGTGTACTTGCTGAAAAGCAAAGATGAGGCAATTGAGAAATTTGTTCTCTACAAAATGGAAGTTGAAAATCAACTTGATAAGAAGATCAAGGTGATTAGAAGTGACCGTGGAGGTGAATATGTAGAGCCATTTAGGGACTATTGTTCTGAACATGGCATTATTCACGAGGTCACTGCCCCCTACTCGCCTCAATCTAATGGTGTGGCTGAACGTAAAAATCGTACTCTTGAAGAAATGATGAATGCGATGTTGATAAGTTCTGGGTTGCCACAGAGTATGTGGGGGGAGGCTATTTTGACGGCCAACTATCTTTTGAATAAGACACCCCGTAAGGATGAGAAAGCAACTCCTCATGAGTTGTGGAAAGGCACGAAGCCATCCTTTACGTACTTGCGAATGTGGGGGTGCCTTGCAAAGGTATTAATCCCACCCCCCAAGAAGTTAAAGATCGGACCTAAAACGGTTGACTGTATCTTTATAGGATATGCACATGAGAGTAGTGCTTATCGCTTCCTTGTACATGAATCTCATCATCCCGAGATTCACAAGAACACGATCATGGAATCAAGAAATGCAAATTTCTTTGAGGATGTGTTCCCTGCCAAGGAAAGGGCCGAATCGTTGAAAAGGACCATTGAGTCATTAGACGAAGGCGTAGTAATTCCTGACGATCTCGAGGATCAAGAGGAGGAAGTGGATGAACCTAGACGAAGTAAACGGATTAGGACGGAAAAAACATTTGGTCCTGATTATCTAACGTTTATGCTTGAAAGTGAGCCACAAAGCTATAAAGAAGCTGTGAATTCGTCTGAGGGGCCTATGTGGAAAGAAGCGATTAAAAGCGAAATCGACTCGATTCTACATAATCATACTTAGGAGCTAGTGGACTTACCTCCGAGGTGTAAACCACTGGGCTACAAATGGATCTTCAAGAAGGAGATGAGAGAAGATGGCTCGATTGACAAGTATAAAGCTAGACTTGTAATCAAAGGTTATAGACAAAAGGAAGGTCTTGACTACTTTGATACTTATTCTCCAGTCACGAGAATAAGCTCCATTAGAATGATACTTGCTATCGCCGCGCTGCGTAAGCTTGAGGTTCATCAAATGGATGTGAAGACTGCCTTCTTGAATGGAGATTTAGAGGAAGAAATCTACATGGAGCAACCTGAGGGGTTTACGGCTCCCGGTCAAGGAGGAAAAGTCTGCAAGTTGGTGAAATCATTGTATGGTCTCAAACAATCACCAAAGCAATGGCATGAGAAGTTTGACCATGTCGTCCTTGCCAATGGTTTCAAAATAAATGAGTGTGATAAGTGCATCTATGTGAAAGACACGGAAAATGGATATGTAATCCTATGTTTATATGTAGATGACTTGCTCATTGTGGGTAGTAATGAAAAGATGATCAAATCTACCAAGGACATGTTGAATTCTCGTTTTGACATGAAGGATATGGGACTGGCGGATGTGATCTTAGGGATAAAGATCATCCGAAGCTCTGATGGCATCACCTTAACCCAGTCTCATTATGTAGATAAAATACTTGAGAAATTCAACAAGAATGACTCAGAGGTGGCGATGACTCCAATAGATCCGAATTTGCATCTACGAAAGAACAAATTGGAGGCTATTAATCAGGTGGAGTACTTGAGAGTCATTGGGAGTCTGATGTACTTGATGAGTTGTACTAGACCAGACATTGCCTACACTGTAAGTAGGTTGAGTAGATACACGAGTAACCCCAGTATGACTCACTGGAAAGCAATAACTAGAGTATTGAGATATCTACGTTATACTCGTGATTATGGTCTACATTATTCGAGTTATCCAGCTGTAGTTGAAGGATACAGTGATGAAAATTGGATACACGATATAAAGGACCTGAAATCCACTAGTGGGTATGTATTTACACTAGGTGGAGGAGCAGTCTCGTAGAAGTCCTCTAAACAAACGGTTATTACTCGATCCATGATGGAATCTGAGTTTGTTGCCTTAGACAAGGCGGGTGAGGAGGCCGAATGGCTCCGTCAATTCGTAGAGGACATTCCTAGATGGCCGAAGCCTGTGCCAGCCATATGTATACATTGTGATAGTGTATCTGCTATTGGAAAGGCTCAGAATATGCTCTATAATGGGAAGTCTCATCATATTCGATGGAGACATAGTTCCATAAGACAACTTCTCTCAACTGGAGTGATCACAATTGACTATGTAAGGTCGAAGGACAACATAGCCGATCCCTTGACTAAAGGGTTGAATCGAGAGATAGTTGAAACATCATCGAGAGGAATGGGACTGAAGTCCATTAAATGATGGGTTACGTACGTGAACACCCAACCTATGTGACTGGAGATCCCAAGATCTAGGTTCAAAGGGACAACTAAACTGCAAAGACCCATTGCAATCACTGTGGGGGTTTCATACCTCCTATCTTATTCCTATGATGAAGAAACAGTGATGTGAATGGAGGTTAAGCATTAGGTTGCTTTTAATGGTTCATGGTATCAAGTGTGTAGTACTTGAAAGAGTCCATAGTCTCTAGAACTGCTCTTACGCCAAGAATCGCCTATGTAAGCCAGAAGTGTGGCCGCTTCGAAAGGGAATTGTTGGGACACAATTCTTTAGAAACCTTACAGAACTAGGTGTGTGCCATGGCCTGATTAATGGACACAACCGAGGAAAGCGCAAGGGCCAGGAAAGATGTCTGTGGGAAGTGCATTGTCGTTCACACAAGCGGTTGGGGAAGTTCAAGGACATCGCGTCTACTTCCTAACCAGTGAGCTAAGTGTACTCTCTCAAGGGAAAGTTCAAAGGGTGACACCTACTTATCCTATGCAGCATCTATGCCGTCGAAATGAATCTATCACCAAGTCAAACTCTGTGTCTGACGTGATTGTTCTGATTCCTACATCAATATCTATTCATGTGGGGGATTGTTGGAAAATGATGGTTAAAAGGTTGAAATTCGTCAACTTTTTGGGCTCCGTTTAGAGTGGGACCCAAATGGATTTTGGGTCAATGGATGTCATTTTTGGGTTCTCCTCCGCGAGTACTATAAAATCGACTATTTAAACTCTCAAAACGGATCAAGGGTGAATGAGATATGAATATTTTAATTTCACTCTTGAAAGAGGAAAAAATGGGCGAAAATTGGCCCAGGTAATTTTCTCTGGACTGTCCAAAATGCGTGTGGACCGCATGGAAGTCTTATGAAGGCCCAACCGCATAGTATATATGGAATTGCTTGTGTGTAATTCTTAAGAGATAATAACAAAATACTTCCATATTTTGTGAGATATCTTGTCTTAAATAAATATGCGGTTTACCATGTTTAATATGATGAAGAATATTTGTACAAATATTTCTTCCTTTTCCAGCAGATATGATTCGAGTATTCATGGGATGTCTCAGATTTGGTGAGTTGGTGATTGGAGAATATTATTCTCTAATTACAGAAAATCAGAATATCATGTTTCCATGATTAGAGTCTCTTAGAGTAGTATAAATAGAGCCTCTAAGTCAATCAGAAAATTCGCACCATTCTCAAGTTCCTCATTTATTCTAAACTTGAGTCTCACTTCTTTCTGTCTCTGTCGGTGATAGTCCTTCGGGTCTTGCGTGAATCCCAGGTAACTCTTAAATGTTAATTGTTGCCTGCGATGGTTTTATCCTAGGGAACGATGTCCACGACGAGACTCATTCATTTCAAGGGCAGCGAGTGTTACTCGTGACTCCATCAATTTGTGATTACTTGAAACGTGATTTATGCTTTGATTATTTGTAATTAAACTTTTCGATTGTATGCTTGAATAATTAATAAAATTGTATTATTCTTGCATGTGTTAATTGCTCGTTCAGTTTTTGTTATTTGATTTTCGCATGATATAATCAATATATGTCCAACAGGAATGGTGGTGTTTCTTGGGATCAGAACATTCAATATGCCTCCGGACAGAGGAGTAACATCCCCAAGAGAAGCAAATCTTGAACCTTTTCATTACCCTCGCCACTCAGGATTGCGCCTTGCACAGCTGCGCCATAAGCAGCAGCCTCATCTGGGTTGATGCTTTTGCAGAGTGCTTTACCATTGAAGAAGTCCTGCAAGAGTTATTGGACTTTGGGGTTAGTGGTGGGTGGTACACCGGGTCTGATTTTGGAGTCGACGGGGAAGGGAAGGTGGCACTGCGGGCTAGCAGTGGGAAGAGTCGGCGGGGTTGGTTTTGGTTTGGGTTCTGGGTCATTTTTCCGGTGAGATTCGACTCTGGCCGCCGAAAAAAGTATAGCAAAATGGAAGGGTTATTTTGGCTTCGTTGGTTATATGGATTCTTGAATTCATCTTCTGGGTTTGATTTTCTCTCTTATGCCAAGTTGATTTGGGATTGTGTATGGTTAGGTTGCCAAATTGATTTAGGAATTGTTCTGCATACTTTACTTCGTAGTGAGGATTTGATTTACTTAGTCAAATTGATACAGGATCTATTCAAAATTATGCCAAATTGATTTGGGATTTGTGGATAGTTAGGTTGCTGAATGATCTAGGATTTGTTTTTTTTTCTTTTTCCAGAGCTAGGGGTGGTGGCTGGGGGCTAGCTGGAGGGGGTGGGGTGGTGAGGCGGTGATCCACGATCGGCGGTCAGCAGCGGCAATAGGTGGTTGTGGCGGTGCTGGTGTTTAAAGACGAAGCTGAAGAAGAAGAAGAAGAAGAATTGAGGGGTAAAATGGTTTAGATTTTTTTGTTGGCATATTTAAGTCTTTTTAATGTTTCATCAATGGTTGACTTTTTGAGTCAACATTAAAATTGAGTAAGTTGGGTATAATTGCACTCTTTTATCAAAATATAAGGTTAATTTTACACTTTCAAATTTTACAAGGTCATTTATGCACTTTTGCCCAAACTATAAGCTTAAAAATACACTATACCCTAATAATTAAGTTAACTAATTTATAAAATTATTAACCTTAATTATTATTATCTAATATATATTAGAGTTCGTCTCTTGAAAAACGGTATTTCCATAAGTTATGGAAAGACTAAGGTTTAAAGTGTAAATTAAAAGAAATGATGATAAACTTCTTGGGTTGAATGAACTAGGTAATTTTATAACTACTACATGTTGCATACTAAAATTTTAATATTGCAATTAAGATATTTTACCTTTTATTATTCTAATCAAATTCCGTCTTTCCATACCATTTACAAACCCTTTTCACAAGCATATGAAAAGACAATCTTTACCAAGACTTTGCCTATATATTATTTGAAAATAATCAAATAATCAAATTTAATAATCAAGTAAATTCAATGCCTTAATTAATAAAACTTTTGTGAGCCCGTCTTTTGAAAGACGATCTTTCCATAAATTATGGAAATACCAAGGTTTAAAGTGTAAATTAGAAAAAATAAAGATAAAATTTTTGATTTGAATGAACCAGGTTATAAATTTTATAACTACTACATGTTGCATACTAAAATTTTAATATTGCAACTAACCAAGACTTTACCAACTTTTGTTCATATTTAGTTTTGATTTATGAAATTAAAACTACTCCACTCACAAATTAAATTAATAGGGATTTGACCCACAAAGATCAACCCAGTTTTAATCCAGCCCAATTCTAGTATTTCAAAAAAAAAAATTGATAGACCGACCCGGACCGGTTCAAGCCAAGCCAGACCAGCCAGCAAAATCCGGGCGGCCATAACCCGGTCTGATCAGACCGATCGAGCCAGACCAGAATAAGGTTTGCTCTTAGTGGTTGCATGATAAACCACTCCGCTAGCTAAAGAATTTTAGCCTACAAAGCATTAATAAGGCCCAGCCCAGCTCAGCCGAATAATTTGGCAAGCAAAGGCTGGCATAATTTGGCCCAACCAAAAACATTAAGTACATCAACTTCAATAACAAGAGCTCCGGAGGCGCCGCTGATCTGCTGCCGTCTCCCGCAGCGCGCAACAGTAACCGCCGCCGCTACAGTACTTCGGCGCGATGAACAGTAATTTTATTTTATTTTCACCAAAAATTCTAAGTAGATTTAAATTAAATTAAATCATCCAATAATTAATTTGATTAAAACATGAAGACAAATCTAAACATCATATTATATAAATCTCATTCACATATTGTTAAGGAATTGGAATATTATTTGTAATTGTATTTATATTCTATTACCTTTTCCTAACTTGTATAGTTATCATGCACTACTATATAATGTCCCCTGAGTTCATGAATAAACACAGATGATTACCCTTATTTCCGTCATGGTATCAGAGCCTAAAATTCTGAAACCTTAAAATAAAATCCCGCTGCCTTTTTCCCGATCCGGACTACCTTACCCATTAAAAAAAAATTCTCTACCGCCGTCGGTTCCATCCGCCACCGTAGCATCTGTCTGCTGATCCGAGTTACGCCTCCGTCTCCGGTAGCGCCTCAGTAGCATCTGTCTCCGGTGGCGCCATCCTCTGTCTCTGCCGACGTCTCCGGCAAACAATAAAATTCTGATTTTATCTCTGTCGTCGGTCTTTGCCCGCCGCCATCCTCGTCGCCTATGTCTCTGCCTTCGATCTCTGCCAGGCCGTCGATACCACCGCTTGTCGTTGCCGTTCTGGTCGCGCTCGTTGCAGATCGGTGGCCGTTGCAGATCGGTGTCTCCGCCGACGTTACAAGCCAGGAAGAAAGGCGCGCGTGAGATTCACACGCGCGACCATCATAGGCGTGTGAACTCACGCGCGGTTGAACCACACAAGACCTCCCTCCAGCGCACGTGTTTCCACGCGCAGTACAGGGACGTGAGCTACCTTGTTGTTCCTGCAGCTTGCTTGCTTTATCCTTTTGACCGATATTTACTTGGACACTATTTATTTTGTTTATTGATCAAAATAAATTGTGTAATGGCTATTTTCGCCGGCGTAGTGACGTCACCGCATGGGTTTGTAGTGGCCGCCTCCTCTGGCTTACCTACACGATCTGATTTTGGTCCTGCTCTGTCTGATGACCAATGGAGTAAGACCATACATTTATTTAATCAGTTTGATTCATTATCTGACCATGGGTCAGGTAAGCCTACTTTACCTTGGATTCTTGATTCATGAGCCTCATATCACATGACTGGTGACAAAGGTTCTCTTACTGATATTACTACTGCTACCAATACTGTAAATGTCATACTACCTGATAGATCTGTGTCGTCTACTACACAATATGGGTCTATTTGCTTTGGTGATGTCACCCTTACTCATGTGCTCTACATACCTACTTTGCGATGCAATTTATTATCATGTTCTAGATTGTTATCTGCCTTAAAATGTCTAGCTTTGTTTACTGAAAATTATTGCATTTTACAGAAAATCAGTACGGGGATTGTGATTGGCGTGGGTGAACAGAAAGGGGGGGTTTATTGGCTTCGTCTGTTGGATACTCGCATTCATCCTCATATCCTGCAATCTATTCCGACAGTTGCTTCAGTTTCTTCATCTGATTTATGGCATCAGCGTTTTGGTCATCCATCATCTACGGTGTTGTCTTCTATTCCTACGCTTGATTTTAGCACCAATAATACTACTATACCTTGCTCTATATGTTATAGAGCAAAACAGACTAGATATAGTTTTCCATTGAGTTCTACAAATGCTACTGCATTATTTCAATTAGTACATTGTGATGTTTGGGGACCTTATCGAACTCCATCCTCTAGTGGTGCATTTTATTTTTTGACAATCGTAGATGATTATTCCCGAGCTGTTTGGGTTTATTTGTTAGTAGCTAAATCTGAAGTAGCTTCTAGATTTTTAGAATTTAGTGCCTTAGTCAAGAACCAGTGGGGAAGAACAATTCAACGAGTTCGGGCTGATAACGGTACTGGATTTTTGCCTCTCCAGTCTCACTTTACTGCATCTGGGATCATTTTTGAGACATCTATGGTTGATACTCCATAACAGAATGGTCGAGTTGAAAGAAAGCATCGTCATTTACTCAATGTGGCGCGTGCTTTACGGTTTCAAGCCAATCTTCCTATTGCATTTTGGGGAGAATGTGTTCTTACTGCTGCCTACCTGATCAACCGAACCCCGACTCAGCTTCTTAACGGTCGTACTCCCTTTGAGTTACTCTATGGCCAGGCGCCCAATTACTCTTCTCTACGGGTTTTTGGTTGCTTGTGTTCAATCCACATTGCACTAGACGGAGTGTTCGATCTCGTCGTCCACCGTCGTATTTGGCAGATTATGATTGTGATGATTATGCTTATGCTCTTACTCCTGAAGACCCCCCCTTTCGACTACGTTCCCTCATGCATCATCACTTTCCTTAGGTGTTCTCTACTCTCTTACTGATTATGTAAATTGTGATAATTTTTCTAGTATGCATTCTAGATTTTTGGGTGCTGTAACTTCTAGTGCAGATCCCACTACTTACTCTGAGGCTTCCCGTCATTCTCATTGGCGAGATGCTATGGTTGAGGAACTTACGGCACTGGAGCGAAATCAGACATGGACTTTGTCTCCTTTGCCTGCGCACAAGAAGGCTATTGGATGCAAATGGGTTTACCGGACGAAGTTTCGGGCAGATGGTACTATTGAACGTTATAAGGCGCGCCTAGTGGTTCTTGGGAATCGCCAGGTTGAAGGAATTGATTACACTGAGACTTTTGCTCCGGTTGCAAAGAAGAGCTCTGTTCGCTTGTTTCTGTCAGTTGCAGTCATTCGTGGTTGGGAACTGCATCAGATGGATGTTCATAATGCCTTCCTGCATGGTGATTTGCATGAGAAAGTGTTCATGCGTCCTCCACCTGGCTACGCTGTACCGCCTGGTCAGGTCTGTCGCCTTCAGAAATCTCTTTATGGTCTTCGACAGGCTCCTAGAAATTGTTTGCTAAACTGGCTCAGGCTTTACGAGCATTTGGATTTGTTCAGAGTAAGGCCGATTACTCTTTGTTTGTCTTTTCTCGTGGATCAGTTTCTTTACATGTTCTGGTTTACGTGGATGATTTGGTTATTGCTGGAAGTTCTTCTTCGCTCATCTCTGAGTTCAAGAAATACTTAGGTTCTTGTTTCCATATGAAGGATCTTGGTCTGCTTAAGTATTTTTTGGGCATGGAGATTGCTAGAAGATCGGAGGGGATGTTCCTTTCGCAAAGGAAATATGCTTTGGACATTTTATCAGATACCGGTTTATCTTCCTCTAAGCCGACTGACTTTTCGATGGAGCAACAACATGATTTGGCACGTGTTGAAGGTCCAGCCTACCATGATCCGGAGCAGTATCGACGCCTGGTTGGGCGCCTGATCTACCTGACTATTACTCGTCCTGAACTGAGTTATTCAGTCCACACTCTTGCGCAATTTATGAAGTCCCCTTGTGTTCCTCACTGGCAAGCTGCTGTTCGTGTGTTGCACTACCTGAAGAGTCATCCTAGTCAAGGTTTATTTCTCTCTTCTCGTAGTACGTTACAGTTGACTGCTTATTGTGATTCTGATTGGGCTGCTTGCCCAATTACCCGGCATTCTCTTTCCGGTTACTTTGTGATGATTGGTGATTCTCCAGTTTCTTGGAAGACCAAGAAGCAACCTACAGTTTCTCGGTCTTCTGCTGAAGCGGAGTATCATGATATGGCTGTTATATGTTGTGAGTTGTTATGGCTTAGGTCTTTACTGAAAGACTTAGGGGTTGCACATACTGCTCCTATGCATTTGTTTTGTGATAGTAAATATGCTCTTCATATTGCAGCAAATCCAGTGTTCCATGAACGTACGAAGCATATTGAAGTTGATTATCATTTTGTCCGGGATCTTGTGCAGTCTGGTGCTATAGTTACTCATCATATCCGCACTACAGATCAACCTGCGGATTTATTTACCAAAGCTCTCGGACGTAACCAGTTTCATTCATTACTTGGCAAGTTGGGCATTTCTGATCCCCATGCTCCAACTTGAGCGAGGGTGTTAAGGAATTAGAATATTACTTGTAATTGTATTTATATTCTATTACCTTTTCCTAACTTGTATAGGTATCATGTACTACTATATAATGTCCCCTGAGTTCATGAATAAACACAGATGATTACCCTTATTTCCGTCACATATTATCTATATCAAATTAAAACATGCAACTTGGCCCTGTTGGGAATTGATTAAAACTAATTTAGTGAAAAATCAATTATCTAATCTCGGATTCATGCATGTATTTAATGTGAATCTATATAAGAGTTTAGATTACCTTTGAGCCGTGTTTTACCGTCGAATTGAATCAACTATGGAGACGAGAATCCCAGATGTGATTCCTCTGTACGTATCCACATAGCACGATCGGATCGCCTGCATCGCCGTCAGTTTAGAATGTTCAACAGCAAGCAAAGATCTAGTATTTCTTTTTCTATGTACGGTGAGGTTTATTTTCTGAGAATGGTTGAATTGGTTTCTAGTTTCAACATTTTTGTAAAATATGTATTTATACAAAATGGTCATTAATCCAGAAACCCTAATCCAAGTCAATCTGGGCCTAGCTCAATTAGAGTTAATGAGTTCGAAACTCATTTCTCATATAATTACTATCTAGGCTCTTAGCCCTATAGTTATTTCTTTTATTTAATTTTGTGTCTTGGATGTGACACTATAGGTTCAGTTATAATAAGTTACAAATCCAATATAATTGATGTTAACTGATCGAAAGCGATTTCCACTAAAACATTTCGATCACTAAAAATAAGTGAATTAATTATCCCCATAATTAATCTTCCAAATATATAAAAGTGCATATAGACTAAAGAACACTATTCCAACAACCCAATCGGCTCATTCTGACTAAAGAATACAACATTTGCAGAAAACTTGGATGCTTGTGGAAGGTTAATATTAGACGAGAACTTGAGGGTCAAGGGTTATAAAAATGTTCTCGGCATTGGAGATATCACTGTTATACCAATATTCTCAAATGCACCACATTTGTGTGATTCTTAATTTATACGACATTTGTTTGTCTTAGATGGTCATAGTTACACCTTTAAATTTAGGAGCTTTGCTTATTGGTGTTTAGGCGTACACCAAACTTTAATTTGATCACAAGTGACTGGTATTTTTTGGGATTTATACTTAATACATTCAAGGGATAAGTATCAATATAACTCTATCTACTTGAGTAAGTGTCAATATAACCCTATGATAATTTTTAGTACAAATATAACCCTAACTAGTTAATGAAAGTACCAATATAACCCTCGGATCCCATTTCCAGCATTGAACTCAATTTTCTGACATTGATTCTATGTAAATTGACCAAGATACCCTTTAGGCTAACTCTGAAATTAGGTGGACAATTTTATCCTCATAGTTTGCCGGACTGCCGCCGAAACAGGTAGGGTTATATCAGCACATTATGAAATCTTATTGGGTTATATCAACACATTCCTAATGTTTGTAGGGTTATATCAACACATTTCTAATGTTTATAGGGTTATAATAGGACATTCTTAAAACTTATAGAGTTATATCAGCACATATTATAAATATTAAGTGTGTGGTACTCGGCTAGTCTTAACGGACGACCACATCATCATATACACCATTATAACATCATAACAATATCTTATAAAACATAAAATTTGACATCATGACACCATCATTAATATTAATCACCATTATCAACTATCGTAGTCTCATTTCAAAACTTATCAACATTAAAAATCCTAGGGCAAAAAACACAGCAAAATAACAATCACACACAACACCAAAGGTCATCCAATCTGGACTAAACACAATAAAATAAAAAAATATCATTAAAACCCCTATATTATATAGTATGTGCTGATATGACCCTATATTTTTTACTAATGTGCTGATATAACCCTATAAGTTTTAGGAATGTGCTGATTTAACCCTACCAGTTTTGATAATGTGCTGATATAACCCTATCTAATCCGGTGGCGGTATTGATGAGTCTAAGGAAAATAACGTCATTTCCTATTTTTGTATTTTAATTTTTTTCAGAAGGGCAAACATGTAATTCTATAAAATTCTAGCTAAAAGTTACCGAAGAGGGTTATATTGGCACTTTCACTTACTATATATAGTTATATTGGCACTTTCGAATATTGAAAGCTATATTGACACTTATGTCAACTAGGTAGGGTTATAAAAGCACTTTTTTCTACATTCAATGATATATCATCGATCTGCAATCAATTGAGGGACAAGGAAAATTCTGTTGATGGACCTTTACTTTGCAAGTGAATTTCCATTTAGCATCATCACGAACATGCCACACTTGTTGATTGTCACCATAGATCCGGGGTGTAGAAAAAATAAGAATTCACAAGTAAAAATGGAAACATGGGATAGTGTTTCCTTTGATTATGATAATCAATATTGCTTCATGTCACGCTTAAATAATTGGGTAGTATGCAAATATAACAATATATGTTGGAAAAAGTGTAGATATAACCCTAAATTATTTTTTAGTGCAAATATAACCCTACCTATTATACATAAGTGCAAATATAACCCTACAACCATTATTCCTACATTGACCTGCCAATTCCGCCCATTGACCAAATAGAAATGACCAAAATGCCCTTCTAACCTAATACAAAATTCTAAAAGACAAAAATGTCATCCACCATCACCAATCTGCCATCCCACCACCCACCAACCACCACTCCAGTCAATCACCACCACTCCAGCCTTCCTCCCACCACCATCACCTCTTCCTCCTCCCTCCTACACCCTACCACCACCACCACAATCCCCTCTCGCTGCCGCCACCACTGCCAGCCTCCACCCTTGCCTCGCTAGCATTCCCCCACTACCACCACCACCATCACCTCAGCCCTGCCACCGTGAAACCAATCCTGCCACCACCCTCATCCCTCATCCCGCCGCCGTGAAACGCATAAACAAGCCTAGCACTACCCACACCCTAAACCCAGATCAGCTAAAATCTTGCTGTGAAACTCAATCTCGCACTCCAGCGACGTCAGCAATCGTCACGCTTGAGAGAACCGGAAGAGGAAGAACACGTCCCAATTATATGATTCATGTGGACCATTAATTCAAAGATAAATAATCAAATTATCTTGGTGACCACAACATGGCTAACACGAATTAATAACAATAGGAACCAATAAGATTCAAGGCATGGAAATTGACAACTTCATTTGGGCAATCACACGTTTACAATAGTACAGGGTGTGTGTGGATCCAGGACTAGGAAAAGGACACAAAATCAAAGAAATGGCCTAATTTATCACAATATTCTCTAGCGTCAAATTAGGTAGGTTGGCTGGCCGGCGAAAACTATAATTGGGAAGATTGAATTCCCGATGAAACTGAATAGTCATTTCCGATGTCTCCTTCGGCGACGGAGATATCCACTCTGTTCATCGCTAAAATCTTGATTGGGGACAATCACAACGGCCGTCCTCAGAGTGATTGAGGCTCTCCGGAAGTTCACGAGTGGTCTGAAGAAAATGGATCCGCTCGTCGGCCGGCGGTGAAGGGCTGTGGGAAATTAACCTCTGTAGAAATGGGCGAAGGGAAGACGATGAGGAAGAAATCTTTTAGGGCTTTAAGGGAATATATATAATTTCAATGTTTTTTGTTTTTTTCCAGAGGGGTAAAATCGACTTTTCAATCAATTCCAGCTTGAATTTTCCTAAAAGATTATATTTGCACATAACATGAATATATAACATGAATTAACGCAAAATTATTTCTGCACTTTCACTAATTATATACGATTATATATTCACTTTGCTCTGAATAATTTGGCGTTAACTTCATCCCTCTAAGCCTCTATAAAATCTTATTGAGTCTGTCTCCTGCGAGATCGTCTTACCGTAAGACCAGGGACTTACAGTAATTTAAGGTAAAAGACAAAAAAAAATTTGGGGGGTCCTGGCATAATTATTTTTATTTTTGGTGCCCATTTAAAATACGCAAAAAAAAGGGGAACTAACCTGCAAATACCAAAAATATGGAAAGAGTCTTAGAAGAAACACGAGTTTGATGAACACGAACAACGCAAAACATGCTTCCAGGACATTCTCACAATTTCAATCGATCTCAACCACTGCAATCCATCGATCCCAAACCTTCAAAGATCAAATCCCCAACTTCTGTGATTAACAATGAACAACAATGATTAAGAAAAAAATCAGGTTTTGATTCAAAACTACATAATCAAATCAGTTTTTTTAACATTATACAATCAGATTATGTAAAATTTCATTTATTTTGCAGATCTGAAGATCAAATGATGTGCGAAGAAAATGATATAAAAACCAAAGCTTCATCAACAAGCCTTTTGAACAATGAACGGCAAATTACTGTGGTGAACGACACAATCAATGAAATCGAAAAAAAAAATCTGTAAAAGGTGAGTATGAAATATTGGAATCATCATATATAACCTGATTTAATCTGCTTGCGAATGTTTCAGCTCATACTGCTTGTGAATATTTTAATGCATACTGATCTTTCAGCTCAAAAAGCTCTCGAGTGTTTTAATGTTCAAAATTGATGCTCTATACCAGTATGTGAAAATAATGCTGTAGATATGTAATAAGTTGACCACAATAAACTGTTATGTGATGATACTGGAATAGAGATTGATGTATTAATGAAAGTGACTGATACTTATGTATCTGGTGTCAATTGTTATTGAATATTGGCTGCTAGAATTAGTGTATCATGCTATAAATAGAATGAGTGATTTGATTATACTCATTGATAAAACTGAATGCTCAGTTCTGGCATGGATAACAAATCTTGGAATTCTAATTCAAAGACAAACATGCATATACTGCCATGTGATGTTTCTATTACATGGATTGATGTTTTAATAAAAGTGTTTGATGCTTCTGCACCTAATTCAGAAACTGACCTGCATATGCTAGTATGTAATGTTTCTATCATATATATATATATATATATTGATGTTTTAATAAAAGTGTTTGATGTTTCTACACAATATGTCAACTGTTACTGAAACTGATAGAATTGATCTGTGATTTTATAATCAAACTAAATTATCTGTGATTTTACTAACAGATCTGCTATATAATTTTCCTAATCTATTAGAGATAGATGCAAGGGAGTGTTTGTAAGGAGTGAGAGCAAGAACTTGGGAAGAGCTTGAAAAACTGTATCGAGCACATATAACCACGCTTGGATTTTGTGTAAGGAAATCAACAACAAGATAGTCAAACCAAGGAGTAATTAGGGGAAAAACATTCCACATGCTCATGTGAAGGAAATTCCATTTCAAGAACTAAAACCACACCTACTCTACAGCTAGAAAGGAAGTGAAAAAGAAAATCAAAAGAGTTTCCAGTGATAATAATATGATGCAAAGCTTAGATCAGGATCAAGCTTGTTGATGAAAAAGTTTTATGAAATCAAGCACCACTTTGTTGAGCATAATCATGAGTGCACAAGATCAGAATGGCGGTACTTGTAACGTAGTGAAAGAAGAATAAAAAAAATGAGAAAGTAAGAGCAATCGAAGCAATGGAAAATGCAGGTCTCAAACCAGCAGCAAGTTACAAATATTTAGCATGTGCTACCTAAGGAGAAGAAAATGTTGGGCACACTATGAGAGATCACATTAATTATGTGAATAGGTACAGAATGGACACTATAGAAGGGGGTGGATGCTGAAAATGTCATAGATGATCTTTATCAAATTGCTGCTGCCGAGGAAGACTACTTTTTTAGAGTCAAGCTGGATGATGAGGAAAACTAACTACACTCTTTTGGAGAGACTCAATGATGAAATAAGATTACATGCTATATTGTAATGTTGTGATTTTTTACACCACTTATCGGACAAATAAGTATAATCTCATTTGTGCTCCGATTGTCGGGATAAACAATCACTAAAACAATGCAATGTTTGGGTGTGATTTTATTGGAGATGAAAAGGCTGAAACTTTTGTATGGTTGCTGGAGGTATTTTAAAAAATCAATGGGGGGGAAACAACCAGTGACTATATTCACTGACTAGGATTTGACTATGGCAAAGGCAATTAAAGAGGTATTTCTAAACTATGTCTGATGATTGATGTTTCAAGTTATGTGTTTAACCTTTTAAATATTAATGATGATGTTTTAAGTATCACTTCAGTCGATGTTTTGAACCATTGTCTAACTTGTTATATTTATATCAAAAAGGTCTAACCTGTTATGTTATACAGTTGATGTTCTAAATATATATTTTAGAACATTGCTTCTAATTATCTTACTTGTGATGTCAATAATTTAATTTTTAAATCATCACCACAACCTGTTTTAGAACATCTGAGAACTCATCATGGATATGTATACAATTTCTCTTGGTTTTGACACTGCAACATGAGCATCCTACATTTATAATTGATGATACATTAGCATCATATGACCTTTTTAAGAAACAATTTGATGATGCATTTACTGAAATTTTTGTTTCGTAGGTATTCAAAGAAACAAAATATAGACTCTATTTGTGGCACCTGAAACAGTATGCAATTAGTCACTACGGTAAAGTAAAAAGTAATGAAGAATTTAGAATGGCATTCGACCACTGTTTGAAAAGTTGTGAAAATGAAGAAGAATTTGAAAAATGCTGGAATTCCATGATAGAAACCTACCAGTTGCAAGAAAAAGATTGGTTCGAGCGCTTGTACGAATTATGGGATAAATGGTGCACTGCATTAAGCAAAGATTTCTTCTCAGCTGGAACTTTGTCATCACAGCGTAGTGAAAGTACCAGCAAAGCAATCAACTTCAATGCTTCAAAAACAACCAATTTGACACAATTTTTTGCAATATTTGGAAAATTGTCAAAAGTTGGAGAAGCACGGAGACAAGCAGGGAATACAGCGGATCAATAGGAAAACCAAGAGCAGCTGTAGAAGGGCATGGATTACTGAAGCAAGCTGGGGAGATATACACTCTTAAAATTTTCAAGGACTTTGAAACAGAGTGGAAATTGGCAATGGCGAGTAAAGTGGAGAAAATATTCAACACTAACTATGAAGATATTTACGAAGTTAGCCCAGAAAGAAATGAAACAAAGGCAGATAAGGTTTCTTATAGACTCAGGGATGGTAAAGTGGAGATCAAGTTTTCATGTAAATACTTTGAAGAAGTTGGGCTGTTGTGCTTCCACATCCTTCTTGTGCTCCACTTGCACAACATCACAACAATACCTGAAGATTATATACTAAAGAGATGGACAAAGATGGCAAAGAAGGAAATATGGAACCGTGTACTTGGAGGTGCATCAACACAAAATAGCGAGAACTACAGTGAGATGAAAGGTAAGATACCATGGCGCCATGAGATGCTCAGAAAATACTACAATTTAGTGTTGAAATGTGAAGATAACAAAGATACTCATAGAACACTTGAGGATGGTTTGAACAGGGATTCGACTACAATATGTCCACTGCTTTCAATGAAAGATCAAGACAAAACTAAACATTCAGCGATAAAAAATGCCAAAGAGTCACCAAAAAAAGTGCTCCCGAAGTCCTAGATACAAAAAGAGCAAAAACAAAGGGAAGAAGTAAGAGGTTGAAAGGAAAGTTAGAAAGGAAGAAGCCACAAAAGAAGGAATTTGGGTCCAAGACTCTAAAAGCCCAAATCATCTGAATTAGAGAAGACTAAAGTTGATGAAGGATGAGTTCTGAACTTGCAGAACAAATTTGATGTTTCAGTACTTTCATATTACATTTCGAGACTTTCATTTGATGTTACATTTTCTAGAAGTGAGAACTTTGAATTAAAATTACTGCTCAACTTAGTAGAATACAGAAGGTTTTGTTATGGAAATCACTCTAAAGTTTACTAGTCTCTATAAGTTTCTTGTTTGATTACTGGAATTTGATTTGCAAAAACGTGATCTTTTAACTTAAATGTGTGATAACTTACAGATATGTAATGAGCTTTAAAGTTTACTGGAGTTTTACATTAAGTATGCCAAAAGTTACAACTAGAAATATGTCACATTTTTTATAAACAAACTAGACAACTCTTAAAATGTGAGAATAAAATTTTAAAACATAATCATCTTATCTTAGGGTACTATATAAAAGAAATCCTCACAGCCCCATGGTTGACACAAATGGTCGTCATGGGTAAAAGGGTAATTTCACAGGCTACTGTAGCCTGCACATGGCTGCCTCACCATGTGCGTATACAAGTGTTGTCAAGTGGCTACCCAAAATGACGTCATTTTGGGCTTTTATAAAAAAATGCCTGCCTACCCATGTGCGTCTACAGGTGCTGTCAAGTGGCTGTCTAAAACGGCGTCGTTTTAGGCATTTAAAAAATAATCAATAATAATATACCATTGGACGATTTGAAAGGTGAAAGTTCTAGTGGAGGGTTCGAGTGGTATTGGTTCGAGAGGTAAAGGTTCCATTGGAGGTTTGAGAGGTGAATGTTCCATTAGAGGTTCGAGAGGTGAAGGTTCCAGTGGAGGCTTTAAGGGGTGAGAGTTCGAGTGGTACTCTTTCGAAAGGTACGGATTCATGAGGTGAAGGTTCCATTGGAGTTTCGAGAGGTGAAGGTTTCAGTGGAGGTTCGAGAGGTAATGGGTTCGAGTGGTACTGGTTTGAGAGGTACCTCTCGAGAGGTGAAGGTTCCATTTGAGGTTCGAGAGGTGAAGGTTCGAGAGGAGGGTTCGAGAGGTAGTGGGTTCAAGTGGAGGGTTTGAGTGGTACTGATTCGAGAGGTACGAATTCGAGAGGTGAAGGTTCCATTGAAGGTTCGAGAGGTGAAGTTTCCAGTGGAGATTCGAGAGGAAGTTGGTTTAAGTGGTATGGATTTGAAAGGTGAAGGTTCCATTGGACGGTTCGAGAGGCGGAGGTTCGACAGGTTAGTGTTTGAGTGGTACTGGTTCGAGAGGTACAGATTTGAGAGGTGAAGGTTCCATTGGACAGTTCGAGAGGTGAAGGTTCTATTGGAGGTTCGAGAGGTGAGAGTTTGAGTGGAGGGTTCGAGTGCTGCTGGTTTGATAGGTACAGATTCGAGAGGTGAAGGTTCCATTGGACGGTTCGAGAGGTGGAGGTCCGAGTGGTGAGAGTTCGAGTGGAGGGTTCGAGTGGTATTGGTATGAGGGTACAGTTCGAGAGGTAATGGGTTTGAATGGTACTGGTTTGAGAGGTACCTCTCGAGAGGTGAAGATTCCATTAGAGGTTTGAGAGGTGAAGGTTCCAGTGGAGGGTTCGAAAGGTAGTAGGTTCGAGTGGTACTAGTTCGAGAGGTACGAATTCGAGAGATGAGGGTTCCATTAGAGGTTCGAGAGGTGAAGGTTCCAGTGGAGGTTCGGGAGGTGAAGTTTCCAGTGGAGGTTCGAGAGGTAGTTGGTTCGAGTTGTACGAATTCGAGAGATGAAGGTTCCATTGGACGGTTTGAGAGGTGAAGGTTCCATTGGAGGCTTCGAGAGATGAGGGTTCGATTGGCAACATTCCTACAATATGTCTATAATTTATTATCAAGCTCACTGCGTATCGCGCAGTGTTACCTAACTAGTTCATACATAATCATTAATGTAAAAAACTCTACAAATAGACTAATGAGAGTCAAAGCATAAAAATAAGCTTTACTATCAACACCCGAAAACATCAAGACCTACTCATGAAATATTACTGCATTACTTTAAAACATCAACTTCCACCAAAATCCAAAAACCAAATGTCAAATTCAAACAAGAATTCTGAGAATCACCTAACCAACAATCCAAAAATACTTGAAACATCATCCACAAACATAAGTTCATCACATCCAAAAACCATCTAAAACCAACAATACTAAAAATCATCCAACAGTAGTACTTAAAACATCATCCTCAAACACAAGTTCATCACATCATTAAAAAAGAATTATTTCTTCTTCAATCCCTTCGATGACTTTTTCACTTGTCCACCCTTCTTCTGAGGAACTGTAGACCTCTTCTTTTCACGTACAACAGTAGAAGAACCTGCAACTCATCCAATATCTTCCAAGCTCTAAATCCCAAGACTAAAAGATGGTTCAGGTCCAGTCTTGAATATTGGAACTTCAGGAGTGCACTTCTTCACTGACGTCTTAATGATTTCTTCGATATGATCAAAAAACCCATCAGAAAAATAATCCTGTGAACAAACAGGAATATGAACTGGAGGAACAGTATCTAGCGCAGTAGCTGGAGCTTTTTCACCAAGCTTCATCATCTCAGCCACATAGGATCTGGTAACAATTTCAATATTCCTAGCAAATCTCAGTGAGCGCTCAACAGCATCCTACAAACAATATTGTTACTCATACTTTGAAGCATCATAACAAAAACAACAAACATAAGATAAATTAAAAAACTTACAGAAAGAGCTTCAGCAAGAATCTTCTCGTCGGTGGGTAAATCGTTAGGAATTTCCAACGCTACAAAGCAAGATGTACTACGGGCAATGCAATTACCTGGTCCTGAACCTAACTTTACTTTTCCCATTGAAGTCAAAGGAAAACCATTGCCGCTCATCACGCAAGCATCAAACCCAACACTCACTATTGACTTACAAATAACCTTAACCTTACTATCATTAAAATGTTGGACTAAGGGGAGGGAAATAGGCAGTGAGATTCCTTGAAATGGAAATCTATAAAACTAGCACATCAAAGGTAGAAATACACAACCATTTACAGCATCAAATGGACCTTTGTTATACCTCTCAACAACATCACAGAATTTTTTCAGCACATACCCACACCAATCCATATTCCTGATTTCATTCACACTTTCCACAACCCTCAAAAGCTTAAAATCAACATTAATTCTAGACATGGGAGTAAGGAAAGTACATAGCACGTACATCAGAAAATACTTCTTAAACAGATTACCTCCCTCAGTGAGCAATGACATCTAACATAGCAACCTATCACAAGGAATATTGTCATGTTTATCAGCCCCCTAAATCCATCTTCCACATAAGCCCCAACTCCATATCTCTATTCCGCCCCTTACCCGAATTATTAACCTCTACAAGCTCAACATCACTTATAGGCAGACACATGGAATCATAAACATCATCCTTGGTTATATAATACTTATCACTACCTATTTGCTGTAAGCGACTAATTGGGTTGAAATTAATATCAGATATTGAATCACATTTTTAAGCAAAACACCAAAATTTATCTTCAATAATCCTTCAAATCCTATATCAATAATTGACCTGATCTTCCCATCAGTCAATGATTTCACAAGCTTTAAAATCTTACCAGGGCTACACCTAGTAGACTAGCCCATTTTCGAGCTGCAAAAAAAATAAAAAATGATAAGCAACACCGAAATATGAAACATATTATAAAATTATGTCATTAATGCATACCTTAATGGATCATTGACACCCTTTGGATTTTTTGACTTCACAACTCCTTCACTCTCCTTTCTAACACTCTTCTTCACAATAGAATTCCCTTTACCAATAGAAGCTGTTTTACATACAGCAACACCTTTGCCACCTTCCTCATCTGAATCATCGGACTCTCCACCAGCATCATCAAACTCTTCATCAGAGTCATCCTCCTCACCAGACCTAACTTCATGATCATCCTCCTTCACATCACACCTATCTTCATCATCATCCCCGTTTTCATCAGAATCATCATGCTTCTCCCCACTCACTAATTTATTCTCATCACCATTACCAGAATTCTCCTCACTGTTAGACTTACCACCAATATCATCACTAACTTGTTGTAAAACATCAACAATATTTTCAAAATCCTCCCCCTTGTCAGATTCTTCACCTTCATTAGAATTGTCTTCACTTTCATCACCTCCCACCTTCTCAGATTCCTCTTCAGCCTCTCCATCTTCCTCAACATCATTTGGCTTCTCAACTTCACTGTCAGAACTGTCATCAGATTCTAAGCCATCAACATCTTCAAACTCCTCATCACTTGTCTCCATTTTATCATCATCACCACCAGTCTGATCTTCATGGCCAGTTTCATCAATGGTAGCATCAAGTCTTTGAGATTGAGAAGGAACAGTACTGAAGATCTCCTATACAAACAAAAATATTAAATACAGTCAAATAATGGGGTAACATAAAAATATCATAAGAATTGAAAATTTAAAACAGCAGGGTTAAAACATATAATTTACCAGATAGAATATCAGCAACTCCAGCATGAGTCAACATATCTTTGTAACATAGCTTTGACTGGAGAATTTTTGAAGCTGAAGAAACATTTTTGACAGCAACACCTATAAATATATTACAACAAAAAATGCAAAAGAATAAGATTACAGAAAAAGTAAAATCAAATCAAAAGAAAAATGTATAAAAAGGGTAAAAAATACAACCTGGTTCGGGAGATTTCTCAACTTGAACAGAAACGTTTTTAGCACCTTCAGCTACATATAAAAAAACACCATAGCATATTAAAAAGCAGGAGACAACAATAAATAAATCATCAAATTACAGAACTAAGTATTCCAAAATAAATAAAAAATTACTGCTACCTTTTTGGGCAAATTTTCCAACCCATAAAGCTGGAACTGGGCTAACCACCTTATCTGAATGAAATAAAAAATAAAGATCAAATTATTGAACAAGAAGAAGTAAAAGGTAAGACATAAAAAAATCAGAAAAGAAGTTTTAAAAGGGAAATCCATTTTTACCCTTTTTAGCAAATTTTACAGGCTGAGCAGAATCTAGACTTACAACATCACCTGAAACATATAAAATATCAAACCATAGTAATAAAAGGTAAAAAGTAATAAGTGAAACATAAAAAATTAGAAAAAAAAGAAGATATATTTAAAAGAGGAAATTATTGTACCTTTTGTAGCAGATTTTTTTCCAGGCATATCAGAAGAGGAAACATCAAAACTTAGTCCTATTTGGTAAAAGATAATAAATAGATAAAATCAAAAGTATGGAAAAGAAGTATTGGAAAGGAAAACTATTTTTACCCTTTTTAGTAGTTTTTTTTTCCAAGGTTAGAAAAAGAAACATGGCTGACACCCTCATCTGAATAATGTGAAACATACAACCATAGTGGTAAATGGTATATAGTAATTAATATAAAAAATCAAAATTAGAAAAAAGAAGAATTTAAAAGGAAAACTATCTTTACCCTTTTTAGCAAATTTTTTTTCCAGCCAAAGCAGAACCTTGACTGACATCATCACCTAAATTACATAAAACATCCAAACAGAGTGGTAAAAGATAAAGCATAACAAATCATAAATCATAAAAAGTAGAATTAAAAAGAAAAACTATCTTTACCATTCTTAGCTGAATTTTTTTCAGCTACAGCAGAAGCTAGACTGATACCATCACCTGAATTACATAAAACATCAAACCATATTGGTAAAGGGTAAGAATTAATGTATAAAAAATAAAAAAAAATATTAGAAAAAAATAATGTTTACCAGTTTAAGCAGTTTTTTTTTCAAACTCAGAATAAGCTTGCCTGACACCCTCAACTAAATTATATCAAACATCAAACCATATTGTTAAATGGTACAGAGTAATTCATAAAACATAAAATGAAAAATAAATCAAAATTATAAATATTACCAGTTGCATTCTTAGCTAAAACATAAGCAAGTTGGCTGGAATGAATGTAACTGGCACCCTCCTCTAAAAAACATAAAACATTATGAAATTTTTTAAATAGGTAGTATCAAATCACATAATAAAACACAATATTATAATTTGAACAATACATTCGGCATCAGAATAGCTCTCACGCTCAGCAAGAACCTTACCCTTACCGCTAATCACTTTGACTCGTTTAACAGCAGCTTGTTTTACACACATCTTCCGAATAATTTCTTTAGGGATGGATGAATCAGGATCTGGAGATGATGGGATAGACACCTGATCCATTTTCTTCTTTTTCACATTTCTTGGATTCGGAGCTGGAGGAAAACCAAAATATTAATAAAAATTAAAAACATACAACAAAATTATACAGATAAACATATATCTGCAGTAAATGTAGGTGTCATCAAACCACAAATCCTATCAGATTTTCGAACAAGAACACCACAATCTAAAACAAAAGAAAAAAAAATTTATAGCATAAATAACATCACCACCAATACATGTATATAAATATCCATAGAAAGTAAAAAAAATCAATCAGAAATATAAGACATCAATGAAGAACCTAACAACATTATTTTGGAAAAAAAAGACAAAAAAAATATGAACATACAAAAACTGTGAAACCAGCATATATAAAACACCATATAGAAATAGTTGATACAAACTAGTAAACACTAGCATCATCATAACACATAAAACCAAACAATACAAAGAAACATCAGTACAAGAACAGTAAAGTCAAATAGAATACTTGTATCATCAAATCAGAACTGTAAAACATCAAATAAAAACATATATAATGAAAACATCAATTGATATACTTACATCATCACTCTTACCGAAAATTATGATAGAATAACTGTAATTTAAAAATCATACAATATGACAATAAAACACACATATAATAAGAAGAACATACATAACACCGTTCCAATATAAACATGAATTACAACATCTCATAAACAGAAAATAAAGTCAAATGAAAACCTTGAAACATCATAATCAAACATTAAAACATCATGTAAAACCCTAGACGACAAAAAATGAACAAATATAGTAATAAATTCAAATATTCCCGCCAAACAAATAAAAAAATAGCAAACCTTAAGAAGAAGTCTTCCTCTTCTGCTTTACAGCAACCTTCGAAGAAACAGAAGGCTGGGATACGACTTTGCAATTTTCATCACAGCATCGTCTATACAACCGGAATCAACAAGATCTCCTTCCTTTGACATCTACAAAACGATAAACATGAAAAATAATACAGTTAAAAATGATCGACATCAATGAAAACCTAATAAACAACATGCATGTAAAAACATTCAGCTCCGCAATTTCCTCTTCAAATACGATAACAACATCAAAATACAAGAGAGTAATAATTGCAAAAAAAGTACAGAAACATCAGAGTTCAACAACAAAAAAGCTTACCATACAATAAAATGACTAAAAAGCAAAGATTATCGGTCGGAAGAACAAATCTAGGTCGTCAGAGTAGGTAATGAATAGCCGAACCGATTATCAAGCAAAATTGCAAGAAACTCCAAAAATCGGACCAGAACAACCGATTACACTCACATCAAAACACAATATAATGTGTATTAAGCAACAAAAGCGGATGAAAGTACAGAAATCGCAGCGGGAATAGAAAACCTAGGTCTCCAGAAAAGAGGGAAAAAGAGATGGACGGAAAAATTCTGTTTTTTGAGAGAAAAGAGAGGCAGTTTTCAAGAGAGAAAAACAAAAAGGTAAGAATGAGGAGAAGAGGAAGAGATATTGTAGTAAATGTATGCTCAAATTTATTTTAATTATAATTTAGCCCCTAAAAAATATGAAAATTATAATTAATACCTCATCCCAAATTAAGTATATATTATTTATAGGGAAAGTCTCAGGAAAGACGGTCTTTCCATAAGCTTATGGACAGTCCTCAGGGGCATTTGCCTTAAATGTTGTAATTTTTTTATAAAATTTAAATATTGCATTTTATAAGTTAAAACAAGTAATAATATGTATTTGAATGTGAAAATATAAAAATATATGATATAAAAAAAGGCAAAGTCTTGGTAAAGACGGTCTTTCCATATGCTTATGGAAAGACGGGGTTTGATTAGAATATTAAAAGGTAAAAGGTCTTAGTTGCAATATTAAAATTTTAGTATGCAACATGTAGTAGTTATAAAACTTATAACCCGGTTCATGCAACCCAAAAATTTTATCTTAATTTCTTCTAATTTACACTTTAAACCTTGGTCTTTCCATAACTTATAGAAAGACCGTCTTTCAAGAGACAGACTCATAAAAAAATATTTTCAAAATTTTTAAATTTTGTATGTAATTTAAAAAATGCAGTGTATAAAGTAAAAAATAAATTACCTCTCCATACGCTTATGAACAGGCACCTATCACGAGACCCACTCTTATTTATAATTTAATCTCCGATTCCGCGTGGAGACCATCTCGCAGTCAATCTTATTTTATATCCGACATATTTATCCACCTGCTGGCATTGACCAGGTCAACGGACCCCACTTGGCGATCACGCTTCCAATTCAAAATCAAGTACACCCAAATTCGTTCCCGAAGAATCAAGAAGAAATGAAGGCGGAAACACTGACGCTGGTGCTGGTAAACCTGGCTGGAATCATGGAAAGAGCCGATGAATCTCTGCTGCCGGGAGTGTACAAGGAGGTCGGAGAAGCACTCCACTCGGGCCCCACCGGACTCGGAGCCCTGACGCTTTTCCGATCCATGGTGCAGTCCCTTTGTTATCCTCTTGCTGCTTACCTCGCCGTCCGCCATAATCGGGCCCACGTCATCGCGTACGGCGCTTTCCTCTGGTCCGCCGCCACTTTCCTCGTCGCCTTCTCTTCCTCCTACTTTGAGGTCTCCAATTTCTTGCTTTTATTTCTCTAGTATAATGTTGCTTGTGTTTAGTTTATGGAGACAGTTTTTTTGGTTTATTCGCAGATCGTCTTGCCCAGTTGAAGTTAATTTCAGTTAGAATTGATTAATTTGGACTGTAGAGTGTGTATAATGATCTTGTGATTTTATTGGTTAAAACACAGTGTAAAAGAAAGAATATAATCTGAAAAGGTTATGCTTATAGTTTGGTAGGTGTGTGTCTGAGCTTGTTAAGTTGTTGATCATTAGGTGGCGCTTTCTAGAGCATTGAATGGAATAGGGCTTGCTATAGTTGCACCTGCTATCAGTTCCCTTGTGGCTGACTCAACTGATGATGAACACCGGGGAACAGCGTTTGGGTGGCTGCAAGTGACCAGCAATCTTGGATCAGTTGTTGGTGGATTGTTTTCCTTAATGTTAGCTCCCATTACATTTTTAGGGATTCCTGGATGGAGGATTGCCTTCCATCTTGTCGGGATCATCAGTGTTATTGTAGGTCTTTTGGTTCGATTCTTTGCCCGGGATCCTCACATTCCAGATGGGAATGCTAGAGCTGGGAGTAGAGCTCCTACGATGCCTTTCATGGCTGAAGCAAAAGGTTTGATTCAAGAAGCGAAAAAGGTTGTAGGAATCCCGTCTTTCCAGATTATTGTGGCACAAGGCGTGACTGGTTCATTCCCGTGGTCTGCTTTATCATTTGCACCAATGTGGCTAGAGCTTATTGGCTTTTCTCACAAAGAAACCGCCGTTCTCATGGTGTTGTTCATAGGTGGAAGCTCTCTGGGAGGGCTATTTGGAGGCATGATGGGCGATGTCCTTTCCACGAGGCTTCCAAATTCTGGTCGGATAATTCTGTCTCAGATAAGTTCTGGATCAGCTATCCCACTTACAGCTGTTCTTCTGTTGGGACTATCCGACAACACATCTACAACCTTCCTGCATGGTTTTGTTTTGATCATCACCGGGTTTTGCATATCTTGGAATGCTCCTGCCACAAATAAGTAAAGACCATTCAATTCTACAATCTCTGTCTCATTATAGTCTCTTGATAATCATGCTAATTAACTCATTGTGAAATGTGCTCTTACAGCTTACTAGGTTGACGACATGCGTTTTGAACATTCGTAGTTTTGGGAATCTGTCTGCATTTTAGGATGTACTGTCTTTGGTTTCACCTTTCTTCTTGCCATAAGGTGTAGATGCAGCCTTATGACGATAAGAATTTCGTATTCCAACTGAAATGAATTCAAAAAATTGTTTAAGTGCACTTATCATGATGAAGTCTTGGGTGTTTGGTATAAAGGCTTTTCGATGTTGTTATTGAGGAAAAGGGTAGCGTTTAGAGTAAATTTCATGCTATACTTGAAAGACTTCATTTCTTGTACAGAAAGTAGAAGTGTGTATTAGTAATGTTTTTAGACAGTCCAATTTTTGCAGAGATTGTCCCTGAGAAATCCAGAACCAGTATCTATGCATTGGACAGATCTTTTGAGTCTGTATTAGCATCATTTGCTCCACCTGTGGTAGGAGTCCTGGCACAGCATATCTATGGATACAAACCGGTTCCCGGAGGTTCTGAACATATAGCGACAGATAGAGAGAATGCGAGATCTTTGGCCAAAGCACTTTACACTGCAATTGGGATACCGATGGCTTTGTGTTGCTTCATCTATTCCTTCCTCTACAAAACTTACCCAAGAGATCGGGAGCGTGCTCAAATGCAAGCTTTGATAGAATCTGAAGTGCAACTGATGGAATCAGGCACTGTGGGGAAGAGTTCCCTGTTTGAGTCATCTGATCTTGATGATAGGACCGTCATTGAGGTGAACTATGGTGAAGAAGACTTCGAGTTTGATGAAGTTGATGAAAAGGCATCATTTTACAGGTGAAAACTCTCCAATTCGGGAAGTTAGTAGTTTCGTTACCTTCGCTGATAAGATTGTCATCAAGCAGAGGTGAATTCCTGGTCCATATTCATTTTCTGTAGATAATTACTCGGGAAGATGATTAAGCAAAATACATCATGTAAATTTCTTGCAAAGTAATAGTCACTTAGTTTTAGACCATTTAATCAGCTGTTAGAACTTTGAAGAATAGAATCTTAGTACATGCAGTTTCATTCGTACATTTACTAAGATTCATTCCTATATTTACTTCTAGTAATTGGTGCTGAGAATAGTTTCCAAGGGCCAGGAAACCAGATTTACATATGTTAACATAACCAGATTGTTGGTTACGTGTAATTCTTAGTTGCCAAAGAGAAATATGCAGATCTTTCTACTTAGGTTTCTCTGCGGAGATCATCACAAACATTCTGTTCCGAGTAACTTTGAAATCCACTAGACCACAGGTAGTGCAAAGATCTTCGAGTTCCTCGTTAGATAGGAAGACATGACTACCAGAGGCTTGTGCAACAGTCTGCAACGTCGAGAAATAGGCAACTGGGTTATCAGTGTTAATGTGTTACGGAGATGAGTTGAATTATACTATTAAGTTTCTGCTGAGAAAAAGAGGCAAACCAACAATACGTAATTGATAAATAGAAGCTAAACAATGATGCACCTGGCGAATGCGGCCAAGTAGAGGAATATAGGAAAAGGCACCATCTAATATGTAGGTGGTAGCAACAAATACCCCTCCTGGTCGTAGAACTCTACTTATTTCAGCAACCTGAAAAATTAGTAGCACCAGACTATGAATCACTTCATTCGGTGATTGTTTCTTCACAAGTTGGCGAGGATAAATACAGAGAGAGAGAGAGCAAAACTGATGCAAATATGTAAGCAGTAGAAGGCATTCAAAGCAAAAGGACAATCAGAAACATATACTCCGTGGACAATAAGATTTAACACAAATCCAAGTTAATTGCACAAAGACAAGTTGACATCGGTTGTACAGCCTTATGAACGACAAGGTTGCACCCCAATCACGACACAAGCAGTCTCAACAGAAAGGTGCATCCATCTACAATATCCAAATAGACATGAGGCCTCTTTTGCCTCAAGGGAAAAGTAGGAAACTCAAGAGTGAGGGACTGTGATCAGAAATGTTTAGTGCTTACAGCTGACGATGGCGAAGGCCAACAATGCAAAGCAGCACCAGCATGCACAGCATCCACAGTACCTGATGCAAATGGAAGCCTGGAGATGTCTGCTCTGACCAAGACAATTTGGCTGGAATACAGAATGTTGCGTTAAAACAGAGTCAAATAATAACGATAACAAATACACTAGAGACATAACCTAATTTAGATCTATCACTTACTCTTGAGGAAGGTCATCCTGCTTAATGAACTGAGAACACTGCCGCAGCATATTCTCAGAAAAGTCCAAGGCAACAACAAGAGAGAATAGTCCACTCTTTGCGAAAAGCCTGGAAAACAAACCGCTGCCACAACTGGCATCAATGATTTTTCCTCCAAAGGCTGGTTCGAGGTATTCCTTCATTAGCTCAAGCTGCAGTCAACGTAGTTCTATTTGAGTGAGTATTTGGGTGCATTGGCCCGTAGAGGAGCAATATAATATTCAAATAAGCAAAGAACAAAAGCCAGCCGCTTCCTAGCAACTAATAACTATTTATAAAAAAAGAAGAAAAACATTTACCTCACAGTACTGAGTGAGCCTAGAAAGAGAAGATTTGCTCGGATCTAATGAATAGAGAACTGGCCGAAAAAGGTGTTTATATGATGTTTTATACAACTGACATTCATATTTTATCTAATGCATCTACTGCAACAATGATAGCCTGTAAACATGCTATTCCTAAGGTG
Source organism: Rubia yunnanensis (assembly GCA_037428765.1). Lineage (NCBI taxonomy): Eukaryota > Viridiplantae > Streptophyta > Magnoliopsida > Gentianales > Rubiaceae > Rubia > Rubia yunnanensis. Next base: position 72,981,355 of record CM075067.1, read on the forward strand.
AGAAACTTCAGTAGGCATAACTGCATAAGGTACTATACGCCTGCCAAAAGACGAGATCAGAGAAACACAAATAAGATGCATGGAGAATCTACCAACATACCTCTTTCACGGCACCTGGAAAACCACCCCAGATATTAAAGCTCTGTCTCCAGCCTCTCTCATACAGATATGAAACAATGGGAAGCCTGTTCAAACAACAGGCAATTCTTAACTAGGGCAACCAAAGACAAGAAACCTAAAGCTAATCAATCATAAATAACAAATAATAATGGTGACTAATAAGAACTAAGTACAATATAAGAAGACAAGAACGGTTCAATACCGAAAAACTTGGGTAGAAGCTGGCAAAGCTTCGCCATATCCCTTGCTACCACTAGAAATGGTCAAGTCAAGATGAGTGCTCTTACCAGAGTAAGGCTTCCTACAAGTCTTACAATGTAACTTACTACGATATGGAGAATCCCTGGAGCATGTTTCACAAAGAAAAATGTGTCAAGAGAAACACACCCCTCTAGCAAAAGTCATTGAAAAGAACAAAACAATCGGTCACAAGAATATAATAGCGGACAGAAAACAAGAAAAAGGCCATTCTCATTCTCATATTGATTATTGATTAATAGTAGAAGAAGATATGACTTACGACAATGAACTCGAATCAGAATGGTACATTAGGGGTTTATAGCATATCGGACACGCTAAGATGTCCTTGCAGCCGTCCAAATTCAACTCATCAATAACAGAATCCTGAGCGCGCAAAACAAACACATATATAAACAATGTGATCACTTCATAGTCCATATCATATGCAGTCAAGTCAATTCATTCATGATCAAACCGAGGCCAAGTGAAATGATATTCAAATAGCAAAACCACCGCTAATACTTTCAATTCACACAAAAAAATGAAAACATTTCAACTATCATGCAAATTAAAACAGAGAAATCAGACATTGAGGAAATAGGAATGAAAATAGACAAGGAGAAGGTAATATCTAACCATCGCGGCGGCTTCAACGACGGCGGCAGGAGGAGAAGCGGCAGCACTCGACACGGCTGCACTTTTAACGGACCGCGAGGCGGAAAGTGCAGCGACTCTGTTCACAAAAAAGCGTCGCGGAAAGTGATTGCCGAGTCGGTTCGGGAGAATTAGCGACGAATAATTCCCCGTCACTGCAGATGCCATTAGAGAACAGCTTAAAATATTTATTGTGCTGCTCTCTCAGTTTTTGAGCTTCTTTTCAGTAGAGTCTCCGTATTATTTTTGTGTGTCAAAAATATTTAAAAAGGAGGTGACGTGTACAGTCAGTTGCCTCCGAAATCGGTTTTTAGGCTGGCAGTGATTGTGAAGTCCGGATTACGTTTCTCGTTGCGGGCTTTTGTTAGTCTGTTTTATGTTCCCGGAATAGATGAAGGCGCGAATCGAATGGGCGTGGACTTATTGTTTCGTAATCCCCACGTTCCAATCAAATAACGCTTTCGAAATTGTTTTGGATGATATGCAGATATAACCGCTATATTGTGAAAAATGTAGATATAATTTTCAATTATTTTTTAGTGCTAGTATAACTCTAACTATTGAATGAAAGTGCAAATATAACCTTCCGACCATGATTCCAGCGTTGATCAACAGATTCCCATCATTGACCAACTTGAAAAGACTAAATTACCCTTCTGGACCCAAGCATTAATGAGAAGGACAACTCTATCCTCTCTTCCAACCACCACCACCACCCCCACCCGCCTGGCTCCACCGCCAGGCCACAACACCACCCGCCAGGCCACCATCATCACCCACCTGGCTCCACCACCACCGGCCAACTTCGGCGCTCGTCAACCACCAGCATCCAAAGCTTTTATTCATCTTCACCCACTACCACCACTAACCTCACTCGACCACCACCACCACCACTCTCACCCCGCCACCACCACTACCACCAACCCTTCCTGGCCACCACCACCACCAATCCCTGGCCACCACCAAAACCAATCCCTGACCATCACCGCCACTAATCCTGGGCCACCACTACCAACACCCATCCTTGGCTACCATCACCACCAATCACTGGCCACCACCACCACCAACACCAATCCATGGCCACCTCCAACACCAATCCCTGACCAACACCGCCACCAATCCCTAGCCACCACCACCACCACCAACCTCTCCCAGCCACCACCACCTTCACCTCGCCAGCATCTAAAAACCCAAACTCGAATCGCATCCCTGAGCCCAAACTCGAATCGCATCCATAAGCCCACATCGCATCGACATCGCATCCATAAACTTGTCATCGCATCCATAAGCGCAGCGAGTTTCGAGCTTCTTCAATTCGCTAGAGACGAGCGCCGCCAGTTTTGAGCTTCTTCAATTTGTCAGAGAGCCCCACCTCAGCTCAGCCTCGCCTCGCCCCACCTCGCCTCGCCCCACCATCACCTGCGCCTTCACCATCATCGTTTCCGCCTCCATCCTCGGCCTTCATAACCACCTCCCATCGAGCCACCTGAATAGATAGGGTTATATTTGCACTTTCAATTAGCGCATGGTTATTTCTACACTTCCGCCAATTATATAGGGTTATATATGCACTTTTCTCAATTGTTTTTTATCATCTTGAAAAGTCACTACATAGCATTCGTGCCGATGCACGAATTATGAACGGAAATTAAAATGTGATATAATTAATAAATTAAATAGGTAATAGGAGAAGTACATATGCTACAATAAATTAATATATTTATTAATAGGGGAATATACATTTTATATTTATAACTCTACATAATAGCGATCATGTCAGCACAACCCTCAAATAATTGAAAGTGTCAATATAACTTTAACTATTTAATAAAAGTGTCAAGATAATCCTTAAGGGAATAAGCCGACATTCACCATGAATTTTTTACATTTGATTCCGTTTGAAATGACAAAATTACCCTTTTGGCCAAATGTGAGCGTACAATTTTGCCCTTGAATCCATGGACCACCAGATGTCCCTGGTGTCAGGGGCGGAGCCAGAAATTTTTTTTGGCTGGGCTAATTAATTAATTTTTAATAAAATATTATTTAGTAAAAATAATTTTATTTAATTTGACGGGGTTGAAGGATAATTTTTTTAAAATTGGTAGCATTAGAAAATTTCTGATGGAGGCCGAAGGGTAATTTTAAAAAAATTGGTAGCATTAGAAAATTTCTAATAGAGACTGAAGGGTAATTTTAAAAACTTGGTAGTAATAGAAAATTTCTGGCGGGGGCTGAAAGATAATTTTAAAAAATTAATACCCCTAAAAAAATTGTTGGCGGGGGCTGGAGCCCCCTCCAGCCCCCCCTTAGCTCCGCCCCTGCCTGGTGTCGTTTGCTCACATCACCTCCATCTGTCCTTGGCGTCAACGAAGAAAATGAAGACGATGACATATTCGGTGATGCCGAAGGGTACAACGACGGTGCATTCAGTGCTTCCCAACAGAAAAACATTTGTCGGACACAGCCGCTCCACCACCACCCCACTGGAGACCACCGTTGTGCCACCACTGAAAATTAATCCACCATCACCAACCTCCCATCACCAACCCTATCCCAATCCTAGCTCTAAACTCTAAGGCTCCAACCATTTTTGTTCTCCCCGAAAGCTCTAAGATGCTCTAGTCGGTGGAAGGAGCTTTTAGGGCCGAAGAAGCTCTACCAAAACTCTGCAAAACCGCCATCAGATGCCGCAAACCCAACTGGCTCATGTGGCGACCCCCAGGTCAACTCAACGATTGGGTCTGACAAGTCAACTCAACGACTGGGCCTGGTGAGTCAATCCAGCAGCCCTACCCAGCTTCACAGGAAGATGAGAATCCACCTTCTTCTTTGACAAAAACGATAAAGCTGCACTCCGATGGTTGACATCGATGGACAAAGATGATATCACACTCTCTTATCCGATAGAAACAATAAAGCTGCACTACGACGAAAATGAGAATGGGCACCCATTTGTAGAAACCCAACATTTTATTGATTGATAAACCTGCGGCGGCAATGCCGAAGGAGGTCGTGGCGGAGAAGGGAAAATGGAGGAGAAGAAAGAGTCGGCGCGGAGGTGGTGACAAGGGCGGTGAGAGATGAAGGATGGTGGGCGACGGTGGAGGTGGAAAGTGGAAAATGGAAAAGAAGAGTGTGGCTAGGGTTAGGATTTAGGAGAAGGAGTATTAGGGGTATAATAGTAAATTCAATTTTTTTCTTCAGAAGGGACAAAATGACTTCACTGAACTCCGCTCTAATTTTTCTAGAATGGGTATTTTTGCACTTTCACTTATTGTTTTAAGGTTATATGATATTTTCAATTACTAGAAGGTTATATTAGCACTTATGTGAATTGTATAGGTTATATATGCACCTTTCTCTTCTTAATATTATAATGCATTGAATGAAGCAATTGCAAGTGAGCAAAAGACTAAAAACTACGTACAGTTAAACCTCTATAAATAAATACTCTTGGGACCAGGAAAAAATATTCGTTTAGCGAGATTATTTATTTATCGATAAATGAATATATTATTCATTTATCGATAAATGAATTTTTATTCATTTAGATAGTATTGAAGAAATTATATTAGTAATACATGAGCTGTATGTATGTGGACTAAGTACAAAAATGTACATATGTACATTGTATTTGAGACTACTAATAAGATAGTATGTACTGTATGGAATATCTAGAGTATTAGAAAATGTATCTAACCTACACTACAAAATACAGTATGTATGTGGACTAAGTACAAAAATGTACATATGTACACTGTATTTGAGACTACTAATAAGATAGTATGTACTGTATGGAATATCTAGAGTGTTAGAAAATGTATCTAACCTACACTACAAACTATATATAGTTCTAAAGTCTTGGTTTGGTAAGCAATTCATTCTACAGTACCATATCTTTCTTAACATTCAATTTGATGGCTTCCAATCAAAAGCCAAAGCCATCAACAAAAACATCTTTGACTGATAAGATAAGGAGGGCCATATGTGAGCATAAGAAGGAACATCCAACACTTACGCAAAAGGATATGCAAGCATGGGTGAAGGAAAAGTTTGGTTTGGATTCTAGCCAAACCATAATATCCAATACTCTCAAAAGATCAGCAGAGTATTTATCGGAGGAGATGAAAATTAGCGATGCTAAAAGGCACAAATCAACGAAGTACCCCGATTTGGAGAAAGTTTTGTATGAATGGTTTCTTCAAAGACAAGAGAAGGTGAATATGTCAGGAGAAATGATTCAAGGTAAAGCAAACGAATTTTTTCAAAAAATGTATGGTGAAACAAATCAAGAGTTTAGCTTTTCAAGTGGATGGTTGGAACGTTTCAAGGCAAGATATTCAATCAAGTCCTACCGGCGGTTTGGTGAAAGCGGTTCTGTGAACATGGAGGACATTGAAAATGCTTTACCTGAAATAAGGTCTAAATTAGACCAATTTCAGTTGAAGGATATTTACAATATGGATGAAACATGATTGTTTTATCGGTTGGAAGCTGACAATTCACTTGCCACAAAGCAGCTTGAAGGACGAAAGAAAGACAAGGAGAGAATTACTGTTGTGGTTTGCTGTAATGGTGATGGATCCGACAAAGTCCCCCTTTGGGTTATTGGTAAGTATGCAAAACCCAGATGCTTTAAGAATGTGAACATGAACAATCTTAATTGCGAGTATCGTTTCAACAAGAAAGGTTGGATGACTGGTTTGCTTTTTCAAGAATTTTGTCATTGGTTTGACAAGAGAATGAATGGTAGAAAGGTTCTCTTGTTAGTAGACAACTGCCCAGCTCATCCAAAGGTTGTTGAAGGGTTGAGAAATGTAGAGTTATTCTTCTTGCCCCCTAACACAACATCTAAAATTCAGCCATGTGATGCTGGGATTATTCGGGCATTTAAGCTTCACTATCGACGTCATTTTTATTCTAGCATCTTGCAGAGCCTTGAAGTTGACTCATCAAATCCTAAAAAGATTAACATTCTTGATGCTATTAACTTTTCTACCTTGGCTTGGAGATTTGATGTAAAGGAAACAACAATTGCAAATTGTTTCCGACATTGCAAGATATGATATGAAGAACTCGATGTTCCTGAAGCAGAAGCTGATAAATTAGAAGAAGATATCGAAGGATTAACGGATGTCATTTCTAAGTTACACTATAGAAATGTGATGGACGTCGAACATCTTTTGAACTATCCTAACGAGAATGATGTCGTTATGGAATTGCCTACCTACGATGAAATTATTGAGTCTATACTGAATGATGAGAATGATCCAGAACCAGATGATAGTAGTGTCACACCAAATGTGTCATCAAAAGAAGCATATCAAGCAGTAATCACCTTACGGAACTACTTTCAACAACACGAGCAGAATACTCCTAAAGTTTTGTTTGCGCTAGGAAAAATCAAGGATGAGATGAATTTTGGTGGAAAAAAGCAAAAAACTATAGACTCCTTTTTTGTAAAAGAATGACTTATTGTATGAACATTGTTGATTGAAAAAAAAATCTTTTTTAATATATACATATATATATCTAATGAAATGTGATGATTATTCATTTATATTTGCATAGGGTCTTTAAGGATTTCAAAAAAATTATTCATTAATGCATTTAGTGAGGTTATTCATTTAGCCCCTTAGCCCAAGTCGGGACCGGAAAAAATTATTCATTTATCGAGGTTATTCATTTATCGAACATTCATTTATCGAGGTTTAACTGTAATATGAGTAAACTAGTATTTGGTTGATTAGTTTGAATTATTGAATTTGGTATTAAATCTGATTTAAAGGTTAAATTTGGTTAAGAAATTACTCATTCTTTTTGATATACTGTAATCAATTGGTAATTACAGTAAGCATGACAGGTAAATATTCATGAGGAAGCAGATCAGCCGAACCAAAATTGAAAAGGTGGATGCATGGATTAACATATGTAGATGAAATTCTTTGATCAAGAAAGGTAAACAGGAGAATGGATGCACTTTTAAGTTTGCGGTGTATAGATACAACATTAAATAATTATACATGTAATCTTTGTGGGTGACACTTGGTAAGCTAATGTAAGTAAGTGTAGAAGTGACAATTGGCCAGTCTAACATGGCTAAGTGTGAGTGTGACATTTGACTAAAAGTTGCTCTTTTAGTTATATTTATGAACTAATTTTATAATTAATAAACTTAATGGAATAATTGATATATGCTTTTATTTACTAAAACGTAGTTTCAATAATTTTAATAATATTTTAAAATATGACTCGACATATAAATAAGTGTAAATAGACATTATAAACTATAGTTACAAGATTTGTCATGACTGTTCTTATCGTTAGAGGGTCTGATAGAACACACTCTCCAAAACTAAAATATTCCATCAGTCTTGCTAAGTATGTCCTATTTTATTTTACTATGTAAAATAAATTTTCTAAATAATGTGTAGTAAAAATATATATCTTAAATTTTATACTTCCTTTGTCCCTATCTAACTTGCTAGGAATCTTTTTCTCAATCAAAGTTTGTCAAACTTAGACTATATATTAGAATAGATATATGAACAATGACACTATTGTAATGGATATTGTTAGATTCGTCGTAACATGTAATTCCTAAATATCATTTTTTATGAGCTGTATATGTCCATAGTTATATATATACAATCAAACATGTTTATTAGAGACCGTGAAAAAGATTCCATGCAAGTTAAAGAGGTACGGAAGGAGTATTAATTTTTAGAGAAAAGTGCATTTATAACCCTACATTTATTTTGAAAGTGCAAACATAACCCTCAAGTTTCAAAAGTGACAAGATAACCATAGATAATCCATGAAAGTGCCATACCACCCAATCCGGCAATACTTGGCCTGAATTCTTTATAGTGATGATTTTTTCCCTCTTAATTTAAAATTTTTATTAAAAATATGTGAAATATCTAATTTGCCCGTACCTCCCTTCTCTTAAAGCCATGAGCAGATCGGAACTCTCCATGATTAGCTCCAGAATATTCATATTCCTTATCTGCTTCTGAAGCATATCCAAATCTCATAAACAAAGGGATTTTCCTTATTACAATATCTCTCATATATTCGATAATATCAATACCATCTTTGTAGGAATTTTCCATAAACAAACTATACTTCTTCCAACGCCTATCATATAGCAGAATATTCTAATTTCCATAAATCACAAACACCATAATATTCTGATCTTCTTTTTCCGTAAAACCCTGATCAGCGTTATTATGCTCATCCGCATGTTCCAACATGGAAAGTTTTTCGTTTTCAAATATGTTCACAAATTGACAATTAAAATATTCAAAGAACACCACTTGAATTTACAATCTCTCCCTTCGGCATTTTGTGGACTCAATCATTTTGGCATTTTAAGACAATAACAAAAAAAAACTTCCAACCATTCACATATGTCTATAAATCCACCTATGTTGGAACATATGCAAACTGCTGAATCTGATCATAAAAAATACCATTCGAAAACTAGAATTCCAGAATACAGTCATCCAAAAAATTAATATCCAAAATCACACTGAATATTCTCCCACTGGGGCCATGAATATGCCAAAGGCAATAAACCATAGATATAAAGTTTGAAAGAAACAGAAAACCAGCTCCCTCTGAACATAACTTATGATCTATGTTGGAACATAGATACTGCAAGAAAATCGATCCAGTTCAGAAGCAACATCCTATGCCTCCAGCTGAGCCTTCTCCCCATCAAGTCTGACCTTCTCCGCTTCAAGTGCTGCAATCTGGATGGCTATAGCTCCAACCTGGCATTGAGGACCACTAACTTGGCTTTCTTTTCTGCATCTACATAAGTTGAAACTTCAGGGTTCCATGGCAGATCATGAACATGCCTCATGCTAAAGGTCTTCTTGTTAGGCCGAAGAAACTCTGAGTTGATGATCACATCCTTAGCTTTTCCCTTCACCTTGGCACTCTTGGCTAATGCAGATATCAGACAGGGGTATACCAGAGCATATTTCGCCATTGGGGCAATAGCTTGCCTAACTAGAATCTGCTGTATAAACAACCCCAGGTTGACTTATTTCTGTTATCCAACACAGTACAACAACTTAGCCATTTATCTAGTTAAAGTACTAGTATTGGAGGATGGCATCCATCGGTTCAAAGCTACCTGGTATAGACAAAAAAAATCTATAGGATATGTAGGAAGCATGCAAGTATCCAGTCTTAGGCCATTTGGTCTTGTACACTCCTGAGACTACTTCCGAAATCTGATCATCAGACACTTCTAAATCATCTGGAAAAATTCCTTCAAATTCTGGAATTTTCAGCCCCAAAATCCTTTTTATCTTGGCAGCAGAGAAATCAATAATCTTCCCCCTTACATAAACCCTTTCAAACCATGGGGAATCATCCTCCAAGTTTCCAACCATCAAATTGGAATACACCTCAGTGACCACCTATTTATTGTACTGAAGTTATACTGTGGCATCCCTTTTCATCCCAATTAATTACAGAAAATCAGAAAACCCACTAGCTCTATATGCATCTAGGTCTACTAGTCTCTCAGAGATCACCTTCCTTTCTGCAAACACTTGTCCCATCTCTTCACAATTTATATCGAAGTAAGAAAATGACAGTGCTTCACTTACAGAAAGAGGTGGCAACACTTTCTTCTTAGGAGCAGCTTGAGTTTTCTTGGCTTTCTTAGTTGGCGGGGAGTCCTCAGTAGCAGCCATCTTTCTCTTGCCTCTAGCAGTTTGTAAGAATTCATCTAATACCTCATCACTGGAGTAGTTCAACTCAGGGTCCTGTGTTAGAACATACTCAGTATCTCCAACCCCTTCGTCTTCAACAGTCTCTGTCCTGCTCGGTGTTCCAACATGCTGATCCTTATTTGATTCACCTTGTCTCAAATTAGATCCTTCAGTCTGATCTCCGTCAGAATACTTCACATCAATGTCAACATTACCAGTGACATCAAACTGGTCTTGACCTCCCATGTCTTCATCATCAATCTTCGTTTCTTCAGTATTTTCTGAACCTGCCCTCTCTGTTGGAACATACCCAATAATGTCTCCTTCTTCAATGCTCGTGATCTCTATTATAAAAGGTTTCCTCAACTCCTCTATCTTCTGAGCAGCCTTAGAATCATAGAATCCTACAGGTATCCTATCTGTAGATTTAACCACCTCCAGTCCCGATGCCTCATCATCACCTATCTCCTTAATCTTAACATAGCTAGGGCCAGGAATATACGATTAAACATGAAATATATCCTTTTCTCTGTAAACTTCATATCTTTCCCTCAGAAATTTAACTTCATAATTTTCAATATCTCATAGATTACCAATATCACTAAACACAAGTTCCTTGACATTAACATTTAAAAATTCTCCCACTATACTCTTAAGTTTACTTTAATCCACCGTACTTCTATTGGCTTCAAGCCACTCAAAAACATACTCAACTATTTTAAATTCCATTCCAAGAACTTTGAGAGTAAGAGGATCAGGACATGTTACCTTCTGAAGGACCTTTCCCTTTGCCTCTGGGATCTTCACTCTGTCCGTCATCACTGTTCAGGGTTGTCTCCACATTTTCTTCTCTGTGCTCAGCATGGTCATCCTCTGGAGACTCAGGAATTTCTTGAGTTTCTTTCTCCTCTGTGGGAGAATTAGGGCTTTAAGATATTTTTTGGCAGTGATTCGTTACAAAGGAGAAAATCTTTGGAAAATTTTTCCAACAAGAATCCGCAGCACACCAAGAAGAGTGGGAAAATGGCCGAAAAAAGAGAGATATGGAGAGATTGAGACAACTTTAAAACAAATACAAACTCTTCACTTCTCTTCCTCTTTTACCGCGAAACCCAACACTTTTTTCCTTTCTAGGAAAAATAATTATTCTACTTTTCTCACTTGTCAACTCAGGACACTTACTTCCAACATACTATGCAGCTTTTATTTTTGTAGAAATTTTTCTTCTTTCTATTTTTTTATTTTTCTGATTTTCTGAATAGAAATAAAACAAAATATTTACAGCTAAATAAAGGCAAGAATTACCTCAAATCTGACAAACACCTAAGTGTTGTCTGAGACTTTCAAAAGTGGCGGTGTCCAGTGGCTTTGTAAAAATATCAGCAAATTGCTCAGATGTTAGAACATAGACTACCACAACTTCCTTCCTTTCAATTAGATCTCTAATAAAATGATGTCTTATGTCAGGGACTGGATTTTTGAAATATCAGTAGCATTTGTGTTGTCACATAAAATCTTCAAAGGGCCTTGATGCGTTCATCATTCGCTTCATCCATAACAATTGTGCACAACAAATTCCAGCAGCAAGATATTCATCTTCCGCAGTAGACAAAGATATCGAATTTTATTTCTTACTGTACCAAGAAACTAAGTTTGTACCAATAAATAAACATCCACATGTAGTGCTCTTTCGATCATCAGCATTACCAGCTCAATCAGAATCGTTGTATCCATTTAGATCAGAATCTTGATTCTTAGAATACCAGACACCATACTCAGAAGTCCCACTTACATGTCGAATAATTCGTTTGACTGCAGTGAGATGAGATTCCTTTAGATCAGTATGAAATCTTGCACATATTCCTATACTGAAACATATATCTGGTCTACTTGCAGTTAAATACAGTAGACTCCCAATCATGCCCTTGTTTAACTTCTGATCAACTGAGACTCCTTTCTCATCCTTTACTAGTTTGTCAGAAACCCCCATATGTGTTCGAACTGCTCGAGCATTACTTAAACCGAATCTCTTTACTAAATTCAAGGCATACTTACTCTGATTTATGATCAGACAATTTCTTCCTTGCTTAACTTGCAGAACTAGAAAATATGTGAGCTCTCCAACCATGCTCATCTCAAATTCAGCATGCATAATAGTGACAAAATCATGTACCATAGATGGTGAAGTAGAGCCGAATACTATATCATCTACACAAATTTGTGCAATTAGAATTTTTGATGCCTTTTCAGCCACAAATTGGGTGCAATCTACTCCCCCTCGACGATAACTTTTCTTAAGAAGAAATTTAGTAAGTCGTTTATACCATGCCCTTAGTGCTTGCTTTAAGCCATATAAGGCCTTTTTTAGGCGATACACATGATGAGGGTAATGAGGATCCTCAAATACTTTAGGCTGTTCCACATATACTTATTCATTTACCACACCATTTAGGAAATCACTCTTGACATCCATATAAAACAGAGTAAAGTTCATAGAGCAGGAAATAGCAAGTAAAATTTGAATTGACTCTAACCTGGCAACCGGTATGCATGTCTCATCAAAGTTGACTCCCTCAACTTGTGTATATCCTTGAGCTACCAGTCTTGCTTTGTTTCAAGTAATATGTCCATCAGCATCAGATTTATTTTTGAAGATCCACTTTGTGCCGATGACATTTACACATTTAGGACGATGAGTGAGATACCATACATAATTTCTTGCAAACTGACCTAGTTCTTCTTGCATTGCAGCAATCCAGTATTCATCCAGTAATGCCTCCTTGTAGTTCTTTGGTTCAATAATAAGAGGAAGCATTGTAATCCTGCCAACTTATGTAATCCACTCGAGGAACATATCGAGTACTCTGTGCCATTAATTCAGGTTGATACTGTGTTGGAACATATGATAGGGAAGTGGGGGATGGTGTTCCAACATGCTTAGTTTCAACTGGTTCAACATCAGTTTGCTCAGATGTTCCAACATGCGATGGATCTGCCTTGTCAGGTTGACTAGGCTGTGTTGGAACATGAGTATAACTAGGTTCATCTTCTACAACATCTGACTTTTTTCCTTCTTCATAATCATCAACAATAACATTTATAGATTTCATGAGTGTGTTTGTCTAATTGTTATAACCACGATAATCTCGACTGTTCACAGAATAACCAAGAAAGATTCCAGTATCACTGCGATTATCGATTTTTGCCAATTGCTCTCTGTCTCTGAAGATGTAGCACTTGCTTCCAACTGCTCTAGTTCAGCTGTTGGAGGAAGGCAATAAGGGAGGAGTGCCGCTTCTTAAATGGTTGATGCTTTCATGTTAAAAAGAAGAGGAAAAGTCACCCTCGGGCGAGGGAAAGCAGAAAATAAAACTTACTTTAGAGATGGGAATCCCTAATCACCCTTCTAAATCTTGTAGGATGTTTTGTTGGTGAGTGGACGCAGATATACTCGATTAATTGTATAGCAAGCTGTGTTAATAGCTCCTGCCCACCATTTTTTGTGAATTTTTTTCTCTGCCAACATAATTTGAGCCATCTCCTGCAAGGTTCTATTTTTCCGTTTTACAACACCATTCTGTTGAGGAGTTATTGGTGCATAAAACTTGTGTTGAATCCCGAGCTCATCACATAAGTCACTGAATTGAGAATTTTCAAGCTCTCTACCATGATCACTACGAATTCGAACAATCTTCCCAATTGGACTTCCTTTTTCAGTCTGTAACTTTATAACCAGTCTTCTAAACACTTCCATCATATCAGATTTTTCTTTTAGGAAAGCTACCCATGTAAATCTAAAAAAATCATTAACACATACAAATATATACTTCTTTCCACCTATAGTAGGTGTATTGACCGAACCCATCAAATCCATATGCAATAATTATAGATTTCTTGAGGTGGTTATATATTGAACTGAAGAGTGGGGAGATTGAATTTGTTTACCTTGTTGACATGGTCCGCACACAATTCCGCCCTTGTTGGTTAAGGTAAGCATACCTCGTACAGCCTTTGCTTTTGCAATTTTCACCAAGGTTTTGTAATTGATGTGACCGAGCATCCTGTGCCACATAAATCCTTCATCCTGTTACGAGATCATACACTTTACTTCCTATTCCAGCAGATAGCAATTATCTGATAACCGTATGCATGAAAGAACCTTGGCTTCTCCGTGTTTCACTATGAATTTGTTTTTCTGAAATTCCACAGTCATATTGTCATCACACAATTGACTTATACTCAGCAGATTGGCCTTCAAGACTTCAACAAACATCACACTAGTGAATACTGGAAATCCTTTAATCTGTAGTTTATCTTTTCCAACTACTCTACTCTTATTTCCATCACCAAAAGTAACATTAACCATCATTGTATAGTGTGATATTTGTGAGAAATTCTTGAGTTCCAGTCATGTGGCAAACAGCCACTATTAAAGTACCACGAATATCTGGAATATGATATAAGCGAAGTATGTGCAACAAAGCATGCACCAGAACGCTTGACAACCCATACCTTTCTGACAATTTTTGTTTTCTGGACTTCACCTATGTTGGAACATACTAAGAGTTGACGTCCTGCCATTAGGTCTCTGAGCAGTTTCTGGCATTATTCCTCTGAGTGACCTTGATATGAACGCTAGCTACAGATGAGAGGTTTCCTTTGATGTGGCTTTCCGAACTTTCTCTTTACCTCTCAAATCTTTGTCTTGAGTGTTACTGGACTCTTAAGTATATCTTGTGTCTCAGGCTTGAGTGTCACTGTGTTTTTGAGTAGGTTGTAATACCCAATTCCCTGTCGATCTCCAAAGTTCTTCCCCATGTCCAGAATATCGTTGAGTTTTGCTTTTCCATAGTTTAGCTTAGAAAATACCGCTTTAGAAGTCTCATCTCTCTTGGTTGCTAAAACTAACTTTTCATTCAAATCTTCATTCTCTTTTTTAAGTTCGGTAACTTCCACACGCAATTCTTTTTCTATCTCCGTAAAATGCATTTTTTCTTCCTTCAGCTCTTTGTTTGTATCAACTACTTGGAGCCACATAACATACATCTTTTCATAAGTGTTATAGATTTCTTCATCACTTACAGCAAGTCCATCATCTTCATCACTGGTACTTCGTATGAGTCTATGTTGGAACATAAGGCTTCATTTTGTCTGATGTGTTGGAACATCCATTATTTGATGCATCATGAGTTTTTGCTCCAAACGCCACATAGTTACTTGTGAGTTCCTCTTCATCTTTGTCGTCCTTTTCATCTTCACTCCATGAGGTGACATATGATTTTCCTTGCTTTTTCCGGGTATTTGCACATTCAGCCTGAATATGACCATATTTTTCACATTCTCTGCATTGAATTCGTCCAGGCTGCTTTGGTTCGCCAATTTGATTTCTAGAGAACTGTTGATTTCCTTGTTCAAATCTCGTCCCATGATTGCCTCCAAATTCTTGTGGCCCCGGTCTATTTACACCATACCTTTCCTGAGATTTCTTATTTACTACTTTCTTCAGCATTCTTGAGAAGTTTTTTGTGATAAGTGCAAGTTTCTCAAGCTCATCATCATGGTTGGATTCGTGATTATCCTTTGATGAGGATGTTTTGAATGCCAAATCCTTTTGAACCCTTTTTGTATCCTGCTAGAATGTCATTTCATACGTCTGTAATGATCCTATTAATTCATCTAGGCTTATGGTGGCTACATCTCTTGCTTATTCTATTGATGCGACCATCATTGCAAACCTTTAAGGGAGTGATCTCAAGGTCTTTTTCACCAATTTAGCCTCTTTGTAGAATTTTCCAAGTTGATGCGCCATATTGGAGATATCCCTAAGTTTTCCGTTGAATATAGCAATAGTGTCATCTTCCTCCATCTTGAGTTCCTCAAACTTTGTAACCAACATCTGTAGTTTAGATTCTCGAACTCGACTACTTCCTTTATGAATAGTTTGTAGAATATCCCATGCTTTCTTGGCTTGATGAAATGTAGAGATAAGTTTAAATCGACTTTCATCAGTCGCAGTGAAGATAGCATTTAGTGCTTTTGAATTCTCCAGAGATGCCTTGAGGTCATCAGGAGACCAAGTAGATTTATCTTTGAGTTTTTGCTCCCTTTGACTTGACTCTCCTTCTTTCGCCTTTGAGCTTGTATCAGCATCTTCAGTATGGTTATTCCAATCATTTTCAACATAGTACCACGCAAGTTCATCCAATGAGATAATGAAACCTCTCATGTGTGCCTTACAATAATTGTAGTTGTTGCCTTCCAGTAGAGGTGGCCGAGACACCGAAGCTCCTTCTTTGGTTGCCATGGTAAAACTGGATCACACTTTTCTTGCCACAACAAAAGGAAAAAATAAGTGACAAAGCTCTGATACCAAATGAAATTTGGTTTTACCGGATTCTCTTAATTATTACTAGTATGTTCCAACATAACCTATCTAACCAAGTATGCAACAAGTAAAGCATTAAAGACACGACACTTGGTTATGCAGTTCGGTGAAATCCACCTACATCTGTGGGGCCTGACCCATTTCAGAATGAATCCACTAATAAAAAAGAAATAGTACAAAGTACACCATACAAAATAATTATCTTTACTAATCAAACGTGTGAATTCTGCTAGCTCCCCTAGCTACCGATCCGCCTTGATTAGATTCCCTCTGACCTCAAAACTCGTTGATGCTGGATCTCCTGCTCCCGTGGAATTAAGGTACACTATTATGAACTTTGAACAACAGGTTACGTATGTTAGAACATATAATTCTGGCTCTTGCAATACTCTCGAAAGATATAAAATCTGTATGCAGATTTTTTTCTATTAAGTTCATGAGTTTAATGCACCCGTGGTGTCCCCTTTTAAAGCCATGAGCAGATCGGAACTCTCCATGTTAGCTCCATAATATTCTTATTCCTTATCTGCTTCTGAAGTATATCCAAATCCCATAAACAAAGGAATTTTCCTTATCACCATATCTCTCATATATTCAATAATATCAATACCATATTTGTGGAGATTTTCCATAAACCAACTATACTTCTTCCAATGCCTATCATATAGCAGAATATTCTGATTTCCATAAATCACAAATACCATAATATTATGATCTTCTTTTTTCGTAAAACCCTGATCAGCGTTATTATGCTCATCCACATGTTCCAGCATGGAAAGTTTTTCGTTTCCAAATATGTTCACATGTGTACATCCTTGAGCTACCAGTCTGCCTTTGTTTCGAGTAACATGTCCGTCAGCATCAGGTTTATTCTTGAAAATCCATTTTGTGCTGATGACATTTACACCTTTAGAGTGAGGAGTGAGATACCATACATCATTTCTTGCTAACTGACCTAGTTCTTCTTGAATTGCAGCAATCCAGTATTCATCCAGTAATGCCTCCTTGTAATTCTTTGGTTCAATGAGAGAGATGGAGCATTGTAATCCAACCAAATTCTTGTAATCCACCCGAGGAACTAGTCGAGTACTCCGTGCCATTGACTCAGGTTGATCCTGTGTTGGAACATAGGATACGGCAGTGGGGGGTGATATTCCAACATGCTCACTGTCAACTGGTTCAACATCAATCTGCTCAGATGTTCCAACATGTGATGGATCTGCCTTGTTAGGTTGATAAGACTGTGTTGGAACATGAGTGTTACCAGGTTCTTCTTCTACGACATCTGACTTTTGTCCTTCTACATAATCATCCACAATAACATTTATAGACTCCATAAGTGTGTTGGTTCGATTGTTATAAACATGATAAGCATGGTTGTTGACAGAATACCTAAGAAAAATTCCAGTATAACTGCAATTATCAAATTTTTCCAATTGCTCTCTGTCTCTGAGGATGTAGCACTTGCTTCCGAACACATGAAAGTATGAGACATTTGGTTTCCTACCCTTCCAAATCTCTTAAGATGCTTTGCTAGTGAATAGACGCAGATATACTCGATTAATCGTATAGCTAGCTATGTTAATGGGAAAGAACTTTGGAGATCAACACGGAATTGGGTACTACAATCCACTCAAAAACACAGGCACACTCAATCCTGAGGCACACGAGTTACTCAAGAGACCAGTGAATCTCAAGACAAAGATTTGAGAGGTAAAGAGAAAGTTTGACAAGCCCTATCAAAGGAAACCTCTCATCTGCAACTACTGTTCATATCAAGGTCACTCCAATGATAAATGCAAAAAAACTATTTAAACATCAAATGGTAGGACGTCAACTCGTGGTATGTTCCAACATAGGCGAAGTCCAGAAAACCAGAATGGTCAGAAAGGTATGGGTTGTCAAAAGATCTAGTACATTCCTTGTTTCACATACTTCACTTATATCATATTCCAAAGATCCGTGGTGCTTTGATAGTGGTTGCTCTCGCCATATGACTGAAACTCAATAATTCCTTACAGAAATCACACCTTTTGATGGTGGTTATGTTACGTTTGGTGATGGAAAGAAGAGTAGAGTGGTTGGAAAAGGTGAACTACAGATTGAAAGATTTCTAGTATTCACTAGTGTGCTGTTCGTGGAAGACCTGAAGGCCAATCTACTGAGCATAAGTCAATTGTGTGATGAAAATATGACTATGTAATTTCATAAAGATAAATGCATAGTGAAACACGGAGAAGCCAAGGTTCTTTCAGGCATACGATCATCAGATAATTACTATCTGCTGGAACAAGAAGTACGATGTATGATCTCGAAATAAGATGAAGGAAATCTGTGGCACATGAAGCTCGGTCACATCAATTACAAAACCTTGGTGAAAATTGCAAATGCAAAAGTTGTACGAGGTATGCCTACCTTAACAATCAAGGATGGAATTGTGTGCGGACCATGTTAACAAGGTAAACAAATTCGATCTCCCCACTCATCAGTTCAATATGTAACTACCTCAAGAAATCTAGAATTATTGCATATGGATTTGATGGGTCCAGTCAATACACCTAGTATAGGTGGAAAGAAATATATCTTTGTATGTGTTGATGATTTCTCCAGATATACATGGATAGCTTTTCTTAAGGAAAAATCCGAAACGGTGGAAGTATTCAGTAGTCTGGTGATAATGTAACAGACTGAGAAAGGAAGTCCAGTTGGAAATATTGTTCGAATTCGTAGTGATCATGGTAGAGAATTTGAAAATTCCCAATTTAGTGACTTCTGTGATGAGCTTGGTATTCAACATGAGTTTTCTGCACCAATCACTCCTCGGTAGAATGGTGTTGTAGAATGGAAAAATAGAACCTTGTAGGAGATGGCTCAAGTTATGTTAGCCGAGAAAGAAATTCACAAAAAATGGTGGGCAAAAGCTATTAACATAGCTAGCTATACGATTAATCGAGTATATCTGCGTCTATTCACTAGCAAAGCATCTTAAGAGATTTGGAAGGGTAGGAAACCAAATGTCTCATACTTTCATGTGTTCGGAAGCAAGTGCTACATCCTCAGAGACAGAGAGTAATTGGAAAAATTTGATAATTGCAGTTATACTGGAATTTTTCTTAGGTATTCTGTCAACAACCATGCTTATCATGTTTATAAAAATCGAACCAACACACTTATGGAGTCTATAAATGTTATTGTGGACGATTATGTAGAAGGACAAAAATCAGATGTCGTAGAAGAAGAACCCGGTAACACTCATGTTCCAACACAGTCTTATCAACCTAACAAGGCAGATCCATCACATGTTGGAACATCTGAGCAGATTGATGTTGAACCAGTTGACAGTGAGCATGTTGGAATATCACCCCCCACTGCCGTATCCTATGTTCCAACACAGGATCAACCTGAGTCAATGGCACGGAGTACTCGACTAGTTCCTCGGGTGGATTACAAGAAGTTGGTTGGATTACAATGCTCCATCTCTCTCATTGAACCAAAGAATTACAAGGAGGCATTACTGGATGAATACTGGATTGCTGCAATTCAAGAAGAACTAGGTCAGTTAGCAAGAAATGATGTATGGTATCTCACTCCTCACTCTAAAGGTGTAAATGTCATCGGCACAAAATGGATTTTCAAGAATAAACCTGATGCTGACGGACATGTTACTCGAAACAAAGGCAGACTGGTAGCTCAAGGATGTACACAAGTTAAAGGTGTTGACTTTGATGAGACATTCACACCAGTTGCAGGTTAGAGTCCATTCGAATTTTACTTGCTATTGCCTGCTCTATGAACTTTACTCTGTATCAAATGGATGTCAAGAGTACATTTCTAAATGGCGTGGTAAATAAAGAAGTATATGTGGAACAACCTAAAGGATTTGAGGATCCTCATTACCCTCATCATGTGTATCACCTCAAAAAGGCCTTATATGGGCTAAAGAAAGCACTCAGGGCATGGTATGAACGACTTACTAACTTTCTTCTTAAGAAAGGTTATTGTCAAGGGAGAGTAGATCACACTTTATTTGTGCTTGATAAGTCATGAAAAATTCCGATTGCTCAAATTTATGTGGATGATATAGTATTTGGCTCTACTTCAACATCAATGGTACATAATTTTGTCACGGTTATGCAGGCTGAGTTTGAAATGAGTATGGTTGGAGAGCTCACATACTTTCTAGGGCTGCAAGTTAAGCAAGGAAAATATGGCCAGTTCATAAATCAAAGTAAGTATGCATTGAATCTAGTGAAGAGATTTGGTTTAAGCGATGCCCGAGCAATTCGAATACCTATGAGGGTTTCTGACAAACTGGTCAAGGATGAGAAAGGAGTTGCAGTTGATCAAAAGTTATACAGGGGAATGATTGAGAGTATATTGTATTTAACAGCAAGTAGACCAGATATATGTTTTAGCATTGGGATATGTGCAAGATTTCAGGCTGATCCAAAAGAGTCTCATCTCACGGCAGCCAAAAGAGTTATTCAATATGTAAGTGGGACTTCTGAGTATAGTGTCTGGTATTCTAAGAATCAAGATTCTGATTTGATTGGGTACAGTGATTCTGATTGGGCTGGTAATGCTGATGATCGAAAGAGCACTACATGTGGATGTTTCTTTATTGGCACGGATCTGGTCTCTTGGTATAGTAAGAAACAAAATTCGATCTCTTTATCTACCGCAGAAGCTGAATATCTTGCTGCTGGAAGCTGTTGTGCGCAATTGTTATGGTTGAACCAAATGATGAACGACTATGGAATTCATCAAGGCCCTTTGAAGATCTTATGTGATAACACAAGTGCTATTGATATTTCAAAAAATCCAGTCCAGCACTCTCGAACTAAGCATATTGATATAAGACATCATTTTATTAGAAATCTTGTTGAAAGGAAGGAAGTTGTGGTAGTCTATATTCCAACATACGAGCAAATTGTTGATATTTTTACAAAGCCTTTGGACACCGCCACCTTTGAAAGTCTTAGACAACACTTAGGTTTTTTTCAAATTTGAGGTAATTCTTGCCCTTATTTAGCTATAAATATTTATTTGTTTTGTCGAGAAATTCAGAAAAAACAAAAAAAATAGAAAGAAGAAAAGCTTTACAAAAATAGAAGTTGTATAGTTATGGTATGTTAGAAGTTGGTATGTTTTGAGTTGATGTCTTGAGTTGAAAAGAGAGAAAAAGCTACATCATTACTCATCTCGAAAAAGGGAAAATGTTTTGCGAAAACCAAGGAAGTTATGTGAAGAGTTTTGGTTGGTTTCAGAGTTGTCTAAATCCCTCAAAATTCCTCTCTTTTTGGCCACTATCCCACACATATTGGTTCTTTTTGGATTCTTGCCAAACTCCTCCCCAGTTTTTCCCTACTGAACAAATCCTTGACAAAAGATGTCTTCGAACCAAAACTCTCCCATGGTCGAAGAGAAAATTCAAGAAACTCTTCAACCTTTAGAAGACATGAATGATGAACAGATGAAAGACAATGTGGAGGTGGTTCTGCCCGAAGGTGGCGGACAATGTGAAGCAAACATAGAGGCTAAGGTAATCGATGTTGGTGAGGAGAATGTAGATGCCGGTGGTTCAAGCTCCGGTGGTCAGGATGAAAGCATCAGGAACAAAAAGGGCCTGTTTCAAAAGTTAACTAATCCTGATCCTCCAGCTCTTAAAATTCATGGAATGGAATTCAAGACTGTAGACGATATATTTAAATGGTTGGAATCAAATAGAGTAATAGTAGATTTGACCAAGATTAAGAGTATAGAGGGTGAATTCTTGAATGTTAAGGCCAAAGAATTTGTGACCGAGAATATTGGAAATTTGTGGAACATTGAAAACCATAAAGTGAAGTTCATGAGGGGGAGGTATGATGTGTACAGAGGGAAGGCCAAGTTTCATGTTTATTCATCTATCCTTCTCCCCAGCTGTGTTTTTATGAGAGAAATTAGAAATGATGGGGTAGCAAGACGTGATGCGATCAAGTCCACAGATAGGTTGCCTGTAGGGTTTTTGATTTGAGGGCAGCTCTGAGATTGGAAGAACTGAGGAAACCTGTGATAATTGAAGTCTCGGACAACGATGAAGAAGACATTGCTGCCTATGTTCCAACACAGTAAGCAGAGGCTGAAAATACTGCCGAGATAGAAGTTGATGATGAAGATATGGGGGGTGAAGATCAGATTGAGGTATTAAGTGATGGAGAGCAACCTGGAGAGCCTATGTCTAGACAGAGTGAACCAGACCAAGACCAGCATGATGGAACACAACCTGCTGAAGAAGACGAAGCTGAGGATACTGAGTATGTTCCAACACAGGAACATCCTGAGATGAACTACTCAAGTGATAAGGTGCTGGATGAGTTCTTACAGATGGCCAAGGGTAAGAGAAAGGTGGCTGCTGCAGAGGTTTCCTCACCAACTAAAAAGGCCAAGAAGAATTAGGAAGCTACCAAGAGGAAAGTGATACCTCCTCTACCTGTAAGTGATACTCTGTCATTCTTATAATTTTATTTAAAATGTGAAGAGATGGGAGAAGTATTTGCAGAAAGGAATTTTATCTCTGAGAGACATGTAGACCTGGAGGCATACATGACTAGTGGTTTTTCAGATTTTATGGAATTAATAGGAATGAAGAGGGCTACCACTGCACAACTTCAATATAATAGGCAGGTGGTCATTGAGGTGTACGCAAACCTGATGGATGGAAATTTAGAAGCTGGCTCTCCCTGGTTTGAAAGGGTGTACTTGCGGGGAAAAATTGTGGACTTCTTAGCTGCTAGAATAAATAAGATTTTGGTGCTGCAAACACCAGCGTTTGAGGGGGTGTTTCCAGAGGATCTAGAAGTGATAGATGATCAGATTCTGGAGACAATCTAAGGGGGATATAAGACCAAGTGGACTGAAACTGGTTATTCACAAGCTTCGTGTTTGTCATAATGGTTCTTTGGTCTGTATCAGGTAGCAGTCAACTGCTGGATGCCATCCTCGAACACGACATTCATGACTAGAGAAATGGCGAAGCTGCTGTTCTATGTTAGAACACAGAAATCAATCAACCTTGGATTGTTCATTCAGCATAATCTGGTAAGGCAAAACATGCCATTGTTTATCCCTATTTGATTTTGGTGTTGGCTAAGAGTGCCAAGGTGAAGGGGAAGGCAAAGGAAATGATTATAGACACAGAATTCCTAAGGCCGAACAAGAAGACATTTGGGATGAGGCATGTCCATGATCTACCGTGGAATCCTTCTGGGTACACTTCTTCAACTGCTAAAAAGAAGGCTAAACTGGTGGTCTTTAATGCAAGACTGTGGGCAATAGTCATTCAAATGGCAGCACTTGAAGCAGAAAAGGCAAAACTGGAGATTGAAAAAGCACAGCTGGAGGCCTGCTCCTGAAAATTTTCCTTTTATGTTCCAACATAGATGTCACAATCAGGGGGAGCCTGCTTTCTGCTTATGTTTTTTTGGTTTTATTTGCCTTTGGCATATTTATGGCCCTAGGGGGAGAATTTTGGATAGTTTGGCTGTAATATGAAGTTTATTTTGATGGTATTTCTGGAATTCTGGTACTCGGTTCTGGTATTCATATTTTTATGGAATTCTGGTATTCAATTTTTGATCAGATTTAGTATTGTGCATATGTTCCAACATATGTAGAGTTGGGAAGACCTGTGTGTTTGATTACAAGTTTTTCGTTGTGATATTAATGGCCAAAACGTTTCGGGTCCACCAAATGCCAAAGTGGGAGATTGTAATGTCAAGTGGTATTCATTGAATAATTCAATTGGCAATTTTGTGAACATATTTGGGAACGAAAATCATTCCATGTTGGAACATGCGGAGCATATAAACGTCAATCAGATCTTACGCATAAAGGGTTAGAATATTATGGTATTTGTGAGATATGGAAATCTGAATATTCTGCTATATGTTAGGCATGTAGAAGCATAGTTGATTTATGGAAAATCCCTACAAATATGGTGTTGATATTATCGAATATATGAGATATATTATGATAAGGAAAATTCCTATATTTATGGGATTTGGATGTTCTTCGAGAAGCAGATAAGGAATAGGAATATTATGGAGATAACCTTGAAGAGTTCCGATTTGCTCATGGCTATAAAAGGGGACAACCACGGCTGCATTCAATATAGTTTTAATCAGAGAAAATCCGCATATAGATTTTCAATCTTTCGAGAGAATTGCAAAGAGCCAGAATTCTATGTTCCAACATACGTGACATGCCGTTCAACGTTCAGAATCGTATACCTTAATTCCTCGGGAGGAGGAGATCCAGCGGCGACGAGTTTCGAGGTCAGAGGGAATCTGATCAAGGCGGATCGGTAGTTAGAGGAGCTAGCATAATTCACACGTTTAATTAGTAAATATATGTATTTTGTATGGTGTACTTTGTACTATTTCTTTCTGATTAGTGGATTTATTCTGAACTAGGTCAGACCCCGCAGATGTAGGTGGATTTCACCGAACTGCGTAACCAAGTATTTTGTCTTTAATGCTTTACTTTATTGCATACTTGGTTAGATTAGTTATGTTGGAACATACTAGTAAGAATTAGAAAATTCAGTAAAACAGAATTACACTCAGAAAGAAAGATTAATTTGAACCTCAGAATCTTGAAATCTACACTGTCAATGTTATTTGCAGAAACTCCAGCTCAATGGTTTGCAGTTTGATGAATCATCAAGTAGCTACATACTGTAGTACCTTTCTCAGACTGAAACTGCTATAATACTCACAAC
Source organism: Rubia yunnanensis (assembly GCA_037428765.1). Classification (NCBI taxonomy): domain Eukaryota; kingdom Viridiplantae; phylum Streptophyta; class Magnoliopsida; order Gentianales; family Rubiaceae; genus Rubia; species Rubia yunnanensis. The sequence continues at coordinate 73,006,250 of CM075067.1, forward strand.
ATTGTAACTTGCTCTTTTGAAATTTTTGTGTGAAAACTGTGGTTAGGATTTTAAGATTTGAAGTTAGACATGTTTACTAGGACAGTGTTTTGTTTGCTATGGATCTAATGTTGTTGGGAAAATGACCAATGTGGTAGTGATCACTTATCAATGACTTAGAATTGAATCAGAAGTGATTTGATTAGTCGTTCTTTTAAAATGTACTGATATAGCCTTATGTTTTTTTTTTAAAATGTACTATTCCCTCCGTCTCAACTTAAGTTGCATAGATATTTTTTCACGGTTTTAAAAAACATGTTTGACTGTTTATATCTTTAACTATGTATAATAACGACATATAAAAAATTGATATTTAGAAACTACTTATTACGACGAATCCAACAATATCACACACAATAATATTATTGTTTATGTATCTATTTATATATGTAGTCAAAGTTTGACAGTGTTGACTGATAAATAGTAAGTGTACACATTAAGGTGGGACAGAGGGAGTAGTATAACCACTCTTCTTCTTTTTTTTAAATAAATGATGTAAACTTATGTTTTTATAGAAGATATTGATCTAACCTTATGTTTTTATAGGGTAAATTCGTCCAATTTTTAAAGAAAACTAAGCAATGGAATTTTGGTCATTTTCGGGATGGTCAACCCCAATTTTTTTCACAGTCAACGCCAGCAAAGTTATTTTAGCACTTTCGACTAAAACTTAGGATTATTTTGATACTTTAAAAAACTTGAGTATTATATTGACACTTTCAAAATTATATAGGGTCCCTAACATATGATCTTATACCATCTTTTGGTCCCGAGACTAATACCGCTTTCTTTCAGTAACCAACAAACTCAAAATGATTTTTTTGCTCCCCAAGGTGGTTTTCAAAGTAGTTTTGGGGACCAAAAGATGGTATAAATCATATGTTGTGGATCAAAAAAATAATTTATTCTACCTGAAAACCAACCGAAATCTGGTTTGGGGACCAAACAAACCATTTTGAATATGTTGGGTACTGAAAGGAAACAGTATTGGTCTCGAGGACCAAAAGATGGTATAAGATCATATGTTAGGGACCAAAAAAACAATTTAGTCTGTTGACATTTTCCCAAATTTTATACTATAATTATCTCAAGCACCCTATAATTATCTCAACTGGGGATATTTGAGTCATTTTGACTACCATGAGCCCAAAAAACTGTCCAAAATAACATATATACCAGTATTATAATATGTTACTGGTTTTAATTCTCTACTATATATAATCAATATAACTTATTAACATGAAAATATTATAATATGTAGGGGTATAATTGGCGATTAGACAGCAAAAGCAATAAAAAAATCTAATATAGAATATTATTTCCAAGGCTACAGGATACGACTGATTAGCTAACGTTTCAAAATTTAATGTTGGTTCATTGAAACCATAAAAAGCGATACCCAAAACTCACATTAAGAGAAAAACCGAACCCCCTGCTGTATACAAAATAAATTTTGTAGCTGAGTATAGATGTTTTTTTCCTCCCCACATAGATAGAAGTATATAATAGGAATTAATTCTAACTCCCACATGAGGAAAAAAAGTAAAAGGTCCCGACAAGAAAATGATCCTATTTGACCACTATAATACATTGCTAACATCAAGAAATGAAATAATCGAGAATCTCGAGTAACGGGCCAAGCTGCTAAAGTCGCTAAGGTAGTGATAAATCCGTTTATTAAAATAAGTCCTATTGAAATTCCGTCTATTCCTAATCTCTAATGGAGATAAAAAAAAATGGATCCATTCATAATCCTCTGTTATTTTGATTAATGGAATATCCATTTGACAATGATAAAAGAATGTATAAGTCGTTAGAAGTAGTTCTAATATACATATAAATATAGTATACTGACGAATGACCTTATTTCCTCTATGGGGAAGAAAAAAGATTAAGGAACCACTAAATATTGAAAAAAATACAATTATTGTTAACCAAGTAAAAAAATTCTTAGTAAATACTAGATCTGCTTGGACCAGACAAATCTGTATTCGAACTAGTTTGAGTACAGATTTGTCGGTAAAAATTTCAAATGGATTCAACCAAAATTGTCAATAATATATCAATAAGCTAGACCCATACTACGGGTCGTTTCATTAGATAAGTAAACTCGAACACTCAAGAACTCGGTTAGGCAGACAGATTCACATCTTTTACAACCAAAGCAGTCTTCTCTTCTTGGAGTAGAAGAAATTTGTTTAGCTTTACACCTGTCCCAGAATATCATTTCTAATACATCAGTCGGGCAGGCTCGGACACATTGAGTACAGCCTATACACGTATCATAAATCTTTACTGAATGCGACATTTAATCTATTCATTTTGAATATTAGAAATTTTCCACCTACTAAATTTATAAATAAAACCTTTTTTTAGATATTAGATGAATCAACAAATTATCAGAATTTTTCTAATCAATGTACATACTTTTGAATTGATTTATGACAAAGGTATAAGATACTATAATTTTTAAATTGAACTAGTATTATGACCTGAATTGAACTAGCAGACCGTGTATACTCTTATATTTGAATAAGTGGAACGTAATAGAGTTATTAATGGATAGCGTCTGCTTGTGGTGCAAATGTTGCATATAGCTAACTAACATAATACTCGTGTTGATGCACAGATTTATAAATATAATTTATATCGTGCGATGCATGGTTTATAATTATTAATATGTTAATATATTTATAAATTAATATAAAATATAATTTAATTTACTACTACTATTTATTGATAAATAGTAAAATATTTTTTATTAATACATGAAAATAATATATACCTTTGTAAAGATAGAAGATAAATTTTATATAAAAATACTATTAACAATAAATAATATATTGATAAATATTTGAAAATTAATTAATAAATATATGATAAATTTCAGTAAAGCTGTATTTTTAAAGGAAATAGTGCAAGTATTGTAATTACAATTTGAATGAAAAATAATTTTTATTTTTGTAAATATTAGTTAAAGTATTCTTCCTTTAATCAGATTAGTTAAAGTATTTTTAAAGTATTAGTTAAAGTATTTTTACGGAAGTATTTACGTCAAAATAAATATTAGTAAAGCATTTTAAAGTAAATTTCCTTTGACTGCGGTTTAATTGATTCAGGTTTAATTGTAATAAACAAGTTTCCTTTGATTACGGAAGTAAAATACTGCATAAACATCAAATATTACTTGAAGAAAATTTTAAAATAAATTTCCTTTGATTAAGATTTGGCAAAGTCTTAGGAAAGACAGTCTTTCCAAATGCTTATAGAAAGACGTAGTTTAATTAGAATTATAAAAGGTAAAAGGTCTTAGTTGCAATATAAAAAATTTATTATCCATCGTGTAGTAATTATAAAGTTTATAACCCGATTCATGCAGCCCAAAATTTTTATCTTCATTTCTTCTAATTTGTACTTTAAACCTTGGTCTTTCCATGGCTTATGGAAATACCGTTTTTCAATAGACGGACTCTTAAGATTTAATTGACACATGTTTAATTGTAATACTCCCTCCATCCCAGATTAAATTGTATGGAATCTTTTTCACGGTTATGAAGAAATATGTTTGACCATTAATATATTTAACTACGTATAGCATTGACAAACAAAAAGTTTCTTTTTAGAAACTACTCGTTATTATGAATCCAACAATATCACGTACGATAATATTATTGCTTCTATACCTATTTAAATACGAGGTCAAAGTTTGACAGTGAATAGTATCAAATAGTAAAGTATGCAGTTTAATCTGGGACGGAGGGAGTAAATAAATTTTCTTTTATTACGAAAGCATGATACAATATAAACAAAGTATTTTTTTAAGCAGCTGATGTGGTAATGTTTGGTAATGTCAGATGTCAGATTTTTATGATGAGTGATGTGGGTAAGTGTTGGGTGCCACTTAAATAAGAGTTACTCTTTTAGTAATAAGTATAGATGGTGATTTGAATTAATGTGTTATACTACTTTAGATTTTTTTTTTAATGTTATGCAACCTTCTTATTAAGTGGTTTATGACTGCCGCTTGTACCTAGTTTATATTTCTGAGGGCAAAATTACAGTTTTTATCGAATTTCCATTTGTAGTTGAACGATTAGTTTAATTGGCACATAATTTAATTCTTTTAAAAGACATTAGTTTATTATTCTATTGTTAAATTTTAAGATATTTTAGGCTTCAATCTTAAAATTAATTGATACTAAGTTGAGGAATTCAAAACCTTATACATAAGTCATTTGGATTTTGTTTTCTACGGAACCGATGTGGAAATTTCAATACACCCCTTCACGTGCAAAAGTGGAAACACTCCACAATCCAATATTGGGCCTAATCAAATGGGGATCCCAACATCGGCCTATTAACCCAACCTAGGCTCTGATGCCACGTTAAATTTCAAGGTATCTTGCGCTTCCATCTTAAAACCAATTGTTACTAAGTGGAGTAACTCAAGACTTTATATGTTAGTTTATAACGAACTGATGTGGGAATTTCAACATCTATAATAAAATAGAGTAAAGTGTTTTTATAACCCTACATATATAACATAGTCAATATAACCCTCTGGTATTCGAAAGTGGCAATATAACCCTAAATAATCAGTTAAAGTGTAAAACTAACCATTCCGGCAAATTTTGATTGGAATTCAGTTAAAAGTCCGTTTTTCCCCTTTGGAAAAAACAAAAAAAAAAAAGAAGAAATAAAATGACTATTATACCCCTCATACTTGTTCTTCTCCTGAATCCCAACCCTAACCACTTCAACCAATTTCTCCATTTTCTCCTGTTTACTGCCGCCGTTGCCAATCTCTTCCTTTTCTCCATTTCCCCACCCCCTCCGCCAAGTCTCCTCCACCAATTCCCCCACCCTCATCACCACTGCACGCCTCACTCGAATCTTGGCAAGAACCTCTCAATTCGGGACCACGCTTGAATCCTATGGTCTTTGTCTCCATCTGCGGTCTTCTTCCCTGGTGTCATCGAAGTGAGTATGGCTGAGGTGTCGAGCTCCTCATCTTCTTCTGCGACGAGGAGAACGATTGCTATGACGTGGGTTCTTTTCTTCCATTGCAAACGTGAGGTCGCAAACGGTGCCTCCGCCGCCTCCTCCTTCGTGCTGGATTGCTTCGAAGTCCACGTCATCGTTGAATTTTTCCTCTGCGCTGGTGCTGCATTAGGTGACAGGTGGGGCTAGGGTGGTTGTGGCAGAGGTGGACTAGGGGTTTTAGGTGGTTGTGGTGGCGGTGGGTTAGAGTGGTTGTGACGGCGGTGGGCTACGATTTTAGGGGGTTGTGGAGGAGGTGGATTAGGGGTTTAGGTGGTTGTGGCATCGGTGGGTTAGGGTGGTTGTGATGGCGATGGACTATGGTTTTGGAAGGTTGTGGTGGTGGTGTTAGGGAGGTTGTGGCGGCAGTGGGCTAGGGTGGTTATGGCGTGGCGACAGTGGTGGCAGAGCAGTGGCGGGGGATACAGGTAAAATAGTCCACACAGTTTCAGCTTTTGTCTTGAAAGCATTTTTGTCATTTAAAGTGCAATCAACAACATTCATGTCAAGGTCAATGCCAGAAGTGTTGTGTTAATTATAGTTATATTAACACTTTCTTAGGGTTATTTATTTTTACTTTCAAACTATTGAGAATTATATTGGCACTTTCACAACTATATAAGATTATATTTTTGTATTCAAATTAATGTAGATTTCACTTATCATATAAACGGATTTAAAAAGAAAACTAAAAAATGATCAATTGAAGAAAGATAAATCATCTTATAACAAACAATGATACTACAAGTATTCTTACCAACTACTATATTCTCTGGGGGTTTCATTAGAGACGACAGTGGGGCGGAATTTGATGGAGGTCCGCCCAGTATCCACCCCAATGTGGAGGGTATTGATGTAGTTTTTGTGGGGGTGGGGCAGGTATGTCTATGAAAATTGATACCCACCATGGGTAGTGGATCGGGCACGGATATTAGTTCATACACGTCCCACTATAGCCGCCATGTGCACACTAATTTATTTTATAATAAATTATTGTTTATTTATAATGCACATGTATTACTTATAATATTTTCATGTAAATATTATTAAACTTTTAATATTAAAATTATTAATTTTAAAGTAAAATATGGAGCATAACTCCAATGAACTGAAACTTTACGTTCCACATTAGCATTCGGAAGAAAACGGAACTCCGACTGTACACTATTATTGCATTTTGGATTCCGCATATGTCATCAATCTCTTCTCAATTGTTTCCACTAGGTGCGAAAATTTGGCGTTTTAGGTGCGAAATACACACCAATACTGTTCATCATCACCCTCTCCTCCTTTTCTCTATAACGGTCACTGACCGGATTTTCTTCCGCCGCTATGGCGGTTCCTCCGTCTGGCCGCGGTAGCCTAGGGGGTGGTAAATCCTTCCTCCAGGCTTTAGCCAATCGCCCTCCTCCTCTAAACGACTCCCTTCCTTCGAACCCAGAAATTGTCCCCAAAACTCACTATAAGGGGGATATAGCTTGCTTGGTAAGCCGTAAAGATGCTGATACCCTCACCTCCCACTACCAAAATGCTCTCGTCGGTAAGTTTACAAGAGGGAAGCCACCGATGGCGCAACTCAACGACTCTTTCAATTCGGTCGGCTTCAAAGGCAAATTCCAAATTGGCTCGATTGACTACAGGCATGTGTTAATCCGGTTCCATGACAAAGCGGATTACCAGCGGCTATGGCTCAAGGGTCAGTGGAATTTCAACAACGCCCAAATGAAGGTCTTTAAATAGACAACTGGTTTCTCCCCCGAGGCCGAATCGTCCATTGTTCCGATATGGGTTACTATACCCTTCGTCCCTGTTTATTTCTACAATACTGCTATGTTAGAAATTATGGGAAACCAAATAGGAAACTACATTAAGATGGATGCTGCAACTTCGGCTCTTTCCAGACCTTCATGTGTTAAAATGTGTGTTGAAATTGATCTGAAAAAAAAGCTTCCTTCCTTCATCAGAGTAGGGATTGAGGAGGAAGGAAATGAATATAACGTGGTCAAACTTCCCTTAGAATTTGAGGATATCCCCCCTACTGTTATCATTGTAAATGTATAGGACATGAGGATAATTGTTGTATCTATTTGCATCCTGAGCTTAAGAGAACAAGGTCCCATAGGATTGACAATTTTACTCCTAGCCATATAAATCCAATGGTTCAAACTGAAGATCAACAAAGGGGTTATGTAGGTCAAGGTAAGGTTATTCCAAAACTCAGTCAGGATGGTAATACAATAGCCGGAGTTCTGGAGTTTCAGCTACAGAAAAACAAAAAATCATCCATGCTCATAACTATAAATATGTTCCGAAGAAACAGGTGATTACAACTCCAGTTATTGAACAAGGGACTTCTGAGGTTGGTTTGTGTGATCAGCTTCCAGTTGGAAAGGTTTTAACTAAGACTGATGATCAGATCCTCTGTGTGAATCAGGAAACCATTTCTGAGAATATCTCTGAGCTCTATATTTCAGATCATCTTATGGTTAGTCAAAACGATGGTGTAGTACACCTCCAATCTCAGTCACCTATCACGGATAATAACCCTCTCCAATCTGATAATTTCCTCCTTAGCTCCCTAAGCCCTCAAATGCCTTCCTCTGATCCCAAGGTATCAGTACAACTGACTAGGCAATCACTATCTGACCCTCCAAAACTGAGGACAGTCTTTGCTAAGGATAATTTGCCTAGCAAACGAGGTAGGTCTTTCTCTCCTTTCGTCTCTATTATTGCTGCTAAAAATTTTATCTTCTCTCAGCAGAAACACAGGCAAAATAGATTTCTTCCCCTCACAGATGAAGAAGTATCAAGTGATGAAGACACCACAAGTGACACTCCAATCAATGCAGAGCTTCCTGTTTCAGAGGTCACCTCAGCAGATTGTATAGAAGTTCCTGATAATGTCCATGATGTTGGTACTGATCAGGTAAGCAAGGTAATCTCTTCCATCTTATTCTCTAAACATGGCAAGTTGAAAAAAGAAAAGACACTGGGGAAAAATTCAAAGCATAGGAATGATACTTATTTATCTCAGAAAAATACAATCATGACTAGATCAAAAAGCTCTAACAGTGTTTCCCTATGAATAACACAACAATTAAGATTAAAATGCTGGTTTGGAATCTTAGGGGGATGGACACATCAATGTTAAGACTTCATAATCTGATCAATAGGCACAAATTTGAGCTTATTAGTTTCATAGAGCCTAAACATGACAACTTGCAATGTGATTCTTATAGACAATTGCTGCGCTTTGATAACTGCATGTCTGCAAATAATGGTCAGATTTGGCTCTTCTGGAACTCTAGCCTATCTTTAACGGTTAAATGTGATAATTTGCAGTTCCTAGCAGTTAATCTGAATTGTATCAATCTTAACAAGACTCTGGATGCCTTCTTTATTTATGGTCTCAGAACTATGACTGGTAGGAAAACCCTTTGGTCTGACCTTAGGTCCTTTACTCACTCAGAATCCCTTTTCATTGGAGATTTTAATTCTATTACATCTATAAATGAGTATAAAGGTCCATCTACACCCAAACTGGGAAGTATGAAAGACTTTAATGACTTTATAAATGTAATGGCATTAGAGGAAATTACAACTGTGGGGAACCTGTTCACTTGGACTAATAATAGATTAAGAAATCCTACAGTACAAAGATTAGATAGAGGTTTATATTCTCCTTCATGGTCACTATCTTTTCTAGCCTCTTCAGTGCAGATTTTGAATAGGATTAGTTCAGATCATAATCCCATGCTGTTAACTGTTGGTACTGATATCCCATCCAATCCTAGGCCTTTTCAATTTCTGAATACCTGGTATAAAAGAAAGAATTTTAATGAAGTAATTAAACAGAATTGGGATATCCCTCTCCATAAATCAGGAATGCTAGGTTTCTATCTTAAACTTGTCAGATTGAAAAAGGAGCTAAAAATCTGGGATAAAGAAAATTTGGCAATATTCATGATAATGTAGTACAAGCAGAAAAGGCTTTAGAAGCTCAGGAACTCTTATTTGATCAGAATGCTTCTGTGTTTAATATGGCTAAACTTAAGGATGCTAAAGTTAGGGTAGTAAGGGCCTTGGCAGAACAGAAAAACTTCTGGAAACATAAGGCAAAGATAAAATGGCTAAAGGAAGGGGACAATAACACTAGTTTTTTTCATAATTCAGTAAAAGAAAGAAACTGTAGGTTGAAGATCACAAAAGTTAGGAGCAGAAATGGTCAATGGCTAGATAACTCACATGATATTGAGATGGAATCCATTCACTACTATCAGGATCTCTTAAATGATGATAGCTCCCCCGAAAGCTCTCTCTACCAGTCGCATTTTCTTAACCATATACCTAAACTGGTCAATCAAGAGGATAATGAAAGACTTATTCAACCGGTTTCATTACCTGAGCTCAAAGGGATTGTTCTGAATCTTAATAAATCTAGTAGCCCTGGGCCAGATGGCTTTACAGCTAAGTTTTACATAAAATCCTGGGATATAATTGCTAGATCTACTTTCGGCTGTTCAAGATTTTCTATCTGCAAACAACATCCCTAGGGGTATTGGTAGTACATGGATCACAATAATTCCAAAAAAAACTGACCCCTACCTCTTTTGATGATTATAGACCTATAAGCCTTTCCAATGTAATAAACAAGATATGCTCCAAAGTCTTAATGGAAAGACTTAAGCCTCTAATGCCTAAAATCATTTCCCCTAACCAAACTGCTTTCCTTCATGGTAGAGACATCTCGGATAATGTTCTTTACTTGCAGGAAATGGTAAGGTTCCTGAACAGGAAACGTAGAGAACCAAATTGCATTATTAAATTGGACCTTAAAAAGGCTTTTGACCGAGTGAGGTGGTCTTTTTTATATAATGTCTTAGCTAAGCTCGGATTCCATGCAGAATTCATCTTTTCCATCATGAAAAATTTGTCACAGGCCTGGTTCTCCATTCTGATAAACGGTAAGCCAGTGGGGTTTTTTCAATCCACTCGGGGTATTAAACAGGGTGATCCCTTATCTCCTTTTTTGTTTAACATCTTCTTTGAGGCTTTTACTAGGAGCTTGGCTTTTATTTTTCATAATGGTAAGTTGGCATACTTTGACCTTCCAGGTAATTCTCTCAATATTTCACATCTATCTTATGCGGATGATACTGTTGATTTCTTTAAGGCTACAAAGCTTACCTTGATTAGATTTAAAGCTTTCCTGTCTACCTTTGAAGAAGTCACTGGCCAAAAGATTAACTACAATAAGAGTGACATCTTCATAGGGAAACATGCTTCTGTTAAAAAAATTAGCCAAACAAAAAGGATTTTGGGAATGAAAATTGGGGTTTTTCCATTCACATATCTTGGAGTTCCTATTTTCACTGGGGCTGCAAAAAGAATCTATTTCCAACCTCTTCTGGAACAGATAGACAGTAAGATAGGTAACTGGAAAAATAGATGGATCTCTACTGCTGGGAAAATAACACTTATTGAGTCATGCATTTATTCTATACCTCAGCACATTTGGTCAGTTCGAAAACCTAAAAAAGTGATCATTAATACCATAGAAAAAAAACTGAGTAATTTCTTCTGGGGGGGAACTGATCTGAATCCTAAAAGATCATGGAGAAAATGGGATTCTCTTTGCTTCCCAATTAGTCAAAATGGTCTAGGTTTTAGATCAATATCCACCATAATTAAAACATGCTCAGTTAAACTGTGGTGGAAATACCAAAAAGCTGAGGCCCTGTGGACTCATTTCGTTGCTTCCCTTCCTCCCTCATATAGGACTTCTTCAAATTGGAAAAGGATCTGTTCTGTCAATACATGGGCTGAAGCTAACTCTAGAGTGATTGTGGGTAGGGGTGACTGTAATTTTTGGACATCTAACTGGCTTGATATTGGTCCCCTTACTGACCTCTGTGATCAGAATCTGGTTGACATTTTGGCTGACTGTTCAGTCTCCGAGTTTATCTCCAAGAAATCAATTCTGATCAGCAAAATTATTCGTTTCCTACCTCCTGATGCTATTTCTATTTTGCAGGAATCTAAACTATCAACACACAGAGAAGATAGGCTAATATGGAAACCAGGAATCAATGGTAATTTCTCTTTCAAATCCACCTATCTTCTACTCAGTGACAGTAGAGGTTCTATTGCCTCTATTCAACATCTTTGGAATTCTAGAATTGATAAGAAAATCTCTGTTTTTATGTGGAAGTTGACTAACTCTTTATTACCTTTTGATAATATCCTAAGAAAACTGAGATTTTGCTTACCTTCAAAATGTTGTATGTGCAATGCCCATGAAGACTCTTTGGATCATTTTTTCAATTCGTGTAGTTTTACAGTGAGAGTTTGGAAAATAGTTCATCAGTTCATGGGAATTAGGGACAGAGTTTTCCCATCTATATGGGAAAGAATATCATGCTATTTTACTTACCCTACCCTAAGTTTCTTACATTCAACCATTGTCCGAACTGCTGCTGTAATTACATGTTGGAATCTGTGGAAGATGGGGAATAAATTTCTATATGATTCTGTCAAGCCTCTCCCGGATTTAGTACTTAACCATATAAGGGATCAGATTTTTTTCACTTTTACTGCTAAACCCGTGTTCATAGTTTCCTCCTTTGACTTGAGTATTGCTGAACATTCTTTCTTGCCTCTGATTAAACCTTCTCCAAAGCCTAAAATTCTTAAAATTGCTTGGAGAAGGCCTTGCTCAGGTTTCAAGTTTAATGTAGATGCTTCATGGTGCTGTCATACGAATATGAGTGGAATAGGAATGATAATTAGAGATAATAGGGGTTGTTTCAGGGGTGCACACACTATATATACTCATGCTTTCTCCCCTCTTGAAGCTGGATTGAAGGAAATTAAGTTTGCTCTACAAATGTCAACTGATTACTCCTCACCTGTTTGTATTGAATCTGATTGCCTTAGTGCTGTTCAGTTTGCTAATGACCCCCTTACAGCGCACTGAAAAATGTACAATTTAGCTGATGAGATTCACCAATCTTTGGGTGAATTTAAACTGGTGCACACCTATAGACAGGCAAACCTTGTTGCGCATTCCCTTGCAAAAGTTTGTCTTCATTCTCAGATGGACTTATCCTTTTCCACATTCTCTATGCTTTCTAACTCGGTCCAAGGATTAATTAGGCTTGATCAAATTGGTACTCCTTCCTTAAGGTTGGTTCATTAGATTGGATGCTACTGATTTCTATTGATTTTTTTACAGGTGCATATGGTATATAACAATCTATGTTCATCGCGCTGCTCGATTAAGGATACAAGTTCTGACTAGCTGGATACTGTTGGCTTTATTGGCTTGCTCAAGTTTGTACATGATGAAACCCCTACTAAGGGAGGACTAGCTCATTAGAATTTGGAGGGTGATTCTGACTGCTTCATGTCTAGCTATTGCTATTCACTAACAAGTTCGATGATCATGTTCCTTAGTCTAATAGTTTCTTTATTATCCTCCACTTACTTCTTTCATCTTAACACATTATTTTGGAGGCAACAAGTGTTGCCTCAAGAGCTTATGGCTTACTCATGTAAAGCTCAACTAAGCCTCGGCTTCATCTCCTTTTTATGTTCGTCTTGTTTTTTTGTTCTATTATAAGGCTTGGGAAGGCCTAATATAATTTCCCCCATCTACCTTTTGATGGTTTAAGGGAAAAAAGATTCCGCATATGAATAGTTGCACACTAAATTTGATGTGCACTATTCATACTCTATGAAATATGGTTTTACTTAATTAATTAATTATCATTACTGTGTTCCAACATAACTTATCTAACAAAATATGCAATAAAGTAAAGCATAAAGACACAAGACTTGGTTACGCAATTCGGTGAAATCCACCTACATCTGCGGGGCTTGGCCCAGTTCAGAATGAATTCACTAATCAGAAAGATACAGTACAAATTACACCATACAATTATACTTATCTTATCTAACTATAACGTGAATCCTGCAAGCTCCCCTTGCTACCAATCCGCCTTGATCAGACTCCCTCTGACCTCGAAACTCATCAACGTTGGATCTCATACTCCCGAGGAATTAAGGTATACGATTCTGAACTTTGAACAACAGGTCACGTATGTTGGAACATAGAATTCTGCTCTTGCAATACTCTCGAAATATATAAAATCTGTATGCAGATTTTTTCTATTAAGTCTGCGCGTTTAATGCAGTCATGATGTCCTCTATATATAGTCCATGATCATATTGGAACTCTCCATAATTATCTCCATAATATTCCTATTCCTTATCTGCTTCTAAAGCATATCCAAATCTCATAAATAAAAGGATTTTCCCTATTTCAAATATCCCATAAATCCTTTTCCATAATTATAGGGATTTTCCATAACCCGGTATGCTTCTACCACACGCCTAAAATACCATATTGTGAAATCTCTTTTCTTCCATAAAAAAATTTCCATGCAATATTCAGTCAACGGTTAAAACCTTTTAGGCTTCAGCTTTCCGTATGTACCAACATGGAAAGTCTTTGCACACATAAGTTTATTCCATCTCCAATTCTAATACGCATGAAGTCATGTGCAAACATAATTCCTTCTCCACATAATATTCAGATTACAATCAAATTCCTTGGAGATTGAAATTATCAAATTTAATCCCTTAAAGAAAGTAATTAATATATTCCGTCCAAATGCTTTCCACAAAGGATATTTATAAAATCAATTCCAATTTTTATAAATCCAATCTAATCTCATAGGAATTGATATATTCCGAATTTAAACTCCATGGACGAAATATTTCCTTCTCGGATTTCTTCGCAGACTTCCATAAATCTCGATCATTCCTTCTTTGATGTTTCAACACAACAATTCCATATTTGCATAATTTTTCCACAAATTGCCAACTAGATAAATCTAGACTTTACAATCTCCCTCTTTGGCATTTTGTGGACCAATCACCTTTTGGAATTTCATCATAAGAACTTATGTAAATACGAACATCAATCTTTGAAAACTACTCTAGATGTTGGAGCATAACATCTCCCCCTGAATTCCAGATTCTCACAACATCCAGGAATAATAAGCATGTTGGAACATCAACCCAACGAAGCCAACAAAGTCATCCAAGAAATCCAAAACATCACCCTCTTGGGACCATAAACATGTCAAACGCAATAGACACAGAAAACTAAAATATTCAATAAATGCAGGTCCCCCTGAAGCAAATATCTAGCCAATGTTGGAACATAGTCATATTAGAACATTAAAACCTCTTCAGGAGAAGCTATCTGTGCCTCATCTAATCTAGCTTTTTCTGCCTCCAAATTTTCATCTAAATGGCTAGAGCTCTCAACTTCGCATTAATGGCCACAAACTTGACATTTTTCTCATCAACACCAGAAGTTGTAGCCTTAGGATTCCATGGCAGATCATTCACATGTCTTAAATGTCCTTTTGTTTGACCATTTCTCAAGTAAGAGTTGTAGTATTTCAAGAGAGGACCCAACTATTTACATCAATAAAAAATACCTGATATTTAAGCTAGATGCAGTAGCGTTCCCTCGAGTGGTCACTGAGATTGAAATCCTCCAGTAATTTCTTGCCTCTGATGTAAACTCGGTTATATCACTCAAAATATGGATCAATGTTGCCTCCCTTATCATTCTTGTAAAATCTCCCGATTGTACTCCTTGTAGATTGAGGCGACAGTCTTAAGACCCAAATAGTCCAAGTAGGTAGTAAATCCACACACCTCATATATGCTAAGATCAGTTGTCTTCTTAGCTAATATTATATCTCTCATGACAATCTGATCGGTAGTACTTTCAATAATCTGCTCAACTTGTGTAGGAACATCACACTGATGTTGGAACATAGCAGTTCTCAGCTTCATCGCTTTCTTTGATGTTGGAGCATCTGATCCTTTCATTGCTTCAGAATCAACACCATTAGTCTGTATTGATGTTGGAACATCACATGCTCAACTTCCTTCACTCCATCAGTATTTTCTCCGACTAGTCATCACTTCAATCGACATAATGTCTTCAACATCAACTTCCAACATGTCTCCACATCTTATATTTTTTGTTCACTTTTTCTTCTTTATGGTTTTTTTGTTTTTTTCTACCCAAAAAAATAAAAATAAAACTATAGCTAAATAAAATCTTTAAGAAAATTTCTCAAATTTGACAAACACCTAAGTGTTGTTTGAAGAGCTCAAATGTGGCAGTATCCAACGACTTTGTGAAAATATCTACAAATTGCTCACATGTTGGAACATACACAACCACCACTTCCTTCCTTTCAACAAGATCTCGAATAAAATGATGTCTTATGTCAATGTGCTCTATTCGAGAGTGTTGAACTGGATTTTTAGAAATATCAATAGCACTTGTGTTGCCACATAAAATCTTCAATGGCCCTTGATGAATTCCATAGTCAAAAACATTTGCTTCATCCATAATAGTTGTGCACAACAACTTCCAGCAACAAGATATTCAGCTTCCGTAGTAGAAAGAGAGATCGAATTCCATTTCTTACTATACCAAGAAACTAGATTCGTGCCAATAAAGAAACACCCACCTATAGTGCTTTTATGATCATCTGCATTACGAGCCACATCAGAGTCACTGTATCCAATCAGATTAGAGTCTTGATTCTTAGAATACCAGACACCATACTCAGAAGTCCCACTCATATATCAGATAATTCTTTAGACTGGAGTTAAAGGAGATTCCTTTGGATCAACCTGAAATCTTGCACATATTCCTACACTGAAACATAAATCTGGTCTACAAGTTGTCAAATACAACAGACTCCCAATCATGCCCCTGTATAACTTTTGATCAACTGCAACTCATATCTCATCTTTTACCAGTTTATCAG
The DNA here is from genome assembly GCA_037428765.1 of Rubia yunnanensis. Classification (NCBI taxonomy): domain Eukaryota; kingdom Viridiplantae; phylum Streptophyta; class Magnoliopsida; order Gentianales; family Rubiaceae; genus Rubia; species Rubia yunnanensis. Next base: position 73,022,197 of record CM075067.1, read on the forward strand.
AAACCCCCATAGGTGTTTGAATCGCACGGGCATGGTTTAGTCTGAATCTCTTCACTAAATTCAGGGCATACTTACTCTTATTTATGAATATGTCATCCTTCTCTTGCTTGACTTGAAGCCCTAGAAAATATGTGAGTTCTCCAACCATACTCATCTCAAATTCAGCCTGCATTACAGTCACGAAATCATGCACCATTGATGATAATGTAGAGCCAAACACAATATCATCAACATAGATTTGAGCTATCAAAATATTTGATGCTTTTTCGAGCATAAACAAGGTGTGATCTACTCCCCCTCGACGATAACCTTTATGAAAAAGAAAGTTAGTAATTCATTCATTCCATTCCCTAGGTGCTTATTTCAGACCATACAATGCATTCTTGAGTAAAAAAACATGATGTGGGTAGTGAGGATCATCAAATCCTTTAGGTTGTTTAACATAAACTTCTTCATTTACCACCCTATTGAGAAAAGCATTTTGACATCCATCTGGTATAGAGTAAAATTCATAATGCATGTAATAGCAAGTAAAATTCGAGTTGACTCTAACCTGGCAACTGGTGCAAATGTCTCATCAAAATTAACTCCTTCAACCTGAGTATATCCTTGAGCAACCAATCTGACCTTGTTTCAAGTGATTTGTCCATCAGCATCTGATTTATTCTTGAAGATCCACTTTGTGCCAATGACATTCACACCTTTAGGACGAGGAGTGAGATACCAGACATTATTTTGTGCGAATTGACCAAGTTCTTCTTGCATTTTCGCAATCCAGTATTCATCAATTAAGGCCTCCTTGTAGTTCTTGGGTTCAATGAGAGAGATGAAACATTGTAGTCCTGCTAATTCTCTGTAATTTGCCCGAGGGATTGATCGAGTTCTCCTTATTCTTATTTCTGTTTGCACTTGTGTTGAAACATGTAGTGGTACCATGGGGGACGATGTTCCAACATACTCGATTTCTCCAGGTTCATCAAGATTGTCAGTCGGTTATGATGTTCTAACATTGTCCGGCTTATTAGGATGACTGCTCTGTGTTGGAACATGGCCTTCATCTGGTACATCTTCTCTATCAGCTGATACTTGTGGGTTGACAGAATCATCCAAAATGACATTTATGGATTCCATGAGTGCATTTGTTCGAAGATTGTAGACACAATAAGCTCGATTGTTCACAGAATACCCAAGAAAAATCTCAACATCCCTACGATTGTCAAATTTTGTCAATTGTTCTCTATCTTTGAGAATGTAGCACTTGCTTCCAAATACATGAAAATATGATACATTTGGCTTCCTGCCCTTCCAGATCTCGTATGAAGTTTTGCTTGTGAATGGATGAAGTTATACATGATTGATCGTATAACAAGTTGTATTAATAGCTTCTGCCCACCACTTTTTGTGGATTCCTTTCTCGTCTAGCATGACTCAAGCCATCCTAAAGAGTCTTGTTCTTCCTTTCATTAATATCATTTTGTTTAGGAGTGATAGGAACATATAACTCATGCTGAATCCCAAGTTCATCCCAAAAGTCACTAGACGGAGAGTTTTCAAATTCTCTGCCACGATCACTGCAAATTCTGACAATCTTTCCTTCTGGACTTCCCTTTTCTGTCTGCAGTTTTATCACCAAACTTCTAAACACGTGCAGCGTATCAGATTTTTATTTTAGAAAAGGTTGTTGACATGGTCCACAAAAAAATCCATTTTTTCTTGTAAGTGTAGGTATACCTCGCACAACCTTCACATTTGCAATTTTCACCAAGGTTTCGTAGTTGATGTGCCCGAGCTTTCTTTTCCACAAGATTCCTTCATCCAGTTTAGAGCCCAAACACTTGACTTCCTGTTCTAGCAAATAGCAGTTGTCTGATGATTGAATGCCTAAAAAGACTTTATCTTTGCCATGTTTCACTATGAATTTGTCTTTCTGAAACTCTACTGTCATATTGTCATCACACAATTGGCTGATGCTCAACAGATTTTCTTTTAGGTCTTCAACAAACAAAAACACTTGTGAATATTGGGAATCCTTCAATATGCAGGTCACCCTTTCCAACAACCTGACTCTTCTTTCCATCGCCAAAAGTCATAAAACCATCATCATATGGTTTGGTGTTTGTCAGAAATTCCTGATTTCCAGTCATGTGTCGAGAATATCCACTATCAAAGTACCACGAGTCTCTAGAATGTGCTATGAGAGACGTATGAGCAACAAGGCAAGCACTAGTGTGTTTAATAACCCATACCTTTCTGACCATCCTTGCTCGCTGAACATCATCTATGTTGGAACATACTGAGAGTTATCGTCCTTTCATGATATCCCTGAGCAGTTTCCAGCATTGTTCCTCTGTATGACCTTGATACATGCAGTAGCTACAGATGAGAGGTTTCCTCTAGTGAGTCTGAAACTTTCCTTTTATCTCTAGTATCTTTTTCTTGAGGGTGACGGTACTTCCGGTCAGTTTCTCATACCCGATTCCTGGTCTATCTCCAAAGTATTTTCCCATGGTCAGAATGTCATCAAGTTTTACCTTACCAGTGTTTAACTTGCTAATGGTTGTTTCGGCCAAATCAGGTCTCTTAGTTGTTGAGACTAGACTTGACTGTAGTTCTTTAATCTTTCCTCTGAGTTCAACTATTAAATCCCGCAAGACTTTCTCTTGTGCGGCAAGTTGAAGTTTCTCTTCCTTCAACACTGTGTTTGTCTTAACAACTTTCAGCCACATACCATACATTTTTTCATATGTCGTGTATATCTCGTCATCACTCACGACTTGTCCTTCATCATCACTAGAAGAGTCATCAGAACCTGTGTTGGAACATACAACAGTGTTTTTCTCTGACATGTTGGAACATGCATCACCATCTGATCTATTGAGGACTTTTGCTCCAAATACCACATAATTGCTTGTGAGTTCATCTTCGTCTTTCTCATCTTCTTTGTCTTCACTCCATGAGGGAACATATGATTTTCCCTGCTTCTTCCGAGCATTTGCACATTCAGTCTAGATATGACCATATCCTTCACATTCTCAACATTGAATTCTTTGAGGCTGCCTTCCTTGTTCCATCCGAGTTCCACGAATACCAAAATCTTCAGGACGGGGTTTATTTCCACTAGATCTTTTCTGTGATTTCTTGTTTACCACCTTCTTCAGCATTCTTGAGAAATTCTTGGTGATAAAAGCAAGTTCATCAATACCATCATCACTATCAGACTCATGGTAGATATTTGATGAAGATGATTTGAACGCTAACTCCTTCTGGACTTTCCTCACAGACTGTTGTATGCTCATCTCATAGGTCTGCAAAGATCCCATTAGTTCATCTAAGGTCATTGTGGTTACCTTTCTTGCTTCTTGAATTGTTGTGACTTTCATAGAAAATCTTTTGGGAAGTGATCTCAAAGTTTTTTTCACAAATTTTATTTCCTTGTAAACTTTCCCAAGTTGATACACCATGTTGGAGATATCTCTAAGTTTCCCATTAAATATGGCAATAGTATCATCATCCTCCATCTTTAGTTTCTCAAACTTTCTAGCCAACATCTGTAGTTTGGATTCACGTACATGACTTGTTCCTTCATGAACAGCTTGCATGATATCCTAACCTTTCTTTGCTTGATGATAAGTTGAGATGAGTTTGAACTGTTCTTCATCCAACGTCGTGAAAATAGCATTTAACGCCTTTGCATTTGCCAATGATGCCTTCAGTTCATCTGGAGACCAAGTAGACTTGTCTTTTGAGTTTCTGCTTCTTCAAACTCAATTCTCCTTCTTTCCCCTTTGAGCTAGTTTCAGCATCTTCAGTTGGAGGATTTCATTCAGTTTCAACAAATTGCCAAGCCAGTTCATCCACTGAATTTATGAACACATGCATGCGAGCCTTCCAGTAGTTGTAATTTGTTCCTTCCAGCAATGGTGGCCGAGACACAGAAGCTCCTTCTCTGGTCGCCATTGGTAAAACCGAATCACACTTTCCTTGTAAAAACTAAGGTAAAACAAGTGACTTGGCTCTGATACCAATTAAAAATTGATTTTACCTAATTAATTCAATTATCACTACTGTATTCCAACATAACCAATCTAAACAAGTATTCAATAAAGTAAAGCATAAAGACACAAGACATGGAATTGAATGTTAGCCTAGTGGTTGAAGTCTAGTGCTACTACCATGAGGTCATGGGTTCAATTCCCACCAGGGCAAGGGGAGGGGAGGGATTTTATTGGGGGCTCATTTGAGTTATTACCCAATTTTTTTTAAAAAAAATAAAAAATAAAAATAAAGACACAAGACTTGGTTATGCAGTTCAGTGAAATCCACCTACATCTACGGGGCCTGACCCAGTTCAGAATGAATCCACTAATCAGAAAGATACGGTACAAAGTACACCATACAATTATACTTATTTTATCTAACTATAACGTGAATCCTGCAAACTCCCCTTGCAACTGATCATCCTTGATCAGACCAACCCAGACCTCGAAACTCGTCGATATTGGATCTCCTCCTTCCGAGGAATTAAGTTATACAATTATAAATTTTGAACAAAAGGTTACGTATGTTGGAACATAGAATTATGGCTCTTGCAATACTCTCGAAAGATATAAAATATGTATGCATATTTTTTCTATTAAGTCAGCGCGTTTAATGCAGCAGTGATGTCATCTATATATAAACCATGAGCATATCAAAACTCTCCATAATTATCTCCATAATATTCCTATTCCTTATCTGCTTCTGAAGCATATCCAAATATCATAAATAAAAGGATTTTCCTTATTTCAATATCCAATAAATCATTTTCCATAATTATGGGGATTTTCCATAAACCTAGTATGCTTCTACCACACGCCTAAAATACCATATTACGAAATCTCATTTCTTCCATAAATAAATATCCACGCAATATTCAGTCAACGGTTAAAACCTTTTAGGATTCAGCTTTCCGTATGTTCCAACATGGAAAGTCTTCGCACACATGAAGTTTATTCCATCTCCCATTCTGATACGCATGAAGTCATGTGCAAACATAATTCTTTCTCCACGTAATATTCAGATTACAATCAAATCCCTTGGAGATTAGAATTATCAAATCTAATCCCTTAAAGAAAGGAGTTAATATATTCCGTCCAAATCATTTTCACAAAGGATATTTAAAAAATCAATTTCAATTTTCATAAATCCAATCTAATCTCATATGAATTGATATATTCTGAATTTAAACTTCATGGACGAAATATTTCCTTATCGAATTTCTTCGCAGACTTCCATGAATCTCAATCATTCCTTCTTTGATATTTCAACACAATAATTTCATATTTACATAATTTTCACAAATTATCAACTAGATAAGTGTAGAATTTACACTCTAAATTTTGTTTTAACTCTTTTTTCCTTTGTTTTATTTACGTTTTCCACTTTTCTGCTTTTCCTCGTGCCTAACAACTTTTCTTTCTTCCTTATTTTACATTCTCCGTTTTCCTGCCTTTTCTTTTTTACATAATTTGTTTTAATATATTTACTTTTTGAGTCCGTCTCTTGAAAGACGGTCTTTCCATAAGTTATGGAAAGACCAATGTTTAAAGTGTAAATTAAAAGAAGTGAAGATAAAATGTTCGGGTTGCATGAACCGGGTTATAAATTTTATAGCTACATCATGTTGCATACTAAAATTTTAATATTACAAGTAAGACCTTTTACCTTTTATAATTTTAATTATATCCCGTCTTTCTATAAGGCTATGGAAAGACTGTCTTTCCCAAGACTTTGCCTTACATTTTTTTCTTTTATATTGGTACCTTAGTTGAAATTAATTTATATGTGGAAATTTATTATTTTATTGTTTTATATTTATTAGATTATTTATATTTAAACTATATATGGAAATGATTGATTTTATGCTTTATATTTTGTATATTATTTGTAATTCATTTGAATCTTGTACATTATTTGTAAAAAAAATATAAGAATTTTTTTCTTTGATATTTCGTGATGATTTATATGGAAGAATTATGTTTTGGTTATGATTTTTTAAATAAATAATATCAATATTAATTAATTATTTTTAAAATTATAAATAATAATTCAAGGCGAGTACTAAAAGGTTTGCAATATAATTTAAGATTATAAAGGTTATAAATTAATGTTTATAAAGAATTTAAAGGAATATATAGAGTAAAGCATTGGAGTATATACACCGTAGTAACGATAAAAAATTACTATAGCAGCTGAAAAATAGAATAAACCATTGGAGATGCTCTTAGGTGTTTTTTGGAGATATAAATGGGGTGAGTAAAATGGATTTGAAGTGGGTATGATGACCCAAGTGACTAGTGGGATAGAGGTGAGTTTTAGACAATACCCAATGGGACTGGGGTTGATTTTAATGTTATATCCATCATTAGTAATGGTGCAATTATGAGTATACAAATTTTAAATGAACATTAGCATGAAAATTCCATAATCCGTACACACCAAACTCGATTGCCATCCTTAGGTTTCATCATGTGCCATTGTGCTGTTCTCCAGAATATTACATATTATCTTCTTCAAAACTTTTCCAACAAAACCACACCCACGAATCCAATGAATCATGGACCAATATGACTTGCCATCATCATCCTAAACTATGACTTTAAACCTGGACAACTTATTTTTATATTTACAAAATTAAAGCGGGACAACTTCTGAAATTTTCCTCTTTTTCAAACTAGTCGACCTTGTAAGTTGTTGAAGATAGTGATGCCCTATTATTGTTTAGATGTTCACTGAAAATGACATCCCTTAACTCTGCCTGAATTTCTGCTCAATTAGTTACAACATGGGATTATGCTTTTTAAAACTACTCCTATATATATGGTGTTAATTAGTTGGTGGTGTTGGTCAATTTCATGAATGAATACATGAGAAAGACAGTTAAATCTGACTAGCGGTTAGATTAATTATAAAAAAATCTCGTTTTAATCATTTCTAGGGATTATATTATAATTTTTTATACATTACAAAACATTATAAAAAAGAATTTAAGGTTATACAAATCTCGTTGCAATAAATAAAAAAAAAACATCAAATATTCTTATTAGTTACATCAATTATAAAATAATATCGTCTAACAAATCGCTCTAAAATAAGGCTTTTTGTGTACATTGTTGGCCAATTATATTAGATTTTTAAGAAAAACAAATTAAACGGTTATGGTTAGTCAATCTCTTTTCATTAATGATAAAATATAGAGAACTTTATTATGGTGCACTGATATTAATCAATGACACATCTCATCAATGATGAGGATTACAATATATAGGCTTACAACAAACCAAAGTCTAACAGGAATATAATTCTAAGTCTATAAGGAAACTATCATCTATAACTAATTCTATAAGGTAACTACCATCTATAACTAATTCTATAAGGTAACTACCATCTATAACTAATTCTATAAGGTAACTACCATCTATAACCTTTTCTACAAGGAAAGGGTTTCTATTTCCTTAACACCCACCCTCAAGTTGGAGCATGATGACAAGAATGTCCAACTTGCGAAGAAGATTATGAAATTGCTAATCAATAAAACGAAAAAATTAAAAAATTCTCAGTAGGGGTAGAAGTAGCAGCAACAACCGTAACAGTAGCAGCTGGTAGAGCAGTATTCAAATCCAGTAAGAGCAGTATTTGTAGGAGACCATTCAAGGTAATTCTCTTGACACTTCAGGATGGTGGGTGCAATAACCAAACCAGGTTCATCAGAAGAGCCAATTAAGTAGGGATCAGTCGACAAACGACCAACATGTACATGTATCTTAGGGCCAGATTGCAACTGCAACTGTTTCAGTAAAGTCACAATTACCTCATGGCTATTAATGTTCTGAAATGCAGTAGCCTCAAAACCAACATCAGTATGGGCCTGATCTTCGGGATTGCTTCCAGAGGTAGACATAGGTACAAATCAGTAGCAGGTACAATAACCGGCAGCAGATCAGATCGGCAAGACACACCGATGCGTTGAACGAGTGACGACGCGTGGAGATCGGTGCAGCGACGCGTGGAGATCGATGACGGCGCGTGCAAGTCGGTAAAATTAGCATACGGTGGCCGCTAGGTCACGGCGGCCGTGGTCGACAAACGACGAGCTTCAACGGTGGCACGGCGGCAGCGCGTGGAGGAACGCGCTGTCGTTGGTAGTGGTAGGAGCTCGGGAAAAATGGCAACAGAATTTTCTTTTAGATTTTCAGGATTTTAGGCTCTGATACCAAGATAAAATATAGAGAACTTTATTATGGTGCACTAATATTAATCAATGACACATCTCATCAATGATGAAGATTACAATATATAGGCTTACAACAAACCAAAGTCTAACAGGAATATAATTCTAAGTCTATAAGGAAACTATCATCTATAACTAATTCAATAAGGTAACTACCATCTATAACTAATTCTATAAGACAACTACCATCTATAACCTTTCCTACAAGGAAAGGGTTTCTATTTCCTTAACAATTAATAAAAAATAAATTGACCTAAGTCATTATCTTTGAAGTAACGAATTCAATCATCTTACAAAATTACATAAATTAAAATATTATAAAGTTATAGTCTTTAATTATGATAAAATGACATTCACACATGATGTGGTTGCTCCGTCAAGTAGAACACCGCCGTTCACCGCATGTATTCTTCTTCCTACAAAACAGTTCCCAGATATGATTTCGGAGAAAAAACTCCGACGATCAAGTCAGTCTCCTCCTTAGAAAATTGGAATTTCTCAGTATAGTCACACTTACCTCTACAGTGTTGCTTCTGTTGTATTTATAAGAGGTCGTCATCGTGGCTCCGTAATTCTCTCATCCGAGAACGTAGGTTACACCACAATCTCTATAACTCCGGTTCGTGGCCAAACTTCCCGATCGTTGCTTGATCGTGTCTTCGGATTTATCGGTTCGTGATCACATAGCCTAAACCAGGCTCTGCTTTTATCGCTTCGTTGGCCTCTTCTGCATTTGTCATTTGGGCTCGACTTACACCCCAGTGAAGCCAACTATGGGCTAGGTATACACCATAAGCCCCATAGCCATGAAGACTAGTATACACGAAGCGATGACTTCGTTTGCTTCATGTATTCGAACAGTTAATCTTCGAATTCGTAAGATTTGAACATGTTCGGTATATATGTAGCTACGACTGTCTTCGCGAAGTGTTACTTGCTTCTTGGCTATCAACGTATTTTTTTGCTTTGTGAATTTTGAATTTGGATATCTCTCTTACTTCTTCTCTGCTTCAATTGTTTTGAAATTTTCGATGGATATTAACCGAATTTCCTTCTCTTATTTTCACTTTTTCGGTTCAAATTATTCTGCAATGCTGTTATATTTTCCTATAATAAATATTTTTAATGCGTCCAACACGTATTACTATTCTGTGTGCAACTTTTTAGCCCCTCTTACGCCAGCGTTTCGATTTTCCAAAAAGGCGAATAACTTTTTGTCAAGTTATAATCATTATTCTTTCTTCGATTTGAATTCTTTCACCTTTTCAATTCTTTATATTAAATCACACATCTGTTTTGGAGTCTTCTTCTTCCCTTCATCTTCCTCCTTGTCCAAGCAACTCGTCTCCATTAATGTCCTTAAGTTTTCTTCGATTTCTTCAATCTTCTCTTTGTTTCTTTTCTCCAAATAGTATCTGAGTCTCATAAACTTTGCATTGTGGTTTTCCTTTGCAGTAATTTGTTTCTCCTAATTTCAATTCGGGCTTTCTTCTACTACTACTCCTTTATTGTTTCTCTTTCATTCGTTGTTTTCCCTTGGATTGTGTGTTGGTTGTGTGCAATATACTCATCTGAGTGTACTGAGTTGTGTTTTGTCAATTCTAATTTATAGGCTTCTCATTTGGATTTTAGGAATAATGTCTGCTTCCACATCTACTCCCATTGTTGGTGAATCCTCATTAATTGATGTGTTAGATGTGCCTGTTGATTTCGGGGAGGATTTTGACAACCCCACCAACTCTTCAATCATCAGTATTGTAATATCTGCCTACTATCTGGTCAATTTAAAAATTAGCTTTTGTTTCTTGTCTTCTTACAAGCTTAAAGCCCCTAAACGTTCTAATAGTGTTTGCAATACTCCCTCTGGATTCATTTCTTGTTACTTAGATTATCTGAAGTTCAGACTTGTTTTCCCTCTTCCTTCACATATTGTGAATTTATTGAACCACTATCAGGTAGCCCTACCACAGCTTCATCCTAAGGCTATCTCTATTTTTGTTGTATTTTACCACGTCTACGAAGCTGTTGGGGTTCCTTTTTTGATTGACCTGTTTTGCAACCTTGACTAGCTTTGCTAGGTGAAAAATTCCATTGGTGAATTCACCCTTTATCCTATTATTCCTGAAGTTGAGTTTGTTCCCAACAACTGCGGAGTGTGGCATAGATTTTTTTTTCTTTTTAAGACTTCGTACTGAGAGCGAACATAGTCTGGGAGTTTGGAACTATAACATTCCTAAATTTAAACTTCCTAAGGCAGGGGTTCACCTTAACGTTGAATCTGAGGTTGTTTTAACACTTGTCCAACATACGATCTCTCTTCGTCACGCTTATTGCGAGGGCGAAGGTGTATATTATTTCCTTGTTGCTTTTCCTTGTCTATCTCACTTCCTTATCATCATTTTTTCATTGTCTTAATACTTGTGTTCACTTATTTGACTTGCCTTTCTGTGTAGGCTTACATACATGGATCTAGCCAAAGCAACCATGAAGAGATCATTTTTTGGCAGTGATGAAGACAAGCCATAGGCCACTGTCGCCTAGGAAAATGAGTTGTCCGTTATCGGTATGTCTCAAGAGAAATCTACTGTAACGAATCTTCAGCCTTTAGTTACTGAGGTCGTTGTTGATGGTGACGGGAAGGGTGCTAGTCATCAAACAACTGATTATTCTCAAAGGAGGAGGAAAGATCGAACTGGTGGGTTGTTGAGCACCACGGAGCCTGAAAAAAGGGGGCGTGTTGGGCATTCTCACACGAAGCTATCTTCGTTGAGCCAACAATTGATGGTGAAAGGTACTATTCCTGCTACTTTGTCTAAACTCCTGCTCAATGAAACCCCGACTGTGGTACGTGTATTTGTGATGCGAACTAAAAATGTATATCTGACTTTACTTGATGTTGCTCCATTACTGTGCTTTAACTTTTGTTTATTGAAACTTATACTCAGGTTGGGGAGAATCTTCAGCTTGTTAGCGAACGCGTAGCTCATTATTCTAAGGAAGATGGTTCGCTTGTTGAGAAATGTTGGTCCGCTGAGGAGAAATGTGCGGCCACGATTGTGTCCCTTAAAGCTTCTAAAGAGCGTGCATTAGGTGCCGATAGGGAGGCTGCTAAGCTGTGATCGGAGTTGGAGCAAGTGCGGACCACCGATCCCGCTTCACCTGACTATCCTCAGGTTTTAGTTGATCGACTAGTGAAGACCAGGCCCTTTTATATACCGTTTAAGGGGGTTTCTTCTACCGCTCGCAATGTTGGATATTGTGAGGCTATGTTGAAGTTGCGATATCTAAACTCAGCTGCTAAAGTTCAAAGTCTTCCAAACTTCATAAGGTGGAAGGCGTATTAGAGGAGCAGAAAGCCCAACTCAACAAAGGTTTCATAAGTAGCACCGCTTATGATGGTCATTCATATGCTCTATTATCCTATCTTGCTGGTCTTCCCAGTCTTCCTTCCATGGATAAGCTAAAGCAGTGTGGGGTTGATTACTTTGAAGAACTTCCATTTGGTTCTAGTACCGTTCTGCCACCTCCGAACTCTGATGTTCAAGCGGCAAACAGGTCTAATACAAACAATGAAGTTTCTGCTCAGTAAGCAAACAAGGAAGATGTTGCTATCATTATCCAGCCCTCATCTGCCTCCTTCACTGATGTTAGTTGATCTTTAGCATTCTGATTTTCTGACTTTCAATTGTAACTTAAGAATAAAATATTCTAATGTATGTTTGTGCTATTCGTATAGCTATGGATATTGATTTTGGTTTTTCCCCAATTTTTACTACCTCTCATTGCATTTAGCTACATACAGGGCTTTAATATTTTGGTTGATCATAAATTTCTAAAATGACTTAATTTTCTGGGATCTTCTAATCGATTTTCTGACTGCTAAGGATTTTTGCCATCTGATTTTCATTGCTTCATTATATTGATTCGAACTACCTAGTCTTTAACTAAGGAATATGATGAGCTTGTTTCTTCTGATCGCTTCTCTCGTATGGAGTCACTCTCTTTATGCATTAGATGGAAACTTCCTATTTTCATTCCCTTGTCATCTTCTTCCTCATCATGTTCTTGTAGTAAGTTTGACCTCAATGGTTACAATGTTGAATCGCTTGGCAAGGATATTGTTCGTGGTTTGGTTGATCTTGAATTTGCTGGCGTGTACATGCGTTCTCTTAACCTCCCTGCACGTGTCCAAGAATGGACATTATCTCTGGGCATTCATTTGAAGTACATGCTTTTGGGTATTAATGACCTTGAAAGGAAGTGGGACAAGAATGTGAAGAAACCCTAGAAGTTGTGCATGATTTACGATGGATTTACGATGAGAAGAACGGTCTTATTCATCGTCAGCAGTTGAACATGGCGAAGACGCTTCGTCAACATGATAAGGCTAGAAATTATGCTAAAAGTAAGACTCGCGAATCCCATCAAAAGACTCTTATCATTGATAGACAGTGTTCTCGCATTGATGATTTTCTTGATCGGTTGAATAAAAAGCATGATGAATGTGATCATCTTTCATCTTCTGCCTTTTGTTGGCAGAGTAAGTTTGACGAACAGTTTGCTATAACATACAGCTGCGAATCGATAATGAGGAGCTCTGTGCTGAGTGCGACCGAATTGATAAGTCTGTGCACCAACTTGAGCAGGTTTGTGTTGAGTATAACGATAAACTTAAAGCTCTTCCTTCGTCATCTCAAAGAGCTGCTGGTCGTGGAGATCTTACTATAGAAATTGATGGGCAGAGGATTAACTTGTCTGAGGCCGCTCAGTTGCATCTTTGGCGCTTAGAAGGGGAGGTACAAAACTTGAGGGTCGAGATGAAAAGATATGAAGAAACCGTTAACATTATGAGTAGGTAGCTGGATTGTAGGAGTTTGGCCCTATAACTGACTTCAAGGCTTATTATGCTAAATATATTGGTCACGTGGTGCAAAGAGGTCTAATACGCCATCCTGCATATTTACACATGAAATGACAGTACAACCACATTATTAGCGAGGAGCGTGCTGTTGAAGAAGAATGACGTAGGGCTGATCAGTCCAAAGCTGAAACCAATCGAGGTTATAGTGAATCGCCATCTTATGGATCATCTAGATCATGTAGGCAAAGATAGATCCTCTGTTTTAAATAACTTCGCCTTTATTGCATTGCTCCGAATAATGTAGTTGTGATCTTGTAAACTTACACGGTTGTTGTCTCCTACTAAGTTATCTTCTGTTAATGCTTATGTTGGTAGTCATTTTCTGGGTGTTTGAGTTTCGTGATTGAGCTTGCATTTCACTAATTATGTTTGATTTGTTGTGGTTTTCCATCTTTTCACAAGATCTATAGCTTGCATGTTTAGTATAGCGGAGCTGCAAGGACTGTTGCTTGCATATTTGAGAGCTTCATCATGCACGATCTATTTCTTGCTCGTGTAACTTTTATGGGCAATTCTGCCCTTATGCAAGATCTATAGCTTGCGATCGTAAGGTTTACAAAACTGCAAGATCTAAAGCTTGCAAGTATTACTAGTTGTGCAAGATCTATAACTTGCAGATGTAGGATTTGCGAGGTTGCAAGATCTATAGCTTGCAATTTGTAAGGTTCACGAAACTGCAAGATCTAAAGCTTGCAATTATTAGTAGTTGTGCAAGATCTATAGCTTGTGGATGTAGTATTTACGAAGTTGCAAGATCTATAGCTTGCAGTTGGGTATTTGTTATGACAAACATAATTGTGTTCGACTTTTGACCATTGAAAGATCTTTTCATATTGATTGCAATGCGCTAAAGATATGTTATCATCTAAAATTTGCAAGTAGAAAAATAACAAAGTAATCGTTGCCTTTAAAGATGATTATTATAATATACGACTACAATAATATCGCCCTTGAAATAAAATAACGGAAGGAACCAATGATAATTTCATGGTTTCTGTACAAGTAGATGTTGTATAATTGCTTCCCTGAACTTATACATATTGTCTAATTGAAAGTAGGATGATCTTTAGATTGCAACAGCTTCATCTCAGCTTCGAGGTTGTGGAGCTTGTCTTTCAAGGAGTCTTTCTCTTAGCTACACTTAGAAAGATCTCGAAGGGCAATCAGTAGATGTTTGCTTGTCTCATTTAACTCTTTTTGGGCACTCGAAAGCTCCTCGTAAGCACCTTCTAGCACCATTTTCAACGAATTATACTACGAAAAGAAAACAGAGGTAAAATCAATAAGTCACGGCATGAAGAAAAAGAAATATGTTTTCATTGATTCTCAAGAAAATAGGATTACACTTGAGGGACCTTAAGTAAAAAAAACAGGGAAGAGAAAATATTTTACAATCAGGGACCAACTCTAGAATTATATTCCTTTGATGTAGAAGCAATCATTTCTTCCACCTGGTTGGTGGGGGAATCTGTAGCCTCTGGAAGAAGGAAAGCTCAAATCTCCTCAGCAGTAAAGAACTGCCCTTTGGCCTTGATGAAATCCAATAGGGAAAAGCAAAGGACGTTGTGTTTATTAGCCTCATCCCATTTTGCATCCACGGTGGTTTCATACTCTGGATTAACTAGTTTGTCCACCTGCTTGGCCAAATCTTAAGAAAGAGAAGCTGACACTTGTGGCTTTAAAAATTCCTCAACTAATTTGCTGCAGCCGATTTCCTTGGCCACTCTTAGAAGATTCAGGAAGAGTCCATGCAGCTCAGGGCTATTCAATAGCTTATGTTTGAATGCCTCGAGTAGTTGCACCTGCGTGGCTGGATCTTCTGCAGCTCAAACCCTCTCCTTTGCAGCTCGAACCCCCTATTATGTAGCTTATACCCCCTTTTCGAGGGTATCTTTCCCTAGCTACCATTGATGCCTCTCGGCATCAACACCTTTCCTCTCAGTTTCCAAAAGCTTTTCTTTTCCTCAAGTGCCCTATCTTTTTCCTCGAGCACCTTCCTTAGCTACAAAATCTCAGCACCTTGTTTGCTGAGCTCCTCACGAAGGTTACCTTTGCCACTGGATCAAAGCGAAAGGTAGGCCACCACTTTCTCGGTGGCTTCACGCAAAAGTTTAGAAACCGGACAAAACAATATAGCTCAGATCAAGACTACAAAACAAAAGGAAAGGAGAGAAAAGAGAAGGGATAAGAACCTCGAGATTCGAGGCCATCTATGATAGGTGATGCTAAATCCCGGATACGGATGCTGCATCCATTAAAGGGGGTGGAGATTGTTGATGAACATCCTCACCACCATGTGTCCCCGTAAGCAATCTTGGTGAGGATGAGCCGATAGTATTGCTATTCGCTTTTGTCTTCTGGCGAACATTTTGGGTGTGAAGATATCGCTCATCTCCAATGGTCGAGATAGGCCTTTTAAAGCCTTCTGCAGAAGAGGAAACCAGGATGGGGGGGCATTAGAACGGAAGCCTGGTTCGAGGAATCAATGATCCCCCTCGATGGAGCCTGACCCTGCTTTGAGGATTTTGGCTTCTTTAAGCCCTTAGCGAGACCCACTGAAAATGGAAAAAGAAAGAGTGTCAATCAATAGTAATGAACATGATAACATAAAAAATAAGAGAAGTAGATTTCTATTAAGGCACCTTCGGAAGGTCCCGAATGCCTAGGGTCACTAACAATGATCTCGAGGGGAGGGCCATCTTTGGGGCCCTCAGGTTCTCTTCGCCTCTTTCTTGTATCTTTCCGGAGTGTGTTATACACATATTCTTCATAGATTCTGGGTGAGGACGCAAAGCTGCCAATCTGGGGGTTGGGGTTGTTGAAGAGGATGTAGTCGAGAGAGCTGGACAACAGTTTTTATCTGTCCCTCTCGAGGGCCTCTGGGCAGATGTATTTCCCGGGTTTGGGAGATTCAAGTTTAACGGCCCAATTCCATGGAGGGACTCGATACCTCCTACTATCAAACAAGATACCTTTTTTCCAGCTTTTCCAATCATCCAAATTGCCAGGAACACAAAAAACTTCACGATATACTTCTCGATTGGCAAACATGATAATCATATTGGTAGACCGCCCACTATAAGACATGAAGTATAGTGAGCGAATCAGCTTATAACTAGGTTTAATATCGAATTTGTCACATTTGGTCAAAAACATCATAATGATCACCAAAATGTTGGGGGTAGACTTGCGCAGGGCTCACCTGAAATTGCCTAAGGAGTTTGGAAAAAAAGGGCGGAAAGGGAAAGGTGAGCCCACAGCGAAGATGTCGGAGAGAGATGGACGATCTTCCTTCGGGAAGAATATTGGGGGGGAGTCACCTTCTCGAAAGGGTTGAAAATCGGCATCTAGAGCTACTCGTTGGCCAGGAGGGATCGAGTCCAAAATTTTGGAAATAGCGGTTCCCGCTACTGGAATTGGGGGCTCCCTCCCCGAGTCCTTTAGCCTTAATCTTCGACGAGTCCCTTTTTTCTTCTCTTGATCTTCGACGAGTCCCCCCCCCCTCCCGAGGATTTCCTTCTCCCTCAAATGAAGTACTTCTTCCTCCTTCCCTATGGCTTTGAGCTCTGGATTTGGGGGAGGGTAAAAACCAATCTTGCCGCTCGTAGGGGACCTCCTTATGTAGGGTTTGCCCATGCTCAGAGGACAAATTTTAATAGCTTCTTGAGAAGGCATATCAGTTATGGGAAATATCCTTTCTTCCCCAGGACTATTAGATATGCCCTCTTTAGCATCTAAGTCGCATCGGAGTTCTTCAGAGTGGGTACCTTCCGGTTCGCTAACGATTCTCTCCGGCATACTAACCCCTGACTCACCTACCCTAATTTCACTGGAAAGTTTCTCAGAGGCGGAATCCTCATCAGAGCGGGCCATGATGGAAAATGGGGAAACGAGAAGATTAGAAAGAGAGTAGGGATGAAAGAACTTACTGATTTCAAAAAAAAGTGATGGAAGTTGGATCGCTCGCGAGAGAAATGTAAAAAAGAAATCTTGTAGGAAGGCACCTGCAAACGAGAAAAGTAAATAAGGAAGAACGGGTGAGGGGTAAATATGGGGGCTTAAGTGACGGGTAACTATTTCGGCATTGGAAATATAAAAATTTATAGAAAGACACGATTGCCTCTTCCTCTTCTGACGGCGCAGTGTTTGGGGAGCAGTGACACACGCGATTGTATAACACGGGCGCACCCTTTCAGAATCTTAAACGACGAATTTGATTAGAAAACCATGTTCTCATCCTCGAAGGCAGAAGCACAATGTGCAAGGTTCATTTCGACCCTTCCAAGTTCTCAAATGGTCTCATGCCTTCGAGGCCTCGAAGACCTTCATGACGTTCCAGCTTTCTATGGTCGAGAACTTGTTTTTCTAGGGGCTCTTGTTAGAGGTTAGGCCCAAGAAGGCCATTGGGCCGCAGGTATGGCAGCCCGGTTAGGAAAATATTTAATACTCTAACTTAATTACTGCATTTGTGGGTAATTAAGGGCGATAATTAAGGAGTGCATTATTTAGGATACAGAGTATAAATACAATGTACACATTTACTTGTGATTTATTCTGTCTTAATCATATTGGATGCTTGGACTAAGTTAAACATTGGAGTGCTGACTCCAAGAACCCCAAGAATAGTTTGATTGCAGGTTAGTTCGACAAGAATCCAAGCCCACGAACCGATCGGTGTCGGTTCGAAGACACATCAATATATTAACTTGCCGCTAACTAAAGTTTTGTAAACATCCATTCGTTTTTATAGATACAGTAACGTTGTGATAATTTTCAATAACATTATGCTTCCGAAGTATTGTAGATTAATACTCCGTAGTAGTTCTTTTGCTTTTAAGGTTTACTTGTTATTAACTGTTTTAGTACAACTTCATTTTAAAAATTTTTTTTGTTACATTATCAAATTTTCAATTTACATACTATCTCTTTTAAAATAATTTAGCTACAAAGTCCTATAACATCTTGTTCCATTTATGTCCCTGTTTTCGCTTACAACACCATGCAAAGTGGCAACAACGTGCATATATGGTTCAAATATGTCTTATTTTTTAGCATGTCTCCTGCGAGACCGTCTCATGGTGAGATCAGAGATTAGTAATAAAAAATCAACATAAAAGAGAGGAGTTTCCATAATTTGGGGGTTAAACTGTGATTCTTTTAAGGGGTAACTTTTGAACCAACGGCTAATATATATGGACCAAATTGTAGTTGAACATAGTTTCATCTCCTTCCTTTCCCTCATCCGCCAGATCCACCATCGCCGCCGCCTATGAGCTTCTCCTTTGCATCTTCGAGCTTCTCCATGGACTTCCTGACAACTTCTACGACCAACGAGGATCGCAGATCTAGATTCTCGTGTGAAATACACCGTCGGTTTGCCACAATTTCTTGTTCTGACGAGGGTTACCGTCGATTTATAGAGATTTGGTACGGTTTAAAACTAGAGATTAGCGTCGTCGTTGAGGCGATCGGTAGCGGCGTTGTCGTTATTGTCGAAAATCTCAAATTTGACCCCCGAATTGTTACACTACATCGTCATTGAAATCTGCCATTGAAAACTCAATCGCGTCGTCGGTAGCGGAAGTGTCAACGCCATTGAGGCGATTCTTGAAGGGATTGGAGGCCAGGGTTTTATCAATGGGTTCGCCAACAGTAGAGTTCATCGTCCGAATGGATTCACGATGGTCGATTTAGTGTTCCGACATTTTCTGGTAACGAGTTGGTCGGATTTTAGAAAATTCCAACAAGTTAGATTTCAGTGAGGATGGCTTAGGACTGAGCTGAAAACATTAGGTCAAAATGGGATGGACTACAGGCCATGTTTGGTTTGTGTCTAAAAATTTTAATCTTAATATCAAAACATCATATTAAAGTAAAGTAGAGTTCTTCTCTTGAAAGACGGTATTTCCATAAGTTATCGAAAAACGGTCTTTCCATAAGTTATGGAAAGACGGTCTTTCCATAAGTTATGGAAAGACCAAGGTTTAAAGTGTAAATTAGAAGAACTAAAGATAAAATTTTTGGGTTGCATGAACTGGGGTATAAATTTTATAACTACTACATGTTAAATACTAAAATTTTAATATTGTAATTAAGACCTTTTACTTTTTATTATTCTAATTATACCCTTCTTTCCATAAGCATATGGAAAGACCATCTTTCCCAAGACTTTACCTTAAAAGTAATTAACATCAAATAAAAAAACATCAAATTTAAAAATACCATAATATGTATCAAATTTAAATAATTAAACATCGAATTTAAATAATTAAACATCAAATTCAAATAGTTAAACATCAGATAAAAACTAAATTAAAATAGTAGTATATCAAATAAAATATTATAAATACAAAATAAATATAGTTAAATATCAAATAAAGATATTAAAAATAAACATAAAAAATAATGGTTAAACGTAAAATAATAACTTTAAAAAGTACACATCAAATAAATTCTTAAAATATATACATGAAATTAATAATAAAACATCAAATGCAAATAAAAGAAACTCACATTAAAATAGTTAAATGAGGATAATTAAAAATTAAATAAATACATAAATAAATTTATAAAATTAAAATAGGTAAACATCAAATTAAAACACACGTGAATTGTAAAACATCAAATTGTACACCAAAATGTGGTACTGATATCGAAAAAACTAAACATCGGTATTAAAAATTTTTAAAAAACCGTTGCAACATAAAATAATACACTAGATAAAAATATAATATTTCAAAAAATATGAAACATCAATATCAATTTAAAGGACGCGTTGAAAACCTAACACATCAATTAAAATGAAAATTATATATTATATATTAAAATTTAAGATAATAAAATATCACTAACTAGTGTCAACATATTTCAAGTGTCAAAATATTAAAACATTCAAACATGAGATTTACAATAAAGGATCAAACTTTAATTTTAAAACACCTGATTTTAGTGAAAATGAAAAAACATTACAAGGTTTGGTTGAAACATCGAGTACTAAAAATGAAATATCAAATCAAGTACTAAAAACCCACGCATTACGCAGAAATGAGGGAAAAATTGATCCGCAAATTTCTCTAACCTGGACTCTTGACCCGTGAGATTCTTATAACTCCGAATAATTAATTTCCCAATTATTTATGCCAAACTCCCCGCAAAATGTGGTATTTGCACCTACGTCGCTTCTTCCTCTCCCAAACTTTCTTAAATTATATTTGTAAGCACATCTTTAATTAAACTTCATTAATTAGAGTGTTGACTAGACTAGAGTTATACTGGTACTAGTTTTCCTTTTGTACTCTATTTATTCTTGTCAGTAATACATTATTCTTTAAGGAAAATTCATTCTTTCATGGTATCAGAGCAAATTCTGGTCATCCTAAACTCTTATTTATTTTTATTTTTTCTTTTGGCTGCCTCCATCTCTCTCTTTTTCCGACCAAACGACCACAGTATCCGGCCAACTTCCATCCAGATTCCGGCCACTATCTCCACTTTCTGGCGGCAATTTCCAGTCCCATTTCTGACATCCCAGATTATTCTCCAGCGGCATTCTTTCACCCAAGGCGTTCTCCTCCAGGATGTCTTCTCCCACGCGAATCAGGGCATCTCCGATCCCAAGCTTCGTCGGTCGTCTCAGTCCAGCAGCAGCATCATCTCCGGTCCCAAGTTCCGTTGCCATATCTGCTCAGTAGCGGCTTTGTCTCATACTGTTCTCTGGTGAATAGCATACCGTCGGCCATCTTCAATAAGCAAACATGTGTCGCTCGTTTTACCTCCACCTCAGCTCTGACAGCTAGCACTCCTTCTAAGAGCACCACCACTCTTCTGCATCTGCCTCCAGCGGCTTTCATCTCCTCCAAGCCTGACAGCATCTATCAACATCCGCTCAGACGGAGGTTCTCTGCGCCAGCGAGTCCTCAGCGCGTCAGGTTCACACGCTCGTTTGTGTCCCTGCGCGTGTCTGCACACGCTCGCAAGTGTTCTCCAGCACGTTTTAGGCATGCGCTTGCAAAATCCAGCACATCTTCCCATGCGGCCACAGGAATCCAGCGCCACTCTCCATGCGCCTGAAGGTGTTTTTTGCCCGTCTGTACACACGCTGCTTCCGCATTTTTGTCTTTATTTTGCCTCCGTGTGCATTATTATGGCTTATTCTGAAGAACACTTGTTGGCGCGTGCAGACACGCACAGGGACACCAATGAGCACATGGATCTGACGAGCTGAAAACTCGTTGGCGCAGAGAACCTCCGTCCGAGAGGATGCTGATGGATATTATCGGGCCCGAAAGAGATGAAAGCTGCTGGAGGAAGATGCAGAAGAGTGATTGTTTCCTTGCGCGTGTCTGCATGCGCTTGCAAGTGTTCTACAACGCATTTTAGGCACGTGCTCGCAAAATCCAGTGCGTCTCTCCACGCGGCCACATGATTCCATCGCATTTTAAATAAGTCGTGTGCGCCTTTTGAAACTTGGCATGCTATACTTGGTCATGTTCTGCATTTTGTTAATTCTGGTTTGCGTGCTTCTGGATGCTTACATGTCTTTTCGGTTTTGCCAAAACCCACCCTTTGTGATGCGTGTAAAAAGGATAAAGGGAAACGTTTATCTTTTCATACAAGTGATCAACGTGCTGCTACAATACTTGATCTAATTCATTGTGATTTATGGGGGCCCTCTCCTATTTTATCTTCCAATGGTTTCTCCTACTATGGCATATTCCTTGATGATCATTCCCGACTCTCTCGGTTTCACCCACTGCGCCGCAAATACGATTTTTGGGATGTTTATCGCCAGTTTGAGGTTTTTGTGGAGAACCAGTTCTTTTCCAACATTAAGGTTTTTTAGAGTGGTGGAGGGACTGAGTTCGTAAATGGTCGCTTACGCTCTCACTTTCAGACAAAGGGCATTCATCAGTTTTCTTGCCCATATACTCCTGAGCAGAACGGTCGGGTTGAGCGCAAGCACCATCACATTGCTGAGAAGGGTTTGCCTATGTTTTATCACTCTCATGTTCCCCTCTGCCATTGTGCCAATGTCTTTGTTGTAGCCACTTATACCATAAATTGGTTGCCCACTTCTGTTCTTGCCGGACGATCATCATATGAAGTTGTTAATGACCGGTTTCCCATATACACCAATTTTCATGCCTTTGGTTGTCAGGTCTTCCCATTCATTCGCCTATTTTCCAATCACAGGTTATCTCCTTGTAGTATTCCTTGTGTATTTATTGGGTACAACTCGCAGTATAAATATTTTTGGTGCCTCAATTGCACTACTGGCAGAATCTATGTCACTCGACATGCTCATTTTAATGAGACGTGCTTTTCATTTGCCCCATCCATTCTTTCGGCGATTGGTTCTCCACCTCTAGTGTTAGATGTTTCTGCCTTTCTTGATCCTGATTTGGCACCTCCTCTGCCTAAAGTTTCTTCCACTGTCGACTACATCTTATTTGGCCCCTTGCCATTTGTGTTATTGATCTGCCACCAGCACCCCGACAGATGCCTCCTACCTCTCCACCAGTTAGTCTGCCTGCTCAATCTCCACCCAACTCGGTTGCTCCTTCACCAGCCACTTCTCTGGCCTCTCCTTTCGGACTTGCACTCATCGAATGGCCACTCGATTAGAGGCTGGAGCTATTCAGCGTAGGTATTATCCAAATATTGTCACTCATTGAGCCCACTGATTATAGCTCTGCTCTTCAGGATCTGTCTTGGGTTTTTGCTATGGATGAGGCCGTAGTAGTTCTTTGCGAACAACAGACATGGGACTTAGTTCCTTGCCCATTGGATGTCAACATTTTTGGCTCCAAATGGGTCTATCGGCTGAAGCATCATCCTGATGGCACAGTTGATGGCTACAAGGCTCGTATTGTTGCACAGGGTTTCTCTCAGATTCTGGGTTTTGACTTTGATCACACTTTCAGTCCTGTAGTCAAAGCCTCTAGCTATTTCCATGATGCGTTCCTGGCCTCTTCATCAGTTGGATGCCAAGAATGCATTTCTCAATGGTGTCCTTGATGTTCCAGTTTATATGAAGCAACCCGTTGGATACAAGAACCATGTTCATCTGGATTATGTTTGTCGCTTTAGAAAGGTTATTTATGGTCTTAAGCAAGCCCGCAAGCATGGTTTCAGTGCTTCAACACCTGTATAACTCGGCTTGGTTTCCAGTGCAGCTCAGCCGACACTTCTCTATTCGTGCTTTTACGGGGATCATCGTTACTGTATCTTCTGGTGTATGTCGAGAACATTATTCTTACAGGTAATGATTCGACTCTTCGCTGGTAGTTCATTGATCGGACACATTGGGAGTTCGCAATCAAGGACCTATGCGAACTTCACTACTTTCTTAGCTTGGAAGTTTTGACTATTTCATCAGGTTTACTTCTTGGCCAAGAAAAGTATGCTCGAGACATTCTCACTCGTGCAGGGATGTCTGATGATGCTCCAGTTTCTACACCATTTGTGCCAGGTTCTCAGTTGCACAGTTCGACCAGTTCACCATTTTGAAATCCGATGTTGTATCGTTCTCTAGTTGGGGAACTCCAGTATCTTACCATCACTCGTCCTGATTTGGCCTTCTCGGTCAATAGTGTCAGCCAGTTTTTTCAGGACCCTAGAGATGATCATTTTGTTGCTGTAACGAGGATTCTGCGATATGTTCGAGGCACACTGTATGTTGGTCTAATTTTGCGGTCTTCTAGTTCTCTTGAGGTGTTGGGGTATTCATATGCTGATTGGGCCTGTTGTATGGAGACTCGCTGATCCACCTATGGATATGTTTTTTTTCTTGGTGGGAACCTTGTTTCCTGGAGCGCCAAGAAACAGCCAACAGTTTCTCGTTCTAGCGTCCAGTCTGAGTATCGTGCTCTTACCAACACTGCTTCAGAGGTTGTTTGGCTGAATCATTTGCTTCGAGATCTACGAGTCCCATTGTCTAGTTCTCCGTTGTTGTTATGTGACAGTAGTAGCGCCATCTTCTTGGCTTAGAATCTAGTTGCTAACATGCGTGCGAAGCACATCGACATCAACTATCACTTTGTTCTAGAGTTGGTTGCTCCCGGCAAGCTGTGCGTTGCTCATGTTCCCACATCTCTTCAGATTGCGGACATCTTCACCAAAGGGCTCTCTCGTCCGTTGTTTGAGTTTTTCAGATCCAAGCTCTGCGTCAGCGAGTATCCGACACTTCGTTGAAGGGGGGGGGTGTTAGAATAAGTCAAGCATCTGATTAATTTGATTTGATTTTAGATAAAGTTGTTGACTATACTAGAGTTATACTGGTACTAGTTTTCCTTTTGTACTCTATTTATTCTTGTCAGTAATAATTATTATTTAAGAAAAATTCATTCTTTTAATTATATTACACATTAATTATTGATCTCATTGTGGGACAATCGCACACAAAACTTTGTTATTTTTAATCAAAATTTAAAGCTTTTAATATACACTTTCATATCATTTAAATAAATATATTTTGCTCAACCTTTTTCAAAGTCAAGCTATCTACTTGGTCGAACAGGTGTTGCTCGCAATTTTTTCTTTCAATAATAACTTTTAAAAAACCATGAAAATACCTTTTAAATTTTGAATAATTAATATACTAATAATGCTTACAAAATTTTTAAATAGTTTCAAATGATCAAGATGCTTCCTACCTAAGATGAACAGTTTGGATAGTGCCATGATTGATGATTTTGCATCATTACTTACCCCAGTTAACACGAGGATTAACACTAATGATGTAGAGTTTGCAACCAAAAACCATGCATTTTGTCAAATGAAATTAATGATTATGTGGGGAGTAATATATCTTTTTTTTTAACCAATCAGGGAAACATGTGACCATATCAATTATAACCAGGTTCCCAATCCTGCAACGGTTAATACACAAAATAGCTAAAATGATTTGCGGATCCATAAATGATGAGTCTATTTAATATCTTGTTTTGGTGCAAGCATTAGTTGAGAAGGCTATGGGTTTGTTTGATGAAAAGGTTTTTGTTAATTATGACTTTTGGATTTTTCATTCAATCAAAGAATTAAGAAAAAAAAAGTTTGGCAATCAATTTTTTTCATGATACAAAAGCTAATTTTCCATGGAGGAAGAACCAGCTTTTACATCAAAATTTAAAAAAGAGTAAGCGCAGGTAGTAGCATTTTCTGTTTGATTTTCGTTTTTCAATTTTACATAATTATATTTTGACAACATCTCCTTTTAGATCACCTAACAATTATACCAATCATAACAATTTTAATTCCTATAATTTTTAATACCAGACAATAATTTTTATTTATTTCAAGACATATTTTTTAATAAAAGGTTAAATACATTTCTAACCAAAACTTTTGGCTGAATGTGCCAATATAACCCTGCAAAATGAGATAGTGTGTCAAAACAATCCTAACTTTATGACGAATTGGACAGTTATAACCTTGTGTGCTAATTACGACGCTGACTGAAGAAATCAGGCGTTGCCAAACCTGAAAGGTTTAGAATACCCTCACCCATTAGGATGAAAGTTTTCCCCATTTTACCCCCACCCCACTACCTCCCACTGCCACTTGCCCGCCACAACCTCTCCTTCCCATTCTCTCCACTCTCACACCACCTCTCACCATCTCTGATCTCAACCCTAAAATTTCCCGTCGCCATCACCACCACCCACCCATCTTCTTCTCGATTCAGCCACCACCCACAACTACTTCCCGTTGCGATGTTGGACCTACACGCCGCTTACGATACGCCTTGCCCCAGCTGATCTCGCCATCCACTCACACAACATGGAGTACTGGATAATGGCGCCACTGTTGCACGAAGGCTGCGGGAATGCCACATCGCAGGTGCTTAGGGTTTTGGATTTGGAGTCTACTTAAGTGTCATGTAGCCATGTAACTGATCACAGAGTCCCACGGGCTGGTCGAAAATCTTCGAATTGATTTTTCTAACGAGGACTGCGGCTAGGCTGGGGCTGCTCAATTGATTTTTCCGATGGAAGAAACAATTAGAAAAAAGAAGAAATAAGATGATGGTGAGCGCGAGGAAAGAAGAAGAAAGAAGAAAGAAGGGAAATTCTATCTTTTTTACTTTCTTTGTTTTTTAATCCATTGGCAAAATGGTCATATCATTAAATTCCATCCAAACTTCCCGTTGACAATAGTTAACGGCGGCCATGGTTATATTGACACATACATCAATAAGTTAGGTTTAGTCGGACACTTTCTCATTTTTGAAGGGTTATATTGGCTTTTTCAGCCAAAAGATAGGGTTATTTTAGCACTTTTCTCAAACTAATATTATGAAAAACTCGTTGCAATAAATGAAAACAACAATGAATCATCCCAACCGTTATATTAATTATAAAATGACCATATCTAACAGTTAGGCGATCTAATACAAAATAAACTCGTAAACCGTTGGTCAAGCAAGTTGTCTATTTTTAAACTCGTCCGGTTACGTGTAAAATGGGTAACAGGTCAAATGAGTGCTTGAAAAATATGGGTTTGGTGGGTTAGTTGTGTAGTTTGACCATGTGTTCACCCATTTGGGCCGATGAATGGGTTTGAACCCGCAGTTTTACCCATATGGGTCAACAAATAGGCTGAAACTTGTGGGTTTAGTCATATGGGTTGGTATATAAACATATATGGGTCAATAAATGGGTTGACACCCGCAAGTTTACCCATATCAGTTGGTATATAAACCCACATGGATAAATAAATGGGTTGACACTCGCATGTTTACCCATATGAGTTGGTATGTAAACCCATATGGGTCAATATATGGGTTGAAACCCACAAATTTAACCATTTACAACCCACATGTTAAGTGATTTTTGACCCGCAGATTAACCTGACCCATTTTTTACCCAACCAATTTTTGACCCATCATAAAATGGGTCAAATGCCCATATTTTTAGTTGCACATATTACCCGATCTATATTAGACATATCCGCTCATTTTCCACCCCTATTTGAGACCTTTTCCGTTATAACTCTGTTACAAAAGTCACACAAACGACAAATGACTTCATTTATCCAATTTTCATAGGGGCATTTTAGTCTCTTTTCTCCTTTTCTCCTTTTTCCTTTATTTTCTTTTTCTTTTCTTTCCTCCCCTTCTTCCTTACTCTTCCCAGATTCTAAAGCCTTTTCCAAGATATTGTTCGACCCTCTCCTCCCATAATATGATGTTACCATAATGGTCTTGAACAACCTTTTTTCGGATTCTGACATCCTCTTCTCAAATTTATGACCTTGAACACACCAATCACCACTATTGTCACACACCAATAACCATTACCGCTAAACACGCTAATCCCCACCATCACTCTAAATATACCAATAACCAAATGCCACCCCTACCGCACACACCAATCACCATACACGTCATGAAAACCTCAAGAGCAAACAAGGGTGCACCATTTCATGCTCCCATAGGCACTTGCAAGCGACGATCCTAGTTTGGTGGTCATTTATCCAATATTAGGTGTAGAAAATTGGTGTAATGTTATGATTGTATTCATGATTTGGGTTACAATATAGAGGTATAAGAGACTTATACAAAAACGTAAAAGGATTCTAGTCCATACAGAAGTAATATTCACATAATATTGTTTTCCCTTAATGTCTCTCCTCATGTTGGAGCATGGAGATCAAGAATGGCCAACTTGCCAAGAAGTAACTGAAACTTAGTACGTCCGAGAGATATCGTGAACAAATCCGCAGGCTGATCAGAAGTGCAGATATGGTGAGTGACAATAGTACAAGATTGTACAAGATTGTAGACGAAATGACAATCAACCTCAATGTGCTTTGTATGTTCATGGAAGGATTGGCCGCAATATGAAGAGCAAACCGACTGTCGCCAAATAGGCACATAGAGGCAGAATGCACAACACCTAAGTCCCGAAGCAAAGACTTAAGCCATAATAACTCACAACAAGTAACTGCCATTGCACGATACTCCGCTTCAGTAGAAGAATGATAAATTGTAGGTTACTTCTTGGTCTTCCATGAAACTGGAGAATCACCAATCATCACAATATACCCAAAAATAGAGCGTTGTGTAATGGGACAAACAGCCCAGCCAGAGTCACAGGAAACAGTCAACTGTAAAGAACTTCGTGAAGAGAGGAATAAACCTTGACCAGGATGACTCTTCAAGTATGTAGAACTCAGAGAGCAGCTTGCCAGTGAGGAACACAAGAAGACTTCATAAATTGAGCAAGTGTATGAACTGAATAACTAAGCTCACGATGTGTAATGGTGAGGTAAATAATACGACCAACGAGGCACCGATATTGCTCATGATCATCATAAAGAGGCCCTTCTACACACGCTAGATCATGTTGTTGCTCCATCAAAAAATCAGTCAGTTTAGCAGCCAATAAACCAGTATCAGATAAAATGTCAAGGGCATATTTCCTTTGTGAAAGAAACCTCCCATCCCATCTTTAACAAATCTCTATACCCAAGAAATACTAGAGTGCACCAAGATCTTTCATGTAAAAATAAGAGCTCAAGTATTTCTTGAATTCAGAGATTAGCAAAGAAGAACTACCAGCAATCACCAAGTTATCGATATAGATAAGCACATGCAATGAAACCAAGTCACGAGAGTAAAAGAAAAGAGAGTAATCAGTCTTACTCTGAACAAATCCAAATGCGCGTAGAGCATTTTCCTACTTGGAAAACCAGTTGCGAGGGGCGTGGCCCAAACCATAAAGAGATTTTTTAAGCTGACAGACAAGGCCAGGGGGCGCAGGATAACCAGGAAGAGGGTGTATGAAAACCTCTTAGTGAAGATCACCATGTAGAAAAGTATTATGGACGTCTATCTAATGAAGTTTCCAACCACGAATGACTACAACAAAAAAATAGGCTAACTGAACTCATCTTTGCAACAGGAGAAAATTTCTTAGTATAGTCGGTTCCCTCAATCTGACGATTACCCAAAACCACCAGATGAGCTTTGTGACGTTCAATGGTACCATCAGATCTAAACTTGGTACGATAAACCCATTTGCACCTAGTTGTAGTTTTATCCAGAGGAAGAGAAGCCATATTCCAAGTCTCATCAGTTATAGCATCATGCCTATGAGCATGCTTTGATGCCTCAGAATAAGTAGTAGGATTTGCACTAGAAGTTACTGCACCCAAAAATCTAGAATGCGAACCATAAGATTTATTGTAATATACATAATCAATTAAATGATAGAGAACACCTAATGATAGTGACGGTGAAAGAGTGAGTAGAGCAGTGGGGATGAAAGTTTAGCAGAATTAATGGAGCAAACATAGTCATTTAGGTAATTAGGAGGTCGACGGTCGTGAGCACTCTGGCGAGATGGGAGATAATTAACTGCAGGTGGTGGTGGCGGTGAAGAAACTGGTGGCATGTCCTGAGCGGTCAGTGGAATTAACACAGCAGTACCAGCTGGTGGCGGTGAAACTGTTGTAGCAGAAAGCGTAGTGACCACTACCGGCGTGGCTGGTGGGGGTGAAAGCCAGGGGGCGGCGATCGAGTAGAGCAATGGACTGCCGGTGATCGACGACATCAACGAATTAGTAACCGCAAGCGAAAGAGGAGGAATGCCATATGCTGGCGGTGGCATCTGTGATGCCGTGACGGGGATGGGGACCGGCGGCGAAGAGGAGTGGTGGTGTTGCTGGTCCTCACCGATGGATCTATATTTGGAAAGTTGTCAAACCACATGTCCATTTGTGATTGTGCATGCGGAGCAGGATCAGATGGCACATGAAATGGAAACTGGTCTTCGTAGAAATTAGCATCACGATAGTTGAAGAAGGTGCAAGATTCCAAATTGTAAATGTGACAGCCTTTCTTGCCAACTGGATAACAAAGAAAAATGCATCATCTACTCCTTGGAGCAAGCCTGTCATGGAATCCGGGAATATGAAAGGCAAAACACAAACAACCAAAAATGAGGAGAACCTTGTAATTCAAAGTGCGACCATAGAGTAACTTGAAAGGTGTGCGGCCATTGAGCTGCTTCGTTGGTGTTCGAATAATAAAAATTGCAGCATTCTAAATACTTCTTCCAAAAATTCAATTGGTAAATTTGCCTGAAAATTCAAAGCCCTCGCAAGATTTACCAAGTGACGATGCTTGCGTTCCACACGACCATTCTCCTGGGGTGTATCAACCATAGAAGTCTCAAAAAGGATGCCAAATTCGGCAAACTATGATAGCAAAGGTAGAAACTATGTACCATTATCAGCACAGACATGATGAATAGTGCAACTGAACTGATTCTTGATTAAAGCACAAAATTCTATATATCTAGAAGCTACATCTGACTTAGCCACTAATAAGTAAACCCAAACAACATGGGAATAATCTTCAACTACAGTTTAAAAATAAAATGCACCACTAGAAGAAGGTGAGCTATAAGGTCCCCAAACATCACAATGGATCAATTCAAGCAAAGAACTAGTATTTGAAGAACTCAAAGGGAAACTATGTCTAGTCTGCTTTTCTCTATGACACACAGAGCAAGGAACCAAAGTATTATTTGTGGTAAAATCAAAACTAGGAGCAGAAAACAACACCATAGAGGATGGATGCCCAAGACGTTAATGCCATAAATTAAATGAAGATGCAGAAACTGAAATTATTATCGGAAATGACTACGAGATATGAGACTGGACGCACGTATCCAACAGACAAAGCCAACAAACCCCCCTTGATGTTCACCCATGCCAATCACAACCCTCATACAGATTTTCTAAAATATGCAATAATTTCCAGTAAGCAAAGCTAGACATTTTAAGGTAGACAACAATCCAGAGCATGATAATAAATGGCATCGCAGTGTAGGTATATAAAGCACATGAGTAAGAATGGTATCTCTAAAACACATAGAACCATAGTGTGTAGCAGACGACACAGATCCATAAGGTATTAGGACATTAATAGAATCTGTAGAAGCATTAATATCAATAAGAGAACCCTTGTCACCAGTTATGTGATATGGGGCTCTCGAATCAAGAATCCAAGGTAAATTAGTCTTACCTGACCAATGTCAGAAAGAGAACTGAATTGATTAAATAAATTAAGGATCGTACTCTATTAGTTGTTAGACAGAGTAGGACCAAAGTCAGATTGGGTAAAGGATCCGGCAGAGGCAGCCGCGAAAACCCTGGAGTCAACATCAACGCTCCGACGAACGGTAGCTGGGGGCGGTGGGGCACGACGACTAGCGGAGCTGGCATCGTGTTCTTCATGGTGTTGGCTCTGTCCCTCATCTCCGTGAACCATTATGGATAGCCTGTAAGCTTGAAACATATAGCTTTGTTGTGGCCCTTACAATTACAATGCATACAATTAAGATTCTTATGTTTAGCTGTAGTGAGAGCTCCAGGTGAAGATCATGAAGATGGTAGGAGACGAGCAACATATTCCATAGAATCAATTGAAGGTTCATGAGACCGCATGATGGCTTTGTGATTCTCCTCCTGGAACGCAAGGGCATAAATGTGAATGATGGATGGAAATGGTTCTTGAGTCATGACATTGGATCGCAAAGTGTGATAGCCATCATCCAAACCGAGGAGAAATTGATAAATCATCTCTTTCTCATGGTCATGGAAGGCAGCGGCAACAACATTACATGTGCACAAGGGTTTTCAAGCTTCACAGTGACAAACCCGAGAAGGCTGAAGAGAGTTGTAGTCATCATATAGCTTCTTGAGTTTGTCGAAGTATATGGCAATAGTTTGACCATTGTGGCGGAAATTAATGATATTACCGTGCATCTTTAGAATTTTTGGACCATTACTAAGAGAAAACGTCCACTAAGATCATCCACAATTCCTTAGTAGTGGAAAAATAAGTAGTTGTAAATCATAAAGATGGATCAACAGTCTGCAAGATCCAACAAACAAGGGTGGCATTCACTTCGGGCCAATCTTTAGAATCAGGATCATCAGTCGGGGGTTCAGTAATAGTTCCATCAATGAAACCAATTTTCTTCTTAGCAAGAAAAACACTACAAATCGTAGTGGTCCATTCAAGGTAGTTTTCTCCACCCTTTCAGAACGTCGGGACAGATAACCAAATCGGGACCGTTAGAAGGGTGAATGTAGTATGGAAAGTTCGTTGATTAAACAACAAGTACATATTGCCCAGCGCCAGATTGCAATTGCAACTGCTAAAGCAAAGTTGCAATAACATCGGTGGCATTGAGATTCTGTAGCTTATTGGCCTCAGCTTCGGCACCAATGCAAGCAGCTTTTACGGTAACACGTGTAGATTCAGATTCAGAGGTAGACATCGAAGTAGATCAGATGAGCAGTATATCGGGCAGCGGAATTGACGGTGATAGCGGCGACGTGTGTGACAGCGGTGGTGCATGAGATCGGCAGCGGCGGTGCTTGAAGCAGACAACTGTTAGGAAATCAGAGCTGCGGTGACCCAGAAAAGGCAGCAACGACATCGATCGGTATTACGCCGGAAAGGCTGCGGACGATGGTGCATGAAGGATATGCGCGGACGACGACGACATCGGCGGTTGCGGGAAAATTTAGGACGAAAATTTAGGTTTTAGGTTTCGGGATTTTAGGCTCTAACACCATGTAGAAAATAAGGGTGTAGTGTTATGATTTTATTCATGATCTGGATTATAATATATAGAGGTACAAGAGGGCTATACAGAAAAGAGAAATAATTCTAATTTATACCAAAGTAATATTCACATAATATTATTTTTCCTTCATATTTTTTTAATAAAAATAATAATTAGAAAATGCTTCAATGCATGAAAGTAACGTTTTTAAAGTGTTGAAACTATGAATGCTGTACGTTGAAATTTTTGTTAGGGGCCAAATAATTCACTTCTCACACTGTTACAATACACACCAATACCCGTTCTAAATTTCTAACAAATCATGATTAATATTGAATAAATAAGAATATTTTATGCAGATTTGATCAACCTCGTAACTAGGTAGGATGAAGTGGTAAAAGGAATCTTAAAACATATTTAATGGTTTATGTGAGGTCCAAGTTGGGTTGCAGTGACAAAGCTCGAGTATCATCATATTCAAATCTCACGTGTAACCACTGGGTGTAGCCCAGTGGCCAGGGCGTACGGCCGTCCCAGAGGCACTCTAAGTTTGATTTCAGTTTGGGATAGTTTCTGCGGTTTAGTCTTCAATCGCACCATGTTGGTGTAGGAGCCTTACTTTGTGTGAGTTATGTGGGAGTCTCACCCCACCTTTGTATGAGACGCAAGGGGAGCCTCACCCCGTTTGTGTGAGGCAACTGGGTTGTAGCAATAGAGTGTGTGTATTCCAAAAAAAAAAAAAATCTCACATGTAATGTTTGATTCGCATCCTTCATCCATCCCACATCCACCGCCTTTTCACTAAAATACTCATATAATGTCACTAACTTTACCGTGACATTACAATGGTGAAGTCCCACATCACATGAATCAGTTAAGTAGATACACGGTAATGTAGACTACGAAGTACATCAATTCTTATAGACTAGATTGGTCGCAACGCGCGGTGCGCAACGCGCGGTGAGCTTGATAATAAATTATAGAAACTTTGTAGACTGGTAAAAGATTTGTAATTGAAGATATCAATGTACCAGTTATACATGTAATAGAAGAGTTGATTGCTTTGAACGGTGAGAGTTCGACTCAGTCGAGGGCTAAGGGCTGAAAGGTTGACCCCTTCGAGGGCTGAGAGGTGAAGCCCCTCGAGGGTTGATAGTCCAGAATTTTGAGGTTTGAGACTTTGAGGCCTCTTGAAGATTCATTTCTTCGAGGGCTGAAGTCTCCACCTCGTCGAGGGCTGAAGTGTGTACCCCTTCGAGGGCTGAAGTCTGTATCCCTTCGAGGTCTGAGGACTCCACCTTTTCGAGGGTTGAAGGTTTGACCCCTTGGAGGGTTGAAGAAGACACCCCTTCTTGGGCTGAGAACTGGACCCCTCGAGGGATGAGAGCTAGACCCTTCGAGGGCTGAAGATCCACCCCTCGAGGTATGAGAGTCCACCCCTTCGAGGGCTGAGATCTGGACTCCTTCGAGGGGTAAAGACTCACCCTTTCGAGGGCTAAAGAATCACCCCTTCAAGGGATGAAGAATCACCCTTTCGAGGGTTGAAGAATCCACCCCTTCGAGGGCTGAAAAATCACCTCTTTGAGGGCTGAAGAATCCACCCCTTCGATGGCTGAAGAATCACCCCTTCGGGGACTGAGAGCTGGAGCCCTCGAGGGCTGAGAGGTAGACCCTTCGAGGGCTAAGAGTCCAACCCCTTTGAGGGTTGAGAGTTCACCCCTTCGAGGGCGGAGAGGTGGACCTCTTCGAGGGCTGAAGAATCCACCCTTTCGAGGGCTGAAGACTGGCCCCTTGGAGGACTGAAGACTCACCCCTTCGAGGGCTGACAAATCACCCCTTTGAGAGCTGAAGATGCACCCCTCGAGGGCTGAAGGCTCACCCCTTCGAGGTCTGAAGGCTGACCCCTTCGAGAGTTGAAGGCTAACCCCTTCGTGGTCTGAAGAATCACCCCTTCGAGGTCTGAAGGCTCACCCCTTCGAGGTCTGAAGATCCACCCCTTCAAGGGCTGAAGAATCACCCGTCCGAGGGCTGAAGAATTCCCTATTCGAGGGCTGAACGCTCACCCCTTCAAGGACTGAAGGCTGATCCCTTCGAGGGCTGAAGAACCACCCCCTCGAGGGCTGGAGATCCACCCCTTTGAGGACTGGATATCCATCACCTCGAGGGTAGGAGACTGATCCCCTCGAGGGATCCAGATCTACCCTTTCAAGGGTTGAAGATCCACCCCCCTTTAAGGGCTGAAGGCTCACATCTTTGAGGGCTAAAGGTCCACCCCCTCGAGGTCTGAAGTCACACTCCTTCGAGGGCTTGAGATCCACCCCTTCTAGGACTGAAGTCCCACCCCTTCGGGGGCTGAACTCTCACCCCTTCGAGGGCTGCAGATCCACCCCTTCGAGGGCTCAAGTCCCACCCTTTCGAGGCCTGCAGTCCCACCCCTTTGAGGGCTGAAGAACTACCCCTCGAGGACTGATAACCCACCCCTTCGAGGGCTGAACTCTCTCTCTTTCAAGGGCTGGACTCTCACCCCTTCGAGCGCTGAAGGTCCACCCCCTCGAGGTCTGAAGTCTCACTCCTTCGAGGGCTTGAGATCCACCCCTTAGAGGCCTCAAGTCCCACCCCTTCGGGAGCTGAAGTCGCAGAACTTTGAGGGATGAAGATCCACCCCTTTGAGGGGTCAACTCTAACCCCTCCGAAGACTTATGTCTCACCCATTCGAAAGTTGCAAATCCACCCCTTCGACGGGTCAAGTCCCACCCCCTTCGAGGGCTAAACTCTCACCCCTTCGAGTGCCGAACTCTCACCCCTTCGAGGGCTAAATATCCACCCCTTCGAGGGCTTAAGTCTTAGCCTTTCAAGGTCTGAAGGTCCACCCCTTCGAGGGCTGAAGTCTCACCCCTTTGAGGGCTGAAGACTTCACCCCTGCAAGGGTTGAAGGGGTCACCCACCCCTTTGAGGGCTGAAGGGGTCACCCACCCCTTCGAGGGCTGTCTATCCACCATTTCGAGGGCTGATGTCGCACCCCTTTGAGGGCTGATGTCGCACCCCTTTGTGGGCTGATGTCATACCCCTTCGAGGGCTGAAGATCCACCCCTTCGAGGGCTAAACTCTCACCTCTTCGAGGACTGAACTTTCACCCCTTCGAGGGCTGAAGACTGACCCCTTGGAAGACTGAAGACTCACCTCTTCGAGGGCTGAAGAATCACCCCTTCGAGAGCTGAAGATGCACCCCTCAAGGGCTGAAGGCTCACCCCTTAGAGGTCTGAAGGCTGACCCCTTCAAGAGCTAAAGGCTAACCCCTTCGAGGTCTGAAGAATCACCCCTTCGAGGTCTAAAGGTCCACCCCTCAAGGGCTGAAGACTCCACCCCTTCGAGGGCTGAAGACTCCACCCCTTCAAGCGCTGAAGACTCCACCCCTTCGAGGGCTGAAGACTCCACCCATTCAAGGACTGAAGATCCCACCCTTTTGGGGACTAAAGATCCACCCCTTCGAGGGTTGAATATATTTTCTTTGAGGTCTGGAAACTCACAACCCTTGAAGGGGTGGAGACTCTCAACCCTCAAAGGGGTGGACTCTCAGCCCTCGAGGAGCGGATATTCTGCTCTCGAAGGGGTGATTCTGCAGCCCTCGAAGGGGTGGACGCTCAGCTCTCGAAGGGGTGGACACTCATCCCTCGAAGGGGTGGACGCTCAGCCCTCGAAGGGGTGATTCTTCAGCCCTCAAATGGGTGGATGTTCAGCCCTCGAAGGGGTTCAGCTTTCGCGCCTCGAAGGGGTAGACTCTCTCAGCTCTAGAAGGGGTGGACTCTCAGCTCTCGAAGGGGTGAGTCGTCAGGCCTCGAAGGGGTTTATCTTCAGCCCTCGAAGGGGTAAGTCTTTGGCCCTCGAAGGGGTAAGTCTTTAGCCTTCGAAGGGTTGAAGATCCACCCCTTCGAGGGCTTGAAGAATCACCGAAACTAGGGCAGAAGAGCCACCCCTTTGAGGGTTGTAGATCTACCCTTTCAAGGTGTAAAGTCTCACCCCTTTGAGGTCTGGATATTCACCCATTTAGAGGCTGAAATCCTACCCCTTCGAGCCCTCAAAGGGGTGATATTTCCAATTTTCGAAGGGGTGGGACTTCAGCCCTCGCAGGGGTAGATTTCTAGCCCTCAAAGGGGTGGGACTGAACCCCTCGAAGGGGTGGGCCTTCACCCCTCGAAGGGGTAGATTTCCAGCCTTCGAAGGGGTGGGACTTATGCTTTGAAGGGGTGAGTTGGATCTTCAACCTTCGAAGGGGTGGACTGGAAACCTCGAAGGGGTAAGTGTAGCTATCGAAGGGGTAAGACTTCAGCTTTCAAAGGGGTAACACTTTAGATCTCGGAGGGGTGGATCTTCAGGCCTTCGAATAGGAGGGGAGTTCAGCCGTTGAAGGGGTAGATGTTCAGAATTTGAAGGGGTGGACTTGAAGCCCTCAGAGGGGTGGATCTTTAGCCGTCAAAGGGGTGGACTTTCAGATGTCGAAGGGGTGAGTGTTTAGCTCTCGAAGGGGCAGAAGATACAAATACATTTCCAACACTCGAACTGTTTTTAGGTTAAAAGGGAATTTTGGTCATTTCTGCTGACTCAACGGTTGAAAATGGTCAGTCAGTGGCTTAAAAACTATTTTGGGACTGTTTCAACAAATACAATAAGTCTTGAATATTTGATACTAATAATTATTGAAGTTAATCTCATTTAAGGGGGGGGGGAATCCTGCTTGAAACAAATGTTCACTACACTTAGAGGTTCCTATATTGTTAAGATTTGCCTCTATCTCTTCCACTTCTTCTAGCTTTATGCCAGCCGCCTTTCGAATATCCTTCATTTGTTCTTCTATAGGGCATTCCGTAAAAATGACGGTGTCAGTCTGACACCGTTTCTTTGTTGAAGGTTCGAAGGGGATCTTTGAGGATGACCTAGTGCTTCTCTGGCGTTTTGAGGAAGATCCTAGGTTATTTCTGCTTGATGGGACCAGGTGTCGTTCAGCCACTTTAACGGTAGATTTTTGTGATCGAGTCGTATAGCCACCACTGGAGGGGGTAAATCCCTTTACTTTTAGTTTTGCTAACCAATCGAGAATCATGTCCAAAGCCTTCTTTTGTTGGGGAGTCTTATTCTCATTAACGTTGACCTCCTCCATCTAGCGGTGTGTAGCTTTTAATAGAAATTTTGGAAGATGGTCTTTTCTAATCAAAGGGTAAGAAG
The DNA here is from genome assembly GCA_037428765.1 of Rubia yunnanensis. Classification (NCBI taxonomy): domain Eukaryota; kingdom Viridiplantae; phylum Streptophyta; class Magnoliopsida; order Gentianales; family Rubiaceae; genus Rubia; species Rubia yunnanensis. The sequence continues at coordinate 73,060,193 of CM075067.1, forward strand.
GATTGCCATGATAAAGAAAATGAGCACGAAGGCTTACTTTGTGTGTGACGATTTCCTCTTCAAACTCAGCAAAATGCTGCTCCATTTCTGTTGATTGCACCTTCTAAGCTTTGATTTCCCTAGACTGTTTGGTGTTTTCTGATAAAAGAGATTCCACCAAAGAGGTATCTTCAGGTGGATGGCTGTCTCGAGGGGTTTGAGGGGCTAAAGCGGGTTCAGTTGTTGAAGGGGAGTCCCCGGTAGCTGCTATTTTCCAAGCGCGTAAGTCATCCTCGAGGCTGGTCACTTTCTCTTGACCTAACAGATGATGTTCGACAGCTGAATTTCTCTGGGCTACCAGTTTTCGATTTTTTCCCATGCAACCGATTAAACGCCCTTTCACTAATGACAGCTTGGTTGCAGCGGCAAGGCATAATTTCAAAGAACCAAATTTCAAATAAATTTCCCACATTGTTTATTCTTGTTGTTCATCACCATCATCAGAACGGTTGCCCTTTTCCACAAGGTAGCATGATCCCTTGAAGGGAGAATGATCTCTAGATTGCCAGGGCTTCATCTCTGCCTCAAGGTTGTGGAGCTTGTTCTTCAACAAGTCTTTCTCTTGATTGCATTTGTAAACATCTCGACATGCAATCAACAACTGTTTATTTGTGTCATCCAGTTCTTTTTGGGCACCTGAAAGCTCTTTGCAAGCACTTTCGAGTACCATTTTCATTGAATTGTACTACGAAAGAAAACAAAGGTAAAATCTAATAAGTGGATATTTCAATTAGTTCCGAAAAAATAAAAATTCAAAGTGAAACAGAGGGGGAAAATTTTCCTATGAGGGACCAACCTTAGAATTATCCTCCCTTGATGTGGAAGCAATCATTTCTTCCACGTGAGTGATTAGGGAATCTTGTTGAGTCAGGGTGTTCTTTTCTATCAACCATTCATGCCTCTCAGTCTCTCACTGTTCTTGTTTTTGTTCGAGCATTTTCTGCTTCTTTTGGAGACATTCCTTTAGGCGCAGAATTTTGGCATTTTTTTTATCCTCACGAAGTCTTTCGTCGCCAATAGAAAGCAGGGATGCTATACTGGTTGTCACTTCATGGTAAACTCTACAAGCCTTGGTTAAATGAGTAAGCTGAGTTGGAGTAAAAATTAAAAATTAGGAGAGAGAGAAAGAGATAGGAGAATGTAAAATAACCTTGGGATTGGAGGGAATTTTTGAAAGGTGATGCTTCAATTCTAATGTAGGTACTGCATCACTCGGAAAGGGCAGGGTTTGTGGTTGAACATCTTCACCAGGTTGAATTCTTATAAGTGCTCTTCCGAGGTCTGGTCCAGGAACAGAGTCTTGATTTAAGGGAAACACTGGGGTTGTGTGGGTGGAAGGCTGATGTGAAGGATCAAGTACCCCCAGGGACCGAGTTTGATTCTGCTTCCATGGCCTTTGCTTCTTTAAGTCCTTTGTGAAACCCACTGAAATTGGTAAAACAAAAAGAGTTAGCTAATATTGATAAATTTAATAACACGGCGGATTTACCCCTGACGATCTCTAGTAATGATAAAATAATAACACAACAGGTTGAGTAACGATGATGTTGAAGCAAGGATGGTTTCTGGGGTTTCCTAACGTTTTATCTTCTAGGCTTAGATGAGGGTAAAAGGGAATTTTTGCATTTGTAAGGAACCTCGTTATGTAAGGTTTGTCCATGCCCGGCAACCAATTTCCACAGTTTTTTAAGATGGTATATTGGTTGTAAGAATTAACCCCTCTTCCTCGGAGTAGTAACACGAGGATGAGATACGGTCCTTTCAGTATGTTGCATCGGGCTAGAATCCTTCGGAATGGATATATTTCGGGTGGGTAGGAATTTTACCCGGAGTAGTAATGGCTGATTTGCTTAGAGACTAATTTCAGCGGAAACTTTTTCGGAGGCGGAACCCTCGTCAGACCAAACCATGATAATATCGATGAAAGAACTATAGAGAAGAGGGATGAAAGTACAACATACAAGAAGAATAAGGATGAAAGAACTTACTGATTACTGGATAAAAGTGATAGAAGTGGAGATTGATCTTAAGAGAAATACGAAAGGCAAATTTTGCACGAAGAGCAAAGGAGAATAGGAAATATGGAAGTGCATATGAGAGGTAAATATGGTGACTGAAGTGATGAATCATAATCTCTGCATTGGAAATATATAATAAGTTATGGGAAGATGTCATCACCTGTTCGTCTTCTGAAAGTGCGGCGTTGGAGGGACAGTGAGACGCTCGGTTGTATTAGCACGCGCATACCATTTGGGAATCTTAAACGACGAATTGATTACAAAACCAGATTCTCCATTGAATTTTGATTAATGTTTAAATTGTAAATTAGAATAAATCGATATAAAATTTGTAATTAGTACTTTATAAGTAGAGGAGGAATTGTGATTATTGATTCGGAAATCATGAATTATAAAGTTTCCTGTTTAAATTGGACATTACATGAAATAAACATAAAATTTTTGGGTTGCATTAATCGGCTCATAAACTTTACAACTACAATATGTTGCATAATAAATTTTTAAATATTATTACCAAAACCTTTTATCTTTTTATTTTTTTTATTAAATCTCGGCTTTCCATAAGCATATGGAAAGATGGTGTTTTCCAAGACTTTGGCCTTTTTTGCCTTTAGTAATATGTTTGGTTTATTATAATTTGTAATTATGTAGGCCCAACAGTAGACTTTCTTTACAAAAATTAAATTATTATATAAGAAATTCATGTGAGATATATATTTTAACAAAAGGAAATTGATGTGAGAAATACGAAAGGCAGATTTTGTAGGAAGATGTTTGGAAAGGAGAATAGGAAATATAGAGGTTGAGATGAAAGTTTAATATGGTGACTGAAGTGACGGATCATGATTTTTGCATTGGGAATATATAAAAAGTTATGGGAAGACGTGATCACCTCTTGGAAAGGAGAATAGGAAATATGGAGGTGCAGATGAGAACTAAATATGGTGACTGAAGTGACCGGTCATAATTTCTGCATTGGAAATATATATTATGTTATGGGAAGATGTGATCACCTCTTTGTCTTCTGAAAGCTCGGCATTGGAGGGGCAGTGACATGCGCGGTTGTATTAGCACGCGCAAATTATTTCGGAATCTTAAACGACAAATTGATTACTAAACTAGATTTTCCGTTGAATTTTGATTAATGTTTAAATAGTATATTAGAACAAATCAATATAAAATTTGTAATTAGCACTTTATAAGTAGATGAGTAATTGTGATTATTAATTTGGAAATCATGAATTATAAAGTTTCCTGTTGAAATTGGAAGTTACAGGAAATAAACATAAAATTTTTGTGTTGCATTAATCAGTCCATAGACTTTATAACTATGATATGTTGCATAATAATTTAAAATTATTACTAAAATCTTTTATCTTTTTTATTTTTCTAATTAAATCTCGGCTTTCCATAAGTATATGGAAACACGGTGTTTGTTACAATAAATCAGACTCGTGATTAGATTATGATTTATTATGATTAGAGTTCTTTCCTTATTAGACCTCTATTGTACTATCTATATATTCAGAGGGCTGAAGACTCACCCCTTCGAGGGCTGAACACTCACCCCTTCGAGGGCTGAACATCCACCCCTTCAAGGGCTGAAGACTCCACCACTTCGAGGGCTGAACACTCACCCCTTCGAGGGCTGAACACTCACCCCTTCGAGGGCTGAACATCCACCCCTTCAAGGGCTGAAGACTCCACCACTTCGAGGGCTGAAGACTCCACCACTTCGAGGGCTGAAGACTCCACCACTTTGAGGGCTGAAGATTCCACCCCTTCGAGGGCTGAAGGGGTGCCCCAAAAGACGTTGTTTTCGGTGGCCACATGGCAGCACATGCTGGTCCGTAAAGGGGTGAAGTCTTCAGCCGTCGAAGGGGTGGAGTCTTCACCCCTCGAAGAGGTGGATTGCAAGCCGTCGAGGGGATGGAGTCTTCAGCCCTCGAAGGGGTAAGTCTCCTTTCCTCGAAGGGGTGATTCTTTAGCCCTCGAAGGGATGGGAGTCTTCAGCCCTTGAATGGGTTCAATCTTCACCCCTCGAAGGGGTGATTCTTTAGCCCTCGAAGGGGTTAGTCTTCAGCCCTCGAACGGGTAGAGTCTTCAGCCCTCGAAGGGGTGAGCCTTCAGCCCTCAAAGGAGTGTGTCTTTAGCCCTCGAAGGGGTGAACATTCAGCCTTCGAAGGCGTGAGTCTTCAGCCCTCGTAGGGGTGGAGTCTTCAGACCTCGAAGGGGTGAGCCTTCAGTACTCGAAGTGGTGTATCTTCAGCCATAGAAGGGGTTAGTCTTCAGCCCTCGAATGGATGGATCTTCAGCCCTTGAAGGGGTTAGTCTTCAGCCCTCGAATGGGTGGAGTCTTCAGCCCTCGAAGGGGTGAACCTTCAGCCTTCGAAGGGATGTCTTCAGCCCTCGATGGGGTGAGTCTTCAACCCTCGATGGGGTGTGTCTTCAACCCTCGACGGGGTGAGTCTTCAACCCTCGAAGGGGTGATTCTTCATCCCTCAAAGGGGTTAGTCTTCAGCCTTCGATGTCCGTTGAGGGGGTGGATCTGAAGCCCTTAAAGGGGTGAGTCTTTGGCCCTTAAAGGTGTGAGTCTTCTGACCTCAATGAGGTGGTTCTTCAGCCCTCGAAGGGGTGAGTCTTGAGCCCTCGAGGGGGTAGTCTTCTGTCCTCGAGGGGGTGAGTCTTGAGCCCTTGAAGGGGTTGATCTTCAGCCCTCCAGGGGGTGAGTCTTGAGGCCTCGATGGGGTTGATCTTTAACCCTTGAGGGGGTGAGTCTTAAGGCCTCTACGGGGTTAATCTTCAGCCCTCAAGGGGGTGAGTCCTGAGCCCTCGAGGGGGTGGGTCTTCAGCCCTCGAGGGAGTGAGTCTTCATCCCTCGAAGGGGTGATTCTTCGGGCTTCGAGGGGGTGAGTATTCAACCCTCGAATGGGTGATTCTTCAGCCCTCGAAGGGGTTAGTCTTTAGCCCTCGAATGGGTTCAATCTTCAGCCCTCGAAGGGATGGCTCTTCAGCCCTCGAAGGGATGGCTCTTCAGCCCTCGAAGGGGTGTGTCTTCAGCCCTCGAAGGGGTGAATCTTCAGCCCTCAAAGTGGTGGAGTCTTCAGCCCTCGAAGTGGTTAGTATTCAGCCCTCGAAGGGGTGATTCTGCAACCCTCAAAAGGGTGGGAGTGTTCAGCCCTCAAAGGGGTGAGTCTTCAGCCCTCGAAGGGGTGGATGTTCAGCCCTTGAAGGGGTGGAGTCTTCAGCCCTTGAAGGGATGGAGTCTTCAGCCCTTGAATGGGTTCAATCTTCAGCCCTCGAAGAGGTGGATCTTTAGCCCTCGAAGGGGTGAGCCTTCGGCCCTCGAAGGGGTGTATGTTCAGCCCTCGAAGGGGTTAGTCTTAAGGCCTTGAATGGGTGAATCTTAAGCCCTTGAAGGGGTTAGTCTTCAGCCCTCGAATGGGTGGAGTCTTCAGCCCTCGATGGGGTGAGCCTTCAGCCCTCTAAGGGGTGTGTCTTTAGCCCTCAAAGGGGTGGGTCTTCAACCCTCAAAGGGGCTATTCTTCAACCCTCGAAGGGGTTAGTCTTCAGCCCTCGAATGGATGGAGTCTTCAGCCCTCGAAGGGGTGGATCTTTAGCCCTCGAAGGGGTGATTCTTTAGCCCTCGAAGGGGTGAGCCTTCAGCCCTTAAAGGGGTGAGCCTTCAGCCATCGAAGAGGTGTATCTTCAGCCCTCGAAGGGGTTAGTCTTCAGCCCTTGAATGGATTCAATCTTCAGCCCTCGAAGGGGTGGCTCTTCATCCCTCGAAGGGGTGGATCTTCAGCCCTCGAAGGGGTGGAGTCTTCAGACCTCGAAGAGGTTAGTCCTCAGCCCTCAGCCCTCAAAGAGGTTAGTCCTCAGCCCTCAAAGGGGCTAGTTTTCAACCCTCGAAAGGGTGTGTCTTCAGCCCTCGAAGATGTGGATCTTCAGCCCTCAAATATGTGGATCTTCAGCCCTTGAAGGGGTGGAGTCTTCAGCCCATGAATGGGTTCAATCTTCAGCTCTTGAATGGGTTTAATCTTCAGCCCTCGAAGGGGTGGATCTTCAGCCCTCGAAGGGGTGGATCTTCAGCCCTCGAAGGGGTGGATCTTCAGCCCTCGAAGGGGTGGGTCTTCAGCCCTCGAAGGGGTGAGCTTTCAGCCCTCGAAGGGGTGAGCCTTCAGCTCTCGAAGGAGTGAGCCTTCAGCCCTCAAAGGGGTTAGTCTTCAGCCCTCGAATGAGTTCAATCTTCAGCCCTCAAAGAGGTGGATCTGCAGCCCTCGAAGAGGTGTAGTCTTCAACCCTCGAAGGGGTGGATCTTTAGCCCTTGAAGGGGTGGAGTCTTCAGCCCTCGAAGGGGTTAGTCTTCAGCCCTCAAAGGGGTGAGTCTTCAGCCCTCGAAAGGGTGTATCTTCAGCCCTCGAAGGGGTAGGAGTCTTCAGCCCTCGAAGAGGTGTGTCTTCAGCCCTCAAAAGGGTGGATCTTTAGCCCTCGAGGGGGTGGATTCTTCAGCCCTTGAATGGGTTCAATCTCCAGCCCTCGAAGGGGTGGATCTTCAGCCCTCGAAAGGGTGAGCCTTCATCCCTCGAAGGGGTGAGCCTTCAGCCCTTGAAGAGGTGAGTCTTCAGCCCTCGAAGGGGTGGAATCTTCAGCTCTCGAAGGGGTGTATCTTCATCCCTCGAAGGGGTTAGTCTTCATCCCTCGAATGGGTGGAGTCTTCAGGCCTCGAAGGGGTGTGGTTTGAGGCCTCGAAGGGGTCGATATTGAGCCTTCAAAAGGGTGGATCTTCAGCCCTTGAAGGTGTGGATCTCAAGTCTTTGAAGGATTAAGACTTCAAACCTCGAGGGGGTGGATCTTCAGCCCTCGAAGGGGTGAGAGTCCAGCCCTCGAAGGGGTGAGAGTTCAGCCTTCGAAGGGGTGGGACTTGAGTCCTTTAAAGGGTGAGACTTGAGCCCTCGAAGGGGTGGATCTTAAGTCTTTGAAGGGGTGTGACTTCAGCCCTCAAAGGGGTGGATCTGCTGCCCTCAAAGGGGTGGATCTTCATCCCTCGAAGAGGTGTAGTATTCAGCCCTCAAAGGGGTGGATCTTCAGCACTTGAAGGGGTGGAGTCTTTAGCCCTTGAAGGAGTTAATCTTCAGACCTCGAAGGGGTGAGCCTTCAGCCTTCGAAAGGGTGTATCTTCAGCCCTCGAAGGGGTGGGAGTCTTCAGCCCTCGAAGGGGTGTGTTTTCAGTCCTCGAAGGGGTGAATCTTCAGCCCTGGAGGGGGTGGATTTTTCAGCCCTGGAGGAGGGGGGGGGGATTTTCAGCCCTTGAATGGGTTCAACCTTCATCCCTCAAAGTGGTGGATCTTTAACCCTCGAAGGGGTGAGCCTTCAGCCTTCGAAGGGGTGAGTGTTCAGCCCTCGAAGGGGTGGATCTTAAGCCCTCGAGGGGGTGGAGTCTTAAGGCCTTGAATAGGTTCAATCTTCAACCCTCGAAGGGGTGGATCTTCAGCCCTCGAAGGGGTGGAATCTTCATCCCTCGAAGGGGTGTATCTTCAGCCCTCGTAGAGGTTAATCTTCAGCCCTCGAATGGGTAGATCTTTAGCCCTCGAAGGGGTGATTCTTCAGCCCTCGAAGGGGTTAGTCTTCAGCCCTCGAATGGGTGGAGTCTTCAGCCCTCGAAGGGGTGAGCCTTCAGCCCTCGAGGGGGTGAGTCTTCAGCCCTCGAAGGAGTGAGACTTCAGGCCTCGAAAGGGTGGGAGTTGAGGCCTCAAAGGGGTGGATCTTGAGCCTTCGAAGGGGTGGATCTTGAGCCTTCGAAGGGGTGGATCTTCAGCCCTTGAAGGGGTGGATCTTCAGCCCTTGAAGGTGTGGATCTCAAGTCTTTGAAGGACTGAGACTTCAGACCTCGAGGGAGTCGATCTTCAGCCCTTGAAGGGGTGAGAGTCCAGCCTTCGAAGGGGTGAGAGTTCAGCCTTCGAAGGGGTGGGACTTGAGTCCTCCAAAGGATGGGACTTGAGCCCTCGAAGGGGTCGATCTTCAGTCTTCGAAGGGGTGTGACTTCAGCCCTCGAAGGGGTGGATCTTCAGACCGGGAAGGGGTGGATCTTCTGCTCTCGAAGGGGTGGATCTTCAGCCCTCAAAGGGGTGGATCTTCAGCCCTCGAAGGGGTGGATCTTCAGCCCTCGAAGGGGTGGATCTTCAGCCCTCGAAGGGGTGGAGCCTTCAGTCCTCAAAGGGGTGGAGCCTTCAGCCCTCGAAGGGGTGAGCCTTCAGACCTCGAAGGGGTGATTGTTTCAGCCCTCGAAGGGGTCGGGATGTAGACCCCTTCAAGGAATGAGAACTCCATATGTTCAAAAGCCAAGAATTCACCTCCTTAAGGCCGATTGAGTACTTCTTCAACCCAACCAATTGATCACCTGCATGAGAAAGTCAAATTTGTGAGTGGGTTCATCTCGAATTGGCATGTTTTGAATAAGGAGTTGTTGAATGGATCAAATGCAATTTTTCCACTTCAAATATCACTGTACGAATGAGTAGTTGTCAAACATATTCAGTGGACTGGTAAAAGATTTGTAATTGAAGTCGTTCAGAACTCAAGTAAGCAAGCTATTTGCCTCATTCCTCTCAACCTTAGCCTGGCTATGCTCTAGCGATTTGTAATTGGTACATTTAGGAAATCGTTCAGAACTCAAGTAAGCAAGCTATTTACCTCATTCCTCTCAACCTTAGCCTGGCTATGCTCTAGCAATTTGTGCAATTTGAATATGATTAGTTTAAAATGTAATATCTATTATTTCATGCTGGTTAAACTTGAAATGTACAATATTTATGGCAGTTTAATTTTCAGTATCAAATTTAAAATTCCATTGGTGAAAAACTTCTGAAATTTTCTAAAAACTATACAGTGATATAGTAATAAGTCTGACATTTCTTAGGCATGCAATACTAATACATTGGGAAAAATTTATTCAACAGGCGTCATAACCAGTGAATTGTTGGTGAACTGATCACAACACAGTGCTACAACTTTAATTTATCAGCCTTAGAGGTCACTTGCACCACATGATATCTGAAAGATGTCACAAAAAGGGATATCCGCAAAAGAAAAAGTCACTTGATTTGAGAAACAATGCAAGAAAAGGTTTCTGTTGGAGTTAGCTTAATTTAGGTTTCTTCCCCTCTGCTTTTGATAGCTGAAATTCTTCACTTTCGGATTCGGGAAAAAGGTTCTTTTTTGCCTTTGTTGAAGGTGGTCCACAATCTGCAGAGTCTGTGATTGAAGGAGTATGGATTATATTTTTATTATAAAGTAAGCAAATATAATGGTAAGGTAGAAGTATTATATCAGATGAAATGCAGTTATACCTTGAATAGTAAGTTGAGTTGCAGCAGGTGGAGTTTGAATCTCCAAATCCGATTGGTGGCCACCTTTTTTAGGCAATTGAAGAGTTGAAACCTGGTCTTGCAAGCATTTTTTTTCAGCAAAATTAAACACAGTATATCTTGGAGTAAGCTGGCCAGCCTTTAATTTGGAGATATGAATTTGGACAATGTACTCAACATTGTGAATGATAGAATGACAATCCTCAATGTATTCCTATAATAAAATTATCTTATGTTTAAGCTCTATGCATGAGTTTTCATGTGATAAATTCAAAGTCTTGATTGATATGTCAAAATAGAAAGCACTAACCCGTGTAACTCCATCTATAGCTTCCATTGCTGTCAACCCCAATAATCTCACAGCAGGTTCACCGAAAAAGGTAGCAATGATAACACCACTGTCATCAATAAGATATGCTTCGAAGCGACTCCTATGCAAATAACACATTTATAATAAGAGTAGGAGTAGTCTAGTAACTATATGATATGTAAATAAATACATATTTTGAAGACATTAACAATATATAATGAAAGAAGTTGGTTAGTTTCTAACCTTGGTTGAGCAACCTACTTTTCCTCGCATAAATTGCAGGTGAATTCGTAATGTAAGGAGGCACTTGTTGAACGGAAACATTTGACGCAGGCCATATAGTAATAATTCTGAGAGATGTCCTTGAAGGATATCCTCACTTCTGAAGTCACCATCTATTTATGGAGGAAATTGTTCAGTCACAAATAATGGCCAGACCAAAGAGGAAAACATAGTACTGGGTAAAAATGGGACATTATTTTACCTTTTGAGTTGGTAGAATATAACCAACTGAAGTGTAGACAGTATCCACAGTTGTTGCTGGCATTTTCCCCACAGATTGGTTGAGGTTGCTGATGGTATTTGTGATCCCTCTCTGGTGCTGTTTTGCCTTGAAAAATTAGTATAGTAGTAAATGCAAACATTTCTTTGAATATTCGTAGGACCATATGAAATGAATGGGAAAAAATAGTACCATTTCCTCAATTCCAAAGATTGACTATCAGTGCCATTAATTAAAAGGCATGATCTGTAATGTGTTGATACTTCAATCCCTAAATAAAGCAAAAGCAAAAATGTTAATAGAAGTTGTTTGATAATGGAATGGAAATTAGATATCGATGGGAAATTGGTTTTATAAACGTATAATACCTTGAAAGGAGTCAACCTTCAGTCGACGACAAATTACTACAGGCGGGTCATTGACAGTGGCTTGCAATTGTTTGCCTTCATTTTCAATAAATTCTTGCCACATAGTAAAAGTCATAGCTTGTAATCTAAACATGGATGAAAAACATTCCGGCAAATTGGGATGTAAAAGATAATTATATAATAATTTTCCAACATATACTATTATTTCTTACTTCTCATCAACAAGAACAAACTTTTGAATTTTCTTAGACCCACTCGGTGTGTTGACAGTACGAATTGGGAGGCATTTAGCAACAATCCCTATAACATCTGTAATTTTATACGATTAGGAAAGACAAAAAATATGTTCAAATTTAAAGTTAAGAGACGTATTGAGAAATGATTACCTATCAGTTCCTAAGGTTTATAGACATGTTCATGGATTTTTTCAAATGGTACATAAGAATGTTGAGCTGAAACTTAATGGCCAGAATGAGGCATTTCTTCGATAACCGTACTCGTGTCGATGATCCACCACATTGCTATATCGCCCTTTTTATATCTGGGATCAATTGTTCTTATGTTTGCATTCGATATCTTGTACTGGTTATAAACCTGAATTCTTTGGCTCATGGTTTCACATGCTTTGTTAAACATTATACCTTCCACTTTGGCTCCCTATATCATCAGTAAATCTATCGGTATAAGAAATGATTATATTATAGAATATTATAAAAAAATAGTTAATTGCCTTTTCATCAGAAAAAATAAATTTTTGGACTTTTGTAGGACTCCTTTGGCTTTGAAGTACAGAAAATTTTTCATCGACCGTAACGACTCTGATCCAAGGACGATCAGAATTGCGTAGTTGATCAATAGTTTTTTCTCATGCCATAGTTTCTGCATCACATATAATGACATGTTTAAGTGATTCAATATTTTAGTAAAGATTTAAAATATTTGAGCATAATGTTTTGAAATTGTGTAATAACATTAAAAAAACAAAAAAAAACAAATAAGGAAAGGAGATTCAAGGAAGTTACCAGAATGCTATGTTTACAACAGCCTCTGAATGTTTTTTTTCCATCTTCTGTTGTTACCTGAGATGAACTGCGAAGATGATGATTATGATGACGACGAATGAACAGAAGCAAGGTAAATATATGAACAAATATGTATGATAAGAAATAATATATTCCAATATATACACATATATGTATATATATTCTTATATTATTATTATTATTATATTAGAAAATGCTATTTAATTATTAAGAAAAGAAAGAGATAACAACAAAGAACATATGAAATTGTGCAAATGATTAGTAGAAGGTATAACGGAGGTATAATGGCAACAAGGTACCATACTGACTATAGAGGGTACAAATGATGAGAAGATGGTGGAGCAGTATTTGAAAAAAGATTCTTATATAATACTAAGACAATGAGATAACAAGGAAAAGTATAGGAAATTGTGCTAATGATGAGGAGAAAGCAAAATAATAGTGCACCTTCTAATGATGAGTAGAAGGTGGACCAGAGGTATAATAAGAAGGAGGTAGTATATTGACTACAGAGGGTGTAAATGATGAGAAGAAGGTGGAACAGTATTCGAAGAAAGATTCTTATATACTAATAAGACAAGGACATAAGAAGGAAAATATAAGGAATTGTGCTAATGATGAGGAGAAGGCAAAAGGTGCAGATGATAAGAAAAAGGTGGAACAATATTCGATGAAAGATTCTCATATAATAATAATACAAGGACATAAGAAGGAAAAATATAGGGAATTGTATTAATGACGTGTGAGAAGTCAGAACCATAGTACACTGGACCCGAGAAAAGATTTCGACGAACAAAGAAATTTAAGATAAGGAGGAACAGTAATATGTTGTATTTATGTATATATATATATATATAAAATAAGAAGATAAGATGGAAGAGTATAGGAAATTGTGCAAATGATGACAAGGAGGTGGAACACGACAACACAGTATCCGATGAAACATTCCGGTCAACAATCCGTCCTAAGAGATGGTGAAAGAATAATATACTGTACCTGATTTGACTGATGTGTAGACTCAAGTATTGCCAACGTTCCAGTTAAATCCTCTCCGGAAGAGGCAAAAGCTTCCATTGGAGGTTTGATAGGTAACGTTGTAGAAGTTAAGCCTGGCGTTGGAAGTTGGAAAGGTAAAAATTCCATTGGAGGTTCGAGGGCAGAATACTGAACCCCTTGGGGGCAGAAAATTCCATCCCTTCGATGGGCGGGACGTAGACCCCTTCGAGGCCAGGAGAGTTGATTTATTTGACGCCCGACAGGTTGACCCCTTTGAGGACAGAAAACGACATATTCCTTCGAGGGCGAAGAGCCGAACCCCTTCGACGGCAGGAGACCCCATCTCTTCGAGGGTCAACATCTGGACCCCTTCGAGAGCGAAGAGGAAGAGCTTAACCTCTTTGACGGCAGAAGATTCCATCTCTCCGAGGGTCAAAAATTGGACCCCTTCGAGGGCAGGAGGCTCCAACTCCTTGAAGGCAGAAAATTCAACCTCTCGAATGGGTGACAAAAACGACGTCCTTTTGGTCTCCCACCTGGCAGTACATGCAGAGGTGAAATAATTTAAATATTGTATTATTACAGTTGATTATCTGAAGAACTATTAAACACATACCTTTAATATAAGGTTTAATCAGATGTATATAACCAGATCTATTGTATTTATATTGGACAATAGTCTCTAAATCAGAAATCTGCACATGAATAATAACCACGCAGAAGCAAGATGTATAAATAATTTAAACCTCTACAATGTACCTAAAGACATCTATAAAAAATGAAATAAGGAAGTACTTGGAAGTTGAAAAACTTAGGGAACTCCAAAATATGCAACAGAAAAAGCTGAAATGTTGCAAATCCAAAACGGGGAGCACATCATGAGGAAAAATAGAATAACTACTGCCCCTGGAAAATCTCCTTGTAAACTATATTTTTAGTTTTATTATTTACTCGCGCGTCTTCAAATGTGGAAGGTGTCAAAAGAACCTTGACAGATTCAGAAGTTTTTACTCGGGATAAAGCAACATACACCTGACCTTGGGAAAAGAGGGGCTGCTCTAAATATAGTCCAACAAAATCTAATGTCTGGCCTTGGGACTTATTGATTGTCATAGAAAAACAGAGTCTCACTTGGAATTGAAATCTTTTAAATGGTATGGAGGTCTTACTACTTTGGTCGCAAATGATTGGTATTCGAGGAATGAAGACCTTTTTGCCCTTATAAAGCCCAAAGGCTATCTCAGCCCTAATGGTTGATTGACACAACTCACAAAAAATTAATCGTGTTCCATTACACAATCCCTCAGTTGGATTTAAATTACGTATAAGCATGATAGGACAATTGGGTTTTAACAGTAATTTATGAGGTGGGAGACCTTTTGGATGAAGTGTATTAAGAAAATCCTCATGATCACTCTGATTGTTTTCACCCAAAGTTGTATCTGTACTAATATATAATCTCGGAGTGCCAGGAAAAGCATCAATCAAAAAGTTATTTATGCTGTCAACAGTAGCACTTGTTGCAGCCAAAACGCACCTTCATATCACATCAATTGGGTTTACTGCATATGCAGATAAATCCGTGAACACACACTCAATTAACCTGTAAACAATTCAAATTATGTGAACGTCTCCATTAATAATCGATTCATTATGTAGAACATCTGTGGAAAAAAGATAAAAATGTTCCTTTGGATGAATGCTTCTTTGCCAATATATGGGATAACGATGTGAGCTGGCAATTCGATCTCCTCATTGTAATCAATATACTCTATTCCCTCACCTATACATAATAAAAAAAGAGCAAAATTGAGGATCATTTAAGGGCCTCATGTTTTGTTGAAGATGGAACTTTTCCGATTTTGGCCATAAATGAGAATATACAATGGATGTTTGAACTATTTCATCTCTTGATGCACCTAGTATAATAGGTAAAGTTTTCCGAAAATCTCCTCCTAAGAGAACAACCTTACCACCGAATGGAATATCGGCATCCATGAGATCCTTTAGTAACATATCCAAAGCTTCTAATGATTTCCGTTTTGCCATTGTGGCCTCATTCCAAACAATCAACTTAGCCTCTATTATTAACTTTGCTAAACCACACTGTTTTCTCAATTGACAAACTTTGGTGTCGGAACAATCAAATGGAAACTTGAAATGGGAGTGTGCAGTCCTTCCTCCGCGAAACATAGAAACAACTACTCCAGAGGATGCAACAGCCAGTGCAATATGACCTTCAGACCGCAACGTCGCAAGCAAAGCTCTATAAAAAAAGTTTTTCCTGTACCACTAGGCCCATCAATAAAGAAATATTTTCCACCGTTGGCCATAACACTTTGCATGATTCGATCATATACCAGCCTTTGCTCAAAATTTAATAGACCGGATAGTAGTAATTCTTCATCCAAAATTTGAATACTCCTCTCACTGACTATTTCACGTGTTAAAATCTCATGAGGTGATACATCAGCAATACTATCCATCAAACCATACTGTTTAATATCTCTACCCATTTCAAACAAAAATCCATTTATAATATTCAAAACCTTTGTATTTATAAAGGCTTCAGTGACATGGGGCTGTGTCGATGATTTTTTGACAAAATCTGAACATAGTTCATTTCTAAACTTGAGCCATAATTCTTTCGGATCACGTGGCGAGAAAAATACCAGCAGAACAGCAAATAGAGATCTCAATGTTGATGGCATCTCGAATGAACAAGCTTCCTGTAGGGCATCTTCAATATAAGTATCTCAAGTCAACAAACCATATGCAATTGCGGCCTCTCTATAAGTATTGTATTGACTTCGTTCCACACTCTTCAAGTTTTCGAAGGATGTTGGTGATCGAACATGAGACAGAAGAAGCCTTAAGTAATAGCGCTCACCCTCTGTGGGACTCACTGCAACCAACCTACCGATAACATTCTTGGTTTTTCTCTTCCTCCAACTCCTGTTTGATGTTGACCACACAAAGTGTTATGGATATTGTTTATATAAAAGCTTCAGTTCTTTTGCATGAGGATCACATGCACTCATTTGAAAGAAGTATGTAAGCGTAGTTCTACTAAGAAACTCATTTGCAGCAATCGACTCAAGAACGGCATCCTTGTGAAATGTAATATATTGCTGACCCTGTAAGTGAACTTGAAGAGAGTAAACAGCAGGCTGCGTATGGTTTAACTTAAAACCATATATTCTCCAAGTTGCTTCAGATGGACCAATCCAACGGCCATCTTGATACAATTTGATTTTATCAATAATTGTATCCTCTCCACCACTCTGCAATGCAAAGCCAATTCGGTCACTGCCCTTGAAAATATACTTGTGAACATACTTGATGAGCCGAATAGTTGAGCAAATCTCTACATTTATATGACACTCATATGTTACGAATAAGTATTTATTATAGCCAACAACCCAGTTATTTCCCAGACCATGTTTTTTTATGGTAATTTTTCTACCATTATCTCTCGTTGTATATAATGGATAACCATCCTCTGCATGAAATCCAAATTTACACTTACCGTTCCTCATGAAGGGGATTTTAGGATTCAATCTACCACATAGTCCAGGTATCATATTTTTGCTCACAATACCAAAAAGATATGATTCTTTGTCTGGATCCGGCAGCTCGGTACAAACAATTTTATCATAAGCATTGGGCCCCAAAGGTTTACAGCCAGGTTGTAAAATAATTAACATATGGAAGTGAGGCAGACCTCTTTTTTGATACTCAATAACGTACAACAAAGATTGCACAGTACCAAAAATTTCCTTCTGAATAATGTCATCCTTCAACTCATAAACCTTAGCACGGAAAATTCTTGCAAGTAAATCTGGCCTATCATTGGCAGCCTCACCAAAATGAAGGTTTTTTTAATCTCTGCCCAATACGGATTACAAGTGATGGTCAGAAATATATCAGGCTTACCAAGTTTTTGAACGATGGCCATGCCATCAAGATACCTACAACGCATATCTCTAGAACCACCTATAAATGAAGCTGGAAGTACCACCCGACGACCAACTGTGGATCCATCTGCTAAACCAGCATTCATACCATCCATAAGACCCCGCGCCATTTCAGTTCGAAACAGCCTCTGTTTGTCCCTAAAAAATTTTAGCCAACTGGTTTCTATTTTAATGAAAGCATTAACAACAAACTGTTTTTAAGAGGCGCCCAACATATAAAAACATTGATTCATCATCTGACCTCATTTGTAATTTATAGAAGTAATACTCCCTTGTAGTAACTGCATCCTTATTTTTTTTCCCATCCCTGACAACTGTAAGGAAAGTAAAACTTAAAAATGAACTAATCTAAATTCTGAACAAATCAAAAGAGCACAACTACTGAATTTAAAAGTTGACTACAGACCTTTACTCTCAGAATCTATCAGTGATTCAGGACAATCAAACGCCATCATTTCACCTCTAAACTCTTCACAGACCATATGCCTCCTCCTAATCCTTTTAATATTCAAATGCCAACCAGATTGGCTCTTCGGAAAAATTAAAGGATATTGCATTGGATCATAACATCCATAATAATGTTTGATATTATAAGTTTTACCATCAGTGCTGTAGAATTGAACAGGTACAGTCCTTACTGCATCTTCCTCGAAGGGTTCAACAAATATACTACCAACCTGTGACACTGTTGGAATGTTGTATCGCCTCTGATCAAGTTTTGGATCTGCATTTAGAACAATAGTCTTCGTCTCGATGCTGTCAAAAAATTTCAACTGTTTAAAGAACTGACAATACAGATTATCTCTCAATATATCCATCAACAATTTCATCGTTGGCTCATCGAATTTGTCAGCACAGCCAGACCTCATTCTCTTTTCGAACTCAAAGTCTGTGTCAAAAAAATACAGTTGAACACCAGTAGGTTCAACTCCCTCAGAACCTTTCAAAGGTTTCAAATAGTGATACATTTTACCATGGACTTTGAAGGTATAAATTCCGCTGGGATTACCAGTTAAGTTGCGATTATAACCTGCACTCAAAGTTGTAAATGCTAAGTTATTGTTGTAAGTCCGAACATTCTTCCTAAAATGGATAGACTGCGGTGTAATGCCAACAAAAGAGCTTTTAATTGGTCCGGCATTGGCACAAATGACAAGTAAATTTCCCATGCAGAACAACAGAATACATTTGACTCTCCCTTAAATCTCTTTGCCTTGCAATGAACATAATCAGTCATTACAGGTAATGTCCGTGCAGAGGTGGAAATTTCCTCTCCGAGAGCAATATTTTAAAGCTTTCTCTCTTTCAGTGGACCTGAAGAGAAAACAAATTAAATATACCACAAATAACCATCAGCCAGTTAAATCTTATATATAAAAAGATGTATTTGACGTAGGTAAAAATTCTATTGCTGACCTAAATATATACAGTACAATAAGGTGATAGAATACAAGTAGAACTCTAACGTAATGAACATGAGTTATTTTAGAATCAATTATAATCTAATCACAAATATGATTTACCTTTAACATAATGTCACTGGTTTCCTGCAATTATGAATTGATATAATTTAATTTCTTGATGACATGTACAAATACTTACTACTTTACTGAAGAGTATCACATTTGAATATGAACCATTTAATTACACGTAAATTCCAACGTACAGCTAAAACACATATCTGTAAACATGAAAATAACATTGATGATAAACCAAGAAAAACAAACCTGCAGAAGTAGAAGGTAAATTTCCATCCCTTACATTATGAATAATATCAGAACTAATAATTGGTAAATGACTATGAGAAGAGGAACATTCTGCTTGGTGCACCTAGCCAGAAATATCAACTGGAGAATTTCCTTGTAACAAACCATCACGAAAAAAACATATCATATGTTGAACGTTGGAATATACAGTAAACAAAATGCTATATATGCAAAGAAAGAACGATGAATAATACACAAATATGTATAGACCTGCAGAGCTGGTGTTGACGAAATAAACAGACGAAGAAGAGGATACTATGTGGTGAGCATCAGCATAAATATTAGCTGAAATATTTCCTGGTGAAGATGTAACAGAATTTGAAAATGAACCATATGCTGCACAGAAAAATGCAGAGTAAGTATGTGGGAGAAAAACATAGAGAAATGGATTATACCAATAGCTGTGAATGAATTTACGTATATACAAGAGTCAAATAAATTTGATCTTGACCAAATAATGCCAAAGGCACGAGCCAAAATCTGTGACAAAACATAATGCTGCAAAGTCAGGTACCAAAAAATACAATGAACATGTAAAGACGGACTGACCCCTGCAGCGAGCTCGTAGATTTTGAATTTGCTGGACACTCAAATCACTTGACTCAACGATTAATAAATCATCGTGAGCAGCCACTAATCATGCTGGATCAGCATTGCCATAACTACTGTTATCCATAAAATTCCTCGATGGGAGTGGATCATGAAATTCCTATATAATATCTATAAATAAACAGAGTTTCAAATTGTAGACACAAACATGCTACTGGCTGTTGATGGGATGTTTGAGATGAACGTCTTAGTGCAACATGCTCTCTTTTTTGTTGGAGCATTAGTAATTTTTTTCCGTAGGGATCTCACCATGTGCCTTTCTTCTCTTAGAAATTTCATGGTTAATAGCTGATGGATCTCCTGCAAGTTGTTGAATTTCAGCTCCTGTACAAAAGAATTTGGTAAATTTGATTCTGATATGAATGTTCATGATTACCGTTGCTGCATATATATGTGAAGGTGGTAAACCAAAACCCCCCCTGCATGATAACCAGTCCATAAAATAAAATAACAGAAAATAGAGCTCATCAAGAAAGCAAGCAATCATAATATCAGTAGTAATTATAACACTTGTGTTGATAATGAGAAGAAAAAATTAGGACCAAAAGCACATACCAATATCATTCACCATTGAACCCTCCACTGACTTAAAAGAACGTTTTAAAGCACTCTGCTCCCTTCTCTACTGCAACAATTGTCCCTTTGCCTTAGGAGATAATTTAGCATAAACCTTCCTCCTTTTAGCATTTCTGTTTAATCGATCAACGGCCTCCATCGATATATTTCTAGGTTTTATAAGCAAAACAAATCTTAATGTTATGTGAACCTGGCCAAACACCCAAAATTCAAAAACCCACAAGCATTTACTGGGAGAAGAACAAACCACATGATTTGAGAACGGTGGGATTCCAAATTTTGAGGAAAAACAGAGTTTGGATTAGCGGATATTAGAGTAAATCATATTGTGAGGAAAGAGTTTGGATTAGGGGATATTAGAGTAAATCATATTTCTGATTACATTATAATAATTTATTCTAGAATAAGTCACGTTGACTAAGCAATGTTTATAATATTTGCTTTTTGCATGATTTATTTATTCGTCCACCCCTTGGACGACAGAAGACCGAATCCCTCGAATGAATGTCCAGAACGACATCGTTTTGGACTGAAGGCTCACCCCTTCCAGGGTTGAAGGCTCACCACTTCGAGGGCTGAGGGCTCACCCCTTCGAGGGCTGAAGCACAACCCTTCGAGGGCTGAAGGCTGACCCCTTCGAGGGCTGAAAGCTGACCCCTTCGAGGGCTGACGGCTCACCCCCTCGAGGGCTGAAGATCCACCCCCTTGACGGCTGAAGACTGACCCCCTCGGGGGCTCAACAACCACCATCGAGGGCTGAAGACTCACCCCCTCGAGGCTGCAGATCCATCCCCTCGAGGGCTGAAGGCTCACCCCTTCGAGGGCCGAAGACTCACAGCCTCGAGGCCTCAAGACTCACTCCCTCGGGGGCTCAAGACTCACCCCCTCGAGGGCTGAAGATCCACCCCCTTGAGGCCTGAAGGTCCACCCCCTCAAGGCCTGAAGGTCCACCCCCTCGAGGCCTGAAGGCGCAGCCCCTCGAGAGCTGAAGACTCACCCCCTCGAGGGCTGAAGACCCACCCCCTCGAGGGCTGAAGACCCACCCCCTCGAGGGTTCAGGACTCACCCCCTCGAGGGCTGAAGATCAACCCCATCGTAGCCTCAAGACTCACCTCCTCGAGAGCTGAAGATCAACCCCATCAAGGCCTCAAGACTCACCCCCTCTAGGGCTAAAGATCAACCCCTTCGAGGGCTCAAGATTCACCCCCTCGAGGGCTCAAGAATACCCCCTCGAGGGCTCAAGACTCACCCCTTCTAGGGCTGAAGAACCACCCCCTCGAGGGCTGAAGACTCAAACCTTCGAGGGCCAAAGACTCACCCCTTCGAGGGCTCCAGATTCACCCCCTCGACGGGCATTGAGGCTCAAGACTCACCCTTTTGAGAGCTGAAGAACCACCCCTTCGAGGGCTGGAGATCTACCCCTTCGAGGACTGAATATCCACAACATCGAGGGCAGAAGCTGACCCCCTCGAGGGCTCCGAATCCACCCCTTTGAGGGCTGAAGATCCACCCCCTTTGAGGGATGAAGACTCACACCTTCGAGGGTTGAAGAGTCACCCATTCAAGGGCTCAAAATCCACCCCCTCGATGGGCTGAAAACTCACCCCCTCGAGGGCTCAAGATCCACCCATTCGAGGGCTCAAGATCCACCCCCTCGAGGGTTCAAGACTCACCCCTTCGAGGGCTCAAGAACCACCCCATCGAGGACTCAAGATCCAACCCCTCGAGTTCTGAAGATCCACCCCCTTGAGGGCTTAAGGCTTACCCCATCGAGGGCTCAAATGCCACCCCTTCGAGGACTTAAGTTCAACCCCTTCGAGGCCCGAAGCTCCACCCCTTCGAGGACTGAAGGGGTGCCCAGAACAATGTCGTTTTCGTCGGCCACCTGGCAACACATGGAGGCGCTGCAACTTTTGACAACTTTTGACAACTTTCCGTGGCACGCTTCATCATGGTCTGTCTTTTCAACCATCCTATAGTGGTCTTTCCCTACTGGGCTACTCCGATGCTGACTGGGCCCGTTGTCTTGAGACTCGGCGTTCCACTTATGGCTATGCCATATTTCTTGGGGGCAATCTTATCTCTAGGAGTGCTAAGAAGCAATCGACTGTGTCTCAATCCATTTGTGAGTCCGAGTATCGCACTGAACTTGCCTGGGTGTGTAATCTGCTTAAGGAGCTTTGGATTTCCTTTTCGTCCTCACCTCTCCTACTTTGCAACAATAACAGTGCCATTTTCTTGCTCAAAATCCGGTTACACATAAATGGGCCAAACACATAGACATTGACTACTACTTCGTTCGTGAGCTTGCTGCCTCTGGTAGGCTTCGTGTTAGTCATGTTCCATCCTTTCTGCAGGTTGCTGATATTTTCACTAAGGGTCTGTCACGTAATCTTTTTGATTTGTTTTGTTCCAAGCTTTGCGTATCCTGTAGTCCTACGCTTCGCTTGAGGGGGGGGGGGGTGACAGAGTAGATGATAGAATATCCTGATTGATTTGGTTTAATTAGGATTGATACTATACATATATTGAACAGTCTAGGTTCGATGTACTTAGCTCCATGTACTCTATTTATTCATCTATGAAAGACACACCAAATATGGTGAATTACACACTTTCAGTTCTAATTTACTGAATGACTAAATCTTAATTTATTAAAATCTCAAAGTTTACATAATATTAGTTATAATTTTTAATATACAATTGTGTGGTACGGTACGGTATTATCATGGTAATATTTTTTCAATACAATAACTGTCCCATTTTATGTGTATGGTATGGTACTACCATACCACATCATCGTTTACCAACATATTCAGTACAAATGATATCTGGTTTGATTGGTAATTTGTTGGTATGATATTTTGGCTCAAAATGCCAGCCCTAAACGATCCCTTGAGTACAAACCTATCATTGGTATAATTTTTTTTAATAATTAACTATATATCAACATCTCGAACGTCGATCAAAAGCCTTTCCAATAAGCAAGTCAAAATATCTGAAACTATGAATGACATTTGACCCATGTAAGGTTGAGAATGACAAAATTTTATTTTTAAATTTTTGTGTTGCGTTGGTATTTTTGACCCGCCCTAGTTGAGTCCAAAGTCAAATATATAATTTAAAATTTATATCATAATGTATTTAATAAATTAATGGATTTTTGGGCTATGACCCGACTCGACTTGATTCAAACTAAACACGGCTCGCCAAAACCCAATCCAAACCTGACCCCAGCGATCCGGGACTGAAACCTGATTGACCCAAGCCAAAAACTTGAAACTCTGATCGACCTAGAGCCAAAATCTTAACCTAGCGGACCTAAACACTAACCAGGCTCAAACTCGAGAAATTCAAAAATTCGTTGGAATCCCAACCCACCGCAATCCCGATCTGACCTTGACTTAAATCCAAAATTAAACTTAATCCACACATGATCTATCATGATCCGATCCAAAGAAAATTCTTTACCACTATGAGTATAACAGGGAATACATATTTTTTAACACCCACACGATCGCCCAAATGGTTGGGTGCATGGCCTAATTCCCTTGGGAGCGCGGATTCGAATCTCGGCATCGGCAGTGTGGGAGTTCTTCAAGTAGGAAAACTCCTTATGCGCATCGAACAGATTCGAGGGCCATATGCTGATTTACCTCTCCGATGATGCCTGTGGTGTCAGGTGGTCGGGGCGGCTGAGAGCGAGCCGTTTGATCGACTTTTGGGAATACATGATTTTTAAAATCATTGAAGATAGAGTGTATTATTGGTAAACAACAGCGGAATTGGTTTAGTAACGGCTACTGGAGTTTAAATTTCATCACCATCATCATATTACCAAATAGAGAAAGTCAAAGATTTGGTTGGCGTTAATTTGAGTGGTTTCGGTTCGGAGGAGCTGGATGTAATTTGAAAATCAAACTTTTGAAAAGCCGTTTTCTCCGTGAAAAGCAAAAAATAAAAATAAATAAAAACTGGATTAAAATGCTTGTTTCAACAGTTACCTTTATCCTTACGCCTTCAAGTCATGTATCCCACGCTTTCCAGTTTGCACTTCCACGTGACGCAAATGACCTTTAACTGGAAGGCTCTCTCACCTTTTATGTATTTGCATGCCAGTCCTTAATCTTCTGTTTTGTTTCCATATTTTTCCAATAATTTCTCCGGCTAATCTACTAGTACATGTTTATTCTTGTATTGTATTATTACAAATGCAAATTGATGTCATTTCAATAAACAATTCTCTCTCCCCACCTTTGTAAACTTCTACATTACTCCATCCGTCTCATATTAAATTATTCACTTACTTTATTACACTGTTTTCTATCACAGTTTAATCACATATTAAAATAAATATATGAGACATAATATTATCATACGTAATATTGTTGAATTTGTCGTAATAACTAGTTTCTAGACAGTAACTTTTTATTTGCCGTTATTATATATAACTAAACATATTAACAGTTAAACATGTCTCTCGAACGGTGTGTACTGATTAGGCTGTAATTTAACCTGAGACGGAGGAGTACCGCCTTTCTTATGTTTTAATGCATTTAAAATATATTTTCTGAAATAGGAGTAGATTAAGTTTATATAAATTAAAAAAACTTAACACTCCTAGTAATGGTGACATTTTAATTTTAATCTTTTTAATATTTGTGTACCAAAATGGTTGAACTACTCTTTCAGTTCTACGTGTTTTCTTAAATCTTCTTGAGAAAATTTAATTTGGTAAGGCAATCAAATTATTTTACTAGTGCACTTAGATATCATTTGTTACTCCACATAATAACTCCAACCCATTTGATTAATTTTAGTTTATAGTCTTTTATTTTATTAAACGAACTAATTTTTTCATGATTAACTTTGAGTAGTTGAAAACTGAATTATTACCTATTGTTTATTGATTATATTTATAATAAAATCTAATATACTCAGATATATTTAAATATAATATATGATTATATTTGTAATCTAAAATCTAATAAAACTCATCTGTTAAATATATTTATAAATTCAGACAATCAATATCAATTAATGCACCAGCCAAACAATCCAAAATACACAATTAATATAAACAAAGTACCAGTCAAAGAATTTAAATAAAACAATCGACCATAACAATCAAGACATGCTTATCTAACTTTAAAAGAATATTTTCCCTTAACATGAAAAATAATAATTGAAATAATAAAAATACTAAAAGTGACACCATTTCCTTTTTTTATGAATATTTTGTCCAGTGTAATATCTTTAGCGTGGGTCTCCTGACAGGCGGCATGTCCATAAGCTTATGGACAGGCCACTTATTTCTTACCTTATATACTGCATTTCTTAAATTACATACAAAATTTGAAAATTTTGAAAATATTTTTTTATGTCATATATTTTTATATTTTCACCTTCAAATACATGTTATTACTTGTTTTAACTTATAAAAAACAATATTTAATTTTTATAAAAAATTATAACATTTAAGGCAAATGTCTCTGAAAACTGTCCATAAGCTTATGAAAATGCCGCATTTCCTGAGACTTTCTGTGTAATATCTGACCACTTCAAACTATTAATTCTCAAGTTAATTTCATACTACTTAATTTACTTTACCTCACATAAATTTAAATGTATAATAATATTAAAAATAACATTAAAACTAAACACTTTTGGGAACATGGAGAAAGTGCATGATGGAAGGGATGTTGAGGGGAAAAAGATAATAATAAAAAAAGAGAACCATAGATAAATTGACTGAGAAGGCACGAAGGTGGGTCCTCTCTGTCACCGACACGTGCCTGTCCCTCCGGTGCACATGCTCCCCCCAACGATATCAACAACTAAAGCTGAAAAAAGTCCTCCCATATTCCCAAAACAAAACAAAAACAAAATTTCAAATTTAGAAAACAAACAAAAAAGAATTCAAAATCCCTTGAAAGAGTGCCTTTTAGTCGACGGTTTTTTACTCATTCAAAATTTAGAAATTAATTTTAACCAAACACACACATTAAGCACTCTTTAAAAGTACGAACTTAAACAAAAATCGAACCCAAGACACACAGTCACACAGTGCCCACTTCCATCAGTTCTCACGCTTCTCCTGTTTTCAGCTCGCTGCTTTTTCTTCATCGGAATCACCCCGCATAAACAACGTTGGAATTCGCGAACCCAGAAAATTCCAGATCTTTTTCTTAATCACAAACCCATTTTCTTTTAAAGAGTTTTTTAAAAAGTTTTTGTTCTTGCATTGAGCAATGGAGAGGAGCACACCAGTGAGGAAGCCTCATACATCCACCGCAGATCTGCTCACATGGTCGGAGAACCCGCCGGAGAACTCTCCGGCGCCTGCCTCCGCTGCTCGCTCCGGCGCCCGCTCTCACCAGGTCAGCTAAAGAAGATGCCATTTTTTGTGTTTGAAATGTTTTTTTGAATTCGTTTAATCATCCTTATTAATGTTTTTTTGTGGGAAATTTTGCCAGCCGTCTGATGGAATCAGAAAGGTTGTGTTCGGAGGGCAGGTGACAGATGAGGAAGTTGAGAGCTTGAATAAGAGGTGAAAGATCTAGCTCAGCTTTCCTTGTTTTTTTTTGGCTTCCTAGTATTCCATTATTCTTTAATTGTTAAAAAATAATATATGTTCCATTTGTTCTTGTACCTTTTTTTGTATAATGGGTCAGGGAGAAATGAGCAATTAATGCATAGAATCAGGAGAAATTTGTTTGGGATCTTTTGTTTGTGACAGTTTAAATAATTGGTATGTTTCAAATGCAAGTTTATGAATGTTATCTTGAAATGCCAAATCTTGAGGGTTCTCCCTCTGTGGTAAATCTATGTCCATCTGCCATTAAGTTAAATGCTTAAAAGTTGCAATCTTTAATTTTGTTGCTATATTGAGTCATGGGAGATGGTTAAACAATTAAAGCCTCTCTTCCAAAAAGGGCCTTATTTGTTAATGCATCCAAGAAGATTTCTTGCTTTCTGGTCTTTTAGTTTCTCAGATGAAATGATCCTATTTTAGTTTCTTACGGAGATGAAGTGATCCTTAGGTTTTTAGTTTATTATATGAAACCATGTGTTCATGCACAATTATAACTGTATGAGCTGAATTTGGTATATGCCAATGAAAAGATTACCTTGTTGAATGGTATTATTGTGCTCCAGTACATGCTCTGATCCTCAAATTACTAAACAGATTGTGAACTTATTCCAATCTCTCTGTCCCACTAGTATTTGAAAGTCTTCTTGATTCCATTTTCGTACTTCTTCAACTTGATTTTATTTTTTATAGTGGTCGTTTCTAAAACCTGATTGAACTTCTTTGCCTATCTTTGTTTCAGGAAACCATGCTCAGAAAACAAAATGAAGGAAATAACTGGTAGTGGCATTTTTGCTCCTCGCGGGGAGGATGATGTCCTTGAGTCTGACATTGCTGATGCAAACTCTGTGAATAAAACTGGCATACGCATGTACCAGGTAATTACTTGGTTACTATTCATCATGTGTTAGTGCATGTGCTGTATGTCGATTGCTTTCCTGATGTCTTTTCCACATTGTTTTTGTTCAGCAAGCAGTTGCTGGAATAAGTCAGATATCCTTTGGTGATGAAGGGGATGTTACTCCCAAGAAGCCTACTACTGTGCCTGAAGTGGCAAAGCAGCGAGAGCTTAGTGGGAATCTTGAAAGTGAAGCTGAGGCAATGCTGAAGAAGCAACTCTCAGATGCAAAGTGCAAGGAGCTTAGTGGCCATAACATTTTTGCTCCTCCTCCTGAGATTCAACCTCGTCCCTTAGCTGCTCGAGCACCAGCTCTTAGAGAAAGCATCACCATCGGTGAAACTGCTTACCACAATGTGAGTAGTACATTTCCTCCTCTGCTTAATCTCATATGTACTTGCACAATGTCGTCCTAAACTAACCTTACTAGATAGTATGAGAAAATGAAACTTAGCTGCCAACAATTCAAGTTTATTTGTGGTTTAACTGGAACAGAAAATTTCAGAGGCACTTAATGTAACCAACATGATTAACCATAGTGTAAACTATTCCAATGCAAGTCAATGTATAGAAAACTTTTTATGAGTGAAAAAAGGGTAGGAGAATCCAGTTAAGTCTACCTTTAACTAATCCATTTCTACTTCTGGAATCTTTAGTTGCTCAAGTGGTTCATTTTTTTTTTCCTGCTGTAGTTAAATGATGCACATCTCATTTCATTCTCTGACTACTAATCATTTCGTGATCACATTTCTTGATAAAACAGCCAACTGGGGGTCCAAGTGATGAAATAGCAAGTGTAGATAATGCAGTGAAGACAGCAAAAAAGATCCCAGAGAAGAAATTTGTGGAGCTGTCTGGTAACAACATTTTCAAGGGAGATGCACCGCCATCATCTGCTGAGAAGCCACTGAGTTCAGCAAAGTTGCGAGAGATGAGCGGGAGCAACATCTTCGCAGATGGGAAGTCCGAGTCTCGAGACTACTTTGGGGGAGTTCGCAAGCCACCAGGTGGTGAGAGCAGCATCACGTTGGTGTAATTTATATTAGGTCTGACTTCATCATTTGTTCGCTCTCGGTCTTCTATCTTTCCTCCCCTCTCCTAGTACTTGGGGTGTAGGGTATTTGTTCTTAAACATATTGACATTGTGCTGTGGATTTTGGTGTGGCTCAGGTTAACTTGTCCTCAATAGCTATGGTCTGTTTGCTGATTGGCATATTTATTACTTGCTCTTGTGTCTTTAATAATGTCTTAAATGTTCTACTTCATCCGTTTTTCTAATAGTGACACGCATTCTAATTTGAAATGTTTCTTTTAAATTAACACTTTCTATTTATGACAAGTTTAAAGTTATTGCATTCACTTATTTAACGTCTCCTAAATTCTAATACCCAAATGTGGTGTGCCACTATTTAAGAAATAGAGGGAATAAAATGACATGCACCAGGAAGCTTTAAGTTCTTGTTTGAGATTTCTACAATTTTTTGTTTAGCACGCTAATCATATTTTCAAGTGCACGTCAGATGTATTTTTTTAGTCTAAATGTGTAAATTTTAATCATAAATTTTCAGTCACACATACCATCCTTTTGGAGATGAAAAATGCAACTAGTTTTTTTTTATCTTCAGAAATAAATAAGGTTTGGACAGAAGGAGAAATTTTATATTTTAGCTTTCAAACTAGGAATTTTAGCTTAGTTTGGCACCCCTTCAGTTAAATGAGTTTCGAAATTTTGTTTATCGTTTAGACCTTGAAGGCAAGTGTAAAGTCAGAGATTAGCATTGAATATTTAATTGGCAGTTTTTGTGGACATATATGGAAACGGAAAAAATCTTCTATGTTGGAACACTCGAATGAAGCACGATTCACGCCGAGACTTGTTGTACGGAAATATGGAGATAGAAGATTATGGTATTTATGATTTATGGAATTATGAATATTCTTCTATGAATGAGGCGTGTGAAGCATAGTTGATTTATGAAAAATTCCTACATATATGGAGTTAATATTGGAGAATATATGAGATAGATTGTGATGAGGAAAATCCATTTATTTGTGGGATTTGGATATGCTTCAAAAAGCAGATTTGGAATAGGAATATTGTGGAGATAATCAAGGAGTATTCTGATCTGATTCATGGATATAAAAGGCGACAAACATGGCTGCATACTTACGGATTTAATAGAGCAAAAATCTGAATACAGTTTTTTGAGACTTTCGAGAATGACTAAGAGTCTGATTCATATGTTCCAACATACTTGACCTGCTGCACAAAGTTCAGAACCATAAACCTTAATTCATCGGGAGGAGGAGATCCAGCGTCGACGAGTTTCGAGGTAAGAGGGAGTCTGATCAAGGCGGATCGGTAGCAAGGGGAGCTTGCAGAATTCACACGCTATAGTTAGTAAAGATAAGTATTTTGTAATATTGTACTGTATTTTTCTAATTAGTGAATTCATTCTGAACTAGGCCATGCCCCGCAGATGTAGGTGGATTTCACCGAACTGCGTAACCAAGTCGTGTGTCTTTTACATTTTTACTATTACGTACTTGGTTAAATAGGTCATGTTGGAACATACTAACTAGGATTATAAAAATCGTTAAAACCAAAATTTCATTTGGTATCAGAGCTTGGTCACTTATTATTCCCTTGGTTGTGTCAAGGAAAGTGTGATCCGGTTTTACCAAGACGACTAAAGAAGGAGCTTCAGTGTCTCGGCCACCTCTGCTAGAAGGCAACAACTGCAACTATTGGAAGGCACTTATGAGAGTCTTCATCAATTCGCTGGATGAATTGGCATGGTTTTATGTTGAGAATGAGTGGAATCATCTTGCTGAAGATGGTGTATCGACAGAAGGAGAGTCAAGCCAAAGGAAGCAGAAACTCAAAGACAAAGCTAGTTGGACACCTGATGACCTCAAAGCCTCTCTGGCAAATTCAAAGGCACTGAATGCAATCTTTACTGCGGTTGATGAAAACCAGTTCAAACTCATCTCTACATGTCATCAAGCCAAGAAAGCATGGGAAATCCTGCAAACAGTTCACGAGGGAACGAGTAGAGTTCGAGAGTCCAAACTTCAGATGTTGGCTATAAAGTTCAAGGAACTCAAAATGGAGGAGGATGAAACTATTGCTATGTTCAACGGGAAACTTAGGGACATCTTTAACATGGCATATCAACTGGGAAAGGTTTACAAAGAAACGAAGTTGGTGAAAAAGACTTTGAGATCACTCCCTAAGAGATTTGCAATGAAGGTTGCAGCAATATAAGAAGTAAGAGATGTAGCAACAATGAGCCTAGATGAACTAATGAGATCGTTGCAGACATATGAGATGACTTTTCAACAGGCTGCAAAGAGAAGTCCTAAGGAGTTGGCATTTAATACATCTGCATCAAAAGACAAGTACGAGCCTGACAGTGATGATGAGTTCGAAAAACTTGCGCTTATCACGAAGAATTTTTCGAGAATGCTAAAGAAAGTGGTTAACAAGAAATCTCAGGAAAGACTTGGTGGAAATAGACCAAGACAACAAGACTCTGGTAATAATCGTGGAATGAGGTTTGAACATGGAAATCAACAGTTTTTCAGAAATCAAAACAGTGAACCAAAACAGCCTGGACGAATTCAATGCAGAGAATGTGAAGGATATGGTCATATTCAGGCTGAATGTGCTAACACCAAAAAAAAATAGGGAAAATCATACGCCACCTCATGGAGTGAAGATGAAGAAGATGAGAAGGACGAAGAGGAACTTACCAGCAACTACGTGGCGTTCGGAACAAAGATTCATGATACATCGGAGGATGGATGTTCCAACACACTTAACAAAGCCAAAGCTGTATGTTCCAACATAGATCTGTATGAAGCACACAACGATGAAGGCGATGATCGTTCTGTAAGTGATGAAGATATCTACAACGCCTATGAAAAAATGTATGCTATGTGGGTTCAAGTAGCTGACACAAACAAAGAGCTGAACGAAGAAAAAAGGAAGTTGATGGAAGTTGAAAGAAAATTGCGATTAACAGTTGCAGAACTTGAAAATATAAATGAAGAATTGAATGGAAAACTGATAGTAGCAGTCAAGAGAGCTGAGACGTCTGAAGCAACAATTTCTAAGCTAAATTCTGGAAAGGCAAAGCTTGACGATATTCTAGACATGGGAAGAAACTTTGGTGATCGACATAGTATTGGGTATGGCAACACACACAAGACTGAAGCACACAAAAATTCAGTAACCCTCAAGACTAAGATCCGAGAAGTGAAACGGAAGTTTGGCATGCCTTATTAA
Source organism: Rubia yunnanensis (assembly GCA_037428765.1). Taxonomy (NCBI): domain Eukaryota; kingdom Viridiplantae; phylum Streptophyta; class Magnoliopsida; order Gentianales; family Rubiaceae; genus Rubia; species Rubia yunnanensis. The sequence goes on from CM075067.1 coordinate 73,091,545, forward strand.
AAAAAACCACTCATCTGTAGCTACTACACATTTCCAGGACATTTCGAAGAACAATGCAGAAAATTGATCAGAGACCAAATGTCAAGACAACAACTTATGGCATGTTCCAACATAGGAAAGGTCCAGAAAATGAGAGGTATGTGTTGTCAAACGATCTAGCACATGTCTGGTGGCACACACTTCGCTCATATCTTATTCCAGAGATTCGTGGTACTTTGACAGTGGCTGTTCTCGGCATATGACTGGCACTCCAGAATTGCTCACGAATATTACTCCATACGATGGCGGATATGTAACTTTCGGTGATGGAAAGAAGAGTAGAGTGATTGGAAAAGGTGAACTGAGGGTTGAAGGTTTTCCAGTGTTCACTAGTGTACCGTTTGTTGAAAATCTGAAGGCAAATTTGTTAAGCATAAGTCAGTTGTGTGATGACAACATGACAGTGGAATTTCAGAAGAATAAATGTGTTGTGAAACACGGAGAAACCAAGGTTCTTTCAGGCATAAGATCATCAGATAACTGCTATCTGTTGGAGCAAGAAGTACGGTGTATGATCTCGAAGCAAGACGAAGGAGTTCTGTGGCACAGGAAGCTCGGTCACATCAATTATAAAACATTGGTGAAAATCGCAAATGTGAAAGCTGTACGAGGTATGCCTACCTTAACCAGCAAGGATGGAATTGTTTGTGGACCATGTCAACAAGGTAAACAAATTCGATCCCCTCACTCTTCAGTTCAGTATATTACCACCTCTAGAAATCTGGAATTATTGCATATGGATTTGATGGGTCTAGTCAATACGCCTAGTATAGGTGGAAAGAAATATATTTTTGTATGTGTTGATGATTTCTCCAGATTTACGTGGGTAGCCTTTGTGAAAGATAAATTTGATACGTTGAAAGTATTTAGAAGTCTGGTAGTAAAGTTACAAACTGAAAAGGGAAGTCCAGTTGGGAAGATTGTTCGAATTTGTAGCGATCATGGTAGAGAGTTTGGGAATTCTCAATTAAGTAATTTTTGTGACGAGCTCGGAATTCAACATGAATTTTCGGCACCTATCACCCCTCAGCAAAATGGTATTGTAGAACGAAAGAACAGAACCTTGCAGGAGATGGCTCGAGTTATGTTAGCTGAGAAAGAAATTCACAAGAAATGGTGGGCAGAAGCAATTAATACAGCTTTTTATACAATTAATCGAGTGTATCTATGACCATTCACCAGCAAAACATCCTATGAGATTTGGAAGGGCAGGAAACCAAATGTTTCATATTTCCATGTGTTTGGAAGCAAGTGCTACATTCTCAGAGACAGAGAGCACTTGGCAAAATTTGACAATCGGAGTGATACAGGAATTTTTCTTGGATATTCTATCAACAGCCGTGCCTATCAAGTGTTTAATCATCGAACCAACACTCTCATGGAGTCCATAAATGTTATTGTGGATGATTCAGAGGAAGAACAAAAGTCTGATGTTGTAGAAGAAGATTCCGGTAATACTCATGTTCCAACACAACCGCGTCAACTTGACAAGGCAGATCCGTTAGTAGAAGCCGGACCGCATCAACATGATGGAACAACTAAGAAGATTGATGCTGAACTTTTCAAAGCTGAGTCTAACGAACCCTATGTTCCAACACATGACCAACCTGAATCCAACGTGAGAAGTACTCGATCGGTTCCTCGAGTGGATTACCGAAGGCGAGCTGGATTGCATTGCTTTGTTTCTCTCATTGAACCCAAGAACTACAAAGAAGCCTTGCTGGATGAGTATTGGATTGCTGCTATGCAAGAAGAACTAAGTCAATTTGCACGAAATGACGTTTGGTATCTTACTCTTCGCCCCAAAGGCATTAATGTCATTGGCACGAAGTGGATTTTTAAGAATAAGTATGATGCTGATGGTCTAGTTACTCGAAATAAGGCTAGACTAGTAGCTCAAGGATATACACAAGTGGAAGGGGTCGACTTTGATGAAACATTTGCACCAGTTGCCAGGTTAGAGTTAATTCGAATATTACTTGCTATTGCTTGCTCTATGAACTTTATGTTAATCAAATGGATGTCAAGGGTGCGCTTCTAAATGGAGTGGTAAATGAAGATGTTTATGTTGAACAACCTAAAGGCTTTGAGGATCCTCATTATCCCCATAATGTTTATCACCTCAAGAAGGCTCTATATGGTCTAAAGCAAGCACCCAGGGCGTGGTATGAACGACTTACTAACTTTCTTCTTCAGAAACGCTATCATCGAGGGGGAGTAGATCGCACTTTATTTGTGCTTGAAAAGTATCAAAATTTTTGATTGCTCAAATTTATGTTGATGATATAGTATTTAGCTCTACTTCATTTTCTATGATACAAGATTTTGTCACCATCATGCAATCCGAATTTGAGATGAGCATGGTTGGAGAACTCACTTACTTTCTGGGATTGCAAGTCAAGCAAAGAAGGAATGACCTGTTCATAAATCATAGTAAGTATGCTCTAAATTTAGTGAAAAGGTTCGGTCTGAGCAATGCTCGAGCAGTTCAAACTCCTATGGGTGTTTCTGAAAAACTGGTAAAGGATGAAAAAGGAGTTTTGGTTGATCAGAAATTATACAGAGACATGATTGGAAGTTTATTGTATTTAACAGCTAGTAGACCAGATATATGTTTCAGCGTTGGGACTTGTGCAAGATTTCAGGCTGATCCAAAGGATTCGCATCTCACTGCAGTTAAACGAGTTATTCGATATGTAAGTGGGACTTCAGAGTATGGTGTATGGTATTCTAAGAGTCAAGATTCTGAATTGATTGGTTATAGTGATTCTGATTGGGCTGGTAATGCCGATGATAAAAAAAGTACCACGGGTGAATGTTTCTTTATTGGAACGAATTTGGTGTCGTGGTATAGTAAGAAACATAATTCGATCTCCTTGTCTACTGCAGAAGCTGAGTATCTTGCAGCTGGAAACTGTTGTGCACAATTGTTATGGATGAAAAAAATGTTGAAAGACTATGGAATTCAATGTACAAAAATAGAAGATGGATTGTATGGTATGTTGGAAGTTATTTTGATGTGACATCTCGAGTTGACAAGTGAAAAGGGGTAATCATTATAAGTCTTGGAAATAAAAAAAAGAGTTTCGCGGGAAAAGAGAAGGTGAGTTGAAGAGTTGGTTTGGGTTTCTATGTTGTCTAAACACATTCCAAATTCTCTCTTTTGGCTGTTCTTGAATCCCTATCGAATTTATCTCGAAAATCATCTTCAAAACACTACTCTCCGAACCCCTGCCGAAAAACAAAAATGGCCTCCAGCCCTACTATTCCCACACAAGAAGTCGATCTTTCAGGATCGTCTCTACCCTTAGAAGTCGTGGAGGAGGAACTGTGTTTAGTAAATTTGGAGTCGGCACTGGTCGAAAGGGATGGACGATGTGTAGACCAAACTTGGGACGAATAGCTACTGGAAGAAAATCAAGATCAAGGTGGAGAAAACTCGGATCAAGTTGGGGTCGAAGCACTTCCTGAAGGAAATCTTGGTCAAGATGAAGAGCTTAGTGTAGAGGAAGAGGCATCCAATGAAGGTAAAGAGGCTGGTGGCTCTAGTACTGGACGCGATGAACAAGAAAAACTCACCAGTGCCAAGAGGAAGGACCGATATGGAAAGGTAACTGGTCCTGATCCCCCTCCTGCAAAACTGATGGGCATGGAATTTAAGAGTGTAGATGAAATTTTTGAATGGCTAGAGGAAAATAGAGTTGCTGTAGATTTAACAAAAATCAAAAGCATAGAGGGTGAATACCTGACTGTTCAGGTCAAGGAGCTTGTGACGGGTAATATAGGTGATATAAGGAGGATTGAGAATTGGGACATGCAATTTCTAATGGGAAAATATGCTGAGTACAGAGAAAAGGATAAGTTTCATATATATTGGCGTATTCCTTGTCCAAGCTATGTAGTCTTAAGAGAGATTAATGAGGAAGAATCTGCTGGAAGGGAAGTTTTGAAGCATGGAGACAGATTACAGGTTGGAGTCTATGATTCAAATGCTGCTAAACGGATGGAAGAACTAAGGAAGCCTGTGATAATCGAACTGTCGGATAGTGATGAGGAGGACAGTGCTGTGCATATTCCAACACAGCAGTGTGAAGATGAAAATCCTATGGATGTGGATTCTGATGCTGACCTGGGTGGTGAAGACCAGGATGATATGTCTGGTAATGAGTATGATGAGGAACTCGGAGAGGAAATGACTGACCCAAAGGACTTGGATCAAGATGAGCAGTTTGAAAGACAATCTGAAAGTTCAGAGTGTGTTCCAACATAGGACCTTCCTGATTTGGCATACTCGAGTGATGAAGTGCTCGATGAATTTTACCAGACAGCTAAAGGCAAATCAAGAAGCCTGTGATAATCGAACTGTAGGATAGTGATGAGGAGGACAGTGCTGTGCATATTCCAACACAGCAGTGTGAAGATGAAAATCCTATGGATGTGGATTCTGATGCTGACCTGGGTGGTGAAGACCAGGATGATATGTCTGGTAATGAGTATGATGAGGAACTCGGAGAGGAAATGATTGACCCAAAAGACTTGGATCAAGATGAGCAGTTTGAAAGACAATCTGAAAGTTCAGAGTGTGTTCCAACATAGGACCTTCCTGATTTGGCATACTCGAGTGATGAAGTGCTCGATGAATTTTACCAGACAGCTAAAGGCAAGAGGAAGGCTGCTGATGCCAAGGTGTCTTCACAAGCAAAAAGGAGCAAGAAAAGGCAGGAATGCACAAAGAAGAAAATCCTCCCTCCCCTCTCAGTGAGTGAAGCATTGTCATTTTCTTATTTTGATTCAAAATGAGAGGAAATGGAAGAAGTTTTTTCCGAAAGGAAATTTATTCTTGAAAGACCAGTAGACTTAGTAGCATACAAGAAGAGTGGGTTCTCAGAATGTTTGAAGGTAATTGGGATGACAAAAGCAGCCACGGTTCAACTGCAGTATAATAGGCAGGTTGTGATTGAGGTATTCTCTAACCTCATGGTTGGAAATATGGAGTCTGATTCCCCTTGGTATGGAAGGGTTTATGTGAGGGGAAAGATAATTGACTTGTCTGCTGCTAGGATTAATAGAGTTTTGGGTCTTAAGATGCCACAGATAGATAGAGTTTTTCCTGAAGATTTGGAAGTTTCTGATGATCAAATCCTAGCAACTATCTCAGGTGGATATAAGGTAGAGTGGCCAGCAACAGGGTATTCACAAGCATCATGCTTATCCTCAACATTTTTTGGGTTATATCAAATTGCTGTTCATTGTTGGATGCCTTCAACAAATACAACTGCATTAATAAGAGAAATGGCCAAGTTGCTTTACTATGTTGGAACACAGTAGCTTGTAAATCTTGGGCTATTCATACAGTAAAATCTGATCAAACAAGCCACTGCTCCCAAGGCCAAAGGTGCAATTATCTATCCTGCACTGATATCAGCACTAGCCAAGAGTACCAAAGTGAAAGGAAAAGCAGAAGATGTGGTGATTGACACTGAATTCTTGAGGCCAAATAAGAAGACTTTTGGGTTGATGTACATTCATGATTTACCATGGAAACCAGAAGGATCTACATCAGTAGCAGCAGGAAAAGAGGCCAAGATAATGAATCTGGATGCAAGATTGGGAGCTATTGCCATTCAAATTGCATCGCTGGAGGCAGAGAAGATAAGTCTGGAAAACGAGAAAGCATATTTGAAGGCTTGAACCTGATCTGGATTTCTGCTCTATGTTCCAACATGGAGGACAAGCTCAGGGGGAGTAACTGATGCTTGATTATTGCCTTCGGCATATGCTGTTTTTGTTGTCTTTGGCATATGTGTGATCCCAGGGGGAGATTTTTGGATATTTTTGGCTCTGTAATCTGAATTATTTTATCTTTTCTTCGATTTTTGGATTATTTGGTATTCATGCTTTGTGGGAATTCTGGTATTAATTTGTTTTCAGATTAAGTAGTGTGTATATTGTGCATATGTTCCAACCTAGGTGAAGTTTGGAAGACCTATGTGTGTGACAAGATTTTTTCGTTGCGAGAGATTCATGGCCAAAACATTATGGGTTCACAAAGTGCCAAAGGGGGAGATTGTAAAGTCAGAGATTTGCATTGAATATTTAATTGGCAGTTTTTATGAACATATTTGGAAACGGAAAAAATCTTTTATGTTGGAACACTCGAAGGAAGCATGATTCACACCGAGACTTGTTGTACAGAAATATGGAGATAGAAGATTATGGTATTTATGATTTATGGAATTATGAATATTCTTCTATGAATGAGGCGTGTGAAGCATAGTTGATTTATGGAAAATCCCTACATATATGGAGTTGATATTGGAGAACATATGGGATAGATTGTGATAAGGAAAATCCCTTTATTTGTAGGATTTGGATATGCTTCAAGAAACATATTTGGAATAGGAACATTGTGGAGATAATCAAGGAGTATTCCGATCTGATTCATGGGTATAAAAGGGGACAAACACGGCTGCATACTTACGGATTTAATAGAGCAAAAGTCTGCATACTTACGGATTTAATAGAGCAAAAGTCTGCATACAGATTTTTGAGACTTTCGAGAATTGCTAAGAGCCTGATTCATACGTTCCAACATACTTGACCTGCTGCACAAAGTTCAGAATTATAAACCTTAATTCCTTGGGAGGAGGAGATCCAGCGTCGACGAGTTTTGAGGTCAGAGAGAGTCTGTTCAAGGCGGATCGGTAGCAAGGGGATCTTGCAGAGTTCACACGCTATTGTACTGTATCTTTCTAATTAGTGAATTCATTCTGAACTGGGCCAGACCCCGCAGATGTAGGTGAATTTCACCGAACTGCATAACTAAGTCCTGTGTCATTTACATTTTATACTATTACGTACTTGATTAAATAGGTCATGTTGGAACGTACTAACTAGGATTATAAAAATCGGTAAAACCAAAATTTCAGAACGTAACATGATTCAATAAATCTTGACAGAATTCTGTTTGCATTAGGTTTTAAAAATTTAGTCATGCGTTAAACTTATCTTAGGGCGCCTACATAGAGACTAGGTATTTTTGTAAAATTTAAGGAAGTTTTCATGTTTTCTTCTTGTTTTGTGGTCAATCAAATTCTGTTTTTAATTTGCTCAAACTATTACAATACAATATTATGAGAAAGGATCCTACCCCAGCAATTAAGGCACGAAGAGGTTTTCAACTAAACATCGTGGAAATTAGCAAAAAAACAAAACAAAAGAACACACAGCTGTACTTCCTGGAGAAGGTGTTATTGATACGTGTCCTATACTCTTATTTACATCATTTGAGATAGAGACACATTTGATTAACTTGTTTTCGTCTCTGTCAGGAGATGGAAAGAAATAAGGAAGATTTATTAGTTTTTGTTATGAATATTTAATTTGCAAGGGGTATCACTAGAACATCCTGTTTGTTATGAATATCCTGTTTGTTGCCATAGGGATTCACTAGAACATTTTTTCATTACATGCCCCCTGGCCAAATCTGTATGGAGCTACATGGCTTCCTTAGTTCAATTCCAACTACCTGAACCTCAATCCTTAGCTCAAACCTTTTTCACTTTCTGGAATTGTATGGATCTACCTAAAGGCTATCAGTTGTTATGTAACATAATCCCTACCATTACTTGCTGGTGCCTCTGGAAGTCTAGAACTAGATACCTTTTTGACCAGTGCTCCTTTTCTGCTGATTACATTAGTAAGGAAGCTACTGACATTATCAGGCTATCCTTGTTTTCTAATCCTACATATTTGAAATCCACAAATGACATGCCTCATCTAATCAAAAATCTTCTGCCTCAGTTCAGACCTCCTCGTAAACCGATCATTAAAACTGTAAGTTGGGAGAGACCTTCACAACATTGCATTAAGATTAACACGGATGCATCTTGGTTTCCTAATAAGGCTTCAGTAGGGGTAATTATAAGGAATTGTATTGGTTCACCCATAATGATCAAATCTGATACCATCTCTGCTGATTCATCTCTTCTTGCTGAAATCCTTGCGGTCAAAATTGCTTGTCAGAGTTACAACAATTTGAATGAATCAGTTACTATCGAATCAGACTCTTTATTGGCGGTCAAAATGATATGTGAACCTTATACTGCTCATTGGCATGTATTTGATGTGGCTTACAAAGTTAACCATCTTCTTAATGGTGCTGTGCTTTAGTATGTGCCTAGGGAGGATAACTTGGTTGCAGATGCAATAGCTAAATATCATTCTGCTCATAATCTGACTTTGCATCTCAGTAATACTCCTGTGCATATTAGGGGTCTTATTTCTCTTGATAAGATACATACTCCCCAGATTAGAACTATTTCACATTGCTTGTGATAGGATGGATACTGCTGATGGTTTTTTCTTTTGTACAGGTTCCTCTCAACTGAACTCACCTTGGATACCTCACTACTATTACTGATCTTGCCGTGCTGCTGCTTGGTGACTCGGAGACTGAGGCTCGGGCTCATTCAACATATGTTATTCCACTTTTGCTATATCTCTTTATAGCTGGCATTTACTAGTTAGTTGCCTGGCCAAACAGCGAATTAACACGGGGTGTGGAGATTCGTTGCTTTGGAATCGCAACTAACTAAACTCGTTTGATATTTCAGATCATGTATAATTCTTAGTGTAGGCTATACTTCACTTTTGTGGGCAATGCGGATGCCTTCTGTAAAGTTACTCGTACTATACTCTGGTTCTTTTTGGTTTGGGGTACCAATATATCAACCCCCACCCTTGGGTGATTTTCATTAAAAAAAAACAAAAATAAATTTGCAAGGGGTATCAATTTGTATTTTACAAGTTTTAGCTTCACTCTTGAACCATAAAAATCTCTCTTCATGTAAAATTAATAATAACTCCTTCCGTCCCTCATAAAAATAAGACTCTTTATGTGAAACAAAGGGAGTATGATTTTACACACTATATTCTAACGATTTTACACACCTTATGTGAAACAAAGGGAGTATGACTCTTTATGTGAAACAAAGGGAGTATGATTTTACACACTTGATCACTCTGGTATAAGGGAGAATGATTTCAGGTTTACATGTTTCATATTCCTATGATATGAGCAAGTGTGAAATGGATTATGAAGTGTTTGAGTAAACAATGGGGTACATTTTCTGGGATGAATAAAAAGTCCATCTTTCCTTAATTTCTTACTTTGGAATACAAAGGTTCTTACTTGACAGTTGACCTCAGATTAGGTCAGCATCAGCTAGACCAAGACTTGGAGATCAGTAGTATTTTTGTCTACTATCTTAATTACGAGGAGAGAAAAACTGATGTAGTCAATTTCAGTTTTCAACGAATTTTTAGTCCGTGAAAATGACTGAGGAAAGGCAAGAGAAGTCTCACTTCAGGCCTATAATATTTATCTGCTGGGAATCAGCTGAAGGATCATAGTATTTGAGTTTGAATACCAAGAACACTCATGTCTTTTAACATGTTTCATTTAGTTTCAGTTATTCCGTTACTATGTTCTGATCTCAGGGGCCTCAGCTTCTGCGAAAGAGGCGGCTGCGCTTCTCGAATGGAAAGCCACCTTTCAGAATCCAGACAACGCCATCCTTGCTTCATGGAATGATCACCAGCCCGAGAACGCCAGCCCTTGTGGCTGGTATGGTGTTTCATGCATCAGTGGTAGTGTCAGCACGTTGAATCTCACAAACTCGAGCATTACCGGCACCCTTGACAGCTTCCCAATTTTATCGCTCCCTAATCTCGAGTATGTTGATATCAGCATGAATCAGCTGTATGGGAGCATACCGCGGCAGATAGGTAACCTCTCCAAGCTCACTTATCTTGATTTCCAGCAGAATCTGTTGTTTAGCGAAATCCCGAGGGAAATAGGCATGCTAAAAAATCTCGAGACTCTTCACCTTAACGGTAATCAGTTGAATGGATCAATCCCTAGTGAGATAGGAGAAGTAAGGTCACTGATTGAGCTAGTTTTGAGTGATAACAGTCTTGAAGGCTCCATTCCAGTTTCCTTGGCCAATTTGAAAAACTTGACATCTTTGCTTCTCGATAGCAATCAACTCTCAGGTCCAATCCCTTCAGTTTTAGGAAGTTTCCAAAACCTTGTTCTTTTGTTCATGCAAAACCACCTGTTCACAGATCAAATTCCACCTTCTTTTGGCAACTTGAGTAAACTGGAGATTGTATCTCTTTAACAATAGTCTTTCTGGTCCCATTCCACCTGAGATAGGAAAACTAGCAGCCCTTCAGTATCTAAGCATATATGGCAATGCATTGAATGGCTCAATCCCACGTTCACTAGGAAATCTCACCAATTTATACCTCTTGCATCTCTATAGCACTCAATTAAATGGTTCAATCCCCGATGAATTAGGTAATCTGAAGCTTCTTAGAGACATGGAGTTGTCTGATTGTCAGCTTACAGGTTCCATTCCTAGTACTTTAGGAAATCTGAGTAGCTTGGAGTCTTTGTTTCTTGGGGGAAACTTTCTGTCTGGTTCTGTCCCCCAAGAGCTTGGCAACTTGGAGAAGCTGAAATTAATGTACATATCTGACAACCAACTTTCGGGTGATCTGCCCGAACAGATTTGCAAAGGCGGATCGCTTAGTATCATCACTGTCGATATAAACAACTTCACAGGTCCTATTCCTCAAGGCTTGAAGAATTGCTCAAGTTTAAATAGAGCACTATTCAACAGAAATCAGATGACTGGAAATCTGTCAGAGATGCTCGGCGTGTATCCTGAAATGGATTTTATGGATCTCAGCGACAACCACTTCTATGGTGAACTGTCCTCTGACTGGGGTGGATGGCAAAACTTGACAACGCTGAAGTTTGGAAGAAATAACATTTCAGGTGCTATTCCTTCTGAATTTGGAAGCTTAACTAAGCTGCAGGTACTCGATATGTCTTCGAATCGCATTGGTGGGGAGATTCCTAAAGAATTTGGGAAGTTGACTTCTTTGCTTAATCTATATCTGCAAGACAATCAAATTTCTGGTGGAATACCTGAGACTCTAGGATCACTGACTCAAGTACTCTTTTTGGACCTTTCTATGAATTCATTGTCTGAATCAGTACCAGAATCCTTAGGAAACTGCCTGAAATTGGTTTACTTGAACTTGAGCAACAATGTTCTGAGCCAACATATACCCGATCGATTAGGTAAGCTTGTTCAGCTAACCTCACTAGATCTCAGCCACAATGCTTTTTCAGGAATGATCCCATATGAGCTTGGAAGGTTGCAGAGTTTAGAGACCTTGAATCTTTCCCATAATAATCTCACCGGTGTCATTCCAGATGATTTGGGGGATTTGCCCGGTTCGCTGTCTGTTAACGTTTCTTACAATGACTTGGAGGGCTTAGTTCCCGACGGTAGAGCGTTCAAGAATGTCACCATTGAGGCACTAAAGGGAAACAAAGCCTTGTGTGGAAATGTTGTAGGGTTACAACCCTGTGAAAGCCCGCCTTTGGTGGGAAGTCGCGGAAGGCACAAGAGGCAGAAACTTGTGCTTGTAATTGTCCTCCCTCTCCTTGGATCGCTCCTACTCGGCTACTCCTCTGTGCTTTTGTTGGGATGTTCTTTCTGCATGAACGCAGAAAGGAACGCTCGGGCGCTGAAAGCATGCATGTCGTATATGCTGGTGATGTCTTCTTTTTTATCACTGGAGTTGATGGCAGAGAAATGTACCACCAGATACTTAAAGCCACTGAAGATCTGAGTCCAAGATTTTGCATTGGAGGAGGCTGTGGAAGTGTTTACAAGGCGAAGCTTCCATCAGGCGATGTTGTTGCTGTAAAGAGCCTTCATCTCTCATCTGAGACGGCTGAGGGCAGTGATTTCGTTACAGAAATAAAAGCCTTGACGTTTGCCAAGCATAGAAACATTGTGAAACTTTATGGTTACTGCTCAAGTCCTAAACACTCATTGTTGGTGTATGAGTACTTGGAGGGAGGAAGTTTGGAAGGCGTTTTTAGCGAGGATGAGATAGCGGGGACTTTGGATTGGCAGAAAAGGGTGACCATCATCAAGGGCGTTGCGCATGCCTTGTCTTACATGCATCATGATAGTTCACCACCAATAGTCCATCGCGATATATCAAGCAAGAACATTTTGCTTGATTCTGATTTTGAAGCTTGCATTTCTGATTTTGGCACGGCTAAGCTTCTGAACAAAGACTCGTCTCATTGGAGCGCGTTGGCAGGCACGTATGGATACATTGCACCAGGTAAAATAAGCACAAATTTATGCTGTAGTCATTTAATGAACAGATGATTATTGCTTCTCTTGACCCATCTTTCCTGAAATTTAGTTTTACCACTTTTTCTACTACTTACTAGTGTGTTCCAACATGACTAATCTAACCAAGTACATAATAACGTAAAACGTAAAGAACACATGACTTGGTTACGCAGTTCGGTGTAATCCACCTACATCTGCGGGGCCTGACCCAGTTCAGAATGAATCCACTAATTAGAAAGATACAGTACAGAGTACAGTTTACAAAATACTTATCTTTGCTAACTATATAGTGTGAATTCTGCTAGCTCCCCTAGCTGCCGATCCGCCTCGATCAGAATCCCTCTGACCTCGAACTCCGTCGATGCTGAATCTCTTCCTCCCGAGGAATTAAGGTTCCTAATTCTGAACTTTGTGCGGCAGGTTAGGTGTGTTGGAACACAGTAGTCTGACTCTTTGCAATTCTCGAAAGTCTCAAAAATATGTATGCAGATTTTTGCTCTGTTAAAATCCGTGAGTATGCAGTTCTGTTTGTCCCAATTTATATCCACGAACAGATTGGAATACTCCTTGATTATCTCCACAATATTTCTATTCCAAATCTGCTTCTTGAAGCATATCCAAATCTCATAAATAAAGGGATTTACCTTATATCAATCTATCCCATATATTCGAATATATCATCTCCTTATAAGTAGGGATTTTCCATAAATCAATTATGTTTCACACGCTTGATATACATAGCCAAATATACGACTTCCATAAGTTATAAAATACTCCAATATTTCGGCTTTGATTTCCATAAAACCTTGGCGTGAATATTCTGTATCAGCATGTTCCAACATGGAATGTTTTCTTGTTCACAAAATTGCCAATCAAATATTCACTTGCAAATCCCTTGACTTTACAATCTCCCCCTTTGGCATTTTTGTGGACCTAATATTTTGGACATGTTATTTCCAATGAAAACTTCCATCAAACAATCAGCATAATACCAGAATTCTCTTAAGCATGAAAGCCGAAAACCAGAATCTAGAAATCCAAGTCATCCAAAACATACACCCAAAATTACAACCATATTGAACAAAACATTCAAATTTAAAACCAACATCTTAAAAACAACATCCAAAATCACTCCCCCTGGGACCACACATATGGCCAAAGACAACATAAAAAAACAATAGCAACCAGCAGCAATCAGTAATGCTCCCCCTGCATTAGTCATAAAAATCAATCTTCCAATCGGGACTTCTCTGCCTCCAGACTTGTTTTCTCCGCCTCCAAAGCAGCCATTTGTATACCTATAGCACCAAGTCGGGCATTCAGAACCATCAGCCTAGCCTCCTTCTCTGCTGCTGATGAAGAAGTTGATCCAGATGGTTTCCACGGAAGATCCTGCACATGCCTTAGCCCGAACGTCTTCTTGTTGGGCCTCAGAAACTCTGTATCAATCACAACATCTGAGGCCTTCCCTTTTACTTTTGCACTCTTGGCTAGTGCAGAGACCAGAGCAGGGTAAATGATGGCATCATTGACCTTGGGAGTAGTAGCTTGTCTGACTAAATGCTGCTGAATAAGTAGTCCAAGGTTAACCTCCTTCTGTGTTCCAACACAGTACATGAGTTTAGCCATTTCCCTTGTCAAGGCTGTAGTATTAGTAGAGGGCAACCAACAATGTACAGCCACCTGATATAATCCAAAGAATCTGGAAGACAAACATGATGCTTGTGAATATCCAGTCGCTGGCCATTCAACCTTATAACCACTAGAGATAACAGATAATATTTCATTTTCAGAAACTCCAAGGTTTTCAGGAAAGACTCCCCCTGTCTCAGGTGTCTTCAGACCCAGCAATGTGTTGATTCTAGAAGCAGAGACATCTATGATCTTCCCCCGTACATATACCCTACCATACCATGGGGAACTTATCTCTAGATTACCAGGCATGAGGTTAGAGTATACCTCAAGTACAACCTGTCTGTTGTATTGTAGCTGGATCGTTGCTGCAGTAGTTATGCCAATCACCTTTATATAATCTGAGAAGCCACTCTCCTTATAGGCTTTTAAATCCAAAGTCCTTTCTGCTATAAACTTCTTCTCAGAGAAAAAATATCCCATCTCTTCACCTTTTTCATCATAATATACAGCAGAATACGCCTTGCTGACAGAGGGGGGAGGTAAAACTTTCTTTTCCTTGCTGTCATGCCTTCTCTTGCTCCTCTTTGCTTGAGCAGAATCCTTGGCTTTAGCAGCCTTTCTTTTGTCTTTTTCCATCTGATAGAATTCATCCAGTACTTCATCACTTGAATATGCCAAATCAAGAATATCCTGTATTGGAACTCTCCCTGATCCTTCAGCATCCTTCTCAGTTTCTTCATTACTCTCAGAACCATCATTCTGGGTAGATAGGTTTCCTTCAGCTGCTTCATCATCCTGATCATCATGAAAATCACCATCATCTGCACCTTCTAGATCATTATCAGAATCTAAATCCATATGATCAGGTTCACCCCTCTGTGTTGGAACATTGTCATCACTATCTGATAGTTCAATGATGGTGGGCCTTCTCAATTCTTCCATCCTCTTGGCAGAATTCAAATCATAGAATCCCACCTAAAACTTGTCTCTGTTTCTCACAACTTCTCTTCCAGACACCTCACAGCCATTTATCTCTCTCAAAACAACACAACTCGGCAATGGAATATAGCAATGCACATAGAATCTGTCTTTTTCCCTAAACTCAGCATATCTTCCCATCACAAATTTTACAGTATAATTCTCAAGCCTCTTTATTTCTCCTATGTTCCCTATCACTAACTCCTTAACTTTAACAGTCAAATATTCTCCTCTAATCCTCTTGATCTTTGTTAAATCTACGGCAACTCTATTAGCCTCAAGCCATTCAAAGATTTCATCCACACTCTTACATTCAATACCCACGAATTTGAATGGACAAGGGTCAGGATCAGTTACCGTGGGTTTCTTCTTCTTGGTTCCAGAAGATTGTTCTTTAGCATCAGGTTCAACTTTGGCTGTTTCCTCAACCTCTGTATTCTCCGTGCTTCCTCCAATCTGAACTTGATTTTCTTCTTCATCTCTAACAGCTTGATAAACATATTTTCTCTGCTCAGCAACCAACACCAATACCAAATCAGTTGAAACTTGATATTCCTTCATGATTTCTGACGCCTCTGCTTCATGTGCGGAAGAATTTGGAGTTGACATTCTTTAAACCAATATCGCGACGGAGAAGAGTTGTTGAAGCAAGAATTTTTTTCAGAGTTTCGGAGAGATGATTGTCGGCCGAGAGTAGAGGATACGAAGGGATTTTTGGGCAAGTTTGAATCCCACTTTAACTCTTCATCTATTCACCTCTTTTCCCGCGAACCCCCCCTTTTAGATTTCCCAAACTTGTAATGATGACACTTTCTCCTCTTGTCAAATCAAGTTGTCATGCCACAATTAACTTCCAACACACCATACTAACCATCTCCTATTTTTGTACACCTTTGCTTCCTTCCATTTTTTTGTTCTTTTTCGATTTTGCTAAACAAAAATAACCAAAACAAATATTTACAAGCAAGAATAATTATAGTAAAAATTACCTCAGATTTGACAAACACCTAAGTGTTGTCGAAGGCTCTCAAAAGAGGTGGCATCCAACGGCTTTGTAAATATATCAGCAAATTGCTCGTGTGTTGGAACATAGACTACTTCCACTTCCTTTCTTTCAACCAGATCTCTAATAAAATGATGCCGTATGTCAATATGTTTGGTTCTCGAGTGTTGAACTGGATTCTTCGAAATATCAATAGCACTTGTGTTGTCACATAGAATCTTCAAGGGGCCTTGATGAATTCCATAATCTTTCAACATTTGTTTCATCCATAATAATTGTGCACAACAACTCCCTGCTGCAGTAGATAGAGAGATCGAGTTCTATTTCTTGCTATACCAAGACACCAAATTTGTTCCAATAAAGAAACATCCACCTGTGGTACTTTTTCGATCATCAGCAATACCAGCCCAATCAGAATCACTATACCCAAACAGCTCAGAATCTTGACTCTTAGAATACCAAGCACCATACTCAGAAGTCCCACTTACATATCGAATAACTCTTTTAACTGCAGTGAGATGAGATTCCTTAGGATCAGCTTGAAACCTCGAACATATCCCAATACTGAAACATATATCTGGTCTGCTTGCGATTAAATACAATAAGCTTCCAATCATGCCTCTATATAACTTTTGATCGACCAGAACTCCTTTTTCATCCTTTACCAGTTTATCAGAAACTCCCATAGGAGTTCGAACTGCTTGAGCACTACTAAGACTGAATTTTTTAATCAAATTCAAGACATACTTACTTTGATTTATGAATAGACCATTCCGCCCTTGTTTGACTTGCAATCCCAGAAAGTAAATCAACTCTCCAACCATGCTCATTTCAAATTCAGATTGCATAATGGTGACAAAATCTTGTACCATAGATGGTGAAATAGAACCAAAAACTATGTCATCAACATAAATTTGAGCAATCAGAAACATCGAAGCCTTGTCAAGCACGAATAAAGTGCGATCTACTCCCCCTCGACGATAACCTTTCTGAAGAAGAAAGGTAGTAAGTCAGCCATACCATGCCCTGGGTGCTTGCTTTAATCCGTATAAAGCCTTCTTGAGATGATATACATGATGTGGATAATGAGGATATTCAAAGCCTTTAGCTTGTTCCACATATACTTCTTCATTAACCACTCCATTTAAAAAGGCACTCTTGACATCCATTTGATACAAAGTAAAGTTCAAAGAACAGGCAATATCTAGTAGAATTCGAATAGATTCTAACCTGGCAACTGGCGCAAAGGTTTCATCAAAATCAACGCCTTCTACTTATGTATATCCTTGAGCAACAAGTTTAGCTTTGTTTCGGGTGACTAAGCCGTCTGCATCTAACTTATTCTTGAAGATCCATTTCATACCAATGACATTAATGCCTTTGGGGCGAGGAGTAAGATACCAAACATCATTCCTTGTAAACTGACCAAGTTCATCTTTCATTGCAGCAATCCAATACTCATCAAGTAAGGCTTCTTTGTAGTTCTTGGGTTCAATTAGAGAAACAAAACAGTGTAGTCCAGCCAGTCGTCGGTAATCAACTCGAGGCACTGATCGAGTACTTCTCATGGTGGAACGGGTTGGTCATGTGTTGGAACATGGGCGTCAGTAGCGGGGGACTGTGTTCCAACATGGTCAGCTTCTGTAGAGTTAGGATTCTGTTGCTCAGTTGTTCCAGCACTTTGGTGAAGGTCAGAGTCAACTGATGAATTTTCCTAGGCTGAGTTTTGAGACTATGTTGGAACATGAGTGTTGCCAGGTTCTTCCTCTACACCTTCTAGTTGTTGTTCCTTCTCTGAATCATCCACAATAACATTTATGGATTCCATGAGAGTGTTGGTTCGATGATTAAAAACTCTATAGGCACGGCTGTTGATGGAATACCCGAGAAAAATTCTGTATCACTCCGATTATCAAATTTTGCCAACTGTTCTCTATCTCTAAGAATATAGCATGTGCTCCCAAACACATGAAAATATGAGACATTTGGTTTCCTTCCCTTCCAAATCTCGTAGGATGCCTTGCTAGTGAATGGTCAAAGATACACTCTATTGATTGTATAACATGCTGTATTGATCGCTTCTGCCCACCATTTCTTGTGAACATCTTTCTTTGCCAACATAACTCGAGCCATCTCTTGTAGAGTTCTGTTCTTTCATTCTACGATACCATTCTGTTGAGGGGTGATAGGAGCCGAGAACTCATGTTGGATTCCAAGCTCATCGCAGAAGGAACTGAATTGTTCATTCTCAAATTCTCTACCACGATCACTTCGAACTCGAATTATCTTCCCTACTGGACTCCCCTTTTCAGTTTGTAAGTCTTCCTAGCTGTCTTTTCAACTTCAGAATCAAATATCAATTCCTGCTCCTAGGACCTGGTCATATACCAATAACTAAAAAACAAAAAATTAGTAGCAAAATAAATAGAAATTAACTACCGTTCCCCGGCAACGGCGCCAATTTGGTGGGCGTCGTTTCACTCACCAAAATAATCTGCAAACTCTAATGATGAAATTAGTACAGTAGCAAGCAGAGTCGATCCCACGAGGAACGGAGCAAAATCTATATTAAAATACCTACTAATATATAGCACTTTTGGTATAGCCACCACGCCTTAATTTTCAGATTTTTTTTAACAACTAATAATGCAACTATAAAATATGAAATAATAATGCAAACTAAAATATATAATTGTCTATAAAATATATGAATAAGGTAATCGGCTCGGAATAACTCACATTAGTTAAACATCGATCATAGGCGCAAAGATAAATCAATTCATATGCATCTATCAGTTATAAGACGGCAAGTATTTGCTAAACCCTCTCAATTCTTTCTTACCTTGTCGACAACTGACTAATTATAATTAACCAATCGTTACTCTTACCAAGATGCCTCCGGAAAGTATTCGCTGAACCAGTTACACACCTCGATAGCATTAAGAATGAAAAGAACCTGATATAGCAATTACCCAAGTATTCGCAAGTAGTAACGCACACTTAATTGTTCCCCATCTTGCTATTACAGTCTTAGCTAGTTAGCTGTTTTTCACAAGAACTCGCTACTTACTAACCCCTTCCAACGATTACGTATTGGTGGAATTAGATAGCATTATCCCAATAATATTCAAGTTGATCAGGCTTAAATATATCAAGAATAAAATAAACCAAGAACAATCAAGAACACATAAGAATCAATTATAAAACAATTAGGCCTCACGATTCATAAACTAATGCTTGTTATTCCATGCCGATATATAAATTAGCTACTCATAATAATTAAACTAAACAAATAAATAATATAATAATCAAACATAATTAATATATTAATCTAACTAACGAAAACAATCAAACCAGGAATTGTAATGTTGCGTGAATAATTCTTCAAAACCAAAGCACTCCTCTCTTCCGTCTTGGCATTAATACATCTATCTCCTGCTCTGTTCCGTGTATATTTATATACACCAAATCAAAACCAAATCCAAATCAACTTCTAATTACTTTTCTTCTTATGGAAGAAATAAGGAAATATCTATTCTAATTCTAAATAACTAATTCCTACAATTAAGGAATTTTAAATGGAAGGAGATAATACAATCTTTATCAATATGGGCAGTGAATATATTTATTTCCTTCAAATCCACATCTCTTCAATAATTCACTTTTACCCCATAACTTCAACAATTCTTCTTTTGCCTCTCTTCCTTCATCCCTGGAAAAATGTCTTATAAGATAAGAACATTTTCCATTGGAGCACATCGCCTCATTAAAAACCTTAACCTGGAAAACCCAGTGGGAAAAAACCATTGGTTAAGGGAAAAAGAGTACAATGTATAGCTCCCTCTCAATTCTTCGCAATCAATGAATTCCTGCACCAAAAACACCTTAAAGTGCAAATTATATCTCAATAAAATCATAATAATCCCACCAAATATGAACACAATATAACACACATCAAGCCATCTCTTGTAGAGTTCTGTTCTTTCATTCTACGATACCATTCTGTTGAGGGGTGATAGGAGCCGAGAACTCATGTTGGATTCCAAGCTCATCGCAGAAGGAACTGAATTGTTCATTCTCAAATTCTCTACCACGATCACTTCGAACTCGAATTATCTTCCCTACTGGACTCCCCTTTTCAGTTTGTAACTTCACTACAAGGCTTCTAAATACTTCTATCGTATTAGATTTTTCTTTCAAAAAGGCTACCCATGTAAATCTGGAGAAGTCATCTACACATACAAAGATATATTTCTTTCCACCTATACTAGGTGTATTAACCGGACCCATCAAATTCATATGCAATAATTCCATATTTCAAGATGTAGTAACATACTGAACTAAAGAGTAAGGAGATTGAATTTGTTTACCTTGTTGACATGGTCCACATACAACTCCATCCTTGCTGGTTAAGGTAGGCATTCCTCGTACAACTTTCACATTTGTGATTTTCACCAATGTTTTATAATTGATATGGCCGAGCTTCCTGTGCCAAAGAATTCCTTCATCTTGCTTTGAAATCATAAACCAAACTCCTTGTTCTAGTAGATAACAATTGTCTGATGATCTTATTCCTGAAAGAACCTTGTTTTCTCCATGCTTCACTATACATTTGTCCTTCTGGAACTCCACTACCATATTGTCGTCACACAGCTGGCTTATACTTAGCAAGTTTGCCTTTAGATCTTCAACAAATAATACACTTGTGAATATTGGAAACCCTTTAATTTTCAATTCGCCCTTGCCAATTACTCTGCTTCTCTTTCCATCACCAAAGGTTACATATCCGCCATCATATGGAGTAACGTTCGTGAGATATTCTGGAGTGCCAGGCATGTGGTGAGAACAACTGCTATCAAAGTACCATGAATCACTGGAATAAGCTGTTAGAGAAGTGTGTGCCACCAGACATGTACTTGATTTTTTAACAATACATACCTTTCTGATTGATTTTACTGTATGAAATTGCCTGTGTTAGAACACAGCAGAAGTTGTCTTCCTGTCGTTTGATCTCTGATCAGTCTTCTGCATTGCTTTTCAGTATGTCCTTGATACGTAAAGTATTTACATATGAGTGGCTTTCTATGATATGGCATCCCATGCTTTCGCTTTACTTCTCAGATCTTAGCCTTGAGGGTTACTGGTTTTTCATGTGATTCAGTCTTGGGTTCTTTCCCGTATCCAATCCCGTGTCAATCACCAAAGTTTCTTCCCATATCTAGAATATCATCAAGCTTTGCCTTTCCAAAATTTAATTTAGCAATAGTTGCTTCAGACATCTCGGCCATCTTGACTGCTGCTATCAGTTTTCCATTCAATTCTTCATTACTCTTTTCAAGTTTTGCAATCGTGAACCGTAATTCTCTTTCACTTTCCATTAACTTCCTTTTTTCTTCGTTCAGCTCTTTGTTTGCGTCAACTACTTGGACCCACATAGCATACATGTTTTCATAGGTGCTGTAGATTTCTTCATCACTTACAGACAAATCATCATCTTCATTGCTGTGTGAGTCATCTAGATCTATGTTGGAACATACAGCTTTACCTTTGTTCAGTGTGTTGGAACATTGGTCCTCTGATGTATCATGAACCTTTGCTCCAAAAGCTACGTAGTTACTGGTGAGTTCCCCTTCGTCTTTCTCATCATCTTCATCTTCACTCCAAGAGGTGGCATATGATTTTCCTTGTTTCTTGCGAGTGTTAGCACATTCAGCTTGGATATGACCATATCCTTAACATTCTCTACACTGAATTTGCCAAGCTTGTTTTGGTTCGTTGTTCTGATTTCTCCCGAACTGCGAATTCCCTAGTTCAAATCTCATTACACGATTATTACCCGAGTCTTGTTGTCTTTGTCTATTTCCGCCAAACCTTTCCTGAGATTTCTTGTTAACCACTTTCTTTAGCATTCTTGAGAAATTCTTCATGATCAGTGCAAGTTTTTCAATTTCATCGTCGCTGTCAGACTCGTGATTATCCTTAGGTGGAGACACTTTGAACGCCAATTCCTTAGAGACTCTTTTTGTAGCTTGTTGGAATGTCATCTCATATGTCTGTAATGAACCCATTAGTTTATCTAGGCTCATGGTGGCAACGTCTCTTGCTTCCTCTATTGCTGCTACTTTCATTGCAAATCTTTTGGGAAGTGATCTCAGGGTCTTTTTCACCAGTTTTGTTTCTTTGTACACCTTTCCAAGTTGATAAGCCATGTTGGAGATGTCCCTGAGTTTTCCATTAAATGTAGAAATGGTGTCATCTTCATCCATTTTGAGTTCCTCAAACTTTGTAGCCAGCATCTGTAATTTGGATTCACGAACTCGACTGGTTCCTTCATGAACAGTCTGTAAAATGTCCTATGCTTTCTTTGCTTGGTGACATGTAGAGATAAGCTTGAACTGATTTTCATCGACTGCAGTGAAGATTGCATTAAGTGCCTTTGAATTCGCTAGAGATTCTTTGAGGTCATCTGGAGTCTATCTAGCCTTGTCTTTGGGTTTCTGCTTCCTTTGGCTTGACTCTCCTTCTACCGCCTTAGAACTTGTATCACCATCTTCTGTAGGATGATTCCATTCATTCTCAACATAAAGCCATGCAAGTTCGTCCAGTGAATTGATGAAAACCCTCATGCGTGCTTTCCAATAGTTGTAGTTGTTGCCTTCTAGCAGGGGTGGTCGAGAGACTGAAGCTCCTTCTCTTGTTGTCATGGTAAAACTGGATCTCACTTTCCTTGAAACAACCAAGGGAATAATAAGTGACGAGGCTCTGATACCAATTGAAATTTAGTTTTACCACTTTTGCTAGTACTTACTAGTGTGTTCCAACATGACTAATCTAACCAAGTGCATTATAACGTAAAACGTAAAGAACACATGGCTTGGTTACGCAGTTCGGTGTAATCCACCTACATCTGCAAGGCCTGGCCCAGTTCTGAATGAATCCACTAATTAGAAAGATACAGTACAGAGTACAGTTTACAAAATACTTATCTTTGCTAACTATATAGTGTGAATTCTGCTAGCTCCCCTAGCTACCGATCTGCCTTGATCAGACTCCCTCTGATCTCAAACTCCGTCTACGCTGGATCTCCTCCTCCCGAGGAATTAAGGTTTTTGATTATGAACTTTGTGCGGTAGGTCAGGTGTGTTGGAACACAGTAGTCTGACTCTTTGCAATTCTCGAAAGTCTCAAAAATCTGTATGCAGATTTTTGCTCTGTTAAAATCTGTGAGTATGCAGCCGTGTTTGTCCCAATTTATATCCACGAACAGATTGGAATACTCCTTGATTATCTCCACAATATTCCTATTCCAAATTTGCTTCTTGAAGCATATCCAAATCCCATAAATAAAGGGATTTACCTTATATCAATCTATCCCATATATTCGAATATATCATCTCCTTATAAGTAGGAATTTTCCATAAATCAATTATGTTTCACACGCCTGATATACATAGCCAAATATACGACTTCCATAAGTTATAAAATACTCCAATATTTCGGCTTTGATTTCCATAAAACCTTGGCGTGAATATTCTGTATCAGCATGTTCCAACATGGAATGTTTTCTTGTTCACAAAATTCCAATCAAATATTCACTTGCAAATCCCTTGACTTTACATTTCCCGTTGCAGAGTTTGCATACACAATGGAAGTGACAGAAAAAATGCGATGTCTATAGCTTTGGAATACTGGTGCTAGAAGTGTTCAAGGGGCAGCATCCGGGTGACTATATTGCGCATTTGATGAGTCCTGCACCTGAAAACATGGAGCTCGGGGACTTATTGGACCATCGGCTTCCTTATCCCACCACGGAAGTTGAAGCGATTCTGATATCCATCATCAAAGTTGCTCGAAGATGTTTGTTAGAGGATCCTGGATCCAGGCCAAGCATGTACATGGTTTCTGAGCTTTTGTCAATGGCTGCATCACCATAGTCATTGCTTGTTCACTTGTACAAATGTTCTTTATAGTGCATGTGATTTTCATTAGAAGGATTAAGGTAGCTCCCTTTATATAGTTAATCGTGATGAGTAAACCTGTTTTACCTTACAGTAGTCTTCATATTCCATACTTCTGAGTTACTGGTGTTTAACTGAGTGAAAACTCTATTTTCTGTCAGCATTTAGTCTTTGACATTTAGTAGATTGATTTCATGAGATTGTAATTTGTACATTGACAGAACGAATGAATTTGTTTTTGGATTTCTTTAAGTAACACTACTTAAAAATATGACACACATACTTCAACTTATATTTCAATTAATAAAAGAAAAGCTAGACTTTTATCAAACAGATACATAAACATTTCGGAGTAATAGCTTATATATTGTCGAGTGTTACACAAAATCTTGCACTAAAATAGTAAACAAAAATTTAATTTACCGAATTGAGTTCTCAAAATCTTACTCTAAAAGGTAGCGAAAATCTAATTTACCAAATTAAGTTTTTAAAATTTACTAAGAGATCATGTTAATTTGAGGTCCCAATTTCAATGAAAGACATTGTAATTAAAACTCGTGGATACTCAGACTACCTTTGATACACTCCAATAAGAGTTAGGCCCGTCCATTTGAGCGGAGATGGTATGATATGGTGGGACAGATGATATGATAGGGTAAAAAATGATATAATATAGTGATAGATGATATGAGAGTACTGGGGATGTTTGAAGCTGAACTGAATTTAAATAAATATAATAAATTAAATTGAGCTGAACTGAATTTAAATAAATATTATATACTAAACTGAATAAATAAATATAATATACTGAGCATAACTGAATAAAAAAATAATGAATTGAACTGAACATAAATAAATATAATATACTTAACTGAATTTAAATAAATATAATGTACTGAACTGAATTTAAATAAATATAATGATTAAAAATCCAAAAAGAGCTAAATGGTTCCTCTATACACTAGGTTTTCAAGTTCACTCCAAACTAAAAGATGCCAACCTGAGACATGTTTTCAGAGAGTGCAACTCGGTTGCTGATGCAATTGCTAAACACATATCCACTCACCTTGATGATTCTAATTTGGACCTTTCTAACATCCCAGCAAACATTAGAGGCCTCATTAATTTAGATAGGGATCACATACCCTACATTAGAACTCATAGACATGCAACTAAGGGCAATTGATACTGCTGATGTCGTTTCTATTTTGTCTCAGGAACTTCTGTGGATCTTTACCACTAAGAGGACATATGGCATGCTGAACTTTGTGTTGCTCTAAACCCAATACTCCAAGTCCAGTGCTCCAACGCATAAGTTCGAAACTCAACCTGATGCTCCAAAACTGAAGTTCCAGTTCAATACTCCAGTGCTCCAACCTGCCTCACTCAGCTTCACAACTGGAATATAACTACAAAATATCCACTCAGTTTTATCTATCAGACTTGCACCTGCTTCTCCTACATTTTGAGACTACTTAAATATGTTGGAATGATAGTTGTCTGGCCAAAGTAAGTAATTAACACATGGGGTGGAGATTACCTACTTTGGAAACACAAATTTCTTCACTTTTCTTTCTTGCACAGATAGCTCGTAGTACAAACAATAGGCTATAGAAGTTGGCTATTCTTTTGGAGGCAACGAGGTTGCCTCAATAAAAAATCCGCAAAACTACTCTCTGTAATTATCTTGTTTTTTTTCCAAAGGTTTGGGGAACCTTATATACAATCCCCCACCTTACGGTGTATTTTAAAAAATAAAATAAATAAATATAATGAACTGTACTGAATTGGATATATATAAATATAATATACTGAACTGAAATGAATTTAAATAAATATATTAAAATGAAATGAACCGAATATAAATAAATATAATACACTGAACTGAATTGAGATGAATTTAAATTAATATAATAAACTAGAGTGGGTCTCCTGACAGGCGGTCTGTCCATAAGCTTATGGATAGGCCAGAGACCTTTGCAAATCAAGGAAAATTGAAGAGCGCGGGTCGGGTCATAAGATAAAAAATGGCTCCAGGTAACCCTCACTTTCTTCATTCTTTCTTCTCCAATGGAAGCTATGGAGCTCTAGCAATGAAAATTTCAATTCCCCTTACAGTTTCCGTCCCCCAGTTTCAATTACTTCCTCCGTTTCTCTGCACCTCTTACCATCTCGCCCGGACCTCTAACAATGGCGATTGGTGGTCTGACGGTGTTACGATCCGTCTTTCCTAACGTGGAGCCACCGGTGTTCCCAGGCGGAGGCAATACTCTGTTTTGCTACATGGTATAAAATTGTTCCCTTTTGATCCAATATGAAGTTCCCTTTTCAATGTTTGAGAACAATTCAAGCGTGCCTCTTAGAGATGAGAAACGAGATATCGTTGTTAAGGAATCTAGCCCACAAATTGTGACTGCTCATAAGGAGGATTCGATGAGGGAAGATGCAAAACCCCCTTCTCTTGCTGGGGCGAATGTGTTGAATATTATTATGGTAGCGGCAGAATGTGCTCCATTTGTGAAAACTTGTAAGTCATTTTTTTAATGAAAACACCCGAGGGTGAGGGAGAGTATATTAAGGTTCCCCAAGCCTAGTCGCAGAAATATAAAATATACATTTAGAGAGGATTGTTCAGTAACGAGTAGTGAAGCAACATAGTTGCCTCCAAAAGTCCTACCATTCTATACTAGATTATGTGAAACAAGTATCCAAAGAGAGTGGGTAGGTGTCGAAGTTGCGATCCAAAAGAGAGGATCTCCACCCCGTGTGTTAATTCCCTCTAATGGCCAGGCAACTTCAAACACATGTTAAGCCTACACTACCGAGTTGAAATACCAAAAGTAAGGCAAATTGATGAAACAAAATTCTATCTCCAAGGAGTGAATAGCATCCATCCAAACAATGCAGTTGTGCCAAAGGTGCAGTATGTGAAATCAGTCGGGATGCTGCCTAGGAAAGAAGAGATCCCTAAAACATCATCCAACCTCCAAATCATGAGTGTCACAACAAAAGACAGGAGTACTGGAAAGGCCAACACAGAGGGATGCCAAGCTAAGGCTCCCGATTGGAAAACTGCCGACTAGTCTTAAAACCTGCATAAGCCAACCAGAGAAACAATATTAAGCAGTATCTGTTCCTAAACCATAATAGGAAGTCATGTTTCCATTCTACCGGTTCATAATATGGATTAGTTATTGTAGTTATTCTAGAGTAGAATAATCTTTAGTTGTTGAAGTTTGAGTGAAATCATATTTTTTGTATATAATCAAACCCCCATTAATGCTTGAGGATATCATTAATGCTTTGTTGATGTTGCTGGAGCTTTACCAAAAGCTTTGGCTCCGCGTGGACATAGAGTCATGGTAAAATCTCATTAATTCTTTTCCATTAAGCACGTTTACTATTGGATTAGAGCTGACTTGGGATGTTGAAACATCTATTTCCCTAATGCTCCCGAGGGATACTTATACTACCTCTATCTTGTAGAATTAAAAAAAGAAATGAATGTTTGGTTGCTGTAATCTGCAGGTGGTTGTTCCTCGTCATAATAATTATGCCAATGCTCAAGACACGACAGTCAGGAAAATGTATCGGGTAGATGAGATTGTGTAGGTCTACTGGTGTCAGCAATTTCTCTACACCATAAATTAATTTTGGCATAAAACCTTTCATTCCTGAGAGTAATTTGGATTCTTCGTTTTGCTTGATGAATGGAATGTAGTACTCTACATCAAACTCTTATTCTTGTTTACTTGAGTTTTTAGTTCAATCAAGACTCCAATTATCACGAGGCAGTGCTTCTTGAGTTTACGTTCCAAACTTAATAAAGTTGGGGATTCCATAATCATGTTTTGATTGTAGCTGAAGCATTAAATATATGTCATGAAATTTACTTATGTTTGTAATACGATTAGTTGGGTATTGATTATACCACAGTAACTTTGTCAATATAGTTCATAATATTTATGTTACACCTAAACTGAGAATAGGTCAGGCGGTGGTTCTGCCGGTACTATTGCAAAAGATGCTTTAGGAAATGATGTGTTGGCAGATGTATGGCTCAAGAACCATGGCTTCAAGGATTGAAGGTACTTTTCCTTATTACTTACCGTTAGCTTTGTCAAAATGATCACATGCATAGGCTCTTTGAAAAGAAATACAGTACTAATAAGTCTTCACAATATGATAAGAGAGATAAATGAAGAAGTCTTTTATGTTTGATTCGAGGTAAATATGGTAAATAGGATAAGCGGTGGAACGCCTCGGTAGGGCCCCATAAAGGTACGGGTGACCCTACCAAATACAAAGTAGTGCAAACCCTAGTCTAAATGATAAAACCTAGGGAAAAACCCTAGGCTAAATGAAAAAATAAAGATGCGGGTACCCCCCCACCCAATTTTTTTAAAGAACTGCTAACCCTAAGCTAGATAGTGCTAAGCCTAGGGAAAAATAAATCCTAGTCCAGATGTATGTGTGAATCTGGACCTATACATAGCAACCAGAAATGTGTACTGGCTCTTCATATGATATCCTCATCGCAGCCGAGACTTGGGTCTCGAGTCTTAAACAATGAATGATGAAGAAGCTGCTAGTGATAGAAAAAAAAGCGCAGCCGAGTGTGGAGTACTCAGGTCTTGAATGGTCTCCATGGTGTGCTGGTGGTGCTGAATCCGAGTGAAGCTAGGACCGCCAATGAAGAAGCAGCTTCTACCATATACACCCCTAAGGTGAAGAAAGAGGGGTGCTATTGGCCTTCAAACGTTCTCATGGTATGAACCGGGGCTAATTTAGAGGGCAAAAGTGTTCGTTGGTAGTGCCAATAACTCTTGTGGATCTCTCTAAAAATAGCCTCCCTAATGATGGAGAGAACAGACACAACTTATACGACGTGCATCAAGCCTGGCGATTATGTAATCGCCCACTCCATTTTAAGCAAATGGACATATGTATGCTAATTTAACACAAAGTGTAGTGCGAGCATAGAGCTCGTAATGACCGTCAAGTCCAAGTAACAACTAGCAGTGGGTTAATTAATTTTTTGAACGCTAATTAATTAACCCACCACCCTCATGGGAAAATGTGCAATTAAAGCATAGAAAAACCCATACATCCGCCAATGCAATTTTAGCCCGAAGAGAAGGGCAAAACTCAACAAAAAAATCCACAAATTAGAGGCAAAAATGAAGCAAATTCGGCCCAAGACTAATCCATGTAGGCTGAAAATTCTCTATTTAATTAGGCCCAAAACTCCTTGAATTCAGCCTACTTGAATGGTACAAAAATGGTTCCAAACCGGGTTATAAGAATACCCGTTTCCTCCTTTATTCAATCCATCCGCTGCTTCCTTCTCGGCCCAGCAAATCGGCCCAGCAGCTTTTTAGCTTTCAGCCCAGCAGCTCGGCCCAAGCTCCTTTCCACTAGGGTTTCATTGCTTGACCCGGCCGACCCCTTAGCAGGTCATGTGACCCGCGCTGCCAGTAACCGGGTCGAAACTCTAGTTAAATTTTGACCCATTTTTGCTAGTCGGCTACAGTGACCCGGCGGCGCACAAAGTGGATCCTTGCCGGACTCGCAATTTTCCAATGTCGAAGAACTGCCGGAATCTAGGAAAAGATGCCGGAATCCACAAAAATTTGCCAAAAAATTCCACCTAAATCTGGGCACTCTTCCCTTGTGCAATTCCGATCGGATTTAGCATCTAAAACAAGGAAATTCCTTCCTCCAAATCCGAGCATGTGAGTTCCGGCCAAGAAATTACCATTCTTCTTGCCGGATTCACATTTTTCCGACGAGCAAAAACAACATTAACAACACTCCTTTATTCTCTTTTCCAGCCGTGAGATACATCTCAAGCATGAAGAAATATGAATCCGAGTCAAGAGGCAGAGAATCGAGGCTATTTCATGCATTACATTTTTCCGGCGACTTCCGATCGAAAAATCTAAAGCTCCAACTTCCAAATAAACTTTAAACTGAATTTTCCAATTTCTTTTCCGATTGGATAATGCATAACAAAATGAAATCCGAATCCTTCGAGGCATAATAAGCATTATAACTCTCCAGAAAAACATTTTTCCGACGAACCCAATTGGAAAATTCTATCCATCATCATCCAAATAATCCATCCTTTATGAAAAACTGCTCCTCCAAGCATCTAGATCTGAACATTATCATGAGATTGAAACAACGAGGACAATACTTTGGGCCAATCGTCGTTAATGATTCCAATTAAACCAAATATCTCCAAACATCTGTCTTGAATCCGGCTAATCCCAAAACATCAACCCCATCTAACAATAACATTCAAACATCCAAAATCTTGAATTCCACATGAGTGTTCATTAGATAAGAAAATAAACTTGAATTCTTGGCAAAAAGCATAGCAATCTAGTCAAAAATTTTGATTAAAACAAACAACCATGGCCGAGCTGGCACAGGGATCTGATCACATGATTGCCATCTCATCAAATCCATCATGAACTCTTCCAAATACTAAAGTTCTTTTATGCCTCAAATTCATCTCTACTCCCAATCCAACATAAACATCACATAAACTATCCACCATAAACAAATAATCTTCCGTACAAATCCACGCAGATTCATCATATATAAACCCCTCATCCATCACGTAGATTAGATCTATCAACGAAAGATTAAAACTTACTTGGAATTATATATCTTGATTTAATCCACTCCATCAACAAACAAGATTGAAAAAATTGAAATCTTCAATCATGTTTTGAGTCCGAACATGAATCTGGCCTCCTCCACGGTGCACGCAAATCAACGGTGATGCTCGACAAGATCGAAAAGGTAGATCTTCATCCAAAAAACCCAGATCCAAAGATCAAATCTTCAAATTTGAGCGCAAATCATACATCGAAAGATGCCCGACGAGGAATCCAACATCCAACATTAATGTTGGATTCCTCGCCGGAAACTCAGAATCGTAGAGGAGAAACTTGAAGAAAAGAGGCTACGAGGAGAAACTTGATTCGAGCACCAAGGAGCGTTGGCTCAATCATTTTTAAGTGTGGATGCAGGGAGACCTGACTTACCTTGTCGTGAGAATGACAGGACATTGGCGACCTATGGGATCAATGCTGTGTGTAATCACCTTGGTTGTGTGGTACCATTTAACTCAGCTGAGAACAATATGATTCAGATACCGCGAAGATATATGGTTTAGAATCTGCCTTAGGACAACTATGACATTCTTCAGATTAAGATGGAAAAATGGAAGCTGATGAGGGGATAATTCTTCACTAATCAAACAACAAACCCTTACAAGACTATCCAAGATCTAGGGGATGATGAGATTTGATACAAAAATGCATATTCTCTCCCCGATCCTAATGTACATTTAGCGAAATAGTTATTATCAGTGTGCAAACAGTGAATTGTTCAGAAGCTGTTTTTCCATATGGTATAATCACACTAAATTGTGATGCATCAGAAAGTAGTTCTTAGTAGGTTAGGTTATAATACAGAAGACAATGAACCGAGCAATCTCATACTTGAATGTTTCTGAATGATGCATACTCAAATTGGTACCCGAAAGCAGATAACTTCTGAGTTCTGACACTAATAACTTAAAAAAGAACATGGCAGAAAACTAACAAGTACATGTTGGATTCTAACAAGTACATACTAAATAATAACAGCTTCAACATATAAGAAAATTAATGCACCTCGTAATAAAAGTAACAAGTACACACTAGATCCTAACATATGCAATATATAAGTAAACAGATTCAATTCCTAATTCAAATTGAACAACCAACAAAATTATTTTTTTAGAAGTCATATAGAACACAACTAACAAATACAAACAAGTTACTAACATATGCAACATATACCGTAAACAGATGCAACTCATTATTCAAAACGTACAACTAACAACAAATGAAAAAAAGGTCAGACAGTACAACAAACATGTACACATTAAATACTAACATGTGCAAAATATAAGCAAACAGATGCAGCTCGTAATTCAAAATGAACAATCCGCAAAAAAAGAAAAAAAGGTCATTCATAGTACAACTAACAGGTACACATTGAATAATAACAGCTGCAACATATAAGAAAACTAATGCACCTCGTAATAAAACTAACAAGTACATACTGGATTCTAAGGGATGCAATATATAAGTAAACATATGCAGTTCCTAATTCAAAATAACAACCAACAACATTTTTTTTAATAAAAAAATTCATACAGAACACAACTAACAAGTACACAAGAAATAATAACAGATGCAACATATAAGTAAACAAATGCAACTAATTATTCAAAACGTTCAACTAACAACATATGAAAACAAAAAGTCATTCACAGTATGACAACAATTACACACTAAAAACTAACCAATGCAACATATAAGTGAACAAATGTTGTTTCTTATTCAAAATGAACAATCAACAACATATAAGAAGAAAAATTCATATACAGTACAACAAACTAGTACACACTGAATCTTAACAAATGCAATATATAACTAAATAAATGCAGTTTTAAATTTAAAATGAACAATCAACTACAAATGAAAAAGAAAAAGTCATACTCATTACAACTAATTTGTACACATTGAATACTAAATAATGCAACATATAACTAAACAATTGCATTTGCTAATTCAAAACAAACAATAAAAAATAAATGAAAAGAAAATATCATACACAATAAACTAACTATTACACACTAAATATTAACAATTGCAACATATAACTAAACACATGCATAATATAACGTCTCAACTACCGTACGTCGGTATCTCAGTTGCTTGTCCGTCAATCCTTTTCCAATGTATTCGATAGGATCCTTTTAACATCCTTTTCAGTGTGTGGAACAAGATCCTAACTCTCCAATATACAACTTTTTACCTTGGGCAGTTGGAGTGAATGTACTTAAATCATCCTCCACTCATGCTTATTTTTCTTAATCATTTCATCCGATAAATTATGATTCTAACTCAATATACAAAAACAGCAAATGAATTAAGAAATTGTATCGCTATGACAGGACTTTGGAGTAGCCTCGAGCACATCCACAGATTGAAAGGAATCAAAGTTGTAATCTTCAACTCTAGATGTAGCTTGCCAACTATTTTTCATCAACTCATTCCAGAAGCAGCTGAGACATTGGAATCTTCAACAACCATATCAACCACAACTGAGGTGAATTTCCAATTTTCCATGACAAATCTCAATGTGTAGCTCAGTTGATAGCACTTGCAAATGAACCTGAAGAATATCAACTTCCCAAAAGATGCATGCTGGAGATCAACAACTCAGCTCCATTCATCAGCAATAACATGGAATCTCATTCCGAACTACACTTGGATTCTCTGCAACTCAACTCCATCTTCAAGTCTTCGCTTCAACATGCCAGTATGAACAACTACTACTAATACCAAATGTATACTTTCCAAATCATCCGCTTAAACTACAAAAAACACACTAATCCCATATACTATGGCAAGTCAAAGCTTGGCCCAATACATAAATGGCCCAGTACCTTTCTTCAATTTCTCCAGCATTTTTTCCTCCTCATCAATCTTCTTCATCATCATCATCGAGTATCACCGTTGATGTTGCAGGCGGTCAAATAATCCTCCAATTTCAACAACGTCAAAACCCTAGTCAAATAAAAAACCCCAATCCTCACCCCAATTTCATTTTGGATCTTATTTTTGAGTAAATAAGAACAACAAAGATGGTGTTGGCGGAGTTAGGGTCGAGCATTTTGCGCGCTCTTCATCAGATGAAGAGAAGACAGGAGTTGCAGACTCGGCGAATCATTTTTGATGCCTTGAATTCACATCGAATGAGCTCTCGTTAGTGATCGCTAATTTTGCCGCAGCCCATCCTCGCTAACTAAGAATGAATAGCATTGACCTGTTGCACACTTTTAATTACAATTAAAAGATTAATTTTCATTAATTACAAAAAAAATCCCATTTTGCAAAGCAGTCCCTAGCCTGTCCATAAGCTTATGGACAGGCCGCCTTTCCTGAGACTTACCCAATAAACTAAACTGAACTGAATATAAATAAATATAAGAGCAGGTCTCCTGACAGGCGTCCTGTCTATAACCTTATGAACATGTCAAGAACCAATTTGCAATTAATGAAAATTAATCAAACCCTTCCTTCCCAATCCAAAGAGCGACTCATTTTTCTTCCCTAAACTCTCATTCTCTTCCAAATTTTCCATTCTTAATTCTTCTTCCTTCCCAAACTTCATCTCTTTCCCAAATTTTAATATCTCTAGCGGAGCCATCTCACCATCTATGTTACTTCGTCAAGCCGTTCAGAAGGCCGTTGTGGGGGGGGGCACCGAGGCATTCAGGTCGCCAGAATGTGAAATTGAAAGGTACGCTCCGTCTTCCCTGGATTCAGCCTTTGGTGATGAATCCAACAATAAAACGACTGAGGAATCTGCCCCTTCCTCTTCATTTACTAACGAAGCCATGAACAATGAAACAAGTGATTCAGAGGCGCTATTTTGGTTTGCTTTCGAGGATGGCTTGTTCGATATGGAGAATTGCTTTATTTTCGATGAGCCGAAAGTACACACTGACATCACCGTAGTGCATCTATGTGGAGGTCCGCCTTCAGAATGTCATATAGAGCTGCCCAAGTTAAAGAAATTCCGTCAATTGCTAAAGTTGATGTTGGTGTTCAAACACTTTTTTCTGATACTAAATCATCAGAGGAGTATTCAGTAACTATTTTATGTAGCAAACACAAGAGTAAGAATTCACATGAAGACTCTAAAGAATCCAATGATTGCTCAAATTTGCAGATAAAGTGGAAGATAAAGTACTCATGACAGAAATCTTCCATTAAGGAACTTACAATTACAATAGCATTCCTATCTAGATTAACTAAAAGTCTCTAATACAATGAATCAATTATTAATCTTCAAAAGGGGATCATCTTTGAATCTTCAATTTAAGTGTCATCTTTATATGAATCCTCCTCGTGTCAAAACGTCTTGTGGAGTACAATGTTCAATGTTGTATGATTCCTTAAAAGTTAAAACAAAAAAAGTTTAGATCCAACTGATGCAAAAAAATCATACACATTGGATATTAACACATGCATCATATAACCAAATAAGTAAAATTTCTAGATCAAAACAAACAATAATCAACAATAAAAATAAAAGTCAAACACAATAAAACTAACAAGTACTACTGGATTCTAACAGATACATTATATAAGTAAACATATGCAGTTCCTTATTCAAAATGAACAACCAACAATTAAAAAAAAAGTCATACAGAACACAACCAACAAGTGTGCACGAGATACTAACAGATGCAACATATAAGTAAACAGATGCAACTCATTATTCAAAACGTACAACTAACAACAAATGAAAACAAAAGGTCATAGACAGTATAACTAATAAGTACTTATTAAATACTAACATATTCAACATATAAGTAAACAGATGCGGCTCGTAATTCAAAACGAACGATCAGCAAAAAAAGAAGAAAAAAGCCATTCATAGTACAACTAACATGTACACATTGGATGACAACAGCTGCAACATATAAGAAAGCTAATGTACCTCATAATTTCATAAAGTGTAGAAAACCACCTATTCGAAAAGAAGTCAAAAGGCATCAAAAGGCATCAATTTAGATGTTAACACTTGCACCATATGATCAAACAAGTACATATTCTAATTCAAAATGAATAATAATCAACAATGAAAATAAAAGTCAAAACACAATAAAACTAACAAGTACATACTGGATTCTAACAGATGCAATATATAAGTAAACATATGCAGTTCCTAATTCAAAATGAACAACCAACAACATTTTAAAAAGAAAAAAGTGATTTTATAATCCTACCTAGTTGACATAAGTGCCAATATAACCTTTAAATATTTGAAAGTGCCAATATAATCCTATATAGTTAATGAAAGTGCCAATATAACCCTATAAGTTTTAAGGATGTGCTGATATAACCCAAAAAACATTAGAAATGTACTGATATAACCCTACAAACATTAGGAATGTGCTGATATAACCTAATAAGATTGTATAATGTGCTGATATAACCCTACCTAATTTCAACGAACTATGGCGTTCCGGCTAATTATGAGGGTAAAATTATCCACCCAATTTCAGAGTTAGCCCAAAGGGTATTTTGGTCAATTTACATAGAGTTAACGCTGAAAAATTGAGGTCAATGCCGGAAATGGGGTCTGAGGGTTATATTGGCACTTTCATTAACTAGTTAGGGTTATATTTGCACTAAAAATTATCATAGGGTTATATTGACACTTATCCCTGTCAAAAAAAAGTCATACAGAACCCAACTAACAAGTACACACGAGATACTAACAAATGCAACATATAAGTAAATAGAAGCAACTCATTATTCAAAACGTACAACTAACAACAAATGAAAACAAAAGGTCATAGACAGTACAACTAACAGGTACACATTAAAAACTAACAGATTCAGCATATAAGTAAACAGATGCAGCTCGTAATTCAAAACAAACGATCAGCTAAAAAGATTATTTATATGTTGATTGTACTGG
The DNA here is from genome assembly GCA_037428765.1 of Rubia yunnanensis. Taxonomy (NCBI): domain Eukaryota; kingdom Viridiplantae; phylum Streptophyta; class Magnoliopsida; order Gentianales; family Rubiaceae; genus Rubia; species Rubia yunnanensis. Next base: position 73,127,958 of record CM075067.1, read on the forward strand.
ATTCTAACCTCCAATTTTCAACATCTTCCAAATCAGCCTTCGAAGCCTTGACTAATTTCACAAGTATAAAATAGTTACTTTCCTTCTGTACAATAAAAAAAAGGCACAATTACCACCAATTGAAAAAGAAGTCAAAATGCATTAATTTGTACAGTATAAAGGCATATCTAGTGAGTTGAGCAACAATTAGAGGAGCTCCCGATACATAATAAAGGAAAGCCATCTGACCATATTGTGCGGCTACGTGTGTTCTGCACAGATATTGATTAGGTATCAGTCAATTAAAGGAAAAATATCTTATCAGCAAATGAGCGTTAGAAATACATAAAAAAGATTAAGCTAGACCTGATACCATACACACCAGATGCGTTCACCTTTGCACTCTCCTGAAGTATTTTTTTTAAATTTAAACCATCCATGGATGGGGGAAATTATATTAGGCCTTCCCAAGCCATAGAAAAAGAAAAACATTATACAGGAAGAAAGATGAAGCCGTAGCTTAGTTAGGATATACAAGAGTGAGCATTAAGCTCATTAAGCAACATTTGTTGCTTTCAAAAGGATGACAAGGATTGAAAAGGCAGCTAGAGGATTTTCCAATGGTCTAAGTAAAAGATCATCGAACTTGTTAGTGAATCGACATGTCGAAACAAAAGTCAGTCAGAGTCACCTTACTTAGACAGTAAGCATGTCCACTTCCAATAGTCAAAAGCTCCGAGTTAAGAAACCATGATGAAGTGAATAAGAGGAAAAGATCTTGGTGAGTATGAGTCAGATTGAGCAGTCTGCCTGGGATTTTTACCGGAAAGGCTGGTGAACTCTTTCTGAAATGTGACATCCTGATCATGCAGTGCCTGAAGCTGCCTCCAACACCTGCAGAAATAGGAAACAACACAGCAACTCAGTAGCATCCGTTCAATGAGGCATTCTTAATGAGGGAATACCCAACTGATCTAATCTAATTAGGCCCTGACAGGTATTAGAAAGCACTTTAAAACTGTTCAAGCATGAACTAGACTGAGATAGGAGACACTCTTTAGCCAAATCAGCAACCAAGTTGGCTTGCATGTGTATATGCAGTAGGGAGAAATCTCCCAAGGCTTGGTGAATGTCATCAGCCAATTGAAACAACTTCCAGTGTGCATACATAGGTTCAACAACAAATTTTACTGCCATCAAGCAATCTGATTCAATATATACAGGTATAGAATAGCCTCTACCATTTCCTAATGCAAAAAGTATTGCTCTCAGTTCAGCTTCCAGAGAGGAGTTTGCCTGTGTAAAACTAGTTTGAGCTGAGATAAAACTACCCCTGGGGTCTTTGATTATCATTCCAATTCCACACATGTTGGAGGAACCATTCCATGCAGCATCAACATTTATTTTGAAACCATTACAAGGTCTTTCCCAAGCAATTTTGAAAATTTTTGGCTTAGGAGTGGATTTTATTAAAGGTAAGAAGGAGTGATTTGCAATGCTTAAGTTTATATTAGAAGTAATGTAGACTGGTTTTGCACAAAATGTGTAGAAAATTTGTTCCTTGATTTGGTTCAGCACTGGGCCCCTAATTGGCAAGGCAGAATCAAATAAACATTTGTTTCTCATTTTCCATAGGTTCCAACAGGTAATTAGGGAGGCTGTACTAATTATTGTTCTGTGCAAGGAACTGATACCAGGATAGGTAAGATAGAATGAAAGTCTTTCCCAAATGGATGGGAAAGATCTATTCCGTATCCCCATGAATTGATGAACAGTACTCCAAACATGTACAGAGAATATGCATGAATTGAAGAAATGATCCAAGGAGTCCACATGGTTGCTGCACATGCAACATTTAGAAGGCAAATGGAACCTCAGTTTTTGCAGGACATTATAAAAAGGTAAGTACGAGTTAATAAGCTTCCACATGAAAATTGAGATTTTATTTTCTATCCTGGAAGTCCAAATTAGTTGGGTAGAAGCCATAGTACCTGACTGTGAGCTGAGCAGGAGATAAGTAGATTTAAAGGTGAAATCACCCTTAATGCCTGGTTTCCATATAAGTCTGTCCCTCCTATGTGGTGAGAGTTTTGAATCCTGCAAAATAGAAATAACATGAGATGGAAGATGAGGAGAAATTTCCTGAATCATCAGAAATTTGTTTGAGATGAATTCCGATACTGTACAGTTCTCCGGGATATGGACAAGGTTTAAATCACAGTGGTCCATAATTGGCCCTATATCTAGCCAGTTAGAGGTCCAGAAATTACAGTCTCCCCTACCAACTATGGCTCTGGAGTTTTGTTCAGCCCAAACATTAAAAGAGCAAATCCTTTTCCAATTAGAAGAGGTTCTATAGGAGGGTGGCAGGGATGCAAGAAGATGAGTCCATAAAGCCTCAGCCTTTTGGAATTTCCACCATGGCTTAACAGAGCAGGTATCAATTATGGTGCTTATTGATCTGAAACCTAGACCATTTTAATTAAGAGGGAAGCAAAGAGCATCCCATCTTCTCCATGATCTTTTAGGTTTTTGATCAATATGCCCCCAAAAGAATCTACTGAGTTTCTTTTCTATGGTGGAAATTACCAGCTGGCTCGGCTTTAGTACTGACCATATGTTCTGGGGAATAGAGAAAATGCAGGACTTTATGAGTGTACTTTTACCCCCAGTAGATAGCCATTTATTTTTCCAACTACAAATCCTATTATCAATCTGCTCAATGAGTGGCTGGAAATAGGATTTTTTTGCTATTCCTGTGAAGATAGGCACACCTAAATATGTGAATGGAAAAATCCCTATTTTCATGCCTAGGGTCCTCTTTATTATGTTAATTGTGTGAGCAGATGCATGTTTCCCAATGAAAATGTCACTTTTGCCGTAATTTATTTTTTGACCCGTGACTTCCTCAAATGTGGACAGGAAAGCTTTAAGTCTACACAATGTTTTTTTCTCACCCTTAAAAAAGACCACAGTGTCATCAGCATAAGATAAATGGGAAATTTTTAGAGAGTTACCTGGAAGGTCATAATAGGACAGCTTACCAGTTTGAAAGATAAACACTAAACTTCTAGTAAATGCCTCGGAAAAGATGTTGAAAAGAAAAGGAGAGAGGGGGTCACCTTGTTTAATACCTCTTGTAGATTGAAAGAAACCAGCTGGCTTACCATTGATCAATATAGAGAACCATGACTGTGATAGATTATTCATGATGGGAAAGATAAATCTAGCATGGAAACCAAACTTAGAAAGTACACTATATAGAAATGACCACTTAACCCTATCAAAAGCCTTCTTAAGATCTAGTTTGACAATGCAATTTGGTTACCTTTGCTTCCTATTCAGGAATCTAACCATTTCTTGTAAGTAGATTACATTGTCCGAGATGTCTCTACCTTTAAGAAAAGCAGTTTATTGCGGGGAGATTAATTTAGGCATGAGTGGATTGAGTCTTGCCATTAGTACTTTTGAACAGATCTTATTAACTACATTGGAAAGACTAATAGGCCTATAGTCATCAAATGACATAGGTATTTTCTTCTTAGGAATGATTGCAATCCAGGTGCAACCAAAACCCCTTGGAATGTAATTCCCAGCAAGAAAATCCCGGACTGCTGATAGAAGATCAGTTGAAATTATGTCCCAAGATTTGATGTAAAATTTAGATGTAAAACCATCTGGACCAGGGCAACTGTTCTTATTGAGACTAAGAACAATGTCCCCGAGCTCAGTCAATGTGACAATTTGCATGAGTATATCATTATCTTGTTGAGTAACCAGCTTAGGAATCTGACTTAGAAAATGAGATCTGAAAAAATTACAATCAGGAGTGCTATCATCAGTTAGGAGTTCTTGGTAGTAGTGAACAACTTCAGTCTCTATATCCTGTGTGCTATCTAGCCATTGACCATTTCTACTTTTGATTTTAGTAATTCTTAACCTACTTTTTCTTTCCTTAACTGAGTTGTGAAAAAAACTTGTATTATTGTCTCCTTCCCTTAACCATTTTATCTTGGCCTTATGTTTCCAGAAGCTTTTCTGTTCAACAAGAGCTCTCACTAACTTAGCCCTAGCTTCCTTCAGATTAACCAAATTATCCACTGAAACATTGTGATTATATATTTGTTCTTGAGCTTGTAGAGCCCTTTCAGCCCGAACCACATTTTCATAAATATTACCAAACTGCTCCCTGTTCCATATTTTTAATTCTTTTTTCAACCTTAACACTTTAAGATAAAACCCAAGCATTCCTGAATTGTCTAGAGGGAGATCCCAGTTTTTTTTAATTACCTCCATGAATTCATTCCTTTTAAACCACGTGTTTAGAAATCTGAAGGGCCTAGGGTTTGATGGGATATCACTACCAATAGTGAGCAGCATAGGGTTGTGATCCGAAGACATTCTATTTAGAATTTGAACAGAAGAGGTAGGAAAAGTGGATGACCATGAGGAATTACATAGGCTTCTATCTAATATTTTAATAGTAGGATTTCTGAGCCTGTTGTTACTCCATGTAAATAAATTCCCTACTGTATGGATTTCTTCCAAAGCCATTCCATTAATGAAATCATTAAAATCCTTCATACTGCCTAATTTGGGAGTGGATGGGCCTTTATACTCATTTATGGATGTAATGACATTAAAATCCCCAATAAAGATAGCATCTGAGCTAGCCGAAGACCTAAGATCAGACCAGAGCTGCTTCCTTCCATTTCTAGTTCTAAGTCCGTACACAAAGAAAGCATCTATATTTTTATTCAAGGTGAGACTATACAAAGAGACAGAAAGGAAGTGTAAATTATCACAAATGACAGTAAGTGATATACTGTCATTCCAGAAAAGCCAAATCTGACCACTTGTTGCATACACACATTTGTCATATTGTAGCCGTTGTCTATATAAATCACATTGCATATTGTCATGTTTAGGCTCAATTAAGCAGATAAGTTCAAACCTATGCCTAGTAATCAAGTTTTGTAGTCTTAGCATGGAGGTGTCCATTCCCCTCAGATTCCAAACCAGGAAATTTATCTTCAGTGTTGTATTATTCATAATGAGATGTTACTGGCGCTTTTTGATCTAGTCATGATGGTATTAAGCTGAGTTAAATATGTCTCATTCCTATGCTTAGAATCATTCACTGATTGTCTATTGCTCTTAAACCTAGATGGTTTGTGGTGTAAAGCAGATGAACTTACCTGGCTAGCCTGACCACCTATAGGGTCAACATCCTCAGCTTCTGGAGCTACTTCGTTGATTGTAAGATTACCTGATGTGTTATCACCACTGGTTCCATCATCGTCCTCCAGAGGGAGGAATCTGTTGTGCCTCTGTTTCTGCTGAGAGAAGATGTAGTTTTTAGCAGCAATAATGGTATTGAAAGGTGAGAAGGACTTACTCCTTTTACTTGGAATGCCATCCTTTGTAAAAACTTTCCTTGAGGTGATGTTAGGTGGAGCAGATAGGGAATACTTAGGAGACTGCATTTTGGTGTTTATGCCCTCATCAGAGTCTTTTAGAGTCTCATTATGCTGCACTGCCCTAAGGATCACCTCATCCTTTTTATCCTGATTAGAAGCAATCTGATCTCCCATCTCAGGGTCAGGGCCATTTGAAACTAATATCAAATCCATTGCCATCTGATCACCAGCACTGTCTCCTACCTTAGAAGGCATAATCTCTGGGTGCTTACTTTTGTCCACCTCCACTAGGGATTCAGGGTCATCACCCTCTTCAATAATTATAACTGGACTCTCCTGAAGTAAAATTTTAGCCACTTGCATGCACCCCTTACCGCACTCCAATGCAGTGTCGTCTGCCCTGTATGATCCGAAGCATTCACATCACCTCCATGATGCCAACCGCAAGCCATAAAATAAAAAATAGAAAATACACAAATCCCCTAGATTTCACTACAAACTCCAACCACCATTGACTTTGAATTGACTGGAAGAAAGCTATGAATGCTAGAAAGACAAGGATATTATCAATACATCTATGGTGTATTGGGCGGTGGTGGTGCGGTTATTGAGGGCGGCATGGCATAGTAACCAAGGGAATTGGGTACAAAAAATTACCGGAGAAATTGTCAGAGAAATTACCTACTGTTGCTCAATTCTTCAAATTGCAGTTATCGCCGGAGAGAGAAATCGTCGGAGAGAGAAGACGATGGAACCGAGGAGGAGGAGGTGGTGTCAGGAGGAGGAGAAAAAAAAACAGTGGTGCCTAGACCAGTTTGACGTACTTACTTGATGCGTTAAATGGGTTACTGTAATCTGGTAAAAAAAGACTGGAGAAAGATGTATACATTCTTTTTCTGATTAGATTAAATTAGCTTGGCCTGCAAAAATTAATTAAATTGTATTAATTTCAATTAGGTCCCTGGCCTGTCCATAAGCTTATGGGCAGACCGCCTTCCTGAGACTTACTTTAAATATAATATACTGAACTGAACTGAAATGAATATGAATAAATATAATATACTGAAGTAAATTGAAATGAATTTAAATAAATATAATAAACTGAACTGAACTGAATCTAAATAAATATAATATACTAAACTGAACCTTACTAAAATAAGTATAAAAAATTGAACTGAACTAAATTTAAAAATATAACATACTGAACTGAACTGAACTGAATCTAAATAAATATAATCTACTGAACTGAAATGAAATGAATATAAATAAATATAATATACTGAACTGAAATGAATTCAAATAAATATAATAAATCGAACTGAACTGAATCTAAATAAATATAATATACTGAACTGAATATTATTTAAATAATTATAAAAAAACTCAACTGAACTAAATGTAAATATATATAATATATAAAATACTGAATATAAATAAAGATAGAGATCGCAAACTGGCTATGCGGGACGGACGTAATGGTATAGCTTTGTAAATTTGGAACAGTAGTGGACGCGATGATGAAACACAAAGTTCTGATGATGAAATATGATTAATTGTGGATGAAACCGTGCTGTTCAGGTTTTTAGCAATAATTGAACTACCATTAACGTAATTTAGGAAAATAAGAATTTAATATTTGAGTTGTATATTTCATTTTATTTATATGTATTGAACTTAACTAAACTATATATTGATTAATAGACCTAAATAAGGTCATTTTTAGAATTTTACATTTAAGGTCACGTTTAGAAGTTTACATTCAGTTCAATTAGGAATAATAGGTCTTGAACTAAACTTGTCTGAAATTGGACTGAATTGATGATGTGCTTCATTATGCATGCGTTAACCGTTACATTCGGCATACTAAATGGTTCATTTTATATGTTGGATTTCTAGTATTAGTTGAGTTTACTTGACAAGGGGTTTAGACGTCCATGTTTGGTTTTCTTTTCTAAATCTCACATTTTGTAGACTTAATTAATACTAATGGTCATCTTGTATCCACGGGCTTTTAGATTTTTCTTTGTGATCATCTTTAGTGGGTCGCTCGTGGATACTTTTCATTACATGCTATGTGAGGCCGTTCGCAAGGGCGGTAGAAGATATTGAAAGCTGTTCGCAAGAACAGTAGTAGAGATCGAAGGCCATTCACATTAGAATAGTAGTAGACGAAAGCCACGGACATCAATTCGTGGTAGTAGAAGGATGTTCACATTTTCACACATGCGAAGAAAACCCATCATAATATCGATGCCCTTAGGATGAAATTGGGCCAAAGAAATCTTATATGAACGAAGCAGTGCAATCACATGTTCGGAAAGTGGAAAATAGAGACCAAAGTTCAAAAGATATATAGCCGGGAGGAGGGTTGTAAACGCACTTGGATTTAGAAGGTAAATGAATCTTATAAGAAGATAGAAAAAGGAAACAAGTTCTTTAAGTCATTTACATACGATATGGTCAAAATATTGGGAACGATGGGGGATCCGGCAACATGGTTGGAATCCCCGTCAGAAGCAACATCTTCTACGGGGGGACTTACTATGATTAAAAGAAGACATGGAGGACCTAAAATGGGGAAGTGATAATCTTAGTTAAAATAAAATAGAAACAAATATACTATAAAAGGGATTTACAGAAAATAGGCTGGAGAAGATGATCGGAAATAAGTCACATACACAACCAGAACTAGAGAAAAAGAACACAATATAGGTATGAGAAATAATTCAAACAAGGGAACTTACCCTTGAAAGAGCTGAGAGTGGATTATGCACAGATGATTTAGGAATTAGTACGAGAAAGACAAACTCTGGATGATGGAGATGAGAAGCTGAAGCGAGAATGAAAAAATGGCCTAATATATAGAAACAAAAGAAGCAGTTAAAGAGTAAAGCAAAATAATGATGAGTGTCTGACAAAAAGCAAAGTACCTATTTTCTTATATCGAGACGATGACGGTATATGAATAAATAGCACACTGACTGAGGTCTACATTAAATTCTTCGTTTCAAATTCCCTATTCAAGAGATATAGTGATAACAAACGTGAGGGAATTTAGGCTGGAATACTGAATAACGGGAAGCACATCTCGGAGTTCAAAAACAAAATCACCAAAAATAATGCCTTGGCATGAAGAGCTCAAAATTCAAAAGTAAATTAGAAGAGCAATCAAAGATAAAATTATAGCCAACAAGACTACATCACTTTGCAAGGCTAAAAGTAGCTTCTTCATCACAAACACTCTTTACAAACAGTAACATCATTTTGCACTTAGACTACAAATAGCATGATAGCTTCGTTTCCTTTAATCTTCATGGTTAGGGGGGCTTATAGTATAGGTGTGGCCGAAGAATCAAAGGGCTGAGAGTCGCTAAGCCTATCCCAGCATTATCCTGCCAAGCTTCAGTCCAAAACAATGAACAGGCAGGTGCAGCGGACACACGAATCAAAAGTTGTGGCAGAGAACATGGGCCGGGAAAAATGGGACACACACAAAATGTAAAGGCCACGACCGAGGAACATGGGAGAAGTGGCGTGACCACAATCTCAAAGTCCTGAGAACTAGGAACAACAAAGGGAACGAGCCTATAAATACAACAAGCTCTGTAGGAGCTAAGGTAAGCGGTATAATATAGAGAAATTCCATTTCTTGAAGAGGGGACTAACTTGATCGTCAGATTCGCTCTCCCAGAATCACTTCTAGGACCACATTTGCAGGTAAAGGAATCAAAGCAAGTGAACTGAGAAGAGGCTACCTAGACATGCTACCACACCATGCACAAATGTAATGACCCCTTGCCTAGCCTTTTAAACCATTCTTAAGCTTTTCCTTAGAGGTAGCTTCCTACCAGCTTACACGTTAGATGCTCATTGAAGTCCCTCAAATTCATCACATTGGGGAAGGTCTGTATGAACTCCAGAGGGTTTGAATCTCCACTATACATGGGGAGTCCCTCGAGTGGTTTTACGTCAATGGGCCATCGAGTGGCCATGATTACAGGACTTAAAAGGGAAGCCTGCGACTTGATCCGAAGGCCCAATCACCCTATCCATCTCCCTCGTTAGAGCATCACTCGACTCACCTCCAATCCATGGATCTTCATATTGACTTGGCTAGAATGAAGTGCTGATGCTAGGGTTCTGGTTCAAGGCCATGTATTCAAGCTGCGGTCCTCTCACAGCAGAGTTATGATATAGCTGCTATTTCCCCTGATGATAGGGGGTCATATAAAGGGATATCCAGTTGGGGCCATGAATGCATCTGGTTCTCAAATCCTGGGTAACACCCTATTGGCCTATCCATCGAATAAGGGATTGCCTGGTTCGAAATGTGGGTATCGAAATAGGCACAGAATATGCCAACGTTTGTCTCATGCTAGGGAACGTTGGTTGGGGCCGATCTTGGGCCTCTATCTCCATATCCGCTTGGAAGGATGTTCTTGGGGTGGCCTACAATTGGAATCTTAGCTACAACGCCAAGGGTATCAAAGGTGGGGGCACCACTTGCTGCTATACCATTCTCTGATAGAGCATTGGGGACTCAACTTGATAGCCATCCAATCTGAGGGTTTGAGCTATTTTTTCTAGGTTCTACTGTAATGGGGGAAACATGCTATTTGTGCCCCTCATCACTCGAGCAGCTCCCATCGTAGCTTCTATGAATTGCGGTTCATTCTTCCTTGGTCGGCGCACTTAGCTTTACGACGTAGGGGCTCCAATGCCTCCTACCCAAGGCTCCACACTGACCTCCATCTGTCTCATAGGTACGACAGTTTCTATCCGAGGTCTCTCTCACACCCTTGTTTTTGGGATCTAGTCTCGGCCTACCTCAGGGAATTTGTTACCGATGCTTGAGGGGGTAGGATTCGATTGCATCTTACTCCTAGGTCCCTTCTTCTCTGGTAAGGGGATTGTATTTCTTCGCTGGTGCCTAAGGCTTTGCCTTTTAGCCATTCACTTCTACGCAAGGTGCTTGCCGTAGAGGTGGACATAAAAAACAAAAATATGCAGATTTGACTAACGGTCCCATAAGGTGTGCCAACTTGATGCACCCCAATTTGACACCACCGCTACACTACAGTCGTGGCCAGAATCTGCAAGATAAAGCCCCCCAGAGGTTTCGAGGGGTAAGAGGCTCAAACGATAAAGTTAGCAAACAATAGTCCAATTGTGTAATTAGGAATGGATTTTTGAGTTTGTAAGTTCACCTTTAGCTTTTATATATGTTAACAAGAAGGGAAACTATTTTCTTTGCTTGTGGAGCAAGTACTTCTCTCTTAGGATGGCTAAAAGGATATTACCCAAGGGGTAAAATAGGAGACCTCGGCTGGCCGGACTAGGCACTTAGGCTCAGTACAAATTTACACATTATCAAGAGTTGCAAGTGCACCCGATATAACATGTACTGGGAAGTGTATGCCATCGACCACACCACATGTTATAATCACTATATTAGGTTTGTCTAAATCTCACATGTGAATGAATCGAGGATCAAAGCATTGAATCAACCATCTTATGCAAGCATTCCCTAAGTGCTTAGTTTATATAGTTTACGTGCTTTTTACTTTCATGCTTTGTAGTTGTTAGTAGAAAAACCCAACCCCCATGTTTACATTGCTATCTATTCCTAGAAAAATGTCCAGATTGACAACCCGGATGTGGTTATGTGTGATTGACTTTTAGGCCCTAGCATCTCTGTGGGCATACCCAGGGCTTACCTCTAACTACCCTATCGGTAGCATTGTAGTGAGTTGGGTGAAGAACTATAAATTTTATCTTTGACCTCCCAGCTATTTCTCGGGTTAATTAGTTAAAATTAATTATCCCGATTGGAAGCAGGTCAAATTTTGGCGCCGCTTAAGGGTGCTCGAGGTTCTTAGGAAACTTAAGGAAGCAATAGGGTGGACTTTAGCTGACATTAAAGGTATAAGCCCTTAAATTTTCATGCACCGTATATTATTAGAGGAGGGTGTAAGACTCGTATGAAAACCTCAAAGGCGACTAAACTTGCCTATGATGGACGTAGTGAAAGGTGAAGTCCTTAAGCTACTTAAGGCTGGGGTAATATATCCTATCTATGATAGTACTTGGGTGAGTCCCACCCAAGTGGTTCCAAAGAAAAGTGGAATCACATTTATGAAGAATAAGGACGGGGACTTGGTACCCAACTGTATTCAAAATGGGTGGCGGGTGGTATTGATTACCGCCGCTTAAACGCGGTGACTCGTAAGGACCATTCTCCCTTACCCTTGATTGACCAAATGATTGAAAGGGTGGCCGACCATGCCTATTATGTTTTCCTCAATGGCTATTCAGAATACTTCCAAATAGCTATCGATCCAGAGGACCAAGAGAAGACCACCTTCACTTGCCCTTTTGGTACCTTTTCTATAGACGTATGCCTTTTGGTCTCTGCAATACTCCAGGTACTTTTCAAAGGTGTATGGTCAGCATATTAATTTATCGAGAAATTTATTGTGGTCTTCATGGATGATTTCACCATCCACGGGGATTCCTTCGATTCGTGCCTACATCATTTGGCACGGATGCTAGAGAGATGTATGGACATGAGCCTCGTGCTAAATTATGAGAAATGTCATTTCATGGTGGAAAAAGGTATAGTGCTAGGACATTTTGTGTCAGCTCAAGGGTTAGAAGTCGATAAGGCTAAAGTGGACACAAACAAATCCCTACCCTACCCCACCAATGTCAAGGATGCTAGGTCATTCTTAGGTCACGTCAGTTTTTACCGTCGTTTCATCATGGGTTTCTCTAAAATTTCCTCACCTCTGTGAAAACTGCTGCAAAAAGATATCGAAGTTAATGTTGATGAAGAGTGTATAAAGGTTTTTGACACTTTGAAAAAAATGCTAGTGACCACCCCAATCATGTGCGATGTTAATGATCATGCTATAGGATCTGTTTTAGGTTAGCTGATAGGTAGAGCGCCACATGTTATATACTATTCGTCAGTAACTCTTAACGATTCTCAATGCAACTACTCCACCTGGAGAAAGAGTTACTAGCCATAGTCTTTGCCCTAGAAACGTTACGTCAATACCTCTTAGGAACCAAAGTTATAGTGTACACAGACTATGTAGCACTTCGTCATTTAATGACGAAGAAAGAAGACAAACCTAGACTCATCAGGTGGATACTTCTTTTAAGCGAGTTTGACCTAGAGGTAAAGGATAAGAAGGGAACTAAAAACGTACCGGTGGATCACCTGAGTAGACTACCAACCCTTGAGAACCTATAACCATCCAAGGAAAAGGCAAAGTCGGAACCCATTCGAGAAGAGTTTCCCGACAAATAATTGTTTGGGGTAGCAACTAGCCAACCTTGGTATGCTAATTTAGTGAATTATCTTACCACTAGAGAGTTCCCTCCCCCTATCTTTTGACAAATTGGTGAATGAGGTAAGAGAATATGTCTGGGATTATCCCAACCCATGGAAGCATTATTCTGATCAGGAGATTAGGATATGCTCCCCCGATGATGAGGTAGGTCGTGTCCTTAGGATTTTCTATTCCTTCCAAGTCGGGGGGCACTTTGGATACAAAAGGACCACAAGGAAGGTAACATATTGTGGTCTTTACTGGCCCAATATACTATCAGATGCTAAAAATTTTGTAGGGAACATCTCATCCAAAAATGAGATGCCCCAAGCCTTTTCGATACCAGTTGGAATTTTTGATATGTGGCGTATGGATTTCGTGATCCATTTCTAAACTCTAATGGGAAGTACTACATCCTAGTGCTAGTGGACTATATGACTCGACAACATCGTCGGAACCATGGTACTGATTAAGCATGACAAGTGAGAGAAAATTGAGAGCAATAAAGGAGGAGGTAGAAGATGAATGGTCTAAATCCACGTACTAAGGTGTTAATTAGAGAAAATGAAAAGCTAAGAGACAAAAAGGAATAATACGCAATCATGACGGTCTGACAAAAGTAAGTTACCTTTTTAGATTCTCGAGAAGGCGGTAGAAATATACTATATAGGGGCAGCTTTCAAAGCATAAAAATCAAAGTAATTATAAGATGAGGAAATTGAAACGGATGCGAAGTAATTTTCGAAGTGAACAACGAATGCAAAGGAATGAATCTCGGTTGCAAGTTCGTAACAGCTAATCACGTATGTGATAAGAAGTAATCTAAACATTTGAAATCCAAATAAGTGCGAGATTTCAGGAAATTGGAATATACAGCCAAGAAGAATACAACACTTTACAAAAGCAGTTCACATCGCCACGTAAGCAAACATACTAATATGCATATCTTCGAGGTGAGATAATAAGTTCGTTACGCAGCTTACAAACCTGAGTTTAGCTTCTCGTAGTATTCACTTCCTGGCTGGAGGGGGGCTTATGGTGTATATAGTACAACGAGCAATAGGCTGATGGTCGTTAGGTTCAGAGCAATGGCATCCCATAATGAGGCTAAGCCTTTTCAACCCAAGGTATTGGTAAACAACGTGGGAGACACCTAGTCATTAGAAGGAAGGTGGGCTGACAAACATGGAGTGAGCAACAAACATGAAGACCACGAACTTAGAACGTGGTGATCATGGTCTAACCCACGATCTCGGTTCCTAAAAAATAGGAAGCCATGAATATGTCAGTGTATAAATACAACAAACTGACAAGGAGCTGAGGTAATTGTGACTATCTTGAGAAATTCCAATTCTTAGAAGAGAAAACTAACTTGATCGTCGGAGCTTTCCTGCAGGAGTCACTTCCGGGATAAGTTTTACAAGTGAAGAAGATTTGAGGAGTGAACAAGCAGTTTGCCAGAATGGACTACCACATCACCAACCAAACCCCACCGCTTTACTTGCTTATATATATAGTCTAATATCAACCTTATATGTTTAAACGCTTAAAAAAATACCACTTCTTCGTGGACGACCCTGATTTGCCACTATCTACTTAGTTGTAGTTAGTAAGCATTAAGGGCTTATAAACATTAACTTTGAGAGGTACGTCGACGACCTCCTAAATTTTGATCATCGACTTTTAGGACCTAGCATCACTGTGGATATACACTGGGCTTACCACTAACTACCCTATCGGTAGCATAGTAGTGAGTTGGATGCAGCACTATAAATTTTATCTTTGACTCTCAGCCTTTTCTTGGGTTAATTAACCACAATTAATGACGCCGAGTGGAGGCAGGCCAATTTTTAGTGCCGTTGTCGGGGATGCTACATAGTCTAATTGCCAATTGGCACAACATGTTAGTAGACTAATTTGTATCACTTTTATTTTCTTTGTTTGTTTGGTAGGTTGTTCAGTTGAACTCTGATGATGTGGGGAAATACCACTCAATAGATGAAAATTTGTAGGGTGTGTCATTTTGATCACCCTACAGAGTGTTTCTCGGGGTTGAGCGAGTACGAGAGGGAAATGAAACTTGCTATTCAGCGAGATCAACGAGAGCAAAAGTGGTTCATGTACCACTACTCATCCGAGTTGATCTTGACCCCTAAGCCCGTGGGTGAGGAGATACTTAGAGCTCTAACTAGTCTTTTAAAGACAAGTGAAAATATCGAAAACCAAGTATCTACTTACATTTGGAATTGTTGGGTTCAAATTTCTCACAGTATTGAAACCGCATGCAAGAAAGTGAACGAGTTGATAATCAAGGTTAATCAAGTGATAGGTAGGCAAAAGCTTGTGGATGAGGATGACTAATTACCTTCATACTTTGATGGTTTGAGGAAAGGGGAGCCAATTGAGGACTACAATGATCATGAGTTTAGTCATATCTCTATCAATTCCATTGACTTTATGCATGGATGCAAAGAACTATTGAAGAAAATGGGTGATCCCGAGCATGAATTTGAACATAGATCATTAGATCATACTGTGAATTACCACACCCCCTTTGGTAGATATGTATGACAATATTGTGCAAGACATGTTTGATGTGAACAAAGAGTTAGCCTTAGAGAATTATTCTCTACATGATATATGTTTTAATTCTATAGAAGCTAACCTAGTGGGAAGTGTGGAGGTTGATCCTCAAGGTGAGAATTGTGTGGAGACCTTATCCAAGAACCTTGAGGAACTAGTTTTACCTGAGAGCAAACCTTCAATAGAGGAACCACCTGTAGTGGAACTCAAACCCTGACATGAACACTTGAAGTACAATTTCTTAGGCGAGGGTGAAATACTACATGTGATTATCTCTAATAAACAGTCTAGCGACCAAGAGGGTAGGTTGCTCGGGGTTCTTAAGAAATTCAAGGAAGCAATAGGGTGGACGTTAGTTAACATTCAAGGCATAATGACTTCAACTTGCAAGCACCGTATATTATTAGAGGAGGGTGCAAGACCTGTACGCCAACCTCAAAGGCGACTAAACCTGCCTATGATGGAAGTAGTGAAAGGTGAAGTCCTAAAGCTACTTAAGGCTGGGGTAATATATCCTATCCTTGATAGTACTCGGGTGAGTCCCACCCAAGTGGTTCCAAAGAAAAGTGGAGTCACAGTAGTAACGAATAAGGACGGGAACTTGGTACCCACCCGTATTCAAAACGGGTGGCAAGTGTGTATTTATTACCGCCGCTTAAATGTGGTGACTCGTAAGGACCATTTTCCCTTACCCTTCATTGACCAAATTCTTGAAAGGGTGGCTGGCTATACCTATTGTTTGATCCATATGACAAAGAGAAGACCAGCTTCACTTGCCCTTTTGGTACCTTTGCTTATAGACGTATGTCTTTTGATCTCTTCAATGCTCCAGGTACTTTTCAAAGGTGTATGGTCAGCATATTCTTAGAATTTATCGAGAAACTTGTTGAGGTCTTCATGGATGATTTCCCTATCCATGGGGATTCCTTCGATTTGTGCCTGCATCATTTGGCACGGTTGCTAGAGCGGTTTATGGACATGAACCTCATGCTAAATTATGAGAAATGTGATTTCATGGTGGAAAAAGGTATAGTTCTAGGACATTTTATGTCAGCTCAAAGGTTATAAGTTGATAAGGCTAAAGTGGACAAAATCAAATCCCTACCCTACCCCACCAAGGCCAAGAATGTTAGGTCATTCTTAGGTCACATCGATCTTTACCGTCATTTCATTAAGGATTTCTCAAAAATTTCCTCACTTTTGTGCAATTGCTGCAAAAAGATGCCGAATTTAATGTTGATGAAGAGTGCAGAAAGGATTTTGACACTTTGAAAAGCATGCAAGTGATTGCCCCAATCATCCAACCTCTAGAATGGTCTCTTCCCTTCGAGATCATGTGCGATGTGAGTGATCATACTATAGGATTTTTTTAGGTTAGTGGATCGGTAGAGCACCACACATCATATACTATGCGCTAGTAACTCTTAACAATCCTCAACAAAACTACTCCACCACAGATAAAGAGTTACTAGCCGTAGTCTTTGCCCTAGAAAATTTTTGTTAATACCTCTTAGGAACAAAAGTCATTGTGTTCACAGACCATGTAGCACTTCGTCATTTAATGATGAAGAAAGAAGCCAAACCTAGAGTCATCAGGTGGATACTTCATTTAAGTGAGCTTGACCTAGAGGTAAAGGATAAGAAGGACACTGAAAACGTAGTAGCAGATAACTTAAGTAGACTACCAACCCTCGAGAACCCAGAACCATCCAAGGAAAAGGCAAAGTCGGAACCCATTCGAGAAGAGTTTCCCGACGAACAATTGTTTGTGGTAGCAACTAGCCAACCTTGGTATGCTAATATTGTGAATTACCTTACCACTGGAGAGTCCCCCCCAATCTTTTGAAGAGTTGAGAAAGGATAGATTGATGAATGAGACAAGATAATATGTCTGGGATGGTCCCTACTCGTGGAAGCATTGTTATGATCAGGAAATTAGGAGATGTGCCACCGATGATGAGGTAGGTCATGTCCTTAGGATGTGCCATTCCTCCCAAGTTGAGGGGAAGTTTGGGTACAAAAGGACCACAAGGAAGGTAAATAATTTTGGTTTTTACTGGCCCAATATACTACCAGATGCTAAAAGTTTTGTGTCATCATGTTACCAGTGCCAAAGGATAGGGAACATCTCATCCAAAAATGAGATGCCCTAAGCCTTTTCGATGCCAGTTGAGATTTTTGATATGTGGGGTATGGATTTCATGGATCAATTTCCAAAATCTAACGGAGAGTACTACATCCTAGTTCTAGTGTACTATATGTCCAAGTGGGAAGAAACCATAGCCATAAAGAAAAATAACTCTGCCACATTGGCAAGCCTCCTCAAGTCCAACATTTTCTCACGTTTTGGTGTACCCCAAACCTTAGTCAGTGATAGAGGAACCCACTTTTTCAGTAGGGTCGTGGGAACACTACTTGAAAAATATGGAGTAATCCATATGACTTCCACTGCTTACCACCCCCAAATCAATGGCCGAGCAGAAATATCCTACCAAGAAATTAAATTCATCCTTGAAAAGACAGAGAATACCTCTAGAAAGGATTGGAGTGCTCGGTTGGATAATACTCTCTAGGCCTACCACAATGCATGTAAGACTCAAATTGGCATGTCACATGTCCAGATCCTCTTTGGAAAAAGATGCCACCTCCCGGCTGTGCTTGAATTCAAGACACACTGGGCCTTTAAACGCCTTAACTTGGACTTGAGTGAAGATGGGAAGCATAGGAAGTCGCAATTTCTAGAACTTGAAGAACTTAAGTGCAACTCCTATGATACCTCTTTGATCTATAAGGAGAGAAGGAAGGCTCGACATGACGAGAGTATAGTAAAGAAGGACTTCTTTGTGGGACAAAGAGTTATTGTTTACCAACCTAAGCTACATCTCTTTCCTGGCAAATTAAGATCAAAGTGGGAATGGTCGTATAAGGTGATGAAGGTATATGACCATGGAGAAATAGAGGTAAAGAATGAAAAGGATGGCACAAAGTTGGTGGTACATGAGCAAAGATTGAAACCTTACTTCGAGTGGGTGGGAGTGAACGAGGAGGGTGATCCCCTCCTTGGTGAACAGAATTTGTGACAACTTGATTTCATGCAAATAAGTCGTGAGGATGACAATAAATACACGATGCTTCTTTTTGCATTAATTTCATGTTTTGAGTAGTGATTAGATAAATTTAGCATGTTCTTATTTGTGATGAGGATTTTTGAGATGAAACTCGTGATGAATTTGAAAATTTGAGTCTGAGACTTGTGGTATTGTTTGGAATGGAATTATGCTTGGGTTTCATGTTTTTGGATGTAGGGTATTCAACACTTCCATTGGCATGGATTCATGGAAATTCCTATAAAAAAAATCAAAACACGAGACAAGAGGAGGAAGGCCATTTAGGGCCGCGAGAGTGAGTGTCACTATTTCTCCTAACCTCACTTATGTTTACATGGTTTTTGTTGCATTGGGGACAATGCATAGGTTAAGTGTGGGGAGTGAGTGTGAGCACTTAGGGAGTTTTTATTTTTTGGAATCCTTGGTGCATTTTAATGCTTTCCTTGGTAGTTTTTCTTGTTTTCATTGATGAATTTTGGTTTTTGATTGTTGTGGGATGCTTTTGGATGTACACTTGGTGGTTTGGCTTACAAGGTAGGGTTCCTAGTTTTCATTGGGTTGGTTGTTTTAGGAAGTGGTGGTGTGATTTTGTTTTGATCTTATCTTTTGTAGTATGAAGCCCACTTTGGGGGCAATTTTATGCTACACCTAAAAAATTGAAATTTTGAAAAAATGAAAAATATAAAAACCCTAGCAAGTTGGAAACCCAAAGGGGCAACTTGGGTAACATTGGAAAAAGCCCGGATATGTCAAAAGACCTAGGTAAAAGTGAGAGGTTAGGCCCGGCTAGGCTTATGAGCCTAGGCAAAAATGAGAGGCGGTGTGGAAAATGTGAGAATGTGAGTACCCTTTGTGTGTTAAAGCTAGGAAGAAAACCCGAAAGGCCCCTAGGGAAAATGATAAAAATTGAGAGAAAACAAAAACAAAGTTGATGATACATTTGCCTCCTTGGTTGTAACTAGGCCGAGAATCAAGAATTATCCCTATGTTACAACCAAGTCGACAACTCTTGGATTTCCTTGGTGGATTGTTTTTGGGAGACGAATCTTTGATTGCTTTTGGGAATCATTTTGGAAAAAGTAAGCTAGCTTGACACTTATCTTCTTTGCTTACCTTTTCCCACATTTTACTTTGGGTGGTTAGATTACTTAGGTTTTTTCAGGGAGTGTGAGAGTTGTAAGATTCTTGCTCTTTTGGGGGAAACAAGGTAATCTAGGAATAATTTGAATGCCTCGGCTAACTTTTTCCTACACGCTACATTTCACTTAATTCTTCTTCTTGTCTTTATTTACTCGAGGAAGAGTAAAGAGTTAAGTGTGGGGGATATGATTTCCTTCATTAGGCTAGTGTTAAGCATTGCATTCGGCATAAAAATAGTTTTTTTATATGTTGAATTTCTAGTATTAGTTGAGTTTATGTGACAAGGGATTTAGACGGCCATGTTTGGTTTTCTTGTCTAAATCCCGCGTTTTGTAGACTTAATTAGTACTAATGGACATCTTGTATCCACGGGCTCCTGGATCTTTCTTTGTGATCATCTTTAGTAGGTTTCTCGTCGATACTTTTTGTTACATTCTATGTGAAGGCCATTCGCAAGGGCGGTAGAAGATATTGAAGGTCGTTCGCAAGGATGGTAGAAGAGATCGAAGGCCATTCACATTTAATGGTAGTATATGAATTCCAAAGAAATCAATTCGTGGTAGTAGAAGGATGGAGCCAAAGATAGGCGGCATTGGAGTTTAAAACGGTCAAGGAAGAAATGGAAAATTGTGGTCCGGGAGTTATGCCAACTTTTGGGAACAATCCAAGAAAACTCAGCCTTCAAGGTTTGTTCCATTGGATTTGTCTCCTCAACAACCCATAAAATTGACTACAAGAACTCTCAAAACGGACTAACGGTTCATCCATAGCAAACGAAAGAAGTTCATCCGGCTGAAGCATAAACAGGTCAACGCGGACCACTCATGGCACCAACGGCCCGCACCAAACGATGTGGTCCTTGCCTAATGTCTTGGAACGGATAGTGCCAAGGCCCAACATGGACCACGCCAAACTCGATGGGCCTCGCCCGCAAGTTTCAAGTTTCACTAAAAAAGGTTAAGTATAGGCGCGAACCATCCTATTTTTTACCGCCCGCACTGTTCCAAGTGAAAAATGTCCTATAGTAACATTCTCCTATTGTATTTTAGAGAGCATTCTAGAGAGAGAAACATTCTCTCCTCTTTAGTTCGAGTTCAAAGGGGATGAGGAGTTTGTTGTGGAAGACAAAGAAGTTTAGGAATAGGTGATTGTGCTACATTCATTATTCTTTCCATCATCACCCCTAACCCCACCTAGTGAACCAACTCCACCATATTCATAAGTTTTGAGAGAGATAAGAGAGGAGCCAAAAGACTATCCCAAGCCTCTTAACCACCCTACTCCTTTAAAACCAACTCCACTTCCACAAGACTTTCCTCTTGAAAGTTTTGTACCCCCACCTCTCTACTTTTGGATGCTCATGGTGAAGGGGTTCAAACCTTCACCATATGGATAACATTAGGGTCGTGCCGATGACCTTAAAATATAGAGCTTCTCAGGAGGTGACTTGAGCTTTTAAGTTAGGACAATGTTTTTCTTTTCTTGAAAAAAAAATCTGCAACCATGTCCTCAAACCCTTACCCAAAACCACAATAATACCACCACAATCCACCACCAAAAACCACTTCCAAAACCACCATCTAGGAGTACTACTAGTTGTCTTTTGTGAGTGTTGATTGGGATTTGCATAGTTGTGGCTTCGTAGTGGATGGACCAAAGTTGCATATTGAGCAGAGTTGGAGAACATGGATGAGAGAACATTCATTGAGAAGTGAGCATTCCCATCACCGGGAAGGACCTTCAAGGTCCTAGTTGTGAGTATTTTTTCTTTCTCCCTTATTTCTTTATCTTGTCCTTTCACATTGAGGATAATCTGTGTTTCAAGTGTGGGGACGTAAAGAGAAATATATCTCATTGTATTGTATTGTAGTGTGCATATGCTCCACTTTGATTTGTTTTGTTTGAAAAAAAATGAAAAAACTTTCCCACTAAGATGAAAATCCGAGAGGGAAACTTAGGTAAAAGTGGCAGGCCCGGATAGGTTGAAAACCCAAAAGGGCAACCTATGAAAAAATGAGAGGTCAAATGGTGTGGAAAAAGGTGAGGAGCATTGAAAACAAATGTGTAAAGCTAGGATGATAACTCGAGAGGGCTCCTAGGAAAAATGAGAGAAAATGAGAGAAATTGGAAAATTTTATGCTTCTCTTGATATGTCTATTGGGTGGATTTTTGGGTAAAGTAAGTTAGCTTGGCATTATATGTATACCTCATTTTTGATATGGTTTGTTGGTTGTTTGGATTATCTTAGGCTTTGGGATGTGAGAGAGTGAGAGATTCTTATGTCTTGGGGCTCGGGTAATGTAGGAATACAATGTTGGATGTTTTGGAAAAACTTTGGCATGCTAGTTTACGCTTAGATCTTTGCTTGTTCTTGTTTACTCGAGGATGAGTAAATGTTTAATAGTGAGGAGATATGATGACACATCAAATTTATGTATTTTCCAAAGCATTTAATATCTCTTTTGTCATCTTTTTGTTGTAATACTGCTAGATTTAGGTAGGTTTACATCGTAAGGGGTTTACATGACTGTTTTCGGTTTTCATATCTAAATCCTTCATTTTGTAACCTATGTTTACTCTAATGGATTTTTTGTCCTTACGAGCATCTAGATTCCATTTTGTGAGATAAATTTGTATATTTCTAGTGAGCCCTTTGGAGTGGTTTAGTGAAGGCCATGAGCCAAAATGTGGTAGAAGATAAAAGGGTCGGAGAGGGAAGACAAAGAAGCTGATGAATTGTGACCTGAAAGTTTGGACCAAGTTCTTAAAATGATATAAGAAGAATCAGCCTACAAGGGTGGCATCATTGGATTTGTCTTCTCAAGCACTATAAAATTGACTACAAGTACTCCAAAATCGGAGCAACGGTTCACCTGTAGTGATGCAAAGGCCGGCCGGCCGACCGACCGAACAGCTGATGAAGAAGACCGGGCGCGCATTGCGGGTGCTGTACCACGCGCCACCACGAACCAAGACACAAAGGAAAAAGGCCCTTTGAACCGGATCATGAACCCAGTGCGATCGTGCGCTCATGCGCTCACCCGCATGCCAGGCCTTGTCCAACGCCAACCAAGTGCCTCAAACTGCGCCTTAAACTGCACCTCAAACTACACCTCGCGCGCAAAGAACAAGCCTTGGCGCTGCTCTCCAGACCAGGAATGAGCGCCCAGTGCGGAGTCCCACGCACCCGCTTGCATCCATTCCTTGCTCCCATGCTTCACACTCAAGCCTCGCGCCATGGTGTCTGGCCTCGTGCCTGGTGCCTGGCCCCGTGCTATGCCTCATGCCCACGTCTCGTGCCCATGCCTTGCGTCCACACCACATCAAGCCCTTGCACTAGCGCCTAAAAGCCTTGTGTCTGCCTCGCGTACCCGCACTGTTCTTCACGTGGCCAGCATGCCTGCTATCCCTTTTGACTTATTTTTTACCAACTTGGGCTATAAATATCCCCTCTTCTTCCCCATTTTCCCTAGCCCGGCTCTGAAACCCTAGTTTTCACCCTTCTCTTCCATTTTCTTATTCTTTCTTTCTAGATTTATGTTCTATGTTATGGGTTTTGATTATCTAGGTTAGTTTTGTACTTGGGAGAAACTGACTGAGACTTTCTTGCCAATGTCTTGAGAATCAATTCTATCTATCTATTACTTTCTCTATTGTGCATTTATGGAGCTTTGATGTTGGTTGTTAATGTCATTTATTTGATTGGAAGTTTAAGAATATGCAATGCTTGTATGATGACTTGTTAGGAAAGGGTAAAAGTGGCTAGTTTCCCCTCTTTTGACATGGAATCCAAGAGCATGGGTTAGAGCTTCTAATTGGGCTTATGATTTGATAATTACCAGATGAATGTGATAATGTTGAACTTTTTGTCTTATTTTTTTAATGTAGCAAATAGGAGAGGTCTATGAACGATGAACGTTCTTGACTAATCTTGTGTTAATGCATGAATTGGTTCAATGCTTAGACACGGTGTAGTGTTTATAAGTGTTACCAAGCTTGTTGATTCTTCATCCTCAATGCCATTAATGGAATACTTTTAGCCATTTCTCGACTAAAGGAATCATTAGTGAGGTTTGAAAAAGAGATGCTAAATTCACTCTTGCAAACTAATATCTAAGAAGGATAGATGATTTATCTTCACAACAAGTAGTTAAAGTAATGAATAGGTTGTAGATTCAAGGATAGATAAGAGGTTTGGAATTGGAAATCAACTTCCCCCAAGGTTTTTTCTTTTCTATTTTTCATCTCTTTTTCTTAGTTGTTACATGATTAGCATAGTTACTTAACTTTGCTAGTTATCTTGTCTTTCAATTCATAACATAGGACCAAAACATATTGGTGTATATAGTCTAGTGAGTAACAGGCTGATGGCCATTAGGCCCAGCCCAATGGCATCCCATAACGGGGCTTAGCCTTTTCTGCCCAAGGCATTGGTTAACTACGTGGGAGATGCTCAGTTATTAGAAGGAATGTGGGCTAGCAAACATGGAGAGAGTAACAAACACGAAGGCCACAAACTCAGAAGGTGGTGATCGTGGTCTAACCCATGATCTCAGTTCCTAAAAAATAGGGAACCACGAATATGTCAGTCTATAAATACAGCAAACTGACAAGGACATAAGGTAAGCATGATTATCTGGAGAAATTCCAATTCTTAGGAGAGAAAACTGACTTGATTGTCGGAGCTTTCCTCCCGAAGTCACTTCAGGGATAAGTTTTACGGGTGAATAAGATTCAAAGAATGAACAAGCAGTTTGCCTGAACGGACTACCACATCATTTGGCGCCAACTCTGGGAACTGGAATTTTTCTTTTCATTTCAAGGTCATTCAGGTAAACAATGGTGTTCACCAGGATTTGAGAAGAGCCATAATTATCAGTCGCAAGAGCAAATACTTGTTTGTGATAGAGGAATGCATCATCATCAGGATCAAACTCCAAATAGGGAAAAAGAACAAAGTAAAGAAGACACAGAAGAGAAAGAAGAGAGAGCAGAATCCCCGGATAGAAACTATAACAAGAAAAAAATGGTGCTCACAGCATTCCTAGAAGAAAATGGCTAAGGTTTTTACGATCAATTTTTGAAGACGCTTATGCAAAAACCCTCAAAACCAGAAAAAAGGTAAGCCAAGAGTGTCAGAATCTCAACTATGAAATAGATTTGCGTGACATCGCCACAGAAGACGACATGGACAAATCACCCCTAGCATCGTATTTGTGAGATTTTAAAATGTCGAAGAACTTCAAACTTTGCACGTTAAAATCTACGATGGGATCACAGATAAAAAAGAGTTCCTAAATTCATACAGAAACATGTGATTTCGCAATGCAACATCAAACTAGTTCGCAAAGCATTTCCCATATTTTTGTTAGGAACATCAATCACTTGGTATGAAGACCTTCCAAATGGAAGTATCAAATCTTGGGCACATTTGTCAGACATATTCTCAAAACAATCGCAGATCTTAATAACATAGCCCAGCGAAGTGATAAAAGCCTGGAAAAGTATCATAATCGATTTGTTATGGAAAGTCTATAGGTTTGCGACCTATCATTCCAATCTTCATTAGGAGCATTCATAGGAGGTATGCGATCAGGATAATTCTACAAAGAACTGACAAAGGATATGCCTAAAAATCCAAGGGAACTACAAAAGATAATTGAACAACATGTGCGAATAGAAGAAATAAACAACTGCAAGATAGAGCGGGAATAAGGCAAAAAGAGAAATATGGAGGATTTGCAGAAAGGGTTTATGAAGAAGGGAAAGGGAAACATCTCTTTCAAAGGAAGAGAACCAGGTTTTCATGCTGCACCATTCCAGGATACGCCTCTGACAAGGCTAAGAAAAGAAATATGGCAAGTGAACAAGGAGCTATTTCAAGAACCAGCTCCTATTCTAGCACCACTAGAAAAGAGATCCAAAGCATAATTTTGCGCTTTCCATAATGACCATGGTCATGATATTGAGTATTGCAGAGACCTAAGAAGACAAATTGAAGAAAATTTGAAGAATGGCTTATTAAGCCAATATAGAAAGGAATGGGGAGGTCAGTATGGAGACAGTAACAAAGTAGCAAACCCATCAGCAAGGAATCAAGGGACAGCGTCCACACTGCCAAAAAATCAAGAATGACCGTGGCAGTTGACTACAAGGATGATGCCAATAACGAAGTACCAGAAACATTCATCTTGTCTATAAATGGATTTGTAGAGTCATTGTCTAACAATGCTTGGAAGTCTAGGGCAAGATACTCCCTGCCAGAAGAGCCGTTTGACAAAGATTCCGCTCGGATGAAGCAATCACCTTCAACGAGAAGGATGCAGTGCCTAACACTTTGCTTCAAAACGACCCCATGGTCATTATTGCAAAAATCGAAAATTCTTTGTTCACAGAGTGTTCGTAGACGATGGAAGCGCTGTCAAAATACTATTTATCGACTGCTTCGATAGGCTGGGTTTCAAGTGAACTGATATAAAAAAAATCCACATCCTCGCTAGTTGGATTCATGGGGCGAGCAGAAACGCCTTTGGGAAATATACAGCTACCTGTCACTATTGGATAAAGTGGAAGGAATTTCACCATTATGTGCAACTTCATAGTCATGGACGCCCCAAGTACATTTAATGCTATCATAGGAAGACCATGGATGAACAGGGAAAAAGCAATATGGTCTACTTACCACTTGGTCATGAAATTCCCAACTCTGACTGGAATTGAGGCTATAAGAGGAAACCATCAAACGGCAAGACAGTGCATGGTCATTGCAATGAAGGCGGGAAGGATGGGAGAAAAGGCAAAAATGGTTAACACAATCTCAAAGGATGGTTTATTAGCTCAGCAAGATTCAGCAGCGAACCTTGGAGAAGATAAGGAGTTGGCTAGCTTGGATGACGATGATAGCTCAAAGTGTGTAAGGGCAGGAAAGCACCTTCCAGATGAGGAAAAATCGAGAGTTATTGAAATCCTGCAAAGCCACAAAGAAACTTTCACATGGAGAATTTTGAACATGGGAGGAGTAGACCTAAACATTGCTACCTACTCATTGAATTTCAGTGATGAAGTCAAATCGATTAAAAAAGAAGCGTTTCTTCTCTAGCGATATGCAGAATGCGATCGAAGAAGAAGTTACAGCACTGCTCCAGGCTGTTATATTAAAGGAGGTCATATACCCAAAGTGGCTAGCAAACCCGGTCATGGTAAAGAAGTCAGATGCAGGTTGGAGGATGTGCATTGACTTCACAGATCTGAATAAAGCGCTCCCAAAAGATTTTATCCTTTGAAAAAATTCTATCAACTAGTTGAAGCGATTTCAGGGTACGAAGTTCTAGCATTTTTAGACACATACAAGGGCTACCACCAAATATGCCGTTCAGGTTGAAAAATGAGGAGGAAACATACCAGAGAGTAGTTGTCAACGCATTTCGTAATTAAATAGGATGAAATGTCAAAGTATATTTCGATGACATGGTTTTCAAAAGCATGAAGATGGATGGTTTCACGGCAGATTTATAAGAGACTTCAAACACATGACGTGTCATAGGGATGGAGCTCAACCCCAAGAAATACGTATTCAGAGTAGGTGCATGTAGGTTTTTGGGATATCAAGTGTCTTCTAAGGGCATCGAGGCCAACCCAGAGAAAGTCCAAGCCATAATCAATCTTTGACATTCGCAAAATGCAAACAAGTAAAAATTCTAATGGGGTCATCAGCACCGCTTAGCAGGTTCATCTCGAAAGTGGTGGAAAAGCACTTTCCACTCTTCAAAGTTCTAAGAAAGGCCAAGAAGTTTAGCTAGAGTGAAAAATATCAGGCATCATATAATGGTTTAAAGGAATAACTTCTAACATTGCCAACGCTAAAGTCACCTGCCCTTGGAGAAACATTAACTTGTATTTGGAGATCTCGCAGAACACACTCAGCTCTATTTTGGTTCTCCTTGAAGGAAAAAAACAAGTACCATTATATTATATTTAGCAGAATATTGCAGAGTGCAGCAAAAGCGTATATGCCAGTTGAGAAATTAATCTTAGCTTTATTATACTCAGCACGAAGACTCCGAATGTATTTCCACGGTCACCGGATTGTGGTCTACACTGGTTTTCCAATTAAGAACGTCCTTAACAAGCCTGAATTATAAGGCAGACTGACGAAATGAGCCTTGGAACTAGGCCAATTTGAGATTCAATTCCAACCTAGAACAGCAATCAAAGCTCAAGCGTTAGCAGACTTCATTCCAGAAATGACTAGTGAAGCACAGAAAGCAAGCATGTATTAGTCCCAGAGAATTGACAAGGGAAAATAAAATTGGGAAGAAGAGGCATGGACATTGTTCATTGATGGCGCTTCCAGCAAAGAAGGTTGCTAGGCAGGATTGTTGTTCGTAAACCCAGACGGAGGCAATTACAGATACTCATTGCGCTTCAATTTCCCACTTACAAACAACAAAGCACAATATGAAGCCCTGATTTTTTGGTTAAGAGTGTTCAAGTGTCCTGATCTTACCATCATAATGAAGGTTAAGAGTGTTCAAGTGTCCAGTGGTTCGTTAATCGTTGTCTAACAAGTACGAGATGACTATGAGGTGAGAGAAGAACCATTGGTGAAATATTTAAGGAAAGCCCAACAACTCATAGCCCAGCTCGAATATTTTGATATATAACATGTACCACGAAGCAAAAATACAATGGCAGATGCACTAAGCAAGCTAGCGGCAGCAGGATTTGATTCTCTAAGCAAACATGGAGATGTAGTGGTAAAAGTCATCTCAGTCAGAAGCACGATGTCAACTATTGTGTCGTCAATCCAAATAGATGAGTTAATTTGAATGACATCACTAACTAATAATGTTCTTCGCAAATGGAACGTTGCTAGAAGATAAGGTAAAGGCTAGGAAGTTGGAGTTACGTTCTAATAACTACACCTACGAAGATAGGACCTTGTACATAAAGGGTTTTCTATCTCCATGGATAAAATGCATAGAGCCAGTGCAGGAAACATAAATTTTAAAATAAGTTCACGAAGGGCTGTACGGAATGCACCAAGGAGCTAGAACAATAGCAAAAAAGATCATCCAAGCTGGATACTACTGGCCGACATGTTAAATGATGAAAACAACTTCATGCTCAAATGTAGGAGTTGCCAAATCAACGCTTCAATTTTGCATAAGCCACAAGAAGCTTTGAGAGAAGTATATGGAGCTTGGCCATTTGATAAATTGGCAAAATCATTAGGATGAGTCATGACTGAGGTCACTAGGAAATTTGTGTGGAAGAACCTAGTATATCACTTCGGGGTGCCGAATACCGTATTCACGGACAAAGGTATGCAGTTCACAATCGAGGCATTCACTGATTGGCGTTCGAAGCTCGAGATCCTCCAGAATTTTACATCTGTAGTGCACCCTCAAGCCAATGGGCAAGTCGAGGTAATGAATGGGACTATCGTACAAGGAATCCATAAACAATTGGAAGGAAAGAGAACTAGATGGGTAGATGAATTACCAAACACCATATGTTCATATAGAACAACTATTCGAGGACCAAAGGTGAAGACACCATATAGTCTAGTTTACACTCATGAAACAGTTATACCAGTGGAAATTGGTAATTCAAGCCATCGAGTATGCGATTATAGGGAGAAGGATAATTCGGATGTGATGAAATTGGATTTGGTTGAACTGGAAGAAAAAAGAGATTTGGAAACGATCACATAATCTAAGTATAAGGAAAGAATGGCTAGAGTTTACAATAAAAAGGTGAAACAGACGCAGTTCCATATTGGTGATCTGGTGCTGAGGAAGAATGAGGCTAGTCTGGCAGAAGAACGAGGAAAGCTATGCCCGAAGTGGGAAGGGTTTTACAAGGTGAAAAAGACCCAAAAATCCAACAGTTATGAACTGGAAAGGTTAGATGGCATCAACGTTCCCAATACTTGGCATGTGGCTAACTTAAGAAGGTTTTATATCTAGTTTGGAGATGGAGAATAACGACTATCTACTTGTACATAAACCAGGAGATCATCCTTGGTGCTGTTTCATTTTCATTATTACAAATGCGACCTTATTGGGACAGTATATTATTAATATAAAAACCCACCTTGCTAGACCATGATTACATTTTAACTCTTTACTTGCGAATATTAGAGTGTAAGTTTGTTCATAACATATTGCAATTAAAACATTCGGACTCGAACATAATTTGGCAAACAACAAGCTATAGACCATGTATCTAAACAAGTCATACACTTACGAGCCACAGATCTTGCACGATTACTTAAGATTTCAGGGCTTATACCTTGCAACTTCACAAAACATACAATCGCAAGCTATAGCTCTTGCACAACTACTAACACTTGCAAGCTTTAGATCTTGTGATATTGCAAGCCATAGATCTTGCACAAGAGCAAATCTGCTCATATAAGTGATATAAGCAAGCAATAGATCTTGCATGGTTATGATACAAAATTTTTCGGTACATCCCACAACTTTGTTTTTCTAGTTAAGCAAACTATAGATCTTGCAAAGGAGCAAACTTTGCAAACTGGGATAGCAGGGAAGTGGCTAGCTTCAAATCCGAAAACTTCGCAAATTCATTCACACATGCTCATACAATTGACAAGAAATGGACTCTATAAAAATTAAGCAAATATGTTTTATTAAGTGATAACGAAGACCCAAGTCTACAAGGTAACAGCAAAATTATTTGAAGCATTACAAGAGAACACGTGGAATGTAAAACAACAGATCTACCTATGCTTTAAGGCTCGGAATGAACCAGAAGAAGATAAACCGCCACAGCGATGACTAGGCTCAGCTTCGCGGTGGGGGTGCTCTACCCTAGGCCGACTTTCTTCAGCGTCACGCTCCTCGCTAGTCATATGGTCATACCATGATTTCATGTGTAAATAAGCAGGATGGTGCATTAGACCCTTTCGCTCCATATGACCAAGATATCTAGCATAATACGCCTTGAAGTCGATTATGGTACCAAACTCCTCACGGTCCAACCACATACTCATCACGTTAACGGTCTCCTCAAACCGCTTCAGCTCAACCTTTAATTTCTGCACTTCGTCCTCTAGGCTATGAAGATGCAATCGGACAACTTCATACAAATTAATCCTTTGCCCACCAGTTCCCAAAATTAGATCCCCACCACAGCTAGTAGCTCTGCGAAATGAAGAAGGAAGGGCTTGAAGTCTATCTTTGTATTCAACACAAGTTTGCTCGAGTTGGTGCACTAACGAATCAAGCCGATTGCACTCAACTTTCCAACCAATAGCAGAGTTTGAGAGGTGATCACATTCACCATACTTTTCCTTTAGTCGATCATACAAATCATCAATGCGCCTACACTGCTTGTCAATGATCGTTGTTTTCTGGTGTACTTCGTGCATCTTATTTGCGGCATAGTTTCTGATCTCCTCCTGTTGGAAAATCATTCTCCCCATATTCAACTGTTACCAATATATAAGACCATTTTGCTCATTACAAATCCTTTGCAGATCACGAACAGCATCCCAAGTCTCCTTCACATTCTCTTCCCACTTTGCTTCGAGGTCGTTAACACCCAACAACATGTACTTCAAACGAATACCCAAAGTTAGTGCCCATTCTTGAACATGAATAGGAAGGTTAAGCAAATGCAGGTACACAGTTGTGGATTCAAGGTCAACCAAACCACAAGGATTTCTTTGCCAAGCGACTTAACATCATAGCCATCGGGTATAAATTTACTGCAAGGACATGCTGGGGAGGAAGATATAATCGAAGAAGACAAAGAAGTTTTCCAACCAATATGCAATGGAATGGACTCCACAAGAGTTAGGCCATCAGAAGAGATAAGTTGAGAATATTCTTTTGATATGCGCTTGGTCGCCTCAATTAGTTTAATAGGGAAACATTCAAATGATGTTGGAAATCCATTGTGAAATGGAAAATGAACATAACATCTGAGATAGTCAACACTTTTCAAAAACCTTAGATTAACCATAATATCAAAACCATGCAAGTAAATATATATAAAGAAATAGGTCAAATTATAAAAAGAAAACATAATGATTGCATTAGTCACCAATCATAAAAAATAATACAGACATACTTAGGAACATTTTCATCAATTACATAAACAAAAAGCGTCTTAAGTTCTATAGTGCTAGGATGGACTAACATTAGAAGGGGAAGCGGATGAAGTGCGAAAAACAACTGTGGCATCCACCTTGCTCACAGAATGAACGGGAGCTTTGCCTCTCCAATCACCCCCAGGGTTTGCATTAGCATTAGGATTAGAAGTATTCTCAGGATGAAGAACCTCAGAATTGAAGGAATTGAAGGGAAGATCCTCAAATTAGTCAACCGCACACTTCTTAAGCTCGGCTACAGAAGGAAGTGTAGAAAGACCAGCGAGATATGATAGAAGTGCAAACGGGTGACCACCGTCGGAGATGCTCTTAACAAAACAAGAATCTATGTTTTCTTTGCCAAGATCTTTTCAGACTTGGCCAACCTAGCCAGCTTGTCAACCTTCGTAGTTAGATTCAGCTTTCGCAACTCGACCAAGGTCTTGCATTAACCAACATTGCAAGTGTTAGTTGAAACCTCCTTGAACAAAGCATTAAATGATTTGGTCTTCATGAGTAGGTCAACTAAAAGCTGAGGGTATCCTGGTGAAGCAGGGTCATTCATCCGCATCTCTTCCAACTAAAAACACATCTTCTTCAACTCTCTTTTAGTGGCTGCAGCGCGGTCCTTAGCAACACGAATTTGCTCCTTAGCGTCCTTAGCAGTCATTCTTAGAGCAGCACACTGCGCCTTGTTTGCCTACAGCTCCTTCAATATCACGCCATCCATCAAATTAGCAACTCTTTTGCTGACAAGTTGCAGGCTTTCACCAACCTTGATTTTGAAGCAAATAAAAAAGAAGAGTGGTTTTACGATAAGGAAAAATATTTAAATCATGATAGCACTTCAAAAGAATGAAAACATACCACAGTCATTGTTTCAGAAAGGGATAGATTAGCAAGAGTTGCAGGAACAGTCCCCTCTACAAATAATTTGTGGCTGAGCATAAGAGAATGCGGAGGATGCTGGTTAAAGTTCCCTTTCTTCTTGACAGGCTCCAAGGCGGTAGAAGTACTGTCGGTTCGTTCCTTACGTCTCATCTGGTTGGTTGTGTGATTGCCACCTCCTTTGGTTTCTTGGATAAGCGACCCAGATGCAGGGGACTGAGTAACACAGTCGGTAACTGCCTCTTAGGGGATAACAAACTCGGCATGTTTATTATCTTTATTAGCCAAGGTCTCTATTTCACCATTCTCATCTTCAGAAAGGAAGTTTCTCTTAGTGGAATGTTGATTTAGATCCATATCTGCAACTCACACACGAAAACAGTCAGGCGAACATGCAAACTTAGAAACAAAATAGAAACAAAGATAAACGAAATCAAGTTGAGCAGGGCAGAAACAACCAAATAAATAACAAGTAAAACACCTTTGCATAAAGAACTAGCAGGGCGAAGTGAGATGGTAAGCTGGCTAAGCGCTGCTACAACCTCAGACTCGGCATCCAAACGAACCCCAGCCCTAGGAAGTTTTGATTTAGGAACACTATTGTTCCAAGATGAGAAAGTGAGACTACTATTATTTCCAAGTTTAATGTAGAAAATATTTTCACGCCATACCCCAAAATTATTTGGGAACCCGCTAACGAACTCAATAATATGAATCATAGGATAAATGGTGAACTCATCAGTGGAGTTTTTTACTTTGCGAAGATGATAGAGGTTGCGGAATAGATCAATAGGAAAAGGAATACCATCTGCTTCCCATACAAGATAGAAAAGGACAAAAATTGAGACAACTTTAGGGTGTAGATGACATAAACCAACTTATAGCGAGAAGAAGATCCAACACATGTTGGGGCAAGGGAAAGGTAAGCCTAAACTTAAGGAAATCCAAATAGCAGGAAATATAATCAGACATAGGAGTGCGAACACTCTCAGAGGCATTAGGTGCTTTAAGTTCGTATTAATGTAAAAAAAAAAGCTATTTTTAAATCCTCAAGGTAAAAATTAGTAAGGAGACTACTGATAATGGAAAAACCGGTGTGGTAATCGGAATCTTCCCCATAATCAACACTGATTTCACGGGCGTTTGGCACTGAGACTCCAACATCATTAGAAGCAGACATTGATGAATTCAGGATCCCTAAAATCCATATGAAGGTGGCATCAATTAAAACAAAAGGGGCCAGAAAAAAAATATTCTTACCAGAATCTAGGGCACAAACAAAGCGACAGAGAAGAAAATATAGTAAATCACCTCAATTACAAAAAAAAAACCAAGTAAAACTACAAAAGATACAGATCCCCAGATTGAAGCGACTAAGAGCAAATAAAGAAAGTCACAGGAGAAGTTACTGATTTAGCCTGACAAGCGAGAAAATATTGGGAGCAATAAAGGAGGAGGTAGAAGATGAATGAGTCTAAATTCACGTAATAAGGTGTTAATTAGAGAAAATTAGGAGCTAAGAGACAAAAAAGGGAATTAAACGCAATCATAATGGCCAGACAAAAGTAAGTTACCTTTTTAGATTCTGGAGAAGGCGACGGAAATACACTATATAGGGGCAGCTTTCAAAGCACAAAAATCAAAGTAATTATAAGAAGAGTAAACTGAAACGGCAGCGGAGTAATTTTCGGAGTGAACAATGAATGCAAAGGAGCGAATCTCGGCTGCAAGTTCGTAATAGCTAATTACCTATGTGATAAGAAATAATCTAAACATTTGAAATCCAAATAAGTTAAAGATTTCAGGAAGTCAGAATATACAGCCAAGAAGAATACAACACTTTACAAAAGCATTTCACATCCCAGCATAAGAGAACATATTATTACGGATATCTTCGAGGCGAGATAATAAGTTTTTTACGCAGCTTATGAACCTGGGTTTAGCTTCGTGTAGTATTCACTTCATGGCTGTGGGGATTATGGTGTATATAGTCCTGCGAGTAAAAGGCTGATGGCTATTAGGCCCATCCCAATGGCATCCTATAACGAGGCTAAGCCTTTTCAGCCCAAGGCATTGGTTAACTACGTGGGAGACGCCCAGACATTATAAGGAAGATGGGTCGACAAACTTGGAGCGACCAACAAACAGGAAGGGCCACAAAATCAAAACGTGGTGATCATGCTCTAACCCACAATCTTGGTTCCTAAAAATAGGGAACTGTGAATATGTCAGTCTATAAATACTACAAACCGACAAGGAGCTAAGGTAATCATGAATATCTTGAGAAATTCCAATTCTTAGGAGAGAAAACTGACTTGATCCTGGAGTCATTTACGGGATAAGATTTGCAGGTGAAGAAGATTTAAGAAGTGAACAAGCAGTTTGGGTGAACGAACTACCACATCACCAACCAACCCCCCCCCCCATTCTTTACTTGCTTATATATATATAGTCTAATATCAACCTTATATGTTTAAATGCTTAAGAAAATCCTTCTTCTTTGTGGATGACCCTGATTGGCCAATATCTACTTAGTTGTAGTCAGTAAGCATTAAGGGCTTATAAATACCTCCCTAGCATCTATGTGGACATACCCAGGGTTCATTGCTAACTACCCTATCGGTAGCATAGTAGTGAGTTGGGTGCTGAACTATAAATTTTATCTTTGACCTCTCAGTCTTCGCTCGGGTTAATTAGCAACAATTAACAACCCCGAGTGGATGCGGGTCAAGTTTTGATGCCACTTTCGGGACGCTACTCTGTCTAACTGTTAATTAGCATAACATGTTAGCAGAGTAATTCATATCGCTTTTGTTTTCTTTCTTTGTTTGGTAGGTTGCTCTGTTAAACTCTGATGATGTGGGGGAAATACCACTCAACAGATAAAATTTTGTAGGGTGTGCCATTTTGATCACCCTACAAAGTGTTGCTCGTGATTGAGCGAGTACGGGAAGGAAATGGAACTTGCAGTTCAGCGAGATCAACGGGAGTGGAAGTGGTGTATGTACCACTTCTCATCCGAGTTGATCTTGACCCCCAACTCCGTGGGCGAGGAGATACTTGGAGCTCTAACTAATCTTTCAAATACTAGTGAAAATCTCCAAAACCAAGTATCTACTTACATTCAGAATTGTGGGGCTCAAATTTCTCACAGTATTGAAACTGCGGGCAAGAAGGTGAATGAGTTGATCATCAAGGTCAATCAAGTGATAGGTAGGCACAAGCTTGAGGATGAGGAAGCCTAATTACCTTCGTACTTGGATGGTTCAAGGAAAGGGGAGCTAATTGTGGTCTACAATGATAATGAGGTTAGTCTTATCTATATCATTTCCATTGACTTTATACATGAATGCAAAGCACTGTTGAAGAAAATGGGTGATCCCGAGGATGAATTTAAGCATAGATTAATATATCAGACTATGAATTACCACCCTCCCTTTGGTTGATATGTATGAAAATATTGTGCAAGACATGTTTGATGTGAACAAAGGGTTAGCCTTAGAGAATGATTCTCTGCATGATATATGTTTTAATTCTCTAGAAGCTAACCTAGTGGGGAGTGTGGAGGAGGTTGATCCTCTAGGTGAGAATTGTGTGGAGACCTTACCTAAGAACCTAGAGAAACTAGTTTACCTGAGAGCAAACCTTCAATAGAGGAACCACCTGTAGTGGAACTCAAAACCTTAACCAAACACTTGAAGTATTCTTTCTTAGGCGAAGGTGAAATACTACCTGTGATTATCTCAATTAAATTGTGTAGTAACCATGAGGGTAGGTTGCTCGAGGTTCTTAAGAAATTCAAGGGAGAAATAGGGTGGACGTTAGCTGACATTCAATGTATAATCCCTTCAACTTGCATGCACCATATATTAGTAAGGAGGGTTCAAGACCTATACGCAAAACTCAAAGGAAAATAAACCCTCCTATGATGGAATTAGTGAAAGGTGAAGTCCTTAAGCTACTTAAGGCTGGGGTAATGTATCATATCTCTGATAGTACTCGGGTGAGTCCCACCTAAGTGATGCAAAAGAAAAATGGAGTCACAGTAGTGAAGAATAAGGATGGGGACTCGTTACCCACCCGTATTCAAAATGGGTGGTGGGTGTGTATTAATTAATGTCGCTTAAACGCAGTGACTCGTAAGGACCATTTTCCATTACCCTATATTGACCAAATGCTTGAAAAGGTGGCTGGCCATGCCTTTAATTTTTCCTTGATGGCTATTCGGGATACTTCCAAATAGCCATCAATCCAAAGGACTAAGAGAAGACCACCTTCACTTGCCCTTTTGGTACCTTTGCTTATAGATGTATGCCTTTCAGTCTCTGCAATGCTCTAGGTACTTTTCAAAGGTGTATGGTCAGCATATTCTCAGAATTTATCAAGAAATTTATTGAGGTCTTCATGTTGGTCTTTAACATCATTTCATGAAGGATTTCTCTAAAATTTCCTCACCTCTGCTCAAATTACTACAAAAACATGCCAAATTTAATGTTGATGAAGAGTGAAGAAAGGCTTTTGACACTTTGAAAAACATGCTAGTGATCGCTCCAATCATCCAACCTCCAGAATGGTCTCTTCCCTTACAATGGCAACACAACTACTCCACCACGGAGAAAGACTTACTAGTCGTAGTCTTTGCCCTAGAAAAGTTTCTTCAATACCTCTTAGGAACCAAAGTCATAGTGTACACAGACCATGCAGCACTTCGTCATTTAATGACGAAGAAAGAAGCCAAACCTAGACTCATCAAGTGGATACTTCTTTTAAGCGAGCTTGACCTAGAGGTAAAGGATAATAAGGGCACTAAAAACATAGTAGCGGATCACCTGAGTAGACTACCAACCCTCGAGAACCCAGAACTGGCCAAGGAAAAGGAAAAGTTTGAGCCCATTTGGGAAGAGTTTCCCAACAAACAATTGTTCGAGGTAGCAACTAGCCAACCTTGGTATGCTAATATAGTGAATTACCTTACCACTGGAGAATCCCCCCCCTATCTTTTGACAAATTGAGAAAGGATAGATTGGTGAGTGGGGCAAGAGAATATGTCTGGGATGATCCCTACCTATGGAAGCATTGTTCTGATCAGGAAATTAGGAGATGCGCCCCTGATTGTGAGGTATGTCGTGTCCTTAGGATGTGGCATTCCTCCAAAGTCAGGGGGCACTTTGGCTAAAAAAGGACCACAAGGAAGGTAATAGATTGCGGTCTTTACTTGCCCAATATACTACCATATGCTAAAAATTTTGTGTCATCATGTGATGAGTGCCAAAGGATAGGGAACATCTCATCCAAAAATGAGATTCCCCAAGCCTTTTCGATGCCAGCTAAGATTTTTGAATTGTGGGGTATGGATTTAATGAGTCAATTTCCAAACACCAACGGGAAGTACTACATCCTAGTGCTTGTGGACTATATGTCCAATTGGGTAGAAACTATAGCCACAAAGAAAAATGCCTCGGAAACAGTGGCGAGACTTCTCAAGTCCAACATTTTCTCACATTTTGGTGTACCTTGAACCTTAGTCAGTGATAGGGAACCCACTTTGCAACAGGGTCATGGGAACACTGCTTGAAACATATGGAGTAACCCATAAGGCTTCTACTACTAACCACCCACAAACCAATGGCGAAGTAGAAATATCCAACCGAGAAATTAAAGCCATCCTTGAAAAGACAGTGAATACATCTAGAATGGATTGGAGTGCTCGGTTGGATAATGCTCTCTGGGCATATCACACTACATATAAGACTCCAATTGGCGTGTCACACTTTCATATCCTCTTTGGAAAAAGATGCCACCTCCCGGTTGAGCTTGATTTCAAGACACATTAGGTTGTTAAACGCCTTAACTTGGACTTGAGTGAAGACGAGAAGCATAGGAAGTTGAAATTTCTAGAACTTGAAGAACTTAGGCACAACTCCTATGATACCGCTTTGATCTATGAGGAGAAAATGAAGGCCCGACATAACAAGAGTATAGTAAAGAAAGACTTCTTTGTAGGACAAAGAGTTCTTGTTTACCAATCTAAGCTACGTCTCTTTCCCAGAAAATTAATATTAAAGTGGGAAGGGCTGTATGAGGTGATAAAGGTATATGATCACGGAGCAATAGAAGTTAAGAATGAAAATGATGGCACAAAGTTGGTCGTAAATGGGTAACTATTGAAACCTTACTTTGAGTGGGGAGCTTTGGGAGTGAACGAGGAGGGTGATCCCCTCCTTGGTGAACAAAATTTGTGACAACTTAATTTCATGTAAATAATTTGTAAGGACGACAAAAAAATATATGGTGCTTCTTTTTGCTTTGATTTCATGTTTTGAATAGTGATTAGATAAATTTTTCATGTTCTTATTTGTGATGAGGATTTTTTTAGATAAAACTCTTGATGAATTTGGAAATTTGAGTATGAGACTCGTGGTTTTTTTTTTTGGAATGGAATTACTCTTGGGTTTCATACTTTTGGATGCAGGGTTTTCAACACTTCCATTGGCATGGATTCATGGAGATTCTTATAAGAAATAAATCAAGACAAGAGGCAAGAGGAGGAAGGCCCTTTGGGGCCATGAGAGTGAGTGTCACTATTTCTTCTAACCTCACTTATGTTTACATGGTTTTTGTTGCATTGGGGACAATGGATAGGTTAAGTGTGGGGGAGGGAGTAGTAAGCACTTAGGGGGTTATCTTTGGAATCTTTGGTTCATTTTGATGTTTTCCTTGGTATTTGTTCTTGTTTTCTTTGATGAATTCAGTTTTTGATTGTTGTGGGATGCTTTTCGAGTAAATAGGTAAATAGTATAGACTGTGGAATCCACGGTAGAGCCCTAAAAGAGCCCTACCAAATACAAAATACGAAACATAATCCAACCCTAGGCTAAAAACCTAAGGAAAAAAGATCCGGGGGGGGAGGTGGGGTACCCAAATGAGTACCCCCCTCCCCCCCCCAAAATTATTTTTAAAGAAATGCTAACCCTAAGCTAGAAAGTACTAAGCCTAGGGAAAAATAACTGCAAGTCCAGATGTGGGAATCTGGACCTATACATAGCAACCAGAAATGTGTACTGGCTCTTCATATGCAAACCTCACCGTAGCCGAGACTCGGGTCTTGGGTCTTGAAGAAAATTAATGAAGAAGACGCCAGTGGTAGACAAAAAGCGTAGCCGAGTATGGTGTACTCGGGTCTTGAATGGTCGCCATGATGTGCTGGTGGTGCTGAAACCGAATGAAGCTAGGACCGCCAAAGGAGGAGCAGCTTCTACCATATGCACCCCTAAGGTGAAGATAGAGGGGTGTTATTGGCCTTCAAACGTTCCCATGGTAAGCGCCGAGGCTATGTTAAAGGGCAAGAGTGTAGTAGGCAGTGCCAATGGCTCTTGTGGATCCCTCTGAACAGTAGCCCCCCTAATAATGGAGAGAACGGACACAACTTAAACGGCGTGCGTCAAGCCCGGCGATTATGTAATCGCCCACTCCATTTTGAGCAAATGGACAGCTTTATGCTAATTTAACACAAAAGTGTAGCGCGAGCATAGAGCGTATAATGACCGTCAAGTCCAAGTAACAACCAGCAATAGAGTAATTAATTTCGCGTATGCTAATTAATTATCCAACTACCCAACTCCTATGGTCGTGCAACCAAAAGTAGAAAGGCTGCTCTCCCACCCTCCGAGAGGAAAATGTGTAATTATCCCCCAATACAATTTTAGCCCAAAGAGAAAACCAAAACCCAACAAAAACCTCAAATTAGAGCCCAAGATTGAAGCAAATTCAGCCCAAGATTAGGCTGAAAATTCCCAATTTAATTTGGCCCAGAAGACCTTGAATTCAGCCTACCCGTTTGATTTATCCTCTCGGCCCAGCAGCCCGGCGGCCCAGTACCCTTCAGCTAGGGTTTCAACTTGACCGCAGCCGCCCCTTGTGGAGAAGCACTTAACCGGGTTTAATTCGGGTTATAACCATGACCCATTTCTTCATGTATTAAATCTGCAATCAGCTTCTTTTTCGGCCCAGGGTTTGATTTCTTTTGGCCCAGCAGCTCGGGTTTCAGCCCAGCAGCGCCATTTCGTCAGCCCAGCTCGGCCTAAGTTGATTTTTGCGTGACCCGGTTCCTTTAACCGGTCTCCAACCGGGTTATAAGAGAACCCGGGTCCCTTATGTAATTCAGCCCAGCAACTTATTTAAACGGCCCAACCCTTGGCCCAGCAGCTAGGGTTTAACCCTAGATCCGGTTGCCTCCATGACCGGATCATATGACCCAGCCGCCACCAAACGGGTCAAAACCCTAAAAGAGCCTCCAACCCGGTTCGCCTTATTCGGGTATGACGACCCGACGGCGCTCTCAAGTGGGTCAAGCGCCCAGATCCACCTTGCCGCCGGACTCGCGGTTTTCCGGTGCCGGAAACCCACCGGATTCTGGAAAAACCGCCGGAATCCGCCAAAACAATTGCAATACTTTCCACCTAAATCTGGGCACTCTTCCCTTATGAAATTCCGGCCGGGTTTAGCACGTAGAACTAGAAAATATCACCTCCAAATCCGAGCATGCTTTTTCCGACCGAAAAGTTGCCATTTACCTTGCCAGAAATGCGGTTTTCCGGCGAGCAAGAACAACACAATCAACACTCATGTATTCTCTTTTAGATGTACACTTGGTGGTTTGGCATACTAGGTAGGGTTCCCAGTTCGCATTGGGTTGGTTGTTTTAGGATATTGGTGGTGTGATTTTGTTTTGATCTTATCTTTTGTAGTATAGAGCCCACTTTTGGAGGCAATTTTGTGCTACACCAAAAAAATTGATTTTTTTTAAAAATATATATATAGAAAAATGCGGACAAGTTGGAAACCCAAAAGGGCGACTTGGGTAACATTGGGAAAAGCTCAGATATATCAAAATACCTAGGTAAAATTGGGAGGCTAGGCTCGGCTAGGCTTACGAGCCTAGGTAAAAATGGCCAGAATCTGCAAGATAAAGCCCCCGGAGGTTTCCAGGGGGAAGGGGTTGCGACGATCAATTCAGAAAACAACAGTCTAATTGTGTAATTAGTAATGAATAGTTGAGTTTGTAGGGTTACCTTAAGCCTTTATATAGGTTGGCATGTAGGGAAACTATTTTGTTTGCTTGTGGAGCAAGTACTTCTCCCTTGGGCCAGCCCAAAAGATATTACCCAAGGGGTAAAATAAGAGACCTGGGCCGGCCAGGCTAGGCACTTGAGCCCAGTACGAATTTACACATTATCAAGGGTTGCAAGAGTACCTGACGTGACAGGTATTGAGAAGTGTATGCCACCGACCACACCAAGTGTTATGAGCACTATATTAGGTTTTTCTAAATCTCACATGTGAATGAATCGATGATCAAAGTATTAAATCAACCTTGTTACACAAACATTCCCCAAGTATTTAGTTTATATAGTTTACGTGCTTTTTACTTTTCATGCTTTGTAGTTGTTAGTCGAAAAACCAAACCCCCATGTTTACTTTATTATCTATTCCTAGCAACATGTCCAGATTGAAAACCCAGACGTGGTTACGTGTGATTGACTTTTAGGCCCCATCATCTCTATGGACATACCCAAGGCTTACCTCTAATTACCCTATCGGTAGCATAGTAGTGAGTTGGGTTCAGAACTATAAATTTTATCTTTGACCTCTCAGCATTCGCTTGGGCTAATTATCTACAATTAACAACCCCAAGTAGAGGCGGGTCAAATTTTGACACTGCTGCTGGGGACGCTACTCAATCTAACTGTCAATTAGCATAATGTGTTAGTAGAGTAATTAGTATTTCTTTGTTTGTTTGGTAGGTTGTTCTATTGAACTCTAATAATGTGGGGAAATACAACTCAATAGATGAAACTTTGTAGGGTGTGTCATTTCGATCACCCTACATAGTT
Source organism: Rubia yunnanensis (assembly GCA_037428765.1). NCBI lineage: Eukaryota > Viridiplantae > Streptophyta > Magnoliopsida > Gentianales > Rubiaceae > Rubia > Rubia yunnanensis. Next base: position 73,170,426 of record CM075067.1, read on the forward strand.
TTGCCCATGGTTGAGCGACTATGGGAAGGAAATGAAACTTGCAATTTAGCGAGATCAATGGGAGCGACAGTGGTGTATGTACCACTACTCACTTGAGTTGATCTCTACCCCCAAGTGCATAAGTTAGGAGATACTTGGAGCCCTAACTAGTCTTTCAAAGACTAGTGAAAATCTCCAAAACCAAGTATCTACTTACATTTGGAATTGTGGAGCTCAAATTTCTCACAGTATTGAAACTGCAGGCAAAAGGGTGAACAAGTTTATCATCAAGGTCAATGAAGTGATAGGTAGGCAAAAGCTTGTGGATAAGGAGGCCCAATTACCTTTGTACTTGGATGGTTCGAGGAAAGGGGAGCCAATTGAGGTAACAATGATCATGAGGTTAGTCCTACCTCTATCAATGTCATTGACTTTATGCATTAATGCAAAGCACTGTTGAAGAAAAGGGGTGATCCCGAGCATGAATTTAAGTATAAATCAATAGATCAGACTATGAATTACAAACCCCCCCTTTGGTTGATCTGTATGACAATATTTTTCAAGACATGTTTGATGTGAATAAAGGATTAGCCTTAGAGAATGATTCTCTACATGATATATGTTTTGATTCTCTTGAAGCTAACCCAGTGAGGAGTGTTGAGGAGGTTAATCCTCAAGGTGAGAATTGTGTGGAGACCTTACCCAAGAACCTAGAGGAACTAGTTTTACCTAAAAGCGAACCTTCAATAGAAGAACCACCTGTAGTGGAACTCAAACCCTTACCCGAACACTTTAAGTATGCTTTCTTAGGCGAGGGTGAAACACTACCTTTGATTATCTCTAATAAACTGTCTAGTGACGAAGAGGGTATGTTGCAGATTTGTTTCATTTTTTGTGGCACTCTTAGACACTAGAATTGTTTCCAATGATGTGGGGTACCCGAATAGCTGGTCGTCATGTATCCTGCATAGGGATAGAGTGGAGAGTTAATGCCCAAGTTATATGCTAACTGAACCGTGTACTTACCATCAGCCGTTGGCTACCAGGACCTTGTATCCTGGTGATAACAGTTGTTGCTACATGGCATAGCTAAAATAAGAGAGGGTTCTTCCTCATTGAAAGTTTATTTGATAAGAATTTCATTCCAATGATTCATGCCTCCTTTTTTTAGTTAACACACTGTCATGTCATTTGGAAAAGATAACGAAAGGGATTGGGGCTTTGGGTTACCAACTCTAGGTAACCAAGGATCATGTTTAATGTTTGTAGTTACCCCAGATCCAATACATCTACGAACACCTAACTTCAGTAATTGTCTTCTTTCCAGGATAGATCACTATGCATAGGATGGGTCTTGGCCTAGGCCAGCCTCTAGAAAAGACGATGAAGGAAAATATTTAGCTTTTATGACCCTTGTCCCCATCAACTCCGAGTTTCTAAGTATTCTCCAAGCCTACTTTCCTAACATTCTTGTGCTAAAAATATTGAGATCTTTGAGTCCTTATCCCCCTAATCCTTATGGTAGGCATAATTGGAGCCATTGGACCCAGTGTATCTTCTTATTTTGAGAAGTACCCCCCCCCCATCAATATCTTGCTTATGTTTAGTGTATATCATTTATCAGATTGTCAAGCAGCATGAAACAAGACATGGTATAGTTGGGTATGGATTGCTAAACCGCTTTAACGAGCACTTCTTTTCCTCATTTAGATAGTTGTTTACTGTCTCAACTATCAACTTTTTTCACTATCCTATCTTTGAGAAGTTCCAATGGAGCTGACTTAGATCTCCCAAAAATTATTGGGAGTCCTAGATACTTCTCATGGCTGACTATTTCTAGAAATTGTAGCATGGATATGACTCTGGATTTGTCGATATCGGAGGTATTTGGGTGGAACATGATAGAAGATTTGTTAAAATTAATATTTTGTCCTGAAGCAAGCCCATAACTCTGTAGGATGTTCTTCAAATGTATTGCCTCAAGTGTGGTAGCCTCCCCAAGTATCAATTTATCATCGACAAAAAAGGGTGAGATATAACTGGTGCTGATCGAGCTATCTTTAGTCCATGGAGATCCTTTTTTTGAACAGCTTCCTGCAACATTTGAGAGAATACTTCCCCGCAAATGATGAATAAATATGGGGATAGCGGATCACCTCCCTAAGTTCCCAGAAGGGTATTACCCTTCCAAACTGCTTTCCATTAAGCATGAATGAGAATTTGACTGTTGATGTGTAGTTTTCAATGAGATTGAAAAAAAATAAGATTAAATCCCATCCTCGTGAGAACCTTGAGTAGAAAAGGCCACTCAATTCTATCAAAAGCCTTACTCATATCCAACTAGATAGACATAGACCATTTACACCATGTTCTTCTCCTTTTTTTCCGAGTAAACAGGTAAATAGTATATACTGTGGAACCCACGGTAGGGCCCCAAAGGAGCTCTACCAGATACAGTAATAATCCAACCTTAGGTTATGCGATGAACCTAAGGAGCAAGTCCGAGAGAGAGAGAGAGAGGGGGTGGGAGGGGGGGAGGGGGGAGTGCTAACCTTTAAGCTAACTACCATCCCTAGGCAAGATGATCGAGCAAAGGGAGTACGAAACAACCTGGGAAACACAGGCTATAGAAGACTAGACAATTGGGGTGAGAACAAACTCACTACCCATAGTCAAATAATCCGCTTCTACCCCTAACAAATGGGGCCTTCTTCATTTGAATTCCATAATGCAGCCGAGAGTTGTGAGACTCGGGTCTTGAAATAATGTCGTAGATAGAATGGTGATGAAGGTACAAAGATCCAAAATCAAATTTGAAATTCCTAATGCAGTCGAGAGTTCTCGGGTCTTGAGTATGACAAAAATATTGAAGCCGATGGTCCTAGTTGCACCATGTTGGTACTAGTGGGAATCTGCTTCTACCATGTATATCCCTAAATTGAAGATAGAGGGATGTTATTGGCCTTCAAACATTCTCTTGGTGGCGCTGAGAGTGGTTAAGTGGGCAAAGGTGTGATGAGGCCATGCCTCTTTCCTTTGTGAATCCCAACCGAATCAACCTCCTGAAGTTGAGAGAATGGATACACTTATACCGCGTGCATCAAGCGTGGCGATTATGTAATCGCCCTCTCCATTTGAGCAAATGGACAGCTTTATGCCAATTTAACACAGAGTGTAGTGCGGGCATAGGGAGCATAAATAACCGTTAAATCATAAGTAAAATCTAGGCTTAGGAGAAAGAGCATCGGAAGACGAAGTCCTTACTCTTAATCCTATTGCCTCATTCTGAGAACCGGAGCACCGGAGCACACTTCATAACTCAATGACTCGAATTACCCTTCGAGAACTTGAGCATCCTATAGTCAGGAACCCCCTCAAGCAGTCGAGGAACTTTCATGGCTATGGCACGAACCTCTAGGGGTACACGAGGATCTCCAGTACTCGACGCTCCCCTCGAGCAGTCCTAGAATTGCCCACCACCTCGAGCAGCCGAAGACCTCCCCTGTCTCGAACACCCCTTCAATCACTCAATCTCCTCGAGCACTCGAACAAGTCAGAAGCTCGAGGACCTCCTGTAGTGGTCTCGGAGACGGAACCACCTCGGGTACTCAAACATTGCAACCATTTGTATTACTTGAATGTCTCCAAGGCTCGAACACCTCCCGAGGCTCTCGAAGATTGCCAACAGCCGATGATCCCCTCGAGCACTCGAACAATTACCGCCACCTCAAGTATTCGGAGGCCTCCCATATTTGAACTCTTCCCGGGCACGCAAAGATCTCCAACACCTGAGGCACTCCTAGATCTCCAACAGTTAAAGATCCCCTCTACGCAAACCATCAGAACCACCTCCAAAGTCCTTCCACGCTCTGGAATCTCCTTGTTCTTCTCCTTTTGATATAGTGGTGGACCTCATGCGCAATGAGAACACTATCTGTGATTTGTCAGTTTTTGACAAAAGCACTTTGGTGGCTTGGATGGCAGTATCAAATATCTCCTTAATCCTATTAGAAATGCATTTTGAGATTATCCAATAGACTACATTCCATAAACTAATAGGCCTACATTGTGTGACACCTTTCAATTTCTTGACCTTGGGAATGAGCACTACATTAGTATCATTTATAGATTGCATTGATTTTTCTTCATTTAGACACTATAATGCCTCAGAGTTAACTTTTCCACCTACAATACTCCAGTATGTTTGGAAAAATGATGGTTGCATGTCATCGGGACCAAGGGATTTGTTCGGGGCCATATTCTTCAGAGCTAGAATGATTTTTCCTTGAGGGTATGGTCTTGTTAGTTTATCATTCATCTCCTGTGTGACCTTAGGAGTAACCTTTGTCATTAATTGATCAATAATAGGTGAGGGCAGATTCCTACTTTCAAATAAGTCATGAAAGTGGCTTGAGATGACAGTTTCCATATCCCCTTCCTTAGTGCTCCATTGCCCCTGCCTATCTAATCTGCCTCATTACGCATGCGTTAACCGATACATTTGGCATACTTTTTAGTTAGTTTCTTTGGTGGATTTCTAGTATTAGTTAATTTTACATGACAAGGGATTTATCCGTCCATGTTTGGTTTTCTTGAAGCCAAAGATAGGTGGTAAAAGGAAATTGAAGCCAAAGCTAGGTGGAAACGGAGTTCAAAGCGGCTAACGAAGAAATGGGGAATCGTGGTCCGGTGAGTTTTACTTATGTCTAAGAAGGATCCAAGAATAGTTATCCTTCAAGGATGGCTCCATTGGATTATTCGTCTTGAGAACTATAAAATTGACTACTAAAACTCTTAAATCGGACTAACAATTCACCGGTAGCTAAGGAAACTAGTTCTGTCGGCCGAAGCATAAACGGGCCATACATGGTTTGGCACCAACGGGCCGCACCAAAGGAGTTGCTCCGTGCCAAGAAGACCAGCAAAAGACTACGGCGTGACCCATGCCAGAGGCCAAGGGGCTCCAACACGAAGTGAAGACCCCCTCCACGCGGTTAAGTATGGGTGTGGGATGCCCGTTCTTAGCATCCTGTGTCGTTCAAAGCTCAATATACCAAGGCCAGCCGGTGGGGTGTGGGATATCACACGGTCCATGCCAAAGTTTCTAAGTAAGCACCCTTTCTGACCACGGAATTTTCCAACAGTCACGGGTACAGATCAGAGCCTTCAATTTAAAGACCTTCATGGCGCCCCACACAAGATGACACGACATGTGCCAAGCGTTAGACGCGGCCCACACAAAGCCTTGCACCCCACACCTCTTGAAGACCTCTGTCATGCACCAGATCCAGTACCCCACACATATGAATGGACATGGCTTACGCCATACCTCGCGCCTCGCGCCAAGAACACTCCACGGGCTGCACCATCCCTAACGCCCTGTACCGGGCGGCGGCTGAGATAGGGTTTACCCTATTTTTGGCCTATTTTTAGGCCCAATCTCCTACTACTATAAATAGAACCTTTGTCTACTAGGTTTTCATATCTCATATCTCATATCTCATACTTCATTTCTAAGAGCAGCTTGGAGACTTTTTCCTTAGTAGTTAGGAGAACTCTATCTTTTCTTTATTTTGGTTTGATCCTAAGATATGGAATTCAAATATTTATTTGAATTCTATATTGAGGGAGTAGTTTCTATAGCTTGGGGATAAATCGTAGTAGCTTGGTCTAATCTATATGTTTTTTGAGATTCTATAGTTCTTCGTAATTTTGTGTTCATGATATTATTGTGATTGTTCTTGAGTTTAAATGCATGAATAGTACACTACATATAAGCACACACTTTGGGCTATATTCTTGCATGGTGCAATTATTGATGCCCCCATGGGAAGAGAAATATTGTTGTTAAAATGGGTAAGGGAGAACGTGTCTGTGTGGGTGTGTGCACGGAGGATTCGAGAATGCTCTGACTTATTTTCCACCACACTAGTCTTAGCTGACTTCATAAATTTGTTTGAGAGATTCCGGGTAGAGATAGCTACTGGTAGCAAACTAGGGTTACAAGGAACCCTAGTATCATAGATAAGGTGTCAATAACCCTTGGGCCTAATTGATAGGACCCGAGAGAAGTAGTGCATTCATGGTGGAAGCCCGTGACATAATTGCACGGGGGAGAAACAGACCTACAACAACGGTCGGACCTTGTTGTACTCCCCTAATTACGATGGTAGCATCGATGGAGGGTTGCGAGAGCACTCACCATGACAGGGACAGAGAAGTGTATGCCATCGGCCACACCACGTATTATGGACACTCTATTAGGTTTGCCTAAATTTCTATGTGAATGAATCAAGAATAGAAGCATTACATTGACCAAGTTGCTCAATGATTCCCCAAGTGCTTAGTTTAATATTGTACTTGGGTTTTTTACTTTTATGCTTAGTAGTTTATAGATTGAAAAACATACCCCCCCCCCCCCCCGTCTGCATGTTTTCTTTAGTAGCTATTCCTTTCACTCGTATGGATTGATGACCCATACAAGTTTGTGTTTTGATTGATACATTAGACCTAGCATCTCTGTGGACAAACCCAGGGTCTACCGCTAACTACCCTCTACATAGCATAGCAGTAAGAACAGGGTGCAGAACTATAAATCTCTATCTTCAGACCACACCGCCTTCGCTTGAATTAATTCTAAGCTAAGGTTTTATCAATCCCGGGGGATGGCAGGTCAGAATTTTGGTGCCTTTGTCTGGGATGCTATCAGTCTAGGTATCAACTAAAGCATAATGTGTTAGTAGAGTAGCTAGTGTTGCTTTTATCTTTTCCTTGTTCTATTTTCATGTTGTTTGAAAAAGAAAATTTTGAAATTTCCCAAAAGGAGATATTTCCCGACATTGAGACTTTGTATTTGCTATCTTGTGTGAACAAACTATCTTGTGATACTATTCTCATTGAGCATGCTTCTTATAATTTGAACAAGGATACTTCACCATGGTATCTCATGTTAAAAACTCTTACACCTCTTCCAACCCCCAAACTCAACAAGAATATATCCATGCTTGAGAAGAATGGGTTTACTTGGTTCATCACTCCGAAGGTAAGAGTTAAACCTAGGATGATGTGGCGACCAACCCATTGGGATGTAGTCACTGGTGTTGTAAAGGATGGTGATTCTGGTGACCCACTAAGCCACTCTTTTTAGTTTCGAATGATTGAGGGAAAAATAAGTTGTAAAGACGAAAATAAAGATGCGTTGCTTTTAAGTAGTGGGTTTTTGTTAAATGTTTTTAAAACCTTTTGGGATGAGTTCAATTATTGGTGGAAATATTAGGGAATTATAGTCATTTATCATTTGTGTGGAACAGTAATACTCGGGTTTTTAATGTCTTTGAATGAAGATTCAAAAGAAAAGTCATCGGAGAAAGGCGGGCTACTGGTTTGTGCCAAAGTGATTGGCACGAGGCTATACTTCGTGCCCAGGTGCTTGGTGTGAGGATATGCTTCGTGCCCAAGTGCTTGGTGTGAGACTGTTCTTCGCGCCCGAGTGTTTAGCGCGACCCTTTGCTTCACACCAAGGTCAACTAGCACAAAGCTAGCGTGGCTACCATGTTACCACAAAGCACGAAGCTAGCACGGACTAGCACGGAACTAACATGTGAGCGGCGCAGATTGACACACTCCCGATATGGGAGTCAACTGTTGGTGCGAGACTCGCCCTGGGATCCGTGTTTCCGCCCACCTCACCCAATCCTAGCCTCGCCTAACTCTTATTTAAACCTCTAGGCCTATAACCCTCTTCCATACCATCCTTCTACTCTCCTCTCCTCCGCATAGTACAACTCCTCCCTTTCTCTCTCGCCTAGAACCCTCTAGCCAACTCTCTCTCTCACTAAATCAACCATAACTTTCTCATCTTTCACCAACTTTTCCCATACCATATATCAAAATATTCCTCTTTCCAAGCTCTATGTAACCCACTAAGGCTTTACTCCAAAAATGCCCATAAATTCGAGTATTTTATTAGAAGAAGATTTGGCCAAAATTGATATTTTCTCCGGAGAGCTAAACTTTCAATCCTTTTTGGAGCATTGGAGTTTCTTGGACTCACCCTAGGAGAAGTGGTGCATAATCCTCAAGCAAAGATTCAACCACACTCGCCACTCGAGGTAATTTTGGCAGAACTTAACTTTATTTGGGGGAATCAAATTGGCGTGTCTACTATGGTATTGTGCTTGTATGTCTGTGAAGTTTTGCGTGGTTGATAGATTTATTTGGGAGACATTATTCTATGTTGGGGGTAATTGGGAGAAGTTTCTTATGCAATATTTTATTTGCAATTGGTTATTATATTCTGTGAAGTGTCTACCTCGTGTGCTAAGAGAAAGGGGTGAGTCTAGTAGACAACCCTATGTGGGTTGGACTACTCTGACTAAGGCCTCGGCCTATTTTGGAGACAAAGTTTGTAGACAAGAGGACCCTTAAGGATCTCAAACTCTACAAACATGTCTGGGGGCTGCTAGGAATGATAGACATGAAGGAGTTTACTAACCTATCTGCCCCCACCTACACTAGGTATACACTGGAGTTCTTGGCCACAATCAATAAGTTTCGAGATGAACATGGAAGGCAATGTACTAGTTTCCATTTGGGAGATGAACCCGCACCTTGACCTACAAGGAGTTGGGGAAAATCTTCAAATGGAAGGAGCAGAGGAACGTATCAGGGTTCATGGAGCCAAACACGTGTAATCTGCCCACATTTAGGAGTGCCATCACCAGAAAAATTAGGAGTAAGAATAGCAAGATCAGCGATATAGTGCACCCGACACTCAGATATGTGGCTAGACTTTTAACTGTGATAGTTAGCTGCCATGGGAAGGAAACCACCTCCTCTGATGAGGATTGCACAATTCTTCTATGGTCTGTGTGCACAGGGAAGGCTTGTCCCAACTTGGTAGAGGAGTTTTTCGCTGGGAGTATGGATCTTACTTTCTCAGCTGCTTGCACTGGCAAGATCTCAATTGGAGGAATGGTTACATTTCTGGTACGACACTTCGGCCTTCTTGAGAGTGAAGGTATGAGGGAGACTCCAGGTGCATTCTTTACACTCAATTTATCAGTCGTGGAAGAGGATAGGCTGATAAAGAGAGAGTGTGGTTTTTTTTGGCTGTACAGGGGGGAGAAATTCATGAGTCTTCCCCATATTGGGAGAACCAAGTTAGGCAAGTCCTTCAGGCTATCAAATCGTATCATTAAGCCCAACGCCGGTTTGGTGGTATTCTTGGGAGAGTATAACCCAAGAGATGAGGATCTTGAGGAGGATTATAAGCAACAGGAGAAACTTCCGGAGCAGGCCGAGCAGCATATCCCCCTTGGGATCACTATTGAGCAGCCAGCTCCATCTCATGTTGTGCCACCACCTATGGACCACCTAGTAGCGCCACCACCACCCTTCCAGGTGGTATCATGAGTACCACCCCCTTTTATGGGGGCCAATCGACATGCACGAAGAGTCCTTCCATAATACAGGGCATGGCGGCATGAGTGCCCATAGACATAGCATATCCTCTCATTATCAGGATTTCTCGGAGCATATTAGGCATGGCAACCAGAGATTCCCGCCATCTTTTGAGCTTCATAGAAATAGTGTTTCAGGGCATCTCATCAAGGAGCTCACTCGTGGCTGCATCCTTAGTACAGCCCTTTCTGTGAGCACGAGTCGCCAGATTTTAATTCTGCTTCTTATTATCCCATGTGAGCCCAGCCACCACCAGAGTACCAGCCGGAGTGGGCCCTATCCTTGGAGCATTTGATATTTGGGGTTAGACAGGAATTGGCCACCGCCAGAGCTCAGCTAGATGACCATCACTGGGACAGGGTTAACAAATTTGACATAGTGGATAATCAACTACATTATCTGACATATGGCATGAGAAAATCTGAGATGGCATCATGGACATCAGTGACAGATTGAGGATTGCAAGCATAAGGAAGTGCTATATGGATCCTCTGCATGGGCAAGGGCAAGGAGTCAGACGTTGCAGGAGGGAGTGATCTTTAATATAGCTCCAACCCTTTCTATCACTTAGTTACTTGCATTAGTTATAATGCAAGAACCAAGTGTGGGGAGGGGTCGAAACATCTTCTATTATGGTATCCCCTTATTAGTAACTCTTTTTAACCTATGTTTTACTGTGTTGGATTTCTTGAAAACTATCTTTTTCATGTTTTTGTTTCTTTCCCTCATAAAACTCTTTGTTGTTTTTGATGTGAGGGTACCTTTTGTAGTGTTTTGGGATTTTTTAGGAAGTTGATGGTGGTGTATTTTTTTTGGTTGACTATCTTTTGTAGTATGAAGCCCACTTTTGGGGCAATTTTGTGCTACGCCAAAAAAAATTGAAAATCTTGAAAAAATGAAAAAATACAAAAAGCAAGACAAGTCAAAAACCCGAAAGGGCGACTTGGGTAGCATGAGAAAAAGCCCGGATAGGTCGAAAGACCTAGGTAAAAATGAGAGGCTAGCCCAGGTTAGGCTTACAAGCCTAGGCCAAAATGAGAAGCCATGAGGAAAAAGGTGAGAAGTGAGTATATCCGTTGTGTGTTAAAGCTAGGATGAAAACCCAAAAGGGCTCCTAGGCATAATGAGAGAAATTGAGAGAAAATAAAAAAAAACTAGGTTGAATGCACGCTTCCACGGTGGATTGTTTTTGAAGATGACTCTTTGATTGCTTTGGGATCATTTTGGGAAAATTAAGCTAGCTTAACACTTATATTTTTGGCTTACCTTTTTCTACACTTTACTTTTGGGCGGTTTGATTACTCATTTTTTTGGGTAGTGTGAAAGTTGTGAGATTCTTACTTTGTTGGGGGAAATAAGGTCATCTTGGAATAAGTTGAATGCCTCAGTTGAGTTATGCTTGCACGCTACATTCTGCTTGATTCTTTGTCTTGTCTTTTATTTACTCGAGGACGAGTAAAGGTTAAAGTGTGGGGAGTCTGATCTGCCTCATTACGCGTGCGTTAACTGATGGATTTGGCATACATTTTAGTTAGTTTTATTTGGTGGATTGCTAGTATTAGTTGAGTTTACGTGACAAGGGGTTTAGACGGCCATGTTTGGTTTTCTTGTCTAAATCCCGCATTTTGTAGACATTATTGGTACTAATGGATATCTTGTATTCATGGGCTCCTTGATCTTCCTTGTGATCATCTTTAGTAGCTCGCATGTGGGTACTTTTTGTTTACATTCTATGTGAAGGCCGTTCGTAAGGGCGGTAGAAGGTATTGAAGGCTGTTCACAAGGACGATAGTAGAGACAAAGGTCATTCACATTAGAATGATAGTAGACAAAGGCCACGATCATCAATACATGATAGAAGGAAATTGAAACTAAAGATAGGCGGCAATGGAGTTCAAAGCGGCCGACGAAGAAATGGGGAATCGTGGTCTGATGAGTTGTGCTTAAGTCTGAGAACGATCCAAGAACAATTAGCATTTAAGTCTGGTTGAATTGGATTCATCTTCCTGAGTACTATAAAATTGACTACTAAAACTCTCAAATCGGACTAAAGGTTCACCCATAGCGAAGGAAACTAGTTCAGTCAGCCGAAGAATAAATGGGTCAACGGCCCGCGCTAAAAGAGTTGCCCAACACCAAGAAAACCAGTACAAGGCAACGGTACGAGCCACGCCAGAGGCTACGGGCTGCCAGCACGAAGTGATGACCCACTCTACATTGGTAAGTATGGGGTGCGGGATGCCCTGTTCTTGGCGTCCCGCGCCGTTCCAAGCTCAATATACCAAGGCCATGAGACAGGGTGCGGGATATCACATGGCCCGCGCCAGAGTTTCTGAGCAAGCACCCTTTATGACCACGGCCTGCACCAAGGGTCACAGGCGCAAATCAGAAGCCTTCAATTTTAGTACCCTGATGGCACCCGCACAAGATAACGCCACCCGCGCCAAGGGTTAGACATGGTCCACGCAAAGCCTCACGCCCCGCACCTCTTAAAGATCTATGCCACTCACCAGATCCGGTCCCCTATGGAAATGAATAAACGTAGCCCACGCCATGCCTCGTGCCCCACGTCAAGAACACTCCACGGGTCACACCATCAGTGACGCCCTGCACCGCGGTGGCTGAGCTAGGGTTTACCCTCTTTTGAGGCCCCATCTCCTAATACTATAAATAGAACCTTTGTATACTAGGTTTCATATTTCATATCTCATACTTCATTTCCAAGAGTAGCTTGGAGACTTTTTCCTTAGTAGTTAGGAGAACTCTATCTTTTCTTTATTTTTCTTTGATCCTAAGATGTGGAATTCAAATATTTATTTGAATTCCATGATAAAGGAGTGGTTTCTATCAATTGGGGATCAATTGTAGTAGCTTGTTCTAATCTATATGCTTTTTGAGATTCTATAGTTCTTTCTAATTTTGTATTCGTGATATAATTGTGATTGTTCTTAAGTTTAAATGCATGAATAGTACACCACATATAATCACACACTTTGGGCTATATTCATGTATGGTGCAATTATCGATGCCCCTTGGGAAGAGAAACCTGGTTGTTAAAATGGGTAAGGGAGAACGCGTCTGCGTGGGTGTGTGCATGGAGGATTCGAGAATGCTCTGACTTATTTTCCATCGCACCAGTCTTGGCTGACTTCATAAAGTTTTCTGAGAGGTTCCGGATAGAGATAGCTACTAGTAGCAAACTAGGGTTACAAGAAACTCTAGTATCATAGATAAGGTGCCAATAACCCTTGGGCCTAATTGATAGGACCCGAGATTGACCAAGTTGCTCAATGATTTCCCAAGTGCTTAGTTTAATATTGTACTTGTGTTTCTTAGCAGTTCATAGATTGAAAAACTAACCCCCCCCCTGCATGTTTGCTTTACTAGCTATTCCTTTCACTCGTACGGATTGATGACCCGTACGAGGTCGTGTTTAGATTAATACATTAGATCTAGAATCTTTGTGGACAAACCCAGGGCTTACCGCTAACTACCCTCTAGGTAACGTAGCAGTGAGAACAGGGTGCAAAACTATAAAACTCTATCTTCTGACCACACCGCCTCCGCCTGGGTTGATTCTAAGTTACGGTTTTAACGACCCCGGAGGGAGGTAGGTCACTATCCTTTAGCCCATAAATGGAATTTCTTTTTTTTTGTTTATTGCCAAAAGCCTGGAAAAAAACCTGTATTCCTATCCCCCATCTCCAACCAATGCTGCTTGGTTATTTGTTTCCACTTTATCTCCTCTATATCTAATGGGCGCTCAAGCTTCTGCATAAGTATGACCATCTGCTATTGAGTTTCTGAGGTGATGTATCCTTGTTGAAGAGTCTTTATTTTCTTGGAAAGCAACTCTTTTTGTTTGTGTTGGTCTTTGAACTCATATTTAGCCCAAAAGGAAATACACCCCCTCCCCCGAGCATTCTTTTATAGCAATGGGAAGGTCTATAGTTTTGTCATTCCAAGAATTTTGCACCATATCTTGACATTGTGGTGATTGGGTCCAGTAGTTATCAAATCTGAAAGGTCCGTGCCGGGGGATTGACGAAGCATCTCTTGGGTGAGATCTTATACGTAGCAAGATGGGCACATGGTCAGATTGATGACTAAACAAGTGTATTATTGTTAAGGCTGGGAAGGTTGTTAGCCAACTAGTTGTTGCTACCGCTCTATCTAGTCTGGCCTTGACAGTGCGAGAATTTTCCCAATTTCAAAACCACGTTGTATCTCTCGTACCCTAGGTCAACTAGATTACAGTAGCTTAAAGCCAGTCTAAAGTCATCAATTTGGCCTGGAGGCCATCTTCCCAAGCTCTGAAATTCCCTTTGATGGTTGAAATTCCCAATACACAACCAGGGTAAACTGGGTTATTATTAAGTGCTGGAAAGTTTTCCCAAAAAAGAAGGTGTTTATGCATTACTGGCTCACCATATATTCTTGTACAACGCCAAATCAAGTCAGTGGATGGGTCCTTAATCGTAACATCCGTAAAATTAAAACAATAGCTTAAAACTGAAGCATCTATGTCTTTATTCCAAAATAAGGCAAGGCCCCCTGAGCTTCCATTCGAGTCAACAACTCCATGTAAATCGAGGGTGCCTCTTAATTGCAACATATTAACTGAAGAACACTTAGTTTCTGATAGAAATAAAATATGCGAAAAATGCTTTTTGAAGAGATCTCGTAGATGTCTGATTGCACGAGGTGAGATAGCTCCCGACAATTCCAGCTTAGCAAACTTATGGACGTCGGCAGTACTGGCTCTTGCCAATCACCGCCGCTAGTACAGTTGGGTAGTGACCCACAAAAAAAGCAAACCCTGAGGGAAAGCAAATTTCTGAATTTTTCTGCAATCTGGCCTATCTCATCTGCCTGATCTTCAATTACATTTTTCCTCTTTGTACACAGAGAGAACTGGGCTTTTATTGAGGAATATTGTGGAATAGGCCCAAGTTGCTGGAGAGACTGAATCAACTCTGCATTGACCGTTCCAGAAAATTCAACCATTTGACTATGTCGCCGTCTTCTCCCGAACGTCATCACCTTCTTCGTTTCTATTTTTTCCAATGCCACCTCAAATGCGCCTCCTCCTTTCTCGGCCGTCGGGTGAATTCACCCACCTCCAGCTTATTCTCTTTCTCCACTTCAGGGCGGCGGATCATAATTGTCCAAGGGAAACACTCCTCGTTGTCATCTGGTTCCAAATCGGTTATCACAATCGGCGATTTCTCAAATAGGATATTTGGCTTGTGTCATCTTTGCCATCGTGGAGTGTAGATTCGTCGGTGCAAATTTCAATTTCGGAGGCGAAGAGTACAGATTCATCGGTGCCTTTGAGAAGGCTGTGTCCCTTTGAGGCGGCTCGAAGCTCTGTTTCGTCGGTGTGGAGTTCATATTCAAAGTCCCCGACCTGTGGATCCTTGTGTTTCTCCAGCCTAGAATTGGCTATCTTCGTCACAACAGTAATGATGCCCCAATCTGCTTCCACCTGTTGTTGCAAAAACAAAGAAAAGAAAGCAAAGAAAAAAGGGAACTCACATTTTGTAGTAAAACAAAAACAAGTTTCACGTCAGTAAACTTGTTTGAATGGAAAGGAAGTTTTAGTGCAGAAAGATCTGCTTTTCTTTATTGGCTTTGCTCTCTATTTATAAGGGCAAATAATCAGAGAAGAACTACAATCATGCAAAGTTCTAATCCTACATGCAGAATACTTCAACTAGCTAACAAACTACCTAAGACTAGGTCTTGGAGCAACTTATTTGCTGAAAATAGAATTAGCTAAATATATCAACGTAATCATGCAAGCTTAGTCAACAAATCACCCCCAAAGCTTGTTACACTGCCTTGACCCAAATGATGCCATGTTTCTGCCGCATCTCATTGAACTTTGTCCTTGCCAATTTCTTTGTTAAGATATTAGCTAGTTGCCCATTAGTGCCAACATGTTCGACATCCATCCTCCCGATTTTGATTCACTCATGAATGTAGTGGAACTTGGTGTCAATGTGCTTGCTCCTGCTATGGTGCACCGGATCTGAGTAAGAGCAATAGCAGATTTGCTGTCTACCAGAAGTTTGAAACCAAGCTCTTCATGCCTGAATAGTTTATCGATGAGCCAACTGAGCCAAATACATTGACATGCTGCACTTGTCGCCGCAACATACTCTACTTCACATGATGACAAAGCAACTACCCTTTATTTTTGTGAAGTCCACGTAACAATGTTGTTCCCAAGAAATAAAGCTATCCCGGAGGTGCTTTTCCGGACATTGATGTTGCCAGAGAAGTCACTGTCACTATAGCCAATCTGTTTAACATTGCCTCCACGTAACAGCATTCATACCTTAGAGTACCTTGAGTGTACCTAAGTATCTATTTCATTTCGGCCCAAATGTTGAGTGTTTGGTGCTTCCATATATCGACTGTGACGCCTACCACATGAACTAAATCTGGACATATGTTTACAAGGTAGCGGGGACTACCAATCACTCTCCGGTACATAGTTGCATCCACAACAGTCCTTCCATCCTGTTTGCTCAACCGGAGTCGGTTCTCTATCGGTGTTTCACCGGGTTGCACCCGTTCATACTAGCTAGCTCCTAGATTTTTTTCTAGCACATGCACCTTGGCATATTGTGATCTCACCATTGCCTTGATGCACCTCAATCCCAAAACACTATCTGAGAAGTCCTAGATCACTCATCTTGGAAACTTTCTGCATTTGTGCCTTGAACTCAACAATGTCTTGAACATGTGTCCCCATTATAGTTAAATCATCCACATAAACACCAACAAGAAGAAAACAATGAGTGCTACTCCGATGAATTGCATGTTCAAGCTGACACCTTTTAAATCCAAGAGAGACAAGAAAAGCGTCCATTTTGGATTTCCACGCCCATGGAGCTTGCCGAAGCACGTACGGCGCTTTATTCAGTTTTAGCACCTTTCCATCATTTACACTATCAATAAAACCTGGTGGCTATTGCACTTTAAAAGGCCACTTTTCATGTGCGGTAAGTGCAAGCAATAGATGAACTGTCTCCATTCTTTCCATCGGAGCAAACACTTCCTCGTAGTCCAATCTTTGTTGTTGCGCATACCCCTTTGCGACGAGTTTCGCCTTGTGCTTAACACTTTTTTTTGCAGGGTCCTTTTAACTTAAAAAAACTATTTGAGTCTGATAGCACGATTGTTCACAGAAAGTGATGCAAGCTCCTAAGTCTTGTTGTCGATGATTGATTTCATCTCCTCCTTCATAACATTTCTCCAAGCTACATCTCCAAGATCCACTTCCACACTTGTTGGCTCCTCCACAGTTAGTAAACAGAGACCGCCCTCTTCAACGTTTGTGATTCGTTTGGTAGCATTGTACAAATCTATTACCAGGTTGTAGCACTGCGGGGCTGCTCAGTGTCGATGTTGTTGTTATGTGTAGGAGGTGTTGCCCACTGTGTCTGTAATGGGGTAGGATCTGGGGTTCGTGGTTCGACTTCCAGTGCAGCTGACTCGGGTGCATAAACAGTTTGTTCACTTGTAGAGAAGATAATTGTTCGAGAAATGCCGGGCATAGAAACAGTGCAGCTGATCTTGTCTCGCTGGAGGGTCCTCATTTCCATGCCCGGCGTTCCTCGAACATGACATCCCTTGTCATGTATATGCGCCTTTCATTCGGATCTCAGTCTCGATACACCTTTGCACCTTCCTCGTAGCCGGTGAAGACCCCTTGAACCAATTGGTCAGATAGCTTGTCCAATCCTGGGCCTAGCTTCTTCAAATGCACGATACACCCAAACGTTTTCATGTGGTGTACGCTTAGCTTCTTTCTGTGCCATTCCTCCTATGGTTTCATGCCATTTAGAGTCCATGCCGGTGAGCAATTGAGTAGTAAAACATTTATTTTCATTGCGTCTCCCCAGAATGTTTCGGGCACTGCCATTGACTTCATGAGGCACCAAGCCATCTCGATCACCATTTGGTTCCGCCTCTCTATTACCCCGTTCAGCCGAGGTGAGTAAGGGGAAGTAGTGTTATGCTTAATACCACTTGAATCGCAAAATTCCTTGAGCTCACCGGAGTTGAAGTAGCTTGCATTCATGCTGACCTCATGGGCCGCCTTAATTTTCTTGAAGTGTCGCCGCATCTCATTCTTCGTCCTGAGCAGTTCAACCCACATGTACCGACTATAATCATCAATAACATGTAGAAAATACCTTCTTCCACCAGCTTTTGTATGCACAATCGAACCACAAAAGTCGTTATGGACCAACTCTAAGTGAGGTTTTGCTCGAAACGTTGTGGCCTGCGGGAATGGTGTCATGTGTTATTTCCCTATCGCACAACCGTTGCAAAGATCTTCCACATGTTCAGAGTAGGGAATTCCTGAAACCATTTCTTTTCTTGAAAGATTGTGCAATGCCCGGAAGTGAAGATGTCTGAACTGTGCATGCCACAACAATGCATCACTGTCCTTCTGGGCCAAAAGACTCACATGAGTCGCAAGATTCAAGTTTATTGTGTAGAGTCTGTCGTGCAGACGTGTGACTCGAGCTGAGCCCAATCAAAAATGCAAAGTTTCCCATCTTCAATAGTGATTTTGCACCACTTTTGTTAAGTTGTCCGAGGGAGATAATGTTGCTTTGCAAGCTCGGAATGTAGTAGACGTCGGTGAGAATACGATGGTCCCTTTTGAGACACATGAACATTATCATCCCTCTCCAATATATGTTCACCACTGAGTCATCACCAAAATGAACGGTGCTATGTAGTGCTCATCAAGAGACCTAAATTTGTTTTTGTCTCCGGTCATGTGTTGCGATCACCGGCACTATGTCTCCTCGTTCAAGTACACAGCTTGAGACGTGTTGCTGGTCTCAATCCTAATATGCACCTTGAGAAGGACGGATTCCTCATCTCATTCCGTCTCAGTGCGCATAAGATTTTCCTGATCACGTTTTGCCTTTTGAAATTCCTTCGCCCAATGACCAGCAATCCCATAATAACGATAGTTTCCCATCTTATGTTCGCCACTGCTCGGAGATATCTTTCCTTTGATTCCAGGTGGTTTTGACTTGCCCTGAGACCTGTTCTTCTTTTCTCCATCATCTGATGAGCCACCATGTCCTTGATCACGGGGGCGTTGCCGGGTTTGCCACTCTTCCTCCGTGAGAAGCAAGCATCCACCGGTAGAAACATGCTCATCAAGTTCGTTGCATTCTTCTACAACTAGAAGCTGGCATGTGAGTTCTTCAATGGATAGATTCTTAAGATCAACAAGTGACACAAACGCCATTGCCATTTTTTTTGTACTTGGAACACTCCAAAGGAATTTGAGCACCGCCTTATGCTCGTCCACCGGATCCCCTAACACCTCGAGATCATTAACGATTGCTGTGAGTCGGATACCAAAAGATTCCACTCCCTTTCCATCCTTGAATGCGAGATTCTCAAACTCCGTCCAACGAGTTTGTGCCTTGGCCTCTTGGTCGACACCTACTCACATTATCTTGAGTGTATTCCAAGCCTTCTTGGCAGTTGTCTTGACTCCAAGAGTACACACCAACTCTAGCGGGACTGCTCAAAGGAGTGCCAACATTGCCCACCGATCATCACGTTGATCACCTGGACCATCCTCGATCACCTTCCATAAGCCATATGCTTGAAGCAGCATCTTTATGAGGATCACCCAATCTGCGTAGTTGGTCAGTGTGAGAACCGAAAAGTGCGATGCATCATCGCTCTCCCTTATAACCCACTCCACTATGCGTGTCTCACTTTATCCGCCAATTTTCATCCATTCCAGTGGTGGAGGTGAAGCTGCCCCTTTGTTCTTGTCCCCTGTTGTTGTTCCTCGTCCTGCCATTTTTCCAATGCGGATTACCAACTATATAGGTTTGGATCAAACACCACACATTTTTATACCACTTTTTGTTGCATAAACAAAGAAAAAGAAAGCAAAGAAACAAGGGAACTCATAGTTTGTAGTAAAGCAAAGAGAAAAAACAAGTTTCACGTTAATAAACTTGTTTGAATGCAAAGGAAGTTTGGGTTTAGAAAGATCTGCTTTTCTTCATTGTCCTTTCTCTCTATTTATAAGGGAAAATAAACAGAAAAGAACTACAATCATGCAACGTTCTAATCCTACGTGCAGAATACTTCAACTAGCTAACAAACTCCCTACGACTAGGTCTTGGAGCAACTTATTTGTTGAAAATAGAATTAGCTAAATATAGCAACGTAATCATGCAAGCTTAGTCAACCCCATCTTCGCCATTACGTTGCAGCCTCCATCGACTTTCATTACTTTTGTTGGTCTCTTGTTTTTAGGCCATAACGTATCCTATAGAACTCCCCCGCTGTAGTGGAACTACGTTCGATGGTGAGAATATTCTGTGATGGAGGCACGGTGACCAATGGACAATTGTGTGGATTCCAATGTTCGAGAATCTCTAGTGCGGCATTGCTGCCATGTTCGAGAGCTATTGGAGCGGGGATTGGCTTGCCTTGTAGAGACGAAGCTAACGAGTGGTGAGATTGATCTATCTAGAAGGCGCGTTACATGTTAGGCGCCCGAGAGCTAGACAAAGATTCATCAAAGAGGTAGTTATAAACAATTATTTGATGATCCGTTGAGAGGTCTGCTAGTTTGTTGTATGGATGGAAATTAATGCAGTCAAAATCACTAATAATCCACCGGAGATTTGGCTGCGAATCAATTTGAATGATATAGCCATTTCGAGCATTGATCGCGGGCTACGAAAGCCGTGACTTTTGACATCAATTGCATGTATTTTCTCCTAAAGCCATCTTTAAGGATTAGTTAAAGTGCAAATAACTCTGGCGACCCCTTAACTATCACAATTATTCATCTTTGACACCTAATTTTCTTTTTGAGCACTTTCGGCCGCTTAACTTACAAAACTGGTTAAACGTGACCATTCCGTCAAGGCAACCCATCAAGTTTGGTCAAAACATCAATTTTATGGGCAAAATAGTCATATCCTTTTTTCATTTTTCTGTTTCCGATTTATTTTTTTCCCTTGCCTTTTTTCCTTGTCTCTTTTCCTTATTTCCTTATCCTTTCCCGTCGCTCCGTCGAGAATTAATTTCGCTGCTCTGTCGCCAGGCTGAGAATGCTGAGTTCTTTTCCTTTTTCCCTATTTTCTATACAAGAAAGCTGAGTTAATTCCATCTCTTCGTTGCGAGGCTTCTCCATCTCCGGCGAGTGAAGCTTCTGAATCTCACCTCCTCTGCCATGAGTTGCGCTCCAGTCGCCAGCAGATTGGCCATGCCTTCTCCTCCGCCGTATTTCTCCATCTCCGGCGAGAGAAGAAGCTTCTCGGATTCGCGCCTTCAAGTCTGTACTCGCCGGCATAAATTGGGCCGCAGCATCTCCGACAAATTTCAGCGGCGGTGGTTCTTCTCGATCGGAGTGGTTGGTGCAACTTCTTCTCAATTGGAAAAGAGCAGCTGGAGGTGGAGAATCGGCCGGAGTGATGTTGTTCGAGCAGAGCTGGAGCGGCAACGTCCTCTTCCCGACGGAATTGAGCGGCTGGAGGTGGCGGTAGATGCTGAAGGAGATCAGGGGAGCTGGGTTGTAATTACATGGGAGCTAGGTTGTAGTTAAAACAATTAGGGGGTTGGGTTTGTAAATAAAAAAGATGAACAATCAATTTTATCCTCAATTAATGGAGAAAATTTTTGAGTTAACACTCCACCTGACGATTGGCCACATTTAAGCAATTTTGTAAGTTGATGTGCCAAAAGTGTTTAGAAAAAAGTTAAGGGGTCAATGGTGAACGATCGTGATAGTTAATGGGCTACCGAGTTCATTTGCTCTTAGTTAAATCATACGGTATTCTTTAGCTATTTTAGTTAGTGGAGAGCAAAAAATACAACACGAACCATCGACAAGTCAATATTATATGAGTGGGGAGCAAAATATACACTGCTAATCGATTGGTTATACCACATCAACCACCACACTACTTATGAAGGAGATCACCGCCACCAACCACTACCATCGAGCACCAACAACCACAAGTGTCAAGCACCGACGATGCCAACCACTTCCACCGAATGTCAACAACAACCACCACTGGCATATAGAAATTTTTCGAACATAACCATCAAGCACTAACAACAACCACAACCACAACAACCTAGCACCAACGATGCCGAGTGTAATTTCCGATCACCACTGAGCATAAATGACTACACCACCATTGACCCCACCATTTGACAGCGGCGACCATTATTGTCATCCTTTCCTATTTAAACTAAATAGCTATAAAGATTACTAAAGAGAAAGTTTGAACCAAATAAAGAAAATAATCTCCATTTTTTTCTTTAATTTCCGTATTACTTGCTTTATTGATTTCTCTCTAATTTACTAGTGTGAACCAAGCTACTCTAAATATTTTTAAAATTTATATCACTAAAGATTGATAATAATAATAGAATGTGTACATTCACTCAAATAACTAAAATGATAAATGTGTACAATAGAAAAATTAAAGAGTAGGTATTCTAACATGCGGTCTATGGACAAGTAGGGACCTGTTTGCAAATAACAGAAATTCAATAAAATCACGTGGATCCTATTTGCAAATCACATGGATCCGGTTCATAACATCTTAAACAAATCAAGCATAAACACACAGTCAACCGTTTCTTCCTTTCTCCGATTTTGATTTTTGTCCTTCTTCTCCGATTTCTCCGATGAAAATCGGCGCCTTTCCAATGTCCTCCGACGACAACCGGCACATTTCCGACGAACTTGAGGAAGAAAATTGTGAATTAGGAGCAGATCTATCGCTAGATGATATTGAAGCCAATCAAATTTCAATAGTTTTAGTCGTAAAAACTATTGCAATTGAATCAGAACCTGCTGGAGAAAAATCGATCATAACCACTAAGATTCAACTCCAAACAAATGAAATTCCATTGCAAGAAGCTGAAATATTAATGAATTTCATTGAAGGTATGATTTTCTCGCATTAGACTGAAATTATATTGTTGAATTGTAATCGATATGAATATACATGTTTTTGAAACTTCTGGACACTGAAATTTGACTGCTATGAACATGTGGAAACATTTGCATTATAAACTACATGTTGCACAGAATTTTCGTATACTTTATGCATTTATTAACTTAAATCATGTATAGTTTACACTAAAACATGCATTAAATTAAAATGAACAAAACACAGAGAATGAATTTATCAATTTTAACTTTTGACAAACTTGTGCATTGTTCAGATTATAACATGTACAAAATACACTACACTTTGCTATGTTACACTACAAATAGTATTTGTTATTGTTGATCATAACAGAGCTTCTATAGTTTTCTAATTTTAAGTAACTTCCTGAAGACTTTGAATAAATTACATTAGAACATGAATATCTTGCATTAGAAATTGTATTCATTATTGTTACATGTACAGATTTTCCAAATTTAAATGAAATTAATGGCAGTGAAAATCTTATCGGCGTAAAAGCAATAATTTTGGAAGCAATACATGCTCTGTATAAGAAGCATGCAAATGCTATTGGTTTCAGCTACAGGAAAGAGTGTCAACGTCTAAACAGCAAAAGGCATATTCGCGAAAAGTACTACAAGTGCTCTTGTGGAGGCCAACCGAAAAGATTAAAAACCAGCATTATTAGCCATGTTGCTTGTGTGGATAGTGAAAGTCATTTTGAAAAGAAGAAGATGAGGAAGAGAAAGGATCTGATTACAAAAAGAGGATGCCTGGCTAAAATTAGAGTCAAGCTTGAGCAAGATTATTACATGGTAGCTCAACACATCACTGAACAAAACCATGAGATAACAAGACCAGCCTGGCAGTATCTCAGTAGGAGTGAACGGAGGATTACAGAAGACAAAGGCAAAGTCATTACATCAATGGAACAAGTATGTTTAAGACCCACTGTAGGATACAAATACATGGCATTTGAAGCTGGTGGAGAAGAAAATCTAGGGCATACGATGAAAGACCACCTCAACTTTGTGAGTCGACTTTGAATAGAAGATATCGAAAGTGGATATTCTCAGTAAGTTGTTGATACACTCTTGGAAATAAATGACAAGTACAAATAATTCTTCTTCAAAGTCAAGTTCGACGAAGAGATAAGACTGTGAGCTATATTTTGGAGAGATTCAATGATGCTGGAGGACTTCAAACTGTACGGGGATGTCACCATATTCGACACTACATATAGAACAAGCAAGTATAACTTGATTTGTGCACCAATAGTTGGAATCAACAATCACTGGAACATAACGATGTTTGCTTGTGCTTTTATTGCAAATGAGCTGGCTGGTACTTTTGTTTAGCTCCTCAACACTTTCAAGAAATCAATGGAAGGGAAGGATACTGTCACAATATTCACGGATCAAGCACCTGCAATGGGCAAAGAAATAAAGGAGGTATGTTACTTACAGTTCTGAACATTGAATATAGTCTATTGGAAACTGAAACCGTTACCTCATGGAATGTATTAAATAGCTCATGAACCTTACTCGTTACTTTAAAACACAGACATCATGAAAATGTTGCTGCTTCATAAATTTTTTAGTTACAGAACTAAAAGCTGATAAAGGAAATCTTAGAAATTGCAACTGTTAGCTTACAGTATGTATAACTTATGCTATATGAAAAATTAGTTACATGAAAAATCATGTATTAACCAAACTTTGATTTCTGGGTACAACTTTCAGGTCTTCAAGAACACAAAACACATGTTGTGCTTATGCCACATAAAACAAAATGCAATCCAACATTTTGGAAAACCGAAGAAAGATGAATTGTTTAAAAGTGATTTAGACTACTGTATGAAAGGATGTCGTGATCTAACAGAATTTGAAGAGAAGTGGACCTCAATTATTGCCACATATAAGCTAGAAAGTAACACATGGTTTTAACGGCTATACAACATCCGTGAAAATTGGAGCACATTATTCAGCAAGGATATTTTCTCAGCAGGCATTTATCAACATAAAGGAGCGAAAGCACCAACCATGGTATATGCTTCAGTGCAAACAAAACAACTACATTCACTCACTTCTTTGATCTCTTCAACCAAACAATCAAAAAGTGGAGGAAAGATGAAGCAAGCAAGGAAAATACAACATGTGCAAAAGCAAAACCAAATTCTGACAAAAAACCAGGTATGTTTACATTTAGATTATTTAATACCGATATGAATTACTTTTCCTAGAACTCAAAACTGTTAACTTACCATATGCATTTGCTTCTCAACTATTGGGCACATACAGGTTTGGTTAAACATGCTGCAAATGTTTACACACTTGCATTGTACAACGGATTCAAAAAGGAATTTTCTCTAGCAATGTCAACTAAAGTCAAGGAACTGTTATTAGAACCACCATCAAGAAAATATGAAGTAAGCCTAGAACATGATGAATCTAAGTATGAGATAGTTAAGTACAAAAATGAAGTCAGGCTAGTTGAAGTACAATGCAAATGCAAATGCTTTGAAGTGTCAGGTATGTTGTGCTTTCACATTCTTAGAGTATTGCACATCAACTCTATCACAGAAATCTAAGAGAAGTACATGCTCAAAAGATGGACAAAAAGGGCTAAAACAGGAATATGGGACAAGGTTCTTGGGCAAGGAAAACCACAATCAGGATACATCAATGGTGTAGTTTCATGGAGGAATCATATGTCCAAAAAATTCTACAATCTAGTTCTAAAAAGTGAAGGAAACTTAAAAGATAGAAGAGATGTTTGATACATGTTCAACAAGAATAGAAGAATCGTTGGCATCATAGACCAATGACATTGAACAATCAGCAACAAGTAGCCAATGCAACTCAACCATAACAAGTGCACCTAAGGTAGTGGATCCAGCCCAAGTGAAGACAAAAGGAAGAGGAAAAAGGCTGAAGTCAGGCTTGGAAAAGAAAAAAGTTAAGGAAGAAAATAACTGAATTCGGCACAAAAACACCAGATGTAAAGAAACTGTGAAAGTAGCATTGTTTAGGATATATGTTGCATTTATTTACCGATTTTTTTTTCATTAGCATAAAAGATTGTATACACGGAATAATATATTGTATGTTTTGGCTTACAACTATAACTTATGACTTGAATTTGTATTGCTTGCCCAAGAACCAATCTTTTTGTTAAGGGACTTGCATTTTGTTTCACATAATTTTAGTGATTTGAAATCATTGAATACATATAGAATTACTTAGCTTACAACTGTAATTTATTAACCTATCAATTGCATTTGTTTTCCTATAATCTCAGCAAGTCAACACAAGGAACCACATAACATAACTAAAATGTAACTTGGTATTAATAAGCATACAAATAGTATTTCTTAACATTCAACATGAACTTGTTTCATACAACCTTCAGCCATAAAATAAAATTCCTAAAACAGTGTTTCAAAGTCGCTTAACTTATCAGTCATAAACCAATCATTCACAAAATAAGCTAATTGCAAATCATCCAAAAATAACTAAAATATGCCAAAGCTATAGAAATTCAAGTCTTTCAATCCCAAAGGAGAATGAAGGAATCAAGGAACGGGTTTTCCTCACAAATTCTCCAACCATCCTATCAATCAGCTCATGTGTCTTCAGGTCTTCTATAACTTCTGTGTGGTCTTGACATGCTCAGGATCTTCATTTGCGCATTCTTGTTGTGGTTGTGGTTGTGGTTGAGGTTGTGCTTGTGGTTGCACAATGGGACTAGCATTTGCTCTCTCAAGATTATGTACCAAGACTCGCATAATAACCTCCATGTCTCATTTGAAAATGAGACAAGCCCTATGAACAAGCTGAGAAAAAAACACAAATATCAGTACAACAAACAATCATAAACTCCTAAAAACAATAAGAACTACAAATTGCATAAGTTTTATGTAAAATGGCATAAGTTTGAACACAGCGTGCACTAGTTTTAAATAAGTATCAGAAAAACAAAAAAACAAAAAAGACTTACATAACTGGCAGCTCTATCAATAGCCTCATTGGTCATCAGACCGCTTAGAATGCGATAACAAATCATTCCTAGCTCTTGAGCAACACCATCATATGCAACGGTAGGAGTACGAAGCCCCCCAGACCCAACATTCCCATTATGAACTCCCTAATATTCCTGGATCCTACTATTCACGTTCAGCCTACCATCCTTGCTCAAAGGATACCCACCCTCAGTCATAACTCCCTTATTATACCCCCATATTCTCAAGAAAATGAACCCTCTTCAACAAAGATTGGTTCGACCAATGCATATACAGTGGCAATCTAATAGGGTCAGACTGGCCTCTAAAGAGGAACCTATAAATGTATGCCATCAACAATAAAAACACACAGCCACTAATAGAAGACACATTTTTGGTGCCAAATTTAAACTGGCAACACCCTCACATAATTGATCTAGCACTAAACTACACCAATCAAAATGCTTAATCGTTGCAACATTTTCTAAAGCACCCATAAGCTTCAAATCTACCAAATTTCTAGTAGTTGGGCCAAGAAAGTCCACATAACTTACATAACAAAATATCTTTTAAAATGATCACCACCACTATGCAGTTTTACCAACTCCTCAAAAAGATTAACATGAGAGATATTTCCATATTTATCAGCATCTAGCTCAGCCCTCCATCTTTCCCTAATGCCAACATCCTTTGACACACCCCTCTCATTATTCTTAACCAGACCCACGGGACACCCCGGAATCCTATGAATGCAAAATATATCAAACACATCACCAGGGCTAATAATGTACTTGGAGCTAGTTATTTCTTGGACACAACCCACGGGATAAAACCTGTCAACCAGCCAAGGAACAATTCCAACAGGGAGAGATTAAATATCAAACTCAAGAAGCTGACCAAAACCTATATCTTCAACATCAATCTTTTGCTCCAGAGTGAGAGCAACAATTACATACTTAAGCTTCGCAGGACAGTAGAAAGTAGAGAATTTTTTAGCAAACCTAAAAAAAATTGAATATGAAAATTATAAGCATACATAGTTTCAAAAATTACTAATAAATTAATAATCCTAATTAATATATACGAATAAAAGTTTAAATCTAATACACAAAGATCAATTTGTAAACAATAATCAGTACACATGATATATTTAACTAAGACATCATGAATATTAACATATGCAACATTTAAACAAACAAATACAGTTTCTAAAATAACATTCAAGACAAACAATTTTTTAATAAGAAAATTTAGATAGGCATAAATAACAAATACACTATGAATGTTAACATATGCAACATTTAAACAAACAAATACAGTTTCTCATCAACATGTAGGAAAATAAAACTGAAGACATACAAACTGTGAATAACAAGTAAACACTGAATATTAACAAATGCAATATTTTATGAAACAAATACAAGTTATAGTATGTTAAAATAAAAATGTAAAAAAAAAAAACTTACGGGTTACGGGTTACCCTCTTCATCAACACGTTCAACAACTTGCTTCTTCGGACGATTACGCTGTTGTTTGGCAGGTCTTTCCTCAGCAACAACCATTTTTCTTGAAATCGATGCTTCACCAACTCTACAATCTGTTTTCCTCTTCACACCAGATTTTTTTAGCAACTTCAACAGGTTTCTTTGCCTTCACATTCACTTTGTCACTAGACTTCTTCACAACCCCAGCAGATTTTTAACAACTTTCTTTGTCATCATCTTCTTCACCACCCCCACCAGGGGACTTTACGCTACTTCCTTCGCTTTCCTCTTTAACTGACCAGTTGGGGACTCACTAACAAGTTCTTTCCCCTTCTTGCTCGACTAACCAGATGGGGACTTCTACTTCGAACCAACTGGGGATTTCTACTTTGAATCAGCTGGGGACTTCTGCTTCAGACTAGCAGACACAACCTTCATTTTCTTACCAGCTGGGGACATTTCCTTCTGTCCTTTAAAAGAGATGACCAATGTAGGTGCAACATTCTCACTCTCATTCCTATTTAAATCACTCAAATCACCAAAACATTTTTCTACAAAGGCATCAACCACATCATCATCTACTGAATCATTCTCCATAAAACCCTCAACAGCCTTAATAACATTGAGACCACCTTCAACACCAACTGAGCTTACACTTTTACACCCTTCATTAGCATTTACTCCAACCCCTTTAACACCAGCAGTAACATTTGCAATCATTACATCTAAAACCTCGTTCACAGTTTCCTTCACTACTCCATTCTCATCAGCCAATGAATCCCCCCCCCCCTTAATAGCTTTAGAACCCTCACCAACCTCTAAACCCCCACCAGCTTTCTTCTCTACACCAACTGTCAAAGAACCAACATCTTCACCAGCAAAGTCATCATTCAATGTATCCCCATCAATAGCTTTAGAGCCCTCACTAAACTCTACACATTTTTCCTTCTCTACACCAGCTACCAATGAATCTCCATCAACAACCTTAGAACCCTCACCAACTTCTGAACCCCCACCTTCACCACTCTCATCAGCACCAACTGACTCTCTACTCATTCGAATAACATCACTCAGCAGAGTGTCGTAGTTAAAATATTGAGTTGATCTACATTCACCATCCTTCAGCTTCTTCACACTCATTTTCATCCTTTTCTTATTTGCCTCCTTAGGTACAGCAGGAACTAGAATCTGTGGAGTAGCAGCACCACCTATTCTGGCAGACCTACGTGCCAATGCAGCTACTACACAAAAAATAAAAACACGAATTGTATAAGCACATATAAAAAAGACAATCACATAAATAAAATTCAACATATAAAGAAATAAAATAGCCTTCAGAACCATAAGACTGCTGAATCTTCTTCAGCTCATCTTGAAGAGAAGGTACATCCTTCTTTTAAGAGTTCCTAACCAATGGCATAACCTCTAAACAACATAACACATTTAAATAAGTAAATATATAAGTAAATAAGTAAATAAATGTAATACTAAAAACTACAATCACCTTATTCTACTATCTTAGGTTCAACATTTTGAATTATATCTTCATCTCCTTCAGCTTCAGAAACAGATAAAAAGAATCATATACCGCATAGTCAGGAACAATATATACATAACTTATTATTCATTTAACCAACATATAAATATTTTTTTACAAAACTAACAGTCAGTAAGCAGCATAAACTAAAACACACACAGTATAACTAACTAATGCATAGAGTATACTAACATATGCAACTTGTAATGAAAAAATGCATGCATAGTCTGTCTATCAGTAAGCAACATAATCTGAGACACACACAATATAACTAACTAATGAATAGAGTATACTAACATATGCAACTTGTAATGAAATAAATACATGCTATCAAATCAGAAGAATAACAATCGGTAGCTAACAATCAGTAAAAATAAAAACAAAAGAGTAACTAACTAATACATATGTTATACTAACATATGCAACTTCTAAGACAACAAATGCACATTATAGCAATCAGTAACTATCATACAGTAAAAAAATAGAGTAAGTAACTAATACATATGTTATACTAACAAATGCAATGTCTAAGACAACAAATGCACATTTTACAATCAGTAGCTATCATACAGTAAAAATTTTAAAAACAATAGAGTAACTAACTAATACATATATTATACTAACGGATGCAACTGCTACGACAACAAATGCATGTTATACAATAGAGTCAAAACATGTAGATCTAACTTACAAATAAAAAAAGTAAGCATATTCTAAAAACAGTCAACAACAATACTGAAAAAACACACAAATACAGACAAGTAATAAAATGCGCGAAACTCCAAACATTCAAAATGAAAAAAAATGAACCGGTGGAAGAGGAAGGATGAGAAAACTTCTTTGCTTTAGGAGAAACCGACTTCTTACCCTTCTTCATGTCACCACCAGTTTTAGGAGGAAGACCTCCGATTTTTCCCTTTGCCCTTCCCATAGACTACAGAAAATAAGCAACAAAAATGTTAAATTGGAACAGCAGACAATTATCAAAAACTAAAAATCAGAACGACGATCAATTATGAAAACCTAGAATTGTCAAAACACAAAAGTAACAAAGAATTTACCGATAGTGCTCAAAACCTATTGAAGAAGACGAGGAAACTGAAGTCATAATCGGCAAGGAAATTGAACGGCAAAGAAAATGCAGAGAACGGTGAAGAAATTGAAGATGAATCGGCAAAGAAAATTGCAGAGAAACAATGGCGAAAAGTGTATAGAACAGTGAAAAAGTGTGATAGAGAAACTGAGTGAGGAAGAAATGCATGGGAGAAGAAACAGTTCCCAAAAAGAACCGTTCGTAAAACCGTGGAAAAGAAAGGGAAAAATAAATTAAATTCATAATATCTATCCAATTTTTAATTAATTACAATCTAAACCCCATTTTGTAAATCAGGCCCTGGCCTTCCATAAGTTTATGGACAGGCCGCATTTCCTCAGACTATCTCAAAATTAAATACACTTCGTGTGAAACAAATTAGATATATACCTTTAATTTCCCTCTTCTATCTTTCGTTAGTTTCTCCTTATTTTACACCAAACTTTAATTGAGATGGTCTTTTGTGACTCTATGAGGCATCCTAAACTTTAGACATGGATCTTTCTGCAAAAACCAACAAAAAATTTCATCTTTCCCACATTTATTTGCAGTTTTACAATGAACTCCATCCAGGGGCGGAACTAGGGGGCGAGGGGGTGCTAGCGCCACCCCTAGGATCTGGCAGCCCAGAATTTAGGCCTAAAGCCACCGGGAGCCACCGGATTCCGCCCCCCCTCCTTGAGCCCTAGCAGCGCCCGGCGTTAGTTGAAGAAGATTATCACAGGTTTCATTTTTAATTTTTTTTTGTTTTCTAACTAAACAAAACGACGTCATTTTTGCTTAAGTGAAATGACATCGTTTTGTTAATGTAAAGCCAAAAAAAAGAAATGAGGCTAATTGGGCTGAAACCCAATTGGCCCAAATACAAATCACATAAACCTACAGATTATGTGAAGAAATTGCATACTTCCTTGTCTTCCTTCCACTTCCGCCGACCGCGCAGACTTGCCGTTCATCTGCCACCTCGCTGATTTCTTGAGCCGCTGTCCGTATGCCTGCGTCCGGCGTCTCCTTATTCAACCAGCGACCGCGTCCGAGCTAAACCAAGGGCAAGGTATCAGATATGCGAGGAGAGGATACAACTTACAAGGAGCCAATATTTTTTTGTGTGTTTCTTGTGTTGAATTGAATTGCTTATTTGTGTGAAATTGTGAATACTGATATCATATACATATTTAGTGGCTGTGTTGAAATTGTGAAATTGTGCTAAATATGGATATGGATAATCTGACATATTTTTGACATATTTAATTTGATATTTTTTTGACAAATTCTGAATACTGAATAGCATATACATATTTAATTTGACATATTTTTCTTATTTAATGTCAAATAGATATGGATAAATTCTTAATTTGAAGTAGTGGATCATCTATTTTTTAGAGACCGAGTGAACCAAATGAAGAAAGGATTAATGAAGAGGGTAGTAGTCAAAAGCATTCTTGTGTTGAGTTCAATTCGGATGATGTTATAAATAATCCCAGGAAACGTAAACCTATTAAGGATTTTATGTTTCTATTAGAGATCAAATGATGAGAGAATATGTGTTAAGAGGTCCTTGCCAACTTAAGGGTAATTATTTTCCAAAGACAAAGCAGGGAAATGACTATAGATGTTTTCAACCTTCTTGGTTTGAAAATTTTGATTGGTTGGAGTATAGCGCATCAAAGGATGCAACATTTTTCTTTTGTTGTTATATCTTTAGGAATTCACATAAGGAATGTCGAGATGGAGAGGATGCATCTACTGTGAGTGAGGTTAATGATGTGTCCATTTTAGATGGTTATTTTAGGGTTTTTAGGATTAGGTTTTGGACAATTTTGTGCTCTAAATGTGGCATTTTGCCTTGAAATCATTTAAGGAGGGATAAAAGCGACTTTGGCGTTTTTATCACTTTTTAGATGATTTTGTGTGACGAGGTGATTTGTTTGAAGACTTTGAAGATTTGAAGACTTTGAAAGATATCTTTGAAGATTTGAAGACTTACATTTGGGCTTTTTGAAGATATGAAGAAGTGAAGAGGTGAAGAAAGGAGAGCAAAACAACGGGTGAAAGATGGTCCGGGGTTCTCAGAATTTTCAGAGAAGAATCAGCCTTCAAGAGTGGCACCATTGGATTCCTCTTCTCGAGCACTATAAAATTGACTACAAGAACTCCCGAAACGGATCAACGGTTCACCCGGAGGAAGCAAAACAAAACAGGGCTGCAATTTACTGATTTGGTCACGACTCGCGACGAAGCTCGTCGCGACTCGCGACGACAGCTTAAAATCAGCCCTGCAACAGCATTTTTCTCCCTTTTTCCTCCCACTATAAATACCTCTTCACCCTCTTCTTTCCACAGCTTTTGGCCCCTGTTTTGGGCCAAAACCCTAGCTTTTTCTCTCTTGTTTTCTTAGTTTCTATGTGTTTTCTTGTTCTAGAGTAGTTTTTGTACTTGGGAGCAAGGATTGAAGCTTCCATTTCTATGTAGTAAGGAGCATTTATATCTATCTATTTGGTGTTTTTGCTATTGTGCTTTTATTGTGCTTTGAATGTTAATTGTTGATGCCATTGATATTGTTGAAAGCTTGAATGAAATGCTTGTATGAATTGCTAGCTAGGGTTTGGGGGATTTGGGTTAATTTCCCCCTTTTCTTGTTAGGAATGTATGAGTATGATTTAGGGCTTTTGATTGTGTTGATGGATTGATAATGTGCTAGACGAATGTGATTGATGTCGAACTCTTCGTCATGTTCGTTTGTGTAGCAAACGAGAGAGTTATATGCTCTTGGATGAATGTGCGTTGCACGTTCATCCAATCTCGTGTAATTGCATGAATTGGTTAAATGCTTAGTCACGGTGTAGTGGTCATAAGCATTGCCAAGCTTGTTGGTTCTTCGTGATTAAATGCCACCAATGATACCTTGAGTCGTGGTCGCGACAACGGGAGTCATTGGTGAGGTTTGACGAGAGATGTCGAACTCACTCTCGCAAACTACGAACTAAGAAGGATAGGAGTTTAGTCTCCACAACAAGTAGTTGAAGTGTTAAATAGATGGCTTCTACTCTTTCTTGAAGCATGTGTTATTTGGTGTTTATGTACTCTTGATGGTGTGTTTCACTTCGTGTGTGCCATGAGTAGTTTGAGCATAGGGAGTGCTTGTATGTTTGAATTGTTTAGGTGTTAGGAACGTGACAAATTCCGTAGCTCCTTTGCATGAACATGTATGAGCATGAACTTAGAACTCCTTGTGATGTATGTGTTGTGATCCTTGCTCGATGGGTATGTGAATGTTAAGTCATGTATGTTATATGATGGAATGAGTGAATGATTCAATGACCTACGTATGATTTGGAAGTGGATATCCGTTGCCCCCAAGGCTTTTTATCTTTGTAGTTTAAAACCCCTTTTCTTAGTTTTGTTTGATGATTAGCATAGTCACTTGACCTTGCTAGTTATCTTGTCTTTTTATTTTCGTAACTTAGGAACAACCAACCAACCAACCCCCCCCCCCCCATTTACTTGCTTTTAAGTGTGTGTAAATATAGTTACTCCTAGCCTAGTATCAACCATTTGTGCTTGATTGCTTAGGAAGATCCCTCTTCTCATTGGACGACCCCGATTTGCCGCTATCTACCTAGTTGTAGAAAGTAAGCAGAAAGGGCTTATAAATTATCTTTTGCACGGCGGGCGCGACGACCGCCCGCCTGTCAAAATGGCGCCGTTGCCGGGGAAGAGGCGTTTATTCTTAAGTATTTAGGTGTATTTGGTTGTGTATTAGCTAGTTGTTTTTATTTTCTTACTCGAGGGCGAGTAAGGTTTAAGTGTGGGGAGTTTTGATGTGGCCATTTTATGCGGGTATTTTAGGGTTTTTAGGATGTGGATATGTTATTTCCTCCGTGTGCATGAATCTTTTCTTACTCGAGGGCGAGTAAGGTTTAAGTGTGGGGAGGTTTGATGTGTCCATTTTAGATGGTTATTTTAGGGTTTTTAGGATTAGGTTTTGGACAATTTTGTGCTCTAAATGTGGCATTTTGCCTTGAAATCATTTAAGGAGGGATAAAAGCGACTTTGGCGTTTTTATCACTTTTTAGATGATTTTGTGTGACGAGGTGATTTGTTTGAAGACTTTGAAGATTTGAAGACTTACATTTGGGCTTTTTGAAGATATGAAGAAGTGAAGAGGTGAAGAAAGGAGAGCAAAGCAACGGGTGAAAGATGGTCCGGGGTTCTCAGAATTATCTTGTCTTTTTATATTGGGTAGTGCTCATAATGATGCAGCTCAACAAATGTATGCATTTAAGCGTCAAAGACAGGGTATCCTTCATTCTTATCAGACACATGGGCGTGAATCAGAGATTGCATATCGCACGCGTTTGACAGCTGTTTTGATGTGACACGGTTCTTGCTAAATCAAGGTGTGGCTTTTCGTGGCCATGATGAAGGGTTGGATTCTCTGAATAAGGGCAATTATCTCGAAATGATTGACTGGTATTGCAAGCGAAATGATGTTGTTGCTAAAACAATAAATGAAAATGGCCCTGGAAATTGCAAGCTCACATCTCCCAAAGTACAGAAGGAACTGTCAAGTGCTTGTGCTAGTGAGGTAACAAATGTTATTGTTAATGAAATTGGAGATAGTTATTTTTCTCTATTGGTTGATGAGGCTAGAGCTGCATCAATAAAAGAGCAAATGAGGGTTGTTTTAAGATATGTCAACAAACAAGGATGTGTTCTTGAATGTTTTCTTAGTGTTGTGCATATGTGTAATACTTCGGCTATTTATTGAAGAGTGCTATTGATGAATTGTTTGCAAAGAATAAATTATCAATGCCAAAGTTGAGAGGTCGAGGACATGATGGAGCCTCAAATATGCGAGGAGAGTATAATGGACTGAAAGCTTTGATATTGAAAGAAAACTCATCTGCAAGGTATGTCCATTATTTTTCTCACCAGCTTCAATTGGTTGTTCTTGTTGTTGCTGATGATAATCAAGTTGTGTGTCAGTTTTTCATTTATCTTGGTATGATGGAGGGGAGATGATGGAGGCTAGGGTGTTAGTGAAAATAAGTATAGGGAGAGAAAACCCTAAGGATAGAAATTATATTTATATAGCCCAAATCAATAGTAGCCCATTAAAGGCGGTTCTACAATAGAACTGTCTTTAATTGATATCCATCAAATATGGTTCCTCAAGAACCGCATTTGATCAATTTTAAACCGCATTTAATTGAAAATGAAAGCAATTTCGAGTTCAAAACCTCATTTGGACCTAAGGGCCCGCCTTTGATTGATGTCTTTAATCAATCATTTTCCACTTAAGGTTTCTTTTGAGGCTTCAAGCAGCCTATGCAAACCTACTATCTGTTTGGATATGTAAAAATGGGTAAATTATATCTATCCCTTAGATGTGGTTAAATATGGTATCCCTATGTATTAAATTACATGCTTAAGTAATGGAAATGTACCATGGCAATATACTCCCTCTGTTACTCTAATAGTGGCACATCCTTTTTTTTGTTAGAATTTAGGAGATGCTAAATGAGTGGATGAAATTGGATTGAAAGAAGAAAAAGCAAAATGAATGGATGTAATAACCTTAAACTTGCCATAAATAGAAAGTGTCAATATAAAATAAACATCCTAAATTAGAAAGTGTGGCACTATTAAAGAAACGGAGGGAGTACATAAACATACGTCTAAGCAATAGGAGAAAATGTATTAATTTTTACTGCAAAGCACATTTAATTACTTGGAATACTATGTAGTGTGTATTCCAGTGTTACATTTAATTACTGTACACGAATTGGTAAAAATTATGTTGATTATATTTATCCAATTAAACATACTTATTACCAAATTAAATTACTCCCTCCGTTTTGCTATATTAAACACCTTAATTTTAGGTGTATTTTTATAAATTGAAATATGTTGAGATATTTGTGTGTGTAAAATATTTAATGAGTGGCTCAAAATAATTTAATTTTTAGCATGAGTCCATCTCTTGAAAGACGGTCTTTCCATAAGTCATGGAAAGACCAAGGTTTAAAGTGTAAATTAGAAGAAATCAAGATTTTTTTTTAATTTAGCCATCCTAAGATGGAGGGATTTATTGGCTCCCCTAACCAAAATATAAAGCCAGAAATGGCGCTTAAAGTCTGTTCACGGTACATATTACAAGAAGGATCCTACAAAGCTGATTGGAAAAACTAACAAAAGATGCTTCCATCATTTCTAAGAGAAGCTCTGATTCATCTATGTTGTATCATTTGGCTGCTTGACATGCTGCGAACCGGTCTGCGAATCGAGAACTCGAGACGCATATTAGTCAACAGTATGCCAAGCGCGAGTAATCAATTAATTGCCAATCCTCCAACTGCAGTATAATAAGACTTGAAGAATGGTACTTCGAAATTCTCTTTTCAATCTGAACCCATGTGTGGTAGCTAGTCCATCTCTGCATGCATTCCTGATACCTGAAAGTAAAAGAGAACACCCAGCAGAAACCGCAGTGTAGAAAGGAGAGAGTAGAAATTCCTGATCTCCAATTCATTATCATATTGGTGTCATATAAATGATCCTACTCGAATAGCAGGGAAACCAATAGAATCTAGCAATATCAGTCCCTTAAAGAAATTTGGAGTTGATCTAATGTCAATATCACCTTCCAGATTATTATTCCTTGCAAATTTTGCCAAAAAATCTGCTGCCATATTAGCTTGTCTCGGAATGTGATGGATTAAATGAGTGGAATGAAGATCATGAATTGCATTACATATTGAGTAAACTCTCCAGGGGCTTCTGTTGGGATTTAGAATACTATTCACCGCAACTAAGCAATCTGATTCTATGCTACATACTCCTAAGGCTAATTCTGAAATGATTTCATATCCCATTTTGATGGCCAGCAATTCAGCAAGCAGGGGTGATGTACATTCCATTTTTCCTACTCTCAGTTTAGCTACCTCCCCCTCCAGTCCCTTATAACTACTGCAGCAAAGACAAGACCACTACTACTCCATGTGGCATCTGTGTTAATTTTAAAGCCAGTAGTAGGTTTTTCCCAAAGTGCCACAGTAATTTCAGGTCTCAGTTTTTGTAAAATTGTTGGAATGATGTTTGCCTGAATCAAATGTTGATGGCTGTCCCTATTCCCTCTCAGTTTGTGGGCAGTGAAAATTGTGTAGATAGTTTGCTTGATTTCATGAATACAATTTTCAACTGTTAAAGGCCTATTTTCATAAATGTTTTTGTTCCTGCCAATCCAAAGAGTCTATATTGTAGTTACAATAGCAGCATTTATCAGTTTGGAGTAGATTTTTTAATCAGCCTTGTAAGTTAAATAGTACTCTACTCCACTCTTCAGATTTGAAAAACTTATTTGTGGCAGCTTTAGTAGAGAATGAATACTATTCCAAACAGAGAGGGAGCCAGAGCATGAGTTAAAGTAGTGATCTAAATTATCCTTATTGCACAAACAGAAAGGGCATCTAGAAGCAAAAGAAAAACCCATCCTACTGAGAACATTATCAAATGGGAGGATGTAGTTTAATGCTCTCCAAGTGAGTATAGACATTTTACCAGGAATGTACGTAGACCAGACCTTATGAAAATGGGTGATTACAGGATTCCTTTGTCTGAGGATGGAGTATGCGGATCTGATAGTGAATTTTCCATCTACAGTTTGTGTCCATATGAGCTGATCCTCATGAGGATGCTCCAGCTTTACCTCCTGCAATGTTAGTAAAATATTGGTAGCCAAATAGGGCTCCAGCCTTGGTAAGAGATCAGATTTGTTATTAATGAAAGCACTAAGAGTAATATCTTCAAAAGGGATGTCCCTGTCCTGAGGCCAGATATAATAGAGTGCTCCATTTCCCATCCAGTTTGAATTCCAAAAAGAACAATCACCTTTACCATAGATGATTCTACTTAAACTATTTGCCATAGGAGTTACATAGCTTATTCTACTCCAGAGTTGTGATTTTTTGTAAGTAGCTGGTAGTGCCCATAAAAGTGAGGACCATTGAGTCTCATTTTTCTGTAGCTTCCACCATAACTTACAGGAGAAAGCTCCCACTATAGCTTTCAAATCTCTTAAACCTAAACCATTTTCAGTGACAGGGTAACTCATTCGTTTCCATGATCTCCAACTTTTCCTGCTTTCCTGATCTGGTTTTCCCCATATTAGGTTTGATGCCATCTTTTCCATTATTTTAAGAACTATCCTAGGGGGATTAAGGACTGCAAATATATGTGTTGGAATGGAGAGAAAGCAATGGTTGATCAGGATGATTTTACCAGCTAAACTTAACCATTTGTTCTTCCAGTTGGTAATCATTTTTTCCATTCTCTCAATGACTGGCAAATAGTGTACCTTTTGGTTCCTACCAGAGAATATGGGGACTCCCAAGTATTTAAAAGGTAAAGAGACTTTCTGCATTTCTAAAATCCTTTTAATTACTTGAACTTGCTGCTGAGTAGTTTTATGTGAAACAAAAAATTCAGACTTAGCAAAATGAACCTTCTGACCAGAAGTGATCTCATAAGCATTTAGAAAATGTTTGAAGTGTCTTAAGTTCCCTGGCTTAGTATTTAAGAAAACAGCCGTGTCATCTGCATACATAAGGTGAGTAAGTGGGGAACAAGTCCTGGGAAGATCAAAGTGCTGTAAGTAACCAATTGAGAATAATTTCTTTAAACCCCTAGAAAAATCCTCAGATACAATATTATACAAGAAGGGTGATAGGGGGTCTCCTTGTTTAATTCCCCTAGAAGAGGAGAAAAAAACCAGATATTACTCCGTTTATTAGAACTGAGAAATTGGCAGATGCAATATTAATCATGATAAGTCTAACAAATTTGCCATGGAATCCAAACTGGAGTAAAATGGAGTTTAGAAAGGCCCAAGATACTCTGTCAAAAGCTTTTTGCATATCCAATTTGATAATCAAATTTGATATCTTGGACTTTCTAGAGAGTAATCTTGTCATTTCATGCATGAGAATCACATTATCCGAAATTTCCCTTCCCTTAAAAAAAGCACTTTGCTCCGGGGAAATAAGTAGATGCATTAAAGGTTTAATCCTCATCATTAACAGTTTAGAGAAAACTTTATTTACAAAGTTAGATAGACTTATAGGCCTAAAATCTGTAAATGAGTTCGGAATGGCTTTTTTGGGAATTAAGGTGAGCCAAGTACTAGAGATTGCCTTAGGAATATCACCTATATTCATAAAATCATTTGCTGCATCCAAAAGATCATGCTTAATCTCTTCCCAGAAAGTAAAGTAAAAATCTCCAGAGAATCCATCTGATCCTGGAGAGCTACTTCTATTTAGATCAAAAACTGCAGCTTTCAGTTCATTTAAATCAATGGGGGTAATCAGATTTTCATTCTGTTCATCAGTTATTAACCTAGGTATCTCCTGCAAGAAATGCTTTAGATATGTACCCTCATTCTGAGCTGTTTCAACATTTAGAAGATTCTGAAAAAATTTTACTCCCTCTTCTTTAATCAAAGTTGGATCAGATATCCATTTACCCTCACTGTCTTTAATTCTAGTTATTCTGGCTCTAATTCTCTTTTCTTTAATTGTGTGATGGAAGAATTTTGTGTTTGCATCCCCTTGCTTAAACCAATTGACCCTAGCTTTTTGCTGCAAATAAATATTGTGCTCCTTTTGAGATCTGAGTAGCAAAGCTTTAGATTTTAATAACTCCTGTAAAACCACTTCATCCCGAGATTGCTGATATTGTATTTCTAATTCATTAACTCTTATCTCAGATTGTTCTAGATTGTTGTTTACATCACCGAATACATTTTTGTTCCATTCTTTAATTACTATCTTT
This sequence comes from Rubia yunnanensis, assembly GCA_037428765.1. Classification (NCBI taxonomy): domain Eukaryota; kingdom Viridiplantae; phylum Streptophyta; class Magnoliopsida; order Gentianales; family Rubiaceae; genus Rubia; species Rubia yunnanensis. The sequence goes on from CM075067.1 coordinate 73,210,798, forward strand.
AGCCTCTTTAACTTGTGAACAAATTTTTTCATTCCTAACAGGGAGGATGGTAAGTTCCAGTTAGATACAACCACAGCATAAAATTCTTCTCTATTAGCCCACATTTGTTGGTACCTAAATGGCCTGGGAGCTATTTCTACAGCTGATTGAATTGATAAGAGAAGAGGGGAGTGATCAGATGTCGTTCTGTTTAAAACCTGTATGGAGCTGTTGGGAAAAAGCTCTAACCATTCTAAGTTACCTATTCCCCTATCTAGCCTTTGGAAAAGAAGATCCTTCCCTTTATCTTTATGTCTGTTATTACACCATGTGAAGGAATTACCAACAGTAGGTATTTCATGTAAATCCATCAGAGCTAGGAAATCATTAAATTGCTTCATGCTTTTCCTTGGAGTGGATTTTCTACCCTTATATTCATTAACAGACATAACAGTATTAAAATCACCAATGAAGATTGAAGGATCTAATGTTGTAGTCTATAATTCTAGCCACAGTTTCTCTCTCAGTTGTCGATGTACACTTGCATAAATGAAATTCACATTCCAGACAGCAGAAGAGACATTATCTGTTACTCTAGCTTGTATGAACTGGTCAGATTCCCTCAATATTGTCAAAACGAAGTTCTGATTCCATAATAGCCAGATCTTAGCAGATTGAGCATGGAAAGCATTTTTAAAACCGAGTTCATGTTTCAGTTGATCTAAAAATTGGTTATCATGCCATGGTTCAATTAGACATAAAATGTCAATCTTGTGTAACCTGTTTAAAGATTTTAATCTATCTCGTGAAGTGCCATAACCCCTAACATTCCAAACCATAATTTTTCCTACTTTGGTGTACTGTATCATTTAGAACTAGGGGGAGAAGCTTTTTGGGATGATCTTAGTTTCCTTAAATTATTAAGTGAACTGTTTGTGTTTTTTCCTCTTTTTATAACCTCTTTCTTCATATTATCTGGAGGAGACATACTAACCTGTGTTTCAGCATTTTGCTTTGCAGCAGAAAAGTGTTCACCTGATTCACTTAATTCTTGAGTTCTTTCACTTTGCTCTAGTCTTTCAGGGATGCTCTGTACTGCCACCTCAACCTGGGCATTGTCTTCAGACTTACTCTGCTCTTCAGCTAGAGATTGGCTCTCATGAAAACTCTGGATCTGTTGTACAGTGGAAGGAGTCTCATTGTTATCCTTTTCTGCATTCCCCTGAGATACAAGGACTTCATGTGTCTCTAAAGATTCGTGGAAAATGTCCACAACATCTTCCTCTTGTGATTCATTCTCTTTTTCCTGTAAATCAGTTAGAGTATGGAAGGCATTTGATATAGACACCATGTTCCTCTCCACTAAAACCTTATCCTGATTAGAATGAGCAGGCAGGCCATCTGAGTGTAGAGTCTTTTTTCTCCAAAAGAGATTTGTGATAGGTTTAGAAATATCGTCCAGTGAATAAAAAGGCTTATTTCTTTTCTTTAGTAGCTCCATATTTTCTCTCCTATAGTTGTTTCTACCCAGATTATTATCAGTTTCCTGAATTTGTATCTGAAATTCCTCATCCTTCTGGGAGACTGATAGATGGGATGAACCTTCCTGTCCCAAAAGTTCATTTGAAACTTTACCTAGTATGTTCATGGCCACAGCAGGATGTTTAACATCTTTGCCTGTACTAACTTGAGCCTTTTTCTCATTAGCTTTGATTAAATTTCTGTTCATTTTCCTGAGTTCAGGATGCAAGAAATTGCAGTTTATCTGACTGTGGCCTATAATCTTACAGTGATTGCAATACAGAGGTAATTGATCATACTCGATATTATAGTCAGCAACTTATGTCCTATTCCAACTACAATAGAATTTGGGAGCTGTGACAGCAGATCTACCTCAACACAAACTTTTATTGCAGAGGGCCTAGTTAATGCTTGGGTTGCTGCATCCATTTTCAGGAAATTACCTATCTGACTACTGATGCCTTTTATAGCAGAGATATTATAGAAATGTAAAGGTAATTGATGAATAGTTACCCAAGCTGGAACTATTGAAGATTCTGCAGTAGAAGAGAATTCTGGAGTCCATTTTTGTACCTTCATTGATGCTCCGTTTACCATCCATTGGCCTTTCATCCAGCACCGCTGATAATCCTCGCTTTCCTGAAATCGTATGAGGACATGTCTATAATCAATTGAACCCAATTGGAAATTACCCTTAAAACCTATAGACTTAAATGCAGAAACTAGTTTATCCATTGATGGTTTGCCCCGGTTGAACTTTCCAACCAAAGCGTTTTGATAATGAGAAGCGAGTTTTTCGCCTTCCTCCGGTGGCAAGATGTAAGCCAGTTTGCCCTTGAATTCGGTTATTGGGTGAAGATCAGGTGTATCAGGGAGGGTGGTTGAGAGTGTTGAAGGTTTGGTGTTCAGAGCTTGGAGGAAACTTTTGCCCGAGGATATGTTGAGATCCGGTGATTGATTTGGCGCCGGAGACGCCATCTCCGTCGACCAGTAACCGACAGCCAGTAACCGTCGATAGAGCTGTTAGGCTGAGAAGAAAGAGGTTTGCTGATAGAACCGTCGATAGTGTGTGTTTCGCACGTTATTCGCACACAGTGGGGCAGAAGAAATCAAGATAAAATCTTTGGATTGCATAAATCGGGTTATAAACTTTATAACTACTACACGTTGTATAATAAATTTTTAATATTGCAACTAATACATTTTATATTTTATTATTCTAGTTAAATTTCATCTTTTCATAAACCTATAGAAAAACGATCTTTTTCAAAATTTTATATTTTACCGTTGAAGAAAATGTGTTAATATTAGCAAAATTATATATTATTATTATATATAAAACCATTGGGTAACTGTTTATTGATTGACATTGGAGTGTCACATCTATAATCATTGAAAACAAAACGGAGGGTGTCAAAACTTGAAAACAAAAGTATTCATAATCGTTGAAATGATAATTCATCCTTACAAAGATCACTGTCAAAAGTGGGCACGTGCCACGTCATGTCGGCCAGCACTCTCTAGCGATGGCTGTAATTTGGCTTGGTCCCCAAGAAATCACATATTGTACCAATCAAAATGGAAATTTTGTATTTCTTGTTTCAGACCCCTGTTGGTGTTATTAAAAGAACAAGTGTTCCCCTTATTTGGGAAAAAGAAAGAACACACAATGTTGATTTTGCCATTTTTATGTGTTTCTTTTCGCTTTGGTTGAAATTATTGAACAGAATTAGTTTCCTTGTTACTTCTTACATGTGTTTTCTTTGTCATGAAATCAAATTATCACGCGGTGATAGTTGTGGAGTTGACCGATGTGTTCCCCTTACTATAACATTCGGTAGTGTAGAAAACGTTTTAATTTTGATTCTGAAAAAAAATTAACTTCATTTTATCTCATTGAAAATTGAAGTCAAAAGAGGCGTGGTAAAATGTCTGGTTTTTTCTTTTTCCTTTGATTCAAAATCGAAGCCAAAGATGGTCCAACAACAGTTGAGAAGACATTTTATGTTAGGAGTTGGCTTTTGGGGATCAACACCAAGAGATCACATCGCAAGGTTAAAGCTTCCAATTATGCCAATCGAAGGCAACGGTAAAGTTGACCGATGTTGGTCACATGTAGATACTAGTTTATGATTTCTGACGACTTTTTCGATGTCAATAATTAATGATGGTTGACTAGTCGAATCCTCTATGTGTTGTGCAATCGTAGTTCTTTTTTTTCAGTCAACAAAGCCTTAGTTTAAAATTTTCTATAGTGACTATTGTACAAATCTTCACTGTCATCGACCCCAATCCCTCTATCGTGATTGAAGTTTGTTGGGGATACTTAACGTTCTAGAGCACAATTATGTACTTTGATCCAAGCCAATCCAATTTAGATCCGTGCTAAATGGATCTGATCTCATATCCAACTCAAAGTTACCGACAAACAAGAAGAAACTAATGCCAGCAGTCAATTTAATAGTTGCCTTTTTTTGAAAGAGCTCTCACTCTCAATCATCTAATAATTCTCTCTCTAGCTCTGGGGCGAAAAAAAGAAGAAAAAAGGCGAAGCCTTTCTTCCATCTTCTGGAGGCCGATTTCTTCAATTTCATTAACAATCCACCGATGAATTATGGTTTAACGGATTCTACTCTGGATTCCGCACAAAACTATATGCAATTCGTGGGGAGTTTCTGATCTAAATCGGCCTTGGAGTAGGGTTTGAATTCGGCAAAGGAGAGTTCTTGGTGGATTTTGGGTGTGAATCGGGTTTGGATCATTGAATCGGACACGAATTTGGATTTGGCTAGGAGATCGCAATTTGATTCATTACTCGAGAAGGAGATTGGATCAAAAAATCCAATCTTTCTTCGATTTGGAATTGGATTTGGTTGCGCAAAGGAGTATAAAGGTTTTGAGTACAATTTTCAGCACCAATTCTACTCAAATTCCTACACTTTTGATCGGATTTGGCACCAAGATTGGAGTTCTTGATCGGAATCAAGTTCGGACGCAAGATTTGAATTCGGTTTGCTTGGAGATCACGGTTTCCACGGTTTCCAGGTTTATTCGATCCATCTTCTTGAGTTTTGTTTGTATTTCGATGTGGAGCATGATTTTATGTATGTGTGCATCCGATCTAGTACTTGAAAGATTTCGGTATTAAGATCAATTCTTGATCCGATTTCTCTTAGGTTTTAAATCGGTTTTGTTTCAAGTATTGTTCTTGCTTGATTTTGAACCCGGTTTGGTGGATTACGGTTTTGATTTAAAGCTTTTGGTGCATGTTTTGCATGTTCTTGAAGTTGTCCAGGGATTGGTGATTTCGGTTTGGTTTCTTGAAACCGATTAATCCTAGGGTTTTTCGTTTTAGAGTGTAAGCTTTGTTCATTGTTGGTGTGCTTCTGATTGGTGTTCACCCGATCGGGTTTTTTGTTTTCGTCTGTGATCTGGTTGTTTTGGTGAATCCGATCTGTTTTATCGGAATTCAGCCATTACAATGGTGATGAATGTGGGGAATAAATCGGGTGAAATGAATAACAATGGTGATGATACGGCCGAAGTGAATGTTAATCAGAAGAAGAATCCGCAAGTGCATCCAAGAGATTGGAATGATCCGAAATTAGAGAGGAGAAGGAGATGGGATGATCCTGAAATTCTAATGAACAAGTCGGACATTGAAGTTGTTGCAAACAATGGAGATAGTGTCGATTTCGTGCTCACTGATGAAGAGATTCACAAGGATTTACATAAGCCTTTTTTCGGGTTCTTGGGTGTGTTTCCGGGATTCTTTCCAGGTATGTATGCCATTCGTACATTGTTGGTAGCGAAGTGGAAGGTGCAGTGTAATGTTCAGACCAAGCAGAATGGATATGTCATGTTCAAGTTCAACAGTGCAGAGGATAGAGATCAGGTGATGAATGGTCCTGACCATTATCTCCATGGGAAGAAGTTGTTCATGATGCAAGTTGATGAATCTGGGCAATATGATGCGACCATCCAAGCCACTAAACCAGTTTGGTTAAGGATGGAACACTTGCCAAAGGCGTACTGGCACAAGAAGTCGTTAGAGAAAATTGCTACTTCACTAGGAGAACCTATCCTTATGGACAATGGTACTCTTGAGTTAAGGGGCTATTATGCACGTCTCTTGGTATGGATTGACACTTCAAGAAAGCTTAAGGAGGAGGTGACTTTTCGTATTCCATCTGGTGAATTGTTTGTGCAAAAGATCATCTATGATTATTGCAGACCTTGGTGCACTAATTGTGGTGAAAACAATCATCTCATGGAAGAGTGCGATGACTATTGGAATGCCAAGGAGACACAACAAAAGAAACCTATGGCCGAGAGCAAAGTTGTGAAGGCGAAGGGCAAGAAAAGCATGAGAACTAGGTACAATGATCATGTTTGGGTTCGGAAGATGCAAGCTGAAACCATTGGAAATAATCAGAACTCAAATTCGGTTGGAGGCAATGAGAATGTGACCATTGAGGACGCCTCTTCGGACAATGAGGAGGTCGAAAGGCAAAGGAAAGGGAGAGGAAAAGTGGTGGAAAGCATAGTCAAGAATATCGAGAGAGTTGGAAGTGCAAGAAAAGGGCCAGGAATAACCATTCGGGGAGTGCAGGATGATGATCATCGGGCCGTTGTTGCGCTGCCTGCAGCACCTACGCCCGTAGCCATAAGCACTGGCGCTGCAAGCAGGGGCGCTGGAATTCGTGGCGCGGGCGCAAAATCAAGACGAACAGCGCCTGGAGATGTTGGCGCTGGACACGGCGTTGGCACCAATTCTACTCAAGCGCTGCCTGGAGCTGCTGGCGTTGGAAAACAAGCACAAAATGCGCGCGGTAGAAGCACTGAGCGCAAGCAATCCAGCACTCGTTCGGCCATGGAACTCGAGAAACAACAGCCTGCGTTTGGAGATAATGATAATCCGATTGAAGGGGCGGGAAAACTGCCTAAGCAGATGATTCATCCGGATGCTCGGGGCTCTAAAATACCAAGATTGCATAGGAGTAAGAGTAAGAGTAGACCTCCCTCCGCATCAGGGGTTTTGACTAGGTCTAGAAGCAAGAGTAGGACTCGATTAAATGAGCAAGGGAAGGGTATCCAGAAACCTTTTCAGCGAATGCTATCAGCTACAAGGAGTCATTCAGACAGTTCTGGAAGTAAATCAACTGAAGGCGGCGGTCCGAAGCCACAAGGGACCTCTGTTTCCCAATGAATACATCAGCAATGAATGTCAGGGGTCTATCGGCCCCTGTGAGAAAGAGGTGGGTGAAAAATATCATCTCCACGAATAGAGTTGGTCTGTGTGGTTTGTTGGAAACAAAAATGGAGGATAAGGTGTTGCGCATTTTTCTGAAAAGTTTTAAGGGATGGAAGTTTACGCACAATTTTGAACTGTGGCATAACTCGAGGATATTAATCATCTGGGATCCGAAAGGCTTCTTGGTTGATGTTCTAGGGAAAACGCCGCAATGTATTCATCTGAAAGTTCGTAATCTTGTTTCTGGTATTGAGTTTTTCTGCACATTTGTGTATGGGCATAGTGAAGGACGTTTGGCGCGTTTACCACTATGGGAGGAGTTGAAATCGTTTGGAGCTAGCCTGAATGCGCCTTGGATGGTCCTTGGTGACTTTAATGCTATCCTTAGCGTTGAAGATCATTATGGGACTGATGTACCTAGTCTGTATCCGATGAAGGAATTTCAGGATGTCTGTGTAAAGTGTGGACTTAGGGATGCACCTGCTTTGGGAGAACATCTAACCTGGCATAGTGCGGACTGGAAGATTTGGAGGAAGCTGGATAGAGTGCTATTGAATCACGGTTGGGATGAAGCTGCTTGCCGTACAACCTTCTTACCAATCTCGGCTCAATCAGACCACTCTCCCATGGTGGTGGATATGTCGCAGGAGATAGATGGAAAGGGAAGGCCTTTTCGCTTCCAGAATATGTGGTTGGGTCATCCGAATTGTAGACAAATTTTAGAAGATTATTGGAGTCCGTCGGTTGAAGGGACTAAGCAGTTTTTGGTGACCAGGAAATTGTTTCGTATGAAGTACTCGACTGGATTTAAGCCATATTTCCGAGAAGGCAAAGGCTGTGGATGCGGAGTACAACAAGGCTTTTGATGAATTCGATGCTAAGTATACCTCGGAGGATGATGTTGCGGCATTGCGCAAATTGAAGAAGCAAGCAATGTTGTTTTATTTGGCGGAATCTTCTTTTCTTGCGCAAAAGGGAAGGATTAATCATATTACTCAGGCGGATAAGGGATCACAGTATTTTCACTCTATGGTCTCTGCACGAAAAGGAGGAGGTATCCCTGCAATTATTGATAGTGACAATCGGATCGTTACTTCCAATAGTCGCAAGGGAGAGTTATTTGCTGAGTTTTATAAGGGACTATTCGGTATGAAGAAGGACAGACTGGCCACGGATCCGAGCATATTTGATGCGAGTACGAAGATTACCGAGGTGGAAAGAGCCTATTTGGATCAGGATGTGGCGAGTATTGAAGTTAAACAGGCGCTATTTGCAATGGCAGATGATAAGTCTCCGGGTCCGGATGGCTATACGGCAGGATTTTTTAAGAAGCAGTGGAATACAGTGGGAGAGGAAGTTACGGCTGCAGTACTGGAATTCTTTCAGACAGGCGACATTTTGGCGCAGCTTAATCACACTGCGGTGGCCCTAATTCCGAAGAAGCCGGATAATCTGAAGGCCGGCGACTTCAGACCAATTGCGTGCTGCAATTTGGTCTATAAAATTATCACGAAGATTATGGCGAACCGGATTGAAGGTATTTTACCAGGTATTATTGACCCTAGTCAGGGAGCATTCGTGAAGGGCAGAAACATTTCGGATAATGTCATGTTAGCGCAGGAATTTGTCAGGGGATATGGAAGAGTTCGAAATTCGCCCAGATGTATGATTATGGTGGATCTTCAAAAAGCGTTTGATACAGTCTCTTGGGATTTCTTAGAAGAAGTTTTACTTGGACTGGGATTTCCGGAAAGACTAACGAACAGAATTATGACCTGTGTGTGCACTTCTTCGTTCTCGATTGCAGTCAATGGTAAACTGTGCGATCACTTTCAGGGTCAGAGGGGTATTCGTCAGGGTGACCCTTTGTCGCCTCACCTGTTTGTGATCTGCATGGAGTATTTCTCGAGATTACTGAAAAGGAGGACGGCATCTAGGCATTTTACATTCCATCCGAGATGCGAGACTCTTCGGATCACGCATTTGGCTTTCGCAGATGATCTCATGCTCTTTTCTAAGGCGAACACGAGTTCAGTACATATACTCATGGATGCCTTGAATGAGTTTGAGCGCACTTCGGGTTTGGGAATTAATGCAGCGAAGTCGAAGTTCTTTGGGGTTGGTATAAAGGAGGACTTGAGCTTCACAGGTATTCCTTGGGCGTCATTCCCTGTGAGATATCTAGGCGTGCCACTTGATTCCAGCAAGTTGAAGGTGACGCAATTCGGTACTCTACTGGGAAATGTAGATTCGGAAATAGCTAAATGGAAGGGCCATACTCTTTCATATGCAGGCAAATTGGAACTTGTGAGATCAATAGTTGGAGGCATTGCGGGATTCTGGATTCAGAATTTTGTTATACAAACTACGGTCATGGATGCCCTTGAACAGAAATGCAAAAGATTCTTATGGGGAGGTAAACACAAGGCGAAGGTTGCATGGAAGAAACTCTGCGCGCCTAAGTCTTTTGGAGGCCTCGGTTTGAGGGACTTCATTACGTGGAATCGGGCTTCAATGGCTAAAAGGCTGTGGGATGTTCATCTGAAAAAGGATAGCCTTTGGGTCCAGTGGATTCATTCGTACTACCTTCAGGGAGTGGATTTTTGGGGATTAAATCCGAGGATTGCAAATGGTAGATTGGGAGAAAGATACTCGAGCTACTTTGGTGATCTCTGCAAACTCAGGGATGAATTGTTCGGAATGTTTAATGGAGATTTGCAAGAGGTAATCGCCCACCTTGGTGCTTGGTCTGGCTCGGGAAAGTTTACTAGTGCAGCTTATCTTCATATGCATCGTCACAGATATCCTACTGTCTATGATGTTGGTCGATCAAGTGAAAAGGTCTTCAACAGTATTTGGCGTGGGTTTGTTCCACCGAAATTCTCATTCATCACTTGGTTGGCGGTCATCCAGAGACTTCATACTAAAGATAAGCATCGGATGGAGGAAGGGGATAGCATGGAGAAGGTATGTTCTTTATGCCATTTGGAAGAGGAGACGAATGAGCATTTGTTTTTCAAGTGTGAGTTTTCGGAGGTTGTTTGGGGGCGTATTCGGACTTGGATTGGTCTAAGGAGGCGGACAAATTCGATTCCTAGTTCAATGACTTGGATTAAGAGGCATATTAAAGGTTCGAAAATGCGCAAGAAATTTGGTATTTTAGCCTTAATCACCACGGTCTATCGCCTTTGGAGGGAAAGGAACAATGTGGTCATGGAGGGTGCTCAACCAAGTGCAGAAAGGGTGGTAAAAATCATCATGAAGGATTGCTACATGGTGATGAACAGGCTATTTCCTGATGAGCACTTATTCTAGATGATGAGGCTGTTTGGCGGGTGTTTGGTACTTCCGGTCTAGCGCCTGGTGCTTCATTTTCAGGGCTAGGTGCTTCATTCCTGGCGCTGTACTAGGCGCCAGGCGTTGCGCTGGAACACGCAACATGCAGCGATGGTTTATGGCGACGGGTTGCTGGATAACGGTATCATGACTAGGGGCTTTTGGCGCCGGTTTTGAAGTTTTGGAGGCAGATTGTTGCGATTTCCAGCGCCAAGGAGGGGTTGCTCTCGGCCCAATGGATTCCGAAACTTCTCGGATTTCTAGGGGCTGTGGCAACTTCATTGCACGGAGAGGCAATAGGTTTTAGAGTATGGATTTACACTCCAATGCTCTTTACCCTAAGCCTAGCTTGTTACTTATGAATTAACGGTTAATTTGCGCTTTATGCTAGCGCTACACTCTTTGGTGTTAAATTAGCATATAGCTGTCCATTTGCTCAAAATGGAGTGGGCGAGTACACACTCGCCACGCCTGGTGCACGCGGTACAAGTGCATCCATTCTCACATCTTTAGGAGGTTAATCCGATTGGGAGTTCCAAAGGTTGGAGGCACGGCCTCATTAATCTTTGCCCATAAGGTTAACTTCGGTTCAATAAATGGGAATGCTAGAAGGCCAATAACATCCCTCTTTCTTCATCTTAGGGGTGTATATGGTAGAAGCTGATCCTCATTCGTACCAGATGGTGCTACTAGAAGACAGCTCCAAATTTAGGCGACATCCAAGACCCGAGATACTCTCGGCTGCACTAGGAGATTTTCATTCAACAAGTCTTTGGATCACGGTATCTTCATTGCCATTCCAGTTACATCATCACTTCAAGACCCGAGTACCACACACCTCGGCTGCATTATGGAACTCAAATGAAGAAGGCCACATTTGTTAGGGGTAGAAGCGGATTATTTGTTGATGGGTAGTGAGTTTGTTCTCATCCCATTTCCTTGGGTTTTATAGCCTGTGTTTTTTCAAGGTTGTGTTGTTTCTCCCTTTGCATTATTATGCCTAGGGTTCGTAGATCTTTACTTAGCAAAAGGGGGGGATGGGGGAGAGCTAAACTTTAGTTTTGCACTCTCCCATCCCCCGCCCCCCCTACTTTTCTTAGTGGACTTACTCCATAGGATTACATACTTATCCTATGGTTGGATTCTTTTGTATTTGGTGGGGTCCTTTTCGGGCTCCACTGCAGGTTCACCGTTTATACTATTTACCTATTTACGTCGAATAGTTGCCTTTTTAGCGACAACAAAGAACTGCAATCTATCCTATTGGCAAGTCATGTAGTTGCAACGCTCGTCACCTCTGGTGGGCTGTGATGTCTATGTGGGATGAAGACAATCGAAAGCTTGGATCGAACAAAGAAAGAGATCTCGGGCTATCACTGGAAGCTTCACTTCTCTTCACGATCACGAATCTGGGGAGAAAGGGGAGGATCGCTGGGACGGAAGAGGTACTCCCGGGGAGAATACAAGAGATGCAAACAAAGGAAGAGAGAGATGCTAGGAAAATTAAATTAAGAAGAAAAGTGCATTTTAACCCTATATTTTGTGCGAAAGTGCATAAATGGTCTTTTAAAATCTGAAAGTGCAAAAATAACTCTGGACTTCATTGACCAAAATGTCAACAACTAAATTGGCCAAATATTGGTGAAATGACAATTTTACCCTGAGTTAAAAAATATAAAAATAGGAAAAGACATGAATAACCCTCTCTTCCATTTAATTAGGTTTCTGTCACCTCCTTTCAATTTGATTTGGCTTCCGCCAAACCCATTTCTTCTCCAAAAATAACTCTATGTTCTTCCTCTTCTTGAAGCGTTGGGATGAAAAATGCGATCCCAATGAGCGTCGGAGGAGGGGAAATCGTTGTTCTTCCTCTTCTATGTGGAGGGGGAATCATTGTTCTTCCTCTTCAGGGCGGAGGGTTTGGTCTCGCCGGAAGAGGGGGAATTTGAGGTGGGTACAAGGGGCAGTGGTGGTGGGTGAGGTGGAGAAGGCGGCGGTGGTGGGTGGGGGGGTGTGTCAGCGGTGGGTGAGGAGGGAGAGCGACAACGGTGGGTGAGGGAGGGAGTTTGGCTTGGAATCTTCGAGACGTCGGAGGATGTCATGAGGGCTGAAGCGATCCAGACATCATTCTTAGCACTATCATAGCATAAGCATAAAGCACAAATTAAGCATAATAATAAGAGCACTAAAATAGAAATGAATCTAAGAGTCTAACAAATAGAATGTTAATACATACTCAAAAATTCTCCCAAGTCATAAATTAAGCTACAAGAATAAAAACCCATAACAATAATGAGTTTTGAAGCCATAATTGTTATGGAATGAATGAAGAAAGAGAGGAAATCGTGTTTTTTTTCGTTTTTAGATCCATCTCCCTCCTTTGGCCAATGTATAAGGCCTCTTCATATAGTAGGATGAGAGAAAAGGCTAAAACCCGTTAGTCAAAACCCTAGTCAACATGGTGGCACGAACTGTGCCAATGACTATGGGAACAGACCGTGCATAGTTACACGACTCATTCTCTGGGCCTTGATTCTGGGCGTCTGAGTTGGATCGAGCCGTGTAAAATTACACGGTCCATCTTCCAGGATATCTCCAAGGGGCTTCTGATTAGGCACAGACGGTGCACATTTGCATGGTCCATTCACTGGAACTCTATTTTCTTGGCAGTTCTTGTAGCACAGACCGTGTAATTTGGCTCGCTTCATGCTTGATGAACACATCTAATTGCATTGAAGATTTTTCTTTTTTCTTTCCTTCTTCTTCTATCTTCTACCATTAAGTCCACTGGCTTTCATTCTGCTACCAACCTTACGATTGGCCTTCTATCTACTACCATTCTTGTGAATGGTCTTCTCTAATGACGATCTTATTTATAAGCTCACAAAAATACATATAGAACACTCATGGAGGAAAAATCCCATTAGGCTACAAATATCTCATAAAATAGAGAAGTTAATATGAAAAACCAAACAAGGTGGTTTTAATCCTCTATCATGCAAAAGACCTATAATCCTAAATATCCACCAACTGAAGCATATAAAAATGGCATTAGATGCTCTATGTAAATATGCATTTCCCATCTCATCACTTCATAAACGATAACGGGAGGCTGTTCGCCTACAATCCCTTTAAGAAGTGGTGTGAAGACTTAAAAATCTAGTGGAAACTCACTTTGGCGTACTACCCCCAAGCCAACACTCAGATTAGAGTTACCAATCGAATGATCATCAACGGTATTAGGGCTTGATTGGAGTGGACGAAGTACATTAGGTATACGAGCTACTAAGTGTACTTTGATCGTATCAGACAAATGAGAGAGCAGCCACAAGAGAAGTGCCTTATAGCCTGGTCTACGGGATGGATGCAATAATACCGGAATAGGTTAGCTTGCCTAGCCTTCAAAAAAATGGAGCAAAGGGAAAATAGAATGCCGAAGAAGTCCTCACAAACTAAGATTTGCTGGATAAAATGAGGGAAAAGTCAAAGCTTTATCAAGCTATGGTGAAAGACACCATGAATAAGTACCACGATCGAAGGGTGCGAAATCCTTAGTCCATCCCTGAAGAATTGGTCATGAGAAGAAATGAAAAGGCTTGCAAGAGAAAGAAAGAATTTTGGCATCCAACTATGAATGTCCATATAAAGTCGCCGAAGCACACACTGGAGGAAGCTATGTGCTGAAGAACATAATGGGAAACTGAGTTTCTAGAAGATGGAACATTTTCGATCTCCAAAGATACAACCGTTGAGCAATACTGCAGCGGGTTCTCTATCAACAACATCTTCGTGTTCTAGAAAGGGCGTAGCTTCCCACAAACAAAAGGCTATAGGCTGGAAAAAATCTACATTTTTTAGACACCATAGGAATCATTCACCCCAAGAGGAACAATAGGGAGACATAATTTAAATAAAATTATGATCAGATTAAAAAATGTTGACATCACCATTCTACTGTAAAGAGACATCATTAGAAAACGATCTCCTAAAAAACAGGCTTGAAATCCCATCAGAGGATAACCACTCACCATCAACGGGATAACTCATCAAAAATAATATTCTTCCATGAAAGGACCCTATGAGTACCTTGCCAGAGGATACGGTGTAAACCTAAGTGGTGACGACCACTTGGCCAAACCTAAGGCTAAAGCGTTGAGGATCAGCTTTCACAACTCCAAGGCCAAAATGTAGAGGATCAAATCTTACAACTCCATGGACAAAACATTTAGGATCAGATCTCACAACTCCAAGGCCAAAATATTGAGGACTTGGTCTAGCAATACTAAATTCAAAACCTTGAGGATAAGTTTTCACAATCTTTAAGCTAAAATGGTGAGGATATATTCTCAATAAAAAAACCTTAAAGCCTAAGTGTTGAGGATCAACTCTCACACCCTGAGATCCTAAGGCTCGGGAATCACTCAACAGGATCCTATGGACAACCTTAAGGATCAGATACCACCTTATCAGATACCACCTTCTTAAACCCGAATGCTCTGGTAAAATGATGAAATGGGTAGTTAAAGTGGGTGAGCATGATATTCGATATAGTCCAAGAATAACAATTAAGGGTCAAGTTTTAGTTTATTTCATAGTAGAAACCATGGAGGACATCCCAGAAGAACCCTTCATTGAAATAACGAAGGTGGCAACTGTACGTAGGTGGTTCACCCCACACCAAAGAAAATGAAGAAGGAGTCTTATTTACTAGCCCGGAGAGTAAATATATTCCATACGCCCCAAATTTTGACTTCCAAAACACCAACTATGAAGCGGAATATGAAGCCTTCATCATAAGCTTGAGATTGGCAAAGTATCTGGAATTACAATACTTGTTGATATTGACTGACTCGCAAAAAGTGATTCAGCAAGTCAAGGGGGAGTACGAGGTTGGGAAAGAGATATTTAGAAATATATGAAATTGGTACACCTGATGCTAAGATATTTCAAATGTTACACCTTAACTCAAGTAATGAGAGAGAGAAACCATAATTCCGACACTCAGAGAAAATTAGCATAAGCCGATATGAGCCATGAATCTCCTAAACAGTGGTTGATGGAATTATTGAAAAGTAGCAGTTATGAGAATGAGTTTGTAAAGGCCATAAATGAAGCACAAAACTTGATGTGCCAAACATAAGATATCTAATAGAGGGCAGACTACCCGAAGATAAGGTGGAAGTCATAAAGATTAGATTCAAAGAACCAAGACACAATAAACAATGACACTTTATACAAGAAAGGGTACGTGATGCCCCTCTCGCGATGTGTGACACAGGAGTCCGCCAAGGGGTTTGCAGAGTTCACCAGTGAGCTATGTCCATCACCAAAAACTTATTTCAACACTACAAGAAAATGGACCTATTACTTCACCCGTTTTACCTCAGTTTTTTTGTTAAGGGCAAATAACCGAGGTAAAAATTCTTTTACCTCGATTCTTTTTTCTTTCGAAGTAAATAATTTTTTTACCTCAGTTAAAAAAACCAGGTAAAAGGTACACTTTTTACCTCAGTTTTTTTCTAAAATTGAGGTAAAAATTCTTACATGACTGACGCCGCACGCATGTCTAGCTTACCGACGTCGGTTGTTTTTGCGACTGGCGTCGCACTCTCGCAGACATAAATGACCAACGTCGAATGCATTTATCGCTTACCGAATTTTCTTATTAATATGATCGGCGTCGTACGTACCTCTCCCAGATATGAAATGATCGATGTCACACGCATGTATGGCTTACCGACGTCGGTTGTTTTTGTGACCGATGTTGCACGTCACTCTCGCAGACATGAATGACCAAAATCGGATGCATTTCTCGCTTACTGACGTCACTTATTATTGTGACTGACGTCGCATGTACCTCTCGCAGACATGAACTGGCTTACCGACACCGTTTGTTTATGTGACCGACGTCGCACGTCACTCTCGCAGACATGGTACTTATAAGTGTATATGTATGTATGTATGTATATATATATATTAATAATGTATTTTTCTAACAAAAAATATAATATTTAATTTTTTTTATGCAACTCCATTTCTTTTTAATTTTTAAATATTTTATAATTATACTTTTAACTATGAATTTATGTTTATATTTTCAAATGAAATAAATTAAACGTAGAGTTCGAGTAACACATGATCGAGATTTTAATAATAAAATTTAATGTTAAACAAAACTAAAATTATGTATTTTGGAGCAATGGATAATGGGGTAACACAATTTTGGGCCATAATGTAATTTTCCAAGACTGTGTAGAAGTAATCAATGTTGGCTTTTGAGGCTCTTCCGTTCACTCATACATGCCCAAATTGCAAATTCACAATCTTATAGTATTGGATTGCATTTTTGGTGTTGTCAATTTCGTGATTCGAGAACTCCAACTTTCTCGGAGGGACCTAAGTGCAAAAAGTAAAAACTTTACTCGTAACTCCAAATTGAAATCCGCTCAAACATGATGCTACCATATACACCCTCATTGTATTTTTCAAGTCTGTAACGGAATATTTATCAACAATCGGGCATAAGAACATATCTGTAATCCTTTCCAATTTTTCTTTCTTACTTCTAAGTATCAACTCTAAGTTACTCTAGAACATGTACTAGCATTTTCCAACATTTCACCAAAAAAACTATTTGTTTATATTTCTGCATTTAGGCAAGAATAACAAAAAATTATATATTTTTTAGCAATGGATAATAGGGTAACACAATTTTGGGCCGTAGTGTAATTTTGCAAAACTGTATAATTAATCAATGTTGACTTTTGAGGCCCTTCTATTCACCCATAGATGCCAAAATTTCAAAATTACAATGGTATATTATTGAATTGCATTTTGGTGTCGCACATTTCGTGATTCGACAACTCCATTTTCCTTGGAGGGACGTAAGTGCAAAAAGTAAAAAAAACTTTACTCGTAACTCCAAATTGAAATTTGCTCGGACTTGATGCTACCTTATACACCCCTTGTATTTTCCAAGTCCGTAACATAGTATTTATCAATAAATATGCACAGGAATATATTTGTAATCTTTTTCGATTTTTCTTTCTCACTTCTTTGTAACAAACTCTAAGTCACTCTAGAACATATATTAGCGTTTTCCAACATTTCACCAAAAAAATTCATCTATTTATCTATATCTATGCAAGAAATACAAAAATCATGTATTTTTTGAGCAATGTACTATATGGTAACACAATTTTGGGCCATACTGTAATTTTTTAAGATTGTGTAGAAGTAATCAATGTTGAACTACCCACATCCAATTACCATTTTGCAATATATTGAAAACAAGCGTTCGCCCCCCAGTTGTCGGGCTTTGTATTGCATTGTTGGCTTGTGTGTGTGAAGTCATGCTCCTAATCTAAACTCGTGTGTGTATTTCCGCTGCATACTCGACCACGTCCCTCTAAAGGTTTGATGTGTTGCGAGCAACCAAGCTGAGTGCGACGTACGTGGGAAATTAGGCAGTAGTCATGACACTTTAGCACAGCTAGGCCGCACGGTTAGCTCCCTCAGAGGGCGACCCATGACAGTTGACTTTCGAGGCCCTTTTATTCACCCATACATGCCCAAATTAAAAAATTGCAATTGTATATTATTGAATTGCATTTTGGTGTTGCCAATTTCATGATTTGACAACTCCAACTTTCTTGGAAGGATCTAAGTGCAAAAAGTAAAAACTTTACTCGTAATGCCAAATGGAAATCCGCTCGAACGTGATGCTATCCTATACACCCTAATTGTATTTTCCAAGTCTGTAACATAGTATTTATCAACAATCATGCACAAAAACGTATATGTAATCTTTTCTAGATTTCCCATTCTTACTTCTAATTAATAAATTCTAAATTACTCTGGAACATGTACTAGCGCTTTCTAACATTTCACCCAAACAATTATTTATTTTCTATTTCTATATTTATGCAAAGAATAACAAAAATTGTGGGTTTTGGAGAGAAGGATAATGCCGTGACTAAATTTTAGGCAATAGCATAATTTTCCATAAATATGTTAGAGCCATTTCTGTTCACCCATAGCAACCCAAAATTTTGAACACGCAGTAGTCTCTTAATTTATTGCATTTTGGTGTCTTCAATTTTGTGATTCACAGCTAGAAAAATTTTCTTCATCATTTTAAAAAAATAAAAATCCTTCAATATTCACATTAAATTCTTTATTTCTATTCATAAACTAAGAACTAAGAAATCAGCCCAAAAAAATCTAAGCCCTAAGCCCAGACACTACTAACCTAAACCCTTATATATAAGTACAAGAAGTTTTCTCCTTCTCCTTTACATAACACAAACATCTCTCTCATTTAACTCCCAGCAGCCTTCTCCTTCTACATTTACCGTCGTTGACCGCCGTCATCCAGTAGTTGACCACCGCCGCACCGCCATTGACCATCGCTGCTCTTCCAACATCTTCTTCGGCATTCTAGATCCATGTTTTCTCCATCGTTTCACATGCCTTCTCCAGCCGGTTCATGAGTCTTCTCCGGCCGGCTCACGCGTCTACTCTGACTGGCTCAGATCTGCATCTTCTCCGACTGGCTCACGCATCTTCTCCGACCGGCTTAGATCTGCGTCTTCTCCTTCGTCATGCATCTTCTCCGACCATCATGCGTCTTCTCCGTCGTCGCGCGTCTACTCCACCGTCACGCGTCTACTCTGGTCACGCATCTTCTTTGGCCATCCGAGCGACCAGTGCTCTGACCACCACTATGACCTCCACTCTAACCACCGCTCCAGATCTAGGTTTCATAAATTTCCACCATAGATGTTATGGTTTGATTTTTTGTATACATGAAACCTTGATTAATTTATGTATATATGGAGGAATATTTATACTCTGAGTTGTACAAATTTTTTTCAAGCTAAATCTGGTTTTGTATTTTTTTTAATTCTCTGAATTTGGCTGTGAATTAGCCTGTGAACTGTGGCAGGAAATCTGTAACTGGACGGAATCAGTTATGAACTATGGAAAGCTGAATCGACATCGATTCAGCTTTTGGTAGTTTTTTTTAAATTTCTGAAATGGTATGTGTGATGTCGCACCACCTTCTCACCTGGTTCAGTCTTACTGATAACAGGTGGGATGTCACACCACCTTCTCACCTGGTTTCAATCATAAACTTTTTACCTCAATATTTTTGTGTGGCATTGCACCGCTGTCAGTAGCGGTTTTGGTAAGCACGATAGGGGTGTGACGTCGCACGTGACCGAGGTAAAAAATATTTTTTACCTTGATTTTGAACCGATGTAAAAAGTATACTTTTTACTTCACCCACACTTACCTTGGTTTTTTTGGGGCTGAAAATCGAGGTAAAAAGCCCTGAAAAATCGAGGTAATAAGTGTTGTCTCTTGTAGTGCAAGCAGGATACTACTCTAGCCACTAATTTTTAAAAATTATTTTGAGCTGATCTGAAGTTGTGTTCTTTGTCAAAATTATGCTCCAATGACACACATTCCCCGGGAAGAGATGATAGCGATCCCTGGGTCTTGGACATTTCAGAAGTGGGGAATTGA
Source organism: Rubia yunnanensis (assembly GCA_037428765.1). Lineage (NCBI taxonomy): Eukaryota > Viridiplantae > Streptophyta > Magnoliopsida > Gentianales > Rubiaceae > Rubia > Rubia yunnanensis. The sequence goes on from CM075067.1 coordinate 73,230,419, forward strand.
CCTGGCAGGGTCATTCCAAGAAGTAGTCGGGGGAGTTCAGCAAGTGATTGTTTCCATCGACTACTTCACCAAATAGATAGAGGTAGATACACTAACCACCTTAAAAGGTACGAGTTTCATCCACTTTTGTTGGAGAAATCAACTATGCATGTACATGTTACCTAGAACATTCATCACAGGTAATGAGAGGCAATTCGATCACAATCCCTTTAAGAAGTGGTGTGAAGACTTCAACATCTAGCAAAAACTCACTTCAGTGTTCCACCCCCAAGCCAATGATCAGTTCGAAGTTACCAACCAAACGATCATGAACGAAATAAGGGCTCAATTGGTGGAGGCGGAAGGAAAATGGGTATTCGAGCTACCCATCATACTTTGATACCATTGGACAACCCAAAGGTCAGCCACACGATGTTCAACCTAGTATACGGAATGGAAGCAGTAATACCTGAATAAGTTGGCTTGACTAGCCTTCAAAAAAATAAACCAGGGGAGAAGCAGAATGAAGAAAAAGTCTACACAAACTTAGATTTGCTGGATAAAAAAGAGGGAAAATTATAAGCTTTATCAAGTTAAGGTGAAAGACAACACGAAGAAGTACCACGGTTGAAGGGTGAAAATACCATTTTCATCCTTGGAGAACTAGTCATGAGAAGAAATAAAAAGAGTCGGCAAGAGATGAACGAAAGTTGACACCCAACTGGGAATGTCTATATAAAGTTGTCGGAACACACTGGAGGAAGCTATGTGCTTGAGGACATGATGGGAAACCAAGCCCCCAAATGATGGAACATTGTCAATCTCTGAAGTATTACCGCTGAGCAATACTGCAATGGGTTCTCTATCAACAACATTTTTGTGTTCTAGTCAAGACGTAGCTTCCCACAAACAAAAGGCTTTAGGCTGAAAACACTCTAATATTTCATAATTTGACACCCTTGAAGTCATTCAACCCAAGTGGAAAAATAGGGGAACATGTTTTTTAGATAAAATTATGATTAGATTAAAAGAAACATGGCATTGCCATTCTTCATCAAAGAGACTTCTCATGAGAAGATGATCTCCTAAAAACAGGCTTGAAATCCCATCAAAGGATAACCACTTTTCATCAACATGATATCTCATCAAAATATAATCTCCTTCCACGAAAGAACCCTACGAGTAATCGGCCGAACCTAAGGCCAAAATGTTGAGGATCAACTCTCACAACTCCAAGGCCAAAACATTGAGGATCGACTCTCACAATTCCAATACCAAAATACTGATGATCAACTCTCACAATCCTAAAGCCAAAACAATCTTAAAGCGAAAAATTGTGAGGATCGACTCTTACTCCAAAAAAAAACCTTAAAGTCAAAGTGATGATGATCATGTCTCACACCCTGAAACCATAATGATTGGTACTCACTCCATATGACCCTAAGGATACCCTAAGTATCGGATCTCATCTTACTGGGTTTTAAGGGATGTTGAACAAAGGAACAATTTTTGTCCTGCCAAATATCATTCTCTAAAAGAGGAGGAATAAATAACATAATGAGGCTAAGGAAAAGAGGATGTATTCATTAAAAAACATTTTTGAGTTCAAAAAAACTAAGAATTAAAGATGAATATATCATATTACAAAGTAATTATCGCTATCTAAAAACTACTCCATAAAAGGGTCGATATTTTTAAGCTTGGACAACTCATTCATACGCACGAGCCAGTTGTGATTCCTACGGAGGAGGAGAGTCCTTGGGCTTCATACTCCTTGATCAAGAAGGTGATGATCAAAGATCTAGTGGACGAGGAAGTCGAGATGGAGTCCAATCCATTCTCCTACAGCACCACCCCGCCAAAGTTGCCCCACATAATTGAAGATAAGATGTCCCACGACATCATCAATATGTAGGGAAATCTTCAAACACTCATTTCTTCCATACCAACAACTGGAAACAAAACCATGGGCAAGCCATGAAAACTGCTTAGAAAAGTTTGAGGGAGCAGACCAACCAGCATGCCCACTTTGCCGCAACTAGCAAACCAGTTTCACCCACATAATTTGCTTTCTGACTGGTTAATTCTGAGGAAAAGAAAAAAACACCAAAAAAAAGTGCCAGTATTTAAAAAAGAAAAGTAGAAAATGTAAAAAACCAAATATGGTCATACCTGACCAGGGGACAATAAAGTGAACGTTATATAACGAGTTTTCTAGAGATGTTCAAGGGAATAAAATCCCTCAATCCCAGCAACAAGGTCACTTTCCTCTTGATAAGAACACTTAGAAATCGGAAAAAATATTACTAGAAATCGGAAGAAATCTAAGAGCTTCCCCGGAGAAGAAAAAAATAAAGAAAAGAAAAAGAGTGAGGAATGATTGAAACTTTCTACACAAAAGGGAGAAGAACAATTTGCTGGAAATAAACTTCTAGATACATTCTTTTTATAGACCCCAAGGAATACCAAAAGGCGCCTTGGAAAATGGAGTAATTAATAACAACTTTAAAAAGCTAGTGAAAAGAGACTTTCCACTTACTCGAGACGATTGATGTGTCTAACCTTAATTAGGCAATTAAGTAAGCAGGTGACCAGATTGAAAGGACAACTACAACAGAAATTAAGGGTCTCTTAGAAAACCTTCATATGCTTCTATAAGAGAGAACCGAAGGCTTTCGCCAAAGCTCAAACTTTTGGCTCTCATAGGGGCTATTGATTAAGGTTGGAGCCAAAATTCTCCCTCAGGCCAAATGCCATGCTATCATCCTTAACTTGGGCCACATGCCAAGTACATCCCCTTGGCCAAAGGCCAACAACCAAAAGGAAGATCTCCAAATCTGATTCTACCTTCGGAATACACCTCTTTTCCAGGTACAATTATGGTTTATTAAATATATGGTAATTCTATTATGGTAAGACATACATTTCTATATGGAAAGTGCATATTTGTCCTAACATGATTGGGAGATTTCTCGGGGGATCAACCCCTATAAATAACAAGGCATTCATCTATTCTATTCATTCAATTCTCAATACCTGAATCAAATACTTTTGGTCTGACCTTGGCATCAGAGCTTCTTTCCCCAACCACCCCAGGGGAGTTTGATTTGCAGGTTCAGCGCATTGTAGCAAGGATTGGCTATTAGATCATGGTTCAACACACATCACATTGTGTGGAGGAAAAATAGCTCTCACAAGTGGTCTTCTGCAATCTCTATTTTCATCAATGAGGTGGGCTACTTTCAAATATGATTGGTTAGCCTATGAGAATGAATTTTCTAGTGGGTTTTGAGTCCGAAGTATCGACCCATCCTTGATGCTAATATGTTATCCTATTTTCAAATGCACCATAACTTGTTTGTCAGAAGTCGTGTTCCCTAATTAATTGATCTCCGCACTCATGAAACACCTCTTTTTATGTTTTTTGTCATAAATTAGAGGTCTTGTATTTTTTACATCAGGTTACTAAACATAGAGGTTGACTTTGAGAGAATCTTTCAAGCATTCTTAGCTAGTAATGCTTGATTCACTTTTGTTGTTAACTTTAAAACCAAGTCCTCACTATGTCCTCCCCCCATGCTTTTTCTTATACAGGAAACTCCAACTTTTCCAATGTATTTCCTTTTTTTGGACTTCCAACTCAAAATGAAATACCTGGCCATTGTGTCTAGCTTGTTACATATAGCTTTTGGATTACATGTAGATTGACATAACATAGGTTTCTATTGATAGCAGGGCTGATTTAGCTAGGATGACTCTTCCAATTAATGATATCCCATTCTCTCCATTTTTTAAATATTTTTTAGGCTTGTTTTTAGTCCATCAAACATTCCCCTCTTTCCCTTAGATGTGAGGATGTTAATCCATAAATGTTTATCTAGCAGTCCTCTCCCATGGATGTCAATGCATAAGAAGCTCAATCCCCCACTAACCAGGTGTAGTAGGATTGAAAAAGAAACATGAATTTTCAAAACTGATTGAGTGTCTTGAATACTTTGCATATAAATAATTTTTTAGTACTAGAAGTCTGATATCTTCTCTTTACTTGTTGTGAAGGTGAGGCATTCATCTGCATACATAAGATGTGAGACTCTTGGACTTGTTCTACTGATTAAAAATCCTAACTTCCCTTGGTTTGTTTAAGGTAACTCAAGTGTTGAAGTGACCTCTTGACAAATGATGAAGAGATATGGTGTTAAAGGACAACCTTATCTAAGTTCCTTGTTTGGATAGAAAAACTCTAAATGTTTCTCATTCGTTGAAGTTGCATATGAGACTGTACTAATACAGTGTAAGATCACGTGTTTCCAACTATTTGGAAATTCCATTTTTTGTAAGACCCAGCTTAGGAAATCTCATTATGCTCTATCATATGCTTTGTTCATATCCAATTTGAAAGCCGACAAAGATGTCTTCTCTTTCTTTTTTTTAATGTGATCAACGAATTCATGATCCATGAGAATGCTTTACCCTATTTGTCTGCTAGGGACAAATCCATTTTGGTTATCTGAGATCAAAGTTCTAATCACCTACCTAATCCTTGACTTCAATAGCTTAGCAATGATCTTGTATTGTACCTTGCATAAATTGATTGACCTGAAATATGTATTGGTAAAATGATGACACACATTCTAGTAGTGTAATTTGAATACTTTCCAATGATGTTGGTAAAAACCTCGTAAAACACCATTTGAGCCTAAGGATGACCTAGGTTTCATGATTTTTTTTCTATTGCTTCCTATAGTTCTTGCTATGTACAATGACTTTATCTCATTTTGTTGCAATGAGAGCTTATAAGGCACAAAGTCTATAAATTGTTGTCTTGAATAGTGACAGTGTGGTATGTGTGGATACACATCTTGCTGCACGTAGATGATTTTTATATAAAGTCATTTATAACCAAGTAGTAAAATTAGAAAATAAAGATAGACTAAATACAATGGCAAACACGTTACTCTCCGTTTCAAATAAAACGGTAAATATTGACCAGATTTTTTTAAAGCATCATTATCATTAATTATATATAATTAAAAATAATAGAAATTTTTTAATAATGTAGCTTGATGAACATGATAATAATATAATTTTATTCGTCAAATAAATTTATGGCCAGAATTAACTAATTTTAGCTCAAGAGTACAATGAATTGTGTAGTTTTAACATAGATGAATGAGATACTCCTTCCGTTTCTCTTTATTTGATATCACAGTTTTATGTTTTATGTGATTGAATTTTTTGTGAATGAAATGTGTGGATGGAATTGAATTATATTTTTTTTAAAGTATAATGGGTACACAAAATTAAAAGAATCTTGTCAAAAAGTGAAAGTGTGTCAATATAAAATAAATAAATAAAAGTTTACCAAACGAAGTGATACGGACAAAGTATTAAGATTTTCTTTGTTTCAAATATATTTAATAGTGTATAATGATTTTTTAAAAATTGTATGTCTCAAAATTAAAATTTACTTCATATACATCAATAATGCATGCAATAATATTCTAAACACGGAAATGTATCATCAAAACAATCTTTTTTATAGAGTGAGTGAGGGGGTACATAAGTAAAGCATAAACTCAGAAATTACAACCAAAAGAGGACAAAAAGGAAATCTTCATTGGAAAAAAGAACTGGAGAAAATAAAAAAAAAACACACAATAATAGAAATTGGATAGTACATATAGCAGAGGCGTTTGTCACTGTTCACTTCCAATTCTGTTATACCTCTGCGGCAGACAGCAGTACAATCCGTCCCACCTCTCTGTTCTTGCTCCTCATCATTCTAATGGCGTGCCTCCATTAACCCCATTTCTCACTCCAAAACCCCATCTCCATCCACTCCCCAACATTCTTTTCTTTTATTTTCTTCTTTTTTTGGTCCCCCATTTTTTCATGTTCAAAACCCACCCTGATCGCCCCCCGTGTAGCTTAGTTTGCGACATCTGTGTTTGTGTACACTAACGTAGCGTGTTGAACTGTGGAGTGATGTTTAGAGTTAATGAAAATCGTGAAGGAGTGATGAATCATCAACAGCAACAGCCTGTTAATCCGTTTTCGAATTTCTATTCGGGCCATTTTGATGATCTGGGAGCTTTTGATGCTCCCATGCACCAGATTATGATGGATTCAGGGGGGGCCAGCATGGGCTACCGCCCCTTGGACCATGTTAGCAACGACCGCGTTCTGAATGTACCGTACGATGTGGGATTGTGTGAAAACTTCCGAAGAATGCATGTTGGGGATCATCGTTGCAGCAGCAATGCCAGGATTCGGGTCGACCCGGATGGGCTCTTGCCCGGATTCAGTGACCCTGTTCACGGGTGGGGCCAGGGATGGGATGTTTCAGATTCAGTGGGCCCTACTTTCCCTTTTCTGCCAGGAAGAAATCCCAGTGGGATTTGGAGTCAGGGGGCTGCTCTGCAGGGGCCATTAATGTTGAATGATGTGGAAAGACCTTTTGTTGGTGATGTGGTTCAGAATGGCGGTTGGAGTTCTTTGGATTCTTTGGAGCTGGATTTGCTTTACAAGCTACAAATGTTGAGGCAGAGGGCTGTTGGATTGAGACCGATGATTGCGAATCCTGTGTTGCCATTGCCAGCTGAGCCTCTCAGCACTGAGGGTAGCCTTGTTCTTGATGCAGCCGGGCAGTGTTCGAAATGTTTATCTGAAATGAAATCTGAGCGGTCTAAGGTTAAAAAGGCGAGAAATGATCAGAGTGTGATAATGCCGAAGAGGTTACCCGAACATGATTTGCTGTTGGATGATCGAATCGCGTGTCAGGGAGCCTGTGGAAGTGGCTATAGATTGGTGGATTTTCTAGGGAATATATACTCGCTGTGCAAGGATCAAATAGGTTGCCGTTTCTTGCAGAAGGTTATCGAAGGAGGGAGTGATCAAGATGTTGAAATGGTATTCATTGAGCTGATTGATCATGTTGTTGAGCTCATGGTTGATCCCTTTGGGAACTACGTGATTCAGAAGCTGTTGGAGGTCTGCACTGATGAACACAAAATGGCGGTCGTGCTTGTGGTGACTAATCAGCAAGGAGAGCTGCCCAATATTTGTTTGGACTCTCATGGGTATGATCAAACTTACATATGGTTTATAAGTTGTGTTTCTGTTCTCCTGATTGAAAATAGATAAGTTGTAATGGATACATGTGTTCTATATTCCAGAACGCGTGTCGTGCAAAAGCTTATTGAAACCATCAAGTGCAGGGAGCATATATCAATGATCATTATTGCCCTCAAACCACATCTGCTTGAGCTTATTTATGACCTAAATGGAAACCATGTGGTGCAGAGATGTTTACAGTGTCTCAGCAACGAACATAACAAGGTAGATTGTTACAATGATTTGTTCATTCTTGTAAGTGGTTGATTTCGATGGAGGTACAAGAATTCACCTCGTGTTTCTGTTAATGCATTTCAAGGGAATCATATGAATCTTGCCAACTGTTTCTGTCTTCATTGAAAATTGTTTTCGCTTTCCTTGCCTTGCCATGCTACATGTTTAACATGCTGACCATGATTATCTTAGGAAGTAAATGGCCATTGTGCTTTGACCAGAATTTCAGTATAGTGCTCTTCTTTTAGTTGATCTTCACAAGTGCTGTAACTAGAGTGGTTGTTAAAAGAAGTGTTTTGCTGATTCTTCTTAGTCACATGATACAATACGAGCTTATTGTTTTCTTACATCCCCAAGTGTATGCGTGAACATAACTGGTTCAAGATGTAATTCCAATTAAGATTCGTATTTTAATTTATGATCAGAAGTGATTTGCATTAGTTAGCAATAACAAATTCTTTGCAAGCATTTCAAAGCTGACTGAAACAGAATGCCTAGCTCCTCATTGAACTGATTTGTTCGACAGAACTGCCTTATTGTGTGTACATAAAAGCTTAAGAAGTTGTAAAGCTCACTGACTACATGAAGAACCATTTACTTGATGAGTTTAGCTCTGGCATGTTTCGCGTAGCTTCTTCTTGTCTATAAATGTGGATTGAGGATAAGGATTCAAATCTCAAGAATGTGATGTATCCATCTTCTTTTATACTTGCAAGTGCAGTGAAACCTTAATGTCTCCAAAATTATTTGAAACACCTACTGGGAATCTGATATTTCTGACATTGACTCGAAGAGGTTCCCTACATTTGCAACTGCAACAGGGTAGATGGAGTCACGGAAAAAACTACGCCTTTGTTCTTTCAAGTACTCTTGTCCCCCATTCTTGTCATTTTGTGAATTTGTATGGACTTCTCTAACATTCTCTTTACTGTTAACTCAGATGGAATGTGCAGCTGTGTTTCCGTAATACTAACTCCAGAATGAAGGTTTAGCTTTAAAGTAGTAGCTGTACACATCAAAATGCAAAAACCACTGATTCTGACTATGCTCTAATTATAGTGTTTCTGAATGATATTGGTTGTTACATAACAAGCAATTCATGATAAAAAAAACTACTAGGAATAGAACATATCTTAAGGACTGGGAAATGGATAGGAGATATCAAGTGCTCATTCTCCTCATCTTAGTTTTGTTCTTAAGTTTTTGCTTGTCTGAATCTAACTGCTTAATCATGCAGTTCATATATGACACTGCTACAAAGTACTGTGTGGATATCGCTACCCATCAAAATGGATGCTGTGTTCTTAATCGCTGTATTGCTTATTCAAGTGGGAGATATCGTGAAAAGTTAGTTTCAAGCATTTGCTCTAACGGGGTTCTCCTTGCTCAAGATGCATATGGGTAAGTTTCTGGAACTATAGGTGTTCTTTCCTTCCTTTGGCTCCCCATCCCACCTTTCAGTTGTAGCTTTGATGGCAATAAGTTTGTTAAAACTTTAGGCAGTCCATAAGCTCCTTTCTGAGATGCCAGATAATGGATTAAACAGATTGAATGATTGATGAACAACGTAGAATAGAAATACATGCGTCTATCAGAGCTGAATGGCATGCTAACGATTTCTCTTGTTGCAGAAATTATGTCATTCAGTATATCATAGAACTTCAAATTCCACCAGCAGCTGCCTCCTTGCTTTCTCAGTTTGAAGGCCGCTTTGCAAACTTATCTATGCAAAAATTTAGCAGCCATGTTGTGGAGAAATGCCTCCGACTCATTGAAGCCAGCCATCCTAGGATCGTCCAAGATTTCATTTCATTTCCTCACTTTGACCAGCTGCTTCAGGATCGATTTGCTAATTATGTCATTCAATCTGCACTTGAAGTTATCAAGGTTCTCAACAATCTCAAAATTTCCCATTCCTTTACATTCACAAAATGACTGATTACACAGAAAGAGTGCCACTTTATGCACACTGATAATCATCTTCTGCTTTCTTGATGCAGGGATCTCTGCGCTCTAAGTTAGTTGAAGCAATCCGTCCCTATGAAGGTTTGCGCTCGAGTCCATACTGCAAGAAGATATTCTCGCGCAGTCTTCTGAAGAAGTGATGTTTCCGCTGAACACCACCATGTTTATTGTTATTGTTGTTTATATTTATTTGTGATCTATTACTGTGTAATGTTTGTACTCCGTAGAGAACATTCAGACTTTTGCTTGTTGCAGCTCTGGTGAGACTAGGCACGTCAAATGGGTCGAGTGACCCGTTGGATAACCGTTACCCATATACTATTTTCACTTATTGGATAATGACCCACTGGATTAATGGGTATAATTGGGTTGTAGTTATTGGGTTTAGTTGGGTTGGATAATGGATTATCCGTTGGACAATTTTGGGTGGGTCGAGTTGGGTTGGGTAAAGGGTGACCCGTGGATAATTTCATATCATAAGATAACAAAATTTTCACAAGTTTGATTACGAATGATTTAATTTGCCCCTAACACATATAATCATTTTAGAAACGATCAAATTCTCGATTCATCATATTTATCGATTCCGGTTCATGTCTTAATCAATTTTAATTTGAACCAATTAAAATTTGATAAAAGATCTTGACGAAAGAAGTAGAAGTAGTATTTAAGAAACTTTTACTAAATTTGAAAAATCTCCTCCATGAAATATGAAGATTTTTAAAAATATTTTCTTTTATTGAACATAAGAAAATAATAAATGAAATCCCCACATTTAGCCACTCGAATAAATATTTCCTCTTTTGTAGTTATGTACACGATTCAGCCTATATCAAAAAGTGATTAGAGTTAATCGTAATTTTTCACTCCAAGTAAAATGTTACGTAACTTATCCATTTAAAGTTTAAATGGTTGAAAACACCAATTATCCATTAAGTATATATTGAATTATCCATTGGGTATATACTTATTATCCATTGGGTCTATACTAGTTATCCATTGGGTCTTATCCATTGGGTCGAACTAAATGACTCATTGGGTATAGGTCATTTATTCGAGTGAAACGTAAATTACCCATCAAGTCCGTGTTCTTTCTCACTTCTCACTTCCCAGTCTGTGTTTTGTTTCATCAGTCCGCGTTTTGTTCATCAATCGATCTGCGTTTTGTTCATATTCGATTTCATAATATTATATTATGTAATATTATAATATGCACATTATATTATATTATATTTAATAAAAATAAAAAATATATAATATATTGGATTTGTAAACTCGGCGAAACTAACAAACAATATTACTTGGGATTGAGCTCGAGCTCAAATACTGTACGAACTCGAATATTATACGAACTCGAATACTGTACGAGATTTAGCTCGAATACTGTACAAACTCGAATACTGTACGAGATTGAACTCGAATACTGTACGAACTCGAATACTGTACGAGATTGAACTCGAATACTGTACGAACTTGAATAATGTACGAGATTGAGCTCGAATATTGTACGAACTTGAATACTGTACGAGATTGAACTCGAATATTGTACGAACTCGAATACTGTACAAGATTGAGCTCGAATACTGTACGGACTCGAATACTGTACGAACTCGAATACTGTACGAACTCGAATACTGTACGAACTCGAATACTGTACGAGATTGAACTCGAATACTGTACAAACTCGACAACTGTACGAGCTCGAATACTGTTCGAACTCGACAACTGTACGAGCTCGAATACTGTTCGAACTCGAATATTGTACGAACTCGAATACTGTATGAGATTGAGCTCGAATATTGTACGAACTCGAATACTGTACGAGATTGAACTCGAATATTGTATGAACTCGAATACTGTACGAGATTGAGCTCGAATATTGTATGAACTCGAATACTGTTCGAACTCGAATATTGTACGAGATTGAACTCGAATAATTTGTGAATTATAATTTGTATAATTTGTGAATTATAGTGAATATTTATGTTAAATCTTACACATGCATTTAATTGGGTAATTTTGGATATTTATTGGGTATTTGTTATGTTCCCATTGAGTTAACATAATATGAGACCCATTGAGATCAAAACTTCCCATACATAATTATTCTCATCTCAAATCCTAAAAAATAACGAGCATTTAATACCTGATCTCATTGGATAATGACAACTTGTAACCCAAATCGATAGAAAATGTTTAATGATAACTTATTGGGTTAGTTATATAATAATTTATTGAATAATGACTTATTGGATAATATATTTTAACCCATTGGGTCATATGAATATCTCATGGGTTATCCATTTGGTTATCCATTTAATGACCCAACACATTTATGACACAACACATTATGATCAATTTAATAAACGGGTTAATTAGATAATGACCCATTGGATAATGATCCATTGGGTTTGGATAATGGGTTTATCCAATTAACCTATTTGACGGGCCTATGTGAGACTCATACATCTTTCTTATATTAGCCTAAGGAGGTGGAAAAGAGAACCTCAAGTTTTGACACAGATCTATAACTGTCTTTTGTTGTAATGTCAGTCTGCTAAAGACTCAAATTAGGAGACAATACGGCTCAGCCACATTTGAGAATATTCAAGTTAATACATGGTGCATTTTGTCCGTAAATTCATTTTGATCTAACAACTGATACATAAGGTTCTACATAGTTTATATGTTTGTACACACTTGCGAGTCTGTATGTAAATCACCTTTGATCCAACAGGAAGCAGTGATGTCAGTTCGATAAACAGGCTCGACTCTTTGGAAGGATTATGTTTGGAAATGAAAATTAAATGTATTTTATTCGTTTGCATTTGGAGAAGTGCAGAAAGTGTTCAGCTGAAACAGCTAAAAGTACTGACTTCAGTTTCAATCGCAGGAAACCAAACATAGATCATGACATTACTCAGGATTATTTAGTACCAAAGCAAAATAAAAGAAAGCACACACAAACAAGACAAGACGCCGGTGTAAAATGCCAAGAACATAAACCATCAGGTCACCCGGGGACTCCACTTCAATCATCAGCCTGTCCGAGCAAAGCAAGGAGCAATTTCTCATAGTCTCCGTTAGTGTCCTTTACAATGGCGTGCTCCAGAGATACGCTGTTCCTCTTGTGGTAAAGATCATTGATAATCTTCAGATCAACCTCTGCCCTTGTAGACACAACCCTAGTAAGAGCATTCTCATTAGTACCACGAATGTTGATTGATTCTCGCAGAACCCTCTCAAAGTAGTTCTCAGGGTAGGCGATGCACTCAAAAGTGGCCCTTAGTACGGGGAGGAACTCATTATCATCATCACCTTCCAAGTCCTGCAAAAACAAGACAAGGTCTCATAAACACATTGTTGGCCATTTCATGTACTAGTGTTACACTATTAATAGCCTTTTCGAGTATGTACCTTGATTGCATCTGTTTCAAACAGATTCTTGTATTGATTCAGCGTTGCATTGACCTGTGCTTTGCTCCTTGTGGTCACAATTCTGATAACATCATCATCACTGTAATGCTTTCCCTTGATTTTCTCATGGAGTAGCTTAGCTTCAGTCTTCGCGAGGGTCATGTTCACCTCATCGCCCCCATAGCGATATGCGCTCACCAAAGGTAAAAGTAGCTGAAACCAAAAATGCCACCTCATGAAGCATTATGAAATTTAAAAACAACACATACTAGCATTAATGAAAGCCACTTTCCATATATAAGCAGATTCTTATTGAACATACAATCAAAGGCACCCCAATAACAACCCCAATGCCACCTGATCATAAACTCGATATATGCTATGTAATACGTGTTTCTGAGTGCAAGATCTTTATATTTGTATAACAATACAAATCCATCAAAATCACCACAGCCTCCTCAAGAACAATCACTGCATCTGTTTCAAGCTTACTAGCTTATAACTTCCATATATTCAGGCAATTTAAGTCATCAGAGCTTATCAAAACAAATGTAATGAGAAACAGCATTTCAGATTTTTTTCATTGGGGCTTACCTTGCGAAAATCCCCTGTAGTGTGATAAGCAACATCCTCCTCGAGTGATTTCTTAAAGCGAGCATGATACGCTTCCCTCGCGCAAACCAACTCCTTAGGTGATCTGGTACACGCTATTTCAACAAGAACCTGATTGCTTTTAGTCCACCTCTTGGTAGCTTCATTAGCCAAAAGCGCATCACGTTCTGCAGGCTCCAGTGTCCACAGCAGCACCAACCTCTAGAGAAATACACCAGATCAAGTTCAATCTTTGACATAGCATAAAACAAGTACTTATTCAAGAATCAAAATTATCCAATCTAAATCGTTTGACATACCTCAAAATCACTCGACAGTTCCTTGTCCAGATCCTTGAGGAGATCTACTCCATACTTCTCAGCATAAGCAAGTCGGATCGCCTTTCGCTGTTCGGCACTCCTGTGCGCCAAAATTGATATGATCAAGTGCTCATTTGTACCCCATCCTGCAAAATATTGATCCTTAGTGAGGTTGACTAGCTTCAGAACCAGATCTCTTAGCAGAATAATAACAATGTTTCGTGGACACTCTCGAAGAAGAACAGCATAAGTCTAACCTAAACTAGATTGTAACCGATCATCAAAAGCAAAACTAGATTAAGACACATCCTACAAAAAACACATGATCCACGGTTCAAACTATTCACGATAAGGTTGAATCTTTCTTAACGTAACAATCTTAAAACGAACAGAATCACTCATCATTTGAAACCGAAGAGATCTCCACATGCTATCTAAAAAAACTAAGATTTCTCCGGAAAACATCGTTCGAAGAAATGAAACTAACTAAGAGATCAACATCGGTCATATCATATGTGATGAATCGGACAGAGTACCTTCGAATGCTTTGCGGAGTTGCTCGGAATCTTCAGCGATGGAGGGAACCTGAGATGGAACGATCAAGCTCGCCATTGTTGATGTGAAGAGAGAGTAATGTGTGTGTGGGGAAAATGTGAAGCGATTTTAAGACACGGAAAAGACACCGAGATTTCAGATTTCATTTTATAATCATTTCTTTCCTTTAATCATTCCAGCGGTTTCGCCACATTTCAGCGTCGGTACGTACACGTCGATCGAGGTCTGCCTCCATTATTGTTTAACTTTATTGGATGGAAATTGAATTTTTACCATTTCATCTTTTTTAGCATATTGTTTTGATGGTTTTTATCAGTTGTTAAGAATGTTTACATTTTATTTCTCCTTAATAGATTATTATATATGTTACCATTACTTTTAAAACTATGCAAAATTACAAATAAAAAAGAACTTTTTCTCCACGAGTTCTTTTCTGGCCTGATAGAATGATTTGCCGTAATTAATTGTATTATTGATATCTGAATATATAGAGAGTACAATAGAGGTGTAATAAGGAAAGAACTCTAATCATAATAAATCATAATCTAATCAGGAATCTGATTTATTCTTAACACCCCCCCCCCCTCAAGCGAAGCGTCGGATGCTCGCCGACGCATAGCTTGGATCTGAAGAACTCGAACAGCGGACGAGAGAGCCCCTTGGTGAAAATGTCTGCAATCTGAAGAGAAGTCGGAACATGAACAACGCGCAGCTTTCCGGAGGTCACCAACTCACGAACAAAATGGTAGTCGATGTCGATGTGCTTCGCCCGCTTGTACGCCACCGGATTCTGAGCCAAGAAGATAGCACTACTATTGTCGCATAACTACAGTGGAGAAGCAGAAAGCGGAACCCGAAGATTACGAAGCAAATGAGTGAGTCATACCACTTATGAGGCAGTGTTGGCGAGAGCACGGTATTCAGACTCAGTGCTAGAGCGAGAAACAGTGGGCTATTTTTTGGCACTCCAAGAAACCAGATTCCCACCAAGAAAAACTGCATAACCATAAGTGGACCGATGGGTCTCCAGACAGCGAGCTCAATTAGCATCAGAGTACCCCAACACATTAGGAGTGCTCGTAGAACAAAACCTGAGACCAAAATGAAGAGTGTCACGAACATACCGCAAAATCCGAGTCACAACAGCAAAATGGTCATCTCTGGGATCCTGAAGATACTGACTCACCGTGTTGACCGAGAATGCCAAATATGGGCGAGAGATGGTGAGATACTGAAGAGCACCAAAAGAGAACAATAAAGTGTAGGACCCCGGAATGGACGACCGGTAGTGCTGTGAAGCTGAGAACCAGCGACAAATGGAGTAGAAACAGGTGCTGCGTCAGACATAACGGCTCGATTCAAAATATCACGAGCATACTTTGCTTGGCCAAGCAGTAACCTTGAGGAGGTAGGTGAAACTTCAAGACCAAGAAAGTAATGAAGAGCACCAAGATCCTTGATCGCAAACTCCCTGTGTGTCCGATCAATGAACTGGCGAAGAAGAGTCGAGTCATTGCTTGTAAGAATGATTTCGTCCACATACACAAGTAAGTACAGTAATGACGACCCTCTCGAAAGGACAAATAAAGAAGTATCAGCTGAGTTGCACCAAAAACCAAGATGTTTCAGATAACTGCTGAAATGCTGGAACCAAGCCCGGGGAGCCTGCTTAAGACCATAAATGGCCTTTCGCAAGCGACAAACATAGTCTGGATGGATAGAATCCTGATAACCAACGGGCTGCTTCAGGTAGACTGGAACATCAAGAACACCATTAAGGAAAGCGTTCTTGACATCCAACTAACGAAGTGGCCAGGAACGCATGGTGGCTATGGCGAGAACCGTCCTAACAGTGGAGGCTTTGACCACAGGACTGAAAGTGTGGTCAAAATCAAAACCCAGAATCTGCGAAAAACCCTGCTCCACAAGTCTAGCTTTGTGATGCTCAATAGTGCCATCTAGACTATACTTGAGCCTATAGACCCATTTAGAGCCAACAATGTTGACATTCGAAGGTCGAGGCACCAAATCCCAAGTGTGCTGACCACGAAGAGGGACCATCTCATTATCCATGGCTGAAACCCAGGCCGGATACTAAAGGGCAGAGTGATAATCAGTGGGCTCTGTCTGAGAGAGGAGTGCGGCAGTGAGACCATAAGCAATAATATCCGAATAATCCCGGCGCTGAATGGCACCAGTAGAAGATCGTGTGGCCATCCGATGAGTACGAAACTGGGGTGGCGAAGCTGGAGAAGTCGAACCAGCTGACGGCGCCGAGGAAGAACGAGTTGCGCTGACCGGAGAGTGGCCATCGGAGAAAGAATGGTCGATACTGGCTGAGACATGGTGGCCGGTGGCTGAGACGGTGGTTGAGGAGTGATGGGCGGTGGCTGAGGTGTGGTGGTCGTTGGCTAAGGAGTTGGATCCGGGTCGGCCATCCAGATGGAAGATGGTGGTGAAGGAGGAG
The DNA here is from genome assembly GCA_037428765.1 of Rubia yunnanensis. Taxonomy (NCBI): domain Eukaryota; kingdom Viridiplantae; phylum Streptophyta; class Magnoliopsida; order Gentianales; family Rubiaceae; genus Rubia; species Rubia yunnanensis. The sequence goes on from CM075067.1 coordinate 73,247,060, forward strand.
CGGATGGAATAGGCACAGGCGTGGTGACCCCAATCGATGAAGTAACAGCTCCATCAAAAAATGATGAAATCTCCAGATCTGAAGTAGAGTGACTGTCCGCGGAAGATGAGACATAAGGGAATAAGGTTTCATCAAAGAGAACGTGGCGAGAAATATAGATATGCCTAGAAGTGGGATCGAGACACTGAAAGCCCTTGTAACGAGAGCTGTAGCCAATAAAAACACATGGAATGGATCGCGGTGCAAACTTATCAGTAGCAGTGGCACGCAGACATGGAAAAGCACGGCAGCCAAATGGGTAAAAGAGGGTATAGTAAGACACATGACCAAAAACAACCTCAAAAGGTCATTTTCCACCAAGAAATGAACTGGGCAGACGGTTAATGATGTAAACCGCAGAGGAGAAAGCTTCCACCCAATAACAATGTGGCACGGAAGAGTGAAAAAGCATGGCAGGACCAGTCTCTGTGATGTGACGATGCTTTCGCTCAGCTTGGCCATTATGAGCAGGTGTATAGGGCAATGACATCTGATGATGAATGCCACATTATATGAAGTGAGCCTGAAGTCGATGATTAGTAAACTCGGTGCCACCATCAGTCTAAAATTTTTTAACCCTAGTAGAAAACTGGATCTCAACGAGTTTCTAAAACTGGATAAATGTGTCATAGAAGTCCGACTTATACCGCATCGAGAAAAACCATTTGATCCATGATAAGTCATCGATGAAAATGGCATAATAAGACAAACACCTGCCGATAAGACAGGGGCTGGTCCCCACAAATCACAATACCCCTTGTCCAATAACCCAGTAGCACGCCTGTCACTAGTGGAAAAAGGTAAACGGCTACTTTTGACCATCTGGCAAGGAGAGCAACTAACAGATGCCGGCATAGCAGAAGTGACAGTAATATGGCCACGTCAACTTAACAACTGAACAGTATCATGAGACACATGACCGAGGCGAGAGTGCCACTGCTCAAAAGAAGCCTGGAGCTTTCCAGACCATAATTCGCCTAAAAAGCTGGAATCACCAGTCTCAAGAAAATAAAGACCTGAACTATGACTGCCTTTACCAATTATCTTCCATGTATGCTCATGCTCAATGGAAAATGCGTTGGCATCAAATATAACACGGACAGGTAAATCACGAGTAAACTTACTAATGGACAATAAACTTCTAGTAATCTTAGGGACCACAAGGACATCATTAACAGAGAAACCAGATAGATGACATTGGCCGATGTGAGAAATAGATAATGATTCACCATTTCCAACAAGAACAGAATCAGAACCACGATAACATTGTACCTTATCAAGATGACTGGTGCGAGCAGTGATATGAGATGTAGCACCTGAATCAACGATCCACTAATTCGACGAAGGATGACGGTTGGGACCATTCAAACTGGCTTGAAACAACACCTTGTTCGCAATCCAATTAGTAGAGCAATCTTCCTGAGATATAAGGCCCAAATAAGCCATAGCAAAAGACTGAATTACACAGAAATTGACTAGGCGCTGATGAGAATTTGAGCAACTCGTGAGAAAGCTCCTCAACTCGCGAGAATTTGAGCAATTCGCAAGAAACAAGTTCAACTAGCGAGAAATTTGTTCGACTCGCGAGAAATTGGTTCGACTCTTGAGAAATTGGTTTGACTCGCAATAAGTTGAAGGATGCGAGAAACAAAGCCGCCACCACGTGCAGGGAGGCTGACTGACGCGCGTGTACCTCACGTGCGCGTGTCTGGACGCTGGTACTGCCTCGAGCGCATGGATCTCATTCGCGGTACCTGTTCGCTGGATAAGACGCTCAGAAGACGCCAGGGAAGAAGATGCCGAGAGCTGGTCGATGAGTACGGATGTCCGAGAGGAAGAATTTGAGAATTCGCGAGAGTGTCTGAGAATTTGAGAATTCGCCGAAAAATCTGAGAATTCACCGAGGAAGAAGAATCTGGACGCCGGAGAACTTGGAAGCAATAGCCGAAGAATCTGAGAATTTGCCGGAGGTCTAAACTACTGCCGGAGAGGAAGATGAGACCGGAAAAGAGACGTCGGTGATTTGCCGGAGAAGAGAAGCTGACTGCCCGAGATCACCGAAATTCCACCGAAAAAAAATTAGGATTTAGGATTTAGGATCAGAACTTGCTCTGATACCATGATAGAATGATCTGCCGTAATTAATTGTATTATTGATATCTGAATATATAGAGAGTACAATAGAGGTGTAATAAGGAAAGAACTCTAATCATAATAAATCATAATCTAATCAGGAGTCTGATTTATTCTAACATGGCCCTTACGCTTTGTCGTTAATTAATTTAAGTCATTTAGCTAAATTTAAAGCTTGAGATGATAGAAACCACATGATCGGTGAAGCTAATTTAGCTAAATACTTACTACTCCCCCGTTCCACTAATAGTGTCACCATAGGTTTAGGTGCTTGGATTCAGGTAAAAGAAATAAGTGAATGAAATTGAATGTTGAAAGTTAAAAGTAGAATGAATGGATGAAATTGAAGGAATCTTGCTAAAAATGGAAAGTGTGCTAATATAAAAGAAACAACCAAAAAAGGAAAGTATGACACTAATAAAGAAACGGAGGGAGTATTTTTATTTTTGGAAGCTAAATTTTTTTAAAAAAAATCATTCCAAGGTGATGGAAAAACGCCCAGCGGCGATTACAATAAGTGGAATTGACATCCAACCTAATTAACCTCTAGCAATAACCAATATATTGCAAGGATATTCAAATTACATGTCAACCAGACTTATCGTATGTACTATTACACATCAAAGATCTAATAAAAACTGTAATATTGCCCTCGGGGATATTAACTCGCTTTCGCAAAAATCATGAACACTTGGCGAAGAGGAGCGTATTAGCATCAATATCACTATACAAATCAGGGATCTACAACAGTTGTATCACCACTTGATCTTGATCCAAAATACGATTTTATATTGTTCAAACTGTGACCACCTTGAAAAATACACATATTGAGAACGAAACTCCTAATAGAAAAAAAACAAACAAAATCACGAACACACGATCTATAAAACCAGATTAAAAAAATATGTCGACATGAACACTTAGATTAAAAGATCATCATGGACACATCAATCTAATCTATTCTGTTAAAAAACAATACTAACTAATATATAGAAACATATTCATACTTATTCAATACATAAATATTAAAAATCTATCAATTGAAAAAATTACCATTTCCCCATACCCTATGATGAGGAGATGGGGAAAAGAAAACGAGAGAAAAAATTTAGAGGAAGAAATTAAGGGGTGGCGACTTTAGGGTTTTCTGATAAGCCAACTGCTTAGAGCATATGCAATGGTAAAAATCGCTACCGATTTCTTACCAATTAAATATATTATTTCTCTCATTCTCCCTCTTCCACCTAATCTTAAGAAACTACTTAAGAAACCACCATTTTTTATCCCCACAATGGTAAGAAACCACTTTTGACTATTCATTGACCCCACTTGATGTCCTCTATCCTACTCATTAATTTTACCATTGACATTTAATTTAATTTGTTAACCCAAAATAAGTTGAATGTGAAATTTAATAATACATTATAATTTTTATTAATAGAATTTTTTAAAACTAAATTTGCTATTTTTTTAAAAAAATAGCCATTGGGACACGTGTCACCATACGATTGGGACACGTGTCCCATTTAAAAATGGACACCAGAATTTTCAATTGAGATGGGACACGTGTCGCCATATAAGTGGGACACGCTAATTTTTGTTGAATCAGCCTTCCAAATTTTAAAATCCGTTGGCCACGTGGCCTAACTAGAAGGCGCCACGTGTCAACTGATTTAAAACAAAAAAAAATTTTTGCATGTGGGACACGTGGCACAATGCATGGGTGACATGTGTCCCACTGAGGCAAAGAAAAATGGGCCGCCGCATGCGACCCCTTTGCCATGTGCGCGGCCTGACACGCTAACACGAACCAGTTTCTTAACTGGTTCCCTAGTTGGCAACTATGGGCCAATTTCTTAACAAGAAATCCGCCTAGAAACCACCACTGTGGGTGTTTTCAATTTTTAGAGCAAATTTTTAAATTTAAGAAACCCCCACTGCACTTGCTCTTAGTTCCAAGTTGGTCACATCCAAGATTTGGAAGCTAATAGCATCCAGCACAGTGATAACTACTTAACTCCACTTTTCTTAATAAAGATCACTCCTGATTTAAAGAAGATCATTGTGAAGTTTTAAAAATTACTCTTTAATAAGGAGTTGCTTCTTATTTAATTAGTAGATACCTCTTTACTTGTGCGATGTTAACCAATCAATGATTGACACTTTGTTTTATATGTTTAGTTAATTATAATTTGAATGAAAAATGAGTGTTTAATAAGTATTTTCCATCATTTATAGTTAGTTTTTACCTATTTTCTTTATTAAAATTCATAATATGACACTTAAAAAGTGTTCTTCTAACTCTACTATAGTCGTGGACCTCTAAAAATCTTATTAGCAACAAAGAATGTATACCTAGATGGCTACTTTTATGTTGCTAGCCTCAAATTTATCAGACTAGCTTTGAAATATAACGATTAGGAGGGGAAAAAACACATTAATAGCTCTAGTACAATTCATCCAATAAAAATTGATTAAAGTATCAATCATTTTGTATAAAACACAAGGATCTTGATGATTTTTTTCTTATGTTACAAATTTTTTAATAATAAAAGTCTAATCCAGTGCTTGAAAATTACTAAGTATTTTATAGGAAAAAGTGTAAAAATAACCATATTAAATTTAAAAAGTGCATAAATAATTTTGCAAAATTTAAAAATTCCAAACTGGCCATAAGTTTTTGATTAATGGTGCATATATTTCCATATTACACTATTTCAGTGTTGGCTAAGATAATTCAGACATTGACATAATATAAAAAAAAGTAAAAATAACCCTAACAATAAACAAAAAATCTAATGTCCATTATTACCCCCTAAACTTCTTCTTCAACTACTTTAAACACCCTAAACCCCTGCCGCCGCAGCCCACCACCTCCTATGAAAATCCCAGCTCCTCCCCCGACCCAAACACCCATCTCCGTTTTTCCAGCAACAAACAGCCATCTCCGACAAACAGCAACACACAATCATCTCCGACAATTATCTCCAACCACCATCAGATTAATCAAGAAGAATTACCAAATCATCAGATTAATTCACATACCATTGCCGGCACGACAAAGTTCTCGAGGCTTCCCGCCCTCCATCGCCGCCACGACAGAGTTCATCCCAAGTCAATTCTGACAACCTTCTCCATCACGGCGGAGTTCTACCCAGGTCGATTCCGACGAATCTCCGGACGTTGTTTCCTCCCTAGCAGCAGACCTTTGATTGACCCTCACAAGGATTGCCCTCACAAGGTGCTGGGAGTCGGCGGCGATCGACGGAGTAGGAGCGGGGAGCGGCGATCGACGGAGGAGTCAGTGGGGCATTCATGAGAGGAGATGGTGGCGGGTTGTCGGCGGGAGTTGAGGAGAGGTGGTGGTGGTTGTCGCAGACAGAGATGGAAAGAGATGAGGAGGGAATTAGGCAGAGCTGCTAGGGTTGTTATGTCTTTTATGATATTATTTTTTTTTAAAATTTAATTCATAGATATAATGGTCATTTCATTCATTTGGCCAATTTTACCACTACATTTTAGCCAATGAAATCAGGGTTATTTTAACACTTTCAAATTTATAAGATCATTTTTTCACTTTCGATCAAAATATACTACTCCCTCCGTCCCAGTCAAATCTGCACACTTTTTGGTTAACTTTCTCAAGGCACGTTTGACCATAAATTTCAACTAGTATATAGACATCAATATCATCATGTGATATATTGTTGGATTCCTTGCATGATGTATTTTCCAAATATCAAATTTTAGCACACCATTAATATACGTAACTAAAGTTATTATTGGTCAAGTATGACCTGAGAAAATTGATAAAAAAGTGTGCATATTCGATTGAGACGAAGGGAGTATTAAAAATGCACTTTTTTCTATTTAATATTTTTAGAAATGAATTTTTCTCCTGACATGTTAGGAGCGAATGAGTATTAATCTTTTACAGGACAGAACAGATCATTATTTTAATTCCGTTCGACACTACTACGAAGTATAATTTTTTATGTATTTTCTTATTTCTTGCTATGTGATGTGAGTACTTGGTTTGTGCTTATGTATACTTTCTATTTTGATTTTTAAAATTAAAGATTACATATATTTTAATGTTAAAATTTTGTATATAATTATATTATAAAATTTAATATTTTTAAAATATATTATAAAAAATCTGATAAAGTCTTATATAATGTTGTTCTACTTTATGTATTAATAAAACAAAGACCATTATTTCACATTGCTATATATTTCTTTTTTGACAACACATTTCTAAAACTATAGTTTCATTTGATACTCCCTTTGTCCATTTTAATCTGCAATTTAATTATTCATTTAGTCAAGATTTTCTAACTTTGACCTAAAATTGAATTGGTACATAAGTTTAAATACTATTGTGTGATACATTGTTAGATTCGTTATAATATACATAAGTTTTAATTATCCTAAATAAAAAATAAAAAATATTAAATATTTTTAAATTAATTACTGAAAATCAAATTGTGAAACTTGAAACGGTTCATGAGTACTATAGATGTAAATGAAATTAGCAACGAAATGAGACCATTATTTCACATTGCTGTTTCCCATTCCTCTATCTTAATTGTAAATATTTTTCATAATTTGCAATGCAAAAGTCAGTGTTTTTTTAGCATGTTTATCATTTTAAGATTTTTACTTTTATTTTGACATTTTCTAATTCTGGTATGCTTAAAGATTTTTTTTTCCTTTTCATTTTATTTTTCAACTTTCAATTAATCCATATTTTGTGCAAAAAATCTTCTGAAATCTTGTGCCAAAAAGTGAAGTGATAAATAAAATGAATAGTGGGAGTACTTATAAAAATGATGAACAAAAAAATTAATATTTGAAAATATTGATTTATTTTAAATAAATTTAATAATTTTGCATAATCATATATTATGAGTTAAATATATTTTAATAAAATTAATTTAAAGTGCACATTTTCTTAATAACCAGTAACTCCTTCTCATTAATATAGCAAATGTGTCACACTAAATATGGTGAGCCTTCCAGGTGGTCTTAGATTATACTCTACACCAGTGCATTGGAGAATGTTCCGCCAACATAGTACATCGGAAACTTGAGAAAAACATAATTTCACAAACTAAGGGAAGAGAAATTGATCCCTAATTTCATCCGAGTGAGCATAGTGCTATGCCTACTTGGATAAATTCAAATGGTTAAAAGTGCACATTTACATTTGAGTGAATGAGAAATTTTCTCTCTCATTTCTTGTGATGTGAGTAGGTTCTTTACAAGTAATAAAAGTCAACGTTGGATCTAGGAAGTGATGTGGACAATGGATATTGCAGAGTCTGGATCCCACTTTTACCAAATGCCACTCAATCTACACCACTTGTCTTTTTTTACTCATCATGCTTTTGTTTGCCAATTCCAATGAGTTTTTATTTAGCGCGCATGTTAATTATTATTGATATATTTATTGTCAAGATATAGTTATCATCATTATTGTAAAGAAGAAATTGAAAAGGTGCTTTCAAAATAATAAAAAATAAAGGGATAAGTGTCAATATAACATTGTCTACTTGAGTAAGTGTCAATATAACTCTATGATAATTTTTAGTGCAAATATAACCCTAACTAGTTAATGAAAGTGCCAATATAGCCCTCAGACCCCATTTCTGGCATTGACCTCATTTTTCCGGCGTTGACTTTATGTAAATTGACCAAAATACCCTTTTGGGCAAAATCTAAAATTAGGTGGATACTTTTATCCTCATAGTTTGTCGGACCGCCGGTGGAACAGTTAGGGTTATATTAGCACATTATGAAATCTTATTGGGTTGTATCAGCACAGTCCTAATGTTTTTAGGGTTGTAACAGCACATTCTAATGTTTGTATGGTTATATCAGCACATTCTTAAAACTTTTAGGGTTATCAGCACATATTATAAATATTAAGTGTGTGGTACTAGGCTGCCCTTAACGGGACCACACCATCATATACACCATTATAACATCATAACAATATCTTATACAACATAAAATTTGACATCATGACATCATCATTAATATTAAACACCATTATCACATATCATAGTCTCATTTCAAAACTTATAAACATTAAAAATCCTAGGTCGAAGAACACATCAAAATAACAATCACACACAATACCAAAGGTCATCCAATTATCAATCTGGACTAAACACAACAAAATAAATAAAATATCATTAAAACCCCTATATTCTATAATATGTGCTGATATGATCCTACATTTTTTACTAATGTGCTGATATAACTCTATAATTTTAGGAATGTGCTTATTTATCCCTACCAGTTTTTATAATGCGCTGATATAACCCTACCTAATCCAGCGGCGGTCCGGCGGGTAGTAATATAATTTCCTTTTTTTTGAAATTTAAATTTTTTCAGAAGGGCAAACTTGTAAATTTATAAAATTTCAGCTAAAAGTTGTCGGAGAGGGTTATATTGACACTTTCACTAACTAGATAGAGTTATATTGGCACTTTCAAATATTGAAAGGTTATATTGAGACTTATGTCAACTAGGTAGTGTTATAAAAACACCCATTTCAAAAATAAATCGATAAGGCAACTAGTTTTTGTGGCTACTTACTAATTTGATTATTTTATTTTGGTCATTTATTTTTTCTCTAACCACTTATTGATATCGATTCTTAAAAGAAAAGAGTCATATTCATTTTATAGAGTAAAATGTTAAAATGATGCTAATTATAAATTGAAAATGTCAATATAATCCTTCAATATGAGTAATGCCAAAATAACTCTAACTTTATAATGTATGCATCAATTTAACCCTAACCGCTGTTGACTTCAATTGTCAAGAGAGAAAGCTTGGCCATAATTTTATAAAATTACATTTTACCCTTAAATTAAAAAAAGAAAAAGATAAAACTGCCCTCTTCTTCTTCCCTTTCCCTTTCTTCTTCCTATTTTCCCCTTTCCTTCATTTTTCTTCCCGCGGCTTTCCATCTTCTTTTGTTTTTGGGTAATATGCAGATGTAACCCTATATGTTGGAAAAGTACAAATATAACCCTCATTTATTTTTTTAGTGCAAATATAACCCTATCTATTACACATAAGTGCAAATATAACCCTAAAGCAATAATTCTGGCATTGACTGGCCATTTCCGATCCATTGACCGACTGAAAAGGACCAAATTGCCCTTCTAACCTATTACAAAATTTAAAAGATAAAATTGCCCTTTGCTGCCACCATAACCACTGTTCCACCACTAGCACTGCCACCACAACCATTGTTCCATCACCAGCACCGCCACCACCTGACTCAGCCAGCACTGCCACCACCTGGTTCAACAGAACCCAAAAGCCTCCACCTAATCCCTCCTCTGCCACCTAAACCCACCACCAACCCCGCAGATTCCTAGCTATGGAGGGAAAAAAACTAGCTCTTCTCCGTCCCACCAATCTGGCACCACCATCTAGGACTCACCTCCCAATCCACCACCACCGGCAAGAACTCACCGCCCAATCCACCACCACCGCCGGTTAAATGGACCAGCGCCACCAATCAGCTCACCTCCGTCTCACCAGTCCCGATGTTCACTGTTCGCCGTTCATCCAGCCCCTAATCGACACCACCTCACCTAGCCCTAGTCTCCCACAAAATTGGCGATTAAAGAAGAAAAGTGATTCTACTTACCATCAAACAGTGCCCTCTCGTCTCCGCCGCCGCGCGCCGCTGGTGGCACTATACCTAGTCACGCCGCCTCCCATAGACCTATCCCCGCCGTCTCCTATCCCCTAAATTCTGCACCTTCTCACCACCACCAAAGGCCCCTCTGACTCCCTCTGTTCCTCTGTTTGATCGGTCCGACCACCTCCATCATTTACTGCCGCCTCCGTCACCATCTGACGCCACTCCGTCCACCTCCATCATCCCCGCCGCTCCCTTCATCATCTCGCACGCCACTGCCTTGCCACCGTTCGCCGCTCCCTCGGTCTAAGGAGGAATCATCGTCGGATTGAAGGAATTACCATCACCGAGATGGCTTTTGATGCCGTCAAGAAAAAGGGAAAGAAGAAAAGTAGAAGAGCGTGACCATTTTGATGTGAGATAGCTTCTGACAAACATTTTCTCACCAGCTACAAATATTTTGTTTTTTAAATTTTTTTCTTAGGGGTAAAATAGACTTTTCACTAATTTTCAGCCTGAATCTGACGAAAAAGGTTATATTTGCACATAACCTGAATAGGTAGGGTTATATTTGCACTTCCAATTAGCGCAGGGTTATATATGCATTTTCATCAATTATATAGGGTTATATCTGCACTTTTCTCTTTATTTTTTCACGATTTACGACGACTTCTGTGGGCGCTGAAGTTTTTGCTGGAATCCAATGGTGGAGAGACGCCGAACTCTAATTGGTGCTGCTGCTAGGCGATGGGAGGCGCGGTGGTGGTGGCGTTATCGACGTGGTCAACAACAACCCACGTCGGGTTTTAGATGATGAGGCACGTTTCAACAGTAACCCGGAGCTGCCGGTGTTGATTTGGACGCAGTGGTGGTGGTCGGATAGGGATTCCGATGTAGTGATGGTGGTGGTCGGAGGGGAATTTGGGTCTGGGGGTATGAAATTTTGCCCACCCGGTGGGTGGATCATCGGCGGCCACAGTGGCACATCTTCTAGAGGCTTCACGGCACTATATACTCTTACTATATACAAGAGTTTACGGTAGAAGCATTGCTTCCATTTCTCTAAGCCTAAGGGAGTCAAACCTGTAAAGTGGGAAACATTCTTGATGGATTTACAAAAAAGCAAGTTGAAAATGGAACTCTAATCCTTTGAATATGGTCACCAATTGTGTTGCACTAATTAGCTATAACGCTGATACGTATGATGACCTTCGTTCAAAACCCGACCCAGATCCGATCCAACGTAGCCTGTGTCCTACAAAAAAGAATAGACCCAAAAACTTCAGGGGAAGTTCTTCAATGGTCTAGTCAGTAATTTTGTAGAGAGTAAAAATATGCAAAGATAGTGTTCCCTAAAATAGAAGACATACCTATGTATTTATACTATTCTTAAACCCTAATATCCTTTGGTTTATAACCTAGCTTCCTTGTCTTCTAGTGACTGGCCCAATATCGAGCCCACTTGTGTCTGACTTAGGTTATGGGATCTCTTCCTAAGTGATGTGGCTGCCGGCACAATTAGGGTTTAACCTTAATGTGTCATCAAGTACTAACACGTTTGGATGGTGGGATGAGCTGCTGGGAGATTTGTAAGATAAAAGAAGTAGTGGCTGGTGGGGGAGATTTGTAATTGCTGGGTGGTGGCTGGCGGCGCTGGCGGGAGGTGGTGGTTGGAGATGGTGGCTCGGTGGTGTCACCGTGATGGTTTAATGGTGGCTAGGGTTAGGGGTTAAAGAAAAGAAAAGGGTAAAATGGGGAATAAATATTCAATTTAAGGGTAAGGGGTATTTTTGTTATTTCATATTTTGTCAATGGCGCAATTGGCGAGTCAACGCTGGAATTTGGACTGAAGGTTATATCAACACAATTCATCATAAAGTTAGGGTTAGTTTGACACTTTCTTATTTTATAGGGTTATATTGGTACTTTCAGCCTAAATGTAAGGTTAGAAAAACATTTAACCCTTCATTCTATTAGTTCAACCTGTCAAAAGTTGAGTCTGTTTCATTACATGCATTTAGCATGACAAACTTAGAGGCAAAATTATTTTTTCATCATTCCACTATGGTCAGTCATTTTTTTCTCGATTACTTTTATCATCAAACTAGTTAACGAGGCAACTTGATCCCCTTCTGTTACTTCTGTTAGTTACAAATGCTAAGTTTCGTCCAAGTGCAGTACAAGAGATATTTTAGTTTTTTGATAAATTAAATTATTTCATTAAAAAGTTATCACGTTGCTACCACTCGGAGACTCCACTATAACAGATGACCACATCTACCTATCGTTTGAACGCAAGGGAGGAAGAGGTGGTGTTGCTGAAAACTTGATAAATGCAGCAGACAAACAGAATTAATCCCAAACTCGATAAATGCACCGGACTAACTATAAACCATTATCACAAAGTAATAGAAAGAAAAGTTCAAGGGGTCTGGTACAAATAACACACAAAAGAAATAGTTTGCAGGGCCCCCATCAAATAACAGGTTGGACGGTGTTAGTGGTGTTGTGGAGGAAGAGTGTTTCATGTCGCCCCTTTCTCCACCCTTTTGCTGAAATAATGGGTGGGATGATGTTACCGATCACAGTGGAGTCTCCGGGTGACTGTGAGGTGATAACTTTAAGAACTGATTTGAAATGTCAAATAAGGAGTAAAATATCCTTGTAAATGTCACTTGAATTGCATTTGAATGGAAATTTAACCAACAAAAGCCATAGAAAATGATCGACTTGCCTCATTAGCTACCTTGATGGTAAAAAAAGTAGTCAAAAAAATTGAGTGGCCAAATAATCTAAATAGTTTAATAGTCAGAGTTTATAAAGCTAAAAATATGAAAATACATCCCCCCACCCACAAAATTATCGTGATAGGATGAAGTCAACATTTGGTAAATGACCTAAAAAATGGATATGACTTTTCTATATAATAGTTCAAAGAGTCAAATTTAATTGAAAAAAATTAAATGAACAAAGTAAAAAAAATCGAGACGATTAAGTGGACATATAAATCATTTGAATCAATAAATACAAGTATAAAAATTTAGTTACTTATCATTTGTTTTAGTCTCTGTCCGCTAACCCCGTTTTAGGCAAAAGGCGAAGATCCGCTCGCACTCAGCGGCCCATACCAACCGACACCCCAACCAACGTATGAGAGGTAAATCACGCTAGAGGATTTTTTGTAGTTGTGTGAGTGATTGTTGAATGAATATTCCCTGTGTTTTGATATGTTTGACACTTTTAATTTATGTGTTTTTATTTTTATAAGTTGCAATGTGTGGAGATAATTGAGGAAGAAAAATAAAAGTTTAATCAGTAATTAAAAATAATTCATTTTTACCATATTAAAAATATGTCAATATTAAAAAGCATATTAAAATGACAAGTGTGTCAAACATATGAAATCACAGGAAGAACTAGTATTGTGAGTGAAATTTAACTTTGAAAATAAAATTTGAACTTCCTTAATTTTATAATAAAATTCTGATTATACAACGGAGGCAAATTAACTCTAGTTACTAAAGGATAAAATTTTAATTACTTCCTCAATCCAACATAACTTGCACATTATTTTTATCAACGTTTTCAAATTATGTTAATCATAAATGAAAATTTAGTATCAACGTTTTCAAATTACTTCTCGAATGGACCTGCAATCAAACTATCACTGGGGTTCCAGAGGTTAGCACTCTGATACTTAAGTTAGTCCAAGCGTTCAATATGATTAAGATAGAATGAATGATAAGTAAATGTGTACCTTGTATCTATACTCTATGTCCTAAATAACGTACTCCTTAATTATCGCCCTTAATTACCCACAGATGCGGTAATTAAGTTAGAGTATTAAATATTCCCCTAACCGGGCTGCCATACCTGCGGCCCAATGGCCTTCTTGGGCCTAACCTCTATCAAGAGCCTCCAGAAAAACAGGTTCTCGACCTTAGAAAGCTGGAACGTCACGAAGGTCTTCGAGGTCTCGAATGCATGTGACAATTAGAGGACTTTAAAGGCTCGAAATGAACCTTGCACGTTGCGTTCCTGCCTTCGAGGACGAGAACCTGGTTTTCTAACCAACTTCGTCATTTAAGATTCCGAAAAGGTGCGCGCATGCTATGCAATCGTGCATGTCACTACCCCCCAATCACCGCGCTGTCAGAAGACAAAGAGGCTATCACGTCTTTCCATAACCTTTTATATTTGCAATGCAGAAATAATTACCCGTCACTTCACTTCAGCCCCCATATTTACCCCTCATCCGCGCTTCCTTATTTACTTTTCTCGTTTGCGGGTGTCTTCTTACAAGACTTCTTTCTGTATTTCTCTTGCGAGCGATCCAACTTTCATCACTTTTTCCAGAAATCAGTAAGTTTTTTCATCCCTATTCTCCTTCTAATCTTCTCATTTCCCCCTTTTCCATCATGGCCCGCTCTGATGAGGGTTCCACCTCCGAGAAACTTTTCGGTGAAATTAGGGTAGGCGAGTCAGGGGTTAGTACCCCGGAGAGGATCGCTAGCAACCTGGAATGTACCCACCCTGAAGGACTCCAACACGATTCAGATGCTGGAGAAGGTGTATCTGATCATGGTGCTAATAGTCATGGGGAAGAGAGGGCCATTCCCATAACTGATATGCCCTCTCAAGAAGCTGTCAAAAATTGGCCTCCGGGCATTGGTAAACCCTACATAACGAGGTCCCCAACGAGCGGCAAGATTGGCTTTTACCCTCCTCCAAGTCTAGAGCTCTAAGCCATATGGGAGGAGGAAGAAGTACTTCCTTTGAGGGAGAAGGCAATCCTTGGGGGGGGGGAAGCACCCTCGAGTGGAACTCGGAAGTCCTCTCTGGCTGAGCCTTCTCTAAAGAAGAAAATGGGGACTCGTCAAAGATTAAGGCTAAGGAAGCCCCCAGTTACAGTAGCGGGAACCACTATTTCTAAAATTTTGGACTCGATCCCTCCTGGCCAATGAGTAGCTCCACATGCCGATTTTCAACGCTTTCAAGAAGGTGATTCCTCCCATAACCTTCCTGAAGATAGATCATCTATATCTCTCCGACACCTTCATTGCAGGCTCACCTTTCCCTTTCCGCCCCTTTTTTCCAAACTCCTTAGGCAATTTCAGGTGAGCCCTACGCAAGTCCACCCCAAAGTTTTGGTGATCATTATGATTTTCTTGACCAGATGTGATGAATTCATTATTAAGCCCAGTTATAAGCTGCTTCGCTCACTATACTTAGTGTCATATAGTGGGTGGTCTACCGATATGATCATCACGTTTGTCAACCGAGAAGCACATCATAAAGTTTTTAGTGTTCCTGGAAATTTTGGTCTCGTTCGATAGCAGGAGGTATCGAGTTCCTTTGTGGAATTGGGCCGTGCGAGTTGAGTCTCCCAAACCCGGGGAATATACCTGCTCAGATGCCCTTGAGAGGGACAGACAAAAACTGTTGTCCAGCTCCCTCGACTACAGCCTTTTTAACAACCCCAACCCTCAGATTGGCAGCTTTTTGTTCCCGCCCAGAGTCTATGAAGAATATGTGTATAACACTCCGAAAAGATACAAGAAAGAGGCGTAGAGAGCGCGAGAGCCCTAGAGACGGCCCTCCCCTCAAGATCATCGTTAGTGACTCTAGGCATTCTGGACTTTCCGAAGGTGCCTTAATATGAATCTTCTTCTCTCATTTGTTGTGTTATTATGTTTATCACTATTGACTGACTCTCTTTCTTTTTCCATTTTCAGTCTCTCTAAGAGCTTAAAGAAGCCAAAGTCCTTGAAGCAGGCTCCATTAAGGGTGATCATTGATTCCTTGAACCAGGCTTCCATTCCGGTGTCTCCCCCCTCAAACCCAGTTTCCCCTCCTGTAGGAGACTTTGAAAGACCTATCTCAACCATTGGTGCTGAGCAGTCTCTTTACACCAGGACCGTTCACCAGAAGACAAAGACGAACAAAAATACTATTGGCTTTTCCTGACCAAGATCGGTAATGGGAATACATGGCGGTGAGGATATTCATCAACAATCTCTACCTCCTTCAACTGATGCGATGTCCGTATCCAGGATCGAGCATCAACTATCAAAGATGGTCTCTAACCTTGAGGTTCTTATCCCTTCTCTTTTCTCTCTGCTCTTTTTGTTTTGTAGCCTTAATTTGAGCTGAATTGTTTTTTTAGGCCTCTAAAATTTTGTGCGAGGCAACCGGGAAAATAGTTGCCTTCGTTTCCCTTTATTTTGCTGGCGAAGGTAACCTTCGTGAGGAGCTCAGCGAGTAAGCAAGATATTGAGATTTTGTAGCTAAGGAAGGCACTTGAGGAGAAAAACAAGGTGCTCAAGGAGAAGGATAGGGCTCTTGAAGAAAAGAAAAAGCTTTTAGAACGTGAGAGGCAATGTGTTGATGCCGAGAGGCATCAATGACCGCTAGAGAAAGATACCCTCGACAAGAGGGTTCAAGCTGTAGAGGAGAAGGTTCGAGCTGTAAAAGATCCGGTCACGCAGGTGCAACTGCTCGATGCCTTTAAACACAAGTTATTGAATAGCCTCGAGCTGCTTGAAATTTTCCTGGATCTTCTAAGGGTGGCCATGGAAATTGGGTGCAATGAATTAGCTTAGGAAATTTTAAAGCCACAAGTGTCTGCCTCTCTTTCTGAAGATTTGGCCAAGAAGGTGGATGTACTAGTTAATCAAGAGCTCGATACCAAATGGGATGAGGCCATAAAAAGCAACGACCTTCGCTTTGCCCTACTGGATTTCATCAAGGCCAAAGGGTAGTTCTTCACTGCTGAGGGGATTCGAGCGATCCCCCTTTCTGAGGCTGCAGGCGCCTCTCCTGAGAAGAATTCCCCCACTAACCAGGTCGAAGAAATGATTGCTTCTACATCCAAGGAAGATGATTTTAGGGTTGGTTCTTGATTGTAAAAATTTTCCTCTTCCCTATTTTTCCCTTTACTTAGGGCCCCTTAATTGTAACCCTTTTTTTTGGGAATCAATGAAAATGCATTTTTTCCTCTTTTTTCTGTGACTTATTAATTTCACCTTTGTTTTATTTTCATAGTATAATTCGTTGAAAATGGTGCTAGAAGGCGCTTGCGTGGAGATTTCAAGTGCCCAAAAATAACTGGACGAGACAAATAAACAGCTACTGATTGCCCTTCGAGATCTTTCTAAGTGTAACCAAGAGAAAGACTCCTTGAAGGACAAGCTCCACACCTCGAAGCCGAGATGAAGTTGTGGCAATCTAAAGATCATCCTACTTTCAAGGGGTTTGTCAAGGATTTACTTAGCAAGGAATTTAATTGTACCTATCCTTTAGAAGTGGCCAAGGGTCGCGATCCCGCTGATGAAGAACTAGAAGAACTGATGCATCAAATTTATTTGAAGTTTGGTTCTCTAAAGTCCTGCCTTGCCGTTGCAACTAGGCTTTTAATAGTGGAAGGACGCCTAATTGATTGCTTGGGAAAAAATTGCAGACTGGTAGCCCAGAGGGAATTAATTGCCAAACAGTATATGTTAGCTCAAAGGAGAGTGGCTAGCCTTGAAGAGGACTTACTCGCTTGGAAGATATCTAGCGAGGACCCCCCTTCCACAAGCGAACCCCCTTCAGCCTCTCAAGCCCCTCGAGGTAGCCCTTCGGTTAAAGATAGCTCTTTGGTGGAATCCCTTTTATCAGAAAAATCAAAACTCACTGGGGAGATAGAGGCCTGGAAGGTACAAGCTACATAAATGGAACAACGTTTCGCTGAATTTGAAGAAAAAATTGTAGCACACGAAGTAAGCCTTCATGCCTATATACTTTCTCACGATATATCTTCCTCCTACTTAATCAGCAACGATCCTCTTCCAAAGTTTCTACTTAAAGCTTCCTAGTACTGGATGGAAGAGGTTAACGTTTATGAGAATGTGACTCCACGACAGAAGAAGGCTTTTGACCTCATTCTCGATTGGCTAGCAGAACTGGAGGTAAAAGGATTTACCCCTTCGATTTTTCACTCTGCCCCTCGGTCACAGAAGTCTGCTGTTAAAGAAGTTGAATGACACCTTGTCCCATTGAGCAAAATTAGCCAAGGGCCTTCCTCAAAATGCCGCAAAACTGCTGGGTCATCCTCAAAGGCCCCATTCGAACCTTCCACAAAGAAGCGGTGTAGGACCGTTGCCGTCACTCCCCTAGATTCCTCAGAATATCCTGTAGAGGAGCAAAAGAAGGATATCCTAAGGGTGGCTAGTATAAAGCTTAATGAGCTCGAAGAAACAGAGGCAAACGTGAAGAAGATAGGAAAGCCTATTTCCAGTGAAGAGTTATTTCAAGCGGGACTTCTTCCCAGTGAATGAACATATGTAGATGGATCAACTTGTATAATTGTTAGTGTGAATATTTTATTCTTATTATTTGTTGGAATTTGAATGAATAATTAGTATTCTTTCCATCTCTAATATTTTACCCCTCGAACAGGGGGCTCCCTGTGCATGTTTGGTAAATACAAATTAAGCAATTTAGAGACAAGAATTTTACCCAGGTTCGGTGTTTCCACCTACATCCTGCCAATTTTGCCTACTAGCTTATCATTTCAAGAGTACAATATAGCTTTCGAGTGCTACTTTAGAGCCAACCACTCAAACGTCAACTAGAGTGCCACTTTAGAGCTAACCACTCGAACATCATCCAGAGTGCCACTTTAGAGCTAACCACTCGAACATCATCTAGAGTGCCACTTTAGAGCCAACCACTCGAACATCAACTAGAGTGCTGCTTTAGAGAAAACCACTGGAACATCATCTAGAATGCCACTTTAGATCCAACAACTCAAACATCAACTAGAGTGCCGCTTTAGATACAACCACTCGAACATTAACTAGAGTGACGCTTTAGAGTAAACCACTCAAACATCAGCCGTAGCTGGAAACATTATCTAGAGTGCCACTTTAAAGCAACTCGCTCGAATACCAACTAGAGTGCCGCTTTAGAGTAAACCACTCGAACATCAGCTGTAACCGGAAACATCATCTAGAGTACTGCTTTAAAGAAACCCGCTCGAATACCAACTAGAGTGCCGCTTTAGAGCAAACCACTCGAACATCAGCCGTAGCTGGAAACATCATCTAGAGCGCCGCTTTAGAGAAAACCACTCGATCATCATAGCTGGTAGTATTTTCTCAAGTTGCTAATGTTCCACCTTCTTGGTACTCAAATCTCGTTCATCTGTTGGAGAACATAACTTCATCCCGGATGTGATTCGATCACTTTATAAGGTCCTTCTCAATTCGCAGCTAACTTCCCCTCGGGCTCCTTTTTGCTTTTCTTGTTTTTCCTCATTCTAAGTCTCCCGGGTTAAACAAAACCTTCTTTACCATTTTGTCATGATATCTTTTAACTCGTTCCTTGACCTTAGCCTCATGTAGAGAAGCTAGCTCTCTCTTTTCCTCCACCAAATCCAAATCCAGACATCTGTTTTGCTGATTCATCGTCTCATTTGCAGCAGCCATCATCCTTGGGCTAAGGACTCCTATTTCTGCAGGAATTACTACTTCTGAGCTATATACGAGACTATAAGGTGTTTCCTAGTAGTGGAGGACTTAGCTGTCCGATATGCCCACATCACAATGGGTAATTCCCATATCCAATTACCCCCGCCCCTTCCAGACGCGCTCGTATTTGTTCTGTTGGTCACTTCCACTTGTCCGTTCGCTTGGGGGTGGTAAACATATGTCACATTTTGCTTAATCTTATATTCCTCGCACCACTTCTTGAAGCGATCTTGAGCAAACTGAGTTCCATTGTCCGTGATAATCGTCATTAGGATTCCAAAATGGCACACAATGTTCTTTCAGCAAAAGGAGATGACCGTTTTCCCCTTATGTTTGTCAAGGGCTCAACTTCTACCCATTAGGTGTAATAATCAACTGCCACTATAAAGTACCTGAATTTTCATGGTGCTTCCAGAAAAGTACCCACCAAATCGATTCCCTATTTGTCAAATGACCACGAACTATAGATGTTTCTCATTTCTTCCAATGGAACATGTTTTATAGGTGCATGTCTCTGAAACTGATGGCAATCCTGAATATACCGATTCGCATCCTTGAACATTGACGACCAATAAAATCCTGCTCGAATGAGCCTCCTCACCACGGACCTGGCTCCCTGATGGCTGCCATATACCCCTTCATGAATCTCCCTTACGAGGTAATCTACTTCGTGAGAGTTAACGCATCGAAGTAATGGATGTAAATGGCCTCTTCTATATAACCCTTCTTCTTGCAAAACATACATCGGAGCCTTCAACTTTATCTTTCTAGCATCTACTTCATTTTCTGGCAGGATTCCCTCTCGAAGATATGTCAGGAACAGTGTCATCCACGAGTTTCCACTTCAACCGCCATCCCTTCAGGCTCTTCAAAACTTTGCTTGCTCAAAGTTTTCATGAGGATTTGCTGCTGGGATTGGGTTCCTGAATCCGAAGAAGCAAGCTTACTTGGAGCGTCCACTTTATGATTATTTTCCCTCGGAACCCGTGTCAATGTATAAAATTTGAAAATTTTTAACAAGTTCTTTACTACCTCGAGGTATCTCTGTAGATTACGCTCTCTGGTCTCGTACTCTCCATTTACCTATTAAACCACAATTTGAGAATCACTGAAAACCTCCAATTCCTCCACTTACAGCTCTTTCGCGAAGCGCAATCCAGTGATCAATGCCTCATACTCAGCTTCATTGTTAGTTACTTTGAATGCAAAGTTCAATGCATAAGGATAATCTCTGCCCTCGGGGCTAGTTAGTAGGACCCCCGTCCCACTTCCTCCCGAGTGTGAAGAACCATCCAGAAACAACTTCCATATCTTTCTTTGCCTTATTTCTTCATTCTGAATGGGCTCCAAACACACTTCAAGGGGTTTTGTAGTTTTCACTCTAAAATCTGCTAGTTCCTGCCATTTAATCGCAACTTGAGGTTGATACTGGATATCATGTTCTCCCAACTATACTACCCACTTCATCATTCTTTTGGAAATCTCTTGCCTTAGCAGGATCTGTCAAATTGGGTGGTTTGTGAGCATTATTATCTTATGTCCCTGGAAGTAGGGTCTCAACCTTTGGGCTGCATGCACGAGAGCTAAAATCAACCTTTTGAGAATCGTATACCTCATCTCTGGCCCCTGCAAGGCACGGCTAACGAAGTAGATCAGGTGCTGAACCTTTTCTTTTTCTTTAACCAAAGCTGCGCCAATTGCTAGCGGTGACGCAGAAATATACAAGTTCAACATCTCATCCTTGTCTGGTTTCATCAAGGTAGACAATGTCCCCAAATGCTCTTTCAACTACTCGAATGCCTCATCGCACTTACCATTCCACTCGAACTTCTTTTCCCTTCGAAGAACATCAAAGAAAGGCAAGCGCTTCTCTACCCCCATCGATAAGAACCTACTTAATGCTGCCAAAGATCCTGTAAGCTTCTACACTTCCTTTATCGATTGTGGGGTTTTCATTATCCTCAGAGCTTCAACCTTTTCTGGGTTTACATTGATCCCCTCTCTGAGACCATGATTCCGAGAAACTTCCCTGCTCCCACACCAATGACACACTTAGACGACTTCAACTTCAAATTAGCTTCTCAAAGCTTCCCGAATGTTTCTTCCAAGTCTTTTAAAAATTATTCATGACTCTTGCTTTTGACCACCATGTCATCCACATATATCTCCATGTTTTTCCCTATCTGTCCCTTGAACACTCTATCAACCAGCCTCTGATAAGTAGCCCCAACATTCTTCAACCAAAGGGCATCTTCTTATAGCAGTACATGCTGTAATGAACAATGTCTTTTCCCTGTCTTCCTTCGCCATGGGAATTTGGTGGTACATCTTATGCGCGTCAAAGAATGCCAAAATTCTGTATCAGTGATGGTTTCCACCAACTTGTCGATTGGTGGCAACGTGTAACTATCTTTGGGGTAGTATTAACTTAGGTCAGTAAAGTATATACACATCCCCCATGCTCCATCATTCTTTAGAACCATAACTGGGTTGGCGATCCAATCGGGATAGAATACCTCCTCAATCACATCTGTCTCCTATAGTTTTTCCACGTGCTCTTTAATTGCCTCAGCTCGTTTGGGAGCGAACACTCTTCTCTTCTGCATCACTGGTTTAATCGAAGGGTTGATATTCAACCTATGCAATCAGAGACTCGAACGGACCCCCGTCAGGTCAGATGTATCCCATGAGAACACATCTCTATACTTTACTAATAATTCTTGCGATTCTGTTTTCACATCTTCAAGAATTAGTTTCCTAACAGCTACTGACCCTTTATCCTGAATGGGAATCTGTATTGTATCAGCTAATCCTGCCTCTGCGTGCACTGCCGCTACATCCCTTCGTTTCCTTGCCTCTCGCACTGCCATTAGGTTACATTTTTGTTCCACAGTTTGATCTTCCCGAATGGATGCCACCCCTTTTTCAATTGGGAACTTCATCATCAGGTGGTAGGGTGACCAGACTGCTCGAGCCTGGCACATCCATGGCCTTCCTAAGATCACATTAGGGGAAGGTGCATCCACGACAGGAAAACTACACCTGATGGTCACTCCCTTGTCACCATCTGCCACTCGAACGGGCAATGTTATCTCTCCTATGGTAAATATCGAATTTCTTGTGAATCCTAATATAGGGGAAGCAGATATTTTCAAATTCTCATGCCCTATGTCTAACTGGTCAAAAAACTCAACAAACATCACTTCTACCCTGCTCCCGTCATCAACGAACACCCTCCTGATCAAGGACATTCTAATAATGGCTGAAATTACCATGGGGTCTGCATGGGGCATTTGGTCTGGCACAACATCTGCTTCCGAGAAAGTGATAGTCTCATCCGGCCGAAACCTCTTATGACTGGGCTCTTTTGCGGGAACCCTTTGAGCTTCAGCCTTTATAATAACGTCCAAGGATCTCTCTCCCACTATGCCATTGATGATGTTAATTACCCTTTAGATGGGCGGATTTTCTTCATTTTGGTTTCCCTGATTTTCCCCCATGTTGCTCCTGGGGTCTATCTTGGCTTCCTTCATGTGCCTCATCTCGAACCACCTGTTCTCGAGGCCTTCTATCTCCTCTACCTCCATTTTTTGATTGTTTCTTCTGTAAGGCTGCCAATGATTCATCTAGGGCCTCGATGGGGCAGCCTGGTTCCTATATCCTTATCCTCGAAACCATCCTTCCCACTCACACCTATCAATCTCCATCCTTAACTGCATGCAGTCGTTTATTTCATAACCATAATCTTCATGATTATCACAGTACTGATTCATTGTTCTCTGGGCTGCAATCGAGTTTTGTGAACTCTGTAAATGTGGAGGTGTCTGAAACAAACCTCTATGTATGCTTAAAATCTGTGCAGGGGTATTTCCTCCGAGCGTTGGGGGCAGCGGATTATACCTCTCAAATGGTGTTCTTATGGGTTCGACCGGCCTCTTCTCTCTATGCCCTACATTTCTTCTTGCTTTGTCTACAAGGCCATCTTATTTCCTTTTAGTTGCCTCGTCTACCCTCGAATATTGCTCCACGACGTCCTGATGTTTCTGAAGTGTCTTAGGAGTATTAGTACTCAGCTTCTTGTATAATTCTAGCACCTGTATCCCTAGCAGGCACCCCTAGATTACCTCACTCTCCGTGGTTTCTATCACCCCCAAACTCTCGTCTACATATCGGTGATAGAAGGTTTCTGTGCTTCCCCCTGGATTTTGCTTAGTCTGGTAGAGTTCTAACAAAGTTTTGGTAAACTTCATCTTCTACTCGTACTGGCTCAAAAACGCTCCACTGAAGTCCCAATACGATTGGACCGAGCCCCTTGGCAACTTATTAAACCACTCCTGTGCCTTTTCCTGCAAGTAGCTGCCTACCAGCTTGTATGTCAATTTCTCATCAAAGTCCCTTGAACTCATCAAGCCCAGGAATGTCTGTATGAACTCTCAAGGGTCAGTTTCACCATTGTATGTGGGAAGTCTTTCTAGGGCCTTCACTTCTATCGGCCATCGAACCCCTGTGATCACCGAGCTGAAAGGAGACCCCGCAGCCTGGCCCAAGGGGTCGATCAACCTATCCAATTCCTTTCTTAATGATTCACTTGCATCCTAGGGGAGTTTGTGCTGAACCACTGGCAGTTTTAGTCCCCTATCATGACCACCCAACTGTGGCATATAGAGAGGTTGGGTTCCTCCGTATTTTGGGTTCATCCAGTGCAGTCCGAGGTTTGGGTATGATGGTGGTGGTGGCGGTTGAACATAAGTATTGTGTGACCCTTAGCTGATTCCCATACTCACATATCCTTATGTGCCAGAAGAAGTCATCATTCCATATGCTGCTCCTGGACTGGCCAGGTCGAAGGTAGGAGCAGATGGGGCTAGCGAGGTAGCGCATATGCGGGCATCGTTTCCTCCTTCTGGATTATCCAATGTTAACCTTGGTGAAGATCCAGCCCCCGTACCTATTGACCTCAATCTTTCACTCTTCGAAACTACCGTGAACATAAACTCGCCAAACCCTTGATCAGGCTTAATCGTCCCCACAGTCAGTGCCACTTAATGCATCTTCGACCACCAACTGGTTCGTGGGCTTGGGTTATTCTCGAATGGACCTGCTATCAAACTATCCCTGGGGTTCCAGGGATCAGCACTCCGATGCTTAATTTAGTCCAAGCGTTCAGTATGATTAAGACAGAATAAATGATAAGTAAATGTGTACCTTGTATTTATACTCCATGTCCTAAATAACATACTCCTTAATTATTGCCCTTAATTACCCACGAATGCGGTAATTAAGTTAGAGTATTAAATATTCCCTTAACCGGGCCGCCATACCTGCGGCCCAATGGCCTTCTTGGGCCTAAGGGTCGTGTTTGTAATAAGGAGTTCGTAAATTCTTTTGTTTTTCTAGTGAAATTGATTGTGTGGATTCGTATTATGTGTATTTTTTTAAATTGAAGCTAATCAAATATTTATCACATGTTGTAGTATTTTTTTTGGTTGAAATCAGGACTGATTCATTGTTCCATGTGATTCTGATTGTCAGCAGGGATACACTATGTATCATCCAGGACCCATTGACAAGAGTCTGTTGTACCTTCACCAGGAGCATCGTGCACGTGCTTTGTACAACAACCATTTAGAGAATAAGGCACTGCAGTTGAGGCGGTGCGATGGGGCTTGCTGGATTGGTCGGATCCCTAATCGAGTGATGCTCTATGCGCTTAAAGCTGGATTCCAGGGACTGTTGGATTCCGCACCAATTCACATCGACCATTCCCTTATCACTACCTTAGTCGAGCATTGGAGACCAGAGACGCACACATTTCACCTACCGATGGGGGGGCTACCATCAATTTGTAGGATGTGGGCATCCTATGTGATCTACCAATCGATGGCATGCCAATCACTAATGTAGACACTAGTAGGCATACAAATGAGTGGCAGAGATTGTGCACAGACTACCTGGGGGCTACACCAGACCCGAGTGCTATCAGACGGGGTCGCATAAGGGCTATGGGAAACTTGTTGCGCAATCCGTTGCCTTTTGATGCTAATGAGGTACATTGTCAACATCGGGCTAGGGTTTTCATTCTACTGCTGGTCGGTGGAATGCTCATTTTAGACACATCCGGGCACCTTATCCCTTTGATCTGTTTGTCAGTACTGATGGACCTAGATGCAACACATCAATACAGTTGGGGGAGTGCCATTTTGGCACACTTGTACATGTGCTTACGTGACACTACAATCCCACAAGTTAAATCCATATCTGGGCCACTTGTCTCACTACAGGTAACATTGTTAGTTAATATTGTTAGTTGTATATACTGTCCATAATGACCTCTTATATTATATTAAATTTTATTTTATTTATTGTTAGCTGTGGGCATGGGAGCGAATACCATCCACCCGTCTAGCCGACGACTACCAGTGACCGTCACGATGAGTGCTCTTGGGTACATGTACGTATTAAATTAGTCAGGAGACAATTTTTAAACCATTAACAATTACAAGGAATGACTAATACTATTCATTTTGTTCCTCATAGGTGGAGAGTCCGGTACGATTTATCACAATCACCCATGTATGTATTGAAAGTTTACCCCGATCAGTCGACATCTCTCTATGACAGTCAGGTATATTGCAATTTGGATTTCCTTTCATTCAACTAATGGAAAAAGGTTTTTCTGTCCTAACCGCAACACCTACCTGTTATGTCAGTTTATTTTTGTAGCCATACACCAAGAATGTCATGCAATAACTCCTACAGTACGGTACAACCGGTAGCAACAACTGGCTACTTTGTGTTGACCTCATTTGCTGGCATGTCGTGGAGCACCATCATGTTCATCGTGTTCTCATGCAGTTTGGCTTTATCCAGCCAATACCCACCTAGTTGGTCACTAGGGATGAACATAAACTACTTCATACTAGAGACCGTCAAGGGAGGCCAGGCATGGATTGGCGTGTTGAACTGAGAAGATATATCGATGCTTGGGAACATCGATCAGAGCAAAAAGTTAATGCACTTGGGTCAACCGTTCCATACACACCCGATTGAGAATACATGGAGTAGTATTTTTGTAGGACAGTGACCCTAATTGATCAGCCAGGATGGCTCCAAACAATTACGGAGGGGTTTCATGGAGACAGGCTACTATGGAGTATATGGTATTTCCTAAATTTCTAATAGTGTTAACAAATAATACTTTATATTCCCCCAATATTAAATATGTAACATATTTATCTCATTTATGTAGTTACAGGTAATGTTCGAGATGCGCCTCATGTCAGATATCAATTTAGATGACTGTCCTCCATGTTTTGCGGAAGTTATCAGGGGGGTACATGGTGTTACCACACGTACTCTACAATATGTGCATGAGCCCACCTGGCTGCAGTTTTATCAGCCATATGTGCACTATGAAGAACCTCCCCCTGGTGTGAGATATAATGACATCAGAAGCCACCGTCCAGCTCCACATGGTTGACAGGGCACATACCACATTGGTTCATCACAAGCCAAACCCTCATATGCGAGTCCAACAAACCCCAGACCATCACATGGTGGATCCTCATACTATGACTCTACTACAGTTGATTTCACTGTATATCTTACTCTCACTGCTAGTCATGCCAGACCATCACATAGTGAACCCTCACAGTATGACATGACTACAGCTGATTTTGATGCATATGTTACTCCCACTGCTAGTCATGCATACATGTCGCCTACTGTTCTATTAGATACATGTAGTGTTCCACATATCTAGTATGATTCGAATGAGGATGCATGAGACGATATGGAGGAGGATTTAACAGGGGGAGCTCCGCATGAGGACATACATGTTTCTACAGAGATGGCTATTCCATGACGCACATCCCGCACCATATTTCCTCTGTAACACCCCAAACCCACGACCTACCAGCTTAACGCTAGTATCGGGTCGGGCCTAGGCATGCTACCGGGAATTCCAGAAGTAACGAGCAGATAGAGTTTATGCAGAAGAAAATTTAGAAAAAAAAATTCAACACATAAATTTTTGTTACAGTAAAATTATTGATACAAGTGTTAATCAAGAGTTTCAACTAAATTTCTAAAAGATTCGATAAGGATTAGTTCACGTAATATTTTACATCCTAACCAAAAGATTCTAACAGTCCACCTAGGATCTTTTCTCAAATGAAGTAAAGGCATCAGAGGTACCAGTGCACTTTTCTCTCACGGTTCTTCTTCAATTGAAAAAGGTTGTTTAACTAGGGTAAGCTCCTTGCTTAGTGAGGTTCCATCGCCAGTATTTACCCAGTTGAGTTTTAGTGATCACAGAATAACAAATAACAAATAGCCACATAAGTCCTAGCACACAGTAAAAGGATACAGGTGGTTAGTACCGAGTTGTTGCCAAGTGCCTATATGACAACTCTGACTAACATACAAGACACAAACTTTTCAGTAGTGCCCGAAGGCAACAGTCAGTCCAGAAATCATTCTCACCAACCACGCCCAATCTGATATTTAGTTACAAGCTCGTATCAGATACAGATGATTATGCTAGCTTACCAGAAACTCCACGTGTAGTCGGTCTAATCAGAAAGTCCGGTCTGTACCGTTTCCCACCGACTTTGACCAAACTACAATCGTGTTGGGGACCCCAAAATTAGAGACATGAAATCAAGTAGCAGATAATTCAAATTTGACACGGCAAGATAAAGTACAAGCCGGTCATTCACAGAGAAATATCTTAGCAGTTCATAAATTCAGTTTCACGATAATTAAGCATAGTATGATAAAATACATGCTTAATTTAATAGTCAGTATATACTATCATTTTTAGTTTAGTAGGTGTATCCTTCTCTAATGGGGTTCTAGTACTCACGGTTCGAGTAAAGGGTAGAGAGGTTTGAGTATAAGGTTCGGCACAGAGTTTCAAGTAGATGGGTTCGAGTACAAAATTTGAGTATATGGTTCGAGTACAAGGGTTAGAGTAGTTGGGTTAGAGTATAGGGGGTTCGAGTAAAGAATTCGAGTGGAGAATGTTCTAATGGTATGTGTGTATTAGGTTGTACTGGCTCGAGTGGTAAGTGGTACCAGTTCGAGTGGTGAGGTACGAGGGGTGAGGTTCAGTTGGTTAGGTTCGAGAGGTACAAGTTCAGTTGGTGAGGTTCGAGAGGTACTGGTTCAGTTGGTGAGGTTCTAGAGGTGAGGTTCTAGAGGTACGGTTCAGTTGCCGAGTTCAAGAGGTAAGGTTCAGTTGGAGAGATTCGAGAGGTATGGTTCGAGAGGTGAGCTTGAGAAGTAAAGGTTTCAGTAGTACTAGTTCGAGACCTAGGGTTCGAGAGGTGAGCTTGAGAAGTAAAGGTTTTAGTAGTACTAGTTTGAGACCTAGGGTTCGAGAGGTACAATTTGAGGGGTAAAGGTTTCAGTAATATCAGTTTGAGAGGTAAGGTTCCAGAGGTAAAAGTTTTTAGTGGTACTAGTTCTAGAGGTAAGGTTCGAGAGGAGGGTTCGAGTGGTAAAGGTTTCAATGTACTAGTTCGAGAGGTGAAGGTTTCAGTGTACTAGTTCGAGAGGTGAAGGTTTCAGTGATACTGGTTCTAGAGGTAAGTTTGGGAGGTAAAGGTTCCAAAGGTACATGTTCGAGAGGTGAGTTCAAGAGGTTAAGGTTCTAGTACTGGGGGTTCCAGTGGAAATGGTTCTAGAGGTGAAGATATCGGGGTTACTACTTCGAGGGGTAGGTTCGAGATATACTATTTGAGAGGTAAAGGTATCAGTGGCACTAGTTCGAGACATAGGTTTGAGATGTACTGTTCTAGAGTTAAAGGTATCAGTGGTGTACAAGTTTCCAGTGGTGGTTCGAGAGGTGAAGTTTTCAGCAGGGGTTCGAGAGATGAAGTTTTCATTAGGGGTTAGAGAGGTGATGTTTTCATTAGGGTTCGAGAGGTGAAGTTTTCAGTAGAGGCTTAAGAGTTGAAGTTTTCAGTTGGGGTTTGAGAGATGAAGTTTGCAGTAGGGGTTCGAGAGATGAAGTTTGCAGTAGGGGTTCGAGAGGTGACATTTTTAGTAGGGGTTCGAGAGGTGAAGGGTTCAGTTGTGATCGATGGGTAAAGTTTTTAGTAGGGGTCTAAGAGGTGACGGTTTCAGTAGGGGTTCGAGAGGTTAAATTTTCAGTAGGGGTTCGAGAGGTGACGGTTTCAGTAGGGGTTCGAGAGGTGAAGGGTTCAGTGGGGTTTGATGGGTGAAGTTTTTAGTAGGGGTCCAAGAGGTGACGGTTTCAGTAGGGGTTTTAGAGTTGAAGTTTTCAGTAGGGGTTCGAGAGTTGAAATTTTTAGTAGGGGGAGTTGAAGTTTTCAGTAGGGGTTTGAGAGGTGAAGTTTTCAGTAGGGGTTCGAGAGGTGAAATTTTTAGTAAGGGTTCGAGAGGTGAAGGGCTTAATGGGGTTCGATGGGTGATGTTTTCAGTAGGGGTTCGAGAGGTGGTTTCGAGAAGTACTATTTAAGAGGTGGGGATTTGAGAGGTAAAGCTCTCTGGTGGCATCATATACATATAAATATATATATACTCATTTTAATTCAGTTCATGCTTAGGTGACGAAAACACTCACCTTAGTCAAACTTGGCTTGGGCAACCTCCGTTTTCTACGTTACCACCGCTCAACCGCTGTTCTTTGGTAAGAAATATCTTAAGGCTGTAATTTTGAGAAGTTAGTAACCGGTATTTATACTAGATGAGAAAATAGGGTTCTGACACCTAAACCTAGAATTTTATCCATTTAACCCTAGTCCCTACGTCCACTTGCCGAAGTTCACTTTCGGATAAATTTTCACGTCCGCTTGCCTGACTTTCTCTTCTGGGTATTTTATTATTATTATTATGATAATGATTATTATTATTATGACTCTCTTCCCATTATTTTCTCTTCCCAAATTTCACTTTCCCTAGGTTTACATTCTGTTGTTTCCTTTTCTAGACACAATACTAATCATGACTTCTATTCACCTATCAATCCCATCTATTTCGTTTTCATCCATTCCTTTCTTTTAATTCTTTATTTATTGGCCTTTCTTCCTTTTAATTTACAATTCTTAAAATCAATTATATATATATATAATACAATTATATTTCTTGAAATCAAAAAAATATTAGAAATGATAACTTAATTATTTTATTCTTATTTGTAATTACATATGAAAATTACTATTATATAAAATTGTGATATGTATGAAAAATATATTAGGAAGTTATAAAATTAGTGTTCCTCAATAATTTAAAGGAATATTCGTTTTAGAGGAAGGTACAAGGTAAGCTATTGGAGATGCTTTTATAAAAATCTAGTTAATTATTTAATAACTCAATTTATCATTTCTTACTTTACTATTTTAAAATGTACAATTGATATATTCCGCTTCCATTCTGATTCGACGTACTATTATTCCCTTTCTCTTTCTTAAGTGAAACCTATACTAAACGCCAATACTTTATCATCGTTTGATATCAGCAATTATTATTTTCAATAATTAAGATTATTAATTCAAATTTACTTCGTCCGAGATTAACATCTAGGTTAATCCATAATAATAAATTTTCCAAATTTATATTTTATAATTAGTACCTCGTTCATCTCTATTCATTTTTTCCAATTAGAGGGATATTAAAAGGTTCAATTGAGATAACATGATTTGTATCGGAGGTATATTTTATTTATTAATCTAATTGGGTTCGGGGTTTCACAATCTCCCCCTAATGAACTTCGTCCCCGAAGTTCACTGTAGTTTTACCAAATATATATATAATTATTACTTAATTGTCATCTCTCTCCATTTGTCTCTCTCTCTGACATTTAATACTATTATTATTTGTTATGAACTTTTCAATTTAAAATGAGAACCTGATTCAAACTCCGGGCTGGCCATCCCCAAGTAATTCAAAGGTTTTCTCAAGTCAAATGGAAAGGATACCTAATTTTTTAAATATTTTTTTTCTTCTCACAATCATCACAGACTTCTGTCTTTCAAATTATTTTAGTTCCCTATTAGACAGTGATATCAATAAATTGTTAGTTTTGTAGACAAGGTTCAACCATGTCACGAATCGAATATTTGTAATTGTTAAGTAAATGTGCAGTCTTTTATTAAGTTTTGGTTTACCTTTACTTGATTCGAGGAAGCTCTGATACCACATCTGTAACACCCTAAACCCACGACCTACCAGCTTAACGCTAGTATCGGGTCGAGTCTGGGCATGCTACCTGGAATTCCACCAGTAACGAGCAGATAGAGTTTATGTGGAAGGAAATTTAGAAAAAAAAATTCAACACCTAAATTACTATTAC
This sequence comes from Rubia yunnanensis, assembly GCA_037428765.1. NCBI lineage: Eukaryota > Viridiplantae > Streptophyta > Magnoliopsida > Gentianales > Rubiaceae > Rubia > Rubia yunnanensis. The sequence continues at coordinate 73,278,732 of CM075067.1, forward strand.
AGTGAAATTGTTAATACAAGTGTTAATCAAGAGTTTCAACTAAATTTCTTCAAACAAAATTTCTAAAAGATCCAATAAGGATCAGTTCATGTTAATAATTTACATCCTAACCAAAAGATTCTAACAGTCCACCCAGGATCTTTTCTCAAAAGAAGTAAAGATATCAGAGGTACCAGTGCACTTTTCTTTCATTGTTCTTCTTCACCTGAAAAAGGGTTGTTTAACTAGGGTAAGGTCCTTGCTTAGTGAGGTTCCATCGCCAGCATTTACCCAGTTGAGTTTTAGTGATCACAGAATAACAAATAACAAAATAGCCACAAAATTCCTAGCACACAGTAAAATGATACAGGTGGTTAATGCCGAGTTGTTGCCAAGTGCCTATATGGCAACTCTGACTAACATACAAGGCATAACCTTTTCAGTAGTGCCCGAATGCAATCAGTCAGTCCAGAATTCATTCTCGCCAACCACGTCCAATCAGATGTTCAGTTACGAGCTCGTATCAGATATAGATGGTTATGCTAGCATACCAGAAACTCCACGTGTAGCGGGTCTAATTAGACGGTCCATTTTGTACCGTTCCCTGCTGACTTTGATTGAACTACAATTGCGTTGGGGACCCCGAAATCAGAGACATGAAATCAGGTAGCAGATAATTCAAGTTTTACACGGCCAGATATAGTACAAGTTGGTTATCCACATAACATATCAGAGAAGTATATGATTCAAGTTTGACACGAAAAAATAGAGTACAAGCCGGTCATTCAGAGAGAAATATCTGAGCAGTTTATAAATTCAGTTTCACGATAATTGAGCACAGTATAATAAAATACACGCTTAATTTAAAAGTCAGTATATACTATCGTTTTTAGTTTAGCAGGCGTATCCTTCTCTAATGGGGTTCGAGTACTCACTGTTCTAGTAGAGGGTAGAGAGGTTCGAGTATAAGGTTCAGCACAGGGTTTCAACTAGATGGGTACAGAATTCGAGTATATGGTTCGAGTACAGGGGTTAGAGTAGTTGGGTTCAAGTACAGGGGGTTCGGGTAAAGAATTCAAGTGGAGAAGGTTCTAATGGTACGAGTATCAGGTTGTACTGGTTTGAGTGGTAAGTGGTACTAGTTTGAGTGGTGAGGTACAAGGGGTGAGGTTCAGTTTGTTAGGTTCGAGAGGTACAAGTTCAGTTGGTGAGGTTCAAGAGGTACGGGTTCAGTTGGTGAGGTTTGAGAGGTACTGGTTCAGTTGGCGAGGTTCTAGAGGTACGGTTCAATTGGTGAGTTCAAGAGGTAAGGTTCAGTTAGAGAGATTCGAGAGGTATGGTTCAAGGGTGAGCTCGAGAAGTAAATGTTTAGTAGTACTAGTTTGAGACCTAGGGTTCGAGAGGTACAATTCGGGGGAGGGGGGGGGGGGGGAAGGTTTCAGTAGTAACAGTTCAAGAGATAAGGTTCGAGAGTTAAAAGTTTTCAGTGATACTAGTTCGAGAGGAGGGTTTGAGCGGTAAAGGTTTCAGTGTACTAGTTCGAGAGGTGAAGGTTTCAGTGGTACTGGTTTGAGAGGTAAAGGTTTCAAAGGTACATGTTCGAGAGGTGAGTTCGAGAGGTAATGGTTCTAGTAGTGAGGGTTCCAGTGGAAAGGGTTCTAGAGGTGAAGATATCGGGGTTACTAGTTCGAGGGGTAGGTTTGAGATATACTGTTCGAGAGGTAAAGGTATCAGTGGTACTAGTTCGAGACTTAGTTTTGAGATGTACTATTCCAGATTTAAAGGTATCAGTTGTACTAGTTTGAGAGGTACATGTTTCCAGTGGTGGTTGGAGTGGTGAAGTTTTCAGTAGGGTTCGAGAGTTGAAGTTTTCATTAGGGGTTGGAGAGGTGAAGTTTTTAGTAGGGGTTCGATAGGTGAAGTTTTCAATAGGGGTTCAAGGGATGAAGTTTTTAGTAGGGGTTCAAGAGGTGAGGTTTTTAGTAGGGGTTCGAGAGGTGACGGTTTCAGTGGGTGTTCGAGAGGTGAAGGGTTCAGTTGGGTTCAATGGGTGAAGTTTTCAGTAGGGGTCCAAGGGGTGACAATTTCAGTAGGGGTTCGAGAGGTGAAGTTTTCAGTAGGGGTCCGAGAGGTGAAGTTTTCAGTAGGGGTCCGAGAGGTGAAGTTTTTAGTAGGGGTTCGAGAGTTGAAGTTTTCAGTAGGGGTTTGTGAGGTGAAGTTTTCAGTAGGGGTTCGAGAGGTAAAGTTTTTAGTAGGGGTTTGAGAGGTTAAGTTTTCAGTAGGGGTTCGAGAGGTGACGGTTTCAGTAGGGGTTCGAGAGGTGACGGTTTCAGTAGGGGTTTGAGAGGTGACGGTTTCAGTAGGGGTTTGAGAGGTGATGGGTTTAGTGGGGTTCGATGGGTGAAGTTTTGAGTAGGGGTCCGAGAGGTGACGGTTTCAGTAGGGGTTTGAGAGGTGAATTTTTCAGTAGGGGTCCTAGAGGTGAAGTTTTCAGTAAGGGTTTGAGAGTTGAAGTTTTTAGTAGGGGTTTGAGAGTTGAAGTTTCAGTGAGGGTTCGAGAGGTGAAGGACTCAGTGTGGTTCGGTGGGTGAAGTTTATTGTAGGGGTTCGAGAGGTAGGTTCGAGAGGTACTGTTTAAGAGGCGAATATTCGAGAGCTAAAGCTCTCTGGTGGCATCATATACATATATATATATGTGCATATATATATATACTCATTTTAATTCAGTTCGTGCTAAGGCGATGAAAACACTCAACACTCAACTCCGTTTTCTACGTTACCACCGCTCAACCGATGTTCTTTGGTAAGAAATATCTTAAGGCTGTAATTTTGAGAAGGTAGTAACCGGTATTTATACTAGATGAGAACATAGGGTTCTGACACTTAAACCTAGAATTTTATCTATTTAACCCTAGTCCCTACGTCCACTTGCCGAAGTTCACTTTTGGATAAATTTTCACGTCCGCTTGCTTGACTTTCTCTTCCCGGTGTTTTATTATTATTATTATTATGATAATGATTATTATTATTATGATAATGGTTGTTATTATTGTGACTCTCTTCCCAGTATTTTCTCTTCCCGAATTTCACTTTCCCTAGGTTTACATTCTATTGTTTCCTTTTCTAGCACAATAAAAATCATGAATTCTATTCACCTATCAATCCCATCTGTTTCATTTTCATCCATTCCTTTCTTTTAATAATCTATTCATTTGATTTTTGTCTTTTTTAATTTATAATACTTAAAATCAATTATATATATATAATACAATTATATTCCTTGAAATTAAAACAATATTAGAAATTATTTATTTTATTCTTATTTGTAATTACATATGAAAATTACTATTATATAAAATTGTGATAAGTATGAAAAAAATATTAGGAAGTTGTTAAATTAGTGTTCCTCAATAATTTAAAGGAATATTCGTTTTAGAGGAAGGTACAAGGTAAACTATTGGAGATGCTTTTATAAAAATCTAGATAATTATTTAACAACTCAATTTATCATTTCTTACTTTACTCTTTTAAAATGTACAATTTGTATGTCCCGCTTCCATTATGATTCGACGTATTATTATTCCCTTCCTCTTTCTTAAGTGAAACCTATACTAAACACCAATACTTTATCATCATTTGATATTAGCTAATATATATATATATATATATATATTTTTCAATAATTAAGATTATTAATTCAAATTTACTTCGTCCGAGATTAACATCTAGGTTAATCCATAATAATTTTTTTCCAAATTTATTTTTTATAATTAGCGCCTCGTTCATCTCTATTCATTTTTTCCAATTAGAGGGATATTAAAAGGTTCAATTGAGATAACATGATTTGTATTAGAGGTATATTTTATTTATTAATCTAATTGGGTTTAGGGTTTCACATCCTCCCCCATGTGGAACGGGTGGAAAGCTTTGCAGAGGCAGTCATTAGTACATTACATGCCATCAGATATTAGTACCTATCAGTTTGACACGTCTTCATAGGATATTGTACATTTCTATTTATTTATATTCGTTGACAGTGGAAAAAGTGCATAATTCAAACAAAAAATAAGAATCTCCCAATTTACAATTCAAATAATTCATTCCTACTCTATAAAATAATTCATTCATACTCTATATTCAAGACTAGTTAAAAAGATTGCAAATCCCACGATCAAAATTTATCATTACTGATTTTTTAAAAAATCACAAAACAATTAGAAGTCTACTTATGCGTTATTTTCACCCAAGACGAAAATATGAAAAACGATAATTGAAAAATTAGATTATACACTGATTGAAATATTGATTTTAAATTTTGGACGCATTCAGAGAATGCTGGATTAAAACAATTGATAAATTCAGGACGCGTTTTTAAATTTTAGCCAATATTGAGGACGCATTCTGTGAATGCGTCCTCTACAAGAAATATTTTTTAAAAATAACATACAATGAGGACGCATTTAGCGAAAGCGTCCTCCAAAATGAGCTCAGACAAAAAATAAAGGGAAAACAGAGAATGTGTCCTCCTGATGCTGCATAATTGTTTTTCCCCAAGAGGACGCATTTGCCGAATGCGTCCTCTACTTGCTGCATAATTGTTTTTTCAAGAGGATGCATTCAGAGAATGCGTCCTCCACAAAGGTCACCAGTTTTCAAAAGAGGACACATTTGCATCCAAAATTTTGAAAACATGCACTGTAAAATAAAGCACTAGCCTGCCATAGCTCATCGAAGCTCGCTGCCTTACGATGCTTGCCGCCGCAGTTCTTCGGAGCCCATCGATAGCACACCTGTTTGATAGGAGGGCCAATTATCCTTTCGAAGCTTCCTTCGACCGCTCGTCCCTTCATGAGTTCGTTAACTCTCGAAGCCATGGTTAACCATTCGAAGCCATGATCAACCCTCGAAGCTCTCGTCAGCTAACAACTGTAATAGAGTCTAGATTTTGAATTTTCTTTTCTTATTTGTTTAATGATTCCGAACAGGTCATTTGCTCTGTGAGTTTAGTATTTCCATTTGTACGGCATATGACCATTGGGCTCTGATGCATCTCTGACAACTGATCGGTTCGTGGGCTTGAGTTCTGCTCAAATTAACCTGGAATAAAACTATCCCTAGGGGTTTTAGGGGTCAGCACTTTGATGCCTAAGTTAGCCCAAGTGTTTGATATGATTAAGACAGAATGAATGATAAGTAAATGCGTACCTTGTATTTATACTGCATGTCCTAAATAATGTTTTCCTTAATTATCACCCTTAATCACCCACAAATGCCTTAATTATGTTAGAGTATTAAATATTCTCCTAACTGGGCTGCCACATCTTTGGCCCAATGGCCTTCTTGGGCTTAACCTCTATCAATAGCCCCCAGAAAAATAGGTTCTCGACCTCAAAAGGCTAGAACGTCATCATGAAGGTTCTTCGAGGTCTTGAATGCATGGGAAACTTTGAGGACTTTGAAGACTCGAGATAAACATTGCATTTCGTTGCTCATGCCTTTGAGTGAGGGAACATGGTTTTCTAATCAACTGTGGCGTTAGGATTCCAAAAGACGTGTGCATGTTGTACAATAGTGCGTGTCACTACTCCTCAAACAACTCATTGTCAGAAGACAGAAAAGTAATTGCGTCTTTCGATAACATTTTTTATATTTCCAAGGCAATTATTATCCGCCATTTTATCCCCCATTATTACCTCTTAACCGTTCTCCCTTCTTTCACTTTTCTCATTTGCAGGAACCTTCTTATGAGCATCTTTTCTCTACTTCTCTCTCGAGCGATCTAACTTTCATCACCTTTCCCAGAAAATCAGTAAGTACCTTCATCTCTATTCTTATTCTAATCTTTTTGTTTCCTCACCTTACAATCATGCCCTGCTCTAATGAGGGTTCCGTTTCCAAGAAATTTCCCAGTGAGATTAGGGTAGGTGGGACGAGGGGTAGTACACTGGGAAAAGATACAAGCGACTCAGAATACACTCATTCCGAAGAACTCCGATATAATTCAGATGCTGGAGAAGGTATGCCTAATCAGATTGATAACAGTCCTGGGGAAGTGAGGGTTTTCCTAGTGACTGATATGCCTCATCAAGAGCCCATTGAGAACTGGCCACCAGGCATGGGCAAGCCCTATTATATAAGGAGATCCCCTACAAATGGAAAAATTGATTTCTACCCTCCGAATCTAGAGCTCGAATTGGAAGGGGGGGGGGGTCAAATACATCTCTGGTATACAAGGAAATGCCTCTCGAGGCTAGATAGGAGGAGGAGAACGTATCTCTTTTGAGAGAGAGGACGTCCCTCGAGGGGGAGGAAGCACCCTCGAGAGCGCCTCGGGTATCTTCTTTGGATAAATCCTCTCAAAAGAATAAAAATGGGACTTATCAAAGGTTAAGGCTAAGGGACTGGGAGGTCATCACCGTACCTCTTAAAGTTAATACTTTTAAGCCCTAATGCTTCATATCTACAATTAAGTAGATAATGGCAAGTTGGGGCCGTCCACGAGAAGAGGGATCTTTTCAAGTGTTTAAACATATATAGGAGAAAACATAATAAGCATATACATACATAGATACATATAAAAGCATGTAAACAAGGCGGGGGGTTTGGTTGGTTTTTGATCCTAAGTTATCAAATGGAAATACAAAAACTAGTAAAGCAAGAGAACTATGCTACTCATGCAATACAACTAAAGATACGATGTAAATGGTAATTAACGGAGCTTTGAGGGCAATCGACTTATACTTCCTAACTTCATATAACTTATTGCACATACCCATATTCTCAAGTCCATGAAGTCCTCACATAGTTGAAATCGAATATACTATATCTCAAAATCACAGTCATGCCTAATTAGTTTAGCCATCATTAGTACATTCACAATGTCCACATTTAAATCCCATGGCTAAACTACCCTAAGCAAAATACCATTTTAAAGCACAATAACATTTTATCCAAATAACAACAAAGTCTCATCAAGGGCCAACATGCCTCATATCTAGTATAAACCACAATCCATTCTCAATCAAAGCAACACTAATAGTGCAATGCAAGCATAAGACCAATAAGAGAAAATCAATACACTCAAAGTGATTATTCATGTTATCCTACATCCAACCAAGCCGTAAACACCAAATATTGATACAATCCTTTCAAATCATCTTGCAAACATAATATATTCAACAACATCTACAATGTTCCAATCAATCAAACTAACCTAAGGTATCACACAAAGTTCATACAATATCTCACAAAATAATTGATTCAATCATAATCACAAGTACTGCTTAAGAGATTAAAGAATTATACCCCTTAGACGCCTAGGATTAGAAATGAGTGAAACCCACAAGAAATTTTAAGTTTGATTGCAGAAAATCACAAAACCCCCAAATTCTAGGGTTTTGTGTTCTTCAAAAAGGTTAGGTGGATTTGTGGGTGGAGCTTGGTAGGAAGGGATGGGAGTATAGAGTGGTGGCTGTGAGCGGCAGAGGGTGGTGGTTAGCGGCGGAGGGCAGCAGTTAGCGGCTGTGAGCGGCAGTCGGAAGGAGATGGATTTGTGGAGGAAAGTTGAAGGGAGATGAAGACTGGCGGAGAAGATGCGTGGTTGTGGCAAAAAACAAAATCTGCCAGTTTTTTAAAATAGGGCTGTACGCTCATCGCGACTCGCGATGGGTAGGTCAAAGAATGCCAGAAGTCACTGTTTACGTCAGGACTCGTGACCACTTTGTTGTGACTCGCGATGGTCCATCGCGAATCATGATGAGGCCATCACGACTCACGAAAATTGGAGGCAGGGAGCTCTATTTTCACACAAAATTTCTGATTTAGTCGCAACTCGTGACCACTTCGTCATGACTCGCGATGGTCAGTCATGACTCGCGACAAGGCCATCGCGGCTCGCAAAAAGTGGAGGCCGAGAGCTCTATTTTCACACAAAATTTCTGATTAGGTTGCCACTCACGACCACTTCATCGCAACTTGCGATGGTCTATCGCGACTCACGACGGACTACTAACCTGTTACTTAGAAAATTTTTCTGATTCCTCCTCTTGTCCAAGTATTTCCTTCTTGACTCCAAGCATTTATACCTTCAAAAGTCCAATGCCTTGGCTTTAAAAGTGCTACAAAATCATGGAAAACAACCTGTGAAAAGCATATAGCAGAACAATGAAACTAATGACAAAATCCAAAACCAAGAAACATCAACGAAAAGTCACGAATGACAATCCGGATGATCAAAACCAAGTTTATTTAACGTCTTCGGTATAAATTACTCCTTTTTCTTGGAGTTTACTCACAAATCGGATCGAGGAGATCAATGTCCTCTCCTTTTTCCGGCACAAAATTCTCGTGATAAGGTTTCAAATGTTGTTCATTAACCTTGAATGTATTGGGCTTAGTTCGATCTAGAATCTCTACCGCGCCATGTGGGAATGCCTTAACCATCTAAAAAGAACCAATCCATTGGGACCTCATAGGCGAAGGCGGGATTGGAATTGGAGGACCTTTTGACCAACGTCAAATTCCTTCCTAATGATCATCTTGTCGTGCCACACCTTTGTCTTCTCTTTATAGATTTCAGCATTCTCATAAGACTCCCTCCGGATCCCATCTAGTTTATCCAATTGTAACTTCCTATGCAAGTCGGCCTCATCTATATCAAGATTGAATTCTTTGACCGCCAGTAAGCCTTATGTTGAATTTCCACCGGTAGATGACAGGGCTTACCAAACACTAACCGGTATGGTGACATACTGATTGGTGTCTTGTAAGCCGTCCTATACACCCACAAGGCATCATTCAACCGAGAATTCCAATTCTTCCTATTAGGGTTAACCATTGTTTGAAGGATGGACTTGATTTCCCGATTGGAAACTTTGGCTTGCCCGTTGGTTTGAGGGTGATAGTTGGGGGATGTCTTGTGAGTGAAGCCATACTTCTTCAAGAGTGCCTCTATGGTCCGATTGCAAAAATGGGTGTCACGGTCACTAATCAAGACTCGAGGTACCCCAAACCTAGAGAGGATGTTATCCTTCAGGAATTCTGCAACCACTCTAGAATCATCAGTCCTAGTGGGTTTTGCTTTAACCCACTTTGACACATAATCAACGGCAAGAAGAATATATGTAAAGCCATAAGAACTAGGGAAAAGTCCCATGAAGTCAATACCCCAAACATAAAAAATTTCACAATATAGCATAGCTTTTTAGGGCATCTCATTTCTAGATGAGATATTTCCTACTCTTTGGAACTTGTCACAAGCCTTACAAAATATGTATGCATGCTTATTCAAAGTAGGCCAATAAAAACCACTTTCCAAGACTTCCCTAGCGGTCCTTTTAGCTCCAAAATGACCGCCACATGCATGAGAATGGCAAAAAGTGAGAATTAAATGCACTTCATTATCGGGGATGCATGTCCTAACAACTTGGTCTAAACAATGTTTCCATAAAAAAGGATCATCCCACGCATAATATTGAGCATCGCTCTTTAGCTCAGCTTTCTGTGCTTCAGAAAAGTGAGGAGGAAATTTACCAGAGACAAGAAAGTTCACAATGTCGGCATACCACGGTGGAGGTCCCTGATAGCAAAAAGTTGTTCATCAGGGAACTCCTCCCGTAGTTGCTCCTTCATTAATATATTTACCTCACTATCTTAGCAGGGTGCCAACCGGCTTAGGTGATCAGCCACGAGGTTCTCCGCGCCCTTCTTGTCTTGCACCTTTAACTCAAATTCACCCAGGAGTAGGATCCACTTAATCAATCTTGGCTTAACCTCTTTCTTCATTATTAAATGATGAAGCGCTGCATGGTTAATGTACACAATAACATTTGTACCAAGCAAGTAAGATCAAAATTTTTCCAAAGAACATACCACTGCTAGCAACTCCTTTTAAGTGGTGGAATAGTTTCTTTGGGATTCATTGAGAGACATGGATGCGCAGTAGATGGCATGACGCACTCTCCCTACCCTTTGACCAAGCACTACTCCAACGACGTAATCACTGGCATCACACATAATCTCAAAAGGCAACGACCAATCTGGGGGTTGTATAATAGGGACCGAAACTAACCTTCCTTTCAATGTATCAAAGACCCCTTTACAAACCTTATCCATCACAAATTCCACCTCTTTTTGCAACAAATTTCATAAAGGAGATGCTATCTTTGATAAGTCCTTGATGAACCGGCAATAGAATCTTGCATGGCCATGAAAAGTGCGCACTTCGCGCACATTAGTAGGATAAGAAAAAGTTTGAATTGTGTCTATCTTTGCCTTGTCAACCTCAATACCCTTAGAGGAGACAACATGGCCTAAATAAATGCCTTTCTCTACCATAAAATAACACTTCTCAGAATTTAACATAAGATTAGTATCAATGCAACGTTTAAGAACTTGTGCCAAATTTGCTAAACAGTTGTGAAAAGAATTACCATGAATGGTGAAATCATCCATGAATACCTAGACAAAATTTTCAACTAATTATGAGAAAATTATTACCATACACCTTTGGAAAGTTGCGGGGGCATTACATAACCCGAAAGGCATACGTCGATAAGCAAACGTACCAAAGGGGCAAGCGAAGGTGGTCTTTTCTTGGTCTTCCGGGGAGATAGCCAAATGAAAATACCCCGAGCACCCATCCAAAAAGTAATATAAGGGGTGGCTTGCTAACCTCTCAAGCATTTGATCAATGAATAGCAACAGGAAGTGATCCTTCCGGGTTTCCGTATTTAGCCTCCGGTAGTCAATGCAAACACACCACCCGTTTTTAACTCGGGTCCATTTCACCCTTCTCATTTTTTACCACTGTCACCCCACACTTCTTGGGTACCACTTGAGTTGGACTCACCCACTTGATATTCGAGATTGGATAGATCATGCCCGCTTGGAGTAACTTAAGGATTTCCTCCTTCACCACCTCCATGATAGGTGGGTTTAAACGGCGTTGGGGTTGCTGGATGGGTCTTGTATCTTCTTCCAACAAGATTCCATTCATGAAAGTGGATGGACTTATGCCTTTGATGTTGGCAATAGTCCATCCAATTGCTTCCTAGTTCTCCCGCAACACCACCATCAACTTTTCTTCTTTCTCCTTGGTGAGCTTGCTTGAAATGATGATCGGAAGCGTCTCCCCTTCCCCAAGAAATGTATACTTGAGGTCACTTGGCAACGATTTAAGCTCAATCACTGGAACTTTCACAAGTGATGGGAGGAATTCCGGTTCTTTGGATTCCTCTAAGACTAGATGGTCGGGACTTTGCACCACTTCCTCAAGAATGCTTAACTCCTCAATGCCTTCCTTCAAGTTAGTACTCATGGAATACACAAGACATGCATTTTCAACATCATTTTCCAAAGAAACGAACAAGGAATCATCACCAGTCAACTCAAAAACATCTTGCACAACATTGTCAATAAAATCAATAGTATGGCAAGAATACTCTTCAAGAGGATACTTCATAGAGTCATTTATGCTAAACTCTACTTTAATCCCATCAAATTCCATGGTGAGGGTACCGTTATGCACATCAATGATGGTCGTAGAGGTCTTAAAAAATGGCCTCCCCAACAAGATTGGGGCAGCATGTTTATCATGTTCCGTGTCTGGGACATAAAAGTCCACGGGTAATATTAAGGAATCCACCCTAACCAACACATCGTCGACGATACCCTTAGGGTACGCACTAGAACTATCGGCTAGTTGGATCACCACCCCGGTTTTGTACAAAGTACAAAGATTAAGGCTTTCATACAAAGAATAAGGACACACATTTATTGATGCACCTAAGTCAAGCATTGCTTTTTCAAAATGTGTATTTCCTATCATGCAAGGGATCATGAACATGCCAGGGTCACTACATTTAGGGGGTAACTCCCTTTGGCACAAAGCGAAGACATGTTCACTTCTCCTATTTGTAAGCTTGTTCTTCGTTCTTTGTTTCCTATTTACTACACATAATTCCTTCAAAAAATTTTCATAGCTAGGAATTTGTTCAATCGCATTCAAAAGAGGGATATTTACCTCACACCTACGAAAGACTTCATAGATGTCCTTATTGGATTCCTTCCTATGTTTATCTTTTAGAGGTAAATATGGTAAATAGGATAAGCCGTGAAACACTGCAGTAGGGCCAAAATAGACCTTACCAAATACAAAGTAATCCAACCCTAGGCTAATATGGAACCTACAGAACATAACAAGTCCGAGAGTTGGGGGGGGGGCTACCTAAAGGCAACCCCCCCTATTTTTAAAATCCGAACCCTGAGCTAGGTAAGCTAAGCTAAGGGAAGAAAACAAAACAAGTCCCATTGGAATAGGACCTATGGCTCACAACCCAAAATGAATCGGGCTAAGAAATACAAGGTAAATGGGATGAGAACAAAATAACTACCCATAATCATACAATCTGCTTCTACCCCTAACATATGGGGCCTTCTTCAGTTCAGATTCCATAGTGCAGCCGAGTGCTAACAAACTCGGGTCTTGAAGAGGTTGAGTCTTTAAAATCTTGGTGAAGTTGCAGAAAAATCCAATGTCGCCAAATATTGATATTCCTATTGCAGCCGAGAGTAACTCGGGTCTTGGATGATGCGAAGATGAGTGAAGTTGAAAAGCCCGTGTTGCGCCTTTGGTACTAGGGAAAATCTGCTTCTACCATGTACATCCCTAAGGTGAAGAAAGAGGGATGTTATTAGCCTTCAATCATTCTCTTAATGAGGACCGAGATGAATTTAGTGGGCAAAAGTGTATTGAGGCCGTGCTTCATACTTTTGTGAATCCCAGCTAAATCAATCTCCTAAGGATGAGAGAATGGATACACTTATACCGCGTGCATCAGGCGTGGCGATTATGTAATCGCCCACTCCATTTGCTCAAACCCACTCCATTTTGAGCAAATGGACAGCTTTATGCCAATTTAACACAAAGTGTTGCGCGGGCATAATGCGCACAAAAACCGTTAAATCATAGTAAAAAACTAGGTTTAGGTACCAAAGCAAGGAACTGAAGTCCTTAATTTAGAACCTATTACCTCATCCGTGAAATCCAATTTTCTTGCAGCCATCGAGCTCCAAACAACCAGCTTGTCGCCCAAAAAACTGCATCCTCCAGCATGGTGCAAAAAAACTCCACAGCGCTGGGCAGTTCCACTCCAGCACTAACCAGCGGCCAGTTCCAGCGCTAAATGGCAATCGCCCAGTACCCAATTACCAGTACCATATCCCAGTGAACAGCGCTAACACCAGGAGCCCAGTGCCCAGGGAAGATTGCCCAGTTCCAGCACACAACGCCAGGGCAGTTAGTCCAGTGCCTAGTGTCAAGCAGCAAGTGCACATCCCGTCTCCCAGTGCACAGCTCCAAGCTCTTTGTGCCCAGCACCTAGCGCCCATTGCACCCTGTTTCCAGCGCCCAGGGGCCAGCGCCTATCACTATCAACTAAGCACATCAATCAAGCTGCCTAAAACATGTGCTCATTCGGAAACAACCGATTTATAACCATGTAGCAATCCTTCATGATTATCTTTACGACCCGATCATAATTAGGTTGAGCACCATCCAAAACTACATTGTTCCATTCCCTCCAAATACGATCAATTGTAGTAATCAAAGCTACAGTACCAAATTTCTTGCGAACCTTGAAACCCTTTATTTACCTTTTAACCCAATTCATAGAGCTTGCTATCGTACTTGTTCTTCTCCTTAACCCAATCCAACTCCTTATTCGCCTCCATACTACCTCCGAGAATTCACACTTGAAAAACAAATGCTCATTTGTTTCCTCTTCTAGGTGGCATAAAGAAATTTTTTTCCCATACTTTCATCTTCCTCAGCACGGTGTTTATCCTTAGTATGAAGCCTCCGGATTGCCACCAACCATGCAATAAAAGAGAATTTTGGAGGGATAAACCACTCCAAATGTTATTAAAAACCTTCTCACATTTTGACCACTCTCCTCATATAAACCCGGATACTTATGACGATGCATAAAGGCATAAGCCGTACTTGTTTATCTTTTATAGCTTCCGGGAACGGTGGCTCTGGCACATATGGAGGAATCTCCACTAATCTTGCCTTCTTGTGGGGGGATGAAGGTTTGGAAATGGAGGTTGATTTCTCAACGGTGATCTCCTCTTCCTTCTCCTTTCACTTCCTTGCTTGCTCCCTGGCCTCCTCCTTGTTCCCTTATTTCACTTCATTCTCAAACATTTTACTTTTCTCAGGTTCTTCCTCAACAACTTAACCAACCGTGGGAGAGCCAACCTCTTTACCACTTCTCAAAGTGATATCACTTGCATTTTGTCAAGGGTTGATCTCCTGTTGGGAGGGTAGCTTACCCTTTTCCCGGGCTTCCATCCGATTCACCACTTGAGCTATTTGGCTCACTTGAGTTTCCAAGCTCTTGATACTTGCCTTGGCTTCATCTTGGAATTTTTCACTTTTCTCCGCACATATACCCAACCGGTGAATGGCTTGCATCACCGCATTCTTTGTTACCCCCGAGCTCTCCCCTTGGTCTTGGGGTTTGTCTTGGAGCCTTTGAAATTTTTTTTGAGGTGGCCAATATTATTTTTGAGGAGGCCGATATGGTTGAGGGCTTTTTCTTCCTTGAGGTTTTCCATACTGGAGGTTCGGGTTATCACAATTTCCTGAATTTTACGGCTAGTTTTGGTACCCTTGATAACCTTGGTAGCCTTGCCCACCTGGATATCCTTGGTAGCCTTGGTAGCCTTGATTTCCTTGATATCCCATGGCACTCACCTCCTCAACATAGTCCTCTTGCAAAGTAGGGCAAATGTCCGTAGGATGCGCCAAGTAACAAATTTTACATGATTTAACATGTGGCACATTTCCGGGCTTTGTCAACAAAGATTTCACCATGGATGCAAGGGTTGAGACTTGATCCTCGAGCTTCCCACTATTTGAAGAGTCACTTGAGGGCATTGGATTTCTCCTTCTCAAATCGGCGCTTGAGCTAAAGTTTCTCAATTCTTCCGCTAGCTCTTCATACAATTGCATAGCCTCAGAGGATGTTTTTTTCCCAAGGGTGCCACCACAAGAACTTCTTACCAACCTTTGATCTTTATCAAGAAGGCCATTGTAGAAGTAATAAACCAAATCCCTCTCCGAATAACCGTGTTAAGGGCAACTTGCAAGAAGCTTCTTGAACCTCTCCCAATAGTCAAAGAGAGATTCTTCATGCCATTGGAGGATGTTGCTTATGTTCTTATTCAAGGCGGTGGATCTAGAGGCCGGGAAGTATTTGTCTAGAAACTTCATTTTCATATCAAGCCAACTCTTGATGCTCTTGGGCGGTAGGTAGTGGACCCAATCTCTTACACCATCCCTTAGTGTGAACAGGAATGCCTTCCACTTATAGAAATCTTCATCCACCCCGTGGGGAACCGTACCACCACACAAGAAGTGAAATTCGGTGAGGTGTTTGTTGGCATTCCCCCCTTGCCTACCAAGGAAGATGAGTAGCATGTTGATGAACCCGATCTTTAGCTCAAAGTTCCCGTTCGGTCCAACCACGGGATACTCAATGCACATTGGTTGTTGATCGAGGTTGGGGGCCATGATGTCTCTTAACAAAGCCTGCCCCAAAGGAATCTCCCTTTGGTGGGGAAGGAGGAGCTCACCCTTAGAGATGAGAATGTCGAGGTCCCCCTCCCAGATACTCATCTTCGTGCTCAAGTTGATGTTCCATAGAGGAAGATGTATCCACAAAATGGAGGGGTGTTATTCACACTTTCCAAAGAAAGCCTCCTAGCCTGTCTCAAATTCAACTCTAACTCAGGGTTGTAGTGTAGGGGTTATTATGAAGAGGATCATGTATGAACCATACACCAAGAACTCGAACAATACGACTCCAAACCATGTGAAAGTGGCAATTCATCTAAAAAATCAAAGTAAAAGCAAACTAACAAATATTTACAATTAGCATATAATCACACATAGTATGCCCAAACACTTAAAAATAAACGCATCTTCCCCAGCAGCAGCGCCAAAATTTGGGAGGTCATCGTCGTATAACTCAAAGTTAATACTTTTAAGCTCTAATGTTTCCTATCTACAATTAAGTAGATAATGGCAAGTCGGGGTCGTCCACGAGAAGAGGGATCTTTTCAAGTGTTTAAACATATATAGGAGAAAACATACTAAGCATATACATACATAGATACATATAAAAACATGTAAACAAGGGGGGTTTGGTTGGTTTTTGATCCTAAGTTATCAAATTGAAATACAACAACTAGCAAAGCAAGAGAACTATGATAATCATGCAATTCAACTAAAGATACGATGTAAATGGTAATTAATGGAGCCTTGGGGGCAATCGAATTCTACTTCCAAACTTCATATAGCTCATTGATTCATTCAATTACATTTATTGTCTATGGGGAATGTTATCACTTCTCATTCGAAGATCAACATTCATTCCTCCTTAAGAGTAGTTTCCAAAGACAAACAACGACCATTTGCAAACCTCATTGATGATCACTCTAGACAAACAACATCATAGGGGTATTTCATCAATGAAATTTCACCCAAAGGACCATAGGTTTGATAACAACAAGTCTTCTATCAAAGACATAGTCATTTAACCAAACGAAGCATTTATTAGGTTAGACTTAGAATAAACAACATTCAAGGCTCAACCTTTCTTTGTATCTACGTGAAAAATATGAAAACAAACCACATTAACATACTCATCTAGCAATAATTACCACACATTATACACAAGAAATTATAAATCCATGCTTTTGGATTTCCACATCAAATGAGTTAAGGAATTTACAACTTTCCTAACGCTCTAACATCTCAATCTTACAAACATTTCATATACTCAAACAACCCATGGTATAAATGAGGTAAAACACAACATTGATGGCATAATAAATGCTCTCCAATAAATGTACATAAATGAGAAAACATAGAATCTTACTACATAAGTTTGGAAGCTTCAATCAATTGCTCCCAAGAACTAGATTTAGCTACAAGAGTTTATACTAATTAATGCTAAACAACTAAACGTAGTACAAGAGAATTCAAAGATGAAAATGGAAGAAAATAGGGTTTGGAATAGTACCAAAAATGTAGAAGAAGAAGATATGAATGAGAGGAAAGAGAGTGCTATTTATAGTACAAAAAGGATAAGGTTAGATTTTGGCCACCCGTTGTTCGCGACGGACTCATTGCGACTCGCGACGAGTGCCAGAATTTATCCCTGTTTTCTTTTTTTCTTCTTGTGGTAAACATTTATCTTCACAGTGATTCCTCTCATTTTTCAAGTCTTCAAGGTCTTAAAAAATGGTCTTCGATGGCCTCCGATCTTCATGTCTTTGAAGCAAGTCTTCAAAAGTCTTTGAAAATGTGATCTTTAATGGCCTCCGGTCTTCAAGCCTCTGTGTTCTTCCCTTGTCATGCAAAATTCACTTAGAAAAGTAAATGAGCGTAAAGTTTTTCTTACCCCTCCTAATAGAATTTCAAGGTAAACACAAGCTCTTGATAATAAAAGAGAAAAAAAGTGACCCAAAATAGTACTAAATTATGCACATAAAATGGACATATCAGAGACTCAGGGAGGGAGCCCCTAGTTCCAATAGTGGGGACCGCTATCTCAAAGATTTTGGACCCGATCCCTCTTGTCCGACAAATAGCCCTAGATGCTGATTTTCAACCCTTTCGAGAGGAAGATACCCCCATAACCTCCCCGAAGGGGGATCATCCATTTCCCTCAGACATCTTCGCTGCCGGCTCACTTTTCTGTTTCTGCCCCTTTTTTCCAAACTTCTTAAACAATTCCAAGTGAACCCTGCAGAATTCTATCCCAATGTCTTGGTGATCATTATGATGTTCTTGACTCGATGTGACTAGTTTGGTATCAAGCCCAGATATAAGCTTCTTCACTCGCTATACTTCGTGTCTTATAGTGGGCTGTCGACCGACATGATTGTCTCTTTTACCAACCGAGAGGCACATCACAAGGTTTTTGTTGTTCCTCGTAATTTGGATGACTCGAGAAGCTGGAAGAAAGGGGTTTCATTTGATAGCAGGAGGTATCGAGTTCCCCCATAGAATTGGGCCATGTAAGTCGAGTCTCCCAGACCTGGGGAGTATATCTTTCTGGATTCCCTCAAGAGGGACAAGCAAAAGTTACTGTCCAGCTCCCTTGACTACAGCCACTTAACCAATCCTAATTCCCGAATTAGTGGCTTTGCATTCCCGTCCACAATCTATGAGGAATATGTGTATAAAGTACTTCTGAAGAATATCAGGAAAAGGATAAGAGAACTTGAGGACCCCTAAGAAGGCCCTCCCCTCGAGACCCTCATTAGGGATTTTAGGCACTCGGAAGCCTCTGAAGGTGCCTTAATAGAACTCTAATTCTCCTGTTTGGTGTATTGTTGAGTTTACTGTTACTGATGCTATCATTGTTTTCCCGTGGGTCTTGCTAGCGGCTTAAAGAAACAGAATCCTACGAAGCAGGATCAGGCTTCTCCCAAAGGGACTATTGCTTCCTTGAATTAGGCCTTCACTCCATTGAATTAGGCCTCCCCTTTCTCAAACCAGGCCTCCCCTCTTACAGTAGGTGGCGAAAGGCCTACTACGACCATTAGTGATGACGGGCCTCCACACACTAGGAATGTTCGCCAAAGGACAAGGGTGAGTGGCAACAATGTTTGTAACACCTCCCCAACACCATTAATAGGAGCACATGTTGGTGAAAATGTTCATCAACAGTCTCCAATCCCTTCGAATGATGCGGCATCCATATCCAAGATTGAGCATCATCTCTCGAGGATGGCCTCTGACCCTGAGGTTTTCCCCCGTTCCTTTTCAAAATTATTTATCGTCTTCTTTCCTAGCATCAATCTAAGTTGAACTATTTTGCTAGGCCTCATATTTTTCCATGAGGCCACTGAGAAGATGGCAGCTTTCAACTTCGCTTGTACCTCTGGCTGCGGTTCCCTCCAGGAAGAGCTCAGCAAACAGGATGCTGAGTTTTTGAGTTGAAGAAAGCCCTCGAGGATAAGGATTTGGTGATTGAGAAGAATGATAGGCTGCTTGAGAAAAAAAATTTAGGCTGCTCGAGGAAAAATGAAATTCTTTCCTCGAGAAAAAACAAAGAATTATGGAAGGGGAGAAGAGAAACGTTGATGCCGAGAGGCATCAATGGATGATGGAGAAGGATACCCTCAAGAAGGGGGTTCACGGTTGAGGATCCGGCCTCACAGGTTCAACTACTTAAAGCCTTCAAACACAAACTTTTGAACAACTCCGAGCTGCTTCAACTTTTTATAAACCTCTCGGGGGTGGCCAAAAATCTCAGCTGTAGCAAATTAGCCGAGGAATTCCTGAAGCCACAATTGTCCGCCTCCCTGTCTGAAGATCTTGCTAATCAGGTGGTTGATCTAGTCAACCCAGAGCTAAAAACCACTCTCGATTAGAAATGAGATGTTGCAATCAAGAGCGATGGCCTTCTCTTTGCCCTTATGGATTTCATTAAGTCCAAAGGATAGCTTTTCACTGCTCAAGGGATTTGAGCAATACCCCTTCCATAGGCTTCAGATGCCTTCCCTGAGCAGAATTCAACCGCCATCCGAGTGGAAGAAATGATTGCTTCCACCTCAAAAGAGATGATTCTGGGGTTTGTCCCTGATTGTAACTTTGCCAATTAGGGCCCCCAACTGTAACTTTTTTCTTTTGAGTATCAATATAAGAATGTGTCTTTTACCATGACTTATTGATTTTGCCTTTGTTTTATTTTTGTAGTATAACTCGTTGAAGAGAGTGTTAGAAGACACTTGTGAGGAGCTTTCGAGTGCCCAAAAAGGGTTGAATGAGACACACAAATAGCTATTGAAGGCCACCCATGATCTATCTAATTGTAATCGAGAGAAAGAGTCCTTGAAGGATAAGTTCCACCAACTTGAAGCTGAGATGAAGTTGAGACAGTCTAAAGACCATTCAACCTTTAGGGGTTTTTTTTAAGGATTTCCTGAGCAAAGAATTTAATGGTACATATCCTTTAGAGGTGGTCGAGGGTTGTGATTCCGCAGATAAAGACCTTGAAGAGTTAATGCATCAAATCTATTTAAAGTTTGGCTCTCTGAAGTCCTGTATTGCTACTGCGACCAGGCTTCCAGTAGTGGAAGGGCGCCTAATTGGTTGCATGGGCAAAAATTATAGGCTAGTAGCCCAAAGGGAGTTACTTTCCGAGCAACATCTACTAGCTCAGCGCAAAGTAGCTAGCCTTGAAGAGGAATTGCTCGCTTGGAAGATAGCTAGCGAGGATCCCCATTCTTCAAGTGAACCTCATCCAGCCTCTCGAAGGAGCCCCCTGGTTGAAGATAGTTCTTTGGTAGAATCCCTCTTGTCTGAGAATGCATGACTTGCAGTGAAGATTGAGGCCTGGAAGGTACAAGCTAAAGAAGTGGAGCAGCGTAGCACTGATTTTGAAGAAAAAATTGTTGCACATGAAATAAGCCTTCGTTCCTACATGCAATCTGCAATGGTCAGCTCCCAAAATTTCTACTCAAAGGTGCTTGATACTGGATGGATGAAGTTAACGTCCATGAGAATGGAACTCCCGGCGGAGCTGAAGGTAAAAGGATTCACCCCCTCAAGTTATTGTTCTGCTCATCGGTCACAAAAATCTGCCATTAAAGAAGCTGACAAGCATCTTGTCCCCTCAAGAAAAGTTGCTGAAGGATCTACCTCAAAAAGTTGCAAGAGCGTTGGGTACTTCTCGAAGAGCCCATTCAAACCTTTCGCAAAGAAGCGGTGTAAGACCGTTGCTCCCCTTGATCCTTCCGAATATCCCGTAGAAGAACAAATGAAGGACATCCAGTGAGACGCTGGTTTAAAGCTTGAAGAGATAGAAGCAAAAGTGAAAGGGTTGGAAAAACCTATCTCCACCGAAGATTTGTTATGGGTGGAGTTATCCTCCAACTAGATGAATACATTTAGACGATAACTTTATGTACTTTTCAGTATCAGAATTGTACTTCTAATAATTGATGAAGTTTGAATAAATAGCTTGTTATACTCTGTCTCAAATATTTTACCCCTTGAATATGAGCGCCACGCTCATCTTCCCTAGGCAAAGCATAGTATGAATATCTTTGGTAAGTAGAAATTGAAAAATTCAGAGACACAAGCATTTTACCCAGGTTCGGTGTTTCCACCTACATCCTGCCAATCTTGTCCACTAGCTCATCATTCTAAGATTACAAAAGAAGCCTTCGAGTGCCACTTAGAAGCATACCACCTGAACCTCAGCCATAGCTAGAAATATCATCTAGAGCACCGCTTAAGAGCGATCCGCTCGAACATCAACTGGAATGCCGCTTTAGAGAAAACCACTAGTACATCATCTAGAGTGCCGCTTTAAAGCAATCCACTCGTACATCATCTAGAGTGCCACTTTAGAGCAAACCACTTGAACATCATCTAGAGCACCACTTAAGAGCAATCCACTCGAACATCAACTGGAGTGCCGCTTTAGAGCAAACCACTTGTACATCATCTAGAGTTCCGCTTTAGAGCAAACCACTCATACATCATATAGAGTTCCTCTTTAGAGCAAACCACTCGTACATCATCTAGAGTGCCACTTTAGAGAAAACCACTCGAACATCATACATAGTGTTGCTTTAGAGCAAACCACTCGTACATCATCTAGAGTGCCGCTTAGAGCAAACCACTCGTACATAATCTAGAGTGCTTCTTTAGAGCAAACCACTCGAACCTCAGCCATAGCTGGAAATATCATCTTAAGTGACCCGCTTGAACATCAGCTAGAGTTCCACTTAAAAGGAACCCATTCATCATAGCTGGTAGTATATTCTTAGGTTAGTAATGTTCCACCTCATTGGCACTCGAACACCATTCATCTCTTCGAGAACATAACTTCCTCCCAGGTGTGATTCGATCACCTTATAAAGTCCTTCCCAATTTTCTGCTAACTCCCCTCAGGTTCCTTTATAATTTTCTCATTTTTCCTCATTACCAAGTGCCCCGGATTAAATAACACCTTCTTTACCCTTCCGTCATGGTATCTTCTGACCCATTTTTTGACTTTAGCCTTATGTAGAGAAGCTAACTCTCTCTATCGGTTCTACTAATTGATTGTCTCATATGCTGCATCCATCATTCTTGGGCTAGGAACACCTATTTTCGCAGGGATTACCGCCTCCGAGCCATATACTAGACTATAAGGCATTTCCCCAGTAGTGGAAGACTTAGCTGCCCGATATGCCCACAACACATTGGGTAATTCCCATATCCAGTTACCTTCCGCCCCCTCAAGGAGTGCTTGTATTCCATTTACTATCATTCCGTTGGTCAGTTCCACTTGTCCATTGGCTTGGGGGTGGTAAAGTGATGTCACTCTTTGCTAAATCTGATATTCCTCGCACCATTTCTTGAAGGGATCCTGAGAAAACTATGCTCCGTTGTCCGTAATGATCGTTCTTAGGATTCCAAAATGGCACAAAATATTCTTCCCGCAAAAGAAGATGACTATTTTTCCTCTTATGTTTGTCAGGGGCTCAGCCTCTACCCACTTTTTGAAATAATCAATTGCCACTATTAAGTATCATAATTTTCCTGGCATTTTCGGAAAAGGGTACACCGGATCAATCCCCCACTTGTCAAATGGCCACAAACTATAGATGATTCTCATCTCTCTCCGTGGAACATATTTTATACGGGCATGTCTCTGACACTGGTGGTAATCATGAATATATCGATTCGCATCCTCGAACATAGTTGACCAATAAATCCTGCTCGAATGAGCCTCCTTGCAACAGACCTGGCTCCCTGGAGGCTACCATATACCCCTTCTTGGACCTCTTTTATGAGATAATCGGCCTCATGAGTGTTAATGCATCGAAGTAATGGCTGCAAATGACCCCTTCTATACAACATTTCTTCCTGCAACACATACATTAGAGCTTTCAACCTTATCTTTCTGGCATCCACTTCATTTTTTGGCAGGACATCCTCTCGAAGATATGCCATGAACGGTGTCATCTAGGAGTCTTCTACTTCTACTGCCATAACCATAGGTTCTTCAAAACTTCGTCCACTCAAAATTTCCATGAGTAGTTGCTTTTGGGATTGGGTTCCCATATCTAAAGAAGCGAGCTTACTTAGAGCGTCTACTTTATGATTTCTTTCCCTCAGAACCTGCGTTAAAGTATAAGATTTGAAAATTTTTAACAAGTTCTTGACTACCTCGAGGTATCTCTGCAAATTACGCTCTCTGGCCTCGTATTCTCCATTCACCTGCTGAACCAAAATTTAAGAGTCACTGAAAACCTCCAGTTCCTCCACCTGCAGCTCCCTTGTGAGACGCAATCTAGTGATCAGTGCCTCATACTCAGTCTCATTATTAGTTGTTTTGAATCCAAAGTTCAATTTATAAGGGTAATCTTTTCCATTGGGGCTAGTTAATAGAAACTCTGCTTCACTTCCTCCTGAATGTCATGAACTATCTGCATACAATATCCATAATTTTGTTTGGCTCACTTCCACCTCTCGAATGGGATCCAAACATACCACTTAATGTGTCTCTCATAACCGATCGGTTCATGGGCTTGAGTTCTTCTCGAATTAACTTGCAATAAAACTGTCCCTAGGGGTTCCAGGGGCAGCACTCTGATGCCTAAGTTAGCCCAAGTGTTTAATATGATTAAGACAGAATGAATGATAAGTAAATGTGTACCTTGTATTTATACTCCATATCCTAAATAACTTTCTCCTTAATTATCGCACTTAATTACACATAAATACAGTAATTATTTTAGGGTATTAAATATTCTCCTAACGAGGCTGCCACATCTTCGGCCCAATGGCTTTCTTAGGCTTAACCTCAATCAGGCTCTTATTAACTCGTTGAGTCGCCCAAGGATCGTCGAGCCTGAAGCCATCTTCGAGGAACTTTTCCTTTGAGAGCATATCCTACAAAAGCTCAATGTGGTCATCCCCCGATGAACTTGTTGCCGTCTGGGAGGCCGTTGCCGTGCCTCTCAAAGTTAATATTTATAAGCCCTTTTTGCTTACTATCTACAACTAAGTAGATAGTGGTAAGTCACAAAGAAGGGGGATTTTCCAAAGCGTTTAGACACAAAATGTTGCTATAAGGATATAAGTAGATATATATATATACACACATAAAAGCAAGTAAATGGGAGGGGGGTTTGGTTGGTTGGTTAGTTTTCCTAAGTTATGAAAATTAAAAGACAAGATAACCAGCAAAGTCAAGTAACTATGCTAATCATCAAACAAACTAAGGAAAAGGGGTCTTCAAACTACAAAAACAAAGCCTTGGGGGCAATTGACATCCACTTCCAAACCAAATGTAGATCATTGAATCATTCACTCATCCTATCACAATTGTTACCTATGGACGAAGGACCATAGATTTTATAACAACAAGCCTTCTACCAAAGACATAGCCATTTAATCAAACATAGCATTCATTTGGCTAAACCTAGAACAAACCAAATTCAAGGTTCAACCTTTCATTGCATCTATAGGATAAATATGAGAACAATCCACATTAACAAACTTATCTAGCAAGAATCACAACACATTATACACAAGAAGTTCTAAGTTCATGTTTCTAGATTTTGATGCAAAGGAGCTAAGGAATTTGTCACTTTCCTAACTCCCTAACAATTAATTCATACAAACACTTCCTATTCTCAAACAACCCATGGTATAAATGAAGTGAAACATAGCATTAAGAACACATGAATGCTAAATAACAAAGGCTTCAAGAACGAGTGAAACAATCTATTCACTAATTCCACTACTGGTTGTGAAGATAAATCTTCTATCCTTCTTAGATATTAGTTTGCAAGAGTGAATTCGACATCTTTTGTCAAACCTCACTAATGACACCCTTAGTGCTAAGAGTATCCCATTGATGGCATTTAGCACGAAGAATCAACAAGCTTGGAAACACCTATAAACACTACAATGTGTCTAAGCATTTAACCAATTCATGCATTTACACAAGATTAGTCAAGAACGACCGACATTCATAGACCTCTCTCATTTGCTACAAGCAACAAACATGACAACGAGTTTGACATTATCACATTCATCTAGCAATTATCAACACATCAGCACCATTAAGAAGCTTTAACTCATGCTCTTGGATTCCACATTAAAAGAGGGGAGAATTAGCTACTTTCTCCCAACCCTAACAAGTAATCATACAAGCAATTCATATACTCAAGCTTCCAACAACATCAATGCAATTAACAAATTCACATTCAAAGCTCAATAAATGCACAATAGAAAAAACACCAAATATATATATATATATATACGTATATATATATATGGTTCTTACTACATAGATATGGAAGCTTCAATCCATTGCTCCCAAGATAAAACTAAGCTACACAATTAAAAGACATTATTAGCCTACAAAAGCCAAGAAAAGAAAGAAGAGAAAAACTAGGGTTTGAACCCAGAAAAATGTAGGAAGAAGAGGTTCTGAAGAGGAGATGATAAGGTGAGTATTTATAGTATAAAAAGAAAGAAGAATTTCTGGCCATACGTCCGTCGTGAGTCGCGACGGGCTCCCGACGGACTCCAATTTCAGCAACTTGATTTCTTTCTTCTTTTTGTTTCATATCCTCCTCTTCTCTTCACTTCTTCAATTCTTCAAATCTTCGAAAGCTCAAATACAATTCTTCAAATCTTCAAAGGTATTATTCAAAGTCTTCAAAGTCTTCAAACAAATTGCCTTGTCACACAAAATCCTCTAGAAAAGTAATGAAAGCGTAAAAGTCGCTTTTTACTCTCCTTAGAGAATATCAAGGAAAAATCTTACATTTAGAACAAAAAAGGGTACAAAAGTAAATTCTACAAGTCCTAATATAACCGTATAAAATGGGCATATCAAACCTCTCCGCACTTAAACCTTACTCGCCCTCGAGTAAGAAAAGGTTTAAGCACATGAAGGAATTCATATGTCCATATCCTAACTAATATTCCCCCAATCAACACCTCACAAAAAGTCTCAATATCATAAATCCCAAAATCAAAGTTCACATGAGAATTTTTTCCACACACACAACCCCAATTCCTAAATCTAACCAAACTTACCATTTATCAATTCACTACCCATAAAGACGTTTCAAAGTCCTGAATTGATAATCCCAAAGTCCAATGACGCAAAATGATGTTCAAACCATATAGGTGGTTCAAGCATATACTTCACTTCATACCAATATATCAACCAAAATCCAATGACACAAAATGAAGTCAAAACCATAGAGGAGGTTTAAACACATACTTCACTCAATGCCAATATATCAACCAAAATGAAGTATATAAGAATCAAGAACGTCATAACCCTACTTCATTTTTCAACCCACTAAGTTACCTAATCCCAAGAGGTCTAAAGATGTTGAGCTACCCAATCCATCCATATGACAACCGCAACCTTATGACTCCAACGCCGACAAATGAGCAAAATCATGTCATTTTCCTTATTTCTCTCTTTCTCTCATTTTTCCTAAGAGCCCTTTTAGGTTTTCATCCTAGCCACATATCATGTTTCTTTGGCTCACATCTCACCTTTTTCCGCACATTTGGCCTCTCATTTTTTCCTAGGTCACCCTTTCGGGTTTTCAACCTATCCGGGCCCCCAATGTTGCCTAAGTTTCCCTCTTGGGTTTTCAACTTAGCGGGTTTTCTTTTCTTTCTCTTTTTTTTTATTTTCAATTTTTTTTCAAAATTTTTAATTTTTCAATTTTTCCTTTCTTTTTCTCATGTTTTTCCAATCAAAAGTAGCAAAAAGCATTCCAAATGAAGCTAGCATGCATGTGAGTCCTCTAACCCCTCCCCGCACTTAAAACATTACATTGCCCTCAATGTAAACATGTAAGACAAGAATAATAAAACTTAAGGTAACAGGTAGAGTGACACCCGTTTCTCTGCATAGTCGCTGGTGATATGGTGAAATCCAATGTAATTGTATAGAATTGGTCCCGGAGTTGGTTTCAGAGCTAGAAGGAGGAGCAAAAGTTTCGTAGAAGAACTCAGCCCTCGAGCAAAATGTTGTCTCCTTGGTGCCGTTTGATCAAGACTAACACCACAAAGAACAATATCAAACTCACAAGTACATAAGGATTTGTAATACTAGGTTTAGCTTCAAGAGTTAATAACCATAGTATTATCAAAGAACTACCAATCCATCATGCAATCATCACTATAAGATTGTCCAATAAAAAATATCCAACATATATTGACACATATCCAAGCATTATTATAGAACATAGAAATTAAAGACTCAATGATGTAGTTGGCATCCTACAATCAACAAAGATACTATAAAGATGCAAGAATTTTCATATGTCAATATTTGTGAGATGGTGGAGGAATGAGTGGATGTGTGGTGGTTGTTGGGAGTATTTGGTGGAGAAGAAGGAATGATTATGCAGTGTTTAAGCTCAGCTGAAAAGTTGGATTTTTCATCACGACTCGCGACAGCACTGGTCGCGACTTGTGATGCATTTTTGTGAGTCACGACTGGTATTGAGCGCTCGTGTCTGGCTGGGCTTGAGGATGAAAGATAATGTCTCGAGGGGTGTTGGTCTCGAGGGGATAAAATGTTTCACTTGTCTTGAGAGCTTCTGGCATCAAGGACCCGAGGTCTCGAGGGCTTCAGCTTGAGTCGAGGGATTGCAGCCTCGAGGATCGGAGGTCTCGAGGGCTTCAGCTTGAGTCGAGGGATTGCAGCCTCGAGGATCGGAGGTCTCGAGGGCTTCAGCTCGAGATGAGGGATTGCATCCTTGAGGACCATAGATCTCGAAGACTTCAGCTCGAGTTGAGGCTTGCAGTGTCGAGGACCCAAGGTCTCAAAGACTGAAGCTTGAGTCAAGGCTTGTGGCCTCGAGGACCCAAGGTCTCGAAGACTTCAGCTCGAGTCTAGGCTTGCAGCCTCGAGGACCCAAGGTCTCGAGGGCTTCAGCTCGAGTCGAGGGTTTGCAGCTTCGAGGACCCGAGGTCTCGAGGTATGATGTACTTTCGGGTTAAGCTCAAATTGAGGGCTGGCGGCCTTGAGGACTGATGGTTTTTTGGGTTCGGCATGACTTGAGGTCTCGAGGAGATGTTGTCTCAAGAATTTAAGCTCTATTCTAGGGCGACTGATGGCTTTTCGAGTTCAGCTTGACTATAGGAATGATAGTCTCGAGGGATGATGGTCTTTCATGTTCGGTTTGAGCCAAGGGTTTTTGGCCTCGAGGACCTAAGGTCTCGAGGGCTATGGACTTTCAAGTTCTACTCGAGTTGAGAAATTGCTGCCTTGAGGTCTCGAGGGGATGATATCTTGAGGGTTGGTCTCGAGAACTAGCCTCGAGAGGGTGATGAACTTTAAAGTTCTGCTTGACCCAAGGGCTTTCTGCCTCAAGGTCTCGAGGGGATGCCATCTCGAGGGTTGGTCTCGAGAACTAGCCTCAAGAGGGTGATAGACTTTCAAGTTTTGCTCAAGCCAAGGGCTTGCTGGCTCGAGGTCTCGAGGGGATGCTGTCTTGAGGACCCATTGGCCACGACTCACGGATGGCTCATCGTGACTCGCGAAAGTGGAGGCTGGGAGTTGAATTTTAGCACAAAACTTCTGATCACATCGCGACATGCGATAGTCCTTCATGTGCTCGTCGCGAGGTCATCGCAACTCGTGATGAAAAGACCTCCCAACACTTAGAAACATTCAATCTTTTTCTTACCAACATTCCAAGATTTCTTCCCTTTCTCATGGATTTCATTCCTTCATCTCCTCCAATGCAATGCACTTCATTTTGCTACAAAATCACAGAAAAACACACCGCAAAAAGAACAAGATAAAATAACAAAAACTAAAAACTAAAACTAAAATAAAAGGCCAAGTTTATTTACGTCATCGACACGCCAAAGCTCTGTATATTTAAGGTCATCGGCACGACTCTAATGTTATCCATATGGTGAAGGTTTGAACCCCTTCACCATGAGTATCCAAAAGTAGAGAGGTGGGGGTACAAAACTTTCAACAGGAAAGTCTTGTTGAGGTGGAATGTTTTAAAGGGAATTGGGTGGTTAGGAGGCTTGGGGTAGTCTTTTGGCTCCTCTCTTATCTCCCTCAAAACTTCCAAAAATGGTGGAGTTGGTTCAATAGGTAGGGGCAAGGGCGGATCCAGGGGGGGTGAGGGGGTGCTGGAGCCCCCCCTAAGATCCAGTAGCATGAAAATTAGGTCCAGCCTCCATCGGAAAAATGGTTTCCGCCCCCTTGGATGGCCAGTTCCACCCCTTGTTCGTCTTCTCGCCGAAGAAGGTGACTGGCCTGCCTTTTTTTTCTTTGCCTTTAGACATCAAAACGACATCGTTTTGATTAAAAGTCTGAAGGCAAAATATGGGTTAAAAACCAATTGGGCCGTTCAAATGAAGTCATGGGCCCGCTGTCAAGTTTCTTAACCAAGTCTTTGAAGCTCACTGCTTTTATGGAAGTCAAAATAGTACTGCTAACAATAGTTTAATGTAACTTTATATTCGATAGTATAATTGTTTGTCATTTGTGATATTTGGTATTTTGCATTAAATATGATTTTGTTACTATAATTAATTAAGATGAGAGGATCATAAGAGATTCTTTATCTCATTTTTAAATTAATGCTGATGAATATGGTAATTTTTTTAAATTAAGAAAATCACAATAAAGCTATATATTTTCAGTTGTAATTTTACCAAGTTATTAAACTATTTAATTAATTTTAGACATAAATTGATTTCATTTAGGTATAAACAGATTATACATGTGATTTGCTCACAAATTTTATTTTTATAATCTTATTTAAGTTATTTTTAATATATTAATTAACAAGATCAAATAATTGTAAGTGTGATTTATCGTATTTGTAAAAATTGGATTATTTTATAAACACTTTATTATTGCAAATTTTGTTTGAATATGTCGACTTGTGTTCAGAAAAAAAATTCAGTGTAATTCAACGCCCAGAAAAAAATTACCAATATAATATAGCGTTTGAAAAAAATTTTGCCAGTATAAGTAAGCCCCCCCTAAAATATTAGGCTGGTTCCGCCACTGGGTAAGGGTAGGGGTGAAGATGCTAATGAATGTAGCATAATCACCTCTTCCTTCTTTTTATCATCCTTAACAAACAACTTCTCATCCCCTTCGGACTCAAGATCATTTCCCATGGTGACCTCACTCACCGAATCTTTGAGTTCAATTAGGGATGGTGTATTTTTGGAATCACGAGCTTCCATTTGGGCCAACGCTTCTAATATACTCTTCGCATGCCTCTCAATAGCCTCAACACTATAGGAGAGCCGGGTGTCCAGTTCTTCTCTAACAAAGTTGTTCAAATTTGCTATTGTATTCATGACTTCCTCACGTGTCAAACTTGAACTTCATTGTTGGGCTTGGTTTTGGGGTATGGTATAAGGTGGTGATGGCCAACTATTTTGCTCGTATTGTTGGTTTTCCGGTTCATTCTCATACCACCAATCCGGATTACCACTACATTCCGGATTGTGAGAATTGTGGTATGGATACCATTCTTGAGTTTCTTGCCCTTGAAAACCAACATCTCCTACCTCTTGGTAGCACTCTTCATAATACCCTTGGTTTTGGAAACCAAGGGTTCTTTCCCTCTCATAGTGCTCTTCTCATAACAAATAGCAAGATTCGGTAGGATGGTCGGAATGACACATCCTACAAAACCTTGCTTGTTGAGCCTCTCTTCTCATCATGAGTTCCCTCAAGGTGAGACACTCCATTATTATTTTTATTTTAAATTTTTTTTTCAAAAGTCCGAAATCATATTGCAAGGATTCTCGATAAAAATTTACCAAGAACTCAAGCAATACATACTCCGAACAAAAACAACCACCAAGGAGTGGAAAATAAAAACAACCAGCTAATATGCAACCAAATACACCTAAACACTTTATAAGACTTTTTTGCTCAAAGTTAATAATTATAAGCCCCTTTTGCTTACTATCTACAACTAAGTAGATAGCGGCAAGCCGGGGTCATCCACGAAGAAGGAGGATTTTCCTAAGCATTAAGACACAAAAGGTTGCTATTAGGCTAGAAGTAGATATATATATATATATATACAGATAAAAGCAAGTAAATGGGGGGGGGGTTGGTTTTCCTAAGTTATGAAAATTAAAAGACAAGATAACTAGCAAAGTCAAGTAACTATGCTAATCATCAAACAAACTAAGAAAAGGGGGTCTTAAAACTACAAAAACAAAGCCTTGGGGGCAATTGACATCCACTTCCAAATCAAATGTAGATCATTGAATCATTCACTCACCCTATCACAATTGTTACCTATGGACGAAGGACCATAGATTTGACAACAACAAGCGTTCTACCAAAGACATAGCCATTTAATCAAACATAACATTCATTTGGCTAAACCTAGAAGAAACCAAATTCAAGGTTCAACCTTTCATTGCATCTAAAGGATAAATATGAGAACAATCCACATTCACATACTTATCTAGCAAGAATCACAACACGTTATACACAAGAAGTTCTAAGTTCATGTTTCTAGATTTTGATGCAAAGGAGCTAAGGAATTCGTCACTTTCCTAACTCCCTAATAATTAATTCATACAAACACTTCATATTCTCAAACAATCCATGGCATAAATGAAGTGAAACATAGCATTAAGAACACATGAATGCTAAATAACAAAGGCTTCAAGAACGAGTGAAACAATCTATTCACTAATTCCACTACTTGTTGTGAAGATAAATCTTCTATCCTTCTTAGATATTAGTTTGCAAGAGTGAATTCGACATCTTTTGTCAAACCTCACTAATGACACCCTTAGTGCTAAGAGTATCCCATTGATGGCATTTAGCACGAAGAATCAACAAGCTTGACAACACTTATAAACACTACACCGTGTCTAAGTATTTAACCAATTCATGCATTTACACAAGATTAGTCAAGAACGACCTACATTCATAGACCTCTCTCATTTGCTACAAGCAACAAACATGACAACGAGTTTGACATCATCACATTCATCTAGCAATTATCAACACATCAACACCATTAAGAAGCTCTAACTCATGCTCTTGGATTCCACATTAAAAGAGGGGAGAATTAGCTACTTTCTCCCAACCCTAACAAGTAATCATACAAGCAATTCATATACTCAAGCTTCCAACAACATCAATGCAATTAACAAATTCACATTCGAAGCTCAATAAATGCACAATAGAAAAAACACCAAATATATATACGTATATATATATATGGTTCTTACTACATAGATATGGAAGCTTCAATCCATTTCTCCCAAGATAAAACTAAGCTAGACAATTAAAAGACATGATTAACCTATGAAAACTAAGAAAAGAAAGAAGAAAAAAAACTAGGGGTTGAACCCAGAAAAATGCAGGAAGAAGAGGTTCTGAAGAGGAGAGGATAAGGTGAGTATTTATAGTACAAAAAATAAGAAGAATTTCTGGCCATACGTCCGTCGCGAGTCTCGATGTGCTCGCGACGACCTCGCGACGGACTCCAATTTCTGCATCTTGATTTCTTTCTTCTTTTTGTTCCGTATCCTCCTTTTCTCTTAACTTCTTCAATTCTTCAAATCTTTAAAAGCTCAAATACAAGTCTTCAAATCTTCATAGCTATTCTTCAAAGTCTTCAAAGTCTTCAAAACAATTGCCTTGTAATACAAAATCCTCAAGAAGAGTAATAAAAGTGTAAAAGTCGCTTAACTCTCATTAGAAAATTTCAAGGTAAAATGCTACATTTAGAGCACAAAAGTGAATTCTACAAGTCCTAATATAACCGTATAAAATGGGCACATCACCGTCAGCCATCAAGAGCTGTCCTTCAAAGCTTCAAGGTTACATTCATTATTATGGCTTATTATATAACTTCTTTATGCAATCGGACTTGTGTAGGTTCACTCTCTCCTTCAGTATAACGATTGGGTTGACACTTGACAGGCTTCTGCGTGTGGACACCAAAGTGTTGCTGGTATTTGTGCCCCCGGATTCTATTTTCTATTAGTTTAATCCGTTTGTGTGAAATTTTCCTCGAGACATTTTCTTTGCCCATCATCAATGTAAAATACATCATCATTGATTTTGTTATGGATAATTGAAAGGTCACTCACATTTACTCTTCTGAAGCTGTTTCCAATGACAAATTGTGAGAAATGCTTAGATATTCTTATCTGAAGACTCATGATGCAGAAGAAGTTGTAGGCTTCGCCAGGTATGCTCGCTTCATTTACATAATTTCCTATCGCGTGATATGCTGAACTTTAATTCTTTGTAAACATTTTCTCTCAGGCATATTTCCCAACGAATAACGATTTCTGAAACACCCTTCATCTCCTCCATTCGCCGCTAACGGCTTCTTGCCGGAAACAGCTAGCCCGAGCCATTTTCTACGAGGCCGATCTTCCTCTCCCGTTGCCAGCCAATATGGCGGCAACCACAAGCAAAAAATCCCCCCTAAATCCTTCACAGCCGTGTTACAGAACAAATCTCCGCCCCTCTCGAAAACCCTTCCCAATAATCCAGAAATCATTCCTAAAACGCTCCACCTAGGGGATCCTTCGTGTCTATACTCAGATGATCAGATTGCCACGCTTTCTGCCCATTATGCTAATGCTCTGGTGGGCAAGTTTACAAAAGGTAGAATCTCAATGGATCTTTTGGAGCAAGCGTTCAAAACAGTGGGGTTTGAAGGTAAGTATCAGCTTGGCTCCCTGGACTATAAGCATGTTCTAATTAGATTTGAATTGATAAATGATTATCAAAGATGCTGGATGAAATGTGTGGAATTTCAATGGTATTTCCCTGAAGATTTTAAAATGGACCCCTGAATTCTCTACACATATAGAATCACCAATAGTTCCTATCTGGTGTACTATAAGGGAAGTTCCATTATACTACTATAACTCAGCCTCCATTGAGACAATAGGGAATAGCATAGGCAGTTTTATCAAAAATGATCTTGCCACTTATATGCTTACAAGGCCATCAGCTATAAAATTCTGTGTGGAAATAGATCTTCAAAAACCATTGAATCACTTCATAAGGCTGGGCTCTATAGCTAACAATAGAAAATACCAAGTTGAATATGAGGATGTACCTTTGTACTGTGATCACTGTTTAAAACTTGGCCATTCTCTGACTCAATGTAAAGCTAATTCTCTGCCTACCAATGGAACAACTCAGGATACAAATCCAATTCAGCCTGTGCCCCAAACATTTTGGCAGCCTACTGGAAAGAAATTTGATAAGCCACCTCTGTTCCTAGACTTTAAGGAAGACCATTCATCCCCACTGAGTGATAGTAATGTAGAAATCCATAACAGCTCTCATCACATTTTACCACATAGCTCACCTTCTCTGGTTATCACTAATGCTGAGGGATCTTCTAAACCTAATACTCATACTCAGGATAGCTCGGATAATTCTATTATTAGGTTATTGAATGAAACGGCTTTATCCAAACCAACAACTCTGTCATATGCTAAAAATGATATTCAGATAGGATCTTTTTCAATACCTATGTATAGTCCAAATCACAAAACCCCACTTTCCCAGTATGGAAAGATGGCAAACAGATTCTCTGTTTTGCAGGCTCACCAGGATTGCCCTAAGGAACAAGAGGAAATAACTGAAGCTGAGTCAACTATGGAGGCCAGTTCTAATCATCACAATTCTACCACTTCGCCCCCTATAGGTAAGCAACAAGGTAAGTCTAAATTAAAGAAAAAAAATTATCTGAGTCAATTGAAAAAGATGATGCTTAGATCTACTACAAAAAGTTCAAAATCATCTGAATAATGATAGTCAACTCACATGTAAATTGCTTAGTGTGGAATCTTAGAGGCATGGATACTTCAATGCTTAGGCTTTCTAATCTATGCAAACTAAAGAAAATACAGCTGCTTTGTATTATTGAACCTATGCATGATAATAGTTCTTGTCAAGCATATATGCAGAAACTTTCCTTTGCTCATAATTTGACTCTGGATAATGGGAAAATTTGGTTAATGTGGACTAACTCACTTACTGTCTCTCTGTTATCCTCTCATGAACAATTTATGCATGTTACTATTTTGCACCAATACCTAAACTGGAATATGGATGCTGTCTTTATTTATGCTCTTAGGAATAGGGATGGTAGGAAAAACCTATGGAATGAGCTACAGCCTATTTCTAAAGGAGAAACAATTTTTATAGGTGAGTTTAATTCTATTACCTCTTTGTCTGAGTACAGAGGTCCTAGTTCTCCTGGCTTGGGTAGCATTAGGGACTTTAACTCTTGGATAAATTTGAATGGGATACAAGAAATTAATACAGTGGGCAACCTTTTTACTTGGTGTAATGCTAGGCTAAGGAATCCTACTTCTAAGAGGCTAGATAGAGGGCTTAGTATTATCCCATGGAACTCTAAATTCTCATCCTCTTCCATCCAAATTCTGAATAGGCAGTCTTCTGATCATGCACCCCTTCTTCTCCAGATCTCTTCTTCAACCACTTCCAATCCAAAGCCTTTCAGATTTATTGATGCGTGGTTTCAAAGGACTGAGTTTACTGGAGTAATTAATAACTATTGGAATTTACCACTAGATGAAACAGGCATGCTCAGATTTTATTTAAAACTGATTAGACTTAAGAAAGTTCTTAAGATTTGGAATAGGGATTGCTTTGGCAATATTGACTTTAATGTTAAATAGGCTGAGGAAGCATTAAGATCTCAGGAAATTATCTATAACTTGACACCCTCTACCTCGGAAAGGGTAAAACTTAATGAGAAAAATGCACAATTGCTTAAAGCTTTAAAGGAAAAAGAAAAATTTTGGAAGCAAAAAGCAAGACTTAAATGGCATAAGTTAGGTGATAACAATACAACCTTCTTTCATAAGGTTGTTCAGGAAAGGAATTGTAAATTGCAGATTACTAAAATAAAGAATGGTTCAGGCCATTGGATTAACTCTCAGTTAGGAATTCAAAATGCTGCTATAGATTATTTTTCTGAATTACTCACTGAGCCATCTCAGATATCTGATGAAACCTACTATCCCCATTTCCTGAGTCAAATTCCAAATATTATTAAGAACAGGGATAATCAAATTCTAGGCTCTCTGGTTACTGAAATGGAGTTGGAAAAAGTTATAAAGGGGTTGAACAAGATCAGTAGCCTAGGTCCAGATGGATTCTCTCCAAAATTTTACACTAAGTGCTGGCCTATCATTAAAATTGACTTGATTTCAGCTGTTAATGATTTTATTGCTGGAACTGTTCTGCCCAGGGGTATTTCAAGTACCTGGATTACCTTGATACCCAAAAAACCCACCCCAAGTTCATTTGATGATTTCAGTCCAATTAGCCTTTCTAATGTGCTAAATAAAATATGCTCTAAAGTGTTAATGGAAAGGTTAAAACCTTATATGGAAAGCTTAATTTCACCTAATCAATCAGCTTTCATGAAAAACAGGGACATATCTGATAATATCCTATACCTACAGGAAATGATCAGATTTCTTGATAAGAAATATAGGACACCTAACTGTATTCTGAAATTGGATTTAAGAAAGGCATTTGACAGAATTAATTGGAACTTTCTTAGACAAATATTACAGAAGTTTGGTTTTAATGGGAATTTTCTTAATGCTGTTATGAACAATTTGTCACAAGCATATTTCTCTGTACTTGTAAATGGGAATCCTGTAGGTTTTTTCAAACCCTCAAGAGGAATCAAACAAGGTGACCCTCTTTCTCCCTTCCTATTCAACCTATTCTCTGAAGCTTTCTCTAGGAGTTTAGCTTTTATATTCCATAATAATAGATAGGCTAGTTTTCAGATTCCAGCCTCTATTCCTGCAGTTTCTCACCTTATGTATGCGGATGACACGATTATTTTCATGCAAGCATCAAAGTTAAATCTAATTAAGATCAAAGCTTTCCTTGAGGTATTTGAGTGTACATCAGGCCAAAAGTTTAACTTTGAAAAATCATACTTTTATCTAAGTAACAGAGCAACACCAGCTAGGCTTAACCAGGTCAAAACTATTCTAAGAATGAAAAAAGGACCTTGTCCTTTTAAATACTTAGGTTGTCCAGTTTTTAGAGGAAGAACTTTAATGAGATATTACCATCCTCTGTTGGCCAGCATTGATCATAAGCTTCTAAATTGGAAAAACAAATGGCTGAGTGGAGGAGGGAAAATGGTCTTAATCAAATCATGCCTTTATATAATTCCTCAACATATTTGGACTGTTACTAATCCCCCTAAAGGGATCATTAAATTATTTGAGAAAATAATGTCTCATTTCTTTTGGGGAAAATCTGAGGATAAGAATAATAGGGTTTGGAAAAAATGGGCAGATCTAGCCATGCCTTTTAAATTGGATGGACTAGGTTTTAGATCTGTTAAAGCTATAATTGAGTCTTGTTCTATTAAATTGTGGTGGAAGTGTCAACTTGGTACCTCCTTATGGTCTAAATTGCTATGGGCACTTCCTCCATCTCATAGAAAATCTGTGACATGGAAAAGAATTTCTTCTGTCAACTCATTTTCTGATCACAACTCTACCATAATCCATGGCCAGGGTAGCTGTAACTTTTGGTCAGCAAACTGGTGTCTGAATGGCCCCCTCATAAACCATAATCCAGAGATCATTATCTCTCAATTTCCTGACATTACAGTTGCTGATTTTATTACTAATAGAAACTTCATCCTAGATTAGATTTCGTCCTTCCTAGAGCATGATATGCTTTTGTTTTTACAGAGGGCAGAAATAACATTGGGAAGGGATGACAGATTGATTTGGAAACCTGAGGTCTCAGGTAATTTCTCCTTTAAGTCAGCTTACAGGGCCATAACTGCATCATCAGGTATTTCCATGGCAAATACTTCTCTTTGGAGCATTCCTTTGCAGAAAAAGATTAGTATTTTTACATGGAAACTATTACATTCATTTCTCCCATTTGATGAAGTGCTCATTAACTGTGGATTTAGTCTAGCATCTAAATGTCCTGTTTGCTATGATTCGGACTCTATTCAGCATTTCTTCATATCCTGTCATACGGCTCATGCTGTCTGGTCTCACTTTGTATCTTTGATCAATTTTAACCTTAATTCTCTTCACTCCATTCCCCAAAGGTTTTACATTTTCTGGAACTGTAGTGATCTACCTAAATTTGAGCGTATTTATTGTAAAATCCTGCCCTCCCTGGTATGTTGGGGTCTCTGGAAGGCAAGGAATGGTTTTTTATTTGACAACAAGCCCATTTTAGTCAACTCTATCTGTAATGAGGTGCAAAACTTGATCAAACTAACATTACATGTGTGTCCCCCTAGACTACTTGCCTCTGGACACATCCCAGCCTCCTTTAGGCATCTAGCACCCCTACTGAGACCTCCTCCCAAGCCTAACATATTGAAGATTGTATGGAAAAGGCCGAACCCTGGGTATATAAAAATTAATGTGGATGCTTCTTAGTGCGTTAACAAAGCTTCCTTTGGTCTTATCGCTAGAAATTCTTCTGGTTGTCCAATTAAGATCAATACTGCTGCCTCTACTGCAGTTTCACCGTTATTTGCAGAAATTGATGCCATTTCATATGTTAGTCATATTTTCCCTTTGATGGATCATACTTTTATAATTGAATCTGATTCTAAACTTGCTGTTCAAATGATTAATGATCCCTACGCTGCGCCGTGGGAACTTTTTGACAAAGTCTATAAGGTGAAATCTTTGCTATATTTTTGTGCTTAAATACCATTACTTGTTTATATGATATCGAATATGGCCTAAAAGACTAGGTATGACTCTGGGATTAAGATATTGTTGATATTCTTATTATTAGTTGAACAGTTTCAGCCAAAGATATATTGAATTCGAGGGATCCCCGACCAGGGAATATCATTCCTACCATGAATGATGCTATAGATTGAAGGGTGCCCGCTCTACTTGATGAGTTGTATATATTGCGCTAAACTCCTTATATTGATCTCAGCTTCGGATGTATTATTTCCCTTGCGTCGATAATACCGTTATTTTCCTTCCATTGATAAGACCAAGGTCGACCATTATTTTCCTTGCATTGATAAGACCAAGGTCGACCATTATTTCCCTTGCTTCAATAAGACCAAGGTCGACAATTATTTCCCTTGCGTCGATAAGACCAAGGTCGATGACTTCACTTATGCCAACAAAGGCTAAGTTTGACGATTATTTCACTTACGCTGACAAAGGCTAAGTTTGACGATTATTTCACTTACGCCGATAAAGGCTAAGTTCAACGATTATTTCACTTACTCTAGCAAAGGCTAAGTTCGACAATATTCTTGCATTAATAAGACTAAGTGTGAATTATTCTTGCATCGATAAGACAAAGTTCGACATATTCTTACATCGATAAGACCAAGTCTAAAATATATTTGCTTCGATAAGACCAAGTCTGGTGGTGTATATATGGCCTAGCGATTAAGGGGCTTATGACTGCTAGGCCCAGCCCAATGTTATCCCACAACAAGACGAGCATGTTT
Organism: Rubia yunnanensis; assembly: GCA_037428765.1. Lineage (NCBI taxonomy): Eukaryota > Viridiplantae > Streptophyta > Magnoliopsida > Gentianales > Rubiaceae > Rubia > Rubia yunnanensis. Next base: position 73,318,296 of record CM075067.1, read on the forward strand.
CAGCCCAAGACAAGGATCAGCTAGATGCGGAGATTTTGTTCGTGACAGAATACGTGGGCCGAGATATACAGAATAAGTAATGAACACAAAAGCCATGAACGCAGAATGTGGTGATCGTGGTATACCCACGATCTTAATCCCTTAAAGGAAGGAACTGCAACTATGTTAGCCTAGAAATACAACAATTTCTTGAAGAGCTAAGGTAAGCGTTACTATGGGGAGAAATTCCAATTCTTGAAAGAAAGTTGACTTGATCATCGGAGCCTTTCTCCCGGAATCGATTTCGGGATAAGTTATGCAGGTTAGGAGATTCAAGGAGTGGACAAGCGGTTTACTTGGAAGGGCCACAACATCATTTTGGCACCATCTATAGGGACCAAATTTTTTCTTTTCGGATCAGGCTCATTCAGGTAACAATGGTGTTCACCAGGAGTGAAAAAATCCATAATCATTAGTCACGAGAGCAGACACTTCGAGGTGATGGTGGACCACATCTTTATCAGGATCACACTCCACATAGTGAAAAAGACCACAGTAAAGAAGAAACAAAAGAGGAAGCATAATCCCCAAATAATAACCAAGATAAGGAAAAAAGAGCGGCATTCATAGAGGCGAACAGAAAATGTCTTTATGATTAGTTAATGAAGACGCTTAAGAAAAGCCTACAAAAATGGAAGATAGGTTAAACCAGAAGCATGAGAATCTCAACTATGAAGAAGAATTGCAGGACATTGTCGTAGAAGACGATACAGACAAATCACCTCTAGCACCACATCTATGAGATTTTAAGATGCCAAAGGACTTTAAACTTCCCATGCACATTAAAATCTACGATGGGACCACAGATCCAAAGGAGTTCCTACATTCATACTGAAATTGCATGAGATTTTATGACGCAAACATTGAATTGGTTTGCAAAGCATTTCCCATCTCTTTGTCAGGAGCAGCAATCACCTGGTATGAAAACCTTCCAAATAGAAGTATCGAATCTTGGGCATAACTATCAGACTTAATTTTAGGTCACTTTTATTAGAAGCAAAATTTCACTAAAACGATTGCAGACCATAATAACATAGCCCAGAGAAGTGATGAAAGCCTGGCAGAGTATCACAATTGCTTTGTTACGGAAATTTTACAGGTTTGCAACTTGTCATTCCAATCATCATTAGAAGCGTTTACAGGAGGCATGCGATTAGAAGAGTTCTATAAAGAACTGACAAAGAATATGCCTGAAAACCCATGGGAACTATAAAAGATGATTGAAAAACATGTGCAAATAGAGGAAGCAAACAACTGCAAGTTAGAGCAGGAACTAGGTGAGAAGCGAACAACGGAGGATTTGTAGAAGGGCTTCATGAAGAAGGGAAAGGAAAACATCTCCTTCAAAGGAAAAGAGTCAGGTTCAAAAGCTACACCATTTCAAGATACGCCTCTGACAAGGACAAGGAAAGAAATATGGCAAGAAAACAAGGAGCTATTTTGAGAACCATCACCTATGTTAGCACCGCTAGAAAAAAGATCCGGGGAATTTTATTGTGCTTTCCACAAAGATCATGGTAATGATATTGAGTATTGCAAAGACCTAAGAGGGAAAATTGAGGAAAATTTAAGGAATGTCTTCTTAGGCCAATATAGAAAGGAATGGGGGAAGCTAGTATGGTGCCACTAGCAAAACTGCAAACACCTCAGCAAGGAATCAAGGTACGACATCCACACTGCAAAAAAATGTAAAGATGATCGCGACAGTTGACTGCAGGGATGAGGCAAGTGACGAAGTACCAGAAATAGTAATCTTATCCATACACAGATCTACAGAGTCATTGTCTAACAATGCTTGGAAGGCTAGGGCAACATACTCCCCACTACAGGAACCGGTTGACAAAAGACTCTGCTCGAATGAGGCAATCACTTTTAGTGAAGAGGATGCAGTGCCCAATGCTTTGCCTCAAAATAACCCCATGGTAATCATTGAAAAAATAGGAAATGCTATTGTACACAGAGTATTCGTGGATGATGAGAAAGAAGTCAAAATACTATTTGTTAACTGCTTTGACAGGCTGGGCTTCAAGTAAACTGATCTGAAGAAACCGACATTCTTGCTAGTTAGATTCACATGTCGAGCAGAAACGCCTTTAGGAAATATACAACTACCTGACACCAGTGGGGAAAGTGGAAGAAATTGCACTATCTTGTGCGACTTCATGATCATAAACGCTCCGAGTATATTCAATGCTGACATAGGAAAACCATGGATGAATATAGCAAAAGCAATATGCTCTTCTTACCACCTTGTTATGAAATTCTTAACTCCAGCCGGAATTGTGACTATAAGAGGAAATCAACAAATGGCGAGGCAATGCATGGTCATTCAAATGAAGGCGGGAAAAATTGGAGAGAAGACAAATGTGGTTAACGCAATCGCAAATGGGGGATCATTACAGAAACAAGGTTCAACAGTGGATCTAGGAGAAGAAACATAGCTAGTAAGCCTGGATGACGAAGATAGCTCAAAGTGCGTAAGAGTAGGAAAATGCCTTCCAAATGGGGATAAGAGAAGAATTATGGAAATCCTGCGAAGCCATAAAGAAAATTTTGCATGGAACATTCCGAACATTGGAGGAGTAGAACCAAGCATCACTAACCACTCTTTGAATATCAGTGATGCGGTCAAGACGGTCAAACAAAAGTAGCATTTCTTCACTAGCGATAGGCAAAAAGCGATCGAAAAAGAATTTGAAGCACTACTTCAAGCTGGCATATTAAAGGAGGTCATATATCTAAGATGGCTAGTGATATGGTAAGAAAGTATGATGCATGTTGAAGAATTTTCATTGACTTTATGGATTTATTCAAGGCATGCCCAACGGATTGTTATCCTTTGCCAAAAATTGGTCAACTAGTTGAAGCAATTTTATGGTATGAGGTCCTAGCATTTTTAGCTTCCTACAAGGGATGCCACCAGATATTGATGAATCTGGAGGATATGGAGAAAAAAACTTTTATATCGAGCTTTGGAACATTTTGTTATGTAAAAATGCCCTTTGAATTGAAGAATGCAGGAGCAACATACCAAGTAGTAGTCGATAATGCATTTCATAACCAAATGGGGCGAAACATGGAAGTATATGTCGAAGCCATGGTTATTAAGAGCAAGAAAGTGGGTAGCTTCACCACAGATTTATAATAAACTTTAGATGTTTTACCTGCCATATGGATGAAACTAAACCCTAAGAAATGCGTATTTGGAATAAGCGTAGGAAAATCTTTAGGGTACATGGTGTCCTTAAAGGGTATCAAAGCCAACCCAGAGAAAGTCCAGGCCATAGTCAATCTCCCCCAGCCGCGAACGGTCAAACAAGTGCAAATTCTAATGGGGTTGCTAGCAGCACTTAGCAAGTTCATCTCAAAAGTGGCGGAGAAGCACTTTCCACTGTTTGAAGTTTTAAGAAAGGCTAACAAGTTTAGATAGAATGAAGATTGTCAGACAGCTTATGATGGTTTGAAGGAACAATTTCTAGCACTGCCAACCCTGAAATCTCCCAACCCTGGAGAAACTTTATACTTGTACTTGGTGATCTCGCAGAACACAGTTAGCTCTATCTTAGTTTGCCTTGAGGACCAGAATCAAGTACCAGTTTACTACATTTGCAGGATATTGCAGAGTGTAGGAAAAGCATAAACACTAGTTGAAAAATTAACCCTAGCCTTGGTACACTCAGCACGAAGACTGCGAATGTATTTCCAAGGCCATCGTACCGTGGTCTACACTAGTTTTCCAATTAAGAGCATTCTCAAAAAGGCCGAATCATCAGGTAGACTGACAAAGTAGGCCCTGGAATTAAGCCAATATGAGATTCAATTCCAACCATGAACAACGATCAAAGCACAAGCACTAGAAAACTTCATTGCAGAAATGACAAGTAAAGAAGAACCAAAAGCGAGCATGTATCAGAGCTTGAGGATTGATAAAGGAAAGTAAAAATAAGAAAAAGTAGTATGGGCATTGTTCGTTGATGGCACGTCTAGTAGAGAAGGATGTGGGGGTAGGATTGCTATTCGTAAACCCAGATAGAGTTGAACACATATACTCACTATGTTTCACTTTCCCGCTTACTAATAACAAAGAAGAATATGAGACCTTGATATGTGGACTAGACCTTACAATTGGATTGAAGGTTAAGAGTGTTCGAGTGTCTAGTGATTCACTAATTGTGGTTCAACAAGTACAAGGAGATTATGAAGTATGAGAAGAATAGTTGGTGAAATACTTAAGGAAAGTTCAACAACTCATAGCCCAGCTCGAGTAATTTGACATACAAGACATACCATAAAGAGAAAATAAAAAGGTGGATGCACTAAGCAAGCTAGAGACAAAAGGGTTTGACTCTCTCAGTGAACATTGATATGTGGTGGTAGAAGTCATTCTAGTCAGAAGCACGGTGTCAACTATGGCGTTGAGAGTTCAGTCAGATGAAGTAAGCTGGCTAATGCCACTAATATATTTCTTCGCCAAAGGAACACTGCCTGAAGATAAGGTGCATGCTAGGAAGTTGTAGTTATATTCTAGCAATTATACCTACAAAGATGGGACCTTGTACAAGAAGGGCTTTCTATCTTTGTGGATAAGATACCTAGGACCAACACAAGCGGAAGAAATTTTAAAAGAGGTTCATGAAGGGCTATGTGGAATGCACCAGGGAGTGAGAATGATAGCAAACAAGATCATTCGAGCTGATACTACTGGCTGACTATGTTCTACGATGCACACAACTCCATGCTTAAATGTAGAAGTTGCCAAATCAACGCTTTGCTGTCGCATAAGCCATAAGCCTTTGACAAGAGTATATGGAGCTTGGCCATTTGATAACTGGGGAATTGACTTAGTTGGAACATTCCCAAGAGGCGAAAGCAACACCGAATTCCTAGTTGTAGTAATCAACTACTTTACAAAGTGGGTATAGGCGAAACAATTTGGGTGAGTCACAACTACAGCCACTAGGAAATTCATGTGGCAAAACATAGTATCGAAAGTCTCCAAACTTTCACCTCTGTAGCACACCCTCAAGCCAATGGCTAAGTGGAGGTAACGAATAGGACTATCATTCAAGTAATCCAAAAGTGGCTGGAAGGAAAACAAACTGGATGGGTAGATGAATTACCAAATACCCTATGGTTGTATAGAACAACCGTTTGAGAACCAACAGGGGAAACACCGTATAGTCTGGTTTATGGTCACGAAGTAGTTATACTAGTGGAAATTAGTAATTCCAGCCTCTGAGTATGTGATTACAAGGAGAAAGACAACCCGAGTCTGATAAGGTTGGAACTGAATGAACTGGAAGAGAAAAGGGATTTGGCAACAATCATAGAAGCTAAGTACAAGGAAAGAATGACGAGAGCTTACAATCAGAAAGTGACGGAAACATGATTTCATATAGGTGACCTAGCGCTAAGAAAGAATGAAATTATTCTAGCAGAGGAGCAAGGAAAGCTATGCCCAAAGTGGGAAGGACCCTACAAGGTCACAAAAGCTCACAAGTCCAACAACTACGAGTTGAAAAGGCTGGATGGTACTAGTGTTGAAAACACGTGGCATGTGACCAACTTAAGGAAGTTTTATGTCTAGATTTGAAGGAGAAAGTAGTGAACATTCACCTGTATAGATGGCGGGATATTATCCTTGGTTGCTTTCTTTCCATTGTTTCCGATGCGACATTATCATGGAAAGATATTATCAATAAAAAAAAACACCTTTCTGACCACGATCACATTTCTCATTCTTTAATCATACATGATAGAATATATTTCTTCGTAACATATTACGGTAAAAACACCCAGGTTTTTCAAGTCAAATAGTTTGGAAAACATCAAGCAATAAATTTCACACAATTACCAACGCTTGCAAGCTTTGGATCTTGCAACTTTGCAAATCAAATAATTGCAAGCTATAGATCTTACACAGCTAGCAATCCTTGCAAGCTTTGGATCTTGCAAATTTGCAAATCAAACAATTGAAAGCTATAAATCTTGCACAACTCGCAATCCTTCCAAGCATTAGATCTTGCGCCTTTGCCATATATATAATCGCAAGCTATAGATCTTGCTATTAGGAAAATATGCCTCTAATGTAGCGACAAAAGCAAGAAATATATCCTACAGCTTCGCATATTACATACTCTAAACAAAGAAAGCAATAAGCCTTGCTACAAAATAGATAGGCCTACGAACCTTCGACTAAAGCAAGCCATAGATCTGCCAGCTTCACAACTTCTGACTCCCCCAGCAAAAACCCACATAATTAAAGAAGACGTATGATAGCTAATTCAACAGCAATGAAGATGCAAGATTCGGAAAGTCATAAGCAAATTTATTAAAAACGTTACAAGAAACGGTAAGTGGTTCAAAATAACAGGTTAGCTACGCCTTAAGGCTTGCAAAGATTCATAAGATGATGATCCACCAAAATGGCGACCACGCTCAACTTCGCGATGAGAATTCTCAGCCCTACGATGATTCTCTTCAGCGGCCTCTTCTTCACTAACTAAATGCTCGTAATGCCACTTCATATGCAAATAGATGGGATACCGTATAAAACCTTCTCGCTCCATGTGCTCAAGATGTTTATCATAGTACACTTTGAAGTCGGTGATGGGGCCAAACTCATCATGATCCAGTTGCATACTCCTAACATTGATGGTTTTTCCACACCTTTTCATCTAAGCTCTCAAGTCTTGTACCTCCTTTTGTAGGGGCCGAGTGTGTATCCGAACAGACTCAGACAAGTTAATCCTCTGACCACCAAATTCTATTGTAACATCTCCATGACCAGTAGCCCTTCAAGATGACTAAGGGAGAGCCTGGAGTTTGTCTTTTATATTTAACACAAGCTTGCTCAAATTGAGGCACATATAACTCAAGTTAGTTGCACTCAGTGCAAAGCTCCTCATTATCACTTCACAGCTGTGTGTTTATAGCAAAGTGCTCATCAAACTTTGCCTTCCAACCAAGAGCAGAGGTTGATAAGTGATCACACTCATGCTGCTTTTTCTCCAACTTACCCAGCAGATCATCAATTCGGGTACATTGTTTATCAGTGATCAACATCTTTTAATGGGCCTCACGAGTCTTACTCGTGCTGTAATCTCTAGTTTCTACTTATTGGCGGAGCATCTTCACCATGTTTAGCTGTTGTCGATGAATAAGACTGTTCTGCTCGCTTAAAATCCTACGTAAATTATGCAAATCATCCAGGCTTGTCCTTTATAGTAATATTCTACTTCTTTTCAAGTTCATTGATACCCAGAAGCATATACTTCAAACGTATACCTAAACATAATGCCCACTCTTGAACATGGACGGGGAGGTTAAGCGATTGTAAGCACTTGCCAGCAGATTCAAGATCAACCAAATCACGAACAATGTCCTTGCCAAGCGATTCAACATTATACCCATAAGAAATGAGCTTACTGCAAGGAAAACTTGTAGAAAAATAGGGAGATGAAGATGAAATAGGGAGATGAAGATGAAGTAGGGAGATGAAGATGAAATAGGAAGTTGCCACCCAATACATAAGGGAAGCGATTCTATACGGGAAAATAGATCAGAAGAAGCAACTTCTTCACACTCTTCAGTGAAGAATTGGGTGGCACAAATCAAGCTAATAGGTTTGAAAAAGGATCATTATGTCCCATAAAGTCAAGTATTTTCAAAAATTTATGATCAACCAAAATATTGAAGCACTACACATATGTAAGGGTGATGAGAAAGTGTAGAATAGGACAAATAGATCAACTTTCATACCTAAAGTCACACAAATAGTACAGACACACATCAAAATATTATTTTAGGTTTACAATCTAGAATCCAAAAAGCAAAATATGCAAAAAAATAAACTAACTTCGGAGTTTGAGTTAGGTGTAGGTTGTACAAAAATTGCAGTAGCATCTTGGCTTGGTTGTTGAGTGGAATTCTTCTCGCTGGGCTGCTGGATAAGAGTTGTAATGATTGCATTAACCTCACTAGCCACACTGGCAATAGGGTTATAAGTTGGAGCATCAGCTTTGTGCTTAAATGGAAGATCTTCAAAAAAATCCACCTCACACTCCTTCAGCTCAGCCACAGAAGAAAGACTTGGAGCATGCAAGATGCCAGAGGAAGGCACATGGATGGCCCCCATCAGCAATCTTTTAGATGAAGGCTTTGTTAATATTTTCTCTCTTATTTTCCAGGGTATCAGTGCACTTCTTCAGAAAAGGAAATCTCTTAAGCTCACAAGTGGGATTCTACTCACATTGATTCTTCACAGCCTCGCAGTATCCAACAGTGTGAGCATGTTTAGAAATATCCTTAAAAGAATTATAGAACGACTTGGTGTTGAAGAGTCAATCTACCAGCACTTGGGGGTATTGAGGTGCACATTTCCTCTAACTCAGAACGAAGCTGAGTAGCCTTCACACCTGCGAGCTTAGCACACTCCTTAGCGGCACTCGCTTCTTTCTCAGTAGCCTTCGCTCTCTCCTCAACGACTTTAAGTTAATTCTCTGGTGTTTCACATTTGGTTTCCTATGCTTTGTACTTCTCCAATATTGAATCATCAATAGGAGAACACTTGGACAACCACTCACTTGCAATTTGAAGGCCTTCACCAACCTTATAAAGCAACAACACATGGGACAAAGTTATTTAGCATTTTACAAACAAGAGATCAAGATATAAGGAAGGATATTAAAGTTCAGTTGCTAACTTAGCACATCAAGTGTGTTAGGTAAAGAAAGATTAGAAAGTATATCAGAGATCATCCTCTCCGCTAATGAATTCTCAGTTTGCGGCACAATCGGCAAACCGGTTTGGTTAACACGCCCCTTTGTCAAGGGAGGAACAGAATTGACTGAAGGCCAACCGCCCCTACCCCTCAATTCTTCTTCTGATTCGACTCATTAATGGGGAACCGACCATTTGTCTCCCCTCTCTCAAAAATTTTACCCTTATCATCAGGGCCCATAGTGTTCGCACCCTTAGGCACTGTGTTACTCCCGCCAGAATTATCAGCCTGTACAACAACCTTATCTACCTTCTCATCTTTGCCTTCAAAGAGCAATGGGTCAACATCACCTTTAGATAGTTCCATATTTGAAACAAAACTAGCATCCTAGATCAAAATGAACACACAAAAAATGAAGAGAATAACAGTTCGTCAAAATGTGAAAGAGTACAGACCGAACACATCAAAACAAAAGCAAACAAAACACCTTCAGCATTAGAGTCAGCATGGTAAAGATGTTGTGTATGCACATGAAGTGTGGCCACGATCTCCTTCTCTTTGGTAAAAAGGACACTCAGACCAGGAAGCTTAGGCTTAGGAACCTTGTAGTTCCAAGAAGGTATAGTAGCATTAGGAACTTGCTTTGCTTTTATAAAAAAAAGTATCTTGTACACAACTTACCAACATTACTAGGGAAAACACTTACAAGCTCAACCCCAGGAATCACATGATAAAAAGTAAATGCGTGTACTGTGTTTTCACTTTTCGGAGGTGATAGAAGTTACGAAAAAACTCAAGAGTGAATGGAACATTCATTTTTCACACACTCGAAGAAACCCCATTATGATAACGATGCCCTTGGGATGAAATTGGGACAATGCAACCTTATACGAATGGAGGAGTTCAATGACATGTGCAGATAGAGGGAAATAAAGGCCAAGTTTAGGTAGGCTAAATAACAGAAAATATAGCATGGTAGAGGAGTGCAAACACATTCCGAATTTATAGACGAGTGAAGCTTAAAAGAAGTTAGGAAAAATATAAAATTCTTTAAATCATTTATATACGAACAAGACAGAATACTTTGTATGGTGGAGGATCCAACGACATGACTGATAATGTGTAAATCCTTATGGGTCCAAGTGCCTATATGACCAACCAACCAGTCCATAAATTTTCTCTTTGGGTAAAGTCTTTTGGGCATGCCCAAGGTGTGAATACTTTCTCCACAAGTAAACAAAATAGTTGTCTTACTTGCCTACCTATATAAAGGCTAGAGGTAACCCTACATGCTCAACTATTCATTCCTAATTACACTAGTGTAATCTGTTTGCTGACTTGGCCGTCGGAGCCTCTTCCCCCTGGAAACCTCCGGGGGCTTTGTCTTGCAGATTCTAACCATCTACGGTGGTGGTAAAATTGGGGCACATCAAGTTGGCACGCCCATTGGAAGCATTAAATAGATTTGCATTGAGTGTTTCTGTTTATGTCCACATCTACGACAAGCGCCTTGCGTAGGAGTGAACGACTAAAAGATAAAGCTTTAAGCACTAGAAAAGAAGTAAAATCCCCTTACCGAAAAAAGATAAGGCGTAGGTCCAATATATAGTTGGATCCCACCCCCTTTAGCACCGGTAAAAAGCCTCTGGAAGTTGGCCAAGACCAAATCACAAAGGTAAGGGGTCCAGAAGCTTCTCGCGTAGAAGCTGACGCACCCCTAAGAATCATAGAGGTTAGCATTGAGCCTTTGGTAGGAGATGCTGAAGCCTTAACCTCACAAATCGTAAACCAAGAGAGGCTATGACGGATTCACAAACGGAAGTTATAGGAGGAGCTGCTCAAACGACATAGGGCAAGAACAAAGCGAGCTCCCCGTCGTAGCAGGATCTAGCGTCATAGGCTCAGGCCCTACAATCTACTGGTTATCAGGTAGAACCCCCCATGCTCTACTAAAGGCTATCCCAGCAGCAGATAGGACCCCCACCTTCGATCCCCCTAATTGTGCAGCCGAAATTTCAGTCTACACCCACTTTGATGTCCTATCAAGCGGACGTTAGAGCCATCACATGGCCCCAACCAACACTCCCGAGCATGGTCCAAATAATGGTATACTCTGCACCACTTTCAATGCCTATTTTGATGCATCTTGCTTTGAACTAGACCATCCCTCACTTTATGGCCGAACCAAGGGATATTTCCCAAGCTTCAAAAGCCAGATGTTCTCAAGACTTCGACCGAAAGTCCCCCCTACGACCAGTGGCGGAACCAGGAATTTTTTCCAGGTGGGGCTGGATAATACTACTCAAATTTAAATTTTTAAAAATTAACTCGAAAATAATTTTAAAATAGTACATAATTTAATAAATCGAGTACGATACAATAAGGTTTTCACAAGTTCGCTAAACTGCTAAAATAACTACTTTCTAATGCTCGGATTACTAGAAGTAGAACTAGGAACAAGTGGGGGCAACAAATACCTACGTGACTCCATGACTTGATAACATTGAATAATCGATTCATTCTCGATCTTAACAAAAATATCTTTCTCAATATACACCGTCATAACATCATTCAACCATTCATCTCCCATTCTATTACGAAGATCGGTCTTGATATTCTTCATGGCAGAAAAAACTCGCTCAACTGAAGCTGTTGCAAATGGTAGAACTAATGCTAACTCAATAAGATAATATACCAATGGGTAGATTACATTGCTACGTGATCGAACCATATGTTGAGCAACACTTCCAAGATCATTGATGTCTGAATAGGCATCATCATCTCTCACATCATTAAGGAAGTAATTAAGTTGTTGCTCAAGTTCAACACGCTCAATTAGGGTGAAGTCATCAGGATAGAGTTCAGCAAGGCGAAGCAACTTACCAACATCAAACATGGAAAATCTTTCTCTCAGATCAAGGCATGCGATACAAGTAGAAACTCTGAACTTGCTTCGGAAAATCGATGATTCATTTCTAGAATCATCCTGTCAACGGTCTCGTATTGAAATAATAAAACAAAAAACAATAAGATAAAAAATACATATAAAATAATATAAACAAAATAAATTAAAGTATGTAAATATAAAATATGAAAATAGTACCTGAAGAAAAATATCAACACGGCAGAAATCATGATTGGTCAACATTTCTCCACGTCGCCTAGAACGGTGACATATTTTCCATTGTGCTTCCATCACATCTAATGTGATCTCATTCTTCACACAAAATGTGTTGACTCCATTCAATAATTTATCAAAACCACCATCTCTGAATTCTTGTAATTCAGCCTTCATTCTATTCATCATTCGCACAGCCATCGAAATATTTTGATCTCTTTGTTGCAAGGCAAGAGACAATTGACTTGTAGCTCCCAACAAATGCTTCATAAAAAACATACAAAATACAAATTCATAGCTCTCCATTCTATCAATCAAACCCTTTGCTGTAGAGGCATTTTCATCTAAATTGCTATGCTCACAGATATTAAGAAGCACTTGAATAATAGAAGACCATATAGCCTCAAAACGAAGAATAGTACTGTAATGTGATCCCCAACGGGTATCACCAAGCCGTCTCAAACTCATTTCCTGATTTTTACCTCTTCCACTAACATTCTCCCCACTCTCCAATGTCTCTAAAAGTCTAGCATGTTCTAATTGCACAAGCATCTCTTTTCTAACACATGAACCTCCAACTAGATTCACAGTTTTAACAAGATACCCAAAAAATTCACCCACAGATAGAGTACTATATGCAACAGAAACAACAACCAATTGAATTTGGTGAGAGAAGCAATGAATATACCTTGCAGAAGAGTTTTCTTTCAATATCAAAGCTTGCAATCCATTAAACCTACCTCGCATATTTGAAGCCCCATCATATCCTTGACCTCTCAACTTTGACAAGGACAATTTTTTATCTACAAGCAATTGTTTAAGAGCCTTCATCAAAGTAATAGCTTTAGTATTGGAAACATGCACAAGAGCAATAAAACGCTCAACAATGCATCCTTGCTTGTTGACATATCACAAAACAACCCTCATTTGCTCTTTTATTGATGCATCTCTAGCCTCATCAACAAGAAGAGAAAATACACTATCTCCAATGTCATTAACATTAGCATCAGTTACCTCACCAGCACAAGCACTTGAGAGATGTTTCTAAACTTTGGGGGATGTCAACTTGCAATTTCCGGGAGTATTTTCATTCATTACCTTAGCAACATCTTCACTTCTCTTGCAATACCAGTCAACCAATTCAAGATAATTACCCTTGTTGATGGAATCCCAACCCTCATCATGACCACGAAAGGTCAAACCTTGTTTTAACAAGTATCTTGTCACATCTAAAACTGCAGTCAAGCGTGTGCGGTATGCCTTCTCTAATTCAGTAACATGAGCTTCGAAACAATGTAAGATACTTTGCTTTTGAAGGCTAAAATTTCTCAATTTGATTGCTGCACCATGATGACTTCCATCCACATTCGTAGCATGTTTCCTAAATAATTTAAGGGCATTATTCCAATTTTTCATCCCATCCACAGTATATGCCATCTCCTTTGATGAATTCTTAAAAAGATAGCAAGGAAAACAAAAGGCAGCATCCTTTGAAACACTATACTCCAACCAATCAAATTCATCAAACCAACACTTTTGAAAACTTCTAAATTCAACATTGAACAATGTCTTGGGAAAAGTATGATTCTTAGGTTGGCAAGGACCTCTTAGTATATATTCTCTAAGCACTTCATCTCTAATAGAAACATTTCTCTTCAATAGGTTTACGTTGCCCAGGATCACTTATAACATCATTCCAATTGAATTCTACGCGAGATTGCTTTCTACTACTACCCTCTCCCTCTTCATTGTGCCTTTGTTCATTAGGCTCATTCGATCTCTTAGAAGATGGAAATCCTCTACTTCGAATTAAAAATTTGTCCATAACCTATTAAATATCAAATAAGGAAAATATATAAATTGAATTCATTCTTATAAAATTCAAAAGCATTATGAAACAATAATAAATTATAATAACAAATAATTTATAAAATCATATTCATCTAAATTCAATTTAACAAATATCCCTAATTCCATAATTTGTCAATTTCACATAAATAATAAATCAAACAATTATAATTTATAATTATACATGTGCAATTCAATTGATACAACAATATAACTTCAATTATACATCCAATATAAAAATAATATTCATATAAATTAAATTTTTGAAGGAAAAAATAACATAAACAATAAACCCTAAAATTAAATTACCACAAAGAGGAGACTAGATGAAGAGGAAAATGGAGGGTTGGAGCCTGGACGGACGGATGGTGGCGGAGCAGCGTCTGGCAGTGGCGGGACGACGACGACTGCAGCAGTGGCGACGGGCGACGCAGAGGCACTGGCGGCAGGGAGGCGGGAGCTGCTCCTCTACTCTCATTTCAAAGCTTGAAGAAAGTAGCAAAATTGGCAATTTTGGGTTTGTCCAATATTTGACTTGGGTTTTGTATTGGGCCATTTTTTGAATTTTGGCCCAATAACAAAACCCAATTCTGCTTTCTTTTTTATTTCTTATTAACTAATCAAAACGACGTCGTATGACTTAAGCCAAAACGAAGTCGTTTTGATGTTTATGGCAAAAAAAGAAGTATATCACCAGAAAAATGTGTACGCGCACCTTGAAGCTCCTTAGCCGCTTATCACTACTACTACCATGGCGTCGGAATCTCAGGTAGGGCTGGTACCCTACCACGCGCCATGGTAGTTCCGCCACTGCCTACGATTGTTACTGCCCAGAGCTGTATTACAACTCAGCGGTGGGAGAATCATACTTGGGGTATATTGGCTTCGATCCAGCTCCCTAATTTCAGTAATCTATCCTGGCCAAGTCCATACGAAGACCCGCAGATTAGAGGGGGATCGAACGTCTCCTTATTAAGAGAACTCGACAGGCTAACTGGGCCTTCGGGTCAAGTTGCAACCTCTCCCTTTAATTCCACTATAGTGACCACTCGATGGCCCGGTGATGTGAAACCACCCGAAGGGCTCCCCAAGTACAGTGGAGATTCGGACCCCCAGGAATTCTTACAGACTTTCCTCAGTCTGATGATTTCAAGGGACTTCAGCGAATAGCTGACATGCAAGCTAGTCAGCAGTTACCTTCGAGGCAAAGCACAAGACTGGTTCAACAAGCAGGACAGGGGGTCATTACATTCATACAGGGATTTTTGAAGGGCCCTTTTGGGACAGTTCATCCAAAAGAAAAGGTTTACAAAGATCTTGATTGAGCTCTACCAGAGTAAAAAGAGACCGGGTGAGTCGACAGAGGCATTTTACCATCATTATGTAGATGAGATCCTTAGCATGATAAATTGAACTAAGCTTGGGGCAATCCTCAGATACATGAATGGGATGTCCAACCTCGACCTGTACAAAAGGTTGGTCTCAAAAAGCTAGAGACCTTGCAATAGCTACCGGAAATTGTGGAACAATATTAAAAAACCGAAGAAGCCATGAAGAGGAAATGGGGGATAGATGGATCAAAAAGGGACCTAAAAACTTGGAGCCTCAGTAAAAAAAGGCCAGACTCTCAGAAGAAGGTATTAAAGGGCTATATCCCCTTGACCAAGTTCTTGATAGAGATACACTTCATCCACAAAGGGATGTTCTGAAACCCCCCCTATTGGGAGAGACTATCCTGGGAAATGAGAGTTGCCCAAGTTTTGTGACCACCACAAAGAACGGGGCCACCCCACTAATGAACACATTCACCTAAGGCAAGCAATGGAAAGATGTGAGAGAGAAGGTTTACTCCTTTACTGCGTTGAGGGTCCGAGATGAGAATCCTCCTCGAAGGGGTGATCAAGACACTGTTTGAAAGGCAAAAAGAGAGCCAACCGATGTGGTAGAGAATAGTAGGCGAATGAAGCAGACCATACCTAAAACCGAGTAGGAGTCCGACCCAAGGCTGAGGCTCGGTCGGACAGGAATCGGAGGGACGGGGAAAATTGGGTGATTAATTTTATTAATGGAGTTGTAAGTGACCAAGCTTTGAATACTATCATCAAAGCCCAGTCCTGGTATGTGCCTTTCGGGGAACCCTGTCAAAAGCGTTTCCAACCCAAAGAAGAAATTACCTTCACGGAGGCTGACTTGGTGACAAGATGAACCCTTCACACAGACCCAATGGTGATCCATACAACCCAACAGAGGTTGTTACGTCAAAAGGGTGTTCGTAGACGATGGCAGTGGGGTAGAAGTAATGTTTTCCAACTGTTTTGATTAGTTAGGGCTCTGTCACAAAAGTCTATGGAGAACAACCTCTCCCTTGTCTGGCTTCACCGAGAAAACGATGTTATCCCTAGGGGTCATGACCCTCCCGGTTAGAGTGGCTGACGGAGACAAGGAAGTCACAATCGATTGTAGCTTCGTAGTGGTTGATGTTGTGTCCTCATACAACGTAGTACTTGGGAGGCCTTATATGTGCCAGACATGGGCGGTATGTTCCCCCTATCATTTAACCATGAAGTTCCCAAAGAAATGGGGGATAATAGCTATAACAGCTATTATGGGGGATCAACTGGCGGCCCGGAGCTGTTTGGCTATAGCTCTGAAAAGATAAGAATGAGGATAGGATGGCTTTGGCCAATGAAGGAATCAAACCCATGGACACAGAACCAATGGCTGTTTGAGAAAAAAGAACGGTGCCCGTGGGGAAAATGATACCACCCACAATGAGGAAACAACTGAAAGACCCCCTAGATGATTTCGTCGATGTGTTTTCATGAGACACCTTTGACCTTACAGGGGTACCTAAATAGCTAATGGTCCACGGGCTGAATGTAAACCCCTCTCAGAAGCCAATCAAGTAGAAGCACATATTTTCCCCTCAAAATGGCTAAAGCCGTAAAGGAAGAAGTCCAAAAGTTGCTTCGAGCTGAAGTTATCGAAGAAGTATTCTACCCCGAGTGGATAGAAAATTTGGTGATGGTCCCCAAGTGTAATAGAGCTTGGGGAATGTCCATAGACTTCACGGATATCAACAAATGTTGCCCCAACGATAGCTATACCCTACTCTTAATTGACGTACTGGTCGAAGCCATAACATGATATGAGGTGTTGAGCTTTTTTTATGCTCATAAGGGCTATCACCGGATACTCATGGAAGATGAGGATAAGCAGAAAACAACCTTCACAACTGATGTGGGAACATTTTGCTACAAGAAAATGCCATTTGGGTTGAAGAATGCAGGAGCCACCTACAAAAGCCTAGTCGATAAACTCTTAAAAAAATCAGCAAAAACATTGAGATATATGTTGATGACACGGGGTTAAAAGTGGGGGCTTCGACCAGTTTTTACTGGACCTCGAAGAAACCTTTCAGACGCTCCGAGAAGCCAATTTAATGCTAAACCCCGCTAAATGTGTAATTGGCATCACAACCATTAAATTTATGGGATTTATGGTTTTGGAATGAGGGATCGATGTCAATCGTGAGAAAATTGAAGTGTTAATCAGCATGAAGCCCCCCAAAATAGTCAAAGATGTCCAAAGGCTCACGTGCTCATTGGTAGCACTCAGCCGATTCCTTTCAAAGGGGGCTGAAAATGGATGAATGGCTGTGAAAAACCTTCTGGTTGTTGTAAGAGCACTTACGAATTCTACCACCCTCGTGAAACTAGACAAGAGAGAATATTTGTGTTTATACATCTCCGTATCCCCCTGGCAATAAGCGCGGTTCTAGTGAAGGAAAATGACAGAGCCTAATACCCAATATACTTCATAAGCAGGGCGTTGCATGGCCGGGAGACCCATTACACTGCCCTCAAGAAGCTAATATTGGCTCTTGTACTTGCTACAAGGCACTTTCGGACGTATTTCCAAAGCCACGAGATTATCCTACTCACCAGCCATCTAATTAGGTGGGTGCTTCTAAAGCCGAAGGCCTAAGGAAGAATGATGAAGTGGGCAATCGAACTAGGTGAACACGATATCCAATTCTGCCATAGAACAACCATCAAGGGCCAAGCATTAGCGGACTTCATTGTTAAAACTAAATAACTGATAGTCATCGAAGATAATAATGAGCCCAAAGAGACATGGCCATTGTATGTTGATGGCTCCTCTAACTTTGGAGACAGTGGGGCCGGAGTCTTGCTCACGAGCCCCAAGCAGAAAGAATACCCCTATGCCCTTCACTTTAACTTCAAGGCCACAAATAATGAAGAGGAATATGAAGCGCTGATCAAAGGCCTTTGAATCACCAAAGACTTAAGAGTTCGTAGGTGAGACAATTTTTGTGATTCCCAAATCATGGTCCTTCAAGTCAAGGAGGAATATGAGGCTAGGGAAAGAAGCTTGCAGCGCTATTTGGAAGTGGTGAAGCCCCCCGTTATCCCCAGAGAGAAAAACATCATGGCCGATGCCCTGAGAAAACTGGCCTCGTCAAACCTGAACTTGCAATTATAGGGGCATTTAATGGTGGAGATGTTGAGTAAGTGTAGCTTTGAGGAGGAAGCAATAGTGATGGTAGTTAAAGAGCAAAAGTTGTAAATGACGCCTATCATTAGCTACCTTTAAGATGGGATTCTCTCGGATGATGCTATCAAAGTAACGAAGGTTAGGCTAAAGGCATCTAAATATGTGATCCATAAAGATGTCCTTTATTGCCGAGGCCACCTCAATCCGCTCATTCGATGTGTAGCCCCCTATGAGGCTAAACACCTGATTTGCAAAACCCACGAAGAAGCATGCAGAAGTCATCAAGGGGCTCAATCGGTAACTAAGAAGCTTTTTCTTGCTGGATATTATTGGCCAAAGATGTTCGATGAGATAAACAAGTATATCCAGACCTTTCACCAATGCCAAAGGCATGCACCAATCACCAGCATCCCTCATGAAGAAACAATGAACATTAACAGTTCCTGGAAATTTGAAAAATGGGGGATCGATCTGGTTGGTCCTTTCCTGGAGGCCCCCGGCCACTTTCAATACCTAATTATGGCCATAGACTACTTTACAAAGTGGGTCGAGGCTGAAGCCTTGATTGACGTAAAGGGGAAGGTGGTGATTGAGTTCTACTGGAAGAATATCATATGTCGATTTGGGATCCCCCGAACGATCATAAGTGACAATGGCGCTCATTTCATCAATGGCCCATTTAAAGGCTGGTGCAAGGAGTATAAGATTTGTCAAATGGTCACCAGCGTTTACCACCCCCAAGCCAATGGGAAGGTAGAGGTCACCAATCGAATAATTGTCAATGGTATTCGATCGAGGCTCGAAAGTGCAGGCGGGAACTAGATTAACAAATTACCCAGCGTGCTTTGGTCATTCCGTAAAATTGAATCATCTGCTACGGATGAAACCCCATATGGATTGGTTAATGCTCGAAGGCAGTCTTTTTAGTGGAGATAAGGCTACCAACTTTTGAAGGTTTGCTATTAGCAATGGGCGATATGAAGATAATGACGAGCAGCGCCTTTTGGATTTGGACCTTCTTGAAGAGAAAAGAGAGAAGGAAAACCTCCATGAAGCTAGGCTTAAGGAAATGGTTAAGCGGTATCATGACCGGAGGGTTTAAAATGTTTGGCTTTCCCTAGGAGACCTTGTAATGAGGAGAAATGAGAAAATCCATAGAGAGCCGAAGAGGAAGTTGTCAGCAAACTGGTAAGGATCCTACCGAGTCGTCAAAGCTGGTCCAGGAGGCAACTATGTGTTAGAAATCCCCCAAGGTGAACCAATTCCACACAGATGGAACATTTCCAACCTTAGGAGGCATTACTAACCAAAATTCCAATAGACTTAAGGAGGCTGAAAAAAGGCCTGCCTCTGGGTACCTTTAGGTCGGAGGACACCCTTGGTCAAATAGCATCATAGGTCGATAGGTTTCCTCTCATTTTTGATAATTTTATATGGAACGTAATAAATTTTGGATTCCAAAGAATTTGAACACACATTTCTGAGAGGGAACGAAAGCTCTCCACCCTTCTAAAATCGGAGTAGTTAATACTCAAAGGACCAATAAAGACCTATCAAGGCCCAGGCCTTGTAAAATGTTTGAAGGGCCAACAAAGCCCCATTGAATACACAAAAAATACTTATGGCTCAAACCTTGTAAAATATTCGAAGGGCTAACAAAGCCCTATCGAATGCGTAACAAGCCCTCAAGGCCCAGACCTTGTAAAATATTTGAAGGGCCAACAAAGCCCTATCGAATGCGCAACAAGCGCTTAAGGCTCATACCTCATAAAATATTCAAAGGGCCAATAAAGCCCTATCGAATGTGCAACAAGCTCCCAAGGCTCAGACGTGGTAAAATATTCAAAGGGCTAACAAAGAGGGCTAACAAAGCCCTATCGAATGCACAACAAACGCCTAAGGCTCAAACCTTGTAAAATATTCGAAGGGCCAACAAAGCCCCATCGAATGCGCAACGGGCGCCCAAGGCATAAACCTTGCCAACTGCTCATAAACTCAGAACAACCTACTGAATAACGAGCCAGAAGAAAAACAAAACGCTCTAAAAAATAACAAGGAGCAAAAAATTATTATTTTGATAATACAATGCCTTAAGGGTTCACAAGTACAAAGGTAGAGTTACAACAGCTACAAATATATTTGAAAATAGTTAGGAAAACTTCTACGAGGTTCTTGCTAATGGCCTCCGGTTGACTAATGAGGTTCCAGGGTCCGAAAGCCTCCACCTCCTCACCGTTGAAGGGGCGAGCTAGGCCTCGACCAGCAACATGACCTCTCCTCCTGGAGGAGGAACCCCTCCCACAGCCAGAGGCACTGATCGGGTTGCGTGTAGAGCCAACTTTAGGGTTAAGGTCGTAGGATAAAGGGCTTCAGAAACTCCTGGAGCCTTACTCCTCCTAAGAGCAGAATGGGAACTTGAAGCTCCGCTCATTCTTCTTATTCTACCCAGTCACCTTTGTGCCTCTTCATAAGCCTTGCAATACTTAGGATTTCTAGTGATATGTTTTTTCTCCATTATGTTGATGGTATCTTGGACAAAAACTTTGAAATCCTCAACCAATGGGACTTGGACCATCCCAAGTCAAAGACCATATGCTGGCAGTTGCTTCATACGTCTGGTACAACTCATAATGCTCATTGTCGGCTACTCTTTTTCTATTTAGGTGGCTCCGATTATTGCCTAATTTTCCCTAATGGTCCGCTCTAAGGTAGGAACTAGATCTTGCCGGTATTTCCTATTCTTTTCCTTCCATTCCCCGAGTTTGGCGGTGGCAGTTACCAAGGCCGCTCGAGCCACCTTTACATTTTCTCCAGCCACTCGAGCCTCACAACGGTAGCTTTCGATGGTCTCGTTAGGCCGAGAAGACGATGTCCCCCCAACAACTTTATAAGCATTGACAAAGGTGATGCATTCACGCATTGAGGTGAACTCAGCTTTAGTATTAATCTCTTTGAGCGCCTCGTTATATTGAGCATCAAGAGAATGGAAATATCCCAAAATCTCATCCTTCACCACGACTAGGGAACCCGTTTCTTCCCTCAAACGACTCAGGGCGTCGAGGAGTTCTTTTTGTCTTTCGTGGAGTCTGTTGCACCATAAACTAAGTTCATGATATGCTATTTTAATTTCCTCTTCGAGCTGGACAGACTTGTACTAGAATTGGGAGGCTTCGATTCGATGCTCCCACGATCCGGTGGTACCATTCTTTCATAAATTGGAAGAAGAAGTTGAAAGAAGTACCCCTTTGCATTTGGGGAGGATGATATGGCACCAAGTCTAAAGTCTACAGGAGACAAAAAAGAGAGACACATAAGTTAAGGGAAAAGAAAAAATTTCATTTAAAATAAAAAATTAGAAAGTATATCCGGAGCCCCGAAGGGAATAGTTCATACAATATTTTCTAGGCTAAGGTTCGTCTGGGAGGGCCCCGAGGGAGTAGGCCCACGTCGAGATCTTAAAGTGGTAAGGGATCTTGCTCCTTCCATTATGTGTCTTCATCAAACTCTAGGTGGCGGATCTCCTCCGCCTAGAAGTATTTGCTAGAGGCCTTCGAGTGGTTGTGAAGTGGAAGTTTAATGCCCCCATCTTGGATAGACTTTCACCATAGATAGGT
Organism: Rubia yunnanensis; assembly: GCA_037428765.1. Taxonomy (NCBI): domain Eukaryota; kingdom Viridiplantae; phylum Streptophyta; class Magnoliopsida; order Gentianales; family Rubiaceae; genus Rubia; species Rubia yunnanensis. The sequence goes on from CM075067.1 coordinate 73,340,155, forward strand.
TAGCTGCTTTGGCTCCAAGTTATTCTTGTAAACATCTAGCATAGTTGCATACTTAGAAGGGAGCTCCTTGGAGACGGAGTTATTTCTAGTAAAGCCCCACCAGAATTGTGGAGTGGTCCGAGAAGAATTTTTGGAAGCCCTGGGTCTTCACTAGCCTATTATTAGAGGCCTCGAACGTGGAGGTTTATTACTCGGGAGAGCAAAGAGCAGCTATATTGGCATTCTTTGCCTGGACCTCTGAGAGCTTTATCTTGAGTTCCTTCAGACAAGTGTCCCTATCAAGGGTTAGATTCTCCAGTTCCTCCTTGTGCTCGAGGGTCACTCTCGCATGTTCGGCCTCGTAATCGGAGGCCACCCTCACTAGATCCTCCTAATATTTGGAGGCAACCTTCGTCAGCTTCTCCTCGAGCTTGTTGGACTTGGCAGCAGCCGCTTCAGCCTCCCTAGCCTTGGCCATGTAAGCTTGGATGACTGAGTCTAAAGCACTTAAGAAGGCGGGCACCGTTGGGATAAGAGTTAAAGAGCGGCCGTTGGTGCCCGAAGGGATCAAATTTCCCTTCCCCAAGAGATGTCTCACCTCGAACCGAGTGTTCCCAGAAAGATTGAATTCCAACTGGATGGGGCTGCTTGAGAATGGCGTAGCCATGCCAGTCTTCTTCCTCTAAGGGAAACAGCAGAGTGGGGAAGCACTATCTCAAGACCGTTTGTTCCTATTGGAATCATCAACGATTCCACTTGGACCCCTGGAATGGTCTCTGTTCGAAGAGTTTCCAAAACTCGAGGATCCGAGTGAACCTTCACACAGTGTTCCTTGGATACAATCTTGACCTCCTCTTTGTTTCTCAAACCAAGCGTAGATGCAAAGTCTACTAAGCAAAATAAGAAGAAGTATGAACTAGTCAAAAAAGAGGAAGAGAGAAGAGAAGGGTTCGAAAAGAAGAGGATATAAACTCAAAGCAATCAAAGTATAAACACAAGATTGCCACAAACACCTTCGAATGGCGGGGAAGAATGCCTAATAGGTTCCTTGCTTGCCCTAGCGTGCTTCGGTTCTCTTTGAACAGGCTTCGAGACTGGCCCCAAGGTTTTGAATTATCAACCTTGGTTTTCTTCTTCTTTGATTTCTTTGAAGACTCATTGTCACCATTCTAAGAAATATTCCTTTTCACTTCTGTTTTCTTGGGCTAGTTATCCTCATTTATTTTCTTATTTTCTTTCCCCTTGCTAGAAAAGGCTTTCACAAATTCCACTGGAGGAAGGGGTTGTATCAGGACTGGTTTTTGGCTGTAGATCCAATCATATACCTCCCCCGACCACACAAAATGAAATTTCCTCAAAATATTGAGGGGTTTGCTCAATAATCAATCTTTATCTTCTGCCACACCCTCAAGAGCAGCATAAGTTGCAGGGTTTTTGAACTTGGGCTTCGAGTTCCAATCTGAAACATAATACTCCTCCACCTCTTTCTCGAAGGTTTAGATAATGGATTGGTGCCACCCTTTGCAGTTTGAAGAGATTTTCACAGGATGGTCCGAGAACCTGTTAGATAGAGTGATGATCCCCCGAGCTTTGTATCATAACCACTGGCTGTATGCACCACGGATCTTCTACCAGAGAGGTAGTATAGAGATCGAAATAACTCATACAAAGGAGTAATACCCAGGCAGTTGCAACGAGTCACAAATGCCATAACCAGGAGAATGACTTTCAAGTTCAGCTAAGCCACACTTACCCAGCGTTCCTCGAGAAGATAAGAGAGGATGGGGCTATGGGAAAGCACAGTCTGAATCGAAGAAGGCACTCGTAGATGGTGCACCAACCGAGCCTACTATCCCTTAGATTTTCATCATCTTGGCAGACCTCCAGAAGATTGACCCATAGAGGCAAAGTGGTTTGTAGCTTCGTGATTTCCGGAGCCATCGACTGGGGGCTATCGAGGATCGGAGTCAGAATTTTCTTTAAGATGAAGGGGCGGCCCTCCTTATCTTTCTGAACCTTCCTCCAACTTGAAACCCTGAACCTTGAAGAAACCAATTTGTGGCGGAAGCCCTTAGGTGGTTCTAAGCAAATGGTGGAGCTTCCCTCGACCTTGAAGCCGTCTAAAAAAGAGACGGCTGTTGTGGAAGGAACATCTCTGGAATATTAGAGGTGAGATTCCTCTACATCGATGGCAGTGGACACGGTCGAATAATAAGCAGGAATTGAGTTATTCCCCAACGGTGTTTATGACATTGGGAAAAGGAAAATGAGAGGTTAAGAGACAAGGGACTTACTGGTTGAGTGGCTGGAATACAACCTGAGCTCTTTGGAAGCTTAAGTGGGGAAGTTGCCAGAAAATTGCTCTAACAGAGAAGAGGGTTTTTGAAATGTGAAAGTGATTTTGGAGAAAAAAAGAGAAGTGAGAACTGTGAAAAACCCCGTTATATATATAGAGGGAGTTAAAAGGTAATCATTACCTCGAGCCACCACGCAAAAAAGTAATTGCATGGGTAAATAGGTCACGTGTGGAAGAAACCCAAGGAATCAATGGGGAAAGTGTGGAACCCAACAGGGGCTCCATATGCCCAGAAGAAGAAAGTAAGCGTCACGCCCGTGACTCTTCCACTTCCCGCATTGGATTTGAAATTTAAAAATTGTTCCCACACATCCTTTCACTTCCTGATTTGGACTCAAACCCTTTGGTTTCCAACTCATATTAGAAGTTCGAAGATCGATCCCCTCATCCCTTTACATATGGATTCAAACTCCTTGGATTCTAGCACAATTAGAACCCAAGAAGCCTAGACCCTTTACGCTTAAAACGCATGAATTCAAACTCTTTAGACTCTGACTAGATATTTGAAGGATGAACGCACCATATATAGGGTTTGAACTCCTTAGATTCTGGCACAGTTTAGAAAGCCAGATTTTGAATCCCCTACGATTAAAAATATGGATTTAGACGCACTCAAATTCCAGTACAGATTGAAAGGTCAGAGTCCGAATCTCTCATACTGGTTTTCTAGGATTCGAATGACCGAGGGATTTAACACAGATTAGATACCTGAAGGTCGTATCCTCGATGGGTAAAGTATTAGGATTTGCACAGTCTCGGGCTTCAACACAGATTAAAAGCCCAGAATTTGAATTCTTCTTTTTTTATTATATACAAGAATTCGACCGCCCTCATTTTCTAACACAGATTAGAAGACATAAAATTAAATTCCCTACTTCTATCCTTGGGGGCTCAAAGGTCTTTTAGTCTCTAACACAGATTAGGAGATTGAGAATCGGACCCCTCACTCTAAACTAACAGGGCTCGAAGTTCCCAGGGGAAATAAAGGAGGTGGGATTAAGGCCCCTGGGCTCCAACACAAACTAGAAAGCTAAAGGTTGGACCCCTGACACGTTAGTTGACTCTGCGACATGTTCGAAGCCTTAACTAGATCGTACCCCTAGAGTGTTAAAGGATTTTGGAGGATGAACCATCGCTCGGTGGTTTATTCAAAGCATCCTCAATTAGTAGGGCGTAGCAACAAACTAATAGACACGAGCACAGATTCAAACCCATGACCTCAGGATAAATTTGAAGGCCGGGCCCTCATCTTTCCAGGAGCTTATTGATGATGTGTAAATTCGTATGGGCCCAAGTGCCTGTACGGCCGAAAAACTGGTCTAAACGTTTCCCTTTGGGTAAAGTCTTTTGGGCTGGCCAAAGGTGAGAGTACTTGCTCCACAAGCAAACAAAACAGTCGCATTACTTGCCTACCTATATAAAGGTTAAATGTAACCCTACACACTCAAGTATTCATTCCTAATTACACTCTTGTAATTTTTTTTCTAACTTGGCCATCGGAGCCTCTTCTCCCTGTAAATCTCTGGGGGCTTTGACTTGCATATTCTGATCATCCACAGTGGTGCAACGACGGTGGTAAAATTGGGGTACATTAATGACCGGAATCCCCGTCGGAGGGAGCACCTTCTACGGAAGACTTAACATGGTTAGAGGAAGACATATGATACTAGAGTTGGAAGTAACAACCTTAATTAGGGTCAAACACTGCGGACACAAGTTTTGTAGAACAAAGTTTCACAGAAAACAAGTCGAAGAAGATGACCAACAAATAGTCAGACACAACCACCAAAATTACTACAGGATGAGGAACAACTCCAATATATAAAACCCAGAATATAATGTAAAGGAATTGGAAATTACGTTAAGAAAAAAAGTTACTCTTGAAGAGGATGAAGGAAGGTGATACACAGAAAACCTAGGGATGCTCAGAGAGGGCGAAAGCTTGGGCAACAGAGGAGATGAACTGAAACGATAGTGAGAAAAAATACTTAAATATCAACAATAAATGGAAAGATCGAGGAAGACAACCATTTTAGATATACACAATGATGATAATCTGACACAAAATGCAAGGTATCTTTTGCTTATATCGAGATAGCTGCAGTAGATAAAAAAGACTACACACTGATTGAGGGCAACATTTATTATTAGTTTCAAATTCCTAATTTAAGAGGTAAAATGAAAACAAACGTCATGAAAATATGGACTGGAATATCGAAGAATGAGGAGAAAATATTGGGCTTTAGAAACAAAATCATCGCAAAAATAGCTTTACCACGAGGGTTCAAAGTTCAAATATTTAAATTTGAAGAAAAAATGAGGGTAGAGATATAGCCATCAAGCTAATGTCACTTCGTAATACCGATGAAATTAGTATTAAATGATGAACAACCTGTGGACAAGCAACATCAGTTTGCATTTAAACTACAAAGCCACGCCATTACTATATATGGCCCATTGATCAAGAGGTTATTGGCCTCTAGGCCAAGCCCAATGTTATCCCACAATGAGACAAACATGTTCAAGCCTAAGACGAGGATCAACTAGATGTTGAGCTTCTATTCATGGCAGAATACGTGAGGCGAGATATACTGGATAAGCAACAAAAACGAAGGCCATGAATACAGAATGTGGTGATCGTGGTATGCCCACAATTTTAATCCTTAAAACCAAGGAATTGCAACTACGTTAGCCTATAAATACAACAAGATCTTGAAGGGCTAAGGTAAGCATGGCTATCAAGAGAAATTCATTCTTGAAAGAAAGCTGACTTGATCATCATAGCCTTTCTCCCAGAATCACTTTCGGGATAAGTTTTGCATGTAAGGAGATTCAAGAATCGGACAAGCGGTTTACCTGAAAGGACAACCATATAATTGTGTGTTTTTATTTTTATATTTTTTTGTTGAGGTTTGCTTGGTTTTGTGAGTCTTACTTTGGATAAGGTTGTATTGCTCTAGTTCTTGGTTTATGGTCGATACTCGTACCAATAGATAAAAACTCTTGCACTATGACCCCAATCTCTAAGGAACACTCTGGAGAGCGAGGAGACTAACTTTTTTTTGCTAACCAAGCTACCCAAGCATCACCCGAAGTAGTTACATAAACTATAAATGATGATAATAGAACCTTGAGGGAGCTCATGGCTCCCAACCTAGAGAGCCAACCATTTTGCATCACTTTCCCTCCTCTTCCGGAAAATGTCACTTGTGAGCCCGGGATGATTCATTTTCTACCTTCTTCCATGGGATGAGCGAGGATGATGCGAACATGAATTTGTCCGAATTCCACCTGGTGATCATGGACATAAAGCCACCCAAAGTTTTGGAGGACAATTTCAATCTAAAGGCGTTCCCTTTCTCTTTGAAGGATGCAACCAAAGATTGGTTATACTACCTTTCCCCGGGAAGTATAACATTATGAAAGGAGATGAAGAGCAAGTTTTTGCAGAAATTCTTTTCGGCATCAAAGTCAGTGGGGCTAAAGAAAGATTTAGGAAAGATCTCCCAATATTAAGGTAAATCTCTATACAGTTATTGAGATAGGTTCAAGAGGTTGCTATCTAGTTTCCCCTAGCACCCATACAAGGAAGAAGATCTTGTATATTATTTCTTCGATGGTTTGTCCGTTGAAGACATGAGGATGATCGATGCCGCTTGTAATGGGTTGATTGCCAATAAGATCCTGAAAGATGCCATGGAATTATTTGAAGACACAGATAATGGGACAAGATAATTCTGTGTGAAAGAAAGGGCAAGGGTGCAAGAGGTTCTACATCCAAAAACCCCTAAACTTGAGGAGCAAGTGCAAGCCTTAGATTCTATGATGAATGAGCTAATTAAGGGAAGGGCGCATCAAGTCAAGGTGTGTGGGGTGTGTTCTTTAGAACATTCCACTGATGTATGCCCTCAAATCCAAGATTAAGAGTTTGAGGAAGCTAAGGCGATGGATTATCAAGGAGGAAAAGGCCAAGGTTATCAAGGAAATAGAGGCTACCAAGGTGGTCAAGGTTTCTAAAGGGGACAAGGCAATGACAAGAAGTATGATCCCTACTCCAAGACTTACAATCCCTGGTGGAGAGACTATCCAAAATTTAGGTGGAGAGATGATCAAGCTTGGTAATAAAATCCCCAAGGTGGTCATCAAGGTGGCCAAGGTGTGTATCAACCAAATTGTCATGGAGGACAACCCCAATACCAAGAAAATCAATGATACAACCGAGGGCGCCACAACAACCCTACCCAAGGGATGAGGGGTCATCTAACCCTCAAGAAGGAAAGTTAAGGTTGGAGCATGAGGAGCTCATGCATTCTATAACCAATATAGTAGCTAACTTGGAAGACCAAATTGCAACTTGAATTGCAAACATGGAGGACCTTTCTTCTGCAAGATTTAAGAGTTTGAAAGTACAAGTTAGTCAAATAGCATCCTCTGTGGCCCGATTGGAAGCTAGGGATTTTGGGAACTTCCATCACAACCAGAGTTAAACCCTCAACCTCGTAATGCTAGTGCCATAACCTTGAGGAGTGGAAAGGAGACCAAAGACCCCGAGGAAATTGTGAAGGTCGAGAAGGGTATAGAAGAGGAAGTTGTGATTAAGGGAAAAAAGGTAAAAAAAGGTGGTCATTCAACCACCGGAGAAGCGTGAAATTGAGAAAATCCTTCCACCACCACCCTTTCTGGCGGCCTTACGGGACAAAAATTGCAAGGATGAGATCTAGACGCTTTTTAAGGTCTTTTGAAAGTGTGAGGTAAATATTCCTCTCTTTGATGTCATTTAGCAAGTGCCTAGGTTTTATAAATTCCTTAAGGAATGATGTACCCCCTAGGAGGAATAAAATTTTGAAAAATGGTGAAAAGATTAAAATTGGTGATCAAGTGTTGGCTCTTTATTAAAATAAACTACTCCCTAAATGTGATGATCCCGACATGTTTACCATTCCTTGCACCATAGGTGGTAAGAATTTCCAAAATGACATGCTAGATCTAGGAGTGTCAATCAATGTGATTCCATACTCCTTATATGAATCCTTAGATCTTGGAAAATTGCAAGGAACCGGTGTAGTAATCCAATTGGCCGACCGTTCTAATGCCTACCCTAGGGGGATTGTGGAAGATGTTTTGGTTAAAGTTGATACTTTGGTTTTTCCAGCCAATTTCTAAGTTCTAGATATGGAAAATGATAAACTTTCCATCCCCATCTTATTGGGGAGGCCATTTTTGAAAACATCGAGAACTAAAATTGATGTGCATAGTGGGTGTTTAACCATGGAATTTAATGGGGACATTGTGAAGTTCAACATTTATGATGCCATGAAGTTTCCAAGTGAAGGTCATTCTTGCCATGCTATTGATATTGTTGATATTGTTGATGATTATGTGCAAGAAGTGTTTGTGATTAATGGCAAAGATTGTTTGAAGTTCTCTTTGGAAAATAGTCTTGACTTAAATGAATTGCATGATTATTCTTTGAGGGTAAATTTGCTTGAGACTATAGAGAGGCTTAATTTTGTTGATAGGCTACCTCTCAACCCCCCTAGTGAAGTTCTCGATGCATCTTGAGATGTGGGAATGCCCACGTCTCTGGAGAAGGCACCGGTAGTGGAATTGAAACCACTTCCCGAGAATTTGAAATATGCATTCCCTGATGAGGGAAATACTTTACCCATGATATTGTCAAGTTCTCACAAAGGAACAAGAGGGTAGGTTAATGGAGGTTTTTAGAAACTATAAGGAGGAAATTGGGTGGACCATTTCCGATATAAAGGGAATTAGCCCTTCCACTTGTATGCATCTTATCTTGTTAGATAATGGGGCCAAACTGGTGAGGCAACCCCAACATCGGCTTAACCCGCCAATGATGGAGGTAGTGAAGAGTGAGATTCTCAAATTGCTCCAAGCCGGAATGATTTACCCCATCTCCGATAGCAAGTGGGTAAGTCCCACCCAGGCTGTGCCAAAGAAAAAGCGGTGTGACCATGATAGAGAACCAAAAGGGAGAATTGGTTTCCACTTGTGTGCAAAATGGGTAAAGAGTGTGTATTGACTATCCTAGGTTGAATGCGGTAACTAGGAAGGACCACCATTTCCCTCTACCCTTTATTGACCAAATGCTTGAGAGGCTTGCCGGGAGGGAATTCTATTGTTTCCTAGATGTGTATTCTAGGTATTTCCAAATTTCTATAACCTAGGAATACCAATAGAAGACCACTTTTTCATGTCCTTTTAGCACTTTTTCCTATAGGCACATGCCTTTCGGTCTAGAGGTAGATAAAGCCATTGTATTGGGTCATATGGTCTCTTCTTAAGGTCTAGAGGTAGATAAAGCCAAGGTTAACACTATCCAATCCCTACCATCTCCCTCGAGTGTTAGAGAAGTTAGTTCATTTCTAGGTCACGCGGGTTTTCACCGGCATTTCATTAATGACTTTTCTAAGACTGACTTCCCTTTGTGCAAATTGTTGCAAAAAAAGGTGGATTTTGTGGTTGACCTAGAATGTCAAAGATCCTTTGAAACTTTGAAGGCAATGCGTGTTTCTGCCCCTACCATCCAACCCCCTAATTGGGAACTCCCTTTTGATATTATGTGTGATGCTAGTGACTATGCCATTGGTGCAATTCTAGGTAAAATAGTAGGGAGAATCACACATGCTATATACTACGCCTCGATAACTCTAAATAATGCATAACACAATTACTCCACCATGGAGAAAGAGTTATTGGTGGTAGTATTCGCCCTTGAGAAGTTTAGGTTGTACCTACTTGGTACAAAGGTCATTATCTTCACGGACCATGTGGCTCTTCGTCATTTGATGGCCAAAAAGGAAGCCAAACCTAGGTTGATCAGGTGGATACTTCTCTTGAGTGAGTTTTATTTGGAGGTGAGGGATAAAAATAGGAGTGAAAATGGGGTGGCCGAACATCTAAGTCAGTTGATATCGGTTGATGAGTCAGAGAGTGCTATTGAGAAACCCAAAATGGAGACCATTCAGGAAGAATTTCCCGATGAATATTTGTTTGCAATTAGAGAGGCTCACCCTTGGTATGCCGATCTAGTTAATTTTCTTGATTCCCAACAATTTCCCCCACATTTCTCCAAAGCTCAAAGAGATAGGTTAAGGAGTGAGGCCAAACACTATGTGTGGGAAGACCCATATTTATTGAACCATTGCTCGGATCAAATGATTCGGAGATGTGTCCCGGAGAGTGAAGTGAGTTCAATTCTAAATATGTGTCCCTCTCTTGCATCTGGTGGCACTTCGATGCCAACATAACTACTTTTAAGGTGTTAGAAAGCGGTCTCTATTGGCCTCACATGATGAAGCATTCCTATCAATTTTTCCAATCTTATGATAAGTGTCAAAGAACGGGAAACATCTCCCAAAAGAATGAAATTCCACAAGCAAGCATCTTGTATTGTGAGGTTTTTCATGTATGGGGGTTGACTTGATGGGACCCTTCTCAAACTCTTTTGGGTGCATTTATATTTTTCTTGTCGTCGATTATGTGTCCAAATGGGTTGAGGAAAAGGCCACGAGTACCAATGATTCAAACGTGATGGTGGATTTTTTGAAAGCCAACATCGTTTCTCGGTTCGAAATTCCCCGAGCCGTGTTTAGTGACCGAAGAACCCATTTTTGCAATCGCACAATCGAGGTCTCGATGAAGAAGTATGGGATAACTCATAAAACCTCCACGACCTATCACCCACAATTAAATGGCCAAGCCAAGGTCTCCAATCGAGAGATCAAGTCTATCCTTGAGAATATAGTTAAACTGAATAGGAAGGATTGGAGCATTCGGCTAGATGATTCTTTGTGGGTGTATAGGACGGCCTATAAGCCACTGATTGGAATATCTCCATATCAAGTGGTCTTTGGGAAGCCGTGCCACTTATTGTTTAAGCATGAACACAAAGAGTATTGGGCCTAAAAAGCTTAATATAAATTTGGATGAGGCCGGTGTGCATCAAAAGTTACAATTGCAAGAGCTTGAGGAGATTCAAAATGACTCATATTACAGCTTCGCAATTTACAAGGAGAAAACCAATTCTAGGCATGATAGCTTAATCACTAGAAAGGACTTTGACATTGGTCAAAATGTCCTTCTATTCCAATCATGCATTTGGTATTTCCGAAAAAATTAAGGTCAAAGTAGATTGGCCCCTTTGTAGTGATGAAGGTTTTCCCTCATGGGACGGTGAAGATTATGAGCGAGGAGACTTCTAAAGTCTTTAGAGTGAATGGCCACCCTTTGAATCCCTATTATGAGAGTTTTCAACCGGAACTAGTTGAGAAAACACTCCTCGACGACCGAATTAGTGAATAAAGGCTTAGGGAAGTGAATAAGTTGTGCCGAAGACGTTAAATAAAGTTGGTTATGATCATTCGGGTGCCCTTGATGAAATCCCGTTTGTGTAGCTTCATTTTTGTGGCTTTGTAAATAAGTCGTGCCAACGACGTTAAATAAACTTGGTTTTGATCATCCAGAGTATTTCGTTGATGCAAGTGTTTTTTTATTTTAAATTTTAGTGTCAATTTTAATTCGTTAGTTTATGTTGAATTTTTTATAATCTTTTTGGAATTTGGTTTTTGGAGCAATATTATGCCGGGTTTGCATTGGTTTTGTTTTTGTAGGAAAAGAATGCTCTTGAAGAATTTTGGAGGCTAAAAAGGAGGATGTTTGAGAAAAATGGAGGGCAAGAGGCAGATTGCTTCTTGCGGGCCGCAGCCTCACTTGCGGCCCGCAACATAGGTAACAAATAAAAAAATCTAAAACACCAAAAAAAGGAGAGAGGCTGGAAATGTCTCCCTTGTGGGCCACAGCCTCACTTGCGGCCCACAGTGACCCAGTTTTAATCAGATCCCATCACGTCAGTTCATAAACTCTCCCAGCCTTCCCCTCTTATTTCCCCTCGACCACACTCCCTCCTCCCACCATTCCACCACCCTTCTTGCCAGAATCTTCCACCATACTCCCATCCACCAGCCAAAATACTCCCCTCTCCATCCTCTTTCCATTCCTCCACATCCCAACACTCAAATCTTTTTCCATTAACCCAAAATTTGATTTAAAAACTTAAGAACCCTAGAAATTGGGGGTTCTTAAATTTTTGGTCAAATCAAACCATCTTTGCTTGCATTTCACATATTGGTGTTGTCTACGCTCATTCCATCTCTCCCACGGTAACACTTCTCACTTCATTGTTGAATTTAAAGTGTGTTGAAAAGTGAGTGTTCTTCAATTTCGAATTTTTGTAATAGTTTATGATTGTGTGATGCCATTTGTGATATGGTATTGAATCTTTGGGTGTTTGTTGAGTGTTGGTAAGCTAGTAGCATATTGGGGATGATTGTTTTGGTGATTGAGATTTGTGAAACTTGGTAACACTTTGCTACACTTTTTGTGACACTTCTTCAAATTTTGTAGCATAGTGTATCTTCGTTGATTTTTGGAGTTTGTTGTTGCTGTTTAGATATCTTGTGGCTCAAAAAACCACTTGTGTTGCTAGTTCGTTCCGAGCTCCTGCGGTTGACCTGCGATACAGGGAAATATGTTAGACGGTGGGCAAACTTAGTCACCCCCAACAGCATGATTCATTCAAAAAAGTTTGCCCATAAGCCCATTATGGTGAAATTGGGGTTGTGGAAACACATTGTGCAATTGTTTAGGAAGGTTAGCTTGGCTGGTTATCTGGACAGGGAGGAGTTGACCTTCCCGAAGTACACACTCGAGTTCCTTACCACACTCAGAAAGGAGGATTGGGATGGGGAGTAATATATCTCATTTCACCTCAATGATGAGCCGCGTGAGATGAGTTATGATGACTTATCTGAGGATTTTGGATGGGAGCTTGAGACTGAAGATGGTGATTATGTCAATGCCCTTGGTTACTGAGAGTCATTCTTTTGGCAAGCGATCACCAGGAGAGCAAGATGCAATACTAACATGACCTCCCTCATTGTCCACCTAGCTTTGCGCACTGCCCACCGCTTACAGGCTATAAAAGTGTTGTGTCAGGGTGAACTCACTCGGTGTCCCTACAACTTTATAAAGTGTCTCTTGACGATGACGTCTGCGGGATAGGGCCATCCTGACTAGATAGATCAATGAGTTTATAAATGTATCGAGTTTTCAACATCGGACAAAGGGAAGGTAAAAAGGGAGGGATGGTGACCCTTATTTCCACAGAGTTGAGGATATGGGAACTGAGCACAGCTGAATCCATTTCAAGCAGGCATGACTGCTACTTAGACTTTGATAGGCTATGCGAATACAACATGTTACAAGTTGTTGGGGATGACTTTATTTGGAGGTGCGGGCCGCAGGCTCTCTTGTTCATGAAACTTCCTCAAGCAGACAAGGTGGCCATCACTGAGAACACACCGGTCCGTGATCTTTTCATACAGCCAGACACCAAGTATAGCTATAATTTTTGGAAAACACTATGGACGGGGCAACCTCATGCGTGAGATCTGCCACCTAGTCAACAGGTACCACCTCCCTAGGAACCTCCCCAAGAGAACCAGCAGGATACCCCCGATCTGAGACATGATGTACTTGACATGCTTACTCATATTAAGGATACATTTGACCAGTCTGCAAGTTGACTAGCAGTTTCAGCTGCAAGTTGACCAGCAGTTTTAACAAGTCCATACCAAGCTTGACACCATCATCTCAAAGGTTTTTCAAGCTCGTCATCAGGGAGGAGTTGGACCCTCATGGTCCTAGTTGTGAGTACTTTCCTTTTTCCATTATTCCACATTTACGCTTTGATCCTTTATATGCATTGGGGACAATGCTAGATTTTAAGTGTGTTGTGGGGAGATTAGTTAAGCTCATTTCTAGCATGTGCTTTTGATGTGATATTGCTCTTTTAGAATTGTTTTAATAACTTCTTAGGAGGTTTTAAAAAATGATTTTTTTAATCTCGCTAAGTTGAAACCCGCTTGCGGGCAACTTAGGAAAAATTGAGGGTCCAGATAGATTGAAAACCCGAAAGGGAGATCTATGAAAAATGAGAGGCTAAATTGTGTAGTAAAAGGTGAGGCGTGAGGTAAAAAGAATGTGAGGCTAGGATAAAAACCCGAAAGGGCTCCTAGGAAAAATGAGAGAAATTGGGAGAAATGAAAAAAAAAATTTTAAAGCTCATTTTGCCACTTTGGAAACTTTTGGGTATAGTTAAATTCTTTTACCTTATTTTTGGATGATTAAGACCTCATTTGGATGAAATTTTGTCTTGGAAATTTTGTTTGGTAGAATCTTTTAGGCAAAAATATGGGGATGGGTAGTGTCTCGTGTTTAGGGTTAAAAGAATTCTCAAGGAAGGGTTCGAACCACCTTAGGACTTTATTTTCTTCACTCGGGGATGAGTAAAGGTTTAAGTGCAGGGTGTTTTGATGTGCTCAATTTATATCCCATTTTTAGCACATGCGAAATCTAATTTTGTAATAGATTAGGGACTTAATTGAGAAGAAACTAACATTTTATGAATTAAGGGGCTCAGATGAATTCATATATTTTATATCCTGATTCTTTAATTTATTAAGTGTTTTAGATCTTGTTAGAGTGTTCGGGTTTGGAAGAGTTCAAATGTTGAAAAAAAAAGTGAAATAGAAGATTGGAAGAAGGCCAAATTGTCTTTGGTAGAAGATTGGAAGAATGCCAAATTTTATTTGGTAGAAGCTGAAATCTAGCATGAGTCTTGCGGGTTGCGGCCCACATTGCGACCCACAACAGAAGTCAACAACGCCAGAAGCGGGTCAGCATGAGTCTTGCGAGCTGCAACCCACATTGCGGCCCGCATCGGGTGTTTTTAGCCCAACTTTGAAAGATGGTTTTCAGCTCAAAACTTCTCTCTCTTCATTCATCTTAGATCCATATCCAAAAATACTCTCCCAAAACCCTAGTTTGCATTTATTTTTCATCTTTAACTCTATGTTTACCATGGATTCTTGCTATTGTGTTACGGGTTTTCATAATCTAGGCTAATATATCTTGGGGGTAAGTGGTAAGCATTTCTAGTATGAATTTGTGAGATTCAATTTATCCTATTTTGTGTTTTGATTATCAAGTATATTTTGTGCTTCCTTGTGTGATTAATGCATGATTTAGACTAGGATGATCAACTAGTTGGTGATTGTGGATTAATTATTTACTAGGTTTTTGGTCAAACCCAGAAGACTTTGACTTTTTTCAATGTGATTATTGTTGGTCGATGCTAGGTTATAATTAGGAGTGAAAATTTATTGTGATTATTGATTGATGAAATTTCTTAGATTTAGGATCAATTTTAATGGGTTTGACTAATTATTAATGTGGCTCACTAATAATGATTAGCATGAAGGCCGATCCTCGTAGTCGTTATTAGTAGATTTACTTGTGCTATCTATGTGTCTCTCGCTTGTAGGTTATTTTGGTAGTTGTATTGGGTCTCTATGTGCATTGCTATCCTCGGGGAAGTCTATGACGCCAATCGTCTAGAGTGACCCGAGGGTAAGGGTTATTGTGTGCGCTGATTGCTCATTTTAACTATAACCAAAAAGACAAACATGTTTCTGCCCAAGACGAGGATCAGCTAGATGCCAAGCTTTTGTTCGTGGCAAAATACGTGAGGTGAGATATACTGAATAAGCAATGAACACGGAGGCCACGAACATAGAAAGTGGTGATCGTGGTATACCCACGATCTTAATCCCTAAAAGCAAGGAACTGCAACTATGTTAGCCTATAAATACAACAAGCTCTTGAAGGGCTAAGGTAAGCATGACTATCGAGAGAAATTCCAATTCTTGAAAGAAAGCTGACTTGATCATCAGAGCCTTTCCCCCGAATTACTCCCGGGATAAGTTTTGTAGGTAAGGAGATTCAAGAAGCGGACAAACAGTTTACCTGAAAGGACAACCACATCATTTTGGCACCATCTGTGGGGCAAAAAAAATCTTTTTGGGTCAGGCTCATTCAGGTAAACAATGGTGTTCACCAGGAGTGAAAAAACCATAATCAACAATCACAAGAACAGACACTTAGACGTGATGGAGGACCGTAACTTCATCAGGATCACACCCCACACAAGGAAAAATACCATAGCAAAGAAGAAACAGAAGAGGAAGAAGAGGAAGCAGAATCCCCTAACAATAACTAGGACAAGGAAAAAAGGGCATTTGTGGCATTCTTAAATGCGAATAGAGAATGTCTTTACGATCCATTTTTGAAGAAGCTCAAGCAAAAACATACAAAAATAGAAAAAAGGTCAAACCTAGATCATGAGAACCTCAACTATGAAGAAAAATTGCAGGACATTATCGCAGAAGACGATGCAGACAAATCGCCTCTAGCACCACATCTGCAAATTTTAAGATGCCAAAGGACTTCAAACTTCCCGTACAAGTTAAAATCTACGATGGGGCCACAGATCCAAAGGAGTTCCTAAATTCATACAAAAATAGCATGAGATTTTGTGACGCAGACATTGAATTGGTTTGCAAGGCGTTTCCCATCTTTTTGTCAGGAGCATCAATCACCTGGTACGAAGACCTTCCAAGTGGAAGTATTAAATCTTGGGCACAACTGTCAGACTTATTTTTAGGTTGCTTCTATCAGAAGCAAAAGTTCACTAAAATGATCACATACCTTAATAACATAGCCCAGAGAAGTGATGAAAGCCTTGCAGAGTATCACAATCGTTTTGTTACCAAACTTTTACAGGTTCGCGACTTGTCATTCCAATCATCATTATGAGCATTAATAAGAGGCATGCGATCAGGAGAGTTCTATAAAGAACTGACGAAGAATATGCTTGAAAACCCAAAGGAATTACAAAAGATAATTGAATAGCATGTGCGAACAAAGGAAGTGAACAACTGCAAGATAGAGCTGGAACAAGGTGAGAAGCGAACAACGGAGGGGAAAGGTAAACATCCCTCTCAAAGAAAGAGAGGCAGGTTCGCAAGCTACACCATTTCAGGATACGCCTCTGGCAAGGACAAGGAAAGAAATATGACAGCGAACAAGGAGATATTTTGAAAACCAACACCTATGCTAGCACTGCCAGAAAAAAAATCCAGGAATTTTACTGTGCTTTCCACAAAGATCATGGTCATGATATTGAGTATTTAAGAGACCTAATGAGGTAAATTGAAGAAAATTTGAGGAATGGGGAGGCGATCACCTTCAATGAGGAGGATGTTGTGCCTAACACTTCGCACCACAACGATCCCATGGTAATCATTGCAAAAATAGGAAATGCTATTGTACACAGAGTATTCGTGGATGATGGGAGTGCAGTTAAAATACTATTTGTCGACTGCTTCAGCAGGAAAAACATCAAGCGAATTGATCTTATGAAACTGACATCCTCAGTAGTTAGATTCACAGGCCGAGCAGAAACGCCTTTAGGTAATATA
Organism: Rubia yunnanensis; assembly: GCA_037428765.1. NCBI lineage: Eukaryota > Viridiplantae > Streptophyta > Magnoliopsida > Gentianales > Rubiaceae > Rubia > Rubia yunnanensis. Next base: position 73,356,895 of record CM075067.1, read on the forward strand.
CAACTACCTCTCACTGTTAGGGAAAATGGAGAAAATTGCACCATCATGTGCGACTTTAGGGTCATGGACACTCCGAGCATATTCAATGCTATTATAAGGATACCATGGATGAACACAGCAAAAGCAATATGGTCTCCTTATCACCTCTTCATCAAATTCCCAACTTCGGCCGGAATTGCAACTATAAGAGGAAATCAACAAACGGCGAGGCAATGCATGGTCATCACAATGAAGGCTAGAAAATGGGAGAGAATGAAAACATGTTTAATGCAATAGTAAATGGGGATTATTACAGGAATCGGGTTCGACAGCGGGCCTATGAGAAAAAATGGAGCCAAATAGTCTGGATGACGAAGATAGCTCAAAGTGCGTAAAGGTAGGAAAATGCATTCCAAATGAGGATAAGAGAATATTTATAGAAATCTTGTGAAGCCACATAGAAACTTTTGCATGGAACATTCAGAACATGGGAGGAGTAGACCCAAGAGTGGAACATTCAGAACATTGCCAGTTAAACAAAGCAGTGTTGCTTCGCTAGCAATAGGCAGAAATCAATTGAAGAAGAAGTTACAACTCTACTTCAAGCTGGCATATTAAAGGAGGTCATATATCAAAAGTGACTAGCAAACCCAGTCATGGTAAAAAAGTCAGATGCAGACTGGAGGATGTGACATGACCAAAGGATTGTTATCCTTTACTTAAAACCGATCAACTAGTTGAAGCAATTTCAGGGTAAGAGGTCCTAGCAATTTTAGATACATACAAGAGATACCCCCAGATATTTATAAATCCGGAAGATGCAGAGAAAACACCTTTTATAATGAGCTTTGGATTGTTTTGTTACGTAAAAATTCCCTTCGGATTAAAGAATGCATGAGCAACGCGCCAAAGAGTAGCCGATAGTGCATTTCATAACCAAATAGGGCAAAACGTAGAAGTATATGCCGATGACATTGTTATTAAGAGCAAGAAATTGGATAGCTTCGCTGTAGATTTACAAGAGGCATTGGATACTTTACGTGCCATAAGGATGAAGCTAAACCCCCAAAAAAACGTATTTGGAGTAGGCGTAGGAAAATTTTTAGGGTATAGGGCGTCATCAAAGGGTATCAAAGCCAACCCAGAGAAAGTCCAGGCCATAGTCAATCTCTCCCAGACGTGAACAGTCAAACAAGTGCAAATTCTAATGGGATCGCTAGCAGTGCTTAGCAGGTTCGTCTCAAAAGCGGCGGAGAAGCATTTTCCACTATATAAAGTTTTAAGAAAGGCCAAGAAGTTTAGCTGGAATGAAGATTGTCAGACAACTTATGATGGTTTGAAGGAACAGTTTCTAGAACTACCAACCCTGAAATCTCCCAACCCTGGAGAAACTTTATACTTGTACTTGGTGATCTCACAAGCACTAGCAGACTTCATTGAAGAGATGACCAATAAAGAAATGCAAAAAAGCGGGCATATATCATAGCCCGAGGATCGATAAAGGCAAGTAAAAATGGGAAGATGATATGAATATCAAATGCTTTAATGGTGCTTTAAATGGTTTTGTGGATCAACTTTATGATGAAGAATTGAAGAAGGAGTCATCATCGACATCTTGGATTTATTGTTCAAGACTGTCGACGAACTGAAAACATCATGAAGAACACTATACTCTTTTTTCCCATTGGGTTTTTAATGAGGTAGTGTGATCACTGTAAAATATTGTAAAATTATTTCATTTTGGATTTTTTGGACTGATAGCTCATCCATGTGGGCTTTGAAGAGCTGAATTTTGAAATACACTCCATTAGGGTTTAGTATATTCAGTTTTGTTATGATTAGAATTAGATTTGGTAAGATTAGATAAGGTAATATTCTTTAAGGTTACTTCTTGAAAAATTCGACTTGATTACCTTATATTACCATTTATTTTAGGTATGTTAGTTAAATATAGTTTTAGCTTCTTAAAGCTGCCATAAGTCAATTCAGTTTCCAATTGTGTTTAGGGTTTATGGCCGAAATATACCCTATAAATAGGGGAGGCCTTTGGACGAATTTCACACCACATTTATCAATCAAAATACAACCTTTTGAGTTCATACTCTTTTCTTGCGAGCTATTCCATTGTTGCTTAACCCCGAGGGCTAGTTAAGTATCAATAAACTTTGTAATCTGATCCTGAGGGCTAGTTAGAGAGCGAGTCAAAATTGAGTGTACCCCGAGGGCTAGACCTTAAATTTCGTGCGGCATTGAAGGGTTTGGGAGTTCCCTTGTTTTGTCAAAGATCTTAATTCTACAATCCAAATTCTTCGCAAGGGGATTCATATCAGAAGAAGTGGCATGGATATTGTTTGTTTGTGGCACATCCAGCAGAGAGGGATGTGAGGCAGTATTAATATTCATAAACCCAGAGGGAGGTGAATACAGATACTCACTACTCTTTGATTTCCCGCTTACCAATAATGAAGCAGAATATGAGGCCTTGATCTGTGGGCTAGACCTTACAATCAGATTGAAGATTAAGAGTGTTCGAGTGATTCGCTAATTTTGGTCTATAAAGTACTAGGAGACTATGAAGTATGAGAAGAACAGTTGGTGAAATACTTAAGGAATGTTGAAGAACTCATAGCCCAGCTCAAGTACTTCGACATACAGCACGTACCACAAAGCAAAAATACAAAGGCAGATTCACTAAGCAAGATAGCGACAACAGAGTTTGACTCTCTCAATGAACTTGGAGATGTGGTGGTAGAAGTCATTCTAGTCATAAACACAGTGTCAACTATTGTTTCGGTAGTTCAAATTGATGAAGTAAACTGGATGGCGCCACTTATAGATTTCTTTGCCAAAGGAACACTGCCTGAAGATAAAGTGTAGGCTAGGAAGTTGGATTTACGTTCTAGCTATTACACCTACGAAGATAGGACCTTGTACAAGAAGGGTTTTATGTCTCTGTGGATAAAATGCGTAGAGCCAACACAAGCAGCCAAAATTTTAAAAAAGGTTTATGAAGGCCTGTGTGGAATGCATTAGGGAGCGAGAATAATAGCAAAGAAGATCATTAGAGCTGGATACTACTAGCCGACTATGATCAATGATGCACACAACTTCATGCTTAAATATAGAAGTTTCCAAATCAACGTTTCACTGTCGCATAAGCCACAATAGGCGAAGGCATTGCCAATAGGCGAAGGCAGTGCCAATAGGCGAAGGCAGTGCCAATAGGCAAAGGCAGTAGTAATCAACTACTTTACAGAATGGGTGGAGGTGAAACCATTGGGGTGAGTAACAGGTGAAGCCCTTAGGAAATTCTTGTGTAAAAACATAGTATGTTGCTTTGGGGTGCCACTTACCATTGTAACGGATAATGATGCGCAGTTCACAAGTGGTGTATTCACAGATTGGTGTTCCAAGCTTAAAATTCTCCAGAAGTTTACCTCTGTAGTGCACCCTCAAGCCAATGGCCAAGTGGAGGTACTGAACAGGACTGTCGTTCACGAAATCCAGAAGCGGCTGGTAGGAAATTTAACTAGATGGGTAGATAATTACCAAATACACTATGGTCGTATAGAACAACTGTTCGAGAACCAATAGGGAAAACACCATATAGTCTAGTTTAGGGTCACGGAGCAGTTATACCTGTGGAAATTGGTAATTCAAGCCTTTGAGTGTGTGATTACAAGGAGAGAGGCAACTCGGATATGAAAAGGTTGGAAATGGATGAACTGGAAGAGAAAAGGGATTTGGCAACGCTTACAGAAAAATGATGACGAGAGCTTGTAATCAAAAAGTGAAGGAAACATGATTTTAGATAGGCGACCTAGTGCTAAGAAAGAATGAAGCTAGTCTAGCAGAGAAGCGAGGAATGATATGCCCAAAGTGGGAAGGACCCTACATGATCACCAAAGCTCACAAGTCCAACAACTACGAGTTAGAAAGGATGGATGGTACTAGTGTTCCGAACACGTTGCATATGATCAACTTAAGAAAGTTTATTCTAGATTTGAAGAAGAATGTAGCGAATATCCACCTGTACAGATGCCAGGGTATTATCCTTGGTTTCTTTCTTTCTATTGTTTCTGATACAACATTACCGTGGAAATATATTATCAATACAAAAAACCACCTCGCTGTACCACGATCACATTTCTCATTCTTTAATTATACACGATAGAAAATATTCTTCAACGCCCAGATTTTTCAAGTCTTGTAGCTTGAAAAACATGAAGCTACAAATTTTACACAATCACAGATGCTTGAAAGCTATGCATCTTGCAACTTTATACATCAAACAATTTCAAGCCATAGATCTTGCACAGCCAGCGACCCTTGCAAGCTTTGAATCTTGCGACTTTGCAAATCAAACAATTACAAGCTATAGATCTTGCACAAATCGCGAACCTTTCAAGCTTTACATCTTGTAACTTTGCCATATACATAACTGCAAGCTATAGATCTTGCTATTAGGCAAACATGCCTCTAATATAGCGACAAAAGTAAGCAACAGATCTTGCAGCTTCGCACATTATATACTCTAAACAAAGCAAGCAATAACTTTGCTACAAGAAAGATATGCCTATGAAACTGTGATTAAAACAAGTTATAGATCTGGCAGCTTCGCAACTTCTGACTCCCCCAGCAAAAAACCCACATAATTAAAGAGAACAGATGATAGCTAATTCAGCAACAATGAAGATGCAAGATTTACAAAGTCATAAGCAAATTTGTTAAAACATTACAGGAAAGGGTAAGTGGTTCAAAATAACAGATCAATCTACGCCTTAAGGCTCGCAAAGATCCAGAAGATGACGATCCACCATAGCGATGGCCACGCTCAACTTTGCGAAAAAAATCCCCAGCCCTTCGTTGATTCTCTTCAACGGCCTCTTTTTCACTAACCAAATGCTTGTAACGCCATTTCATATGCAAATAGGCGGGATGGCATATAAACGCTCTTTGCACCATGTGCCAAAGATGTAAATCATAAAACGCCTTGAAGTCAGTGATTGGGCCAAACTCCTCGCGATCCAATTGCATACCCATAACATTGACGGTTTCTTCATAACATTGACGGTTTCTTCATAACATTGACGGTTTCTTCATACCTTTTCATCTTAGTTCTCAAGTTATGTACTTCCTTTTCTAGGGACCAGATGTGTAACCGAACAGCCTCAGACAAGTTAATCATCTGACCACCAAATTCCACTGTAACATCTCCACGACCAGTAGCCCTTCGAGATGATGAGGGGAGAGCTTGGAGTTTATCGTTATATTCAACACAAGCATGCTCAACTTGATGCACATATCTATCAAGTCAGTTGCACTCAGTGTGAAGCTCCTCATTATTACTTTGCAGCTGTGTTTTATAGCAAACGGCTCATCGAATTTTGCCTACCAACCAAGAGCAGAAGTTGATAAGTGATCACAGTCATCCTGCTTTTTCTCCAACTTATCCAGCAAATCATCAATACGAGCACATTGTTTATCAATGATCAACATCTTCGGATGGGCCTCACGAGTTTTACTCTCACCATAATCTCTAACTTCCACTTGTTGGCGGAACATCTTCACCATGTTTAACGGTTGTCGATGAATAAGACTGTTTTGCTCGCTTAAGATCCTATGTAAATTGCACAAAGCATCATAGCTATCCTTCACGGTTGTATTCCACATCTTTTCATGTTCACTGATACACGGAAGTATATAATTCAAATGTATACCTAAATATAATGCCCACTCTTGAACACAGACATGGACATTAAGTGATCGTAAGTATTTTCCAACAGATTCAAGATCAACTAAACCACGAACAATGTCCTTGCCATGCGATTCAACATTATACCCATCGGGAATGAGCTTACTACAAGGATAACTTATAGACGAAGAGGGAAATGAAGACAAAGTAGGATGTTGCTTCCCAATGCATAAGGGAAGCGATTCCATACATGAAAATAGATCAGAAGAAAAAACCTCTCACACTCTTCGGTGAAGGATCGGGTGGCACGAAGCAAGCTAATAGGTTCACAAAGGGGATCATTATGTTCCATAAAGTCAAGGCTTTTCAAGAATTTAGGATCAACCAAAATAGTGAAGCCCTACACATAAGTAAGGGCGATAAGAAAGCATAGAACATGACAAATATATCAACTTTCATACCTAAAGATGCACAAATAGGATAGACACACATCAAAATATTTTTTTAGGTTTACAATCCAAAAAGTAAAATACGCTAAGAATTAACTAACTTCAGAGTTTGAATTAGGCGTAGGTTGAGCAACGATTGTGGAAGCATCTTGGCTTGGTTGCTTAGTGCATTCTCCTCGCTGGGCTGCTGGATGGGAGTTTCAATGATCGTATTAACTTCACTAGCCACACTGGCATCGGGGTTAGGATTTGAAGCATCAATGTTAGGCTTAAATGGAAGATATTTGAAATAATACACCTCACACTCCTTCAGCTTAGCCACTAAAGGAAAACTTGGAAGGCTAGCAAGATACGTGAGCAAGGCATATGGATATCCTCCTTCACCAATCTTTTGGATAAAGGCTTTGTTAAGATTCACCCTCTTCTTTTCCAGGGTATCAGTGCACTTCTCCAGAGAAGGCAAACTCTTAAGATCACAAGTGGGATTCCAATTGTATTGATTCTTCACAGTCTCGCAGTTTTCAACGGTGAAATCATCTTTGGAAATATCCTCAAAACATTTATAGAACAACTTGGTATTGCAGAGTCGATCTACCAGCACTTGGGGTATTGAGGTAATGCAGAACTCATAATGAAGCTGAGTCACCTCTACCCCTGCAACCCTAGCACACTCCTCAGCGGTGCTCGCTTTTTCCTCAGCAGCCTTCGCCATCTCCTCAGTGGCTTTAAGCAAACTCTCTAGTGTTGCACATTTGGTTTCTTGTGCTTTGTACTTCTCCAATAGTGACTCATCAATAGGAGAACACTTGGACAGCCGCTCACTCACAATTTGAAGGCCTTCACCGACCTTATAAGCCAACAACACATGGGATGAAGTTATTCAGCATTTATAAACAAGAGATCAAGATATAAGGAAGGCTATTAAAGTTTGGTTCCAGACTTACCACATCCAGTGTGTTAGGTAAAGAAAGGTTAGAAAGGATATGAGAGATCATCCCCTCCGCCAATGGATTCTTAGTTCACGGCACAATCTGCGAGTCGGTTTAGTTGACAAGCCCTTTTTCAAGGGGGGGCAGAATGTCTTGAAGGCCCACCACCCCTACCCCTCATATTCTTCTTCTTCATTAACACATTAATGGGGAAACAATGTTCCCCCTACCTCATTAATTTTACCCATCTCAACAGGGCCAGTAGTGTTTGCACCTTTAGGCACGGTGTTACTCCCAACAGTATTATCGACATGTACAATAGCCTCGTCTACCTTCTTATCATCACCTTCAAAGAGAGATCGGTCAACCTCACTTTTAGATAGGTCCATATCTGAAACAAAATGAACATCGTAGATCAAAATGAACACACGCAAAAAGTAAACAAAATAACAGTTTGTCAAAATATGAAAGAGTACAGATCGAACACATAAAAAAAGCAAACAAAACACCTTCAGCATCAAAGTCAGTGTGGCAAAGATGTTATGTATGCACATGAACCGTGGCCACGATCTTTATCTCTTTGGTAAAATGGACACTCAGACCAAGAAGGTTAGACTTAGGAACCTTGTAGTTCCAAGAAGGTACAGTAGCTTCAGGAGCTTGTTTTACTTATATAAAAAAAAGTATCTTGTATGCCAATTACCAACATTATTAGGGAAACCACTTACAAGCTAAACCCCAGGATCACGGGATAAAATTCCTCTACAGTGTTTTTCACTTTTCGGGGGTGATAGAAGTTGTGAAACAACTCAAGAGTGAAAGGAACGTTCTTTTTTTCACACACCCAAAGAAACTCCATTATGGTAGAAATGCCCTTGGGATGAAATTGGGACAACGCAACCTTATACAACGGGGAAGCTCAATCACATGTGTATGGAGAGAGAAATAATGGCCAAAGTTCAGGTAGGCTAGATAACAGGAAATATAGCCAGGTGGAGGAGTGTGAACACATTCATAATTTGTAGGCGAGCGAAGCTTAAAAGAAGTGAGGAAAGGGAAATAATTATTTAAATCATTTACATCGAACCAGTCAGAATACTGTGTATGGTGGAGGATCCGATGGCATGACCGAAATCCGCATCGGAGGAAGCATCTTCTACGGGAGACTTAACACGGTTAGAGGAAGACATATGATCCTAAAGTTGGAATTAACAACCTTAATTAGGGTCAAACACAACGGGCACAAGTTTTGTAGAACAAAGAATTACAAAAAACAAGCCAGGGAAGATGACTGGAAAATAGTTAGACACAATCACCAAAATTACTAGAAAATGAGGAACAACTCCAACATATCAAATCTAGAATATGCAGCAAAGGAATTGAAAATTAAGTTAATAACAAAACTTACTCTTGAAGAGGATGAAGGAAGGTAATACACAGAAAACCTAGGGATGCTCAGAGAGGATGAAAGCTTGGGCAACATAGGGGATGAATTGAAACGAAAGTGAGAAAAGATACTTAAATATCAACAATAAATAGCAAGATCGAGGAAGACAACCCATTTAGAGAAACACAATAATGATAAAATGACACAAAAAGCAAAGTATCTTTTGCTTATGTCGAGACGGCGGTGGTAGATGAAAAGAGAACACATTGATTGAGGGCAACATTTAATTATTCGTTTCAAATTCCTCATTTAAGAGGTAAAATGAAAACAAACGTCAGGAAAATACAGACTGGAATACTGAAGAATGAGGAGCGAATCTTGGGTTTTAGAAACAAAATCATCGCAAAAATAGCCTTACCATTAGGAGTTCAAAATTCAAATACTTCAAATTTGAAGAAAAATCGAGGATAGAGATATAGCCATAAAGCTAAAGTCACTTCGCAATACCGACAAACGCAATATTAAATGACAAACAACCCATGGACAAGTAACATCTGTTCGCATTTAAACCACACATCCGTTTCTTTAAGCCTTCTTGGCTAGTGGGGACTTATGGTGTATATATGGCCCAGGGATCAAGGGGCTGATGACCGCTAGGCCCAGCCCAATGTTATCCCACAATGAGATGAACATGTTTCATCCCAAGACAAGGATCAGCTAGATGCGGAGCTTCTGTTCATGGCAGAATACGTGGGCCGAGATATATGGAATAAGTAACGAACACAAAGGCCACAAACGCAGAACGTGGTGATCGTGGTATGCCCATGATCTTAATCCCTAAAAGCGAGGAACTGCAACTATGTTAGCCTATAAATACAAAAAGCTCTTGAAGAGCTAAGGTAAGGGTTACTATGGAGAGAAATTCCAATTCTTGAAAGAAAGCTAAGTTGATCGCCGGAGCCTTTCTCCCGGAATCGCTTTCGGGATAAGTTTTGCAGGTAAGAAGATTTAAGGAGCGGACAAGCGGTTTACCTGGAAGGACCACCACATCATTTAATATATTCTTGTGTCGGTAAGACCAAGTCTGAAATATTCTTGTGCTGATAAGACCAAGTCTGGCATATTCTTGCGTCGATAAGACCAAGTATGAAATATTCTTATACGGATAAGACCAAGTCTAACATATTCTTGCGTCCATAATACCAGGTCTAAATTTTCTTGCGCTAATAAAGCCACGTTCGATAATATTCTTGCATCGATAAGACAAAGTTTGAATTTGCTTGTGATGATAAAGCCAAGTTTGACAATATTCTTGCATCGATAAGACCAAGTTTGAATTCTCTTGCACTGATAAAGCCAAGTTCGACAATATTCTAGCATCGATATGACTAAGTCTGAATTCGCTTGCGCTTATAAAAGCAAAGCTTGACAATACTCTTGTGTCGATAAGACCAAGTCTGAATTTGCTTGCACTGATAAAGCCAAGTTCGATAATATTCTTGCATCGATAAGATCAAATTCATTAAAATTACTTGTGCCCATAGATCCATGTTTGATGACAAAACTTGTTTGACAGATGGTTTACGACTATAAGACCAGTTCGATAGTTTGCATTGAGAACCACACAAGTTTGATGATTGCTCTTGTCCAATGGATGGACCCACAAATAAACAAAGTGCACAACTCGATGAAAAATGACACATCGAAAAGATAGACATGCATAATAAAAATTATGTTGAAAATGGCCAAGTTTGACTATTTAGTTTCCATCGACAAGACCAAATTTGACTATTTCACCTACCTTGATAAGACCAAGTTCAACTATATCACTTGTGTCAAAAAGACCAAGTTAGACGACTATTGGGGTTAACAATTATTTACTTACGTTGAATGGACGAAGTTTGACAATTATTTACTTACGTCGAAACAATGAAGTTTGATAATAACTCTCACAGCGAAGGGATATAGAATTCACTTGCATCAGAAGGATGAATTACATGGTTACAAAGGATAAAGTACAAAGCCGCTTACGATAGCGTGCCAAACGCTACGATCGGTTTTTATATATATTGCATGAAGAGAATATTGATTAGTTATCTACAAAAAACAAGCAACTCCCTCTTACGCCAAAGTATGATGAAAGTGAAATAAAAAGCCTTCGTAGGCCAACAACCACATCCATTTATCTGCTCAGTGGATTCATAGGTTATATGCCGCATCCAGTCCATGACAGAAAAGTCTTCTAGGGATGAGACGTCATCAGTAATAATGGGTGTCCTTCGACTGAGAGGGGTAGTGTACCCAAGGAGACAACTGCTGAAAGTCAAAGGACACCCTTCTCAATTCCAAATTCATTAAAAATGAATCATACAACCAACACTATATCCAGCTATGAGATTTATGATTACCTTCATGATCGGCTCTACATTTGAAACAATTATCTGCTCACATTCTTCCGCCTAGGACAACATTATCCCAATATAATACTATGTACACACAATCAGTTGGACTATCGAATATCCTCTAGTTTCAGCCCAGCTAGTATGTCCCCCTCGGCGAGGGATTAAATCTTCAGGGACCATAAGTCATCTATGGATATAGCCTTCGATACCTAAGTTCAACATTCGATGGAACATACCTTCAAAGGATGGAAGATCACTTAGTTTTTCTAGGGGTTTTAATGACATAGTAGGATTAGAACCTATATGGGCTGGGCCAAGTCCAAAAGAAGATATCAAAACCTCTTTGGTCGTGGCCCTCTTGTTATTGTAGCCTTCTTATAAAGAATACGAGCACTAGCATTATACACTTGCTCCAAGCCTTGCTTATGAATCTCGAACTTTTTCTTCCTCGAACCTTGATGTGGAAGACTCGACATTAGAATCCCCCATTTAAAGAAGATACATGGCTCGAAAGTGTAAGATTTTGAAAAAAAAACCTTCGAGCAAGGAAGAATACTCGATAGCTCTGATAAGGAGCCATCAAAACCCTAAGTGTCCATTTAAAACCTTTTGAGTTTGAAGCAAAGAAATAACTATCTTAGAAAACTTAAGTGTTCATGCCATACTGACAGGTTCGAAGACCATATATTCTTGACTCTTGAGATCAACAGTTGTAATTAATATCCCTTGATGGATCAAACTCTTAAAGTCCGTCAATAAGATATAGTTCTTCGAGTCCTTAGATTCACACTTAACTTTAATGGGGGCTCTTGATGATACTCTTATGTAGTTGGAGTTAGGCCGCAACACTTAAAATAACATATTTGGGATGGCTTAGCCCAACAGGGTTTAGCCATGTAGGGTTCAATATTGTCATTTATTACATGTTAGGGTTTAAGTGCTTTAAATATGGAGGTATGTCCTTTATTTATGATGCATTCACTATTGTTCCTTATTTACTAATATTGGGGACTGACTTTACCATCAGAGGGTTTTCCCCCCGGAGCATCTCCAGGGGCTCTGTCTTGCAGGTCACGGTGTAAGGTTGAAGGAGGCGCGGTCAGATTGGGTTCTAGATGCATCAAGAGTATAGGTGAGTTAGACGGATGTGTTTTGAAATATCCTTTTCCTTCGCAAGTACTACTCTTACAAGTTTTATTACTCCTCTGTCTCACTTAAAATTGCTTATTTACTTTTTGAGCTTCAAATTTTGTAAATTTTGATCCTAAATATAAATTGATATCATATCTTACCTATTATAAAAGAACTAATCCTTTCTTCCCAAGCCGTTTTAGGTACGGTACCAAGTCCTCTTCGTTTCTTCATTTCTGGTGCTTGCTTGCTCCTGCCTACTATCTATTCAGACTTTCAATTTTTCTATGTAAAAATTTCCCGGTAATCAGTTCCCTCCTCATCCCACCTGCCTGGTTCAGACGCCTCACTGCTACGTGCTCCTTTTTTCATTCCACGCATGTCTATTTAAAGCGACTCACCTTCCCACCCTCCCTTTTATTCTTACTTTCTCCTGCTTTCTTTTCACGTTCTTTCTTCTCCGAGTCTCCTACAAGTGAATTTAGGGATTTTTTTCAATGGCCATCCCCTTTCCTGAAATAGGGATCATAATTTTGGGTTTTTAGGGTTCTAATTTCGGATTCTTACAGGCTCATAATTTGGGGTTTTTAGTTCTCATTCCGGGTTCTACGGTCGTAATTTGGGATTTTTAGGAGTTTGGGTTTTAATTTTGGGTTCTTACAAAAGGGATGTAAGTTCCTTCGGGTTCTAATTTTGGGTTCTTACAAAAGGGATGTAAGTTCCTTCGAGTTCTAATTTTGGGTTCTTACAAAAGGGATGTAATTTCCTCCGGGTTATAATTTTGGGTTCTTACAAAAGGGATGTAAGTTCCTTCGGGTTCTAATTTTGGGTTCTTACGGGCTCATAATTTAGGGTTTTAGGAGTTCTCATTTTGGGTTCTCCAGTTTGTAATTTGGGATTTTTAGGAGTTTGGATTTTAATTTCGGGTTCTTAAGAAAGGGATGTCAGTTCCTTAATTTGGATGTGTTTTAGTGCTTGTTGCGCATTTCGGGTTCTTACGAAAGAGATTTCAGTTCATTTTAATCTCGGCTTAATAGGCTTGTAATTTGGATATTTGTTGATGTTTGTTGCACCCTCAATTTTAATTCTAGGTTCTTACGAAAGGGATGTTACCTATTGTTAAAGCACCAATCCTTTCTTCCCAAACCAGTATAGGTATGGTACCAAGTCGGCTTCTTCTTTTCTTCATTTCTAGTGCTTGCACTGTGAGAGACAACACGTATTACTTTAGTTTTTCAGTGTTTCTACCTCAATTTTCAGCCCAAAAAATCCGAAGTAAATGTGAATGAACTAAAAAATTCACTTCCAAAAAAAAAAATTCACACGGTTTTTTTTTAGAAAAAACTGAGGCAAAAAGTAAATCCAACCGATGTCGCACCAAATTTCTGAAACAGCAGTAAAAAAATTTGAAAGCAATAGCTGTGCGACTTTGCACAGATTCCGAAGTGAGTAATTTTGACACGATGATAGCGCGACTTTGCACCTGATATTTCGCTAATTAAAAAACTACCAAAAGCAGAATCGACGTCGATTCTACTTTCGATAATAGTTCATAGCCTAACAAATGTTTTCCAGCAATAATCTAAAGCTCGACTCAGGCAAAATAGCAGCAATATACAAACAGAACAAGAGAAATTAGAGAAATTGCAAAAACAATGGAATCAAAGATGAATTACAAACAAAAAAATACATTAATTTACAAAAAAATTAACCAAACATAATCACCGGCGGACGAAGGGTTTCAAACTCTTGAGCAGCATCGGACGCAACGAAGCAAGGCGGAGAAAGGCGGCCCTTGGAAGAGCCGAACTCTAGCGAGACGGGGCAGCGCAGCAGCAGATCTCCGGCGTCAATAGCAGCGGTGGAGACAGAGTGGAATTGCAAAACAGAGGAATTGGAGTCGCGGTGACAGAGATGGATTGGCGGTCGGCGTCTGAATAGATGGTGGTTGGCGTCTGAATTGCTGGGGGTCGGCGGCGGTCTTCCCAAATGTGACGAGGGGAACAGGTGTTGAGGTGGTGTTGACGAGGGGAACAGGCGTTGAGGTGGTGTTGACGAGGGGCACAGAGCGTCGCGGTGTCGTTGACGAGCGGAGGGATATGAGGTGGTGGCGATGTGAGGTGGGGGCGATGTGAGGTGGGGGCGATGTGAGGTGGGGGCGATGTGAGTCGATGAAAACAATGGAGGAGGAGGAGCTCTATTGGTTTTTGGTATATCAGAGAAGGATCGAGGGATCGATGTGGGCGGTGTAGGTTTATATAGTTTTAGGGTTTGTAGTGATATTGGGCCGATCATAATTTGCAGGCCAATAGATTTTGTAGATTCTTAGGGTTTGAAGATTTTATTTTTATTCAATTTTGTTCTAAACTTTTCAACCAATAGTGTTATTAAATGCTTTTCAGCCCAATACGTTTTTATTAAATGCTTTTCAGCCCAATACGTTTTTATTAAATGCTTAAATTCTTAATTGTGTTATTTAGATTTTTTAATTAAATTAAATTTATTTAATCAATGAAGTGATTCTATATTTATATGTTTATTTAATCAATGAATTTACTCTATGTATTCAAAATTCATCATGTTATACTCCCTCCATTTTTTTTTCATTGGCACCTCTCTTTTGGTGTTAGAATTGAGGAGATGCTAAATGAGTGGATGAAATTGAATTGAAAGAAGAGAAAGTAAAATGAGTGGATGTAAAAACCTTAAACTTGCCCAAAATAGCAAGTGCCAATTAAAAAAAATACCACTTTTAGTAAGTGTGCCAATGAAAAAAAACTAAGGGAGTACTAAGTCAGATATTCATGTTAAGTCAATTTTTCAGTTTTATAGGATAAAATAATTATATATCTATCAAATGAAGTAGTTACCATAATGTTACGTACTCAGCAAAAAATTAGTGTATGTATAGGAAAATAAGTCATTAGTGTATGTATGGAAAACTACTATGTGGCCAAAATATTTTGTTATCCCATTACCCTAATGCTCCGAAATACATAATTTTTGTTATTCTTTCCTAAACATAGAAATATAATATAAATTTATTTTTTGGTGAAAATTCAGAAAGCGCTAGGACATGTTCTAGAGTAAGTTAGTGTTGAATATTTAGAAGTAAGAACGGAAAATCAGAAAGGATTACAGATATATTCTTATGCCCAAATGTTGATAAATATTCTGTTACAAACTTGGAAAATACAATGAGGGTGTATATGGTAGCATCACATTTGAGCGGATTTCAATTTTGAGTTACGAGTAAAGTTTTAACTTTTTGCCCTTAGGTCCCTCCAAGAAAGATGGAGTTGTCGAATCAAAAAATTGACGACACCAAAATGAAATTCAATAATATAAGATTGTAAATTTGCAATTTGAGCATGTATAAAACAATTTATTTTTTTGGTAAAAATTTGGAAAGCGCTAGCACATGTTATAGAGTAACTTAAAGTTGAATACTTAGAAGTAAGAAAGGAAAATAAGAAAGGGTTACGGATATGTTCTTATGCCCGAATTTTGATAAATATTATGTTACAAACATGAAAAATACAATGAGGGTGTATGTGGTAGCATCACGCTTGAGCGGATTTCAATTTGGAGTTATGAGTAAAGTTTTAACCCTTTACACTTAGGTCCTTCCAGAAAGTTGGAGTTGTTGAATCATGAATTTGATGGCTCAAAATGAAATTCAATAATATAGGATTATGAATTTGCAATTTGAGCATGTATGGGTGAACGAAAGGCATCGAAAGTCAACATTGATTACTTCCACATAGTCTTGGGAAATTGCACTATTGCCCAAAGTTATGTTACCCTATTATCCATTGCTCCAAAGCACATGATTTTTTTTATTCTTACATATATAAATATAAAATAAATTATTTTTTTGATGAAATGTTGGAAAACGCTAGTACATGCTCTAGAGTAACTTAGAGTTGAATACTTAGAAGTAAGACTGGTAAAACGGAAAAGATTACAAACATATTCTTGTGCATGTTTTATTGATAAATGCTATGTTATGGACTTGGAAAATACAATGGGCGTGTATAGGGTACCATCACGTTCGAGCGGATTTCAATTTGGAGTTACGAGTAAAGTTTTTTTTACTTTTTGCACTTAGGTCCCTCCAAAAACTTTTGAGTTGTTGAATCATGAAATTGACTACACCAAAATGCAATTAAATAATATACAGTTTTGGTTTCCAATTCGGGCATGTATGAGTGAACGGAAGAGCCTCAAAAGTCAACATTGATTACTTCGACACAGTCTTGGAAAATTACACTATTGCCCAAAGTTATGTTACATATTATCCAATGCTCCAAAACAAATAATTTTTTTTATTTTTGCCTAAATATAGAAATATAAAATAAATATTTTTTAGATGAAATATTGGAAAGCGCTAGTATATGTTCTAGAGTAACTTAAAGTTGAATACTTAGAAGTAAGACTGGTAAAATGGAAAAGATTACAAATATATTCTTATACATGTTTACTGACAAATACTATGTTACAGACTTGGAAAATACAACCGGGGTGTATAGGATACCATCACATTCGAGCGGATTTCAATTTGGAGTTACGAGTACAGTTTTTACTTTTTGCACTTAGGTCTCTCCAAGAAAGTTGGAGTTGTCGAATCAAAAAATTGACGACACCAAAATGTAATTAAATAATATACAGTTTTGGCTTCCCAATTTGGGCATGTATGGGTGAACGGGAGGGCCTCAAAAGTCAACATTGATTACTTCTATGCAATCTTGGAAAATTACACTATTGCCCAAAGTTATGCTACCCTATTATCCATTGCTCCGAAATACATGACATTTGTTATTCTTGCCTAACTATAAAAATATATAAATTATTTTTTTGATGAAATGTTTGGAAGCGCTAGTACATGTTATTGAGTAACTCATACAGGTGTCTCCTAGCAACCAAATTTTATACTACTTATTTTATATACTACTTATTTTATATTATTATGAATAAGCAGTATATAAAATTTTATTAAGTGAAAAATAAAATTTATTCATTGATGTTTGACTTCGATCACACATTACTCGAACTCTATGTTTTTAATTTATTTCATTTGAAAATTATAAACATAAAGTCACGCTTAAAAGTATAGTTATAAAATCTTTTAAATGTTTTTAAAAAATGGAGTAGTATAAAATATTTACAAAATTATTATTTAGTTTTTTTAACATTAAATTTTATTATTAAAATCTCAATCATTTGTTACTCGAACTCTACATTTAATTTATTTCATTTAAAAATATAAAATAAAATCTTAGATAAAAGTATAGTTATAAAATCTTTTAAAAGTTTAAAAGAAATGGAGTTGCACAAAAAAATTACATATTATATTTTTGTTTTAATAAAGAAATTACATTATGCACACACACACACATATATATATATATTCAATTATTCTAAATCGTGCATCAGAAGGGTGTCTGCGAGATGTACTTGCGACACCGATCAGAATAATAATCGACGTCATCGACGTCGGTAAGCTAGACATACGTGCGACATCGGTCATTCAAGTCTGCGAGAGTGACTTGCGATGTCAATTGTGACGTCGGTAAGCCAGACATGCGTGCGACCATCGGTCATTCATGTCTGTGCGAGTGACTTGCGATGTCGGTCCAAAACACAACCGACGTCAGTAAGCTAGACATGCGTGCGACATCGGTAATAGTAGGCTTTTACCTCAATTTTAAACAAACCGAGGTAAAAAATGTACTTTTACCTCGGTCACGTGCCTTTAACCAAAAAAACCAAAGTAAAAGGAGCAAAGTAATAGGTTAATTTTCTTGTAGCGTTGCTTCCTCCTGCCTGCTATCTATTATGACTTTCAATTTTACTACCAACTACTGCAGGTATGCAACGATTTTGCAGTGGTCGGTTCCCTCCACAGCCCACGTGCCTAGTTCAGACACCTTACTGCTAAGTGCTTCTCCTATTTTCCTTCCACGTCTATCCGTTTAAGGTGACTCACCTCCTCACCTTCCTTTTTATTCTTACTTTCTCCTTCTTTTTTCACGTTCTTTCTTCTCCGAGCCTCCTACGTGTGAATTTAGGGGTTTTTTCAATGGTAATCCCCTTCACCAAAATAGGGATCGTAATTTGGGGTTTTAGGGGTTCTAATTAATTTTGAATTCTTACGGGCTTTTAAATGGGGGGTTTTAGGAGTCACATTCTGAGTTCTCTGGTTCGTAATTTGGGATTTTTTGGAGTTTGGGTTTTTATTTTGGGTTCTTACGAAAGGGATGTCAGTTCCTTAGGGTTCTAATTTCTGGTTCTTAGGGGCTCATAATTTGGGGTTTTTTGGAGTTCTCATTTCGAGTTCTCTGGTTCGTAATTTGGAGTTTTTCAGTAAATTGGGTTTTAATAGAAGGTTCTTACGGAAGGGATGTCAGCTCCTTAATTTGGATGTGTTTTAGTGCTTGTTGCGCACATCGGATTCTTACCAAAAGGATTTCGGTTTGTTTTAATCTAGGCTTACTGGGTTCGAAATTTCGATATCTTTTGATGTTTGTTGCACCCTCAATTTTAATTTTGGGTTCTTACGAAAAGGATCTTACCTATTATAAAAGCACTAATCCTTTCTTCCTAAGTCGGCTTAGGTACAGTACCAAGTCTTCTTTATCTTTTCTTCATTTATGGTGCTTGCTTCCTCTTGCCTGCTATCTATTCTGACTTTCAATTTTGCTACCTTCTACTGCATGTATGCAACAATTCCTCGATTGTCGGTCCCCTTTTCAGCCCACCTGCCTGGTTCGGATGCCTCACTGCTACGTGTCGCTCCTCTTTTCCTTCCATGCCTGTCTATTTAAGGTGACTCACCTTCCCACCCTTCTTTTTATTATTACTTTCTCCTGCTTTCTTTTCACGTTCTTTCTTCTCCGAGCCTCCTACAAGTGGATTTAGGGATTGTTTCAACGTCCATCCCCTTCACTGAAATAGGGATTGTAATTTGGAGTTTTTAGGTGCTCTAATTTTAGGTTCTTACGGGCTCGCAATCTAGGGTTATTAGGAGTTCTGATTTTGGGTTCTCCTGTCCCTAATTTGGGGTTTTTAGGAGTTTGAGTTTTAATTTTGGGTTCATACGACGAAAGGGATGCCCGTTCCTTGGGGGTTCTAATTTCGGTTTCTTATGGGCTCGTAATTTGGGGTTTTAGGAGTTCTCATTTTGGGTTCTTTGGTTTGTAATATGGGGGTTTTTAGGAGTATGGGTTTTAATTTCCAATTCTTATGAAAGGGATGCCAGTTCCTTAATTTGGATGTGTTTTGGTGCTTGTTGCACAGTTTTGGTTCTTACTAAAGGGATTCCAGTTCGTTTCAATCTCAGCTTATTGGTTTCGTAATTTGGAAATTTTGATGTTTGTAGCACCCTCAGTTTTAATTCCAAGTTCTTACAAAAGGGTTTTTGGTTCCGTAATTTGGATGCCTCACTACAAGAAACATGACCTATTACCTCACCCCTTTTACCTCAATTTTTTTGTTGACACCAAATAACCGAGGTAAAAAGTTCTTTTATCTCAGTTTTTTTTTCGAAGTAAAAGATAGTAATTACCTCATTTATAAGAAAACCAAAATAAATAATTTGTTTTTTACCTTAGTTATTTTTTGAACCAAAGCAAAAGGTTTAAAAACGAAGTAAATAATCTTACCGATTAACGTGCGATGTTGCACGTGTTCTTTGAAAACGTTGCCCGACTTCGCTAGACACGCCGTTGATGTTGGGAGGTATTGCGAACTAATTGCAAAGTCACATTATTTGGTGGAATGTAAAATTAAGGTTATAAGTTAGACACAACATTGTGCTACAAAACACCCTACAAATACTGCCCTAATTTAAACACAATCAGTACCCCATTTGTTCAATGTTCAAATAAGATAGACATATAATTAGAACAACAGTAGTCATTAAAATATCCTTGCAACTATATAGTACATAATTTAATTGGACTAAGAACTGTCTTAGTTCCAGCATAATAGAAATTACCATACACTCAATCAACTCGGACAATGATGACCTTGAAGATGATTGGCCCCCTAGCTTGTATTACCTCAAAGAACAAGGTGTCCCCAATGCGTAGGTTGTTACCCCTAAGGAACTTGCCAAACCCTTTGGGGATAGGGCCTTGACTCTCCCACCACCCGACTAGTCCATATGCCACTCTATCCCATAGCACCTTAGCACTACGGGGGTCTTCTCAATCGGTAGGACTGGTACAATCTCCCATGGGATGTACTAATTAAGTCAATGTAACAAACTAATATTGATTAGAAATATTTATATATTTAAGTATATATATATGTATGTATGTATATGTATATATGTATATACATATGCAATTGTCAACGAACAAAATTTATTTCAAAAATCTTTACCAAAATTGTATTTTTCCAAAGTTCATTTGCTTCAAAGTGCAGTCGAAATGTTGGTTATCAATAGCCATCGAATGATGTTCAATGTCGAAGAAAAAAATGCTCTGGGTGCCTTTGTTGTGCGGTGAACTGTATGAAAACAAGAATGTATTAGTTGTTACAAATTAAAGTATGGTATCTATATATATGGGAGGGTCCCGTTACCACCCTTATATGTACACAATTTCATACATAAATTATAGACCATTGGATTTAATCTCATCTAATCAAGAAATATTTTCCAGGTTGACTCCATATTCACGGCTCAGAACCAAGCCGTCCATTTTCACGGATTTTACTCTATTCACAGTACACACATCCTCCTTTAACATCCCCTTTCTCCACGACTGCACAACAAACCAGATTGCTCGTTTTCCTCTTGTTCTCTAGCAATATCTGCATCCATAAACATTTTCCTTCTCTTTTTCTCGAGGATCATGTCAGGTATTTTCTATATGTACTCTTAATTGTGCAAGCAAAGAAACGTAGGGATCGCAAAATCTATTGTAATTTCATATTGATTAAATTAGTGTATTGTTTTCTGATTGATCAATTTTTTTTTCATAGGGACTTCAGACACTATGGAATCACAAACTTTGGATGTAAGTAATATACAAAGTGATACTGAAGTAACTCCTGACACTAAGGTAGACAGTACGTGGGAGGCCGTCGACGTGCCTCTC
The DNA here is from genome assembly GCA_037428765.1 of Rubia yunnanensis. Taxonomy (NCBI): domain Eukaryota; kingdom Viridiplantae; phylum Streptophyta; class Magnoliopsida; order Gentianales; family Rubiaceae; genus Rubia; species Rubia yunnanensis. The sequence continues at coordinate 73,377,974 of CM075067.1, forward strand.
AAAATTAATATTTATAAGCCCTAAATGCTTACTATCTACAATCAAGTAGATAGCGACAAGTCGGGGTTGTCCACGAAAAAGGGGGATTTTCTTAAGCGTTTAAACATTAAAGGTTGATATTAGGCTAGAAGTAGATATATATATATATATATATATATATATATAAGCAAGTTGGTTAGTTGTGGTCCTAAGTTATGAAATTAAAAGACAAACTAACTAGCAAAATTAAGTAACTATGCTAATCATCAAACAAACTAAGAAAATGGGGTAAAAACTACAAAAGATAAAACCTTGGGAGAAATTAATATCCACTTCCAAACCTAATGTAGATCATTGAACCATTCACTCATTCTATCACAATTGTTACCTGTGGGGAATGCCAATGAAAGATCAACATTCATTCCTTCTTAATAGTAATTTGCAAAGACAAACAACGACCATTTGCAAACCTCATTGACAATCACTCTAAGCAAACAACAACATAGAGGTATTTCATCAACGACATTATACAAGAAGGACCATGGATTTTATAACAACAAGCCTTCTACCAAAGACATAGCCATTTAACCAAACATAACATTCATTAGGCTAAACCTAAAACAAACCACATTCAAGGTTCAACCTTTCATTGCATCTATAGGATAAATATGAGAACAATCCACATTAACATACTTATCTAGCAAGAATCACAACACATTATGCACAAGAAGTTCTAAGTTCATGTTTCTAAATTATCATGCAAAGGAGCTAAGGAATTTATCACTTTCCTAACTCCCTAACACTTAAATCATACATACACTTTCTATTCTCAAACAACACATGGCATAAATGAAGTAAAACATAGCATTAAGAACACATGAATGCTACATAACAAAGGCTTCAAGAACAAGTGAAACAATCTATTCACTACTTCCACTACTTGCTGTGAAGATAAATCTTCCATTCTTCTTAGTTAGTAGTTTGCAAGAGTGAATTCGACATCTCTTGTAAAACCTCACCAATGACTCCCTTAGCCGAAGCACGACTAAAAGTTACCCATTGATGGCATTGAGCACGAAGAATCAACAAGCTTGACAACACTTATAAACACTACACCGTGTCTAAGCATTTAACCAATTCATGCATTTACACAAGATTAGTCAAGAACGATCGGCATTCATAGACCTGTCTCATTTGCTACCTAAAACAAACATGACAACGAGTTCAGCACCATCACAATCATCTAGCAATTATCAACACATCAACATCATTAAGAAGCTTTAACTCATGCTCTTGGATTCCACATTAAAAGAGGGGAGAATTAGCTACTTTCTCCCAACCCTAACAAGTAATCATACAAGCAATTCATATACTCAAGCTTCCAACAACATCAATGCCATTAACAATTCGCATTCAAAGATTAATAAATCCACAATAGCAAAAGCACTAAATATATAGATATGGTTCTTACTACATAGATATGGAAGCTTCAATCCATTGCTCCCAAGATAAAACTAAGCCATATAATCAAAACCCATAACATAGAACAAAGATCAACAAAGAAAGAAGAAAAAAGGAAGAAAATGGTGAAAAAATAGGGTTTTGGAGCCCCCAATTCGGGCTTTTGCAAATGGGGAAGAAAAGGGGCTATTTATAGCCCAAGTTGGTCAAAACGAAGCCCAAAATGCAGTAGGCGTCGCTCGGGCGGAAATGGCATCGCCCGGGCGGTGGAGGTCTCAGCCCAAAATTTAGATCCATCCCCCCGGACGATGCCATTTCCTCCCGGGCGAGCTACAATTCGTGGCTTCTTGTTTTGCATCCCACGGGTGAACCGTTGATCCATTTTGGGAGTTCTTATAATCGATTTTATAGTGCTCGAAAAGACGAATCCAATGATGCCACCTTTGTAGGATGATTGTTCTCGGATAATTTTAAGGAATTAATTTCCAGGTGACAATTCATCCGCTTCTTTGCCTTCCTTCTTCGACCCTTCTATCTTCTACCATGTTTTGGCACGTGGCCTTCACTAAACCACTCCAAAGGGCTCACGAGAAATCTACAAATGAAGCTCACAAAATGGAATCTAGATGCTCGTAAGGACCAAAAATCCATTAGACCAAACATAGGTTACAAAATGAAGGATTTAGATATAAAAATTGAAATTGGTCATCTAAACCCCTTATTATGTAAACCTACTTAAATCTAGCAATCTTATAACAAAAATATGACAAAGAGATGTTAAATGCTTTGGAAAATACATGCATTTGACGTCTCGTCAGTACGCCTACCAAGATTGTAGGAGATATGGTAGAAAAGCCTTACGTGGGAAAAGATTTTTGTTCAACTAAATCTGCTAGAGAGTATTACGAGAAGTATGGTTTTTATAAAGGTTTCAGATTGTCAACAGAACTTCTCAAAATACAAGGAATGAATATGATGGACCCACATCGTTTCTTTTTGTTTGTGCTCATTATGGGTCTCATGAAAAGAAAATTGGTGAAAATGTCCCAGTACAAAAGCGTCGTCCAAATACATCAACTATGAGAGGAGGTTGCAAAGCTCATATGCGGATACTCCTTGATGTTAAAACTAATGAGTGGATGGTTCTAAAGTTTGAGGATGACCACAATCATGTCTTTGTTCCATCACCCAACAAAATTCTTTTGAAAACAAGTCATGCCAAAATCCCGGAAGGCGCAAAAGTCATGGTGGAATTGTTCAGTAAAGAGAATCTACAAATAAAGAAAGTAAATTCTATTCTGGGAGGAGATGTGCTTGGTTTTAATGATCATGCTTGTTGGAATCATCTTTGTGATGTTCGTCAAAAGCTGGATGTTGGAGATGCTCAATGGATGTATTTGAATTTTCAGAAAAGGCATGCCGAGAACCCTCAGTTTTACCATGCCATTCAGTGTGATGGAGAAGGAAGAGCGGTTAATTTCTTTTGGGTCGATGCAAGGTCAGGACTATCATATCAGCAATTTGAAGATGTGGTAACATTTGACACCACTTACAAAACAAACAAATATTGTTTGCCATTTGCTCCATTTACAGGTGTGAATCACCACTTTCAGACTCTTCACTTTGGATGTGGATTACTACAAGATGATAATAAAGCAAGCTTTGTCTGGTTGTTTGAAACCTGGAAAGAAGCAATGGGTGGGGTTGATCCAACATCTATGATCACTGACTCAGATCCAGCAATGAGAGCGGTGATTCCCAAAGTGTTTCCAAATACACGTCATAGGCTATGCTATTGGCATATAAAGATGAAGTTTGGAGAGAAGTTGGGACATTTTTACTTTAAGAAGTTATCTTTTAAAAAGGAGATGAAACAATGTCTCATATATACATACATAATTGAAGATTTTGAGAAAATGTGGAAGGAGTTGATGGTAAAATATGAATTAGAGGATAATTCTTGGCTTACAGGACTATATGATAATCGTGAAATGTGGGTTCCTGTGTATAATAGCACTACGTTCTTTGCTGGTATGCACACTACAGGCAGAAGTGAGAGTGTTAATACTTTTTTCAAAGATTATGTTAATAGCAAAACAAGTCTCAAGGAATTTTTCGAGGAGCTTGAGCAGGCTTTGAAAAGGATAGAGATCAGGGAGAGAGAAGAGGATCATAACTCTGAACAGAACTATCGTTTGGCATCGGATAACAGTTTTATATTAAAGCATGCTAAGGATATATACACTGGAAATATTTTTAACAAGTTTAAGTCAATAAGGATTAATGTTGACTTGTATAGGGCTGATGTTGGTGATTCTGATTCCAACACACATACCATGAGGTTCAAGCGTGGAACGAGTACTGATCAATGGGTGGTGAAGTTAAATTCCAGCGCTTTTGAAGGGGTGTGTGAATGCCACTATTTTGAGTTTGTTGGAATTCCGTGTGTTCATGTTATGAAGGTGTTTTCTAAACTTGATCTTGATGAAATCCCTGAATACTTTTTTAACAGAAGGTGGTTGAAAGGAGCAAACAGGTTCAGAGTGGATGGAAAAGTTAAGAAAAATTTAAGAAAAATTTGGGAAAACAAAATAGCACCATGAGGTTTAGCCACTTGTGTCGAGAAGCCACTCAATGGGCATGCGTTGCTTACGAAACAGAAGAAGGTTAAAACTTGTTTCTAGAGGGTATTAGAGAACTTGGAGGAAAAAATTCTAAGCTTTCCATTGCTAAAGGAGAGGATGGAGAATCTCAACCACTTCAATATGAAGAGATGCCTGATCAGTCTCCTATTCTTTTGGATCTTAATGTGTCGCAGACGAAAGGAAGAAGCAAAGAGTCCAAGAAAAATGATAAGTTCAAAGAAAATGTGAGGTACAAACGTCCTATAGAATTGGCACATGAGAATAAAGGAAGAAGATGTTCCATTTGTGGAACTAATCAACCTCATGACAAACGCAATTGTCCAAGAAAGAAGAAATTAGAACTTGAAGAGAGAAACAGAGGTACATATGACATATTTTCAATGTTTTTCTTGATTTTGTTTTTTAATATTTCTACATATATGTATAAGATTATCATTTGATTTGTGAATCTGGAATAGTTTTCCTTGTCAAACACATCAAAGGCCGGCGGTTGGTGAATGCATTCATTGTAATGCAAAAATGGCACGTTTAGGGATCAATAGCCTAGATGTCTCTGAACCGATTTAGATTAGAGTTTACAGATTGTTATTTCCACGTGTGAAGAACAGTTTTGTTTATTCTCTTGTTATGTTTCTTTTTCCCGTTGAGGGTTTGAAAAATTTTACAAGGTAATAGTGTTGTTTCTGGGTTGAGAATTGAGATTTTTATGTGTAATAAAAGTGAATCAGTCGGTACTCTTTGATTATATTGAGACTTGAGTTCATTAATATTGTTTAATCAGTCAGTATAGTTTGTTATTCTCTTATTGTGTTTGTTTTTTCATTATACTGAAAATTTTGATAAAATTCTATTATCTGATATGAATTGTCACATGAGAATATAATTCTTGTTGCCCTTATTCTGTTCTCTGATATGAAGGGATTTTGATGCTTATTTTGTTCTCTAAGATGATGGAATTTGATGGCTTAATATTGTTCTAAAAGATGAATGCATTATTGTTTATTTCACTACTGCAAGGCCAACCTTTTGATGTAGTTCATCAGCCTTACTCATGATATACAGAGAAGCCTTAGCTACCATCAAGAGCATAGTGTTTTCATTTAAAAATAAATAAACAAAAATCATGCAGCTAAAAGACCAGATACACATATTTCTAGACTCAGACACACTTGTCCCTAATATGTAGTATGGAAGAGATTGAAATGGATATCATACCTGTTTTATCTCATCAAGTAGGCACACTGGTCCGCGGGAACTTGCTCCCTTGTCAGAATGTAGTTGCACCAGATATGTCTAATTATCACAAATATACATCATCATGCTCATTTCCTTTTAGCTATAAAATGTGAGCTGGGAGCTGCAATGGCGAGAGTGATTCAACTAAATAAGAAAAGTAAACAATGTCAAAGAGAGAAAAACACAGCTATAAAATGTGAGCTGGGAGCTGCAATGGCGAGAGTGATTCAACTAAATAAGGAAAGTAAACAATATCAAAGAGAGAAAAACATAGATTGACATGCATTACTCATGGCTTGTTGTAAAACGAAACAATATCAAACATTACTTAGGTAATTTTGCCATGCATTACTTATGGCCTTCATTTGCAGGAAGCAGATTATTTTTCTATCTTGGTTTTTACCATGTTACTTATGGTCCTCGGAGAATTAGGCCATGCAGGTGGAGTGTAATCAGCACAACACATGCAGTAAACTTGAGATATTTTGTGATGTAGCTTTCTTGGATGGTTCTCTTGCTACTGTGATATTCTGGACATTAATTTACTCTGCTTTGCATCTCATTTCATCAACTAGTCAATATTTCTAATTCTTTAAACGAAAGCAGAAATTATAGTAGAAGTTGAAGTTTATAATGGGACTTGGACAATGATAATTAGGATATGAAACACCATGACATTCTTGTATTCTATAACTATCTCCACAGACACCATGATGTCATGGTGTGATATGCATATTTCTAGACTCAGACACACTTGTCCCTAATATGTAGTATGGAAGAGATTGAAATAGATATCATACCTGTTTTTATCTCATCAAGTAGGTGGATTTATCTCATCAAGTAGGCACACTGGTCCGCGGGAACTTGCTCCCTTGTCAGAATGTAGTTGCATTGCACCAGATATGTCTAATTAACACAAATATAAATCACCATGCTCAGTGTCTTTCAACTATAAAATGTGAGCTGGGAGCTGCAATGGCGAGAATGATTAAACTAAATAAGGAAAGTAAACAATATCAAAGAGAGAAAAGCATAGATTAACAACCCATGAGGGATTCGAACCCACATCCTTGTGTAAATGCACAATGCTCTACCTTTTGAGCTAATTGACTTTCCGATTTCACAATCCAAAGATTAGTACAATTAAAGAATGTAGTGAGCATTATAGTAAAATTGTAAAAATAAAAAGCAATCAAAGAGATAAGAAGCAATACAATCACCTCTGTAGACTAAAATTCATGAGAGAAAACAATTGAATTTGCTATTGAAACTCAATTATAGAAAGGTCAAAAAAGGTGTCAATAAAAAACAATAAAGAAAGTTTGGGACAAGACAGACCAATGCTTCTTGGAACCGAGTCCACGTGACGGTGGCAGAGGCGGTGTCAAGGTTGAAGGAAGGGTACCGTCTGATCGGGAATGGGCAGCAAATTCTGGCATCAAGCAAGCTCGTCTGATCGGAGGCGGTAATTGTTGCTCAGATGTCGCGGTGGAGGGGCAGTGGCACACTCATACTTATGGTGAGGATCCGTCTGCAATCGCAGAGTAACTCGAGAATGATGGCGGAGAAACGATGGAGCAATTATAGAGTTTTGGGATTTTGGTTTGAATCTGATTAGGGATTTGAAATGCAACTGCGCCATGAAAATGTTGGAATTGAGAGAGAGAGTATATCCGTGAAAATGGAAGACGGCTCGGCTGTGAGCCGTGAATATAGAATCAACTTGGAAAATATTTCTTGATTAGATGAGATTAAATCCCATGATCTATAATTTATGTATGAAATTGTGTAAATATAAGGGTGTTAACGGAAACCCTCCCTATATATATATTATGTAAATAGGTGAAATACCTGAAAAAAGGGCGGATTAGACGATCCTTCGATGGCCATTTGTCCTGTATTAGAAGCAAAAATGTGAAGTGATGAACCACACCATGGAATTCCATGTGCAACTTCGCAACAAGCATCGCAGGTGGTTGTCGGTATGAAGCAGTGATTTGGTAGTTATTAAAATGCGACCTCGGTTGTGTGTCAGTTTATCCGAATAGAACACTGACATAATACTGATGTCTCGTGGGGATATTTAAAGTAAAGTAAGAGGCCACAATGCAAAGTCGGTAGCATTTTGGGCAAACCGAATGCCATATCGAGATACATCCGAAGTCATAAAATGAAGAATTATCAATTAAAAAAACTCAGCGAGGTTGCACATCTATCGAATGAACCAAACTATGCCAGATAGACTACCAACATTGCAGATATAACAGGTTGCTACGGGAAGAAACACATCAAACCGGAAAAAATGAAGCTTCATCAACATAAAATGGACCAAATACCCCTTGAGAGGCATACCAAAACATAGTACCAATGCTCAATGTCAAGGAAAGTTCCACTCTCATAATTTTGAAACAAATTCACATACCACAGATCTGACAGTGTGAAGTAAGAAGTACAAAACTTATGTGTTAGGAGATTAGAAACACCATACCTTTTTTCCAATACACAAGAGTAGGGTGGAAGGTAGAGACCGTTGTAATTTGCGGGAAATTTGTGAAGAAAAGCTTGAACTATCTGTTAGGGTTACCATATTTATAACCTGTTTTGGAATGATTATACCGATCATGAGACCGATGTCGCATTTGTAAGGGCCTAACACCCAATCGGTAAACAATTCCCATTTATAAATACAATTCCAATTTATAAATACAATTCCAAATAATATTCATTAGCATGTCATGTTAAATATCAAACATTGAATAACACTAAAATAACATTAAAAAAAGAAATCTGAAATGTTAAGATATTTGATACAAAATACGTCCCAATTAAAATGCAACACAATTCAAGAAAATAAGTTTTGAATACATAATCATGCGATGTCGTATACATCTCTCTAATGTTTTTGGGGAAGAACGACTACACGGAAAACTACAGGCCCAACACCATTTTTGAGCTCAAAGTACAGTGTATCCCCAATCTCAAGTTCCTCTTTGTCAAGAAACTAACAAAACCCCTTTGGGGTCAGGGTCTTGAGCATCCTGTTCCCTGACTAGTGTATTTTGTACTCCCTTCCTTTGCACCTAATCACAACATCCAATTTTTAGGGTGGGATGTACTCAGCAATTTTGTCTGGGATGTACTGAATTATATATACAAAAAAAATTGTTAGTACTTTTTACGAAAGTACTCTATAGAAAAAGTTAATTTAAAATTCATTTTTTAAACAGGGAGGAATTACCATAATTGGAATTGATCCAAAGTTTGTCTGGTCAGATTATGACAAAAATGAGGATATCTTCCTAAGAATGTCTGGGTCAGATCATCCAAATCGCTCACCTCAATTGGTTGACGGCTGGAACCAGCATTATTAGCCATGAATGTTTTAATTCATATTTTCATGAAGGTGAAATATTATGATAGTTAGAAAATGGGAAATAAAGACATGAAATATGGTTTTCTAACCTACTCAAGGCAACGTTGCAAACGCATCGGTATAACTGATTGTTAAACTATGCATGTTCGATTTCAGATTGATCTGACCATCTATAGAAAGCATGAATGCGAGGTCACATGAAGATTGGTACAACAGAAGGCAAACCGAATTTTCAGTGACGTCGCATTACAGCAGATAACGACAGCAACAGATAACGACGACACCCTTAAAACAAATTGTACCAGCCCAATTCATATTTCAACACCTTAAAACTATATTCTAACACTATAAAACCATAATCTAGCACACCAAACCATAGAAACCTCAAAAATGAAAACAATTAACACATTCACACCCTAATACAAACAACAATTTCAAAGATAAAAAATAAAAAAAAAGGTATGTAAACACATGTGCAAACCATACCTTTTAGAAGATTGGCCGGTGAGGTGTGTTGAAATGGGAGAGAATTCAAAAAGTCTAAAATGCTATTTGAGATGTGACCTCCATTTATACACTCGTTATGAAGCATTGTGACTTCCGCTTAAGGCAAGCCGATTTTGCATGTCCATCGCATGGAACGAACACATACCGACTCTTGTGCGATATCGGCTATTCCGAACGTGGGCCTGACAATTACAGCCCACTAGCATAGAAATGGGCATGTGTTTGACCAATCTCAGTGCGAGGTTGCACCTATATTTAGCTTTAGCAATATACGTCCGACATGTTACCGATGTCGGCTCATATTAAATTGGTCCCCCATTTGACCTAAACAAACGTAAATGACCTTCAAATCGGGTATTTGTTCATTGGATCATTTTAATTTATATTTTTAATTGTTCATGACCTATAATAAGGTCTGGTTCGATTGGAATCAATTTTCACATTACCAGTGAACGTCTTACTTTTCACACTTAGTTCCCTCCAAGATGGTGAGGAAGGATGAAATGCCAAATGTGAGCTACCCAGTAATATAAATTGCATTCTCATGAGTTTTACTGGGAAATGGAAATGGTCCCGTCCCCAAACCGGGGTAATCGTCTGTCACTTTGGAGTGTTCCATTAATACCCTTACAATAAGCAGTAGAGAAAGATCATTTCCACCACATAGAATCACATCAATTTTAATATAATAGGTTTTTCATAATTTGAAAATCTAATGATTGCACACGTCAAATTTTGAAAACCACTAGTACATCGTTTAGAGTAAATTGTATATGGTTACTTATAAGTATCCAACGGTTCATTCAGGATGAACCTGTGGAATTCTTTGTGTGTGATCATGCAAGTTTCTTTGTCATCAATAACACTTCTCTTGAGTTTTATTGGGGGATGGCATTGGTCTCGTCCCCAAACCAAGGTAATCGTCTGTCACTTTGGAGTGTTCCTTTAATACCCTTACTACAAGCGGTATGAGAAAAATCATTTCAACCACATAGAATCACATTAAATTTAATATACTAGGTTTTTCATAAAATGAAAAGCTAATGAAATTTTGGCCATCAAATTTTGAAAATCGCTAATACATCGTATAGAGTAAATTGTACAGTGTATGGTTACTTATAAGTATCCAGCAGTTCATTCAGGATGAACCTGTGGAATTCTTTGTGTGGGATCATGCCATTTTTTTGTCATCAATAACACTTTTCATGAGTTTTACTGGGGAATGGCAATGGTCTCATCCCCGAACCAGGGTAATCGTCCGTCACTTCGGAGTGTTCCTTTAATACCCTTACTATAAGCGGTATGAGAAAGATCATTTCCACCACATAGAATCACATCAAATTTAATATACTAAGTTTTTCATAAAATGAAAAGCTAATGAATTTTTCTGTCAAATTTTGAAAACTGCTAGTACATTGTATAGAGTAAATTGTATATGGTTACTTATAAGTATCCAACTGTTCATTCAAGTTGAACCTGTGGAATTCTTTGTGTTGGATCATGCCAGCTTCTTTGTCATCAATAACACTTCTCATGAGTTTTACTAGGGATGGCAATGGTCCCATCCCCGAACCGGGTTAATCATCCGTCACTTTGGAGTTTTCCTTTAATACCCTTACTATAAGTGGTATGAGAAAGGTCATTTCCACCACATAGAATCACACCAAATTTAATATTCTAGGTTTTGTATGAAATAAAAACCTAATACAATTGCGCCCATCAAATTTTTAAAAGTGGTAGTACGTTGTGTATAAGGTATATTGTAGATGATTAATTCGATAACAATGACCATACATTATACTTTAACCCCACCTGTCCGATTTTGCAAATTATGTTGGCATGACACGAATCTGGTATTGACCTTCATGCGATGTTGCTACCAGTGAAAATTTCTAGCGGGAATTAAAATTTTGAGTGAAATTTTGAGCAAAAATTTCCCCCAAAACCCATCTCATTACAATAATATCCAGCACAAACACAATGACTTCCACCATCTCCAACACATTTTCTCTCAACACTACTCCACCCCATCCTTTCAACTCCACTCCATTACACAAAATAAAGTGTCCAATCTAATTTTTTCTATCAAATATCAACAATTATTCTAGGATGGAGCATCCTCGGGTTCAAATTTATTGAGGTAGTTTTTTTTGGAATCTCCTAAATTGTATATGTGTTTTTCCACATTGACAAAAACTTGAATATATTCATTGAGTATGATAATTTTATTACATGTTATTTACGTTACAATGTATGTTCTTCCAAAATAATGTCTTATTTGTAAGGATTGTGAAAAAAATCACAGATTATTGTTGATTTTGGAAAATAATCAAATTTTCGTATGAACACTGTATGAATGTTCGACGTCGCACTATTTCCAATGCCCTTCACGATATAGAGCCTAATGATGTGCGACATCGCATATTCCAGCCATGACAACCTCATCTTGAATATCCGGCTTGGCATATTCGGTTTAATCGGCATTTCATTATCAAACAAACGACATAGCAGCGAAGGTACTTTTCCCATGTTTAGAATATTGTCACCTGCACTTGACAATGTTATGTGTATATCATTTTGGTACTACCGAATTATGACATAAATTTTGTTTCCTTCCTATTTGTTTTAATAGGACAAACATAGTTGCAATGGACCCTTAGATTGGGTGTTGTACCACGTGGGGAGTGGTTGTTAAATACAATTAATCGTTCATTTTCACATCAACCATGTGTATTTGAATATATTATGACATTTATTGGTAATTTATGTTCAATGGTTCATTTTTTGTTTCATCAGAGAATAAATATTGTAATTTTGTACGATTCTCCACAATTCATACTATGACATCGCACAAACCGGTATCGATACGACACTTATGCGATGTCACCCGACATGAACAAAAACATACCGACATCAAACCGACGTCGCTGGTGACGCCTTTTTTTTGCAAAGTGGCATATTCAAAATGACATCATATTGATTAGCCGCCCACGTCAGAATGCCGATAATGAGAGTGCAATGGATCATGCAATCTCGCATACAATCATAACCGACGTCACCTTCACTATCATCATCGTCTATCTAATCGATGTAACAGTTGTTCCAGTCGCAATCCATGCTTCCATTCATTATCGACTTTGCTATTTAAGGATGCCTACATCGATTGGAACAATGTCGCAGATACGTGGTACTATAGTCCGCCTTCTTCCTTAGTGCGAGGCCGGTCTCAGAAGATACCGACGTCGGTCCAAAACCAAGGTAAAAGATTACCTTTTACCTCAATTTTAAACCGAGGTAAAAGGTATATATTTTTACTACACCCACATTTACTTCTATTTTCTGGGGGAAAAACCGAGGTAAAAAGGGCTAAAAAACTGAGGTAATAGGTGATGTTTGTTATAGTGCCTTTTTAAACTTAGTTTGCCCCTATCTCTTCATATGATGAACTTGTACTTAATACTTGCCTTACTTTTTTTGCCTCCCTATTCCCACCAGATTTGCACAACTGCTACAAATATGTACCATCCTACTATATATCCGAACATGACTTCTTTTCACATTTACTTAAGTTAGGTTGATTCCTTCTCTTGTTCGTATAGTCTTAATCTATACCTTTATTGTGTTTAGAATGCTTACCATATTGCATAGGTTAATGTTTGGTATTAGTTAATTTATCCTCTCCCTTTATGTTAGCCTCAGAGAAGACAAATGTAGCACACTAAGAAGTTTAGAGCCGAATGTTGTAGACTAGTTTATCAAATTATTCATTGCCGAAAAAACTCCTGTCCGCGTAATCAGATGGGGAAGGTTAAAACATCTCTTTGTATTGACAGATGATTAGGTACAACTTTTCATTTATTGCATAAGTTTACTGAGTTTATTATTCAGGACATTCTATCATTTTATGTATGGTGCCACAGAATGGTAAAATGCACTGCATCATCTATGAGCAAAATGTTGAGAAGCTAGACAAAGTGTTCAAATTATACCATACATATATTGTCGGAAATGGTAGAGTCAAGCAAACCAGCCCCATGGCACCACCTCTGACAGATTCAGCAAGAGCTCGTACATCAAGCCCATAACCAAATCATAACCAAATCAGAAGGCTTGTTCATTCTTCATCATATATATGGTTTGACTCCATTTTATCGTTTCCCTTAGTTTTCAGATACTCCTAACAACCGTATCAGTAAGATTTATCGACATGTAGCTTTTTACATTACCTAATGTTTATATCTTATCTCACTTGCTAAAAAATATCCTTGTTGCTCCTTTTACAGATCTCATGTGTGGTGTGATCCATGTGTTTCCTCCTCGCTTCATTCCGAGAACAAACAAGAACATCCAGGAGTTTGTTATCCTCAATGAAGAGTAAGTTACTTATTCCAAGTACGAGTTCCCAGTTCTAATCCTTCCATTCCAAAACCTATTATATGAAACCATTGAATTCCCCCACATATACATGTGTAAGCCTCTAATTCTTAGCTTGTGGGAGGAATTTCTATAGAATGAAGGCCCTTATTTGACTGAAAATGTCCACAAAATGGAAATTATGTTAGGAATGAGGCTAACTGTGAACACTTTTTACAGTAACAATATATTATAATAAATAACTCCACAATAATGACAATATCTTACCTCTTATTTTTTTTACCATTCACGTACCCCTGATATTATCCTTTTTTTTTCCAGGTGTATCGGTTGGAACCACTTCCAATACTGTACTTCTCTTTGAACCTCCAATGCCAAAGGTTGAATAGCTGCGCCTATGGTAATAATGTATGTAAAGTCCTCCGGAGTTGGACTTATGTATGGCATATTGTGAATAGTGGTAATCTGGTGTTTGAACACCACTGAGTGAATCCTGGTGATATGGTGTTTGAACACCACTGCTGCCCAGCCGTTTCCAGCAGCTGCGCTGTGGATGTCCACGATATAAGGAGTATATTATGGGATATAATTGTGCGATCTGATCAGAATATTATGAAGATAATTGATTGATTTCGTGGTCATCTAATTCTGGTAAACGAATATTCCTGTAATAGTTAGGAATTGGTTAAGTAGTTAATTATGGAACAAGTCCTATTGATAACAGGATTGTTCATTTAAATACCAGATTAGTATTAGATCTTTCCTTAGACTAGAAGTCTATTTGGGGTAGAAGTTCGACAAGGAAAGAAGTCTATTCAAGGCAGGATTGCGATGGGATAAAATGAAGAAGATTACAACGCAATCATTGACGCTTCCACGACTATTCTCTACGTTGAGAACTTTGGAGTGATCTGCCGTGTTTGTTTTGGAGGTTCGTAAATCAACCGACCAAGTTCTTAAAGATCAGAAACAAGGAAGTCTTAATTCCTCGGGAGGAGGAGATCCAGGGAGACGTGTTGATCGTGAGGGTTCAACGGCGTAGGATCGACAGTGAGGGGAGCTCACAACATTCACTCTATAGGTTAGCAATGGATTAGTATTTAAGTTAAGCTTCTTGTACTAAAGACTGCTTTCTAGTGAATGGTTTCTGATCTGGGCAAGGCCCCGCAGACGTAGGTGTATTTGCACCGAACTGCGTAAACAAGTTGTGTGTGCACTGCGTGTTTAGTTTTGCGTTTAAAACCAAACTAATCTTGGTGTTCCAACACCAAACTGTTAAACAACTTGGCATTAAGGTTCAGAATTTAGGTGAAACTGAAATTCAATTGGTATCAGAGCAAGGCACTTGCTGACCCCTATACAGGGAGAGTGAGATCAGGTTTCACCATGGCACCAAAGGAAGGGGCATCAGTCACGCGACCACCATTGCTGGAACAAGGAAATTATGCTTACTGGAAGGCTCGTATGAAAGTTTTCATTGGAGCTCTAGATGATCAAGCTTGGAACTATGTCATAAATCAATACACTCCACCTGCTAGTGACACAACTGAAGGATCAAGCTCCACTGTCACTAAACCATTCTCTAGGTATTCTACCGAGGAGCATAAGGCGCACGTGTCCAACTCAAAAGCATTGAATGCCATCTTTACGGCTGTGGACGAAGATCAGTTTAAAATGATTTCGAACTGTGAGACTGCAAAGGAAGCATGGGATGTGTTACAAATTTACCATGAGGGAACAAGCTCTGTAAGAGAGTCAAAGCTGCAGTATTACACGACCAAATTTGAAGAGTTGAAGATGCGTGAAGATGAAACTATCTCCGAGTTTAATGGACGAGTCCGAGATATTGCAAACAAGGCGTTTCAGTTTGGCAAAAAGTACAAAGATCAAAAACTTGTAAGGAAAGTATTGAGGGCATTACCTCCACGGTTCAACATGAAGGTCACGGCAATAAATGAAAATGGAAGGACAGGAACAATGACACTTGATGAACTTATGGGATCTCTGGAATCGTATGAAATGGAGATGTTGCAAACTAAAACGGGGAAGAAAGAATTGGCGTTTTCAAGCACAAACACTGGAAAGGTTGATTATTCTACAGATAATGAAGAGACAGATGAAATTGCTAACATAACCAGGAATTTCTCCAGATTTATGAAGAAGATGAGCAGGAAACCACAAGAAAAGTCAAGTGGGAGCAAAAATCCGAATGCAAACTCCACTCCACGATTCGGTCAATCTACTGGTGTTGAAACACCAAAATTCAAATCAGTAAATCCGAACCTGAATAGAAGAATCCAGTGCAGAGAGTGTGAAGGTTTTGGACACATACAAGCTGAGTGTGCCAATACACTAAAAAGACAAGGAAAGTCATATGCCACAACCTGGAGTGATGATGATGGAGGAGATGATATTAAGGATGAAGATGAGTATACAAATCATGTTGCTTTCGGGGTGTCAATGGTGGAGGTAGACAACTTCTGTAAAGAAAGTCTCAGTGTGCTGAACGAAGAAGAGATCTGTAGCTCAGATGAAGAAAATAGAAGCGTGAGTGATGAAGACATTCGCAAAGAAAGCATGGAAATGTACAAAATGTGGTTAAAAGTGGCAGATGAAAACAAAGGACTCAAGGCTGAAAACAAGAAGCTAAGTGAGAATGCTAAAGCGTATGCATGTGAAAAGGAAGAGGCGACTCGAGATCTGGAAAAACTCAAGAAGGAATTTGCTGTAGTGGTGCAACGAGCAGAGGAGGCAGAACAATCCATTAGACGCCTCAATACTGGGAAAGCTAAACTCGAAGAGTGTCTAAGGATGGGACAGACGAGCAAATTTGGCATTGGCTATGAAAGGACAGTGAAAGAAGGAAATCATCAGACAGATCAAAATGCATCAGCTCCAAGAATAATTGAGAAGCATGGTTCAACAAAAAGAGTCAGACGATGCGGATACTGTGGAGTTCAAGGCCATGTGACAAACAGATGTTTTAGACTGATGAGAACCCTGTCTCCCAACACAGAATATCGAGGCATGCACACCAACCCATATCGATGTTTCAACACCAGTCCAGTTCGAGGTTTCAACACCAACTTGGAACATAGAACGCACAAATTCAACACTGGAGGATACAAAACTGGATCTCTCAACGCACGGGTTAATCTGAATCCGCAACAAGTCATTCGACCAGTACGTCAGGTATGGGTTCCAAAATCTCGCAATGTGTGTTTTTCTAGTTTTGTATGTTTTGGAGCACATACAGGAACCTCGTGGTATTTTGATAGTGCGTGCTCAAGGCACATGACTGGAGTTCCTGAATTCTTGCAAAAATTCAAACCTGGATTTGGTGGACATGTTAAATTTGGTGATGGAAAACGGAGCAGAATAATTGGCAAGGGTGAGTTGGCGATTAAAGGACTCCCTGTGTTTCAAGATGTATTGCTTGTGGAAGGTCTGAAGGCTAATCTATTGAGCATCAGCCATCTATGTGACGATGATATGACAGTTAACTTTGACAAAGGAAAATGTATTGTTAACCATGGGACTGGAGTATTCACTGGAACAAGGTCAATAGATAATTGTTATTTGCTCGATCAAGATGTGACATGCTTGAGCTCGAAGAAGGAAGACAGCACTCTATGGCACAGAAAATTGGGACATATAAATTACAAATCTCTGGCACGTATTTCCAGACTGAATGCAGTCAGAGGTATTCCTGAAATCGGTGAAAGCAAGGAGGCTGTGTGTGGCTCATGTAAAGAGGGAAAGCAAATTCGGATCCCACATCACGCTGTTCATGATGTTTCAACATCAAGACTGTTGGAGCTTCTACATATGGACTTAATGGGGCCGATCAATACACCCAGTGTTGCAGGGAAGAAGTACATTTTTGTGTGTGTGGACGACTTCTCGAGGTATACTTGGGTATCTTTTCTCAAAGAGAAGTCAGAGGCAGCTGAAGTTTTCGAGACCTTGGTGTACAAATTACACGTAGAAAAGGGATCTACTCAGGCAAGAATTGCCCGTATCAGAAGTGATCATGGAAAGGAGTTTGAAAACTCTCGGTTTAATGACATCTGTAAGACACTCGGTATACACCACGAGTTCTCTGCTCCCATCACACCGCAACAAAATGGTATAGTTGAAAGGAAGAATCGAACACTGCAGGAAATGGCCAGAGCAATGTTAGCCGAAAAGAAAATTCATTCTAAATACTGGGCTGAGGCGCTTCATACAGCATGCTACACCATCAACAGAGTATACTTGCGTCCATTTACTGAGAAGACACCGTATGAGATTTGGAAAGGGAAGAAACCTGATGTGTCGTATTTCCATGTTTTTGGCAGTAAGTGTTATATTCTAAAAGATCGCGAGCCGTTAGCTAAGTTTGAATCTAGAAGTGATGTCGGGATATTCTTGGGATATTCTCCCACCAGTCGAGCATACCGAGTGCTTAATCAACGTACTGGAACGGTCATGGAATCTATTAATGTGGTGGTAGATGATTCTGAGGATGACAGAGTTGGAGAAGGTGAAGGGCTGGAACCAGTGTTCCCTACCGGTGTTGAAACACCAACATCGTCAACTGGTGTTGAAACACCAGAAACCGAGACACCTGAATCGGAACAGCGTCCGTCCAGA
Source organism: Rubia yunnanensis (assembly GCA_037428765.1). Taxonomy (NCBI): domain Eukaryota; kingdom Viridiplantae; phylum Streptophyta; class Magnoliopsida; order Gentianales; family Rubiaceae; genus Rubia; species Rubia yunnanensis. Next base: position 73,396,184 of record CM075067.1, read on the forward strand.
TCGATGCAACTTCGGGATCAACCTCGTGTAAATTACAGGGAATTGGCAGGATTATCTTGTTTCATATCACTCACGGAGCCGAAGAGTTATAAAGAGGCGTTGCTCGATGAATATTGGATTTCTGCCATGCAAGAAGAATTACAGCAATTCGAAAGAAACAATGTTTGGGTTCTTACTCAACGACCTGCAAATGTAAATGTGATCGGTACCAAGTGGATTTTCAAAAATAAATCTGATGCCGATGGTAATATCACAAGGAATAAAGCACGCCTAGTTGCTCAAGGATACACGCAAGTCGAAGGAATAGATTTTGATGAGACTTTTGCACCTGTAGCCAGATTGGAGTCTATCAGACTGTTGTTGGCTGTGTCGTGCATTCTGGACTTTACTCTTTTCCAGATGGATGTCAAGAGTGCATTCTTGAATGGGGTCGTAAAGGAGGAGGTGTATGTGGAGCAACCTAAAGGGTTTGAAGATCCACAGTTTCCTGATTATGTCTATCGGTTGAATAAGGCGCTATATGGCCTCAAGCAGGCCCCCCGGGCATGGTATGAGCGACTGACAACCTTTCTGATTCAAAAAGGCTATCGTCGAGGGGGAGTAGATCGGACTCTGTTCGTACTACACAGAGGTTCAAACATTCTGATTGCACAGATTTATGTAGATGATATTGTGTTTGGTTCCACCTCGTCAGTCCTGTTAAAGGAGTTTGTTGATTTAATGACTAATGAATTCGAAATGAGCATGGTAGGGAAACTGTCATATTTTCTGGGATTGCAAGTTATTCAGGAGAAGAATGGTCTCTTCATCAATCAACAGAAGTATGCTGAAAACTTGATCAAGAGATTTGGTCTTACAAGCGCAAAAGCAATACGCACTCCAATGGCTACTACTGATAAATTGACAAAAGATGAGCATGGACAAAGTGTTGATCAGAAAATGTACAGGAGTATGATTGGGAGCCTGCTGTACTTAACAGCAAGTAGACCAGACATTTGTTTGAGTGTTGGTATTTGTGCTCGCTATCAAGCAGATCCAAAGGAATCACATATGTCGGCAGTGAAGAGGATTATTCGGTATATCAGTGGAACAGTGGAGTATGGAGTATGGTTTTCTCGAAACAAGGATTCACAGTTAGTAGGATTCAGTGATTCAGACTGGGCTGGGAATGCTGATGATCGTAAGAGTACTACAGGTGGATGTTTCTTTGCTGGACCGAATCTAGTCAGCTGGTATAGTAAAAAGCAGAACTCAATATCTTTGTCTACGGCTGAAGCAGAGTATTTAGCTGCTGGGAGTTGTTGTGCACAACTTTTGTGGATGAAGCAGACGATGAGAGATTATGGGTTTGATGATGTAAGTCTGACAGTGCTGTGTGATAATAAAAGCGCTATTGATATTTCCAGGAATCCTGTGCAACATTCGAGGACGAAGCACATTGATATTCGTCATCATTTTATTAGGGACTTGGTTGAAAAAGAAGAAGTTACAGTCCAGTATGTGCCAACAGCCGAACAACTTGCCGATATCTTTACAAAACCTCTGGATGGTGAGACGTTTGAAGTACTCAGGCAACACTTGGGTGTCTGTCGAATGTGAGGTACTCTGATCTGTACTGTCTATTGTATTATTTATTGTTGCTTTGTTTCTTAGTTAATATGGTGAAAATAAAAAAAAAAAAATGAAAAACCGAAAATACCAAAAATTTGTGAAGTGGTGTTTAAACACCGAGGACTTCAAAGGGAGAAAAATCGGCTGGGCCGACAGAAAACTTATTGGGCCTAGGCTTGAATTCAGAAGGAAAGGAAACGAGAAGGTTTTTTGGGTTTCGGAAAAAGGGGGGAAAAAAGGAGAAAGTGACAAATTGATTCCCACACAAACTCAAACACTCGACTGTTCATCTTCCTCATAGCTCACAACTCCCTGTTCATCAGAAACAGTTGCCGAACCCTCACCTTTTGTAACCCACTCAAAACCCTGCAACAATGGCGAGCTCCAAGTTCAAGAAGATGGTCTGAGAATTTGTCAAGGTGCGGGTGCCGGAGAATCCGCGATTTGAAGAGCTCGATGTGGATGCGAATGTGGACGAGCTGTGTGGAGATCGAGTGCAGACACTAGCCAAGTGGGGTGGAAAAGTTCAGAGACGGAAAGCTAGGTTTGACCATTCTTTCGTCTATGATGGAATGTATTTTAGCTCTGTTCTTGATTTCATAGAGTGGATGGTGCAAAACAGGGGTTATGTAGACCTTAGAAAGTATGAACATTTGCGTGGCAAGATTAACAATTTTAAGCTTGAGGAATTGTTGACTGGTGGTATAGGAGAAATTAAGGAAATTAGTGACTATAATGCCAAACTAGTTGGAGTAGATTTCGGTGAACAGTATAAAGTTGGAGATGAATTAGGCCAATATTTTACTATCTATACACGGATAGGGTCCCTGCACAGGCCTATTCTCAGACAATTGGGTGATGATGCTGTGATTCAGCCCTGGATAAAAGTGGTGAAATCCACTGATGTAGCTATGGAGATGGTTTGCGTTGATGAGTCCCTGAATCAGACTCAAGAGTCACTCAGAAATTTGCCTGTTCCGGTTTTGGAGATTAGTGACAGTGAAGAAGAAGAAGGGTGTGCTGAGAAAGTTGATACAGAGGAAAATCCGATGAATGAACCAGGAGATGCTTCTTCGCTGGATGAGGCTCTGGCAACATTTATGAGATCCGAGGAGGCTCTGGCAGCATTTCTTGGATCAGGTTCTGAGAAAGAAGGTGATGAAGATGTGGGAGTAGATTCAGAGAAGAATACCGTTGGAACTGTGGCTGAGGATAAGAATGAAAATGCTGAGAGGCCAGAAGAGGAGAAGTCAGAAGGAGTAAATTTGGTCAGCACTCCTGTGGAAGAAGATACTGCAGTAATGGGTTCTGGTGTTCCAACACCAAGAGAAGATTTGACCGAAGAGCAGCAAATCTCTGCGCTATTTGGAAGTGATGTTGAAACTCCACCAGAGACAAGTCCACTCCAGGGACTTAGGAGGAAAAGAAAGGCAGTTGGTATTGAAACACCAGCTGATGGAAGTTCGGCCTCAGCCTTCAAGAAAATTCGCAAATCAAAACGCTGCAGGGAAAGGAGTGGAGTCGAAAGTGAAGACAGTGATGAACCCATCGGACAGAAACTGAAGAGATTAAGAACAGTAAAGCTGAAGCAGTCAGTTAAGGAAATAAAGCCCAAAGTACTGCCTGCACCTGCGGTCAGTAAAGCCATTAGCAGTGAATGGTATGACAAAGATGTTCAAGACAAGTATGAATTCATCAGTGGGAGGAAAATCCTAGCCGAGAGACCGGCTGATGCCAAGAAATTTGAAGATTGTGGCTTTACTGCTTTTCTCAAATACCTTAAGGTGTTTAGAGCTGCCACCTGCTTTGCAGAATTCAACAAACAAATGGTACTGGAATTTTATTCAAATTTGAAGGAAGAATCTGAAGATGAAGACTCTCGATGGTATCACAGAGTCTATGTGAGAGGTAAAATCATTGCTTTTTCCCCTGAGGCCGTAAATAGGTGTTTGCAGCATGGCAGTTTCAAGAACTCTCAATCGGTGTTTCAACACCAAGCTCCAGAAAATTTTGATGAGGTTGCAGTTGAGTTGACAGGAGGAGTGGAAACTAGTTGGCCACTTGCTGGGAGACAACAAATACCAGCTTCGAACCTGACTTCCAGGTACTACTGTCTATATATGGTTGCGGTGCATAACTGGATTCCTTCAGTGAACAGCACTATGGTTACAAAAGAAATGGCAACGCTGCTGTATAGTCTTGGTGCGCGGCAACGAGTGGATTTGGGCAGACTCATATTTAATGACATTCTGGATTGTGCTCGTAAAACTAGAAAGGAATCACTTGTCCATCCGTGTATTATTTCCATGGTACTGCTGAAAGGAGGAGCAGGTGCAAGAGAAACAGATGAGATAATCTCTACACAGGCTTTACGACCAACACTCAGGACGTTGAGCGGTCGGATAGTGAAGGATCTACCCTGGACACCTCCGGCGACTACTGGCGTGGATAGAGGAGCAGCTCGGCTGAAAGCGATTGAGGCAAGGGCAGTTGCGTGTCATGAACTACTAAGTCATCATCAGGCTAGTATTGCAAAGATTCAGGGGGAGATTGCAGACTTGGAGGCTGAAAGAGAAGCTTTATTGGCAGAAACTCAAGACGGATCAAATGTTGGTACTTCGGATGAATCGGATGATAGTTTGGCCTGATTGTTTTTTTTTGGTGTTCTTGTCATATTAATGAATTCAGGGGGAGAATGTTTTGGAGTTTTAAATTGCTAGCTGATTTTAGAGTAATTTGTGCTGGTTGTGCTATCTGGTATTCTGGTTTTGGCATTCTGGTATTCTACATTTATTATGCTGCTTGGTTTTCTGGTGTTCCATGATGTTTATGCTAATGTGGTATGAATTCACCAATATGCCAAGGGGGAGATTGTAAAGTCCTCCGGAGTTGGACTTATGTATGGCATATTGTGAATAGTGGTAATCTGGTGTTTGAACACCACTGAGTGAATCCTGGTGATATGGTGTTTGAACACCACTGCTGCCCAGCCGTTTCCAGCAGCTGCGCTGTGGATGTCCACGATATAAGGAGTATATTATGGGATATAATTGTGCGATCTGATCAGAATATTATGAAGATAATTGATTGATTTCGTGGTCATCTAATTCTGGTAAACGAATATTCCTGTAATAGTTAGGAATTGGTTAAGTAGTTAATTATGGAACAAGTCCTATTGATAACAGGATTGTTCATTTAAATACCAGATTAGTATTAGATCTTTCCTTAGACTAGAAGTCTATTTGGGGTAGAAGTTCGACAAGGAAAGAAGTCTATTCAAGGCAGGATTGCGATGGGATAAAATGAAGAAGATTACAACGCAATCATTGACGCTTCCACGACTATTCTCTACGTTGAGAACTTTGGAGTGATCTGCCGTGTTTGTTTTGGAGGTTCGTAAATCAACCGACCAAGTTCTTAAAGATCAGAAACAAGGAAGTCTTAATTCCTCGGGAGGAGGAGATCCAGGGAGACGTGTTGATCGTGAGGGTTCAACGGCGTAGGATCGACAGTGAGGGGAGCTCACAACATTCACTCTATAGGTTAGCAATGGATTAGTATTTAAGTTAAGCTTCTTGTACTAAAGACTGCTTTCTAGTGAATGGTTTCTGATCTGGGCAAGGCCCCGCAGACGTAGGTGTATTTGCACCGAACTGCGTAAACAAGTTGTGTGTGCACTGCGTGTTTAGTTTTGCGTTTAAAACCAAACTAATCTTGGTGTTCCAACACCAAACTGTTAAACAACTTGGCATTAAGGTTCAGAATTTAGGTGAAACTGAAATTCAATGTATTTCTGTTTCAGTATAGTTGCATCTTTTAGATGATTATTTTATCACCGAGTCCTTTTGTGTGGATACTAAAACTGCTATATTCAGTTTTCTGTACTCCACTTACTGTATCTAATATGACTCTATCTGAACTCCAATAAAGAGTACGTTGACAGTGTTATCTCCCAAAAGCTTTATGATGCCAACATCAAACTGTCGTGCACCCCCTTGATTTTCAGCTCGAAAGATTAGCCAGATTACAAGTTTAGCCCACGCGGTAATTGAAGTACCACATTTTCTCTTCCCTTTTTTTAGCCTATTAGTGGATACATGTTCAAATTGCCATATTTTTGTCATCTAGTAAAATCTTTCTGGCTGTAAGAAAAAATCCAAATCACAAAATTGAATCAACGTTTTTACTTCTTGGCCAGCCCTGGTTGTTATAAAATTTTTGGAGGCGCTTACAAGAATGAATTCCGGTGCTTGTACTGTAACTCTGATTTCCCAAGCCCAAAGACCCAATACGTTTCGCCTATTTCACCGGGTACTAAATGGTAACCTACATGTATTTGTTGTTTCTGCTTATTAATACGTGGATGCCAAAACATAAGTCATGCTCCTCTTTATTTGTTCTCCCAAAACACATCTCTCCATATATTCTATATTTTGGCCCAATGTTATTCCTTCAATTCAGCTGCTTTCCATTTTACTCTTTTGTTGCTACTGTTTCGAATAATAATCACTCCATTTAATTTTATATTCTTCCTCATTAAGATATCCTACAACTTCCATTTCACATTTTTTTACAATGGTATCCTCCAAATGTAACTAAACCATGACGATCCATCTGGTTACATTTTCAAGTGAACTTGTTTGATGGGACTGGGAACTTAAATGTTCATGTAGAAGAAAAATAAGGTGAAATGCTGCTGCATGTCTCAGCTGAGCAGATAATTAACAATAGCGAAAAGGTATAATCAGTAGTCCAAATACATTCCATTTCTATCATGATTCTCATATTCAACTTTCTTAACCTCCTTTGAAATAACAAGAACAGAAGTTTGATCTGCATTTCATTAACGAGGAATTGAAGAAACTGCATATGCTTTACCATGTCGGGACATCTACCAGTGTCGTGAGAGGGAAACTAGTGATTCGATAATCTATTATAGCATGTATTCCAACAAATGAGTTAGCTTCAACATCACACTCATCAGAGGACCGAACTTCATCATCACCTCCTCAGAGAGGAGCTTCACCAAGAGAAATTTCTATGTTTGTGGCTACAGTAGCCACAAACGGAAGAGAATAGGGAGGACGCATTTCGAATATGCGTCCTCTCCTTCCCTTTTTTTCCATTTTTGCTGGCGAGATTTTTTCCATTTTTGCTGGCGAGAGGACGCATTTAGGTTATGCGTCCTCTGATCTGGTCAAACGTGCAGAAGGAGGCAGCTTTGGAGGAAGGAGAGTGCGCCACGTGGAGGAGAGGACGCATTTAGGTTATGCGTCCTCTGATCCGGTCAAACGTGCAGAAGGAGGCAGCTTTGGGGCAGCTGTGGCGGAAGGAGAGTGCGACACTTGGAGAGGACGTATTTAGGTTATGCGTCCTCCTATCCACTTTCCCCTATAATTCCTAGCTTCTTCTTCTCTTTCTTCATCCTTTTCATTCAAATTTTTCCATCCTTTTTGGTTAATTTCACCTCCCTTCTTCCTTCACCGCCACTCTCCTCCGCCATTGCGCCGCTTGTTCACCGGCACGCCGCCATTCTCCTCCGCCGTTCCGTTTGTTCACAATATCCGGTAATGTAATTTTTTTCTTGAATTCTCCATGTTGCCCTTGTTTTATTTTGTTAAGGTTTTCTTCCTGTCAAATTTTTAATGGATTTTTGGTTGTAGAGATCAAAATCGGCCTGAAGTTCCTGCTGTTGACCCGCAGTTGTCCGTCGTTGACTTCCACTTTTGTCACCTTGTCTGTGAGTCTCGGACTCCCCCCCACTCATATATATATATATATATATAAATTTAATTGAACCCTAAATAATTTTGTGAGTTGTCGCAGGAAGTTTGTTGTCGATTTTTTTGTTAAATTATAATCTGTGGAGAACCCGAAATAATTTAGTTAATTTGATTGTGTTGTATGATTGTGTGTAGTTTTAATGATTAAGTTTGGTCCGATGCTTTGATAGCGTTTAATGCTGATGCGTGACTGAATGAAGTAATATGTGAATTGTTTAATGATTAATGTATTAAGTTTGTAGCAATGGTAATGACATTTGAGGATACTATGAAAAGGAATGTCGAATGAAAAGGAAATAAAAGTGATGTCTTTGTATAATCGTGTACTGATTAATGTATTATGCCTGTATTAATAGTGTTGTTAATGTGACCGAGTGGAGTACATGTACATATTTGAGGATACAATGAAAAGGAATGTCGAATGAAAAGGAATTAAAAGTTATGTATTTGTGTATTGCAATTGTACGATGTTTTTGACGGTGTATATATATAGAGGGGGTCAGATTAAGTTTGATTTGACTGTGGGTGTATATTATGATCCTTCAATACCGGAGCGAGTTGTGACTCTCGAGAGGAGGTTGAACCACTCAGAATTAGTTAATTTAATTGTCACGAAACTGGGCATTGCGAGAGAGAGGTATTTGTTGAAAATGTATTACCAATGTCCTGAATTGATTGGTTCGGCGGTATACTATCGGTGTTATAATGTGGAAGATGATGAGTCAACCGCGTTCTTCTTCAACATTGTTGATCGATTGTCGTTGTCCTCCACGAATTTTTACATTGTTATGGAACAGTTGACAAGCGCTAATGACGGGGTACGGCCAAGCACGTTCATGTCGTTGTTGAGCAACATGCAGAACTTTGCTGCTGTACCAAGTATACCACCACCTGTTCATAGCCAAGGTTTTGAAATTTGTGAGTCCAGCCAACCTGGTGGGTATGCCCACGTGGATTGTGCTCAGCCATCCACAAGTGGTGGTATGTATGGTATAAACCATGACGAGCAGAATGTCTTTGACAATGATTACGTGGGTCACGTTAGCGACCATGTTGTTCGGCATGATGGTAGCGAAGACGATGGTGAGGAAGCTGAACTTGACGGTAGAAGTGAGGATGATCGTTCGTTATCAACTGATTCGAATCCTGGGGACGAGGAAGAACAAGTGGTGTGCACGAACAATGTACCTACGTCGTTTCATATTCTGGCGAACCCGGATACACAGGCCTACTATAGGGATTATGGGGGCCCTGATGAGGATTGATATGACCCAACTCACTATGGGTCCGGAGTTTCTACTTATGATCAAGAGACTGGTGAAGTGGAGGTGGGTATGCAATTTCAGACGAAGCCCCAGTTGGTTGAAGCTATTTATCGGTGGAGTTCCATGATGAACAGGGAACACAGAGTCATGGAGAGCAGATCATGCACATGGTATGCAAAATGCAAGGACGTTATAGAAGGAACTGGAAATTGTCTTTGGGTTGCCAGAGCTTCAAAAAAGGCTTCGCATGGCATGTGGGAGATCACCAGATGGGCTAGTAGCCATGGGTGTGTTGGGGCTGGTTGATCTACGGGTAACGTGAATCTGACATTGGTGATGATCGCCCGTTCAATCTGCCACCACATTGATGTAAACCCTTCATACACAGTGAAAGATGTACAAGCTCAAGTGAAGGAGGAGTTCAATGTCACCATTTCCTACAAGAAGGTGTGGTATGCTCGACAGAAGGCAATTGACATGGTATTCAGAACTTGGGAGGATTCTTTTGAACAGCTCCCAACGTTTACGGATGAGCTTGTCAGGGCTAATCCGAGCACCGTTGTTGATTGGGCTGACGTACCTGACAGAATACACGGTCCCGGGTGTAGGAAATTTAAATTTGTGTTCTGGGCATTTGGTCAGGTAATTGAAGCCTTTTGCCATTGCAGGCCAGTAATTAGCGTGGATGGCACTCATTTAACAGGTGCATATAAGTCCACACTGCTGGTCGCCGTGACGCACGATGCAAATGATTACATCCTCCCCATCGCTTACACAATTGTTGACGAGGAAACGAATGAAAGCTGGATCTTGTTCATGGGAAGACCACGTCTTCACGTTGTTGGTGGTGATAGCAGGCCAATCTGTATCATGTCAGATAGGCATGCTGGACTTATAAATGCGATGACACATATGGAGGAGTGGATGAAGCCAGCTGGATACCATTGGATTTGCCTGCGGCATTTTCAGTCCAACTTCCTATCATATGATCGCAGGAAGTTCAAGAATGTGCTTATGAAGGCTCTGGTGTGGCAGCTTGGTAGTGCCAAGCGAGAGAGCAAGTGGAGGGAGTACAAGGAGGAGCTGGAGAGTATAGATCCATCTGCTTGGGCTTGGCTGGAACGGCAAGATATGAGTAGGTGGTGTCTTGCTTTTGATGAGGGTGATCGGCATTGGGAAATTCTGACGATGAATTTTTCAGAGAGCTTCAACAACTGTTTATGGGGCACATGCCATCTCCCGATAACAGCGCGTGTCAAAGCGACGTTCGAGCGAACAGTTGAAATGTTTGCGCAAAGGCTTATGGACGCCACAAATTGGAGGTACTTTGTCCCTTAATTACAGTTTTGTATGTGTTCGTAGACCAATTTATGGATTCTAAAGTATTGCTCGTCCGTCCAGGTCCGTGTTTCCTAAGAGGAACTGGAAAAAGTTCCAGAAGTAGGATACATGGGCACAGGGACATATCGTAACCTTATTTGGCCATGCGTCACAGACTTATAGGGTTGTGACAAGGAACATCGATGGGAGAATTCATGAACGATAGTACACGGTCAAATACCGAAGAAGAGAGTGCACTTGTCGCGAATGGAAAATGTTCTATTTCCCTTGTTCCCATGCCTTGGTCGTCTGTCAGCATAGACGTGACGATCCTGCTAGTCTATGTGACAGGGTGTATCACACGACCACATATGTGCAGCAATACAGTTAGGGTTTCATGCCTGTGCGAGATCCATCACTTTGGCAACGTGCCCGTTGGAGGTTGATTCCTGATGCAGAAAAGTTTCGCAACAGGAGGCGTGGACAGTTTGTGGAGAGGGGGATAAGGAATCAGATGGATGAGAGGGTGCCGGGTGAAACCAGGGGCGTCCGTAGGCATGGCCGTGCTTAGTGTCGTGTTGTTATATGGTGTCTGTAATATTACCTCTATAGTATGGTACTTGTAGTATTACTTTCTGAATGTGGAATATTTATCTCATGATGTAGTATAGCTTTTATTTGTCTAATGTGTTTGACATGGTAATCATTTGAGGGATTAATGTTGACATGTTATAATTGTAAACAGGGACACACAATGTATCATTATCATCCAGGACCCATGGAGGATGATTTGTTGTACCTTCATGAGGAGCATCGTGCCCGTGCATTGTACAACGATCACTTAGAGGATGATGCACTTCAATTCAGGCTGTGCGATGGGGCATGCTGGACCGAAGGTATGCCTGCACAGTTATGAGCTACGTGCGTGATTTAGGATTCCAGGGACTCCTGGATTCTGCACCGATACGCATAGACCATTCACTCATCACTGCCCTAGTGGAGCGGTGGTGACCCGAGATGCACACATTTCACCTGCCGATGGGGGAGGCTACGGTTACATTGCAGGATGTGGGGATGCTCTGGGGTTTTCCGATCGTTGGGATCCCAGTCACAGGAGTAGACATCAGTATGCGTACGGAGGAATGGATGATATAGTGCACGGACTACCTCGGTGCTACACCTGACCCCAGTGTTATCCGAGGGGGTCGCATTAGGGCAAGCTGGTTGGGAAACTTATTTCACAGTCCGTTCCCTGCTCACCCCACTGAGGTCCAATGTTAACAGCGGGCGAGAGTTTTCATTCTACTGCTGGTTGGGGGAATGTTCATGTTAGACACATCTGGCTACCTAATCCTGTTGCTCTACTTGTCGGTACTGATGGACCTAGGTGCAGAACGCAACTACAGTTGGGGGAGTGCCATTCTCGCACACTTGTACCGGTGCTTATGTGACGCTGCAATTCCACAGGTTAAATCCATTTCTGGCCCCCTTGTCTTGCTACAGGTAAATTAGTCTGTCATTCCACTCTTTTGAACATAATTTCCATTATATTACTTTGTATTACATTTAATTTTATTACTGACAGTTGTGGGCATGGGAGCGCATTCCATCCATCCGACCTGCAGGTGCTCTACCAATAACAGTGCCGCTGAATGCTGTTGGGTCCCGGTACGTGCTGAAAAATTCGAGAGAGCAATTTTTTATACCATAGTCAATTCCATATACTGGCTAATATAATTCACTATTTTGCTCGTAGGTCGAGAACCCCTTACGATTTATCACAATCACCGATGCATGTTTTGAAAGTGTATCGCGATCAGATCACATCTCTCAGTCAGAATCAGGTATGGGCCAACTTGGATTATGTTTTTCTGACTCCGTGGGAAAAATGGTTTTGATTACATCACCGCAACACCTTCATGTTCTTTCAGTTTATTTGGGAGCCATACACGGTGGATATCGTGCAACAACTCCTGTGATACTGTACGGTTGGTAGCAACAATTGGCTAGTTTGCGTTGACCTCATTTACTGGCACGTCGTAGAGTTTCACCATGCACATCGTGTTCTCAGGCAGTTTGGCCTAATCCAACCAATACCCACCCAGTTGGTCAGTAGGGATGAGTACAAGCTGCTTCATACTAGAGACCGACGGGGCAGATCTGGCATGGATTGGCGTGTCAAACTAAGAAGATATCTCGATGCTTGGGAACAACGATCCAATCGACAAGTAAACCCACTTGGGTGTGCAGATCTATATTGTCCCAGCCGTGAATACATGGAGTGGTACTTTTGCAAGACGGTGAGCATGATTGATCAGCCAGGACGGCCTCTAACGGCTACAGAGGGTTTCCATGGATACAGTGCAACTACGGAGTACTTGGTATTTCCTAAAATTCAAATATTGTCAAGAAATAATGCTACAGATTTGCCCAACATTGCATATCTAACATATTTATCTCGATTCTGTAGTTGCAGATAATCACTGAGGTGCACATCAGGTCGAACATTAATTTGGATGGATGTCCCCCACATTTCGCGGACGCTCTCAGGGGAATCAATGAAGTGGTCACACGGGGTCTGCAACACGCGCATTAGGCCTCTAGATTGCAGTATTATCAGTCGTTTGTGCACTGTGAGGATCCCCCCATTGTGTGAGATATACGGACCTCAGAAGCCACCGTCAGGCTCTACCTGGTTGACAGGGAGGTCAGAGACCACGTGCTAGGGGCCAAACGGAACACGTTGGTCCATCGCAAGCTAGACCCTCACATGCGATTCCACCGATTTCCGGACCATCACATGGTGAACCCTCACATTACGACATGCCTACATCGGAATACACTGCATCTGTCACTCCAACAGCCAGTTATCCATACATGTCGCCTGCCGCTCCATTACATACGGGTAGTGTTCCACATGCCTATCGTGAGGAGGCAGCAGACAAAATGGAGGACGAAATACCAGAGGGAGTTCCACAGGAGGAAGTGCATGTACCTACACAGGTGGTTGTTCCACGACGGACATCCAGGACCATACGTCCTCCACCGTGTGGAACGAGCGGAAAGCTTTGTAGAGATCATCACTAGGACAATGCATGCCATTGAACACTGATTTGCATTACATTTCACACGTATTGTTCGGCTATTGTACATTTATGCTAATTCATACTCAGTCTAACTATGCAATACTTAATTCTTACACCTATATTCAAGACTAGTTAAAAAACTGCAACTCACGCTATCCTAATTTATCGTTTGACTAGTTCTCAAAATATCATCAGACAAACACGAGTCTACTTATGCAGAATCTCCACCGAAAGCAATGGGATGAGAAATAATAACTTATACACTGCAACATTCAAGGATAATTTATTGTTTAAATTCACGACTCATTCTGAAAAATACACTTTAGTTGAATTCATGACACGATTTCATAATCGGGAAAAAACTAAGAAAAAATCGCTGTAATTAAAAAAATTGCGCATAACGGTCATTGGGAATAAGCATTTTTCCAAATAATTAAAATTCTCCAAACGCTTATTTTAGCCAATTTACCGAATATTGGCAAAAAAAAATTCAGCCCCTTGAGGACGCATTTTCAAAATGCGCCCTCTATTAAATTTTGAGAAAAATAATTAAACAGAATCATGAGGACGCATAACCAAAATGCGTCCTCTATTAAATCAGACAAAAAATTAAAGGGCATCATAGGACGCATAAGCTAAATGTGTCCTCTATTAAATTGTGACAAAAAAATTAAACGGACATCACGAGGACGCATTAGGGTAGTGCGTCCTCTACCTTCTTCCCCATTTTCCAGAAGCACCACAACAGCATCCAACATTCAAATAAAAACCCTATGAAAATCAAGAACTCCTTCACCAAATACCCCAATTCTTGAATTTAGAGAAACCACCTCTGCCACCGACGATCACCTCCTCACAAATGACCCAAATACATACCAACTATTATCAACTAGTAAGAGAAGTTATGAAGCCGGTCATACCTCCAAAATGAAAGCCCTTAAACATGCAAAACAAGATTAAGGTATAACGGTGCGCCTTACTACTCGCATCATTTTAACTATTTTGCAGGTGCTATTTTGCTGTGTCTATATCTTAACTATTATAAAAGCGGTGCCCCTAATGGTGCAAGCTACATATTTTATCATAATGTACATGGCAGCTTACTACAGTTACCAGCTCCAGAAAACCTTGTATTTGTAGTTGTATGTAGTTTTTATATGTATTATTACGATTTTTTTGTTAAGTTGTAGCATTAATATAGAACTTATGTTCTCCTTCTATTCTACTAGCGTTGCCATCTTCCTCCAAATCCATGCCCCGCATTTATCGTTTTCATACCCTTTCTCTCTCCCTTCTACTTTCGTTGACTTGAAAATTATGTTAAGCTACTAACAATCTCAAGTTCTCTACTATAGCTTTAGTGTATGGGTCATTTTTCCCAAGTATATGTTCAACCATTTTATTGGTACTCCTATGTTGAAGTTATGGGAAAACCCGCCGCCTTTCCCGCCTTGCATACTTAAATCTACATAAATGTATATTCCTAGCCCACAACACGTTTCTCCGTTATATAACATAGACCATTAAGTATATCCACATCTAGAAGATGCTTGAGAATGTTGTCGGCGCGAGGCAGATTTCTAAGAAGTGGATGTAATGGTAGCCTGATCAGCAAGGGTGCCTTTCATACATTAAATTCAGCCTCAGGTACAATAAAATTGACCGCGCTGAAACCATCTTCGAAAGGTTCATTGATTTGCACTATTACTGTGACTTTCATTGCTGGAACTTTATTCTTATTATTCTCTTTTAAATTCTTAATTCATCTTTTTATTCTTCTTCTCTTCCTATTGTTACACATTGCTACCTGTCTTACATTTAGGTTTACGTCATTTATTTTGATCATGCTCAGAGATACCCTTATTTGAGCAACATATACATTCCTTACAGCTACCCTTCTCGCCATTATTGTACAACTTCTTAATTCTCTTCAGCTAGAGTATTCTTAATTAATTATTCTACTTATTTCTTCTACTTCATCCATGCAGAGAGAACAAAAGTTCAACAGATTTAGTGGCTGATTTGGTTTCTCTCATTCCATAGTAGTGAATTCAGTTTACCTCTCTTAAAGTTCTACGTAGCTCTAATCATGCAGAGTTTCCATTTTGTCAGATGTATTCACATCATGCTTCTACTAACAGTAAAATAATTAATCAAATTCCCTCCTTAAATATAAAAGAAATTAAGTTTAAATAGTTCTTTTCATGTCATGAACTTGTTTAGCATGTTAACAAGATTGTGACAGTTCCTCTTTTACATCATTCCTATGTTACATTATTTGCTAATTCAGTTTCCTAGCATCTATCTCTACAAGATATTAATTTGATTACATTTTTTACTGGACTATCTTCAAGTATCAGTACACCATTCAGACCAACCAATTATATGCATACAAAAAATAGGGGAAAAAAGCTCAAAACAATATATGCGTGACTATTTTTAATTGAAAATAAGTATAAAAAGAGATAATATAGTAATTTATACAAATCAATGAACACCCTCTGGGCTGCGATTAAAATTCGAAAATAATCAAGAAGAAGAGGAGACAATAAAGACATATAGAAAACCTCAGGAAAATTATAATAGGAACAATAAATTCTATGCTGAAAATCAAACAAATCCGACTAACAATGACGAAAAGAATTAGGACCTTGCTTATGCAAGAAATGATTGGAAATATACATTCGTAAAATTAGATAACCATAAAATCAACAAAAATTTGAAAGTGCAGTACACGCAAAAGAAGGAACAAATACGAATGGCATACAATGGACCACGTGTAAGTGCAAGTACGAAGAACAGTGAAGAAGGAAAAAGGAAAAACTATGGACTATAGCCGAAAAACACTTTAAAAAAAGAGACTGGTACTTTTAGTGTATAGAAGAAGTCAACTATTATTCCATTCCCTAAATGAAACTATTTGTTTAATATCTCGTAAGTTCTGGTACAAGTTGGACAATACCATATACAAAACAGAAATTCCTATTCACTCTCATCTTACTTTTACTTTCATTATCTTCACCTCGAACAATAGCTAGCAAATTATTGCAGTAAGTTTTTCCCTTCCCATTTTTCTACTTACAGATTCAGTCGTCCTGGGAATCCTTTTATTCTTCATGGAAGTTCATCATTCTCAGGTCATGCTTAGTTATGTTTTTCATTGATAAATGAACAGAAAAATCTTACATCTCCTTTACTTCATAATCCTTGCACGATCTGTACTCCCATTAACGTCTTCTTCGTTGTCTATTCTTCGTTTCAGAGTTGCACCTTAGGTGTTTGATATTTGGTCTAATAACACAAGTAATGTGCATTTTCATATTGGACAAACGAAATAAGTATTAATTTAACCGAAAACAGAATTCCCTTCACAAGGCTTACTTTTCCTTCCATCACATATACTCACACTGTACCCTTATTTACCCTTGAAACGGTTAACCTTTATGCATATAGATGCTATCTTCTCTCACTTTTCTAATGTTAATTTTTGTATAGTACGTTGCGATGAACACTGCATATTTAATTAATTCCATAAATATTTTCCACCCTCTGAAGCTTGAAAATACCACTTTTATTGGATAATATTTGTTGACAAAAACTCAGCATACTTCCAACACTTACTTTTAGGTAATTCAGTTGTGCTGAGTGTCGCTTCCATTTATATATTTAAGAAAAAGGCTAAAAATTTCATTCTCAGTTGTCTTCAACACATAGGTGCTCTAAAATTACTTTTTGTTTTGCTTTAGACAGAAGTTTATTTGGAATGATACGTCCACCAATTTAGTTCCTTTGTTGTTTCCTTCCATATTTTTATGCACCTCTTGAAGTTACTTTTGCTAAAAATAACGTACAAATGCTTGATAAATCTTGACATGATAAAATTATACTACTGCGATCCAAACAAGTGAGACTAATTACTGACATAACAAACATGTTGACTACACTAAACTTTCTCTTTTTCATCAATCAAACTTATACCCAAAATAGTACACCCAATTATTATATGGCTAATTAACCAAATAAAAGAAGAGTACCAATAAGGGTAAAAACATTTAGACAAAAACATCTAATGGAGTTTTGATATAATTATGTTTTGCAGTAGCTTTCTTACTGCACTCATGTTATTAATATTATGATTTGTTCTTACCGCTTTACATATATTTATCCTAATATGTGCAGTTACATGCAAAGCTCTTATTTGTTGTCGTTGGCAATCAAATAGGTATGCTTCATAACATCAGCCTTACTATATATTATTACTCTGCTTCTTAATTGCCCTATATCTGGTTTACAAGTTGCATTTATTCTCCTTATCCTATTCAAAAATGTTTCCCTTACTTTCTGTTTAGCTTTACATTTACTTATTCAACTCTAGTGTGTATATTTTATTATTAAATCTTATCTGATAAATTAGTTCATTAAAAAAATTCCGCGAAAGAAGCTTACAACATATATATAGGACTGCAAAATATTCCGACATCTTCAAAAAGAAATCAACTATCAATCAAGAATGATGAATAAGATGAACATAGTACTTGTAAAAAAAACATGCCAACCAAAAATAAACCTTCCAAACCTGACCTTTTACAGTGTATATAGTACACACCCCTGATTTATTACTTAATGTAGAAAATTTCAATTCTGTAATGGTAATCGTGTAAACATAGAACCACCTTCATTATGTTGTTCATCAAGGGAAATAAAGCTGGTTGAAATAGATATGTCTTTAGAACTTGCATAAATGTTTGTTGCTAACAGTGAAGACAAAACAAAATTCTGTAATTGTATACACAACTATAAAAACATGTTTGCATTCACCTTAATTGGCGTACATTCTGATACAACTTTAGCTAAAAGAAATGTTGGTGTATATACATTTCGAGTACAGGGTTAGCTTTATCATTTCATGGGGAAATACAAGGAACCCCCAACAAATCTTCAATTATATTATTATGATACGAAACATGAAATAAAAAACCGCATGCATATTAGAGCAAAATTTAGCCAGACTATTATCACCAAACTAATTAATATTGTACAAGTAAATTCTTATGCTATTTTTTCCCCAAAAATCAGAATAATGTTGAACTATTAGATGAATATAAAATAATTTTACATGCCAACCCTATAACTGACCAACACACTTTTAACAAACCTACCATATCATAACTAGTTGGAATATGGTTGGAATCAGATGACATGGAGCAAAATACAAGTTAACATATTTAAGTTTAATTAAAAGACAGTAAACGTCGAATCATCCGCCATAATTTTGGCTGCCATGATCCAATGCAATATCCACTTATATCTCCAAATGGTGAACAATATTGGCATAGATCTATTCAAAGGATAAATAGAAAAGATATAGAAATGCAAACTGATAAGACATGCCATGGTGAAACTATACATGATATATTAGAACATGTAGATGCTTTTTTAGAATTTGAAATTATTGACATAAGCAACAGGAAAAATAATTCCTCAAAAAAATGGTTTCGTGTCGTGAAAAATATTGTTAAGTTACGAATTCGAGAAAATGATAAATCATTCCTTTTGCATATAGGTAGACTTTTACAACAATATGTAGTAGATATGTATATAAAAATTGAAACCTTCAGATTAGATTATTTTAAAACTCTGGACATGCAAAATCGGTTGATAAATTAGGTATATATATTTTTATTAGATTTCATTATACAAGGATGTCGTGTAGGTGTTGCGATTGGAAAGCGTATAATATTACCAACTTCATTTATTAGAGGTCCTGGGGATATGCAAAAAAAGATATGTTGATGCTATGGCATTTGTACAACAATATGGAAAGCCAGATATTTTCCTAACAATTACTTCAAGTCTAAACTGGCCAGAAATTAGAGCACTGACAAGCCATGATGAGTCTCTAAACAAACCAGATTTAATTGCTAGAATTTTCTGGACAAAACTTGAGCAATTAAAAAAATATTATTTCAGGGAAAAAATGGCAGCACTATTGCTTATGCATATGTAATTGAATTCCAAAAAAAAAGAGGATTGATGCATGCACATTTCTTACTCATTTTAGAAACTGCATCCAAAATGTTTTTTTCTGAGGCATTTGATAGACTTGTATCTGCAGAATTACATGACCCAGATATGGATACATATGATGCATGGACATTGTGCTATTCTTAATCCAAAATGCTTTTGTATGAAAGGAGTAACATGTAAATTTAATTACCCTAAAAATTTCTTAGAAATAACCAGAAATGGAAGTAATTCATATAAAATTTATCGTCGTAGAGATAATGGCCGCATTATTATGGTTAGAGGTTCACCGCTTGATAGCGGTGGGTTGTGCCTTACAATCAATACCTACTTGCTAAATTTAACTGCAATATATATGTTGAAATATATTCAGCCTTTCAAACTGTAAAATATATATACAAATATATCTTAAAAGGACATGATAAAATATTATATAAATTAATTACATGTGAGAAAACTCCTACACTGGATAAAATTTAAAACTTTCAGTCTGCAGGATGGATTTTCCCTCCCAAAGAAACTTGGAGAATTTTTGGATTTGACTTAAATCAAACATACCCTTCAGTTATATCTTTACCTGTTCATCTAGAATATGTGAAATCACTAAGCTTTCCTGCTTATCAATCTCTTGAAAACATCATTAGCAATCCAGCTCTTAAAAAAACTATGTTGACGCAATTATTTTACATGAATAAATATGATGACTATGCTAAAAAGATGAACTGTCTATATGTTGAATTCCCTGAATACTTTACTTGGCATAGTGATTCTAAAGATTGGGCTCCGCAGAAAAAAAGAAGAAGTACTTGGTCATATTTTAAATGTCATCCATCTGAATGTGAACGATTTTACCTGAGGTTATTTTTACTTATCCATAAACCAACTTACTTTAAATATTTAAAAACAATAAATGGCCATACTTTTACTACGCATTGAGAAACTGCACAAATGTTGGGGCTAATGAAACAAGATGACACTAGCGAAATATGTCTTCGAGAAGCTGCTACTTATCTAATGCCATGTACTTTGTGGCAATTATTTGCTACAGTACTTATCTTTTGTGACCCATACAATCCCAAAAACCTTTGGTTAAAAATTGAACAAAATATAATTACCTATGAGAAAGATCATTTATCCATTCAGATGTTAAACGAAGCCCAAAAAAATTAGATGCGATCAGATTCTATATCACAGTAATTAGAACGTATCAAAAGTTTTATATAAATATGGCCCGGAAGGTACTAAAAAAATTTAATATAAAGCACTTCTTGCTACTGTAAGATCCACGGGTGATGTAGTACTTGCTACAACTACCTCTGGTGTAGCAGCATTTTTACTCCATGGAGGACAAACTTCACATCAAGATTTAAAATCCCTTTAGATGAAATTGTTTCTAAACCTTGCAGAATTAGCTAACAGAGCACATTAGAATACCTACTGAAAATAGCAAAGATAATTATTTGCGATGAAGTTACAATGGCAAAACGTCATCATAAAAAAAATTGAAAAAAAATATTGAGAGATATACTGAGTTCAACTAATATTTTTGGTGGGAAAATTATTGTCTTCAGTAGTGATATCTATCAAACATTGCCAATTATTCCCAAATGTACAAGAAAATATAATGCAGATGCTTCTATTGTTATGTCGCCTTTATGGAACCAATTTCAAAAGCTAACACTTAAACAAAATATGAGAGCCTTACTTGACCCAATAATTTTATCCCATTTATTAAAAGTGGGTGACGGAACTCAGAATACTAATAGTAAAGGTGAAATTGAAATATCAATAAAAGCAAACATAGATTTCATATACGACCATACATCAATAAATATGTTGATAGATATTGTGTTCCCAAATTTAAACCACAATTTTAATATTTCTCTATTTATCAAAAGGGTTGTATGACCACAAGAAATGATTTTGTTCATGGAATTAATGATATCCTTATCATAAAGTCTCAGGTAACGAAATTACATATTTCAGTTGTGATGAACTTACAAATAACTGTGTCATACCTCATTAAGATAAATTACTTCACTCTTTAACCCCCCAAAGTCTACCTCCACGTAAATTAATACTAAAAAAATGTTCCAATTATATTGCTTAGAAATATAAACCCAACTGAAGGCCTTTCTAATGGTACACATCTTATATGCCAAGGTTTTAGCAATAATGTCATCCTTGCTCAAATATGTAGAGGTACTTGTATAGGAAATTATGAATTCATACCTCGTATTACATTAGAAGCTGCACATGAAAACTTTACATTCATTCCATTTAAAAGAAAACAACTCCTCGTTCGTTTATGTTTTGCAATGACTGAGAAAACAAGTGCTACTTGGGCTTCCATCTTAAAAAAAATCAACAGGTACTAAGTGGAGGTGATAAAAGATCTTATAGATAATTCATTTAGTCTATAAGAAACTGATGTACACCCCCTCATGTGCAAATTTGGAAACACTCCACGACCCATATCAGGCTAAATTAAAGAGGATCCACATATTGGCCCAATAACCCAACGTGGGCTCTGATACCATGTTAAATTTAATTTTCCATATTGAGCTTCAATCTTAAAACCAATTGACACTAAGTGAAGGTGACCCAAGATCTTATTAGTTATTATCCTTGTAAGAAATCGATGTGGGATATATGCTTCAACACGTTCCCTCACATGACATTGTGGAAACACTCCACAACCCAAACCATGCCAAATTAAAGGGGATCCACACATCGGCTCAGTAAATCCAACTCGGGCCCAAGTCTCATATACCCCACTCTAATACCATGTTGAATTTAATTGGGTATCTTGGACTTCTATTTTAAAACCAATTGACAGTAAGTGAAGGTGACCCAAGACCTTATTAGTTATTATCCTTGTAAGAAACCGATGTGAGATATATCTTTTCAACAAAATCACATTTGCCATATAGTTTTCTTCCCTAGTACATACGCATGTTATCTTACAACTTAGTATGAAACACTCAGTTAATGTACTACTACCTCCGTCCCAGCCAAAGGTTCATATTAGCTTTTTGCATGAATATTTGTGCATGCTCATGTGGCCGAATTTCAACCAAAGTTGGAGGATTGAAATGGGCTTGGCAAATTTCAAACACAAATTTCAGGCCAAATAAGAAAATAATCAAAATGAACCATTGGTTGGGGGAGACAAAAATGAAAAGTAAGAACCGTCGATTGGATGGAAGGACTATAACATATAAACACATAATAGAGATTGCACCACGAGCCCTCGAATTCTAAGCGCAAAACTTCAAATTCTGAGGAATTATTGATTTGCAATAGCAAAGTAGATCAATTAAGGACGAAAGAAAAGATTTTTCTAGAAATTTATTTTCAATTTAAAAAGTTGAGTACAAATTTGGATAGTAATCAATTAATTATCCCTGGTAGAGGTATGCACCAGTATGGTTTACATTACCCTTAGAGCATTTACAATTTAGACTGCTCAAACCTCACTAACATTCCAACATTTTTAATTTTTAAATAATATAACACTCTCTCTCCTAAACTACACTCACCAAAATTATTCTCTCCAATTTAACTCTACAATCATAACTCAATTTCACACCATCATTATTGTCCTCACGTCACTTTATATTTCTTTCACATATTTTATATTTTGACAATTTAATATTAACTACATAATATATATTTTGAATATGATATATATATATATATATATTTAAATATCCACAGAAATAAAATTTTCATAAACATATAAAATTTCACAATAAAAATCGAAGCCGAACAATAAAATTTGAAAAATAATAACATAAATAAATGAAAGTGAGGAAAATAGAATTTGAAAGAGATGTGAGAAATGTATCAATGTTGGTCCCTATTTATAGAAAAAAAATTTAAAAGAATTTTGATGTGATTTTTTAATTTTATTTTTTCGAAGGTAATTATGTTTTGCCCATTTAAATTCATTGGGGTAAAAATATAAATTAGGAAGACACATGGCACAACACTATTGGAGTAGAGTATATAACCTCATTTTCCCACCCACGTCCACCAAAACCTCACCATTGTGGCTCAATTAGGGGTGTTCAACCAGTCAGTTTGTCGGCTAAACGGTTATCGATTTCAATTTCTACCGGTTTATGATATTTTATAAGAAACTGACTAACCGATCAATAATGCTGTTAATTTTATCGGTTCGGTTAGTATCGGTTTCGGATGATGTGACGGTTATTACCGGTTACATATATATCATTCATTTAAAATTAAAATAATAAATCCATTTTAATATACATTACTAGTTAGAGCCAAACATTTAGAACAAAAGGTAAGAAATTTAGGAATTGAATTATTGTGTTGCATAGGATTTAAATAAAATTGTGCTGCTCACGCTGTAGATTCCCCAGCTTCCATGGAGTTCGCCACCACCGCCATGGCTTCGCAGATATTTCCGGCGACAACTACAAGAATGAAGCTCTCCCCGCCGTTATTCTCACGCGCTTCAACTTCTGCTCGAAAGCTCCCTCTATCCACCGCCTTCCTCTCACCTTCCGTCGCCGGCTCCGTTCCCGCCGACTTCTCCGGTCACAGGATCCGACCCGCTTCTCTCAACCCGTACCACAGGCCCTCCGGCTCCCGCGCTAAGCGCGGCGTCGTTACCATGGTTATACCATTTTCGAGGGGAAGTGCGTGGGAGCAACCTCCACCAGATTTAGCATCATATTTGTATAAGAATAGAATTGTGTACCTGGGGATGTCTTCAGTTCCATCTGTCACTGAACTCATCTTAGCAGAATTTCTTTATCTCCAGTATGAAGATGCTACAAAGCCTTTTTACCTTTACGTAAATTCGACCGGGACAACAAAGGATGGTGAGAAGTTGGGATACGAGACAGAGGCTTTTGCAATTTATGATGTCATGGGTTATGTTAAGCCACCAATTTTTACACTGTGTGTTGGCAATGCTTGGGGAGAAGCTGCCCTGCTTTTGGCTGCTGGAGCAAAAGGAAATCGTTCTGCATTGCCTTCATCAACGATCATGATGAAGCAGCCGATTGCTAGATTTCAAGGTCAAGCAGCAGATGTTAACCTCATGAGGAAAGAAGTGACGAATGTGAAGATAGAATTGGTTAAACTATACTCGAAGCACACGGGAAAATCAGTTGAGCAGATTGAAGAAGACATTAAGCGGCCAAAATATTTCAGTCCAAGTGAGGCTGTTGAATACGGACTCATTGATAAGGTTATTTACAACAAAGGGGAAACGAAGATAGAGGAGTTGTATCCGACTTGAGGAAAGCTCAACTCATAAAATGAGTCGAAACTTGCCAGCTTCTTCAATGAGGAAGGGTGCAGTTATCATTAGCATGTACATCTTTTGAGGAAGAACGATGGGCAGTCCATACACGAACAGAGAGATCCCTTTCCCTTTTGCTATCAAGGGTCTTATGGTGTTCCTTTTACCGGCAATTCACGAACAGGGCTATTACTTAGTGTAAACTCCTTTTTACATGCTTATTATTTCCAGTTGTGTACCATAGGTTATCTTCTGTGCTATGTGATGCATTACTCATTATGACTAATGTGACTTTGATGTCCAGTTGTTCTAGTCATGCAATGTGCTCTATAGTTATCCACTGTTCCCGCCAATTTGTGACTGATAAATAAACGGTAACATTTCTATTGGTTGATAAAAAATATAAAAAAACTTTTTGAATTAATATTAAAAACGTACCATGAGTTTTTGTCCATAAATATTAGTGTTGGGCACAGTTATTAGCTACATCGACTTTTGTTTACATAATTATTTATTTTGGGCATAATTATTATTTAAAGTATATGGGCTCAAAATATAGAGTTTAAAGAATAAGTTAATTTGGATTAGGAACTTAAAGTTTTCTTATTGGGTTTGTGTTAATGCCCAAAGTTTAGTGAATTAATTTTTGGGGTTGAAATTAATTAATTAATTAATGTGCTATAAAATCTTTTACCGGTTATCTGGTTAGACCGATTACCAAATAATAAAACCGATAAGGAAACCAATTAACTGACATTAATCGATAACCGTGACCGATTAACCAAATTAAATACCGATTTGATTTTGACCGGTTATTGGTTTTTCAATTTTTTTGAACAGCCCTAGGCCCAACACTCTAAGAGCATGTACAATGGGGAAGGGGGTTTTGGTGAGTGTTGGGCTACAATGGTGAGGTTTTGGTGGATGTGGGTGGGAAAAATGAGAGAGACTCGAGAGGAGAGGAGGGAAATCAACACTCCACAAAATTCTCTCCAATTCATCGTGTGGGTGGATCCCAATGGTGAGTTGGAGATTTTAATGAGATATGTTATATATTCTAGTCCAATAATATTGTATCACATGTCTTTCTAGTTTGTATTTTGCTCCAATGAATTTAAATGGACAAAACACAATAGAGAGGAGATTTTGGTGAGTGTGGGCCACAATGGTGAGGTTTTGGTGGAACTCACCATTGGGAACCACCCATATGATGAATTGGAGAGAGTTTTGTGGAGTGTATTCAGTTGGGTTGTAAACGAACCAAGCTGTAAATCATAGGTAGCGGTGTAAACAAATCGAACCGTTTGTAAAAAACTCGCAAACAACTTGGTCAAAACTCAACTCGAATTTTATTTAACTAAGCTCAAGCCAAGCTCTTGTAGTATTCAAGCTAGAGCTCACTAATATTGTTCGTAAAGTTTGTCGAGTCAATATTTTAATATATTTTTATTATATATAATATTTTATAATGTACGTAATATATATATATATAATTATGGCTCGAGTTAGATATCGAGCAAAATTAATTTCATTCAAATTCAAGTTCGAGCCAAAAATATTTCGCCTCGATCGAAATCAAGTCAAGCTTGAGCTTGAAACAAGCCGATCTCACATTGAGGGTTTTTCTAGTTTGGCTCGACTCATTTACTTTCCTAATCTATTTGAGCTCAAACCAAATTAATTTCATTCAAACTTGAGCTTGACCCAAAATTTTACAAACTTGATCGAAATCGAGATGAGCTCCAAATTAAGATATTGGGTTAATTGCTTTTCTAACTCTACCTTTAGGCTAAAAGTGCCAATATAACCATGTAAACCAGAAAGTGCAAAACTAACTCTAACTTTATGATGAATTGTGCCAATATAACCTTCCGGTCAAATTTCGGCCTTGGCTCACCTATTAGACCGTTAATCGAACTAGAAAAGACAAATTTACCCTCAGACATTTCAACTTAATTTTTTCCCATTTTACCCCTCCTATTGCCGCCAATAACCACCACCCACCACCCGCCTCTACCACCCCACCACCACCTCCGCCACCAGCCACAACCCAAAGGTCCCAAACCCTCCGCCCCAGGCACTACCACCCCACCACCACCTCCGCTAAATCCTCACCCCATCGCCGCCAAACCCTCATCGCCTCTTAAACCTGACCACCTGCTGTGCCACACTCGTGACAACCCCCATATGGGGCCAGCATTACCCCCTTCGGCAGCCCCATCTCGGAGGAGTACAGCTGCGCCACCACGTCCTCGGAGCTGATCTGCACCTTTCAAATTTCAACCTCGTTTGTCGATGTTAGCTCAGAGAAACTCAGACACCACTCTGGCTTATTTCTTTGATTTTGTTCTCCGCAGCGTAGCTTTGACTTTATCAGCGTAGGCGAATTGCGTGATGATCATCTTCACGGCGGAGGCCTTTGCCTGCTTGATGACCTCATCAGAGATGAACGGGTGGTTTTGGTGGACACGGCACCCCGAAAAGATGCCCTGAGGAAGAAGGCCTATTCTGAGCAGTTGGGAAGAAGGAATAGTGTGTTTTTTTTTGTCTTTTTCCCTTTATTGTTTTTTTCTATTTTTATTCCAGGGATAAAATAGTCATTTTCTTTATTTTCGGCCAAAATTCTCGTTAACAATCGAACTCAACGCATCTCAGGGTTATATTAGCACATACTCCATAAAGTTATGGTTATTTTAGCACTTTCTTCTTTTACAAGGTTATATTGGCACTTTCAGCCTAAAGTCAGGGTTAAACCAACCGAGCTCGAATTAAGAGTTGCTCAAATTTGGCTCGAGTTTAAGATATTTTAAACCAGCCGAGCTCGAATTCGCTTTGACCAAACTCGAGCTGAGATCAAATAGTATTTCGAAACTGAGCTCAACCAATACTATTCGTTAATTTTGTCGAGATTATTGATCCAACATAATATATATACATATATATTTGATATTTATTTATTAAGTGTACTATATTATAATGTATATAGAATTTTTTTTTAAAAATTAATCATGGATCGAGTTCGAGTCAATTACATAATGACTTAATTGATAAAGGGATAAAATGTTGGATCATGACTTATTGAGTTAGTTACATAATAACTTATTGGATAATGACTTGTTGTATAACTCATTGGGTCACATGAGTTATCACACATGTTATCCATTTAATGAACCAACTCATTTGTGATCCAACCCATTATGACCCATATTAATAAATGAGTTAATTGAATAATGACTAATTGGATAAGGGTTAATTGAGTTTGGATAATGGGTTGATCCAAAAGGTGAGGTTTTGGTAGATGTGGGTGGGAAGGAGAGACCCAAGAGGAGAGTAGGGAAATCAACACTCTACAAAACTCTCTCCAATTCATCATGTGGGTGGGTCTCAATTCAAACTTTGTAAACTTTGACCCTAAATATAAATTAATGTATAAATAATAAATATATCATGTGAGATATTGTTGGATTTTTCTTAACATCTATTTTCTAAATATCAATTTTTGTGCGGCATTATAATAACGAACTAGAGATATTTACAGTCAAACATGCTCATTGAAGATTGTCAAAAAGTAAATAGGCAATTTAGAGTGGGATTGAGGGAGTATATTCAAGTCCAATAGTATTGTGTCACGTGTTTTTATTTTGTTTTTTTACTCCAATGGATTTAAATGCTCGAAACAAAATTATCTTCAAAAAATTAAAATTTATAAAATCACACCAAAACTATTTAAAAAATTTTCTCTATAAATAGAGACCAATATTGATACATTTCTCACGCCTCTCTCAAATTCTATTTTCCTCTCCTTCATTCTCACGCAAAATTTTTTTTATTGGTTTGATTCAAATTGTTAAAATGGTTCACCTAATTCAAATTTCAATAATCAGTCGAGAAGAAATATCCTTTCAACAATCAAATCCAAGTTTTAATGGTGCACCTTCGTATTTTCCAAATTATATATATGTATATTACTCAAAATATATATGATGTGGTTAATATTAGATTATACAGATATGAAATGGTGTGATAGTGATGATGTGGAATTGAGTTATGATTGTGGAGTTTAATTGGTGAGGGGATTTTTGGTGAGTGTAGTTGAAGAGAGTTATATATATATATATATATATATATACATATATATATATATGCATATATATATATTACTTAAAAATTGAAAAAGTTTGAGTGTTGGTGAGTTTTGGAGAGTGTTGATTGTAGGTGTTCTTAGGGCCTGAACTATTGTATCTTCAAGAAAGGAGAAAATGACAGATTTGTTATCAACTTTTAGATGAAATTACAGGTTTCGATCCACTTTTTGCAAATTGTTCCCAAAAGGTTCCTACATTATTACGAAATGTTCTCAATTTATTCCCACATATTTTTAGCTGGTTTAAGTGAGCCAACATTGAGCCGACCTTTCTAATGATGATAGTGTCTCTATTGGGAAGTAAGGATCATGGAAAGTAAGGACGATAGAAAAGACAATGAGTGTAACTGGACTGGTGGTGTTTAGAATGTGTGGAGGAGACAGTGGAAAAAATTGGGAAAATGAGAAAATTTTAAAAATAATAATTTAACCTCAAAAGTTGTTAACTAATAATTTTTAAAATCTCGGTAACTGTGACGGGTCCGTTAACCTAATTACAATTTGTTATGTCCGATAAAGGAACCAATTGAAAACATTCCATAATATTCTTGGAACCTTTTAGGTACATGGTGCAAAATAAAGAATGAAAACTGTAATGACCCTGACTTTAGGTTGAGAGTACCAATATACCCCTTCAATTTCAAAAAGTGCCAAAATAATTTTTGACTCTGTTGACTTTTTGGTCAACAGTTTGATGGCCGGATTTAGCTAAAAAGGTCATTTTTCCCTTATCAAAAAAATAATCAAAAATGAAAAAAAAACTTATATTGGCACCCTAATCTCCGGGTCAAAGCATGTGGCGGCGATGGCTATTTCACTCCTCCGCCGTGCCATGATTCTTAGAAAAATAACCCACACAGAACATAAGTTTCTATTAGTGCCGTGATTTAACTCCTCCGCCGTGATTTCGTTGCACAACACTAATCTCTGTCAAGTTTCTATTAATTTTTTTGAATTAATCACTCCTCCGCCGGAAATTCTGCTGTGCGACGCTTCCGACGGCGAGAGGTGCTCCATCTCTGAAGCTTTAACAGAGGTCACGTCACCGGCGCTGGGAGGAAGAATAGGAGCGTAGCAGCGGTGTGAACACGATTGGAAAAGAAGCGACAACGGTGATGGTGGCGGCGAACGACAATTAAGAAGAGAAGTGCGGCGGCGAAAGACGACGATCTGGAAGAAGAAGCAAAGCACCGGAGGAAGAAGCTGGCATATGCATCTCACGCGATCGACAAAAGAATATGAGTCGTGCGTGCCTTCACACGCGACATTCGATGCAGAATTTTTAGCGTATGGCGATGGCGATGGCAATGGCGGAGGCGGACGACGATGAAAAATGGTTCAAATTCATATTCAAAAAGAAAGCAAAAAATAGTTTTCATTCATCATATTTATCTGTTATCACCTGCTAATGTAAAAGGTACAGTACTATAAAGCTAATGCTGCAAAAGGAGAAATGCGAAAGCCAATTAGAGCACAACACGTGTCCAGGCTATTACTAATAAAACAAAAGAATAAAACTCAGGTTCATGGTGTCGTTTCATCCATTTGTTAATTTCTTCAAATATGAAGTTGGCGCCATTTTCATATCTGCTTCAAACCTGAGCTTGGCGGCATTTTCAAGTTCTATCCGCAAAGAAGCATAATCCCGTCACCCCCTCCTCAAGCTCAAATTTAAGAGAACAAAAACTGAGTTTGGACAAGTTGGCATGAAAAGGAGCAACTGGCAGAGACTTAGTGAGCACATCAACTACTTGCATGTGAGAAGAAACAAAAGAGGGAAGGAGAAAACCCTCAAGATAGTAGTCCCTGACTAGATGGCAATCGATATCCAAATACTTAGTTCTTTCATGAACCACTGGATTAGTTGTGAGGTGCAAGGCATCCTGATTGTCACTAAAAAGAGTGATGGGAAATTCCACCTGTAAATGAAGATCTCGAGCAATGTAGCTAATCCATTTAAGCTCACAAGAAGTCATGGAGAGACTCGTGTACTCAGCTTCAACTATTGATTTGGACACAGTTGATTGCTTTTTATACTTCCATGAGATCAAAGCTGATCCTAAGAACACTGCATATCATGTAACGGATCTCCTGGAAAATTTACATGTTTCCCAATCAGCATCACAATAGGCATGAAGCTTAAGATCATTAGCTGAAGAGTACAATAAGCCATGATGTGGATGATGATTAAGGTATCTGACAATATGTAAAGCTCCACTGAGATGATGATGTGTTGGAGATTGCACAGATTGACTCAACTAATGAACAACAAATGTGACATCTGGCCTAGTGTAATTAAGATACAAGAGTATGCGAATTAGCCTTCTAAGGCACTAGGATCAGAAAGAAGAGCGGAATTTTCATCATGAAGAATCCAAGAGCTATGAAGGGGAGTAGCAACAGGCTTGCTATGAAGAAGGCCACAGTCTGACACCATGTCCCTGATATATTTTTGCTGATGAAGATGAATTCCAGAAGAGGTTTTGTGCAGCTCCAAACCTAGAAAGTAATGATCAGGCCCCAATCTTTGATAGTAAACTTCTGATGTAAAGACACCTTAACTGCAAAAATGGCATCAATGGAATCTCCCATCATCAGAACATCATCAACATAGACAACTAAAGCCAGAAAATAAGAAGAAGTGAACTTCAAGAAAAGATAGTGATCATGGTAAGAATGATTAAAGTTCAGGCTCAGAAGATGCTGTGTAAATTCCTTGTTCCATTGCCTGGAAGTATGCTTTAATCTATAAAGGTTCTTAGTGAGCCTACAAACTAGATGTGGATCTGTGGCATGATATCCATCAGGAAGTTTCATGCATACCTCCTCATCTAAATACCCATGGAAGCTGAGGCCAAAGCAAGAAGGATTCTGATGGTGGCTACCATAGCCACTGGTGAAAAGACTTCAAAGAAGTCTATGCCTTCTATTTGGTTGAAACCCTTGGCAACTAGTTTAGCTTGGTTTCTGGCTAAACTTCCATCTTCATTAAATTTCAACCTGTAGACCCATTTAGATCCAATTGCCTTCTTTCCTAGTGGCAGCATCACTAAATCCCAAGTGTGGTTTTGCTCAAGAGCATTTAGCTCCTCAGTCATGGCTTGAACCCATTCATGTTAATGTTTTGCCTGCTCTGATAAGTGGATGGTTCCTGAACCTGTGAAGCATCAAGAATATGTGCAGAAATAGTTGACTGAGGTTGAAGAGAGGAGGAGACAAAATCCTTGGCCCAGACAGGTGGCCTGATGACTCTAGTGCTGTGTCTTGCACCAGTGTTGGATGGTGGAGAACTGATAGGGAAAGAGTGTGAAGGATCAAAAGACTCTGGTATATCAGAAGGAATTGTGTCTTTGAAGGGAAGAGGAAAAGAAAAATGAAGTGCTGATGAATAAGGAAAGATGGTTTAATTGAAAACCACATCCCTAGAAATGATCAGCCTATGATTTTGCAAGTCAAACATTTTGTAGGCATTTTGACCTGAAGGATAGCCAATGAACACACAAGGATATGCTCTCTCTGAGAGCTTATCCTTGTGTGGCGAAGTATTAGTTGCATATATCAGATAACCAAAGATTCTAAGATTCTGCAGATCTAGTTTCTTATTGAAAAACAACTCAAATGGTGTTTTCCATGAAAGAGTGGGAGTTGGGAGTCTGTTTATTAAATAGGAGGCAGTCAAAATTGGATCTCCCCAGAAAAGTTTTGATAGATTTGATTGAAAAAGAATGGTTCTAACTATTTGTAAGAGATGTTGATGTTTCCTCTCCACTACACCATTTTGTTGTGGAGTGTAAGAAAATGATTTTTGGTGAAATATTCCTGAATCTGTGAACAATTTCTCACACTCAAAATTGATAAATTCAGTGCCATTGTCTGTTCTGACTAATTTGACTGAAGCATTAAATTGATTTTATATCATGGCAAGAAACAGTTTGAGAATTGAAGGTACTTGATCTTTGGACTTAATCAAATAAGTCCAGGTAAATCTAGTAAAATCATCCACCATGGTTAGAAATTATTTTCAACTACTAATGGAACTGACTTTATAAGGTCCATATAGATCCAAATGAATCAACATGAAAGGTGACTGAGTAAAGCTAGTACTGAGTGAAAAAGGCAGGCTATGCTGCTTAGCCATAGGACAGATTGAAAAAATACCATCATCATTAGACAAAGAAGTAGTTTCTGAAATGTGTTTCATTACATCATGAGAAGGATGCCCTAATCTAAGGTGCCAAGACTGAAAAGGCAATGAAGTCAGATTAACAACAACACCTATTACAGTGTTTTTAGAAAGTGTATGTGAAAATTTTGACTGAAGTCTCTGCTTGATAATCTATGGTTGAAATGATTGACTGTCTAAAATGTATAGGCCATTTACTTCTTTGGTTGCTGAAAGAACTCTGTTAGTTCCGAGGTCCTACAGCACACAAAGACCAGAAGAAAATTTGAAATTAACATGCATGGATTTAGTAAGCTTGCTTACAGACAGAAGATTATATTTGAAATCAGGAACATGTAGACAATCAACCAGGGTAACTGAGGGATTTAAAATGATAGATCCTATAGTTGTGACTAGTTTAATTGTGTGATCTGGTAGCTAAACAGGTGTGAGATTCTTTATAGCAGTAATGGAATGAAATACTGACATATTTGCACACATATGACTTGATGCCCCACTATCAACAATCCATTTATCATCAGTCAAAGTAAACACATTAAGGGAAAAGTTTGTGACTAGGCTACCTACAAAGTCATGATAATGAGCATAATTCATTGCTCCATATTGATCTGGAATCTGCTCCTTCCCTTTCTGCTTCTTATCTAGCTAAGCTTCCATTAACTTTGCAACCAAGGCATGTAGCTTTGCATCCGGATCATTCAGTGGTGTATCCTCTTCTTCTACAGCCACATGTGCTACATATTTCTGATAACCTTGACTTTATTGAATAGGTTTCTGATATGTTTGTGAAGCAAATTGAGGCTTGACAGTAACATCTCTATTTCCTTCCCACCATTCAGGATATCCCTTGATTTTGAGACAATATTCTTTCACATGTCCTAGTTTTCCACAATGATCACACTTCAGGTCTGATATTCTAACATTTCTCCTCCTAAAGGCATATGATTCCTCAAACTGATCAGAACTTGATTTCTCAATCTGATAAGGCATTTTCTAGTCCCTATAGATTCTCACAGCCATGTCTGAATTGTTTTAAACCACCTGATACCCACAGTGAATGGCCTTCTACTTCTCTATCCTGGTAATCATGGAATATGCCTTCCCAACACTAGGAAAAGGATCCATCAGCAAAATCTGATGATTGATGGAGCTGTATTCCTCATTCATGCCCATTAGGAACTGATGTAATTTATCATCTT
This sequence comes from Rubia yunnanensis, assembly GCA_037428765.1. NCBI lineage: Eukaryota > Viridiplantae > Streptophyta > Magnoliopsida > Gentianales > Rubiaceae > Rubia > Rubia yunnanensis. The sequence continues at coordinate 73,430,080 of CM075067.1, forward strand.
CTTCCTCAACAGGTAAGAAAGTGTAATTAATACAGTCTAGATTGCGTCTCTTTCTTGGCCTTAAGCATGCATATTCATCCCAAAGACTCTTCAGTTCAGTAAAATAAAGAGCAAAAAAATCATTCCCTTGTTTCAATTCACATATATCCTTTTTCAGTTTGTGAATCAGAGGACCATTACTCTCTCAAAATCTTTCTTTCAGCTCATTCCACAAAGCATAAGCATCCTCACAAAACATAAAACCTCTAGCAATCTTTTTGGAAATGGAATTCAGTATCCATGAAATTAAGGTTGAGTTTACCTTATCCCATCTGTCATAAAGCGAATCATCTGGATCTTGTGTTTGAATCTCACCAGTCAAGAACTTCAGCTTTCCTTTGGATTTGAAGGCTATTACCATTGACCTGCTCCATGGTGTGTAATTGAACTCATTTAAGGGTTCAACTACCAGCACCAAGCTTGAGTTATTTGTACTTTATAGATTAAATAGATCATCAATCCGTGGCCTTCCTCTGTGTGAAGTAGATCTCAAAGACTGTTGAACAGATTCTACTGATTCAGTATCAGAAAACATGCTTTGGAGCTCAAAAAGTTTCGGATTTAGTGAGGATTAAAACAAAAATATCATTGGATCTTTCCCGGTTGCTCTGATACCATGAAAAATGGTTCAAGTTCAGATTCAAAAAGAAAGCAAAAAATAGTTTTCATTCATCATGTTTATCTGTTATCACCTGCTAATGGAAAAGGTACAGTACTATAAAGCTAATGCTACAAAAGGAGAAATGGGAAAGCCAATTAGAGCACAACACGTGTCCAGGTTGTAACTAATAAAACAAAAGAACAAAACTTAGGTTCATGGTGTTGTTTCATCCATTTGTTCATTTCTTCAAATCTGAAGTTGGCGCCATTTTCATATTTGCTTCAAACCAGAGCTTGGCACCATTTTCAAGTTCCATCTGCAGAGAAGCATAATCGTATCAGACGATGGCGGAGGCAGAGACGGACGACGACGTCGGAGGTGGAGGTTGTGGAACTCAACCCGTCGCCGTGCAATCTGTTCAGTTTTGTGCTATTTTTATTGAGGTAATTCACCTGTTTTTGTTGCTCCAGTGAATACCCGGTTCTGAAGGTTTGCTTCTCCTCGATTCTTGCTATTTATGGGGAAGATGAAGGGTTTCCGGCGGGCGCAGTGGCGGAGGTCGGGGAAGGAGGAGGGAGCAGCGGTGGGGGGGGGCTGGGGAAGAAGAAGGGAGCACCGACGGGCGGCGGCGGCAGAATTTTGAAAAGGATAGATAGGTTTCGAAGAAGAAAGATTGATTTGTTGTAAGGGTATTTTTGTCATTGTGCTTCAATTTATTTTATCAATGTCGGAATTATGAAGTTTGGTTATATCGACACAAATTCTTAGCTAAGGTTAGATTGACACGTATAATAATTAGTTAGGATTAAATTGATATTTTTTGACATGGTAGGGTTATATTAATACATTTCACACTAAAGTTAAAGTTATAAATATATTTATTTCTTTTACTTAAAAGTGGACCCTTAAATTGTCATGTTATCTTAAAGAAAGGTAGTATTCAATTTTGAGACCTTGTAATTGTCAATACAAAAATTACCACTCAAAATGCAGTGAAGGATGACAAAATATGAGGTGAAACAATAACTGGGGTTAAACCCTTTTTTTATGTAATTACAGAATCTGAGGTAAAACAACTACTTTATCTACTACAGTACACCAGAAGAACAACCATAAACCTGAGCTATGGAACAAGGGTATTGTGACAATATTTTGACATGGAAGGCAACTAACTGACTTTGGTTTAGCAGAAATGTCTGAATGTTGGTTTACCTCATAATCATCTGCAGAAGTCATCAATGCTTTCTCTCTTCTCCTTCTTCTCTTTTTACTTCACCGAAGAAATTGCTAAGAGCTCAGAAACCTTGTACATGCTTGGCCGGGATCCAGGATCCACTACCAAACATCTACAAGCAACTTTAATGACCGATATCAGAACCGCTTCAACTTCATCAGTGGGATAGGGAAGTCGATGGTCCAACAAGTTCACAAGCTGTATGTTTCCACGAGTAGGACTCATTATTTGAGAAATGTAGCTGCCCGGGTGCTTCCCATTGATCACCTCCAATACTAGTACTCCGAAGCTATAGACATCACATTTTTCCGTCACTTCCATTGTGTAGGCAAACTCTGCAACGGAAAATGGACATCAAGATGGCTAATTAACAACATGTATACGTTTTAATTTGCATGACTATAGCTAGAGTTGACTCATAGTACCTGGTGCAACGTATCCATACGTGCCTGCTAACGTGCTCCAATGAGACGAGTCTTTGTTCATCAGCTTAGCAGTGCCAAAATCAGAAACGCGAGCTTCGAAGTCAGAAGCAAGCAAAATGTTCTTGCTTGATATATCACGATGGACTACAGGAGGAGAACTATCATGATGCATGTAAGACAAGGCATGAGCAACACCCTTGATGATATTCACCCTTCTCTGCCAATCCAAAGTCTCTGCTATCTCATCTTGGATGAAAATGCTCGCCAAACTGCCTCTCTCAAGGTACTCATACACCAACAGTGAGTGTTTGGGACTTGAGCAGTAACCATAGAGTTTCACAATGTTTCGATGCTTGGTAAATGTCAAGGCTTTTATTTCCCTAATGAAATCATCGCGCTCTTGCATCTCGGACAAGGGAGGGAGTCTCTTCACAGCAACGACATTACCTGATGGAAGCTTTGCCTTGTAAACACTTCCATAACCTCCTTCTCCAATGCAGAATCTTGCACTGAAATATTCAGTAGCTTTTAATATTTGGTCGTACATTTCTCTTCCATCAACTCCATAGGCGGAAAAAAATCCACCACCACTGACATGCACACTCTCAGCTCTTAATCTTTTCTTTCTGCGGTCGTGCAGAAGGAACATCCCTACAAATGCACAGAGCAGCAAGAGTGATCCCAGAAGAGGGAGTACAATTACAAGCACAAGTTTCCCATTATCTTTCTTTCGACGACTTCTGGCTGAAGGAGGGCTTTCACAGGGTTGTAGCCCTTCAACACTCCCACACAGGGCTTTGTTTCCTTTTAGTTCCCCAATGGTGACAGTGTTGAATGCTCTGCCACTGGGAACTGGACCCTCTAAGTTATTGTAAGAAATGTCCACGGACAACGAACCGGGCAAATCCCCCAAACGCCTTGGAATGAGACCAGTGAGGTTATTATGGGAAAGATTCAAGGTCTCTAGACTCTGTAAACTTCCAAATTCGGATGGGATATTTCCTGAAAAAATATTGTGGCTGAGATCGAGTGTGTTTAGCTGAGAAAGCTTTCCTAATTGATCAGGTACATTTTGGCTCAAAACATTGTTGCTCAAGTTCAGGGAAACCAATTTCTGGCAATCTCCTAAAGAGATTGGTACTGAATCATTCAAAGTATTCATGGAAAGATCTAGAAAGAGTACTCGAGTCAATGATCCTAGCTCTTGGGGTATTCTGCCAGAAAGTTGATTTTCTTGCAGATATAGACTAAGCATAGAAGTCAACTTCCCAAATTCCTTAGGAATCTCTCCAACAATGCGATTCGAAGAGATATCAAGTAGACTTAACTGTGTTAAATTTCCAAATTCAGGAGGTATAGCACCTGAGATGTTGTTCCCTGCAATCTTCAGAGTTGTCAAGTTTCGGCATCTACCCCAATCAGAGGACAATTCACCATAGAACTTATTGTCACTAAGATTAATGTAATCCAACTCTGGATACACACCAAGCATCTCAGACATATTTCCGGTCATCTGATTCCCATTGAATACGGCTCTACGCAGACTCGAGCAATTCTTCAAGCTATGAGGAATAGGACCCGTTATGTTGTTGTCATCCACAGTGATATTCTGAAGCTTTCCACCACTGCATATCTGATCAGGTAGATATCCCGATAACTGATTTTCAGACATGTATAAAGAAACTAACTGTGCCAAGCTGCCAAGTTCTTCGGGGATAGAACCAGAAAGCTGGTTTGTCCTAAGATGTAAGACCTCCAAATTACTCAAATTACCAAAGGTACTAGGAATGGAACCTGTAAGCAGATTATCACCTAATTCCAGGTCTGTAATAAGCCTCAGATTGCCAAGCTCATCAGGGATCGAACCACTTAACAGATTGCTATAGAGGTGCAAAAAGCTTAAGTTGGTGAGATTACCTAGTGACCTAGGAATTGAGCCATCAAGCCTGTTGTCATACATACTCAGATACTGAAGGGCTACTAGATTTCCCATCTCAGCTGGAATGGGACCTGAGAGGCTATTGCTGTAAAGATACAAAAACTGCAAGCCACTCATGTTGCCGAAAGAAGGTGGAATTTCACCTAAAAACTGGTTGTTCTGCATATAGACACCAGCAAGGTTGTTAAGATTTCCTAGAAATGGAGGGATGGGACCAGAGAGTTGATTATCGAAGAGATACAAGTATGTCAAGTTTTTCAAATTGGCAAATGACTCAGGAATGGAGCCTACAAGACTGTTTTCAGACAAAGCTAGATCAGTGAGTAGCCTTAGTTCTCCTATCTCATCAGGGATTGATCCATTAAACAGATTACTATTAAGATGAAGAGTCTCGAGATTTTTCAACAGGCCGATTTCACGCGGGATTTCCCCAAACAACTGATTCAGCTGTAAATCAAGGTAAATGAGTTTGGAGAGGTTACCTATCTGTGGTGGTATGACTCCAGAAAGTTGGCTTACAGCGAGATCAACTAGCACAAGGTTAGGGAGGGATAGAAACGGGAAGCTCTCTAGTGTACCATTAATGCCCGCCTCCGTAATGTTCAGCATGCTAACACTTCCATTAATGCAAGAAACACCATACCAATAGCAGGGGCTGGAACTTTTGGAGGAGTTGGACCACGTGGCTAGAACTGGATTATTTGGGTTCTGAAAGGTGGCTTTCCAGTTGAGAAGAGCAGCTGCCTCTTGAGCTGAACCTGAAGCTCCATGAAAACAATAGAGTAAAACAAAAACAGGAGCCACATGAAACATCAGGAAAGCCTCTTGTAAGACAAAGATACAACTCAAAGTCTCAAATATGAATTTGAAGGTGATCATCCCCTAGAGTGTTATATTTATAAATACGGTAGGCACAATTTCGCGACGTTTATTCACTCGTATTCATATAGTAACATTATTCGTTGAAAACTAATATTGATCCTCTCTCATAGTAGAGTTTTCCTCGTGCGCAAAAGAAGAAGAAAGAAAGTTCACTAGGTGAGGTTGACCTAACTGCCAAGTTTGACCTTCACAAACCATGTACGAAACTAAGGAAACATGTCCGTTTCTGAGTCAAAGACTCCATTCACACTCTTACCAAGCCACCAGAACATCAGTTTCCAGGATGTTGGTGGATTAAAGTTATAACCGGGAAGTAAGGAGTTAAAATATTACTTGTAACTGTAATTATATTCTATTACCTTTTTCTACCTTGTATATGTATTATGTACCACTATATACTATATAATGTACCCTGAGATCATGAATAAAGACACATATTATTACTCTCATTTTCTACATGGTATAAGAGTCTAAAATCATGAAACCCTAAGAAAATATTCCGCTGCCTTTTTCGAGCCACCAACGTCGCTGTCAAGCGGCGTGTCGATCCACGCACCGCCGCTGTAGTCTGCTCCGTTCCGTCGCTCGCCGATCGCCACCATCACCATCTGGCCGTGGTAATCCGTGCGCCATCTCTCTTAATCCGATCAGTCCGTGAGTTAATCCACACATGCCAATCACGAAGCTCACATGTCCCCGTGTTCCCGTCACGTGCCAGCGCCGGTGCCAATCCGATTCACCGCCAGTTGCAGCACCTGCTGCTGATCCGTACCTGATTTTGCACGATGTCTGCCTCTGAAGAACAGGCTCGTATTGATGTTGCACCTGGGGTTCCGAAACTTCAGGATATGAGTGCTTATGATGTGATTGCGACTTTACTGTAGCAGTTGCAGTTGCAATCTGACCCTCAGACTACTGTACCTATTGGTCGGCTGTCGACTATCCTTAATTTATTGGTTCTGGCAATGGTCCTAGTTTGGTTATTATACTGAACATACTGAAAGGACAAGAAAATTACATTGAATGGTGATTTGATGTGCCGCGCATTCCTTGCTAAGAACAAGACTGGGTTCATCGATTGATCCATTACCAAACCCCAAGATGGTCATCCTGACGCTGCTGATTGACCTAAGATTAATGCTACTCTTGTTTGGTGGATCTTGCAAACCCTGGAACCGGTGTTGAGATCTTGTACAAGCTTGTTTGCCACAGTTAAAGAAATGTGGGATGACCTGAATGCACGATTTATTCTTGGTGATGGTATGCAGGTTTTGAAAATTCAGAGTTACAGGCAGAACGGCCAGCTTATCGCCATTTACTTTGGCAAATTGAAGAAGCTGTTTGCAGCCTCCCACTGCATGCAGCCTCCTCTAGTTTGTGACTGTGAAGATAGCAAGGCCATGTGCCATTGCAATATTTCTGTGAGAGTCTCCTGAGAGAGAGAGAAGGATTTAACTTATCAATTCATCTCTGGTCTCAACGAAGGCTTCACACCTTGCGATCACATATCATGAGCATTGATATGATGCCACCTGTCATGAAAGTGTATGCCCTTGTTGCCCAGGAGGAGAATCATCGAGCTTTCATCCGAGCTCGCGAGCCTTCTTCTGACTCCATGGCATATGTTGCATGACGCCCACAACCTATAAGTTCTTCGCCAGTTTTTCTTTCTGCATCTAACCGCAATATTCTTGTTGGTAAACATTGTCATCGCAAGGGTCACGAAAAAATTCCTGTTTCTAGATCATTGGTGTACCAGAATGGTTCAAGAAGTTGAAGGTGAAAGCCAGTGCCGCCAAGAGGACGGCGCTAGCCACTCGGCCAACCACCGCTACCATGAATGGAAGATCTGCCTTAGCTCTTCCACTCCTGCCGCCATGTCTCTGCCTGGCCTAGCGGCGGAGGCTTCCTCTGGCCGTGTCCCTACCCGGTCTGATTTTGACCCTGCTCTGTCCGATGACCAATTGAGCACGACCATGCATTTATTTAATCAGTTTAATTCTCTTACTGACAATGGGTCAAGTAAGTCTACTTTGCTTTGGATACTTGATTCAGGAGCCTCATATCACATGACCGGTGACAAGGATTCTCTTACTGATATTACTACTGCTACTGACACCGTGAATGCTATTCTGCCTGATGCTTCGGTGTCATCTACTACCCAATAAGGTTCTATTTGCTTTGGTGTTGTCACTCATACTGATGTGTTATATATTCCTACTTTGTGGTGCAACTTATTATCATGCTCTAGTCTATTATCTACCTTAAAATGTCTAGCTTTGTTTACTGAAAATTATTGAATTTTACAGAAAATCAGTACGAGGAAAGTGATTGGCATTGGTGAATAGAAGGGGCGGGTGTTTTAGCTTCGTTTACTGGATACTCATGATCATCCTCCTATCCCGTAGTCTTTTCCAATATTGCTTATGTGTCTTCTTCTAATTTATGGCATCAGTTTCTTGGGCATCCTTCCTCCACAGTGTTGTCTTCTATTTCTTCTATTGATTTTAGCACTAATAAGACTTATGTTCCTTGTTCTATATGCTATAGAGCAAAACAGACTAGACATAGTTTTTTATTGAGTTCTACAAATGCTACTGCACTATTTCAACTAATACATTGTGATGTTTGGGGTCCTTATAGAACACCATCTTTTAGTGGTGCATTTTATTTTTTTAACTATAGTTGATGATTATTCCCGAGCTGTTTGGGTTTATTTATTAGTGGCTAAGTCAGAAATAGCTTCTATATTTTTGGAATTTGTGCTTTGGTGAAGAACCAATGGGGCCAAACCATACTACGTGTTCAGACTGATAACGAGACTGAATTATTTCCTTTGAGATCTCATTTTGCTGCATCTAGAATCATTATACAACACAACATAATGGTCGAGTTGAAAGAAAGCATCGCCATTTACTCAATGTGGCGCGTGCCTTACGATTTCAAGCTATTCTTCCAGTTGATTTTTGGGAAGAGTGTGTTCTTACTGCTGCTTATCTGATTAAACGGACACCAACGAAGCATCTCAATGGTCGTACTCCCTCTGAGTTGCTCTATGTGCAAGCTCCAAATCACTCATCCTTAAGGGTTTTTGGATGTTTGTATTTTGCTGCTTATGTTCCTAGATATCGTGACAAGTTTGCACCAAGAAGTCGGCGTTATTTGTTTCTTGGTTACCCTGCCAGAAAGAAAGGTTATCGTATTTTAAACCTGAAATCCCACGTAATATTTACTAGTCGGGGTGTAGATTTTTTTAAGGCAAGTTCCCGTATTTCGAAACTCCGACAACAGTCTCATCAGAAACCCCCCCCACATACACACACACACACACATATATATATATATATATATATATTCCAGCAGTTAATTATGTTTTGGAGTGGGGAAAAAGTTTTTAAAAAAGAGGATACACTCATTTAATGCGTCTTCACATTAAAAAGAGGTCAATATACATTTAAAACCCTAACTTTTGGTTGAAAGTGTCAATCTAACCTTGCAATCTGAGAAAGTGCCAATTTAACTTTAATTAATTATTGTATGTGCCAATCTAACCTTAACTTTATAAAATTTATGCTGATATAACCAAACTCCGTAATTTTGGCATTAACCTATGAAATTCCACCAATGACAAGAAAGTGGAATGATGAAAATACCCTTGACTAAGAAACTAAAAAATTGATACCTATAATACCCCTTGTAACGTTGTAGCTTATTGATTTTCTTCTTCTCACACTGCTACTCTAGCAAAAATTGCTGCTTCTCTACCGGAAACTATCGCTGCTCTACCAGAAAATGCCGCTGCTCTACCGAAAACTACTACCACTCAGCCGAAAACCACCATCACTCAGCCTATGCCCTTCAAAAACCACCGTTGTTTTTCCAAAAAACACCACCACCCAGTCTCCCACACATACCATCAGAAACCATAAATGTAGCTCACTTCTTGTCGCTCACCCACCGTTTACCCCTGCGCTCACCCCCGTCTCTCACCCACCGCCGCTCACCCACCGTTGCCACCTACCCGCCACCTGCTAGCTTCGAAAACCCCCACTGCCACAAACCTTTGCCCCACGCTGCTCCGACTCGCTCAGCCACACGTTGCTCTGCCACTCGCTTAGCCTCACCATCGTAAACCCTAGCCCTACACCGCTCCGCCTCGCTCAGCCCCATGCCGCTCTGCCACTCGCTCAGCCTCAGCGTCGCAAACCCTAGCCCCACGCCACCCCGCCACCTGCTTAGACTTAACACTGGAAACCCACCCGCTCAACCTCACCACTACTCACCCACCTTAAACGTGAGATCAAGAGGACAGAGAAGAAAAATGTCTAGAGGTGTGAAATTGGGAAGAAGAAAAGAATCGGGAGGGGTGAAATCGACGACGAAGAAGAAAATGAAAAAGAAAAGGGCCAGGAGGGGAAATGACAGTTTAGTATTTTCACATTTTTTGAATTTTCCTTTTTTTTAAAAAAAATCAAGTATTAAATTGTCTTTTCAACAAAATCCATCCATTAGATCATTGACTAAAAAGTCAGCGGAGTCAAAGGTTATATTGACACTTTCTGAGACTGAAGGATTATATTGACACCTTCAACCAAAATGTAGGGCTACTTAAGCACTTTTCTTTTAAAAATTTGATTTAAGGGGATGTGTTTCACAAAGTGTTATTTTAGACCGACTAACCGTTAGACATGGTTATTTTATAATTGATGTAACTAATGAGGGGATTCGATGTTGTTTTTATTTATTGCATCGATGTCTGATAACTTTTTTTAAAAAAAATAAAAATGTATTGCGATGTATAAAATTTTATAATTTAACCCTAAAAGTTATTGAAATGAGTTTTTTCATGATTAGTCTAACCGTTAGTTGGTCTAACAATAGAGTTTCTCATGGGATTTTTGTCTCGGAATTAATTTATAAAATGGGAAAAGAAGCGTTGATTAGAATATACATATTTTGTTTCCCCCAAACTTGAAAACCCAAACCCAAATCCTAAAATTATTTACCTGTGACACATCTATCTTCCTTGCTAACGCTGCTTGTTCGCCTCTAGTGAATGCTCGTTTGTTTACCAAAGAAACCGCTTGTTTGTTGCGCACCAGACGTTTGCTTTGTATTTTGTTGTCGTTCTGTGACGTCATTCGTTCACCTTGTTCTTCGTTGCAGTTCTTTGTTGGTGTTCGTTTACCCTGGTCGTTACTTACTGTTCTTAGCCGTTCACCGGAAGTTTAGTCCCGGTAGGTTCCTAGATCTGTAGGTTTTAATTCTGTGGTTAATTACGTCGCTCAAAAGAGAAAAATTTCCGGGGGTCATTTTTATTTTGGCTCTGGGACAGATAGCTTCAAGAGATGAGAGAATTAAGGATACCAACTAAAAAACCTAATCCAATCCATAAGGATGTACAAGAAAATATAACATTTTTAATACTTGACCAACTGTTGGGAGAAGCAAAGACAACAAGCACATGAATCAATAAAATTGATGAAGTGGCAATTAATGTAAAAACAACCAGTTAGCTAGAAAGAAGAGTCATACTTTTAATTCTCCACTCTAACAACAAATTAACTTGTACAATTTGATCCCACTATCAACAAAAAATGTTTCTAAACTAAATCCTTGGGGGGATTTACTTTACCATGATTCTATTCTATATGACTTATTACTACCCACTATATTTATACATACATGATACTCCCTCTGTCTCAATTCAAGTTTCACCTTTTGACTTTTAACAGTGGACTTGAAAATTGTTTAATCATTAATATCTTTCATTGAGGATAATTAAAACTTGTGAAAATTTGATATTTTGAAAATGTATGTTATGACAAATCTAACAATGTATCACACAATAGTATTTATACTTATATACCAATTCAATTTTAGGGTCAAAGTTCAAAAGTTTTGACTAAATGAATAGTAAATTACAGCTTGAATTGGGACAGAGAGAGTACATGAGATCGAGGAAAATGGAATTAATTTGATTTATAATTTTGGAAATTTAGAAATGTCTTCCATGAAACCCTGATCAATAAACCTACAAAATCCTTTAAATTGTATCTGATTTAATCTATGAATTGTTGACATTCCCTCGTTTTCATCCCCCAACATTTTAAATTTCCCATTTACCAAAATTCTCACCACTAAAATTTAAGAAATGATCTAGCAATTATGGAATCTTGTGAACGGGAATAAAGAACATTTACGATAGGACGAGTACCAACAGTTCATCATATGAATAAGATTAAATGGCGCGTGTAAGGCAATGGAAGAAGAGAACAACCATTCAGAGTAACACGATGACACCTATTTGTAGAGGTGGAAAGAAGTAAGAAAAAAAAGGATAAAGGGTGAATTCGTGTCGACCAAAAATACTATAGAAGTATGTGCAAAAAGATATTGTAGCAATTGGATCATCTCTTTTAATAGATAGAGATATTTCATAACAAAATTTTGGAACTCTTTCAATTTCTTTGTATTTGACACTATAAATTTAGCACAAACTCTTATTTTAGTCAACCTAAACTTTAGATCAGGGTTTATTATGCAATTATTGTAAATTTTAGTTAGGATATTTTTTTGAATATGCTAATAAATTTAGAGACATACCGTGCAATTATCAAAATATTATATAATATATATATATATATATTATGAAAAAATTGGAATTACAATTTTCTTTTGGCAAAGTCTTGGAAAATGCCATCTTTCCATAGGCTTATGGAAAAATGGGGTTTAACTAGAATAATAAAAGGTAAAAGATATTAATTGCAATATTAAAATTTATTATACAACGTGTAGTAGTTTTAAAGTTTATAACTCAATTTAGTAACCCAAAAATTTTATCTTGATTTTTTTCTAATTTGCACTTTAAACCTTGGTCTTTCCATGACTTATGAAAAGACCATATTTCGAGAGACAAAATCTTTTCTTTTTCTCGCTGATCGAAAATAATTTCTTTTCTTTCTCCGATTCTGAAACACCACCAACCGCTGCTCTGCGCCATCGCTCCGCCACTTCACCTCTCCTGCACCGATTCTCTATCGCAAATTTCATGAATTAATTCTTTGTGTTTCAATCGTATTCACTCATGGTGGATTCTCCAGCAGTCACTCCAGATTCGATTCTCTGATTGGCTCGAAGCTCTTGTGACAGCGCCGACGATGCCTACTGGAAGCTTCGATCGAAAGCTGCGAGATTGGTAGCAGAGCTTCGGTCGTAGTCAGCGGCAGCGGTGGAGGGCGTGTCCACGGTGAATGGAATAGTTACTTCCAACGGTTGGAGATGACGAAGGCGAACGTCGACGGTTACTGCGAAGGGTGAGATCCACGCGCTCCTGGAAGAAGAAGACGCGTGCTTGTTTCCACGTGCAAGATTAATTTTTAAATATAATTTCCAGCGTGAATATTTAGACTCTGCCAGCGGCGGACGGCCCCAATGGCGACATTAGATGGTGGCGGCAACGACATCGGCGATAGTGGACTAAGCTTCTAAGCCTGAAAGGTGAGATATAATTAGTTTTTTTTATCAAAGACGTATACTGAGGTTTAATATAGTCAAATATATGATCATAAATGTATCTTTGGTGTAGTGGTAGTAGTCTAGGCATTGAGGTTACTAGCTAGGGTTCGAATCCCACTGTAACCGTTATTTTAAAGAATTTATGATTTTGATGTACATGATGAGCTTTAATATTATTTGACTAAGGTTATGTTCAGTAAGAATCTTTGGTGTAGTGGTTATCTCTAGACTTTGAGGTCAGTGACTTAGGTTCGAATCTAACTAGGTTATTTTTTTTAAGATTAGTTATTCTTGAGGTACCGTACCTTTTTGGTTGATGTTTGATTTTTTTTCCTCTCATGTTGATGTTCTTCATCATTCGGATATGGTTTAGTTGATATGAGTTCATATTTTTTGTAGCTTATTTGGATGATATGGATTGAAATTTGTAGTTTTTTCAAAAATAAAATTCCCATGTTGTTTCTTTCCATTTTTCGGTTGAGGTTTAGGTGATAGGAGTTGATGTTTGTAGTGCCTTTTTTCTGATATTGTTTTTCATTTTCTAGATGAGGTTTAGGTGTTAGGAGTTGATGTTTGTAGTGTCTTTTTTCTCTCATCTTGATGTTTTTCGAGTGAGATTTATTCGATACGAGTTGATGTTATTGTAGTTTATATGGATATATAGATTGATATTTGTAGTTTTTTAAGTTTCTCATGTTGATATTTTTCATTTTCCGGCTGAGGTTTAGGCGATCGAAATTGATGTTTGTAGTGTCTTTTTTGTCATGTTGATGTTTTTCATTTTTCTGATGAGGTTTAGGTGTTATCAGTTGATGTTTGTAGCTTTTTTGGGTGATATAGGTTGATATTTTTAGTTTTTTTATTAAAGAAATTGTTAATGTTTTATAATTTTTAGAGTGAAGAATTTATACTTTTGAGGTACAGTAGCTTTTTGTTTGATTATTTTGTTTCTTTTCTCTCATGTTGATGTTTTTAATTTTTCGTGTCAGTTTTAGTTTATATGAGTCGATGTTTCGTAGTTTTTTTGGGGTTATATAGGGTGATATTTTTAGTTTTTTTCCTCTCATGTTGATTTTTTCATTTTCTAGGTGAGTTTTAGGTGATAAGAGTTGATGGTTATAGCTTTTTTGGTTATATTGGTTGATGTTTTGTAGTGTTTTGTTTTCTTATGTTGACGTTTTTCTTTTTCTGGGCGAAGTTTAGGTGATAAAAATTGATGTTTTTAGCTTTTGGGTGATATAAGTTTATGTTTGTAGTTTTATTTTAAAAATTGATAATTTAAGCTTTGATGATATTTTTATAATTTTCAGTTCATGATATTTATGATTTTCAATTGTTGATTCGTAAGTGGTAGTCGATGTTTTTTCAATTTTTTTTCTAATTTTTATTTGATTTTGTATATATTTTTGCTGCAAATTTTTAGTCGATGTTTTATGTTTTTCATTTAATGGTTTGCTAGTTGTAGCTTATGTTCATAATCTTCAATGCGATGATTATATTGAGTTTTCCATTTTTTAAAACATTTTTTAAATTTTAATTTTTTTTTATTTTTTTGCAGATTGCAGATGATGGGAAATAATGTGGAAAAATTGGACAAAGAAGCCCCTAGAAAAATATTAACGATGGATCCCTGTAAAATAATTAGAGATAGGTCCTTGGAACTAGAATATAGTTATAATTGTATAAAGGCCCATGGCTAAAGTTTAATCTGCCTCACAGAAGACGGTCTCTAAATTTAGATACTTAAATTTATGGTGAATAAAATGAGTGGATAAAATAGAATTTAGTATAAAAAACTACAGATAGCCGAAATTAAGGTATTTAATATAAAAAATAAAAATAAAAAGTATGTTAAACACATATTACCTCCGTCCTAGATTAAATTACATCCTAATCATTCCACCATTCGAGAAACATGTTTGACCTTTAATGTGTTTAGCTACGTAAAGTAACGATAAATAAAAGGTTACTTTCTAGAAACTACTTGTTACGGCGAATTCAATAATATTACATACAATAATATTGTGTTTCATTTATTTATAAAAATATACTGTCAAAATTATATAGACAATAATATCATAAATTAAATGAGTAATTTAAGCTGGGCTAGAGAGTGTAGGAAATATTCAAGACCGTGCAATTATATTACTAGTATGAAATGGTAGACCCGTAGTTGCATATTTTCTTTAATAAAGGCTTTGATATCATTTTGGCGACTAACTAGAAACTTTGTGTAGAGTTTCATGTGTTTTTTTTTAATAATACTAATCAAATTACGTGTTAACATCCTAGTCTAGCACCTAACTAGAAAATACCACTATTGATTTTATTGAAGTTTAGTGGAGGTTGAAATTCCATCTATTTGAATATCTAGGGATGCCCTTCTGAGAACACCCAAACAATGCACAACCAACGAACTGATGGCACCGAAATCGGAACCACCACGATCTCACAATCATCGACCACTTGCGGGTTGGAAAACCAAAATGGGGACCACTGACACAGTCTCATGACGTTGGTAATCCTTCACTAGTGGAGGCTGCTTGATTAAAGACAGCCCACAAAGGCTTCTTTATTTTTTTTTTCTAGGAACCGCCTTCCTGGGGATGCTCCGAATTTGGAACCCCTCTAAATTGGAAGGATGAATTGTGCGAAGACGGATCAACCAACAAAGAAGGCGGTTATCCTAGAACTGCCTTCTAGAAATCACAATAGAATGCAGCTCATTATTGAACTGCCAATGATTTGGTCCCATAGAAGGCGTTAGCTTGGAACATCTATGGCTATTGTAGTCATGGTGTTCCTGAATCAGGCACGGATTTGGATGCTTGTTCCGGACTTAGAAGTCAATCGGATCGGGTTCAATGGTCTTCCCTATTGCTTATGAGTTTGTAACTTATATTAAAAGATAAGATTTTACAAAATCCATTTTTTTGACTTCATTTTTCTTGAAACCCCATTTTGTAAAACGAATTTGAATATTGGGTATCATGAAGAACTAGCAATGTATAAGTTTGGCTACGGCAAAGGTACGGACATTTCAATTACACTTGTTTTAGGGCATTGACTTTTGGTTGAAATGTTTTGAGACTTAATTTAGAAATAATTGTTGATGTGAATGGTTAAATGTGAATGTTTGTTGCTTAAATGGTAATGTTTTTTGTTCTTCCTTTTTAATGGGGCTGTTTATTTCACTCAAATATAGGTAATCGATTATGGATCGAATTGAATTGATTACTAAGGACATGAGAAAACCACTTGATTACTTCTCATTGATAGAATCGTTTCTTGCAGTTGCCTTCGAACACGCTTCCAAGAATGGCGTGGTGCAAGCCCGCTGCCCGTGTAAGGATTGTAGAAGCGATGTATATTTGGTTAGGAAGAGGTTACGTGAACATCTGATCATGCGAGGGTTTCAAACTAGTTACATTTCTGTAGTGTGGCACATGGAGGATGAAACGGGTATGGGGGACGACCCAATTCGTAAAGAATCAGATGATCCCTTCATGAATGAGGGGTTTGAGGAGATGGTGGAGGATTTTTCTAGATATTTTCATGGTAAACCCGAGGTCCTTGAAGCTTTACATAACGATAAGAAGACACCCTTGTACAATGGTGCGAGACATTCGATTTTGAGCGCCACTTTGCAATTGATGAATTTGAAAGTGAAATATGGTTGGACTGAAAAAAGGATGACAGAAACTATTGAATTTCTTCGTGAATAATAAGCCACCATCTTACTCAGAGTCTTTCTCTCTCCTCGTTAAATCCCCCCCTTCTCTCTACAAAAACAGAAACCATAGTTAGTCAGCCTCATGGGGGAGCCACCGTCACCGGAAAATCTCCTCTGATGGCTCCCCCATCCCAATCCCACCCCCAACACCCTTACCCCGAATTTCCATCCATTCTCGGACAATCCCAATGCCAGATCTGGCGAACGGCGATTAAGCAGCCTTGCAGCAGCGGAGTCTTTGATATGCTGAATGTTGAAACGGTGTTGAAACGACGGTCAAGCGGTGGTGCTGCTTGCCCTACTATGCTCCGGGTTGCTCCAACGGTGATCCACATGGTGGCGCTCCAAGCGACGTGCTCCAAGCAAGGCTGCGGTGGCACAACTTCTCTGACGGTGCTCCATACGACGATGGTGCTCCATACGGCAGAGGAGTTTCAGGCAATGATGGGGCCTATATTCAAGCGGCGATCAAGCGGCACCGGAGCTGCTCATATCCATTGACGACGATGCTTATGTCCTCTTTTAACCTCACACCACTTTTTTTTCCTTTGCCATTCTAGATCCGAAGTTACCGTATCCTCATCATTCGCTCAACATCCTACAGTAAAGTGACTAGTCCTTAGGGTTTTCCGAGTTCACTCGGATCTGAGTCGGCCAACTCAAATCTAGTGACGTCCAACTCATTCTTGACTTAGGACTAAGTTAACTCAACTCAATGACGAGTCAAAAGTGGGTCGACTCAACCAGAATGATTAAACCCGGGTCAAATATAGCCAAGTATATCTCCGGAGATATAAGGGTATAAGGGGTACTTCTCCAGTTTTTTTATTTTTCTACTTTTAATTTCTTTTCTTTTCAGGTGGGAGGCTATTAATTATTTTATACTTTTTTTCTTTCTTTTCTCTATCACTTTTAGCTTCCTTTAATTTTTTAAAAATTGTCCATAAATTATATGGGTTTTTGTTTTATTATTTTGGTATTAAATAAGAATTCTCTCTATCAATGCCTATTTTTCTGATATCCCAAGTCGGTAAAATTTGATTGATTTCATATCTGATATCCAATGAGACAATAAGGAGAAATCCAAGTCAAAGTCGTTCAAACAACGGACTTTTGGCGTTACTGTTTTCTAAGGATTTAAATCAGATTTGTAGGCTTTGATCCATTCGGATGCCTAGACCAATTATATTGTTAAGTTAATTTAATTGGTTTTTAGAGCCTTTTGGAGCCAAGTTAGAGTGAATTCTACGTATTATAAGTGATTTTTATACACACACAAAATATTTTTTGGTAATTCAAACGATTGGTTGTAGTTTCCTAGTTTAGGGAAAGGGTTTTAACGGGTTGAATGGAAATGGACAAGATGTTTAGTTAGGGAGCTTTAATTACTTCATTTTGATTGTCTTTGATGTTTGATCGGAAGTGTGGTTAAAACACTTAGCGTGCGTATTATTTGATACTCAGTGTTTTGATTCTAATGGTAGTCTCGAGTCCATATTATTGTGGCTACAATATGGAAATACAGTGTTAACCACTTATTCTTGGGGCTCTCTTCTCATTACCACATAAGCCTTTCGTTCAGTATTGTAATATTGATTAGGGCTTATGTGTATATCTCTTTGTGCCACTGGGGCTGTTGATTAGAATTGTAAAATTATATAGCACCTCAGTGTAATGGGTTTATCCCACATCGCCATCTGATGTAAGCCCACATGCACCTCTTCTGATGTAAGCCTACGCTTGATGTAAGCCTTCGGGCAATAATTAATCTTTAATTAGAAAAGGGTTAGCAACCCTATAAACCCAATTAACTAAAAAAATACTTTTTGATTTGCTACCAGAAGGAAATATTTTTCCTAACAAGTTGTATGCGACTAAAATAATTCTACGTCCAATGGGATTGGAATTGAAACAAATTTATACATGTCCCAATGATTGTATGTTATACTGGGGATCCTAAACAATTGTCGGGTTTGTGGTAAATCCTGTTACAAGTTAAAGCATGGTGGAATCGTGGTTGGTGCTGAAGCGGGGTTGTCTAAGAAGAAAAGACACCGGCTAAAGTTTTATGGTATCTCCCTATCATTTCTCGGTTGAAGAAGTTGTTTGGTTTTGAAGAGGATGCAAAGTTTTTGTGATAGCACGCCGAAAGGGAACGGTTGGGAGATGGCGTGATTAGTCATGCGTCAGATGGTGAACAGTGGAAGGAAATTGATACTATGTATCCTGAGTTTGTGTTGAATCGTGACATTTGAGACTAGGGCTTCCACGGAGGGAATGAATTCATTTGGTAATATGAGTAGCACACACAACTCTTGGCTTGTTATGATGATTATATATAATCTTCCATCTTGGTTGACAATGAAAATGAAGTATGTCTTATTATCTATGCTGATCTCGAAGCCCAAGCAACCAGGTAATGACATAGATGTTTACCTCGCACCATTAGTGAATGATTTCCTTGTTCAATAGTGGGGTATGGGTGTATGATTGGAGTGCAAAAGAAGATTTCACATTGAAGGCCTTGTTCTGTACCATAAATGATGTTCCAGCTTATGGAAACTTATCAGGGTACTCGGTGAAAGGACACTATGCTTGTCCAGTGTGTGAGAAGGAAACAACATTTTGTCAGCTAAAATATGGGTGTAAAACAGCTTATCTTTGCCACATGCAGTTTCTTCCAAACGGTCACCCATGGCGTGCTGCAAAGAAGTGGTTCAATAACAAAGTGTAACATAGAGGCCCACCATTACCATTGACCGGTGTTAAGGTTTTTGAAAGAGTTAAGGATTTGCCTAATGATTTTGGGGGAAAATGCGACAAGCTGCTTGCGAGGGAAGTTGGAAGAAATGCTCGATATTTTTTAGACTCCCTTATTGAAAGCATTTGAAAATTAGAAATCTTCTTGATGTGATGCAAATTGAGAAGAATGTGTGTGACTCTATGGTGGGGACATTGTTGAATACACCTGGTAAAACTAAGGACGCTTTGAAGGCTTAGCATAACCTAGTCAAAATGGGTATTAAGAAAGATTTGGGTCCCGTCAGAAATGGTGATGGTTTCTATCTTCCTCCCACTTGTTATTTTATGTTTGAGATGGAGAAGAAGTCATATTATAAGACCCTCAGTGGTGTAAAGGTGTCGGCGTCTTAATCGTCAAATATTAGTTCATGTGTTTCTTTGACCGGTTTAAAGTTGGTTGGTTTAAAATCACATGATTGTCAAAACTTGATGCAAGAATTGAACGCCATCATGATTAGGTCATCTCTTCCATACCATGTAAGATTGTGCATCACGAAGCTTTGCTTGCTCATCAAGTTAATATGTTTCAAAACCATTATTGTTACAAGCTTAATTGTTTGCAAGCAATATAGTTGAAGTTCTGTGTCGAATGGAGATGTACTCCCCCCCCCCTTTCCTTTCATATTATGGTATATTTGATAGTTCATTTAGTGAGGGAGATCAAACATTGCGGTCCTGTATTTCTAAGGTGGATGTACCCCTTCGAGAGGTACATGAAAATTTTAAACACTTTGTCAAGAAACGCTATAGGCCCAATGCAAGTATTGTGCAACTTTACATTGCAGAGGAAGTTATTGAATTTTGCATATATTATAAAAAGGAAGTATATTTAGTAGGCATTCCTAAATCAAGGCATAAACGGAGATTAGACAGACTAGGTGTTTGGCTGGGAAAGTTGTTAAACCCCAGTTCTGATGATTTGTGTGCAGCCCACCTTTATGTTCTTTGTAACCATGATGATGTTGTCCCATATATCGAGATCCACATGGAAGCTATTAGGGAGATGCATCCCAAATTCAGCGAAGCACAGTTTTTGCAACAACACACTCGTACCTTTGCTTCAAGGCTACATGATTGTGTAGAAAAGGCTAAGCATCCTGCCAATGTTAAATGGTTGGCACGGAGACCATCGGGCACAGTTTTCTCACATGGAGATTATAACGTAAATGGATTTACATTTGGGACAAAATCTATGGATGAAAATAGTGTATCACAAAAAAAGTGGTGTAACCCTCTTATCTGAGGCTTTACATATTGCTAGCGGTAGCGACGACAATCCCATGTACGCCCAAAATAGCTATTTTAGAACCATTATTGAAATTTGGGAACTTGATTATGTGACAATGCGAGTCCCAGTTTTCAAATGTCAATGGGTAGATGTGAACAACGGTCTAAGGTCGAGGAATTGGGTTTCACACTTGTACATCGTAGCCGAGTCGGTTGGAAGGATGATCCCTTCATATTGGCCTCACAAGCTCATCAAGTGTTTTATATAAAAGATCTGATAGACCCACGGTGGGAGATTTTTGTGGAAGGGAAGAGAGCTTTCATTGAGAAGTATGAATGCAAAGTTTTCATTGGTTTTGGTCGACATAATCAAACTAATTGGATGAAATTGACTTTTTTCTTGATGAAGATAATTTGAGTGTTCATGGGTTACTTGGCTGTAGTGACCACGATGAAGGAATCTGGGTTGATGGACAAGGGAAAGTTACAAAGAGAAGGCGAAAGCACAATTGAAGAAGAAAAAGTCATAGAGGATCACTTTCACACAGCTTAATGTGGTATGTTATATTTTTTTGCTAAGGATTGGTGGTAGACAGGACTTCCGAACTCGGAAGTTCGTCGGTTGGAATGGTATTATCAATTTTTTTAACCAATTTGTAGTTTATTTTGAATCTAAAGCATTTCCTATATTTGACATAAACATAACATTGGAAATAGATGGAAGTATAACCTAATATCAAAGCAATAACGATAGAATTTAAAGATCTTAAATCTTACATAATGAAAGAAAATTAAAAATGGTTCAAAGTAGTTAGGATAATGTTTGAAACTAAAACAATAGTTACTTTAAACCCCAAAATTCACATAGAATTGGAGCACCTAAGCATAGATTCTCATTCGTATGCGCATTTACTACGCTCCAACTTCTAGATGCGCTTCCTTAGGCCTAAAATTTCCCCATGGACCCATCTGTAGCAAGCTTTGAAACCCTTCTATAAACTGGAGCCAGATTCCTCCGCCACGTCCTCTAGATCACACAAAATGTAAACACTAGTACACATTCTATTAATGTTTAACACTAGAAAACAAATACTACAAATACACAGAAACCTTCTTTGATTCTAGGCCTCTTGTTTGCCTCACCCTCATCACTCGGCTTGTGACCCCACTTGTGGTCAATTAACACCCATTTCTTATTTGTAAAATATTCCTTATCAAACTACTTACATGATTTTTCCTCTCCGTGGAAAGAAAAACCTTGTACGTCCTTCAAAATCATTGTGATTAAGTTACCATACAGGAGACTTTTTGCCACCCTTTTATACATATCGAGGTACATCATATGGCTAAAGATTGCTGCTCCCATATTGATCCTTCTACCCTCCATGATGTAGTAAAATAGCATGAGGGTTGCATTTGGAGGCTCGGTTAGGCGGCTGGATATGGGTACAATACTCCTATCAATAATGTCGCATATGATGCCTTATTCTACGGGAAGGGTTTTCATGTCAAAACTCTTGGGTTTCCCTAGGTTAGCTGAATTACACCCAAAGCATCTAACGGTACATCCAATCGGGTCAACATAGGGGTAGTAACTGTCAATAGGCCAACTATGCCCATGGTATACATCATGTAGTGACCCTTCCATATTGTTAGGAAACACGTCTTTGGGCCCTTTATATGGGCAATCTATGTGTTTGTTAATTATCCAGGGACTTAGATCTGTATCGAAACCACTAACCCTAGTCCTAAAACCACTCCCATCCACCTCATGTAAGTTGCTATAGAATTGACACACTTCATTAAAATGTGTTGCTTCATTCATAGTTAACAACCTAAGGATATGTTGATCTTCAAATTTTTGGATCGGATCGGCTAAACCAATACTATGATAAACATTCAAGTCTATAGTATAACACCCTAACAATTTAACCCTTTCACGAAGTTCATTATACCTAGATTGAGCACTATGGGAAATAAACCTTGCCCCCTCGTACTCATTGTGTCTTCCTCGGGTTACATTTGTAGATTTGGAGCGCCCTCGACCACCCTTCCACCTTGCTTTGAGGATGACATACTTGTATTGTCGGGAGTTCAGTTGTTGTAAAGGTTATTGCTATGAGGAAAATAGTTTCCGGCACCATAAGATGCTCTATATCAAATTAGGGTTGTAAATTTGGGGGTTTTGGATAATTCTGGCATTTTTAATAGGCTGGTTGTGTTCCGACTGAGGAACTGAATCATGTTTGAATGTTAAAGGGCTGAAAATGAGTTCTGAGTCTGGAACTTATTTATTAGAAAGTGGCATTTAGTCCGCAGATTGACCCATGCAGCTTCAAAAATGTCCGTTGATTTTGGAACTAAAGCCTGGCTAATTGTTGACAGGATGAAAATGAGTTCCAAATCTAGAACTCATTTATTTGAAAATGGCATTTAGGCCGCGAAATGACCTGTGCAGCTCAAAAAATGTCAGCTGATCTCGAAACTGAAGGCTATGAGTTTGGAATAAAAAGGGTATATTTCTAAATTCAAAAGAAAAACAAATTGAATTTTAAATATAGGTAAGATATTGTTCCTCAATCGGAAGTCAGTCTGTGCATGTTTACTATATTTGCCTCGACAATGTTTCTCAGTTGGAACCCTGAATCCATACAGCTATTATTAACCCCAACCTGTTCCACAATCGGAGCAGGCTCTTACGTTTTGTTAAACTTCCACATGTACTCTATGAATATTAGTGTCGTTTTTTTACAAAAAGTTTAGAAAGAACAACAAAACTTTCTCTCGAGCTTCCAAATTCTCAAATGTACTTCAATAATGATAGAATTTAAAGATCTTAAATCTTATATAATTCATTTTACTTCAAATTCTAAAACTTAAAAACATTAATTCAATGTACTTCAAATTCTCAAACTTAAAAAACATTAATTCAAAGTACTTTAAATTCTGAAACTTGAAACACAAGGGCTAGTGATCGTTAGTGTGATCGTTGGTGAACATTGCAGCAAATTATGGATTGCTTTCCTCTCGAGCGGGCTCTTCATCGAAATTATCTTCAAGGTTACTATCTGAAATGTCCGGATCAAAGTTGGGCATATTGTCGTCATTGCTATGCTCCAATTGCAGTCCAGTTAATTTTATAAACTTCGCATGGTGGGTATCCACTAGCTCCATTTGTTCATTTGCCTTTCTAACATAGGCACTGATGCATTGCAAGTTGCGACTAACAATGCTCTTCCAATTACGTCCACCACCTACAAAAATTGAATAATATTGTATCAATATTTTTGTAATTGATGCAATAGTAAAAAAAAGTAACAACAAATTATGGAATTTACGTGATCTAGACGACTCCACTCTGTCCATTCCCGCATCCCTTGCTCTCTTTGCCGCAGTTGCCGTCGCACCGGAACCCTTGATTACCTTGTGACACCACTTGTTGTCATCCCCATTTCCAGTTTCTTGTGCGCTAACCAACTCTTGTCATAGTATTCAATGCGCAGTGGTCGATCCAATGGCATGACACTGAACTACCGTAGCAATGCTGTTATAAGTCCCCCGTAGGAGAGATCCTTCTTCTTCCCGGCCGCGATCTTCAACATATAGTTTACAATCGTGTAGTCCGAGTTACTTGGGATTCCCTCTATGATGTAATAAAACACCATCAAGTTTCCTATTGATGGCTCACATGCATGTCCATCGGACGGTATTAATTTCATACAAATCCACTCGTACACTATCCGTTACTAAACTGAAAACTTCCCCACATTATAACTACCTGCCCTACCAACCCATGGATCTTCCCTCTGGAAGTACTTACCCCATTTCGACGGGGTCCAACGGTGTAGACTCCATAACCGTCCACCAACTTTACTAGTGAATAATTTCCAGTGGACCATCAGGGTTATCGGGACGCAGCTTGGAGGGGTTAATGTAGAGACAATATAAAATGACATTGTGGTATATTTTGTGACCGTCACATTAATAACATTAACCCGGGTTAATTCCTTATTGTTAAAATTTCCCCCAAATTTGCATAAAACTGGACCACTTAATCAGTGTGAACCCTATCCTCCACTGTTAATAATTTATCCATATGTTGATTTTTGAAATAGCGCACTAGATATCCTAATGATAACTTCTTAAGCTTATTAGTGGGAATGACCTTAGGATTCGTACACTTATGGACACGAAGGAAGTCTACATACCTTTGTTCCGCCTCAGTGTTAAAGAACTTTTGACACACCCCAATTTCTTCAACCGGTTCGTGGCTCCTTGCCGATGCATTTTCGTGGTTTCTTATCCTCCTACCGCCTTTGCTTCTCAACATAATCCTGGAAATTTCGAATGAGCAAATGAAAGGGGGAATTAGGGTTCTTTGTTCTTCAACGAATTGGGGATTAATTTTGATCTCGGTATTTTTTAAATATTTCGTTCAATTTCAAACTCGGAAGAGGGTCCTACATTTTGTTATAATTGAAAAGATCAACTTCCGATTGAGGATCTAATCCTTTTCTTTAAAACAAAGAGATGAGAAAGTTCTTCACTCGGAACTTGCTTCTAACGAAATCCACCCTAAATGCATTAAAGGCATTTTCAAAGGGGGATATTCAATGCTAATAATAGGCGGGAGTTCCCCCCATTTTTCACACCCAAAAAACTCAAAAACCCTCATTCCACACAAAACCACCACAAATCATCACCCATTACCAAGATCAATGTCACTCACACCAAACCCTAGTTATTCTACTCTAAGTACACTCTCATTCAAAGATCAAGTTGGAAATGGGGTATGTTCATCTTGGTTTTTGAGGTACAAAATGAGGGTTTGAGAACATAATCATACCTCCAAAGCTAAGAATTGGGTAAACATTCCTTCTCAATGATTTTTAACATTCATTTATCACATTTCATATATATATATATATATATATTCTTCTTAAATGTTTGCATGACTAAAATTTTTGTTTACTCCTCTTATTTTTGCAAATAATATACCAATGATTTTGTTAATATTAATTTTATTAAAATCTGTCTTGTATTTTTTTTATTGAGCTGGAAGTTTAATATATATATATATATATGTTTATTTGAGATTCCATCGGTGTTGCTAGGTTTTGAAATGTCAAAAAAAAGTCTTGTGATCATCTTTCTTCGGAAAATGGGAATATGGAGACAACATTTTTCAAAGATAAGAACGGCGAGGGGTCCAATAAGGTAGGAATCGCAAAGACCCATTGTAGAACTCTAGAAAGGAGAATGTCTAGAAAAGAATTTACGTTGTTGGTTTTCAACATGATGGGCGTAGCTTGTTGGACAAGCGTGCTAAAAAGTCTAGTTGGGTTGGGAAGGTCGGTAGGACCAGGGTAGATATTCGGGATGATAATTGGCAGGAAGTTCCAAAACATTACAAGGAGCGATTATGGTTAGAGTGTAAGGTAACCCCACTTTGTAGCTGACAATCGTGGTTTTAAAAAAAATTATTTTATAGCGTTGAAACGGATAATATTTTGATGAATTTATCACTTATGTCCTGTAGAGACCATTTGAAATCGATGCCTCGGACATGGACGACATGAAGAAGAGTGCTATGAATATGTTATCCAAAGCTTGGCGAGAACACAAGTACACACTTTCAAGGGATTACATCTTCTCCAATAAAAAAGGTGATAAACCTTGGATAATATACACACACACACATACAACCGTAGAGTTGGGAGATACACAAGAGAAGAGCATTAGAAAATGAGCAACATGTAGGTATTACCATTAATTGATTGAGCGAATTTAATTTTGCAATTTTAATTAACATGAATTGTAATAATCTCACGTAGGGGACTAGGAAAGAGAACAAGTGCATTAATGGCCTCAACTTAACTCCACATAGGAAGAGTCGTGGGGGTTATACATTGGCGGCGCTCGAGATAGTAAAGGAGCAATTTGAAAAAGACGTAATGTTGGCAATAGAGGGGGTAATGTCCGAGGAAGAGGCAAGGTCATTGGTTATTCCGATAGTTGTGGTAAAAATTAAATGTGAGATAAAAAGCAACTGAAATTGCGGAGAAAGTGGTAAGAATGTTATCAAATAAAATTTATTTTTAAAGCTTCAATTTTTTAATCTTTCACATTGTATTTGGGTAATTGTATAGGCGAAATTAAAACAAGATGAAATTGAGGGCCAATTCATTTCATCGGGTAAGTACGACATATTGTGCGAGGCTACAGGTAAATCCAACCATGCGGGACGCGCAAGAGGGGTTGGTGGATTCTTGATTCAATGAGAGGCTTTTGGAATTTTGCGTTCTTATATTGAGGCTAAGCCATGAAGAATAAATGAACTGAAAAGGGAAGCACTTTTATGGGACAAGCGATTAGAGCGACAAGAAATATTCATTTGTAAGTTAGCCAAGCACACGGGTCTTTAACTACTCGATAGATCTGGAAGATCTAACTAGCGATTGGGAGCCCCCTACAAGAGGGTCTCACCACTCTCCGGGTGACATTGAGGTTACCAAAATTGTAGCACTGAGGCCAACAATTGTTGGAACCCCTAGCAAGACCATCTTATCCCCCAAGAAAAAGGTTCGATTTAAATCAAAATAGTTAATTGAGGTGTTGGAACGTTATTCTTGATGGCATGATTTTTATTCTTAGAGGCTAATCAAGTATGCAGGCTTTTCATAAAGGTCGGTCAGAAAGAAACACCGATGCATGTGGCTGATGGTATTGATTAAGAATCCATGAGAAATCATCACTCCATACCTATCGGTAAAGTAATTGCAAGGGTTTCCATCAAGAAACCATTGGTGCACAATGCAAGTTTTCCCATTCTTGAAGGAGAATAAAAAAATGTGTGACCAGCCCCAGGAATGTTCCTCCAATGGCCTCAGAATCTTATTTATGTCGATCCGGAGAGGGACGATCATTTGAAAGAAATCCCACCAACACCCCAAAAGCCAATTGTACCGGTGGGAAAAATGAAAAAAATCCAAAGCCAAGAGCACAAGCGGAAAAAGGGTCATCGCCTTTTGTTTGCATATTGTCCCACTGGATCTCCGCATACGAATATAACTCAACAAACATTTTTTTTCTGGGAATGAGTGTTTGTTTAGTGGAAAGCGAGACATCAATGTGTTGTTGAGCGACTTCGATGAATTTTGTCAGTGTGACCAAGTCAACCAACCGATCATGTCTCTTTTTCTACTGTAAGTGCTTGTTTGGTTTTATTTGTTCACTATGTGTTCAGTTGAACTACATATTCAGGTTGAGACCTAATCTACATAATATTTGATGTAAGCTACATGTACTAATTTTCCAATCAAAAGGCAAAAGGATGGGTGAGCTATTATTGTCCATTGATGACTCAAGGAATTG
The DNA here is from genome assembly GCA_037428765.1 of Rubia yunnanensis. NCBI lineage: Eukaryota > Viridiplantae > Streptophyta > Magnoliopsida > Gentianales > Rubiaceae > Rubia > Rubia yunnanensis. Next base: position 73,457,854 of record CM075067.1, read on the forward strand.
GGTGTTTGGACCAAGAGCAGATCGATTACATACGCAAATGCTTAAGCCAGAAGGATATAAAGTTCTACTTTGCACCTTACATAGAGAGGTGATGTTCTCAATTTTACAATGATAAACATGATGATACATTCTATGATTCACAAGTTATTTGATTAATATAACAATTTCAATGTAGGGATCATTGGTCATTGATATTGATTGTCCTGGAAGCTAAGCGCGTCTATTGGATGGATCCATTGCATTTCTAACCATCACAATCGTTTCTACATATTTTTAGGATTGCATTTGATGAAGCTAATGTTCAAAAAGATTTTCAAGTAGTCCAAATCAAGGTTTGAATTTAGTTATTTTAATGACATAATTTTTTAATGTTAATTACCGTCCACTTATTTACATTCAAAAATACTAGTACAAGAAACAAGCAAAAACATGGCAATGTGGCTACTACGTAACATTATACGCGGCCAAGTGCGTTAAAGATGTATTATTGGATTACCTAGAAATTGTAAAGGTAAATATTTAGTGCATATTTATGTCAATTATTTTTAATTATTGATAAACTGCTAACCTACAAGAACTATTTTCTTATATTCTAATGTCCACAGATTTTCCCAAAGGAACAAAAGTCGTATTCAGAAGATGACATCGATGTGACAAGATATTGTGTGGCATCTAATAAATGTTTGATCTGTGACTCTTGGAAGACCAAAGGTGGTAGTATAACTCATATTTTTCACCACTAGTGACAAGAATTTTATGGAATCGAAATTTCTTGTTTTCTTTCCTCATCTATAGATAGTTGCTTGATTAGCTTTGTCTATAGATTTTTGGTAGAACTACACTCATGTTGTGTAGTATTATGTTGGTTAATATAGCTAGACGTTATGACCGGAATGGAATTTAGATTATTTCTGTTCCTGTGTATAGATAAGTGCTAGTTTAGCGGTATCCATACATTTTTGAAACACTGTACAATCATAAACACATATATTGCAGAAGGAATTTGTAAATTGTGGCAATTATTGGCCAGCTATGAAAAATTAATACTCCCTCCATCCTAGACTAAACTGCATAGAATTTTTTCACGTTTTTCGAAAAACATATTTGACCATTAATATTTTTGACTACGTATAAAAAAATTTAATATTTAGAAACTACTTATTATGACGAATCCAACAGTATCACATATGATAGTATTATTATTTATATATCTATTCAAATACGTGGTCAAAATTTGACAGTGTTGACTGTCAAATAGTAAAAGTGCAGCTTAGTCTGGGATAGAGGGAGTATATTTTTACCATTCCTCCCAATCCATCTTCCGAAATTGGAAGTTCTTCCTCAACATCTACATTCAAATCAGGAAGACAAGACTATTGGTTCCTCAATCGGAACCAATTTTTCCAGAAAACTTTTCGCAATCGGAACTAAATAATGCATTCATATCAATTCTAGCTTCAAAATATAGGTTGGGCCTGGATTTCAAACACGACTGAAGAACATAAATATCGGCTCCGGTCCAAGTCCAGGTATCGAAACTCGTTCATTGTTCCGAGTTTGGAACTCTTCATCACAGCCAAGGATGTTAAGTAGCTTTCGAACTCAAAATGTATTTCAAGGAGGTTCCCTCGGCACGGTGAAGACACAAAATAACCGTCTTCTAATTGCCATTTTAAAGGCAGTTCTAAGAACCGTCTTTGATAGTAGACGATCAAATTCGGGGTCAGAGGAGTCACCTCCAAAGTTGGTGACTTCTCTGGTCTGAAAAAACCGTATCACCCCACCCTCCATTAGTGTCCATCAAAATATTGCTCTAATATTCACAATTCTTGATAGGAGTGTGTTTTGAACCCTGGACCTCTCATTATATATAGAGAGTGGGGATTACCACTAAACCAAGCCCAATTCACGGTTAGTTGCACCTTTCAAGGAAGGTGATTAGTGATTTGGTCTTTCCTTAATGTTACATTATTCATTACAAGGTTTCACAATGAATTTTCACTGTAAATATCATTACTAATTTATATATGATAACTCATTAATATTTTAAGCGAAAATATGTTTTATTTTTAATGTATTATAAATAATCTCCGTGCATGATTTAATATTTTTTATTACAAAAATAGTACCCCCTCTGTCCCAAGGGAAACTACAGAGGGAGAAATTCATTCTCAAAATTTTAATCAGTTGAAAAGACTAAAATGTCCTTGTCTTCATCCCACATCTTCTCCAGATTTATCTTCCCTTTCTGCCACCTCTCCTCATGTCGCCGATGTCGATCCATCCTTAGATGAAAGATTATGTTGTGACCTACAGAAGCCCTCCACGGCTTCCCTCGGGAGAAACCCTAAGTGCCAAAGATGGAAACTTTTCAAAGGAGAAACGAAATCTTGAGTTTTCTTAATTTAGTGGGGAGCCCTCAACTTCCAACGGGGGTGTCCAGGAGCGGGGTGATAGATTTGTCATCGTCGTGTCTAGTGGTGTCTGGGAGCTGGAGGATGGAGTCGTCACTATGTTTGGCAGTGTAGATGGTGGAGTTGCCACCGTGTATGATGGGCGTGTCGACGACAAAGCTCACAGTGGCGCGCGACGGAAACAAAGCTCGCAGTGGGCTCTTGCCGGAGACAAAGCTCGCAGCGGCGCACGGTGGTGAAGAAAAGGAAACTCAGTGAAGAGGAAGGAGAAATTTAGAAGAAAGAAAGGAGAATAAGTTGGTGGCTAAGGTTTAGAATAAAGAAAGAAGGAGATGAAGTGGGAGGTGGGGAGGGAAGGGAGAGGAAGTGGAAGTGGAAGAAAATGGGATTGGTTGGTGGGGAAGGGTTTGTGGAAAATTTAATTGTTTAAGGGTAAGTATGTCTTTTAATAGGTTCATTTTTTCTTAAAATTGAAAAATGTGTAGATTTGTCAAGGACAAACTAAAAAGGAAAGTGTTCAAATTTGGTTGGAACGGATGGAGTACATTTTTTTAGTACAGTAAACTATATAAAGAGAAATGGTATATTGGTCAAGTTGAAAACTTGAATTAAAAATAAATGTATTAAGCACCATTTCTTTTAATGAAATCAAAATCTTACTTTTTATATTATTTATTATGTAAGTGCTAGAACAAATCTATCTTTAGGTTGAAAGTGTCAAAATAACTCTTATTTGATTTTATATATGTGTCAATCTAACCCTAACACCATTGACTTTGATTGCGAACGGAAATTTTGGCCAAAAATTAAGAAAATGACTATTTTTCCCCCCATATTTAAAAAATAAAAATAAAAACACTTGGAAAAACTGAACTGCCATCTTGTTCTTCTTCCCCTTATCTTTTTTTTCCATCTTCCCCCTTTCTTCATTTGCTTTTCTTCTTCCCGTCGGCGGAATCGTGCATTTTCTTCCCCTTCTCCATCGATTCTTTGTACGAGAGATTAGAATCTTCCAATGTGTAGAGCTTCCCACAGATCATGGCGACGCTGGTGTTCGCCAAGCTGAACCCGTTCGCGATGTTGAATTGGTCGAGTGTCATTCTGGCAGCAACGAGAGCATTGTGCGCTGCAGGGGGGCCTGGGGCCGCAAAATTCTTGGACAAACTCCTGGTGATCATGATGGGGAACGAAGAAGGAGCGTACAGAGTTGTTAGCCAGGATAATATTACGGAGTTCGAGCAAGTGGAATACGTAGGACGACAGTGAGGGCGGGTCTGGGATAGGAAAGTGGGGAGCTTCGTTTAATTGAGGGATGGCTTATTGTTGGCTAAAGTCGATCATTCGGTCACCCTCAGCGGCCCATACCAGTCCACACCCAGGCCATCGTATGAGAGGTAAATCACGGTAGCCCAGCACCAGGACCCATGGGCTTGGCATTGCCTCGGTGCGCACAAGGGAGCCTTGCAAAGCAAGAACTCCCCACACTGCCGCTGCCGAGGATCGAACCTGGGTTTATTGGCTTTCCCACCCATGTCCCAACTACTGGGGTACACCCGTGGGTGTGGGATGGCTTATTGTTGCTGTGATGAGTACTGGGTCTGTTCTTGAAGTTAGGGATTTGTTAGGATTGGTGTTTGGTATATTGGGGGCGTTGGCTAAGGGTTAGAAGCGTAACTCTTAAATTTTAAGGTATCTTGGGCTTTCATCTTAAAACCAATTGGTACTAAGTGGAGGTGATCCAAGACCTTATATGTAAGTCATTTAGTCTTTAAGTAACCGATGTGAGATATATCTTTTAACATGCCCCCTCATGTGCCAACGTGGAACACTCCACGACCCATATTGGGCCAAATTAAAGGGGATCCACACATTGGCCCAATAACCTAACCTGGGCTCTGATACCATGTAGAAAATGAGGGTAATAATGTGTGTTTTGGATTCATGAATTCATGATACATTATATAGTAGTACATGATACTTATACTAGCTAGGAAAAGGTAATATAATACAATTACATCTACAATTATGGTAAGATAACAAATCTAATTCCAATTCCAATTCCTTAACACTCCTTCTCAAGTTGGAGCATGAGGATCGAAAATGCCCAACTTGCCAAGTAAAGAATGGAACTGGTTACGTCCGAGAGCTTTAGTGAACAAATCTGCAGGTTGATCTGTCGTACGGATATATTGAGTAACAATAGCGCCAAATTGAACAAGATCTCGGACAAAATGACAATCAACCTCAATGTGCTTCGTGCGTTCATGAAAAACCAGGTGGCCGCTATGTGGAGAGCACATTGACTGTCACAAAATAATTTCATAGGGAAAGAGTGAGAAACCCATAAGTCCTTCAGTAAGGACCTAAGCCATAATAACTCACAGCAGGTAACTGCCATAGCACAATACTCTGCTTCAGCAGAAGACCGAGAAACAGTAGGTTGCTTCTTAGTTTCCCAGGAAACCGGAGAATCACCATTCATAACAAAATAACCAGATAGGGAACGCCTAGTAATTGGGCAGGCAGCCCAATCTGAATCACAATAGGCAGTCAATTGCAGAGTACTACGAGAAGAAAGAAATAAACCTTGACCAGGATGACTCTCCAGGTAGTGCAACACACGAACTGCAGCTTGCCAGTGAGGAACACAAGGAGACTTCATGAATTACGCAAGAGTATGAACTGAATGACAAAGTTCAGGGCGAGTAATAGTTAGATATATCAGACACCCAACCAAGCGGCGATACTGCTTCGGGTCATGGTAGGATGGACCTTCAACACGTGCCAAATCATGTTGTTGCTCCATCGGAAAATCAATTGGTTTAGAAGCAGATAAACCTGTATCAGATAGGATGTCCAAAGCATATTTCTTTTGCGAGAGAAACATCCCCTACGGTCTTCTAGCAATCTCTATGCCTAAAAAATACTTAAGCAAACCAAAGTCCATCATGTGAAAACAAGAACCCAAGTATTTCTTGAACTCAGAGATGAGCGAAGAAGAACTACCAGCAATAACCAAATCATCCACATAAACCAGAACATGTAAAGACTGTGATCCACTGGAAAAGACAAATAAAGAGTAATATGCCTTACTTTGAACAAAACCAAATATCCGTAAAGCCTGAGCCAGTTTAGCAAACCAATTCTGAGGAGCCTGGCGAAAACCGTAAAGAGATTTCTGAAGGCGACAAACCTGACCAGGTGGAACTGCATAGCCAGGCGGAGGACGCATGAACACCTCTTCATGTAAATCACCATGCAGGAAGGCATTATGAACATCCATCTGATGCAGTTCCCAACCACGTATAATAGCAACAGACAGGAACAATCGAACAGAACTCATCTTCGCGACCGGAGCAAAAGTCTCAGTGTAATCAATGCCCTCTATCTGGCGATTCCCAAGAACCACTAGACGCGCCTTGTGACGTTCAATAGTACCATCTGAACGAAACTTCATCCGGTAAACCCATTTGCATCTAATAGCCTTCTTATGCGCAGGCAAAGGAGACAAAGTCCATGTCTGATTTCGCTCCAGTGCAGTAAGTTCCTCAACCATAGCATCTCGCCATTGAGAATGATGGGAAGCCTCAGAGTAAGTAGTGGGATCTGCACAAGTAGTTACAGCACCCAAAAATCTAGAATGCATACTAGAAAAATTATCACAATTTACATAATCAGTAAGAGGGTAGAGAACACCTGAGGAAAGAGATGACGCATGAGGGAACGTAGTCGAAGGGGGGATCTTCAGAAGTAAGAGCACAAGCATAATCATCACAATCATAATCTGTCAAATACGATAGTGGACGACGAGATCGAACACTCTGTCTGGTAGAAGTTGGATCGACGGTGACTGGCGGAGAAGGACCGACGATGGACGGTGTAGGTAGGCCGACGGTGGCCAGCAAAGAGGAACCGGTGTTGGGCGGCGAAGCACGGCTGATGGATGCCGGTATCATGACATCGGAGATGACCACCGGGAGTTGGTCGGTGACTTTCGTTGGTGAATCAATGGCGTTGATGGGGGTTGACCCACCGGCGTTGACCCGCATTGACCCACCGGCATTGACCGGCGTTGACCCGCGTTGACCCGTCGGGGTTGACCAGCGTTGACTGGCCAGCGTCGACCGGCGGTGAATGGCCAGCGGTGATCGGTAAAATAATAGCCAGCATTGGAAAGCCGATGTTGACCAGCAGTGGTTGATTAACTTCAGAAGGTGGATCAAAAAATCTGTGCGGCTCGGGTGAGAAGGAGGAGGAATCCGACGGTGTTGTGGTGGCACCGCCAGGTTCATCGGATGGAGCAGAGTATGGGAACTGGTCTTCAAAGAAATTAGCATCTCGGGTATTAAAGAACACATTCTCCCCACAATTCAATAGGAAGATTGGCTTGAAACCATAAAACATGCGCCACATTGAGTAAATGATGATGCTTTCTTTCAACTCGACCATTCTGTTGCGGAGTATCAACTATAGATGTCTCAAAAATGATCCCAGATGCAATAAAGTGAGACCGGAGAGGCAAAAAATCGGTGTCATTATCAGCCCGAACTCGTTGAATTGTTCTTCCCCACTGGTTCTTGACTAAGGCACTAAATTCTAAAAATCTAGAAGCTACTTTAGATTTAGCTACTAACAAATAAACCCAAACAGCTCGGGAATAATCATCTACGATTTTCAAAACATAAAATGCACCACTAGAGGATGGAGTTCGATAAGGTCCCCAAACATCACAATGTACTAATTGAAATAATGCAGTAGCATTTGTAGAACTCAATGGAAAACTGTGTCTAGTCTGTTTTGCTCTATAATAGACATAGCAAGGTATAGTAGTATTATTGGTGCTAAAATCAAGAGTAGGAATAGAAGACAACACCGTAGATGATGGATGACCAAAACGCTGATGCCATAAATCAGATGAAGAAACCGAAGCAACTGTCAGAATAGATTGCAGGATATGAGGACGAAGGCGAGTATCCAACAGACGAAGCCAATAAACCCCCCCCCCCCCCCTTTCTATTCACCCACGCCAATCACAATCCCCGTACTGATTTTCTGTAGAATGCAATAATTTTCAGTAAACAATGCTAGACATTTTAAGGCAGATAACAATCTAGAGCATGATAATAAATTGCATCGCAAAGTAGGTATGTAGAGCACATGAGTAAGGGTGACATCACCAAAACAAATAGACCCATATTGTGTAGCAGACGACACAGATCCATCAGGTAGTATAACATTCACAGTGTTGGTAGCAGTAGTAATATCAGTAAGAAAACCTTTGTCACCAGTCATGTGATATGAGGCTCTCGAATCAAGAATCCAAGGTAAAGTAGACTTACCTGACCCATGGTCAGATAACGAATCAAACTGATTAAATAAATGTACGGCCGTACTCCATTGGTCGTCAGACAGAGCAGAACCAAAATCAGATCGTGTAGGTAAGCCAGAGGAAGCGGCCACTGCAAACCCTTGTGGCGACATCACTACGCCGGCAAAAAGAGCCATAAAACAAATGGCAAGTACAATTAAAGTAAGAGAAGGGAGAAAATATGCTGAACCAAAGCCAAAAAAATAAGGCAATAAGCGTGCTTCTTGTTAGGCGTGTGCATAGCACGCTCTCTGAAGGCAAAGGTGCGCATTTGGTGCACCCGCGTGTGGACTCACGCGCTTCTAGAAGGTCGAGCGCATGAATCTCACGCGCGTCTCACGTTACCTGCGCTCTCCCTCTGCCCGGTCAAAGCTGACGAAACCCAGCCGTAGTCGAGAATGGAGTAGAACTAGCCGGCCGGAGTGATGAGTAGACCGGATGAATCGATGGCCGGAGTGGTGAGTCGGAGCAGGAACTAGTCGGATTGATTTGGAAGACATCATCGGCAGACGAATTGGAAGACGGGAGCGGGAGCAGGTGCAGGCCGGCGGATGGAGTCAGGAGCGAAAGTAGGTGCAGGCCGACGGAGCGGGAGCAAGTCCCGGCGGTGGAAGAAGAACAGCCGCGATGGCGTGGTGGTGAGCAGGACCGTTGGCGGGCTGAAGGAGTGGTCCAATCGGCAGTGGTGGTGATTATTTTTAAGAAAGGTAGTCTGATCGGCGGCGCGTGGGAGTCACATACTGACGACGGTGGAAAATTTAGGACGGGATTTTAAGGTTTCAGGATTTTAGGATCTGATACCATGTTAAATTTCAAGGTATCTTGGGCTTCCATCTTAAAACCAATTGGTACTAAGTGGAGGTGATCCAAGACCTTATATGTAAGTCATTTAGTCTTTAAGTAACCGATGTGGGACATATCTTTCAACAGTAACCCTCAGGTTGTATGTGTTTGGATTATGACTAAATTGTATTTTTAGTCTCCTACAAAGTATCTTATACCATATTTTGGTCATCGTTTGCAAATCAACCCTCAGACAGTACACCACAAATTCAAAATGATAGGTTTTGGTCCCCAGAGGTGGTTTTCGGGCAAGACTAAGTGGTTTTGCAATATAGCCAGGGGTATAATGGTAACTTTACTAATTAAAAACATTATCATTTAAAAATTCTTAATTTTAAAATTTTCTTTTTCTTTAGTTTTTTACCGCCGCCGCGCAATTCAACACAACACCCAGAATCAAGACTAATTTCAGACAAAATTCAACACTAATTTCAGACAAAATTCAACACTAATTTCAGACAAAATTCCCATCAAGAATATCAACACAACACCTAGAATTAAGCCCAAAACCTTCATCGTGGCGGGCAAGGCCATAACCCCGGCCCCAATAACGGAAGTAGCGAGATTAAACACAGCAACATAAAATGTTCAGTGAGCTTCCGAGTTTGGACACTTTGAAATGAAACTCGAGATTTCACAAATTTCCAAATTCCGGTCAGCGGCGGCGCAACGGAGTAGCAATTTCAAATGGCCCCGATTCACCTGAAGAAGACTCGCCTTGCTCCAGATCTGGCTCCAAATGGGGACGTCTTCTTCGATTTGGTTCCGCGGCAGAGAAGACGAAGCGGAGAAGCGGCGATGAAGATGAAGCGGAGAAGTGACGGAAAAGACGAAGCGGCGGAGAAGGCGGTGGCAGGCAGAGAAGATGAACCCATGGTAGGTAGAGCTCAGAGGAGAAGGCGGTGGCAGGCCGAAGACGAGCGAAAAAGACGTCCGCTTTTTCTTTTTCTTTTTTTGATGTCCATTTTTTTAAACTAAGGGGTATACATTTTGACCCATTTTTTCCGTTAACTTTCTCTGAAAACCATCTTTGGGGACCAAACAAATTATTTTGAATTTGTTGGGTACCGTATAAGGGTTGATTTACAAACGGGGACCAAAATATGGTATAAGATACTTTGTACGGGACTAAAAAAATAATTTAGTCTTGGATTATTTGCACTCCAATTTTTGGTTTCATAGTTAGAAGTTAGGCTCCTGATAAAATTTGTATGTGTTTGGTTTACTAGGGTACTATGGTGTTGTTGGTGGTGCAAGGTGAGGGTGCGAGGGTTGTTGTCACTACAAGAAACTGCACCTTTTACCTCGGTTCTGTTGGGGTTTTTACCTCAATTTTCACCCTTAAATAATCAAGGTAAATATTAGTACCGTGGAAAAAATTAAGATAAAAGTTTTATAACCGACAATGCATACAATGTTGCACCCCATGTTGGCCATATCGAAACTGCTTCTGATAGCGTGTGCAACATCGCACACAATATCTTGTGAATAAAAAAACTACTGAAAGCGAAACCTATGTCGGTCCTACTTTCGGTAGTTCATACCAGAATATAATTTTTGGTAACCCACCCAGACCAAATTCAGCAACCAAAATACACAATAATATAAAATTATATTCATATATAACATTCTAAAATAAACTCTAAATAATATAAAATACAAACATTATAAAATACGAACATTCGAATCTAACATTCTAAATAATATAAAATACACAATAATCAGCCTCTGTAAAAATCTGGCCTGCTGAGGTAGGAGCTCCGACGATGGTGGAACATTGGCGAAGACACGACTGGATTTGGAACACCGGAGATGCTGGTGATAATGGTGGCACTGCCAGAGATACGGGTGGCGCGATAGAGAAGCTGGTGGCACGACCAAAGATACTGGTGTCGTAACGGAGATGCGGGTGGTGCGACTGGAGATGTGGGTGGCGCAGGCAGAGATACTGGTGGCTCAGCTTGATCTGGAATGCTGGAGAAGACGCTTGAGACGAACAGATCTGGAACACCGGAGAAAATGCTAGAGAAGACGTGGCCAGCAGAGCTGCTGCGATCACCGGCCGAGAACGAGAAGGAGAAGGCTTCTAGGCGTTAAATGATAGAGATGTTTGTGTTATGTTTAAGGAGAATGAGAAGACTTTTTGTGCTTATATGCTAGGGTTTAGGTTAGTAGTATTTGGGCTTAGGGCTTAGGTTTTTTGGATTGATTTCTTAGTTAGTTTATGAATAGAAATAAAGAAATTAATGTGAATATTGAGAAAATTTTTCATACAACTTGTATATCGGAGTAGTTTAATATTGACCTATTTTAATATTAATTTTGTAAATTTAAATAAAATAAATATTTTTATTTTTATTTAAAAATTAGCAAAAATTCGATGTCATAATATTTTTATATAGCTACTATTTGGGATAATTTTATTTTTTAAAAATCATATAAAAATATGTAATACTAATAATGTTACATTTGTGATTAAGATTAGTTTAACTAAAATAATAAGGTATAAAATTGTATCTATTTGTAGTAGTTGAACTTGAATAAGTTTTACAAAAAATTACGATATATATTTACTATAGAAGAGGAAGATATGGTAATAATATTCACTAAGTAGAAATAGAATGAGAGAAGAAAATTTGAATTTATCCCCAAATAAAGACTCAATGGTTGACCGTCAATTAGTTGAAATCAAACCTTCTCATCAGTGTTTATATACAGAAAGTCAAGTTATGGTTGACCTGTGATTAGTTTAAATCAAACATTTTCATTGATTCTTTGTATATGGAAAGTCAAGTAGGGATTAGTGTTTATGTATTGAAAGTCAAGTAACAGTTGACCGTTGATTAGTTAAAGTCGAACATTTTTATTAGTGTTTATGTATGGAATGTCAAATAGGGGTTAACTTAAGGTCAAACCTTGATTATTACTTGTATTTATATATGGAAAGTCAATTAAGGGTTAATCGTTGATTAGACAAGGTCAAAATTTTCCATTAGTGTTTTTGTATGAAATGTCAAGTAAGGGTTGATCATTGATTAGTTAAAGTCAAACCATTTTATCAGTATTCATACATCGAAAGTCAGGTAAGGGGTTAACCGTTGATTCGTCAAGGTCAAACACATTCATTAATGTTTATGTATGAAAATTCAAATAAGAGTTTACAGTTGATTAATTAAGGCCAAACCTTGATTATTACTAGTATTTATATATGAAAAGTTAATTAAGGGTGACTCGTTGATTAGGCATGGTCGAACCTTTCCATTAGTGTTTTTGAGTGAAAGGTCAAGTAAGCGTTGTCCATTGATTAGTTAAAGTCAAACCATTTTAGTAGCATTCATATATGGAAAGTCAAGTAAGGGTTGACTGTTGATTCGTCAAGGTCAAACATTTTCATTAGTATTTATGTATAAAAGGTCAAGTAAGATTTGACCATTGATTAGTTAATTTCAAATCATTTTGTTAGTGTTTATATATGGAAAGTCAAGTAAGGATTGACCAATGTTTAATTATGGTCAAATTTTAGTTACTTGTACGCATATAAAGTCAACTCTTAGTTATTCATATACTAGCAAATAAAATAATAAATAATAAATACGAACGATGAATGTAAATTAGTGAATGTATAAGTTTGACATTTCATTTAGAGTATTAAATATTATTTTTACATTGCACATATATTATTTGAAGATGTGGAAGGCCTAAAATTACATCCTCTATCTCATTTCAAGCTGCAATTTAACTATTAATTTAGTCAGAATTTCTTAACTTATTGAATTAGTATACATGTATAAATACTATTGTGTTATACATTGCTAGATTTGTTATAGCAAATATTTTTAAAATATCAACTTTTCGCAAGTTTTAGTTATCAGTAATGAAAGATATTAATGATCAAACATTTTCAAGTCAACTGTCAAAAGTCAGGGGGTGTACTATTTTAGGAAATTGGCCTAAGTAGGAATATGACCCATGTCTATGAGAGAGACGTGCAACGTTGGTCACAAAAATAATCAATGTCGGTAAAAGAGAAGGGTGTGCAACGTTAGTCATTTAAGTACGTGAGAGGGATGTGCGACAGAGGTCCCAAAAAATAATTGTCGATAAGCGAGCAGGGCGTGTGGTGTTAGTCATCCATGTTTGTGAGAGGGACGTGCAACATCGATAAAAAAAACAACCGATATCGGTAAGCGAGAAGGGCGTGTGACATCGGTCATTCATGTCCGTGAGAAGGACGTGTGATGTCGGTCCTAAAAACAACCGACGTTGGTAAGCAAGAAGGATATGCGACGTCGGTCATTCAAGTCCGTGAGATGGACGTGCGACATCGGTCACAAAAAACAACCGACATCAGTAAGTGAGAAGGGTATGTGACGTCGGTCGTTCATGTCCGTGAGAGGCACATACAACGTCGGTCACAAAAACAATTGACATCGGTAAGCGAGAAGAGCGTGCAACATCGGTCATTTAGGACTTTTCTTAAAATGAAGTAAATAATACCTTTTACTTCATTTTTTAGAAACTGAGGTAAAATAAGTTTTTACTTTGGTTATTTGACCTAAGGCAAAAAATTGAGGTAAAAAGGGCAAAGTAATAGGTCATTTTTCTTGTAGTGTGTGGTGTTGTTGATGGTGTGCCGGAGAGGGTGGCGTGGGAGAAACTAATGGCCATTTTATTTGTTTTTGAAAAAAGGGAAAATTTTAAAATGGGTAAAATGGGGAACAAAAATTTAGTTCAAGGGTGGATAGTGTTTTCGACATTTTAAATTCAGTAAGTGGCCAATTCCTTCAGTCAATGTCGGAATTAGACCAAAAGGTTATAACTGCACATTTTGTCATAAATTTAGTGTCATTTTATTACTTTCTCATTTTACATGGATATATTGACACTTTCATTTTAAACTTAGTGTTACAAGTGTAAAAATCCCAAAAATTACATGTCAGATTAACTTCATTATAAGTGAAGAATATAGAAAGAAAGAGTAAATGATTTACTGTTATTGCAAGATGACTTTGAAATCCGAATGTAAAATCAATGTTAAAGAACATAAAACTGGAGGGGTGTTATATCGTCCAAATAAAGGAATGTTGGTGGAAATTTGAAACAGGTGAGCAAAACATTAAAACGATGGAAATTTCCATCAATTTCTTCTTATAAAATCCCAAACCCAAACCCTAACCAACGACTCTTTTCCACTAATCCCTCTCCATATTATCGAACCCCCAATGATTTTTCTCTGCGATCTCAATAATCCTCATTGATTTACTCTGCCAATTCATTGATTTTGCTGGAGCAATTAAAACCAATCGATGAAAAAACTCAATGCTGGCGCGTATTCCATGCTGAAGGAGAAAGAAGGAAAAAGTACCACCTTCTTTTGCGACGTCAATCCAGATATTCTGTTATAAATGTCGTATTCTCTTATATATATTTTTTTTCGGTTACCTTCAATACTCATTCCCTTCCTATGTCATTAGGTAGCCAGCATTCCATTTTCAAAATTTTCCAAGATTGTGAAGATGGGTTGGACTCAGATTGGCACCTAGTTATGGGTTCGTCTCTTTGGGTCGATTAACATCTCCGTCTGATGAAATTGGCACAATGCTTCCTCCTCTTTTTGCCATCAATTCCGCCCCACATCCAGATTATGAAAATTTTTGATTTGAGCGAGAATCATTTCAAGAGTCGCGGGATTGCTCGGAAATTATTGGATGCTACAGAGCCAATGCCAGTGAGGAAGACAATGTGATCCTCTATAATCTGTTATGCCTCGGGTGGGTGTCTTAATGACATAATCTATTCTAGGAAGCCTGTGAGAGTGAAGACGAAATCAAGAATTACAGCTAGCCCATATTACTAGGCCTCACACATATGCATTGTAAAAGAATTATTCACTATGATATAAAGCCCATCAATATACTCTTGGTACATGGCGGTAATGGTACTTATGTTGCAAAAATTGGTGATCTAGGCTTTCTATACTGGGAGAAGAGACTGATGGTGATAAGGTGAGGCGAACGCCACGTTACCTAGCCTCCGAGTCTATTCTACGAGGAGACTACGAAATGGGAGTCGACATTTGGGAACTTTGTTGTATTGCAGAGATGATTCTCCGAAGGCCCTTGAGACAATTAAATCAGAATTCAGAAATGACACTAGAGGCGATGCTTGAGTGAATGGTAGAACAAGAGGTAGAAATACCGGCTGGAATTTCTAATGATGCACACAGTTTCTCGACCAAGTGTTTGAATGTTAATCTTACGTCCATATGGGATGTGGACAAGATTTTCAGAGAGGGCCCCTTCGTTTTAGATTTGGATTTAGATGAATATAATCTTGATCTGGTTGTTTATAATTCTAGAGAGGATATTCGTGAAACTTATTCTGGAGAACATTTTCATGAAACTGATATCGGAGAAGCATACTAGTGATTTCACCTTCAAATTCATTGATTTTACTGGAGTAATTGAAACCAATCGAGTAAAAACTTTGTTCTGGTGTGTATTCCTTATCGAAGGAGAAAAATGTTTAAAACACCACCTTCATTTGCAACGCCAATCCAGGTGTTCTCTTGTAAACTTCATATTCTATAATAAATATCCCATTTCTATTCTACGAAGCCGATGCCAACGAGGAAAACAATGAGAACCTCTACAATTTGTTTATGGTATATGCTTTTGGTGGGTGTCTTGAGAATAGAACGATTCCCAAAAATTTATGAGTAAAGACAAAACCAAGAATTACAGCCGGTCCATATTACTAGGCTTCAGCATATACACAGTAAATGAATTATTCACCGTAATTTAAATCCCCACAATATATTAAAGGTATATGGAGGTAATGGTAGTTAAGTTGCAAAAATAGGTGATCAAGGGCCTTCCATACTGGGAGAAAAGACTAGAGGTGAGAAGCTGGGGGGAACACCATGTTACCAAGCCCTTGAGTTCATTCTACATTGAGACCAAAAAAGGAGTCGACATTTGGGCACTTGGATGTATCGATGTAGAGATGATTCTCCAAAGGCCCTTGAGACAATTAAATCGGAATTCCAAAATGACAACAAAGATAACGCTTGAGCTAATGGCAAAGCAAGAGCTAGAAATACCGGCTGGAATACCTGATGATGCACACTGTTTCTTGACTAAGTATTTGGACATTAATACCACGTCTAGATGGGATGCGGAAAATTTTTTGAGAGAAAACCCCTTTGTTCGAATTCAGATTTAGATGAATATGATCTAAAGCTGGTTGTCTTATGATTCCAGGGAGGATTTCATTAAACTGATTTTGGAGAGGATTTTCACAAAACTATTATTGGTGTAGCATACTACTGACGTCCTCTGTGAATTCATTGATTTTACTGGATTAATTGAAACCAATTGAGAAAAAGCTCTCTATCGGCACGTATCTCTTCCAAAGGAGAAGGGAAAAAATGCCACCTTCATCTACGACGTCAATCCAGCATTTCTTTTATAAATTTCGTATTCTCTTATAAATATCCCATTTCCAGTCACCCTCAATACTCGTCCCCTTGAGACAATTAAATTTGAATTCCAAAATAACAACAGAGAGGATTCTTGAGCAAATGGCGAAACAAGAGCTAGAAATATCGGTTAGAATATTTGATGAGGTTTATGACTAAGTATTTGGATGTTAATATTGTGTATAGATGGGATGCAGACAAGCTTTTGAGAGAAAAGCCCATTGTTTCAGATTTAGATTTAGATGAATATGATCTTGAGTTGGTTTTTTTTTATTATGGTGTGGATATTCATGAAACTGATTTTGGAAGGATTTTCACGAAGCTTATATCGATGTAGCATACTAGTGATTTTCTCAACAAATTCATTTATTTCACTAGAGTAATCAAAACCCATCGAGGAAAACCTCTCCACTGGAGCGTATTTCTTGCCGAAGGAAAAGAAGGAAAAAATTCACCTTCTGTGACATCAATCCAGGTATTCTGTTATAAATGTTGTATATTGTTATAAATATCCCATTTCCAATTACCCTCAACAATCATCTCTTTCCTCTTCCTTTAAGTAACGAGCATTCCACTTTCAAAATTTTCCAAGATTGTTGAGAGAGGTTGGATTTAGATTGGACACCTGCAGAAAGGTAGTTATGGGTTAGTCTGTTTGGGTCGATCAACATCTCTGTCCAAAAAAATTGGACCAAAGCTTCCGCCTCTTTTCTCCATCAGATCCCCCCTTATCCGGATTCTATAACTTTTGAGTTTGAGAGAAAATATGTAACGATTTGTGGGATTGCCAAAAAATCCTTGGATAGTACGGAGATGACACCAACAAGGAAGACAATGAGATTCTCTATAATCCATTTGCGATGTATGCCCCGGGTGGGTGTCTTAAGGACATAATCATTCTAGGAAGTCTATGAGTGATGAAGAAATCAAGAATTATAGTCAGTCTATATTACTTGGCCTCAAGCATAAGCACTGTAAATGAGTTATTCACTATGATATAAAGCCCCGCAATATACACTTGGTATATAGCGGTAATGGTGGTTATGTTGATGAAAAATGGTGAATATGGGGCTTTCCAAACTGGGAGTAGAGATTGATTGTGGGAAGCTGGGGGAACGCCACATTACCTAGCCCCTGAGTCCATTCTACATAGAGACTACAAACCGACTTCAAATTTAGACACTTGGATGTATGGATGCATAGATGATTCTCCAAATGACCTTGAGACAATTAAAATCAGAATTCCAAAACGACAACATAGAGGATGCTTGAGCAAATGGCAAAATAAGAGCTAGAAATACTGGCTAGAAAATTTGACAAGGAGCACATTTTTTGGACCAAGTGTTTGGATGTTAATACTATGTCTAGATGGTTATAGAAAATATTTTGAGAGAAAAATCCTTTGTTTTAGATTCGGATTTAGATGAATATGATCTTGAGTTGGTTGTTTCTGATTATTGGGGGGGAAATATTCATGAAACTGATTTTGGAAGGATTTTCACAAAACTTATATCGGTGCATCCTACAAGTGATTTCCTCAACAAATTCCTTGATTTCACTAGCTTAATTGAAACCAATCGAGGAAAACCTCTCTACTAGAGTGTATTCCCCGCCGAAGGAAAAAAAGGAAAAAAGGTCACCTACTTCTGCAACGTCAATCTAGGTATCTTGTTATAAATTTTGTACTCTCTTACAAATATCCCATGTATAATCACCCTAATTATCATCCCCTTCCTCCTCCTTTAAGTAACTAGCATTCCATTTCAAAATTTTCCAAGATTGTCAAGATAGGTTGAATTCAGATTAGACACTTGGGAAAAGGTAGTTATGGGTTCATCTCTTTGGTCGATCAACAACTCCGTTCAATAGAATTGTCCCACATATTCCTCCTCTTTTCGCCATCTAATCCACCCACATCTATATTCTAATGCTTTGGAGTTTAAGCAGAAATATTTCATAAGTGGTAGGATTGCACTGAAAACATTAGAGGCTACAGAGCTAATACCAATGAGGAAGACAATGTGATCCTCTATAACATATTTCTATAGTATGCCTCAGGTGGGTGTCTTAAGGATAAAATCTATTCCGAGAAGTATATGATTGTGAACAAAATCAAGAATTAAAGCCGGTCCATATTACTAGGCCTCAGACATATGCATAGTAAATGAGTTATCCACTGTGATATGAATCCCCACAATTTAATCTTGGTATATGGTGGCACTGGCAGTTATATTGCAATAATTGGGGATCTCGGACTTTCCATAATAGGAGAAGAGACAAATGATAAGAAGCTAAAGGGAACGCCACATTACCTAACCCTTGAGTCCATTCTACATGGAGACTACGGACCGGGAGTCGATATTAGGGCACTTGGATGTATCGATGCGGGGATGATTGTCTAAAGGCCCTTGAGAAAATTAAATCAGAATTCCAAAAAGACAGCAGAGAGGATGCTTGAGAAAATGGCGAAACGAGAGCTAGAAATACCAGCTGTAATATTTGATAGGGCGCTCAATTTTTTTGACCAAGTGTTTGGATGTTAATACCATGTCTAGATGGGATGCGAACAATATTTTGAGATAGAAACCCTTTGAATCGGATTCGGATTTAGATCAATATGATCTTGAGTTACCTGTTTCTGATTATGAGGAGGATATTCATGACACTGATTTTGGAAGGATTTTTATGAACTTATCGGTGTACCCTACTAGTGATTTCCTTAACGAAATTATTGATTTAACTAGAGTAATTGAAACCAGTCAAGGAAAGCCTCTCTACGGGAGCGTATTCCTTGCCGAAAGAAAACAAGGAAAAAACACCACCCTTTTCTACGACTTCAATCCAGGTATTCTATTATAAAAATTTTGTATTCTCTTATAAATATCTCATTTCTAATCATCCTCAATAATCATCTCCTTCCTCTTTCTTTAAGTAACCAACATTCCACTTTCAAAACTTTCCAAGATTGTCATGATAGGTTGAACTCAGATTGGACACCTGGGGAAAGGTAGTTATGAGTTCATCTCTTTGGGTCGATCAACACCTCCATTAGAAAGAATTGGCCCAAAGATTCCTCCTCTTTTTTACATCAAATCCACCCATATCCAGATTCTGAAGCTTTGGAGTTAGAGCAGAAATACTTCACGAGTTGCGTGATTGCACTAAAAACATTAAATGCTACGGAGCTAACACCAACGAGGAAGGCTATGTGGTCCTCTATAATCTGTTTCTAGAGTATGCCTCGGGTGGGTGTCTTAAGGATAAAATCTATTTCAAGAAGTATATGAGTGCAGACAAAATCAAGAACTGCAGCAGGTACATATTACTGGGCCTCAAACATATGCACAGTAAATGAGTTATTCGCAATGATATAAATCCCCGCAATATACTCTTGGTATATGGTGGTACTGGTAGTGTTTTTGCAAAAATTGGTGATCTCGGACTTTTCATACTAGGAGAAGATACAAATGGTAAGAAGCTAAAGGGAGCGCCACATTACCTAGCCCCTGAGTCCATTCTACATGGAAACCAAGGAACGAGAGTCGACATTTGGGCACTTGGATGTATCGATATGGGGATGATTCTCTGAAGGCCATTGATAAAATTAAATCGAAATTCAGAAATGACAACAGAGAGGATGCTTGAGCAAATGGAAAAACAAGATATAGAAATACCGGATGGAATATCTAATAAGGCGTGCAAATTTTTTGACCAAGTGGTTACATGTTCATGCTATTTCTAGATGTGATGCAGACAGGCTTTTGAGAGAAAAGCCCTTTGTTTAGGATTCAGATTTAGACGAATATGATCTTGACTTAGCTATTTATGATTACGGGGAGGATATTCATGAAACTTATTTTGGAAGGATTTTCACAAAACTTATATTGGTGCAGCATACACTATAAGAAAATTGACCTATTACTTTGCTCTATTTACCTTGGTTTTTTGGCTTAGCTGAAAAAACTGAGGTAAAAAGTTCTTTTACCTTGGTTTTTTTAAAGTAAATAATATTATTGACCCCTTTTTAAAAAACCCGAGGTAAGTACTATTTTTTTACCTCGGTTTTACAATAACAAAAGTAATTAGGATATGAAATCGAAGTAAAAGTTACCACCGACATACATGCGACAGCGACAGTAAGGGTACGACCTAGCGGTAATAGTTAGCAATGACAATCTCGACTTTGTACTGTCACTCAATGGGACCAACATTGATCCAACATAGAAAGTGACATCGATATTTCCACTTGGCGAGGTCACACATGCTCCTTGGATTAAACCCGTGCTTAAAATCCTCTCAAATAAATTAATTTATGCGATGTCGCATTTCCATCGGTGGTATGTTAGTTAGGGAGAATATGACTATGTGAATGGAGCACGAGATCGCACGTATCTGTCATAACTAATAAATTAAGGATACTTAACCGATATAGCTAGAACTTGAAATGTACCATCCAAAGGTTTCATTCCAAGTTCACCACATCTAGTCTCAGATTTCATGAAGTTACATATGTAAGACTAAAGCTAGTTAAGTATGTACGTATATATCCAAAAGACATAATGCTACGTACGTACCACATGTAACATCCCTGCAAAATGAAAATGAAATAGAAAACTTGGAATCCTAATAAAATCCAAACATTCTTCATGTTCTAGGACAAACAAACATATGATCCATGGCAATCAATGGGGTGGTGACATGGATGGGATAACATCGTCTGCCATCAAATTGCTTCCATTTTCTTGACGACTAATTAGTCTCTGACGGCGATATTTGGTGGAAGACTCGCTAGCACCGGCGCTTAACCTTCCTTTATCATCTGTGGTATCTAGCCCATCGTCGTCAACCCCAAGCCCCTCATCCCCCGCAGGTTCATTATTCGCATCGGCAATCATAGACTTCAGCATCTTCATTTCTTCCGTAAGATTACGCATGGTGTGTTCCATGCGCAAGGCCATGGCCTTGCTCTAGGTCATGACCTTCAGCAGGATGCACCAGGCCTTTTGTTTAGGTCCTATGGGATTTTTCATTTACTTACATTAAATGAAAATGTTTAAATTGTAACTAATTAAAAAAACTCTAAATTTTGTTACCCGTTAGGGGCACCGTAACAATGGTGGGGTGAACGTCCATAGCTGTGGAAGCCGATAGAGTCACCTCGGGCCCGGTTGTGGGAGACACATCCATATCCCCTATAGGGACATTGCTATCAATCCACGCCCGTGACTCCCAAACCCAATGCTTCAGCTGAAAGTAGTTTGCATCGTAGTACTTAGGCTGGATCTTCACTTTTGATTTGATGGGAACCTTTTTCTCTAGAATGACAGTTATGACGTTATCGTAGGGCAGTGTCCAACTTTTTGTGGAGAGGGAGACTTGATTCATCTCCTGGATGATAGTGTACCGGGGTCGACTACTTTGTTCTCCGCAAGGTGGTAGTATATGACGGCCCCGTTGATTGTGCACTCTGTAGGATGTCTGGTCGGGATAAGTACTTGTACAATTGTGTTGAATATCATTCTCTCCTGAAGGTTGAGAACATCAAGCTTGATCTTCTTTAGTGGGATGAGTTTGTTCCCTACTTTCATTTTGAAGTAATTTTCCACCATTCGGTTGGGGTGAAGCACCCCGGATGGATCATTCTCATCAACCCATTTTGGCCAATTTTCCCAGCAGTACAACTCTAGAGGCTCAACCTTTGGCTGATTCTCCTTTCCACTTGTGCAGCTAATAACCTTATTGATAAGCTCTTTCAATATCTCCAAGTCCATCCCATTCACTCTTGTTTCACAGGAGGTCATTGTATGCACTCTAAAATTGGCGTAGAACTCCTTGACCTCCATATCATACATCATTTTATCCAAGCATATTAAACCCTCCATTTGTGATGGTTTGAAGAGTTCAAGGAAAACATCGAGGTGTAGTCGTTCCACATCCTCGGGCTTTATCACCCTGGCCTCTTTTATCCTACGGCCCCGGATCTTTTTGAAATGCTTTGTTACCTCCTCCTTGACAAACTGTAATTTGTACCGTGTTGGTGATGGAGGGGTATCCGTTGTCTTTGCCTTCTTCGTGCGCGATGGAGGTGACCCAGTGCTGTCTTCCTTTCTCTTCCTGGTTGTCTGCTTCATTCGAGCTATCTAAGAATGAAATGGACATAGAACAGTCAGTGGAAAATTCAAGAACTCAATGATGTTAATGTATTTTATCTGAGTTTGGATTCATGTTGGAAATACTTCGTCTAGACTGACGTGCTATATGTGACATCGCTTATTCATGTTTTTGAATATGTGACATCGCAGTGCAATCGGCTAATCCAAAAAAGTTTGCGAGTACAACACTAATGGTCATAAAACACCTATAATCTCAACTAAAACATCACAAAATAAACAACTAACATCTCACGATTGAATAACCAAGAAAAGGGTAACTAAAGAAGTATATGAAACCCAAAAAACCAACAATAAACTTCATCTGAAAATCCTTACCTTGTTAGGGTTTGTTGCTCTTCAAAGTTGGAGAAATCCGCAATGCACAACGTCCAAAGCAATTGAATATTGGTTTTGGTGCTACTTTGATATGTGACCAACCGATTCCATTTGGATTAGAGTGTTTTTTGGCCTTTTTTTCAGGTGAGAGGTTTTTGTACAATGTCGTCGGTTGGGATTGCAAAGGGGTAAGGTGGTTGGGTAATTATATACTAGCAGTGAAATGCTACCATTTCATGTGACTTCGCAGGTGTGTCGCACAGGACGAAAAAGACATGGACAGTAGTGCAAAGTCGAGATAGTAGGTTTCTGGCCCAACATAAGAGACCAAACAATTTTTGGATTAGTCCTGGACTACTGGTAATCGCAATATAGAATGATATCGCTAGTATATTCGCTCCATACAAGATATAACCAAGCCTCCTAGATCGCACATATTCAACAATGGTTGAATTAAATTAGCGGCCCAATCAAAAAATAACTACGGTCCTGGTCAGTGGTGAATGAAAAAGTACATTTATGCGATGTCACTTCAATGTCTTTGCCACCGAGTCCACTCCGACTTTAGACCAACGTCGCATTAATGAATTTTGGGCCGAATAACCCAAATTGCATGATCTACATTTCTCATGAAATATAAAAGCAATAAAATTACGTCAATCAAATTATGACCACCATGTTTAAATTTGGCCATGACCTGTCATTGGAATGGGCCAAAATTATTCACGGACTGGTAATTATGATATTCTGGGGAAATTACACTGCGGCCCAAACTTCCATGGTTGTTACTATTTTTTGAGAGATATTCACACAAACAAAACGACAAATGTTTCATATGGTAATTATGCGTACTGTAATGATTACTTACACAAAGTGCTAGTACGTGGTCTAGAGTAAATAGAAGATGATTACTTACAGATATACGATTGTCGGTCATATGATCTTATGGAAGTCTATGAAGAAATATAATATTACTATTGATTATCATAAGTTAGACTACATATGGGTGACATTGCTTCTTTTTGGGACAATCAGAATTGAGTGTGGGACCACACACATTGTCTTTTTTTAGCACTTAGGTCCCTCCAAGAGACTTGGAGGTGTCAAAATGCAAAATTAGATGTACGCTTATGTAATTCATATTGTCTGGACCACCATCTTTGAATATGGCCATGAACTAGTCACCGGAACGAGCCTAAATTATTCACACATAGTGCATTACGAAACTCTGGGAAAATTACAGTATAACCCAAAATTCAGTGGTTGTTGATGTGTGTTAATAGACATTAAACCGAACAAAACAACAAATATTTCATATAGAAATTATGTGTACTGTCTTACAGGCACGTGAACCTGGGTAATCTTCCGGGAACCTTTAATAGTATTCCATTGAAGCCTTAGTGATAAGTGTTATGGGAACAAACATTTCTGCCAAATATATAGAATCACACGCAATTTCACATTCTAGGTATTTTTGGATGTATAATATTAATAAAATTCCTTCCTTGAATTTTTGCAAAGTGCTAATACGTGATCTAGAGTAAATTGTAGATGATTAATTAAAAGTATACGATTGTTGGTCGTATGATCTTGTGGAAGCCTATGGAGAAATATAAGACTAGTTTCTTTATTACTATCGGTTATTATAAGTTCGACTACATATGGTTGACACTGCTTCATTTTGGGACATCCAGAATCGAGTTTGGGACCATACGTTGTTTTTTTTTTTGCAATTAGGCCTCTCCAAGAAACTAGGAGATGTCAAAATGCAAAATTGGATATATCATTATTTTATTCAAATTTTGACGATAACGTTGTCCCAATTAGGGGATAAACAGAGATTGTTAAGACAAATTATGATTATTACAATATGGAAACATATGTGGTGTCGCAGACATGTCACATGGATTGATAGACTTACCGAATAGCTGGCAACATCGATCATTATGAAATTTCTACCGGGAACCAAAACTTTCAGACAAAAATTCAAATTAACATGTCCCCTCAAACCTATTTTTCATTTCAATGACTATCACCACGAACACTCATTTCCATCTCCAATACATATCCCACAAACCCACTTTATTCATTCACACCATAATGAAAGGGCCCAATCAAATGGATTCCTTCCATCATCAACAAGTATCCAAAAAGCAAAGCATCTAGGTTCAAATTTATTGAGGTATCTTTCCATCTTTTAGATGTTTACCTTCACCAAATTTGTCACCATCTATAACTCTATTATATTTTCTTTTCTTCATTCATTGAAGATCAAAATATTTCATCAAAGGTGAATCATTGTGTCACATGTTACATACTGTATGTTGTGTTTGTTACCAATAAGATGACATGTTTGTAAAAAAAGGGAAAATGGCTTAGATTCGGATGAACACAATATGAATGTGCGACGTCGGTCTTTAATTGATATGTACGATATGATATCGATGCAAGCTCGACGTCCTAGAGGTGTGGAATTGTTGAGTTTAGCATTAATATCCATGAATATCCAAATTTGATTTTAAATCGGTCTCTACAACCTCAGTAAATATGAGTGCGAAGTCGCTTCGGTACTATTTAGTTACTATTGACATATTGAGAATAATGTTGTCTACATATGAAAACATTATGTGTGATTTTGGGAACAACCATATTGTGACATAATTTTTGTTTCCTGTGCATGGGATCAAATGGAGTTATTAGTGGATCCTAGCAAATCAGATGGACTTAGTTAGCCTCTCACCGGTCGCTTGAAATATGGACACCGTACAATGTAGAAAATGGAGGTTAAATGCAATTATTGATTCAAGCATATATTAACCTTTTGTATTTTAATATATTGTTATATATATTTACAATATACTAGTATGTCATAATCTTGGTGGTTTAAATGAACAATTCAGTTAATGATTTCCACAATAATCGAACAACAATTGAGTTTTGTATAATGTTCAACCACAACTCAATTTATCACATTATTTATAACATGTAACGGTTGTTGAAGACCGATTGTTTGCATTAATGATTATTTGTTATTATAATATTTCACAAAAAAAAAGAGCTGGCCGACTAAACCACGACATCGCATTAACTATCTCCGACACAACATATTAGCGACGTCACATAAACCGGTGTCACCATTTTTTTGCTAGCTCGGACAAGCAAAACGACATCATTTTTTCATCAACCTAAGTCACCATGGACATGTGGGTCCCTCACCATGTACGATGTCACTTGTCATCAACTCTGACATCGCTCGTATTATGAACGACATCATCTGGTACGACGTCGATGCACCTCCTCTACCACCGGCTGCTAAATTGCTTTCATCGATGTCACATGCTTCATGTGGTCGATGTCATTTGTAACGATGTCACAGTCGAAGTATCATAACGTTGTCCTCTTACCATTGTGTGAAGTTGGTCTCCATTCATGCCGAGGTTGGTTCCAAACCGAAGTAAAAGGAGACTATTTACCTCGGTTTTGAACCGAGGTAAAAATGTATGCCTTTTAATTCAGCCTCGTTTACCTCAATTTTTTAGGGGCTAAATATAACACCCCAAACCCCAACGTACAGTGTCGGGTTGGGTTTGGTCGTGCTACCGAAAATGATAACATTAATGAGCAGATAAATTTCATGCGGAAGCGATTTAGATAAATTCAAAAACCTAAATTACTATTACAATGAAAGTTTTAATATTAAATGAAAGGTTCACCTAAATATTACAGATTCAAAATTCATGTTAAAGTTCATCCAGGATCTCTCTCAAAATAAGTAAAGACATCAAAGTGCTTTTCTCTTACAGTTCTTCTTCACCTGAAAAAGGTTGCTTAACTAGGGTAAGCTCCTTGCTTAGTGAAGTTTCATTGCCATTATTTACCCAGTTGAGTTTTAGTGATCACAGAATATCAAATAACAAACAGCCACATATGTCCTAGCACATAGTGAAAGAATACGGGTGGTTAGTGCCAAGGTGCTGCCAAGTGCCTATGTGGAAACTCTGACTAACATACAAGGAACAACCTTTCAGTAATGCTCGAAGGCTATCAGTCAGTCCATTATTCAGTCTCGTCAACCACGCCCAAAGAGATGTTCAGTTACGAGCTCGTATCAGTACAATAGAGTGGGTAATGCTAGCATACCAGAAACTTCATGAGTAGCCGGTCTAATAAGACGGCCCGGTCAATACCGTTCCTTGCCGACTTCAACCGAACTACAATTGCATCGGGGGCCCCAAAATCACAGACATGTAATTAGGTAGCAAATATTTCAAGTTTAACACGGCAAGATAAAGTATAAGCCGGTCATCCACATAACATATCAGAGCAGTATATGATTCATGTTTGACATGGCAAGATAAAGTACAAGCCGGTCATTCACAGAAACTATCGGAGCAGTTCATAACTCAGTTTCACAATAATTGAACACGGTATTATACACACTCAGTTTAACAGTCAGTATATATTATCAATTTATGTTTGACAAGTATGTCCCTTTATAATGGAATTCAAGTACAGGTTCGAGTATGTATTTCGAGTACAGTGGTTCGAGTAGTTAGGTTTAAGTACAGGGGGTTCAAGTAGTTGGGTTTGAGTATCGAGTAAAAATTTTGAGTGGAGAAGATTCAAGTGGAACGGGTATCGGGTAGTACAGGTTTAAGGGGTAAGTGGTACCAGTTCGAGTGGTGAGGTTCGAATGGTAAGTATTTTCAGTTCAAGTGGTGAGGTTCGAGTGGTAAGTGGTTCGAGAGGTAAGGTTCGAGGGGTGAAGTCTTTCAGTGGTTCGAGAGGTGAAATTTTCAGTAGTTCGAGGGGTGAAATTTTCAGTAGTTCGTGGGGTGAAATTTTTAGTAGTTCGAGGGGTGAATTTTACAGTGGTTCGAGAAGTGAAGGTTTTCGGTGGGTTCGAGAGGTGAAGGTTTTGCAGGGGTTCGAGAGGTACTGTTTAGTAGGGGTTTTAGGGCAGGGGTTCAGTAGCGGTTCGAGGACAGGGGTTCGAGAGGTTACTGTTTAACAGGGGTTTGAGATGTAGTTTCAGTAGGGGTTCGAGGACAGGGGTTTGAGGGGTACTGTTTAGCAGGGGTTCGAGGGGTACTGTTTAGCAGGGGTTTGAAGGCAGGGGTTCAGTAGGGGTTCGAGGACAGGGGCTCGAGAGGTAAAGGTTTAGTAGGGGGTTCGAAGACAGGGGTTCAAGGGGTACTGTTTAGCAGGGGTTTGAGGGCAGGGGTTCAATAGGGGTTCGAGGACAGGGGTTTGAGAGGTAAAGGTTTAGCAGGGGTTCGAGGGGTACTGTTCACTAGTGATAGCCTGTACGCATACAAGACAATATATATATATATATATATATATATAACTTCAATGCATGCTAAGGCAATGAAAACACACACTATGGTTAGACTTGGGTTTGGCAACTTCCGTCTCCTGCTTTATCATTGCTCACCACTATTCTTTTGGCAAGAAATATTTCTTAAGGTTGTGTGATATGTGAGAAGGTAAGAACTGGGGACCTAATATTTATACGGGATAAAAACATAGGTTCTGACACCTACTAACCTGAAAATTTTATCCTGTAATCTTACATCCACTTGCCAAAAAATTACTTTGGAAAACTCTCCCTCACGTCCGTTGTTCATTTCCTCTTCCCAGTAATTCCATTTGCCCAAAATTACTTTGGATAAAATCTTTAAGTCCGTTGTTTCTTTCTCCCAGTCATTTCACTTGCCAAAATTACTTTGGATCAAATTCTTACGTCCGCCGTTTATTTTCTCTTCCCCCTTAATTTTCTTTACTTGTTTATTTAGTCATTGCTATTAGCTGTCCATTCTTCTTCCCCTTAATTTCTTTTACTCATTTACTTATTTTATTTATTTATTTATTACTATTATTATATATATCATAATATATGTCTTCTTCCTGGTAATTCCTTTTGATTTATTCATTAACTTATTATATATATATATATATACATATCTGTTATCATTATTATATATACATATAATTTATTCAATTTAGAAAGTAAGTTTAAAAGAAGTAATTTTGATGGCACTATCCTTACTAGGTGTTTTTACATCTTCTTTAATAATATTAATTCTTAGCATTTAACTACAATTAGTCAAACATATGTATAGTGGTAATATACCGGCTATAAACGGCTATATTTCCAACTGTAATATAATAGTTATAAACGGCTATATTTTATAGTATATATATATATACGAATATATCTGACATTTCAAAACCATATTTTCTCTTCTATCTTATATCCTTCTCAATTTTTGCTTGATAACATGTCGAGACTAATTTTAGTCTTTGTTGCAGTAATTCTCACTGGAGATCTTACGCCGGAAGAATTTTGTTACTCTTCAGTAATGATTGGATTCATTTGTTACCTTTTATTTTTCACAATCATCATAGATTTTTGTATTTCTAATTACATTTAATAAATTATTTTATTTCCCTAGTATACAATAACATAAATTGTTAGTTTTGTAGACAAGGTTCAACCATTACGGTTGGGGTTTTCACACTGAAAACTGAGGTAAAAAGCACTGAACAACCGAGGTAATATGTGCTATTTGTTGTAGTGATACTAGTGATTTTCTCAATGAATTCATTGATTTCACTAAAGCGATTGAAACCAATCAAGGAAAACCTCTCTACTGGGGCCTATTCTCTGGCGAAGGAAAAAACTCCACCTTCTTTTCCCAATTCAATCTAGGTATTCTGTTATAAATTTTGTACTCTCTTATAAATGTCCCATTTCCAATTACCCTCAATAATCATCTCTTTCGTCTTCCTTTAAGTAACCAACATTCCACTTTCAAAATTTGCTAAGATTGTGGAGTAAGTTTGGACTCAGATTGGACACATGGGGAAAGGTAGTTATGAGTTCATCTATTTAGGTCGATTAACATCTCTGTTCGACAGAATGTGCCCAAATCTTCCTCCTTTTTTCCTATCAAATCCACCCCATATCTGAATTTTGAAACTTTTGAGATGTGCAATTTTTGTTAGTATTTGGATGTTATACTACGTCTAAATGGGATGCGGATAAGCTTTTAAGAGAGCACCACTTTGTTTCAGGTTCAAATTCAAATTCAAATGAATATGATCTTGAGCTGACGGCTTTTGATTTTGCGGAGATATTCATATAATTGATTATGTGAGGATTTTTACAAAAGTGATATCTTTTTTAAAAAAAATTAAAGCACCACCACAGGTGGAGAGGGATTTATATAAAGGATCCCTAATCCTCTTAAAATGGCCTAGAAATGGCCAAGTTTGTACAGAAAAACTCTCACGAAGGGAGCCATAGAGTGAGTTCTAAGCACCCGAAGCAAAGATGCTACCAAAATATCCCTAGCTGGTTGGAATTGTAATGTCTAGGAAACATTTGTCAACAAACATATTAGTGTATCGAGTAATCGAAACACAAGGCTGTCGATTGACATGCTTACTATAACATTAAAATTCCAGAGGACTATTAATAAAAGGAACTAAAATCATCTAACTGGAGTAGGAACTGTCCCTCATGGCCTGGACAGTTCAAAAATCAGCATCAACACAGGACCTTAACTTCAAACCAGTGACTACAAACCCATCAACACTCTGTCCGAGCTGGAGCTAAAACCAGTGACTTCAAACTGCAGGAAACTGCAGTAACATTAGTTTGATTTGGTGGCTTCTTCCTGCAAAGAGAAAGGAATATCGTCAGTGTTAATAGTGAAAGGACATAGCAGTATCTCCTCCCTGCAAAAAAAAAACAAAATCATCAGTGGCAGTAGGAAGAATAAAATCATTTTCCAATTCTGATTCCAGGAATGCCCATTTTATCAAGGAATAGCAGTCCTTTAAGAAAAGGAGGGGCATCCTGGATGTTAAAATCACCAGATAGGTTATGTTCCATGGAGTATTTTGCCAGAAAATCCGCTGGATAGTTACTTTCTCTGACTATGTGCTGGATTAGGACTTTTCCATTCAAAAAGTAACAATCAGAGTAAATTTTCCAGGGAGCAGATTGGGGGTTTTGGATGCCCTTAACTGCAATCAAACAGTCTGATTCCACTACACACTCCCCCAGGTTCAATTCAGAACATAGTGAGTATGCACTAAGAATAGCCTCCAATTCAGCCTGTAAAGGTGTAGGGTAGTAAAATGATCTTGTTCTCATTTTAAGCACATCACCTTCATTGTTCCTAACAATTACACCTAGGGATGAAAACCCTCCTGTTTTCCATGAAGCATCAATATTCATCTTCAAACCAAGGGAAGGTTTAACCCAAACAGCAGTGGAGCAAGGTTTTCTCTTTTTTTGAGCTATCTGAGGAACTATTCTTTTCTCCACCCAATATTTATGCTTGTCCAAATTCCCTGTCAGATTATGAACTGAGAAGATATTATATATCATACTCTTTATGTCATTTAAACAAGCCACTGGGGAGAAAATAAGGTTATCAAATAGGATCCTATTTCTATGAGTCCAGAGAAACCATATAGTAGTAAGGAAAGCTGTGGAAATGATCAGAGAATGAGCCTTTGAGTCAGCTTTGTATGATAGATAAAATTCCGTCCTACACTTAAGATTAGGGTATGAGGAATTTGGAAATCTGATCAATCTATTTATTTTACTCCAAAGTTCAATGGAAATAGTGCAGGAGTTGAAAAAATGATCTAATGAATCCGCATGATTACAAAGGGGACATTTTGAAGCAATAGAAATACCAAAGTGCTTTATTATGTTATCAAAAGGTAGCAGGCCATTCAAAGCCCTCCACAGAAGAATTGACATTTTCGTAGGGATAGATGAGAGCCAAACCTTGTGAAAGTTGAGTATTTTTGGTTTCTTCAACCGAAGTGCCTTATAGGCAGATTGAACAGAGAAGTTACCAGATGGGGATGGAAGCCAAATTAGCCTATCTTCATGACTATGCTGGACTGTAACTTCCTGCAAACAGTTAAAAAAATTGGTAGCCGAAAAGGGCTCCAGATGTTGGAGGAGAGAAGCTTTATTCAAAATAAATGACCTAAGAGGAATGTCCTCAAAAGGAAGATTCCTGTCTTCAGGCCATTTATAGTATAAAGCCCCCTCTCCCGTCCAGTTAGAGTTCCAGAAAGAGCAATCTGCTCTACCATATAAGACTCTAGAAAGACCATTAGCAATCTCAGTGATAGAGCATATCCTTTTCCATGTGTGTGAGACCTTATAAGAATCAGGCAATGACCAGAGAAAGGAAGTCCATAGTGTTTGGTTGAGTTGCAATTTCCACCATAATTTACAAGAGAAAGCACTAATAATTGCATTTAAATCTCTGAAACCCACCCCATTTTCTTCCACAGGCAAACTCATTCTTTTCCATGATCTCCATATTTTCCTTTTGCCATTTTCAGAGTCCCCCAAAAAAAAACTAGAAGCCATTCTTTCCATTTTTTTAATCACCATTTTGGGAGGACTTAAAACAGCAAAAACGTGAGTAGGGACAGACAAAAAAGTGATATCGATGGAACATACCAGTGATTTTCTCTGCGAATTCATTGATTTTACAGAATTAATTGAAACCAATCAAGAAAAAAATCTCTGTTGGCACGTACTCTCTGGCAAAGCAAAAGAAAGAAAAATGCCACATTCATCTGCTTTGTCAATCCTGGCATTCTATTATAATTTTTTTTATTCTCTTATAAATATCTCATTTCTAGTCACTTTCAATATGCATCCCTTTCCTATGTTGTTAGGAAACCATTATTCCACTTTTGAATTACAATAAGATTTTTAGGATGGGTTGGACTCAGATTGGACATTTGGGGAAAGGGAGTTATGGGTTTATCTTTTTGGGTCAATCAACATCTCCGTCTGAAAAAATTGGCCCGAGGATTCCTCCACTTTTCTCCATTAAATCCACCCACATCTGGATTATGAAGCTTTGGAGTTTAAGCAGAAATATTTCATTGAGTTACGGGATTACACAGAAAACATTAGATGCTACGAAGCTAACGCCAACCAAGGAAGACAATTTGATCCTCTATAATTCGATTCTAGAGTATGCCTTAGGTGGGTGTCTTAAGGATAAAATCTATTCCGAGAAGTACATGAGTGCAGATGAAATCAAGAATTACAGCCGGTCCATATTACTAGGCCTCAAACATATGCACAGTAAATGAGTTATTCACTGTGATATAAATCCCCACAATATACTCTTGGTATATGGTGACACTGGTAGTTATGTTGCCAAAATTGGTGATCTCAGGCTTTCCATACTGGGAGAAGAGACAAATGGTAAGAAGCTAAAGGGAATGCCACATTACCTATTCCCTGAGTCTATTATACATGGAGACTACGAACCGATAGTCAAATTTGTGCACTTGGATGTATCAATGCGGAGATGATTCTTCGAAGGCCCTTGAGACAATTAAATCAAAATTCTAAAATGACAACAGAGAGTATGCTTAAACAAATGGCAAAACAACAGCTAGAAATACCGGCTGGAATATTTGAGAAGGCGCGCAGTTTTTTTTGACCAAGTGTTTGGATGATAATACTATGTCTAGATGGAATGCGAGTAAGCTTTTGGCAGAAAACCCCTCTGTTTTAGATTTGGATTTAGATGGATATGATCTTGAGTTGGTTGTTTCTGATTTTGAGGAGGATACTCTGAAACTGATTTTGGAAGGATATTCACGGAACTTATATCAGTGCAGCCTACTAGTGATTTCCTCAACAAAAAAAATTTATTTCACTAGAGTACTTGAAACCAATCAAGGAAAACCCCTCTAATGGAGCATATTCCCTGCCGAAGGAAAATATGCCACTTTCTTCTACGACGTATATCCAGGTTTTCTATTATAAATTTTGTATTCTCTTATAAATATCCCATTTTATAATCACCCTCAATAATTATATCTTTCATCTCCCTTTAAGTAACCAGCATTCCACTTTCAAAATTTACCAAGATTGTCGCTATAGGTTGAACTCATATTGGACACCTGGGGAAAGGTAGTTATGGGTTCGTTTCTTTGGGTCAATCAACATCTCCGTTAGACAGAATTTTCCCAAAGCTTCCTCCTCTTTTCACCATCAAATCCTACCACATCTAGATTCTGAAGCTTTGGAGTTTGAGCAGAAATATTTCATGAGTTGCGGGATTGCACTGAAAACAATAAATGTTATGGAGCTAATGCCAACGAGGAAGGCTATGTGATTCTCTATAATGTGTTTATAGAGTATGCCTTAAGTGGGTTTCTTAAGGATAAAATCTATTCAATAAGTATTTGAGTTCAGACAATCAAGAATCATAGCCAGTCCATATTACTAGGCCTCGGACATATGCACTGCAAATGAGTTATTCACTGTGATATAAATCCCCGCAATATACTCTTTGTATATGGTGGTATTGATAGTTATGTTGCAAAAATTGGTGATCTTGGACTATTCATACTGAGAGAAGAGACAAATGGTAAGAAGCTAAAGGGAACGCCACATTACCTAGTCCCAGAGTCCATTCTACATGGAGACTATGAACCGAGAGTCGACATTTGGGCTCATGGATGTATCGATGCGGGGATGATTCTACAAATGTCCTTGAGACAATTAAATCGAAATCAAATGACCAAAGTCCCACATTTATCATTTGTCGATACTTCCATCTTAATGAAATCTTCAAAATCGGGATTCAAAATAATTGTCAACTTATTAAAATCTTTTGAGATGGCAACTGGTCAGAAGGTAAACCTTGAAAAAACTTCCCTGTACATATCCAATCATACACCAAATCATACAATATCTAATTTAAAGTGTGAAACAAATATTATGGTTGGAACCTTATCATTCAAATATTTGGGAATTCTAACTTTTACTGGGAGAAATAAAAACTCTCTTTTCTCAGGTTTAATTAATTCCATACAATCCATGATTAATACATGGCAAAGCTAATACTTTCTCCATCTGGGAAGATTATACTAATCAAACATGTGTTATCATCAATCCCTTTACACATGATAACAATAATTAATCCAACAAAACACATAATTGATCAAATCCATAAGATAATGGCATAAATTCTTATGGAACTCAACCAATTCTGAAAATCAAAATAGGAGAATATGAAAATCTTAAACAAAATTATGTTATCCTCATGATGAAAATGACCTTGGTTTTAAAGACTTGAATATAATGATTAAAAGTTTTTCAATCAAACTTTGATGGAAATTAAAGTAACGAAAATAAATTTGTTCTCAAGTCATATGGTAAACTCCTGATAACCATAAAAATTCTAAAATTTGGAAAAGGATAAACAAATGTTCATGAAATCTGCTTAAAAAAACACTAAGATTCAGATAGATAAGGGGGAAGTTTCCTTTTCGGAAGCAAATTGGATGGATTTTCATTGATAAATATATGGGATATCAATATAAATATTCCATTCCCTAACCTATTAGTCTCAAATTCTCACAGAACCAAAAACATGACACTGATATCTTGAAACCTAATCTTCCATCCAACATAATTAACAATCTTAATCAGAAGCATACCTAGTTTCAAGATTTTGATGATATAATGATATGGAAGCCCTATAAAGTGGTCTTTTTATTCTTAAATCGGCTTATGAGCTCATAAGACCAAAGAAGCTAAAAGTTCAATCATTCAAATACCATTGGTCTAATCTTTTACCAAAGAAGATAAGCTTCTTGAATTGAAAAATCTTAAACATAATAATAGCTTATCCTGATGTCTTGGAAGATTTTTCATTCAATATGCCATGAATTTGTAGCTTTTGCAAAGTTAATAGTGACCTTATTCATCGCTCTCTGAATTCTTGTCCTTTCATTAAAAATTATATGGAATTCTGTGGATCATATTTTTAATATTCAGTCACACAATTTCATATTTTTACGGGATAGAATCTTTCATTACTGGACATGTAAAATCATATCAGAATTTCAACATCTTTTGAGAATCATCCAATGTATTGTGATATGGTATATCTGGTGGGCCCGAAATAGACAGATTTTGAAAACATACAGCCCTCATCTTCTAATATAATCATAAACATACTTTTCCAAATAAATGACATTCTTCTTTTGAATATGATGCATTTTCAGTGGGATTTAAATAATACTTGCCCTGGATTGTTAGTGCAAAGAATTTCCGTGAAGAAAGGCTCTAAGATTATAACATGGCATCCTCCTAGTTTATTTAAGCTGAGCACAGATGGTTCAGTTCTACAAAAATGGTGAGTCTAGTGCAAGGTTGATCATACAAGACAACAAGGGCTACACTCTTATTGCAGCTGCAAAACATCTAAGCAAATGTTCCTGTTTGAAAGCTGGAACTGTAGCTCTTCTACAAGGTCAAACAGTTAAAATTAAACAAAGCATAAAACAAATTGAAGTGGAATAAGACTCAGAGCTTCTAGTGAAGATGGTGATGAAGGAGTACAAAATTCCATGGCAGTGCAACTTAGGAATAAGGAAAATCTGGAAGCTACTCAGCTCAATGTCCTAATGGTCTATATCACATACATTCATAGAAGCCAAAAGTGTTGCAGATTCTTTAGCAAGACTTGCGAGCTCAACAAAGGTAAATCTAATTTTTGTGGATGCATGTTTTCCATTGAACATACAAAGCAGAGTGCGGATCGATGAGGAGGCTTTTCCATATCTCCACAAGTTGAAATGATCTGTCATTATATTTTTACATGTATGACAATCTTATTTTTTATAGTTTGGGATGCTACACTCTTATCTTTGATGTATTTTTTCATGTTATGTTGAATCCCTTAGAATTACACTACCACAGAGACCCACCTCTAGCACCGGTGTTTTATCATCGGTTTTCAAAACCGGTGCTAAAAATGTAATAAAGCATTTTTTTTAATTTTAACACCGCATTTATAAATAAAAAATGGAGCTAAATTTTAAAATAGCACCAATTTTGGAAAAAAATAGCACCCATTTTAAAAAATTGGTGCTAATTTTTTCAAAAATAGCACCGGTTTTGGGAAAAAATAGCACTGGTTTTTAAAAACCGGAGCTAAAACTTATCGAAATTCATTTTTCCCACCAATGAAATAGGAAAATATTTTAAAATAACACTGGTTTTGGAAATTTTAGCATCGGTTTTTAAAAATTGGTGCGAAATATTTTTAAAATTCTATCTTCCTGCAAAATAAATTGCCAAAAAATTCAAAATAGCACCATTTTTAAAAACTGGTGCTAAAAATTTTAAAAATAGCACCGGTTTTTAAAAATTGGTGCTAAAAATTTTCAAAATTCCGCCAAAGAAATCACCAAAAAAATTAAAAATAGCTTCGATTTTGGAAAAATTAGCACCGGAAATATTTTAAAAATTCTATCTTCCCGCTAAAAAATTCAAAATAGCACTGATTTCAGAAAAAAATAGCATTGGTTTTAAAAACTGGTGCTAAAAATTTTTTAAAAAATAGGACTGGTTTTGAAAAAATTAGCACCGATTTCGGTGCTAAAAATTTTAAAAATTCATTTTTCCCACCAAAGAAATCGCACACCCCTTATCCAAATTCTGAAACTTTTGAGATGTGCAAAGTTTCTTGAGTGTTTGGATGTTAATACTACATTTAGATGGGATGCATGCATGCTTTTAAGAGAGCATCACTTTGCTTCAAATTCATATTCAAATGAATATGATCTTGAGCTAGTTGTTTATCATTTCGGGGAGATGTTCATGACATTGATTCTGGGAAGGATTTTTACGAAAGTGATATCGGTGGAGCATACCAGTGATTTTCTATGAAAATTCATAGATTTTGCATAAGTAATTGAAACCAATCGAGAAAAAAATTCTTTGTTGGCACGAATTCCCTATTGAAACAGAAGAAAGAAAAATGCCACCTTTACCTCCTTCGTCAATCTAGATATTTTATTATCAATTTTTTATTCTCTTATAAATATCTCATTTCCAGTCACCTTCAATACTCATCCCTTTCCTCTGCCGTTAGGAATCCATCATTCCACTTTCATAATTCGCTAAGATTATTAAGATGGGACTCAGATTGGACACTTGGGGAAATGGATTTATGGGTTCATCTTTCTCGGTCAGTCACCATCTCCATCCAAATAAATTGGCCCAAATATTTCTCCTCTTTTCTTTATCACATCTGCACACATCTGGATTCTGAAAATTTTGGAGTTTAAGCAAAATTATTTCACGAGTTGGGATTGCACGAAAAACATTAGATAGCGCCCACGAGGAAGACAATGTGATCCTCTATAATCTGTTTCTGTAGTATGCCTCAGGTGGGTGTCTTAAGGAAAGAATCTATTCCGAGAAGTATAGGAGTGCGGACAAAATAAAGAATTGCAGCTGGTCCATATTACTAGGCCTCAGACATATGCACAGTAAAGGAATTATTCACTGTGATATAAATCCCCACAACATACTCTTGGTATATGGTGATACTGGTAGTTATGTGGAAAATTTTGGCGATCTCGGGCTTTCCATACTAGGAGAAGAGACACATTGAAGAAGCTAAAGGGAACGCCACATTACCTAGCCCCTGAGTCCATTCTACATGGAAACTATGGACCGAAAGTTGACATTTGGGCTCTTGGATGTATCGATGCGGAGATGATTCTCCAAAGGCCCTTGAGACAATTACATTGGAATTCAGAAATGACAACATAGGCGATGTTTGAGCGAAAAGTGAAACAAGAGCTAGAAATACTAGATGGAATCTATGATGATACGCATAATTTCATGACCAATTGTTTGAATGTTAATACTACAAATAGATGGGATGTGAACAAGCTTTTGAGAGAAAATCCCTTTGTTTTAGATTCTGATTTAGATGAATATGATCTTGAGCTGGTTGTTTTTTTATTCTTGGGAGGATATTCATAAAACGCCAACTTCATCTACGATGTCAATCCATATATTCTCTAATAAATTTTTAATAAACTTATAAATATCATATTTCCAGTCACCCTCAATATTTGTCCCCTTCTTTTGGCGTTAGGAAACTAACATCCTACTTTCAAAATTTGTCGAGATTTCAAGATAAATTGGACTCGGATTAGGCACCTGGGGAAAGTTTGTTATGGATTCATCTTTTTGGGTCGATCAACATCTCCGTCTGATGGAATTGGCGCGATGCTTCCTCCTCTTTTTGCAATAAAATCTGACCCCACATCCGGATTCTGATAATTTGGAGTTTCAGTGAGAATTATGTCATGAATTACGAAATTCACGAAAATCACTGGATACAACCAAAGAAGAAAATGTGATCCCCTATAGTATGTTTTTGAAGTACGACCCAGGTGGATGTCTTAAGGACAAACAGATTATTGGGAGGATTTTCACAAAATTGATATCAATGCAGCATACCAGTGATTTCCACTGTAAATTCATTGATTTTAAATGGGTAGTTGAAACAAATCAAGGAAAAACTCTCTGCTAATGCATATTCCCTCCTGAAGGAGAACAAGGAAAACACGCCAGCTTGTCTGCAACGTCAATCCAGGTATTCTGTTGAAATTTGTGTATTCTCTTATAAATATCCCATTTCCAGTCACCCTCAATACTCATCCTCTTCCTCTGCCATTAGGTAACCAGCATTGCATTTTCAAAATTTACCAATATTATTTAGATAGGTTGGACTCAGATTGGATAACTAGGGAAAGGTAGTTATGGGTTCATCTTTTTTGGTCGATCAGCATCTCCGTCTGACAAATTTAGTCCAAAGATTTCTCCTTTTTTTCCATTAAATATTCCCCACATTTGGATTCTAAAAATTTTGAGTTTGAGCGATAATTATTTCATGAGTTACGGGATTACCCAAAAATCAATGGACGTTACGGAGCTGAAGCTAGGGAGGGAGACAATGAGATCCTCTATACTTTGTTTCTAGAGTATGCCGCGGGTGGGTTTCTTAAGGGCATAATCTATTCCGGAAAGTCTATGAGTGATGAACGAAATCAATAATTACAGCCAGTCCATATTACTAGGCCTCATATATATGCATGATAAAGGAATTATTCACTATGATATAAAGCCCACTCTTGGTTTATGGTGGTAATGGTAGTTATATTGCAAAAATTGGTGATTTTGGGCTTTCCATATTGGGAGAAGAGACTGATGGTGAGAAGTTGAGGGGAACGCCATTATACATGGAGACTACGGGCTTGGAGTCGCCATTTGGGAACTTGAATGTATCATTGCGAAGTTGATTCTCTGAAGGCCCTAAAGAAAATTAAATCTGAATTCTGAAATGACAATAGAGATGGTGCTTGAGTGAATGGAAAAACAAGAGTTAGAAATACCGATTGGATTATCTCATGATGCAAACAGTTTCTTGACCAAGTGTTTGGATGTTAATGCTACGTCTAGATGGGATGCAGAAAAGCTTTTAAGAGATTTGTTTCGGATTTGGATTTAGATGAATATGATCTAGTGCTGGTTGTTTTCCAATTTTGGGGAGGATATTCATAAAACTGATTCTGTAAAGAATTTTTACAAAACGTATATTAGTGTAGCATACTAGTAAATTGCTCTGCGAATTCATTGATTTTACAGGAGTAATTGAAATCAATCAAGGAAAAGCTCTCTACCTGAGCATATTCCTTTCCAAAAGACAAGGAAAAAATGCCACCTTCATCTACAATGTCAATCCAGGCATTCATTTACAAATTTCGTATTCTCTTATAAATATGCCATATCCAGTCACCCTCAATACTCGTCCCTTTCCTCCGCGGTTAGGAAACTAACATCCCATTTTCAAAAAAAATGAGATTGTCAAGATGGGTTGGAATTGGATTGGATGCCTGGGAAAGGTTGTTATGGGTTAGTCTCTTTTGGTCGATCAATATCTCTGTTCAACGGAACTGCCCTGATGCTTCCTCCTCTATTCTCTATCAAATCCGACCCATGTCTAGATTCTTATACTTTAGAGTTTAAGCGAGAATTATTTCACGAGTTGTGGGATTTCCCGGAAATCATTAGATGCTACGGAACTGATGCCAGCGAAGAAGACACCAAAGACTATGCTTGAGTGAATGGAAAAACAAGAGGTATAAATACCAGCTGGAATATCTGAGGATGCGTACAATTTCATGACCAAGTGTTTGGATGTCAATCCTACATCTAAATGGGATGTAGACAAGAATTTGATTGAGAACCTCTTTGTTTTGGATTCAAATTCAAGTGAATATGATTTTGAGTTGGCTGTTTCCGATTATGTGGAGGATATTCATGAAATGATTCTGGGAGGATTTTCACAAAAGTGATATCGGTGCAACTACCGGTGATTTCCTCACCAAATTCATTAATTTTACTAATGTAATTGAAACCAATAGAGGAAAAACTCTCTGCTGGCGTGTATTCCCTGTCGAAAGAGAAGAAGGAAAAAATGTAACCTTCTTCTACAATATCAATCCAGATATTCTGTTATAAATTTTGTATTCTCTTATAAATATCCCATTCCCAGTCACCTTTAATACTCATCCCCTTCCTATGCCGTTAGGAAACCAGCATTCCACTTTCAAAATTTTCCGAGATTGTCAAGATGGGTTGGACTTGGATTGTACACCTAGGGAAAGGTCGTTATGGGTTCATCTATTTGGGTCGATCAACATCTCTATTCAAAACAATTGGCCTGGACTTTCACCTCTTGTTTCCATCAATTCCGCCCCACATATGGATTTTGAGCGAGGTTTTTTTCACGAGTTACAGGAAATCATTGGATGCTACATAGCTAACACCAGCAAGGATGACAATGTGATACTCTATAATCTATTTCTAGAGTATGCCTCGGGTGGGTGTCTTAAGGAAGGAATCTATTCCTGGAAGCCTATGAGTGAAGACGAAATCAAGATTACAGCTGGTCCATATTACTAGGCCTCAGACATATGCACTGTAAAGGAATTATTCACTGTGATAGAAAGCCTGGAAATATACTTTTGGTGTATGGCAGTAATGGTAGTTATGTTGCAAAATTGGTGATTCGGGGCTTTCCATGTTGGGAGAAAGCACTGATGGTGGGAAGCTGAGGTGAACGCCACGTTACCTAGCCACTGAGTCCATTCTACATGGAGATAACGGATCAGGAGACGAGAATTGGGCACTCGGATGTATCATTGTAGAGATGATTCTCCGAAGTCCCTTTAGAAAATTAAATCAGAATGACACTAGAGACGATGCTTGAGTGAATGGCGAAACAAGAGGTAGAAATAATGGCTGGAATATCTCATAATGCGCACTGCTTTTTACCAAGTGTGTGGATGTTAATCCCAAGTCTAGATATGCGGACGAGTTTTTGAAAGATCACCCTTTGTTTTATATTTAAATTCAAATGAATATGATCTTGGACTGGTTGTATCTGATTCTGGGGAGGATATTTATAGTGTCTCTCATCACATGTCTCCTAACTTGTCGTCATTTGTTTCATCATCCCCTTCCTTGTCTTTCTCCGTTATGACTATTTATAGTACCCCTATGTTATTGGAGGATGTTGGTTTCGTTGCCACTATCTCTTAATGATGTCTACTATATACCCAGTCTTGCACTAAATCTATGCTCAGATAGTTAATTGTGTGAATCCGGTCTCAGTGTCTTCTTTTCTTCTTCCTATTGTTGTATTCCAAATTATCAATCCCAGACGGTGATTGGGACAAGTCGTAGGCACGGGAGTCTCTATGTGTTGGATGGACTCAAAGTATCTAATGTTGCAGGTTCTAGTGTGGATTGTCTTTTCATTTGAGTTGTTCATCCTCACCATTTAATCCAGACGGTGTCTTTTCAATCTAGTTTAGGTCATGTTTCTGCACCTCGCATATAGTTTTTGGTCTCTACAGGAGCTTTAGGACATTTGAACTCTCATGACATTTCTGATTGTACTGTTTGTAAACTTGCAAACTTTTCTACCTTTCCCTTTCGTAACAGCATCTCATCATTTCTTGCTCTGTTTGATATTATGCATTATGATGTGTGGAAACCCTCTCACGTACCTACAAAAGGTGGTTCTAGATATTATGGTTTCTTTATTGATGATTTCACTCATTATACTTGGGTTTATCTAATGAAACGTAGATCTTATTTCCAGGAAGTATTTTGTGGTTTTAGAGAACTTATTAACACAAAAATTATGTTGTCAATAAGTGTTTCTAGTGTGACTTGCGAGGTGAATACACCTCTAGCTATTTTTTCACCTACTTGCTACTAATGGAACCATGCGTCAAACCTCTTCTACAGACATTGAGTGTTTCTAGTGTGACTTGCGAGGTGAATACACCTCTAGCTATTTTTTTCACCTACTTGCTACTAATGGAACCATGCGTCAAACCTCTTCTACAGATAATCCTCAGCAAAATGGTGTTGCTAAGAGGAAACATTGTCACCTTGTTGTAACAACTCACTCTATCTTGTTGTTAGCTGAGGTTCCTAAAA
This sequence comes from Rubia yunnanensis, assembly GCA_037428765.1. NCBI lineage: Eukaryota > Viridiplantae > Streptophyta > Magnoliopsida > Gentianales > Rubiaceae > Rubia > Rubia yunnanensis. The sequence goes on from CM075067.1 coordinate 73,500,851, forward strand.
TCTTTTGGGGGGGAGCCATTCATACAGCTGTATGTGCCATTGAACGAGTTCCAACCTCTCACAATTCAGGTTTGTCACCTTTCTAAAAATTGTATGGACATGCACCTGACTATTCCGCCTTGCTTGTTTTTGGTTCCAATTGTTTTGTTCTCCAGAACCAAGTTGAACGTAGTAAATTGTCTCTTGCATCTACCTTAAGGGATATTTTTTTTATCTTGTTAGTCAGAAAATGTATGTCTCTCGCCATGTAGTGTTCTTAGAGCATATTCCTTTCTTTTTTGTCCCCTCTAGTTCTCATCACATGGCTCAGTCATATCTTATTTACATTGATCCTTTTGACATCACCACCGATGAGGTTCCACCGTCGGCATTTGATACTTTGGTTCCCGACACGCAAGCTCCTTCTCCAGCCTCTCCTCCTATACTACCCCAATCACCTTCTGAGATTGCGAACAATCATTCATTGTGTCGGTATACTCGTATCCATAAGTCAACTCAACAACCTGATTTTTTTTATTCCTCATATTCTCCTTCTTTTGCTTCATTTCTTGTGTCTATTCATTCTTTGTCTGAGCCTATGTCCTATAGAGAGATTTTCCGTGATCCTTTATGGCGGACTGTTACGGTTGAGGAACTCACTGCTCTGCATCAAACTCACTTTTGGGATTTGGTACCCTTGTCTTCTAGGTACCATTGGCTCTCGTTGGGCCTATAAGATTTTAAAAAATCAGATGGATCCGTCGAGCGATACCAAGCTTGTCTTGTTTCCAAAGGTTATTCTCAGGAGAATGGCATGGATTATGAGGAAACATTTGCTCATGTTGCGAAGATGACCACCATTCGTACTATGATTGTTGTTGCTTCTGTTTGCCAGTGGGAAATATCGAAGATGGATATTAAGAATGCATTCTTGTATGGTGATCTTCATGAGGAGGTTTACATGACACCTCCTCCCAGGGTAGCGCATCATCCTGGGTGTGTGTGTAAGCTTCGCAAGTCTCTATATGGTCACAAACAAGCTCCCAACGCCTGGTTTGAGAAGTTCTCCACAGTGGTCAACTCTCTTGGTTTTCTTCCCAGTTCTTATGATTCAGCCTTGTTCATCAAACATACAAGTAAGGGTCGTATTCTCCTATCCTTGTACGTTGGTGATATGATTATTATTGGTGATGATTGTGATGGCATTGAATTGCTGAAGTGTGACTTGGCTCGGTGTTTTTCTATGAAAGACTTGGATTTACTCTGTTACTTTCTTGGTATTGAGGTGGCTTCTTCTCTAAGGGATATTTTTTTATCTCGGTTCAAGTATATAGCGGATCTTTTTGAGCGCGCACATCTCACTGACAACATGAGCGTTGACACCCCTCTTGAGACCAGTGCTCACTACTCTCCCACTGATGGGTCTCCTTGGTATGATCTCACTTATATCGTAGAGTGGTTGGCAGTTTAGTTTATCTCACGGTTAGTCGTCCAGATATTGCTAACGTTATTCACGTGGTCAGTAAGTTTGTCAATGCCTCTACTTCAGTTCACTGGTCTGATGCTCTTCGCATTCTCATGTATCTTCGAGGCACCTAATTTCGTAGTCTACTGCTTCCTTCGTCATCATCTTTACAGTTGCGTGCATATTCTGATGTTAATTGGACTGATGATCCCTAGGATTGTAAATCCACCACTGGATTTTGTATCTTTTTTGATGACTCACTCATTTCTTGGAAGAGTACAAAACTAGATGTATTTCTAGATCCTACACAGAAGCTGAGTATCGTGTCATAGCTTTGACTACTTGTGAGATTGTTTGGTTGCATTGGCTGCTTGCTGATAAGGGAATCACGCTTTGTAGTCCTACACCATTACATTGTGATAAACCGAGTGTTATTCACATTGCACGTACTTCAGTCTTCCATGAGCGCACCAAGCATATTGAGGTTGACTGTCATTTCACCCGCCACCATGTGCAGCTTGGGATTATTTCATTGTCTTTTGTTACCTCTTCTCGCCAAATTGCATATTTGCTCACGAAGGCTCACTCCAATGCACGGTTTCGTTTCTTGTCTGACAAATTCTCGATGCTTATCGTTGTAGCATCGTGAGTTTGAGGGGGATGTTAGCATTATATTAGCCATTAGATAAGGGTGTTTTGGTCTTTTCGTGTAGTAACCTTTAGGTCTCTCTTTATGTAGTATTCATTAGCACACTTGCAAGAATACTTCACTCAACAAAATTCTTCTCCTCTCAATCCCCAAATCCCCAAATCTTGAATAGTACTCTCTTATTGTATTAAATATAACAAGTTAGAGATTTCACAAGCAAAAATTCTTGATTTGCATTAGCAACGTAAATCAACAACTAGAAGACTTCTCCAGGAATTTATTTGACAATCCACTAAATAGTTTCATAGTCAATTAGGTATATCCCTAGGTAGTAATATGTAACTGAAAATGTAACTAGTAACTACAGAATCTGAAAAGAGAAAAATTACTAATTACCTACTACACTAGAAGTGTAACCTTAAACCTGAGCTATGGAACAGTGTATTATGAGCAAGATTTTTACATGAAAGGCTTTGGTTTAGCAGAAATATATGACTGCTTCTATACCTCATAAATAATAATCATCTGCAGAACTCATCAATATTTCCTCCGCTCCTCCTTCTTCTTCCTCTTTCTTTGTTGCATTTACTACACAGAAGAAGTAGAGAAGTAATGTGAAACATGCAAGAACTGAAACAAATACATCCCACACCTACAATCACTCACCAAAATGTTGCTGGGGTGGAGTAGCCATTGCTAAGAGCTCAGAAACCATGTACATGGTTGGCCTAGATCCAGGATCCACTACCAAACATCTACGAGCAACTTTAATGACCGATATCAGAACCGCTTCAGCTTCTTTAGTGGGATAAGGAAGCCGATGGTCCAGCAAGTCCCCGAGCTGCATGTTTCCAGAAGTAGGACTCATTATTTTAGCAATGTAGTCGCCTGGATGCCTCCCGTTGATCACTTCTAATACCAATACTCCAAAGCTATAGACATCGCATTTTTCTGTCACTTCCATTGTGTAGGCAAACTCTGCAACAGAAAATATATATCAAGATGACTAACTAACAACTACAATATATTTACATGTTGATCCACATAACTAGAGGTTCGAGTTGAGGTATGTTACCGGGTGCAATGTATCCATACGTGCCTGCTAACGCACTCCAATGAGCTGAGTCTTTGTTCATCAGCTTAGCAGTGCCAAAATCAGAAACGCGAGCTTCAAAATCAGAATCAAGTAGGATGTTTTTGCTTGATATGTCACGATGAACAATAGGTGGTGAACTATCATGATGCATGTAAGACAAGGCATAAGCAACACCCTTGATGATATTCACCCTTTTCTGCCAACCCAAAGTCTTTGCAATCTCATCTTGGCTGAATATGCTTGCCAAACTGCCTCTCTCAAGGTACTCATACACCAATAATGAGTGTTTGGGACTTGAGCAGTAACCATAGAGCTTCACAATGTTTCGATGCTTGGTAAATGTCAGCGCTTTTATTTCTCTGATGGAATCGTCGCGGTCAGGCATTTCAGACAAGGGATGAAGTCTCTTCACAGCAACAACATTACCAGATGGAAGCTTTGCCTTGTAAACACTTCCATAACCTCCTTCTCCAATGCAGAATCTTGCACTAAAATCTTCTGTGGCTTTTAATATTTGGTGGTACATTTCTTTGCCATCAACTCCGATGGCAAAGAAATATCCATCACCACTGACACGCACACTCTCAGCTCTTAATCTTTTCTTTCTGCGTTCATACAAAAAGAACATCCCAACAAATGCACAGAGCAGTAAGAGTGATCCCAAAAGAGGGAGTACAATTACAAGCACAAGTTTTCGCTTGTTTTGCCTTCCACGACTTCCGGCTGACGGAGGGCTTTCACAGGGTTGTAAACCTGAAACACCCCCACACAAGCCTTTATTTCCCTGTAGTTCCTCAAAGGTGACACTGTTGAATGCTCTGCCATCAGGAACTGGGCCCTCTAAGTCATTGTAAGAAATGTCCAAGGACAACGAACCGGGCAAATCCCCCAAACGCCTTGGAATAAGACCAGTGAGGTTATTATGAGAAAGATTCAAGATCTCTAGACTATGTAAACTTCCAAATTCGGATGGGATATTTCCTGAAAAAAAATTGTGGCTGAGATCGAGTGTGTTTAGCTGGGAGAGCTTTCCTAATTGATCAGGTATATTTTGGCTCAAAACATTGTTGCTCAAGTTCAAGGAAACCAATTTCTGGCAATCTCCTAAGGATACTGGTACTGAGTCATTCAAAGTGTTCATGGAAAGGTCTAGAAAGAGAACTCGGGTCAATGATCCTAGCTCTAGGGGGATTCTGCCAGAAAGTTGATTGTCTTGCAGATAGAGATTAAGCATAGAAGTCAACTTCCCAAACTCTATAGGAATCTCCCCAGCAATGCGATTTGAAGATAAATCAAGTACACTCAGCTGAGTTAAATTTCCAAATTCATGAGGTATAGCACCTGAGATTTTATTTCCTGCGATCTTCAGAGTAGTCAAGTTTCGGCATCTACCCCAGTCAGAGGACAGTTCACCATCGAAGCGGTTGTTGCTAAGGTCAATGTAATCCAACTTCGGATACACACCTAGCATTTCTGATAGGTTACCGGTCATCTGATTCCCATTGAATAAGGCTCTAAGCAAACTTGAGCAATTCTTCAAGCCTTGAGGGATAGGACCTGTGAGGTTATTCAAGTCTACAGTAATATTCTTTAAGTTTCCACCTTTGCATAACTGTTGGGGTAGAGAACCTGACAACTGATTTTCAGACAAGTACAATTCACGTAGGTTTGTCAAATTTCCTAGCTCTTGAGGGAGAGGCCCAGAAAGGTGGTTTTTCCTAAGATGCAAGTTCGACAATTTACTCAAATTACCTAAGGTACTAGGAATAGAACCTGTTAGCAGATTATCACCTAGTTCCAGGTCAGTAATCGATATCATATTGCCAAGTTCACCGGGGATTGAACCACTTAATTGATTGTTATAGAGGTGCAAGAGTAGCAAATTTGTTAGATCACCTAGCGACCCTGGGATTGAGCCATTCAACTTATTTCCATATAAGCTCAGCCCTTGAAGGCCTGCTAGTTTCCCTAACTCGGGTGGAATGGGACCAGAGAGGCTATTGTTATAAACATACAAGAATTCTAAGTTACCCAGGCTTCCTAAAGAAGGCGGAATTTGACCCGTAAACAGGTTGTTTTGCAGGTAGACTTGAACAAGATTGGTAAGATTTACTAGAACTGGAAGGATGGGACCTGAGAGTTGATTATCAAAGAGATACAAGGCTGTCAAGTTTTTTAAGTTGGCCAAGGAAACAGGAACGGAACCCTCAAGACTGTTATCACACAAAGCTAGATCAATGAGTGACCTTAGTTCTCCTATCTCTTCAGGGATTGATCCATTAAGAGGATTATTATTAAGGTGAAGAGTTTGGAGATGTTTCAAAAGGCCGATTTCATGCGGGATTTCACCAAACAGCTGATTCCGCTGTAAATCAAGATAGATGAGTTTGGAGAGGTTACCTATCTGTGGTGGTATGACTCCAGACAGTTGATTAATAGTGAAATCAACATATTCAAGATTAGGCAGCGAAAAGAAGGGGAAACTCTCAAGTGTGGCATTAATTCTCGCCTCCGTAAGGTTCAGCCTGTTGACGCTTCCATTGATGCATGAAATGCCATACCAATTGCAGGGGCTGGAACTTGCAGAGGAATTGGTCCATGAAGCTAGAAGGGGATTATTCGGGTTCCGAAAGGTCGCTTTCCAACTGAGAAGAGCATCTGCCTCTTGAGCAGAAGCTGAAGCTCCCTGAAAACAAAATAGTAACACAAAAACAGGAACAAAATGAAACATCAGGAAAGCTTTTTCTCTGGAGAAAGATGCCATATGTTCAGCTCAAGTTTGAACTTGAAGGTGATCATCTCTAAGAAAGTCATGTATATATGGTGCACTGAATTTGCTGGCCTTTTTTCAGTCGTTTTCAAAGAAGATTATTTGTTGAAAACTGGCATTGATCATCTCACCAATTAGAGTTTTTTCTCCTCATGCTTTAAGGCAAAAGGGAAACAAAAAAGGGAACATGGACTTTCAAACATTACCGTAAGACGTCCGTTTCTGAGTCAATGACTCCCTTTCACACTCCCACTAGGCCACCACATTGTCTTTTTCCAACATACTAGTGGCTTCAAGTTTAAACCTGTCAAAACAAGTTAGACACAAAATCATACTAGTCCAAAGCTTCCTACTTTGAAATGAAAAAGTATACTATATTGGAAATACACAACATATCCATCTGAACTTCATGTACTAATAATATTCTTATCGATTTATGAATGACAATAAATAAATAAGAAGTTTTGGATGGGATGGAGAGCAACTAATTTCACATCACTTGCAAATGAAAGACTCATACTCCACAAAACATTTTTACAAACACCTTGCGGACAGTCACACTCATATCGCGAGTCATATGACTTCTCCGCAATGTGAAATCAAAAACTCAACCAACCGAATATTGTACTCCTTGCGGAGTAGGAATAATTCTTCTTGGATGGAGTTTGATTGGTCATCTCATCTGAATTAAATAAAGTTTACTAGTATGCAGTCAACCCAGCTACATTTGACCAGTTCTCACTTCGGAATTTTATTCATTTTCCAGAAGAAAAGTATATTCTTGTGGTGATTTTTACTAACTTTGCACTAATTTATTGAGAAATTAGTGAGCTTGATGTGAAAAGTAAAAAAGAGAGAATGGGGAAGAAGATAAGATGGAGAAGAGGATAAGATGAGGAGAGGACAAAATGAGAAGAAGTGGAAAATGAGAGTATGAGAGGTGTGTATTTCTACATCATCTAAGGGGTTATTTATAGTAGAATAAGGGAGTGATGACATAGTATTCCCCCTTGGTAATAAATAGTGATATAATTAATTATCACAAATCTAGCTTATTGCTAATGAGCATTTCATTATTCTTAGCACTCTCCCTGGAATGCTCATTTCAATAATTACATGTTCATGATACCTCATTAAAAACCTTACTTGGAAAAATCCAGTGGAATAAAAACCACATTAAGGGAAAAAGAGTACAGCCACGTATAGCTCCCCCATGTTGGCATTGGTGATTTCTTCATAAATTTCGCAGTCTTCACATTCCGATGTCATGAACATGTTTTCTTAACACTGAAGTGGGGAGAGCCTTTGTGAGGAGATCTGCTGCATTTTCACAGGAACGGATATATTGGATGTTGATAATATTACTCTCTTCCAGCTCTTGAGTAAATGAAAAAAAATTCGGAGGAATGTGCTTTGTTATGTCGCTTTTAATGTACCCTTCTTTTATTTGATTAACACACGCAGCATTATCTTCATAAAGTGTGATGGGATTTTCATTTGATATGAGACCACTTATGGTTGTGATATGTCGCGTCATGGACCTCAACCACACACACTCTCGACTTGCTTCGTGCAATGCAATAACCTCAGCATGATTTGATGATGTTGTGGTGAGTGTTTGTTTATATGAACGCCAAGAAATTGCAGTCCCTCCGCAAGTAAACACATACCCAGTTTGAGATCTCCCTTTGTGTGGATCTGACTGGTAACCTGCATCTGCATAGCCAACTAAAACTGGTTCCGTGGTGTTAGAATAAAAGAATCCCAGATCAATTGTTCCTTGAAGGTAACGAAACACATGTTTGATTCCGTTCCAGTGCCTTTTAGTAGGAGATGAACTGAACCTCGCTAATAAATTAACAGCAAAAGCTATATCCGGTCGAGTGCAATTAGCGAGATACATAAGTGCACCAATTGCACTGAAATATGGTACTTCTAGACCAAGAACCTGTTCAAATTCCTCACATGGACGAAATGGATCATTTTCCAAATTAAGGGATCTTACGACTATTAGGGTACTCAATGGATTTGATTTATCCATATTGAATCTCTTTAATACCTTTTTCGTGTAATTTGATTGATGCACAAGTATCCCACTTTGCAAGTGCTCAATCTGCAAACCAAGACAATATTTTGTTTTCCCAAGGTCTTTCATTTCGACCTCCTTCTTTAAGTAAGAGATTACTTCCGAAATCTCTTCATTGGTCCCAATGATATTCAAATCATCAACATAGACAGCGATAATCACACACCTGAATGTTGTTTTCTTGATAAAAACACAGGGACAAAGAGGGTCGTTGACATACCCCTTTTGTAACAGATATTCGCTTAGTCGGTTGTACCACATGCATCCTGATTGCTTTAGCCCATATAAAGATCTTTGTAATTTGGTTGAATATCTTTCTCTGGGTTTTGAACTTAATGCTTCATGCATTTTGAATCCTTCAGGGATCCTCATGTAAATTTCAGCATCAAGCGATCCGTATAAGTATGCGGTAACAACATCCATAAGGTGCATATTAAGTTTCTCATGAACTGTTATACTGATAAGGAATCTGAATGTAATTCCATCCATGACTGGGGAATATGTTTCCTCAAAATCAATTTCGGACCTTTGAGAAAAACCTAGTGCAACGAGTCTAGCCTTGTATCTCACAATCTCGTTTTTCTCATTTCTTTTTCACACAAATACCCATTTGTATCCAACGGGTCTCACATCTTCAGGGGTGAGTACTATAGGCCCAAAAACTTTGTGCCGGTTAAGCGAGTCTAACTCAGCTTCAATGGCCTTTTCCCATTCAGCCCAATCATGTCTATTTTTACACTCGATAACAGACCGTGGTTCGGGATCTCCATTGTTTTTGTTCATAACATTCCATGCCAAATTGTAAGAGAGTGCATCATTTATTTCCTCATTTCGATTCCACCTAATACCTGTATTGGCATAATTAATCAAAATTCTTGATTTTTCTCGTTTCGTATTTCTACAGGAATATGTTCCTCCATTTTGGGGTCATCTTGTTTCTTTGATCCTTTTCTTTTACGAGGATTTTTATTTTTGGAACCGATTGGTCTTCCACGCTTCAGGCATGTCGTGATTTCTTGAGTGACTTTGTTTTCAATTTGCCCTTTCGGGATTTCAATTTGAGCAGGAGCATTCTCAGCTGGGATGTGAGATTTAGTCACTCCCTTTGTGTCTGTAAATGCATCAGGGAGTTGATTTGCTATATCTTTCATATGCAAAATCATTTGGACTTTTCCATCACACTCATTTGTATAAGGATCAAGATGCAATAATGTTGGTACAGACCAGGTAATATTCCTTTCCAGCTATTTTCTTTCTCCCCCTAATGCTGGAAATTTTTCTTCATCAAAATGACAATCAGCAAAATGAGCTTTACAACTATTCCCAGTTAGGGGTTCAAGGTATCTAACAATAGATGGGCTTTCAAAACCTACATAAATGCCAAGACTTCTTTGTGGTCCCATCTTTGTTCTTTGTGGTGGTGCAATAGGCACATAAACAGCGCATCCAAAAATCCTTAGATGAGATATATTTGGTTCTTGGCCTGATGTAAGTTGTAGTGGGGAGTATTTGTGATATGCACTTGGCCTGATGCGAATCAATGCTGCAGCAGCCAGGCCATTTTGTGTGTGCACATGAGCAACAGGATGCTCGATAACAATCCCAACTGATATACAATAATCATCAAAATTTTGGGACGTGAATTCACCGGCATTATCAAGTCTGATTTTCTTGATCGCATGATTAGGAAATTGGGCTCGCAATTTGATTATCTCAGTGAGTAATTTAGCAAATGCCATGTTTCGAGTTGATAACAGGCATACTTGTGACCATTTGCTAGAAGCATCTATCAATACGATGAAGTAACGAAATGGTCCACATGGTGGATGGATAGGTCCACATATATCACCTTGAATACGTTAAAGAAATGCTGGTAATTTTGTTTCAACCTTTCCCGGTGAAGGCCTTATTATTAGCTTTCTAAGGGAACAAGCCTTACATTGAAAAGACTTTCCATGAGGGATCTTCTGGTCCTTCAGTGGATGCCCATGTGAGCTTTCAATAATTCTTCGCATCATAGTTAAACCAGGATGGCCCAGTCGATCATGCCATACCGTAAGTATTGAAGGTTTGATCACTACCGTATTTGATTCTACTGCATTTATATGCGTGTAATGCAATCCAGTATGGAGTATAGGTAGTTTATCAAGTATGTGTTTCCTTCCATATTTATACACTATGAGAAGCATATATCTCATTGTACCTTCAGTTACAGACTGAGCATCAAATCCATGAGAATATATATCACTGAAACTCAATAAGTTCCTTTTGGACTTTGTCAAAAATAAGGCATTATTTATTGTAAACATTGTGCCATTTGGCAATGTAAAGTTTGCCTCGCCAACTCCTTCAATCTGATACTGTATTCACAATGGTCTGTGTTAATTTAACCTTTGAGAAAAACCATTTATCCTTTAATATAGTGTGTGTTGTTCCACACTCGAGTATGTAAATTTCTTCATTTTTAATCCTTTGGCTGGCTTCACGATTAGCTTTATCCATTTCACCTCTTTAATTAAAAACAAAACAAATTTGATAAGAAAGATAATAAATTTTGAATGTAGCAAGCTTTAAATAAAACCATTTATATATATAACAGACATCGGACCATCTGACTTCATTCCCAATAATAGTAATAAAAATGTCCTTATTTTAGTTTCCACCACTTGGTTGCTCAGTGAAGTCACCAACTATGTCCATGAAATCATCATTGAAATCAGAAGCTTCGAAATGAGTGGATTCGTTGAAGTTTGCCTCCTTCCCTTTCCTTTTATGGACTCTTGGTAGAGATCGCATAAGTGCTTCGGGACTCTGCAGACTCTTGACCAATGTCCTTTTCCACCACATCTGAAACAAGAGGTTCCAGATCCCATTGATGAACTGGCGTCTTTTCCCCTTTTATGGGTACTTTCATGGTTCATCTCATATTGATGCTTCTTGTGGTAGTAGTTACTGGACTTATATGACAAATTGTAACTACCTCGACCCCATCCGTAACCACGACCATGACCTCGACCTCGTCCATGGCCTCGACCTCTCCATGACCCTGAAAATAATTTTTGCGTTCACGTTCGTTGGAGTTAATAGCGTTTGCTTCAGGAAATGCTCTTGAGCCAGCAGCAACTCATTATTCTTTTCCACAATGAGGAGACAAGCAATCAGCTCAGAATATCTTTTAAAACCGCGCACACGATATTGTTGTTGCAAGGTTACATTTGATGCGTGGAAAGTAGAAAGAGTCTTTTCCAGCATTTCATTGTCAGTTATTGTAACCCCACAGTATGTCAAGTGGGTTACTGCTGTGTACATTGCAGAATTATAGTCGCAGACTTTCTTATAGTCTTGGAACCGTAGATTGTTCCAGTCATCGCGGTATATGGGTAACATTACATCCCTTACGTGATCGTACCTTTCTTTCAAATTTTCCCACAACTCAAGTGGATCTTTCATAGTGAGATATTCATTTTTGATACTCCCATCAAGGTGTCGACGAAGAAAGATTAAAGATCTTGCCTTGTCCATCCTTGATAAGTTATTCCCCTTTTAGATTGTCTCGAGGAGGTTCATCAATTCCAAGTGCATCTCAACGTCTATCATCCATGGCATATAGTTAATTCCACTAATGTCCAGTGGACTAAATTCAAGCTTCACAAGGTTCGACATGATGACAATCAATGAAGATGGAGAGTGATTGTGCTGATAACGTGTTGTGATTTTTCCTAACTTTGCACTAATTTATTGAGAAATTAGTGAAGACATGTGGAAAGTAAGAAGGAGAGAATGGGGAAGAAGATAAGATGGAGAAGATGATAAGATGGGGAGAGGATAAAATGAGAAGAAGTAGGAAATGAGAGAATGAGAGGTGTGTATTTCTTCATCCTCTAAGGGGGTAATGACATAGTATTCCCCCTTGGTAATAAATAGTTATATATTAATTATCACAAATCTAGCTTAATGCTAATGAGCATTTCATTATTCTTAACAATTCCCTCTTTTCCAAATTAAGCTGCTCAAAAATATTCATTTCTTGTGAAACCTATATTTGGTATTTAGCTTGGATCACGATCCCGTCTTCTTGGGCTTGATAGAAATCCTAAAAGACAGAGATACAAGGGTCAGGCAAGCCAGCGCTAAGCCGTGCTTGCTCCGATGATCAAGGCAGTCAAGAGAATCATTCTAGGGTTTCTAAGAAGCGTGTCTTGGAAGTAGGATAGTGATCATATCTTTTCCCCAAGTTGAGTCCTATGTATATATGTTGGTGGCTTGATAGGACGTTGCTAGTCACATCTACTTTTGTCCATTGGTTTGTTGGGTCAATCCCACGTGCATCCACCAAATCGAGGATCGGGCTGACTGGGCCTTGCCTTGGCCTTGGGCCTTTTGGCCCATATATTATTATTTCTTAATACTCCCACTAAAAACTATATAATTGTTTTTCAAAGTCAAAATTTATAAGTGTTTACCCTAAATTTCAACTAGTATATATATAATAGAAATATCATGTGAAATACTGTTAGATTTATCTTAATATCTACTTCCTAACACTAATGCAGGACATATACATTGGCACCGGTATTTCGCCAGATATGCACCAGTATTTCAACCACTTTGAATACAGATGCCTAAGTATAGCACTCTGGAATGCTGATTCCCAGCACCAGTTGTGTGTGCCGGTGCAAATAAAAGTGAACGGGAGCTAAAATGGGGCACTGGTTGTGTAGTTGGAACCAGTGATAGTAAACAGATCATCAATTAAAAAAATCCGACCAGTGAGAATAAACTCACTTGCCAGAACATGAAACCCAAAACTTCATAAACAATAGGACGAACAAACACAAAAAAAAACCAAAAGTTCATTTCAAAATCTGAGAATACATATCAACAAAAAAAGTAAGAAAGTTTCTGGCCACCCGTCCATCGCGACTCGCAACCAATCCATCGCGACTCGTGGCTGAGCCCAGTTTCAGTATCTTGATTTCTTTCTTCTTTTTGTTTCAAGTCCTCCTCCTCACTTCACTTATCTTCAATTCTTCAAGTCTTCAAAAGCTCAAATGCAAGTCTTTAAATCTTCAAATCTTCTAAGGTAATCTTCAAAGTCTTCAAACAATTTTTCTTATCACACAAAATCCTCTAGAAAAGTAATAAAAGCGTAAAAGTCGCTTTTAACTTTCCTTAGAGAATTTCAAGGCAAAATACTGCATCAAGAGCACAAAAGTGTACAAAAGTGAATGCTAAAAGTCCTAATATAACCATATAAAATTGGCACATCAGAGGATATCCCAGAGCCTAGATGGGGTATGTGTCTCAGGGATATGGAAGCACATGGATTCTGAACCCATCATCAGGTTATGGCTTGTATGATCATTATGGGGTGGAAGTTCAGGGATCACGATGGCCTGGGAAAATCCTGGGTAAGTAATTCAACCCCCTCGGCATCAGATGGCTTATGGCGACCCCCATAGAGGATTACTAAACCCTGTAGAGCAAAGAGGAGATATTGGAGATGCCCTCAAGAGAGAGTAAGACAGACTTATTGGGCCACTTGGCTAGGTGGCAGGATCCCCATTTTCGTCGTCGATAACCTCAGAGCAATGGCCCGCATATACCAAGCTCCCGGAAGGGCTCCCAACGTATAGTGGAGAGTCTGATCACATGGAGTTCATCCAGACATTCCTTAGTCTAATGAATTTAAGGGATTTCGATGAAAAACTGACTTGCAAACTGGTGGGGAGTTATCTCCGAGGAAAGGCTCAAGAGTGGTACAACAAGTTGCCAAAGGGGTCTTTGCACTCCTACAAAGATTTTACTGCGGCATTGTTAAGTCAATATGCCCAAAAGAAGAAGTTTACCAAAATCTTGTTGGAGTTATACCGGACGATACAAAACCCAGGAGAATCAACAAAAGCCTTCTACCATCATTATGTAGATGAAAGCTTAGGGGTCGTGGAGACCACAGAAAATGAGGTGATACAAGGGTACTTGCTTGGGATGAGAGACATAGAGCTATATAAGTAACAATTTCCCTCGAACCCTACAGAAGCTTCAGGAGATAGTCGAGAAGCACTCAAAAGTTGAAGAAGCCACCAGGAGAAAGAAAGAGAGTATGATCGATATGCCAAGAAGAAATAATCATCATCGAGGGAAGAAGGCAGTGGAGACGCCTAGGCCTAACTTTGAGAGGTATATCCCCGCTAGTAATCCACCAGTGCAAATCCTAAGTATTTACAGAGGGGTATTCAGACAACCGCAGCCCTCGTCAAACACGCCCGTTGTGGTAGCAGGACGAAGGGCTACGAACTTATTCTGCGACTTTCACAAGGGTTATGGCCATGATACAAATGATTGCATCCACTTAAAAAGGGATATAGAAAGGAATGAAAGAGATGGGTGGCTTCAGGGCCCCGGACCTAGACGAGGAAATCAAAGGGAACCCCCTCGGACCCAGGGGGACCATTCACCATACAGGAGATATCCTCATAATAATGGGGGTAGAGGAGATAGAAGACATCAGGGACAAGAACGTCAAGGCTGAGATTAGGCAAGAAGGGATGAGGGTCCACGGGAACAACCCGCTGGAAACTAGGACAATAAGAACAGGGAAAATCTGCCTATTCGGAGAGTGATTAACATGATAAGTGGAATAACATGAGAGAGGTCTTCAAACTCAGTCATGAAGGCCGATTCCCAAAGGGCTCCTATAGAAGAGCCGAACCACAAGAGATTCCGGCTGGATGAGACAATAGCATTCTCATAAGCGGATGTTGTCCCAAACCAAACCCCACATTCGGATCCGATGGTGGTAGCAACGGTAATTGGAACGACCTCAGTAAAAAAGAGTCTTTATTGATGATGGAAGTGGGGTCAAGATAATGTTCGTTGAATGTTTTGATCAGTTAGATATTGTAAGGAATAATTTGAAAAATACAGCTACCCCCCTCTTAGGATTTACAGGAAACCTGATACATCATATAGGAGAAGTCACCTTGCAATTATGGATATCTGAAGGGGATAAGGGGTTAATGATTGAATGCACCTTCACAGTGGTTGATGCTTATTCTCCGTACAATGTAATTTTGGGAAGGCCTTAGATGTTCCAGGTTCGAGCACTGTGGTTCCTGTATCATTTAATGATGAAATTTCCAACGAGCAGAGGGATAGCTTCCATCCGAGGGTATCAGACTGTGGCTAAGAGTTGTAACCTCACAGCGGTAAGAGAAGCAAGAAGGGTGAGAGATGTAGCTTTTATACATGAAGGAATCAACCTTTCTGAAACTGAACAAATGCCAATCTTGGATAAGGGGATAGTGGCTGTGGGGAAACTTACCCCTGGGGATGTGAAGGAGAAGCTGAGCAAGTTAATTGAGGAAAACAAAGATGTGTTTTTGTAGGATACCTCAGATCTTACCGGGGTTCCCCGGGAACTAGAAGTCCATAGGTTAAATATTGACTCAGGGATTAGGCCCATCAAGCAAAAAAAAAAGCATTCGCACCAGAAAGGGTAGGAGCCATCAAGGCCAAGGTAGGCAAATTGCTTAAGGCTGATGAAATCGAGGAAGCATTTTACCCGGAATGGCTAGCCAATCAATCAAGTTATGGTCCCAAAGCATGATGGTACTTGATGAATATGTATAGATTTTATGGATTTGAACAAATGATGCCCAAATGATAGTTACCCCCTCCCTCAATTGATAAGTTAGTGGAGGTGATTATAAGGTATCAAGTATTGGCCTACTTTGATGCCCACAAGGGTTATTACCAGATAAAGATGGCGGATGAGGACAAGGAAAAGACTTCGTTTATTATAGATGTAGGCACATACTATTACAAGAAGATGCCTTTTGGCTTGAAAAAATGCATGGGCAACATACCAGCGGCCAGTAGAAAAGTTTCTCAGAAAACATATCAGTAGGAACGTGGAGATATATGTGGACGATATGGTGGTAACAAGTAGGTGTTATGAGGAATTCTTGATGGATTTGAAGGAGCTTTTTGAGATACTAGGAGTGCAAATCTAAAGTTGAACCCTGCTAAATGTGTTATAAGAGTGGGGGCGGGAAAATTTCTGGGGTTCATGGTATCAGAGAGGGGGATTGATGATAACCCAGAGAAGGTCGAGGCCTTGATAAGGATGAAGAGCCCCCAGAACATGAAGGATGTACAGAAGATCACTAGATGCCTGGCGGCTTTGAGTAGATTTTTGTCACATCTGCCTTTATTCGACGTTCTTCACAACGAAAAGAAGTTTTAATGGACCAATAGGTGTGAACAAGCTTTTCAACAACTTAAGGATCATCTTCAAAGGTTACCAATGCTAATGGAACCCAAGAAAGGGGAGGTCATGTTCCTGTACATTTTTGCTTTGCCCCTGGCCATTAGTGCGATACTTATGAAAGAAAAAGCTAAAGTGCAGCACCCTATATACTTTGTGAGTCGAGCCCTAAAGGGACCAGAGACAAGATACGCTACCCTCAAGAAACTCATACTAGTGCTGGTACATGCCACTCGAAGACTGTGACCTTATTTTCAAGAACACACTATCATCTAAATTACTAATTATCCCCTCAGGAAAGTCCTCTTGAAACCTAAGGCACCGGGGAGGATGATGGAGTGAGCAGTAGATTTGGGAGAACACGACATACAATTTAAGCCAAGGACAACGATTAAAGGTCAAGCCTTGGCAGACTTTATAGTCAAAACCACTGAGACTGTCGAGCCTATTAAAATAGAGTAGGAGAAGATGGTCGAGATGGGATCTCGAAGAAAAAAAGTATGGAGGTTATAGGTTGATGGGTCCTTACATTCAGGAGGAAGTGGGGCATGGATCTTACTTACTAGCCCTGATGGAAAAGACTACTTGTACGCGTTGTACTCTGCCTTCAAACCAACAAATAATAAGGCTGAATATGAATCCCTAATCACTGGTTTGCGGTTAGCTGTGGAGCTGAAGGTGGAGGATTTGGAGATCTATAGTGAATCCCAGATAGTGGTGCAGTAGGTAAAGGGGGAACACGATGCCAGGGAGCACAATTTGCAAAAGTATCTAGAGTTTGTGAAGCCTCTACTCATGAAGTTCAACATTTATAACTAAGAGAAAGTACCAAGAGAACACAACCATAAGGCTGATGCCTTGAGAAAGTTAGCCTCATTGAATTTAAGAGTGGAATCTCAAGGGAGGTTACTCATGGAGACCCTTCAAAGTCAAAGTTTTCAGGAGCGCAGGGTAATAGCAGTAGAGGAAGAAATTTGCTAAATGACGCTCATTGTTAAATATCTTCGAGACGTGACACTCCTGGAGAATCCTGTTGAAACCAGAAAAGTTAGGCTGAAAGTGCCAAGAGATGATTATGTATAAAGGGGGGGCATTTACAACCGCTGCTCAGATGTGTCGGTCCCCTTGAGGTAAATTATTTGATAAGGGAGTCCCATGGGGCATATGTGAGAGTCATCAAGGAGCCAGGTCAGTACTGAGAAAGCTTATCTGAGCCAGGTATTATTGGCCCATGATGTTCGAGCATGCAAACCAGTATATACAAACTTGCCACCAACGCCAAAAACACATGCCATTGAAGCACATTTCCCAGGAGGAGATGATGAGTATTCACTACTCATAGCCATTTGATAAATTGGGGATTGACCTAGTTGGGCTATTCCTTAATGCCCCGGGAAAATTCAAATATTTGATTGTGGCAGTGGATTATTTCATGAAATGGGTGGAATATGAACCATTGACCAATATCACAGGTAAAACAATTATTGCTATCTGCTGGAAAAATATTGTGTGCATGTTTGGGATCCCAAGGACAATCATTACGGGCAATGGGAAGTAGTTCGCAAATGACCCCTTTAAGAGGTGGTGCAAAGAATATAAGATCCAATAAAAGTTGACGGTTGTTTATCATCCACATGTGAATGGCCAAGTAGAAATTACCAACCGCACCCTCATCAACGGAATCAAAGCTAGGCTCGAGGGGGCAGCCAGAAATTGGATATGGGAATTTCCCAGCATCTTATGGGCATACAGAACTATACAATCTTAGGCCACATGGGAAACACCTTATAGCCTAGTCTATGGTTCTGAGGCAGTGATCCTAGATGAGATAGGGTTGCTAAGCCCGAGAATGATGGCTATGGTTGGGGAAGATGTTAACAATGAAAATCGGCATCTGGATCTTGATATGGTCAACAGAACGTAAGAGTTAGCCTTGATACATGAGGCTAAAGTGAAAGAAAAGGTGAAATGTTATTACGATCAAAGGTTTAGGAAAGTGAAGTTTGCACCTGGCGATCTAGTTATGAGAAAGAATGAGAAACGAATACAGGAGCTTGAGGGGAAGCTCACGGCTAACTGGGAAGGACCGTCTCGAGTAGTAGATGCGTACCCTGGAGGAAGCTATACCCTCGAGGCTATAGGGGGAACTCAGATTCCAAGGAGATGGAACATCGCTAATCTCCAGAGATATCACCAAGTATGATGGGGGCAATTAGCCCTAATAAATCCTCTGCCAAGTGCTAAGATTGAGCTCAAATTCTCCTGCAACAATTTTAGCTAAGATTGAAGGCTCGAGCTCAAATGCTCCTGCGAAAATTCCAGCTAAGACTAAAGGCTCGAGCTCAAATGCTCCTATGAAAATTCACGCTAAGGCTGTAGAATAGAGCCACAAGCTCCTAAATTTTATTCCACCTAAGGCTATAGAATAGAGCCACGAGCTCCTAAATTGTATTCCAGCTAAGGTTGTAGAACAGAGCCACAAGCTCTTAGATTGTATCCCAGCTAAGGCTGAAGACCATAGCCATGAGCTCGCAAGGAAAAGAAAAGGGGAAGAGTGTGAAAGTAATATCCTCGATACCCCTGCTGATTGTAGATGTTTCTTGACAATCTAGTGGAAAATGTTTTTGCAAGATGTAGGTGAAAAATACCTAACCTAGGTAAATCGTTGTTGTTTCTTTTCAGTCGATTACTAAATGCTTACAGTTAGCTTGTCGAATGTTTTGGAATGTCACGATCTAAGGTATAAAGGCTTAGAAGACCATGATCAAAAAGGAAAACACACAAATATATATACATATATATTGTAATAATACACAAATGAAAAGAGTAAAGGTATTAGCAGTGTATAGAATATAGTTACAATAATTTCTTTAATTATTTTTCCACTCTTGATACTTCTTCTTTTATCCTCGTTATTTCTTCTGCCTTGATACCAGTAGCACGTTGAAAGTCCTTTCATTGTTCCTTCTTGGGGTATTCATCAGCGTTTATTGTCGAAGTTGATCAAGAACCACGGGGATGGGTCTGCTTCCTCGTAGATCACCCGAAGGGGTGCTTTGAAGAGCTGTCACCCCTTGCTACTTCTTCTGCTTCTAAATTCGCGGAGGATCTTCGGCTCCTAGAAGGAGGAATGGGTAACTTCTTTATCTATTCGAGGATAGCAGTGTAGGCTTCTTTCACCTTAAAAGTCCCTCGCGTTCCCACTTCATTTTTTATAAGCCAGTGGTAGGAAGCGTGTAGAAGGAATTTGGGTAAAAGCATGTATGTGATAATGTTTGGATTAGAAACACCACGAAATAAGCTATGAGCTGAAGTCTTTGATAGCAGAGATGAGCTTTCTTTTCCAACTTGATGTTCGGTCTTTGCAATGTCTTGGTCTCTGAGAGAAATCTCTAATTTTCACCTAAAAGAGATTCCACTACTGAAGTTTCATTTCCGACAGAAGCACGGGATTTGGAAAGCACCTCCTTTAGCCTCAAGATCTCATTCTGTACGACCTCATAACGCTGCGTAATGTCACCCAACTGGGCCATGAGCCCATAAACCTGGCCTCGAGTGGCTATAAGATGACTCTCGACCATATGCATTCTTTCAGCATCTACGAGACACCTTTTAAGGGAACCAAATTTGTGGATTATGTGGTGAACGTCATCCTTACAATTGGCCTCTAGGGGGTGAGTATCGTCGACAGCTGTGATAGGGACGGCACCCTTGAATTTTTTATGGTCGTGATCCTTCAAGCGCGCTATGAAAATTGGGTGTTTCCCACTTTCCCAAGATTTCAAGTCCACCTTGGCAAGATCAAGCTCCTTTTGGAAGGATCTCACAGCAGAATTCAAGCTGGAGATATTTTCTTGAAGGAAAACTATAAAGGGGTGGGTCTTATTACACCACGACTCTATTTCTTCAGAGCTTTTCTCCAGGGCGATCACAGCATGGTCTAAGTCTCTCCTAGTAGTTTCGAGCTCAGCCTGGGTCTTAAGGAAATCCTCGCGGGTGGATTGAAGTTCCCGTTGCAATGCGTTGAATTACGAGGATGAAAATTTTGGGAAAACGCATCAATAAGGAAAATAAAGTGTTTATATAAAAGACCAAAATCAATTACATGGGGGCCCAAAGGGGAAAAATTATACATTAGTCCCTACTACGGTATCCCCCAGTTGGTCCACTTGACCTGCTGCGGTCTCCGTCTCCGCATCCTTGTCTTCTTCATCCGGATTGGGCAAAGCGCGGATATCATCTGGGGTGACATACTTCCCCGAACTCTTCATAAGGCCCATCATGGCTAAGTTCATTCGACCCTCGTTCACAACACTTTCCCACTTTTGGTTTATCGTCTCAATCACTTCGGACTCGGCCTCTTCCTTCAATGATTTGATATCGTCCTCGGATAAGGAAAATATCATCTTAGGAAGAATAAATTCATCCACTAAGATGGATCTCCCAATGCCCTGGGTGACACTAAGAAGGTCCGCAAAGAGATCTAATAGCTCCAGCCTTCGAAGAACTTTATCCTTAAACGCCTCCTACATGGCCATTTGGGCCTCTGGGTCTCGGGCTTGTTTGGCATCCTCGACAGCAGAGTTCCTTTCAAATATTAAGCACTCATGAGTGCTCTGAAGTTCAGCAACCTTTTATTGGGAGGCCTCAAGCTCCATCTGTAATGAGGAAATCTCCCTATTCTTGTCTTCAAATGTGGAAGATAATTAAGAACCTAAGTTCCGAATGAAGGAAGACAGAGAAGAGGTCAAGGAAGCGGTCACACCATCCAACCCCTTGACGACCTAAAAAAAGGTGATAGGGATAAGTAGACGAGCAACATGCATAATCATTCTCAAATTAATTTTGATAAAATAACTTACCACAGAGTTTTTCACAAAAGAACCAAGTGCAATGACCCCTATGGTTGAGAGGCTCGAGGGAGATGCCAAGTCATGGTCGGAAGTGTCGAGCTCCCTATTAGAGGCCTCAAGAGCAGACCTCTCATGAGAGATGACCCTCCCTAATGGAAAGATTGTCCTTGGGTTTCCACTTCAACGATGTATCTAATGGGCATCTGTCTGAAAGGGGGTAGCGGGGGTAACCTTCTCCTCGGAGGAGAGGATATTGTCTCCTTTCCTGGTCATAGCGCCCGCCAGACTCTGGCCCACTAAAGAGAAAGAATATATTAGACAAGAAGCAACGGGAAGTATGCATATAAATATGGTAGTAAGCAACAAAGCAAAGCACAAAATACATTAATGACACCTTTAATATCAGGACAGAATAGGGAATCCTTGAGAGGGGGCTCTCAGATTACTAAGTCCTGAGAAGGTCGTGGTTTATAACCCTTAACTAGTTTCCTTCTCTTCGGACCTACTGGAGGCTCATCGGAGGGAGCCGAGTGGGGCTGTCTCAGTAGTTTTCTTTTCTTAATAGGTTCATGGACAAACTTTTTGTAAACCTCGGGGGGCCAGGCTTGGCCCCCAACTAAGTTGTTGGAATTAGTATAGGAGGTTTAGAAAAGGGTTGAGGAAAGCAAACAACCTCGAGCACTCTCAAGCCAAGGTGGGCAAACAAACTTGTCAGGGAGTTGGGATTCGACTTTAATGTTAGGATTCCATTGAGGAACCCTATATCTAAGGTTGTTAAACGTGAGAGCCCTCTAAGCATCCTTCCACTTTCCTACGTTTCCAGGGAGGGTAAAAACCTTGTGTCTCCTTTGGTGAGGAGAAAAAAGTAATAATCTTCTTGGAGAAGTTACCGCCAAAGGCCACAGTGAAAAAGGAATGGAACAACTTATACTTGGGTTTGATGTCTAGGTTGACGCATTGACAGAGAAATTACATGAGGGTGGTTATGGCATTAGGATAGACTTGGGTAGGGCTTATTTGATAATCTTTGAGAACCTTCGAGAATATTGGAGGAAAAGGAAAACAAAACCCTGACCGGATCTGCTTTAGAAAAATGATCGACCTCCCCTCTGGGAAATCTTCGTAAGACTCTGCTGCTCCTAATAACTCTAATTCCACTTCAGCAGGAATCCTCTAACCTGGGGTAGTGATATTAAGACCCTCGATATAGTCCAACACTTGTCCGGGGCTAGGGGACCGTGCGTTTCTTCTTCCACAGGGGGACCTGGGGCGGGGGGCTCAACAGTGGAGGAGGCTTTGGAGTGGGAGCCTGCTGTCCTCTTCTAATATAATTGAAAGGCCTCCCTTCTTAAGAGAATGGGGACTAAACTCAATGTCTCTAACACACAAAGACTTCTGAATATACCCTTTCCCTCGATCGGGAGGCCAAACTCGGGGAAGACCCCCCTATGGAAAATTTGAAAGTGGTTTGTAATTTGAATTACCGATCTCATCGTCGCTAGGGTTGGACCTATGGGGAGAATGCCCCAGATTGCTAAGCGTAGCTTCAGAATCTCCCCTTCCGAGAGATTCCCCCTCAAATCTTTCAAACTCAATTTCATCAAAATGTTCCCTCTCAACGGATTTCATGCCTGAATCAGCCATGGGCACAAAGGATAAAGGAAAATAAGCAAAGAAAATATGAAGGTTAGGATAACTTACTGATGAAAGTAGAATGAGGGAAATGGAGGCGAGGAATGGAGGGAGAGGGTAATATTGACAAAACCTTTGAAATCACCTGCAGGTAAGTGAAGAGAAAGTGAAGAAAATGGAAGTTAAGAAGCCCAAAAAAGGTGGCTAGAATAATGATTAACTTGGGAGAAGTGAAAATTTAAAAAGGCGTGAAAAGTTGACGTGCATTTTCATAAACTGCTCTCTGGCACGCGCTTCCCTGTATAACCAACACGCACGCGTGCGCCCCTTGGAATTCTACTTAAAGGAAAATAATGATAAATGATAGTGATAAAGAAAATTATATGGCACCTCAGGTTAGGGATCCCATCTTCCGGAAAAACACAAGTGGGATTCTTGACACCCTCTACGAGAACACGTGAACCTATAAGCTCAGTAACGAAGGATAAATGTTAGACTCCTCGAAGATCAAAGCCTCGAGGCTACCCTCAAATTTTCGGGGGCTCTTGATGATGGGTAAACCTGTAGTTGGGCCAAAAGTACCTTGGGCCGAGAATGCCTTGGGCCGAGAACACCTCATGGCCGCATCAGCGCAATAAATCTCCTTAATAGAGAGGTGTACATCAAGGCTTATAATCCGAAGATACGGTATTCCCCGATATGGTATGAATAGATAGGTACGCACTTACTTAAGGGGACTTTTTGAACATTTTTTACTAAGACACTTATTGACTTAAGCATCGGAGAGTTTACCCCTGGGACCACCGGGGCTTTGTGTTTGTAAATTATCACCAAGGAACTTGACGATACGACTCGACCAATTTCCAGATGCATCAGGCTCCAACCCTTAACAATGAAAATATGATAAAGTAATATAAGTGTTTCAAAACTTGAATTCAGGGGTGGAGTAATATGTAATTACCATTGTCTTTTATATCGAAAAAAATGAAAGACAAATCAATTTTATAAAAAGAGTTCGTCTCTTGAAAGACGGTCTTTCCATTAGACATGGAAAGACCAAAGTTTAAACTACGAATTAGAAGAAATGAAGATAAAATTTTCGGGTTGCATTAATTGGGTCATTAACTTTATAACTACGGAACGTTGCATAATAAATTTTTAATATTACAACTAAAATATTTTATTTTTTTATTATTCTATTTATACCCACTTTTTTCATAAGGCTATAAAGACACCATATTTTTCAAAACTTTGTCTTATAAAAAAAGTCAATATTTCAGATGACATGTTAATTTGACGACTTATTAGCCGAACAATTGGGGTCCAAGGGGGCGTACCCCTTTGGCGAGATCAACTAAAGGGACAGGTTGCATGTCAAGGGGACTATGCCTCCCTAGAAAAAAAATCCACTCTTCTTTTTAATAAAATGACTCGTTTTTATTTTATGTGACCATTCAATGTGATTCACTCTTTAGAAATAATAAGATTTATACATCCCATCCTATGTGATGATGCTATGTACTAATAATGCATTTTTAAAATATTACATATAAGCAAGTAAACTACAGATTAACATCCTGATCTAGGACCTAACTATGAGATACCACCTTTGAATCTATTGAACTTTAGTGGAGCCTGAAACTCCATTAATTTGAATAGCTAGGGACGCCCTCTTGAGAACACTGAAACGATGCACCACCAACAAACCGCTGCCACCGAAACTGGAATCACCACAATCTCACCATCATCGATCACCTGCAGGCTGGGGAACCACAACGGGGACCACCAACACGGTCCCAAATTCCCATTAATATTTTTCTCTAATATTCACAATTCTTGACAGGGGTGTGTTTTGAACACTGGACCTCTCAATTATGAAAAGTGAATCACCACTATATCAGACCCAATTCACTTAGCACGTTTTTACCTAATATGTCGTACCCTTTTTATTTTTTTATATTAATATCATTTAGTCTATGAAAAAAGAATATTACCAATATATTCTCTTTGAAATATGGTAGTTATGATAGAATGTAAGGATTAAAAATGGTACAAAGTTTTATTTTAGACAGTCTAAACTTTAGTCCATGGATCATTATGCAATAAAAAAGTTTCATTTAGGATGTGTTTTTTTAAAAAATATGCTGTAAAATATAGGGACTTTCGGTGAAACTATCAAAATAATATATATCATAAAAAATCAAAATTTTCATTTTTCATTGTTTTTCTCTCGCTGATCGGAAAAAACTCACCGATCGGAAATGGCTACCAACCGACGGTTTCTGCCAGTTTTCTGTCAGATTTATGCTGGAAATTCACCAGAAATCACTGATCTCCGCCGCTCTTCTCTGTACATCAGTCTGGTTGTTCTTTCGGCGATCGGATTCCTCCGTCCAACTGGTTCTTCCACCAATCTAATTATTCTTCGTCGGCGATCTGATGCGACTCCGTGCGTGCCATAGCTCTGTAGCTGGGTTGAAACCCTAGCTTCGCGGCGGCCGTGACGCCTCTGCAATTTAACTCAACCCTAGATCTGCCAGTGAGGCAACCGCGATGCGACGATGAGGTGAGGCGATCAAAGCAATGGTGAGGCGACGACAAGGTGAGCAGGTGACGGTAAGGTGAGTAGACGACGATGAGGCGAGCAAACATCAGGCGCATAAGATCCACACTCTTTGTGGAGAAGAAGATGCACGTGTGCAGCCAAGCGCGAGGCCAGCGGATGGACGGCGACGACAACAGTGGACGGACGACGGCTGAGTTTCGGCATTTGCGAGGTGAGCTTTATTTTTTTGTATTATTTTTTTGAAGCTTTGCTGAAGTTTAATATTTACTTAACTGAGCCTATTTTCAGTAAAGAATGTTTTCTCTGGTGGTTAGTGCTCTTGTTGTTGAGGTTAGAGGTCTGGGGTTCGAATCACACTATGACTTCTATTTTGAAGAATTTATGTTTTTTATGTACATGTTGATGTTTAATATTATTTGACTTTGAGCATGTTCAATAATAGTCTTTGGTGTAGTGGTTGTTGCTCTAGGTTTTGAGGTTATTGACCTAGGTTCAAATCGCACTAGGTCATCTTTGAAGAATTTTTATTCTTGAGGTATTACAACTTTTTGTTGATGTTTGTAGCTTTTTCTCTCTTATGTTGATGTTTTACATTATTTGGGTGATATAGAGATAAAAATTAGTTTCGTAAAACAACTACTCCCATTGCCCCAAGCATTTCTGAACATTTTCCTTTTTCAAGTGCCCCTGCCAAATCTGCACACTTTCCATTTTGAGAAAAACCATCATCTCATAAGACAAAAATTACCCTTACAAAATTAAAATTTTATAATATTCTCTCATCCCACAAACCACACTCTGTGATATTCCCTCTCCCACACTTTACGATACTGTATTCTCTTCTCCCAAGTCCCAACAACCAAATATGATGAACTCCAAAATCAGATGAAGTTCTTAATATTATCTTTTCCCAACAACCAAAATCAGATGAACTCCTCAAGCTCCAGTCGATGAACTCCTCCACCCACATCACCGACGACCACTGCTCCCCACGTCGAAATTGACCATCAATCACCCACTCCTCTAGGTCATCAGAATTGTGCAACCATCCCTCTTCACTCCTCTATCGCTCATCCGCTACTCCAGGTCATCGGAATCTTGCGGCGATCAGATCCTTCGCTCACCACTCCCTCAGTAAAGCTCTGCCCCTCCTTCTCTTTTGTTTCACAAGGAGGTCATCAATTCATAGGTAAATAAACTAGAAGAGGTTTGAAAGAGACCAGATCTAAGCAGCGTACAGAACTCACAGATCATGCTATCGTTGAGCTTTGCATCGACCTCGATTGGGGCACTGCCGTCGCGGATCTCCCACATGCGGAGGTAGTCGCCGGAAGAGGCGAGCAGCTCCAGCGTAGTGGCGAGGGTTTTAGGGTGGAACATCACTTTCTTCGCTGGGTAGGGGTGGTCGATAGAGAGAATGGCGATAGGGGTGAGGCTGTGGGTGTCCTCGTCGAAGGAGAGGATATCAACGTGGTTATTTGAGGCCCTTGATGAACCTCTAAACGACGATGTGTGCAGTTTTTCCGGTGGTGGGAGGTGGAGGAGACGATGAGGTATGCGGTGGCGCCAATGGTAGAAGCAAATTCGTAAAGACTTGAGAAGCAAACAAGTTTCCCTTTGCATCACGCAACGACGCTGATGGTGGGAGACGGAGGAGATGGTAAGGTCTGATTTTCTTATCATTTTAAAAAAAAAATTAAATTCAAGGTTATAATGGTCATTTTATATATTTTGACTAATTTCACTATTGACCTTACCTGAAAACTACCTCTGGGGACCAAGAAAATAAGTTCCAATATGTTTTTGCTGAACAAATGGGGCATTCCCCTGGGGGACCAAAAGAAGGTATTGCATAATATGTAAGAGACCAAAAAAAAATTTAGTCTTAACGAAATTGCACATCCAGCCCCTGAACTTTTAAAATTTCAATTTAAAACCCCATGCTACATTCTTAAAAATTTAATCTATGGTCTCATTGTGTGTGTGTGTGTATGAAAAATATATAGAGAGATAAAAATCAGTTTTGTAAGACTACTACTCCCACCATCCCAGCCATTTCTGAACACTTTCCTTTTTCAAGTGTTCCTGCCAAATCTCCACACTTTCCATTTAAAGAAAAACCATCATATCATAAGACAACATTACCCTTACAAAATTAAAAATTTACAATATTCTCTCCTCCCACAAACCACACTCTGCGATATTTTCTCTCCCACACTTTACGATACTGTATTCTCTTCTCCCAAGTCCCAACAACCAAATCTGATGAACTCCGAAATCGGATAAAGCCCTCAATATTATCTTCTCCCAACAACCAAATTCAGATTAACTCCCCAAGCTCCAATCGACGAACTCTTCCACCCGCATCACCAGTAACCACCGCTCCACACGTCAAGAATGACCACCGCTCCCCACGTCACGATTGACCACCGCTCACCACTTCTTCACCACTGACCTACTCCTCTAGGTCATCGGAATCATGCAACCACCGCTCATCGGCTACTCTAGGTCATCGGAATCTTGTGGCGATCAGATCCCCCGTTCACCACTCCCTTAGTATAGCTTCGCCCCTCTTTCTCTTTTGTTTCACAAGGCCACCTCCACTCAGGTCATCAATTCACAGTTAAATGAAATAGAAGTGGTTTAAAATAGACCAGATCTAAGCGGCACACAGAACCCCGCTGGTCTTGCTATCGTTGAGCTTTGCTTCGGGCTTGATGGAGGCGTCACCGTCACGTATCTCCCACAGCGGAGGTAGTCTCCAGAGGGGGCGAGCAACTCCGGTGCGGTTGAGGTTGGAACATCTCTTTCATCGCTGGGTAGAGGTGGTCGACGGAGAGGTTGGGGATGGGGGAGAGGCTATGGGTGTCCTCGTCAAAGGAGAGGGTGCCGACGCGGTTGTTAAGGCCCTCGAAGAAGCTCCAAAGGATGTTGTTGCAGCGGCACCGCTGGTGGGAGACGGAGGAGACGATGAGGTATACGACAATGCCAGTGGTGGAAGAAAATTCGTAAAGATTTGAGAAGCAAACATGTTTCCCTTTGCGTCAGGTGGTAGCACCGGTGGTAGGAGACGATGGAGACGACAAGGTCTGATTTTCTTTTCTTTTTTGAATTTTTTTAAATGCATGGGTACAATGGCCGTTTTACATATTTTGACCAATTTTACTATTGACCTTACCTGAAAAACCACCTCTAGTGACCAAACAAATCAATTTCAATATGTTGATTGCTGAACAAACGCGGTATTGACCTTGGGGACCAAAAGAAGGTATTCCATAATATGTAAGGGACCAAAAAAATAATTTAGTCTTAACAAAATTGCACATCCAGCCCCTGAACTTTCAAAACATCAATTTGAAACCCCATGCTACATTCTTAACAATTTAGGCTCTGGTCTCACTGTGAGACCGTCTCGCACAAGACTGTCATAACATATATATTTATACATATATATGTATGTGTGTGTGAACAATATATATAGATAAAAATCCATTTTGTAAAATTACTACTCCCACCGTCCCAACCATTCCTGAATACTTTCCTTTTTCAGGCGTCCCTGCCAAATCTGCACATTTTCCATTTTAAGAAAAACCATCATATCTTAAGACAAAATTACCCTTACAAAATTAAAATTTTACAATATTCTCTACTCCCACAAACCACACTGCGATGTTCTCTCTATCACACTTTACGATGCTGTATTCTCTTCTCCCAAGTCCCAACAACCAAATCTGATGAACTCCAAAATCAGATGAAGTCCTTAATATTATCTTCTCCCAACAACCAAAATCAGATGAACTCATCAAGCTCCAATCGATGAACTCCTCCACATGTATCACCGGCGACCACCTCTCCTCGCGTCAACATTGACCACCGCTCATCACTTCTTCACCACTCATCCGCTCATCGAGGTCATCGGAATTATGCAACCACCGCTCTTCACACCTCTACCGCTCATCCGCTACTCCAGGTTCTCGGAATCTTGCAGCGATCAGATCCTCCGCTCACCACTCCCTCATTACAGCTATGCCCCTTATTCTCTTTTGTTTCACAAGGCCGCCTCCACTCAAGTCGTCAATTAACAGTGAAATAAACTGGAAGAGGTTTGAAAGACACCAGATCTAAGTGGCACACGTAACCCACTAGTCTTTCTATCCTTCAGCTTCGCATCGGGTTTGATGAAGGCACCTCCGTCGCAGATCTCCCACAGGCGGAGGTAGTCACCGGAGGAGGCTAGTAGCTCCGGCGCGGTGGCGAGGGTTTCGAGGTGGAGCATCACCTTCGTCAGAGAGGCTGGGATGGGGTTGAGACTGTGGGTGTCCTCGTCGAAGGAGAGGATGTCGATGTGGTTTTTAAGGCCCTCGATAAAGCTCAAGATGGTGATGTTGCAGCAGTGCCGATGGTGGGAGATTAAGGAGACGACAAGGTATGCGGCGTCGCCAGTGGTGGAAGCTAATTTGTAAAGAATTGAGAAGGAAACAAGTTTCCCTTCATGTCAGGCAGCGGCGCTGATGGTGGGAGACAGAGGAGACAACGAGGTCTGATTTTCTTTAATTTTTGATTTTTTTAACTCGGGGGTGTAATGGTCATTTTACATGTTTTCACCAATTTTACCATTGACCTTACCTGAAAACCACCTGTGGGGACCTAAAAAATCAATTTCAATATGTTAATTGCTGAACGTTGACCTTGGGGACCAAAAGAAGGTATTGCATAATGTGTAAGGAACCAAAAAATACTTTAGTCTTAATGAAATTGCACATCCTACCCCTGAACTTTTAAAACTTCAATTTAAAACCGCATGATACATTCTTAACAATTTAATATCTGGCCCGCTGCAAAACTGTCTCGCACAAGACATTGTTATAACAAATATATATCTATATACATATATATGTGTGTGTGTGTGTGTATGAAAATTATATATGGAGATAAAAATCATTTTCCTAAAACTACTACTCCCACCGTCCTAGTCATTTCTGAACACTTTCCTTTTTCATGTGACCAATCTGCACACTTTCCATTTTAAGAAAAATCATCATATCATAAGATAAAATTACCCTTGCGAAATTAAAATTTTACAATATTCTCTCCTCCCACAAACCACACTTTGCGATATTCTTTCTCCCACACTTTACGATACTGTATTATCTTCTCCCAAGTCCCAACAACCAAATCTAATGAACTACAAAATCAGATGAAGTCCTTAATATTATCTTCTCCCAACAACCAAAACTGATGAACTACAAAATCAGATGAAGTCCTCAATATTACTTCTCCCAACAACCAAAATCAGATGAACTCCTCAAGCTCTAGTCGATGAACTCCTCCGCCCACATTACCGGAAACCACTGCTCCTTGCGTCACCATTGACCACCACTCACCGCTTCTTCACCACTCACCCGCTCCTGTAGGTCGTTGGAATCGTGCAACCACCGCTCTTCACTCCTCCACCGCTTATCCGCTACTCCAGGTCATCGAAATCGTGCGGCGATCAGATTCTCCGCTCCCCACTCCCTCAATACAGCTCTGTCTCTCCTTCTCTTTTGTTTCACAAGGCTAGTTCCACTCATGTCGTCAATTCACATGTAAATAAACTAGTAAAGGTTAGAAAGAGACCATATCTGAGCGGTGCACAGAACCTGCTGGTCTGGCTATTGTTCAGCTTCGCGTCAGGCTCGATAGAGGCACTGCCGTTGCGGATCTCCCATAAGTGGAGGTAGTCGCCGGATGAGGCTAGCAGCTCCGGCGTGGTGGCAAGGGTTTTGGGGTGGAACATCACCTTCATTGCTGGGTATAGGTGGTCGACAGAGATGCTGGGGATGAGGGTGGAGCCGTGGGTGTCTTCGTTGAAGGAGATGATATCGACACGGTTGTTGAGGCCCTCGATGAACCTCTAGACGGCGATGTTGCGGTGGCGCCGGTGGTGGGAAACGGAGGAGACGACGAGGTATGCAGCGACGCTAGTAGTGGAAGCAAATTCGTAAAGATTTGAGAAGTAAACAAGTTTCCCTTCGCATCAGGCAGCGGCGCCGGTAGTGAGAGATGAAGGAGACGGCGAGGTCTGATTTTCTTTTCTTTTTTGAATTTTTAAACCCAATGGTATAATGGTTATTTTACATGTTTTGACCAATTTTACCGTTGACCTTACCTGAAAACATCTCTTGGAACCAAACAAATCAATTTCAATATGTTAATTGCTAAACATATGCAGTATTGACATTGGGGACCAAAAGAAGGTATTGCATAATAGGTAAGGGACAAAAAAATAATTTAGTCTTAACAAAATTGCACATCCAAGCCCTGAACTTTAAAAACTTCAATTTGAAACTCCATGCTATATTATTAAAAAATCAATCTCTGGTCTCAGTGTGAGATCGTCTCGCACAAGACTTTGTCATTGCATATATATGTGTGAAAAATATATATAGAGATAAAAATAAGTTTTGTAAAAAAATACTCCCACCTCCTAGCCATTTCTTAACACTTTCCTTTTTCGGATGTTACTGTCAAATCTGCACACTTTCAATTTTTTAAAAAAACCATTGTATCATAGGACAAAATTACCCTTACAAAATTAAAATTTTACAATATTCTCTCCTCCCACAAACGACACTTTGCGATATTTTCTCTCCCACACTTTACGATACTGTTTTCTCTTCTCCCAAGTCCCAACAACCAAATTTGATGAACTACAAAATTAGATGAAGTCCTCAATATTATCTTCTCCCAACAACCAAAATCGGATGAACTCCTCAAGCTCTAGTCGATGAACTCCTCCACCCACATCACCGACAACCACCGCTCACCGCTTCTTCACCACCCACCCGCTCCTCTAGGTCGTCGGAATCGTGCAACCACCGCTTTTCACTCCTCCACTGCTCATCTGCTATTCCAGGTCATCGGAATCATGCGGCGATCAGATCCTCCACTCACCACTCCCTCAGTACAGCTCTTCCCCTCCCTTTTTGTTTCACAAGGCCACCTCCGCTCAGGTCGTCTATTCACAGGTAACGGAAGAGGTTTGAAAGAGACCAGATCTGGCGACTCAAGCTCTCGCCGGACGGGCGGGTTGAATAAATAGAGGTGGCGAATGGGTGGAAGAAGGGGTGGTGTGGTCTAGTATTGCTGGTGGCGGGTGGTTTTAGGTGGGTTGAACGGCGGCTGATTGGTGTTTTAGGGCTGAGAAAGGAAAGAGGTAGAAGATGGGGGTAGTTTAGGTATTTCACATATTTAAAAAATCAGCCCTTCCTCTCTCTCCAAGAGAGCTGGGATGGAGGGAATATTAATTATAAATAATATATTAATTAAATATGAAATATATAATCATCATTAATCAAATAATTTTATAAATAAATTTTATTAAAATTATACTCCCTGTGTTTTTCTATTTATGGCACCATAGGTTTAGGCAAAGTCTATGGAAAGACGGTCTTTCCATAGGGTTATGGAAAGACGGGGTTTAATTAGAATAATAAGAGGTAAAAGATCTTAGTTGCAACATTAAAATTTTAGTATGCAACATGTAGTAGTTATAAAATTTATAATTCGGTTCATGCAACCCAAAAATTTTATCTACATTTCTTCTAATTTACATTTTAAACCTTGGTCTTTCCATGACTTATGGAAAGACCGTCTTTCAAGAGACGCACTTATAGGTTTATGTACTTGGATTTAGGTTTATGTACTTGGATTTAGGTGAAGAAAATGAGTGAATGAAATTGAAGGAATCTGGTAAAAAATAGAAAGAGTGACATATAAAAGAAAATATTCATTTTATAATATGTGTCACATAAATAACAAACCACAGCGAATAATTTTTTCAAACGAAATATTAAAAGTATTCTAACAAAGTAGAATGAAAATAATTATATTTTTCTTTATTAAGTAAATAATTTTATAATTAAATAATATATAAAATTCTTGTTTTAAATTAAACGAATATAAATTGTAATTTTGTATATTATTTAAGTATTAGTACATTTAAAAAATATTCATTTTATTTGAATAAATAATAATTGTTTTACTCTTTTTTTAAATGATTTGGATCGATTTATAACCCGGCCCGACCCATTCTAAATTATGGGAATTTTAACCTGACATGTCCAGACCAATTTGCCTCAAAATATATGGCCAATTTAATACGGGACATCTGTGTTATGACCTCAAGGGTTTATTAGTAAATTCAAAGCAAGAATTAATCAGTTAATCTTTAACTGATTAACATACACGCCACACGGGTGCAGAAGAGCTGCAATTCAACTGATCTGGAACTGATTTCCTCTAGAACAGTTAGCCACAAATTGTATAAATAGAATGTAGATTAGTTAGAGTAGTTATCAATTGATTGATCATTGTTTAAAGCTGAAGAACAATTTTTTTCTCATCTCAAATTTCTTCTACACTCATCTTCAATGAGCTGAAGATTATTGTTGATTCAATTCAACATATTTGAACCTTTTTCTTTAAATCTTTGTTAATTTGTTAAAAGTTATATCCACATTGGTTTCTTAAGAACTAAATGACTCACATGTAAGGTCGTGGGTCACCTTCCCTTAGTACCAATTGATTTTAAAATGAAAGCCCAAGATACCTTGAAATTTAACATGGTATCAGAGTCGGGTATTGAACCTGGGCCCGAGTTAGGTTTACTGGGCCAATGTGTGGATCCCCCTTTAATTTGGTCTGATATGGGTCGTGAAGTTTTTCCACATTGGCACGTGAGGGGCGTGTTGAAAGATTATCCCACATTGGTATCTTAAGGACTAAATAACTTACATATAAGGTCTTGGGTCACCTCCACTTACTACAAATTAGTTTAAAGATGGAAGCCCGAGAAAATATTCCGATGAAGATTATGAAATTGCTAATCATTAAAAAAAGAAAATTTTTAAAAAAATCTCAGTAGGGGTAGAAGTAGCAGCAACAACAGTACTAGTAGCAGCTGGTAGGGCAGTATTCAAATTTATTATCAGCAGTAGCAACGTCATCGGATTCAGAACTCGACGTGTTGGAGATCAGTAGAAATCAGTCGGCGGTTACGTTGAAGGGACTGATCGACGAGCTACGGCAGTAGATAGCGGCAATGAACGGATGATGGCAATAACAAAACGACAATAAAAGTCAGGTGGCGACAACGTAAATCTGTAGTGGCTACGACAAATAGCGAGTGGTAGCGACGAGAAGGATGCCGACTCCGATTTTCAAGATTCAGATTCAGAGGTGAACATCGTAGTAGATCAGATTAGCAATAGCAGCGGCATATCAGATCAAATCGGTGGCTAACCAGGTCAAGGCGCGATAGCGCGTGGAACAAGCGGCAACACGTGAAGGTCGGCGATCTAGAAGTAGCAGCTGTCGGTGACAGTGGCGTTTGGTAAAATCATGGACAGATCGGCAACAGCGGAAGCTGGTGAGCAGTGGCAGGGGTCGGTGATCTAGCAGCGGTCGGTGAGCTTCAGACAACTTAGAAATAGCACGTGTAAACTACGCGCGGATGCCGAGCGGCAATCGGAGGCTTGGAAAATGGGCAGTGGGAATTTTCTTAGGGTTTCAGCATTTTAGGCACTGATAATATGTTAAAATATAAAAGACTTTATTATGGTGCATTGATATTAATCAATGACACATCTCATCAATGATGATGATTGCAATATACATGGCTACAACAAACCAAAGTCTAGCAAGAATAGGATTATAAGTATATAAGGAAACTACCATTTATAACTAGTTTCATAAGGAAATTAATTCTACAAGGTAACTACCATCTATAACCCTTCCTACAAGAAAAGAAAAGAGTTTATATTTCCTTAACATAATTCATTGAGCAAAGTTCATATATAACCCTACATAATTTACGAAAGTGAAGATATAATCCTGCGATAATTGAAAGTGTAAATATAACCCTAGATATTTAGGTTATACGCAAATATAACCTTTTCCGGCAATTTAAGGTCGAAATTAGATGACAAGACTATTTTACCCCTGTAATTTTTTTGGTGAAGTTACTATTATACCCTTCTCCCATTCTCCTTCTCTTCGAGCCCTTCCCCAGCTCTGTTTCACGTCTGATTCAACTTTTAATCACTATTTCAAAAAAAAAATCAATCACACCCAAAAATATGAAAACAAGATGAACATTGAGGGGGTCCAACTCCAGCTATCCTCAGCAAACTTATAACTAAAGAAAATACCCCATTCTATTCTCTTCTTCCACTCTGGCGCCCTAGCGGCGGCACAAGTTGAATCTAGCGGTGGCGGCGGAGGTGTGGTGTAGGCTAGTTTTCGGTGGACGGTGTAAATGTGGCCGACGGTGCGAGCAGACAAAAGTGTTCCTGTTCCAACGCTTAAACCAGATAGCCAAAGTTACCAGCGTGTTTCCGGTGCATCAGCGACTTATCTATCGCGACAAAGTTCTCAAAGATGATCAAAACCTTTATGCCTATCGTGTTGACGACGGGCACACGTTACATCTAGTTGTAAAAGAGCAGTCGACCCTTCAACGGAGACCGCTTGTGATCCACCGAGTCAACCTGTTGTCCGTACAATTAGCAGTCTATGGGATCCACCAATCAGTCGATGGATTCAATCCCGATTTGGGTTTGGATTCCTAATTTGAGGTATGGTGCGGTTCAAAATTGAATTGTGGGTGGCTCAGTGTTTCTGACTCTATGTCATTGTGCATGCAAATCGGCCCTTGAGCGGACCATGTTTAATTTTCAGGAGGGAGATCAAAGGCCGCGAGCTGGTGGCAATCAACGGAAGTGGCGGTGGTGGCATCTTCGTCGAACTCTCCAAACAGGAGCTACATCGGAGGTACGGTGGCGAAGGTGGTTGAGGAGCGACAATGAAAGGGCAAGAGTATTTTTATTTCTAAAATTTTTTTCCTTGGCCCAAAGGGTATTTTAGTCATTTTATGTCGGTCAATGGCCGAAATGGTCAATCAATGCCAGAATATAATCTTTAGGATTGTATTTACACTTTTGTTAAGTAGTTAAGTTATATATACACTAAAAGTTATCTCAGAGTTATTATGACTACAATTTCTCAATTAATTATATAGGGTTACATTTACATATTTCTCTAATTCATTTTAGATCCTTCGGATCATCACAAGTGGCATCAGTTTAGATCCTTCGGATCATCACAAGTGGCATCAGGGCACAGTGATTATTGGAGCCGTGGCAGAAAATACTCCAGAGACGCATCAGATGAAGCTGGAAGCTAGGTTGGGGGAAATTTCTCGAATTGAAGCTTCGAAACAAGGAGTTGCGTGAGCAGATGGAGCTCACGAGTACAAACATCAATTCGATGGTGGAGTCCGTTCTCAAAGCCGTCCAAGATGAGAATCAAAGGCAGCAAAACGATCTGAGGAAAGAGATGGATAAGTTACTGGAGGTGACGCGGAATGTAGGCGAAAGCTCTAACGGAAAGGAAATGGCGGAGAGTTCTAGCGGATCTCTTCAACAAAGAACTCTTGGTGGTTCGAATTATCCTTTGTCACCAGAGTACGAATTTGTCGAGGTATGGATCGCACCAGAGTTGGAAGAATCAAGAGAGGTTGAAATTGAAGTCAATTGGAAGGATGAGCAAGTAGATGAACTTGATGCTTTACAGACGGCGATCGAGAAAGAAACTGTAGAAACTGGTTCATCGACTTCTTCCACAGGTAATATCCTACAACCTCTTAAGTGTTTGGAAGATTTTCTTATTTTCGAAGAGGATTTTTCGGAGATGCAATATGTCAATGATGCATGTGGTGTAGTTAATGTTTCGGTTACTAAGGCTGATGATGTGAATTTGGGGAAATTGCATAGTAGGATTGATGATAGTTTTGTTACTGTGAATGTTGATGATAGCCTTGGTGATGACTGTTGGTTAAATATATACGTATAGAAATGGTGAATGTGAATCTTGATTCTGGATTAGAAGGAAGGGACTGTTTGTTTCTTCATTCTACCTATGCTTGAAACTGATTTTGTGGCTGTAAGTAAGGAGAGTGATGAAAATGTAGCTGGGAATAGAGCTATACAACTTCTGACAGTCCCAAAGTCGCGGGTTGAAAAGGTAACAAGCTTAAAAGTGGGACTATTGTATATTTTAGGATAATGTTAGTCGAGACTGATATGGAAAAGGATCAAAAAAACATTTAATGTAGAAAGTACTTCAAAGGGTTAGTGCAGATTGATGTAATAGAGGTGAAAATGAGTGTTTGGGGTCTTGTACATGGTTCCTTCTAGAACAACTATTACATGGAGTTGGGGACTTTCTGTTTAAGGATGAAGATATAGAGAATAATTCTTTATCATTTTCAGTGAGAAATATGAAGCAGAATGAGCATAGAAAACTGCAACTATTTGAGTCATACGATGGTTGTTTCATGATTGATAAGAAAAACCTTGAGATGATTGTTTGGGAATCGAAAGGGGTCTTGAGAAGTATATTAATACTAGTTCTGAAGATGCTAAGTAGGGGTGGCTTGATGAAGGCATTTTCTATAGGTTTAAGGGTCTTTACATCTGAAGCTACTCAGGTGACATCATTTGGCTTGCAATTGCATATGAATCAGAGTTGTAGACTTCCTGAAACTAT
Source organism: Rubia yunnanensis (assembly GCA_037428765.1). NCBI lineage: Eukaryota > Viridiplantae > Streptophyta > Magnoliopsida > Gentianales > Rubiaceae > Rubia > Rubia yunnanensis. The sequence continues at coordinate 73,538,807 of CM075067.1, forward strand.
AAAGTGTTATGATCCCGGCACTTCAGTATACTTTCTTAGAAGTTTGGATATTGTTAAGTTGGGAAAAGGAGTTGAGTGTTATATTTTTGTTGAGAATTTAGGCTCAGAAAATGATGCAGCAGTAGTATTGGATTAAGAAGGAATAAATGATTTTGGATGTCATATGATTAGTGATTTTACGATATCGCTGCAAGAATGGCTTTAAAAAATTGTTAGTTCTCCTATATTTAGCAGATAGCAGGTTGTATGGGGTTGTAGAAAGGATTCTTGGCAAACTATTGTAACCTTGAGGACAAGGTTAATTTCAGGGAGGGAGTATAGCCTTGAGGCTGTTACAAGGATTTCTATCCTTCCTTTTGGAGCAGATCAGTTTGAAGGTAAAAATAAAGATTACCAGTTCCATTCTAATTTGTTCTTCAACTTCTTCTACTTCTCTGTCACCATTAGAGCCATCACTAATTGGGACTGGCATACAACAAAAGAATGATTTTTGTGCTCCCGTAATAATTGTACTGAGGACATTGCTGAAGGATGAAAGTTATGTTCCATTGGTGCTGTCATGGAAATGAAATCAATTATGTGTGAATATGGTCCACATTGCAAGTTTCCTCCTCCTTGCTACAACAGAGATCGAAAGTTCATTCTTCAGTTCTGGGGATTGTTATTGTCAGTTAAGACACCTGATGGGGAGCCTTGTTTTATAGATTTCAATAAGTTTAGGACTGCAGCTTTGAAGGTACTGGTTGGTTTAGTACAAACTTCAAATAGGCCCGTCAAATGGGTTAATTGGATAAATCCATTATCCAAACCCAATGGGTCATTATCCAATTAATCCATTTATTAATGGGTCATAATGGGTTGGGTCATTAAATAGATAACCCATTGGATAACCCATGAGATATTCATATGACCCAATGAGTTAAAATATATTATCCAATAAGTCATTATATAATTAACCTAATAAGTTATCATTCAATATTTTCTTCTGATTTGGGTTACAAGTTGTCATTATCCAATGAGATTGGGTATTAATACTCATTAGTTTTTGGGATTGGGAGGGATGAGAATAATTGTGTTAATGAAAAATTTTGATCTACATGGGTCCCATATTATGTTAACTCAATGGGAACCTAACAAATACCCAATAAATATCCAAAATTACCCAATTAAATGCATGTGTAATATTTAACATAAATATTCACTATAATTCACAAATTATAGTTGACAAATTATTCGAGCTCAATCTCGTATAATATTCGAGTTCGTACATTATTCGATCTCGTATAGTATTCGAACTCAATCTCGTACAATATTCGAACTCAATCTCGTACAGTATTTGAATTCGTACAAAATTTGCACTCAATCTCGTACATTATTCGAGTTCGTACAATATTCGAGTTCATACAACATTCGAGTTCAATCTCGTACATTATTCGAGTTCGTACAACATTCGAGTTCGTACAATATTCGAGTTCGTACAATATTCGAGTTCAATCTCGTACAATATTCGAGTTCAATCTCGTACAATATTCGAGTTCAATCTCGTACAATATTCGAGTTCATACAGTATTCGAGTTCAATCTCGTACAGTATTCGAGCTCAATCTCGTACAGTATTCGAGTTCGTACAATATTCGAGTTCAATCTCGTACAGTATTCGAGTTCGTACATTATTTGAGCGCAATCTCGTACATTATTCGAGTTCGTACAGTATTTGAGCTCGAGCTCGATCCCAACTAATATTGTTCGTCAATTTCGTCGAGTTTACATAGCCAACATATTATGTATGTATATATATATTTTTTTTATTAAATATAATATAAAATAATGTACATGATATTATATTACATAATATAATACATGATTATATATTAGGGGAAATAAATGATTATTCTCAGATCTTCATTCGAGGTAGGGCTCGAGTGAAACTAATTTTCCTCGAGTTCGTGTTTGAGTTCAATCGAGCCTGTAAGATCTTGGCTTGAGCTCGTTTTGAGCTTGAACTCGATCCATAATTAATTATATTTTTGTACTTTTATTTTTCTATGTACATTATAATATATTATATGATGAAAATAGTGATAGGAGTTTTTAAATTAAAAAGTATATGAATACATGTCCACATTTTTTATCCATATGCAACAAACAAAGCAAAATGTGATTGTTGGACTTTCAAAATATGATGAGGCTTCTTCGCCAAATTATGATATGTAAGATCAAAGGTACGATACTCCTCACTAAACACTAAACAGTAGAAACAATGTGTCCAGTGCCTTCTTCATTCGTCCAATGCCTTCTCGCAGGCTGAACCTCGTGAACTTCCCAGTGCTACGATCAACTATGTGCCACAATATTTGCATTATACATTATATAAAATATGTGAAAAATAAAATAAAACTGAGCTAATATGCATTATTACCTTCATTGCGCATGTGAAGATATATCTTGCTCACCAATAAATTGAGTTATATCAACTCCAAGTGCATTTTCTTCCGCCTCAAGAGCAACTCCACAAATTTCATCATGCAATGCAGCTGCCAAACAAAATATTTACAACAATTTTACACTTAGAAGTATACGGAGGTATGTTATGCAAACTATAAAAAAATAAAGAAATAATCAAATACCTCTTTTGGCACTCAACCAATCACGATAACATACAGTCACTTCCACATTTTCAGGCAAAAGTGAAGTTCGGTAAGTGCCTAAAATTCTTCCACCATGACTAAAAGAAGATTTAGAAGCCACGGTAGTAATTGGAATACTCAAAATGTCTTTAGCCATAAGAGACAATTGAGGATATCTGACTGCCATGTATCATTCTAATAACCAAGAACATCAAGATGTGGATGCACTTTACGATCCATTAGCCTTTCACCAAGATATGTGTCTAGCTCTGATGTACCCCCACTACTACCATATTGAGAAGTATACGAGTTAAAAGCCTACAAATCAAAACATAAACGTAACAAGTAAATATACCAAATTAAAATTTAACAAATATATCAACTGTGAAATATTATATATTGCAGTCTAACTTACATCGATGATATCAGTAAAAGAATCACCACCGCCTGTAGTAGTCTCTGAAGGTTGGCTAGAACTAATTCTGGAATACTCATCAAACAAATCTGTCAATTTGCTTTTTATCTCCTCTACTTTCTCTCTCTTTGTTGAAGAATCCATCATCTCGAGGCTAAAATCGATGAACTGAAGTTTGAAACGAGGGTCTAGAACAATGGCAAATGACAAAACCATATTGTAACAACTCCAATACTTGAGAAACTTACTTTTCATTTTCAATGCCATTACTCTAATCAAATCATCCGCAGCACTTGCGTCTTTCTCCAAGAAATACTGAATTTTCCAAACATTTTGAAAATAAAGATTCGATGTAAGATACTTTCTCTTCGAAAACAATACTGTCAAATCATAGAAAGGCTTCAAGAAACATGCAATCTTTTCTATTCTCTCCCACTCTTCATGCATAGGGAAATGTTCATATCCATCATCATCATCCTTTAATCGAATAAATGCACCCTCGAATAGTATTGCCCTTTCAAGCATGAGAAATGTGGAATTCCATCGTGTTGATACATCTTGCCTCAATTTCTTATTTGTCGGTAAAGAAAGTTGTCTAACATAAGTAGCAAACCTTTTCAACCTCAATTCAGAACATTTCAAATACTTGACACTTTCCCTAATCTTGTAAATTGACCCCTCAATCACATCCAATGCCGATTGCACAATCAAATTTAATATATGAGCACTACAACAGGCGTGAAGGAACTCACTTCCACAGATCGCTGAACCCTCAAAAGAAAAGTAATTTTTCAGAAATCTTATCACTCTATCATTATAAGAAGCGTTGTCCAAAGTAATGGTAAAAATTCTCTTTTCAATACCCCATTCCTTGAGAAACTTAACATTTTCTCTACTAACACAAGACCATTGTGAGGGGGAGGAACATGACGAAATATCAAAAGCCTATTTTGCAATTCCCCTTTTACATTAACATAATGAGCTGTAATTGCCATATACCCATCACTAGTTGGTGAACTCCACATATCAGAAGTCAAACAGAATTTTTCCAACACTAAATCAAGTTCCTTCTTGATTATTTTTTTCTCTCTTTCATAATATCTAACCACATCCCCTACTGCTGTATTTCTACACACAAATTTCACAGTTGGGTTAAAAAATGCATGCAAATCTCTATTTGCCTCATGCTCTACAAACATAAGCAGGTAATCATGCTCTACGATGACATTCACACATTTCTCACGGTACATTTCTGGATCCACTAACCTTAATGTGGCATAATCTCTTTCAGCATGCTGAATCCTCAAGTGCCTACTCAAATTTGTGGTTCCTTGGGCTGGATTATAATTAAAATGACTCGAACATAGCCTGCATGTTGCTTGCTTTCCTATGTGCTCCGTAGCATGCAATATGTCAAAGTTAGACCAAACAAATGAAGTCCTTTTACTCTTGCGAGAAACACCGCTCTCACCACTTTCCTCTCCATGAAGGGAAGTCGACATGCTACAAATCAAAACCAAAAACAAAAATGTTAATCCATGCCATTACTAAGGAAAAGACAAAGAAATTTCGTGTTAAGAAGAAATTCACGCTTAGCAATATAAAAGAGATGCACGATTTCTAATCTTAACTATTAAGATTTTGTGGTCATTTTTGGCAAAGAACAAATAGACTAAATCAAGTTGTCAACAAAATTAATTGCTACGTGCAGTAGTTGGTTTCACCAACCGATTTTCTTTGAAAATGAACTGATAAACGTTTGACCACATTGTTATTGACTCGTGGCTGCTCACGGGGCTATTTTTTCTTTTCCAAAAAATAGAGGAAAAGAAAATAGAGATATGATTCCCCCTTACCAGAAAAAAATGACAAGTCGGCCAAACAGATTGCCCAAATCTGCAATTTTTTCTTTTACGTATATAAATGGTTTGGAAAATCCTCCCAAAGTGCACCAGCATTGCATAAGATAGGAAAATTCCGTTTGCTTACTCTTTTGTTGTTGCTTGCACCGGCCGGCAGAAACAGTGAAGAAGATCGAAGAAGACGCAGTAAGGCATTAATCAGGCATATCCATTTTCAGAACCCATTTCATCAAATGAATTTTACTATAATAAGATGGGCTAATTCGACCCGTCCATAAATATTAACGTTAATTTGTTTGTTTCTTCTTTCTCGGACCAAATATGTGCGTAAATTTGTTGTCATTGTCATAACTGAAGGCCTTAAGTTTGTTTGTTTCCATATCACAATCATTTTTATTATTATTTATGCAATGCACAATCATGAATCACTGATGTACTCACTGAATTGTGATTTTTGTGTGAAACGGTAGAGCATTAGCAGGTTGTACTCTGTGATTTCGTTGTTTTTTAGTGGTTTGGGATATGGAAACGGCGGCTGAAGATCGGCTTAAGGTGGTTCAGAGCCATCTGAACCCGTGCTCCAGCCATCAGACACAGGTTCTCCGGCTGAATCCCACTGCCGAAGAGTTTGTTAAAGGTATGCCTATCGTTAGTGTTTCTGAGCTACTTATTTTCTTGAATTTTTTGATAGCATTATTGGGATAGTTAAAGGGCTTGTCAATGCTGGTTTAGACATGTTTTTTGCTTTGTGATCAGTGAAATTGTGGTTTAAGTTTGATTCTTTTAGCCTTTTGATTTAGTTTTTCGGTCAGTAACGAAAATTGAGCTTTTATCCTATGTGTGGTCGGGTATATGGATCATATCTCGCCAGAGCGTTTGGTTGATGGAGGCTATCGTTATGGCTATACTATGGTTGTAATATTGGTGTTTAAGATTATTCAATTATATGTCTGTTTAAAGAACATATTTAAAGACATAACCTTAAGCTGGTTTTTCTTGTTTGTGTCTGTACTAAGAATTGGTATCAGTTTCTCAAATTCTATCCTTTCTCTCTCATTTGTTGCTGTCGTTAAATTTTCTGTCCCAATTCGCGATCCTGCCTATTTGTGTTGATGTTGTTATGTTGGTTTTGAAATCCAACAGAGGAAGGTTACAGTGTTGTTCTTCCTGAAAAACTTCAGCCCGGAAAGGACTCGAAAGTGTCAGGTGAACTTTACATCTTCTATTCAGTTTTACTGGATTCGATCTCTTCAGAAGACCGTTTTTAGGTTCTCATTCTTGTTCTATCAGAAACGTTATCCCCAATTAAGGCTTCTTTCCATAGCATACAGTTAAAACCCAACAATTTGTTCCCTAATCAGCTCACAAACATCCCATCAAGACTTTCAATTTATACATCAAAACAGCAACTAGAAAAACTTGAAAGTGGGCTGTAAGAACTCAATAAAGGGTACTAAAAGCAGTTGCATTTTTCCAATTCCAAAAATTATTCAGAGTTGAACTAGCAAAATTACCTTGGCTGTGATCTGCGATTCTTCTCCGAGTTGAACTTGGAGTGACAAAATATGCTGATTCTAGTGGTCTTGCTTGTGTAAGAGCAGAACAACTCAGTACCACGTTATCCTAGTTGGTTACTCCCTTGATGTGTGTCAGGTTTCCTTAAGTGCCTGAAAACAGATTAAAAGAGTACATTTTGGTAAGATTCGTGTGACTTGTGATTGGCCAACCTAAAAAAATTAGAACACTGTTCAGGTATTGCAGTTGTTCAAGTATTTTTAATCATGCAGAATGGGCATGATCCATGCCTTTCTTTTCCAAGCGGAGTGGATGCATCTGGAAGTAAGTAAAGTATTTCAAATACTTGTGCTATTCAAAGGTTAGTTACTCTTTTGACTAAATACACTTTCTATGAAAATTATTGTGAATTCTGATTGAGCCTGCGGCACTTACTATTTACTACACAGCCATTTCTACATACGTTTACTAATTTACTTCCCTGTAAAACTATCAACATCTGTATGAGAACTCACTATTATAAATCAAATTGTACAGTATGATTACTCATCTAGTTCTTGCTTCATACAAGGCAGAAGTTTGCACTGTTGCGCTCTCTTGAATGCATAGTATACATTAGGGACAAACCATTAAGGCATAATATTCATACATAAACTACTAAAACAGCTAAGAAAGCCTGCAGCCAGCTGATAGCTCCAATTCTAACCCTTCATGACTTCATCCTTCTTGGCCAGGAAATCTTATGCGATTTATTGTGGCTGCAAATCTTCTTGGTTTGCCTGCGATTTCTGTCCCAGTAAGTGTTTTGTATAATTACAGTACTCAAAAGTTTTTACTCTCTAGATTGTGATTACCTCATTTAACTTCTTTATTTTCCTAGTGCACATAATAATTTCTTAAAGCCACAGGTCATGTCTATCCTACTCGCATTGATCCAAGAATGTATGCTTTATTTATCATTACAACCCGTATATTATCCAGAAACAAAAATTAGGTAAAGTTTATTTTGTAATTGCCATTTTACTATGGAAGTGCTACTTTGAACCTTTGTTTGGATGATAATTTAAAGATTGAGTCCGCTTAATGCAGCTCTATTCAAAGGGTAGACAAAACTATAAGCTCGAAGACACCAGTTTTCACTAACTTGGCATCTGCTACCATGTTCTAGCATGCCTCGTTACAAAACAGGCTTTTATTGGCACTAGATTCATGAATTGTTCAGATCATTCTCCCTCAAGGTCAAAAGCGAACACAAGGCACGACAAAGAGAGCAAATCCAGAAGCCATACACCTTAATGCAAGAAACTATATAGATTTCAAATGTGAAGTTCTCTATAGTTTTAAACTACGCTACTCAAAGAAGCAAAGCATATTCTGTACAAAAACAGAAAAGAGAACCGTATCTGAACTTGAGAACTAAAAAAACTTTGGTAACATTCATGTGACTTGTGATTATCCAACCTAAAAAATTATAACAGAATCAGTCCTAGCCATACAAGGAGAATCAGAATAGAATGCATAGCAACCTCACTTCACCGCCCCAAAACGAACAAACATGTCAATATCCCCCTACTGGTGCCACCACTGACTCTGGCAACCCAACCGCCTACTGGTGCCACGAATTCAGTCCTCCCCCTTCCCCCTCATCTGTTCCCACTACCGCAACGACTTCCTCGAGCAGATGGACAACCCCACCGCTGCCCCCTGTACGGCCGGACGACCACCTCCTCCCTGACACCGCCTACTACTACCGTGTCAAAACCCAGAACAACCCACATTCCAAAATCCCTCATCATTTGAATATACTCAATAAAATCATTAAAAAAAACCAATGAACTAACCTGATATGTCAAACACAGCTCCAAATTCGAGTTGCGTTTAACGATGGATTGATGAAATACTGATTGATGCCGATTGATGAACACTGATTGATGCCGATTGATGAACACTGATTGATGCGCGATTGATGAAACACTGAGACACAGACCGATTGATGAACAAAATGCGGACTGATGAAACAAACGCAGACTGGGAAGTGAGAAGTGAGAAAGAACAAATGCAGATGGATAATTCAGTATGAACAAACGCAGATGAGAAAGAACAAACGCAAACTGGGTAATTCAAGTTTCAATGGGTAATGTAAGTTTGGACCCAAATAAATGATCTATACCCAATGGATAATTCAGTATGACCTAATGGATAATTCAGTATGAACAAACGCAGATGAGAAAGAACAAACGCAGACTGGGTAATTCAAGTTTCAATGGGTAACGTAAGTTTGGACCCAAATAAATGATCTATACCCAATGGATAATTCAGTATGACCTAATGGATAATTCAGTATATACCCAATGGATAATTCAGTATATACTTAATGGATAATTGGTGTTTTCAACCATTTAAATTTAAATGGATAAGTCACGTAACATTTTACTTGGAGTGAAAAATTACGATTAACTCTAATCATTCTTTGAGATAGGCTGAATCGTGTACATAATTACAAAAAAAGGGAAATATTTATTCGAGTGGCCAAATGTGGGGATTTCATTTATTATTTTCTTATGTTCAATAAAAGAAAGGCAAAGTCTTGGGAAAGACGGTCTTTCCATAGGCTTATGGAAAGACGGGATTTAATTTGAATAACAAAAGGTAAAAGGTCTTAGTTGCAACATTAAAAATTTAGTATGCAACATGTACTAGTTATAAAATTTATAACCCGGTTCATGCAACCCGAAAATTTTATCTTTATTTCTTCTAATTTACACTTTAAACCTTGGTCTTTCCATGACTTATGGAAAGACCATCTTTCAAGAGACGCACTCTAAAAGAAAATATTTTTAAAAATCTTCATATTTCATGGAGGAGATTTTTCAAATTTAGTAAAAGTTTCTTAAATACTACTTCTACTTCTTTCGTCAAGATCTTTTATCAATTTTTAATTGGCTCAAATTAAAATTGATTAAGACATGAACCGAAATCGATAAATATGATGAATCGCGAATTTGATCGTTTCTAAAATGATTATATGTGTTAGGGAAAAATTAAATCATTCGCAATCAAACTTGTGAAAATTTTATTATCTTATGATATGAAATTATCCACGGATCACCCGTTACCCAACCCAACTCGACCCACCCAAAATTATCCAACGGACCTAACTAAACCCAATAACTACTACCCAATTATATCCATTAACCCAATGGGTCATTATCCAATAAGTCTCATCCCATAAGTGAAAATAGTATATGGGTAATGGTTATCCAGCCGGTGACCCGACCCGTTTGACGGGCCTAACTTCAAAGAACAACTTTGATTATGGATGAAGTGAACCGTATGTTTGATGGTGATAGAAGCGGCATGGCTGATCTTATTGCTAAGATTCCGAGTATCTGTATCTACAATGATCGGTAGAGTCAGAAGCTAAAGAGTCGTGGGAACTACTGCTTGCTTCTTAGTTTTCGGAAACCGACCAAGCAATGGATGGTTAAGAGGTTGTTTCAGGCTGCTAATGGAAAAGTCTTATACTTGATCAGGGTGAATGCAACTTCAATACGGATGGTGGCTGGTTTGAAAAGAATTCTATGGCTCAGTAACTATGGAGCATGACTCGTGTGCCTCTTGGATAATACTGGTGCCTTGAATGAATAAATCAACTTGCATGATTTATGAAGTAATACTAGTGCAGTAAGTGAAGAAAATCAACTTGCATGGATTGCATGAAAATTTATGGATTGCATGGACTACTTTAGAGAGGAAGCTTACTGCTGAAGCCGAATTTGCAGAAACAAGCAAAATAGGAGATATCCTCGTGCTGCTTCTTATCAGGAGTCAGTGTGAAGTGCTCTTTTCTTCAACTCCAAACTTAGCTATGAATAAGGTGGCAGGAAAGGAAAGTGCTAGCAAAGCATTAGTATCATTCTGGGAAGGCTTGGAATTCATAACTAAAACATTCTCTTCATTTTTAGGGCTCGAGGACAAGCTCATTGTTAGTGGGAGGGGTCACTATGATCTCAAGGGTTTATTAGCAAATTCAAAGCAGGAATTAATCCGCTAATCTTTAACCGATTAACATACACGCCACACGGGTGCAGAAGAGCTGCAATTCAACTGACCTGGAACTGAGTTCCTCTGGAACAGTTAGCCACAAAATGTATAAATAGGATGTAGGGTAGTTATCAATTGGTCGACCATTGTTAGAGCTGACGAACAACTCTTTTCTCATCTCAAGTTTCTTCTCCTCTCATCTTCAATGCGCTGAAGATTGATGTTGGTTCAATGCAATATATCTGGAGCTTATCTTAAATCTTTGTTAATTTCGTTTTGGATCACAAGAGCACCCCTACTAGTAAAAACGCACGAGGCAACATCATCATAACAAAGATCTTCCGCAAAAGCTGAAGTTAAATTGGGGATGGACATTATATTGCTTTGCTAGCACTTCCCAAGCAGTCACACGCACTGGCTATGCTTTGCTCATTATGGGACGCTTCTAAAGTTACCCCAGGGTCGCCGACCCTCTAGATGTGGCGGCCTCTCATTCTCCCTTGGCACGCTAGGGAGAGAGCCCGCTCCTCTCCTATTTTAGAGACTTGTGCATACGTGTTATTCACGCAGCACTCATTTCGACGGGAGTTCCTTTCTCCCTTGCCTCGCGTATCTTCAAGCCATGGTCCTCCAATCCGGCGATGGCTACAACGGTGATGCGAGGAAGGGAGAGCAACGGTACAAGTTTCGAGAGGAAACTTCTCCCTTCATTGCCTCACGCATTTTCCATCGCTGCTTCACCCGGCACAAGATCTGGCGCCAACTTAAAATAATCGACCCGGTTTAAAATAATTGGGTACTTTTTTGTTTTTCAGGGTTGGGTACTCGGCCCGATAATTTTACATTTCCATGGGTCCCGCAAAAATGCTATTTCCGAATACCCGGTAAAATTCAAATATACGTAATTAATTATAATATTATATAATATTTTCTACATGTCTACTCCAATTCTTAGTTGTCCATACATATGTAATATTAATTATTAAATAATGTGTATTAACATAATAATCAAATGCTAAAATTTCTAGCATTCTCTTTCAATCTTGAATTCATAATTGTTCTTCTGAGTGCCGCCCTTTCTCTTTCAACCTCAAATTTTCAGTTGGGCTCACGACCACAACCTTTTTAGTCGTACATCCAACTAAACCTTTTTTTACATATGTTTTTCACAAATTTCATATTCAATTTTCATAACCTCTCCATTAAACTTAAAACACAATAATTTTTTTTCGTCCTTTTCATCCAAACTAGGGAATGATGATGATGATTACCGACTTGTTATTCTTAGTGATTATTATATGCTGAATTTTTAAATGATAAAGGGTGATAAATATTTTTTTCCAAAGAATGTCACAAGAATTCAATTGTTAAACTACATTGCCATTATTGTAATGATATTTTTCTTGTACTACTAAAAATTTATGTAACATAATGAAATACTAATTTGTCTCAAAATTTAAATTTTAGACGGGTCACAAGTACCATGTTACCCGGTCCAATCAATTCGGATATCCGAGTCAGGCCACGGGCCACATTTCCAACTACCCGCACATGCGAGTACCTGGACACAACCATTGAAAAGCCACGTATTAGTTTTGATTTCTTTTAATTAAAAATCTTGTGGATAAAAGTAGTTCTATCGATAACTAAACCATAAGAGCATAAGAGCATGTCCAATGCAAAAGTCCTATTTTGAAACTTTTACACTCTCCTCTCAACAGTTTCAAATTTTATAATTATTCAGTCACATCTACGTCATACAGGTCCCTTCCACATCATCTTTGACTCATCTTTGACTGATCCACTATTTTTCAATTACTTCCAACTAATTAACTATTTATATTTATTGATTATAAGTATAAATTAACTTTAATTACCAAAATAATATTTTCATTTTGTATTATTATAACAAAAAATTATATATAGTAATTTAAAGTTGTGAAATTTTTTATCTTAAAATATAAAATTAATAATATAAATTTGTTAATCAAATTAAATTAATAAATTTAAATTATGTAATACCTAATTTAAAGCTAAATTAATTTATGAATCCACAACAATACGTAGTGTTAAACCTACAAGAATTACGTAACAAGTAGTGCCAATAATATAGATGTTTTGCTTATAAATCAAACTAGTATAATTATAGATAATGTTAAAAATAATAGCGTCTGTATTTTGAAAGACGATCCTTCTATAAATTATAGAAAAATTAAGGTTTAAACGGTAAATTAGAAGAATAAAGTTAAAATTTTTGAATTGCATAAATCGGGTGATAAACTTGTAATTACTGCACGTTGAATAATGAATTTTTAATATCACAACTAAAATCTTTTACTTTACTATTATTCTAATTAAATCTCATTTTTCCATAAACTTATAAAAAATGGTCTTGCTAAAACAAAATTAAACTAAGTTAAAATAATAAAATTTAAGTTATATGGTTTTAAAGGGGAAAGGAAATGTGAAGTTAATAAAAGAATGAAGGCAAAGTCTTGGGAAAGACGGTCTTTCCATAGGCTTATGGAAAGACGAGGTTTAATTCGAATAATAAAAGGTAAAAGGTCTTAGTTGCAACATTAAAAATTTAGTATGCAACATGTAGTAGTTATAAAATTTATAACCCGGTTCATGCAACCCAAAAATTTTATCTTAATTTCTTCTAATTTACACTTTAAACCTTGGTCTTTCCATGAGTTATGGAAAGACCGTCTTTCAAGAGACGCACTCAAGAATGAAATGAGAAAGAAATAAAAAATAATTTTTTGAAAGAAAAGAAAGAAATGAGTAAGAGATTGTCGGGTGTGCAGCAAATGAGGAGTAGGCTTTTATTTTTGGGACCCACATGCCACGTGGCGTGGGTTCTGTGTCTTTTAAGAGACTGGAGAGGAGAAACATCTTTCATGCCACGTGTATAATACTCATATCACATAGCGTGGATCCGATGTATTTTAAGAGGCTAGTGAGGAAAGCTTCTTCCACGCCACCTGTATTTCAAAAGATCTGATAAAAGATTTCCACTGTGGAGGTTTTGTCGTATTTTTTATACGCAGAAGACACCAATGCACACGCTGTAACAATTCTCTGACCATGGGCAGTAACATGGGACTGGAGTTCCATAAGGTTGTAGGCACGGGTAGAAATCGCTAGCGGTCTTTTATTAATTAAATATATTATTTTTTTCTCTCTCTTTCTTCTACCTCAGGTTAAGAGACCACTTAAGAGACAATCTTTTTTTTTTCACAATGGTTAAGAGACCACTATATACTATTCATGGAACCAACTTGATTTTCTCTACTCTACTCATTAATTTGACTATTAAATTTTATTTTAAATAAATTTTTCCACCCAAAATAAGTTGAATGTGAAATTTAATGATATTTTTAATATTTAAAATATAATTTCATTTTTTTAAAAATATGTTAAATAATTTGTTTTTCTCGTTCTTGTCAATATCATGCTTCGGTGTAAAAAAATAAAATTAATTTCAAAATTTTAAAAGAAATTATTAAAACGAAATTTTAAAAATAAATAATAAGAGAATTCAATTTTTTTAAAATTATATAAAAACATTAAAATTGCAAAAACCAATTATAACAACTATAAAAATTACAGAACATACTAAATTCTGAATTTGAAAATGGACGGTAATTCGAATTTTGCGAAAAATTTTCCAAATTAAAATAATTTCGAATTACCATATATTTGCCCTTCAACGTTCTTCGTAGATCCATCACAAAAAATGGATTACAATGTAGAAGATAAATTAGTGAGGTAGAAGTACTGGAATTGGAAGCAGTGTGATGAAATGAGTTGAAATCATCTATATTTATAGGCAAAAAGTGGAGGAAGATGGAATAAAAAATTAAAATTGAAATTATAAAAAAATAAAAAATATGAAAATTTTTTCCAAAAAATACGGTGGGGACATGTGTCGCCACCAGAATGGGACACGTGTCCCATTCAAAAGCAAAAAAAAATGTGGATTGCTATATCACGCCCTGTATTTTACTATCAACGCCCTAATACGTATAAATACACGTATTAGTATTTTGAAAATAAAAAATAAAATTTGGAAGAAGTAGTATAAATTCTCTCAATTTCTCTCATTTCTCTCCATTTCTCTCCATTTCCTTCTCTCCATTTCCTTCTCTCCATCTCCTTCTCCCCATTTCCACCGCCGCCGCCGACCGCCGCGCCGCCGCCGACCGCCGCGCCGGAAAACGTAAGTTTTGGATGAAATTTTTTAAATTTTCGTGCAAATTATATGGATGTTGCCTGAATGTTGCCAATCTATTCGAATTTTGTTGAACTTGTTGGAATTGTTAGAATTGGGGTTTGTTAGAATTTTGGTAAATGTGGAATGGATGTTGGGTTGGTGGTGAGTATTGGCCGGAGGTGGCCTTGGCCGGCGGAATAGTAAGGGGTAGGGGAAGGAGAAGGGGAAGGGGAAGGAGAAGGGGAAGGAGGAGGAGAAGGTGAAGGGGAGGAGCTGGCGGCCGGAGGTGGTGCCGGTCGGCCGGCGCCGGAGTAGGCCGGCGCCGGAGGAGGAGGCCGGCGGCGGTGGAGGCGGCCGGCGGTGGTGGAGGCGGCCGGCGGCGGAGGGTGGAGGGAGGAGGAAGATGAGGGGTTTGGTTGTAAATATAAGAAAATAGGAGGCTTTAATCTTATATTAATTTCTCTCATAAGATAATAGGAAATTAAAAAGTAGAATAATTTGCAAAAATATGATATTAGGAATTTAATCAATTTTGGAATTAAAATGAAGAAATTGTTATTTTTAGAAATTGTTTAGTTTAAATTTGGAAATGATAACTATTTTCGTAATTTGGAAAGTATATGTACCATAATAGAGTATAGTCTTATTTAGATTAACTTTATGAAAATCTAGTTTATCAATCTGATGAAAACAATTGTGTAGTAAATGCTTATGATATGTTTTGACAATTGTTTCTTTGAATGTTAATACTAGTGTGATGTGCTTAAAAATTCAGATTATTTAGTAATGTGATTTCCAATTTGCAATTTAAAAAAATGTGTAGTTCGTTGTATGAGATTGTAAGAGAATTAAATTTGCTGTTTGGAGTGGGGTTTGTTTTTTTATGTTATATTCACTTTTTTCTATGCATTATAGAATATGTAGTTTCCGGTAGTAAATTGAAATTATGCACAGTTTGAAAATATTAGTTTACACGTTGTTGAAATGTATGTTAATTTATTTTATCATATCAGTTTAAATCAATTGTTGTTATACTAATTACATATCTTGTGTTGTAGATGAGCACTGCTAGTCAACCTGACGGCCATGGTCGTTCTATACGACGAAGAGGTGTTAGTGCCTCGGCGAGACAGGCGAGAGGCCACGTGGTCGAGGATGAACAGTCGCCTCCGCCGCAGGAGTGTGATGTAGGAGCTGAGCGGCCTTCTCCACGGCGCGATCATGCATTCGATCCCATGCCAACATGGGACGGTCCGGAGCTTAACATTCTCGCGTCCGGTGGAATCCGTGATGATAGTGATTGGCAGTCGATGTATGACTTACCGGCAGAAAGCAGCCCACTCGATGCCGAAGGTAGGCAAGGACTGAACACATGCAATGTCCCCCCGTCTGGCCAACCTGGGATGAGTGTGCCATTGGATGCTGGATTCGAACGGTATGCTGGTGGAGGAGCCAGGCACACCGTTAGGAATAGAGCTGGTCGATTCACGCAATCTTCTGGTGGATCGTGCAATGCCGGTGAGACTGGCATCGGAAGGGCACCGAGGAACAGGAGGAAGCGACACGCCGATGAGATGTGGCTAGTGCGGGGACCGATGGCTGGTGGCCCACAAGATGACCTCGTGATACCAAGCTTCGGAGGACACGTCGCTGTCGACGTTTGGAATGGTATAGAGCGAGGTGTGCTGAGATGCCATGCTCGGTCGCCGCTATGCAAGCAGCTAGTCACTACGCTCCCTGACCTGAGCGATGTTGTACAGGCCCGGATACGTGCGACCGGGTTGGCCCACCTTCTTGCGATTATGTTCCAGTTCCTTGACATGGAATTGATATCCGCTTTTGTCGAGAGGTGGCAGCCGGACACGAACACATTTCACATGCCTTTCGGGGAGATGACCATCCTGATGCACGACGTAGAGATGATTCTTGGCATTCCTATCGTGGGTGGCGCTGTTGCGAGTACCATTTCGGTGGAGAGTATTCAGGAACCATGTGCTGAACTATTTGGGAAAGACGTGGAGTCCTTCGTCGCGGAAGACTGGAACGGGGGTAACATAGATGGCCAATCATTGATGGCGAGGTGTGTAGCGGCGGGTCAGAGCGATAACTTCCAATTTATGTGCTACATGTTGACCTTGTTTTCATCAACGCTTTTTGTGGATAAAACTGGGAATAAGGTTAGAGCCAACCTTCTACCTCTACTTGATTCGCAGTTGTCCTGGGGCTCGGCGACATTGGCCAGTTTGTATCTACAGTTGGGAATTGCGTCCCTGTCCAAGGCGCGCGGCCTATGCGGCTGTTGCACGCTGCTGCAAGCATGGATATACGAGTACTTTCCAATGTTTCGGCCGAGGCTGAGTACACTGCCAGCTCTTCCGGGACGCGCCAGCCGGTGGCACACAGGGGATAAAATGGGGAGGGATACTGGGAGGCTGGCTACCATCCGGTGTCAGGTGGTAGCCTTACAGCCTGACCAGGTATGAATTCCATGCTTTTACTCTTATTCTAATAGTAGTGGGTAGATCGGATTCCATAGGAACGTTACATTTCTGTGAAACACGCGCAGGTGGATTGGTTGCCATATGGACTGGACGTGGTTAGGGCTGCTAGGGGGAGGACTCACTACCGCGGCGTGATTCGATACCTCGAAGCAATGGAGGCGTACATGCCAGATCGCGTTGTGCGCCAGTTCGGTCTCGTACAGGGTATACCGCAGAGTCTTATGATTGTGCCAGAGCCTTGTTCCCAGCCCGCTGATCCAGCCAGCTATTCGGTGACTTATCCAGGGATGCTGCAGCTAACCCTATGGCATATGGCACACGCTTGGTACGACGGTCAGCTTGTCGAGTTCCCGATTGCCACAAGTCCGTCAGAGTGTACCTTGGATTATGAGGAGTGGTACGCGACTCATTCACACCCATTGATCGCGAACCCTGAACTTGCTGCCACGAGTAGACGGGATAGGACACATCATCAGTTATCGGTAAGTTTTCTCCAACTGTTTGCTTTGAGTAATTGTATTACATTTGATTGTTTCGTTATTGAAAAATGTGTTTCCTGTGCATCAGATGCTGAGTGACATGATGAGCGACTTGGATCCGTTTGACTCGACAACCGTTGATGGACTCGGCGACCCGTGCATGAAGGAGTTGTTGACTACTTGGATCGGTCGTCGCGATGAGTATCGCAGGCTCGGTTATGGACCCATTCCCTAGGCGACTGTTTGCTTATGTATGTACCCACTATTTGCCCACAGTTTGCTCATTTATGTAATCGCAATTGTTTGTGCATGTCAAATTTATAAGTCATCGCTTTTTGCAACGGTAACGCTTTCAGACTAATTGTAACGCTTCGATAATAATTGTAACGGTTGCGTACATGCCGAAATGTTTCACTGGGTACAATAGTTAATTACTCTCATTGTATGCTTTGGTCCAAGCCCTTATCCTCCTACGAAAGGGTAACTCCCAACCGACGACATCAGACTTCCTCAATGTGGTCCATAGATTAACCACGGGGGGCATGGGACAGTTTTCCTTCACGTGTATCCGAACGAAATGGCTTGCACTGCGTACGTATACAATGTGTAGCTCCCTCCTTGTTCCATCCTCGCCCCCACCTGCCCTCAATGGAAGGACTGTACAGCAATAGTCTGCCGACCCATTCTCTAAAATGTAATATAAAACTACAACCGTGTTGTAGTAGGTGGCGACAGGAAACATGTCTGCAATGACCGTGAACCAATGCTCTGGACCACACGGACCTTTGGTGTGGTGTATACGGGCTCTAGCTAATTCAACGTTGTCTTTCGAACCGTATATGGGAACATAGTCAGGCCAATGAGTTGATATCTCGTTAAACACTGCCCGACGCGCTCCAGACCATTCACCTTCACCGTCTACATGGAACGCATCAGCAATGCATCTGAAACCACAGTTTCCATCACTCACGACATCGTTCCAGCCTTCGATGTAACGCCGAACAATGTGGGGGACACTTTCGAGGAACGGGAATGTCACTGTAGGAGAAAACAGTAAGATTAATTTCTTTGTAAGAAATTTAATTCAATAGGAAGAATGGTGTTTGTACTTACCGTGCCGGCTACCGCTCCGTGATGTGGTGCGCCCCGGGGACCTTGAGCTACGCCCGTATCGCCTGTTCACGTGCTCGTGGTAGCTCGGTGAACGTCGGGTTGATCTTGATCGGGGGACCTGCTCGCTTGGTCTCCCACGTGCACTAGTACAATTGTCCGGCTCGCCAATGCCGCTGTCCTCCGGACGCAACTGCTCATCTATGTAGCTTGAAACTCGTCGGCGGACCGAAGGGTCGCTGCGTGCCAGCTCCTCCAACTGAGTGTTGAACCGTGACTGATCCTGTTCAGCCCTCGAAATGTTTTCCATGCTCCGCACGAGATCACCTAATGTCAGGCTCTTAAACAGCGGATGAATGTCGTCCAAGTACAAGGGCATTCCTTGTTTAACTGCCCTCGCCATGACGCATGCACACGGTATTCCGTGAGTCGAGCGCAGTACACAACCACAGTATGCGTATACCTGTGCTCCGAGTGCATCAATCCTCCCGGACTCGACCGTCAATTTATCCAGACAGTATTTGGACACATTGTTGATCAAGTTGTTGAAAAGGGCCCTACGGTGCAATCTTCCAGTGCACGTTCTTGATTTCTCCAGGTTGGTCTTGATCATAGTAATTTGCGCGGCTATCTGCAGGTCGACACGCCTCCATATCGTATCCAGTGAACCAGTTGACGTTTGTAACCACCCTTTCAATGACGAGTGTGCACTTTCGACCCTGCATGTAGTTGTGTTCCCGAAATGCAGAAATCTGTTCGTCCATGCCCGCACAAATTTCTCCTTATGGGGGTTGAGCCACGTAGTCTCAGCGTAACTAATAACAGCTTCGCTCCAAGACCATCCAATCCTCATGTCCACCAAGGCGGCTTCGTACTCTGAAACGGTGGACGCATTGCAAACCCGGAACCATGCACCATTCTTGAAGGCTGCCCCGTTCCTCTTATTCCCTGTCAGCACAGTAACACGTGCCTCCACATCCTTGTTAATATGCCAGGTGCAGAGCAAATGATTCGATTCTGGAAACACAGTCCGAAGTGGCCTAATCAGTCCCATCTCTCGATCGGTGACCACAACCTCAGGGAACGGTCCATCCACAAGCAAGTTCTTGAGTGCGTTCAGCACCCACTCATAGGTATCTGCCGTTTCTTCAACTACAATTGCGTAGGCAATCAGGAAATTTGTGTTGCAAGGAGACATCCCAACCATCTCAATGAATGGCATGCCGTAGCGATTAGTCTTGTACGTTGAGTCGATGGCCACAACCCACGGAAACGTGCGAAATGCGACAACAGCATCGGGATGAGCCATGAATAAATGAGTCAAAGTACCATCAAGTGCTGAGCGGTGACTAGTGAGTAGTGACATACCCTTTCGAGGTGGCAAGATGCAAACAATTCTCCGCTGTGTTGCGCCCGCCTCGCCTTTCTGTTACATATGCCGATCTCTCATTGTACACCTGCCTAATGGTCTGATGCAGGTCTGGAAACGAATGACTGAGGCTGGCATTGATATGCTTGGGGGCTGTTTCTGAATCTGTCAAATCTCTAATCATTTGTTTTGCGTCCACATGGAGCTTGCAGCTCTGTCTGTGACCCTCAGCGTACACTGAGAAAGGGTGGTTGTGCATCCCTCGTCTAGGATCCTTGCACGGCACTACATTCCAACCGTCCCCCGTGCTACTCTCTTTCAAGACAATCGTGAATGGACAGTCACAACTTCTAGTCGAAGTGTTACTCCGTCGGACTACATCGGGATCGCTCGTATCGATAACCTTATCTTTTCGGCCCCGATTGCAAATGCAATATAACCTCAGGGGACCATTCCTATTCTTTTTGTAGGACCCCGTGACAAGTTCAAATCCCACTTGCAGAGCAATCCGTTGCAGGTAGGAATAAGCCTCAGCGTGACTTGGAAACACACTTGAGGTGGCAAATGGAGAGTATCCATTCCGCTCTGCAGCAGCTTCACATGACTGATTGTCATCCTTAAACAGCAATAAACATCAAGTAATTAGTTACACTCAACTGCTATACCAACAACAATGACGTCGTCAATAAATGTTCAAACAAATGAATTGTTTAAAAAAAACATACAATAAAGTAAAAATTATATTGGAGGAAATAAATTTAGGCTCACACTTACAACGTTACATAAATAACTTTTACAAACCAAGAAGTAAGTGCATTGCTTGATTTTTAATTATCGTCAGAAACATATATTGAAATATGAACAAATAAAGATAAAATTATAGTTAAAACGTTAAAACATATATTTAAATGTGAAAACATAAAGATAAAATTAAATTAGAAGAAATAACATTACAATTATAAAAGTCCCGTACATGAATTAACTCCCTAAACTGAAATTACATTCATCCATTTCAAATTGTCCTACTTACGGACTTAATGGTGCACTGCTCCATTTCTTATTAACAGCTAAAACTTACATGTAATTGTAAAAAAAAAATGTGATAATAATAGGAGATAAATTATTGTAGATAAATTAACAACAAAATTACGTAACAAAATTAACAACAAAATTAACGTTACTGCTATTAATAGGAGATAAATTCATAGGAGATAAATGTGCAATAATTTTTACGTAACAATTAATAAATTAAAACACAAAGATGAGCATAAATTTCTACTGCAAAAATTAATAAATTTAACTATTACTTATGGACAGAAAACTAATTAGTAAAATTACCTCCGAAGACATGAAATTTCTAACACCTTTGTTTGGAGTAAAAATTTGGAGAGTAAAAATCTGGAGAGTAAAAATCTGGAGAGTAACAATTTCGAGTTCCTCATATTTTTAGAAACACTTTAATAGCAGTAGAAATTACTAGTTGGGGAGAGGAAGCCCCTCCGGCTCGCGCCCAGGCCACGGCGAGCGGAGGCAAGTCCGGCTCGCGCCCGTGGCATGGCGAGCGGAGCCCGTCCAGCTCGCGCCAAGGGCACGGAGAGCGGAGGCCCGTCCGGCTCGCGCCCAGGGCACGGCGAGCGGAGCCCGTCCGGCTCGCGCCCAAGGCACGGCGAGCGGCGCCCGTCCGGCTCGCGCCCAAGGCACGGCGAGCGGCGCCCGTCCGGCTCGCGCCAGGGTCACGGCGAGCGGAGGCCACTCCGGCTCGCGCCAAGGTCACGGCGAGCGGAGGCCGCTCCGGCTCGCGCCCGGTCCGCTGCGAACGGACCGGCGGCCAGTCGCGGCCAGGCCGTCGCGAACCGGAGCCTCCGGCGGCGCTCGGTGGCGGAGCCGGGAAGCATCGGCGCTACCGCGGCGCCCGGCATCGGCGGCGGTGGTCGGCGGGATCGGCGGCGGTCGGCGGTGGTCCTCGGCGGCGGTTTCCCTTCTCCCATTTAACATTTTTCAATTTAAAATCTTCCAAATACAATATATTTTTAAATGTATATTGTATATATACAGTATAAATACAGGGCGTGAAATAGAAACACCCAAAAAATGCATGAGCTTAGTGGGACACGTGGCCCAATGAGGGAGCGACATGTGTCCCATTTGGACCAAAAAAAAGGGCCGCATTTCAGCGGCCCTAGCAGCACATGGGTGCCATATTTTTTGACCCCATCAACGGTCTCTTGACCGGTCTCTTAGCAAGAGACTCTTGAGTGGTCTCTTGTTAAGAGATCGCTCAAGAGACCACCACTGTGATGATTTTCGGTCTCTTGAGCGATCTTTTAATTTTAAGAGACCATCACTTCCCATGCCCTAATTCTCCTTTTAATTTGGTGCTCTTGCATTTTAAATAATACTTTTATCATTATTACTAGTTTTAAGCATGTAGAATTCTTCTGCTCCTATTTTTTCACTACCAATTTATCGCAAATTATTTAAAGTCCTTTCCTAAAATAACTACGTAGTAGTTATTGAAATTAACTCTTCTTTGGATGGTTATGAATTTCTAACTGCATAGCATTTATAATTATCTGGCCACTCCAAACCCTTTTTTATCTTATATTCTACAAAAATGTGAGATTATTATTCCATCATAAATTAGATTCTAGGTTTTTAGGTGCATGTCCTGTATTCTTACCCAAAATCTTGTAAACGATCGTATTTTCACGTGCTTATGGAAATAAGTGATTTAATTAGAATAATAGAAAGTAAAATTGTTTAGTTGCAAAATTAAAAATTTATTATGAAACATGCAGGCAACCTGAAAATTTTATCTTCATTTCTTCTAATTTGCAGTTTAAACCTTAATTTTTTCATAATTTATGAAAAAATTATTTTTCAAGAGACAGACTCATATTCTTATAACGATGAAAATTTTATGAAATTTATAATAATAAAAAAATTACTAAAGTAAAATATTGAAATTATAATTTATAAGTGATCATTTATGATATGAGATATGTTAAAGATTTAGTTTAATTCTTAAAATAGTGATTTTTTAAAAGTAAATTCACCTGTGATGGTACGGGGTTTGGCTGACCCCTACCTGTTTATTAATAAAAATAAAATACACATAAAAAGAGGGGGGCTTAATACCTTACCTCTGATAACTTATCTAAAGATCTTTTATCTGTACAATGACTTGATAACTAACCTAAAGATCTTCCAATAAAAATGTGGGTAAATAACAATACTACTGTTATTCATACAAGATTTTCCTATAGTCTATTCTAAACGAATCTGAGGTATTCCTTCTGCATCCAACTTCAAATGTCCAGCAATTTTCTGTGGCATATCTGCAGAATAGAAATAGTTACTTACCTGGTTTCGGCTGGCCATATTTGCAAGGGAGTCAGCAGCTCCATTTGCTTCTCTGTATATGTGTTGAAGTGTGAAATTCATTTGCTGGAGTAGCTGCAAGATCTCTCATCTGCTGCTGACTTTTCCATGGTATCTTGAATTGTTTGTGAACCATTCTGATCAGGATTTTTGAGTCAGTTTCGATTTCAATGTTGTTGGTGTCGTGAGCTTGAGCTAGTAGTATTCCATTCAACAGAGCTGTTGTCTCTGCCTGCGAACTTGATTCAGCTGTGAAACTATTACTTTACCTTTATGATCTCTGATACAACCTATACCTGCATTAATATTACTTAGACAAGAACCATCAGTGTTTAGTTTATATTTTGAGGATAAGGTCCACCTAATTATCCTTAATGGTCTCTAGATTATGGGTTTCTGATATAAAAGTTTTGGAATATGTGATAGTTCCCACCTAAAATATAGCTTGAATGCCAATAGGGTGTCATTAATGTGGTACAATATTCTTTTGAATATGTTACCTGAGACTGGCTTTATCCCCTCAAAAATATAAGTACATCTAGCACACCAAAGGCACCAGATTACAACACATGGTATGATTCTGACTAACTTAGCAAATATTGCATCAGAGGTGGAAGTGTTCCAGTAAAAGTAAAATCTATCCTACAGGAGCTGAAATGTATTAGGAACCAAATTGAATGTTTTATCTATTGAGTTCCAGATCTGTTGCACCTGATCACATGTGTTAAAACAATGGTGTATAGATTCAGAATTATTAAAGCAAAAACAGCATCAAAAGGTAGGTGAAACTGGAATCCTCAAGGACATCTAGTAAGGCTATAAGTCTATTTAGTAGTTTCCAGTTTAAATAGGTTATTTTCTTTGGTAATAGATTAGACCATAGATGTTTGAATGAGGGAATCTTACGTTTCTTTCTTCGAATCAATTCATATGCTGACTTTATTGTGAATTCACCACTCTGTGTTGGTTTCCAAATTAGTATATGATCATACTTAGGAAAAATTCTATGTTCCAGATTCAGAATTGAGATGATGTTATTAGGAAGCATGTTTCTGAGGTTATTGGTATAGAATGTTTTATAATTATGAATTCAGCTACAGTTCAGTCTGGATATAGAAGTTCAGAAATGTTCTGAGCATGGTCTGATAAAGGACCAACTTCAGTCCAACTTGCATTCCAATAGGAAATTGAACCACATCCTATTTGAACCTCTGTATTAGGTAGTGCAATGTTTTGAATCTCTTTGATTCTTTTCCATATTTTGAGGTTTTATGAGTATCACTAATAGACCACATGGTTTGGGCCCAAAGTGATTTTCATGTATGTAGCTTCCACCATAGTTTGATGGAGAAACTTTTTGTTAAAGTATTCAAGTTTTTAAAATTTAAACCGTTTTCCTCTGTTGGAAAACATAGTTTTGGGTATGAGTTCCATATTCTCTTCTTTTGATTATTTTCCGAGTTAGAATTACAGAAAAATCTTTCCAGTGTTTTATGAATTTGACTTATGATATGTTTGGTTGGCTTCAATACAGTTATTAAATGAATTGGCATGGTTGTTAAAACATGTTTGATTAATACTGCCTTTCCTGCTGGAGAGAGCAGTTTATTTTGCCAATGATTAATTTTGTTTTGGATTGAAATTAACATTCCTTGGAATAAGGAATTTTTTGCTCTTCATGTGTAGATAGGGCATCGCAAATATTTAAATGGTCGGGAGCCTTATATCATTTTTGTTTCTTGTTTGATTAAGGTTATGATTCTATTAGTTTTGAGATACAAAATAATGATTTCTCAAAGTTAACTTTTTGTCCTGTTGCTAATTCAAATGACTTTAGAAAACTGATTATTGTTTTAAGTCCATGTTTAGAGTATTTTAAAAGAATTGTTGTATCATCAGCAAAGGAGATGTGTGTGTATGATTTCATCTTGTAGGGTAACTTATAAGACTGAATATTCCCATATTTATAGAGGAAATTCATGTTCTTAGAAAAATCCTCAACCATTAAGATGAAGAGTAGAGGTGATAGTGGATCTCCCTGCTTAAGTCCCCTAGATGCTGAGAAAAAACCTATTGTTTTTCCATTGATTAATAAGGAAAAGAAAGCATATTTGATATTCCTCATTATCATATTTACCATAATGGATGAAACCCCTTGTTTGATTAAGATTTTGGATAAAAATGACCATGAGACTCTGTCAAATGCGTTCATCATATCCAACTTGATGATCATATTATATCCTCTTGTTTTAGAATGCAAATGATTTGTTAGCTCTTGCATTAGAAAGGAAATTATCAGCAAGTTCTCTTCCAGAAACAAATGCTGATTGCTCAGGACTGATTATCAAGTCTAAACAGCTTTTAAGTCTTGTGGAAATTATTTTTGAAAAAAATCTTATTTGTGAAGTTGCATAGACTTATAGGTCTATAGTCTTTGAATGTTGAACACACATATTTTTTTTGGGATAAGTATGATCAGTGCTGATGTGATGGCTTTAGGTATTTCTTTTCCATAAAAGAATTCTTCTACTGCCATCAGCACATCAGTTTTCACTATCTCCCAACACTTCTGGAAAAAGAAACCAGAGTAGCCATCTGGTCCTGGAGCTGAATGGCTATCCATATATCTGACTATATCTGTTAATTCTTCCATTGTTATTTTCTTGTTAGATTAGAGTTCATATCCTCAGTAACTACCTGTGAAATATTTTCCATTATCCAGGCAGAATTGATTCCCGAGGGATCCTTTTGTTCTTCAGTTAACAGTTTTGAAAAGAAACTGATAGCTTCTTTCTCTATGTCTTCAGGTTGATTTAACCATTAGCCACATCTTTTTTTATTAGAGAGATTGTTTTCCTTTTTTGTTTACTTAGGATTGATTGATGAAAGAATTTTGAATTTGCATCACCTTCTTTCATCCATTTTAATCTTGATTTTTATTTCAGAAAAACTTCTTGATTAGTTAGGGCTAACTTCAATTTTGCCTTGGCAAGATTTAAAGCTTGCATGTTTTTATTTGATTCAATTTCCTGTAAGTCTTCTTCAGCTTTTAACACTAAGTCTTCACGGATTTGGACATCATCAAAGATGTTCCCAAAAATATTCTTGTTCCAGACTTTAAGGATATGCTTTAAGTGTTTTAGTTTAAATACTAGTCTCTGCATTCCTCTTTTATTAGTGTGTATTCCAAGCATCTTCAACTAACTTCATAAATGTTGGGTGATTGACCCAACATTCTTGAAATTGGAAGGGTTTTGGATTAGATTTTGGGGATGTTTCTGAAATATGCACAATCATTGGGGTGTGGTTAGAACCTTCCCTGGCAAGTGTTTTAATTTTAGAACTTTGGAACAAAGACCACCATAGATTGTTAGAAATTCCCCTATCCAATATTTTCCACACCCTACCTTTTGGCCTCATTCCAGTCCAGGTGAACAAGCTTCCAGAAGTTGGGATTTCAGTCATGTTTTGGTCATTTAGGAAATTATTAAAATTTCTTATAATGCTCTGGTCAGGGATGGATTTGCCTAGGTATTCCTCAATCTTTGAGATTATATTAAAATCTCCCATTAGGCATAAAGATTCGTTTTTCTTTTTTGCTAAGGTTTGCCACCGATTTCTTTCCTGGATTGTGTGCTTAGCATCAATGAAACCCATCTGACATTCTGATGAGAAATTATTGGATCTAATTTTTGTTTTGATGACATGTTCATCTACAGAGAAAATATCCACTGACAGTTCATCATCCCATAGTATCCAAATCTTACAATTAGGGTTGGCAAAATAATTATTGAAACCTAATTCTTTAGATATATCATGTGCTTGGTTAGAGCTTATGAGCGGTTCCATTAAGGCACATAGATTGATTGTATTGCGTCTTTTAATATCTTTTAATCTAATTTGAGTAGGTTTGTTACATATTCCTCTTATATTCCATACACATATATTTAGAACTATCATAGGTGTGTTTTGGAAAGGGTAAAAAATGAACGGGTAAAGACCGTCTTAGAGTAGTCTTTTTTGTTATACTTCCTCTATTTATTCTTAATGTCTTTGGTGTTAGATTTGAGAATAGCATTAAATCTTGTCTGGGCATCAGTTAAGTTAGTCTTTAAATCTTCAAAATTAAGTTTTCCCTGATTAAAGATTTTTTCCTTCTGTCTCTTAGATGTTTCTGTGTTAAGCCAATCAAGATCTTTAAAATTTTTCTTGCTTGATGATAATAGAGGGGAGTTTCCTCCATTGATTTTGATAAAGTCTTCTCCAGCCTCTGGATTAGTCAATTCTTAATTATTCCTTTGATTAGTTGTTGGAATGTCCCTGATCTGTTGCCTTTTAGGGTTAGAGCAGTTAGGGATATCAGATTTTTGTTTCGTTTTGGATATTTCCTGGGTTGACTTTTCAGACACTACCAGCTGATTCTCACCAAGTTTAGCTAAAAGTTTAACATTTTGAGGGGAGCCCAGGCCAGAGGGTAAGTTGTTAGATGTGTCATTATTGGTTTGTTGTTTCCCTGGTAACAAATCCTGCTTGAGTGGTAAATTCACATTCTGAGAATTGGTTAACATAGAAATATTAGCTTGATTTACAGATGGAAGTCCAATAATTCCAATCTATTTTACAGGGTTAGTAATAAAAGAATATTTAGTATGAGGTACAGCTGGAGTCACATTGGGAATTTCTGATGGAAACTCTGTTATTCCTAACTGCTTCTCAGAGTTCAAGACATTGGAGTCTTTATTATGAGTCAAGTGTGATACCTGGGATCCTTATCCAAGGATCCAAGGACCAGATCTTCAGAACTTGCTTCTTTAGGTACCTGTGTATCATCCTTGGCTACTTCCTTGTCCTGTAAAATCTTCTTAGAGAGATTATCAGTTTTGCTCTTGTGAATAGGAATAAAGATATTTTTTTTGAATTGAAATGCCAGATGATGATGAACCATTTCCTTTACCTTTATGCATGTCTTATTCATCATTGGAAATGGTTTTATTACCTGGCTGGGCTACTGATTCATTAGGCCTGTAAGGTGTGAACCTGGAAGTGTTCTTGTCAAACCTGCAAACAGTATATGTGTTCTAATTTTAGGCAGTTAGAGCAATATATAGGTACTCCCTCATACTCTATATATTGCTAAAAACCTATGTCTCTAAAGCTTAACCAAATTCTTTCCAACATGGGTTTGGTAACATCTATTTCGACACAAATTCTTGCCACATATGGCCTGGTTCTATTTAGAGAAGCTCTGTCTACCCTAATTGGAGTACCTACGATATTCCCAATAGACATTAGAACCAATAATCAAAGAATTGTTGTGGTAAACCATATAGGGCAATCCATATAGGGGCAGTGGGAGAGTCTGCATTAGGGTTAAAATTAGGAACTCATATGGTCATTCGAATTGAATGCATGCCAAAGTTCCATATCTTATGAAGCCAACATCGATAATAATCATCAGGTAAAGGAAGGATATCAGAACCTGTCGATTATCTAACAGGGTTATGTTGTTGTGGCCTTTGAATCCTGCGGTGTGGAAATCTTTACGGAGCTTGTCGAGTTGTGGCCAACTACGAGAAAACTTCCCTACTAGAGTCCATCTGAGGGGGGCTTCCAACTTTGAGCATTCCTCGTCAGTGAAGTGCAGACCAGGCTCTCCCAGATGTTCAATTTTGGACTTTGGAATGAAGGGAGCACTGTTGTCGATTTGGATTTTGAGGGAAGTAAGATTTAGGGCTTCTTAGAGTTCTTGATTAAGGGTTTGGGCATAAGAGATAGGCAGTTTATGGGTGATTGGTGGTGGCTCTGCCATATCGGCGGTGCCAGAGTGGTGAAGGAGTGGTGTGATTGAGTCACATATCCGTTGAAACCGGAGTAGAGAGGAAGAAGAAGATTGATGTTAAAATAGTGATATTAAAAAAATAAAAAACTATAAATTCAAAGCAAATTATACAACATCCTCAAAATACCAAAGTACATGAGATCTCCAGAAATATATTATTGAATTAAATTACATTAATCAACCCTAAGTTACTCTATAACTATAAATTTTTGGAGTGTTTTTCAACATTCCACCAAAATTTTGATTTATTTAATATTTCTATATTTATGCAAGAATAACAAAAATCATGTATTTTGGAGCAATGGATAATGGGGTAGAGTGTTTTTGGGCCACAATGTAATTTTCCAAGACTATGTAGAAGTAATCAATATTGGCTTTTGAGATCCTTCTGTTCACCCATACATGCCCAGATTGCAAATTCGCAATCATATATTAATGAATTGCATTTTGATGTCACCAATTTCATGATCCGACAACTCCAATTTTCTTGGAGGACCTAAGTGCAAGAAGTAAAAACTCTATTCGTAACTCTAAATTGAAACCCGCTCGAACGTGATGCAGACCTATACACCCCCATTTTTTTCCAAATCTGTAATGGAACATTTATCAACAATCAAGAGAAGGAACATACATGTAATCCTTTCCGATTTCCTTTTCTTACTTCTAAGTAATCAACTTTAAAGTACTCTAGAACATGTACCAGCGCTTTCCAATATTTCACCAGAAAAATCATCTATTTAATATTGATATATTTAGGAATGAATAACAAAAAATCATGTATTATTGAGCAATGGATAATGGGGAAACACAATTTTGGGCCATAGTGTAATTTTCCAAGACAGTGTAGAAGTGATCAATGTTGAATTTGAGGCCCTTCTGTTCACACATACATGCCCAAATCGCAAAGTCGCAATTGTATATTATTCAATTGCATTTTGGTGTCGCCAATTTCGTGATTGGACAACTCCAAATTTCTTGGAGGGGCGTAAGTGCAAAAGGTAAAAACTTTACTGGTAAATCTAAATTGAAATTCGCTCGAACGTAATGTAGACCTATACACACCCCCCCAATTTTATTTTCCAAGTCAGTAATGGAATATTTATCATCGATAGGGCACAAGAACATACCTGTAATCCTTTCCAGTTTTCCTTTCTTACTTCTAAGTAATTAACTCTAAAGTATTCTAGAACATGTACTAGAGATTTTCTACATTTCACCAGAAACATTACTATTAATATTATATATTTAGGTAGGAATAATAAATATTATGTATTTTTGAGCAATGGATAATGGGGAAACACATTTGTGGGCCATGTTGTAATTTTCCAAGACATTGTAGATATAATCAATGTTGACTTTTGAGGCCCTTTCGCTCACCCATACATGCCCAAATCGCAAAGTCACAACCGTATATTAGTCACTTGCATTTTTGTGTCGCAATTTTCGTGATTCGACAACTACAAATATCTTGAAGAGACCTAAGTGCAAAAAGTAAAAACTTTACTCGTAACTTTAAATTGAAATCCGCTTGAACATGATGCTTCACTATACACCCCTATTTTATATTCCAAGTCCATAACGAAATATTTATCAACGATCGAGTACACGAACACATCCGTAATATTTTCCTATTTCTCTTTCTTTCTTCTAAGTAATCAACTCTAAGTTACTCTAGAACATCTACTAGTGCTTTACAACATTTCACCAAAAAAAGTTATTTATTTAATATTTTTATATTTAGGCAAGAATAACAAAAATTATGTATTTTTGAGCAATGGATAATGGTCCAAAATTGTGTACAAGCAATTAATGTTGACTTTCGAGTCCCTTACGTTCACCCATACATGCCTACATTACAAAGTCGCCATAGTATCTTATTGAGTTGCATTTTGGTGTCACCAATTTCGTGATTCGACAACTCCAAATTTCTCAGAGAGACCTAAGTGAAAAATGTAAAAACTTTACTTGTAACTCCAAATTGAAATTCGCTCAAACATGATGCTTCCCTACAAGTCTTTAATGGAACATTTATCATCGATCGAACACAAGAACATATTTGTAACCCTTTTTAATTTCTCTTTCTTACTTGTAAGTAATCAACTCTAAGTTACTCTAGAACATCTACTAGCGCTTTCCAACATTTCACGAAAAAATAAATTTATTTAATATTTTTATATTTAGGTAAGAATAACTCAAATCATGTATTTTGGGGCAATGAATAATGAGGAAACACAATTTTGGGCTACAATGTAATTTTTCAAAATTGTGTACAAGTAATCATTGTTGACTTTTGATGCCCTTCCGTTAATCCATACATGCCTAAATCGCAAAGTTATAGTATTATATTATTGATTTGCATTTTGGTGTCGCCAATTTGTGATTTGACAACTCCAAATTTCTTGGAGGGACCAAAGTGCAAAAGATAAAAACTTTACTTGTAACTCCAAATTGAAATCCGCTCGAACGTGATGCTTATCTACACACCCCCATTTTATTTTTCAAGTCTGTAACGGAATATTTATCATCGGTTGGGCACAAGAACATAACCGTAATTCTTTCTGATTTCTCTTTCTTACTTCTAAGTAATCAACTCTAAGTTACTTTAAAACATCTACTAGCGCTTTCCAATATTTCACCAAAATATTATCTATTAATATTTTTATATTTAGGCAAAATAACAAAAATGATGTATTTTGGAGCAATGGATAATGGGGAAACACAATTTTGGGCCGCTGTGTAATTTTCTAAAATTGTGTACACGTAATACATGTTGACTTTTGTGACCTTACATTCACTCATACATGCCAAATTGAAAAGTCGCAATGTTATATTATTCAATTGCATTTTCATGATTTGATAACTCAAAATTTCTGAGAGGGACCTAAGTGCAAAAAGTAAAATCTTTACTCATAACTCCAAATTGAAATCCACTCAAATGTGATGCTTCCCTATACACTCCCATTATAATTTTCCAAGTCTGTACCGGGATATTTATCATCGATCGGGCACAAGAAATTGATTAAGAAAAATACAACTATTCACTTAATAAAGAAAAAAGAAAAATACAAATTTTCTCATCCTACAGTCTACTTAGTTAGAATAGTTTTAATATTTTGATTAAAAAAATATAATTTTAATTTTTTTAATATAATTATGAATACTATATTTCATATGTTAATAAATATATTATTTATAATTAATAGTAGTTTTACAAAATTATTTTTAGCTTTATAAATATTTTATTTTTAAATTTTTAAAACTTGTTGATAAAGTCTTGGGAAAAATCATCTTTCCATTGGTTTATAGATAGACGAGTTTGATTAGAATAAAAAAAGGTAAAAGGTTTTAGTTGCACTATTAAAAATTTGAACGAAGTGCATATATAACTCTATATAATTCACGAATGTGCACATATAACCCTATGATAATTGAAAGTGAAATGTAACCCTAGATAGTTAGTGTGTGTAAATATAACCTTTTCCGGTAGATTCGTGCTGGAATTGAGTAAAAAGACAATTTCACCCCTTTGGGAAAAAAAGAAAGAAAAGAAAATAAATGAAACCTAAAATCCAGAATTTCCTTCTGTTTCCAATCGTTCTCCTCACTGCTTTTAACCCTTTTCTTCCTCTCTGTTTTTGACGCGACAAAGATAAATCGGGGCAAATCCTCGAACGTAGATCGGTGCTGCGTGAACAGAGACCATATCAAGAGCATGGTAACTGGAGGAGTTTCTGGTCTGCTGGGGGAATAGGGAGCGGCGATGTCGGAGGCTAGGGCAGGGGAAGGCGGGGAGAGGGTGGAAGGGGGCGCAGCGGAGGGAGTCGGCAGGGCCTTTGGCGGTGGTGAGAAGAAGGTGTAGAATTTGGGGGATAGAAGGCGGTGGGGATAGGGCTGCGGGAGGCGGTGGGGCTAGGGCCGCGGGAGGCCAGCGGTAATGCACAAGGATGCTAAAACGATGAAACTCTTCGGGAAGGGTCAAACCAAAGGTTACACCGTTCTTCTCTTCCTCAGTGGGTGCTCCCATTTCCATACATGTTCGTTTGAAAATGCCATCCTTTTCCTCTTTAATCCTCATTTTTGTTAAGAGACATTGCCCTTAATGTAAAGCATTGACTGAAGATAGACAATTAGACATATACAGTTCATGTCCCTACTGGGATTTTGTCTGTTTTTTTTTTGCAGTAATGGTCTCATTGATTGTCTGGTGGCGGCGACAAAAATGAGGATGAGGGAGACTAAGGCTAGGTGAAGTGGCGTCGATTAGGGGTGGATTAACGACGAACGGTGGGACTGGTGGAGTTGGGTGGTGAGATGGAGGAGCTAGTTGGCGGAGCTGGTCCATTTGACTCAGTGGCGGGATTAGTGGTGGGGGACTGGGCAGTGGTGGAACCAGGAGTATATATGTTGGGGGGCGAAAAAGAGGTTAATTTTTTTTTTGCAATGCTAAATAAAATAATTTTCAACAAACAACGCTTACATAATAATATGAATACATAATAATTAGATTTTTACAACAAAGAACTATCACTGCATAAAAAACTACATTCCAATACTTGGGTTGCTAGAACTAGAACCACTAACTGCAGGAGACAACTGTATCCTACGATGTTGCATACGCTGATAACGTTGCAAAATTGGTTCATTATCGATCCAACAAAAATCGCCTTCTCAATATGCACTGTAATAACATCATTCATCCATTCATCTCCCATTCTGTTGCGTAAATTAGTCTTGATTATCTTCATGGCTAAAAAAACTCGTTCAACAGAAGCAGTTACAACTGGTAGAACTAAGGTTAACTCAATAAGATGATATATCAGTGGAAAACATGTATGCCTAGTTGTTTGAACCATCTTTTGAG
Source organism: Rubia yunnanensis (assembly GCA_037428765.1). Lineage (NCBI taxonomy): Eukaryota > Viridiplantae > Streptophyta > Magnoliopsida > Gentianales > Rubiaceae > Rubia > Rubia yunnanensis. The sequence goes on from CM075067.1 coordinate 73,573,028, forward strand.
CAAGACTTCCAAAGTCCTCAATAGCCAAAAACTCATGATCAAGTTGCACATTATGAATGAAAGTACTAAGTTGTTGATGAATGCGAGAACGATCTTCTACAGAGAAGTCACTTGGATATAGTTCAGCAAGACGAACTAACTTACCAATATCAAACTTAGAAAATGAATCTCTTGGATCAAGGTAAGCCATACAAGTGAGTAACTCCGTATTTGCTTCCGGAAATCGATTGTTCATTTCATGAATCATCCTATCAACAACCTAGTATTAAAAAAATAAAAGGTTAGCATGTAGCAGTGAAAAAAATTACAAATCAAATCAAATAAGGTATGTAAATTAGAAAAGTAATACCTGAAGAAAAGTATCAACACGAAAGAAATCACCATGAGTCTGCATTTGCGTAAGTCGTTTCCTACGACCACGAATTGTTCGTTCATCTTCATATTAACTACCGAGATGTCCTGATTAACACAAAATGCGTTGACTTCATTTAACAACTCATCCCAACCATTCTCTCTGTATTGTTGCAGCTCAAACTTCATTGTATTCATCAAACTCACAACCAACACAATATTTTGATTGTTTTGTTGCAAAGCATGGGACAAGGCATCTACAACTCCCAACAAACGCTTCATCATAAGCATCACAAAAACAAATTCATAACTCTCCATTTGCTCAAGCAAACCGCTTGCTAAAGATTTACTCAGATTTGCATCACCATCATCGTGGACTTTTTCAATCAATTGCAAAATAGATTCCCACATAGTAATGAAACGAATAATAGTAGTGTAATGTGACCCCCAACGAGTATCCCCTGGCCTTCTCAAACTACTCTCTTGATTTTTGCCTCTTCCACTCACAATATCTCCATTCTCCAATCCCTCTACAATTCTAGCATGTTCTAAATCAAGAAGCATGTTTTTTCTTCTACATGAAGCTCCAACTAAATTCACAATCATACCAAGATAACCAAAAAACTGACACACAGTTCGATTATCATTAGCAACAGCAAGAACAACCAATTGAAGCTGGTGAGAAAAACAATGGACATACCTTGCAGATGAGTTTTCTTTCAATATCAAAGCTTTCAGTCCATTATACTCTCCTCGCATATTTGAGGCTCCATCATATCCCTGACCTCTCAACTTTGACATTGATAATTTGTGCTTTGCAAACAATTCATCAATAGCACTCTTCAAACTAATAGCAGAAGTATTACGCACATGCACAACACTAAGAAAACGTTCAAGAACGCATCCTTGTTTGTTGAAATATCTTAAAACAACCCACATTTGCTCTTTTATTGATGCATCTCTAGTCTCATCAACCAATAAAGAAAAATAACTATCTCCAATATCATTAACAATAACATTTGTTACCTCACTTGCATAAGCACTTGATAGTTCATTCTGTACTTTGGGAGATGTGAGCTTGCAATTTCTAGGGCCATTTTCATTCATGGTCTTAACAACAACATCATTTTGCTTGCAATGCCAGTCAATCATTTCGAGATAATTGCCCTTATTCTGAGAATCCAGCCCTTCATCATGGCCACGAAAAGCCATACCTTGATTTAGCAAGAACTGTGTCACATCCAAAGTGGCTGTCAAATGCGTGCGATATGCAATCTCCGATTCCCGCCCATGTTCCTGATAAGAATGAAGGATACTCTGTCTTTGACGCTTAAATGCATACAATTGTTCAGCTGCATCATTATGAGAACTACCCGCTACGCCAACATGTTTCTTATAGATATCAAGCGCTTTCTTCCAACTGTTAACCCCACTCACAGTAAATGCATCCTCTCCATCTCGACATCCCTTATGTAAATTCCTAAAGAGATAGCAACAAAAGCAAAATGTTGCATCCTTTGACGCGCTATACTCCAACCAATCAAATTTTTTCATACCACGAAGGTTGAAAACATCTATAGTCATTTCCCTGCTTTGTCTTTGGAAAAGAATGACCCTTAAGTTGGCAAGGACCTCTTAACACATATTCTCTCATCACTTGATATCTAATAGAAACATCAAAATCCTTAATAGGTTTACGTTTCCCGGGATCATTTATAACATCATCCGAATTGAACTCAACACGAGAATGCTTTTGACTACTACCCTCTTCATTAATCCTTTCTTCATTTGATTCACTCGGTCTCTTAAAAATAGATGATCCACTACTTCGAATTAAGAATTTATCCATATCCTATTTGACATAAAATAAGAAAAATATGTCAAATTAAATATGTATATGCTATTCAATGTTCACAATTTCTCAAAAATATGTCTAATTAAATATGTCAAAAATATGTCAAATTATTCATATCTATATTTAGCACAATTTTACAATTTCAACACAACCACTAAATTATTCATATCTATATTCAGTATTCACAATTTCATACAAATAAGCAATTCAATTCAAGTTATTCAACATAAAGTACACAACAAAAATATTTTGCTCCTTGATACCTTGCCCTTAGTTTGGCTTGGATGCGAACCACGCGGTTGCTGATTGTGGTTGAAGAAGGGGACGGCGGCAGACGACGGCGGCGCAGCAGGCGGCGGAAGGCGGTGGTTGGCCGGTGGTGGATCTATGCGTTTTATGGCTGGGGCTTGGAGTTGGAGCAAAACGTTTGATATATTGCCTCAACTCTCAAGAGTATATTATTAGGTTAGGCCATTAGTTGTTTAAATTTTGTTTGGGCCAATTGGGTTTCAGTCCAATTGGCCTTATATTTTTTCCCTTCAGCTAAGCAAAACGACGTCGTTTCACTTAAGCCAAAAACGATGTCGTTTTGTTTAGTATAAAAAAAACAAAAATCTTCATCTTCTTCATTCAGCGGCCGTTGCACAGAAATCGGCCTCTTCCGCTCGCTCCGGCACCGATGACTCAAGGGGGGTGGAATCCGGTGGCTTCCGGTGGCTCTAGGCCTAAATTCCGGGCCGCCGGATCCTAGGGGTGGCGCTAGCACCCCCTCGCCCCCCTAGTTCCGCCGCTGGGACTGGGTGACAACTGGATGGGTGACAGGCCGGTCGCTGGAGAAGAGGGGTGTACGACTGAAGAAGAAGATAGGCTTAGGGTCAATTTGTAATGTTTTTTAAATTTTTGCTAAAAGGGCATTTTAGTCATTTAAGATTGGTCAATGGTCGGAAATGACAAGTCAATGCCGGAATAAAGTCCATAGGGTTATATTTGCACTTATGTAAAGTAGATAAGGTCATTTTTGCACTAAAAATTATCTTAGGGTTATATCTAAACCTTCTCAATTATATAGGTTTATATTTGCATATTTCCCTAAAAATTTACTATGCAAAATGTAGTAGTTATAAGTTTTATGACTCTATTAATGAAACCGAAAATTTTATCTTCATTTATTCTAATTTCCAGTTTAAATTTTGGCCTTTCCATGGTTTATGGAAAGACCATCTTTTAAAATATTGATTCAAACTTGTTTATGAAGTAGATTAATTTTACTATTTTCTTTAAAGAATGATTTTTTTCTCAAGAAAATATGGTAAAAATGTAAATTGATCAAAACAGATAGATTGAGTTAAAACCTGAACTGGCCTATACCGGACCCGACCCAAATTAAATTACTTGATTCCAATGGGTCATTAATTTGATTCGACCCAAATAGGCTGGGTCAAAATGGATTGGATCAGATCAAGTTGAGCAATTTGAGCACACTTATTTAAGTTCAGACTGCATAAAACAAGATTACGTGTAAGGAATAAAAAAAATTAGAAGAAAAGATATAGGGGAAATTATCACATCAAATATTAGGAATTAATTATAAAAATAGTTATAATAATTGAAAAATAGAACAAACTATTAAAATTGCACCAAAGGATGGCATCTAAAAAAGTGGGCGCCATTTTCGTAACCTTTTCCTGCCTTTACGATGGAAAACTAAAGGGCAAAATACTGATATGGCCCTATGTTTTGAACGTTTGTGCTGATATGACCTTGTAAAGTTGGAAAGTGCTATTGTAGCCCTGTGTTTTGCATCAAAAGTGCCGATATAACCCTGTGGCACCATTCCAGAATTGACTTGGCATTTTTTTGGCATTGACCATAACTAAAAAGACTAAAATAACCCTAGTTTTAAAACTAAAAATGTAAAGACAAAATTACCCATAACTCTTCTTCTTTTCTACAAACACTGCCACTGCGCCGCGCTTTCCGCCACTGCTGCTCCGCCATCGCCAACGTCGCCGCTCCGCTATTGCCGCCACCGTCGCGCCATCGTCACCACCGTCGCCGCTCCGCCATTGCCACCGCCGACGAAAATGAACCATCACCAGAGAGTAATCAGGAGTATACCAGATCTGGCAAGCAAACTGGAGTCCGCCACTACCTCGTCCCACCACCACCAGCGCTGCCTCACCTAGCCGCCTCACCACTTCCACTACCCCAACAAACCCTAGCACAGGTGAATACTCCCACTGAAGCTCGACGCCACCCCTCTCGAACTAGCTACTGCTGCTAGAACGCCACCTCTCGAACCACCTCCGTCGTCGCAGCTTCACCACCGCCACCACTCGTCCCTAGCCTCGCCACCACCACCACCACCCCCAACCCTATCCTCTACTGAATCGGGCCAACTCAAACCAAAATCCAAAAGCCTAAACTGAAATCAAACTTCCCGACTAAACTGAAATGGAATCGGGCGGAATTGAGCTTACCGCTGCCATCTCTGCTGTGGAGGCTTATAATTGGGATCGCCGCTGTGCCTTGGCCACTGTCTCCGTCGAATCGCTAGGTGGAGCGGAACGAAGGTTAGGTGGAGTGGAGTTTAGGTGGAGCAGAGGTAAGGCGGAGCGGAGATTAGGTGGAGCGGCGGAGCGGAGGTGGCGGCGGTGGAGCAGAGGAAAGAAACCCTCTTTGGCAACCAAAAACCAAAAGGAAAAAAATATGCTCACTTAATCCTACACATGACAAATAATAAGGAAGTACATGAACGAGAGCATAATTATCCTTTCACTTTCACTTTTTCTGAATTTTATTTTTTAAAATAAGGGTATAATAGCCATTTCATGTATTTCCGGTCAAATTCAGGCCTCCAGGGTCATATTAGCACATTCTAGCAAAATACAGGGTTACAATAGCACTTTCCAACTTCACCGAGTCATATTATCATAACCCACCAAAACATAGGGTTATATGAGCACTTTGCTCAAAACTAAAAATAGATAACTACATGAAGAAGAGAAGTGAAACCCTAAAAACTTGGCTTCCTCGTTACCCAAGATGAGATATTTTCTTCCTCTTTTGATGCTGCTATGTTCCAGAAGATAAAATTTCAAATTTACCATTCTTATATCATACTTATTATACCACATTAATCAATCACACGATAATTAACATTTGAGAAAGTCTCAGGAAAGGCAGACTTTTCATAAGATTATGAACAGTTCACAGTGGTTTTTACATTAAATATTTTTTAATAAAATTTAAATATTATATTTTAAAAGTTAAAACAAGTAAGAATATGTATTTTAATATGAAAATATAAAATATGTAATATAAAAATATTCAAAATTTAGTATGTAATTTAACAAATGCAGTGTATAAGGTAAAAAATAAGTGGCTTGTCCATAACATTATGGATAAACCACTTGTCAGGAGACCTATTCACTTCCACAATTATATGTATGAAAATGTTTTAGGATATTTTTTAGGAATGTAATTTAATTCAGTAATATATTTTTGGAGATCTCATATACTTTGTGTATGGTATTTCGGATATACCACTAGTGGAGAAGTCTTGATTAAAGTCATGCAATCAAAGTCGGTTCTTGAGGAACCAACTTTAATTAAGATCCGAATCTAGTTCCGAACTCGGAACTCCCTCTTGAGTCTCGCATATCATTTTAAAGTCAGTTTGATATGGATCAAAGTCACTTATGCCTTTAGTGAAAATGGATTAAAGGAGGTTCGATTGTAGAATCGCTTTGAGCGGAGGGCCTTTTAAAAGCCACTATATAATGGAAACCCTAATTTCCATTCCTTAACATAATTTTTCCTCACCCTCACTTTTCAACTCCAGCACCTTCTCTCATCCCTCACTTTTCTCTCATTCCAACCTCTCAATCTCTCACTTTCCTCTCATCCGTCGCCTCCATCAAGCCTAAAACCTAACTCGGCCACCGCCTCACTAACTCGGCCACCACCTCACTAACTCGGCCACCGCCTTCCCTCACTCCGCCTCCGCCTTCCTTACACCGCCACCATGACTCAAAACTTGTCAAAAATTCTGAGGTGACCTGGAACTTGTGTATGGCGACATTTACTGTCTTTTTGGCGAAATGGACACTATTTTGGTCAAAATTACTCGCTCTTTGTGGGGGAGTAATTTTGACAACTTCTGTGGAATACACCTAAAATATTTCTTGTGTTTATGGACCTTGCTCACCTCCGTCAACAATGATGATTTCATTATCTAATTGTTCTTCTTTGGTGTTATACCGTGCAGACATATCATTATCTTCTTCCTCCTCCATTGTTGTTATAATTCGTTCAAGGGGATGGTTATTGTGAGCATGTTCTCATTCATTACAATGAAAACATGTGAGAGTGTTAGAAGAAATTGTATTTGGTGAAGTAGAAATTGATTTACCTGTATTTTGGCTAGGAGACTGATTGGTTGCAATCATTCTCTGATCAATGGGTTCAAATGGTGGATTTGAGTAGGTTTTGGTCAAATTAGGGTTTCCTCGGCCACCCATGTTCGAAATGCTACCACCCTTGGTTGAATTTGGGCTTCTGAAATCAAAGACTTGCCTTTGACCATCATAGCTGAAATTAAAGCTTCCTCTGGGCCTTAATGTCGACTCAACCAACTTGGCCTTGAACAATAAATCTTGCATGGAAACATAATACTAGAGCTTATCTAGAACTTGCAGATTTTCTATTATACCTTCAATAAATCAATTTTTTATAAAGGCATCATTTTCTCTCTTGCCAACTCTTCTCATAGCTAATTCAAAATCTTGCCAGTATTAATCTACAGTGTGGTTCATGCTTCATATTGCCGAGATACAAATGTTTTTCCATGAAATATGTTTGTGGAACATGATGTAATCAAAGCTTGGTTTTCAATCTATCCCATGTAGAGATAGATCTTTTACTAGCAAGTTGTCTTGATTCTTTCAGATCCTCCCACCATTTTGTGGCATAATGGGTGAAAGAATACTGTGTGATCTTGATCTTCTCTTTCTCACGGTAGTTGTAAAGATCAAATAGGTTCTCGATCTGCCTCTCCCAATCTAAGTATTTCATATGATTGTGTAGATCATCAATTCTAGGAATATCCTACTTCAAACCTTTGATGTCATGAGCAGATTCAACTTGTCTTGCAGAACGAGGTGTTGTTGGATTTGATAACTCATCCACCTTCCTAAAATAATCTATGAACCTTGCTCATTATGGAATTTATGACATGACAATCATGGAATTCATTTTAGGTTTATTGTTGGGATTGCCGATAAATGGCGGGATGAACGGATCGTCCGCCATCCTGCTAAGAAGAAATAACTGGTTAGTAGTAAACGTCCCCCCTTCCCCTTTGTTTAGTAAGATCACTCACCAAGTGTATAACACTCATAACTCACAAGGCGAAGTCTAGAACATGTGCAATTTATCAATTCATAGCAGTTTCAAAGCAAAATATGGAGATGAATACTGCAGAACTTATTTCAAAATTTAAAAATATATAAACTCAAAATTGGGCTCTAAGAACTGGAATACCAAATTCTACAAAGAATAAGGAATAAAGCGCAATTTGAATGGCACAAATCGGAGCTATATTAAAGAAAGACTAAATTGTTTTTGTATTCCCCTACAAAGTATCTTATACCATGTTTTGGTCCCCATTTGCAAATTAACCCTTTGATGGTACCCAAAAAATTCAAAACAATTTTTTTGGTCCCCAAAGGTGGTTTTCAGGGAAAGTCAACGGTGAAATTGGTCAAAATATGTAAAATAACCATTATACCCATGTGTTTTAAAAAATAAAGAATAAAAAACAAAATCATTGTCTTCTTTGCATGGTCGTCTTCCTTCATGCCGGAGGAGAAGATGTTGGATTGGTGCCTGAGCCTGCAGCGAGCTTGGCAAGTGCAGAGGTTGTGTAAGAATGGGAAGATCATCGTCCTGTGTTTGCTGCTCACGGTCATTGTCCTGAGGGGGAATCTCACCATCGGAAAATTTGGCATGCCAGAGAAAGATTTGGATGAGATTCGGGCAGTGGAAACTTTTTTTAGGGGAGGCTGGAGGGCTAGAGGAGAGTGGATGGCAGGAAGGCTGGAGGAAGTTGGCATCGCAACGTCGGCGGCGATGGGACAGTGGCACTATGGCGGGACGACGATGGCTTGTGGAGCAGAGCGGAGACTTCTGGCTGGGATGCGCCCCTGCGTCTCTTCCCATTTTGTGATTTGGATAGGTGGATTAATGGCCCAATCCAAAAATGCGTCAAAACCCTGAATTTTGTTCTTTTTTTTCCTTCAGCTTAAGTAAAATGATGTCGTTCCACTAAAAATAATAAGTAAAACGACATCATTTTGATATAATCTGGGCCAAAAAATTAAAGGTTGCAAAGCGGCCTTCTTCTCCGAGCTTCCGAGCTTTTCTTGCCGAGGATGCAAAAAACAGAGCACGACACTGACGGGGAAGCAAAACAGAGATAGTGCCGATGGGGAAGCAAAATAGAGGCGGCGCCGACGGGGAAGCAAAACAAAGGCGGCGGCAGAGGCGGCAGCAACGGCGGCGAAAGGCGGCGGTAATGGAAGGCAGCGGTGGCAGTGGAAGGCGGCGGTGGCGATGGAAGGCGGCAGCGGAATGGGACTAAATTAGTAATTAATCTAACATAAAGCTAATTTGTAATTAGTCTAACATAAAGCCTATTAATTAGTAATTAGCTCTAATTAGCCCAAATTTTAAAAAATTAATTGAAAATATTTTTTAATTGGTAAAATTACCATTACACCCTTGACTATACCGGAAAATCATTTAGTCTTATCAGAAAACCACCTTTGGGGACCAAACAAATTGTTTTGAATTTGTTGGGTACCGTCTAAGGGTTGATTTGCAAATGGGGACCAAAACATGGTATACGATACTTTGTGGGGCACTAAAAAATAATTTAGTCTTAAAGAAAATATGATCAAAATAAGAAGGCTTTACATATGCGACAAATAGGTTCTGAAAATTCTAGAAACTTTTCAGAAAACAAATTGGAATAGGAACTCAAATCCAAGAAAATTGTGGTAAACGATTTTAATGACTTACTTGTCCCCCAAGTCAAAAATTCAGATCAAAACCACCCTCTCAATTGGCTTTTATTTCCTTTTTTTTCTTCCGATTAGGATTTTGACTTTTCTTTTCCTTTTTCAAATCGGATTTCCTTTTTCTTTCTTTCTTTTTCAGCCTCAAATTTGATTTTTCCACTCAATATATCAATCAAAATCAGAATCTTATTCCCCAAGCAATTCAAAACCGTGTACAATTCCCAAATTTATGAAAATAGTAAAACAGTCCCCAAACTTTCAAAATTTGCAAATCTGCCCCAAAATTTTGATTTCAAATCCTAAATTCCGAATTTGAAACCCAAAAGTTTTGGAACTGTTGTGAATCTACGACAACTTGCAAATCTGCTACCTATTTTATTATTTTTGTAAAGTTGTGGAACAAAAGTCGCCTATGCAAAACTTGGAATAAGAAAATGACGACAACTTCCTCTTGATTCAAATGAACTTCGAGGTATTCAAGATCGTAAGAATCGAGAATATGAGAATTTATACATGGAAAACGACACTAGAATATCTTTTTTTTAATAAGGTGTGATCAAGAATCAAAGAACAATTCAAGATCACAGAATCAAAGAACGATAAGAAAACATATAGGCTTATGAGCATGCAATAATTTTCAGAAGAGTTGACGAAAAATATCACAAGCACATAAATTGTTTAAGCTACCTAAAAACTACGAAACTGACTGGGAGGTGAAGGCGGATAATACTTGTTAACACTCAGACCCTTCGATGCCCTTCTGACTCGATTGATAAAGGTGAAAGCGGATAGTAATACCGAAGTATTCTAACTCACGACGTCCTTCGACTCTAGATTCAATCCTCCCGATAAGAAAGATCAAAGAAATACAGTTAAAATACGACACGAAAGAGTTTATAAATTAAAATAAATTTGAAAAGAAATTCAATAAAAATGCAAAACCTTTTTTTTCTCGGCCTCAGTAGATCTTTCGTTTTGCTCTGATACCAACTGATATGAATCTCCTTGCGAATACTCACAATTGCGGAATTAATATCTTTGATCTAGTGAAAGGATCTGCAAACCCTCACTATCTCGCACGAAATTCAGGTATCTAGCCCTCGGGGTATGCCTAATCTCGACTTGCTCTCTAACTAGCCCTCAAGATCAGATTACAATATTTATTGATACTTAACTAGCCCTCAAGGTTAAGCAACAATGGAATAGCTCGTAAGCAACAATAGTGTGAACTCAAAGGTTTATATTTCTGAATGATGATTGTGGTGTAAATCTCGATAATCCAACCCATTATTTATAGGGATGAATTCGTCCAAAACCCCAGTCCTAATCAAGACGGGATTTAGTAATTCCTGTAAAAAACTGAATAGAATTATGACAGCTTTAAGAAGGTAAAACCATATTTAACTAAAGTACCTAAAATAAATTGTCTATGGCCGAAATTCATCCAGATTACAACTTGGATGAATATTGCCTTATCTAAACTTACCAAAACTAATTCTAATAAGAATAAAACTCAATATTTTTGAAACATTAATGGACTGGTTCGAAAATTAGCTCTTCAAAGCCCACATGGCCGAGCTCTACAGTCTAGGATCCAAACTGAAATAATTTTACAATATTTTATAGTGATCACACTACCTCATTAAAAACTCAGTGGCAAAAAAGAGTATAGTGTTCTTCATGATGTATTCAGTTCGTCGATAATCTTGAATAATGAATCCAAGATGTCGATGGTGACTCATTTTTCAATTCTTCATAAAAAAGTTGATCCATGAAGCATTTAAAGCGTCATCAAAGCATTTGATATTCGTATCAGGAAGAATCTGTGGGTATTTTTGTCATTAAAATTTTGTTTAAAACTAGGGTTATTTTAGTCTTTTAAGGTTTGGTCAATGCCGGAAAATGCTAAGTCAGCGCAGATAGTGCGAAAAGGTTATGTTAGCACATTTCCTAAAAAACTTAGAGAATCGCACTTTCAGATTTTACGTGATTAGATTGACACTTTCATAAAAAAATTGAGTTGGTTTTATATTTTCCCAAATATCATATAATACAAATAGTTTACTTCGAGGGAAGATTTTGTCATTTTAACTTTCCCTACTTTGTAAAACGGTACCGTTTTGCAACAAACCGTCTTTTCACCACTTCGTCTCCTCTCTGCCACCGTCGCCTCCTCTTCTTCTCCTTTCCTCCTCTTATCTGCCGGAGATGTTTTGCTTTGTTTTGCTTTATCTTTTGTTGCGGATCTCGACTCTCCAACCGGTGCTTCTTCTTCCCAAATCTGTGTTGCCTCTGGTTGTTACCGATCCAGTCTTCAGTTTTCTGGTACTTCTCCTCCTCCGATTATCTACCTTGCTTTCACCATTTTGGGTCGTCATCAACTTCTCTTCGTTTCTCAATTCTTCCAGGCCGTCTGTCAGCGCGTGTGGGACACATACGATTCATTCAAGCCACACCGCCTTCATCTTTAGGGCGTCCCAGTTCTTGCGAGTTCAAGAGTATCTCGTGCTCAATTGTTTCAGTTTAATCTTCATTTTTTGAATTTTAGGTTCTTGGAGAGGCTTACCAAATACTGGGCGATCCTGCACAACGACAAGCTTGTAATAATTATAGGAAATCTGGAACTTCATTGTAAGGTTCTCCCTCTACTCAATATTTGCCATGCTTTTTGAAGTGAGCTTATTAAGGAATATATTGGGCCAGCATGCCATGGAATCAATGACTTCAATGGATATCTTCACAGAAGGTGAAGATTTTAATGGTTTCTCGCATTCGTAGTGCTAATGTGAGTGTTTCATGGATCCTTTCAATGTGTGTTTTTCAATTCTTTGTCGAGTTTGGATATTGGAAATTTGTTATGGTGCTGGAAACTGTTAGCGAGAAAGGAAGAGCGCGGCGTACAACATTCGTCGAACCTCATGATATGGATTTGATATGAAATTAATCAGGTTGTTGTTGTTGTTGCGTATGAAGATGCACATCAAGAATCTCTTTGAAACATCTTTAGCACAATGAAAAAAATATTTTTTTGGAGTTCTTGGTGTTGCATTGAGGTTATCATCAAGAAATGTACCATGTTTCTTCTTGATTTTGTAGTTTCTTATTAGATTTATTCAGTTATCTCATAAATTTTGGAGTTCTTTGTTACTGATCTCACAACAAACATGTGCAGTTCATCATTCTTTAAGACATGATACCCCAGATGAGTTCTCAACCTTAAATGGTTGTCGAAGAGATGTGAAATCTAATCGGAATTAACAAAGAATGTTGAATTTGTCAAGAATTCAGCACCAAAGGCGATCCCCGAGCAGACTTCACACCCTTTATCAAGCCTAATCCATGATGCAAAAGGGGCAGAAACTGCAATTGCATGGAAAAACCTTCCAGTGGCTTTAGTGAAGCTTGGCAAGGTATTGAGTTGAATATTTCTCAAAAGACTGGTTCATCTGGACTCAACTCTTCAGAACAAGTGAAATTTAACTGTGATGTTTTGTTTTTTTCCCTGCAGGAGGTTGCTTAGCAAAGAGCTTTGTTGTGGGTGCTGCAGCTGACACTCTGCAAGAAGCGTGCGCAGCTGAGCGACTGCTGAAATTGCTACGGTGCGGACTCTGAGCGCCACCCTGACTAATCAGAATTCGTGGTCATTCGGGTTGGTACAGTGGTGCAAACAAGATGAGGGCCACAGGTTCGAAATGTCCAGTCACTAGAGAGATAATTCAAGGGGTGTGGATTATGATTATTGAGTTTTAAGATTAATAATAAGATTGTTTGGAATGAGTTGGACTGAGGGTGTTTAATATTAACAGTAGTATTTTTGTATATTATGATAATTGTTTTGGATCATTCTAGGGAATGATGGAAGTAATTAGTCTTGCAGGGGTTATACAAATGGCTGTGTTTGTTGATTATCTCTGTTTTTCTAAATTTTGTGAGTATTGTTGATTGTTTGGCATACCTTGGCATTATTCTGAGCTGCAACTGTCCTTTCTGGTTTTGCAATGTTAATTTTAAGTATAATCCATCGTAGGAAAGCTTTTTCAGAAATGTGGAAATGCTATGAGAATTCTATTGAATATCCTTTCGTTCTCTGAGCAAATAAATGCTACGATTTAGAGAATTTATTAGCCTACATTTGCTGTTGCATTATGTGCTTAAGGTTGATAATTTTCTGCTTACTATGGATGTCAGATAGATATGTAAATTGACGATGTGATTAGAATTGTAGTTGTGCACTTTGCGATAGAATTGTAGCTGTGCACTTTATCAACTGCTCCCAGCTGATAATGTGTAGTTGGGTAGCTCAGTATTGCTATGGAGGTATGATATAGGCATGGCTAATACTTCTCGCCTCTTTGTATATGCCAGCGCTAACCTTGATGGAACACCTTTCTTCTACTCTAAAACACACAACAGACTAACCCTTCTTGGTTGTGATAACACTCTTCTATTTTAGGATCCAGCTGTTGGCAAGAGTAAAGTCTTGTCTGGATGCACATCCCGTTTTCGTACTAGGAGTGACACAAGCAGTTGCTTTGGCGTCAATTGCTGTCTAAAGGATATTCCTTTTTTTAATCTCAAACAATATTGGATCAACTTCACTGCTACAGAAACTTCCAATGATGCGTCTAACTGCACTGCTGAGATCTTGGTTGACCAAAAATGGAAATTGAAGGGCGATCTATTCCTTCCTGTTGTTTGGTGATGAACAGATGCTTCTGAGACAGATGCAGATGCAGTTTGGAAAGTAGCAGTCTTGAGCTGGAATCTGGTATTATTACTACTTCAGGTTGTCAATGTAAAGTCTTTGGACCCCTAACTTGGTACTACAAGATCAACCCTTATTTGCATGGCGCATGCAACCAGGATGAGTTTCAGTGAACTCTTCTTATGCCAACTTCAGCAACTTCTGTATTTGTTTTTGTCCTATTTTACTGTTCCCCGGATTGTTTGCAACCTGTAAGGTAGTATTTAGGATGAGGAAGAACATAATGGTGGCAATTATTAGTAATTCATCATCACTACTATTTGTCAAACTTATCAAATGATCTCCACTTGGGAACTTTATTTTTAGTATATTTAGTCACATGCAGGCTTGGTTATGTATTACTTGCTGGTTTTGTTTTAGCCCGTTACTAAGAATAATGTTGCCTACAGCTCTGAGATTTTTCTTCCTTTGGTTGATAAATCTATCACTCTTTCGTCCCATTTAATAATTTAACTTGAAAAAAGTAATTGCTTATAAAAAAACAGTCTTTCAAAGGGCGGGCTCATTAAAATTATGATTTTATTTTTACTTCTGAGTAACAAAACATATGATGATAACATATACATGTCACTATCCAAAAGAAATATTGTTCACCGTACTTAAATCATGAGATGATTTTGGAGAATAAAAAAAGTTAGCTTTCATTTTTAAACTAAATTAATTATTTCTCTTCATGATTCATGTTGGTTTTGAATGGCTAAACTTCAGAATATAGTTAAAAAATATTTAAATATGAGACGTAAAATTTTTCATAAATTTGTAATCAACAGCATCGCACAACGTGCTATGGAACCTCGCTAGTTCCCTATAAAAAATATTGAAAGAGTAAAAAACTTGTACAAATTAATTTTATAGAAAAGTCAATATTTCGGATGACATATTATTTAGACAAACTATTAGCCTGACAATAGGAGTTCAATGGGGAGTGCCCCTTAGCAGATATCAACCTGACTGGACAGATCGCAGGTAAGGGGACTACGTCTCACTTGAAAACAAATTCACAAAAAATTAATAAAAATGACTCATTTTTATTTGATGTGCGATTCACTCTTCATAAATATTGAGATTTATACATCCCCTATGATAATGTTGTGTATCAATAGTACATTTCTAGCATGTTTTTACTAAATATGGTCATTTAATACGGTCAATTTTTAAGAAATAATGGGAATTTGGACATTCTACGTGTGGTGTAGTTGAATAATGCAAAATAACTCATTTTTTACTTAATGTGACAGTTCAGTAGAATCCACTTTTAAAAAATATTGGGATTTAAAAGGGTGGCATTTGTATTAATGATATTGTAGAAAGAAAGGGTAATAATCGTGTGTCTGTATTCATGATCTCAGGATATATTATATAGTGGTACATGATACCTACACAAGCTAGTAAAAGGTAATAGAATATAATTGCAATTACAAGTAATATTCTAATTCCTTAATACTCCACCTCAAGTTGGAGCATGGGATCAGAAATGCCCAACTTGCCAAGCCGGGAATGAAACTAGTTACGTCCGAGAGCCTTAGTGAACAAGTCCGCAGGTTGGTCTGACGTGCGGATATGCTGACTAACAATAGTACCCAACCGTACAAGATCCCAAACAAAATAACAATCAACTTCAATATGCTTTGTACGTCCATGGAATACTGGATTTGCTGCAATATGAAGAGCAGATTGACTGTCACAAAATAAACACATAGGAGCAGTATGTGAAACCCCTAAATCTTTCAGTAAAGACCTAAGCCATAACAACTCACAACAAGTAACAGTCATAGCACGATAATCCACTTCAGCAGAAGACCGAGAAATTGTAGGTTGCTTCTTAGTCTTCCAAGAAACCGGAGAATCAACAATCATCACAAAGTAACTGGAAAGAGAACGCCAAGTAATCGGACAAGCAGCCCAATCAGAATCACAGTAAGCAGCCCAATTAGAATCACAGTAAGTAGTCAAATGTAACGCACTGCAGGAAGAGAGAAATAAACCTTGAACAGGATGGATCTTCAAGTTGTGCAACACACGAACTGTAGCTTGCCAGTGAGGAACACAAGGAGACTTAATGAATTGAGCAAGTGTGTGAACCGAATAACTAAGCTCTGGACGTGTGATGGTAAGGTATATCAGGCGCCCAACCAGTCGCCTGTACTACTCAGGATAATAGTAAAGCAGGCCATCAACATGCGCCAGATCATGTTGCTGCTCCATCGAAAAGTCCGTCGGTTTAGAGGCAGATAAACCTGTATCAGATAAAATGTCCAAGGCATATTTCCTTTGCAAAAGAAACATCCCCTTCGGTCTTCTAGCAATCTCTATGCCCAAGAAATAATTAAGCAGACAAAGGTCTTTCACATGGAAACAAGAACTCAAGTATTTCTTGAACTCAAAGATGAGCACAGAAGAACTACCAACAATGACCAAATCATTCACATAAACTAGAACATGCAAAGAAACTGATCTACGGGAAAAGACAAACAAAGAGTAATCCACCTTACTCTGAACAAAACCAAATGCTCATAAAGGTTTAGCCTATTTGGCAAACCAATTTCTAGGAGCCTAGCGAAGACCGTAAAGATATTTTTTAAGGTGACATACCTGACCAGGGGGCACGACATAGGCTGGTAAGGGTCGCATAAAAACCTCTTCATGCAAATTACCATGCAGGAAAGCATTATGGACATCCATCTGATGCAGTTCCCAACCACGAATGACCGCAACAGATAATAAGAGGCGAACAGAACTCATCTTCGCAACTGGAGCAAAGGTCTCAGTATAATCAATTCCTTCAACTTGCGATTCCCGAGAACCATGAGGCGTGCCTTATGACATTCAATAGTACCATCTGACTTAAAATTCATCTGGTAAACCCATTTGCAACCAATCGCCTTCTTATCCAGAGGCAGAGGAGCTAAAGTCCAAGTCTAATTGTGCTCAAACACAGTAAGTTCTTCAGTAATAGCATCTCGCCAATGAGCATGTTGTGATGCCTCGGAATACGTGGTGGGATTTGCAATAGATGTTACTGCACCCAAAATTCTCGAATGCATACTAGAAAAATTATTACAATTTACATAATCATTAAGATGGTGGAGAACACCTGAGGATAGTGACGACACATGAGTGAACATAGACGAGGGGGGTCTTCGGTAGTAAGAGCACATGCATAATCATCACAATCATAATCTTCCAAATAAGGAGGCGGTCGGCAAGCACGCGTCACATTGAGTAAATGACGATGCTTTCTTTCAACTCGACCATTCTGCTGTGGTGTATCAACCATAGATGTCTAAAAATGATCCCAGATGCAGCAAAATGAGATCTCAAAGGTAAAAATTTAGTTCCGTTATCAGTCCGAATATGGAGTAGGGTTTGGCCCACTGGTTTTTCACCAAGGCACAAAATTCCAAAAATATAGAAGCTACTTCTGATTTAGCCACTAATAAATAAACCCAAACAGCTCGAGAATAATCATCAACTATAGTTAAAAAATAAAATGCACCACTAGAAGATGGTGTTATATAAAGACCCCAAACATCACATGAATTAATTGAAATAGTGTAGTAGCATTTGTAGAACTCAATGGAAAACTATCTCTAGTCTGTTTTGCTCTATAACATATAGAGCAAGGAACAAAAGTCTTATTAGTGCTAAAATCAATAGAAGAAACAGAAGACAGCACCGTAGAGGAAGGATGTCCAAAATCCTGATGATATAAATCATAGGAAGACACAGAAGCAACTGTTGGAAGAGACTACATGATAGAAGGATGATCACGAGTATCTAGCAGACGAAGCCAAAACACCCCCTTTCTGTTCACCCATGCCAATCACTTTCCTCGTACTGATTTTCTGTAAAATGCAATAGTTTTCAATAAACAAAGCTAGACATTTTAAGGCAGATAAAACTCTAGAATATGATAATAAGTTGCACCGCAAAGTAGGTATATATAGCACATGAGTAAGAGTGACAACACCAAAGGAAATGGAACCATATTGATATTGGGTAGTAGATTACATAGAGTCATCAGGCTAAACAACTTTCATAGTGTCAATAGCAGTAGTAAGATCAGTAAGAGAACCCCTGTCACCAATCATGTGATATGAGGCTCCCGAATCAAGTATCCATGGTAAAGTAGACTTACCTGACCCATTGTCAGTAAGAGAATTAAACTAATTAAATAAATGCATGGTCGTGCTCCAGTGGTCATCGGATAGAGCAGGGCCAAAATCAGATCGGATAGGGATTCGGCCAGAGGATGCCGGCGCCACTAGGCCAGGCAGAGACATGACGGCGCTGGTGAACAATGGTGAGAGTGGAAGTACCGTGGCGGAACCTCCGATCATGGAGACGGCGGTCGGCTGAGAGGCTGGTGTCGTCCTTTTGGCGGCGCTGGCTTTCTCCTTCAACTCCTTGAACCCTTCTGGTACACTAATGATCTAGAAGCAAGAATCCTTATCGTGACCCTTGCGATGACAATGTGTACAAACAAGATTCTTGCAGTCAGATGCAGAAAGAACAAGTGGCGAAAAACTTGTAGGTGGTGGGCATCGTGCAGCATACGCTATGAAGTTAGAAGAAGGCTCACGAGCTCGGATGACAGCTCGATGATTCTCCTCCTGGGCAACAAGGGCATATACTTTCATGACAGGTGGCATCAGATCAATACTCATGATATGTGATCGCAAGGTGTGAAAGCCTTCGTCGAGTCCAAAGATGAATTGGTAAATCAAATCATTCTCTCTCTCTCAAAAGACTGTCGCAGAAATATTGCAATGGCACAAGGTCTCTTCACAGTCACAAACTAGAGGAGGCCGCATGCAGTGATAATTTGCAAACAACTTCTTCAGTTTGCCAAAGTAAATCTCGATGGGTTGACCGTTCTGAATAACCTCTTGCATTTGAAAAACTTTCATACCATCGCCAAGAATAAATCATTCCTTCAGGTTATCCCGCAGTTCCTTAATTGTGGCAAATGAACTTGTAGAAGGTCTCAACACCGGATCCAGGGTTTGTAAGATCCAGCAGACAAGAGTAGCACTAACCCCGGGCCAATAAGCAGAATCAGGATGACCATCCTGGGGTTTGGTAATGGATCCATCAATGAACCCAATCTTGTTCTTAGCAAGGAATGCACGGCACATCGCGTTAGACCATTCAATGTAATTTTCTTGACCTTTCAGCATATTCAGTATAAGTTGTAAATCTAGACCATCACCAGAGCCAATAAAGTAAGGATCAATCGACACACGACCAATGGATACGGCAGTCCGAGGGCCAGATTGCAATTGCAACTGCTTCAGTAAAGTTGCAATCACATCATAACCCTCATATCCTGAAGCTTCGGAACCTCAGGTGCAACATCAATACAGGCATGTTCTTCGGAATTATTTTCGGAGGTAGACATAGTGTAAAGTCAGGTGCAGATAAGCAGCAAGTACAATAACTAGCAAAAAATTGGATCGGCAAGACACACCGGTGCGTTGAACGAGCAGTGGCGGGTAGAGATCGGTGCAGCAGCGCGTGGAGATCAGCGGCGGTGCGTGCGGATCGGTAAGGGTGGCAGCAACGAATAGCGAGCTTCAGACGGTGGCACAGCAGAGCGTATAGGAACGCGTGATCGTTGGCGGTGACGGGAGCTCGGGAAAAAGACAGCGGAATTTTCTTTTAAGGTTTCAGGATTTTAGGCTCTGATACCATGTATAAAATAAGGGTAATAATTGTGTGCATGTGTTCATGATCTCATGATACATTATATAGTGGTACATGATACCTATACAAGCTAGGAAAATGTGGTAGAATATAATTACAATTACAAGTAATATTCTAATTCCTTAATAGATGTCGTACCCATTTGATTTTTTATATCTTTTTATATCATTTATTTTTGAGTTCGTCTCTTGAAAGATGATATTCCCATATAAATTGTGAAAAGACCAAGGTTTAAACTATAAATTAGAACATATAAAGATAAAATTTTTGGGTTGCATTAATCGGGTCAAAAACTTATAACTACTGCACGTTGCATAGTAATTTTTTAATGTTGCAACTAAAATCTTTTACCTGTATATTATTCTAATTAAATTCCATCTTTCCATAAGCATCTGGAAAGATGGCCTTTCCAAAAAACATTTTCTTTGAAAGATGGTACTCCTTCAGTCTCATTTCAAATTGCAATTTAACTATTCATTTACTCAAACCCTAAAATTGAATATATGTATACGTATAAATACTATTGCGTGTTACATTGTTTGATTCGTTATAACACCCATTTTCAAAATATCAACTCTTCATAAGTTTTAGTTATTCTCAATAAAAGTTATTAAGTATCAAACATTTTTCAAGTCAATTGATGAAAGTCAAAGTGTGCAACTTGAAATGGGATAGAGGGAGTAGTTTTGACATAAAATGTCACAATGTAAGCATTAAAAACAGACACTCTTTTCTTATAAGTTAAGAATTTTTTGGGTTAAATATTTTTCTAACCCTACCTTTAGGCTGAAAGTACCAATATAACCCAGTAAAATCAGAAAGTGTCAAACTAACCCTAACCTTTGGTAAATTGTGCCGATATAACCTTTCGGTCACATTCCGGGATTGACTAACATTTTAGGCCAATGATCGGTCGTGAAAAGAAAAATCTACCTTCGGGCATTTCAGCTTAATTTTTCCCATTTTACCTCTCCTATTGCCGCCAGCAACCACCTCCCACCGCCAACCACCACCCACCACCCACCACCCTCTCTCGCCGCCAGCCACTTCTACATCCCCACCACCTCTCTCGCCTAGCCATCGCCACCCACACCGCCGCCAGCTTTCCCGCCCAGTCACCCTAACATCTCTGTCACCTCAACCTCTTAGGGTTTCGACATCTCTATCACCCAGATTCACGCTACATCACCGCTACGGTGGAGCTGAAGGTCATCGGGATCACCGCCTAGATTCCACTGCCTAGATTCAGGTTGCGCTATCGCCACAGTGGGGCTGAAATTCGTCGGGATCACATCCTAGATTCACGTCGCGATGCCACCATGTTAGGGCTAAAGTTCACCGGGGTCGAGGCAAAGACGATAGAGGCGAAGAAGACCACCGAGATGATGGTGGGGTTGAAGGTTACGGCGATGGAGGCGAAGTAAACCACATAGATAATGGTTGAAATGAAAAAAATACAATGAGAAGAATCAGGTATGCCACCGTAGACGACGAAGAATGGGGATAGGCTCGTGGGTTTATCTTTTCAATTTTTTCTTTTTTTTAAAAAAAATCAAGTTAAAAATGGTCATTTCACTTGATTCTGACCAAATTCTCGTTGAACTGAAGTCAAGGGTGTCCGGGGTTAGATTGACACATATATCATAAAGTTAAGGTTATTTTAGCACTTTCTCATTTTGGAGGGTTATATTGACATTAGTTATATTGGCACTTTCAACTTAAAATCAGGGCTGTTTTGATATTTTACTCAACTTTCCAACTCGTGTACATGTGCGTCTACTGGTGCAGGACAAGTGGCTGACCAAAATGACGTCGTTTGCGGCCGCCAACTTTTACCAAACAGAGTTTTTGCCTCATTTTCTTCCTTGATATCATCCAAAAATTAGGTTGTGTGCCTTCCACGCTGAGTTTACAGATTACCTTTAGAGCATGTGCCGTTGTGGTCTCTTAATTTTAAGAGACTGCTCTAGAGATAAAAAAAATGTCCACAATGGTGGTCTCTAAAGCAGTCTCTTGCTAAGAGACCACCCAAGAGCCCACCTTTTGTCTTCTCTTATCCTTTTTATTTTTAACTTATTTTTTGTTAGTAATAATTGGTCAGACTAGTTTAATTTTCAGTTTTCTATTTGTAATAATTGGTCAGACTAGATCAATATTTCAATTTTGAAATTGTAATAATTGGTCGGGCTAGATCAATATATTACTATTTAAGTATTTTATGTAATTTTTCTAGTCATTATAATTGGTTTTTGCTAATGTAATGTTTTTTTAATAATTTTTCAAAAATGAATTCCTCTTATTATCTATTTTAATTTAAAATTTAAAATAATTACTTGAAAAAAATTAATTTAATTTTTTAATAACGAAGAATGATATATACAAGAATGAAAATAACAAATTATTTAATAGATTTTGAAAAAAGTGAAATTCAATTATAAATATTATAATGTATTATTAAATTTTACATTCAACTTATTTTTGGATGGATAAATTTATTAATTTAAATGTAACTAGTGGAGTACCATTGCACGTTGTTCGATATCATTAATTAAAGTTTAGTCATCGAAAGAAAATTATATGAGTTATGAAGTGAAATAAGTAATTTAGTTAGAAATCGTTGAATACAATGAAAATTAATTATTTTTATAATATTCCATTCAAATTATTTAAAAATTAATTATTTATATGTTGAGATTCACTAAAAGATTATCATAATTTTATGTATCTCAATGCAGTAAATAAAAGTAAATGTCAAACGACCTTATTAGTCTCACTAATTATAAAATGTCATCATTTAACAATTAGTTGGTCTAAAACAAGACTTTGTCATACATTAATAAATAAATAATATGTATACATACTTCTATCAAAAGTACTAAATAATATGTATACATACTTCACATTTAACCACATCACCTTTTATAAAAAAAAATTACAAGTGGCACTCCCTAATTTTGCCACATCAACTTTAAGAAAACAATTTAATACGACATTATTTACTTTCCAATTCCAATATACTTATTTCTTGGAAACATGTGATAATTAATGCAGTAACTCTACTAAAAGATTTATTCCTTGCCCAAGTGGCACCCCACATTTAATTTTTTTAAATATTAATAAATATTATTTTATTTTAAATACTGCATCGTGTGTAATCTATACTTATTACTAAAAGAGCAACCACTTGCTTAATGACACCCCCTTCACAAAATTTTGACACCTGGCTATACCAAACTTGCCACATCACCTGCTTTAAAAAATATACTTTAACTCATATTAATTTTGACAGAATTCAAAAGATGAAATCAAAGAAATACTATAATTCACATTAATTTTCCGAATTCAAAAGTTGTAATCAAAGGAAATTATATGGCATGTATCAATAACTCATATTTAAACTTATATTTATGTAGCCTGGATCAATTAAACCGCAATCAAAGGAAATTTACACTCATGTGTAACAATTATACAATATTCATTCCTTAATTGTAGTGTCCGATGTACATCTATTTACACATAAAAAATGAATCAATTAAATCATATTAATTCCTTCAACATCTAGCCATATCAATTCCTTAATCGTAGAGTCTAATGCTGCTAATATCAGTCAACTTTTTGGCTATATAGTCATTATTATTGTTACAACAACTGTTTTTTAACACTATATAGTTGTTTTTTAACACTGAATGTTAACAACTATTTATCATTTTTCAGTGCATTGTTCAAAAAAAATATTTTAACTATTTGTTCATTTATTTTACTTATATGTTGTAATACATAAAGTATACACTAAACCTTTACAATTAATTAAAATAATTTTAAATTTATACTTAGCATATTTTTATATGTAATCTTATACCTTTATTTATAACTAAGAGAAGAATTTATGTTATTTACTTTTACAATACACATAATTTTATAAATTTAATTTAATAATTATTGATTCATTATCAACATACTAGATGATACCCATGCCGATACATGGATTTATGAACCTATAATAAAACAAAATTTATAATTTTATTAACAATAAAATTTTAGTATATTTATACGAGAAATATGCACGATGCAGTATATAAAATAAATTTATATATTTATTAATATATATATATATATATGTATATTTCATTTTAAAAGAAATTGATTCAATATTGGTTGATATATTATAATTAATTATTGGTATTGAAGTGAAAATAATGTATATGTTTACGTGGGAAAGTATTAATAATTGTATAAAAATACTTTATGTTATAAAAAATATATATAATAATAAGAATGGGAAAAATATGTTTGATAATGAATCAATAATATATTTAATTAAAGTTATAAAATTATGTACCCTTTAAAAAATACAGTTTTAATTACAATTTTTATATCGAAGCATAAATAGTCAGAAATGAAAGTCCATATCTGGTACTGAAACCATTAAACTATAACCAAAGTTGTCCAATCAATGATTTTTTTACTAATTTTGAATTTTTCCAATAAATCATTGTGATTTCTTCTTTTTTTTTAATGGCACTTATGGAAGCATAAACCTCTAGGAACGTATGGAGTTGAAAATGTGCCAATATACATGAAGTATAATCATCAAGCAAGATATATGCATTTTTTAAAAGAAAAAGGAAGAGATATGCATTATTGAGCTAGGTTGAAGTTATCTAGGAATGAATGATGCATTGAATTAAATTAGGCTTATTAAATAAGAGAATATTATTTTTGAACTTTTTACCTTTTAGGCTGATGTGGCAAGCATTGGAGATGCCACTTATTAAAATGGTTGCTCTTTTAATTATAAATATAGATGTTTCATATTCTGTACAAAAATTAATAGAGTTTGTCTCTTGAAAGACGGTTTTTCCATAAGTCATGGAAAACCCAAGGTTTAAAGTGTAGAGAAAAACTCTTTTGAGACTGTCTCACCATAGTAAATGGTGAGACTGTCTCACCATAGTAAATGGTGAGACCAAGGACCAAGATGCAATAAGTAGCAAGGGAGCTAAAAAAGGGACAAATTACAAATACTAGAAAATAGGGCTGAAAACTGGATTATAACAAAAATGGGCCAACCCAATTTTCTCTCTCCTCCCAAATAAATGTTAGATCCCTTTCCTCCCAAAAATCAAGAAATTTCATTCTTTTTCAAACTCATCCCTAATTCATGCTACTATACATCGGATATTAGCTCTGAAATCGCCGATCAAAGCTCTGAAAACCTCTGGTTCAGTTTTGCGATCAAGCTCTGAGATTGAAATATGCAAATTTTGCAAATCTGATGAAATCAGATTTTGCGATTGAATTTACCGACGAAAAGATTGAAGAACAGCATATTTCAAAACTTCTAAGATATCCGAAGGTGAAATAATCAAGGTAATAAGAAATTGAGAAAAGTGCATATATAACCCTATATAATTGATGAAAGTGCAGGTATAACCCTGCAAAATGAAAGTGCAGACATAACCCTGCGATAATTGAAAGTGCAAATATAACCCTTGTCGGTCAATGCCGGAATAATGGCTTTAGGGTTATATTTGCACATATGTATAATAGTTAGGGTTATATTTGCACATATGTATAATAGTTAGGGTTATATTTGCACATATGTATAATAGTTAGGGTTATATTTGCACATATGTATAATAATTAGGGTTATATTTGCACTAAAAAATAACTAAGGGTTATATTAGCACTTTCTCCAACATATAGGGTTATATTTGCATATTACCCTAAGAAATTTACGTTTGAAAATCTTAGTTTTATGGTTGAAATCTCAATTATATGAAATCTACAATCTAAGGTCTTAGTTTTACGGTTTAAAATCTTATTTTTAACATTTGAAATCTACGATCTAAGGTGTTGATGTTATAAACTATGAAACACGAAGCAATTCAAGGCAATGGAATTTTTTTGTACGAGGAGAAGGCAATGAATATGCTCAAGCTCAAATTCAACAAGTTTACATCCAGGTTTGGTTTTGATTCCGTATATACAGTTAAACGCATGAAGAAATTGTATGAACACATGAAGTAACGTTTTTTATATTGTGGAATTTTTTTTGCCAGATCTGGAATTCAGTTATATGCATGATTTGAAGAAAATTGAGGTTTTTTTTAATTTTTCAAACCGTATGAAGTAATATGATGAACAAATGATGTAACTACATGAACAGATAAAGTAATGTGATATTATTCTTCTAGACAATTTCTCAAGGTCTTAAATTTGGCTACATGAAATTTTTTGAGGAATTTTAGGTCTTTTTTAATTTGCTAAAACATATTATGTAATATGATGAATACTGGATGTAACTGCATGAACACATGAAGTAATGTGATATTATTCTTCTGGATAATTCTTCAAGGTGAGAAATTTTAATATATGATTTTTTTGAGGAAATTTAGGTGTTTTCCAATTTTGCTGAAATGTATGAAGTAATATGATGAACACTGAATGTAACTGCGTGAACACATGGAGTAAAGTGATATTATTTCTCTGGATAATTCTTCAAGGTCTCAAATTTGGCTATATGAACATTTTCGAGGAAATTTGAGTGTTTTTTAATCAACTGAAATGTATGAAATGATATGATGAATACTATATGTAATTGCATGAACACGTGAAGTAACGTGATATTATTATGTTAGATAATTGCTCAAGGTATGAAATTTGGCTACATGCAATTTTTGAGAAAATTAAGGTATTTTTTTAATTTGTTGAAACATATGAAGTAATATGATGAACACTAGATGTAACTGCGTGAACACATGAAGTAACGTGATATTATTATGATGGATAATTTGCCAAGGTCTGGAATTTGGCTATATGCATTTTGTTGGAAAAATTTAGGTGTTTTTAAATTTTCTGGAACGTATAAAGTAAATATTGAATAAATGATGTATATGCATTAACATGTTAAAGTAAAATGATTGTACTTTGTTAGATGATTCGTTAATAACTAGAATTCAATTGCATGCATTTTGTTAAGAATATTTTAATATTTTAAATTTACTGTAACCCAAGAAGTAATATGTTAAATAAACGATGTAACTTAATAAATACATGATATACTATGATGCTTAATGTCTGGAATTTGATTAGTTGAATTATTTTTCAAAATATTTTGGTTTTGTAAAAGTTTCTTAAATGTCTGATGTTATATATTATATACAAGACCTTACCTCATAAACACATGAAGTGAAGAAGTAAAGTGTATAAAAATTGCTAAATAAAAATAACTTTATGCATTTTATTGAGAAAATTAACACGTTTTTAAATTTTCTAAAACATATAAAGTAACATATTAAAATGATGTAACTGCATTAACACATGGATAACATGATAGAACTTTATAAGATGATTCATCAATGTCTATAATTCAATTACATGCATTTTGTTAACAATATTTTCATTTTTTAAAATTCACTGTAGCCTAAGAAGTAATATGTTAAATACACTATTTAACTCAATAAATACATGATGTATTGTGATGCTGAAGGTCTGAAATTTGATTAGTTGGATTTGTTTTCACAATATTTTGGTATTGTAACTCTATGTACGTATTTATCAATGACTAAATAGCTTTTTATGAAGGCCGAACTAAATTGTAAAATACATGAACTAATCAAAAAATAGTTGATGTAATGAGTTAGTGAAATGATACATATTTGCAGGACCAGATTTTGACACCAATTTGAGCGACCTATCAAATTCTTGTCTCAAAAACTACAAAGGAACATGAAAATTCAAACAGTGAAGTAGAATATTCCATCACGAAACCGCCAACCATGGGCGGAACTACCATGGTGCAAGGTAGGGCTCCAGCTATACCTGAGATTCCAGCGGCATGGTAGTAGTGGTGAGTAGCGCTTACCGGCGGTTTGCGCTTTCCCGACGGCGAGGTCTCTGTTTTCCGGCGATTAGTGTCGGAGAAGAAGGCCGCTCGTGGACTTATTTTTTCCCCAAACTGTACCAAAACAACATCGTTTTAGTACAAGTCAAACGACGTCGTTTTGGTTAGTACTGAACGAAAAAATAATAAAAATGAAAAATCAAATTTTAAAATATTAGGTTTGTTTGGATTGGGCGAGAATGACCCAATCCACAATCAGAAATTGACGCTGCTCCAGAATAGAAGTTGCGCGCATTCACTGCACTAGCCTCCAGCCCCGCTCTGTGTTAGCCACACCTGAAAAAAATTGTAATTCCGCCACTGCAACCAACAGTCTAAGTAAGATTCATCTCCCACAAAGACAAAAGGAAAAAAACAAAAGAATTGAAGGATGGAAGCAAAGAATGAAATCAGAGACAAAGGAGTTTGGTACAAAGACACTAAAGCAACAAGGATAGACCTATGAGATTCAATTTGACATTGTATTTATTATTATTATTTTGTACATTTAACTTAAATTCTGAGACTAATCATTTAAATTGCTCTTCAAATACTTTAAACACTTAAACTAACAAATGCAGAATTAATTAAATAAAATTATATTCAAACTGATATAAACCAAGCAACCTGTGTTTGAAACTAATGACTCAAATGAATAAATTAAATGAAAATATACATGAACTAATGTTAGAATAATTAAACTAAAATATGAGGATCGAAAAGTAAACCACAATACATGACTAGAAGCTTTATAATGTTTGAACTAAATAACCAAATAATCAAACAAAACATCTAAATAACCGAAAAATATACTTAAAGAACACATGACCATAAAAAGAACGATACATGAAGTAACAATCAGAATAAATAGTAAATTTGGCAAAGCAAAATTTAAACACCAAAAAAACCATTGCTAGACAATTGTTAAACTTTAACTACAAACTAAAGATAAAAATAATGGAACTATAGAGATAAACTTCGGAATTGAGTTTATACTAGAATCATCATATAAAATAACAAGTTTAATTCAGTTATGACAAAACGAATTCAACAACCTAGCAAATTAAACATTCAGAATTATACAAAAACTAAATCATTCATCATTCAAATACAACAAAACCAAATATTCAAATCACACCACAAAGTCAATCTATTTTTGAATTACAAGTTCTTGCAAACAACTTGAACTCCTTATTTGGGAGGTTGCGCAGCTGTGGACACTCCTTCTAGGCCATCTAGTTCACCTTCGGAAAACAAGTTAAAAGTCGGGATAGGTTGGTTCTGTGTCCTTCTCCTCCAATTGTTGACACATTTGTCAACCACAACACATAATTTGTCATTCCAAAACTCTTGTGAATCTTCAAAGTCATCTGGCTGATTCTAGGTTTGTTCAGTAACACCTTCACTTGATTGCAAGTTGCGCGATCTCTCAGCAGTAACAACACCCTTATCCTCAATCCTTGAAAAGGATGCTGGTCAACACCCACACGATCGCCCAAGTAGTTAGGGGCATGGTCTACACTCATTGGATCACGAGTTCGACTCTCAGCAACAGCAGTGTGGAGATTTCTCCTTTAGGAGAGGTCCCTTGTGCGCACCGAGTACAGTCGGGGGCTATGTCCTTAGCCACGGGAGTGCTGTGATTTACCTCTCTGATTATGACCGTGGTGTCGGTGTGGCCGGGACAGTTGAAGGCGAGCTGTTTGATCGCCTTTGAAAAGGATGCTGGAAGGTTCATCCACCAACTTTGTTAAGCAAAGAAGAAGGGACTTGAGACTCCTTAGCCTCTCAGATCCCAAGCCTGGCCCAAGTTCTGTATACCAACATATTGCTTCAAAAGTAGGCTTATTTTATTCTGAAGTACATTTAGGTCCTCTTTGGTACCATTGGTGGGATTCAGGGCCACATGGTTGAGGGTAGAAAGAAAAGAAATCATATCAGAGGAGTCCATTCTGATAAAAATTGCAAAATGGGGTTAGCCTCAGATGGGAATGGTTAGTTATAGGCTTTTTAAAATCTTTGTACAGATGATCAGAAAAAAAATATATTTGTATAGGCGTGGAAGTGGATGATTCATTGGTCATAGAACAGTATGGCATTTGCTCAAAACCTACGCATACAAGATTTTACACATAACCATGTTGACTATTTATTCGGTGCTAATATGAATGTGGTGCTAATAATGAAAAAAACTAATAACGAGTACATCATCCTTTCTGTAACAAATAACAAATAATGATAGGGCAAAATTTCAAACTGGGCAAAAAATCAAACTGAGATATAACCTGATTAATGGTTTATGCCTTCAACCTCCCAATTACCAAATGTTCCAGCACCGTTTTCTTCTTGGTCATTTACATCATCCATTGAAGCAATTTATGAGCTTAAATATCATCACCAACACCATTAACAAATGTATTGAAAACAATACCACATGCAAAGCAAGCAAATGCAAGCAAATGACACTCATATAAATTTGTACAACCTTGTTTGTTTGCCCAGGCTGATGAGCTCTTGCCATTACTTGCAAGTCGGCATGCGGATTCCAATCACTGTACACAAATAAGGGAACACTTATTTATAGATCACCCAATATATGTTGTATGAATAACAACATAGAGACTGCGTCAATATGTAGGGGTGAGCATCAGTTCGATTTATTCAATTTTTATCTCAATTCGGATTATTTGATTTTTCCCTTCAAAAAATCAAAAACCAAATCCTACCCAAATAACCCAAATTATTCAAACCGAATTCAAAATTCAATTTCGGTTTTAAACCAAATTCAACCAATTAAACCAAATTGATTCCAATTTTTATCAAGCCAAATTCAATTCAATCGATTTTATGCCCACAACAATTATAGGCCAAACCTTTTAACCCATAAATATGTCAAAATTTTAACTTTATATTAATAATTACAACCCAATAATTCAAGGCCAAGTTTGTCACTTGAGGCCGAGTTATGATGCTTTGTTTTGAAGAAATAGAGGAGAGATACCCTAGTATTTATAATTGATATGCATGCTAAGTCTCCACCATCTTTTCGATGTGGGACAAATGTAGTAAGTCTTCTTTGAGTTCTTTCATCACAGTCTTGCTGCCCTGCGGATTCATCACAGGCTCACAGCCTTCCGGTTAGAATATAATTGCATGAGTCATTTTCCATTTTCCAACTTTTCCTTCAATTATTATTACCTTTTTTTTGGTTGAGTTTATTATGAGTCTGTCTCTTGAAAGACGGTCTTTCCATAAGTCATGGAAATATTATGGTTTAAAATGCAAATTAGAAGAGATGAAGATAAATTTTTTGGGTTGAATGAATCGGGTTACAATCTTGCCTCAAACCTTAATCACAAATGGAAACTAAATCGACTTATGGCAGTTTTAAGAAGCTAAAATCATATCTAACTAAAATACCTAAAATAAATGGTAATCTAAGGTAATCTGGTTGAATTCTTCAAGAAGTAACCTTGAAGAATATTACCTTATCTAATCTTACCAAATCTAATTCTAATCAGAATAAAACTGAATATACTAAACCTTAATGGACTGTATTTTCGAAATTCAGCTCTTCAAAGCTCACATGGCCGAACTGTAAGTCCATAAACCCAAAATGAAATAATTTTACAATATTTACAATTATCACACCACCTCATTAAAAACCCAGTGGGAAAAAAGAGTATAGTGTTCTTCATGATGTCTTCAGTTCGTCGACAATCTTGAATAATGAATCCAAAATGTCGGGGGTGACTCCTTCAATTCTTTGTCATAAATTTGATCCATCAAAGCATTTAAAGCACATCAAAGAATTTGATATTCGTATCACAGCATCTTGTTTTAGACTGACAAATCATTATACGAGGTTATTTTATAACTGATATAACTAATAAGTTGATTTGATATTTGTTTTTATTTATTGCAAAAAATTTCTTATAACTTTTAAAATGTATATTAATGTATAAATAATTATGATTTGACCCTAATAGTTATTGAAACGAGATTTTTCATGATTAGTCTAACATTTAGATGGTCTAATAGGAGATTTTCTCCTAAATTAACTATGATATTTATATATTACAATTTTTAAGTTTTTTTAAAGTTAAAAATTACATATTTTAGTAGATGTATTCATCAAAATTATTAGGAATTGTACTTTTTAAAAACTAAGAGTTAATGTATTAAAATGTATTAAAATGTATTATATTTTAGTTCAAATATAAAATCTAAATTATCATAAATTTTATCTGTTACATCTTTATGTTTATGTAAAAATGATATTTTATACATTCTAGATTGTGTATTATGTTAAATTATTTTTTTACTATTACCATCCCGCTCCCGCCCCTCCTTAAAATCAGTTCTGGTTCTGCCACTATCTGCGGTTAGATAAGGGTTGTACCATGCTAGTTGCTTTAGGTTCTCTAAGAGTATATTTAAACGTTGGTTTTGACTTTGAACTGACATATTTTCTTCTTCTGTTCAAGTGAATATGGGAAGTGGAGACTGGAGATTATGAATCAGATTGAAATAGGCTCATTTTCATGCTACCGAAAGCATAACCATTACACAACGATCCACATCCTCACTTGTTTATGCTTCTCGGTTGGCTAATCGCCGTCTTCATCTCTTCGCCAAGTAATCTCTTATGAGTCCATTGTAGTTTGTTAATTTTAGAGAGCAGAGGAAAACGTCCACTGTTTGAGGAATGCTTTAGTCTAGTGAAAGTTTACTGTTGAAGAATCAATTATTCGTGCACCTTATCACTGTGATTACTAAGATCACTGTAGTTTAGATATGGATATTTATTGATTGTAGTTAATGTTTTCCATTTACGTTCATGCCAATAAGAATTTATAAGAATATATATACTTGTTTTTTAAATTTATAAGAAATTTAAACGAACTAATTTATTAAACTTGTTTATAATGAATATGGATTATAAAACACTTGAATATCAGTCTTTTGTCTATTTGATCCATTTAATGTTAAGATGTTTGGGGTAATTTTTTAAAATTTATAGATTAGTCCTCCCACTTATATTTACTTATAAATTTAGTTTTGTAGTTTTAAAATTTATTTATTATTATATATATTTAATTAATTTAATTAATTACAATTCGGTATTCGGTTCGGGTTTCGTTTTGAGTTTTAATATCCAAAACCAAACCAAAAACCGTATTTAGAAATCGATTTATTCAATTCGGATATCCAAAAACCGTATATTAAATTCGGTTTGGGTTATTCAAATTTGGATAATTCAATTTTTGGTTCGGTTTTTGATTTTCGGTTTTTTTGCCCACCCCTACCAATATGTAGGTAGTAGTTTGTGAAAATTTTGTTAAGAATTTTCAATAACCAGTCATATTTGTCGATAGCAACATCAAATAAGTCATCAAACAGAGCAACATCGCTAAGAACAAAGAACACACCAGATCATTCAACAATAAAACAGAAAATCAGAAGAAAACAACATAAATCTCTAAATAATACAAAAAATATCAAAAAATAGAAGAAAACCTTTCGATTAAATAGCCGATGAAGTATGAACACCTTCATCTGCAATAGAGTCATCCTTATCAACTATAGCTTCCTTCGATCCGTTCAATTTTGTCAAATCTACAAAATAGCGAAACAAAAATTAAATAAACACACAATATACAACCAATATAACATATGCACGACCGGATTTACAGAAATAAACGCCGGATTTAACAAGAAAACCGCAGAAAATGTAAGAAAGCATAAAACCCCAAATATAAACCCTAAAATCCACGGAATCCAGAAAAATCTCACCTCTATGAAATTAGAATAGTCAATGCGATGCTCTGAGGCTACGAGTTGCAAATTTAAACTGTTTTCTGACGGTTGGAATTGGATTTTATGGATGCGTTTTGAGAGAGGGTTTTGGCGGTTTCAAAATTTGGGAATCTGAGCAAAAGAAAACAAGAAAGAAAACTAAATAATTCCTAAAATATATATCTTATATAGTATTGTCGTTAGGTCCCTAAAACTATTTAATTTTCTTAGAGAACCCTAGTCTCACCATAACCTTGGGTGAGACAGTCTCACCCAAGTCTTTGTATAAAGTGCAAATTAGAAGAAATGAATATAAAATTTTTGGGTTGCATAAATCGGGTTATAAACCTTATAACTACTACACGTTGCATAATAAATTTTAAATATTACAACTAAGACCTTTTACCTTTATTATTTTATTTAAACCTCGTCTTTCCATAAATCTATGGGAAGACGGTCTTTCTCAAGACTTTGCCAAATTAACATTATTCTATATAAAATTCATATATAATATTATTTATATATAAAAATATTTAATTATTAAATATCAACAAAGGTTGTGTTAATTTTTTAAAATACACACACATATATATAGAGTCTGTCTCTTGAGAGACGGTCTTTCCATAAATCATGGAAAGACCAAGGTTTAAACAACAAATTAGAATAAATGAAGATAAAAATTTTGGGTTGCTTTAATCGGGTAATAAACTTTATAACTATTACACGTTGCATAGTAAAAATTTTCAATATTGCAACTAAATTTTTTTTTACCTTTTTATTATTCTAATTAAGTCTCGTCTTTCCATAAGCCTATATAAAGACGGTCTTTCCCAAAAATTTGCCATATATATTATAATATTAATAAATATAAAATTTATTCTAAAAACTCCACATACCATTCATATAAATATCATAATATTTTATTAATTATTAAAATAATAAATTTTGTTATATTAATCATTTTCGTTAATAAATCTGTGCATCAGCACGAGTATTATCTAGTGTATATATATATAAGCAAAGTCTTGGAAAAGACCATCTTTCCATATGCATATAAAAGATGTGGTTGAATTAGAATTATAGAAAGATAAAAGGTTTTAGTTGTAATATTAAAATTTTATTTTGCAACATGAAGTAGTTATAAACTTATAACCTGATTAATGCAACGCAAAATTTTTATCTTGGTCACTTCGAATTTGCAGTTTAAACCTTGGTCTTTCCATAACTTATGGAAAGACCGTCTTTCAAGAGACAGACTCATATATATATATATATATATATATATATATATATATATTACAATAAGATATTTATGGTTTTAAATATCTTTAGAAGTTATATATTTTATCAAGTTATGATTGATTATATATAGTAAAGAATTAAAACCAGTAACAAATTACAACATTAGTATGTTAACTTATATGTAATAAACAATTAAAATCGGTAACATATTATATTATTAGTATGTTATTTATAGGCAACTTAAGTTTAGATTAGTCAAAATGACTTCAATGTCCCCCATTGATAGCACCATCCAAAAGCAAACAATTTCTATTAGAGAAAGTTTTAGGAAAGACGGCATTTCTATAAGTTTATGTACAGTCTATAGGGGCTTTAACCTTTAATGTTATAATTTTTTATAAAATATAAAAATTTGTATTTTATAAGTTAAAAAAGTAATAATATGTATTTGAAGGTGTAATATAAAAAAATACTCCCTCCGTCCCGCTATAAATTGCTTAATTACTTTTTGAGATCAAATTTTACAAACTTTAACCGTATATATATATATATATTATATATATTAATCTATATATAATAATAATATCATGTGAGATATTGTTAGATTCATCTTAACATATTTTTTCTAAATATTAATTTTTTATGTGACACTATTATAGGTAACGAGAGATATGTACGATCAAACATGTTTATTGAATACCGTGAAAAAATAATTAAGCAATTTATAGTGGGATAGAGGGAGTATGATATAAAAAATATTTTTAAAAGTTCTAAATTTTGTATGTAATTTAACAAATGCAATATAGAATGTTAGGAGACCCCCTCTTTCTCTTTCGATTATATGATGCTTGGAAACAATTAATGAGTAAAATTAAAAATCAAGTCCATTTTTATGATGAAAGGTGACCTCGTAAAGAGAAAAAGATGTGATCTCTTACATGGTCTTTCAGAATAAAATAGAAGGAAGAGATTTAAGAGAAATAATAAGGGAGCATACACCATTCCTTTCCTCATACCAACACTTTTCTACTTATAGAGAAAGCAATGGTGCTCTTTTCTCCACTTTCTAACGAGTTTTTTTTCTTCTTAAATGTAGATCACTTCTCTTTCGGGATCAATGGAGGGTGATGTTGCGCCTGCTCACTGCTGTCTCGATGGGGAATATGCCGGCTGCGGATGGGGCTTTTTCGCACACGTATTGGGTGAGGGAAAAGAGCAGAGACGCCGTGTCTGTGCCGGTGTCCGTGCTGAGGAAGCTCACCTCCGACGATCTCTGCAAACAGGGTTCTTCCTTCTAATCATCTGGGCTCAGCATCAGGTACAAAATTTGATATGTTATTGTCATTCTTTTACATAAAGTTTTATAAGGTAACTAATTCTATAAGGTAACTACCATCTATAACTTTTCCTACAAGGAAAGGGTTTCTATTTCCTTAACTCCCTCCCTCAAGTCGGAGTATGATGACAAGAATGTCCAACTTGCGAAGAAAATTATGAAATTGCTAATCAATAAAACAAAAAAAATTTTAAAAATTCTCAGTAGGGGTAGAAGTAGCAGCAACAACCGTAACAGTAGCAGCTGGTAGAGCAGTATTTGTAAGAGACCATTCAAGGTAATTCTCTTGACCCTTCGGGACGGTGGGTGCAATAACCAAACCAGGTCCGTCAGAAGTGCCAATGAAGTAGGGCTTAGTCGACAAACGACCAACATGTATAGGTATTTTAGGGCCACATTGCAACTGCAACTGTTTCAGTAAAGTCGCAATTACCTCATAGCCATTATTGTTTAAAGCGCAGTAGCCTCAAAACCAACATCAGAATGGGCGGTACAAGTTGTAAACCTGGACCATCGTCAGGACCAATGAAGTAAGGATCAGTCGACACATGACCAATCGGTAAAGTAGTACGAGGGCCAGATTGCAATTGCAGCTGCTGAAGTAAAGCTGTAATCACATCATAACCACTCATATCCTGAATCTTCGGAGCAGCAGAACGAGGCTGAGCTTCAGAGCCAGACATATTGTAAAAATCAGGTACAAATCAGGAGCACTGGACACACCGACGGAGAGTAAGCGGCGGCGCGTGAGGGCGAGCAGCGGTCATCGGACGGCGGCGAATGGCGATCGGCGCGTGACGGTGGTTGGCGCGTGGCGTCAAGATCGGCGGCGCGTGGACGTCGGACGGCAGGTTTTAACAGCGGCGGAACCACCTTTAGGCGGGGGCAGGCGCACGCCTGCCCTGAGATCCGTCGGCCAGGCGGGAAATACTGTTCCCGGCCGACGGAAGGAGGGTTTCCGCCTACGGCGGCATAGGCAGGCCGCCCGTTCACCGGAGGAAGGCTGCTGCCTCTGTTTTTTTCCCAAAAATGACGTCAAACGACGTCGTTTGTTTAAGTTTTTTTTTATTTTACCGATTATGTCGGTGGGGTTAAAAAAATTAAAATTACAAAAGTCAAAACCCAAAGAAACGGGCCAAGAGGCCATGACCCAAAGTCCCAAACCCGCGGCCCGCCACCCTCTCTTCTTCAGCCTCTCCTCCCTCTCGGCTCGTCCTCTCCCAGTTCCCGCCGCGGCGCCGCCAGTCGTCAGCCACCCGTCACGGCGCCACCGCCAGTCCGCCACCACCGGCACCGCCAAGATCCATCGCCATTTAGGTATTTAAAAATTCGAATTTCAATTTCAATTTAATTCAAACTCTTGAACTAAAATTGAAAGATTCAAAACATGAATTTAATTGTTTCTAGTTCAATTCCTTTTCAATTTTGATTTTAGTTATGCAATATTGTTTTTATTCAATTCATTTTAATTTTGGTTTGAATTGTGATTTGTGAGATTTTGTGAATTTGTGATTGTGAGGTTATTTAAATTCATTGTGATTTTCGTTCGAATTGTGATTTGTGAGTTTATTTAAATTCATTGTGAATTTGTGATTGTGAGATTTTCGTTTTTATTCAATTCATTGTGATTTTCGTTTGAATTGTGATTTGTGGGATTTTGTGAATTAATAATTTAGGGTTTATCATGTATTCATGTTGATTTGATTTATTAATAATTTAGGGTTTATCATGTATTCATGTTGTAATATTCATATACTCTTGTAGATTTTATAATAAGTTGAATTTGGTGTTTGATAGGTTATGAAGAATTTAGTGCAACGGAGTATAGGATTTCCACCTTTGAAGAAGAGAGCTCTTGAATGTGATGAAGGTACCCAAGATAGGCATAATGAGGAGGGTGGTAGTGGTAGTAAGCAATCTCGTTTACAATTTTGTGCCAATGATGTTATAAGTGATCCCGCCTTAAGAAAACCTATAAATGAGTATGATGCTTCTATTATAGATAATGTGAGGTGTGAATATGTGAAAAGAGGGCCTTGTCAACCTTGGAACCATAATTTTCCCAAAACATTTTATTCAAGCGAATATAGAAAGTTTCAAAAGAATTGGTTTGATATGTTTCCTTGGTTGGAGTATAGTGTGTCAAATGATGCCGCATATTGTTTTCCTTGCTATCTTTTTAAGGATCCCACAAGTAATGATGACTATAGTGTGGATGGGGTGAAAACTTGGAAGAATGCCCTAAACTCTTTTAGGAAGCATAAAAAACATGTGGATGGTAAGCATCATATTGCCAATGGGAAATTGTCGGACTTTAGTAATCCAAACCAAAGAATCCCACATTTTTTAGAGGTTCATGGGCGTGAAGTAGAAGAGGCATACCGCATCCGTTTGAGTGCGATTTTGAATGTGATAAGATTCTTGTTAAAGCAAGGTTTGGCTTTCTGTGGTCATGACGAGAGTATTGATTCTCTCAACAAGGGTAATTTTCTTGAATTGGTTGATTGGTATTGCAATCGAAGTGAGGATATTGCTAAGGTAATGCATGATGCTCCGGGAAATAACAAGTTGACATCCCCCTTAATTCAAAAACAACTCTCACATGCTTGTGTCGAAGAGGTAAGTGATGCTATCATTGATGACATTGGAGATGGTGTATTTTCTATTCTTGTTGATGAGGCTAGAGATTGTTCAATAAAAGAGCAAATGGGAGTTGTGTTGCGATATGTCAACAAAAAAGGATGTGTTCTTGAGCGTTTTCTTAGTCTTGTGCATGTGAATGATACTAAGTCTACCACTTTGTTTCTTGCTCTCAAGACACTTATTGGAAATAAGAAATTGTCGTTGTCAAGGTGTAGGGGGCAAGGATATGATGGGGTTTCAAACATGCGAGGAGAGTTTAATGGGTTGAAAGCTTTGATGTTGAAAGAAAACTCTTCGGCAAGGTACATCCATTACTTTTCTCACCAACTTCAATTGGTTGTTGTTAGTGTTGCAAATAGTACTCTATCAGTGTGTGAATTTTTTTCATATCTTGTTGACATCGTGAATCTAGTTAGGGTTCTTGTGTTAGAAAAGATATGCTTAATCGTTTAGAACATGATAGACTTGCAGAGGCACTGGAAAAAGGAGATAATGTTAGTGGAAGAGGCAAAAATCAGGAAATGAGTTTGAGACGGCCTGGTGATACCCGTTGGGGATCACACTACACTACTATTCTTCGTTTCGAGGTTATGTGGTCTTCCATTGATCAAGTGCTTCTTAATATATGTGAGTATGGCAATTCAGCTGAAAATGCCTCTAAAGCAAAGGGTTTGATGGATAGAATGAAGAGCTATGAATTTGTATTTTGTATGTTTTTTATGAAACATTTGTTGGGAGTTACAAGTCAATTGTCTCTTGCCTTGCAACAAAGAGATCAAAATATTGTACAAGCCGTGCATTTGATGAATACAATGAAGCTTGAACTGAGAGAATTCAGAGCTGGGGGTTTTGAGGTATTGTTGAATAAAGTCGAGACCTTTTGTAAGAAACATGAGATGACAGTATGCCAGATGGAAGATCAACGGAAAATTCGTCACCGTTCTAGACGTCGTGGACAGATGGAAACCAATGGTGACTTTTATCGCGTTGACATTTTTCTTCAGGTAAACTTTAAAATTTATATACTTTAATATATTTTTTTAGACTATTTTACATGTATTTTTTATCTTGTTGATGTTTTTTTTCTTTTTTTTTCTAGACCGTGGATAATATGATTGTTGAAATGAATGATCGATTTTCTGAAGCAAGCTCGGAGTTACTCACTTGTATTGCATGCCTTGATCCGAGAGATTCATTTTCCAGCTTTGATGTTGGTAAGTTGGTTCGCCTTGGTGAACTATATCCGAATGACTTCTCTCGAATTGATTGTCTTCAACTTGAGTAAGAACTTAACACTTTCATTCGTGATGTGAGACATAATAATGCTTCTTGGCCAGTGATCAATGATCTAGGACGTTTTGCTCAGCATATGGTTCAATCACGTAGCCATGTCGTCTTTCCATTGCTATATCGTCTTATTCAGTTGGCATTAGTTCTACCCGTTGCAACTGCTTCAGTTGAACGAGTTTTTTCTGCTATGAAAAAAATCAAGACTGATCTACGTAATAGAATGGGAGATGAATGATTGAATGATATTATGAGGGTTTATGTTGAGAAAGGGGTTTTTGTTAAGATTGAGAATGAAGCAATCATGCAACGTTTTCAAATTTCGGAGCCTCATAGGATTAAATTGCCTCCACTCCCTAAATCTGCTTCTATCATTAGAATGTAGTTTTTTTAGTAGTGAATTTGTATGACTTATTGTATTGTACTCATCTTATTATATTATGTTAATCGATCATTTGTTTTTGAGTTGTACAAAAAAAAATTTTTAAGTACAGTGCAATTTCAGCCTACCCTCACATTTTTTCCTGGTTCCGCCACTGGGTTTTAATGCAGCGGAAAATTTTCTTTTTAGGTTTCAGAATTTTAGGCTCTGATACCATGTAGGAAATAAGGGTAATAATCTGTATTCTATTCATGAATGTAGGATACATTATATAGTAGTATAGGATACCTATCCCAGTTAGGAGAAGATAACAGAATACAATTATGGTAGGAATACAAATCCAATTCCAATACCGATACTAATTAACACTAATTCCATAACTATAATACTAATTCCTTAACCGATAGTTTTTGTGGGATTTGGAGAGTTGTCCATCTAGCTGGGATTACTTAAAGACCTATGCTTATATGAGATTTATGCTGTGGGATTTAATGGGCTGCGGTTGTGTTTTAAATATGAATAATGTTGGGAAAATGATAGTTTGGGTATGATTGGTTGTTGATAGAGGAGAGTGTAGTTTTTGCGGGAAATTATAAAACCCTTGCTGGTCTTATATGTATTTGCATATGTATTCAAAGTCCCATAAATACCAGTGTCATATGCTTAGTTGCAATTTGGATGCACATGCCTATACATATTCAACACTACTAAATTCACTTCTACTTTCGAGTGTTTGGGTTTCCTTTTTTTCTATCGACATCATGTGGTCTGTAATATATATGAGTAACAGATGCTTCTTGCAGGTCCGAAAGATGTGAAAGACATCTTCTCTACTTTGAGGGATTGTGCTGAGCAAATCATTGGAAGCTCTGAAGTTATAAAGTATTGTAAAGTATCAGGTGATTAGGATTGTAATTTATGGTTCTCTACATCTTGTGATTGTTTAGATGTGAATTTATGACAATACTGTGCTGTTTATATATGTTTCTTATTTGATGAGTAAATTCAAGAGATGTTTAACATGTCAACTTTACAGCATGCTGCATGTTGGCCTTATTAGTAGATACGCAACCTTGCTTTTAGGTATAGTTGTATAATTTATTTTGTAGTCCTACTTTGAAGTTATCTTCTGGTGGTGTTTCTTGTAACAGAGAACAGTGGAAGTTTAAGCATCTAATGGGAAAACAAAATTCTCAAAGAAGTAAAGCTCAGATGGTAAGAGTTCGTTATCAATGTCGAGGATTTATTTATATATGTGTTGGGGAGACATATATGAATATTCAATTCCTATTTTGCATCAGTTCTTTATTTAATTAAATATTTCATTTATGTTGTTATGCACTGGACATTTACGTAGAACTTGGAGCTTTATTCTTTTCATTTTGCTCATGTTACGTGCTGTGTTGAATACGGGAGTGGAGTTTTTCTTACTTGGAGAATACACATCCTTGTCTGCCTTTGTTGCACAAAGATATCTTAGTGTTTGAGTTTTTTTTAACAAACAGGGTTCATACTTTTGACTGGTTATTAAATTTCAGATGTAGCTCCCTGTTTTCTAGGGGAAGCATTGTAAGAGCTTGGAACCTACCTGATGGGCAGATGGTCTGGGAATCATATCCTCCAAGCGGGACACCCTGAGAGTCTAAATTATCTGTTACGGTGAGCAATTCCTTTTCCTTGAATTTCTTGGCCATGAACAGAATGGAGCTTAGAAGTGTTACTAATTAAGCTTTTACCTGAAACTAATGTTTTTTATTAGCATTTAAGGTGTTTAATTTTTAAGGTCGTGTGTAATTTAACTCTTTTCTTCACACTATATGCAGCTCTTGGATGCATTACCAAAGCCTTTCAATTTGACTGTCTTTCCGTTTTTCAATCGAGATTCTGTTTGTTTACTGGTTGTAGAGGGTTGTGCTGCCTTAGGCAGGCTCATGGGCGGAACTACTATGGCACGAGGTAGGGCTCCAGCCCTACCTGAGATTCCGGCGCCATGGTAATAGTTGTGAGTAGCGCCTCTCGGCAGTTTGTGCTCTTTCGGCAACGAGAGCTCTGTTTTCCAAGGATTAGTGTCAGAGAAGAAGGCCGCTCGCGGCCTTACTTTTTCGGCCCAAACTTTACCAAAACGACATCGTTTTGGTTAATGCTAAATGGGAAAAAATAAAAATGAAAAATCAAATTTTAAGTATTAGTTTTGTTTGGATTGGGCGAGAATGACCCAGAATAGAAGTGGTGCGCCTCCACTGCTCCAGCCTATATCTATGCTCTATGTCAACCCCACCTGGGAAAAAATTCTAGTTCCGCCACTGGGCAAGCTGTTAGAGTCCCAAGATTGTGTTCCACATGTGCTGCCTGTTATTGTTAGTTTTTCCCAGGACAAGTCGTTGCATGTAAGATATATGGTGGCGAACCAATTGTATGAACAATGTGAAACTATTGGACCTGAATTCAGTCCACATGTTGATCCTGAAGGTCCTCAAGAAAATCTACTCAGAGTTTGATGTGCAATGCTAATAATCATCCGGAGGCGCTTACTTGCTGGTGATTTGAAGCTACTGAAAAACTACCCGCCTTCAAATATCAGCCACCTCTTATATGTTGCCAACAAGATGCGCTCGCATCCATCTGGTTGAATTACACTTTCTGTGTTTTGCCTCAGATGGTATTGGGAGTTACTGGAGTGCAGGAACTTTCATCATCTCTAATCGAATAAACCTTTGAGAGATGAATTTCAAACATCGAATTTAACGTTGCAAAAGTGTTGTGGTCCATATTCCAATCATTTCATAACGCCGCGTCACTGAAACAACTTTTCTTGGTTAGAAATGTGAACACGATGTCGACCGAGGCATCTTTTCTAGGCCGTGTTAGTTTAGTATGATTTATTATTAATAAAAAATTTAATATAGTAAGTTGGATTTATATACATAAGAATTATCTATTAAAAGTACACATGATCAATCTATCTATATGTTAATATCACAATAGTTTTACATTTTTATTAATAAAAAATTTGATGGTTATAGCAATCAATTTTTCTTGATATGAACACCAAAATTTTCACTTTTATATTTTTATGAATTTTTACAATTTAAACATTATCAACTTAATTGATAAATAGTGAATTATGACACGCATAAAAGGGATGGAGAAAATAATCCCGGAGAACAGAAATTTATGATGTTTGATTGAGAAGAGAACCACCACAACACTTTCCGAGCTAGAACTAGAACTTGTGAAACATGCAGACTTCGGACTCACAATTCAACATCATCAAAACAAAGATCTCCGGAAAAAGTTGAAGTTAAATTGGGGATAAACATTAGTCCCTCAGTCTAGCTCTATTTGCACTCACTTTTTTTTATACTGTCATCTATTAAACTTTGATCGTATATCTGAATAAATATATGAACAACAATATTATTATGCATGATATTGTCGTAACAAGTAGCTTTTAAATATTAACCTTTTATTTTTCGTTATTATGCACATGTAAATATATTGACGGTCAAATACATTTCTTAAATAGTGTGATACTAATTGCTGTGCAAATAGAGGTGAGACGGAGGGGTTGTATAGTTTTGCTAGTACTTCCCTACGATACTACCAGTCACACTCGCTCACTATGCTTTGCTCATTATGTGTTGCATGTCGGCTG
The DNA here is from genome assembly GCA_037428765.1 of Rubia yunnanensis. NCBI lineage: Eukaryota > Viridiplantae > Streptophyta > Magnoliopsida > Gentianales > Rubiaceae > Rubia > Rubia yunnanensis. The sequence goes on from CM075067.1 coordinate 73,617,016, forward strand.
TTGCTATCTTCTGGTGATGGACCTTGGTGATGGACCTCAGCTTTCTTACGAAAACAACTTCACTTGGTGCAGTAACGTAGCCAAACAATCCATTTTTTGTGCTTTTACAAAGCATTTTAATTCACCAGTTCCCACGTCTATGCTTCGATCATTTTGGTAATCAAATTTTTGTAGTCACTCATTTGTACTCCTTTGAAAAAAATTGCAGAGTGAGATTGTGAGACTGAAAGCCTTGGGATATGACTTTGTAATTTTTACTACTGTTTGTGCCATTTCTAAACTACAAAGTACACTTCATGTAAACATCTCAATTGTAATAGATCACTCAAATTGTCGCCCTTTGTCCAATATAATCAACATAATATAAAAGGGTTGGATCCCTTAACATCTCCATCAATGACTATTTTGATTTAAAATCAAAAAGGAAAGAAACAACTCGAATGGGGAGATGATCACGAGAGTGACTTATATTCATGTATAGTGACATACTCCCTCCGTCCCGGAATAAACTGCATATTTTCCATTTTTTGTTGTCCCCAATTAAATTGCAATGGGGCAGAACTTACCCAATTCAACCCATTTGATCACGGGTGAAAAGATAAAAATGCCCCTGGACCTTTGCAAAATTACAACAAAACATGGTTAATTATGCTCCAATCCCCACTCCGAGACGCGTGTTGCGTCCTCGTGATGAGTGTTGACCCATTAGAAAATGGGGTAAAAAACTATCACATACCTAACTTTCGCTCTTCCCAATCTCCATTATTGCTCTCACAACGCTCCATTTGCCTTTGCCATTACTCCTGAACGCTCCATTTACATCTCATTTATTTCTATCCTGTCTACAAAATCACAGTCTCTCTCTGAACCCCCTCAAACCCCGAAAACCTTAGCCCTCCCCATTTTATATCTGTCGTTACACTTGTGTGTATCTCTGGTTTTTATGTTTCTGTCGATGCTCGATTTTTGGTTTTTATCACAACCTTTTGGGTTTCAAACTAGGGTTTTCTCAAATTTGTTTCAGGGGTTTTGAAAATGAACATGATTTCCGCTCTGTTGGTTTCTATCATAGCATTTTCTTGTCCCGGTCTGTGTTTCGCTCGTTCATTTAGCGGGTTTTGAACTCATTTGATTGGTTCTTTACTTGTGGGTTCAGGTTTCTTTGTGTGTTGTGTGTTAAACCCGTTGAAATGTACACGGATCTTGAGTTTTGAAGTATAAAACTGGCTGCATGTGAAGATTTTCTGTGTTTTTGAATTATTCGACTTGAAAAACCTGATTTTTGTTGGATATGTTGAAGCCTTTTGGCAGATTTGAGACAAATATGCCCTTATTTGTGGTGTTCTTCCTGTTCTAGTTATTTTAATCCTAGATTCATTGCATTTTTGTGTTTTTTGACAAGAAATGCATGCTTAATTTGTGATTATTGGAGAATTTGTTGAACTTAGTTGCTAAATCGGTGACTGAAGTGCCCCATGTTCTTACTATTCTTCCTCCGTGGAGTCTTAAAATCATAGATTTGACTTCATTAGGGTTTTCTATGCTAATTTTTTGAGTTCTTTAAAAACATATGATATGAAAAATGCTTGCATGTGATGTATATGTCTTTTTCTGATACTTTTCAATGCTTATTTATGAATAAGTTCTGAAGCTCTGTTGGTTTCTTAATTCTGACCTTGGCCAACACTCCCATTTACTCCTGAACGCTCTCCTTTACTCTCCCATAGATCCTGATTTTCTGAGAGTTTAGCTGTGTCTAACTTTCCCTTACTAATATTGTATTGTTTCTTCCTTTTGCCCGTTTGCATATGAAACCCTAGTCCCACCCCTTGTCATAGATAACTAATTTTTTCGCTCGTCATTCTTTGCATCTGAAACTCAATCCCCACCCATTGTGTCTACCCTTACCTGATGGATCATGGTGATAGGGTCATGGCTAGGAAGGGTAAGTCTGCCCCTTGCCAATCCTTGAGTGAATCCAAGTATGACTCTCAGTTTGAGGCGAGTATTGATCCCACATTATTTACTGGCCTTCATGATATTGAGTCACAGCCGAAGGGAAATAAAGTTATCCCACCCCAGTACCCTGTCCTTGATACTGATTCATTTGAATCTTGGGATACCCATGTGGCCACACATTTTAGTCATGTACCTGAAGCTGTCCTCTACCACTCAGATTCGAATCCTGATTCAGATGAAACACAGTCCCCTGATTCTGATAAATCTGATTCTGAATCCTGGTGTGATCCATATCCTTCAGTGTACTTCAAGGGTAGTGAATTCCCTAGGTATGGTGAGCCTGGTTTCTGGGAAACTGGGGCCTGTCTATATCTTGGTAACTGGACTGGATATGTTCGTCATAGTGATTCTGATGCTGGAAAATAGTTTTATTTCTCACAAGTTTGTAATAAATTATCACTTTCAATTCTGTTGTTGCTTTGGAATTTAATATTATTGACAATGTACTAACATTTTACCTTTTACTGCAGGTTTGTTTTATAGAGCAACTGCTTGGTGTTGTGTTTGTCTGTGATATCTTGTGTGCTACTTGTCTGTGATAGCCTGTGTGCTACTTTTTAATGATGAGTAGTTGAATCTGTGTGTTGTTTATGATAAAATGTGCAACCACTCAGATTTTGACTTAGATTCAGTTGAAACCAGGGTGGCTGTTCCCCATTTTTCATCTGAATCTGATGCAGAACCTGAGTCGGGTAGGGCATGTTTCATATCAGGGGAAATAATGAAGCAGTAAAAGTTATGCATGTGTATGTGTTTGTGGTTCTTATATGTAGCCATGCAGTGATGTTTCCAAAACTCTCTGACCTTGGTTGGGCATATATTAACTGCATTTTATATGAGATATCATAGCTTCTGAAATTGTTTGTGATGGCATGTTTATGTGTTGGTTGAACTCTTAATTAATGATGTAGCTATGATGAATGATTAAAACATGCAGCCATGCCTATCAGCCTCGAAACTGATTTGATCTTGGCAGTGCATGATGTGATTAAACTCAACTCTGAAATTATTTGCCCATTTAACCCTGTATTAGTTGATAGCCACCTATGATGATATTGTTTGTTCACACTTAGTAGCAACCGTGTTTGTTAAAAACACATGGATGACAGCCTTGTAGTGTTTGTTGCCTCGAAATGACAGTGTGTGTCAAGCCATCCATTACATTCTAGTTAATGTTTGTTTGCCTCAGTTCTAAAACATAAATTTTGAAAACACATGTTTTTCAAATTTCATGCATATAGAATGGAGTTTAGCCCTCCCCGTTTTTACAATGTTGCCCTATAAACATACCTTTACCAAAACTAACTGGTATGTTTACCCTAGACCTGAATCTAGAAGCACAACCCTGCACAAATACATATCCCTTGCACATCTAAACCATCTTTATACTGATCATCAGGTCTTGAATATGCCTTGTTCTCCCAACAGCCATTGTGTTCCAAACAACCCCTCACTAGCTCAAGGTCAACAATTAAATTGTGGGGCAGCATACCAAGCCTTCTTAGCCTGTCTTTTCCCATATGTGGCAGTTTAAACTCATTCCCACCTCTGCATTTCATGATTTCCACCATGACACATTGTAGACTTAGGAAAATCTTATCAATAATTCTTGGATCATATCTCTGAAATGCATCATACACAGCCTCCAGTAACTCATCTAGGTTTTGATTAGGGTTTTGCTGCTGTAAACTTTGAATTGAGGCAAAAAACCCCAAATCCAGAATGTTTAGGTCGGGTGATTTTGATAGTTGGCACACTAACTGTATATTGAACCCATATGAGGTGGCTGCAGCTAGAAATTCAGGGTAATTTGCAAATATGTGACACAGGGCATTCTCTTGTTGTATGAAAATGTTTTTGCTTGCCCAAACTGGCCATTTTGCCTTGATTGCTGATATGAGCTCATGAATCAGCTTGTGTCTTATGATGTCTCTAGTTATGGATGATATGGGTGTGACAATCATGGTTCCTCTAGGTCTATTTACAATCGTGTACTTGGCTGCTACATAATCCACGTATGGAAACACCCATATTTTCCCATCAAACATTACATTACCCTCTAAGTCAAGTAATGGTCTACATACAGCACATAAAAACATGAGTTTTGGAATGTAAAGCTTGCTTTGAGTGATTCTATGGGGTTCAGGTTCATTGAGACCTAGAATATACCTTGTTGTTGCCTCTGTCAAGTAGAGCCACTTTTCATCGATGTGTATGACATTTTCCATGGGATGGAACTGCATGTTGCACTCCAGTTTACTTAGGCACCATTCTAGCCTTACTTCTTTGCATGCCAATGTTAGTTGTGGATGCACTGCATTAGTATGGCTTCTGATCTCCTTGCTTGCTATAGCCCTTTGTATAGTGCTTTTTCCTATATGCATTTGTGTTGCTGTGCTTCGACAGGTTCGCCGGTACCTTAGTGGCACTGCCATTAAGGCCTCTAGGTCGATCAGTTTCTTGATTATGCCACACTGACCATGTCTTTTTGAACGTGCATTCACACCTTCTCCATTTTTAAGCTCCTGTTTCACCCGTGCCCATATTGTAGAGATGGTCTGCACTGAACATGACCATCGTTGTTCTGCCTCGAGTCTCTGCTGTCTCTGAATCTGCCTATTCTTGACGTGTTGAAGCAGAAAATGGGCTATGTCCTACCTCTGATCATCTATCAGGTTTGCCCCAACCATCACAGCTTTGCTCGATGATGAATAGATAATGAAGGAGGGAATGTGGTTTTTGTATTTGAAGAACTAGCCAAAAATTTTCTGAGAGCTGAATTTTGGTTTTTGTTTGATTGGATTGGGAGCTGTAATAAATGCCCTTATTTATAGATGTAAGGGTGAAATTTTCAGTATCGTGAACAGTACCTTCAATTGGCTCCAAAAGTGAAATTTTGGAGCCGAAAGTTAGAAAAAATGAGGGAATTTTTACTGTTCCGTCAGGGTTAATCCACAATTAATCCCTTTCTGTACAGTAATTTTTCAGTCACATCACAGTACAAATTTCATCTTTTTGTACTGAAAGCTAGCCATTTTTTACTGTTCAATTTTACAACCAAATTTCTCTTTCCTGCAATTTATTTTGCGACGGAGGGAGTATTATTGTTCAATTATTACATATTTGAAAATTCTCAAACAAACAAAACCAACATAATCAATCAATGATTCTAGCACACAAAACGTTGTTTGCCCAAACATCTATAATCTCCAGATTGCGTAGTGTACCAAAAGGTCTCCGAATCATTGAAATTAAGGACCTCAAAATTTGGGAAAAGACCAGTGAGCTTATTATGGGAAAGCTTCAAGGTCGTTAGATTCTGTAAATTTCCAATTACAGATGGGATATTCCCTGACAGAAAGTTGTCGCTAAGATTTAGAGCTATTAGGTGAACCAGGTTGCCAAACTGAGCAGGCATATTTTGGCTCAAAGCATTGTTGCTCAAATTCAACGAAACCAACTTCTGGCAATCTCCCAAGGATGCTGGTATCGGCCCCTTCAAAAAATTCATAGAAATGTACAGATAGTTCAACTGACTAAGGGATCCCAGTACTTCAGGAATTCCACCAGAAAGTTCATTATCATGCAGATTTAGAAGATACATAGATGTCAAGTTCCCAAATTCAGGAGGTATAGAACCTGACAAATGATTTTCAGACAAGTACAAAAAAGAAAGGTTTGTCAAATTTCCTAGCTCCTGGGGGACAGGCCCATAAAGGTTTTTTTTCCTAAGATGCAAGTTCGTCAAATTACTCAAATTACCCAAGGTACAAGGAATAGAACCTGTTAGCAGATTATCACCCAGTTCCAGGTCAGTAATCGATTTCAGATCGCCGAGTTTATCAGGGATTGAACCACTTAACTGATGCTATAGAGGTGCAAGAGTTGCAAATTTGTTAGATCACCTAGTGACCCGGGGATTGAGCCATTCAACTTATTTCCATATAAGCTCAGCTCTTGAAGGCCTGCTAGTTTCCCTAACTCAGGTGGAATGGAGACCAGAGAGGCTATTGTTATAAACATACAAAAATTCTAAGTTACTCAGGTTTCCTAAAGAAGGTGGAATTTGACCCGTAAACAGGTTGTTTTGATGGTAGACTTGAAAAAGATTAGTAAGATTTTCTAGAAGTGGAAGGATGGGACCTGAGAAGTGATTATCAAAGAGATACAAGGATGGCAAGTTTTTCAAGTTGGCCAAGGAAACAGGAATGGAACCCTCAAGACTGTTATCACATAAAGCCAGATCAATGAGTGACCTTAGTTCTCCTATCTCCTCAGGGATTGATCCACTAAACAGATTATTATTAAGGTGAAGAGTCTGGAGATTTTTCAAGAGGCCAATTTCACGTGGGATTTCACCAAACAACTTATTCTGATGTAAATCAAGACAGAAGAGTTTGGAGAGGTTACCAATCTGTGGTGGTATGACTCCAGAAAGGTAATTTATAGTGAAATCAGCATATTCAAGATTAGGGAGCGAAAAGAAGGGGAAACTGTCAAGTGTACCATTATTTTTTGCCTCTGTGATGTTGAGCCTGTTGACGCTTCCATTGATGCACGAAATGCCATACCAGTTGCAGCGACTGGAACTTGCAGAGGAATTGGTCCGTGAATCTAGAAGGGGATTATTCGGGTTCCGAAAGGTGGCTTTCCAACTAAGAAGAGCATCTGCCTCTTGAGCAGAAGCTGAAGCTACCTGAAAACAACATAGTAACACAAAAACAGGAACCAGATGAAACATCAGGAAAGCCTTTTCTTCATAGAAAAATGCCATATGCTAAACTCAAGTAAGTATGAAATTGAAGGTGATCGTCCCTAAGAAAGCTATATTATTATATCGTAGATAGAATTTCCTGGCCTTACTTCAGTCGTTTACATAGAACATCATTCGTTGAAAAGTTGCATTGCCATCTCACTTGAAGGCAAAAGAACTAAAAAATAGTAGGAAATAAAGGAAACATGGACTTTCAAACATTACCAGAAGACATCCTTTTGTGAGTCACTTTCATAATCCCACCCGGGCACCAGAATGAAATTTTCCAATTCTAGTGCCTTCAAGTTAAAACCTGTCAAAACACTTAAAAACACAAAATCATACTATATCATCTCCTCCATCCAAAGTTTCCATCTTTGATAGAAAGATACACAACAAATCCATCTGCACTTAACGTATTAATATTCTTACCGATTACGGATTACGTAAACATGAAGTTTTAGTCTTTACATGGGACGGGGCATCAGTAATTTCACACCACTTGCAAATGAAAGATTCATAGCAAAAATTACTTCCTCTGATTTATAACTAAAATAGGCATAAAAGTATATCTCTTCGTTGGCATAAGACATTTTTACAAACACCATGCGGACACTCACACAGTCACACTCGTATGGCTTGCCAACAGAGTGAAAACCTAGACTCAAATACATGTCGCTATCATCTCACCTGAATAAAACAAATGGAGTTCACTTTACTGCGTCGTCGTTTGGAAGCCGAAGTAAGCAACCCAACTCCACCTTTGACCAGCTCTCACTTCTGAGTTCTATCCATTTTCGGAAATCATGATTGAATTTCCCGTCGTTGACTTGTAGTGGAGTTACATGTAGAGCTCTGAACTTGTGATTGACAGAATTTTTTCGCCCTCGTCTCTCGGTCCTCACTAAGAGCTGCAACGATAAAACTCTCTTGCAACTCCTATTTTTATTTCAGTTTATTAAATATTCCGCCACTCTTCCCCACTTTAGAAAATAAAATTATAAATAATTTTTTTATTTTTCCCTCTACAATGGGTAAAATTCATTTACAACCATTTTATACACCTACTTAATTTTTCCTATCTTACTCATTAATTATATCTTTAACATTTAATTTTAAAAAAATTATCTGCCTAAATAAATTGAAGTGTGAAATTTAATAATACATTTTAAATTTTTTAATTAAATTTCATTTTCTAAATTTTACAAATTATTTATGAACAAGAACTTTAAAAAATCATATATATTTTAAAAGAATGTAATTTTAAAAAAATTTTAAAAATTAAAATTATATTTTGAATTTTTAAAATAAAAGGCATATTTTTTTATTTTTTCAAAATTTATAATTTTAAAATTACATAAATTAATTTTTAATTTTAGATTTCAATTTTTTTTAATATTTTAAGGGGGCTGCCACATGTACCAAAAAAATGGCCCGCGCTAACACAACGCATGTCTGACACATGGGGAGCTGGGCTCGGTTTCCTGCCTTGGGAAATTATTCCCAGTTCCCAATTGGGGAATTGGTTTGGAATCCCCATTGTGGGAAAAATTTGTTCCAACCGAAGCCCTCTTGGAACCCACATTGCAAATGAACTAAGGGCATGGGCAGTGGTGGTCTCTTAAAATTAAAAGACCGCTTAAGAGACCAAAAATCACCACAGTGATGGTCTTTTAAGCGGTCTCTTGTTAAGAGACCGCTGACCGGGCTCTTGCTAAGAGCCCGGTCTCTTGCCAAAATTTTCAACGCAGCCTGGCCATGGCACATGGGGTTGGGCCGCAATTGTTGATCTTTCAACGGTGGGACACGTGTCGCCACCTGAGTGGGACACGTGTCCCACTCATCCGATTTCTTTTTTTTTATTTTTTGTTTCGGACACGTGTCGCCCATTGGTTGGGCCACGTGTCCGCAAAAAGGTAATTTTCAGTTGCAAGGCTGCAATTTTTTAATGGGACACGTGTCCCATTCTGGTGGCGACACGTGTCCCAATCGTGTTTTTTCTAAATTTTTTTTCAATTTTTTAAATTTTTTTTCAGAATTCCAAATTTAATATATTTTTAATTTTCAAATTGTAATAATTGGTCGGACTAGATCAATATTTTATTTAGTATTGTCTGTAATTTTTATAGTTGTTGAAATTGATTTTTTCAATTTTAATGGTTTTTATATAATTTTAAAAACATGGAATTATCTTATTATTTATTTTTTTTTATTTCATTTTAATAATTATATTAAATTTTACATTCAACTTATTTTTTTTGGACAAACTTATTTAAAATAATATTTAATGGTCAAATTAATTATTGTTATATTTGGTTTTGTGCACTTTTTATGGTTTCCATATTATTTTATAGAAAAAATGAATTCTCATAGTATTTATTTATATAATTTCGTTTTAATAGTTTCTTAAAAAAATGAAATTCATTTGATTTTTTTACACTAAAGCATGGTATTGACAAGAACAAGAAAAACAAATTATTTAACATATTTTTAAAAAATGATTTTATATTTAAATATTTAAACATTACATTAAAATAATATGGAAACGAATTTAAATTCAAAAAAGTTACAAAATTTAAATTTTAAAACGAATTTAAATTTAAAAACGAATTTAAATTTAAAAACAAATTTAAATTTAAAAACGAATTTAAATTTTGTAACGAATTTAAATTTAAAAATGAATTTAAATTTAAATATTTAATCTTATTTTGGTGGACAAATTTATTTAAAATAATATGTAATGGTCAAATTAATGAGTAGGATAGAGAAAATCAAGTGGGTTCCATGAATAGTGTACAGTGGTCTCTTAACCATTGTGGAGAAAAAAAGGGGGTGTCTCTTAAGTGGTCTCTTAAGCTGAGGTGGAAGAGAGAGAGGGAGAAAAATAATATATTTAATTGGTAAGAGACCGGTAGCGGTCTCTACCACTGCCCATAGGCTATGGGCAGTGGTAGAGACCGCTACCGGTCTCTTACCAATTAAATATATTATTTTTCTCCCTCTCTCTCTTCCACCTCAGCTTAAGAGACCACTTAAGAGACACCCCCTTTTTTTCTCCACAATGGTTAAGAGACCACTGTACACTATTCATGGAACCCACTTGATTTTCTCTATCCTACTCATTAATTTGACCATTACATATTATTTTAAATAAATTTGTCCACCAAAATAAGTTTAAATATTTAAATTTAAATTCGTTTTTAAATTTAAATTCGTTACAAAATTTAAATTCGTTACAAAATTTAAATTCGTTTTTAAATTTAAATTCGTTTTTAAATTTAAATTCGTTTTAAAATTTAAATTCGTTTTAAAATTTAAATTCGTTTTAAAATTTAAATTTTGTAACGTTTTTGAATTTAAATTCGTTTCCATATTATTTTAATATAATGTTTAAATATTTAAATTTAAATTCGTTTTTTGAAAATATTTTAAATAATTTGTTTTTCTCGTTCTTGTCAATACGATGCTTCAGTGTAAAAAGTAAAATGAATTTTAATTTTTTTGAAGAAGCTATCGAAACGAAATTAAATAAATGAATACTATGAGAATTCATCTTTTCTATAAAATAATATGGAAAACATAAAAAGTGCGCGAAACCAATTGTAACAACTATGAACATAACTTTAAATACTAAATAATATTACAATTTAAAAATCATTGTGGAATACTTAAAAAATCAAAAATAATATTAAAATTGAAATACTTAAAAAATAAAAAAAAATTAGATTTTTTTTAAAAATATATGCTTGGGACACGTGTCGCCACCAGAATGGGACACGTGTCCCATTAAAAATTTTGAAGCGTCCGTCTTCCATTAAAAAATGTTGCGGACACGTGGCCCAACCCGTGGGTGCCACGTGTCAGCAACAGAAAATTAAAAAAAAAAAAGCTAGAGGCTGAGTGGGACACGTGGCCCACTCAGGTGGCGACACGTGTCCCACCCATTGAAGAATCAACAATTGCGGCCGAGCCCATGTGCTTGGTCAGAGGCTTTTGGCAAGAGGCCGGGCTCTTAGTAAGAGCTCGGTCCGCGGTCTCTTAACAAGAGACCGCTTAAAAGACCACCACTGTGGTGGTTTTCGGTCTCTTAAGCGGTCTTTTAATTTTAAGAGACCACCACTGCCCATGCCCTAAGGTCATGGGCAGTGGTAGAGATCGCTACCGATCTCTTACCAATTAAATATATTATTTTTCTTCCTCTCTCTTCCACCTCAGCTTAAGAGACCACTTAAGAGACAACCCTTTTTTTTCTCCACAATGGTTAAGAGATCACTATATACTATTCATGGAACCCACTTGATTTTCTCTATCCTACTCATTAATTTGACCATTAAATATTATTTTAAATAAATTTATCCACAAAAAATAAGCTGAATATAAAATTTAATATAATTATTAAAATGAAATTAAAAATAAATAATAAGATAATTCTATGTTTTTAAAATTATATAAAAATCATTAAAATTTCAAAAATCAATTATAACAACTATAAAAATTACAGAAAATACTAAATAAAATATTGATCTAGTCCGACCAATTATTATAATTTGAAAATCAAAATTATATTAAAATTGGAATTCTAAAAAATGTTTTAAAAAAATTGGAAAAAAAATCAGAAAAATTACGATTGGGACACGTGTCACCACCAGAATGGGACACGTGTCCCATTCAAAAACAATTCAGCGTCCATAGAAGAAAAAACATTGCGGACACGTGGCCCAATCCCTGGGTGACACGTGTCCGCAAAAAAAATTCAAGGGTCCATTGTTGCGGCTGAGTGGGACACGTGGCCCACTCAGAGGGCGACACGTGTCCCACTCGTTGAAAAACAAAAAACGCGCAGCAAGCCATGTGCGTGAACAGGGCCGCTCGGTCTCTTACGCGGGCTCTTGCTAAGAGACTCTTTAGTGGTCTCTTAACAAGAGACCACTCAAGAGTCCACCACTGTGGTGGTTTTCGGTCTTTTAAGCGGTCTTTTAATTTTAAGAGACCACCACTGCCCATGCCCTAATATTATCGCACTGTACATAGGTGTTTTGTGTAAATTAAAGGTGTTGTTATATCACGTTCTGTATTTAGGGATGATAATGGAATGGAGCGGGTACAGATTATGTTACCTCCATACTCATGCTCACCATAAATTTTTATACTCATACCCACTTCATTACCCATGGCAGGTACAACAATAAAATTCACAATCATCCACTTAGGTCTTCATACCCACTTCAAATCTATATTACTCACCTCATTTATATCTCTAAAAAATTCCTAAATTTTAATTTAGAATTAATAATTTTAGTATTAAAAATTTAATAATTTGTACATGAAAATATTATTAGTAAGACATGTGCATTATGGATAAATAATACTTAATTATCTAATAAATTAGTGTGTACATAACGGGTATAGTGGGGTGGGGCGGGGTGAGCGGGTATGAACTAATATCCATACCCGACCACTGCCCATGGCCGGTATCAATTATCATACTCATACCCGACCAACCCCTACAAAAACTACACTCATACCCGCCCCATTGGAGCAGATGCGTGGCGGATCTCCTCCAAAACCCAACCCACTGTCATTCCTAACTGCATTTTATTTGTTTATGCAATAATACGTATATACGCGTATAATATTAATATTAATTTTAAAAAATATATTAATTTTATTTTTTAAACCCCCCTCCCCTTCCCTTTTGGCACCATCGCCGCCCCTCCTCTGCCAGCACCACCGCTGAGAATGGGCACCGCCGGCAACCACTAGTTTAGCCAAGTCCCTTCTGCCCGTAGCTCAACTCTGCCGGAAACACCCCTCTCTCCCCAGCTCCTTCGATGCCAGTCCAGTCCACCTCGCAATCAGACCACATCCGCTCGTTTGCCCGACGACGAAGACCACACTCGAGACCCCAACCCAACCCCACCTTCGTCACAGCCACCCGATGAAAACCTAACGTCCTAAGCTCCTGGCCTATGGCTCTCACCAATGGCTCTCATCACTAGCGGTGGTTCTTGACGGTGACTCTTAAGTGGTGGAAACGAGAGCGGTAGCTCTTGGTGGTGGAAACGAGATCCATGAGCATCGATTGGAAATGAAAATGGGGCTCGGTGGGGAAGCATCGATGATGAGAATTGGGTCAAGGCGGAGAAATAGAACGGGGCGATGAGAATGAGGCAACGAAAATTGGGTCGGGCCGAGCGATAAGAGTGGGGCTGGGGCACCGGAGAAGACACCAGTTGCCGGAGAAGATGCATCGGTGGTTTGCGACGGGGGTGGGGTGGTTGCGATAGGAATATCTGAATTTTTTGACTGGTATAGGCTTGAGGGGAGGTTCTCACCGATGGATATGGTCTTAGGGGGAGATTCTCATCGGTGGGTCTGAGTTTTCCGGTGGGTCTGGGCTTGGAGGAGGTTCTTGTCGGGCTATATTTAAAAATATTTTTTTATTAATAAATAATGAATTTCTTTATTCTTTAAAATAAATTCAAAATACACATGGTATTTTAATAGTATAAATACATGGCGTAATTAAGCAAAATACTGGCGTGATATAAAAATTCACTAAATTAAACACAAAATCTAAGTACGAGTATTGAAATACCACCTCTGTTTCTTTATTATCGGTACATTTTTCTTTTTGGGTTGTTTCTTTTATATTGGCACACTTTCAATTTTTTGGAAAAATTTCTTCAATTTCATCCACTCATTCTACTTTTGACTTTCTACATTCAATTTCATTCACTTATTTTCTTCACCTAAATCCAAGCACCTAAACCTATGATGCCACTATTAGTGAAACGGAGGGAGTAATGAGTGCAACTGAGTAGGTTATTTTATTGTTTAATGGGTAAAGTGCATAAATAACCCTATTAAGTTTTGAAAGTGCAAATATAACCTTGTAAAGCTTGAATGTGCGGAACTAAACCTAAGTTTTTGTAAAATTGTGCAGTTATACTCATTTTGCTCAATTCCGGAATTGACTCAATGAAGTGAGCCGTTGACTAAACCTAAAAAGACAAAAATACCCTCAGGCTTAAAACTGAAAATTTAATGACCATTCTACCCAACTTCTTCTTCGTCTTCAAACACACTCGTTGACCACCAATCCTACTGCTCCCCTCCTTCTCCCTCAGCTCGCATACCTAGTGTAGATTACGACAACGGAAACAAGAACTTTGTGTTGAGTTGATCAATTTCGATTATCAGAAACATGGAACACAATTAGACTGCTCAGTAGACATCCAAGTGGTTCCCCAACATCAATGGAAACCAAAAAGAAGTAAACACTAGTGTAAAGTCTAGATTTATCTAGTTGGCAATTTGTGAAAATTGTGCAAATACGAAATTGTTGTGTTGAAACATCAAAGAAGGCATGATCGAGATCTATGGAAGTCTGCGAAGAAATCTGAGAAGGAAATATTTCGTCCATGGAGTTTAAATTCATAATATATCAATTCCTGTGGGATTAGATTGAATTTATGAAAATTGGAATTGATTTGATAAATATCTTTTGTGGAAAGGATTTGGACGGAATATATTAATTCCTTTCTTTAAGGGATTAGATTTGATAATTCCAATCTCCAAGGGATTTGATTGTAATCTAAATATTATGTGGTGAAGGAATTATATTTGCACATGACTTCAAGCGTATCAGAATGGGAGATGGGATAAACTTCATGTGTGCAAAGACTTTCCATGTTGGAACATACAGAAAGCTGGAGTCTAAAAGTTTTACTACTGACAGAATATTTTTTGGATATTTGTTTGTGGAAGAAAGGAGATTCCGCAATATGGTATTTTAGGCATGTGGTAAAAACATACTAGGTTTATGGAAAATCCTATAATTATGGAAGAAGATTTATGGGATATTTGAGATAAGGAAAATCCTTTATTTATGGGATTTTGATATGTTTCAGAAGTAGATAAGGAATAGGAATATTATGGAGATAATTATGGAAAGTTCCGATATGCTTATGGACTACATATAGAGAACATCATAGCTGCATTAATCTCATGGACTTAATTGAAAAAATCTGCATACAGATTTGATATCTTTCGAGAGTATTGCGAGAGCCAGAATTCTATGTTCCAACATACGTAACCTGTCGTTCAAAGTTAATTCCTCGGGAGGAGAAGAGCCACCGTCGACGAGTTTCGAGATCAGAGAAAGCCTTATCAAGGCGGATCGGTAGCAAGGAGAGCTTGCAGGATTCAAGTTATAGTTAGATGATAAGTATAATTGTATGGTGTACTTTGTACTGTATCTTTCTGATTAGTGGATTCATTCTGAACTGGGCTAGACCCCGCAGATGTAGGTGGATTTCACTTAACTGCGTAACCAAGTCTCGTGTCTTTATGCTTTTTTTATTGCATACTTGATTTGAGTCTCTCTATAACTATAACAATGTGATTCTATTAGCTAAGAAGATCAGAAAATTCAACAAAGCTTAACTTACCTTTGCTGCCTTCTAAATAGAATAAGTCCACCTAGACCCCCAGTTGCACTATGCTATTGGAAATGCAACTCCAGCTACTAGGCTCGCTCGATAGGGCTATCTGATTTTAGATGGTTCGATAGAGCAAGCGACTACTATATATATTATACCCTTTCCAAGGTACTTGTCTGTAATCAAAATCTCAGTTCACGATTTCATAGAAAAAAAAAGAAGGGATCACACCCCTGGCCGCATACTTGTCAAGTGGTATTAAATCACTTTTTTTTTGTATTCTCCCTCAAGTGAGAAATTTAGTGGGTTAAACCTACAGAATGACCTCAGAGTCTAGATTCCCGTCACTACAGATTGATTGTCCCTACCTAATTACATGGTAGTAGTCTTGGAGGCAAAGCCACTTGACTGTAGGTCTTTCCAACTTGAGCAAAGACATCGCCACTACGAGTATTCTTTTGAAACTTAATAAAAATGAAGTGCCCTGCCCTTTATTAACTGGATTTCCTGCTTACCAGCTATCCTTGAAAATAGACTTTTTCCATTCTATAAGTCCCGGTCCAAATCCTTTAGGAAAAAGCATTCCATCCCGGCCAAACCATCCATGCACGGGTTCGATGAAAAAGTCTAGTGGCTTTCAAGGTGAAGAAAGTTGATTCTTTCAAAGTAAAACTTCCATTCGCCGACAACTCTTAGCAATATCGTAACTTCAAGAGTCGATAGCCAACACAACCTTTTAAAATGAAATTGAAGACTCGTCAAGGAAGAAGATTCGACCTAGCTAACCCTTCCTAGATAAACTCTTAACTCTCTGGAATGGATTAGGATAAGCTTAGCCCTGGAAATTTACTTGCCTTATTGCTTTGGCTCAAAAGCAGAGCTGCTTATCTACGATAAGTCTCTTTCTAGGAAGCAATTGGTTGATGAACAAGAAGCATTGAGGAAATTTTATACTAAGAGCAGTCTCAACAAAATAGAAGAAGCATTTTTTACTTTTTGGAGCTTTATTGATTCCTTCAGAGCCTGGATCTGCTGTTGTACCTGAGCTCCCCTTTCTTTTTTGTATGTTGGTGGTGGAAGAGTCTCAAATAGTGAAGATTCTAACTTAGAGAATGATTTGCCGTGAGGGATTTTATTATTGATGGTTGAATATATAGAAAGTACAATAGAGGTGTAATAAGGAAAGAACTCTAATCATAATAAATCATAATCTAATCAACAATCTGATTATCCTAACACCCCCCTCAAGCGAAGCGTCGGATTCTCTTGGACCTGAAGAATTCAAAAAAGGGACGAGAAAAACCCTTGGTGAAGATATCCGCAACCTGTAGATATTTAGGAACATGAGCAACACGAAGCTTGGCCAAAGAAACCAACTCGAGAACAAAATGATAATCAATGTCAGTGTGCTTAGCTGCCACCGGATTCTGAGCCAAGAAAATGGCACTGTTGTTGTCACAAAGAAGAAGAGGCGCACCAGAAAGAGGAACATCAAGATCACAAAGAAAATGAGTCATCCAGATGACCTCAGAAGCAGTGTTGGCCAAAGCACGATACTCCGACGAGTGCTAGACCTGGACCAAATGGGTTGTTTATTTGCACTCCAAGAAACCAAGTTACCATCTAAGAAGACAACATAGCCATATGTAGAATGACGGGTCTCCAAATACCTGGCCCAATCTGCATCAGAATAACTGAGCACCTCTGGAGAAGAAACTGCACAAAAATTGAGACCAAAATGTAGGGTCCCCCGAACATAGCGGAGAATTTGGGTGAAAGCCAAAAAATTATCTTCCCAAGGGTCCTGAAGATACTGACTAACAGAATTAACTGTAAATGCTAAGTCCAGACGGATGATGGTTAAATACTAGAGAGCACCAACCAAAGAGCGATACAATGTCGGATTCTTGAATTGTGAACTCGTACTGCTGTGAAGCTGAGAATTCAGCAGAAACGGTGTAGAGACTGGCACTACATCAAACATACCAGCCCGAGAAAGAATGTCTTGAGCATAATTTATCTGTCCCAGAAGAAGTCCCGAGGCAGTGAGCGTAACCTCCAAGCCAAGAAAGTAATGTAAGGCACCAAAATATTTAATGGCAAACTCTTGATAGGTGCGATCAATGAACTTTTGAATAAGAGTGGAATCATTGCTAGTCAAAATGATATCATCAGCATAGACCAAAAGATACAACAATGACGAGACACGAGACAACACAAATAATGAAGTATAAGAAGAACTGCAACGAAACCTAAGCTGCAAAAGATAAGCACTGAAACACGGAAACCATACTTGAGGCGCCTACTTTAGACCATAAATGGCCTTCCGTAGACGACAAACATAGCCCGGATGAGTGGGATCCTTATAGCCAATAGGTTGCGCCATAAAAATTGGAGAATCAAGAACACCGTTAAGAAAGACATTCTTAACATCCAACTAATGTAGAGACCAAGCACGCATTGTAGCAGTAGCAAGAAATGTCCAAACTGTATATGCTTTAACCACATGGCTGAAAGTATGGTTAAAGTCAAAACCAGGAATTCAAGAGAAACCCTGAGTTACCAAACATGCCTTATGGCGATCAACCAAACTATCAGGTTTTTACTTCAGCCAATATACCCATTTAGACCCCACAATGTTGACGCCTGGAGGGTGTGGAACAATATCCCAAGTATGCTGACTACGAAGAGCGGTCATCTCCCCATCCATGGCAGAAACCCAAGAAGGATCCTGTTTTGCGGAACGATAATCAGTCGATTCTTTCTAAGCAAGAAGAGCCACAAGAAAATCATGAGCATGAATATCTTAATAATCTCGGCGATGAATAACTCCGGTGGAAGAACGCGTAACCATGCAAGAAGCTGCTGGACGCGGAGAACCCAAGATCTGGGACGTGGCCGAGACGGCGGAGGTGTGACAGTCTATGGCTGTGTCCAAGTCAGGTAGGAGGCCGTCAGCGGCCAGGGCAGGAAGGAGGCTAGTCATGGTCGGGACCAAGGCAGGGAGGTGGCAGTCTGTGGCCATCTGTGGCCATCTGTGACCATCTGGGGCGCTTGAACCCGTGGCTGCTGGGCGCGAGCCATCACAACTGGGTGTGGACGAGAGGTGACCAAGCGCGGGTGAGAGACCACCGCGGCTAGTCGCGGTGGATGCGAGACGGGACGGTGGACATGGGTCAGCTTGTGGGGCAGCTAGCTGAGACGGCTCATCATTAGGAAATTGGGATAAAGATGAGGATGGAGCCGAGGCCAGTGACTGCACCGTCCCATGATCCGGATCAGTAAAGGCAGAGACATCCAAACGTGAAGAGGGAGACCCAGGTCCCGATGCCGGAGCAAGAGGAAAATAAGCCTCATCAAATCGAGCATGACGAGTAACATGAACCTTGCCAGTGCTAGGGTCGAGACATCGAAACCCCTTATACTGCGAGTTGTAGCCGATAAATATACATGGAATACTACGGGGAGATAGCTTATATTCAGCAAAGGGGAAAACAAAAGGAAAAACCCGGCAACCAAAAGGATGAAAACTACCATAGATAGGATCCCGATGATAAAAAAGACCATAAGGTGTCAATCTCTGCAGAACTGGAGTAGGCAAAAGGTTGATAATGTAGACAGCAGTGGTGAACGCACCATCCCAATGAGAAATCAGATTATGTGAGGGAAAAATCATCGTGAGACCCATTTCAACAACATGGTGATGCTTGCGTTCTGCGCGCCCATTCTGTTTCGGAGTGGCCGGACAAGAAACCTGATGATGAATACCTTTTTCCGCAAACTGCGATCTGAGTCTAGTGTTCAAAAATTCAGTGCCACCATCACTTTGAAAATTTTTAATTTTTGCTAAAAATTGATTCTCAACAAGTGCCTCAAACTGCAAATAAGTGTCAACAAAATCTGATTTGCGATGGAGGGGGTACGACAAAGTGAATCTCGAAAAATCATCCACAAATAATGCATAATACAAAAATTCATTTGTAGAAAAAATCGGGGAGGGACCCAAAAAACCTTAATGTATTAAATCAAGAACATTGTCAACACGCTTTGGGCTCTCAATAAAAGCCAACCATTGACCTTTCGCTATAACACAGGGGGCGCATGTATGTGGTTTAGGCAACAAAGAAGAAACTGGAAGTAAACCAGACTTACGTAAACTAGTAATCACTGCACTAGGAACATGACCTAAGCGTCCATGTCACAACTCATATAAAGCTCGACTCTTATTCTACTGTAAAATTGAAACAAATGATGCATCTCCCTGGTCCAAAATGTACAATCCATCCTCACTGTGCCCCCGACCCACGATGGCCCTGGTTACTTTGTTCTGAATGACCAAATTCCGGTCATCAAATGTAATTAGGACACCCATATCTCTGGTTAACTGACTAATAGACAGTAAATTTTTAATAATATCAAGCACAACTAAAACACCAGACAAATGAAAGTTCTCAGAAACTTTAGAATCACCAATATGAGATATCATAACTGGAGCACCATTGCCAACAAGAGCACGAGATTTACCAGTATAAGGAGTGAAACTGTCTAGGCCTGAGGTGGAAGTTCCATATGACTGGTAGCGCTGGAATCAATGTACCAATCTGACAAACGAGAAGAAGTATCGGACTGTTGAGAAGAGTGATGATTTTCTTCCAAATGAGTGCTTGGCGAATGACCAATTTGTGCCTGCATCTGGTAACACGTCGCAACATAGTGACTGAGCTGTTCGCACCAGGAACAGTGAGGATGACCGCGACCAGGGACCGGATCAGCCGCCTGAGAACCTGAAAATGACTGCCGATTGCCATCACGCCTGCCACCGAAGCCACCGCCGCGGCCACCCCAGGAAGGCCACGTGCGGCCACCTAGAGTCGGCGTGTGATCCCACGCGAGGCCGGCTTGAGGTGCATTGCTGGTCTGGAATGCGACCTATCCTGCGACTGGTCCTGAGTGTCCCTGTAAATTTATCAAAAAGGCCTCGTGGTTTTTGGCACGGGCAAGAACATCCGCATAAAGCGGGGTTGGAACAACAGTAATCAAAGGAGCAGAAAAATATTTATACTCAGGACCAAGAGCAGTCAAGAACCATACAATTTGATCAACATTTGAAACTGGATTACCCATGACAGACAGTTGTTTAAAAATATCCTTAAATTTGAGATGAAGTTTGTGGACAGGACCAGACTTACAAATACCATGCGCATCTACGCAAAGACAAAGAATGGTGGAGGCAGTGCTATTCTGATAGATGAGAGCAAGATTATCCCAGATATCTTTAGAAGTGGCACAATCTGGGAGTTCCGCGAGAACTTCAGCGGTGAGAGAGGAAAACAGAAGACTGCAGAGACATTGATCCTCATCAACCCATTGAGCATACTCTTCTTTTGCTTTCAAATAAGCCTCCCGAGATCAATCTTGCTGCCACCCAAAGGAGTTGAGACTATGGCAGCAAAAGACAGGGTCTGCGGTGGTGGTGGTGGGAGAGTGGGACGAGATCTAGTGTCATCAATGAAACCGTACATATCTTGAGGACGAAGGACATAACTTGCTTGATGCTTCCAGAGAAGATAATTTGATGGAGTGAGTTTGATCTGCATCATCTGGAGCAGAGTGTCTGCATCATCTGAAGCAGAGTGTTATAGGAGAGTTTTTCTTGAGCCATGACTGGACGAAAAGCAACGGAGCGGAGCGGAGCTGCGCCTTCTTCTCTGGAGTGGAGCGGAGCCGCGCGCCAAAGGGGAGCGGAGCGGCACGTGAGAATGGAGTCGCTGGAAGAGGAGCGGAGTCGCTGGTGATCGATGACACGAGAGAGGGGGTAGCGGTCGACAAAATTTTAATTTTTTAGGTTTTGGATCAGAAGAGGCTCTGATACCATAAGAGAATGATTTGCCGTAAGAAATTGTATTAATGATGACTGAATGTATAGAAAATACAGTAGATGTGTAATAAGGAAAGAACTCTAATAATAATAAATCATAATCTAATCAATAATCTGATTTATCCTAACACTAACTATAAAATTTTAGTTCCAAACAATTTCTAATTCTTAAAATATAACCCTATAATCTCGATAAATATCATAAACTACCTTCTTCTGCCACTTTTTTTTTTTCAAACCTGGCGAACATACCACTTAAAAAATCCACTTTTTAATATATTTTTTTTGGAATGTGGTGAATCATGGACGAAGAGCAGCAACTTTCTTTGCCATTTCTTCAACAATTTCATCTTGGTCCAAAATGGCGTCGGCCTCTAGTCTTTCCTTTTTTTAACTTCAATACATTTGCAAGCACTGATGATGTTGCCAGTGCTTGGTCCAATTTGTGCAGTCCCTTGTGGATTTTTTAGCCTTCGTACTGGCCTCCGGGCTGAAGAGTTGAGGCAACGGAAGCAGCTGTCCTCTTTTCAATTTCCTCTAAATTTTCTTCTTTGACTAAATCGTATTTTCGATCCATAAGGCCATGGGCAGTGGTAGAGATCATTATCGATCTCTTACCAATTAAATATATTATTTTTCTCCCTCTCTCTTTCACCTCAACTTAAGAGATCACTTAAGGGACAACCCTTTTTTTCTCCACAATGGTTAAGAGACCACTATATATTATTCATGGAACCCACTTTATTTTCTCTATCCTACTCATTAATTTGACCATTACATATTATTTTAAATAAGTTTGTCCACAAAAAATAAGTTGAATGCAAAATTTAATATAATGTTTAAATATTTAAATATAAAATCATTTTTTAAAAATATGTTAAATAATTTGTTTTTCTCGTTCTTGTCAATACCATGCTTTAGTGTAAAAAAATAAAATGAATTTCAATTTTTTTGAAGAAACTATTAAAACGAAATTAAATAAATAAATACTATGAGAATTCATTTTTTCTATAAAATAATATGGAAACCATAAAAAGTGCGCAAAACCAAATATAACAATAATTAATTTGACCATTAAATATTATTTTAAATAAATTTATCCAAAAAAATAAGTTGAATGTGAAATTTAATATAATTATTAAAATGAAATAAAAAATAAAAAATAAGATAATTCCATGTTTTAAAAATTATATAAAAACCATTAAAATTGAAAAAATCAATTATAACAACTATAAAAATTACAGACAATACTAAATAAAATATTGATCTAGTCCGACCAATTATTACAATTTAAAAATCAAAAATATATTAAATTTTGAATTCTTAAAAATTGAAAAAAAAAATTAGAAAAAACACGATTGGGACACGTGTTGCCACCAGAATGGGACACGTGTCCCGTTCAAAAAAAATTTCAGACTTCATTTGAAAAATACCGTTGCGGACACGTGGCCCGATACATGGGTGACACGTGTCCGCAACAGAAATAAAAAAAAAGGTTTGGCTGAGTGGGACACGTGGCCCACTCAGGGGGGCGACACGTGGCCCACTCAGGGGGTGACACGTGTCCCACTATGGCAAAAAAAATGAACGCGCACAAAGGCTGGGACAGAGCCATGTGCGTGCACAGTCCACTCGGGCTCTTGACCGGGCTCTTAGTAAGAGCTCGGTGAGTGGTCTCTTAACAAGAGACCACTCAAAAGACCACCACTGTGGTGGTTTTCGGTCTCTTAAGCGGTCTTTTAATTTTAAGAGACCACCACTGCCATGCCCTAATATGTAATGCAATACTATTTTTTTATCCCCAAGGTCAATATCACATTTGTTCAGTAACTAATAAATACAAACGATTTGTTTGGCCCCCAAGGTGATTTTCAAGGTGGTTTTCAGGTGATTTTGAGAACCAAAAGATGGTATAAGATCATATACTAGGGACCATAAAACAATTTAGTCTACTGAAAACCACCTTGAAAACTTTCTTGGGGACCAAACAAATTATTTTTAATTTATTGTGTATTGAAAGGAAGCGCTATTGAACTCGGAGACCAAAAGATGGTATAAGATCATATGTTAGGAACAAAAAAAATTTAGTCTTTTTCTTTTAACAGTGAAACACGCTCTCTAGGCTGAGATAGTTGATAATGTTTATCGTGACTATGAGTTACCTCTTAAGATATAGAAATTGTTTAGAGCTAAAATTTTATAGCTAGAATTAAATCATGAATGCTACATGTCTTAAGGATAATAAAGTAAATTAAACATTAAAATTACCTGCACTTATAAATTTTGTGCCTGTAAATAGATTTGCCCATTAAAACGTTGTAGAGAATTAGATAGAGACTGAAAAAATTAATAAGTCTCATAATTTATGCTGCCATGTATATTTACTAGATTAACACCCACTCGACACATAATTTAAAAGAAATGACGAAATAATTAATATTATATTATATTAGTAATAAAATTTTATTTTAATTTTCTATTTATCCATAAATAATAAAATATTTTTTACAAGAATAACTAACTGTTAAATGAAATTATTTTATATTTAATGTAACTAATGAGATAATTTAATATTTAATTTTTAGTGCAACGAATTCCTATCTAGTACTCAACTACCAAGAGGTATTAAAAGCACTTGGTAACTCTAATCCCTAAGTCTTACGCTTCAGAAAGAAAAGAAAGACAAAACAAAGTTTTCTTCACTTTTTTTTCATACTCTTAAGTCACCTGCGCTTGTTCCTATTCTATTGCAGTAACATTCCAGTTGGGTTTACGTCCCCTATTATGAATTGAATTAAAAGTTATTATTATATATTATTTTAGGTCTGTAAAACTTAAATTTGTTATTTTAGAATTTTATATGTTATATGAAATATTTAATAATATTAGATTCTATTCACGCCTATTATTTGGTTTCATACTAATTAAGCACGATGTGTACTTTATCATATCATGCTTAATTATTGTGAAACTGAGTGAATTAATTGCTATAATTTTTTATGTGGATGATCGGCTTGTACTTTATCTTTCCGTATCAAACTTGGATTATGTGCTACTTAATTGCTTGTCTGTGCTTTTCGGGGTCCTCAACGCGATTGTAGTGTAGTCGAAGTCAGCGGAGAATGGTATAGACCGGACAACCTGATTAGACTGGCTACACGTGGAGTTTCTAGTATCTTAGCATGACCATCTGGATCTGATACGAGCTTGTAATTGAACATCTGACTGGGCGTGGTTGTCGAGAATGAATTCTTGATCCTGATAGCCTTCAGACACTACTAAAAAGGCTATGTCTTGTATGTTAGTCAGAGCTGCCATATAGGCACTTGACTGCAGCTTGGCATTAACCACCCGTATCCTTATACTATGTGTTAGGATTTATGTGGCTATTTGTTTTATGTGATCACTAAAACTCAACTTGTAAATACTGGCGATGGAACTTCACTAAGTAAGGAGGTTACCCTAGTATAATGAACCCCAACAGGTGTCGCTGAACAGAAAGAGTGAGAGCTCGTGCATGAAGCCTTTACTTCATTTGGGGTAGGATCATGGATAGACTTTTGAATCTATAAAAAATTTATAGTTAAACCATGTAAAACACTTAGGGATAAGTGCCAATATAACCCTATCTACTTGAGTAAGTGTTAATATAACCCTATGATAATTTTTAGTGCAAATATAACCCTAACTAGTTAATGAAAGTGCCAATATAACCCTCAGACCTCATTTCTGGTATTGACCTCAATTTTCTGGCGTTGACTCTAAGTAAATTGACCAAAATACCCTTTTGGATAACTCTGAAATTATGTGGTCAATTTTACCATTATAGTTTGTTGGACCACCGTCGGGCTGCCGTCGGACCATTTCTTGTGGTTATATCAGCACATTTCTTGTGTTTGTAGGGTTATATGATCACATTCTTAAAACTTATAGGGTTATATCAGCACATATTATATATATTAAGTGTGTGGTACTCGGCTGGCCTTAACGGGAGACCACATTATCATATACACCATTATAACATCATAAAAATATCTTATACAACATAAAATTTGACATCATGATACCATCATTAATATTAAACATCATTATCACATATCATAGCCTCATTACAAAACTTATCAACATTAAAAACCCTAGGTCAAAGAACACAACAAAATAACAATCACACACAACACCAAATGTCATCCAATCATCAATGCAGACTAAACACACCAAAATAAATAAAATATCATTAAAACCCCTATATTCTATAGTATGTGCTAATATGACCCTACATTTTTTTACTAATGTGATGATATAACACTATAAATTTTAGAAATGTGTTGATTTAACCCTACTAGTTTTCATACTGTGCTGATATAACCCTACCTAATCCGGCGGCGGTCCGACGGCGTAATATTGATGAATCTAAGGGTAAAAATGTCATTTCCTTTTTTGTATTTTAATTTTTTTTCAGAAGAGAAAACATGTAATTTTATAAAATTCTGGCTAAAAGTTGCTGGAGAGGGTTATATTGGCACTTTCACAAACTAGATAGGGTTATATTGGCACTTTCGAATATTGAAAGGTTATATTGGCACTTATGTTAACTAGGTAGGGTTATAAAAAACACTTTTTTCAAACACTTATTATAAGACTTTCATTTTAATAGTAAGTTAGGTTTTGAATTCAAAAATTGCTTCTGCAAAATCTGTATTGCTCGATGCTGCATGTAAGTAATCAGACTTGTTGGATTTTTGGTAGCACACTCGGTACTTGCGTGGAGCACGTAGGTCCTGAATGTGGGGTGTTACATACCTCTACCAAAATCTGCTCCACTGTCATCCCTAAATACAAAGAAGATAAGGATTTTGTAACTCCTATCAGAGAAAAGAAAGAATCATGACAGATTTAAGATGTTAAAACCATATGAAACTAAAATACTTGAAAGCAATTCCAACGTTATTGTATGTAGCGATAGAGAAGGAAAAAGTTTTAAAAAACTACTCTGGATCGCTAACTTTACGACCAAATTTTGGAGGAGGAATAGTACACGCTAAATGTAGCGGTACTGTAGCTACGTGAAAGGTTTTTCTTGGGTATTGCTATATCACGCCCTGTATTTTACTTGATTACGCCCTAATACGTATACATGTGTATAATAAAATATTTAATTTTTCAAAAAAACAAAAATAAAAAAAATTAAGAAACAGGAACTCAACTCTGATTTGCCGGCGCCAACGCTGCCGCCGGCCGTTTCTCCCCCTCCAGCCTTCTCCGTCCCATACCAGTCTTCGCCGCCAGCTTTCGCCGCCAGCCTTCACCTTCTCCGCCGTCATCTCCGGCGAGAACGAGGGAGATCCGGGCGAAGGCTCCACCTTCTCCACCGTCATCTCCGGCGAGAACGAGGAAGATCCGGGCGAAGGCTCCAAGCGAGAGACGAAGACGGCGAGATCCAGGCAAGAGACGAAGATGACGAAGAAGATCGGGCGAGAACCGAAGCTTGACGGACGGCGGCGGATGGCTAGAACCGAAGCTCGATCCGGGCGAGAACCGAGCGAAGAGAACCAGGCGAAAACCGGGTGAGGAGAACGGGAGAGGAGAACCGGAGATGAAGTTTTCGCTGGAGAAGGAGGTCGGAGAAGATGAAGTTCGCCGGAGAAGGAGGAGAAGGCGGAGGAGAAGGAGGAGAAGGAGGAGAAGGCAGAGGAGAAAGAGGAGAAGGAGAAGAAGGCGGAGGAGAAGGAGGAGGAGGAGGAGGCGGCGGCGGTCGATGGCGCCGGCGGTGCAAGAAGGCCGTCGCCTTCTTTAATTTAAATAAAAAGTAATTTTTATCTAATTTAAATTTAAATATATTTTACTTATTTAAATTAAATTTAAAAATATATTGTATATTAAATAGTATAAATATATGGCATAATCAAGTAAAATACATGGCGTGATATAGCAGTTCACTTTTTCCTTTTTCTTTTGGTTTTTGATTTTGTTTGTTTCTATTCTCCTCCTCCGCTTCTTGTGTCATTCTTTCATTTTTCTTTTTCTTTTTCTTTTTCTTTTAATTCTTTTCTACAAATTTCATTACTTATAACGATTCTGCCTTTTGAAAGATGGTATTTTCAGAAGTTAGGGAAAGACTAAGGTTTAAACTGTAAATTAGAAGAAATAAAGATAAAATTTTTGAGTTGCATTAATCGGGTCATAATATTTACAACTACTGCACGTTGAATAATAAAATTTTAATATTGCAACTAAAACCTTTTATCTTTTTATTATTCTAATTAAACCCGTCTTTCCATAAGTCTATGGAAAGACGGTATTTCCCAAAACTTTGCTTATAACTAATTATGTATATATAATATAAACCTAGATTTGTTAATTCATAATAATATTCACGAATGATATTACAATATATTTATAATATATTAGTAGTTAATTTGATCAAAAACTTTTATTGAATTCTATTTTAATATTTTGTTATTTCATTTTTATTCTTGTTTCGTAATTTACCATTTATATATGGTAACATCTTGGGAAAGACCATCTTTCCATATGTTTATGAAAATGCGGGATTTAATTAAAATAATAAAAGGTAAAAGGTTTTAGTTGCAATATTATAAATTTATTATGTAACGTGTAATAGTTATAAAGTTTATAACTCGATTCATGCAACCCAAAATTTTATCTTCATTTCTTCTAATTTGCACTTTAAACCTTGGTCTTTCCATGACTTATGGAAAGACCATCTTTCAAGAGACAAACTCTTTATATATTGGAGCAGTATATTGTTAATAATTTTTAATAATTATGTTTCATATATTAACTTTCGGTTAATATAGTATAATTTTTGGTGATAATATTTAATTGTGAAAAAAAGTTATTGATTCAATTTTAATTGCAAGAATAAATTTAATTTCATTAACAGTATTAACATAATAAAAATAATTTTGCATTGGATATTTTTTATATGATTAAACAAATTTATAGTTCATTGGAACAGTACTGCTGGGATACTGCCCTCCTGTTACTCCTTCATCTTCGGATCAGTTTCTGCATTTCTGATCCACTGCATCTCTAATCATTTTAGGGTATAGATGTTGCCTGGCCGGAGGTGTTAATTAACACGAGGGGTGGAGATTTTCACCTCTGGATCGCAACTTCACCAATATATTTTGTTAGGATAATCTTGTTCACAACATAAGATCTCGATATAGGATTAGTAGGACTTTTGGAGGGCAATTCTGTTGCCTCATCGCAAACTTTGATCTACATTTGTACTAATACTTCATTTGAGGAATGGGGAACCTCTAATATAGTACCCCACCTTCGGGTGATTTCATTAAAAAAAAAACAAATTTATAGTTTAAGGTAAATAGGTAATTGGACTAATTTTCTAGTATAATTAAATGATTACAAAATTAATAAAATTAAGATTCATACAATTATATAAACTATAGTTTTTAGAGTAAATTATAGAGTAAACTGTTGGAACAAATATGCTATAGCAAGTGTAAAAAATTAATATAGCAACTGAAAGTTGAATTAAACCATTGGAGATGGACTAAGAGCTAAAATGACCTTAACTTTATGCTAAAACTGTCAATACAATCCTACAAAACGAAAAAGTGTAAAAAATAACCCTAACTTTAAGATATATGTGTCAATCTAACCATGTACGTCGTTGACTTCAATTGTCAACGAGAAGTTTGGTCGGAATCTAGTGAAATGAGCATTTTCCCCTGAATTTAGAAAAAGAAAAATGGGAAAAGACAAAAATGCCCTCAAGCATATAAATTCACATTTCTCCTTTTTCTTCTCATTTCTCATTTCTTCCTTCTTCCCGCTTCCAGCCCTAATTAACCTTCTCCCTTCACCCTCTGCCACCGGCCTCCTCTGCCCATCTCTATCAGAGCACTCTCTGCTCATCTCCGTCCATCGTTGACGCCTGCTTCTAGCTTATCTCCGATGGATTTGATTGTTACCGATTCTAATGGTCCGTCCGTTGTTGTCTTTTCTCTGTTTTTTTCATCTATAGGGTGGGTGTATCTGAAAAGTAGTGATCCTTCTCAGATATAGGTGGGTGTTTTTTCGTTAATTGATAAATACAATTTGTTTGTAATGATTTTGGAAAATGTTTCAAAATTCACTGATTCGACCCTATTTTTTTAATTAAAAAAAGTGCTAAAATAACCCTAGAAATTAAAATTAAGTACTGATATGTATAACCCAAGAATTCTTGTTAGGTTCTGAATGTGAGGAGGGTAAAATTGTCAAAAAATAGAAAATTAATAAGGGGTATTTTGGTCATTTTTTGGATGATCAACACCGGAAATAGTCCAAAAGGTTATAACTGCACAATTTAGCCAAAAAATATGTTATATTTGCACTTTCTCATTTTGCAGATTTATATTGGCACTTTCAGCTAAAAGTTAGGGTTAAAAGTGTATTTTGCCCTTTAATCTATATGATGACCAAATTCATCCAAGTAAATCAATCCAAATATTGAATGAATTCTTGAAGGAATTTGTCCTATCTAAACTTACCAAATATAATCCAGTCAGAACTAAATATTCTAAACCTGAATTATAATGTAGCTGAAACTCTTCTAAGCCAACATGGCGAGTTTATGGGCTTATTCATAATAATATAAATAAACTAAAATGATTACACTACCTCACTAAATAATCCAGTAAAAAAAATTATAGTATTATTCAGCTAAAATCCTAATATGATAAGAAATCCTAATTCGTATTAGATAACATTATGCGGGATCTGATAGGACTGTACTTTACAATTTTGGAAAATAAATTTATGGCTGCATGCAAAGACTACTGTAAATATGTACAGAAAGGGGGGAAGTGGTTCGCGTTGCTTTATTCTCCTTTATGACTTAAAGAAAACAGTTGGGTTTCCATTTTTAAGTATACAGAACCAAACATTAGTAATTCCATTCATAATATTCTGACATACTCCATAGACGCCAATCTTCAATACTAGTACTATCCCGTCCTAGGTTAAATTGCACAGAATTTTTTTAAATTTTCTAACCTTTAATATATTTAAGGCAAAGTCTTAGGAAAGACGGTTTTTCCATAGGCTTATGGAAAGACGGGGTTTGATTAGAATAATAAAAGGTTAAAGGTCTTAGTTGCAATATTAAAGTTTTAGTATGAAACATGTAGTAGTTATAAAATTTATAACCCGGTTCATGCAACCCAAAAATTTTATCTTAATTTCTTCTAATTTACACTTTAAACCTTGGTCTTTCCATAACTTATGGAAAGACCGTCTTTCAAGAGACGGACTCTATATTTAATTACGTGTAATAACAAAAAATAAAAAGTTACTTTTGAAAAAACTATTTGTTATGACAAATTCAATAATATCACATACGATAATATTACTGCTTATACATCTACTCAAGCATGCGATCTAAGTTTGATATAGAATAATGTCAAATAGTAAGTGTGCGGTTTAAGGTAGGACCGGAGAGTATGTTGTTTAGAAACCCCAACCAACCCTATCAAAGTCTTTAGTAAGTCCACTTTAATTATGCAGTTTGGGTTCTTTCTTTTCAGATTAAAAAACATCATTCTTGAAAAATATATGGCATTATATGAGATTTTATTATTCTTCATGAAGGCAGTCTGCCGAGGGGACGACATTGAAAGCTTTAGCCTTTCCATACGAACCTTAGAGAGGATCTTATTGACCACATTAGGGTATGGGCAGTGGTGGTCTCTTAAAATTAAAAGATCGCTTAAGAGACCGAAAACCACCACAGTGGTGATCTTTTAAGCGGTCTCTTGTTAAGAGACCGCCGACCGAGCTCTTACTAAGAGCCCGGCCTCTTGCCTCCAAATGGTACGCATCTCTGACCACGCACATGGCTCGGCCGCAATTTTTTATTTTTCAACGGGTGGGACACGTGTCGCCACCTGAGTGGGCCACGTGTCCCACTCAGCCTCTGGTTTTTTTAAAAAAAAATTTCTGTTGCTGACACGTGGCACCCACGGGTTGGGCCACGTGTCAACAACGGTAATTTTTTGAATGGATATCAACTGGGAATTCGGGGGGACACGTGGTCCAATACGGAGGCGACACGTGTCCCCCCAACGGTTGTATAACGGGTATTTTTTTGAATGGGACACGTGTCCCATTCTGGTGGCGACACGTGTCCCAGACGAAGTTTTGCAGGAATTTGTTTTTTTTTTTAATTTCTGTTATAATTTTTAAATTTCATTCTCCCACTTTTTTTGCCTATAAATATGGACCATTTCAACTCATTTCACCACACCACTTCCAAATCAAATTCTCTTATCCCACAAATTCATCTTCTATATTGTTATTCATTTTTCGTGATGGATCCACGAAGAACGTCGAAAGGCAAAGATCGGGTAATCCCAAATTCTTCCGATACGGAGAATTTTTCGCAAATTCCGAATTATCGTCCATTTCCAAATTCGGAATTTAGTGAAAATTCTCCGAACATGCCTCCCCACTTTTATTTCAATTCTCAACATTCATACATGAATTTTCAAAATCAATGCCACTCTTCCCGAAACGCATACATGAACCCTCCTTACCTGAACCACTCCCGAAATGCGAACACCCAATCGCAAAATTCGTACCATAATTTATATGGCCAAGGCTTTCAAGCTCCACATCTTGATGCTGTAAACGAATCGGGTGCATTTTCACCCCGAGTAGGTCGCGGTTCCCCGGGCCAAAATTTTGGGGGTGAAGATGGGCGACAATATGGAGGTCACGATGTTACGGACGGTAAGCCCTATTTTAATGTGTTTTATTTCAATTATGAAGATTGTAATTTATAAATCATTTATATGCATATAGTATATGCATTTTAATATGCAATCTAGTACGTCATCTAATATGTTCGTTTATTTTAACATGTCATGAACATAATTTGAAAAATAATATATATTTGAGATTTATTTTGCTTTGAAAAAATGATTTATTCTTTTAGGAAATGATGTAGGTGAAGGAAATGATGAAGTTGCAATAGTGTCTGGGAGTAAGGTTACGAAGACGAGAAGTAGCCGGGACAAATGGAGTGTAGAGGATGATAAAATCCTATGTGGCGCATGGTTCGAGCATTCCACCGACTGCGTGTTGGGTACGGGTCAAAATGCGGGCGTGTTTTGGACTAAAATTATGCACGATGTGAACCTTTATGCAAATTCCAACCGGTCAATGAAGTCGTGCAAGTGTCGGTGGTCAAAAATGGCTCACGATATTGGCAAATATGTGGGGTGTGAAAGCAAAGCCGCACGTCACTTTAGTCGGGCCGGGAGTGGGTCAAGCCAAGGAGACATGAAGTCATGGACCCTGAACTTGTTTGCAGATGAAAACGACGGACAACAATTTTTATTCTTCCATTGCTATGACGATTGCAGGAGGAACCCCAAATTCATAGCACAATATGGCCCAAAGGATACCGATGGAGAAGAATATTCACTACGGGGGGTGCCATCGACACCCCGTGGTGGCGACGATCCTGAAGCTATGCAATATCCATCCAGGCCTATTGGTGTTAAAGCCGCTAAATGCAAGGCAAGGGGGAAAGGAAAGGCCAGGGCAACAGCAACAAATGATGGAAAAGAATCCGCTAAAATGCAGTGTGCGGCCGCAATTGAAGCAGCTACGAAAAAGGCTGAAATACTTGCGGAGAGTGAAAGAGCTAGAATGGAGTACAACATAGCACAGCGGGAGTTCGTTGAAAGACAATCAGATCGGGAGCACCTGATAGCTAACACTAAACTCCTTGCTAATTTGATTCAAAAGGGAGAGTTGTCCGCAGCAGAGGAAGAACTACGAGATAAATTAATTGGGGTAGTCTACGGTGGAAATTAATTGTAATATTTATTTTTTGGTCAGACTAGATCAATATTTATTTCTTTCCTATTATTAATAATTTCCAAGCCACAAGACCAAAATTGTAGCACTTGTCATGGACACATCCCATCCACTCACATGGGTTCATTTCATCATTTCCAAGCCACAAGACCAAAATTGTAGCACTTGTCATGGACACATCCCATCCACTCACATGGGTTCATTTCATCATTTCCAAGCCACAAGACCAAAATTGTAGCACTTGTCATCTATATAAATGGGTCATTTGTTTACCTTTCATTCCAACCCCGAATTTCAATTCTTCTACCAATTCCCTTCTTCATCCCAACCACGACCTCTTCTAATTCCCATAACAACGATGATGAGCTTCACTTTGGAGAATCATCAAACCCATCAACCTATGATATTCCCGGTTTCCTACCTGACCCCGATCCCGAGACAATGAACTTCTTCTTAAATTTGCCAGAAATGGCTAAACAATGGTACGCAGCCATAGAGGACGAGAGTGCTCAAACTTCTCCAACCTTACCAAAGAAAAACAGGAATCATATCAGAAGGGATCGTGTTCGAGCACAGGAATTACTCCAGAGGCAATATTTTACTCAACCTCCTGAAAGAATGTACGACGACCGACACTTTCGTCAAAGGTTTCGCATGCGGCGAACTGTATTCGAACGTATAGTGGAAGATGTCACCAACCACGATCCTTATTTCATACAAAGGTCTGATGCAACCGGTAACCAAGGATTTTCACCACTTCACAAGTGCACGGTGGCAATGCGTCATTTGGCATACGGTTGTGGATACGACCAACTGGATGAATGCTTACAGATGGGCAAAACGACGGTTAGAGAAACGGTGTCTCATTTTGTGAATGCAATCATTGCCGTATACCATCCCACATACCTCAGACCAACAAATCAGGAGGACATTGCTCGCCTGATGCACGTGGCACGTGGACGTGGATTTCCAGGTATGCTTGGTAGTATTGATTGCATGCACTGGGAATGGAAAAATTGTCCTGTAGGTTGGAAGGGGCAATTTCAGGGTAGGAGTGGACGTGCCTCAATTATTTTGGAAGCCGTCGCCTCCTACGATACATGGATATGGCACGCATTTTTTGGTATGGCCGGGTCAAATAATGATATCAACGTTCTGGACAAGTCACCATTGTTTGACGACGTATGTGAGGGGAGAGCTCCACGTTTTCCATACGAAGTCAATGGTCGGACCTACGATCAAGGGTTCTATCTTACAGATGGAATCTATCCTAAGTGGGCGACTTTCATGCCAGCCTATACGGCTCCAAATGACCCCAAGAAGCAACTCTTCACAAAGCGTCAAGAAAGTTACCGGAAAGACGTCGAACGTGCTTTCGGTATTTTACAAGCTCGATTTTCCGTGATTCGCAACCCAGCCCGATACTGGAATGTGAAAACGTTGGGCAACATTATGATAGCTTGTATCATACTGCACAACATGATAGTCGAAGATGAAAGAGACACATATGGGTTGCAAGTTCAACCAAGTGATTATGACCAAATCGACGACTCTCCTTGGCATTATAACGCCGAGCGGCATGCTGATCTTCCGACTTTCAGGCAAAACTGGAGGGATGTGCGCAATAGAGCTAAACATGACCAGTTGAAAAATGACCTTACAGAACATCTTTACCAGCATCTGGGTGGTCAAGATTAACATGACGATATAGTTTCATCATCCGTGTTTTTTTGGTCAGGCTAGATCAATATTTATGTGTTACCTATTTTTAATAATTGGTTGGATTAGACCAATATTTTGATTTCTAAATTGTAATATTAGGATGGAGTTGATCAATATTTTATTTAGTATCGGAAGTTATTTTCATAGTTGTTACAATTGGTTTCGCGCACTTTTTATGTTTTCCATAATTATTTTATTGGTGAAGATGAATTCTCATAGTATTCATTTATTTAATTTCGTTTCCTAAGTTTCTTAAAAAAACTTGAAATTCATTTCATTTTTTACACTAAAGCATCGTATTGGCAGGAACGAGAAAAACAAATTATTTACCATATTTTTAAAAAATGAATTTAAATTTAAATATTTCAACATTATATTAAATTTATATTTAAAAACGAATTTAAGTTTAAAAATGAATTTAAGTTTAAAATTAAAAACGAATTTAAATTTAAGAACGACTTTAAGTTTAATTTTAAAAACGCATTTTAAATTAAAATTGAATTTAAGTTTAAAATTAAAAAGAATTTAAATTTAATACCGACTATAAATTTAAATTTAAAAATGAATTTAAATTTAAAAACGAATTTAAATTTAAAAACGAATTTAAATTTAAATATTTAAACTTATTTTTGGTGGTCAAATTAATGAGTAGGATAGAGAAAATCAAGTGGGTTCCATGAATAGTGCACAGTGGTCTTTTAACCATTGTGGAGAAAAAAAGGGTGGTCTCTTAAGTGGTCTCTTAAGCTGAGGTGGAAGAGAGAGAGGGAGAAAAATAATATATTTAATTGGTAAGAGACCGGTAGTGGTCTCTACCACTGCCCATGGCCTTAGCAAGAGACTTGTAAGTGGTCTCTTGTTAAGAGACCACTCTAGAGACCACCACTGTGGTGGTTTTCGGTCTCTAGAGCGGTCTTTTAATTTTAAGAGACCACCACTGCCCATGCCCTAAGAGACCAGCCAAGAGATCGGTAATGGGCCAAATCCGCTGACACACCCACATGTGCTGGGGCCGCTGAAAAGTGGCCCTTTTTTTGGTGCGCATGGGACACGTGTCGTCCCTGAGTGGGCCACGTGTCCCACTAAGCCACAGTTATTTTTTTTTATTTTTATTGCGGACACATGTCACCCAGGGATTGGGCCACGTGTCCGCAACGATTTTTTCTTGTGTGGAAGCTGGAAAATTTTTTTAATGGGACACGTGTCCCATTCTGGTGGCGACACGTGTCCCGGCAAATTTTTTTGAAAATTTTTTCCAATTTTTTTTTATTTTTTAAGAATTTCAATTTTAATATAATTTTGATTTTCAAATTGTAATAATTGGTCGGACTAGATCAATATCTTATTTAGTATTTTCTGTAATTTTTATAGTTGTTATAAATGGTTTTTGCAATTTTAATGGTTTTTATATAATTTTAAAAACATGGAATTCTCTTATTATTTATTTTTTAATTTCATTTTAATAATTATATTAAATTTTACATTCAACTTATTTTTGGTGGACAGATTTATTTAAAATAATATTTAATGATCAAATTAAGGAGTAGGATAGAGAAAATCAAGTGGGTTCCATGAATAGTATATAGTGGTCTCTTAACCATTGTGGAGAAAAAAAAGGGTTGTCTCTCATGTGGTCTCTTAAGATGAGGTGGAAGAGAGAAAGTAAAAAATAATATATTTAATTGGTAAAAGACCGCTAAAAATCTCTACCACCTCCCATGGCCTAAGAGTCACGTCTTTTTCTACCTGTCTAGCTGCCTATCGCTTAGGGCATGGGCAGTAGTGGTCTCTTAAAATTAAAAGACCGCTTAAGAGACCGAAAACCACCACAGTGGTGGTCTCTTGAGTGGTCTCTTGTTAAGAGACCACTCACCAGGCTCTTACCAAGAGCCCGATCTGGAGGTCGCACATAGGCCAGCATCGCTGACACGCACATGGGCCGCGTTGCGCCTTCTTTTTTTCCCATGAGTGGGACACGTGTCACCCCCTGAGTGGGCCACGTGTCCCACTCAGCCGCAAATTTTTTTTTGAATTTTTGTTGCGGACACGTGTCACCCATATATTGGGCCACGTGTCCGCAATGGTATTTTTTTGGAAAAATCAGATTTTCAAATCTGGGGAACACGTGGTCCAATCCAGGGCCGACACGTGTCCCCCAACGGCTGGATAACGGCTATTTTTTTGAATGGGACATATGTCCCATTCTGGTGGCGACACGTGTCCCAGCCGAATTTTTTCCAATTTTTTTTTATTTTTTTAGAATTTCTATTTCAATTTTTATATTCCATTCTCCCACTTTTGTTGCCTATAAATATGGAGCATTTCAACTCATTTCACCACACTACTTCCAAATCAAATTCTCTTACCTTCCAAATTCATCTTCTATATTGTAATTCATTTTTTGTGATGGATCCACGAAGAACGTCGAAAGGCAAAGATCGGGTAATTCCAAATTCTTTGAATATGGAGAATTTTTCGCAAAATCCGAATTATCGTCCATTTCAAAATTTGGAATTTAGTGAAAATTCTCCGAACATCCCTCCCCACTTTTATTTCAATTCTCAACATTCATACATGAATTTTCAAAATCAATGCCACTCTTCCCGAAACGCATACATGAACCCTCCTTACCTGAACCACTCCCAAAATGCGAACACCCAATCGCAAAATTCGTACCATAATTTATATGGTCAAAGCTTTCATACTCCACATCTTGATGCTATAAACGAATCGAGAGCATTTTCACCCCGAGAAGGTCGCGGCTCACCGGGGCAAAATTTTGGTGGTGAAGATGGGCGACAATATGGAAGTCATGATGTTACGGACGGTAAGCCCTATTTTAATGTGTATTATTTCAATTATGAAGATTCTAATTTATGATTCATTTATATTGCCTTCATTTCCCTTTGGTATATTTTGAAATAATTATACTTGAACATGAAAAATATATGTATTTAGTATATGCATTTAGTATATGCATTTTATTATGCAATCTAGTATATCATTTGAACAATCAAGTACATCATCTAATATGTTCGTGTATTTTAAAATTTCATTAACATAATTCGAAAGTTAGTATATGTTTGAGATTTGTTTTGCTTTGAAAAAATGATTTACTCTTTTAGGAAATGATGTAGGTGAAGAAAATGATGAAGTTGCAATAGTGTCTGGGAGTAAGGTTACGAAGAAGAAGGGTAGCCGGGACAAATGGAGTGTAGAGGATGATAAAATCCTATGTGGCGCATGGTTCGAGCATTCAACCGACTGTGTGGTGGGTACAGGTCAAAAACTGGTGTGTTTTGGTCTAAAATTATGCGCGATGTGAATCAGTATGTAAATTCCAACCGGTCAATGAAGTCGTGCAAGTGTCGGTGGTCAAAAATGACTCACGATATTGGCAAATATGTGGGGTGCGAAAGTAAAGCCGCGCGTCACTTCACTCGGGGCGGGAGTGGCTCTAGCCAAGGAGATATAAAGTCATGGACGCTGAACTTGTTTGCAGATGAAAATGATGGGCAACAATTTTTATTCTTCCATTGTTATGACGATTGCAGGAGGAACCCTAAATTCATAGCACAATATGGCCCGAAAGATACTGATGGAGAAGAATATTCACCACGGGTGCCACCAACACCCCGTAGTGGCAATGATCCTCAAGCTATGCAATATCCATCCCGGCCTATTGGTGTTAAAGCCGCTAAATGCAAGGCAAGGGGGAAAGGAAAGGCCAGGGCGAGAACAACGAATGATGAACAATCAAAAGAATCCGCTAGAATGCAGTGTGCAGCCGCAATTGAAGCAGCTACAAAAAAGGTTGAAATACTTGCGGAGAGTGAAAGAGCTAAAATGGAGTACAACATATCACAGAGGGAGTTCGTTGAAAAACAATCAGAGCGGGATAAACTGATAGCTAACACTAAACTCCTTGATAGTTTGATTCAAAAAGGAGAGTTGTCCGCAGCAGAGGAAGCACTGCGAGATAAATTAATTGGGGTAGTCTACGGTGGAAATTAATTGTAATAGGTTGTTGGTAATAATTGGTCAGACTAGACCATACATTTGTCATTGGTTTTTCATTGTAATTGGTTTTCATCATTTCATTTTAATCGGTTCAATTCCCGAGTGCAATTCATCATTTCAAAGCCACATGACCAAAATAGTGGAGTTGTCATGGACACATCCCATCCATTCACATGGGTTCAATTCATCCATTCAAAGCCACAAGACCAAAATAGTGGAGTTGTCATGGAAACATCCCATCCATTCACAATCGGGTTCAATTCATCCATTCAAAGCCACAAGACCAAAATAGTGGAGTTGTCATGGACACATCCCATCCATTCACATGGGTTCAATTCATCCATTCAAAGCCACAAGACCAAAATAGTGGAGTTGTCATGGACACATCTCATCCATTCACATGGGTTCAATTTATCCATTCAAAGCCACAAGACCAAAATAGTGGAGTTGTCATGGACACATCCCATCCATTCACATGGGTTCAATTCATCATTCAAAGCCACAATACCAAAATAGTGGAGTTGTCATCTATATAAATGGGTCATTTGTTTACCTTTCATTCCAACCCCGAATTTCAATTCTTCTACCAATTCCCTTCTTCATCACAACCATGACCTCTTCTAATTCCCCTACCAACGATGATGAGCTTCACTTTGGAGAATCATCAAACCCATCAACCTATGATATTCCCGGTTTCCTACCTGATACCGATCCTGAGATGAACTTGTTCTTAAATTTGCCAGAAATGGCTAAACAATGGTACGCAGCCATTGAGGACGAGAGTGCTCAAACTTCTCCAAGCTTACCAAAGAAAACCAGAAATCATATCAGAAGAGATCGTGTTCGAGCACAGGAATTACTCCAGAGGCAATATTTTGCTCAACCTCCTGAAAGAATGTACGACGACCAACACTTTCGTCAAAGGTTTCGCATGCGGCGACCTGTATTCGAACATATATTGGAAGATGTCACCAACCACGATCCTTATTTCATACAAAGGCCTGATGCAACCGGTAACCAAGGATTTTCACCACTTCACAAGTGCACGGTGGCAATGCGTCATTTGGCATACGGTTGTGGATACGACCAACTGGATGAATGCTTACAGATGGGCAAAACGATGGTTAGAGAAACGGTGTCTCATTTTGTGAATGCAATTATTGCCGTATACCGTCCAACATACCTCAGACCAACAAATCAGGAGAATATTGCTCGCCTGATGCACGTAGCTCGTGGACGTGGATTTCCAGGTATGCTTGGTAGTATTGACTGTATGCACTGGGAATGGAAAAATTATCCTGTGGGTTGGAAGGGGAAATTTCAGGGTAGGAGTGAACGTGCCTCAATTATTTTGGAAGCAGTCGCCTCCTACGATACATGGATATGGCATGCATTTTTTGGTATGGCAGGGTCAAATAATGATATTAACGTCCTGGACAAGTCACCATTGTTTGATGACGTATGTGAGGGGAGAGCTCCACGTTTTCCTTACGAAGTCAATGGTCGCAGCTACGATAAAGGGTTCTATCTTACAGATGGAATCTATCCTAAGTGGGCGACCTTCATGCCAGCATATACGGCTCCAAATGACCCCAAGAAACAACTCTTCACAAAGCGTTAAGAAAGTTACCGGAAAGACGTCGAACGTGCTTTCGGTATTTTACAAGCTAGGTTTTTCGTGATTCGCAACCCAGCCCGATACTGGAAGTCGAAATGTTGGGCAATATTATGATAGCTTGTATCATACTGCACAACATGATAGTCGAAGATGAAAGAGACACATATGGGTTGCAAGTTCAACCAAGTGATTATAACCAAGTCAACGACTCTCCTTGGCATTATAACGCCGAGCGGCATGCTGATCTTCCGACTTTCAGGCAAAATTGGAGGGATGTGCGCAATAGAGCTAAACATGACCAGTTGAAAAACGACCTTACGGAACATCTTTACCAGCATTTGGGTGGTCAAGATTAAGATGACGATATAGTTTCGTCATCCATGGTTTTTTGGTCAGACTAGATCAATATTTATTTTTTACCTATTTTTAATAATTGGTCGGATTAGACCAATATTTTGATTTTTAAATTGTAATATTGGGTTGGAGTAGATCAATATTTTATTTGAAATTATTTTTATAGTTGTTATAATTGGGTTCGCGCACTTTTTATGTTTTCCATATTATTTTATAGAAAAGATGAATTCTCATAGTATTTATTTATTTAATTTCGTTTTAATAGTATCTTCAAAAAAATTGAAATTCATTTTAATTTTTACACTGAAGCATCGTATTGACAAGAATGAGAAAAACAAATTATTTAACATATTTTTAAAAATGAATTTAAATTTAAAATTAAATATTAAAACATTATATTAAAATAACATGGAAACGAATTTAAATTTAAAAACAAATTTAAATTTAAATTTAAAAACGAATTTAAATTTAAAAATGAATTTAAATTTAAATACTTAAACTTATTTTTGGTGGACAAATTTATTTAAAATAATATGTAATGGTCAAATTAATGAGTAGGATAGAGAAAATCAAGTGGGCTCCATGAATAGTGTACAGTGGTCTCTTAACCATTGTGGAGAAAAAAATGGGTTGCCTCTTAAGTGGTCTCTTAAGCTGAGGTGGAAAAGAGAGGGAGAAAAATAATATACTCCCTCCGTCCCAGCTCTTTCTGCGGAGTGAGAAATTAGAAGTATTTTTAAGGATATATTATTTTATGTGTTTGAAGTGGGGTATCTTGAAATTGAAGTGGGGTATTCTAATATTATTGGGTTAAAAAATCAGAAATTGGGCCCAAATTGAGTAAACAAATAATAAAAGCAATCCATTTATGGCAAAAAAAATGAGGTAGTGCAAAAACAGCTAGGACGTCCAAAAAGGGATAGAGTGCAAAAATAGCTGGGACGGAGGGAGTATTTAATTGGTAAGAGACCGATAGTGGTCTCTACCACTGCCCATGGCCTTATTAGGGCATGGGCAGTGGTGGTCTCTTAAAATTAAAAGACCGCTTAAGAGACCGAAAACCACCACAGTGGTGGTCTTTTGAGTGGTCTCTTGTTAAGAGACCACTCACCGAGCTCTTACTAAGAGCCCGGTCTGGAAGCTGATAATGGGCCACAAGCGCTGACAATGGCACATGGGCTCTGCCGTTTTGTTTTTTTTCAACGGGTGGGACACGTGTCGCCCACTGAGTGGGCCACGTGTCCCACTCAGCCACAAGTTTTTTTTTTTGCTTTTTTTGTTGCGGACACGTGTCACCCATGGGTTGGGCCACGTGTCCGCAACGGTAATTTTTTGCCCAGAAATCAGACTTTGAATTCTGGGGGACACGTGGTCCAATACGGAGATGACACGTGTCCCCCCAACGGCTGGATAATGGCCATTTTTTAAATGGGACACGTGTCCCATTCTGGTGGCGACACGTGTCCCAGACGAAATTTTGCACAATTGTTTTTTTAAATATCTATTATAATTTTTATATTCCATTCTCTCACTTTTTTTTGCCTATAAATATGGACCATTTCAACTCATTTCACCACACCATTTCCAAATCAAATTCTCTTACCTCACAAATTCATCTTCTATATTGTTATTCATTTTTCGTGATGGATCCACGAAGAACGTCGAAAGACAAAGATCGGGTAATTCCAAATTCTTTCGATACGGAGAATTTTTCGCAAAATCCGAATTATCGTCCATTTCCAAATTCGGAATTTAGTGAAAATTCTCCGAACATGCCTCCCCACTTTTATTTCAATTCTCAACATTCATACATGAATTTTCAAAATCAATGCCACTCTTCCCGAAACGCATACATGAACCCTCCTTACCTGAACCACTCCCGAAATGCGAACACCCAATCGCAAATTTCGTACCATAATTTATATGGTCAAGGCTTTCAAGCTCCACATCTTGATGCTATAAACGAATCGGGTGCATTTTCACCCCGAGTAGGTCGCGGTTCCCCGGCCCAAAATTTTGGGGGTGAAGATGGGCGACAATATGGAAGTCACGATGTTACAGACGGTAAGCCCTATTTTAATGTGTTTTATTTCAATTATGAAGATTGTAATTTATAAATCATTTATATTGCCTTCATTTTCCTTTGGTATATTTTAAAATAAGTATACTTGAACATGCAAAATATATGTAGCTAGTATATGCAT
This sequence comes from Rubia yunnanensis, assembly GCA_037428765.1. NCBI lineage: Eukaryota > Viridiplantae > Streptophyta > Magnoliopsida > Gentianales > Rubiaceae > Rubia > Rubia yunnanensis. Next base: position 73,659,884 of record CM075067.1, read on the forward strand.
TTAGTATATGCATTTAGTATATGCATATAGTATATGCATTTTAATATGCAATCTAGTATATCGTTTGAACAATCAAGTACATCATCTAATATGTTAGTTTATTTTAACATGTCATGAACATAATTTGGAAGTTAGTATATGTTTGAGATTTGTTTTGCTTTGAAAAAATGATTTATTCTTTTATGAAATTATGTAGGTGAAGGAAATGATGAAGTTGCAATAGTGTCCGGGAGTAAGGTTACGAAGACGAGAAGTAGCCGGGACAAATGGAGTGTAGAGGATGATAAAATCCTATGTGGCGCATGGTTCGAGCATTCCACCGACTGCGTGTTGGGTACAGGTCAAAATGCGGGTGTGTTTTGGTCTAAAATTATGCGCGATGTGAACCAGTATGCAAATTCCAACCGGTCAATGAAGTCGTGCAAGTGTCGGTGGTCAAAAATGGCTCACGATATTGGCAAATATGTAGGGTGTGAAAGCAAAGCCGCGCGTCACTTCAGTCGGGGCGGGAGTGGCTCAAGCCAAGGAGACATAAAGTCATGGACCCTGAACTTGTTTGCAGATGAAAATGACGGACAACAATTTTTATTCTTCCATTGCTATGACGATTGCAGGAGGAACCCCAAATTCATAGCACAATATGGCCCGAAGGATACTGATGGAGAAGAATATTCACCAGGGGTGCCATCAACACCCCGTGGTGGCGACGATCCTTAAGCTATGCAATATCCATCCAGGCCTATTGGTGTTAAAGCCGCTAAATGCAAGGCAAGGGGGAAAGGAAAGGCCAGGGCAAGAGCAACAAATGATGAACATTCGAAAGAATCCGCCAGAATGCAGTGTGCGGCCGCAATTGCAGCAGCTACGAAAAAGGCTGAAATACTTGCGGAGAGTGAAAGAGCTAGAATGGAGTACAACATAGCACAGTGGGAGTTCGTTAATAAACAATCAGAGCGGGATCAACTGATAGCTAACACTAAACTCCTTGATAGTTTGATTCAAAAGGGAGAGTTGTCCGCAGCAGAGGAATCACTGCGAGATAAATTAATTGGGGTAGTTTACGGTGGAAATTAATTGTAATAGGTTGTCGGTAATAATTGGTCAGACTAGACCATACATTTGTCAATGGTTTTTCATTGTAATTGGTTTTCATCATTTCTTTTTAATCGGTCCACTCACATGGGTTCATCTCAAAAAAATGAATTTAAATTATTTACCATATTTTAAAACAAATTATTTACCATATTTTTTAAAAAATGAATTTAAATTTAAATATTTAAACATTATATTAAATTTATATTTAAAAACAAATTTAAAATTAAAAACGAATTTAAGTTTAAAATTAAAAACGAATTTAAATTTAAGAACGACTTTAAATTTAAATTTTAAAACGCATTTAAATTTAAAAACGAATTTAAGTTTAAAATTAAAAACGAATTTAAATTTAAGAACGACTTTAAATTTAAATTTTAAAACGCATTTAAATGTAAAAACGAATTTAAGTTTAAAATTAAAAAAGATTTTTTTTTTTTAATAAAATCACCCGAATGTGGGGGTACTATATTAGAGGTTCCCCACTCCTCATCTGAAACACTTTTACATAGGTAAACCAAAGTTTGTGATGAGGCAACAAAATTGCCCTCCAAAAGTCCTACTAATCCTATACCGAGTTCTTATATTATAAGCAAACTATCCTAGCAAAAGGATAGATGATGAGGTTGCGATCCGAAGGTGGAAATCTCCACCCCTCGTGTTAATTTACACCTCCGGCCAGGCAACCTCAGTACCCAAATTAGACTAGAGATATACAGTAATCCTAGATTATGCAAAAGTGAAATCAGTAACATGTCATCCTTCCAGCAGAAGGCCGGGAGAGCATCCAAGTGCTGAAGAAATTTGCCTTTGGTTCCGAAGACAGAACATCATCCTGTTTCCAAGGAAGAGAAGAGGACAGTGCATCATTGCAAGACTGGAGGTGCAGAGGCTGAAGAAGACCAGTTTGAGATGGATCGTGATCTGCAAACAAACAGGAGAACTAATTAGCAGTATCAGTCTCTAAGTGAGAAACTAGTGAGCTCTAACATGGGGAACATGAGCCTTGTCCAGCACAATGAGGCCCTTGATATGATGGGGAATGTTATTAGGCTGGATACTTTGAAGATGACAAGTATGATACCTCGCAATCGCATTTGCTTCAGAGTTACCCTCCCTAAGAACATGATTCAGCTTTGCTCCACACAGCAGGACATTAATTTGAAAAGCTAAGTTAAAGAGGTTCCAATTTGCTGAGTATGGGCAGTTTATCATATTAACAGCTTGCTTACAATCAGTTTCAAAAATGCAGTTCATATGAATATCAGGCAATGATTCAATAGCAAATAGAATGGCTTTCATTTCAGCCTCGATCGGAGAAGCAGCAGAGATGGAGACTGAACATAAATTAATCAAATCACCACAGCAGTCCCGGACTACCATCCCAGCTGCAGCCTTATCAGTGTACCAAGAGGCATCCGTGTTTATTTTAAAAAACCCATCAGGGGGTCTCTCCCACAGAACAGTTGTTATGTTAGGCTTAGGTGGAGGTCTAATGAAAGGTATCCACTGATTCAAAGGTAAAGAGATAGAAGAATGAGTGAAATATGTCTTTGGAGTAGTTAGGAATGCCATTTTTATTAAGTTGTGAATCTCCTTAGAGATCAGATCTGAGGAAAATGGCACATTATCATGTAATAATCTATTCCTAGCTTTCCAGAGTGACCAACAGGTTAGGGAAGGTATTATTTTGCAGATGAAGTGTTTCCAGTTAGCAAGATCTCTAGTATTCCAAAAAATAAAAAATCTTTCAGGAAGAGAATGAGTGTCCTGAAGATGAAAGTTCACAATGGAAGCCATGTTACCCCAAACAGCTTTAGCAATATGACATGAAATGAAAAAATGCTGTATAGAATCTGAGTTTGAGCAGGCAGGACATTTTGAAGCAAGGCTGAATCCACATTTAATGAGCACCTCATCAAAGGGCAGAAATGATTGCAGCATTTTCCATGTAAATATGGATATCTTTTTTTGCAATGCATTATTCCAAATGAATTTAGAGACAGGGAAATTACCTGGCATCTGAGTGAGCATTCTGTAGGTAGACTTAGAAGTGAAATTACCTGAAGCTTCAGGCTTCCAGACCAGTCTATCTTTTCTCCCTGGGACTAAGACTGCTTCCTGGAGGAAAGACACAGTATCAAGGTCCAAAAAAGAGACAATCTGAGTCAATGTGATGGACTTATTATGAATGAAATTTGCTACAGTTAAGTATGGCATGCCATCTACTATGTGCTCAGGGATAATAGTACCTAAAGGCCCCCTAAAACTCCAGTTAGCTACCCAAAAATTACAGGTACCCTCCCCATGAATAATTACTGAGTTTTGCTCTGCAAAAGAGTTAATGTGGATAATTCTCTTCCATGTTACAGATTTTCTATAGGATATAGGAAGAGACCAGATCAGTTTTGACCAAAGGGAATTACCTAATTGACTTTTCCACCAAAGTTTAGCTGAACAAGTATCAATTATAGCTTTGACTGATCTAAAACCAAGGCCATTCAAGTCAGTTGAGACTGCAATGTCTTTCCATTTTCTCCAGATTTTATTATTTTTTCCATTTGATTCACCCCAAAAGAATCTGGCTAATCTTTTCTCAAAGGTACGAATTATCATCTTTGGTGGTTTTGTAACAGCCCAAATATGTTGTGGGAGGGAGTAAAGACAGTGTTTTATTAAGACCAGCTTCCCCCCTGCACTTAACCATCTATTCTTCCAACTTTGAAGTTTAGAATCCAGGTTAGCCATTAAAGGTTGGAAATACTTTTTTAGTGTTCTTCCCCTAAATATTGGACATCTAAGGTATGTAAATGGGAGTGCACCTTTTTTCATTTTTAGAATGGACTTAACCTGGGAGATCTTTATGTTTGAGGCTCTTTTACTCAGATGGAATTCTGACTTATCAAAATTAAATTTCTGTCCTGAAGTCACCTCGAAGACATCTAAAAAAGCCTTTATTCTTATGAGATTTAATTTAGATGCCTGCATGAAAATTATGGTATCATCTGCATATAATAGATGAGATATGGCAGGTATTAAGGCAGGTAATTGGAAATGAGATAGCCTCCCGGTAGAGAAAACATATGAGAGACTCCTTGAAAAAGCTTCAGTAAAAATATTAAAGAGGAAAGGAGAGAGAGGATCACCTTGCTTAATACCTCTAGTAGCTGGAAAAAAACCAACAGGTTTTCCATTAATTAGAATTGAAAATTTTGCCTGTGTTAAATTCCTCATAACTGCATTCAGAAAAATTCCTTGAAAACCGAATTTAACTAAAATCTGCCTAAGAAATTGCCAGTTAACCCTGTCAAAAGCTTTCATTAAGTCCAGTTTCATTATACAGTTAGGAATTCTGTTTTTCTTATCCAAGAATCTAACCATTTCCTGTAAATATAATATATTATCAGAAATGTCTCTCTTCTTCAAAAAAGATGATTGGTTAGGAGATATCAGAGAGTCCATATAAGGTTTTAATCTTTCCATAAGAACCTTGGAACAGATTTTATTAGATACATTAGATAAACTGATAGGTCTAAAATCCCCAAACTGACATGGGGTTATTTTCTTAGGAATAAGTGTAATCCATGTGCTAGATATCCCATTAGGAATATTAGAACCTACAGTAAAGTCATTTACTGCCTCTAAAAGATCATTCTTAATAAAAGGCCAGCATTTCTTATAAAACTTAGGTGTGAAGCCATCCGGTCCAGGGCTACTGTTGCTACTTAAACTCTGAACAACAAATTTTAATTCAGGTTCCAGAATAGGAGAAGCTAAAATATGATTATCAGAATCAGTTAAAATCACTGGAATTTGGCTCAGAAAATGAGAAGAGAAAGTATCATCAGTGCTTTGGTCAGGTTCGGTTAGTAGATCCGAGTAAAAAGAGATTGCCTCATTCTGAATTTCAGATTCTGTGTTTAGCCATTGACCAGCAGAGTTTTTTATTTTATTAATCTGTATCCTGCAATTCTTTTCTTGGACAACCTTATGAAAAAATTCAGTATTGTTGTCACCTAATTTATGCCATTTAAGTCCTGCTTTTTGTTTCCAAAACTTTTCTTTTTCTTTTAAGGCCCTCTGCAAACTAGCTTTTTTCTGATTAAGTTTAACCAGTTCAGTCAGGTTAGGATCATGATCAAAAAAAGATTCCTGTAGTCTTAGGGCATCCTCAGCTTGTGAAACATTAGCATCAATATTACCAAAAGATTCTCTGTTCCATGTTTTGATGACTCTTTTAAGCCTAATCAGTTTCAGGTAAAATTTAATCATTCCTTTTTCATGTATAGGTTTATCCCAAGATTCCTGCATTAAACCTATGAAATCTGACCTTTGGAACCAGGCATTGATGAATCTGAAAGGTTTGGGATATGAGGGAGTTAGATTAGATAACTGAAGGAGGAGAGGTGAGTGGTCTGAAGTGTGTCTATTGAGAATTTGGATGGAGGAAGATGGGAATTTGGAGCTCCAAGCTAGTGTACAGAGCCCCCTATCTAACCTTTTGGAAGTGGGATTTCTTAGCCTAGAGTTACACCAGGTGAATAAATTGCCTACTGTGTTTATTTCCTGAATACCATTCAAATTAATCCATGTGTTAAAATCCCTAATGCTCCCCAGAGCTGGATTAGAGGGTCCTCTATATTCAGAAAGACTCCTAATAGTATTAAAATCCCCTATAAAAATAGTGTCACTGTTGGATAAAGGCTCTAAATCTTTCCATAAAGCTTTTCTACCATCTCTATCCCTTAAAGAATAAATGAAGACAGCATTCATATTAAGGGCCAGAGAAAGATGAGATATGTTAACAAAAAGGAATTGGTCATGAGAAGTAATCAGTGAAACCGTGAGGAAATGAGTCCACATTAACCAAAATTTTCCATTAGGAAGGGCCAAACAGTTTGCAAAATGTAATGATGTCATATAGGTCTGTATTTTTGAGTTATCATGCATAGGTTCTATTATGCATAGCAACTGAATTTTCTTAGTTTTGATCATATTAGATAGCCTAAGAAATGATGTTTCCATACCACGAAGATTCCAGATCAGAAAATTAATATTAACTGTTCCTATCATATTTCACCTGGTTTTGTACCTTTTGTAGCTGATCTTAATAACATTTTATTCAGCTGACTAAGATAGGTCACCTTTTTGTTTTTAGATTTACCTGAATGTTCAAACTTACCTGTATGCTCAGATCCCTCTTCCAGAATTTGTTGTTCATATGGGTCCAGATCCAAAGGTTGCTCCAGGTTCTTCTGTTTACTGCAACTGGTTTCTTCTTGTTCCTGAGAGTGAGTGTCTTCTCCCTGCAAAACAGAGAATTTATTCGACATCTTTCCACCTAAGGAAAGTGTAGGTTTAGCAATAGAATCAATCATAAGGGAATGATGTAAGCCAATGTGAAGATCATCTCTAGCATAAGCTTTCAGAACTGGTTTAGATTTAGCAGTAGCCTTTAATAACCTAGTGGTGGAGTTATCTGGACTCTCTATTGTCAGAAGACCACTAGAAACAGGGGTTGTGGGAGTTTGAGCAGGTTGCAGGAGGGGATCAGGGTTCCTAACTTCCTTATCATTAGAAGAAACATAAGGATCAGTAGGAGAATCAGAGAGCAGCGGTGGTAAATCGAATTTTTTTCCAGTTGCCTGCCACTGAGGGATAGGTTGAGTCTGAATTCTATTAGTTTCCTCAGTCCTTTCCTTTATGTTCTGAGGGTTAACCCTACATTGGCCTAAAGAATGCCCCAGTTTAGCACAATGTCCACAGTAAGGGGGATATCCTCGAACTCAATTGGATATTTCCTATTGTTTGTTATTGAACCAAGCCTAATGTAATGTGGCAGGGGCTTCAGTAGGTCAATTTCAACACAGAATTTTATGGCCGAAGGCCTGGTAAGCATCTCAGTAGCATAATCATTCTTTATAAAGTTACCAATACTATTACCAATAGCTTCAATAGATGAAGAGTTATAGTAATAGAGTGGTACCTCCCTAATTGTACACCAAATCGGGACAATGGGAGATTCTCTCTGGGTAGAGAACTCAGGAGTCCACTTAAGCATTTTCAGTGAAACGCCATTGAAATTCCATATGCCCTTCATCCAACAGCGTTGGTAGTCGTTAACCTGTTCAAAACGAATTAGTATATGTTTATAATCAAGAGATCCCAATTGGTACTTACCTTCGAACCCAATAGTTTTAAGGGCAACCTCCATCTGATCCATTGAGATTCTACCTTTGGTAAACTTACCGACCAATGCATTGGAGTAATGAGCTGATAATGTAGCAATTTGCTCATCAGAGTATAAACAGGCAAGATCACCTAGATGGGAGGATTTAGGGGTTAGCTCGGGGTTATTTGGGAGTTGTGATGACAACGGAGGGGATTTTGTTTGAAGAGCAGCCACGAACGTTTTAAGGGGAGGTGGCAGATTGGAGTTGGAGGTGGAAGCTGCCATCGATCGTCGGGAAGAAACCCCGCCAGAGGCGGAGAAAGAAGCCGTTACCACTGGCAGTTACCGTTGCCGGCGAGTAACGGTCAGAAAAAAGGAAAAGAAAAGAAGGAGTAGATGAACAGTAGAGAACAGAGAAATAATCGCACACACTAACGCACATTCAATCGCACACAGTGGTGAAGTCTTTCTGTCAATCTCTCTTATGTTTTCTTTCTAAAAAAGAATTTAAATTTAAGAACGGCTTTAAATTTAAATTTTAAAACGCATTTAAATTTAAAAACGAATTTAAGTTTAAAATTAAAAACGAATTTAAATTTAAGAACGACTATAAATTTAAATTTAAAAACGAATTTAAACTTAAAAACCAATTTAAATTTAAATATTTAAACTTATTTTTGGTGGACAAATTTATTTATAATAATATGTAATGGTCAAATTAATGAGTAGGATAGAGAAAATCAAGTGGGTTCCATGAATAGTGCACAGTGGTCTCTTACCATTGTGGATAAAAAAAAGAGTGGTCTCTTAAGTGGTCTCTTAAGCTGAGGTGGAAGAGAGAGGGAGAAAAATAATATATTTAATTGATAAGAGACCGGTAGTGATCTCTACCACTGCCCATGGCCTTAGAAATGGCAAGTGGACTAGTTTGTTTTTCTTGGATAAAATTGAAGGACTGCAAGAGTTGTTTAAATGGAATGTCTTAATATCGACACACGGTTTGATGATCAATTTCATTTAATTGGATAAAGATCTCTTGGCTAGTCTACTCCTACTCTCTGTACCTATATTTTATTTTATCTTGTTATCTCTTTCTTAATTTCCTTTTTTAAATTTCCTTTTCTTATTATTTGGCTTTCTTCTCGTTCCATGTTGTTTCTTCAGTGTGGGTTTCCTATTTCCTCTGTTTCTTTAACAGTGACACATCACTTTTGATGTTAGAATTTAGGAGATGCTAAATGGGTAGATGGAATTGAATTGAAAGAACCTTTTCTTATTATTTGGCTTTCTTCTCTTTCCCTGTTGCTTCTTCAGTGTGGGTTTCCTATTTCCTCTGTTTCTTTAATAGTGACACATCACTTTTGATGTTAGAATTTAGGAGATGCTAAATGAGTAGATGAAATTGAATTGAAAGAAGAAAAAGTAAAATGAGTGGATGAAATTGAATTGAAAGAAGAAAAAGTAAAATGAGTGGATGAAATTGAATTGAAAGAAGAAAAAGTAAAATGAGTGGATGAAATTGAATTGAAAGAAGAAAAAGTAAAATGAGTGGATGAAATTGAATTGAAAGAAGAAAAAGTAAAATGAGTGGATGTAATAACCTTAAACTTTTCATAAATAGAAAGTGTCAATATAAAAAGAAACATCCCAAATTAAAAAGTGTGTCATTATTAGAGAAACAAATTGAGTACTTTACCGGCCTTTTCCATTTGGTTACATTTTCTCATTTTGTCTTTTTTTAATGTATAAGATTCCTGCTCATTTCATTATTTTAAATTTAATATTTATAATTAATTATGTATAAGTAAATACAATTCTATTCTCTGAAATCAAAACAATACTAAAATTTATAATTTATTTATATTAACTCAATTTAATTTTTAATATTTGAGTTTAATATTGTAATGCTTGACACATATATATATTCCCTCCGTTTTTTTTTCATTGGCACCTCTCTTTTGGTGTTAGAATTGAGGAGATGCTAAATGAGTGGATGAAATTGAATTGAAAGAAGAGAAAGTAAAATGAGTGGATGTAAAAACCTTAAACTTGCCCAAAATAGCAAGTGCCAATTAAAAAAAATACCACTTTTAGTAAGTGTGCCAATGAAAAAAAAACGGAGGGAGTATATAACTTTATTGTAATGCTCGAACTCTATATATATATATATATATATATAGATATATATAATATTTTAATATAATATTAATATATGTACTCACATATAAAATTTAATGAATATGAAATAGTTTATAAATTAAATATATTGATAAAGAATATAGAGTGACATGCAGATTTTTAATAATAATTATTTATTAATTTTATTCTTATTTGTAATTAATTACACATGAAAATTTATTATTATATATAATTGCGATAAGTATTCAATTTATTTATCGCATTCTATTTTATTTTATGTTATTATTATTTTTTATTATACAATACAATAAATTTTATGTATACGTTTACCTTTTTGTTCAATTTTTAAAAATTATTTATTTACTATTATTATTATTTTCAAGATTTTAAATAGGTATGCAATGAACACTATATTGACTTAACTTATAATTAAAAATCTAAGAGATTTTATATAATTTTCGATGCGTTATACTAATTATAGATCTTTCAATATAATTTATAATATAACTAATCTGAACTATATCCATTTAATTAAAACTTTAGTTACTATTTTTTTCACTTGATTAAATGCTTAATTCTTATCATGAATTTGAATTCTCATTTTCTCTCAATTTTGACTTATTATATCTTTATTTTTATTTCATTAAATGTTCTTACCTATTTTTGGAAGATGTGCTATTGACTAATGTACCAAAGATGAATAGTGTAATAAATTCTACATTTACACTATTTTATAAAAAAATATTTTTAATTTATTTGTTTTTCTTTCTTTTTTTTTATTTCTCAAAAAGAGAAAAATATAAATAGATTGTTTTGTCTCAATCTCAATTATTAACTAAATACTAAATTCATTAAGGATTGGGTTTCACAGTCTCCCCCCCTAATGAACTTCGTCCCCAAAGTTCGTTTTACCCAAAAAAAAATTCCTTTTTCTTCTTCTGTTTAATGTTCACAAATATAACTTTGAGTTTGTTTCTTGAAAGACGGTCTTTTCATAACTTATGGAAAGACCAAGGTTTAAATTTAATTAGAAGAAATTAAGATAAAATTTTTTGGTTGCATTAATCGGGTTATCAACTTATAACTAATGTATGTTGCATGGTAAAATTTTAACATTGCAACTAAAACCTTTTGCCTTTCTAAAATTCTACCTCGTCTTTTCATATGTATACGAAAAGATGATATTTCCCAATACTTTGCCTATAACTTTTGTCAAAAGTTTATTATATATAATTTTTGGTTTTGCATGAGTTTAGGTTTACTAATTTTGACCATCTTATCTTGTTGTAGTGGTTAATTTTATTATATATATATATATATATTTTTTGAAATATATATAATTATTAATTTATTGTCATCTCTCTCCCCCCTCTCTTTTTTTTGACATTTAAATTACTATTATTATTATTATTTAGGAATCTTTCAATTTAAAATGAGAACATGATTAAAACTTGGGGCTGGCCATCCCCAAGTGATTCAAATGTTTTCTCAAGTTAAATGAAAAGAATACCTAATAAATTTATGGATACATGCTTTAATCCAATATTCTTTTAATGGAATATGCTTTGTTGAGATTTAACTTTTCTTTAAAACTATTTAAGAGGACACTTTTGTTTTCAATTTAGAAAATATTTAAAGGTTCAAAAGTAGTAAATATCAATGACACTAATCTTATGTCTCTACTATGTTTGTCTATTTTTACATCTTAGTCAATGGAATTAAATTGCTAATCCACTCTTAGTATTCAACTACAATTAGTCAATATATACCTAATGGTAATATAACGGCTATAAACGACTATATTCCCAACTGTAATATAACATCTATAAATGACTATATTTTATAGTATAAATACGAATTCATCCAACAATTCAAAACCACATTTCTCTTCTATCTCACATTCTTCTCACCCTAACTTCTCTCAATTTGCCGATAACATGTCAAGACTAATGTTAGTCTTTACTGCCGTAGTTATCATTGTATTACATGTTAGTATTCTCACCGGAGATATTACGCCGGAAGAATTTCGTTACACATCAGTAATGGTTGGATTCATGTATTACATTTTATTTTCACAATCATCATAGGCTTATGTATTTTGAATTAAATTTAATGAATTATTTTATTTCCCTATTAGACAGCGACATCAATAAATTGTTAGTTTTGTAGACAAGGTTCATCCATGCCTCGAATCTAATATCTTTAAGTGTTAAGTAAATGCGAAATCTTTTACTAGGTTAAGTTTTGATTTGCCTTTACTTGATTTGAGGAAGCTCTGATACCACATTTGTAGCACCCCAGATCCACGACCTACTAGCTCCACGCAAGTACCGGATTGGACCTGGGTGTGCCACCGAGAATCCAACGAGTCGGATTACTTACAGCAGTATCGAGCAATACTAATTATGCGGAAGCAATTTTTGAATTGAAAACTGATGTGGTAGCTTGTTTAGGCAGCTTCTTCGCTGCTCACCTCTGTAAGTACCTCCACCTGCAAAGACAATCCCGGAATTGACTCCAGGAGAATCCCTCCGACGATCAAGTTAGTCCCCTCTTTAAGAAATAGGATTTCTCTGAATAGTAGCGCTTACCTCAACTTCTTCTCCATTTGATGTATTTATAGACTGACCCGATCATGCTTCATTGTTTTTAGGGACAGAAATTGTGGGGTACATCACGATCCCACTTTCTGAGTTCGTGGCCTTCATGGTATGCGTTCGTTCCTTATTCGTCGGCCCACGTTCTTTGCGTGCCCCTAAATTCTTAATAGTTTAGGCTAAACCAAGTTCGACTTCGCTGCTGAACATTGTTGGGTTGGGTAGCGGCTGCTAGCTTTACTTATCGGGCCGTATATACACCATAAGCACCCCCCAGCCATGAATCCAATGCCACACGAAGCAATGATTGGTTTCTTAAGTTGCGTAGCAAACTTGTTTCCTCGCTTTGTGTGTATTGCATTGTAATATGTTCATCATGTGAACCTTTTTTTGCGGAGTGTTGATTGCTTCTTAGCTGTATGTTGCGACTTTCTGGAATCACACTTCCATTTTAAATTTGAAACCTCTAGGCGTATCTTATCTCCATGAGATCTATCCGTTGTAATCTTGTGATCGAGATTCACTCCTTCGTATTTGTATTTTAGGTTCGTAGTTTCGCTCGGTTTCCGTTTCAACTGATGTGCCTTATAATTACATTGAATTTAGCATCTCGAAAATAGCCCCCATTCAGAGTATTTTCACTGCTGTCTCCTCGAGAATCCAAAAAGGTAATGCACTTTATGTCACCTTTGTCATGATTGTGCATTATTCATTTTATTTGTCTTGTAGCATTTCTTCTTGTATTTAAATTCTTACGCAAACCCAGGTCTATTCATCTTCTTCCTTCGTCTATATTGCACCCAATCTCTTCTCGAATCCCACGCTGTAACAATAAGTTTTTTTTGCTTCCTTCTTTCCTGCTCTTCCTTAAGCTTTTAGCTTTTGATTTATGTACTTCTGCATCTTGTAGCGTAAATTTGTTTTGATTATAATTTAAGAAATTTTGTGCTACCCTTCCCGTCACTCTGTTCTAGATTCTTGCCGGATTTGTTCTTCTTAGTTTCTGTCCTTTAATTGACACCACCCTTTATCTTGATTTTAGGGATATTGAATTCTTCAATGTCTGCTTCTAACAGCCTTAGGATGTTTCCTCCCTACACCCGTGAGCTTAATGTTGATTCCGATGAAGATTCTGACCACCGTGCCGGATATTCCGTCATTAGTAGTCTCCTCACAGATTCCTATGTTGAGAAATATAAATTCCCTTTTCCCCGTTCGCATAAGCTTAAGGCGCTCGAGGCCTCTAAAAGCGTTCACACTCCTCCCCTTGGTTATTTTTCTTGCTATTTAGACTACTTGAAATTTGGACTCTCTTTTCCTCTGCTCGAACATGTGGTAGACCTTCTTTGTTACTATAAATTAGGATTATGTCAACTACATCCAAAAGTAGTCTCCATTTTTGTATTTTTTATCATGTTTGCAAAGCGGCTGGTGTTGATTATTCTATAGATCTATTCCTTAGTCGTTTTCAACTTCGTAAAATAAAAAACTCCCTTGATGAATTCACTCTTTACCCCGTAATTCCTAATGTTAAGTTCGTTAGCGGGTTCCCCAGTAATTGTGGGGTGTGGCGAGAAAAGTTCTTCTACATAAAACTTGATCCTAATTGTAGTTTAGATTTTCCCTTTTGGAACTACGGTGCTCCGAAAGCAAAGCTACCTAGAGCTGGGGCTCGCCTGACTGCCGAGTCCGAGGTTGTAATAACTCTTAGTCATCATTCCATCGCGCTTCATTCTGCTAGTACCTTAATAAAAGGTGTTGAATTCATTGATCACTTAACTATTTCTGGTTTGCTTGTTCCAACTATGTGCTTCTTCTTACCTCTCATGTTTGTGTTCTTATTTAACTTGTTTATTTTCTTTTGTTTCAGACATGGACCTTACACGCCGTACCCATGAGAGAAAGTTCGTTTCTAAAGATGATGATGAAGAGGTGGAGACTCTGACTCCCCAGGGCGAACAAAACACTGACGCTGTTTCTCATCAAGCGATTACTAATGACACGAGTACTCAGCCGAACGCATCTGGCTTTCATACTAAAAAGTTTGAGGGTGATGGTAAGCAAAAGGCCAAAGATAAGGGCCAGCAGAGAAGGCGCAAGGAGCAAACCTAAAATACTTATACTGATTTGGCACCTGCAAAGAAGAAGGGGCGAGTTGGCCAACTATCTCCACATTCTCTCATGCTAAGCCGCGACTTGTTTGTAAATGGGATTGTTCCTGCTACGCTCACCAAGCTATCCCTTTCAGAAATCATGTATGTGGTATGTTTTCGTTATGTTGAAGCTTTTATTGTAATTTGAGAGCTTTATTTTGTCGTGTAACCATTGTCACTGTTGGTGTGTTTTTTAATTAAGGTTGGTGAGAGCTTGCAACTTCAGTGAACAAGTTGCTAGCTTTGGTAAAGGGGGAGGGGTTATACTGGCAGAGCTACAAAAAAGTAAAGTGGAGTGCATTGCTTTGAGTAAAACTGCTGCGGATGCCGAGGGATGATGATCGTGCTATGAGTGCTCAAAGAGAAATGGAGAAAATGCACTTTCAGTTGGAGGAGAAGAGGACGAATGGCCCGGCTTCGCCTTGATACCCCCAGCTACTGGTCAACCAACTGTTGAAGACTAATTCTTTTTACGCCTTGTTCAAGGAAGTCTCAACTAATGCTCATGAAGCTGGCTATTGCGAGGCTTTGATTGAGTTGAGAAAATTGAATCCAACCGCAAAGCTTGATAAGTTGCCCAAACTAGACAAATAAGAGAAGATCTTGGTGGAACAAACCAAAATTCTCAATGATGGCTTTGTAAAGAACGTCTCTGACGATGGTCATCCTTTTGTATTACTATCCTATATGGCTAGTCTGCCAACTCTTCCCTCTGCAGCTGAGCTGAAAAAGTGTATGGTTGTTTACTGCAAAGAGCTTCCATTCAGCTATTCTATCTCTAAGGATCGCCAACCTGGTTAAGAAATTGTAGCGAGCGATGTTGCCAACCTTTGAGGGGTGTTGAAGGGGCAAGATGCTGCAAGCGCAAATGATGCTGCAAGCGCAAATGATGTTGCAAGCGTAAATGATGTTGCTATCGTGGCTCATACTTCTCTCTCGTCTCCTTCCAAAGTTAGTCAAGCACCGTAGAATTGAAACATGTTTTTCTTGTAATCTGCTAACAATATTTTGAAGTTTGTTTGTATGATTTTTGTATTATTGGTAACTTATTGGGTCCTTGTGCCTGCTTTTTATAATTTGACCAATGGTTTTATATTTACTTATTTGCAGGGCTTTGATATTTTGGTTAGCCAACAATTTTTGAAAAGCATTGGACATTTGGGTTGTTATGTTTGTTTTTCTTGTGACAATGTTTTTGCATCATCTTCTAGATGTTGTTCTGTGAATTTAACTGAAGCGACCAAGCGTATATCTAAAAAGTATTTCCAGCTCATTTCTTCCTGCCGCTTGTCTCAAGTGGATTCTATTCCATTACATACTGGGTGGAAAATCCCTCCATCCTTGTCGACTTCGCATTCCTCTGCTTCCTATCCTTGTAGTAAGCTTATACCCGATGGTTATGAAGTTGCATCTCTTGGAAAAGATATTGTTCGTGGTTTGGTTGACCTTGAATCAGCTGTTGTATACTTGCGTTCACTCAACCTCTCTGTTCGTGTTTAAGAGTGGGCATTAACCTTGGGCATTCATCTGAAGTATATGTTGTTAGGTGTTTATGGCCTTGAAATGAAGTGGGGAAAGACTACGAAAGAGGCTCGGGATATTGTTTAGGATCTAAGAAAAATTTGCAATGAGTAGAATGATCTTATTTATTAGCAACAGTTAAACATAGTTAAGATGTTTCGCCAACAGGTGGACGCTAGAAACTACGCTGCAGATAAGACACGCAAAGTCCACCATAAGACAGCGATCATAGACAAGCAATGTGACCGTATCAATGATTTGTATGCTCGGCTAAAGAAAAAGCAGGAGGAATGCAATCACCTTTCAACTGCTGCTGTTGGTTGGCAAACAAAGTTTGATGAGCAGTTTGCCATTAACACATAGCTGCGAAGTGATACTGATATGCTTCGTGTTGAGTGCGATCTACTTGATAGATATGTGCATCAGCTTGAGCAAGATTGTGCTGAATATAAAAGGCAAACTCCAAGCTCTCCCATCGTCATCTCGAAGGTCTACCGGTCGTGGGGATCTTACCATGGACTTTTGTGGTCAAAAGATCAACCTGTCGGAGGCTGTTCGGATGCACATTTGATCCTTAGAAAAGGAAATGCATGACTTGAAGGTCAAAATGCAAAGATATGAAGAAATTGTTAATGTCATGAGTATGCAATTAGACCGCGGGGAGTTCGGCCCCATTAGTGACTTCAAGGCATACTATGGCAAACATATTGCTCACATGGATCGAAGAAGCTTTATACGCCATCCTTCTTGTTTGCATATGAAATGGCAATATGAGCATCTGGTTAGTGAAGAAGAGGTTGTTGAAGAGAAATGTAGTAGGGACAAGCATTCTCGTCACGAATCTGAGCGTGGTCGTCGCTGTGGAAAATCATCGTCTTCTGGATCTTCGCGGGCTTTAAGGCATTGGTAGATATGCTAGATTGGAAAACTTATTTTGTAATGTTTTAAATAATTTTGGCAATGTCTTGGCGAAGCGTGTGCATGTGTTTTTGCTAAGGAAACGTCCTTGTCGATATTTTGTCCTCTAAGTTTGTGAACTTGATAAGCTGTGAGGATGCCATCTTTATGGCTTGTTTTTATTGTTTTGTTCTAACTGGCTAAGTATGAAGTTGTTCGTAAGACTTATTATAGCGTAGCATTTTGGGTTGTATGATTTCCATTGACTATGTTGTATTTATGAGCAAATATGCTCCTGAGCAAGGTCTATAGCTTGTGTTTGCTATGAGTGAGCAAGGTCTAATGCTTGCAATGTGTGGTAGTCTTCGCAAGATCTATGGCTTGCACTTGTTTGATTTGCGAAGTTGCAAGATCTAAAGTTTGCAATCATCAATAAATGTGAAAGATCTAAAGCTTTCCATGTTAGTTTCGTAAGATCTATAGCTTGCACTGGCTTGATTTGCAAAGTTGCAAGGTCCAAAGCTTGCAAGCATCGATAATTGTGTAAGATCTAAAGCTTGTGTTTGTTTGATTGGCAAAGCTGCAAAATCCAAAGCTTGTGAGCATCAATGGTTGTGCAAGATCTATAGCTTGTGATTTGTTGTTTACTCAGTAAAGTCTAAGCAATTTGATGTTAACATGCTACAAACCGATAATCATGTAACAAGTCTTAGTAAAGAATGAGAAACTTGATATTGGTCCAGCAAAGTGGTTTAGCACTGAATATGTACGACCGTGATTGTATCACGTTGGAAAAAAACAAAGGATAATATCATGGTATCTATACAGGTTGATGCTCGTTGTTTTCCTTCTAGACATAAAACTTTCTCAGGTTGGCTACATACCACGTGTTTGGCACTGTGGTTCCATTCATTCTTTCCAATTAGTAGTTGTTAGACTTGTGGGCCTTCGTGACCTTGTATGGTCCCTCCCACTTCGGCCATAGCTTTCCTGGTTCTTCTGCTAGGCTAGCTTCATTATTTCTCAACACTAGGTCACTCACCTGAAATTGTGTTTCTTTCACCCTCTGATTGTATGCACTTGCCATTCTTGCTTTGTATTTAGCTTCTGTGATCATTGCCAGATTTATTTTTCCTTAAGTTCCTCTAGTTCGAGCCTTATCACATGTAGGTTGTCTATCGCCTTATAGCTGCTTGTCCTAAGGCTTGAGTCACCAATCTCTTTGGGTATGACGACTTCGTGACCGTACACAAAATTGTATGGCGTCCTCACCGTTGGTTCTGGGATCATTGTTCTATACAACCATAGCGTGTTTGGTAACTCGTCTACCCATCCTGTTTGCTTTCCTTACAGTTGCTTCTATATTCCCTAAACTATGGTCCTATTTGTCACTTCCACTTGGCTATTAGTTTGAGGGTGTGCCACAGAGGTAAAATGCTAAAGAATCCCAAGCTTCGAGCACCAATCGGTGACCACCGCGCTTGTGAATTGTGTACCATAATCTGTGACAATGGTATGTGGCACCCCGAAGTGACACACTATGTTTTGCCATACAAATTTCTTGGCGGCTTCGGCTGTGACATGTCCTAATGGTTTAGCTTTGAACCACTTTGTGAAGTAGTCAATTGCTACGATCAGGTACTTGGCGTTGCTTTCTCCCCTTGGAACTGGTCCAACTAAGTCTATCCCCCACTTATCAAATGGCTAGGCTCCATAGAATCCTGTCAAAGTTGACTGCAATTTGTGTGACAGCGAGGCATTGATTTGGCAAGTACTGTATATGAGAACGAGGTTTTGCGCATCGTTGAACATGGTTGGTCAGTAGTATCCTGCTCTTGTTATCTTTTTATCTATTGTCCTAGCTCCCCGATGCATTCCACATAGGCTTACATATACTTCTTTTAAAATCTCAGTCGCTTTCATTAGTCCTACACATTTTATCCATGGGGACAAGAAGCCTTTTTTGTACAAGGTCCCGTCTTCGTAGGTATAATTTGTAGAATGCAACTCCAATTTTCTAGCCTTCATCTTATCTTCTGGAAACGTCCCTTTTGCGAGGAAATCCTTCAATGGAGTCATCCAACTTAGTTCATCATCCTGGATTGTTAACACAATCATTGACATAGTGCTTCTTACTAGGATGACTTCCATAATAACATCCTCCTGCTCGATAAAAGAATCAAATCTTGCTGTTGCTAGCTTACTTAATGCGTCCGCCTTTATATTTTCGCTTCGCGGTGTGTGTTGTATATCGAAATATTCAAGCTGGCCTATGAGTTGTTGCACCTGACCTAAATACTTCATCAAATAATCCCCTCGCACCTCATAATCACCTCACACTTGTTGAACTACAATCAACGAATTGCTGGACACTCGAATGCTCTTAACTTCCATTATGAAAGTGAGATCTAGTCCACAAATTAGAGCCTCGTATTATGCTTCATTGTTAGTGAACAAAAAATTGAATCGTAACGAGTGTTTGTGTTCGCCCCCATTTGGGTCAACGAGAAGCAATCATACTCTGCAACCTTCCTTGCTCGATGCACCGTTAACAAACTACGTCCAAGCAACCTCCTCCCATTTTTTCTTTCCTTTGTCAATCCTCAAACTTTGACATACGCTCGCCCTCTTTGTCTCTTCGCCTGTCATTTCTGCAATGAAGTCTGCTAGCGCCTGAGCCTTGATCATTGTTCTAGGTTGAAATTGTATTTCAAATTGACCTAGTTCCAGGTCCCACTTCGCTAGTCTGCCTGAAGACTCTAACTTAGTGAGGATGTTCTTGATTGGAAGCCCTGTGTAAACCACTATGCAGTGAATATGAAAATAAGTTCTCAATCTTCGTGCTGAGTAGACTAGGGCTAAGGTTAGCTTTTCTACTCACATGTAAGCTTTCTTCGCTTTTGGTAGGATTATGCTAATGTAATAAACCGAGACTTATTTTTGTCCTTTCAGGCAAACCATCACAGAGCTGACAACGTTCTGTGAGATTGCTAAGTACAAGTACAATGTTTCTCCGTGTGCAGGCGATTTTAACGTAAGCTTTTTGGCAATCTTCACTCCAACTAACTTTCTTTCCTTTCTTAACAATTCGAAAGTGAAAAGTGCTTCTCTATTGCCTTTGATATGAAGCGGCTAAGCGCTGCCAGTGATCCCATCAATATTCGAACATCTTTAACTATTCGCGGATGGGGAAGATTGACTTTGGCTTGAATTTTGTCTGGGTTGGCTTCGATACCCTTTGAAGAAACCTTATATCCCAATAATTTTCCAGTATCCCACTCCAATTACACACTTCTTGGGGTTAAGCTTCATCCTTGTGGCCTTTAACGTGTCCAGAGTTTCTTTTAAGTATGCAGCGAAGCTTCCTAGTGTTTACTCTTGATCACCATATCATCAATATAAGCTTCGACATTTCTCCCTATTTGGCTTTGGAACACCTATCGATCACTCTTTGGTATGTTTCTCCAGCATTTTTGAGTTCAAATGGAATCTCCACATAACAAAACGTTCTGAAGCTCATTATAAAAGCAGTTTTCTATACATTATCCGGGTTCATCAATATCTGGTGCCTTTGTATGCATCCAAGAAAGACATGGCTTCGTATCTTGAAATTGCTTCCACCAGTTGATCGATCTTTGGCAAAGGGTAGGAATCTTTTGGACATGCTTTGTTCAAATCCGTGAAATTAATACACATTCTCCAAGCAGCATATAATTTCTTCACCATGACCGGGTTTTCTAACCACGTTGGGTATATAACTTCTTTTATTATACCGGCTTGCAATAGCGATGCAACCTCCTCCTCGATTGCCTTTTACCTATCGTTAGCGAAGAAACATTGTTTGTATTTAAGCAGTTTGATCGAGCTACTAATGTTCAACGAATGCGTAGCAATGTTTGGGCTCACTCCTCACATGTTCTGTACGTCCTATGCGAACGTGTCCCTGTGACTTTGAAAAATTTGAATAACCTTTGCCTTCTTTTTGCTTGGAAGGTGTTTTATGATATTTACACATTTGGAACCATCCTTGGTATCTAGGCTTACCAACTCCGTTTCTTCCCTTAAGTCCACTGATAGGGATGATTGTTCTAGCAAGCTACCTCCCGAAATAGTGTTCACCAGCTTCGCCGTTTCCCCTATCTTTCCTGCATTCATTGCCTTGCTGCTTGTTGGATTCCCCTAATGGTTGCATTTCCATTTGGGGTTGGGAATTTCATTACCAGGTGATAAGGGGACCAAATTGCCTTAGCTCTATTCATCCACGGTCTTCCAATTATGGCATTAAATGCACCTAGGCGTCCATAACCACAAATTCGCACATGAAGGTGCAATATTTCCCATTCTCTACGATCATGACCGGCAGTTTTATATTTCCTATGGTGTTCCTACTCACCATGTGAATCCAACCAACAAAGATGTGGACTTTTTTAGGTCTGTTCTTTTGAACCCCAGCCTGTCAAAGCAGTCTACAAATAGTATTCAACTGCGCTACTGTCGTCTACGAATACCCTGTGAACAGATTTGTTTTCAATTTTAGCAATGATGACCATTGGGTCATTCTGCAGCAAAGCGTTGGGTACCACATCATCTTCACTGAAGGTAATTGCTTCGCTTGGTCAAAATCTTTTGTCCACTGGTTCTTGCGAGAGTACCTTGGTTTCTTGGGGGGGGGGTTTCGCTGTCTTACTTGGGTCCTTGTACTGACTTGTCGCGTCTTTCCTATATTGTCCCAAGTTACCATTCCTCTGATTTTCTTCAATGTGTCTTCTAAGGTCCCTGCAATACTCTATGTAATGGCCATGATCTTTGTGAAAGGCACAGTAAAACTCCCCAGATCTTTTCTCTGGTGGTGAAATCATTGGTGCTGGCTCCCAAAATAGATCCTTATTTGCTAGCCATATCTCATTCATTGTCTTTGTTAGAGGCGTGTCTTGAAACGATGAACCCTGCAATCCCGATTCTCCTCTTCTGAAACTGATGTTTCCTTTTCCTTTTTAGGCCAGCTTTTCTATGAATCCTCCATTGTTCACTTCCCGCCTCGCTCCTTTTCTATTTTTGGTTGTTTTCCTCTTCAGTTCGTACATGTTGTTCAATCATCTTCCGTAGCTCCCTTGGATTTTCCGGAATGTTCTTCATCGGCTATTTTGTAATCACTAGATCCCGTGCCTCATATAAAAGCACCCAATGATGATTGAAATGACAAATCACGGACTTGTAGGCTCTTCGTGATAAATCGGTTATCATACTCTGCGAGGCTTCCATTGCTCCGTTGCGCTATATTGTTGAGGTCAACAATTGTTCTGGTGAACTTCTATTTTTGGTAGAAGCATCCCAAAAATATATCTGACAGTTGCGCTCAAGACTTGATACTTCCATTCGGAAGGTCTTTGTACCATGTGATTGGCGTGCCTAATAGAAATATAGAACACGCCCTGCATACTTATTCTATGTTTGCATCCCAAAATCTCATGATGATTCTATATGAATGTAAGAACTCTTTTGGGTCCGTGTTACCATCAAAGAATTTAACGTGTAGGGGGAGCTTGAAATCTTTAGGCATCATAAATGCAGTGCCAGGGGCGACTTGCGCGCGTCATCTTCTGTGACAATGTCGCGTAGCTCTTCTTCATAGTGAAGACGTTCACGTTCTTAATTCACCCTTTTCTCTGGTTTTTACGGTCTTTGCTTCAGAGTCTTCGAAATTGACCATATAGGTCTTCTCTGTTCACTTATAAGAACTCCACGAACGCCCATTTTTCTTTGTCACAATTATTGTTTGGAGATTCTGCTTCTTCCTCCTCCTCTTCTGTTTCTTCTTTGCTAAGCTCTTTTTCCTTACTTGGGATTGTTGCTGCTGATGGTGCGTGCCTCCGTTACGACCAAGCATCTGTTCTTGTGACTGATGATTGTGGCTTTTTTCACTCCCGGTGAACACCATTGCTTACCTGAGCAACCTGAAAATGAAAACAATTATGTTCCCCACAAACGACGCCGAATGATGTGGTAGCTTGTTCAGGTAGCTTCCTCACTGCTCACCTCTGTAAGTCCCTCCACATGCAAAGACAATCCCGGAAATGACTCCGGGAGAATCCTCTAATGATCAAGTCAGTCATCTCTTTAAGAAACAGTATTGCTCTAAATAGTAGCACTTACCTCAATTTCGTCTCCATTTTATGTATTTATAGACTGACCCAATCATGCTTCCTTATTTTTAGGGACAGAGATCGTGAGGGTACATCACGATCCCACTTTCTAAGTGCGTGGCCTTCATGGTCTGCGTTCGATCCTTATTTATCGGCCCACGTTCTTTGTGTGCCCCTAAGTTCTCAATAGTTTGGGCTAAACCGAGTTTGACTTCGCTGCTGAACATTGTTGGGCTGGGTCTAGCGGTTGCTAGCTTTGCTTGCTGGACCGTATATACACCAAAAACCTAACTTACTATTACAATGAAAGTCTTATAATAAGTGTTTTACATTGTTTAACAATAAAAATTTTATAGATTCAAAAGTCTTTCCATGATCCTATCCCAAATGAAGTAAAGGCTTCATGCACGAGCTCTCACTCTTTCTACTCAGCGACACCCGTTGGGGTTCATTAGAATAGGGTAAGCTCCTTCCTTAGTGAGGTTCCATCGCCGGTATTTACCGAGTTGAGTTTTAGTGATCACATAAAACAAATAGCCACATAAATCCCAACACATAGTAAAAGGATATGGGTGGTTAATGCCAAGTTGCAGTCAAATGCCTATATGGTAGCTCTGACTAACATAAAAGGCATAACCTTTTCAGTAGTGCCCGAAGGCTATCAGGATTAGGAATTCATTCTTGACAACCACGCCCAATTGGATGTTCAATTACGAGCTCATATAAGATCTGGATAGTTATGCTAGCATACCAGAAACTCCATGTGTAACCGGTCTAATCAGGTGGTCTGGTTTATACCGTTCCCCACCGACTTCGACAAGACTACAATCGCACCGAGGACCCCAAAAAGCACAGATAAGCAATCAAGTAGCACATAATCCAAGTTTGACATGGCAAGATAAAATACAAGCCGATCATCCACATAAAATATCAGAGCAATTAATTCACTTGGTTTCACTATAATTAAGCATGATGTGATAAAGTACACACAGTGCTTAATTAGTATGAAACCAAATAATAGGAACGAATAGAAAATAATATTATTAAATATTTCATATAACATAGAAAATTCTAAAATAACACGTTTAAGTTTAATAGGCATAAAATAATATATAATTATAAATTTTAATTCAATTCGTGCTATGGCAATTAAAACACTCACATTAACTGGACATAGACCCGACTAAAATTTTACTGCAATCGAATAGGAACAAGCCCAGATGACTTAAGAGTGTATTAAGCAAAAAGGGAAAGAATACTTTGTTTTGCCTTTCTTTTCTTTCTCAAATGTAAGACATAGAAATGGCAAAGGGGCTGGTTTATTTTTCTTGGATGAAAATTGAAGGATTGCGTGAGTTGTTTTAATGAAATGTGTTAATATGGAGACATGGGGTTGATGAGTAATTTCATTTAAAGCAAAATACATATATAACCCTATATAATCAATCAAAGTGCAAATATAACCCCGCGATAATTGAAACTGCAAATATAACCCAAGTTATTTAGGTCATGTGCAAATATAACCCAAGATATTTAGGTTATGTGCAAATATAACCTTTTCCTGTAGTTTGATGTCGGATTTAATTAAAAAGACTATTTTACCTTTTCAAAAAGAAGAGAAAATTGACTATTTTTATCCTTCTTCTTCCGCTCCAATCTCGGTTTCCAATCTCCACCGTCTCCAAAAACTCCATCTTCTGCGCTCCGGCTCCAATCTTCGTCTCCACCTTCTTCAGACCTCCATTTTCCTTCGCCCAAATCTGTTTCTTTGCTCAAATCTGGTTCTCACAACTCTGTTTTCCAAAGTTTTCTTCGCCCAATCTGGTCTCACAACTCTCCGACGTCGTCGATTCGCAGTGTGAAGTGGAGGAAGTGGGTCTCGATTAGTGGTGTGAAGATGGCACTCTCCAGCATCATCGATTCGCGGTGTGAAGTGGAGGAAGAGGCAGTTTGAAGTAGAGGAAGTGGGTCTTGATTGGTGGTGTGAAGATAGCACTCTCTGGCACGTCGATTCACATTTTGAAAGGGAGAAAGTGGGTCTTGATTGGTGGTGTGAAGAGAGCGGCGTTTGGTGGTGTGAATTGGGTCTTACTTTTTCGGTTCTTGGCTGAGCAGCACCGGAAATGGTGGCGGAGGTGGCGTGGGGCTGTGGGGGTTGTTGTGCGGGTGACGGCGAACAGGGAGAGGGGTTGGTGGTGCTGGTTAATGGAGTTGAGGAGGAGACAGAGCTAAGGTTGGTTGATGGTAGAGCTGGAGTAGTGTTGGTGGTGGTGGTGGATTGGTGGGTGATAGTTGGTGATGAATTGGTGGTGGGATGGCGGGGTTGGTGGGCTGTGCGGGTGGTGGATTGGTGGTGGGTGGTGGGGGCATTTTTGTATTTTAAAATTTTATATTAGGTTAGAAGGACATTTTGATCATTTTCGGTCGGTCAATGGCCGGAAATGGCTAGTCAATGCCAGAATAATGGTTTTAGGGTTATATTTGCACTTATGTATAATAGTTATGATTATATTTGCACTAAAAAATAACTCAGTGCTATATTTACACTTTCTCCAACATATAAGATTATTACCCTTTCATTTAATTGGATAAAGATTTCTTGGCTAGCATACTCCTACTCTCTATACCTATATTTGATTTTATTTTATCTTGTTATCTCTTTCTTAATTTTTTTTTATTCCTTTTCTTATTATTTGGCTTTCTTCTTGTCCCCTGATGCTCTTTACCGCGTGGTTTTCCTACTTCTCCAGCCTTTTCCATTTGGTTACAGTTTCTCATTTGTCTTTTTTTTATGTAGAAGATTCTTGCTTATTTCATTCTTTTAATTTTAATATTTATAATTAATTATGTATAAGTAATAAATAGAAGACAATTCTATTCTATGGAATCAAAACAATATTAGAATTGATAATTTATTTATATTAACTAAAGTTAATTATTAGTATTTGAGTTTAATATTGTAATGTTCGACATCTATATATATATATTACTTTATTGTAATGCTCGACATATATATATATATATAATTTTATGGCAAAGTCTTGGGAAAGACGGTCTTTCCATAGGCTTATGGAAAGACGGGATTTGATTAGAATAATAAAAGGTAAAAGGTCTTAGTTGCAATATTAAAATTTTAGTATGAAACATGTAGTAGTTATAAAATTTATAACTCGGTTCATGCAACCCGAATATTTTATCTTCATTTCTTATAATTTACACTTTAAACCTTGGTCTTTCCATAACTTATGGAAAGACCGTCTTTCAAGAGACGGACTCTAATTTTATTATAATATTAATATAAATACTCACATATAAAATTTAATGAATATGAAATCGTTTATAAATTAAATATATTGATAAAGAATATAGAGTGACATATAGATTTTTAATAATAACTATTTATTAATTTTATTCTTATTTGTAATTAAATTACATATGAAAATTTATTATCATATACAATTGTGATAAGTATGCAATTTCTTTATCTCATTCTATTTGATTTTATGTTATTATTATTTTTTATTATAAAATACAATAATATTTATGTATACATTTACTTTTTTGTTCCATATTTTTTAAAAATTATTTATTTACTATTATCATTATTTTCAAGATTTTAAATAGGTGTGCAATAAAGATTATATTGACTTAACTTATAATTAAAAATCTACGAGATTTTATACTCCCTATGTCTCATCTCAAACTGCACACTTTCTATTTAGAGATGTCCCAACTCAAATTGTAATTTCTGATTTTTATCGGAAAAAGGCTAAGTTGACTTGCTCTGAAATTCCATTTTCACCCTTTATTTTAGCTGAAATGGCATTAGGCTTGGGCTGGTAATTAGGGTTTAAGGAAGAAGATTAGATAACTCCTCCCCCATTTTATTTTTCAACGCAACTTTTCTCTTCCTCTCTCTTTCTTACCTTTTCTCTCTTCCTCTTCCTCTCCCTCTCCTTCCCCCTCTCTCAAATCTTCCTTCATCTTCCTCTCCCCTCTCTCTTTCGTCTCCCAGCGTTCTCTCTTTCTTTTCTCAAATTGAAGCAATCTCCCAAAGCTCTCTCCTTCTTCTCTCTTTCTTCTCTCAAATTCTACCATTCCTCTCCCTTTTCCTCTTGTTCCGCCGTGTTCATATGCCTTCCACATCATATATTCACTCATTTTTTTGCTTGTTTTTAACCCAAATTAGGGTCTTCTCCTCGATCTGTAAGTGTTCTTCATGTTTTCACAAACCCACTTGTTTTGTTTCTTGTCAATCCGTAAGTATTTGTATATTTCTGTTTTTTTATGCTTTTGAACTCGAGAATCGTGTTTTTTATGATAGATCTGTTTGGTCTCCGATACATTTTCATGAGTTCATAGTTGGTCTCCACAAATTGATGTTTTATGTTGTGGGTTTTAGTTTTAATGGCATGTTTTCTTGTTTGTTTCTCGAGTATTGAATGGATTAAGGGGTTTAAATCCGATAGATTGATGTTTTTTTTAAAACTTTTCCAGATCTGCCCGAACGGTTTTTGATGTTTTTCATTTGGGTGTTTATGTGTTTGCTTGGTTCTTCTTGTTCTTGTTGGATGTTAATGTTTTTTTCTCTTCTTCACAGCTTGAAGATCTTGATGAAGAAGATGAAGATCATGGCCTTGAAGATCTTGATGAAGAAGACGAAGTTCATGGCCCAGAATCCTAAAAGTTCTGTTTTTTAAAAATTTGATTTGCTATGAAATTGTATTTAATGCCTTTATTAAAGGCATTTAGTGACAAATTTGTGAATTGAAGAGTTAGATGTAAAGTTTGTAATTGACATCACTATTTCCAATAGCTTTTTGTCCTTTCAAAAATTGCTTTCTGTCAGCTTTCTCTGATTTTTTACTGTAGATAAATACCCCTCTGTTTCTCTCTCTACAAATTGAGTTGGGAGGGAGTATATTTTTCGATGCGTTATATTAATTATAGGTCTTTCAATATAATCTATAATATAACTAATCTGAACTATATCAATTTAATTAGAACTTTAGTTACTTTTTTTTATTTGATTAAATGCTTAATTCTTTTCATGAATTTGACTTCTCTTTTTCTCTCTACTTTGACTTATTATATCTTTATTTCTATTTCTTTAAATTTTCTCACCTATTTTGAAAGATTTGTTATTGACTATTGTACTATAAACGAATAATGTAATAAATTATACATTTACACTATTTTTAAAATTTTCTTATTGTTTAATTTATTTATTTTGTCTTTCTTCTATTTTCATTTTTTTATTTCTCGAAAAGAGAAAAATAAAACTAGATTGTTTTGTCTCAATCTCAATTATTAACTACGTACTGAATTCATTGAGTATGGGGTTTCACAAGGTCCGCCTTGCATCTACTCCAATGGGGCGGGTTTGGAGGTAGTTTTGGTGGGGGTGGGGCAGGTATGGGCATGAGCGAAACCAGTGGTATGCGAGGTAGGGCTCCAGCCCTACCTGAGTCGCCAGTCGAAGGTAGTAGTGGTGGAAGGATTAGGCTTCCGGCGAGTTTGCGCGTCTTCCAGCGTGTCTGCGATCGTCCTGCTAGCCTGCTCGGAGAATAAGACCACTCGGCGGCCTTATTTTTTGGCCCATGAAGTACTAAAACGACATCATTTTTGCGTAAAGAAACGAAGTCGTTTCACTAGTACTGAAGGCAAAAAAATCAGGTTTTAAGGCTTGTTAAAGCTAGATTGACCCATTTTCCCTAATCAAATTTCAGATTTAGATTACAGGAAAGAAAAAGGCTGCTGCCCAGTGGCCAATCATAGCTCCACCTCCGCCTCCAGCCGGACGTCGCCGTAGTCCCGCCACCGTCCTCTGCCGCAGCAGACGCCGACGCCACGACCCACCACCGTCCAGCCCTCCGCCGTTCAACCTTCCCTAACAAAATTTTCTGGTTCCGCCAATGGGTATGGGTATGAAAATCATACCCGCCATGGTAGTGGGTTGGGCATGAATATTATTTCATACCCAGCTTATCCTTGCCCTGCCCCACTAAACCAGTTATATACCCGCTAATTTAATATAAAATAAATTATTATTTATCCATATTGCACATATCTTACCTATAATATTTTCATGTAAATACTTTTATTAATTTTAATATAAAAGTTACTTTTAAAAAGTGAATTTTAGCTATTTTTGGAGAAATAAGTGAGATGGGTACAATGAGTATGAAATGGGTATGAAATGGGTAGGGAGGCCCAAGTGGGTGATGGGGCAGGTAAGGATTTTGTATAATATCCGATGGAACGGGGTGAATTTTAAAGTTGTACCCGCCATGGGTAATGGGGCGGGTATGCGTATGGAAATTTTAGGTGGGCATGGGTATGGAGGTACCATAATCTGTACCCGTACCGCCCCATTGCCATCCCTATTTGTATTTTTGAAGGTCATACCTATGTACTACCATATATTGGGGATGGTTTTCAACATTTTAATTACCTTACATTTTTATTATCAATCATATATTAAGAGTTTGAATCATTACTCTTTCTTGTGAGCGTTCCTTTGTTACTTAATCATGCAGGTTAATTAAGTTAGCAATATACTTCAAATCTATGAGTTAATCCTACGGGCTAGTTAGTGAGCGATTTGTGCAACTAGTGCTTGGGTTCATGCGCATTAGTCACTTGTGTTAGTGAAGTTCATAAAGTTGTGTTCTTGACTAGACTTCGTCTATGTCTTCTTAATTTCAAGAAGGTGTTTTGATCAACCTTCGTTAAGAGTGCTTTTCAAAATTCCTCAATCTAGAGCATTCACAAGGAGATTAATATCAGTATTGATACAAATTAGGATTTCTTAATTTATTTATTAGATTAGGGTTTTAGGAGGATAACACTATACTCTTTTTTCCACTGGGTTTTTTTTTGGTAAGGTAGTGTGATCATTTTAGTTTATTTTTATTAGTATGAATAAAGCCCATAAACTCGCCATGTTGGCTTAGAAGAGTTTCGACTATATTTTATTAGGGTTTTAGAATATTTAGTTTTGATTGGATTATATTTGGTAAGTTTAGATAAGACAGATTCCTTCAAGAATTCATCCAATATTTGGCTTGATTTATTTGGATGAATTTGGTTGTCATTTAGATTATATTAGGTATTTTAGTTTGGTATGGTTTTAGCTTTTTAAAGCTGCCGTAAATCTTTCCAGTTATTCTTGAAGACCATACTCATGTACTATTTATAGGGGAATGTTTTCAACATTTTAATTACCTTATCTTTTTTATCAATTTTATATTCATAATTTGAGTTACTACTCTTTGCTTGTAAGCATTTCATTGTTGCTTAATCTTATGAGTTAATTAAGTTAGCAATAATTTTCAAATTTGTGAACTAATCCTGCGGGCTAGTTAGTGAGCGATTTGTTCAACTAGTGCTTGGGTTCATGTAAATTAGTCCTTTGTGTTAATGAAGTTCATAAAGTTGTGTTCTTGACTAGACTCCGTATGTGTCTTCTTAATTTCAAGAGGGTGCTTGATCAACCTTCGTTAAGAGTGCTTATCAAAAGTCTGCAATCCAGAGTTTTTACAAGGAGATTCATATAATCATCCCTAGTTCTAACTTGAGCTTTGCTGAGGACACAATCATTTTCAACAAAGGCTCCAAACTGAACCTCATTAGGATCAGGACTTTTTTTTTGGAAAAGTTGAGCTAGCTATAGGCCAGAAAATCAATTACCAAACAAGTAGTTTTTATGTTAGTAACAGAGCAACACAAGCCCAAAAAAATATGATCTCGACTACCTAAAATATCACAATGATCTTTCCTTTCACATGTTTTGGAATTAGTTATTTTTGTAGTTCCTTATCACATGTTTTGCTCTGATACCAAATGAAATTTAATTTTACCACTTTTTCTAGTTTTTACTAGTGTGTTCCAACATGCCTAGTTTAACCAAGTGTAAAAAACATGAAACGTAAAAGACACACAACTTGGTTACGCAGTTCGGTGTAAACCACCTACATCTGCGGGGCCTGGCCCAGTTCAGAATGAATCCACTAATTAGAAAGATAGCGTACAGAGTACAGTTTACAAAATACTTATCTTTACTAACTATGATGTGTGGACTCTGCTAGCTCCCCTAGCTACCGATACGCCTTGATCAGACTCCCTCTGACCTCGAACTCCGTCGACGCAGGATCTCCTCCTCCCGAGGAATTAAGGTATACGATTCTGAACTTAGTGCGGCAGGACAGTGTTGGAACACAGTTTATTGGCTCTTGCAAATTTTGTAAGATCTCAAAATCTGGGTGCAGAATTTGCTCTGTTAAAATCCGTAAGTATGCAGCCGTGTTTGTCCCATATTTATATCCACGAATCAGACTTGAATACTCCTTGATTATCTCCACAATATTCCTATTCCAAATCTGATTCTTGAAGCATATCCAAATCCCATAAATAAAGGGATTTACCTTAACTCATTCTATCTCATATATTCGAATAAATCTTCTCCTTATAAGTAGGGATTTTCCATAAAACCAAGTATACTTCATACGCCTAGTATATAGCCAAATATACGATTACCAAAATTCTAAAACACCTCAATATTTTGGCTTGAATTCCGTTAAACCCTATGACGTAAATTCTGCTCCAGCACCATGTTCCAACATGGTCTGTATATCAGTTCAAAAATAATTCACACAAAATTGCCAATACATACTTGCACATTACTTGACTTTACAATTTCTCCCTTTGGCATTTTTGTGGACCCATAATATTTTGGACTTGCAGCACAGAATCAATATCATACAACGAGCAGAATAATGATCATAATAGCCAGAACTCACATACTGAAAGCTGAAAACCAAAATCCAGAATTCCAGAAATTACAACCAAATTGAAAACCAAATATCCGAAATTACTCCCCCTGGGACCACACATAAGCCAAAGGGACTTCATCACAAAAACATCAAAAAATAAAACTCAGTCTGTAACACTCCTCCTGAATTAATCCTACTTAAATCATCCTTCCAGTCGTGACTTTTCTTCCTCCAACCGTGCTTGCTCAGCCTGCAAAGAAGCAATCTGAATCCCTACAGCTCCAAGTCTAGCATTAATAGCCATCAATCGTCTTGTCTGCTGTGGCTGATGAGGAGGTTGGCCCAGAAGTTGTCCATGGAAGGTCATGTACCTGCCTGAGCCCGAAAGTCTTCTTATTAGGCCGCAAAAACTCAGTGTTCACTATCACATCAGAGGCCTGCCCTTTGACTTTGGCACTCTTTGCTAAGGCAGAGATTAGGGCTGGGTAGATGACCGCATCATTCACTTTTGGAGCTGTGGCCTGTCGAACCAAATGTTGCTGAATTAAGAGCCCGAGATTGATTTTCCTCTGTGTTCCAACACAGTAAAGTAGCTTGGCCATCTCCCTAGTCAGTGCGGTGGTGTTGCTTGATGGCAACCAGCAGTGAACAGCTATTTGATACAAACCGAAAAATCTGGACGTTAAGCATGATGCTTGAGAGTACCCCACTGCTGGCCACTTCCTCTTATATCCCCCAGATATAACCGACAAAATCTCATCATCACTCAACTCCAAATCATCAGGAAATACTCCCCCTATCTCCTGAGTTTTCAGCCCAAACAACGCATTGATTCTAGTAGCCGACACATCTATGATTTTTCCTCGAACATAGACTCTACCAAACCATGGAGAATAAATATCTAGATTTCCAGGCATGAGATTAGAATATACCTCTAAAACCACCTGCCTATCGTATTGCAGTTGTATTGTGGCTGCCTTTGTCATCCCCATTGCCTTTAAGAAATTTGTGAACCCACTCTCCTGATAAGCCTTCAGGTCCAAAGGTCTTTCAGCAATAAATTTCTTCTCAGAGAAGAAATCTTCCATCTCTGCTCCCTTCTCATCAAAGTAAACTGCAGAAAAAGCCTGGGAGACAGATGGAGGAGGCAGAATCTTCCTCGGGTTGCTATCCCGTCTCTTCTTACTCCTTTTTGCTTCCTCAGTATCCATGGCAGAGCTAGCCTTTCTTTTTCCTTTTGCCTTCTGGAAAAATTCATCCAGGACCTCGTCACTGGAGTATGTCAGATCAGGGGCATCCTGTGTTGGAACACAGTCTGCTCTTTCAGCTGATTCTTCTTCTGGACCATCACCCTGAACTGGCAGATCTCCATCAGACACTTCAATCCCCTGCTTCCCTTCATACTCCTCAGTGTTCTCTCCTCCCATATCTACATCAGAATCCAAGTCCATGTACACCGGTTCATCTGTCTGTGTTGGAACACTCCCTTCACTATCAGACAGAACTATTAAAATAGGTTCCCTTAATTCTTCCATTCTTCTTGCAGAATTCATATCAAACAATCCCACCTGAAGTTTATCTCCATACTTGACTGTCTCCATTCCAACAACTTCTTCATCAGCAATGTTCCTTATCCAGACATAGCTATGACTAGGCATGCGACAAAATACGTGAAATTATCCTTTCCTTTTCCATTCAGCTGACCATACATTCCTCTCAGATACTTCACATTCTTATATTCAATATCCCAAACATCAGGAAAGTGACCAGAAACAATCTCCTTAATTTTGACATGCAACACTTCCAAATCCTTTCTTATACTCCTGATTTTACTTAGATCCACAGAATATCTATTTGCTTGTAACCATTCGAAAATATCATCCACACTTCTACTTTCAAAACCCAAGAATTTCAATGGTCGAGGGTCAGGACCAGTTACCTTAGGTTTTTTCTGTTTCTTGCCTCTAGACGCTTCTTCTTGGGCATCAGAATCTCCACTCTGTTTCTTGACAGAAGCCTTTTCCTCTTCCTTTTCATCTTCAGCTTTATCAGGCTCTGCTCCAGCTATCTCCTCATTCTCCTCATGGTTAGCATTTACTTTGTTCTGATCTTGAGTTTGTGACTTACGCAATTCAACATATCTTCTCGGCTCATCAAACACTACCAATTCCGAATTCATGGAGCCCCGGTCTTCCTCCATAATTTCTGGCACTGAAGCTTCTTTTATCGGAGAATTTGGGCTTGACATTATTTGGTACAATGCCGAGATAGAGGAGAGTTTTGAGTATAAGATTTTTGGCAAGAGTTTTGGGAAGAAAAAATTCGGGCCGAGAGTAATAGAATGCGAATGGGGTTTTAGAGTTTGAATCAACTTTCAACTCTTCATGAACTTACCTCTTTTCCCGCGAAGTGCCTTTTTAGATTTCCCAAAAATTGTAATGATATCTCTTTCTCTTCTTGTCACATCACTTTGTCTTCCTTAATTAACTTCCAACACACCATACTAACCAACTCCTATTTTTGTACACCTTTTCTCCTTCCATTTTTTTTAAATTTTTGTAAACTGTAAATAACACAAATATGTACACAAAACAAAAACTGATTAAGGTAAATATTACCTCAGATTTGACAAACACCTAAGTGTTGTCGGAGGCTCTCAAAAGTGGTGGCATCAAGTGGCTTTGTAAATATATCAGCAAACTGCTCGTGTGTTGGAACATAGACCACTTCCATTTCCTTTCTTTCAACCAGATCTCTAATAAAATGATGTCTTATGTCAATATGTTTGGTTCTTGAGTGTTGAACTGGATTCTTCGAAATATCAATGGCGCTTGTATTGTCACATAAAATCTTTAGGGGGCCTTGATGAATTCCATAATCTTTCAGCATTTGATTCATCCATAGTAATTGTGCACAACAACTTCCTGCTGCAAGATACTCTGCTTCTGCAGTAGATAGAGAGATCGAGTTCTGTTTCTTGCTATACCAGGACACCAAATTCGGTCCAATAAAGAAGCATCCGCCAGTGGTACTTTTTCAATCATCAGCATTTCCAGCTCAATCAGAATCACTGTATCCTATCACCTCTGAATCTTGATTCTTTGAATACCAAACACCATATTCTGATGTCCCACTCACATATCTGATAATTCTTTTGACTGCAGT
This sequence comes from Rubia yunnanensis, assembly GCA_037428765.1. Lineage (NCBI taxonomy): Eukaryota > Viridiplantae > Streptophyta > Magnoliopsida > Gentianales > Rubiaceae > Rubia > Rubia yunnanensis. The sequence goes on from CM075067.1 coordinate 73,694,537, forward strand.
AAGATGAGATTCCTTAGGATCAGCTTGAAATCTAGCACATATTCCAACACTGAGACATATATCTGGTCTACTGGCAGTGAGGTATAATAAACTTCCAATCATTCCTCTATATAACTTCTGATCGACTGAAACTCCTTTTTCATTTTTCACCAGTTTATCAGAAACTCCCATAGGGGTTCGAACTGCACGAGCATTACTAAGTCCAAATTTCTGAATCAAGTTCAAGGCATACTTACTTTGATTTATGAACAGACCATCCCGTCCTTGCTTGACTTGTAATCCCAGAAAGTAAGTCAATTCTCCAACCATGCTCATCTCGAATTCAGATTGCATCGTGGTGACAAACTCCTGTATCATAGATGGTGAAGTAGAGCCAAAAACTATGTCATCAACATATATTTGAGCAATTAGAAACTTTGAGGACTTGTCAAGCACAAATAAAGTGCGATCTACTCCCCCTCGACGATAACCTTTCTGAAGCAGAAAGGTAGTAAGTCGCTCATACCATGCTCGAGGTGCCTGCTTTAATCCGTATAAGGCCTTCTTGAGACGATATACATGATGCGGATAATGGGGATCTTCAAAACCTTTCGGTTGTTCCACATAAACTTCCTCATTCACCACTCCATTTAAGAATGCACTCTTAACATCCATTTGATACAAAGTAAAATTCAAAGAGCAGGCAATAGCTAGTAGAATACGGATAGATTCTAACCTGGCAACAGGTGCAAAGGTTTCATCAAAGTCAACACCTTCCACTTGTGTATATCCTTGAGTAACAAGTCTGGCTTTGTTCCTGGTGACTAAGCCATCTGCATCGGACTTGTTCTTAAAGATCCATTTTGTACCAATTACATTAATGCCTTTAGGACGAGGAGTAAGGTACCAAACATCATTCCTGGTAAACTGGCCGATTTCATCTTGCATTGCAGCAATCCAATACTCATCAAGTAAAGCTTCCTTATAGTTCTTCGGTTCAATTAGGGACACAAAATAGTATACACCAGCCAGTCGTCGATAATCAACTCGAGGTACTGATCGAGTGCTTCTCAAGGTGGAGCCAGATCGGTCGAGTGTTGGAACATGATCGTCCGTAGGAAGAGACTGTGTTGGAACATGGTCGTCTTCAGTAGAGTTCGGGTTCTGGTGCTCATTTGGATCAGTAGGATCAACTGAGGGTTTTGCTTTGTCAGAAGATTGAGATTGTGTTGGAACCTGAGAGTTGGCCGATTCTTCCTCCACAGCTTCTGGTAGTTGTTCCTTTTCTGAATCATCCACAATAACGTTTATGGATTCCATGAGAGTTTTAGTTCGATGATTAAAAACTCTGTAAGCACGGCTGTTGATGGAATACCCGAGAAAAATTCCTGGATCACTCCGATTATCAAATTTTGTCAACTGTTCTCTATCTCTGAGAATATAGCAATTACTTCCGAATACATGAAAATACGAAACGTTTGGTTTCCTGCCCTTCCAGATCTCATAGGCTGTCTTTTCAGTGAATGGTCGAAGATACACCCTGTTGATTGTATAGCACGCTGTATTGATCGACTCTGCCCACCATTTCTTATGGATATCCTTTTCTGCCAATATAACTCGAGCCATCTCCTGTAGAGTTCTGTTCTTTCTTTCGACAATACCATTATGTTGAGGAGTGATAGGAGCCAAAAACTCATGTTGGATCCCTAGCTCATTGCAGAAGGAACTGAATTGTTCATTCTCAAATTCTCTTCCATGATCACTTCGAATTCGGATTATCTTTCCTACAGGACTTCCCTTTTCAGTTTGTAACTTTACTACAAGGCTTCGAAATACCTCAATCGTATCAGATTTCTCTTTCAAGAAGGCTACCCATGTAAATCTGGAGAAGTCATCAACACATACAAAAATATATTTCTTTCCTCCTATGCTAGGTGTATTAACTGGACCCATTAAGTCCATATGCAGTAATTCCAGATTTCTAGAAGTAGTAATAAACTGAACTGAAGAATGAGGAGCACGAGTTTGTTTACCTTGTTGACATGGTCCGCACACAATTTCATCCTTGTTGGTCAAGATTGGCATTCCTCGTACAACTTTCATGTTAGCAATTTTCACCAGTGTTTTATAGTTGATGTGTCTGAGCTTCCTGTGCCAAAGAATTCCTTCATCCTGCTTTGAAAGCATGCATCAAACTTCTTATTCCAACAAATAGCAATTGTCTGAAGATCGTATTCCAGAAAGAACCTTGTTTTCTCCATACTTTACTACACACTTGTCCTTCTGAAATTCCACTATCATGTTGTCATCACACAGCTGGCTTATACTTAGCAAGTTTGCTTTTAGATCTTCAACCAATAATACATTTGTGAAAACTGGAAACCCCTCAATCTTTAATTCGCCCTTGCTAATCACTCTGCTCCTTTTTCCATCACCAAAAGTTACGTATCCGCCATCATATGGAGTAAGGTTTGTAAGGTATTTTGGAGTGTCAGTCATGTGACGAGAACAACCACTGTCAAAATACCATGAGTCACTGGAATAGGCTGATAAAGAAGTGTGTGCCACCATACACGTACTGGACCTTTTAATAACCCATATCTTCCTGATTCTTGTATGAGTATCGACTGTGTTGGAACACAGTTGTCTTCCTGTCATTTGATCTCTGGTCAGTTTTTTACACTGATGTTTAGCATGTCCTTGGTACGTACAGTATTCGCAGATTAGAGGCTTTCTTTGATAAGGTTTCCCATACTTCCGTTTTACTTCTCGAATCCTTGCTTTGAGAGTTACTGGTTTTTCGAGCACTTCAACCTCGGGTTCTTTCCTGTATCCAATCCCGTGTCTATCACCAAAGTTCTTTCCCATGTCCAGAATATCATCAAGCTTTGCTTTCCCGGAATTCAATTTAGAAATAGTTGCTTCAGACATCTCGGCTCTCTTGACTGCTGCTATCAATTTCTGACTCAGTTCTTCATTTTGTTTTCCAAGTTCTGCAACTGTGGATCGTAATTCCTTTTCACTTTCAATTAGCTTCCTTTTTTCTTCAATCAGCTCTTTGTTCTTGTCAGCTACTTGAACCCACATGGCATACATTTGTTCGTATGTACTATAAATCTCTTCATCACTTACTGACAAATCATCTTCATCACTGTGAGTATCGTCCAGATTCATGTTGGAATATACAACTTTCTCTTTGTTCAGTGTGTTGGAACACTGACCTTCTGGTGTATCATGGACCTTTGCTCCAAAGGCTACATAATTATTTGTGAGTTCTTCTTCATCTTTTTCATTATCTTCATCATCACTCCAAGAGGTGACATATGATCTTCCTTGCTTCTTGCGGGTGTTAGCACATTCGGCCTGAATATGACCAAATCCTTCACATTCTCTGCATTGAATTCGTCCAGCATGTTTTGGTTCGTTGTTCTGATTTTTCCCGAACTGCATATTTCCTTGTTCAAATCTCAACCCACGATTGTTGTTTGAATCTTGTTGCTTTTGTCTGTTTCCGCCAAATCTCTCATGGGATTTTTTGTTAACTACCTTCTTTAGCATCTTTGAGAAATTCTTTGTAATAAGTGCCAGTTTTTCAAACTCATCCTCACTGTCAGACTCGTGACTCGCCTTGTCTGGAGAAACTTTGAACGCTAAATCCTTGGAGATTCTCTTGGTAGATTGCTGGAATGTCATCTCATAAGTTTGTAGCGAACCTATCAGTTCATCTAGGCTCATGGTGGCTACGTCTCTTGCTTCCTCTATTGCCGCTACTTTCATTGCAAATCTTTTGGGAAGAGATTGCAATGTTTTTTTTACTAACTTAGTTTCTTTGTACACCTTTCCAAGTTGGTAAGCCATGTTGGAGATATCTCTGAGCTTTCCATTGAATATGGCAATGGTGTCATCCTCCTCCATTTTGAGTTCTTCAAACTTGGTAGCCAGCATCTGTAGTTTGGATTCCCGCACTCGACTGGTTCTTTCATGAACGGTCTGTAAAATATCCCATGCTTTCTTTGCTTGGTAGCATGTAGATATAAGCTTAAACTGGTTTTCATCAACAGCAGTGAAGATTGCATTCAGTGCCTTCGAATTTGCCAATGATTCTTTAAGATCATCTGGAGTCCATTTAGACTTGTCTTTGAGTTGTTGACTTGACTCCCCTTCCACGGCCTTAGAACTTGTAGCATCTTCTGTAGGATGACTCCATTCATTCTCAACATAAAATCACGCCAGTTCGTCCAGTGAATTGATAAATACCCTCATACGTGCCTTCCAATAGTTGTAGTTGTTTCCTTCTAACAGTGGTGGTCGAGAGACTGAAGCTCCTTCTCTTGTCGTCATGGTAAAACCGGATCTCACTTTCCTTGAAAACAACCAAGGGAACGATAAGTGACTCAGCTCTGATACCAAATGAAATTTAGTTTTACCACTTTTTCTAGTTTTTACTAGTGTGTTCCAACATGCCTAGTTTAACCAAGTGTAAAAAACGTGAAACGTAAAAGACACACAACTTGGTTACGCAGTTCGGTGTAAACCACCTACATCTGCGGGACCTGGCCCAGTTCAGAATGAATCCACTAATTAGAAAGATAGCGTACAGAGTACAGTTTACAAAATACTTATCTTTACTAACTATGACGTGTGGACTCTGCTAGCTCCCCTAGCTACCGATCCGCCTTGATCAGACTCCCTCTGACCTCGAACTCCGTCGACGCAGGATCTCCTCCTCCCGAGGAATTAAGGTATACGATTCTGAACTTAGTGCGGCAGGACAGTGTTGGAACACAGTTTATTGGCTCTTGCAAATTTTGTAAGATCTCAAAATCTGGGTGCAGAATTTGCTCTGTTAAAATCCGTAAGTATGCAGCCGTGTTTGTCCCATATTTATATCCACGAATCAGACTTGAATACTCCTTGATTATCTCCACAATATTCCTATTCCAAATCTGATTCTTGAAGCATATCCAAATCCCATAAATAAAGGGATTTACCTTAACTCATTCTATCTCATATATTCGAATAAATCTTCTCCTTATAAGTAGGGATTTTCCATAAAACCAAGTATGCTTCATACGCCTAGTATATAGCCAAATATACGATTACCATAAATTGTAAAACACCTCAATATTTTGGCTTGAATTCCGTTAAACCCTATGGCGTAAATTCTGCTCCAGCACCATGTTCCAACATGGTCTGTATATCAGTTCAAAAATAATTCACACAAAATTGCCAATACATACTTGCGCATTACTTGACTTTACAGTCTGCAATCCAGAGTTTTTGCAAGGAGATTCATATAATCATCCCTAGTTCTAACTTGAGCTTTGCTGAGGACACAATCATTTTCAACAAAGGCTCCAAACTGAACCTCATTAGGATCAGGACTTTTTTTTTGGAAAAGTTGAGCTGGCTATAGGCCAGAAAATCAATTACCAAACAAGTAGTTTTTATGTTAGTAACAGAGCAACACAAGCCCAAAAAAATATGATCTCGACTACCTAAAATATCACAGTGATCTTTCCTTTCACATGTTTTGGAATTAGTTATTTTTGTAGTTCCTTAACATATCTGGGCTGTAATTAAACCATCAAAAACACTAATAAAGACACTAACACACAAAGTGAGCAAATTCTTTTGGGGGAAACAAAAAGCAATAAAAAACAGGCTTGGAAATCATGGCAAAAGCTAAGCTTTCTCCAGGATGAAATGGAACGGGCAACTTGGCAATTTTAAACAGACCTTTCAAGTAATTAAATATTATTCAATGGATAAAAATGGGAAAATTTATAGGAGAGAGAAATTTAAGCAACATTATTGAATCTTTTTCAATTAAATTGTAGTGGAACTTTCAACAAGTGACAACACTTCCCCATCTGGGAATTACTAACTCAGTGCAGAAGCTCTCAGAATTACAAGGGAATTTTGGAAGTATATCATTTAGCTCTGTCTAATACACTGGGTATACATAGAATGGGTAATTCTAACATTTGGGACTCTAATTGGACGCACCATGGACCAGTGAGGAACATTTGCATTCCAGCTAATTCCACCATAGCAGATTTCATCTCCAACCGAGAGGCATTCTTGCCACCAATTACTAATATAATCCCGTCACACATCATTCAGTTCCTTCAGAATGCACGGATTCGGGACGGAGATGTAGACTAATCAGGATGCCACAAATTAATGGGGTTTTCACTTTTAAATCTGCTTATGAATTAATCAGAAACAGAGCTAGGACATCCATATCACAAAAACTGATTTGGAGTCACAAAATTCCAAAGAAAACATGTTTCTTTAAGTGAAACACTCTAATGCTTTTTTTCCATTTGACAACACTCTCAAATTATTAAATATTTGCGTAGTTTTGAGATGTTATATGTGCGTTTCTCAATGTGATTCTGTCAATTATTATTTCAATGAATGTTATACTGCTACATCTCCTTGGAACTTTACGCATAATCAATTCGCAATTCCTGTGCAGCATTTCTCTAACGTTTGGGATGGGCTCTTTGTATATTGGACCTTTCAAGGGGCTTGATTTTGCTAGATCAAATTGAATTACCTTATGCTTACACTAAGTAGAGAGTTTGGTATGCTGGTACATAACACTTTGCTGCTCCAAAACAAAGCTCAGATCATGGGAAAGCAATCGATCGGCGGTATCGTCAAAGGTTCTCAGGAAAGCATATTAATTGAAGCATCCACAGACCATCCACCGTTTTTACACATCTGATGTACTCAACCAATAGGAGATGGTCGACCAAAACAAGCAACTAACACGTGGGGTGGAGATTGCTAGCTTTGGAAATGCATTTTCTATAGACATTCAATTATTGCATACAGTTAAACTGTATCTCATCGATAGCTTAGAGACTCAAACTGATAATGTACCGATATTTTATTATATGTTGGGGGCCTAATGAACAACACCACCACACACACACCTCTTGGTGGCTTTTAACTTTTATAAAAAGATTGTAACTTTAATTTTTTTTTAAATGTATCGCAATGTATAATTAATTATAATTTGACTTTAGAAGTTATTGATGCGAGGTTTTAATGATTGATCTTCCACATTGTGCAAGTTCTCGGATACAGAGACGTTCTGAAGCAATAAATCCACCGTCATATATTTGTTGTGCAGCAAAAGAGAGTTAAATTGGTACTTTTAAGTTCATCAAATTACTCAAATTACCTATGGTCTAGGAATAGAACCTGTTAGTAGATTATCACCGAGTTCCAGTCAGTAATCAATTTCAGATCTCCAAGTTCATCAGGGATTGAACCACTTAACTGATTGCTATAGAGGTGCAAGAGTTTCAAATTTGTTAGATCACCTAGGGACCCTGGGATTGAGCCATTCAAGTTATTGCCAAATATGCTCAGCTCTTGAAGGGCTGCTAGTTTCCCCAACTCAGGTGGAATGGGACCAGAGAGGCTATTGTTATAAACATACAAGAATTCTAAGTTATTGAGGTTTCCTAACGAAGGTGGAATTTGACCAGTAAACAGGTTGTTTTGATGGTAGACTTGAGCAAGATTGGTAAGATTTTCTAGAAGTGGAAGGATGGGACCTGAGGATTGATTATCAAAGAGATACAAGGCTGACAAGTTTTTCAAGTTGGCGAAGGAAACAGGAACGGAGCCCTCAAGACTTATCACACAAAGCTAAATCAATGAGTGACCTTAGTTCTCCTATCTCCTCAGGGATTGATCCATTAAGCAGATTATTATTAATGTGAAGAGTCTGGAGATTTTTCAAAAGGCCGATTTCATGTGGGATTTCGCCAAACAACCAATTCTGCTGAAAAACGGGATATATGAGTTTGGAGAGGTTACCTATATGTGGTGGTATGACTCCAGAGAGTTGATTTATAGTGAAATCAACGTATGCAAGATCCAGGAGTGAAAAAAAGGGGAAACTGTCATGTGTACCATTAATTCTCGCCTGTTGACGCGTCCATTGATGCATGAAATGCCATACCAGTTGCAGGGGCTGGAACTTGCAGAGGAATTGGTCCATGAAGCTAGGAGGGGAATATTCGGGTTCCGAAAGGTGGCTTTCCAATTGAAAAGAGCATCTGCCTCTTGAGCAGAAGCCGAAGCTCCCTGAAAACAAAATAGTAACACAAAAACAGGAACCAAATAAAACATTGGGAAAGCCTTTTATGTTCAACTTAAGTATGAAATTTCAGGTGATCACTTAGAACATCATTCGTTGAAAACTGGCATTGATCATCTCACCTATTAGAGTTTTTTACTCCTCATGCTTTAAGGCAAAAGAAAAAAAAACAATAGTAGGAAATAAAGGACATGGACTTTCAAACATTACCATAGGACATCAGTTTCGGAGTCACTTTCACAATCTCACCTGGCTATCACAATGGCACAATCCCACCTGTCAAACACTTTAGACAAAATCATACTATATCATCCCTTCATGCCAAAGTTTCCTGCTTTGATATGAAAATATACACAACAAATCCATCTGCACTTCACGTTGTAACTTGTAATATTCTTACTGATTACGGGTAATTCAAACAAGAATTTTTAGTCTTTACATGGGACGGGGCATAAGTAATTTCACACCACTTGCAAATGAAAGATTCATAGCGAAAATTACTTCCTCTGATTTACATCTAAAATAAGCATAAAAGTATCTCTTCGTTGGCAAAAGACATTTTTACAAACACCTTGCGGACACTCAGGCAATCACACTCGACATTCGTATGGATCTTATGAATTCTCAACAAAGTGAAAATATAAACTCAAAAACATGTTGCTATCATCTCACCTGAATAAAACAAATGGAGTTTACTGCGTCGTCGTTTGGAAACCGAACTAAACAACCCAATTCCACCTTTGACCAGCTCCCACTTCAGAGTTCTATCCATTTTTCGGAAATTATGATTGAATTTCCCGTCGTTGACTTGTAATTGAGTTACATGTAGAGGCTAGAGCTGTGATTGCCAGAATTTTTTTCGCCCTCGTCATAGCCAAATAATCCATTTTTTGTGCTTTTTTGAAAGCATTTTAAATCACCCGTTGGACGTTTTCGCTTTGATCATTTTCTTCCGTGGTGAACCACAACATTTTTTTGAGTGGAAGCTGATTAATACTCTGACAGACCTGCAGTGCAGAAGAACAAAGACGGAGAAGTGGAACCCTAATTGAGTCGTCTTTCATGAGAAAGTCTGGCTGTCTGTCCATAAGCTTATGGATAGGCCAGAGACTGATATGTAAAATGGGGTCATATTATAATTATTTTTAAAATGGGGTGCCTAAAAGTTATTTGTGTGGAATCATAAATTGTGCCTAATCAGCAGTGTAATTTTTGGGAAGCGTAATCATTTATCACGCGCATTTGTTTTGCCCTTTCTTCTTCTTTCTTCATTTTTCGATTTCTCTGTACTTGTCTCTTCGTTTTCGATTTCTCTCTGAAATTCGCTCTTCGTTCTCTTTAACACACGAAATTGCGCCGGAATCATGTTGCTAAAGGTTGCGCCGGAATCGTGTTGCTAAAGGTTGCGCCGGAATTGCCTGGATTCGGTAAGATTGATATTCTAGGTTTTGAAATTTCATTGTTGTTCGTTTCCTTTTTTGCTTTTATAGTTGTACGCGATTCTGATGTGAGGTGTTTTTTGTGTATTTGACCTAGCGAAGAGCTGTTCTTCCTGAAGGTGAGAAGTTGTCCCAGCCTTCTTCTTCTCCTGGTTCATATTTTTTCTGTTTTGAATATTTGTAGCTTTGCACTTTTATTGTTATTGTTGTGTGTGCATGTGTTTTTTCAGTGTTGTTGATGATGAATTTTTTTAGAATTTCTTCGTAAGTCAGATCTGCATATGAGTTGTTGATGTTGATATTCTAGGTTTTGAAATTTTGTTGCTGTTCTTTTCCATTTTTGCTTTATAGTTGTACGCGAATCTGATTTGAGTTTTTTTTGTGTATTTGACCTAGTGATGGGTAAGGCAAAGGGAAAAGTTGTTCTTGCTGAAGCTGAGAAGTTGTCTCAGCCTTCTTCTTTTCCTGGTTCGTATTCTTCTTGTTTTCTGTTTTGAATATTTGTAGTTTCGCGCTTTTTTTGTTCTTGTTGTGTGTGTATGTGTTTTTTCAATCTTGTTGGTGTTGACTTTTTTTAGAATTTTATTCGTAAGTCAGATCTGCATATGAGTTGTTGATGTTGACTTTTTTGTTAGTCAGATCTGTATGTTTTGAGTTTTTTATATAACATGCATTTGATTGTTTAGAAGTTGCATTTGTTATTTTAAGATATGTACTAGTTAGTTGCTCTGTTTTTCCCAGCATGTTATTAGTTATAATGTGCATTTTTTTCTTAGGAGTTGCATATGTTAGGTTAACAGATGTATTAGTTAGTCATCCTATTCTTTTGATTTGTATGTCAGGTCCGCATTTTCTTAGAAGTTAGGTAATGTGTTTTTCGAGTTACTTATTTTTGTTGTTGACTGATTGTTATATTGTGTACTTGTTTTCTAAGAATGTTCAAATGTTAATATAACTTATGTATTAGTTACTTAGGTTGTGTTTTAGTTTCACTGATTGTTAGTTAGTTATTGTTATTCTTTCTGATTTGGTAGTATGTATTTTGTTTCATTACAAGTTGCTCATGTTAGTTTACTATATGCATAAGTTAGTTAGAATGTGTATGTCAGATTATGTTGTTTATTAGAATGCGTCCTTGTTGTTAGTTTAATTTTTATACTGACTGTCAGACTATGTATGCATATATTAGTATAGCCTATTAAATAGTTAGTTATACTATTTTTTTCCTAGATCAGGTTTCTTATTGGCTGTCAGAGTATGCATTAGAATATGTTTTTCTAAAGCTGAGAAGTTGTGTCAGCCTTTTTCTTCTGGAGTCTTATGCTTCTGGAGGTTTTTATTTACATGTTGCATTTTATTTGTGTGATTATGTTTATTTTTTAAATATGTGCTTATACAGTTTTTTGTTTTTCATTTTTTTGTGTAGCTGTTGTATTGGCATGTAGGTCTGCCAGGATTGGTGGTTCTACTCCACAAACATCAGTTCCTATTGTTCCTAAGCATAAGCCGGGAAAGAAGAAACGGATGAATGTGGTGGTTGAGCAGTTGAAAGATGGTGAAGGCGATTCAGCTGGTGTTGATGAAGCTGTACCTGGTGAAGGTGGGTCCAGTGATGATGGTGACAGTATGGATAGTAGGATTAAAGATTATATTAATGAAAATCAGTGGATTTTGGGTGCAGTTGCGAAGGCGGAGGCGGTGCAAGCTGCTGCGGCTGCGTGTGAGAGGGAAAGTGAGGGTGGTGAAGCTGATGTGGAATTGGGGGAGAGTGTTGAAGCTCGGCCTACTGTGGTGGTCTCATTTGAAGGAGAGAAGGAGAGGTCGTCACCTTGTTTGTTGAGCAAGGAGAAGGGTAAACAATGTGAGACTTCTACTGGACAGAATAAAAGGAAGGCAGAAGAACTTGCTGCAAAGTCGCCTGTTGAGAAGGCGATGAAGACAAAGAATAAAAAAGTTGTTGTGAAGAAAGGTGGTGTGAAGGCGAAGAAATTTGGTGGGGTTTTGAAGGAGTCTGTTGAGAAGGTGAAGGAAGTTGATGAAGTAGCGAAAGAAACTGGTTTGAAGGAGTCTGCTGAGAAGGTGAAGAAAGTTGTTGAAGTGGCGAAAAAAACTGGTTTGAAGAGGAAAACGGAGAGTACTGTTGGTGAAGCTTCTGGGTCAGGAAAAATGGTTGCTGGTGAAGAAGGAGCTGCGAAACAACAGCGCAACCGTCAGAAGAAGCAGGTGGTCCAACGTACTGATGAGGAGGGTAACACGTAAGTGTTTTTTAATGTGTTATAAACTGTACTTGATTTATAAGATGCTGCATTTGATAAGATTCAGTGTTTATTTGTTATTCACAGTCTCAAATAAACTTACAATCTTCATATTTTATTTTATTTTAGGTTTTCTAAGAAATTCTCAACCAGTTGTTGTCCTTCTAAACTGAAATCGTTAATTGCCTCACTCACTCCCGCCCAGAAGATTGACGTGGAAGATATAGGTTTTGGTAGACTTCTTGCATTCGACATCTCATCCATTCCTACTGGAATTGTTCCTTGGCTGGTTGACAGGTTTGATTATATGGGCTGATTTCATATTGTTTAATACTGATTACAAATTGTTCTAGGCTGACCTTTTTTTGTTTTTTTAGGTTTGATCCTGTTGGCTGTGTGCAAGAAATATCAAGCTCAAGGTACATTATTACACCTGATGATGTGTTTGATATATTCTGTATCCCTAGGATTCCAGGCTGTGCCGTTGGTTTGGTTAGGAATAATGGTAGGGGTTTGTCTAGGGATGTGGACATTAGGAAAAATTGGAGAGAAGAGTTGGGTGCTGATAAATATGGTAATATTTCTCATGTTAATCTTTTTGAGGAGCTGGGTAGACTAAGTGATGGTGGTGAGCGCTTTAAGAGATTTTTTGTTATGTATATCATGTGTACTTTTTTGGCGCCAACTACCAGAAATTTGGTTGGTTTTAAACTGGTTAGTGCTCTAGAAAATGTTGGGGCCATCAAGAGTCTTGATTGGTGTGGCTTAGTGCTTGATCGTCTCTGTGAGGGTGTTAGGAGTTTTAAATCTGATTCAGGTAAAAGAGATGTGTCTTGTTTTGGCGGTTGTGTGTTTGTATTGCTGCTAGCTTATATTTATAGGTTTCCCTTTAGAGGTCAGCCTGACCCTACCGGACTTCCCTTATACATGCATTGGTCGAACAAATCTTTGCTCGACAGGGCTCATCATCTGGAAAAAATGGGTTATGATAAGGGTGTTATGGTAGTTGCTGGTTTTCCTTTGACAAAGGATGGGAGGGTTAAAGATAACACAAGTAGCCAACAGCAATCTAAGGGAACTCGTAATAGCCACGACGGGCTTCATACACCTACTACTGCATGTGATGGTATTACTCAGGAGCCAGGATTTATTTCTTATCGAATACCGAACGGTGTGATGAGCAATGAAGACATTGACAAAGCTACCAGCAATGTAAGTATTTTTTGTCTTTTTTTTATATAGTTTGTAAAAATTAGTGCATGTTGTTTTAAAACTAACGCAGATGTTAGTTAATCTAATGCAGTTTGTAGTTTATATTTCCTTTTTAGATAGATTCTGATTTTTTTATTGGACTGATATTTGTTCTTCTGTGGCAGCCTCTTAATAGGGCTTGCCTCGTTTTCAAACGAGACATGGAGGTCATTACACGTGTATTGGTTCAAAACCTTGAGAGGGCAAATGTTAGTCCGATTGTGCGACCACAACCGCAGCCGCAGTCGCAGCCACAATCAGAACCTCAGGAAGAAGGAACAACCACAGCCAATGAGGATGTTGTTCATGTGAAGACAACACAAGAAATTATGGAAGACCCAGTCACACATAAGTGGGTTGATAAGATAGTTGAAGAATACATGAGGAAAGCTCGTTCTATGATTCCTTCATTCTCCCTTGGGATTGAAGGACTTGATGATTTCTAGCTTTAGCATCTTTGGATTGTTGTTGGATGATCTGTAATCAGCTTATTTTGTGACTGATTGTTTTGTTGGTGGCATGTTAAGTGCAATTGAAACGCTGTTTTAGGAGTTGTTTTTAAGGTTGAAGGTGTATTTGGATGATTTGTGACTGACTGTTTTGTGGGTGATACATTGAGCGCATTTGAGACGCTGTTTTTAGGATTTGTTTGTAAGGTTGCATGTTTAGTTTTAAGAAGTACTATTCGTATGCTTTTAATTCCAAGTTGATTTTTTAATTATTTGATGGGGTTTATTGTGTTGTTTTTCTGAGTTTATAGGAAAACAAATGCAATTGGTAGGTTAATAAACTACATGTGTAAGCTAAGTAGTTATACATGTATTAAGTAGTTTTTGTATCACTAAAATTATGTGAAATATATTACAAGTCCCTTTTAGGGAAACAAGTTCATGTCGAATGTTAAGAAGTAATGTTTGTATGCTTATTAATACGAAGCTAAAAAATATAGTACGTTATTGAATGTATAAAAATCTTAGGTACATAAAAATCAGTGGCACACAGTATGATCCTGGAAAACAAATACAATATATAGCTAAACAAATGCAACTTGTATCATATAGAATGCTACTTTTTACAGTGTCTTCACATCTGGTGTTTTTGTGCCGAATTCAGTAGTTTTCTTCCTTGGTTTTTTCTTTTCCATGCCTGATTTTAGCCTTTTCCCTCTTCCTTTTGTCTTCACTTGGGCTGGATCGAGTATCTTAGGTGCACTTGTTATGGTTGAGTTGCTTTGGCTACTTGTGCTTGATTGTTCAATGGCATTCGTTTTTTATGCCAACAAGTTTTCTATTCTTACCGAGCAGGTGTCAAACATCTCTTGAAGAGTGCTTCTAGCTTCTGAGTTTCCTTCGCTCTTTAGAACCAGATTGTAGAATCTGCTGGACATATGGTTCCTCCATGAGAGTACACTGTTGATGCTTTCTGATTGATGTTTTTCTTGGCCAAGAATCCTGTCCCAAACTTCTGTTTTGGCCTTTTTTGTCCACCTTTTGAGGATGTATTTTGAAGGTATTTCTGTGATGGAATGAAGGTGCAATATCCTGAGGGTATGAAAGCAAAGCATACCTGACACCTCGAAGGACTTGCATGTGCATTGTACTTCAACCAGCCCATCTTCATTTTTGAACTCAACTGTCTCGTATTCGGATTCATCATGTTCTAGGCTGACCTCATATTTTTTTGTCGGTGGTTCTGAGAAAAGTTCCTTGACCTTAGTTTCCATTGCTAGGGAAAATTCCTTTTTGAATCCTTTGTACAATGCAAGTGTGTAAACCTGAGCAGCATGTTTTACCAAACCTGTACAAGTCCAGTAGTGGGATATAAATGCATACTGTAAGTTAACAAATTCGTGTTATAGACTAAGTAATACATATTTTTAAATGTGAACATACCTGCTTTGTTTTGATAATTTGGCTTTGCTTTTGTACATGCATTTTCCTTTTCTGCTTCATCTCTCCTCCACTTTCTGATTGTTTGGTTGAAGAGCTCATAGAAGTGTGTCAGTGTTGTTGTTTTGTTTGCATTGAAGCATAGTGCGTGGTTTGTGCTTTCACTTCGTTGTGATGATAAGATGCCTGCTGAGAAAATATCTTTGCTGAATGCCGTGCTCCATTTTTCACGGATGCTGTACAAGCGTTGAAACCAAGTGCTAGTTTCCAGCTTGTATGTGCTGATCATGGAAGTCCATTTTTCTTCAAATTCTGTAGGATTATGACATCTTTTCATACAGTAGTCTAGATCGCTTTTGAAGGATTCATCTTTCTTTAATCTCCCATAATGTTGTATTGCATTTTGTTTCATGTGCCACATGCACAACATGTGTTTTGTGTTTTGGAAGACCTAGGAGTTGCAACAAGAAATGGATGTTCATCAGTATACATATTGTAAGCTGACACGTGCAGAAGCTAACATTTCCTACTTAGTTTCAGGTCTAAGAAAGGGAATTTATGAATTTGCAGCATTTTCAGGAAACCTGATTTATAAAGTAACAAATACAACTTATAATCTATGTAATGCATACTGTAAGGTAAGAGGTTCAATGTCTACCAGTGCATATTCAGTGATCAGAACTGTAAGCAACAAATTTTCAGAACATACCTCATTTATTGCTTTGCCCATTGCAGGATCTTGATCTGTGAATATTGTGACAGGTTCCTTTCCTTCCATTGATTTTCTGAAAGTGTTGAGGAGCCACACAAAAGTTTCAGCCAACTCATTTGCTATAAAAGCACAAGCAAACATTGTTATGTTCCAGTGATTGTTGATTCCAACTATTGGCGCACAAATCAAGTTATACTTGTTTGTTCTGTATGTAGTGTCAAATATGGTGACATCTCCATAGAGTTTGTAGTCATCCTGCATCATTGAATCCCTCCAAAACACTGCTGATAGTTTTGTTTCCTCGTCGAACTTGACTTTGAAGAAGAAATCTTTGTCCTTGGCATTGATTTCCATAAGTGTGTCAACAAGTTTCTGAGCATCTCCACTTTCTATTTCTTTCATCCGAAGTCGACACACAAAGTTGAGGTGGTCTTTCATTGTATGCCCTAGATTCTCTTCTCCACCAGCTTCAAAAGACATGTATTTACATCCTATAGTAGGTCTTAAACCTACTTGTTCCATTGTTCTGATGGCTTTTCCTTTGTCTTCTGTAATCCTCCGTTCACTCCTACTGAGATACTGCCAGGCTGGTCTTGTTAACTCATGATTGTGTACGGTATTGTGATGTGCCACGATGTAATAATCCTGCTCTAGCTTCACTCTAATTTCAGCTAGGCATCCTGTTTTTGTAATCAGGTCCTTTCTCTTCCTCTTCTTCCTCTTTTCAGAAGGATGTTCATTATCTATGCAAAGAACAGGGTTGGTAGTACTGGTTTTTAATCTTTTCAATTGGCCTCCAGCAGAGCACTTGTAGTACTTTTCACGAATTTGGCCTTTGCTATTTCGACGTTGGTAGTCCTTCCTATAGCTGAAACCAATAGCATTTGCATGCTTCTTGTACATAGCATGAAGTTCTTCCAATGTTTTTGCTTTTACACCAGTAAGATTTTCAGTGGCATCAATATCATTTAAATTTGGAAAATTTGTATCTGTAATAATAAAGAATACAATTTCTAATGTAAGCTCTGTTATGATAAGCATAAGAAATGCTACTTGTAGTGTAACATATGCAGAGTGTAGTGTATTTTTTACATGTTATAATCTGAACAAAGCACACGTTTCTTAAAAGTTGGAATTGACAAATGCATTTTCTGTGTTTTGTTCATTTTAATCTAATGCATGTTTATTTGTAACATATACGTGATTTATGTTAACAAATGCATACATTATACTAAATTTCTGTGCAGCATGTAGTTTAAATTGCTAATGTTTCCACATGTTCATACATGTTCATAGCAGTCGAATATCAGTGTCCAGAAATTTAAAAAACAACTATATTCATATCGATTGCATTTGAACACAATAATTTCAGTTTGATGAGAGAAAATCATACCTTCATAGGAATTGAGTATTTCAGCTTCTTCCAATTCGATAGCAGTAGTAGTTACGATTAAAGCATCTGAAATTTCATCTGCTTCAAGAGGATCTAGAGACAGATTTTGTCGTTCAATTCCATCGGAATCACAGCAGTTGTTGTTGTCGGAGGACATCGAAAAGGCGCCGTCAACGGATTGGACGGGAGGAATTAAAAACACATCGGCGGACTGGTGAGGAAGAATTGATCGGCGTTGAGAGGATTCTGGAGGACAAAAAGAGTCATAATTGCACTGGTTGTTGTCGTCGGAGTACATCGGAAAGGCGTTGTTACTGAGAGATCGAAAACGTGCTGGCAAGGAGATCGAAAAAGGCGTTGAGAGCTTTCCGGAGAAGAAGAACAGAGTACTATGTGTTAGTGTGTGAAAATTGTGTTTGTGGTTTATCGTTATATTTTTGTTTAAGTTTTCCTTATTTGCAAAGTGGCCCCTCCCTGTCCATAAGCTTATGGACAGGCCGCTTGTCAGGAGACCCACTCGTCTTCCATTACTACTACCAATGATGGAACTAGACCTTTATATTAGGGAGGGCAGGATGGAAAAATAAAAGAGTGCGTCTCTTCAAAGACGGTCTTTCCATAAGTCATGGAAAGACCAAGGTTTATTAAAGTGTAAATTAGAAGAAATAAAGATAAAATTTTTGGGTTGCATGAACCGGGTTATAAATTTTATAACTACTACATGTTGCATACTAAATTTTTAATGTTGCAACTAAGACTTTTTACCTTTGATTATTCAAATTAAACCCCGTCTTTCCATAAGCATATGGAAAGACCTCCTTTCCAACACTTTGGGGTATTGCTATATCACGCCCTATATTTTACTATTTACGCCCTAATACGTATGCATACATGTATTTATATTTTGAATTAATTAATTTTATTTGAAGAAAATTGATAGTATAAAAGTGGCTAAAAGTTCTCACAAATCACACCATTTGTGAGGAGTTGAAATATTTTCAATTAGGCAAAGTTTGCTTCTCCTCCTTTCTAAGCGCTGCCACCAGCAACCACCACCTGTCGCCGGATTCCGCCGCTGTCCACGGCCACCAACCGACGCCGACCACCCCCGACCACCGTACGAAGCCTGAATCTCGCCGGAAAACGTAAGTTTTTCAGAAAAAAATAATAATTTTTGTAGGATTCTTTATTAGAACTTGTCTGAATCTGGCCTGAATGTTGCCCATATGTTAGAATTTATCTGAACTTGTTAGAATTGGGGTTTGTTAGAATTGTTAGAACTTGGTGTTGGGCTGGAGCAGGATGGGACGGTGGTGGCCCTTGGCGGGTTTGGCGTGGTGCGGAAGAGCGGCGTGCGGCGGAGGGAAGGCTGGGCTTTGGGCACGCGGCGGAGCGATGCGAGTGTTGGGCTGTGGGCGCACGGCAGAGCGGCCGACGGAGGGAAGGTGGTGTCGCAGAGGAGGAGAAGGAGAGGTAGAGGAGGAGGAGAAGGAGAGGAAGAGGAGAAGGAGAGGAAGAGGAGAAGGAGAGGGGAGGAGGTGGCTTCAGGCGGAGGCGCTGGGGCGGCATCCGATGGCGGAGGAGGCCGGCAGTGGAGGAAGCCGGCGGCGGAGGACGTCAGCGGCGGTAGGTAGTTTAGGGTTTAGGTTGGAGTTGGAGGGATGAGGAAGATGAGGGGTTTGGGTGCAAATACTAAAAAATTTAAAGGTTTAATTGGAAAATAAATGCTTTAATCTGAAAATATTAAAAAATTTAAAGGTTTAATCTGAAAATTGGAAATTAAATGGTAAATTAAATTTGAAAAATCTGATATTATGAATTGTATGAACTTTGGAATTAAAATGAAGAAATTGTTATTTTTAGAAATTGTTTAGTTTAAATTTCAAAACGATAACTATTGTAGTAATTTGGAAAGTATATATAACATAATAGAAATTAATAATAATTAAATTAATATTATGGAAATCAAATTTATGAATCTTGTAAAAACAATTGTGTAGTAAATGAATATGATATGTTTTGATAATTATTTCATTGAATAATACTAATAATTTCACTTGTTAAACAATTAAATTATTGTATAATGATTTAGTAAATTATTTTATAATTTGTAAATAATAAAAATAAATAGTTTGTTGTATGGGATTTGAAAAGAATTAAATGTTTTGTTTAGAGTATGGTTTTTTACGTTATATTTACATTTTTCTATGCATTAGTGAATATGTAGTTTATTTGTAAAAATTTGCATGGGAAGTAAGTAATTGAAAAATGGACTTGTTGCGGAAGTTGATAATGTATTTTATCTGTAAGTAATTATTTTCCATAAGTTGTTTGAAATTAAGCACTGTTTCGTCATATCAGTTTACATGTTATTAAAATGTATGTTAATTTATGTTCTCTTATGAATTGTTTTCTCTAACTGTTTGTTTAATTAATTATATTAAATCTAATTGTTTCGTTATGATAATATGTGTTTCATATGCATCAGTTGTTGAATGACATGATGAGCGACTTGGATCGGTTTGACTCTACTACCATTCATGGACTTGTCGACCCGTGTATGAAGGAGTTGTTGACTACTTAGATCAGTCGTCGCGATGAGTATCGCAGACGCCACGATTATGAACCCATTCCTTAGGTGATTGGATCACTTATGTATGAACACATTGTTTGCCTTTAATTTGTTCATTTCTGTAACCGGAACTCTTTGATAATATTTTTTTACGGTTGCGTACATGCCGAACTGTTTCATTGGGTACAACTATTAATTATGAGGCGTGTATGCTTTGGTCCAAGCCACCATCCTCCTACGGAAGGGTAACTCCCAACCAACGACATCAGACTTCCTCAATGTGGTCCACAGATTAACCACAGGGGGCATGGGGCAGTTTTCCTTCACATGTATCCGGACGAAATGGCTTGCACTGCGAACGTATACAATGTGTAGCTCCCTCTTTGTTCCATCCTCGCCCCCGCCTGCGAACGTATACAATATGAATAAAATTGCATTGCTCCATTTTTAATTAACGGTTAGAACATAGATTTAAATATAAACAAATAATAAAGTTAAAATTAAATTAGATGAAACAAAATTAGGGATATACAATTTACGTATATAAATTAACTCCTAAAACTAAAATTGCGTTCATCCATTTTAAATTAAGGTTTAAATAAAATAATATAAAATTAACATTAAAAATTAAATGTTTAATCATTAAATTTTTAAAATAAAAATGCATTAAACCATTTCAGATTAACTTTCAATAATTACATTTACATAATATAAAATAAAATAAAGTAATTCCATTTCTATAAATTAAAATAACAAATTAACGTAGTTCAATTAAGCAAAATTTAACTCTAAAAATCCATAAATTTGGAGTAAATAAATACAGTCAAAAGAGACGTGAAATAATTTTATACCCTAACATATGGTAAATAAAAACAGTACATATATACATACAGAAAATACATACAGTAAATAAATTTATACACTACAACACAATAAATACATACAGTACATTAAAGTACTTAAATTTAAATAAAATCCTCCTGTACTCAAACACAGTAAGATGAATGACTTAGTAAATTGCAATAATTATTAGATTACAACTAATAAATTACAATAGTAAGATAAACATAATTTTCTACTTAAAAAATAATAAATCATAAATTTAACTATTACTTAATGACAGAAGAATAATTAGAAACATTACCTCCAAAGACATGAAATTTCCAACACCCTTGTTTGGAGTAAAAATTTGGAGATTATTACCAACCGAGATTTACAGACAATTTATAGAAAAAAAATCCACTTTTTCGGGTATAATGGAGTAAATGACATTAAATGTGGGTAGATGGTAGTTAGGCAAAGGCAAAGGAGCAAGCCCGGTTCGCCACTGGTCGAGGAGAACCGGAAGGCCGCTTGGAGCCACTGGCCGAGGAGAGCCGGAGCAAGCCCGGTTCGCCACTGGCCGAGGAGAACCGAAAGGCCGCTTGGAGCCACTGGCCGAGGAGAGCCGGAGCAAGCCCAGTTCGCCACTGGCCGAGGAGAACCGGAAGGCCGCTTGGAGCCACTGGCCGAGGAGAGCCGGAGCAAGCCCGGTTCGCCACTGGCCGAGGAGAACCGGAAGGCCGCTTGGAGCCACTGGCCGAGGAGAGCCGGAGCAAGCCCAGTTCGCCACTGGCCGAGGAGAACCGGAAGGCCGCTTGGAGCCACTGGCCGAGGAGAGCCGGAGCAAGCCCGGTTCGCCACTGGCCGAGGAGAACCGGAAGGCCGCTTGGAGTCACTGGCCGAGGAGAGCCGGAGCAAGCCCGGTTCGCCACTGGCCGAGGAGAACCGGAAGGCCGCTTGGAGCCACTGGCCGAGGAGAGCCGGAGCAAGCCCGGTTTGCCACTGGCCGAGGAGAACCGAAAGGCCGTTTGGAGCCACTGGCCGAGGAGAACCGGAAGGCGGTTTGGAGGAGAACCGGAGCGGCCGGAACTGCGGAGAAGACGAGGCGGGGCGGGAACGTAACGGCCGAAGACGCCGGCGGAGAAGACGAGGACGAGCGCGCCACCGCCGGAGAGGACGAGCGTGCCACCGGAGCGAATGAACGGCCGAAAAGGACGACCGCGCCACCGCCGTTCGTTTTCTCCGTTTAATTCACCCGTCGAAAACGACGGTTGACTTTTGACAACTCCGGCCACTGACCGGCGTTGACCACCTCCGTCCGACCACTGACGGTTGATCGGCGCCACCACATTAATTACATTAATTACACATTTAATTGTCACTAATTGAGAATTAATTACTAATGATAACAGCCATAATTAACTTTGACAATCAATGTCAATTATATTAATGTTAAAAAAATGTGAGTATTTACATAGTATAAAATACAGGGCGTAATCAAGTAAAATACAGGGCGTGATATAGCGATCCACAAACTTTGCCAAAATAAAATCGTTGTATTTATTAATGAAATTAGGGTTTAAAATACGAGATACTCCATCCGTCTAGAGTTAAGAGGTCAATTACTCCATCCGCCTAGAGTTAAGAGGTCAATTACTCCATCCGCTTAGAGTTAAAAGGTCAATTACTCCATCCGCCTAGAGTTAAGAGGTCAATTGTTTTTGTAGAATCAAAATTTATTAACATAAATATTAAATCCCACATATTCTCGTAGGTTTAACATGTAATATTTTTATTATATTTAACATATTATATATAGGCAAAGTCTTGGGAAAGACGGTCTTTTCATACGCTTATGGAAAGACGGGGTTTGATTAGAATAATAAAAGGTAAAAGGTCTTAGTTACAATATTAAAGTTTTAGTATGAAACATGTAGTAGTTATAAAATTTATAACCCGGTTCATGCAACCCAAAAATTTTATCTTAATTTCTTCTAATTTACACTTTAAACCTTGGTCTTTCCATAACTTATGGAAAGACCGTCTTTCAAGAGACGGACTCTTATATATAACATGTTAAATAGTATAATTATATATTATATATAAAAAAAGATATAATGAATATTGAAGACATATGATTTTTATAAATTTAAATTTAATATTAAATTTAAATTTATAGTATGTCAATTGTAGAACATTAACCCTTATAAGTCACAGGAGAGCGTGTCTTGTTAGACCGCTTAACGATTAAACCAATAATAGAAAAAAAATCCCATTTCTATAATTTATAAGATACAATAATATATTATTCATACTTTGACATATATTTTAAATATTTTTAAAATTATAATAATTTTGCTGTGATAAATGAGAATAAACACCAAAGCACTATAAATTACATTGATTATAAAATGACATCCTCTAACGATTAGTCGGTTTAAAATTAAATTTTGTGAAGTCATAATAGTTTTACATTAATCAAATTTACTGCAATATGTGATAGCTGAAAGAGTCTGCCTCTTGAAAGACGGTTTTTTCATAAGTTATGGAAAAACCAAGGTTTAAAGTGCAAATTAGAAGAAATGAAGATAAAATTGTCAGGTTGCATGAATTGGGTTATAAACTTTATAACTACTACACGTTGCATGATAAATTTTAATATTGCAATTAAGATCTTTTACCTTTTATTAATTTAATTAAGCCTTATTTTTTCATAATTCTATGGAAAGACGGTCTTTTCTAAGATTTTGCCTAACTGAAAAGTAAATTACAAAAGTAAAAATCAAATAAATGTTACAACCTAAAGGATTAGTTACTAAATAAATATTCCATATTAGTGCTAAAATAAAAATTGAAAAGGACTTAACACCAAATACTCCATATCAGCTCAGCTTTTTTAGCACAGTGACCCACATGATCACCAATATTGAAAAGAGTACTGTATTTCTTTGCCCCAAGTTGGATAGTAATTATCCAAATTAATTAAACGGTGCCGTTCTAATAAGGCTCATTTTTATTAAAAAAATAAAAAGAATGAAAAGAAACTCAGTGTCTTCTTCCTTCCTTCGTACGCCTACAACTTACCCAAATCTGCAACTCCCTTCAAATCTTCTCCCGTAACTATTACCTTCCCGTCCACAATTTAGGTAGGACTGGAGCTTTACTATGCATATTAGTAGTTCCACCCGTAATTTTCCTCTCAACCACTGTGTAATAGAAAGAACAGTTTTTTGATAGACGGTCAGTCTATAAATTTACGTACAAATTAAAAATTAATTTTCAAGTTAGAGAAAGTCGGAGAAATTCGCGAATCAGGTCGTAAGACAAAAATGGGTCACCCAAATGGGTTCAACACCCTTGCTTGATTCCTTCCTATTCTCCAAATTATCGATATGTTCTCCGATGTCCTCCTCCGACACCATTCTCCCTGATTGGAGGGCTCGTATTACGAACCGTTCATTGTGACGAAGCTCGAGGATGAAGAGTACATCGTCACTTACAGGCTGCAGAACCCTCCTCAAGGAAGATCTCGATCGCGTGATTTCCAACGAAGCCTCCGGCGACGGTGACGAGAACGGAGAAGCCATTGGGGGCGGGTGGGGGTGGAGGAGCGGCGGACCTGCTTCCACGTACTAGGAAATTCTATCGCCTACCGAGAAGGAAACGGTTTTCCGATTGCACGATGGGGAGTTGAGGAAGCAGGCACTGTTAGCACGCGCTTTGGCTCGCACCACCATTGCCAGATGTATGTTTAGCGTTTTAAACAATTTCTTATGAATCCTGGTCTTTTTTCTGTCTATTTCGTGGTTGCTTAATTGATATTGAGTTGCTCCAGATCAGGTAGGTTCTCATGTTAGTCCGGAATCGCTGAAGTTTGTGAATAATGCTCGAGGAAAACCGGGGGTATATAATTTTTTATGTGAATGTCTCTATTTCACTGTAATTGTTGAATTCATAGAAGTGAATTCATTTTCAATCTGATTCTGTGATTTCATCTCAATTTTTTGTCTCCGTGTTTGCTTTTTGTGTGAATGAGCCGTATTGGGTTTCGGTTGATTTGTAGATCAGTTGACTAAGGACTACATCTCCGATTAGAAATTTTTGGTTTCTTCCGTCAGCCATACCGGAGTGGTGAGTTAACTCTTTCATTTCACACTTTTTTATCGCTTTGAGCGACATATGCTTTCGGATTTTTGAGCGGTTGAGCATCAGTGGAAGATGCAAGGATTTATGCAATTCGTGCTGTGTGGTTACTGTAGTATTAGTCTAACATTTCGCGGTAGATTCTGTGAGCTGCTCTGGCATAGATACATTTATTGTGTACCTGATTGTTAGCTTTGCGGTGTTGCCTTATTGTAGTTCCTACTAGTGACTTGCTAACTATCTATTTTTTGTTGCTGATTCACGTGAATCATGAAGCTGTGGCCTCGGTTAGAAATTTTTTGGACGACTATTTCTTGATTCGACGGTGTTGTTGCAGTTTATTGTGTATTTCCTGTGGGTTTGATATGTATTTGAATTCATTAGTTCCATGTTTCTTTTCTTGATATCCTGTGATGAATGTGTGTGTTATTGTTTAACATAGAAATAATATGTGATATAGTATCTGGTCTTCTTCAGTTGGCTATGCAGAGAACCCTGTGATTCAAGAAATGACTACATCACATGATATCATAATTTAGGGCTTTTCCCAAAACACACATTTGATGCTTTTTTATGGTGAGCTTGTAATGACGTTCTAAACTGCTGTGCATTCTATCTTGATGTTTGGCTTCTTATGAAATGGAAAATTATTATGACATTGACGATGTTTTGGCGGAGGATGAGATTGTACCAGTTGTGTTCCAGAAGGCTGCCAATGGAGCTGGGATACTTGATTCCAGTGACGATACAAACAAGGTGGAAGCTGGTCCAAAACTAAAACTACACTTTTGGCTAGATCGTGATTTACACTTGAGAGGAGTTGTAGCTATAGATCTTCCTCCTTGCTTTAAGAAAGTCTCTAGAACAAGGAAGGAAATTGGCGATGGATGATGCAGCACATGTGGATCTGTGAAGCCAGTGCAAGTACTTCTAAGATTTGGGACTCAAGATTGCACCATTGGTTGGGGACAAGACCATTGGACTGTTCTTGTTAGTTGCATTTCAGACTCGATATAAGGAGGTCCTCGTCGAGGCACACACCACTGCATCTGTAGTGGCTCCTAAACACTTGGTATTTTTAACGAATGAAGTGATCAAATTGCACGAGGCTGGTCAATTTTCAGCAGCGACATGTAAGAAATGGCGAATGGGTGGTCCCAGACTTCAACGAGCAAGTGTTCTCGGTAGGAAGAGAAAACCGAGTGGTTAGTTGGTTTTTCAACAGTTACCAATGGATGGCAACAGTTAAAAGAGTGGTACTATTGTTCTTGGCTGAGAAAGAGCACCCATGGAATTCATGGTCATGTACTAGAACATCTCTATCAGATTAGATTTAATGAACCAAAGAATAAAATTGATGTAAGGCTTCAACTGATTGAATTACTTGATTATAAAGTTTGTGCAGAAGTTGTATTCTTTCACATGGTTTCTTTCTAGTTAAGTGACTCGAAATCATTATCAGGTCGGATTTAGAGAAAAACATTGCCACAGGCAAGTAAGGAGGAAAAGGATGCTCAAATTGACAAAATATATTGATTGGCTTCAAAACCGAAAGCTTCCACTCTGACAACAGATCCAGAGTGAATGTCTTTCAGAGCAGAAGAAACCTAATAAACTGTGTAATGATGCCATATACAATTGAGCAAGAAACATTTTGCTGTTCATGTTTACATATACACTCAACTAAAAATCAGTTCCGGTATCATCATCGAGAGCATCTCGATATGTATGATTTAAGTTCAATGTTCTTTGCCAAGTTGCAGATGTCTTCTTTCTCTTGAAGATTCCACTGATATTCAGCTCAGTTCTTTCAGTCCCCCGTTGGACACAAAATCCTCCGCATTGTACTCTGCCAAGAAAGTAAAATGGCATATGCAATGTCAGTTCATGTCGTATAGTTGCAAAAATGTCACTAATCAGAGATATAAACTCCAAAATGTCAACAGAACGTCTTGCTCTGTGAAAGCTAAGACCCAAGCATATATGCCTACTGCAATGGTAAGAAAAACAACTCAAGGGAATTGGAATGTGGCCTCCTACTTGGTATAACAGCTTATAATATCTTTTAAAAGTCGAGTATGCGGAGAAACCATCATTCCAACTATATATGGGAAGTTCAGGATAAAATGTGAAGTCTCTTCAAGAACATTTTTTTTTTAATGAGAACACCCGAGGGTGGGGGATTATATATTAAGGTTCCCCAAGCCTTAGTCGAAGATCAATAAGATGTACATAAAGTATAGCTTGTTCATAAAGAGCGTTGAATCAACATAGTTGCCTCCAAAAGTCCTACCTATCTATAACTAGGATGTGTAATAACAATCCAAAATAGTAAAGGATAGTTATTAAAGTTGCGATCCAAAAGAAAGAATCTCCACCCCCTGTGTTAATTCTTTCCTTTGGCCAGGCAACTTCAATCCAAAAATTTCAAAGCTTAATCTAAAGAGCTCCAAACCAAAAGTTAGATTAATGAGTAAACAGACTAGCAACTGAAGTGTACTTGTTATCAGCTTCAGATTTAGTACTTTGCAGAAACTTGAGTTGGAAGTCCATGAATATATTGCTGAGTTGAGCTTCAGGTCTTTACTTCCTCCAGAGCACAAGAGCTGAGGAGTACAATCCTGATGGTGGTGAAGAGCAGGGCAGTATCAAGTTATCAGGCAACAAAGCTGGTGAAACTTAGCAACACCAGCAGATGGAGATTTCTTTAAGTTTTCCTTTGGAGGACATCAATAGGCAAAGGCCGATCCAGTATGAATAAAGTGCTTGATAGACAGTAAAATTGTTCAAAAACCTGCATAAACAAACCACATATTAGCAGTATCTATTCTAAACATTTGCGCTATTAAGTACTCGAATATGTGGTGTGTATTCTTTGTCCAAGGAAATAAGGCCTCTAATATACATGGGGATATTAGTTAGGTGGAGGCATTGATTTTGATTGGAATGGTGCTTGGCTATAGCATTAGCTACAGAATTGCACTCTCTGAATACATGTTTGAGTTCAGCTTTGCCAAGGAGGGACTTTACATTGAAAGCCAATCCAAAAACTTGCCAATGTGCAGAATAAGGGTCATTAATCATCTGAACCGCCAGTTTAGAATCAGATTCAATTATGAAAGTATGATCTAAACCAGAAAAAATATGGCAGGCATGTAAAATTGCTTTGATTTCAGCATGTAGTGGAGATGCCGCAGAAATGGTTGCTGAACTAATCTGTATAGGGTGACCGGAATTATCCCTTGCTATAAGACCAGCTGATGCTTTGTTAGAACACCATGATGCATCCACATTAATTTTTATAAAGCCAGTCTTAGGCCTTTCCCAGAGAACTGTCATTATGTTTGGCTTAGGGGGAGGTCTAAGCAGAGGAGTGAGATACCTAAAAGATGGTGGGATAGATGCAGTAGATAGCAGTTTAGGAGGACAAACATTTAATGTAAGTTTAATCAGGTCCTGCACCTCTTTACAAATAAGATCTGAAGAGAGAGGCGTGTGGTCAAATAGGAAGCTATTTCTAGCTTTCCAGAGACTCCAACACACCAAAGAAGGTAGGATCTTACAGTAGAGTTGGTGAAACTTAGGAAGGTCATGGCAATTCCAGAATAAATAGAATCTATCAGGAATGGATTGTTGAGCATTAAGGTTAAAGTGAATTAAAGATGCCATATTAGACCAAACAACATGAGCAATGTGACAAGAGATGAAAAAATGTTGGATCGAGTCCGACTGATAACAAGCTGGACATTTAGAGGCTAAACTAAATCCACATGTAATGAGCACATAATCTAAAGGAAGAAATGCATGCAACAGTTTCCAGGTAAATATAGAAATCTTTTTCTGAAGTAGAGTGTTCCATAAGAATTTACTTACAGGGAAATTACCTGATGAATAAGTGAGGGCCCTATAAGCTGACTTAAATGAAAAACTACCTGTGGGTTCTGGTTTCCAAATCAGTCTATCCTCCCTATCCAATGTGAGTTCTGCAACCTGTAGAAATGAGAGCGTATCATGTTCCAGAAAAGGCAAAATCTGGTCTAAAATACTATTTCTATTGCTGATGAAATTTTCCACAGAGATATCAGACATATCAGCGGATATGTTATCTGGAACATAGTTGAGAAGGGGGCCATGTGGACACCATTTGGCAGACCAAAAGTTACAACTGCATTTACCATGGATAATGATAGAATTATTTTCAGCAAAAGAGTTTATAAAACAGATTCTTTTCCATGTTACTGATTTCCTGTGGGATGGTGGGAGGGACCATAACAGTTTAGACCATAAAGAAATACCTAGTTGGCTCTTCCACAAAAGTTTAGCCGAGCAAGAGTCTATTATAGCTTTGATGGATCTAAAACCTAGACCATTCAGTTTTGTAGGTGTTGCTAGTTCTGCCCATCTTTTCCAGACTCTGTTGTTTTTACCTTCTGATTGTCCCCAGAAAAAATGAGACAGTTTTTTCTCAAATAATTTTATTATGCCTTTAGGGGGATTGGTTACAGACCAGAGGTACTGAGGTATTGAGTACAAGCATGACTGAATAAGGATCATTTTCCCTCCTCCACTAAGCCATTTATTTTTCCAATTTTGAAGCTTATGATCAACATTAGCCAGCAGAGGATGGAAGTATCTATTTAATGTTCTTCCTTTAAAAATGGGGCAGCCTAGATACTTGAATGGGAAAGATCCTTTTTTCATTTTTAAGATCGCTTTTACCTGGTTAAGCTTAGCCTGTGTAGCTCTTCTACTTAGGTAAAAGTCAAATTTGTCAATAACTTGAGAACGATAATGCAGCCTAACGAAACAATAGATTCCCACTTAGACATCAGAAGAGGTAGCTACAAAATGGCCAAAGAATTCATCATGAAAATGCTACTCTAATTTCTCTCCATTTTGTATTTTACACACTGGATTCTAACAGATGCAATATATAGGTAAACAAATGCAGTTCTTAATTCAAAATGAACAACCAACAACAACTTCTTTTAAAAAAGAAATAGTGTAGGAAATAAGGGTAATGATCTGTGTTTATTCATAACCTCATGGTACATTATATAGTAGTACAAAATAATACCTATACAATCTAGGAAAAAGAAATAGAATCTAATTACAATCACAAGTAATATTTATATTCCTTAACACCCTCCCTCAAGTTGGAGCATGGGGATTAGAAATGCCCAACTTACCAAGTAATGAATGAAACTGGTCACGTCCGAGAGCTTTGGTAAACAAGTCTGCAGGTTGATCTATAGTGCAGATATGATGAGTAACTATAGTACCAGACTGCACAAGATCCCGGACAAAATAACAATCAACTTTAATATACTTCGTATGTGCATAGAACATTGGATTTGCTGTAATATGAAGAGCAGATTAACTGTCACAAAAAAACGCAGAGGAGCAGTATGCGCAACTCATAAGTCTTTCAGTAAAGACCTAAACCATAACAACTCACAACAGGTAACAATCATAGCACGATACTCCGCTTCAGCAGAAGACCGAGAAACTGTAGGTTACTTCTTGGTCTTCCAAGAAACTGGAGAATCACCAATCATCACAAAGTAACCGAAAAGAGAACCCCAGGTAATAGGGCAAGCAGCCCAATCAGAATCGCAGTGAGTAGTCAACTGTAACGCACTACGGGAAGAGAGAAATAAACCTTGAACAAGATGGCTCTTCAAGTAGTGCAAAACACAAAATGCAGCTTGCCAGTGAGGAACATAGAGAAACTTCATGAATTGAGCAAGTGTATGAACGGAATAACTAAGCTCAGAACGTGTGATTGTAAGGTATATCAGGCGCCCAACCAGTTTCCTGTACTGCTCAAGATCATGGTAAAGCGAGCCATCAACACGCGCCAGATCGTGTTGCTGCTCCATTAAAAAGCCAGTCAATTTAGAGGCAGATAAACCTGTATCAAATAAAATGTCCAAGGAATATTTCCTTTGTGAAAGAAACATCTCATCCGGTCTTCTAGCAATCTCTATGCCCAAGAAATACTTAAGTAAACCAAGATCTTTCATATGGAATAAGAACTCAAGTATTTCTTGAACTCAGATATGAGCGAAGAAGAGCTACCGGCAATGACCAAATCATCCACATAAACTAGAACATGCAAAGAAATCGATCCACAGGAATAGACAAACAAAGAGTAATCTGCCTTACTCTGAACAAAACCAAATGTTCGTAAAGCTTGAGCCAATTTGGCAAATCAATTTCTAGGAGCCTGGTAAAGACCATAAATAGATTTCTGAAGGTGACATACTTGACCATGGGGGTCGCATAAAAAAATCTTCATGCAAATCACTATGCATGAAAGCATTATGGACATCCATCAGGTGCAGTTCCCAACCACGAATGACCGCAACAAATAAAAATAGGCGAACATAACTCATCTTTGCAACCAGAGCAAATGTCTCAGTATAATCAATCCCTTCAACCTGGCGATTCCCGAGAAGCACTAGGCATGCCTTATGACGTTCAATAGTACCATCTGACTTAAACTTTGTCCGGTAAACCCATTTGCAACCAATCGCCTTCTTATCCAGAGGTAGAGGGGTCAAAGTCCAAGTCTGATTGCGCTCAAGTGCACTAAGCTCTTAAGTCATAGCATCTCACCAATGAGCATGTTGTGATGCCTCAGAATAAATGGTGGGATCTGCACTAGATGTTACTGCACCCAAAAATCTATAATGCATACTAGAAAAATTATCACAAGTTACATAATCAGTAAGAGGATAGAGAACACCTGAGGAAAGTGACAGCGCAGGAGTGAACGTAGTAGTAGGGGGGTCTTCAGTAGTAAAAGCATAGATATAATTATCACAATCACAATCTTCCAAAGAAAGAGGATGTCGGTAAGCGCAAACACTCTGTATTATAGGAGGTAACTCAACAGCGGGAGGAGATGTCAGAACAACTGCCGAAACAGGTGGCAAAGCTAACAAAAGAAGATGGCGAGCGGAATCAATCGGAGCCAGAGACACCTCGTCAGGTGACGGAGCAGAAGTAGTCACCAGAGCTGGCGGGCATGATCGCCGTTCATCGGTGGTGCATGAAGCACGTGAGGCGGTGGCATCCCGGACGGTGCATCGTCAGGCCGAATCGACAAGGGTTACTGGTGATCTGGATCGGTCACTAGAATCGAATGAGAGGCCAGCGGTATATGCGCGGTGACATTCAGTGGTAAGGGTATGACGACAGCTGGCGGGACAGTAGCGGCAACGACTAGTGGTATAGGGTCTACGGTGGTTGGTGGGACCAGTGGTGCCGCAATCTGGGCATGTGACTCTGGCTGCGGTGGAAGTGATGTCGGCAATGAGGTGGTGGCACCGCTGGGATCTACGGAAGAGGCTGGTGTCGAAGTTGCAACATATGGGAACTGGTCTTCAAAAAATTAGCATCCCGGCTATTAAAGATGATGCGGGATTCCAGGTCAAAAAGGCGATAGCCTCTCTTTCCGGTAGGATAACCAAGAAGAAAACATTGTCGACTTCTTGGTGCAAACTTGTCGCGGTATCTGGGAACGTGAGCAGCAAAACACAAGCATCCAAATACCTTTAAAGAGGAGTAATTTGGAGCTTGTCCATATGGCATCTCAAAGGGAGTGCGACAATTGAGATGTTTCATCGGTGTTCGGTTAATCAGATAAGCAGCAGTAAGAACACATTCTTCCCAAAACTCAATTGGAAGACTGGCTTGAAACCGTAAGGCATGCACTACGTTGAGTAAATGACGATGATTTTGTTCAACTCAACCATTCTACTGTGGTGTATCAACCATAGATGTCTAAAAAATGATCCCAGATGCAGCAAAATCAGATCTTAGAAGCAAAATGTTAGTCCTGTTGTCAGCCTGGACACGCAATATAGTTCGGCCCCATTAATTCTTAACCAGAGCACAAAATTCCAAAAATCTAGAAGCTACTTCTGACTGAGCCACTAATAAATAAACCCAAAAAGCTTGGGAATAATCATCAACTATTGTAAAAAAAAATATAATGCACCACTAGAAGATAGTGTTCTATAAGGAACCCAAACATCACAATGTATTAATTAAAATAATGCAGTAGCATTTGTAGAACTCAATGGAAAACTATGCCTAGTATGTTTTGCTCTATAACATATAGAGCAAGGGATAGTAGTATTATTTGTGCTAAAATCAAGAGTAGGAATAGAAGACAACACCGTAGATGATGGATGACCAAAACGTTGATGTCTTAAATCAGATGAAGCAACTGAAGCAACTATCGGAATAGACTGCATGATATGAGGACGAACACGAGAATCCAACAGACGAAGCCAATAACCCCCCTGCTGTTCACCCACGCCAATCACAATCCTCGTACTGATTTTCTATAAAATGCAATAATTTTCAGTAAACAAAGCTAGACATTTTAAGGCAGATAATAGTCTTGCATCGCAAAGTAGTTATGTAGAGTACATGAGTAAGGGTAACATCACCAAAGAAAATAGAACCAAATTGTGTAGCAGAAGACACAGATCCACCAGGCAGTATAACATTCACATAATTAGTAGCAGAAGTAATATTAGTAAGAGAACCCTTATCACCATTCATGTGATATGAGGCTCTTAAATCAAGAATCCAGGGTAAAGTAGACTTACCGAACCCATGGTCAGATAAATAAATAAATTGGTTAAATAAATGTAGGGTCGTACTCCATTGGTCGCCAGACAGAGTAGGACCAAAATCAGATCGATTAGGGGTGCTAGAGAAGGCGGTCACCGCAAACCCTTACGGTGACATCACTACTCCGGTAAAAAGATCCATAATAAAAATATTTTTTTTACTAAATAAATAAAAATAAATCAGCAGCAAGACACATCAGGCAATATGGTTAAATGTTCTCCTCCGCCGAATGAAGAATGAAGAGCGTGTCTAAGTCACATTGTGTGGAAACACATGCTTTTGGATGGGATGTGCATCTCTAGATTCGCGCGTGAAGCACACGCTTCTAGAAGGCCAGATGGATTCGGACGAATCATTGGTCAAATGGGGGCAACTGATATCACCGGTCAAAGAAGATGCAACTGATGTCACCGTAAAATAGAGGCACCGACCGCGGCAGAAGCTGGTGGCACAAAAACAGAGAGCTGAGGTTGGAAAATTTGATCTGAGAACTGATGATGGTGGCGGCAGAAATTGAAGCTGACGCCAGAGAAGCAAGAACCGAGGCTCATCGTGAACCAGCGTGAACTAGATCGGCGATAGGTTGGGGAACCAGCGATACCCAAGTTTTTTTTAAATTTCTGAAAGACAGCTTTAATCGGCGTCACGTTAATGTTACGCATCAACGATGGTAGTGGAAAATTTAGAATTTAGGGTTTTTTACTCTGATATCATGTAGGAAATAAGGGTAATGATCTGTGTTTATTCATGATCTCGGGGTACATTATATAGTAGTACAAAATAATACTTATACAAGCTATGAAAAGGAAATTGAATCTAATTACAATTACAATCACAAGTAATATTTATATTCCTTAACAAATAGTCATACACAACACAACTAACAAGTACATATGGGATACTAACAGATGCAACATATGAGTAAACAAATGCAACTTGTTATTAAAAACATACAACTAACAAGTGAAAACAAAAGGTCATAGACAATACAATTAACAAGTACACATATACTAACAGGTGCAACATATAAGTAAATATATGCAGCTCAGAATTCAAAATGAATGATAAGCAAAAAAAGAAGAAAAAAAAGGTCATTCATAGTACAAATAACATATACACAATGGATAATAACAACTGCAATATAAGTAAACAGATGCAGTTCTTAATTCAAAATGAATAACCAACAACAAATTTTTTTTGAAAAAATAGTCATACACAACACACCTAACAAGTACACACGGGATACTAACAGATGCAACATATAAGTAAACAAATGCAACTCGTTATTCAAAACCTACAAATAACAACAAATGAAAACCAAATGTCATAAATAGTACAACTAACAAGTACACATCAAATACTAACATGTGCAACATATAAGTAAACAGATGAAATTTAGAATTCAAAATGAACTGTCAACAAAAACAAGAAGAAAAAAAAAGGTCATTCATAGTACAACTAGCAGACACACGTTGGATAATAACAACTGCAATATATAAGTAAACAGATGCAATACTTAATTCAAAATGAACAACCAACAACAATTTTTTTTTAAAAAATAGTCATACACAACACAACAAACAAATACACACGATACTAACATGTGCAACATATAAGTAAATAGATGCACATCGTTATTCAAAACGTACAACTAATGACAAATGAAAACAAAAGATCATAGATAGTACAACTAACAATTACACATTGCATACTAATAGGTACAACATATATGTAAACAGATGCAGCTCTGAATTCAAAATGAACATTCAACAAAAAAAAGAAGGAAAAAAAGTCATTCACAAAAGGTCTATAGACAGTACAACTAACAAGTACACACTGAATACTAACATATGCAACATATAAGTAAATAGATGCAGTTCGTATTCAAAATGAACTATCAACAAAAAATATAAGAAAAAAAAAGCATTCACAGTAAAACCAACAAATACACGTTAGATAATAACATATGCAACATATAAATAATGAATGCACCTCGTAATTTCATTGCAAAATCAACAAACTAGCAAGAGATTCCGCTCACAAAATAGCACTGAACCAGCAACATAATCAAATCAAATCAGAAATGAGCAACATTCAATCTGAGATGGAACTCAAATGGTTCAGAGGCCCTTTCTGTTAAGTTGTAAAACTTATGGTTGTATAGTAGGGAACTGGACCAAATTACAAGATACCTTTTTTTTCTACAGTTCCTCTGAGTTCCATATGGTGTGCTTCCAGACCTTTAACGATAGATCTTCAATTCTACACAAATGATTACAAAAATAAGCAACCACCGAGCAGTTCTAATAATTGTCCAATTGAAATTGAGTCTTCTTCCGAGGAGGAGAAAGATGAGAACCTGGAGGACGACGATGCTGGTTGTGAGGCGACTAATTGAAATCACGGTCGTCGGTTCGTGATTAAGGATGACGACGAAGAAGAAGAGAAGGAAGTTCAGAATGAAATTGACCCTAGCGATTTCAACTTTGACGATGTAGCATATCAGCTGAACTGAAAAGAGAGCTGTGCGGCACACCGCATCTACGTGTGATACTTATTCGGTAGCATCACGTGGCATTGTTAATCTCTGTTGTTGTTACAAACACCTATGGATCCAAACTATTGTGCTTGACCTGCAGTTTTTTTTATTAATTGCTTGCAGATCCCTGGCCTATCCATAAGCTTATGGACAAGCCACCTTTCCTGAGACTTTCCCTAATAGAAATTGTTTGCTTTGGTTTTGTTACAATTGTGTTATTTTGACTTTCCTAAGTGTCTAAAATGACGTGCTTTTTAGATATACTATGACATTCTCTCTTCTTTGTTGCTTCTTCACAAAGAATCCAACACGCTCAGGACTCCTATAATGCTGCCCCATTTCCACTGCCGTCGAGCGCCTTCTAGAAATTTAGCAAGGAAGCCCTTGAAGCTCTGTACCGGAAGGTGGGGTTTACTTTTCTCGGAGATCCGTCGAGAAACTCTAGCCCCAGCATCCCCCGTCACCGATGTGTTATCGTGCTTGTTCGTCGGATCTCTTTCTCTTCCCAGACCGATAAGCCCCAATCGCTTCTGCTCTCTTCTGTTTTTTATAATGCTGCCGTTACTTCAATTTTGAGTATTAAACTTGTGGGTTTTGTATTCTGTTCAGTTTCAAGTATTACTACAAGGGGTGGGCAAACAAATCGAAAACAACCGAACCAAAAATTGAATTATCCGAATTCGAATAACCCAAACCAAATTTGATATATGGTTTTCAGATATCCAAATTCTGAATATAGTTTTTGGTTCAGTTTTGGATATTAAAATTCAAACCGAAACCCGAACCGAATACCAAATTGTAATTAATTACATAAATTATATATATATATATATAATCATTAAATTTAAAACAAAAAAAAGAAAATTGATAAATAAATTGAAGTTAGAGGACTAATATTTAAATTTTAAAAATTATCCCCAAACTCTAAACCCCAAGTATGTTTGTGGAGTGCTTGAAGGTGAAGATGAATGTGAATGTGGAGTGCTTGAAGGTGAAGATGAATGTGAATGTGGAGTGCTTGAATGCTTAAAGAATGTGAAGACTTTGAAGATGAATATTAAAATGAACTATTTATCTTTAGTCTTAAATGTAATGCTAAAATTGTTATGGTTGAATTTGTATTGTACTTGTTGGATTTTTATTTTGAAAACTTGATTTTGATGATTTAAAAATTAGATTGCATATTTTTATTAAATTTTAAGTTAATTTATATGATTTTAGTAATTATTTTAAAAAATTAAAATCAATTCGATTTATTCGGTTTCAAACTGAAATCGAATTCCAAAGTCGGTTAGGATAATTCGAGTTATTAGTCGGATTCAATGTTTTGGTTTTTTAGGGGCATAACCGAATAATCCAAACCGAATAAAATGAAAACCGATTAAATCGAACCGACGCTCACCCCTAATTACTAATGTACTGTAGTTTTCCCTCTGCATTATCGATTCCAAGTGTGATTGCAGGCATTTGACATCTGGCTCTACCTATCAAGGATGATTTTTGTTTAACACAATGTGATTTTTGCTTCTATCGTGTTTGTGTATGTTGTCTTGGTTTCTTCCTTTGTAGTGAAGTTAATGGTTTTCTTACATGTTTAGAAGTTGGACCTGTGTGAACTTAGTTGTTGTTGCTCTATTTGCCACCAACTTAATGTTCTTCTTACATTTTAAGAAAATTGGACCCGTGTGACCTTAGTAGTTGTTTTATAAACAATGATATGCCTCTCTTTCAGGATGCTCCTTATATATCATTATCATTTTGAAAATAAAAGCAGTGAGAGTGAGTTAATTCATTCTTGTAAATCTGTGGTTATATTAATCAAGCTTATCATCCCATTTCATAGGAGAAGTTGAAATGTTTGGTTCTTCTTAGGCTCGGGTTAATGCAAAAATATTCTTACTTTTTATTGGAGTTTTCATAGCATTTTCACTAGGTCTATATGTTTTTTTTGTTAAGCAAGCCATTATAAACAAGTTGAAATGCTTTCAGTTTTCTTACAGTCACCAAATAAGATTAATCTGTTTAGGTCTTGGACCTGCTATTAAGAAAGAAAGATAAGTGCACGCGAGTTTTTGTTTATGTTTTGTGATATTGTCACTACAGGCAGACACATTCTTTGGCAGAGAACATTTTTTGGGCTGGACTTATTTGTTGTGTTTCAGGAGGTATACCTTCAAACAAATGACCCCCCGTTTATCCAACATCGCCAAGTTCTCAAATGCAGTGGGTGAACTCAAAGTCAATGTATGTTGTATCTCGCGGTGTAGGCCTTTAGGAGGTTAAAATAAGGCTGGTTAATTTGATACCTACATTTCAATTGGTTTTTAAATTTTCAGGCGAAATCAACCATTCAAGATAGCAAGAGAATCCTTTTCCAGTTTGATAGAGGTGCATTTTCTTTCAAGTTCCTGCCTTTCAAAGTTCCATATCCAATTCCAATTCGACGTGTAAGAGATGAAGCTAAGGGATGGTTGGTTATTACATACTTGAGATGAAGCTAAGAGCCAGATTAAAGGCTTGTTGAGAGAAATCCTGTTTCATATGGGATTATGATGAAGGGTTATGCATTGTAGGGTCGATTGGATGATTCAAAGAGGTGGTTTTTAAGGATGTCTAATAGGTCTGCACAAATACTATAACTCATGTTCATTCTAAGTCGGGGGAAGTTCATAAAGCTTTAGAGCTTTTCAAGGAAATTGAAGGAGATGGAAGTCATGTGACATGGAACTCTATGATTTCTAAATGTGTTGAAAACGAGCAACATGAAACGCGATTGAATTGTACATAGAGATGAGTCGGTTATCAATCACTCATACTAGATCGGCATTTTTGCTCTGTTTTGTGCATGTTCTTTCCTCAGATCTTATGAAAAGGGCACTAGGTTCATGGTCCATTGAGTAAAACTTCTTTTGAGTCTAGTGTTTACGTTGGTACTGCTTTGGTAGACATGTATTCAAAATGTAGGAGCATTGCTGATGCTCAATCCTCATTTAATTACATTGCTTGTCCTAACGTGGCAGCATGGACTTCTTTGATACATGTATTCGCGCATCATAGTTTTGGTTCTGAAGCATTCTGATTATATGATCAAATGTTAGGACAAGGAATAGGGTCAAATGCTATAACCTTCATCGTTGTATTATCTGCTTGTAATGGCGCAGGTTTAGTGAAAGAGGGAATAACACTTTGGCACTCCATGAACAACAAGGAAAGTGATTGGCGTGGGTGAACAACAAGGGAGGGTGTTTTGGCTTTGTCAGCTGGATGCAGAAAGAACAACTGGCGAAGAACTTGTAGGTGGTGGACGGGCAGCATAAGCCATGGAGTTAGAAGAAGGCTCACGAGCTCGAATGACAGCTTTATGATTCTCCTCCTGAGCAACAAGGGCATACACTTTCATGACAGATGGCATTGGGTCAATGCTCATGATGTGTGATCGCAAGGTGTGAAAACCTTCGTCGAGGCCAGAGATGAATTGGTAGATCAAATCCTTCTCTCTTTCTTGGAAGACTTTCGCAGCAATATTGCAATGGCATAATGCCTTGCATTCTTCACAGGCACAAACCAGGGGAGGTCACATGCAGTGATAATCTCCAAACAACTTCTTCAGTTTGGCAAAGTAGATGTCGATGGGCTAACCATTTTGCCTACAACTCTGAATGGCCTCTTGCGTCTGCAAAACCTTCATACCATCGGCCAGAATAGAACGTGCCTTCAAGTAATCCCACAAATCCTTAACTATGGCAAACAAACTTGTAGAAGATCTCAATACCGGATCCAGGGTTTGCAAGATCCAGCAGACATGAGTAGTATTAACCCCAGGCCAATCAGCAGCATATGGATGACCATCCTGGGGTTTAGTAATGGATCCATCAATGAAGCCAATCTTGTGCTTAGCAAGGAATGCACGAGAAATCGCATCAGACCATTCAATGTAATTTTCCTGACCTTTCAGCATGTTCGGTATGAGTTGTAAACCTGGACCATCGCCAGAACCAATGAAGTAAGGATCAGTCGACATACGACCAATAGGTAAATTAGTCTGAGGGCCAGATTGCAACTACAACTGCTGAAGTAAAGTTGCAATCACATCATAACCACTCATATCATGAAGCTTTGAAGCCTCAGGTGCATCAAAACTAGGCTGTTCTTTAGAGCCAGACATTATGGAAAATTAGGTACAAATCAACAACAGGTACAATAACTAGCGACAGATCAGATCGATAGGACACACCAGTGCATTGAACTAACGGCGGCGCGTGAGAGTTGGTGAGTTCGGCCGTGCGGCAGAACGAAGACTCGGCGTCGGACGGCGGACGATGCGTGGCAGTGGCGGATGATGCGTGGTGGCGGCGGTGGCGTGAAGCCGCGGCAGCGACAGACGGAGAGTGGCGGCAGCAACGACGGCGCGTGGTGTGCAACGGCGGCGGCTCAGAAAATTTTAATGCAGCGGAAAAT
Organism: Rubia yunnanensis; assembly: GCA_037428765.1. Taxonomy (NCBI): domain Eukaryota; kingdom Viridiplantae; phylum Streptophyta; class Magnoliopsida; order Gentianales; family Rubiaceae; genus Rubia; species Rubia yunnanensis. The sequence goes on from CM075067.1 coordinate 73,734,766, forward strand.
TTTCTATTTAAGGTTTCGGGATTTTAGGCTCTGATACCATGTCGAAAATAAGGGTAATAATGTGTGTTGTATTCATAAATTCAGGATACATTATATAGTAGTACATGATATCTATACAAGCTAGAAAAATGTAATAGAATTCAATTACAACTACAATTATGGTAAGAATACAATTCTAATTCTAATTCCTTAACATTTGGCGTATCCCCTTTGTTGGATCATTTCATATGCATAGTGGATCTTCTCTGTCGATCCGGTATGCTGCATGAGGCTGGGGAGATTTTAAAGGAAATGCCATTCGAGAGCGATGAAATTCTGTTTATCGCGCTACTGAATTCTTGCTGGTCTAGGATGTACGTTAATGAAAGCGTGCGAGTGGTGCATAAGATGTGGAATTTGAGCACCAAGACTGCCTCTACATGTGTATTGATGTCTAACATATATGCTACCTTAGGGAAATGGGGAGATAAGGTTAAAGTGAGAATCTAATGAGATTTGGGAGAGAAAAAGGATCCAGGATGTAGCTGGATTAGTTTGGACAACCAAAATCCACACATTGTAATTTCTATGTAGATGGTAGAACTATTTGTGCAGTTCAATTATTTTGATTCAAACCCAATGTACACTTCAGTTATTTTGGCCCAGACCTAATGGAAGCAGTTTTGAAGTCTAATAAATTTTATGGTAGTGGAGCTTAGATTCTGAACGCCCATGGTGTGCCATGGTTACAACATCGTTCTATGTCCTTTGAGGTTTTACAAATTTTACTTTTATCTTTTTTAAGTAGGTGGAGTAAGTGGTAAGCCAATTCAGTTTTTATCTTTCCTGTTTTGTTTCACCCACCTCTCTTTCTTAATTGAATTCGTCATAAAAAAATATTGTTTTAGACATTGTATTCATGGCACTGGTGTACTCTCGTAGAGGATCCAAACTGATTGTAGTGTGCCATTTTCCTCATTTCATTATTTCATATGAGAAATGCGACATTTGAAACATGAAATGTTCACCTCATTACTACTGTAACGGCTACTGCTATATGAGTATAAATCAAGCAGTTGATTTCGTTTTTTTTTAGGCTTCCCAAACCCTTAAAAAACAAGAAAGAAGCCGAAGCTTAGTTTATTTACAATGTGAGAGCATAATGCTCTTAAAGCAACACCTTGTTGCTTCCAAAAATAGTTGAGATAGAGACCTTGAGTAAACTAGAGGATTACAAATACTAATGGCTAGGTAATTGGCGCTCGAACTTGTTAGTGAATCGAAAGACAAGACACAAGTCAGTCAGAGACAACCTTAACCTAAGCCATAAGCCTATAACTCTAAGTCTTTGTGAAACCTTTGCCAATGCTGTGTGATAGCTTTTACTTTGGAAATCCGTTGAGAGTAGCCAGCCACTTAGCTTCCTGAGTTGTTCTCCATTTTGTCCGATCATTGCCTGCAAAAATGCAGTAAAAGCAAGTTAGTAGCATCTGGTCAGTGGGCAGTTCTCAAGGAAGGACAACCTTCCTTATCTAACTTAACCAGCCCTGAAAATTTTGGAGGTAGCATATGTAAACTACTAAAGATGGAAGTAGTCCTAGCAGATAAGCATTCCTTAGCCAAAGCATCGGCAACCAAATTTGCCTCACGATGGATGTGCAGTATATTTATTTCCCCCAGAGTCTGATGAATTTCATCAGCAAGTTCAAACACTTTCCAAATAGCTTTTAGAGGATATTGAACAGAGAGAATAGCCCCTAAACAGTCAGATTCTATAATGATAGGTATCAAAATACTCTGACTAATCTGTACTGCAAACAAAATAGCCTTTAGCTCAGCTTCTAAGGGAGAAATAGCATGAGTAAATTTAGTGTGAGCCGAGATGAAAGTACCACTTGAGTCCCTAATGATCAGTCCTAGACCACACTCATCCTGTTGTTTATTCCAAGCTGCATCCACATTAAATTTATATCCAATCTCAGGTTTTTTCCATGCAATTTTGAAGATCTTAGGTTTTGGAGCAGTTTTAATCAATGGCAGGAAGGAATGATTAGCAATACCATAATCAAAAGCAGATGAAATGAAAGCTGGTTTGTAGATGAATGAGTGAAAGATTTGGTCTCTAATCCGGTTAAGAATTAAGACAGTACTAGGGGTCATCCCATCATATAAACAAGCATTCCTCATCTTCCATAGGTTCCAGATTGTAATTAGAGCAGCATTCCTAATGAGTGTGGAGTGCAATGAGCTTAAACCCTGATAGGTCAAATAATAAGATACTCTTTCCCAACCAGAAGGGAAAATTTTGTTGGAGATCCCCATATAAGAGTGAATGTTCTTCCAAACCAGAGTTGTGAAAGTGCATGAGTTAAAAAAATGATCTAGAGAATCCACATGGTTACAGCAGATAACACATTTAGAAGGTAAACAAATAGTAAGTCTCTGTAAGACATTATCAAAAGGTAAATAGGAATTAATAAGTTTTCACATGAAAACAGATATTTTCTTTTCAATCCTATCACACCAGAATAATTTAATCGAAGCAATACTACCTGATCTTGGACTGAGAAGGAGATAGGTTGATTTGAATGAGAAATCCCCTGTAGGTCCAGGTTTCCAAATTAGTCTGTCATTCCTGTGTGGTTGAAGTTTAGAGACCTGATCAGGAAGGCAGTAATTTGAAGTTTCCAAATTAGAAGCAGTTGATTTCGTCATGCTCGCTTCCTTATTTTGATCAAGCTGCAAATTTGGTAGTTTTTCGATCATCGTCAGATAGTTTTCCTTATCGGAGTTGTGTTTGGCGATAATTTAGGTTAATTATAATATGGGCTACTGAGCCACACACGATTTAGGAAAAAAATGAAGAATTTATATGGAGGTGGTTTGTTTAGTCGTATGTTTGGGTTAATCACATATGAAAGTGATTAATTTCCATGCCTTTAGTTGTATGTTTGGGTTAATCACATGTGAAGGTGATTAATCATATACAGACATATGAAAGTGTTTAGTTGTATGTTTGGATTATAGACGTATGAAAGTGATTAGTTTCCATGCTTTTAAGTTTTTAGATTTGACATTCTTGTCTTAAAGAATAGGCAATATCTTTGTAATCTAATGAGATGAAGTGTGTTTCTCGAATGAATGACAGATTTTACACAATTACAAAATATAATATGTCATCTTTCATCCTGATATATGGATAAATTTAATTTTTTTTTTCAACTTAAATGTGAGACACAAGTATTACATGTAAATTAAATCAATTTTTTTAAATCCAAAACACCGCTCAACGCCCAATGGGACTCCCACTAGTTGTAATTAAATGTTGTAGTCAATGCCCCTATAATAGGAATTTTCATTGATTATGATAATTTTATATAGTTTTTCAGCAGCAACATCTTCCCTATCTCATTTCCTGAAATAGAGATTTTGATGAGAGGGAATACTTCATTTCCTATATTTGTAGATAGAGAAATTTTTTTTAGACTGAAGTGCGTTTTTAACCTATGTTTTGGGTGAAAGTGAAAAAATGAACTTGTAAAATCTGAATGTGCAAAAATAACTCTGGAAATCATTGATCGAAATGTCAACGGAAGAAATAGCTGGAATGATTGAAATGACCATTTTACCCTTATGTTAAAAAATTTAAAACTAAAGAATAGTAAAAGATGCCCTTTCTGATTTTTATCTTAGGTATACTTATAAAAGAAATCCTCCCAACCGCCTGGTTGACACAAATGGTCGTCAGGGGTAGGAGTGTAATTTTACAGGCAACTGTTCACGCACATGGCTACCTAACCATGTAGGTGCTGTGAGGTGGCTGCCTAAAACGACATTGTTTTGGGCATTTTAAAAAAAAGGCTGCCTAACCATGTGCGTCTGCAGGTGCTGTCAAGAGGCTGCCCAAAACGACGTCGATTTGGGCATTTTAAAAAAAAGGTTGCCTAACCATGTGCGTCAACAGGTGCTGTCAGTGGCTGGCCAAAATGACCTAATTTTGGGTACCAATTGGAGGGGTACCCATTCGAGAGGTACCGATTCGATAGGTGAAGGTTCCCGTGGAGGGGTTCAAAGGTGAGAGTTAGAGAGGTACCGATTCGAGGGGAGCAGGTTCCAATGGAGGGGTTTGAGAGGTGAAGGTTCCAATGGAGGGATTCGAGAGGTGGAGGTTCGAGAGGAAATGGTTCGAGAGGTGAAAGTTAGGGGTTCCATTGGAGGGGTTCGAGAGGTACCGATTCGAGAGGTGAAGGTTCCCTTGGAGGGGTTCGAGAGGTAACCATTCGAGAGGTGAAGGTTCCCTTGGAGGGGTTCGAGAGGCAACCATTCGAGAGGTGAAGGTTCCCTGGTAGGGGTTCTAGAGGTAACCATTCGAGAGGTGAAGGTTCAGTTGGAGAGGGTTCCATTGGAGGGGTTCGAGAGGTGAAGGTTCAAGTGGAGAGGGTTCCATTGGAGGTGTTCGAGAGGTACCGATTCAAGTGGTGAAGGTTCCAGTGGAGGTTCAAGAGGTAGTGTGGTCGAGAGATACGGATTCGAGTGGTGAATGTTCAATTGGAGGTTCGAGAGGTGAAGGTTCCATTGGAGACTCAACAAGTGAGAGTTTAAGAGGTACCGATTCGAGGGGTGCAGGTTCCATTGGAGGGGTTCGAGAGGTGAAGGTTCCATTGGAGGGGTTCGAGAGGTGAAGGTTCTGTTGGAGGGGTTCGAGAGGTGAAGGTTCAGGTGGAGAGGTTCCACTGGTGAAGTTCGAGAGGTCTCGATTCGAGAGCTGAAGGTTCCCTTGGAGAGGTAAGAGTTCGAGAGGTACCGATTCGAGAGGTGAAGGTTCCATTGGATGTGTTCGAGAGGTGAAGGTTCCATTGGAGGTTCAAGAGGTAATGGTTCGAGAGGTGAAGGCTAGGGGTTCCATTGGAGGGGTTGAGAGGTACCGATTCGAGAGGTGAAGGTTCCCTTGGAGGGGTTCGAGAGGTGAGAGTTTGAGAGGTACCGATTCGAGAGGTGTAGGTTCCATTGGAGGGGTTTGAAAGGTACCGATTCGAGAGGTGAATGTTCCATTGGAGTTGCTCGAGAGGTACAGAGGGTTTAGGTTGAGGGGTTCCATTGAAGGGGTTCTAGAGCTACGGATTCGAGATGCCAAGGTTCTATTGGAGGTTCGAGAGGTGAATGTTGCAGTGGAGGTTTGAGAGGTGAGAGTTCGAGTGGGGGGGGGGAGGGTCGAGAGGTAATGGTTCGAGAGGTGAAGGTTAGGGGTTCCATTGGAAGGGTTCGAGAGGGGAAGGTTCAGATGGAGGGGTTCCATTGGAGGGGTTCGAGAGGTACCAATTCGAGTGGTGAAGGTTCCAATGGAGGTTTGAGAGGTAGTGTGTTCGAGACGTAAAGATTCGAGTGGTGAATGTTCAATTGGAGGGTTGAGAGGTGAAGGTTCCAGTGGAGATTCGAGAAGTGAGAGTTCGAGGGTTCGAGAGGTAAATGTTCCATTGCAGGGGTTTGAGAGGTAAAGGTTCAGGTTGAGAGGTTCCACTAGAGGGGTTCGAGAGGTACTGATTCGAGAGGTGATGGTTCCCTTGGAGGGGTTCTAGAGGTACCGATTCGAGAGGTGTAGGTTCCTTTGGAGAGGTGAGAGTTCGAGAGGTAAAGATTCGAGAGGTGCATGTTTCATTGGAGGGGTTCGAGACGTGAAGGTTCCATTAGAGGGGTTTGAGAGGTGAAGGTTCCATTGGAGGTTCGAGAGGTGAAGGTTAGGGGTTCCATTGGATGGGTTCGAGAGGTGCCGATTCGAGAGGTGAAGGTTCTCTTGGAGAGGTTCGAGTGGTGAGAGTTCGAGAGGTACCGATTCGAGAGATGTAGGTTCCATTGGAGGGGTTTGAGAGGTACCGATTCAAGAGGTGAAGGTTCCATTGGAGTTGCTCGAGAGGTACAGAGAGTTCAGGTGGAGGGGTTCCATTGAAGGGTTTCGAGAACTACAAATTCGAGATGCCAAAGTTCTATTGGAGGTTTGAGACATGAATGTTCCAGTGGAGGTTCAAGAGGTGAGAGTCCGAGTAGGGGGTTCGAGAGGTGAAGGTTAGGGGTTCCATTGGAAGGGTTCGAGAGGTACCGATTCGAGAGTTGAACGTTGAGGTACAAAGTGTTCAAGTGGCGGGGTTCCATTGGAGGGGGTTCGAGAGGTAACCATTCGAGAGGTGAAGGTTCAGTTGGAGAGGGTTTTAATGGAGGGTTCAAGAGGTGAAGGTTCAGGTTGAGAGGGTTCCATTGGAGAGGGTTCTATTCGAGGGGTTCGAGAGGTACCGATTCGAGTGGTGAAGGTTCTAGTGGAGGTTCGAGAGGTAGTGTGTTCGAGAGGTACGGATTTGAGTGGTGAGTTTTAAATTGGAGGTTCGAGAGGTGAAGGTTCCAGTGGAGATTCGAGAGGTGAGAGTTTGAGAGGTACCGATTTGAGGGGTGCAGGTTCCATTGGAGGGGTTCGAGAGGTACCGATTTGAGAGGCGAAGGTTCAGGTGGAGAGGTTCTTCTAGAGGGGTTCGAGAGGTACCGATTCGAGAGGTGAAGATTCCCTTGGAGGGGTTCGAGAGGTACCAATTCGAGAGGTGTAGGTTCCCTTGGAGTGGTGAGAGTTTGAGAGGTAAAGATTCGAGAGGTACATGTTCCATTGGAGGGGTTCGAGACGTGAAGGTTCCATTAGAGGGGTTTGAGAGGTGAAGGTTCCATTGGAGGTTCGAGAGGTGAAGGTTAGGGGTTCCATTGGATGGGTTCGAGAGGTACCGATTCGAGAGGTGAAGGTTCCCTTGGAGGGGTTCGAGTGGTGAGAGTTCGAGAGGTACCGATTCGAGAGGTGCAGGTTCCATTGGAGGGGTTCGAGAGGTACCGATTCAAGAGGTGAAGGTACCATTGGAGTTTCTCGAGAGGTACTGAGGGTTCAGGTGGAGGGGTTCCATTGAAGGGGTTCGAGAGCTACGGATTCGAGATGCCAAGTTCTATTGGAGGTTTGAGACATGAATGTTCTAGTGGAGGTTCAAGAGGTGAGAGTTTGAGTGGGGGGTTCGAGAGGTAATGGTCCGAGAGGTGAAGGTTAGGGGTTCCATTGGAAAGGTTCGAGAGGTACCGATTCGAGAGGTGAAGGTTGATGTACAGAGGGTTCAAGTGTTGGGGTTCCATTGGAAGGGGTTTGAGAGGTAACCATTCGAGAGGTGAAGGTTAAGTTAGAGAGGGTTTTATTAGAGGGTTCAAGAGGTGAAGGTTCAGGTAGAGAGGGTTCCATTGGAGAGGGTTCCATTGGAGAGGGTTCCATTCGAGGGGTTCGAGAGGTACCGCTTCGAGTGGTGAAGGTTCCATTGGAGGTTCGAGAGGTAATGTGTTCAAGAGGTACGGATTTGAGTGGTGAATGTTCAATTGGAGGTTCGAGAGGTGAAGGTTCCAGTGGAGATTCGAGAGGTGAGAGTTCGAGAGGTACCGATTCGAGGGGTGCAGGTTCCATTGGAGGGGTTCGAGAGGTACCAATTCGAGTGGTGAAGGTTCCAGTGTAGGTTTGAGAGGTAGTGTGTTCGAGAAGTACGGATCTGAGTGATGAATGTTCAATTGGAGGTTCGAGAGGTGAAGGTTCCAGTGGAGATTCGAGAAGTGGGAGTTCAAGGGCTCGAGAGGTGAAGGTTCCATTGCAGGGGTTCGAGAGCTGAAGGTTTAGGTGGAGAGGTTCCACTAGAGGTTCGAGAGGTACCGATTCGAGAGGTGAAGGTTCCCTTGGAGGGCTTCAAGAGGTACCAATTCGAGAGATGTAGGTTCCCTTGGAGAGGTTAGAGTTTAAGAGGTAAAGATTCGAGAGGTGCATGTTCCATTGGAAGGGTTTGAGACGTGAAGGTTCCATTGGAGGGGTTTGAGAGGTGAAGGTTCCATTGGAGGTTTGAGAGGTGAAGGTTAGGGGTTCCATTGGAGGGGTTCAAGAGGTGAAAGTTCCCTTGGAGGGGTTCGAGAGGTGAGAGTTTGAGAGGTAACGATTCGAGAGGTACAGGCTCCATTAGAGGGGTTCGAGAAGTACCGATTCAAGAGGTGAAGGTTCCATTGGAGTTGCTCGAAAGGTACAGAGGGTTCAGGTGGAGGGGTTCCTTTGAAGGGGTTCGAGAGCTATAGATTCGAGATGCCAAGGTTCTATTGGAGGTTTGAGACATGAATGTTCCAGTGGAGGTTGAAGAGGTGAGAGTTTGAGTGGGGCGTTCGAGAGGTAATGGTTCGAGAGGTGAAGGTTAGGGGTTCCATTGGAAGGATTCGAGAGGTACTGATTCAAGAGGTGAAGGTTGAGGTACAGAGGGTTCAAGTGGCGGGGTTCCATTGGAGGGGGTTCGAGAGGTAGCCATTCGAGAGGTGAAGGTTCAGTTGGAGAGGGTTTTATTGGAGGGTTCAAGAGGTGAAGGTGCAGGTGGAGAGGGTTCCATTGGAGAGGGTTCCATTCGAGGGGTTCGAGAGGTACCGGTTCGAGTGGTGAAGGTTCCAGTGGAGGTTTGAGAGGTAGTGTGTTCGAGAGGTACGGATTTGAGTGGTGAATGTTCAATTGGAGGTTCGAGAGGTGAAGGTTCCAGTGGAGATTCGAGAGGTGAGAGTTCGAGAGGTACCGATTTGAGGGGTGCAGGTTCCATTGGAGGGGTTCGAGAGGTACCGATTCGAGAGGCAAATGTTCAGGTGGAGAGGGTTCAAGTGGAGGGGTTCGAGAGGTACTGATTCAAGAGGTACTGATTCAATAGGTGAAGGTCCAGGTGGAGCGGTTTAAGAGGGATCCATTGGAGGGGTTTGAGAGGTAACCATCCGAGAGGTGAAGGTTCAGGTGGAGGGGTTTGCGAGATACGGATTCAAGTGGTGAAGGTTCAATTGGAGATTCGAGAGGTGAAGGTTCCAGTGAAGATTCGTGAGGTGAAGGTCCCAGTGGAGATTCGAGAGGTGAGAGTTCGAGAGGTACCAATTCGAGGGGTGCATGTTCCATTGGAGGGGTTCGAGAGGTGAGAGTTGGAGAGGTAATGGTTCGAGAGGTGAAGGTTAGGGGTTCAGGTGGAGAGGTGAAGGTTCGGGTGGAGAGGTTCCACTGGAGAGGTTCGAGAGGTACTGATTCTAGAGGTGAAGGTTCCATTGGAGGGGTTTGAGAGGTACCGACTCGAGAGGGTGCAGGTTCCATTGGACAATTCTAGAGGTGAAGGTTAGGGGTTCCATTGAAGGGTTCGAGAGGTACGGATTCGAGAGGTCAAGGTTCTATTGGAGGTTCCATTGGACACTCGAATTGGTACCTCTCGAAGCGCTCTACTCAAACCCTTCCACCTGGACCTCTTTACCTGAATCTTCACCCCGCAAATTAGTACCTCTCGAACCCCTCCACTCGAAACCCTCCACCTGGACCTCCTCACCTGAACCCTCACCTCGCTAATCCGTACCTCTCGAATCATCCTCTTCAGCCACATCACTGTCTCACCATCTCCACACTTCAATTACATGTAAAATTGGTACATTTGGAACTTCAATTACAGCTATTTTAATATTACTATATTGTAACAACATTCCTATAGAATTTCTATAATTTGTTATCAAGCTCACCGCGCAACGTTCGGTGTCGCCTAACTAGTATTAAAACAAAAGTTTTACTCCACCCTTTGGCCCATCGTCCTCCTATTCTCACCGACAATTCAATTTTCCCCGATTTCTCTAGACTATTCTCCCAGATTCAATTCTCAGCGGCTATTCTACCAGATTTCTCTAGACTCCGCCCTTATCCAATTAGAAACCGTTTTCTCCATCTCTTCTTCCTAAGAAAATCAGCATCATTATCATCGGCGCTGGCCTCGCCGGACTAGCCACTGTTACTTAGCTCCAAGCAGAAGGTGTCCCCTACGTTATCCTCGAAGCTTCGGACGTTGTCGAGGGACGCGTCCGAACCGACATCGTCGATGGCTTCGTTCTCGACCGCCACCTCCAGATATTCATCACTGGAAGCTCAGAAGCTTCTGGATTACTCCACTTTGAATCTAGATTTCCAGGTCGTTAACATTTCGGTTAGGGTGAGGTGGTTCTGGGCGGCAGGCTTTAGGCGGAAAGGTGGTGGATCTAGGCAAATCTAGGGTTTTAGGGGGAAGCTGAATCTTGCCCGACGGTGGAGAAGGTCCGACGGTGGAGCGGCGGCAGGGTCTCGGAGCTGGAGAAGCTGAAAAAGAAGAAGCTGAAGAAGAAGAAAAAGTGAGTGTAAAATAGTCTTTAGGCTTTTCTACTTTATACTTAAGGATATTTATGTTTTTTTATTATTGGTCAACACCCGACTTACATTGGTTAATGCTGGAAATCTGCTAAATGGGTAAAATAACACATTTTGACCAAAAGATTGGGTAACTTCTAGACTTTCAGATTTTACAAATTCATTCTTGCACTTTCTCAGTTGAATAGGGTCATTTTTACACTTTTCCCAAAAAAATTTATAGCAAATGGAAATTTAATGCAATTCCAATTGAATGCACCAAATTATAGCACAATATTCAATTTTCTTTTAAATCTTATATTTTCCCTATTCTTCTATTCCTACTAAAAAGTACCTTCGACTTCCTACAATATTTTTTAGAGAAAACTCTTACAATCTCAAACTCATGTGGAATGCCTATTTATATTTTTTGTAGGGTTTTGTCAATAAATATTTTTTTAGAAGATTAGAATTATTCTCTTTGGTTTATAGTTTATAATTTTTGGGTATTGCTATATCATCTCATGTATTTTACTTGTTTACGCTCTAATATGTATACTTATATATTATAAAAAAATTAATTTTATATAAAATTTAAAAATTAAATTTATTGTTATAAAATTTGAAATTTACATTTATATTCTAAAATTCAAAAATAAATATATAATATTTTCATATTGTTCGAATTTTATGCATTTTCCTTTTATTATTAATCACTATAAATGTAATTTCAACTACTAATTATGTACTACATCCGTTCCATCCAAATGTGTATACTTCTTAGTCAACTTTCTCAGGTCATGTATGACCAATAATAACTTTAGTTACGTATATTAACGGTGTGCTAAAATTTGATATTTGGAAAATCATCATGTAGAGATTCCAACAATATATCGCATGATGATATTGATGTCTATATACTAGTTAAAATTTATGGTCAAACATACTTTGAAAAAATTGACAAAAAAATGTTTAGATTCGACTTGAACAAATGAAAGTAATAAATATTAAAATTTCAAAATAAAAGGCTGCAATGTACTTTGGTTCTCCCCAAAGGTGCAACGTATCAAAGGAGAAAGTTCACAGCCCAACGACCACCACAGGACGAAAATCCACCCGCAAGAATCACCGGCGAGAACCCACCGGCGAGAACCACCTGCTCGAATCCACCTGCGAGAGCTTTCGCCAAGATTCACCGGCGAAGCCACCACCGAGACCTCGCACGAGAGCCACTGGCGCCAGTGAGAACTTCCTGTTGAATACCTCCACTCCGACGACCTCCACTCGAGCTCCAGCCGTAGCTCTCTGCAAATTCGGTCACTTCCCCGCTCCATCGTCGCAGCTCTCCGCAAATCCCGCCGATGAATCCACAGCGCCAGCACACCGGCGACGAGGCGTCGATTCCCCCCGGTAATTCCCTCCGGCGAAAAGGACGTCGATTCTCCCTCCCCACCACACCGGCGACGCAAAGGATGTCTGGACACCCAATTTTGAGCACGCCGGAAACATGTTCAATATGGCCGAAAAAATGAACCGCTAGTTTGGCCGGATTTGACGGATGTTCCCGGTAATTCAAACGGGAACTTGGTTGGAAATTACCCTCAAATTTTGTCAGATTATCGCCAGTATTTCGCCGGCAAAGTTGAAAGAAGTTTCTGAAAAATAATTTAAAAATAATTGTTATTTTTTAATTCATTTCAATTTTTTTAATTTAATCCAAACTGCACATCATATTAAAAAGTGAGTTCGTCTCTTGAAAGATGATATGGAAAAACCAAAGTTTAAAGTGTAAATTAGAAGAAATTAAGATAAAATTTTCGGGTTGCATGAACCGGGTTATAAATTTTACAACTAATGCATCTTTTATACTAAAACTTTAATATTGCAACTACGACTTTTTACCTTTTATTATTCTAATCAAATCTCGTCTTTTCATAAGTTTATGGAAAGATCGTCTTTCCCAAGACTTTACCTTAAAAAGTACGGGCATGATTAGTGAAATACAAAGCGTAGTATAATAATTCACTAATTTTTTTTTTATTTTTTTGGATCTTACCTTTTATTCAAATTGGGTAAATATATAAAAATAATACGAAAAGAAAACTAGCTTCTAATCCACCTTAAAACTTTAGTTTCATATTTGTTATATTGATTGTTGATGATATATTAGACCTAGGCTTGGTTGGACCGCTATGCTCAATCCTTTATGGAAAACTAAAGTCCAGAATAATCCACAATAGGGCATCTTATTTGATGAGTCAGCATTAGGCTCAATTGCTAAATAAGGAGAAGGATTAGGTTATGGGTAATTACTATTAGGGTTTAAAAAGGTATAAATATAGAGGTGTGTCATTTATTTTTGAGGTCATTCACTATTCATTTGCTTGTCTCGCAAGACTGACTTTGGCATCGGAATTTTTTCCCCCAGAATACCCTGGGGCTTGCTTCTTCTTTTGTAGAATGTGGATCATCGCTAGTGGATCGGGGTTGCACTTGGATCGAGTCTCAGGCACATAAATTGTTTTTAAAAACTAATTTAATTTTTATAATATGTTTTGAAGTGATTAAAAATGAACATTAAGTTTTAAATTAAAAGTAAATATAATGTAATAAATGTAAGATTTGCGAAAAAAAGAATCAATTGGAGTTGAGTTAAAAATATATAGTGAATACTAATTTTTATTCCCTAATATAGAGAAACTTTTAGGAAAGTTGTTGGACTTACTCTTAGCTATAGAGTTGTGATTGCCAATTTTACACCTTCGGACTACGAAGGCATTTACCGCTTTTATTGGTATTTTTCTCAAGGAGCAATGGGGTTCTTATTAAGCTTGAGCATTTCATAAAACCCAATGAATTATTATTGATGATATCTCACAATAAAGGAACAACGAATGTAACTTTTCTCAACATCGTAAACCCTCCTTTCCGCTGCCTCTCTTGCCGCAGTCATTCTTCTTCGATTTTCCCCATCTTACTATTAGGGAAGACGGGGAACAACAGTTTATTTTAATTTATATTTATGTTATTAAGTATGTGTGAGATTTTTCTCCACGGATTAGTTTTATTCTTCAACCTAATCAATTAGATCGTTATGTTCATGATGATAACTTGATTTAGTTGTTTACATTGATGTTTTGTTCTCGACCTGCTTGTTCAGATCGTGTGTTCGTGATTTTGTTTGTGGTTTTATTTTGCGTTTCTATTTATTTGGATTCGTCATATCTATGTTCTTCAAGGTGTTTACAGTTTGGACAACATATATCGTGGTTGGATCAAATGGTGTTACAGTTGTAGAAGATCCCTGTTTGACGCATTGATATTGATGCATGATCCGCTCTTATCTGCTAAGTGGTCATGATTTTCGTGGGAAGCTAGTTAATATCCCGGAGGGCGATGTTACAGTTTTTTTATTGGATCTCTGATCTATAATAATACAGACGATCAGTCTGGTTGACATGTAATTTGAATATCCTTGCAATAGATTGGTTATTTCTGGAAGCTAGTTAGGTTGGATGTCAATTCCACTTATTATAATCGCCGCTTGGTGTTTTTCCCAGCATCTTTGAATGAATGTTTTTTTTTTAAAAAAAACCAGAATTGATCCTGCATGTATGCAAGCTCTCGGATACAAAGAAGTTCTGAAGCAATCACTTCCTCCGATTCACTAACATTGGCTCTATTTGACTGCAAAAATTTTCAAGACATATTTGACCATCAATAACTTTAATTGCATATAATATCAAACGTCATGTGAGGTGTCTTTGGATTCTCCGTAACATGTAGTTTCTAAAAGGTAAAATTTTATAGTCTATTATTGTATAAAGTTAAAGTTATCGGTGGTCAAACATGCCTTGAAATTTTTTGCAGTAACAGAGCAAATGTAAAAAAAAACCAGAGGGAGTAATAATCCACCGTTATATATATTTGTTGTGCAACTAAAGAGAGCTAATTTGGTACTCCTTCTATCCCATTTCAATCTGCAATTTAACTATTTGTTTAGTCAAATTTTCCTAACTTTAACCTTAAAACTAAATTGGTACATGATAGAGGTTGAGCCCGAGAAGGGTATTGAACCATAGATGTGGCGGCCCAACTAGGGGATTATTTAATACTCTAGAATAATGAGCCTGAGACCCCTTCTCCAGCCCGTGATCCAGCTCCATCTCAGGGACTCGCTGCGCTTTCTGCTTGAAGGAAGCGATCCCACGCTTGAGCTCGCTATTCTCCACCTGCATGGCCCTGATCGAGTAGAGGACCTGAGTAAAAAAAGAAGGAAGAAAGAACAGTTAACAAGCGATGTCCCTAAACAACCAGAATGCAAACAAAAAAACATAAGGAAATTAATAAAAGTATATGATACGAATTATGTTTATTTATTTATTTTTATTTATTAGGATTTTTAGAAGATAACACTATACTCTTTTTCTTATTGAATTTTTTAATGAGGTAGTGTGATCATTTATTTTATTTTAGAATAAGGCCCATTAATTCTGCCATGTTGGCCTTTGAAGAATTAATGTTTCGGTCATGCATTTATTTTAGTGTTTAGAATATTTAGTTATGATTTGATTAGAATTACATTTGGTAAGATTAGATAAGCCAATATTCATTCAGGAATTATCTTGAAGAATATAGCCATTTATTTTAGGTAGTTCAGTTAAATATGGTTTTAGCTTCTTAAAGCTGCCATAATCCTTTTCATTTTCTTATTTGTAATTTTTGAAGACCATACCTATGTACTATAAATATGGGTGGTATTCAACATTATTTTTACCTTACAACCTTTCATCAATCAAATATACAACCTTTTGAGTTCATACTCTTTGCTTGCGAGCTATTCCATTGTTGCTTAACCCCGAGGGCTAGTTAAGTACCAATAAACCTTGTAATCTGATCCCGAGGGCTAGTTAGAGAGCAAGTCGAAGTTAGGCGTACCCCGAGGGCTAGACTCCTGAATTTCGTGCGAGATAGTGCGGGTTTGCAGATCCCTTCACTAGATCAAAGATATCAATTCCGCAAATCGTGAGTCTTCGCAAGGAGATTCATATCAGTTGGTATCAGAGCAAAGCAAAAGATCCTTGGACGAGTTCATCAACAGGGATTTCGAGTTTAAAAAAATAAAAAAATAAGAAAATAATAATAAAAAAAATCATATAGCAGAATCCGCTGCCGCCGCCGCTCAGAATTCTCCGATGATTCCGCCGTCGCACCGCCGTCTAGCTCTGCTCCGACCGATCTGTCCTAGTAGTCATCTCCGATGATCCCGCCGCCGCACCGCCAGTCTCTTCTCCGTCTCCGACTGCTCCACGGCGTCCCCGATCGACTCCGGCGAGCTCCTCCTTGTTCCAGGTTTTTTTTCTCCGGCCGCTCCGCAGCGTTCTCCACCGCCGACGAATTCATCTCCTCCAACGACCTTTTTTGGGCGTCTCCTCCGGCGTGAAGTGATTTTCCATTCCCAGTTCAGCGTGAGCCTGCAAGTTCCCGTGGTCACTTAACTCCAGCGAGCGTCCAGAGATCCAGTACAGCGAGGAAGAAGAAACTTCAGCGGAAGTGAAGAAGAAGGTCGGCGCGTGAAACGCACGCGCAAGCAACAACCGAGGCGCGTGAGATTCACGCGCGCGTCCCATTGAAGGAGCGTGTGTGACACGCGCGAAACAACCAGCCATCTCTTCTTCTCGTGATTTG
This sequence comes from Rubia yunnanensis, assembly GCA_037428765.1. Classification (NCBI taxonomy): domain Eukaryota; kingdom Viridiplantae; phylum Streptophyta; class Magnoliopsida; order Gentianales; family Rubiaceae; genus Rubia; species Rubia yunnanensis. Next base: position 73,750,631 of record CM075067.1, read on the forward strand.
ACCATTATCTCATGAGATTTTCAATTTCTCGTGGTTTATTGGTTTTCTCGGCAGCTTGTATTTTATCGCGAGTTGAAGCCACATTAGCATCCCGTCACTGCTTAGTCAGCATTTTGTCACCGTTTTATTAGCAGTTCTTCACAGGGATGGCTTGGGACATTGATCTACAGTTATTTTTATATCGTTCACGTTTCGAGGACGAAACTTTTCGACCTCGGAGGGAATGATACGAATTAGGTTTATTTATTTATTTTTATTTATTAGGATTTTTAGAAGATAACACTATACTCTTTTTCCCATTGGGTTTTTTTAATGAGGTAGTGTGATCATTTATTTTATTTTAGAATAAGGCCCATTAATTCTGCCATGTTGGCCTTTGAAGAATTAATGTTTCGGTCATGCATTTATTTTAGTGTTTAGAATATTTAGTTATGATTTGATTAGAATTAGATTTGGTAAGATTAGATAAGCCAATATTCATTCAGGATTTATCTTGAAGAATATAGCCATTTATTTTTAGGTAGTTCAGTTAAATATGGTTTTAGCTTCTTAAAGCTGCCATAATCCTTTTCATTTTCTTATTTGTAATTTTTGAAGACCATACCTATGTACTATAAATAGGGGTGGTATTCAACATTATTTTTACCTTACAACCTTTCATCAATCAAATATACAACCTTTTGAGTTCATACTCTTTGCTTGCAAGCTATTCCATTGTTGCTTAACCCCGAGGGCTACTTAAGTACCAATAAACCTTGTAATCTGATCCCGAGGGCTAGTTAGAGAGCAAGTCGAAGTTAGGCGTACCCCGAGGGCTAGACTCCTGAATTTCGTGCGAGATAGTGCGGGTTTGCAGATCCCTTCACTAGATCAAAGATATCAATTCCGCAATTCATGAGTCTTCGCAAGGAGATTCATATCAGTATAACTCAAGGATGATGGACGCGGAATGGTCAGCGAGAGAAGTAGCTTCTGCCACGTTCAGAGAATGCACCCTGAGCCAAGCGTTGAAGTGCGAAATGAGCAGGGTCTAAGAGACAAACTCGGCCAGGGAAGCAGTGCTACGCATAGGAGCCAATCTGAGCCACCGTGAGAGGAAGAGCCACGAGTGAAATGAGGCGAGAACGTGATCGCTTGAATAGGCTAGGCGGCAAGGACGATACCCTCTGGCTGACCAGTAGGTTGAGAGGCTACAGTCTCAGGAATCTCCTTTGGGGTGACCTCGGAAGGAAGCACATCAGCGCTATCACCCCCGACTCTAGCAGGACCGCGACGAGGCTATTTCTGCATGAGCTCCTCATCAAACAGCTGGATGGTTTTCTCTTTCTGATTAACTACGCCCACCGTGTCCTCACCTTGGGGTGCAGGACGAGAGTTGGCAGCGGTGGAGCTTGGGAGCTTTGAAAGGCCCCCCAAGGAATTTAGCAATAGACATCTCTGCAAAATAGAACGAGACAAACAGATCAGAGTGAGATAAAGAAAGCAGAACAAATTAGACGTAAGAAAAAGATGAACAGAGCGCAACAAGCAGACAGAACCCAATAAACCTATACCGCTTAGATCTCCAGGGTCATCCTGAGGAGAAAGGTCAACATGCAAAGAAGCCATGCCTACAAGCCACAGAAAAAATTCCCTCAGAACCCGGACCGACCTTACGCTCACCACCTCAAGGGCGGAGATGAAATGATGTATGGCCGCTGTCTCAGTGGCGCCGGGACAAGTGCCCCGACTAGGTAGACTAGACGGTTGTCCCCAAAGCCCAGGACGAGCTCCTCACCCACAAAGACAAATCTTAGTTTCCACTCAACTCGAGTGGGGAGATCAGTTAGAAGCTTAACCCTATCCTACCGGAACTTTAAGAAAGTTCAGTCCAGGGGAATTCAAGCAGAATGGTAGAAAACCCAGAATAAAGTAACAGAGGGCTTTACGTGCAGAAGGTGGCATAGCACCTCAAAGCCCAAGAAGACAAGACGGTGTTGGGAGGAAGATCGGTTATCCCTAATTCAAAGAAGCCAATGACAAATTTGAAAAAAGATGATAGGGGAAATCCAAGGAAACATTTCTCCAAAATTGCTAAATAAATGGCAATCGTGCCCGTAGACGCATCTAAAATGGTTTGGGAAACGCCGGGAAAAGTTACGTGCTCACGAATGTAAAAGAAACTAACTTCTCCACAGCAAAAGCATTTTCAAGCAAAGAACAGGCAGAACGGTATTCAGGATTGGTGGTTTCACAGTATGAATCACTCTTAGGAGAACCAACGGTGGAAACCATGATGACGGAAAGAAAAAAGATGGAAAGAGACAGAAAAAGTACCTGGGGAAGATGAAGTGATCACCGGGAAAGCTTAGGGCAGAGGGTGGAAAGAACGAAGAAGAAGAGTGAGAGTTGGAAAAAAAAAGTGCAACAGACCCAAGATATTCTAGGGGGAGCGAAGTGCAGTGGAATAATGAACCACCTCGGAAGACGTGAGATTTAATGAGGCCAACACACGAGAAACTGTAAAAAAAAGTAGACACGTGGTGAGTGTTTAAACAGATAGAGTAATCATCGAATTGCCAATTGGGGAAGCGACGTCGTAAAAAAATTGACGTTCGAAATAACAAAATCGCCAAGTTCCCCCCCAAATAACAATCAAAGACAACGCAAGAGACAGACCCGCAGGAGAAGAGGTTGCTCTCTGGGGTATTAAACGTATAAAAGGCAGAGTATAGCCCTTCACCTTGAATTGTTTGAGTCAACGGTGCCTTGGGCTGGGAGGACTTGATAAAGTATGGCCAATACAACCCAATACTAGAAATTCAGCCCACATGATAGCCAAGCTGAACGGGCTTGGCTTACGGAGGAAGGCAACATATGGAAGGTAATGGACAAAGGACGATGGGATCACGCCTGTCCCATCGGCCACCAAACACGTATATAACAAGGAGTATAAGCATGAAACGAGATAATATTTAAGAATCAATACACTATTCACCTAAATATGCTCTACACGAAAAACATGGCTAACCAGAGCATTGGAGCAGACACGACCCTGCGTCTGCCTGCCTGCCTGGCCTTAGTTTGTCTGTCTTGTAGGCCCAGGTGTTCACCGAAGTGAATGAGCACGTCAATAGGAGGATAGCAAATTCCGGCATTAACATATACCCTTTGTACTTACTATATATATGAATACACATATCCACAATTATTTGTGGGTTTACTTTTTATCAACAACAATATTATCGTACATGATATTGTTGATTTCATCGTAACAAGTAGTTTTTAAATATCAACTTTTATTTGTCGTTACTATACGTATGTAAACATAACATGTTAACGGTCAAACATGTTTGTTGAACAACATGAAAATGATTGTTGTGCAAATAGAGTTGAGACGGATGGAGTGCCAAATTTAAAACTTTCAAGGGGGAGATTGAATCTTTCCTTAAAAGAAGAGGAGTTACTTGTAAATAAAGGAAATGCGAGACCCCAACGCATCTCTGATTTGTTCGCTTCTTCCTAATTTCCCCAGTATAGCACCGCAATCTCTTCCCAGGGTTTATCCCTCTACGAATCGCCAATTGCAAGGATTGTATCTTGTATTGATCTTCCGGGGTCGTGAACGAAGGGAGCTCGTGGCGTTTTGCGCTTTTTCTCGCTCTCTCTCTGGAAGGTGTTTTTTCTTGTTCAATTTTTCTCTTGAAAGTTGAATTGTTTTTTTAATATGTTGAATGGCTGATTATATGTATAGAAGGGGGCAAAAACTCGTATGAGATTTTATTTTTCTACACCTTTTTTAAGCTTTGAATTTAGTTGCTCATGTTGTTGCAGTGATACTGGGTGAAAACTTCGAGGTCCTATCATGAATTTTACTCGAATTTCAACAGTTCTGTATACGGTTGCTTTATGTACTTCTTGCTTTCGTGTAGCTAGGGTATTGTTCTGTTTGCAATCATCATTCCAAGTTTTGGTTTTCATTGGAGGTTGGAGTCATCATATTCTTGTGCTGTACCCTGAAAGCAGTTTTGGTGCGATTTTTTAAACCTGCCGTCTAGTTTCTGGCCGTACTTTGCTTTGGTTAAGCTCCAGACAGTATGATGGTAGTTTTGAAATTTTTAATTGACTGGACGGATTGCTTAAATACCAGTGAGGGAAGGTTATTATAGGAGGTGTTATAGAAATATACATGGCTTACTGAGGTGCACAGATATAGGGCATAAGGTTGTGAAACCTGATTCCTCCCGATTTGATATAGTGGTGAATTGGAAGGAAAGGGGGAAGTATGTACAGTTTATGCAGATTTTGGAACTCTTAGTGCTCTGTGTGGAATATGACAGGGGAGCAGGCATGATAAACTGAAAATGGTGGGATAGATTGACTGGCCTGCCGTTTGATCTGCTAGCCTCCTGTTTGATTCAGATTATGTTTTTTTTCCTATTGTGCAAATGATTCTTAAGTTGAAGAACTGACTCTTCTGCTTTTAAAAACAGGTTCTGGAGTGTTTGGACTGGTTCAAAAGTTTAAACTCTAAGTAAGAAATGGCAAACAATAAAGCTGACAGCAACCACAACTCTGCTGACCAAGTGGAAAACTCTGACAATACTGTGATTAATAGTGATAATAACAACAATATTACTAGTAATGATGAAGTAAGGGCTGTTGGAGGAGGAGGAGGAGGTGTGGACGGTGGTTCACGGCAGCGTACGCCATTCACCAACCTCAGTCAGGAGGAGGCCGATCTTGCCCTTGCCCGGACTCTTCAAGAGCAGGAGAGAGCGTACATGATGTTGAGAAGAAATGTTGTTCGAGATAGAAGTGAAACAAGTGATTCTGGAAGTTGGGAGACAGTCAGTTATGGAAATGGAGATTTGGAAGAAAATGATTTTGATGATCATGGTGATGAAGATGAAGGTAGTGAAGGAGGAGACGATAACAGTAGTGAAGGGGAAGATGCATTTGATGCAAATGCACGTGATGAAGAAAATGCAGATGACCGCCAAAATGTTGATGTTGATCCATCTGCTTACCCCAGTGATGAAGCCTATGCTCGAGCGCTACAAGATGCTGAAGAGAGGGAAATGGCTGCAAGATTGCTGGCCATGGCTGGAATAAATGAAATGATTATGGTTGGAGATGGAAATGAGGACGAGGATGAGGATGAGGATGAGGATGATACTGAAGAAGAAGGCGTTGGTGGTAATTCACAGAATGCATGGGAGGGGGTTGATCCTGATGAGCTATCATATGAAGAGTTGATTGCATTGGGTGAGGTGGTTGGAACAGAGAACAGAGGTATTTCTGTTGATACTATTGCCTCCTTGTCATCAGTTAACTATAAGGCCGAATGTGCACAGGCCGGAAGCTGTGATTTGTGTGTAATTTGCAGATTGGATTATGATGAAGGTGAAAAATTGACTTTGCTTACCTGCAAACATTCATACCATTCAGAGTGTATAAATAACTGGTTGCAGATAAATAAGGTCTGCCCAGTCTGCAGTGCTGAGGTCTCTACATCTGGAAATAGCTAGCTAGAACAAGTGATGGAAATTGTCAGAAAAGGTAGATGCCATGGCAGAAGAAAGGCGGTGATTTATTAACAGTTTCTGTTGGAAAAAAACATTGGTGCAAGAAGATTATTGCAGCTGCTACTGTGTTCATTTATAGGAACATAAAGTGCAGTCATGAATTGGGATTCATAATTTTAGCTTATGTTTGTCATTTCCATAGATATTGTGAATCGTTTACTTATATATTTCCATTTGTTTCAGGCATTTGATGACTTGAAATTTTATTCTCATTTCTCTTCATGTGCGTTTTTCTTTCGACATCAAGTTCTTTGATATTGAATCTGTGATTAAATATTACTGTTGATTAATGTGTTGAAAAAACAGCCCAGGTATCTAGTAGTTATTACCCATACAACTTCAGTAGTACTTCACAAATCACAGCTATGATAAATGAAAGCGATGGTTGCACAATGCATTTGTTGCTAAAACAGAGGAATACTCTTTTCAACCTTAAAGAAATTATTGGGATCAACCTTCCACTATACCATTGCCAACCTCTTGAAATTGCCCACAAAGTACTTGCTTCCCCACTGCTCTTCAGCTTCTGAAAAACTTGTTACACCATCAACCTTATTCACACCAAATTCAAGATCTTTGTACTTTAAATAAGCCCTTCTAGGTGCTTTCGACACACAAGGGGTCATATGTTCATACAACCTTCTTATCCAGTTCGAATGATTGCCAGATTCTGCAGCATTATCCCATAGCACTATGTACTGAATGCCAAATAGAACACCCTTCCTGTGTGGAAAGGGAAGATCAGTTGCCGGAATCTCATCCATTCGTCCCCCATAAGGCTCGAAAATCAGGAGGGAGCTCTGATCCTCCAGGCACCATTTCTAGACCAATTTTAGGGCGGGTTTCGAGAGAGGTTGGGTCACATAATCCGAAGCACCCTTGCAGAATCTTAACTTTGGTAGCGATGTCCTAGTTCTCAGACTCTCTAAATCGTTGCTTATGTTTCGATAGTTGAAGTAAAGCACTGATTGAATCCAACTCATTTCTATACAATCCTGTTTCCACAACCTGAGTTCAGGAAAACTCTGGTTCAGCATTTCCACTAGCTCATCCTCCCTGCCTTGTTACAGCATGTCAAACGTGATTATAACGTTCTACCTCCGCCATCAACTTCTGTTGCCCTTGCCGTCATTCTCAGGAACACGTCTTTACAAAAGTTTCTCCCGATTGTCTGCCATTTGTATGCGAGATCCGTGGCACCCTGATCCACCCTCCTGGACACTCTAAAAGCTGTGACAATTGGAGGAACTTTCAAAAGCCTGATTTTCCAGGCAAGAATGACACCAAATCTGCCTCATCCGCCTCCCCTGATAGCCCAGAATAGATCCTCCCCCATGGATTCCCTATCCAGAATGCGCCCATTTGCGTCAACAATCATCGCATCAATCACATTATCAGCTGCAAGGCCATACTTTCTGCTAAGGGTTTCGAAACCGCCACAACTAATGTGCCCGCCAGCGCCTACAATGGGGCAGGTTCTGGCAGAAAACCCTTGGCTCGAGCTTTTCCGCCTGATCCAGCAGTACAATTCACCGAGCATGGATCCACTCTGAACCCACACGGTGTGTTAAGGAATATAAATATTACTTGTATAATTAGATTATATTTCCTTTTCCTAGCTTGCATAGGTATTTTGTACTACTATATAATGTACCCTGAGGTTATGAATAAAGACAGATCATTACCATTATTTTCTACATGGTATCAGAGCCTAGAATCCTGAAACCTAAGACCTTAAAATACCGTCCTAAATTTTCCGCCGTCTTTCGTGCGTGTTCTACACGCGCCGCCGATCCGAACTACCTTTCCGCTGTTTTAAAAAAAAACCCTTGGCCTCTGCTCGCCGAGACTCGCCGCCGCCGCCTCAATCTCTTTTGTTCGTTGTACCTGTCCAATTTGTTGCCGCCGGAGATCCAAGTTTGCTCTCCGTCCAATTTTGCTCGGTGATCCAAGCTTGTTCGCCACCGACTGCCGACTGCCGGTCCGCCGGAGATCCAAGCTTGCTCGCCACGATTGTGCCGCCGCCAACGCCGGTCCAAGCTTGCTCTTCATCTGGCCGCCGGTCCATCTTTCTGCTCACACAGTTGTGCCGATGCCGACGTCGGTCCAAGTTGCTCCCCGTCTTCATCCGAAAGTCATCTCATTCGACAGAGGCACACGTGAGATTCAGACGCGCGCCATACCAGCGGCTCGTGAATCCACGTGCGGTTGCTCCAGACGCGCTCCTCCCCTTCAACGTGCATAAATCCATGCGCCTGTATATCCATGCGGATCTGCTCTTGGTTGCCTCTTTCTCCACGCGGATCCGCGTCTGCTTGCAAAGAATTTGTTTATTTATTTTAATTATACATCTTCCCTTGGTTGCCTTTTGTGTTATAGCTCTTTTCGCTAGTGTAGTAAGTCGCCGCAAGGGTTTGCGATGGCCGCCTCCACTGGCTTACCTACACGATCTGATATTGGTCCTTCTCTGTCTGACGACCAATGGAGTATGACCATACATTTATTTAATCAGTTTTATTCGTTATCTAACCATGGGTTAGGTAAGTCTACTTTACCATGTATTCTTGATTTGGGAGCCTCATATCACATGACTAGTGATAAGGGTTCTCTTACTGATATTACTACTGCTACCAATACTGTGAATGTTATACTTCCTGATGGATCTGTGTCGTCTGCTACACAATATGGGTCTATTTGTTTTGGTGATGTCACCCTTACTCATGTGCTCTACATACCTACTTTGCGATGCAATTTATTACCATACTCTAGATTGTTATCTGCCTTAAAATGTCTAGCCTTGTTTACTGAAAATTATTGCATTTTATAGAAAATTAGTACGGGGATTGTGATTGGTGTGGGTGAACAGCAAGGGGGGATTTATTGGCTTCGTCTGTTGGATACTCGCGTTCGTCCTCATATCCTGCAGTCTATTCCGACAGTTGCTTCGATTTCTTCATCTGATATATTGCATCAACGTTTTGGTCATCCATCATCTACGGTGTTGTCTTCTATTCCTACTCTTGATTTTAGCACAACTAATACTACCATACCTTGCTCCGTATGTTATAGAGCAAAACAAACTAGACATAGTTTTCCATTGAGTTCTACAAATACTACTGCATTATTTGAATTAGTACATTGTGATGTTTGGGAACCTTATCGAACACCATCCTTTAGTGGTGCATTTTATTTTTTGACTATAGTCGATGATTATTCTCGAGATGTTTGGGTTTATTTATTAGTAGCTAAGTCTGAAGTAGCCTTTAGATTTTTAGAATCTAGTGCCTTAGTGAAGAACCAGTGGGGCCGAACCATACACCATGTTCGAGCTGATAATGGGACTGGATTTCTGCCTATGCGATCTCATTTTGCTGCATCTGGGATCATCTTTGAGTCATCTATGGTTGACACACCACAACAGAATGGTCGGGTTGAAAGAAAGCATCGCCATTTACTCAATGTGGCGCGTGCTTTACGATTTCAAGCCAGTCTTCCTATTGAGTTTTGGGGAGAATGTGTTCTTACTGCTGCTTACTTGATTAACCGAACACCGACACAACATCTCAATGGTCGTACTCCCTTTGAGTTGCTCTATGGGCAAGCTCCAAATTACTCATCATTAAGAGTTTTTGGATGCTTGTGTTTTGCTGCTTATGTTCCTAGACATCATGACAAGTTTGCCCCAAGAAGTCGGCGGTGTCTGTTTCTTGGTTATCCTGCCGGAAAGAAATGTTATCACCTTTTTGACTTAAAATCCCGTGTGATCTTTACCAGTCGGGATGCAAATTTTTTTGAAGACCAGTTCCTGTATTCTGCTACTCCATTTTTGGCCCCTTTAGACGAACCCGGTGGCACCACCACATCACCGTCGGTCTCTTCCAGCTCACCACTGGAGTCTCACAGAATTTTCATTCCACCGTTCACCGCCGGCCAGTCACCGCTGGCCGACGTCAGCCCGTCGCCGTCAGTTGCCACCAGCCAGTTGCAGCCGGCCGCCATCAAACAATTCTCACCGGCCACCATCGGTCAATCTCTGCCGTCCACCGCTAGTCAGTTGCCATCGACCACCGCTGGTCAGTCACCGCTGGCCGCCGCCAGTCAGTCGCCACCGGCCGCCGTCAGCCAATCACTGTCGGCTGAACGGTTATCGGCGGCATATCCTTTTGCCGTATCTCCGGCTTCGGATGGTTCCACTGCCGAGTTTCCACCTGTCAGACAGAGTATTCGTGCTCACCGACCGCCTCCTTACTTGGCAGATTACGATTGTACTGATCATGCCTGTGCTCTTAGTACTGAAGACCCCCCTCTTACATCTCCGTTCACTCATGCTTTGTCACTTTCCTCAGGTGTTCTCTATCCACTTACTGATTATGTAAATTGTGATAATTTTTCTAGTATGCATTCTAGATTTTTGGGTGCAGTAACATCTAGTGTAGATCCCACTACTTATTCTGAGGCTTCCCGGCATTCTCATTGGCGAGATGCTATGATTCAAGAACTTATTGTGCTAGAGCGCAATTAGACATGGACATTGGCTCATTTACCTGCGAATAAAAAGGCGATTGGGTGCAAATGGGTCTACCGGACGAAGTTCTGGTCAGATGGTACTATTGAACGTTATAAGGCGCACCTCGTGGTTCTTGGAAATTGCCAGGTTGAAAGAATTGATTATACTGAGACATTTTCTCTTGCTGCGAAGATGAGTCCTGTTCGCCTATTCTTATCTGTTGCGGTCATTCGTGGTTGGGAACTACATCAGATGGATGTTCATAATGCTTTCCTACATGGTGATTTGCATGAAGATATTTTTATGCGACCCCACCAGGCTATGCTGCGCCCCATGGTCAGGTATGTCGCCTTCAGAAATCTCTTTACGGTCTTCATTAGGTTCCTAGAAATTGGTTTACCAAATTGGCTCATGCTTTACGAGCATTTGGTTTTGTTCAGAGTAAGGCAGATTACTCTTTGTTTGTCTTTTCCCGTGGATTGGTTTCTTTGCATGTTCTGATTTATATGGATGATTTGGTCATTGCTTGAAGCTCTTCTACGCTTATCTCTGAGTTTAAGAATTACTTGAATTCTTGTTACCATATGAAAGATCTTGGTTTACTTAAAGTATTTCTTGGGCATAGAGATTGCTAGAAGACCGGAGGGGATGTTTCTTTCGCAAAGGAAATATGCCTTGGAAATTTTATCTGATACAGGTTTGTCTGCCTCTAAACCGACTGACTTTCCGATGGAGCAGCAACACGATTTGGCGCGTGTTGATGGCCCACTTTACCATGATCCTGAGTAGTACAGGCGACTGGTTGGGCGCCTGATACACCTTACTATCACACATCCCGAGCTTAGCTATTCGATTCACACACTTGTTCAATTCATGAAGTCCCCTTGTGTTCCTCACTGGCAAGCTGCAGTTCGTGTGTTACACTATTTGAAGAGCCATCCGGGTCAGGGTTTATTTCTCTCTTCTCGTAGTGCATTACAATTGACTACTTACTGTGATTCTGATTGTGCTGCTTATCCTATTACTCGACATTCTCTTTCCAGTTACTTTGGGATGATTGGTGATTCTCCTGTTTCTTGGAAGACCAAGAAGCAACCTACAGTTTCTCGGTCTTCTGCTGAAGCGGAGTATCGTGCTATAGCTATTACATGTTGTGAGTTGTTATGACTTGTCTTTACTGAAAGACTTTGGGGTTGCGCATACTGCTCCAATGTGTTTGTTTTGTGACAGTCAATCCGCTCTTCATATTGCAGCAAATCCAGTGTTCCATGAACGTACGAAGTATATTGAAGTTGATTGTCATTTTGTCCGGGATCTTGTGCAGTCTGGTACTATAGTTACTCATCATATCCGCACTACAGATCAACCTGCGGACTTGTTTACCAAAGCTCTCAGATGTAACCAGTTTCATTCATTACTTGACAAGTTAGACATTTTTGATCCCCTCCAACTTGAGGCAGGGTGTTAAGGAATATAAATATTATTTGTATAATTAGATTATATTTTCTTTTCCTAGCTTGCATAGGTATTTTGTACTACTAAATAATGTACCCTGAGATCATGAATAAAGACAGATCATTACCCTTATTTTCTACACGGTGTTTTCTTTTCCGCTAACATTAATAGCATTGAGGTTCTGAAGATCCAGGAGCACGAACGGGACCAGGAACCTGAAGGACAGGCCCTCGTAGTCATGCCCGCCACTTCAGATCCTGAGGGGCACGCCGTGTTGCTTCCCGTACCTCACGGTGGCCTGGACTTGACCGTAGGTTGAAGCTTTCACTATGGCTAATGGTTTCACTGCGGTGCCGGAATTCAAGATCCTCTTGTTCTGAACCTTGGAATGCAACAGGAATGTGTAGGAGGAGTTCGATGGAAAGAAGAGAGCAGAGTTAATATTGTTTGATGATGATGATCGAAAATTGGTGTCATGTGAAATGCATTGAATGAATTTTGTGGGTGGTTTTGGAACATAACGGGGATGAGAACTGAAGGAACTGGATGATGAAGAGCAGCACAATGTTACAGAAGTTCAAGCTCTTCATTTTGGTTCTGATTTTGGTTTTGTGTTCGTTTTACCTGCTCTTTATGAGTGGTGATTTTGATGATTTTCTAGACTGGCAAAAGGCGATCATCCGCTCGCCCTCAGCGGCCCATACCAGAGATTTTCTAGACTGGGATTGTGTGATGGTCGGTGCATAGGGGATTCGGTTATAATGAGAGGGTTACCATAATTAGAGGTTTTACTAGTCAAAACTTTTAATCATATTTGAATGACGGTAAACCTTTATTTTTGTATTTGGTAAATGGGAAACTGTGGAAAGATGGGCGGACTATTTTAAAATTTAAATATTATAAGAGATGGTCTTCCTGTGGGAAGATCTAAACTTTAGTCAATTGCCTTTATGCAATTTTAATAATATTTCAATTTTAAGGATCTATCTCTAATAATTTTACAGGGATCTATTTCAAATTATTTTACAGGGATATATTGCTAATAACTTTTCATGTGCTTTTTCATCAAATTCCTATCATTTTCCCGTTACCTGCAATATGCAAAAAAAAAGTTAAAAAATGGTTTTAAAATGCAAAAAATAATAAAAAACTACAGCAGCATCAACAGAAAATAGCAGAATATCAACGAAAAATCTCAAAACATCAACTACAAAACTGCAGCAACCAATATAAGTTTGGTATTGGCAATGTACGAACTTTGGAATTAGACTTGTTTTAGGACATTGAATTTAGGTTCATATTTTTTGAGACTTAATTTAGAAATAATTGTTCATGTGAATGGTTAAATGTGAATGTTTGTTGCTTAAATGGTAATGTTTGTTGTTGTTTCTTTTTAATGGGCTTGTTAATTCAAATTCAAGTATAGGTAATCGATTATGGATCGAATTAAATTGATTAGTAGGGACTTGAGAAAACCAACCAATTACTTCCCGTTGATAGAATCGTTTCTTGTGGATGCCTTTGAACATGCTTCCAAGAATGGCATGGTGTGTGACTGCCCATGTAAGAATTGTAGAAACGATGTATATTTGGTTAGAAAGAAGTTACGTGAACATCTCATCATGCGAGGGTTTCAAACTAGTTACATTTCTTGGTTGTGGTACGGGGAGGATGAAACAAGTAAGGAGGAAGACCTAATTCGTAAGGAATCAGATGACCCCTTTATGAATGAGGGATTCGAGGAGATGGCAGAGGATGTGGCTTAGAGATTTTCATGGTAAACCTGAGGTACTTGAAGCTTTACATAGCGATAAGAAGACGCCGTTATACAAAGGGGCAAGACATTCAGGTTTGAGCGCCACATTGCAATTGATGAAGTTGAAAGCAAATTATAGTTGGACTGAAAAATGGTTGACAGAGATTCTTGAATTGTTTCTTGATTTGCTACCAGAAGGAAATCTATTTCCTGATCAATCGTATGCTGCTAAAAGAGTTCTATGTCCAATGGGATTGGAATTAGAAAAAATGTATGCATGTCCCAACGATTGTATGTTATACAGGGGGAAGGAGGACAAGATCCTAGACAATTTTTGGGTTCATAGTTAATCACGTTACAAGTTAGAGAGTGGTTGAATTGCAGTTGGTGCTGAAGCAGAGTCGACTAAGAAGAAAAAGACACCGGAAAAAGTTTTATGGTATCTCCCTATAATTTCTCGGTTGAAGAAGTTGTTGGGTTTCGAAGATGCAAAGTTGTTGCGATGGCATGGCGAAAGGGAACGACCGGGGGATGACGTGATTAGTCATATGCCCGATGGTGAACAATAGAAAAAAACTTGATATTATATATCCTGAGTTTGGTGTTGAACCGCAACATTTGAGACTAGGGCTTTTCACAGACGGAATGAATCTATTTGGTAATATGAGTAGCCTATACAGCTCTTGGCCTGTTATGATTGTGATTTATAATCTACCATTTTGGTTGACAATGAAAAGGAAGTGTGTGTTACTATCTATGATGATCTCGAGACCTAAGCAACCTGGTAACAACATAGATGTTTACCCCGCTTCATTAGTGGATGATTTGTTGACCTTGTTCACTAGTGGGTTTCAGATGTATAATGGAAGTGCAAAAGAAGAATTCACATTGAAGGCTTTGTTGTTTTGTACAATAAACGATTTTCTCGCATATGGGAACCTATCAGGGTATTCGGTCAAAGGACACCTTGCTTGTCCAGTTTGTGAGAAGGAAACAACCTTGTATTGGTTAAAACACGGGTGTAAAACAACTTATCTTGGCCACACACAGTTTCTTCTAGTTGGTTACCGATGGCATGTTGTAAAGAAGCGGTTCAAGGACGAAGTGGAGCTTGGAGGCCCACCATTGCCATTGACTGGTGGTGAGGCTTTTGATAGAGTTAAGGATCTGCCAAATGATTTTGGGAAAAAATGCGGAAAGATTCTTGTGAGGGTAGTTGGAAGAAATGTTCAATATTTTTTAAACTCATTTATTGGAAACACTTGGAAGTAAGACATTGTCTTGGTGTGATGCACATTGAGAAGAATGTTTGTGACTCTTTAGTTGGGACATTGTTGAATACACTGGGTAAAACTAAGGATGGGTTGAAGGCTCGGCCTGACCTAGTCAAAATGGGTATTAAGAAAGATTTGGGTCCTGTTAGGAATGATGAGGATTGTTATCTTCCTCCTGCATGTTATTCGATGTCTGAGTTGGAGAACAAGTCATATTGTGAAACCCTTAGTGGTGTGAAGGCGCTAGCGTCTTATTCTTCGAACATAAGTTCATATGTTTCTCTCACCGATTTGAAGTTGGTTGGTTTAAAATTGCATGACTTCCACAATTTGATGCAAGAATTGAATGCCATCATAAAATACTTTGCATCACGAAACTTTTCCTTTTCTTCATGTCAATATGTTCGAAGACCATTATTGTTTCCAAGCTTGATAGTTTGCAGACGATGATAGTTGAAGTTCTATGTTGGATTGAGATGTACATCCCCCCTTATTCTTTAATATTATGGTTCACCTGATAGTACACTTAGTGAGGGAGATCTAACTCTGTGGTCCTGTATTTCTGAGATGGATGCACCTGTTTGAGAGGTAAATGAAAATGTTTAAACACTTTGCCAAGAACCAATATAGGCCCGATGCAAGTAGTGTGCATTGTTACGTTGCAAAGAAAGGAAGTTGATTTTGTGGTCATTCCAAAATTGAGGCATGAAGGGCGGTTAGACGGATATAGTGTCAGACAGGGGAAGCTGTTAAACCCTAGTTCTGATGATTTGTGTGCAGCCCACCTTTATGTTCTTCGCAACCATGAGGATGTCATCCCATACATCGATATCCACATGGAGGTCATAGGGTGATGCATCCCATATTCAATGAAGACCGTGTTTTGCAACAACACACTAGTACCTTTGCGTCTTGGCTACTGGATCATGTAGAAAGAGATAATCACCCCCCTAGTGTTAAATGGTTGGCACGTAGACCATCCAGCACATTTTTGTCACATGGAGCTTTTGACATAAATGGATTTACATTTGGGACAAAATCTATAGATGAACAGAGTGTCTCACAAAATAGTGGTGTTACTCTCTTGTCTGAGGCATTACGTGTTGCGAGTGGTAGCGATGACAATCCCATGTACGCTCAAAGTAGCTATTTTGGAACCATTATTTAAATTTGGGAACTTGATTACATGACAGTGCGAGTTCCAGTTTTTAAATGTCAGTGGATGGATACAAACAATAGGCTAAGGATTGAGGATTTGAGTTTCACACTTGTAGATCGTAGCCGAATCAGTTGGAAGGATGATCCCTTCATTTTGGCCTCACAAGCTCACCAAGTGTTTTATATCAAAGATCCAGTAGACCCTCGTTGGGAGATTGTGGTCAAAGGGAAGAGAGCTTTCGTATACGAGTATGAATACAAAGAATTCATTGGTCTTGGTCGGCATACTCAAACTGTATTGGATGAAATCAACATTTTTCTTGAGGAATATGATTTGAGTGTATGGTTGTCTTGGTCGTAGTGACCACGATGAAGGAATCTGAGTCGATGGGAAAGGGACAGTCACAAAGAGAAGGCGAAAGCGTAAAAAACCAATGAAGAAAAAAAAAACATTAGGTGTTATTTTTCTCTAATTTTCCTTAATTGGTTTTTGTCATTTCTTGGGAACTGAAGGAATGACATACTTTCGAATAAGGAAGTAGCTCGGTTGGTATGGTATTTTCTGAACTTTGATCAACCATCTATTTCTTTGTACTGGAATGCATTTCTAACTTTGGACTGGGAACATAAAGATTGCAAAATATTTGGAGGTAGAGCATAATGTATGATAGAAAGTTAAGTTGTTAGATCATACTAATAAAAGTTAAAAACAAATCGTCCAAAATAGTGGTCATATTAAACTAAGATTCACATAGTCCAAGCAGGATTAACTTGAAAACATAAGATTCATATAGAATTTGACTGCCTAAGCCTTGAATGTCGCTCATATGCGCATTGACTGCGCTATAACTTTCTAAGTATTTAGAAAACTTGGATATGAAAAGATGGCTCCATTCAACTAGTGAGTTTGATGAGAGATTTGGGCATTGATGGATTATCAAAAAAAGTTTGTGGATTGAAGGTTTCCTGACACATTTGTATTTTGAAATCTATCGAGATCATAAATAGAGTTTGATTGAATCTCATGAGTTTGGCTATGGATTCCAGTGGAGTTTAAAGAACAAGGAGTATTGGGAGAGTCATTGAAGTTTGGTTGCAAAAACTGTTGAAAATCTCCAAAATCCATAAGAACTGTAGAATGAATTGAATCACCTAAAAAATATTTCATTGTTCATATTAGTTTCATTACCTTTCTTCCTACAAAAAGGCACCGTTTATTTAATAGTAGTGAGAGAAGGGTGAAATGAATTATAAAATAGCTAGTCCTGTTAACCAACAATGGAAACCTCTACCTAACTTACTGTCGATAACAATGTTTTTATTGAGTTTTGGCCTACTCACAGTTGTGTCAAGAATTTTTCTGGCCAAAAAATACTTTGAGGGGACATTAGCATTGGTTTATATCGATCGTCACCTACCATTAATAATCAAGCAACAACCATGGCACTCACCAGTGTGTGCACATCGCTTCGGGGTTGGCATCAACAACTTGCTCATCCTCACCAGCTTCTCTTGAAGCGTCTTATTTCCACTTTTCAACTTCTTATATCTTCAAATAATTTCCCAAATGTTTGTGATTCATGCCAACTTGGAAAGAGCCATCAGTTTCCACTTAATTCTTCTCATATTGCTTCCGCCACACCATTTGAATTGGTGTATTATGATGTTTGGGGACCTTCCCTCAATAGTGTATTAATGACAATTGTTATTTGGTGTTATTTGTTGATGATTGCACTAAATTTGCGTGGATTTGCTTTCTATCTCACAAATATCAAGTATTTTTCACATTTGTGCAATTTCGTACAACGATTAAAACACAATTTAATTTCCATATTAAAAGCTTATAGTATGATTGTGTGTATGTGTGTGTGTGTGTGTGTTTGGGGGGGGATAATTCTGAAATGTTTTAACCTTTCTTCACAATTATGGGTTCACTCATCGTATCTCTTTCCCATATACTCAAGAACAAAATGGTGCGGTTGAATGACGTAATCGTATCATTGTTAAAATATGGCTTACTCTTTTAGCTCAACCTTCTCTTCCACATGAATTTTGGGAATTAAAACCGCAACTTATCTCCAAAATTGAACCATCACTCCCACAGTAAAGTATCATTCTCCATACAAAAACTCTATAAAAAAGACCCGAAATATAGTTTTCTTAAAACATTTGGTTGCCTATGCTATCCATTCCTTCGGTGATGTGCTTCATTATGTGTATGTTAACCGTTGCATTAGGTGTAATAATTGGCTTGTTTTATATGTTGTATTGCTAGTATTAGTTGAGTTTATGTGACAAGGGATTTAGACGACCATGTTTGGTTTTCTTGTCTAAATCCCACGTTTTATAGACTTAATTAATACTAATGGACATCTTGTATCCATGGGCTCTTAGATCTTCCTTTGTGATCATTGTTAGTAGGTCGCTCGTGGATAATTTTCATTACATTCTATGTGATGGCCATTCACTAGGACGGTAGAAGATATTGAAGGCCATTCACTAGGGCGGTAGAAGATATTGAAGGTCGTTCACAGGGATGGTAGAAGAGATCGAAGGCCATTCACATTAGAATGGTAGTAGATGAAGGCCACATGCATCAATTTTTAGTAGTAGAAGGATGGAGCTAAAGATAGGTGGCATTGGAGTTCAAAACGGTCAAGGAAGAAATGGAGAATCGTGGTCCAAGATTTGTGCCAACTTGTGGGAGCAATCCAAGAAGAATCTGCCTTCAAGGTTGGTTCCATTGGAATTGTCTCCTTGAGAACCATAAAATCGATTAAGAACTCTTAAAATGGACGAACGGTTCATCCGTAGCAAATGAAAGAATTTTAGCCGGCCGGAGTATAAATGGGTCGGCGCAGGCCGCTCATGGATGGAACCAACGGCCCGCACTAGATGATGTGGTCTGGGACAAATTTCTTTGGCATGGAACATGCCAAGGCCGGGCGTGGACCACACCAAACTCGACAAGCCACACGTGTAGGTTCCAAGTTTCACTAAAGATGGCTAAGTGTGGGTACAGACCATCCCATTTTCGACGGTCTGCGCCATTCCAAGTGCAAAATGTCATAACTAGCCAACGGGATGTGAAGAATCAAGTGGTCCATGCCAAATTACTGATCAAAATAAGGATTCTGGTGACGGTCCGCGCTAAACGTCACGTCCAGCGGATCAGAGGTGAAAAAAAGACCATTCTGACAACGGACCACTCCAGACTCAATGAACCATGTCACCACAAGCCATGCCAAATGCCAAGGTCCACACCAAAGGAGACAATGCAGACCGACCCAAATCACACGATCTGGGCTAAAGGAGAATCACATACCGCACTAGTTCCCGCAGCCCACGCCAGAGCAGATCAAGCGGGCGGCACCAGATTTGGTGCTTTGCACCGGCACAGACCCAGTACATGGCGTAGACCACGCCATCTACGAAGGTCTGCGCCAAGCGGCGACTGAACTAGGGTTTCAAACTTTTTGGCCTATTTTAGGCCTATTTTTAGGCCCATTCCCTACTACTATAAATATATCCTTAGTCTACTAGGGTTTGATCTTATCTTTCATTTTTCATATTCTACTCTTGTAATTGAGAGAGCATTCTAGAGAGAGAAACATTCTCTCCTCTTTCTTTCTTTCCCTTTTTATTCTTCTTTGATCCTCTGTGTGGAATTCAGATCTTTATTTGAATTCCATGTCTAGGGAGTGGTTTCCTTAGCTTGGGGATAATTGTATTCATGTGTTGATTTATGATTTTGTGCGTTTCTTAGTTCATCCTAATTATTGTGCTTGTGATATTATTGTGACTTGTTCTTGAATGTTATAATTGCATGAATAGTACACTCCATTAGCACACACTCTTGTCTATATTAATGTTGGTGTAAATATTGATGCCCCCGAAAAAGAGAAACCTCAAATGTGTTAATGGGTAGCAGGGTATGGGGCCGCGTGGGTGTGTGCACGTGAGTCTTTTATGAGTATTTCTATGTTATGTGCCATCACGCCAGTCTGAACTGATTACGTAAAGTAGTCTGATGGGCTACGGGTAGAGATGGCAAAAAGTAGCAAGCTAGGGTTGTATGAGGCCCTAGTGTCATAGATAAGGTGCCTACTTCCCTTAGCCTTATTTAGAGGCCTAGGGAGTAGAGAATCAATGGTGGAATGGCCTGGAAATAATCACACGGGAGAGAAACAGACCTATAAAAATGGTTGGACCTTTTTGTACTCCCCTAATTATGAAGGTGGTGTTGATGGAGGGTTACGAGCACACCAGACGAAACCACGTGTTATGAGCACTAGATCAGGTTTGTCTAAATCTCACTTGTGAATGAATTGAGGATCAAAGCATTTAATCAACCATGTTACGCAAGCATTCCCCAAGTGTTTAGTTATATAAATTACTTGCTTTTTACTTTTATACTTCGTAGTTGCTAGTTGAAAAACTACCCCCTCCCATTGTTTACTATACTATCTATTCCTAGCAACATGTACAGATTGACAACCTGGACTTGGTTATGTATGATTGACTTTTAGGCCCAAGAATCTCCGTGGACATACCCATAGCTTACCACTAACTACCTTATTGGTAGCATAGTCGTGAGTTTGGTGCAGAACTATAAATTTTATCTTTGACCATTGATCTCTTTGATCTCAGCTTCGCTCGGGTTAATTATCTACAATTAACGACCCCAAGTGGAAGTGGGTCATTCGGCCTTTTAATAATCTGTTGAAAGATATATCCCACATCGGTTTCTTAAAGACTAACTGAATTACATATAAGGTCTTGGGTTACCTCCATTGAGTGTCAATTGGTTTTCAGATGGAAGCCCAAGAAACCTATATGGTATCAGAGCTCAGGTTGGATTATTTGGGCTGATGTATGGATCCTTTTTAATTTAACCTGATATGGGTCGTTGAGTGTTTCCACGTTTGCACATGAGGGGGCGTGTTGAAAGATTTATCCCACATCGGTTCCTTAAAGACTAAGGGTGTGTTTGTTTGGTAGATCTGTGCTTATAAGCAAACCTGACTTATTTTGAAAGCAGGGGGGGACCTACTTCTGATTTTTCCCCCAAAAATAGCGTTTGCTTTTATAATAAGTTATTTTTAGCACTTTACCAAACACTAAAAACTGCTTTGCTTATAAGCAAAACAGCTTATAAGATCTGCCAAACATAGCCTAAATGACTTACATATAAGGTTTTGGGTCGCCACCACTTAGTGTCAATTGGTTTTAAGATGGAAATCCAAGATACTTTGAAATTTCACATAATCACAAAATTTATTTTTGATCTTTACCTTGTGTATTTATTGGCTATAGTGCTTCTCATAAAGGCTACTTATGTTTTCATAAACCAACAAGATGTATTTTTATCTCTCATCATGTGGTCTTTAATGAACAAATGTCCTCATATTCTACTCCTCTAGAGCAACCAACTTTTTCATATTCTTCTTCACTTCCTATCTCGTTTTTACTACTTGAGCAAGTTGTAGTTATTCCACCTCTATGTGCATCGGTGCTGCCAAATTTAGAACTTGAACTACATTTGGTACCTATCCCATAATGCACTACCCTCATTCACACACACACTAGCACCCGTTATCAACAATTCATCGAAAGCTCCAAATGCAAGCAACTTATTCCATCTTATTACCGTCCTGCAGCCCAAAATAAACACCATATGAGGACTTGCACTAGTACTAATAATCTCAAATCCAAAACCCTTACTACCACAAAAACCTCTACCTCCATAGATAATGAACCTCATTCATTTTTGCAAGCTTCTAAGTATAAACATTGGAAAGATGTGATGACAACAGAATATAATGCCCTCATAAAAAATGACACTTGGTTACTTGTTCCTTGTCCTACTAATGTCAATCTTTTTGGTTGTAAGTGGATTTTCAGGGTAAAGAGGCATCTTAATGGCTCGATTGAGCGATACAGGGCCTAGTTGGTCGCTCAAGGTTTCAGTCAAGAGGAAGGCACTGATTTCTTTGATACTTTCAGCCCAGTTATAAACCATCTACGATTTGGCTTGTCTTGTCAATTAATCTCTCAAAGAGCTAGTATATCTGAAAACTTGATATTAATAATCCCTTCCTTAATGGTGATTTGTTAGAGGAGGTTTATATACGCAAACCAAGAGGCTACGCAGATCCTTCTGAGCCTCATCATGTTTTTCATCTTCGTAAGGCCATCTACGGCTTGAAACAAACTCCGAGGGCCTGGTTCACTAAGCTCAAGTCTTGCCTCATCACTCAAGGATTTCAAACATGCCAGTTTAATCCACCATGTTTGTGAACTTCTATTCCTCCGCTACTATATATATATAGACACACATATGTATATGTATATACCAATGAGGCTCTCATATAGCGGTTCATCACTACTTTTAATTGGGGTTTTACACTGAAAGATACGGGTGCTCTTAATATATGTTTCTTGGGTTATAGATTAGCCGCACAACCAGGGGCCTTAGATTGTCTCAACTGGGACATGTTTAGGATGTTAAGGATTGTAGAAAATTGGTTGCATCAAAACCCATTTCCCCTCCTGCTGATCCTCAATCTAAGATCACTTGTGAGGATGATCCGTTTCCAGATCCTAAACTTTATAGGCATATAGTAGGCTCTCTTCAATATGCTACCATGTCTCGTCTGAACATCGCCTATGTCATTAATCGGGTTTGTCAATATATGCACTTACCAGCAGTTGACCATTGGCGTGCATTTAAGCGGATTCTTTGGTATTTAAATGGTACTCTACATCACTGTCTTCACTTTCACTTTGCTCCAACTTCAGCTTTTTCTCTGCTAGTTTTTCCGGATGCCGGATGGATTTCAGATAGTGATGATAGCCGTTCTCAATATGGGTATTCCATATTCCACGATAACAATCTCATTATTTGAACTTCATGCAAACAATGAGTGGTAACTTGTTCGAGTACCGAGGCAAAGTATTGCTCATTAACATACACAACCACTGAGTTACTATGGCTCAAACAATTGCTAAATTATCTTCATGTTCCAATTCATGCTCCATCTCTAATTCTGTGAGACAATGTGCACTACAAGAAACTTGACCTATTACTTTGCCTATTTACCTCGATTTTTTAGCTTAGCTCAAAAACTTGAGGTAAAAAGTTCTTTTACCTCAGTTTTTTTAGAAGTAAATAATATTATTGACCTCGGTTTTAAGATAACTGAGGTAAATAATAGGTTTTTTACCATGGTACTACAATAACCAAAGTAAGTAGGCTAAGAAATTGAAGTAAAAGTTATTACCGACGTAAGTTCGACATCGGCAGTAATGGTATGACCTAGCAGTAATAGTCATTGATGCCAAGATCAACTTTGTACCATCAGTCGATGTGACTGACTTCAATCCAATGTAAGCAGCGATGTCAATATTTCAACTCGATGAAGTCACACATGCTCTTCGGCCCAAACCCGTGCTTAAAATCCTTTCAAATAAATTAGTTTATGCAATGTCGCACCTGAAACCGTGTTTTGTCTATTAAGGTGAAATAATATTGTGTGAATAGAGCGCGAGGTCGCACATATCCATCATACCTAATAAATTAAGGATGCTTAACTGATACAACCAGAACTTGGAATGTACCATCTAAAGGTTTCATTCCAAGCTCACCACAACCAGTCTCAAATTTCATCCACTTACATATATAAGACTAAAGCTAGGTATTTATGTATGTATATATATATATGTATATATATCCAAAACACATAATGCTACGTACCTCATGTAACATCCAAGCAAAATGAAAATGAAACAGAAGACATAAATCCTAATAAAATCCAAACAAACATTCTTTATGTTCTATGAAAAACAAACATATGATCCATGGTGATCAATGAGGTGGTGAAACGGGTGGGACAATATCGTATGCCGATGAACGGCTTCCATTTTCTTGAGAATTAGTCTTTGACTCTTCGGTGGAAGATTTTCTAGAGCCGGTGCTTGACCCTCTTTCATGATCTGTGGTATCCAGCCCATCCTTGTCAACCCCAAGACAATCATCCTACACATGTTCATTGATCGCATCGGAAATCATAGACTTCAGCACCCCAAATTCTTCCGTAAGATTACACACGACGTGTTCAATGCACAGCGCCATGGCCTTGGTCTCGGCCATGTCCTTCAGAAGGATGGCCCAAGCCTTCTGTTTAGGTTCCGTGGGATAAGAAATTTGTTACATTAAGTGAAAATGTTAAAATTTTAATTAATGATAATATGGAATAAAACAAAAAACTTAAAATTTTGGTACCCGTTGCGGGTGGCAGAATAATGGTGAGGTGAACGTCTATAACTGTGGAAGCCGATGGATTCGCCTCAGGCCCAGGTATGGAAGCACATCCATATCCCCTATAGGAACATTACGATAAATCCACGTCCCCGCCTCTCAAACCCAATGCTTCAGCCCAAAGTAGTTTTCATAGTAGTACTTAGGCCGGATCTTTGCTTTCATTTTGGTGGGAACCTTCTTCTTCTCTAGAATGGCGGTGATGACATTGCCGTAGGGGAGTGTTCGGCTCTTCGTGGATAGGGCCACTTGATGCATCTCCATGATGATGGTGTACCTGGGGTCGACTACCTTCTTTTCTGCAAGGTGGTAGAACATGACCATCTCGTTGATCGTGCACTTAGTAGGATGTTTGGACGGGATAAGTACTTGTACAATTATATTGAACATCATTCTCTCCTAAAAGTTGAGAACACCAAGCTTGATATGCTTTATTGGGATGAGTCAATTCCCCACTTTAATTTTGAAGTACTTCTCCACCATTTGGTTGAGGTCAAGCGCCATGGATGGGTTATTCTCGTTGACCCGTCGAGGCCAATTGTCCTAGCAGTACAGCTGCAGAAGCTCAACCTCCGGCTGATCCTTCCCATTGATTGTGCACCCAATCACCTGATTAATGAACTATGTCGTCATCTCCATGTCTATCTCGTTCACTCTTGTCTTGTAGATGGTCTTCGATTCCCTAGTGAAATTGGCATAGAACTCCTTGACCTCCGTATCGTACGTTGGTTCATCCAAGCATATCGAACCTTTCAATCCTGATGGTTTGAAGGGTTCAGGGAAAACATAGATGTGTAGTCATTCCACATCCTCGAGCTTCATCACTCTGACCTCTTTTAGACTTTGGCTCTGGATCTTTTCGAAATGCTCTACATCACAGTTCATTCAACTAGGCTAAAACAGTTAGCAACTTGAACATGAAAGGTCCTAAAACACCTATAGTCTCAACTAAAACATCACAAAGTGAACAACAAACATGCCACGATTGAATAACTAAGCAATGGGCAACAAAAGAAGTAAATGAAACCCCAAAACCATCATCAAAATTTATCCGAAAATCCTTACCTTGTTATGGTTTGTTGCTCTTCCACTTTGAAGAAATCTGCCAATGCACTACATCCAAAGCAATTAAATGTTTGTTTTGGTGCTACTATGATATGCGGCCAATCTATTCCATTGGGATTTGAATATTTTCCGACCTCTTTTCTTCAAGTGAGTGGTTTTGGTGTGATGTCGTCGGTTGGGAATGCGAATGGGTAGGGTGGTCGGGTATTTATATACCTGCAGTAAAATGCATCCGTTTGGTGCGACTTTGCAGGGTCTGTTGCATAGGAAGAATAAGACAGGGACTGTAGAGCGAAGTCGTATATTGTAGGTTTGGTCCCAACAGAAGGGCCCAATTGTTTTTGGATTGGGCCTGGACTATAGGTAATCGAATCAATATACAGTGATATCGCGATACTAATCGCTCTATACGAGATAGAACCGAGTCCAACCTGATATCGCACATAATAAACACTGGGCCGTATTAGTGTAGCGGCTTAGTCCAAAAATAACTATGGCCCTGGTAATTGGTGAACGAAAAGCACAAAGCCCGATGTCACTTCAATGTCTCCACCATCGAGTCCAAACTGACGCTAGATCGACGTCACATTAATGGATTGCTAGCCGAATAACCCAAATTGCATACTCTAGGTTTCTCATGAAATATAAAAGTAATAAAATTAAGTCCATCAAATTTTGACCACCATGTTCGAATTTGGCCATGAAATAGTCACCAGAACGGGCCCAATTTATTCACAGGCAGGGCATTACGAAACTCTGGGAAATTACACTACGGCCCAAACTTTCATGGTTGTTACAGTGTGTTAATAGGCATTCTCCCAAGCAAAACGATAAATGTTTCATATGGAAATTATGCGTACTGTCTTACAGACACGTGAACCTGGGAAATCTTTCGGGTTTTTTTGTTAGTATTCCATTAAAACTGTAACGATAAGCATTATGGGAACAAACATTTCCGCCAAATACATTGAATCACATGAAATTTCATATTCTAGTTTTTTTTAAAAATATAACGGTAATAAAATTACATCCTTCAATTTTTACAAAGCGCCAGTACATGGTCTAGAATAAATTGTAGATGATTACTTAAAAGTATATGATTGTAGGCTATAGGTTCTTGTGGAAGTCTATGGGGAAATATAAGACCCGTTTCTTTATTACTATGTCTTATTATATGTTCGACTATATATGGATGCCACTGTTTCTTTCTGGGACAAATGGAATCGAGTTTGGGACCAGACATTGTCTTTTTTTTTATTTTTGCACTTAGGTCCCCCAAAGAAATTGAGAGTTATTGAAATGTAAAATTGGATATACACTTATGTAATTCACATTGTCACAACAACCATGTTCGAATTTGGCCATGAACCAGTCACCAAAATAGGCCCAAATTATTCACGGACATGGCATTACGAACTCTGGGGAAATTACACTACGACCCAAACTTGTGTGGTTGTTACTGTGTGTTAAGAGACATTCTCCAGAACAAAACGACAAATTTTTCATATGGAAATTATACGTACTGTCTTATAGGCACGCAAACCTGGGTAGTCTTGCGGATTTTTTTAAAGTGTTCCATTAAAACTGTAGCGAAAAGTATTATGGGAACAAAAATTTCTGCCAAATATATTGAAACACATGAAATTTCATATTCTAGGTTTTTTTAAAAATATAATGGTAATAAAATTTCATCCTTCAATTTTTACAAAGTGCTAGTACATGGTCTAGAGTAAATTGTACATGATTACTTAAAAGTATACAATTGTCAGTCGTATGTTCTTGTGGAAGTCAATGGGGAAATATAAGACCATTTCCTTTATTATTATCGGTTATTGTAAGTTTGACTATATATGGATGACACTGTTTCTTTCTGGGACAATCGGAATCAAGTTTGGGACCACATGTTATTTTTTAATTTTTGCACTTAGGTCCCTCAAAGAAACTGGGAGATGTCGAAATGCAAAATTAGATATATATAATTATTTTATTCAAATTTTGATGACAATGTTGTCCCAATTTGGGCATATACATGTCGATAGAAGGGCCCGGAACCTCTAAATGGAGATTTTTACGATAAACTTTGATTATTACATTGTGGTCACATATGTGGTGTCGCACACATGTTTCATGGCACGATAGATATACCAAATAGTTAGCGACATCGATCATTCTGAAATTTCTAGCGGGAACCAAAAATTTCGGACAAAAATTTGAAATAAAATATCCCCCCAAACCTATTTTTCATTTCAATAATTATCACCACTAACACCCATTTCCATCTTCAATACATATCCCACAAACCCACCTTATCCATTCACACCATAATGAAAGGGCTCATTCAAATGGATTCCTTCAATCATCAACAAGTATCCAAGGAATGGAGCAGCTAGGTTCAAATTTATTGAGATACTTTTCCATCTTTTACATGCTCCTTTAGCAAATTTGTTACCATCTATACCTTCTATATGTTTTTTTCGTCATTAATTAAAGGTCAAAGAATTTTATGAAGGGTGAATCATTGTGTCACATGTTATATACTGTATGTTGTGTTGGTTACCAGTAAGTTGACGTGTTTGTAAATAGTGAGAAAAATGGCTTAGTTTCGAATGAACACAATATGAATGTACGAGAATTGCAAAGAGCCAGAATTCTATGTTCCAACATACAAACCTGCTGCACAAAGTTCATAATCATATGCCTTAATTCCTAGAGGGAGTCTGATCAAGGCGGATTGGTAGCAAGGGGAGCTTGCAGGATTCACGTTATAGTTAGATAAGATAAGTACAATTGTATGGTGTACTTTGTACTGTATATTTCTGATTAGTGGATTCATTCTGAACTGGGCCAGGCCCCACAGATGTAGGTGGATTTCACCGAGCTGCGTAACCAAGTCTTGTGCCTTTTATGCTTTACTTTATTGCATAATTGGTTAGATAGATTATGTTGGAACACAATAGTGATAATTGAATTAATTAGGTAAAACCAAATTTCAATTAGTATCAGAGCTAAGTCACTTGTTTTACCTTGGTTTTGACAAGGAAAGTGTGATCCGGTTTTACCAATGGCGACCAGAGAAGGAGCTTCTGTGTCTCGGCCACCACTGCTGGAAGGAACAAAGTACAACTACTGGAAGGCTCGCATGCGGGTGTTCATAAATTCGCTGGATGAATTGGCTTGGTACTATGTTGAAATAGAATGGAAACCCCCTATTGTTGAAAATTCTGAAGGAGGAGAATCTAAGCCTAAAGAGTTGTGGACACTAGGTGAAAGAATGGGAAGCTTGGCGAATTCTAGAGCATTAAATGCCATATATACTGCAGTAGATGAAGATCAGTTCAAACTCATCTCTACTTGCCAACAAGCAAAGAAAGCATGGGATATTCTGCAAACTGTGCATGAAGGAACCAGTAGAGTTCGAGAATCTAAATTACAAATGTTGGCCACAAAGTTTGAGGAACTCAAGATGGAGGAAGATGACACCATTGCTATATTCAATGGAAAACTCAGGGATATCTCCAACATGGCATACCAACTTGGAAAAGTATACAAAGAGGCAAAACTGGTGAAAAAGACCTCGAGATCACTTCCTAAAAGGTTTGCTATGAAGGTTGCGGCAATAGAAGAAGCAAGAGATGTAGCCACCATGACCTTGGATGAACTAATTAGATCACTACAGACCTATGAGATGACAATGCAACGGCCTACAAAGAAAGTACATAAGGAGTTGGCCTTCAAATCCTCTTCATCAAGGGTCATTCATGAATCTGATAGTGATGATGGAATTGAAGAACTTGCTCCTATCACCAAGAATTTCTCAGGAATGCTGAAGAAGGTGGTAAACAAGAATTCACAGGAAAGATCTAGTGGAAATAAACCTCGTCCTCAAGATTTTGGTAATCGTGGAACTCGGACGGAACAAGGAAGTCACCAATTCTCTAGAAACCAAAGTGGTGAAGGAAGGCAGTCTGAAAGAATTTAATGTCAAGAATGTGGAGGATACGGCCACATCCAGGCTAAATGTGCTAATACCCTAAAGAAGCAAGGAAAATCATACATCACCTCATGGAGTGAAGATGATGAAGAAGACGAAGAGGAGCATATAAGCAATTATGTGGCATTTGGAGAAAAATTTCACGGTGGATCATATGAGGTATGTTCCAACATGTCAGAGAAAGATGAAGCTGTATGTTCCAACATAGGTTCTGATGACATGTCCAGTGTTGATGGCAGACTAGTTGTGAGTGACAAAGATATCTACAGTACATATGAGCAGCTGTATGCCATGTGGCTTCAAGTTATTGATACAAATAGAGTGTTGAAGGAAGAGAAAAATCATCTGGGCGAGAAGGAGAAGGAGTTGCAAGTTTTAGTTGGTGAACTCAGAAGAGAGATTGAAGAGTTAAATTTGAATCTAAGCTCAACAACTAAGAGAGATGAGATGGCCGAAGCAGCTATTAACAAGTTAAACACTGGAACAGCGAAACTTGATGACATTCTAATCATAGGAAAAAACTTTGGAGATCGACATGGAATCGGGTTTGACAATTCATCAGATAGCAAGGTCAATCTCAAGTCAAAGATTCAAGAGGTAAAAAGAAAGTTTATCAAGACCCATCAAAGGAAACCTCTCATTTGTAGCTACTGCATGTATCAAGGTCACACAGAGGACCAATCCCAAAAACTGCTCAGAGATATCATGAAAGGGCGATAACTCTCAGTATGTTCCAACATAGATGATGTCAAGTGATCAAGAATGGTCAGAAAGGTATGGGTTGTTAAACGCACGAGTACTTGCCTTGTTGCTCATACGTCTCCTATTGCACATTCTAGAGACTCGTGGTACTTTGATAATGGTTGCTCTTACCACATGATTGGAACTCGGGAATTACTAACAAATGTCCAGCCATATGATGGTGGTTTTGTTACATTTGGCAATGGAAAAAACAGTCGAGTGGTTGGAAAATGTGAACTGCATATTGAAGGATTCCCCGTATTCACTGGTGTTTTGTTGGTGGAAGACCTAAAGTCTAATCTCCTAAGTATCAGCCAGCTATGTGATGATAATATGACCGTGGAATTCCATAAAGAAAAGTGCATAGTGAAACATGGCAACAACAAAGTGCTTACTGGTATTCGGTCATCGGACAAATGTTACTTATTGGAACAAGAAGTGAACTACTACAATGTCAAATGTGATGAAGTAGATCGTACGGCTGACCATGTTCCAACATCGGTTAATTTCTCAGATCAGGGACGTAATGATGTTGACACATCAGATGAGACAAATCTTAAAGATGAAGCTGGTGACTCTTATATCTTCAACAATGTTGGAACATCATCCTCTCCAGAACTCTCCCATGTTCCAACATCGGTGAAGGCTGAATCAAGCGGAAGAATGACTCGATCGATCCCTTGGGTTAATTATAGGGAACTTGTTGGTCTACAATATTTTCTCTCCCTCATTGCTGTTTCCTCAGTTGTCAGGTTAGAATCTATTCACATTCTCCTTGTTATGGCTTACACTATGAATCTTACGATGTATCAAATGGATATTAAGAGTGCTTTTCTAAATGGAGTGGTGAATGAAGAAGTATATGTGGAACAACCTAAAGGATTTGAAGATCCTCATTATCCACATCATGTATATCGCCTTAAGAAGGCTTTATATGGACTAAAGCAAGCACCCATGGCATGGTATGAACGACTTACTACCTTTCTTCTTCAGAAAGATTATCGTCAAAGGGGAGTAGATCGCACTTTGTTCGTGCTTGACAAGACTTCAACATTTTTAATTGCTCAAATTTATGTTGATGATATAGTATTTGGTTCTACTTCACCATCTATGGTACATGACTTTGTTACCATTATGCAAGCTGAATTCGAAATGAGCATGGTTGGAGAGCTCACTCACTTTCTGGGATTGCAAGTCAAGCAAGGAAAGAATGGTTTATTCATAAATCAAAGTAAGTATACCTTGAATCTAGTTAAGAAATTCGGTTTGAGTAATGCTCGGGCAGTTCGAACTCCTATGGGTGTTTCTGATAAATTGGTGAAGGATGAAAAAGGAGTTGCGGTCGATCAGAAATTATACAAAGGCATGATTGGAAGCTTATTGTATTTAATCGCAAGCAGACCAGATATATGTTTCAGTGTTGGGATATGTGCAAGGTTTCAAGTTGATCCTAAGGAATCTCATCTCACTGCAGTTAAAAGAGTTATTCGATATGTAAGTGGGACTTCTGAGTATGGTGTTTGGTATTCTAAGAGCAAGATTCATAGTTGATTGGGTACAGTGATTCTGATTGGGCTGGTAATGCTGATGATCGAAAAAGTACCACGGGTGGATGTTTCTTTACTGGAACAAATTTGGTGTCTTGGTATAGTAAGAAACAGAACTCTATCTCTCTATCTACTGCAGAAGCGGAGTATCTTGTAGCAGGGAGTTGTTGTGCACAATTATTATGGATGAAACAAATGTTGAAAGATTATGGAATTCATCAAGGCCCTTAAAGATTTTTTGTGACAACACAAGTGCTATTGATATTTCGAAGAATCCAGTTCAGCACTCGAGAACCAAACATATTGACATATGACATCACTTTATTAGATATTTGGTTGAAAGGAAGGAAGTGGAAGTAGTCTATGTTCCAACACACGAGCAATTTGCTGATATATTTACAAAGCTGTTGGATGCCACCTCTTTTGAAAGTCTTCGACAACACTTAGGTGTTTGTCAAATCTGAAGTAATTTTTCCTGTAAATATTTTTGTTATTTTTGTTTAGAAAAATGGAAAAGAACAAAAAAATGGAAGGTAGCAAAGTTTTACAAAAATAGGAGATGGTTTGTATGGTATGTTGGAAGTTATTTTTGGAGTGACAACTTGATTTGACAAGAGGAGAAAGTATCATCATTATAAGCTTGGGAAATCTAAAAAGTGTTTCGCGGGAAAAGAGGTGAATAGATGAAGAGTTAAAATGGGATTCAAACTTGCCCAAAATCCTTTCGTGTCCCTCTACAATCGGCCTCTCTTTCATTCACTTTGGCATTCTTTGAACCTTTGCCGAAATTGTTTCACAACCTTTCTCCACCACCACGTCGTGCTAGAGAATGTCAACCCCAAACTCTCCCACGCATGAAGCAGAGGTGCAATGTTCAACCAATTTGGAATTGGTTTTACTTGATGGAAATAAAAATTATGCTGACCAAGCTAGAGGAGAATCATATGTGGAAGAAAATAAAGTTCAGGTTGGAGGTAGCACAGATAAAGATGAGGTTGAGGAGACATTTGAAGTAGAATCTGGTCAAGCTGAAGAACAAGGGGAAGAGGAAGAGGCACCCTACAACAGTAAAAAGAATGGGGAATCTGGTGTTGAACCCGATTCACAAGAAAAATCCTCTGGTGCCAAGAAGAAGAATGGCACGGTAACTGGTCCCGATCCTACTTCCTTAAAATTCATGGGTATAGAATGTAAGAGTTTTGATGAAATCTTTGAATGGATGGAGGCAAACAGAGTTGCCATAGATTTAACAAAGATTAAAAGCATAACAGGAGAATATATGAATGTTAAGGTTAAGGAGCTAGTGACGGGTAGCATAGGTGGAATAAGGAGGCTTGAAAATTATAATGTGCAATTTCAGTTAGGAAAATATGCTGAATTCAGAGAAAAATACAAATTCTATGTGTATTGTCGTATTCCCTTGCCGAGTTATGTGTCTTTGAGAGAAATAAATGGAAGAGAAGTAGCTGGAAGGGAAGTTGTGCAATATGGAGACAAACTGCAGGTTGGATTCTATGACTTGAATTCTGCCAACAGGATGGAAGAATTAAGAAGACCTGTTATAATTGAGTTGTCAGACAGTGATGAGGATGACAGTGTTCCAACACAGGAGTATAAACATGATGATTATATGGATTTGGATTCTGATGCTGATCTAGGAGGTGAAAATCATGGTGATACGCATGGAAGTCTGAATGATGACAAGTTTTCGAACCAGGATGATGGGTCTGAGTGTGGTGAAGAAGCTGATGAGAACTTGGATCAAGGTGATCAGTCTAAAGGGGAATTTGAGGAGAAGAATGAGGCTGAAGGTTCAGGGAATGTTCCAACACAGGACATCCCTGATTTGGCATACTCAAGTGATTAGGTGCTTGACGAATTTTACCAGATAGCGAAAGGCAAGCGGAAGGCTACCAAAGCTAAGGTTTCTGCTCAAGCAAAAAGGAGCAAGAAAAGGCATGAATGCAAGGAGAAGAAAGTATTGCCTTCCCCCTCTGTAAGTAGGGCATATTCCTTCTTATATTTTGATTCAAAAGGAGAAGAGATGGGAGAGTTTTTCTCTGAGAGGAAGTTCACTCCTGAAAGAACTGTGGACTTAAAAGCTTACAAGGAGAGTGGTTTTTCGGACTATCTGAAAGTAATTGGGATGACTACTGCAGCCACGGTCCAACTACTGTACAATAGGCAAGTTGTACTTGAGGTATATTCTAATCTTATGACTGGAAATTTGGAGATAAGTTCCCCATGGTATGGCAGGGTTTACGTGCGGGGGAAGATCATAGATGTGTCTGCTGCCAGAATTAACAAAGTGCTGGGTCTTAAGACACCTGAGAGAGTGGGGGGGGGGGGTTTCCTGAAGATTTAGGAGTTTTTGATAATCAAATTTTAGCTACTATCTCGGGTGGGTATAAGGTTGAGTGGCCAGCAACTGGGTATTCACAAGCATCTTGCTTGTCCTCTAGATTCTTTGGGTTATATCAGGTCGCTGTACATTGTTGGTTGCCCTCTACTAATACCACAACTCTGACAAGGGAAATGGAAAAATTGCTATACTGTGTTGGAACACAGAAGGATGTTAATCTTGGGCTCCTCATTCAGCAACATTTGGTCAAACAAGCTACTGCCCCCAAGGTTAATGATGCCATTATTTATCCTGCTCTGATATCTGCACTAGCCAAGAGTGCCAAAGTGAAAGGTAAGGTCTCGGATGTGGTGATTGATACAGAATTTCTGAGGCCAAACACGAAGACACTTGGGTTAAGGCATGTGCATGATCTCCCATGGAGTCCATCTGGATCGACTTCTACGTCAGCAGTAGCAGAAAATGAGGCTAGACTGATTGTTCGGAATGCTAGACTTGGTGCCCTTGTTATTTGAAAGGCTGCACTGGAGGCAGTGATAACTAGTCTGGAGGCAGAGAAGGCTTGGTTGGAATCTTGATGTCTGATGCAGGGGGAGCATACTGGTTGCTGTTGTTTTGCTGATTTTGGTGTTGCCTTTGGCCTCTGTGTGGTCCCAGGGGGAGTAATTTTGGATGTTGGATTTGACTGTTTTGTTCAATTTGGCTGTAATGACATTTATGTTTTGGATTTCCTGGATTTCTGGTTTTCGGATTTCGATAGTCATGTTTAAGGGAATTCTGGTATTATGTTGATTGTTATTCTGCTATTTTGATGAAATCTTATGTGAATGATGCTGGAAATTTTTCGTTGTGAATTACATGTCCAAAATATTATGGGTCCACAAAAATGCCAAAGGGGGAGATTATAAAGTCAAGAGATTTGCAAGTGCATATTTAATTGGCAATTTTGTGTGAACTTATGTTGAACCGAAAATCTTTCCATGTTGGAACATGCTGTGTTCAGAATATTTATGCCAAGGAGTTATGGAAATCGAAGTCAGAATATTGTAGTATTTTGTAATATATGGAATTCGTATATTTGACTAAGTATATCAGGCGTGTGAAGCATAATTGATTTATGGAAAATTCCTACTTATATGGAAATGATATATTCGAATATATGTGATAGTTTAATATAAGGTAAATTCCTTTATTTATGGGATTTGGATATGCTTCAAGAAGCAGATTTGGAATATGAATATTGTGGAGATAATCAAGGAGTATTCCAATATGTTCGTGGATATAAATTGGGACCAACGCGACTGCATAACTCACAGACTTAATAGAAAAAAAATCTACATACAGATTTTTTATCTTTCGAGAATTGCAAAGAGCCAGAATTCTATGTTCCAACATACAAACCTGCTACACAAAGTTCAGAGTCATATGCCTTAATTCCTTGGGAGGAGGAGATCCTGCGTCGACGAGTTTCGAGGTCAGAGGGAGTCTGATCAATGCGGATCGGTAGCAAGGGGAGCTTACAGGATTCACGTTATAGTTAGATAAGATAAGTATAATTGTATGGTGTACTTTGTACTGTATCTTTCTGATTAGTGGATTCATTCTGAACTGGGCCATGCCCCGCAGATGTAGGTGGATTTCACCGAATTGCGTAACCAAGTCTTGTGTCTTTTATGCTTTACTTTATTGCATACTTGATTAGATAGGTTATGTTGGAACACAGTAGTAATAATTGAATTAATTAGGTAAAACCAAATTTCATAGAGATTGAAACTCATTGTTTATACCACTCAACAACTAATTGTAATTAATACACACAAACCTTTATTACTTCACCAATCATTGCTACAACTGACTGAGATTCTATATGTGTGTTATCAAAACAGAAATTGTATAATAACAGAAATCACTGCTACTGTGTTATTTAAAACAATGGGATGCTTTGTTCATCCTTGAAGAAATTCTGGGGATCAACCTGTCTCTTCACCATTGCCAACCTCTTAAAATTGTCAACAAAGTACTTGCTTCCCCAAAACTGTTCAGCTTCTGAAAAACTCGTTACACCATCAACCTTATTCACACCAAAGTCAAGATCTTTGTAATTCAGATAAGCCCTTCTTGGCGCTTTCGAAACGTAGGGGGTCATGTGTTCATAAATCATCCTTACCCAGCTTGTATGATGGTCTGACTCAGTGGCGTTATCCCACTGCATCATGTACTGAATGTTAAACAGAACATCTTTCCTGTGTGGAAACGGAAGGTCGCTTGCCGGTATCTCATCCATTCTTCCTCCATAAGGCTCGAAAATCAGGAGGGAGTTCTGATCCTCCAGGCACCATTTCCACACTAATTCCAGGGCCGGTTTTGAGAGAGGTTGAGTCACGTAATCTGAAGTAGCCTTGGCGAATCTCAACGGGTTTGGCAGCGGTATCCTAGCTCTCAGATTCTCTAAAGTGTTGTTTATGTCTCGATAAGCGAAGAAAAACACTGATTGAATCCAACTCATTTCGTTACAATCTTGCCTTTGCAACCCGAGTTCAGGGAAATTTTTGTTCAGCATTGCCACTAGTTCATCCGCCCTGCCTTGGTACAGCGTCTCAAATGAGATTTGAATAGTTCTCCCTCCACCATTAACTCTCATTGGGCTGATCATCAGTCTCATGAACAAGTCTTTACTGAAGTTTCGCCCGATCGTCTGCCATTTGTACACAAGATCCGTGGCACCCTGATCCCCTCTCCTGGAGACTCTGAGAGCAGTAACAACTGACGGAACTTCCAAAAGCCTGATTTTCCAGGAAAGTATGACACCAAAGCTCCCTCCTCCGCCTCCTCTGATAGCCCAGAACACATCCTCCCCCATGGATTTCCTATCCAGAATGCGCCCATTCGTGTCAACTATGATGGCATCAATCACATTATCAGCTGCCAGACCATACTTTCTGCTAAGAGTTCCGAACCCGCCTCCACTAATATGCCCGCCAGCGCCAACAGAGGGACAGGTCCCAGCCGAAAACCCGAGTTTAGAGCTTTTCCGCCTGATTGAGTAGTACAATTCTCCAAGCATAGCTCCACTCTGAACCCATGCCGTGTTTTCTACTACACTAACATTAAC
This sequence comes from Rubia yunnanensis, assembly GCA_037428765.1. Classification (NCBI taxonomy): domain Eukaryota; kingdom Viridiplantae; phylum Streptophyta; class Magnoliopsida; order Gentianales; family Rubiaceae; genus Rubia; species Rubia yunnanensis. Next base: position 73,787,486 of record CM075067.1, read on the forward strand.
AGCATTGAGGTTCTGAAGATCGAGGAGCACGAACGGGACCGGGGACCTGAAGGAGAGGCCCTCGTAGTCATGCCCGCCGCTTCGGGTCCTCAGCGGCACGCCGTGTTGCTTGCCACACCTCACGGTGGCCTGGACTTGACTGTAGGTCGAAGCTTTCACTATGGCTAACGGTTTAACCGCGGTGTCGGAGTTTAAGAACCTCTTGTTTTGAACCGTGGAGTACAAGAGGGATGTGTAGGAGGAGTTTGTTGGAAAGTATAGTAGAACGTTGGTTGATGATGATGATGGAAAATTGGTATCATGTGTAATGCATCGGATGAAATTTGTGGGTATAGTTTGGGAATATGAGGATAAAAATTGAAGCAAATGGGAGATGATCAAGAACAGTGCAACGTTAGAGAAGCTCAATCCCTCCATTTTGTTCTCCCTGAGGCCTGGGTGTTTGAGAGAGAGATTATATTAAACTCATTTTTTATAAAGAGTTTGGGTCAAAGATGTATTGCTGTAACATATAATAAAACATTATTTGAAAGATATATCAAACATTATTTGAAAGATATATCATGACCCGTAAAAGTTGATCAAAAGGTGTGCACATTCAACTGGGACGGAGTAATAGTTCTTTCAAAACTAAATGATTTATAAGAACTAAATGACTTACATGTAAAGGTGTTGGACTACTTTCACTTAGTACCAATTAGTTTTAATATGAAAAATTCAAAAAATTCAAAATTTAATATGGTATCAGAGATCATGTTGAATTTATTGGGCCGATATATGGATCCTTTTAATTTGGCCCGATATGAATCGTGGAGTATTTTCACTTTGGCATTTGAGGAAGTGTGTTAAAAGATATATCTCATATCAAGAACTAAATATCTTATAAGAACTAAATGATTTACATATAAAATTTTGGGTTAGCTCAAATTAGTGTCAACTGATTTTATGGTCGAAGCAAAAGATACCTAAAAATTTAATAAAAGATCTGAAACGAGAACAAGTTGATCCAGAACAAAGAAGAAGAAAAAACTGAGTACAAGTGGAGGAAGCGTCCCTGTCACCCGCTTCAATTGTTGCAGATAATTGAAGGTGACAACCAAGATATTCTATGAGAACGGGAAATGTCCAAGTTTTTCTATAACACAAAAGAATCCTTATTGAAACTAGGTCAATTATATAGGGTAATTATATAGGGGTTGATATATCACACTCTGTATTTTACTAGTTACGCTCTAATATGTATATATATGTGTATTATTGTTTTTAATTTAATATTTTTGTTGAATGAAAATTTATATTTAAAAGTGTGAGGTTAAAATGTGTTGGTTATAAAATTAGGGAAAAATTTGACTTTCACCATTTTTGGATCTCCTCCTCCTGAACCCGCCACCACCGGCGACCACTACCTGCCGCCAGAGACTGACCGCCGACCGCCGTTCACCAACGCCGCCGATGACCACCAACCACCGTACATTGCCTGAATCTCGCCGGAAAAGTAAGTTTTCCATTTTAAAAAATATTTCTCTCATGAATCTGGCCGGATTCTGAATCTGAAATGGGTTTGATTTTTCTGGCAATCTGTTAGAATTTGTTAAAATGGTTAGAATTGTTAGAATTGGGGATTGTTAGAAGGGAAGGGAGACGGTGAAAGTGAGGGAATTGTCGGGCGAATGGTGAAAGTGAGGGAAAGGAGGGAGACAGTGGGCGGGAGAAGAGGGAGATGGTGGCGGCGTCAGACGGGAGAGGAGGGAGACGGTGATGGCGTCGGAAGGGAGAGGAGGAGGATGGTGGTGGCGTCGGGCGAGATAGAAGGGAGTTGCTGGTGGCATCGGAAGGCAGAGGAGGGAGATGGTGGTGGCACGGTGGTGGTGTCGGGCTAGAGGAGGGAGACGGGGAGACGGTGGTGGCGCGGTGGTGGTGTTGGGCTGGAGAGGAGGCACGACGGCGGCAGGGTATGGATGTGGTAGTGTACCTGTGAAGAAGACAGGATGAAGAAGATGGATTTCTACTTATTTTTAATATTTAAAGATTTGAATTAAAAATTAATATTTTATTCTGAAAACTGTAAATAAAAACTTGGAAATTAAACTTCTGAAAACTGTAAATAAAAACTTGGAAATTAAATCTTTTATGTATTGTTAAGAATTTGTTCTTTTACGTTATATTTACATTTTTCTATGCATGAGTAAATATGTACTTTATTATAATAATATATAAGATAAAAAATTACATGAGTAGGTGAAAATGTATTTTATGTGCAATTTTTTTTTCATAAGTACTTTGAAATTATGTATTTTTTTTCATATTATGTAACATTTTATTTCTATTTATGTTATTTTATTTTCTCCTATAATTAATGAATTGTTAAGATAATAATTATATATCCTGTGTTACAGATGAACACTGATGGCAGACCCATTGATGAAGGTCGTTGTATACGACAAAGGGGGATTAGTGTGTCGGCCAGACAGGCGAGAGGTCGTGCCATTGTGCAGGAACAGCTGCAGGAAACCGTGCAAGATCATGAGGTACCAGTTGAGCAGCCTTCTCCAAGGCCCAATGATGTTTTTGATCCCATGCCAACCTGGGATGGTCCAGAACTCAACATTCTCACTACCGGAGAGTGCATTCAATCCGTGACGAAGTAGGCTGACAATCAATGTTCGAATTACAGGTTGGGGATCAAGCACCCGCATGTAGCCCACTAGATGGTTGTGGTGTAGAGCCACCACTCGACGCAGAGGGCAGGCAGGGTACATGCATTGTTCCCCTTAGTGGCCAACCTGCGATGACTTTGCAGGTGGAGGTTGGAATTGCAGCACCTATTGGTGGAGGAGGTAGACATACGTACAAGAATAGAGCTGGTCGATTTGCCCAATCTTCAGGTGGATCGTGCAATGTTGGTGAGGCTGGGATTGAAAGGGGTGTTAGGAACAAGAGAAAGCATGTTGCTGATGAAACATGGCTTGTGCACGGATCGATGGGTGGTGGCCCGTAAGATGTCCTTATTATACCAAGCTTTGGAGGCCATGTTGCAGTTGATGTTTGGAATGGTATAGAGCGAGATGTGCTGAAATGCCACACTCGTGCAATTCTTTGCAAGCAGCTAATCACCACACTTCCGGATTGCAGCGATGTTGTTCAGGCCAGTTAACGTGCGACCGGGTTGTCGCACCTTCCCGCTATTATGTTCAAGTACCTTGATATGGTGTTGATGGCCAATTTGTATCTATAGTTGGGAATTGCCTCCAGGACTAAGGCCTGCGGCCTATGTGGATGTTGCACGATGCTGCAAGCATGGATCTATGAGTACTTTCCCATGTTTCGGCCAAGACTGAGTACATTGCCAGCTTTTCCAGGATACGCCAACCGGTGGCACTCAGGGGAGAAAATTGGGAAGGATACTCAGCGTCTGGTGACCATCGGCATCAACTGGATGCTTTACAGGCTCACCAGGTATGACTATCATGTTTTTAATTAATTGTGAGAATTGTAGGTAGATTGGATGCCATATGAATATTACAGTTTCTGGAAACAACTACAGGTGGATTGGTTGCCATATGGACCTGACGTGGTTAGGGATGCGAAGGGGAGGACTCATTATCGCGGGGTGATTCAATACATTGAAGTAATGGAGGCGTACATGACAGACCGTGTGGTGCGCCAGTTTGGTGTCGTACAGGGTATACCGTACAGCATTAGGATTGTGCCAGAACCCTACACCAGACTCGGTGATCTTTCTGGCTATTCAATGACCTACTCATGGATGATGCAGTTGACTTTATGGGACATGGCACACGCATGACACAGTGGTCAACTAGCCGAGTATCCTATGCAACCGGTCAATCTGACTGTACCTTGGAATACGAGGATTGGTTCATGACTCATTCTCACCCATTAATCACAAATCCTGTATATGATGGTACTAGTTGCGGACCAGATACAACCAATCTTAATTTACTGGTAAGTTTTCTCTAACTGTTTGCTTTAGTTAAATATATTAAATCTATTTATTCGTTATGATAATATGTATTTCCTGTATATCATTTGTTGAATGATATGATGAGCGACTTGGATCCGTTTGACTCTACAAACATTCATGAAATTGTCGACCCGCGTATGAATGAGTTGTTGGCTACCTGGATCCGTCGTCGCAAGGAGTATCACAGATGCCATGATTATGAACCCATTCCTTAGGTGTCTGGTTCATTTATGTTTGAGCGTAATGTTTCCTTTTTAATTTGTTCATTAATGTACCTCAAATTCATTGTTATTTTTGGTTCACTTATGTACTTCGAACTTCTTGCTTATTATTTTTTGTTTCTGTAACCCGAACTCTTTGCTAATCTATGTTTATTTTTGTACGCCGAAATTTTTCGTTGTGTTCAATACCATAGCAAGTCAATTCACTACATTATGAGAATATATAAATAAAATTCTGAACATAGTTTGCAAGAATAATAGTCCCACACAACTATTAATTATGGGGCGCGTATGCTTTGTTCCAAGTCATCATCCTCCTACGGAAAGGTAACTCCCACCAAACAACATCCGACTTCCTGCATATGGTCCACAAGTTAACCACAGGGGGCATGGGGCAGTTTTCCTTCACATGTATCCTTACAAAATGGCTTGCGCTGCGAGCATATACAATGTGTAGCTACCTCCTTGTTCCATCCTCGCTCCCGCCCGCTCTCAATGGCAGGACTGAACAACAATAATCTCCCGACCCATTCTCTACAATGTAGTATAAAACTACAACTGTGTTGTAGTAGGAGGCGACAAGAAACATATCCGCAATGACTGCAAACCAATGTTCACGTCCACATGGACCTTTAGTGTGGCGTATACGAGCTTTGGCTAATTCAACGTTGTTCTTCGAACCGTATATTGATAACTCGTTAAATACTGTGTGGCGCCCCAAACCATTCACCTTAACCATCTACATGAAAGGCATCAGCAACGCATCTAAAGCCACAGTTTCCATCACTCAAAACATCGTTCCAACCCTCGATGTAACGCCTGATAATGTGGGGGACACTTTCAAGGTATGGAAATGTCGCTGCAAGAGAAAACATTTAGATTATTTTCAGTCTCATGAAGTGGTCTTACTATTCATTGCAATTCAAGACTTGGATGAATAATCGATAGACTTACCGTATCGAATACCTCTCCCTCATGTACCACACCCCGGTGACCTTGAACTACGCCCACTTAGAGATGGCATGTACCGCCTGTTCACATACTCGTGGTAGCTCGGTGGTCGCCTAGTTGATCTTGACTGAGGGGGATGCTCGATTGGTCTTCCACGTGCACTAGTAACATTGTCTGGCTCTCCAATTTCATTGTCCTCTGGATGCAACTACTTGTCTATGTAGCTTGAAACCCGACGGAGAACTGATGGGCCGCAGCAGACCACCTCCTCCAATTGACTGTTGAACATTGCTTAGTCCTGATCACCCCTAGAAATATTTTCCCTGTTCTGCAAGTCATTACCCAATACCAGTGTCTTAAAGAGTGGATTAATGTCATTCAAATACAAGGGGATTCCTTGTTCAATTGCCATCCACATGATGCAAGCACATGGTATTCCGTGTGTCGAACGTAGTACACAACCACAATATGTATAAACCTGTGCTCCGAGTGTTTCCATCCTCCTGTGCTCAGACGTCAATTTATCCAGACAATATTTTGACACATTATTGAACAATTTGTTGAAAAGGACTCTACGGTGCAATGTGCCAATGAGCGTTCTTGATTTCTCAAGGTTATCCTTGATCATAGCAATTTTCCAGGCTATCTGCAGGTCGACATGCCTCCATATCGTATCCAGGGAACCAGTTGATGTTTGTAACCACCATTTCAATGACGAGTGTGCACTTTTGACCCAACATGTAGTTGTGTTCCCAAAATGAAGAAATCTATTCGTCCATGCCTGAACAAATTTCTCCTTGTGGGGGTTGAGCCATGTGGTCTCAATGTAGCTAATAACAGCTTCGCTCCAAGACCAACTAGCCCTCAGATCTACCAATGCAGCTTCATAGGCAGTAACGGTGGAGGCATTGCAAACCTGTGACCATGCACCATTCTTGAAGGATACCCCGTTCCTCTTATTCCATGTTAACACTGTAACACGTGCCTCCACATCCTTGTTATTATGCCAAGTGCAAAGCAAATGCTTCGAGTTCGGAAACACTACCCGAATTGGCCTCCATCTCACGATCGGTGACCACAACCTCAGGGAACGGTCCATCGACAAGCAAGCTTCTAAGTGTGTTGAGAACCCACTCATAAGTATCTGCCATATCTTCGACAACAGCTGCGTAGGTGATTAGGAAATTTGTGTTGCAAGAAGACATACCAACCATCTCAATGAATGGCATGCCGTATCAATTAGTCTTGTACGTTGAATCGATGACAACAATCCATAGATAAGTCTGAAATGCCACAACAGCTTTGGGATGAGCCATGAATAAATGAGTCAAAGTACCATCAAGTGTTGAGCGGTGACAGTAATATACCCGTTGGAGGTGGCAAGATGCAAACAATTCTCAGATGTGTTGCGTCCGCCTAGCCTTTGCCTTCCGTAGGCCAATTGCTCATTGTACACCTGCTTAATGGTTTGATGCAGGTCTGGAAATGAATGACTGAGGTTCACATTGATATGCCTGGGAGTTGTCTCTGCATTCGTCAAATGTCTTATCATTTGTTTTGCCTCTGCATGGAGCCTGCTACTCTGTCTATGCCCCTCAGCGTACACTGAAAACTGGTGGTTGTGCATCCCTCGTCGAGAATCCTTGCATGGTACTACATTCCAACCCTCCCCTATGCTACTCTCTCTCTCTCTCATGACAATCATGAAAGGGCAATCACAACTTCTTATCGATGTGTTACTTCGTCGGACAACATCTGAATTGCTCATATCGACAACCTTATCATTTCGACCCCGATTGCAAATACAATATATCCTAAGGGGACAATTCTTATTTTTTTGTATGACCCCATGACAAGTTCAAATCTTACACGACGAGCATTCCGTTACAGGTAGGAATAAGCTTCGATGTGACTTGGAAACACATTTGTGGTTGCGAATGCGGAGTAACCATTCCCCCCTGCAACCGCTCCATATGACCCATTGCCATCCTTAAACAACAATATATATCAAGTAATTCGTTGCACTCAAATATAATACCAAACGTTATGATGCCATAAATCATTCTAATAACTAATAAAATATAACAATTAATTTTTTTCATAAGTGCATAAAAGATACCTACACATATTTAAAGTATAATAATTCTCAGTACTAGTCATGAAATCTATAACCACATTAAAAAAATACAAGACATCTACACATTCCTATAACTTAGTTATACAAATTTTGTTATATCATCATTGGTAGAACCATATGTAATGAACTAGTGTATATCACCATTAGCAGTCCCAAATTATAACGTATTAGTAGTGCCAAATGAACTAACGTACTAGTACAATCAATTTTAAACTAAGAAAAATCATCTAACTAAGAAAAATCATCTATCAAATGAACTAACATATTAGTAGAACCAAAATTATAACTATGATAAATCATCTAACTGAGATAAATCATCTATCAAATGAACGAACGTATTAGTAGAACCATATTATTTAACAAATTAGTAGTACCATATTAATGAACTAAGGTATTATTATCTAATGAACTAAAAACAAATTCACGTAAATAAGATTAAAAAAATGAATAAAAGTTAACTATAATAAATCATAAAAACTTAATCAATTTAACTATAATAAATCATAAAAACAAGATGCACTAACTAAAATAAATAAAATTTAACTATAATAAATAAAAAAAAAACTTAATAAATTTAACTATAACAAATCATTAAAAAAATATTCACGTAACTATGAATAAAATTTAACTAAAATAAATCATAAAAACTTAATAAATTTAACTAAAATAAATCATAAAAAAAATTCACGTAACTAAAATGAGTAAAATTTAACTATCATAAATTATATTATGAGATAGAATATAAGTTTCTACTTAAACAACTAATAAATCATAAATTTAACTATTAATTATTAAAAAAATTAACACTTTTATTTAAAAAATACCTCTGAAGACATGGAACTTTCAACACCCAAATTTAGAGTAAAAATTATGATATTATCTACCCCATGAGCATTTTTACAGCCTATTTTATAGAAATTTTGTTCATTTTTTCGAATTAAATGGAGTAAATAGCATTAAATGTGGGCAGGTGGTAGTTAGGCAAAGGAGAACCGCGCTGGGGAAGGAGAGGAAAGCTGGAAGAAGGGTAAGGAGAACCAAAAATGAGAGAAAAGGAGAAGAAGGCTAGGAAAGAAAGGAGAACCGGAGGCAATAAATGGAAAGGAGAACCAAAAAGGGATTGGGAAGAGAACCGGGAAGGGAGACCCGGTTATGATGGTGGGAAGGAAAACCGGCCGGGGAGTGGGAAGAGAATCGGGAAGGGAGGCCTGGTTCATATCTTACCATAGAAAATGGGCAGGGATGAGAAACGGAGAACCGGAGAAGAACTAGAGAGCCGGAGAAGAGAACGGGGCCAGCGAAGAACTGGAGAACCGGAGAAGAACTGGAGAACCGGAGAAGAGAACGGGGCCGGAGAAGAACTTAAGAGCCGGAAAAGAGAATGGGGCCGAAGAAGAAATGGAGAGCGGGGGTCGGGGAAGGGAAGAAGACTGGGGGCCGGAGAAGTGAAGGATAACCGGAGCGGGGGAAGGAGAGGAGAGCGGGGGCCGGGGAAGGGAAGGAGAGCCTGAGCCAGAGTAGGGAAGGAGAATGGGCAGGAGAAGAAAATGAGAACGGGCTAAAGAAGAAGAGGCGACCGGAGAAGAAGAGAATAAAGTCCGGAGAAGAAGGGAAGAGGAGAAGACCAGAGAAGAAGAGGAAGGCCAGAGAAGAAGAGGAAGACACTGCCGGAGAAGAAGGGGAAGATACTGCCGGAGAAGCCGAGGAAGATGCTGCCGGAGAAAAAGACGCTGTCGAATAAGAAGATGATGCCGGAGAAGACGCCGGTTGCTAGAGAAAATGAAAACATCGGATTTCGAACTTACCGGTGAATTCCAGCGCCGCCGTTGACCACCGGCTGGCCGCCGTTTACAATTAGTTATTTATAACTAATCAATTTCATTTAAATTAATACAAAATACATAAATATTTAAATTGTACAAAATATAAGGCATAATCAAGTAAAATACAGGGCATGATATAACGATTCACATTATATAGTATGCGAGATACATACTGCATTGATTGCCAGCTGTATAATTTAGCACGCGAGATATGTACTGCATTGATTGCCAACGTATAATTTGGGTACAATTTACCGATTAGTTATAACCTATGAAAATTAGAATTTTAAAAAAATTTTACACCCGCGGGTGTACCCGGACGGTAGTGGGATGTGGCTCCAGGGCGGAAGCCCGATTTCGAAGCTCGGTAGCATCCCGTGTGGGAGCGTCAACAGTGGGTCCCGTGAGGGGCCTGCTGCTGCGGGCCCCTTCGGGTGGGCCTGCGGTGCGATCTCCGGAAGGAGACTTCTGACTTGGCGGTGGGGCCTCCTGGGAGTTGCGACGAGTACGGGACCCCGCATTGGCCATGGCGTTCGGATACCGTGACTTACCCCCTCGACAGTGCCTGTGGTGTCGGGTCGTCGGGGTGCCTAAGGCTGGCGTCACAGCCTTTAGAATTGCAAAATTTTGTTTTACACCAATTAATTGTTGGGCGAGATTATTTTGTAATTTTCAACGTAACTAATGGAGTGATATGATGTTCGTTTCAATAACTTTGAAATTTTTATAAAATGTATCACAATGTATAAATAATTATAAGACTACATTTTTTTATAGTCTCCTACAAAGTATCTTATACCATGTTTTGGTCCTCATTTGCAAATCAACCCTTAGATGGTACCCAACAGATTCAATACAATTTGTTTGGTCCCAAAAAGTGATATTCCAGTAAGACTAAATGGTTATCCGGCATAGCAGGGGTATAATGATAATTTTACTAATTATAAAGCATTTTCAATTAAAAAAGCATAATTTTAATATTTTCTTTTTCTTTATTTTTTTGCCGCTGCTGCCTTCCACTGCCGCCGCACCTCTAAGACACGAAGGTCACCTCAGCCACTGCTGGCAAGACACGAAGCTCACCTATACAATTCCCCATATAGCCCAGAATATATTCGAATAGAACGGGGCTGGAGAAGAACTGAAGAGCCGAAGAAGAGAACGGGGCCGGAGAAGAAATGGAGAGCGGGGGTCGGGGAAGGGAAGAAGACTGGAGGCCGGAGAAGGAAAGAATAAATGGAGTAGGGGAAGGAGAGTAGAGCGGGGGCCGGGGAAGGGAAGGAGAGCCAGAGCCGTAAAAGGGAAGGAGAACGGGCGGGAGAAGAAAAGGAGAACGGGCTGGAGAAGAAGAGGAGACCGGAGAAGCAGATAATAAAGGCCGGAGAAGAAGAGAAGAGGAGGAGACCAGAGAAGAAGAGGAAGACGCTGCCGGAGAATAAGATGCTGCCGGAGAAGACGCCGGTTGCCGGAGAAAACGAAAACATCAGATTTCGAACTCACCGTTGAATTCCAGCACCGCCATTGACCACGCCTGACCACCAAACGCTGACCATCGTTGACCACTACCGGCGGAGCTGATCGCCACCCGTGGCGCTGACCACCACCTGTCCAACCATTAATTATCATTAACTAGCCATTAATTATCATTGATGGTATATTTAATAATAATATTAATATAAATAATTATCATTGATTTACAATTAATTATTTATAACTAATCAATTTCATTTAAATTATACAAAATATAGGCACAATCAAGTAAAATACAGAGCATGATATAACGATTCACATTTTATACTATGTGATATACATACTGCATTGATTGCCTAACATTATAATTTAGCATGCGAGATTTGTTTTTTAAAATTTAACCATCCGAAGATGGGGGGAATTTATTAGGCTCCCCTAACCACATTGAAATAAGCCATAAAGGTGCAACGTGAAAGAATTCTTTACAAAAGATCATCCAATTGATAATCCAATAGCCGAAATAAGCTCTTGAAGCAATTGAGCACTTCCTTCCAAAAACGGTGATTCCACCAATTCAAAGCTAGAGAAAAAGACTAGAGAACATTGTTGTGCTAACAGAGGTCTATCCTATTATTCCTTCGGACTGAAATACCACGAACAGGTCGGGGAGTCGAGAGATCGAAACCCCTGTTTGTCAATGGTATGCAGCCGAATGGAAATGAAGAAATTATTTGCAGTAGACCTCCTGAGTAGCAAAAGGATTGTTGCAATCAGTGGATTTGACTAAAGGGGAGTGGTGCAAGCAATCAGCAGGAACTCCTATACTCTCCCTTCGCCATCAGATGAGTGGAGAAGAGGAAGTAGCTGCATCATTTCGGCAATAGATCTGCACAGGAAAGAAGAAAAAAAGGCAGCAGTTTCTATTCTAACCGTAAAGAAGGAGATTATATGATTAACTAGAGGATGCCCTTTAGAAGAATTTGATATCAGCAAAATTATAAACATACCCCAGCAAAATCACAGAACCTAATTCATATTATTGTCCGATAGAGTTCTAATTCGAATCCCGGGAAAGCCATTGGTATCAAGGAGAAAAAGACCCCTAAGAAATATGGGAACATTATATATATGTAAATCTCCCTGTAAATTATTTTCCATGGCAAATTTTGCTAAGAAATCAGCAGCAGAATTAGCTTCCCTGGGAGTGTGTTGGATTGGATACGTAAAATGTTTTAAATTTAGACTGCTGCAAATGGAGTAAAATCTCCACGGGCAGCGCAATGGATTCTGAATTCCTTTAACAGCCAATAGACAATCAGACTCAATCACACAACAATTAAGATCCAGTTCTGAGCACAAATCATAGCCACTTTTAATGGTTAAAAGTTCAGCATGAAGTGGGGAAAAGGATTGGAAAGTGTTAACTCTCATTTTAACCACCTCACCCTTCCAATTCCTAACTATAACAACAGATGAAGATAGACCACCAATTTTCCATGTAGCATCTGTATTTATTTTGTAACCATTTAGTGGTTTATTCCAACTGACAGCAATAATCGATTTTTTCATTTTTGGAAGGATTTTTGGAATGATTCTTGCTTGGGTCAAATCCTTATGCTTATCTATATTACCTTTCAATTGATGAGCTGAGAAAATTAAGTATATCAGTTATTTAATGTTCAGAAAACATGCATCAATTGAGAAAGATAGATTGTCGAAAAAGATTTTATTCCTGTAGGTCCAAAGAGACCATGTTGTGACTAATAGGGCAGCAGTAATCAAATTTTCCTGTATCTTAGTATTAGCCCTAAAGGAGAGATAGAAATCAACTCTACTCCTGAGGTTTCCAAAAAATGATTGTTGAAATTGTAGCAGATTACTAACTCTTTGCCATATAGCAATAGAAGAAGGGCAGGAGTTAAAAAAGTGATCCAAAGAATCTGAATGGTTCATGCATAGAGGACATTTGGAAGCTAAAGAGTAACCAAACCTACAGAGAATATTATCAAAAGGAAGGATTCCATTGAGTGCTCTCCACATAAGTACAGACATCTTTTTAGGAATGAAAGGGGACCAAACCTTGTAAAGATGTCTGATTGGTAATCTTTTTTGACTTATTATTTTGTATGCAGAGCTTATGGAAAAGTTCCCATCCAATGTTGGGGTCCAGACAAGCCTGTCTGCATGAGAGTGAGTCAGTTTTACTTCCTGCAAGAAATTAAGTGTATTGGTAGCCAGGTGAGGCTCCAGATTTGGAAGGATATAAGCTTTGTTAATTATGAATGACCTGAGGGAAATATCCATGAAGGGGATATCCACCTCATGGGGCCATTCATAGCACAGAGCTCCATCACCTTTCCAGTTAGCATTCCAAAAAGAACATTCTCCAATACCATATATAACTCTGGAGAGACTGTTAGCCTTGGCCGTGATTTTACAAATTCTATTCCATGTGTGAGATTTTTTGTAAGATTCAGGGAGTGACCATAAATGAGCAGACCACTGAGTATTGTTTATTTGAAGTTTCCACCATAGTTTACAAGAAAAAGCATCTACTATAGCATTTAGGTCTCTGAAGCCTATTCCATTTTCCTCTACAGGAAGGCTCATTCTTTTCCAGGATCTCCACTTTTTTCTTTCTATGTTATCACAGTTCCCCGCAAAAAAAACCAGAAGCTAGTTTTCCCATTTTTTAAAAACTATCTTTGGGGGACTTAAAACCGCAAACATGTGTGTGGGAATTGAAAGAAAACAATGGTTAATCAGTATGATCTTGCCTGCAGTACTTAGCCATCTATTCTTCCAATTATTAATAGATTTCTCCATTCTTTCCAAGATAGGATGATAGTGGACCTGTAAATTACGACCTGGAAAGATAGGGATTCCTAAATACTTAAAAGGGAAGGAGCCTTTCACCATTCCTAAAATCCTACATACAGATTGAACACTTGCCACCGAAGTGTTTGGAGCAACAAAAATTTCAGATTTTGCAAAATTTACCTTTTGACCTGATGTTTGCTCATATGCCCTCAGAAATTTTTTAAATCTTTTCAAATTGTTATGATTAGTGTTCAAGAAGACAGCTGTATCATCAGCATACATCAGATGGGAAATGGGGGAACAGGGCATTGGCAGAGAAAAATATTGCAAATATCCTATACTAAACAGTTTTTTAAGCCTCTGGAGAAGGCTTCAGACAAGATATTATATAGAAAGGGAGAAAATGGATCCCCCTGTTTAATACCTCTAGAGGATGCAAAAAAACCTAAAGTTATTCCATTTATTAAAACTGAAAAGTGAGCTGCAGCAATATTATGCATGAAGCGATGCACAAATTTACCATGGAAACCAAATTGGAGAAAAAATGAATTCAGGAAAGACCATGAGACCCTATCAAAAGCTTTTTGCATATCTAATTTAACTATCAGATTAGAAGCCTTAGATTTTCTGGACAGAATTCTGGTCATCTCTTGCATTTGGATAACATTGTCAGATATATCCCTACCTTTTATGAAAGCACTCTGCTCAGGGGATATAATTAATGTTATTAGGGGTTTAATCCTTTCCATTAACATCTTTGAGAAAACTTTATTCACAAAATTAGATAGGCTAATGGGTCTGAAGTCTGAAAAGGTGATTGGGATTGGTTTTTTGGGGATTAAGGTCAGCCAGGTGCTAGAGATGGCCTTAGGGATATTAATACTAGTTAGGAAATCATTGGCAGCATCTAGAAGATCATCCTTAATAGTGTCCCAGAAAGAAGTGTAAAAAGCACCAGAAAAACCATCAGGTCCTGGAGCACTAGATTTATTTAGGTCAAATACAGCAAATTTAAGTTCTTGGATATTAAAGGGTAACAGAGGATTTAGATTATGCTGATCCGTAATCACTTTAGGAATTTCTTTTAGGAAATGATGTAGATAAGTTCCCATTTTAAGAGGTTCCTCTTCATTAAGTAATTCCCGAAAAAATCTCACTCCTCCTTCTTTAATCAATTGTGGTTCTGATATCCAGTTCCCACTACCATCCTTGATTTTACTTATTCTAGATCTTGCTCTCCTTTCCCTAATGGAGTGATGGAAGTAACTAGTGTTTGCATCCCCATATTTAAACCAATTTAACCTAGCCTTTTGCTTCAAGAAAATATTATTTTCTTTTTGAGCTCTCATTAGCATGTCTTTTGATTTGATTAGTTCAGCTAGGATTGATTCATCCTGTGTTTGCTGGAAAGAAATTTCCAGATCATTAACTTTGTTCTCAGAGAGTAGCAAATTTTGATTGACATTACCAAAGTGTGATTTATTCCATTGTTTAATTTCCAACTTTAGCCCCTTTAGTTTAAAAACAAAACTATGCATTCCACAGAATGGTTGCCAACTTGCGAGATACATACTGCATTGATTGCCAACTTATAATTTGGTTACAATTTACTGATTAGTTATATCCTACGAAAATTAGAATCACAAAATTTTGTTTTACACCAATTAATCGTTGGACGAGATTATTTTGTAATTTTCAACGTAACTAATGGAGTGATATGATGTTCGTTTTTATATATTGCAATGAGTTTCCAATAAATTTGAAATTTTTATAAAATGTATCACAGTTATAAATAATTATAAGACTACATTTTTTTATATTTCCCTACAAAATATCTTATACCATGTTTTTGTCCTCATTTGCAAATCAACCTTTAGACGATACCCAACAAATTCAAAACAATTTGTTTGTTCCCCAAAAGTGATTTTCCGGTAAGACTAAATGGTTATCCGGTATAGTCAGGGGTATAATGGTAATTTTACTAATTAAAAAGCATTTTCAATTAAAAAACCATAATTTTAATATTTTCTTTTTCTTTTTTTTACCGTTGCTGCCTTCCACTGCCGCCGTACCTCTGAGACACGAAGGTCACCTCAGCCACTGCCGGCGAGACACGAAGTTCACCCATACAATTCCCCACATAGCCCAGAATATATTCGAATAGAACGGGGCCGGAGAAGAACTGAAGAGCCAAAGAAGAGAATGGGGTCAGAGAAGAAATGAAGAGCGGGGGTCGGGGAAGGGAAGAAGACTGGAGGCCGGAGAAGGGAAGAATAACCGGAGTAGGGAAAGGAGAGGAGAGTGGGGGTCGGGGAAGGGAAGGAGAGCCGGAGCCGTAGAAGGGAAGGAGAACAGGCGGAAGAAGAAAAGGAGAATGGGCTAGAGAAGAAGAGGAGACCGGAGATGCAGAGAATAAAGACCGGAGAAGAAGAGAAGAGGAGGAGACCAGAGAAGAAGAGGAAGACGCTTCCGGAAGACACTGCCGGAGAAGCCGAGGAAGACGCTGCTGGAGAAGAAGATGCTGCCGGAGAAGACGCCGGTACCGGAGAAAACAAAAACATCATATTTCGAACTCACCGGTGAATTCCAGCGCCACCGTTGACCACCGCCTGACCACGAAATGCTGACCACCGTTGACCACTACCGGCGGTGCTGACCACCACCTGTCCAACCATTAATTATCATTAACCAGCCATTACTTATCATTAATAGTTAATTTAATACTAATGTTAATATAATTAATTATCATTGGTTTACAATTAATTATTTATAACTAATCAATTTCATGATAATTTATTAAATATTATTCTTACAATACTTTTCAAACTGATTTTTGAAATTAATATTTAGTCGACTCTCTATAGTTACTAATTCAAAATCATAATTTTGATGAGACATCTCTCGTTATTTGACTATTATTCATTAGATTTATAAATTTAGTCGTGCGCATTTTTAACTTAACCTTGTGTATTCACATTTGTTATGAGTTGACTTTACGTACTAGTAATCATATGTCTAAAAACCTCATTTGTCATTAGTTTAACGCATAACTAAGTTAACTTGGTTCCATATTAAATGTTAATTGAATTTTTATAACTACATTTGTTTTGGGTTGATTACATGTAGGGTTATATAGTTGATTTATCAGGTTGAATTAAGTTCGTGTTAAATCGGGTTTGGGTTGATCTCGTGTTCGTATTCAGGTCGGGTTTGGGTCCAAATTATTGGGTCATATTCAGGTCGGGTTCGGGTCTAAATTATTGGGTCATATTCGAGTTTTGGGTTGAATTCGGCCGTGTCGGGTTCAGGTACATGTCAATATTTCTCAGGTCAAAATAAGGTTTCGAGTTGAGTGGATCGTGTCAGGTCGGGTTTGGGTCAATATTTCTCGGATCAAATTGGATTTCTGGTTAATTTGGTCGTGTCGGTCCAGGTTGGGTTCTCGGTTCGGGTCAGAGATTGACAGCTCTACCTCTACTGCTTTATAAGCATTATACAGGTGTGATAGGGCCAATAAGTGACTATACGTAGTTATCCTATCAACCACCAATAAGATGGTATCATACCCCTCTGATGCAGGTAATTTATCTATGAAATCCATGGAAATGTTTCTCCAAGCTTGATTGGGTATTGGCAGTGGCTGCAATAGTCCTAGGGTGTAGAAAATAAGGGTAATGATTGTATGTCTTTGTTCATGAACCCATGATACATTATATAGTGGTACATGATATCTATACAAGCTAGGAAAAGGTAAGGACACCTATACCAGCTAAGAAAAGGTAATAAACTATAATTACAACTACAAGTAATATTCTAATTCCTTAATACTCCTCCTCAAGTTGGAGCATGGGGATCTGAAATGCCGAACTTGCCAAGTAAGGAATGAAAATGGATACGTCCGAGAGCCTTAGTGAACAAGTCCGCATGCTGGTCTGACGTGCAGATATGTTGAGTAACAATAGTGCCAGATTGAACAAGATCCCGGACAAAATGATAATCAACTTCAATGTGCTTTGTGAGTTTATGGAAAACTGGATTGGCCGCAATATGAAGAGCAGATTGACTGTCACAAAACAACCGCATAGGAGAAGAGTGCAAAACCCCTAAGTCCTTCAGTAAAGACTTAAGCCATAACAACTCACAATATGCAACATCCATAGCACGATACTCAGCTTCAGCAGAAGACCGAGAAACAGTAGGTTGCTTCTTAGTCTTCCAAGACACAGGAGAATCACCAATAATTACAAAATAACCAGAAAGCGAACGTCGAGTAATCGGGCAAGCAGCCCAATCCGACTCACAGTAAGCAGTCAATTGTAACGTACTACGAGAAGAGAGAAATAAATCTTGACCAGGATGACTCTTCAAGTAGTGCAACACACGAACAATAGCTTGCTAGTGAGGAAGACAAAGAGACTTCATGAATTGTGCAAGAGTATGAACTGAATAACTAAGTTTGGGATGAGTGATAATCAGATATGTCAGTCGCCCAACCAGACGTCTATATTGTTCCGGGTCATGGTAAGCTGAACCTTCAACACGTGCCAAATCATTCTGTTGCTCCATCGAAAAATCAGTCGGTTTAGAGGCAGATAAATCGGTGTTTGATAAAATGTCCAAAGCATATTTCCTTTGCGAAAGAAACATCCCCTCCGGTATTCTAGCAATCTCTATGCCCAAAAAATACTTAAGCAGACCCGGGTCTTTCGTATGGAAACAAGAACTTAAGTATTTCTAGAACTCAGAAATGAGTGCAGAAGAACTACTAGCAATGACCAAATCATCCACATAAACCAGAACATGTAAAGAAACTGATCCCCATGAAAAAAACAAAGAGTATTTGGCCTTACTTTGAATAAATCCAAATGCTTGTAAAGCCTAAGCCAACTTAGCAAACCAATTTCTGGGAGCCTAACGAAGACCATAAAGAGATTTATGAAGACGACATACCTGACCATGGGTTACAACATAGCCGGGTGGGGGTCGCATAAAAATATCTTCATGCAAATCACCATGCAAGAAGGCATTATGGACATCCATCTGATTCAGTTCCCAACCACGAATGACCACAACAGACAAGAATTAGCGAACATAACTCATATTCGTAACCGGAGCAAAGGTCCCAGTATAATCAATTCCTTCAACCTGGCAATTTCCAAGAACCACGAGGCACACCTTATGACGTTCAATAGTACCACTTGACTGGAACTTCGTCCGGTAGACCCCTTTGCACCCAATCACCTTCTTATTCACAAGTAGAAGAGCCAATGTCCATGTCTGATTGCGCTCTAGCGCAGTAAGTTCTTCAGTCATAGTATCTCGCCAATGGGAATGCCAGGAAGCCTCGAAATAAGTAGTGGGATCTGCACTAGATGTTACTGCACAAAAAAATCTAGAATGCATACTGAAAAAATTATCACAATTTACATGATTAGTAAGTGGATAGAGAACACCTGAGGAAAGTGATGATGCATGAGTGAACGGAGACGTAAGGGGGGAGGGTCTTCAGTAGTAACAACACATGCATGATCATCACAATCGTAATCTTCCAAGTAAGGAGGCGGTCGGCAAGCACGAATACTCTATTTGACAGGTGGAAAATTGGCAGTGGAACCATCCGGAGACGGAGATACGGAAAAAGGAGACGTTGGCAAGGAGTGATCGGCTGCGGCCGACGATGATTGACTGATGACGGTCGGTGGTGACTGACTGGTCATGGACGATGGTGACTGACCGACGGTGGATGGCGGCGACTGATCGGCGGCAGTCGACGGTAACTGACCAGCGGCGGCCTGCGACAACTGACCGGCGGCGGTCGGTGGTGACTAACCGGCAGTGGCCGGTGGTGATTGTCCGGCAGCGGCAACTGACCGTTGACAACTGATGGCATCGGCCGACGGTGACTGGCCGGCGGAATGAAAATTCCGTGTGACTCAGGTAGTGAGCTGGAGGAGACCGGTGGTAATGTGGTGGTGCTGCCCGATTCATTTGAAGGGGCCGGAGATGGAGTAGCAGAATACGGGAACTGGTCTTAAAAAAAATTGGCATCCCAATTGGTAAAAATCACAGGATTCTAAGTAAAAAAGGCGATAGCCTTTTTTTCCGGCAGGATAACCAAGAAATAGACACCACCGACTTCTTGGGGAAAACTTGTCACGATATCTGGGAACATGAGCAGCAAAACACAAGCATCCAAAAACTCTTAATGATGAGTAATTTGGAGCTTGCCCATAGAGCAACTCAAAGGGAGTACGACTATTGAGATGCTGTGTCGGTGTTCGGTTAATCAAGTAAGCAGTAGTAAGAACACATTCTCCCCAAAGCTCAATAGGAAAACAGGCTTGGAATCGTAAAGCACGCGCCATATTGAGTAAATAGCGATGCTTTCTTTCGAAATGACCATTCTGTTGTGGTGTGTCAACTATAGATGTCTCAAAGATGATCCCAGATACCGTAAAATGAGATCGTAAAGGCAAAAATTCAGTCCCATTATCAGTCCGAATATGTTGTATGGTCTGGATCCACTGGTTCTTCACTAAGGCACTAAATTCTAAAAATCTAGAGGCTACTTCAGACTTAGCCACTAATAAATAAACCCAAACAACTTGGAAATAATCATAGACTATAGTCAAAAAATAAATGCACCACTAGAAGATTGAGTTCTATAAGGACCCCAAACATCACAATGTACTAATTCAAATAATGCAGTAGCATTTGTAGAACTCAATGGAAAATTATGTCTAGTCTGTTTTGCTCTATAACATACAGAGCAAGGTATAGTAGTATTGTTTGTGCTAAAATCAAGAGTAGGAATAAAAGACAACACTGTAGATGATGGATGACCAAAACATTGATTCTATAAATCAGATGAAGAAACCAAAGCAACTATCGGAATACACTGCAGGATATAAGGACGAATGCGAGTATCCAACAAACAAAGCCAATAAACCCCCCTTTCTGTTCACCCACGCCAATCACAATCCCCATACTGATTTTCTGTAAAATACAATAATTTTCAGTAAACAAGGCTAGACATTTTAAGGCAGATAACAATCTAGAGCATGATAATAAATTGCATCGCAAAGTAGGTATGTAGAGCACATGAGTAAGGGTGACATCACCAAAACAAAATGACCCATATTGTGTAGCAGACGACACAGATCCATCAGGCAGTATAACATTCACAGTATTGGTAGTGGTAGTAATAATAGTACGAGAACCCTTGTCACTAGTCATGTGATAATAGGCTCCCGAATCAAGAATCCAGGGTAAAGTAGACTTACTTGACCCATGGTCAGATAATGAATAAAATTGATTAAATAAATGTATAGTCGTGCTCCATTGGTCATTAGACAGAGTAGGGCCAAAGTTTGATTGGGTAGGGACGTGACTAGAGAAAGCCGCCACCACTAGACTAGGTGGCGATGTGGCTGCGCCGACCAATGACGGCGAGAGAGAAAGTGCCGCGGTAGCACCTCCAGGCACGGTGGCGGTGGTGAATGTCCGAGAAGCTGGCGCCGACTTCTTGGCGGTGCTGGCTTTCTCCTTCAACTCCTGGAACCATTCAATGTAATTTTCTTGACCTTTCAACATGTTTGGTATAAGTTGTACACCTGGACCATCGCCAGAGCCAATAAAGTAAGGATCAATCGACATACGACCAATAGGTAGAACAGTCCGAAGACTAGATTACAATTGCAACTGTTTCAGTAAAGTTGCAATCACATCGTAACCACTCATATCCTGAAGCTTCAGGACCTCATGTGCAGTATTAAGACGAGCATGTTCTTCGGAGTCAGACATAGTGTAAAATCAGGTACATATTAGCAGCAGAGGACACACCACCGCGTTGAACTAGCGGCGACACGTGAAGGTTGGAGAGTTGTGGCCATGCGGCTGAACCAGTTGGCGGCGTGGAGCAGCTGCGGTGGAGCGGAGCAACGGCGCGTGGAGAGCGCAACGGCGGCGCGTGTGGTGATCCAGCGGCGGCAGGAGCTCGGGAATTTAAGGCAGCAGAAATTTTATATTAAGGTTTCAGAATTTTTGGCTCTGATAATATGTGGAAAATAAGGGTAATGATTGTATGTCTTTATTCATGAACCCATGATACATTATATAATGGTATATGATACTTATACAAGGTAGGAAAAGGTAAGAACAACTCTACAAGATAGGAAAAGATAATAGAATATAATTACGATTACAAGTAATATTCTAATTCATTAACATAGGAAGGGACAATATTCAAACTTGTTTCTTTGACATACATCACAAGCCTTCACAAATTCTAGTACTTCTCCTTGCATCCCTGACCAAAAGAAAACTGAGAATACCCTTTTGACTGTTGCCGTTTAGCCAAAATGGCCCCAATTGCAGAAGAAGGCATAGTTGAAAGAATATCCTTCTTTGCGGTACTTGCAGTCCATTTTCACTTAGAATCCCATGGCATAGTTGTATCTGATGAAGAAGTAGGCTCCTGAACAAGTGTTGCAATGATGGTCTGTGCTTCTGAATCCCTTTCATAGCTTGTTTCTAAGTATACCATCCACATAGGAAGTAAAGATGAATTGGTTATGACTCTGAGAGCTATATTAAAGGTGTTTTCCATGGCTTGATGGGACTGATTCATTGTAGGGTCATTGGATAATGCTTGACTTTAATGATTTTTCTGATTAAGATCTTTTTCTGTCTTATTGATCAAATAATCAGATTCTAAGGACAGTTCCGAGGGGTGCATTTCATATCTACTCCTTTTGGAATTTCTTCATGATCACACTGACCCCACTCCTGACTTCTGGTACCTTCCTCAGCTTGATCTATGGCAGTTTGTTTTTTCTCCTTCTGCTCTTCATGAAACTCTATGCTTGACTCTATTTAGATTTCCGATTGGCTATTTGAAGGGTTTTCCTAGTCCGCGTAGCCTGTATGAGCTTCACTTTTGTACGGGGGATATTCAACACCATAATTCACTCTTTTAGATGAAGCTGGTGTGGAGAATGATGGGACATCGTCCTTGGATGGCCAAGTCTGTGGATAATTTCTGTGGATCACTATATCTCGCCCTGTATTTTACTATTCTCGCCCTAATACGTATATAGTATGTATTTTTAATTTAATTTCAATAACTAAATTAAATTAAATTTAGATTGAATTAAATTGAGATTAGATTAAATTTAAATAAATTTAATTTAATTTAAAAATAAATCCGGGCGCGACCGCCGGAATCCACCGCCGAACTGCCGGAATCCGCCGCCGGACCGCCGGAATCCGCCGCCGGACCGCCGGAATCCGCCGCCGGACCGCCGGAATCCGCCGCCGGACCGCCGGAATCCGCCGCCGGACCGCCGGAATCCGCCGCCGGACCGCCGGAATCCGCCGCCGGACCGCCGGAATCCGCCGCCGGACCGCCGGAATCCGCCGCCGGACCGCCGGAATCCGCCGCCGGACCGCCGGAATCCGCCGCCGGACCGCCGGAATCCGCCGCGGACCGCCGGCTCCGGTTCGCCACCGGCTGGGCGCGAGGCGCCGCGGAGCGGCTCGCCATGGCCTGGGCGCGAGCCGTGGCGGGCTCCGCTCGCCACGGTCTGGGCCGTGGTCCGGTCGCCACCGCCCGGCCGCTCGCCACCGCCCGGCCGCTCGCCACCGCCCGGCCGCTCGCCACCGCCCGGCCGCTCGCCACCGCCCGTCCGCTCGCCACCGCCGGACCGCGAGCCGCCGCCGACCGCGAGCCACGGGCTGGGCGCGAGCCGGACCGGCGCCGCTCGCCGTGGCCTGGGCGCGAGCCACCGCTCGCCATGGCTTTGGCGCGAGGCGGACGCGGTCCGCTCGCCAGGGCACGGGCGCGAGCCGGAGACTCCGGCGACGGCGGTTTCCGGCGGTCCGGCGGTCCGGCGGCGGATTCCGGCGGTCCGGCGGCGGATTCCGGCGGTCCGGCGGCGGATTCCGGCGGTCCGGCGGCGGATTCCGGCGGTCCGGCGGCGGATTCCGGCGGTCCGGCGGTCCGGCGGCGGCGCCCGGATTCATTTTTAAATTTAATTTAATTTATTTAAATTTAATCTAATCTAAATTTAATCTACTCTAAAATCAATTCAATTTAGTTATTGAAATTAAATTAAAAATACATACTGTATACGTATTAGGGCGAGGATAGTAAAATACAGGGCGGGATATGGCAACACCCTAATTTATCTATGTTTTTAGGACTAGTGTAGTGGTTGTACTAATTTTTCTAAGAAACTTGTAACGTGTTGGTCGGTGTTATTTATCGCTTGTAACTGATTCATTGGTTTTTTTTTAATTTTATATAGGTGGTTGTTATATTGATAAGTGGTCTTTTAGTATTAATGATAGATTGCCTCTTGGGCCTTTTTCTATTTGTGCTTTCTTAAAAGTTGTCTGCACTGCGCAGTTAATAATGTGCCGATTTGGGGGGTTATTTCAATATACTGTCGTAGGGCGGTCTTTATCTAAGTCGAATGATTCCAAAGATGGATTTGGTGTTTTTGGGTATGGGGTCCTTGTTGGCTTTGAGCCTTGGGTATATGGATTGCCACCTCACGGGGATGGTAATTTAGTGACAATCATACGATGTTGCCTCGATGACCTCGAGGAGTTGGTGGAGTTTATGGGGTTACCCGCCGCATCAGTGGGAAGAATGGGCGTTCATGGTTGGGAGATTTGTATTAGGTGCACTAATTTGGTGTTTAGATCTTGCATCTACCCGTGACAAGAGGGAAGATGCATACAAAGTATGTTCCCTCTTTGTCCTAAGGTCTGTGGGGTTTACCGGGGGGGATGATCTATGGCTAGTTCAGTCATGATTCTGGATTTCATGGATATACAACCGAAGATATATGAATATATATATATATATATATATTAAGAAGCATGAAGATAACAATACCGCTTTGTGCCGATCCATGGATCAATATCACAAAAATTTGGGATTGATGAATTTTTAGCTTGATCATGAGCAGTACGAGCCAGTTGAGGGTTGGAAGGTCTATTATGAACAACAACTAGCTAGGATGCAGAAGTTGGATCAAAGAGCCTATCTGCTTATGTGCATATGAAAATCTTGCTTACTAGCGTCTTAAGAATTAAAGATTGTACCTTAGGTCCCCAAGTTGTGGGGTTGTCCAGACTTTGTGCCTCTATCCTTTTATATAAGCTTACATTTGTAATGATATCTAGTTATGGTGGCTCCCTACCTCATACTCCCTCCGTCCCAAGATTTTTGGCCTATTTACCTTTTGAAACTCAAAGCTGGTAAATTTTAACCTAAATATAAATTAGAGTAAATGACTTCTGTGGCCTTCGAACTATTGTCATTGCTCATCTTTGGCCCTCCACTTTTTTTCCAATACTTTTGGCCCCTGAACTTACAAAACTTGTAATTTGTAGCCATTCCATCCGGTCAATCCCTTAATGTATGGTCAAAGCATTAACATTAAGGGGAAAAATTGACATTTTCATTTTCATTTTCATTTTTCCTTTTCTTTTCCATTATCCTTTATTCTTTCTTTTAATTTTCCTTTTTCCCATTTCTTTTAATTTCCCATTGTTCACCACCACTTCAAGCTCTCATCTCCTCCACTCTCCAGCCTCTCATCTTCTCTCATCTCCGCCACTCTTTAGCCTCTCATCTCTACCACCGCCTCCGACCATCTGCCTCTATCTCAGCCCTTAAAAAAATCCAACTCACCGTCCTCCTCCTCGCCAAAAGTCCACTGCTTGTACCCCTTCGTGGCCCACTCTCGTCGAAGCTTTGGGAAACTCATCGCCAAAGAGGGAGTCGAGGGAATCATCTACCTCCGAGGCTAAGTTCTAGAGCTGGTGGCAAAATAAGGCGAAATAAGATTTTTATTCCTAATTTTAAACTAATTTATTGTTCCATCAGAAGGATTTGGTGGCTTCCAGTGCAATCAGTCTTCGGCAGTCAATAAGCTAGCGCAGATCTTTCGCTAGGTGGTTTCTTCGATTGTCTTTGGCGGGGAAGTAGCGGTAGGAGGGCCCAGAGGTTGTGCAAGAGCGGTGCAGGGATCTTTCGGTGGACGTGCAATGGAGCTTGGCTTTGTGGGTGGTTGCTCCACCGCGGCTTGGTGAACGAGTTAGAGAATGGGTGTTTTTTGGATAGAGAATGGATTGCTTGGAGCGGCCATGGGTGTTTTCTGGCGAGATTTAAGGAAAATCAAGGTGGCGGGGTGGAGTTTTTGGCAGTGGTGAGAAGTGTTTGAGGGTGGCCAGGCGGAGTTTTAGGCAGAGATGTGAAGTGTTTGATGGTAGCCGATTTGGAGTAAGGGGTAGGGTTTAGTAGGATTTTTGGAGTTTGCACCCCTGGATGATATAAGTATATTTAAATCAACCCAGCCCTTTTTTTCAATTGTGAGGGGTTAAATTGAAAATGAAAAGGAAAATGAAAAGAGAAAAGAGAAAAAAGATAAAGATAAAAGAAAAATGAAAAATGTCATTTTTACACCTAAAATTAATGCTTTGACCATACACTGATGGATTGGCCGGACGAAATGGCCACAAATTATCAGTTTTGTAAGTTCAAGGGCCAAAAGTATTGAAAAAAAGTGGAGGGCTAAAGGTGAATGATGATGATAGTTCGAGGGCCACATAAGTCATTTACTCTATAAATTAATACATGTATAATAAAATATCATGTGAGATATTGTTAGATTCATCTTCATATCTACTTTCTAAATATCAATTTTTTATACAAAAATGTTATATGTAGCTAGAGATATTGATGGTCAAACATGATCATTGAAGACTGTGAAAAAGTAAATAAGCCAATAGTTATGGGATGAAGGGAGTACTTTTTAGTGGTGGATGTGTTCCCTATGCTCTTGGTGCAGACTGGCCTTGCATGTTGTAATGTCGTGGGCACTGTCTATGCATAAGTTACTACTAGGTGGGGCATGACCCTTATTTTGTGAAGTAATATGTGATTTTCTTTCTTAAGTCGCAGGGTGGGGCGTTTGCCCTTATTGGGTGAAGCCACAAGTGATTTGCCTTCTTAAGTTTTGAGGTGGGGGTGTTTTATCTTAATTTGAAAAGTTGCGGGTAATTTGCCCGCTTAAGTCGCAGAGTGGGGAGTTAGCCCTTATTTTGCAAAGTCGTGGGTGATTTGCCTACTAAGTTGTGGGGTGAGGCGTTCACCCTTATTTTTTAAAGCTTCAGGTGGTTTTCCTGCATGATTCGCAGGGTGGGCATTTGCCTTTATTTTGTGAACCCACATGTGATTTTCCTGCTTTAGTCCCAAGGTGGGGCATTTGCCCTTATTTTTGCAAAGTCGCAGGCAATTTTCTTGTTTGAGTTGTAGGGGTGGGGCATTTTCCCTTAAGTGTTTACATAATGTGTTACCTCTGGAAATATATTTTCATTTATACATGTACAAGCACGATGGTTTCGTGCTTTGAGCTCTTGGGGTTCTTGGTCAGCAATGATATCGAGACTTATGTACAATACATCTATGTAGGAACCCTAGGTTTACACTTGGTATTTCCTAAGTTTGGTTACTTTCCATGCATTTGGAATGTTTGTCTCTCTATCTAATCCAAGGAGTAAATGTTGGATTTTTATGCCTCCCCAATTTTGTATGGGCCTCCCATTGTTTGGCATAGCTTTTTTTTAGACAAGCGGGATTCGTTCTTCCTTAGGAGTAGGGGTGTGTTTGGCAAAGTTGTGCTTATAAGCAAAACGGGCTTACTTTGACTTATTTTGAAAGCAGGGGGAGACCAGCTTCTGCTTCCCCCCCCCCAAAACTAGCTTCTGCTTCTTAAATAAGCAAGTTTTTAACAGTTTACCAAACACTAAAAAGGTTCTAAGCTTATAAGAAAAACACTTATAAGCCCTGCCTAACACACCCTTGGTCTCCTACCTTGTGCGAACTCTGTTATTGTACGGCTTTACGATCTTTTGTTTGTACTTGGATTTTTTTATGGTTGCGATATATTGACGCTAATCGAAGATATCTAGGTTCGCTCTCATGTCTTCAAGATTCCCCTTTTTTTTCTCTAGGCAGTGGTTCTTAGGTTAGAGACCCCTATCTCTGCCGGGATGACCCTTTTTTAGACTGAAGGGTGTTTTTGAAGTTGGCATTCTTGGTGTGATTGGTATATGCCCATAGGATGGTTGGTAGTTCTTTCACCCATTCTGCTTGCTTCCCTTTCGGCCATTTTTGGATTCCTTGGATTATGGTTCTATTTGTGAGCTCGATATGCCCATTGGCCTGGGATGTGCCAGAGAGTTGAAATTCTGACTTATGTTCAAGTCATGGCACCACTTATTGAAAGCTCTACTTGCAAATTGTGTCCCGTTATCCGAGATGATGGTCTTTGGTATGCCAAAGTGACATACTATGTTCTGCCAGGCGAATGAGATTTCTGCTATGGTTCTATTAAATAGTTTTGCTTCTACCCATTTGGTAAAATAGTCACTACAATAATGAGGAATGTTGTTCCACCTGAGCCAACGGGAAAAGGACTCATAATTTCTATTCCCCATTTATCGAATGGCCAAGCACCGGAGACTCTCGTCATCTCAGATTTGGGCTTTTTTTGGGCTGTACAACATTATTAGTATCAAGTCACCACTCCCTTCCACTCAACATAATGTCAACTTGAATAAACCTCCCAAACATCCCGTCGATCAACAACCAATCAATGGCTCCGATCATCAAGAAGTGTGATGACCGGTTATCTGATTTCAATTTTTTTTTACTTAAACAAGAAGCGAGATTCTCCTCTTTTTTAGTTGATGCCCAATTCCACTACACACCTCCCTTTATTTTATAAATTGATAGGGAGAGATTCTTATAAGGGTTATGTGATGGTGGTTACGTGGTGCTCCGCTGGCAGCATCTGCATTTCTTGACAAAAGTGTTCAACTCCCTGAACATGGTTGGCTAATAATATCACGATATTAGTATTTTCTTGGCCAGAGTTCTTGCTTCTTGGTCTATATTGAGACGGTGTGTGGCCATAGACGGTAAATGAGGTACTGACCAGGTAAATGAAGTATTGTATTTCTGAAGTGTTGATATCACCTTTGCCTAGTTAGTTTCTGGTAGCCTCTTCCCTATCTTGACTTTGTTTGAGTCATCATATTCGTCTAATTGGACTAACTTCATGTTTTCTCCTAGAATAGCCCCCTAGTGGAGACCGTTGATGGTTCTCCTTTGTTAAAAAAGTGCACTGATAACGTACTGGCCCGAGGCCCAGCCAGAGATAGTCTAGGCCCAATTAAGCAAGTGAGTCCATAAAAGGCCCCAACAGAAATAACAAGGGGCTGATATGACAGAGCGTACAGAAGAAGTCCCATCAACCCCCGAAATGCATATAACAAGGGGAGGCATGTTCAGACAAGGTAACTTTACTATCATAACATTATTCATATAAGAGTTTCTCCCACATGACATACATGGTTGACGGGAGCGTCGGAGCAGGTACGACCCTGAGCCTACCTGCATGACTTTAGTCTACCTATCTTGTAGGTTCAAAAGCATACTTGACAAGAGGGGATCATCAACAGTTGGATAGTAAATTCTGGCATTAACATTGGTGCTGTCTGGAGGGATTGCATAATCTATTTAGCATCCAAGCAGCTTGAACGACATGGAGGCACAAATGATAGGAAACCTATTCAACCAGGTGGTTGTGGAGGACGTGACGCACCTGGAAGAAGACTCAACCACGATGCTAACACCGATGGGAGAGAAGCATCAACTCCGCACCTCAACGGAGCTTAAAAAAATTGTTGAGGTACTTCAGGCACTCATGGCTTCTCAGAACGAGGTGATGAGGAGGCTGAAGGAGATAGAGGAAAACCAAAATAGAGAGGCAAGACAGAGAGGCACAGTTTTGCAGCCAATAGAGCTGCTCTGAGAATAAGAAGGAGGCTGCGAGGCACCCAACAGGAGGGAGAAAGGCTCAGAGATAGCCCAAAGCAGTGCCACCTCCTGAAGGAAGGTGCAAGCAGGAGAAGAGAAGGCTGCAGCAGACCACGAGTTGCGAAAAAGCTATGTGCTACTGCCAAGGGTGAAAGAGTATACCAGGGGCAAAGCCCCAGTCAGGGGACTGGAGCAGGAAGCAAGGAATGGAGTAGAGGCTCGCCTTTGACCAGGAGAATCCAAATGTTCATGGTAGACCCAAAGTTGAATAATCTGGTAAACTTAGGGTAGTACATGGGTGAGGCAGATCCGGAAGACCGCCTGCATACATTTTGCACCAATATGGCCACTTTTGCAATACTGCAGGCCATCTGGTGCAAGGTGTTTGCAACCACCCTGCCGGAAGTAGCTAGGGTATGGTTCACGAATCTGGAGGATGAGATGATTGCCAACTTCAGTGAGTTAGAGTCGAAGTTTTTGGCCCATTTTATGTTGAGGAAGAAAGTTCAAAAGACACATTCCGAGCTGTCGGCAATCAGGCAGAAGCCAACGGAAAGATTGTCAACATACTGGGAGCGGTTCAATGATGATGGAAACCAGGTGGAGGAGAGGAGCAGCTAGTTCCTTATTGACACATTCATAAACGACTTAAGGCTTGAGTTGTTACTGAGGGACTACACCCTGGACCAACCCGGAATAATAGATAAGCTGATGAAAATGGTGGAAACTTCAATAGAGCTGACCTGGATGACAGGAGAAGAAAGATGGCACAGGGTGTCCAGGGTCAACAAAGAGCTGAGGCAAACAGACACAGAAAGGTGAACAGGACTCAGCGTACCAAGACAGGTGACCAACACATGGCCAGAATATTCAACAAGTCAAAGAGGGCTTTTACACCACTCATTAAGATGCCCAAAGAATCTTTGCCCTACATGCAAGGAAAAGTATACTGGACGTGTCACCAAGGATGAAGAAATACCCTGAGAAAAGGAACAAATCCCAATTTTGTGATTACCATGGCGATCATTGCTATGACACGAATAACTACATCCATTTAAAGAACACCATTGAAGACTGCATCCAAAGCGGTGAGCTTGTACACTTAGCAAAGAGTGTGAGGGCCCACAACAAGGCCACATATCAGGGAAAGTATGGAGGGTTCCGCACGCAGCAGGAGGGACACATTAGAGCAAGAATTCCTGATAGGGAGTGCATGCAGTACAAGGGAAATGAGGTTTCCAGAACCGAAGCTGGGGAGGAGCAGGGAAAAGGCAATGAGAGGATTCCTCGCCGGAGGACACTAGGCTAGCCACGGTGACAGACACATATGCTACTATAGGAGGAAGTGCTGGAGGAAGAACAAATTCTTAGCAAAAGGCACGCTACAGGCAGATGCCACATCCAACACCAACATATAGGAAGTTTAGGCCAAAAGAAGCAATAACGTTTGATGCCAATAACCCCATGCCGGACAAGCTGGCGGGAGGAGATGCAGTGGTAATAACAGTGAGGGTGATGGATAAGAGAATTCACCGAGCATATGTGGATAGTGGAAGTTCAGCAGAAATTTTGTACTGGAGCTATTTTGAGAAACTGGATGAGAACACGAAGAGGAAGTTGGAGCCAACGAAGATTCCATTGGTGGATTTTGGAGACAGGATAATATGGCCTAAAAGGACCATATTCCCTCCCTGTGACAGTGAGGGAATGAGATAAGAGAAAATTCGTGGACATGGAATTCATAGTTGTAAAAGTGAACAACCCATATAATTTGATACTGGATAGGCCTGCCTTAGCACTGCTGAAAGAGATTGTGTCAACCCTGAACCTGATTTTGAAATTCCTAACAAGGGGAGGTATAACTGCTGTCAAAGAAGACCAGCAGAAAGCTAGGGAATGCCACAGGGTCTCTCTCAGTAAGCGTGAATGGGAGGATCACAGCGGAAGCCTGGGAAAATAGGCCTGCAAGGTTTGGCCTGTCAGGATGATTATAGGTGGAGGCAACCCATCGAAGATGGGTGCAGAAGTGGAAACTATAAAGATAAACGGGGATCAGTCAGTGCATGTAGGAACATCACTCCCCCCTAAGGTGAAAAATGAGCTGGTAAAGGTGCTAAGGGAAAAAAGGAAAGCCTTCGCTTGGAAACCAGAGGACATGACTGGTGTCCCCAAGGATGTAGGCTGTCATACGTTGAAGGTAGATCCAACCCACAAGTCGGTCAAGCAGAAGCGAATAATGCTTTGCAGGGAAAGAAATGAGGCAGTAAGCAAGGAGGTGAGTCAGTTGCTTGCAACGGGGATCCTACAAGATATCCCCTACCCAACCTGGTTGGCTAACCCTGTACTGGTGAAAAAGGCGGTTGGTAACTGGAGAATGTGCGTGGACTACACATACTTGAACAAGGCCTGCTCTAAAGATTGCTACCCGCTGCCGGTCATAGACTAAAAGATGTATGCACCTACCAATTATCCAATTAATGTTTCCTTGATGCATATAAGGGGTACCACCAAATCACCATACTAGAGAACGATATAGAAAAAACTACCTTCATTACTGAGAATGGAGCCTTTGACTATCAAATGATGCTGTTTGGCCTGAGGAACGCTGGATCCATTTATCAAAGGGTGGTGGATAAGATTTTTCAGAAATAGATTGGAAGGAACATGTAAGTGTTTATAGATGACATGGTCATAAAGAGCAGCTACTACGAGAACTTTTTGGAGGATGTCAGGGAAACACTGGTATAATTTAGGAGATATGGATAAGGCTCAAGTGTGCAAAGCCTGAGCTGGCAGACACAGTACTCTAGGAAATACATGAAGGAAGCTGTGGAAGCCATCAGGGACCGAGGACAGTCGCACTGCAAGCCATACAAGTATGTTACTACTGGCCGACTATGAGAGCAAACATGGAGAAAATGGTCAAGGAATGCCACATATGTTAGGAGCATGCTAAGGTGTAAAAGATCCTTGCAGAATGGATGACCAACATAAGATCGCCTTGGCTTTTTTCCAAATATGGGACTGATATTACAGGACCATTCCCAGAGGCAGCATGGAGAAAAAGGTTTTTGGTGGTGGCAATAGACTACTTCACCAAGTGGGTAGAAGCGGAGGATTTAGCAAGTGCGACAGGGAAGAAGATTACAAGCTTTGCCTGGAAAAGGATAGTGTGCAGGTTTGATATCCCTCAGGTAATCGTAAGCGATAATGAAAAACAGTTCGCTGACGAGCCTTTCGGATCTTAGTGCGCTGACCTGAACATAAGGTAGCAGTTCACGTCGCTAGCAGGTAAATAGGCAGATAGAAATGACAAACAGGACGATAGTTTAGGGTTTACAAAGAAGGATGGGACATGCAAAGTGAGAATGGAAAGAAGAGCTGGTGAGTGCTGTGGGCATACAAGACCACGCCGAGAATAGCCACAAGGGAATCCCCCTACAGGCTGTGCTTCAGGACAGCGGCCATCATCCCGCTAGAAATCTCTGTGCCCAGCAGGAGGGTAATTGAACGAATGAACAAAGAAGAAAACAACCAGGCCATTGGAGAAAACCTGGAGGAGCTAGATGAAGTTAGGGAGAATGTATTGCTGAAGGAAGCTACGTACAAGTCATGGATGGAGCAGCACTATGACAGCAAGGTCAAGCCCAGATCCTTGGAAGTGAGAGACCTTGCGTTAAGGAGAAATGAAGCAAGCCAAGTCCAGGGGGAGAAGAAGCTAGATGCAGAATGGGAAGGTTCATACAAGGTGGTCAAAGTGCTGGGTTAGGGAGCTTACAAGTTTGAAGCACTAGATGGTAGGCCAATCTCCCATACTTGGAATATTGTCCATCTAAGAAGTTACCGTGCCTAAGTAACTATAGGTATGATTATGTATTCAGCACCTTCAACAGACAGTATGATTTTGCAGATAGACAAGGTAGGATTCCTAAGAGGATCATATCTTTCGTAAGCCGATAAAGGGCATGATCTTAAGGAAATACCGGCCTGTGCCCTAGTCTTTTGTTGTTGTTTTGTGAACTATTAATGCAGGGGAGACAATGGCCCAAAAGAACATGTAAAATGATCCCGAACCGGGCTAAAGTTACAATCCTGGCTCCAACAGCCAGAAAAATTGCAGGCCAGTCCAAACATGCAAAAGAAATGAACTGCGACCATAGCCATAGCCATCAAGCAACGAGTCTGACCCATGCTAAAGTTGCAACCCTGGATCCAATAGTCAGGGATATTGTAGGCAAGGTCAAACATGTAAAAGAAATAAACTCTAACCACAGCTATAACCATCGAGCAACAAGCCTGACCCAGGATAAAGTTGCAATCATGGCTTCAATAGCCAGGGATATTTCAAGGCAAGGTCAAACAGGCAAAGGAAATGAACCCTGGCCACAACTATAGCCACTGAGCCACGAGCTCGAATCAGGCTAAAGTTGCAATCCTGGCCCCAATAACTAGGAAAGTTGCAGGTCAAAGTCAAATGGGCAAAAGAAATGAATTTTGGCCACAATCATAGCCATCGAACGAAAGGCAAGATCGTAATCCTGATATCAACAACTAATGAGGCTTCGGGTTAGGTCCAAACAAAGGAAAAACAAGGAAAGAAGAGAAAAAGCTATTACAAAAAGGTAGAAGATGTGCCCCTGCCACAACTATAACCATTAAGAGAAACAATAAGCCAGCCGCAAATGCAACCATGGAGAAACAAGTTCCAATAGTCGCTAATGGAAGAAGAAAGCAGTCAGGTAAAACAAGCAGAAATGACCAATGCAAGGAAAAACTAGAAGCAAATATGAATGAAAGCATCAAATTTGCAACTAAAAAGGGGGGAAAAGACACCCATACCACAAGTTCATCTAGGGGAATGCACACCCCAAAAAAAGAAAAGAAAGAAAACAACATTGTTTCATCCCTCGCAGGGGAACACAACAACATCAAAAGAAACAAAAAAATTCAAATTACAAAGCCTTCAAGGCTTAGCAACATCATCATCAGCCAGGCTCCCAAAAATAGTCTAAGCTTTGCCCTTCAGGACCATCTCGTCATTGGCACCACCAGCAGCCTGAGCCCCATCCCCAGTGGCCTTTGCAACATCGATGGTCTAATGCGGTTCACTGGCAGAATGTGCGTCTAACTCAGTATAGGTGTTGTCTGGGTCCCAGCTATCCAGTTTAGCCAGCGTCATACCAGGGTTTGGCTGGGTATGGGTGTCTAACTCAGTAAAACCATGTTCGCGAAAAAGAAAAAAAGTACCACCAAGCCCAGCTCACAGTTTCTCCTCATTGGCATCCTCATTTTGAGAGTAAAACTGAATGGCCTTCATCAGGGCATCACTCAGCATCTCAAAGGCCATGTTTCTCCGCACAGTGCAAGAGTAAAGGCTTAATAAACCATGGGTAAAAGTCCAGTCACGGAAGGCATTCAGCTCAGAGATCCTGACCTCAACACAAGCCAGGGAAGTCTACAGGGAGCAGTGACCCCTCTCTCCAACTCGAGGTCCTATTTCACCTCAATGACACACTGGGTCATGACCTTCAGGGATGCAAGCCCTTGCTTAAGCTTATTGTTCTTAGCCTGAAGGTTATCAAGCTCTTCCTAAACCACCCGGGTAGTGCAGAAAACCTGAAGAAAGCCAAGGAAATTTATAAGTCCAACACCAGAAAACCAACAGAAAGAAAAAAGAATAAATGGCATACCTTAAGAATGGCTGAGGTAAAGCGGTCAGCGAGGGAGTTAGACCCAGCCACATTTAAAGACCTCTCATGGAGACAAGTGTTAAAGTGAGGAACAAGGAGGGCCTGAGAAACAAACTCGGCCCAAGATGCAGCAGTACACAGGGGAGCAGATAGAGAGTTAGCCCTAGAAGAAGAGCCGCGGGTGAACGGAGGTGAGAAGGGAACTTCCTTAATAGGTAGGACTCTGAGGGTGACATCCTTAGGTTGAGCAACAGGATGGGAAGCTGAGGTCTCATTGACCTCCTCAGGAATTTCCTCAGTGCCAGCGCTGGTTCCCCCTTCTCGACCCTCTCCCAGAGCAGCGACGAGATTTCTTCTAGAAGGGCTCCTCGTTAGAGACCTCAGTGTCAGAGACATTAATATTTTCTGCCTTTTGGTCTACAATGCCAGTAGTATCCCGTTGACAGGTTGGAGGTGAGAACTAGCAGCCCGATGAGGGAGCCTTGCCAGTTCCCCCA
Source organism: Rubia yunnanensis (assembly GCA_037428765.1). NCBI lineage: Eukaryota > Viridiplantae > Streptophyta > Magnoliopsida > Gentianales > Rubiaceae > Rubia > Rubia yunnanensis. Next base: position 73,822,975 of record CM075067.1, read on the forward strand.
GGAAGTTTGCAACAAATATTTTTATAGAGAAGAAACAGGAAGTTAGAATACCAAGGATAAAGAAATAAAGGATAACGGGCAGATAAAGAAGCTATAAACTTATACCGCTTAGTTCAGAGAGAACCTCTCCAGGGGCTATATCCTCTGGTAGGTATGGCATGCCATAGCTCGTAGAGTGGAGTCCTGCAAGAATCAGTCACACTTCCCTTGCATCGTGCCGAGACGGGAGATGAAGGGATGCATGGCAACCATCTCAGTGACGGTAGGACAAGACCCATACCCTTTCTCCAGGCCGATCGGAAGGCCATCCAGGGCCCTGTTCAAGCCTAAGACCAAATATTCATCTACAAAGATGAACCGCCGCTTCCAATCAACACGAGTGGGGAGGTCGGTTAGGAACTTGTGCCCATCCTGCCGGAACTTTAACAAAGTTCAATTGGGGGGCATTATGGCTGGCTAGTAGAAGACACCAAATAGAGTGATACTGGGTTTAACGTGGAGAAGATGACATAAAAATCAAAGCCCAAAAGAAGGCGGATAAAATTAGGAGGGAGATCAGTCAAACTCAATTCACAAAAGGCCAGAACAACCTGAAAAAAGGAGGAAAGGGGAAACCTTAGACAACAGTGTTCTAGGGTTTCCATTAAACCACGATCATACCCTCGGGAAAATCCAATAGAGTTTGGCCAGATTCCGGCAGCGAGATGTAATCGCAGATGTTATGGAAGGTGATCTCCTTGGTGTTGAAGGCGGCCTCAATCACATGAGAGCTCGAGCAAAATTTGAGATTAGTGGTCTCACAATATGAGTGTTCATTGGGAGGATCGACTGTTGAAACCATTTTAGCAAAGTCAGAATGAGGGCAAGAGAAAGATAGAGAAAAAGAACAGAGAAGGTACCTGATACAGAGTCGTAAGCTGGCAGGGGAGTTGAAATTAGGACAAGCAGAGGGAGACGATAAAATAAGAGGAAACTAAGGAAATGGGGGAATTTGAACAGAAAATGGAGGCTGAATAGGTTCAATAAATTCCTAGGAAAATGAAACAATGGATACGTGATAATAACTGTCTTGGGAAGGTGCAAATTTCAAGGGCTCGCATGCGAAGATAACTGAAGAGATGACGCATTGAGAAAATCCAAACAGGTAGTGTAACCATCAAAACATGCCTTAAAAACTACCCTTGCACAACCTTGAAGGTTCAAAATTAGAAACCGCCAATTTACCCCCTAAGAGATGAAGTGGCCGGGAAGCAGAGAGCAGGCAGGCTGCCTGTGACCTACCAGGAGAAGGATCCCCAGGGGGCAAAAAAGTGGAATTCAGCACAGGGCATCAGCCTTGGCTCTACTAGATGAGTCTTGGGCTGGGGAAACTTAATAACGTACAGGCCCGAGGCCCACCCACAGATAGTCTCGGCCCAATTAAGCAAGGGAGTCCACAACGGAAATAACAAGTAGCTAATGTGACAGGACGTACGGAAGAAGTCCCATTAGCCCCCAAAATGCATATAACAATGGGAGGCTAGTTCAGACAAGGTAACTTTACTACCATAACACTATTCATCTAGGTTTTATCCCACATGACATACATGGCTGACTGGAGCGTCGGAGCAGGCATGACCCTGCACCTGCCTGCCTGAATTTAGTCTACCTGTCTTGTAGGTCCGAAAGCATATTGGACCGGAGGGGATCATTAACTATTGGATAGAAAATTTTGGCATTAACATGCACCATCGGTCGTGGTTTTCATAGCGTGTCAGGTTTTATCACAATAGTCATGCACTGTCTAGCTACATGTTGGTCTCCTATGATCGTTGCTATACTCGTTGGTGTTGGGAAAGTCATGGAAAAATGGTAAAGGGAATAGATAGCTCTATGAACGTTCATTCATAGTCTTCTTATGATTGCATTGGATGGGCTTGGGGTATCTATCCCCAAAAATTTGTAGAGGACAGTACACACTTTGTCATCTTGATCGATGGTGACAGGGAGTTGTATATTACTGATGGGCCATTCACCATTTCATGTGAATCCAACTATAGAACGTTGCCTTCTTGGGGTATATTCTCTTATATTCAAGTTTGTCAAAAACATTCAACGAACAGTATTTCTATTGCACTTCCATCATCTACAAATATACAGTGTACTGTGGATTTCGTGCCTTTTGCTGTTATGACCAAGGGGTCGTTGTGCGGTGATGCATTCGGGACCGTGTCCTCCTTGGTGAATGTGATCACCTCATCTTCTGGTGTTCTCTTCCCTACGGGATCTTGTGTTAGTAAGTGCTTTACTTATGCCCTGTATGCATTGTTGAACATGGTTTATGTGGATCCGTGAATGTAAAATATCACTCTCTCTGGAAAGTTGTTATCTATAATTTCCCTATGCTCCACTGCTACTGTCATTTTCTATTTTGGCTAGGTCTAGTTTTGGGTTGTGGGTATGTTCCTCTCAGCATTCCAGCTTAGTGATCTTCCTTCTTGTAGGGCACGAGTCACCTTTGGCACATGAGTTCCTTGGTTTGTCTTCAAAGATTGTTGCACTTATTTGTGTCATGGTCATGATCTCTGTGGAAATAGCTGTAGTAATCCTTGGACCTTTTATCTGTTGGGGCTCTCATGAGGCTAGGATCTCTGAACCACTCTTTAAGATTCTGCCAAATTTGTCGCCTTGATTTGGTTAGGGGTGTCTCAGGGAAGGGTGAGTTGTCTGTGGATACTTCTCTTCCTCTTATGAGTGGGGTGCCTCACCTTTTTTTTAAAAAATAAATTCTTCCCTTTCATGGGTTTTTTTTCCGATTCTCATTTCTCTTGGCTTAGTTTTTTGTTTGCATCTTCCACGTGAATGAATTTTTCCAAGGCCTTCTGAAGATCTCTCGAGTTTTTTGGCATGTTTGTTGTGAATTTCTTCTAGAGTTTTCCTGATCTCATCCCATTTATGAACGCTCCTAGTAACATTTTGAGCATGAGGTCTTTGATAGGCTCTTTACCACAAAGTGATTGTGGTATTCCGCAATGCACTCTTTGCTTCATTGCGCAATGTTTATGATGTACATGAATGTCTTTGTGAATTTCTGTTTCTATTAGAACCTTCCCATAAATGGGCCCATCAATTTATCCCAGCCTCATATGCTTCGTCTAGGTAAACTATCGTACTGGATTATTGCGGTTCATGCACGAAAGATTGAAAAGGCCTTGCATACCAGTTGGATGGGTGCGTCTCAGAACCTCATACTAGTCATGTAAAAGTGAAGGAAATCCTTTGGGTTGGTTGTTTGGTCGTACGCTTTGAGTTGAGCTGGTAACTGGGATCCTTTTGGCATTGCAAAATTTTGCAATCCTTACACTCGTGGAGATTGCTTAGCTTCGTCTTTGACGTCATATCCCTTAGCTTCCCGTTGATTATCCTCCATAGTTTTCTTCTCCATCTTCCACTATTCCTATTGCACAAGTCTATCATTCGGTTCATTATGGGTGTTGACAAATTTCTTGTACAACAGCTTTTGGTTTGCCTTAAAGAAGGCCGCGAATGCTTATTTCTCCTTTTCACCTTGCGGTGAGGAATGCACATCATGACCATCTCCTGATTCTTAGGTCTTTTTTATCCTGAAGGATGGTTGTTTCTTGGTGGGTGGCTCAAGTGGGGGTGGTGGTACTGGTCTTGTCGCACTTTTCTTACGGCACCTGGTTCCTGCCACCAAGATTTAGGAAAAACAATGTTAACCTAAAATATTTTTCCTCACATATGGTGCCACTAATGTGGTATGAACTCCTGAAACTATAGAGGTAACTAATAGTGACGTAATTCTTGGATAGGTGTTCCTGCAAGAAACTCCAAGTTTGGATATGGAATTATGCTCCGATGCTGAAGTCAGTATTTTAGAGTTGTTTGAGTTGATCTTTTTGCTGTTACTTCCCTAGGCTCTTTCATCCTTATTCTACTTATGTGGTATGTTTCCATATACTCACGGTAGTATGTGACTATGTAAGGCACGTTTACAAATTCCGCATTGTGGCTGTAATGGGCCACAATTTATTGGTTGTGGTTATTGGAACCCTCGTGTTCCACAGGTTCTTTGTTTGATTGATACTGCGAGGTGTCACACTCGGTTCCCTGTTGTGGGCAACTCACTTATATATCTCGCTAGTGTACTTACCTTTTTTACACCAACAACTATAACCAAAGCTAGAATCTCCTTCTCATTAGTGGATAGTCCTTTATTTTGGGCACATAAGCTCCTCCTCATAAAAATAATTTGAGCACTTTCATAGCCATTCCTTGGGTTTATCTCTTGTAAACATAGTCAGCTCTACTTTTGGCTGCTCATTTCCTGAGTTGCGCCTGACTTTGTCTCTCCAGGATGGAATTTATCAATGGTGGGACAAAATCGATGAATTTTCCTTCTCTAGGTGAACTTCAGGTGGTGCTTTGTTGCTAGTTGCGCTTGTTGGAGTGTTGTGATGGAAAGATCCAGCTCGCTCATCACCTTTGATAGTTTCTCCCAACATGTGGATTGAGGCCATCGTGAACTCCAATTGAATCGGTGACTCCAATCCGAATAGTTGTATTGCAGCTTCCACACATGTTGAGATATTATAGTCAATCTGGTTCCTGAGAACCCAAATTTCTCCAAAAACTCTATAATCAAAATCCTTCAACTGTGATTACAAATTTTTGTAGCGAGTATCATACGCCGTTTGCTTTCCAAGGAACGGGTGCTCTGATACCAATTTGTTCTGATCCAAAGAAATAAAATGGGAAAGTAAATGGAAAAATCAGAAACTTACGACTGAGAAGATAAATTTGATTGAGAAAAGAAAGGAAGTACTGAGAGGAGTACAATTTTTATCAAGATCTTACTATTCTTGATGATTTACAATGAGAGACACTAACCAATTTAAACAGCGAAGTGATTTACTGTAACAGGAAATAAAATGTTCCTAAAAGAAGCCGTTGGTAGTGCTAAGCAGAGCGCGGGTACGAAATCATTCAGTTGCAGTCAACGTATCCAAATCAAAGAATATTTTTGAAGATTACCTTAGCTGGTGACACTAACTGCTAATTGGAGTTGATGCAAACAAAAATACCTTTCTACCCTCATAGTTTTATTACTTTACTCCTTATGTTAATTTAGGTGCTGAGGTTTTTAGCAACCCGGTTTCTTGAAAAATGTTTTTAAGTACTACGTACTACCATATACACATAAAATCTCATTAGCTAGATTCTTCATGACACCTACAATGGCTACTAATTAACTACTGTAGCAAACCAGTTCTACAATTAAATACTGTTTCAATTTAGTTAGAAACTTTTAATGAGTATTAAAATAGAAACTTTTAATGAGTATTAAAATAGAAACTTTTAATGAGTATTAAAATAGAAACTTTTAATGAGTATTAAAATAGAAACTTTTAATGAGTATTAAAATGTACTGTTGCTTCACTAAATTACATTAGAAAAATGTTTACATGTTTATGAGCATGTGTGTGCGAGTGTGTGCATTTTTTATTTTCCTATAGGGCCTATCTATTTTCCACTCTAATCAGGTACTAAGATAAAATTATTCATCTGGAGGTGTTTACTTTTAAAACTGATCCATATTTTAAATCCCGTGGTACATATTATTGTAGTATCCAACTAACTTCCAAGAAGGGGGTGAGAAACCTTGATATCTTGATGAATTATAGCTATGCTATATGAAGATATATTAATGCATACAACTCTCTATCATAAATATAAGTTGATTCAATTGGGTTCCATTCAATTTGAAGAACATTGTTTAATATTTTTATGTCATTTCATACATGCGTGTATGAACTTTTATCATTAATTCAATTTCACTTCTATATTTTATTAATTTATTTGTAGAATACATGCACACGTGAAGCACACACAGTGGAAAACCCATGAAATAAAGTGGAACACGCACAAATAGAGTAATTTACATTTTATGATTTAAAAATTCATTTGAAAATAATTTCAAGGTATTTGTCTAGTCTATATTTTTTTCTTATTTAAGATGATTTATTAAATATGAAAGTTCAGTTATAATATATTATAACTCAATTTTTGGAAAACCTGCTCTAACTCAATCTGAGATGAACACTAAGACTAGAAGATACAATAAGAGGGATTACACCTCAACTCCAAAAACCATCTTAACAAGATCCACATTGAACTTGAACAAAATTGTTTAATGCTGAATCTCAACATATTATCATGGAATGCAAGGGGAATCGATAATAGTCCTACACAAAGAAGATTAAAAGACAATAAAAAAAGATTTAAACCTACTATCATAGCAATTATTGAATCAATGCTAAAAAATGAAGCTATCTAGGAAATTGATACAAAGTTATTAGGTTTCAAAAAATATCGTAACAACCTCTAAATAAGAGTTGGATTTTTCCGGGAAGAAATTGTAAACCATACATAATTAAAAGTGAGGATCAACTAATCCTTACTGAAATCAATCACTCATCCCTTGATAAGGAAAGTTTAATTGGTTTCATTTATGCTAAATTTACACTGAAACATAGAAAATTACTCTGGAAATCCATTCTAGATTTCAAACAAAAACTATTGTGCTTAATGGGAGATTTCAATGTAATTGAGAAACAAGAAGAATACATTGGCCCTTCAGCTCCAAATCTAAGAGCAATAAATTTTTTTCAAAACTTCATAGGTGAAGCCAATCTTTCTATTGTTATTACATCTGGAAATTTGTTCACATGGACAGGTATGAGGTCCAAAGGAATAGAATAGGAAAGACTTGATAGCGCCTCATCCAACCATTTATGAGACTCTACTTTTCCTTTAACCTCAGTACAATCCCTGCCAAGAAAGCAATTAGATCACTCACCATTAACTGTAAAAATCTCAAACCAAAAGCTCATAACTAAACCTAAATCCTTTAAATTTCAAGACTGCTAGATCTCACACTAGAATTCTTGAATTTAATTCAAAATGCATGGAATATAAACACACGTTTGACACGTTTGAAAAAGTTTTCATTCAAACTGAAAAATACAAAAATTGCTCTAAAACAGTGGAATAAAAATATTTTTGGCAACATTTTTCATAAAATTAAAAATGCTGAAGAGATTTTCTCAGTTACTGAGGAAAACCTTCAGCATATTGAAAACAATGAAAATTTGATAAAATACAACAAAGCTAAAGCTGAACTCACTTTGGCCCTTAAAAACCAAGAGACTTTTTGGAAACAAAAATCAAGGTTAAAGTGGCTAAAAGATGGACATACAAATTCTAACTTCTTCAATCTTCAAGTCAAAGCCAAATTCCAAAGGCAATCCATTTCATCAATTAAAGATGTCAATGTCAATTGGCTGTATGAAAAAAATTCAATAGGGAATGAAGCAATTAGATTCTTCTCTGAACTACTTTAGGAAGATAACCAGGACTTTTCTGGCATCAATACTGCTGTATAGTTGGAAGACATTCCTTCCTTAATAACAAAATCAGTCAATCAAAACTTAACTAAACAAACAAACTTGGAGGAAATATCTTCAATTCTAAAAGAAATGGACAATGAGTCTGCTCCTGGTCCATATGGCTTCTTTGGGAACTTCTACAAACATTTATGATCTATAATCAAAGAGGATCTAACAAAAGCAGTAAATGGTTTCCCAAATCTCTCACCTGTACTAAGAGCCATATCTGCAACACTCATTACCCTTATTCCCAAAAAGATGTTTGTTCCTCATTCAAAGGTTTTAGGCCAATTAGCCTTTGAAATTTTATTAACAAACTTATAACTAAGCTGATCTCACACAGATTAAAGCCAATCCTAAAAGACATAATCTCACCAGAACAAACAAATTTTGTTTTTGAAAGGGAATTAGCTGATAATGTATTATCAATGCAAGAAATGTCTAATTATATACATTCCAAACAACCTGGAATCAACATGATTATAAAATTGGACATGATGAAGGCATTTGACAGTGTTTCTTGGGGTTTTCTTTAAAAAATTTTAACAAAGAAAGGATTCTCCGATCACTTAAATCAACTAATAATTGGAAACCTAAAATCTGCTTTCTTCTCTATTTTGATCAATGGAGAAAGTTTAGCATTTTTAATGCTTCAAGGGACTTAAAGCAAGGGAAACCCCTGTCCCCTATGCCTTTTATTTTAATGGTTGAAGCCTTCTCCAGAAATATAAACTTCTTGTTTCAATATTCATACATTGGATACTATAAACTCCCAAACCAATGAAAGCAGTAACTCATCTATCTTTTGCAGAAGATACTGCAATTTTCATGAAAAGATCTAAAGTGGGAATTAAAAAAATAATAGGCTTTCTGAAAAATTATGAAAAAGCTACATGACAGAAGATAAATTTTGAAAAACCCTCTTATTTCCTATCAAAACATGCTTAATCCAAGAATGGAATCAGTAATCAAACAAGAAACTAAAATAATTACTGGATCTCTTCCATTCAAATACTTGGGTTGTATAATCTATACAGGGAGAAATAAGAACAAATACTGCCAGAGTCTATTGGACTCAATAAATCTTAAGATTAACTCCTAGCAAAATAAAATGTTGACTCAAGCTGGAAGTCTAACTTTAATTAGACATATTCTTTCTACCATTACCCTACACATTCTCGCAGTCATAAAACCTACCCAACACATAATTAATAAACTACACAAAATGTTTGCTTAGTTCTTATGGTACAGTCATTATACAATAGACAACAAAAGGAAATTTTGGAGAAGTTACTCTAAGCTAACTACTCCAAAAGAAGAAAATGGTCAGAACCTAAAAAATCTTAACACAATGACTAGAAGGTTTTCTCTAAAGTTATGGTGGAAACTACAACAAGGGGTATCTTTTTGTTCACAATTCATGTGGTCTACACCAGATAAAAAAAAGAAAACTACAAGATCTTGGAAAAGAATCATGGCAGTCCAAGAGATTGTAATTAATAATTCCTTTGTTCAACTTGGAAATGGAGATTCATCTTTTTGGAATGCAAATTGGACAAAAATGTCCTCTTTCACAGTTTTGGACAACAGATGATGATCTAATACTGCCACAGACCTATCTATTGAAGAATTTCTGGCAGATCAAAACCACTACGTTGATACCCTTCAAAACATTTTTCCAAATGAAATCCTTACAATGTTCAAATTAGAGCATAATATTTTTTCATTAACTGATTTGGAAAAGCACAGAACAAGGAAAATTCACTCTAAAATCTGCCTATGAACTTTTGAGACAGAAAGAGGATAAGATTCCCTCTTTTAAATTTCTATGGTCTTCTTTCTTTCCTTAAAAGATTTGTTTATGGAATTGGAGATTGTTAAATAGGCGAATACCAATGCCCGATGTCTTAGAAGATTTCAAAATCCATTTTCCATCAAAGTGTTATTTCTGCAATAATGATAATGATGATATACATCATGTATTTAGTTCATGGTCTTTCTAAAAAAGGATCTAGTCCTTGATGGATAATACATTTCAAATCTTGCCTTCTTTCATACTTTGGAACATATTCTTTCATTACTGGACACTGACATTTAAAAATAAAGAAGCTGGACTGATCATTAAAGCTATTACTTGCATTATATCATGGTCATTATGGTGTGCTAGAAACAAGTTTTTATTTGAGGGAATTAAACCTGACTTCAAAATTGTTTCTATTCACATATTGTTAATAGTAAATGATATTCTGCTAACTCACAGGATTAAAGAAATCTGGAATCTGTCTAATGTATATCCTACTTTGATTATTGGTAGAAACTGTAAAAAAATTTGAAGGAACCAGCGACTATTTCTTGGTACCCTTCAAATTGTGTTAAACTTAACACTAATGGCTCTATTATGAGCAATAGACATTCCGGTATAGGTTTGATTTTGAGGAACCAAACAGGTAGGCACATTATTTCTGAGGCCAAAACTATACCAACCTGCACTATTATTGAAGGCGAAGCTCGAGCAATAGAACAAGGGTTACAAATGGCAAAAACTCATGGGATTAAAAAGTTGCATATAGAAACTGATTCTTTAATGCTTGCAAAAGTGTTAAGAAGAGAATGGAAAGTCCCATGGATCTATATTTAAATAGTAAGGATAATCTGGCAATATATGGACAACATGGTATGCACAATCTCACACACATCCAGAGAAGCCAACAAAGTTACAGACTCTCTAGCCAAGCTTGCCTCATTCAAACAGGTAAATTCGGTTTTCTCTTTCCTAGAGCTTCCTAAATACTTTGAAGGTAAGATAAAACTAGATGAAATTAACTATCCCCATACTAGAAAGAGATAGACTATTTTTATTTATGGCTTTAAAGTATTTACTATTTTTTGTATAACCAGTTACTGCTCCTTGTTGTCTTGTTTTGACAGGTACTGCTACTCCTTGGAAGCTTGAAAGGGATGATGAAAGCAATCTCAAATTCTCTTCACTTACTAATACAACTTTCAACTTCGAAGCTATATATTAGTTTTTAGAATATGAGTGAAACACACACATGATGCATCATGATTAGAGTTGGCAGCTGGACCATACAAGGAAACAAAGAGATGTTGACCACTGCCTCTTTGTTTGTGCTTCAAGAGTAAATCTCTTCTGGGGAAGAGATTTGCCAGGGACAATTATGAGAGACCACCTCTTTTTGACGACACTAGGGTGTGGAGGCAAAAATGTGGAAGGCCATAATAGATCTTGACATGGGGTTAATGCCATATCTCTTATTAAGTTAGGACTTAGAGATGAGGGTTATGGGATAAAGCTATTTGTACTTAGCTATTCCACGATTAGCTTACTTAGCTGTACATCCAGAAAATTCAAATATGTACTTGTGTTGTCTTTATGGTCTGGGGAACCTAATATATACACCCCATCACGTAAGTGAGTATTTTAATTTAAAAAATATTATAACTCAATTTTGATATAATCTATTTTATGGACTTATTTAGCTTTATGATTTTAACTTTAATTACCAAATTGAATTGTACTAGTAATAAAAAAATCTTCTAAGGGTCACACTCACTATCGTTTGATTATTAGCACCGCCCTCCAATTTCCTTCTTCCTTTTCCACTTCCAATTGCTGATTGTGGCATAGAAAATCATGTGTAGAATGAGATTTGCACATTAGCACCAACATAACTCATTTACCCTCCTACCAAAAATAACACACCGGAATTCATTACCGTATTTCCATTCAACTCGTTTACCCTCCTACAAGTACTACCTAAACTCGTTTGCTCTTAAGGTGCACAAAATATTCTTTGGATTACCATGCTCATAGTACCCCAATGATACCTTATAATTTGCCTATACCAAATCATCTTTAAAAGCATGTTTTTAAAAATGATTCGTTGATCCTTCATTACAAAGATTTAATCCTACAAAATAGGAGATTCATTCAAGAGAAACTTCAACCATTTGTTTAAAATCAAAATTAGAGTTCACTAATATATATGTGCGTGTTTGTATGTGTGTGTAAAGGGTTCTTAGTTTCTAAAAAAATTACTCAAATCCTTAAATTTATGTGTGTGGATCTAGCTACCAAAAGAAATAGGAATGTGAATTCTAGGTGGAAACACACATAATATACTTTTGAGAACAAAAAAGATTTTTGTTAAATGATCAGTAAATGGTTAGAATCCATTAAACCAGATTGATGCTTCAAGTGTTCGTGCATGTTTTGTGCAAGTTCAGTGCATATATTTCAGTTCTAAAAGGATTAAATAATACTTAATTATATCTTAAGGATCAGTGCATAGTAGATATGTGTTTCATTTAAAATACCTTTTAATGGCTTCATGCTATCGTGCATACTCACATATTTTTGAGCATTGTGTGCAAGTCATTTCATATTTAATTGAAAGGCCTAACTATTGACTAATTTAATAAAATATAATTAAGTTGGGACATAAATGGATGAATGCTAATGGAATATAATTAAATTTTAGTCCAATCTTAAAGCGTCATGATGCTAAAAATTTACATAGGAAATATCCAATATTGGTAAATTTGTCGTACCAAATAGCTACAATTGATGGACTCGCCACTGAACTTCTGGTGTTGGAAGCACAATTATAAATATTTTCTGTGGCGGGAAAATCATGGTAGCAAATGAAATATAAGTTTTATGTGATTCGAGATATTTTTCCTAGGCAAAGCGTTAGTACTAAATAAAATAGGTTGCCCACCATCATATAAATAGAGAAGTGCCTAGATTTTCTAAATAGATGACTCAAATCTTTAAAATTTGGGTGCGTGGATCTAACTACTAGAAGAAATAAAAACAATAGTTTTGGTTGAGAGCCTACTTGCTTGAATTTTAGAAAAAAAATATGATTCTTCTAGTTTTTTACACTATTTTTTAAAAGTTGTTATTAGGGTTTATTATATATATTGTTTAAGGTTGCTTTTTCAATCATCATTTTTTAAAATAACCGTAGTTTATCATCCCACTACTTAAGAAATTAATAAATTAAGTAGCATGAAACATAACACTTGAAATGAATTATTAAAATCCAGTTAAAATATGTGAATGACACAACTGGGGGCTGCCCCCAATAGCACCGGTCGCAGGGGCCTATGACATTGGTATTTCGGCCCCAAGTCGATCGGTGCATTAGTAGGGTTGTGCTGAAATGCAGTTACTGTGGTACCGATTTCTAAGATCGGTGCTATATTTTTATAAACCAGCACCAGTGACATTTCTATAAGCACTGGTAATCAATATCGGTGCTAGGATTCGTTTAGAGGTGCTTGTTCTACATAACAAGCACCGGTAGTGTCAAACCGATGCTTGATGGTTTTGACAGCACCACTTTTACAACACCGGTGCTTGTTTTATAGAATTGTGTGCCCATATTTTTAGCATCAGTTCAAATATAGGACCGGTGCTAGTTTTTTATTTACCAACACCAGTATGTACTTTGGGTAACCAGGGTTAGTTTTTTAATGATTTTAATTTTCTAGCATCGGTGTGGGTTTCAATGACCAGTGCTAGTTTGGTTTTTATTTTGCAATCTCCATTTTTAATTTTTTTGGCCCAACCGGATCGAAACCTTGGCAATGATGATTGAAGGATTCCAACAACAATCCAAAACAATCCACAAACAAGAATAAAAATTTGAATGAAGTATAGAATGAATGGAAAACTAAATACGAATGTGAAGAAACATAATCCATCAACTAACAAATCCAAGGAAAAACAGTACAAGAATTCCACTTTCTACACTTGAAGAAACTCATCAATGTCCATCGAAGTCTTACAATCTTTGGAATACGTGTCCACCCAAACCTGACACCATCTCTCGGCTACAAAAATATCTCCTTCTCATTGTATGCTCCTTGTTTAGGGCGAAACAACCGTTGCATCAAAAACAAGAAAATACGCTAATGCATGAAAATATTTATTAAGTAAGAATAACAAATGGTTAGTTTGAAATATGTCGAAAAACTTGTATAATATCTTTAGAGGTGGTCTTAAGCACGAACTCTTCCATGAAGAGGAGGACGTAGTATCCGCATTCGTAACCACTGAGTTGCACTCAATACTGCAACAAAAATATAACGTTAAACATAATTGTATGACTTACAACTAAATAATGGTGGATACGAAGGGAATCTTGGATTGTATGACTTACATCAATTTTTGTGATATTCTACTTGTAGTCCGGAGGGGGTTCCATCTTCCACTTCCACCTTTGATATTCGCATGAAATCCTAGTAATGTTGAACTTATAAATGTCAGCGAACTCATACTTTAAGTTGTTCAAATTAACACCGATGAAATGAATGTGAGTACCATAAAATGATTTTGTTTTTATTAATGTTCTTTGGCTTGACTCCTCCAGTCATCTAGTCAAGGGTAAAAACTTCCTCTGTACTAGGACGGATGAGTATTAAGAACCAATGATCACTATTTTCAAAAGAATGATGTCATGAATGAAAATTTGGTCGCATATAAAGAATGTGAAATATTATAAAGTTCCACTTACATTTTAATATATGGCACCCCATAAACCAGGGCTTCAGCAGTGAGCATGGTTTTGAGAATGGCTGTAGCATGACCTTCAATGTCCACCTCCTTTATTTCCCTGGAGTATCCTCTCGTACATCACAGTACAAGTTAAATGCAGCCATTGTTTGCTTCGAAGAGTTGATCCTAGAGGTGCCTTGACAAATAAAATTAGTTAATATTTGAAACATATAAGTGTACAAATTCATTAAGAAATTGTGAACAAGTAAATCTCACCCCATCTACACATCTATCATTGAGTTTGATAGCCGAGCCATTCCTCTTAGGTTGCCAAGCTTGTTCCCGAACTCCACCAAGCATTCCATAAATAATCCCGATTTATGCGGTCTGCCAAAACACGATGGTCAGAACTCCGAAAAAAAAGCCCCAACCCCAATTATTGCATGCTCTTAAGATGCTCGTTGCACCATGTGATGTACTTCCCAATGTTGGGATATGCACTGAATTGACGCTTGTTGACAATTTGAAATTACGTAATTGAAAAAAAATTAGGCAACTTCATATTGAAAGATATAAAGTACAAGTGACTTTTTTTAGCGAGAAATACATGCTTGAGAGGTCTCTAATATAAAAATTGTTTCTATGAGATACTGAATGAGTTGGTTGATCCAGAATGTTTGGGGGTAGATACCTATAGATGAAATGTAATCAATTTCAATGATTATGAAAGAAACATTAGTTAATGTAAAAGATGTTTCTATATAACTAAATTTTATTACCTTGTTGTCGTTCATATTCAGATATTAAAACTCATCCACCCGTCGTGCCCTCCTCATTGTCCTGTATCTGAGTGTCAACCCCGAACGTGACCAAAGTCATCGGCCAGTCTATCACACTCCCCAAAGTATCTCCCACTTCACTGAATTGGTTGTTGGCTGACAAAAACCCAGCTCTTGGATGGTAGACTGACCAGGTCACCCGAACGCAAGCTAATGGTCCATGTAAATGCTAGGGATTCCTTATTTTTTTTGAGCCAAGCTTGTGCAACCTTTATTCTTTGTCCTTGAATGCCCTTGAAGTACAAGGTGAACAACTCATTATCTTGTTACAAATATTAAGAGTTTTTTTAGTCCAAATAGTTTGCTAGACATTGAATAGGAAAAATCCAAATGCTTTGAACTTTTTTGGTGTAAATCATTTTTACCTCATTCTCTGCTTCTCCGTCACTGGGGGGGTCTTGGACCAAACCACTGAGACCGGTGGATATACCTCCAAAAATTGCATTCTCACTGAGGCTCTTTGGGTCTGCTAGGCCCTCGAGAATATACTCCCCCAGCTGTAGCTATACTATTGACGAACTGCTCGAGGTACGAAACCCTCCCCTTTACCACAGCTAAGCAATGGAGGGTTGCTTGGCAGGCTTCCTATGGGACGAGGATCTGCTGCAACATTTTCTTCATGATATGCTAGAGATAGAAATAGCTACCGGAAGTTGGGATTGGGTACCTTTATACCGTCCCGGGTGATCCTTCTTCCCAGTCACTTTTATCAAGATGTCCTCCTTTGGACCCAACACTAGAGTAAATGGTGGATGTTGGCGGATTGAATGGTGGAGAACGTGGGGAAAACAACCGGAGAAGGTGGAGGAAGAAGAAAAAGGGGACCGTTATGTGAGGAAGGCGATTAGTCCTCTTTTATATAAGGATTTTCAGCACCAGTATCACACCCCATATACCTGTTCTGATTTAAAATAACCGGTGCCTATTTTTCAAAACGCAGTTGCGTAAGGCTGCATTGGTATTTTATTTTTTGAACTCGAGAGTAAGGATATAAAAAAGTTTCTAAGTACATAGCCTCACTCTCAAAACCGGTGCTGATATTTTCTAAAACTGGTGCCGTAATTGACAAAAGCAGTTGCGTAAGGCTGCCTTGTATTTTTTATTCCCAAACCCAAGAGCATGAGCAGAAAAAAGTTTCTAAGTACAGAGCACCGGTATAAAATCCGGTGCTTTAAGAAAACAACCGGTGCCAACAATCATTTAAAGCAGCTGCGTATGGGTGCTTAATCTCGACAATGATTCAATTATAAGAACCATTTTATCGTACTAGTGCCATATTTTCACAAATCGGTGCCTATTTAAAAACCTCTGGGCTGAAATAATTTTGGCATTGGTTCTATTCCATCTTATGCTGGTGATGTGTTAATTCTCTACTATTTCCTATAATTAAGATATGTACCTAATTAGGGGGAAAGTTTTGTCTATTATTTTTTAAATGCAATGAGATTGAGAACTATTTAATTAACCATTGAATATATCCTGTGTTTCAATATTGTTCCCGATGGAAACTCAGAAATGCTCCAATCAAAACTTTGTTAAAATATCCCTGTTGCCCAAAACTAAGTTACATGTCTTTTTTGTATCATATTTACTTGAAATTAGGTATTCTTGGGTTAATGTATGGTTTTCAAAATAATTTCATGTTATCATGGAATTTGGTAAAGCGGTAGTACATGTCTTAGAGTATTCTACTCCAGATAACTTAGAAGTAAGGAAGTCCAAACGGGAAGGTATACTTGTGACTTTTTCCGCCCAAATATGAATAATTTTTTTAACCCAAACTTGGAATTGACATTAGGGTGTCATGTTGTAGGATTTCATCCGATCATATTTGTATTTGGACCCCCTAGTGAAGTTTTTACTTTTTGCACTTAGGTCCCTTCAATAATATTGGAAATGTCAAAATTCAATATTATCGATTCAAAAGTTAAATTGAGTATTTTATGATCATAACTATGTGATTAAAACTTGAATGTGTAAATGGAAAATCTTCGTAAGTGAACATGGATTACTAGATCAAAATTTTTAGAAATTACAGTGTTGCCCAAAACAAAGTATGACCTTGACCATTCATATGAAAAACTTGATTATTATTATTATAGCATAAATAAATGAATTTAATATAATATAATTTTGAGTGGGTCTCCTGACAGGCGGCCTATCCATAAGCTTATGGACATGCCATTTATTTTTTACTTTATACACTACAGTTGTTAAATTACATACAAAATTTAGAATTTTTGAAAATTTTTATATCATATATTTTAATATTTTCACCTTCATATACATATTATTACTTGTTTTAACTTATAAAAGAATTTAAATTTTATAAAAATTACAACATTTAAGGTAAAATCCCCCGTGGACTGTCCATAAGCTTATGGAAATACACCTTTCTTGAGACTTTCTCTTTAATTTTCTATAGTATTACTTACAAAGTGCTACTACATGTTGTAGGATAAGTTCGGTAAAATTGGTTTGGAATTTCCACTGGAAATTCTTATTTTTTTAGTAATGTTACATATTTTGTAGAATAATAAATAATCTTTGAAAGAAAACTCACTTTGTTGTTCTACAGAGTTTGAGAAGGTGGGTGGATGTAGAATATATCGTAGCACTAGAATGACATTGAAAACTAGTCCTGAGGAGAAAGGCAGATGCCCTTGGCTGCTTTGGATTAATTTTTTAGGTCTTTTTTCCAACCCGAGAGCATATGCCTCAAAATTAATCTAACTACGCAGCACCGGTTATGAAATCGGTGCTGAAATATGTAATAACGGTGCCTTTTCGTCGACAGGCAACTGCCTCAGGCTACTTGTATTTTTCACATCTTTTTCCTAGCCCAAGAGCTAGGGAAAATAAAGTTTCTAACCACACAACACTGGTTATACAACCGGTGCCGAGACATGCAAATTTGGTGCTTTTTCCAAGTCAGGCAGAGCTGCCTAAGGCTAACTTATATATTTTTTTCACATCTTTTTTCCAACCTGAGAGTTAAGGGGAAAAATAGTTTCTAACTACACAACAAGAGTTATATAATCCGTTCCGAGACATGCAAATCCGGCGCCTTTACCAATTGAAGCAGCTGCCTTGTTTTTTTTTTTTCACATCTTTTTTCCAACCCAAGAGCTAAGGGGATAAAATATTTTCTAACTACTACATGGATAAAATTCAGCGCTGAAACATGAAACATAGCACATACTTTGTTTTCCAGCACCTGTTTGATGACTGTAAACCGGTGCTGATTGGTTTTACTAGGCATGCATTTCACATAGCAAAGATTATAAAACCAATTAAGGAATGTGGAAGAATGCTCTACCTGTATTTTATTCGAAGGCCAGTCCGGATAGAGTGCTTGTAAATACGACAAACTGAAATGCATCATCACACAACTTCTGCTTCATCGGGAGGAATTTCCGCTGACCCAAATACATGGTCTTGTGAGCATTTTTTAGCTGTTGGTAATTTGTTGACTCTTCACACACCGAACATGCTTTGTTCCCCTTCACCACATAACGGAAAGGTTTTTGTATGCAGGAAAATCATTTATGGTACAGAAAATCATTGCCTTTAAATTAAGCTCTAATTCCCTAAAACCATCAAATATATCAACGCCGTCGGACCATAAAACCTTCAAATCTTGTATCAAAGGTGCTAGATACGTATCAATGCCATTCCCAGGATGTTTCGGCCCAAAAATTAACAAAGGCATCAACACATGTTTCCTTTTCATACACAAATATGGTGGAAGGTTGAATATGGCCAGCATTATCAGCCATGAACTATGCCTGGAGGACATGTTGCCAAACAGATTCATTCCATCGGTACACAAAACCATCCGCAAGTTCCTTGGCCCACTTGCAAAATCTGGATACCTCTTATCAAATCTCTTTAATTGATCGGCATCAGCTAGATGATGATTGACATCGTCCTGACCCCTTCCCATGTACCACGTCATGTTCTTTGCATCAATGTCATTCTTAAACAACCTCTTCAACCTTGGAATAATTGGAAGACACCACATGCATTTTGTGGGAATGCGTTTCCTTAACTTCACGACAACATCTCCATCGACAACCTGCATTTCTCCATTTCTTATAGCGTGACACATGACATACTGGCCATGCCACCTCCTTCAATAAGTCACCCTTGTACAAAACATAGTTGTTGGGACAAATATGTATTTTTTTCATACTCCAATCCCATCGGACATGGTATCCTCTTCGCTTTATACATGTCTAGTATCTCGATACCAGAGGGAAGATTCTCATTAAGGAACTTAAGAAACTTGTTCATGCTAGTTTCGCTCCATGCACCAAGGCCTTTCAAATTAAAAAATTCCATCAAACATAACATCACTGTATCCCTCTTGTTGCAACCAGGATACAACGACCTATCCTTCTCACCTAAGAAATTCGATAAAACCTTGGGCCTCCCCCTAAATTCATCGACAGCCTCCCCACACTTGTAATCTAAATTTAAGTCTCCAAAACACTCTCCACTACCTACAACCATCTCTGGCAGTGCCTTCTCGCCGAGAAAAGTCCAAACCAAATAAATGTTTTTCAAACCCTCTCCTAACCAAGAGAAGTTTCATCATGTCTCTATCACCATTACGGTTACGATTCTCGCAATCACGACAAGGACATAACACTCTCTTCTCATGACCAAAAGCGTGATCTAAAAAATCCTCCCAAAAATCAACATATTCTTTGCTCAACCAACTAACGTTGCAATACAAATGCGTACGCCTCTCCATTGCATGTTCCATCTCTACAAATTCACAAAAATAGGACTATTATCGTTCCACAAAAAAAAACCATGGCTATGCAACATTCTAAATATTCAAACTCCATTTGGAAAATATTACGTACAACTCGGATCACAACATTAAAAACTACACCAACATTTTCACATTCCTAAGCAAGGTATTTATCATATCAATAAATGTAGAAAACATTCAAATTTCTTCCAAGAATGGAAGTATCATGAACATGACCAAACATACAAAATCATGATCAAGCGCACACAACCTACCTTTAAACATAAGCATACAATCCATATTTAACATATTAGATCATTAATAACATGCCAAACAATTTAAAACCTACCTTTGTGGGTCTTCCTTGGAGCATTAAATGTCAAAACGCCTTCAAGATTCCATAAATGTCACTCTCTTCAAAAAAAGCCACTTTTTACCAGCCATTGAATAGTGGTAGGTGAGCATTAAATGATCTTCTAGCACCGGTTTCATGGCTACATACCAGTTCTAGAAAATTTCTCTCCAAAACTTTACCCGCCAAATTGACCATTTATGCATTATCAGCACTAGTTTGGGTGATTTTATGTAAACCGGTGCTAGTAATGTCAACAATACCTTCCACTGTTCATTCGGGTTCCATATTACAGGCACCGATGTACTGAATTCCGGTGCTAATTGTTATATAAGGCACCAGTAGACTATAGCGTACGAGTGCTATTGTTTTCCCTCCACTTTATTTTTGCGCGAAAAACACTATTTTGCATATGGGAAAATTTGCTAGCATTGGTACACTGCACGTGTTATAAAATTAACAGTGCTAATTAGTATTCATGGCACTGGTGTTGAGCAGTGGTTCCAAATTTCCGGTCCTAATACACTACTTCAGCACCAGTTTCGTAGAATTTGGACAAAAAAAACAGTGTCTTTCATAATATCATCACTGGTTTTTAGCCCCCCCAGGCTAGGTACCGGTGCTTATGTACCTATTTTCCAGTAGTGTGAGTACTAAACACTCCAAGCCATCTTGCATGTGCTTGAGTGGTATTGCATGTTATTCCATTTCAGTCTTTGCCTCTTCATTTGTTTCAATAATGTGCTCATTTAATGGCTAATAAGCTGCAACTATACAATGTAAAGTAAAATTAGAATATATAATAATCTAAAACAGTTGTAACCTTATTTTTTAATTTCATTTAATAAAATACAATTTTTCTAAATAAGGCTAAAATCAAATAAAATTCTTAATCAATAACTTATATGTGCAACACATTACAATGCAAGTGAATAGTTGAAAAGAAACCACACTTTCCTCGTACAATCATCGGTTTGGAATAATATATAATTAATTTCTACTTCCACTTTCTTTTATACAATTGGTTTGGATTAATATATAACAAAAACTGGTCTTTTAGCATGTGACATGACCTTAGGTTATGAACAATCCACAATATAATTTGACTTATAAACTGTATTTTTTAAATTAAACATTGACCTTTTAAATTTAGATAAAGTAATTTTAAGTTATATATTTTAATTTTTGAAATTAAATTTCTTATATTTTTACATTCAAAAACACTTATTTAATGTTTTAATAAATACATTACAATATTTAAATTAAAAAATACAATCTTTAAGTTTGAAATACAGTGTTCTTTCCTTAAACTTATGGATCACCTTTTCCCAGACTTTCTCTATAACAAAATCTTACCGTATGGTGTTCAGGGTGGAAAAACGACACATGTATTGAATGTTGCAAACAATAGCGATTTTGGGAATAAGATGCCCTTTTGGAATGTAAGGAAATTATCGTAAGTACATAATGCGAGGTGGACACCAATCTAGTGCCTGGGCCTTGCTAATAAACTCCAAACATGCAAAACAAAACCCCTCGAGTGCCGGGGGGAAAACTATATGATGCTAAAGTTTGTAGAATAGTTTTTTCTCTTAGTATTGAGAAAGAATGAATAGAATAAAAACATACCTTGGTATCTATAAGGGTTGATCCTTATAAGTTCTCCTAATTATACAGGGTTAAATATACTCATTCCATATAGGAATAAGTGTCTTACCATAATAAAATTATTGTATATTTATTGTTCCATAAATATACTTCGATTAGGAAATCTTCAATTTATGATGGGCTCTCACCTAACACAATGTTATAACCCTACCATTTTGGGCTTTGACCCAGGATGTGAGTTTCAGACCAACCATCATCACTAGCCCCCGAGAGAGCTGATGGTCGTGGTTCGGATGAGACCTTGGGTTCACTCAAGTACCAAGAATTGAAGGAAACGCTTCATCGAAGACCCTTTGATATTTTGCATCATTAAATAACTGCAAGTATTTGAATCGTTTGCACATTCTACGTTAATCAAGGCTTCACGTGTCATCATCTTAGGCAGAGAGATATCACTTTTCTATAGGCGGCATATATTATTGCATATTTTTGAAGTGATATTCATTACACTTATTTTCTAAATGCCTCTTAAATTCTACCATTATATAAATACTTTCCTTCCATATGACTCATTTCCTTTTTCATATTTCCACCAAGCAATCAATCCAGAGTCTAAAGTGTTCCCTACTTTAAATTCTTCTCTGTTTTCAAATGCTTTCATAAATAGCAGTAAGTTATTCCTGTCAGTTCAAGTTCAATGATAATAATGTTTAGTTCACTGGTTTTACAATATCCTTCCTCTCCAGTCAATCTTACGCACCCCTGGGAGAATATGGTCTTCCTAAGGGTAGTGCTTTCGCCCCATTGATCCCCCTGCTGTTAAGGACAAGAAAAAGAGGAGGATGAAGGCATATTTTCATCACGAGCACATCATTTATCTCCCCAACAGATATGGTGTTGCCGATGGAGAAGGAGCTTGCTCTGTCACCAAAGCATATTAAGTTAAAATTAGGATATTCATCGCTCGAGGATGATCAATTCGCCACTCCCTAGGTGGGTGAGGCTCTTCGATAACTTCCCCTGGTACATCGATCATCTACAATCAACATCTAGATTACTACCTAACCTTTTCTTTTCCCCGTGTCCTCATTCATCTTTGTTCCATATTTTACCTTCGGACTAATAAAAACATGGGTGAAGAACAAAAGTCATTGAAAGGATCATTTTTCTGGAAACTATCAGTTGAATCATTTACCCATCTTTGATGACTTAGTTTAGATCATTTTAAATTTTGTAGCTAAGCATCTTGATGTTAGCTTATTTAAGGTCAATACCAACATGTACACTTGGTCCTTTACTTCCTCATCTTCTTCGACCAAGGGCTGAGCCAATCAATCTTCCTCTTGGACATCCTAAGTTTAACTTTACCTCCGTATGCCCTTCATCATACTTTCACATTTTGTGCAGATACTAGTGCTTGCCTGTATTTGTTAATCACAAGTTTTGGTGATGGTGTCAATATTGAGCGAAAGCATACGAGGTCTCAACAACCCTCATTGTCTGTAGATGCTTACCTTCCTCTTGTGAACTGTAGTACACTTTGAGTTGAGATAGTAACTAGAATCCTCTTGGCATTGCAAATTTTTGCAATTCTTTTACCAACGGAAATTTCTCAACTTCATTTTTGACGTCATAACCATTAGCTTCCTATTGATTATCCTCAATAGTTTATTTATCCATTCTCCACTTTTCTTGTTGCACAATCTTTCCTTTGATTCATTGTGGGAATTGACAAATTACATCTACAACCATTTTTGGTTTGCCCCCAAGAAGGCTACATAGGTTCATTTCTCCTTTTTGCCTTGTGGTGGGGAATATGCATCATGACCATCTCCAAACTCTTGGGTCCCTTCTATCCCAAAGGATGGCTATTTTTGGATGGGTGGCTCAAGTGGAGATTGTGGTACTAGTCCTGTTATGCTTTTCTAACATCTCCTAGTTCCCACAACCATGGTTCAGGAAGAGAAATGTTGACCTAATAGATTTTGTCCCCATAAATGGAGCCACTGATATGGCATGAAATCTTGGAACTATAGCAAAAACTACTGGTGACGTAATTCCTAGATAGTTATTCCCGCAAGATACTTCCGTATGGGATTATGCTCCAATTCTGAAGTCAGTATTTTAGTGTTATTTGAGTTTATCTGTTAGCCGTGACTTTCTTTAGGTCTTTTTTCCTTCTTCTACCTATATGGTAGATTTCCCTGTATTCATGGTAGTATGCGCTCATATAAGGCACATTTGTGAGTTCCACCTTGGCGGCTGTGATGAGCCACAATTTTTGGGTCATAGTTATTGGAACCAAGGTATTTTGCAATTTTTTTGTTTGATTGATACAACGAAATGTCACCCTCAATTTGCTTTTTTGGTCACCTCACTTATTCATCTCGCTAGTGTACTTACCTTTCTTATACAAAAAAACCATAAAAAAAGCTAGAATCTCCTTCTTATAACTTGACAGTCCTCTATTTCAGGCCCAAAATCTAATTCTCATAAAACAATTGAAAACTTTCTGAGCCACTCCTTTGACTTATCTCTTGTAAACACAGTCATCTCTACTTTTAGTTGTTCATTTCCTAAGTTGCGCCTGATTTTGTCTCTCAAAGATGGAATTTCTCGATGGTGGGACAAAATTAAGGAATTTTCCTTCTCTAGGTGAACATCAGTGTGTGCTTTGTTGCTGGCTACGCTTGTTGAAGGGTTGTGGTGGAAATCTCCAGTTTGCTCATCACCTTTGATGTTTTCTCCCAACATGTGGATTGAGGCCATTGTAAACTCCATTTGATTCTGTAACTCCAGTCCACAATGTTGTATTACAACTTCTACACATGTTGTGATCTTAGAGTCAATATGGTCTTAAGGGACCTGAATTTCTCCAGAAACTCTATTATCAAAATCCTTCAAGTGTGATTGCAAAGTTTTCTAGCGAGTATCATACACCATTTTCTTTCCAATGAGCAGGTGCTCTGATAAAAGTTTGTCAAGATCCAAAGCAATAAAATAGGAAGTAAAGGTAAAATGTAGCAACTTAAGGCTAAGACGCTAGATTTAATTAAGAAAAGAAAGAAAGTACTGAGAGGAGTAAAATTTTGATGAAGAGATCAATATTCTCTATGATTTACAATGAAAGATAATATTAATTTAAGCTGAGAATTGATTTGTTGTAACAGAAAATGGAATGTTGTGGAAAGAAGCCTTTGGTGCTGCTAGATGGAGTGCAGGTACAGAATCATTCAGTTGCATTCGTCCTATCCAAACCAAAAGAATATTTTGGAAGATTCCCTTAGCTGGTGGCGCTAATGTCTAATTGGAGTTGATGCGAACAAAAATACTCTTCTAACCTCATAGCCATAACACTCTACTCCTTATGTTAATTTAGGTGCCGAGGATTTTGGCAACCTGGTTTCTTGAAGTTTTTTTAGTACTATGTACTACCACATACACAAAAAATCTCATTAGCTAGATTCTTCATGACATCTAAAAATGAGTGCTAATTAATTACCGTAGCAAACCATTCCTACAGTTAAACTCTATTTCAAGTTAGTTAGAAGCTTGTAATGAGTATTCAAAAGTATGTTTGTTTCACTAATTTTAATTAGAAACATGTGTACACATTTATGAGCATGTGTGTGCGAGTGTGTGCATTTTTCCTTTTCCTAAAGTGCCTATTTGTTTTCCACTCTGATAAGGTACTAAGTTAAATTATCCATATGGAGGTGTTTACTTTTAAAATTGATCCTTCTTATAAATCTCGAGGTACATTTATAATAGTATCCAACTAACTTCCAATAAGGGTGTAAGGAACCTTGATATCTCAATGAATGATAGCAATGCTATATCAAGATATATTAATACGTTCAAATCTCTATCATATATATAGGTTAATTCAATTGGGTTTCATTCTATTTAAAGAACATTATTTTATGTTATTTCATATCATTTCATGCACACATGTATGGATTTTTATCTTTAATACAATGTGATCAAATATATATTTTTTTAATTTATTTGTAGAATACATGCACGCATGAAGCACACATAGTGGTGGAACCGTGACATAAATTTGAAAGTGCACAAATAGAGTAATTTACATTTTAAGATTTAAAAAATCATTTGAAAATTATTTCAAGGTATTAGTATATATATCATTTTTTCTTATTTAAGATAATTTATTAGATATGAATGTTCAATTTATTTTAAATATTGAAAGTTTTACTATATTAGAACTTAATTTGGATATAATCCATGTTGTGGACATATTTAGCTTTATAATTTTAATTTTAATTACCAAATCGAGTGGTTCTAATATTGAGTACTAGTAATAAAAAAGCCTCAAAGGGTTACACTAACTATCGCTTGATTATTAGCACCGCCCTCCAATTCCCTTTTTCTTCATCCACTTCTAACAAAGGTTGTTGATTGTGGCATGGAATGTGTAGAATGAGATATGCACATTAGCACCAACTCAACTCAATTAACCCTCCTACCAACACTGACACACCGGAACACATTTATCCTCCTCCTGTTCAACTCGTTTGCTCTTAAGGTGCACAAAATATTCTTGGGATTACCATGCTCATAGTATGCCAATGCTACCTTATAATTTGCCTATACCAAATCATCTTCAAAAGCATGTTTTTGAAAATGATTCGTTGATCCTTCGTTGCAAAGATTTAATCCTATAAAATGGAAAATTTATTCAAACCATTTGTTTAAAATCAAAATTAGAGTTCACACACACACACATATGTGTGTGTGTGTATAGATGGTTCGTAGTTTCTAAACAAATTACTGAAATCGTTAAATTTATGTGTGTGGATCTAGCTACCAAAATAAATAGAAACCTAAATTTTAGGTGTGAACACACATAATATACTTTTGATAACAAATAATATTTTTTGTTAAAAGACCAGTAAATGGTTTGAATCCATGAAACCAAATTGATGCTCCAAGTCCTCATGCATGTTTTGTGCATTTATTTCAGTTCAAAACTAGTTAAATAATACTTAATTATATCTTAATGATTAGGGTATAATAGATCCATGTCCTGTTCAAAGTAACTTTTAATGCCTTCATGTTATCGTGCATGCTCACATACTTTTGTACATTGTGTGTGAGTCAATACATATTTAATTTAGAGGTTTAATTAATGATTGATTTAATAAAACAATTAAGTTGGGGACATAAAGGGATGGATGTTAATGGAATATATTTCAATTCTATTGAAATCCTAATGCATTATGATGCTAAAAAGTTACATAAGATAGATTCAATATTGGTAGATTGTTACACCAAATAGTTACTATTGATGGACTCGCCAAAGAACTTCTGGTGTTGGAAGCATAATTATAAGTATTTTCTATGGTGGTAAAATCATTGTAACAAATGAATATAAGTTCTATGTGACTTGAGATATTTTTCATAGACAAAGCGTTAGTACTGAATAGAATAATTTTCCCATCTTCATATAAATAGAAGAGAGCCTAGATTTTTCTAAATAGATTACTCAAATCTGTAAAATTGGGTGTGTGGATCTAGCTACCAGAAGAAATAAAAACAACAATTTTGATTGAGATCCTACTTTCTTGACTTTTAGAAACAAATATGATTCTTCTAGTGTTTTAGCCTTTAAAAAAATTGTTATTAGGTTTATTATATATATATATATATATATATTGTTTAAGGTTTATTATTATGGGATTATGCTCCAATGCTTAAGTAAGTATTTTAGAGTTGTTTGAGTTGATCTGCCTGCTTTTACTTCCCTTGGCTCTTTAGTCTTTCTTCTACAAATTATATAGTAATATTCATGGTAGTATATGGCCACATAACGTACGTTTTCAAGTTTCGCCTTGGCGGCTGTGATGGGCCACGATTTCTGGGTTGTGGTTATTGAAACCCGTGTGATCTGCAGGTTCTTTGTTCGATTTATACTGAGAGATATTGCTCTCGGTTCGTTGTTGTGGGCACCTCGCTCATTTATCTTGCTAGTGTGCTTACCTTTCTTATACCCACAACCATAACCAAAGCTTGAATCTCCTTCTCATAAGTGGATTGTCCTTTATTTTGAGCACAAAAGCCCCTTCTCATAAAATAATTTAACAATTTTTGAGCCACTCCTTGGTCTTATCTCTTCTAAACACAGTTAAATCCACTTTTAGTCCTTCATTTCCTAAGCTGCATATGATTTTATCTCTCCAAGATGGATTTAATCCATGGTGGGACAAAAGTGATGAATTTTCCTTCTCTAGGTGAACTTCAGTGTGAGCTTTTTTGCTGGTTGCGCTTGTTGGAGTATTGTGGGGGAAATCTCTAGCTCTCTTATCACCTTTGATCTTATCTCCCAACATGTAGATTGAGGCAATCGTGAAATCCATTTGATTATGTAATTCCAATCCAAATGGTTGTATTGCAGCTTCCACACATGTTAAGATCTTAGAGTCAATCTAGTTCTTGAGGTCCTGAATTTCTCCAGAAACTCTATAATCCATGACCTTCAATTGTGAGTTGTAGCGAGTATCCTACACCATTTTCTTTCCAAGGAATAGGTGCTCTGATACCAATTTGTCAAGATCCAAAGCAATAAAATAGGAAAGTAATGGGAAAATGCAGCAACTTAAGGCTAAGAACATAGATTTGATTGAGAAAAGAAAGGAAACTGATTTGGTGAAGAGCTCAATATTCTTGATGATTTACAATGAGAGATAATACCCAATTTAAGCTGAGAATTGATTTGTTGTAATAGAAAATGGAAGGTTGTGGAAAGAAGCCTTTGGTGGTGCTGGATGGAGTGCATATACATAATCATTCAGTTGTAGTTGCCGTATCCAAACCAAAAGAAGATTTTGGAAGATTTCCTTTGTTGGTGGCACTAAAGGCTAATTGGAGCTGATGCAAACAAAAATACCTTTCTAACCTCAGAGTCATAACATTCTACTCATTATGTTAAATTTAGGTGCTAAGGTTTTTGGCAACCGGGTTCCTTGAAAAATATTTTTAAGTACTATGTACTACCACATACACATAAAATTTCATCAACTAGATTCTTCATGACACTGGACAATGATTGTTAATTAATTACTGTAGCAAACCGGTCCTACAATTAAACACAGTTTCAAATTAGTTAGAAACTTTTAATGAGTGTTAAAATGTATTGTTGCTTCACCAAATTACATCAGAAACATGTGTACATATTTATAAGCAAGTGTGTACGAGTGTGTGAATTTTTTCTTTTCCTAAAGGGCCTATATGTTTTCCGTTCTAATCAGGTCCTAAGATTAAATTATCCATTAGGAGGTGTTTGCTCTAAAATCTGATCCTTCTTATAAATCTCGTGTTACATATTATTATAGTACCCTAATAACTTCCAAGAGGGGTGTGAGGAACCTTGATATCTCGATGAATGATAGCTATGCTATATCAAGATATGTTACTGCGTACAACTATCTATCATATATATATATATATATATATATGTATATAGGTTGATTCAATAAGGTTTCATTCAATTTGAAAAACATTGTTTTCTATTATTTCATGTCATTTCATTCATGCATATATGTATTTTATCTTTGATACAATGTCATTTCTATATTTTATTAATTTATTTGTAGAATACATGCACGTGTGAAACACGCACAGTGGTGGACCCATGAAATAAATTTGAAAGTGCACAAATACAGTATTTACATTTTAAGATTTTAAAAATCATTTCAAGGAATTAGTAGAGTTTATATTTTTTTTTATTTAAGATAATTTATTAGCTATGAAAGTTCTATTTATTTTAAATACTAAAAGTTTTAATATATTATAACTCAATTTGGACATAATCCATTTTTTTGGACATATTTAGCTTTATGATTTTAATTACTAGATCGAATGGAGTAGTAGTAATAAAAATGCCCCCAAGAGCCACACTCACTATCATTTTATTATTAGCAACAC
Organism: Rubia yunnanensis; assembly: GCA_037428765.1. Taxonomy (NCBI): domain Eukaryota; kingdom Viridiplantae; phylum Streptophyta; class Magnoliopsida; order Gentianales; family Rubiaceae; genus Rubia; species Rubia yunnanensis. Next base: position 73,852,454 of record CM075067.1, read on the forward strand.
CCTCCAATTTCCTTCTTCTTCATCCAATTCTTACAAAGGTTACTGATTGTGGCATGGATAATCATATGTAGAATGAGATCTACACATTTTCACCAACTTAACTCATTTACCATCCTACCAAGAATAACACACCGGAACTCTTTTACCCTTCTTCCGTTCAACTCGTTTACCCTCCTACTAGCACTAACACACCTAAACTCGTTTGCTCTTAAGGTGCACAAAATATTCTTGAGATTACCATGCTCACAGTACTCAATGATACCTTATAATTTGCCTATACCAAATTATCTTTCAAAGCATTTTTTGGAAAAAAATTCGTTGATCCTTCGTTGCAAAGATTTAATCCAATAAAATGGAAGCTTTATTCAAGGGAAACTTCAACCATTTTTTAAAAATCAAAATTAGAGTTCATTTATATATGTGTGTGTGTGTGTGTGTGTGTGTGTATAGCGGGTTCGTGGTTTCTAAAAAAATTACTAAAATCCTTAAATTTATGTGTGGATTTAGCTACCAAAAGAAATAGAAATGTGAATTTTAGGTGGAAACACACACAATAAACATTAGACAACAAATAATATTTTTGTTAAATGACCCGTAAATGGTTAAATCTATTAAACCAAATTGATGCTCCAAGTCCCCTTGCATGTTTGTGCAAGTTCAGTGCATATATTTCAGTTCTAAAGGGATTAAATAATACTTAATTATATCTCAAGCATTAGGGCTTAATAGATCAATGTCTTATTCAAAATACCTTTTAATGGCTTCATGTTATCGTGCATGCTCACATATTTTTGTGCATTGTATGCGAGTCAATACATATTTAATTTAAATGCCTAACTAATGATTGATTTAATAAAAAAATTAAGCTAGGACATAAATGGATGAATGTTTATGGAATATATTTAAATTATAATGGAATCCTAAAGCGTTATGATGCTAAAAATTTACATAAGAAAGATCCAATATTGGTAGATTGTTACATCAAATAGTCAGTATTGATGGGCTCGCCAAAGAACTTCTGGTGTTGGAAGCACAATTATAAGTATTTTCTATGGTGGGATAGTCATTGTAGCAAATGAATATAAGTTCGATTTGATTCGAGATATTTTTCATAGACAAAGCGTTAGTAATGAATAAAATAGGTTGCCCATCTTCATATAAAAAGAAGAGTGCCAAGATTTTCTAAATAGATGACTCGAATCTTTAAAATTAGGTGTGTGGATCTAGCTACCAGAAGAAATAAAAACAATAAATTTGATTGAGAGCCTACTTGCTTGGCTTATAGAAACAAATATGATTCTTCTAGTGTTTTATCCCATTTTAAAAAGTTTTTATTAGGTTCATATATATATATTGTTTTGGGTTTATTAATATGGGATTATGCTCCAATGCTTAAGTATGTATTTTAGAGTTGTTTGAGTTGATCTGTCTGTTGCTCCTTCCCTTGGCTCTTTTGTCCTTCTTTTACTTATATGGTCATTTCCCCTATATTCATAGTAGTATATGGTCACGTAAGGCACATTTGCGAGTTTTTCCTTGGCAGTTGTGATGGGCCACGATTTCTAGGTTGTATTTATTGGAACCCACATGTTCCATGGGTTCTTTGTTTGATTTATACTGAGAGATGTTACCCTTGGTTAATTGTTATGCACACCTTACTCATTTATCTCGCTAGTGTACTTACCTTTCTTATCCCAACAACCACAACCAAAGCTAGAATCTCCTTCTCATAAGTGATAGTCCTTTATTTTGGGCACAAAAACTCTTTCTCATAAAAACTATTTAACACTTTTTGAGCCACTCCTTGGTCTTATCTCTTATAAACACAGTCATATAAACTTTTAGTTATTCATTTCCTGCATTGCAACTAGTTTTGTTTCTCCTGGATGGAATTTCTTAACGGTGGGACAAAATTGAAAAATTTTCAGCTTTGTTTCCCGTTGCACTTGTTGGAGTGTTGTGGAGGGAATCTCCAGCTCTCTCATCACCTTTAACCTTTTCTCCCAACCTGTAGATTGAGGCCATCGTGAACTCCATTTGATTATGTAACTCCAATCTATATGGTTTTATTGTAGCTTCCACACATGTTGAGATATTTGGGTCAATCTGCTTCTTGAGGTCCCAAATTTCTCCAGAAACTCTATAGTCCAAATCCTTCAACTGTGATTACAATTTTTTGTAGCGAATATCCTACGCCATTTTCTTTCCCAGGAACAAGTGCTCTGATACCAATTTGTCACAATCCAAAGCAATAAAATAGCAAAGTAAAAGGAAAATGCAGCAACTTAAGGCTAAGAAGATAGATTTGATTGAGAAAAGAAAGGAAGTACTGATTTAATAAAGAGCTCAATATTCTTGATGATTTACAATGAGAGATAATACCCAATTTAAGCTGAGAATTGATTTGTTGTAACCGAAAATAGAAGGTTGTGGAAAGAAGCCTTTGGTGGTGTTTGATGGGGTGCATGTACAGAATCATTCAGCTGCAGTTGCCGTAACCAAACCAAACTAAGATTTTTGAAGATTCCTTTAGCTGGTGACGCTAAAGGCTAATTGGAGCTGATGCAAATAAAAATACCTTTATAACCTCATAGTCATAACATTCTACTCATTATGTTAAATTTAGGTGCTAAGGTTTTTGGAAACCCAGTTCCTTGACAAATATTTTTGAGTACTATGTACTACAACATACATATAAAATTTCATCAACTAGATTCTTCATGACACCTAACAATGACTGTTAATTAATTACTATAGCAAACCGGTCCTACAATTAAACATTGTTTCAAGTTAGTTGGAGATTTTTAATGAGTATTATAATGTATTGTTGCTTCACCAAATTACATCAAAAATATGTGCACATATTTCTAAGCAAGTGTGTGCGAGTGTGTGCATTTTTCTTTTCCTAAAGGACCTATGTGTTTTCTACTCTAATCAGGTACTAATATTAAATTATCCATCAAGAGGTGTTTGCTCTAAAAATCGATCCTTCTTATAAATCTCGTGGTACATATTATTATAGTATCCAACAAACTTCTAAGAGGGGTGTGAGGAGCCTTGATATCTCGATGAATGATAGCTATGCTATAAAAAGATATGTTACTCGTACAACTATCTATCACACACACACACACAAGATGTGTTACTCATACAACTATTTATAAATCTCGTGTGTGTGCATATTTGTGTGTATGCGTGTGTGTGTGTATAGGTTGAGTCTTTTTTTTAAATATAACCATCCTTAGATGGGGGGATATTTATGGGCTCCCCAAACCGTAAAAGAGCTAGCAATAGCATCATGAGTTTGTTCGTTACAAAAGGTCATCCGATTGATGATCAAGAGCCCTAAGAGCACTTGTAGTGGAAGCAAAGTAAAATCAACATACAAGATGATCAGTAAAAATTAAGTCTAAGAGCCAGACTGAATCAGAAATAGATTTTCTAAGCCCTGAGATATCACGAACGAGTCGGGGAGTCGACATTCGAAACCCCAGTTAGTCAATGATATTCAGACCGTAGGAAATATGTTTGAAAGCCTCATAAGGAGCAAGCATGGATCCGGATTTATCTTCCAGCTGAGAGAGGAGCAGCAGCTGAAAGGACAAATCAGCAGTAGTGAGTGTCTTCATCCAAACAGTCTGCAAAATGCAGCGGAAGGAGATGTCCGCAGTCAGCATCAGTTCCCGAAGGAGTCTTCTGGTACCTGAGATATGAAGAAGAAGACAACAGTATCTATACTCGAAAGAGCAGCTCAGTGATAAGCATAATCAGAGAAACTAACAGCTCAGAACGAGTCATAACCATAAAATTTGTTTGTCAGTCCTGCAAGAAATGTTAGCCGCAGCAAAAAAAAGGGTGGGAACCTAATTTATTGCCACTCTAATCCCCGGGACTCCAGAGATATCCAGGGCAAGGAGACCTTTAAAGAAAATTAGGACTGACATAATATCCACATCTCCTTGGAGATGGTTATCCATAGCCAATTTTGCCAAAAAATCTGCAGGATGGTTAGCTTCCCGGGGGATATACTGGATAGGGATTGAGAGCTGTGCCCTGTGTAGTGTACTACAGATTGAGAAAACTTTCCAAGGACAGAGGGATGGATTAATAATCCCCTTGACTGCAGTTAGGCAATCTGATTCAATAATGCAGTTGTGCAAAGAGAGTTCTGAACAGATATCATAAGCACTTTGAATAGCTAGAAGCTCAGCATGTAAAGGATCAGAACTTTGAAAAGTATTAACTCTCATTTTGATCAAGAATCCCCTCCAATCCCTTACAATCACTGCAGTAGCAGATTGACCACCAATTTTCCAGGAAGCATCCGTATTTATTTTGTAGCCTCTATCTGGTTTTTGCCATTTTACAATCGATATCAGTTTTTTCTTCTTACTAGAAATTTTAGGAATGATATTAGCCAGAATCCATCTCTTGTTCTTTTCAATATTTCCATAAAATTGATGAGTAGTAAAGATTTGGTAAATCATCCCTTTGATTTCAAGGAAACATGTTTCAGAAGAGAAAGCTGTGTTTTCAAAGATTATTTTGTTCCTATAGATCCATAAGAACCAGACTGTAGCCACTAGGGAAACAGAAATCAGGTTTTCATGTATCTTGGAATCAGCTGGATATGCTAAAAGAAATTGTACTCTATTTTTAAAACTACTGAATCCAGGGGAAGGTAGCTGTAACAGGGAGAGGACCTTTTGCCATACAGCATTGGAAGATATGCATGAATTAAAATAGTGATCAAGATTGTCAGAATGATTCATGCAAATAGGGCATCTAGAAGCAAAAGAGAAACCGAATCTGTTAAGTATGTTGTCAAAAGGTAATAGACCATTTAGGACTCTCCATAATAAGACTGACATTTTACCAGGAAGAAAAGAGGTCCAGACCTTAGAAAAATCTCTGATGCATGGTTTCCGTATTCTGAAAATTGAGTATGCTGACCTGATTGAGAAGTTTCCATCCAAATTAGGAGTCCAGACGAGCTTGTCTTTGTGTGTATAATCCAAAGTAGCCACCTGCAGGGAATAGGTAATGTTGGTAGCCAAGTGTGGCTCCAGAAGTGGTAGGAAAGATGATTTACCCTCAATGAAAGATCTGAGGGAGATATCTGTAAAAGGTAGTTCAATGTGTTCTGGCCATTTGTAAATTAAAGCTCCATTACCTATCCAATTTGCATTCCAAAAAGAACAATCTCCTACTCCATAGAGGACTCTGGAAGCACTGTTTGCAATGGCAGTAATTCTTGTAATCCTAGACCAGGTGTGTGATTTTTTATATGAGTCAGGTAAGGACCATATGAGAGAAGCCCACTGAGTATTGTTATGTTGCAACTTCCACCACAGTTTACAAGAGAAAGCTTCTACTGTTGCATTTAGATCTCTAAATCCTAAGCCATTTTCCTGAACTGGCAAACACATTTTCTTCCAGGTTCTCCACTTTTTTTTTGTCTCCATGTTCACCCTTCCCCCAGAATAGACTCGAAGCAGCTCTCTCCATGTTTTTTAGGATTATCCTAGGGGGTCTTAAAACTGTAAAAATATGAGTAGGGATAGAAAGGAGACAGTGATTAATCAAGGTGATCCTACCAGCTGAGGATAGCCATCTATTTTTCCAATTGTTAATCATTTTTTCCATTCTTTCTAAAACTGGAAGGTAATGGACCTTTAAGTTTCTACCAGAAAAAATAGGTACACCTAGATATTTGAAAGGAAAAGAACCTTTCTCCATTCCCAAAATCCTCCTGACTGTGAGAACAGTTTGAGGAGGGATGTTCTGAGCTAAGAAAAACTCAGATTTGGAGAAATTTACTTTTTGTCCGGATGTATTCTCATATGCTAACAAAAACAATTTAAAAAGTTTCAGATCATTTGACCTGGTGGTCAAAAATATGGCAGTGTCATCAGCATACATGATATGTGTAAGGGGGGAGCATGTAGTGGGGAGACTGAAATATTGCAAATAACCATCTGAAAACATTTTCTTGAGACTTCTAGAAAAAGCCTCAGACATAATGTTATACAGAAAAGGGGATAGAGGATCCCCTTGCTTGATGCCTCTGGAGGAAGAGAAAAAACCAGATGTCACACCATTCACTAGAACAGAGAAGTGTGCAGCAGCAATGTTGTGCATTATAAGTGCTACAAATTTTCCATGGAAGCCAAATTTTAGTAAGATAGAATTTAGAAAAGACCAGGAGACCCTGTCAAAAGCCTTTTGCATATCTAATTTAACTATCAGATTTTTGACCTTAGATTTCCTAGACAATAATCTGGTCATCTCTTTCATTAAAATGACATTATCCGAGATATCCCTCCCTTTGATGAATGCACTCTGCTCAGGAGAGATCAGAGTGTGCATTAAAGGTTTAATCCTCTCCAGAAGCAGTTTAGAAAAAACTTTATTAACAAAGTTAGATAAACTGATTGGCCTAAAGTCTGCAAAAGTTATGGGGATTTTCTTTTTTGGGATTAAAGTGAGCCATGTACTTGAAATGGCTTTTGGGATGTTACCATTTATTAAGAAGTCATTTGCAGCAAGCAAGAGATCTTCTTTGATGGTTTCCCAGATATGAGTGTAGAATTCACCTGAAAATCCATCAGAGCCAGGAGCACTGGATTTGTTAAGATTAAAAACTGCAAAATGCAGTTCCTGTATGTTAAAGGGATTGAGAAGTAACAGATTTTGTTCTTCCGTAATGAGTTTAGGAATCTCATTAAGAAAGTGATTATGATAGGTTCCTTCTATTTGTGGTACATCCTGATTAAGTAATTCCTGAAAGAACCTAACTCCTTCCTCTTTGATCAGTTTAGGATCTGAGATCCAGTTACCAAGTCCATCCTTAATTTTCCAAATTCTTGATCTTGCTTTTTTTTCTTTAATGGAATGATAAAAGAAACTAGTGTTTGCATCCCCATGTTTAATCCAATTAAGCCTAGCCTTTTGCTTAAGGAAAATGTTATGTTCTTTTTGAGCTCTGAGAAGGTTAACTTTAGATTTTGTGAGTTCCATTAACATTGCATCATCAGGTGAAAGCTGGAAAAGTATCTCTAGTTCATTTACTCTATTCTCGGAAATGATAAGATTCTGATTCACATTGCCAAAGTTAGACCTATTCCAATCTTTTATAACAGTCTTCAGTCTTTTAAGTTTATACACCAGATTATGCATCCCTTGAAAATTAGATCCCAGATTCCAATTTGAAACTACCAGTTCCTGAAATTCAACTCTATTAGCCCACATTTCTTGGTATCTGAAAGGCCTAGGAACCTGCTCTAGAGCTGATTGAATTGAAAGCAGTAAGGGAGAATGGTCAGAGGTTAGTCTATTTAGGACTTGTATGGAGCTGTTGGGAAATTGTTCAAGCCATTCTAGGTTACTAAGTCCTCTATCAAGTCTCTGAAACTGTAAATCCCTACACTTATCATGATATCTATTATTGCTCCATGTGTACGAGTTACCTACAGTTGGTATTTCATGCAAATCTTTACTGGATATAAAATCATTGAATTATTTCATACTCTTCCTGGGGGTGGTCTTTCTACCCTTGTACTCTGTAACAGATGTTACAGAGTTAAAATCACCTATGTAGACTGATGGATCAGGCTCAGAAGATACAGACACAGGCATAGAAGACTGTAAATCAGACCATAATACTTCCCTTAAAGTTCTATGAACACTAGCATAGATGAAAAAACATATCCAGGAAGAAGAGGTAGCTCTTTCCTCTATTTTAGTTTTAATGAACTGATCTGACTCCTGTAAACTTTGTATGTTGAAATTATGGTTCCATAGGAGCTAAATTTTTGCATACTGAGCACATATTGCATTTTCAAACCCTAAAACATGCTTCAATTTTATCAAATCTTGATTATCATGCCATGGTTCAATTAAACACAGGATGTCTATCTTGTGTTTCATTTTGAGAGTCTTTAATCTATCAATTGAAGTACCATAACCCCTAACATTCCAAACTAAAATATTACCGTGTTTGGTGTATTTTATCATTTAAAACTAGCTGGGGTAGCTTTTTGTGATGATCTTAAAATCCTTTGTTTACTAACTTTAGCCTTGCTGTTTTGTGTCAGTGAAACTTCACATTTCTCATTAGTTCCAGAGTTAGAGATACCTACCTCCTGAAGAGCCTTGTCATGACTATTACCTGGAATATCATGGTGATTTGTGGATTCTGTCACTAGATTTGCCATATGAACTGAGGGATCCTCCTGCACCGCTACAGTTGGTGTCACTACCAGTTCCTCAATAGGCTGCACAGGTACCAGGGCAGAGGGATCACCTTGCACAGCATCTGGTGTTATCACTACCTGTTCCTCAATGGCCTGCTCAGTTATATCCTGTGTTTCTAATAACTCATGGAAAATGTCAACAATATCATCTTCTTTAAAAACATTATCCATATCATTTAGGTCATTTAAAGATTGGAAGGCATTTGAGATAGAAACCACATTTTTGTGACTTGGAGTTTCTTCTATAGGGGGAAGTACTGATTGTTTTTTCTTTCTCCGAAAGAAGTTTGTGATTGGTTTAGAGATGTCATCTAGAGAATAAAAGGTGTTATTTCTCTTCAACTGATTAGATTTATATGGATTTAGATTCTCCATTATTAAAACCGGATTTTTTTCCTGAGTGTGAACATCTTTTTCTTTTTGTGACACTGATAAGGTTGAAGTTCCTTCTACTTCCACTGTGGCTTGTGGAATAATGCCTACATCAGAGCTAGACTGATTCTGTACTGGGGGTTTCCTAACCTGAGATTCTTTGATTTCACCTTTTTTTGTTTTGTTGTTTCTCAGTTCAGGGTGCAAGAAATTACATGTTAGGTGACTATGTCCTATTATCTTACAATGGGAGCAATAAAGGGGCAATTGATCATATTCTATGGGGTAGTCTGCCACCTTATTTCCAATTCCTACGACAATAGTAGAAGGAAGCTGAGCCAACAGATCGATTTCTACACAGACCTTAATAGCAGAGGGTCTAGTTAGTGCCTTAGTGGTGGCATCCATTTTCAAAAACTTGCCAATTTGACTACTGATTCCTATAATAGCTGAAGTGTTGTAAAAATGGATTGGAAGTTGATGAATCGTTACCCAAGCCGGAATTACTGAAGACTCAGCTGTTGGAGAGAAATCTGGTGACCATTTCTGTACCTTCATCATCGATCCATGGATCATCCATTGTCCTTTCATCCAGCAACACTGATAGTCGTCATTATCCTGAAAACGAATCAAAACATGACGGTAGTCAATTGAACCTAATTGAAATGTAGCATTGAAACCTATTGACTTGAAAGCAGTAAGGAGAGTCTCCATAGGAGGTTTCCCTTTGTTGAATTTTCCAACCAATGCATTTTGATAATGCATAGCCAGGAGATCGCCTTCCTCTGGTGGGAGGATAAAGGCGATCTTACCCTTATACTCAGTAATGGGATAAAGGTTCGGAGTGTCGGGAAGGGATGCTAAGAGAGGGGATGGTTTCGAATGAAGAGCTTGAAGAAAGCTTTTATTGACCGGTAGGGAAGGAATAGGAGGCGGCGTAGGCATCGGAGACGCCATAGTTTGTGACCAGAACCAGGAGGAGGCTCTGGAAAAAGACCGTTATCAGGCTAATGTGAGAAAGAGAGGAAGAAGAGAAGGAACAGTGTGTGTGTGTTTCGCACGTTTTTCACCCGCAGTAACAGTAATTCGAGAGCAAAGAATCAGTTTTTAATCAAGTTTTTTTCAATTTGAAGAACATTGTTTTCTATTATTTCATCATCTCATTCACGCATGTATGAATTTTTTTTTATCTTTAATACAATGTCACTTCTATATTTTATTAATTTATTTGTAGAATACATTCATGTGTGAAACACGCACATTGGTGGACCCATAAAATAAATTTGAGAGTGCACAAATGGAGTAATTTACATATTAAGATTTAAAAAATAATTTCAAGGAATTAGTATAGTTTATATTATTATTTTTATTTAAGATATTTTATTAGATACAAAAGTTGTATATATTTTAAATACTAAAAGTTTTAATATATTATAACTCAATTTGGATATAATCTATTTTTGTGGACATATTTAGCTTTATAATTTTAATTTTATTTACCAGATCGAATGGTTCTATTATTGAGTACTAGTAATAAAAATGCCTCCAAGGGTCAAACTCACTATCGTTTGATTATTAGCACGACCCTCTAATTTCCTTCTTCTTCCCCCACTTCATACCAAGGTTGCTGACTGTGGCATAAAATCATGTATAGAATGAAATCTACACATTATCACCAACTTAACTCATTTATAATCCTACCAAGAATAACACACCAGGACTCGTTTACCCTCGTTCTGTTCAACTCGTCTACCCTCCTACCAGCACTAACACAGCTTAACTTGTTTTCTCTTACGGTGCACAAAATATTCCTGGGAATACCATGCTCATAGTACATTACTGTAGGACAGGGGAAATAGCACCGGTAAAACACCTCAATACCACTGGTATTTTTTGCCCCCAAAAATACCGATGCATAAGTATAGCGGTGTAAAAAGGCATGTTATTTGCACCGGTAATATCTTAAATGCTGGTGTAGAAAATAGTACCGGTGTAGAATATTCAAAAAGATTGGGGGGGGGGGGATATTTGCACTGGTAGGTTGATAGATGCTAGTGTAAAATAGTGCATAAATTTACAAAATTATAAATCTAAAACACCTGTAACATATGCACCCGGTATTAAATTTTACACTGATAGGAGAAACCACACCAGTATATAATGAAATTTCAGCATTACCGGTGTCATTTATTTTTCAAGTATAAAATATATTATTTAAATCTGATTCATTTTTTTACAATGGTATTTGTAAAAAACCTTTAACTACTGTAAAATGGAAGAAGCCACAATCAGGATACAAGGTTAATACCGATGCAACATGGAAAATTGGAGGTTCTTCTTCTTCGGCTGTGATAGTTAGAAACTGGACTGGAAACGTGGTTATAATGAGAACTAAAACATTCCAATCTCCGTCCCCTTTACATGCTGAATTACTCTCGATTCAATATGGATATGAAATATGCTCAGAATTGAATATCTCTACTTGTGAGGTGGAATCGGACTGTTTAATAGCTGTTCAGGGTATTCAAAATCCCCATAGTTCCCCTTGGAGAACTTTTTCCATCTGCAGCTTCCTTAACTCTAAACATCTTAAATTCCAAATTCCCAATTTGACACATTCATAGGGAGGCTAATAGTGCAGCTGATTACCTTGCTAAATATGCCCTACAAAACAATCTTCAAGGCGGTATAGACATCCATTCTGCCCCCCCTTTCCTCAGGAGACTTTTAAATCTTGACAGAAGTGGCCTACCTGTGATTAGAGTTGGTACTTGATTTGTTTATGTTATCATATTTTGACGCTTTCATGAGCACACTACTCATAAAAACAATCTGCATGCTTTGATTTAGAATGGAGACTACTGTTTTTCTCTATTTTTTGCCTCAGGTTGCATTACTAGCAATTGGTTCGATTGTGGATCATTCTCATCTATACCTCATCCCGATACTCTCGGATTTTGGACCCAATGCAAGCATGCCCGATCACACTAGCATTTTGAACCCATAGCCAGCATGCTCGATCCCCCTCATGGATCATTTTTCTTTCGATTAACTAATCCCATTGTGTATTAGAAAAGGTGTTGCCTGGCCGGAGGGAAGAATTAACATAGGGGGTGGAGATTCTTCTCTTCAGAATCGCAATTACCTTTTTCCCCAACTCTCATCTATAGTTTCAATTCATAGGTTAAATTTTAGATACACATCTTGGGGCAATTCTGTTGTCATTATGTATAACTTTTCTAAACAGGTTTGGGGAACCTTTATAAATATCCCTCACCTAAGGGTGTTTGACTTTAAAAAAAAGGTATATGAGCTAAATAAAATTTGCAATGCTGAATTTCTTTTCCGATGGTTTCTCTAGGATCCTTTCTGGGGAAATGACAACCAGAAATAATTGAATCCAAGCTATTTTAAATTTAAAATCTTGAAAATGTAAGAAACTTCAAACACCTATGATAATATTGATTGGCAAACACAAGAATTTATTGAAACGATGAATAGAAAATGTATCTTCGCCATGAATGGAAATCAATTAAAAAACGACACAAGTTTAGTATGACCAAACACAAATAACAAAATTCTAATATGATCAACCACAGAAAATCAATTATCAACCTATTACGTCATTTTTATTATCGAGAAGTTGCTATGAAGTGTTCGCCTGATGCTGGTACTTATCAAGCCAAGCCCCACACCATCTCTCTGCAACAGTTTTGAATTTTGTACATATTGTATGGTTCTTGGCCCTCTGGGAAGATCTGTCAATTTCAAACTTACAATGTTAGTGAAGAATGTTATGTGTAATCGAAATTCTGAATAACTAATTTTGAGATGTAATCTTTACCTTCAGGATATTGTTTGTGTCCGATGAATAACAAATTATTCCATAAAGAGCATGGCGGAGAACCCACATTTCCATAAACCATGCACTGGAATGGTATATTTCATTACCAAATTTTAACATAATAAATGATGTGGATGAAATGACTGAATGACTTACCTTAATGTTCTTGATTTTCCAAGTGTAATAAGGTTCTGGCTCCGTCTTTCTCTCCTTCCTTTGGTATGTGCGTGCAAGCCGGTTAGAAAGTAAATAGAAATGGTAACTTCTTCTAGTAAATTATAATACTGACTTATTATTTTATTGATCGTAATACCTGGAAATAACCCTGAGTTGGATCAAGCTTGTTGGTTTGATACCCCCCAACAATGTGTTCAACGTGAAAACATCTTCCGTTCTAGGATGGATAATGATGAAGTACTAATGATCGATGCAGAAAAAATACGGTAATTAATTACAGAAATGGAAGTGGTTTCGAATGTAAATGTTCATTTCGGGAAAAAAGCCTTACATTCTAATGTAGGGGACAATGTAGAACTCAGCCTTTGTTTCCTTCATTGTTGTCTAGATAAGGCCGAAATGCTTTTCGTCCTCCTACTTGAAGTTGGTAAAGTTTCCACACTTGTAAGGGCAGAATTGGACGCGACCTGCATTATTTTCCCATATTTTCTCTCAGAAGTGCTTGTACCGGTAAGGATATTTAAAAATGAAATCCTAATCGATTAAAAATACAAATAAGGACATATGGTTTGAAACTGACCCCATCCACACATTGACTTGTGCATTATCGATCCAGGTCATCAAATGCATGTTCCTGAGCCTCCGCCCGAACTCGACTAGAACTATTCCCACACCGCTGGTGTAATTGCGTGTAAAGGTCGATGGTCGAAAGACTGGGAAGAACATGTAGTTCTTTTTTCTTATCATTTCCAGGATAGCTGCATTGTAGTCCTGGATGAATCTCCCCATAATGGGCCAATCTATCAGGTCTCGTCTGTTGATAATCTGTGGAGGCAAAATTACATGAAATACTTACATAAATATGTAGAAATTGACGGCCGTAGGCAATGAATAACAATGGTTTTCGATTCAATGAAGCATATGTTTTGGTAAATTCTTGAATTTTTGTCTCGCTGATGGCCAGTAATTAGTGCTTGGGTGGGATCACTTCTCGGTATCACCCTGTTACACAGATTCAGAAATATGCACATGTCACGTAATTTGTGCAAAATGAAAGTTAAGGTGTTACAAGAATGTACCTCATTGTCGGTGGTAAGAATCATAACCTCCCCATCGTCCATTTCCATGCCAGCATCCTCTTCATCGATGTCACTTGGTTGCTCATCTCCCTTGCCTATTAAAGACACTTGCCAATCAATGACACTATTCAAGGTCTCTCCAATGTTATCGAACTAGTTATCTGTTGAGGGCAATCCCGCCCTAGGATGGTAGACTGGCTCGCATACACTCACGCGAGCCACAATACCATGTTGGGCATCTTGACAACGAGGTATTTGTTGCAACCCATGCACGACCATTTTCTTCTTACCGATAATGTCTTTCATGTACAGAGTCACTTGTTCTCCGTCATGTTTGTTAGAGAGTTAAGTAAAATGATAAAATGGTTATGGAGATTTCAAGTTGTGTAATTCAATGTATGTAGGTGTACTCCTTATCATCTTCTCCATCACTAGGCCCTTCACCCGACTTTGTAGAACCCGCAGCAAGGTCATCTATTGCCTTCTTGATAAATTTATTGGGATCATCAAGGCCTAGTGAGATCTCAACACTGCCTGCAGATGCGATGCCCTACCAGCTGCTCTAGGTGTGATACCATGATTTCACGATGGGTTTATCATTAGATGGTCTCCTCTGTGGGGTATGCTTGCTTGAAAAAATGCTACCGCACTTGCTGCAGGAATGAGGAACAACCACTGATGTGGGTATACCTGTCTGAGTTCACCTCTACCTACCCGTGTGATCCTTCTTTGTAACCTTTATGAGAATGTCTTCACCTGTAGTACCAATGTCCCTTTTTCCTCCAGCTCGTTCATTTTCAATTGTATTGATATTGGAAAACAAATTTCTATAAGAAGAATGTAGAAATGACATACAAATTAATTTACGTGGGAGATATTTTTTGAACTTACAACATCCGATTCGATCTTTTGAACCTCTTTTGATGTGCACAACCTTTCTTATCCTTGTTTGCCTCAAGGTAGACAAGAGATATGTCCAGTGTGAACTCCTTCTAACTGAGTTTTTGCTCAATCTCCTCTTTAGTGAAGCCCTCAACGGTCAACCTAATTCTCTCCTTTTCCTCGAGCTCCTCAGTTAGTTTTTCCAGGACGTATTAATTTCCTTTTCTCCTTATGTGGTGGGTGTAATCCTTGCCCACATTGTTCTCAATAGTTGTCTCTCAAATTGCCTGATATCGTTTATATAATTTTATATACACTTTAACGAAAGTTATGGGCAACATAGTTACCAACATTAATTCTATGGAATAATACTAGAAATTTTGACTTCCGATGCCTCTGCTCAAACAAATGCCATTCTTCTTCATCCATCCACTTATACTTCTCCTGTGCTTTCATTCCTAATGTTGGTCTCATACCTTATCTGTGAAATCCTTCTTCAGCACTTGTAGTTGAGCTTCGATTAACATGTTTTCAATTGTGAAGCTCACCTGCAACAAAACATATGAACATGCAAACATTAATCTTGTGTTCACTGTGAAATAATTAAACATAACATTTTGCACTTCAAGTCTCGAATAGGTTACAAAAACATCCTTCCACGATTCTTCCTTTACATCCTTCGACACATCGGACCATTGTTCTCAGGTGCCCAATTTAATGCGGCGCCGGAATGTGTAATTGCTGTAAGCGTGCCACACTTTCCAATTCTTAGTGAAAACTACCTGTTTCCCATAGAACTCAAATGCCACAGGGATGAGCTTGTTCTCTTTTGTCAACATTACAGACTGGCACGTACTAGTTCCACGTCTTCTCATCCAACTTTTGATATCAAACTTGTCTAATCCCTCTCCTTGTTTGGCCCCAGCCTTGGACAAGTCGTTGTCCTCTTTATTAACAGTCCCTTCTGATTTGCGGGTACTCTTCCCCTTTCCCTTGCTAACCGGTGGTTTGGCCACTGCCTCCCCACATCATCTCCCTCAATATCCCTTTCATTTCCATCTCCATGTGGGGCGGGTTCTTTTTTCTCTGCACTAGTCGATTCATGTTTTGGCAGTGCTTCTTCCTCAAATTTTATTTACAATGGGGTCCTTTTGACTTGCTCATTCTTCTTTGCTACCGGTCACTTCCTCTTCATGTTTAACTTCCCCTTTTTTGGTGGCGTCTACGACAATAGAATAGATAATTGTTAATTCAATAAGTCAACTAACCCATTGACCTCACAAAATGATACCCAACAATACGCATTGAAGATCAACATTGCTAGAACATGGCATAAAATTTGAACAACAAAATGATAAAATTCGATAGAACATGGCATAGAAATTGAACAACAAAATAATAAAGCTTGATAGAACAAGGCATAGAACTTGATAGAACATGGCATAGAACTTCTCTCAATAATACCAACTACAAGTTAGCCAATAAAACTTGAACAAGAAAATAAGTGGCACACAAGCAACCCTTACGGTATAAAAAATGGCATGGAACCGAGATGTACAATCTCCTCTAATGTACTACCAACATTTTTGACTATGAACCACCACGTCGCATAACCAAACGTATTTCCACAAACATAAATCTCAAGATCCCCACATTTTTATAATCATACCACACAAGGCTTTCATTTTGGGTTTTCTTCATTAACATGTTTTTGGTCATTGATGCATTTTGTCGAACATGTGTTGGGTATATCAATATAACAAAGATTTGATAAGGAAACCCATAGATAACTAAGTAAAGATTGATAAAATTCACCGATGGAACAAAAATAGGCAAACTTCCTCTACTTGAATGCTCAGAAAGGCAAAATTGGTCATTGTGGAGAAGTTTTTCTTTCTCTTGTACTTGGCCAAGGGTTGTGTGTTGTTCAACCTTTTATAGCAAGGATAAGGGGAAGTTATGGGAAGTTATGAGGATTGATGAGGAGTTATAGTGGTGAATTGTAGTGGAAATTGAAGGGATGAAGAGTGGAGGGCGGTTTTGGAGAGAAAATAATGGGGTTTGATGAGGAGAAGTGGGTTATGGCCGTTTGAATGTGAATTTTTGTTTATATACCCACTGCATTTACACTGGTAATATGGATATTACCGGTGCATATGTATATACCATGGAAGGGTTTGGTTTTATAAAATTTTCTATGTATGCAACACCAGTAGTATTACCGGTGCAAAAGGAAGGGTACCAGTGTACAATTGAGGTGAAAAGTAGAAGCTAGCAAAAGGAAGAGTACCAGTGCCACACTATGATTTTGGTAGTAAATTTTGGAGGAAAAAACCACAAAGATTATAAAATCTCTAACTCAACCCATTATTTCTCAAGTTATTTAAGTTGGAATGAATTAGATTATAATAAAACTGCAAGTGTTAGATAGTCTAAGTGCAACAAATTACAGGGGTGGTACGAAATTAAAATTTTGACCAACTAATACAAGTTTTCTACATACAGTAACATGAAAATGGTTCCACATCATAATCTTCTCTTGCTGCATCTCGCACGGGTACTTGTACCAACATCCATGTCCTCCACATTGCATTTGTGGAAGGTAAGGAAATTTCCAACAGCTTCCACGACGTCACGAAATTGATAGTTCATAACCTTGGCTATGTGGTCGAACCAGGACCTTTGATACTTTGATTCTTCAAGCAAGTTTTGTACACCGACCTCCAAGGCCGCGACTCAAGATTCAATGATAGGGACAGGCATGTCAAACGGTTGTTTGTAGAAGGAGTCCACACAAATCTTACCCATTGGTTGCCCATAAACGTCATATTGATGTGCATTAACTTCCTCTCTTGAACAAATGGCCAAGATGATACTGCAAAAACCATATAACCCCATCTTATCCTGTTCTGCCTTTAACATGATACAAATTCGATGAAAAACATTCCATCTAACTTCCTTATTTATTGTGTACATGAAGGTCAGGCGAATTTTGTGGACTTCCATGTTCATAGTTACTGGGTCTATTCTAGATGCCACAAAGTGATACCACTCATTCATTTCTAGAGTTAGTCTTCTTCAGAATATTTCTCCAACCTAGTTTGACAATCTCATCTATGTCGGTACCTTGCCTAGTTACTGTCCCAGCAATCTCCTTCCAAATTGGATCTTGCAAATAATAGTCGTTGCCACCATCAATATGAGTGTGAGGAACTCGTCCTTATTGTTTGGAACATTGGGCAACCCAAACAAACCATTCATTCATTCTAGCGTAACAGGGACAATTTTGCTTCTATAGTACACCTGACTCAGGTTTGGGCTGCACCTCAAGTTCGCGTAAAACTGACTTACAATGCTTAGGTTTTATTGTTCTGGAGTCTCACAGAAATTTTGCCACCCAAGCCTGTGGATTGTTTGTTCGAATGGGGGAGATGCCTCAATTTTTCTCTCTGGGTGATGACAACATCCTTTGTATGATTCATTTACCACCTAGCCTCCTTGGACACAAAGGAACCATCCAGGTAAGTGTACGTCGATTCATTTGGTAGAGAAGGAGAGGATGATTGGCATATCCTTTTCAAATTGGATTTAGGTGCAATTTCCTAAAAAACACTTTGAATAATTTTATCAAACACCTTGCATGCAAGTCAAGTTATTCAGGATATCAAATGCTCAATCAATGTAGTTGAGATTCCAAAGTTAGTTAATCATATAGAAATGGCATTAAAGTGATTTACCAGATTCTATCGGCACCGTTGTCGGATTTCAATTGATATGACTTTGAAGGAAATGCTATAGGGTGAGAGATGCAAAACTTGGTTTGTGAAAATGTGTTGCTGGTTTGAATTTCAGGAATCCTTAAAATTTTTTACACTGGTAATTACGGCATACCGGTGTAGGGAAAAGGCAAAACCAGCTCCTTTTGTTTGCTTTTAATATCGATTAATAAAAAACCCGAGAGCAGAACTTCAACTTTTTTCTAAGTACCCATCACTGGTATAAGTAGCGGTGCATATACATGTGGTACCGGTGTAAATTTTATCCAAAAGCAGCTGTTTGGGTTGCTTTAATTGGCACTGAAAATAAATTATAGGACCAGAGAACTAATTCTTTTTTTCTGAGTATCCAGCACCGGTATGTATACCGGTGTGTATGATCACCATGCTGGTGTAAATAATGTCCAAAATCAGCTGTTTTAGGCTGTTATAAAAGTAAAAAAAACTTTTTGTGACCCGAGACTAAACTTCAAAATTTATTCTGAGTATCCAGCATCGGTATATATACCGGTGCTTATGTAAAATATACCGGTGCGTATGTTAGAAATAGAGTACCTACTCTGTTTTTCTACACCGGTATTTTACTACTTTACCGGTGCATATGTCCAGAAACCAAAAAAAAATGAAAACCTATAATACTAAGTTTTCATCAACTCAATACAAATACATTCCAATGGAAGTACGGATCATACCAAGCAATTAGAAAACAAAGAGCGGTCGAAATACATGTCACACTAATTAACATCATAAAGGGATGGGTATTATACTAAACATTGGTAGAAAATCCAACTGCGTGGAAATTACTATCTACCTCTTTCGCTTCAACACATTGTCACCACCCATTATTTCACCGCTCTCATCAACCCACAACCCATCACCATGAGAACACCATCCCACCAAAGCTCCCTCTACATCCTCCAAACCCGGAAATACTGATGGAAACTCTAGACTATCAATTATGACTGAGTGATCAATTTTCTCTTCAAAGTAAAATTTCTTCCCATGAAGCACCACATAGAACTTCTCATTTAAAGGGTCCTTGATATAAAAAACACATCATGCCTAGGCAGCTAAGATGAATTTGTCATCTTCATATCCTATATGATTCAAGTTTACCAACCTAAAACTCATGGGATTTTCGACTACAACACCAGAACCATGTTCCACCCAACGACACTTGAACACAACAACTTTAATCTCTATATAATCCAACTCCCAAATTTCCTCAATCACCCTGTAAAAAGGCATCACAACAACAACATGATGTTTATCTCTCTTGCTTGCCCACCACATGGATTTAGATTCAATATAAACACCACTTTTTTGTGTCGTGCTCTTCTCATCCTTCTCCAATGTTGAGAAACTGAAGCCATTAATGTCATAACCAAGGTACCATCTTACGGTGCAATTTGGTGTCCTTGCAAACCCCCGTAGCTTACTGGGCATCCCTTCCACATTGCAACACTTGTAAAACTAGTTAACAAACCTTGAAGAATGCTCTACCTATATTTTATTCGAGGGCCCATCTGGATGAATCTCTTCCAACATGAAAACATGCTCTTGAACATAAATTGCGATCTCGCTACTATTACGTAAAACATATTGGTGAAATGTCATCAACTCAGTATTCAAGGGTGTTTGAAGTATACCCTTAGACCATGGAGTCCTATTTCGCCTTCCGTAGTGTGGTCCATAGGGAACACCAATCACTCTTTTTCTAACCAAGTTTGATGTATAATACTCGATGATCTCCTCAGTGACGTACCTCTGAACAATTGAGGTATCAGGCCGACTACGATTATAAACATAACACTTGAAAACAACCATGCGATGCTCTATTGGGTACATCCAATGCATTCCAACAGGCCCGCATATACATGTCTCCCTCACCAAGTGTACCACAAGGTGCACCATGATGTCAAATAATGATGGAGGAAAGTACTTCTCCATATGGCATAAAACAATAGCAATCTCCCTCTCCAGTTCATCTAGATGTTGCATGGTAAGATTTGTTTTGTATATTGAGTTGAAGAAGAAACCCAAACGCATTATCAAAAAATATAACTTCCTCCTTCAAACAACCTTGGATTGCAACGGGTAAAAGCTATTGCATAAGGACATGACAATCGTGCAATTTCAAAGCATTAAGACACAATTCATCATTCACAAACTGACTAACATTAGAGGAGTAACCGGATGGTACCTTCATTCTTTGGATGCTTTCACTCACCAATCTTCTCTCAGCAACTAATAGATTGTAAGGAGTGGGAGGGGGGGGGGGTACAATTTCTTCCCTCTAACCTCCAGGGCCAGATCCAACAAAATACCAAGGTCCACTAAATCTTTCCTCGCATTTAAGCTATCCTTATTCTTCATGGTAATGTTTAGTAGCGTGACAGTCAAACTCTCACAAACATTATTTTCGATATGCACAACATCTAAACAATGGAAAACCTCCAAATTCTCCTAGTATGGAAAATCAAAGAAAATAGACCGTTTCTTCCACTGTCTTTCCACAGCCCAACCACCCTTTGATAACTTCTTACCAAAAACAACATTCAATTTCTTCACATTGTTGTGAATATATACACCAGTCAATGGTTTAGGTGACTTTCTCCTCTCCTTCCCACCTACGAATGCAACTGTGTTATCTCGCAGCTTGTGCATCAATGGGCAGAATTTTCGGTTACCCAAATAAACAGTCTTAAGCCTATTTTTCAACTGATGGTAATCAGTCTCATCCTCACAAACAGACATAGCAAGCCTTTTGACCCAAATAAACAGTCTTACACCCATTTTTCAACTGATGGTAATCGGTGTCATCCTCACAAACAGGGCAAGCCTTTTGGCCCTTGACTACATACCCGGAAAGGTTATCATATGCTGGAAAATTATTTATGGTACAAAAAAAATCGCCTTCAAGGTAAACTCCTTACCACGAAAACCATCAAATATTAAGGCGTCAACCGACCATAGTACCTTCAAATTTTCTATCAAAGGGGCAAGATAAGTTTCTATGTAATTTCTAGGCTATTTGGGCCCTGAAATCATGATTGGCATCAACACATGTTTCCTCTTCATGCACAAGTACGTGGGGAGATTGTAAATGGCAAGCATAACCGACCATGAACTGTGTTTCGAGGACATATTACCAAACAGGTTCATACCATCAGTAGACAAAGCCATTCTCTAATTTCTAGGTTCAGATACAAACTTTGAATACATCTTATCAAATTTCATCTACTAGTCCGCATCAGCTAGGTGTCGAATCCTATAAGCATCTTTACAACCTCTCTTATCCATGTACCATGTCAAGTTCTTTGCATCCTTAGCAGTCTTAAACAACCTTCTCAGCCTTGGAATGTACCAGATACATTTGGCGGGAACCAACCTCATGATCGACACAACATGCTCTCCACCAACAACCACATTTCTAATTTTCTTATAACGCAACACATTACATACTGGACAAACAACCTTATCCTTTCAGTCACCCTTATATAAGAATTTTTTTTGGATAAACATGTATCTTTTCATACTCCATTCCCATCGGACACAAAATTCTCTTAGCTTCGTTAAGGTTTTCCAGCACCCCGTTACATGATGGAAGCTTCTCATTCAAAAAATTAAACAATTTATTCATGCAAGTATCACTCAATGAGCCAAGACCTTTCAAATTATGCAACTCCCTCAAACATGACATGGCCGTGTCTTTTTCTTGCAATCGGGATACAATGGTCTATCCTTCTAACCTAGAAAGTTAGGCAAAACCTCGGGCCTCCCTCTAAATTCATTAACTACCTCCTCACACATGTCATCAAATTTAGCATGCCCAAAACACTCTCCCTCACTACTAACTATCACCTCCGATGGTGATTTTTCTCCATGAAACGTCCACACCACATAATCTTTCGTAAACCACCAGCTATACAAATAGAGTTTCAACATATCCCTGTTATCAATACGATTTTGATTTCTACAATCATGACAAAGACATAATATTTGCTTATCATGACTAAAAGCGTGGTCCAAAAACTCATCCACAAAGACAATATATTCACCACTCACCCTACTAACATTGGCATGCACATGCTTACACCTTTTGATGGCATGATACAAATCTACATATCAATAAATGTTCAACAATCAAACTTCAATACATTCATTACAATATAATTTCATGATGACCACATCCAAATCATGCAAGATCATTAATTCACCATATAAACCAATATACCACATTACAATTACCACATTAACAAAATGTCCTACAATATAACAATCAATAGCCATAGCATTTTAACTACATCAACCTTGAGTACAAATCACAAACTAATATCAACAGTTCTACCTCAATCGCCTTGAAATGATCAAACACACAAGATATGTATGTCTAAAAACCAAAACCAACCATTAGATCATTAATATCCAAAAATATATTTTTAAAAATGGTACCTTCAAGGGTCTTCATAGTAGATCATTCAATGCCTTCAACAAAAAAAAAGCCATTAATAAACTCATTCTCCCAAAATTCCCATTTTCAATTAGCCAAAAAAGGTGGTAGGTGAGAATTAAATGCACTTTTATACACCGGTATAAAGACAAATACCGGTGCGCATGTTTTTTTTTTAAATCAGGATTATATACACCGGTATTATATGGTACTGGTGTACAATTTCTACCATTTTCCCGCAATTGTTTTTCACATGCCAGTAAAAACTATAAATGGTTTAAAAAATATACTTTTGACGCCAAATTCAGACAAGTTCAGCATGTTCATGCACCGGTACTTTTATTATCGTGGCAATAGTATACAGTTGCACCAATAGTTACCATCTCTATACATTTAACCGATGCAAAAAATACGAAACCTGCACCGATAGACCTTACACTGGTGCGTATGTATTTGAAGGCACAGGTAATATGGTAAACATGAGTTTTGCAGGTGCAATAGTGTACTTCTGTACCGCTATTCTATACTCATGATTTTTTTACCGGTGCACATGTACCTTTTTTCCAGAGTAGTACCCGAATGATACCTAATAATTTTCCTGTACCAAATCATTTCTAAAAACATGTTTTTTCAAAACGGTTCGTTGAGAAACTTCAACTATTTGTTTAAAATAAAAAATTAGAGTTCATTTATATCTTTGTGTGTGTGTGTGTATGTATAGAGGGTTCTTAGTTTCTAAGAAAATTACTCAAATCCTTAAGTTTATGTGTGTGGATCTAGCTACCAAAAGAAATAGAATTGTGAATTTTAGGAGGAAACACACATAATATACTTTTGAGAACAAATAAGATTTTTGTTAAATGATTAGTAAATGGTTTAAATCCATTAAACCAAATTGATGCTCCAAGTTCCCGTGCAAGTTCAGTGCATATATTTTAGGTTTAAAGGGATTAAAATAATACTTAATTATATCTTAAGGATTAGGGCATTAATAGATCCATGTTTTATTCAAAATACATTTTAGTGGCTTCATGTTACCGTGCATGCTCACATATTTTTGTGCATTGTGTGCGAGTCAATGCATATTTAATTTTAAAGGCCTTACTAATGATTAATTTCATTAAAAAAAATTAAGTTGGGGCATATATGGATGAATGTTAATGGAATATAATTAAACTATGGCGGAATCTTAAAGCATTATGATGCTAAAAAATTATATAAGAAAGATCCAATATTGGTAGATTGTCACACCAAATAACTACTATTGATAGGCTCACGAAAGAACTTCTGGTGTTGGAAGCACAATTAAAAGTATTTTTGCGGTGGAAAAATCATTGTAGCTAAAGAAATATAAGTTTAATGTGATTCGGATATTTTTCATAGACAAAGCATTAGTGCTGAATAAAAAGCTTGCCCATCTTCATATAAATAGAAGAGTGCCTAGATTTTCTAAATAGATTACTTGAATCTTTAAAATTGGGTGTGTGATTGAGAGCCTACTGTGCAATTAATTTCCAGTTGGCTCAACACCTTTGATCTTTTCTCCCAACATGTGGATTGAGGACATCGTAAACTCCATTTAATTATATAACTCCAATCCAAATTGTTGTATTTCAACTTCAACATATGTTGAGATCTTAGAGTCAATCTGGTTCTTGAGGTCCCGAATTTCTCCAGAAACTCTATAATCCAAAACTTTCAATTGTGATCACAAATGTTTGTAGCGAGTATCATATGTCATTTTCTTTCCAAGGATCATGTGCTCTAATACCAATTTGTCAAGATCCAAAGAAATACAATAGGAAAGTAAAGGGAAAATGCAGCAACTTAAGGCTGAGAAGAAAATTTTAATAGAGAAAAGAAAGGAAGTACTAAGAGGAGTACAATTTTGATCAATAGATCAAAATTATTGATAATTTACAATGAGAGATCATACCCAATATAAGCTGAGAATTGATTTTTTGTAACATAGAATGGAAGGTTGTGGAAAGAAGCCTTTGGTGTTGTTGGATGGAGCGCAAGTACAAAATCATTCAGTCTCATGCATTTGTCATCTCCAGACAAAAAGAAGATTTTGGAAGATTCCCTTAGCTGGTGGCGGTAACGATACATCGGTAAAAAATCAAGAGTAAAAAATCATGAGTACAAAATACTAGTGCAAATGTATTCAAATGTACCGGTATAATCATGATAACAAAAATACCGGTGAATGCCGGTGCAAATGTATTCAATTGTACCGGTAAAATCATGATAACAAAAATACCGATTCTTAAGAATACATATGCACCAGTTTAATGTCAACCGGTGTAGATGTTCCTAATTTTTGTACTGGTTATATCTGAAGAGGTGGTAATGACTGGTGCTATTGTTACAATAGCACCGGTACAAATTCACTGGTGTAGAAAAGTGGTGCATTTTTATGATTTTGGCACCAAAACTTTTATTTTCATACAGGTAAATTATTTTACCGGTGTAAATTTTTTTTAAAAAGTGGGAAATTGGTTGAATTTCTACACTGGTTCCATGCTATACTGGTGCACAAATTATTCATTTTATTACACACGCACTGGTATTATCTTTATACCGGTGTAACAATGTGCATTAAATGCTCACATACCCCCTTTTCCGGTGGGTTAAAAATTAGATTTTTGGGAGAAAGAGTTCATTAATGGTATTTTTCGGTTGATGAAGGCATTGGGTACTCCACAATGAAGACCCTATAAGGTATCATTTTTTAAAATTTATTTATGGATATTAATGATTGCATGGATGGTTTTGGTTGGTAGAGATATATATCTTGTGTGTTTGATCATTTGATGGTGACTGGGGTAGAATTGTTGATATTAATTTGTGATTTGTTCTCAAGGTTAATGTAGTTATAATGCTATGACTATTGATTTTTATATTGTAGGACATATTATGAATGTGGTAATTGTGATTTGGAAGATTGGTGTTAATTGTGCATTAATGATCTTGCATGTTTTGGATGTTATCATTAAATTCTATTGTCATAAATGTGTTGAAGTTTGATTGTTGGACATTTATTGATATGTAGAGTTGTATCGTGTCATCGAGAGGCGTAAGCACGTGTATGGCAACGTTAGTAGGGTGAGCGATGGATATATTATCTTCGTGGTTGAGTTTTTGGACCATGCTTTTAGTCATGAGATGCGTATATTATGTCCTTGTTGTGATTGTAGAAATTGAAATTGTATTGATAACAAGGACATGCTAAAACTCCATTTGTATAGCTGGGGTTCGTGAAAGATTATGTTGTGTGCACATTTCATGGGGAAAAATCACCAGTGGAGGTGAAAGTTAGTAGTGAGGGAGAGTGTTATAGAGATGCTAAGTTGGATGACATGTGTGAGGAGTTAGTTAATCAATTTAGAGGGAGGCCCGAGGTTTTGGCTAACTTTCTAGGTGAGAAGGATAGATCATTGTATCCCGGTTAAAATAAGAAAGACACGGTACTGTCATGTTTGATGAAGTGTTTTAATTTGAATGGTTTTGGGTTATGGAATGATACTAGCAAGAATAGATTGCTTAAGTTTTTGAATGAGAAGCTTCCATCCGGTAACGGGGCTCCGAATAACCTTTTTGAAGCTAAGAGAATTTTGTGTCCGATAGGATTGGACTATGAAAAGATACATGCTTGTCCGAATGATTATGTCTTATATAGTGGTAACCTAAAGGATATTTTTTTCCAGTATGAATGTGTCGCGTTACAAGAAAAAAATAAATGTGGCTGGTGGTGGAGAGCATGTTGTGTCGGTGAGGAGGCATGTGCCCGCCAAATGTATGTTGTACCTCTCAATTATTCCGAGGCAGAGAAGGTTTTTTAAGAATGACAAGGATGCAAAGAACTTGACATGGTACATTGATACGAAAGGTTGTAAAGATGATGATATGATTCGACACTCGGCTGATGTGGACCAGTGGAGAAAATTTGATAAGATGTATCCAAAGTTTGCATCCAAACCTAGGAATTTGAGAATGGCTTTGTGTACTAATGGTATGAACTCATTTGGTAGTATGTCCTCGAAACATAGTTCATGGCCGGTTATGCTTGCCCTTTACAATCTCTCCTTGTACTAGTTCATGAACAGGAAATATGTGTTGATGCCCATCATGATTTTAGGGCCCAAATAGCCTGGAAATGACATAGACACCTATCTTGCCCCTTTGATAGAATATTTTAAGGTTCTATGGTCGGTTGGCGCCTTATTGTTTGTTGGTTTTTGTGGTGAAGAGTTTACATTGAAGGTAATGCTTTTTTGTACCATAAATGATTTCCTAGCATATTTTGTTTTCGGATGTAATGCATATAAAAAATAATGTTTATGAGAGTCTGATTAGCATGCTTCTAAACATTACTGGGAAGACTAAGGATAGCTTAAATACGAGGAAGGATTTAGTGGACCTTGGTATTCAGTAGGATCTGGCACCGGAGGTAAGAGGAAAGCGAATGTACCTACCTCTCACTCCTTACAATATGTCAGTTACTAAGCGGAGATCATTGTGTGAGAGCATCCAATGAATGAAGGTACCGTTCGGTTACTCCCCTAATGTTAGTCGATTTTAGAATGATGAATTGCGTTTTAATGCTTTGAAATCGCATGATTGTCATGTCCCTATGCAACAAATTTTACCTGTTACGATCCGAGGGTGTTTGGATAAGGAAGTTAGATATTGATTATACGCTTGTGTTTCTTCTTCAACTTGATATGCATGAAAAATATTAGCAGGCAACAACTAGATGAACTGAAGCAGAAGGCTATTGTTGTTTTATGCCTTTTTGGAGAAGTAATTTCCGCCATCATTCTTTGACATGGGGCACATATTGGTGCACTTGGTTAGGGAGATACGTATCTACGGGCCTCTCGGAATGCATTGGAAGTACCCATTTGAGCATCACGTGCTGTTTTCAAGGGTTATGTTCATAATTGTAGTAGGCCAAATGCCTCAATTTTTCAGAGGTACTTCAGTGAGGAGATCCTCGAGTACTGTACATCAAACTTGGATGGAAAAAAATGGCTGGTGTTTGAAGTGGACCACATTGCAGAAGGTGGAATGGTACTCCACGGTCGATTGGTACACTTCATACACCCTTGCACGCTGAATTGATGACAGTTTATCTTTATGTTTTACGTAATAGTAGTGAGACCGTAATGTATGTTCAAGAGCATGTTTCCATGTTGGAAGAGATTCATAAAGACAGGCCCTCAAATAAGATACAAGTAGAGCATTCTTCAAGGTTTGTTAATTGGTTTTACAGGCATTGCAATGTCGAAGGTGTTCCTAGTAAGCTACGTGCGTTTGTAAGGACACCAAACTGCACAGTAAGACAATACCTTGGTTATGCCATTAATGGCTTTAGTTTCTCAACATAGGAGAAGGATGAGAAGAGCACGATGCAAAATAGTGGTGTTTATATTGAATCTGAATCCATGTGGCAGGCAAGCAGGAGAGATAAACATCTGGCACGAGGCGCTTTATTCAGCACAACCTGTGCCAGCCTCCTTAGGCATGAGCCGTCTATCTCTGCATGGCCCATGTTAACTAACATCCAAAATTTGGTGAAGTATGGATGCAGCCGTTTCGCTTCAAATGACCCATGTCGTTTCAACTCAAGATTCAGAGACTAGCCAACAGGGTGTGAGATTTTCAATGGCCCATGCCATCATTTTTCTCTGAAACTGGGAGGCTATCGCCATGTCTCTTAAAGATAGTATTTATATGCCTAAATTACGGCTAGCTACTAAATAGTAGCTAGTGGTAAAATGGGGTCATTCACGAGGAAATGAGGTTTTATCAAGTGTTAAAGCATAGTTAAAAAACACAAAAAGAAGTCACTCTAAGTGTGTGGTAACAAAGTTGGAGGGTGTTTGGTTTTGGAAAACACCACGACTACTTTAAGCAACTAAATTAACAAACTATTAAAAACAACGATACAAATACGATCACAAATAGCATAAATGATGTAACTAAGATCATAGTGAGTCTTGGGCGCAATTGGTTTGCATTTATAGTCATTTTAGATCATTGATTAATTATTCTATTTTTATGCATTAAACAAATATTGTGAAGAAATTATCAACACATTTTAAGTGAAGATATTTCTCGCCTCTCCTCGGTTGTAGTTGGAGTGGTTGATTGGCGCCGCACAATAACCCTTACCATCGGGGCAATCTAGACAATCGGCGTTATAGGCTTCCCTAAGAATAGCAATAAACATGGAGACCTAACAAAACTACCACAGTATCTTACAAGCGAGAAATATTGGGATAGCACAAATATATCTACTAATAACGACTACGAGGAGCGGCCTTCATGCTAATCATTCTTAGTGAGCCACATTGAAAATTAATCAAAAAAATTCAAATTCATCCTATGTCTAAGCAATTTCATCAATCAACAACTCCTAATTATAACCTAGCATTGACCAAAAATAATCACATTGATAAAAAGAAGTCTTTCGGGTTAGACAAAAAACCTAGCAAATAATTAATCCACAATCATCAACTAGTTGATCATCCTAGTCTAAATCATGCATTAATCATAAAAGAATGCACAAAATATACTTGATAATCAAAGCACAAAATAGGATAAACTAAATGCCACAAATTCACACTAGAAATGCTTACAAATTGCTCCCAAGAGTATATTTAACCTATATTAGCTAAAAGAACAATAATCCATGGTAAACATAGAGTTAAAGATGAGAAATAAATGTAAACTACGGTTTTTGGAAGAGTATTTTTGGATACAATGGTAAAAATGAATGAAGAGAAATGTTTGGGCTGAAAATCAGACTTTAAAGCAGGAAACTACTCGCCACTGCGAGCCGCAATGTGGGCTGCGGCCCGCAAGAACTGCGCTGACCCGCATCTTGTCCCTGTTGACTTGGCCGCAGCCCACAGTGAAGCAGCTGGAATGCAGCTTCTACCAAAGACAATTTGGCCTTCTTCTTCCAATCTTCTACCAAAACAATTGGCTTTCTTCTTCCAATCCTCTAACTACTTCATTATTTTTCAACAATTGAACCATTCTAAATCCAAAAAATTCAACAAGATCTAGAACACTTTATAAATTAAAGATTTAGCATATAAAACACATGAATTCATCCTGGCCCCTTAATTGATAAAATGTTAATTTCTTTTCAATTAAGTCCCCAATCTATTACAAAATTAGATTTCAAATGTGCTAAACATGGGATATAAATTGAGCACATCAGAAACCGACTCCCAGCCAATGCCCCGTGAAGTTCCACACAACACGTGCCATTCAGTTGGTGGAAACACCACTTCCAGCCGATGACCCACACCAAATGTTGTGGGCACACATGATCAGGAGGCCAAAATCGAGCACCAGCCAATGGCCCATGTTAGCCGACACGGCCCATGCAAAGGGTGCCCAGCATGATCATGCCAATCTATATGGGCTATGCCAGAGAAACCCAGCACGACCTTGAAAGGCTACACAGCCCGTGCCAACAATGGCTAGCACGCCCTGCACCACACGAGTCATCGCATGTAAATTGCGGCTGCTAGGATTTTATTTGTCTATTTTGGGCTTTTTCTAGAACCATTTCCCTAATATTATAAATATATGCCTATGTCTACTAGGGTTTAAGTTTGGATTAGATTAGAACATTATTCTAAACTCTTTGAGAGAATTCTAGAGAGAGAAATGGAATAACCCTTCTCTCTGATCTCTTTTTTTCTTGATTTTTTCTCAGGGGCATTGAATCTAATGAAATACTTGAGTTCAATACTTAGGGAGTAGTTAATATGCTTGGGGTAGTGTTTGTATTCATGAATTGATGATGTCTTTTTGAGATTTGTTGATTCTCATTTCTTTATGTTCTATGAATATTTGTGCTTGATTTATGTTTTCCACTCTTGTGAGATTTATGCTATGCCATTGTTATGATGCATCCATACATGTATGGTAGTGTAATATTGTGCTAGGCTTCATTGCTATCTTGGGGATGTTAGATTTTGGAGTAGGTTCAAGAACACCGGGGAAGTGAGTGCATTCATATTACCCCGATAATATATTTTTTTGATTGGTTAAGCCATAATTATAATTGACTAGTAGTGTGAGAAATCACATGTTATGCGGTCGATTTGGAAAATCCTAACAGGGGAAAAACCTTGGCTTACCCAGATAGATGAGCACGATTTTTTTGTAGCAATAAGAATTGTGATGACTCTAGAGTCATCACAAGATATCAATTCCTTTGCCTCTCTAGGCCTAGGGATTGGTATCCACAGTGGAGTGTTCGGGACGTATTGCCCTCACTTTCATATATACCAATTGCGACATACGCAAGGCACTGCTCCTTTCGGAAAGCTTTGTTCCTTTAAGCGGGGGAGCATTAGAGTTGGGAGTGAGATGATGGGGATGAACTGCAGCATCCTAGGACTAGTACACATCCCCCATTATGGAGACGGTGAGATAAGTATGTATTGGTGGCAAGTACCTTTATGTGATAGACGAAGGGAAATGTTTGTCTATCTCCCCGCTATATGACATACACATAAGATAGGTTTACATATTTGTATGTGATTGAATCAAGGATAAGAGTTATTCATCAATTATGTTATACAAATACTCCCCCACCCACCCAAGTGCTAGTTTATATAGTTTATTCTCTTATGATCTGGCATGTTTGTAGTTGTTTATTAAAAAATCCCCAAAAACATGCTTTGCAATATTTAGTTATTCCTAACACATAGAGGGATTGACAAACCGACGTGGCTATGTGGACAAACCTGGGCTTGCCACTATCTACCCTCTAGGTAGCATATAAGTAAGAGCGGAAGCACAATATTAATCTTTATCTTTGTGAGACCTTCACTGGGGCTTAATTTAGTTGACCTCTCGTGGATCATTTATTACGACCACGAGTGGAGACGGATCAAATTTCGGTGCTGCTGTCGGGGATATTAGTCTGAAAGTTTAATTATTAACTTGCATAGCATGTTAGTTGAGTAGTTTTTATTGTTTTTTTTGTCTTTTTTTAGTTGGTTTTAAGTGTTGATGTCATTTTTATAGTTTTTCCATTTTTAACCCGTTTGCTGGTGTTTTTTGGGTTATTTTTTTGTTTGGTTTCTAGTTCGTGGTACATTCCCGTACCACGAACTTAGTAACTTTGAAAGAACTACCGGAAGACACAGGTAGTCGGAGGAGAAGGCAAAGAAGGACCAGGGAAAGGGTTCCACAACAACCAATGTTTTAAGAGTAAGTAGTCATGGTGGAGGAAAACCAAACTCTGAGGGTTGATGGCTCCAAATTCGGAGAATCAATCCCTTTGGGTAAACTTTTCCCCCGTTGCCACTCAATGTCAATTGCGAGCTGAAGAGTAGGATGATACAATGCATCCCAACTTTTCATGGGATAGCCAGGCAGAATCCAAACAAACACCTTTTGAATTTCATCTTGTGTGTACAAAAATGAAGCCACGTGGAGTCTCGGAAGAGGACTACAACTTGCGCTCGTTTCCATTCTCACTTTGAGACTCAGCAAAGGACTGGTTGTACTACCTTCCGCCAGGGTGCATTAAATCATGGATGGATATGAAAATACGCTTCCTTGAAAAGTACTTTCCAGCTTCAAAATCTGTGGGGTTGAAGAAATAGTTGTCCAACATATCTCAGATTGCAAATGAGACCTTATGTGAGTATTGGGAAAGATTCAAAAGATTGTTGGCTAGTTGTCCTTCTCACCCATTCAAGGAAGGCGACTTGGTATATTATTTCTTTGAATGGCTCTGTGATAATGACATGAGGATGGTTAACGCAGCTTACAATGGTTTCATTGCCAACAACAGCCTGAAGGATGTATGGTTTTGTTTTGAAGAAATGGCAAATGGAACGAGGCAATTTGACATAAGATCACGAGTGAAAACATTGGGTGAGCCGACTCAATCTCCAAAGTTGGAAGAGAAAGTGTAAGCCCTTGCCTCTATGATGAAGGAATTCACTGAGGGTAAGATCCAACAAGTCAAAGTGTGCAGAATATGCAGTTTAGACTATCCAACCGACATGTGCCCACAAGTGGTCGAAGATGTGGAAGAGGTGGAAGCGTTGGATTTCAATGAGGGTAATAGACAATTCGCAAGGGGACACTAACAAAAAGAAGGGTTTCGGGGGAACCAAGGAAATGAAAGGCAAGATCCCTGCGCAAATACTTTCAACCTTAGGTATCGAGATCACCACAACCTTTTTTGGCGCGGGTAGAATCAAGGCCAAGGGTACAACTGAGGTCCACAATCTCAACCATATCTTAGGGGAGAAAGACCTTCCGACAACAATACCTTGTACAAGTTGGATTAGGAAGAAATCTTAGATGCTACTGGCCAATTGGAAAAGAAGCATGATGTGTTTACGGAGCAGAAAAAAAGGAAAATTGAAAAACTTGGCAGTAGGGCATTCTCATTGCATCAAGAACCTTGAAGTCAAAGTTGGGCAACTTTCCACCTTGATAAGTCAAATTAAGGCTAAGGATTCTAGAAAGTTACCTTCCCAACTTCGAGATAAACCCAAGGAATGTGAGTGCTAAAGTTAAGAAACAGGAAGAGGGCACGAGAGGCTGAGAAAGACATAGTGCAAGAGGATGACCTAATTGCGGAAGCCAACAAGACCAATTTTTAAGAGCAAGAGATAACTGTCAAGGAGGAGCCTTCCAAAGAGCTTCTGCTCATCGAGGATAGAGTGACCCTTCCACCACCTTTTCCAAGTGAACTTAGAGGGAAACTGAAGGTGGTAACAAATGAGGCAAACATTTGAAAATCTTCGAAAAGGTTGATGTAGCCGTTCCTATCTTAGAGTTTATTGAGCTTGTTCCCTCTTATGCTAAATTCTTGAAAAATGCATGCACTAAAAAGGGGAACAAACGGATTAGGAAAGTAGGTAATTTGAAAATAGGAGGAGTCGCCACTTTGCATCATAAGAATTTTCCAAAAACATGTGATGACCCTGGGAGATTTTTGATGCCTATTTCCTTAGGTGGGAAGTTAGTAGAAAATGCCATGATTAACTTAGGAGCATCTATTAAAGTGATTCCATATAGTCTTTATGAAAACCTAGACATAGGAAAACTTAGGGACACTAGGGTGAATTTCCAGCTAGCCAATCATTCCCAAGCTAGACCTTAAGGGTTAGTGAAGGATGTAATGGTTAGAGTGGGCAAGTTAGTATTTCGTGTG
Source organism: Rubia yunnanensis (assembly GCA_037428765.1). NCBI lineage: Eukaryota > Viridiplantae > Streptophyta > Magnoliopsida > Gentianales > Rubiaceae > Rubia > Rubia yunnanensis. The sequence continues at coordinate 73,886,507 of CM075067.1, forward strand.
GGTTTCTATGTCCTTGACGTTGCGCACGATGGAAGTTCACCCCCAATATTATTGGGGAGAACATTTCTAAAAATGTCAAGGACAAAGATCAATATTCACTTGAGATGTGGTCACTGGTGGTGTGAATGATGGTGATTCCAGCGACCCATCACTCCACCCTTCTTAGTTTTTTGAAAATTGCATGGGATAATAAGTCGTGAGGTGACAATAAAGAAAATAATGCTTTATTTCAAGTAGTAATCTTTTCAAATTTTTAGTGAATCTTTGAGGATGTGTTTGATTTTCGGTGGTGTTTTAAGGAATTTTAGTCATCAATTTTATTTGGAACAATACTACTCTAGGTTTAAAATGTTTTCGTATGCACAGATTTCATAGAATTGGAAGGAAACATTTCAAGTAAGCCTCGTGCTAGAGCAGGCCAGCATGGACTTGTAACGGCATGACCCGTACCAGAATGCATCAGCATGAAGCTGAGAAGGCGACACGAGGCTGATGGTGTGTGCCATGGCACGGAGGAAAATGAGGCAGCATGAGCTAGCACACTCCAGCACGAGGAATTCAGGCGCCGTCACGAAATGCCAGGTATCAGCACGAGGCCAGCCTTGGGATTCTCGTAGCTACCTAACCATCCCAATCAAAACCCATCCAAATTCCTGTAAAAATCCCCTTGTGCTAGCCCTTGTTCATCACATACTTATTCTATCCCCTCTTCAAACTTGAGTTCTCACCTCTCCTCCTTCCTTAAACCAAAAGATTGCCATAACTTCCTCAATTTTCATCCGATTTACTTCCTAGTAGTACCAAAATCTTCATCCTTTCAATTTACATAAAACCATTGATTACTTTCCCCAGAAACATCAAGATTTTTCCTAGAAACTTAAAAGGCCAGTTTGGCCATCACTTGGGTTATCTCCCAAAAACTCAACTTTTGGTCCATTCTGGGTGTTGAAGATTTCTTCAAATTAATATACAAGGAGTCCCGCACACTTCTCAAGAAAATATTTCAGCCCTAATTATCGCATGAGGTACTTAACCAATTTTAGCTCCTTGGAAAATTGGGATATTTGAATTTCTTGAGAAATACTTGGATATTTGAATGCTTGAAATCCTTTAAGATTTGGGGGTTATTAGTGTGGTCATTGGATTATTTTGGAAGAGTTCTTTTTTAGTTAGGGTATTCGGTGAAGAGTTGTTATACTGGTTCTGTTTTTGGGCTATTATTTTTGCTATACTTTTTATCATGCTTGTAGACAGAGAGGGGGACCTAGTGTACCCTTTATTGGGTTAACCACACTCACTATGGAACAATAGGATAGGTGGGGTCATTTAGTAGGGCGCCATATTCAAGAGACGAAGTTTATAGATGAAGAGATCCTTAAGGATCCCAAGCTCTACAAACCCGTCACGGTGCTCCTACGGAGGATTGGTACGAAGGATTTTACTATAGTGTTGGCCCCCATCTACACTAGGTATACCCTGGAATTTCGGTCTACTCTCACAAAGGATAACAAAAGACACATGGGGAAATCTATGAGATTTCATTTTGGGGATGTTCCCAGTGGTTTGACTTATACTTAGCTAGCTGGAATCTTCATATGGAAGGCTCAGAGAGATGTTAATGGGTAGAATGAGTCCAATGTAGGTTATGATTTGTTTGCATTCTGGGCCACCATCACCCAAAAACTATGAGGGAGGAAGAGGAAGAATAGCAACATAGTGCATCTAACACTAAGGTATGTGGCTAGGCTAATAAGTGTGGTAGTCAGTTGCCATGGGGAGGCTACCACCACTTTTGATAGGGATTGCAAGAGACTCTGGTCATTTGCACTGGGAGAACCAGCCCTGATCTGGTTGATGATTTTATTATTTACTGTATCGACCTCTCCACAAGCTGTTCTGGGAAGATAGCAATTGGGTGCATGATATAGCTTTTGGTTGAGGATTATCACCTTTCGATGAATGATAAAATGCGGGTGAACCGGTACTCTCCTTATACACTCACTCTCCCAGTCATTAAAGATGTGACGATGACACAGGTGGATGCAGGGATTGTCCATTGGATGTACAAGGGAAAGAAATTCATGAGATTTCCCCTGCATACTAGGACCGCTTTGGGAAAAATGTTCATACTGCAGGATCTTATCATCCAGCCAGATGCGGGTTCAGAGGTGATTTTGGGAGCCCACTTCTTGGAAGAAGATGGCGAGCAATAGGAAGAGAATGATTAGGAGTTGATGCATGAGGGGCAGGTTTTGGTGCATCCCGAACAACGTTTTCCAACTGAGCATCAGCTTATCCAGCCACAAACATCACTTCATCAGGTTATACCACCACCAGCTTTAGAGCATCCCATAGTGCCACAACCCCCTTTTGATCAAGCATTTGGAGGAACACCCCCATATCAGGGGCCACTTATCATTCACGAGGAGCCATATCATTCCACAAGGCATGGCACTAGTAGCTCTGTAGGTGCAGTATCTCTCCCCCCTTCGATGACTTTGCTGAGTCTAACAGGTATGGCTATCATGGGCCTCTGCCTAACGTAAGCCCCGAGCCATATATGAACAGTGTCTCGATCCCTTCACAGCAAGAGGCTCATCAATGACATCACCCATAGTTCAGCCCATTCCGGGATCACAGTTCACTAGGTTACTAGTCAGTCTCTTCATATCATATGTGGAATCAGCTACCGAGGGATGAGTAGGATTGGGTGCATTCTTTGGGGGACTCCATGTTGTAGGTTAGCCAGGTTTGCAGCCACTGGGAGTGCAGTTAGACTACCATCAGGAGGAGACTGCCAACAAGTTCGACCAAGTGAATGGTTAGCTTTAGCATATGATGGTAGACATGGGTTTTTAGTATGAAGGCATGAGAGAGATCACTGATGGGTTGAGGACAACAGGTATCAGCGAGGGGTACTATCAGCAGGATCCGCACGGGCAAGGGCATAAGGCTAGACGTCGCAGACGACACTGATTACTCTTCGATTTTCCAACCCTTTTTTTCACCTTGGTCACATGCAATGGGAGGCAGTGCATGAATTAAGTGTGGGGGAGCGGTTGGAATACCGCCGTGGTGGCATTTCCCCTTTATCTACTGATTCTTTTTGTTTTGCATTGAGACGATGACTATTATTTTCCCTTCTTTTTCTTTTTTCCCTTATTTGGATTTTTGAACTCTTGATTTTTGGTTTTCTTTTGGGTGTGAAGCCCCTTTTTATGGTCAATGTTTGGGGTAAGTCTTGCAAATATTTGGGTGGTGTGTTTTGTTTGTAGTTTTTTGCAGTTTGTGTTTTGGAGGATGTTTTCTTATGAGGACACTTTGGTGGTGTATTTTTTTTTCTTATCTTCATGTGGTATAAAGCCCATATTTGGGGAATTCTGTGCTACACCAAAAAATAAAAAAATTTCAAAATATGAAAAATATATACCCGGCTAAGTTGGAAACTCGAAAGGGCAACTTAGGTAACACTGGGAAAAGCCTTGATAGGTCGAAATACCTAGGTAAAAATGAGAGGCAAGGTCCGACTAGGTTGAAAAACCTAGGCAAAAATGAGAGGCCATTTGGAAAAAAAAAGTTAGAAGTGAGCTCAACATGTGTGAATGCTAGGATGAAAACCCGAAAGGGCTCCTACGGAAAATAGGAGAAATTGAGATAAATCGGAAATTAAGTTGAAGATCTTTTAAGATTATCCTTGGTGGAAAATAAGTTGAGGACCTTTTGAGTTATCCTTGGCTGGAACCAAGTTGAGGCTCTTTTGGATTATCCTTGGAGGTTTTTTGGCAACATCTCTTGGATTGCTTTTGGCGGACTACTCGGTGGAGTAAGCTAATTCAATACGTATCCGTTTTGCTTAGCTTTTTCTTCACAAGATTTGGTTGTATAGATTGCTTAGTCTCTTTGGGGAGTGTCAGATTTGGGAGATTCTTACTTATTTTGGGTAACCAGGAATAATTAAATGCGTTCATTAACTTGTCCTTGCCTACTACATTCCTCTTGAATCTTTGCTTGCTTTTTTAGTCAAGGATGAGTAGAGGTTTAAGTGTGGGGGAATTGATCTGCACCATTATGCATGTGTTAACTAATGTATTCAGCACACTTTTTATTTTGTTTTATTTGGTTGTTTGCTAGTTTTAGTTAGGTTTACGAGACAAAGGGTTTAGATAACCATTGTTTGGTTTCTTATCTAAATCCCGAGTTTTGTAGACTTAACTGGAACTAATGGATATTTTTTATTCACGAGCACCTAGATCTCCCTTTATGACCTTACTAGTAGGTGTCTCATGAGTATTTTATCATCATTTTGTAGAAGGCCATTTGCAAAAATGGTAGTAGATAGTAGAGGGATGCTTGCAAGAGTAGTAGAAGATAGTAGAAGGACACGAGCTAAAAGTGTGGTAGTAGATGGAGAAAAGCCAGAAAAAGGTTGGAATCAAAGTTCAAGTACTAAAGACAGAGGATGACTACATCAATCGACACATTTTTTGCCCGCCAATATGGTTGTGCTAGAAGGCACCAGCATGAGCCACATGGAGTAACACAATCTGTGCCAGAGGACATCACCACAAGATGCCCGGTTTAGCACAGTCTATGCCAGCACCCTTGGTACAAGGTGCTCGGAACAGTACGACATGTGCCGACACCTCTTGGCACAAGACGCTTTAATCAGCACGGCATGTGTCACCTAAAATCCCAAATTTGACTAAGTATAGATGCAGATCATTACCCTTCAAATGGTTCATGTCATTTGAAGTCAAGATTTGGAGACCAGCTGACGGGGTGTGAGATTCTCAATGTCTCATGCCAACATTTTACTCCAAAACTGACCCCTAGTCAATGCCCTGTGAAGTTTCACATGTCATGTGCCATTCAGTTGGTCATGGAAACACTCCCCGCCAATGGCTTGCACCACATGATATGGGTGCGCATGAACATAAGGCCAAAATCAAACACCAGCCAACGGCTCGTGTTAGCCGGCATGACTCGTACAGAGAGGTTTTATATGTCCATTTTATGTGCATATTTTAGTAATTTTTGGGATCACTTTATTGCTCTTTTGTTATCAAGAGATAGTGGTTTACCTTAGGAAAGGTAAGAGCGACTTTACACTCTTTTACCTTTTCTGAGTGGATTTTGTGTGAAAAGGTAAAATCATAGAGACTAGAAGACACTGTTGAAAATCACCTTTTCAAGACTTTGAAGAATTGCTTCAAAGATTTAAAGACTTAAAGAATGGGAGGAATTATTGTGAAGAAGAGTGCTTGCTACAAGAAGAAGAAAAGAAGGCAAGGTTATTTTCTAGCGCTCGTCGTGAGTCTCGACGTACGGGTGGCCAGAACATGACCTTATCCCTTTGTACTATAAATAGCATTTTTCTTTCCTCTTTCATTCATCTTCTTCCACCCGACTTTGGCACTATTCAAACCCTAGTTTTCCACCATTTTCATCATTGATTTCTCTTGTTTTATGTTTGGTTTGTTAGCATTAATTAGTATGAACTCTAGTAGCTAAACGAATCTCCTGGGAGCAATCGATTGAAGCTTCCAAACTATGTGGTGAGATTCTCTATTTGCTCATTTATGACCATTTATTATGCTATTAATGTTGTGTTTTTTTCTCATTAATAGCATGGGTAGTTTGAGTATATGAAATGTTTGTACAATTGAAGTGTTAGGGTGTTAGGAAAGTTGAATATTTCTTAGCTCATTTAACATGAAATCCAAGAACACTAACTTAGAACTTATTGTGTATAATGTGTGATGATTCTTACTAGATAACTATAATAATGTGAATTGTTCTCATATTCATCCTATAGATGCAAAGAAAGGTTGAACCTTGAATGTGGTTTGTTCTGGGGTTAACCTAATAAATGATTTGTTTGGTTAAATGACTATGCCTTTGGTAGAAAGCTTCTTGTTATCAAACCTATGGTCCTTCATGTGAAATGTCGTTAATGAAATACATATATGGTGTTCTTTGCCTAGAGTAATTGTCAACGAGGTTTGCAAATGGTCTTTGTTTGTCTTTGCGAATAACTATTAAGAAGGAAGGAATGTTGATCTTTGAATGAGAAGTGATAAAATTCCCCATAGATAAAAATGTAATGGGATGAGTGAATGAATCTATGATCTATAAAAAGTTTGGAAGTGCAAGTCGATTTCCCCCCAAGGCTCCGTTAATTGTTGATTAATCATCTTTTAGTTGTTGTTGCATGATTAGCATTGTTATCTTTCTTTGCTAGTTGTCTTTCAACTCATAATTTAGGACCGAAACCAAGAAAACCTCCCCCCCTCTTTACATGCTTTTATATGTATCTATATACATCTATGCCCAGTATGTTTTCCACTCTACAAGTTTAAACACTTGAAAAGATCCCGCTTCTTCGTGGATGGCCCCGACTTACCATTATCTACTTAATTGTATATAGGAAGCATTTGGGCTTATAAATATTAACTTTACGAGTTCCACCCCCCTATCAGCGATACACATTGGAGTTCCTATCTACAGTTCGTATAAGCAGCATGAGAAATGATCGGCCATGTGTGAGGTACATCACTTTCCACTTTGGCGGTGTGCCCAGAGAGATGACTGTCTCGCAGGTTGAGGAAGCCTTTGAATGGGTCACGTATGAGATCCGGGAGAGGTTGGACCTAGAGGCTTAAGAGCGCCCAATAGAGGATGACATGCATTTCTTGAGTGTGATCAATAGGAGGGAAAAAAACTCCCACGACAAGAGTACCGTCATCATCCATCTTGAACTCAGTTATTTATACAGGATTCTGGTCGGCACGGTGCTTTGTTCGGTAGAGCCGAAAAATGTGCCTAGACAATGACATTCATTTCCTATGGCACTTGACAAGTGAGGGGTTGAGATACGGGTTATTGGCCAAGCTGTGGATGAAGAGGGTTGTAGAAGTGGCTGAGAAACCAAAGGGGAAGATTATTGTGGGAGGCATGATTGACCTCTAAGCGGAGCACTTAGGGTTGGTTGCACCAGCTGATTTTTTGTGCTTGGGAAGACGCACTTCCTACCTCATCATTACAGAGAGGTTGGTGTAATTTGAGATGCTTGGAACCACGTGGACTATGGGGGTGTTCACTAGTTATATGGCGCCAGGAAGGTCACCTTCATGGCACTTCCTCAGCCCAACAAGACCAAGTTGGAGTTTAATACACCCTTGGTGGACCTGGCGATTCCACCCAACTCCTCGTGTAGGGAGGAATTTTAGCGCGAGCTCAATAACCTCAGTCCAGCCCCTGTTTAGTGTGACGAGAGTAGCTTGCCTTTCACTGAGCGACAATATCAGCATTCTCCATAGCCTCCACCAGATACTGAGCGTATGCAGGAGGATTATGTGCCACCTCACTACTCCCAACCTTCGCCTGACTTCTACGAGCATATGATGCAGACTATCCAGGATAGATTCTGATGCCTAGACAGTATGATATAGGAGCACAATGTTTTTATCTCCTTGAGCTTGATAGACATGGATGAGGAGATTGACTTGTCAGCCCGCATTTATGAGATGCAGTCCTAGTCTAGTGGTACCTCGGGCCCTGATCTTGGAGTGGAGAGGCGTGGAGCGAGGAGGTAGAGGAACACTGATTGGCTTTCCCGTTATCGGCAGCACTATTTTGGTGATGGTGGTTCATCCTCACAGCAGTGATTGTGAGCATTAAATTCTTACCATTTCTATACTTCTCTTTGTACGATTTTGCCCTATTTTGTCTACATCGAGGGCAATGTTGTGTTTTAAGTGCGGGGAGGGGTATTTACCAATTTCTTTGCTTGGTTTGGAGATGTTTTTCTAGAAATCGGTAAATACTTTATGCATGCTTTTAGCTTCACCTTGTACTATTGGATTTGGGATTGTCAATTCGGAGTTTTGAGATATTTTAGGGATTTCAATGAATTGATAGATAATATGGTTTGGGTAGATTTAGATATAGGGGTTGTGGGCAACTTCTCATTTGATCTTAACGTTGGGATGTGTGATATTGAGAGTTTTGTGAGCTTTTGACTTGGGGGAGTAGTAGTTAGGATAAGGATACGTCAATTCCTTCATGTCCTTGGACCTTTTCCTACTTGAGCGCGAGTAAGGTTTATGTGCGGGGAGGTTTGATGTGTCCATTTTATATTCATATATTAGTACTCTTTGGGATCACTTTTGTGCTCTTTTTTTATCAAGAGTTTGTGTTTTACCTTGAAATTATCTTAGAAAAGGTAAGAGCGACTTTACTCTCTTTTACCTTTTCTAAGTGGATTTTGTGTGACAAGGGAAGAACATGGAGACTTGAAGACCAGAGGCCGTTGGAGATAACCTTTTGAAGACTTTGAAGACTTGCTTCAAAGATTTGAAGACTTGAAGAATGAGAGGAATTATTGTGAAGAATAGTGCTTGCTACAAGAAGAAGAAAAGAAGACAAGGTTATATTTTGGCACTCTCGACACGGGTGGCCAGATCCCAACTTTATACCTTTGAACTATAAATAGCATTTTTCTTTCCTATCTTTCATTTATCTTCTTCCACCCGACTTTGGCACTATTCAAACACTAGTTTTCCACCATTTTCATCTTTGATTTCTCTTGTTTTATGTTTGGTTTGTTAGGATAAGTTAGTATGAACTCTAGTAGCTAAATTAATCTCTTGGGAGCAATTGATTGAAGCTTCCAAACTATGTGGTGAGAATCTCTATTTGCTCATTTATGACCATTTATTGGAGAGCATTTGTTATGCCATTAATGTTGTGTTTTGTCTCATTTATACTATGGGTTATTTGAGTATATAAAATGTTTGTATGATTGAAGTGTTAGGGTGTTAGGAAAGTTAAATATTTCTTAGCTCATTTAACATGAAATCCAAGACATGGACTTAGAACTTCTTGTGCATAATGCGTGTTGATTCTTGCTAGATAAGTATGTTAATGTGAATTGTTCACATATTTATCCTATAGATGCAAAGAAAGGTTGAACCTTAAATGTCTGTTCTAGGGTTAGCCTAATAAATGCTTTGTTTGGTTAAATGACCATGTCTTTGGTAGAAGGCATGTTGTTATCAAACCTATGGTCCTTCGTGTGAAATGTCGTTGATGAAATACCTCTATGGTGTTGTATGCCTAGAGTGATTGTCAACGAGGTTTGCAAATGGTCTTTGTTTGTCTTTGCAAATAACTATAAAGAAGGAATGAATGTTGATCTTTGAATGAGAAGTGATAAAATTCTCTATTGACAAAAAATGTAATTGAATGAGTGAATGAATCTATGAAATATAAGAAGTTTGGAAGTGGAAGTTGATTGCCCCCCAAGGCTCCGTTAATTGTTGATTTGATCATCTTTTTAGTTGTTGTTGCATGATTAGCATTGTTCTCTTGCTTTGCTAGTTGCTGTCTTTCAATTCATAATTTAGGACCAAAACCAACCAAACCCCCCTCCCTCACCCCCCCTATTTAAATGCTTTTGTATGTATCTACATACATCTATGCCTAGCATGTTTTCGACTCTATATGTTTAAAAACTTGAAAAGATCCCTCTCCTTCTTAGATAACCCTGATTTGCCATTATCTACTTAATTGTAGATAGGAAGCATTTGAGCTTATAAATATTAATTTTGAGAGGTACGTCGATGACCTCCCAAATCTTGGCACCGCTGCAGGAGAAGAGGCATTTATTTTTCAGTGTTTGGGCATATTATGTGTGATTATGTGCTATTTGTAAATATTTGTTAGCTTTATTTTGTTTTTATTTCTTAGTTGAATTGCCATTTTCGCTTGACTTGGAGACGTATTGTTCGAGCTCTTGGTGTATGGTTCGTATCGCAACCAAATCGGGAGAATTTTGCAAAAATTAGCATCTCCTAGGTCCAGTTTTTGTGAGTTGCGACCTTAGCTTTGACTAAAAATGAAGTTTGACCGGCCCGTCATAACTTGCAACGAACCTATTGCGACTCATGATGAACCCATCGTGACTTGCAACGAGCGTGCAGGGGTGTTTTAAATGATGGGTAGAACATACAATTCTGCACAACCTTTTCTTCTTCTCGTCATCTCCTCCATCTTCACCAATTTTCATCAATCCCAACCACTAAACCCCTAAAAATCCTTCACACATCTACAACCCATCATCCCTAGCCTCTTAGTCCTCCACAAACACCAACAAATAAACCAAATTTGTGAAAATCCTGAAACCCTAGTTTTTGGGGTATTCTCAAATTTGGGCGAATTAGGCTCAAATTAGTCGTGGGCTACATTGTTTCTTCTCCCTAAACCTCTAAGTGGTACATTCCTCCCACTTTCTTGTGCTTGAGTTTTATTATGTTATATTAATTGTTCTTTTGGAAATTGTGTGGATTGTACGTGATATTTATTGAATTGGGATTATTAAATCTTTACAAATTTTTGTGGTTAGGGACTTGTGTTGATATGAGACTTTGGATGTGGGAAAACATATTACTCGTGTTGATTGTGTTGATTTGATCATGTTGATATTGTGCTTGCATTGTGTTTATATTGTTTCTTTGGTTGAGAATTTGGTTGTGGCTTTACTAAAGATTAGGGATATTGGCTTGATTAAACATAGTTTATATTTGTATGCAATGTTATCATGCTTAAGATAGTTTAGCTACGGCACTTGAATGTTAACATTATGAACGTACCAATGGTAACTAAACTAGTTAGGCATGACTGTGATGATAGGATATAGCATATTGGATGTTTAACAATGTGACAACCTAATGGACTTGAAATTATGGGCATGTTGAATGTGACGTGAATTGTATATCCAATTGTGGTTAAGACTTGAACAAGTTGTCTTAGGCTTGCTTTAGTTTTGTGATGTTGGCTAAACTAGTTTGAGATTGAGTGTGATTTTGTGACATTGTATGTATGTTTATTCTGATGTGTTTGCCTTGTTTGTTGTGGTTATTATATATGGCCCCTACCAAGAAGCCTAGGGCTCCTCCACGAGGTTGTTGCACTGCCGCTCCACCTCCACCTCCACCTCCACTGCCGGCTCCTTAGTCGAAACCTGCACCTCCCCCTCCTGATAGGTACATGGGTTTAATCTAGATTACCGAGCCCTATGCAGAGATGTGGGATGCCTTGGTCACCCAGAAGCTAAAGGAGATGAGCTTTATCGATGTGTCTAGACGCTCCTGGGCTAACCCTGCCAATCCGGTGCCTCCTCGCCAAATGAGGGTTTGAGGGTTACATGGGAAAGAGTTCCTCCTCCTACTGGTGATACATATTGGTGATCCTATCCATAGTCCGTATAAGCAACACGAGAAATGATCGCCGATGTGAGAGGTACATCACTTTCCACTTTGACGATGTGCCAAGAGAGATGACTGTCTCGCAGGTCGAGAAAGCCTTTGAATGGGACACATATGAGATCTGGGAGAGGTTGGACCTAGAGGCTCATGTGTACCGATAGAGGATGGCATGGACTTTTAGAGTGTGATCAACAGGAGGGGGAAAAATCCCATGACAAGAGTACTGTCATCATCCATCCTGAACTCGGTTATGTGTACAGGCTTTTGGCTGACACAGTGCTTTTTTTGGCGGAGCCAACAAATGTGCCTAGACAATGACATTCATTTCCTATGGCACTTGACAAGTAAGGGGTTGGGATATGGGTTGCGGGTTAAGCTGTGGATGAAGAGGGTTGTAGAAGTGGCTGAGAAACCAAAGGGGAAGATTATTGTGGGAGGCATGGTTGGCCTCTTAGCGGAGTACTTAGGGTTGGTTACACCGGCTAATATTTTGTGCTTGGGAAGATGCACTTCCTACCTCATCACTATAGAGAGGTTGGTGTAATTTGAGATGCTTGAAATCATGTGGACTACGGGGATGTTTCACTGGTTATATGGCGCCAGGAAGGTCACCTTCATGGCACTTCCTCAGCCCAGCAAGACCAAGTTGGAGTTTAATACACCCTTGGTGGACCTGTCGATTCCACCCAACTTCTCATATAGGAAATAATATCAGCGCGTGCTCCATAACCTCGGTCCAGCTCCTGTTTAGTGCGACGAGAGTAGCTTGCCTTTCACTGAGCGACAACATCAGCATTCTCCACAGCCTCCACCAAATACTGAGCCTATGCAAGAGGATTATGTGCCACCTCACTACTCCTAGCCTTCACCTCACTTCTACGAGCATATGATACAAACTATCCAGGATAGATCTGCTGCCTGGATAGTATGATATTGGAGCACAATGTTTTTATCTCCCTGAGGTTAATAGATATAGATGAGGAGATTGATCATCTGTCAGCCCGCATTTATGATATGCAGTCCCAGTCTAGTGGTACCTCGGGCCCTGATTCTAGAGTGGAGAGGCGTGGAGCGAGGAGGCAGAGGAACACTGATTGGCTTTCCCATTATTAGCAGTACTATTTTGGTGATGGTAGTTCATCCTCACAGCAGTGATTGTGAGCATCCATTCATACCCTCTCTATACTTTGCTTTGTATGCTTTTGCCCGATTTTGTCTACATTAAGGGAAATTTAGTGTTTAAGTGTAGGGAGGGGTATTACTGATTTCTTTGCTTGGTTTGGAGATTTTTTTCTAGACATGATACTTTTGGTGTATTTTCTCTTTGTTTGATTTTTTCCCCTTTGTTTTGGGGATGCTTTTCTTTTGATTTACTTGGATGATGTTAGCTTTGATATTCTTCTTAGCCTTAACATTTGGAAAGCAGTTTGCTATTTTTTTATTGGAAAAACATGAAAAAAATATGAAAAATTAGGGGGAAAATTAGAAAATGAAAAAAACAAAAATAAAACAAAATCCCGCTAAGTTGAAAACCTAAGAGGGCATCTTAGGTAACATTGGGGGCCCAGATAGATCAAAAATCCGGAAGGACAACCTAGGTAAAAATGAGAGGCTCAATGTGGGGAAAAATGTGAGATGTGAGCCAAGGAAACATGATGTGTGGCTGGGATGAAAAACCAAAAGGGCTCCTTGGCAAATGAGAGAAAGAGAGAAAAATGAAAAATGTTATGTGTTCAATCATTTTTTGGCGTTGGAGTCATAAGGTTGCGGTATCCATATGGATGGATCGGGTAGCTTGGCATCTTAAGACCTCTTGGGATTGGGAATTTAGCAGGAAAAATGAAGTAAGTTATAAAATTCTTGATTGTTGATATGCTTCATTTTTAGGTTGATATATTGGTACATAGTGGATTATGTGTTTGAACTTTATGAATGCTTTTAGCTTCTCCTTGTACTATTAGATTTGGGATTGTCAATTCGGGGTTTTGAGACATTTTAGGGATATCAATGAATTGATAGGTTAATATGGTTTGGGTAGATTTAGGAATAGGGATTGTGGTCAACTTCTCATTTGGTCTTAACATTGAGATGTGTGATATTGAGAGTTTTGTGAGGTATTGACTTGGGGGAGTAGTAGTTAGGATGTGGATACGTCAATTCCTTCGTGTGCTTGGATCTTTTCGTACTCAAGGGCGAGTAAGGTTTATGTACGGGGAGGTTTGATGTGTCCATTTTATATGCATATATTAGTACTCTTTGGGATCTCTTTTGTGGTCTTTTGTTATCAAGAGCTTGTGTTTTAACTTGAAATTATCTTAGGAAAGGTAAGAGCGACTTTACTCTCTTTTACCTTTTCTAAGTGGATTTTGTGTGACAAGGGAAGAACATGGAGACTTAAAAACCGGAGGCCGGAGGCCGTTGAAGATAACCTTTTGAAGACTTTGAAGACTTTCTTAAAATATTTGAAGACTTGTAGAATCAGAGGAATTATTGTGAAGAAGAGTGCTTGCTACAAGAAGAAGAAAAGAAGACAAGGTTATGTTTTGGTTCTTGTTGCGAGTCGCGTCACACGGGTGGCCAGATCACAAGTTTATCCCTTTGAACTATAAATAGCATTTTTCTTTCCTATCTTTTATTTATCTTCTCCCACCCGACTTTGGCACTATTCAAACACTAGTTTTTCCACCATTTTCATCTTTGATTTCTCTTGTTTTATGTTTGGTTTGTTAGCATTAATGAGTATGAACTGTAGTAGCTAAACTAATCTCTTGGTAGCAATTGATTGAAGCTTCCAAACTATGTGGTCATATTCTCTATTTGCTCATTTATGACCATTTATTGGAGAGCATTTATTATGACATTAATGTTGTGTTTCGTCTCATTTATACCATGGGTTGTTTGAGTATATGAAATTTCGTATGATTGAAGTGTTAGGGTGTTAGGAAAGTTGAAAATTTCTTAGCTCATTTGACATGAAATCCAAGAGCATGGACTTAGAACTTCTTGTGCATAATTTGTGTTGATTCTTGCTAGATAAGTATGTTAATGTGGATTGTTTTCATATTTATCCTATAGATGCAAAGAAAGGTTGAACCTTAAATGTGGTCTGTTCTAGGGTTAACCTAATAAAGGCTTTGTTTGGTTAAATGACTGTGTCTTTGGTAGAAGGTTTGTTGTTATCAAACCCATGGTCCTTCGTGCGAAATGCAGTTGATGAAATACCTCTATGGTGTTGTTTGCCTAGAGTGATTGTCAATGAGATTTGCAAATGGTCTTTGTTTGTCTTTTCAAATAACTATTAAGAAGGAATGAATGTTGATATTTGAATGAGAAGTGATAAAATTCCCCATAGACAAAAAATGTAATTGAATGAGTGAATGAACCTATGAAATATTAGAATTTTGGAAGTGGAAGTCGATTGCCCCCCAAGGCTCCGTTAATTATTGATTTAATCATCTTTTAGTTGTTGTTGCATGATTAGCATTGTTCTCTTGCTTTGCTAGTTGTTGTCTTTCAATTCATAATTTAGGACCAAAACCAACCAAACCTCCCCCCCCCCCTCTTTACATGCTTTTATATCTATCTATATACATCTATGCCTAGTATGTTTTCCACTCTACATGTTTAAACACTTGAAAAGATCCCTCTTCTTCGTGGATGACCCGACTTTCCATTATCTACTTAATTGTATATAGGAAGCATTTGGGCTTATAAATAATAACTTTGAGAGGTACTTTGGCGCCGCTGCCGGGAAAGAGACATTTATTTTTAAGTGTTTGGGAATATTATGTATGATTGTGTGCTATTTGTAAACATTTGTTAGTTTGCTTTTGTTTTGTTTTCCTAGTTGACTTGTAATTTTTGCTTGGCTTGGAGATGTATTGTTTGAGTTCTTGGTGTATGGTTAGTACGCGATCCTCTTCACAAGAACCCCTACACTACGACCTCAAGTTAGAGTTGAATTTGAGATGGGCTAAGAGGCTTTCTTTGGAAAGTGTTAATAACACCCCTCCTAGTGACCATTTTTTGGATACTTCTACTTTTACGGAGCATTAACACGGGCATGAAGATGAGCATCCAGAAGGAGGGCCTCAACGTCCTCCTCTCCTAGGGAGAGCTCCTCCTCTCCGAGGAAGGGAGATTGCTTTGGGGCAAGCCTTATTGAGGGACATTATGGCTCCCAAACTTGATCCACAACCAATGTGCATTGAGTATCCTTTGGTTGGACCGAATGGGCACTTTGAGCTCAAGATCGAGTTTATAAACATGCTTCCTATCTTCCTTGGAAGGCAAGGGGGAAAATACCAACAAGCATCTCACCGAGTTTCATTTTTTGTGTGGTGCCACGGTCCCCCATGGAGTAGATGAAAACTTCTACAAGTTGAAGGCATTTTTCTCTTGCTTTGCTATTTGTTGTCTTTCAATTCATAATTTAGGACCAAATCCAACCAAAACCAACCAAACCCACCCCCACCCTCCCCCTCTTTACATGCTTTTATATGTATCTATATACATCTAAGCCTAATTTGTTTTTCGCTCTATATGTTTAAATACTTGAAAAGATCCCTCTTCCTCATGGGAAACCCTTACTTTCCATTATCTACAAAAATTGTAGATAGGAAGCATTAGGGCTTATAAATATTAACTTTGAGAGGTACGACGACAACCTCCTAGTCATTCATCGATCATGTTACGGAAATACCCTCCCAAGTTCTAGTTTATATAGTTTATTCTCTTGTAATGTCGTATGTTTGTAGTTTTTTATTTAAAATACCCAAAACCCATTTTGCAATAATAAGCTATGACTAACTGATGTGTCCATTTTATATGCATAATTTAGTACTATTTTGGGTCACTTTTGTGCTCTTTTATTATCGAGAGCTTGTGTTTTACCCTGAAATTCTCTTAGGAGGGGTAAGAGAAACTTTACGCTCTTTTACCTCTTCTAAGTGAATTTTATGTGACAAGGGAAGAACACGGAGGCCATGAAGACCGGAGGCCATTGAAGATCACACTTTCAAAGACTTGCTACTTCGAAAACATGAAGACCGGATGCCATTGAAGACCATTTTTTGTAGCCATTGAAGACTTGAAAATTAAGAGGAATTGCTATAAAGATGATTATATACCACAAGAAGAAGAAAAAGACACAATGCAACGAGTCGCGACGAGCCGTCACGAGTCGTGACGAGCGGTTGGCCAGAATTTCATCTTATCTTCTTTGTACTATAAATAGCACTCTCTTTCTTTTCATTCTTATTCTTCTGCATCTGCGATTACAATATTGTTCCAAACCCTTTTTCTTTCCATTTTCATCTTTGAATTCTCTTGTTTTATGATTAGTTGTTTAGCATTGATTAACATGAACTCTTGTAGCTAATCTATCTCTTGGGAGAAATTGACTAAGGCTTCCAAGCCCATGTCCTAAGAACAATTTGTAGTCTATTTATTGCTCTTACTATTATGCATTTATGGAGCATTGAATGTGTTTTTTGATATCAATAATGTTTTTGAAGGCTTGAGTATATGAAATACTTGTATGAATTGCTTGCTAGAGTTTGGGGGAAATGGGTTGACTTCCCCCCTTTCTTGATAGGAATCCATGAGTATGATTTAGAGCTTTTGATTGTGTTGATGGATTGATAATTGTTAGGTGAATATGATAATGTTGAATTCTTTGTCATGTTTTTCTCTTGTAGCAAATGAGAGAAGTCTATGAATGTTGATCGTTCTTGACCAATCTTGTGTAAATGCATAAATCGGTTAAATCTTAGATACGGTGTAGTGTTTATAAGTGTTGATGAGCTTGTTGATTCTTCGTGCTAAATGCCATCAATGGGATACCTTGAGTCATGTTTCGACTATGGAAGTCATTGGTGAGGTTTGACAAGAGATGTCGAATTCACTCTTGCAAACTACTATCTAAGAAGGATAGAAGTTTAGCCTTCACAACAAGTAGTGGAAGTAGTAAATAGGTTGCATGTTCAATGATGGATAAAAGGTTTGGAATTGGAAGTCAATTGCGCCAAAGGTTTCGTAAATTGTTATTTTCATCTTCTCTTTAGTTGTATTGCATGATTAGCATCGTTCTCTTGCTTTGCTAGTTGTTGTACTTCAATTTGATAACTTAGGATCAAACCAACCAACCCTCCCCCCCTTGTTTACATGCTTTTATATGTATCTATGTATGTAAATGCTTAGTATGTTTTCTCCTATATGTGTTTAAAACAATTGAAAAGATCCCTCTTATCGTGGACGACCCCGGCTTGCCATTATCTACTTAATTGTAGATAGGAAGCATTTAGGGCTTAAAAGTATTAACTTTGAGAGGTATTGCGACGACCTCCCAAATTTTGGCGCCGCTGTCGGGGAAGAGGCATTTATTTTTAAGTGTTTGGGCATATTATGTGTGATTATATGCTATTTGTAAATATTTGTTAGTTTGGTTTTTATTTTGATTTCTTAGTTGATTTTCCATTTTCACTTGGCTTGGAGACGTATTGTTCGAGTTCTTGGTGTATGGTTCGCATGCGATCCTCTTCACAAGAACCCCTACACTACGACCCCGAGTTGGAGTTGAATTTGAGACGGGCTAGGAGGCTTTCTTTGGAAAGTGTGAATAAAACCCCTCCTAGTGACCATTTTGCGGATACATCTTCATCAATGGAACATCGAATCGAGCATAGAGATGAGCATCTGAGAGAGGAACCTCACCATCCTCCTCTCCACCAAAGAGAGATCGACTTGGGGCAACCCTTGTTGAGAGACGTCATGGCTCCCAACCTTGATCAACAACCAATGCGTATCGAGTACCCCGTGGTTGGACCAAGTGGGCATTTTGAGCTAAAGACCGGGTTCATCAACATGCTACCCGCCTTCCTTGGTAGGCAAGGGGAGAATGCTAACAAGCACCTCACCAAGTTTCACTTCTTGTGTGGTGGTACGGTCCCCCATGGAGTGGATGAAGATTTTTATAAATTGAAGGCATTCCCATTCACACTGAGGGATGGTGCAAGAGATTGGCTCCACTACCTACCTCCCAAGAGCATCAAGAGTTGGCTTGATATGAAACAAAGTTTCTAGCCAAGTACTTTCCGGCCTCGAGGTCCGCCACCTTGAAGAAGGACATAAGAAACAACCTTCAGTGGCATGAAGAGTCTCTCTTCTACTATTGGGAGAGGTTTAAGAAGCTTCTTGCAAGTTTCCCCTACCATGGCTATTCGGAGGGGGATTTGGTGTATTACTTCTACAATGGTCTTCTTGATGAGGATCAAAGGTTGGTGAGAACTTGTGGTGGCACCCTTGGGAACAAAACATCCGTCGAGGCCATGCAATTGTACGAGGAGCTAGCGGAGGAATCATGAAATTTAGCTCAAGGGCCGATTTGAGAAGGAGAAACCCAATGCCCGCGAGTGAATCTTCCAACAGTGGGAAGCTAGAGGATCAAGTCTCGGCCCTTGCATCCATGGTGAAATCTTTGATGACAATGCCCGAAAATGCGCCACATGTTAAATCATGCAAAATTTGTTACTCAGCGCATCCTACAGACACTTGCCCCACTTTACAAGAAGACTACGTTGAAGAGATGACTATGGGGTATCACGGGAATCAAGGATACCAAGGCAACCAAGGGTATCAAGGTGGTCAAGGCTACCAAGGTCACCAAGGCTACCAAGGGTATCAAGGGTACCAAAATCGGCCATACAATTCGGGAAATCGTGATAACCCGAACCTCCGATGTGGAAACCCTCAAGGAAGCCAAAACTCTCAACCATACCGGCCTCCTCAACAACAATATAGGCCACTGTAAAAGCAATTCTAAAGGCTCCAAGACAAACCCCGAGACCAAGGGGAGGGCTCAGTGCTATCCAAGGATGAGGTGTTACAAGCCATTCACCGGTTGGGCATGAGTGCGGAAAAAAGTGAGAAATTCCAAGATGAAGCCAAAGCAAGCATCAAGAACTTGGAAACCCAAGTGAGCCAAATAGCTCAAATGGTGAACCGGATGGAAGCCCGGGAAAAGGGTAAACTACCCTCCCAATCAATCCTAGACAAAATGCAAGTGCTATCGCTTTGAGAAGTGGTAGAGAGGTCAGCACTTCACCAGGTAATGAAATTGTTGAAGAGGAGCCCAAGAGGATTGAGGTGTTTGAAAAAGGAGTTGAGAAGGAAGAAAACCATGAGAAGAAGACCGAAGAGTTAGCCAAAAAGAGCAAGGAAGAAGAAAGCGAGGTGGAGACATTGGTGCCAAGACCGAAGTCAACCTCCATTCTGGAACCTTTATCTCCCCCTCACAAAAGAGAAAAGATGGTGGAGATCCCTCCATGTGTGCCGGAACCCCAATTTCCGGAAGCCTTGAAAGGCAAAAGGAGGAAGGAGGACAACAAGGACATCTACGAAGTCTTTCGTATATGTGAGGTAAACATCCCACTCTTGAATGCCATTGAACAAATTCCAAGATATGCTAAATTTATGAAGGAATTATGTGTTGTGAATAGAAAACAAAGGGCCAAGAATAAGTTGAAAAATGGGAAAAAAAATGAGCATGTTTCCGCCTTGTGTCAAAAAGAGCTACCTCCTAAATGTAGCAATCCCGACATGTTCACAATCCCATGCATAATAGGAAATACACATTTTGAAAAAGCTATACTTGATTTAGGTGCATCAATAAATGTGATTCCTTACTCTTTGTATGAAAATCTCAACTTAGGTACATTGCACAAAACCGGGGTGGTAATCCAATTGGTCGATCGTTCTAGTGCATACCCTAAGGGTATTATCGAGGATGTGTTGGTTAAGGTGGATTCCTTAGTTTCCCATCGGATTTTTATGTCTTTGACATGGAGCCTGATAAACATGCCGCCTCGATTTTGTTGGGGAGGCCATTTTTGAAAACATCTAGGACAATGATTGATGTGCATGAAGGTACCCTCACCATGGAATTTGATGGAATAAATGTAGAGTGTAACATAAATGACTATGAAATATCCTAGTGAAGAACATGCTTGACATGCCCTACATGTTGTTGAAGAAGTTGTGCAAGATGTTTTTGAACTAAGTGGTGAAGATTCTTTGCTAGTTGCTTTGCAATGTGATGTTAATGATGCCCACAATGTATACTCTATGAGCACTAAATTGAAGGAAAGCTTTGAGGATTTGAACCTGCTTGAAGAGATGAGACCGAGTCTCTCAAAACCTCCTCCTCTACTTTTAGAAGAACCTGAGGAACCGGAATTCCTCCCCTCATTTGTGAAAGCCCCGGTGCTTGACCTTAAACCTTTGCCAAATGACCTCAAGTACGCATTTCTTGGGGGAGGGGAGACGCTTCCGGTTATCATTTCGAGCAAGCTCACCAAGGAGCAGAAGAAAAGTTGATAGTGGTGTTACGGGAGAACAAGGAAGCAATTGGGTGGACTATTGCCGACATCAAAGGCATAAGTCCATCCACTTGTATGCACAGAATCTTATTGGAAGAAGATGTGAGACCCATCCGACAACCCCAACACCGTTTGAACCCACCTATGATGGATGTGGTGAAGGCGGAGATCCTTAAGTTACTTCAGGCGGGCATGATCTATCCAATCTTGGATAGCAAGTGGGTGAGCCCAACTCAGGTGGTACCCAAGAAGAGCGGGATGATGGTGGTCAAAAAAGAGAAGGGTGAAATGGTGCCCACCCGATTTCAAAATGGGTGGCGTGTTTGCATTGACTACCGGAGATTGAATGTGGAAACCCGGAAGGATCACTTCCCGTTGCCATTCACTGATTAAATGCTTGAGAGGTTAGCGAGCCACCCCTTCTATTTCTTTTTGGATGGGTATTCGGGGTATATTCAAGTGGCTATCACCCCGGAAGACCAAGAAAAGACCACCTTCACGTGCCCCTTTGGTACGTTTGCTTACCGACACATGCCTTTCGGGTTATGTAACGCCCCCGCAACTTTCCAAAGGTGTATGGTAAGCATTTTCTTAGAATTTTTTGAAAATTTTGTCGAGGTATTCATGGATGATTTCACCATTCATGGTAATTCTTTTGACAACTGTTTAGCAAATTTAGCACAAGTTCTTAAACGTTGCATTGATACTAATCTTGTGCTGAATTCTAAGAAGTGTCATTTTATGGTAGAGAGAGGCATTGTCTTAGGCCATGTTGTCTCCTCTAAGGGTATTGAGGTTGACAAGGCAAAGATAGACCCAATTCAAACTTTTCTTTATCCCACTAATGTGCACGAAGTGCGCTCTTTTCTTGGCCATGCAGGATTCTATCTCCAGTTCATCAAGGACTTCTCGTAGATAGCATCTCCTCTATGAAAATTATTGCAAAAGGAAGTGGAATTTGTGATGGATGAGGTGTGTAAAGGGGCCTTCGATACATTGAAAGGAAGGTTAGTCTCGGCCCCTATCATACAACCCCCAGATTGGTCATTGCCTTTTGAGATTATGTGTGATGCTAGTTATTACACCGTTGGAGCGGTTCTTGGTCAAAGGGTGGGGAGAGCACCTCACGCCATCTACTATGCCTCAATGTCTCTCAATGAGGCCCAAAGAAACTATTCCACCACCGAAAAGGAGTTGCTGGCAGTGGTATTTTCTTTAGAAAAATTTTAATCTTACTTGCTTGGTACAAAATTTATTGTGTACACTGACCATGCAGCATTTCATCATTTAATGACGAAGGAATATGCCAAGAGGAGATTGATTAGGTGGATCCTGCTTTTGAGCGGGTTTGAGTTAGAGGTGCGAGACAAGAAGGGCATGGAAAACCTTGTGGCCGATCATTTGAGCCGGTTGACTCCATGCAAAGATAATGAGGTAAATCCCGCAGTGAAGAAGCAACTACGGGAGGAATTCCCTGATGAACAATTGTTCACCATTAGGGATCTCCAACCGTGGTATGCCGACATTGTAAATTTTCTTGTCGCCGATAAGTTCCCTCCTCATTTTTCTAAGGCCCAAAAGGATAAATTAAAGAGTGATGCTAAGTATTATGTGTGGGATGATCCCTTTTTGTGGAGACATTGTGTGGATCAAGTTGTTAGGAGATGTGTCCCTGATAGTGAAATACACTCAATTCTTGAATTTTGTCATTCTCATGCGTGTGGCGGCCATTTTGGAGCAAAGAGGACCGCTAGGAAAGTTTTAGAGAGTGGATTTTATTGGCCTACGTTGAATAAGCATGCATACACCTTTTGCAAATCTTGTGATGAATGCCAGAGAGAGGAAATATCTCCAGTAGGAAAGAAATGCCCCAAAGACCTATTTTGTATGGTGAAATCTTTAATGTTTGGGGTATTGACTTTATGGGACTTTTCCCTAGTTCTTATGGCTTTACATACATTCTTCTTGCTGTTGATTATGTGTCAAAGTGGGTTGAAGCAAAACCCACTAGGACTGACGATTCTAAAGTGGTTGCAGAATTCTTGAAAGATAACATATTTTCTAGGTTTGGGGTACCCCAAGCCTTGATTAGTGACTGTGGCACCCATTTTTGCAATCGGACCATAGCGACACTCTTGAAGAAGTATGGCGTCACTCACAAGACATCCACCGCCTATCACCCGCAAACCAACAGGCAAGCCAAAGTTTCCAATTGGGAAATCAAGTTCATCCTTAAAAAAATGGTTAACCCTAACTGGAAGGATTGGAGTTCTCGGTTAAATGATTCCTTGTGGGCATATAGGATGGCTTACAAGACACCAATCGGTATGTCCCCATACCGGTTAGTGTTTGGTAAGCCCTGTCATCTACCGATGGAAATTTAGCACAAGGCTTATTGGGCAGTCAAAGAATTTAATCTCGATGTAGATGAGGCCGGCTTGCATAGGAAGTTACAATTGGATGAACTGGATGAGATCCGAAGAGAGTCCTATGAGAACGCTGAGATCTACAAATAGAAAACAAAGGTGTGGCACGATAACATGATCATCGGGAAGGACTTTGACATTGGTCAAAAGGTCCTCCTATTTCAATCTCACCTTCACCTATTCCTAGGTAAGTTAAGGTCCCGATGGATTGGTCCTTTTGAGGTGGTTAAGGTATTCCCGCAGGGTGCGGTAGAGATTCTAGATCAAGCTAAGTCCAATATTTTCAAGGTTAATGGACAACATTTGAAACCTTACCACGAGACTTTTTGTGCCGAAAAAAGGAGAGGACGTTGATCTCCTCGATCTGGTTTGTGAGTAAGCTCCAAGGAGGGGAGTAAGTTGTGTCAACGACATTAAATAAACTTGGTTTTGATCATCCGGATCGTCATTCGTGACTTTCTGCTAATGTTGTTTAGTTTTGAGCTTTTATCATTAAGCTTCATTGTTTTGCTTTATGCTTTTCATGGGTTGCTTTCTCCATGATTTTGTAGCAATTTTGAAGCCAAGGCATTGGACTTTGGAAGGGGGAAATACATGGATTCGAGAAGGAAGGACTTGGACAAGAAAAGGAAGCAGAAATATTTTCTAAGTACCAGGTTAGTGACCCATCACGAGTCGCGACGGGCTCAGAAACTTTGTGTCAAATTTTGGGTTTCGGATCCCACTTTCCGCGAGTCGTGATGACCTCGCAACCACATCGTCATGAGTCGTGACGGGCTCAAAACTTTTGTGCAAAATTGAGCCCTCAGATCCAACTTTTCGCGAGTCGCGATAGCCTCTTGATGCCTCATTGCGAGTCGTGACGAAGACGTCGTGAGTTGCGATGACCCAGAGGACCCATCGCGAGCTGCAACGAACACGTTGCAAGTCGCGACGGTCGTATAAAAATATTTTTAAAAGCGGGCTGAACCCATTCTCCACACATTCTGCCCCTTCGTTTCTTTTTCTCTACCTCTGCTCTTCCGTCTTCCTCCACAAACCGCTGCTCCCTGCCACTCACCCGCTGCCGCTCACCCGCCGCTCACCCGTCGCCGCTTGCTGCCACTCACCCACCACTGCTAATAGCCACCGTTCCATACCCTATCCATTCTTCCAAATCTCCACCCACAAATCGCCGTAACTCCTTTAAAGAACACAAACACTAGAATTTGGGGGTTTTGTGACTTTTGGTAATTCGAATTCGAATTGATTGTGGGCATCCGTCTTTCTTCTTCCTAAGCATCTTAGTGGTACACTTCTTCACTCTATTGAGCCTCAATTGTGATTATGAATGTATATTCTAGTTATTGGATATTGTGTAGATTGTGTGTTATGCCTTAGGAAATTAAATCGTTGGACCTTGGTTGATTGTGGTGAATATTTTGTGCTTGCAATTTAATTTGATGGGTACTGTGTGCATATTTTGCAATTGCGGTGTGGACTGTATATTTTCTAGTTGTGGTTTGGACTTATTATGCCTGCTTGATTCCAGAATGTGTGCATTTGTGTTGCTTTGGCTGAGAGTAGATGGTGACTTATACTAGATTTGAGGCATGTTGGCCCTTGATTAAACTTAGTTGTTATTGGGATAAAGTGTTATTGTGCTTTGCAATGTTATTTTGTTTAGAGTAGTTTGGACATGGGATGTAGATGTTGACATTGTGAATGTACTAATGATGGCTAAACTAGTTAAGCATAACTGTGATTTTGAAAGATAGCATATTGATTTCAACTATATGAGAACTTCATAGATTTGAGGATATGGGCTTGTTGGACATAATGTGGATTGTATATGCAATTGTGACTAGTACTTGAACTGGTTGACTTGATTTTGATTTTACTTGTGATGATGAGCTAGTTTGAGGTTGAGCATGCATTTGCAATACTGTATATACACATATTCCTTTGCATTTGACTGTTTGCTGTGATTGATAGATATGGCCCCCACGAAGAGATCTAGGGCTCCCCCACGAGGTGAGCGCACCACTGCTCCACCTCCACCTCCTCCACCGGCTGCGGAATCGAGCCATGTACCTCCCTCTATGGATAGGTACATGGGTTTGACCCGGATCACCGGGTCTTATGCGGAGAGGTGGGAGGCCCTAGAGAGGCGCCAACTCAAGGAGACGAGCTTTGTCGATGTGCCCACCTTAGATGCCCTCGGCCTCACTCAGCCTGTGAGATGCCTCCTCGCAAAAGGGGGAATGGAAGGGTTCATGAGTAGGAGCACGCCCTCCTACCGGAGGTACACGTTGAATTTCTTGTCCACGGTCCGTATAAGAAGCATGAGGGATGATCAACCCTGCGAGAGGTACATTTCTTTTCACTTAGATGACATATCTAGGCAATTGACCGTCTCACAGATTAAGAATGCCTTTGGATTTAACACCGCGGAGATACGGGCCAGGCTGGACCCACAAGCCCAGGAGCGATCAGTTGAGGATGACATGCTCTTTTGGAATGTCATCAACTTGAGGCCGAAGAACTCCCACGATAAGAGTAGCACCATTATCCACCCTACACTTCGTTATGTGCACCGGTTATTGGCTGGCACAATACTTTGCTCTACGGAGCCGACGAATGTGCCGGACAACGACATTCACTTCTTATGGCACTTGACGAGTGAGGGACTGGGATACGAGCTGTGGGCAGAGTTATGGATGAAGAGAGTCGTGGAGGTGGCAGGAAAGCCCAAGGGGAAGATCATGGTCGGAGGCATGATAGGCCTTGTAGTAGAGCACTTTGGATTGGTTCCCCCGTCTGACTTTCTGCGCTTAGGGAGGTGGATGTCCTATCTTATCACCATTGAGAGGCTAGTTAGATTTGAGATGCCCAATGTCACATGGACCACGGGGCTCTTCCATTGGTTATACGGTGCGAGGAAGGTCACATTCATGGCACTTCCTC
This sequence comes from Rubia yunnanensis, assembly GCA_037428765.1. Lineage (NCBI taxonomy): Eukaryota > Viridiplantae > Streptophyta > Magnoliopsida > Gentianales > Rubiaceae > Rubia > Rubia yunnanensis. Next base: position 73,912,523 of record CM075067.1, read on the forward strand.
AGCAGAGCAAGACAAAGATGGAGTTCGACACACCTCTGGGAGATTCGGCGATCTCACCAGACTCCCCATGCACAGATGATTTCCAGTACGAGCTCCGTGACCTCGGCCCAGCTCCTGTCCAGCGTGACGATGGCGCTCTACCCCCTTCTGAGTGACAGCAACAGCACCACTCCGCGTAGCCTCCACCAGAGACGGAACCCATGTAGGAGGATGACGCTCCACCTCATTATTCCCAGCCTTCGCCGGACTTCTATGAGTAGATGATGCTGACCATGCATGATGGTTTCCACCGACAGGACAGCATGATTTTGGAGCACAATGTATTTGTCTCCCAGGCTTTGATTGATATAGACGAGGAGATTGACCACTTGTCAGCTCGCATCCATGAGTTGCAGTCCCAGTCAGACAGTGTTTCAGGCCTCGATCCGAGAGAAGAGAGGCGGAGAGCGAGGAGGCAGAGAAGCACAGAATGGCTGGCGCAGTATCAGCAGCGCTACTTTGGCAGTGTCCCTTCTTCATCACAGCATTGATTGTGTGAGCACCACATATTTATTATTTCCATACTTTGCTTTGTACGATTTTTCCCTATTGTCTACATTGAGGGCAATGTATTGTTCTAAGTATGGGGAGGGGTATCTACTATTCTTAGGTGATTAGAGTTGGAGACACTTTTACATAAATCTTTTGTTTTGTTTTGGATATTTGCTCCCTTTTGTTTTGGGATATTTTTCCTTTTGATGTACTTGGATAATGTTGGTTTTGATACATTTCTTAACCTTAACATTTGGAAAGCAATTTGCTACTTTTTGGATTGGAGACATGTAAAAAAAAATTTAAAAAGAAAAAAGAGAGAACCCCGCTAAGTTGAAAACCCGAGAGGGCAACTTAGGCAACATTGGGGGGCCCGGATAGGTTGAAAACCCGAAAGGGTGACCTAGGAAAAAATGAGAGGCTAAATGTGCAAAAAAAGGTGAGATGTGAGTCAAAGAAACATGATGTGTGGCTAGGATGAAAACCCGAAAGGGCTCCTATGCAAAATGAGAGAAATTGAAAAACGTTAAGGTTTACTCATTTGTTGGCATTGGAGTCATAAGGTTGCGGTGACCACACAGATGGATCGGGTAGCTCACATTTTAAGGACCTTTTGGGAGTGGAAAATTTAGCGGGAGAAGAGGGAGTAAGTTATGAAATTCTTGATCATTAATATGCTTCGTTTTTAGGTTGATATATTGATATAAAGTGGAGCATATGTTTTAAACCTTATACATACCTTTAGCTTCACCTTTTTATCATTAGATTTGGGATTATCAATTCGGGATTTGGAGATGTTTTAGGGATATCGATGAATTGATGGGTTGATATGGTTTGGGTAGATTTAGGAATAGGGGTTGTGGGAAACTTCTCATTTGACTTTAACATTAGGATGTGTGATAATGAGAGTTTTCTGAGGTATTGACTTGGGGATTAGTAGTTAGGATGAGGATATGTCATTTCCTTCGTATGCTTGTATCTTTTCTTACTCGAGGGCGAGTAAGGTTCAAGTGTGGGGAGGCTTGATGTGTCTATTTTATATGCATAATTTAGTAATATTTTGGGTCACTTTTGTGCTCTTTTATTATCGTGAGCTTGTACTTTACCTTGAAATTCTCTTAGGAGGGGTAAGAGCAACTTTACGCTCTTTTACCTCTTCTAAGTGTATTTTGTGTGACAAGGGAAGAAAACGGAGGCAATGAAGACCGGAAGCCATTGAAGATCACACTTTCGAAGACTTTTGAAGACTTGCTACTTCGAAGACATGATGATCAGAGGCCATTGAAGACCATTTTTGTAGCCATTGAAGACTTGAAAATTAAGAGGAATTGCTATGAAAATGATTATATACCACAAGAAGAAGAAAAAGGCACAATGCAAAATGCTGGCACCCGTCGCGAGTCGCGATGGCCCCGCCGCGAGCCGCCGCGAGTCGCGACCAACGGGTGGCCAGAATTTCATCTTATCTTCTTTGTACTATAAATAGCACTCTATTTCCTCTCATTCTTATTCTTCTGCATCTGCGATTACAGTACTGTTCCAAACCCTTTTTCTTTCCATTTTCATCTTTGAATTCTCTTGTTTTATGATTAGTTGTTTAGCATTGATTAGCATTAACTCTTGTAGCTAATCTATCTCTTGGGAGCAATTGACTAAGGCTTCTAATCCCATGTCCTAAGAACAATTTGTAGCCTATTTATTGCTCTTACTATTATGCATTTATGGAGCATTGAATGTATTTGTTGATATCATTTATGGTATTGAAGGCTTGAGTATATGAAATACTTGTATGAATTGCTTGCTAGGGTTTGGGGGAAATGGGTTGATTTCCCCCCTTTCTTGATAGGAATCCATGAGTATGATTTAGAACTTTTGATTGTGTTGATGGATTGATAATTGCTAGGTGAATATGATAATGTTGAACTCTTTGGTATGTTTGTCGCTTGTAGCAAATGAGAGAAGTCTATGAATGTTGATCGTTCTTGACCAATCTTGTGTAAATGCATAAATCGGTTAAATGCTTAGACACGGTGTAGTGTTTATAAGTATTGATGAGCTTGTTGATTCTTCGTGTTGAATGTCATCAATGGGATACCTTGAGTCGTGTTTCGACTACGGGAGTCAATTGTGAGGTTTGACAAGAGATGTCGAATTCACTCTCGCAAACTACTATCTAAGAAGGATAGAAGTTTAGCCTTCACAACAAGTAGTGGAAGTAGTAAATAGGTTGCATGTTCAATGATGGATAAGAGGTTTGGAAGTGGAAGTCAATTGCGCCCGAGGTTTCGTAAATTGTTATTTTCATCTTCTCTTTAGTTGTATTGCATGATTAGCATCGTTCTCTTGCTTTGCTAGTTGTTGTACTTTAATTTGATAACTTAGGATCAAACCAACCAACCCCCCCCCCCCCCTTGTTTACATGCTTTTATATGTATCTATGTATGTACATGCTTAGTATGTTTTCTCCTATATGTGTTTAAAACACTTGAAAATATCCCTCTTCTCGTGGACGACCCCAACTTGCCATTATCTACTTAATTGTAGATAGGAAGCATTTAGGGCTTAAAATTATTAACTTTGAGAGGTACGGCGATGACCTCCCACTAACACAAGAACGGGTTGACAAACCGGACGTGGCTGTATGTAGTTGACTTTTAGACATCTAACATCTATGTGGACAAACTCGTGCTTGACACTATCTACCATCTAGGTAGCATAGTAGTAAGAACGAGAGCAGAATATAAATCTTTATCTTTGTGAAGCCTTAGTTGACCGCCCATGGATAATTTATTACGACGCCGAGTGAAGGCGAATCAGTTAGTATTGAATAAAATAGGTTGTTCATCTTTATATAAATAGAAGTGTGCCTATATTTTCTAAATAGATGACTAGAATCTTTAAAATTTTGTGTGTGGATCTAGCTACGAGGAGAAATAAAAACAATAATTTTGGTCCAGAGCCTACTTGCTTGACTTTTAGAAACAAATATTCTTATAGATTTTACCCTATTTTTTTAAAGTCGTTATTAGGGTTTATTTTATATATTGTTTAAGGTTGCTTTTCAATCATCTATTTTTAAAATAACCAAAGTTAATCATCCCACCACTTGAGAAATTAAGAAAATAAGTAGCATTAAACATAACATATGAAAAGAATGATCGAAATCCAGTTTAAATACGTGAATGAGCACTAAACACTCTCAGCCATCTTGCATATGCTTGAGTGTTTTGCATGTTATTTCCTTTTAATCTTTGCCTCTTCATTTGTTTCAATACGCTGCTAATTGGCTATTAAATGTCCAAAATCAATCAAAAAAATTTGTTTCTTCAAGCAACCGTGCATTATTTTTTGTGCAAGTTCTGTGTATATATTTCTTTTCTAAAATGATTACATAATATTTAATTAAATGCTTAAGGCTTGCAAATATATAAATTAGCTTCATGTTATCGTGCATGTGACGCTTAAATATTTTAGAATTGTTTGTTTATTCAAATTCCTAAGGATGTCTTAAGAGAAATTAACTGTAATTATACAATATAAAGTAAAATTAAAATATATTCAAGAAATATGATGCATGCTCTAGAAATAGCACGTAGCGATGAGCAATTGAGAAATGATAAAGTCTTCTAAGATCCATACCTGAATCTTAAAAACATATTTAGACATAGATCCGACTCATAAGGTCTAGTAGCCAAACTCAGTGGGTACTCTTACGAGTCCTGAATCTAAAACAGTTGTAACTTTATTATATATTTTTAACTAAATAAAATATACATAGAAGACCGTAGCTAAACATCTTTTAGATCGACATCGGGGTTCATAAGTAGTGGCATCTATGAAAGAAAGTAGGCAGTTGATGGGATTGGAATTGCTGCAACATTACCAAGGGCGACGTCGCAGATAAATGACAGTGAATTCGCAGATAATGGTATGCAACAACGCCTACTCCAAGGTACCCTCATCGTGTGCCTGCTGACAAGGAAGACTAACAAATACGACTTCGGTTTGAATGGATGACGTCGCAAAAAAATCACCTCCAGATTATGCACGTCGATAGGGTGTCATCTCTTCACTAGTTAGTGCAACGTTGCAGATTAAACGTGGATACATTGATTCTTGTACAGTATTATAACATTAAGAATTTGATTAAACAAACAATCATTTGTCGATAGTCGTTACATGTTATTTAATATTCCATAACTTGTGAAATGGTTAAACATCATACAACGATCAATTGTTGTTCAATAAATGTCGTAAAGAATGAGAATGCAAAGAACCCACAAAACTAGAACATATGATAAAAATACATGTTAGAATATATTAAAAGACGTGAGGTTGACATGATATTGAAACATTAATTGTATTGAACCTCCACTGTCTACGTTACATGCTGGAAGTTCATCGATAACTCTCTTTGTCCAATTACACTCAATAAACATGAAACAAATTTATGTTAGAATTGGGGAGTCCCCAAATGAAGTACACATAATATATTCATACATCGACGACATTAATTTCATCATGAAAAAAGTACCCGATCTACTTAAAAGCGACGTAGCATGCAAGAGTGATCGAAATCACAAAGTGCGACAGAGAAGCGACGTCGGACATTCATAGATATTTCAGTCAGTTCATAGCTTATGCGACGTTGGTCTACATATGATCCCTTATTGTATGGGATAATTAACTATGAGCGATGTTTCATTTTAAACCTGTGTTCATACGAAGATGAGATTATTGTCCACAATCACTTCTAATTTACGTGTTTTTTCTCACACATTAAAAACATGGCATTATCTTGGAAACACAAACAATATACTCTATATCACATGTAACACAATCACCATACTTCATGAAAATAATCAATCATTGATCAATGGGGAAAAAATAATATAGAAGGTATATGGTAATAAAATTGCTAAATGAAATGGAATGGATGGAAAACTACCTCAATTAATTTCAACCCGGAGATGCTTCATCCTTGGATGCTTGTTGATGTTTGAGAGAATAAATTTGATTGAACTCTTTAGTGGTTGTAATGGTGTTAATGGAAAAGATGGTTTGGAGTTGGGTTTTGGAGTAAGTGTGTTGGAGATGAGAAAGGGGTGTTAGTGCTGAATAATAATGACATGAAAAAGGGATGGGGGAAAATTTTGGTTCAAATTTTTTGCTCAAGTTTTCAGTTCCCGCTAGAAAATTCAAGTCAAACGACGTCGCTCGGAAGTCGCTTTGGGGTTCTTTTGATGCGAAACATTTGCAACATCGCACATAAGAGTTGCAGTCCAATTATTGAAATGTGTCATAAAATACTCCCTATTAAGATTTCGGCTCCTTTCGATGAACAGTTTATGCCCAAATCGGAACAACCTTGTTTTGCAAATGTGAATAACAAAATGTTATCTCTTGTGTTACCTACCAACTTCTACCAGTTTCTTGGAATGACCTAATTGAAAAAATTGAAAAGATCACTGGTTGTCCCAAACCTGATTACGATCGTCCCAAAATGAAACATTGACATTCATAGTCAAACTTATACTAACCAAGGGTAATAGAGAAACTGGTCTTATTCCACATATACTTCCACAAGTTCTTCTAAATGACCCCTTGTATACTTATAAATAATCATCTACAACTTACTCTAGACCATGTACCAGTGCTATATAAAATTTGATGGACGGAATTCTATTATCTTTTTATTTCATAAAAAACCAAGAATATGAAATTTCATTTGATTCTATGTGGTGGAAATTGCCTTTCTAATAAAGTTTATCGTAAGGGTATTAATGGAACACTAACAAAAATGATGGATGATTACCCTGGTCTATCTGTGCATGACCAGATTGGAACATCGTGGTCGTGACTTGGTGAATCGGATAACTGTATCTCCAATTTTTCATTTCGACTTCTCCCACTTTGTTGGAGAGACCTAAGTGCAAAATTTTAAAAGTACACCGGTTGTGCTATAATGGATTCCAATCATCCTTGAAGGGACCTTTGCCAACTCCAATCAAACTTATAATCCCCGTGTTGGTATGCCTTGAATATGTATTAGCCGCTTCGATAGGTTAGTACGGGGATAGCCGCTCCGACGGTATAGCTTGTCTCTTTATTGGACTGCTGTTGATTTGGGCCGAATTGTGTTTTGGCCCAGTTTGTTAGGGTTTAGTGGAGACAGCATATAAAGTATCTCTCTTCTCTCTGTAAACCAACTCTAATTCTGTTTCGCACAAAAATAGTGAATCCGTCTCCCGTGGATGTAGCCAAATTGGTGAACCACGTAAATCTTGTGTCTTGTTATTTTCGTTCATATTTTCTGTTCTTTCTCCATTCCGCACAACACCCCGAAAGTGATAAATAAATTGGCATGATCCGACAGAGACTTCGACAATATGTCTTGATTAATCCTTGAATATCATCTACAATTTACTCTAGACCACGTACTACTACTTTAAAAAATATTGATGGACTGAATTTCATTATCTTTTTAATTCATAAACAAGTAAGAATGTGTAATTTCATGGGATTATTGAAGGTCGAATTTATCATTCTAATTAATAACGCTAATCATAGGGTATGAATGGAATAATAATAAAAATGATGGACGAATACCCTGATTCCTTCATGCCTAAATTGGAACAGCGTGATTGTGACAATGTGATTTAGATAATTGGGTATCTCCAATTTTTCATTTCGTACCCTCCCACCTTTTTGGAGGGACCTAAGTGTATAAACTGTAAAGTTCACCGGTTGTGCTAAAATTGATTCAGATCAAACTAGGCATTAATGAAGTTTTTGGACATTTATAAATTTTAATTTTTAGTTTCTAATATGCTATTAGCATTTTGAAGGTTAATGGGCTGAAATAGTGAGGCCAACTTTCAGGTAAGCCAACGTCGTTCATATGACGGTAACATGTTGTCAGTATCAACTAATGTTCAACATCGCACATGACGAAATGGTGAGGCCCATTTGCTAAGCTAGTGGGCTAAAATGGTGAGGCCCTCATTCATTTTAGTATTTTTCCTTAAATTTTATATGTATATGGTGTGTCAATGTGTTCTTTGTTTTCAATATTAACGTTCATATGGAATAGGGTTCTAGGGTGTACAAATTTGGTTTTCTATTCTTCTCTGTTAATGTGGCCCTATTTATTTGTTTAGAACCTTTCTTTTCTCTAACTTTCTATTGTTGATAATGCTTCTATTAGGTTTGAATGCGACGTCCAGGTCCATCGATCCTCCATCGTTTGGAGCAATCATCGTGCAACATCGCTCATTCATATTTTATGATGTTATACTTGAAAGAGAAGTCGCACCATTCTTGGTTAACCAATCAATTTCACCAAAGTGTCAGCAACGTTGCTTAGTCATATCGATCATGCCATTAGTTTGAAGTTACACGTCAGAGACGTCACGCATACATGTATGCCAAATCATATTTTGGACCTATATGTAAGTGTGACGCCTAGCCAATAAAAAGATTAATTGAACCAATTTCTATCGAACCAGTTTCTATCTTTTATAATATTTATCATCCGTGACAATATGAATTTCAAAAATCATGGCTAACAATGTTGGTTCGAGTAGCCGTTCCTCAGTTGAGGTGAGCGATTTTTTGTTTAGATTTAAGTTCCCTTTATAGATTACTTATTTTCTAATTCAAAGTTGAACAATATTAATGACAAATGCAGATTTGTAGCAATTCGGATGAGGACCATTTGCAGACTTCATTCTACAGTGTCATTCCACACTTTGTCAAAACTCTGACCCGGACGAACTTCGGTTCATTCCAATTTTGTTAAGTCCTCCATGTTACACATGTATTTTATTTCGAATTAACTATTTCTATAGATTTCTTTCACATGTACTAAATGTGGTTTTCCATTTATAATTCAGTACGTCCTTGACCATATTGCGGAGTTCTTACCGCCGTACAAGGTGCCTGTTGTGCTGAGGTGAAACGGAATGGAGAATGGCATGCACTACTCAGGGAACAGGAGAGTCAAGAACCTGACCGCGAAGGGGTTTACCAAGTTTCTTGATGCAAAGGAACTCGCGATTTGGGACACAATATACTTCGAGGTGCTAAATTATGCAGAGCCTGTAATTTTTAATGTTATCATTCTTCGCCGGAGAATTTAGTTGTGCTGACTTTTGAACATGTATTTGAAACAAATTTATTCAAATTTGAACAATATTTAATTTTGTGTATTTTAATCTTTAATCTATAATCTATTTCTTGAATTTTATTTTAATGTTATTGAATCCTTGTGTGTAATGAATAATTGGATTCAATCATTCTGAAACTATCAAATATTAGTTGCCACCAATTTATTTTTATTAAATTCGAACTGTTGACCGGCTAGCTTGTGGACTCAAATTGTTAGGCCCTTATGAACGTTTGACGTCGTTCATGGGTCGATTCCATCTCGCATTGACTGATATAGGTGCGATGTTTCTCTATAAAATGTGGACACAAAATGGATCCAAAACGACGTCGCACCGAAACAACTGTAAATATGAGGTCCCTCACAATCAGTTCAAACTTCTGTTCACAAGTTTCCTGCGAAGTCCAACTGCATCCCACCATCTCTTCTCTTCTCTCTCGTCAAAGGCATGGGTTTTCTACTCTTCTAACACCTAAATTTCAATAATTGTTACTTTACATTGTTTGACATATGGTCTGTGAATGTGTTGTACATTTTGGTTTTCTAGTTCTAACTCATATATGTTAGATTGTGAAATTTCCTTAAATGTAAACTTAGGTACTACATTTTGTTATGGTTTTGGACATTTTTTCAGTAATTGTATGTTGTTAAAGCATCATTATTTTTGGGTTTCGATGTTTTTTTTCCTTAGCTGCCTCTAATGTATGTGACATCAACATCATATCGGTCACAGGTCAGTCTTTGTGAACTATGTGCGACGTCGTTCATGCACATGTCAAGGAATATGTATGAGACGTCGCACCTATTTTTTTCGACCATCGGTCTTAGCGATTTGTTAATGATGTCGCATACATGCATTTTAGTTAACTACAAATTTGTAAGTGTGATCTCATTTCTATGTCAGTCAATTGTTCTGTTTAGTCAACAAGCTCGGGTATATGTCGACAAAGCAACTGATTTTGACCAAAATTTATCTGCGGCGTATGACCGACGTCGCACCATGCAATTTCATGTCCATGTCATTTTCCCTAAACATTTTTGTTTTTTATCTAGGACTAACGACTAGCGAAGGATCCTCATGTCGACCATTTTTCTTGGTCTTTTACCATTTCACACATTTATTTACTAATACATCTTCACACTTTACCACAATTAATATTTCTTTGGTTTCATGCAGTTCTCCGCACAACCAAGCAACCCAGAGCAAGTATTTGACCTTGAACATCATACATTGGTTACAGATAACACACATTTCCACTGCACTCTGAAGCAACAGAACTTTGGGAAAAACCCAACTTCGGTAAGGCATTTTAGATTAATATGAATTGTTGTTAATTGCACGCGCGCGCGCGCACACACACACACACATATATATATATCTAATCAAAAAAATTTTCTGATTTAGTTCATCACGTGGGAGATTGTACTATTCCTGCCAACTGAGAAGACCCCTGTTGTGCTCAGGTGCTACGGGACAAAGTGGCGTATGGACTACTCAGGGGTGAGAAGATTAAGGTCATGCACCCAAAAGGTGTTGTTGAGTTCCTTTCTGGAAACCACCTATGCATCGAGGACACCTTGTTTTTCGAGGCGATAGAAGCTGGGGGTGGGGGGAGGGGCAATCATCTTTAAGATCATCATAATCCGAGCTGACTGAGTTTTTATTGTAATTTCTGTTATGTTGACACTCGAAGACAATTCTTATTCTAATTTATGTACTATTTGTAAGGATATTTTCATGAATTTTCTAATAATTTAAGTACCTTAATTGACAAATATATAATTGACTGTTGTTGTTTTCCCTCTTTTTCCACCATATTCAATCGTAATGTAACAAAACTAACCCTCTTAAATATTTAAATCATATTTCTTCATCTCTCAAAGTCCACGTGTTTCTACTTTAACCAATCTTTTACAAATATAGGTTGATTCAATCGAGTTTCATTCAATTTGAAGAACATTGTTTTATATTATCTCATGTTATTTCATGCATGAGTGTATGTATTTTTATCTTTAATACAATGTCACTTCTACATCTTATTAATTTATTTGTAGAATACATGCACACGTGAAGCACACATAGTGGTGGACCGATGAAATATATTTGAAAGTACACAAATAGAGTAACTTATATTTTAAGATTTTAAAAATCATTTGAAAATTATTTCAAGGTATTAGGATAGTTTATATTATTTTTCTTCTTTAAGATAATTTATTAGATATGAAAGTTCAATAAAACTTCAAAGTGAAACATCAAAGTGAATGATGTGACATTAGAAAAATGACTAATATATTCATTGTTAGTTACACTTTTTAAGTAATGTGATAAGTGATTTGGTCTTTGCATTAATGCTACATCATTCACTTTGATTTTCACTATAAATTTTTATTGAGAGTGTCATTACTCTTATTTTAAATACTAAAAGTTTTAATATATTATAACTCAACTTTAACATAATTTCTTTTTGTATATTCATTAATGTCACATCATTCACTTTGATGTTTCAACTGACATTAGCATAACTTCATTTGACATAATTTCTTTTAGTTCATCATCCCAGAGATGAAGAGGGACATTTAATCCTTTAGAAACAATCTTTGCCTCTTCATTTGTTTCAATTTTCACTGTTTCAATACTGTGCTATTAAATGTCCAAAATCAATCAAAACAAATTGTTTCTTCAAGCTACCGTGCATATACTCCCTCCGTCCCAGCCGAATCTGCACACTTTTTTGTCAACTTTCTCGAGACACGTTTGACCATAAATTTCAATTAGTATATAGATACCAATATCATCATGGGAGATATTGTTGGATTATCTGCATGCTGTATTTTCTAAATATCAAATTTTAACACACCGTTAGTATACGTAACTAAAGTTATCGTTGGTCAAACATGACCTGAGAAAGTTAACCAAAAAGTGTGCACATTCGGCTGGGACGGAGTAATATTTCTTTTTTAAAATGATTACACAATATTTAATTAAATACTTATGGCATGCAAATATATAAATTAGTTTTTTATTGATATACCTTTAAATAGCATCACGTTATCGTGCATGTGAAGCTTAAATATTTGGAATGTTTGTTTGTTCAAATTCGTATAAATGTCTGAAGAGAATATAACTGTAATTATACAATGTAAAGTAAAATTAGAATATGTTCAAGAAAAATGATGCATGCTCTTGCAATAGCACGTGGCGATGAGAATTGAAAAGTGACAGTCTTATAAGATCCATGCCTGAATCCATATAATATATTTCGACATAGTTCCAACTTAGACTCATAAGGTCAAAACTCGGTGCGTACTCTTACAAGTCCTCAATCTAAAACAGTTGTAACTTTATTTTATATTTTTCACTAAATAAAATATACATTTTTTAAAAATAAGGCTTAAAAAATAAAATTCGTAATCAATCACTTATATGTGTTATACATTCTAAATCAATTAAATAATTGAAAAGAAAACACACTTTCCTCGCACTCGATTTGGAATAATGTATAATTAATTTCTACCTCTACTTTTTTTTTTTATACAATTGCTTTGGATTAATATATAACAAAAGTATGTCTCCTGACATGTTACATGACCTTAGGTTATTGACAATTTACTGTATCTTTTAACGTATACACTAGATTTGGTAGATTAACCGCCGAACATTTAAATTTAGATAAAGTAGTTTTTAAGTTAAATATTGTAATTTTTAATATAAAATTTCTGATATTTAACATTCAAAAACACTTTATTACATGTTTTAACTTATAAAGTACAATATTTTAATTTAAAAATACAGTATTAAATTTTAAAAATACAGTGATGTCTGCAAGACAAAACCGCTAGAGTGTCGGGGGAGGGGGGTGGAACACTTTGATGCTTAAGTTGGCCGAATGGTATTTTCTTTTTGTATTGAGAAAAGAATGAGTAGAATAAAACCATACCATGGTATTTGTATGGGTTGATCCCTATAAAATTTTCAAATCATACAAGGTTAAATATACTCATTCCATATCAGAATACGTATCTTACCATATATTTATGATTCCATAAATATACTTCGATTAGGAAAACTTTACTTCATGATGGGATCCCGCCAACCATCAATGTTATAAACCTACCAGGGCGGGCTTTGGCCTAGGTTGTGGGTTTCAGACTAACTATCATCACTAGCCCTCGAGAGAGCTAATAGTCGTGATTCGGATGAGATCTTGGGTTCTCTCAAGCACCAGGAATTGAAGGACCCGCTTCATCAAGTACCTTTTAGTATTTTCTATCATTAAATAACTGACAAGTATTTGAATCGTTTGCACATTCTGCCTTAATCAAGGCTCCACGTGTTGTCATCTTAGGTGGGGGGAATAACTTTTCTGCAGGCGACGTATGTTATCACCTATTTTTGAGGAGAAAACCATTACACTAAATTTTTAAATGGCTCTCAACTTCTACCATTATATATATATATATATATATATATATATATATATATATATATACTTTCCTTCCATATGACTCATTTACTTTCATATTTTCCCCAAGCAATCAATCCAGAGTCCAAAGTTTTCCCTGCTACAAATTCTTCTCCATTTTTAAACGTCTTGATAAAAAGTAATTTATTCCTCTTAGTTCAAGTCTGATGAGAATAATTTTTTGGTTCACTTGTTCTACCACTACCTTTCCTCTCGGGTGAACCTCACACACTCTTGGGAAACAACAGACTGGCTTTGGGTAGTTTTTTCGCCCTATTGATACCACTGCTGTCAAGGACAAGGGAAAAAAAAGAGGAAGAAGTATTTTCATCATGAGCACATCACATATCTCACTTGCAAAGAAAAGGTGTCTCCGGTGGAGAAAGAGGTTGCTCCGTCGCCAAAGCCTATTACATTAAAATTAGGATATTTATCGCCAGAGTATGTTCAATTCGCCACCTCCCAGGTGGGTGAGTGATGAGCTCATTTTATACTTTCTTTTTAGTACATTTGATACTCATAACTATAATATATTTGCTGCATAGAATTGGATAGTTCACTACAAGAAACAGGACCTTTACCTCAGTACTACAGGACTTTTTTACCTCTGTTTTTAGTCCCAAAAAAACCGAGGTGAATACTTCTGTAGTAAAAAGTATATTTTTACCTCAGTTTAGAACCTAGGTAAAAAGTACTTTGTGCCTCAATTTTGGACCGACGTCAACAATATTTGTGACCATCATCAGTCAAAGAAAGAATGCCAACGATAGGAGACCGTAGATGCAACATCGTTTAGATTGACATCAACATTCATAAGTAGCGACATCGACGAAAGCAAGTAAGAAGTCCATGGGACTGGAATTTCTGCGACATCATCAAGGGCGACGCCGCAGATAAATGAAAATGACGTCGCAGACAATGGTATGCAACATCGCCGGCTCCAAGGCACCCTCGTCGTGTGCTTGCTGATGTGGAAGGCTAATAAATACTACGTCATTTTGAACGGGAAATGTTGCAAAAAAAAGCCTCCAATTTATGCGGCGTTGGTAGGGTATCATTTCTCACTAGTTAATGCAACGTCACAGATTAAACGTGGAGACATCGGTTCTCGTACAATAATATAACATTTAATAATTGAATAAACAAAAAAAATTTGTCGATAGCCGTTACATGTTATTTAATATTCCATAACTCATGAAAGGGTTAAACATCATACAGCAATCATTTTTTGTTCAATAAATATCATAAAGAAGGTGAATGCTAGGAACCCACAAAACTAGAACGTATATTACAAATACATGTTAGTATATATAAAAATACATGAGGTTGATACAAAATTGTAACATTAATTGTATTGAACATCCATTGTCTACGTTACACGCTGAAGGCCCATTGATAACTCTCTTTGTCCTCTTACAACCAATAAACATGAAACAAATTTTTTGTTAGAATTGGGAAGTCCCTAAATGATGTACACATAATATAGTCATACGTGGATGAAATTAATTTCAACATGGAAAAAGTACCTGATCTACTTTAAAGTGACGTCGTATGCAGGAGTGATCAAAATCGCAAAGTGCGACAGAGAAGCGACGGTGGACATTCATAGATATTTCAGTCAGTTCATAGCTTATACGACATCTAAGTCTTGGAAACAATCACCTCTAATCTAAGTCTTTTTTCTCACACATTAAAAACATGGGATTATCTTGGAAACAAAAACAATATACACTATATCACATGTAACAAAATCACCATACTTCATGAAAATATTCAACCATTGATTAATGAGGAAAAAAAAGCGTATAGAAGGTTTATGGTAATAAAATTGCTAAATGTAATGGAATAGATGGAAATCTTCCTCAATTAATTTCAACCCAGAGATAATCCATCCTCAGATGCTTGTTGATGTTTGAGAGAAGGAATTTGATTAAACTCTTAAGTAGTTATAATGGTGTTAATGGAAACGATGGTTTGGAGTTGGGTTTTGGAGTAAGTGTGTTGGAGATGAGAAAGGGGTGTTGGTGCTCAACAATAATGACAAGGGATGGGGGAAATTTTGGTTTAAATTTTTGGCTCAAATTTTTGGTTCCACTAGAAAATTTAAGTCAAACAACGTCTCTCAGAGGTTGCTTTAGGGTTCTTTTTATGCGACACATTTGTGACGTTGCACATATGGGTTATATTCTAATTTTTGAAAAGTTTCATAAAATGTTCCCTGTTGACACTACTGCAAGACAAGTGTAATTGCATCAGTAATTTAGGGCAATAGCACCGGTATTTTGGCCCCCCAAAATACTGATGCCTATGTATAGGGGTGTAAAAATGTCACAAATTTGCACCGGTAAAATGGGCCGGTGTAGAGCATTATTTGCACTGGCATTTTAGGCCAATGTATAAATTTTGGAATCACTAAATATCTGCACCGGTATTATTTGGAACACCGGTGTAGACATTCTGCACTAGTATTTAACCTATGAACCATTGTAAAACTGTGATTTGTACACCAGTCTTTCTTTTGTAGTCGAAATATAGTTTTTTTTGCACTGGAATAGATTGCATAAGTATTTTTTTACACCGGTATTACTATACTTTATGCACCGGTATTATTTAAATAATCAAAAATAAATTATTTAAAATGTAAATTTTTTTTACACCGGTACATGCATTTTATACGGGTGTATTATTTGGCTAAATTTTGCAATGCCTAATTTGTTTTTCGATGGTTCCTCCCGGATCATTTCCGGGCAACAACAGCCAAAGATACTTGTGAACTATTATAAATTGGAAATTTTGAATAGGTAAGAAATTTGAAATATTCTATTACGAAAACATCGTTCGCAAAACACGCGAACATTATTCTAACTATGATAGAAGAAGTATCTTAAACATGCAATGAAACAAAGTAAAACACAAGCTTAGAATAACCAAACACCATCCATAGAATTCAAATATCATCAACCATTCAAAATAAACCATTAACTTATTATGTCATTCTTATCATCCATAAGTTGCAACGTAGTGTTCGCCTATTTATGGTAGTCTCCGAGCCAAGCACCACACCATCTCTCTACTACACCTTTAAAATCTGTTATTTTTAAACTTATACGGTCAGTCAATAATGTTGCATTTACTAGAGATTAATAATATCAAATTTTGAGATGAAGGTTTACCTCCAAGATATTGTTTGTCTGTGGGTGATTAACAAATTCTTCCATGAAGAGCATGAGGGAGTACCCGCATTGCCACAACCCATTATGGGTTCGGTACTGCACGGGAAAGGTAAATGTAATTACTAACCCTAAACATAAAATTTGATGGATGAAATGACAGAATGACTTTCCATGACGTTGTTGATTCCAAGTGTAGTTGGATTCTAGCTCCGTCTTTCTCTTCTCCCTTTAGTATGCACAAGCTGTCAAGAAAGTAAATTAAAATGGTTACTTCTTCCCGTATATTACGAAACTCGGATTTTTTATTTGATTGATTGAAATGCCTTGAAATGATCCTGAGTTCAACCAAGTTTGTTGGTTTGATACCCCCCTGATAATGTGTCCAGGGTAAAAACCTCCTTCGTTCGGGAACGGATAAGGATGAGGTACCAATGAATGGAAAATTATGTTAACAAATTAATGAAACGGAAGTGGTTTGAAATTACCAGGAAGAAATACTTACAATATTATGTAGGGTACGATGTAGAACTCAGCATCTGTTGCCTTCATTGTTTCCCAAATTTGTTTGAAACGGAGTTCAACCTCCTGCTCGAAGTTGTTTAGGTTGCCACAGCTAGATGGGCAGAATTGGACGCGGCCTAAATTAGTTTCCCATATTTTCTCCCACGGGTGCCTGTAACTTTAATCATACATGAAAATGAATTATTGATAAATTAAAAAACATTAAGGTTGTAAGTTTGTAAACTCACCCTATACACATTGAACGCATCTTCCCCAGCTTCTTCCCAAACTCGACCAGAACTTCTATTCTAACACCGCGGGTGTAATGGAGTTCAAATGTCAAGGGTTGGAATACTGGGAAGAAAATGCAGTCCTTATTCTTTAACATTTCCAGGATAGCAGCATTTGCTTCCTTTATGAATTTCCCCATGATTGGCCAATCTTGCAGGTCTCTTTTGTTGACAATCTGGGAATGTGAAATGATACGAATGGACCATTTGAGGATGTAGTATTGAACTCTTGTTGCTAATGAATAATAATGGTACTCGTTTTCGTGCCTTACCTATTTTGGCAGCCTATTTAATCTTGGTCTTGTTAACGGTCAGAAATTAGCCATCGACTGAGATTTTTGCTCGCTATTATCCTATTACAAGGATTAATGAATATGGATTCTAAAAAGTACTTTGAAGAATTGAAAAAAAAAGTGTTACAAGAATGTACCTCATCGTCGCCGATGAGAATCATAACCTCCTCGTCATTGTCGTCAATATCACCTCTGGCATTGACATCATCAATGTCATTCGGTTGCTCACTTACCTTGCCTATTAAGGACACCAGTCAATCCATGACACTATTGAGCACCTCTCCAACATTATCGAAGTGGTGGTCCGCCAAGGGCAATCCTGCCCTAGGACGGAGGACTGGCTCGCATACTCTCACATGAGCAACACTTCCTTGTTGGGCATCCCAATGACGAGATACCTCTTACAGCCCATGGGCAACCATTTTCTTCTTCCCGACTATATCTTTGGTGGAAAGAGTCACGCGTTCTCCATCATGTTCATATAATATTTAAGTGAATAGAAAAAAAATGGTTATGGAGATATTTCAGACCTGTAAATCAATGTATAGGACATGTATACATTATTGAAAGTTTGCCTCTTCATCTCTTTCTCTGTCGATGGGCTCTTCACCAGACTTTGTAGCAGCTACAGCAATGTCATCCATTTTCTTCTCTATAAACTTCTTGGGATTGTCTAGGCCTGGCGGAATCTGGACAACACTTGCAGATGCTAAGCCCTTCACCAATTGCTCCAGGTACGATACCATGGCTTTCACGACCGGTTGATCGTTAGATGGTCTTCTCTAGGCTGTCTCATTAGCTAAGGAACTGCTAATGCACTTGCTACGGGAAAGATGAGGAACATCCACCGCTGTGGGTAGACCCGTCTGAGTTCCCCTGTACCTGCCCGGGTGATCCTTCTTCTTTGTTACTTTTATAAGGATGTCTTCACCTGACTGTAGTTCCAATGCTTCTTTTTCATTAAGCTTATTCAATTTCAACTGAGAATCGCATAGGAACGCAATTGTGTATATGAATAATGTGAAATACACTTTAAAATTAATTTAAATGGTTAATTTTGGCGTAAGTTACAACGTCCGGTGTGATCTTCTCAACCTCTTTCGATGTGTATAACCATTTATTATCTTTGTTTGCCTCAAGGTAGACAAGAGATCTATCAGGTGTGAAATCCTTTTGACTGAGTTGTTGCTCAATCTCTTCGTCAGTGAATCCCTCAGCGGTCAACCTAATTCTCTCCTTCTCCTTCAGCTCCTTAGTCAATTTGTCACGGATGTATTGATTACCCCTTCTGCCCGTGTGGTGCGTGTAATCCCTACCCCTATTGCGTTAAATATTTGTCACCCTGAGCCTCTGGTATTGTTATAAATGAAAATTTAGTAGAGTAGAATTTGTGGGAAACATGGCTCTTAACAACTATTAATTTTTTTCATCATACCTGAAAATCTAGATGTTGGCGCTTGTTTTCAAACAAGTGTCATTCATCTTCATCCATCCACTTGTACTTCTCCCATGCCAGTTTTCCTATTTTATTAATACCTTTTTCAATGTCGTAAATAAACCTATTTTCCACCTTTGTCTTCCAATTCATATGTTTTTTTGCCCTCTCTGTAACCTCCTTCTATAGTATTTCTAGTTGCCTGTCTGTCACAGGTGTTTCAATTGTGAAGCTCTCCTGGAATGAATCATATGAAAAAACATGTCATTAATCACGTCTTCACTAAGACTTTACCTTGAATAAAAAATTTAAATTACAATTGTCGAGAGTCTTACCTGAACATCCTTCCATGCCTCTTCCTTAACATTGTCATGGACATCGCTCCAGAATTTTTAAATCATAAAATGTAAACTACTCTATTTGTGCACTTTCAACTTTATTTCATGTTTTAATACTCATTACAAGTTTCTAACTAACTTGAAACAGTGTTTAACTGTAGAACTGGTTTGCTTGAGTAGTTAATTAGTATCCATTGTTAGGTGTCATGAAGAATCTAGCTAATGAGATTTTATCTGTATGTGGTAGTACGTAGTACTTAAAAACATTTTTCAAGAAACTGGGTTTCCAAAAACCTCGGCACCTAAATTAACAGAAGGAGTAAAGTATTATAGCTATGAGGGTACAAAGGTATTTTTGTTTGTATCAGCTCCAATTAGCCGTTAGCGTCACCAGCTAAGGTAATCTTCCAAAATATTCTTTGATTTTGATACGTTGACTGCAACTGAAAAATTTTGTACCCACACTCTGCTCAGCACTACCAAAGGCTTCTTTCAGGAACATTTTTATTTTCTGTTATAGCTAATCACTTCGCTGTTTAAATTGGGTATTGTCACTTATTGTAAATCATCAAGAATAGTAAGATCTTGATAAAAATTGTACTCCTCTCAGTACTTCCTTTCTTTTCTCAATCAAATTTATCTTCTCAGTTGTAAGTTGCTGCTTTTTCCATTAACTTTCCTATTTTATTGCTTTGGATCAAGACAAATTGGTATCAGAGCACCTGTTCCTTGGAAAGAAAATGGCGTATGATACTCACTACAAAAATTTGTAATCACAGTTGAAGGACTTAGATTATAGAGTTTTTGGAGAAATTTGGGTTCTCAAGAACCAGATTGACTCTAATATCTCAATATGCGTGGAAGCTGCAGTAAAACTATTCGGATTGGAGTCATCGAATCAAATGGAGTTCACAATAGCCTCAATCCACATGTTGGGTGAAAATATCAAAGGTGATGAACGAGATGGATATTTCCACCACAACACTCCAACAAGCGCAACTAGCAACAAAGCACACACTAAAGTTCACCTAGAGAAGGAAAATTCCTCAATTTTGTCCCACCATTGACAAATTCCATACTGGAGAGACAAAGTCAGGCGAAACTCAGGAAATGAGCAGCCAAAAGTAGAGCTAACTGTGTTTACAAGAGATGAACCCAAGGAGTGGCTATGAAAGTGTTCAAATTATTTTTATGAGGAGAAGCTTATGTGCCCAAAATGAAGGACTATCCACTAATGAGAAGGAGATTCTAGCTTTGGTTATGGTTGTTGGTGTACAAAAGGTAAGTACACTAGCGAGATAAATAAGTGAGTTTCCCACAACAAGGAACCGAGTGCAACACCTCACAATATCAATCAAACAAAGAACCCGTGGAACACGAGGGTTCCAATAACCACGACCAATAAATTGTGGCCCATTACAGCCACAATGCGGAACTTGTAAACGTGCCTTACATGGGAACATACTACCATGAATATAGGGAAACATACCATATAAGTAGAATAAGGATGAAAGAGCCTAGGGAAGTAACCGCAAACAGATCGACTTAAACAACTCTAAAATATTGACTTAAGCATCGGAGCATAATTCCATATCTAAACCTAGAGTTTCTTGCAGGAACACCTATCCAAGAATTACGTCACTATTAGTTGCGTCTATAGTTCCAAGAGTTCATAGCACATTAGTGGCGCCATATGTGAGGAAAAAACATTTTAGGTTAACATTGTTTTTCCTAAATCTTGGTGGCGGGAACCAAGTGACGTAAGAAAAGTGCGAAAGGACCAGTACCACCACCCCCACTTGAGCCACCCACCAAAAAACAACCATCATTCAGGATAGAAGAGACCTAAGAATCTATAGATGGTCATGATGTGCATTCCTCGCCGCAAGGTGAAATGGAGAAATAGAGAAATAAGCCTTTGCAACCTTCTTTGAGGCAAACCAAAAAACTGTTACACATGCAAATTTTTGACACCCATAATGAACCGAATGACAGACTTGTGCAATAGGAAAAGTGGAGGATGGAGAAGCAAACTATAAAGGATAATCAATGGGAAGCTAAGGGATATGTCGTCAAAGACAAGCTGATCAATCTCCGCTGGTATAAGGGTTGCAAAATTTTGCAATACCAAAAGGATTCCAGTTACCAATTCCACTTTTACATGACTAGTATGAGGTTCTGAGATGCACCCATCCAGCTAGTATGCAAGGAGTTTTTGATCTTTCATGCATGAACCGTAATACTCTGGTCGATAGTTTACCTAGACAAAGCATACGAAGCTGGGATAAACTAACAGACCCATTTATGGGAAGGTTCTAACAGAAATAGAAATTCACAACGACATTCACAGACCTCATGAACATTGCACAATGAAGCAAAGAATGCATCACGGAATACCATAATCACTTTATGATAAAGAGCCTATCAGAGACCTCACGCTCAATATGTTGCTAGTGTTTACTGTGACCCAAATAAACAGTCTTCCGCCCATTCCTCAACTGGTGGTAATCTGTCTTATCCTCGCAATTGGGCATGCCTTGTGACCCTTGACCACATACCCAGAAAGGTTACCATATGTCGGGAAATCATTTATGGTACAAAAAAGCATCGACATCAATGTAAACTCTTCACCACTACAACCATCAAACATGAAGGCACTTTCTGACCAAATCACCTTCAATATTCTATCAAAGGGGCAAGATAAGTGTCTATGTCATTTCCAGGTTTTTTTGGGCATGAAATCATAATGGGCATCAACACATCTTTCTCTTTATGCACAAGCATAACCAGCCACGAACTGTGTTTCGAGGACATATTCCCAAATGGTTTATACCATCATTACACAGAAAATCTCAAATTTCTAGGTTCGGATGCAAAGTGTGGATACATCCTGTCAAATTTCATTCACTGGTCTGCGTCTGCCGGGTGTCGAATTATATTATCATCTTTACAACCACCCCTACCAATGCACCAAGTCAAGTTCTTTGCATCCTTTTCATTCGTAAACAACCATCTTAGCCTCGGAATAATTGGAAGATACCACATACATTTGGCCGGCACTCGCTTCGTCACTGGCACAACATGCTCTCCACCGACAGCCACATTTCTCTTCTTCTTATATCGCGACACATTACATACTGGACAAACAATCTTATCATTAAGGTCCCCCCATATCGTACACAATCGTTCGGACAAGCATGTATCTTTTCATACTCCAATCTCATCAGACACAGAATTCTCTTAGCTTCATAAAGGTTATCAGGAACCCCCTTACCGGGTGGAAGCTTTTCATTCAAAAACTTAAGCAACTTATTCATGCTAGTATCACTCCATGACCCTACACCTTTCAGATTAAACAACTCCATCAAACACAACATGACTGTGTCTTTCTTCTTGCAACCAGGATACAATGGTGTATCCTTCTCACCATGGAAGTTAGCCAAAACCTCGGGCCTCCCTCTAAATTCATTAACAACCTCCTCACACATGTCATCCAACTTAGCATCCCCAAAACACTCTCCCTCACTACTAGCTCTCACTTTCGGTGGTGATTTTTCCCCATGAAAGGTCCACACAACATAATCTTTCGCAAAACCCCAGCTATATCAGTACGAATTCGATTTCCACAATCATGACAGGGACATAATATTTGATTCTCTCGACTAAAAGCATGCTCAAGAACTCATCCACGGACATAATATATTCATCGCTTACCCTACTAACGTTGGCATACACATGCTTACACCTCTCAATGACGCGATACAACTCTACATATCAATAAATGTCCAACAATCAAACTTCAACACATTTAATACAATATAATTTTTCATGATGACTTCCTAATCATGCAACATCATAAATGCACAATATACACCAACATTACAATTCTAACATTTTTAACATGTCCAACACTATATGAATCAAAAGCCATAGCCTTATAACTACAACAACCTTGAGAACAAATCACAAACTAATATCTACGATTCTACCTCAATCACCATCAAATGATCAAACACAGTATTTAAATATCTCTACTAACCAAAACCATCCATAAAATCCTTAATATCCATAAATGTAATTTTAAATAAATGTACCTTCAAGGGTCTTCATTGTGGAGAATTCAATGACTTCATCAACAAAAAAACACCATTAATGAACTTCTTCTTCCAAAAATCTCATTTTTAACCCTAAAAAAAAGGAGTAGGTGAGCATTTAATGCTATTTTTTACACCGGTATTTAGACTTTACAGGTGCATTTGAAGCATTTTACACCGATAAAATTCGTTACCGGTGTAGATTTTCAGCCAAAGAAGCATATTTTCTTGTCCTGCCCCGGTACAATCACAATATCGGTGCGAAAACTAATAGTTTTGGCGCCAAAATTCAAGAATAAGAATTTATTTTTGCACCTGCATTAAGAAAATACCGGTGCATGATCAATTCCTATATCACCGATGCTAATTGTAACCTGTGTACAAATGAAAATTTTTCCCACTTTTTTAAATTTCTGCACCGGTAATTTCTCATTACCGGTTTAAAAAATTTACCTCTTCGCGCCAAAATAATAAAAAGGGTAAATAAGTACACACCGGTAATCCTGTACTGGTGCACATGTTAGCAATTGTACCGGTACAAATACCTATTCGAATAATACCGGTGCAATATATTTGACATTGGTACACCGATAGAACCAACACCTGTGCGAAAATAGGTGGACTTTACACCAGTTGTCAGGATATCTGTGCGTATGTACTTATTTGCACCGGTACTAATGTTAACATGATAAATACCGGTGCAATTGGTTACATACGCACCGGTATAACTGTACTCATGAATTTATACCGGTGTGTATGTAACTATTTTCCATTAGTGTATGAGCCACATATATGCAAAGTTTCAGCTTATCCATCTTTCGTGATCATCTTTGTGCATTAACTTCTATTACGTTCACCTTCCGGGTACCACTTACAGTTGTTGAGGCTATAGCTTAGCTTGCATCGACTTAGAGGCTAGGCATGAGTCAGGTTACCGATGCCAGTTTGGCTCGGGTTGCTAGTTTGGAAGCCACCCTCAAGGGTGAGGATGAGGCCGTGGAAAATGCGAACAGAGATTTGGCCGCCACTCAAGCATCTTTGATGTCGATTCAGGCCACTGTTGAAGTTTTGAGGGATCGGGTCTCTTAAGTATGAAAATTCCAAAGCTCAAGTCAATCTCCTCCTGACCAAAGGTCATGGTTGTTGAGAATAAGGATCTATATAATAAGGGTCTACCAGCTCATCGTAGATATTGAGTTGAATTGCATCTTTGTCTGGGGCATTATGATGTATCCATTGCATGAACCATGTGAATTCCAGTAATATGTTTTTGTTGAAATTGAAGCCCAGCGTTGAGGCTCCCTATTTTCTCTCTGAGTCCTCGCAGTGTTTAAAAAGATGGGATTCATCCTTCTCATGTGAGACATCTAGTGCAAATAAAATTCTATACAATCTTCCTTCTTACTAGATTTTTTGTTGTTGGGAGCAATGTGTTAATAAGTCTCTATATAAACACAACCATCTTGTGTGGAAGCTTAAATTTCCAAAGCAACATCCAATTTTTTTTAGATCAGACTAACCCTTCGTATTGTCGGGCTGGAGGTCCCTAATGAAAATGTGATATGCTTTCTTAAATGTGTCTCCTATATACGTTGGGACTCCATAGAGGTGTGCCTTCAGTTCCTTAAATGTGTTTCTCCTATATACGTTGGCAAAAGGCGATCAATCCGCTCGCCCTCAGCGGCCCATACCAGCCCACACCCAGGCCATCGTATGAGAGGTAAATCACGGTAGCCCAGCACCAGGACCCATGGGCTTGGCATTGCCTCGGTGCGCACAAGGGAGCCTTGCAAAGCAAGAACTCCCCACACTGCCGCTGCCGAGGATCGAACCTGGGATTATTGGCTTACCCACCCATGTCTCAACCACTGGGGTACACCCGTGGGTGTCTCCTATATACGTTGGGACTCCATAGAGGTGTGCCATCAGTTCCTGAAAACCAACTTTGGGAACCAAAAGAATTAATTTCAATATGTAAATTACTGATTAAACGTGGTATTGGTGTTGGGGACCAAAAGAAGGGATTGCAGAATACGCAAGAGACTAAAAATAATAATTTAGTCATTTGTAAATACAGGTTTTTCTATTGACGTGTTGGTTTCATCGGGGGATACCATGTTGGCCCCAAGAAAACTGATTTGACATAATTGTGCTAAAAACTGCTCTTGAATTGTAAGTGAAATTTGGTTTTATCAAATTAATTCAATTATCACTATTTTGTTCCAATATAACATATCTAACCAAGTATGCAATAAAGTAAAGCATAAAGACACGAGACTTGATTACGCAGTTCGGTGAAATTAACCTACATCTGCGGGGCTTGGCTCAGTTCAGAATTAATCAACTAATCAGAAAGATACAGTACAAAGTACACCATACAATTATACTTATCTTATCTAACTATAACGTGAATCCTGCAAGCTCCTCTTGCCACAAATCCACTTTGATGAGACTCCCTCTGACCTCGAAACTTGTCGACACTGGATCTCCTCCTCCCTAGGAATTAAGGCATACGATTTTAACTTTGAACACCAGGTTACGTATGTTGGAACATAGAATTCTGGCTCTTTGCAATTCTCGAAAGATATAAAATCTGTATGCAGATTTTTTCTATTAAGTCTGTGAGATTAATGCAGCCGTGATGTCCTCTATATATAGTCCATGAGCAGATCTGAACTCTCCATAATTATCTCCATAACATTCATATTCCTTATCTGCTTTTGAAATATATCCAAATCCCATAAATAAAGGGATTTTCCTTATCACAATATCTCACATATATTCGATAATATCAACACCATATTTGTAGGGATTTTCCATAAACCAATTATACTTCTACCACACGCCTAAAATACCATATTGTGAAATCTCCTTTCTTGCATAAATAAATATCCACGCAATATTCAGTCAACGGTTAAAACCTTTTAGGCTTCAGCTTTCCATATGTTTCAACATGGAAAGTCTTCTTACGCATGCAGTCTTGTGCAAATGTAATTCCGTCTCCACATAATATTCTGATTACAACCAGATCTCTTGGAGATAAGAATTACCAAATCTAATCCCTTTAAGTAAGGAATTAGAATATCTCATCCATATCCTAACCATAGCTGAATATTCCAATTTTATAACATTAATCTGATCTCACATACATAGGAACTGATATATTCTCCAACTCAAATACAACTTGGACGAGATGTATCCTTCTCGGATTAAGTCTTCAACCTTTCCTTATTTTACCAAAATTCCTTCTTTGATGTTGCAACTCAATAATACCATATTTTCATAATTACCACAAATTGCTAATTAACCAAATCTGGACTTTACAATCTCCCCCTTTGACATTTTGTAGTCCCACCAATCTTTTGGACTTTCAAAGCAACAACTATGAAAATATATAGACATCAACCTTGAAAACCACTCTGGATGTTGAAACATAGAAACATAACGTCTCCCCATGAATTCCAGATTCCCTCAACATCCAGGAATAATGATCATGTTGGAACATCAACCCAACGGAGCCAATAAAGTCATCCAAGAAATCCAAAACATCTCCCCCTTGGGACCATAAACATACCAAACGCAATAGACATAGAAAACCAAAATCTCCATTAAATGCAGCTTCTCCTAAAGCAAACATCTAGCCTATGTTGGAACATAGCCATAACGAAACCTTTAAACCTCTTCAAGAGCAGCTATATGTGCCTCGTCTAATCTAACATTTTCTGCCTCCAAATCTACCATCTAAATGGGTAGAACTCTCAACTTCACATTAATGGCCACAAATTGACCTTCTTCTCATCAACATCAGAAGTTGTAGCCTCAGAATTCTAGGGCAAATCATGCACATGTCTTAGATCAAATGTACTCTTGTCTGGCTGTTTCTCGAGTAAGAGTTGTAGTACTTCAAGAGAGAATCCAACATTTTACAACAACCCAGAATAGACAGAAATACCTGGTAGTCAAGCTAGATGCAGTCGCATTACCTTTAGTTGCTTTTCATGTAAACTCTGTTGTACCACTCAAAATCTGGATCAATGTTGCCTCCTATAGAATTCTTCTACAATCTCTCAGTTGTACTCCTTGTAGATTGAGGCAGTAGTCTAGAGACCCAAATAGTTCATGTAGGCTGTAAATCCACACTCCTCAAATCTGACAAACACCTAAGTGTTGTCTGAGGAGCTCAACTGTAGCAGTGTCCAACGACTTTGTGAAAATATCCGTAAATAGTTCCAATGTTGGAACATAGACTACCACAACTTTTCGCTCAACCCGAATTATCCTTTTGACTTCATTGAAATGTGATTCCTTAAGATCATCCTGAAATCTTACAAATACTCCCAATATACTCATCTTCAATTTAACTTGCATCAAAGTCACAAAATCTTGTACCAAGGATGGTGAAGTAGACCTAAAGATCACGTCATCAATATAGATTTGAGCAATTAGTGTATTTAATGATTATCGTAAAACAACATGCGATCTTCTCCTCCTCGACAATAACCTTTCTAAATAGGAAATGTAGTGAGTCGCTTATATCATGCCCTTGGTGCTTGTTTTGACCCATACAAAACCTTCTTGAGTTGATGATATACTTCCTCATTAACCACACTATGTAGGGGAGCACTCTTGACAGCTTTTTGGTACATCATAAAATTCATAGTGCAAGCCATAACAAGGAGAATGCAAATAGATTCTAACCTGGCAACTGATGCGTATGTCTCATTAACTCCTTCATCCTGAGTGTAGGCCTGAGCAACTAATCTTGATTTATTATCATTTAGTTTGAATTGCTCAAGTTCTTCTTGCATTACCGCATCCCAATACTCGTCAAGCAGAGTCTCTTTGTAATCTTTGGGTTCAATGAGGTAGAGAAAACATTGTAGGCCAAAAAGTTCCCTATAATTAATTTGAGGGATCGATCGAGTCCTTCTTCAGCTTGATTTAGCCTGCACTAATGTTGGATTATGGGAGAGTTCTAGAGATAACGATGTTCCAATATTGCTGAAGTTATAAGAGTCATTAGCTTCATCTTTAAGATCGGCCTCATCTGATGTTCCAACATCATTACGTCCCTGATCTGAGAAATCAACCGATGTTGGAACATGGTCAGCTGTAAGATCTAC
Organism: Rubia yunnanensis; assembly: GCA_037428765.1. Lineage (NCBI taxonomy): Eukaryota > Viridiplantae > Streptophyta > Magnoliopsida > Gentianales > Rubiaceae > Rubia > Rubia yunnanensis. The sequence goes on from CM075067.1 coordinate 73,940,931, forward strand.
ATCATCACATTTAACACTGAAGTAGTTCCCTTCTTGTTCCAATAAGTAACATTTGTCTGATGACCGAATACCAGTGAGCACTTTGTTGTTGCCATGTTTCACTATGCACTTTTCCATATAGAATTCCACGGTCATATTATCATTACTTAGCTGGCTGATACTTAGGAGATTAGCCTTTAGATCTTCCACCAACAAAACACCTGTGAATACGGGGAATCCTTCAATATGCAGTTCACCTTTTCCAACCACTCGAATCTTCTTTCCATTGCCAAACGTAACTAAACCAACATCATATGGCTAGATGTTTGTGAGTAATTCCTGAGTTCCAGTCATGTGGCAAGAGCAACCACTATCAAAGCACCACGAGTCTCTAGAATGTGCAATAAGAGACGTATGAGCAACAAGGCAAGTACTCGTGTGTTTAACAACCCATACCTTTCTGACCATTCTTAATCGCTGGACATCGTCTATGTTGGAAAATACTGAGAGTTGTCGCCCTGTCTTAATATCTATGAGCAGGTTTTGACATTGTTCCTCTATATGACCTTGATACATGCAGTAGGTACAGATGAGAGGTTTCCTTTTTATGGGTCTTGATAAACTTTCTTTTCACCTCTTGAATCTTTGACTGTGAGACTGGCCTTACTACCTAATAAATTGTCAACCCCGATTCCATGTCGATCTCCAAAGTTTTTTCCCATGGTCAGAATGTCATCAAGTTTCGCCTTTCCAGTGTTTATCTTGGTAATAGCTGCTTCAGCCATCCCAGCTCTCTTAGTTGTTGAGCTTATATTCAAATTTAACTCTTCAATCTCTCTTCTAAGTTCACCAACTAGAGCTCGCAACCCCTTTTCCTTCTCAGCCAGATGATTTTTCTCTTCCTTCAACGATTTATATGTGTCAACAACTTTAAGCCACGTGTCATACATTTTCTCATATGCAGCGTAGATCTCTTCATCACTCACAACTTGTTCTTCGTCATCACTGGAACTATCATTGAAACTTGTGTTGGAACATACATCCTTGTTTTTCTTTGACATGTTGGAACATACATCAACATCTGATCCACTGTGAACTTTTGCTCCAAATGCCATATAATTGCTTGTAAGTTCCCCTTCGTCTTTCTCATCTTCTTCATCTTCACTCCATGAGGTGATGTATGATTTTCATTGCTTCTTTAGGGTATTAGCACATTCAGCCTGGATGTGGCCGTATCCTCCACATTTTCTACATTGAATTCTTCCAGACTCCTTTGCTTCACCACCTTGATTTCTAGCGAACTGTTGCTTTCCCTGTTCCAATTGTGTTCCATGAATATTACCAAGGTCTTGTGCTTGAGGTCTGTTTCCACAAAATCTTTCTTGTGATTTCTTGTCTACCGCCTTCTTCAGCATTCTTGAGAAATTTTTAGTGATAGGAGCAAGTTCTTCAATTCCATCATCATTATCATATTCATGAATGACCCTTGATGAAGAGGGTTTGAAAGCCAACTTCTTATGGACTTTCTTTGCAGGGTGTTGCTTTGTCATCTTATAGGTCTGTAGTGATCCCATTAGTTCATCTAAGGTCATGGTGGCTACATTTCTTGCTTCTTCTATTGCTGCTACTTTCATAGCAAATCTTTTAGGAAGAGATCACAAAGTCTTTTTCACCAGTTTTACTTTCTTGTAAACTTTCCCAAGTTGATACGCCGTATTGGAGATGTCTCTGAGATTCCCATTCAATATAGAAATAGTATCATCTTCCTCCATCTTCAGTTCCTTGAACTTTGTAGCCAACATCTGTAGTTTGGATTCACGTACACGACTTGTTCCTTCATGAACGGTCTGCAAGATATCCCAAGCTTTCTTTGCCTGGTGGCACGTTGAGATGAGTTTAAACTGATTTTCATCAACTGTTGCAAAAATAGCATTCAACGCGTTTGAATTTTCCAATGACGCCTTCAGTTCATCTGGAGACCAAGTAGACTTGTCTATGAGTTTCTGCTTCATTAAACTCGATTCTCCTTCTTTCTCCTTTGAGCTAGATTCGGCATCTTCAATCGGAGGATTCCATTCAGTTTTAACAAATTGCCAAGCCAGTCCATCCAGTGAATTTATGAACACTCGCATGCGAGCATTCCAGTAGTTGTATTTGTTCCTTCGAGCAGTGGTGGCCGAGACACAGAAGCTCCTTCTCTGGTCGCCATTGGTAAAACTGGATCACACTTTCCATGTCAAAACCAAGGTAACACAAGTGACTTAACTCTGATACCAATTGAAATTTGGTTTTACATAATTAATTCAATTATAACTACTGTGTTCCAATATAACCTATCTAACCAAGTATGCAATAAAGTAAAGCATAAAGATACAAGACTTGGTTACGCAGTTCGGTTAAATCCACCCACATCTGCGGGGTCTGGCCCAGTTCAGAATAAATTCACTAATCAGAAAGATACAGTACAAAGTACACCATACAATTATACTTATCTTATCTAACTGCAATGTGAATCCTGCAAACTCCCTTTGCTACTGATTCGCCTTGATCAGACTCCCTCTGACCTCGAAATTCGTCGATGCTCCCGAGGAATTAAGGCATACGATTTTGAACTTTGAACAACAGGTTACGTATGATGGGACATAGAATTCTGGCTCTTTGCAATTCTCAAAAGATATAAAATCTGTATGCAGATTTTTTCAATTAAGTCCGTGATATTAATGTAGCAGTGATGTCCTCTATATATAGTCAATGAGCAGATCTGAACTCTCCATAATTATCTCCATAATATTCTTATTACTTATCTGCTTTTGAAACATATCCAAACCTCATAAATAAAGGGATTTTTCTTATCACAATATCTCCCATATATTCGATAATATTAACACCATATTTGTAGGGATTTTCCATGAACCAATTATGCTTCTACCACACGCCTAAAATACCATATTGCGAAATCTCCTTTCTTCCATAAATAAATATCCACGCAATATTTAGTCAACAATTAAAACCTTTAGGCTTCAGCTTTCCATATGTTTCAACATGGAAAGTTTTCTTAAGCATGCAGTATTGTGCAAATGTAATTCCTTCTCCACATAATATTCTTATTACAATCAGATCGCCTGGAGATAAGAATTACCAAATCTAATCCCTTTAAGTAAGGAATTAGAATATCTCATCCGTATCTTAGCCATAACTGAATATTCCAATTTCATAATATTAATCTAATCTCACATATATAGGAACTAATATATTCGCCAACTCAAATACAACTTGGACGAGATGTATCCTTCTCGGATTCCGTCTTCAACATTTCCTTATGTTACCAAAATTTCTTCTTTGATGTTGTAACTCAATAATACTATATTTGCATAATTAGCACAAATTATCAATTAGCCAAATCTGGACGTTACAGTAAGCCACTGACATTCCCTGTCGAAAATCTCCTAAACTATGTTTACATTCCTTCATTTTGTAGCCCACCTATGGTAGAAAGTATTGTTCTTATCTCCAAATTTAGTCCAAGATATTCTGGCTCTTTGTTGCCAGTAGTTTCAATGTTTCTGGTGCAGGTCCTTTAGCTTTATGGATATCTCCTTTATGGATGCACTATTATTGTACAAACTTGTGCCAAGTTGTAATTGTTGCAGCTCGTATTCGAGGTTCTTATTTTTTTATCCAGGTTAGTAAAGGAAGTGATACGCCAGTTATGCAGATGTCGGAGAGTGACTTCTAACTTGGAGTTTAGCAGATCCTTCCTCATCCAAAATTCCTCATGAAAGTTTTTAGCCCATCCTAAATCCCATGATCTCCAAACATGTTCAGAGACGGGCGGTGGCTTGCACAAAATGCCTCAAAATCCATTGTCTTTTTCTGATAGCTCTTCTTAGGCAGCAGATCCAACAATAAAGTACTATGATCCAAGATTATTAAAGGTAAATTGATTACCTTGGCTTCTAGGAACAATCCTCTCTATTCCAGATTCTCGAAAGCTGATGGTATGTTGTTGAGCTCTGTTGTTAGACCATGTATTCAATAGTTTTTGAGAAGATTATGTAAACCAATGTTTATGTTATAATTGAGTTACCTCCTCTTTTTTCCCTCTGTGAGCACTAATTCAATAAGTTCTAAACTAAAGGCCTTCCCAACATTTCTGGACGGTCATAAACCAAACCTAAACACCACCTAACCTGATTGGTGTTCAGGATTAACAAAAACATGAAGTTCTTAGAGTTGCACAAAAAATTAATATAAACCATCTTGCTATAAAACAGCCACACCACATTATCTACCAATCGGATCCACACACTCCACCATATTGAAACTAGAATTTCCTTTCCAGCCCTAAAGGTGTAGTAGGCAAGACATAGTTTCAAACAAACAAAATATTGGCTAGTTGATGGATCATCTTCTTCAGAGAGGTGTTCATAAAGTCTCTATAGTTCCACGCTAGTACTTTCATGGCTGCTTGAGGAACTATTTTGTTACAGTTCCCATGAAACCTCCGAGAGATTCTTCCTTGTCCATTGTTTTGCTGTTGTCTTCATCCTGTTGTGTAGATGGTTTTGGGAGCAAACGGCCAGCAAAAATGATATTTGCAGTGACTTATTGCTGCTGGGATTCTCCTCTGAGCTATGGACTTGTCATCATAATCTACAGAGGCAGTTTGCTCTGCTCGGCATCCAAGTCCACCTTATCCACAACTGATCTGCTTGTATCCCATGACCATCTGCACAAGTTGTACAATTATATTTTCACTAACTGCTTCTTCCATTCCTTCCACATTCCCCAACAGATGCACATTTAGATCCATGTAGCCATTCCCTTCCTCATATCTATTTGGCAGGTGTCTGGTGCTGGAGGTTGTGGCAGAGATGGTTGCTAATATTTTTCCAAAATACTCCCCCCTACGCCATTATGAGACGAGCCTTGGTGGTTAAGGTAGTCATCGGGTCCTACAAAGGCTTGTTCAGGAATGTCATTATCCGTCTCCACGGAGTTAAGGAATCCCTCTTGTATTTCCTCATCCAACATGTTAACACATATAGATTAGATACACATTCAAATTTAGTTTTACCAATTTTTCTAGTACTTACTAATGTGTTCTAACATGACTAATCTAACCAAGTGCATAATAACTTAAAACGTAAAAGACACACGACTTGGTTACGCAGTTCGGTGTAATCCACCTACATCTGCGGCGCCTGGCCCAGTTCCGAATGAATCCACTAATTAAAAAGATACAGTACAGAGTATGGGTTACAAAATACTTATCTTTACTAACTATATTGTGTGAATTCTGCTAGCTCCCCTAGCTACCGATCCGCCTTGATCAGACTCCCTCTGATCTCAAACTCCGTCGACGCTGGATCTCCTCCTCCCGAGGAATTAAGGCATATGATTCTGAACTTTGTGCGGCGGGTCAGGTATGTTGGAACACATTAGTCTGACTCTTAGCAATTCTCGAAAGTCTCAAAAATCTGTATGCATATTTTTGCTCTGTTAAATCCGTAAGTATGCAGCCGTGTTTGTCCCAATTTATATCCACGAACAGATTGGAATACTCCTTGATTATCTCCACAATATTCCTATTCCAAATCTTCTTCTTGAAGCATATCCAAATCCCATAAATAAAGGGATTTACCTTATATCAATCTATCCCATATATTCGAATATATCACCTCCATATAAGTAGGGATTTTCCATAAATCAACTATGCTTCACACGTCTGATATACATAGTCAAATATACGAATTCCATTTATTCCGAACTACTGCAATATTCTGACTTTGATTTCCATAAAACCTTGGCGTAAATATTCTGTATCAGCATGTTCCAACATGGAATGTTTTCCTGTTCAAAATAAGTTCACACAAAATTGCCAATCAAATATTCACTTGCAAATCCCTTGACTTTACAATCTCCCCCTTTGGCATTTTTGTGGACCCATAATATTTTGGACATGTAATTCCCAACAAAAACTTCCAGCATCAATAAGCTTGCATCAAAATAGCAGAATAATAATCAACATAATACCAGAATTCTCTTAAGCATGAAAGCCGAAAACCAGAAACCAGAAACCAGAAATCCAGGACATCCAAAACATACACCCAAAATTACAGCCATATTGAATAAAGCATTCAAATTTAAAGCCAACATCCAAAATTACTCCCCCTGGGACCACACATAGGCCAAAGGGAACATCAAAATCATCAAAAACAACAGCAACCAGTAATGCTCCCCCTGCATTAGTCATAAAAATCAATCTTCCAACCGGGACTTCTCTGCCTCCAGACTTGTTTTCTCTGCCTCCAAAGCAGCCATTTGTATACCTATAGCACCAAGTCTGGTATTCAGAATCATCATCCTAGCCTCCTTTTCTGCTGCTGATGAAGAAGTCGATCCAGATGGTTTCCACGGGAGATCCTGCACATGCCTTAACCCGAAGGTCTTCTTGTTGGGCCTCAGAAACTCTGTATCAATCACAACATTCGAGGCCTTCCCTTTAACTTTTGCACTCTTGGCTAGTGCAGAGATCAGAGCAGGGTAAATGATGGCATCATTGACCTTGGGAGCAGTAGCTTGTCTGACTAAAGGCTGCTGAATAAGTAGTCCAAGGATAACATCCTTCTGTGTTCCAACACAGTACAGCAATTTAGCCATTTCCCTTGTCAAGGTTGTGGTATTAGTAGAGGGAAACCAATAATGTACATCCACCTGATATAATCCAAAGAATCTCGAAGACAAACAGGATGCTTGTGAATATCCCGTCGCTGGCCATCAACCTTATACCCACCAGAGATAACTGCTAATATTTCATTATCAGAAACTCCCAGGTCTTCAGAAAAAACTACCCCTGTCTCAGGTGTCTTAAGACCCAGAAATTTGTTAATCCTAATAACATAAATATCTATGATCTTCCCCCGTACATATACTCTACCATACCATGGGGAACTTATCTCCAAATTACCAGTCATAAAGTTAGAGTATACCTCAAGTACCACCTGCCTGTTGTACGGTTGCTAGACCGTGGCTGCAGTAGTCATGCCAATTGCTTTCAGATAGTCCGAAAAGCCACTTTCCTTGTAAGCTTTTAAATCAACAGGTCTTTCAGCAATGACCTTCTTCTCTGAGAAAAATTCTCCCATCTCTTCACCCTTTGAGTCAAAATATAAAACAGAATAAGCCTTGCTTACAGAGGGGGGAGGTAGTACTTTCTTCTTCATGTTGTCATACCTTATCTTGCTTCTCTTTGATTGAGCAGAAGCCTTAGCATTGATGGCCTTCCTCTTGCCTTTAGCTAGCTGATAGAATTCATCAAGCACTTCATCGCTTGAGTATGCTAAATCAGGAATTTCCTATGTTGGAACACTTCCTGACCCTTCAGCATCATTCTCATTTTCATATTCTCCTTCGGCCTGGTTATTTTGATTCACATCTTCATCAGTTTCTTCATCATTCTGATCAGGTGCCTCATCATTCAAATCACCTTGAAAATCACCATTATCTGCACCCCCCCCCCCCGATTAGCATCAGAATCTAAATCCATATAAACATGTTCACCCTCCTGTGTTGGAACACTGGCATCATTGTCTGACAATTCAATTATCACAGGTTTTCTTAATTCTTCCATCCTGTTGACAGACTTCGAGTCGTAGAATCCAACCTGCAATTTATCTCCATTCCTAACAACTTCTCTTCCAGCCACTTCACTCTATTTATCTCTTTCAAAGAAATACAACTAGGCACTGGAATATAGCAATGCACATAAAATCTGTCTTTTTCTCTAAATTCAGCATATCTTCCCATCACAAATTCCACATTATAATTCTCAATCCTCCTTATTCCGCCTATGTTCCCTGTCACTAACTCTTTTACTTTAACAGTCAGATATTCTCCTGTTATACTTCTAATCTTTGTTAAATCTATGGCAACTCTGTTTGCCTCAAGCCATTCAAAGATTTCATCCACACATTTACATTCAATACCCATGAATTTTAATGGAGTAGGACCAGGACCAGTTACCATGGGTTTCTTCTTCTTGATTCCAGAGGACTTTTCTTGAGAATCGGTTTGAACTCCGGATTCCCCACTCTGTTTACTGTTGCTGGGAGCCTCTCTCTCTTCCCTTTGTTCTTCGGCTTCATCAGGCTTTACTTCTGCTGTCTCCTCATCCTCCGCATTGTCCGTGTTTCCTCTGTTTCTACCTCATCTGATTCTCTAACACTTTAGTCAAGATATTTTCTCTTCTCATCAACCAACACCAATTCCAAATCATTCGAAACTTGATCTTCCTCCATAATTTCTAGCACATGTGCTTCATGCGTGGGAGAGTTTGGGGTTGACATTCTTGAGCACAATTTAGCAACAGAGGAGATTTGTGAAAGCAAAAATTTTCGGCAGGGCTTTGAAGAGAAAAATATCGGCCGAGAGTAGAAGGATACGAGGAGATTTTTGGGCAAGTTTGAATCCCATTTTAACTCTTCATCTATTCACCTCTTTTCCCGCGAATCCCCTTTTTAGATTTCCCAAACTTATAATGATGGCACTTTCTCCTCTTGTCAAATCAAGTTGTCATGCCACAATTAACTTCCAACACACCATACTAACCATCTCCTATTTTTGTACACCTTTTCTTCCTTTCAATTTTTTTGTTCTTTTCTGATTTTGCTAAACGAAAATAACCAAAAGAAATATTTACAAGAAAGAATAATTACGGTAAAAATTACCTCATATTTGACAAACACCTAAGTGTTGTCGAAGGTTCTCAAAAGTGGTGGCATCCAACGGCTTTGTAAATATATCAGTAAATTGCTCGTGTGTTGGAACATAGACTACTTCCACTTCCTTTCTTTTAACCAGATCTCTTATAAAGTGATGCCTTATGTCAATGTGTTTGGTTCTTGAGTGCTGAACTGAATTTTTTGAGATATCAATAGCACTTGTATTGTCACATAGAACTTTTAAGGGGCCTTGATTAATTCCATAATCTTTCAACATTTGTTTCATCTATAATAATTGTGCACAACAACTCCCTACTGCAAGATATTCAGCTTCTGCAGTAGATAGAGAAATTGAGTTCTGTTTCTTACTATACCAGGACACCAAATTTGTTCCAATAAAGAAACATCCACCTGTGGTACTTTTTCGGTCATTAGCTTTACCTGCCCAATCAGAATCACTGTACCCAATCAACTCTGAATCTTGACTCTTACAATACCAAACACCATACTCAGAAGTCCCACTTACATATTGAATAACGCTTTTAACTGCAGTGAGATGAGATTCCTTAGGATCAACTTGAAACCTCACACATATCCCAACACTGAAACATATATCTGGTCTGCTTGCGGTTAAATACAATAAGCTTCTGATCATACCTCTGTATAATTTCTGATCGACCGCAACTCCTTTTTCATCCTTCACCAATTTATCAGAAACACCTATAGGAGTTCGAACTGCTCGAGCATTACTCAGACCGAACTTCTTAACTAGATTCAAGGCATACTTACTTTGATTTATGAATAAACTGTTCCTTCCTTGCTTGACTTGCAATCCCAGAAAGTAAGTGAGCTCACCAACCATGCTCATTTCGAATTCAGCTTGCATAATGGTAACAAAATCCTGTACCATAGATGGTGAAGTAGAACTAAATACTATATCATCCACATAAATTTGAGCAATTAAAAATCTTGAAGTCTTGTCAAGTACGAACAACATGCGATCTAATCCCCCTCGGCGATAACCTTTCTGAAGAAGAAAGGTAGTAAGTCGTTCATACCATGCCTTGGGTGCTTGCTTTAGACCATATAAAGCCTTCTTAAGGCGATATACATGATGTGGATAATGAGGATCTTTAAATCCTTTAGGTTGTTCCACATATACTTCTTCATTCACCACTCCATTTAGAAAAGCACTCTTGACATCCATTTGATACAAAGTAAAGTTCATAGAGCAGGCAATAGATAGTAAAATCCGGATAGATTCTAACCTGGCAACAGGCGCGAATGTTTCGTCGAAGTCAACACCTTCCACTTGTGTATAACCCTGAGCGACAAGACTGACTTTGTTTTGAGTGATTAAGCCATCCGCATCTGATTTATTCTTGAAGATTCACTTCGTACCAATGACATTAATGCCTAGAGGGCGATGAGTAAGGTACCAAACATCATTCCGTGTAAACTGACCAAGTTTATCTTGCATTGCAGCGATCCAATACTCATCAAGTAAGGCTTCTTTGTAGTTCTTGGGTTCAATGAGGGAGAAAAAACAGTTCAATCCAGCTAGCCTACGATAATCCACTCTTGGAACTGATCGAGTACTTCTCATGGTGGATTCCGATTGGTCCTGTGTTGAAACAGGGAGGTCTGTAGTGGGGGACAGTGTTCCAACATGGTCAGCTTCGGCAGAGTTAGGATTATTTTGCTCAGTTGTTCCAGCACATTGGTGAAGGTCAGATTCGACTGGTGGATCTGCCTTGTCTGAGTTTCGAGACTGTGTTGGAACATGAGTGTTGCTAGGTTCTTCCTCTACACCTTCTGGTTGTTGTTCCGTCTCTGAATCATCCACAATAACATTTATGGATTCCATGAAAGTGTTGGTTCGATGATTAAAAACTCTATAGGCACGGCTGTTGATGGAATACCCGAGAAAAATTCCTGAATCGCTCCGATTATCACATTTTTCCAACTATTCTCTATCTCTGAGAATATAGCATGTGCTCCCGAACACATGAAAATATGAAACATTCGGTTTTCTGCCCTTCCAAATCTCGTAGGATGTCTTGCTGGTGAATGGTCGAATATACACTCTATTGATTGTATAACATGCTGTATTGATTGCTTCTGCCCACCATTTCTTGTGAATATCTTTTTCTGCCAATATAACTCGAGCCATCTCCTGCAAGGTTCTGTTCTTACGTTCTACAATACCATTCTGCTGAGGAGTGATGGGAGCCGAAAATTCATGCTGGATTCCAAGCTCATCACAGAAGTCACTGAATTGTACATTCTCAAATTCTCTACCATGATCACTCCGAATTTGGATTATCTTCCCTACTGGACTCCTTTTTTCAGTTTGTAACTTCACTACAAGGCTTCTAAATACTTCTAACGTATCAGATTTTCCTTTCAAAAAAGCTACCCATGTAAATCTGGAGAAATTATCAACACATACAAAGATATATTTCTTCCCACCTATACTTGGTGTATTGACTGGACCCATCAAATCCATATGCAATAATTCCAGATTTCTAGATGTAGTAATGTACTGAACTGAAGAGTGAGGAGATAGAATTTGTTTACCTTTTTGACATGGTCCACATACAATTCCTTCCTTGCTGGTTAAGGTAGGCATTCCTCGTACAACTTTTACATTTGTGATTTTCACCAATGTTTTGTAATTGATATGGCCGAGCTTCCTGTGCCACAGAACTCCTTCATCTTGCTTCGAAATCATGCACCTTACTCCTTTTTCCAGTAGATAGCAATTGTCTGTGGATCTTATTCCTGAAATAACCGTGTTTTCTCCATGCTTTACTATACATTTATCCTTCTGAAATTCCACCACCATGTTATCGTCACATAGCTGGCTTATACTTAACAAGTTTTCCTGTAGATCTTCAACTAACAATACACTTGTGAATACTGGAAATCCTTCAATTTTCAATTCACCTTTTCCAATTACTCTGTTTTTCTTTCCATCACCAAAGGTTACATATCCGCCATCATATAGAGTAATGTTCGTGAGATATTCTGGAGTGCCAGTCATATGGCGAGAACAGCCACTATCAAAGTACCGCGAATCTCTGGAATAGGCTATGAGAGAAGTGTGTGCAACCAGACATGAGTTAGATCGTTTAACAATCCTTACTTTTCTGATCGATTTTACTGTATGAATATTGCCTGTGTTAGAACATGGCAGAGGTTGTCGTCCTATCATTTGATCTCTGATCAGTCTTCTGCACTGTTTTTCAGCATGTCCTTGATACGTACCGTATATACAAATGAGTGGCTTTCTTTGATGAGGCATCCCATACTTCCATTTCACTTCTCGGATCTTAGCCTTGAGGGTTACTGGTTTTTCATGCGATTCAGTCTTGGGTTCTTTCCCGTATCCAATCCCGTGTCGATCACCAAAGTTTATTCCCATATCCAGAATATCATCAAGCTTTGCCTTTCCGGAATTTAATTTAAAGATAGCTGCTTCAGACATCTCGGTCCTCTTGACTGCTGCTATCAGTTTACTATTCAGTTCTTCATTACTCTTTTCAAGTTCTGAAATTGTGAATCATGATTCTCTTTCTCTTTCCATTAACTACCTTTTTTCTTCGTTCAGCTCTTTGTTCGCGTTGGCTACTTGAACCCATATAGCATACATTTTTTCATAGGTGCTGTAAATTTCTTCATCACTTACAGACAAATCATCATCTTCATTGTTGTGTGCATCGTTCAGATCTATGTTGGAACATACAGCTTTACCTTTGTTCAGTGTGTTGGAACATTGATCCTCTGATGTATCATGAACCTTTGCTCCAAAAGCTACGTAGTTACTGGTAAGTTCCTCTTCGTCCTTCTCATCATCTTCATCTTCACTCCAAGAGGTGACATATGCTTTTCCTTCTTTCTTGCGAGTGTTAGCACATTCAACCTAAATATGACCATATCATTCACATTCTCTGCATTGAATTCGTCCAGCCAATTTTGGTTCGTTGTTCTAATTTTTCCCGAACTGCGGATTCATTTGTTCAAATCTCATTCCGCGATTATTACTCGAGTCTTGTTGTCTTTGTCTATTTCCGCCAAACCTTTCCTGAGATTTCTTGTTGACCACCTTTTTCAGCATTCTCGAGAAATTCTTTTATATAAGTGCAAGTTTTTCAATCTCATCATCACTGTTAGACTCGTGATTGTCCTTAGCTGGAGACACTTTGAACGCCAATTCCTTAGCGATTCTTTTTGTAGCTTGTTGGAATGTCATCTCATATGTCTGTAGCGAACCCATTAGTTCATCTAGGCTCATGGTGGCTACGTCTCTTGCTTCCTCTATTGCTGCTACTTTCATTGCAAACCTTTTGGGAAGAGATCTCAAGGTCTTTTTCACCAGCTTAGTTTCTTTGTACACCTTTCCGAGTTGATAAGCCATATTGGAGATGTCCCTGGGTTTTCCATTGAATGTAACAATAGTGTCGTCCTCCTCTATTTTGAGTTCTTCGAACTTAGTAGCCAGCACCTGTAGTTTCGATTCACGCACTCGACTGGTTCCTTCGTGAATAGTCTGTAGAATATCCCATACTTTCTTTGCTTGGTGACATGTAGATATAAGCTTGAACTGATTCTCATCAACTGCACTGAAGATTGCATTAAGTGCCTTCGAATTAGCCAGAGATTCTTTGAGGTCATCTGGAGTCCATCTAGCTTTGTCTTTGGATTTCTGCCTCCTTTGATTTGACTCTCCTTCTACCGCCTTAGAACTTGTATCAGCATCTTCTGTAGGATGATTCCATTAATTCTCAGCATAAAACCATGCCAGTTCATCCAGTGAATTGATGAAGACCCTCATGCGTGTCTTCCAATAGTTTTAGTTGTTGCCTTCTAGCAGGGGTGGTCGAGAGATTGAAGCTCCTTCTCTTGTTGTCATGGTAAAACTGGATCTCACTTTCCTTGAAACAACCAAGGGAATAAAAAGTGACACAGCTCTGATACAAAATGAAATTTAGTTTTACCACTTTTTCTAGTACTTACTAGTGTGTTCCAACATGACTAATCTAACCAAGTGCATAATAACTTAAAACGTAAAAGACACATGACTTGGTTACTCAGTTTGGTGTAATCCACCTACATCTGCAGGGCATGACCCAGTTCAGAATGAATCCACTAATTAGAAAGATACAGTACAGAGTACGGGTTACAAAATACTTATCTTTACTAACTATATTGTGTGAATTCTGCTAGCTCCCCTAACTACCTATCCGCCTTGATCAAACTCCCTCTGATCTCGAACTCCGTCGACGCTGGATCTCCTCCTCCCGAGGAATTAAGGCATATGATTATGAACTTTGTGCGGCAGGTCAGGTATGTTGGAACACAGTAGTCTGACTCTTAGCAATTCTTGAAAGTCTCAAAAATCTGTATGCAGATTTTTGCTCTGTTAAATCTGTAAGTATGCAGCCGTGTTTGTCCCAATTTATATCCACGAACAAACTGGAATACTCCTTGATTATCTCCACAATATTCCTATTCCAAATCTAATTCTTAAAGCATATCCAAATCCCATAAATAAATGGACTTACCTTATATCAATCTATCCCATATATTCAAATATATCACCTCCATATAAGTAGGGATTTTCCATAAATCAACTATGCTTCACACGCATGATATACATAGTCAAATATACGAATTCCATTTATTCAAAACTACTGCAATATTCTGACTTTGATTTCCATAAAACCTTGGTGTAAATATTCTGCATCAGCATGTTCCAACATGGAATGTTTTCCTGTTCAAAATAAGTTCACACAAAATTTCCAATCAAATATTCACTTGCAAATCCCTTGACTTTACACACATCAATCTCTAAATTAATGGGATTGCATCTTATCTTGTAGATAGCCTCATATCAATCCTCTAATCAATGGGATTGTATCTTATCTTGTAGATAGCCTCATATCAATCCCATAATCAATGAGATTTCATCTTATCTTCTAAACTCTATAAATTCAAAAGCAACACAAAAACTTTTCCTTCCACTCTTTATATGGTATCAGCCTAACATCCGATTCAAAAATGTCGACTGAACATTCTTCAACAATTGGCTCCACCAACGCCTTTATTGTTGCTTCCTCTGATTCTCATAATCCTAGATTCAACTTCCCAAACTTAGCAATTCGTCTTGATCGCTCAAACTACTTGCTCTGGTGCAACACCATTCGTTCTGCTCTTGAGGCATATAGCTTGGACGCCTTCCTCACCGACGATACACCACCTCCGACAACCATCACCATTCAAGTCGTGTCTTCCTTTGATCCCCTCAACCCATCGACGGGTACTCCGGTGCCAACGGGACCAAACCCGGCGCACCAATTTGGATGAAGAAGGACAGGCTTGTGCTCTTATGGATCTGCCCCATGCTCACGACTCCTCTCCTCGGCATTGTCGCTCGTGCAACAACCACTGCTGAAGCTTGGACGATCCTTGCTCAAACTTTTCACGCTCAATCGAACGCCCGCTAGATGCACTTTCGCCAGCAACTACAGATGCTGTCAAAAGGTTCGCTGTCCGTTCTTGATTACTTTGAGAATAAACGAGCCCTTGCGAACTCTCTCTCTCTCTCTCTGAATGTCTATATGAGGTCTCTGACGCCGACTTCATTTATTATCTTCTTCATGGGCTTGGTTCTCAGTTTGGTACTCTCCGATCGGCTCTGTCTCTTCGGTCGAAACCCTTGTCTCTCGACGAATTGTTTGGCATACAGTTGAAAGAGAAGACTCGGCAAGAGAAGGATCTTTAATCGCTCAAATCTCCAGTAGCAAATGTTGTCAACCGCTTCTCCGACAACCATCCGCGGTGCTAGAAATGTGTGCCTAACCGCCTTGACCGCGATGGACCATCGACTGGTAACTACCCGGCTGATAGGTCTCGGTCTTAGTGCCAAATTTGCAAAAAGCTTGGGCATGAGGTGTTCGATTTCTTCTAGCGTGTGAACCTCCAAGCTTTTCCGGTGGGAATCGCAATGCCGCAACAAGGCTCCGTGGCTCATCCAACGGCAAGGCAGCATTCACGACATCTATGTCCAGTCCATCCAACATTGAGGATCCTTGGTTTGTCGACTCAGGTGCTTCCTATCATGTGACGCCAGATATTCTCAACCTCACTCTTCAGAACACCCACAATGGTAATGATCGACTCATGGTCGGAGACGGTACATCTCTTCCTATTGCTCATTCAGGTCATTCTATGCTCTCTGTTGATCATGCTGCTAAGCCTTTACAACTTTGTAATATCTTACACATTCCAAATATTGCCAAAAATTTTCTTAGTGTCTCTCAACTATCTCACAATAATATCTATGTTGAACTTCATTTGGATTTTTGTCTTGTCAAGAACTCACAGGGTTTGACGCTTCTAAGGAAAATCGTTGAGAATGGTCTATATCACCTCCCACATCATCGCCCTTTATCTAATCCCCCCAGTCCTGCTCCTGCCGCCTTCTCAGTGAGCACACATCTCTTCAATGTTGGCATCACCGGCTGGCACATCCTCATGAGTCTATTCTTCGTCGTCTAGTTTCTAGTCAGAAATTACCAGTGCCTTGTAATAAATTGGATTCAGTTTGCGGCTCTTGTCAACTTGGTAAGAATCATCGACTTCCTCTTCCTATTCGCATTGAATCCTCTTTGAAACCTTTTGATTTAATTCATTCTGATGTGTGGGGGCCATCCCCTAAACTTTCCACAAATGGTTGTCGCTATTCTATCAGTTTCATTGATGATTGCATCAAATTCACATGGCTCTACTTCATTTATGCAAAATCACAAGTGTTTTCCAGTGTTGAGCTTATTATTAAACTGATTCACACTCAATTTTCCACTCGAATAAAAGCTTTTCAGTCTGATTGGGGTGGCGAGTACCGCAATGTCTCCACCCTTCTCGAATCACTTGGCATTCGCCAAAATTTTTTTTGTCCCTAAACTCCTGAACAAAGTGGTTCTGCTGAGCGGCGCAATCACCCCATTGTGGAAAAGGGCATTTTCCCTTCTTGCTCACTCTCGTCTCCCTATCAAGTTCTGGGAACAGGCATTTCACACATTTGTCTGCCTGATTAATCGTTCCATAACCCTTGTTCTGAGTTACAAGCCCCCCTATGAATGTCTCTATGGAAAATCCCCAGACTACAGCCTTCTTAAATCCTTTGGCTATCTTTGCTACCCATTCCAGTGTCCCTACACTTCACACAAGCTAGAGTATCGCTCTTTGCCTTGTATCTTCCTTGGTTATAGCACTAAACACAAGGGCTATCTCTATTATCATGTCCCAACTACTCGCACGTATATCTCTCGAGATGCTGTGTTTGACGAGTCTGTCTTCCCTACCTTATACATGTCTCTTCCAACTCATTCCCTCCATCTTCTTCTCACACAGTCCCTCTCTCCACTCTCCAAGATGCCTCTTTCAATCATCCACCTCCTTCGACCATTTCCCCCTCTTTGAGTCAACTAGTTGCGTCACTTCCACCCAACCTCGATCCTACTCCCTCAACGGATCCCACCTCCTCTGAGCCTCAAGCTCACTCATCCTCACCATCCTCTCCTTCGTTCCCTTCTCCCTCACCCTCTCCTCCATCATATCCCAATGGCCCCAGTTGGTTTCATCCGCCTGACAAGATGCCTCTTTCGATCATCCAACTCTTTCGACCATTTCCCCCTCCTTGAGTCAACCAGCTGCGTCACTTCCACTCAACCTCGATCCTACTCCCTCAACGGATCCCACCTCCTCCGAGCCTCAACCTCACTCATCCTCACCATCCTCTCCTTCGTCCCCTTCTCCCTCACCCTCTCCTCCATCATATCCCAATGGCCCCAGTTGGTTTCGTCTGCCTGACAACTCTACTCATCATATGAAAACTCGTTCCTCCATCCACTCACTCAAACCCAAAGCTCTTCTGTCCATCAAATACCCTCTCTCGGCTGCTCTGACTGCCACTCTTAAACCGAAACTTTTGAACCGAGCCTCTAAAGACCCTAACTGGCATCATACTATGCAGCTTGAATATGATGCCCTAATGAGTAATAAGACGTGGGACCTTGTCCCTCGTCATTCGAGAGCTAATGTCATTGGTTGTAAGTGGGTGTACAGGTTGAAGCAGAAAGCTGATGGATTGATAGAACGCTATAAAGCATGCCTAGTTGCCAAGGGATTTCATCAGGAGGCTGGCGTCGACTACTTTGACACATCCAGTCTTGTTGGTAAGCCCACCACCATTCATCTAGTTCTCAGTCTGGATGTATCGTGTGGTTGGTTTCCGCCAGGTCAACGCCAATAACGCTTTTTCTCAATGGAAATCTTGCTCAGGATGTCTTCATGGTGCAGCCTCAAGGGTCCATTACTTATGACAAGCTGTCACATATTTGCAGGCTTCGCAAGGCTCTGTACGGTCTCAAGTAGGCTCCTAGGGAGTGGTTCCACAAACTCACTGCCTTCTTACTTCGCCATGGCTTTAAGAACTATATCTCTGATCCTTCTTTGTTTGTCAAAAAGAATGACTCTCATGTGGTTTATGTTCTTGTTTATGTGGACGACCTTATTATCACAAGTTTTCATGCATCTTTCAATGATGAGTTTTTTACTCCTTACATCGTGACTTCTCTCTGAAGGACCTTGGTGATCTGCACTATTTTCAGGGTGTTGAGGTTACCCGCATTGGTTTGGACCTACAGCTCTCGCAGCAAAAGTTCATCTGCGACATTTTAGATCGCAGACATATGTCCGGAGCTCGCCCAATCTCATCTCCTGCAGAGCTTGGTTCTCGGTTAGTTGCCGATGGTGATCCTCTTTCTTATCCAACCTTATATCAGAGCATTGTCGGTGCCTTGCAGCACGTCACCATCTCTCACCCTGAGATTTCCTATGTTGTAAACTGTGTTTGCCAGTTCATGCACTCTCACACGGAAGCTCATTGGGGGGGGGGTCAAATGCATTCTTCGCTACCTTAAAAACACTATATCCTCTAGCTTGGTTCTTCAGAAGGCTCGTGGCTCGCGCTTAGTGGCCTTCTCTGATGCAGGTTGGGTGTCTGATCCTGATGACTGTCGTTCTCAGCATGGCTTCGCTATCTACTTTGGTGGAGATCTTATCAGCTGGTCATCTCGAAAATAGATGGTCGTTGTCTGATCCATGACCGAAGCTGAGTACAGGGCAATTGCTTTTGCTGCGACATAACTCATCTGGCTACAACAACTATTACAGGAGATGCATGTTACAGTTCAGAGACCCCCAATAATTCGGTGCGACAATCTCAGTGCCACTTTCTTGTCTGTGAATCCTGTCTTTCACCAGTGGTCCAAACACATCCAGATTGACTACCACTTTGTTCATGAACAAGTTTCATCTGGAGGCCTGGTTGTCCTTCATGTTCATGCTCTGGACCAGATAGCTGACATTTTCACCAAGGTCATTGGAAATCAGCACTTTCTTACTCTTTGAGATAAGCTTCATGTTTGTACCCGATTATGGGCTTGCAGGGGGGTGTTAACATGTATAGATTAGATACACATCAATCCCCAAATCAATGAGATTGCATCTTATCTTGTAGATAGCCTCATATCAATCCCCTAATCAATGGGATTGCATCTTATCTTGTAGATAGCCTCATATCAACCCCCTAATTAATGGGATTGCATCTAATCTTGTAAACTATATAAATTCATCATCTCTAAAATTAAAAGCAACGCAGAAACGTTTTCTAAACTCGTTCAACTCTTTACACAACAATAGACTACATCTCTCCCACGTAGTAAATCCCGGTATTCCTCTTAGCTTTTATGTGTTAGTAAGCTCCAAGGACAAAAGAAACACCTCCTTATTCAAGTCATACACAATGTCCGAACCCCTAGAAACATTAATTTTGAGACTGAATATATCTATCAACGAATTGTTTGAAGTTATAGGGCACCTTTGACAAGGATTCCCTACTACATCACATCTAAGGAAAAACTTACAAAGTTTTAAATAATGAACTTCTAACCTGGTACCATAAACCAAATCCATATATAAATTCGAGATAATGGGTGCACCAGCAGGAACTATCCACGACATGGCATGTAAATACTTCAAATTCATGTGAGGCGAAACCTCTCCTTCCAAGTTTGCTACTCCCTCCGCCCACCTTAAACTGCACACTTTCCTAATTCGACTGTCCCATCTCAAATTGCAAAGTCTGACTTTTGCCAAAAAATGGCTCATTTATTCCGCTGGAAAATGTCCGAAAACCCTTGAAGTTTTTGTTATTTACTTGATTTGTGGACTGATTAAGAGTAAATTATGGCTAGCCTTTTTCTCTTCCCAAACCCCTCATCCACATGACTTTGCTTTTTCTTTCCAATTCCTTTCAAATCTCCTCACCAGCTTCTCAAATTTTTCTAATTTCTCACATTAACTCATCACTTCCTCTCATTTCATCTCTTTTTTTTAATGATCAGAGAGATGTTCTTGTTGCACTCTTTTTGATTTTGCTCTAGCCGCCTTGATATTGCGTTGTTCTTGTGTCATTCAACTATTTTAAACCCCTTTTTTTTGCTTGAATCCATAAGTTTATTGATGTTTTTGAAAACTAGAACATAAATACTCATTTTATTTGTGGATTTCAGCTTTATTTCATCTTTTTTGCTGTTGGTTTGGGTTTAAACCCTATGTTTGTTGTTCATATTTTTAGATCTGGTTGAATAATGGTTTTTAAAATGTAGATTTATGGTCGAAATGTAGATTTTATTTTAGTTTGAGTCGCTAAAGGGGTTAATATTCAGCAAGCTTTTGATGTTATTTTCATTTTGATATCCATTTCGAGTGTTAGATCTGAGTTTTTTTTGTTGCAACCATTATTGAAGAGATGGAATTATTGCGACCATTATTGCTGCGACCACATGTTATGAGTGTGGATTCTTTCTTTAGAGATGGAATTGCAGAGACCATTTGATGCGCCAAAGACCATGTGCAGAGATGAATTGAAAAGGTCGGTTTATCCTTTGATTATCTTCTATGGAGTGTTTTGGGTACTGGTGTTCTTATTTTTAATTCTTGTGTTCTTCACAGATCTTGAATTAGTGATGAAGTTAGGCCCAGTAAGAAGATGGCCAGTTCTTGCTGAGAAGATGAAGATGGGTGTAGGAAATTATATTTATTGCTTCAGTTGGAAATATTTAGCCACAAATTTGTAAATATTAGTGTTAAATCAGGAGTTAATTTTCGTTAATTAATAGTAAGCATTTGTCATCTTTGGTCATTTCAAATCATACTTTTTGTCTAATTTTCTAACTTTTTTTTGCTATACAAATTTTCCACCCCAATTTCTCTTTTTGCAAATTGAGGTGGGACATAGGAGTATCTTTATAGCTGCCATTAGAGGAAATTATTCTGCTGGCAGTCTATGAGTTTGAATTGGAATCTTGATCTTGTCCAGTCTAAGAGCAAGTGCAATGATGGTTTCTTAACAAGAAACAACCCAATGGTTGTTTGTGTAGTAATCGATCTGGAAATCGGCCGATGACACATGTCAGCCATGCATTAGCCCACGTGTCCCACATGCAGCTTTCTCTTTTTTTAATTTCAAAGCCACTAACACGTAGCACCATTTGGTTGGACCACTTGTCCAACGGCTAAAAAAATCTGAGGGGTGGACCTTTCAAATTAGTGTTACATGTGTCCCACTTATATGGCAACATGTGTCCCAATGCAACAACTTTTTCAGCTTTCTATTTTAAAATGGGACACATGCACCAACCGTATGGTGACACGTATCCCAGCGGCTATTTTTAAAAAGAAAAATTGCAATTTTTTAAAAAAATTTTGCAATTTTTTTAAAAAATTAAATTTCAGAAATTTGTTTCTTCTCATCCCCTGCCTTTTTTTTAACTATAAATAATGCTCAATTCACCCAATTTAACCACACCACTTTCAATTCCAACACTTCTACCTCAATCTTTCATCTCCTAAATTTGTGTTATTCTTTATTTTAGATAACAAAATATTTAACAATATATTGACAAGAAAAAAGAAATTTCATTTCATTTTTGAAAAATAAAACACAAAAAAATAAAAAAGAAATGAATTATTTTATACTTTTTTAATAAAACAAAAATCTATTAATAAAAATTATAATGT
The DNA here is from genome assembly GCA_037428765.1 of Rubia yunnanensis. NCBI lineage: Eukaryota > Viridiplantae > Streptophyta > Magnoliopsida > Gentianales > Rubiaceae > Rubia > Rubia yunnanensis. The sequence goes on from CM075067.1 coordinate 73,962,785, forward strand.
ATTATAATGGAAAAAATGGACAGATTTGGCAAAACCAAGATCTTTAACTGGCTTAGGCTTCAGATCTATCCAAGGAATAGTAGATGCATGCTCCCTTAAACTTTGGTGGAACTGTCAGTTAGGAGTAACACTGTGGTCCAAACTGTTGTGGTTTTTATCACCCTCACACATGAACTCTGTTACTTGGAAACGTATCTGCTCAGTAAACTCCTTAGCTGAAGACAATTCCATTATTATTCATGGTAAGGGGACATGTAATGCCTGGACATCTACTTGGTGCCCCAATGGTCCACTAGTAAATAAGATCCCAAGCAACATAATTGACATTTTCCAGGGATACTCCATATCAGATTTCATTAATAACAAATCACATATTTTACCTGTGATATCACTTTACCTGGAAAATGATACTGCCATTTTCTTACAGGAGACTGAATTAGTGGAATGCAGAGATGACAGACTTATATGGAAACCTGACACCTCCGGGAATTTTACTTTCAAATCTGCATATCGAACAATCACTTTTTCTCCAGGTAATTTCCCGGTTAACAAATATGTTTGGAATGTCGTATTGCAAAAAAGGTTTCGATTTTCACTTGGAAATTGCTCCACTCTTTTCTACCCTTTGATGACATACTTATAAGCTGTGGTTTTAGTTTGGCTTCCAAATGCCCGGTTTGCTGTCATTCTGACTCAATTAACCATTTTTTCATATCATGCACACTGGCAAAAGCTATTTGGAATAATCAAACTTCCCTGATTCTTTTCAAGCTGCCTGATCATCAATCTATTGCTCAGAGATTTTACTCTCTATGGAACTGCTATGATTTACCCAAAGGTTACCAATTGATTTGTAAAACACTCCCATCGATTATCTGCTGGTGCCTTTGGAAGGCTAGAACTAGGTATATTTATGATCAGGTTCCTTTCTCGGTTAACCTCATCTGTAGGGAGATTTCTGGCCTCATCAACCTCTCCCTCTACTCATGCCCTGCAGCTTTCAGTACTCATACTGGTCTCCCTAACCCACTCAGACATCTCACACCCATTCTCAGACCACCTCCGAAGCCAATTATAAAACCAGTCTCATGGGAAAAGCCAGGCAGAAATTGCATAAAAATAAATACCGATGCTTCTTGGCTCTCACACACAGCCTCTGTTGGGTTTATTGGGAGGGATAGCTCCGGCCATCCTCTTTTCATTAACTCATTTTCTATAGAAGCAATATCTCCTCTTCATGCTGAGATGTAGCAATCCTTGCTGCATGCCAATCCTTGCACGACTATGATGGCTCGACCATAATTGAATCTGATTCTCTACTTGCCATTAATATGATTCATGATCCTTACTCAGCCAACTGGAAGCATTTCAATTTAGCTTATAAGATAAAGAACCTTTTACACGGAGTAGTGCTTCAACATGTATATAGAGAATGTAACTCTGTGGCAAATGCTATTGCAAAATTTCACTCATCTAATAACCAGCCTCTTACTCTTATTAATTTGCCGATCAATATCAAGGGCCTTATTGACTTGGATAGGAAGCAGGTTCCTAATCTTAGAACATACAGGTGTGGCCATACTATGACATGATACTGCTGATGGTAATTTCTCCTTTGCAGGTACTAGCCACCAGTTTTCAACATCAAGACGATGATACTCGTACGGTCCATGACAAGCTCGGCGGAAATACACTCATGTTCATCATCAGATCAGCCTCTGCTTACTCATGCTGCACTGTTGCAAGTGCCTACTTCTGGTTTGCTGATCTGCAGTTTTTCAACAATCTCCTAGCTTAGATTTCTCTCTTTTGCTAGACCGATTAATAGCTCACTACAGCTTAGTTAGGTTGCCTGGCCAAAGTACGGATTAACACGGGGTGTGGAGATTCGTACATTTGGAATCGCAACTTACTAACTTTACCTGGTACTACTGATTCTGTATATCTATTAGCTTAGGCTATCCATTTTGCGGGCAACGCTGTTGCCTTCTGTAAAAATCTAACTACTCTACTATGGTTTTCTTGGCTTAGGGTACCAATACATCAACCCCCACCCTAGGGTGCCTTCCATTTAAAAAAAGTATTATTAAATTTCACATTCAACTTATTTTGGGTAAACAATTAAATTAAATTAAATGTTAATGGTAAAATTAATGAGTATGATAGAGAAAATTAAGTGGGATCAATGAATAGTCAAAAGTGGTTTTTTACCATTGTGGAGAAAAACAATGTGGTTTACTAACATTATGTCGAGAGAAATAATATATTTAATTGGTAAGAAACCAGTAGTTGTTTCTACCACTGCACTTGATCTAAGAGCAAGTGCAATGGTGGTTTTTTAACAAGAAACCGCCTTACAGTTGCTACGGTAGAAACCGGTCAGGAAATCGGTTGTGTGCAGCATGCACATGGGCTTGGGACCGCTAGATGCGGCCCCTTTTTTTGTCACCAAATGGGACACGTGGCAGTCATGTATAGGCCAACGTGTCCCACTCAATGCTGCTATTTTTTTGTCCCCCAAATGGGACACGTGGCAGTCATGTATTGGCCCACGTATTTCACTCAATGCGGTTCATTTGTTTTGTTAAATAGAGGGACATGTGGCATCCTCTGATTGGACCACGTGTCCCAACCTTTCTTTTTTTTTAAATTGGAAATTTTAATTTGTAAACTTTATTTAAAAATTTGTAAATTAATTTATAAATCCTTCATTTTTTAAATAAATCTGGAAAAAAAATAATTCACAAAATATTGAATAATTTTTGAAAAAAAATTAAATGAAATTTTAAAATGAAAATGTATTATTAAATTTCATATTTAACATATTTTGGTGGATTAATTTATTTAAATTAAATGTAAAAAATTAGTGAGTATGATAGAGAAAATTAAATAGTGTCAATAAATAGTAAAGAATGGTTTCTTACTATTGTGGAGAAAAAAAATGGTGGTTTCTTAATGTTAGGTGGAAGAAAGAGAATGAGAGAAATAATATATTTAATTAGTAAGAAATCAGTAGCGGTTTCTATCACTGCACTTGGTCTAATCCGCCTCATGGAGATTCCTACTCCACATCATTGAAAATGGCTCCTGTGAAGTGCACCAGTGGCATCCTCCCGTCTGAAAATTGTCTGCACACAAATTCTTATGGTGGTGCAGTACAAAATCACCAATGCTCCTGAAATAGCTGAAATACAGGTTCAATCTTTTAGCGCTGAAATATATATCATCCAACCAAAATCAGACGCCGGTGTTGTGAAGAAGTTATAGGAGAGAAGAATAAAGGAAACATCACTCTCTTCTATTTTTTGGTAACGTTTTCAATATGCAGTCAGAGGCGGAACCAATGGTACGCGAGGTAGGGCTCCAGCCCTACCTAGATCGCCGGCCGGAGGTAGAAGGAGTCGGTCCAGCCGTCGAGCGCGTCTTCCGCCGGAGCTTGGCGCGTCTTCCGGCGACTGGTAAGCCTCTGCTCGGAGAAGACGCGGCCTCCTCTTTTTTTTTTATGCTTAAGTAATAAAACGACGTCGTTTTCACGTTAGTGAAACGACGTCGTTTCATTTGTAATAAGAAAAAAAATGAAATATGTATTGGATTGGGCCAAAACTGACCCCAGTCCAATAATCCATTTCAGCAAAAAATTAGAACCAGAGCAGCAGAGCATCCTCATTCCTCAGCCGAGAGCACAGCATCCATTCGCCACCGCAGCCAGGTCCGCCACCAGGTCTCCGCCGCGGCGCCGCCGGAAGCTGCCTCGTCCCGCCGCCTCTGTACGCCGGACGCCGCCTCTCAAAACCATTGGTAGACTACTTCTCTTTATGCTAAGATTTATTAATTTTAGGGTTTATTCTCTTTTTTATTTTTTGCTTCAAAACTTAAATTTATGTGAACATGATTTTTAGATTGGATGTCGAATTGAATTTATATGGTTGTATGATTTTTCAAATTTAGTGGAATTGCATATTTTAATTTAGTTGAATTGCATATTTAGTCGAATTTAGTTGAAATTATAATTTTTGATTTATTTTGTATAATTGTATGTGAAAATGAAATTGTCATAATCGGTTTATGGAATTATCAATTAGGGATATTTGTTAAATTGAATTTAGATGAATATGATTTCATAAATTTTTTGTTATCTCAATTTGCTATTGTTTCGTAACTCTTTTAGATTTTTTAAAAATAAATCAATTTACATATTTTTCCTATTTGATATTTAATAGGTTATGGATAAATTTTTAATTCGAAGTAGCGGATCTACATCTTTAAAGAGATCGAATGAATCTAATGAACAAAGGCACAATAAAGAGGGTAGTAGTACAAAACAATCTCATGTAGAATTCAATCAGAATGATGTTATAAGTGATCCCGGGCTATGTAAACCTATTGAAGAGATTGATGTTTCTATTAGAGATGAAGTGCTAAGAGAATATATATTAAGAGGCCCTTGCCAACCTAAGAATCATACTTTTCCCAAGACAATGTTCAATGATGAATTTAGAAGTTTTCAAAAGGGTTGGTTTGATGAATTTAATTGGTTGGAGTATAGTGTTTCAAAGGATGCGACCTTTTGTTTTCTTTGCTATCTTTTTAAGAATTCAGCAAAGGGGACGACATATACTGTGGATGGGGTGATGAATTAGAAGAATGCCCTTAAAGTATTTAGGAAACATGCTAGGAATGTGGATGGAATTCATCATGGTGCAGCAATCAAATTGAGAAATTTTAGCCTTCAAAAGCAAAGTATCTCACATTGTTTGGATGGTCATTTTACTGAAGCAAAAAAGGTATATCGCACACATTTGAATGCGGTTTTGGATGTGACAAGATACTTGTTAAATCAAGGTTTGGCTTTTCGTGGTCATGATGAAGGTTGGGATTCCATCAACAAGGGTAATTATCTTGAATTAGTTGAATGGTATTGCAAGCGAAGTGAAGATGTTGCTAAGGTAATGAATGAAAATGCTCCCAGAAATTGCAAGTTGACATCCCCCAGAGTTCAGAAACAGCTCTCAAGTGCTTGTGCTAGCGAGGTAACTGATGCTATTGTTATTGACATTGGAGATAGTGTATTTTCTCTTCTTGTTGATAAGACTAGAGATGCATCAATAAAAGAGCAAATGGGGGTTGTTTTGAGATATGTCAACAGACAATGATGTATTCTTGAGTGTTTTCTTGCTCTTGTGCATGTTTCCAATACTAAAGCTATTACTTTGATGGAGGCTCTTAAGCAACTGTTTGTAGATAAGAAATTGTCCTTGTCAAAGTTGAGAGGGCAAGGATATGATGTGGCTTCAAATATGCGAGGAGAGTTTAATGGATTGCAAGCTTTGATATTGAAAGAAAACTCTTCTGCAAGGTATATTTATTGCTTCTCTCACCAACTTCAATTTGTTGTTGTTTGAGTTGCATATAGTATTCTATCTGTGGGTGAATTTTTTGGGTATCTTGTTAAAACTGTGAATCTAGTTGGAGGTTTATGTGTTAGAAAAGAGATGCTTGTGCAATTAGAACATGCTAGACTTGTAGAGGCATTGGAGAGTGGGGAGAATGTTAGTGGAAGAGGCAAAAATCAAGAAATGAGTTTGAGACGGCCTGATGATACACGTTGGGGATCACAATACAGTACTATTCTTCGTTTTGAGGCTATGTGGTCTTTTATTATTCAAGTGCTTCTTAATATCTGTAAGCATAGCAATTTAGATGAAAATGCCTCTACAACAAAGGGTTTGATTGATAGAATGGAGAGCTATGAATTTGTATTTTGTATGTTTTTTTATGAAGCATTTGTTGGGAGCTACAAGTCAATTGTCCCTTGCCTTGCAACAAAGAGATCAAAATATTTCGATGGTTGTGCGAATGATGAATAGAATGAAGAGTGAATTGCAAGAATTCAGAGATTGTGGTTTTGATAAATTATTGGATGGAGTCAACACATTTTGTGTGAAGCATGAGATATTAGACGTGATGGAAGCACAACGGAAAATTCGTCACTGTTCTAGACAACGTGGAGAAATGTTAACCAATCATGATTTCTACCGTGTTGATATTTTTCTTCGGGTACTACTTTAATATTTACATAGTTTAATTTATTTTGTTTATAATATTTTATATGTATTTTTTTATCTTATTGTTATATTTTTTATTGTTTCAATACTAGACCGTTAACAGGATGATTCTTAAAATGAATCATCGATTTTGCGAAGCAAGCTCGGAATTACTCACTTGTATTGCATGCCTTCATCCGAGAGAAAGATTTGCCATGTTTGATGCTGGTAAATTGCTTCGCCTTGCTGAACTCTATCCGGATGACTTCTCCATGGTTGATCATTTAGAACTTGAGCAACAACTTGATTTCTTCATTCATGATGTGAGAGATTATGATGCCTATTCAGTCATCAATGATCTTGGAAGTCTTGCTCAACATATGGTTCGATCACGTAACATGGTACTCTATCCATTGGTATATCGCCTTACTGAGTTAGCATTAGTTCTACTAGTTGCAACTGTTTCAGTTGAGCGGGTTTTTTCTGCCATGAAGAATATCAAGATCGATCTTCGTAATAGAATGGGAGATGAATGGTTGAATGATGTTATGACGGTGTATATTGAAAAGGATATTTTTGTTAAGATTGAGAATGAACCGATTATTTAACGTTATCAAGCCATGGAGTCTCGTAGATATCTGTTGCTCCCACTTTTTCCTAGTTCTACTTCTAATAATTCGAGCATTAGAAAGTAGTTATTTTAGTAGTTTAGTGAACTTGTAAAAATATTATTGTATGGTACTCGATTTATTATCTGAGGAGAATGGTTGAAAGTTGTTGTGAACGCATTGAATGATTCGATATTTATAGTATCCTTCAATCATCCAACTATTCATCATCTTTTTGTTGCAAAACCAAGATTCTAATTAGTCATGTTGTATTGTGTATCCCCAATGATTGCGTGGTTCTAATTTTCAAAATCTTCTGCCCAATCTTGTATAAAATCTCCACCCTTAACTTCAACTCCTTAACCTATTCCAAGAATAGTCCCTTGATCTTCCCCAATCTCCTTATTACTTTCTGACACTCTTTAACTTTAAAACTTACTGACATAGCCTTTAACTCAGAACCTTCCTTGTTTGGTCAGTTATCCCTCCACTAGTAGAGCTCAAAACTACTCTACGGCATGTGTGACTATTTTAGTGTATGTTTTAGAGCTTCTTCTCCTCTTGTCGTTATTATCCAATTGCGATAATTTAAAAAAGGAAACCGAGAAAAACCCTTGATTTTCTCTTTCATGTGCTTTTGTCTGTTTTCCTTGCTTCTCTCCTTAGTGAGAAAATTTTAAAATTAATTCATCTGCCACCTAGTCCATAATTGCTCAGCCATATGTTCATTATCACTATCCAATGCTGCCTCCACTGCCCTCTCGTACCCTATTCTGCCTTGGTTCTGAGAGAGCGAGAATGTGGGAAACAACAGTCCATTCTTCATCTGACAAGTTTCTGGATCACATTTTCGAAAATTTTTGGATGCTTAATGATTTATAGTTCTGAGAACTCAAAGGGAGAAATAATTTTATTGAGCGGATGGACAAGTGAAGAAGAAACAATTCCAAAGTTGTAATGCGTAGATATTGTAGGGTAGGACTTTTAGGATATTTGGTGTACTTATGAAATTAGATAAAAGTCAATAAAAGAATTTCCCTCTCAAGAAATCGGAGAACCCTACTCCAGTTCTTCGGGAAAGTTCATCACAACACAATAAAACCAAGAACACAAAGTAGCTTACCCTCACGTGAATTTATTTAATAAGAATGAGTCCGAATATTTATTTTTAAAAAAAATGAGTGCAATTAATTTTTTCCGGCGGATAGTACCATTAACCCCAATACGGAGTGGGTTCATCACTTTACCATTAACCACTACAAATCCTTAAAAAACTCACCAACCAAGCGCAAAACGACTATTAAATGCATCCAACCATAGTAAATAATCAAACCAAAATGATCTCGTTGAATATTTAAACGGTAGCCAAACCAATCTACTAACCAAGCATTGTAGCCTGCAAGGAAACCAAAGAAACCTCAAAAAGCATCCCTAAGGCAAAACATTCGAACATACCACCGTACCAACCCAAGAAAATCGAGTTCTATGTGTTATGGGCCACCATCACCCAACAGTTGTGGGGTAAGGAAAACAAGAACACTAACATAGTGCATCCGGCACTAAAGTATGTATCCAGGTTATTGAGTTTGGTGGTTAGTTGTCACAGGGAGGCTACCACTGCATCGGAGAAGGATTGCAAGAGGCTTTTGTTGATCTACACTGGGAGAGCTTACCCTGGTCTATTGGATGATTTCATTGATCACTACATCGACCTCTCCATAACTCACACTGAGAAGTTAGCAATTTGTGGTAGGGTATCGATTTTGGTTGAGTATTATAGTCTTCTGGTGAATGATTGGATGAGGGAAAACCCACAATCTTCTTTTACACTTACTCGCCCAGTTATGGAAGAGGCGAGGATGATACATGTGGATGAGGGGGTTATCTTTTGGATGTACAATGGTAAGAAGTTCATGAGATTGCCTTAGCATACGAGTACAGCTTTGGGCAAGAAGTTCAAAGTGCAGGATCTCATTATCAAGTCGGATGTAGACTCAGAGGTGGTTTTGGGAGAGTATTATCCAGGGGAGAATGACGAGCAGTAGGAGCAAGATGATCAGGAGCTGATGCATGAAGAGTGAGTCTCGGTGCCTCCCGTACAGTATTTTCCAATCAAGCATCATCCTATCCAGCTCCAACCAGCACTGTCTCAAGTTGTGCCACCACCTTTTGAGCAGCCCTTAGCGCCACCGCCCCCTTTTGATCAGGTATTTAAGACACCACCCCCTCATCAGGGGGTCGTTTATCATTTATGAGGAGCCATATTATTCTGATGTGCGTGGCGCTAGCAGTTCTCATAGGTGCAACATCTCTTCCCATTATGATGGCTTTGCACAGTCTAGTATGTGCGGCAGCCGTGGGCCTTTGCCTAACCCAAGCCCTGAGCCACAAAGGCATAGTGTTTTAGACCATTCTCAGCAGGAGGCCCACCCTTGGCATCATCCTTAGTTCAGCCCATTCCAAGAGCATGGGTCACCAGGTTTTGAGTCAGCTTCTTCCTGTCTTATATGGACTCAGCCGCCACAGCACGGGCCGGACTAGGTGCGGTCTTTGGGGAACTCCATTTTTGGGGTTAGACTGGATGTACACAGGCTTGGCGCTCAACTAGACTACCACGAGTGGGATACGACCGAGAGATTTGATAGGGTTGATGGCCAGCTTCACCACCTGAGGGATGATATGGGGACACTGCAGGACGACATCAGGGAGATCAAGGATAGGTTGAGGATATCCGGTATTGGAGATGGCTACTACCACCAGGATCCGCACAGGTAGGGACAAGGAGCCAGACGTCGCAGACAACATTGAGTTTTTGCAGTGTCTCCAAACTCTGTTTTTACCTTGGTCACATGCATTGGGGACAATGCATGAACTAAGTATGGGGGAGGGGTTGGAACACCTTCATAGTGGCATCTCTTCTACTAGTATTGTTTTCAGCTTATGATTTGGATGATTGACTATTTTGATGGCTATTTTTCCCTTTTTTTTTGTTTCTTCCCCTCATTTGGATTTTCAAATTTTTGGTTGTTTTTAGGTGTGAGGGCACCTCTTTGTAGTTTATTTTGGGGGGATGTTTTTGGAAACTTTTGGTGGTGTAATTTTTCTTTTCTCGTATCTTCATGTACTATGAAGCCCACCTTTGGGGCTTTTTGTGCTACACCAAAAAAATAAAAAATGAAAAAATATATATACCCAGCTAAGTTGGAAACCCGAAAGGGCAACTTAGGCAACAATGGGAAAAACTCGGATTGGTCAAAAGGCCTAGGTAAAAATTAGAGGCTAGGCCCAGCTAGGTTGGAAAACCTAGGCAAATATGATAGGCCATGTGGAAAAATGTGACAAGTGAGCTTAACATGTGTGAAAGGTAGGATGAAAACCTGAAAGGACTCCTAGGAAATATGCAAGAAATTGAGAGAAAGTGGAAACTAAGTTGAAGATCCTTGGACTTTTTTCGGCAAAAACTCTGGGATTGCTTTTAGTGGACTATTCGGTTGAGTAAGCTAGTTTAACAGTTATCATTTTTGCTAACCTTTTTCTTCACAAAATTTTGGGTGGTTAGGTTACTTTAGCATCTTCGCAAAGTGTGAGAGCTGCGAGATTCTTAATTCTTTGGGTAACTAGGGTAGATTGGAAATAAGTTGAATGCACAGGCTAAATTATCTTTGCATGCTACATTCTGCTTAGATCTTTTCTTGTTTTTGTTTACTCGTGAGCAAGTAAAGGTTTAAGAGTGGGGGGATTGATGTGCACCGTTTAACCAATGCATTCAACCCAATAATTGTCATGTTTTACTTGGTTGATTACTAGTTCTAGTTAGATTTACACAACAAAAGGTTTAGAAGACCATTATTGGTTTTCTTGTCTAAATTCTGAGTTTTATAGTCTTAATTGAAGCTAATGGAAATTTTGTATTCATGGGCACCTAGATCTTCATTTATGATCTCACTAGTAGGTTGCTTGTGAATATTTTGGAATAATTTTGTAGAAGACCATTTGCATGAATGGTAGAAGATACTTGAAGGTCATTCGCAAGAATGGTAGTACATGTGGTAGTAGATGGAATTGAGCTGGGAAAAGTGGAATTAAAGTTTAAAAAGGTCAAGAATGGAGGATGGAATAAACCGACCGGCCAATCAACCAACACGTACCAGCCGCGCTAGCACGGCCCATGCCTGGGGTGCTTAGCACGGACCGTTCCAAGAACACGGGACGTGCTGCAGCCCGCAACACAGGTCGTTCCATCTCATGGTGCATGTGTCCCTTTGCTCCAAGTTCACTCCTAAATTTTCTAAGTATGGGCACATACCGTGCCGTTTCACACGGCCCCCACCATTTCAAGTTCCAAATGTGCACACCAGCCCACGGGGTGTGAAGGATGACATGGCCCGTGCCGTCTCACTGAGCGAAACGTGGCTCCAGCCGACAGCCTGCGCCAAGTGGCAGGGGATGAGCGATCAGAGGCATCAAAAAGAGGCTCCAGCCGGCAGTCCATGCTGGGTTACATGGCCCATGCTAGCACGAGGCACACAGTGTGTGCTAGACCGAGCGGCCCACTCCAGCACGAAGGGCATCCGGCTGGCACAAACCGTGCCATTTTTCACTAATTATGTCAGTTGCAGCTGCTAGGGTCATTTGGCCTATTTTGGGCCTATTTCAAGGCTCAATTTTCTACTATTATATATATGGACCTATGTCTACTAGGGTTTTAAGTTTATACTCATTTTAGACTTCAAGAGTAGGGTAGAGAGAGAAATGAGCTCTTCCTTCTCTCCATAATCTTTTCTTCTCTTCTCTTATTTTACCCAAAGGCATTGAATCCAGTTAAAAACTTGGGTTAAATGCTTAGGGAGTAGTTAATTATCTTGGGGTAGTATTTGAGATTATGGTTTTTTGATAATTGTAGATTCTCCAATCTTTATGTCCTGTGAATATTTTTGCGTGATCATTCTTTCTATTCTTGTGAGATTTATGCTATGCCATTATTATTATGCATCCATACATGTATGGTAGGGTAATATTGTACTAGGCTTTATTGCTATCCTGGGAGCATTAGAATTATGGAGTAAGTTCAAGAACACAAGGGAGATGAATGCATTCATACTACCTTGAGAGAATGTCTTTCTATTTGTTAAACCATAATTCTAGCTGGCTAGTTCTGTGATAAATCACATGTTGGGCGGTCGATTTGGCAAATCCTGGCGAGGGTAATCCCTTGGCTTACCCCAATAGTTTAGCATGATTGTTACTAGCAACTAGAGTTGTGCCGAAACTAGAGTAATCTAGAGGTTTCATTTCCCTTTACCTCTCTAGGCATAGGGATTGAGATCCATAGTAGAGAGTCTGGGATGTAATGACATCACTTTCCTATCTAACGGTTGCAACCTACGCAAGGCATTGCCCTTTTAAGTTGGCTTTGTATTCCTCTAAGTAAGGGTGCGTTTGCATTGGGAGTGAGATAATGAGGATGGTCTGCGGAGTGTTAGGATTAGAGTACATCCATAATTACAGAGACTGTGAGATATGCATGTATTGTTGGTAAGTACTACGTGTGACAGACGGGAGGGGGGGGGGGGGGGGGAGGGGGAATACCTGGCTATCTCCACACTATGTGATGTAGGCACAAAATAGTTTATATGTTTGTATATGAATGAATCAAGGATAAGAGCAATTTATCAATCATGTTACACAAATACCCCCAAGTGCTAGTCTATATAGTTTCTTGTATGATCTTATATGCTTGTAGTTGTTAATTGAAACCCCCTCCCAAATGACCTGTTTTGCAATATTTAGATATTCCTAACACACGGGCGCATTGACGAACCGTACGTGGTTGTGTGTAGTTGACTATTAGACATCTAGCATCTCTGTAGACAAGCCCGGTCGTGCCACTAACTACCCTATAGGTAGCTTAGTAGTAAGTATAGGAGTAGAATATAAATTTAAATTTGATCTCTCATTCTGTTTGAACGTTCTCCGCTCGAATTAGCTACATCATCACATTAATGACCCCGGTTAGAGATGAGTCACTATCACAACCTCAAAATAGTGCAAAGGTGTTTGATGAGTTATTGGCTATGCAAAATGAATTTTGGAAGCAAAGTGCAAAAACCAATTGGTTTAAGAATGGTAACAAGAACACGAAGTTCTACCATAGCTGGGAAAAAAGCATAGAGAGAAGAATCGCATCATGCAATTGAAAGATGGAAATGGTTCCTGGGTAACGAACCCAGGGGCACTCCAAAAAAGATTGGTACGACATATCGGCTCAATATTTGTAAATGATTGTCTCATGGGACTTGAAACTTTTGGCCAAACAATAATTACCAGCATCCTCAAGCTCATCCAACCAGGGGTCATAGCTAGGCAACAACAAAGTCAGGTGGAGCATATCACGAGAGAGGAAATCAAGGGGGCCGAATTCCAAATGGGGAAGTGGAAATCTCTAGGACTGGATGGAGTTCAAGCTTACTTTTATCAACAACACTGGGAGTACATAAAAGGAAATCTCACAAATGATGTCTAGAAATTCTTCCAAAGTGCATGGCTACTGAAGGAATGGAACAACACGAATCTAGCCCTCATCCCCAAAGTTAAGGTACCAAAACTGCCATCTAATTTATGCCCTATTATCTTGTGAAATGTTACGTATAACATAATAGCCAAGATTATAGCAAGTAGACTAAAACAGGTAATGGGTTACCTCACATCGGGGAACCAAGTAGCATATGTGTAAGGTAGATCAGTAGAAAACTTGCTCATAGCCAATGAATTAATAGAATGTGTAAAGAAGAGAAAAAAGGGGGAAAATTATTGGCAGCCCTTAAAAAGATATAAGCAAGACATATGATAGAGTATCATGGAGCTTCCTTGAAGAAGTGATGAAATGGGTGGTATTCCTGCCTAGATGGATAAAATGGATAATGGACTGTGTAACAACAGTGACATACTTTATAAAGCTCAATGGATGGCTCAAAGGTTACAATGTTTAAGAGCTAGCAGTAGAAGACCATAGCAAAGACGGTGCAAAGGAGGAAAAGCAATATGCCAGTTATGGGCAGGATAACTCCCTTAAAGTATGTCTTAACATCCCTGTCACAATATACCATAAGCCCTTTCCGGAAACCTAAATCTGTAGCAAATTAGTAGACAAATGAATGGCAAGGTTTATATAGGCGGGAGATCTTGAAATGAGAGGCTAAGACTGGAAAGCGTGAGAAAAGACGTGTCAATCCAAATGGAGAGGTGGTTTAGGAATGATATCAATGGCGGAAATAAACCAAGCAATGATGGGAAAACAGGCATGGAAAGTGATGTTCAATAAGGAATCCTTCTTCTCCAAGTTCATTATGGAAAAGTACTGAAACCAACAAGATTTCCAAAACACAAAGCCAAAAGGGGGAGATTCATGGGGATGGAAAGGACTACTGTGGGGATTGGAGCTAAACCGTATCTTAAGTGGAAATTAATTGATGGCTCGAAGTTTGAAATCCAAGAAAATTTGATCCCAAACCAATCGAATCCCAATCGCTTTGAAACACAGCTTCTGCCAAGTAGGATTTAAAGTAGGCGACCTTATTGACGAAAACAACACATGGGGGCTGCCACTCCTAAATACCATTTTTGGCAATGATGCAATTAATTAAATTACGATAATTCACATCCCTCGGCGCAATTTTGGTGCGGAAGACCACCAAGTGTGGGAGAAGGAAGAACTATGTATCTACTCGGTCAATCATGATATGATGATCTCAATTCATATCCTAACTATAGCACATTCGAAGTCTAAATTTGTAACATATTAGGGTTTTCGTTAGAAGGAAATTAGCATTTTATCAATTAGAGGGTGAGGATGATATCACATGTTTTATGGCTTAATTGTTTTTAATTTATGAAGTGTTTTGAAGATCATTTTAAAGACTTCAATTGAAGAGTTTGGGTTTGAAGAGATCAAGATTGAAGAGGCGACAAGATTCTGAAGAGAATGCAAATTATTCTGATAATTGGCATAAGTTGGGCTTAGTGTGCTTTGCAGACTGCAGCATATATCGCAGTCCACAGTCCGCGAAGATAGGTCAGCAACCCATGTACTTCTTTTTCTTCTTTTTCTTTTTGAAAAATCTCTCTCTCTTTCTCTCTCTCTCTCTCTCTCTCTTTTCCATTAAGAACCAACGAGCTACTTTCTCTCAAAACCTTGGTTGTCATTAACTCTTTGTCATTTTTACATTATTTACCATGGATTTTAGCTCTATTGTTATGTGTTTTAGTTATCTAGGCTAAATATACTCTGAGGAGCAATTGATAAGCATTTCTACTATGAATTTGTGAGATTGATTTATCCAATTTTGTGCTATGATTATCAGTCATGTTTTATGTTTTATTTTTTATTAAAGCATGTGTTAGACTAGGAAGTACTACTAGTGCATGGTTGTGAATTAATTATTTGGTCGATTTTTCATCAAACCCAGGATAGGTTATCTCTTTGTCGATGTGATTATCGTTGGTTAATGTTGGGTTTTAATTAGGGGTGACAACTAATTATGATTGTTGATTGATGAAATTTCTTATATTTAGGATGAATTTGAAGGGGTTTTGTCTAATTATCGAAGTAGCATACTAATGATGCCTAGCATGAAGGCCAATCTCCGTAGTCATCATCAGGAAACATAATTATGCTATCCCGGTGCTTCTAGCTTGTAGGAAATTGTGCTATTTGTATTGTATCACCATGTTTATTTCTATCCTCGGGGTATTCTATGGCGCCGATCATCTAGAGTTACCCGATGGTAAGGGTAATTGTGTGGCGCCGATCGCCCATTTTAAATATAACCGAAGAGATGTGAGAAATGTCTTCACTCAAAATGTGTTGACTAGTCTCCACAATATTTGGCT
The DNA here is from genome assembly GCA_037428765.1 of Rubia yunnanensis. Taxonomy (NCBI): domain Eukaryota; kingdom Viridiplantae; phylum Streptophyta; class Magnoliopsida; order Gentianales; family Rubiaceae; genus Rubia; species Rubia yunnanensis. Next base: position 73,978,326 of record CM075067.1, read on the forward strand.
AATCCATGAAAAACATATAATTAGTTGATAATCAAAGGATAACTAGAACTGTAATCCAATTGCGCCCATGACTTGTTATAATCATAGTTACATCGAATTTACATTGTTCATTTCAATTGTATGTTAATTTAAGTACTTAAAGTAGTGTTTTCTAAACTCAAAAACCCCTCAACTTTGTTACTACACACTTATAGTGACTTCTTCGTGTGTTTTTAACTATGTTCAACACTGGATATAACCACTTTTTCCCTGTGGACGACCCCCCAACTTTCCACTAGTTATTTTCTAGTAGCTAGCCTCAATTAGGGCCTATTAATGCTACCTTTGAGAAGCACGGCTATGTTCTCCCAAGTTTTGGTGCCGATGTTGGGGAAACAACATATATAATTAAAGTGTTAGTATAGTTCTTTGTGTGTTTTGTGTTTTTACTTGTGTGTTGTTGACACACTGCTAGAAAAAAGGTACATATGCACCGGTACAACAGTACCATGGCCTAAATACCGATGCTAAAAATATCATTAGTACCAGTATAAACATCTGAACAAAGAAGTAATGGTGTTTTTTTACTTATAGCACTAGTTTCCAAAATTTTAAGCACCAGTAATGCACGTACCGGTGCATATAATCTTTTATATGGAAAAAATCACACGACAAGAAGGAAAATTTTTAGCACTAGTTTGATTTTTTGTTGTAGCACCGGTAAGGAACTGGTGCTATAAGTACAGAACTAAATTTTGGGCAATAGTGCAATTTCAGCATTTTGCTGTACAAGATTTTTGTTTTCAATTTCGGGGATGTTTCATCTATCCAATCATGTCCAAATCGCATAGTCGTGAACTTGAATTATGAAATTTCAATATAAAATTGCCAATTTTGGTTTTTGACAATTCCAAGATTCTTGGAGGGACCTAAATGCAAAAGGCAAGAAATTCACTCGGATGTCCAAATTAAAATCCGCTCAAATGTAGTGCTACATTTTGAATCCGTAAAGTATATTCCAAGATTGATCAAAAAATTCATTAATATTTCTTGAGAAAACATTACCAACAATCCTCCCTGTTAGAACTTCCTAACTTCTTAGTCATCTATAGTAAGATACTTTAACGCATGTACTAGCGCTTTATAAATTTTCACTAAAAGTTACTTTTCTATTTCTAAACTTCAATTAACCAAATAATACTGAATATGAAATAAATTTGATTAAAAAATGACGTTGTAACGCAATTTTGGGTAATAGTTCAATTTTAGAAAAGTTACGTACTGGTCCATTTCGGGGACCCAACATGCACAATTTCTGTACACGAGAAGGACAAACTGTACAATTGATTACTTATCATTCCAAATACTTAAATATATAAACCAAAAAAACTATTCAACGTTACTGGGTAGTGAATAAAAAGTGTGGGGTGAAACTATGAATTTTAGAAAGTTTTAAACTAGCATCGGTATGAAAGATACCAGTGCTACACACTAAGATAAATGTTCAGGCAGCTGTGTTAACGTGTATTAGCACCGGTTTGAATGATTGTAGCACGGGTTTTGGTGTTGGTGCTTTGTACTTAGAAAATGTTTTTCTCTTTTCCTCTCTGTTTCTAAAAAAATCGAAAGCAGTCTGAGGCAGCTGTATTAACGTATATTAGCACCGGTTGTGTTTATTTTAGCACCGGTTTCCTTACCGGTGCTTGGTACTTAGAAAATTTTCATTTTTCTTTGCTCCCGGGTTCCAAAAATTACGAAAAAAATCCATTCAAAGCAACCCGGAGTAGCTGCATTAAATACCATAGGCACCTGTATTGTGCATTCATTATCGGTGCTATTGTGAAGACTAGTTCTGAACCATTCATATTTCTCCTTCATTAAATCTCAACCATTAAATTTTTATTGCTACTTATAAAAACCCTGAAACCCTTTCTTTCCCACCCTGAAACCCTCTTCATCCCTCCCACACTTCTCTGAAACCGCCATCCATTCCCCCACTCCTTATCTCTGCCGTCCATTTCCCCACCTCTTCATTTGCTCTATTCCATTTCCCGATGACCTGGCACTAAAGCCAATGATGTCACAGCCGCCAAGGCCAGTGACCTAGTGCAGCCGTTGGTGGAGGTCAGCTGCTCATCGACATCTTGTGCAGGTAAACATTTGGTGCTATTGAAACCCACCAATTTTTTATTGTGATTACATTGCGGTTTTCATAATAAGCCACCTATTGTTTCTTTTTAGGTTGTGCAAAGTTTTTTGCTTGTTGTGAGAAAATTGAAAGTGTATTAGTATATATATATATTTATATATATGTACACACACACAAACATATAGTTCCTTGAATATCATTTGATTGTTGGATTTTTTTGGCTGTGAAATAATTCTGATATATGGATGATTGTGTCATGTTAGGGGTTTGTGATGATTAGATTGTAAATTTTAGATTGGTACTATGTGATTTTAAATTGTAGAATCTGTAGCATGTGGTATATAAACTGTAGATTGGTACTATGTGATTTTAAATTGTATAATCTGTACCTTGTGGTATAAACTGTGATTTTCTATGTAACTATGTTTGAACTAGATTAAGGTTTTTTTATATTAAGTTTTGTTTTACATTTGATTCGATAATTTCTAATTGAAGTTTACAATGCTGAGATGTTGTGGCCTAACATCGCCGAGGGAACTTGGAGTGTTTGACCTGGTTTGTCTATATAAACACTCCATGTTTCCTTGGTCCTATAAAGCTACTTCATTTTTGACATTTTGATTAAGTAAGCATTATTAATAGGGCACTGCATTGGTTGCCTATGTATTTCCCTATGACTATGTATTGTTTCTTCCTTTACAAAAAAGGTGTTATAATATTTTCACCCTTTGATTTAATTAGTTATAGTTTATGTTTAAAATGTTGGGATACTGCATTCTACCGGGGCCACCGAAACCCGGAGTGTTTGAAATGGTTTGATTAAACACTCCTTGCTTTTGTGACTCCGAGAAACTGCTTCATTTTGACATTTTGAATTAATAAGCATTACTTAGAAAAAATGGCACTGCATAGGTTGCCTTCGATTAATGTATGGCCCTGTAACTGTGTCATGCTTATAACATGTGTAGAACTCTATAACTGTATAACATTGTGTGTTTAACATTGAATCATTGTTGATGTTAAATACAATGTTAAAGCATAGTTGTACACACCAAGTTTCCTTGGTGCTCAAAAGCTGCTTCAATTCGACATTTTAAATTATTTTCTATTGTAATTGTTATTGTGACCAAGTTTAACGGTGGAAGAACTAGTTTAAGGGCACTACATGGGTTGCTTTCTATTCACTTAGTGCCCTCTAACTGATTAATGCTTCTTGCATTATGAAAATGTGCTACAACTTTTATAGCACTCTACAATTTTAAATGTGGAGTTTTGTAGTGTATGTCCACTGGGGAGGCATTGGTGTGTTTAATGTTAACCAATGTTGATGTTAAATACATTATTAAAACATATGTATATACACCATGCCTCTCTCAGTGTGCTCAAGTGCTGCATCTTTACAACATTTAAAATTTTTTTGTTTGACAAAGTAAAGGGAAGATGCTGTAACATTTGCAGAAATCTGAGATTTAAATTGTGGAGATTTTGCAGTTTATAATCACCGTTGAAACATGGTGTGTTAGTGTTTGACATGGTTTGTTTAATATTAACACATAGCTAATGTTAAATACATTGTTGTGTTATAGTTACACACACCAATCTGGGGTTTCTGGAAATTAGGTTCTAGTTTTTGGGATGATTGATATTGTTAATCTATGTTTAGGTATATAGTTTGTTTCATGAATTGAGAGGTGTTATGTATTTTAAATTATATGTACCTAAGTTCTGGGTTGTGGTATGAATTTTCCAGTTTTTTACTTGAGCTTCTATTTTTTGGGTTTTGTTTGCTCTGGGTTTCACATACCGGTCGGTGAGTTTATTCTCACTGGCCATATTTTTTTTATTGATCGCATATTTACTAGTACCGGTATACCATGCATTCGTACTGGTAAATGTACCGGTGCTGGAATAGATTCTAGCACCAGTACCACTTACTGGTGCCTATGACACTACACCTTTTCCACCAGGTCACTTAGGCCCCGGTATGAAAATTCTCAAAATACCGGTGCCTATGAGAGATTCTCCCAGTAGTGACATATGCTTGATGTTGTGATTGTTACTTTGGATAAGGTTGTATTTCTTAGGTTCTTGGTTTATTGTCAATCTTGTACCAATAGACAAGAACCCTTGCACTATGATCCCGATCTTTTAGGTACACTCTGAAGACCAAAGAGACTAGCACGTTTTGCTAACAAATTGATGTATCCATTTTATGTGAATATTTTGGGACTTTTTGGGACCACTTTTACGCTCTTTTGTCATCTAGAGCTTGTGTTTTACCTTGAAAGAGGTGAGAGCAAATTTTAAGCTATTTTACCTTTTCTAAGTGGATTTTGTGTGACGAGGAAGTAACATCGAGACTTGATGTCCAGAATCCATTGAAGACCATGAAGACGATCTGTGAAGAGTTTAATACTTGAAGACTTGAAGAAAAGTGAAATGGAGTCAAGGATAGAAGACAAGAAGAAAAATGAACCATATGTTATTTTTGGGTGTCCATCGCGACTCGCGATGAACTTGTCATGAGTCGCGATGAACGGGTGGCCAAAATTCTTTTTCCCTTTTTCTTGTACTATAAATAGCTCCTTATCTTTTCTCTTTACTCACTTCTTCTCTTCTGCAACCTTCTCCTTAGATTTCATCCTCTTAGTTTTATCTAGATTATGTTTGGTTTGATGTTGCTGATTAGTATGGATTCTAGTAGCTAAGTTAATTGCTTGTATGGTTTCTTGTTTGGGTTGGGAGAAAGTAGCTTAGTTTCACCTCTTTTAATATGAAATCAGAGAGCATGAGTTAGAGCTTCTAATGATGTTGATGAATTGATAATTGCTGGATGAATCTTTGTCATATTTGTTTAATGTGCAAATAGGAGAGGTCTCTGACCGTTGAACGTTTTTTACTAATCTTGTGTAAATGCATGAATTGGTTCAATGCTTAGACACAGTGTAGAGTTTATAAGTGTTATCAAGCTTTTTGATTCTTCATGCTCAACACCATTATACTTTGAGTCATTTCTTGACTAAAGGAGTCATTAGTGGGGTTTGACGAGAGATGTTGAATTCACTCTTGCATACTATTATCTAAAAATGATAGAAAAGAATGATAGAAGATTTATATTCACAAGTAGTGAAAGTAGTGAATAGGTTGTAAGTTCAAGGATAGATAAGAGGCTTGGAAGTGGAAATCAATTGCGCACAAGGTCCCGTAATTTGTACTTCATCCTTATTTTAGTATCTTGTTGCATGCTTTGCATCTTTACATTACTTTGATTAGCTTGTCTTTAAATTAATAATTTAGGAAAACCAACCAACCACCCCCCCCTTTCTTTATATGCTTTTATATGAATATGTATATCTATATCTAGTATAGTATCCGCTTTATATGTTTAAACCCTCAGAAAGATCCCTCTTCTCTTGAATGACCCTGACTTTCCATTATCTACTTAGTTGTAGATAGGAAACATTTAGGGCTTAAAAATATTAACTTTGAGACGTACAACAATGACCTCCCACAAAGGTACTCAATCATCACCCAAAATAGTTACACCAACTATGGCAGATAACAATAGAGTGGGGAGGGTGCCAACAAGCACTTGTTTGAGTTCCACCTTGTGAGCACAAATATGAAGCCACCCAAAGTGTCGAAGGATAATTATAATCAAAGGGTGTTTCATTTCTCTCTAAAGGAAGCGACCAAAGATTGGTTGACTACCTCCCTCCAGGAAGTATAACCTCGTGGATGGACATGAAGCTCAAGTTCTTGGAAAAATTCTTTTGAGCATCTAAGTCAGTTGGTTTGAAGAAAGAGCTAAGCAACTTTTCCCAGTGGTAGGGTGAGACCTTGTATAAATATTGGGAGGGTTTCAAGAGGTTGCTAGTGAGTTGCCCCTACCACCTATACAATGAAGGAGACCTTGTATGCTGTTTATTTGACGAATTGTCCAACGCAGACAGATGGTGAATCCAGCTTATAATGGGTCGATTGCCAACAAAAACCCAAAAAGATGTTATGACATTGTTGAAGATATGGTGAATGGATCTAGGCAATTTGGCACAAGGGCAAGAACAAATGGGCATGAAAATTTGAACCTAGAAACCTCCAAACTAGAGGAGCAAGTCAAAGCTTTAGCTTTTATGATGAAGAGGCTAATGAAGGGAAGAATGCATCTAGTCAAGCCTTGTAGGATTTGTTCATTGGATCACCCCACCGATGCATTTCCTCAACTTTAAGATGAAGGGCTTGAGGAAGTGAAAGCAATGCGCTACCAAGGTGGTCAAGGCCAAGGTTTCTAAGGAAATCAGAGCTATTAAGGTGAGCAAGATTTTCAAAGAGGTCAATCTCAAGAAAAGAAGTTTGATCTATACTCTGAAACCTACAACCTTGGTGGAGAGACAACCCAAAATTTTGGTGGAGAGATGATCAATATAAAAAATCAAATCCTCAAGGTGGCCAGGGTGGATAACAACATAATCGTCAAGGTGGGCAAGCCTAATACTAAGGGAATCAAAGGTACAACAAGCCTCCTCAAGAATGTGTTAAAAATAGGATATAAATTGAGCTCCTCAACAAAGCTACCCAAAGGATAAGGGCTCCTCTAACCCTCAAGAAGGAAGGTCAAGGTCGGAACATAAAAAGCTCATGTATGCTATAGCCAACATGGTAAAAAACTTGGAAGACCGAACCTCATCTAGGTTCAAGAACTTGGAAACCTAATTTAGCCAAATTGCATGTTTTGTGGCCCAGTTAGAGGCTACGGATACCGGGAAACTCCCACACAATCAAAGTTAAATCCCCGACCTCCTATTGCTGATGCAATAACCTTGAGAAGTAGAAAATAAACCAAAGAGCCTGAGAAGCTTGTTGAGGTTGGAAAGGAAGTAGAAGAGGAGATTATAGTGAAAAACCATGAGATCGAGAAGGTGGCCACTCAGCCACCAAAGAAGCGAGAAATAAAAAAATTCCCTCTATCACCACCTTTTCTGTCGGTTTTGCGGGACAAGAATCGCAAGGATGAAAACGAAGTTATTTTTAAGTCTTCCGCAAGTGCGAGGTAAATATTCCCCATTTTGTGTCATTCATCAAGTTCCTAGGTTTGCCAAATTCCTCAAATAATTATGTACCCCTAGGAGAAATAAAATATTGAAAAGTGTTAAAAATATAAATATTTGTGGCAAAGTGTAGGCCTTTTTTCAATATAAGCTTTCCCTTAAATGTGATAGTCCCGACATGTTTACAATTCGTTGTGTTATATGCGGTAAAAGTTTTCAAAATGTCATGCTAGATCTATGAGTATGTGATTCCACATTACTTATATGAATCCTTAGATCTTGGGAAATTGCATGAAATCGGGGACGTGTATCAATTGGCCGACCATTTTAATGCCTACCTTAGGGGAATTGTGGAAGGTGTATTGGTTAAAGTTGATAAATTGATTTTCCAAGCTAATTTCTATGTTCTTATATATGGAGAATGACAAACGTGTTGTACCTCATTTTGTTAGGAGGGTCTTTTTTAAAAACATCTAGAACTAAAATTGTTGTACATAGTGGATGTTTGACAATGGAATTCAATCGCCAAATTGTAACATTTAACACCTATGATGCCATGAATTTTTTAAAAACATCTAGAACTAAAATTGTTGTACATAGTGGATGTTTGACCATAGAATTCAATCGCGAAATTGTAAAATTTAACACCCATGATGCCATGAAATTTACTAAGGATGACTATTCTTTCCATACAATTGATGTTATTGATCTTGTTGATGACTATGTGCAAGATGTGTTTATGGTTGATGGTATGGATGTCTTGAAAAATAGTTTAGGGAAGTAGTCTTAATTTTGATGATTTGCATGATTATTCTTTGAGTGTGAATTTACTTGAGACTATGGGAGAGCTTGATCTTGTTGAGAAGTTACCTATCAAGCTCCCTTATAAAATTCTCCATGAACTTCGAGATGTGGGAGCCCCAACATCTCCTGAGAATGCACCATAAGTGGAATTGAAACCCCTACTCGAGGACTTAAAACATGTGTTCCTTGGTGAAGGGGATACTTTGCCTGTGATATTATCAAGTAAACTCACCGAGGAACAAAAAGGAAAGGTTGATGGAGGTTCTTAGAAGCCACAAGGAGTCAGTTGGGTGGGACATTGCCGACTTCTAGGGGATTAGTCCCTACACTTTCATGCATCGTATCTTGTTAGACGATGGGGCCAAACTGGTTAGGCAACCACAACATCGTCTAAATTTGCCGATGATGGAGGTGTGAAGAGTGAGATCCTTAAGTTGCTTCAAGTTAGGATGATCCATCCTATCTCCAAGAGCAACTGGATGAGCCCTACCCAAGTCGTGCCAAAGAAAAGTAGTGTGACCGTAGTAGATGGGAGACCATTTTTTATCCTCTCAAAGATAATATTTATATGCCCAAATTATAGCTAACTACTAGGTAGTCGCTAGTGGCAAGCCGGGGTCTTCCATAGAGAAAAGGGATTCAATCAAGTATTAAACGTAGCAAAAAGGCACACAAAGATGTCACTCGTCGTGCGCGGCAACAAATTTGGTAGGTTTTGAGTTTATAAAACACTACAACTACTTTAAACAACTATATTAACAAATAATTAGAGCAAATTGTGTAATTATGATCACAACTAGCACCAAAATATGTAACTAAGATTATAACGAGTCTTCGGCGCAATTGGTTAAATTTCTAGTTGTCTTTTGATCATCGACTAATTATCCTATTTTTATGCAATAACCACATATTGTGGAGAACGTGTCAATACCTTTCGAGTGAAGTCATTTCTTACCTCTCCTCGGTTATAGTTAGAATGGGCAATCAGCGCCACACAATAACCCTTACCCTCGGGTCACCCTAGATGATCGGCATTATAGACTTCCCTAAACATTTTAATAAACATGGAGACCCAATAAATCTAGCACAGTATCCTACAAACGAAGAAACATCAGGATAGCACAATTATGTTTCCTAATGATGACTACGAGGATTAGTCTTCATGCTAGGCATTATTAGTGTTCTACTTCAATAATTAGGAAAAATCATTCAAATTCATCCTAAATTTAAGCAATTTCATCAATCAAAAATCATACTTAGTTTTCACACCTAATGATAACCTAACATTAACCAACAATAATCAGAACGACGAAAAGACAAAATCATCCGAGTTTGACCAAACACCTAGCAAACAATCAATTCATAATCATGAACTAGTTGATCATCATAATCTAAATCATGCATTAATCACAAAACAAAGCACAAAACATAGTTGATAATTGAAGCACAAAATAGGGTAAACCAAATCTCACAATTTAATACCAGAAACGCTTACCAATTGCTTCTAAGAGTATATTTAGCCTAGATAACTAAAACCCATAGCATATAAAGTAAATCCATAAAGAAACATGGAAGAAAATGAAATAGGAATGGAAAAAATTTGGGTTTTGGAAGCCCCGAGTCGGGCTCACTCAAATAGGGAAGAAGGGGGGTTATTTATAGTCCAAGTAAATAGAGGAATAAAGGCCACAAATGTCAAATTCCGGGTTAATTTTGTGGGCTCAGCCCGCGAAGGTGCTTTTGTCCTCTTCTTATTTACATCGCTAAAGGTGAACCGCTGATCCATTTTGGGATTTCTTGTAGTCATTTTTATAGTACTTGCGAAGACAAATCCGATGATACTATCCATGGAAAGCAATCTCATCTCGGATTCTTCCTCTGCTACTTTGCCTTCCTTCTTCAATCTACATCTACCACTTTGTAAGTGGCCTTCCTTCTTCTACCATTCTTATGAATAGCCTTCTTAAATCTTCTACCATCCTTGAGAATGACCTTTTTCATGATGGTCTCCAAATAAGCTCACAAAACACATATGAATTAACCAAATCATAAAGGTAAAACAAGTTAGACACCAAATGCTTGCAAACTAGGGAAATTATGGCCAATAACCACACAAGGTGATTCAAAACTTTTGTGTTGTAAAACAACTAATAATCTAACTAACCACCAACAAAAAAAAGCTAAAAATAAATGTTAATTGTAACAAGAAAACATCAAAATCACGTCTCAACAACTCCCCCACACTTAGACCCTTACTTGTCCTCGAGTAAGAACAAGAAAAGTTCTAAGGTAATTTATAAGCTATGTTTTCCCCAGAGCACAACCAGCACATTATTCCTAGAGCTACCCTAACCCAAGATATAAGAGCTTTCCAACCCTCACATCCCGACCTAAGGGGTCCTAAACCACCAAAACAACAAAATGTTGACATAATAAGAATAAGGTATAAACATCCAGAGAAAGTCAAGAAGATAGTTTACTCTACCCGAAAATTCCACAAATAGGTAAAAACAAGAGAAGAGTTCACATATTTCCCTTTCTCTATTCTCTCATTTTGCCTAGGAGCCATCTCGAGTTTTCATCCTAGCCTCTCTTTTGTTTCAAAACTCACACCTTACATTTTCCCACACCATAAGGTCTCTCAGTTTTGCATAGGTTGCCCTTTTGGGTTTTTGACCTATCTGGACCCCCAATTTTGCCAACGTTGCCCTCTTGGGTTTTCAACTTAGCAGGATTTTTTAAAACAAAAAATATTGAAGTAGAACATATGCATACTAAAATATACTACAATGAGATATATTTCTCTCCTCCACACTTGAAACACACATTGTCCATAATGTCAACAAAGGGACAAGATAAAGAATGAGAGAGAAAGAAAAAAAATAACTACTAGGAGCTTGAAGGTCCTTCCGGGTGGAAGCAATGCTCACTTCTCATTGAATGTTCTCCCCTCCATGTTCTTGCAATATGCAACTTCAACCCATCCACTACAAATCTACAATTATGTGAGCATTGCTACCACCCGGAAGGACCTTCAAGGTCCTAGTTGTGATTTGTTTTTAACCATCTAGTAGTACTCCTAGGTGGTGATTTTGATGGTGGTTTTTTGTAATGGATTGTGGTGTTATTTTTGTGGTTTTGGGGTAAGTTTGAGGATAGCGGTGAGGGAATGTTTTCAAATTTTTTTCAAAATAAAAATCTACTAAAACAGTTTAAAACTCGGGTTGCCTACCGAGAAGCTCCGTATATTTAAGGTCGTTGGCACGATCCTAATGTTATCCATATGGTGAATGTTTGAATACCTCCACCATGATCCTCCAAAATTAGAGAGGTAGGGGTATAAATCCTTTAAGGAGAGGATTCTGTGAAGGTGGAGTTTGTCTTAAAGGAGATAGGTGGTTTAAAAGCTTGGCATAATCATTTGGCCCCCCTATTGTCTCCTTCAAGAATTCCAAAAATTGTGGAGTTGGTTCAATTGGTGGAGGTGATGGCAAGAATAATGACTATAGGACAATCACCCCTTGCTCAACTTCTTTGTCTTCAGCAATCAACTCCCCATCCTCTTTGACTCATCTTCAATTTCCTTCACCACCCCGGCCATCAAGGTAGAAGGATTCACACTTGGCTCCGGGTTCACCTTAGGTTGAGATGGAAGCTTACCGGAATCTCTAACTTCCAAATGGCTCACGGAGGATGCAATTTGGCTAATTTGGGTCTCCAGGCTCTTGAATCTAGAGAAGATTCGGTCTTCCAAGCTTGTAAATCAAAAGGAAAGGAGAGCCTCTAAATCTTTGACCATATTCGATATTGCTTGAATGAGTTTCTCATGCTCCAAGCTTGAACCACCTCTTTAAGCATGGGTTTGGGGCATGGCATAAGGTAATGAAGGCCAGTCGTATTTCTCGTAGTGTTGGTTTCTGGTGCATTCTCATACCACAAATCTGGATTACCACTCCATTCCAAATTGTAAGAATCATAGTATGGATACCATTCTTGAGCTCCTTGACCTTGAAAACTATCAAATCCAACCTCTTTATAGCACTCCTCATGATACCCTTGGTTTTGAAAACAAAGGGTTCTATTCTCCTCGTAGTGCTCCTCTCTCAACCAATAGCAAGACTCGGTAGGATGGGCAGAATGACAAATCCTACAAAAACTGGCTTGTAAAGCATCTCTTCTCATCATTAGTTCCCTCAAGGTGAGATATTCCATTTTAAAAAGAATAAACATTTGGAATAGTAGAGCAAGGATTCTCGGTGGAAGTACACCAAGAACTCAAGCAATACATACTTTGAACAATAGCAAGTAAAAAATTAACCACAAAGAATTCAGGGTCATAGTGCAAAGGTTCTCGGTTCTCGAAACGAACACGTACCATAAACCAAGAACAAAAGCAATACGTCCTTCCAAAAAGCAACAAACACAAAACAACAATACATAAAGAGAAACACAAAACACAAAGAGCTACACTAGCACTCAATAGAATACGCATTTTCCCCGGCAATGGCTCCAAAATTTGGGAGGCCATCATTATGCCTCTCAAAGATAATATTTGTATGCCCAAATTACGGCTAACTACTAGATAGTAGGTAGTGGCAAGTCAAGGTCGTCCACGGAGAAAAGGGATTCAATCAAGAATTAAATGTAGCAAAAAGGCACACAAAGATGTCACTCTACGCCTACGGTAACAAAGTTTGGGGGTTTTGAGTTTATAAAACACTACGACTACTTTAAAAAAAACTATTTTAACAAAAAAATTAGAGAAAATGGTGTAATTACAATCACAACTACCACGGAGAGTTGTAACTAAGATTATTACGAGTCTTGGCGCAGTTGTTTTACATTTCTAGTTATCCTTTGATCATCGACTAATTATCCTATTTTTATGCATTAACCACATATTGTGGAGAACTTGTCAATACCTTTCGAGTGAAGACATTTCTTACCTCTCCTTGGTTATAGTTAGAATGGGCGATCGGCGCCATACAATAACCCCTAACCTCAGGTCACCCTAGACGATTGGCGTTATAGACTTCCTCGAAAATGGCAACAAACATGGAGACCCAATAATACAAGAGAGAAACATCGAGATAGCACAATTAGGTTCCCTGATAATAACTAGGTCGATCGAATTTCATGCTAGGTGTCACTAGTGTACTACTTTGATAATTAGGCAACCCATTCAAATTCATCCTAAATCTAAGAAATTTCAACAATCAATAATCATAATTAGTTGTCACACCCAATTCTAACCTAACACTAATCAATGATAATCACATTGACAAAAAGATAAAGTCTTCCGGGTTTGACCAAAAATATATCAAACAATCAATTCATAATCAACTAGTTGATCATCCTAGTCTAAATCATGCTTTAATCACACAACAAAGCACAAAACATAGTAAATAATCAAAGCATAAAATAGAATAAACTAAATCTCAAAATTTCATAGTAGAAATGCTTACCAGTGCTCCCAAGAGAATATTTAGCCTAGATAACTAAAACCCATAGCATAGAACATAAATCTACAAAGAAACATTGAAGACAATGAATGAAGAGAGGAAACATTAGGGTTTTGGAGGCCCCAAGTTGACTCCTTCAAATTGGAAAGAAGGGAAGTTAATTATAGTCCAATGAGGAAACAAGGCCACAAATATCAAATTCTGGGATAATATTGCGGGTTGCGGTATATGTTGTGGCCCGCGAAGGTGCTTCTGACCTCTTTTTATTTTCATCGCTACGGGTGAACCGCTTATCCAATTTGGAAGTTCTTGTCATATTTTTCATAGTACTCACAAAGATGAATCCAATTACGTTATCCATGGAAGCCAATTCATCTCTGATCATTCTCAGATTTCGGCACCAAAAACTTGGATCATTCTTCCTCTGCCACTTTGCCTTCCTTCTTCAATCTATCTTCTACCACTTTTTAAGTGGCTTTCCTTCTTCTGCCATTTTTATGAATAGACTTATTAGATTTCTACCACCTTTGAGAATTGCCTTCTTCATGATGGTCTCCAAATAAGCTCACAAAACACATATAATCAACCAAATCATAAAGGTAAAACATCTATCGTGAGTGCTCAACAAATGCATTAAATCAATCTCGTACTAAACTCCAAAAATGCCACTTCCTGGTAGAAATAGGTATTGTATTGGGTCATGTGGTTTCCTCCCAAGGTCTTGAGGTAGACAAAGCCAAGGTAGATACAACCAATCCCTACCATACCCCTTGAGTGTTAGAGAAGTGGTATCATTTCTAGGTCACATGGGTTTTTACCGACATTTCATTAAGGTCTTCTTTAAGATTGTCTACCCTTTATGCAAGTTGTTGCAAAAAGAGGCAGATTTTGTGATTGATATATAGTGTCAAAAATCCTTTGATACTTTAAAGGAAATGCTTGTTTCCTCCCCTATTATCCAATCCCCTAATTAGGACCTCCCTTTTGAGATTATGTACAATGCTAGTGACTATGCCATTGAAGCAGTTCTTGGTCAAAGGGTAGAGGGGATCTCAAATATAGATAATATGCCTCGATAACTCTTAATAATGCACAACACAATTACTCCACAACGGAAAAGGAGTTATTAGTTGTAGTATTTGCTCTTGATAAGTTTAGGTCAGTTCTACTTGGTACCAAAGTCATTGTCTTCACGAACTATGCAGCTCTTCGCCACTTAATAACTAAGAAGAAAACCAAACCTAGGTTGATTGGGTGGATACTTCTCTCGAGTGAGTTTGACGTAGGGGTGCGGGATAGAAAGGGGAGTGAAAATGTAGTGACAGACCATTTGATTTGATTGGTATCCTCCAATGGGTCGGAGACCACCATAGAGAAACCAAGGAGAGATTATATCCTAGAAGAATTCCCTAATGAGTAAAACAATCTCATCCTTGGTATGCCAACTTAGTGAACTTTCTTGTGTCCAACTGATTCTCCCAAAAGCCTAAAGGGACAGGTTGAGAAGTGAAGCTAAACACTACATGTGGGATGATCCATATCTATGGAAGCATTGTTCGGATCAAATTATCCAAAGATGTGTCCTGAAGAGGGATGTTAGCTCAATCCTTAATTTTTGTCACTCTCTTGCAAGTGGTGGGCACTTTGGTGCTAAGAGAACCTCTTTGAAGGTTTTTAAAGCGGTCTCTATTGACCTCATATGATGAACCATGCCTATCAATTCTGTAAATCTTGTGTGTTAAAGAACGTGAAATATCTCCTAGAGGAATGAAAAGCCACAAACAAGCATCTTGTATTGTAAAATAGTTTATATGTGGGGAATTAATTTCATTGGACCCTTCCCACACTCTTTTGATTTCACTTACATCTTACTTTTCGTATATTATGTGTCTAAGTGATTCGACGCAAAGGCTGCCTGGACTGATGATTCAAAAGTGGTGTTATAATTCTTGAAGGCAAATATCTTCTCCCGGATTGGGATTCCGCGAGCTGTGATTAGTGACCGAAGTACCCACTTTCGCAATCGCACAATCAAGGAATTGAGAAGAAGTATGGAGTGACTCAAAAAACCAATATGGCCTATCACGCACAATCAAATGGCCAATCCTAGGTCTCCAATCAAGAGATCAAATATATCCTTGAGAAAACGGTCAACCCAACTTGGAAGGATTGGAACATTTGGCTAAATGACACATTGTGGGCGCATAGGATGGCCTATAAGACTCCAACTGGTATGTCACCATATTGGGTAGTTTTTGGGAAGCCATGTCACTTAACGGTTGAGCTAGAACACAAAGTATATTGGTTCATCAAAAGCTTCAATATGAATTTGGAAGAGGTTAGTGCACATAGAAACTTCAATTGCAAGAGCTTGAAGAATTTTGAAATGACTCCTATGGGAATTTTCCAATTTACAAGGAGAGAACAAAGGAAAAACACAACAACATGATGATTAGAAAGAACTTTGACATAGATCAGAAGGTCCTTCTATTCTAACCACGCCTTTGTTTATTCCCGAGTATATTGCGTTCTAAGTGGATTGTTCCTTTTGTGGTGGTGACATTTTCCCCACATGGAGCAGTAGAAATTATGAGTGAGGAGACTTCCAAAGTCTTCAAGGTAAATGGCCACCGCGTAAAGCCATATTATGAGATTTTTCAATCGAAAATGACCCAGTCATTGAGTAGAGGCTTCAGAATACGAATACGTCATGTCAACAACGTTAAATAAATTTGGTTTTGATTATCCGAATAGTCATTAACATTATGTT
The DNA here is from genome assembly GCA_037428765.1 of Rubia yunnanensis. Taxonomy (NCBI): domain Eukaryota; kingdom Viridiplantae; phylum Streptophyta; class Magnoliopsida; order Gentianales; family Rubiaceae; genus Rubia; species Rubia yunnanensis. The sequence continues at coordinate 73,994,538 of CM075067.1, forward strand.
GATGTAATTGTGTAATTTTCTTTGTTAGAAGTAAATTCGTAGAAATAATGTGATTGTTTTGCTTATGTTGGTTCATTTTGAAATTTATTAGATTTTTTCCATTGTTTTGGAGTTATATTATGTTTGGTGTGCATTGATTTCTCATTTCGCAGGAAAAAAGGGTACTCTTGAAGGATTTGAAGGGAACAAATATGGATTTTTGAAGAAAAGGGGGAGTTGGGTAGTGCAGTCTTTGCGGACCGCAACATATATCGCGTTCTACAAAGAGAAAGGCTAATTAATTTGCGAAGGCAACATATATCGCGGTCTGCAAATTAAAAGGCTAATTAGTTCGTGAAGGCAATATGCTAGTTGCGGACCGCAAAATATATCACGGTCCACGAAGAACGTCTTCATAACCCATTTTTTTATCTCTCTTCATTTTCTCTTCATCCTCCCCCCTTGGTTCCTCCACCCAGCCGCGACCAAAACCCCCATCTACCACTTCTCCCTAGATTTCACCTCTCCCTATAGCCAAATCTCACTCCTCGACCATCCCCACTCAATAACTCATCTTTCCCCACATCCCAAAACACCACAAAATATCCTAGTTTGAATCAAAAGCTTAAGAACCCTAGAATTTGGGAGTTTTTTGGATTTTTGGTCAAATTCAACCCAATTGCTCGGATTGGAAAACAATGGCTACATTAGTTGCTTCGCTCCTCACATACCCACCATTCCTCTGGCAATATTATCATGAGCTCTCCCTCTTGTTGGTAATTTCTTGTGTGATTGGTGGATAGTCTCCATGAATTTTTAGTGGGAGCATTGTATTAGATATTTTGTGGCTAGCTTTTGGTGATTTTTTTGGGTACTTTTCTTGGCTAGTTTTTGGTGATTTTGGTGGATATATTTTTTGCATTTTTCTTAATGGATTGGTATGTTAATTTGATTAGGTGGTTTTTTTGGGTGATTGGTGTTGTTAGTATTGCTCTACTGTGGTTGATCATTGATTCCTCTATCACGGCTACTATGAGAAGTATGGTTTAGACCGATAGTTCATCTCGTGCCCCCACCATTAACCACATGGGTTTGATTGGCATTACGGGACAGTATGCCACGAGGTGGGAAATCCTTGTCGCTCATAAATGAACCATTCTGTCAACCAAGTTCGCCAGCCAGGAAACTATAGAGGGTCTAGGAATGTGAGAGCCTACTAGAAACCTGTTTACGAAGGTCGGGTTGGAGAAATTTCTACATAGGGGTCGTTGACTTACGATAGGATTGCACTAGAGTTCCTTTCCATGATTCAGAGGGATGAACCGGGAAGATGGTTATTACATCACTTTTTGCCTCAATAATATGGGGTATGAGTGTAGTTATGCGAATTTGGCCCGTATTATCGGATAGGAGCTTGGGATAGGTGTTGGTGATTTTTCCAATGCCCCTATTTTTTGTGAGATGACTTTTTGGTCGGCAATCACAGGAAGGTGTGAGAGACAGTAATAATAAGGGCTTGCTCATAGTTCACTCGGCTCTGTGTTTTTCCCATTGCCTAATTTCTTCAACTTTGACAGGCCCATAGAGGCCAACATGCTGCATGACACCGATGAGGCATATATTTGGATGTATGTGGGACTCAAATTTGTCAAGTTCATAACGCTCCCTCTGGAAGACCCATTGGTCATCTATAAGGACACGCCAGTTAGCAGTTTATTCATAAAACATGATCACGAGTTTCGGAAGTGGTTTTAGGATGCCATTAATGTAGGGACCATACACTCTGGCCGCTTGCTCCTATGCTTGAATCATCCCCCTCAAGAGTACCCTCATTCACCAGACCTCACTTGATGGATCCTAGACCTCGAGCAGCAGAGTGATGAGTATGGAGAGCAGTTGACTAGTCTGAACAGGCATCTCACTTATATTCACCAGGAGATGCAGCAACAGGTGCATCAGCGCCATTAGGGGTATATGCATGAATGAGGGATGACCGAGCAGTTCTTTGATAGCCTCGAGGACAACATAGAGTCCATAATCTCCATGGCTTCATCCCAGATGTACGACGACCCATCTTTGGACCCATAGTCTAGACGCAGACAGGAGAAGAGGGCGAGGAGGCACGCTAGTCACCATGGAGGATATGGACCCTCGTGGTCCTAGCTATGAGTACTTTTCTTTTTCCTTTATCTTACATGTATGCTTCGATCATTTATATGCATTGGGGACAATGCTTATTTTAAGTGTGGGGTGGGGGAATTAGTTTTGTATTTATTACCAGCATGTGTTTGATATGATATTGCTTGCCTTTTCGTTGTAATTAATAACTTATTAGGAAGTATTTTAATTGAGAAAAAAATGATTAATATGATAAAATATTATAATTTAACTATAATTTTACCAACTAATTTTTGAAACCTTTTTGGTGTAGCCGTCATGCCTTAATTTCACGATTTTCTTTAACAACTAAGAATGCAATCCTAATTAATATAAAAATGAGAATAAAATTTATATTAAAATAGTATCGGCTAAGAATAACTCATATTACTTAACATTGATCATATGCGCAATGATGAATTAATCCTTACGTATCCATCAGTTATAGGCAGATAGGCACACTTAATTTCCCCAATTCTTTCTTACCTTGTTGACAATTGACCAATTATAATTAACCAATTATTTCCCTTACCAGAATTCCCCAGAAAAGTATTTGTTGAAGATACACATCTTGATAGCATTCAGAAATAAAATAACCTTATATAGCAATTACCCAAGTATTCACAAGTAGTAACGCACACTTAATCGTTCCCCATCTTGCTATTACAGTCTTAACAAGTTATCTATATTGCTTCCACAAGAACGTGTTACTTACTAACCCATCTCAACGATTACATACTGGTGGAATTAGCTAGCATTATCCAAATAGTATTCAAGTTGGCCAAACTTAAACACATTAAGAATGAATTTAATCAAGAACAATCAAGAAAAAATATATTGCGGACCACGAATAAAGTCTTCATAACCCTCTGATTTTTTTGTCTCCTCATTTTCTCCTCACCTTCCTCCCTTGATTCCTCTACCCAGACGCGACCAAAACCCTCCTCCATCACTTCTCACCAGATTTCACCCTTCCCCATAGCCAAATCTCCCTCCCCTCCACCCTCACTCCATCACTCATCTTTCCCCACATCCAAAAACACCACAAAATCTCCTAATTTGATTCAAAAGAACCCTAGAATTTGGGGGTTTTTGGATATTTGGTCAAATTTAACCCAATTGCTCGGATTGGAAGACATTGGCTACATTGGTTGCTCCGCTCCACACATACACATCCTTCATCTGGTAATATTATCATGAGTTCTCCCTCTTGTTGGTAATTTCTTGTGTGATTGGTGGATAGTTTGCATGAATTGTTAGTGGGAGCATTGTATTAGATATTTTGTGGCTAGCTTTTGGTGTTTTTGTTGAATACTTTGCTTGGCTAGTTTTTTGTTGATTTTGGTAGATATATTGTTGGTAGTTTTCTTGGTGGATTGAATTATTACTTTGAATTGGGTAGTTCTTTTGGGTGATTGGTGCTGCTAGTATTGTTTTGTTGTAGTTCTTGGTGTATTCCTCTATCATGGCCCCTAAGTGAATTAGGGTTTAAGCTGGTAGTTCATCCCGCGCCCCCACCATTGACCAAATAGGTTTGACCTGCGTTATAGGATAGTATGCCACAAGGTGGGCAAACCTTATCGCTCATAAGTGAACCATTCTATCAACCAAGTTTGCCAACCATGAAACTTTAGAGGGGTTTGGAATGTTGGAGCCCGTTAGAACCTTATTTAGGAAGGTTTAAGTTTTTACATGCTTGGCTTCCACTAGAGTTCCTTGCCACGATTCAGATGGATGAACAGGAGGATGGTGATTACATCACTTTCCTACATCAATGATATGAGGTATGAGCATAGCTGCGGACTTGGCTCATATTATCAGATGGGAGCTTGGGATAGATGTTGGTGATTTTTCCAATGCCACTAGTTTTTGTGATAACTTTTGGTCAACGATCACTGGGGGGCACGAGACAGTCATGATAAGGGCTCACTCATAGTTCACCCAGCTCTGTGTTTTGCTCATCACCTTATTTCTATAACTATGCTAGGCCATGGTAAGGCCACTCATCTAGCTTCTAGATAAAATGGTTATGGGCGATGGCATATGTGGGTCAGGGCAACCTGGATTAGGTCAACTTATGGGTCAGATGATGTGTCGAGAGCTCACGTCTAGGCAAGTGCTGGATTAGTCTAGGCATGACTGCTTCTTCACATTTACAGGCTCATAGAGGCCAACATGCTGCATGACACTGATGAGGCATATATTTATATGTATGGGGGCTCAAAGTTGTCAAGTTCATGGTGCTCCCTTAGGAAGACACATTGGCTATATACAAGGTTACACTGGTTAGCAGTTTATTCATAGAGCCTAATCACGAGTTTTGGAAGTGGTTTTGGGATGCCTTCAATGTAGGGAACCACAGACTCCGACCACTGCCACACATGTTTGAGTCATCTCCTTAGGAGCAACCTCATTCACCGGATCTCACTCGATGGGTTTTACACCTCGAGCAGCAGAGTGCTGAGTCTGGAGAGAGGTTGACTAGTATAGGTGGGCATCTAACTTCTATGCACCAAGAGATGCAGCAGAAGATGCATCATCGCCATCAAGAGTATATGCGTTAGTGGGGCATCGCCGAGCAGCTCTTTGATGTCCTGAGGACGACATAGAGTTCATTGTCTTATTTTCCCTTCATCCCAGATAGACAATGACCCATATTTGGACTCAGAGTCTAGACACCGACGCTAACAGGAGAAGAGGGCGAGGATGCACGCTAGCCACCATGGAGAAGGTGGACCCTCGTGGTCGCGGGATGTGGTATGATATTGCTTGCTTTTTCATTTTAATTAATAACTTCTTAGGAAGTATCTTAATTGAGAAAGACATTTGAAAAAAATGATAGAAAGAAATAAATAATAATCCTTTCATGTCTCAGCCAGGAAAGGATTAAGCCTTTCATGTCTCAACTAATATCTCCTGAACAAAGTGCTTTCATGAAAGGGAGGGATATCACAGATAACATAATTTTGATGCAAGAAATGACCAGAATGTTAAAAAGGAAATCAAGGAAGCAGAACCTAATCATCAAATTAGATATGCAGAAAGCTTTTGATAGAGTATCATGGTCTTTTCTTAATTCAATTCTCCTTAAATTTGGTTTCCATGGGGTTTTTGTGAACCGGATACTGCAGAACATAGCCTCAGCCCATTTCTCAGTGATAATTAATGGTGTAGCATCAGGATACTTTGCATCAAATAGAGGAATAAAACAGGGAGATCCCCTCTCCCCATTTCTGTATAATATACTATCTGAGGCCTTTTCCAGAGGAATTAAAAAACTTTTCAACATAGGTTTTCTGAAAAATTTTGATTTACCTAAGACATGTCCACAGATAACTCACCTAATGTACGCAGATGATACTGCTGTATTTCTCAGTGGAAATAAGGAAAACCTGAAAAGATTTAAAAGATTTCTCAGTGCATATGAGCAAACAACAGGTCAGAAAGTTAATTTTTCTAAATCCAACTTCTATGTTGCTCCTGCCACCCCAGCAGATAGAATTCAGACCATAAGAAGGGCATTAGGGATGACTACAGGAGAGTTTCCTTTTCAATACCTAGGTATTCCCATATTCACAGGAAGGAACACTCAGAGATATTACTACCCTATACTGGAGAGATTGGAAAAAAGCATAAATAACTGGAAAAATAAGTGGCTTAGTACAGGGGGGAAGATCATATTAATAAACCATTGCTTTCTTTCAATCCCAACTCACTTGTTTGCTATACTAAGACCTCCTAAGGTAGTTTTGAGGAAGATGGAAAGGATGGCATCTGGCTTGTTCTGGGGTGCAACTGATAGTTCAGAGGCAAGGAAAAAATGGAGAGCTTGGAGTAAAATGAGTATGCCAATACAAGAGAATGAGATAGGGTTTAGAGACCTTCAAGCCACAGTTGACTCATTCTCCTGTAAGTTATGGTGGAAGCTCCAAAAGAACACCACTCAATGGTCTCACCATCTATGGTCACTACCTGTCTCCTATAAGACATCTCAGGTATGGAAGAGAATCTGCTCCATTACTGAAAAAACAAATAGATTGACTAGAGTAATTCATGGAAAAGGGGAATGCTCCTTCTGGAACTCAAATTGGTCAGGAGAAGGTGCTTTATATTATGAATGGCCTGAGGATGTGGAACTTCCCTTCCCTGATATCACCTTAAGCACCTTCATCCTGAACAAAGACTCTAATCTTCCTTCTCTGGAGCCACATTTGGCTACCAATATAGTTACAATACTGCAGGAGGTAGCCATCAAGAATTCACATGAGGACAGACTGATTTGGGAACCTTCAACGGATGGGAATTTTTCAGTCAGCTCAGCTTACAAGATTCTGAGGCAGAGGGGTACAAGCATCAGAAGTTTACACAAGGTATGGTCAAATTTCATACCAGTTAAAATGTCTATATTAATTTGGAGAGCTTTGAATGGAATTTTGCCTTTTGAAAATGTTCTATGTAAGCTTGGTTTTTCACTAGCCTCTAAATGCCCCATGTGCCCGAACCACTCGGATTCAATCAACCACTTTTTTAACTCATGCCATCAGGCAACTGCAGTGTGGAAAAAAGTTAATAGCCTTCTGAATTTACATCCACCTGGTTTTAGGAGTTTCAGTCATTTAGTTGATCACTATCTCTCCATTAAGGTAGGTTCTAAGAATCTGAATCATGTATACATAGCTGCACTCATTGTTACAACATGGTCTCTTTGGACGCATAGGAACAAACTATTATATGAAAATCTTGCTTTTTCAGTAGATGCATGTTTTCAGAATATTAAGGACCTGTTGTTCATAATTTTCACTGCAAATCCGTTGAAAGGAAATCCTGACAAACATAAGAAACTAATCCAGGCAGGAATCATTCCTAGTATAACTCTAAAAAGGAAGAAAGAAATCTCAATTTCAGCAGTTAAATGGGAAAAACCAACAAATGGTCTTAAGTTGAACACGGATGCTTCATGGGTAAATGGGGGAGACTCTTCTTGTGCTGTAATAATTAGAGATTGGAGGGGAGATGTGAAACTAATGAGAGTCAAAACCTTTAAATCAGATTCCCCTCTGCACGCAGAGCTGGAAGGTATTATTTTTGCATATCAGATATGCTTAGAAATGGATATTAGAGGTAGTATACTTGAGTCAGATTGTCAGCATGCAATAAGAGCAATACATGATCCTTATTCTGGCTCATGGAGACTTTTTTCTCTTTACTATCATCTGCATGAGCTGCACACAGAAAATCAAATCCAATATGTCCCTAGGGAAGCAAACACGGTGGCTGATTTTTTGGCAAAATATGCTAGGGAGAATTCCATAAATGGAGATTTAAACTCAAGCAATACTCCATCTTTCCTAAAAGGCTTGATTATGCTAGATAAAAATGGAGTTCATGGGGTCAGAATAGGAACAGCAAGTGGTAACATAATCCACACATAATATGTTTCTCGGGCACATGTTTTCTAGAGGAACAGAGACTGCTTCTTTCTTGTTTCCTTCATTACAGATTAATAGGCTGAGGAGGAAGAGGGTTACCCAGAGTATGACCATTGGAAGAACGGTGACACATTGGAATGTACGGTGACACATGGCAGTAAAGATCGAACGAAATGGAGAACAACTCAGGAAGCTAAGTGGCTGGCCACCCTCAAAGGATTTTCCAAAGTAAAAGTTATCATATAGCATCGGCAAAGGTTTCACAAAGACTTAGAGGATAGGCTTATGGCTTAGGTTAAGGTTGTCTCTGACTGACTTGTGTCTTGTCTTTCGATTCACTAACAAGTTCGAGCGCCAACTACCTAGCCATTAGTATTTGTAATCCTCTAGTTCTACTCAAGGTATCTTCAACTATTTTTGGAAGCAACAAGGTGTTGCTTTAAGAGCAATATGCTCTCACATTGTAAACAAACTAAGCCTCGGCTTCTTTATTGTTTTTTAAGGGTTTGGGAAGCCTAAAAAAAAAAGCCCAATTATATTGATGTCACAAATGGGCATGAGTGTAGAAAAAGATAAGGTCATTAATGGCCTTTCCAATTATATTAGTTCAGATTTTTTTAATAAAGGTAAAATAATCTTTTCAACAATTTCCGGCCATTTTTAGAGTTGTCATTTAAGTCAACGACTTGCAAGGTTAATTTTGCACTTTCTGATTATAAAAGGTCATTTCTGCACTTTCACACAAAACATAGGGTTAAAAATGTACATTGCTCAAAATATTAAGACCCAGAACCAACCGCTAAACCCATATTACCCTAACTTTATGTATAATTTTGCCCGATTTTTAAGTTACTTTCATATTCTCTATGTATTTTATTTTTAATCAAACAAAAAATGTGTATTGTATATTTTTATCTTGAAGAATTAATTCAGGTGCACAGTGAACTTAAAATATTTGTATTTAAGATAATATATATTTTATTTAGTGAAGAAAAAACTAGTATGTTAGATTTATTTAGGAGCAGTTTTGGACCCAAGACTTATTTTAACCCATTGAGTATGAGTCTAAGATTTTTAAGACCTTACGGCTCCGGGTCTACCTAACTTGTTTAGGTTTGGGTTCAAGTTTTACTAGACCCAATAAAAACCCGACCCATGATCATCCCTAGGGCCAACGCAAGTACAAATCCTTATGTAGAAAAAGTAATAGAATTGCAATATACAGGAAAACCTAATGTTTCTCATTTGGAGGATGATCCAAGAAGCATACCCCACTAACCCAAACCTGTAAAAAAAAGGGATGAACCTATCACCGAAGTGTGAGAAGTGCTATAAAGCCGGTGAAAAGGTGGAACACATGGTATCCGAATGTGATTTTGCATGAAGAATATGGAGGTGGTGTTATCCGGGGTTTGATTTCAGCAATGGAAGACCACTCACATTAGGAGAGTGGATATAAAATTAGTTCGCAAGAACCCCACTGGAGAAGAATATGCAATTGATAATATACTCAATTTGGGGTATTTGGTGTTCCATAAATGAGGGGATCTTTCAACAAGGGGCGCAATCAGTGGGAAAAACACAAGAGGTTATCAAAGCTCTCACAACTACAACAATAGATGTGTCTAAAAGCAACCACCTAGGGACTAGCGCGGAAGGGGCCCCCAACCATCTACAACAAGCATGGACCCCAACCAAGGAGCAATTAGGAAAGTATCAAAGTCGGTAATTTACAGCTGCATTGTCCACAGAAAGTAAAAATTGACTCTTATTTATATCAAGGATAGACCAAGATAAAGACATATGCAACATTCTGCAACAGCTCAGAAAGGGCGGTAATCCTATGGTGCGCAAGCATACAAGGAACAAATGAATAATTGAAAGTCCATAAGGCACTAAAAGCACCAACAGCTACCCACGCCGAACTAGCAGCAATCTTCAATGCAATGAATGAGCCAAGCAACATAGGCTCCACTCACTTAGCCATTAGGACAGACTGCAAAAATGTTCTAAGTTATGTTAGGAAGTTTTCTGAGATTCCACTAGATGTCAGATGTCTAATTAGAAATATTCGAATTTCAGCTATGGTGTTCTCTAGGTTTGTCTTAATTAACGTTGATAGACTTCTTTTTTAGACTCACTCACTAGCACGTTTAAATTTCGCTTGTAACCCAAATATTTTTATGAATGAGAATTGAGCACCACCTTTGACGAAAATTGTTTTTTAAAAATAAATGAGTTCCCTCCCTTCTTGCCAGGACCCAAGCGAATTTAATGAAAATGGAGGAATCAATTTGGGCAATGCAAGCATATTTAAACTATTTTTTTCTATACACTTATCAAAATGCTGATGTCGGCATTTCTATGCACGAAGCTGGAGGATGAAATGTTTAAACTTTAGACTTGCCAAATAAGCTCGTTGGTGAGCGTCGTTTAAATCGCTTATATATTCTGCAAACTCAGGAAAAACCCCAAATTAGTATTCCGGTAAGCATAGTGGATCCCACGAGGAGTAAAGCACTAATTATAATTTTACCAACTAATTCTTTAAACCTTTTCAGTGTAGCCACCATGCCTTAATTTCAAGAATTTCTCTAACAACTAAGGATGCAATCCTAATTAATCTAAAAATTAGAATAAAATGTATATAAAAATAGTATCGGCTAAGAATAACTTGTATTAGTTAACATCGATCATAGGCACAATGATGAATTAATCCTTTAGTATCTATCATTTATAGGCAGGTAGGAATGCTTAACCTCTCTAATTCTTTCTTACCTTGTCAATAATTAATTAATTATAATTGACCAATTGTTTCCCTTACTGAAATGCCCCCAAATATTATTCGTTGAACCAGATACACATCTTGGTAGCATTAAGAAATAAAAGAACCTGATGTAGAAATTACCCAAGTATTCGCAAGTAGTAACACACACTTAATTGTTCCACTTATTGTTGTTACAGTCTTAACAAGTTATATGTATTGCTTCCACAAGAACACACTACTTACTATCCCGTTCCAACGATTACGTATTGGTGGAATTTGCTAGCATTATCCTAACAATATTCAAGTTGGCCAAACTTAAACATATTAAGAATGAATAAATAAAAAATAATCAAGAACACATAAGAATCAATTATAAAACAATTAGGTCTCACGATTCATAAACTAACACTCGTTATTCTATGCCGAAAATGAATTAGCTACTCATAATATGGATGTATAAATCGCAAAAGAAATAATTTGAAAGCATGATGTTGAATTAAAACTAAGAAAAATAATTACTCCCAGTATTTGGTTCTTTTTGGACAAACTGGACCCTCTGTGGTGGGCCAGAATCTGAAAAATAATCTTAAATATGTCTGCAAAATTCTAGAATATATCTAGAATTAAAAGTGCGTAAATAAATGTCTAATCTGATGCTTCTTATATACCAAAGAGGCTCAACTAAAAATACTATCCAAATCCAATTCAAAATTAAATTCTAAGTTTATCCTTATTTAAATACAAGATAAGAATTTTGTTTCAATCCAATCCCTACAAAATCTTCATGCAAATCTGATCCATTTCTGATTCAAATATGATTTTATCTGCTCCAAATTTGATTTTAATTTTCCATCCACGCTCTCCACACGGTTGCGCCATTTCTGCGCATAATTGACTGTGTTCTTTCTGCTATATTTGCCAAATTCTCCTCAATTTCCCCATAATTTCTCTTGAGTACCAAAACTTGTAATATGTGACAAACCAAACACCTAAAGTTTAAATTAATCCAAATAAAACACCCAACAATAAACAATATAATTTATATACATCACTCACATATAAGAGAGAGCCAAAAGCAATTCCACTATTTTTTGCGGGATAGTGCGAGTAGTGGAGAATAAAAAACTAAAAGTGAAATAAATTAAAGCACAAACGAACTCATAAAAAAATAAACCACATATACACGATATGTTCAATCAGATGGAACAAAATACATCGACATGAACAACTAGATCGAGTGATCATCATGAACAAAACGATATAATCTATTAGGTCGAAGAACAGTAATAATTTGTAGATACAATTCCACACTTATTCAATAACATAAATATTCAGAGAATATCAATTGGAAATGCTCTCCAGCTCCCTATAATAAGAAGATGTGAAAAAAGAAAATTAAGAAAAAATGTTAATCCACACTTCAATTTGGCCAACTCATTTTAATCCACACTTCCCCTGCCAAATCAACATGCATAAATACTTTTCAAAAAGGTGATATGACTTTGGTTGGGATGGAGGTAGTAGTATGCAAATTTTAAAAATAAAAACTAGCAAAAATTGTGTTTTTAACACTATATTTTGTTCGAAAGTATAACCTTGTAATATTTGAAAGTGCAAATTTAGCCCAGGACTTCGTTGACCAAATTGTCAACAGCCAATTTGGCCGGAAATTGGTAAAATGAATATTATACCCCTGATTTAATTTTTTGAAAAACAAAAAAAAGGAAAAGACTAGAATAACCTCTCCTCTTATTCCCATTTTCCCCCATTTCCCTATCTTTCCCATTAGACTTCATCTTCAACCATTTATCGTTCATCCTGTCGCCTGCCTCCCGGTGGTTCCTCGTCGGAGTGTTGGCGATGCAGATTCTTTCTTCATCTCTACCCACAAGATCCTCTTCGCTGGTCTATGGATCGCCTTCTTCTTCACCATCTTTTTCTCATTCATTCCCCCCCGTTTCCCCTGCTCTGACTGATGGACTTCTACTTGATGGATTTCTTTACAGTTGGGGATGGTGTTACTCAGGAAGAAAGGTGATGGGCAGCTCAATGTGCCCCCTGGGTCCTGGCTCACTTCACCTTTTTAGGCTTTCAGCCAGTCAAACACACGAGAATTATTAGGGTTTCTAGGCGACAGAGGTGGGCAATACCACAACTGGCTGAATTAGCAGGCTAGAGTTTCTGGGTGGTGGGTGATGGGGCTAGGGTGGTTGTGCTAGAGTTGCATCAACGGCAGGACTAGGGTTGAGCAGCTTGTCAGTGTGGCTAGGGTTAAGGGCATAGCTAGGTTTGAGCGGTGGAGTGTGGCTTGGGTTAAGTGATGGTGGGCGGGGAGGATGTGCATCAGGAATGGGGCTAGGGTTAAGCTGCGAGGTCGAGTCTGGGGTTAGCTGGTGTTCGGGGCTGGGGTTAGGTGTTGAGCAGTGGCAGGTGCATGAGGAGGTGTGGTGGTGGTGATGGGGAGGTGGTTCTTGAGATAGGCGAGGAAGAAGGTGGTGCTAGAGCTAGCGGAGTGGCAGAGTGGCAATGGCATACAAGCAAAGTGGTGGTGATGCTCCGGATATGGGCGGGGAGGAGGTGGTGCTAGAAAGTGGCGACAATGCTCAACGGAAGCGGTGGTTTAGTGTGTTTGAAGATGAACAAGAAGAAGAAGAAGAAGTCAAGGGGGTATAATGGTCATTAGGTTTTTAGTTTTAAGGTTAGGGGTATTTTTGTCTTTTGGGTTATTCTAATGTCTGAATTTCTTTAGTCAACACTGGAACTATGCAATTTGGGTATATATGCACCATTGCTTAAAATCTTAGGGTTAGTTTAGCACTTTCAGATTTTTACAAGGTCATTTCCGCACTTTGAAATTTAAAAGGATGCACTTTTCCATAAAAACTAAAACGACATTTGTTATGAACCTATTTGCAGCCCCCTCTCTTTCGCACCCCTTCTTCCTCAATTTTTTCCCTATCTTTCCATTAGAGGAGATGGGGAACAGTAGTTTATTTTTATTTACGTTTTTGTTATTCAATAAGTGTAATATTTGTCTCCACTGATTTATTTTGTTCTTCGACCTGATCGATTTGATCGTTGTGTTCATAGTGATAACTCGATTTAGTTTTTCACGTTGATGTATTGTTCTCGATCTGCTTGTTCATATTGTGTGTTCGTGATTTTATTTGTGGATTTATTTTTGGATTTCCATTAATTTGGATTCGTCAGATATGTGTTTTTCAAGGTGTTTACAGTTTTGACAACATAGATCGTGGTTGGATCAAGTAGTGTTATAGTAAAAATGTAGAAGATTCATGTTTGGCACAGTGATATTGATGCATAATACGCTCCTCTCTGCTAAGTGGTCATGATTTTTGCGGGAAGCAAGTAATATCCCGGAGGGCGATGTTACAGTTTTATTGGATTTCTGATTTGTAATAGTACGGACGATCAGTGTAGTTGACATGTAATTTAGATATACTTGCAATATGTTAGTTATTGTTGAATGCTAATTAGGTTGGATGTTGTTAAGGAAATAGAAACTCATTACTTGTAGGAAAGGTTATTAATGGTAGGAACCTTATAGAATTATTTTCCTTATAGAACTAGTTTCCTTGTAGGTTTGATTATATATGGTAATTTCCTTATAAACTTAGAGTCATATTCTAGTTAGACTTTGGTTTGTTGTAGCCCTATATATTGTAATCTTCATGACTGATGAGATGTGTCATTGATGTGATATCAATGCACCATAATAATGTCTTCTATATTTTATCAGGGTATTAGAGCCTAAGATCCTGAAGACCGGAGTCGACGTCCTTCTCGCCGCTGCCCGCCGATATGTGTTGCTGTAGCTCACCATGGATTTACGTCGTTGTCATCCTAATTTTATTGTTTTTTCATTGTTGATGTCGCCCGCTGCTCACCGCTATCTGTTGTCACAACCCGCCAATTTTTATTGTCGTTGTTGTTGTCATCCGCTGCTCGTCGCTATCTATTGTCGCAGCCCACCGATCAACTCCAATATTATTATTATCCTAGTTGTGTTCGTGATGAATACTGCTCTTACTATCATTCTACGGATGTCGTTGTATCCTTCCTGCAACCGCTACTAATATTACTCTTACTTAAGTTGACTACTGCTACTACTGTTAATGAAATTGAATACTGCTCTACCACTGCTACTGTTACTATTATTGCTGTTACTTCTACCGCTACTGAAGTTGAATCTCGGTCTATGGTAATTTTTTTTAATGATTAGCAATTTCACAATCTTCTTCGCAAGTTGGGCATTCTTGCTCTTCATGCTCCAATTTGAGGGAGGGTGTTAAGGAAATAGAAACACTTTCCATGTAAGAAAGATTATAAATGGTAGTTACCTTATAAAATTAGTTTCCTTATAGAATTAGTTTCTTTGTAGGTTAGATTATGCTCCCTTCGTCCCACTCTAAATTGTTTATTTACTTTTTCAAGGTCTTCCATGAGCATAGTTGACCGTAAATATCTCTGGTTACCTATAATAATGCCGCATAAAAAATTGATATTTAGAAAATAAATGTTACAATGAATCTAACAATACCTCACATGATATTTTTATTCTATATAGATTAATTTATATTTACGGTCAAAGTTTACAAAGTTTAACTCCCAAAAAGCAATTAAGCAATCTAGAGTGGGACGGAGGGAGTATATAGTAATTCACAAAGACTTCGGTGAGACCGTCTCACCCAAGCTTATGGTGAGACCAGGGGTCTCTTACAAAATTAAATATTTCTAGGGGCCTTAAAACAATACTATATAACATAGATATTTTAGGAATTATTTTAGCTTTCCATTTTGGGTCACATCTCTTCTTCTCCCCCAAAAATTCAAACGCGAAAAACCCTCCCTCAAAACCTCTCAAAACTGCTTGCCATAACCTCCGATTCAACCATCCGAAATCCGTTTAAATTCAAGATTTGTAGTGTCATTGCAAAGCTCTGCTCAATCCGGTTCGATTGAGGTAAAATTTTCTGATTTTGTTTGATTTTGTGCTTCATATTTGGGGCTTGTTGCTTTCTTCATGTTTATGGTTGTTTTCTATTTGATTCCGCGCACTTATCTCTGTGAATCCGACCGTGCATGTGTTTTTTTGGCCTTATATTGTGTGTTTTCGATTTGGGTTTGATATTTTGTAGGTATGATGAAATCAAAGGAAGGTATTGCTGGTACAAATGAACAGAAGGTTGTTGATGTTGTTCCTAGCTCATCCGTTGTTGAATTAAAAGGTTTTTTTCTTCATTTTTTTGTATTGTTAGGGTTTTGTGTTCTTTTTCTTTGATTTTTCTGTGTTTTTGTTGATAGATTTGATGTGTTGTTAGTTCTTATTGATGCTGCTCTATTTTTTGTGGTGATGTTGCTCAGTTTTACTGATTTTTTAGATGTTGTTCTGTTTTGCTGATTTTTTTTGTGTCGGTGTATAACAGATTAGATAAGTTGTTTATGTTTTTAGTTTGAATGTTCATGCTCTTAGTTCTGGTTTTGTTGTGGCTCTGTTGTGGTTTAGTTTAGGCTCTGTTTAGTTTGATGTTCTTTATTTGCATTGTCTTTTAGTTAGGTTGTGTATGTGTTTAGTTTGCATGTTCATGTGTTTAGTTCAGTTTTTTGTGTGGCTCTGCTGTGGATGAAGGTGTTCATATTTCATCAGCTGTTGATTTGAAAGGTTTCCTTATGATTTTTTTTGTTTATGTTTTATTTAGGGTTTTGTGTTATAACTCTTTTTTTATTAATGAATTATTTAATTATTTGATTATTATTTGATGATGCTGTGTTTCTGAATAATGTATTGTGTTGCATCATATGGTGCCTTAACATAGTGTTATGAATGGTTTATGTGGTGTATATGCTAGCTGCTGTTTTAAATCTTCTTGTTGTCTTCATACATGAGATAATTATTGGTATGAAATGTTACCGTATGATCTTGTAATTAGAGAGTTTGATGCTACTCTGAACTTTGTTGATGGTTGTGAGTTGTAACTTGTAACTTTGTAAGTCATATTTGTTGTATTGCTTTCTAATAATTGCTGCTTCTGGCAGTTTGCTGCTGCTTTGCACTTTATGCTTTAATTTTTTTAATTTGGATGTGATTGTTGCAGGAGTGGGAAAGGCCAAAACCTGGATGGAAACCGGACATCTTTCCCCAATTCAGCCCCATGAAAATTCCTTTCTCCAGACTATGGTATCTGCTCGCAACGCTCTTGTTCTTTATTTATAGCTCTTTCTGTAGCGGAGTGAAAAAGATTACTACGATGATGGGATGAAGCATCATTACTATGATGATGTTCTTAATAGAATTTATAAGAAAGCATATGAATTGGTATAACCTTCTTTTGTTTTCTTGCTTGGTTTTCCATATCAGTTGCTCCTCTTATTAGTCTTTCGATGATTTGATATGCAACATCTTTTAATCTCTTTATCTGTTTAGTTCATGTTTATATGTAATTTCAGGTGTTTTATATTTTCTATTTCTGAATATGTATGTATATAGTCATATTTATCTGTTTACTTTAGGTGTTTCAGTTTTTTATTGTGTTTATGTGATTACCTTTTAATGTAGATAATGCTACGTGTTTGAGGGAATACAATCGATTGCATCTAAATTGACTACTACATATGGTATGTATATTGTTAGTTTGTAAGTTTTGTATTTAATATTTATATTTTTATGATAATTGATTGAATAATTTTCAGATTATAAAACTCATATTAAAGGGAAAAAGAATCAGCTAAAATCTACTACAACTAGTATTCAAGTATGGTGGATTTTATTTTACATTGTTGTTGGTTATTACTTGATTTCTGTATCTATTTCTCATAATTTCCTCTTTTTTTGTAGCTGATATTGTTAAGAGGTTGCGTAAGAGAGGTAGTAAATCTCGTGTGGATAAGCCAATTAGAGTTGATGGATCTTCTGAGAATGGTTGAAATATAATTTGTTTGAGAATGGTTAAAATATAATATATTATTTTAATTTTATTGTTTATTGCTTTACCTCTAGCATTTACATATATGATTTTTTATTGTAGTTGGAGGTGATGTGAATGAGGGTAGAGATAAGCTTGGTAATTTTTTTTTATCATTTATGGTTTCTTTTTTTTTTGTTGAATTAGCTATGCTATTTATACCATTTGTTTGTAATATGTAGTTGTTGCTAAGGCTGAGACTGTGGTTAGTAATCATCGAGCTTTAACAAATATAAAAGACTCAGGTTAGATTAGTGTTTTATACGTTGTTATCATTTTAGTGTATGTAGTTTAATTATTTATGTCTTTAGTTTATGCGTTTATTTTATTATGCAGAATAGTTGTTGCCGAGGTTGAGGCTGTGGTAAATAATCCTCCAGTTTCAACAAATATAAAAAGAATCAGGTTAGGTTAATGTTTTATGCTTTAATATCATTTTAGTGTATGTAGTTTAATTATTTATGCCTTTAGTTTATGTATTTATTTTGTTATGCTGAATAGTTATTGTTGAGTGTTTGATAAATATTTTATCAGTTTAAATATTTTAAAAAGGTTCTGGTTAATATTGCTTGATTCTTATATATAGCTTGTTAGTTTGGGTATTAAACTCATTAATATATAGTTTTTTTTACCATGTAGTTGTGGATAAGCATGTGATCAATAGTCCTCCAGCTTCAACAAATATTGAACAAAGTGGTAATGTTAGGAGTTTTAATTTATTCTTTTTGACTTATCAGATCCTATGTATTAATTGTTAGTTTTGGTATTAAACTCATCAGTTTTTTGTATTTGCATCAGAGACTGAAAATGATTCTACTGTTCATGGTAGGGCTGCCGAGATTTAAAAAAAATGCTTCCGTTGATGGTAATTTTTAACATATTAATTATTGTGTATATATAATTACTTAATGTGTATGTAGTATTAGTTAAATTTTTTTCCAGTTGTTGGGTCTATCGTTGTTATTGAGGATCTCATAATAGTTGAGGTAAATGTTATCATTGAAGAATTGTGGAATGAAACCACTCCTGGTATTTATCTATTTTTCTACTTCTAATTTGTGTTTTTCTACTTTTAAATATATTGATATTTTTTTCCTATCTAGGCTTATGATGAGGCTCTCATGATTGTCAAGCGTAACTTTGAAGTTGTTATTGCTGATATGTATGAGGGACTAGAGAAGGTTAAGGGTGATGTGGCTGAGGGGTCGCGCAACTTGCAATCAAGTGAAGGTACTACTGTAGAAACTCAGATTCAACAGGATGATTTTGAAGATTCACAAGAGTTTTGGAATGACAAATTATGTACTATGGTTGATGAATGTGTCACCATTTGGAGGAGAAGGAAACATAACCAACCTATCCTGACTTTTAACTTTTTTTTACTAATGATGAATTGGATGACCTGGAAGGACCATTTGTATCTGTGCAACCCCCCCCCCCCCCCCAAATAAGAATTTAAGATGTTTGCAAGAACTTGTTGGAATAGAAAAATAGATTTAGTTTGTGGTGTGACTTAAATGTTTAGTTTTGTTGTATTTGAATGATGAATGATTTAGTATTTGTATGATTCTGAATGTTTTCTAGGTTGTTGAATTTGTTTTGTCGTAACTGGATTAAAACTTGTAGTTTTTTATGATGGTGTTCTAGTATTAACTCAGTTCTGAAATTTATCTCTTTAGTTCCATCGTTTTTAGCTTTGGTTTCTTATTAAAGTTTAACAGTTTATGTAGTAATGATATTTCGAATGATTAAATTTTGCTTGCCAAATATACAATGTTTTCTGATTGTTACTTCATGTGTCGTTCTTTTTATAGCCACATGTTCTTTAGGTATATAGTTCGATTATTTAGATGTTTTGTTTGATTATTTAGTTATTTAGTTCAAACATTAGAAAATTTCTAGTCATATGTTGTGTTTTACTTTTCGATATATTTTAATTTACTTATTCTAATATTAGTTCATGTATATTTTCATTTAATTTATTTATTAGAGCCATTAGTTTCAAACACTGGTTGCTTGGTGTTTATTAGTTTGAAAATATTTTTATTTAATTAATCTTCATTCTTTAGTTCAGGTGTTCAAAGTATTTAAAGCACAATATATATGATCAGTCTCATAATTTAAGTTAAAGGTACAAAATAATAATATAAATACAATGTCAAATTGAATCACATAGATCTGAACTTGTTGCTTTGGTGTCCTTGTACCAAATTCCTTTGTCTTTGGTTTCTTTCTTTGCTTCTATCGTTTAATTATCTTGCTTCTTCCTCTTGTCTTTGTGTCAAAATCGGGTGTCAAAATCTGGTCCTGCAAATATGAGCCTGTTCAGTAACTCATTAAATCAACTATTGTTTTGATTAGTTCATGTGTTTTTTTTTAATGAGAACACCCGAGGGTGAGGGTTATTTTATTTTAGGTTCCCCAAGCCTTGATTTTCAATTTGTCGAATATACAAATAGAGTTGGTTTGTGAGAGTAAGAGGTGAAACAACATGGTTGTCTCCCAAAGACCTAAAATTGTTTGCTAAAATTGTGAATACAGCTATCCAAAGTGGATGGATAGGTGTCGAAGTTGCGATCCAAAACAAGAGGATCTCCACCCCTCGTGTTAATCCTCTGTAATGGCCAGGCAACTTCAATCACGAAACAAGAAAAATACCCATGAGTATGCTAAGCATTGTAGCTTTCAAGCTGAGAGTATCTTCGAAGGACTCAAACTCCCTGACATCTGCGCAACGGCCTCACCACCTGAGCAGACAAGCCACACAGCATCACAGCAACTGAGCATCCAGGCTTCACCATAGTAGCAGCAATCTGAGCAACAGCAATCTCACCATCATAGTGCTAGAAGTCCCTTGTTCTGCAAAAATGAACAATAACATTCAGCAGCATCAATTTCTAAAATCTGGAAGTTTTAGCAACTCGAATATGAGGAACACAGCCTCTATCCATAGCTATAAGACCCTGAATTTTTGATGTAACATTAGTCATATCCAGCCCTTGGTTCAGATCAAAATGATGTTTAGCTATGGCATGAGCTACAGAGTTGCATTCCCTGTAAGTGTGGATCAGTTCAGCATTACCAAGTAAAGATTTTGCTTTATATACCATATCAAAAACATGCCACTGTGCCTCATAAGGATTCTGAATCATATCAATAGCAAGCTTACAATCTGATTCCACAATAATATTACACTCCAGATGTTCAAAAGAATAGCAAGCATGTAATATTGCTTCAATTTCGGCATGTAGGGGGGATGATGATGTAACACTTGCCGAACTGATTATAACAGGTAAGCCAAGACTGTTCCTAGCTATAAGACCCACAGAGGCTTTGTTAGGACACCAAGCTGCATCTACATTGATTTTTATGACTCCATGTTTAGGTCTTTCCCAGAAAACAGTCCTTAAATTTGGTTTAGGGGGAGGCCTTAGCAATGGAATGAGATGCTGAAAAGATGGTGGTACTGAGACAGTGGATAAAATTGTTGGAGGACAAACACTAAGTGTCAGTTTAATCAAATTCTCCACCTCAGTACAGATAAAATTCATGGAAAAAGGCTTGTGGTCATATAGATAGTTATTTCTAGCTTTCCATAGACTCCAACATACCACAGATGGGAGAATCATGCAATATATTTGATAAAACTTAGGTAAGTCCTGACAGTCCCAAAACAGATAGAATCTTTGAGGTATGGAATGTAATGTATTAAGATTGAAAAGTATTGAGGGAGTCAGTTTCAACCAGATTGAATGGGCCAAGGGACAGGAGATAAAGTAATGTTGGATAGAATCAGATTGACAACAAGCAGGGCACTTTGAAGCTAGGCTAAAACCGCATGCAATAAGAACATCATCAAAGGGGAGAAAAGCATGTAGTAGTTTCCAGATAAAGATTGAGATCTTTTTCAGTAACAGTGGATTCCATAAGAACTTGGAGACCGGAGAATTACCTCTTGGTAGAACTAGAGATCTATAGGCCGACTTAAATGTAAATTTACCCGACGGTTCTGGCTTCCAGATGATTCTATCCTCCCTAGCATCTGTAAGTACTGCATCCTGGAGAAAAAGCACAGTATCATGTTCAAGAAAAGATGCAATTTGATTCAGATTAGCATTTCTGTTGTCTATGAAGTCCGCCACAGAGATGTCATCCATTGTAGAGGCAATGTTATCAGGGATTTTAGAAAGAAGAGGTCCATGCGGACACCAGTTGGCATTCAGAAAATTACATCTTCCATTTCCATGTATAATTGAAGAATTGTTAACAGCAAATTCATTGATGTAACAAATTCTCCTCCAAGTGACTGATTTCCTGTATGATGGTGGAAGAGACCATAGAAGTTTAGACCACAATGAAGTTCCCAATTGGCTCTTCCACCATAGTTTGGCCGAACAAGAATCAACAATGGCTTTTACCGATCTAAATCCCAAACCATCCATGTTAGTAGGTATGGCAATGTTTGCCCATTTTTTCCAAATCTTATTCTGTTTACCTTCAGTCTTTCCCCAAAAAAATTGAGCCAATTTTTTCTCAAATGTTTTAATTATACCTTTTGGGGGATTTGTGACCATCCATGTATGCTGAGGAATTGAGTACAGAACTGATTTAATGAGTATCATTTTCCCCCCAGAGCTTAACCAGCAGTTTTTCCAATTTTGTAGCTTAGCATCTACATTGGCCAGCAGTGGAAAGAAATATCTATTCAAAGTTCTTCCTCTGAAAATAGGGCATCCTAGGTATTTAAATGGAAAAGTCCCTTTTTTCATTTTTAAAATTGCTTTCACCTGAATCCTTCTTGCCACAGTAGCCTTTCTACTTAAATAAAAGTCTGATTTCTCAAAATTAAACTTTTGACCTGAGCAATGTTCAAAGATTTCAAGAAAGGCCTTGATCTTAATTAAGTTAGGTTTAGAAGCTTTCATAAATATTATGGTATCATCCGCATACATCAAATGAGAAACTACAGGAATTGAACCAGGAATCTGATATGAAGACAAACATTTATTCACAAAAATAAAGGTTAAACTCCTAGAGAAAGCCTCTGAGAATAGATTAAAAAGAGAGGGGGATAGAGGGTCACCTTGTTTGATTCCTCTTGTTGCACTGAAAAATCCAACTGGATTTCCATTGATAATGACTGAAAAGTAGGCTTGAGACAAATTATTCATTATAGCTGTTAAAAAATTTCCACTGAAGCCAAACTTAGATAAAATCTGTTTGAGAAAACTCCATCTAACTCTATCAAAAGCTTTCCTCAAATCAAGCTTGAGGATGCAGTTAGGGATTCTATCTTTCTTATCCAAGAATCTAATCATCTCTTGTAAATATAGAATGTTATCAGATATATCCCTATGTTTCATAAATGCTGCTTGGTTCGAGGATATCAGATTCTCTATATGAGGCTTCATTCTCTCCAGAAGGACTTTAGAACAAATCTTATTCAACACATTAGATAAACTAATAGGTCTAAAGTCATCAAATGAACTTGGGGTTGGTTTTTTTGGTATCAGAGTAATCCAGGTGCTGGAAATCCCCCTTGGAATTTCAGCACCAGAAATGAACTCATTTACCACTTCTATCAAATCTTGTTTGATAATCTGCCAACATTTGGTGTAAAACTTTGGAGAGTATCCATCTGGCCCAGGACTACTGTTCTTATTTAAGCTTTTAATTACCTTTTCCAGTTCTACCTCAGTCACTGGCCTTGCTAATTCATGATTATCATTATCAGTTATGATACCAGGAATCTAACTTAGAAAATGAGTGTCAAAAGTATCATCCAAGACTAAATCAGGTTCAGTCAGCAAATCAGTAAAGTATTCAACTGCTTCCTTTTGTATGTCTGACTGAGAATTAATCCATTGACCTGATCTATTTTTTAGTTTGGTTATGTGGAGTTTACAGTTTCTTTCTTGCACAACCTTGTGGAAAAAAGAAGTGTTATTATCACCTAGCTTATGCCACTTCAATCTTGCTTTTTGTTTCCAGTATTTCTCTTTTTCCTTTAAGAATTTTAGCAGCAGAGCATTTTTTTCATTGAGTTTAACTCGCTCAGAGGTTGAAGGGTTCAAAAATATAGTTAGCTTCCTGAGTTCTTAAGTCTTCCTCAGCTTTTGTCACGTTTATTGAGTCATGTGATTAGTTCATGTGTTTTACATTTTAGTTCCCCTTACATAAACAATTATTGAGTCATTGATAAGTATGTACATAGAGGTACACTACTAAAATATTTTTGGGAAGAAAACCAACCAATCAAATTTCAGACCTTCAGTATCACAATACATCATGAATTTATTAAGTTACATCGAGTATTTAACATATTACTTATTTGTCTACAGTAAATTTTAAAACATTAAATATTCTTAACATTGTGCATGTAATTGAATTTTAGATATTGATGAATCTTGTTACAAAGTTCAATCATGTTATTTCATGCTTTAATCCAGTTTACTTAATATGTTACTTTGTACGTTTTCAAAAATTTATAAAAACGTAAATCATCTCAATAAAATGCATAAAATCATTTTTATACATCAATTTTATACACTTTACTTCTTTACTTCATGTGTTTAAGAGGTAAGATCTTGTTTTAATATATTACATCAGACAATTAAGAAAATTTTACAACACCAAAATATTTTGAAAACAAAATTCAACTAATCAATTCCAGACCTTCAACATCACAATGTTTCATGTATATATTAAGTTACAATGTGTATTTAACATATTACTTCTTGGGTTACACTAAATTTAAAACACCAGAATATTCTTAAAAAATGCATGCAATTCAATTCTAGATATTGACGAATCATTTAACAAAGTTCAATCATTTTACTTCATGTGTTAATGCAGTTACATCATTTATTTATTATGTTACTTTATACGTTCAGAAAATTTTAAATCACTTACAAATTGTATATAGTCAAGTTTCAAATCTTGGGGAATTATCTATCAGAATAATATCACGTTAACTTCATGTGTTCATGTAGTTACCTCTAGTGTTCATGCAGTTACCTCTAGTGTTCATCATACTACATGGGTTCCAAAAAAGTTAAAAATACCTACATTTTCCTCAACAAATTACATATAGCCAAATCTCATACCAAGGGAAGTTATCGATCAGAATAATATCACTTTACTTGATGTGTTCGTGCAGTTACATCCAATGTTCATCATATTACTTCATATGTTTCAGCAATATTAAAAAAAACCTAAATTTTCTCAACAAATTGCATATAAATTTCAAACATTGGAGAATTATCCAGAAGAATAATATCACGTTACTTCATGTGTTCATGCAGTTACATCCAATGTTCTTCATATTACTTCGTACGTTCCGGAAAGTTTAAAATCACCTACATTTTCCTAAACAAATTGCATATAGCCAAATTTTAGATCTTGGGGAATTATCCATCGGAATAATATCACGTTACTTGATGTGTTCATGCAGTTACATCCAGTGTTCATCATACTACATAAGTTCCAGAAAGTTTTAAAACACCTACATTTTCCTCAACAAATTAGATATAGCCAAATTTCATACCAATGGGAGTTATCGATCAGAATAATATCACTTTACTTCATGTGTTCATGCAGTTACATCCAATGTTCATCATATTACTTCATACATTTCAGCAATATTTAAAAAACCTAATTTTTCTCAACAAATTTCATATAGCCAAATTTCAAACATTGGAGAATTATCCAGAAGAATAATATCACGTTACTTCATGTGTTCATACAGTTATATCCAGTGTTCTTCATATTACTTCATATGTTCCAGAAAATTTAAAATCACCTACATTTTCCTCAACAAATTGCATATAGCCAAATTTCATAACTTGGGGAATTATCCATCAGAATAATATCACGCACTTCATGTGTTTATGCAGTTACATCCAGTGTTCATCATACTACTTCATACGTTCCAGAAAATTTAAAAACACCTACATTTTTCTTAACAAGTTGCATATAGCCAAATTTCAGACCAAGTGGAGTTATCGATCAGAATAATATCACTTTACTTCATTTGTTCATGTAGTTACATCACGTGTTCATTATATTACTTCACATGTTTCAACAATATTTAAAACACCTAAATTTTTTCAACAAATTGCATGTGGCCAAATTTCAGACCTTGGGGAATTATCCAGAAGAATAGTGCCACGTTACTTCATGTGTTCATGCACTTACATCCAGTGTTCATCATATTACTTTATACGTTTCAGTAAAAATAATTACCTACATTTTCCTAACAAATTGCATAAAACCAAATTTTAGACCATGGGGAATTATCCGTCAAAATAATATCACGTTACTTCATGTGTTCATGCAGTTACATCTAGTGTTCTTCATATTATTTCATGTGTTTCAGTAAATTAAAAAACACCTACATTTTCCCAACAAGTTACATATAGCCAAATTCAGACCCCGGGGAACTGTCCATCAGAAAAATATCACATTACTTTATGTGTTCATACAGTTACATCCAGTGTTCATCATATTACTTCACACGATTTAGCAGATTAAAAAAAGCCTACAATTTCTTCACATCATGCATATAACTGAATTCCAGATCTGGCAGAAAAATTCCACAATATAAAAACGTTACTTCATGTGTTCATGCAATTTCTTCATTCGTTTAACTATATATATGAAAGTAAAACTAAACCTGAATGTAAACTTGTTGAATTTTCAGATAGAACATATTTGTTGCCTTCTTCCTCGTATAAAACAATTTCATTGCCTTGAATTGCTTCGTTTTCCATAGTTTATAACAACAACACCTTATATCGTATATCCAGCCATTAAAACTAAGACTTTAATCCACAAAACTAAGATCTTAGATCGTAGATTTCATATAATTGAGATTGCAACCACAGAACTAGGGTTTTCAACCGTAAATTTCACATTACCTTGATTATTTCACCTTCGCGGATCTTAGAAGCTTTGAAATCTGCTGTTCTTTGATCTTTCCGTGCAAAATTCCAAAAAATTATGTCGCAAAATATGATTGCTTCAGATTTGCAAAAAATTGCAGATTCTAATTTCGGAGCTTGATTGCGAGCTTGAACCGGAGATTTTGCATAGCTTTGATTGGCGATTTCAGAGATTGAATCCGGTGTTTAGTAGCATGAATTCGGGATGAGTTTGAAGAGGAATAAAATTCCTTGATTTTTGGGAGGAAGGAGATCTGATAGTTATTTGGGAGGAGAGAGAAATTCAGGTTGACCCATTTCTGTTATAACCCAATTTTTACCCATTATCAGCCTATGTTCCAATTTTGCAATCAGGTCCTATATTTCAAATCTCTTCCTACTTATTGCAACTTGGTTCCTGGTCTCACCATTTGCTATGGTGAGACGGTCTCACAGGAGTTTTTCTCATGGTAATTTCCTTATAGACTTAGAATCCTATTCCAGTTAAAGTTTGGTTTGTTATAGCCCTATATATTGTAAACTTAACAGATATAAGTTTACAATATATATATATGTATGTATATACATACATACATATATATATATATTGTAAACTTATAGGGCTATATATTGTAGCTCTATATATAAGGTAACTAACCTTTATAACGTTTCCTACAAGGAAAGGGTTATTATTTCCTTAACAGATGTCAATTTCACTCATTGTAATCGCTATTAGGCATTTTTTCAATCATATTGAGATGGTTGATTTTTTTTAAAAAAAATTATTAAAATGACAATTGTTATGAACATGAAAAGAATCCACTTTCAAGTTTTTCCCCATTCGTTTACATCCTCGAGCCCAAGCTAACCAACTAGCTAGATAGAGAGCATGAAATGTTCAGGGCCGTGATCCCATAATTACGTGGACTCTGGCACCCAGAATGCAGCTGGCAAAATGGAACAGCCCAACCTAGAAAGAAACAACCTTTTAGTCCACAAAAATTGAAAAAACAAACAACTTTTTGTCGCCTGATCTTTATTGTATTCCAGAATACTACTTCCTCGATCGTATTCTAAATTGTTTATTTATTTTCTATAGTTAAATTTTATCAAGACCTTAAATATAAATTAATATATAAATAATAAATATATTATGAGAGATATGATTAAATTTATTTTAATATATATTTTTTAAATATTAATTTTTAATATAATATTATTATACATAACTAAAAATATTTACAATAAAATATTATTGTTAAAGGTCGTTAAAAAGTAAATAAATAATTTAGAGTCGACGGGATTGGGATTAATAAATAATTTATGAGCATATTTAAATTGTTTATGTACTGCGAAACTGATTGTATATAGAAAGACCTAACCAATTATTTGGACCTAAAACACAGTACCAAATTAATTATGTCTTCCGAGGCTTTCGGTTAGCCAGTAAAATCAAAGGCATGCATTGAACAAATAGACAATTGGAGCACTCCTAGCCAGTAAGAACACATATATTTGACGGGATTCTGTATCCAATATCAGTGATTTCACAGGATCCATAGTTTCTGGGCACATTATTGTTTGATTCCCATGAATCCTTCCAATAATAGTAGCTAATGTATATGATTTGTATGCTCACATAATTATACTCGCTCTGTCTCAGCCATTTCTGTAATTTACTTATTTATTTAATCAAAATTGGTTAACTTTTACCTCAAATTCAAATCGATAAATAAGTTAGGATATTGTCGTGTGATATTGTTAGATTTGTAATCGAATGAATTTTCAAAATATCAATTTTTTATAACTTGTATTTTTACACAATTATAGACATTAATGATTAAACTTTTTTTGAGTCGACTTGTGCAGAATTGGGTGGGACAGAGGGAGTAGGAATAAAAAAGGCAATAGACACGTAAGATTGATGGCCAATGCAAGAGTCGATGTAACGTGGATATATTTCGGATGGACTTAATTTAATCCCCCCGTTGGAAAATTAACAAAGTATGATCTATGTGTACAGATTCATAATCCTGTTATTACTTTTGTCACAAGTAATTTAATTAGTGCTCCAGCAATGGTGTGGAATCAGTTCAATCAAAGATTCCATGTAATATTTTAAAGAGCTAATGAGTACGATATTTGAGTTTAAATAAATTTGGACATCAGCCTACCCATCTTCTCGCTGTAGTTTTGTGAATTATTAGATGAAAGAGGCAATAATGGGAGCAAAGAAGCAGCCACATAGGGCACCCTATCCCTAGCTAAGGGCATATAATGGCCTCCAATTAAGGCGAGCGGCGGTGTCTAAATCTGAGGAACACTAACATTTCAGTCACCTGTTCCCTCCAACAAAGTCATTGATGACTCACATGCCAAACTTTAAGTACAAATCCACCACATAAAATACTACGTTTGCAGTTCATCTGATGTACCAATGTCAGCTTCACAGACAATCCTTGTGGAGGGGAGGGGACCAGTAATGCAGCATTAGAAAGTAATTAAGAACTCTGATGCTCTACAATTAAATAGACGCCAGCTAGCCAACATCTATCTTTAATCACCATAGAAACTAAGTGGCTGAATCGAAACTCTGGAACAAAATCAAGCTAATATGATGCTCGTACACGAACACGATAAACATTTTTTCCAGCACTTGCGTGTTTTTGGAGGATCCACGGCATTCACAAGTGTCGATAAAACAATCTGTGACGCGCTACAAAGTGCCTCTAATTGATGTGCGTTTTCAAACGCCCTTTACAGTATGTTTATGGGTCTCGATGAATCTTTGCATTTTACTCAGATTTGCTGGCTGGGATTGGGATTGGGATTACAGTCCATATGCGCACGCTATTGATGCCAGTGTAATAAAACAATTGCGTGAGCCGGAAAGAAAGGGGAAAGTTTGATTTTCTGATAGTGATGGGTAACTTGCAGATGAATCGAAATTAGTTCTTAATTTGGCGTAGGAATAGCACAAGCCCGAAAGGGAACATTCAGGAAATTTATACTTGCACGCTCAATATTTGACGGTCTCAAACTTTGACAGCCCGTGCCTCTAAGAAGACTACATTTTGCTTCGCCTTACTTTACGCATAGTATACCAAATGACCCTTATATAAGCCTAGCTCTAACTAACTCACTAACTATCCCATATCTATGATATAATCATGCTACCACTAACCATTACACTCCCCCACTGCTAACAACTCTAATTACAAATAAGTACCAAGTCCTACATTCTAGCTACAATCACAAGATTTATTACTTTGACTGAGCAACAAATTTAACTTTAACTTGGACTAATTCAAACTAGAGTAAAACTTAAATAACAACTATTTGACTGAGCATCATACTCCTCCAGTACTGATCTATTTGACTGAGCATCATACTCCTCCAGTACCTTGTCTAAGGAATGTTTGCAATCTAAGGATCATGTTTCCTTCCACAGATTCTCGGAGCTTCCTAATCCGGTCCAGGGGCTTATTAGGCTGGACCAAATTGGTACTCCTTCCCTACGGATATCCTAAACTAGCTCGGATGCTACTAAATTTCAATCTTTTGGTTGCAGGTACTAGGATGGTTCTGCTGTTACTGCGGTTACTGGGGATTACTTGGGACTCAAATCACTATGGATGGATCAATCCTCCTTCAACTCAAGCTCACCTGAATGGGATCCTATGGGATGGCTCACCTGAATGGAATGGCTCATCACACAAGTCTCCTGGAATTCCAAGTGTATCAAGAACAGTTTTTGAAGACTAGCAAATCCTTTTGAAGACACAAGTTTTGATGGAGCTAGCAACGATCATTCTTCATCAGTGGAGTCACATTGAATTAGGGCATAACGAAAGCTCACAACACTGAGGCCATTCATTTTCTAACTGCTCGTCTTCTGTTCCAAAATTTAGATGATATGCTAATGGTTATCCTCTCTCTGACTGATTTGTGTTTCGTTTTTTTCGATTCACTAAGAAGTTCGAGAGATCATCCTATAGCATCTCACATACTCTAGCTCATTCTTTTGGAAGCAATTTATGGTTGCTTCAAGAGCAATATGCTCAGTCTGTACAGTAACTTAGCCTTGGCTTCTTTTATTTTGTTTATTACGGCCCGGGAAGGCCAATATAATTTCCCCCATCTATGGATGGTTTATTTTTTTAAAAAAAAAAGTACTGATCTATTCCCTCATTTTCCCTTATTCTCAATACTAGTCTTTCGTTTTAGCTTAACGGAAGCAAACTTTGTTTTCTTTGTATATAATTATGCAACTCTCTTATATTTGAATAGATCTATAAACAATAATATTATCGTATGTGATATTGTAGGATTCGTCATAGTAAGTAATTCCTCAGTATCGATTTTTATTTGTGGTGGTTAAACATATGAACGGTCAAGTATGTTTCTTGCAAACTGTGAAAAAGACTTTGTGATCTTAGTTTGAGACGGAGGGAGCATAGGGCCTCTAGCCTGCGATCAATAATGGCGCAAACAGTTATGCGAACTGATCTGTAGTGAGGAAAAATATCTGGATTCGAAAACCAGAAATTAGTTCAGAGGTTCGGTATCTTCGTTTCGCGAGGACAAATTAATAATCCTTCTAATTTTGAAAAGGCAAAGGTCAAATTTACCTGTTTAACCAACTGAGATCAATCTGAACAATTTTCCCAAAAATGAAAATCTATTAAACTCTCTTTTACATAAAAATAATCATGTAACAATTTAAAAGTAACTTACGATTATTTTCTGCAACACTGGCTAGTTAAACTAGATGGTTTTCAGTACAAAATGGCAACAGTAATTCTGATCGAAAGATCTTGTCTGATGGTAATTGATTGTAAAGGATGTTTTTTAAAATAAAAACTGATCCACTTGTCAAGCACAAAAAAGCTGAAACAAAACAAGAAGACCAAAACCCTCGTTTTAATTTTCATCTTTAGTGCACCTAAGTATACGAGCAAAAGAGGGTTAATATATAGATATTGGCCATAGTGATCATGAGCAATATCATAATGACAATATATTTAGCCTTTTATCATACTATATGTGTAGGGAAGGATATTCCTATGTTCATTGCAAGATCTTTTCCCAACTTATATGGTAACAAGAGATTTGAGTATAAATTAAATGCTAAGCCTAGTCCCATTTTTTTATTAAGGAAGATCAAATAAGGATTAATCAGAAAAAAGTAGTCAAGAATGATCTTGAGTGAAAGATGGCAAATGTTTTACCTATGAGTTGGTTGTTTCTGGTTATGTGCACTTGTCTACTTTTCTACCAATAATTGGGGTTCATATGCCTTAGTTTATTTAGATTTAGGGCACCAATGATGGGTTTAATCTAGTGGCTGCCAAGCTTTCCACGTCTAAAAGAGAAGCTATTGTTCTTCTTCTGTGGACTGCCCACCAAGTACTCCAAGAACAAGCATACATGGATGGATATATACTTCCTTCGTTTTTCTATTTATGACACCATAGATTTAGATGCTTAAATTTAGATGAACAAAATGAGTGGATGAAATTGAATGTAGAAAATAAAAAGTACAATGAGTGGATGAAATTGAATTAATCTTGCCAAAAATGGAAAGGGTGCCAAATAAAAGAAAACATCTATTTATATTATGTGTGTCATAAATAACAAAACAGAGAAGTATCATATTTTAAAAGATATTTTTAACTTAAATGGGTAAATATACTACGTAGTTTATATTCATATTTGACTTTATTTGCATTTTATAAAAACAAAACTCAATTTATTTTCATTCATTCATTTATATTTGTAAATAGTAAATGAAAGAGAGATGTGTGAGTGGTATAATATTGACGGACTCATTTCTATAATGTGGCAGTGCTTATGTTCGACCCGACTGTTCTACTCAGGATATGGGTAAGAGATTTAATGATGAATTTCCTTTGTCAGAAAGTGAGAATGTAACCGACTATTGATGAACTTCATATCTCCATCACTTTGAAAAATGTTAAAGGTGGAAGAGAACTGATTTTCCACAAAGTTCTCAATGGTTTAAGTGATGATAAACATTCCAAAACTCATACTTACAGTAAAGAGGTTGGTAAAACAACGAGAGTCGGAATAATCATCAAAGAAAATAGCATAGTAAGAGAAACCATCAGTAGATAAAACAATAGAGGTCCCCCATAAATCACAATGAACAATATCATGAAACATGGCAACATGATCCTTGTCATTATAAGATAAATGTTCCCTTTAGCCTTTTCACATCTATCATAAGGGGCCGGTTTAGGCAAAATCGATGAGGCAGATAAAGAACCAGAAGCATGCAAAGCAAAAATAACAGAATATGGAATATGACCAAGCCTAGCATGCTAGGTTTTAGAAGATGCACGCAACTTATTTGATTCAACGATAGACAATAAAGAATATGCACCATAGTCTAAAACTTAGAGTCCATTTTCAGTATGACCATGGCCTAAAATTTCTCCAGTGTTATATGCCGAATAATAAATAAGTAATTATCAGAGCAAACAACTGAGTTTGAATCCCGAGTTAACCTGCTAAGCGAAAGTAAATTTTTAGAGATATCAGACACAAGAAGCACATAATAAAGGTATATGGTATTGGAAATCTGAGAATCGCCAACAGTAATATGGAGAGAGTCATTACTAACAATGACACAGTCATATCATGATAAGGGATCACATGACCAACAATAGTGGGCATGACACCCTGTGTTTAGTGTGCCAGAGTCTACAAATCATTTGGATCCATAATGCCTTTGATTACAAGAAGAAGACATCTGAAAAGATGCAACTGGGTGGGTTTTTGACTATCTGAACGAGCCCGTGAAGACAAAATGAGCAAAAGAATAAGGTGAGGTTGCACCCGAGTGGAGCTACGCGCAACTGAAACCATGCACCAGTGAAGCTACGCACACGTGAAACCATGCGCATCTAGAGCGAATATAGCTTGAAATGACGGATCTGGAAAATTGTCAGAAACGAACGTTGTTGGATAAGGAACGCCAAAAAATGTCGAATAGGAGACCACCTAAAAGGAAGTGTTGCTGATGCCGGGGAGAGAGTGTTAGAGCAAAGATGCCATAAAAATGACTAGAGAGCGCCGAAAATGAAAGCTTTGGAGAACATTCGGATAATACAGATAGTGAACGTGCCAGACAACTTGTGGACGGGTTGGAGAACATTAACAAAGCCAAAAAAAGGAACTTAGAACCTTGGAAGAAAGGATACCAATAAGGGAGAGACCGAGAGGAAATATGCCTTAAACTTAGAAGGCGCGGGGTCAGTACCGCTTTGATACTATGTAAATCGTAAAGTCCTTAATAATTATTATATCTTTGAAGATAAATCCCTTAATAATGAAAGCTATTTTATTCATGATAAATGTAGATGATAGTAGGATTACAAAAGTGCTGATATGATATAAAATAAACATTAAGTCCATTAAGCATTTCACCCCATTGATCAATACAAGAACCACTAAGTCGACATTTATAAATGAAATCTAAAACCTTGATAGTGTATATAACTAGGGTGTTTTTTCAAATAAGATGCGTTATGTCCTCATATGTTGACCTATCATCTTGACACATAACTTATACTTACTGACTTTATCACTAGAGAGTATTTCCGACCACCATTAGAAATTCCTTTTTATAGGTTGGGCGCTCAAAGACACCACGAACAAATCTCATCAAACTCTAGAAATCTTCAATGAATCCTTCACAACTTAATATCAACGCCATATGTGGGGATTGAACCGCAATCGCTTCATCTTTTCATCTGTTCTTTTCATTCTTTCCCTTACTCTTCTTGCACACACTCGCTCTCCTTTTAATATCTATATATACTGGTGAGGAAACAAAACAATGAAAAGTAGAAAGTAAATACACACATAATTCAATCATAAATATACAATAAGTGTTTAGTGATGAAGAAAAATATACTCGTGATACATGTACATGTGTGCATAGGGTGTGAGGTGTGTGTGGGTGTAATAATGTATGTGTCTCCTTTTGAATATCAATGTCTTCTTCACATCAAGCACTTTAAGTGGAATCCAACTCTTCCTCAACAAATGGTTTGTTTCCCTCTTCACTGAAGTGGAAGTGGGTTTCTCTTTCACCACCTAACCCTCTGAAAATAACCATTAAAGTAAAAAAAAAAAGCCTTAGAATCCCATTAAGAAACAAAGTTTGAGATTCCTTTTCATCTTTTGAGGTGGGCTCTCACAAATCCAAGTGCCCAAGCTGTTTCTTCTGTTTTAAGAGCAATGCCCTCGTCCCACCCATTATGCTACCTTTCTCTTTGTTTAAGGTTCCTTGGATCTTCCATCCTTAACTATCTATTACTAATTACCCCTCCCACTTGTCATCCGCAAATGGAGCGCGTCACTTATATTGTTCGCAATCTGTAATCTGTGACCAATACCATATGCATGCAAGTTGCGGCCATGGATATTTAAGAAACTAGCTAAGACATCTCCAAAAGAAGGACGTGGGTTCTATCGGAGCGATAACGTGGGAGGTCGTGTATATACGAGCATATATACGTGACCGCACAATCGTTATAAGGCCCAGCGCATAAACTCGGTGAAAAAGACTAATGTACTGCTACGTCTTATGTTTGGAGTGTCACAGGTAGGGCTTAAAGTGCTGTAGGCTGTCCAGTTGGGGTCATATCATAACCACATAGATTAGAGTTGGCTAATAAGGAATCATAGTAGAGCTTTATATTAAGCTGGCAACACTACATGTGCCATATTATGCCCATTGTTTTTCTATAGGCACTCTTAGAACAGCTACCCACCCTATTATGGCATTGTCATTGCACAGTGATAACAACATTATACCAATATTAGTTGACTGCAAATAATTGACCATGCTCAAGGAGTTTTTTAGCATATACAAGAGTCCTGCATTACTAAATAAGGAGAGGAAAGAAGTACAATTTGCATTCCTTGAAATGCAGGGCGTCTGAATTTGAATCCGAGACTTCCACCGATCAAACAACTTGCTTGAATTACAGCATCCAGCTGGGTTAAGGCCAGTTGGTTGTTTATAACAATTTCCACGAATTGGTGACTTCTGTACTAAGTTAAAGGGAGTGCTATGAAGTTTGTTTGCATATACCACAGGTGTTAAGGCGCCACACATGCGGATCTAAAGAGATGCATGAGAAGTGAATCACAGGGAATCAGGAATGGCAATCTTTACATAAAGTGGTGCAACTTTTCTGCCACGAGTATAGTTTATAGCTATGCATATTCTTCATTTCATAAAAAAGAAGGGGGGAAAAAAGGAAAAAAGAGAACTTTGCTTTCGTTGGTTTTCATGCTAGATTTGAAGGGTAAATTTAAGTGGCGAATGCTTCTTCTTTATCAATCTTAGTACTCAATTACAGGTTAGCAGGTAAAGTATACAATTAGTATGCTCTAAAGCCCAAAAGAGAAGTACATTTGTGCTAATTATCTAGTCTGATTAATACTCTGATCATGAGCAGCCCTTGTGTTTAGGTGTGTCTTTACAACTATAAAGAGCCCATTATTGGATGTGTTAGAGTGAGTGGGAATAATTAATGAGTGTGAATTTGATTAATTCAGCACTAATTGAAAACTTTGGCTAGTTGGTTCTGGAAATTATCATCCAAGACTTTGTATTTGACTGGCCTAAAGTTGTAAACCTTTGTGCTTCTTTATCATGTGCTGCCCTATATATTATGGACTGGGTTTAGGGATATGATCTGAGACCACCTCCTACGTGTACGACTAGGAAACAATGTGCATGCAAATGCTAATTAATACAGTGCAATTCAGTTTAATTATTGTAATTAAACCGGAACATCAGGGAAGAAAACTAGCCCCATTAGTCTGGAAGAAAGTCTTCCTGGACTTGTCTTACCATAATTTACAATAGGACAAGAGACTACATAACGTTTTAAAAATACATCATGTCATTTATCACCCTTAAACAACTTTATTAATTTAGACCCCCTGTTTTACCATAAAATTAAATGAAAACTGTTTCACTCAATTCTTTGGACCAGCTAATTAAGAACTCAAAGTACACATGGTAAAGCCAGGTTGCCAGGTTGGACTACTTGGATTGGAGTCACTCCCTACATGCATTTGAGCATATAATTTAACTTGACGAACTGCTTTAGCAGTACAAGCACCACTCTTTATTTAAACTTATGTTTTACCATATCCTCCAAAAATGGAAAACATTCAATTGTGATGATGTTTGATGGCTTGTCTGTTTAACTTTTTTATTATGATCTCTGAAAAGTCGAACTGTGCTATTTATGCATATAACTTTAGCCATAATTAAGAGTAATATTTGGTGGTTTTAGTGAAAATGGGAGAGGGTTTAAAGCCAAATAATTAATGAAGAGGGGAAAAGATAGTAGGAGAAACCCTTTTTGGAGGATAACAAAGGGAAAGGAAACATATGTAATGGGAGCTAGCGCAGAGAGACGACAACGCCTCATCTGATCCTCTTATCTGCAAAAATGCAGTACTACATTTTTTTTTTTTTTAATTTAAACCATCCGAAGATGGGGGGACATTTATAGGCTCCCCTAACCGTAAAGATGGCTAAAACGCCTAGGAGTTCATACATGATTATATAGGAAACTTCCTTGTGATAATCCGAGAACTATCTGAAAATCCTGATTGCAATTGCTATCAGATAAAATTGAACTATCCACATTTAGCCTAGTAATGCAGATAATGCTAGTATTGTATCTTTCTATATGTATAACTTTCCGCTGTTTTCCATGAACCAATCGGCGAATCGAGAATCGAAACCCCAGTATGTCCGTGAAAAACAAGCAAAATGAGATATAATTAGAAAGATAGTCTCTGCCTAAAGTTTTTATGTGTGTGAGAGCTCGATCAAGTACTACATTAATTCAATAAAAATGCCAACATCTTTTCTCGGATTGGCTTCATTAACCAGTTTGGTAGTGGCCACGTGTATATATAATTAATATATCTAGTTAAGTATATACTTAAATGGAGTTAACTGAGAACTCCCTCGGTTTCAATATAATTGTCACCACAAATTAGGTGGTGTTTTTTTTGCTGTAAGTTGAAATGTGCGGAGGAAATTGAGTGAAAAAAGTCAAAAATTTAATGAGTTGTTGAGAATGATGTACCTTCTGGTATAAAAGAAAATGTGATAAATTTATAAAAACATACAAATATGATAAGTGTACAAATTTAAGAAAACAAAGGGAGTATTATACCACACTATGACAAAAGGGGCCTATTATAACACTTATATAGGGATACTTTTATAAGAAATGTGCTAACAAATGAACTCCCTCCGTTTTTTTATTTATGCCACCATGGGTTTAGTTGCTTGGATTTATGTGAAGAAAATGAGTTGATGCAATCGAATGTAGAAAGTAAAAAGTAGAATAAGTGGATGAAATTGAAGGAATCTTGCCAAAAATGGAAAGGGTGTCAAATAAAAGAAAACATCTATTTATAATAAGTGTGTCCTAAATAACAACAGCGGGAGTATAATAGGGTACGTATAAAATTAAACATCCTAATATTGCGGGACACATATTAAAAGTGTCCCGATATATAATTATATGTATAATTAGGACATTACAAAACGACCAAATATTAAAATTATTGGGACATTTATAAATGTCCTAATAGATGTATATTATGACACTTATAAATTAAACGTCCCAATACATATGTAATCAGGACATAAAAAAACGACCTAATATAATAGGACGCATAAAAACAACCATATATCTTGTCCATAGAGTCGTTTATCATAATGACTCAATATCTATAGGGATTCGCGATAAGGGAACACCGGGACATTTTAGAAGTGTCATATGAGTGAAAGTGCCCCCAATAGAGATCTATTGGGACACTTTTAAGCATTCTAATACTCCCTCCGTCCCAGTTTTTTTGCACTTATCACTATTCATTTGGTCAAACTTTTTTAACACCTATTTTATAAGATTATTTTTTCATAATTTTTAATATGCACAATTAAATATAATAATGGTCAAAATTAATTTGGTCAATATAAAAAGTCAAATTTGTAAAAAAAATAGTTAGATCAGAGGGAGTAGGGTTTTTGTGTGGTAGTGTAGTGTTTTTGAGAGTGCTTAGTTACGTAGAATATGGATAAGTATGTACCTTCCATTATTTATAGTTTATTAGTGTACCATCAACTCGATTTAGTGTGAACTTATTCTTTAGTATGAATTATAATTTTTTATTAAAAAAACACTAAAACCCTTACTTGTTAGCAATAAGTGAAATATATTTTCTCGATTTATTATATTGTTTCTAGCACTAATAGACACGGAGATTATATGGAAAATGAATGTATGGAAGAAAAATGATAAAGAACATAAAAATAAATGATAAAATAAATTTTAAATGGACGAATGAGAATAGACTGATTTTATTTTAAAATAGGAATAGAGCATGTATGAATAAAATTGTGGA
Source organism: Rubia yunnanensis (assembly GCA_037428765.1). Classification (NCBI taxonomy): domain Eukaryota; kingdom Viridiplantae; phylum Streptophyta; class Magnoliopsida; order Gentianales; family Rubiaceae; genus Rubia; species Rubia yunnanensis. The sequence goes on from CM075067.1 coordinate 74,033,254, forward strand.
ACTTTCAGAAAAAAAAATAGTGAAATAAAGGAAATCTTAATATAATTAAATAAACATCTATAGATATAAATTAAAAGGCAAATGATTTAGCTGCTCCATTCAATCATTTTATGCTCCATTTGTTTCTTGGTATTTGATAGCATGTGTGTAGCTGTTTGAATTTATGATAAATGAAATGAGTGAATGAAATTATATTTGAAAAGAAAAAAAAAGGATGAAATTGAAATATTTTTTGCAAAATAAAAAATGCGCTCATATAAAAACAGTTAAAAAAAGTGTGCCAAGTAGTGAAACAAAGGTAGAATATCCCTCTGTTCTTCTGTATATGACACTATAGATTTAGATGTTTGGATTCAAATTAATAAAATGAGTAGATAAAATTCAATTTAAAAAGTAAAATGATATCGGGAGTGGATGAGATTGAAGAAATTTTGCAAAAATTAAAATACATGTTAATATAAAATAAACAACTTAAAATGAAAAGTGTGTCATACTGAGGCGGAACATAGGGGTGGCCCAGAAGTGTCTAGCTACCCCAATTTGTTTTTTACCTTGAATCATTTTTATTCATTTATTTATAAAGTGTATTATTTATTTTATTAATGATAAAAAACAGCCCCCCTATAAAAATATTCAAGTAGTTTATAATGGTTGGGTTCTTTAGTTTTGTTTTAGAGTTAAAAAAATAGAATTTATTCTTTATCCATTTAATATTTATTAAAGTTACATTTGAAATTAGTTTAAACAATTTTATTTAACAATAATATTTTAGTTTAGATTAGGATTTGATTTTCCTTTTCTAATACCAATATAGTATAAATATATTTTTTGATATCTTTCAAGAATAAAATATATATATACATATATAAATATATATATATATATATATATACAAACAAAAATTTAGTGAACCGTATTTAATTTTGTAAATCAACTATTTATGTTAATTAAAGTGTTTAAATTATCTATTTAAATTTTTATTTCATAATTATTCTTTGCTTATACCTATTTTCAAAATATGTTAAAGAGAAAACCGATCAATCTATATTTCTTAATTAAAAAATAACAATATTATTGAAAACGATACACAACATACTATTTCAATTACTTTATCTATGTTTAGTATTTAGTTTTATTCTTTAACTTTTGAATAAATGAATTTAATTTACTTTGTTATTATAATGGTTGACTCAAACTTAATTATGTATATATATTTCGGTCCCTTAAAGGAACTTTCTTGTTCCGCCCCCGGTGTCATGTACTCCCTACATTCCACCATTAGTTGCTTGATTGTATTTTGAAGAGTCTTCATGGGGTACCATGAGAACTGTATCCCCAGTGATATTTTGTGTATTCTATATTATATGAATCTGTATTATTCTCTATATTAGTGTGCATTATTATAATTTGTTTGAAATTATCATATAAATATTGTAATGCATAAATAATAGAACTAAAATGCACATTCACTATATATACAATGCATATACATAATACACCAAGGATAAAGTATAACAATTGTTTGACTATATTCTGGTCACTAATCTATTTATTATTAACTGGAACTTGAATTTAGACCACATTCATCGATATTAAATAAATGCATGTGACACCTCCACTTTCTATTGCCCAAATGCTGCAAACCCTTCTTGCCGTAACTCTTCTTCTTTTTCAATTTTTACTATCTTTTCATTAACGGAGATGACAAATAACAGTTTAGGTTGTAACATGACTCTTAGCAAAACTAAGTTTGCTGCATAGTTTTGATACACACGTAAAATTCACACACACTCACAACAAACCCTTCTTTTTTTCCATTAGCAAGAACTATTGATCACAAGAAAAAACACAGAAAATGCGTAAATACATAATTGCATGTGAAAACTACATTTTTAGTGCTATTTTTTTCCTCCTAACTCCACGGAAGAGTACATATTTAAATACAAGACTATAACAATAATTTCTAAATTCTTGCCACAACTCCTACTTCCTAGCAACTAAGTATTCCTAATCTTGCCACTAGATTAACACCAACTACACGATTAATCCATTGCTTGTATTTGAGCAATTTACTTAACTTAAACTATGACTAATTCAAACTAAAGTAAAACAGTAAATAATAGACTAGTGGAGGAGCCTCTATTAAAAGCGGTTCCATTGGACAATGAAAGTCACTTTTGGGGTAACTTCTCTGGACATGACTTCCATTGATGAGGATCAAAGGTGGTTCCTGGAACCGCCTTCTAATGAAGCAATGGAAGGCGGCTCAAAACCGCCTTCTAACGTTAGGGTGGAACCACATTATATTAGTTTTGAGCTCGAAACGACCTCAATGTCGTCGGAGAAGGAATCCTGTTTCGAACTCGTAACTTAAGTCACACCCTCGGATCGTTGAGGTTGTTATGGACTTGGAACCCCATGAAAGCCCATGGATGTAGTAATGTGTTCCAGACTCGGAACGTGAAGAAATCTATCGGATCTGTATAGTAGTTACGAGCTCGGGATGCCATGAAATCTCATAGATGAAGTAATGTCTTCCAGACTCAGAACGTGAGGAAATCTATCGGATATGTATAGTTGTTACGAGCTCAGAATTCGCACGACTTCCGAGCTCGGACGTATTTTCTGTTCCCAATCTGTGAGGTATATTTTTTAATCATTTAATGCTTTATTTTAATTTCTGGACTCGAAACAGATATTGGATCTTGTCTTTCGAGTTCGTAACATTGAATATGATATTTGATAAAAATAAAGAAAATGGACAAACAGTGGTTCCAAATTCGGAACACCATTCGGAAAGTATGGTCAAATTCCTGCAATTCATAAAATTAGGCTATACGAAAGCCTCAAATACCAGGTCAAGATACACCAAAATAAATTGTCATTTACACACTATTCATAAAAAACCTATAGACTATGCTAGGGTAGCAACAATTTATAAATAGGAATAGAAATCCAAAAAAAATCTATTCCAATGACAATGTATTCATAAATACTAGCTACTTATACCACTGCTAAATTGGAATTTCCAATGGAATAGGAATGGGCATTGACAATATACCTTGCCAAGCAATTTCTTGCCATGTTGATATCATTTTGCGAATACGGTTTCTCATCCTCTTTAAAAAAAACTGTGTTTTTGGCAATGTTATTAATATGTGCAATAAACCTACATCATTGAATCAATGGAAGAAGATCTAATTCAAATCTTACGTCTTTGATTTCAAGAAAATCCATACTGATTTATTGAAGACACTCCAGCGCATATAGCATAACGTAATACCCACACTCCCAATTCTTTGCTTTTTTCTTGTACTAATGAATACAAAAGAATTAAATAATCATATCAAAACTTTAGAATTGAAGAATCAAATTGAATTTTGAAAATGGAAAAAAAGGTTCACCTTGATCTCGACTATCTCCAAACCCTTTTTACTAGATTCGGTGGGAATAGTGATAGAAGCATCTAAAATCTTAATAAATGACCCGGAAGGTATATGATGTAGAGGATCCATCCAATAAACGCGGTTCTTCTCCAGGACACTAAATATTAATCTCCAATGGTCCCTACAAGAATGTGATACATAAAAATAACCCAAAAAATATGTTATTTTGATTAGATTTGATCTTTGGCCATTACCTCTCAATGTATGGGGAGACAAATATTTTTTTATTTGTTCATCCAAGACTTTTGCGGATGTAATCGACCCGCTCTTTTATCATATTTTCGATTTCTTGTGTCATCACCGGGCACAATATCATATCCACCCTTTCTCCGTTTGGTTGGTAAAATAATACATGTACCTTTCAAATATAATGGGAAAATGAAAACAATTTGAAGCTAAAAAATTATTCCAACCAACAACGAAAGTATTTAGTACTTACAATACGTATAAGGACATTATGATTTGATTGACTTGGTCACACCTCCACAAGTCTTCGCAGTCACTCCATGTGGCAACTATCTCCCTCTTTTGACCAAATACACATTCATTTCCCAAAAATGTGTAGGTTGAATTGACTTGGTGTCCGCAATCAAATCACACAAGACTCTAACAAAGTGCGGTGATTCCTTCAAAACTTATGCCCTTGTGAGTGTAGGCTTAGCCTTCTTCGGTGTTGTGTGAATTATTACCGGTGCCGTTTTAGGCCTGGCCTTCAAATGACCATTCTTTGTAGGGTCCACATAGATTAGGCGACGAGGCCATATGAGAAATAGTCCTTCAGTGGTTCCCACGTGCTTGAATTGGACATCTCGAATTGACAACAGGGTGTTGAGAACTAGTGGCTTCTCCAGTGAGACTCTACATATCTCATCTTGATTTGGTACGGAATGATGATGTCGCATTGACTCGTGCAAAATACCATGGGCAATGTGGATCAGCCTACCATTGTTTGCTTAATTAATGTACAACTCACACAAATGTGATGTTTACAACAACAAAAAAATTAAGTCAAACAATTGAAGGTAAATAAAAATTAATATGATTGTTGCTATAAAATTCTGACCTTTTTTTGGCGGACATGATAGCGAGGTCAAGATTATTGACTTTATCTCCTTGCAGAGGTAGAATAGGTTTGAGATTAACCTCTGTATCTCCTGGTGAATGGCGGGATCCTCTAGGAGGCGGAGTCCAATCCTGTGTTAAATCAGCTAAATCTTCGGGTACGGGGAGACCGATGTGTTCAATTAACTTGCGGATCAAGATATCTTGTTGCTCGATCTTTTTGTCTTGTACTAGCGTTTCCTTCTGCAAGATGTTGTATGGCCGGAGAATTCTAAGCACATCCCGTTGTGATTAGAATGATCCAATGCCTCTTGAACGCCCTAAATGATCGTGTTTTTCCGTAGACTCGCTGAGAATGTCGTGCTTACCCGTGCCAACAAATTGCCCTTCCAATTGTGCCTGCTTTAATTTAGCCTACAATGGAGTGTTATATAAAACAATTCCGTTTACTATCTAGTATTTCAATAGTAAAATAGTAAATATATTATAGGTTCTTACCACTCGTTCGGCAATTTCTCGCTCGGCAATTTCTCGCTCGGCAATTTCTCGCTCAGGTTCGTTATCGTATTCACCTTTGATGTTTTGGCGGTTAATCAGGAATAGATCGAACTGTTCAATTTCTTCCTTATCCATGGGTATTATTGATAATCTTGCCTTCTCCTCGGTAATTCCCTTGCTAATTTCTATTTGCACATTTCTCTCAAAATGTTGCTTTATTATTTGTAGAGCCGCCAATCCATATCCCCCACGACTCTTACGATGAGGATTTTGTTTTCCTTTGCAAACCATCGCTTTTCACTCCTCATACCCTACATTTGTAGATAATAGTGATTATTTCAAATCAAAGAAATATAATGTGTTGGAATAAAATAAACAACGTTTATTTGACATTTTCACCATTCTCCAAAGCTTACCTCCTGTGGATCTCCCAACTTTCGGGTTGAATATGTGTATATATCAACCATGGACGATCCCCTTTCTTACAAGAAAAAATAAAATCATGTGATAAGGTATATTTGTGCTCCCTCCAACTCTTCGTCATCATGGTCGTTGCCCTTTTCTTTTAATCATCTAGATCTGGGGCATCGATCTCAAATGGTCTTTAAGTGGTTGAAATTAAAGGTATTTTCATATTTACATTTGTGATTAAATCATTTCAATTTCACCGATATAATTGTAGGTACATTGCACTCCGTCCATAAGACGTCTTTATATTGTTTAGGAACCTCATGCCAGCTATCGTACTTGATGTCTACCATTGTTCTACCGACCTTCCCTACCCAACTAGACCATTTAGCTTGTTCCTCCAATATACACTTTCCGAATTTGGTCAAAACCAACAAAGTTAGTCCCTTTCTAGCCATTCTTCTTTCTAATGTTCTACAATGAGTTCTAGCAACCCACCTCCGACCTCTCCACCTCATTGTCATTAATGCCTAGGTTTTGTGAATTTCCAGATATTGGATGCACATGTCCATCACTAGTCCTCTTCCGAGACATTATGCTACCTAAGAACATACATCAAAATCAAAAACTAATATACATAATCTAAGGTTTTATTTTTAACGAATGAAAGACTATATATATATATATACATATTGAAGAAATAAAATAACACCATCAAGGTATAATAACCCTATGTAAATTTCTAATAGTAGAACAAGGGGAGATGGTGGAATTTGTACCTTTTAATCCTAGTAATTGAAAGTAGAACAATCTTGAGCCATGAAAACCCTAGCCCATGGATTACCTTTGTTTATTGAACTCACTTTTGGGCATTTGATGTGTAGATCACATATGTAGTAGGGGTTTAATGTTGTTATATACATAGATGAATATTGGGCGAAGAAATGGTGATTGAAGGAAAGATGGAAGAAGGAATGAGGGTTTTTGAGGGAGAAAGTGGAGGGAATTCACGCTTTTATCAAATGGGTATTAAATGCCCATTTGAAAACCGTCTTTTATGCACTATGGCCGACAGTTAGTTCCAAGTTCAGAAATAGCTTTCTCACTCAGAACATGATCTTTCCTACAATTTGTGTAGAAGACTGAGTTCCGGACTGGAAACGTAGTCTGTATTTTAAAAAAATACTGCAACGGGCAAATCATTTCAATTTGGCCAATGAGAAAATTCCCCTTCTTCCAAACGATTCCCAAACCCTAACTCTCTTCACATTCAAATTTCCATAATCAATCATTCCAAGGTATAGAGGTCGAGGTGCCGGTGGTGGGGCGGGTGATGAGTCATCAAGGAGTCATCAACCACAAAGAGAACTGGGGGAATCAGAGTTGTTCTTCAATGTTGAAGCAAAACATAGGTACGTTAAATTTCAACATAGGAAATGCTGCAATCCAAAGGTAATTGATGGTCATGATATTGAGCCGTTATGCTTAGGATATTTGATTGTATATTTGAAACCTTCCCATTTTGATAAGTTAGTGCAATTGGAAGAGCCAGTCCATTATGACGATGTGGTTCAATTCTACGTTAGTTTAGGTAAAAGTAGAAACAATCGAGACTTCTCAATGGTAAATGGTGTAACGACTTCCGTTACAAAATTTACCATAAATGAAGTCCAAGGTTTTGAGCACACTGACGATAGTAAACTTACTCCGGTTGATGGGAGTAAGGGTCCAATTGAGATATTTCACCAACAAAGTTGGTCTACTATTAGTGAACTCACCAATTTATGCCCGGTTGAAATGGCTCGCAAGTATTTTGGTCGTACGGGGGAAGTGCATGGGCAAGCGGACGAGTATGATGTGGGGGTTTTGAGTGTCGAGTACAGGTTAGTTTATGAGTGGATATGTCACAATATCCTTCCTTCGGGTGGGCACGTGTGTGAGCCAACCATAGGCAACTTGATGTTGTTCTACTACATCGTAGATGGGGTGAAACTAAAACTGGGGTATACCATTTTGATATACATACTTAAGGTGGCTATAGGGAAGAAGAAAGATCTCCCATATGTCGGTTTGATAGCCACCATAATTAAGAAAAGGAAAGTGATCCCATCGATAAGCCACTCCGTTTGACCTGCTACGATGAGTCATGGTTTGATCATAAGAATTCCGTGCTTGGTGAAGACAAGAAATAGCAAGCTTTGAAAATTCCAGGTAAAGCAGCAAAAGCCACCAAGCGAGCAAGGGATGCGTCCATGGACAAGGCTGAAGGTTTATCGACACATAAGTACATTGGTCACAAAACATTTTTGGTTTTACAAATTACATTTAATACAAAGTTTTACAAATTTTGGTTCTCTTGTAAGTGAGTAGAGGGGTTGGATGGAAATATTTTTTTAAAAAAATTGAGTGCATCAAGGAAGATGTTAGTTCGGCTAACAATGAAGTGGCAGCCGCAGAAGCGCGCTATTCAAAATTTGTTGCCACCACTGGCCTCCAAATCGAGCTCAGCGATGATGACTCCATGCCTAATTTCAAATCACCGTACTCTAGTGATGGCAATGATGGTGAGGATGAGGACGAGGTGGAGGACGACTGTGGCGATGCTGATGAGAAATCCGGTTCGGAGCTTGGGGGTATGAACTTCGACGATGAAGAAGAAGATGATTAGTTTGTTGACCCTGGAATTGACATTTAAACATTTGGCTTGATTTGAAATAGTTTTTAAGTTTTTGGGTATTCATGTCGAACATTGAATTTGTTGTCATTGATTTTGCGATTATGGGTTTTGGATGATGCAAATTGTTTTGGTATATTAAAACAAATTCATTGTTAATTGTTTTTTACCAACTAGTTGTTTAGGTATATAATTTCTTCTAGGGAATATGTTGACTAAAATTTCAAAGAAGGCCATCATATTTTATACCAAACTTTTCGCACATCTTCTGAGTCCAGAACAAGGTCTGGCCAGCGAAAATTTATTCGAAAGAAATAGTTCAGATCTCGCAACATTGTCTTTCTGTATTTTATGTTTTCATAACAGTTTCGAGCTCGAAACTGCAATTTCCGAGATCTGACATCTTCTTTGATCCCAATCTGTGATTCTTTGCTTATGTCTTCAATTTCTTTTTTTAATTCACAAACACAGTTCCGAGTCTGAAATTGTGGTTCCAAAATCTTTCTTGTTTTCTGATCCTAATCTGTCTGATTGACTCTTTGTCTTCAATTCCTTTTTTAAATTCACAGACAAAGTTTCGAGTTCGGAACTGTGGCTAAAAAATCTTTCACATTTTCCAATCTTAATCTGTTTGATTGACTCTTTATCTTCAATTTCTTTTTTTAATTCACAGACACAGTTCCAGGCCGTGGTTCCAAAATCTTTCACATTTCTGGATCCTAAACTATCTAATTGACTCTTTGTCTTCAATTTCTTTTTTAAATTCACAGACACAGTTCCGAATCCGGAAATGGGGTTCCAAAATCCTTCACATTTTTGGATTAAAACATGAAAATTAACATGGTTCAGACGAAGCGTGAAGAACGTTTACAAATGGGTTTGCGATGACGTGTGCCAATTGAGAGAACGTGTATGGACCCTTGAGCGGAAGCAGAGAGGTTACGAGAGAGCTCTAAAAAAATTCAAGAAACCACCCCTTAAGAGATGATATTCATTGTAATGTCCAATTTCATCTAATTCATACTCTAGATTATCTGAATTTGTTTGCTAAATTTTATCCTACTCTAGATCCTAATTTTGGATGTTGAATTTTTGTAATCTTATAAATTTCTAATTTTGTTGACATTCAACTGTTCGGATTTTTTTAAAGATTGAATCAGCTAACCATTTGAATGTAGCGTGATTCCTAGAGATTATGTTATAATCACAATGAATGGAAACTGTAACTTGGCTAGGAAATTTTGGTAAAACCAGAGATGACCATATCCCCAGAAGAGCTTCCAATGGTCAACTACAAAATGACTTGCAAAACATTGCTAAATGTTTACCTTAGACTTCTTCTTTTTTTCATCTTGACTTTTGGTGGCTTCCACTGCTTAGTCATCTTTCCTTGCTTGTTGACCCCTACGACTTTGATGTGGCCCATGCGACCAACGAACTCACGCAAACTAGCATCATTCTCCTGGAGGAGAAAATATTCTTTATTTGATCCAAGCCCACTGTTTGTACCGAAACCAATCAAATCAATTTGTTTGAAATCCTCAACAAAAGCCCTTTTGCCCTCAACCACATTCTCCCACCGGGAATTGATGGGATCTTTTACGTAGAAAACTTGATGACCCTGTCTGGCCAATATGAAAGGATCTTCTCTCCAACCCAACCGACTCCGGTCCACCAACGTGAATCCCAAATCTTTCATTCGTTGTCCATTGTTAAAATCAACCAATTAACATTTAAAAACCGGCACTCTCATTGTAACATAATCGAGCTCCCATATTTCCGTAATGGTACCAAAGTAGCATGTATGGGCGTATACTGGATTTTTGTCGGCCATACTACAATGCAATGCTTCACAAATAAGTCAAACTCCACTATTATGAGAGAATCCTTTATCATCCATTGATTTTGTAGAAAACATAAAATTGTTGATGTCATAACTTTTGAAAGATTGAATGGTACCCGGTGGTCTCCAAGACAACTATTTAACTGTTTATGGACACGGACCAGTGGTCACATGAGATCGTAGCCAAGAAGCAAAATTTCAAGTGTCTTGATGAAGAACTCGTGCTTTGTTGAAAGTGGGATTCAACCTTCGGATTTAATCCTTGTGAATCTCAATGTATGAGATAACATTCCATAATTCTGAAGAACATACAAATGTGCAGTGTCCAAATCCTCAGCAGAGGGGCTTAGTAGATTACCCTATCGAACCCCTTCACCGTCCAACCGTCCGTCATGCCTAAAACTGGGAACCCCACAGATTCAATCTCATTAATATAATTGGTACAAAATTTAATTACATCCTCTACACAATACCGTTGCATAATACTTACATCAGGCATATACCTATTCTTCACAAAGTGCTTGAAAATTTTCATGTACCACTCAAAGGGATACATCCAAATTAAAAATACAGGACCACAAAACTTAATCTCTTGAAACAAGTGAGTTATCAAATGTACCATAATGTCAAAAAACAAAGGTGGGAAGTATATCTCCATTCGGCACAATACTTCTACAATCATAGCTTGTAAACGATCAAGCTTTGCAACACTACCGGTTTTTGAACATATAGATTTGAAGAACAGATACAAAACATATAGATTTGAAGAACAGATACAAAACATATAGATTTGAAGAACAGATACAGCTTTGTAATACATAATCGTACGTGGGACGATAGCGACGACTGAATTGCAATGGCATTCAATTCTTGCATCAAGTTATGGCTGTCGTGGGATTTCAATCCAACAACCTTTAACTCTATTAATGATACGCAAGCGCTGATATTGGAAGTACAAGCTCCAGGAACTTTCACACTACTCAGCGTCTCACAGTATGACTTTTTCTCTATCTGAGACATTGAATAACAAACCAGAGGGAGGTAACAAGCATCTCCATCAGTAACGGGACCAAGATTTTTCCTAATACCTATGTCAACCAAATCAATTTGAAATTTCAATCCATCTTTGGTTTTACCTGGAGTATTCAAAAGTGTTCCAATCAAAGCATCACATACATTCTTCTCAATGTGCATTACATCAAGACAGTGTTTGACATCCAAATCCTTCTAATAAGGGAGTTGAAAGAAGATTGAGCATTTCTTCCAACTACCTTCAAATCCAAAATTCCGCTTCCCCTTATTAGAACTGTTAGGAAATCCTCTAACTTTTTCAAATACCTCAGTGCCGGTTAACGGTATAGGCGCATCTCGTAGCTCTGTGTCGCCATTGAACCACTTCTTGGAAAAATGCCAAGGATGACCATCGGGAAGTGATGTGGTAGCTAACTCTTTTCAGTTCACTTGCTTTGATTCCTTACCTATAAATGTGGTCCCGAAAGGGATTCTCGGAGAGTAACTTTGACGATCAAGTCAGTCCTCTCTTCAAGAAATGGAATTTCTCTATATTACAGCGCTTACCCTAGCTCTTACAGAGCTTGTTGTATTTATAGGCCCATTCCCTTTGCAGTTCCCTTTTCTTAGGAATTTGAGATTGTGGTCACGCCACCTCTACCACATTCCTCGATCGTGGCCTTTTTGTTCGTTGCGTGTCCCATTTTTTGCAGCCCACATTCTCTGCCATGACTTGTGAATCCTGTGTTCGCTGTGCCTACCTGTTCATTGTTTTGGACCGAAGCTTGGCAGGATAACATTGGGGTGGGCTTAGTGACTCTCAACTCTTTGATTGCTGGGCCACACATGCACCATAAGCCCCTCTAGCCATGAAGATTACAAGAAAATAAGCGATGATGTTATGTGTAGTCTGAGTGCGAATTGATGTTACTGTTGTACAGATTGTTCGTGATGAAGAAGCTACTTTCAGCCTTGCTAAGTGATGTAGTCTTGTTGGATATAACTTTTTCTTCGATCGCTGTTCGAATTAAAATTTTTGAATCTTGAGCTCCTCATGCCAAGGTAGTATTTTCGGTGATTTTGTTTTTGAACTCTGTGATTCGCTCCCCGTTATTTGGTATTCCAACCCAAAATTCTCAGACATTTGTTATCGATATATCTCTTAAATGGGGAATTTGAAATGAAGAATTTAGTGTAGCCCTTAATCAGTGTGTTGTCTTTTCATATTCCGACATCGTCTCGATATAAGCAAAATGGTACTTTGCTTTTTGTCCAATACTTATCATTATTTTGCTTTCCTCTTTAACTGCTCATTTTGTTGTCTATATTTAAGGCCCCTTCTTCCTTCTCGTTTTAGTTTCCCTTCTCCATTGTCCAGAGTTTGTATTCTTGTACAAATTCCTATATTTTCTGCGACTATCCACCCTTAACTCTTTCATTCCCTTGGTGAATTTTTTCTCATATCTCTATCGAGTTCTTTTTCTCTTATTTAGGTTTCCTTTGTAACTTGCTTTCGATCATCCTCTCCGGCCTGTTTTCTGTAAATCCTTTTTGTAGTAGATTAGCTTCTATTGAATTTTAACTGAGATTAATACCTCCCCATTTTAGGACCTCCATGTCTTCTTTTAATCATGGTAAGTCCCTTGTAGAAGATGTTGCTTACGACGGTGATTCCGACCATGTTGCTGGATCCTCCATCGTTCCTAGTATATTGACCATCTCTTATGTAAATGACTTAAAGAACTTCTTTCCTTTTCTGTCTTCTTATAAGCTTCGTTCACCTTCTAAATCTGAGTGAGTTCTTAACCCTCCCCCTGAATATATATCTTGCTATTTAGCATATTTGAAATTTGGTCTCTATTTTCCACTTTCCGAACATGTGATTGCACTGCTTCGTTCATATAAGACTGTGTTGTCCTAATTTCATCCTAAGGGCATCGCTCTTATGGTGGGTTTCCTTTGTGTGTGTGAAAATGTGAACACACCTTTGACAATTGACTTATTCCACAATTTCTACCACCTTCAAAAGTGAAGAATACTGTGGATGAATTCACCATATATCCTGTGATTTCTGGGGTAGAGCTTGTGAGTGGCTTCCCCAGTAACGTTGGCGATTGCCATAGGAGATTTTTTTTATCAATGCCAAACAAATTCCTGAGTCTAATGTACTTTCATGGAACTACAGAGCTCCTAAATATAACCTTCCTAACTTGAGTGTTCGCTATACTAAGGAGACACCGAGCGTGGCTATGCTTCGCGTATATACCCAACACCTTCGCCATGCTAACTCTGACATTGAAGGTGTCTGATTCGCCTATATTATACTATATTTTACTGTGCATTTAATAGTGTTTTGTATCACTATTTTTCTTTCTTGTGTGAGTTCATTTTGACCTATGATGTTTCTTATTGTGGCAGATATGGATCTCACGAAAGGTACATCGATCCGTCAATCTTCAATGACGATAAAGTAAATATGGTTGTCGTTCAGACTGACCATGTTTGAAATAACAACGTTGTGCCTCTGATGTCGATCATCACGTGCTCTAGGGATAAATAGACTAATGGTGGGCAAACTAGCCATCATCGAACTTTGAACCTGCAGAAAGAGAAGAAGAACAAGAGGGATTAGAGCAGCGGTCACTCAGATCATCATGTTCCTTCTCTTTAAAAGGGCATGGTAACCAAACTGGCTTGGCAATTAGCAGCAAAGTGAAGACTCTCTGGCTCAGGGGGTAATTTTTGAATTTTTTTCTGGCCTTTCATTAACTAACACACTAGTTGCAGTAAGGCTGCACTTTTCCATGAGTAACTTTTCTTATGTATTAATCTGCCATTTATAAAGTAGTGAGTATATTCATTCCCTATGTTGTACACTTGTAAGATTGATGAGAGCCTAAAGATTGCGAGCGAGCGATTATCCAAGCATTCTCCCACTGATGACTCAATGGTGGAGAAATACAAATCTCTGGAGACTAAGTGTTCACTATTGGAGAACTCGTTGAAAGCTGCTAAGGAAAAAGTGAGGCTGGTGAAAGCTTGTGAAGAAGAGGCGAGCGCTGCTAGGGAGAGTGCAAGGCTCACGGTGGTGGAGTCCTCTTAACTTTGTTTTCAATTGGATGATATGTGAACCAATGGTCCTGCTTCCCCTAAATATCCCTGAGTGCTAGTGGAGTGGCTATGCAAGTCAAAGTTCTTTTATGAGTATTTTGAGGATATCTCAAAGGCTGCTCGAATTTTTGGGTATTGCGAGGCCGTGAAGAATGTACGGCAGTGGAACCCCAACAGCGACTACAAAAGTGTGCCCACTTTGCCAAAGTGAATTGAAACCTAGAAACAAAAAGGGACGACCTAAATCAAGCCTTCATTGATAAGATCAATGATGGGGGTCATCTGTACTCCTTGCTTTCACATCTCGCTATTCTCCCTAGTCTCTTGTTATTGTTTGAGCTGAAAGAGTGTGAGGTGGATTATTATGAAGAACTTCCATTTAAGCCCCGTACTAATGTTGCAATTGTTGATCCAAATGCTATGTGGGTAATGCAAGTACTGAAACTCCTTTTCTTTAAGCCATGATTCCACTCAGCGGCCTAACGAAGATGTCTATGCAATCGCTATTCCAGTTCCGCCTAACCCTAACCCCAAAGTTAGTTAATTTTTAGTATTTCTTCACATACATTGGATTGGGTTTTATTTTCCAAACAAAATCTTAATGTTCGTATTTGCTATTCACATGGCTTTATTTATAAGAGTTGATATGCTTGCTATCCCGTATTTTCTTATAAGCCTTACTCTTATGCAGGGTTTCAACATTTTGATTGATAGTAAATTTCTAAAAGGCTTTGATTTTATAGGATGTAATGGCCCTTTCTCTGAACCCATCAGTTTGCTTCGTGCTACTCGATCGTTTACTGAAGAATGTGTAGTGGCCATTTCTTTTAACCTTTTTACACGAATGGAGTCACTTCCCCTATGAATTGGGTGGAAATTTCCTTTTCCTTCTATCCCTCCATCTTCATCTACAATTTTCCCTTGTAGCAAGGTTATTTATAATAGATACAATTTTGAATCGCTTGGGAAGGACATTGTTCGTGGGTTAGTCGATCTTGAGTCTGCTGGCGCATATATCCAATCACTTAACCTTCATGTTCGTGTTTAAGAGTGGGCTCTCTGTTTGGGCATCCACTTGAAGTATATATTCTTGGGTATTGATGATCTTGAAAAGAAATAGGGTACGTTCGTGAAGGAAACTCAGGATGCTTTGCGAGTTTTGTGCAAGATCCTGAGCGAAGAAAATGGCCTCATTTATCGTCAGCAACTGAACCTTGTGAGGATGATCTGGCAACAAATGGAGGCTAGGGAGTGTATCACGAGCAAGACTAGCGAAGCCCATCAGAAGACACTGATTATTGATAAGCATAGTGGCCGTGTTGATGATCTGCTTGAAAAGCTTAAGAAGATGCAAGTTGAAAATGACCACCTCTCATCTTATGTTGTTGGATAGCAAAATAAGTTTGACGAACAAATTGTCATAAACACACAACTACGAGGAGAAAATGAAGATCTTCATGTTGAATGTAATTTTCTTGATTCTTATGTTCATCAGTTGGAGCAAGCTTGTGCTGACTACAAGAATCAACCTCAAGTTTCTCCTTCGTCATCACGCCATACCTCAAGCCATGGCAATTTAACTATTGGTAGTGGTGAACGAAGAATTAGATTATCAGACGCTGTCCAATCTCATATTCATTGTCTTGAAGAGAAAGTTCAGACTTTAAGGACAAGGATAGAACAGTATGAGGAAACAGTGAACGTTATGAGTATGTAGTTGGATTGCGAAGAATTTGGTCATATAACTGACTTCAAGGCTTATTATGCCAAGCATCTTGATCGTACGGGATGAAGAGGTATGACCCATCACCCTGCTTACTTGCATATGCAATGGAAATATGATCACTTAGTTAGCGAGGAGCGTGAGGCAGCGGAAAGTCACCGCCGAGATGAACAACATTTGTACGATGGCGAATAATCTTCTCGTGAAACCAAGTGCCCTCCTTACAAGGCTGAACTTAATCGTCGTCACGGTGGTTCTTCTACTTCTAGACCATTACGCTCTTCAAGACGTAGATAGTGTGATTCTTTTTTTCCCTAGATGATATGATCATTTGTATGTTTTGTTGTCGTTGGGGTTTATGACTCATCTTGTACTGATAACGATTTTGTCCTATCTATTTTTCTGCTACGTTTATTGATCTTCTGCGATCTTGTGCTTTGTAGGTGTATGTGCCTAATTATATTTTTTGCTTTGTCGATGTTGCGAAGGTTCAAGATCTATTTCTTGCAATTTGTTTAATTCACGAAGCTACAAGATCGAAAGCTTGCCAGCATTGGTAATTGAGCCAGATCTATAGTCTGCATTTGTTTGATTTGCAAAGTTGAAAATTCTAGAGTTTGCAAGCATTGCCATTTGTGCAAGATCAATGGCTTGCAATTTGTGTGATTCATGAAACCACAAGATCCAAAGCTTGCAAACTCTACAGCTTGCGTTTGTTTGATTTGTGAAGTTGCAAGATCTAAAGCTCTCAAGCATCTCCAATTTTACAAGATCTATAGCTTGTGGTTGTTTGACTTGTAAGATCTAAAGCTTACGAATATTCAAGAGAATACAGAACTATAGCCCGCTGTTAAATTTCGTTTGTCAAGTCTTAGTAAAAAAATAGGAAGAATAGGAAGCATAGTCATGGTCCACCAAAGTAGGATTTTATATTAAATTTGTACAAGGGCAATGATATTGCGGTGGAAAAGTGATACTAAAGGAAAACAAGGATAATGTCCTTGCATCTATACAGGTAGTCACTCGCTATTTTTCTTTTAGACATAAAACCTCCTTAAGTTGGTCACATGCCACGTGTTTGAGATTTTTGTGTCATCCAGTCTTTCTAACTCATAACTGTTGGACTTATGAGCCTTCGTGACTTTGTTTGGTCCTTCCCACTTTGGACATAGTTTTCCTCGCTCTTTAGCAAGGCTAGCATCGTTTTTCCTCAGCACCAGATCCCCAATCTGAAATTTCCTTTCCTTCACTTTCTAATTGTACGCTCTTTCCATTCTTTCCTTGTGTTTAACTTTTGTGATGCTTGCCAAGTTTCTTTGCTCCTATAGTTCATCTAGCTCTAGCTTCACCACATCTGGATTGTCCATCTCCTTATAATTGCTTATCCTAAGACATGAATTTCCAATTTCTATGGGTATGACTGCTTCGTGACCATACATCAAAGTGTATAGTGCCTTCCCTCTTGGTTGTCAGATGGTTGTCTATACAACCATAGCTTGTTCGGTAGCTCATTCACCCATCATGTTCACTTTCCTTCTAATCGCTTCTTTATCGCCTGAACTATGGTTATGTTTGCCACTTTCACTTGGCTATTAGTTTGAGGATATGCCATGGAGGTAAACTTACGAGTAATCCCGAGCTTCGAACACCGGTCGATAAACCGCCACACTTGTGAATTGTGTGTCGTTATCCATTCTAATGGTCTGCGTCACTCCAAAGCGGCACACTATGTTTTGCCATACAAATTAGCTAGTAGCTTCCGCTGTGACACATCCTAATGGCTTAGCTTCGACCCACTTTGTGAAGTAATCGACCGCTACAATGAGGAACTTAAAGTTGTTTTCTCCTCTTGGGAATGGTCCCACTAAGTCTATCCCCCACTTTTCGAATGGTCAGGCTCCATAGATTTCTGCCAAAGGTGATTGCAGCTTATGCAACAACGAAGCGTTGATTTGGAAACTCCTACACTTGAGAACAAAGTTGTGTGCATCACTGAACATAGTCGGCCAGTAGTACCTTGCTATGATTATCTTCCTAGCTATCGTTATGGCTCCCTGGTGCATTCCACATAAGCCTTCATGAACCTCTTTTAAGATCTCAGTTGACATTGTTTTCCCTACACATTTTATCCATGGGGACAAGAACCTTTTTTTGTAAAACTTCCCATCTTTGTAGACATAATTAGATGAATGCAATTTCATCTTTCTAGCCTCCACCTTATCTTCTGACAACATCCCTATTGCAAAGAAATCTATTAGCGGTCATCCAACTTGCTTCATTTTCTTGTATCATTAGCACCACCATTGATATGGTGCTTGTAACTAGGATAACCTCCATGATAACATCCCCCTTTTGAGTGAAGGAATCAAACCCTGCAGTCGCCAGCTTGCTTAATGTGTCCACCTGTGTGTTTTTGCATCGTAGGACGTGTTTTATGTCAAAATATTCAAGCTGGGCTATGAGTTGTCGTACCCTCACCAAATATTTCATCAACTGGTCTTCCCGTACCTCATAGTCACCTCGCACTTGCTGGATTACAATTATAAAATCACTGAATACCTGGACACTTCTTACTTTTATTCTGATCGCGAGATCTAATCCATAAATTAGAGCTTCGTATTCTGCTTCATTGTTGGTAAGCAAGAAGTCGAATCGTAATGAGTATCTGTGCTCGCCCTCATTTGGTTCCACTAAAATCAGCCCTGCTCCACATCCTTCCTTGCTTGATGCGCTATTAACGAACAACTTCCAAGCCACTTGTTCCCATTTTATCTTACCTTTGTCAATCGTGAAGCTCTGATGGATGTTTGATTTTTGTACTTCTTCACTTAACATTTCTACAATGAAGTCTGCCAATGCTTGAACTTTGATTGTTGTTCAAGGTTGAAATTGTATTTCAAATTGACCTAGTTGTAGAACATATTTTGCCAATCTGCCCGAAGACTCTAGTTTAGAGATAATGTTCTTGATTGGGAACCCCATGTAAACTACTATGTTGTGGCTATGAAAGTAAGTTCTAAATCTTCACGCTGAATAGACCAAAGCCAAGGTTAGATTTTCTACAGGCATGTAAGCCGTCTCCACCTTCTGCAGGATTCTGCTGATGTAATAAACTGGAACCTGTCTCTGCAATTCTAAGCAAACTAACACAAAGCTGACAGCATTTTGCAAGACTGCTAAGTACAAGTACAATGTTTCTTTCGATACGGGCAATTTCAGCATTGGCAACGTTTGAAGCTGTCCTTTAACCCCTCATGTGCTCTCTGACAGTCTTCTCTCCAACTATATTTTCTTGCTTTTCTTAGCACTTCAAAGAGTGAAAAGTGCTTTTCTGTAGCCTTTGATACAAAACACCTGAGCACTGCCAATGATCCCCTTAGGATCTGTACTTCTTTAACTGTTCGTGGTTGGGGAAGATTCACTATGGCTTTTATCTTGTCTGGTTTATCCTTTATTCCCTTTGAGGAAACCTTGTAACTCAAGAACTTTCCAACCCCCACTCTAATTATACACTTTTTAGGGTTGAGTATCATCCATATGTCCTTTAAAGTATTCAGCGTTTCTTTCAAGTCTTCAGCAAAGTTTCCTATCTTCTTACTCTTGATCACCATATCGTCACAATATCATCAACATACGCTTCAAAATTTCTCCCTATTTGGTTTTGGAACTCCTTTTCAATCACCTTTTGGTATGTTGCTCCCGTAATTTTTAGCCCAAAAGGAATCTTCGCATAACAAAACATTCGGAAGCTTGTTATGAAGGTTGTTATCTCTTCATCGTCCGGGTTCATCAGTATATGGTGATATCCTTTGTATGTATCCAAGAAAACCAAGACTTCGTGTCCATAGATCACTTCCACCAGTTGATCAATCTGTAGAAGAGGATAGGAATCCTTTGGACATGCTTTGTTTAAGTGTGTGAAGTCAATGCACATCCTCCAAGCACCATCTGACTTCTTCACCATGAATGGATTTGCTAACCATGTTGGTTATATGACTTACCTTATTATTCCAGCTTGTAACAGCAATGTGGCCTCTTCTTTTATTTCTTTTAGTCTATCGCTGACAAAGCAACGCTGTTTTTTCTTAACCGGTTTAACTGAGCTACTGGCATTCAACGAATAGGTAACACTGTATGGGCTTACCCCTCATATATTTTGTATGTTATATGTGAACGTATCCTTGTGGCCTTGTAAGATTTGGATTACCTTCATCTTTTCTTCAGCTGAAAAATGTTTTCCAATCTTTACGCATTTGGAGTCATTTTCGGCGTCTAGGTTTACTCACTCTGTTTCTTCACCTAGGTCAACTGATTCATCTGAATGTCCTAGTAAGCCTCCTCCTGAAATAGTGTTAACCAGCTTCGCCTTTTCTCCTATCTTTCCTACCTTCATTGTTATATCCATGCATTGTCTGGCTGTTTGCTAGTTTCCTCTAATTGTTTCTATTCCAGCTGGGGTTGGGAATTTCATTACCAAGTGATAAGGGGACCAAATTGCCTTAGCTCTATTCATCCACGATCTTCTAATTATGGCATTAAATGTACTTGGGGTATCCATAAACACGAAGTCACACGTGATTGTGCAATGTTTCCCACTTTCCCTGATTGTAATGGGCAACTGTATATATTTCCAAGAGGCATTTCCGCTCGCCCTATGAATCCGACCAGCGAAGATCTAGATATTAATAAATTTATTCTCTTAAAGCCCAACCTGTCAAAGCAATCGAAAAATAGTATCTCGACCACACTACCATCATCTACAAAAACTCCGTGGACAGTTGCATTTCCTATTTTTGCTATGATGACCATTGGTCGTTGTGCGGCGAGGCATTGGGTACTGCATCCTCTTCGCTGAAGGTATTTGCTTTATTTGGGCGAAACTTTTTATCAACCGGTTCTTGTGGAGGGGAGTACCTTGCCATGGCCTTCCATGCGTTATTAGACAGCGAATTTGTGGAAACATATATAGAGAAGATAATTGCCTTTGGTGCTTCTTCATCCACATTGTCATTGTATTCTATAGCCGCCGTCATTTTTTTATTGTTAGCCATTGTCGCCGCAGTACCTTGGTTTTGTGGAAACGCGTTTGGTGTCTTCCTTATGTCCCCATACTAAATTGTTGCTTCTTTTCTGTACTGGCCCAAGTTGCCATTCCTCATATTATCTTCAATCTGTCTCCTTAGGTCCCTGCAGTCTCTGTCATGGCCATGATCTTTGTGAAAGGCACAATAAAACTCTCATGATTTTTTTTCTAGTGGTGCTATCATTGGTCCTGGTTCTCGGAATAGATCCTTATTCGCTAGCCATACTTCATTCCTTGTCTTTGTTAGAGGCGTATCTTGAAATGGCGAACCCTGCGAACCTGGTTATCCTCTTCTGAAAATGGTGTTTACTTTTCCTTTTTTTAGGCCAAGTTTTTTGTGAATCATCCATTGTTCGCTTTTCACCTCGCTCATTCTCTATCTTTTGATTGTTTGCATCTTCTGTTCGCACATGCTGTTCAATACGTTTTTGCAACTCCCTTGGGTTTTCTGGAATATTGTTCGCCAGTTCCTTGTAAAACTCCCCAGATCTCATGCACCCTGTAAAAGCACCTAATGATGATTGAAACAAAAATCTCAAAAGTGTAGGCTCTTCGTGACGAATTGGTCATGCTACTCCGCGAGGCTTTCATTGTTTCGATGTGCTATATTGTAGAGATCTGCAATCGTTTTAGTGAACTTCTGCTTTTGGTAGAAATGTCCCAAAAATAAATCTGGCAGCTGTGCCCAAGACTTGATACTTTCGTGTGAGAGGTCTTCGTACCACGTAATTGCAGTTCCTGATAGAAAGATGGGAAATGATTTGCAAACTAGTTGTATGTCTGCATCTTGAAATCTCATGTTGTTTGTATATGAATGCAAGAACCCTTTCAGATCTGTGGTACCATCATAGACTTTAACGTGTAAAGGAAGCTGGAAATCTTTAGGCATCTGGAAGTCTCATAATTGTGGTGCGAGGGGCGACTTATCTGTGTCATCTTCTGCGACAATGTCACGCAACTCTTCTTCATAGCAAAGATGTTTACGTTCTTGATTTTCCCTTTTCTCTGGCCTTGGGGATTTTTGCCTCAGAGTCTTCAAGAATTGATCGTACAGATCCTCCCTATTTACTTCTAAGAATGTTGTGAACGCCCGCTTTTCCTTATCACGGTTTGGAGATTCTGCCTTCTTTTCTTCCTCCTCCATTTCTTCTTTACTAAATCCTTTCTCTTTACTAGGTGTGAGATGCTGATGGTGGCATGTTCCTTCATTTTGTCCCAGCATTTGCTCTTGTGACTGATGGTTGTGGCTATTTGCACTCCTAGTGAACGTCATTGCTTACTTGAGTAGCCTAATAATGAAAGGAAAAAAATTCCATTCCCCACAAACGGTGCCAAATAATGTGGTAGCCTGTCCAGATAGTCTCTTCTCAGTTCACTAGTTTCCATTCCTTTACCTACAAATGTTGTCCCAGAAGTGATTCCGAGAGAGCAACTCTGACGATCAAATCAGTCATCTCTTCAAGAAATGGAATTCCTCTATATTATAACACTTAACCTATCTCCTACAGAGCTTGTTGTATTTATAGGCTCATTCCCTTTGCGGTTCCATGTTCTTAGAATTTTGAGATCGTGGTCACGCCACTTGTACCACGTTCCTTGGTCGTGGCCTTTGTGTTTGTTGTATGTCCCATTTTTTACGGCCCACGTTCTCTGACAAAACTTGTGATTCCTATGTTTGTTGTGCCTACCTGTTTGTTGTTTTGGACCGAAGCTTGGCAGGATAAGGTTAGGCTGGGATTAGGGACTCTCAGCCCTTTGATTGTTGGGCCACACATACACCAAGAAGAAAACGTCGATGTCCCTAGTAGACAGTTTTGGAACCATACTTAAGTTGAAAAAAATAAGGTTTCTTTCTCATAAACAGGACACGCACAGTGGCCTTTCACTGAATATCCGAAAAATTTTCCATAAGCGGAAAATCATTAATGGTGCCAAACAAAAGGGCCTTCATTGTGAAAATATCATCCACAACAGCATCGTAGGTACGGACTCCATCATTGAACAACGTCAATAAATCATCCACTAGGAGCGCAAGATATACATGAATGTCATTGTCAGGTTGCTTGGGGCCTGAAATCATCATGAACAAGAGAACGTATTTTCTTTTCATTACCAACCACGACTGTAGATTGTATATCACCAACATTATAGGCCAATTACTATATGTGCTGCTCATGATGCCAAATGGATTCATTCCATTGGTAGACTATCCTAACCTCAAATGTTGGGAATCCGATCCGAACTCCCGGTATATGCCATCAAGCCTTTTCCATTGCTCACCATCAGACGTATGCCTTATCACATCATCCACTGAATGATCTCTTTCTGCATACCATCGTAGTAACTTTGCATATTCTTTGGAAGCAAACAATTTTTACAATCGTGGAATTATCAGAAGATACCATAAACCCATAGTGGGTGTCTTTTTCTTCGAAATGCTCCGTACACACAACAATTTCACCACGCTTTAACTTGTTCTGAGATTCACCACATACCCTCAATGTTTCAAGTTTCTCATCCTCCTTCCTCCTAAACAGCATGCAATCATTCGGACATGCATGAATTTTTTTGTAATTCTAAACCCATAGGACAAAGAACTCTTTTTGCGGCATAAGATTTCTCAAGCAATCGATTTCCTTTGGGAAGAAATTCCCAAACCAATTCCTGAGTTTCAGTCATCCCTTTTTCAGTCCAACCAAATTTGGCCTTCAAATTCATGAATTTCAATGTCGCACTCTAAACAGAATGTTTTGATCCCACGTGCAATGTGCAATTTTTGTTATTAAGAAACGACTGCAGGACCTTGGGTTTACCATGGAATTCTCTTGCAACATTCTCCACCATCTCATCAAATCAATCACCACAATCTATTTCAACCCTTTCCTTTATTCCAACATCTCCATGGTACCTCCCTGGGTCATATCCAACAAGTGTAACTTGTTTGGAAACCCCAAATTATGAGATTTTCATGAAACTTCTTCCTCCCTAAATAAGCATCATTCTTGCAATCCTTGCATGGGCACCGTGCACGCACGTCCCCATTTTCGGCGGCATGTTCAAAAGCCACCACAATAAATGAATCTACTAAACGAAAGTAATCGGGTGATGTTCTTAGGTCGCTCTCGATGAGTGCAATTCTATCCATTAACTACATGAAAATTACATCAACACACATTCAATCATATATGAAGAAACATTTTGATCGATGAGAAAGATTTCAAAACAAAACCCTGATTCAAAACATTACAAAACTTAACACAGTGGGAAAACCATTAGTCCAATTAGGTTAGAGTATTTGTATATGTAGAATTACCTTCACCATTTCCTTCCAAAGAGTGCCCTAAATTTTCAGCATATTTCTCCAAATGAAAATGGGATTGGTCGTATGCAGTTATTGCTAGTTAATGATTTCCGAGCTCAAAACATAATTCTGACCTTAACAATTTCTGTACAATACTAGTCTAATTTGTTCTGTATACAGAACACCAAAGCGACAGAACTTCCGAGCTTGGAAGGAAAATCATGCATTCAATTATGACTCAAACCTACCTGTTCCGGACTATGAACATGTCACATTCAAAGTCACTTTGACAGATTATCCTTCCATCTTCCACAATTAAAGGCAGTTATAAGAAAACCGCTCTTGTATAGACAATATCCGCCTTTAAAAATAAGGGGGGTCCAATTCGGAGAGGTTCCGATATCGGAACCTCTTCCAAAAGGCACTTTTGACAAAATCTGGCAAAACCGCCTTCTAATGCTACCTTTAATGAGCCATCCTCCAGTAGTGAGAACTAGATAAACCAACATTCACTCCCTTAATCTAGTTAGTATTCAGACGCATGCCTCAAACACCAAGCTGAAACCGTCACCGAGGAGAATGAGCATGTAATCGGACACTCTAAACTTCTATTGTCGTCTCCATTTCACTGAGAAGATTAATTGTTTACGACACTCCCACACTTCCTTTTTTGGTCTCCTTTTCACTGAGAAGACAGAGTGTTTACAGACACTCCCACACTTCCTTTTACAGTCTGCTTTTCATTGAGGAGATAGAGTGTTTTCGGACACTCCATGTTTGACGGTCTCCTTATCACAGAGGAGAATAAGTGATTTTTTAAACACTCCATGTTTCGTCATCTCCATTTTACTAAGAAGATTGAGTGATTTCAGACACTCCATGAATTATAGATACCCTACCCACTTGATCCTTCCTGACGTCAGAGCTCTTTGACACAACTCTGTCTTAGACACCTTGAGCTTTTGGGCATGCCTTTTTACGTGTTGCCTTGGTGTTGGAGTTGTGATAGTTGAGCATTCGTCAGGAATGAGAAAATTATGACGATCTCTCACGTTCGCCTTCTTCTGCCTCACTTTGATACCAATTAGTGGAACAGGACCCCTAACAAAACTAAGTTTGCTGCATAGTTTTGATACACACGTAAAACTCACAAACACTCACAAATTGATCCCAAGAAAAAACATGCAAAATGCATAAATACATAATTGCATGTGAAAACTACATTGTTACTGCTATTTTTTCTTCTCCTAACTCTTACAGAAGAGTACATATTTAAATACAAGACTATAACAATAATTTCTAAATTCTTGCCACGTCTCCTACTTCCTAGCAACTAAGTATTCCTAAAATCTTGCCACTAGATTAACACCAACAACACAATTAATCCATTGCTTGTATCTAGCAATTTACTTAACTTAAACTATGATTAATATAAACTAAAGTAAAACATTAAATAATAACTAGATTAACTAATATTTTATTTTAATTCATATTTTTGTTATTAAATAAGTGTGAGATTTATCTCCACAGATAAGTTTTGTTCTTCGACCTAATCGATTAGATCGTTATGTTCATGATGATAACTCGATTTAGTTATTCACATTGATGTATCGTTCTCAATCTGCTTGTTTAGATCGCGTGTTCATAATTTTGTTTGTGGTTTTATTGCTAGGTTTCCAGTAATTTGGATTCATCAGATCTGTGTTTTTCAA
Source organism: Rubia yunnanensis (assembly GCA_037428765.1). Lineage (NCBI taxonomy): Eukaryota > Viridiplantae > Streptophyta > Magnoliopsida > Gentianales > Rubiaceae > Rubia > Rubia yunnanensis. Next base: position 74,059,126 of record CM075067.1, read on the forward strand.
GGTGTTTACAGTTTAGACAACATAGATCGTGGTTGGATCAAGTGGCGTTACAGTTTTAGAAGATCCTTGTTTGGCGCAGCGATATTAATGCGTGATACGCTCCTCTCCGCCAAGTTGTCATGATTTTCGCTGGAAACAAGTTAATATCCTCGGGGGCAATGCTACAGTTTTTATTGGATCTCTAATCTGTAATAGTACAGACGATCAATCTCGTTGACATGTAATTTAGATATCCTTGCAATATGTTAGTTATTGTTAGAGGGTAGTTAGGTTTGATGTTAATTTCACTCATTATAATCGGTGTCAGGCATTTTTCCTAGCATCTTGTAATGATTGATTTTTTTTAAAAGGAAATTGCATGCAATGCAACAACTAAAAAACAAAATTGTCACTCTGCATATTTTTTTAAAGTGTTGTTGGGATTCGGAGATTAAACGGCTCGCCCTCAGCCGCCCCAGCCATCCGACATCACAGGCCTCACCGGAGAGGTAAATCACAGCACTCTTGTAGCCAAGCACATGGTTCTCGAACGTTTTCGGTGGCCACAAGGAGTCCCCCCATTGTTCGAACCCACACACTGCGTCTGTCGAGGTTCGAACCACTCCACGTGGGGAATGGAACCACATGGCCAACTAGTTGGGTGATCGTGTGGATGTGTGTTGTTGGGATTCGGGAATTGACTATTGACTGCCAAGTCAAATGAAAATAGTCAAATCAAGAAGTTAGTAAGTATGGGATGGGTAACAAGCAGTATTTTCAGCTTTGATTTTTCCTTTTCCTAGTCAAAATGCTTGCATCAATCCGCGTAAGTATTGATTTTAAGATTAAGCAATTGGTAACATGAAGTTAATTTTGCTAGTGATTGATATGGAAGTTTAAACTGATCCTTGAGTTTTTTAAAGAAAAATAAATATTCTGCCCCTCTTATTGTTACTCTTTTAATTTTTATAGGTTTGACTCGTTTGACACACTTTTTTTTTAGTTATTTTTATGGATATAATTCAGTTTTTTTTTATAAAATTTCTTCAATTTTATTTATTATTTAACTTGCTTTCTTTCTAAATTCAATTTTATCCAATCATTTTATTTACCATAATTCCAAGCGCATATATCTTTTGTGTCAAACTCATAGAAATGCTCATAGAAATGAAGAAGTATTAGTCAGTTCTTTTGAAACTTGAATACTTTCTTTCATTCAATTCTTACCAATTTTATTATTCAAAAATCAGTTTAGCAAGCAATAGTCAGTTTAGCAACTTATACCGTCACACCTAATACTATAACGGTGCATAATATTATTGGAACTATTAAGATATTCACATAATATTACCACAAGCTTTTATATTAAGCAGTCTAAACTTTACGCAGGCCCTATTATACAATTAATATAAATCTAAAATTTTGGGTGGATTTTTTTAAAAAATATACTGATAAATTTATGTGCCTACTGCACAACTATTGAAATACTATATATAGCACAAAAAATTCAAATTTTTCATTTTTTTTGGATTCCGATCAGAAATCGCTCCTCCCACCAGAAACCGCCGCCATTCTGCCAATAACCACCACCGGACGTTGCGATCTTGCCGGTTTTTTGTCGGATTTTCACCGATCCACTATCCGCCGGTTTCCCCTCGGTTTCCACCGGATTTTCGCCACCTCCGCCTCTGTTTTCTGTCGCAAAACCGCTGGTTTTCTTCGGCATTTCTTTGACTCCAACGATCTCCGCGCGCCGGGTTGTAGAGTCGCGGTGGTGAGGAACGATTGACGGCAAGGAGCTCCATCGCCGGAGTTGCAGATTCGTGAAGAATGGGAGCTATACAAACGGCGAGTAGCTAGGGTTTGTCGACAATGGCGCTAGATTGCAGATCGCTCGACGGTGAGGCAACCGGCGGGGCAACCGCTAGGTCGACGCTGTCGGCGAGGCAACCACGATTCGACGTTGGCGCTAGTATGGCGAGAACGGAAGCAGAAATTCGATCGACAATGAGGATAGAGAAGACTCGTGAGATGCACGCGCCCGAAGGGAGAAGACGATGCGCGTGCATCTCACGTGCAGCCGGAATGACGACAGCATACCTGGCGGAGGACGGTAGATGGCAACGGACGAACGGTGACTGAGTTTTGGCGTATGAGAGGTGAGGTTTCATTTCTTGTTTTATGTTTTTCAAAGTCAGGCTAAGGTTTATTACTGATTGAATGAGTTAATATTCATCAAAAGTTGATTGGCCTAGGGTTAGAATCCTGAAATTGAGGTTGAAGGTTATGTCTTCGAGTTTTGTGTGACCTTTATTTTGAACTTTTTATGTTTTCAAATTCAAGCTAAGATTTATTAGTGTTTGACTGAAGTATTATTAAACGATTGTTGATTGGCCTAATGGTTAGGATCCTGTACATTGAGGTTGGAGGTCTCGATTTCGAGTCTCTGTATAACCATTATTTTTTTGAAGAATTTATGTTTTTTATGTATATGCTGAGGTTTAATATTATCTAGCTGAGTATATGTTCAATAAGAGTCTATGGTCTAGTGGTTATTGCTCTATGCTTTGAGGTTGGTGACCCAAGCTCAAATCCCACTAGAACTTCTTTTTTTAAAGAATTTTTATTCTTGAGGTACAACACCTTTTTGTTGATGTTTTTACCCTTTTTCTCTTATGTTGATGTTTTTCATTATTCAGGTGAATTTTACTTGATATGAGTTGAGGTTCTGTAGTTTTTTTGGGCAATATGGATTGATATTTCTAGTTTTTTTTTATTTTCTCATGTTGATGTTTTTCATTTTTCGGCTGAGGTTTTGGTAATAGGAGTTGATGTTTGTAGCATTATTTTTCTGTTGATGTTTTTCATTTTTCGGATGAGGTTCAGATGTTAGGAGTTGATGTTTGTACTTTTTTATATAAAAAAACGTTGATGTTTTATGATTTTCAGAGTAAATAATTTATACTCTTGAGGTACTGTAGCATTTATGTTAATATTTTTTAGTTTTTTCCTCTCATGTTGATTTTTTTATTTTATAGATGAGTTTTAGGTGATAGGGGTTGATGTTTGTAGGTTTTTTGATGATATGGTTGATTTTTTTTTTGGTAATAGGAGTTGATGTTTGTAGTATCTTTTTTCTTATGTTGATGTTTTTTATTTTTTGTTAGTGTTCCAAATATAGGTTGTAGATGCTTATTTTATAACTGTGTGTGTTATGAAAACAAATTGGTGCTTAAAGTACAACTTGTAAGTGCTTCAATATATTCTTGTTGGGAGTTGATGTTTGTAGCTTTTTTGATGATATGGTTGATTTTTTGTAGTGTTTTTTCCTTACGTTGACGTTTTTTCATTTTTTTTGTCAGTGCTTCAAATGTAGATTGTAGGTGCTTATTTATAACTTGTAAGTGCTTCAATAATTGCTTGTAAGTACTTCAATCGTTGCTTGTTAGGAGTTGATGTTCGTAGATTTTTGATGATATGGTTGATTTTTTTATAGTGTTTTTTCCTTACGTTAATATTTTTCATTTTTTGTTAGTGTTTCAAATGTAGGTTGTAGGTGCTTATTTATACCTGCTAAGTGCTTCAATTGTTGCTTGTAAGTGCTTCAATCGTTGCTTGTTAGGAGTTGATGTTTGTAGTTTTTTTTAAATGATAATTTAGCTTTGTTGAGGTTTTTATGATTTTCAATTTATTTTTTGTTAGTCGTAGTCGACGTTTTTTTTTCTTCATTTGATTTTGTTATATTCTGTTGTTTTATTTGATTTTAAAAAAATTGATGCATTTTTTAGTTGATTTTTCATTGAAGTTCTGCTATTTTTTGCCGATGTTGTTGTAGTTTTTTGCTACTATTTTTTTTATTTTTTGCATTTTAAAAAAATATGTTTTAAAAAAATAAATTTTTGATTTTTTTTCCAGATTGCAGGTGGCAGAAAAATTATGGGAAAAAATTGGACGAAAAAATCCCTAAAAAGTTATTTGCGATAGGTCCCTGTAAAAAAATAAGAGATAGGCCCATGTAAAATTATTAGAGATAGGTCCTTGGAGCTAGAATATTGTTAGAATTGTAGAAATGCCCCTATCTAAAGTTTAGGCTGTCTCACAAGAGACCATCCCTAATATTACTTGTATGTAGAATAGATTCCTTTTCCTTTTTCTGTATAAGTCTTTTGTACCTCTATGTATTGTAGAGAAAAATCAGGAAATGCGGTATTTCCTTAAGCTTATAGACAGTTCACGGTAGTTTTTACCTTATTGTTGTAACATTTCATAAAATTTTAATATTATATTTTAAAATTTAAAACAAGTAACAATGTGTTTGAATGTGAAATTATAAAAATACATCATTTAAAAAAATATTTTCTAAATTTTAAAATTTTGTATGTAATTTAAATGACGTTTATAAGGTAATAAACAAGTGGTCTATTTATAAGTTTATGGACATGCCTTAAGAAACTCGCTCTATATTGTAACTGAAATCATGAATACAAATACAACATCACACCCTTAATTTTTATAGAGTTCATATTAAAGATGTTTCAATAGCAGCCTCGTGAACAAGAACAACATATGAATTCTTTTTTAAAATGAGAGAGGATCTACACGTGCACGTGGTGGGTTTGCCTTTTATTGGAACCATAAAATAGATTTGGTGCCATATGGCCCATATGGATGCACGAGATTTCAATTGCTTATTCACATGTAATGGGAGCAAGAAGAAGAAAGAGATCCATATTCCACCCACAACAACCAACTACTGCCTTCGTTTTCTCATAGGTGACATTATAGGTTTGAGTGTTTGGATTTAGATACATTAAAAGATTAGATGAAATTGAATTTAAAAAGAAAAAAATAGTAGAATAAGTGGATAAAATTAAAGAAATTTTACTATAAAAAGAAAGTACGTAAAATCCAAAGATCAACAGAAAAAAAAATGACACATTCAATGAAACATAAGAAGTACTAGTATATAGAATTTGAGACATAGTAAGCAGTGTATTTTCTCTTTAATTTTCACCTCCCGTAAATTACCTTTCAAATTTTAAAAAGTGAGAAATAACTGTCTGGCTTAGCCTTGAAATAAGCACTATTTCCATAAGTAATTAAATTCAGATAAATGGTGTAACTCAATTACTCAAATGATCAGTGTATGTTTGCATGGAATGGAGTATGGAAATAAAATTTCACTGTACAATTGAAGACTTCGGATTGGGAAAAGACCCTTAATAAATCAACCAACAAGCAATCCTTTTAGCACCCCGCCACCGATTTAGATCATCTTCACGGAAAGTGGTGGAATCTGGAATTTTTTCTAGGAAGGCTGTTTAATACTATTCACTTATTAGGGAAGGTTGTCCTATATTAAATTATTTATTTACTTTATATTACTATTCTCTATCAAATTTTGGTCGTATATTTGAATAGATATATGAGACATAATATTATCGTATGTGATATTGTTCAATTTGTCGTAACAAGTAGTTTTCATAAAGTAACTTTTTATTTGTTGTTATTATACATAGCTAAACATATTAACGGTCAAACATGTCTCTTGATCGGTGTACAATGATTAGACTTTAGTTTAAGCTGGAACATAGGTAGTACTTAAATTTAAATTTTCAAAAATAATTTAAAAATACTACGTAATATAATAAATTGAGTATGATACAATAACGCTTTTACAAGTTCACTAAACTACTTAAATTACTACTTTCTAATGCTCGAATTCTTAGAAGTAGAACTAGGAATATGTGGGGGGCAACAAATATCTACGAGATTTCATGTCCTGATAACGTTGAATAATCGGTTCATTCTCGATCTTAACAAATAGGGAAAATATGTAAATTGACTTCATTCTTATAAAATCTAAAAGAGTCATGAAACAATAACAAATAAAGATAACAAATAATTTATAAAATCATATTCATCTAAATTCAATTTAACAAATATCTCTAATTCCATAACTCGATTATGACAGTTTCACATAAATAATAAATCAAACAATTATAATTTATACATATGCAATTCAATTGAAATTCAACAATCATACAATCATATAACTTCAATTCGACATCCACTAAAAATCACTTTTCACATAAATTTAATTTTTGAAGGAAAACATAAAATAGAAAATAAACCCTGAAATTAAATTACCTCGTTCCTCATAAATCATAATGCATAAACATAGGACTAGATGAGAGTGGAGGGCTGGAGGGCGTCGCCAGCTGTGGGACGGTAGCGGAATCCGGCACGGAGGCGGAGTTGAGCGAGTGGGTGCTGGTGGTTTGCAACCCCTGTCTCTTTCTCGATCCCTCCAGCTTTCTGATTTTGGATTGGGGGAAAATGGCCCAATCCAAACCCAAACAGACCAAACCCCTTAAATTTTGATTTTTTTTTTCCCTTCAATACGAACCAAACGACGCCGTTCCACTTAATAAGTACTAAAACAACGTCATTCCACTTAATAAGTACTAAAACGGCGTCGTCCCACTTAATAAGTACTAAAACGATGTCATTTTGGGCCAAAATAATTAGGGCCTCTTCACGGCCTTCTTCTCCGAGCATTCCTGGCGGAAGAACAGAGACGCCGACGAGGAAGAGGATTCCTAATCGCCGAACGCGCCTTCCATCATACACTACTGGAACACAGGTACATACGCACCGGTATAAATTCATGAGTACAGGTATACTGGTGCGTATGTAACCAATTGCACCGGTAATTATCATGTTACCATCAGTACCGATGAAAATAAGTACACACTGGTATCCTGTCAATTGGTGTAAAGTTCACATATTTTTGCACTGGTGTTGGTACTTACCAATTTAAAATATATTGCACCGGTATTATTCGAATAGTTAATTTTACAGGTGCAATCGCTAACATGTGCACCGCTACAGGATTACCGATGTGTACTTATTTACCCTTTTATTAATTTGGTGCGAATAGGTAAAAATTTTAAACCGGTTATGGGAGATTACCGGTGCAGAAATGAAAAATAGCAAGAAAAATTAGCATTTGTACACCAGTTACAATTACCATCGGTGTAGGAATTGATCACGCACTGGTATTTTCTTAATGCCGGTGCAAAAATAAATTCTTATTCTAAAATTTGGTGCCCAAACTATTAGTTTTTGTACCGGTATTGTGTTTGTACTGATATTGTGATTGTACCAGTGCATGATAGGAAAATATGCTCAATTTTACTGTAAATGTACAATGGTAACGAATTTCATCGGTGTAAAATTCTTCAAATGCACCGGTAAAGTATAAATATCGGTGTAGAAAATAGCGTTAAATGCTTACCTACCCCCCTTTTTTAGCAGGTTAAAAATGGGATTTTTGGAAGAATAGGTTCATTAATGGTATTTTTTTGTTGATGCAGACATTGAATTCTCCACAATGGAGCCCCTTGAAGGTACTTTTTTTTTTTAAAATTACATTTATGGATATTAAGGATTTCATGTATGGCTTTGGTTAGTAGAGATATTTACATTTTGTGTTTCATCATTTAATGGTGATTGAGGTAGAATTGTAGATATTAGTTTGTGATTTGTTATCAAGGTTGTTGTAGTTATAAGGCTATGATTTTTTATTCCTATAATGTTGGACATGTTAAGAATGTTGTAATTGTGATGTGGAATATTGGTGTATATTGTGCATTTATGATGTTGCATGATTAGGAATTCATCATGAAAAAAAATCTATTGTACTAAATGTGTTGATGTTTGATTGTTGGACATTTATTGATATGTAGAGTTGCATCGCATCATCGAGAGGCGTAAGCATGTGTATGGAAATGTTAGTAGGGTGAGCGATGAATATATTATGTTCGTGGATGAGTTCTTGGAGCATACTTTTAGTCGAGAAAAGAAAATATTATGTCCCTGTCATGATTGTGGAAATAAAATATGTACTGATAAGAAGGACATCCTGAAACTCCATTTGTATAGCCGGGGGTTTGTGAAAGATTATGTTGTGTGGACCTTTCATAGGGAAAAATCACCACCGGAAGTGAGAGTTAGTAATGAGGGAGAGTGTTTTGGGGATGCTAAGTTGGATGATATGTGTGAGGAGGTTATTAATGAGTTTAGAGGGAGGCCCGAGGTTTTGGCTAACTTCCTTGGTGAGAAGGATACACCATTGTATCCCGGTTGAAAGAAGAAAGACATTGTCATGTCGTGTTTGATGGAGTTATTTGATTTGAAAGGTGTAGGATCATAGAGTATATTAGCATGAATAAATTGCTTAAGTTTTTGAATGAAAGCTTCCACCCGGCAATGGGGTTCCTGATAACCTCTATGATGCTAAGAGAAATTTGTGTCCGATGCGATTGAAGTATGAAAAGATACATGCTTATCCAAACGATTGTGTCCTATATAGGGGTGACCTTAAGGATAAGATTGTTTGTCCAGTATGTAATGTGTCGCGTTATAAGAAGAAGAGAAGTGTGGCTGTCAGTGGAGAGCATGTTGTGCCGATGAGGAGGCGGGTGCCCGTCAAATGTATGTGGTATCTTCCCATTATTTCGAGGCTGAGAAGGTTGTTTAAGAATGAAAAGGATGCAAAGAACTTGACGTGGTGCGTTGATTGGGGAGGTTGTAAAGATTACAATATAATTCGACACTCGGCAGACACAGACCAATGGAAGAAATTTGATAGGATGTATCCACACTTTGCATCTGAACCTAGGAATTTGAGATTTGCTTTGTCTACTGATGGAATGAACCCATTTGGGAATATGTCCTCAAAACACAGTTTGTGGCTGGCCATTTACAATCTTCCCTCGTAATTGTGCATGAAGATAAAAATATGTGTTGATGTCCATCATGATTTCAGGCCCGAAACAACCTGGAAATGACATAGACACTTATCTTGCCCCCTTGATAGAAGATTTGAAGGTGCTTAATGTTTGATAGTTGTAGTGGTGAAGAGTTTACATCAAGGGCGATGCTTTTTTGTACCATAAATGATTTCCCAGCATATGGTAACCTTTCCGGGTATGTGTTTAAGGGTCACAAGGCTTGCCCAATTTTCAAGGATGAAACAGATTACCGTCAGTTGAAGAATAGGCAGAAGACTATTTATTTGGGTCACCGTAAATTTCTGCCTGTAGGTCACTAGTTGCGGGAGAACGTGGTTGCATTCGTTAGTGGGAAGGAGAGGATAAAGGAACTCAAACCTTAGACCGGTGTAGCTATTCACAACAAGGTGAAGAAATTTAATGTTGTTCCAGGTAAGAAGTTATCAAAGGGTGGTGGGGTTGTAGATGAACCGTTCAAGTAACAGTCCATATTCTTTGATTTACAGTGCTGGGAAGACTTGGTTGTTTTCCATTGTTTGGATGTTATGCAAATCAAAAAGAACGTTTGTGAGAGTCTAATTAGGACACTTCTGAACATTCCCGAGAAGACTAAGGATACCTTGAATGCGATAAAATATTTAGTGGACCTTGGTATACAGTTGGATCTGGCACCAGAGGTAAGAGGGAATCGAACGTACTTGCTCCCCGCTCCTTATAATCTGTCAGTTGCTGAGAGGAGATCGGTGTGTGAGATTTTCTAAGGAATAAAGGTACCTTATGGTTACTCCTCTAATGTTAGTCGGTTTGTGAATGATGAGTTGCGTCTTAATGCTTTGAAATCACACGATTGCCATGTCCTTATGCAACAACTTTTGCCTGTAGAAATACGTGGGTGTTTGGAAGAGGAAGTTAGATTTTCTGTTATGCGCTTGTGTTTCTTCTTCAACACGATATGCAGGAAAAATATTAGCAGGTAACAGCTTGATGAACTGGATCGAGAGGCTACTGTTGTTCTATGCCATTTGGAGAAGTATTTTCCCCAATCAGTCTTTGATATCATGGTGCACCTGATGGTACACTTGGTTAGGGAGATACGTGTGTGTGGGCCTATTGAAATGCATTGGATGTACCCCTTTAAGCATCACATGGCTTTTTTCAAGGGTTATGTTCATAATCGTAGTCGACCTGATGCCTCAATTTTTCAGAGTTATGTCACTGAGGAGATCATTGCGTATTTCACATCAAACTTGGTTGGAAGAAGAGCGATTGGTGTTCATAGTGGACCCTACCGTGGAAGGCGGAATGGGATTCCACGTTCCAAGGGTACGCTTCATACACCCTATTACACCGAGTTGATGATTGTTCACCTGTATGTATTGCGTAATAGTAGCGAGACTATAACATATGTTGAAGAGCATGTTTCCCAGTTGGAAGATATTCATTTAGACTGGCCCCTGAATAAAATTTAGGTCGAGCATTCTTCAAGGTTTGTTAACTGGTTTTACAATTGTTGTAGTGTCGATGGGATGCCCAATAACCTACAGTCATTTGCAAGGAAACCAAACTGCACCATTAGACGATATCTTGGTTATGACATTAATGGCTTCAGTTTCTCAACATTAGCGAAGGACAAGAAGAGCACCACCCAAAATAGCGGAGTATATATTGAATCTAAATCCATGTGGCAGGCAAGCAAAAGAGATAAACACCCGGTTGTTGCTGTGATGCCTTTCTATGGGGCGATTGAGGAAATTTTGGTGTTGGATTATGTAGATTTCAAGGTTTTTGTCTTCAAGTGTCGTTGGGTGGAATACGGTTCCGGTGTTGTTGTTGAGAAACCCATGGGGTTCAGGTTTGCTGACTTGAATCGTGTAGGATATGAAGATGACAAGTTCATCTTAGCTACCCAGGCACGATAGGCTTTTTACATCAAGGACCCTTCGAATGAGAAGTATCATGTGGTGTTTCATGGGAAGAAGTTTTACTTTCATGAGGAGATTGATCAGCCCGCCCTAACTGATAGTCCTGAGTTTCCATCGGTATTTCCCAGTTTGGAAGATGTTGGGGGACCCATTGTTTGAAGGCGTTCTCACAGCGATGGGTTGTGGGTTGATGAGAGAGTTGAAATAGTAGGTGGGGCAATGTCTTGAAGCGAAAACGATATATCGGTCGTTCCCAGCCGTTGTTTTTGTGACCTTCTTTTGTTAAAAATCGTATGATACATTATCGATTTATCGTGTAATGTATTTAACTGGAACTCTTTTATGAATTGGTTGGTATGATTTGTGATTTAAATGGAGAGTTTATGAATTGTATTGGTGAAAATGTGTTTAAATTGGGATTAAATTTCCCATTAGGTGTTCGATTATTACACCGGTAAAAATAAAGTTACCGGTGTAGGAAAACAGGGGAGGGACTCTGTTTTGTACATATGCACCGGCACACCTACCAGTGCACAATACTAAGAAAATTTGTGGGTCTTTTTGCTCTCGGGTCCGACGGTGTCAATTTTGTGGCATTAAATGCAACGTAACGCAGTTGCTTTTTGTAATTATTGCATCGGTTCATGTACCGTTGCTGGGTACTTAGATTTTTTTTAATTTGCTCTTGGGTCGGATTAGTTAACAAAATAACTATTTAAAGCAGCCCAAAGCAGCTGCTTTAGGCCTATTTTTACACCGGTATATATATAATACCGGTGTAAAAAAATGTTCCAATTTAAAAAACCCTATCAGCACCCCATTTCCACAATACTTTGAATTTATATATCTCACACCATACCATCTCCATCACTACCCATTTTTGGTGAAATCCTACGTAGGCTGGCATATAATCAGGTAAACCATTGCAATGCCTCTATTGTATGATTAATTAGCAATTATGTTTGAAATAGAATAATTGAGATCGTGATATAATGAATAGCTTGACTTGCATGTAAGGTTTTTGATGAAATGACACTATGTGTTTCTTAGGAAATGCCTCCAAAATCCTATTAAAAAAGGATACACCATTCACCGTCCCCATCATTGATGAAAGTATCACCGCACACTTACCCGGATGGTACCTTCGTGTCCGAGGAGGCTAGGTTGGTGCATGAATCTTACAAAGGACAATGTCATAACATAGACAGAGGAATTAAAGTATCTCCCTCATTTGAACAAACTATCTGGAAGCTTGGGTGAGTAAAATTCCGCAAGACTCTGCAACCATTTAACTTGACCATTGTAAGTGAGTTCTATGCAAACTTGAAGTGCGGGCTGAGCTACAATCACGTGTATTGTAGAGGTAAAATTGTCCATGTGACACCAGAATCTATCAATGGCTTGTTTGGGTTGCCCAATGTTCCAAACGATGAAGACGAGTTTCTCACACAAAATTTTCTAGGTGATGATGGCTATATTTTACAACAACCAATTGAGAAGGAGATCATTGGGACAGTCACTAGGGAAGGTACGAACATAGAAGAGTTGGTCAAACCCGGTTGGAGAAAAATGCCTAAGAAAACTCTAACTCTAGAAATGAATGAGAAGTACCACTTCGTGGTGTCTAGATACCATCTAGTAACTGTTAGCACAGAAGTTCAAAAACTTCGCCTCACCTTCTTGTATGCAATAAGGAGGGAGCTTCAATGGAATGTTGGTCGTCAAATTTTTCCTATGTTGCAGAGGGAACAGGATCAGATAGGATCTTATACCTATTGCAGTATTATCTCTACGCTTTGTTCAAGAGCGGGAGTCAGTGCCCGTGCACATGACGTTTATGGTCAACCATTGGGTAAGATTTGCATAGACTCTATCTATAGACAGACAACTTACATGCATGTCGCTACTATTGAATCCAGAGTTGCTGCATTGGAGGTCGGTGTAGCAAACTTACTTGAAGAATCCAAATACCAAAGATCCTGGCAGGAACATATGGCCAAGGTTATGACGTATCAATTTCCTAACGCCGTGGAAGCCATCGGAAATTTTCCAACCTTCCGCACAGGTGATGTCGAGGAAATGGACGTTGGCACAAGTACCCGTGATAGTGATGCAACAAGACCAGCTGATGGGGTAGAACCATATTTTCAATATTATTCGTAGAAAACTTGTATTAGATATTACGAAGAGTAGATAATGTACTCAACTTTGACTGTGCTGCACTTAGACAGTTTGACATTTTTACTTTTTACAAACATGCACGATGATGAATCAAATGAAAATTTTGAGGGTCGTGTCTATTGACATTGTGTCCGTCATATACACTCATGAAGACCAAAAAGATAGGACAAACGTAGTTGACCTATTTTTTTACATCATGACCGCAAAATATGGTGCATTATATTACTAGAATGGTTAGAATTGCAAAAAAATGGTAGGAAAACAAGCAATGGAGGTTCCACAAGTAAATTTGTGGGCAATAGCGTAATTATGAAAAATATAGTTCAAGCATTATTGTTGGTTTTATAGGGCCTTCCGTCCACCAATAGGGTCTTCAAATGCTTTAACATGATCGTTGTGTATTGAATTGCATATATGTGGAGCCAATTCTATATTCCGACCATTCCAAGATTCTTGGAGGGACTAAATTGTAAAAAGTAAAAAGTTTACTCTTAAATCAAAATTGCAATCCGATAGAATCGGATGGTCCACAAAACAACTCTTTTGTATTTCCAAGTAAAACATGCGGGTAAACGAACGGGTCCGGGCTCTGTATTTAGTTTTGAATATGTTCAGCTTACATATAGAAATATTGGACTAAACCCTTACCGTTTACTCTACAACACCTACTAGCGCTTCAGGACGAACCACCACCCGAGCACAAATATATTTCAATTATGATTTAATCTTGGAATATTCAATTTGAAAATTTATATTTTCCTAACTCGTCGTAACCGTATGAGACAATTACGGGGACCTAATTGCAATAAATGCATACAATCAACTTTGCGGGAACCTTGGTACCTCTAAGGTATGAAAACATTACTTATTCAATCTGGAGCATTGGAAAATTCCATTTGGGTCGGTGGAAAAGTGCTTGAAGGGGTGGAATGCAATGTTTGGGGTCAATCTGCAAATTTTATGAAATTAAAAAATGCCTAGAAACGTCACCGTACGGGGCCCATGTGTGGTCGATATTTGCATGAAACAACTAGTACAATGTCTATTCACAATAATTGAACGTCAATTGATTGATTGGGGTCATGCGAAAAATGCACGATGGGAGGGGAGGCAAATGCAATAAGTGATAAATTTAACAACTAATAAAACTTTTTTTACACCGGTAACAAAGTAGAAGTACCGGTGTATTTGTACCATTTTTGCGTGCATTTCAAAAAAAACAAATTTTGGGTTTTCAATAAGGCGCGAAACATCTTACACCGGTAATTCAAGATTTTGCACCATTATATATACCAGTGATGGACAGTTAGTAAAAAGATCATAATTTACTCTCAGGTTGAAAGGTTTTTTTACAAAAATTCATTTAAAGCAGCCGTGGGTAGTTGCTTTTCCACATTTTTACACAAGTATTTTTATTTTTCACACCGGTACTATATACTGGTGTACAACACTTAACCAAAATTTTTGTGTGTTCCTCTCGGGTGAAAGGAAAACTCATTTAAAGCATCTCAACGCATCTGCTTTCCTTCATTTTTACACCGGTACTAGTACCGATATTGAACAGTTAGCAGAAATTTTTGCCCATTTTCATTCTTCTTACACCGGTACTGTATGTATTACCGGTGTAAGCAACATAAATTCATATTTCAAAACCGTTTGAAACAGCCATAACTCCCGTAATTCATCATATTCTCATCTTCAAATCCTTCGATTTCTCTTCCAAAACCGCCATCAACCACTCCAACCATTCAATCCACACATAATTGAACCACCACAACTCCTCATCAACCATTGTAACTCCTCATCTCCCATTCCATCCCTATAAAGTGTGGACCTGAACACCAAAGAACCAAAAAAAATGAGAGAGGAAGTTGGGGAGAGAAGAAAGTACTTGGCGATCCGTTCTTGGCAAGTTCGGCGAAAGGGAGTAGCAATAAAAATGCTCCATTGGTGAAGGTAACTGTTGGGTTTTACGTTACCATGGGTTACTAAGTCAAATTCTCTTAAAAAACCATTCCATCCCTTACGCACAATACATGTTCGATCAATTGCCTCTATGACAAAAAATATGTAAATTGACAAAAAGTTGAATGACACTCTTGAATGGTATGTTTATACAATTTTGGGGAGTAAATGTTTTGCATTTTTTGTGGATGGGTGATGTAGTTCTATAGTATTTTTGTTGGTGATAATGTTGATAGTCACGTTAGGGGGGGAGTGAGAATTGCTCGGTTGTATGCCTAATTTATGAACCCAAAGACATTGGTATGGTATTCTATCAACTTCTATAAGGTTCCATTTTATTCTATATGAAGTTCCATGCCTTAATTGTTCAAGTTCTATGACATGTTATATACACTTTTATGTTTCACGTGATGTAGTTTCATCCATGAATTGTTCAATTTGTATGCTATGTTTTGCTCAAAAGTTTTACGAACTAGTTGATCAAGTTCTACGCCACGTTCTATCAATGTTGATCTTTAAGTACCGTTATTTTTAAAACCGTCATGAATTGAGAATTTCCAATTCTACTATTATAGATGTCGTTGAAGAAGGGGAAATTCAACACAAAGAGGAAGCGGCCGGTTACGAAGAAGGAGGAGGAGGTGAAAGATGTGGTCAATGAGGAGGAGGTGAAAGATATGGTCGATGAGGAGGAGGTGAAAGATGTGGTCGATAAGGAGGTGGATGTGGCGGACCAAGAACCACCGCCAAAAAGGATCCCGTTGAAGATAAAATTTGAGGAAGAAGCAACTCAAATGAATTACCCGTCTAGTGAAGCGAAGGAAGAAACCGTGGAACCGGGTGGCCACTTTGTAGGTGATGTTAAAGGACTGGACGCCGGTAAACAAATGGCCAATTCGCAAGGGAAAGGGAAAGAGCACCATCAAAGGAATGGCAACTATTAGTGAAGCAGACGAAAACTTGACAAAAGATGGAAGGAAAAATGGAGAAGGATGGGACAAGTTTGAGGTAAAAAGTTATTTAAGGAGGTGGGGAACTAGTACGTGTCAGTCTGTGATGTTGGCAAAGCATAACACTCTAACTTCTGTGAAGAGCCCAGCGACGGAGAAGAAGATGAAGAGGTACACTATCAATAATCGATGCGTGTCTTATACAATGATTTACACATTTCAAATATATCCATAACCATTTGATCGATTCACTTAAATATTATACGAATAGGATGGAGAATGCGTGAATCTTTTCATCAAAGACATAGTCGGGAAGAAGAAAATGGTCGCCCATGGCCTTCGACAGGTATCTCGTCGTCGGGATGCCCAACAACGAAGTGTTGCATTGTGAGAGTATGCGAGCCAGTCCTCCATCCTAGGGCAGGATTGCCCTCGGCGGACCACCACTTTGATAATGTTAGAGAGGCGCTCAATAGCGTCGTGGATTGGCAGGTGTCCTTAATAGGCAAGGCAAGTGAGAAACCGAGCGATATTGATGAAATCAATGCCGGAGGTGATACAGACGATGATGACGAGGAGGTTACGATGAGGTACATTATTGTAACACATTACTTTTCAATTCCTCAAAGTACTTTTGCGTATCCTTATTCAATCATCCTTGTAACAGGATACTGGCGAGCAAAAATCTCAGTCGACGGCTAATTTTTGCCCATCTGCAAGACCAAGATTAAATAGGCTGCGAAAACAGGTAATGCACTAAAAAAAGTTCCATTATTAACCATTAACAATGACAATTCAATACTACATGCTCAAGTGATCATTTCGTATCATTTCACGTTCACAGATTGTCAACAAACGAGACCTGACAGATTTTCCGATTATGGGCCAATTCATAAAGGAAGCAAATGCCGCTATCCTGGAAATGATAAAGAATAAGGACTGCATGTTCTTCCCAGTATTCCGACCATCAACATTCTCACGCCATTACATCTGCGGTGTTGGAATAGAAGTCCTGGTCGAGTTCAGGAAGAAACTGGGAAACATGCGTTTGATGACCTGGATTGGTAAAGCGCAGGTTGATGTGTGGCTGGGGTGAGTTTCAAAACTTACAACCTTTATGTTTTTTTATTTTATCAACAATTCATTTTCATGTATGATTAACGTTACAGGCACCTGTGGGAGAAAATATATGAAACTAATTCAGGCAGCGTCCAATTCTGCCCATCCAGTTGTAGCAACCTAACCAACTTCGAGCAGGAAGTCGAACTCCGTTTCAAACAAATTTGGGAAACAATGAAGGCAATAGATGCTGAGTTCTACATCGTACCCTACATAAGAATGTAAGTATTTCTTCCTGATAATTTACATTCACATTTCAAAAGACTTCCTTTTTATTAATTGGTTAACATAATTTTCCGATAGGAATAATTGGTACCTCATCATTATCCATCCCCGAATGGAGGAAGTTTTCAATCTGGACACATCGTCGGGGGGTATCAAACCAACAAACTTGGTCAAACTCAGGGTCATTTCAAGGTATTCCAATCAATCAAATAAAAAAATCCTGCTTTAATAATCGACGGGAAGAAGTAACCATTTAAATTTACTTTCTTCAAAGGCTTGCTTGTGCATACCAAAGGGAGAAGAGAAAGACGGAGCCAGAACCCGACTACACTTGGAAAATCCAAAACATTATGGTAAGTCATTCTGTCATTTCATCCATCAAATTTTATGTTTAGGGTTAGTAATTACGTTTGCCTTTCTCGTGCAGTACCGAACCCAGAATGGTTTGTGGAAATGCGGTACTCCATCATGCTCTTAATGGAAGAATTTGTTATAAACCTTGCATCTCAAAAATTGATATTATTAATCTCTAGTAAATGCAACATTATTGACTTATAGTGTAAGTTTGATATTAACAGATTTTCCCCGAGGGCAAATGGTCGTACCATGTGTACGGGATTCAAGGTGTAGCAGAGAGACAGTGTGGGGCTTAGCTTAGAGATTACCAGTAGCAGGTGAACACTACACTGCAACTTCTGGATGATAAGAACGACACAATATGTTGATGGTTAATATTGAATGGTTGATGATATTTGAATTCTATAGATGGTGTTTGGTTATACTAAACTTCTGCTTTACTTTGTTTGATTCCAAGTCTAATATACTTCTTCTATTTCATATGTTGAAATAATGTTCGCGTGTTTTGCGAGCCATATTTTCAGAGTAGAATGTTTCAAATTCCTTAACTATTCAAAAGTTTCAAATTTATAGTAGTTCACAAGTGTCTTTGGTTGTCGTTGCCCCGGAAATGATCCGGGATGGACCAAAGGAAAACAAATTAGGCATTGCAAATTTTAGCCACATAATACACCTGTGTAAATAAATTTCATAGGTACCGGTGTAAATAAATTCCACATTTTAAATAATTTATTTTTAATTATTTCAATAATACCGGTGCATGAAGTATAGTAATACCGGTGTAAAAATATACCGGTGCAACATATCGGTGTAAAAAAAACTATATTTCAACTACAAATCAAAGACCGGTGTTGGATTTAATACTGGTGTACAAATCATTGTTTTACACCTGTTCTTGGGTTAAATACCGATGCAACATACGGGTGCAAGCTATATTCCGGTATTACACCGATTTCCCAAATAATATCGGTGCACACATTTTGGGATCCCGCTATTTGCACTGACATAAGATACCGGTGCAAATGCTGCTTTACACCGGTCCATTTTACCAGTGCAAATTTGTTGCGTTTCTACACCCCTATATATATGCACCGATATTTTTGAGGGTCAAAATACAGGTACTATTACCCTAAATTACCGGTGCAAATATCCCCTATCCTACAGTAATGATACTACCTTCGTGCCGGCTACCCAAATAGGGCTGAAGCCCTATTACCCGTAATAGTAGGTAAGCCTCTCACGGACAAAGCTTTGATCCAAACTATAGACAATACTGCGAGCGATTTGGATTGTAAAAACTGTTTGTGACTTTTATTTATTTTATCTTTAAGTAAATGACGAGAACTGTGTATAGAAGGTTGTACTAATAATTTTTTATTTTGCATACTCACTCTGTTTTATTGGATGTGATATACTTTTTATTTTTAATTTTTTTTTAATTTGACACACTTTCCTTTTATGTCAAGATTTCTTTAATTTCATTCTCTTATTTCACTTTTTTTTCTTTCTAAATTTAATTTCATACACTTATTTCATTCACCTAAATCCAACCACCAAAAGCTATGGTGCCACATCCAACAAAACGGAGGCCTTAATGTGAAACATCAAAAAATACGAAGAAAAGTGATTAATAAAATTGGCTATTGAATTTTTTTTTCTAAACTAGCAGATACATTTGAAATAAATTTTTATATAAATTATTGTGATGTTTACCTGTATTTTTTGTAATTTTATCTTATTACCTATAAAATGTATCCCTTGTCCAACTTCAAGATGCAATTTAACTATTTATATAGTAAATTTTTTTAAGTTTGACCATAAAATTGAGTTAGCATACAAGTATAAATACTATTGTATTATACCTTGTTAGATTCGTTATAACAAAAAATTTCAAAATATTAACTTTTCACAAGTTTTAATAATTCTCAATGAAAGATATTAAGGATCAAACATTTTTCAAGTCAACTGTCAAAAGTCAAAGTGTGCAATTTAAATTGGGATAGATGTAGTATTAAAAGAAGAGTAGGTCTCCTGATAGACGGTCCGTCCATAAACTTATGGACATGCCACTTATTTCTTACCTTATATATTGCATTTCTTAAATTACATAAAAAATTTAGAATTTTTAAAAAATATTATTTATATCATATATCTTTATATTTTCACCATCAAATACATATTCTTACTTGTTTTAACTTATAAAATGGAATGTTTAAATTTTATTAAAAAATTACAACATTTAAAGTAAATGTTCCTGTGAACTGTACAAAAGGTTATGGAAATACCACCTTTCATGAGATTTCCCCTTAAACGAATACGTTTTTGAGAAAAATCCTTCACAAATTGAATTGAAAATATGATTCTTATACTATGAATCCTGTTTTGGACCTCAATTTATCTATCAACTTAAGTTGTGTTTTTTCATCTCTCTTCCTTAAATTATTATTCGAGTTGTCAAGGAAGAAATTACTTTATGTTTAAACAAAATATAGAATAAACACAAACGAACTATGTACTTTTGTTGCTTTTATTGAATAATCAACTTTTGCCATAATACAGATTGACAGTGGGAAAAAAAATCAATTGATCATAACTACAAAACCTATGAACAAAAAATACATAGTGGAAATCTGATTAACCCTAACCAAAGAAAATTTAGAGGATTAAGGGTTGATAAATCCCATATTTTTCCTCTTCAATTAGCTAGTCTTGTTTCTGCTTAGTTCTAATATGTAGAAAACCAGTTAATATTTTCGGAACGATGGCTTCTTCCACTCTACCAAGCGTTTTAGAAAGCACATAACCTGCCCAACAAAAAAATTATGTTTTAGTTAGTGCTAATTAACAATCAAATCGACAGTTATTAAGGCAAAGGAGATATTCATAATTCATACTTTATTAAATTAATTACAAGAATTTGCAATACCTCAGATGGCTCCTGCAGAGTGTATGAAGCATTTGTTTCTTTTGGAACTTTTGACACCAATATTCCAAAACCCTGTCCTTTTTTACGCAAAACCTTGTCAAAACAAACATCCAAATTAATACTAATCCCATGTTCCAGATCAATTATATTATCACATAAAATAATTGATTTTAGAAAAAAAAATCTAGATCAAATGCATATGCATACTTTAAATGCGTCTTCATCTGTCCTATCATCCCCAATATAGATGGGCAAAACATCATTTGAGTTTGCATAGCCTGGTACAATAAAATAAGAGTAAATTAGATATTAAACTTGGCAATGAAAATAAATAAATATTTTCAATATTTGTGAAGGTGGGGCTCACCTAATGACTCTAACAAAAATTCCAGTGCATTCCCTTTATCCCATTTGATGGTTGGACGAATCTCTAAAACCTGTAACATTTACAAGAAAATTAATTGAATAAAATTTAATTTCAAATTAAATATGAAACCAACAAAAGTGTAACAGGTGTATATGAAATTTACCTTTCTTCCTGCATTCATTTTAAGCTCAGGGTAATTCTTTAGCACAGACTTTACATTTTCTGCCAATTCCCCCCATCTCTGTAAAACAAGTTTTAACAGTCAGTTACACAAAATATATCCTAACATATGAATTCGAAGCAAAATACGGGTTATGCTTTTTTGAAAAAGTGTCGCAAACTATACCTTTTCATCTATGCAACGAAAATGTACAGACAAACAGAACTTGTTATTTTCCACCATAGAACCGGGAATGGATTTGGTTTTAGCCACCAATAATTTGTATACCTAAATACAATCAGATAAATAAAAACAGTCAAAATCAATAATTACAATATTCTTCAAGAATAGAAACCAAGAAACAGTACATTTTTTTCTTACACAGTTACCTCGTCAATCATTGGTAAGAATTCTCTCGCAGGCTGGCACAATACTGTTTGATTGCTCTACAAGAATTCAAATAAACATCAGAATGTAATTTTATGAAAAATATATATCACAAATAACTATTTTTTAACAATGAATATATTCTAACCTTTTTGTATTGACATCCCTTTGTTGGTCCCTTAATGTCCATGCCATGGCTTCCGGCATAGTAAAGTTCTGCTAGCTTTACAAAATTATGAACCTGTGAATCAATCCAAAAGCCAATTAAACCTCGTTTTCTTCGAACAAACTATACACATCAATCGTCTTGTCGGAATGAGTAATGCACCTTAGTTCTGCATCTCCCGGAGACTATGGCTGTCGGAAAATAATGCGCAACATCTTTCACAGCATTCCTCATCTCACCGGACATGAAAGCTCGATCAGGATTTGCAACAATTGGGGAAAGGGTCCCATCATAGTCCAAGAACATCACAATTTGCTTCCCTTTCAAACCCATGACAATCTCATCAAACATGCTCAAAGCAGAAGGATGATCAAGCTGTTTGAACAAAAATATAATCATTAAAATCGAGCTCCAAATTTATTATGGGACGGAGGAAGTGGATATTTTTTTAAATGACCATTTCACGTACAATCCATTTTCTGTTGGTTTCGTCACTGTCGGACGGCCTTCGGGTAGGGGAGGAGGCCCTCATGGAATCAACCCAGGCGCCGGCAGCGGCTTCGATCATCTTGATGGACGGCGCCTTGCCCCAGACGATGGGCGCCGCCGCGAGCGGCTTGGGCGGCGCCGCCGGAGGGAAGAGGGCGGCGGAATCGCGGATGGAAACAACAATCTCCATGCTGAAGCCTGATTGAGCATCAGAAATCACCACATTTTGGTTGGTCATTTTCTTGTTCGAGGAATCAGCAGACCTGCATGTTCTTAAAAGATTCAGACACTGGAATAAAAGGGAAATTACTACGTTTGTGGCTCTACAAGTACGGATTTTTTTACCTGGAAAGTACTAGGAAGCTGTAGGAGCAAAAACAGGGGAAACAGAGAAGTAGGGATTCGAGTTCTCGTAGGGATTCTAGTTTGTTTTCTAGAGAAAATTTTGGGGAGAGAAAGCTAGAGAGAGAAAGAGGGGCACTGAGTGAGTTACAGAAGTTAGAAGAGCATGGTCAATTTATAAGTAATTTGAAAGGAGTAGGGACGAAACATCCCCACTTTTTCCGCCTCTCATTCTACTTGTTATTCAGGTGGGACTCCTTTCAAAACACCCTTCAATTCATTAATAGTGAAATAATTTTTAATTTTGGGATGGCTTTTTATATCGGTACTTTTTAAATATGATAAATGCGAGATTATTATATCACGTATTTTACTTTTCTTTCTTTGAATTCAATTTCATCCATTTTTTTACCATCTCCTAAACTATAACACTCAAAAGTGGTGTAATACTAATAGAGAAATAGAGGGAGTACTACCGTTTTGGATTCACCTCCACAGGCTGCTACACATTTTATTACTATAATTTTTATAATATGTTAGCGTGAAAAATACTAGTACATAAAAAATATACTCTTACTGCTCTAGAATAAGATTCATATTTCATTTTTGCACGGACATTTATTTATGTTGATGTAGCAGGAGAAATGTAGTGTTGGAATAAGTTGGCCAAATTTTGACTACAGAATTTGAGTCTGTCTCTTGAAAGACGGTCTTTCCATATGCCATGGAAAGACCAAGGTTTAAAGTGCAAATTAGAATAAATGAACATAAAATTTTCGTGTCGCATGAATTGAGTTATAAACTTTATAACTATTACACGTTGCATAGTAAATTTTTAATATTGCAACTAAAATATTTTACCTTTTATTGTTCTAATTAAACTACGTCTTTCCATAAATCTAAGGAAAGGCAGTTTTTTCCAAAACTTTACTACAAAATTTAGTTCAAATTAAAAAATAGTCAAAATAGAAATCTTATTCCGAGATGGATAAAAATGGAAAGAACAAACCTTATTCTGGAATAGGAGGGGTATATTGCTATAAATCTAAAGTATCTCACTTGATTACATTTTTACTTATAAACATTTAATTTAAGTTATTGTTTTTCACGTGCTCTCACTGTTATCCTAAATTTGGCTCACTTTTAATTTTCGTATATTATTCTAAAACTGTCATATTTTTCTTTGCAGCAAAAGTAAATCGTTCCCATCCACTCATTAAATGTTTCATGGTCCTCATTCAATTCGCTTCACATGTTCCTACTAATAAAACAAACACCCAGAGTTAATTTGTCAAATTTAACCGAACTATTAAAGTATTTGTTTCTAAATCAGGATTAAAAGGATAGAAATTGGAAGTTAGGTACTAGATTATTAGTCACGATCATATAAGTAATTATTGCGTGATTAGTTTATGATTAGTGATATTAGTTAACATTTTCCCATTTTAGCGTGTCCTGCTGGAAATTGATCAATTATGTGGTAGCTAATTCTATATTTGAACATGGCGCCTCTTTTTAATGACAAGACATATATAAAATAGTGTATTCACTCCTTCGTTTTCCATGTATTCCTTTCACTCCACACGAACAATCTTGCTTTACCTACTTTTAGTTTGAGAGATATTTGTAATTGGGTATTATTGCAAAACTTACAAATTTGTTGTGAACCTTATATTAAAATGGGAGAAATAGTAACTAACTAAGCCCGGGCAATTAAAATCACTATTGACTCTTGTATATTAAGAAATTTGTGAATATGTCATAATGCATTCACATTGCACATCACACAAAGTTAACTAGCATTACTCGTATCTGACATAGCATTACTCGGTTCTCTCCTTGCTCCACGTATACCACACTCCATAATTTTTTGTCATGTTAGAATCTTAGGTTATTCAACATTGCATTTTGTCCAACAAATTGATATTCCTCCCTCCCATAATTATTGGTCTATTTACCTTTTTATGATCTTTAATGATCATGTTTGACCATTAACATCTCTAATTACGTACAATATTTTTGCACATAAAATTGATATTTATAAAATAGATGTTAAGATGAATCTAACAATATCTCACGTGATATTTTTATTATACATATATTAATTTATATTTAAGGTCAAAGTTTACCAAGTTTGACTTTGAAAAAGTAAATAGGTCAATAATCTTGGGATATGGGGAGTATTCTATTATTATTCAGTCGAAAATTAGAGTTTGAAAAAATGGAGGCATGCGATTTTTTTGTCTGTATATCTTAATTGTTGTGTTCACGATGATCACTATATTTAGTTGTACATATCGTATTTTCTATAATTTTGTTTGTATTTTCGCATTGGGGTTTCCATTTATTTTGAAACGGTCAAAAATGTGTTTTTTCAAGGTGTTTACAGTTTGGACAATGTTTTGGAGTGGTGTTGCATTTCTTAAAAATCCCTGTTTGGCGAAATGATTGATGCGTGATACACTTCTCTCAGCTAAGTAGTCATGATTTTCTCAAGAAACGAGCAAATATCCCGATGGTAATATTACAATTATATTGGATCTATAATCTGTAATAGTACAAACGACCATTTTGATTAGATATTCTTGCAATAGATTAGTAATTTTTATAAACTTATTGAATTGGATATCAATTTAACATATTGTAATCGGTATTGGGTTCTTTTCCTATCACCTATCTATGAGTGATTATTTAATAAATAAATAAATAATGAATACTTTATTTATCGCATTACAATTGGAAGTTGACCCCACATTTTCATTCTTGAAGTTTTGAAACAAAAATTTCTGATCGATTTTGAGGATCGAAACATCATTGAAAATAGGGTGGTTGTAGTTAATTTCTTTTTTTTCATATATAAATTGGTTTGATGTTAAAAACCGAAAGTGCCTTTTTCCTAATATTTTTCTTACTTTTTGTGGTATGAGGAAATGGAGGATCTTGGTAAATATTCCACGAGTTGGAAGAGAACCCAAAAAATATTTTTTTAAATATAATAACTAATCTTACCGGAATTTGACATTATTTCCAATCTGTCCCCACTGAAAAATGGCAAAGTTTGTAGAAAACAATTGGTCCATCAGATTCAGAAGCACTATTGGGATTTTCTAGTGGAATAAAAAAAAAAAGAAGAGAAAATGGTACCATGTTTTTTAATTGTGTGGTGAAATTTTGTTTTATTGTATGTGCCAAATCATGGTATTTATTTTGGGGAGCAGATGTGTCTATTCATACAATACAAGCATTCATTCTCCTTTGATTAGAGGACTTTAAGTCGAATCTAATCACTATAATTATGCATCATTGGTCTTTCTTTAAACATATTCTAATGCACTTGAAAACGATACAACTAGGCGGAGTGCTCAAAGGTTCGAAATGTAAAACAAAACTAAGAATGCAACAATAATTCATGAAAGATTCTGATAATTGAGGAACTTTTGTAACCAATTTTGTCTATTTCTAGTGAATAAGTTGTTCCTCATTCCTTGAGGAGTACAATTTTTCATCGTTAGAATTATTTATATACAGTTCTTTAGTACATCTGACAGATTTCAACATGCAATTCAACTATTTAGTTAGTCAAAACTTCTTAACTTTAATCGTTAAATTAAATTGGTGTACAAGTATAAATCTCACTGTGTAATACCTTATTAGATTCATATAACATATATTTTTAAAATATTAAATTTTCACAAGTTTTAGTTATCCTCCTTAAAAGATATTAACAAGTACACAATTTTCAAATCAACTACTGAAAACTAAAATATGCAACTTGAAATGGTACAAAGGTAGTATGTTACTTTCATTGATCAAAATTGAATTAAATTTTAATTTTTTAAAAAATTAAACCAAACTAATTTGCTCATATTAACTGAAATTCCTCCTACTACCGACCTACGTACCCCTAAATGCATCCTAAGGTTCCATTCAAATCACAATCTTAAGAAAAGAAACAGTTTCACAAATCAGAGAAGGATCGAATTAATCCTCCTCTCAGCATATGTATCTAATAATCGAATATTGAGGATATCACTAGTGGAAATTTATCTGAACAATGGCGTCATGAGTGACATTTGTTTAAAAATAATAACAGGGCATGTGAAGAATCTCTTAATTTCGAAGAAAATTAACTATAAGTGGGACTTAGGCAAAAACTGGATTTCGTAGGTTTTATTCTTTTGACCAAAATATGATTCCTTGGTACTCCCTCCCTCCGTACCATATTAAATTATAGTATAAACATTTTACACCATTCGAGAAACATGTTTGCTCGTTAATACGTTAATTTATATATAATAATGACAAACAAAAAGTTATTTTTTAGAAACTATTATTACGACGAATTCAACAATATCACATACGATAATATTATGTCTCATATATCTATTCAAATATGCGGTCAAACTTTGATAGAGAATAGTGTTATAAAGTAAATTGGTAATTTAACCTGAGACAGAGGAAATAACGTTCTTTGCACCAGAAATACCTTAGAAATTCCATTTGATTCTTGATTGCATTACAGTAACTTTTGATTTGTTTATAGAGTAAATGAATTCGATGACCCTTTAACTACGGGAATTGAATGTTAGCCTAGCGGTTGAAGTCTAGTGCTACTACCATGAGGTCATGGGTTCAATTCTCACTAGGGCAAGGGGAGGGGAGGGATTTTATTGGGGGCTCATTTGAGTTATTACCCAATTTTTTTAAAAAAAGATGTCCCTTTAACTATCACAATCGACTATCACAATCGTCTACCTTAATTTGGTCCCATTATAACAAAATAAGGGTAATTAACACTTTCTTGTAACACGTATTAAAAATATTACAATAGTTTATAAAGTGTTACTTAAACATTTTAAAAGTGTTACATAAATATTGAAAAGTGTTACCTGAATTTAAAAAGTGTTATATCTAATGTAACATCACCTACGGTAATACTTGTAAAAGTGTTACTTTAGGTGCTATTGTAACACTTTGAACCTATTGTTACATTAACAATAGGTTACATTATCCTTACAATAGGTTCAAAGTGTTACATTCTCCTTATCTTGTAGTAGTGTCCGTGCAGAAGTACTAAAACAGAGTTGTTTTGTAGGATGAGGGGCCTAAAGTGTTAAAAAAAACAATAAAGGACCAAAGGTGGACATAGTGATAGTAAATGGGCCAACGAAATAATTTGCTCTTATCTTAGGTAACTATATAAAGAAATCCTGTCAAACCAAATGGTTGACACAACCATCGTCAGGGGCATAGTGGTCATTTCACAGGGCTGCCTAACATGTGCCCCACAGGTGCTCTCAAGTGGCTGCCCAAAACGACATCATTTTGGGCATTATTTTTTGTTGTTTTGTGCATCTTTTTATAAAAAGGTTGTGGCGCTGCCATGTTCGTCTACAGGTGCTGTCAGGAGGTTGTCCAAAATGACGTCGTTTTGGCCATTGGACGCTTCGAGAGGTGAAGGTTCCACTGAAGAGGTTTAAGAGGTACGTATTCGAGAGGTAACTATTCGAGATGTGAAGGTTCAGTTGTAGAGGGTTCAAGTGGAGGGGTTCCATTGGAGGGCCTCGAGAGGTACCCATTCGAGAGGTGAACGCTTAGGTGGAGAGGGTTCCATTGGATGGGTTCGAGAGGTAAGGATCCGAGATGTGAAGGTTTCATTGGAGGTTCGAGAGGTGAAGGTTCCAATGGAGATTTGAGAGGTGAGAGTTCGAGTGGGGGGGGGGGGGGGTTCGAGAGGTAATGGTTTGAGAGTGGCCGCTTCGAGAGTACTGATTCGATAGGTGAAGGTTCGGGTGCAGAGGTTTAAGAGGTAACCATTCGAGATGTGAAGGTTCAGTTGTAGAGGGTTCAAGTGGAGGGGTTCCATTGGAGGGCCTCGAGAGGGACCCATTCGGGAGGTGAACGCTCAGGTGGAGAGGGTTCCATTGGATGGGTTTGAGAGGTAAGGATTCGAGATGTGAATGTTCAATTGGAGTTTTGAGAGATGAAGGTTCCAGTGGAGATTTAAGAGGTGAGAGTTCGAGTGGGGGGTTCGAGAGGTAATGGTTCGAGAGTGGCCGCTTCGAGAGTTACCGATTCGATAGGTGAAGGTTCAGGTGGAGAGGTTTGAGAGGTAACCATTCGAGATGTGAAGGTTCAGTTGTAGAGGGTTCAGGTGGTGGGGTTCCATTGGAGGGCCTCGAGAGGTATCCATTCGAGAGGTGAAGGTTCAAGTGGATAGGGTTCCAATAGATGGGTTCGAGAGGTAAGGATTTGAGATGTGAAGGTTAAAGTGGAGATTCGAGATGTGAGAATTTGAGTGGGGGGATTTTGAGAGTTACTGTTTTGAGAGTTACCGATTCGATTTGTGAAGGTTCAGGTGGAGATGTTCGAGAGGTAACCCCTCGAGAGGTGAATGTTCTAGTGGACATTCGAGAGGTGAGAGTTTGAGTGGGGGTGTTCGAGTGGTAATGGTTTGAGAGTTACCACTTCGAGAGTTACCGATTTGATAAGTGAAGGTTCAGGTGGAAATGTTTGAGAGGTAACCCTTTGAGAGATGAATGTTCAGTTGTTGAGGGTTCTAATGGAGGGGTTCTGTTGGAGGGGCTCGAGAGGTACCCATTCGAGAGGTGAAGGTTCGGGTAAAAATGGTTCCATTGGAGGGGTTCGAGAGGTAAGAATTCGATATGTGAAGGTTCCATTGGAGGTTCGAGAGGTGAAGGTTCCAGTATAGATTCAAGAGGTGAGAGTTTAAGAGGGGGGATTTTGAGAGTTACCGATTCGATAGGTGAAGGTCCAGGTGGAGATGTTCCAGAGGTAACCCTTCGAGAGGTGATGGTTCAGTTGTAGAGGGTTCAAGTGGATGTGTGGTTCTATTGGAGGGGCTCGAGAGGTACCCATTCAAGAGGTACGGCTTCGAGAAGTGGAGGTTCTAGTAGAGGATTCTAGAGGAGGTTTGAGAGGTGAAGGTTCCAGTGGAGAGTTCGAGAGGTGAGAGCTCGAAGAGGTACGACTTCGAGTGTGTGGGGGGGGGGGGGTTTTCGAGGGGTAATGGTTCGAGAGTGGCCGCTTCAAGAGTTACTGATTCGATAGGTGAAAGTTCAGGTGGAGAGGTTCGAGAGGTAACAATTCGAGATGTGAAGTTTCAGTTGTAGAGGGTTCAAGTGGAGGGATTCCATTGGAGGGCCTCGAAAGGTACCCATTCGAGAGGTGAACGCTTAGGTGGAGAGGGTTCCATTGGATGTGTTTGAGAGGTAAGGATTCGAGATGTGAAGGTTCCATTGGAGTTCAAGAGGTGAAGGTTCTAGTGGAGATTTGAGAGGTGAGAGTTCCAGTGGGGGAGTTCAAGAGGTAATGGTTCGAGAGTGGACGTTTCGAGAGTTACCGATTCGATAAGTGAATGTTCAGGTGGAGAGGTTTGATAGGTAACCATTCAAGATGTGAAGGTTTAGTTTGAGAGGGTTCAAGTGGAGGGGTTCCATTGGAGGGCCTCGAGAGGTGCCCATTCGAGAGGTGAACACTCAGGTGGAGAGGGTTCCATTGGATGGGTTCGAGAGGTAAGGATTCGAGATGTGAAGGTTCCATTAGAGTTCTACAGGTGAAGGTTCTAGTGGAGATTAGAGAGGTAAGAGTTCGAGTGGGGGGGGGGGGGTCCGAGAGTGGCCGCTTTGAGAGTTACCGATTTGATAGGTGAAGGTTCAGGTGGAGAGGTTCGAGAGGTAACCATTCGAGATGTAAAGGTTCAGTTGTACAGGGTTCATGTGGAGGGGTTCCATTGGAGGGCCTCGAGAGGTACCTATTCGAGAGGTGAACGCTCAGGTGGAGAGGGTTCCATTGGATGGGTTCGAGAGGTAAGGATTCGAGATGTGAATGTTCCATTGGAGGTTCGAGAGGTGAAGGTTCCAGTGGAGATTCGAGAGGTGAGAGTTCGTGGGGGCATTTTAAGAGTTACCGATTCGAAAGGGGTTCATTGGAGGGGCTCGAGAGGTACCCATTCGAGAGGTCAGGGTTCAGGTGGAAAGGGTTCCATTGGAGGGGTTCAAGAGGTAAGGATTCGAGAGGTGAAGGTTCCAGTGGAGATTCGAGAGGTGAGAGTTCGAGGGGGTTCGAGAGTGACTGTTTAAGAGTTACCGATTCGATAGGTGAAGGTTCAGGTGGAGAGGTTCGAGAGGTGAAGGTTCAGGTGGAGAGGGTTCAAGTGGTGGGGTTCCGTTGGAGGGGCTCGAGAGGTACCCATTCGAGATGTGAAGGTTCACGTGGAGATGTGGGTTCACCTATCGAATGTTCAGAAGAACCTTCACCACTCGAATCGTTCAAATGAAGCTTCACCTCTCGAACCCCTCCACTGGAACCTCTTCACCTCTCGAACCCCTCCACTGGAACCTCTTCACCTCTCGAACCCCTGCTGAACCTTTAACTTTCTAATCTCCACTGGAACCTCCATCTCTCGAACCTAGAATGGAACCTTCACCTCTTGAATCGATACCTCTCGAACCTCCACTGGAACCTTCACCACTGGAATCCTTACCTCTCGAACCTGTACCACTCGAATCCACTCCACTGGAACCTTCACCTCTCGAACCTACTATGAAACCTTCACACCTCGAATCCGTACCTCTTGAACCCACCACCTCTCGAACCTCCACTGGAACCTTCATCTCTCGAACCCCTACAATGGAACCCCTAACCTCCACCTCTCGAATCGGTGCCTCTTGAACCTTCCAATGTAACCTACACCTCTGGAACCCCTCCAATGGAACCTTCACCTCTCGAACCTCTAATGAAACCTTCACCACTCGAATTCACTACCTCTCGAACCCCTCTACTAGAACCTTCACCTCTCAAACCTACTATGGAACCTTCACCACTCGAATCCGTACCTCTCGAACCCACTAACTCTTGAATCTCCACTGGAACCTTCACCTCTTGAACCTCCAATAGAACTTTCACCTCTCGAACCCATACATCTCGAACCCTTCACTTGAACCCTCTCCACCTTAATCTTCACCTCTTGAACTATTACCTCTCAAACCTCTACTCAAACTCTTACCTCTTGAATCTCCATTGGAACTTCACCTCTCGAATTGGTACCTCTCAAACCCCTCCAATTGAACCCATAACCTTCACATCTCGAATCGGTACCTCTCGAACCCTTCAAATGGAACCTACACCTCTCGAACCCCTCCAATGGAACCCCTAACCTTTACCTCTGGAATCGGTACCTCTCAAACCCCTCCAATGGAACCCTAATATTCACCTCTCGAATTGTCCAATGGAACCTTCACCTCTAGAACCTACTATGGAACCTTCACCACTCGAATCCATTCCTCTCGAACCCTTCGCTCCAACCCATTACCTCTCAAACTTCCACTGGAACCTTCACATCTCGAATCCGTACCTCTCGAACCCCTCCACTTGAACCCTCTCCACCTGAAACTTCACCTCTCTCCATCTCCAAGCTTCAATTACATGTATAATTGGTACATTTATAGCTTAAATTATAGCTCTTTTAACATTCCTATAGAATTTCTATAATTTGTTATCAAGCTCACCGCGCAACGCGCGGTGTAACCAAACTAGTATTTATAGAAAGAAATTACTATCGTGCTTTTAGACTTTATAGGAAGTTTCTTATTCCATTGTGTGAAGATTTACGTATGAAATCAATGCAAAAAAAGTGCATAGATTCCTCCTCTATTGTGAATTCAAGTTAATGAACTGAATTAAAATAAATAAATTTAAGAAAAATTAATAATAGTAATAATTAGAGTCAAATGCTAAAATAACCCATCTTTAGTATGAAAATGCCAATTAATTTGACCCTGCAAAATGAAAAAGGTGCTAAAATAACCCTATCTCATTAATGTATGTGTCAATCTAACCCTAGGCACCGTTGGCTTCAATTGTCAACGAGAATTTTGGCCAGGATTCAAGGAAATGACCATGTTGTCCCTGAATTTTTAAAAAAAGAAAAAAATAGAAAAGACAAAAAACCCCTCGTTTCATCTTCCTTCTCCCTATTTTCTTCTTCTCGTCACATCTTCAACCGCCGCTCAACCTCTGGCGACTGAATTGGGTAGACTCTCCACATTAAAGTCGACCACCATTCCTCGATCTTCGGTAATTGAATCGGCTGGGCCTCTACGTTAAAGTCGTGCCTGTTGATGCGTCTTTGGCAAGCGGGTATATTTGGGCCTTGTCAATTCCACCTGAAGAATGAGTTACATCAATTTCATTGATATGGGTCGATGGTGATGGGTCATGGCGGGGTTGAGCGGTGGGAGATTTTGACCGGCATTGCCGCAAGAGAAGCCCTGGTACTACACGAGTTTGCCGGTGAAGGGGTCTTACTTAGTGGTAGGGGGTGCGCTGGCTTTCAGTTTCGTCAAAAGTCAGGTTGAACGAAGGGTGGAAGATAGGTGGCATGTGGAAGAGGGAGAGGCCGATGGGGGAGATGAGGAGAAAGTGGACTGTAAGCTAGTGGTGAGTGGTGACCCTGTGGTGGCAGTAGTGAGTGGTGGTGCGGTATACATCAAGGCTCTTTATGAAAATCACCAATCAGTAGAAACTACTTGATATATTAAGGATGAGTATGATGCATCCCAATTTAGTGTTGCTGTGCTGCCGTGGGTGATCAAAATTTGCAAAGACAAAGCCCTCGGAGGTTTCCGCAGGGAAGAGGCTCCGACGCACAAGTCAGCAAACAAGCTACCAAAGTGTAATTAGGAATGAATGGTTGAGTTGTTTAGGGTTATCTTTGGTCTTATATAGGTAGGCAAGTATGACAGCTATTTTGTTTGCTTGTGGAGCGAGTACTTTCACCTTGGGCTAGCCCAAAAGGCTTTACCCAAAGGCAAAGTTATGGACCGTCAGTAGGACGCATGGCTATTTTAGGCCCATATAGTTTTACACATTATCAAGAAACCCCTGGAAAGCTGAGGGTTTGGCCTTCAAATTCATCCCGGAATCGTGGGCTCTAATCCGCGCTTGAGTCCGTGGGTTCATCATGACTCCCTTCTGACGGGGATGCTTCGAACTGACGTTTGTACAGGGGTTTACCCTTGAAATCCTTTAACACTTCCAGGGGTACGATGTTTGTGCCCCTACGATGCGTTGAAGGTTCATCCCAGGTTGAGGCTTCGAATTTACCGTTCGAGCTGATTAATGTGTCAGGGGTTCAACCCTTGGCTTTCTAGTCTGTTAGAGCCCAAGGGCCTAAATCCTGCCTCTTTTTATTTCCCCAAGAGGCCTTCGGCCCCCTGATAATATTTCCCGAGGGATCCGGTCTTTGGGTCTTCTAATCCATGTTAGAGACTAATGAACGTTCGAGCCCCGTGGACAAAAACACAAAGTTCAATTTCTTCCTTCTAATATGAGTTAGAAGACATAGACCTTTGAATTCTGCCGCACATAGGGAAAGATAAGATGCCTCAAAATCCAGAGCTTCTAATCTGCGCTAGAGCTCAAGATCATGCAAGTCTTAATTTTTTACCCAAAGGGGGTATGACCTTTGGGGTTCTAATTTTGTGTTAGAGTCCCAGGTCATTCGATTTCCTGGAGCCCATGATAGATTTGGATGTCAACCTTCCAATCTGCACTAGAAGTTTAGCATGTCCAAATCTGAGCTTCTAGTCGTATAGGGTTTGAATTCCCACCTTCTGAACTGTGCCAAAATCCAAGGAATCCACATCCTTGGTATAGTGCATTTAACCTCTGAGCATCTTGTCTGTGCCAGAGTTCAAAGGGTTTGCATTTACGCGTTTAAGCGTAAATGGCTTTGAGCTCCCGGGGTTCTAGTTGTGCTAGCATTCCTGGAGCTCAAATTCGTATGTTTAAGCATAGAGGCTCCAGGCTTCCAGGGCTCTAATCTGTGCTAGCATCCCTGGAGCTCGAATCTTCTTATAAAATGGATGAGGGGTTCAACCTTTGGGCTCCTAATCTGCTTCGGAACCTGAAGGGTTCAAATTCAGAGTGGGAAGCGGGAAAATTACCTCGATTTCCATAGTTTAAATTCAAGGTGGAAGTAGGGGAGTTGTGAGCCTGATGTTGACTCTCTCACTCTTGGGGAACGTGAAGACCTTGTTAAATTCTATACGCGGACCACTTTCCCAATAAATGCCTTGGGTTTGCTTCCCTCACGCGACCTGTTTACCTATGCAGTTACTTTTTGCGTGGAAGCCCAAAGTAATGATTTCCTTTTAATGTCCTCTTTATATAATAGGGATTTCCACTCTTCTCACTTCATTCTTTTTCCAAAATTGTTCCCAAGTCTCTGAAACCCTCTTTTTGTCCGCGGGATTTTTCGGTGATCTTTCTCAGAAAGTTCAAGTCCTTTTTTCAGCCACTTTATCAGTAAGTTCCCTTTCCCTTAACCACTAATTTCCATTTTATAGTGTTACAAAACACAGTCATCGGGGAAGAACTCCATTCCGGCCTATGTCCCCGCCGTTTCTACCACTGGTGGCGTAGAAAGTTCCCACCTTCAGGATTCCAGCTATGTTCCTTCATCAGTGGCCATCTCCCTTCCGACGAGTTCGGAGGCTGGGGGAGGTTCTACCAATTGCTCAGCACCGCCTCAAGGTTATCATCGAAAGCGGGTTCCTTCGAGGTCCTGGGTTCTGAGTTGGGCAAGAGTTCAAGAAGACAATGAAGGTCATCTCTATTTCTTCGAAAAGATCCTAATTCCCATCCTTGAAAGCCCTCCACACCCCGTGGATCCGGACGTCGCTGAATTGTTGAAGACGCTACCTCTGTGGGTCCAGCTTCCAAAAGATTTAAGGTTGGAGGTGCTTTGAGAAGATGAAAATCTGAGAGATACAAGGCCCGGTCGGTGCGCAGTCTATGACTGTCACTTTCAGTTTGGTCTATATTTCCCCTTGCCCCCATCCTCTCATCTTCTTGTGAAGCACCAGATAAGTTTGCCCCAAGTACATTCAAACATCATTCTCCTCATCATGGTCTTTGTGATTCAATGTAACAGCTTGGGCATCAAGCCCTGCTATGAGGTCTTTCAATCTCTATACTATCTCTTTGGGAGTAAGGCTGTGGTGCATTCAGCTAGGGGTTAAGACACAAAGCTTGGAGGGATCGTAACCCTGTGCAACAGATTCTCAAACCATCATGTAAAAACCTCTTCTAACTGTAAAGGGTGACACCTACCCCCATTTACACGTTCGAGAAAGAGGTCGAGGAGTACTATGTACTAGATTGGAATCCGAAGCCTGAGTTTGAGAATCCTTCCGTCTATATTGCTCCGGAGGATGTGATAGCTAATAGAGATCAGCTGCTGAGTGACCCCCTCGATATTTCAAGGAATTTCGACTTCGTTTGGCTAGTGGAAGTGTATGATTAGATCTATCATCAAAAGCCAGTCCTGATAGAATCTCTTCCTCCGGCGGAGACTGTGAAGCCCCCTTCCGGTAAGGGTAAGAAAAAGAAAAGTTCGAAGGATAAGAAATGGGAAGGATCCGGAGGCGATTAACCCAATAAGGCAAAGGAAAATAGGAAAACCTCTTTGATTAATGGTGAAGAGGCTTCAAAAAAGCCAAAGAAACATAAAACAAGGCTGATATCTTGAAAACTTCTGGGTATACCTCGAAGCCCATGGAGACGGAGATGGAGCCAAAGCTTGCCAAGGCGAGCAATTTTGGGGAGGCACCCATTGGGATTTCTTCCTCCCCCTTCGAAGGTGTTTGCAACCCCCTCAGTTTATGATTTGATTGCCTTTTATTTTATCTAGTCCTTTTTCACTTTTTTAATGTTGGCTAATTCATGCTTTCCTTTTTTCGTTTAGTGGATTTTGCTGCTACTTTTGGCTTCGACAATGAGATAGAGGCATAGATAGTGTTTGTAGAGGCCTATACTGAGGTCCCTTACAACCATCCAATTTTAAGCCCCGTTGGACCAGAAACTCAGTCTGAGGTTCTGTCGGAGCCCCAGGATGAGGCCACTAGGAGCAAATAGGGTCGTGATGGTACCTCCCCACCCCAGCCTTCCCCTTAGAGGGCAAGAACTAATACTTCCCCAATCCCCCACCCCCCCCCCCCCCCCCGCCTTTCAACCACCACTCCAGTACAAACCTGGTCTATTCAGGAACACTAGCTCGGAGGCTGGCCATCTCTTGGGGAGGAGCAACTTTCCCCTCCGAGTGGGGAGGGTCACTTTTCGATCCTTGTCCCGAAGGCACCTTTCTTGGCTGCCCTGGACTCTATTGTCCAGGCCATTTAGCTAGGGTTCAAGAGGCCGAACAGGCGGTTGCTAAATCCAAAGAGCTTGAAGGGGAGTTGCGCGAGGCTGCTTCCCATTACAAGGAAGAACTGGAAAAGGTGGCCTCCGATTACGAGGCCAAACGTGCTAACGCTACCCTTATCCAAAAGGCAAAGATGGAGAAATAGGCCCTTATTCATAAAGGAAGATTGAGAAACAGGCTGTCGAGAAGGACAACCGTTTGAAAGAGCTCGAGCTAAAACTCTCGGAGGCCCAGGCGGAAATTCCTAAACTGTCTTCCTTTTCCTCATCCAAGCAATAAGATTCCACTTTCGAGGCCTATACTAATAGGCTAGTGAAGACCCAGAGGTTCTGGGGCTTTTTCTCCAACCTTTCCTCAGTTCTGGTTGAGGTTACCCGGAACAACTTGGCACATTCCGTTTCCAAGGATCTCCCTGCCGAGTATGCTACTATGCTAGACGTTTATAAGAACAACTCGGAGCCCAAATAGCTGAGCCATCTCTGGTGGATGTCCATCCAAGATAGGGGGATTAAACTCCCCCTGCTCGACCATTTGGAGGCTTCCGGTAAGTACTTCTCGGCAGAGGAAATATGCAACCTGGAGGTGGACGAAGACACCAAGTGGAGGGAGCTGGATCCCCTTATCACTCCTAGGCCTCGGTGCAGGCCTGCCCCCTCGAGTTCTTCCCAAGGGACCCCTAGCATATAAAAAACTGTAAGAAGTTTTCCCCTTTGGGGCTCCTGGTGTACTTTCTTTTTTACTTATTAATGAAGACTTTCATTTTCTCGTACTTATCTATTTCTCATTTTGTCTTTCGTAGACTTTAGACTTGGTACCTTTTCACCCCTACCTCTGCAAATAGGTACTTCCTTTTACTTCTTCTTTCAAGTCTTAAAGTATTGGTATCATTGGATTCAAGAATGAGCTTGGGAGCATCGAATCGATGCATCCCAGTTTTGGTGCAAGTCCTTCTGGCTCGAATAGGAGCTTCAAGCATCGTACGAGGAGCTGGGCTTATGGCTCAGTGGACTCCACGAAAGGCATCAGGAACTCCTCGATGCGTTGAGTCATTCGAGAGAGGAAAGGGATTCCTTAGCTGCTGCAAAGGATGAAATTTTGGGAAATTCCCTTTCTCTCAAAGCCCGACATAATTAAATTCTCGAAGAGATAACTTCTAAAGTTGGGTTCACCTCAATGCATGAATGTCGTACGTCTGCTAAAACCTATAAAGCCACCGGGGGCATCATCTTCTCTACCCAACGAGTCTATTGATATAGTTACCGTCGTGAGGCTCAAATGGCTCGAGAAAGTGTAGATGTGGCTCAAGCGGCCCTAACAACTGCTAACAAAAAGCTTGGGCAGTGGAAAGAAGAACTCAGGAAATATCAGCGAGATCTGGTCCCTTCCTTGGAGTGATTTGGGAGAATCAGGCCCTCGTCGCTATTGTTTGTAAGAACAAAGAGAAGGTTGATAAAGAGCTTACTGAACTGTACACAACATAGGAGGCAACAACCAACAACTTTCGAGGGTATAGGCTCTGATTCAGAACAGTTGAAGCTCTATTGATTGAAGATTTTGAAGGGTTTTTTTTTAAAAACCATCCAGGGATGGGGGAAATTTTATTAGGCCTTCCCAAGCCATAAAATAGACAGAAAATAATAGTACAAAGTAGAGTATCCGTAGCTAAGTCAAGATGTACAATGGAGAGCTCTAAGCTCTTTGAGGCAACTCTTGTTGCCTCCGAAAGGAAGTAGAAAATTAATGAGCAAATCGTTAGAGGATTCCAAAAGCTCTCATGCTAGGATAGAGATGATCAAAACTTGTTAGTGAATCTGTTAAGAGACACAAAGCAGTCCCAATCCTCTCCACCTAGGTAAGAATCATATCTTCTACTACCCAGGAGTACTTACATAAACCATTACTATTTGTAAACCAGTAAACCATCCTAGATGATGATTATGTACAGCAAAGTGCAGCAAAATCCATCTGAACTCCGAGCTTGTAGATTCATTCTCAAATCAGCAAATCCTATCCAATTTGAATCCATCCACCTGCAATATGAGCTAATCAGTAGCATCCATTCCGATAGCATTCCAAATAGAAGGTGTACCCAATTGATCCAATCTAATCAAACCCTGAACAGCATTAGTTAGGCTCTGAAACCGAAGGAAAGAGGAGGATGTTAGCTGACTTAAACAATCTTTAGCTAATTTATCTGCCACCAAGTTTCCTTGTCTATGAACATGACTGAGATGGATTCCTCCCAACAGATTATTAATTGCATCAGCCAATAGAAATAATTTCCATGGAGCATTATAAGGATCAGCCACATACCTTACAGCATTCAAACAATCAGTTTCTATGCAATAAGAAGAACTTAACTCTGAACCTGTTTGTAAAGAAAACAAAATTGCATTCATTTCTGCCTCCAAAGGGGAAAAGGCAGGGGAGATCTTAGTATGAGCAACAATGAACCCACCCCTGCAATCTCTAACAATCAAACTAATTCCACTCATCTTTGTTAGACAGCACCAGGCAGCATCAACATTGATTTTATACCCCATGCCTGGTTTTGTCCAAGCAATTATATAAATCTTTGGTCTGCGAGGTCGTTTGATCAATGGCAGAAAGGAGTGGTCAGCAATTATCTTATCAATCCTAGAGGCAACAGAGATCGGTTTAGCAGTGAACATGTAGAAGATATGTGTCCTTATGTGATGTAGTACTACACTTATCACAGGATTGTCAGAATCGTACAAACACTTATTTCTAACTTTCCACAAATTCCAACATGTTATGAAAGCAGCAGAATGTATCATTTCCAATTGTACCTTACTGAATCCATTATAAGTAAGATAGAAGGATAGTCTATCCCAAATAGAAGGAAACCCTCTGTCCCTAATTCCCATGAAGGAGTGAATCTGTTTCCAAACATGCACAGCAAATGTACAAGAATTGAAAAAATGATCTAGTGAATCTTCATGATTATGACACATACAACATTTCGAAGCAAGTGAAATTCTCAATGAATGCAAAACATTATCAAATGGAAGAAAGGAATTCATCAGTTTCCACATGAAGACTGAAACCTTTTTTTCAATTCTATGGTTCCACAGATGTTTAAAAGAAGCCACATTACCTCTTTGGTTTCTTAGCAGAAGATATGTAGCTTTGAATGAGAACTCACCATTTATTCCTGGCTTCCATATTAGCCTGTCCTTTCTGTGAGTAAATAGCTTAGAATCCTGTAAAAGATTTATTACATGAGTAGGAAGAACTGAAAATATTTTAGCAATCATGTCTGGTTTATTAGCAATGAAATCAGAAACACTACAGGTAGATGGAATATTAACATTCATTTGTTCACAAAGGTCCTGAAGTGGCCCTATATCTAACCAGTTAGAAGTCCAAAAATTACACTCCCCTGTTCCAATTATGACTCTAGATTGGGATTCTGCCCACTCATTGATGGAGCAAATCCTTTTCCAGTTTCGTGAAGATCTGGAAGAAGGTGGGAGAGATGCCACAAATTGAGTCCAGAGTGCATCAGCCTTTTGGTATTTCCACCAAATTTTAACAGAGCATGTTTCAATAATAGTGGTTATTGATCTAAATCCTAGACCATTTTGGATGGCGGGATAGCATAGAGCATCCCACTTCCTCCATACTCTTTTAGGATTTAGATCATCATACCCCCAAAAAAACTTGCTCAATTTCTTTTCTATGGCTAATATGACTTGCTTGCCCGGTTTAATAACTGACCATATATGATGTGGAACCGAGTATATACATGACTGAATAAGGGTAATTTTCCCCCCATTAAAAGCCACCTATTTTTCCAACTACCTAATCTACTCTCAATTTGTTCCATTAAAGGTTGGAAATAAATCTTCTTAGTTCTCCCAGTAAAAATAGGAACCCCTAAGTATGTTGAGGGAAACCTTCCTAATTTCATGCCTAAAGTTCTCCTTATTCTACTCACTCTATTTACAGTTGCATGCTTTCCTATATACAACTCACTCTTGTTATAATTAACCTGTTGACCAGTAACTTCCTGAAATGTAGCAAGGAAAGCCTTAAATCTGATCAGAGAGTTGTTATTAGCTTTAAGAAAGACCACAGTATCATCAGCATAAGATAGATGAGAAATTTGACTTACATTACCTGGCACACCATAATATGACAAACTACCATTCTGAAAAACAAAAGACAGGCTTCTAGTGAAAGCCTCAGAAAAGATATTGAAAAGAAATGGTGATAATGGATCTCCCTGTTTAATTCCCCTGGTAGGTTGAAAGAAACCCACTGGCTTACCATTTATGAGGATCGAAAACCAAGCCTGAGACAAGTTCTTCATAACCAGAAAAATGAATCTAGCATGAAAACCAAATTTAGCGAGCACAGAATAGAGAAAAGACCACCTAACTCTATCAAAAGCCTTCTTAAGATCCAATTTAACAATACAATTTGGTTCTCTTTGTTTCCTATTTAAAAATCTCACCATTTCCTGAAGGTAGATAACATTGTCAGCAATATCTCTACCTTTTAGGAAAGCAGTTTGGTGATCAGAGATAATTTTAGGCATTAAAGGCTTTAATCTTTCCATTAGTATCTTAGAGAAGACCTTATTTATAACATTAGAAAGACTAATCGGTCTGTAATCATCAAAGGTAGTTGGTGTACATTTTTTGGGTATAATTGTAATCCAGGTACTACCAATCCCCCTAGGGATATTGCTCACTGATAGAAAATCCTGTACAGCTGATAAAAGATCATTGCAAATTACTTTGAGGGGGGTACTGCTCAGTTAAAAGGTCTTGAAAGTAATGGATGCATTCATTCTCAATATCTTGTGCATTATCTATCCACTGTCCATTTCTACCCTTGATTTTTGTGATTTTTAACCTACATTTTCTTTCTCTAACCGTGTTATGAAAAAAACTAGTATTGTTATCCCCCTCCTTCAACAATTTTATTTTTCCTTTATGTTTCCAGAAGCTCTTCTGTTCAATCAAAGCCCTAACCAATTTCGCCTTAGCCTCTTTCATTTTTACCATGTTATCTATTGTAGCATTCAGGTCATACAGTCCTTCTGTTTCCTTCAAAGTTAATTCAGCCTTTAGAACATTATCATTTATGTTTCCAAACACTTCTTTATTCCAAATTTTCAGAGTTTTTTTCAGCCTCAAAAGTTTTATGAAGAAACCCACCATTCCTGATTGCTGAACCGGAACATCCCAACTCTGCCTAACTACCTCATTAAATCCATCCCGTTTATACCAAGTATTAAGGAATCTAAATGGCCGTGGAGAGGATGCAATATCACTACCTATGGTGAGTAGCATTGGATTGTGGTCAGAGGAGATTCTATTCAAAATGTGCACAGAGGAGTTAGGAAAATTAGATGACCAAGAAGCTGTGCATAACCCCCTGTCTAACCTCTTGACCGTTGGATTTCTTAGTCTGTTATTACTCCATGTGAAAAGATTACCTACAGTAGTTATTTCTTCCAAGGCCATATCATTTATAAAATCACTAAAATCTTTCATACTACCCATTTTTGGAGTGGAATGTCCTCTATATTCATTTATTGATGTTATAGCATTGAAATCCCCAATGAAGATAGAATCTGATTGAGTTAAGTTCTTAAGATCTGCCCAGAGATCTTTCCTACCATTTCTAGTTCTAAGTCCATACACAAAAATAGCATCCATACATTTATTCAGAATATTGCTATTCATTTGAACAGCTAGAAATTGCAGATTATCTGATTTACATACAATTGAAACACTATTTTTCCAGAAAAGCCAAAGCTGGCCATTATTAGCATGCATGCAATTGTCAAAGTGAAGTAACTGTCTATAGTGATCACATTGTGTATTATCATGCTTAGGCTCAATTAGACATATTAGCTCAAAATTGTGCCTATTTATCAGATTATGAAGCCTAATCATAGAAGTGTCCATTCCCCTAAGATTCCAAACTAGTATCTTAATCTGAACATTTGTGCTATTCATAGGGAAACATTAA
Organism: Rubia yunnanensis; assembly: GCA_037428765.1. NCBI lineage: Eukaryota > Viridiplantae > Streptophyta > Magnoliopsida > Gentianales > Rubiaceae > Rubia > Rubia yunnanensis. The sequence continues at coordinate 74,101,695 of CM075067.1, forward strand.
TAGAGCTTTTTGATCTAGTCATAATTGTATTTAACTGGGTTAAATAGTTCTCATTACTATATGCCTTAACATTACTATCATGATGTCCCTCTTTTGCTTTCCCTGAAATAGATCGAGGAGGTACAGGAGTTACCTGACTTACCTCAGGAGTGTCTGTATCCTTGTCCTCCAGTTGGGAAATTCTTTTATCAGTAGAGCCAACTTGATCATCAGAAGGATCCTCATCCTCTAGTAACAGGAACCTATTATGACTCTCTATTTGTTGGGAGAAAATAAAGCTTTTAGCAGCAAGAATAGGGTTAAAGGGTGAGAATAGCTTACTCCTTTTGCTAGGTATGTCATCTTTTGCAAAACCTGTCCTTGTTATAAGATTCGAAGGAGCAGACAAGGACATCTTATACTGATCAGTAGAAGACTGAGGACTGACAATGAGTACCTCCTGAACTTCCCCCTGAGACTCATTTGGATTTCCATCTATCAGATGAGCCTCAGAAGTCTGGTTTAGTGATAATGCTTGGACTTCTACAAGATTGTCATTAGTGTTAACTGTTCCAATGTTTAAACCAAGAGACTGATCATTCTGGACATGGTTTTTACCATTCCTATCTCCCCCCTGAATAGAAGAATCAGGAACCTCCAATTGGTCATCCCCAACACCAGGAACAGCCTTCTGTTTGGGAATGTACTAAGTTTCTGACCATACAAAGTCTTATTTTTTTCACTAGCAGTGAGACCCGAACCACTAGCAGTCTTATTTTTTTTGAAGACTTTCTTTGAGAGACCATCAATATTATGGAGCAAAAGCACATTATGTGGAATCCCAAGTATTGAGAAGTGTATAAGGAGGCACAAAGGTGGCTTTTCAGGGTGCAAAAAATGAGAATGAGGGCTTCGATTTCCTATACTGCCCCAAGGAGAGGTGAGACTTCAGGATCTGGTGAAGCCCTTCCTCCCGCGGCTTTGACTTGGAGAACTAACATGGAAGGCAAGTTGATTGGCACCACTGGCTAAGGGAGAGATTCTTTGTCCAGTATGGGAGGTAACACTACTGGTTGATGGCCTCTCGACAATGAAGAAGAACCTTTAGTTAGGAGACCTCGACATTCGGTCTTAGGGTTCTTGTATTTTCCATCCGGAGGCCAGTAGCGTAGGTTCCCTGGAAGTTTTACTACTTTGTAAAATAGTTGTAATTTATTTCTGTGTACTTGTAAGTTGTGGTGGCCTAGTATTGTAAAATAATACTTTTTTCTCTTTGTCACTGTCAGATTATTTTTCCCATTTTAGGTAGGGCAATTTCCCCCAAGCTAAATTTCTTTAACTTGTTTCTCTTTCCACTAGTCCTCCATCAAGCTATGATGACTTTTTTGAGTGACTTACAAGGGCTAAGCTTGTGTGTTTGTTGCAAATTTGAGGGGACTTTGTTTGTCATTCGAATCTGTTACAATGTTTGTGCCTTAGGCGGTTATTACGCATTCGATGGGGCTTTGTTCGCCCTCCAAATATTTTACAAGGTATATGCCTTGGGTGCTTGTTGCGCGTTCGATGGGACTTTTTTAGCCCTTCGAATATTTTACAAGGTCTGTGCCTTGGGCATTTGTTGCGCATTTGATAGGGCTTTATTGGCTCTCTGAATATTTTACAAGGTCTGTACCTTGGGCGCTACTTGCGCACTCGATGGGGCTTTGTTGCCCTTCAAATATTTTACAAGGTTTGTGCCTTGGGCTCTTGTTGCGCGCTCGATGTGGCTTTGTTAGCCCTTCGAATATTTTACAAGGTCTGTGCCTTGGGCACTTATCACGCACTCAATGGGGCTTTGTTGTCCCTTTGAGTATTTTACAAGGTCTGTGCCTTGGGCGCTTGTCGCGCCTTCGATGGAGCTTTGTTGTCCCTTAGAATATTTTACAAGGTTTGTGCCTTGGGCGCTTGTTGTGCCTTCGATTGGGCTTTGTTGGCCATTCAAATATGACTTACTCAATTTTTAGGAGAGTGGAAACCAAGAACTTGTTTGAAATTAACGCTTTTTTATAAAAAAAATACCAAAGGCAGAAGAGTCCTCTCAGCTTACGATGCTATGGAACTGAGGGTCTTCTCTGACCCAAATGTGCCTCTAAGCAGGCCATTTTTTAACCTTCCCGAGCCAATTGGGATTTTGAAGAATAATACCTCCTAAGGTTGGAATCGTTCCATCTGCGTGGAATCGCTTCACCTTGGAGGGTTTCTAACTTATAATTGCCTCCCGGGCCGGCTTGAACAACTCGGTAGGGTCCTTCCCAATTTGCTGACATCTCTCCCTCCAGCTCTCTATGACTCTTCTTGTTCCTTTTCATCACGAGGTCTCCTTTGGAAAATTGGATTTTTTGAATCCTCCGGTCATGATACCGCTTAACCCTTTCTTTGACCCTGGCTTCATTGAGGTTTGTCTTCTCTCTTTTCTCCTTGATGAGGTCCAGGGCAAGCGATGCTGCTCGTGATTATCTTCCTGTCATCCATTGCTTATAGAAAACCTTTGAAAGGTAGGCAACCTTATCTCCACTGGAATGACCGCCTCAGAATTGTAAATCAGGCCATATGAGGTTTCTCCCATAGCAGAAGATTCCGTTGTTTGGGACGACCGAAGTACACTGGGTAACTAATTAATCCAGTTCCTGCCTGTCCCTTCAAGCCTCGATCGAAGGTTATTGACAATGGTTCGATTGGTGACCTCAACCTGTCCATTGGCTTAGGGGTGGTAAACGTTGGTGACGCTTTGGTGGATTTTGTACTCCTTGCATCAACTTTTGAACGGGTCATTTATGAACTAAGCGCAATAGTCGCTTATGATCATTGGAGGGATCCTAAATCTGTATATGATATTCTTCAGCAAAACCTAATCACAATCTTTCCCTTTATGCTGGTCAGGGCTTCGGCCTTGACCCACTTTGTAAAGTAGTCTATGGCCAAGATCAGGTATCAAAAGTGGCTAAGGGCTTCCAAAAAAAGGCCCCACTAAGTCGATCCCCCTTTGTCAAATGACCAAGAGCTGTTAATATTCATCATTTCTTCCTGGGGAACATGGGTGATGGTGCATGCCTTAGGCATTAGTGGCAAGCCTGGATGTGCTTGTTTATCTCTTCGAACATCTTTGGCCAATAATATCCGGCCAGGAGAATTTTCTCTGCTACTAATTGATCCCCCTGGTGGCTTCCGCAAGCCCCTTCATGGGTTTCAAGGATCAAGTAATCAACTTCATGGGGAGCTACACATCGGAGGAATGGTTGGAGATAGCCTCGGCGGTACATGACGTCTTCATGGATCATGTATCTAGGGGCTTTCAGCCTAACCTTTCTTTCTTTGATGGGGTCCTCTGGGAGAGTCCCATCTCGAATGTAACTTATGATAGGCGTCATCCAAGACTTTTTCTCTTCGACCAGCAATACTGTTATTTCCTCTTCGAAGCTATGCTTATTCAGCATCTCCCCCATTAGATTCCCCTGAGATTGCAAGTCCAGGTCCGACGAGGCCAATTTGCTTAGGGCATCAGCCTTGTGATTCTTTTCTCAAGGGACTTAATTAAGCGTATAATGGTGGAAATGTTTGAGACCACTTCAAGATAGCATTGCAAACTTCTTTCCCTAGAGTCATATTTTTCCCTTGACTTGAAGGACCATTATTTGGGAATCACTAAAGATGTCGAGTTTTCAAACTCCAAAATCTTTGACAATTCGAAGGCTTGTGATTAGTGCTTCGTATTCTGCTTCATTATTCATGGCCTTGAAGTCAAAGTGTAAGGCATAGGTGTAATCTTTCTGATCGGGGCTCGTGAGCAGAACTCCAGCCTCACTACCTCCAGAATGAGTGGACCCACCAACGTACAACTGTGATGTCTCATCGGGTTCATTGTCATCTTCGATCACTATCAGTTCAGTGGTCTCGACAATGAAGTTTTCTAATTCTTAGCCCTTGATAGCTGTTCTTGGGCAAAACTGGATGTCGTGTTCACCCAATTCGATTGCCCATCTCATCATTCTTTCTGAGGCCTCCAGCTTTAGAAGCACCTGCCTGATTGGAGGACATGTGAGCATGATTATCCTGTGGCTTTGGAAGTATAGCCGAAGGCATCGTGCAACGTAAACAAGGGCCAGTATAAGCTTCTCGAAAGCAGTGTAGCGGGTCTCCGAGACGTGTAATGCCATGCTTACGAAGTAGATTGAGAATCGGGATTTTACTTTCTCTTTTACCAGGACGACGCTTATCTCCAGGGGGGATACAGAGATTTAAAAATACATATCTTCCCCCTTTTCTGGTTTCATGAGGGTGGGCAAACTTCGTAAGTACTCTTTTAGCTCCTGGAAGACTCTATCACAGTCATTTGTCCATTTGAATTTCTTTGCTTTTCGAAGCACATCAAAGAATGACAGGTGTTTTTCGGCCCCCTTTCCTTCAAATTAGCTTCCCCTATCAGTTATGAAGGATGTTTTTTGCTTGTCCTCCTCTGCCATGATAACTGGTGATAGCCCTTACGGGCATCCAAAAAAAGCCAGGTCATCATATCATGTTATGGCTTCGACCAATACATCAATGGAAGGAAGAGAATAGCTGTCCTTGGGGAAACACTTGTTGAGATCCATGAAATCGATACACATCCTCCGAGCACCACCGTTCTTGAGGACCATCATAGGATTCACTATCCACTCGGGGTAGAATACCTCTTCGATAACTTCAGCTTTCAGTAACTTTTGGACTTCTTCCTTTATGGCCCAGCCCTTTTGGGGGTAAAAGATCTACGCTTATGTTTGATTGGATTTTGGGAGGGGTCCACATTCAGCCTGTGGACCATCAACTTCTTAGGTACCCCTGAGGTCGAAGGTGTTCCACGAAAACACATTGACAAAATTATCAAAGAGGTCCTTAAATTGTTGATTTGTTGTGGGTGGAATCATTTTTCCTATGGGCACCGTTCCCTTGTCATGAACGGCTATTGGCTTTGTGTCCATAGGCTTAATCTCTCCCTCGATCGAAGCCATCTTTTCCTCATTTCTAGCCTCTTTAAGGGATAGAGGCAAACAGCTTCTGCCACCGGTTGATCCCCTTCAATAACTGTTATTGCCCTTTTCGTGGGAAACTTTGTGGTCAAATGATAGGGAGACCATACCGCTCGTGTCTGGCACATCCAAGGCCTTCCAAGGATCACGTTGTATGGAGACACAACGTCAACTACTACAAAGCTACAATCAATTGTGATTTCCTTGTCTCCCTTAGCTACTTTAATTGGGAGGGTAACCACCCCTAGGGGTAGCACCATTTTCCCAGTAAAGTTGGACAAGGGAGAGGTTGTTCTCCTTAGGCTTTCACGTCCGAGCCCTAACTGGTCAAAACAGTTGGTGAACATTACTTCGACCCCGCTGGTGTTATCCACGAACACCCTTTTGACATAATAATCACTTATGGTTGTATGGATCACCAACGGATCCGTGTGAGAGGTTTGACTGGGCACCGGTTCAGCCTCCGAGAAGGTAATTGCTTCTTCGGGTCGGAAATGTTTTTGACAGGGCTATTGGGGGGGGGCACATATTGGGACTGGGCTTTGATTATTTTATTCGAATCTTGATCGCCTACAACTCCGTTGATGAAGTTGATCACCCGATTCGCCCCATCCCTCCGATTTTTGTCCGGCGGATCCTCTGCTTCTGCTTGGGCCTCTGCTTAGTTTCTTACTTGGTCTACATCATTCGCCTGCTATTCCATGGCATTTCGCTTGGCTCTTTTTTTCCTTTTCAGCGGCATTTCGCTCAGCCCCTCGAAGAGGATTCTCCTTTTGGACCCTCGACACAGGCAGGGAGTAAACCTTCCCTTGCTCATCTTTCCACTTCTTGTCTCACGTGGGTACACTCATTTGTGTCATGGCTCTGTTCTTTGTGGTGATAACAAAATTTGGGGGAGTTTTTCTTCCCATGGTAGTCTTTTTCGGGAGGGGGGCTTAAAAAAACCCCTTTATGGATAGAGTGTCTCAAACAAGCGAGGGAAATTTCATCATTTCATATCTAGTCAACACCCAAATTCATGTGTCAACGTCGAATTTGGGCAAAAAGGTTATATATGCACATTTTGTCATAAAGTTAAGGTTATTTTTTCACTTTCTCGTTTTGCAGGGTTATATTGGTGCTTTCATCCTAACGTTGGGCGATAGAAGTGTAAAAATCCCTAATAATTAATAGGTAGATAAGGTAAGTAATTAATACTCCGATCCTTCTCTTCTTCGCTAGTTCATTGCCCGTGTTCATTATCACTAGCTTGTGCTTGGGTTTGAAAGTTATGCTCACCCCAGATGTTCTCTTCTTAGGTCAGATTTGGTATGCTCATAACATTTTTCTTTGTGTTGGTATGTCTAATGTTTTACATGTTTTCACTCTGTTTTTGCCGTACTCTTACTTTCGTAGTTCTACCCATGCTCCTTTGAAATCCCATACTTCATCATTTCTTGGTTGGTGTTCTTCTGTATTTTATGATCAACCCCCCCCCCCTCACTCTGATTTATCTTATGTTGTGAATACAGTTAGTTAGTTCAAGAAGGCTCCAGCTGATGACCATATTCACATTGTTACTCTAATTTTGCGTTATGTCCGTGATACACTACATTTTGATGTGACATTTAGTTTTACTACGGGTTCTCATTTTGTTCTTGGATACATTAATGACTGGCTTGTTGTTTGAAGACTTGTTGTTCTACTTATGATTATGTAATTTTTCTTAGCGGTAACCTTGTTTCTAGAAGTGCCAAGAAATAACTTGATGCGTCTTGCTCCAATTCAAAGTCAAAGTATATATCGTGCCATTACTATTATTGCAGCCAATTTAGCATGGTTGATGAAACTTCTTCGGGATTTTTGAGTGTCATCACTTGCACCATATATGTTGTTGTGTGACAACAATAGTACTCCCTTTCTTTTTCAGAATCAAGTTTCTTATAAGAGAGTCAAGCACACTAATAATGATTATCATTTTGTTCGTGAGATGCTACCTTATGGCAAGCCGAGAGATCTTTTACGTGTCTTCTAATCTTGAACTTGTGAACATTTTTACCAAAGTTTTACTCAAACCCCAGTTTGAATATCTTAGATCCAAACTTTGTATTTGCAACTTGCAAGCAATCAAATGGGTCGTGTATAGATTAGACAAGGTAAGCTATTTTTCTACAATTTTTAAAGCCTTGTGTATTGTAAATGTAACACACATCTAAAAATATCCTTACGTACAACCATTGTTAGTGTGAATTTTACATTATATGAATTCTACAAATAAATTAAACATGATATCATCGCTACGAACTGAACTACTCATGCAAAAGTAATATTATTCACGATGGATAAACATCAACTCTTTTCTCTCAAAGAACTTTCTTTGCCACAGTAACAAACTTCTTCTTCCACCTCTGTCTTAGCCGGTAATAGCTATTTGCTGCCGTTAATGGCTAACCCTGCCGTTAAAATTAGACCAACAGACACACCCATTGACCGGCCAGCCGTGATGGCAGAAATCAATCCCAATCAAATCCCACCAAAATTGTTTATGGCAGCTCTCCAGACCAAATCAAACCCCCTATTGAAATCCTTGCCGACCAATCCAGAGCTAACCCCCAAATCTGAGCATTTAGGTGATCCGGCTTGTCTTTACTCCAACGACCAAATTGCCAAACTATCTGCACATTACTCAAACGCTCTGGTTGGAAAATTCACTAAAGGGAGAATCACGATGGATCAACTGGAGCAAACCTTCAGGACGGTAGGGTTTACAGGTAGCTATCAATTAGGTTCTCTTGACTATAAGCATGTTTTGATCAGGTTTGAGCTAATCAATGGCTACCAAAGATGCTGGATCAAAGGAGTCTGGAACTTCAATGGAGTTCTGCTGAAGATGCTAAAGTGGTCTCCAGACTTCTCGACTCACAGAGGATTGCCAATTGTACCTATTTGGTGAACGATAAAAGAGGTACCTTTATACTACTACAATTCTACATCAATTGAGGCAATTGGAAACACTATAGGAAGCTTTATCAAGAATGACATAGCAACTGAAATGCTCACAAGGCCTTCAGCAATAAAACTCTGTGTAGAAGTTGATTTGCAGAAACCTTTGTGTAGTTTTATCAGATTAGGATCGGTCTCTAGTAACAAGAAATACACAATTGAATATGAAGATGTCCCACTTTACTGTGATCACTGTGCTAAGTTAGAACATTCTCTTAACCAGTGTAGAGCTATCCTTCAGAATACCAATGGAAAATCAAAGGAAAACCTTTTGCCACAAAGCCAAAATAATTCTCTCTGGCAGCCAACGGGAAATAAGTTCAGTAAGGCTCCTCTTATCTCTCTAGAGAATCAGGTTGTTAATGCCCACACCAATAATGAAAAGACAGCTCAACAGAAAGCCATAACTAACCCCATACTTCACCCTTCCTCATACTGGCCTTCAGAGGCTAATAGTGGGTCCGGAACCGAAGGCATCCAAGCACCAATAACGACCCCTAGGCAATCTCCCAAAATCCCAACCCAAAATAATCTTCAATCCTCACTATCTAAACTATTAAATGCAACAGCCTTAGCCAGACCCTCTCAGAATACCTATGCAAAGGATGATCTACACATTGGTAATCTCAGATCATCCTGGGATCAATCCTCCCCAACTAACCCCCCACTTTCTCCACTGGGAAAGATGGAAAATATGTTTTCTATTTTGCAGGATTTGGAGGATACAGAGAAATCAAATGACCTCATGGAACAGGAAGAGCAGGAATTAGATGAAGATGCTAATATTGGCCACAAAGAGCACAATGAACCTCAGCCTATGAGGAATCAGGATAACTCTATTCAGCAAGGTAAGTCTAAAGGTAAGAAAAACAACTACTTTAGTCAGCTAAATAAAATAATGCTTAGATCAGCCACTAAAAGTCATAAATCTTGTGAACAATGACACACACCTCAACTGTCAATTTCTTAATATGGAATCTTAGAGGAATGGAAACATCTATGCTTAGACTATCTCATTTAGCTAAGGCTAAGAAAATTTAGCTTTTATGCATAATTGAACCAATGCATGATAACTCTCAATGTGGTTCCTATATGGAAAAACTCAACTTTTCACACAATTTGCAACTCCATAATGGAAAATTTTGGCTGATGTGGAATAACCCGGTTACAGTTTCTTTAATCTCTCAACATGAGCAATTTTTGCATGTTCAGATAGCTCACCTTAACCTGTATATTGATATGGAAGATGTTTTTATCTATGCTATTAGGAACAGAGAAGGTAGGAAAGCCTTATGGTCTGCCCTGACTACCTTACCTAATAATGAAACTATCTACATTGGGGATTTTAACACCATCACTACTCTTACAGAATATAGGGGCCCCTGTTCTCCCACCCTTGGTAGCATTAGAGATTTTAATAATTGGATTAGCTCATCTGGTGTTCAAGAGATTAATACAGTTGGTAATCTATTCACCTGGTCAAACTCTAGACTTAGGAAACCTACCTCCAAAAGATTGGATAGAGGCCTCTGCACCATTAAGTGGAATCAGAAATTTCCATCTTCATCTATTCAGATATTGAATAGGCAATCCTCAGATCATTCCCCTCTCCTCCTCCAAGTTTCAACTCTGGCTGTCTCTCACCCTAAACCTTTTAGTGTCATAAATGCTTGGTTTAATAAACCAGAATTTATGGATCTAATAAAGGAAAATTGGACACTCCCACTCCCTCAATCTGGAATGTTAGGTTTCTACCTAAAATTAATTAGATTGGAAAAAGTGATAAAAATCTGGAATAGAGAATGTTTTGGAAATATTGATGTTAGTGTAGCCAATGCAGAAGAGGCATTAAGAAACCAGGAACTTGTTTTTTACTCTACCCATTCAGACACAAGTTTAATTAAGCTAAATGAGAAACATGCATTGTTGCTCAGAGCTTTAAAGGAAAAAGAAAAATTTTTGAAACAGAAAGCCAGATTAACATTGCATAGGCTAGGAGATAATAATACTCAATTCTTCTATAGGACAGTGCAAGAAAAAAACTGTAGATTGCTGATCACAAAAATAAAAAATGGACAGGGACAGTGGCTAAACTCTTACCTAGATATCCAAAAGGAAGCTGTTACCTATTTTTCAGACCTGCTAACTGAACCTAATCATATGGCTAATAATGTCTATTACCCTCATTTCCTTAGCCAAATTCCATCTGTCCTTACGGAACAGGATAACCAACTGCTATCTAGGCCAATTTCTGAAGATGAGCTTAAATCAGTCATCAATGGTTTGTATAAGAATAGTATCCCAGGTCCAGATGGTTTCTCAAGCAAATTCTATATTAAAAGCTGGACTATCATTAAGGATGACCTAATAGAGGCTGTAAATGATTTCATTTTAGGTACAGAAATACAAAAAGGAATTTCCAGTACATGGATAACCCTAATCCCCAAAAAGGCAACTCCTTCCTCCTTTGATGATTTCAGGCCAATTAGCCTCTCCAATGTCATCAACAAAATTTGTTCTAAAGTTTTAATGGAGAGACTAAAACCACATATGGAGAATTTAATCGCTCCTAACCAGACTGCTTTTATGAAAAATAGAGATATTTCTGTTAATATTCTCTATCTACAAGAAATGATAAGATTCCTAGACAAAAAGAGTAGAACCCCAAACTGCATCCTTAAATTGGACCTTAGGAAAGCATTTGATAGGGTGAATTGGGATTTTCTTAAAACCATTTTTGGTTAAATTTGGTTTTAGTGGGAACTTTCTAGGTGCAGTTCTGAATAATCTATCACAAGCTTATTTCTCTGTGCTTCTTAATGGTAATCCAGTTGGTTTTTTCAAAGCTACAAGAGGAATCAAACAAGGTGACCCCCTCTCTCCTTTTCTTTTCAATATTTCTCCAGAAGCTTTTTCCAGAAGTCTTGCTTTCATCTTTTTGAATAATAGTCTGTCATATTATCAATTACCTTCCTTAATCACCTCTGCTTCTCATTTAATGTATGCTGATGATGCTATTATCTTTATGCAAGCCTCAAAATCTAACTTGATTAAGATTAAAGCTTTCTTAGAGGTTTTTGAGTATACTTCAGGCCAGAAATTTAATTTTGAAAAATCTGACTACTATATCAGTAAAAGAGCCACGGTAGCTAAATCCAATCAGGTTAGGATGATCCTAAGAATGAAGAAAGGTTCCTTCCCATTTAAATACCTAGGCTGCCCCATCTTTAAAGGAAGAACCTTAAACAGATACTTCCAGCCATTGATGGAAAACATGGACAAAAAACTGCTGAACTGGAAGAACAAATGGCTTAGCTCAGGGGGAAAACTAATTTTAATTCAGTCCTGTTTATACACGTTACCACAACATTTATGGACTGTCATCAAACTCACCAAAAATATTATTCGGACGTTTCAGAGAAAACTGGCATCCTTTTTCTGGGGAACATCAGATGGTAAAAGGAACAAAGTTTGGAGGAGATGGACTGATTTAGCTGTGCCAAAATCACTAAATGGTCTAGGATTTAGATCAATGCAAGCTATAATAGACTCCTACTCTCTTAAACTCTGGTGGAAAAGTCAGTTAGGTATAACAATGTGGTCTAAATTAATATGGTCCCTACCTCAATCACACAAAAAATCAGTAACCTGGAAGAGGATATGCTCTGTCACACCTTTGCAGAAAAAAAAATACTTTTATAATTCATGGCAAAGGTAGATGCAGTCTCTGGTCTACTAACTGGTGCCCAAACAGACCACTAATGTCCCATATTCCCAGTTCCATCCTCTCACCATTATTATTTTACACTGTTGCAGACTTTATTAGACAGAAAGATGCTATTTTACCAATGATCTCCCCCTTGCTGGAACATGATACTCTCTCCTTTCTTCAGGATGCAGAAACTAATGCTAACAGAGAAGATAGATTGATATGGAAACCTGAATTGACAGGAGCTTTCTCTTTTAAATCTGCCTACAAGGAGCTCACATTCTCCCCAGGTAACTTCCCAGCCAGCAAATTCATTTGGAATTCAATACTACAAAAAAAGGTTTCCATCTTCACATGGAAACTGTTGCATTCTTTCTTACCTTTTGATGATGTGCTTATCAAGTGTGGTTTTAGTCTTGCCTCTAAATGTCCAGCATGCTCTCACTCTAATTCCATTCAGCATTTCTTCATATCCTGCTCACTTGCTCATAACATATGGATTAAGATAACATCCTTTTTAGGTTTTCACTTGCATGAGCATGACTCAATTACTAGTAGATTCTTTTTGTTCTGGAATAGTCAAGACCTACCAAAATGGCACTACCTGATAAATAAAATACTCCCATCATTGATATGTTGGTGTTTATGGAAGGCCAGAAATAGCTTCTTCTTTGATAACACTAGTTTCTCCCATGAACGGATATGTAAGGATATATGTGATCAAGTATATCTATCTCTACATGCTAAACCTTATCACCATTATCCTTCTTCACATATTCCAACAAACTTGTTGCATCTGATCCCTTAGACCTCCTCCTAAACCAATAATATTTATTGTTTTCTGGGAGAGTCCAAAGCAAAACTGTTTTCAGATCAATGTAGATGCATCCTGGCACCCTAATATTGTAACAGTAGGTCTTATTGCTAGAAATAGTTCGGGGACTCCATTTCTGATCCAATCGACAGATATTATTGCTGCTTCCCCTTTACAAGCTGAGATTCTAGCAATACAATTTGCGTGTCAATCTTTCCCTAATCTAGATGACTCTGTTACAATTGAATCAGATTCATTGTCAGCAGTAAAAATGATTTTGGATCCATATACTGCTCACTGGACACTGTTTGATCTAACCTTCAAAGTACATTCTATGTTAAAAAATGTTGAACTTAGACATGTTTTTAGAGAATCTAATTCCGTTGTTGATGCCATTGCAAAACACCATTCGAGACACAACAGAGTCTAAACCTGTCAAATGCTCTAAAGTATATCAAGGGCCTCATTTCTTTGGATAAAGAGCATACGCCTTACATCAGACTAAAAAAGCATGCTTCTCTTTGAATTGATACTACTAATTTTCGTTTTCCTATTTTTCCTTTACTGTGAAGGGGCTCTTGTTCTGCTCTATTGCGATAGCTACCGAGCACTCGAGCCTAGAGCCCTCGAGCCCTGGAGTCCTCGAGCACTCAAGCCTTGGAGCTCTCGAGCCTTGAAGCCCTCGAGCACTGGACACCTCGAACACTCAAGCTCTTGAGCCCTTGAGCCTAGGAGGCCTCGAGCCCTGGATCCCTCGAGCACTCAAGCTCTCGAGCCCTCGAGCTTAGGAGGCCTCGAGCCTTGGATCCCTCGAGCACTCAAGCTCTCGAACCCTACCGCCCTCGAGCCACCAGGAACTCGAACCATCGAGCACTTAAGCACTCGAGCCCTCGAACCATCGGGCACTCAAGCACTCGAGCCCTCGAACCATCGAGCCTCGAACACTGGATACCTAGGAGCCCTTGAACACTGGAGCCCTCGAGCAATCGAGCCCTCGAGCACTCGAGCACTCAAGCACTCGAGCCCTCGAACCATCGAGCTTTGGAGCCATCGAGCACTGGATACCTCGAACACTCAAGCTCTCGAGCCCTCGAGCCTAGGAGGCCTCGAGCCCTGGATCTCTCGACCACTCAAGCTCTCGACCCCTGCCACCCTTGAGCCATCAGGCACTCAAACAATCGAGCACTCAAGCACTCAATCCCTCGAACCATCGAGCCTCGACCCCTCGAAACCTCGAGCCAGCAAGCACTTGACCATCAACCCCTCGAGACTACAAACCATCAAGGACTTGAGCCTCGTCCGCACCAACCGTGAGCACTCGAATCAAGTGGCAGTAGTAAACATGAAGAGACACAAGATGGAACTTTTTTCACTCAAGCTCTCGAGCCCTCGAGCCTAGGAGGCCTCGAGCCCTGGATCCCTCGAGCACTCAAGCTCTTGAGCCCTGCCGCCCTCGAGCCATCAGGCACTCGAACCATCAAGCACTCAAGGGCTCGAACCATCGAGCCTCGAACACTGGATACCTTGGAGCCCTCGAGCACTCGAGCCCTCAAACCATCGAGCCTTGGAGCCCTCGAGCAGTGGATACCTCAAACACTCAAGCTCTCGAGCCCTCGAGCCTAGGAGGCCTCGAGCACTGGATCCCTCGAGCACTCAAGCTCTCGACCCCTGCCGCCCTTGAGCCATCAGGCACTCGAACCATCGAGCACTCAAGCACTCGAACCCTCGAACCATCGAGCCTCGACCCTTCGAGACCTCGAGCCAGCAAGTACTACTTCTTCTCTTTCTGAACCACTAGTCCACTAGTATTAGATCATTCTTTTGAGGGCAATGAAGTTGCCTTATCGATGTAATATTCCAAAACATCATTGTACATCTTTTGGTTTCTAAATAGGTTTGGGGAACCTAATAAATATCCCCCACCTTAGGGTGCATGCAAAAAAAAACTGAACTGCACTGCACTGCATATACATTAAAAAAAATTGGCCTAACTCTCACTAAAAATATATTTCAATACGAAAATACATGCATATTTTAGTATAAATTATAAACTATAAGGGCAAAATACTGATATGAGCATATGTTTTGGATGTTTGTGCTAATATGACCTTATGAAGTTGAAAAGTGCTATTGTAGCCCTGTGTTTTGCATTAGAAGTGCCTGTATAACCTTTTGGCACTATTTCGGCATTGACTTCGCATTTTCTGGCATTGACCATAGCTAAAAAGACTAAAACAACCCTAGTCTTAAAAATAAAAATGTAAAGACAAAATTACCCCTAGCTCTTCTTCTCCATAACACAGCCTCCGTCACCCCCACCACCTCCGCCGCCGCTACTCCACCACCTCTGCCGCCGCCGCTCTGCCACCTTTGCCGCCGCCGCTCTGTCACCTCTGCCGTCGCTCTGCCACTTCCATCGAGATGCCAGAATCTGGAGTTTCGCTCCATCACCGCTGGAATCTGGTATCACCGCCGCCGTCCTCTCAAACCCTACCTCACCTCTCGAAACCCTGATGGTCACCACCGCCTCTCAAAACCCTACCTCACCTCCTCTCAAAACACTACCTCACCTCCTCTCGAATCCCTACCTCACCTCTCGAAACCCTACCCTGATGGTCACCACCACCTCTCGAAACCCTACCTCACCTCTCGAAACCCTACCCTGATGGTCACCACCACCTCTCGAAACCCTACCTCACCTCTCGAAACCCTACCTCACCTCCGCTCTGCCACCTCTGCCACCGCTCTTCCATGGTGGCGGCCAGTTCCAGCCAAGAAAAATTAAAACCCATCCCTTCGGATTCCATAAGAATGAATCTGCAACAACCAGCACACATAATCCAAACCCATAAATCGACGATAAATCCGAGAGCACTCTAACCTTTTGAATCGTCGAGCTCAGTAGCGAGGGTTCAATCTCTCTGATTGATGCTCCAGAAATCCCAAATCCTGCAATGGGATATCACCCCCATATTATTTCCGGTCCAAAGATCCTCCCGCGCTATGGCCCAATTTATTGCTATCGCTGTGGTACGGTGGCAAGGAGATCTTGTTCGGAAAAATTGAACTCGCTACTGCCATCTCCATCGAATCACTAGATGTAGTGGAGCGGAGGTGGAGCGGAGTTGTGTGATGTTAGGTGGAGCAGAGCTAGGTGGAGGGAGTGGAGCGGAGGTTAGGCGGAGCGAAGAATAAGGAAAGAAGAAGGAAAGAGTAGTTTTTCTTCTTTTTCAATAGTGGTAGAAAGAATAAGGAAATAAAATAATGAGGGCATAATTGTCCTTTCATTTGTTCTGAATTTTTATTTTTTAAAAATAGGGGTATAATAGTCATTTTATGTATTTCCGGCCAAATTTAGGCCTCCAGGGTCATATTAGCACATTCAAGCAAAACACATGGTTACAATAGCACTTTCCAACTTCACAGGGTCATATTAGCACAAACCACCAAGATATAGGGTTATATAAATATTTTATCACTTTATTTTATGTGATTCAAACCTTGAATTGTGAGGGCACGTGATCCATATAAAATTTATATTTCAAATTAAAAACTCTATTTTGTTAGATTAGAAGAGTTTCCCCTATCTCTTCATCTCAAACATTGAGTTACTTGTAGTGTATGAAATTTTTTAATGTGTGTTTGCATATACATTTTTCCTACTAGAATATACCTCATTTGTCCCACTGTTGCACAACTTCACCTTTTTAATTGATGGATAAATTATTTATCCATTAATGTATTTGTTTACGTAGAACTAATACCTATTTTAGATAGTTTATTGTGAAACAGATTAAACTTTAAATATGGATCATTATGCCAAAATCAACACAAAACTTCATTTTTCCTATTCTTCTCCCCATCTTACTCATTCTTCTCCACATCTTCATAATTAATTACATGATGATCATTGCCTGCTGACTAAAGTAAGAATTTGTGTACTTTTAAAGTATGTATTACAAAGAATAAAATATCTTCTATATGATAATGTTCTTACTAATAAAATAATAAAATTTTATGATCGAAATTTTCAATATTGACCGAATATTAAATAGTGACTTGTCACTACAAGAAACTGAACCTATTACTTCACCCTATTTACCTCAGTTTTTTTAGAAGTAAATAATATTATTTACCACGATTTTAAAAACCGAGGTAAATAATAGGTTTTTTATTGCGATTCTACAATAATCGGAGTAAATAGGCTATGAAATCAAAGTAAAAGTTATTACCGACGTAAATACGCATTGACAGTAAGGGTACGACCTAGCAATAATAGTCATTGATGACAAGATCGACTTCGCACCATCAGTCGATGTGACCGACTTCAATCCAACGTAAACAATGACATCAATTTTTACACTCATCAAAGTTACATATGCTCGTCGGCCCAAACCCATGCCTAAAATCCTTTCAAATAAAATAATTTATGTGATGTCACACCTGAATTGGTGTTATGTCGATTAAGGCAAAATAATACTGTGCAAGTAGAGCGCGATGTCGCATATATCTATCATACCTAATAAATTAAGGATACTTAACCAATACAGCCAGAACTTGGAATGTACCATCTAAAGGTTTCATTCCAATTTTACCGCAGCCAGTCTCAAATTTCATCAAATTACATCTGTAAGACTAAAGCTAGGTATATATCCAAAACACATCAAAACACATAATTCTACGTACCACATGTAACATCTTAGTAAAATGAAAAAGAAGACATAGAATCATAATAAAATCCAAACAAACATTCTTCATGTTCTACGAAAAATAAACATATGATCCATGACAATCAATGGGGTGGTGACACGGGTGGGATAACATCGTCTTTCGATGAACTGCTTCCATTTTCTTGAGAATTACGGTGGAAGACTCGCTAGCACTGGTGTAGTATCTAGCCCATCCTTATCAACCCCAGGCCCTTCATCCACAGGCTCTTCATCCCGTGCAGGTTCATTGATCGCATCGGCAATAATAGACTTCCGCACCCTAATTCTTCCATAAGATTACGCACGGTGTGTTCCATGTGCAACACCATAGCTTTGGTCTCGGCCATTTCCTTTAAGAGGATGACTCAGGCCTTCTGTTTTAGTCCAGTGGGATAAGAAATTAGATACATTAAATGAAAATGTTAAAATTCTAATTAATGATAATTTGGAATAAACAAAAAAAAACTCAAAAATTATGTTACTCGTTTGGGGGCTGGAATAATGGTGGGGTGAACGTCCATAGCTGTGGAAGTCGATGGAGTCACCTCGGGCCCGGGTGTGGGAGGTACATCCATATCCCCCATAAGGACATTGCGATCAATCCACATCCCCGCCTCCCAAACCCAATACTTCAGCCCGAAGTAGTTTGCATCGTAGTACTTAGGCTGGATCTTCTTTTTTGATTTGATGGGAACCTTTTTCTTCTCTAGAATGGCAGTGATGACAATGCCGTAGGGGAGTGTCGAACTCTTCGTGGAGAGGGCCACTTGATGCATCACCTGGATGGTGGTGTACTCGAGGTCGACTACCTCCTTCTTCGCAAAGGTGGTAGAATATGATGGTCCCGTTGATCGTGCACTTTGTAGGATGTCTGGCCAGGATAAGTCCTTGTACAATTATATTTAACTTTATTCACTCCTGAAGGTTGAGAACAACAAGCTTGATCTGCTTCATTGGGATAAGTCTGCTCCCCACTTTAATGTTGAAGTTCTTCTCCACCATTTGGTTGGGGTCAAGATTCTCGGATGGGCCATTCTCATTGACCCATCGAGGCCAATTGTCCCGGTATTACAACTGTAGAGGCTCAACCTTTGGCAAATTCTCCCCACCGATTGTGCACACAATCACCTAATTGATGAACTATGTCTTCATCTCCACGTTAATCCTGTTTACTCTTGTCTTTTAGATGGTCTTCAATTCCCCAGTGAAATTGTCGTAGAACTCATTGACCTCCGTATCGTATGCCAGTTTATCCAAGCATATCAAACCTTCCATTCCTAATGGTTTGATGGGTTGAAGGAAAACATCAAGGTATCATCGTTCCACATCCACATGCTTCATCACTCTAACCTCTTTTATCCTTTGGCCTTGGATTTTTTTGAAACGCTTCTCTGCCTCCTCTTTAAAGAAGCATATTTTATCTCATATTGGCGATGGATGGGGTGGCCGTTGTCTCCGCCTTCTTCATGCGCGATGAACCTGCCCCCTTGGCATTTTCCCTTTTCCTCCTAGATGTCTGTGTTATTCGAACCATCTGAGAATCAAAGGGATGTAGAACATTCAGTGCAACAGTCAAGAACTCAATGATGTCAATGGTTTTTAGCCGAGTTTGGATACATATTGCTAGCAGTTTATCTAGACTGACGTGACGTATGCAAAGTCGCAGATTAATGTGTTTGAATGTGCAACATCGCAATTCAATTGACTAAGCCAAAACAGTTAGCGACTAGAATACAAATGGTTATAAAATACCTATTATCTCAACTAAACCATCACAAAGTAAGCAACTAACATGCCACAATCAAATAACCAAGCAATGAGCAACAAAAGAAGTATATGAAACCCGAAAAACCATCATCAAACTTCATCTGAAAATCCTTTCCTTGTTTGCTCTTCCACTTTGGAGAAATCCGCCAATGCACTGCGTCCAAAGCAATTGAATGTTGGTTTTTGTGCTACTGTGATATGTGACCAACCAATTCCGTTGGGATTTGAATGTTTTACGATCCTTTTTTTCAAGTGGGAGATTTTGGTGCGATGTCGTTGGTTGGGAATGCGAATGGGTAGGGTGGTCGGGTATTTATATATCCGCAGTGAAACACTGCCATTTGGTGTGACTTCGCAGGTTGTGTCGCCTAGGAAGAATAAGACAAGGACCGTAGTGCAAAGTCGCGGATTATAGGTTTGGGCCCAACAGAAGGGACTGTAGTGCGAATCGAATCGATATACAACGATATTCTCGATAATAATCTCTCTATACGAGAAAGAACCGAGTCCAACCCGATATCGCACATAATAAACACTGGGTCGTATTAGAGTAGCTGCCCAATCCAAAAATTACTACGACTCTAGTCATTGGTGAACAAAAAGTACAAAAGCATGATGTTGCTACAATGTCGTTGCCACCGAGTCAAAACCAATGCTAGATCGATGTAACATTAATGGATTGCGGGTTGAATTTCCTAGACAACATACTCTACATTTCTCATGAAATATAAAAGTAATAAAATTATGTGACGTCGATCTAGCGTGTTCGAATTTGACCACCATGTTCAAACTTGGCCATGGCCCCGTCATAGGTGTGAGGCAACATTATTCACGGACAGGGCATTATGAAACTCTGGGGCAATTACTCTACAACAAATGTTTCATATGGAAATTAGACGTGCTGTCTTACAGGAACGCGAACCTGGGTAATCTTCCGGGTTTCTTTTATAGTATTCCATTAATACTATAGCGATAAATGTTATGGGAATGAACATTTCGGCCAAATATATAAATCACAGGAAATTTCATATTCTAGGTTATTTTTTAAATATAATGGTAATAAAATTGTCCTTCAATTTTTACAAAGCGCCAGTACGTGGTCTAGAGTAAATTGTAGATGATTACATAAAAGTATGCGATTGGCGATCATATAATTTTGTGGAAGTCTATAGGGAAATATAAGACCAATTTATTTTATTACTATCGATTATTATAAGTTCAACTATATATGGATGACACTGCTTCTTTTTGGGATAACTAGAATCAAGTTTGGGACCACACATTATCTTTTTTATTTTTGCACTTAGGTCTCTCCAAGAAACTGGGAGATGTCAAAATGCAAAATTGGATATACGCTTATGTAATTCACATTGTCAAGACCACCATGTTTGAATTTGGCCATGAACCAGTCACTGGAACATGCCTAAATTATTCACGGACAGGGCATTACAAAACTCCAGGGAAATTACACTATGGCCCAAACTTCCGTGGTTGTTACTATGTGTTAAGAGACATTCACCCGAACAAAACGACATATATTTCATATGAAAATTATCTTACAGGAACACAAAATTGGGTAATCTTACGGGTTTTTTTATAGTATTCCATTAATACTGTAGCGAAAAATGTTATAGGAATGAACATTTCTGCCAAATATATAGAATCACATGAAATTTGATATTCTAGGTTTTATTTTTTGAAATGTAATGGTAATAAAATTCCATACTTCAATTTTTACAAAGCGTCAGTACATGGTCTATATAAAATTGTAGATGATTACTTAAAAGTATACAATTTGTCAATCGTATGATATTGTGGAAGTCTATGGGAAAATATAAAACCAGTTTCTTTATTACGATCTATTATTATAAGTTTGACTATATATGGATGCCACTTATTCTTTTCGGGACAATCGGAATTGAGTTTGGGACCACACGTGGTCTTCTTTATTTTTGAACTTAGGCCCTTCCAAGAAATTGGGAGATGTCAAAATGAAAAATTGGATATATCATTATTTTATTCAAATTTGGACGACAACGTTGTCCCAATTTGGGCATAAATGGATTGACAGAAGGGCCCGGAACCTCTAAATGGAGATTTTTACGACAAATTTTGATTATTACACTATGGCCTCATATGCGGTGTCGCACACATGTCGCATAGATATACCGAATAGCTAGCGACATTGATCATTCTGAAATTTCTAGCGGGAACTATATATTTCAGACAAAATTTTGAAATAAAATTTCCCCTCAAACCTATTTTTCATTTCAATAATTATCACCACTAACACTTATTTCCATCTTTAATACATATCCCACAAACCCATCTTATCCATTCACACTATAATGAAAGGGCTCCAAATGGATTTCTTCAATCATCAATAAGTATCCAAGGAATGGAGCAGCTAGGTTCAAATTTATTGAGGTACTTTTCCATCTTTTACATGTTCCTTTAGCAAATTTGTTACCATTTATACCTTCTATATGTTTTTTTTCGTCATTCATGGAAGATCAAAGAATTTCATGAAGGGTGAATCATTGCGTCAGATGTTATATACTGTATGTTGTGTTGGTTACCAATAAGATGACATGTTTGTAAATAGTGAGAAATATGGCTTAGCTTTGGATGAACACAATATGAATGTCGTTGTCGGTCATTAATTGCTCAGTACGATGCAATGCCGAGTTAGAATCGACATTGCAGAGGTGAGGAATTGTTGAGTTTAGCATTAATATATATGAATATCCAAAATTGGTTTTAAATCGGTCTCTGCGACATCGGTATTTATGAGTTCAACGTCACTTTGATACTGATCAGTTACTATTTCCATATTGCGAATATTGTCATCTACATATGAATATATTACGTGTATTTTTGGGTACAACCCAATTGTAACATAATTTTTGTTTCCTGTGTATTGGTTGTAATAGGATCAAATGGCGTTATCAGTGAATTCTACCATATCAGATGGACGTAGTTAACTTCTCACCGGTCGCCCTCGAAATATAAATGTCGTACAACACAAAAAATGGAGGTTAAATGCAATTATAATTTCAATTTTATAACAACCTTATGTATTTTAATATTAGTGTTACAATTTTGTTGGTTTAAATGAACTTTTAAGTTAATGATTCCCACAATAATTGAACAACAATTGAGTGTTGTATGATGTTCAACCATTAATCGGTTTATCACATTATTTATAACATGTAACTACTATCGAAGACCGATTGTTTGCGTCATCGAATATTTGTTATTATACTATTTTACGAGAAATGAGAACTGACTAACTAAACTGTGACGTCGCATTAACTAGCTTCGAAATGACATATTAGCGACGTTGGATTGACCGGCGTCAATTTTTTTGCGACATCAGACAAACAAAATGATGTCACTTTTTTATCGATCCACGTCACAAGGGACATGATGTGGGTCCCTCACTATGTGCGATATCGCTTCTCAGTGACTTTGACATTGCCCGTATTATGAACGACATCATCAAGTGCTAAGTCCACACACTTTCTCTACCATCGACTGCTACATTCTTTTCATCAACGTCGTAGGATTTATGATGTCGACGTCATATTCAACGAAGTCGCAGCCGGGGTATTATAACATCGGCCTTCAGCCATGGTGCGACATTAGTCTCAATTCATGTTGATGTCGGTCCCGAAAATGATGCTAAAGAGACTATTTACCTCAGTTTTAAATCGAAGGTAAACATATGCTTTTTACTCCACCCATATTTACCTCAGTTTTTCAGAGGCTGAAAACCGAAGTAAAAAGTACTGGAAAAACAAAGATAATTGGTGTTGTCTCTTGTAGTGTGTACACCATATTCTGAGTTAAACTAAACCTTGCCAATTATAGTTATAACATGAAAATTAAGTCAAATTTCATATGGGATTAAGGAAGACCAATATTGGTGAAAAAGAATACCAAGCACCCTGGTCATATTAATTTTACCCATCTTTTAAAATTAAAATTTTTTATTTTCTTTCGAGAATATCCACTAGAAATAAAATAAAATGTTGGTTTTCTATTTATCATTAGAATAGAAATGGGATGTCAACGGTGGTTAAAGTGGTCTTAGAATGGTGATTCTGACACGCCATCCATGACATCACCATTCTTCAGCATACCACAATGCACGGCGGTGTATAACCACTGTGTTATAGTGAATACCACAGTGTTGTTAACGTCGTGGTTCATTGTTTTAATGCCGTACATTTTGAACTTACAGAAGTTCTAACCTTTCAAAATTTAATTCGGCAAGACAGGTACATAGTTCGAGGGTAATAAGTTAATTTAGTGTAGTTGTAGCAGTAGTTGTTATGATATCTATACTTAGGTTAGTTTTCTTTTTAAAATGTACACATATCATGTTGATCCGATTTGAGTTATGATTTCGGTACTATTGTTGAAATTGTAGTCATTTCCCAACATATAGGAATTAAAATCCATCTATAACGACATGACTATAAGCACTTATTCATCTCGAAACTAAATTATTTGCATGATACCTTGTGCATTACAGCCAAACAAAATGAAGAACAATATCTGTAGGAAGCACTCGTGACAAGAACTTATAAAAAAATCTCTTAGCATTGAATCCGGATTCAACTACATAACATGAGTATAGTAAATGAACAAAAGCAAACGGTATAGAAGTATACTATAAGGGCCATTGCGAGATAGTCATCCTCCAATCTATTGTGTAGAATTTTATCATTTTCCTTACATTTCAAAGCGGGCTTAGAGCGACTAGATGGTGTCGCCATCCCCTTGTACACTAGGTTTCCAATCATACCTAACACACGACAAAAAAATAAGGGGATTCTTAAAGTCAGTCAATATCATTAGGTCGCAAATTGATGGGCGCTTTACACCTGCTTGGATGAAACCTCACATTCCATTCTTGTTCTTATAATCTCTTTGTGCTAAATGACAACTTGATTTGGATCGATCTTGTATGCCATGGTTGGATTTTCTCTGTAGTTGCATCCTTGTATGGAATGAATTCCACCTACACAAACTCAAAAAAATACATTTCATATTTGAAAAAAATGGACATGAGTAAGAACGATGGTCTAGGGTTTCCCGCAAAATCCAAAAGTTTCAGATAAGTTGTAATAAGGAACTGCTGTGGAAAAATATATTAACGTCAACAGAAGCTCTACTAACACAGGTAGCTCCATTCAATTAACAATGTTCATAAAAAACATAACAGGAAAAATTAATATTGAGACTATTTCAGCCATATTAATAAAATGATGCTTAGGTCATCTACCAAAAGTAATAAATCTAGTGAACAATGACAGGTTTCTCCTCAATCAATTTCTTAGTATGGAACATTAGGGGTATGGAATCATCAATGTTGAGACTAATAAATCTGGTCAGACTTAAAAAGATTCAATTGTTGTGCCTAATTGAACCTATGCATGATAACTCAAAAATACAATCTTACATTGATAAACTTAACTTTTCTAATGGATTGACTCTGTTTAATAGTAAAATCTGGCTTATGTGGACTAATTCAGTTACAGTTTCTCAACTGTCTTCCCATGAACAGTTTTTACATGTTAGCATAAAACACCAGTCTATTAATTTCCAAATGGATGCTGTTTTTGTATATGCACTCAGGAATAGGGAAGGTAGGAAAAATCTATGGAATGACTTAGCTCCAATTACTGGAGGTGATACTATCTTCATAGGAGATTTTAACACTATCACCTCCCTCACAGAATATAAGGGCCCTAGTTCCCCCTCCTTAGGCAGCATTGGAGACTTTAATTCATGGATAAATAGCACGGGCATTCAGGAAATCAATACTGTTGGCAATCTTTTCACCTGGTGTAATTCTAGACTTAGAAACCCCACTTCCAAAAGGCTTGATAGGGGTTTATGTACCATTTCATGGAACTATAAGTTCCCTTCCTCTTCTATCCAAATCTTGAATAGGCAAACTTCTGATCATTCTCCTATGCTCCTATAGATTTATAATTTGACCATTCTTAGCCCTAAACCATTTAGATTCCTCAATGTATGGTTTAATCGGTCGGACTTCAGCACACTAATTAAGACTAACTGGGAGAAACAGATGAATGAATCTGGTTTGCTAGGTTTCTTCCTTAAACTAATCAGACTAAAAAAAGAGATAAAAATCTGGAATAGAGATTGTTTTGGGAATATTGACTCAAATGTTTTAAATGCTGAAGAATCCCTTAGAATTCAGGAAGCTATTTTTTTATCTTAACCCTTCCACTGCCGAACTTATGAAATTAAATGAGAAAAAAGCTATTCTGTTGCGTGCGCAAAAAGAAAAAGAAAAATTTTGGAAACAGAAAGCTAAGCTAAAATGCCATAGGTTAGGTGACAACAACACTCAGTTTTTCCATAAAGTTGTTCAAGAGAAAAACTGCAGATTACATATTACAAAGATCAAAAATAAAGAAGGTCAATGGCTTAGCTCTCAAGTAGATATTAATAAGGAGGCCATTTCCTACTACTCTGATTTGTTAAGGGAACCAAATCATAGGCCAAATGATACTTACTACTCACACTTTCTAAGACAAATACCAAATGTAATCACTGCCAATAATAACTGTGAACTATCCAAACCTGTATCTGAAGCTGAAGTGGAGGCAGTAGTTAAGAGCTTAAGTATGAATAGTAGTCCGGGACCAGATGATTTTACCCCTAAATTCTACTCTAAATGCTGGTCTATTATTAAAACTGACCTCATCAATGCAATTAATGAATTCCTTGATGGCAGTTCCCTACCCAAAGGAATATCCAGCACTTGGATCACCTTAATACCCAAAAAGTCCACCCCTTGCTCATTTGATGATTTTAGACCTATCAGTTTGTCAAATGTCATTAACAAAATTTGTTCTAAGGTTCTAATGGAAAGACTTGGACCTCATACGGATAAACTAATTTCTACTAACCAATCAGCCTTCATGAAAAATAGGGATATCTCAGATAATATCATTTACCTTCAGGAAATGATTAGGTTTCTAGATAAGAGGGCCATGATTCCTAACTGCATTCTGAAATTAGATTTACAGAAAGCTTTTGATAGAGTAAACTGGCATTTTCTTAGGCATGTTATGATGAAATTTGGTTTTGATGGTAAATTTCTACATGCTGTTATGTCTAACCTTTCGCAAGCTTATTTTTCCATACTTATCAATGGCAATCCTGTGGGATTTTTCCAGCCCACAAGAGGAATTAAGCAAGGTAACCCTCTCTCTCCCTTTCTCTTTAATATTTTTTCGGAAGCTTTTTCTAGGAGCCTGGCATTTATTTTTCATAATAAAAAGCTTTCATACTATCAGCTACCTTCCCCAATCCCACCAGCTACTCACCTCATATATGCTGATGATACTGTTATATTTATGTAAGCTTCCAAATATAATCTTATTAGGATTAAAGCCTTCCTGGACATCTTTGAATTTACTTTTGGCCAAAAATTTAATTTCCATAAATCTGATTTCTATACTAGTAAAAGGGCTTCAATTGGCAAATTAAATCAGATTAGGATGATTCTTAAAATGAAGCAAGGTTCCTTACCTTTTCAATACTTAGGCTGCCCTATATTTAAAGGAAGAACACTTAATAGGTAGTACCAGCCACTTATGGAAAAAATAGATAGGAAACTGCTAAATTGGAAAAATCAGTGGCTTAGCTAAGGTGGTAAGCTGATCCTTATTCAGTCCTATTTGTATTCTATGCCTCAACACTTGTGGTCCGTAACTAAACCACCAAAAGCTATAATCGAAATCCTAGAGAAAAGAATGGCTTCATTTTTCTGGGGTGAGTCAAATGGGAGGAAAAACAGAATATGGAAAAAATGGGCTCACCTTGCAACTCCAATCTCTCAGTGTGGTTTAGGGTTTAGGTCAATTCGAGCTATACTTGATGTTTGTTCCCTTAAACTGTGGTGGAAAAGTCAGCTGGGTAACATACTATGGGCGAAACTGTTATGGTCTTTTCCTGAAACTCATAGAAAATCAGTAACTTGGAAAAGAATTTGTTCAGTAAATCTCTTTGCAGAACAAAATTCATTCATTATACATGGTAAAGGCTCCTGTAACCTTTGGACTGCAAATTGGTGTGTGAATGGACCATTAATAAACCTTGTGCCTAATCATATCTCTGCAGATTTTAAGTTCTGTTCTGTTACAGAATTTATTAGGAATAAAACTGTGATTTTAAATCTCATCTCTACATTCTTGGAAAATGATACTCTCTCATTCTTGCAGAATGCTGAACTTGTAGAGACAAGAGAGGATAGAATAATATGGAAACATGATCCCGTGGGTAATTTCTCTTCCAAATCTGCATATCGTGCACTTACAAGCTCACCAGGTAAGTCTCTGGCATCTAAACTCCTGTGGAATAGGACTCTTCAAAAAAATATCTCCATTTTCACTTGGAAGACGTTACATTCCTTGCTTCCATTTGATGATGTACTTATCTCTTGTGGATTTAGTCTTGCTTCGAAATGTCCTGTTTGTTGCCATATGGACTCACTTGAACACTTTTTTGTTTCATGCTCACTGGCTAAATCTATTTGGAGTTACATGGCTTCCCTAGTTCATTTTCACATAACTGAACCCCATTCCTTAGCACAAATATTCTTCATTTTTTGGAACTGCCAGGACCTTCCTAAATACCTCCAGCTGATATGCAATATAATCCCTCCTATCATTTGCTGGTGCCTCTGGAAAGCCAGAAATAGATACCGCTTTGAGCATATTCAGTTCTCTTCTGATTTCATTCGTAAGGAAGCATTAGATCTTATTAGGCTGGCCCTGTTTACTAATCCTATCAATCTGAAATCCTATACTGGTATCTCATACCCGATACAGTGTCTATTTCCTCCACATAGACCTCCTCCAAAGCCTATCATAAGAACTGTTAATTGGGAAAGACCTAAACAAAATTGCATTAAGATCAATACTGATGCATCCTGGTTCCCGGATAAGGCTGCTGTTGGGATGGTGGTAAGGAATAGTAGTGGTGCTCCTATAATGATAAATTCTGCAACTGTTTCTGCAGATTCTTCTCTTCTTGCTGAAATCCTTGCTATCCATTTTGCTTGTGAAAACTTTAATCATCTGGATGATTCGGTAATCATCGAATCTGACTCTCTTCTAGCTGTCAACATGTTAAATGATCCATATGCTGCCCACTGGCCATTGTTTAATATTGCTTATAAAGTTAATCTTCTGCTGTGTGGAGCTGTGCTTATTCATATACCTAGGGAAGGTAACTCTGTGGCTAATGCAATTGCTAAACACCACTCCGCCCATAATTAAACTCTGAATCTTTTTAATGTTCCAGCTCACATTAAAGGACTAATTGCATTAGATAAGGAACAATTTCCACAGATTAGAGTGCTCTCTGACTGGTAATAATCTGGTTAATGCAGGGACTCGTTCGTGTGATCTCACATTGGAATTTATCATCAAACTACTCCGAGAGGTGCCCAGTGACTACTGCTTAAGAATCATCATTACGGATTCCATCCTTTTGTTCATAATATGTTATCCTTCTGACTATCTATTTGTTTAGTTGCCTGGCCAAATTACGAATTAACACGGGGTGTGGAGATTCGTAGATTTGGAATCGCAACTAACTTAAACTCACTCATCATGTATTCCATAGACTAGGCTGTACATATTATTTTGCGGGCAATGATGTTGTCTTCTGTAAAATTCAACGATACATTACTTTGGCTTCTTTTGGCTTGGGGTACCAATATACCAAACCCCACCCTCGGGTGCCTTTCCAATTAAAAAAAAATAACAGGAAAAATTGCTTATAAATAGATAAGAAATCACCTTCGAAAATATTTTGAATGTCCTTCCTCGGTGATGAATCCATGTAAGAAAATTGATGGTTCGATGTGTGGAAGGAAAACCATAACAGGGGAAGAACACTTGTTTAGATAGAGTGGGGGTTAGGTTTTTGGGCCGTGGTGGGAGGTTAAATAAAACTACGATTCTTGCTGGGGAATTGCACGGTGGTTATTTGTCGTGCATCGACTCTTGATTCAAAGTACGTTACTTGTTCTGATATCGGAGATGTGTACGGTATGTTGGTGATGTAGAATTAATAACTTAATAAAAAAGAACATGTTGTAATTTCGATATAGGAACTTATCCCGACCTAGTGTGATGGTTTGTGGGGCCATATGTTTTCGATTATATATGAAATTTGTCAACCACTTTTTCATTAAATTATGCTTTCGACGGCAGAAATCATATCGGCTATTGACATAAAGTCTTGTCGACTTCCGAGTCCAGCACTTATTTCGTGACAGGGGCTGGCAGTATGATTAAATACGTTTTATTTTGAAAATATATCAGGTCATCCAAGTTACAAATTCAGAAACATGTTGGAGGCCAGAGCTTCAAATATCGCCAAACCTTTCGGACTGGAATCTGTGCTAAATGAAATAATTATTTAAAAAAAAAGGAATTCGTCAGTGCTTCTGAATTGGTGATTTGTCGGACATAACCAAACCAGCTAGAATTTTATTATTTCGATTTTGAAACCCTCACCTGAAATATTGCACCCTCAAACATATCATCATTTTTGCATCCGAATTTGGTTATGTAAAGAGCAATATAATGAGAAACAAACTAACATTAACATATTTCTTTCCAAAATACCTACACTATTACAACATTAGAAAGCGGTTACTACTTCGCATTGACTGGAAACACAATCATTGTGCTCAAATTTGTCATCCCACCCAAATATTTTATGATTTACAGCAGTATAAAAGGTTGGACATAGACGATTCATGAGCATTTTTACTCCAAATCCAAACTCTTCTCACAATTTTGAGCAACCATTGTTAACAATCAGTGATCTTCATGGGATCGATCTCTGAATTCTTTAGTTACATCTAACTAATCCATCATGATCGCATATGTTGACCTTCCAAAAATATTTTAAGTACCACTAACGCATAATTAATCAGGGAAAGTCTCAGGAAAGGCGGCCTTTCCATAAGCTTATGGACAGTCCTCAGGGGCATTTGAATTAAATGTTGTAATTTTTTATAAAATTTAAATATTGCATTTTATAAGTTAAAACAAGTAATA
Organism: Rubia yunnanensis; assembly: GCA_037428765.1. Classification (NCBI taxonomy): domain Eukaryota; kingdom Viridiplantae; phylum Streptophyta; class Magnoliopsida; order Gentianales; family Rubiaceae; genus Rubia; species Rubia yunnanensis. The sequence continues at coordinate 74,131,823 of CM075067.1, forward strand.
ATATGTATTTGAAGGTGAAAATATAAAAATATATGATATAAAAAATTATTTTCAAAAATTTTAAATTTTATATGTAATTTAAGAAATGCAGTGTATAAGGTAAGAAATAAGTGGCATGTCCATAAACTTATGGACAGATCGCCTGTCAGGAGACCTACTCAATTAATCAGCCACACCAAAAGTATGGTAGAAATTTCCAATCTATACACTTGTGGTATATTTTGCCTTTTAAACCGACTTTTTTTATAGGAATATTTGCCCGATACTAAAAAATGGCATATTGTAATGCGGAAGAGGAAAAGTACCAAAATGCAAGATTTCATAATCTTCCCATTTGTGAATGTAATAATAACTATGAATTGCATCCTGGACCCTTCTTTTGGACTTTTACCCAATCTTTTTTTTTTTTTATATCATGACTTTTACCCAATCTTTTGTTACTTTCATATACTTTTTTATCGAATTTTATCAACTTTAAATTATTTTATTTAAGTATTACGTGGTAGATGCTGCTTGTTAGTTTGGAATTTATAAAACATAGACTGTATACATTTTTAGTTTTGAATCAATACTACTGTCATTATACAAAAAATTTGTCCAGGCTACCATAAATTTTATTTTTGGACAGAAAATTGTCATTTCTACTTAGTTACGATTTGAATTGGTCCTAAAACTAAGAGCAAATTAAATTTCCAAACTTAAATTTGTACCTCGTGAAGGATTGGGCTATAATATTGCCAATGCAGTTACTCATTTTTAAAATAATTTTCTTTTAAAATTCTTCAAATACAGGTTACAGATATCGAAACTTTTTACGAATGAGATTACGAAATCATTAGAAGGTGATTCATTGATAACCCTATTAAAATGTATGTTTCGATTTCAAAACTTTTATAACACCAGTGAAAACAAGGCTATTAAAGGTGGTTCTACCGTAATAGGAATATGTATCAGACGTTCTAAAAAAATGCTACCGAAAAACATATTGGTTTCTAACAGCGCCGTCCCGAACCAGAACCCTTTGCATCTAAAGATTCCGATGAATTCTGAAGATGTGGAGTCCGACTTTTGCTTGTCGTCAGCAACATACGAAAGACACATTGTCGCTTTCCTTTCCATTTTCTTATTTTTCCAAATTCGCTAGTACAAGTCAGAAAAATGAATGATCTAACAAGATACACCCAAATCTTCGTTTTCCATTTGAAAGTTACGGACTCAAAACTGGCGAAAGGTTCCATGCAACGTAGCCTGTTTCTGACCTTTGTAATCACTTCCGGTATCCAACGGTCATTCCGTTCCGCTACGGTATTTGGACACGTAAAATGCATTTCTTTTCCATATTAGTTCCAAGCTCGTGTAGTGATTCTGGTTTGATATTCTGAACTTGGAACAATTAATTTTTTGTCTTTGGGAGGTGAAAAACTAATGGCTAGGAAAGCCGTTCCGGGCTTGGAACTTGGTCGGACAAAGATGTAAAATGTTCGATTTCCATATATGTAACCCGACCAAACAAAAAGCCCATATAACTGCTCCAATTCATAAAAGATTCTATAGACTGCTTACAAAGCATTAATCTAAAGATATGAATATAACTCTAGCAAATTCTAGTCCGCAAAATACATAAAATGATCATTCTAACTAGCAAAAATTAATATATTATGCTAAGAAAGCAACCATCAATGAATAGGAATAGAAATCTATCAAATTCTATTCCACACATTTTATGTAATCACAAAACATATTTTTTACCAAACAATTATATTGTACTAGTGAATTTCCTATCAATAACGATTAAGAGTATACCAAATGCCTAGCTAAGAAATATCTCGCGATGTTGATGCCTTCTTGGAAATACGGCTTGTGTTAGCCTTAAAAATCCGTCAGTTTGAAAACACGTCCATTATGACAATAAGTATGACAAATAAGTTTGAAAGTAGCCATAAAAATAACTCAAGTATCACCTTGTCCATCTCAAGAAAATCCACTTGTGCTTGTTGAACGTACTCTACAGCGTAGAGCATTATATGTAGCCGCACTCCCAAGTTTTTGCTTGTTTCTTGTACTAAATGAAGGAAGCATTAGTAGTTTAAAATTACAAGTAAAATTAAGAGTTTATTTTGGAAATCTACCACACCTTAATCTCGATAATGTCCAACCATATTTGTAATTAGATCGACTAGATTATTTATCGACGCACCCAAAATTTTAATAAATGTCTCCTATGGTTGGAAGTACAGTGGATCCATCCAAAAAAACTTCTTCGTCTCCAGAAAAATATAAATTAATCTCCAATGGTCCCTGCAAGACATATAAATAATGACTTAAAATAGATCTTAACTTAATTAAATGATTTCAAACCATCACCGCACAATGTATGGTGTGAAGAACAATTTTTTATCTGTCCGTCCAAGACTCTTGCCGATGTAGTCTATCCTTTCTTGGACTATAAAACTAATTTCTTGGGTTATTAGGGGGCACAAATATCTGACCCAACTCATGCCCTTTTGATTCGCAGTATAATTCATGTACCTTTAAAGCAAATGTTATAAAAATAATTGTATACTTGACAAATGCATTTTAAATTAAGAATTGAATGGTTAGTACTCACAATAGGTAGAGGGGCATTATCATTTGGTTTACATGCTCACACTTCCACAGGTCTTCAAAGTTTATCCATGATGCGATGATGTCTCGCTTTTGACCAAATACGCATTCATTTTCGGAGAATATGTACGTTGAGTTACGAGGGTGGCATGCAAGCCAATTGTACAAAACCCGTACAAATTGGGGTGCATCCTTAATTACACGTGCCCTTGTGACGGGAGCTTTAATCTTCTCCGGCATTTGAACTACTGATTTAGGTTTCTTATGGGGTGTGTCCTTCAAATGATTGTGCATTACAATGACAACATAAATTAGGTGACGAGGCCATAGGAGAAAAATTCTGTGGGTAGGTCCCACTTATTTGTACTCTCCATTGGGAATTAGCAATATGGCGTTGAGGACCAATGGATTCTCTAATTAAACCCAAGAAATATCTTCTGCAATTGGTACTGAGTAATGATGTCGAATTGATGGTTGTAATATCCCATCGACAACATGAAGAGGTCTACTTTCGACACCTTGATCAGTGTACAACTCACAGATGTTTGATCTCTATATGTTATTAAAAAAACAAATGAAAAATAAAATTGAAGACATAATGTAACGATTGAGATATTGAAAAATAGATATGTACCTTTTTGGGTGTGACATTATCGTTTTGTCAAGGTTTTTGTCTTCATTCCTTAGTGTTGAAAGTTTTGGCTTGTAATTTCCCTCAACCTCTCCCTGTGAGTGGCGTGAACCTGTGGATGACAGTGTCCAACTGGGAGTTAAATCGTCTAAATTCTCGGGTATCTGAAGACCGGTATGTTAGATTAACCTCTTAATCAATACATCTTGTTGCTCAATGCGCTTGTCTCGAATAAGAGCCTTTTACAAGATGTGCACCCTCGACGGTTTAGCTCTATCATAAAACCTAACAATCCCAAAAACCTCTTTTTGTGAAAAGGGGGAACTAACCCCTCTAGCACGTCCCGGGTGATCTAATTTACCAGTTTCTTCTGTGAGGATGTCGGTCTTACCTGTTGGAGTGAATTGTCTTTCCATTTGATCTTGCCTCAATTTAGCCTACAAACGTGTTGCAATTAAAATAAATCAAACTTTAATGTGAACAAGCGATGATTGAATGAATATAAAAAACCCCAGGGCTTACCAGTCGTTCCGCAATTTGAATCAGCGGGTCTTTATCATACCAACCCTCCTTATTTTTGCCGGCTCTTAAGGAATAGATCACACATCTCAGTGTCATCCACATTGATTGGTGTGATCGACGACCTTGCTACATCCTCGATTATCCCACCTTCAATAGCATGTTGGACATCTTTCTCATAACGCTCATTGACCATTTGGATTGTCGCTAAAGCATTCCCTCCACGGCTTTTCCGATGAGAAGTTTTATTAATTTTTTAAATACGTCTCTTATCAACCCTTGCCCCCTACGTTAAGATGTCATAACCTAGTCACTACGAAAGACGTGATAATCTAAATACACACAAAAACTTAAAGAGGTGGATTAACATTCTTATCATTCTCCAAGGCTCTTCTCTTGTGGATCTCCCAACTTTCTTCTTGAATTTGGGTATAAGTAATCCACAGACGATCTCCTTCCTATTGGAGAATATGTAATCTCTAGATAGGGTGTATTTGTGCTCCTTCAAACTCTTCGATAACATATACAACGTCTTCTTACGCAAAATTTTCCATGTTAGGGGAATATATCTCAAAAGGCCTCTATAAGGATCTCAATGGGTTAGGATGTGGAAAAAGGTAGATAATATAGGGGTAAAAGGAAAGGGGTGTCTTTGTACACCAGTACCTTGCACTTTATCCATAGAATGTCTTTGTATTCCTTGGGAGCCTCATGCCAATTATCATACTTTATGTCCACCCTCGTCATACCAACCTTCCCAACCCAACCACTACTACAGACAGCACCTATTACCTTAGTTTTCCAGCCCTTTTTATCTCGGTTGTTGTCCCCTAAAAACCAAAGTACATGTGGGTGAAGTAAATATGTTACCTTTTATCTCGGTTTGAAACTGAGGTAAAGGTACTTTTTAACCTCGGTTTTGGATCGACATCGGCAGATTTTATGTGCGATGTCGGATTTAGTATCAAGAATGACGATAGGATAAGGTATATGCAACATCGTTCAGACTGAAGTTGAGATGTTACATGATCAACGTCAGCCGTACCAACAAGACACAAGATCAGAGCAGAATGTCTACGATGTCATTTCGGTTGCATCGTTGCAAATAACCGTAACACCGCTGATTGGGAGGGATGATGATGTGTCCATGCTGATGTCGGACGGTGAACATTATGACGTCGTTTTACATCATCGATGTTTTAAAAAAATATAATTACATAGTGGTTCTATATACGAAGTCACATTTGTGTCGCATGTGTATCGGTATGTGCAACATCGTAGATCATTCGTGGAGAGGATGTTTCGATAAAATAATATAATATTTAATAGGGCAAATGACAAGGGCCCTTTAATTATTGTGATTTGACCCTTTTGGTCCCCCAATTTTTTTTTCGATCACTTTCATCCCTGAACAACCAAAAGTGCTAAACTATAGTCCTTCCATCTGGTCAAACCATTAGCCTCAGTAAAAAATATCAATTTTGAGGGCAAATTAGTAATTTCACATTTTCCTTTATTTATTTTTCCTTTTTCCCTTTCTGATCTATTTCCCTTTCTTTCTTATCACCTCATCTTCCCCTTCTCATCACCTCACCACCGTCCACCGTCCACCACCAATCCATCATCGCCGACTCCATTGCCTACCACACCTCACCTATGTTTCAATTCACCCACTACCTCATCTGTGGAAGAAATTTTGGAAATTCTAATCCCTAACCCCAAATATGTAACGCCTTCCCCCTTATTCTCACATATTTCACATTCTCCTCTATCTCCCCTCATCATTCACCACATTAATTCCTCCAACCACCTTCGCCCTATTTCTGCCACCACTCAGCCTCCCACCTCTGGCCGATGAATCTCCACTGGACAAGCTCCACCGCTGTCATTTACCACCGGAGTCCCTACCTTCCAGTGAGTCAAGTTCCCTGGCCACGATATCCAAGCTTACAAATCACCGGCAAGCTCTGTTGAATTAGTCAGTTCAATGCCAAGATGCAGAACACAATAGCTTCAGAAGCATCAAAGGCGTGGTTCACCCCTAAGCCAACCGCAGCTCTGTCGGGAAACCAAAGCTCCGCAGCTCCAGCCCAGATCCTCCTCCGCAGGATGCTGACATGGCTCCGCCAGTGGTGAGTGACCAAATAAGAAGGAAAATGGTGGCAAACGGTGGTGGCAGGTGGCCCAAGGAGAAGGTTAGGTGGTGGGTGAACTGAAACCGAGGTGAGGTGTGGTCGGCAATGGTGGATTGGAGGTGGCAATAATGGATTGGAGGTAGACAGTGATGGTATATTGTAGGTGGACGGTGTTGTTGGATTGGAGGTGGAAGGTGGACGGTGGACGGTGGACGGTGGACGGTGGTGGGGCGATAAGAAGGGAAATAGGAGGTTAGCTGGAAAGAAAGGTAAATAGATCAAAAAGGGTAAAAGGAAAAACAAATAAAGGGAAAATGTGAAATTACTAATTTGCCCTAAAAATGATGCTTTTGACTGAGGCTTCCGGTTTGACCGAACGGAAGGAATATAGTTTGGCACTTTTGGTAGTTCAGGGACAAAAGTGATCAAAAAATAATTGGGGGACTAAAAGGGTCAAATTGCAATAGTTGAAGGGTCCCGGAAGTCATTTGCTCTATTTAATATTTGATGCAAAAAAACGTGTGTTAGTCGATATCCATTAGTTGTTATTTAGTATTGGATTACTCTATTAAGGGTTAAACATCATACAACAATAAACTTTCATTAAAAATATATGGGAAAATGAACTATGACATGTTAAATATCCTAAACCTTAGCTATAACATGTACTACAAATACATATTACAATATATAGTAATACAAAAGACTGCTCATAAATGTTAAATGTATTGAACCTCCAAATTGACTACGTTGTGAGACATAAATACCGTCAGGGTGATTATTGAAATGACAAGTCATCCATCTACGGTCCATCCATAACTCTCATTGTCCTATTACAACGAATACACAACAAACAAAATTTAAGTTAGATTTGAGCAGGCACTATATTGAAACACATATAATATAGTCAGACTTAGATGATGTGAATGTCAACTTGGAAAATAATGGATTTGGGTATAAGCGATGTCGCATATTACATTAATTGATATCGGTTAGGCCGACTAAAGTGCAAACTCGCACATTCAACTAATTTCATGGTTTTCATTGACATGAGCAACGTTGGTATGAATTTGGATATACGTCGCAGCGGCCGACAGACTGATATCGATATCACACATTCATATAGTGTTCATACGAATAATTAATTTATGTACACTATATACAAACATAGCATCATCTGTGGAAACGAAAACAATATACACTACACAACATGTAACACAATAATTGTACATTATGAAAATATACAAGCTTTGATCTATGAGAAAAATGACATGTAGAATGTAGGGTAATTGAATTTCCAAACTAACATTGAATGTATGAAAAACTACCTCAACTAATTTGAACCCGAAGGTGCTCCATCATCAGGCATTTGTCATATGTGGGAAAAACAAATTGATTTAGCTCTTATATTGTTGTGCTAAAGGTGTGGGTGGAGAAGATGGTGTGTTGTAGCTAGAGTTTGGAGAAAGTATGTTATAGACGTAAAATGGGTAATGGTTTTGATTTTAATGACTTGAAATTTTGGTTAGAGGGAATTTTTGCCTGAAAATTTGGTTTCCCGTGGAAATTTTATCGTGACTTCGCAAATGGGGGCCAATTGGTATTATTTTAAAAGTGTCGTAAAGTACTCCGTGTTAAGAAAGGGGTTCTTTCAGTGAAAATATAAAAACAAAAATGTAATCTACACATTTGTATATGGACTTCTACCATTTTCTTTTAGTTACCTACAGTGTAAATATTTAAAAGTTCATCGGTGTAAATATAAGTAACCATCTATAATTTACTCTAGACCAAATACAAGAGCTTTCAAAAATTTGATGGACGCAATTTTATTTTATTTTATTTTCATAAAAGCCCTAGAAAAAGGAATTTCATTTGATTGTATGTGGTGGAAATCATTGTTCCGATGAAGCTTATCCTAAGGGTATAAATGGAACTACTAATACAAATGACAGACGAATATTCCGTTCCATTTATCCGATCATTACTAAATCGGAACATCTTGGTCATGACAGTGTGATTTAGATTGGCGTGTCTCTAAATTTTAATTTTCACATCCCCCATATTCGCGGACGGGCCTAATTAGTTCAATTATTATGAACTTAACCCGTACGTGGAGGTAAAATCATGAACCATGGAGGTAAATCAAATTGAAACGTACCCGAAGGGACCTAATTTTCCATCCTCGGTCAAACTTATAATCACCAAGAATGATTACATGATAGGCATGATCTCATGGATACTTCTCCCAGTCAACATCTACCAAATAACCTTTGTCTACTTATAAGTAACTATCTATAATTTACTCTAGATCACGTACAAGCGCTTTCTAAAATTTGATGGACGCAATTTTATAATATTTTGTTTTCATAAAAACCCTAGAATAAGGAATTTCATATGATTCTATGTGGTTGAAATCATCGTTCTATTAACGCTTATCCTAAGGATATAAATGGAATTACTAATGCAAATGACAGACGAATACCCCGTTCCATTCATCAGGTCATTCCTAAATCGGAACATCTTGGTAATGACAATGTGAATTAGATAAGGGTGTCTCTAAATTTGAATTTCCACATCTCCCACATTTGCGGACGCACCTAATTAGTTCAAATATTAAGAACTTAACCCCCACGTGGAGGTAAAATCGTGAACCATGGAGGTACCGGGAGTGACCTAATTTTCCATCCTTAGTCAAACTTATAATCATCGAAAATGATTACATAAAAGGCATGATCTCATGGAGACTTCTCCTAGTCAGCATCTACCAAATAACCCTTGTCTACTTATAGGTAAGAGAAAAGTCCATATATAACCCTATATAATTGATGAAAGTGCAGATATAACCTTGCAATAATGAAAGTACAGATATAACCCTGCGATAAATGAAAGTGCAAATATAACCCTGGTCAGTCAATGCCGGAAATAATGGCTTTAGGGTTATATTTGCACATATGTATAATAGTTAGGGTTATACTTGCACATATGTATAATAGTTAGGGTTATATTTGCACTAAAAAACAACTCAGGGTTATATTTGCACTTTCTCCAACATATAGGGTTATATTTGCATATTACCCTATAGGTAATCATATATAATTTACTCTACACCACGTACAAGTGCTTTCTAAAATTTGATGGACACGATTTTATTATATTTTATTTTCATATAAACCCTAGAATAAGAAATTTCATTTGATTCTCTGTGGTGGAAATCATCGTTCCAATGACGCTTATCATAAGGGTATAAATGGAATTATTAATGCAAATGATGGACGAATACCCCGTTCCATTCATCCAGTCATTCCTAAATCAGAACATCTTGGTCATGACAGTGTGAATTAGATTAGAGTGCCTCTAAAATTTCATTTCCACATCTCTCACATTCGCAGACGAACCTAATTTGTTTAAAAATTAAGAACTTGATTAGTACGAAGAGGTAAAACCATGTACCCATCGAAACGGACATTCATCAAATTCATGGAAAATTATAAAATTCAATAAGTATTTCTGTCATACAACAGAGCATTTGTTAAGGTCAATTATATATTTTTTGGTCAAATGCGGGCTCATCTGAAATGCTAGTGGGCTGAAAAGGTGAGGGTTGTAATCGCATGTGCCGATGTCGGTCACATGTCGGTAAAATTTTTGGATAAGGCAACTTTATAGCGAATTTTCGATGGCTGAGTTATACATTATTTTTGCAGCCCATCTATTTTACATTATGTATGGAACCCATATGTATTATTGCAATGTCTCGGAGATGTCGGTTGTCTGTCGACTTTAGCGATAACGGTACAAATTGGCACTTACAGTGGCGGACAACACAAGATCTCAAAACGATGTTGTTTCAAAACGACTATAAATAAATGGTCCCTTGGGATCAGTTTAAGCTCCTCATTTCTAGGTTTCCCGTGAATACCAAGAGTCTCTCCACCCCTTTCTTCTTCTCCTTTGACAAAGGTATGGATTTCTACTCATGTAGTGCCTAAGTTTTTGTAAATGTTACCTCACCTTGTTTAATTAATCTCTGCTTTTTGTACGAGTTGTATTTTTTTATTTAGTTCTTACTTAGATTCGTTAGAGTGAGAATTTTTCGTACATTTGAACCTAGGATACGTTGTTCTTGTTTGTGTTAGGACTTTTTCATGTAATTTTGTCTTTTTGGTAATAGGTTTCTGTATTTTACGTCTTGCTGTCTTCTACCCATGCAAACTCGGTCTCACTTTGCACTTCATTCGATATATGATTGTGAGGTCTTACATTCTTATATGAAGTTGTTGCATTAGCCGTCAAAGTTGTGCGTATTTATACGTCGATATTACCGATGTCTTAGCGACTTTGCATGTTGGCATTTTACTTAACTGTTTATCCATTTTTACAAATTTGGTTTAACGTCGATCACGATATCAGTCTTTTTGAATAAGCGTTGACCTCACTAGAACATATCGACGCTACCACTAGTAGAAACCGATATGTTCCTGCGACACAGTACCGACTTCGCACGTTTTTCTTATAAGGAACGTAAACATTTTGTTCACTTTATATACATGTATAATGGCTGGTGAAGGATCCTCTAGGCACCCATATTTCCAGGTATTTTACCATTTCACATCATATATTTACTAATATTTATGCACAATACTATATCTAAATTAATTTTAATTTGTATTAATTATACAGTTCTCCGCACAAAGAAGAAACCCTGAACCGATTGTCTTCAACATTGAAGAACATACAATGGCTCCGGAAAACCCATGTTTCCACTGCACCTTGAAGTAACAAAACTTTGGGAAAACCCCAACTTTTGTAAGCACTTAAACTTGCCAATAATTAAAATCGTTAAATTATTTTTATTTTCAGTGAATACTATTTGTTTATAATTGCATATATTTGTTCATAATGGTTTTTTTCTTCTGATTAGTATATCCCGATTGAAATTGTACCACTTGTGCCGAAGGCAAAGACCCTCGTTGTGATAAGGTGCTATGGGAAAGAGTGGTGTATGACCTACTCAGGCCAAGGGAAGATCAAGGCCCTGTCCTCAAAGGGTTTTTCCAAGTTCCTATCTGGCAACAACCAGCGCATTGGGGACATCCTGTTCTTCGAGATCCTAGAAACCGGGGGGGGGGGGCGATTATCTTCAAGGTTATACTAATTTGAGAGGCTTGATTTTCTTATAATATGTATTCTAATAATGGTACTCAGACACGTATTATTTATATTCAAATTATTTTGTACTAATTGATTTGTAAGGAGGTTATCGTGGACTAGATTTTTCTAATTTTACTACCTTTTTTGAACAATATGTTATTGTCTGTGCGTGATTTTGAAAAATATTTCCAACCGTACCTTTCAAAATGTTTTCATGGTGGTTGTGGTTTTCCCCATTAATTATACAACCATTTTCAATTGTAACATAACAAACAAGGCCTAATTAAATTTTTGAATAACAAAACTTAACAAAACTCATCGTTATTCCTTCTCAACTTAACTTCTAAATGTTCTACATTTAATTGTATACGACATCTGTCTTCCATCTCACGCTCTGTCGGTGGCATCGACAGTTACGTGAGTTCGACGACAATTTTAATACATGAATGCGGTGTCTCACACACATCAGTAAGATTATTTACCTCCTTTAGACCTTTTACTTCAGTTAAAATTATGACTGAGGTAAAAAAACAAATTTTTACCTCATTTTTTTATAACCGGGGTAATTAATATCTTTTACTTCAAAAAAAAACCGAGGTAAAAGAATTTTTTACCTCAGTTTTTTGAGCTAAGCCAAAAACCCGAGTTAAAAAGGGTGAAGTAATAGGTTCATTTTCTTGTAGTAAACTAGACCACTTTGCACGTTTCTCTGACAAACATTTACCTAATTTTTGAAAATCAACAAAGTCAACTCTTTCCTAGCCATTTGTCGTTCTAGTGTCCTACAATGAGTTTTTGTTATTCCCACCTCTTCCGACCCCTCCCCCTCGTTGGCCGATGTAACGATATTTACATCATTTGAACGCATGAGTTCATCACGTGTCCTTTTCCAATACATTTTTCTACCTAAATATTGAATGAACATGAAATGGGACATTAAGTTCATTTTTCAAAGAGTGTGCAATAAATTGCATTTTCAAAACTCTTGCGTTAAAATTAGGAACTTAGACATTATTGAATAGGGAAACATTATTTAACTTCATACTATAATTCTACACAATATTTCTACAGAATATTTCTACCCAAGTGGATTTCTTCAACAAAACTAGGTAATGTAATAATACCAATTGAGAGGAATTTCACACATTCATACTTCATAGATTTATGCTAACCTTCTTATGTGGTGACTTGTATTTCCATTTCTGATGATCTACCTCTCCCACCTAGGTCCCAAATCTCCCCACTTCCAAGGAAATTTTGTGAAATGTGAATTATGTATGGGATAATCTAGGGTTTGTGTGTGGTTTGATGAATCAAAATATGAAAGAGGGTAAGAATTGATGAAGGGGATGGAGAAGAAGGTTTTTTGGGGAGAAAAGAGAGGGAATGCGCTCCCAAAATGGCATTAAAAGTGTTTTGTAATGCCTTTAATGTCCTCCAAATCTATTGGCCATTCTTTTACATTCTGAGCTCGGAACCAGTCTGGGAGAATTTTAGAGTCCGGAAGATAATCTTGGAGATGTAGCTAGTGATCAGAGGAAATCCCGATTTTAGAACCTCTTAATGGTATTTTAAAAAATGGGGAGACATTTGGGGATTCAAAAATTCCCAAATTTTCAAAAACTCTAGCTTACGAGCAAAATTGAAAATTTCCATACTTCAACAATATCTAGGAGTCGTAGAGGCAAATCAATCGGAGCAGCTTCAATGAGGAGTCACCAACCGTTCGTTAAGCAAGATGCTAGTTCTAAGTTCTTCAATGATGAGGCCAAAAAATTGTTATGTGGATTTCCACTGCTGCAAATGTACAAATCTTGAAGTTGTTTGTGCATCCGATATTGGATAATTGTGCTTAGGATATTTGTTAGATTACTTTAAGAACTCACAATTTGACAACTAATTGAAACTACAAGGGCTCGTTTACTACAATAAAGTGCTTCAGTTTTACACTAACCTAGGCAAGAGCAAAAATAACCATGACCTTATTAAGGTGAATGGTGTTTTAATACCCGTTACAAAATTCACTATAAATGAGGCTTTAGGTGCGGGCTATACCACCCATCTACTTGTGTCCCCGAGTATGTAAATAGCCCTTTAGAAATATTCCACCAATAGAGTTGGCCCGCTGTTATAGAGCACACCCCTCTTTGCCCCGTAGCCATGGATAGAAAATATTTTCATATGGAGAGCAGCACACCGGGACTACCCGAGAAATATTACGTGGGGGTTCTAATAGTAGACCAGAGGTTAGTATAAGAGTGGATATGTTTGAATGTACTTTCTTATGGTGGCCATGCATATGAGTCAACCATAGGTAATTTGATAAAATTCTACTATGTAATGGGAAGGATTAAGATTAACTCTGGCTACGCAATTCTCAATTATATGCTTAAGGCAGCTGCAGGAAAGAAAAATGACCTCCCGTACAGAGGATTGATCACGGAGATGGTCAAGAAATTGGGGGGGGGGGGGTCAAGGTTTTAGATAAACCATTACATGTAGAGTATTATGATTGGGGTATGAAAAATTTAATACTTATGAAATAGAGGTGAATTTTTATTGCTTAGTACAATTTATTTCTATTTGTGTTTTTTTCAATTTGTAGGTAGTGCAAGATCCTTGAAGAGCATGATTAGTAAGTACATGGCATGCCTTCGCTCAGACATTAATGCCCTCAACACGGAGGTTGAGGCAGCGGAAGCTAGCCAATCCAAGTTCGTTGCGTTGTCGGGCTTGCACATTGACCAAGGATATGAAGACAACATGCTAAACTTCAATCCGGTATTCTTTGACGGTGATGAGGATGAAGATGATGAGGAAGAGGTAATCGAGAATGAAGTGGAAGCGGACGAGGGTGGAACCCAAGATGATGGAACTGGCCCAAAGATTGAAGAAATGTTCGCCGAGGACCTGTAGTTGAACTTAATTAATTTCAAGTTGGAAGTTAAAGACATGAAGATCATTTTATGAATGGTTAGATGAATTTGTAGTTCAATTGCTAAGTTGTGATTTGTGGATTTTTAGATGAATGGTTATGTTCTAGTTGTGTTTAGTTGTTTTTTTATCACATTATTGTGCTTGAACCACTGTTGTGATTTGTGTGATAGAGCCATTGTGCTTGAACCATTTTTATCACATTATTGTGCTTGAACTATTGTTCTTGAACCATTCTAAGCTGTGATTTGTGTGCTTGAACCATTGTTCTTCAACCATTTTTATCACAATTTTGTGCTTGAACCATTGTGCTTGAACCATTCTAAGTTGTGATTTGTGTGCTTGAACCATTGTTGGTCACAACATCATGTTTCTTTTGACTAAACAGCACCGCTAATTGAACTGCACTATTGAATCAGATTGACCATAGAATCAGAAATGGTTCCGAATGCGAAACTTCTTCAGTGGCTTTTCAGATTCTTCAGACGAGGTTCCAAGTTCGGAACCTACTCTGGGGTAATTTATAAAGACTCTGATAATTGTGTTTACGAGCACGAAACTAGAGTTCCGACCTCTTGCACACTTTCCATTCCTCCTCTAGAAAAAAATAGCTCTCCTTTTTTCTTTGATTAATTTTTTCTTAGCTCGAAACAAAGAAATTAACCTTTCAATAGATTCCTTCAGATTGTGTTCCGAGTCCGGAACATTGAATCGGCCATTCAATTCAAAGATTCGACTTTGTTACAAGCTTGAAACGTATTGTGTTATATAAAAAATCATGATTCCAAAATCATTTTCCCCAAATATAAAACCCTTGTAATATCTTCCGGAAGCGGAACAAGCAATTCAACCTCCAAATTCAAAATTACAGTCAATGGTAGTACTACCATAACCATGTCCACATCCAACAGTGCGAGTTCAAGCAAGAGAGGTGATTCAAAATTGTCTTAAAAATATCAATCGAGCAACCCATGGTATGAAACGGAAAGGTTCATTTCACTACCCACACAAACTAAGTATAATGAATTGAGAGTATGTGCTCAATTATTGGATCCCTATGTCATTAATTTGAACATTAACCATAGCATAGGATTAGTCGATCCCGTGTTAAAGCTTGATGGCCAACACGTTCTTAAGCTATTAACATTAAATGAACTAGCCTATTTTGATGAAGTGTGTCAATTTTATAGCAATTTGCGTGAAATTAAGGGAGGTCTCTTTAAGATGAGGGCGAACGGGTTCGATATAGACATGAATCCATAGATTATCAACCAGTTGCTCGAATGCCCCCATAAGGGTCCTGAAAATGTTTACCCATTTGACTTGGATGGGCCTTTAGATGATTTATATCATAGAGAGAAATGGCCTCCCTTTCGAGTGTCGCATTAGGTACTTTCAAAGGAACACACATCATTTAGGGAGGCCCGAGTTGTTTGATGTATGCCATCTCACAATTGATCAAAGAATTTTTTATGAGATGATAACTCGATGCATTGTTCCAACACCCGGGCATATCACAGAGCCCACTTATGCCACCCTAATGATGTTTTACTATATCATCAAGGGTAAAAAAATTAACCCCGGGTCGGAAATACTTAAACATATGATGTGGGTTGCAACGTCAAAGAGGTTAATTAACTGTTTTACACCCTTGCTTCAACTAACAGAAAGTCATTTCATTCTCACACACAGGACATACAAAGTTCCCTTTTAATAGAGTATCCAGATAAACTCCCTACGCGGGAAAATCATTAACATTGCAGAACAGTAATGCCTTCAGAGTAAATTCTTCTTCAACACTACCGTTGAAGGTCTGGACACCTTCTTTGAAAAATGCCAACAATTCATCAACAAGAGGAGCAAGGTACATATCAATATCATTGCCCTAGTTCTTTGGTCCCATAATCATCATTGACAACAAAACATACTTTCTTTTCATTATCAGCCACAAGGGAAGATTGTAAATCACAAATAAACAGGACAATAACTATGTGTGACACTCATATTACCAAAAGGATTCATCCCATCAATAGATAAGCCTAACCTCAAGTGTCAGGGTTCGGCTCCAAATTCCAAACTTCCGGGTTGATAGCATCAAGTTTCTTCAGTTGTTGACCGTCTGACGTATGTCAGATCACACCATCTTTTGGTCGAACACGTTCAGAATGCCAACACAACAACTTGGCATCTTCCTTGCAAGAAAACAATTTCTTCAACCTTGGAATGATAAGCAGGTACCATAACACTTTAGCCGGTGTTTTTTTCTTTGACATCAACCCTACTTCTGCACCAATGGCAATCTCGCCCCGCTTAAAATTGTACCTATACTCACCAAAAACACAACTATCTAGGACATCGTCTTCCTTACCACGGTATAGCATACAATCGTATGGGCATGCACGTATTTTTTTCAACTCCAATCCCATTGAACAAAGAATCATTTTCGTTGCCCATGACCTATCAGGCTTTAGATAACCTTCGGGAAGAAATTCCCTAAAAAATTCAAGGGTCTCTGTCATCCCTTTATCCGTCCACTAGAATTTGGCCTTTAAATTCATGATTCTCATGGTTGCACTCAATACAAAATGTTTGGATCCGAAATGCAATGCAACTCTTTTGTCTTTATGCAATGCTTTTAGTGCCTCGGGTTTTCCATGAAATTCTCTAGCAATATCCTCTACCATCTCATCAAATTCATGATCTCAATCGACTTCAATGGTCTCCGTTCTCTTAACATTTCTTCCTTCACAGCCTCCGCTTGCCACACCCAAGAGGTGTAAGTTGTTTGAAACCCACATATGATGGGATGTTCACATAACTTCTTCCTCCCCAAATATGCATCATTCCTACAATCCTTGCATGGACATCGTGCACACACGGAGCCATTCTTGGATGCATGTTCAAACGCCAAAACAATAAATGATTCTACCAGAGGAAGGTAATCGGGTGATTTTCTACGATCATTACCTATGAGATCGATGCAATCCATTACCACTGATGTAACTACATTAAAATAGCACAAATCAACTCATGCATTACAATAAAAACAACCAAAAACATAATAATCAAGAATTCAATCGTACAACCATTAATTCAACACCATTCAAGACTAAAAAATACACCTAATTACATAATAATTAAGTCCACAAAGTTGTCTCATTCATTCAACACCTTACCCTACCTAAATACCAAAACCCAAAACAATAGATTCGACAAAATTTCAAACCTAAGTTATAAATGTACATCTCTATATCAAGTAATGAAAGTGTACACTAACCTCACCAAATTAGTTGCTCATTGAAGAATCATAAAGTAGGTTTCCATTTCAAATTTTGGGTTTTTTGAAACTGAAAAGCGTAAGGAATGACCAAGGTTTCTTATACTGTTAGAAGTTCCGATATCGAAACTCATTTTTTTTTAAAAAACAACACTTGGGTCAGACACTGCTTCGAGTGAAGAACATGGTCCAGAGAAACCTACGAACTCGGGACTTCTTTCAGCCCTTCATTATGGATGCTCTGCTCACTTTTGAGTCCGGAAGCATCATTGAATCCTTCGTTCCGAGCTCGAGACCTGTGACAATCAAAGTCACCAGGTCACAACCGCCTTTGTAAGTGATCAATCAAAGGCGGTTCATTTATGAACCGCCTTTAAACGGCATCCCTTAAAGGCGGTTGTGAAAAACTGCCTTCTAAAAATTACCAACCTCATTCTAAAAACGAGGGGGCAAGAAATCTGAAACTTTCAAACTCGGAAGTTCTTCTGGAAGGCGGTTATTTAGAAAAAGCATGTAACCGACTTTGATCATGTGACTTTAATGAGGCTACCTACACTAGTGCCATTAAATGTGAAAGGCACAACTCATTTAATCTATTTTTATTAAAGGTGATTCTTCAATATGTGTTCAATGCATTATAGTAGGATAATTAGTCGATAATAAATGGAAATCTAGTAATGTAAAATCAAATGCACCCAAAACTCGTTAAAATCTTATCTACATCCTTAGTGTTACTTGCTTGTTAATTTAGTTGATTAAAGTAGTCGTAGTTTTTTTTAAAACTACCCCCCTTTGTTACACCACACATTTATAGTGACGTCTTTGTTTACTTTTTAGCTACACTTACTACTTGATTGACTTCATTTTCTCCGTGGACGACCCCAATCAACTTGCTACTAACTACTCTCTAGTAGTTAGCCACATTTAGGGCTTATAAATAGTTTCTTTGAGAGGCACGACGATGGCCTCTCAAGTTATCATCATGAACACTACAATTTGTTCAATCATGTCGAAGAAAAAAACTAATATATGAAGGCAAATCCCATACTTATTCAATAACATAAATATTCAAAGAACATAATTAAAATAAATTATTTTTCTCCATCTCCCTTAATGAAAAAAAGAAATTAAAAATAAAGTAGGATTATGAGAGAGAGGGGGGGGGGGGGGGGTGTGCAGCTGCTATGGAGCAAGAGATTTCCGTGTGACGAATGGAATTTTACCTAATAAAATTGTGTTTATTTTTACCTTTGTTCCTGTTTAGTTTTGCTTATTTCATAATTTCATTTCAATTTAATTTAATTTACTCAGTTCAATAAAAATAATTTAATTTAATTTAATTCATAAAAATTTAATCTAATGTAATTCAATTCATTAAAATTTAGTTTATTTCATTTCAATTCAATTTGATTTAATTCTGTTTGAAAAGAAATCATATTCAACTCTATGACAATGGCATTATTATTCAACTCTGTAACTAACACATTATCATTATAGTTATTTTTATATGAATATCACATATATTATTATTGTTTTATCATTTATCTATTATACACGACTAATTTATAAAAATCAACTATTGTTGTAATATTCCTTAATATTATAATTATAATCTACACAATACTATCAATATAATTTTGATAAATTATATCTGTAATATTAAGAGTATATATTTTTTTAAAAATCAATCATCCAAAGATGTTTAGAAGATGCCCAACAACGTTTACAATAAGTGGGATTGACATCCAACCTAACTACCCATACCAATAACTAGTATATTGACACGATATCTAAAATTATTGATCATCTGTACTATTACAGATTATAAATCCAATAAATATTGTAACATCGCCCTCAGAGATATTATTCTGTTTCTTGCGAAATCATGACCACTAGGCATAGAGGAGCGTATCACACATTGATATCACTGCGTCAAACATGAATTTTCTACAATTGTAACACAACTTGGCCTAACCACGATCTATTTTGTCCAAACTATAAACACATTGAAAAACACAAATTTGACAAATCCAAATTCATGAAAATCTAGCAATAAAATACCAAAAAAAAATATGACACATGATCTTTATATACTGTAAATCGATTAGAATCAGGATAAGAAAGTAATACCCTTTTCTGATTGGTTTTGTATATATCCTGTTCCATATTTGTTTAGGTCTTGTATAGCCTTTGTACTCACTATATATATGAATACACACAGCCACAATTATTTGTGGGTTTTACATTCTATCATTGTATCAATCAGGTTTCTCTAAACTTCCCTGGCTTTTTCCAAAAGTTTCCATTTTTTCTTTCCTGTGATTTCCGATCCCTGGCCACGCCCACCCACCACCTCTTTTGCTGATATCCACCATTGCACCCTGCTTGCCGATGATCGATCGTACTCACCTCCAGCCACCGCACGCGCCACTTCTTCACCTTTCACGCACTGCCACCGTGAGCTTCACACGCGCCACCAAATCCACCACCTGTTGTTACGTCGTTGATGATCTATACTCGTACAAAGGTTTAATCAGTCGTCCACTGCCATTCACAAGCTTGTTGTGTGTTTGGTGTGATTTGATTTCTCTTTTGTATTGGGATCTATTTTTGCTTTTCCTTATGATGTCAATTACGCATCCATCATTGATCAGCTGCATCACCATCAAGCTTAATGGTTTCAACTATGCTCATTGGCATACTCAGGTTACTTCTATTCTTCGTACAGTCAATTTGAATGGTTTGGTTGATGGATATGCCAAGTGCCATGATCTCCCTGCGGGCTCAAATTCTAAAGAAACCGATGACAAGGTTTCTAAGGAAGACAAGGCTCGTGATGCTTGGATCCAGCAGGATCAACTGGTCCAGGCTGCTATTTTCTCATCCCTGTCACTAGCTACAATGTCAGTAGTAGACAGTATGGTCACTGCTGCTCAGGTATGTGATGCTTTAGCTACAAAGTAGCAGAACAATTCTCGTTCTCGTCGCCTTTTTCTTTGTGATAATTTGTACGGCGTTTATCAAGATTACCATTCTCTTCAGGATTATTATTCTCATTTTAAGGACATTATTGATGAACTGTGTGTGCTCAAACATCCTCTCCATGATGAGAATG
Source organism: Rubia yunnanensis (assembly GCA_037428765.1). Lineage (NCBI taxonomy): Eukaryota > Viridiplantae > Streptophyta > Magnoliopsida > Gentianales > Rubiaceae > Rubia > Rubia yunnanensis. The sequence goes on from CM075067.1 coordinate 74,152,192, forward strand.
TTACTGTTATTTTTTGTCATGTTTTGAACTAACAATTCTCAGAGTTTTCCAATTCTGTCGTGTTGAGAGATCCATTACCACATATATACTCTATTGTTGCTGATGCTAGGGATTTGGAGTGTCATCTCAAAGCTCGTTTGTCAACTTCTGGACCTGCACCTCATGCTTTTTCTGCTAGTCAACAGGCATCCGGAATAGCTAACTGCAACAAAAGAGGCCGGGGTAAAGGACGAGGAAGGGGGAGAGGCCACAGTCGTAGCCGTGGCCATGGCTGGAATCCATCACCGGTCGGCGGTCCTCTATCTGTGACGAGTGGCCGTGGCGGCAGCACCTACGTCTTCCCATGGTTTTATCATCCCGGTCATCTTGCTGAATTCTGCTACAAGCTTTCTCATGTTAGTCGCAATGATATTGCAAATACTGCAGACATAGCTTAGCCACAATACTATCAGCAAAACAATGCAACTCCGGATTGGTACATGGATTCCGGTGCTACCAATCACATGACTATTTCTGCATCCAACCTGAAAAGCGTCGCTCCTTATAATGGTAATCATCGTGTTTATTTTGGAAATTGGGCCTCTTTGCATATTTCCCATATTGGCAATTCCTGGATTTCTAATTGCCTTACTTTATCTGATGTCTTGGTTGTTTCCCACATCACCAAAAATTTATTATCTATTGCCAGGTTTACCAGGGATCTAAATGTTATTGTTTGTTTTGAAGACAATGTTTTCACTATTCTGAACAAGGTTACCAAGGAGCTCTTGGGCCAAGGACACAGTGAGGGAGGTCTCTATATTTTAGATTATGATAGTACTGCTTTAGTGTCTTTTGTTAATGCAAATAAAGTCAAAGCCTCATTTGAGCTCTGGCATAGTCGTTTAGGACATGCTCCTTTTAATGTAATTTCTGCTTTAAGTAAGACTGGTAGTTTGTCAGTCACTAGTTTTCTGCCTAAGCCTCATTTGTGTTCTTCTTGTGAGATGGCTAAAGGCAAGCGTCTTTCTTTTAATGATAATTTAAAATGCGCATCACACATACTTGATTTAGTTCATTGCAACCTCTGGGAACCCTCACATGTTGTCTCTCGTGCCTGGTACCTTATTATGTAATTATTATTGATGATTTCTCTCGGTTTACTTGGTTATTTCCTCTACGGCAAAAGTCTTATTTTGTGGAGGCTTACATGCAATTTGATGCTCTTGTTGAGAATCAGTTCTCTACCAACATCAGTTATTTCTGAGTGATGGTGGAACCGAGTTTGTAAATCATCGCATGCGGACTCATTTTGTGTCTAAGGGCATTCATCATCAGCTTTCATGTCATTACACTCCTGAGCAAAATAGTCGTGCAAAGGGGAAGCATCGTCATGGAGACAGGTTTATCAATGCTCTTTCATTCCAACCTTCATCATTCATTTTGGTATGATGTTTTCTGTATGGCGGTCTACATCATCAACAAACTGCCTACTCCAATTTTATATGGTCAGTTTCCACTCTCTGTTATTTTTGGCACTACACCTGACTACTCCAATTTTCATCCATTTGGCTGTCAAGTTTTTCCTTATTTGAAGCCCTATGCTGTGCATAAATTGGCCCCTCGGAGTATGTCTTGTATATTTTTGGATTACAGTTCTCAGTACAAGGGTTATCGATGTCTTGATCTTCTTACAAAGAAGGAGAACATCATCACTCGCCATGCTCGGTTTGATGAGTTGTTTTTTCCAGTTACCCGTACCCGCACTATTACAGATTCTTCATCACTGGATGTTTCTACATTTTTGGAGCCTTCGTCGGTTCCATCATAAGTGTTTGAGCCATCTTCTACAGCATAACCACCCATTATTTTGGAAAATTCAAATTTTCCAACTGTATTGGAAGCTCAGTGTTATTCAGAAAATTGCATTTATTTTCCACAAGGCACAAAGTGACCAGCAACGTGTTTGACACTAGACAGCGTCTCAAGCACAGCCGATGCTACCGCCACCATTGCCATCGTCGACTCACGCACCGACCACCTCGGCCGTGCAGGTACACCACGCGCCACCTCTACAGCTGCTAGCATCTTCACCAAATTCATCGGCCGCCCTTGCTTCTCCAGTGCCGTCATCACTACTGCCTGCTGGGCCACAGTCATCTACCTCAAGTTTTGTGCTCACCGCCTAAGCCTCTGTGCCATCCTTGGATCCATGCCTTCACCAGTTCCAGGTCTCTCCTCTCAGTATCCGATAACTACTCGCCTGCGCACGGGTTCTTTTCAGTACAAGGATTTTTCTTAATATGATATTTCTAGTTTACTGAGTGCTTTATTTTCTAAGACTGAGCCTCAGAGTCATCGCTCGGCTGTCAAGGATTCTGAATAGGTTGCTGCTATGGATTCAGAGATGGATGCTTTTCGCACACAACATATATGGGAGCTGGTTCCTCATCCTTCCCATGCAAAAGTTGTTGGTTCAAAATGGGTTTATCGGTTGAAGTATATATCTGATGGCTCCTTTGACCGACACAAAGCGAGGTTAGTTGCTCAGGGTTTTTCGCAATTCCCTGGTTTCCATTTTGATCATACTTTTAGTCCAGTGGTTAAGGCCTCTACTATTCATACTGTTTTATCCCTTGTTGTTCATCGCAATTGGCCATTGCGACAGCTTGATGTGAAAAATGTCTTTTTAAATGGAATTCTGGAGTCTGTGGTTTACATGGAACAGCCTGCTGGATACAAAGACCTTATGCATCCTGATTATGTTTTTCGTCTACGCAAGGCCATTTATGGTTTGAAGCAAGATCCACGCGTTTTTCCTATGCTATGAATACGGTCAGTCAGTATATGCAGGCTCCTAATGATGACCATTACCAAGATGTCACTCGGATTTTGCACCCTGTTCGTCGTACACTCCACTATGGTCTTTAGTTTCGTGCAAACTCATCTCCTTTACCAATTTTGGGTTACTCTGATGTTGATTGGGCTCGTTGTATAGAGACTCGTAGGTCTACATATGGTTATGCCATTTTTCTTGGTGGCAACCTAATTTCCTGGAGTGCTAAGAAGCAGCATACAGTTTCTCGTTCTAGTTCAGAATCAAAGTACCGTGCTATGTCAAATACTGCTGTAGAGTTAGCTTGGTTGATGAATCTTCTTCGGGACTTACGTGTGACATCGCGCGCTCCACCCATCTTGTTGTGTGATAATAATAGTGCTCTCTTCTTGGCTCAGAATCCTGTTTCTCATAAGAAAGCTAAGCACATTGATATTGACCATCATTTTGTGCATTAGAGGGTGTCTTCTGGCAAGCTCAAGGTTGCTCATGTTGCTATGGACTTGCAGCTTGCTGACATCTTTACGAAGGGTCTACCCCATCCTCAGTTTGAGTTTCTACGTTCCAAGCTTTGCGTTACGACCAATCCTACACTTTTCTTGAGGGAGGTAATAGAGATGTAAATCAATTAGAATCAGGATAAGAAAGGAATATCCTTTCTGATTGGTTTTGTATATATCCTATTCCATATTTGTTTAGGTCTTGTATACCCTTTGTACTCACTATATATATGAATACACACAGCCCCAATTATTTGTGGGTTTTACATTCTATCACATACATATTGAGAATATTACATCGACGCAAACAACTAAATCGGGTTATTAATATGAACACAACGATCTAATCGATCAAGTCGAAAAAAATATATTAATGCGGGAGACAAATCTCATGCTTATTCAATAATGAATACATCAATTAAAATTAACTGTTATTTTCTCACCTTTCCAAAATGTGAAGATGAAAAAAAAAAGATAAAAAAAAAACTAGTAGGATTTTTCAAACGGAGGAAACAACTGTGGCAAGAGAGTTTCTCCCAAAAAGATCGAGAATGTTAATATTATGGGAAGATGGGAAATTTTCAAAGATTGAAAAGGAAAAAACCAGTACTTCCTTTGTCCTGGCTCAAACTTCACATTTTCCTATTTAATATTATTTATTAGTTAAGTTTAACCATATATTTAAATATATATAAATAATAATATTATTGAATTCTTCATAAAAAGTAATTTCTAAAAAGTTATTTTAAATTTATTATTATTATGCATAGTTAAATATATTTAGGGTCAAATATTTTTCTTGATAAATGTGAAAAAAATTCTATGAAATTTAACTGGGAGTAGTTTTTTTTTTAACGGAGGATAGTGCGGCAAGAGGGTTTCTTCCGAAAAGAGATTGTGAATATAATAATATTAAGAATATCATCTCATTCTGCATGTACGTGATGTTTTTGTTCTAATTCAGCGTGCACTACATCTTTATTACTAATTTAATTATTATACTTACATTTTGTTTATAATTATTATTTTTCTCAGTAAAGTAAACTGTTAACTTTAACGACTTCTAAATAATTTCAGTTCAGCAAAATTTATTTCAATTTATTTCACCATACAGTATTTTACTTTTTTTTTTAATTAAAACCATCAGGGATGGGGGAAATTTTATTAGGCCTTCCCAAGCCATAAAATAGACAGAAAATAGAGTACAAAGTAGGGTATCCGTAGCTAAGTCAAGATGTACAATGGAGAGCTCTAAGCTCTTTGAGGCAACTCTAGTTGCCTCCAAAAAAGTAGAAAATAAATGAGCAAATCGTTAGGGAAATTCCAAAAGCTCTTATGCTAGGATAGAGATGATCTAAACTTGTTAATGAATCTGTTAAGAGACACACAGCAGTCCCAATCCTCTCCACCTAGGTAAGAATCGAATCTTCTACTACCCAGGAGAACTTACAGCCATCCTAGATGGTAATTCTGTACTACAAAATGCAGTACATCCATCTGAAAACCGAGCTTGCTGATTCATACAAACAGCAAATCCAATCCATTTTGAATCCTTCCACCTGCAATATGAGCTAATCAGTAGCATCCATTCCGATAGCAATCCGAATAGAAGGTGTACCCAATTGATCCAATCTAATCAAACCCTGTACAGCATTTGTTAGACTCTGAAACCGAAGGAAAGAGGAGGATGTAAGCTGACTTAAATAGTCTTTAGCTAATTTATCTGCCACCAAGTTTCCTTGTCTGTGTACATGACTGAGATGGATTCCTCCCAACAGGTTATTAATTGCATCAGCCAATAGAAATAATTTCCATGGAGCATTATAGGGATCAGCCACATACCTTACAGCATTCAAACAATCAGTTTCTATGCAATAAGAAGAACTAAACTCTAAACCTGTTTGTATAGCAAACAAAATTGCATTCATTTCTGCCTCCAAAGGGGAAAAAGCAGGGGAGATCTTAGTATGAGCAACAATGAACCCACCCCTGCAATCTCTAACAATCAAACTGATTCCACTCATCATAGTTAGACATCACCAAGCAGCATCAACATTGATTTTATACCCTATGTCTGGTTTTGTCCAAGAAATTATTTGAATCTTTGGTTTGGGAGGTCGTTTGATCAATGGCAGAAAGGAGTGGTCAGCAATTATCTTATCAATCCTAGAAGCAACAAAGATCGGTTTTGCAGTGAACATGTAGAAGATATGTGTCCTAATTTGATGTAGTACTGCACTTATCACAGGATTGTCACAATCATACAAACACTTATTTCTAACTTTCCACAAATTCCAACATGTTATGAAAGCAGCAGAATGTATCATTACCAATTGTACCTTGCTGAATCCATTATAAGTAAGATAGAAAGATAGTCTATCCCAAATAGAAGGAAACCCTCTGTCCCTAATTCCCATGAAGGAATGAATCTGTTTCCAAACATGCACAGCAAATGAACAAGAATTGAAAAAATGATCTAGTGAATCTTCATAATTATGACACATACAGCATTTCGAAGCAAGTGAAATTCTCAAAGAATGCAGAACATTATCAAATGGAAGAAAAGAATTCATCAGTTTCCACATGAAGACTGAAACCTTTTTTCAATTCTATGGTTCCACAGATGTTTAAAAGAAGCCACATTACCTCTTTGGTTTCTTAGCAGAAGATATGTAGCTTTAAATGAGAACTCACCATTGATTCCTGGCTTCCATATTAGCCTGTCCTTTCTGTGGGTAAATAACTTAGAATCCTGTAAAAGATTTATTGCATGAGCAGGAAGAACTGAAAATATTTTAGCAATCATGATTGGTTTATTAGCAATGAAATCAGAAACACTACAGGTAGATGGAATATTGACATTCATTTGTTCACAAAGGTTCTGAAGTGGCCCTATATCTAACCAGTTCGAAGTCCAAAAATTACACTCCCCTGTTCCAATTATGACTCTAGATTGGGATTCTGCCCACACATTGATGGAACAATTCCTTTTCCAATTTGGTGAAGTTCTGGAAGAAGGTGGGAGAGATGCCACAAATTGAGTCCAGGGAGCAACAACCTTTTGATATTTCCACCAAAGCTTAACCGAGCATGTTTTAATAATGGTGGTTATTGATCTAAATCCTAGACCATTTTGGTTGGTGGGATAGCAAAGGTCATCCCACTTCCTCCATACTCTTTTAGGATTTAGATCCTCATATCCCCAAAAAAACTTGCTCAATTTCTTTTCTATAGCTAATATGACTTGCTTACCTGGTTTAATAACTGACCATATATGATGTGGAACCGAGTATATACATGACTGAATAAGTGTAATTTTCCCCCCCATTGAGAGCCACCTATTTTTCCAACTACCTAATCTACTCTCAATTAGTTCCATTAAAGGTTGGAAATAGATCTTCTTAGTTCTCCCAGTAAAAATAGGAACCCCTAAGTATGTGAAGGGAAACCTTCCTAATTTCATACCTAAAGTTCTCCTTATTCTACTCACTCTATTAACAGTTGCATGCTTTCCTATATACAACTCACTCTTATTATAATTAACCTGTTGTCCAGTAACTTCCTGAAATGTATCAAGGAAAGCCTTAAGTCTGATCAGAGAGTTGTTATTAGCTTTAAGAAAGACTACAGTATCATCAGCATAAGATAGATGAGAAATTTGACTTGCATTACCTGGCACACCATAATATGACAAACTACCATTCTGAAAAACAAAAGACAGGCTTCTTGTGAAAGCCTCAGAAAAAATATTGAAAAGAAATGGAGATAATGGATCTCCCTGTTTGATTCCCCTGGTAGGTTGAAAGAAACCCACTGGCTTACCATTAATGAGAATCGAAAACCAAGCCTGAGACAAGTTCTTCATAACCAGAAAAATGAATCTAGCATGGAAACCAAATTTAGCAAGCACTGAATAGAGAAAAGACCACCTAACTCCTATCAAAAGCCTTCTTAAGATCCAATTTAACAATACAATTAGGTTCTCTTTGTTTCCTATTTAAAAATCTCACCATTTCCTGAAGGTAGATTACATTGTCAGCAATATCTCTACCTTTTAGGAAAGCAGTTTGGTGATCAGAGATAATTTTTGACATTAAAGGCTTTAATCTTTACATTAGTATCTTAGAGAATATCTTATTTATAACATTAGAAAGACTAATCGGCCTGTAATCCTCAAAGGTAGTTGGTGTACATTTTTTGGGTATAATTGTAATCCAGGTACTACCAATCCCCCTAGGGATATTGCTAACTGATAGAAAATCTTGTACAGCTGATAAAAGATCATTGCAAATTATTCCCCAAGATTTAATGTAAAACTTTGCTGTAAATCCATCAGGTCCAGGACTACTCTATTGGTTAAGCCCTAAAACAACATTTTTAAGTTCAGAAATTGAAACAGGTTGCAGTAATCTATCATTATCTTCCTGAGTGATCAATTTGGGGATCTGACTTAGAAAGTGAGGTTTGTAAACATCACTTTGAGGAGGGTACTGCTCAGTTAAAAGGTCCTGAAAGTAATGGATGCATTCATTCTCAATATCTTGTGCATTATCTATCCACTGTCCATTTCCACCCTTGATTTTTGTGATTTTTAACCTACACTTTCTTTCTCTAACCGTGTTATGAAAAAAACTAGTATTGTTATCCCCCTCCTTCAACCATTTTATTTTTGCTTTATGTTTCCAGAAGCTCTTCTGTTCAATCAATGCCCTAACCAATTTAGCCCTAGCCTCTTTCATTTTTACCATATTATCTATTGTAGCATTCAGGTCATACAATCCTTCTGTTTCTTTCAAAGTTAATTCAGCCTTTAGAACATTATCATTTATATTTCCAAACACTTCTTTATTCCAAATTTTCAGAGTTTTTTTCAGCCTCAGAAGTTTTATGAAGAAACCTACCATTCCTGATTGTTGGACCGGAACATCCCAACTCTGCCTAACTACCTCATTGAATCCATCCCGTTTATACCAAGTATTAAGGAATCTAAATGGCCGTGGAGAGGATGCAATATCACTACCTATGGTGAGTAGCATTGGATTGTGGTCAGAGGAGATTCTGTTCAAAATGTGCACAGAGGAGTTAGGAAAATTGGATGACCAAGAAGATGTACATAACCCCCTGTCTAACCTCTTGACTGTTGGATTTCTTAGTCTGTTATTACTCCAAGTAAAAAGGTTACCTACAGTAGTAATTTCCTCCAAGGCCATATCATTTATAAAGTCTCTAAAGTCTTTCATACTACCCATTTTTGGAGTGGAAGGTCCTTTATATTCATTTATGGATGTTATAGCATTGAAATCACCAATGAATATAGAGTCTGATTGAGTTAAGTTCTTAAGATCTGCCCAGAGATCTTTCCTACCATTTCTAGTTCTAAGTCCATACACAAAAATAGAATCCATACATTTATTCAGAATATTGCTATTCATTTGAACAGCTAGAAATTGCAGATTATCTGATTTACATACAATTGAAACACTATTTTTCCAGAAAAGCCAAATATGGCCATTATTAGCATGCATGCAATTATCAAAATGAAGTAACTGTCTATAATGATCACATTGTGTATTATCATGCTTAGGCTCAATTAAACATATTAGCTCAAAATTGTGCCTATTAATCAGATTATGAAGCCTAATCATAGAAGTGTCCATTCCCCTAAGATTCCAAACTAGTATCTTAATCTGAACATTTGTGCTATTCATAAGGAAACATTATTAGAGCTTTTTGATCTAGTCATAATTGTATTTAACTGGGTTAAATAGTTCTTATTACTATATGCCTTAACATTACTGTTGTGATGTCTCTCACTTGCTTTCTCTGAAATAGATCGAGGAGGTACAGGAGTTACCTGACTTACCTCAGGAGGGTCAGTATCCTTGTCTTCCATTTGGGAAATTGTTTTTCCAGTAGAGCCAACTTGAACATCAGAAGAATCCTCATCCTCGAGTAACAGGAACCTATTCTGATTCTCTATTTGTTGGGAGAAAATAAAGCTTTTAGCAGAAAGAATAGGGTTAAAGGGTGAGAATAGCTTACTCATTTTGCTTGGTATGTCATCTTTTGCAAAACCTGTCCTTGTTATAAGATTCGGAGGAGCAGACAAGGACTTCTTATACTGATCAGTAGAAGACTGAGGACTGACAATGAGAACCTCCTGAACTTCCCCCTGAGACTCATTTGGATTTCCATCTGTCAGGTGATCCTCAGAAGTTCGGATTGGTGATTGTGCCTGGACATCTAGGAGATTGTCATTAGTATTAACTGTTCCAATGTTTAAACCAAAAGATTGATCATTGTGGACATGTTTTTTGCCATTACTATCTCCCCCCTGAATTGAAGAATCAGAAACCTCCAATTGGACACTCCCAGAACCAGAAACAGCCTTCTGTTTGGGAATATACTTTAGTTTCTGACCATACAAAGTCTTATTTTTTTCACTAGCAGTTATACCCGAACCACCAGCTTTATTATGATCTTCTGAGGGTAGAGGTATTCCATCATTAGTCATATTTCCTTGGCCAATCTGTTGATCACTGTTGTTAATCACCTTTTTTTGTTCATTAGTTTCCTTATGTACCATTTTTGCTTTATCCATCCTATTATACTTTGGCTTCTTTAGTTCTGGATGTAGATAGATACAGAGATTGTCATCATGCCCTATAGATTTACAATGATGGCAGTAAAGAGGCAGTTCCTCAAATTCAATGGGGAGCTTTACTACATTATACTCGATTCCATCCTCTTAAATACCTACCCTAATGCAAGATGGTTGTTTCTTTTTTAGATTGATTTCAATACACATCTTAACTGCAGAGGGCCTAGAAAGTGCAGCAGTTGCTGCATCCATTTTAATGTAATTGCCTATTTGATTCCCCATTGATTCTATCATGGCAATATTATAGAAGAAAACCGGAACACAAGGGATTGTGACCCAAACTGGAACAATAGAAGATTCGATTGCAGGATTGAAATCAGTGTTCCATTTAAGAACTTTCATAGGAGCTTGATTAAAGACCCACTGACCTTTAATCCATAGCCTCTGGTAGTCCTCCTTATCCTGAAATCGGATAAGAATATGCCTGAAATCTATTGAACCCAATTGAAACTTACCTTTGAATCCAACGGAATTGAAAGCCTCATTCAGAGCAGCCATTGATGGTTTCCCCCTAGCAAACTTCCCAACTAGGGCATTACTGTAATGTGATGCTAGCGTTTCAGCCTCTTTCCGAGTCACTAGACAGGAGATTTCACCCTTGTACTGAGTTTTTGGTATTATTTCAGGATTTGAAGGAAGGGAAATATTGAGAGGAGATGGCCTATTGCCTAATGCTTGCAGAAAAGTTTTGGACACGGTAGCACCACCGCGACCAGGCGGAGGATCCGCCATCAGAGGCGAAGAAGAAACTATAGTGGTGTTCGTTACACAGTTGAGGAAGAAGAAGAGAAGGAAGAGATTCGATTTCACCAGAAAATTCTGTTAGTGCGTGTTTCGCACCAAGACCGCACGTAGGAATAGTATTGTGACCGTTGCAGAACGTGATACAGTATTTTACTTGAATCAAACAACATTTGTTGTTAAAAAGGTAGATGTTACTTGTAATTGTAATTATATTCTATTTTCTTTTCTTAGCTTGTATACGTATTCTGTACCACTATATAATTTAACATGAGATCATGAATACAGAAACACATTATTACCCTTATTTTCTACATGGTATTAGAGCCCAAGTTGGGTTTATTGGGCGGATGTGTGGATCCCCTTTAATTTGGCCTGATATGGGTCGTGGACTGTTTCCGCGTTGGCACTTGAGGGGGCATGTTGAAAGATATATCCCACGTCGGTTTCTTAAGAACTAAATAACTTACCTATAAGGTTTTGGGTCACCTCTACTTAGTACCAATTGATTTTAAGATAGAAGTCCAAGATACCTTGAAATTTAACTACTAGCAATAACCAAGTCAACCACATAAACCAGTACATGCAAAGATACCGAACCATGGGAAAAGGCAAATAGAGAGTAATCTGCTTTAATTTGGACAAAGTCAAATGCACGCAAAGCCTGAGCTAGTTTCGCAAACCAATTGGTGGAGCTAGTTTCACATAAAAAGATTTCTGAAGGCAGCATACCAGTCCAGGGGGCACAGGATAGCCTGGTGGAGGTCGCATGAAAACCTCTTCATGCAGATCACCATGCAGGAAAGCGTTATGCACATACATCTAATATAGTTCCCAACCACGAATAACTGCAACGGACAAGAATAGACGAACCGAACTCATCTTCGCAATAGGAGCAAATGTCTCAGTATAGTCAATCCTGTCAACTTGGAGATTCTCGAGAACCACCAGGCGCGCCTTATGATGCTCAATGGTGCCATCGGATTTAAACTTTGTACGGTAAACCCATTTGTAACCAATTACAGTCCTGTCTAGAGGTAGAGAGGCCATTGTCCAAGTCTGATTGCGCTTAAGCACAGTAAGCTCTTCAGTCATAGAATCTCGCCAATGAGCATGCTTTGACGCCTCAAAATAGGTGGTGGGATCTGCACTAGAACTTAATGCACCCAAAAATCTAGAATGCGTACTACAAAAATTATCACAATTTACATAATCTGTAAGAGGATAGAGAACACCTGTGGATAGTGAAGGCACATGAGTGACCGTAGCAGTAGGGGGTCTTCAGTAGTAATAGCACAGACATAATCATCATCACGTTCATATTCTTCCAAGTAAGGAGGAGGTCAACAATTTTGGGTACTCTTTCGAAAAGGAGGTGGCTCGGCTGCAGAAGGCGACGCCCGATTAACCAACGATGCAGGCGGAGGAGGCAACAGGCGACAACAGACGGCAATGTCCAGTGTTGGAAATATCGCGTCAGGCGATGACACAGTAGGCGGGTCAGGAGACGGCAACGCGTGAGGTGCGGTGTCGACAGGAGCCAGTGGTGCTTGAGGTGCATGTGATGACGTCAACTCTGGCTGCACGGTGTCAGACCATACCAACAAAGTAGTGAGCCGGTGGTCGAGGCCCCATGGCTGGTCTAGCAGGGTAGGCGGATCGACGGCTGTCGGTATAGGCAGGACAGCAACTGGCAGGTAAGGCTTCGGTGGAGGCGGCAGTGATGCTAACAGTGAGGTGGTGGCACCGCTAGGATTCACTGAGGTTGGTGTCAGAGTGATTACACATGGGAATTGATCTTCAAAAACATCGAAATCCCGACTGTTGGAGAAAGTGCAGGATTCCAAGTCATAAAGGCGATATCCTTTCTTTCCGGCAGGATAACCAAGAAACAAACATTGTCGACTTCTTGGTGCAAACTTGTCTCGGTATCTGGGAATGTAAGAAGCAAAGCACAAGCATCCAAATACCTTCAAAGGTGTGTAATTTGGAGCTTGTCCATAGAGCATCTTAAATGGTGTGCGACCATTGAGTTGCTTTGTCAGTGTTCGGTTAATCAGATAAGCAATAGTGAGAGCACATTCTCCCCAAAAATCAATAGGCAGATTAGCTTGAAAATGCAAAGCACAAGCCACATCCAAGAAATAATGATACTTGCGCTCTACACGGCCATTCTGCTGTGGTGTATCACCCATAGATGTCTCAAAAGTAATACCAGATTCAGCAAAGTTGGATCTCAGGGGCAGAAATTCTGTACCATTATCAACATATACAAGGCAAATGGTGCGCCCAAACTGTGTCTTAATCAAAGCATAAAATTCTATAAACCTAGTCTGACTTAGCCACTAATAAATAAATCCAAATGGCTCGGGAATAATTATCAACTATGGTTAAAAGATAAATACACCACTAGAAGACGGGAACTATAAGACCCCCAAATATCATAATGTACTAATTTAAACAAAGAACTAGCATTTGAATAACTCAAAGGAAAGATATGCCTAGTCTATTTTGCTCTATAACACACAGAGAAAGGAATAGAAGTACTATTTGTGCTAAGATAAAGAGTAGGAACATAAGACAACACCGTATAGTATGGATGCCCAAGATGCTAATGCCATGAATCAGATGAAGAGACCGACGCAATAGTCGGAATAAACGGCATGATGTGAGGACGAATATGAGTATCCAACAGACAAATCTGGTAAACCCCCCTCCCCCTTGCTGTTCACCCACGCCAATCACAGTCCTAGTACTGATTTTCAGTAAAATGCAATAATATTCACTAAACAAAGCTAGACATTTTAAGGCAGATAACAATCTAGAGCATGATAATAAATGGCATCGCAAAGTAGGTATGTAGAGCACATGAGTAAGGGTGACATCACCAGAGTAAATAGAACCATATTGTGCAGTAGATGACACAGATCCATCAGGCAGTATAACATTCACAGAGTCGATAGCAGTAGTAATATCAGTAAGAGAACCATTCTCACTGGTCATGTGATACGAGTCTCCCGAATCAAGAATCCAGGGTAAAGTAGACTTAACTGACCCATGGTTAAAGGGGTAATGTAAATGATTAAATAAATAAAGGGTCGTACTCCAATGGTCATCAGACAAAGAAGGGCCAAAATCATATCAGATAGGGGAGCCGGAAGGCGCAACCTCAAATCCTGGCAGTGAGGTAACGATGCTAGTGAACGGTAACATATTTAAATTCAGAGGTAGACATTGATGCAGATCAGAACAAAGTAGTAGCGGCATATCAAATCGGATAGGCGGCAGTAAATTTGATTGGCAAGGCGCGATGACGCGTGGCTTAGACGACGGTGGCAGGTGGAGTTCGGAGTTGGTACATTGAGGGCAACACACAGATGGTAGTGGACTGTCGAATGATCGTGGAAACCTGGAGACTCGGTGCAGTAGTCGGAAAACAAAGTTCAATGAGCAGGACAATGCGGCGGCGCGTGGGTTTCACGGCAGCGGTGCGTAGACCAGTGTCGGGGCGTGGAGGATGACGTGCAGATGGATTGATAGCAGCGGGCAGTTGGAAAATTGCGGAAACATGGAGACTCAGTGTGGCGATCGGATGATGGAGACCGGTGAGCAGCGGTGGCGGAGACCGGCAGCGCGTGGGACAGATGTGTGGCTGAACGTGAAGGCGGCAGCAGCTCATGAAAGCAGTGGAAATTTTCTTAGGGTTTTAGGATTTTAGGCTCTGATACCATGTTAAATTTGAAGGTATCTTGGGCTTCTATCTTAAAACTAATTGGTACTAAGTGGAGGTGACCCAAGACCTTATATGTAAGTCATGTAGCTCTTAAGAAAACGATGTGAGATATATATTTCAACATTTGTCTTGATAGAGCAAATTTATTTCAAGAATACAACTCTTTGAGATAAAATAATGCAATTATTTATATTTTCCGTACGCTCGTTATTTTTTAGTTTTAACATAGTAGTTCTTAATGATATTTTTCAGATACCCTTGGAATAATGTAAAGATGATATCCCAGATATATATAAGTAATTAGCTAGGTAGAATAAGGTAGTTATTTTAATCTAAAAATTAGGAAGTGAATAATCTTTTAAACAATTAATAACTATTAGATGTGTTTACTAGGTGGGATGTCAATATACCACTAGTAGAGAGCCTTCTATTAAAGGCTACAATGGAAGGCGGTTTTGACAATTTGCTTAAAACCACCTTAAAAGGGGACTTCCAAGTTTGAAAGTGCCTCCTAGGTTATGTTTTCCCTTTTAAAGGTGCTTCGACCTTTGATTGCGATCGATTAAAGGCAGTTCCGCCTTTAGAACCACCTTTAATTAAGGTCCGAAAGCATTTCCGAGTTCGGAAGTGCTATCCCATGTCACCTTTTCATTTTAAAGGCGGTTCTACCTTTAGAACCGCATTTAATGGACTCATTTTGGCCCAAACCCATATACTTAGGTGCATTTCGTATAAGTTGAACCCAGAAACCCTTCTACCCAAAACCCCTACTTAGGCGCAATCCGTCTTACTTCTCCCCCCACCTCCACCCCAACACCGCCGCCTCACCCCAACACCGCTCCAGCCCCGTCTCCGCTGCTCTAGCCCCCAATTCTGGGGCCTCCCTCATTTTCTCCCCAACCCGCCTCTCCCCCTCTCTTTTCTTCCACTGCTTCAAATCCCTCCACCGTCCAAATCGCTCCGCCACTGCCTTCCCCCCGCTCGCCTACACTCTGCTACCCGTCCAAATCCCTCCGCTACTTTGCCTATGCTCCACTACCTTCCCTCCACTCGCATACGCCGCTGGAGATTGACGTACAACATTGGCGATCAACTTTTCGGTGAAGGTGTTCATCGCAGAAAATCCTCGCTGCATCACGCTGAGTCACCGCCTAAGGCTGCTTGTGATTAGAGTTGTTATGTTGTGTTGTCCAGTACTGTTGATTTTGTTTTTTTTCCAGTGTTGATGTCTTTTTCTAGATATGGCTTTGTGTTTCTAAAAGAGGTGTCAATTGGGCGGGATTGGGGAGAAATGAGATGGGAACCTAACAAATGGGTAATTAATGGAATCGGGTATTAAATACCCATTAGCTTTTAGGATTGGGCGGGATGGGAATGATTATGTTAATGGAAATTTTTGATCCCATGTGGTCCCATATTATGTTAACTCAATGGAAACTCAACAAATACCCAATAAATACTTTTGAATTGATCCTGGTTCAGTAGTAAGTCACACTCTCTACACCTGAGAGGTCCAGGGTTTAAAAATGTACCCCTATTAAGAATTGTGAATATTAGAGCAATTTCTTGATGGGGATTACCTAGCGTCATGGGACCGTGTCGGTGGTCCCCGCTTTGGTTTTCCAACTTGCAGGTGGTCGGTATTGGTGACATCGTAGTGGTTCCAATTTTGGTGCCGGCGGTTCGTTGGTGGTGCAGCGTTTGGGTGTTCTCAGGAGGGCGTCCCTAGCTATTCAAATGGATGGATTTTCAGGCTCCACTAAGCTTCAACATATTCAATGATGGTGTCTCCTAGTTAGGTCCTAGATAAGGACGTTAATATTTAATTTAGTTGCTTGTATGTAATCTTTCAAAAATACCCAATAAATATCCAAAATTACCCAATTAAATGCATATGTAATATTTAACATAAAAATTCACTATAATTCACAAAATTTACAACTTTAAGCATGTGTAAATTAGTAGCCTAATAGTTCGGTGTTATTAGACAGACTGTCAACTCATCCACATGCTTAAATTATATTCTAATATTCCGACGGACATGGTACAATTCGTGGTCTTTCATTTTATTTCTACAACACTTAGGACCATAAATGAGTCGAGCTGAACTCGAAAACCACTAATTCATATCTTGAGTTCCAACTCGACTCAAACTTGTGCGAACCTGTAGTATATTAGCTCAAGCTAAAGTTCGAATGAAATTAGTTTGACTCGAGTTCGATTTTGAGTGAAATTAATTTGATTCGAGCTCCATTTTGATTTTACACTAGAGCAATGATTAAATAAAAATTTTCTTTTTTAAAACAATATTAGGTAATAACTCAAATGAGTAAAATCCCTCCCCCCTCCCTTGCCCTGGTGGGAATTAAACCCATAACCTCATGGTAGCAGTACTAGACTTCAACCGCTAGGCTAACATTCAATTCCCAAATAAAAATTTTCTTTTAATATACATTTAGTTTTTTTTAGTAAATAGTATATATTAAATATATATTATGTTAACTCGATAAGTCGAACAAGTTTAACGACCAGTGTCGAGCTCGAACTCGAATACAATATGAGTTGGTTCAAACGTGCTCGAATTCGGTCAAACTTGAATTTGAGTCGAGCTTTGATAGAGATGCTCGTAAGTAGCTCGGTTCGTTTACATCCCTAGTGTGGCGAACCTCGAGCTCGTGAATAGTTCTAGTGTAAATGCAACAAACTATTTGTGAACAACTCGGTCAAATCTCAACTTGAATTCCAATATGATCGAGCTCGTATAGTATACGAGCTCGAGCTCGTATAGTATTCGAGCTTAAGCTCGTGCAGTATTTGAGCTCAAGCTCGTGCAGTATTCGAGCTCGAGGTCATACAGTATTCGAGCTCGAGGTCGTACAGTATCCGAGCTCAAGCTCGAACCCAACTAATATTGTTCGTTAATCTCGTTGAGTTTACAGAGCCAACATATTATATATATATATTATTAAATATAATTTAATTTAATTTAAATAATATAATATAATATATGTTCCTTTATCCAATAAAAAATCTTTCGAGTTTCCATAGTCCAATCTTCATCCCAAAATTTCTACAATAAATGGGGCAAATTGCTAGTATAGTTTTCTATCCACGATTCTGCTAGAAACTGGGAATAATTTAAATGGCATAATATTTTAGTGGAATAATATAAGATAAGATGAACCTTGCAAATGGGTCGAAATAGAAAGCCTAAGTGCGATTTTTAATGATTTAGTTAGATTAATCTTCTAGTAGATCCTCTATCAATCTGTCATTCATTGAATGATAAATAACTACAAGTGAAGGAGATACGCGATTTAAATAACAAAAAATCCAATATTTATAAATGGTATCCAGAATGACTGGAAAAGTATAAACCTTGCCAGACACAATTTCATCATTATGAACAAATCCAAAATGTTTGTAGACAAAACCAACCATTAGTTCCCAACCATGGGGTGATTGGAATCCGATACATAAATCCATTAATAAAAGAATAGAAAAATCTTTGACTTTGTCACCTAAGTTATATAGAAATTTCTGGGCCGAAGAGTTAAGAATAACAAGTTCTTGATTACCCAAAATAAAATAACTGCTTAGAATAAAAATACAGATTATATTTGTTGATAAGTTCAAAATCGTATGGATCTCATCCTCATTATGTATCTTGATTATTTGAATCATTTCTTTTTGGATTCCTATACGCAGTTTTTATAGATGTATTTCCCAGTATTCTTCAATTATTTCCTCCAAGACAAGGAGTTCCTCTAATTTTATGAATTTTTCTAGAATTCCCCTTTCTTGAATATCATTCAAAAAATATTTGGATGCCCCAACATTCCACCACTTAGTGACCCAAGATTCCAGGCTTTTATTAAATGAGAGAGAAAGGTACAAGGGTAAAAATACTAGAAATAGAAGCTTTAACGAGGGAGGAAATGTTTTCTTTTTTGTCATTTTTTGATCGGTGAATTGTTAATCAACCCACCTCATTTGTTGACTCTATGCAATCAAATACTTCTTTCACGCATGAGTTATATACAAGATGAAACCTATAAATTCAATTGGTTTTCTTTGTTGTTATTGAATCTAGAAAGAATAGAGAAATCAACTAAGAAACCACTTCGAATGAAGAAATACTAACCAAATATTGTTTAACAATTGTCAACAATTGTCTCCTTTGGATGAAGGATGGAAAGAAGCCAACCCTTATAACTAATGAATATTAGTTAAATTGTGAGACAAAAGAACTTCCGTTGTATCAAAACAGCCAATATTCAAAAAAAAATTCACTGATTACTCACAGTCAGGAATAGAATAATTGACGAAAAGAGATTACGACAAAAGAGAACCAAAATTTTCTAGAGATTGTATTGTTCTTTTTAGATTGTTTATTAAGAAACACAAAATAAAGGATAAAAAGAAATATCTATTGAAAACAAAATTACAAGATAGGATTTATTTAGATTTAAAGGAGGAATTTCAACAATTATTAAACTTAACAAAAAATAAATTTCTTTATAAGGAAATGGTTTGATATATGAATTTTTTTTATTTCTTACATGTTTAAATTAAATTTCGTGTGGATTTGCATACGTATAAAAAACCACAAAAAAATCATTTTATGGTTGTTCCGTATGCTTTGGCTCGAATGAGCCTTCATTCACTCGAATTCGAGCTTGAAATTAATTTCACTCGAGCTTGAGGTGAATCATGATTTTATAGGTTCAAGTGAATCGAACCGAGTTTGAAATATTTTAAATGAGTTGAACTCAAACAAACTCGTTTACAGTCGTAGTTAGGAATCTAATGAAGTTTGGAAAATGTAACCATAAAAATAGTCAAAAAAGAGTAAAAAATATTCACGCTTGAGTGGAGTCTAATTACACTAAATAATATATTTATCAAAAGACGGGTATCAATTGGGTACCCATAATTACCCAATTTTAAATGGGTATATGGGAAGATTGGGATCCCAATCACATTTCTCCTTGTAACCCAATACTATAATACCCATTTGATCATAATCCCAAAACTAGAAAATGAGTGAAATTTCTCATTCCATTAGCTTGTATTTAATGGGTCCCAATAGTTATTTGAATTCATTGGCCCCTCTAACTGCCAAAAACCAATGCCGATTTGTTTCCAGCAGCTATTTTTTTGAAGGTCAGAAATAGGTTCCAAGTTCGGTGCCTATTTTGGACCCTATTAAAGGCAGTTTTTGAACCACGTTTGATCGATTTTGATCAAACACGAGACCGAAGAAAGCAGTTTTAAAGTGTGTTCTCTGGTTCGATAGAATCACCTTTAATCGCTCTTTCCTTCACTAGTGTACCGTGCACAATGTATCCCAGGTACACCGTATAAGAATTGTTTTAGACAAGTTTCATCGTGTGGACAGAATTAGATATGAAGAGTATAATGATTTTAATGCATGGATGAAAGTGACTTACTTTATATCATAAATAAAGCGTAACAATCTTTAAAAAATAAACTAAAAAAAAGTGTCAAATATAAGAAAGCAACAAGAATATCTTTCCGTTGGCATATGAAAAGATGTGGTTGAAATAGAATTATAGAAAGGTAAAAAGTTTTAGTAGCAATATTAAAATTTTATTATGCAACATGCAGTACTTATAAGTTTATGACGCGACTAAAGCAACCAAATAATTTTATCTTGATTTATTCTAATTTGCAGTTTAAACATTGGTCGTTCCATAACTTATTGAAACACTATTTTTTTAAGAGACAGACGCATTTTCTTATATACGAGTATATACATATATATACACTAGTGGAAAAAACTTGATTAAAGGCAGTTTCATCAGACTAGAGAAGACACTTTTTAAGTGTCTTCTCTGTTCCTAACTTTGATCGAATCGATCAAAGGCGGTTCGAAAACCGCCTTCTATTGGTCTGAAATAGGTTATGAACTCAAAACTTATTTTCGAACTTCCAAAAAAAAACTGCCAAATACAAGACCAAATATTGAAACTAACAAGAACACAGCAACAATGTTACTAACAATTTAAAACTGGCAACAAAAATACAACGATACAGCAAAAATTGAAATATAATTGTACATTATACAACAATACAAGGACGGAGATTCGCTGGTGGGCTTCGACGGTGGTGGACTCTGACAATGGGCTCCAATCGGCGGTGGGCTTCGACATGGGGTTCAACACGGAAGTGACCGAGTGATGCACCGGGGTGGAGGTGGAGCCGACCAGGCGATGCGGCTGAGGTAGAGTCGAACGATACAGTAAAGGATAAGGTGAGCGAGCGGCACACGATGAGGGAGTAATGATGGGACGATGGGCGATAGGAGTATGATGTGATGGTGGGCGACGAAAGGGGGGGAGAGTTGAAGTTGATCGACTCTAGGTTTTGGTTTTGGGAGAAAAGAAAATAGAGTTAGCAGCGTAGGAGTTTGGGGTGAGGAAACAAAAGCTAAGTGTGGAACCTTAGTGGCACAACATACGAACGTGACTTCAGCTCGATCTGGGGATTCAAACAAATCTCTAGAGACCTCCTTCTTGATGCGATGAATTTAATCAAATCTACTTAAGGGAAGGGAAGAATATCTCAGTTTTCTTATTATCAAATTTGAATTACAAAGCAAAAGAATAGAACCATAAATAGTACTTTCAATCCTAATCACAATCCGAATAGGAATAGTAGACTTAACCAAAACCAACTTGAATAAGGAAAATAAAGAACCCTAACCCTAAATTATAGGAACTCGAGAATGGCACTAACCCTAAGATGCCGCTGTATTAGGACCCCTGGGTCAGAAGGATTTGTCCTCGAACTAGAAAGTGGATCTGGAGGAAGAAAATGAGATAGGTATTTGACATTGAACACATCAGAAGTGTTGACATCCGAAGGAAGGCGAAGGCGATAGGCATTGTCGTTAATACGTTTAAGAACTTCCAACGGACCAATCTTCTTGGATGACAACTTGTTATAAACATGAGAAGGAACACGATCCCGAGTAAGTACATCCCAAACAAGATCATCAACTTCAAAGACAAGACGACGACGATGAATATCGACAACATGTTTATACTTTGATACAGAAGCTTCCAAGTTTGCTTTAGCCAATGCGGGAGTAACTATCAACCAAATTTTCAGCACCCCCATGCATACGCAAATGATCCGGAAGTGAAGAAAGATCAGGCGGACAACGAGGAATAAAACCATAATTAACTTGAAAAGGACTAAACCCAGTGCTCCGATTGAGAGCATGATTGTGAGAAAACTCTGCCTACAGAAGCTTTGAATCCCACGACTTAATAGATGAATTAACCAAACATCACAATATGTTACCCAAAGAACGATTAGCAACCTCGGTTTGCCCATCTGACAGAGGGTGATACACCAAACTCATATCAAGACTCGTGTCAAGGATTTTCCACAAGGACCTCCAAAAATGTCCAATAAAATGGGAATCCCGGTTAAAAACAATTGACAACGGAAAACCATGTAGATGATAACTCTCTCAAAAAAATAAAGAAGCAACCTGGATAGCGTTAGTGATACGTTTACAAGAAAGGAAATGCACCATCTTGGAAAAATGATCGCCCACTACAAATATGGAGTCATATCCCTTCTGAGTACGCGGAAGCCCCAAAACAAAATCCATACTAACATCGGTCCAAGGTTTTTCCGGAATAGGCAAAGGAAGATGCAAACCTGCATTCGATGCTTGACCTTTAGAAGTTTGACAAATGATACAACGCCCAACAAAGTGTTCCACATCACGACGAAGCGAAGGCCAAAAATACACAGAAGAAAAGTACGATCACGACCAACATGTCCCTCGTTATGAAGCTCGGATATCAGTTGCAAATGAAGGCTGCAGTCAGGGATGCATAAATGGTTATCACAGAATAAGAACTCGTCGTGAATAACATATGACACTGTAGAACCCGTAGTAACTGCTTCCAAAATAGGACAAAAAATGGATCAGTAGAGTGGAGATCCGCAAACAAAATAAATCTGGGTACCGAGACGTGAAGAAGGACAAGCAAAGAGTGACGCCTACTCAAAGCGTCGGCAACACAATTACTAGTCCCCGAAGTGTGCTTGATGACAAAAGTGAATTGCTGGAGATAAGAAATCCAAGATGCATGGTGAGACGAAACATTATCCTGGTTACCGAGATACTTGAGGGAATCATGATCTATATACATGACAAATTCATTTTGAAATAAGTAATGTCGCCAATGCTTGGTGGCTTGAATGAGGGCATAGAACTCAATGCCATAGGTACTATAATGAAAATGTGCCCCTGAAATTTTTTCACTGAAGAATGCAATAGGACGATTATGTTGGCTTAGCACAACACCAATACCCATCTTAGAGGCTTCACAATGCAACTCGAAAACCAAATAAAAATCGGGAAGAGCTAAGATCGGGGCGGAGCTAAGCTTCTCTTTGATGATATTGAATGTGGTCGTTGCTTCCGGTGTCCAAATAGACTTTCCATCAAAAAATGCAGTCCGTAAAAGGGGCCATAATAGCACTAAAACGAAGCAGCGATAGAAAGATGCCAAACCATGAAAGCTGCAAGCTTCGGAAATAGTTGTTGGTTGGGGCCAAGTTGTGATTGCTGACACTTTATTGGACGGCAAGACCGTTAGCTGAGATAATATAACCCAAGAAGTGGACTTGGGAGGAACCAAATAAACACTTCTTCATTGTTGCATACAGTTTTTCACGCCTTAACACAAGAAGGACCTCTTGCAAATATCGCAAATGTTCTTCGAGTGATAAGCCTATTAAAGACGATTCTTCAATAGAACTGCCTTTAATTGATGCCAATTATAGGTGATTCTTAAAGTACCACTTTTAATCAATTAAAATGTGTCTTTAAAATTTCTGGGGGTCACTTAGGAGGGAGTTCCGAACTCGAACCTCCCTCGGATCCTCATTTAAGGCGGTTCTTCAAGAACCGCCTTTGATTGAGTGTTTTTAATCAAACTTTTTGCACTAGTGATAGTATATATATATATATATATATATATATATAAGTTGTTAGGATTCGAACTCATAACTATCCATAGTTAGCTAGACATTTAATAATTTGACCAGTCACTTAGGCCCTGTCCAGTTGAGCTGATATGGAGATGAGATGATATAGTGGCAGATGATATGATATGATATGGTGGTAGATGATATGATAAGTTGATAGATGGTGATAAATAGTATGAGATGGTGGTAGATAGTGGTACATGGTAGGAGATGGTTGGAGATTATTGGAGATGTTTAGAGCTGAACTGAATTTAAAGAAATATAATAAACTAAACTGATCTGAATTTAAATAAATATAATAAAATGAACTGAATATAAATATAATATATTGAATTGAACCTTATTAAAATAATTATAAAAACTGAATTGAGCTAAATTTAAAAATATAACATACTAAACAAAATATAAATAAATATAATATACTAAACTAAACTGAAATAAATATAAATAAATATAATATAGTTAACTGAACTGAAATGAATAAAAATAAATATAATATACTGAACTGAACTGAAATTAATTTAAATAAATATAAAAAATGAACTAAATCTATATAAATATAATATTCTGAACTGAACCTTATTTAAATAATTACAAAAAACTGAAATGAACTAAGTTTAAATAAATATAATATAATATACTGAACTGAATTGAATATAAATAAATATAATATACTGAACTTAACTGAACTAAGTTTAAATAAATATAATATAATATACTGAACTGAATTGAATATAAATAAATATAATATACTGAACTTAACTGAACTGAATATAATTAAATGTAGTTAACTTAACTGAACTGAATATAAATAATTATAATTTAAACAAAATGAAATGACTTCAAATAAATATAATTAGCTTAACTGAATTAAATTTAATAAATATAATATACTGAACATAACAGAATTTAAATAAATATTAAAATCTGAACTGAACTGAATTTAAGTACATATAATATACTGAACTGAACCTTATTCAAATAATTAAAAATATTAATATTAAAATAAATATTATAAAATTATTTGAAATATTAATATTAATATTTAAACTACTGAAAACTAAACACAAACGATTTAATTAAATTTTAAAATATTAATATTTAAAATAAATAAGAAATAAACATTTACTAAAATATTAATGTTTCAAATAATAATATAAAATATTCATTTACTGAAATATTAATATTTAGAATAATAATTTTAAAAATAATAATTAAAATATGAATTTACAAAATTATGAATATTCAAAATGAATATTCAAAATATACATTTACTAAAATAGTCCGTCTCGTGAAAGACGGTCTTTCCATAAGTTATGGAAAGACCAAGGTTTAAAGTGTAAATTAGAAGAAATGGAGATAAAATTTCCGGGTTGCATGAACCGAGTTATAAATTTTATAACTACTACATGTTGCATACTAAAAGTTTAATATTGCAACTAAGACCTTTTACCTTTTATTATTCTAGTTAAACCCCGTCTTTCCATAAGCCTATGGAAAGACCGTCTTTTTCAAGACTTTGCCTTACTAAAATATTCATATTCAAAATAAATATTTAGAAAATATATTTACATATTTAGAAAATATATTTACATATTTATAAAATATATTTACTAAAATATTAATTATTAGAATAAATACTTGTAATGAAAATTTACTAAAACATTAAATTAATACGAAAATATTATTGTTTAAAATAAATATTTACTAAAATATTAGTATTTAAAATAAATATAAAATAAATATGTACTCCCTCCGTCCAAGAAAAATCTGTACACTTTCCTTATATTGGTGTCCCATACAAATATGCACACTTTCCATTTTAGGAAAGATTTAACCTATCGAAAGATATTTTTACCCTTAAACAATTAAAATTTTACACAAACATACCACTCACTCATCAACCTTTTTCTCTTCCAAATTCCTCTTTCTTTCATAATTACGCCCCCATTTCCCCTCCTTTATTTATTCAAACCCCTACATTCTGGCCACCCACCTTTTCTCCTTCTTTCAATCTTCTGAATTTGTCCTTCTTCTCTGCAATAAATTTTCCTTCTTCTTCTTAAGTTTTCGTCCAATTCCGCTGCAAGAGGTTGTGATGTCCTTCTACGTTGAATTCCAGGAAATCCATGTGTGGCCGAGAGCTTCGTCTCCGGCGAGATCCTTCTCTGTTCGACCTTGTAAAGGACGGAGACGTCGTAAGTGGAACCCTACCACCGGAGACGCACCACCACATAGGCCAAATTGGCTGAAACACCGCTGCTCCACACATGAGGCGTTGAATCCACCGCCATCGATTTATACTCAGTCACTGCCAGGAGGTGGGAGGACGGTGGCGCCGCCCCCACCCGTGTCATACTCAACGTCTACGACCTTACCCCACTCAATAGCTACACTGTTTGGTTTGGTTTCAGTGTTTTCCATTCCAGCATTGAAGGTAAGCAAAAGAGCATTCTGAATGGATGTTTGCAAACTGTGCTTCATGTTTGTGAATGTATTTGTTTGGTATCAGCTTGTTTATGCAAATATTGAGCCTTATTGTGTTTTTTTAAATGGGTTGTTGTTGTCTGATGGATCCTGATAGAGGATTAGGAAAATACAGGTTTTGTTGATTTAATCTGCTTCCGCCATCGATTTACAGTCAGTCACCACCGGGAGGTGGGAGGAAGGAGAGGACGGTGGCGGGAAGATGGAGAGGATGGTGGCAGGAGGCGGAGAGGACAGAGAAACAAGGAAGAAGAAGATTGGAGAGAGGAAGAAGAGACAAGAACAATAAGGTCTTTTCAGCAGAGAAAATTTTGCAGAGAGATTTTTTCTCTACAGATTTCCCTGGGACATAGGGAGTACTATAATATTTATCAAATTTAATAATTAATATTTAATATATTAATATTGAAAATAAATATTTAAAACAAATAATTACTAAAATATTAATATTTAAAATAATTTTCATTGCAATTATAATTGGAAAAATAGTTAAAAGGAGTTGAATGTAGATTGTATGAGATTGTGGTAGATGATGGTACATGGTGTCATGTGTGAGATGGAGGTAGAATATGATAAATGATATGATATAGAAGTAGATGATATGATATGAAAATAGGTAATGATTGATGATATGACATGAAAGTAAATATGAAACTACCTGGTGTATGCTAAACAGGGTTGTTCTTAAGAATAGCAAATCATTTTACGTGTATTTTGCGCGTAGCATGCTGTGGAGTGTGGAATATAAATCCTTAATTAATAGGGGGTCTTATTTACCATGTGATTCATGTCGGCTCAACGAACTTTAAGTCATAGCTCAACCGCGTCACATTATTATGACAGTCTCAACGGAGTAGTAGTTTTTGGTCTAGAATGGTCATCCTTTCGATTTTTAATCCATTTATATAATAAAAATGAATGTGTAAAGGTAAATTTGTAATCATAAATCGAGTCAATACATTACTCAATCACCCTCATTTCGAATTTTTGTACTCCGTAGGTGGAAAAGGCAATGTTATCTTTTTATAGAGTTATGGATATAAAAAGATGAGATTTAATTTAAATAATAAAAAAATAAAAGGTTTTAATTGTAATGTTAATTTTATTATATAATGTTATATAGTTATAGGTTTATGATCAAATTAATGAAATTCAAAAAATTTATCTTAATTTTTTCTGTTACAGTTTAAACTTTAGTGTTTTCATAATTTATGAAAATATTGTCTTTTAATAGACGAAGTCAAGGAAAAATAGTGTAAAATATCAACATATTTTGAGTAGAAAAAACACATTCTATCTAAGATAACTTAGATTTAGCAAAACCAGCCTCCGAATCAGAGGTTGAGGCAGTAATGAAGGGATTAAGCAATAATAGTAGTCCAGGACCTAATGGATTTACCAAAAAGTTTTTTTCTAAGTGCTGGTGTATAATAAAAAAGGACCTGGTAGATGCGGTTAATGATTTCATTCAGGGCTCACCTATTCCTAGAGGTATATCTAGCACATGGATTACATTGATTCCAAAAAAACCTACACCGAGCACATTTGATGATTTCAGGCCAATTAGTCTTTCTAACACAATTAATAAAATATGCTCTAAGGTATTAATGGAAAGACTAAGACCCTATATGGCTAACCTAATCTCCCAAAACCAATTGGCTTTTATGAAAAACAGGGATATCTCGGATAATATTCTCTACCTACAGGAATTGGTGAGATTTTTAGATAAAAAGGCTAGAGCTCCAAACTGTATCCTTAAACTAGACTTACAAAAGGCTTTTGATAGGGTTAGTTGGGATTTTCTTAGAGGTATCCTTAGGAAATTTGGCTTTGATGGATCTTTTCTGAATGCTATTTTTTCAAATCTTTCTCAAGCTTTTTTCTCAGTCCTAATAAATGGGAATCCTGTGGGTTTCTTTCCAGCTACTAGAGGAATCAAGCAAGGTGATCCACTCTCCCCTTTTCTCTTTAACATTTTCTCAGAGGCATTTTCCAGAAGTTTGTTTATTTTTAATACTGGGAAGATTTCTCATTTTCAACTGCCATCAGCAATTCCTCCAATTTCACATCTCATGTATGCTGATGATACAATTATTTTCATGCAAGCCTCTAAACCTAATTTGATTAAAATCAAGGCTTTCTTAGACATTTTTGAACTCACCTCTGGCCAAAAATTCAATTTCCACAAATCTGATTTTTATTTAAGCAAGAGAGCCACTAGTGTTAAATTAATTCAGATGAGATCTATACTGAAGATGAAACAGGGAACCTTTCCTTTTCAATATCTTGGCTGTCCAATCTTTAAGGGTCGTACCTTAAATAGATATTTTCACCCTTTAATGGAAAGAGTTGATAACAAACTGAAAAACTGGAAAAATAAGTGGCTAAGTTCAGGGGGAAAGTTAATCTTGATTAAAAGTTGTTTATACTCTATACCTCAGCATCTTTGGGCAGTGACTTACCCCACAAAATATATTATCAGATTGTTTGAAAAAAAATTGGCTAGGTTTTTTTGGGGAGAAACTGATGGGAAGAGAAACAAAACATGGAAAAAATGGTCTGAGCTTGCTAGGCCAACATCACTAAACGGCCTAGGCTTTAGATCTATCAGTGGCATAATAGATGCTTGTTCCCTTAAGCTTTGGTGGAAAAGCCAGTTAGGTCTAACCCTATGGTCAAAACTGCTTTGGTCTCTACCTGATTCATACAGAACCTCTACTACATGGAAAAGAATTTGCAACATCAACTCCATTGCTGAAGAAAATTCTTTAATCATTTATGGTAAAGGTGCTTGTAATGCTTGGACATCTAACTGGTGTCCCTCGGGACCACTGTTTAATATGATCCCAAGCAATTTACTACAGACCATTATGCATTACTCAATATCTGATTTCATTAGAGATAAACCTGATATTCTAGGGCAATTTTTACCATATCTGGACAATGATTCTGCATTATTTTTGCAGGATGCTGTACTGGTAGAAGATAGGGAAGACAGGATCATTTGGAAACCTAATACCACGGGGGCATTTTCCTTTAAATCAGCTTACTTCACCATCATGAACTATACAGGTAACTTCCCGGTCTCCAAAAATGTGTGGAATATAATGCTGCAAAAAAAAGTCTCAATTTTTACTTGGAAGCTGCTACATTCTTTCCTTCCTTTTGATAATGTTCTGATAACCTGTGGATATAGCTTGGCTTCAAAATGCCCTGTGTGTTGCCACTCTGATTCTGTTGGTCACTTCTTTATTTCCTGTACACTGGCAAAATCGATATGGAGTAAAATGACTTCTCTAATAGACCTTGATTTCCCTGAGCACCAATCTCTGTCTCAAAGATTTTACTCCTGTTGGTACTGCCCAGATTTAACCAAGAGCATGCAACTGATCTGTAAAATGCTTCCCTCTCTTATTTGTTGGGGGCTTTGGAAGGCTAGGAATAGATATTTATTTGACCAGGTTCCATTCTCTGCTGATCTAATATGTAAAGAGATATCTGAGCTAGTCAAACTCTCATTATACTCTTATCCTGCTAAGATGAACCATTCTACTGTAATCCCTTTGACCCTTAGATATATTTTTCCTCCTCTCAGACCTCCTCTCAAGCCAAACCTGTGCTCAGTCTGGTGGGAAAAGCCTATGGTTAATTCCATAAAAATGAATACTGATGCATCTTGGTTTCCTCATACGTCTGCTGCTGGGATTATTGTTAGGGATAGTACGGGAAGCCCTCTCCTAGTTAAGTCTGTCTCTATTGAGGCAGAGTCCCCTCTCCATGCTGAGCTTCAAGCCATTCTGGTTGCTTGCCATGCTTTTCCACACAGACACAACCCCTTAACAATTGAATCGGACTCACTCTCTGCCATTAAAATGATTCTAAATCCATACTCAGCAAACTGGAACTATTTCAATTTGGCTTACAAGATCAATAAGTTACTACAGGGAGCTGATCTAAGACATATATACAGAGAGTGTAACTCTGTGGCGAATGCAATTGCGAAACATCATTCTTCTCATAACCAGCCTCTTAACCTGCATAATTTGCCACCACAGATTAGGGGACTCATTTCCTTGGATATGCAGCAGGTTCCTCATATTAGAAGTATAAAATAGGGCTTTCAAAGGACATGATACTGCTGATTGTTATTACATTTTTATGCAGATCTGTACACCACATGAACTGTACTCCTGCGGAACCAGTTTACATCGAAGTGGATGCTCACAGCCTCGCAGCAAACCTGTACAAGAACTTCATCACATTTTGTGATTTTTACACCACAGCCTAGATGCTGCTAGTACTATTCAGCTCTAAGTTCTCTTTTTCTCTGATCTCCGAAAGATTCAAGTTCTCTTTTGGAATTCCTTGTGGTTGCCTGGCCAAAGGAGAGAATTAACACGAGGGGTGGAGATTCTCCCCTTTGGATCGCAACTACAAAACAGTTAGGATCTTCGTTGTATAGTCATCCGTAATTATAGTTAGTTCTTAGGACTTTTGGAGGCAACGATGCTGCCTCAATGGACACGAATCAAACTCTGGATGTAAAAATTGCTTTTGCGGTTGTTCAAAAGGCCTGGGGAACCTAATATAAATCCCCCACCTTAGAGTGCTCATTATTTAAAAAATATATATATATATATATATATATATATATATACCCTATTCAGAAGAAGGTATTGGCATAAAAACATCTACTCCCTCTCTGTCTCATTTTAAACTGTAATTTAACTATTTATTTAGTTAAACTTTCTTAACTTTGACCGTAAAATTGAATTGCGCATCCGTACAAATACTATTAAGTGATACCTTATTATATTTGTTATAACATATATTTTAAAAATATCAACTTTTCACAAAATTTAATTGTCCTTAATAAAAGATATTAAAGTTCAAATAATTTTTTAGTCAACGGGATAAAAGTTAAAGTGTGCCGTTTGAAATATGGAGTATAAGATTATGACTCTACTCCCTACTTCTGAAAGAGTCTTTGTAAAAGTGTATTTATAAGA
Source organism: Rubia yunnanensis (assembly GCA_037428765.1). Lineage (NCBI taxonomy): Eukaryota > Viridiplantae > Streptophyta > Magnoliopsida > Gentianales > Rubiaceae > Rubia > Rubia yunnanensis. The sequence goes on from CM075067.1 coordinate 74,183,177, forward strand.
AGCAATAAAGAGCGCTCCAAGATGAAATTTCTCATGTTTTCTCAAGAAAATTAAGCAACTGTTGTTTTTGTCCTAATATTTTTTTTAAAGAAAGTTTCCTTAACAACGATATATATATTTTTTTAAAAATATTATGGACTATCAATATACTTTTGAAGTTAAATATTCTATTTTTTAAATTAAACTAAGTGCTAAATATTGTTTTTCAACTTAAATATTGGAATATACTTTTCTTAGTATAATTTTTCTTATATTTTCTTTTACATAAAACACATCTTATTACATATTTATTGTGAGTGGGTCTCCTGACAGGCGGCCTGTCCATAAGCTTATGGACATGCCACTTATTTCTTACCTTATACACTGCATTTCTTAAATTACATACAAAATTAAAAAAAATTTAAACTATTTTTTTATATCATATATTTTTATATTTTCACCTTCATATACATATTATTACTTGTTTTAACTTATAAAATGTAATATTTAAATTTTATTAAAAAATTACAACATTTAAGGCAAATGCCCCTGAGAACTGTCCATAAGCTTATGTTACAAGTATTCCCAGGGGCATTTGCCTTAAAGTATTCCCATTTATTGTAATGTTACAATGTTACAATAGCATTGTTACAATAGCACCTAAAGTAACATTTTTACAAGTATTACCTTAGATGATGTTACATTAGATCTAACGTAACACTTTTTAAAATTTAGTAACACTTTTTAATATTTATGTAACACTTTTTAAAAGTTAAATAACACTTTATAGGTTATAGTAACATTTTAAATAAATGTTAAAAGAAAAATGTTATATTAACCTTAGTTTGTAGCAGTGGTCGGCCATCATCATTGACATGGAGGGAGGAAGCATCCATTACCACTCCCTTTTTAGGATATATTACTATAATATAAGTGTTGTTTTCTTGGGATTTGGACTAGTGGGTTATTCACATGGATTTAGCTACTTCCAATAATATTTTTTGCAATCTCTTATTTTGATACAATATAAATTATATATTATTTTGTTTCTATTGTACACTTGTTGAATAACTATTTTGGTGATAAGAAAATACCTCATTTTATATAACAATTTAATTGTATCATACTATTTCAACATATTAGCTACTAATGAAAAAAAATCATGTTATATCTTATAATAATATTTTTATACACTAAAGTTAAATATGTATTAATAAATATATAAATTTAAAATGAAACAGGGAGTTGAATGCGGGTGAATTTCACACATTCACGGTGAGATCGATCGGCCATGGAACGGGGGCGAGGCCGGTCATGGAAAAATGCTGCCTTGCCGGTGGTGGACAGAAGTACGTCGGAGCGCGAGGAAGGTGACGACGGTACCGGTCAACAAGAAACTGGAAACGATGAAGTCGACAATTGGCTTAATCGAGAGCGTCTGAAGCGAAGGTTAGTCATGTAGCCCTAGATGATAAGCCTAAATTAGGTGATAAGCTGTGGGTATATGTTATTACTGGCAATAGGGTTCAGGCTAATGGTAATAAGATTGATTATGAGTCCCCCAAAGGTGATTGATGGAAAAATTGAAATCGAGATTGAAATTGAGGATGTTAGGGATGAACTAGTGTATTGGGAAAACTCGTTAATCATGTATGTATTTGGTGGAGAGTTAAGTATGCATGCGGTGAAACTATTTCAGGTGAAATACTGGGATTTTGTAGTTACCCCTGAATTGCTTTATAACGAGGTAGGATATTTCATTATGAGATTCCAGTCTAGGGAGGAGAGGGATATTGTGATGAGGAATGGGCCTTACACTATCTATAACATGCCGATGTTTTTGCAAATCTAGAAACCCAACTTCTCGTTGAAAGAGGATATGGTCAGGACTTTACCTCTATGGATTAATATGCCAAAGTTACCGTTGCACTTATGGGGGGTTAGGAGTTTGAGTAAGATTGGGAGTGCACTTGGAAAGCCCCCTTTTACAGATGAATGTACAACTGCTAAGTTGAGAGTCTCGTATGCTCGTATCCTTGTTGAAGTGGACATCTCTCAGGAGATACCTGAAACTGTGACAATCAAAGACATGGAGGGGCAATTCATTGAACATCTAGTTTAAGTGGAAGGGAAATCGTTGTTTTGCGGACAGTGCTAGGTGGGTGGTCATTCTGCAAGAAAAGAAAGCAGAGTGGTACAGCATTCGCAACCAAAGCAGAAAGCTAAGGAAGTGGATAAGAATGAGGATACAAGTGAAGGGTTAAAACGGGTCAAGGAGACTATGCAGGAGATAGAAAGGGACATAGCTGAGCAGGAAAATGGGGAAACTGATATGCAGAAAAATGTGAAACAGGTTCAGGCAGTGGAAGATGGCCTTGGGAGCAGTAACTGGAATGTGGTGCAATCTAAGAACAAAAGCAGACTAAAACTGGATGATAACAGAAGAACTGTTAGAGCTAGGAGCAGTGGAAGACAATATGGTGGTATGGACAGTAGCTCCCTGGGGATTTGGCATGATCCACCAGGGAACTATGATGTCCCATGATAAGTAAATGAAATGTCAGGGGCTTGAATAATGTTGGCAAGAAAAGAGAGGTTAAAGCCTGCCTCAATGGTCTGAGAACAATGATTGTTATAGTCATAGAAACACGTGTAAAAAAACAGGCAGGGAGTATAAGAAAGGGATTTGGGGATAGATGGAAGTTTGCAGATTATTATACAGATCATCCAAATGGTCGGATATGGTTGATGTGGGATTACTGCAAGGTAGAGATACAGGTGAAAAAAGCATAATGACCTGTTCATGTTATGTGAAGTAAGTAGAAATGGGGTCTTATGGTTCTACCTGACTGCTATTTATGCAGGTAACCAATTAAAACAGAGGAGAAAGTTATGGAAGGAGTTGGAGAAAGTACATAAACTGATCTGAGGACCTTGGGTGATGCTTGGGGGTTTTAATAATGTTTTGAAGATTGTGGACAGAATTGGGGGAAACGATGTACATGTATGTGAATTCTTTGTGATGATGCTCTTATGAAGTTAGAGTTGGGCCGCAGCCCAACTCATTGAATAATAAGAGTTGGGCTATAGTCCAAAGAATATCTTTGGGTTGGTTTAGCCCAATAGGGTTTAATCATGATTAATATTGTCATTTAATATATTCAATAAGAGTTTCAGTTATGTACAATGACTGTTAGGATTCAAGTATTATAAAAAGTAAGGTACATATTCATTTGTGGATTCATTCTGTCTTTGATATAGGATGAGTCACTTTACTAACTTTACCATCAGAGAGTTTTCCCCGGATCATTCCGGGGGCTTTATCTTGCAGGTTACAACAGTAGAGTCGACAGCACACAACCCTATCATGTTCCAGATGCATCAATTGGCGCCGACTATGAGGAACAAAAGATGATGGTTCGGTTTTGTGTCGTTGGCTTAGCATGGTATGGTGCCATGAGGCGCTGATCGGACCTGGCGAAAACATTAATCGACATTGGTCTGTTACTAAACTAGTCCTTGGACCCTTATGCATCTTTATATGATTGCGTAGATCTTAAAGATCCTTCGTTGCTGCCTACTTTTTTGTTATGATAATGTGCCCGGGTGTTTGCGATCTAATGTGAGTTACAATTTTGAAATCGTTTTTATAACTGTGAAGGATTTGAGAATCTTAAACCTTTTCCAAGTTCTAAAGCTATATGACAGAATTATGATGTACTGTATGATTGATGATGTTGTGTATGTTGTGTACATATACATTTCAGAATTGGCATGGTATTGGTGTCAGTGAAGTAACAATTGTTTGGATAACTAGTTTTAGACTCATTTTTCGTCAGTTTAATGCTTGTTAGTTATGTTGGCTGGTGTCTTGTGTGAAGACATATATTCAATATCTTATGATAATGTTGTTGTGCAAATCACTAGGTGGAATTGAATGAGTGCATACTTACATATGTGCGTGCGTGTGTTTTGATATAAATGAAATGATTCCTATAGCAATAAACTACCTTATTGATAACTGATGATTTGCAAAGGAAGAATGTGTATTTATGGGTCAACGCACTAGGTCTCCCTCCATACGTAAGTTTTATGAGCAAATGTAGAATCTTAGTTAGGGTAGATATAGCATCGGAATGAGACCATTTGGATCTGATGTTTTGAGAAATTGATTCAAAATCTCTATGTTTTAGATTTAAACTTGCATAGCTAGGAAGATGTCAGTTGCTAGCCCAGGTTTAAATATTCTTATAGAAAACCCCACCCAACAAGGCTTACAAACTCTTGTATGATTTCTAATTTAAGGGAAGACATAGATGGCCTTTGACTTGAACTGGAATACCTCCAGAGCGTGATGGAAAACTTCTCAAGTCCTCCCCATTGCAGCTCATCAATAGAGCCTATCGAGCTTGTTGTAGCCTCTCGAGGCCAGCCGCTGCCCCTCGATGCAGTCCCATTGAGCTTGCTGAAGCTGGCCCTTGAGTCCCTCGAAGATGGATCCTGACCGCTCATCCTTCGATGAGCTCACTCGTCCTTCGAAGCTTCCCTCAACCCCAACAACGAGAGCTCATCCCTCGACCACTTTTCCCTCGAATGATTGTCCTTCGAGAACTCGTCGAGATTCCCTCGACCTGCTCAGAAGCATGGCTTTGATGTTGTTCCTGTTGAGGGGGAACTAAAACTCATTCTTCTTCTCCAACCTGAGAAGAACATCCAGAATATCTTCATTCATCATGTAAGTCGCGTCTCTTTCATGGCTCGCAATGATATCCTCAAGAATTCCTCAAGTTTTCCATACAGTTTCTCGAACCTCGACCTCATTCCAACGAAAAACCTTAACGAAAGGAAACAGGTATTCAAGGTTGAAACTCCAGAAAGCAACGAAGCTTCTCTTGTCGTACAAATAACCGCACCTTGATCCTTGCTTAGTCTCCCAACCTTAGTCCTACTGATTGTGGAATCCTTGCTCAGTTGAAATCCTCGAGAAGTTTGATAATCTCAAGATCTTATTAGGATTTAGTCAACTACATTTTCATCTAGTTTACTATATAAAAGGAATACTTGGAACGGCACGCTTGTGTCAACCGTCGTCAGGGGCATAGTGGTCATTTCCCAGCAAGGATGAACTTGTGCCCTTTTATGTGCTCTCAAGTGGCCGTCCAAAATGACGTCGTTTTGGGCACCACTTTTGTCCTTTTATGCATCCCATTTGTCAAGAATTGTGGCACCTGCATGTGCTGCCAGGTGGCCGACGAAAATGACATCATTTTGGGCACCCATTCGAGGGGTAGAGTTCTCTGCTCTAGAAGGGATGGAGTCTTCAGCCCTCAAAGGGGTTTAGCTCTCAGCCCTCAAAGGGGTGGAGTCTTCAGCCCTGGAAAGGGTGGAGTCTTCAGCCCTCGCCTTCGAAGGGATGGAGTCTTCAGCCCTCGCCTTCGAAGGGATGGAGTCTTCAGCCCTCAAAGGGGTGGAGTCTTCAGCCCTCGAAGGGATGGAGTCTTCAGCCCTCGAAGGGGTCTAGCTCTAAGCCCTCAAAGGGACGGAGTCGTCAGACCTCGAAGGGATGGAGTCTTCAGCCCTCGAAGGGGTAGAGTCTTCAATCCTCGAACGACGTCTTTTTGGGCACAACTTTTATCCTTTTGTGCATCCCATTTGTCAAAAGTTGCGGCGCCTCCATGTGCGCCTGCATGTGCTGCCATGTGGCCGACAAAAATGACGTTGTTTTGGGCACCCATTCGAGGGGTAGAGTTCTCAGCCCTCGAAGGCATAGAGTCTTCAGCCCTCGAAGGGGTCTAGCTCTCAGCCCTCGAAGGGGTGGAGTCTTCAGCCCTCGAAGGGATGGAGTCTTCAGCCCTCGAAGGGGTGGAGTCTTCACCACTTTTATCGTTTTGTGCACCCAATTTGTCAAAAAGTTACGGTGCCTCCATGTGCGAATACAGGAACTGCCAGGTGGCTGACCAAAACGACTTTGTTTTGTGCACCCATTCGAGTGGTCGAGCTCTCAGCCCTTGAAGGGATGGACTCATCTATCCTCGAAGGGGTCTAGTTCTCTGCCCTCAAAGGAATCAAGGCTTCTATCGTCGAAGGGGTCTAGCTCTCAGCCCTTGAAGGGATGGAGGCTTCTGTCCTCGAAGGGGTCTAGCTCTCAGCCCTCGAAGGGATGGAGACTTCTATCCTCGAAGGGGTCGAGATCTCTGCCCCCCGAAGGGATGGAGGCTTCTATCCTCGAAGGGGTCTTGCTCTCAGCCCTCGAAGGGATGGAGTCTTCTGTCCTCGAAATGTCAAGCTCTCATCCCTCGAAGGGATTGAGTCTTCTATCCTCGAAGGGGTCAAGATCTCAGCCCTCAAAGGGATGGAGGCTTATTTCCTCGAAGCGGTCTAGCTCTTAGCCCTCGAGGGGATGGAGGCTTCTGTCCTCGAGGGGTCTAGTTCTCAGCCCTCGAAGGGATGAAGTTTTCTGTTCTCGAAGGGATAGACTCTTTTATCCTCAAAGGGATCTAGCTCTCAGCCCTCGAAGGGATGGAGGTTTCTGTTCTCGAAGGGGTCGAGATCTCAGCCCTCGAAGGGATGGACTCTTCTATACTTGAAGGGGTCTAGCTCTAAGCCCTTGAAGGGATGGAGTCTTCTGTCCTTGAAGTGTCGAGTTCTCATCCCTCGAAAGGATTGAGTCTTCTGTCCTCGAAGGGGTCGAGATCTCAGCCCTCGAAGGGAAGGAGTCTTCTTTCCTCGAAGGGGTCTAGCTCTCAGCCCTTGAAGGGATGGAGGCTTTTGTTCTCGAAAGGGTCGAGATCTCATCCCTTGAAGGGATATACTCTTCTATCCTTGAAGGGGTCGAGATCTCAGCCCTCGAAGGGATGGAATCTTCTATCCTCGAAGGGGTCGAGCTCTCAGCCGTCGAAGGGATGGAGTCCTCTTTCCTCCAAGGGGTCGAGATCTCAGCCCTCGAAGGGATGGACTCTTCTATCCTCGAAGGGGTTTAGCTCTCAGACCTCGAAGGGATAGAGTTTTCTATCCTCGAAGGGGTCTAGCTCTTAGCCCTCGAAGGGATGGAGTCTTCTATCCTCAAAGGGGTCTAGCTCTCAGCCCTCGAAGGGGTGGAGGCTTCTGTCCTCGAAGGGGTCGAGATCTCAGCCCTCGAAGGGGTCTAGCTCTCAGCCCTTGAAGGGATGGAGTCTTCTTTCCTCGTAGAGATCGAGCTCTAGGCCCTCGAAGGAATGGACTTTTTTTTCCTCGAAGGGGTCAGTAGGAAGGGATGGAGTCTTCTACGAATTCGAGAAGTGAACTTTTAGGTAGAGGGGTTCCATTGAAAGGGTTTGAGAGGTACCTACTCAAGAGGTACCCATTCGAGATGTGAACTTCCAGCTGGAGAACCTTCACACCTCGAATCAGTACCTCTCGAACCCTTCCACTTTAACCCCCGCCACCTGAACCATCACCTCTCACCATCCCCACACTTTAACTACATGTATAATTGGTACATTTATAGCTTCAATTACAACTCTTTTAACATTTCTATACAATATCTATAATTTGTTATCAAGCTCACCACGCATCACGCGGTGTAGCCACACTAGTGCAGATTAATGAGGATAGAGTCATAGACATTTCCCTGCCAAGTCTTTGAACTTGTTCTCTAGTGGGTTGGACATTGACCTGCCAAGTCTCCCACTACGGAAGAAAAAAATGTGGTAATAAGTCACCATTGTTTCATTTTCTTTCTACCACTTTTGATTAAATTATTTGTCTGCTAAAGTAGCTTATGTCATCTTCCTCTAAACATTGATGAAATTTTTATGAGCTTTTTGTGTTTACACATGAGAGGGAGGATGTAAAAAAAACTCAGTCAGAATCCTCGAAAAGTCTTGTCCTCAAAAGGGGTCTCAGCCCTCATCTCGCCCCCATCGACAAGTTCAAAGTCCAGAACTAGGATGTCTTACTGATATTTGGTTGCAGACAACTTAATTGTTCTAGTGCTTCTTGTTTCATATTATCATACGGTCTTGGCTCTCGAGGAAGTAGACCAGGAAGCGTCTTCAAAGTTTCAACGCCTCGATAAGGGTGTCTTCTCTCGAGAAGGAACTAGAGAACATGGCTCTCGAGGATCTCGTCAGTCTCCACGGCTTTCAAATGAGTAAAACTTGAGAATAATTTTAGAAAAATAGCCTCTTCAAATGACTTTTTATTATGTTTGTGAGTTGCACTTTCGTTAGAGACATTGTGGCCTTTAATGTCAATGCAGTCAAAACAATATCAAAGCTAGGTCTAACTTGATCATGGAGCTTCAACGTCAACCACTGCCATAGAAGGGCCACGAGATTGGCCTTGAGGCTTTCCACTACCATCATCGGCTCATTGAGTTGCTTGAGAAGGGTTTCAGCCCTCGAAGAAGCAGAGCCGTCGAGGGGGCATCTTTAAATCTCTGATACCTCAAAATGGGAATCTTCTCTTGATAAGGAACTAGAGTATAAAAAAATCAGTCGCATACAGTGATCTCAACAAATTCATTTTCTTTCAGCCAGAGGAATAGCTTCGTGCTTCAGCTCTCGAGGATCTCATCTGTCAAGAGCTTGTCCCTCAAAAGCTTGTCCGTCAAGGAACTTGAGAGCTTGTCCACTCGAATTTCATCTGTCGAAAGCTCGTTCAACAAAGATGCTCAAGGAAGCCTTGCTGCGACCTGGAAGCATCTTTATTGGAACAAGAAAGTCCGGGTACGGCGCTTTCTCTTCCTTTCACCATCAGCACTTTCGAGCCTGTCATACTCTCAAGGGGTCTCTCTATCGGTAAGCCTTGATGCTCTCACCTGTGTCAAAATATCATCTTCGTTGGTAAGTCTCGAGCTCTCTCCTCCATGACAAGTGCAAGGTCTCAAGCTGGGTCTTCCACCACTCGTTCAGGGCTTCGTCAAAACTAGCCCTTCGAAGTCTCCGCTACTGCGGTCTTTCGACGTCTTCCTTGAGAGCTCGAAGCCTCCATGGCCTTTGGACTTTATTTATTGATAGTTCTTCAACCACAAGTTATTTTATTGGCAAAAGCACAATATTGCAGCCACATGGTATACCTGAAACACATCACATGATATATGATAATTTATAGCCCTCCACAACACAACATAATTTTATCATATGCATGCTACAACAACATAAAATCATTGACGACCGATCCCAGAAGAAAAATGGCATTGTAGTAACATGGCCTATAAGATATTTATTTCCAACGCGGCCTCCTGCCACTTGTCCCTCGAGAGTTCACGATGCATCTGTAGTAATGGAGAACATGGCTTGGTTTGGTTTATATTTGTTTGAAGGGTGTAGGACCTCCATGTACAAGAATCTTATAAGTAATGATTCTCTACAATCGTTCTTTGTTACTTTGTGGTGCCCCCTAATATCATTTTATTTGGGGTTGCATACTTCGGCTTGAGATGTAAAATTAAGAAGGAGCAGGTTGGTTTATATTTTAGGAAAATCTATCCTGAGACAGTATGTCGATCTATGCTTGATTAGCTGATGAAGTTCTTTAGGTATGAATGTGCAACATTGTTGAAGCATGTATTAGAAATTATCCCAGTTATGTTTGAAACTTTGAGTTACGAATGATGATGTTGCAAAGCTTCTCGAATACCTAGTCTTGTACATATCTTTGAAAGAGAAGCATCATTTTTTTTCAATTCCCTGTGCTGCTTCTTTTGACAAAGTACAAAGTGGCAAGTTTGAAACTTGCACAGTATAAAAAAGAAAATTTACTTCAAGCATCACAGAGTCTACGATGGCCTCGAGAGTTGACGGAGGCTTCGAATGTTGGCAATGGTTTTGAATGTCAACAATGTCGATGATAGCTTGGAGGGCCACAAACATTAGTAATAGGAGGAGTTGTACTTCCCTTATATATGACACTACAATATAGTCTAAATAAAGACAATATTGAGTCATCAAATTGTTCAAGAGTTATTTGGAGGAGTGGTACAGATGAGGAGTATCTATTGCTCAAGATGGCTCCTTGTATGATTTTGAGAGGATATAGTGGTTATTTATATGCATATCTAAGATGAGTGGTCAGTATCTTGTGTGGGTATTCATCTGAACAATTGTTTTGCATTTGAAGACGAAAGAAAGACCACCAGGTCCCTAAACTGACCTGGAACCACTCCATTCTGAGGTGTTATAATTAGAGATTCAGTCTCCACCTCTTCCCATCTTCTCTATCCCTTAGTGTGGAGTTGTAATCACAAATCACAAAAGAATTTTTTAGACTAGCTTAAAATTATTTTAAATCTTTTAATAAGATTTTAAAATAAATTGGGGGCTATAACTAGGCATCATGGATGAAAAAGGTTAAGTTTTACCTGACTTCCTTAAAGACAGACACAAAGATAGATTAAGACATTTATACTACTTTGATTAATGGATATTGAAGACAGTAGAAGTTTGACATAGCTCTAATGATATGTGAACAAAACCATGCTAAAAACCATTTCCCAAACTCTTGCACTAATAATGTGCTTGTGTATGTTATGATTTTTGTGAATTAACTGATACTTTCTCTGTTGCAGAGATTATGGACTTGCATGATATTACTTTTATTACCCTGTATCATTTGTCATAGCTCTAGACATGGTGGGCCTATCTTTGTGCTCAAATACCATAATTTGTTTGTATGACATTGAATATGACCTAAAGGCCTGGGTGCAGCTTTGTGATTAAGATATTGACGTTGCTGACATTGATGTTACTCTTATTGTTTTTAGAGGGTTATTAGTTGTATGCTACGCACTGCAACAGATGATCGAGTGGTTTGCTCTTAAACGACACTCTGGATGTTTTTTGCAGCTACGCCTAATGTTCGAGTGGTTCGCTCTTAAGCGGTACTCAAGATGTTCTTTCCAGCTACAGATGATGATCCAGTGGTTTGCACTTAAGTGGCACTCTGGATGTTCTTTCCAGCTACGGCTGATGATTGAGCGGTTTGCTCTTAAGCGGCACTCTAGATGATATTTCCAGCTACGGCTAATATTCAAGTGGTTTGCTCTTAAGAGGCACTCTAGATAATATTTTTGATTGAGTCGATGATCGAGTAGTATGCTGATAAGCTACTCTCTCTTTGATGGTTTGAGTATGCTGATAAGCTACTCTCTCTCTCTGTGATGGTTCAAGGGCTCGCTCTGTGATGGTTCGAGTACGCTGATAAGCTACTCTCTCTGTGTGATGGTTCGAGTGCTCTCTTTGCGATGGTTCAAGTATGTTGATAAGCCACACTCTTTGTGATGATTCATGTATATTGATAAGTTACACCTATTAAAATAAGTGTACCCAAGGAAACCACCGTCGAAAGTTAAAGGACACCCTTCTCGTCTCTAGATTCACTATTAAGGAATCATACTTCCAACATTACATCCAACTATGAGATTTATGATCATAACATGTATGCTCAGTGCAACATTTTTACCAATAGCTTGCTCAGCTTTGTAGGCCTAGAGTGACATTGTACCAATCTACTTCGAATATAAAACCATGTACACTTGACCGAGTAAAAATACTTCAAACATACCTTGATCTCTCTCTCTATATATATATATATATTTAAATATATATATATATAGCATGCTATGCTGCAATGATAAATTTTATTAAAGAATCCACAAGGGACTCAATATCGAGAAGTCCACCCTTGAGGTAGGAGTCGTTATTGGCAAGATCTCCAAACATTGTATCATGGGCTTCTATAGTCCCTCACAGGACGTTGATATTTTCCTTGGCATACCTGTTTTGCTCTGCCATCTTGCTAATGTAAGCTTGAAATCTCCTTGCCTCGTATGGTCGGGTATTACACTAGGATTCTAAATCTTCATTGGTAATGGTTAAGTCCTGCTTAACCCTCATCAACTCGAGGGATGGTCATATTCAAATGATAACAAGACTCCTCTTACGCTTCCTTCAGATTCATACATTATAAAGGCAGCGAAAAGAAATTCCTTAGTCTTGGCCAAAGAGAATCAAGTACTGAAACTCTTTAGTCGGTGTCATCTTGTTGGTGAAAAATTTGAGTAAAGAATGATGGCACTAGCGTTATATACTTTGCTTTAAGCCTCTCTTTTGAATCTCAAAATTTTTACTCAGCTGATCATCGATGTCGGGGGCTCGATATTAAACTCCCTTTTTTTAAAGAAAATATGTAGCTCAGAAATACAAGATTCTGAGAGACCCTTTGAGCGAGGGAGGAAAACTTGATATATTTAAAGATATGATATTAAGAGAACTAAGACATTCCTACTATGTTAACGTATTCGAATTTTAAGTTGATTCAAATACTTGAACATAGTTATCATGCCTCGAGTTCTCTGGGGGCTTTTGATGATACTCTTATAAAGTTAGGGTTGGGCCGCAGCCCAACTCTTGAATAATAAGAGTTGGCTATAGTCAAAAGAATAACTTTGGGTTGGTTTAGCCCAATAGGGTTTCATAATGATTAATATTATCATTTAATATATTTAATAAGAGTTTCGGTTACATACAATGACTGTTAGGATTCAAGTATTATAAATAGTAAGGTACGTATTCATTTGTGGATTCATTCTGTATTTGATATGGGATGAGATACTTTACTAACTTTTCCATCAAAGAGTTTCCCCCCGGATCATTCCGGGGGCTTTGTCTTGTAGGTTACGACAGTAGAGTCGGTGGCGCACAGCCCAATTGTGTTCCAGATGCATCACTGTGCTTTAGAAGAAATGGTGTTGCAAACTGGTTTAAGTGAATGTGATTCTGCGGGTGGCTACTATACTTGGTTAAATCGGCATGTCAATGGGATCATTTATTCCAGGATAGGCAGGGTTCTAGCAAATGCGGAGTGGTTTAGGGAGTTTCCTGAAATTTTGTTGAGGTACAAGAAGGTGGAGTATCTGATCATTCTTTATTGGTGGTGAAGATAATGGAGGAGATGATATACAAGCCTAGACAATTTAAGTTCATTAACTGTCTAATGGAGCAGGAGGGAGTTGCAAATGCCATTGCAGGGAGTTGGGCTGAACCTTTAGAAGGTAGCCCAATGTTTGTGGTGTGGAGGAAACTTATACGAATTCCTAAGGTATTAAAAGGGCATATGAAGGAGATGAATGTGATAAGGAAGAAACTGGATCAGGAGAGGCTGGAGTTGAAGAATGCTCAGCAGGAACTACCAATGATAAAATGGACAGAGGGAATATTCAGAAAGTCATTCAAGGGATAGAGGAGGTGCAGAGGCTGAATGAAATGGATGAGAAGATTTCTCGGCAGAAATCAAAAGTGGACTAGCTTAGGTTAGGTGATGGAAATAACACCTACTTACATGCATCTACTAAAGCCAAAAATAAGCTCATTGGCATCCAGAAGATGGAAAGAGAGGATGGTATTGTTCTAAGTACACAAGTTGAGTTGGAAGAAGAGGTGCTCCAGTTCTATACTCAGTTAATCGAGCAGAAATCAGGAAGAAGTATGACTGTGGATAAAAAAATTGCTACTACTGGTAAGATTCTCAGTAATTCCAGTCGGAGGAAATTGACCAGACCTGTGAATGAGAGAGAGATACAAGATGCTCTCAAGGGGATTGGAAATCTTAAGGCTCTAGGGGTTGGTGGCTATAATGCAAGGTTTTTCAAAGATAACTAGATAACTGGCTAGTGGTGAAAGATGGCATACTAAGTGTTGTAGAAGAGTTCTTTGTGAACAAGAAATTGTATAAGTCAGTGAATGGAACACTGGTTACTTTAATTTCTAAGCATCCTGATGTTAGGATTAAAGAATTCAGACCCATTTCGTGTTGTACACCACTTTATAAGATCGTTTCCAAAATATTGAATGCCCGCCTGTGTGGAGCAATTGGACAAGTGGTCCAGCTAAACCAGGCAGCATTTGTGCCCAACAGAAATATTCACGACCACATTCTGATGGCCTATGAATTGGTTAGAGGATATCAAAGGAAAAATGGTGGTAAAAGAACATCCAGAAGGCATAAGACACGGTGGATAGGATGCTCTGGAGGAAATATTGCAATGTTTTGGAAAGCCAAAGCAGTTTACTGACTGGGTTATGGTGTGTGTTCGCTCAGTTTCATTCAAATACTTAGTCAATGAAGCACCGACTAAGTTCATTCAGGCTGAAAGAGGTGTGTGCCAAGGTGATCCGATTTCCCTTTTGTTATTTTTCCTTGTGATGGAGTATATATCTAGATGTATGCAGGGAGTGGAGAAGGAACATGGCTTTAAATACCAGCCTAGATGTGAAGGTTTGCGAATCATCAATCTTAACTTTGCCAACGATATGCTACTAATGTCTGATGGTGATGTAGAGTCAGTTAAGGCTTTGATGAGAGCATATCATAGGTTTGAAGAAGCTACTAGCCTAAGGGTTAGCAAGCCAAAATGTCATGCCTACTTTGGAGGCATGAATCAGGATGAGAAGCAGGCTGTTTTGGCAGGACAGGGTTTACTGAGGGAGCTTCCATTTAGATATTTGGGGGTGCCGTTGGCGGGGAGAAATTTATCTATACAGATGTACCAGCCGTTCATCGAAAGGATTATGGGAAAAGTAAGACACTAGAGTTCCAAACTACTGAGTTGTACGGGGAAACTGCAGCTAATTAAGAGTGTGATATTCTCAGTGATAAACTTCTGGATGCAGGTATTTATATTCCTAAAACTTTGCTAAAACACATTAAGGCATTGTGTAGATCGTATTTATTGAGTGTGGGTGGTACCATAACGAGAAAATCACCGATTTCTTGGGAGAAAGTTTGTGAACCTAAGAAGTCTAGGGGAATGCATGTGGTGTCATTAGTAGATTGGAATTTGGCTAGCTTGATTAAATTCCTATGGAATCTATGTCGAAAGACGGATAGACTATGGATAAAATGGGTACATGAGTATTATATCAAAGGTAGGGAGGTGCTGGAGATGAAACCACCTACGGAATGCTCTTGGATTTTGAAAAGACTGTTCAAATGTAGAAATAGAGTGAAGGATATGCTGGAATGGACAGAACAAAGGGAAAAGGTGAATTTTCGAACTAGTAAAATTTACCATAAACTGAAACAGAAGAAGAATGAGGTACCTTGGAGAAAGATTTTCCTTGGGAACTTTGCAAGACCCAGGGAAACGTTCATATTATGGATGTTGTGTCACAGGAGATTGCCAACAAAAGACAGCTTAGCCGAATTTGGGTTTAATGTGTATAGAAGATGTGTCCAGTGTGATGAAGAGGAAACTATAGATCACCCTTTCTTTGAGTGTTGTGAAACGAGGAAAGTGTGGGAAGGGGTGTTGAGCTGGTTGCAGGTGATCTGAAAAGCTGAAAAATGGGAGAAGGTGTTGGTCTGGTTACAGCGTAAAGGCGGTGGCAAAGGCTGGAGATATATGATGTTGAAAGCAACAGTAGCTGAGGCAGCGTATGATGTATGGACGTGGAGGAACGATGTCTGCGTCAAGGGCAAGACAAAGAACAGAAACATTTTGAATTCAATTTTGGATAGCATTGTGTATAGAGCATGGAAAATTCCAAAGATTAGAAAGCAATGTGCAGAGTTAATAATAGTAGAGGCATAGTGAAAAAGAAAGGGTTGTACAGATGAAATTTTGATCAAAGGTAGTTCACATATTTTCCCAAAAAAAATTTATTTATACATTATCACTAATTAATACATTTATATGCATTTAAAAAAAATTATATTAATTTGAATGTCGGTCCTCTTCATATTCTTTATTTTGGATCCACCGCAGCAAGTAAGATGAATAAATTCTTGAAAATCTTGGGTAATTAATACAAAGCCACAATGTAGAAAGAAACTGCATACTTATCTTATCTTCTCAATCACCATGGAAATTGTTTAAATAATTCTGTCAATCAGGGTTAGTGAAGTCATTTTGACTAATCTAAATTCAAGTTGTCTAAAAATAACATACTAATATTATAATATTTAATGATTTTAATTCCTTAATATATATAATCAATCATAACTTGTTAGCATAATAATATGATAATTTATTACAGATTTTAATTCTTTATTTCAAGCACCATATAATAGAATTGTTTGAATGGTGCTGTCAACCGGGGATATTTAAGTCATTTTGACTAACATAAACCCAAGTTGTCTAAAAATAACATATTAATATTATAATATTTATTGATTTTAATTCTTTACTAAATATAATCAACCATAACTTGTTAACATAATAATATTATAATTTATTACGGATTTTAATTCTTTGCTATATAAAATATATAACTTCTAAAGATATACTCTATTTAAAACCATAAATAACTTAATGTACCATATATATATATATATATATATATATATATATATCAATGGAGAAAATCCAAAGAAATAAATCATCTGAAATAACAAAATTGATAAAATATAAAAGTCTTTATTATGGTGCATTGATATCACATCAATGACACACCTCATCAATTATGAGGGTTACAATATATAGGGCTACAAGAAATCAAAGTCTAACATGAATAGGATTCTAATTCTATAAGAAAATTACCCTCTATAACTAATTCTATAAGTAAACATAGTCTATAAGGTAACTATCATTTATAACCTTTCCTATAAGGAAATGGTTTCTATTTCCTTAAGAACCTCCCTTAAGTTGGAGCATGATGAACAAGAATGCCCAACTTGCGAAGAAGATTATGAAACTGTAAATCATTAAGAAAACAAATTACCATAGAACGGGATTCAACTTGGGTAGCGTTAGAAGTAACAACAATAACAGTAATAGTAGCAGCTGGTAAAGTAGTATTTGTAGAAATCCTTGCGGCCAGCGGTGGTGCATGAGGACAGCAACAGAACGCGGTAGTGGTGCGTATGGATAACAAAGTAGAGCGGCGGGGCGCTAGGCTCCTCCGGTGGTGGCGATGCAGTTCACGACAGTGGCAGAGAAGGTAAGGGTGGTGGCGGCAGCAATACGGATACAACTAACGATATGGGTCGCAGATCGAACTCGCTCTGATACCATGATAAAATATAAAAGTCTTTATCATGGTGCATTGATATCATATCAATGACACACATCACCAATTATGAGGGTTACAATATATAGGGTCACAACAAACCAAAGTCTAACCTAAATAGGATTCTAATTCTATAAGGAAATTATAATTTATAACAAATTATATAAGGACACTTATTCTATAAAGTAACTACCATTTATAACATTTCCTATAAGGAAAGAGTTTCTATTTCCTTAACAAAAATGTTTGGATTTTTTTGTACAATTTCTATTTCCTTAACAAGTACTTTTCACATGCACCATATAATAGAAATTGTTTGAATGATACTGTCAACCGGGGATAGTGAAGTTATTTTGACTAACTTAAATCCAAGTTGTCTAAAAATAACATACTATTATTATAATATTTACTGATTTTAATTCTTTACTATATATAATCAATCATAACTTATTACATAATAATATTATAATTTATTACAGATTTTAATTCTTTATCTCAAACACCATATAATAGAAATTGTTTGAATGGTTCTGTCAACCGGGGATATTGAAGTCATTTTGACTAACCTAAAACCAAGTTTTCTAAAAATAACATACTAATATTATAATATTTACTGATTTAATTCTTTACTAAATATAATCCATCATAACTTGTTACCATAATAATATTGTAATTGATTACAGATTTTAATTCTTTACTTTATAAAATATATAACTTCTAAATATATACTCTATTTAAAACTATAAATATCTTATTGTACTATATATATGTATATATCACTGGAGAAAATCCAAAGAAACACATAATTTGAAATAACAAAATGTTCAGATTTTTTTACACAATGATAAAGTACTTTTGATAGAAATATATATATATATATATATATATATATATATATATGTATACATATTATTTATTTATTAATGTATGACAAAGTCTTGTTTTAGTCTGACTAATTGTTAAATGAGGACATTTTAAAATTAGTGAGACTAATAAGATCATTTGATATTTACTTTTATTTATTGCAATGAGATAACATATAATTATGAAAACCTTTTAAAATGAATCTCAACATATAAACAATTACTTTTAAATAATTTGAAGGAAATATTATAAAAATATTCAATTTTTATTGTATTCAATATTTAATGGTTTCTAACTAAATTTATTATTTTACTTTATAACTCATATAATTTTGAGTGCGTCTCTTGAAAGACGGTCTTTCCATAAGTTATGGAAAGACCAAGGTTTAAAGTGTAAATTAGAAGAAATTAAGATAAAAATTTCGGGTTGCATGAACCGGGTTATAAATTTTATAACTACTACATGTTGCATGCTAAATTTTTAATGTTGCAACTAAGACCTTTTACCTTTTATTATTCGAATTAAACCCCGTCTTTCCATAAGCATATGGAAAGACCGTCTTTCCCAAGACTTTGCCTATAATTTTTCTTAGATGATTAAAATTTTAAATTTTAAATAAAATTTAATCTCACTATTTTAACTAATGATATCGCGCAACGCGCGATGGTACTCCAATAATATTATTCAAATTGCAAGATGCCCCGACAAAGGGACTTCAAATTGAAATGCAAACCAAAAACTTTACTGATTCAACATGAAATCAGGACGCAATGCAATGAACCGCCCCTTGTAAAGCCGATGAAAACTAGCAGCTGATCGAACGTATAAACTAGCCGCCATAATTAATTATGGATTAATCACATTTAGTTTATATTAAATGTCTTTACCTGGACTGGCAGGTAGGTAATTAAACTAAATTAATTAATTAGATTAATATATCGTTGATCAAATTGTCAATGTCTCGGTCACGCTTATGTGTGACCAAAAGGGTTTCCAATTTGTTTGTCACGTTTTCTGGTAAGCATTTTAACCAAACTTCTTAATTTTTTTTTAAAAAAAAATTAAAGACCCATATTAATGGGGAACGTATATAAGGTTTTCCCAACCTTGAAAAGAGATTGATAATGTTTACAATATAGATGTTCAAGTCGGAACTTGAACCTTATACACAAAAGCTAATAACAGCGGATAAGAAGGATCCTTTCTAAGCAAAAAGATTTACGAAGAGATTTTTTGAAAGTGTTTCCGATTGCCACACCTCTAGCCCATGTGTTAATGTGGACAAATCGGCCGGACATTCAGCAAATCCCTGGGTGAATAAGGCTAGATTTGATTGTGACAGAGGCAAAATCCAATGATGTGTTGTTCTTAACTCTACAAACTCATTGCAGCATCCACCTTTGACAGCTTAAAACTCTAGCTTCTTGCATCCATGTAGGAAAAGGATTGGTCTGGTCTTGATGTATCTATTGGCTCATTTGAATATCATCATCATCAGTAGAGTGTTGTGTTAGCATGTTCGGCTTCTTCAGAAAGTTTACCTGCAACCAGATTTCATAATCAGTAGCATCCATTCTAAACATCTATTCAAAAGACAGGAATTTGGTCCCTATCAAGTGAGATAAGGCCCTTAGTTCTATGATCTAAATTTTGGAAGTTTATGTTGGAAAATGATGGTTAAAATGTTGGAATTCGTCAACTTTTGGGCATCGTTTTGAGTGGGACCCGAATGGATTTTGGGCTGGTGGATGTCATTTTTAGGTTCTCCTCCGCGAGTACTATAAAATCGGCTATTTAAACTCTCAAAATGGATCAAGGGTGAATGGGATATAGATGTTTGAAATGTCACTCTTGAAAGAGAAAAATTAGGCGGAAATTGGCCCAGATTAATTTTTCTCTGGACTGTCCAAAATGCGTATAGACCGCATGGAAGTCCCTGGAAGGCCTAACCGCGTAGTATATATGGAATTGCTTGTGTGTAATTCTTAAGAGATAAGAACAAAATACTTCCACATTTTGTGAGATATCATGTCTTAAATAAATATGCGGTTTACCATGTTTAATACGAAGAAGAATATTTGTGCATCTTCCTTTTCCAGCAAATTTGATTAGAGTATTCATGGAATGTCTCGGATTTGGTGAGCTGGAGATTGGAGAATATTCTTCTCTAATTACAGAAAATCAGAATATCTTGTTTCCATGATTAGGGTCTCTTAGTGCAGTATAAATAGAGCCTCTTATAGAAGTTGTTGGGGCATCTTGATGGTTCCGCTCTGTGCCCTCCGTTGCCGACGCCGCCAACGTTCCTCACGGCCGCCTCTTCCTCGGGTTCTACCCCCAAGCGTGAGGATTATGACCGGTTGAAGGCTTCCTATGATCAATGGATCGCTGATGACGAAAAGTTGTGTTGTCTCCTTCTCTCTTCGGTCTCTATTGAGGTAATGTCTGAAATCTCTGCCTGTGAGACTGCTGCTCAAATTTGGGAGACTCTTGCTACTGTTTTTCAGAATCGTAGTAAGTCTTATGTGTTAAGCTTGCGTGTGCAAATCATGAATCTTCGTAATACTTGTTCTGTGCATGATTTACATCTCCAGTTTAAGGTTTTATTTGATAAACTTGCGGCCATGGATGCTCCTGCTACAAATGATGATATGGTGTTATGGTTTTTGCATGCTCTTGGGGCTGATTATAGTGATTTTAGTACCCCGTTGCTGTCTCGTTCTCCGACTCCGCAATATGTTGATGTTGTTGCTGAGGCGGAGAATCAAGAGGTTTTTTTTTGAAGAATTTGCATAATTTTGGGGGTCCTGGAGCAGCCCCTGTTGCCTTTCTGGCAGAGGCAAAATCCGGCAGGAGTGGTGGCGGCGCGTGAGGCTCACGCACCGGCCGGAATGGCCGCTTCGGCGGCCTGTGTCGCGGCAGTGGACGTCTTTCATACTCTGGTGGCACCGGTGGTCCCAGTTCTGCTCGCCATGATATCACTTGTCGTTATTGTGACAAGCCCGGCCACACTGCTCAGACGTGCTTCAAGTTTTTTCCTCCGTGTCCTCGCCATGGTGCTTCAGCCCTGTTGGCTGAACAATTCCAGCGCTCGCTTCACATGGAGCCTTCTCATGTCACCTCTGATTGGTACATCGACTCTGGAGCAACCAATCATCTCAGCTCTTCCGCCTCTGCCTTGGAGAGTGTCACTCCATACTCTGGTAATTCTAGAATTTCAGTTGGTAATGGTGATTCTATTGGTATTCATTCCATTGGTGATTGTCAGATTACTCCTTTGCGACTGTCTGATGTTTTATATGCTTCGAAAGTTTCTAAAAATCTTTTGTCTATAAGTCATCTTACTAAGGACCTTGATGCATATGTGATATTTGATGACCGGAATTTTATTATTCAGCACAAAGTTACCAAGGTGATTCTGGGAAGAGGCCACAGTGAGCATGGTCTTTATGTGCTAGACATAGGAAAGGCTGCCTTATCATCTTTTATTTCTCAGAATAAAACTCGAGCGTCATTTGATTTATGGCATGCTCGTCTTGGCCATGTGGCCCCTAGCATTATTTCTACTTTGATTAATACTGGTGTTTTGTGTGCTTCTTCCTTATTACCTAAGTCCGGTCTGTGTACTCCCTGTGTTATGGCTAAAGGTCAAAAGCAATCCTTTCTTATTAATCCCAAACAAGCTTTAAAGGTTTTGGACTTGATTCATTGTGATTTATGGGGGCTTGCCCCGGTTTTATCGAAAAATGGGTTTTCTTATTATGCCATCTTTGTGGATGATCATTATCGTTTTACCTAGCTATACCCACTTCGCAGAAAATTGGATTTTGTAGACGTTTATATGTAGTTTGAGGCTCTTGTACAGAACAAATTCTCTACCACTATCAAGACCTTCCAGAGTTATGGTGGTATGGAATTTCTCAATCATCTTCTACGCTCCTATTTTGCCTCTAAGGGCATTCATCATCGGTTATCGTGCCCCTATACTCCGAAACAAAATGGTCGTGTGGAATGTAAGCATCGCCATATAACTGAAATGGGGTTGACTATGTTGTTCCATTCTCACTTGCCCTTGTCACACTGGGATAATGCTTTTGCAGCTGCTGTCTACACCATAAACCGGTTGCCCACTCCTGTTCTTGATGGTTCTTCCCCTTACAGTCTCTTGTTTGGTCAAACTCTAGACTACTCGAACTTTCGGCCTTTTGGCTGTCGGGTTTATCCCTTTGTCCGACCTTATGCTGATCATAAGCTCTCTCCTCGTAGCATTCCTTGTATCTTTATTGGTTACAGTTCTCAGTATATGGGGTTTCGCTGTCTGGATAGTGTCACTGGTCGAATTTATATCACTCGCCATGCTCGTTTTGACGAGACGTGCTTTCCCTTAGCTAATGGGAGCACTGAACAGGATTTTTTATCCTTGGATGTTCTTACTTTTCTGGATCCCGAGCAGTCTACTTCTGAGCCGGTCTTGTCCTCCTCGGTAGTTTCTGGTCCTTGTACTCTTTGTGATCAGTCTCCGTCCTCGGCTTGCCTACCGCCTCCCGTGCCCATTCCGGAGGTCCTGGTTACTCCATTGATCACTTCACCATCGACACCGGCTTCTCCATCTTTGAGTTCCTCCGCTCCCTCTAGGTCCTCTTCAGATTCTGATGCTCCGCCGCAGAGGGTTCATCATATGACCATCAGAAATCAGGATGGTACTCGTCGTCCTACATCTCATCTTGATTTTGTTCCCACTGGTCTTCTAGCTGCAGTTTTGGTTCATTCTGAGCCTCGAGATTTTTGTATAGCTCTTAAGGATCCAAAATTGGTCAGTGCAATGGATGAAGAGATGAATGCGCTTCGTCGACAGAACACTTGGGAGTTGGTGCCTTAGCCTTCGGATGCCAATGTTGTGGGTTCGAAGTGGGTGTTTCGTTTGAAATACAGATCCGATGGGACTATTGATCGTTACAAGGCCCGTCTGGTTGCTCAGGGTTTTTCGCAGATTCCTAGTTTCGATTTTGATCACACCTTCAGCCTGGTGGTCAAGGCTGCTACAGTTCGGACTGTTCTTGCTATAGTTACGCTTCGGAAGTGGCCGTTGCATCAGCTTGATGTCAAGAACGCCTTCCTTAATGGTGTTCTTGATACTCCAGTTTATATGGCTCAGCCTGTCGGGTATAAGGACCATGCTCGTCCTGATTATGTTTGTCGTCTTCAGAAGGCTATTTATGGCCTTAAAAAGGCTCCTTGGGCCTGGTTTGATATATTCAGTTCTTATCTACGCCAGCTTGGTTTTCTTTGCAGTTCTTCGGATACATCCCTATTTGTTTTCTCTAGGGGTTCTACGTTGCTGTACCTTCTGGTCTATGTTGATGATGCTACTGGCAATGATGCGGGTGCGATTCATCAGTTTATCACCAGAACTGATCAGGAATTCTCGATCAAAGACTTAGGTTCTTTGAACTATTTTCTTGGTCTTGAGGTATCCTCTTCTCCTTCGGGTATCTTCCTTGGCCAGGCCTTGTATGCTCGTGATATTCTTTCTCGAGCCGGCATGACTAAGACTTCTCCAGTCACCACTCCATTTGTACCACTTTCTCAGCTTTCCCATAGCTCCAGTGCTTTTTTCGGTAATCTGACTCTTTATCGCTCGCTTATTGGTGCTCTTCAGTATCTGACTATCACCCATCCGGATTTGGCTTTTGCCGCTAACTCGGTTAGTCAGTTTCTTCAGGATCTCCGGGAGGATCATTTTGCATATGTCACTAGGATTCTTCTATATGTTGCTGGTACACCTCATCTGGGTCTTACTTTCCGCTCGGGCGGTTCCTCTGATGTTTGTGCTTACTCGGATGCTAACTGGGCCCGTTGTTTGGAGATGCATCGTTCGACCTACGGCTATGCAATTTTCTTGGGTGGTAATTTGGTATCCTGGAGTGCCAAGAAGTAACCCACTGTCTCGCGCTCGAGCTCAGAGTCAGAGTATCGTGCTCTCGCAAACACAGCGGCTGAAGTGGTTTGGCTTCTCATCTATTACGGGAGTTGCATTTTCCCTTGGATGGTTCACCTTTGTTGTTGTGTGATAACAACAGTGCGATCTTCTTGGCTCAGAATCCCATTGCTCAAAAATGGGCGAAGCACATCGACATCGATTATTATTTTGTTCGGGAGCTGGTGGCTTCTGGCAAGCTTCGTGGCAGTCATGTGCCTACTTCCTTGCATCTTGCGGATATCTTCACCAAGGGGAAACCAAAGCCGTTGTTTGAATTTTTTCGTTCCAAGCTCTGCATTTCGGTCAACCCGACGCTTCACTTGAGGGGGGGTATAGGAGTTGAGTAATGGGCTGTAAGCCCAAGTTGTATTAATTAAGCATTGTATTGCCTATAAATGTCTAATAAACTCACACCTCATGGGTATAGAGGTTTCTCTCATTTACACCTCTAAGTCAGTCAGAAAATTTTGCACCATTTTTCTCATGTCCCTCCATATTCTAAACTTTAGTCTTCTTTCTGTCTTTCTTGAATTTTTCATCCGTTGCTCTGTCGAGGAGATAATCCTTCGGGCCTTGCGTGAATCCAAGGTAACTCTTACGTGTTAATTGTTACCTTCGATGGTTTTACCCTATGGAACAATGTCCACGACGGGACTCATTCGTTTCAAGGGCTGCGAGTTTACTCGTGACTCCATCAATTTGTTATTGATTGAAACGTGATTAATTTCTCCCATGTATTGCTTTAATTGTTCATAATTTAAGCTTTCTAATTGTATGCCTGAATAATTAATAAAAGTATATTATTCGCATATGTAAATTGCTTGTTCAATTTTCATTATTTAAAGTCTGCATGATAAAATCAATATATATTCAACAGTCTTGAAACGAATGAATTTTTTTGTTGAATTATATTGATTCGATCGAAAATTGCATATTGAACGAAATATGCAATCTGCATGAATAAATTGGCCATCAATGATTCGGTCTTGCATGGAAAAATATATATATTCCAAATGTTATACCTTAATTAAGGTTGTTCGAAAATTACATTATGGAAATAACATGTTGTATTTGTCTAATGAACTTTAGGTTTCAAGTTTTTTGTGTTATAAACTTGAACTTGCATGAATTGCGTCATAATTCATGCTATACATGCTATACTGATTGTTGAAAATCAGAGACTTTAATTTGCCAGAATTACATGTTGTATATTCATTCGGATTTGCATGCTTCTGTGAGAAAATTTAATTCCTGAATTTGATGCAATTTAAACTGGAAATTGCATGATTGAAAAATGTGTTTGAAAATTATGCTTTAATTTTCTGCAACAATTTATTTTGAATTTGGTTAAAAGTTTCGAAATTCAATGGTTTCAAATATTTTGTGAAATATGTATTTGCGACATGAGATTTGTACATATATTTAACGATGGAAATCTTTTGTATGTACGCATTGGTGAATCCGAGTATACACGGTTGTATATCTCTTATGGAAGAGAAACTAGGCATGAAGGTACGACAAGATTTATTGATTTGTGGCATGAAAGAGTTAAAAGAGTTGACTTTTGGTCAAGAGTTGTAACCACTGTTTTGCAAACAATGGTACGTATACACGTTAATTAAAGTGAATCCTGGCATATGCTATATATACATATATTTCTTGGATTATATTTGATAACCATTTGCGTGAATCTGGATGTGAACATAACTTTGTTACAAACAGAGTTATGTGAATAATATTTGCACATATATGTATGTTAATTCCGTAATATTCATACTTATGAGATTAAATGTTGATATGGTAAGAAATCATATTTGATTCTTTGCATGAAAGATTGGATTAAATTTAGGGAAAAAACGCCACGATATGGGATCTGAAATTATTATTCAATTACTTGAAAGCAGTGCATATGGTTGGAAATTATGACACGTGTTCAATTTCCTAAGCCCTTGAAATGTTATAGTATTTGTTTAAATACTTGATCAAATGTTGAAATACCTATTTTGCATGGTATAATAATTTGGTTGTGTGGGATGCTCGTGTTGGTTAAAATAAAATAAATTTACCACATTTTGTATGAGAATGTGCTGCTGGTGATTCATGACTTTTATATGCTTGGTCTGAGAATCGCATGCGAAAAATTGGTAAACTTCATTTGCACTAAAACATGACATCTCTCGGCAAGAGTGTAATATATTAGTGCATGAATGAAGGATGTGACATTGGGTTATTTGATCCATGATGTATTCTCGTTCATTTAGGGACTTGATTTAGCTGCATAAACAAAATTTTTAGATCTATGATGTGTCTAAAATTGTGTTATTCTTTTATATGCTATGATTATATTAACAGTTTGGGAAAAAGCCCTTTTGATGCAATGAAAGGTTTGACAAGGCTTGTCCCGATAATTGGCTATCTTGATTGATCGTTTACGAGCATATAGCTCACGAGTGACAATCGTTAGATTGCATAGATAGAACATATGGGCTCGAAGTTTGACATATTCTGGTTATTTTGTATGACCTGATAAATGTGAACGTGAAGACATTAGTTTACGACTATGTCTAGGGTATTGGTTCTAGTGAACCATGGTATAAACCCTAAAGCATGAGTTATCATGACTATGCTAAAAACTCTGATTACTTGTAATCAAATAATTGAGGGGAAAATCTCAAGATTTTGGTTGAGAAAACTAAGAATCCCGAGAATGGGAATCCCGAGACTTTTGGTCAAATCTCTTGATTTATGGTTGAAAAATCTAAGAATCATAAGATATGGAATCCCAAGACATTTGGTCAATTCTCTAGATTTTTGGTTGGAAAGCCTTAGAATTCTGAGATAAGGAATCCTAAGACATTTAGTCTAGAAACCCTAAGACACGAGGTTTTGAGAAACTTAACACGTGTGGGGATGTTTAATAAAATCAGCCCAATGTGGGGGGTAGACGAAAACCTAAAAATTCAACGACCATATGAATTTTGATAGGTACTTGAGATGAAAAGTCATCACGAGAGACTTGAATCAAGTTGTTCAAGTCGGGAGGAGTTAACTCGAACCAAAAGGGTAAACCCAAAATTGAGTCGAGCAGTGCACTCAAACTTGAGTCGAGCAATATACTTGAATGTGTTCGAGCATAAAGGAACTCAAGTTTGATTTGAGTACTCTAAAAGTAAAGTGCAGTTGTACTGAAATTTGGCTTTAAAATGGGCATGAAATTGTGTGGAGTTGGTAAACTCACACTGCGACCTAGTGAGAGTTAATCGAATCCTCGATTGATTGATACTATATTGGTGGTGGTATTGGTCATGCGAGGAAGAACGATTAATTGGGATCGGAAAGTTTAGTTATCTCTAATCCCAAGGGAATTGTAGGAATAAGAGAGACTTCCGCGATAAAAAATTAATACATTAAGGTGTTTTGATAGTTAAAATGATCTAGCCCGAAAAGAAATTTTATAGTTAAAAACCTGGTGTTTGATTCGTTATTGAACACACGAGACTTTTAGTAAGTGGGGCTTGCAAATTAACGAAACCACTTATGTGATGCATAGAAGCCATATGTGGTTATATGTGACCATGATGTGAAGACACATAATCCTTTGGTGAATGTGATTTACAATGTTGAAACATTCGCAAGGTCATATGGTGGTTGAACGAAATCGCTAGAAATTATCAAAGCAGTGTGGAAAAGCCCTAACATTGGCTGGCGATCTTTTGAATAAGATGACCCAAGGAGGAAAATAAAACTCCTCATAGAGCCATCCTACAAGTTCTTTTGAATGTGGGGTCGGCGGATTGCAAAGGTAGTAAAAGTAATATAAAAAAAATATCTTTACTAGATGTGCACAATGTTGAAGTGCTATCAATATCTTAAAACTCACAAGAAATAATATATGGAAACTAGAAATACATCTTAATGGAAAGTGTATTTTGTGGAAGTTTCTGTAAGAGATTCTGATTTATCTTAAATGGACTTAAGAGTCAATAAATGAAATCATTAAGGATCAGGGATAAACCAACGAAGGAAACGAGATTCCATGAAATAATTTTTGTGGAAAGTGGTGATCAATAGAGAGATTGATCTACCATGAGTGCAAATCACTAGAGTAAGTATATTTGTGTACTTGATTGGTGTTCTCTAGACATGAGAATGAGTCCAAGGGTGATGGTACTTGCTATCAAGGCTTTGTGAAAGCTAGAAGTACATCTAATGGACCTAAATGGTTATTTGGAGATTTAGATACTAAAATCTGAATAGAGCAAAATGAAAAGCTCAATGCTCCTAAATGACCCATCACGTGACCAAACTAATTGTTGTTTAGCCAGTGATATTGAATCAATGAGTTTGATGAAGGTGGATATGCTAAGGGACATGGAAAATGACCATGTCATTTATATCTTTGAAATGATGATTTTCTCATTGATAGTAAAATTGATACGATGATTGAGTCTCTTGAAGATATGTCGTATTCAATGGAATGACTCTAAACACTATGAGTTACCTTTCCTAAAGGTGAGGTGTCTTTTAAGAAGATAACTCAAGAGTCGTTGATAGTCTGAAGTACTTATTAAAGTGCACATTAGACAATTCTTACAATGGATAGTAAGATGATACACGAGTAATCCAGAAATGATCACTGGAAGCAAGCTGTGTGTGAGACTCGTGGATATGGCTTGAGTTGTGTAGAGAAATGGTTCTCTCTTGCTAGATTCATAGAGGAATCTAAGTTCATTGTGTTGGACAAAAATTGGGAAAGATATACCCTAGGATGACCAAAGCACTTGTATGCTTATTGGTGTAGCGTAAAGCCATATCAATGATGGTGTATCTCGACAAAGACACTTTGCCATTGGATGACTACTCTCTACGAGAATTATCGATGTTGACTACATAAGGTCAATATGATAAGATTTGTGATTCTTTGATGAAAGGATTTAATCGATTTCTTGACGAAGAAATTGAATTGAGAGTTAGTTGAGAACTCATCAAAAGGAATATGACTAAGTCCAATAAATGGTGGGTTACGTACGTGGACACCCAACCTATGTGACAGGAGATCCCAAGATCTAGGTTCAAAGGGACAACTAAACTGCAAAGACCCATCGCGATCACTGTGGGGGTTTCATACCTCATGTCTTATTCCTATGATGAAGAAACAGTGATGTGAATGGAGGTTAAGCATTAAATTTCTTTTAATGATTCAAGGCATCGAGTGTGTAGTACTGGAAAGAGTGCAATAGTTTACAGAACTGCTCAATATCAATATCTATTCATGTGGTGGATTGTTGGAAAATGATGGTTAAAAGGTTGAAATTCATCAACTTTTAGGCATCATTTTGAGTGGGACCTGAATGGATTTTGGGTCGGTGGATGTCATTTTTGGGTTCTCCTCCGCGCGTACTATAAAATTGGCTATTTAAACTGTCAAAACGGATCAAGGGTGAATGAGATATGGGTGTTTGAAATGTCACTCTTGAAAGAGAACAATTAGGCTGAAAATGGCCCAGATTAATTTTTCTCTGGACTGTCCAAAATGCATATGGACCGCATGGAAGTCCCTGGAAGGCCCAAGCGCATAGTATATATGGAATTGCTTGTGTGTAATTCTTAAATAAATATGCGGTTTACCATATTTAATACGATAAAGAATATTTGTGCAAATATATCTTCATTTTCCAGCAGATTTGATTCGAGTATTCATGGAATGTCTCGGATTTGGTGAGTTGTTGATTGAAGAATATTCTTTTCTAATTACAGAAAATCATAATATCATGTTTCCATGATTAGGGTCTCTTAGAGCAGTATAAATAGAGCCTCTAAGTCAGTCAGAAAATTTTGAACCATTTTTCTCAAGTCCCTCATATTCTAAACTTGAGTCTTCTTTCTGTCTTTCTCGAACTTTTCATCTGTTGCTCTGTCGAGGTGATAGTCCTTCGGGCCTTGCGTGAATCCGAGATAACTCTTACGTGTTCATTGTTACCTTCGATGGTTTTACCCTAGGGAACGATGTCCACGACAGGACTCATTCGTTTCAAGGGCAGCGAGTTTACTCATGACTCCATCAATTTGTTATTGATTGAAACGTGATTTATTTCTCCCATGTATTGCTTTAATTATTCATAATTTAAGCTTTTTGATTATATGCCTGAATAATTAATAAAAGTATATTGTTCGCATATGTAAATTGCTTGTTCAATTTTCATTATTTAATTACCGCATGATAAAATCAATATATGTCCAACAATTTAGAATTTTTTGAGCTGGTGTAAAAGCATCTTACTGAGGTAATCTGCCACCATATTTTCTTACCTATATGTGTGAGTGATCTGAATATTTTCCATTTTTTTATTTAACTCCGCAACTAATGGAAAGGATTTCCATGATGCTTTATTTGGATCCGAAATTAATTGCAGAGCTAACATGCAGTCAGTTTCCATAGTGTAGGAGTTGAGGCTCTCCTTAATAGCAAATATCATGCCCTCTTTCAAAGCAATTAATTCTCCATGAAAACTATCATGTGCCATAACTGGTTTTATCAAAGCCTTAATGAAAAAGCCATATCTGTCTCTAATTATTATACCAATACCACATTTTCCAGTAGAGTTTTATTAGGCAGCATCTACATTAATTTTAAAATCATTGCTAGGTTTAAACTAGTGAAAGCATTATTATACCAATACCACATTTTCCAGTAGAGTTTTGTTAGGCAGCATCTACATTAATTTTAAAATCATTGCTAGGTTTAAACTAGTGAAAGCATCTAATCCTAGGTTTGTGTGGTTTTCTTAGAAGAGGTACCAGTCCTAAATTCCCCCATATCATATCAACTTAGGGTTTGTATCAGGGAGGTTTTGTGTAGAAAGTATTAAAAACCTCTTTTTTAATTCTCTCAGCTATGGTCTGAACATCCGGTTTTAAGTTTTCATGAAATAGGCTACTCCTAGCTTTCAAGACATTCCAACAAATAAAAGAGGGCAGAATAGTGATGATGTTATTGTGCAAAGCAGATTCTCTCGATAATATCCAATAAAAGGTTAGTCTTTCTAAAATAGTGTCAAAATGTGGTGGTCTCACTCCAATAATAGTATCACAGGTATTCCATATGGTGGCAGCCAAGACTCATGGTATCTAGGTTAGGGCACACTGGACATTTAGAGGCAAGTGATATATTTCAAAAAAATCATAATATCATCAAAAGGTGAGATAGCATTTGGAAGCTTCCACATGAAAATAGAAAAAAATAATTGGTATTAGAGGATTCCAAACCTTTTTTAGAATTCTGATGGCTAGCATTGCTTTAGTTACCATCTCATATACATATTTGAAGGTAAAAACACTTATGGTTGATGGCATCCAAATCATCCTCTCCTCTCTGTATGTGTGTGTCTCTAGTTCCTGCAACATTGAGAATATAGGGTTAGGAATATCTTGGAAAGCCTAAATCAAAGTAGATTTGTTCTGCACAAATTGAGCAATGGTGGTTTGAGGGGGGCACTGAATTATAGGTATCAATTGAGATCATGTCCTTAAGGGGACCAAATCCTTTCCAGTTAGAGGTAAACAGATTAGCTAACCCCCTTCCATGGATGATTATGGTGTGGTTTTCAGCTAAACTGTTGATAGCAAGAATCCTTTTCCAAGTCTGTGACTTTCTATGACTAGGATGAATTGACCACATGAATTGTGCAAAAAGGGTCTCTCCTTGCTGAAATGTCCACCAAAGTTTGATGGAAAAAGTCAGGATTAGGTCAAGTATGTTCCTAAGGCATATTCCTTTTTAATCTACAGGAAAATTCATATTTTTTAGGCTCTTCCATATTTTCTTGCTACCTGTCTGAGTTTCCCCTCAGAAGAAAAGTGTTAGGTTTCTTTTTAAATGGGTGATTACTGTTTTAGGTGGCACCATTACTGCCCAAAAATGTTGTGGGACAGAGTACATTACAGATTTCATTAGAGTTAGTTTACGAGCTTGACTCAACCACTTAATTTTCTAGGATTTTAACTTCTTATCATACATTTCCAGAATAGGCTGAAAATGTATTGCTCTAGTCTGGCCAGTATAAATAGGACATTCTAGGTATTTAAAAGAAAAAGTTCCTTTTGTCATGCCCAATGAGTTTTTAACAAGTTTCTGTTTTGCTTTTGAAGCATTTTTACCGATGAAAAAATTACTCTTGTCATAGTTATTTTTTTTTGGCCAATGGATTTTTTCAAAAACCTGAAGAAAAGCTTTAATTCTCTTAATAGTTAGCTTAGTGGCTAGAAGAAAAAGTATAGTGGCATCAGCATAACATAAGTAAGAGACTGTGATAGCGTTTGCAGGCAGTTTAAAAGGCCTCATTTTATTATTTGAGAAACAGTAAGATAAACTCCTAGAAAAGGCTTCAGAGAATAAATTGAAAAGAAGTGGAGAAAGAGGGTCTCCCTGTTTGATTCCTCTGGTCACCTGAAAGAACCTTGCAGGTTTAGAGTTTATTATAACATAAAACCAAGCACTGGAGAGATTAGAGATTATGAGCTTAATGAAATCAAATGCAAAACCATATTTTCTGAGTATTGCCTTTAGAAAAGACTATTTGATTCTGTCAAAAGCCTTTGCTAGATGTAATTTCAGCATACAATTTGGAGCCCCTTCTTTGTTATTTAAATATCTTGCCATTTATTTGAGATGGATAACATTATCCGTAATCTCTTTGCCCTTGAGAAAGACGGACTAATTTTGTGAGATCAATTTTGGCATCAGGGCTGTGATTCTCTGAACTAAGAGTTTAGACAAAATTTTGCTGGTGAAATTAGAGAGGGATATGGGTCTATAATCTGAGAAGGAAATTGGTATTTTCATCACCTTCCTTCAGCCATTTTAGGTTTGCTTTTTGTTTCCAAAAAATATTTTCTTCTCTTAAAGCTCTAAGGAACAAAGCATTCCTCCTGTTATGCTCATTGTAGACCTGAACATAAGTACTACTCTTATAAGCTATTTCATGTACTCTCAATTCCTCTTCAACCTTTTTAACATTATCATTTATGTCACCAAATGTGTCTTTACTCCATATTTTAATGTCTGCCTTCAGTCTTTTCAGTTTTAAGAAAAAGCCTATCATGCATGTTTCAGCTAATGGTTGAGACCAGTTTTGTAGAATAACATTCTTTAAATCTGGTCTTGTCATCCAAACATCCATAAAATTGAAAGGTTTGGTGTTGATGGGATTTTTCTTCCAACTGTTAGAAGTAGAAGGCAGTGGTCTGATGTGTGTTTATTCAGGGTATGCACAAAACTATGGAAAGTTTTCTTTCCAGTCATAGTCCCCTAAAGCCCTATCTAATCTTTCCAGAGTTGGATTCCTCCTCATGTTTGACCAGGTGAAAGTGTTACCTGTTGTGAATAAATGTATTAGCTAATTATGGGATATAAAACTTGAGAATTCTCTTATGCTTTTCAGACTTGGTTTTCTAGGTCCTTTATATTCCCTAATGGTATTCATGGCATTGAAATCCCCAATTAACAGTTTATTCACATCTTGGTGTGTGGAATTTTCATCCCATGGGTATTTCCTACTTTTTCTGTCAGTAGAATCATGTATAAAGTATGTGCACATAATGTATTGAAGATTGATGAACTAATTATAGCTTTGGTGTACTGATTAGTTTCAGAACTGATGTTTGAGTTCCACATTAGCCAAATATTGTTAGTATTTGAGCTATGGTGGAAATCAAAATTCAGCTTAATCATGTAGCTGTCACACTGATCATGACTGTATTTAGGTTCCAGTATACATAGTACCTGAATCCTATAAGTTTTGACTAATCTTTTCAGCCCGTCCATAGATGTATCTAACCCTCTTAAGTTTCAAACTAGAAATTTTGAGTTAAGTGTGTTTATCATGGGATCAGGTCATATTTACTTTTTGAAGAGGATCTCAGGTTCATTTTGTTAAGCTTGTTAAATAAAGTTCTCTTCCTAGTGGACTTTTCAGGTATCCTAATTGGCTGTGGGTTTGAAAAACTTACCTGTTCCAACTGAAACTCTCTAGTACTTAAGTCATAGTTGTTTCCTGTATCCGAGTCATCTTCAGCCCTTAAGATCATATACTTGTTTGAGCTTTGTTGGCTTGACCTGCAAGATGGAGAGTGATATGGGTTAACATTATGTTATGAGTTTGGGATGATACATGCTAGATCATCTTTGGACAGTATTTCTGGTCTAGTGCTTTTTTGTGTTGATAAGATGATCAGTTCTTGATTATTCTTCTCCTGGTTCTTCTAAACATCATTTATGGCATTAGCAGGCTCTTGAATGTTTGCTTGATGATGAGAGCCGTTCAGAGTAAAAGGAGAACCATGTTCCTACTGTGAATCCTCATTATTTTGTGGGGTATTCTCTGGCTGGATAACAGATTCTGTCTCCCCATTTGCCTTACACTCCAAATCAATACAGTCCATATCTGAATTATGTGGAGTTTGGCCAGCTAAATTGCCCTTGTTTGGGTTGTTTTTAGAGATCAACTATTGAGTGTTCACATCTCTTTGATTATGTGATACTGTGATGCCTGGTGTATTTTGTGTTTTACCTTTATTCACCACTTTCCAATTACTCATTTTTTCCAAATCCACAGGTGAACTCCTAACTATATCAGCAGACATAGGCTTTTCCACAAACTTCATAGCTGTTTTTACAGTTTTCAAACCAAGGTTTTCAATTCTACATCTAGACTTGTCATGGCCAACTTTTCTTGCAAAACGAATAGTATAAAGGTGGGTTTTCATACTCGATACTATATTTATCATTGTCCAGAGTAGTGCCTAACCTGGTATGGCTTAAAAGTTGAGTCTGGAGGTCCACCTGAATACATATTTTGAGTGTTGGTAGTTTTGTGAGCCTTTCTGTAGCCTGATCCGTTTTGATGAATCTCCCTATCTAGTTTCCAATTGCTTCAATCGCAAGAGTGTTGTAGTAGTACAGGGGCATCCCGCGTATAGTTATCCATGCTTGGACTATCGAAGATTCAGTGTTTGGTTTGAAGTCCTTCGTCCACCGGAGTACCTTCATAGTTATTCCATTAGGTGAACATACCCCTTTTATCCAACATCTTTAGAAATCCTCCTTGTCTTGAAATCTGATGAGGATATTTTTGAAATCCAAAGCACCCAGTTGGTACCTGCCATTGAAACCAACAGTTTTAATATCCGATTCGATCTTTTCCATCGCTGGCCAACCTTTCAAAAAAATTTTGATGAGGCCATTTGTTTATTGACTGGAGAGTTCAACAACTTGTTCCAACGAGAATGGAACGGATGTTTCTCCCTTGAAGTGCAAAGTAGGTGTAAGGTTAGGGGTAGATGGAAGCAAGGTAGTAATTGGGGGTTTTTTTATTTGTAGGGCTTGAGCAAAGCTTTTGATGTGTGATGCCGCCATAGCGGAATGAGGTTGTGACCTAAGCCCATTTAGGCCCTATCCAGTTCAGCTGAAACAGAGCTGAGTTGAGTTGAGCTGAATTTATTAAAGTTGAGAAGAGCTGAAAAGAGTTGAGAAGAGTTGAGTTGAGAAGAGTTGAGTTGAGTTGAGTTGAGCTGATTGGAGTTGAGTTGAGCTGATTGGAGCGGAGCTGAACTAATTGTATCCGAACTAAATTGAATTAATTGTAGAGAAACTAAACAGAATTAATTGTCGATGAACTGAAATGAACCATAATTAACTAAACTAAATAGAAATGAAATGAAATGAATCTAATTGAACTTAACTGAGTCAAACTAAAATGAAATGAATCAAATTAACTGAATCAAACAAAACTGAATTGAAACAACTGAACCGAACTTATTCAAACTAAATTGAACTGAATCAAATTAAACTAAATTGAATCAAAATGAAACGAACAACATCAAAATGAGCCCAACTGGAAAAAATTGAAGTGGAATGAATCACACTGAACCAAAGAAAACTAAACTGTATAGAGTGTAACTGAGCGGAACTAAATTAAACTGAACCGAGCTGAATCAAACTGAACCGAACTGAATCAATCTTAAATGAACAAAAAATAATTAAAGGAAGATAACGGTTAAATTATATTGCATATTAATAATTAAAAATAAATTATGATATAAATAATAGTGCATGTGAATTAAATAATATATTTAAAAATTTAATATTTGATGTAAATTCTATGATGTAATTATATAATTTAAAACTTGAATCTATCGAGTTTGAAGTGAAATGACATATAATCTTTATAATGGAAAATATTTTACAAATATAATAAATATAATTATTAATAATATGAAGTTTATGTGAAACATATTAAAATTATTAATTAAATGTGTGTAGGAAATAAGGAACGCGGCACTACAAATTTAGGTTGGACAACAAAGTTTTTAAAATCAAACTACTCCAAATACATCATACCACAACCGTATAATAATTCGACATGTTACTACAATATACAACATCATAGCATTAGAGATGATCTACTCACATTAGTGTTTGTAGTATGAATGCAAATGAAAGTATGCACACGATGTATACTTTCATAATTTACCTCACTAATTAATATTTTAGATAGAATTAATCTGAAAGTGATAATTATCTATTTTTTCTCATTATTTACATGGTTTTTATCGTATTCAATCCTAGTAAAATTCATAATTAAAATTTAAACTCAAGTGAAACTTATTAATTAAATAATATTAAAATAAATATTTTAAAATTTCATGATATTTAACAATTTGATAATAATGAATAATATAATTATTAGACCTGATTGAATTGATTGAAGTTGAGAAGAGCTGAGCCAAGAAGAAATGAGAAAAACTTAGAAGAGTTGAGAAAAGATTAGTTGAGTTGATTGGAGTTTAAATAAATTGAACTGGACTGGGTTTTAGTATGTAAGGTTTGGTTGTTTTTCTAGCGAGAGAATCTGTATTTTTAGCCGTTATCATTGAATGTAGTTTGGGGAAGATGAACAGTAATCAGGGAGAGAGTAGAGAACGATTTTCGATTCTGTCGATCTCACGGTGTTCTTGAAAACTTCTTAAATTTTTAGTGTCTCTAAATTTTGGTGATTAGGGCACAATGTCTGCAACCCTAGTTACCGACCTACGTCCCCTGCTTCATTGTCTCCCTATTTATTTATTTATTTATTTCTCTTGAGAAATTGAGGACTAGGAACAATGAATCAATGATGCATGTGAATTGGGATGAAAGGAATTGGGTTTAGTACTAGGAAATGATTAGTAGACAGAATCTGGGGATAATTATTGTATATTTTTTAAATTAAAATACTTCATCTCCCATCATAAGATGAAATTGCACTGTATTCATTTAGTTCAAATTGACTAATTTGAACTATAAGATTCTATTGATGTATTATCATGTGACAAAGTATTATATTTTTCTAGATGTGTATTTTAAACATATTAATTTTTTATAATTTTTAGTTATACATAATTAAATATATTAATGATCAAATAGTTTTTTAGTTAACTGTCAAAAGTATAAGTGTGCAATATATGGTGGGACAGAGGGATATAATTTTCTTTAATAAAAATATTTTTGATTCATTTTAATTGGTTCATTTGATTTCAACTCAAATTAGACGAACTAGAAGTTATTTATAATACTTCATCATAAACTCTGCCCTCACTGCCCCTTTTCGTTTCCGCCCTTCTGTATTTTTTTTTCCACTTTTCTTTTTTCCATCCTCCCGTTATGGGAGATGGGGGAAAAGTAATTTTTTTAGTTGATATTCTTTTAATGTTCATGTTATAGAAAGTGTGGATTTTTCTCCATACATTAATATTATTCTTCGACCAGGTAGATTGGATTGTTGTGTTCATGTTAATCACTAAATCTAATTGCTCATGTTAATGTATTTTTTTCGATCTAGTTTTACAGATCGTGTGTTCATGATTTCGTCTGTGTTTCCCTTTTAGGAGTCCTAGTCTTGATCTGTACTTTCAAGGTGTTTACGATTTGGACAACATAGATAGTGTTTTGGATCAAGTGATGTTACTGTTAGAATAAATCAGATTGCTAATTAGATTATGATTACAGTCCTTTCTTTATTTTACCTCTATTGTAATCTCTCTATATATTCAGTTCACCAATATAGAAATATTCACGGTAAATCACTTTATCATGGTATCAAAGACTCTTCTTATCCAAACCCTAAAACCCTAGCCTCTCTTCTTATTTTCGGCCACCTCCTCTCTAATTTTTCTCTGGCGGTCGCGCGTGTAATACTATCTCCCTTCCGATTCAAAAATTCCGACGTCCCTCTCCTCTATCATGGCTCAAGAAAACTCGCCTACTATACTCTGCTCTAGATGATGCAAATTAAACTCACTCCATCAAATTATCTTCTCTAGAAGCGTCAAGCTGGTTATATTCTTCATCCTCAATGTCTGTATGGATTCATTGATGGAACCAAATCTCGTTTGACTTTCCCACCACCACCGCCTGTTCTCTCCTTTGCCTTAACAATCTCAACTCCTCCAGGTGGTAGCAAGGTTGATCCCAAAGTTGCTTATCAGAAAGCAAAAGATGAGAATCATCAATGGGTTGATAAAGATCAACGTGTCTACAATCTACTATTTTCCTCTCTCGCCGCTGAAGTTCTAGCGAAACTCCCAGATTGTGCCACCTCCAATAAATCTGTGACAATCTTGCTCTCATCTATCAGAACAACAGTGCCTCCACCATCCTCCGTCTTCGTGCATATGCACATGGTATTCGTAAGTTAGGTAATGTTCATGAACTTCATCTAAAATTTAAGGAGATATTTGAACAATTGTCTGTCATGGGTAATCCGATTTCAAATTTTGATAAAATCGTATGGTTTTTTACTGCTCTTGGTCCTGAGTATAAGGATTTTTCCGCCCCTTTGACTAATAATGTACCTACTCTGTTATATGCGGATGTTCTTGCCCGTGCCAAAAACCACAAGGCTTTTTTGTAAAATTTAGAGGAACAATCAAGATCAGCCACCGGATTAGTGGCATTTTAGACCAGCAGCCAACCTCAAGCCGGGCGCGCGTGGGATCACGCACCGACTCAAGATGGCCGCCCATGGCCTTCACACGGTGGCTGCGACGGCAGATTTGGCGGCAGGCACTGCGATTGGCAGCCTCAGTTGGCTTCTCAGGTAGCTGGTCCAGTCCCTGGCTGCAGTCGTCCTCACTACTCCTGGTGTGGGTGGCTCAGTCACTATGCTGTGACGCATTATCAGATGCAGGCCTAGATAGGTCGTCCAACAAGTATACATTTGGTAGAAAATTATCACTCCTATCAGCAGTTGGAGCCATCTTCCTAAGTGTCAGACTGGTTTATTGATTCCGGTGCAACTAGTCATATGGCGCCATCTGCCTCAGGCCTAGACAGTGTTACTCCATATACTGGTAAATCTGGCGTTCTTGTTGGTAATGGTGCCTCTATCATGATTCTCATATTTGTGATTCTAGAGTATATGAGAATTTTCATTTTTTTGATGTTCTGGTTGTGCCTGATATTGCTAAGAACTTATTGTCCATTAGTAAGTTAACCAGAGATATGGATGTGTTGATTGCATTTAATGATATACTCTTTGTGATTCAAACAAAGTAACTAGGGTCATCGTGGGCCGGGGGCACAGTGAGGGCGGACTTTATGTTTTGGACCGGGGAGATGCAGCATTTGTTTCAGTTTTACAGCAGAAGAAGAGTCGAGCTTCATATGAGTTGTGGCATGCGCTCCTAGGTCATGTTCCTAGTGCAAATTATTTCCAGTTTGAATAAGTCTAGATTGCTTTCATTTTCTTATTTGTTGCCCAAACCGCATACCTGTGCCCCCTGTGCTATGGCGAAAGGTCAACAATTGGGTTTTGTTGAGAACCCTAAACGTGGTGAGCATGTTCTTGATTTGATACATTGTGATTTGTGGGGTCCCTTCCCAATTTTATCTGGAAATGGTTTTTCATATTATGCTTTATTTGTGGATGATTTTTCTAGATTCACCTGGCTAGATCCTCTTCATCGCAAATTAGATTTTGTTGATACTTACTTTCAGTTTGAGGCATTTGTTGAAAACCAATTTTCTTCAAAAACTAAGGTTTTTCAAAGTGATGGTGACACTGAATTTTTGAACACTCAACTTAGATTTCATTTTAAGGCGAAAGGTATGTATCATCAGGAGCAAAACAGGTGCGCATAATGCAAGCATTGCCATGTGGTGGAAATGGGCCTTACGATGTTGTTTCATTCACACCTATCGATTTCACGATGGGATGAAGCGTTCACGGCGGGTGTCTACATTACCAATCGTTTACCTACTCCAGTATTTCAGGGATCGACACCTTATCGACTTCTTTATCACTAGGATCCCATTTATGGAAAATTTCATCCATTTGGTTGCCGATTTGTTTCTTTTGTTCATTCATTTACTGATCATAAGTTGTCTTCCTGCAACATTCCATGCATTTTTATTGGATACAGTTCTCAGTATAAGGGTTTTTGGTGCATTGACCCTTCTACCGGCAAGGTTCATGGTACTCGACATGCCCAGTTTGACGAGACGTATTTTCCATTAGCTCCAGCTAAGGTACTGGTTCTCCATCTTCAATGTTGGATGTCTTGGCTTTTATTGATCCTGATTGTGTGTCAGCAACACTGGATTCTCCGCCTGCCTCGAGGTCTTCATTGCTCGGATTTCTTTTCGCCGACGAAGAGCCGAGCCAGTTGGCTGCTCTCTGAGCCAAACCAATAAGACTAGCCAGCGGCCCTTCACCAGCGACTCGCTCAGCTGGCACACTACAATGCTGGCCAGCCCTGTGATTGGATCTGGGTCAGTTTCTTCTCGGTTGGCCCCCTATGTCGGCCTCTGGTTAGTGCATCGATCCCACCGCCTCCGAGATCATCAAGGATGGTTACTCATTTTCTACAAGTGTTATTCAACAACATGATTATTCATACATTTATGCTCACAATCTTCTTGCAGCTCTTCTTGCTCAGATATAGCCGACTAATTATCGTTCTGCACTTCAGGATCCTTCTTGGGTTTCTGCAATGGATCAGGAGATGGCAGCTGTTCGCAGTCAGTATACTTGGTGATGTGTGTTAATTATGTTATTTATTTTATTGGGATTAACTGTGATTTTACGGGATTAATGTGCACTTCAGGTATTTTATTTGTCACGGATAACAGTTTTTGGGCTTAAGAGAAATTAGGAGGAAGTTGGTGAGAAGTATTAAAATTATGGCAAAAATAAAACAATCAAAATCTGTGCAGAATTATTTCGGACATGACAAAACCGTGGAGCATATTTTGGAGACATTTTGGTGCAGATTTTGAGATATTTTAGAACTGATA
The DNA here is from genome assembly GCA_037428765.1 of Rubia yunnanensis. Classification (NCBI taxonomy): domain Eukaryota; kingdom Viridiplantae; phylum Streptophyta; class Magnoliopsida; order Gentianales; family Rubiaceae; genus Rubia; species Rubia yunnanensis. The sequence continues at coordinate 74,224,320 of CM075067.1, forward strand.
TGGTGCAAATTTTATGAGATATACATGGAGATATTTTAGAGATATGAATAGATTGAGATTCTTATCCCTTATTTAGATAAGGATAAGATTAGATTCAAATTGGGAGTGGATTTAGATGATCTTTTAGGCTGAACCTTTCCTCTATATATAAGAGCCATCAGTTTAGATATTATTTTACGCACTTTTTAGCTTAGAATTAGTTCATATTTTCGCAGATATTATTTTTCTAATTATTTTCCAATTCTGGTCTGCCGCAGAGAATCCAGTTTGCCCAAACATAACCCAGTTTTTGGGAATAATTTCTTTTCGTAGTTTAATTGAATATCATGTTTTCAGATTATTTCTTTTTCAATTTTTATATACATATCATGAGTAGCTAATTCATATATTGGCAGAGAAAAATAAATGTTAATTTATAAATCGTGAGGCCTGATTGCATTATAATTGATTCTTGCATGTTCTTGATTGTTCTTGGTTGAATTTTATTTCTAATATGTTTAAGCCTGATCAACTTAAATGTTTTTAGAATATAGCTTTCCAATTTCCGCCAATACGTAATTGTTGGATGGGATTAGTAAGTAGCACATTCTTGTGAAAAATAGCTAACTAACTAAGATTGTAATAGCAAGATAGGGAATAATTGAGTGTGCATTACTATTTGCTTTTACTTTGGTAATTGCTATATCGAGTTCTTTTAATACTTAATGCTATCAAAATATGTTATGTTTTAGCGAATACTTTCTGGGAACATTTTCGTAAGGGACACAATTAATTAATTATAATTAGTTGACTGTCGATAAAGTAAGAAAGAATTGGAGGGGGGTTAAGCGTACCTACTTCCCTATAACAAGTAGATGTGTAGGAATTGATTCATTATTGCGCCTATGATCGATATTAACCAGCATGAGTTATTCTTAGCCAATACCATTAATTTATATATTTATTTATCATTATTTAGAGTCATCATTTTCATTGTTAGTGCTAGTAAAATCACTAAATTTGAGACGTGGTGGCATCACCAAAAAGGTTTTTTAAATTCGTAAAAAATAATTATTGATTATTGCTTTTGCTCCTCGTGGGATCGACTTTACCTACCATTGTACTGATTCGTATTAATCTAAATATGCAGGTTATTTGGCAAGTTAACGACGCTCACCACTTGGGATCTTGTTCCTTGACCTTCGGACGCCAACATTGTTGGGTCCAAATGGGTTTATCGATTGAAGTATAGACCAAATGGTTCGGTGGACCGCCATAAGGCACGCATGGTCACTTAGGGTTTCTCCCAGATTCTCAATTTTGACTTGGACCACTCTGTCAGTCCTGTGGTTAAGGCCTCCATAGTTTGGATCGTTCTTGCTATTGCCACCATGCGAGCTTAGCCTCTTCATTAGTTGGGCGTCAAGAATGCTTTTCTCAACAGTGTTCTTAATTCTCTAGTTTTTAAGGTTGCAACATGTTGGCTACATGGATCCCGCTCATCCAGACTATGTTTGTTGTCTGCGTAAGGCCATTTATAGTCTGAAACAGGCACCCTCTGCATGGTTTCAGCGCTATTATGTGTATCTGTCTCAGCTTGGTTTTCATTGCAGTTCTGCTGATACATCGTTATTTGTGCTATCTCGTGGTTCGTTATTTCTTTATCTGCTTAAATATGTTGACAACATCATCTTGCTTGGGAATGACTCTACCCTTATTCAGCAGTTTGTTGATCGTACCCATCAGGAGTTTTCCATCAAGGTTTTAGGTGCGTTACATTACTTTCTTGGCCTAGAAGTCACGCCTACTGCATCAGGACTTCTTCTGGGACAAGCAAATTATGCTCAAGATATTTTCTTTCAGGCTGGTATGTCGGATGCAGTGCCTATATCTACTCCATTTCTGCCGAATTCCCAGCTTCATAGCAGTACAAATCCTCATTTCAAGAATCTGATGCTTTATCGGTCTTTAGTTGGTGCTCTCCAGTATCTGACCATTACCCGTCCAGTCTTAGCATTTGCGGTCAACTCGGTCACTCAGTATCTTTAGGACCCCCGGGAGGATCATTTTTGCAATCGTCACCCGGATTCTCCGCTATGTTCGAGGGACTTTGCATTTTGGTCTCAGTTTTCGTGCTGCTTCTTTGCCTGAGGTGCAGGGTTACTCTGATGTTGATTGGGAAATTTTTGGATACTTGTCGTTCTACCTATGGTTATGTTGTCTTTTTAGGCAGTAACTTGGTTTCTTAGAGTGCGAAGAAGCAGCCCACAGTGTCCAAATCCTGCACGGAGTCGAAGTATCGAGCTCTGGCTAATACTGCATCCGAGGTTGTTTGGATGACTCATTTGCTTTGTAATCTTCATGTTCATCTCTTTGGTGTGCCTCTTCTGCTTTGTGAAAACAACAGTGCGATCTTCTTAGCTCATAATCCAGTGGCTCACAAGCGGGCGAACCACATTGACATTGATTACCATTTTGTTCGCGAATTGGTCTTATCTGGCAAGTTGCGCATTGCTCATATTCTCACTTCTCTTCAGATTGCAGACATCTTCACCAAGGGTCTCTCTCGTCCATTGTTTGAGTTCTTTATACCCAAGCTTTGTGCCTCTGAGAATCCGACGCTTCACTTGAGGGGGGTGTTAGAATAAATCAGATTACTGATTAGATTATGATTAGTATGATTAAAGTCATACCTGATTTTACCTCTATTGTAATTGAATTTTAGTTTTACCTCTTTCTCTAGTAGTTACTAGTGTGTTCCAACATGACTAGTCTAACCAAGTGCATAATAACGTAAAACGTAAAGAACACATGACTTGGTTACGCAGTTAGGTGTAATCCACCTACATCTGCAGGGCCTGGTCCAGTTCAGAATGAATCCACTAATTAGAAAGATACAGTACAGAGTACAGTTTACAAAATACTTATCTTTGCTAACTATATAGTGTGAATTCTGCTAGCTCCCCTAGCTACCGATCCGCCTTGATCAGACTCCCTCTGATCTCGAACTCCGTCGATGCTGGATCTCCTCCTCCCGAGGAATTAAGGTTTCTGATTCTGAACTTTGTGTGACAGGTCAGGTGTGTTGGAACACAGTAGTCTGACTATTTGCAATTCTCGAAAATCTCAAAAATCTGTATGCAAATTTTTGCTCTATTAAATCCGTGAGTATGCAACCGTGTTTGTCCCAATTTATATCTATGAACAGATTGGAATACTCCTTGATTATCTCCACAATATTCCTATTCCAAATATACTTCTTGAAGCATATCCAAATCCCATAAATAAAGGGATTTACCTAATATCAATCTATCCCATATATTCGAATATATCATCTCCTTATAAGTAGAGATTTTCCATAAATCAATTATGCTTCACACGCCTGATATACATAGCCAAATATACGACTTCCATAAGTTATAAAATACTCCAATATTTCGGCTTTGATTTCCATAAAACCTTGGCGTTAATATTCTGTATCAGCATGTTCCAACATGGAATGTTTTCTTGTTCAAAATAAGTTCACACAAAATTGCCAATCAAATATTCACTTGCAAATCCCTTGACTTTACAATCTCCCCCTTTGGCATTTTTGTGGACCCATAATATTTTGGACATGTAATTCCAACGAAAACTTCCAGCTTCAATATCATACACTTGCATCAACATAATACCAGAATTCTCTTAAGCATGAAATCCGAAAACCAGAAACCAGAAATACATGACATCCAAAACATACACCCAAAATTACGTCCATATTGAATAAAACATTCAAATTTAAAACCAACATCCAAAATCATCCAAAATCACTCCCCCTAGGACCACACACAGGGCCAAAGCCAACATAAAAAACATCAAAAAACAACAGCAACCAGCAGCAATCAGTAATGCTCCCCCTGCATTAGTCATAAGAATCAATCTTCCAATCGGGAATTCTCGGCCTCCAGACTTGTTTTCTCCGCCTCCAAAGCAGCCATTTGAATACCTATAGCACCAAGTCGGGCATTCAGAACCATCAGCCTAGCCTCCTTTGCTGCTGCTGATGAAGAAGTCGATCCAGATGGTTTCCACGGAAGATCCTGCACATGCCTTAGCCTAAATGTCTTCTTGTTAGGCCTTAGAAACTCTGTATCAATCACAACATCCGAGGCCTTCCCTTTTACTTTTGCACTCTTGGCTAGTGTAGAGACCAGAGCAGGGTAGATGATGGCATCATTGACTTTGGGAGCAGTAGCTTGTCTGACTAAATGCTGTTGAATAAGTAGTCCAAGGTTAACCTCCTTCTGTGTTCCAACACAGTACAACAGTTTAGCCATTTCCCTTGTCAAGGCTGTGGTATTAGTAGAGAGCAACCAACAGTGTACAACCACCTGATATAATCCAAAGAATCTTTAAAAAAAACAGGATGCTTGAGAATATCCAGTCGCTTGCCATTTAACCTTATAACCACCAGAGATAACAGATACTATTTCATTGTCAGAAATTCCCAGGTTTTCAGAAAAGACTCCCTCTGTCTCAGGTGTCTTCAGACCCAAAAATGTGTTGATTCTTGAAGCAGAGACATCTATGATCTTGCCCCGTACATATACCCTACCATACCATAGGGAGCTTATCTCTAGATTACCAGTCGTGAGTTTTGAATATACCTCAAGTACAACCTGTCTGTTGTATTGTAGTTGGATCGTTGCTGCAGTAGTCATGCCAATCACCTTTAGATAATCTGAGAAGCCACTATCCTTATAGGCTTTTAAATCCAAAGGCCTTTCTGCTACAAACTTCTTCTCGGAGAAAAAATCTCCCATCTCTTCACCTTTTTCATCATAATATACAGCAGAATACGCTTTGCTGACAGAATGGGGGGTAAAACTTTCTTTTCCTTGTTGTCATGCCTTCTCTTGCTCCTCTTTGCTTGAGCAGAATCCTTGGCTTTAGTAGCCTTTCTTTATCCTTTTGCCATCTGATAGACTTCATCCAGTACTTCATCACTAGAATATGCCAAATTAGGAATATCCTATGCTGGAACACACCCTGATCCTCCAGCATCCCTATCAACATGAAAATCACCATCATCTGGACCTCCTAGATCATTATCAGAATCTAAATCCATAAGATCAGGTTCACTCCTCTGTGTTGGAATACTATCATCACTATCTGATAGTTCAATGATGATGGGCTTTCTCAATTCTTCCATCCTTTTGGAAGAATTCAAATCATAGAATCCCACCTGAAACTTGTCTCTGTTTCTCACAACTTCTCTTCCAGACATCTCACGGTCATTTATCTCTCTCAAAACAACACAACTCGGCAATGGAATATAGCAATGCACATAGAATCTGTCTTTTTCCCTAAACTCGGCATATCTTCCCATCACAAATTTCACAGTATGTTTCTCAAGTCTCCTTATTTCTCCTATGTTCTCTGTCACTAACTCCTTAACTTTAACCGTCAAATATTCTCCTCTAATCCTCTTGATCTTTCTTAAATCTACGGCAACTCTGTTAGCCTCAAGCCACTCAAAGATTTCATCCACACTCTTACATTCAATACCCATGAATTTTAATGGACAAGGGTCAGGACCAGTTACCATGGGTTTCTTCTTCTTGGTTCCAGAAGATTTTTCTTAAGCATCAGATTCAACTTTGGCTATCTCCTCAACCTCTGCATTCTCTGTGCTTCCTCCGATCTGAACTTGATTTTCTTCTACATCTCTAACAGCTTGATAAACATATTTTCTCTGCTCAGCAACCAATACCAATTCCAAATCAGTTGAAACTTGATCTTCCTTCATGATTTCTGATGCCTCTGCTTCATGTGCAGGGGAATTTGGAGTTGACATTCTTTAAACCAATATTGCGATAGAGGAGAATTGTGAAAGCAAAAATTTACGGCAGGGTTTTGGAGAGCAAAAATTTTGGCCGAGAGTAGAGGAATCCGAGAGGATTTCTGACAAGTTTGAATCCCACTTTTACTCTTCATCTATTCACCTCTTTTCCCGCGAAGTCCCTTTTCAGATTTCCCAAACTTGTAATGATGGCACTTTCTCCTCTTGTCAAATCAAGTTGTCATGCCACAAATAACTTCCAACACACAATACTAACCATCTCCTATTTTTGTACACCTTTGCTTCCTTCCATTTTTTTGTTCTTTTTCGATTTTGCTAAACAAAAATAATCAAAAGAAATATTTACAAGAAAGAGTAATTATGGTAAAAATTACCTCTGATTTGACAAACACTTAAGTGTTGTCGAAGGCTCTCAAAAGAGGTGGCATCCAACGGCTTTGTAAATATATCAGCAAATTGCTCGTGTGTTGGAACATAGGCTACTTCCACTTCCTTTCTTTCAACCAGATCTCTAATAAAATGATGTCGTATGTCAATATGTTTGGTCCTCGAGTGTTGAACTGGATTCTTCGAAATATCGATAGCACTTGTGTTGTCACATAAAATCTTCAAGGGGCCTTGATGAATTCCATAATCTTTCAACATTTGTTTCATCCATAATAATTGTGCACAACAACTCCCTGCTGCAAGATACTCTGCTTCTGCAGTAGATAGAGAGATCGAGTTCTGTTTCTTGCTATACCAAGACACCAAATTTGTTTCAATAAAGAAACATCCACCTGTGGTACTTTTTCGATCATCAGCATTACCAGCCCAATCAGAATCACTATACCCAAATAGCTCAGAATCTTGACTCTTAGAATACCAAACACCATACTAGAAGTCTCACTTACATGTCTAATAACTCTTTTAACTGCAGTGAGATAAGATTCCTTAGGATCAGCTTGAAACCTCGCACATATCCCAACACTGAAACATATATCTGGTCTACTGCGGTTAAATACAATAAGCTTCCAATCATGCCTCTATATAACTTCTGATCGACCGGAACTCCTTTTTCATCCTTTACCAGTTTATCAGAAACTCCCATAGGAGTTCGAACTGCTCGAGCACTACTGAGTCCAAATTTTTTAATCAAATTTAAGGCATACTTACTTTGATTTATGAATAGACCATTCCGTCCTTGTTTGACTTGCAATCCCAGAAAGTAAGTTAACTCTCCAACCATGCTCATTTCGAATTCAGATTGCATAATGGTGACAAAATTCTGTACCGTAGATGGTGAAGTAGAACCAAAAACTATGTCATCAATATAAATTTGAGCAATCAGAAACATTGAAGCCTTGTCAATCACGAATAAAGTGCGATCTACTCCCCCTCGACGATAACCTTTCTGAAGAAGAAAGGTATTAATTCGTTCATACCATGCCCTGGGTGCCTGCTTTAGTCCGTATAAAGCCTTCTTGAGACGATATACATGATGTGGATAATGAGGATCTTCAAAGCCTTTAGGTTGTTCCACATATACTTCTTCATTCACCACTCAATTTAAAAAGGCACTCTTGACATCCATTTGATACAAAGTAAAGTTCAAAGAGCAAGCAATAGCTAGTAGAATTCGGATAGATTCTAACCTGGCAACTGGCGCAAAGGTTTCATCAAAATCAACACCTTCCATTTGTGTATATCCTTGAGCTACAAGTCTAGCTTTGTTTCAAGTGACTAAGCCGTCTGCATGTGACTTATTCTTGAAGATCCATTTCGTACCAATGACATTAGTGCCTTTGGGACGAGGAGTAAGGTACCAAACATCATTCCTTGTAAACTGACCAAGTTCATCTTGCATTGCAGCAATCCAATACTCATCAAGTAAGGCTTCTTTATAGTTCTTGGGTTCAATTAGAGAGACAAAATAGTGTAGTCCAGCCAGTCATCGGTAATCAACTCAAGGCACTGATCGAGTACTTCTCATGGTGGAACCGGGTTGGTCATGTGTTGGAACATGGGTGCCAGTAGCGGGGGACTGTGTTCCAACATGGTCAGCTTCGGCAGAGTTAGGATTCTTTTGCTCATTTGATCTAGCACGTTGATGAAGGTCAGAGTCAACTGATGGATTTTCTTTGTCTGAGTTTTGAGACTGTGTTGGAACATGAGTGTTGCTAGGTTCTTCCTCTACACCTTCTGGATGTTGTTCCTTCTCTGAATCATCCACAATAACATTTATGGATTCCATGAGAGTGTTGGTTCGATGATTAAAAACTCTATAGGCACGGCTGTTGATGGAATGCCTGAGAAAAACTCCTGTATCACTCTGATTATCAAATTTTTCCAACTGTTCCCTATCTCTGAGAATATAGCATGTGCTCCCGAACACATGAAAATATGAGACATTTGGTTTCCTGCCCTTCCAAATCCCATAGGATGTCTTGCTAGTGAATGGTCGAAGATACACTCTATTGATTGTATAACATGCTGTATCGATCGTTTCTGCCCACCATTTCTTGTGAACATCTTTCTCTGCCAACATAACTCGAGCCATCTCTTGTAGAGTTCTGTTCTTTCGTTCTACGATACCATTTCGTTGAGGGGTGATAGGAGCCGAGAACTCATGTTGGATTCCAAGCTCATCGCAGAAGGAACTGAATTGTTCATTCTCAAATTCTCTACCATGATCACTTCAAATTCGAATTATCTTCCCTACTAGACTCCCCTTTTCAGTTTGTAACTTCACTACAAGGCTTCTAAGTACTTCTATCGTATCATATTTTTCTTTCAAAAAAGCTACCCATGTAAATCTGGAGAAGTCATCAACACATACAAAGATATATTTCTATCCACCTATACTAGGTGTATTAACCGGACCCATCAAATCCATATGCAATAATTCCAGATTTCTAGATGTAGTAATATACTGAACTGAAGAGTGAGGAGATCGAATTTGTTTACCTTGTTGACATGGTCCACATACAACTCCATCCTTGCTGGTTAAGGTAGGCATTCCTCGTACAGCTTTCACATTTGCGATTTTCACCAATGTTTTATAATTGATGCGGTCGAGCTTCCTGTGCCAAAGAATTCCTTCATCTTGCTTTGAGATCGTACACCTAACTCCTTGTTCTAGCAAATAGCAATTGTCTGATGATCTTATTCCTGAAAGAACCTTATTTTCTCCACGCTTCACTATACATTTGTCCTTCTGGAACTCCACTACCATATTGTCGTCACACGGCTGGCTTATACTTAGCAAGTTTGCCTTTAGATCTTCAACAAATAATACACTTGTGAATACTAGAAATCCTTCAATTTTCAATTCGCCCTTGCCAAATACTCTGCTTCTCTTTCCATCACCAAAGGTTACATTTCCGCCATCATATGGAGTAATATTTGTGAGATATTCTGGAGTGCCAGTCATGTGGCGCGAGCAACCGCTATCAAAGTACCATGAATCACTGGAATAAGCTGTTAGAGAAGTGTGTGCCACCAGACACGTACTAGATTTTTTAACAATCCATACCTTTCTGGTCGATTTTACTGTATGAATATTGCTTGTGTTGGAACACAGCAGAAGTTGTCTTCCTATCATTTGATCTCTGATCAATCTTCTGCACTGCTTTTCAGTATATCCTTGATACGTACAATATTTACATATGAGTGGCTTTCTCTGATATGGAATCCCATGATTTTTCTTTACTTCTCAGATCTTAACCTTGAGGGTTACTGGTTTTTCATGTGATTCAGTCTTGGCTTCTTTCCCGTATCCAATCCCGTGTCGATCACCAAAGTTTCTTCCCATATCCAGAATATCATCAAGTTTTGCCTTTCTGGAATTTAATTTAACAATAGTTGCTTCAGACATCTCGGCCCTCTTGACTGCTGCTATCAGTTTTTCATTCAGTTTTTCATTACTCTTTTCAAGTTTTGCAACTGTGAACCGTAATTCTCTTTCACTTTCCATTAACTTCCTTTTTTCTTCGTTCAGCTCTTTGTTTGCGTCAGCTACTTGGACCCACATAGCATACATTTTTTCATAGGTGCTGTAGATTTCTTCATCACTTATAGACAAATCATTATCTTCATTGCTGTGTGAGTCATCCAGATTTATGTTGGAACATACAGCTTTACCTTTGTTCAGTGTGTTGGAACATTGCTCCTCTGATGTATCATGAACCTTTGCTCCGAAAGTTACGTAGTTACTGGTGAATTCCTCTTCGTCCATCTCATCATCTTCATCTTCACTCCAAGAGGTGGCATATGATTTTCCTTGTTTCTTGCGAGTGTTAGCACATTCAGCCTGAATATGACCGTATCCTTCACATTCTCTGCACTGGATTCTCCCAGCTTGTTTTGGTTCGTTGTTCTGATTTCTCCCGAACTGCGGATTCCCTGGTTCAAATCTCATTCCACGATTATTACCTGAGTCTTGTTGTCTTTGTCTATTTCCGCCAAATCTTTCCTGAGATTTCTTGTTGACCACCTTCTTTAGCATTCTCGAGAAATTCTTAGTGATCTGTGCAAGTTTTTCAATCTCATCGTCGCTGTCAGACTCGTGATTATCGTTAGGTGGAGACACTTTGAACGCCAATTCCTTAGAGACTCTTTTTGTAGCTTGTTGGAACGTTATATCATATGTCTGTAATGAACCCATTAGTTCATCTAGGCTCATGGTGGCAACGTCTCTTGCTTCCTCTATTGCTGCTACTTTCATTGCAAATCTTTTGGGAAGTGATCTCAGGGTCTTTTTCACCAGTTTTGTTTCTTTGTACATCTTTCCAAGTTGATAAGCCATGTTGGAGATGTCCCTGAGTTTTCCATTGAACGTAGCAATGGTGTCATCTTCATCCATTTTGAGTTCCTCAAACTTTGTATCCAGCATCTGTAATTTGGATTCACGAACTCCACGGGTTCCTTCATAAACAGTCTGTAAAATGTCCCATGCTTTCTTTGCTTGGTGACATGTAGAGATAAGCTTGAACTAATTTTCATCGACTGCAGTGAAGATTGCATTAAGTGCCTTCGAATTCGCCAGAGATTCTTTGAGGTCATATGGAGTCCATCTAGCCTTGTCTTTGGGTTTCTGCTTCCTTTGGCTTGACTCTCCTTCTACTGCCTTAGAACTTGCATCAGCATCTCCTGTCGGATGACTCTATTCAATCTCAACATAAAACCATGCAAGTTCGTCCAGTGAATTGATGAAAACCCTCATGCATGCCTTCCAATAGTTGTAGTTGTTGCCTTCTAGCAGAGGTGGTCGAGAGACTGAAGCTCCTTCTCTTGTAGTCATGGTAAAACTGGATCTCACTTTCCTTGAAAAAACCAAGGGAATAATAAGTGACGAGGCTCTGATACCAATTGAATTTTAGTTTTACCACTTTTTCTAGTAGTTACTAGTGTGTTCCAACATGACTAGTCTAACCAAGTGCATAATAACGTAAAACGTAAAGAACACATGACTTGGTTACGCAGTTCGGTGTAATCCATCTACATCTGCGGGGCCTGGCCCAGTTCAGAATGAATCCACTAATTAGAAAGATACAGTACAGAGTACAGTTTACAAAATACTTATCTTTGCTAACTATATAGTGTGAATTCTGCTAGCTCCCCTAGCTACCGATCCACCTTGATCAGACTCCCTCTGACCTCGAACTCCGTCGACGCTGGATCTCCTCCTCCTGAGGAATTAAGGTTTCTGATTCTGAACTTCGTGTGTCATGTCAAGTGTGTTGGAACACAGTAGTATGACTCTTTGCAATTCTCGAAAGTCTCAAAAATCTGTATGCAGATTTTTGCTCTGTAAAATCCGGAAGTATGCAGCCGTGTTTGTCCCAATTCATATCCACGAATAGATTGGAATACTCCTTGATTATCTCCACAATAATCTTATTCCAAATCTGCTTCTTGAAGCATATCCAAATCCCATAAATAAAGGGATTTACCTTCTATCAATCTATCCCATATATTCAAATATAGCATCTCCTTATAAGTAGGGATTTTCCATAAATCAATTATGCTTCACACGCCTGATATACATAGCCAAATATACAACTTCCATAAGTTATAAAATACTCCAATATTTCGGCTTTGATTTCCATAAAACCTTGGCGTGAATATTCTGTATCAGCATGTTCCGACATGGAATATTTTCTTGTTCAAAATAAGTTCACACAAAATTGCCAATCAAATATTCACTTGCAAATCCCTTGACTTTACAGTAATCCCTCTATATATTCAGTTCATCAACACAGAAAATCACTTTACATTTGCTGAAGATCCCTGCTTGGCGTATTGTTATTGATGCGTGATTTGTTCCTCTCTAATAGTGGTCATGAGTTTTGCGGGAAGCGAGTTAATATCCTCGAGGGCAATGTTTTAGTTTTTATTGAATTTTTAATCTGTAATAGTACATAAAGTCCATCTAGTTGACATATAATTTGAATATCTTTGCAATATATTTGTTATTGCTAAAGGTAGTTAGATTGAATGTCAATTATATTTACTGTAATCGATGTTGCCAACGTCTTGAAATGATTGATTAAAAAAAATTATTTGTAATAGACCAAAAAAAAGTAAATCAAAACCTACCATGCATCCATATGAAATTCCAAAATGAGTACATTACAAGGTAACCGTGTAAATCAATGATTGAAAGACAGGTTATAATCACAGTGAAAATTTCACGACATGAATATCAAATTCCAAACTATTGTTTCTAAATGAGAAGAGTTTGGACATTTTGAGGAAGAAATTTGTTAGAAACTTCTGGTTGGAACCGCAGTCAACGGACATGAATTTAAATTAGAATCGAGGGGCGCGTTTTAGATATTAAAAAGGCTCATGCGAGGGACTACCACTCTGTTTGACAGAAGTTTTAAACTGTTATACTTACAAGTAAATTATTTTTTATTATTTGATAAAGTACTAAAAACTAATTTATTTTAAAAATAGAAGTTATTTTTGGTAAAAGGTAAAATCTGGTCTCTCATACTTTCAAAATAAGCCAATTTTACTTATAAAAGCAGTTCTGCCAAACAGAACCTATATATAGTTATTGTTATAATAATCATCATAAAATATATATAAAGTGTCGTTTTTTCCATAATAAAAAAAAACATACTCATAACTGCCCGCAAGACTGATCGACCATTGTTTTGAAACTTAGTCCCATTCCCTTAATAAAGTTGAAACTAATTCTCTACCTGCATGCCGAACCCTACATTTAATTGTACCCTCACTATTTTTTTTTTTGTTTAATTGTGTGAGACTTTAAGTTCGCTATAAGGACATTGCATTGATCCATACTCATATTTGTCTCCATTTGATAGAAATATTACACAGCACAAAGATTAAATGCTTGAACAAGTGGTTTTGTGGGTGCCGAGTTTTTTTTCATAGTTTATGAAAAGATGAAATATTGATTTCTAATTTTATAAAAAATTAATAATTATACAAATTTTGCGTGTTATTGATAATAGGTTGATATTGGACCAACTACCATTCCTCACATGCACGCCTAAATATTGAATATATTTTAAAACTATGAAGTAGCTTGTATAACATTAATTAGAGTAATTTTATTTTACTGGAACAATGAGTTAACTTATTGTAAAATAAATTTGTAACATGGGGGTTAAACGAATTATCCATATTATTAAGTGTGGGTTTACCTATACGAGCCCACATATGGATTGAAAAGTTTTACCTATGTGGATCATCATATGTGAAACTCACGGTTCACCAGTATGGATTAGTATATAAATTTATATGGGTCAATATATGAGTTGAAATGCGTGAGTTTACCCATATAGGTTACTATATAAATACATGTGGGTCAATATATGGGTTGAAACCTGTTTATTTGTCCATTTTTGACTTGGTGGTTGGGAAATTTTCGACCGGCGAGTTGAGCAACGCAACCGATTTTATACCCGGCCCATTTTTAACCCATTATAAAGCAGATCAAAACGGAAGACTCCTATATTTTTTTATTACTCATATTATTCAACTCATATTTACCTGTCCATCTACCTACCAGGTCTATGTAAACTATCACTTATCACATATATATAAAGAATGCGCTTGCCATTTTATACGAGCATATGAGTGGATTTTATTTATTATTCATGTATACTCTCTCCGTCCCAAATTAAATTGCACAAAATTAATAATTCAGTCAAATTTAAAAAACTTTGACTGCATATTTAAATAGATATATAAATAATAATACTTTCAAAATAATTGACTCACTTTTTATTTCCGTCCGTCCCACATAAAATGACACATTTCAACTTAGATTTTTCACAATCATTTACTGGCACGTCAGCTTGCATAAAATACCAAGCCAAAAGTGTATGTGCAAATTATTCTAGGATGGAGGGAGTATTATTGTATGAGATACTATTCAATTTATCGTAACATGTAGTATCTAAATATTATCTTCTTATATGTCGTTATTATACGTAGTTATATATATATATATATATATATATATATATATATATATATATATATATGGCAAAGTCTTGGGAAAGACGGTCTTTCCATAGGCTTATGGAAAGACGGGGTTTGATTAGAATAATAAAAAGTAAAAGGTCTTAGTTGCAATATTAAAGTTTTAGTATGAAACATGTAGTAGTTATAAAATTTATAACCCGGTTCATGCAACCCGAAAATTTTATCTTAACTTATTCTAATTTACACTTTAAACCTTGGTCTTTCCATAATTTATGGAAAAACCGTCTTTCAAGAGACAGACTCATATATATATATATATATATATATATATATATATATATATATATATATATTTATATCTATATGTGAGTTGGAGCGCGTGAAAAAGATTAGGTACAATTTAATATGGGCATGAGGGAGTTATCAAATCATTCTTGACCCAGTCATGTCCTTCCTAATCTATACCATACAACAATAAATTAGAAAATAAATATTTCTCCTAACAGAAAATTGTTGATTACTCGATACACCTCCATCATTACCAATTTTCTAATCAAAGGATTCTTATAGAACAAGGGATTCTTCATTTTGGTTCATACCGGTAGCTCATCACATGTAGAATCCGCGCGTATTCAAACGCCTAAGTTTTTTTTTTTCTTCGTTTTCTGTTCATTTATTTTATTTTAATTTCACTCATTCCTATGATCGCACAGTCAAACCAGAGAACGATAAAAGATGCTTCATGAATTACAAGTACTATTCAATTAGCTCCATTCTCTGACACATGTATCTAATTAAATCAATTAACAGCTTAATTAATTAAGATTAGAGAGTTGCTATTCGGTGATGGTTGTCAAAAAGTGAGTTAGGCAGACTAATTAAAGGGATGCTTTTAGTAATTCAAGGGGTGAATCTTTGATTTGAATTAATTTTTCAATAATGGAATAACTTTTTGTCCAAGAAACGCAATACAATCGTACTCTAACTTCTGGGTATAGTTCTTTTTTAATAAGAACGATTAATGAACAGCACATTTAATAATATTATTGTATTTTATATTTACCTCTATTTATTGGTTACTCTTAATCTCCGGCCGTTTGAGCAATGACATGGTAAAATGTAAATTATATAAGTGGTTTTTTTTTTACTTGAAACAAGAGGCATAGTATGGAAAATATATTCTTGCACCTGAGATGGAGAAAGTAATAGGTATATCTATTAGACAAATAAATCAGTGCTCACTCAGTTGAATTATAAAATTACTGATAAAGTAATTTTCCATAATAATTTTCTGATTAATGATGAATATTGTATATAGAAACAAAGAATACTAGTCTAAATATAACTCTAGGCCTAGTCAACATGGGAAAAAATATTATCTAATCTTCTACTTGTTTTATTCTAACACCCCCCCCCTTAAGCGAAGCGTCAGATGCTCACTAACGCACAGCTTGGACTTGAAGAACTTGAATAGTGGACGAGAGAGCCCCTTGTGAAGATGTCTGCAATCTGTAAAGAAGTCGGAACACGGGCAACGTGCAGCTTGCCAGATGTCACCAGCTTACAAACAAAATGGCAATCAATGTCTATATGTTTTGCCCGCTTGTGAGGCACCGGATTCTGAGCCAAGAAGATAGCACTGCTGTTGTCGCACAACAGTAAAAGCAAACCAGAAAGCGGAACCTGAATATCACGAAGCAAATGAGTAAGCCAAACCACCTCCGAAGCAGTGTTGGCAAGAGCACGATACTCAGACTTGGTACTAGAGCGAGAAACAGTGGATTGTTTTCTTGGCACTCCAAGAATCCAGATTCCCCCTCTACAGATAAACCGCATAACCATAAGTGGTCAGCACTCCAGAAGTGGTTTTGACCATAGGACTGAAAGTATGGTCAAAGTTAAAACTCGGATTCTGCTAAAAACCCTGCGCCACAAGCCTGGCTTTGTGGCGCTCAATAGTACCGTCCGGTCGATACTTGAGCCGATAGACCCATTTTGAGCCAACGATGTTGGCATCGGAAGGCCGAGGCACCAAGTCCCAAGTGTGCTGACTACGAAGAGCAGCCATCTCATCAGCCATAGCTGAACCCAGTCTGGATCCTGAAGGGCCAAGCGATAATCAATGGGCTCTGTCTGAGAAAGAAGTGCAACAGTAAGACCATGCGCAATAATGTTTGAATAATATCGCCGCTGAATGGCATCAGTGGCCGACCGAGTGGTTATCCAATAAGTACGAGGTGGTGGTGGCGAGGCTGGAGGAGTCAGAACAGTGGATGACGTTGGAGAAGACCCGACTGAGTTGGCCGAGTGGTGATCGATAGACAAGGACAAAGAAGGGGTGGACGAGATAGGCTGAGGCATTGTGACCGGCGGGTGAGATGGCAGGACCGGAGGTGGAGAAGCCAATTCTGGGTTCTTCGTGCAAATGGTGCATGACGACAAGGGAGAAGATGCTGGAACGGGCACAGTGGCCGCAGAGTCGCCATCAGGATCAATAAAAGCATATACATCAAGAGTGGATGCTGGAAAGCCCGAGGTCGAAGAAGTAGCATGTGGAAAGTATATCTCATCAAATCGAGCATGGCGAATGATGTAGACTCTACCTGTAGAATAATCTAGACACCGAAAACCTTTGTGCTGTGAACTGTAGCCAATGAAGACACAAGGAATGTTACGGAGAGATAATTTGTGATCCGCATATGGTCGAACAAATGCAAAGACCTGGCATCCAAAAGGATGAAAATTTGAGTAACTAAGGTCACGACCATATAGAAGCCCATAAGAAGAAGAACCATGCAGTACAAGAATAGGTAATCGGTTGATCGTGTATGCAGCTGCAGAAAATGCATCATCCCAGTAAGAAATAGGCAGATCCGAATGAAAGAGCATAGTAAGACCCATCTCGGCGACATGCCTATGTTTGCGCTCTGTACGACTAATCTATTCTAAAGTGTAAGGCATGATATCTAATGGTGAATGCCCTTAGTAGCAAAATGGGCCTGTAGACGAGTGTTCAGAAACGCTATACCACCATCACTCTAAAAAACCTTAATTTTGGATGAGAACTGATTCTCTACAAATGCCTCAAATTGTAAGTATGCATAAAAAAAGTCCGACTTGCAATGAAGTGGACCATCACTCTAAAAAACCTTAATTTTGGATGAGAACTTAACAGAAGAAAATAAAGTTGGGTTGAATGAATAAATGGATAGGGCCCCACAGCTTCAATTAATTGAAGGAATAAGCAAAGCAACGAGCGGCAAAACTCGGATAAAGTTGAGCCAAAAGATCCCGATTCAAGATAAATTCGTGAGGAAGGGGTATCTCTTTAGGATCTACTCCAGCATTTAGAAATTGGTTAATCGGTAAAGAAACAGGTACTTGATGTCCCGCCCAAGAGAGAGATCCAAGTCCATCTGTATAGATATCATCATCTACATCCAGAAAGCCGTATGCTTTGTAAGAAGCTTGTACAGTTTGGGAAAGGGTTTTGATTGATTAAAAAGAAGAATCTACTTAAATGCCTCAAATTGTAAGTACGCATAAAAAAAGTCCGACTTGCAACGAAGTGGATAAAGCCAGGTGAAACTGGAATAATTATCCAAAAATAAAGCATAGTACAAAAAAAACATTTGATGATAAAATAGGGGAAGGTACCCATAAGTCACAACGAATCAAATCCAGTACATGTGCAACATGTTTATGGTTCTGAACAAAAGCCAACCGTTGACCTTTTGCCATGACACGGGGGGTGCAGGTAATAGGCGTTGGCAACAAAGAAGACAATGAAACTAGAACAGACTTTTGTAAACTAGAAATAATTGTTGTCGGTGCATGACCCAAGTGAGCGTGCCAAAGCTCATAAGATGCCCATCCTTTATTTGGATGTAAATGCGAAAAAAGTGCTGCCTCGCCTCTATCCAAAACATAGAGACCACCCTCACTGTGGCCCTTGCCCATGACTGCATTGGAAACTTTGTTCGGAATGACAAAGTTCTGATCATCAAAGGTGACAAAAGCATTTAAATCTCTGGTCAGTTTACTAATAGACAACATATTCTTAGTAATATCATCAACAACCAGAATATCGTACACGCATAAATCATTAGAAATCTTAACATGAGGGATTCGAATAAAAGCACCATTACCAATAGAGACATGAGAATTACCATAATATTGAGCTACAAACTCCAAGCCAGTGGCAGAGGATGCCATATGACTGGTGGCGCCAGAGTAATATACCAATCAGAAAATCGTGCAGTAGGCTCTAACTGCAGAGATGACTGAAAAATTTTAGCCAGATGAGTGGAGTATGTACGACGGTTGGGACCCTGAGAACCAGTATGAGCAAGAATCTTGTAAAATGTCGTAGCATAGTGAACGAGACAACCACACCAAGTGCATTGTGGCCGACCACGACCAACCCCAGCTGAGAACTGACCGCCGGACCTGCCGCCTCGCCAGCCTCCAAAATGGCCTTCTCTGGCAGGAACATGAGTCGTACGTGCTGCCGCCCCTCGCTGGTATGTGATCCCACGCACGGTCGGCCGAGGGGTTTTCACCTGCTGTGAATGCGGCAGGCCCAATGACTGGGGCTGAATGGTCCTGTAAATTTTTCAAAAAAGCTTCGTGGTTTTTGGCACGAGATAAAATATCGGCATACAACGGAGTAAGCAAATAATTAATTGATGGCGGAGAAAAATTCTTAAACTCAGTTCCAAAGGCAGACAAAAACCAAATAATCTGATCATCATTTGATACAGGGGAACCCATCATAGACAACTGCTAAAACATTTCCTTAAATTTAAGATGGAGTTCATGAACTGTACCAGTCTTACGTATACCGTGGGCAGCAACATGAAGTCGGTGGATGGTTGATGCACTGCTGTTGTGATGAATGGAATGAAGGTTGTCCCATATCTCCTTGGAAGTAGCGCAGTCAGGTAAAACCGCCAAAGCCTCTGGCGTGAGAGAAGAAAAAAGAAGACTGCACACACGTTGATCTTCATCAACCCATAGATCATAATCAGACTTGGCTTTCAAGTAGGCCTCCATGAGATCGAGCTTGGTGGTGGCACCGCGACTGGGGGTAGCGCCGGTGGCCTGAGCTTAGGTGGCGGTAGAGTCGTCGGCCGGAAGAAGAGAAGGAACAGTCGGGAAAGGCTTGGAACCATCAAGAAATCCATACAGCTTCTGGGGCTTGAGAACTTAGCCAACTTCACGCTTCCACAAAAGATAATTGGATGATGACAATTTGATAGTCATCATGTGGAGCAAGGTATTATAGGATAATTTCTCTTCAGACATGATGAGAGAAGAAAAAATTGCAAAGAGGGAGAGGGGAAGAGGGCAGGTAGGTGGTGGCAAGAGGGAGAGGAGGGAGTCACGCAGAAGAAGAAAAAAAGGTTTAGAACCATGTTTGCTCTGATACCATGATAAAGTAATTTCACATAATGATTTTGATTAATGATGAAGAGTATATATAGAGTACAAAGAAGACTAGTCTAAATATAACTCTAGGACTAGTTAACATGGAATCAAATTTTATCTAACGTACTAAAGTCATGGCATGCTAAATTTTAATAAATCATATTCAGTTAAAATCCATGAAGAAATTCTACCATTGCATCAAGAATTACAATCGACAAGGTTACTCTCCCAGATTGCTATACATAAGTATAGAGAACAAGGATATAGATTTTTACACTTTGGTTTAATTCAAATAGCTTTACATCCATTGGTAAGATTAGGAATTGATACTCCGATATTCATGGCCCTAAGGGATGATATACTCGAAGGATATAAAGATTCATTACTAGCTATGATTCAAACCAATATTTGTAATGGAACAATAAGATTTGATTGTATTCTAAATTATTCGGTTAGCCTATCAGATCCACATATAATGAATTCTTTAAAACTAGATATCCAATTAAAACAAAATAAAATTGTAAGTGGAACAGAACATTTTGTACTTGTGTATAGAGTATATTTCAAATTAATGGGGTCATTTTGTACTTGTAATGGAACAATAAGATTTGATTATATTCCAAATTATTCGGTTAACCTATCAGATCCACATATAATGAATTCTTTAAAACTAGATATCCAATTAAACCAAAATAAAATTGTAAGTGGAACAGAACATTTTGTACTTGTGTATAGAGTATGTTTCAAATTAATGAGGTCATTTATTCCATTAGCCTTAAAATTAAATCCAACAGAAAAAGATGAATCAGTATATGTTACTACTAATTCAGATAATACAAATATAGAGGTTCCAAGACTATTAAAGTGGAATCAAATAACTATTCCAGTAGAAATAATAGCAGAGAGACCTATAAGCATCCAGAGGAATCTAAGAATTACTGAACCTTCGACCGTTGAAGAACAACAGACGAAAAGATATTAATAAAATTTAATAGATCTATGTCTACTAGGTATATAGAAAATCATTAAAAAAAATCAGGAATCAAGTATCGATAACTATCAATCACATAGATATTCAACATATGACATTCCTCTAAATTTTCAAGACTCTAAAATTAGATTTTCAACTCCTCTACCAGAAATTATTCAAGATTCTAATTCGTCAATAGGATCACCTACATATAGTCAAATGAGAAATTCTGAACTAAATATGATTACCAGTATTAAAGAATTTTCAATAGATAAGGAATATTTAAATACTAACTATTACAGTATAGAAAATATTACAAATGGATTATGGTTTGTAAAGTCAAGGGATTTGCAAGTGAATATTTGATTGGCAATTTTGTGAACAAGAAAACATTCCATGTTGGAACATGCTGCTGCAGAATATTCACGCCAAGGTTTTATGGAAATCAAAGCCGAAATATTGGAGTATTTTATAATATATGGAAGTCGTATATTTGGCTATGTATATCAGGCGTGTGAAGCATAATTGATTTATGGAAAATCCCTACTTATAAGGAGATGATATATTTGAATATATGGGATAGATTGATAGAAGGTAAATCCCTTTATTTATGGGATTTGGATATGCTTCAAGAAGCAGATTTGGAATAGGAATATTGTGGAGATAATCAAGGAGTATTCCAATCTGTTCGTGGATATGAATTGGGACAAACACGGCTGCATACTTACGGATTTTACAGAGCAAAAATCTGCACACAGATTTTTGAGACTTTCGAGAATTGCAAAGAGTCATACTACTGTGTTCCAACACACTTGACCTGACACACAAAGTTCAGAATCAGAAACCTTAATCCCTCAGGAGGAGTAGATCCAGCGTCGACGGAGTTCGAGGTCAGAGGGAGTCTGATCAAGGCGGATCGGTAGCTAGGGGAGCTAGCAGAATTCACACTACCTAGTTAGCAAAGATAAGTATTTTGTAAACTGTACTCTGTACTGTATCTTTCTAATTAGTGGATTCATTCTGAACTGGGCCAGGCCCCGCAGATGTAGGTGGATTACACCGAACTGCGTAACCAAGTCATGTGTTCTTTACGTTTTACGTTATTATGCACTTGGTTAGACTAGTCATGTTGTAACACACTAGTAACTACTAGAAAAAGTGGTAAAACTAAAATTCAATTGGTATCAGAGCCTCGTCACTTATTATTCCCTTGGTTGTTTCAACGAAAGTGAGACCCAGTTTTACCATGACAACAAGAGAAGGAGCTTCAGTCTCTCGGCCACGCCTGCTAGAAGGCAACAATTACAACTATTGGAAGGCACGCATGAGGGTCTTCATCAATTCACTGGATGAACCTTCATGGTTTTATGTTGAGAATAAATGGAATCATCCTACAGAAGATGGTGATGCAAGTTCTAAGGCGGTAGAAGGAGAGTCAAGCCAAAGGAAGTAGAAACCCAAAGACAAGGCTAGATGGACTCCAGATGACCTCAAAGAATCTCTGGCGAATTCGAAGGCACTTAATGCAATCTTCACTACAGTCGATGAAAATCATTTCAAGCTTATCTCTACATGTCACCAAGCAAAGAAAGCATGGGACATTTTACAAACTGTTCATGAAGGAACCAGTCGAGTTCGTGAATCCAAATTACAGATGCTGGCTAAAAAGTTTAAGGAACTCAAAATGGATAAAGATGACACCATTGCTACATTCAATGGAAAACTTAGGGACATCTCCAACATGGCTTATCAACTTGGAAATGTGTGCAAAGAAACAAAACTGGTGAAAAAGACCCTGAGATCACTTCCCAAAAGATTTGCAATGAAAGTAGCAGCAATAGAGGAAGCTAGAGACGTTGCCACCATGAGCCTAGATGAACTAATGGGTTCATTACAGACATATGAGATGACATTCCAACAAGCTACAAAAAGAGTCTCTAAGGAATTGGCGTTCAAAGTGTCTCCACCTAAGGATAATCACGAGTCTGACAGCGACGATGAGATTGAAAAACTTGCACTGATCACTAAGAATTTCTCGAGAATGCTAAAGAAGGTGGTCAACAAGAAATCTCAGGAAAGATTTGGCGGAAATAGACAAAGAAAACAAGACTCAGGTAATAATCGTGGAATGAGATTTGAACCAGGGAATCCGCAGTTTGGGAGAAATCAGAACAACGAACCAAAACAGGCTGGGAGAATTCAGTGCAGAGAATGTGAAGGATACGGTTATATTCAGGCTAAATGTGCTAACACTCGAAATAAACAAGGAAAATCATATGCCACCTCTTGGAGTGAAGATAAAGATGATGAGAAGGACGAAGAGGAATTCACCCGTAACTACGTAGCTTTCGGAGCAAAGGTTCATGATATATCAGAGGACTAATGTTCTAACACACTGAACAAAGGTAAAGCTGTATGTTCCAACATAGATCTGGATGACTCACACAACAATGAAGATGATGATTTGTCTGTAAGTGATGAAGAAATCTACAGCACCTATGAAAAAATGTATGCCATGTGGGTCCAAGTAGTGGATGCAAACAAAGAGCTGAACGAAGAAAAAAAAAGTTAATGGAAAGTGAAAGAGAATTACGGTTCACAGTTGCAACACTTGAAAAGAGTAATGGAGAACTGAATGAAAAACTGATAGCAGCAGTCAAGAGGGCCAAGATGTCTGAAGCAACTATTGTTAAATTAAATTTCGGAAAGGCAAAACTTGATGATATTCTGGATATGGGAAGAAACTTTGGTGATCGACACGGGATTGGATACGGGAAAGAACCCAAGACTGAATCACATGAAACACCAGTAACCCTTAAGGATAAGATCCGAGAAGTAAAGCGAAAGCATGGGATGTCATATCAGAGAAAGCCACACATATGTAAATACTATACGTATCAAGGACATACTGAAAAGCAGTGCAGAAGATTGATCAGAGACCAAATGACAGGAAGACAACTTCTGCTGTGTTCCAACACAGGCAATATTCATACAGTAAAATCAATCAGAAAGGTATGGATGGTTAAGAAATCTAGTACGTGTTTGGTGGCACACACTTCTCTAACAGCTTATTCCAGTGATTCGTGGTACTTTGATAGCGGTTGTTCGTGCCACATGACTGGCACTTCAGAATATCTCAGGAACATTACTCCATATGATGGTGGATATGTAACCTTTGGTGATGGAAAGAGAAGCAGAGTAATTGGCAAGGGTGAATTGAAAATTGAAGGGTTTCCAGTATTCACAAGTGTATTATTTGTTGAAGATCTAAAGGCAAACTTGCTAAGTATAAGCCAGCCGTGTGACGACAATATGGTAGTGGAGCTCCAGAAGGATAAATGTATAGTGAAGCGTGGAGAAAACAAGGTTCTTTCAGGAATAAGATCATCATAAAATTGCTATTTGCTAGAACAAGGAGTTAGGTGTACGATCTCAAAGCAAGATGAAGGAATTCTTTGGCACAGAAAGCTCGGCCACATCAATTATAAAACATTGGTGAAAATCGCAAATGTGAAAGCTGTACGAGGAATGCCTACCTTAACCAGCAAGGATGGAGTTGTATGTGGACCATGTCAACAAGGTAAACAAATTCGATCTCCTCACTCTTCAGTTCAGTATATTACTACATCTAGAAATATGGAATTATTGCATATGGATTTGATGGGTCCGGTTAATACACCTAGTATAGGTGGAAAGTAATATATCTTTGTATGTGTTGATGAATTCTCCAAATTTACATGGGTAGCCTTTTTGAAAGAAAAATCTGATACGATAGAAGTATTTAGAAGCCTTATAGTGAAGTTACAAACTAAAAACGGGAGTCCAGTAGGGAAGATAATTCGAATTCAAAGTGATCATGGTAGAGAATTTGAGAATGAACAATTCAGTTCCTTCTGCGATGAGCTTAGAATACAACATGAGTTATCGGCTCCTATCACCCCTCAACAGAATGGTATTGTAGAACGAAAGAACAGAACTCTACAGGAGATGGCTCGAGTTATGTTGGCAGAGAAAGATGTTCACAAGAAATGGTGGGCAGAAGCAATCAATACAGCATGCTATATAATCAATAGAGTGTATCTTCGACCATTCACTAGCAAGACATCTTATGAAATTTGGAAGGGCAGGAAACCAAATGTCGCATATTTTCATGTGTTCGGGAGCACATGCTATATTCTCAGAGATAGAGAACAGTTGGTAAAATTTGATAATCGGAGTGATACAGGAATTTTTCTCGGATATTCTATCACCAGCCGTGCCTACAGAGGTTTCAATCATCGAACCAACACTCTCATGGAATCTATAAATGTTATTATGGATGATTCAGAGAAGGAACAACATCCAGAAGGTGTAGAGGAAGAATCTAGCAACACCCATGTTCCAACACAGTCTCAAAACTCAGACAAAG
This sequence comes from Rubia yunnanensis, assembly GCA_037428765.1. NCBI lineage: Eukaryota > Viridiplantae > Streptophyta > Magnoliopsida > Gentianales > Rubiaceae > Rubia > Rubia yunnanensis. The sequence goes on from CM075067.1 coordinate 74,249,397, forward strand.
GAAATCCATCAGTTGACTCTGACCTTCACCAACGTGCTGGAACAAATGAGCAAAAGAATTCTAACTCTGCCGAAGCTGACCATGTTGGAACACAGTCCCACACTACTGATGCCCATGTTCCAACACATGATCAACCTGGTTCCACCATGAGAAGTACTAGATCAGTGCCTCGAGTTGATTACCGACGACTGGCTGGACTACACTGTTTTGTTTCTCTAACTGAACCCAAGAACTATAAAGAAGCCTTACTTGATGAGTATTGGATTGCTGCAATGCAAGATGAACTTGGTCAGTTTACAAGGAATGATGTTTGGTATCTTACTCCTCGCCCCAAAGGCATTAATGTCATTGGTACGAAATGGATCTTCAAAAATAAGTCAGATGCAGACGGCCTAGTCACTCGAAACAAAGCTAGACTTGTTGCTCAAGGATATACACAAGTGGAAGGTGTTGATTTTGATGAAACCTTTGCGCCAGTTGGCAGGTTAGAATCTATCTGAATTTTACTAGCTATTGCCTGCTCTTTGAACTTTACTTTGTATCAAATGGATGTCAAGAGTGCCTTTTTAAATGGAGTGGTGAATGAAGAAGTATATGTGGAACAACCTAAAGGCTTTGAAGATCCTCATTATCCACATCATGTATATCGTCTCAAGAAGGCTTTATACGGACTAAAGCAGGCACCCAGGGCATGGTATGAACGACTTACTACCTTCCTTCTTCAGAAAGGTTATGATCGAGGGGGAGTAGATCGCACTTTATTCGTGCTTGACAAGGCTTCAATATTTTTGATTGCTCAAATTTATGTTGATGACATAGTTTTTGGTTCTACTTCACCATCTACGGTACAGGATTTTGTCACCATTATGCAATCTGAATTCGAAATGAGCATGGTTGGAGAGTTGACTTACTTTCTGGGATTGCAAGTCAAACAAGGATGGAATGGTCTATTCATAAATCAAAGTAAGTATGCCTTGAATTTGATTAAAAAATTTGGACTCAGTAGTGCTCAAGCAGTTCAAACTCCTATGGGAGTTTCTGATAAACTGGTAAAAGATGAAAAAGGAGTTCCGGTCGATCAGAAGTTATATGGAGGCATGATTGGAAGCTTATTGTATTTAACTGCAAGCAGACCAGATATATGTTTCAGTATTGGGATATGTACGAGGTTTCAAGCTGATCCTAAGGAATCTCATCTTACTGCAGTTAAAAGAGTTATTCGATATGTAAGTGGGACTTCTGAGTATGGTGTTTGGTATTCTAAGAGTCAAGATTCTGAGCTATTTGGGTATAGTGATTCTGATTAGGCTGGTAATGCTGATGATCAAAAAAGTACCACAGGTGGATGTTTCTTTATTGGAACAAATTTGGTGTCCTGGTATAGCAAGAAACAGAACTCAATCTCTCTATCTACTGCAGAAGCAGAGTATCTTGCAGCAGGGAGTTGTTATGCACAATTATTATGGATGAAACAAATGCTGAAAGATTATGAAATTCATCAAGGCCCCTTGAAGATTCTATGTGACAACACAAGTGCTATTGATATTTCAAAGAATCCAGTTCAACACTCGAAGACCAAACATATTGACATACGGCATCATTTTATTAGAGATTTGGTTGAAGGAAAGGAAGTGGAAGTAGTCTATGTTCCAACACACGAGCAATTTGCTGATATATTTACAAAGTCGTTGGATGCCACCTCTTTTGAGAGCCTTCGACAACACTTAGGTGTTTATCAAATCTGAGGTAATTTTTACCATAACTACTCTTTCTTATAAATATTTCTTTTGGTAATTTTCATTTTACAAAATTGGAAAAGAACAAAAAATATGGAAGGAAGCAAAGGTTTACAAAAATAGGAGATGTTAGTTTGGTATGTTGGAAGTTAAGTAAGGAATGACAACTTGATGTGACAAGAAGAGAAAGGGCCATCATTACAAAGCTTGGAAAATAAAAAAGGGGGCTTCGCGGGAAAAGAGTTGAATACATGAAGAGTTAAAGTGGGATTCAAACGCCCAAAAAATCCCCTCGCATTCCTCTACTCTCGGCCGATATTTCTCTCTCCGAATCCCTGCCGAAAAAATGGCTTACTGCTCGATCATCCCCACACGAGAAGAAGAGGTTCCAGAGGTTAATCAATCCTCAGAAGTCATGACAGAGGAACAGAGGACGGACAATGTGGAGTCAAATCTGTCTGACAAAGGTGAAACTAGTACAGAAGAAGTTGATGCTGAACTTTTGCCTAAGGAGAATGTCGAAGCAGAGGTAACAGATGATGGTGTGAAGAATGTAGAGACTCTGGATTCGGGTAACAATGGCGACGTTCAGGAAGAACACCTCAGAGCCAAAAGGAAATGTCGATATGGAAAGGTAACTGGTCCTGATCCTCGTCCTCTAAAAATTATGGGTATGGAGTTCAGAACTGTTGATGAGATATTTGAATGGTTAGAAGCAAATCGTTATTCTGTAGACCTAACCAAAATCAGAAGTATAAAGAAGGATATGGAATTCTTGCATGTTAAAATTGAAGAAATCGTCTCTGGTCATTTTACGGATGTTTGGGATATAGAAACAAAGAAAGTTATTTATCTGAGGGGGATGTATGGTAGACTAAGTGGAAAGGGAAAGGATAAATTCCATATTTTCTGTCGCCTGTCTCGTCGAAGCTATGTATGGTTAAGGGAGATTAGTGAGGAAGAAGCTGCTGGAAGGGAGATTGTAAAGTATGGAGATAGGTTACAGGTGAGTTTTTATGATTCAACTGCTGCCAAAAGGATGGAAGAACTCAGGGAACCTGTGATCATCGAACTGTCAGACAGTGATGAGGAAGACAGTGTTCCAACACAGCAGTGTGGACATGCAAATTCTATGGATATGGATTCTGATGCTGATCTGGGAGGTCAAGACCAGAATGATATGTATGAATGTGATGTGGAATCTGATGAGGATATGACTGAACCAAAGGACATGGATCAAGATGAGATGTATGAAAAAGAATCTGAGAAGGAGGATGAAGCTGGAGGCTCAGAGAGTGTTCCAACATAGGATATTCCTGATCTGGCATATTCAAGTGATGAGGTACTGGATGAGTATTATCAGATGGCAAAAGGCAAGAGAAAGGCTGACAAAGTCAAGGATTCTGCTCAAGCAAAGAGGAGCAAGAGAAGACATGACAGCAAGGAAAAGAAGGTTTTACCTCCACCCTCTGTTAGTAAGGCATTCTCTGCTGTTTATTGTGATGAAAAAGGTGCAGAGATGGGAGATTTTTTCTCAGAGAAGAAGTTCATAGCAGAAAGGCCTTTGGATTTAAAAGCCTATAAGGAAAGCGGCTTCACAGATTTTCTAAAGCTGACTGACATGACTACTACAGCAACTATCCAGTTACAGTACAACAAGCAGGTTGTACTTGAGGTATATTCTAACCTCATGACTGGTAATTTTGAAATAAGTTCCCCATGGTATGGTAGGGTATATGTACGGAGGAAGATCATAGATGTTTCTGCTTCTAGAATCAACACATTGCTGGGTTTGAAGACACCTGAAACAGGGGGAGTCTTTCCTGAAAATCTGGGATTGTCTGACAATGAAATATTGGGTGTTATATCTGGTGGTTATAAGGTTGAATGGCCAGCAACTGGGCAAGATTTTCTGGTTTATATCAGGTGGCTGTGCATTGTTGGTTGCCCTCAACTAATACCACAACCTTGACAAGGGAAATGGCTAAACTGCTGTACTGTGTTGGAACACAGAAGGAGATTAACCTTGGACTACTCATTCAGCAGCATTTAGTTAGACAAGCTACTACTCCAAAAGTCAATGATGCCATCATTTACCCTGCTTTGATCTCTGCACTAGCCAAGAGTGCAAAAGTAAAAGGGAAGGCCTCTGATGTTGTGATCGATACAGAATTTCTGAGGCTCAACAAGAAGACGTTCGGGCTAAGGCATGTTCAGGATCTTCCGTGGAAACCATCTGGATTGACTTCTTCATCAGCAGCAGAAAAGGAGTCTAGGCTGATGGTTCTGAATGCCCAACTTGGTGCTATAGGTATTCAAATGGCTGCTTTGGAGGCAGAGAAAACAAGTCTAGAGGCCGAGAAGTCTTGATTGGAAGATTGAGTCGTATGACTAATGCAGGGGGAGCATTACTGATTGCAGGTTGTTTTTTTGGTTTGATGTTAGCTTTGGCCTTCTGTGTGGTCCCAGGGGGAGTGATTTTGGATGTTGGTTTTGAATTGAATGTTGTATTCAATATGGCTGTAATTTTGGGTGTATGTTTTGGATTTCTGGATTTCGGCTTTCATGCTTAAGAGAATTCTAGTATTATGTTGATTAGTATTCTGCTATTCTGATACAAGCTAATGATATTGATGGAAGTGTTTTTGGAAATTACATATCCAAAATATTATGGGTCCACAAAAATGCCAAAGGGGGAGATTGTAAAGTCAAGGGATTTGCAAGTGAATATTTGATTGGCAATTTTGTGAACAAGAAAACATTCCATGTTGGAACATGCTGCTGCAGAATATTCACGCCAAGGTTTTATGGAAATCAAAGCCGAAATATTGGAGTATTTTATAATATATGGAAATCGTATATTTGGCTATGTATATCAAGCGCGTGAAGCATAATTGATTTATGGAAAATCCCTACTTATAAGGAGATGATATATTCGAATATATGAGATAGATTGATAGAAGGTAAATCCCTTTATTTATGGGATTTGGATATGCTTCAAGAGGCAGATTTGGAATAGGAATATTATGGAGATAATCAAGGAGTATTCCAATCTGTTCGTGGATATAAATTGGGACAAACACAGCTGCATACTTACGGATTTTACAGAGCAAAAATCTGCATACAGATTTTTGAGACTTTCGAGAATTGCAAAAGTCATACTACTGTGTTCCAACACACCTGACACATAAAGTTCAGAATCAGAAACCTTAATTCCTTGGGAGGAGGAGATTCAGCGTCGACGGAGTTCGAGGTCAGAGGGAGTCTGATCAAGGCGGATCGGTAGCTAGGGGAGCTAGCAGAATTCACACTATATAGTTTGCAAAGATAAGTATTTTGTAAACTGTACTCTGTACTGTATCTTTCTAATTAGTGGATTCATTCTGAACTGGGACAGGCCCCGCAGATGTAGGTGGATTACACCGAACTGCATAACCAAGTCATGTGTTCTTTACGTTTTACGTTATTATGCACTTGGTTAGACTAGTCATGTTGGAACACACTAGTAACTACTAGAAAAAGTGGTAAAACTAAAATTCAGGTTTGAAAAACTAGAAAAAGAAATTAGAGAAAACCTTAAACGCGAATTTTATATAGAATTAACTACAAAAGGTATAAGAAAAATGAAAATTTTTATATGGTTAGAATATTATTTACAAAAAGAAAACATAGTTAGTTCTAATAAACTAGAAGATATTCCGATCATTAATGTTCAATCCAATTTATATAAAAAATGTAAATTACAAAATAATTTAGTAGTAAGTTCTATTCATCCACCTTTGCAACATATAGAAATTACGATAGAAAATCAGACAGTTAGCATCACCATTCAAATTAGGATCAGAAGGAACAGGAAATGAAACAGTAAAATTAGATAACATTAGAAAGGTATATTAACAAAATAAATTTTCAAATCAAATATTACATACTATAGCTAACCAAGTAGATTTGATATCCACTAAGTTAGATAATAAACCATCAAAATTTCCAAATGAAACTTCAAAACCACACTTCCAAGTCTCTTCATTTCCCAAACAAATGGAGAATACATTATCATTAGTAAGAAAAGATATTCCTCGGCAAGATATCCCTAGTACTTCAAAACAAATAGGAGTTATATCTCAAATTAATCCACCATTTAGTATAAAAAACTCTTATGGTGATACATTAGACGAAGAATCGGAAGATAAACTAGAACAGCAAATAGAGGCCATAGAACAACAATTTGTGGAACAAAATGATTATACACCACAATTACAATTAAATAAGATGCACAGATTTAAAAATAACTGGAAGAATAATACAACAAAAAATTATTATCCAAGACCTACACCACCAGATATTCAATTTGAAGAACAAAACAATACATTTAATCGTTATGTTGGATCCTCTATATATCAATGGAGCATAGATGGAAAATCAGAGTCCCAAAAATTAAATATATTACAAGAAATGGGAATGGCCAGAATGGCTTACAAAGCAAAACTTGATATTTCTGAACCTAATATAGTAATGTTATTAGCTACAGGATTTACAGGACAGTTAAAGGGATGGTGGGATAATCATCTTACATTAGATAATAAACAAAGTATTGTAAATCATAAATCAGAAGAGGTTCAGGGAGAAGGAGATAATTTAGAATTTATTATGGTTCAAGATGGATCAACATACCTAATTTATGCAATATCAATGTATTTTTGTAAGAAACCCAGAAAACGAATTATCCAGCTCAAAAATATGCTTAACAAATTTAAGATGTCATTGATTAACTGATTACAAATGGTATAGAGATATATTTTTGACCCAAGTCCTATGAAGAACAGATTCAAATTCATCATTCTGGAAAGAAAATTTTATTACAGGATTACCAAACTTATTTTCACAACGAATAATTACTAATTTACAAAACATATTAGGAACATATAAGATAGATTTTAATGTTTTAACTTTTGATCAAATATTTGCTTTTATTAAAAAAGAAGCTCTAAGATTATGCCAAGACTTAAAGATACAACGCAAATATGGATCAGAACGAAAAGAAATGGGAACATTTTACCAACGATTTGGCATTATGGGTATTAGCCACCATCATCTCAAAATAGATCCAAACCTAAAGAAATGATTAATAAATACTAGCATAAAAAGCGATTTCCAAAAAATAAGAATTTTGTTAAGAAACCTTTTTTAAAAAAGTAATAAGTATAGCCACATTCAATGTTTTAAATGTAAAAAATATGGTCATACAGCATCACATGGTAAAACCGAGAAAAAGATTAATTCATTATTTTCTGATGAGCAAGATTTAAAAAAATAAGTTATTAGCATTATTATTAGATAATTCTAGCGATGAACAATCAGATTCTGAATCCAGCTCTGAAAGCTCTAGTAACTCTGACTCGTGTCACTGTAAGACTAACATGTTTAATATGTTAAGTAGTGTCAGAGATAAAAAAAAAGTAATACTGGACATGATTGATAAATTACAAGATTCAGAAAATAAGGCAGAATATTTAATTAGATTAAAAGAATTAATAAAAGAAGATGAAAACCCAAAAATAGAAGAAGCATTTAGCTTAACTAAAACAATTTAGAAATATCCAGCACTTGAAAAGAAAAACTTAGTACCCTCTAGTGATTTACGAATAGAAATTAATAAATACAAAACAGATATTAGTTCCATTAAAGTGAATTACAATTATTAAAAGAAAAAGATCTAGAACTAGAAATACAACTTATAGGAATAACTACGAACAAATATTGGCATCATGATAAATTAAATATTGAAATAAGCCCAAGTACTCCATCCGACAAATAATTTTTCAACATCATTAACAAAATTAATATGGAAAAATAGTATTCATTAGTTACAATAGGAGTAGAGGATTTTAGTACTACAATAATAGCATCAATCAATAGTGGTGCAGATGAATCATGTATTAGAGTAGGGATAATTCCAAGTAAATATTTAGCAAAAACTGATGAAAAATTATTAGCAGCAAATGGTACTCCAATGACAATTAATAAAAAGCTACCAAATAGGTTTATAAGTAATAATAATTATTGCATTAAACATTCATTCCTTATATTAGAAAACGTATCATATGATGCAGTATTAGGAAATCCATTTTTATACCAAATAACTCATTTTAAAAAAACTCAAGAAGGAATCAGTACCAAAATATTAGGAAAAAAATTATTATTCTCATTTATTAATCCACCTAGTCAGGTAGAATTACACTTATTACAAACAAGTTCTATCTATAAAATAATACTCATATTAAATATAAAACAAAAAGATATTGCATTCTTAAAAGAAGAACTAAGTTATTCAAAGATAGAATAACAACTACATAATAAACTAATTCAAGAAAAAATTACAATATTGGAAATGGAATTCAAAATTCAAGTTTGTTCAACCCATCCTAATGATTTTTGGAGTAGAAAGACACATATTGTGTCACTACCATATGAAAAATATTTTGATGAACAAAACATTCCAACCAAAGCAAGACCCATTCAAATGAATGCAGAATTAGTAGAACTATGTAAGCAAGAAATTCAAAATCATCTAGAAAGAAAATTAATCAGAAAAAGCAAATCACCCTGGAGTTGCTCATCATTTTATGTAAATAAACAAGCAGAGAAAGAAAGAGGTATTCCTAGATTAGTTATAAATTACAAACCATTAAACAAAGTATTACAATGGATTAGATATCCTATTCCCCATAAAAGAGACTTAGTAAACAGGTTAGTAAATGCAAAAATTTTCTCAAAATTTGATCTAAAATCAGGGTATTGGCAAATTCAGATCAATGAAACAGATAAGTACAAAACTGCCTTTGTAGTTACATTTGGACAATATGAATGGAATGTCATGTCATTTGGATTAAAAAATGCACCATCAGAATTTCAAAAAATTATCAACGATATATTTACTCCTTATTCAAGATATGTCATAGTTTATATTGACAACATATTAGTCTATTCAGACTCAATAGACAGTCATTTCAAACACTTAAAGATATTATTAAATATAATTAAGAAGCATGGTTAAGTTATATCAGAGCAAAAAATGAAACTATTCCAAACTAAAATAAGATTTTTAGGTTATGATATTCATTTAGGAAAAATCAAACCAATTCAAAGAGCAATTGAGTTTGTAGATAAATTTCCAAACGAAATTAAAGACAAAAACCAACTTCAAAGATTTTTAGGGTGTCTAAATTATATTTCAGATTTCTTTCCAAAATTAAGAATAATTTGTAAACTTTTATATGACAGATTAAAGACTAATCCACTTATGTGGACAGAAGAACACACTCAAATTATAAAAGAAATAAAGTTAAAAGCTAAGTCATTACCATGTTTAGGTATCCCACATCTATCCGCATTCATGATAATAGAGACAGATGCATCAAATTTAGGTTATGGAGGCATATTAAAACAATTACATTTAGGAAAAGAATCAATAGTTAGATATCATTCAGGGTTATGGATAGGAGCACAAGTAAATTATTCAACAGTAAAAAAAAGAGGTTTTATCCATTGTTTTATGCATCTCAAAATTTCAAGATGATGTGTTCAATAAAAAGTTTTTATGAAAGATAGATTGTAAATCAGCAAAAGAGATTTTGCAAAAGGATGTCAAAAACTTGGTCTCAAAATAGATATTTGCTAGATGGCAAGCCATTTTATCAGTTTCCGATTTTGAGATTCAATTTATTAAAGGAAAGGATAACTCCCTTCCAGATATTTTGACTCGTGAATTTCTCACAGGAAAGCATGAGTAAGCATTCTAGTTCCAGTGGATCCTCAAATTCAAAATCAGCCAGAGATTATGAGATTCCGAAACCATTGACACCAAAAACACCAACACCAGATTATCCTCCCCTCACCTATTCCACAGTAGCCCAGAGTCCATATTCTAGACTGATCCATACTCCATTATTAACTCCAAACTATACAATCCTTACTCCCCCAAAGCCAGCTACTCAGATTCCCAGTCAAAAGCCTATTCCATCAACCTCCAACCCTAGCCCATCTTATTTTGATAAACCAAACCCAGAATACATTCTAATGACTCAATCCCAAACAGAACCTGATATTCCCCAACTAAAGACATTTGTATCCAGTATATTCACGCCAACATTCTATGGTTGGCATATGACATCCACAAGACTCAAACTTACTATGAACTCATTCTAGTAGACACTCAGTCCATCGAAATTCAGCATATACAAAATAAGCAAGACCCCAGTTGTGTTGATTACTCCAAAATATATATTAAGCAGATACTTCGCCCCAGCCATTTCCATAATATCCATTCCAATAGGAATTTTTCGGTCAATTACTTCCCCACAAGATTCAACTATGCCGATTATATGCAAGCCTGGTATAGAACTTTCTATATTAGGTCATTTGACCATTCATGGTTCATTAATTTTCACCGCCAATTCAATGGAGATATTCCAATGTAGTTTTACGATTGGTGGTTAAAATTAGGACCATCAAAAGAAATACTTCCTATTCCAGTCTTAGAAGGCTTAGACACATTTCATAAGCTGAGCAAGTGCAAACCATTTGAAAAAAAGAATTATTATTCCATTCGATATTCAGGGTTCCGTGGATTCTTTCCTGGAGCTTTCAAATTAAATCAATATATCCACACATGCCCTTTTCCCTAATTAGACAATTCAGAATTAAGTGGTGGACAATTATAAATCTGACTTCTGCTCAGTCAAAGCAGTAACCCACTACTTACAAACCGGAGAAAAACTACGAGTTACATTAAAAAATAAAGATAGCATCAACTCCATTCAAGCCAAAAGTCCAGTCCAGCATGCTCTGGGAATTCAACCAACTATTCGGAGTTAAGTCCAACGACCATTTAGTATTCAACCTGCACCAGCCTAAATTCAAAAGGATGAAGATGATGAAGAATTCAAGAACATATTAGCCATTTACAAACAAATTAAAAGCCAGAAGGCCGCAACAGATGTAAAAACAGAAAGCATTGCAGAAGATGTTCCGTTTGGAGGTCCATTGGGTCAAGGCTCATTTGACTTCTAAAAAACGTAAGCAATGACGAATTCAAGCAGACAAGAGTTAGTGGAGGGTCCCACACTCCGCTACAACCACTCAAACCAAGCATCAGCAGATAAGAGTTAGTGGAGGGTCCCACACTCCACTACAACCACTCAAAAAAGATAATGGAGGATCCCACACTTCATTATAATTCAAAGGGTAATATGTAAATATAACCCTATATGTTGGAGAAAGTGCAAATATAACCCTGAATTATTTTTTAGTGCAAATATAACCCTTACTACTATACATATGTGCAAATATAACCCTAACTATTATACATATGTGCAAATATAACCCTAAAGACATTATTTCCGGCATTGACTGACCAGGGTTATATTTGCACTTTCAATTATCGCAGGGTTATATCTGCACTTTCATTATTGCGGGGTTATATCTGCACTTTCATCAATTATATAGGGTTATATAAGCATTTTTCTCTAATTCAAAAGATGTCATGTGACTCATCCATCCATTACGGATTTCAAATTTCATTCAATACATTGTAATAGTTTAGACATCACATGCTTCTATAAATAGGAAAACCTTAGTTCGGAATTGGGCATCACTCGAACACTCGCAATTACCAATTTCGTGAAGAATAACCACCTCCAGATGCAAGTTCTATAAGCTTTCCCTAAAACCAATTGGCCTTCATTCCTTTGTTCTCATGTATATGCAAGTCCCAAAATCCAATTCAATATCAAGAAATTCCATTCAATAACTGTTTTTGTAATTTTTACTATTCACTATTTACTGTTTACTATTCCCTAATGTTCATGATTACGGTTCACAATTAATGTTCACTAATTACTGTTTACTGTTCACTAATTATGGTTTACTATACACTAATTACTGTTTACTATTTGCTACTATTTACTATTCACTATTTACTGAACCTCTATTTTTGCTATTATCTAAATTATCTTTTCTTGGTTTAATTTGCTATTATCTAAATTATCTTTTCCTGGTTATATATATATATTTTTTTTATTTAAACCATCCGAGGATGGGGGGGTTTGTATTTGGCTCCCCAAACCATAGAGCTGGCAAAAGCCTGAAAGTTCATATATGATTACAAAAGATCATCCATATGATGATCAGAGAGCAAAGAGAAGCTCCAGAAGCAAAATAAATTGCTATCAGAAGAGTGAATCTAATATAGGGTGAGAACCTTCCTTTTGCTAATTTCCGATGCATTCCATAAACAGATCGGTGAATCGAACAAGTCAAACCCCCAGTTTGTCCGTGGAAGTCAACAGGAAAGAAGCTATAGGAAGAAAGTTAAAAGTATGTCGTGGAAATCAACAGGAAAGAAGCTATAAGAAGAAAGTTAAAAGTATGAAGGGATCATTGGTCCAAGAGATGGCTTGAGTTTCTTCGTCCTGAGTAGTGCTGATTTATCTGAGTGCAGTGGTAATCTTCCTCTTATGGTACGGTGGTAGTTTTCCTCATGGTCCGTCAGACAGCCTGAGACAAAACAGAAGAACAAAGTAGATTCCATTCCAAAGCAAACAGGTAGTGAAGACAACTTAGAGTCCATAGAGTAAATTGCATATAGTATATTGAGAATAGCTAGAGTTAATGAGCATGTCAAGGTCTAGTGCCTACTCGTACGGAAGGTAAACCTAGTCTGTCTAGGGAAATAAGACCTCGGAGCACAGGGGGTGCCAACTGGCAATCTATGTTTCCTTGTATATTATTCTGTAATGAGTATTTAGCCAAGTAATCCGCAGCACTATTAGCCTCCCTGTGAATGTGTGTAATTGGATATTTCATTTGCTGAAGACTAAGTGCACTGCAAATAGAAAAATTCCTCCAAGGGGCAGTCATCGGGTTATGTATTCCTCTTACAGCAGTTAAACAATCAGATTCCAATACACCATTTGCAATATCAAGTTCATCACAAATTTCATATCCAAACTGTATAGCTATCAACTCAGCATGTAGTGGTGTCGGGGATTGGAAGGTTTTAGTTCGCATTATAATCACCTTTCCAAACATATTCCTAACTACTACAGCCGAAGAAGCCAATCCAGACTGTTTCCATGAGGCATCAGTATTGATCTTAAATCCAGAGGAAGGTTTCTTCCATGTAACAGCAATTAGATTTTTCCTTCTCTTGGGATGAATGTTAGGGATAATGTTAGATTCTATCCAGTACCTATTCCTTTCAATGTTACCAGAAAGGTGATGCACAGTAAATATGTCATGAATGATGCATTTAATCTCATGTAAGCAAGCTGTAGTGGAGAATGATTCATTATCATATATGGTTTTGTTCCTGTTTACCCACAAAATCCATATTGTAACCAGTAGTGAAGTTGTGATAATATCAAAATGGATCTTTGTATCAGCTTTAAATGATAGGAAGTAATCAACTCTATGCTTTAATTTTTCAAACAAAGGCATGTGCAGATGAAACAGATCACCCACTCTCTCCCATACATCAATAGCAAATGAACATGAGTTAAAAAAATGATCTAAATTATCAGTGTGGTTCATACAGAAAGGACACATAGATGCAGTTTGGATACCCATATATATATAACCGATAACTAACATCTAAAGCAGTTGATAATATTCACACACATTAGTAAGTTTTTTCATCTATTGAAACTACACTTTATTTCTCTTTCCAATCCTTGTATTGATCAGGATTTTCTAGTGTGATATATAGAGAACTGTTTCAGCAATTATATTTCATCCGTCTTAAAGTTTACTTCTTTTCCGGTCGACTTTAACGATACATATTTGATTATATATCGTATATTGTATTTATATAATAATATCATACATAATTATACTCATTACAATTTATTTTTAAAAAATTAAATTTTCACATATTATTTTATACGTAAATAAACTTATCGATTACAATTTATTTTTAACAAATTAAATTTTCATATATTATTTTATACGTAAATAAACTTATCGATGATTATAATACTTCTAAAATTATGACATAAATTGGGAGGCAAATTCTGAGATCGAGCGAGAGAGTAGATTTTATACTAAATGCTTTATCATTATTAACTTGGAGCCCAAACATTTTGCCTACGCTAGTGTACTATTGCTCACATCATTTTAGCTAGCTGGTTAATTGGCTTGAGAACAGGAAAGTCAAGTGTGCTTTTCCTTAAATATTTGTTAATTTCCTTGTTTCGTCTTTAGTAGGCACGAATTTGGGACTAAGACGCAAGAAATCAAGAGTTATAATAATTTACAGTTTTCCATGCACCTTAATTAATTGTTTTTAATGTATATTAAAGTGCTCGCTTCAGTCGGACCAAATAATTAAAATGGTGCGGAAAGAACAAAGAATTGATGTTGGTGATCATAGATGTGAACGCATGGTGGGAATCTACCAGACATAGTGAAGATGTATCGGCAATGTAACTAATTGAAATGATGATTATTTTTCAGTAAACAACAATTGTTGAGATATCGGATCTGATTTATTATGAGGAACCTTTGAAACCCAACTTATTACAGCAAATTTTCTTTCTGAACCCGATTTATATTTTGCAGTAGAACGCACTGAAATACATAAAACAAAATATTTATGAGTAAGTAACATCACGATTATAGCCACTCGATCTTACATCAGAGTATAAGTTATTGTGGTATGTTTGGCTAGTTCACTGGTGGAAGAATGGTTATCAATGATTCCTTTAAATATCGATTCCATAAAAAATTACTAGAATTGCTTTCTAATGTAGGTTCTATTTGGAAAAGATGGATTTTTTCAAAAAGACTCTTTTACCCCTAAGAAATGACACGTTGGTTACTGTTAGTAAATCAAAATAGGTCTTTCAGCCCAAAATCATTTTGAAGGAAAAGAAAAACTTGTGTTTTACTCTTTGCCCCACATAAAAAGTTCAAAAGATTTCTCGTTTATACAGGGGAGTGTTTCACTATCACTTTGAGTGAGTAAGAAGGAAAAACTCTTTGTGTGCACCATGGACTGACCGCATCAGCTGTCCAGATGTGACACAACTATGTCACAGCCTATACTTCTACAACTTTCAAAACTCTCTCTACTTTTGAGCATAATAAGTTCGAGTTCCTCCTTTGCTGCTTGAGTGCACGAGTAAACGTGGTCATGTGGTACCTTGGGGAACAAACTCCTCTGTTGAACCTTGCACTAAGGGTTGATCGCATTTTGTTTCAAAGAAAGTGATTATCATGCCCATAGTTATGGTTTTTAAAGCAAAATCGTTCTTTCCAAATTCCTTTTTTTCAGTACAATCCATTCCTTAAATATCATTTTTGCTAGGACCAGTGACCAAACGTTTTTTCGCTCACTACTACTAATTTTACCAACAGTTACACTTGAGGCGATAGAAGTTGAACTAGGCAGTTTGACTTAATGTTGGTGTTTTAAAGAAACACAATCTATTTAAATATGATTGGATTCAAGTAGTTGTGAGCTCGGGATGTTAAAGCAAGTTTGGTGGTGTGGAGTGCACACTTGTATGAACTATTGACGAGCTTACAGTTCTGAGATATGTATTAAAATTGTTGGTAAGACTAACATGTATTATCCTTTCTGTGGAAAGATGCATCATTCTAACTACATCCTTATTTATACATAATTACATCGGTGGTGGTGTATAGTGTCTGACTCATTGATTCAAAGGATGAGGATGAACTAAGGATGTGTACATGATGCAGTGTTGGCGGCATGCTCAACTTACTGCATTGTCATGTGGAAAAATACACAATACAGAGTTTATTAAAATTATGATAACTACGATACACAGGATGTGAAAAATGTATTCATTTATGTGAAAAGATGTGTTGTTTCATAATTGATTTCTGACATCTGGCATACATTGTATGTGAAAAATATAATCATTTGTGGAAAGATGCATTGTATTACAATTGTATCAGAGTGGTGCATCATAAAACGTGGTGACCTATAACCTACAAATTCCACGATGGGTAGTATCTTTTCGGAACATCTCCTATATAAACATGTGTATGCATGCACAGATTTACAAGTGAAAATCTAAGAATTTTCAGACTTACTCAGTAACCAAAATTCTGCACTCAAAGCCTTTCTCTTGTTTTAAGCCTAGATCAAGAGGGTATTTTTTTTATTATTTTATCCTCGAGGAGAATTCGTGTAACCCAAGGCAGTAACTGGGTCGAATTACTCTTTAAGGAAAGCGTATGTTAATGCGACTCAAATCGATATCCAAGTTCCATTACACCAACATTTACCATAATACAGTTTTATAAATTTATTTCTACTTCTCCCAAAAGCCAAATCGTCATTTCTCTTTTCCAATGTTTCATAACATTCTTAAAGAGTAATTCCTTACTCTACGAGACATGGCAACTGTACGTGATATGCCATCCAAGTTTGGGAAACTGGAGAAGTTTGAAGGCGTTGATTTCCGTAGATGGCAGAAGAAGATACATTTCCTCCTTACAACTCTAAAAGTGGCATATGTTTTGTCTACTCCAATGATAGAACCAACAGATGATGAACCATTGGAAGAAACTCGTCGGAGGAACAATTGGGAAAATAATGACTACATCTGTCGTGGTCACATTTTGAATGGTATGTCTAACTCACTCTTTGATGTTTATCAAAATGTTGAATCTGCAAAAGAGTTGTGGAATTCCTTAGAGTCAAAATACATGGATGAGGATACTTCTAGTAAGAAATTCCTTGTCAGTAATTTTATGAATTACATGATGTCAAACTCTAGGCCCGTTATGGAGCAGTACAATGAATTGCTCCGGACTTTAGGACAATTTGCACAACACAAACTTGGAATGGATGAATCTATTTCTGTATCAAGTATAATCGACAAGCTTCCACCTTCATGGAAGGATTTCAAGCACATGCTTAAGCACAAAAAGGAAGAATTGTCTCTTGTTCAACTCAGAAGCCATTTGCGCATAGAGGAAACTCTAAGGGCACAGGAAAATGGCAAGTCCAAAGATAAAGAGACAGTGGGATTCTCTTCAGTTAATATGATGGAAGAGGGTGATAGTTCTAAGAAGAAAAAGGGGAAGAAGCGCCCTTTTAACAACACAAGCAAAGAGTCCAACAAGAAGCCTAAGGTTGTATGTTGGATTTGTGGCAAGACGGGACACTTCAAACGTGATTGTCGTGTTAGGAAGAGCAAGAAAGGAGTGACACCAAATCATACCGGGCAAGGGTCTAAGGACCAAGGCCAAACTCCTCATCAAGGTCAGAATGTTAATTATGGTTTAAATTTGGTTGAGAATTATGTACCATTAATTTCTGAAGCATTTTATGTACATGATGATGAAATTACTTAGTGGATAGATTCTGGAGCAACTAAACATGTTTGCAAGGACCGTAGGTGGTTCAAGTCATATGAACCAGCTAACGATGGTTCCATTCTTCATATGAGAAACGAATCTACCGCCACTATTCTTGGTTGAGGAGATGTTGTGTTGGAATTTAGTTCTGGGAAAAATCTTCATCTAAAAGATGTTTTACATGTACCTGGAATTAGAAAGAACTTAGTTTCTGGTAGTATATTGTCTAAGTGTGGCTATAAGCAAGTGTATGAATCTGATAAATTTATCTTATCAAAGTTTGGTGTGTTTGTAGGATTCGGATATTATTTTAATTGAATGTTTATGCTCAATATAAATAATATGTGTGGTTCTATTTACATGATCTGCTCCAATGTTGATTTACCATCTTTATGGCATGCTAGACTAGGACATGTTCATTACAAACGTATGCTTGATATGTCTAAAGATAGTTTGATTCCTGCTTTTGATATAAATGTGCAAAAATGTAATATTTGCATGTTGAATAAAATTGTTAGGCAACCATTTAAAAGTGTTGAAAGAACTTCAAAATTGCCAGAACTTATACATAGTGACTTGTGTGACTTGCGTGCAACACCTTCTCTGGGGAGTAAAAAGTACTTAATAACATTCATTGATGATTATTCAAGATTTTTTGTTACATTTATTTGTTGCATTCCAAAGATGAGGTAATTGAGAAATTTAAGACTTTTAAAATTGAGGTTGAATTGCAAAAATCAATCTTGGTTAAAAAGTTACGCACTGATAGAGGAGTTGAATATTATGATCCTTCATTTTTTGAATCTTGGGGTATTATTCATGAGGTTACCGCTCCATATACACCGCAACAAAATGGTGTGGCAGAAAGGAAAAATATGGTACTTAAAGAAATGGTTAATTCCATGTTATCCTATTCTAGATTGAGTGATGGATTTTGGGGTGAAGCCATGTTAACGGCTTGCTATTTATTAAATAGGGTTCCTAATAAACGGAACAAGATCACTTCATATGAGCTTTGGTATAAAAAGAAACCAAACTTGAATTATCTTTGAGTTTGGGGTTGTCGGGCAGTTGTTAGACTTCCCAATCCCAAAAGAAAAACATTGGGGGAACGAGGTATTGATTGCATGTTTATTGGATATGCTATGCATTCCAAGGCTTATAGGTTCTATATTACAGAACTTGGTGATTTTATTTCGATTCACACCGTAATTGAATCAACAGATGCTATCTTTGATGAAAATCGATTCACATCAGTACCAAGGCCAAGGGATTTAGTTCCTACTTCAAGTAGAACTATGGAGGAATATGAAATGTCTCATCAAGTCAAGTCACCTGAGTTTCGAAGGAGCAAGAGAGGTAGGATTGAGAAGTCTTTCGGTCCTGATTTCCAAATTTATTTGGTTGAGGGATCAAGAGATGAGATAGGTTATCAATATTCGTATTGTTATCATATTGAAGAGGATCCCAAGACATTTAGTGAGGCTATGAAGTCTGGAGATGCTGCTTTCTGGAAAGAAGCGGTAAATGATGAGATGGATTCCATCATGGGTAATAATACGTGGGTTCTTTCTGATCTCCCGCACGGTTGCAAACCTTTGGGTTGCAAGTGGATCTTCAAAAGGAAGATGAAAGTCGATGGCTCTATTGACAAGTATAAAGCTAGATTGGTTATCCAAGGCTTTAGGCAAGGGGAAGGTATTGATTATTTCAATACATATACCCCAGTTGCTCGGATCTCCACTATTAGGTTGTTGATTGCATTAGCGGCCATTAACAACCTAGTGATCTATCAAATGGATGTCAAAACTGCATTTTTGAATGGAGATCTAGAAGAGGAGGTTTACATGAAACAACCCGAAGGGTTTGTTATGCCTGGAAATGAGCATAAGGTTTGTAAACTTGTCAAATCATTGTATGGGCTAATACAAGCTCCTAAACAATGGCATCATAAGTTTGATGAGGTGGTTTTATCGAATGGCTATGAGTTAAACCAATCTGACAAATGTTTGTATAGCAAATTTGATAGTTCTAGAAATGGAGTTATCATTTGTCTATATGTGGATGATATGCTAATTTTTGGCACAAATCAGATCCAACTTGACCTTAAGAAGGCATTCTTGTCATCAAGTTTTGACATGAAAGACATGGGGGAGGCAGATGTGATTCTTGGTATTAAGATCAAACGAGAGAATAAAGGAATTGCTCTGACACAGTCTCATTACATTGAGAAAGTACTTAAGAAATTCAATTGTGAGAATTGTTCCCTGGTCAGCACTCCAATGGATTCAAGTATGAAGCTTATTCCTAATAAGGGCAAAGCGGTATCACAACTTGAGTACTCATAAGTAATTGGTTGCTTGATGTATGACATGACAAGCACAAGGCCGGGCATCGCTTTTGTGGTTGGCAAATTGAGTAGGTGCACAAGTAACCCCAGCACACATCATTGGCAAGCAGTTAGGCGTGTACTTAAGTATCTAAAGAAAACCATGAATTATGTTTTGTGCTATGTTGGATTTCCTTCAGTTTTAGAAGGTTATTCAGATGTTAGTTGGATAACAAATACAGAAGATTATTCTTCTACAACTGGCTGGGTATTCTTACTTGGTGGAGGTGTCATTTCATGGGCTTCTAAAAAGCAAACTTACATAACTAACTCCACTATGGAGTCAGAATTTATAGCTCTTGCAGTAGCAGGTAAGGAGGCGGAATGGTTACAGAATCTGGTATATGAAATTCAGTTGTGGCCTAAGCCGATTTCACCTATCTCTATTCATTGTGATAGTACATATAGTCTATCTAAGGCTTATAGTGAAGTGTACAATGGAAAATCTAGACACTTGGGCGTTAGGCACAGCGCGATATGTGAGTTAATAACTCATGGTGTCATTTCAGTTGATTTTGTAAGATCTCAACGCAATCTAGCAGATCACTTGACGAAGGGACTAGCTAGGGACTTGGTAAACAAGTCAGTGATCGGGATGGGTTTAAAGCCTATTTAAATCTCTAATTATGGGATACCCAATTTTACTCTGATATGACATTGGAGTAAAATTCAATGTGGAAGGCCTATTGTTTGAGATTGATACATATGATTTCATATCCCAAAGGTAATATGTTTGGACATGCATGTAAGTTACGGTGAAGTTTATCTTCTTAATGGATATTTTGACAAAGTACTTTTGCAGGAGTACGATTAAATATATTCACCTATATGAAGTGTGAAGTGTAGCCACTTCAAGAAGCTCGGGCTTGGTTTTTCTATGCACTCATGAATGGATAGGGATACATGGCTTATATAGTGTCAAGTTTTAGCTTTTGAGATTTGTGCTTGAACTTGTGTGTGGATTATCTTCAAGTGTTCAAATGGGTTGAAGGGTTCAATCTTTAAAGACACCCCGATTCTTGAATATATGAAATGTGTAATTTACTAAGGTGAAAATTCAATCTTCAAGATATTTTTATTTATGCACTTGTTTGGTTTGGTTGTTGGATTTTTCGAATCAAGGATTATACTTAAATGGGGGAGGATTGTTGGTGTTTTAAAGAAACACAAGCTATTTAAGTATGATTGGATTTGAGTAGTTGTGATCTCGGGATGTTAAAGCAATTTTGGTGGTGCGGAGTGTACACTTGTATAAACTATTTACGAGCTTACAGTTCTGGGATATGTATTAAAATTGTTGGTAAGACTAACATGTATTATCCTTTCTGTGGAAAGATGCATTATTCTAACTACATCTGTATTTATACATAATTATATTGGTGGTGGTGTATAGTGTCTGACTCCTTGATTCAAAGGATGAGGATGAACTAAGGATGTGTACAGGATGCAGTGTTGGCGGCATGCTCAACTTACTGCATTGTCATGTGAAAAAATACACAATACAGAGTTTATTAAAATTCTGATAACTACGATACACAGGATATGAAAAATGTAATAATTTATGTGAAAAGATGTGTTGTTTCATAATTTATTTCTGACAACTGGCATACATTGTATGTGGAAAATATAATAATTTGTGGAAAGATGCATTGTATTACAATTGTATAAGAGTGGTTAATCATAAAATGTGATGACCTATAACCTACAAATTCCACGATAGGTAGTATCTTTTTGGAACATCTCCTATATAAACATGTGTATGCATGCACAGATTTACAAGTGAAAATCTTAGAATTTTCAGACTTTCTCAGTAACCAAAATTCTGCACTCAAAGCCTTTCTCTTGTTTCAAGCCTAGATCAAGAGGGTATTTTTCGATTGTTTTATCCTCGAGGAGAATTCGTGTAATCCAAGGCAGTAACTGGGTCGAATTACTCTTTAAGGAAAGCGTATGTTAATGCGATTCAAATCGATATCCAAGTTCCATTACACCAACATTTACCAGAATACAGTTTTATAAATTTACTTCTACTTCTCCCAAAAGCCAAATCGCCATTTCTCTTTTCCAATGTTTCATAACACTTAATAGAAGTGTCACGAGTCACGACTTAGCAGTTTTGTTAGTTGAGTGGCCAAAGTATTTTATATTTTTTTTAAAGATGAGTGAGCAAAACTGAAAGATGACAAGAGTACAGTGACCATATAAGTTGTTTGCCCTAAAAAAACATGGACTTGAGCAAGAAGCCTCTTGTCTGACGTAATTGCTCACACCATCATTTTTTTTTAAAGATATATTCCCTATTTTTATTTTTGTGTCAAAGACTATTTGTTGGGTTTTTTTATTGAATAAGATGTTAAAATCAGTTTAAAATCGTGTAGCCAATCACCACCTTAAATTTGTCCATGTTTAATTGTGACTTTATTAAAACATCAATGAATTAATATTTTGTAATGATATCTTTAGGGATATTGTAGAAAGTTACATTGTACATAACCTCGCCAACTCAATATCAACTAAATATTGTTGAAAGCAGCTGGCTACTAAGTCCACCAATAAAATGTTTATTAAAAACGGTTATATTAGAATAGTGAAGGTACTTTTAAGTACTCCGTCTTTGATTGGGATCCGAAATACGTTTCGAGTTTAGAAGCTAATTATGAGGTTCTAAAAAAAAGCTGTCGGGAATCTGAGCTTTCTGGCAACAAGCAAAACAAATATAAGAAACAACAAACAGAAAATCATGTACAACGAGGCTAAAGAGAAGATTCGTAACCAAAAACCATCAAACACAAAACAAAAAACGAAAAAAATATAAATTGGAAACCTACTATAAACCTACAAATCTAGAAACCAGAAAAGTGGAAGTGGCCCTGCACGGTGAGGGAGCAGTGATTGCTGCAGTGAGGGAGCAGTGATTGCTGCGGTGAGGGAGCAACGGGTAGAAGAGGAAGGAGCGGCGCGGGTCACCATAGAAGAGGAAGGAGTTGCGCTGTGGTGGAGGGATCCGCAGTGGTGGAGGGCTTAGTGGTAAGGGAGCGACGTCGTGGTGAGAGAGTTGCGGGTTACCAAAGAAGAGGAATGAATGGTGCGGTAGCAAAGGGTGGGCTCAACGGCAGTGGCAGAGGGCGGACTTAGCAGCGCGATAGTAGAGAGCTTAGCGACTGAGGCGGACTCAGCGGCGGGGGTAGGCTCAGCAACGAAAGATGGTGGAAGAGCCTATCTGATAGAGAAGGGGGAGGGGGCCGATCGGAGAAAAGAGTAGGGAGAAAACTAAGGGAGAAGGAGTTATGTTTTCTAAAATTTGACTAAAGGAGGAAACCCTAAATAAGTTGTTTAGATATTGGTCCATTAAATGCAATTTTTTAATAGAACCACCTTTAATCGATTTACATGAAAGGCGGAACTGTGTTTGATCAATTTAGAACCGCTTTTAAAATGAAAAGGGTGACCTGGGAGGGGAGTTCTGACTTCGGAACTTAATTCGGGTCCCCAACATATTGCTGCCTTTAATCAAAGCTTTTCCACTAGTACATGTTCTCCAGATTTTATTTGCACTTCAATTCAGTTCAGTTCAATTCAATCCATTTCAAATTAAATTAGTTTAGTTCAATTTAGTTATGTTAAACAAAAAGGTTAATAGATAAAATTTATTTTACTTTAGTTACATTACTACTATTTCCTATTTTAATTCAATTCAGTTCAGATCAATTCAGATCAGATCATATAACCTCTAGAGAACAATGCATAAGCTTCATTGTTCGACCTTAACCAAATAGACGCTACTTTTTTTTTAAAAAAAAAATTTATTTCATGATACTGGTAACATCCGCAGAAGGAATTTTGGGAGCATATCTCATACATGAGATTGAGATTCACTCGATTTTGCAAAACTAGCTAACGTATGAGCTAGAATGTTTCTATCCCTAGGAATCCAACACAGTGAATTCACACATGTTTCTTCAATGAGTTATTTTATCTGATTGGCGGTGTCTACACATGAAAGCAATGGTTCGACTTCGCCACGTACCATTCGAATAACTGTCATTACATCACCTACAGTCCAAATATCGCTCGTGTTCATCTCCACTACCTATCTAACTGCCTCCAAGAGTGCCACCGACTCCACCTGAGCTGGTCGCAAGCTCCCATAGACCTGAATATCGTTGCTTACTCAAAAAGACCTTCTTCGTCGATCTATAGCATCCCAACAATATAGAATTTCATCGTTGTTCCCTTATCAAACGGAATCCGCTAAACTTTCTCCGGCAGGCGGATCAGAGCATGGGGGTGCAGTTTTTCCGACGTCCTTTTAGGCCAAAGGTTTGCCTCTTTGAAGCTCCCTAAATTCGCCACTACTCCAGCGACAATCATCTCGAGGGACAAGCATTTCGAATAAAAAAATGTCCTGTTTCTCTGGAACCAAATCCCATCACAAATCATTACTATCAACTCAGTGTTTTCTTCATCACATGTCTCCAGTAATTTTTTAAACCAGAGCTCTCCCCGGTTCATCTTCACAACATTAAGCATCTCTTGTTTGCCAAGAAAACTCCAGGCTTCTTTTGCATAACAACATTAAAAAATAGGTGACTCGTCGTTCCATCGTCTTCATCACACAATGCACAAGAGTTTGAAACGTTCATCATCCTATTACAAAGGTTTTCCGTGGTTGGAAAAAGAATCCATACAAAACCTCCACACCATATGTTTTACCCGTTGCGGTATATGTAGTCTCCATAGGTTCCGCCAAATTTTCTTTTTGTTTTCCTCCATTGGCTGATAGTTGTGAAGCCATGAATGAGGTGACTCCATTAGCACATGATATGCAGATCTGACCGAGTAGCTTCCGGCGGGGGAATGGTGTCAACACTAGTGGTCAAGCCCAGTTGAGTCTGGTGGTCGTGTCTTCCTTATAGATGCTACTTTAAAACCCAATAATTAGGTATGAAAGTGGTGAATTTTTTTGGAGATTCATTTGCATCAATGAAGAGAAAACGAAAATAATTTTAACAGAAATGGAACGGAAACTAATACATGTCATGAATAATAAGTAGGTCGTAAATATTAGTTCACGTTCGCTTCATCTCTAATCCGCCCATCAAACCCACTTTATATTCTCTAATTTAAATGTATAAAATTTATAAATTATCCACCACTAATCAAATTCTACTTATAATATTTTTTATATGATTACATAGTATTAAATTTTTAATATTAAAATCAGTATAATAAAGCAGATTATAGGTGGATATAGAGATTCACGTGATGTTGATATGTGAGTTTGAAGTAGGTAAGAAGACTCAAATGAATGATGGAACGAAGTGAATTTTATATAAAATCTGATGATGTGGGAGGTATATTTTAATAAGGGTAAAGTGCATTTTTAACCCTATTGAATTTCGAAAGTGCATATATGACCTTGTAAAACCTGAATGCGCGAAGCTAACCCTAAGAATTTGAAAAATTGTGCAGATATACCCAAATTGCACTATTTTGATGTGAATTGAAGGAATTACGGCGTTGAATTGATCTGAAAAAATAAAAATACCCCCTAGGTTTTAAACTCAAATTTCATAACCATTCTACCCTAGGCTTAAAACTGGACTATTTTCTCCTTCTTCAGCCACCGCGTCACCACCTCGTTGCCGCCTAGAACCACCACCTCTGCCGCATTGAATCACCACCTCTGCCCATAACCCAAGCAGCGATGCCCACCTCTGCCCATAACCACCACCTTTGTCTTAAACCTTAACCGTGTCGCCCACTTCCACCGTCCAGCACACTAGCTCCGACTCCCAACACTCTAGCCGTGCCGCCCACCATCTCCACCCAACACCCTAGCCCTGCCTCCCAGCACCCTAGTCCCACTGCTCTACTCGATTGCCCTAAACCCTCGCCCCGCCAGCTGCTCACCCCATCTCTGATTCACCGCTCCCCCACCTCTGCTGCCCAACACCCTAGCCCTGTCACCCAGTGAAGATACATGCGAAGAAAATTGGAGATGAGAAGAAAAATGTGAAGAAAATCGGACACGAGAAGAAAGTCGGTATATGTGATGAGAAGAAAATTGAGAAAGAGAAAGATGAGAAGAAAATTGGCATGTGTGATGAGAAGAAAATCGAGAAAGAGAAAGATAGTGAGGGCATTTTTGTCCTTTCCTCTTTATTTATTTTTTTGAAAATTTTAATTAGGGGTTCAATGGTCGGTTTACTGAATTCCGACTAATTTCAAATTACCGAGGTTAGATTGGCAGTTTCGCCAAAACTTAGAGTAAGATTGACACTTAGGTTATATTGGCACTTTTAACCAAATCATAGCGTTAAAAATACATTTTACTCTTTTAATAATATGGGTGAGGAGCATGCATTTTACTCTTTTAATAATATGGGTGACGAGCAAGAATAAATATTAAATATTAAAAACAAAACTAGTTATGAAGGGTGTATAATCCACACCCCTCCGCTTCAAAATCATTTCTAAATACTACTCCCTCTGTCCCAAATGAAAATTTTCTCTTATTTTTTTTACATTATTCTTTATCAAAATTTGACCGCATTATTTGAATAAATATATGAAAAACAATATTATCGTATATAATATTATTCAATTAATCGTAACAAGTAGTTTATAAATATCAAATTTCATTTGCCTTTATTATGCGTAGATAAACATATTAACTGTTAAACATGTTTCTTGAACAACGTGTGAAATGCAATTTTAGTTGGGAAAGAGTGAGTATTTGTTAAATTTAAATTTCATTAACATCAATAATCAATATCTAGTAATATATCATTATTTCACTGACTATTAAGGCTCTATCCAGTTGGGTTTAATTTCACCACATGTCAGCAAAAATAAATAAAATTCAACATTAATAAATTAAATTCAACACTAATAAACTCAGCACAGGAAGAAAAAATTGATAACTAAATATTTATTTGGGTTCTATGCAGTCAATGGTTGAGTAATAAGTCTAAAAGTAAAATATGTTATCAGTACAACATCATTTTGAAATTTATTAATTTCATTTTTTAAAAAAATAAATCACTAATAAATTAAATTCAGTACCAATAAATTAATTCCAACAAGCCCAACTGGACAAGACTAATAAGTAACGTTTGTAAGTCTATCAATACATATATAATCACAATATACTATGTAATATTTAAAAATTTTCCCTTTAATTTAAGCAGAGAGCAAATGATTTTGATACTTGACAACTAAGGTTTCATTCAAACCTAATTAAATAAGCAAATTTATTTTATTTTTTAATATATTGTTAGTGTATTCTTCTAGAGAGTCTCACACTCCTCACGTAACTGAAAAAACTGTCACATGAACAGCCACTACCAGTGCTTCCATTTATTCTGGGCCCACATTTGAAGAGAAAATACGCAGCAACGTGTGGGCCCAACTCACTTTTTAAGTGACTCGATTGTTGGCCTGTCAAATGATTCATCTGGGCCCGCAGATAATGGACCCATAGGCCCAAATGCGCTCCCCACTTTAGCCACCACCCCACTTACAACCCCCACCTTCCCACAAATCTGAATGCCCTCATCCTTTGGTCCATTTCATTAAAAAACAAAATACTGCAAATGACACACACTTTTAATGAAAAAAAAATAATGTTTGATACTTATTTTTTGGTTTATTTTAGATAAAGTCTTGGGAAAGACTGTCTAACTATAGGTTTATGGAAAGTCGTAGTTTAATTAGAATAACAAAAATGTAAAATATTTTAGTTATAATATTAAAAATTTAACATCCAACGTGTAGTGAGTATAAAGTTTTGCGAAAAGTCTTAGGAAATATGACATTTTTATAAGTTTATGAATGTTTGCCTTAAATGTTATAATTTTTAAAAAAATTTAAATATTGTATTTTATAAGTTAAAATAAGTAATAATACATATTTGAAGGTTAAAATATAAAAATATATAATATAAAAATATATTTTCAAAAATTCTAAATTTTGTATGTAATTTAACAAATGCAGTTAAGGTAAAAAATAGGTAGTTTGTCCATAAGCTTATGGACAGACTGCTTGTCAGGAGACCCACTCTAAAGTTTATGACCCGGTAAAAACAACCTGAAAATTTCATCTTCATTTCTTCTAAATTACTCATGGAAAGAATGCCTTTCAAAAGACAGACTCTTTATTTTTATATGTATACATTCATTTTTTAAATTAAAAAAAAAATTTTAGAAAAGGCATTTCAGAAAAAACTAGGCTTTTAGTAGAATCGAAATGGTTGTGAATTGAACCGACTCTCAAGTAATTTTTTTAAAAGTTAGTATATTTACGAGTCAAATTTAAATATAAATACTAAACTGTGAAATTTCAATGGAAGTGGGCTCTAGTTTTAAATAAAACTACAAAGAGCAAAACTATTTTTAAAACAAAAGGTATTATAATGATAAATTATTTTATGCTGCCCAAATTACTTTTAGTTACATCTCCTTTTCTTAACCGGTTAAAGTAGATAAAGCATAAAGGGGAGTTGGATTTTTCCTCAAGTCCTTTCAAACTGAAAATGAAACACTATATATGTAAAAGTTTCATACCATTATTTTTCATAATCAGAGATCACGAGATGAGATCAAATTCACATTCTCAAATCTTGGCTTGTGAAAAATCAATTTATAGAAACATGCATATATAACCCTATATAATTGATGAAAGTACAGATATAATCCTGTGATTATGAAAGTGGAGATATAACCCTGCGATAATTGAAAGTGCAAATATAACCCTGGTCTGTCAATGTCGGAATAATGGCTTTAGGGTTATATTTGCACATATGTATAATAGTTAGGGTTATATTTGCACATATGTATAATAGTTAGGGTTATATTTGCACTAAAAAATAACTCAGGATTATATTTGCATTTTCTCCAACATATAGGGTTATATTTGCATATTACCCATCAATTTATGGATGTGGTGGTCCATGCAAACTGCTTGTTGTTCACTTCTTGAACTTCTTCACCTTCAAAACTAGTCACATAAGTGATTTTGGGAGAAAAATTCCGACGATCAAGTCAGTCTTCTCTTCTAAAAATTGGAATTTCTCAAGATAGTTACGCTTACCTGGATTCCTACCCTTCTTCTTTCTTTTATAGTGTATCACGAACGTGGCTCCGTCTTATCCGGGCTTGCCATCGTATATCTGATCGTGGGATCGAGAAACGCAGTTTGTGGCTGGTAACTGATCAAGGTCCCCTCTATTTTCGGTTCGTGGGTTGACTCAACTTATCTTGTGTATGTTTGGCCCAGTTCGCTTCGATGGTTAGCCTCAGGCCCATTTATGGTTTTGGGTTTGCTGCTTAGTATTTGGGCTAGGTATACACCATAAGCCACCACATCCATGAAGTCTATGGGGCATGGAGCAATAGCATCGAAATAATTAAATGCGGACTAATGTTGTAAATCAAAAGCTTGCTTGGAGTTTAATTCTACCTTCGTGGTCATTACGAAGTGATACTAGATTCGTGGCTTATACTTTCTTTCTCCGCAAACTCTTCACATTTCAACTTTTGAATTTTGAATCTCTTATCTTTATTGATAAGGATGGTTGCGAATATTATGTTCAAAAGAGGCCGAGATTCGATCCCCCTTTTTTGCTGCTCGTTTCCAGATTTTCCTGACGTTCATTATTGCTCCATCTCTTAAATGGGGGATTTAGAACGAGTGACTTAACTCTACCCTCATTCAGTGCGCTGTCCATTCATATTCCGCCGCCTCCTCGATATATGTAAAAGGTCACTTTTGTGTCAGACAATAATCATTGTGCTTTTGAATTGCTTGTCCTTCTCGATTTTAATATTTCTTCTTTTGTATTTAAATATCGTAGCTTACTTTTTATTTCAGTTTTATCATCTCCGTTTGCCGAAATCGTCATCTTCTCCGTTCATCTCTAGGGTTTTCTGCGCATCACCTTTCCTCGTCTTTTTAAAGAGTAAGTTTTGTTTCCAATTTTCAATCGCTTTACTGCATGCTCTGAATTTGATAAGATATATCTTTTCTTCGATTTTCTAGCATTGGTTGTGATTTTTTTCGTATAATATTCCGGTCTTCTTCTTCAACGTACCTTCTCCTAAGCTTTGTTCTAACGGAATCTTATCTGTGGTCCTTTACCCTAATTAAGGCTATTATTTCCAACTCTAGGGCCCTCGTTTATCCCCATGTCTTTCTCTAACCACGTCGAGTCTCCCATAGAAGATGCTCACTCCGATGAGGATTCCGGTCAGGTCACCAAATCCTTTACCATACGCAATATGTTGTTTGGTTCGTATTTAGATGACATGAAGAACTATTTCCCATTTTTAACTCCTTTTAAGCTTCGCGCTCCCACGAACACTGAATGTGTTCACGCTCCTCCGCCTTGGTACATATCATGTTATTTAGCTTATTTGAAATTTGGCCTTTATTTTCCTCTACCCCAACATGTGGTTGATCTTCTCTGTTTGTACAGAGTCGCGTTGTCCCAATTTCACCCCAAGGGCATCACTATCATAATGGGGTTTCTTCAGGTGTGTGAGAAAGCGGACGTTCCTTTCACTCTTGAGTTGTTTTGCAACTTCTACCATCTTCGAAAAGTGAAAAATACTATAGATGAATTTCCATTTTATCCAGTGGTTGCTGGGGTTGAGCTTGTAAGCAATTTCCCTAGTAATGTGCCTTCTTGGAATTTCAAAGTTCCCAAGTCTAAGCTTCCTGGTCTGAATGTTTGTTTTACTGCTGAGACGGAGCTCGTGGTCACACTTCGGGCTCATGCGCAACATTTTCACTATGCTGAATCTGATGCTGAAGGTGTTTTGTTCGTAATTTTTTTGATGTGTTTGATCTGTATTTTCTCTCATTTTGATGAACGTTACTTTTTCGTGTGTTCGTTTGATCTATAATGTTCATTTTATTTCACATATGAATCTAGCTGGAGGCGACAATGAGGAGTTGGCTGAAGCTATTGTTCAGCCTGATGATGCTGGTGCGAGTAACAGCCTCCAGAAGGGTGTTAACAAAATGGGCCCTAGTAATAAGGGTAAATCTACTGAGGGCACGGAGACATGTGCCCATCGCCCCGTTGGTGGGAAGAAGAAGAGGAAGCACAAGAGGGATATAAGTGATGGACCTTCAGGACATTCGCTTCCCTTGAAAAAGAGGCGTGGTAACCAATCTCGTTCGCAAACTTTGGTGCGAACTAAGAATCCTCTAGCTGAGGGGATGCTATATGATATTCTCTCCAACCTTTCCCTGACCGATACCCTAGCTGTGGTAAGTTTGCGGCTAAATTTTACTGACCTTCACTTGATATTCTGTATGTAAAATGTCGACTAACTTCGTTCCATGTATTTTGTTTTGTAAGGTTGGTAAAAGCCTTCAACTCGCGAGTGAGCTGCTTTCTAAGTTCTCTCCTGTTGATGAGTCGCTCACGGAGAAGTATAGGGCACAAGAAACAAAATGTGTGACTCTAGAAACTTCACTTAAAGCCACTAAGCAGAGGTCAGATACTATCGAGGAGCGTGCCAAGCTCGCAGAGGTGGAAGCAACTCAGCTTTGTTCTGAGTTAGAGGAGATGTGCACTAATGGACCCCTAAATACCCTCGATTTCTGGTAGATCGGCTCTGTAAGACCAAGTCTTTCTATAAACTATTTGAGGATGTTTCCAACAATGCTCGCACTGTTTGTTACTGCCAGGATGTGAAGAATCTGCACGAGTTGAATCTAACTTGTTCACTGAAGAGTCTGCCTTCTCCGAAGAAGTGTACTGAGACCTACGAGTAGCATACGGCAAAAATTAACGAAGCTTTTATTGGAAAGATTGCTGATGGGGGACATCTCTATGCTTTGCTATCGCATCTTGCCAGCCTTCATTGTCTTCCTTTTGTGGCTGAGCTAGATGAGTGTGCGGTGGATTATCTAGAAGATTTTCCATTTGCATCTCGTACAGTTACTCCAACTCCTAATCCTGATGCCCGTGTGGCCACTGGGGTTAATACTAGCATTGAAGCCTCTGCTCAGCAGCTAAGCAAGGAAACCCCCGCTCAGCAACTAAGCCAGGAAACCGTTGTAATCGTTGTTCAGCCTTTGCCTACCTCCACCTCTGAAGTTAATTGATTCCTAGTGTACTGGGATTTTTGGATTTTTAATTGTAATCTTAAGACAATATTTTGATGCATGTCTATACTATTTACGTGACTTCATTTATGAATGTTAATGTATCTTCCTTGTTCTATGTTTTCTCATTGCCCTTACTTATGTGCAGGGTTTCAACATTTTGGTTGATCATAAATACTTGAAACGACTTGACTTTATGGGGTGTACTGATCCTTTTTCCGATTGCTATGGATTTTCACCATCTGATTTCCACTGCCCTATTAGTTTGCTTCGTTCCACTTAATCTTTAACCAGAGTGTGAGGAGCTCGTTTCTTCTTATCACTTTTCTCAAATGGAGTCGCTTCCCTTACACCTTAGGTGGAAACTTCCTATTCTCGCTTCATGTCCATCTTTGTCTACAACATGTCCTTGCAGTAAGTTTGTTCCTAATGGGTATAATGTCTAATCGCTTAGCAAGAATATTGTCCATAGTTTGGTCGATCTTGAATATGCTGGTATGTACATGTGATCGCTTAACCTTCCTGTCTATGTTCAAGAAGGGGCATTATCTTTAGGACTCAATTGAAGTACATGCTTCTGGGTATTAGTGATCCTAAAGCGAAGTGGGATACAACTGTAAAGGACACCCAGGATGTTGTGCACGATTTACGTAGAATTTGCAACGAGCAGAATGGTCTTATAAGCATCAACAGTTGACTATGATGCAGATGCTCCGGCAATAGGAGGAG
The DNA here is from genome assembly GCA_037428765.1 of Rubia yunnanensis. Taxonomy (NCBI): domain Eukaryota; kingdom Viridiplantae; phylum Streptophyta; class Magnoliopsida; order Gentianales; family Rubiaceae; genus Rubia; species Rubia yunnanensis. The sequence continues at coordinate 74,281,761 of CM075067.1, forward strand.
GCTAAGAATTACATTGCGAGCAAGACTCGCGAGGCCCATAAGAAGACATTGATCGTCAATAAACAATGTGCTCGTATTGATGATTTGTTCGATAAGCTAAAGATATAGCAGGATTAGTTTGATCACTTTTCATCTTCTGCACTTACTTGGAAAAGTAAGTTTGACGAGCAGTTTTCTATAAACACCCAGATGCTAAGTGAAAATGAGCGGCTCCACGCTAAGTGTTAGTAGCTTGATACGTCTGTGCATCAACTTGAGCAGTCTTGTATAAGTATAAAGATAGACTTCAGGCTTGCCCTTTGTCATCTCGCCGGGCTACTGGTCGTGGAGATCTTACTATGAACTTGGGTGGGAAAATAATTAATTTTTCTGATGCTGGCCGATCACATATTCGATGCCCAAAAAAGGAGGTACAAAAGTTTCCAATCGAGAAAAAGAAATATGAAGAGACTGTTAATGTCATGAGTATGCAGCTGGATCGCGAGGAGTTTGGCCCTATATACGACTTCAAGAATACTATGCTAAACAGCTTGGTCATATGGAGTGAAGGGGTCTAATATGCCAACCCGCTTATTTATACATGAAGTGGCAATACAACCACATGGCCAGCTAAAGATAACTGGTGTAGAGCAGAACATTCCCACCGCGAAGTCGATCATGGTCATCACTGCGGTGTTTTGTCCTCTTCTGGATCGCCATGAGCTTCTAGGCATAGATAGATCTCTTGTTTAAGCTATTTTCCTGTAATGTTTTATATAATCTTGTTTATGACGTTCATAACTTGCGTCTTCACTATCACTCAATAAGTTGTCTTCCCCTTGTTTTTGCTGATTGGTTAAGTCTTTTTGATCGAGTTGAGTTACAAGATCCATGGCTTGTATAATTATTATAGTGAAGCTGCTAGATACAATACTTTCATCTTTAAAGGCTTTGGATTTCGTGACATGCAAGATCTATTGCTTGCTTGTGTCGCTTTTTATGAACAAATCTGCTCTTGTGCTAGATCTATAGCTTGCGATCGTATGGTTCACCGAGTTGCAAGATCCAAAGCCTGAAAGTATTGGTAGTCATGCAAGATCTATAGCTTGCAAGTGTATGATTCACGAAGTTGCAAGATGTAAAGCTTGCAAGCATCGATAGTTGTGCAAGATCTATAGCTTGTGAATGAATGATTTTCAAAGTTTCAAGATCTAAAGCTTGCAAGCATCGATAGTTGTGCGCGATCTACAGCTTGTTGTTTGCAACCATATGCTCAACCTTTGGCCCTGGTCGCGATATGCTATTAATGTACTATCATCTAAGATTTGTAAGTAGAGAACTAAAAATGTAATTGCGGCCTAGAAAGATTGTTTTTTAATATGCACTGCAATAATGTCGCGTTGGGAACAATGTAACGAATACAACCGATGGTAATCTCATGGTTTCTTTACAAGTAGATTCTTCCTATCCTCTTTCTCAAATCTAGACTTAAAACTTTCTCAGATTGATCACATGCCATGTGTTGGGAACACTGGTGCCGTCCATCTTTTCTAGTTCATAGTTGTTAGACTTGTGAGCCTTCGTGACCTTGTAGGGTCCTTCCCACTTTGGTCATAACTTTCCTCGTTCTTCTACTAGCCTAGCCTCGTTCTTTCTTAATACCAAATCGCCAATCTAAAATCGTGTTTCCTTCACCTTCTGATTGTAAGCTCTAGCCATTCTTTCCTTATACTTAGCTTCTGTGATTTTTGCCAATTCTCTTTTATCTTCTAGTTCATCCAAGTCTAACTTTATCATCTCTGAATTGTCCTTATCCATATAACTGCATACTCAAAGGCTTGAATTGCCAATCTCTACCGGTATCACCGCCTCATGACCATAGACCAAACTATATGGTGTCTTCCCCGTTGGTTCTCGAACGGTCGTTCTATATAACCATAGGGTGTTAGGTATTTCTTCCACCCATCCACTTCGCTTTCCTTCAAGTCGCCTCTAAATTCCTTGAACGATGGTCATGTTCGTTACTTCCACTTGCCCATTAGCTTGAGGGTGCGCCACAGAGGTGAACTTTTAAAGAATCCAAAGCTTTGAACACCAATCAGTGAACATACTACTTGTGAATTGTGTACCATTTTCCGCGATGATGGTATATGGCACCCCAAAGCGACACACTAGTTTTGCCCGATAAATTTTCTAGTTACTTCAGCTGTTACTTATCCCAATGGTTTCACCTCCACCAACTTCGTGAAGTAATAAATTGCCACAGTTAGGAATTTGGCATTGCCTTTGCCTTTTGGAAATGGCCCCGCTAGGTCAATTTTCCATTTATCAAATGGCCAAGCTCCATATATCCCTTGCAAAGCGGCCCATGGCTTATGCGACAGCGAAGCGCTGATCTAGCAACTCCTACATTCAATCATGAAGTTGTGTGCATCGTTAAACATAGTCGGCTAGTAGTATCCTGCTCGGATGATCTTTCTTGCTACCGCTCTAGCTCCCTGATGCATTCCACACAGTCCTTCATGGACTTCTCTAAGGATTTCTTTTGCATGTACGGGTCCTACACACTTTATCCATGGAAACAGAAAGCCCTTTTTGTACAAGGCCCCATTTTCGTAAGTGTAGTTCTTAGAGCGTAGCTCTTTCTGGCGTGCACCTTATCTTCTGGCAATGTTCCCCACGTGAAGTGCTCTATTAGTGAAGTCATCCAATTTACATCCTCTGTTTGGACTGTTGAGATAGTAGTTGATACTGTGCTTCTGATTGGAACGACTTCTACTACCACGTCTCCATGTTCGCTCGGAGATTCAAATCCAGTTGTTGCTAATTTACTTAGTGCATCCACTTTCGTATTTTTAGTTCTTGGTACGTGCTGAATATCGAAGTACTCGAGATGGGCTATGATTTGATGAACCTTCTTTAAAAACTTCACTAGCTGTTCTTCTCGTACTTCATAGTCTCCTCGCACCTCCTAGACTACGATTAGCGAATCACTGGATACCCGAACACTTTTCACTTTCATTTTGACAGTAAGGTCCAATCCACATGTTAAAGCTTCATATTTCACTTCGTTGTTGGTAAGCATAAACTCGAAGCGGAGTGAGTATCTATGTTCACCTCCTTCTGGATTTACTAGCAGTAATCCTGCTCCGCAACCTTCCATGATGGACGCACCATCAACAAAAAATGTCCATGCAATTTCTTCTCACTAATTGTCAATTCTCAGATTATGGTGCATCTTCGGTGTCTGTGCATCTTCGCTTGTCATTTCTGCAATGAAATATGCTAATGCCAGGGATTTGATCGTCGTTCTTGGTTGAAATTGGATTTCAATTTGTCCTAGCCTCAGGGCCCACTTCGTTAGTCTACCTGAAGATTCAAGCTTGTTATGAATGTTCTTGATTGGAAAACCCGTGTAGACCACTATACCATGACTGCGAAATTACATTTGCAACCTTCGTGCTGAGTATATTAAAGCCAGGGTTAACTTCTCAACTAGTATGTACACCTTCTCTATGTTTTGCAATATTCTGCTGATATAATAGACAAGGACCTGTTTCTGTCCTTCCAGGCGAACAAAAATTGAGCTAACAGCATTCTGCGAGATCGCTAAGTATAAGTATAATGTTTCTTCAGGGGAAGGTGACTTTAACGTTGACAATGCTTGAAGCTGCTCTTTCAAACCATCATATGCTCTCTGACAATCTTCGCTCCAGCTAACTTTTTTGGCTTTTCTTAAGACTTCAAAGAGTAGAAAGTGTTTTTTTGCCGCTTTTGAGACAAAGCGCCTAAGCGCTGCTAGCGATCCCATTAGGATTTGCATTTATTTGGCTGTTTTCGGCTGGGGAAGATTTACTATAGCTTGGAATTTTCCCTGGGTTGGCTTTGATACCTTTTGAAGATATCTTGTATCCTAAGAACTTTCTTGTGCCTACTCCAATTACACATTTCTTAGGGTTGAGCTTCATCCCTATTGCCCATAAGTGTCTAAAGTATCTTTTAAATTTGCAGCAAAGCTACCCACTTTCCTGCTCTTGATAACCTTGTCATCAACATATGCCTCAACATTTTGTCATATCTGACCGTGAAATATGTGATCGACTACTCTCTAGTACGTTGCCCTAGAATTTTTCAACTCAAATGACATTTTTACATAACAAAACGTCCCAATGCTTGTTATAAAGTCCATTTTCTCTGCATCTTCCGGATTCATCCATATTTGGTGGTATCCCTTGTACGCATCTAAAAATGCCAGGGCTTCATATCCTGAAATTGCTTCAACTAGTTGATTTATTTTTGGCAGAGGATAGCAGTTCTTTGGGCATGCTTTATTCAAATCCATGAAGTCAATGCACATTCTCCAACATGCGTCTGATTTCTTCACCATGACTGGGTTCGCTTGGCACTTTGGGTATATGACCTCTTTCAGTATACCGGCCTAAAGTGGTACTGTAACTTCCTCTTCAATTGCTTTTTGTCTATCGCTAGCAAAGCAACATTGCTTTTATTTAACATGTTTGACTAAGTTGCTGATATTCAAGGAATGAGTAGCAATGCCTGGGTCCACCCCTCCTATGTTCTGGATGCTCCATAAGAACGTGTCTTTGTGTCTTTGTAGGATTTCTACAGCCTGTGTCTTCTCCTTGTCAGGAAGGTGTTTTCATATCATCACACACTTTGAATTATCTTCGTTATCTAGGCTAACGAGCTCTGTTTCTTCTCCCAAGTTGACTGATGATTCTGGCTGAGCGCCTATAATTGTACTAACCATTTTTTCCTTTTCTCCAACCTTTCCTGCCTTAATTGCTATGACCATGCATTGCTTAGCTTCCTGCTGGTTTTCTCTTATAGTCGCGATACTAGTTGGAGTTGGTAATTTCATTACCAGGTGGTAAGGGGACCGTATTGCTTTAGCTATGTTCATCCACGACCTTCCAATGATAGCATTAAATGTACTTGGGTCATCCATGATCAAGAAGTCGCATATGATGGTGCGATTTCTCCCACTTTCTCCAATAGTGACAGGTAGCTATATATTCCCCAGGGGTATTTCCGCTCGTCCAATGAATCCTACAAGAGAGAACGTGGACTATTTTAGGCCAGCTTTCTTGAAACCCAGCCTGTCAAAGTAGTCCACAAATAGTATCTCGAATGCGCTTCTGTCGTCTACGAACACACTGTGAATGGTTGCATTCCCAATTTTTGCTACGATGACCATGAGATCGTTGTGAGGCAAAGCGTTAGGTACTGCATCTTCCTCGCTAAAGGTGATCGTCTCATTCGAACGAAGCCTTTTATCAGCTAGCTTTTGCAAGGGAGAGAATCTTGCTTTGGCATTCCAAGAGTTGTTGGACAATGACTCAGTGGATCCGTGTATGGATAAGATGACTGTCTCTAGTACTTCATTGCCCGCATCATTATTGTAATCCACCGCCGCAGTCATATTTTGAGTCTTTGCCATTGTGATCATTATACCTTGGTTTCTTGAAGATGGGTTTGCTATTTTGCTAGTGTCCTCATACTGGCTTGCTCATTCCTTCCTATATTGGCTTAAGTAGCCATTCCTAAAATTTTCTTCAATTTGTCTCCTCAAGTCTCTACAATACTCAATGGTATGACCATGGTCTTTTTGGAAGGCACAATAATACTCACTGGATCTCTTTTCTGGTGATGCTGGATCTCAAAATAGATCCTTGTTCTCTTGCCATATCTACTCCATGATCTAGTTAGAGGCATATCTTGGAATGACGCGCCTTGTGATCCCAATTCTCCCCATTTGAAAGTGACGTTTCCTTTGCCTTTCTTTGTAAAACCCTTATGCGAATCCACTATCGTTCACTTCTTGCCTCGTTCATTTTCTATCTTACGGTTGTTTGCCTCTTCTATTCGCACATGCTGTTCAATAACTTTTTGTAGCTCTCTTGGATTTTTGGGCATGTTCTTTGTTAGTTCCTTGTATAACTCTCCTGATCACGTGCCTCTTGTAAATGCTCCCAATGACGATTGGAATGAAAAGTCGTGAACCTGTAAAATTTTCGTCACAAACCTACTATGATACTCCGCCAGAATTTCTTCACTTCGTTGGGCTATGTCATTAAGGTCTGCAATCATTTTTGTGAATCTTTGCTTCTGATAAGAGTGACCCATGAATAAATCCGATAACTATGTCCACAATTTGATGCTTCCACTTGGGAGATCCTCGTACCAGGTGATTGATGTTCCTAACAAGAAGATGGGGAACACCTTGCACACTAATTCGATGTTTGCATCGCGAAACCTCATGCTGCTTCTATATCAATGTAGGAACTCTTTTGGATCTGTGGTCCCATCGTAGATTTTAACGTGTAAATAGAGTTTGAATTCCTATGGCATCTTAAAATCCCTGAGATGTGGCGCTAGGGGTGATTTATCTACATCATCGTCTGCAACGATGTCCCGCAGCTCCTCTTCGTACTTGAGATTTTCACGTTCCTGAATTACCCTTTTTTCTATTCTTGGATTGTTTGGTTTGAGCGTTATTAGGAATTGGTTGTACAAATTTCCCCGTTCGCTTCTAAAAATACTGCAAATGCCCTTCTTTATTTTTCTTGGTTCGTGTAGGAGGATTATGCTTCTTTCTCCTCCTTCGTTTCCTCTTTAATATGCTCTCTTTCTCTACTGGGAATGTAGTCTTGATCCTGGGGAGGACGCATGCTTCTATTATGTCCAAGTTTTTGCTCCCATGTTTGGTGGTTGTGGCTCTTCTCACTTCTGGTGAATACCATTATTTACCTGAATGACTTTGAAGCAAAAAATTTTTTGGTCTCCACAGACAGCGCTAAATGATGTGGTGGTTCATTCAGGAAAACAACTTGTTATTCACTCCTTAAACTTGTTCACCTGCAAAACTAATCCCGGGAGTGGTTTTGGGTGAAAAAGCTCCAACGATCAAGTCAGCCTTCTTTTCCAAGAATTGAAATTTCTCAATATAGTTACATTTACCTGGATTCGTACCCTTCTTATTTCTTTTCTAGTGTATCACAAATATGGTTTAGTCTTATTCGGGCTTGCCATCGTGTGTCTGATTGTGGGACCGAGAAATGTGGTTGGTGGTTGACTGTTGATCAAGGTCCGCGCTATTATCGGTTCGTGGGTTGACTCAACTTGTCCTACATCCGTTTGGCCCAGTTCACGTCACTGGTTAGCCTCAGTCGCGTTTGTGGTTTTGGACTTGCTGCTTAGTATTTGGGCTAGATATACACCACTTATGTTCTCTAGTCGATTGGATGTTATTCTTCTGTGGAGGGGTAGTGTACTTGAGAAATGTGGAAATTATTTGATTATAATGTTTTGAACGATATATCTCACATCCGAGTCTTAAAGACTTAATGATTTAAATATAAGGTCTTTGGTAACCTCCACTTAGTACCAATAATTTTTAAGATAAAAGCCCAACATACCTTAAAATTTAACATGGTATCAGAGCCAAATATTCCAAAACCATAACATTCTAAAACCATAATTCCGACCGGAGTCGATGTCATTCTCGTTGTTGCCCACCGCTATCTGCTGTCGTAGCCCACCACAGATTTACATTGTCGCCACCCGAGTTTTGTTGTCATTTTGTTTTCGCTGATGTCTGCTACTCGCCGCTATCTATTGTCACAGCTAGGGTGGGCATCGGGTCGGGTTATTTGGTTTTTGGGTTATTCGGTTTAGGCTGTTTGGTTTTACCCCTTAAAACCCAAAATTGAAACAACTCAAATAACCCAAATCAACCAAACTGAAATTGGAATTCGGTTTTGGTTTGAATTCGGATTCAATCCGAATAAATCGAATTTCAGGGGAACATTTAAACAAAATTATAAAAAATACATAACTAAATTTAAAATTCAAGAAAAATATGTAATTTAAATTTTACATCATCAAAATCAATTCTTCAAAATTAAAATTCCACAAATATAAAACAAATTCAACCATAATATTTTTAGGATTACATTTAATATGAAGGATCAATAGTTTATTTTGATATTTATCTTCAAAATCTTCACATTTATTTAAGACTTCAACCATTTCACATTCACCTAAAAATACAAAGAATTAAGAAGATTAAAACATCAATTTGCATTTGAGCCACACATATTGTCAGACATATTCAAAATATATGAAGTAGAGCATACAAATTTCAGTACCTCAATTATTTCCTTCATCAGACCTGATCTTAATCCCTTCTTCTATTGCATTCATTTTCCAAATGGGGTTCAAACCTCAAAGTAACAAGAAAATAAACACACTATAACTGATTGATAACATCCAAACAAACTGAACCTGACCTGAACAAACAAAAAACAATAGAATGCGTAAGAAAATACTCTGTAAGAAATTACGCAAAGAAATAGACAAACTGGTATAAGGGATAAAATCCTCAAACACACATTTCATCAACATTGGGATGGTAAATCTTGTTCACAAAACCAATCGACGGAGATTTGTTCGGATAAGATTCCGGCAACTCCCTTCGTATGTACCATACACCTCCCTGATAAGGACCTACCAAACCCCACCAAATTGCAAAGAGAAAACATGACACTAAGTCACTCACACATAATGGGCACCAAATTATGTACTCTACCCTCACCGAGACATATCAGTGAAGAGTTAAGATGCATTATGCAGTAGCCAAAAAAAAGCCATAAAATTATCATCCCAATAGTACATAATTAGAAGATTAATTCAACAACTCATTGAATTTGAGCTACAAAAAGTTAAACCCATCACTCCAAAGATGAGGCTTCCAAAAAGAAAAACACCTGAACATAGTATAATATAATCTAACTGAAACAATATCAAAAACCCAGAACGAGAAAACTTACAAAACACAAAAATAGTCAAAAGGGATCAGAAAAATTCAAGCTTTACTGATTGGGAGCTGTATGAGCGGAAGCCGTGATTCTTACTTTCCTTAGGGCCGTGAAATTCCACTGTAAATTCCTACATGCCATCATGGCCATATCCACCTTATAGTCACTCATCATCCTGGTTCACAACAATCACGAAAAACCTACAAAATCAACAACATAAAAGAAGAAATCCATCGATTACAAGAGAAGAAAATGAACAAAAATCAATTATTGATTGATTGATCGAATTACAATTTCATTAAACCATCCCTCGACGTTTGAAAGGGAAAGATCAATACCTCAAATGGAAAAACAAGGCAAAGAATCTTTAGTAGGCTTCCATTTTAATTTCTTTTTTTTTCTGCTAAACAAAAAGACAATATTAAGAAGTGAAAATCGTTGGCAAACATCCATTTTTCTTTAAAAAGTACAAAAGATGAAGAAACTACCTTCAAAATTCAAAATCAAAGCAAGGGTTAAATATCCATAGCGGTTGACTTGTTGGATTTTTGCAATAAAAATCACACATTCGGACTAACTTTTAAAACATCAGGGTATTCAGAGGCTATGGCTTTGACTCTCTTCCTCTAAAACATCAATTCCTTCATTATTGCAAAATGATAACATGAGAAGAAAAACAATGAAACAAAGTAGGAGAGAATACAGGTATAACAAAAATGCAAAAACATCAAAATCTCGCTATTGCACAATAATAAAGTTGAATAATCTAATAGAATAACCTTCATAAATAGGTACAAAGAAGTAAAAGACGAACAATTACCTATTCTGGATAAACCTGATAACTTCGAACCAGAAGTAGAAATCGACGCAAAGAAAAAGGTTCGAGCATATGTCATCTTACTCGTCATCTGACGTCTACACAAAACACAAACAAATCAACCATTCAACTCCTATTCACAACAAAGAAACATAGAATTATACAAAAGAGTAGAGATGGAGTATATCTAAAACTATTACTGAGCTAAACATACGCAGGGAGATGTAATCAAAATGAGACTGGGGATTCATAGTGGGCAGCGGCGGAGACGACAGTGGTGAAATGATTGTAGCCGTGGTGAGACAGTGATGGGAGGCGGTGGTGGGAAACGGTGATGAGGTGGTGGTGAGGCGCAATATTTATGAAGAAAAACTGAAGAAAGATGGAGAAAACAAAAAGGTGCAGCTAGGGTTTGGATGAAATGAGGCACATCTTTGAGCTTTGGATTCTTGAGTCATAGTTTTTTATACCATTAGTTTATTAGGGTTTGTGAAATTTTTGGGCTTGGTCCTATTTAGGCTTAGGCAAGAAATACGTTTATTCAAATGGCCCAACTCTTTTTAATTACAAATCTCTATTCAAAATTTATTAGCATTATATTAATATATATAAATAATATTTAATTAATCAATTACAATTTAGTATTCGGTTCGGGTTTCGATTTGAGTTTTGATATCCAAAACCGATCCAAAAACCATATTCAGAATTCGGTTTATTCAATTTGGATATTCGAAAACCGTACATCCAATTTGGTTCAACGTAATTCAAATTTGGATAATTCAATTTTCGGGTCGGTTTTCAATTTTGTTTGCCCACCCCAGTCGCAACCCACCAATCAACTCCTTCAACGTAACTGTAAACTAATTTATACCAATCTCTAACATGTCGAATCATGAATCTAATACCGCTACTACTACTGCTAAAGAATTTGAATACTATTCTATCGGCTGCTACTGTTACTGGTATTGTTGCTATTGCTACTGCTACTGAAGTTCAATCCCATTCTAGAGAGATTTGTTTTTTTCCTTTAATTTTTTTAACAATTTGCAATTTCATATTCTTTTCAAGTTGGATATTTTTGTTCATCATGCTCCAACTCGAGTGAAAATGATAAGGAAATAGAAATCATTTCCTTGCAGGAAAGGTTATAATTGATAGTTGCCTTATATAATTTGTTTCCTAATAGAATTAGTTTCCTTTTAGGTTTGATTATATATGGTAATTTCCTTATAGACCTTATGATCATATTCCTGTTAGACTTTAGTTTGTATTCTCATATATTGTAATATTCATCATTAATGAGATGTGTCATTGATGAGATATCAATGCTTCATCGATTAACCCAATTATATTTTACATGGTATCAAAGCTCAGTTTGGGTTATTGGGTTGATGTGTAGATTCCCTTTAATTTGGCCAGATATGGGTCGTGGAGTGTTTCCACGTTTGCACGTGAGGGGACATGTTGAAAGATATATGCCATATCGATTTCTTAAAGACTAAATAACTTTCATATAAGGTCTTGGGTCACCTCCACTTAGTTCCAATTGTTTTTATGATGGAAGCGCGACATACCTTGTAATTTAATATAATGGTATTATATCTGGAAATCTAACATAATAATATTAAGAAAATTTGAAGGTGGTGCAAGGGGATTTGTGTAGAAGGAAAATATTACTTTTATTTTTGTTTGGGATATATACAAATATAACCCTATATACTTCAGTAAGTGCATATATAACCCTGCGATAATTCAAAATATAAAAACAACCTTAACTACTCTACATAAGTGCAAATATAACTCTAAAGTCTATATTCCAACATTGACTGGCCATTTCTGACCATTGACCAAATGGAAATGACTAAAATACCCTTTCAGTCTAATTAAAATTTTTGATGAACAAAAATGCCCTTTGCCCCACCACTGCTCCACCACCTTTGTCGCCGCCTCCACCAGATCGCCGCTGCACCACAAAACCCACCACCACCCAGCCCTGCCACCGGCCCAGCCACCTAGTCCCGATCACCTAACCCCACCACCGGTCAATTACCACCACACCTCCTCTGTTCAGCCCCACCCCCTCCAGCCAGCCCCATCGACCCCAACCTCCACCGATGCCCCGCTAACGCCCAGCCTCCACTGATGCGGCCACCTTTTTCCCGATTCCCACCGCCGCGGTTACCACCACCTTCCACCCTGGCACCACCCTATCCAGCTTGCCTCGTCGATGCCCAGCCTCCGCCGTTGCGACCACCCTTTTCCCAATTCCCACCACCGCGGCCACCCATTCTCAACCATCATCACCCTCACCCTCTCTAGCCAGCCCCTCTGATGCTCAATCTCCGCTGCTGCAACCACCCTTTTATCTTGATTATCAGTGCCACCATCAAATCCACCACCGCCGTCCCAACCCTGATCACCGATATCCCTGTCGTAGACCAACCACTGACATCCCAGCCCTAACCACCGTCGTCCCAGCCCCATCACCGCAGTCCTAACAGTAGCCCAACCACCGCCAAACCCAGCCAATCCTCGCTGCCTTAAGCCTTACCGCCACTCACCACCCTACTCTGTTGCCGCTCAATCTCCCTTGCCACCACTATCCATCGCCTTCGAGCACCGCTTCAAAGCCAACACTACTGGAGAAAAAATCGGCAGAGAAATAATTTAGGGTCAGGGAGAAAAGAAGAAAGAAGGCGGCGAGAAAAGAAGAAGGAGAACTGTGGGAAGCAATTAGGGTTAGGGAGTTTTAGGGTCAAAATAGTAAATTCCTTTATTTTTTGATTTTTTTCTTTTTTTTTCCAGATGGGTAAAATCAAATTTTAACCCAATTCCGACCTAAATCCTCTGCAAAGGGTAAATTTGCACATATACTAACTATCTAGGGTTATATTTGCACTTTAAATTATCAAAAGGTTATATTTGTACTTATGTGAATTAGGTGGGTTATATATGCACTATTCTCTATTTAATTTTAATTAATTGAGGAGGTTTTAGTGAGTTCAGTCATTTATATTGATTGGATTGGTAGAATTCATTCATACTCCCTCTTTTCCAGCTTAAGATGTAATTTTACTATTTGACAAGTCAACACTGTCAAACTTTGACCACGTATTTGAATAGATATATAAACAATAATACTATCATATGCGATATTGTTGGATTCATCATAATAAGAAGTTTCTAAATATTAAATTTTTATTTGTTGTTATTTTTTGTAGTTAAACATATTAACAATCAAACATTTTTCTTAAAGATCGTGACAAAAATATCAATACATATTAAACTGAGACAGAGGGAGTATTTAAATTGATCCTTTTGCATTATGAGTTTGGGATATACATGTTTCAAAAAAGCATTAAAGTTTAAATTATAGTTGTTAAGGAGATATTTTGTTATATTTTGTATATATCTTGTACCCTAGATAGAATCATTTTCCTTTTCTGTTCTGTACATGGTGCCTATATATAGCACTCTTGTATCATTAGTAAAACCCAACCGTTCATATTTTATATGGTATCATAGCTAAAAGCCCTGAAACCCTAAACCCTAACATTTTCCCACCACCACCGCTGCCTCACGCACCCATACGCAACCGTTGTCATCTTGATCCTGCTTCACGTGCTGCCGCCGCCGTGAAGGCGATCGACGCCGCTATTGTCCTTCTTCTGCTATTATGGATCTCTACAATCAAGTTGATGTTGAAGATTTCAATGTTTCCGCTAATCCTGTTGTTTCCACCGGTGAGGACGCTCCCAAGCTTCGAATCAGAGCCAATCTACCCATCGTTCTAGCTTTGCTCGCTGATATCAGTGCTGCCACCACCCAGGGACTTCCCGCTGAAGTACCACCGTCGTCTCTCCAGGTTCCCGACATGCCAAGTTTTCCCAATTTGCCGGCTGCCAATGCCGCTGTCTTCTAGGCCTTCGTACAGCCAACTGTGATCGCCGCCACTCAGGCTATTCACCAGTCCACTTGTGACTCTTCTCATGTGTTACATGCCAACCATCCTTACTATGTTCATATGCCGGATCATCGAGGTTTGAGAACCTATTGTGAGATCTTGAAAGGTGATAATTATATTGGATGGGGTACCTCCCTATTTAATGTGTTTTCTGCTAAACGTAAAGAGGGTTATCTTGATGGTTCTATTGTTAAGCCTTTGCATAGTGAACATTTTTATAATGACTAGAATAGTGTGAATTCTATGTTTGTTGGTTGGATTGTTTAGACTCTTGATCCATCCATTTGTTCTGGTAGTACTTGTTGTTCATCTGTTACGGAACTTTGGGTTAGCTTTAAACAACATTTTCTTATTGGTAATGGTTCGTGCATGTGTGAGATTCGTGCAACCATTTATACTTGTCACTAGAATGGTTAGTTTGTTACTGCTTACTATAGTAGATATATGTAAGAAGTTTTGGGATGAATTGATTACTTACCTACTTGCTCAGACATGTGTATGTCCAGCTGCTACTATTGCTACTAAGTGTCATAAGAATGAGATGGTTCATCAATTTCTCATTGGTCTTGATGAAGGGTATCATACGTTGAGATCACATATCTTAACGCAGGATCCCTTACCCTCTATTGGTCGTGTTCATTCGCTTTGAATTCAGGCGGAACATCACAAGAATGTTATTAATGCCTGTGAGTCCACTCCAAACACCATGGCCTTTGCTGCATGATGCCCAGCGCCGCTGCTCCGAAGTCAACCGCCGCCTCTATGAGAAATTTGCTCGTCATCACCGTTGATTTGAAAAATCTCATGTGTACTCATTGCAACCACAAGGGCCACGATGTTACTACCTACTTCAAGATCATTGGATATCCTGACTGGTTCATGGAAAAAAGACCTCCAAAATCCGGTTAGAAAGCCCAACAACGTGCTTACGCCCCTGCAATGACGTTGTTCGCTGGTGCCCCTACTGCCACTGCCGCAACTCTACCAGCGGTCAATGCCGGTATCGTCCTCTCCGATGCTAATCTGACTACTTTTGGTCCTGCCTTGTCCAAGATAACTAACAATGGAGTACGATCCTTAACATGTTCTCTAAGATGACTAATACTGACAATACGTCAGGTAAGTCTACTTTACCTTGGATTCTTGATACCAGAGCTTCATACCATAGGACCTGTGCTAGGGATCTTCTACGTGATATTGAACCTGCTGATCATGCTGATGACATCCTTCTCGATGGCTCTATTTTAAACACGGGAATTTATATTTTGGCGATGTTCTTGTTTTATTTATTCTGGAATTATATTGCAACTCATTGTCTTTTGCTAAGTTAATTGCTGCTTTAAAATGTCTAGTTTTGCTTATTGGAAAACTATGCATATTACAGGATATTAGCATGAGAACAGTGATTGGAACGGGTGATCAGAAGGGAAGGGTTTATTGGTTGCACAGACTTGAAGCTCCACCGCCGTCTTCGCCGCTGACCGCCTTCATTGTCGTCACCATTTCATCACCTGCTTTGTGACACCAGCATTTTGGGCATCCATTCACTTCAGTGTTCTCTTCTATCCCAGTTATTGCTTGAAGTCATAGTCATTTGAACAAAACTGTTCCTTGCTCCATTTGTCATCGGGAAAAACAGTCTAGAACTAGTTTTCCTTACTTTTAAGGCTAGTCATTTGTTTGAACTTATACACTATGATGTTTGGGGGCCTTATGGCTTACCTTCTTCTAGTGGAGCTTTTTCTTTCTTAACTATTGTTGATGATTATTCCCAAGATGTTTGGTTTTATTTATTAGTGTCTACGTATGATGTACTTTTCAAAATGAAGGAGTTCTTTGCTCTTGTTCAGACACAGGTTCCCCATTCAGTTCAACATGTTAGAGCCAAAAATAGAACCGCATTTCTTCCTCTCATGCATTACTTTGATGAGAAAGGAATTAGGTTTGAGACATCCATTGTCTACACGCCACAAAAAAATTAGCAAGTGGAACGAAAACACCGCCACATCTTAAACGTGTGGGGAGAATGCATCCTTAATACTGCCAACCTGATCAATCATACTCCAACACCGGTGTTGAATAGACATTTGCCTCATCAACTTCTTCATGGCCGAACTCCTAACTAAAGCCATCTCTGTGTGCTTGGTTGTCTGTACTTTGCGTCTCAGCTCCCAAACCCGCGTGATAAGTTTGCATCCAAAAGTTGCAAATGCGTCTTTCTGGGATATCCACTTAACAAGAAAGCTTGGTGTGTTTATGACTTGGAGTCTTGCACTGTGTTTGAAAGCCGAAATGTTGTGTTTTATGAAGACTATGTTCGTATGTATCTCCGACTGACTTGCATTCTTCCGATGATATGATGTCACCGCCGTAACCTGCTGCCTACAATGCTGCACCACCTGTTTCACCGTCGCCGCCAACTGATAACCTATCATAGACTCCGATCATGCTGCCACCGGCGTCCGCCCGCAACTTGTGCCGCCAGCGCCTTTGCCGCATGCTGCCTTGCCTCGGTCGCCATCGGCATCTTTGCTGCGAGCCACCATGCCTTTGTCGTCGCCATCCGAGCTGCCACTGTGCCACAACCTGTTCTGCCCGAGTTGTTGTCAGCTTACCTGGAGCAGTCGCCTGAGCCGCAACCCTCTTCCAAGCTTGGTTGTTCGGACACTGAAGAGTCTCCGCCATTGTTTCTTCTCCGACCGCCAAGCACTCACCTTCGCCGTGCTCCAATTAAGTTGCAAAATTATGTCTTCACTACTACTAGCGCTATAAACCCCCCCTTTGCTGCTCTCTCTTCCTCGCCTGATCTGTCTTCAGGTACTCGTTACCCTATTGCTGATTACTTTTCTTGTAATAATTTTTTGGTTTCACATTCTAGATTTTTAGTTGCAGTTACAGATGACTCAAACTGTTACTTATTTCGAGGCTTCTCGTCACTCACATTGGCGAACATCAATGACTGATGAGATTGATGCACTTGAGCAAAACAACACCTAGGTTCTGTCTCCTCTGCCACCTGATAAACATGCTATTGGAAGCAAATGGGTGTTAAGAACCAATTATAAGTCATATGGTTTAATTGAGCTCTACAAGGCTCGATTGGTTGTCCTTGGTAATCGACAGATTGAGGACACTGATTTTACTGAGACTTTTGCTCATGTTGCCAAGATGAGCTCAGTTCGTGTGTTCTTTGCAGTTGGTGTTATTCTTGGATGAGATCTTCATCAGATAGACTATCAAATGCATTTCTGCATGGGGATCTGGATGAGGAAGTTTACATGCGGTCCCCTCCTAGTTATGCTCTTCCTTCGCCTGGCTTGGTGTGCAAGCTTTGCAAGTCTCTTTATGGCCTTCGTCAGGTGCCCAGATCTGGTTTGCAAAACTACCTGCAGCCCTGCGCATTTTTAGCTTTGTACAGAGTAAGGCAGATTACTCTTTTGTCACTTATTCCTGTGATGGTGTTTCCTTACATGTTTTGGTATATGTTGATGATTTAATCATTGCTGGATCTTCTTCAACTTTAATGATTGAGTTCAAGAAGTATCTCAGCTCTTGCTTTCATTTGAAAGATCCTGGTGTTTTGAAGTACTTTTTGGGTATTGAGATTGCTCGGAGGCCTGATGGTATGTTTCTGTCTCATTGGATATATGCTCTTGATATTTTGACTGATACTGGATTGTTAGCTACCAAGCCTACGGATTTTTCGATGGAACAACAGCACAATTTGGCTCGTGCAGAGGGTCCAGTCTACACTGATACTGCACAATATCGCAGACTGGTTGGGAAGTTGATTTATCTAACTATCACACCCCCTGCGTTTGTTGCATATTTTAAAGAGCCATCCATGTCAAGGTTTATTTTTTTCTGCTAAAAGCTCCTTTCAGCTTATTGCTTTTTGTGATTCTGATTGGGCTACTTGCCTAACTACGCCTTGTTCTTTGACTGGATATTTCTTTATACTTGGTGAATCCCCTATTTCTTGGAAGGCAAAGAAACAGCCAACTATTTCTCGATCTTCTGCTGAAGCTGAGTATCGAACCATGACTGTTATTTGTTGTGAGTTGATTTGGCTTAAGTCCCTTCTTCGTGATTTGAGAGTAGGTCATTCTTCTCCTATGCGTTTATACTGTGATTGTCACGCATCTCTTCATATTGGAGTCAATCATGTGTTTTATTAGCGTACGAAGCACATTGAGATTGACTGTAATTTTGTTCATGATTTGGTACAGTCTGGTGAAGTTATTACTCATCATATTCGCAATTCCAGTCAACCTGCAGATTTAATTACTAAGACTCTTGGACGACAGTCATTTCAGACTCTTTTAGGTAAGTTGGGCATTCGTGATCCACATGCTCCAACTTGAGGTGTGTTAAGGAGATATTTTGTGTATATCTTATACCCTAGATAAAATCTTTTTCCTTTTGTGATTCTGTACATGATGTCTATATATAGCACCCTTGTACCATTAATAAAACTCAACCGTTCACATTTTACAACAATTCATAATATCTATGTGGGAATTTGAGGCATACACTTACTAATATTGAATGTGGATCGCTATACCTCGCCCTGTATTTTACTATCCTCGCCCTAATACGTATACAGTATTTTTTTTATTTTCAGTAACTGAATTAAAATTAATTTAGATAATTGTAGTTAGTTAATTTTAACTGAAGAATGAGAAAGAAATTCCGCCGCCGCCGGGCCGCCGGGCCGCCGCCGCCGGGCCGCCGGGCCGCCGCCGCCGGGCCGCCGGGCCGCCGCCGCCGCCGGACCGCCGGACCGGCGCCCGCCGGCTCCGGTTCGCCACGGCCTGGGCGCGAGGCACCGCCGGTCGGCTCGCCATGGCCTGGGCGCGAGCCGTGGCGGGCTCCGCTCGCCACGGTTTGGGCCGTGGTCCGCTCGCCACCGCCCGGCCGCGAGCCGGCGCCGGTCCGGTTGCCGCGGCCTGGCCGCGAGCCGCCGCCGGTTCGGTCGCCACCGACAGGCCGCGAGCCACCGCCGGACCGCTCGCCACGGTCTGGGCGCGAGCCGGACCGGCGCCGCTCGCCGTGGCCTGGGCGCGAGCCACGGCTCGCCGTGCGTTCGGCGCGAGGAGGACGCGGTCCGGTCGCCAGGCCACGGGCGCGAGCCGGACGCACCTCGGCTCGCCGTGGCCTGGGCGCGAGCCGTGCCAGGCTGCATCCCAAAATTGAACTGCTATAAATGAGCTCGAATTCTACTGATTCTGAGGGCAACCCAAATTTTTTGCTATCCAAGACGAGCAAAAATTACTCCAAAAAGGGTGTTAGAAATTCCATGTCTTCGGAGGTAATTTTACTAATTAGTTTTCTGTCCATAAGTAGTTGTTAAATTTAATAATTTTTGCCGTAGAAATTTATGCTCGTCTTTGTGTTTTAATTTATTAACTGTTACGATGAAATTATTGCACATTTATCTTAGTATTTATGCTCATCTTAGTATTTTAATTTATTAAATGTAACGTAAAAATTATTGTAACGTTAATTTTAATTATTGTAACGTTAATTTTGTTGTTTTGTTAATGTAGTTATTTTGTTACTTACCGTAACGTTAATGTTGTTGTTTTGTTAATTTTGTTATTTTGTTAGTTATTGTAACGTTAATTTTGTTGATTTGTTAATGTTGTTATTTTGTTCATTACTGTAACGTTAATTTTGTTGTTCTGTTAATTTTGTTGTTTTGTTAATTATTGTAACGTTAATTTTGTTGTTTTGTTAATTTTGTTATTTATTGTAACGTTAATTTACTTTTTTTTACGCTATTTTATTAGTTTAATTTGTTGAAATGTAATTACTTTGTTTCATTTTACATTATTCAAATGCAAGTATTAAAAGTTACTCTGAAACGACCCGGTTGCATTTTGGATTCCAAAAGTTCACTAGTAAACATTAAATTCGTTACGTTAATTAATTTTCAACCTTAATGTGGAATGTAAGAATGAAATATTAATTCTAGCCACAATGTTATTTCATTTTTTTTCCATTACATGTATGTTTTAGCTGTTAATGAGAAATGGCGGAGTGCACCCTTAAGTCCATTAGGAGGACAGTTTGAAATTGATGAATGTAATTTTAGTTTAGGGAGTTAATTTGTGTACGTTAATTTTATAACTGTAATGGCATTTCATGTACTATAATTTTATCTTTATGTTCTCTTCTTTAAGTATATGTTTTAACGTTTTGACTGTAATTTTATCTTTATTCGTTCATATGTAAACGTTAATTGACGACATCGTTGTCGTTGGTATAGTAGTTGAGTGTAACTAATTGCTTGATATTTATTGCTGTTTAAGGATGACAATCAGCCATGTGAAGCTGCTGCAGGGCGGAATGGATACTCTCCATTTGCCACCTCAGCTGTGTTCCCAGATGTTGCCGAGGCTTATTCCTACCTGCAACGGATTGCTCTGCAGGTGGGATTTGAACTTGTCACGGGGTCCTACAAACAGAATAGGAATGGTCCCCTGAGGTTATATTGCATTTGCAATCGGGGCCGAAAGGATAAGGATGTAGATACGAGCGAATCTGATGTAGTCCGACGGAGTAGCAGCTCGACCAGAAGTTGTGACTGCCCATTCGCGATTGTCTTGAAACAGAGCATCACGGGGGATGGTTGGAATGTAGTGCCGTGTAAGGATCCTAGGCGAGGGATGCACAACCACTCTTTCTCAGTGTACCCCGAGGGTCATAGACAGAGCAGCAAGCTCCATGCGGACGCGAAGCAAATGATCAGAGATTTGACAGATTCAGAAACAGCCCCAAGGCATATCAATGCCAGCCTCAGTAATTCATTTCCGGACCTGCATCAGAACATTAGGCAGGTGTACAATGAGAGGTCGGCATATGTAACAGAAAGGCGAGGCGGGCGCAACACAGCGGAGAATTGTTTGCATCTGGCCACCGCGAAGGCTGGAACGATGTCGTGAGTGATGGAAACTGTGGCTTCAGATGCGTTGCTGATGCGTTGCACGTAGACGGTGAAGGTGAATGGTCTATAGCGCGTCGGGCAGTATTTAACGAGATATCAACTCATTGGCCTGACTATGTTCCCATATACGGTTCGTAGAATGACGTTGAACTCGCCAGAGCCCGTATACACCACACCAGCGGTCCATGTGGTCCAGAGCATTGGTTTACGGTCATTGCAGACATGTTTCCTGTCGCCACCTACTGCAACACGGTTGTAGTTTTATATTACATTTTAGAGAATGGGTCGGCGGACCATTGCTGCACAGTCCTTCCACTGAGGGCGGGTGGGGGCGAGGATGGAACAAGTAGGGAGCTACACATTGTATACGTTCGCAGTGCAAGCCATTTCGTCCGGGTACACGTGAAGGAAAACTGTCCCATGCCCCCCGTGGTTAATATGTGGACCACATTGAGGAAGCCTGATGTCGTAGGTTGGGAGTTACCCTTTCGTAGGAGGATAAGGGCTTGGAGAAGAGCATACTCTGAGAGTAATTAACTGTTGCAACCCAGCGAAACATTTCGGCATGTACGCAACCGTTACAGTTATTATCGAAGCGTCGAGTAATTATTTTGAAAGCGTTACTGTTGCAAAAATCGATGACAAATAAATTTGATATGCACAAACAGTTACCGATTACATAAATGAGCAGAATATGGCAAAACTGTGGGGTCATACATAAGCAAACAGTCGACTAAGGAATGGGTCCATAACCGAGCCTGCGATACTCATCGCGATGACTGACAAGAGTCGTCATCAACTCCCTCATGCTGGGGTCGGCAAGTCCATCAACGGTCGCCGAGTCAAACGGATCCAGGGCGCTCATCACGTCACTCAGCATCTGTTGCACAGGAAACAGAGTTTACAATAACGAAACAGTAAAATGTAATATAATTACTCGAAGCAAACAGTTCGGGAAAACTTACCGATAACTGATGATGTGTCCTGTCCGGTCCACTCGCGGCAGCATGTTCAGGATTTGCGATCAATGGGTGCGAATGAGTCGCGTACCGGTCCTCGTAATCCATGGTACACTCTGATTGGCTCGTGGCTATCGGGAACGCCGCAAGCTGACCGTCGTGCCAAGTGTGTGCCATCTTCCATAGGGTCAACTGCAGCCTCCCTGGGTAGGTCACTGAATAGCCGGCTGGATCAGCCGGGCGGGAACAAGGCTCGGGCGCAATTGCAAGACCCCGCGGTATACCCTGTACGAGACCGAACTGGCGCACAACGCGATCTGGCATGTACGCCTCCATTGCGTCGAGGTATCGAATCACGCCGCGGTAGTGAGTCCTCCCCCTCGCAGCCCTAACCACGTCCACTCCATATGGCAACCAATCCACCTGCAAAAAGTTTCACAGACATGTTACGTTTCTATGGAATCCGATCTATCTACTACTGTCAGAATAAGAGTAAAAGCATGGAATTCATACCTGGTCGGGCTGTAAGGCATCCAACTGTCGCCTGATGGCACCGAGCCTCCCCGTACCCCTCCCCGTTTTATCCCCTGTGTGCCACCGACTGGCGCGGCCCGGAAGAGCAGGCAATGTACTCGGTCTCGGCCGAAACATCGAAAAATACTCGTATATCCATGCTTGAAGCAGCGTGCAACATCCGCATAGGCCGCGCGCCTTGGACCGGGACGCAATTCCCAACTGCAGATACAAACTGGCCAACGTCGCCGAGCCCCACGACAACTGCGAATCAAGCAGGGGTAGAAGGTTGGCTCTAACCTTATTCCCAGTTTTATCCACAAAAAGCGTGGATGAAAACAGGGTCAGCATGTAGCACATAAATTGGAAGTTCTCGCTCTGCCCCGCCGCTACACACCTCGCCATCAACGATTGGGCATCTATGTTACCCCCGTTCCAGTCTTCCGCGACAAAGGACTCCACGTCTTTCCCAAACAGTTCAGCGCACGCTTCCTCAATAGTCTCCGCCGAAATGGTACTCGCAACAGCGCCACCATCGATGGGAATGCCAAGAATCATCTCAACGTCATGCATCAAGATGGTCATCTCCCCAAAAGGCATGTGAAACGTGTTCGTGTCCGGCTGCCACCTCTCCACAAAAGCGGATATCAGTGCCATGTCAAGGAACTGGAACATAATCGCAGGCAGGTGGGCCAACCCGGTCGCATGTATCCGGGCCTGTGCAACATCGCTCAGTTCGGGGAGCGTGGCGACTAGCTGCTTGCATAGCGGCGACCGAGCATGGCATCTCAGCACACCTCGCTCTATACCATTCCAAACGTCAACAGCGACGTGTCCTCCGAAGCTTGGTATGACGAGGTCATCCTGCGGGCCACCAGCCACCGGTCCCCGCACTAGCCACGTCTCATCGGCGGGTCGCTTCCTCCTATTCCTCGGTGCCCTTCCGGTGCTAGTCTCACCGGCATTGCACGATCCACCAGAAGACTGTGCGAATTGACCAGCTCTATTCCTCACGGTGTGCCTGGCTCCAACTGCAGCATAACGTTCGATCCCGGCATCCAATGGCACACTCGCGCCAGGTTGGCCCATCGGGGGGACATCTGCCGGCAGGTCATAATTCATCTGCCAATCACTATCATGACGGATTCCACCAGATGCGAGAATGTTAATCTCCGGACCGTCCCATGTTGGCATGGGATCGAATGCACGAACGCTCGGTGGAGAAGGCTGCTCCGCTCCTACATCACACTCCCGCGGGCGAGGCGACGGTTCATCCTCGACCACGCGGCCTCTAGCTTGTCTCGCCGAGGCACTAACACCTCTTCGTCGTATGGAACGACCATGACCGTCAGGTTGACCAGCAGTGCTCATCTACGACACAAGATATGTAATTAGTATAACAACAAGTGAATCAAACTGATATGATAAGATAAATTAACATACATTTCAACAACGTGTGAACTAATATTTTCGAACAGTGCATCATTTCAATTTACTAATGGAGACTGCATATTCTATAATGCATAGGAAAAAGTGGATATAACATAAAAAAACCCCTCCACAAACAGCAAATTTAATTATCGTACAATCATACAACGAACTGGAACATTTTTTTAGTTACAAATTGGAGATTACATTACTAAATAATCTTATTTTTTTACCACATCACACTATTATTAACATTCAAGGAAACAATAGTTAAAACATATCGTAACAGTTTACTACACAATTGTTTACATCGGATTACTAAAGTTTATTTAAATAGAACTATATTCTATTATGTCACATAACTAAATAATTTCCAAAAAACACAATTCCTAAAGAATAATTTCTGAATAATTTCTATTATGTCACATAACTAAATAATTTCTAAATAACCCAATTTCTAAAAAATACAATTTCTAAAATATTATGTCCAAATTTAAACTAAGTAATTTCTACAAAACACAATTTCTTCGTTTTAATTCCAATTATGTCACATAACTAAATAATTTCTAAATAACCCAATTTCTAAAAAATACAATTTCTAAAATATTATGTCCAAATTTAAACTAAGTAATTTCTACAAAACACAATTTCTTCGTTTCAATTCCAATTATGTCACATAACTAAATAATTTCCAGAACAACACAAATTCTAAAAAATAATTTCTAAATAGTTTCTATTATGTCACATAACTAAATAATTTCTAAATAACCCAATTTCTAAAAAATACAATTTCTAAAATATTATGTCCAAATTTAAACTAAGTAATTTCTACAAAACACAATTTCTTCGTTTTAATTCCAATTATGTCACATAACTAAATAATTTCCAGAACAACACAAATTCTAAAAAATAATTCCTAAATAATTTCTATTATGTCACATAACTAAATAATTTCTAAAAAACACAATTTCTAAAAAAATACAATTTCTAAAATATTATGTCCAAATTTAAACTAAATAATTACTAAAAAACACAATTTCTTCCAATTATGTCATTATGTCCAAATTTAAACTAAATAATTTCTACAAAACACATTTTCTTCGTTTTAATTCCAAATATGTCACATAGCTAAATAATTTCCAAAAAAGCACAATTTCTAAAAAATAATTTCTAAATAATTTCTAATAAACACAATTTCTAAAAAATACTATTTCTAAATTATTATGTCCAAATTTAAACTAAGTAATTTCTAAAAAACACAATTTCTTCGTTTTAATTCCAATTATGTCACATAACTAAATAATTTCCAAACAACACAATTTCTAAAAAATAATTTCTAAATAATTTCTATTATGTCGCATAACTAAATAATTTCTAAAATACACAATTTCTAAAAAATACTATTTCTAAAATATTATGTCCAAAGTTAAACTAAATAATTTCTAAAAAACACAATTTCTTCGTTCTAATTCCAAAATTCATTAAATTCCTAATATTAGATTTCTCCAAATTATTATTCTACATCTTAATCTCCTATACTAACCACCAACCCAACATCTAACCACCAACCGAACATCCATTCTACATTTAACAAAATTGTAACAAACCCCAATTCTAACAATTCCGACAAGTTCAACAAAATTCGAATAGATCGGGCAACGATTCGCACGAAAAGTAAAAAAAAATTCCTCAAAAACTTACGTTTTCCGGCGGGTTTCCGGCGGCGGTCCGGCGGCGGTCCGGCGGAAATGGAGAGAGGGAAGGGGGAGAGAAATGGAGAGAAAGAAGAAGAAGAAGGAGAGAAAAAAGAAGAGGGGGAGGGGGTATTTATAGGGTTTCTTCCATTCTTTTTCTTTTTTTAAAAAATTCAAAATACGTGTATTTATACGTATTAGGGCGAGGATAGTAAAATACAGGGCGGGATATAGCAACACCCTATTGAATTGGTATAACATATGGTTCATGTCTGAGCCTATCTAACCAGATTCAGTTAAATCTGGTCAAATTAGCGTGAAAATAACCAAACTATCTAACTAAACAGAGTCAGAATCAATAACAAAGGATACTAAAACCCGATGCTCACCTCTCATAAAAGTGATATAATTAGTTAAGTTACAAGTAGTTACATATTAAATACAATAAAAATAATTATTTTAATAATATTTTATGTAAATTATTTAAAAAACAATTATTTATATATTGATCTCATTCCAATTCTTAAAGTTATCATAATTATATATATATATATATATATATATATATATATCACTGAATGAAATTAAATATCAAATATTCTTATTAGTCCCACTAATTATAAAATACCCTAATCGAACAGTTACTCGGTCTATAACAGGAATTTATGATAATTTATTAAATATTATTTTCACAATACTTTTCAAATTGATTATTTTAAATTAATATTTAGTCGACTCTCTATATTTACTAATTCAAAATCATAATTTTAATGAGACATCTCTTTATTTGACTATTATTCATTAAATTTATAAATTTAGTCGTGTGTATTTTTAACTTAACCTTGTATATTCACATTTGTTATGAGTTGACTTTACGTACTATTAATCATATCTGTAAACTCATAATATATAAATATCCAACTTTATTCTAATATGTATGTCTGAATAATTTATTAGTTTGATGCATAACCAAGTTGAGTTGGTTCCATATTAAATGTTAATTGAATTTTTATAACTACATTTGTTTTGCGTTATTACACGTAGGATTATATAGTTGATTTATTGGGTTGAATTAGGTTCGGGTTAAATCGAGTTCGGGTTGGATTGGGTTTGGGTTGATCTCGGATTCATTTTCAGATCGGGTTCAGGTCCAGATTATTGGGTCATACTCAGGTTTTGGGTTAAATTCGATCGTGTCGGATTCGAGTACATGTCAACATTTCTCGGGTCAAAATTGGGTTTCGGGTTGAGTGCGGTCGTGTCAGGTTGGGTTCGGGTCAATATTTCTCAGATCAGATCAAATTTTGGGTTGATTCGGTCGTGTCGCTATAGGCCGGGTTCTCGATTCGGGTAAGAGATTCACATCCCTAGTTTTACCCTATAAACCTGCAACGAAAAAGTAAAAAAACAGTGAACAACTGAGAAAATTAATGAAAATTGAATCTAAAAGGAAGGGGGAGATACTTTCTCGGTCTAAAAGTTTATTTTAAAAAAATAAAGTTAAATAAAAATATCAACATATAATTAGTACTATATCTTAATTTTTTTTGTAAGTTATAATGTTTATTCTTAATATAAACATTATTGCAATATATTTTCGATATATATAATCAAGGGTGTGTTGAATACACGAAAAAATATATATAAATTGAGTCACGCAACTTTGTATTAGAGGGAACATTAAATATATGTTAACATGCAACATTGCCTAAAAGTGTAGAACTTATCTCTACAAGATATTTATGATTTATCCAATCTTAATAGTCACATTAAAAGTACTAATGATCTCTCAAAAATAAATAACACTACACTTATCATATTATATCACAAATAAATTTAGAAAGCAAGAAACCTAAAAAAAATTACAAACGCGAGTGGGTACAAAACAACCTTATCCAACTTATTTTCAATATTAAGCCGGACCTCCTCTATAGGAAATATTTTGGCCACAACATAAATTTTGAAGGATCGAAAGTCAAGGCTTTCAAGGGCCTCAAAAGGAAGATAATGGCGCAGACAGCAATCAGGAGAAAAACAGACATGTCAATCATGGGACGCTCAAGATACCAAAGACAATCACAAAGGAGATGGACAAACAAATTGCAAGGTTAATTTGGGCAAGCGAGCCGGAAGGTAAATGAATCCACTGGAAAGCTTGGCCTAAGCTTTTCCCTTCAAAGTGGCGCGAGGGGCTAGGGATGCGATCAACATCGGAGATGAATCAGGCAATGCCCAAGAAACAAGCCTGGTCGATCCTTCAAAATAAGGATTTCTTCTTTTCTAGGTTCTTCCTAGCCAAATATTGCAGAAGATAGAGCCTCCTGAAAACCATTCCAAAGTAAGGCGACTCATGTGGTTGGAGAGGACTATTTTGGGGCCTAGAGTTGATTAAGACTCACCTAAAGTGGAAATTGTAGTAGGGAACACCGTTGACATCCAAGACAATTGGATCTCAAATCAACACAAATCAATTAGATTCAACAATAACATCCTCCCAAGCCCAGGCTTCAAAGTGAGTGACCTCATCGACACAAACAAGAATTGGAGACTACCCCTGCTAAGAGTGCTATACCTAAGCCAAACAATCAAGGAAATTATCAAGATACACATACCTCACCACTCATTTGGAATGGTATGATAGAATATCTTGATTGATATCAAGATATTCTTGTATTTATTGATAGAATATCTTGATTGATATCAAGATATTCTTGTATTTATTGATAGAATATCTTGATTGATATTAAGATATTCTTGTATTTATTTGTAATATTTCTTGTCTATATTTAGAGTAGGCTAGATACAATGAATGTATAGCTTTTGTACTCTATAAATTGTAACACCCTTGCATCAATGAAATCATTCTGAATTACACATTCACATGGTATCAGATTTGGTTCTCATACACATTCGTTAGGTGCAGTATTCAAACCCTAACCTTACAAACCCTAGCCCACTGCTAGGTGTCTAAAGCTCTTCCGATCCAAACCAAATCCTGCCGGCGGTGTGCTCTCGTCGTCCCAATGGAGACCAGAAAATCTCTGACCTACGCCACCATGATCCATATGTTGCCGATCAAGCTCAACACCGGAAATTTCATGGTGTGGCGATCTCAGGTACAGGTGTTGTTTCAATCTGCTGGGTTTTTTGCGTACCTCAATGGTTCTCTGCCAAAACCCAACGCTTCTACTGCTGGAACGTCGGATCCCTCAGCCCTCACACCGGAGGCTTGGACGGCGCAGGACAAGGTCCTTCAGGCTCTTCTCCGATCGTCGCTCACCGAAGAATCCATGTTAGAAACGATCGGCTGCGATACTGTTCAGGCCATGTGGGAGGCTCTGGCGGCAGCGTTCAACAACACGTCCGACGCTCGAGAGTTGCAACTCCGTGATGAACTGCACACAATCTGCCGTGGCTCCTCCACTGTCATGGAATATCACTGCCGCCTCAAGACCATCACCGACGTCCTTGCTTCTGTTGGATCTCCAGTCGGCAATAAGGATCGCATCATGATTTTTCTTCGCGGTCTCAGCTCAGCCTTCTCCAATTTCCAGGCGGTGCAAATGTCGCAACCCCAGATTTTGGCGTATGCCGACGTTGTCGCAAGGGCCAGAAGTCACGAGATCTGCGACGCTTCTGGTGGTTCTCATGCTGACATGGGTTCTGATCCTGCTCCCGTCGCTTTTGCAGCCTCTGCACAGGTGTTTTCAGGTGGTTTTTCCTTAAACTCCCAGGCGTGTGGCCAACACGCGCCACCGACAGGCGCGTCGAACCCCACGCGCGACCGATCTAGCCGTGGTTCTGCTCTGGTGGCTCCTGTCGTGCAGTTGGTGGTGGTGGCTCCTCTGGTCAATCTTCTGGTGGTGGTGGCGGTGCTCGTCGTAGTAAACGAAGGTGGAATCCCAAATGCCAACTTTGTTATGAATTTGGTCACATGGCTCGCACTTGCACCAACCCGAATCCGAAGTCTGCAAATCTTACTGATGTTTTTCAGTCCTCGGTGTCTCTCGACAATGCTTCTGACTGGTATCTAGACTCTGGTGCTACCAACCACATGGCTTCCACATCGTCTGATCTTGGCAGCATCACTCCCTATAACGGTAACCGTTCTGTCACTATTGCTAATGGTAGATCTGTTAAAATTACTCATATTGGTCAGCGTCGGTTTTCTCGTGATTTATGCTTATTTGATGTGTTGGTGGTACCTGATATTACGAAAAACCTTCTCTCCATTAGTAAACTGACAAGGGATTTACATGATGTGATATCATTTGATGAAAATTCATTTATTATTCGGACACTGTCCAAAAAGGAAATTGTGGGCCAAGGACGATGTGAGAAACGTCTTTATGTGCTAGAACAAGGTGGTGCTGCTTTTGTTGCTTATATTCAAGCAAATAAACATAGGGCATCTTTTGACATATGGCATGCTAGACTAGGCCATACTTCCCCTTCAGTTATTTCATTATTGAATAAGTTCAACCTAGTTAAGGTTACATCCTTTTCGCCTACACCCTCTTTATGTTCTTCCTGTGAACGAGCTAAGGGAAAAAGGATTTCATTTATGGAAAATCCCAGACGGGCTGTTTCTTTACTTGCTTTAGTACACTGCGACTTATGGGGTTCTGCTCCTATTTTATCAGAAAGTGGTTTCTCTTATTATGCGGTCTTTGTGGATGATTTTCGCGCTTTACTTGATTTTATCCGTTGAAGCGGAAATCAGACTTTTTTGAGACATTCGTGCAGTTTCAGAACTTGGTTGAAAATCAGTTTTCCTGCTCGATTAAGGTGTTTCAAAGTGATGGAGGCACTGAATTCACTAATGCGCGTTTACGGGCTCATTTCTATACTAAGGGAATTTTTCATCACATTTCTTGTCCAGCCACACCAGAACAGAATGGTAGAGCCGAACGCAAACACAGGCATATTACGGAAATGAGACTGTCAATGTTGATGCACTCTCAGCTACCACCATCTTACTGGGATGTTGCCTTCGCCACTGCCACTTATACCATCAACCGTCTCCGTACGCCTGTTCTTCACAATGTGTCTCCCTACTTTCTGATCCATGGCCGTCATCCTGATTACTCTAACTTTCATCCTTTTGGGTGTAGAGTTTATCCTTATATACGACCGTTTTCACCCCATAAGCTCGCTCCTCGAAGTGTTCCATGCATTTTTGTTGGTTACAATGCGCTGTACAAAGGTTTTCGCTGCCTTGACCCCTCATCCAAGAAGATCTACCTCACTCGCCATGATGAGACCTCCTTTCCAGCAGCTGCTGATTCTACTTCAGCTACTCCAGCAACCTTGGATGTTTCTATCTTTACAGACTTGGATAATCCTATCTTACCGGTAAACCCGAATCCAGCACCGTCGGCAAACCCGACTCCAACACCATCGCCGACCTCAACTCCTGCACCGTCATCACTGCCATCCCTGTCTTAATCTCCAGCACCGTCTGCTTCCTCTCCGCCGCCTTCACCACCGCGACTGATTCACCGCATGACTACCCGTTTGCAAACAGGCAGTCTTACCACTAATCGTCAGTTTGCTGATTATGAGATTACTGGACTTCTTGCTGCATTGCTTGCCGAGACTGAGCCGCGAGGGTTTTGTTCCACTGTTAAAGATTCCCGTTGGAATTCTGCCATGGATGAGGAGATGCGAGCTCTCCGCCAGCAACACACTTGGGATCTTGTTCCTCGGCCCTCAGATGCTAATGTTGTTGGATCGAAATGGGTTTATCATCTCAAGCATCGTCCCGATGGTTCTATTGACAGGTATTAGGCTTGTCTTGTTGCCCAAGGATTAATCAGCTGCCTGGGTTTGACTTTACTCATACCTTTAGTCCTGTCGTTAAAGCCTCCACTGTCCTGATCATCCTTAGTCTTGCCATGACCTTCTCTTGGCCTCTTCATCAGCTCGATGTCAGGAACGCTTTCCTTAATGGTGTTCTTAATTCTTCGGTCTACATGGAGCAGCCAGCTGGATTTTTTGATCCTGTTCATCCAGATTTTGTCTGTCGCCTTCGGAAAGCCATATATGGGCTCAAGCAGGCTCCTCGGGCTTGGTTCTAGTGCTTCAGCTCCTTTCTTCTCCGCTTAGGGTTTAAGTGTTGTTTGACTGACACTTCATTGTTTGTTTATGCTCGAGGATCGACTTTGCTATATTTATTGGTGTATGTTGACGACATCATCCTTAACGGAAATAACTCCGATCTCATTCGACGGTTCATTGTTCGTGCTGATCGAGAATTCTCCGTCAAAGATCTTGGTTCTCTTCACTACTTTTTGGGCATCGAAGTTACTCGATCTTCTTCTAGGATGTTCTTAGGGCAAGCTAAATACGCTATGAAAATTTTACAGCGAGCTGATATGACGGATGCTGCACCTGTCTCTACACCGTTTGTGCATGGTTTGCAGCTTTTCACCTCTGCTGGTCCCGAATTCTTAAATGCCAAGCTTTATCGCTCACTTGTTGGTGCACTGTAGTACTTGACAATCACTCACCCAGATTTATCTTATGCTGTTAACTCTGTCAGCCAGTTTCTGCAGTCTCCTAAGGATGATCATTTTCAAGCTGTCATTCGCATCCCTCGCTTTGTTCGTGGGATGCTTCACTATGGACTTTCATTCCATCCTTCGCCTGCTGGTCTTCCTATTCTTGGCTACTCTGATGTTGATTGGGCTCGTTGTCTCGAGCCTCGCAGCTCCACCTATGGCTATGCCATTTTCCTTGGTGGAAATCTTGTTTCTTGGAGTGCTAAGAAGCAACATACTGTTTCTCGATCCAGTTGTGAATTCGAATATCGTGCCATGGCCAATACTGCGGCTGAGTTGGCTTGGTTGTGTCAACTGTTACGTGAGCTTTGGGTCCCTCGATCTTCCACTCCGCTACTGCTCTGTGACAACAGTAGTGCCATTTTTCTAACTCAAAATCCAGTTGCCCATAAGCGGGCTAAGCACATCGACATTGGCTACCACTTTTTTCGTGAGCTTGTTACCTCTGGGAAGCTTCGTGTTAGTTATGTTCCCTCTTCTCTTCAAGTGGCTAAAGTTTTCACTAAGGGACTGTCTCGCCCGCTCTTCGAGTTGTTTCGTTCCAAGCTTTGCGTCTCTAGCAATCCGACGCTTCGCTTGAAGGGGGTGATAGAATATCTTGATTGATATCAAGATATTCTTGTATTTATTGATAGAATATCTTGATTGATATCAAGATATTCTTGTATTTATTGATAGAATATCTTGATTGATATTAAGATATTCTTGTATTTATTTGTAATATTTCTTGTCTATATTTAGAGTAGGCTAGACACAATGAATGTATAGCTCTTGTACTCTATAAATTGTAACACCCTTGCATCAATGAAATCATTCTGAATTACACATTCACATGGTTGGATATCAAGCCTGGGAAAAAGAGCTAATGGGGGAAATACACAGTCAAACCAGGATATCGCACCACATGGGAGAATAAGCTCATATCGAGACTATCATCATTAACTTCCCAAAGAGATAGCCAAGGCAAAAAACATATGTGGAAAACCATATGGAATGGAAATCTCCCGGAGAATATAAAGTTCCTAATATGGATAATGGTGCAGGGGGCTGACCAACAACCCCAAACCTGCGAAAGATAGGAATAAACATTTTGACAACATGCCAAATGTGCATTAGGGTGGAAGAATCAGTAGAACACATGCTTTTTGGATGCAAGTTTGCGAGGAAAGTCCGGAGAAATAGTAGACTAGGGTTGGACTTCAATAGAAAAAGGCCAGAAACATTACGATATTGGCTTAAAATATGGTTTACAACAGCTCTGGAACAGGTTGACAAGGAACTAGCATGCATAGTCACTTGGGAAATTTGGCATACTCGTAACACAACGACATTTGATCAGACAACGATATCGATCGACCACACGACTGAAATGATACAAACAGTTGTAGCTACTGCTGCCAACATAGGGGGTAACACTACAACTAACCATGTGAACCCATGTGCAGAAGAGGAACAGACGTCATGTTAGTCAAATAATAACAGTGGATTGGTAAGGGAAACCATTATGACAGGGGACATCCAACTAGTATGGCTCAAAAAAGACAGGGCCGCAAATGACCTATTCAGATAATTCACGAATATTGCAACAAATGTGACCTACTGCGTAAAACCTGGGATGGAGTAGCGGCATGGCACGAAGAAGGGGGATGTGCGGAGGAGCCGTGGTTGGGGTCAACAATCATCAGAGCATTGTCAGCCATGCAAGTAGAAATAACAACTATCCTGAATGCCATGAAACAAGCAACCAACAGAGATGTATGCTGGATACTCATCAAAACTGACAGCAAAGTAGCGTTATGCTACATCATCAACTACTCAAAAATCCCTCCTAATGTAAGGCTAATTAGTAGGGAAATTCTCTCTTGGTATGGTGTTTACTAGTTTATCAATTGTAAAAGTAGATAGACTAGTAGTAGCTAACGCACACAACTTAACGAGGGTAGTCATGCTTTGTATCACGAATTCATCATATTAATAAGAAGGAGCCCACTGTATTTTCAAAAAGAATATATTACAAAGCAAGATTTAATAATAGTAAAAAAATCCAAGGACCTTTCGAGTTAAAGGGGTAACATATACTAGTATTGTTGGTAAAAAAGAACAAGTGGAAACCAAAGCCTATAAGGCCACACACATGTATGGTGGATGAAGGATGTTTGGTGGGTCACAACTAGAGCTGTCAATTCAGTAATTCAGGTTGGGTTTGGGTCCGGGTCAAACAGGTTCGAGTTGAAATGGGTCAAAATATGTTTGTCGGGTTGGGTCGGGTCGGGTCAAAATGGGTTCGGGTTAAAATAGGTGAAATGTGTTGGTCATGTCAGGTCGGGTCGGGTCGGATCAAAACGAGTTTGAGTTGAAATGAGTCGAAGTCTGTTTGTCGGGTCGGGTCAGGTCGAAATGAGTTTGAGTTGAAACGGGTCTAAGTCTGTTAGTCAGATCGGGTCGGGTCAAAACGTGTTTGGGTTGAAAAATTTTAAAGTTTGTTTTCCAAGTCAGATAGGGTAAATGTCAAGTTAAGTTCTGACGGGCCTGTAATGTTTCCCGGGTCAGGTCGGGTTGGGTTACACTACAAGAAAAAGGTATATAAGCACTAATATGTAGTGCTGGAAGAGCAATACCGGTGTTAGAAATTTTATTAGCCCCGACAATCTGGCAAAGGAACCAAAAAATGGTGCCTATGAATAAATCCAGCAGCGGTTGAATTTAATAATTTTCAGCACCAATTTTGGTTGAATGACATATACCTGTTTTAATACTAGTGCCGATATCCAGAATAGTCATTTTGGTTGATAAAATTGTGGTGGGAAAATAGCTAGCCATAGTATAAGTTATAATGTACCGGAGCTAGGACTGCATTTAATTTTTTTTTTAAAAAAAATTAAGAAATGCTTTACCAGGTTAGAATCGGCTTTCGGGTTGAGTTAGGGTTCTGTTGGGTCCCAATTATCAGGTCAGAATTGGGTTTTGGGTTGAGCTCGGGTCGAGTCGAGTTGGGTTTGGGCCTAGATTATCAGTTTGCGGGTCAGGATTGGGTTCGGGTTGAGTTCGGTTCGAGTCGAGTTTGGATTTGGATCAATATTTTGTGGATCGGAATTAGGTTCGGGTTGAATTTGATCGAGTCGGTTCGAGTCGGATTAGATATCAAGTTATCTAGTCACAACTCACGGCACACATAGATAGGTGCAATTTTTGTAGTACTACTACCATATAAAGCATAGCATAACATCAACACACATACAATAATTCTTGTAACTTTCTCCTAATTTGGTTAACAAACAAGTAACCATTTGCAAGAGAAAACTCCAATTAATCATTATTGATTTGTTCTAGCTTTTGAGTGACCCCGATGTTTCAATGATTTAAGGTGAATCCATCAACTACGGACGGTGTGTGCTTTTCATGAGAAAAAGAAAAGAATCGCAATACCATGCAATGTTTCACAAGTTGAGGACTTAAAATCAATAGTTTTTCATATTTTACTTCTATGATCAAACATATGCGGGTCTGATTTTTTTTTTCCAATAAATATTTTTATTTTCTCATTGATCAACGTACAATTTTTGTGCAAATTTTATAAACTCGTTGTTTACTATTAAAGTGTTAAAGAAACAGGGCAATGTGTTGTTGAAAAAATATACTTATTATAAAGATATTGAAAACACTTATTTATATAAGTTGGATTGAAAATTTTAAATATCTATAATATCGATCAATCACTCAAAGTATCACTTTGTCTAATGCGGCGTTGTTAGACTATTGAGGAATTGAGGGATTAGGATGGAGAGTTGTTGGAACGCCGACTGCCACCACAACCATTAGTAGGGATCTACGCGCCATGCAACAGTGCCCAAGGAAGATCCCCTGACGGTCTGTTGCAATAATTCATGGCCTTTAGCACGCGCCACCATCATTTCGAAGTACAATGATAGTGGATTTTGAGCAAGTTGAATGATAGATGGATAAAGAAATTTGGGACTAAGGACTCGAACAAATCAAAGAATGCAATCCTTATTATTGATGGACAAATCAAGACTGGTTATAAGTTAGTCGGGAGGATCTTTGAAATAGTGGTGGAGATCGGTGGCCGCCGTGCCGTGCCTGAGATTGGTGAGTTGCTCATGAAGTTGTAACTCGTTTTTTTAGGAATGGGTGCTCAAAACTAGAGCATAGTTGATCCCAAATTTCCTTCGACAGAGTACAACCTATTGTCTTGCACATAATATCATCTGATACAATTTAGCGAATAAGGCTATGAAGCATTTTGCCTTGAAACAGTCTAGGACACATCGGAGATGGTGGCAAAGCTCAACGAGGAGGAATCCTTAAATTGAGGAAGAATAGGATTTTGATGGTCGGGGCAGGGAGACATCGAGGTAACCGAAGAGTCTTTCATATTCAAGAACAAACTGCACCTGTGTTTTGTTGTGGGGTTGATTGCAACAAACCCCTGAACTTCTATTTGCTTTTTAATTAAGATTTCAAAAAAAAAAATCATTTTATCTTACCCCATATTTAACAAAAACTCTTATAAATTACATTTTAAGCTCTGATCTTGTTATGAGACAATTTTATAAAAGCCTTTTTCTTATATATGTATATATATGAAAAGATAATCGCCCTTCTTGTACTCTACAATCACCTCCCTTTGAGATCAACGTACAGACTTGATTTCCAATCCCTTGTAAGCCTTTAAGACTTTACTACTCAATATCAAAAAATTCCACTCAATAACTGTTAAATCCATCAGAAAAGGATGAATCAATATATCTTATCACAAATTCGGGTAATACAAATATAGAAGTCCCAAAATTATTTAAATGGAATGAAATAACTATTCCAGAAGAAATAATAGCAGAACGACCAATAAATATTCAACGAAATATAAGAATTACTGAACGTTCAACCAATAATGAACAAAAAGATGGGAAAATACTCATAAAATTTAATAGATCAATGTCTAGCAGGTATATAGAAAACCATAGAGATAATCAAGAGTCCGGTATAAATGATTATCAATTATCTAGGTATTCAATGGCCGATATTCCCTCAAGTTTTCAGGACTAAAAAATTAGATATTCAACTCCTTTACCAGAAATAATTCTGGGTTCTAACTCATCAATAGGATCACCTACTTATAGTCAAATGAGGAATTCGGAACTAAGCATGATAACTAGGATTACCGAATTTGAAATTGATAAGGGATATCTAAATAATGATTATTATAGTATTGGAAATATTAAGAATAGACTATGGTTTGAAAAATTGGAAAATAATATTAAAGAAAATCTTAAATGGGAATTTTATGCAGAATTAACTACAAAAGGTATAAAGAGAATGAATCTTTTTATGTGGTTAGAACATTATTTAAGTAATATAGTAAGTTATGATAGATTAGAAACTATCCCAATTATGAATGTTCAGTCTAATCTATATAAGAAATGGAAATTACAAGATAATTCAATAATAAGTTCTATTCACCCACCCTTACAAAACATAGAAATTCTTGTAGAAAATAAGTCTGTAATAGCGTCTCCATTTAAATTAGGATCCGAAAGAACAGAAAATGAAACAGTAAATTTAGGAGATATTAAAAAAGTTTATCATAAGAATAATTATTCAAACCAAATATTACATACTATAGCCAATCAAGTAGATTTGCTATCAACTAAATTGGATGATAAACTAGAAAAATTTCCAAATAAAATTTCTACTCCACATTTCCAAGAATCTTCATTCCCAAGACATATGGAAAATACAGTTTCATTGTTAAGAAATCCCAGCTCTAGACAAAATATCCCTGGTACTTCTAGGCAAATAGGAGTTATATCTCAAACTAATGCAGAAGAAAGTAATTCAACTGGCTCTAGTACACCAAGCTCTAGTTCCTCTAAGTCCACATCAGATGTAGAATCAGAGGATCAATTAAACCATCAGATAGATATCATAGAAAACCAATTTGGCGAATTTCCTACACGAAATCATGATCAGCCACCCTTAGAATTAAACAAACTAAAGAAAACTAGATATAATTGGAAACATAATAATACGAAAAACTATTATCCAAGACCTACACCTCCTGATATACAATATGAGGAACAGAGGTCCCCATTTAATAGTTATGACGGCTCATCGATCTATCAATGGAATATATATGGATTATCAGAATATCAAATCATGAATACATTACAAGAAATGGGAATGGCCAGAATTGCATATAAGGCTCAAATTAATATCACAGAACCAGATATTGTAATGTTATTAGTAATAGGATTTACAAGACAATTAAAAGGATGGTGGGATAACCATCTCACTTTAGAAGATAAGCAATCCATTGTAAACCATGAAATAGAAGAAGCTCAGGGAGAAGGAGAGAATTTAGAATATGTTATGGTACAAGACAGATCGACATTTTTAATCTATGTTATTTTAATGTACTTTGTAGGAAATACTGATGAAGAGTTAAATAGTTCAAAGATATGTCTAACTAATTTACGATGCTCTTCATTAACGGACTTCAAATGGTTTAAGGATATATTATTAACTCAACTCCTAAGAAGAACGGATTCAAATTCCCCATTTTGGAAAGAAGAATTCATCACAGGATTACCAAATTTATTTTCCCAAAGGATAATCACCAACTTACAAAAGGCATTAGGAACAGATAAAATAGATTAAAATAGTTTAACTATTGGACAAATATTTGCTTTTATTTAAAAAGAAGCTTTAACATTATGTCAAGACTTAAAAATACACCGCAAATATGGATCAGAAAGAAAGGAAATGGGGTCCTTTTGCCAACAATTTGGCATTATGGGTATCAAGCCTCCTTCATCCCAACATAAATCTAAATACAAAAAATACAGAAATCCAAAATACTACAGGAAAAATACTACAAGCACATATTTTAATAAATCCAAACAATTTTATAAGAAAAATAATAAGTACAAAAAAATTCAATGTAAAAAATGTAAAAAATTTGGTCATACCGCATCCCATTGCAAAACAGATAAAAAGATCAATTTACTATTTTCTGACGATCAGGAATTCAAAAATAAATTACTAACACTACTAATAGATAATTCTGAAAGTGGACATCAGCATTCTGAATCCAGTTCAGATAGCTCTAATAATCCAGAAATATGCCAATGTAAAATCTCAACAATTAATATGCTTAGTAGTTCGAAAAATAAAAAACAAGTATTATTGGATATGATTGATAAAATAAGAAATTCAGAAGACAAGTCAGAATATTTAAACAAGCTAAAGGAATTAATCCAAGAATAAGAAAAACCGAGGATAGAAGAGGCGTTCAGCTTATCAAATACAATAAAAAAGTATTCAGAAAGAGAAAAGAAAACACCAGTAAAAATTGATGATTTAAAAATAGAAATTAAAAAATCAAAAAAAGAGATTAGTTTAATAAAATAGGAACTAAAAACATTAAAAGAAAAAGATCTAGAATTAGAATTAAAACTTATCGGAATACACCCAGACAAAGATATTAATATTAATCCAGACATCCCAACCGACGAACAATTCTTTAATGCTATTCATAAAATTAATATGGAAAAATAGTATTCCTTAGTAACTATAGGGGTAGAAGATTTTAGTATTCAGGTCATTGCATTAATAGATAGCGGAGCAAATACTTCATGCATTAGAACAGGAATAATCCCAAGTAAATATTTAACCAAAACTAATGAAAAGTTATTAGCAGCAAATGGAACTCCAATGACAATTCATAAAAAGCTAACAAATGGTTTTGTATGTAATAACAAGTAATGTATTAAACAATCATTCCTCATATTAGAAAATACATCACATGACGTAGTATTAGGAAATCCGTTTTTATATCAGGTAACCCCATTTACAAAAACTCAAACGGGAATTTGCACCAAAATATTAGGACGCCAATTACTATTTAAATTCATTAACCCACCAAGCCAAATCAAATTGCATTTATTACAAACAAATTCTATACATAAAAGAACGTGGTTATTAAATAACAAACAAAAAGAAGTTACATTTTTAAAAGAAGAATTAAGTTTTTCAAAAATAGAAGAACAACTATGTAGTAAAACAATTCGCACCAAAGTAGCAACCTTAGAACATGAATTTAAAAACCAAGTCTGTTCAAATCATCCAAATGATTTTTGGAATCCAAAAAAACATATAGTCTCCTTACCTTATGAACCAGATTTCAACGAACAAGATATACCCACTAAAGCTAGACATATTCAAATGAATGCAGAATTAATAGAATTATGTAAAGTAGAAATCCAAAACCATTTAGACAGAAAATTAATTAGAAAAAAGCAAATTCCCATGGAGTTGTTCAGCATTTTATGTAAACAAACAAGCGGAAAAAGAAAGAGGAGTTCCAAGATTAGTTATCAATTATAAACCATTAAAAAAGGTATTAAAATGGATTAGATATCCCATTCCTAATAAAAGAGATTTGATCAATAGTATAGTCAATGCGAAAGTATTCTCCAAATTTGACCTAAAATCAGGTTATTGACAAATTCAAATAAATGAAGCAGATAAATATAAAACAGTAATTGTTGTCCCCTTCGGGCAATATGAATGGAATGTGATGCTCTTTGGATAAAAAATGCTCCATCTGAGTTCCAAAAAATTATGAATGACATATTTAATCATTATTCCACATTTGTGATAGTATATGTTGATGACATATTGGTCTATTCCAATTCTATAGATAGTCATATTAAACATTTAACAACATTACTTCATATTATTAAGAAAAATGGATTAGTAATATCAGAAGCTAAAATGAAGTTATTCCAAACAAACATAAGATTCTTAGGATATCATATCCATTTAGGGACGATCACCCCAATCCAAAGAGCCATAGAATTTGCAGACAAATTCCCAGATGAAATTAAAGATAAGACTCAGCTACAGAGATTTTTAGGATGCTTAAATTACATATCAGATTTTTTTTCAAAAATTAAAATAAAATGTAAACTTTTGTATGACATATTAAAGAATAATCCATCACCTTGGACAGCTGAACATACCCAAATTATACAAGAAATCAAATTAAAAGCCAAGTCACTACCCTACCTAGGTATTCTACATCCATCTGCATTTATGATTATTGAAACAGATGCATCAGATTTAGGATGCGGTGGAGTATTGAAACAGTTATACTTAGGAAAAGAATCCATAGTTCGATATCATTCAGGCCTATGGTCACATGCACAGATTAATTACTCAACAGTTAAAAAAGAAGTTTTATCTATTTTTTTATGCATTTCAAAATTTCAAGATGATTTGTATAGCAAAAAGTTTTTATTAAAGATTGATTGCAAATCAGCCAAAGAAATTTTACAAAAAAATGTTAAAAACTTAGTTTCCAAACAGATTTTTGCCAGATGGCAAGCTATTTTATCTGTTTTTAATTTCAATATTCAGTTTATTAAAGGGAAGGATAACTCTCTTCCAGATTTTCTTACTCGTGAATTCCTGACGGGGAAGCATGAGTGATTATTCCAATGCTAGGTCTTCTAATTTAAGGACAGCAAAAGATTACATTACTCCAAAACCTCTAACTCCTTTGGTACCCAATCAAGATTTTCCACCTCTCACCTATGCTGCTATGGCTAGAACTCCATATGCCAGATTAACTCAACCATCACCCCTTACCTCAAATTATATTATGGCTACTCCACCAAGGCCAGTCACTCCACATCCTTCAACTTCTTTAATTCCTACCCAACAGACTATTCCATTAAAATCAAACCCAAATTCATCCTATTCTGATAAGCCTAATCCTGAACACTTGCTGATTACCCATTTCCAAACAGGACCAGATATTCCTCAATTAAAATTTTTTGTCAATAGTATATTCAGGCCTACCTGTTCCTGGTTGACTGATGATATACAAAAAACCCAAACTTATTATGAACTCATCCTTGTGGATACTCAGTCCATCGATATCCAGCATATAAAAAAAATGATTGTAATCGAATAGATTATTCAAAATTATACATTAAACAAATTCTTAGATCCAGTCAGTTGCAGAGTATCCATTCTATCACAAAATTTTCCATCCTATATTCTCCTCCAGGATTTAATTATATAGATTACATGAATGCCTGGTACAGAGTTCTCTATATCAGGTCCTTCGACTACTCTTGGTTTATTAATTTTCATCAAAGTTTTACTGGTAATATTCCAATGTGGTATATATGTGTATATATATCTATACACATATACATATCTATACACATATACATATATATAACTAGTGGATCGGTGAATAATAAATAATAGAACATAAATCACAGAGTAAATATAAATGCGGATAACAGTATAATAACAGGAAGAATTCAAATCAGATTTAAAACAAATGAATTATTCAGTTCTCAGATTTAATCGACTTAGTTAAGGTCGATTAGAGCTATCACAGTGATCTGGGATAGATTCTGATTGAATAGTATTACTGTGAGAACGTAATAGTGTTCTGGTTAACTGAACACAATAATACAAGTAAACAAAATAAGATCGTACAAGTGTAAACAAATACTTGAAATAATTTCTTGTGATTGGATGAATTTGGCTTACAGTGGGTTTGGAATTGATGTTTGTACGATCAATTCAGATTGAGAAGGTTGTACAAGTGTGTACTAGAGAGTGCAATAATTCAAGCGTGATTTTGAATGAAATGAAATGAGCTTCTTATAGGAAGTTGAAGCTTCTAATCTATTACAATAGTTGAAGTCCGAATTTGAAATCCATTGATCTTGGTTGTTGAATCTTGATTGTTGAATCTTGGCTGTCCTTTTGTATACTCAGTGGAGAGCGGGCCCCGCCACTTGCATCTGTTTTGGCTGATTGAAGTTAGTGGGATGTGGTCCCCACCATTATCTCTTGTCTTCTGCTGAATAAGTTGAATTTGGTGGAAGCTGGGATCCACCACTTTGGCTGCTTTTGACTTTAAAGGATTTGGATGGTGGAAGCTGGGATCCACCACTATCTTCTGTCTGATATGTTTTGAATTTATCTTCTGGAAATCGTCATTGCTTACGTCTGGTAATATTCCCTACATTTCATAGGGGTCTTGACTGTCTTCAAGGTATAATTGGTCTTCTGGTTCTTGCTTAATTGCTTGTCTTTGTCTAACTAACTCCTGATAATATTCAAGAGTCTTCTGTAATTCGTCATCTGGAACCTGTGTTATTGGAGTTGGCTGGATGGGTATTGGACATATATTTCTTGGCTGTGGAATAAATTGGGTTGATGGCCCAATGGGTTTTGGCTTTGCAATAGGAGATGGAAGTGTTTGTTGAATAAGGGGTTTTGAATTAATTTTCATTTTTTGGCCTGTCTGGAAATAATAAGTTACTGCTTTAGAAGAGCAGAACTCTGGATTGTAATTGGCCCACCATTTGATTTTAAACTGTCTGATTAAAGAAAATGGAAAAGAAGGGTGGAATGGCTTTATTTGAAAACTTCAGGCAAAAATCCAGGGTACCCTGAATATGGCATGGAATAATAATGGTCTTTCATGGGGTTTTGAATGGCTAAGTGTTTGTTGGCTAAATTTTTGGAATGTATGGAATCCTTCTAAAATGGGTTCTGGATAGATATCAGTAGAAGGGACAAATTTGACCCACCAATCTCCGAACCAGTTTGGAATTTGATTATTAAAAGTGGAATGAAAATTAATGAACCATGAGTGGTCAAAAGATCGAAAAAAGAATGTTCTGTACCAGGCTTGAACATAGTCATTATAATTGAAATCAGGAGGATAGTAATCAACTGAAAATGGTATATTTGTATTGGAAATCTGTTGAGGACTAAGAATTTGCTTAATATAGATTTTGGAGTATTCTATTCTAGAGGAATCTTGTTTATTGTAAACATGCTGAATATCAATGGAGTGAGT
Organism: Rubia yunnanensis; assembly: GCA_037428765.1. NCBI lineage: Eukaryota > Viridiplantae > Streptophyta > Magnoliopsida > Gentianales > Rubiaceae > Rubia > Rubia yunnanensis. The sequence continues at coordinate 74,325,381 of CM075067.1, forward strand.
GTCTACCAAAATCAATTCATAGTATTGCTGGGTTTTATCTATATTGGCTGTCATCCAAAGAGATGAAGGAGAAAATAAATTGGATGTAAATATCTTTAGTTGAGGAATATCTGGTTCTGCATTGAAATGGGTTAATATAATATGCTCAGGATTGGGCTTATCAAAATACGTGGAAATGTGTTTGGTAGTACTGGAAGAGGCCAATATAATTTCCCCCATCTATGGATGGTTTAATTAAAAAAAAAAAAAAGTACTGGAAGAGGCCTGTGGAAGTGGATTTGGAGTATGGGCTCTTTTTAATGGAGTATAGTCTGAAGATACTGTTGGAGTTTGGGCTTGGACAAGTCTGGAATGTGGAGTTTGGGCTGTTGTGGAATAAGTTAAAGGTGGAAAGCCTTCTAATGGAATCATTGGAGAAACTGATGGAGTAAGAGGTCGAGGATTAACATAGTCTTTGCTGGTCTTTGACTGGGCTGATCCTGTGGATGTGGAATTACTTATAATGGCCTGTAAGAAATTCATGAGTCAAGAAGTCTGGAATTGAATTGTCTTTTCCCTTGATGTATTGAATATCAAAATCAAAAACTGATAAAATGGCTTGCCATCTGGCAAAAATCTGTTTTGAAACCAAATTTTTAACATCCTTTTGTAAAATATCCTTAGCGGATTTGCAATCAATATTCAATAAAAATTTTTTGTTGTATAAATCATCTTGAAATTTGGAAATGCATAAAACAATGCTCAAAACTTCTTTTTTAACTGTTGAATAATTCTTTTGGGTTTTATTCCAAAATCCTGAATAATATCTGACTATGGATATTTTTTCTAAATGTTTTTGTTTTAATATTCCTCCATATCCTATATCTGATGGATCAGTTTCTATTATCATGAATGCATCTGGATGTGGAATACCTAAACATGGTAAAGATTTTGCTTTTATCTTAATGTCTTTTATTAAATTTGTGTGTTCTTCTGTCCATACAGGAGGATTTGTTTTTAATCTTTCATATAATTTTTTACATATGATCTTAATGTTTGGGAAGAAATCAGATATATAATTAACACAACCTAAAAATCTTTGTAATTGATTTTTATCTTTAATTTCATCTGAAAATTTATCTGCAAATTCTATAGACCTTTGGATAGGCCTAATTGTTCCTAAGTGTATGTTGAATCCAAGAAATCTAATTTTTGTTTGGAATAATTTCATTTTTGGTTCAGATATTACTAAACCATTTGTTGTCATTACTTTTAACAAAATATATAAATGTTTAAAATGGTTATCAATTGTATTGGAATAGACTAGCACATCATCAATATATACTATTACAAATGTTGAATAAGGATTAAAAATGCCATTCATTATTTTTTGGAATTCTGATGGAGCATTTTTTAATCCAAATGGCATAACATTCCATTCGTATTGACCAAATGGAACAGCAAATGCTGTTTTGTACTTATCTTTTTCATCTATTTGAATTTGCCAATATCCTGACTTTAAATCAAATTTGGAAAATATTTTTGCATTAGCTAACCTGTTAATTAAATCTCTTTTATTTGGAATGGGGTATCTAATCCATTGTAATACCTTATTTAATGGTTTATAATTTATTACTAACCTAGGAACACCTCGTTCCTTTTCTGCATTTTTATTGACATAAAATGCTGAGCAACTCCAAGGAGATTTACTCTTTCTAATTAATTTTTTATTTAAATGATCTTGAATTTCTTGTTTACATAACTCTAACAATTCTGCATTCATTTGAATAGGTCTTACCTTGGTTGGAATATTTTGTTCATTAAAATTTTTTTCATAGGGTAATGAAACTATATGTTTCTTTCTATCCCAAAATGCATTGGGATGATTTGAACAAATTTGTCTTTGAAATCTTTGTTCTAATGCCTTTATCTTTTCTTTTACATCCTTATGTTCTAGTTGTTCTTCAACTTTGGAATAACTTAATTCCTTTAAAAATGAAATATCTTTTTGTTTTCTATGTATCATGCATATTCTTTTATATATTGAATTGGTCTGTAATAAGTTTAATTCAATTTGATTAGGGGGATTAATAAAGGAAAACAATAATTTTTTACCTAATATCTTGGTACTAATTCCTTTTTGAGTCTTTTTAAAAGGGGTTATTTGATATACAAATGGATTTCCTAATACTGCATCGTATGATACATTTTCTAATATTAAAAATGAATGTTTAATACAATAATCATTATTTCTTATGTATCCATTTGATAACTTTTTCTTAATAATTATTGGAGTTCCATTTGCTGCTGCTAACTGTTCATTGGTTTTAACTAAGTACTTACTTGGAATTAATCCTGACCTAATGCATGATTGATCTGCTCCACTATCAATCAATGCTACTATAGTAATGCTAAAGTCTTGAACTCCTATAGTAACTAAGGAATACCATTTTTCCATATTAATTTTATTAATAACACCAAAAAATTGTTGATTATTTGGAGTGTCTTTTGAAATAATAATACCAGAACTACTGGGTGTGTCTAATGATATTAATTTCAATTCTAATTCTAAATCCTTCTCTTTTAAATCATTTAATTCTGTCTTTATATTTATGATTTCATTTTTTAATAAAGAAATTTCTTTTCTTAGATCTTGATTATCTGTTGAAGTAATTATTGACTTGTTCTTATCTAATTCTGAAAATCTTTTAATTGTTTGTCCTAAACTGAATGCTTCTGTTATTCTAGGTTTATTTTCTTCTGTTACTAAACTCCTTAATTTTTGAATATATTCTGTCTTATTTTCAGAATCTCCTAATTTTTCTATTATATCTAATAATTCTTTTTTCTTACCATTGGTACTATTTATCATATTAATAGTGGGAATGTTACATTGACATTCACTATCATAATCGCTAGAATAATCAGAATCTGTTTCATAATTGGACTGTTCTTTATCTGAATCAATTAAGATAGCTAACAGTTTATTTCTTAATTCTACATCTTCTAATGCATTTATTTTGGTTTCTGTCTTACAGACATTTGCTGTATGACCAAACTTTTTACATTTATAACATTGAATATTTTTGAATTCTTTTTTCTTTTTAGACCTATGTTTCTTATGTTCTTTTGAATGAAAAGGTTTTTTGTCTTTTTTATTATAATCATATGACCTATAGGTTTTCTTTTTCCTATGTTCAGATTTATGTTTTCTATATTTTCTATATTATTTTATTTGAGAAGAAGGTGGTTTAAATCCTGTTATGCCAAATTGTTGGCAAAAGGATCCCATTTCCTTTCTCTCTGAACCATACTTATGTTGGATTTTTAAATCTTGACATAATGCTAAAGCTTCTTTCTTTACAAAAGCAAATATTTGACCAAAAGTTAAATCATTATAATTTATCTTTTCTGTTCCTAATGCTTTGCTTAAATTGGTTATTATCCTTTGTGAAAATAAATTTGGTAATCCTGTTATAAATTTTTCTTTCCAAAATGGTGCACTTGAATCTGATTTCCTAAATACTTGAGTTAAAAATACATCTTTATACCATTTGAAATCAGTTAAAGTTGGACATCTCAAATTTGTTAAACAAATTTTTGAACTTTCTAATGCCTCTGCTGGATTTCCTACAAAAATACATTGAAATAGTATATAATAAAAATGTTGATCCATCTGGGACCATAACAAATTGAATATTAGGTTCTTGACCTTGTGCTTCTTCTGTTTCATGATTTAAAATTGCTTGTTTTTCTTCTAGTTGGAGGTATTCATCCCACCAACCTTTTAATTGTCCTGTAAAACCTGTAACTAATAACATCACTATTTGTTGTTCTGTGGACGACATGGATGCTTTATAAGCTATCCTTGCCATTCCCATCTCTTGTAATAAATTTAAAATTTGGTATTATGATAAGCCATCAATATTCCATTGATATATTGATGCACCATCATAACTTTTGAATGAATGTAACTGTTCTTCATATTGAAGATCTAGTGGAGTTGGTTTTGAATAGTAAGGTTTTGTATTACTATTTTTCCAATTATATTTTAATTTATTAATTCTCATATCTTGTTTTGCTTCTATTGGTTCCTGAAAATGTTGTTCTATTGCATTTATTTGTTTTTCAAAATCATGTTCATTTTCTGAAAAATCATTTTCTGATTCTTCTTCTTCTGAGTAGGAACTACTTGAATCCTCGATGTCTAATGGATTTACTTTTGATATAACTCCTATTTGTTTTGTTGAACTACTAGGTTTATCATTTGGTCTTAAAGACAATGATTCTTCCATCTTTTTTGAAAAAGGGGATGCTTGAAAATGCGGTTTTGAAAATGGGTTTTGAAATAGTTCTGTTTTACTATTTGCCTTATTATCTAATTTTGTTGAAATAAAATCAACCTATTTAGCCACAATATGCAATAATTGATTGGAGTAATTATTCTGTTGATAAACCTTTTTAATATCTGCTAAATTTACTGGATCTGTATCATTTCCTGGTCTTCCTGACTTAAATGGAGAAGCAATTATTGTTGTTTCTTCGGTAACAATATGAACTGATTGGAGTGGTGGATGAATAGAACTAATTACTGTGTCATTTGGTAATTTCCATTTTTTGTAGAGATTTGATTGTACATTTATGACTGGAATTTCTGAAAAATTATATTTTTTTATTATTTGTTCTTTTTTCAAATAATATCCTAACCACATAAAGAATTTCATTTGTCTAATTTTTTTAGCAGTTAATTCATCATAAAATTCTTGTCTAATATGTTCTCTGGTTTCTAAATTTAATTTTTCAAACCATAATCTATTTTTAACATTTTCTTGACTATAATAATCTTCATTTAAATATGCTTTATTTATTTTAAATTCACTAACATTATTCATCATATTAATTTCTGATTGTCTCATTTGACTATATGTTGGAGAACCTATTGATGAATTTGAATCTGGAATGATTTCTGGTAATGGGGCAGAATATCTAACCCTTGTGTCACTAAATTGATTTGGAATGTCCGATGTTGAATGTCTATGTCTATGAATTAAAATATTATCCATATTTGCATATCTAGATGATTGTAAATTAAATCTACCAGACATAGATTTATTAAATTTTATTAATATTTTTCCATCATTTTGCTCTTCTATCTCAGAAGGCTCAGTTATTCTTATATTTCTTTGAATTCCTGTTGGTCTTTCTGCTAATATTTCTATCGGAATAGTTATTTCATTCCATTTTAATAACTTAGGTGTTTCTATTGAAATATTATTAGAATTTGTTGTAACATAAACTGACTCATCTTTTTCAGTTGGAATTAATTTTAATGCTATTGGAATCATGGATTGCATAAGCTTAAAATAAACTCTATAAATTAATACAAAATGTTCTGTGTCATTTACTATTCTATTTTGTTTTAATTGAATATCTAATTTTAAAGAATCCATAATATGAGGGTCTGTTAAACTAACTGAATAGTTTGGAATACATTCAAATCTTATTGTTCCATTACATATATTAGTTTGAACCATTGCTAATATTGAATCTTGATACCTAATTAGTCTATCATCTCTTAATGCCATAAATATTGGTGTGTCAATTCCTAATCTTACTAATGGATGTAATGCTATTTGAACTAAACCAAAATGTAAAAATTTATAATTTTGTTCTTTATATTTCCTAATAGCCTGTGATGATAATAATCTAATTGATTGTACTTCTTGGTTCATTGGTAATATTTCTTCATGAATTTTGATTGAATATGATTTGTTAAATTCTAATATTCCTTGTTGGTATATAGATTTTAATGTCTTATTTGGTAAAATTTGTTGAATTTCACGACTTTGTAAAACATTTGAAGAAGATATGGATCCTGTACTCATAGTACTGGAGCTTCCGAACAAAAATATTTTAATCCTTTCTCCCATGTTAAATTTATTATCAATTGATAAGTTTGCTATATCACGCAAATCACGTTTATCTATCCAATACCTCAGTCAAACCATACGTGGACCACCCTTAACGAGACTCCCTCTCTTGACGGGCTAAACCAAAACGATTTACTGGTAAGAACTAAAAGCTTTAGAAGCACAGAGGCACTGGAATAGACTCACAAGTCTGCAAGTATAGTTCACAAATCAATGTATAATACATCTAACACTCAATGGGGATTAAAAAATTAAGGCACATGGCTCTGATACCATATATATATATATATATATATATATATATATATATATATATATGTATATGTGTATATATATGTATATGTATAGATATATATACACATATATATGAAAGGGATATAAGATATGAGCTGAGACACATTTTGTCAAATAATTGGCCGATCTCGTGTAATATAGAACCTGAGGGAGTAAAAAAAAATGATGACACGTATGAATGGCTCAAGATCAGTTGCTGTTATTAGGTTGATGCAAAGTGCAGCAGCTAGGATGGTCCAATGCAAAAAGTGATTTTGTTGCTAAATATTTGACACTTGTGATACACATTTATGCATGGATTTTAAAATATAATTCTTTCCATACGCTGTAAAATAAATTATTGAACCCACCATTAGTATGGGCATTATAATAATATTTAGTCGATGGAATATTCAAGCTTTTATAGGATGTGAAAATAAAATATGCACTTGTTTTTATAACAAACTCAAAAGAATAGCTGGTTTCATGAATCTAATTAAGGCCCATGGTTTGGCTCTAAACGTATACTTAGAAACAGAGGGCAATTTTGTAATGGCCTTTGGAGCAATGAAGTTCCAAATATATATATCGATCCATCGATCTTTCCGATTTGTTAAAGAATTATATTACAAGAAAAATCTAGGACTTGACCAAAAAATTAAGTAACTAATCACTTACAATTAGTTATTTAATGTACAGCTCAAAATTGGACCAGAAGATAAGATATAATTCATTAGCGTTTTATTCTCAGATCAACTTTTAGTTCTTTGTTTTTTTATCAATGGCTGCATTCGATTTCATCACCAACCAATCATATACGGTTCTCTCAATTTAACTATCTTTTTCATAGCCTTCTAAGTCCAAATTTAATTTATATTTAGACTGTTTTAAGTTACTCCTATTCCAAATCTATATGCCTCTCCCTGAGCATTAAACATAAAAATTAAATCATAAAAAAACGAAAATAATTTTAAAAATGAAACGTGCATTATTAAATATCACATTTAATTTTTTTTTAGTAGGAAAATTTATTTAAATTAAATGTTGGAGATAAAATTTATGAGTAGAATAGAGAAAATCATGTGAGATCCATAAAGTTGTTCCAACAATTGTAGAGAAAAAAATGGAGTAGTTCATTTGTGGTTCCAATTGCTGAGATGGAGAATTTAATAAACTGAAATCACAAGAGCTGTTCCAGAACGGTTTTACCATTGTACATGCTCTAACCCAATATTGAATGTGAGTCGACAGTTGATTTTGAATCGTGAACTTAGGGTGACAAAACTTGATGAAATTACATGAATGTGCCAAGATGTTAAGATGATGATTTGAAGGGCTGACAAGTTGACAATAGTTGGCGAGTTGATTGAGTCATGTGAATATTCTGCCACGCCAAAATGACGAGGGAATACCATTTTAAAAGCTCACTGTTCTTTTCTTTTCGTGATATTTGCTGCTGGATTTGATTGGATCCTCACTCGCAGTGACTAAGAAAAGTCGAAATATGATTCGTAATTGCACAATTACTTGTTCACGTGTTTATTACTTATTTGCGTTTTCAAAAGCTACTACTTATCGGTTCTCACCCTTCATCCAAATGTATTGGAAAATGCATGCATCTGATAAGATAACTATTCTAGTATAGGAAGATTTAGTCTACTATCATAAATTAATCCACGATCCCCTCTAGAGATATGGATCGGATTCCTAATGGATCCTAATTCATTTTTTTTAAATGCACCATGAGGTGGGGGATATTTATTAGGTTCCCCAAACCTATTTAGAACCAAAGGATGTACAATAATATTAAATCGATAAGGCAACCTCGTTGCCTTCAAAAGAAATATCTAATACTAGTGGACTAGTGATTCAAAAGGAGAGGAAGTAATACTTGGTATGTCGAGGTCTCGCGGGGTCGAGGCTCTATGGTTCGAGGTTCGAGTGATTGAGTGTTGATTGGTTCGAGTGCTTGACGGCTCGAGGGCGGCAGGGCTGGAGATGTTCGAGGTATCCAGTGGGACGGGGGCTCTACGACTCGATGGTACTAGGGTTCGAGGGCTTGGGGCTCGAGGGCTCGAGTGCACGAGGACTCCAGTTCGAGGGCTGCTCTAGTGCTCGAGGGCTCCAATGCTCGATGGCTCCAGAGCTCGAGGCCTCCAGTGCTCGAGGGATCCAGTGTCTTCAGTGCTCGAGGGATCCAGTGTCTTCAGAGCTCGAGGGCTTGGGTGCTCGAGGGCTCGAGTGCACAAGGACTCGAGTGCACAAGGACTCCAGTTCGAGGGCTGCTCCAGTGCTCGAGGGCTCCAGTGCTCGATGGCTCCAGTGCTCGAGGGCTCCAGTGCTCGATGGCTCCATAGCTTGAGGGCTCCAGTGCTCGAGGGATCCAGTGTCTTTAGTGCTCGATGGCTCCAGAGCTCGAGGGCTCCAGTGCTCGAGGGATCCAGTGTCTTCAGAGTTCGAGTGCTCCAGTGCTCGAGGGCTCCGGTGCTCGAGGGCTCAAGTGCTCGAGGGCTCTAGTGCTCGAGAGCTCCAGTACTCAAGGGCTCTAGTGCTCGAGGGCTCCAGTGCTCGAGGGCTACAGTGCTCGAGGGCTCCAATGCTCGAGGGCTCGAGGTATACTATTCGAGACTCAACAGTTCGAGGGCTCGAGTGCTTGAGTGCTTGATGGCTCGAGTGCTTGATGGCACGAGGGCGGCCGAGCTCGAGAGCTTGAGTGCTCGAGTGGGTCCAAGTGCACGAGGCCTCCTACGCTCGAAACCACAAGAGCTCGAGAGCTCGAGGCCTCCAGTACACGAGGTATCCAGTGTTCGAGACTCAATGGTTCAAGGGCTCGGGTGCTTGAGTGCTTGATGGTTCGAGTGCCTGATGGCTCGAGGGCGGCAGAGCTCGAGAGCTTGAGTGCTTGAGTGGGTCCAGTGTTCGAGGGCTCCTTCGCTCGAGACCTCGAGTGCGCGAGAGCTCGAGGCCTCCAGTGTCCGAGGCTTGAGAAAGGTTTTGGTGCCAAAATAGTAGCTTGGAATCTTTCAATGAACCTGCAGGGAGTAGGAAGACTTTGTCAGCAGTATCAATCCTATGAAGAGCCATTTTTATGCGTTCTAATATAGGGAGTATGCTCTTTATCTAAAGAAATTAGGCCTTTGATATGTATTGGAACATTAGAAAGGCTAAGGTTCTGATTATGAGTAGAGTGATGTTTGGCAATTGCATTTGCCACTGAATTGCATTCTCTAAAAACATGTTTAAGCTCAGCATTCCTTAAGAGGGAATGTATTTTCAAGGTCAGATCAAACAGGGGCCAATTTGCAGTATAGGGATCCTTAACCATTTTAACTGCCAACATGGAGTCAGATTCGATTGTGAAAGTTTGATCAAGTTGCGGAAAGGTTTGGCAGGCAAATAGTATGGCTAAGATCTCAGCTTGGAGTGGGGAGGAAGCAGTAACTGTTGTTGATTTAATCAGGAGTGGTGATCCAGAACTATTCCTTGCAATTAGCCCTACTGCAGCATTTTTAGGGTACCAAAATGCATCTATGTTGATTTTTATTGAACCCAATTTAGGCTTTTCCCAGAAAACAGTAGAAATATTTGGCTTTGGGGGTGGTCTAATGTATGGAGCCAGATGCCTAAGGCTGGTTGGAGAAGCTGGAAGGGAGACTAGGTGGGAAGATTTAGCATAGAGGGACAGTTTAGTTTGATCATAAACATCCTTACATACAAGTTCTGGAGAAAAAAGCTTCTGATCAAATAAGAACCTATTCCGTGCCTTCCAAAGACACCAGCAAATCAGAGAAGGGAGGATATTACAAATCAGTTGGTGCCATTTAGGAAGATCATGACTATTCAGAAGAGAAAGAATCTATCAATGATGGAATGTTGATGGTTAAGATGAAAGTCCAGTAAAGCTGCCAATTTATTCCATACAGATTGAGCAAGAGGACAGGATATGAAAAAATGTTGAATGGAATCTGAATGATAACATGCTGGACATTTAGAAGCAAGGCTAAAACCACACTTAATTAGCACATCATCGAATGGTAGAAAAGAGTGTAGCATTTTCCATGTGAATATAGAGACCTTTTTCTGTAATGCAGTGTTCCAGATAAACCTCGAAGCTGGAAAATTACCTGATGTGAGTGTGAGTTCCTTATAAGCTGACTTGAAAGTGAAGGCCCCTGACTTTTGTGGTTTCCATATTAATCTATCATTCCTATCTTGTGTAATTTCAGCTTCCTGAAGAAAGGAAAGAGTATCATGTTCTAGGTATGGTGAAAACTGGGCTAAAATGTAAGCTTTGTTACTAATGAATTCTTCCATAGAACAATAGATCAGTGCAGAAGAGATGTGGCTGGGGATATAGTTAGAGAGAAGGCCATTGGGACACCAGTTAGCAGTTAAAAGATTGCAATTGCCTTTGCCGTGGATGATGAGAGTATTATTTTCAGCAAAAGGGTTCATAGAATAGATTCTTCTCCAAGTAATTGATTTCCTATGTGATTGTGGCAAGCCCCATAATAATTTTGCCCACATTGTAATACCTAACTGGCTCTTCCACCACAATTTGAGGGTACATGAATCAATAATGGCTCGGATTGATCTGAAACCTAATTTAGTTAATTAGTTTGTGGAATAATCTACATTTTCAGTTCTATCATTCATTTTTTAGGGGCCAAGAATTAGAATCATTTATGCATCCCCTGTATTAATGATGATTATATTAGGGTAGGTGCCCAACAAAATAAGATCTATTAAAAATACACGAGATCTCATTACAACAAATAAACTTTAGTAAATGGCGATACTCCTGCCCAGTTGAGATTATTCGAAGGAAAATTAAGTTTACTGGTGTTGAAATGTGCTGAAAATTAGATTTATGTAGTGCTGAAATGAGTTTATTGGGGTTCAATTGAGTTTATGGTAAAATTGACTGAAAATCAACCCAATTGAACAGGGCCTCAAGTGATGACAAAAAAAGAACAAAAAAATATATGTAAATGACAAATGAGTATATGCTGTGTAATATAAGCAATTGAAAACATTAGTATGATTCATTTCAACTTATGTTATGATGAGATATAAATGGATCGGGATGAAATTACTCAACCCACATGTAGAAATCACTCAACTTGGGTTTCAATTTGTATCAGTCTATATCTCAATTTGAAACATAAATTGATAACTGCCTATATTTTTAACCATACATTTATCAATTCTCTTCTTTTGAATTGAAAGATATAAATTGAAAATTATTTGTAGTTCTTTTCTTGAAAAAAATCAACTATTTTTTTAAAATCTCAACCCGCGGATTGAATGGGAAGAAAATGGGTAATTTTATAGAACCCATAGTCAATTAATCCATCACCTAAAACACTCAACCCTTATTTTTAAGTTACCCATTTAATTCTCCGCACATTTTACCCGCAACCTATTTCACTCATATTCAAACAGGTATGGAAATTAATAACTTACTTTATCTGTGTGATGGAGGTTCATTTTATCACTCCTTAGTAGAGATGTAAATCAATTAGAATCAAGATAAGAAAGGAATACCCTTTATGATTGATTTTGTGTATATCCCGGTTCCATATTTGTTTAGGTCTTATATACCCTTTGTACTCACTATATATCAATACACACAGCCACAATTACTTGTGGGTTTTACATTCTATCATGGTATTAGTAAGGTTTCTCTAAAATTCTCAGGTTTTTCCCAAACAAATTCCATATTTTTCTTCTGGTGCTTTGTCGATCTAGACCACCGCTCACCCACCTCGTTTTCCAATCATCGCTGCCGCTCTCAAGTTGCCAGTGATCACTGATCGGAGACATCGACATCGCCACTTCACGCGCTGTCGCACGCGCTGTCAGTCGCCGACCTTACACCGCCATCCTCGACACACATGTCATTGATCCGTTTGCTAGTGGTCTGCTCTTTCCGTTGTTGTTCGTTGCTGCTCCCTTGTTCACGCACAATAGTTAAATCACTCATCCACTACTATTCACAAGCTTGTTGTGTGTTTGGTGCTATTTGATTTATCTCTTGTGTTTGGATCTGTTTCTGCTTGCTCCTGATGACGTCGGTTATGCTTCCATCGTTGATCAGTTGTATCACCATCAAGCTTGATGGTTCCAACTATGCTCATTGGCTTACTCAGGTTACTTCTATTTTTCGTACTGTCAGTTGGATTTGTTTTGTTGATGGATCTGCCAAGTGCCCTGATCCCCTTGCGAGCTTGACTTCCAAAGAAACAGATGGCAAGGCTTCTGAGGAGGGAAAGACTCATCCCTGTCAATAGCTGCAATGTCAATAGTTGACGGTATGGTCACTGCTGGCAGGTATTGGATGCTTTAGCTACAAAGTACTAGAAAAATTCTCGTTCTTGTCACCTTTTTCTTTGTGATCGTATGTATGACGTTCGTCAAGATTATCGATTTTTTAATGATTATTATTCTTGCTTTAAGGACATTATTGATGAATTGTGTGTACCTAAACATCCTCTCCATGATGAGGATGTTTCTGTTGTTTTTTTATCGTGGTTTGAACAATCACTTCTCAGAGTTTTCCAATTCTATCATGATGAGAGATCATTTACCACCTTTATACTCTATTGTTGCTGATGCTGAAGCTTTGGAGTTTCATCTCAAACTCGTTCGTCGACTTCTGGACCTGTACCTACTGCTTTTTCTACTAGCCAATTGGTATTCGGTTAGGCTAATTGCGATAGGAGAGGTCGTGGTAACAGACGAGGAAATGGGAGAGGTCGTAGGTGTAGACGTGGAGATGGTCAAAATCCATCGCCAGTCGGCGCTCCTCCAACCGCTTTGGGTGGTCGTGGCGGCGGTACTTACGTCTGCCAGTGGTGTCATCATCCCGGTCATCTTGCTGAATACTGCTACAAGCTTTCTCATGTTGCTCGCAATGATATTGCAAATACAGCAGACACAGCTCAGCCTCAGTACTATCAGCAAAATAATGCATCTCCAGATTGGTACATGGACTCTGGTGCTACCAATCACATGACTACTTCTGCATCTAACCTGGATAGCGTTGCTCCTTATAATGGTAATCGTTATGTTTATTTTAGCAAGGATGCCTCTTTGCATATTTCACATATTGGCAGTTCTCGGATTTCTGATTCCCTTACTTTATATGATGTCTTGGTTATTTTCCCCACATCACCAAGAATTTATTATCTATTTCCAAGTTGACCAGAGATCTAATGTTGTTTGTTTTAATGACAATGTTTTCACTATTCAGAACAAGGTTACCAAGGAGCTCGTGGGCCAAGGATATAGTGAGGGAGGTCTTTACATTTTAGATTATGGTGGTGCTGCTTTAGTTTCTTTTGTTAATGCAAATAAAGCCAAAGTCTCATTTGAGCTATGGCATAGTCTTTTAGGACATGTTCCTTTCACTGTAATTTCTTCTTTGAATAAGACTGGTAGTTTGTCAGTTGCTAGTTTGCTGCCTAAGCCTCATTTGTGTTCATCTTGTGAGATGGCTAAAGACAAGCGTCTTTCTTTTAATGATAATTTAAAATGCGCACCACACATGCTTGATCTAGTTCATTGTGACCTCTGGGGGCCCTCACATGTTGTCTCTTGCACGGGGTACCTTTATTATGTCTTTTTTATTGGTGATTTGTCGGTTTGCTTGGTTATTTCCTTTACGATGAAAGTCTAATTTTTTGGAGGCATACATGCAATTTCAAACTCTTGTTGAGAATCATTTTTCTACCAACATCAAGGTATTTTAGAGTGATGGTGGAATCGAGTTTGTAAATTATCGCATGCAAACTCATTTTGCATCTAAGGGCATTCATCAGCAGCTTTCCTGTCCTTGCACTCCTGAGCAAAATGGTCGTGCAGAGAGGAAGCATCGTCATATTACGGAGACAAGTTTGTCGATACTTTTTCATTCTGGTCTTCATCATTTGTTTTGGTATGATGTTTTTTCTACTGCGGTCTACATCATCAACATACTACCTACTCCAGTTTTATCTGGTTAGCCTCCACTCTTTGTTATTTTTGTTACTACACCTTACAAGTCCAATTTTCATCCATTTGGTTGCCGAGTTTTCCCCTATTTGAGGCCCTATGCTGCACATAAACTGGCACCTCGAAGTATGTCTTTTATATTTTTGGGATATAGTTCTGAGTACAAGGGTTATCAGTGTTTTGACCCTCTAACAAAGAAGGAATGCATCACTCGCCATGCTCATTTTGATGAGTTATTTTTTTGGCTGCCCATAATGGTACTGTTACTGATATTTCACCACTTGATGTTTTTGCTTTTTTAGAGCCTTCGTCGGTTCCATCGAAAGTGTTTGAGCCATCTTCTTCAGTACGACCACCCATAATTTTAGAAAATTCATATTTTCCACCTATATCGGAAGTTCAGGGTTATTCAGAAAATTGCATTTTTTTCCACAGGGTGACCAGCAGTGTGTTCGACACCAGCCAGCATCGCCAGTACTGCCGACACTGCGGCCACCACCAACTCACGCGCCGACCACTCCAGCCACGCGTGTACACCACGCGCCTTCCCACTGCTGCCGACATCTTCACCCACTTCACCGGCCGCCTCTGCTTCCCAAGTGCTGCTGGGCCGCCACTGATACCTCAGACTCTGTGCTATCCTCAGGATCTATGACTTTGCTGGTTGCAGGTTCCTCCCTCGCCATCCGATGAATACTTGCATGTGCACTGGTTCTCTACGGTACAAGAATTTTTTAGATTATGATATTTTTGGTTTACTGAGTGCTTTATTTTTTAAGGCAGAGCCCCAAAGTCATCGCTTGGCTATCAAGGATCCTAAATGAGTTGCTGCTATGGACTCAGAGATGGATGCCTTACGCACCCAACAAACATGGGAGGTGGTTCCGCGTCCTTCAAATAAAAATGTGGTTGGCTCAAAATAGGTTTACCGGTTGAAGTATAAATTCGATAGCTCTCTTGACAGTCACAAAGCAAGGTTAGTTGCTCAGGGTTTTTCACAATTTCCTGGTTTTGATTATGATCATACTTTTAGTAGTGGTGAAGGCATCTACTGTTCGTACTGTTTTATCTATTGCTATTCATCGTAGTTGGCCATTGTGATAGCTTGATGTGAAAAATGCTTTTTTAAATGGCATTTTTTATTCTCTGCTTTACATGGAGCAGCCCGTTGGATACAAAGACCCTATGCATCCTGATTATGTTTTTCGTTTGTGCAAGGCCATTTATGGTTTGAAGCAAGCTCCCCGCACTTGGTTTCAGCGTTTCAGTTCATTTTTTATTGGCCCGGGCTTTGTATGCAGTTCTTCAGATACCTCCTTATTTGTTTTCTCACAATGCCTCTTTGCTCTATTTATTGGTTTATGTTGATGACATTATTCTTACTGGGAATGATGGTCGTCTTATTCGAAAGTTTGTTGATTGGGTTAATCATGAATTTAAGATTACCAATCTTGACACTCTACAGTATTTTTTGGGATTGGAGGTTCTTCGTACTTCTGACGGCTTATTCTTTGGTCAGGCCAGATATGCCAAGGATATTTTACTGTGAGCCGACATGCAAGATTATGCGCCAGTTCCCATTCCTTTTGTGGTTTTTTCGCAACTGTCCAGCTCTTCCGGTAATTCGTTCGGAAACCCCACAATTTATCGTTCTCTAATTGGTGCACTACAGTATTTGTTGATCACACATCCTAAATTGTCCTATGATGTGAATACAGTCATTCAGTATATACGGGCTCCTACTGATAACCATTACCAAGTTGTCACTTGGATTTTGCGCTATGTTCGTGGTATGCTCCACTATGGTCTTCAGTTTCACACAAACTCATCCACTTTACCAGTTTTGGGTTACTCTGATGCTGATTGGGCTCATTGTATAAAGACTCGTAGGTTTACATATGGTTATGCCATTTTCCTTTGTGGCAACTTGGTTTCCTGGAGTGCTATGAAGCAGCCTACAATTTCTCGTTCTAGTTCAGAATCAGAGTATCGTGCTATGGAAAATATTGATGTGGAATTGGTCTTGGTTGATGAATCTTCTTCGGGACTTACATGTGGCGATGCACGCCCCACCCATTTCGCTGTGTGATAATAACAGTGCTCACTTCTTGCCTCATAATCCAATTTCTCATAAGAGAGCTAAGCACATTGATATTGACTATCATTTTGTGCGTGACATGGTGTCTTCTGGCAAGCTTAAGGTTGCTCGTGTTTCTACGGACTTGCAGCTTGCTGACATCTTTACGAAGGGTGTACCTCATTCTCAGTTTGAGTTTCTGCATTCCCAGCTATGCATTGTGATCAGTCCTACGCTTCGCTTGGGGGGGAGTAATAGAGATATAAATCAATTAGAGTCATGATAAGAAATGAATACTCTTTCTGATTGGTTTTGTGTATATCATGTTCCATATTTGGTTAGGTCTTGTATATCCTTTGTACTCACTATATATATATCAATACACACATCCACAATTATTTGTGGATTTTACATTCTATCACCCTTAATCTTAACTATCAATAAATGAAAAAATATTTTTGTTGAGAGGCGTCCTGATTATATGTATCTTAGGACTACTAATTTCAACAAAAGTCTCCTTGTGTAGATATTTAGTACTCCTATAGCACTTTATTTTATAAGAGAACCATTGAGACATATTCCAGATACACATTCTTTTATAAAGCGTCGTTGTGGAGAAATTTTGTTGTGGTGTCAAAATTCATCTTTTTTTTATAAAATGTTTTGGGGATATTTATTAGGTTCCCCAAACCTATTTAGAACAAAAAGATATACAATGATGTTTTGGAAATATTACATTGATAAGGCAACCTCGCTGCCCTCAAAAGAAAGGTCTAATACTAGTGGACTAGTGGTTCAAGGAGGAGAGGAAGTAATACTTGGTGGCTCTAGGTCTCGAGGGGTTGAGGCTCAATGGTTCGAGGTTCGAGTGCCTGAGTGCTCGTTGGTTCGAGTGCCTGATGGCTCGAAGGCGGTAGGGCTCGATAGTTTGAGTGTTCGAGGGATCCAGGGCTCGATGCCTCCTATGCTCGAGGGCTCAAGATCTTGAGTATTCAAGGTATCCCGTGATCGAGGGCTCCACATCTTGATGGTATAAGGGCTCGAGGGCTTGGGTGCTCGAGGGCTCGAGTGAGAAACTCCAGTGCTCGAGTGCTCCAGTGATCGAGGGCTCCAGTGCTTGAAGGCTCCAGTGGTCGAGGGCTCTAGTGATCAAGTGCTCTAGTGCTCGAGGGCTCCATTGCTCGAGGGCTCCAGTGCTTGAGGGCTCCAGTGATCAAGGGCTCCAGTGCTTGGGTTGAGGGCTCCAGTGCTTGGGTCGAGGGCTCCAGTGCTCGAGGCCTCCAGTGTTCGATGGCTTCAGTGCTCGAGGGCTCTAGTGCTCGAGGGCTCCAGTGCTCAAGGGCTCTAGTGCTCGAGGGCTCTAGTGTTCGAGGGCTCCAGTGCTCGAGGCCTCCAGTGTTCGATGGCTTCAGTGCTCGAGGGCTCTAGTGCTCGAGGGCTCCAGTGCTCAAGGGCTCTAGTGCTCGAGGGCTCTAGTGTTCGAGGGCTCCAGTGTTCGAGAGCTCCAATGCTCGAGGCCTCCTGTGCTCAAGGCCTCCAATGCTCGAGGGCTCCTGTGCTCAAGGGATCAGTGCTCGAGGGCTTCAGTGCTCGAGGGCTCGAGGGCTCCGGGGCTCGAGGGTTCCAGTGGTCGAGGGTTTCAGTGGTCGAGGGCTCCAGTGCTCGAGGGCCCCATTGCTCGAGGGCTCTAGTGCATGAGGACTCCAGTGCTCTTGGGCTCCAGTGCTCGAGAGCTCCAGTGCTCGAGGGCTCCAGTGCTCGAGGGCTCCATTACTCGAGGGTTCCAGTGCTCAAGGCCTCCAATGCTCGAGGCCTCCAGTGTTCGAGGACTAAATGTTTGAGGGCTCGAGGTATCCAGTGTTCGTGGCTCAACGGTTCGAGTGCTCGAGTGCTTGAGTGATTGATGGAGGGATCGAGTACATGAGTGCTCAAAGGTTCAAGTGCCTGATGGCTTGAGGCCGGCAGGGCTCGAGAGCTTGAGTGGTCGAGGGATCAAAGGCTCGAGGCCTCCTAGTCTCGAGGGGTCAAGAGCTTAAGTATTCGAGGTATCCAGTGCTCGAGGGCTCCATAGCTCGATGGTTTGAAGGCTCGAGTGCTTGAGTGTTCGAGGTTTCCGGTGCTCAGGGCTCCAAGGGCGGCAGGGCTCGAGAGCATGAGTGCTCGAGGAATCTAAGGCTCGAGGCCTCCTTGGCTCGAGGGCTCGCGAGCTTGAGTGTTCCAGGTATCCAGGGCTCGAGGCCTCATAGGCTTAAGGACTCGAAGCTTTAGTGTTTGAGGTATCCAGTGCTCGAGGGCTCTAAGGCTCGAGGGCTCCAAGGCTTGAGTGCAGGCTCGAGTGCTCGGTAGGCATCGCGAATGAGTAGAACTCAGTTCAATGTCCATGCTATGTCCCTGCAAAAGAAATAAAAAAAACTCTAGCAGTATCTATCCTCTGGTAGCATGCTTCTATGTTCGGATGTAAGGGAAATTATTAATGTCCAGGTGAATAAGGCCTTTGATGATTGGTGGGATGTTAGAGATGCTGATGTTTGTTTGTGAAGGTGTATGCTTTGAGATTGCATCAGCAACTGCATTACATTCTCTAAAGACATGCCTGAGTGTAGCCTTCTTAAGTTCAGAGTGAATTTTGAAAGCTAAGACATATAGAGACCATTTGGCATTTCTAGGATTGTTTATCATGTTCACCGCAAGCATGGCATCTGATTCCACTATGTAAGAACAGTCGGGGTCCAAACTAGTGAAGCTCCTAGCTGCAGCTTGGATAGCTTTCATTTCAGCCTCTAATACTAGCAGTGATAGTTAAAGATTGAATTAGGCAAGGTTTACCAATCCAATCTCTAGCTATAAGGCCAATTGTCGACGTGTTGGAAGACCAGGATGCATCTACATTCACAGTTATGGTGTTCTGTGGTGGCTTCTTCCAGAAAACAGTGGATATAGAAGGCTTAGGGGGGGGGGGGGTCCTCAGGGGTGGGATTAGAGAGGAAATAGGATAGCTTCTATTTAGATACATATTGGAGTGACCAGGCTTGGCTGAGAAAGAGAGGAAAATAAGATCTCTCACTTCCTTACTGATTAGAGCTTGTAAAATATTTTTGTTTCCATAATAAAATGCATTCCTAACTTTCCATAATGACCAACATATCAGAGATGGCAACATCCTACATATATCCCTATGAACCGTGGACAGTTCAGTATTATTCCAAAATGTAAAAAACCTTAGGGTCAGGCTGTCTAAAACCTGTTGTTTAATCCCCAGAATATCTGAGAAAATGTCCTAAACATTCTGAGCCAGATTCTGAGTCCGGTTGATAGCATGCAGGACATTTCGAAGCTAAACTAAAACCACATTGGACTAAAACATCATCAAAAGGTAGGAGACAATTCAGCAATTTCCATGTGAAAATAGATATTTTTTTGGCAGTCTGGGGTTCCAGATGTGTCTGGTGGCTGGGAAGTTACCTGGTTGCTGAGTAAGGGCCCTATAGGTTGATCTGAAGGAGAAAATGCATGTGTCTTCCAGTTTCCATATAAGTCTATCCTCCCTTTTAGTGTTAACCTGTGCAACCTGCAAAAAACTTAAAGTATCATGTTCTAGATAGGGGGAGACATGTTGCATTATCTGACTTTTTTCTCTGATGAAGTCAGCAATAGTGTAGTAGTAAAAAGGTGAGAGGACTAGAGGTGGAACACAATTAGAAAGGGGACCATTTGGACACCAATTAACATTCCAACAATTACTCGTTCCTTTGCCATGTATAATGAGAGAATTTTCTTCTGCAAAGGGGTTAATATCACATATCCTTTTCCAAGTATGGGACTTCTTATGGGACTGTGGTAAATCCCATAACAGTTTGGACCACATAGTTGTTCCCAATTGGCTTTTCCACGACAGTTTGGCAGAACAAACTCTATTATTGCTCTTACAGATCTAAATCCTAAACCATTCTGGTATCTATGTGTACTCAGATCAGCCTATTTTCTCCATATTTTGTGTGATTTACCCTCTATTTCTCCCCAGAAGAATCTTGTCATTTTCTTTTCCAATGCCTTTATTATCTGTTTGGGGGGCTTTAGAATAGACCAGATAGGCTGTGTGAGGGAGTATAGACAAGATTGAATAAGCACCATTTTGCCTCCCAGGCTTAACCATCTATTTTTCCAGTTCAGGAGCTTTCTATCTACAGCTTCCAATAAAGGTTCAAAATAGAGTTTTAAGGTCCTACCTTTGAATATTGGACATCCCAGGTATTTAAATGGAAAGACTCCTTTCTTCATCCCTAGAATCGATTTTATCTGATTTAGTTTAACAGTTGTTGCTCTTGAACTAGCATAGAAGTTAGATTTGTCAAAGTTTATCTTTTGTCCAGAGGTTAGTTCAAAAGTTTCTAAGAAAGCTTTGATTCTGATTAGATTAGATTTAGAGGCTTGCAAGAAGATAATAGTATCATCAGCATAGCTCAAGTGGGATGCAAGTGTAATGCCTGAGGGAAGTTGATAGTAACTGAGTCTTTTATTCATGAAAATAAACGATAAGCTTCTGGAGAAAGCTTCAGAGAAAATATTGAAAAGAAAAGGGGAAAGAGGATCGCCTTGTTTGATGCCCCTTGTGGCTCTGAAAAATCCAACAGGGTTCCCATTAATGAGAACTGAAAAATAAGCCTGAGAGAGGTTGTTCATTACAGCATTTAAAAATCTCCCTGTGAAACCAAACTTACTAAGAACCTTTTCCAAGGAAAGCCAATTTACTCTATCAAATGCCTTTCTAAGGTCTAGCTTTAAAATACAGTTTGGAGCCCTATTTTTTCTATCTAAAAACTTAATCATTTCCTGTAGGTATATTATTATCTGAAATGTCTCTATTTTTCATAAAAGCTATCTGATTTGGGGAGATTAAGTTTTCCATATAGGGTTCTAATCTTTCCATTAGCACCTTAGAGCAGATTTTATTTGCTACATTTGAGAGGCTAATAGGCCTATAGTCATCAAAAGAGAAGGGTGTCTGCTTTTTTGGGATTAATGCTATCCATGTACTACTTATTCCTCTTGGTAGTTCTGAGCCTAACAAGAAGTCATTTACTGCATCTATTAGGTCCTGTTTAATTATATCCCAGCATTTAGCATAGAATTTTGTAGTGAAGCCATCAGGACCTGGACTACTATTTCTATTCAGACTCATTACCACTATTTTTAATTCCTCTTCTGAAACTGGTTTAGACAAGGACTGGTTGTCCTGTGGAGATATTACTGTTGGGATTTGGCTGAGAAAGTGGGAGTAATATGTGGAAGGGTTTGGCTGGTTTGGCTCAAAGAGCAGATCAGAGTAAAAAGATATAGCCTCTTCCTGTATGTCAGTATGATTATCTAACCAAAGTCCTTGTCTATTTTTAATTTTTGAAATGTGTAGCTTGCAGTTTTTTTCCTGAACTGATTTATGGAAACATTGAGTGTGATTATCTCCAAGTTTGGTCCAGTTAATTCTTGATTTCTGCTTCCAGTATTTTTCTTTTTCTTTTAAAGCTCTTATTAGCAGTGCCTTTTTCTCATTTAGCTTAATTAGATCTGTTTCTGAATGGGTGGAATCATAGCTTATCTCCTGCAGTCTTAGGTTTTCCTCAGCAATTAGTATATTGGAATCAATGTTTCCAAAGGATTCCTTGTTCTAGATTTTAATTATCTTCTTAAGTATAATTAGTTTAAGATAGAGTCTGACCATACGTTGATGAGGGATCGGTTTGGCCTAATTATTTTTAACTAATTCAGTAAATTCTGGTCTGTTGAACCATGTATTTAGGAATCTAAAGGGTTTAGGGTGGGGGGGAACTGTGGATGAGATTTGTAGAAGAAGGGGGGAGTGGTTTGAGGATTGTCTATTTAGTATTTGAATGGAAGAGGATGGGAATTTGGCATTCCATTGCATAGTACTCAGACCTCTATCTAATCTTTTGAAAGTGGGATTTCTTAGCCTAGAATTAGTCCATGTGTATAGATTCCCTACAGTATTGATTTCCTGGATTCCCTTAGAGGTTATCCAGCCATTGAAATCTCTTATACTGCCTAGATTGGGGGTGGAAGGTCCTCTATATTCTGTAAGTGAAGAAATTGTGTTAGATTCCCCTATAAAGATAGTTTCAGAAATAGGAAGGTGACTCAGATCTTGCCATAAAACCTTCCTTCCTTCCCTATTTCTAAGGCCATAAACAAAAACAACATCCATTTCAATTTTTGTTGCTACATGTGTAACTTTTACATGTAAGAATTGCTCATGTTGTGAAAGTAAAGCAACATTGAAAGAAGCATTCCAAAAAAGCAAAATATTTCCATTTTCAAGGGGCGAGAAATGAGAGTATCTAAGTTTCTCCATATAGGAGTGGCATTTGTTATTATCATGCATAGGCTCTATTACACATAGTAGCTCAATCATTTTTTGTTTAATGAGGTGTTTCAACCTAAGCATTGAAGTCTCTAAACCCCTAAGGTTCCAGACTAGAAAATTAATGGTAGTGGTGTATGTCATTGTTCACCTGATTTATGGCTTTTAGTATTTGATCAGTATCATCTTGTTTAACTAATTCAGGTAAGTGTTTTTTCTAGATTTAGAATTACCTGTAGAGTTCACATTACCTGTTGTTTGGGATTGAACAAATATCGGCCCAGGCTTTGGGATTGTGTCATCCAGGATAGGTTCTTCTTCCTCCATCTCTTCTAGCAATGTTTGGTGTGGAGGGTGTTCCAGTTATTCCTCTACTTCTGGGGGTTCCTCTGTGACCTGCAGAACAGAAAATCTATTTGCCATCTTTCTTTGTTGAGAAAGTGGGGGATTAGTGTAAGCGAATTTGTGAAAATTAAGCTTTTGGGACCCTATCTGTATATCATCTTTAGCATAAATTTTTGGGGTTTTTTTTTGGCTTGGTTGTGCTGTTGCATTAATCAAATCTATGGTAGGTAAAACTGGAATAGCATGGGGAGAGTCTGTAAGGTCAAGAGCTGGGGAGGGATGGGGTGAAGGTGTTATATTCCTTGCAGGACTAATTTCTTGTTGTGTTCTGTTTCTAGCAGGGCTAATTTCCAAGGACTTGGGCTTGTAAGAGGATGGTTGCAGTGTAGGGTTTGTAGTGGTTTTTTTATGCACTAACTGCTCTTTGAGTTGGTAGTTGTTTGTAGGTTGTAGTTCATTGGCCATGTTAGGTATCTTTTCAAATCTGTTCCCTGTGGGTTACCAATGTGGAGCTGTGTTATTTTGGCCTAAAACTCTACACTGGTTCAATGAGTGTCCCAATTTAGCACATTTTTCACAATACAGGGGTATGTCCTCATACTCAATGGTATATTTCCTATTGTTAGAGACAGAACCTAACCTAATGAACTGATTTAGGGGTTTCTGGAGGTCTATCTCCGCACAGAGCTTGATAGCTGATGGCCTAGTTAGCATCTCAGTAGCTAAATCTTTTTTGATAAAATTGCTTATACTATTTCCAATAGCCTCTATAGATTAAGTATTGTAATAGTAAAGGGGAACTTCCCTGATTGTGCACCATATTGGGACGATCGGCGATTCCTTTTGTGTGGAGAAGTCCGGCGACCATTTGAGTATCTTCATGTGAACTCCGTTGAAACTGCACATTCCTTTGATCCAGCAGCGTTGATAGTCATTTGGGAGTTCGAAGCAGATCAGTATATGCTTGTAGTCAAGCGACCCCAATTGATATTTCCCGGAGAAACCTACTGTCTTGAAGGCTTCTTCCAGCTGGTCCATAGATAATCTTCCCTTGGTGAATTTACCAACAAGGGCATTCGTATAGTGAGCCAAAAGTGTGGATATATCATCATCCGAGTATAGACAGGCGGGTTCACCGAGGTGTTCGGATTTTGGGGTGATCTCTGGATTGTTTGGTAGGGCTGATAGGAGTGGAGGAGCTTTTGATTGAAGGGCTGCGATGAATGATTTGGCATTAGAGGTTGTTGTTTTATCCGCCATGGATTTCAATCAACGGAGCAACTCTCTCGACAGGTGAGAGAGAGCCGTTAGCAATGGTAATGTGACCGTTTTCGATCGCTACAGTAGAAAGCAGATTTCAGAAAGGAAAGGAGGATGAGAGAGAAGCGAGCGAATAGGATGAGTGTTGATTAATGGTCAGTAATTTGTTTTGGTAGTGTCAAAATTCATCCGATCTTATCATTAGAGTCCTCTAGTTTCCAAATAAATGTTAAGAATATTGCATTAAATATTGAAATTTAGGGTTGTATAATCTGCTAAAACTAAAACTGTTGGAACATTGAGAACTTATAAATATGCCTTTACGACTACAACCATTTCGCACAAAATGACAGAAGATGCGAATAAGCGAGTCAGAGAGGAATGGAGGCGAAATAATTAAAGAAGCATGAATGCATGCAACGGTATCATTAACTACCAAATCTAGGAAATTACTTGGACTAATAAATCGTTTAGATTTTGTTCCTTTTGGCAAGCTTATAATTTAGTGCTTAAATAATATACATTATGTGGTCATACGACTTTAAGGATTATCGAGCTGCCAATATTCCAAACTAAGATGACTATTTCGGAGAAAAAAAGTAGATTGTTGCTCCTTAAACGACCCGAATATTCAATATTAATTCAAGAACCATATCTTTGTTAAAGAAGGATAAGAGTTCGATCTTCATCTCTTTTTTATCTTAGATCTATACATCTTTGTGAAGATAAGAATATTGCATCATGGATGCATGGTTGCGATTTATACAGAAACTAATAAATTAAGATATCCCATACAGTGAAGTTAATGGCGCATGCTGGAAAGCGGCTACGGATTAACGTCTTTGGTGCACCACTACTAATGACGACTCTAGAAGATAGGTATGTGTCACATTTGATCTGACTAGCTGCAAATTATAGTGTTGACAAAACCCACTCCTATGTTATTAAGATCCCATTTCACGTGACAAAAATCTCTAATTTTTATGAAATCAACCACTCACGTGGGTTAGAAAAAACGTAATGCAGCGATTACTATAAATGAAATTAACATTCAAATTACTAGCCTCTAGTAATAACCAACTATTATAAAGATATATAAAGTACGTGTCAGGTGGACCGATCGTTTATATTACAAATAAAAGATGCAATAAAAACTCTAATATCACCCTTGGGGATATAAACTCGCTTCCCACGAATATCATAATCACTTGACAGAGAGAAGCACATAAAGTATCAATATCACTACATATCTGCACCTGAAAGCATGTGTTAACTAATGCATTCGACACAATTGTTATTGTGTTTTGTTTGTTTGATTGCTAGTTTTAGTTAGATTTACATGACAAAGGGTTTAGATGACCATTGTTGGCTTTCTTATCTAAATCCCAATTTTGGTACACTTAATTGGATCTAATGGATACTTTGTATTCACGAGCACCCAGATCTTCTTTTGTGAGCTTACTAGTAGGTTGCTCGTGAGTACTTCAACGTCATTTTGTAGAAGGTCATCCGCAAGGGTGGTAGTAGATATTTGAAGGTAATTCGCAACGATGGTAGTAGACAGAAAACCACAAGTCATGGAAACAAGCTGGAAAAGGAAAGGAGTCAAAGTCCAACTTTTCAAGACTGGGCTCGGTTGGATCAGGCAACACGAGCCGTGCCAACTGACACGACCCCTTAGGGACTATCAGCACGGGTTGTGCCAGCCAGCACGGTTGTGCCACACACCCTTTGCACGAGCCGCCCACTCCAACATGGCCCGAGCCAGCTCGACCCTCCGTGCGGCTAAGTCTGGACATGGGTCGTTGCCTTTAAAATGGTTCGTGTCGTTCGAACTCCAATATTAGAAGACCAACCAATGGGGTGTGAGGCCAACACATATGCACCATCGTTTTGCTCAGTAATTGATTCCCAGCCGACAGTCAGCAAGGATTTACACGGCTCGTGCCGTTCACAAGGAAAATTCCTGCACTCGTCTAACAGCCCGTGAAGGTTTACACGACCCGCACCGCTCAATTGATCAAGGAAGCACTCCCAGCTGACGGCCCGTGTCGAGCGATGCAGGCGGGCGCTTAAAAAGGTCGAGGACAACCCTCAATCGGTGGTCCGTGTCAACCAGCACAGTTTGTGCCAGGAAGCACGGCTCGTGCCAGAGCCAGGCGGCACGAACGTGCCAGACACCAGTGCTTGCGCCAATTTTGGCTGCTACGGTTTTGGGCCTCATTTTGGGCTTTTTTGAAGACTTGTTTCCCCACTACTATATATAGGAGCCTATGTCTACTCAGGGTTTAAGTTTGGCCAACTTTGGATCATTATCTGATTCTCCTAAGAGTAGGTAGAGAAAGAAAGGGAATAACCCTTCCTCTTATTAATTTCTTTTCTCATTGTTTTTGCCCAAGAGCATTGAATCCAATGAAATATTTGGGTTCAATGCTTGAAGTGTAGTGATATAGCTTGGATTTTGTATTTGTGTTCATGATTTGGTGTTTGTTTCGGGAGACTCTATCGATTTACCTATCTTTATGTGCTTGTGAATATTATGTTGGCTTGTACTTATGATTTTTCCTAATTGCATGATTGTCACACCATGTTTGCTTATACCTTAGTCTACTTTCATGTTGGCACATCTATTGATATCTCCCGAGGAATGAAACCTAGATATATGCAGGTAACGATAGTCCGGAACTGTATGATTGTATGCATGTGGGTTGCCGAGTCAACATTACAATCGACCACACACTTGGCTTAGCTGGTGAGTTGGCCCAAAGATGTTACAGATAGAGATAATGTTAGTATCAAACTAGGGATACTGTAATTGGCAACCTTAGAGTCATCGATAGGGTTCCTATCCCTTTGCCTCCGTAGGCCTAGGGAGAAGCATTCGTAGTAAAATACCTAGGATGTAATTGTACAAGGGAGAAACAAATCTGCACATTGGCATGGCTATTGTGCACTTCCCTAATCATGGAGGCAGTGTCGATGGAAGATTACAAAGGCACCCTATGTGACAAGTATGGGGAAGTATTGACCGTCGACCACACTAAGTATTAGAATTGGTTTACATGTCTTGAATGTGATTGAGTCAAGGATCAAAACATACCACCGATCATGTTACTCAAATATTCCCCAAGTGCTTGCGATATATAGTTTTATTCCCTTGTGATCTTGCATGCTTGTAGTTATTAGATAACCCCCCCCCCCAAATCCTGTTTTGCAATATTAACTATTCCTAACACACAGTCGGATTGACAACCCAATTACGGCTGTGAGTAGTTAGCTTTTAGACACCTAGCATATCTGTGGATGATACCGGTCTTGCCATTATCTACCCTCTTGGTATCTTAGTAATGGGAAGAGGAGTAGAATATAAATCTCTTTATCTTTGATCACAACGCTTCTCATCGGGTTAGTAGATCTCCCGTAAAAAGGTTATTTGTTAGGGATCCCGATGGGAGGTAGATCAAATTTTGGCGCCGCTGCCAGGGATGCTAGTTTAAAGGTTTCATTGTTAACTTGTATAGTGTTTTAATTTAGTAGCTAGTGTTGTTTTTGTTTTTTTTGTTGCTTTAGTTGGTTTATAGTGTTGAGCTTGTGTTATAGTTGTTCCATTTACTTCTAACCCGTGTGCTAGTGTTGATCTTTGGTTGGTTATTGTTTGGTATCTAGTTTATGGTACATACCCATACTAAAAACTTAGGAACTTTACAACAAATACCGGAAGGCACAAATAGTCGGAGGAGAAGAAGAGGAGGACTAGAGCATCGGTTCCACAAGAGCCGACTACAGTTGAGAGTTCTATAGTTATGGTAGAGGACAATTACACCCTGAGGGAGTTGATGACTCCTAACTTGGAGAATCAACCATTGTGCTTCGTTTTCCCCCTTTGCCACCGAATTTGACATGTGAGCTCAAGAGCAGTATGATCCAATGTTTACCACCTTTTCATGGAATGGCCGGTGAGGATCCGAACAAGCATTTGTCAGAGTTCCCCCTTGTATGTACCAACATGAAGCCACTCAGAGTTTCAGAAGATGACTACAA
Source organism: Rubia yunnanensis (assembly GCA_037428765.1). Taxonomy (NCBI): domain Eukaryota; kingdom Viridiplantae; phylum Streptophyta; class Magnoliopsida; order Gentianales; family Rubiaceae; genus Rubia; species Rubia yunnanensis. The sequence goes on from CM075067.1 coordinate 74,353,654, forward strand.
CTTGCAGTCCTTTCCTTCTCGTTGTGGGATGCAGCCAAGGGCTGGTTATATCATCTTCCGCCCGGATGCATTACACCGTGGATGGATATAATGTGGCGCTTCCTTGAAAAATATTTTCAGCTTCAGGGGCTTGAAGAAACATCTGTCCAACATATCCTAGATTGAAAATGAATCCCTTTATGAGTATTGAAAGAGATTTAAAAGGTTGTTGGCAAGTTGTCCATACCACCTGTTCAAGGAAGGTGATTTGGTGTACTATTTCTTCGAAGGGCTTTGTGATGATGATATGTGGATGGTCAACATGGCTTGCAATGGTTCTATAGCCAACAAGAGTCCGAGAGATGCAATGGTTTTGTTCGAAGAAATGGACAATGGAACGAGGCGATTCGGTATTAGGTCCCGAGTGAAGACATTGGATAAGCCGACTCAATCTCCCAATTTGGAAGAGCAAGTGCAAGTTCTTGCTTCAATGATTAAGAAATTTATGAAAGGGAGAGCCATCAAGTCAAAGTGTACGGAGAATGCAGTCTAGACCATCCCACTGACACTTGTCCACAAGTAGTCAAAGATTTCAAAGAGGTGAAGATGCTGGATTTCAATGGAGGAAATAGGAAATTCACGAGGGGACAACACCAAGGGTTCCAGGGAAGCCAAGGAGATGAGAAGCTAGATCCCTACACAAATACATTCAACCGATGTATCGCGATCATCCCAACTTTTGTTAGCGCGGGGAGAATCAAGGTCAAGGGTGCAACCAAGGTGCACAATCTCAACCATACCTGAGAGGAGAAGGGCTTTCCAACAGCAACGTCACCTTATACAAGTGGGATAGGGAGTAAATCCTAGTTTCTATAGAACAATTGGCGAAGAAACATAATGCGTTTGTGGAGCGGACAAGGAGAGAAATTAAGGAGCTTGGCACTAGAGCATTCTCGAACATAAACAATCTCGAAGTCCAAGTCAGAAAATGTACCACCTCGGTCACCCAAGAAATGTGAGCACATTGAATCTAAGGAGCGGGAAGGAAGTGCGAGAGGCCAAGAAATAAATTGTGCAAGAGGATGATTTCATTGTGGAAGGCGGCAAAACTAACTTCGAAGGGCGAGAGATAATTGTTGAGGAGGAGCCTCCCAAAGAGCTCTCACCCACCGAGACGGGGGTGACCTCTCCGCCACCTTTTCCAAGTGCACTTAGGGGAAGGCCGCCGAAGGTGGCAATAAATGATGCGCACATTCAAAAAATTGTTAAATGAATTGAAGTAACCATTCCTATCTTGGAATTAATTGAGCATGTTCCTTCTCATACTAAGTTTTTGGAAAATGCATGCACTAAAAAGAGGAACTAGCCAATTAGGAACGTAGGGCAATTGAAAATAGAGAGAGTCTCTACTCTAAAGCATAGGAATTTGCCTAAGACATATGAAGACCCCGAGATGTTATTTCTTCCTATCTCCTTAGGTGGTAAGCTAGTGAAAATTGCAATGATAGACTTAGGTACATGTATTAATGTGATCAATTATAGCTTTTATGAAAACCTAGACATAGGTGAACTTAAGGAAACTAGGGTAATTACTACTAGCCAATCATTCCCAAGCTAGCCCTCGAGGTTTAGTCAAGGATGTAATGGTTAGAGTGGGAAAGTTAGTGTTTCCGGCGGACTTCTATTTCCTTGACATAGTGGACAATGGTGGTGCGACCCCAATTCTATTGGGGAGACATTTTCTAAAAATTTCAAGGACCAAGATAGATGTTCAGTTGGGAACACTAACCCTAGAGAATGATATTGACAAGGCGGGGTTTGATATTTACAAGTCTAAGCATGATTCACCTATTTCCTCTCGTGTGTGCAATGACATATCTTTGTGTGACGAACTTGTTCAATGTGACAATCCCTGCATGATGAATAAGAAAAGAATGCCAAGATGAGTTCTTTGATGATGATGAAATTGATGATCGAAACCATACTTTGAGCTTCAATTGTGATGATCATGTTGATGAAACCTATGTTATGCAAGACTTTAGTGATGATATGTCTATCATGGATTGTTTTTCTATGCTCACTAACTTGCAGCGGTTCGCGGAGAGTGGCAAGGACCTGAAACCTCCTTGACCACCTCCTAAACCTGAGGACATAGCTAGGGATTCAACATTTGCTGAGTATGGACATATATTTTCTATGACGAGCGAATGGCATAAAGGTAAGGATGACACTTTGTGGAGACCCCTCCACAAGGATGTCATCATGGGTGGAGTTGCTGATGGAGACTCCAAAGACCTAATGCTAGGTTTTTTTCAATTGAAATGCATGAGGACATAAGTTTTGAGGAAGACAATAAAAAATATAGTTCTCTTTCTTGCTTTGATTTGATGTTTTTCAAAAGTTAGATTTTGCATGTATGTTGTGTGATTGACAAAGGATCTTGGTGTGAAAATATTGTTGGTTGTTAAACCTAAAATCGAGTCTTGTGTTTTGTGTTGGGAGCAAATATGACTTTTTGGGTGAAAAGTTTTTCAATAAAAGGGAGGCACAGGGAGCACGTCCGTGTTGGGGCACGACTCATTTTATAGGAGATCAGAACAAGGCAGCCTCGTGCAAGACCGTGTCAACACAAGGCTTCATGTGGCATGGTCGCGCCACTGCCTCGTGCCACACTGTAAATGTGGGAAAACGTTTAGATTTTTGAAAATTCAAAATTTTAACCAAAACATGTACTTTTGGCCCATTAATTCTACAAAAGTTTTTATTCCCTAGGATTGGTGATGTAAATAATACAGTACTAAACATCACCACCTCACTGGAGCATTAATTAAGTGATGCTTTTGTCCCCTAAAGTTTCCATTTTTGCATAAATCATCACTATTTCCTTTGTACCTCCCTCCTAAATAACCCATTTTTGGATGAGTATGATTTGCTGAAATTAAAATCATAGTACACCCCCCTTATCCATAAGAGTTCTTTAACCCATTGCAAGTGCTTCAAAAATACTCACTCTCACTTCACACATGAGTAGCTCAAAATTTTGAAGGTTTATTCCCTAAAGGGAAAGCATTTTTGCTTCTTCTTGTGTGGTTCTTCAACTCTTAGCTTCAAATTCTAGGTAACTCTTTAAACTTTATGTTTACTTGCTTTCTTTAGCATGAATGATATTTTTGAGGAGGGGATATGATTTACCATAAGTTTTATTTAGGGACAATAATTCTTGATTGAATAGCCTTTGTGTTGAAATGATATGATTTGCAAAATGTAGATTATTTAGAAAAAAAATTCTTCTTGAATGATACTTGATGCATATCCTTGTATATTCTTTCAATTACCATCTTAATCTTTTTGTTATAGAATGACCCCAAAAAGAAGTAATCTGGACAAGGAGAAAACTTCCCAAGGTGAGAAAAGGAAGAAGTCGGCTAAAGTTGGGAGACAAGAGCCGACAAATTCCCTTCCTCCCAACCTCGCCTTTATGGTGGATGAGTTCATGGGGTTGACCACCATTTCTGGGACTACGGCCCAAAGATGGAAGTACCTAAATGGCCCAAAGAGGACCATCTTGGAGATAAATTTTGCATGCAGGGAGACTCTAGAAGCTCTAGGCCTACTTGAACCTATCACATACTTGCTAGGTCGGATAGGCCCGGAAGGCTTCCTAGAGAAGAACTCAAAGACTTACATAATATGGACCTTGGATTTTTTTGGCAACTTTGGAGCAATCAACGGACAATGATGGGAGGAGAATCATCCATTTCCACCTTGACGACAAGGAGTGCACCATGACACATAGGGAGATTGCTCAAGCATTTGGGTGGAAATACGGGAAGGAAGTTCCAAGGACACATCGATAAGGCCTTCCTTTCTCATTGAGAAGTTTTTGGAGGATTCATTCGGGCAAAGAGAGGAAGCATTCTGCAAGAGTACCACAATAATCCACCCAACTTTGAAGTACGTTTAACGAATTTTATCCATGAGAGTGTTATGCCACTGAGAGATTTCATAATGCCCTAGCCGGGACGTCCAAATCTTTTGGGAAATGACCCCTATAGGGGGTTTCTACCCCAATTCGGCAAGGGCCTTCGTGGAGGAATGCTTTTCCGCAGGAAAGAAGAAGGGTGGAAAGACACAATGAGAGGTATGTTCGGACCTTTAGCCCAACACTTGGGACATCCGGTTCCTTCTCCATTTTCCTTAGAAAACTTAGGATTCTCGGGCACAAGATACATAAGAGACAAGCTAGCGAGTGCGTCTATGGTTTCCCCCACTACATCCAAGGATCGTTCATTTGGTTGTACAGTGGTGCTAAGCTGTGCAATTTCATGGTATCGCCACAACCCGATTGCACAACCATCAACCAAGACACTGTATTGAAAGATCATTTCATAGCCCCAGATCCAAGATTTGAGATGGTATTCTACAAAACCCTCTCGACTTCAAACATGGAGCTAGAGGAGAATGGTGAGATTCCACTTAGAGCACCACCCACTCGAGGTGCCCTACCAACAGAGTTTCTTTACAAATTCTGCTTTTTTGGGAGCAAATTATGTTGTCAACTCAAATAGTGAAAGATATTTTCCACATGGTAGGGGGAATGAGCTTTAAAATGGATGGATTTAGGAGTAGGATAAGTGCTATGGAAGACACCATGAGATTTTGGGGGGTTAGATTGAAGTCCATTGAACAGAAAGTGGAGAACGAGTTTGCTATCATGGATGAGAGAGCCAATGTTCAAGAGGAGGCTATTGAGAAGTGGATCGAGAGGTTTCACATCAAGACTTGATGGTTTCTGATACCTAGTCCCCATTGGGAGACAAGAGACGAGGTAAGAAGAAAGGAGGAGAAGACAAGAGGCGAGACAGTTGAGGGAGATCCCTTTGGGGCCACAAGAGTAAGGGCCACTATCTTCCCCGACTACACTTATAACTTCCATTTTTCTTGTTGCATTGGGGATAATTCATGGTTTAAATGTGGGGGAGGGAGTAGTTGGGCACATAGGGATTTCTACAAGATTCCTTTGTGTTTGGTGGTAGTTTTTGTAGTTTGTGTTTGGGGATGTATTGGGTACAGTTTGGTGGTGTCATATTTTATTTTGATCATCTTTATGTAGTATGAATCCCATCTTTGGAGTGTTTTGTGCAAAAAAATAATAATTGAAATTTTTGAAAAAATGGAAAAAAAACACCTGGCTATGTCGAAAACTCAAAAGGGCGACTTAGGCAACAATGGTAAAGGCCCAGTTAGGTTGAAAAACCTAGGACAAAATGAGAGGCCATGGGGTGTTGAAAGGTGAGAAATGAGTACCATTTGTGTGTTAAGCTAGGATAAAACCCTGAAAGGGCTCCTATGCAAAATGAGAAATTGAGAGAAATTGCAAACTATTTTGAACATCTCTTGGATTGTCTTTGGAAGCTTATTCAGCGGAGTAAGCTAGTTTGACACGTATCATTTTACCTTGCCTTTTTCTTGGTATGATTGGTTGTATAGATTACTTAGTTTCTTTGGGAAGTGTGAGAGTTGTGAGATTCTTACGTCTTTGGGATAACTAGGGAAATATAGGAATAAGTTGAATGTATTAGTTAACTTATCATTGCATGCTAAATTCCTATTGAATCTTTGCTTGTTTTTGTTTACTCGTGGAAAAGTAAGGGTTTAATTGTGGGGGAATTGATCTGCATCTTAAAGCATGCGTTAACAATTGTATTTGACACATTTGTTATTATGTTTTGTTTGTTTGATTGCTATTTTTAGTTAGGTTTGCATGACAAAGGTTTAGATGACCATTGTTGGCTTTCTTATCTAAATCCCAATTTTTGTCGACTTAATTGGATCTAATAGATACTTTGTATTCATGAGCACCTAGATATTCATTTGTGAACTTACTCGTAGGTTGCTCGTGAGCACTTCAACATCATTTTGTAGAAGGTTATTCGCAAGGGTGGTAGTAGATATTTGAAGGTTATTCACAAGGATGGTAGTAGACAGAAGGCCACAAGTCAAAATGTGATAGTAGATAAAAACAAGTTGGAAAAAAAAGAGTCAAAATTAAACTTTTCAAGACTTAGCTCAGCCAGATCAACCAACACTGGTCTTTCCAACTAACACGACCGTGCCAGGGACCATTTGCACGGGCTGTGCCAGCTAGCACAGCCATGCCACACACCCTTGGCACGAGCTGCCCGCTCCAGTACGGTCGTGCTACAACCCCTTGGCACAAGCCGCCCACTCCAACATTGCTCGTGCCATCTCAACCCTCCGTGCGGCTAAGTATGGACACAGGCTGTTGCCTTTAAAATGGCTCGTATCGTTCCAACTCTAATATTCGAAGACCAACCGATGGGGTGTGACGACCAATGATATGTCCATTTTATGTACATAACTTAGTACTATTTTGGGTCACTTTTGTGCTCTTTTATTATCAAGAGCTTGTGTTTGACCTAGAAATTCTCTTACGAGGGGTAAGAGAAACTTTATGCTCTTTTACATCTTCTGAGTGGATTTTGCATGACAAGGGAAGAACACGGAGGCATGAAGATTGGAGGCCATTAAAGATCACATTTTCGAAGACTTTTGAAGACTTGCTTCGAAGACATGAAGACCGGAGGCCATTGAAGACCATTTTTGGAGACATTGAATACTTGCAAAATGAGAGAATTGCTATGAAGATGAATGTATACCACAAGAAGAAGAAAAGGAAACAAGGCAAAGTTCTGGCACCCATCGTGAGTCGCGAGTCGCCTTATCCTTTTTGTACTATAAATAGCAGTCTCTTTCCTCTCATTCACAATCTTCTTCACCTGCATTTTTATTACTGTTTAGAACCCTATTTTCTTCCATTTTCATCTTTGAAATCTCTTGTATTATGTTTGGTTGTTTAGCATTAATAAGTATGAACTCTTGTAACTAAATCTAATTCTTGGGAGCAATTGATTGAAGCTTCCAAGCTTATGTAGTAAGATTCTATGTTTGCTCATTTATGAACATTTATTGGAGAGCATTTATTATGTCATTAATGTTGTGTTTTACCTCAATTATACCATGGGTTGTTTAAGTATATGAAATTTTTGTAAGATTGAAATGTTAGGGTGTTAGGAAAGTTACAAATTTCTTAACTCATTTGATATGAAAATCCAAAGTCATGGATTAAGAACTTCTTGTGTATAATGGGGGGTAACTATTTCTAGATGAGTATGTTAATGTGGTTTGTTCTCATATTTGTCATGTAAATGCAAAGAAAGGTTGAACCTTGAATGTTGTTTGTTCTAACTTTAATCCAATGAATGCTTTGTTTGGTTAAATGACTATGTCTTTGGTAGAAGGCTTGTTATTATCAAACCTATGGTCCTTTGGGTGAAATGCCATTAATGAAACACCCCTATGATGTTGTTTGTCTAGGGTTATCATCAATGAGGTTTGCAAATGGTCGTTGTTTGTCTTTGCAAACTACTCTTAAGGAGGAATGAATGTTGATCTTTGAATGAGAAGTGATAACATTCCCCATAGACAATAAATGTAATTGAATGAGTGAATGAATCAATGAGCTATATGAAGTTTGGAAATGGAAATCGATTTCCCCCAAGGCTCCGTTAATTATCATTTACATCGTATTCTTTAGTTGTATTGCATGATTAGCATAGTTCTCTTGCTTTGCTAGTTGTTGTATTTCAATTCTATAACTTAGAATCAATCCAACCAACCCCCCTTGTCCCCGTTTACATGCTTATATATATATATATATATATCTATGTATGTATATGCCTAGTATGTTTTCCCTATATATGTTTAAACACTTGAAAAGATCCCTCTTCTCATGGACGACCCCGACTTTCCATTATCTACTTAATTGTAGATAGGAAGAATTAGGGCTTAAAAGTATTAACTTTGAGAGGTACGGTGATGACCTCCCAACCAACACGGCTGCACCATCATTTTTCTTAGAAATTGATCCCCAACCGACGGCCTATAACGATTCCCGCATCGTTAAGAAGGAAAATTCATGCACCAGGTTGACACACCGTGAAAAATAGCATGGCCCATGTTGTTCAATTGATCGAGGAAGCACTCCTAGCCATGCCGAACGACTTAGGCGCATGCTCAAAAAGGCCGAGGACAAGCCCCAGCCACCGGTCTGTGTCAACCAGCAGGGTCCGTACCAAAGCTAGCCATCACGGCATGTGCTAGAGCCAATCGGTATGAACGTGCCACACACCACTGTCCGCGCTAATTTTGGCTTCTAGGGTTTTTGGCCTCATTTTGGGCCTTTTTCAATGCTCATTTCTCTACTATTGTATATAGGAGCCTATGTCCACTAGGGTTTAAGTTTGACTAAGTGTGGATCATTATTCTATTCTCTTAAGAGTAGATAGAGAGAGAAAGGGAATAACCGTTTTCTCTAATTAATTTCTTTTCTCCTTGTTTTTGCCCAAAAACATTTAATCCAATGAAATATTTGGGTTCAATGCTTAGGGAGTAGTGATTTAGCTTGGGGTTTGTATTTGTATTCATGATTTGGTGTTTGTTTTGGGAGACTCTATAGATCTATGTATCTTTATGTGCTTGTGAATGTTATGTTGGCTTGTGCTTATGATTCTTCCTAATTGCATGATTGTCACACCATGTTTGCATACATCTTAGTCTACTTTCATGTTGGCGCATCTATGGATATCCCCCAAGGAGTAAACCTAGATGTATGTGGGTAACAATAATCCGAAACCGTATGAGTGTAGGCATGTGGATTTCCGAGTCAACATTACGATTGACCATACTCTAGTCTTAGCTGGCGAGCTGGCCCAAAGGTGTTAGGGATAGAAATAGCGTTAGTAGAAAAATGGGGTTAGCTAAATTGGAAACCTTAGAGTCATCGATAAGGTGCCTATCTATTTTCCTCTGTAGGCCTCTAGAGAAGCATTTGTAGTGGAGTGCTAGAGACATAATCATATGGGGGAGAAACATATCTGCACAACAGTAATACCGTGTTGCACTCCCCTAATTATGAAGGCGGTGCCAATGGAAATTTACAAATGCACCCTACGTGATAGGTATGAGGAAGTGTAGACCATCGACCACACTACGTGTCATAAGTATTAAGATAGGTTTGTATGTCTTGAATGTGATTGAGTTAAGAATCAAAACATATCACCGATCATGTTACACAAATATTCCCCAAGTGCTAGCGACATATAGTTTTATTCTCTTGTGATCTTCCATGCTTGTTAAATAAAAACCCCCCAAAAATCTTGTTTTACAATATAATTTATTCCTAACACACGATCGTAGTGACGACCTGGTCGTGGCTGTGTGTAGTTAACTTTGAGACGCCTAACATCTCTGTGGACGATCCCAATCTTCCACTATCTACCCTCTAGGTAGCTTAGTAGTGGGAACAGGAGCAAAATATAAATCTCTTTGATCACAACACTTCTCCTCAGGTAAGTAGATCTCCCATAAAAAGGTTTATTAGTGATCCCGTGGGGAGGCAGATCAACTACACCAAATAGGGATCTTCCATAGCTGTAACACCTCTTAATCCAACCACGATTTATGTTTTTCAAATTGTAAACACCTTGAAAAATATAGACACACCCATATACATGGAACTAAAATACAAAACAAAAATGTAACCAGCAACACAAGATATGGACAATGAAAATGGAAACAACACATTGACGCGAATAACTAAATCGAGTTATCATCATGAACATGATGATCTAATCGATCACGTCGAAGAATAAGACTAATTTACGGAGAAAAATTCCACACTTATTCAATAACGTAAAAAACATCAATCATATTGTAGAAAGTAATGGAATATTGTTGTGATTGTATTCATGAATTAGGTTACAATATATAGAGGTACAAGAGACCTATACATAATCATAATAGAAAAAGGATTATAGTCTATGCAGAAGTAATATTCATAAAATACTGTTATTCTTTAATACTCTTCCTCAAGTTGAAGCGTGAAGATCAAGAATGCCTTACTTGCCAAGTAGTAAGTGAAACTGAGTATGTCAAGGAGCTTTCATGAATAGACTTGTTGGCTAATCAGAAGTGCGGATTCGTTGAGTAACAATAGCATTGGACTACACAAGATCACGTACAAAATGACAATCAACCACAATGTGCTTTGTACGTTCATGAAAGACATGATTAGCTGCAATATGAAGAACATATTAACTAACGCAAAACAGATGCATGGGGGTAGAATTCACAACACCAAAGTCCCGAAGCAAAGACTTGAGTCATAATAGCTAACAACAAGTGATAACCATAGCATGATACTCCACTTCTGCAGAAGAATGAGAAAATGTAGGTTTCTTTTTGGTCTTCCATGAAATCGAAGAGTCGCCAATCATCACAAAATAATCGAAAAGAGAACATCTTGTAATCAGACATGTAGCCAACTCGGAATCACATGAAGCAGTCAAGTGCAAAGAACTAAAAAATAGAGGAATAAACCTTTACCAGGATTACTCTTCAAGTAGTGTAGAACTCGTAGAGCAGCTTGTTAGTGAGGAACACAAAGAGACTGCATAAACTGAGCAACGTGTGAATAGAATAACTCAGCTCAGGACGTGTAATTGTAAGGTAAATAAGGTGACCAACAAGGCGGTGATACAACTCAGGATCATCGTAAAGGGGTCCCTCTACGCGAACTAGATCATCTTGTTGCTCCATAAAAAATCAGTTAGTTTGGCAGTCAATAAACCTGTGTCTAACAAAATATCAAGGGCATACTTCTTTGAGAAAGAAACATCCTATCTGGTCTTCTAGAAATCTCTATACCCAAGAAATACTTGAAAGCCCTAAGATCCTTCATGTGAAAACAAGAACTTGAGTATTTATTGAATTCATAGAGAAGCGACAGAGAACCACCAGCAATCACCAAGTCATTCACATAGACAAGAACATGCAATGAAACCAAATCAATGGAGTAAGTAAAAAGAGAGTAACCATTCTTACTCTAGAAAATCCAAACCCGTGAAGAGCATTTGCCAACTTGGTAAGCTAGTTGTGATGAGCCTGTCGCAAACCGTAAAGAGATTTATGAAGTCGGAAAACAAGGCGTGGGGGCACAGAATAACCAGGAGGAGGGTGCATGAAAACTTCATCATGAAGATCACCATATAGAAAAGCATTATAGACGTCCAGCTGATGAAGTTCCTAACCACGAATGGCTACAATAGACAGAAGTAGAAAAACTGAACTCATCTTAACAAAAGGTGCAAATATCTCAATAAATTCAGTTCCCTGAATCTGGTGATAACCTAGACCCACTAGACGAACTTTGTGACGTTCAATGGTTCCATCATATTTGAACTAAGTACGATAAGCCCATTTACACCCAATGTTAATTTTTATCCAAAGGAAGAGAGCCATAGTCCAAATCTCATTACATTCAAGAGCATGAATCACATTTTCCATAGCATCACGCCATTGAGCATGCTTTGATGCCTCAAAATAAGTGGTAGGATATACACTAGAAGTTACCACACCCAAAAATCTAGAATGCAAAACAGAAAATTTATTGCAATTTACGTAATCAGTCAAATGATAGAGAACACCTGAGGATAGTGATGGCAAAGGAGTGAGCATAGCAGTGAGAGGAGGGGGATTAGTAGTAGTAATAGAGCATACATAATAATTCAAATAAGCAGGAGGTCAAAATCCAGAGTACTATGACGAGCAGATAAATCAAGAGATGCAGAAGGCTGACCAAAAGAGCCATTAGGCAGAGATGGTGTCGCGGCCTCGGTTAGCGGTGGCGAAGTAGGGAGAGTTGCATGCAATATCGCTAGAGGAAGATCAGTTTTGATAGGTGGCAAAGGGTTTGGCACGACCAACTCCAATGGCGTAGGGTTTGTGGAGAGTACTTCCAGTGGCGAAGGCGGCGCGACAACCATTGGCGGCGCCGATAGAGGGGTTGCAGTATTGGGTTGGGCAGCATCTTTGTTGACCTGGGAGGAGGTGGTAGAGTCGTGGATCAAATCCGGCAAAGGCGAAGAATCATCAAACCCTTCTGAACTTAGGGATTTTGCAGTCTTAGCTATAACTGATAGTAAAACCAATGGAAATTGATCTTCATTAAAATCAGAATCACGACTGTAGAAGATGGTGAATGATTCCAAAACATAAAGGCAATAGTTTTTCTTACCAGTTGGATAGCCAAGAAATATGCATCGTTAACAATCAAAGACACACAGAAGCTTGAAATTTGGAGTGCATCTATGGAGGAGCTCAAATTATGTGTGGCCATTGAGTTGTTTTTTCGGTGTCCGGTTGATAAAAAATGCAGCAGTAAGAACACATTCTTCCCAATATTCTATCGGTGGGAGGTCGTTGTCGTGCCTCTCAAAGATAGCATTTATAGGCTCAAATTACGGCTAACTACTAAATAGTAAATAGTGGTAGACGGGGTCGTCTACAAGGAAAAAGGGTTTTTATTGAGTGTTAAAGCATAGTTAAAAAGCACACGAAGAAGTCACTCTACGTGTGTGGTAACCAAATTTAGGGGCAGGGGTTCTGATTTTTGAAAACACTACGACTACTTTGAACAACTAAATTAACCAACAATTAGAGAAAACAATATAACTACGAGCACACTAGCACGAAAGATGTAATTAATATGATAACGAGTCTTGGACGGAATTCATTTCTAGTCATCCTTTGATCATCGATTAATTATCCTATTTTTATGCGTTAACCACAGATTGTCGAGAACTTATCAACACTTTTCGAGTGAAGATACTTCCCACCTCTCCTCGATTATAGTTAGAGTGACCGATCGGTGCCACACAATAACCCTTATCCTCGGGTCACTCTAGACGATAGGCATCATAGACTTCCTCAAGGATAGCAATACACACGGAGACCTATCACATATACCACAATAAAGGCCTATGGTGGTTCTTATTTTTTTTCTATCCCATAACACATTCAAAACCTTTCCTTGAGAATCCTTTTAACCCTAAACATGAGAGACAACGTACCCATCCCCATATTTATACCTAAACGATTCTACCCAAAAACATTTCCAAGACAATATTGCATGCAAATGAGGTCTTTATCATCCAAAAATAAGGTAAAAGAAATTAACTCTACCCAAAGGTTTCCAAAATAGCAAACTGAGCCTTCAAAATTTCAATTTCTCTCAATTTGTCTCATTTTGCCTAGAAGCCCATTCGGATTTTCATCCTAGCTTCTCATTCCTTTTACCTCACACCTCACCTTTTTCTACACAATTTAGCCTCTCATTTTGCATAGATTGTCCTTTCGGGTTTTCAATCTATGCAGCCCCTCATATTCTCCTAAGTTGCCCGCAAGCAGGTTTTCAACTTAGTGAGATTAATTTTTTTCATTTATCATGTTTATATTAAACATCCTAAGAAGTTATTAATATAATTGTGGAATAACAGAAAAAGAAAAGTACTCACAACTAGAACCACGGTGGGGTCCAGCTCCTCCCTGACGACGAGCTTGGCGAGCCTTTGGGTCAATTGAAGGGTCGAGCATGTTAAGGGAACCCATCAAGAAAATGATAGTGTTTACCCCCTCCTTCAATCCACCGAGCATGGCATGGACTTGCTGAAATTGGTGATCAACATCCAGCTGAAACTAGTTAAATTTACCCTCAAAATGAGCAAGCCTATCAAGTACCTACTGTCTCAGATCGGGCGTATCTTGCTTGTCCTCTTGGGGAGGTGCCTGTTGACTAGGTGGTGACTCTCGCATAGAAGTTGCCCTGCACATAGTGAAACCCAAAAGTCCTTGCGATACTCGGGATCTAGCTGTATGAAAAGATCGTGGACCGGTGTGTCCTCAGTGAATACCACCTTGTCTGGTTGGGAACATTTCATGAATATGATAGAATGCGCTCCGTACCTCCAAATATAGTCATCCTTAGCAAACAGCAACATCTTGGCATTGAGTAGCTTATCAAAGTCTAGGTAGCGTTCATGTCTGCCTAAAATGGACTCAGTTGTGCTTGGGTCCGGTATCCCAAACTTGTGGGAAATGAGGGTTACCATCTTTCCCTTTCTTATCTTTCCTTTGCCAATGTTTGAAAGCTCGATGCATCTGTCAGCCCAAAAATTTATCCAGTCTGGATATCCCTATCCTACAGACGTCATCGTCCAGAGACACTTTATAAAGTCGCTTAAACACTAAGTGAGTTTTCCCTGACACAACACTCACTTGACTAGTAAGCGATGGGAAATGTGCAAAGATAGATGGACGATGAGGGAAGCCTTGTCAGTACTGCATCTTGCTTTCCCGGTGTTTACCGGTCAAAAGGTCAACTTGCTGTAACTAGGGGCATTGATGTAATCACCAACCCTTTTCTCCCATCCCAAAAATCTTAGATAAGGTGGCATAACTCACCGCATATGGCTCATTATTTAGGTGAGATGAGATTTATTTCCCACCTTCTCGTTCCTCCTTCTTGAGTGTGGCAATAAACTCGAGTGTGTACCTAGGGTTGGTCAATGCATGTCTATCCGGAAAATTGTCCAAGCCGACTTTCTTAAACAATGGCAAAACAGATTGCCACAACCCCAATTTTTCAAACTTGGGATGATGTGCAAAATTTGTTTAATGAATCATACGGTTAGGAGCGACCAAGTTTGCCCACTGTCTAGCATATTACCCTATAATGCCGGTCAACCCCATGTTGTCAACCACTAGAGGTCGGGATGAACTAGCATCACAAGTGGGTTTTCTTTTTGGAGCCATAAGATATCTAATCAGCAAGAACAAACTCCAAAAAACCAACAAAGATACACTATGTTACAAAATTTCAGAGAGTGTCACAAAGCGTCACAAAAAGTGTAGCAAAGTGTCACAACAAGTGTCACAAACCTCAATCACCAAAATAATCATCCCCAATATGCTACTAGCTCACCAACACGCAAAAATTCAATACCATATCACAATTGGCATCACACAATCCCAAACTATAGCAAAAATCAAAATTGAAGAACACCCAATTTTCAACACACTTTAAATTCAACAATGAAGTGAGAATTGTTACCGTGAGAATGATGAAATAAGTGTAGACAACACCAATATGTGAAATTCAAGCAAAGAAGGTCGAATTTGACCAAAAATTCAAGAACCCCCAATTTATAGAGTTCTTGAGTTTTTAAATCAAATTTTGGGGTAATGGAAAAAGATTTGAGTGTTGGGGATGTGGAGGAATGAAAAGAGGATGAGAGGGGAGTATTTTGGTCAGAGGAAAGGGCTGAGGGTGGTGGAATCCAGCGAGTTGGTGGTGGAATGGTGGGAGGAAGGAGTATGGCCGAGAGAAAAGAAATGGGAAGGGTGGAAGAGAATCAAATCGGGCTGAGAGAAAAGAAGGATAAGAAGCTGGGTTAATCACTCCAGGCCGCAATATAGGACGGGGCCCGCAAAGGATACTCTGCCGGAGCCACTTTTTTTTCTTTTTTGTATTTTTTATTACTTGTGTTGTGGGCCGCAGTATATACTACGGCCCATAGTGAAGAACCTGCCTTCCTGTTAGAAATAGCCCATTTTGGTTGAGGGCCCCAGTATATGTTGCGGTTCACGATGATAACACTGCATTTTGGCCTTATTTCCCTAAAAAAGTCCCCATTTTTAGCCTCCAAAATTTCTCAAGAGCATTATTTTCCAACTAAATTATTTTTTTGGTTCCCAACACATTATTATGCAAAACCATCCTTTGGTCTCCAAGGCCAATACTGCGTTTGTTCAGAATTCAACAAACTAAAAATAATTTATTTTGTCCCAAAAGTAGTTTTCAGGTAAGACTAAGTGGTTTTCCCGTATAACCATGGGTATTTTTGTAATTTTACTAATCGAAAACATAAAATATAAATATAAACTCATGGTCCCTGGCTAAGATTAGGTGGTGACGGGTGCACCTGAGAATCATGGTTCCTCCTTTGCTGCGGCAATCTCCTCCTCCTCCTCTTCATTCTCCATGTTTGACTCCGAAGCAGCCGCTTCAGCCGGTACTTCCGTCGTGGCCTCCACTGGGATACGGTTGCTGTGAATATGCTGCACCACCACCCTTCGCAGTCGGTCCCTGGATAGGACTTTGCATTTGACTTCAACGGCCACGCAGATGGTGCCTCCCCTTTCTTTGCGGTCGATGAGGTTTTTGACGACAGACGGCGGTGCGATAGGAGGAAGAAGAGAGGGTTTACGAGAGGAAGAAGAGGAATAACTGGGCCAAAATGTGTTTAAGCCATTTTTTGTTTTTTTTGTTTCCTCATTAAACAAAATGACTTTCTTTTGCCTTAAGTGTAACAACGTTGTTTTGTATGTACAAAGGCAAAAAAAGAAGTATGGCCAATTGGGCTGAAACCCAATTGGCCCAAATTGAAACCCTAAATCATAGGATACCCTACGTTTCTCATAGGGAAAATTGCGATCGAAAACATAGTTTCCATCGTCATCACCGCTTCCCATTTCCGCTGTGACATCGACGCCGACACAACTTCCATCTGCCGAACGAGCGCGCCGCCGACAGTTGCTAGCCTTCCGCCCGCCCGCATCTCCGCCGCCTCCGCCACCAACCATACCCTTTGCCTTTTCTCACCTTGGAGTTGTGTCTCCGGTCGTCTGAGGTGGGTGTACCCTTTTCTTCCGGTGGCTTATCTTCATGTTTGGGTTCTTCATTCGATTTCTTTTCCTCTGCCACCACCGCCCCCTTTGTTTTCTTCTCTTCTTCCTTCGGCTTCTTCTTGTTTGGCTTTTCATCCTTTTTTAAAAATTTTTAAATCCAGGGGTATGATGGTCATTTTAAAAATGTTTGACCAATTTTGTCATTGACTTACCTAAAACCCACCTTCGGAGACCTAACAAATCATTTTGTATTTGTTAGTTGCTGAACAAATGTGGTATTGGTCTTGGGGGCCAAAAGATGTATAATATGATATGTGAGGGACCAAAAAAATAATATAGTCTTCTTTTCCTACAAAAACAAAACCAATGCAAACCCGGCATAATATTTCTCCAACAACCAAATTCTAAAAGGATTATCAAAATTTGACATAAACTAATGAATTAAAATTGACGCTAAAATTAAAAAGAAAATAACACTTGTATCGACGGAATACTCTGGACGATCAAAACCAAATTTATTTAATGTCATCGGCACAACTTATTCACAAAGCCACAAAAATGAAGCTACATCAGCGGAATTGCATCAATGGCACCCGAATGATTAAAACCCTATTTATTTAACATCACAGGCACGATGTTTTCACTTCCCTGAGCCTCAATTCTCTAACCGGGTTGTCGAGGAGTGTTTTCTCGACTGGTGTTGGTTGGAAACTCTCATAGTAGGGCTTCAAAAGGTGGTCATTCACTTTGAATACTTTAGAAGTCTCCTCGCTCATAATTTCCACCACCTCATGCTGAAAACAATTCATTACAATAGGGCCAATCCACTTTGACCTCAATTTTCCCAGAAATAATCGAAGGTGTGATTGGAACAGAAGGACTTTTTGACCAACGTAGAAGTCTTTTCTATTTATTAAGCTATCATTCTTAGCCTTGGTTTTCTCCTTGTATATTGTGAAGTTTTTATAGTACTCATTTTGAATCTCCTCAAGCTCTTGCAATTGCAACTTTCAGTGCACACGGGCCTCATCCAAATTCATATTGAAGCTTTTACAACCCAATATGCCTTGTGTTCGAGCTCAACCGATAAGTGGCACGACTTCCCAAAAACCACCCGATATGGAGACATTCCAATCAGTGTCTTATAAGCCATCCTATACGTCCACAAAGCATCATCTAGTCGAATGCTCAAATTCTTCCTATTCGAGTTAACCGTTTTCTCAAGGATAGATTTAATCTCTCGATTGGAGACCTCGGCTCGGCTATTCGATTGGTGGTGATAGTTCGTGTAGGTTTCATGAGTTACCCCATACTTCTTCATCAAGGCCTCGATTGTTCGATTGCAAAAGTGGGTGCCACGGTCACTAATCACAGCTCGGGGGATTCTGAACTGGGAAAAGATGTACGCTTTCAAGAACTCCACTGCCACTTTTGAATCATTGGTCCTCATGGCCTTTGTCTCGAGCCACTTGGACACATAATCAACGGCAAGCAAAATATATACACACCCATAAAGGTTTGGAAAGGGTCACATGAAGTTAATTCCGATACATAAAAAAATCTCATAATACAATATGCTTGTTTGTGGCATTTCATTCTTTTGGGAAATGTTTCCCATTATTTGAAACTTGTCACAAGATTAACAAAATCGATAGGAATGTTTCATCATGTATGGCTAATAAAGACCGCTTTCTAACACCGTCAAAGCGGTTCTCTTGGCACCAAAGTGCCAACCACATGCAAGAGAGTGACACATATTTAGAATTAAACTCACTTCACCCCCCAAGACACATCTCCGAATCATTTGATCTGGGAAATGTTTCCATGAATATGGATCATCCCAAACATAGTGTTTAGCCTCACTTCTCCACATATCCCTTTGAGCTTTGAAGAAATATGGGGGAAATTGTTGGGAGATAAGAAAATTAACTAGATCGGCATACCAAGGGTGAGCCTCTCTTAATGCAAATAGATATTCATCAGGAAAATCTTCTTGAATGGTCTCCCTTTTAGGCTTCTCAAGAGCACTCTCCAACTCATTAATCGATGTCAACCGACTTTGATGGTCAGCCACCACATTTTCACTCCCATTTTTATCCCTCACATCTAAGTCAAATTCACTCAAGAGAAGTATCCATCTAATCAACCTAGGTTTGGCTTCGTTCTTGGCCATCAAATGGCAAAGATTTGCATGATCTGTGAAGACAATGACCATTGTACCAAGTAGGTACGACCTAAAATTCTCAAGGGCGAATACTACTATCAATAACTCTTTCTCTGTGGTGGAGTAATTGTTTTGTACATCATTAAGAGTTATCGAGGTGTAGTATATAGCATGTTGGATTCTCCCTACCCTTTGACCTAGAACTGCACCAATGGCATAGTCTAGCATGACACATAATCTCAAAAGGGAGGTCCCAACATTTCCTTCAATGGCATAGTGGGTTGGATAATGAAGCATTGCCTTCAAAGGGTCAAGGGCTCTTTAGCATTCTAGGCCAACCACATTATCCACCTCTTTTTGCAACAATTTGCATAAGGGGGATGCAATCTTAGAAAAATCCTTAAAGAAATGCTGGTAAAAACTAGCATGACCTAGAAATGGCCTAACTTCTCTAACACTCGAGGGGTAGGGTAGGGATTGGATCGTGTCAACCTTGGCTTTATCTACCTCTAGACCTTGAGAAGAGACCGCATGACCTAATACAATGCCTTTTTCCACCATGAAGTGCCATTTTTCGGAGATTAATATGAGATTGCTTTAAATGCATCTCTTGAGCACTAACGATAGCTGGTTTAAAAAATATCAAAAGAATCTCGATGAACGGTGAAATCATCCATGAAGACCTCTACAAAGTGCTCAACCAACTCCAAAAATATACTAACCATGCACCTTTGGAATGTGTCAGGAGAATTTCATAGACCGAAAGGCATGCGCCTAGGCAAAAGTGCCAAAAACACGTGTAAAAGTGGTCTCCTCTTAGTTTTCCAGGGCTATGGAAATTTGGAAATACCTAGAATACCCATCTAGAAAACAATAGAAGTTTTTCCCAACAAGCCTATCAAGCATTTAGTCAATGAAGGGTAGAGGGAAATGGTTATTCCTAGTTACCACATTCAACCTACGGTAGTTGATACACACTCTCTACCCATTTTGCACATGAGTGGGAGCCAATTATCCCTCTTGGTTCTCTATCACGGTCAAACCACTTGTCTTAGGCACAACATTGGGGGATGGGGGGGGAACTTACCACTTGCTATCGGAGATGGGGTAAATCATCCTGGCTTAGAGCAATTTGATAATATCGATCTTCACTACCTCCATCATTGGCGGATCAAGCCGACGTTGGGGTTGCCCTACCGGTTTGGTCCTATCATCTAAAAAGATACGATGCATGTAAATGGAAGGGCTAATCTCTTTGATATTGGCAATGGTCCACCCAATTTCCTCCTTATGGGTTATAAGAACCTCCATCAACATCCCCTCTTGTTCCTTGGTGACCTTACTCAACAATATCACGGTTAAAGTATCTCCCTCACCAAGGAATGCATATTTCAAATTCTCAGGTAGTGGTTTCAACTCTACTACTGGTGCCTTCTCAAGAGACTTGGGGATTCCCACATCTCAAGGTGCATCAAGAACTTCACTAGGGGAGTTGAGAGGTAGCCTATCAATAAAATTAAGACTCTCTATATAGTCTCAAGCAAATTTACCTCAAAGAATAGTTATGTAATTCATTTACGTCAACACTATTTTCCAAAGAGACCTTCAAACAATATTTTCCATTAATTACAAACATTTCTTGCACATAATCTTCAACAATATTAATAGCATGTCAAGAATGACCTTCACTAGGAAACTTCATGGCATCATAAATGTTGAACTTCACAATATCCCCATTAAATTCCATGGTTAAGCACCCACTATGCACATCGATTTTAGTTCTAGATGTTTTCAAAAATGGTCTCCCTAACAAAATAGGGGCGGCACATTTATCATTTTCCATATCTAGAACATATAAATTGGTGGGGAAAATCAATGTGTCAACATTAACCAAAACATCTTCCACAACCCCTCTAGGGTAGGCATTAGAATGGTTGGCCAATTGGAATACTACCCCGGTTTCATGCAATTTTCCAAATCTAGGGATTCATATAAAGAGTATGGAATTACATTGATTGATGCTCTTAGACCTAGCATGGAATTTTGGAAATTCTTACCACCTATGATGCAAGGAATGGTAAACATGTCGGGATCATCACATTTAGGGGGAAGTTTATTTTGAAAAAGGGCCGATACTTGACCA
Organism: Rubia yunnanensis; assembly: GCA_037428765.1. Classification (NCBI taxonomy): domain Eukaryota; kingdom Viridiplantae; phylum Streptophyta; class Magnoliopsida; order Gentianales; family Rubiaceae; genus Rubia; species Rubia yunnanensis. The sequence continues at coordinate 74,374,548 of CM075067.1, forward strand.
CCAATTTTTATCTTTTCACCAATTTTCAAATTCTTGTTCCTCCTAGGGGTACATAATTCCTTAAGGAATTTAGCAAACCTAGGCACTTGGTAAATGACATCAAAGAGAGGGATATTTACCTCGCACTTGCGAAAGACCTCAAAAAGTGCTTTGTTCTCATCCTTACAATTTTTGTCCCGCAAAGCCACCAAAAAGGGTGGTGGTGGAAAGCTCTTCTCGATTTCATGCCTCTCTAGTGGTTATGTGACCACCTCTTCGACCACATTTCCTTTCACCACAAGCTCTACTTCTATCTTCTTCCCGACCTTTACAATCTCCTCGGGGTCTTTGGTCTCGTTTCCACTCCGCAAGGTTATGGAACTAGCACTAGGAGGTCAGGGGTTTAAGTCCGGTTGTGATTGGAGTTTCCTGGCATCCCTAGCTTCCAATCGGGCCACGGAAGATGTAATTTGACTAACGTGGGTCTCTAAGTTCTTGAATCTTGTGGAGAAGCAATCCTTCAAGTTATTACCATATTTGTTATAGCATGCATAAGGTCCTCATACTCCGACCTTGGTCTTACTTCTCGAGGGTTAGATGGCTCCTCATCCCTTGGGTAGGTTGTTGTGGCATCCGATTATGCCCTTGGTTTCCTTGGTATTGGGGTTGTCTGCCTTAATGATTCGATTGATACACACCATGGCCATCTTGATGACCACCTTAGGGATTTGATTGCCTGGCTTGATTATCTCTCCACCTAAAATTTAGATGGGCTCTCCACCTGGGATTATAAGTCTTTCCTTGCCCCCTTTGGAAACCTTGACCAACTTGGTAGCCTCTATTTCCTCGGAAACCTTGGCCTCGTCCTTATTTAGAACCCATTGCCTTAGCCTCCTAAAATTCTTCAGCTTGGATTTGAGGGCATACATCGGTGGGATGTTCCAATAAACACACCCCACAAACCTTAACATGATGCACCCTCTACTTCATTAGCTCCTTCATCATGGAAATTAAGGCTTTCACTTGCTCCTCAAGGTTGGGGTTTCCAGATGTGGAGCCTCTTGCACCCTTTCCCTTCCTCTCACACAAAATTGTCTCATTCCATTAGCCATGTTTTCAAACAATGCCATGGCATCTTTTAGGCTCTTGTTGGCAATCTACCCATTACAAGTGGCATTGATCATCCTCATATCTTCAACGGACAAACCATCAAAAAAATAATATACAAGATATCCTTCCTTGTATGGGTGGTAGGGGTAACTAACTAACAACCTCTTGAGCCTCTCCCAATATTCGTATAGAGATTCACCCTAATATTGGGAGATGTTTCTTAACTCCTTCTTCAAACCCACTGACTTGGATGCCGGGGAGAATTTCTCCAAAAAACTTTATCTTCATCTCCCTCAATGATGTTATATTTCTCAGGGAATGGTAGTATAACCAATCTTCAGCCGCATCCTTCAAAGAGAAAGGGAATTTAAATTGTCCTCCAAAACTCCGGGTGGCTTCTTATACATACTCACTAGGTGGAACTCAGACAAATACTTGTTTACATTCCTCCCCGCTCATCCCATGGAAAGATGGTAGACCATGAATCATCCCAAACTTAAGCTCACAAGTGACATTCTCCAGAAGAGGAGGGAAAGTGATGCAAAGTGGTTGGCTCTCTAGGTTAGGAGCCATGAGCTCCCTCAAGGTTCTAGTATCAATTGACATAGTTGATGTAACTATGTCAGGTGATGCTTGGGTACCTTGGTTAGTAAAATGAGCTAGTCTCCTTGCTCTCTGGAGTGTTCCTAAGAGATTGGGGTCATAGTGCAAGAGTTATTGTCTATTGGTACGAGTATCAACCATAAGCCAAGAATTAGAGCAATACAACCTTATCTAAAGTAACAATCACACAAGCAAGCAAACATTAGCAACAAACAAGTAAAAACATAAAGCGCACAAAAACTACACTAACACTTTAATTAAATATGCCTTTTCCCCGACAGGTGCTCCAAAATTTGGGAGGTCATCGCCATGCCTTTTAAAGATAGTATTTATAGGCCCAAATTACGGTAAACTACAAAATAGTAGATAGTGGTAGATGGAGTCATCCACGGGGAAATGGGGGTTTTATTGAGTGTTAAAGTGTAGTTAAAAGGCACACAAAGAAGTCACTCTACGTGTGTGGTAACCAAGTTAGGGGGCAGGAGTTTTGATTTTTGAAAACACTATGACTACTTTGAAAAAATAAATTAACCAACAATTAGAGAAAACAATATAACTACGAGCACACTAGCACGGAAGATGTAATTAATATAATAACGAGTCTTGGGTACAATTGGTTTACATTTCTAGTCATCCTTTGATCATTGATTAATTATCCTATTTTATACATTAACCACATATTGTGAAGATTTTATCAACACCTTTCGAGTAAAGATATTTCCCGCCACTCCTTGGTTATAGTTATAGTGAGCGGTCGGCACCACACAATAACCCTTACCCTTGGGTCACTCTAGACGATCAACGTCATAGACTTCCCCAGGGATAGAAATATACATGGAGACCCAACACAACCACCACAATGTCCTACAAGTGAGAAACACATAGATAGCAAAAATATATTTACTAATAACAACTACGAGGATCAGCATTCATGCTAATCATTATTAGTAAGCCACATTGATAATTAGTCAAACCCATTCAAATTAATCGTAAGTCTAAGAAATTTAATCAATCAGCAATCACAATTAGTTGTCACTCCTGATTATAACCTAGCATTGACCAACAATAATCACATTGACAAAAAGTTAAAGTCTTTCGGGTTTGACCAAAAACCTAGCAAATAACTAACCCACAAAATTCAACTAGTTGATCACCCTAGTCTAAATCGTGCATTAATCACAAAACAAAACACAAAATGTACTTGATAATCAAAGCACAAAATAGGATGAATTGAATCTCACAAATTTATACTAAAAATGCTTACCAATTGCTCCCAAGAGTATATTTAGCCTAGATTAGCTAAACACATAATAAAAGAACAAGAATCCACGGTAAACATAGAGGTAAAGATGAAAAATAAATGCAAATTGTGGTTTTGGAGAGTATTTTTTGATAAGATGGTGAATATGAATGAAGAGAGAGAATTTTTGGGCTGAAAACAGCTTTTAAAGCATGCCACAAGCGCACCGCTGTGGGCCATAGTGTAGGTTGTGGCCCGCAAGAACTCCATTGATCCGCTTCCTTGGCCTTCTGACTTGGTTGTAGGCCGTAGCATATGCCGTGGCCCTCAATAGAGATGCTGGATGGCTGCTTCTACCAAAAATATTTGGCCTTCTTCTTCCAATCTTCTAATTACTTCATTTTTTTTCATCGACACTTGAACTCTTCCAAACCCAATCACTTCAACAAGATCTAAAACACTTCATGAATTAAAGAATTGAGATATAAAACATATGAATTCATCCTAACCCTTTAATTGATAAAATGTTAATTTATTTTCAATTAAGTCCCTAATCTATTTCAAAATTAGATTTCAAATGTGCTAAAAATGGGATATAAATTGAGCATATCAATCGGCATATTAAAGCACAAAGTCTGAGCCACATTTAACAAATGAGGATGCTCTCGCTTGACACGAACATTCTTTTGTGATGTATCAAACATAAAATTCTCAAACAGTATGCCAGATTCAACGAAGTAAGATTGCAAAGGAAGAAGTTTGGTATCATTGTCAGCATGGACACGACGAATGGTGCGATTGAACTGATTCTAAATCAAAGCACATAATTCTACAAATCTAGAAGCTACATCTGACTAAGCCATTAATTAATAAACCCAAACACCTCAGGAATAATCATCAACAATAGTTTAAAAATAAAATGCTTCACTAGAAGAAAGTGAACTATAAGGGCCCCAAACATGACAATGTATTATTTCAAACAAAGAACTAGCATTTGAAAAACTCAAAGGAAAACAATGTCTAGTCAGCTTTATTCTATGACACACTGAGCAAGGAGCAAAATTATTATTTTTGCTAAAATGAAGAGTACAAACAGAACACAACACCTTTGATGATGGATGTTCAAGACGTTGATGCCATAAATCAAATGAAGATGCAGAAACTTAAGCAACTGTCGGAACTGACTTCAGGATTGGAGACCAAATGCAACCATCTAGTAGATGAGGCCAATAAACCCCCCTTTGTTGTCACCCATGCCAATCACAGTCCTCGCACTGACTTTTTGTAAGTATGCAATAATTTTCAGTAAGCAAAGCTAGACATTTTAAGGCAGAAAGCAATCTAGAGCATGATAATAAGTTGCATCATAGTGTAGAGATATACAACACATGAGTAAGAGTGATATATCCAAAACATAAAGATCAATATTGTACAACAAGCGATACAGATCCATTAAGCAATAGAACATTGATAGAAATGGAAGCATTAGTAATGTCAATAAGAGAACCTTTGTCACCAACCATATGCTATGAGGCTCTAAAATCAAGAATCAAAGGTAAAATAGGCATACCTAACCCATGGTCTGAAGAATAATTTAACCGATTAAACAATTAAGTGTCGTACTCTATTGGTCATTAAATAGAGAAGGAACAAAAGCAGATGATCGGGAGAGCCGGAGGCCGCGACCACGAGTCCTGGCGACGATGTTACGAATCCAGCGAACGGTGATTGAGGGCAGTGTGGAGCGACGGTGCCAGGGGCTGGAACGCTATGTACGACAGCAGCTAGCTCAGTTGGTACCGTGTTTTTGGCGGCGTTGGCTCTATTCCTCATCTCCGTGAACCATTCTGGATAGTCTGTAAGCTTGAAATAGGTAGCTTTTTTGTGGTCCTTGCGATTACAATTAGTACAAAGAATATTCTTACATTCAGTTGTAGTGTGAAATCCAGGTAAATATCTTGATGGTGGTGGACGACGAGCAACATATGCCATGGAGTCTGTTGGGTTTGTGAATCTCCTCCTGAATCACGGGAATATAAATGCGAGTGACTGATTGCAGCGGTTCTTGAGCCATAGCATTGCATCGTAAGGTGTGATAGCTATTATCCAAACCGAGTAGAAATTGATAAATTATCTCTTTCTCACGGTCATTGATGGAAACAGTAACAACATTTCATGTACACAATGGTTTACAAGCTTAATAGGAGCAAACCCAATAAGGTCTATGCGAGTTTAATCATCATACATCTTCTTGAGTTTTCTGAACTAGATGGAAACAGTTTGACCACTGTGGCGATAATTGATGATATCATCGTGTATATACAAAAATTTTTGAACCATTTCCAAGAGAAAATTGTCCAGCAAGATCATCCCATATTTACTTAGCAGTAGAAAAATAGTTTGTTGAAGATCGAATAGATGGATCAACAGTTTGCAAGAACCATCAAACAAGAGTAGCATTCACTCCTGGCCAGTAATCAAAATTAGGATCAACATCTAGGGGTTGAGTAATGGTTCCATCAATGAAACTAAGTTTCTTCTTAGCAAGCAAAGCATTCTGGTCCATTCTATGTAGCTTTCTCCACCTTTTAGAATGACAGGACTGATGATAAGACTGGGACCTTCAGAAAGATGAATGTAGTAGGGAGAATTCCTCGGTCGACCAACAGGTACAGTTTGCACGTTGCCCGAAGGTAATTACAACGCTTAAGTATAGTTACAATAACACCATTGGCATCAAGATCCCAGATCTTATAAGCCTTAACATTGGCGGTGATGCGAGCAACTTCAGCGACATCACGGGCATAGTCAAAATCAGAAATCAAAATCGAAATCGATGCAGATCAGATCAGATCTCCAGCAGTGCAACAATGACACCTGCAGAGCGTGAATTTCAACAACTGTGTGTGAAGATCGGCGATGATCAATGATGGAAAATTAGCTCTGAAAGTGGTGATTGGTCAGTATCGGCAACCGAACGATAGGGATGGCAACATGTGAGAATTACGCGCGGTCGTCGCTGAAGCTGGAATGCTTCAGAATATTTGAAAATTTTAGGGTTTTTAAGATTTCAAGGATTTTAGTCTCTGATACCATGTAGAAAGTAATGAAATGATGTTGTGATTGTATTCATGATTTGGGTTACAATATATAGAGGTACAAGAGACCTATACAAAAACTAAAAGGAAAAGGATTCTGGTCTATACATAAGTAACACTATAAGAAACATGACCTATTATTTTGCCCCTTTTACCTTGGTTTTTGTGTTAACACCAAATAAATGAGGTAAAAAGTTCTTTAACCTCAAATTTTTTTCTGAAGTAAAGATATTATTTACCTCTGTTACAAAAACCTGAAGTAAATAATTGGTTTTTTACATCGGTTATTATTTGAACCAAAGTAAAAGGTTAAAAAAACAAAGTAAATAATGTTACCGAATAACATGGAACGTCACATATATTCTTTGAAAAGGTTGCCTGACTTTTCTAGATACGTCGTTGATACCGATAGGTATTGCGAATGATTAGCAAAGTTGCATTTATGTAACAGACAAGTTAAAGTAAAGAATTTGACGGTGACGAAAGAAACTAAAATACAATAAAATGGAGGTCGTGTGCTTTTCCCCATTGTCTTTGGCGTCTTGATCCGCCAAAATTTACCACCGCCGATGTGCCGTTGTCCATGGCCTGAATCTGCGAGGTGTCCGAGGGGAAGAGGCTCTGACTGCCAAGTGAGCAAATAGAATTACAAGAGTGTAATTAGGAATGAATAGTTGAATGTGTAGAGTTACCTTTAGCCTTTATTTAGGTAGGCAATTTGGGAAACCGTTTTATTTACTTGTGGAGCAAGTACACCTAATTTGGGCTGACCCGCAGGTCACTACCCAAAGGGTAATGCTATGGACCTAGGTTGGCCGATATTAGGCACTTGGGCCCAATACGGGTTTACACATATCAATAAGCCCCTGGAGAGTTGAGAGTTTAGCCTTCGAATTTATCCCAAGGTCCTGGGTTCAAATATGTACTTGCATCCATGGGTTTGATGTTTTTCCCTTTAACGGAGCTGCATCAAATCAATGATTGAGTGGGGGTTTGTCCTAGGAGATCCCATAATGCTCTAGAGGTACGATTTTTTTGCCTCTGCAATTCATTCCAAATTAGCTTTGAATCTGTTGTTCGAGTGGATTAATGTGTCTGGGGTTCGACCCTTGGCTTTCTAATCTTTGTCAAAGCCCAAGGGCCTGGATCCAGCCTCATTCACTCCTTAGGAGGCCTTTGGTCCCTAGAAGTCCTAAGTAAGGGGTTCGATCCTCGGCCTTCTAATCTATGTCAGAGTTTGAGGGCCTTTGAGCCCTAGTAGTCAGAAGTAGGGAACTCAACTCTCAGCCTTCTAATCTGTGTTAGAATATGAGGTCCTTCAAGCTCTGGTGTCTAAGGATAGAGGATTCGACCTTCTGACTTCTAATCTGCATTAGAATCTAAGGGCATTCGAATTCCATTATTTAGGAATAGGGGATTCGACCTTCGGTCTTCTAATTTGTGTTAGAATATGAGGTGTTCGAATCCAAATATTTAGGAATAGGGAATTTGACTATGGGCCTTCTAATCTTTTTAAGAATCTGAGGCATTCGAATTCCAATGTTAAGGAATAGGGGATTAGACCTTCGATCTTCTAATCTATGTTAGAGTCTGAGGCATTCGAATCCAAATATTTAGGAATAGGGGAGTCGACCCTATAACTTCTAATCTATGTTAGAATTCAAGGCGCTCAAATCCCACTGTTTAGAATAGGGGATTCAACCTTCGGTCATCTAATCTGTGTTAAAATCTGAGGGTATGAATCCAAATATTTAAGAATAGGGGATCCAACCCTAGGCCTTCTAATCTGTGTTAGAATCCAAGGTGTTTGAATCCCAACATTTAGGAATAAGGGATTTGATCTTCAGTCTTCTAATCTATGCTAGAGTCTGAGGCATTTGAATCCAAATATTTAGGAATAGGGGATTTGACCCTTGGCCTTCTAATCTGTATTAGAATCTGAGGGCATTTTATTTCAAAGCGGGAAGTGGAAAGGTCACGAGGGCGTAGAGCTCACTCTTATTTCTGAGTGAGTGGAGTCCAGGTTGGGTTCCACGTGCGCCACTTTCCTAATAAATGTCTTAGATTTCTCCCCCATGCGGCCCATTCACCCACGCATTTACTTATTGCATGGTGGTCCGAGGTAATCATTACCTTTAATTCCTTCTATATAAGGCGCTTCCTAGTGCTTTTACTTAACTCTTTACCCAAATCATTTTCAAATTTCAAACTCTTCATTTATTTTTCTTAGAGCAATCCAGGGGGTCTCTTCTTGTGTCGAACACCTTCAAAGAGCTCTGGTCAGCTTCTGACTAAGAATCAGTAAGTTTTCTCTCACCTGATCATTTTTCTCTTTTAAAAATTTTGCAAACACCATCAATGGGGAAGAACTCCATCCCGGACTACTTTTCGACCATGTTTTCCACCGGTGGGATCGAAAGTTCCCATCTCTAAGATTTTGGCATCGTTCCCTCAACGGCCACCAGTTTTCCTTCAGCTAACCTAGAAGCTGTGAGAAGCTCCGCCAGTTGCCCGACGCCACCTAAAGATTACCGTCGCAAGTGGGTTACATCGAGATCTAGAATTCCGAGGGAGGCCAGGGTTCAGGAGGATAAGAAGGGCCATCATTTTTTCTTTGAGAAGGTTTTGACCCAGTTCTCGAGATCCCCCAGCCAATTGCCAAGAAGATCTCGAATTTACTGTCTTCTCTACCCCCTTTGGATTAGGCTTCCAGAGGGCTTGCGGTTGGAGGTCTTTCTGGAAGATGAAAACCCCTAGGGATTCGAGGCCTGGTAGGTGCACTATTTACGAGTTCTATCTTAGATTCGGTTTTTCTTTCCCTTACCCTCTATTATTTCTCATCTTCTCAAGGAGCTTCAGGTTAACCTAGCCCAGCTTCATTCAAACGTCATACTGCTAGTTATGGCATTTATGAATCGATGTAATATCCTAGATATAACCCCTAGCTATGAAATTTTTGGATTGTTTTACTATATCTCCACTAGCAGACCCATGGTGCACACAACATTTTAGCCTTTTACTTTGATTACTTTGTTTCTTTTCCCGACTTATCTTTCTTTTGCGTTATGCAGTGAACTTTTCTAGCTTGCTCGTTCTTGGAAATAAGGAGGAGGACGAGATGGTCTTTGAGGAAACATACTTAGAGGCTCAATACAAGCCCCTAATGTATGCGCAGATCCAAACAGAGGCCCTTTTGGAGATCCTGAAGGAGGCCCCTGATAACTCAATGAACAACAAGCGGCATTAGGAGGGTGCTTCTTTGCATAGCTCTTCCCCCAGAGGAAACAAACTGATTAGTTCATCATCATTGATTCCTAAGTCAATGGCTCCAAAAATTTTGAGTCCCAAGCTGGGAAATTTCTGGGGAAAGGTAACCCCACCCCTCCAGGCTCGAGTGATCGTACCCTGGCTGTCATTCCGAAGGCGGCCACTATCTCGACTGCTCTGGACTCCTTGTTTTAGACCTTCATGGCTAAGGTTGAGAAGGCCCAAGTGGTCATTTCCAAATCCAGGGCCTCTGAGACCAGGGTGACTTAGCTCAAGGAAGAGCTAAAGAAAGCTGCCTCCGACTATAAAAGCAGAATTGGGGAAATTGGCCTCTGATCATGAGGCAAGGCTGAACAAGGTGGCCTCTGATCATGAGGTGGAATTGATGAAGATTGCCTCTCAGCACAAAGAGGCATTGGAAAAATGATTTTAAGGAGCTTGAATTTAAGCTTACGGAGACCCAAGACTCTAATGAGACTCTGGTCAGCGAAAACACCAAGCTAGCCAACCTTTTTCTCCCGAATAGCGGGCCTCCATTCTTGAGGCATATACAAATAAACTTGTGAAGACTCAGGGATTTCAAGACTTCTTCTCATCTCTGTCCAAGGTCTTGGTGGGGATCACTCAGAATAATCTGTCCCACACCATCTGGAACAAGCTCCCCACAGAGTACGCTACTATGTTGGACGTGTATAAAAACAACACTGAGCCGGAGAAGCTAAAACACCTCTGGTCGAAGTCTGTTCAGGATGGGAGCATCAAATTCTCACTGCTGGACCACTTGGAGGCCTCCTTGAAATACTTCTCGGCTGAGGGAATCCACCATCTGGAGGTGGACAAAGATAAGAAGTGGAACGAATTGGACCCCCTGGCCATTTCAAAGTCTCGACACATGACTACCCCTACGAGCTCTACCCTAGTAGATTATAGCGTGGGAAAAGATGTATGAACTATTCCTCTTAGGGCTTTGAATGTACTTCTCGTTTTTCAATATTAATGAAAAGTTTATATTACCTTACTTACGTGTTTCTACTTTTTTTTGTTACTTGTAGATTCTAGACTTGGTGCTTTATCGACCCCCCCCCCCAAATCTCCAAAGGGGCTCCTCTTTTAACTTATTTTTCCAAGTCATGAAAGAATGGTATCACCGAGTTGAAGAGTGGGCATGGGAGCATCAAATTGAGGTCACTTGATTTTGGTAAAAATATGTCTGGCTTGAAGAAAAGATTTGAACTGCCCATGAAGAGATTAGCTTATGGCGCAGAGGTCTTCATGAGAGACAAAAGGAACTCTGTGATGTACTTAGTCATTCGAGGGAGGAAAGTGACTCCCCGGACGTACCAAAGGATGAGATTTCAAGAGGCTACCACTCCAAAGCTCGGCACAACAAGGTCCTCGAAGAGATCACCTCCAAAGACGGGTTCACTTCGATGCGCGAGTGCATCACTGCCACTAAAGTTTTTAAGGGTTTTAGGGGGGATCTTCCTCTCAAGAAGACGAGTCCATCAGGCGTTATTGGTGCAAGGCATGGGGGCACCGGGTGGCTTTAGAGAAGGATCGTGTAGGCCTTGTGGCCTCTATAACCAATGTAGGGGAGTGGAAGGCATAGAACAGAAAGTACCGGCAGAATCTAGTTCCTTCCTTAGAACGGACCATCAGGGAGAATCAGGGTATCATTTTTGTTGCCTTTAAAGATAAGGAGAAGGTGGAGAGAGACCAAGCTAAGCTGTATCAAATGTAAAAAAAAAGTGACTTCTTATAGTCTTCGAGCATATGGGCTCCAACTTGGGACCTTCGATGCGCCTCTAATTGAAACTTTTGAAGCATTTCTCCTAGAGACCGTTAATATTATGGATAGAAAGCATATCACAAGGGATCCCAAGTACCGAGATGCCTATGAAGGCACTAAGAAGTGGATAAATCATGCTGGATTTAGCTTTAGATTGGCCTCTCAGGACCTCTGGAAGGTTTCTTCGAGGTCCAGCAAGAACTGGTCGAAGCCTCTACTTTTGACTACCATATCATCCAAATATATTTCAATGTTTCTACCAATCTATTTTTTGAAGAGCTTTTTAACCTTTCTTTGGTAGGTGGCTCCAGCATTCTTTTGGACGAATGGAATTTTCTTATAGCAAAATGCCCCCACATCTGTTATAAAAGATGTTTTCTGCATAGCATCCACCGCCATCAAAATCTGGTGGTAGCCCTTGTGAGCATCGAAGAAGGCTAGCACTTCATTTCTTGCTTTTGCTTTGACCAATACATCACTGTAGGGTTGGGGATAGCTATCCTTAGGGTAACATTTGTTAAGATCTGTAAAGTCTATGCACATTCTCCGAGCTCCATCGTGCTTGGCGAATATCACCAGATTTGCTATCCATTCGGGGGTAAAATACCACTTCGATAACCTCAGCCCGAAGTAGTTTCTGAACTTCTTCTTTTATGGCTTCGGCCCTTTCAAGGGAAAATGATCTCTATTTTGCTTGATTAGCTTTTGGGAGGGGTCTATATTTAGTTTGTGGACCATCAGCTGTTTCGGTACCCTTGTGGAGTCAAAGGTGTCCCATGAAAACATTTCAACATAGTTGTCTAAGAGGTCCCTCTGCTTTTTTTTCTCGTTGCGGGTGGTATCATTTTTCCCAAGGGTGTCGTTCCTTTTTCTCGAACGGTCATTTTCTCCGTGTCCATATCCTCATTTTTTAGCTTCTTTTAAGGCTGTATCCAAACATCTCATGGTCGCAGGCTGGTCTCCTCTTATGACCGCTAATCCCATCCTAGTGTGGAACTTCATTATCAAGTGATATGTGGGCCATATGGCTCACGCCTGGCACATCCATGGCCTTCCTAGTATCACATTGTAGGGGGATACGATATCAATTACTGCAAAGCTACAGTCAATTATGTCCTCCTTGTCTCTGTCAGCTACTTTGACCGAGAGGGTCACGACACCTAGGGTAGCACCATTTTCCCGGTGAAACCAAACAAGGGAGAAGTTGTTCTTCTCAAAATTTTGTGCATGAGCCCTAGTTGATCGAAGAAATTGGCAAACATCACTTCCATACTGCTGCCATCATCCACGAACATCATTTTGATGTAATAGTCTCCAACGGTGGCATGGATCACCATTGGGTTCATATGGGAGGTTCGGCTTGGCACCAGATCTGCTTCTGAAAAGGTGATTGTTTCTTTTGATCAAAACTGCTTTTGGCAGGTTTCTCCAGGGGGTACATATCAGGATTGACCTTTGATGATGGTGTTCGAAAACTAGTCACCTACCAATCCATTGATGAAGTTGATCACCCGATTGACCCCGACCCTTCGTTTTCTATCCGGCTGAGCCTCGGCATTAGGCTAGACACCTGCCTGGTTTCTAGCTTACTCTCCATCATTTTCCTATTATTCTCTGCCATCTCGGTTGTCTCTTCTCTTGCCTTTCCAATGACGCTTTCCTTATCCCCTTGAGGAGGCTTCTCCTCTCAGTCTTTCGACGTAGTCTGGGAGCAAACCCTCTCTTTCGCATCTTTTGAATTCTTGCTTCAAGTGAGTTCATTTGTTCGTATCGTGGCCTCGTTTTTGTGATAATCACAAAACTTGAGCCAATCTCTTTTTTCCAAAGTATTTTCTTCCAGGAGGGGGGGTTCGAAACAGCCCCTTATGGATGGATTGTATTTCTATTAGGGATTTAGTCATGAGAACATAGCCCTCAAAACTTTTCTTCAAAGGGTCGGGTCTTCTCAACCTCGATTTGGGGGTCTTAGGCCCTTTTTCAGCTCATCTATCCTCTTCCGCTTCCTCTTCGTGGCTTCTTCAATCTTCAAATATTGTTCCAAGATCTCTTATAGTTGTTGCAATGTTTCTGGTCTCTTCGAGACCAGTTACTTGTACAAGTTAAGGCTGGACATCCCGTTCATATATCCAGGGATCACTCCATCCTCAGTATGATTAATCACACTGAGGCTCTAGTCCACATACCGATGATAGAACACCTCTGTCGATATGTCGGGCCTTTTCTTGTTCCGGTAGAGCTCAATCAAGGTCTTCCTAAACCTTTTCTTTTAAAAGAATTTTCCCAAAAGGTCCTTTACGAAGTCTCTATATGAATGTAATGACCGTCTGCCCAGCTTGTTAAACCACACTCCTGTGCTTTTCCTCAAAGGTAGCTTGTGACCAACTTGCATGTCAGTTGTTTATTGAGGTCCCTCAAATTCAATAGACTAAGGAAAGTCTGTATGAACTCCCGGGATTCCGAATCTCTACTATACGTGGAGAGCCCTTATGGTGGTTTCACGTTGCTGGGCAACCGAGCTACTACTATCACAAGAATGAAGGGGGAGGTTGTAACTTGGCCCAAAGGCCCAATCAGCTTGTCTAGCTCCCTTGACAAGACATTGTGCGACCTCCTTCCCATCTACAGATCTTTGTATTGACTCGAACCGTGTTTCAAAGCTGGGGATCTGGTTCAAAGCCATGTACTCAGACCGTGGTCATCCCACTATCGAGCTGTAATACAGCTCTGGATGGCAAGGATCGTATAAGGAGACCTCTGGTCGGGGCCCTGTACACATCTGGCTCTCAAACCTTGATAGAACCCCATCGGGTGAGGCGTTGTCTGGTTTAAAACAGGAGGCATTGAGATGGGCACGGAATATGCCAACATTTGGCCCATGCTAGGGAACGTTAGTTGGGGCCAGATTTGGGCCCAATGTCTGCTTGATAAGATACTCATGGGAGGGTCTGCAACCGGAACCTTGGTTGCAGCACCATGGGCATCGAAAGTGGGGGCACCACCTGCGGCTAGACCATTCTCTGATAGAGCATTATGGGCTCCACATGATAGCCAGCAGATCTGAGGGTGTGAACTAGTTGCGCTAAGTCCTGTTGTGATGGGGGGCACATATTTTTTGTGCCCCTCATCGCTCGAGTAGCCCCTCTCGTGGCTTATGTTTGCGAGTCCACAATTGCTTCCGTGAACTACAACTAATCCTCCCTTGATTGGTGTGCCTGTCTTTGTGATGTAAGGGCTTCAACGCCTCCTACCTAGGGCTCAATGATATAGTTCTTGGAGGTACGTCAGTTCCTATCCAAGAGGCCTTCGGCTTGATTTTGGGATCCGGCCTCGGCCAACCTCTTAGGGTTTGTTATCGACACTTGAGGGGGTGGGGTCTAATTTCATATTGGAGCTACACCATCACCTTCTTTGGTAGGGGGATTGTACTTCTTCATTGGCGCCTAAAGCCTTGCCTTTTAGCCGCTCACTGCTACGTAAGGCACTTGTTGTACAAGTAGACATAAATAGCAAAGTTAATGCAGATCTGACTAACGGTCCCACTGGGTGTGCCAACTTGATGCACCCCAATTTACCGCTGCCGTCCGTGGCCTGAATTTGCAAGATCAAGCCCTCGGAGGTGTCCGGGGGGAAGAGGCTCTAACGGCCAGGTGAGCAAACAGAATTACAAGAGTGTAATTAAGAATGAATAGTTGAGTGCGTAGGATTACCTTTAGCCTTTATATAGGTAGGCAAGTAGGCAACTATTTTTTTTTGCTTCTAGAGCAAGTACTTCTACCTTGGGTTAGCCCCAAGGTCATTACCCAAAGGGTAATGCTATGGACCTAGGCCGACCGCTATTAGGCACTTGGGCCCAATATAGGATTACACATTATCACATCTCTCTCCTCCTAATATCTCGTCATCACGATTAATTTAGCGGAATGTAAAATTAAGGTTAGTTAGGCACAACAGTTGCTAGCAATCATTGTGCTACAAACGCCCTACAAATACTGCCCTAATTTAAACACAACCAGTACCCCCATTTGTTCAATGTTCAAATAAGATAGACAAATAATTAGAAAAAAAGTAGTCATGAAAATATCCTTTAAATTATATAGTACATAATTTAATTAGAATAAGAATTGTCTTAGTTCCAACATTACAGAAATTACAATACACTCAATCAGCTTGGACAATGATAACCTTGAAGATGATTGGCCCTCTCTCTAGCTTGTATCACCTTGAAGAACAAAGTGCCCTTGATGCGTAGGTTGGTTCCCCTAAGGAATTTTCCAAAACCCTTTGGGGAAAGGGCCTTGACCCTCCCACCTCCCGAGTAGTTTATATGCCACTCTGTCACGTAGCACCTCAGCACTACAGGGGTCTTCTCAGTCAGCAAGACTGGTACAATCTCCCATGGGATGTACTAAGTCACCGTAACAAATATTGATTAGAAATATACATATACATATACATATACATTTACATATATATATATATGTGTGTGTGTGTGTGTATGTATATACATATGCAATTGTTAACAAATAAAAAATTAAAAAGTTTTACCAAAGTTGGTATTGTCCCAAAGTTCAGCTGCTTCAAAGTGCAGTCAAAACATGGGCTATCAATAGCCATCGAATGATGTTCAATGTCGAAGAAAAAAGGCTATGTGCCTCTGTTGTGCGTTGAACTGTACGAACACTAAAAATGTATTAGTTGTTATAAAGTGTGGAGTTGTGTTTGGATATATATATATATATATATATGTAAATAGGTGAAATACGTGAAAAGGGGGTTAATTAGACGATCCATCACCAGTCATTAGTCCAGCATCAGAAGTGAAAATGTGAACTTATGAACCACACTATGGAATGCAATGTGTGATGTCGCAACTAGCATCGCAGGTGTATCTCGGTACGAAGCAGTGATTTGGTCGATATGTCAATGCAATCTCGATTTTGTGTCAGATAAATCGAACAGTAAACCGACACAATACTGATGTCTCGTGGGGAAATCCAAAGTTAACTTAGAGGCCATAATGCAAATTCGGTAAGATTTTGGGCAAATAGAATGCCATACCAAGATACATCCGACGTCAGAAACTGAAGAATTAGAAACTAGAAAAAAATACGCAATGTCACACATGTATTGGACAAACCGAACTACGTCAGATAGACTACCAACGTCGCAAATATCACATGTTGCTACGGGAAGAAACACATAAAACTAGAAACACATCAACACGAGATGAAATAAAACAAAAACCCCTTCAGAGACATACCAAAACATAGTACCAATGCTCAAAGTCAAGGAAAGTTCACACTCTCATAAATTGGAAACAAAATCTAGAAAGCTGAGTAAACAAAAAAAATTCACAGACCACGGATCTGATATTGTGAAGTAAGAATTACAAAACTTATGTGTTAGGAAAGTAGAAAAACCATACTTTTTTTCCAATACACAAAAGAAGGGTGGTAGGTGAAGACCGTTGGAATTTGCAGGAAACTTGTGGAGAAAAGCTTGAACTATCTATTAGGGTTACCATATTTGTACCTATTTTGGAATGACGTTGTTTTAACTAGATTCTGAAGTCCTCTTGTTAAGTGCAATGTCGTAGGTTTGTCGATACATGCAAAAATATACTGACCTGAAACCGACGTTGCATCTATATGGGCCTACCACCCAGCGGGTTAACAATTCCAATTTATAAATACAATCCTAAATAACATTGAATAACTTGTTATGTTAAATATTAAACATTAAATAGCATTAAAATGAAAATTTAAATTTTAAGATATCTAATATAAACTACGTCCCAATTTAAATTCATCAAAATACGAGAAAATTAGTTTTGAATACGTAGTCATATGAAGTCTTAAACAGCATTGTTAGCCATGATTGTCATGAAGGTGAATGTTATGGTAGTCAAACAATGGGAAATAAAGACATGAAATATGTTTTGTTGACTTACTTAAGTCGACGTCGCGAAAGCATCAGTACAACCGATTGGTCAACCAATGAATGTGCAAGTTTGCATCAAGTTGAACATCTACAGAAAGCATGATTTCGATGTCGCATAAGGATCGATACAACAGAAGCAAGACCGACTTGTCAGCGACGTCGCATTACAGTCGATAAGGACAACAGCAGATAACGACACCACCCTTACAACATATTGTAGAACCCCAATTCATATTCCAACACCACCCTAAAACCATATTCTAACACCCTAAAACCATATTCTAGCACCCTAAAACCATATTCTAGCACCCCATATAGATGCGACGTAATTTTTGGAGTATTCCATTAATACCCTCACTATAAGCGTTATGAGTAAGATCATTTCCACCACATAGAAACTTTTTTTTAATATTCTAGGTTTTTATAAAATTAAAAGCTAATAAAATTTTGTCCATCAAATTTTGAAAAGCGTTGGTACATCGTGTAGAGTAAATTGTAGATGATTACTTATAAGTATACAGGGTTCGTTCAAGATGAACTTGTGGAATTCCTTGTGGGATCATGCCAGTTTCTTTGTCATGAATAACGGTGATCATGAGTTTGACTAGGGGATGGCAAGGGTCCCGACCTCGAACTGGGGTAATCGCCCATCATTTTTAGAGTATTCCATTAATACCCTTACTATAAGCGTTATGAAAAGGACCATTTCCACCACATAGAATCACATCAAATTTAATATTCTAGCTTTTTTATGAAATTAAAAGCTAATAAAATTCTGTCAATCAAATTTTGAAAAGCACTAGTACATCGTGTAGAGTAAATTGTAGAACATTCCAGTTTCTTTGTCATGAATAACGGTGATCATAAGTTTAACTAAGGGATGGCAAGGGTCTCATCCCCAAACCGGGGTAATCATTTGTTATTTTAGGAGTATTCCATTAATACACTTACTATAAGTGTTATGAGAAATATCATTTCCACCACATTGAATAACATCAAATTTAATATTCTAATTTTTTCTATGAAATTAAAAGCTAATAACATTCCGTCCATCAAATTTTGAAAAGCAATAATACATCATGTAGAGTAAATTGTAGACGATTACTTCGATGACAATTATCAAAAATTATACTCTGGCCCCACTCGTCCGATTTCGCAAATGTTATTCGCATGAAATGAATCTGTGCCCAACATACAAGGGATTTCACTCCGATTGAAAATTTTCAGCGGAAACTGAAATTTTGAACCAAAATTTCCCCCCAAACCCATCTCATTACAATAATATCCATCATCAACACAATCATTTCCCATCTCCAATACATTTGCTCTCAACACAACTTCACACCATCCTTTCCATTAACACCATTACAAACACTAAAGAACCCAATCCAATTTCTTCTACTCTGTAAAAACCCTACTGAAATAGGGAATTAGAGGACTTGTAATGATTAAATCAAATATTCCCATCATTCTATTTATTTTCCGAGATATATATATATATATATGTGTATGTATATATGCATATATGTAAATAAAATACATATATAAATAAAATATCTATATATATAATAATAAGAATACTAATAACAATAAGTAAATAAATAAATAAGTAATAAATGAATAAAATGAATAAGTAAATAAGTAAGCAAAGGAAATTAACTTGAAGATGAAATGACGGTGGACGTAAAGAGGAAGAAACGGCGGACATCGAAATTTATTCAAAGTAATTTCTTGACAAATGGAATTGCTGGGAAGAAGAAATCCCAAGTAGGCAAATGGAATTGCTGAGAAGAGGAAATGGACGGCGGACGTGAGGAAGAATTATCCAAAGAAATTATTTGGGGGCAAGTGGTAAAGTAATTATTTGGGGGCAAGTGGTAATATTGGGATGGAATATACGGTGAAAGTGAGAGAGAATTATCCAAAGTAATTATTTTTGGGCAAGTGGTAATACTGGGATGGAATATACGGCGGACGCGAGAAGAAATTTTGGGCAATAGGTTTGAGGTTACATGATAAAGTTTGTAGGGTGAGTAGGTGTCAGAACCTAGGTTTCACCAAGTATAAATACTTGATCTCCAACTCTTACCCTCTCACGCAGTAAACAAGATTCTTGCCAAAGAACAGTGGTGAATAGTGGTAAAGTAGGAAACGGAAGTGCTCAAGCCTAAGTTTAGCCAAGGTGAGTGTTGCATCGCCCTAGCACGAATTTAGTAAAATTTGAGTTTATGTTTACACACACACACACACACACACACACACACATATATATATATATAATGCCATCAGAACCTGACTCTCTCGAGCTAAACTCTCCACCTCTCGAACCCCTGCTGCAACTCCACCCCTCAAACCCCTGCTGCTCTCCACCCCTCGAACCCCTGCCAAATATTCTACCCCTCAAACCCCTGCTAAAAATCCACCCCTCGAACCCCTGCCAAAATTCTACCCCTCGAACCCCTACCAAAATTCCACCTCTCGAACCCCTGTTGAAACTCTATCTCTCGAACCCCTGCCACAACTCTACCTCTCGAACCCCTGCTACAACTCTACCTCTCGAACCCCTGCCACAACTCTACCTCTCAAACCCCTACTGAAACCTTTACCCCTCAAATATATGTCCCTAAAGCCTTTACCCCTCGAAATAGTTCCCTGAAATTTTTACCCCTCGAATATGTACCCCTCGAACCTTACCCCTCTTACTAGTACTGCTGAAACTTTTACCCCTCGAACCCAACCTCTCGAACCTTACCCCTCGAACTAGTACTGCTGAAACCTTTAACCCTCGAACATTACATCTCGAACCTTACCCCTCGAACTAGTATCACCGAAACCTTTACCCCTCGAACTGTACCCCTCGAACCTTACCCCTCAAACTAGTATCATCAAACCTTTACCTCTCGAACTGTACCCCTCGAACCTTACCCCTCGAACTAGTACTACTGAAACCTTTACCTCTCGAACTAGTGCCACTAGAACCTTCTCCACCTGAGTTCGTTGCTCGAACCTCCTACCCAACTACTCGAACTGTAAGTACTCGAACCCCTGTACTCGAACCCCTAATACTTGAACCTTTTTACTCGATACTCTAGCCATGAGAGAGAGATATGAAGGTTGCACTCAAATGATGGTATTTACTGACTGTTGAATTAAGTGTGTATTATGCTAGATTATCGTGAAACTGAACTCCTGAACTGCTCTGATATTTTTTGTGAAAGACTGGCTTGTACTTTATCTTGTCGTGTCAAACTTAAATCATACACTACTCCAATGACTGGCTTGTACTTTATCTTTCCGTGTCGAACTTGAATTACCTGCTACCTGATTACCTATCTGTGAATTTCGGGGGGCCCGACGCGACTGCAGTTTGGTAGAAGTCGGCGGGGAACGATACTGACCGGACCGTCTAATTAGACTGGCTACACGTGGAGTTTGGTATGCTAGCATAACCACCTGACTGATATGAGCTCGTAACTGTACACCGGCGTGAATGGGAAAGTGAATTCTGAACTGATAGCCTTCGGACATCACTGACTGGGTTATATTGTGTATGTTAGTCATAGTTGCCATATAGGCACTTGGAACAACTTGGCATTAACCACCCGTATCCTTTTTACTATGTGCTAGGACATACATGGCCAGTTGCTAATTGTTATTCTGTGATCACTAAAACTCAACTTGGTAAATACTGGCGATGAAACCTCACTAAGCAAGGAGCTTACCCTAGTTAAATAACCCTTTTTCAGGTGAAGAAGAACAGTAAAAGAAGAGTGCTTGTTGTCTTTACTTTGTTTGAGAAAGATCCTGGCTACTGGAATTTTATATGAACTTAGATGTTATAACGATTAAGAGAAACTTTTATTTGACATTGGTAATAAATCCTTTTCGTTGTAATAGTAAAGTAGGTATTTAAATTATTTAAATTGCTTCCGCATAAACTTTACTTGCTCGTTAATATCGGCCCTTTCGGTAGCATGCTCAAACCCAACCTGATACTTGCGATGGGGTTTGGGGGTGTTACATACTCCCTCTGGGTTTTTTTTATATTGGCACTCTTTCCTTTATTGTTTTGTGTTTTAATATTGGCACTTTCCCCTTTTGGCAAAATTAAGATTAATCTCATCCACTCAATTTTCTTTTTACCCTCCCTATAAAATCTCCTCCACTCATTTTACTTTTCAAAAACAAATGTGTCAATTGTAAGAGTGCTAATTAAAAATGGTCAAAGGTAGTACCAAATATCAACAATTAATCTAAGATGGAGCATCTCCGGGTTCAGAAAATTTTAGGTAGATCATTTTGGCATCTCCTCAATTGTATATATATTTTTCCACATTGACCATACATTGAATATATTCATGGAGTATGATAATTTTGTTACATATTATATAAGTTACAATGTTTGTCTTTCCAAAATAAAGTCTTGTTTGTAAGGATTGTGGAAAAAATCATAGATTATTGCTAATTGTGGAAACTAATCAAATTTTTGTATGAACACGGGTTAAATGTGCGACGTCCCACTATGTTCATCGCCCTATACAATATAGAGCCAAATGTTGTGCGACGTCGCATTGTCTAGAATTGACATCCCCGTCTTGAATGCCCGGCTTCACACGTCCATCGGTTTAATCGACGTTGATTTAGCAACCAAGCGACATCGTTGTAGGTCAGTAAAGGTACTTTTTCCATGTTTAGATTATTGTCACCTGCACTTGACAATATTATGTGTACATCATTCTGGGACTACCGAATTCTGACATAAATTTTGTTTCATGTGTATTTGTTTTAATAGGACAAAGAGAGTTACGATGGACTCTTAGCTGGGATGTCGTACGACGTAGGTAATGAATGTTAAATACAATTAATCGTTCATTTTCACATCAACCATATGTATTTGAATATTCTGACATTTATTGGTAATTTATGTTCAAGGGTCATTTTTGTTTCATCAGAAAGTAAATACTATATTATTGTACGATTCTCTACAATTCATACCGCGACATCGTACAAACCAGTAAAGATAAGACACCTATGCAATTTCGCATATAACAAAAACATATCGACACCAAATCGATGTCGCTTATTAGAGCTGGTCTTTTTTTTGCAACGTCGCATATTCAAAACAACTTCGTATTGGTTAGCCTCTCACGTCAGCATGCAGTCGATGAGGGTGCACTGGATCATGCGATCTCGCTTACAATTATGAGCGACATCGCTGTAACTATCAGCGTCGTCGATCTCATCGATGTCACGGGTGTTCCAGTGTCATTGCCTGCTTCCATTCGTTATTGACTTCACTTTTTATGGACATCGATGTGAACGATATCGCAGCTACATGGTACTATAGTTGGCCTTCTTCCTTGGTGCGAGGATGGTCTCAGAATATACCGACATCGATCCAAAATCGAGGTAAAATTTACTACCCACATTTACTTGGTTTTCTGGGGGCAAAAAATCGAGGTGAAGAGGCCTGAAAACCCGAGGTAAGTCCTTTTTACCTAGGTTTCAAACCGAGGTAAAATGTATATTATTTACTACCCACATTTACTTGGTTTTCTAGGGGCAAAAAATCGAGGTGAACATGCCTTAAAAACCGAGGTAATAGGTGTTGTGTCTTTTTACCTCGGTTTCGAACCGAGGTAAAATGTATGTTATTTACTACCCACATTTACTTGGTTTTCCGGGGGCAAAAAATCGAGGTGAAGAGGCCTGAAAAACCGAGGTAAGTCACTTTTACCTCGGTTTCGAACCGAGGTAAAATGTATATTATTTACTACCCACATTTACTTGGTTTTCTGGGGGAAAAAATCGAGGTGAACAAGCTTGAAAAATCGAGGTAATAGGTGTTGTTTGTTGTAGTGTAATATTCACAAAATATTGTTATTCCTTAATACAAATGAACTGTTATTTTCTTATGTCTCCATTATAATGAAAAGATGGGGAAGAGAAGATTTAAAGAAAAAAAAGTAGAATTTTGAGAGATAGGCTGCGGCTGAAGGTGAAATAGGGATTTTGACGATAACATCAAATAGTTTGTTCACAATTTATCTGCAAATCAATTCTATAGAAAATTAAAGTTTAATTTAATATTTTTATTATATTTATTTTTAGCTCAATTTAGCGTAAAACGAAAAAAAGATAGTATTAATCACAGAGGTCTGGTCTTACAATTAATGGAAGATAGTGGAAGGTCATACATAATTTTATGGGAATTGTTGATAGACTTTTTTCCTCACTTTGGGAAAGATTATCTTTCTACTTTACTGTTCCTGGCCTGTCTAGCTTCCATAACTTGCTCTTGCGTTTGACTCCATCAATCACATGTTGGTTTCTCTGGAAAGTGAGGAATAGATGGTTATATGATAATGTTAAACCTGACACATCATCAGTTCTTAAACAGATTAAGGAGTATCTTTTCTCTTCTCTGCAAAGCCTTTTTTCATTTCAAATCAGATTGATGCAGAAATTGCAGACCACATTTTTCTCCCCACTGCAAAAAAACCACCCAAACCCAGGTTTGTCAAAGTTGTTTGGTCTAAACCCTGTTCTGGTCTAAAACTAAATGTTGATGCCTCTTGGTGTAAATTATCTCAGAGGGCAGGGATTAGTGTGGTAGTGAGAAATAACATGGGTGATTTCATTTCAGCTCAAGGTTCTTATATTCATGCCAATTCTCCTTTAGAAGCTGAGATGAAAGCTATCAAATTAGGACTCCAAGTTGCTTGTTCTTACTCTAATCCTATCATTATAGAATCTGACTGTCTTAATGCTATCTCTCATGTCTTGAATCCTATAACAGCACACTGGAAACTTTTTCAATTAGCTGATGAGATACATCACATGCTCAAAACATGCTCTTTAGTTCATATCTACAGAGAAGCAAATAAGACAGCGGATGCACTTGCTAAGTCTATTTTGTCATCAAAATCCTCAAGAATCTTTTCTTTTAAGTCTCTTCCTATACCTGTCCAGGGTATAATTAGACTAGATCAAATGATGACTCCCTCACTGAGAATAATTTAGAACGGATGCTACTGATTATACTTGTTTTAACAGGTGCTCATTCTATACTGAAGTTTCCATCAGTACCAGATTACCACCTCCTTTCTCAATGGTGAACTCTAAGGAACAGTTTCTGCTCACGAAGGGTTTCCAGCTCAGCCTTTATAAATTTCTGAGACCTCCTCTCCATAGACACTGCCCCATGGCTAACTCAGAAGAGGAAGTGGAGTTTTCAGCTGCCATACCACTTCTCCCTTTGGTATACAAATCTATCCTTATTTTTAGCTCAACCTTTTGACTAAATTGTGCTTCGTTTTTACGATCACTAAATTGTCCGAAGGTACAGAGCTATAATTTGTGATCATGGAAAGCTCTTGTATATGCTTAACTCTTCTTAGCAAGACTAATTCTGTTCATCTCACTAACATAGGTTAGTCCCATTTCTTTTGGAACCAAACTACGGTTGGTTCGGGAGGCTTTTTAGCTCTTATATGTACTTATATGATCCAAACTTAGCCGATGGCTACTTGTATTTTCTGTTATATTTTTATTTTGAAGGCCTGGGGTAGCCAAATATAAAATCCCTCCATCTCCGGATGGTTTAATTTTAAAAAAAAATTATTATTACCTTATCCAACAATCATATAATTGAATGATTTACCATATTGTGGAGGTTTGCTACTGACATGGACATGCATTGTCTTAATTAGTCATTCAAATGACGGGTAAGATTAGAGATGGTGTTATAGTTAACGGTCAGAATCCATAAGGGTGTAATCATAGAACGGACATTGTTTAATAGATAATTTGGCTACAGATAAAAAAAATGAAGGTATTGCCAAAATATGAAGTACTCCCTCCGATTCTATAAGAGTGGCCCACTTGCCTTATTAGAATGTTTTTTTAAAAAAATGATACACTTTTTTTGGCAAGATTCCTACAATCACATTCACTCATTCTACTTTTTACTTTCTACACTCAATTTTAACCTCTTATTTTCTTCACATCAATTCAAGAGACTAAATCTAGTGTGTCAATCTTAGTGAAACGGAGGAAGTACTAAAAGAGGATGGCGTTAGTGGCCAGAGCTGTGGAGAAAATGGCAACAATGGTGGTGTGAAATTATTCGCAAGCCTCTTTTGTGTTTAGGATTTAGAATATTGAGTTCAGCAACATAAAAGAATATTTTATTTGCCAAAATATATATAAATAACCAAACTTAGTTAGATGATTTACTTAGAATTAAAAGTACTAGAAAGAAGAGGTAGCATGATTTTAGATGATGTTACAGAAAAATCGTGGCCTAAATATTCATAACGATGAAAGATTTTTAAACAATGTAACATGTTACCATTTAAATCAAGCGTATTTATGAAGTTAAATATCGTATAATTAAGTAGATAGTAAATCTGTCGATTAATCATGTGACAACAAATAATTGTCATTTACCAAAAGCTTGAGGACTCTGGTTGATCAATTTACAAAGACAAGTCTTCTACCTTAGTCTCAATCATTTCTTCACATTTTTGGTTAATTTTCTCATATATATCATATTTGATCATCGATAACTTTAATTATGTGTACTAGTGTACTAAATTTGATATTTAAAAAATACATAAGATAGAGAATCTAATAATATATCACATAATAATATTGATGTTTATATGCTAATTAAAATTTATGATCAAACATAAAAAAATTACTCAGAAATGGATGAGATCAAGGGATTAGTTACTTTACTATTGAGCACCGACTGTTGAGCCCTGATATTGGTCAAATAATTATTAAGACGTAAATGGTTATATGAAGCAAGTTGGCCAAGTTAAAAACCCTTCGGCGCCTCTCTTGAAAAGTCCTTTTTTTTTCGATCTTCATTTCTCCACTTTCCATAACATCAAAAACAATAATAATTTTAAATGATGTTTTTTAAATGTTAATAATATTGAATGTGGAATTTTTTTCATACATTAATTTTATTTTTCAACAGGATCGGTTAGATTGTTTTGTTCACAATAATAATTGTGATTTAGTGGTTCATATTAATGTATTACTTTCGATGTGGTTATACATATCATGTTTTAGCATAATCTTTGATGATAGTTTTAGTGATTTTGTTTGTATTTCTTATTAAGGTTTCTTTTATTTGAATGTGTCGATTTGTGTTTTTCAATGTACTAACAGTTTGGATAATATAAATTATGCTTTGGATTAGGCGGTGTTACAACTCTAAAAGATTTATGTTTGGCATAATGATATGATGCTTGATACGCTCCATTCTATTAAACGGTCATGATTTTTGGAAGAAACGAGTTAATATCTCGACGACGTCAATAGTGCATATTTTATTGGATCTCAAATCTTTTAGAGTTTTGGTGATCAGTCTTGTTGACATATAATTTAAACATTCTTGCAATATGTTTACTATTGCTAGAGAATTGTTATTTGAATGTTAATTTCAATTATTATACTCGCCATTAGATGTTTTTCCCAGCAACTATGAGTGATTGATTTATAAAGAAAACGTAAATGGTGATAAATATAATGGTGGAATGCGTATTTCTTCTATTTTAAAATTATTTTGACACTCTATAACTTTATATTATGGCAAAGTTTTGGGAAATACGGTCTTTTCATAGGTTTATGGAAATAAAATAATAAAATGTAAAAGGTTTTAGTTGCAATATTAAATTTTTAGTATGCAACATGTAGTAGTTATAAAATTTATAACCTAGTTCATGCAACTAAAAAAATTTATCTTCATTTCTTCTAATTTACACTTTAAACCTTGGTCTTTCCATAATTTATGAAAAATTCGTCTTTCAAGAGATGGACTCTTATATTAAAGAGATAAATTTAGATCAATACCATTTCTTTAATCGGCATTAATACCATTCATTCTTTTTTTTTTAACCATACATTCATTCCTTTCACTTTACTTACTTTTAAGTTAGTTTCTACTGCTCTCTCAACGTCTTAATTTTTTATTTGCATTTTTGCAAAAAAGAAATATAGGATGACAGTTAGATGAAGTGAGGGAGTATATCTGTCCTATGAGTATTGACATTTTTTTTTATGATAATATTTGACCGTTAATCTTTCTAGCTACATATTACAATTTGGTATAAAATAATTAATATTTAAAAAATAGGTGTTAAGATCAATCTAACAATATGTTACATAATATTTTTATTATAAATATAATAATTATATTTAGAATCAAAATTTATCAAATTTGAGTTGAAAAATATAAATATGACAATGCTGATGGGACGGGGGAGTATGTGGCACCGACACTTAACTCAATAGTAAATTAATTAATCCATAAACTAATTTCTCGGTTAGATGTACAAATCAACTAGTACGATGACAACTTGACCAGCAAAAATGGACATGCCTACAAAACAAGGTTAACAAAAGTGATTTAGGATGAGGTGGATTAATTACTGTAATTTGGCAGTTTGCATGACCTGGTTGTGTCAAGTCACTTCAGATTTCGTAAAACTATGTTCTTGTTTTTATCTTATCTTGTCAATTGTCAAACTCAATTATACACATTAATCATAGATTTCATAATCTTAGTAATGCCAAAAGGGATATTTTTAAAAGATAGTAATTTTCTTTTGCAATGAAAGCTCTGTATTCAAAATTAAAATTATTGTTATTGAGTGGGGATTTTATTTTTAGTTTGTAAAAGTTTCATTGTCATAATAAATTACTCCATATTACAGAAAATGGCGCTTGGTTTAGAATTATTGGACTGGGACACTGAATGCATATTATCTTTTAGTACTTCTAAATGCATATACTCCCTCTTCCCTTTGGTCCCAAAATATTGGTACCAAATAATGGGCACAAAATTTTTTAAAAAAAAAGTAAAATTGGTGGAGGAGATTGTATTGGAAGAGTAAAAAGTAAATTTAGTGGATGAAAATAATCTAGTATTTGCCAAGTGCCAATATAAAAAGACCATTCAAAATAAAAAAAAGTGTGTCAATATAAAAAAAAATCGGAGAGAGTATTATGTTATGGTTTTAATATTTGATTCAATTTTAGTTATTATTATGTTATGTCAGAGGTATGCCAGAATGAGTGTTAAATATATATAAAGTTAAGAGAGTAGGATTGATAATGCTGAATTTTGCAACCACTAAATTTTTCTCAAAAGTAAAAATCATGGTGATCTTTAGTGTTAGTGAACCACTTAACATCTCTAAAAATCACCGTAATGCTCTTTAGCTCATAATGGCTCTGTTTGACGGAGCTTTTAATTTGTTGTGCTTATAATCAAAACACTTTCCAGTGTTTGGTAAAATGGGAAAAAAATAGTTTATTTTAAGAGCAGAAGCTATTTTTGAGGGAAAAACATAAGATATTTTTGAGAAAAAAAAGTAGAAGTTGATCTCCCCATGCTTTAAAAAATCAGTTTTACTTATAAAAACAGATCTGTCAAACCGAGCCAATTAATTGTCAAATAGGTTAGAATGTTTCACTTGATTCACAGTTCAAACCAATAATGAACCAAATGTTAAAATGATAATCATTCTAGCCAATCTTTTTTCTTACTTTGCTATTTGTTGAGGGAGGCATGAATTACTTTACAAAATATTTTTATCTTACAATTCTTTTGTTTCTGTAACCAAGTTTAAACAACACTACGCAGTACTACAAATTTTCTAGTGTGTATTGGGAAATTCGTCTTCCTGGGTGGCAAATTGGCAATAGTTCGAACTTCGAAGGAAGCATTTGACGCCATGATTTTGGGCCTAAATTTTGGACCAAACTTAAAAATCTTTGTTCTTCAAATAAGGTTTGGAAACCAAAATATTGTTCAATTATTGAACAGAAAACTAAAGATTAAAATTTGCTCGATACCCAAATCAACATCAGGTAAAGAACAAAGCAAGAAATCTGTATTTGCACAATAAATCAATCGAAATTAAACAGGGTATGGGATAAGAAAGTGATGTTTATACACCATGAGTATCGATCAAATTGATCTTCTCTCAGATATTCTTCCCCTCCCCTTTTCTGCGTCTTTATGCAATCCCAATTCATCAACCAACCGTAGCTAACTAGTTCCTAACAAGAATGGCTAACAGAATTAGTTATTCTTTTGTTGCAACTTCTTCTATTTCCTTTGATGTACCAACTAACTCTTTTCACCTCCTTCTAACTTCTTCTTGAATGTTTCTGGGTTATGTAAGTGATAACTAATTTTGCCAACTTAGGCTTATTTGCCGTTTCAGTCCTTATTCGTAACACATCCCAACTAGTTGTAACAAATCCAACAGGATCATAATTCATTCGTTACGATGATCACAAAACAAGAGTGGTTATGGTTCAATTAATCACAAGAATGAACAGAGGAAGATGAGAAAGCAAGAGAGAAGAAAAATTCAGTCACGGTGATCTATCTAGATGCCTCTGACTTCCATACAACTCAGCATATATGCGTGAGGATGGAGTAGCTAACAACTAAAGCTCAGTCGCTCCTTCAATCGCCTCTGAGCCAGTTAACTTCCGCGCTCCTTTTCTTCTCTTTTTGTTAATCCATATAAACCTCCCAAGCTTTTGAGAATTTGCACTCCAATCCTTGATGATGCAGCCGAAATAATCAAAGAGATTCGCAAATACGAATATTAAAGAACAATCAAGGGGTGCAAGCACAAGCCCTAGGCTTTGGTTCTGGAATCCACTAGAGAGAATAATTCTCGAAAATATTATTGTGAAAGATAAAATATGTGAAAAATACAAGAGATCCTTGAATACTGTAATAAAACCCGGGAATGATAAAAAAGGAAATTCGGAATTAAATTCGAATCAAAACAAAAATTGGAAAACATAGAAAATCAGTAAATTGCCGTTTTGATGCGAATACGTAGTGCTCGTTGAGACGGTTCCAGCGCCACCAAAATCTCCTGATTCTGACTCCAGGCACAAAAGTTATGCTCAAAACCGTATCGAACATTTGCGATGATCCGTCTCTTCTTCAGTATTCGCCGTGGCCCTACATCACTTGATCATAACATTCCCCTTCCTTCTGAAAAAGTTTGTCCTCAACTTTAAATTTTGGGAACTACTTTGATATTTTTCCCATCAATATTCTTAAATACGGTTTTTCAATATTCTCAAATAACTCTATACCTTCTCTCTATTTTTGTTCTCTCACTAACTTTCTTTTCAAATTTTGGAGATTTGAATATCTTCACTCCATCGGGATTCTGATGAAGCTTTGATTCTCTTCCTTGGACTTTCAAATGTAAAATTTGAATAGAATTCCATATTATGGATAAGAACTTGTCGATTGATATCAATCAAGCCATAATTCTGATGGAGGATTTCACTCCTTTTCCTCGATAACTAACGATCAATCTATATCAACACCTCCTTCATACTCCAGCACTAATCCACTTCCTCCACAAACACACAAATCTCCCTACTGTGATCCTCTTCCGCCTAGATAGTCTTGCGACCATGGCAATGGGTGGAGAACGAAAGCTTGAAAATCTCGGAGTGTGATAGGCCTGCAAGTAAGAACACTCAAAGCAGCTTCATTTCTAGGGAGAATCTATTCCTTGCGGAAAAAATGTTGTCCCATAAAGACTAGCGTGTAGATTCAATGATCTCCAATATGGAGTGCGCCCGGAGGTGCAAAGGCGGAATTCAAGGGTACAATCTTGGCTCTGTTCCAAGTTTACTCTGACGACGATCGGAAGAAGGTGATGGAAAATGCCCCTTGGTCGTTTGAACACAGCTTGGTGATCCTCACAGTGACAGTTGGAATAGAACCAATCCAAGAGGTCTCCTTCCCGGGTACATGTACACTCAGTTCCTCCCGCTCTGGCACCCATAGAAACGGCCACAATTGTGAGAAATGATGTCGGTGGATTTATCAAAGCGGCACGCAACAAAATGGGTGCTTGCATGGGAGCGGACTTGAAGATTAGGTTGGCATTGCGAGTGGATAAACCTATTCCTAGAGTTCCCCATTTTGCCGATGTTGGCAGCGGTAAAACATTTAGATTTTATTTGCAATATGAGCGTTTACCATACTTGTGTTAATTATGTGGCCTAATGGACCATACGAAGATCGATTGTCCGGCAAAAAATACACCCCGCAGAGAACGTTACATGCCCGTGGGATGGGTCCCCAATTTGCTTCGATACAACAACGATACACCGGTGCCACAGCCGAGTCCTGGAGTCGTCGGCAAGAACTCTTAGAAGCAGAACTCATGCAAGCATGTCTTAACAGCAATACACAACACAAAGCATCACCACAAATGTAGGAAAAATCGCAGCAAAGGGAAAGACAGGAGATGATTTGCCACATGAGCCTCCTGTGTGTGTAAAAAGACCAACAATTAATCATGGGAAAGGAGATGGATCCATTAGTCAAACGAGCTCAAATGCATTCCAACATGAAGCTTCAGCAAAGCAACACACTGCGGTGGCGAACCTGCTCTTCACGGCGGCAGCAGACTTATGCAGCGTGGCAGGGGAGGACCTAACGACGCTCACTATTAAGAAGACCGTTACGTTGGCTGAAGACGGGATAGCAACAGATTTCACGCCAGGAAATGACGTCAATTTTGGAACACTAAAAAGCTCGGATTTGATGCCATTAACGGGAAGAATTCAGAGATTCCATTCACGCCTGGAATAGAGGCATCGAAAATCAAATTAATTGGCTTTAATGGAGGTATCTCTCATATGTTTTCAAGGGCTGATTTCTCGCCGATTGGTTTTAATCTCTCGGCCATAAATGTTGCAAGCTTCACGCCGGAGAAACAAATTACTGGGCTTGATTTTTCGACTCCACAAATTTAAGTTGCGGGGGGTGCTGAGAGAGATGCGTTAGAATAAATCAGATTCCTGATTAGATTATGATTTATTATAATTAGAGTTTTTTCCTTATTACACCTCTTTCTACTCTCTATATATTCAGTTATCAATAATACAATTGCTTACGGCAAATCATTTTATCATGGTATCAGACCAAGTTCTGGTTCTAAACCTAAAACCCGAACTTTTTATCCATTTTCAGCAGCCACCCTTCTTCCTCCTTTTTCCGGTGACCAAACCTATTTCCGGCTCAATTTCCAGAATTCCGGCAACTCTCCAATGCTTCGTGCCACTCTCTTCAGTATCTTTTCCATTGGCTTTCTCTAGTTCTAGCTCGATTCTTCACCGGTAGTTCTCAGTTTAAGAGAGATCTTCTAGCGGCGATCTTCTTCTCCGGTGGTTTGACGTTTGGCGTTATCCATCTACCAGCTTCTCAGGTGTCATCTTCAGTTCTCAAGCGACGGACGTCCTCAGTTTGGCAAAAACTTATTCGTCGGCGAAGTTCCACGGTGGCAATTCTCAGTTCGGCTTCAGGTCTTCGAAATTCCAGCAACAATAGCGATTGCCGCCGGCGTTCCTGGGTCTCCATATCTCTAGCATCATCTAGTTCCAGCAGCGACAAAGGTCTTCATCCGTGTCTCCGCCGGCTTATTCTAATATCTGGTGTTCTCTCATTCCAGCGGGGACAAAAGTCATCTTCGGCATCTCCTTATTTCAGCGAAGCCAGCGGTAGCTTCAGCATCTCAGGTGCGTGAACTTCTATTTACAAACGTCTGCTTCATGAGCGGGACAAGTCATCCAGCGCCTCCCCTTCACGGGCGTCAGTTGCCCCAGCGCGTCACCTTCACGCATGGTCTCATCCTTCAGCTCATATCACTTCCAGCCCACTTCCAGCTCTTACTATGGTTTATTTGGTGCCGTTATCTTGGGCAGATTCTTCCACTAATTGGATTGGGGACAAAGTTTTGTTCCAGGCCAGTTTGGATGGTTCCAACCATCATCATTCGTCGGATCAATGGATCATTGATTCTGGTGCTACATCTCATATCACTGCCCGTACTAGTCATCTTGATAAGGTACAACACTATCGTGGTTCTGATAATATTTTTATTGGTAATGGTGAATCATTATCTATTTATCACATCGGTCAGTGTTATTTCCTAGTTTCTCTGTTAATGATGTCCTTGTGGTCCCCTAGATTACTAGAAGTTTATTGTCCATTAGTAAGCTTACTCGTGACTTACCTGTCTGTGTTATATTTGATGCCAACACATTTTCCATTGAGCATAAGCATACATGGCAGATAATTGGTAAAGGTCGTCATAATTCAGGTCTTCATTTTCTGGAAACTGGTGATTCCATCTTTCTGGAAACTGGTGATTCCATCTTTGAGCATAAGCATACATGGCAGTGGCACTCTCCCCTCAGTCATGTGTCTCATGATACCATTCAGTTGTTAAGTCGATGGGGCCATATTATTGTTACTTCCACTATGCCGGCTTCTGTTAGTTGCTCTCCTTGTCAGATGGCCAAGAGTGACCATTTACCTTTTTCCACTAGTGACAAGCGCGCTACTGGTTTGTTGGATAAGGTGCATCGTGATTTGTGGGGACCCGTCCCTGTTTTATCAGCAGGTGGTTTTTCTTATTATGTCATTTTCATCGATGATTTTTTTTGCGATTCATATGGTTTCTCCCAATGAAGTACAAGTCATACGTTTATGACACATTTATCCAGTTTCAGAAATTTGTTGAGACCCAGTTTTCTGCTAGGGTTAAAAAATTTCAGACTGATGGTGGCATAAAGTTTACTAATCACCAACTTCAGGCTCACTTCATATCATGTGGCATTCATCATCAGATGTCATCGCCCTATACATCTGCTCAGAATGGCCAAGCTGAGCGAAAGCGTCGTCACATCACAGAGACTGGTCTTGCCATATTTTTTCACTCTTCTGTGCTGCATTGTTATTGGGTGGAAGCTTTCTCCTCCGCAGTTTACATCATTTATCGTCTTCCTAGTTCAGTTCTTAGTGGCAAATCACCTTTTGAGGCTGTTTTGGGCATGTGTTTGACTATACCCTCTTTCACCCATTTGGTTGTCGTGCATTTCCACGTCTGCGTGCCACTGCTACTGATAAGTTTGCACTGCAATCCATTCCTTGTGTTTTTATTGGCTACAACCCTTGTCACAAGGGATTCCAGTGTCTCGACCCAACTTCTGGGTGCATCTATGTCTCTCGCCACGCTCGTTTTGATGAAACTTTATTCCCTTATATCTCATCTTCCGGGGATAGTCGTTCTATTTCAGATCGGGAGATTTCATCATTTTTTGATGGAGCTGTTACTTCATCGATTGGGGCCACCACACCTGTGCCCGTTCCAACCGCCCCTCCTTCACCACCATGCTCTGTCTGGACGGCCGACCCAGACCCGGCTCCTCAGCCGCCGGTTATCACACCTCAGACGCCGCCCACTGTGCCTCAGCCATCGGCCCCCATGCCTCAGCCAGTCTCGACCGTCCTTTCTCTTCCATCTTTCGAAAGCCACTCTTCGGTCAGCTCTGCTCGGTATTCTTCGACATCGTCATCTGGTTCAATTCCTCCAGCTTCACCGTCACAACCTCGTACCCATCGGATGGCTACTCGGTCTTCTACTAGTGCCATTCAGCGCTGGGATTATTTGGATATTATTGCTCATGGTCTCACTGTCGCACTTTTTCCTCAGACAGAGCTCACTGATTATCGCTCTGCCCTTCAGGATCCAGCCTAGGTTTCAGCCATGGATGATGAGATGGCCACCCTTCGGGATCAGCACACTTGGGATTTGGTGTTTCGACTTTCAAATGTTAACATTGTTGGCTCCAAATGGGTCTATAGGCTTAAGTATCGACCACATGGCACTATTTAGCGCCACAAAGCTAGACTTGTGCTGCAGGGTTTCTCGCAGATTCCAGGTCTTTATTTTGTTCACACTTTCAGTCATGTGGTCAAAGCCTCCACGGTTACGACGGTTCTTGCCATAGCCACCATGCGTTCTTGGCCACTTCATCAGTTGGTTGTCAAGAACGCTTTCCTTAATGTTGTTCATGATGTTCCTGTCTATATGAAGTAGCATGTTGGTTAAAAGGATTATGCTCATCCAGACTATGTTTGTCGCTTACGAAAGGCCATTTATGGTCTTAAGCAGGCTCCCCGGGCTCGGTTCCAGCATTTTAGTAGTTATCTGACACAACTTGGTTTTTGGTGCACCTCAGCTGATACTTCTTAATTTGTCCTCTCGAGAGGGTCGTCGTTACTGTACATACTTGTGTATATGGATGATATCATTCTTACAGGCAATGACTCGACTCTTCTTCACCAGTTCATCGATCGGACACACAGTGAGTTTGCGATCAAAGATCTTAGTGCTCTTCATTACTTTCTTAATCTTGAAGTTTTTCCTACCTCTTTAGGGTTACTACTTGGCCAAGCAAAGTTTGCTCGTGATATTTTGAATCGGGCTGGTATGTCTAACGCAGAACCTGTTATTACCCCATTTGTCGCTGGTTCTCAGCTCCATAGCTCTACCAGTCCTCTATTTTGGGATCCTACACTTTATCGTTCTCTTGTTAGTGCTCTCCAGTATCTCACCATCTCTCGCTCGGATTTATCATTCTTGGTCAACACGGTGAGTCAGTATCTACAGGGTCCCCGGGATGACCGTTTCACTGTAGTGACACAAATTTTGCGATATGTTTGTGGCACTCTTCATTTTGGTCTTAGCTTTCATTCTTCTAGTACTCTTGTGGTGTTAGGGTACTCTGATGCTGACTGGGCCCACTGTCTGGAGACTTGTCGGTCCACTTATAGTTATGCAGTTTATCTTGGTGGGAATCTGGTTTCTTTGAGTGCCAAGAAATAGCCTACTGTTTCTCGCTCTAGCACTGAGTCTGAATACCGTGCTCTAGCCAACACTACTTCAGAAGTGGTATGGCTCACTCATTTGCTTCGGGATTTGGTTCTCCACTACTATTATGCGACAATAACAGTGCTATCTTTTTGGCTCAGAATCCGATGGTGTGCAAGTGGGCGAAGCATATCGATATTGACTACCATTTTGTTCGTGAGTTGGTGACATCTAAAAAATGGTGCGTTGTTCATGTTCCGACTTCTCTTCAGATTGCGGACATCTTCACCAAGGGGTTCTCTCGTCTGCTGTTCGAGTTCTTCAGGTCCAAGTTGTGCGTCGACGAGCATCTGATGCTTCGCTTGGGGGAGGTGCTAGAATAAATTAGATTCCTGATTAGATTATGATTTATTATGATTAGAGTTATTTCCTTATTACACCTCTTTGTACTCTCTATATATTCAGTTATCAATAATATAATTCCTTACGGTAAATCATTCTATCAAGAGGGCTCTTCATCCTTAAAAACTCCACTGACATTGAGCTCGAATACGGTGGCGCTGGAGTGGGATAATCTCCTTCATTTTTTTGCCTGGAAAAATGATTACTCCAATACCGGTAGCCTATCATCCGGGAAGAGACTCTGAATCTATAAAGAGTCCCTTAATGCACCCCTTCTGCCACTTAAGGGATTCGCCAAAAAACTTTCATCTTGGTTGGAAGCAGCCCTTTCTCTCCATTGTTATATAGACCCCAAGGTGTTCTTAATCGGGGACCTCCACCAGGGTTTGAATTAATTCAAAAGCATGGTTCAATTTTTCCTTTGAAATTGATAACTTCTGCTACAAATTTGCAAAGTCAAGTGATTTTAATTGAGTATTTTAATTGGCAATTTGTGAACAAATTTGGAAACAAAAAACATTCCATGTTGGAACATGCGGACAGCCACATTCACACCTACAAGATGCTACAGACAAAAAATAGAATATTATGGAATATTCTGCAATATATTAGGCGGTGATAAAAGCATATTAGGTTTATGAAAAATCCCTACAAATATGGTATTGATTTTTATCGAATATATGAGATATATGGATATGGGATTTTGATATGCTTCAGAAACAGATAAGGAATAGGAATATTATGGAGATAATCATGGAGAGTTCCAATCTGCTCATGGCTTTAAAAGGGGACATCACGGCCAAAATGAAGAACTCAAGAACAAGGGGAAAGCTTCCTATCAAAAGGTAACTGGTCTGGATCCCCCTACTCTGAAGTTGCATGTCATGGAGTTTATATCTGTTGATAAGTTTTTTAAGTGGGTTGAAGCTAATAGAATCACGGTAGATTTGTCTAAATTTAAAATTTTAGAAGAGGAATTTCTGAATGTGAATGTTAAGGAGTTATTTTCTGGAGATATTGGTGAGCTAAGGGATATTGAAAACTATGAAACTAGGCTATTGAGAGGGAAATGTGGTGTGTACAATGGGAAGGATAGGTTTCATGTGTATTCATCTATTCCTGGCCCTAGTAATGTTATAATTGAGGAAATCAATGATAATAAGGCTGAGGAACTAGAAGTGATTTAAGTCCACCGATAGGATGCCCTTAGGATTTTATGATGCTGAGGTTACCAGGAGAGTTGAGGAACTTAGATAGCCTATGATCATTGAGATTAAAGATAGTGAAGAAGGAGAAAGTGTTAGGTATGTTCCAACACAAAGGGTAGAGTCAGAAATAGCTGAAGATATGGAGGTTGATGATGCTGATATGGGAGGACAAGACCTGTTTGATGTCACTGGGAATGCATATGATGACTTGGAGTATTCGGGTGGAGGAATGGCTAGAGGATTTGATTTAAGGCAAGAGGAATCAGACAAGGAGCAGCATGTTAGAACACAGGGTGAGGCAGATGCACCTAAGAAAGAGGAAAATGTTGAACAACCTGCGTATGTTCTAACACAGAACCGAACCTGAAATACTCCAGTGATGAAATGCTAGATAAATTCTTCCAGGCTTCAAGGGCTAAGAGGAAGATGCATGTTGCTGAGGATTATCCACCAGCCGAAAGGTCCAAGAAAACCCAACCTACTCCTAAGAAGAAGAAATTGCCACCACCTCCCTCTGTAAGTGAAGCATTGTCTTTTTTCATACTTTGATAGTAATTGTGAGGAGATGGGAGAGAATCCTGCTGAGAGGAAGATAATCTCTGAAAGGCCAGTGGATTTAGAGGTATACAGGTCTAGTGGTTTTTTTGACTTTTTGGAGATTATTGGGATAAAGAGGGTTACCACTGTGCAACTTCAGTATAACAAACAAGTTGTTACTGAAGTTTACTCTAACTTGATGGCTGGAAACCTAAAAATTGATTCCCCATTGTGTGATAGAGTTTATGTTAGGGGGAATGTGATACACTTCTCTGCTGCCAGGATGAACAAAATTTTGGGGCTGAAAACTCTAGATTTTGAAGGTGTCTTTCCGGATAATTTGGAGGTATCTGATAACAGGATTTTGGAGGTTTTGTCGGGTGAATACAAGGGAGTGTGGCCAGAGACAGGGTATTCAAATGCATTATGCCTTTCTTCTATGTTTTTTGGGCTGTATCAGGTAGCTGTGAACTGCTGGATACCTTCTACCAACACTATAACTCTAACAAGAGAAATATAAAAGTTGTTGAACTATGTTGGAACACAGAAACCAGTCAACCTGGGGTAATTCATTCAGCAGAGTCTGGTTAGGCAAGCTACTGCTCCCAAGGCTAAGCATGCCCTGGTGTACCCGTGTCTGATTTCCGCATTGGCTAGGAGTCCTAGGGTGAAGGGCAAAGCAAAGGATGTCATCATTGATACGGAGTTTCTTCGCTCTAACAAGAAGACCATTGGAATGCGGCAAGTGCATGATTTACCTTGGAATTCAGAGGCATCCACTTCTGTTGATGCTGAGAAAAAGGCCAAGATAGTGGTGCTTAATGCAAGGCTGGGGGCTATAGCCATCCAAATTGTGGCCCTTGAAGCAGAGAAGGCCATGATTAAGGACGAGAAGGCTCTGTTGGAGGCACATGATGCTGATCCTGAACAGGATTGATGGTCTTGAAGTGCCTATGTTTCAACATAGATCACGTGGTGAGTTCAGGGGGAGCTGACTTTATTATCTTTTTAGATTCTATTTCTGTGGTTTATTGCCTTTAACATATTCATGGCCCCAGGGGGAGAATATTTTGGTGATTTTGGATATTATTTTTAGATTGGATAACTGTTATCTGAGTTATTTCGTTGTTCCGGAATTCTGGTTTTCGGATAGTATTCTTTTATGATCAGATTCATTATTTAGCATATGTTCCAACATAGGTGGATTTCTGGAAGATTTATGTGAATAATTGGAAGTTTTTCGTTGCGTTCTTATTTCCAAAATGGTTGGGTCCACAAAATGCCAAGGTGAGAGATTGTAAAGTCAAGTGGTTTTCATTGAGTATTTTAATTGGCAATTTGTGAACAAATTTGGAAACAAAAAACATTCCATCTTGGAACATGCAGACAGCCACATTCACGCCTACAAGATGTTACGGACGAAAAATAGAATATTATGATGTTTGTTGATTTACGGAAATCTGAATATTCTACAATATATTAGGCGGTGGTAGAAGCATAGGTTTATGAAAAATCCCTGTAAATATGGTATTGGGTTTATCGAATATATGAGATATATGGTGATAAGGAAAATCTCATTATTTATAGGATTTGGATATGCTTCAGAAGCAAATAAGGAATAGGAATATGATGGAGATAATCATGGAGAGTTCTGATCTGCTCATTGCTTTAAAAGGGGACATCATGGCTACATTAAACTCACGAACTTAATTGCACAAATCTGCACACGAATTTTCTATCTTTTCCGCGAGTCTTGCGGGAGCCAGATCTATATGTTCCAACATACTTGACCTGCCGTTCAAAATTCAGAATCATGTGCATTAATTCCTCAGGAGGAAGAGATCCAACGTCGATGAGTTTCGAGGTCAGAGGGAGTCTGATCAAGGCGGATCGGTAGCTAGGGGAGCTAGCCGAATTCACACGTTTAATTAGTAAAGATAAGTATTTTGTATGGTGTAATTTGTATTGTATCTTTTTTATTAGTGGATTCATTCTGAACTGGGCCAGGCCCTGTAGATGTAGGTGGATTTTACCGAACTGCGTAACCAAGTCTCGTGTCTTTATGCTTTACTTTATTGCATAATTGG
This sequence comes from Rubia yunnanensis, assembly GCA_037428765.1. Taxonomy (NCBI): domain Eukaryota; kingdom Viridiplantae; phylum Streptophyta; class Magnoliopsida; order Gentianales; family Rubiaceae; genus Rubia; species Rubia yunnanensis. Next base: position 74,414,542 of record CM075067.1, read on the forward strand.
TTAGATATGTTATGTTGGAACATAGCAGTAATAATTAAGAAAATTATGTAAAACCAAATTTCAAAATTGATAAGGAAACATAGAAAACACAAACTTTTTCAATGCAGGGAAAGGAAAAAGAAAAATTGGAGGAGACTGAGAGTTTGACTTCAACTAGGTCAAAAATGGTAGGAAAGCCCAAGAATGATATAAATCTTCAACTGCGGGAAATTTATAAGGTGACTGAAGCTGCGAAAAGAAAGATTGGGCCATATGCAATTCCTATTGACTTAGATGTGGAGTTCAAAAAGAAAAAATATGAAGGAGGCAAAAAAACAACATTTCCTTAGGGATTGCCTTTTTCAGTGGGTCAAACCACAAAAATATCATAGGTGGGAACTGGGAAGAGCCAGTCCCACCGAGGAAAATGAATTTCATAAGTTAGAACTGCCGGGGTTTGTTTAATACTCGCGTAGTTAGACAGTTGAACTCCATCATCAAAACAAATAGTCCTCATTTTATTTTCCTTTTTGAAACAAAGTGTTCTTCTTTTCAGCTGTCTAATGTAAAAGACCAACAAAATTTCCATGGAATTTATGTTGATTCTTATGGAAAATCAGGTGGTCTAGCATTATTATGGAATAAAGATATCTCAATTTTTGTTTTGCCATTTGCTTTCAACTTAATTGATTATATAGTAGGCGATCCAATCATTGATTGTAAATGGTGTTGCACAGGTATTTATGGCGAGCCCAAAACTGCAAAACATAAACAATTTTGGGAATATTTCCCCACTTCAACGAATGCTTTGCCTCTACCGTGGATCTTCGTGGGCAATTTCAATGAAATTCTACACCAACATGAACCAGAAAGTACCAATCAAAGGCCCCAATGGAAAATTGACATATTCCAAAATGCTTTGAATGAATGTAACTTAACAGATATGGGATTTGTTGGAAGAAAGTTTACTTGGTGTAGAAACTGGAAAGATCCTTATACAATAAGAGCTAGGCTAGACCGAGTGGTTGGTACGGTGGAATGGAAAATATGTACACGGCTTCACAACTTAAACATTTGTTGAACCACTAATCATACCATTCCCCAATTTTACTAAAAAATTGAACAAAAGGTCCATCTACGACATCCATGCATAGGCAAAAAGTTTTCTGCTTTGAAAACTATTGGATGAAATCACCGAAACGTAAAGAAAAAATGGAAGAAAGTTGAAATAACTCTGAATTAGATATATCCACCACAATTCCTACGTGTGCATTCAATTTATCCATGTGGGCCAAAGTAGAATTCCAAGGAGAACATAAGAGAGAAGAGCAGCTATCGAAACACGTTGAAGAATTGCAGTTTCAAAAAATCATGCCAGAGATACAAATTTGCATATCATCTTTGAAGAAAGAGTTGGAACACTTTATATATATAGAGGATGCCAAATGGAAGCAAAGAATGAAGCAACATTGGCTTCAAGAGGGGATAGAAATACAAAGTTCTTCCGTTCTTTTGCAAATAAGAGGCAAAAAAGGAACCCCGTTTATAAGTTGAAGGATGATGGAATAATTTGGCGCTCAGATCATAAAGAAATGGAAACTATAATCTTATTGACCTTTTCAAGAAGTGTTTACTTCATTATAGCCACAGAGAGAACTTATTCTCTAAGCTACTGCACTGATTCAACCATTGGTTACGACCCAAATGAATGCATCCCGTACAAGACCCTATGTAGCTCAGGAGGTTCTAAAGGCATTAAAGCAAATTGTGCCAAACAAAGCACCAGGTCCTGATGAGATGGCTTCATCTTTTTATCAAAAGTATTGGGATATCGTGGGGCAAATAGTTTCATCATCAATTCTACAGTTTTTCAATTCCGTAGATCCTCTAAATAATTTAAATGCTACAACAAAAATCCCAAAAATCCAAAATCCAACAAAGATATCGTAGTTCAGACCTATTAGCTTGTGCAGTGTCATTTATAGAATTATCTCTAAATGCATATCTAATAGACAGTGAAGCATTATGGATAAGATCATTTCTGAATCTCAAACTGCTCTTGTGCCTAAAGGTCTTATCTCTAACAATATTCTTATAGCACATGAGGCTTATCCCTTTATAAAAAACAAAAAAAGGGAAAAAAGGCTATATGTTGATAAATTTGGACATGCGTAAATCGTTTGATAGAGTGGAATGACCGTTCTTATTACAAACACTAAGGTAGATGGGCTTTAATGAGCAGTTCATTAGACTTATAAAGCAATACATATCATCAATTCGGTTCTCCTTTATTCTTAATGGGAAACGTTTCGGGAATCTTACTCCATCCAAAGGTATTAGACAAAGAGATCTACTATCACCTTATCTATTCATTATCTGTGAAGAAGCCCTATCCCAAATTCTACGCAATAACTTAAGAAGAAAATTGATATCAGGGTTGAATATAGCAAAGTCAGCGCCTACGATCTCTCATCTACTTTTTGCCGATGACACCTTAACATTTCGCGAAGCATCCCCCAGGGAGACAGCTCAATTGAAACAAATAATGCAAGATTATGAGAAGATGTCTGGCCAAAAAGTGAACTATGATAAATCATCAATTTCGTTCAGCCCAAATGTACACGAAGAAATGAAAGAAACCATACTATCTACTATATGTATGGTGGAATCGAGAGGACCGATAAATATCTGGGTCTCCCAACTATTTTTGGTAGATCAAAATATGCCTCTCTTGAATCAATCAAAACAAAAGTGTGGACAAAAGTTCAGAGCTGGGAGCATAAGCAGCTATCAAGAGAGGAAAAGGGATTCTCATAAAGGCAGTGTTACAATCCATACCTACATATACTATGTCTTGCTTTGAACTACAAGATACCCTGATAAAGGATATCCATCAACTTTATGCTAAATACTGGTTGAATAGCTTGAATTTGAAAAATAACATCCACTAGGAAAAGTGGATACATCTTTTCACACCAAAAGGAATGGGCGGACTGGGATTTAAAGACCTCACATTTTAATTTGGCCCTCTTAGGAAAGAAAACATGGAGGTTATTGACTAATCCCACGTCGAAATTAGTGAGGCTCTTAAAAGAAAAGTACCATAAGGGAACAACAGTTTTAGAGGCGAATATAGGTCACAATACATCATATTCATGGAGATCAATCATGGAAGGAAGAAATCTATTAACTAAAAATTAGGAAAAGAATTGGGAATGGTGAAAGCACACTTGTGAAAAGTGACAATTGGCTACCAATATCAGGACATGCAAAACTAGTTTCATTGCCAGGTGATTATCCCGAGAACATCATGGTCAATCAACTAATACGAATAATGGAAGACAGTGGAATTGAGAACTTATTTACAATAAGTTTAGTTCAGAAGAAGCCAACATTATTCTTGCTATGCCAAGCCCACGTGCAAATCAAGAAGATTGTTAAACATGGATCCCAACTGTGAATGGTATATACTCGGTTAAGTCATGTTATAAACTATCTATTAACTCAATGTATTTCAACAATGCAGGTCATGCAGCAAGTAGCAGTCAAGAACCCTCCCCTTAATGGAAAGCATTATAAAAGTTGCCCATACAAAACAAAAATTCGCATTTTATTTTGAGATTATGCAAAGATCAACTTCCTTCAGCAAAGAACTTACGCCAAAGAGGAAGACATGCAGAAAGTCATTGTTTGTCATGCACAAATAATAACACATCTTAAGAAATATCTTTTATCACTGCCCAGCTGCTCACCAAATGTGGTTTGCAGCAGATGTTCATGAACAAGTCTACCATTTCCAACAACAAAACTCCACCCTATGGGTAGCAGATATGCTTATTAATCTAGAAAGAGATTCGATGGCAATTATAGCAATATTAATGAATCAGATGTGGTTCCATCGAAATAAGTTCTTACATGGTGAATTTCACGAGCTTCTACCATCTCAGTGTGTTCATTCTGCTTTGCACCAATTGGAGGAACTCAAACGTGGAAAAATAAGCTAAATGACATGTGGACTGATAATACACATACCACTGATGTATTGCAAGCTGCGGGGACTGCTCTCTTCTTTGATGCATCAACAACAAGGGACTTTACATATTTGGAATGGTTTATAAAAGACTCATAGGGAGACAATCCATGTAAATATAGAGAATCATCCATTATAGATCAAATTGTTTCACCAATACTTGTGGAAGCAGCGGCCTTAAGACACGCACTCACTAAAAGTGTTGATATACAAATATATCCATATGCAGTTAGAGGGGATTCACAAATACTAATCAGGGCCATAAATTATGTGGAAGAAGACAGATCAAACTTTGGATTGTTATGCACAGATATGAAACAATTACTGGCAATTACACAATACAATAGTACAATAGATTCCAAAACAAGCGAATAATGTAGCACACAAGTTAGCACAATATCAAAACACTAATCGCTTATACTTTTACTCATGGAGCTTGACCCCACACTTTGTGACTCAATCCAATTCTTAATGAAATACAAATTTACTTTCAAAAAAACTTCAAAAAATTCTACGCTTTCCCATGAAGCTTCCTTTGTTGGTAAAGCTTCACATCCAATCAACCACTGCACAGTTTAACCTTTTGAACTATTCACAATCTTGCGCTGCAACACCTTATTTGGCTTTAAAGAAATAAAACCAGCTTCTTCTATCTCAGTGATGTCAATTTTATATATTGGAACCAATTCCATGTGTTTCTTCAAGAGCGACACGTGAAAAATTGGATGAATCTTGCTTCTAGCTGGTAGTTTCAACTGATATGCCATAACTTCAACCCCCTTTCCCCCTAATAATGTCCAATATACATGCCAGCCAACTTGACATTGTAAGATATTTTCAAGAATTGTAAGCATGTAATGCATGAGTTACTTGACATTAAACAAGTTGTAAATTCTTGTAATTGATTGAAGTTTAAAGATCAAAGATAGGATCTTGAAGTAAGTGTTATCTTAAAGTGTGTTATCCTATGAATTCATGAAACTTATCTTTTGAGTTTATGGAAGAGTTTCAACTCATGAAATTAAAGATAAGACATCAATGTCAAACTCACTTGGACAAGTATAAAAGGAGTTCTCCTTTGCCATTCTAGAAACACTACACTATAATACAACACAAGACAAGAAATAAAAGAAGCATGTCTTCCCTTCTCTAAAGTTCTTGCTCTTCATTATGTTGTTTTTGGTGTTGGAAAGTTAGTGCAAACTTTTCCAACTTTTACTTCATCTTATCCTAAGAGGATATGTGTTCTGTATTACTTGCACTCAAAAAGGGAAAAAAAGTATTAAGGAAAGTGCTTTGTGAGCGATTTGAAGATTCACTAATATATATATCCATCTTTTGTTATCTCCTCAATTTTTTGTTTCCATTTGATTGGTAAGAAATAAATTTTTCAACCAACATACATGGCTTCTATATTGCACAGATTGTTAGTTATACTATGTAATCTCAAATAAACCCAATCACCGGATTCAAAAATTATGTCAGATCTTTTGCTATCAACCAATCGCTTCATCTTGTCTTGAGCCCTATATAAATGATCCCTAAGTAATTGATCCATGAGAAAATAATTGAATTCACTGAACTAATTTTCTAAGTAATGATTTTGCTAACTATGAAGATAATTATTCCAACTCTCCAACCTCTTTTTACACTTTTCGAATCCTACATCAAACTAAATGCTGAAACAACTTGCTAATCTGTTTAGCTCATAAAACACTTGAACATGAATTAACCTTCCTGAACATTGTTACAAACAAGCAATTAAACTAAGATCAAAGAGTAATTTTCTATTGAAAATCTGAAGAATGATACACGATTGGCTTAAACAAATGATGGAGAGGAAAGAAATCAGAGAGAATTTCTAAGCTAAGGAAAGTTGATCAATCTGAAAAATACATGCCAAAATATCCCTTGTCTTCTCCTATTAATACCCCCTCTCCTAACTAACTAAATAATAAAATCACTATCTTTCTAAGATGCTTCCTCAAGTGGAAGTTGCCTTTATAAGTCACTGAGACTTCTGTTCAGTTTATGAATTTGTCACCCTCCTCTGCAAAATCTTTTCATGAGCTAAACAAAAAAATTCTTCTTGATCAGTGCTTGGTACTGAGTGATGACAAATAGTGTTGGACCATGATGTGGTTTAAGCGATGATATGTGAAAGACGGGGTGTACTCATGAGGTAATGAGGAGCTGCAACTTATAAGCAACTGATCCAATCTTCTGTATAACAGTAAAATGACCAAAACACTTTGGAGCAAGCTTTATATTATCTCTTTGTGCCACAGAATTCTGCCTATATTTTTGCAGTTTCAGCATACAAGATCCCCTACTTGGAAAGTACGATCAATTCATTTGCTATCAAATAATGTTTGAATCTTTCTTGTGCTGCCCTTAAGTGATCTTGTAACAACAACTGAACTCTTTCCCTCCGTACTAACAACTTCCGATTAGCAGGAATAATCACATCAGAATACTCACCAACTGGAATATGTTGTCTCTTTGTTCCACAGAGAGTTTCGAAAGGTGTCATTTTAATACTTGTTTGATACAAAGTATTATACCACCGCTCAGCCATATTCAACCACTCTCTCCATGAATAAAATTTAACCCCACAAAAACACCTCAAGTAATTTTATAATTTGGTTGGTTCTTTCAGTTTGGCCATCGGTCTTAGGGTGATAGGCACTGCTAAACTGAAGCTTTCCCCAATCACGAAAAGAGCTCTTTCTATAATTGGCTAGTAAATATCTTATCCCACTCACTTGTTATAGACTCAGGCAAACCATGAAGCTTATACATTTCATCCAAAAATCCATAGGAGACCTGTAAAGTTGTGAAAGGATTTGCTAATGCAATGAAGTGTGCATTTTTTATCAATCTGTCTATCACCATCATGACTGTATCAAAATTGTGAGATCTAGGTAACTTTCCCACAAAGTCCATGGTAATATGAGTCCAAGGCTTAGATAGAATAGGTAATGGCTGGAGTAATCATGGGGGATGAATGTTCTCATGTTTACTCCTCTGGCAAACCTCACGTATTGGATTATGTCCTCTCTCATATTAGGCTAGTAGAAAATAGATTCAATTCTCTTGATAGATGCAGTTTTTCCTCAATGACCACCCAAGGCTGAAGCATGTAAGGATTGTAGATAGTTTGCTTAATATCTTGAGAATTCCCTATGAAAATTCTACTTCCCTTCTTTAAAATATCATTAATATACTGATATTCTGTATTGCTCTGCTATTTCTAATTGAAAGGAGCTTGAAGAATACATTCATGAGCCTGCTGATCATCTTTATAACTCTCAATAATCCGTGTAAGCCAATGTGGTTATGCTAAAGTAATCACTTTCAATTTAGAATCCTTAACATCCATAAATACTCATATAACAAATTTGTCTTTTTGAAATTGATACTAATTAATATATTCATCAGTCTTCATCATTCCCTGAGAATTTAACTCCTCTTTATGATCACTTTCAACCTTATCTGTTGTACTCCTTGTTAGGCTCTCATCAGCAATAACTTGCAATTCAGCCAATTTATCACTATGATTCTGATCCACCTGAATCAATGACATGGCTTCCAACTTTTCATTCATTTTAACTGGATCTGAACTGTCCACTCCTTGCTCTTGCAACTGATCAGAATTCATAAAATCAGTATGCCTCTTCGAAAGTGCATCTACAGCTATATTCCCTTTCCCTTTTTTTTGTAATGAATCTCAAAGCTCAATCCAAACAACTTGGGGCAGCCCATTTATGCCGTAGTGCATTGTTCAATTTTTTACTCTAAAGAAAGTTAAGTGATTGATGATCTGTGTGGATTATGAAATGATGACCAATAAAATAATGTCTCCACTTGTCAAGGGCCATGACTATAGCTAACAATTATTTTTCATAAGTAGAGAGGCCCTCATTTCTTTGACAAAATAATTTTCTCAAATATTCTATGGGATGATGATCCCGCGTTAAGATTGTTCCCATTCCAACATCACTTCCATCTGTTTCTATTACAAAGACCCTGTCAAACTCTTGTAGTTTCAACACTGGTGCAGTAGTAATAATCTTTTTCAATTTCTGAAATGAGTCCTCAGCTTCAATAGACCATTTAAAAGCATCTTTTCTTAGCAAATCATGTAGAGGTCTACAAATTGATCCATAAGCCTTGATGAACCTTCTGTAATACCTTGTTAATCCTAGAAATCCCCTCAATTCCTTAATATTTTAAGGGACTGGCCAATAAATGATGCAACTGACTTTGTTAGGATCCATTTCCACTCTCTTGCCAGTGATGATCTTCCCCCAAGTATTCCACTTGTTTTTGCTCAAACACACATTTAGAAGCTTTGGTAAAAACGATTATGATGTCTAAGCAGCTCTAGGACAAGCTTCAAATTCCGTGGGTGTGATTTTAATGTCTTGCTATAAACTATAATATCATCAAAGAATACCAATACAAACTTCCTGAGATAAAATTTAAATAGCTGATTCATCAAAGATTGGAATGTAGTAGGTGCACTAGTTAGGCTAAAAGGCATTACTAGGAATCCAAAGTGGTCACTATGTGTTTGAAATGATGTTTTGAAAAAATCATCTGTCTTATTCTTATTTGATGATATCCAGCTCTAATTAAAGTCCAACTTAGAAAAGAAATGGGAACCATGCAATTCATCCAACAATGAATCAATTATGGGTATTGGAAACTTATCTTTGATAGTGAGATCATTAAATTTCTTGTAATATATACATAACCTCCAAGAACCATCTTTCTTTTTTACTAACAATACTGGTGAAGAATGGGGGCTACTACTGAGTTGAATAACCTAATCCTTAAGCATTTCTTCAACCCGCTTCTCAATTTCAACTTTGTGAGCATGTGGCTATCTATATGGTCTTATTTGAAATGTTTAGACTCTGGCTTAAGAAGAATTTTATGGTCAACATCTCTAACTGGTGATAAACCTTTGGGAATCTCAAGAACATCATTATACATGTCCAATAGTTGCTGGATTTCTTCAGAGATGCAACCTGGATTTCTTCATAGATTCTGAATTTCTCTTCTTCTTGTAACCTGAACCATTTACTTACTGATCATTGATTAGTTTGTTAACTTGCAGTTGTTCATAATAAGAAGTCTCATTATTAGATTCATTCTTCAAAATAGAATGCATAATTTTCCTCTTCTTATGCTCACCCCATTGTTTAGCTTCATATCCTCTTATCAGATTAACTCTCGCATCTTTATCTGTGCCAAACACCTTCCAGTTCCTCTCTTCATTCCAAAAAGTGATGTTATTGTCCTTAAAATCAAAAGAAATGGGATTGTAAGTCTTCATCCAGTCCACCTCAAGTAGTATATCAAAATTTCCTAAGGGTAAAACTCTTAAGTCATAGCTGAATTGGTGTTGGTTAATGTTCCACTCTACTTTAGGACAGTGAGAGCTGCCCTGCACCTTGCCACCATCTGCTACCTCCACCAAAACAGGTCTTGGAGTGAATTCCTAATGTAGTTTCACTTGCTACCATTGGATTGATGAAACTGTCATTACTCCTAGTATCTAAAAGAATGCTGACATAAATTCCTTGCAATATCCCATAAATGATGATTGAATTCTGGTGTAAACTATGGCCATCTAGAGCTCTCAAGAAAGTAGTTTATGAATATTTTTATGATTCTTCATTATCACTAATACTTCCCAATTCTGTTTCCATCACAATTACCTCTCCATTTTCTTCCAAACCTTTAGCATTCAAACAATTAATTTTCCTAAATTTACATTCATGACCTACTCCAAATTTCTCTCCACACTTGAAGGATAAATGATTCTCCCCCTAAACTGAATTTCTTGTGGAGATATTCTCTTTAAACCCCCTATTATTAGGCTTCTTAATATCTTTGAGTTTCATAGTATGCTCAGTATTATTCCCAACAGTTTTCTTCGAATTAAATTTCCAGTTCAAACCATAATTCCCTACAGATTGATTTGGAAGCCAACCTTTATTCTTTTTTTTAACACAAATATATATTATGCTCTTACATGAAAGCAATTTCTACAGTTTCTTATATAGTCTTAAGCTTAAACAACTTGACAGTAGGTTTTAATTCTTCTCTTAATCTACTCATGAAGCTAGATATGAAATAGGACTTAGGTAATGTGGGATTCTTATTGATTATAGCAGTTCTGAGCTCTTCGAAGGATTCCTGGTAATTCCTAATTGTATCTCGCTGCATCAGCTTATTGAATTATTCAATCATCTCTGCCTCCTAGTTCTCCAAACCGTTTCATCATTGCCTGCTTGAATTCACCCCAACTGTAGTAAGTTTTAATAGATTTTTTACCTTGGAACCAAATTTCTGCCTACTGATCTAGATATATTTTTGTAGCTTTAACTTTTTGACAATCAGGTTTTTGAAAGAGACTGAAGAACTTATCACATTTTCTTAGCCATTCCTTTGGCCTTTCTCCAGTGAATGAAGATAACTCAATTCTTAGATGCTAATTTTGAGAAGATCTGTTTATTTTGTCCCTATGCTCTCTTTATTCTTTTCCAGATTTTCCTTCTGTTGATACCCTGCTCTTCTTCCTGGTGTGTGTCCTCTGTTTTGAGCTTCCTGAGAATTGCCTTGAAAGTAAGGTATACTGAACGCAGGTGTGTACCTTGACTCAGCTTCCTCCATTGATTTGAATTTCCCCATGTTCTTCTGAAACATGTTAGCAATTCTTTCCTCCAGCAGTTGAAATATGCCATCTATACGATCTTCCACCTCTTTGTTTATAACACTAAATTTCTCTTCTATAGTTGAGTAAACCAAAATGCCTTATCCTTCCAGCTGAGATTTTAGATTTGCAGCTAATTCAGAGATCATGAGAACTTGATCCTTTAGATGATTCTCAATAGTTTTGAGCAGAGTGTTTTTAGCCATCTTGCCGAGGATTGGTGCGCTCTGATGCCAAATTGTTACAAACTAGCTATTAAACTAAGATCAAAGAGTAATTTTCCATTGAAAATATGAAGAATGATACAAAATTGGAAGAAACGAATGAGGGAGAGGAAAGAAATCAGAGAGAATTTATGAGCTGAGGAAAGTTGATTAATCTGAAAATACATGCCATAATATCCCTCATCTTCTCCTATTAACTAGATAACACCCCTGTTGATGCATATATTTATGAATAAAAATTTTAAAATAACATAATTTATAATTCTAACAAGTAGTTTTATTACAAAAAGTCTCAGGAAAGGCGGCATTTCCATAAGCTCATGGACAGTCCTCAGGGGCATTTGACTTAAATTTTGTAATTTTTTTTATAAAATTTAAATATTGTATTTTATAAGTTAAAACAAGTAATAATATGTATTTGAAGGTGAAAATATAAAAATATATGATATAAAAAAATATTTTCAAAAATTTTAAATTTTGTATGTAATTTAAGAAATGTAGTGTATAAGGTAAGAAATAAGTTGACTGTCCATAAGCTTATGGATAGACTGCCTGTCAGGAGACCTACTCTTTTTATTATTATATGTATGTGAGAATTACACACGATGAACTATTAAAAATAAAATAATATATTTATTTATATTACAACATATTTATTTTAAAAGAATTAAAATTCACTCGATCTTTGTTGCGTATAATATAATATATGTATCATACATAAAAATAGATTAACTATTGTATAGTAATACTTTACGTTGCAGAAAATATGAAATATTTAAACTACATTAATTCGTACTCTTTTCATTTTTCAAAAGAGTTGCATTGAAAACAAATTCTTACACTTTCCATTTTTTTAAAAGAATTACATTGAAAACAAATTCTCCTATTTTTCATTTTTCAAGGGAGTACTTTATTTTTTGTTCAAATCAATCGTGTGATGCTCTTTTTCAGATGACAAAAGAAGCATGAAGAAAATTCATCAACTGTAATTTAAAAGATTAATGGTTTGCTCTATTTCTAAGTCGCTATATTGTTTTTTTTTACACTTGATTCAATGTATTTATTCCAACAGTTTCCTCCAATTGTTTATTCATTTTATATTCTTCATTACCCTTAATTGTATTTTTTAAAAATTTCCATATATTCAACAAAAAATTTATAATATATTTTATATACATCAAATGCAACTTATTTTTAAAATTTACTTTTAATTTATATTAATTTTTTGGATTTGTAATTATTAATTAGTTAAAATATAATTTTATTTTAATATTGTTAATGAAATAAGATGTAGAGTTTGAGATACCCAATCAAACTCGAATATTAATAAATAGACTAAATTATTTTTTTGTTCCCCTAAATAGTATCTTAAAATTTGTTTGGCCCCAAAGGACAATACCACGTTTGTTCAGCAACCAACAAATACAAAATGATTTGTTTGGTCCCTGAAGGCGGTTTTCAAGTAAAGTCAATGATAAAAATGTTCAAAGTATGAAAATGACCATTATACCCCTAAAATTAAAAAAAAGTGGCGAGGGTTTCCGGCTTTCTGCTCTGCTCGCCGATAGTCTTACTCCACCACCATCGGTGCTCTTACTCCACTACCCCACTTTGACTCCACCGCCACCAGATTGGGTTGTAATGCTCACAAATTTATGATACAATCTCATGGAGGGTTTGATTTCTCGGCAATTTTGAGATATGGTTTAATTGTTTTTCTGGCAAGCTTAGGAATCATTATGGAAATTTTGGTCACATTTTGGGTACGTGTTTTGGGTTCTCATTTCTCCGGAGAATAAACTTGGGTGGCCAGAATTTGTTTACTATCTGAGTTTATAGATTCTGAGTTCCGGTGAATTTCGATATGCTGAAGAGTCTGGTCGCACAGCCGGGTCAGACAACCCAAGTGGAGAAAATGAAGGCAACTTAGGGTTTTAGAAAGAAATGTTGGCGGTACCAGGTTCTATAACTCGTGAGGATGAATATGGGTCGGTGACCTAGAGTTTTCGGCGAACTAAGGCCTCATCAGAGGGGGATTTCGATGGCGGCGCTGAATCAGATGGAGTTCGGCGGAGGCGAACGTGACGAGGAGGCAAACGTGAGATGGACATCGAAGTCAGCGCAGTACCAGAGTGTCGGCGGTGGAGTCAGGCGAAGCATCGACGGTGGAATCTGCACAGTCAGGCAAAGCGTCGGCGTCAGCATCAGCATTTCACGCGCAGAGAGGAAGAAGACGCACGTAATTTCACGCGCATTCCAGGGTTAAATTTTTTGCGAGCGTGACTTCATGAGTGTGTTTTTAAGAATAGATCAAAAGTTTTATTTTTAAGGTTTTTTTAATAAAGGAAATCACGAAAATACCCCTGGTTTGCCTGAAAACAACCTTTAGGGAACAAACAAATCATTTTATATTTGTTAGTTGCTGAACAAACGCGGTATTGACCTTGAGGACCAGAGGATAGTATTGTATTATATTTGGGAGACCAAAAAAGTAATTCAATCTAATAAATATGATAATTAAATACTCCCCCATCCCAAGAATTTTAACTTTTTTTAAAGTTAAATTTGGTAAACTTTGACCCTAAATATAAATTAATATAATTATAATAATAATATCATTTGGAGATATTATTAGACTCTTTTTTTTTTCACCCTCGCTCAGCTCTCGCTGCCGCTCTCCCCTCCACCTCACTTTTGAAACCACCGCCGGATCCAAAATGCCGCCCAAGTTCGACCCGACCCAGGTGGTAGAGGTCTTCGTTCGGGTCACCGGCGGAGAAGTCGGAGCAGCGAGTTCACTCGCCCCCAAAATTGGCACGCTCGGTCTGTCCCTGAAGAAGATCGGAGAAGACATCGCCAAAGAGACCGCCTAGGACTGGAAGGGCATCCGCGTGACCGTGAAGCTGACCGTGCAGAACCGCCAGGCGAAGGTGTCGGTGGTGCCGTCGGCAGCGGCGCTGGTGATCAAGGGCCTCAAGCAGCCGGAGAGGGACCGCAAGAAGGTGAAGAACATCAAGCACAACGGCAACATCTCCCTGGATGACGTCATCGAGGTCGCGAAGGTGATGCAGCCGAGGTCCATGGCCAAGGATTTGTCCGGCACCGTGAAGGAGATTCTGGGCACGTGCGTTTCCATCGGGTGCACTGTTGACGGGAAGGACCCCAAGGACTTGCAGCAGGAGGTTACTGATGGGGATGTTGAAATTCCTCAGGATTAAGCGCTTTGTTAAGTAGGAGTTATGGAGATTACTGTCTTGTCTTTTATTTTCAACTAAGGAGTTTTGTGTTGAACCTTAATTTTTACTGCAGAATGGGAAAAACTGTGTTGATTTCCTTAAAATAAAATAAAAATATTAGACTCATTTTAAAATCAATTTTCTAATATCATTTTTAATGCAAACTTTTTTTACACAGCTGAAGATATTGATGGTCAATCATTATAATTGAAGATCGTAAAAAAGGTAAACATATCAATACTTGCGGTACGGATGGAGCAATTGATGGAGTATTTTTTTTTACAATCTCAATTCAAGAAATGCCATTTTCATCATATTTAAACATAATGAAATAAAATAATGAACCAAATAAACAAAAGAGCAAAAGAATAATGCAAAATATTAACTATAAATAATGAAGAAAATAGAAGAAAGAAAAGAGCCTTAACGGAGTGGTGTTTATACAGTAGACACAAAATATATGTATGAACTTTTGTTTAAGGTTCTTTTCCTAATGGGGTTCATACAGTAAACACAAAATGTGACGTTGTGATGTATCATATGGCATTTCCAAACGTCAGCTTGCCGGAGACCATCACAGTCGTGTAGCAGCAGCCAAAAGAGACTTGGAAGGAGGCAGTAAAGCTACATCTCCCCTTTCAGGGGTGGAGTATTCTTGAAGATTACCTTTAGCTTGTGATCTGCATACATGGTATAGTAACTCACCAGCAATATAGCACAATCCTCTGAAATTCCCTGAAATCATGACTAAACAGTAGAGCAGATTGCTGTTTGAAATGAAGAATCATCTCTGTAATTTGCATTGCTGCACTTTGGACAGCATTCGACAACTACACAGAAGGGGACCTCTCTTCTGCTTTGTAGTTAATCTGCAGGCTTTGATTTAGTGGTCATTAGAATTGCAATACTGATGTATTTGCACTTTACTACATTGTGACCAGAAAATGTATATTGATAAGGCACCCGCAAAATAGTGTTAAAGGCACCCACAAATAATCAGAGCTGTAACATGGAACCAACTCAATCAAGTCAAGTTCAGAGAAAAAAGATGAAAGTGCACAAAGCTGATGACAAAAGAAATAGCGTATTCATCCTTAACGATATATGGTATTTACGTTACAGGGATTGTTGTTTTAACAGTATGGGATACTAGATAATACCCGTGCTAATGCACAGATTTATAAATAAATATATATATATATATATATATATATATATATATATATAGGGAGGGGTTCTATGCACTCCCTTATATTAACTCAAATCTACACTCAAAATCCTGACCGTAGGATCACATCAGATCAAACCAATGGAATAAATAAAATTGGTTTGATCTGATGTGATCCTACGGTCAGGATTTTTGAGTGTAGATTTGAGTTAATATAAGGGAGTGCATAGAACCCCTCCCGTATATATATATATATATATATATATATATATATATATATATATTGTAAGCAATAAGTAATACATTTTTGTTACATGTATATATGACAAATACATATGATGCATTATTTCAAAAGAAAAATGATATATTTATTAATATTATAATTGTAAAATCTAGATTTATCTAGTTGACAATTTGTGGAAATGATATAAGAGCAAAGTGCATATATAACCCTACATAATTGACAAAAGTGCAGATATAACCCTGCAATAACTGAAAGTGCAAATATAACCCTAGATATTTAGTTTATATGCAATTATAACCTTTTTAAGAAAATTCAGGCCGAAATTTAGTGAAAAGTCTATTTTACCCCTTTGAAAAAAACAAAAAAATACATTAACTATTTTAACCACAATCATCTCGGATCTGGATTCACATATGGATTAATTATTGACCTGATACCATCTCCTCTGAAATAGCGCATGCACTTTCACTGATGCTTTCTGTAAAGTCCTCTGGAGTTGAACTTAGTTGTGGCATATTGTGTGAACTTATGATGTGGTGTTTTAACACCATTGCGGTCAAGCTTTTCAGACAGCAGGTTTCTAGCCACGAATTATGGAGTATAATCATGCGATCAGATCAGAATACTGTGAAGATTAGTATGTGATTTCGTGGCAATCTATTTCTGGTAAACGAATATTCCTTGTGATAGTTAGGAATTGATTAAGTAGTTTATTTATGGTACAAGTCCTATTGATAAAGGATTGTCCATTTAAATACCAGATTAGAATTAGATCTTTCCTGAGTCTAGAAGTCTATTCTTGGTAGAGTTAGACAAGGAAAGAGTTGTGTACAATGTAGGATTGCGAAGATGATAAAAGGAAGAAGATACAACGCAATCAGGAAGCGACCAAGAAATCATCTCTACGTGAGAAGTGTTGGAGCGATCTACCTGTGGTGTTTGGAGGAGTGTTGATTCATCCGACCAAGTTCGTAAAGATCAGAAACAAGGAAGCCTTAATTCCTCGGGAGGAGGAGATCCAGGGAGGCGTGTTGTTCGTGGGGGTTCAACGACGTAGGATTGGCAGTGAGGGGATCTCACGACATTCACTCATAGGTTAGCAATGGATTAGTATTCAAGTTAAGCTTCTTGTACTAAAGACTGCTTTCTAGTGGATGGTTTCTGATCTGGGCAAGGCCCCGCAGACGTAGGTGTAATTGCACCGAACTGCGAAGTTGTGTGTGCACTGCTTATTTTATTTCGTGTTTTAACACCAAACGTTAAACAACTTGGCATAAAAGTATAGACTTTAGGTGAAACAGAATTTCAATTGGTATCAGAGCACGGCACTTGCTGACCCCTATACAGGGAGAGTGAGATCAGGTTTCACCATGGCACCAAAGGAGGGGGCTTCGGTCACGCGACCACCGTTGCTGGAACAAGGAAACTATGCCTATTGGAAGGCACGTATGAAAGTGTTCATTGGAGCACTAGATGATCAAGCCTGGAACTATGTCATAAATCAGTACACTCCACCTTCAAGTGACGAAACTGAGGGATCAAGCTCATCGATGGCTAAACCATTTTCTAAATATTCTACCGAGGAGCACAAAGCACACGTGTCCAACTCAAAGGCATTAAATGCCATCTTCACGGCAGTAGATAAAGATCAATTTAAGATGATTTCAAATTATGAGCCTGCGAAGGAAGCGTGGGATGTGTTGCAAATGTATCATGAGGGGACAAGTTCCATCAGAGAATCTAAGTTGCAGTATTACACGTCAAAATTCGAAGAACTAAAGATGCGCGAAGATGAGACTATTTCTGAGTTCAATGGACGAGTCCGAGATATTGCAAACAAAGCGTCTCAGTTTGGCAAAAAGTACAAAGATCAAAAGCTTGTCAGGAAGGTGCTGAGGGCGTTACCTCCACATTTCAATATGAAGGTCACAGCGATTAATGAAAATGGAAGAATAGGGACAATGACTCTTGATGAGCTTATGGGATCTCTGGAATCTTATGCGATGGAAATGCTGCAAACCAAAACAGGAAATAAAGAGATGGCTTTTTCAAGCATAAATTCTGGAAAGTCAGAAGATCATACAGATAATGAAGATTCCGATGAAATTGCAAACATAACCAGGAACTTCTCCAGATTTATGAAGAAGATGGGCAGGAAACCACAAGATAAGTCAAGTGGGAGCAAAAATCTTAACGCAAACTCCACTCCAAGATTTGGTCAAGCAACTGGTGTTGAAACACCAAAGTTTAAATCGATAAATCCCAACCTGAACAGGAAAATCCAGTGCAGAGAATGTGAAGGTTTTGGACACATACAAGCTGAGTGTGCCAATACGCTTAAAAGACAAGGAAAATCGTATGCCACAACCTGGAGTGATGATGACGTAGGAGATGATGTTAAGGATGGAGAGGAGTATACAAATCATGTTGCTTTCGGTGTGTCAATGGTGGAGTTGGAAGACACTTTTGAGGATGGTCTCGGTGTGCTGAATGAAGATGAGAGTGGTAGCTCAGATGAAGAGGCTAGGAGCATTAGTGATGATGACATTCGCAAGGAAAGTATGGAGATGTACAAGATGTGGTTAAAAGTGGCGGATGAGAACAAAGAGCTCAAGTTTGAGTGAAAAAGCTAAAGTGAGCGAACTTGAAAAAGAAAAGGCAATTGGTGAACTGGAAAAAATCAAGAAGGAATTTGCTGAAGTGGCGCAACGAGCAGAGGCAGCAGAACAAGCTATCAGACGTCTCAATACAGGGAAAGCTAAGCTCGAAGACTGTCTAAGAATGGGACAGACGACCAAATACGGAATTGGTTATAAAGGATCAATAAATTTGTGGAGAAACAAGGCAGATCAAGGCGCACCAGCCCCAAGAATAATCGAGAAGAATTTTTCTACCAAGAGGATCAGACGATGCGGATACTGTGGAGGTCTAGGGCATGTCAGGAATAGGTGTTTTAAGCTTCTTAGGACACTGTCTGTTAACACAGCAGATCGGAGTTTCAACACCATGCCAGGATATGATATGAGGCATCGACTTAACACTGGAGAATACAGAACCGGATTTCTGAACACACGTGTCAATCAAAGTCCGCATCACATCACTCGACCAGTAAGCCAGGTATGGGTTCAAAAATCTCAAGATGTTTGTCTTTCAAGTTTCGCCTGTTTTGGGGCACATACAGGAAACTCCTGGTATTTCGATAGTTCGTGCTCAAGGAATATGAATGGAGTACCTGAATTTCTTCAAAAATTCAAACCTGGATTTGGTGGCCATGTTAGATTTGATGATGGGAAGCGCAGTAGAATAATCGGCAAAGGTGAGTTAGCCATCAAAGGGCTTCCTGTGTTCCAAGATGTATTACTGGTGGAAGGTCTGAAAGCTAACCTGTTGAGCATTAGCCATATATGTGACAATGAAATGACGGTGTTTTTCGACAAGGAGAAATGTGTAGTCAACCATGGAACTGAAGTATTCACTAGATCTAGATCAATGGATAACTGTTATTTGCTCGACCAAGACGTCACATGCTTCAACTCGAAAAAGGAAATCAGTACTCTGTGGCACAGAAAATTGGGACACATAAATTATAAATCCTTAGCTTGTATTTCCAGACTAAATGTAGTCATAGGTATTCCCGAAATTAGTGACAATAAGGATTAGTTTGCGGATCGTGTAAAGAAGGAAAGCAAAATCGGATACCACACCATGCCGTAAATGATGTTTCAACGTCAAGACTTTTGGAGCTACTACATATGGACTTGATGGGGCCAGTCAATACCCCAAGTGTGGCAGGAAAGAAGTATATTTTCGTCTGTGTAGATGACTTCTCGAGGTATACGTAGGTATCATTTCTCAAAGAGAAGTTAGAGGATGCTGATATTTTCAAGAACTTGGCGCACAAGCTACATGTAGAAAAAGGAACCACTCAAGTAAGAATTGCACGTATCAGGAGTGACCATGGAAAAGAATTTGAAAATTCTAAGTTTCATGACATCTGCGAGACACTTGGTATACACCACGAGTTCTCTGCCCCCATAACTCCTCAACAAAATGGTATAGTAGAAAGAAAGAATCGAACACTGCAGGAAATGGCACGAGCAATGTTAGCCGAGAAGAAAATTAATGCTAGATACTGGGCTGAGGCTGTACACACTGCATGCTACACCATCAACAGAGTATATCTGCGTCCGTTTACTGAGAAGACACCATATGAGATCTGGAAAGGGAAGAAACCAGATGTGTCGTATCTTCATGTCTTTGGGAGTAAGTGCTATATTCTGAAGGACCGAGAGCCTTTAGCTAAATTCGAATCTAGAAGTGATATCGGTGTATTCTTGGGTTATTCTCCTACCAGTCGAGCTTACCGAGTGTTTAATCAACGCTCTGGAACAGTTATGGAGTCTATTAATGTGGTTGTTGATGATTCAGAAGAAGACATTGTTGGTGAAAGTGATATCCTCGAACCAGTGAACCCTACTGGTGTTGAAACACCAGCATCGTCAACTGGTGTTGAAACTCCGGAAACTGGAACAGGTGAATCTGAACAAAATCCAGCTAGACATATGCACTTAAGGGATCAACCACGGGAGAATTACAGAGAATTGGCAGGACTATCATGTTTCATCTCTCTTACTGAGCCAAAAAATTACAAAGAAGCTCTGCTCGATGAGTATTGGATTTCAGCAATGCAAGAAGAATTTCAGCAATTCGAGAGAAACAATGTTCGGTATCTTACCCCACGACCTGCTAATGTGAATGTGATTGGAACCAAGTGGATTTTTAAGAACAAATCTGATGCGGATGCTAACGTCACAAGAAATAAAGCGCGACTAGTTGCTCAAGGGTACACTCAAGTAGAAGGGGTTGATTTTGATGAAACTTTTACACCTGTAGCCAGATTGGAGTCGATCAGACTGATGTTGGCAGTGTCCTGCATTCTGGACTTTACTCTTTATCAGATGGATGTCAAGAGTGCATTCCTGAATGGCCTAGTAAAGGAGGAAGTTTACGTGGAGCAACCTAAGGGGTTTGAAGACCCACATTTTCCTAATCATGTCTATCGGTTGAATAACGCATTGTATGGACTCAAGTAGGCACCTCGTGCATGGTATGAGCGACTGACAACCTTTCTGATTCAGAAGGGATATCGTCGAGGGGGAGTGGACCGTACACTGTTCATGCTGCATAAGGGGACAAACATTCTGATCGCACAGATTTATGTGGATGATATTGTTTTTTGGATCTACCTCTTCAGTATTGGTAAAGGAGTTTATTGACTTAATGACTAAGGAGTTCGAAATGAGTAGTAGGCAAATTGTCATATTTTTTGGGATTACAGGTTACTCAGGAGAAGAATGGTCTTTTCATCAACCAACAGAAATATGCTGAAAACTTGATCAAAAGATTTGGACTTACAAGTGCAAAGACAGTACGCACTCCAATGGCTACCACCGACAAGCTTACAAAAGATGAACTGGGTCAAAGTGTTGACCAAAAATTGTACAGGAGTATGATTGGCAGCCTGTTGTATTTAACTGCAAGTAGACCAGACATCTGTTTGAGTGTTGGTATCTGTGCCCGCTACCAAGCTAATCCAAAGGAATCACATATGTCAGCTGTGAAAAGGATTATTCGGTATATAAGTGGAACGGTGGAGTATGGAGTATGGTTTTCTCGGAACAAGGATTCGCAGTTGGTAGGGTTCAGTGACTCTGACTGGGCCGGGAATGCTGATGATCGTAAGAGTACCACTGGTGGGTGCTTCTTTGCTGGATCAAATCTGGTCAGCTGTTACAGTAAAAAGCAGAATTCTATATCATTGTCTACGGCTGAAGCAGAATACTTAGCTGCTGGGAGTTGTTGTGTGCAGCTATTATGGATGAAGCAGATGATGAGAGACTATGGGTTCAATGATGTGAGTTTGACAGTCCTATGTGATAATAAAAGCGCCATTGATATTTCCAGGAATCCTGTGCAACACTCTAGGACAAAGCACATCGATATCCGACATCATTTTATTAGGGACTTGGTTGAAAAAGGAGAAGTCACAGTCCAGTATGTACCGACATCAGAACAACTGGCTGATATCTTTACAAAACCTCTGGATAGTGAGACTTTTGAAGGCCTCAGACAGCACTTGGGTGTCTGTCGAATGTAAGGTACCCTGATTTATCCATTCTGTTGTATTATTTATTTTTTTCCCTTTTAAATATAGTAAAAAAATAGAAATATCGAAAATACCAAAAATATGTGAAGTGGTGTTTAAACACCGAGGAATATCATGGGGAGTAGACCAGAAGGGCTGAACTTGGGCCAGAGATGTGTGAGAATGGGCTTGACTTTGTCAGAACCCAGTAGAAAGAGAAGTGTGATGGTTCTGGTTTTCTAAAAAGGTGTGTGAAAGTGACAAGTGTAGAATTCCCACAAAAATTCAATTTCTCGTCGACTGTTCATCTTCCACAGAACAGAGCTCGCGCGACTGCCTCTCCAGAAACCAGAAATTTTTCAAAAACCCTCAGATTTTGTAACCCACTCAAAAACCCCTTGACAATGGTGAGTCCCACATTCCAGAAATTGGTCCGAGATTTTGTCACTGTGCGGGTGCCTGAAAATCCGTGAATTGAAGAGCTCGACTCCGATGTAGACTTGAGTGAGTTATGTGGAGGTCGAGAACAGAGGCTGACCACGTGGGGCGGAGTAAATCGTCGACGACCTAAGGTAAGGTTTGATCATTCCTTCGTTTATGATGGAATTTATTTTTGCTCTGTTCTCGAATTTATAGAATGGATGGTTCAAAACAGAGACTATGTCGACCTTCAAAAATATAAGAATTTGCTTGGCAAGGTTAACGGATTTAACTTAAAGGAATTGTTAACTGGTGGTATAGGAGAAATTCGTGAAATTAGTGATTTTAATGCCACGTTGGTTGGGGTCGATTTTGGAGAACAGTACAAAGTAGGGGATGAAATAGGTCAGTATTTTACTATCTATACAAGAATAGCCTCGCTGCACAGGCCTGTTATTAGGAGCTTAGGGGATGATGCGGTTTCAACCCTGGGTAACAGTGGTTAAATCCACTGACTTTGCCAGAGCAAGTGGCAAAGAGGTAGAGTGCTTTAATGGGTCTATGTTCCTGCTTCAAGAATTGTTGAGATGATTGCCTGTTCCAATGATAGAGAGTAGTGATAGCGAAGAGGAGACAGTACGTGCAGGGGGGGCCATTGAAGGTGAGATAGTTTCTGAGAATGCCCCTGTGATGAGTGAGACTCTGTCGGAATTTTTGAAATTAGATTCTGAGAATGAAGATGATGAGAATATTGCTGTGGAGGGTTTAGAAGGTGCTGATGTGCCTGGTACTGGTATTCTAACACCAGTTGTGAACCTGGCTGAGAGGGAGCAAACTCCTGAGGGTCCTGGTGTTGGGGTTGAAACACCACCAGACCCGTGGACTCAAGAGGAAAAGTAAGGAGGTGGGTGTTGAAACACCACCAGAGTCTGGGGAAATACCTAACACTCAGAGGTCAAAGAAGGCCAGGGATAGTGTGGCCTCAGCTTCCAAGGGTGTTCGAAGATCGAAGCGGTGCAAAGATAAGAATATGGACACAAGTGAAGACAGTGATGAGCCGATTGGGTTGAAACTGAAGAAGTTACGTGCTGACCGTTGGCAGAAACCAATTGAGACAATGGAGTCTCATGCACCACCAGCACCTGCAGTTAGTGGAGCAATTAGCACTGAGTTTTATGATGAAGCTAGCCGAGAAAAATGGGAGTTCATCTGTGGCAGAAAAATACTGGCAGAAAGGCCAGCTGATTCCGAGAAATATAGAGATTGTGGATTCACGGATTATTTACAACATCTCAAAGTTTTGAAAGCTGCTACATGTTTTGGTGATTATAACAAGCAGATTGTGTTGGAATTTTATTCAAATCTGAAAGAGGAGTGTGAAGATGAAGATTCCCCTTGGTTCCATAGGGTGTATGTGCGAGGGGAAGTTGTTGAGTTCTCCCCAGAGTCAGTGAATAAATGTCTGAGGCGTGGCACTTCCAGGAATGATCAGTCGGTGTTCAAACACCGGATGCCAGAAAAGTTTGATGAAGTGGCAGTGGAGCTTACCGGTGGAGTGGAGAGTACATGGCCAGTGACTGGTAGACAGCAGATACCTGCATCCAATCTCACCTCCAGGTATTATTGCTTGTATATGGTAGCAGTACACAATTGGATTCCTTCAATCAATAATACAAGTGTCACCAAAGAAATGGCTACACTCCTATATAACCTGGGAGCAAGGCACAAGGTCAATATGGGAAGACTGGTGTTTAACGATATCATGGACTGTGCTCGGAAGACTAGGAAGGAAGCATTGGTACATCCATGTGTCATCACAATGGTGCTGCAAAAAGGGGGTGCAGCCACAAGGGAGTCTGATGAATTGATTTTTACTCAAACCTTAAGGCCGACCCTCAGAACATTAAGTGGTAGAATTGTAAAGGATTTACCCTGGACACCTCCGGAAACAGCGTGCTCGGATGCTGGTGCGGTTCGGTTGAGAGCTATTGAGGCAAGAGCAGCAGTGTGTCAAGAATTGCTTGAATGCCATCAGGCTTCTATAGTGAAGATTAAGGGGGAGTTGGCTGCATTGGAGGCTGAGCGTGGTGATTTGCTGGCTGCAGCAACTCAGGATGCTGATGGTTCAGATGCTGATGGTTCAGAGGATGGTGGCTCAGAGGATGATGATGGTGTGGATGAGTCTGATGACAATAGGGAATAAATGGTGTTCTTGACATATTAATGAATTCAGGGGGAGAAATTTGGAGATTTGGATATTTTTAGTAGTTGTTGAATGATTTAACTTGGACGGATTTTGATTGATTTTTTTATGACATGTTATTCATTTTGTTTATGCTGTCTGTGTGCTGTTGAATTCACAAATATGCCAAGGGGGAGATTGTAAAGTCCTCTGGAGTTGGACTTAGTTGTGGCATATTGTTTGAACTTATGATGTGGTGTTTTAACACCATTGCGGTCAAGCTTTTCAGACAGCAGGTTTCTAGCCACGAATTATGGATTATAATCATGCGATCAGATCAGAATATTGTGAAGATTAGTATGTGATTTCGTGGCAATCTATTTCTGGTAAACGAATATTCCTTGTAATAGTTAGGAATTGATTAAGTAGTTTATTTATGGTACAAGTCCTATTGATAAAGGATTGTCTATTTAAATACCAGATTAGAATTAGATCTTTCCTGATTCTAGAAGTCTATTCTTGGTAGAGTTAGACAAGGAAAGAGTTGTGTACAAGGCAGGATTGCGAAGATGATAAAAGGAAGAAGATACAACGCAATCAGGAAGCGACCAAGAAATCATCTCTACATGAGAAGTGTTGGAGCGATCTGCCTGTGGTGTTTGGAGAAGTGTTGATTCATCCGACCAAGTTCGTAAAGATCAGAAATAAGGAAGCCTTAATTCCTCGGGAGGAGGAGATCCAGGGAGACGTGTTGTTCGTGGGGGTTCAACAACTTAGGATCGGCAGTGAGGGAATCTCACGACATTCAATCATAGGTTAGCAATGGATTAGTATTCAAGTTAAGCTTCTTGTACTAAAGACTACTTTCTAGTGGATGGTTTCTGATCTGGGCAAGGCCCCGCAGACGTAGGTATAATTGCACCGAACTGCGTAACCAAGTTGTGTGTGCACTGCTTATTTTATTTCGTGTTTTAACACCAAACGTTAAACAACTTGGCATAAAAGTATAGACTTTAGGTGAAACAGAATTTCACTTTCAACGCTCTCAGAGCCCTTCTCGCTAAATGGCCTCTGTAAATACGGCGGCGTTGGTCATCGGCGATGCCTCTCCTCCACCGCGGCTGGTGGTAAAAATACAATCCCCGGCTCTTGTAACCACCACCGATTGAGCATGATTTGTTAGTAATATTTCACGTTGCGGCGATAGAATATGATCATCGGCGGACGGAGTCTTCTGAATCTTCATGGCGGCAGCATTCGCCGTTAATGCTTCTCCTCTGCCCGCCTTAGTGAAACTATCTCTGGCTCTGGCTACCTCCGTGCAGCCTCCACTATAGATGCGGTGGGCGGAGTCAGCCGCAACTATGGCAGCAACCACCTTAGGAGCCAAATGATGATGGTTACTGGCCGGAATTTTGACCGCCGGGGCTCTCTGTTTCTTTTCATTACATGGAGAGGAATTTTGAACATTCTTCTTTGCTTTTTTAAAACCAAATATGCACGTTGTCATCTTCGCAAACCATTTACTAGCTACGCATGATAAGATCTGGGATTAATTATTGACCGGATACCATCTCCTCTGAAATTTTGTTGTGTGCTGTTACGAACCCTGCTTCTGTTGTTGGTTTTCCCGGCGCCATTGTCGTGTTCCAGTCAATTCCAATTTCTACCATGCATTTGATGGTCCGGCTTTGGTTCTCCACCCGAAGCATCACCGGAGCCTGGTCAACGCTAGTACTCTCTTCATTGGCCTGATACGCATCCCTCTCCCCTCTCTGCTCCAATTATGTTGGCCAGAGGTGGGGCAACGGGTGGGCGTTTGTGGAGGAGGTGGGTGCTTGTGGAGGGGGAGGCAGTGGTTATAGGCAGTGGTGGCGGGAGATGGTGGTTGTGGTGGCCGGATCTGGCGGTGGTCGTAGGTTATGGTAATTGGAGTTGGTGGTTGTGGTGGCCGGATGTGGCGACCGGTGCTGGTTTGGTGGTGGTGACCTATGGTTGGGGTGAGAGGGGTATGATGATGAAGAAGAAAAGGGTAGTATGGGAAATGAATATTCAGCTTTGGTCCAAAGGGTATTTTGGTCATTTTTGTCAGTCAATGGCCAAAAATGACCAGTCAATGCTGGAATAGTTGATTTAGGGTTATATTTGCACTTATGTATAATAGTTAGGGTTACATTTGCACTAAAAATTATCTCTAGGTTATATCTCCACTTTCTCAATTATGTAGGGTTATATCTGCATATTACCCATGATACAAATATGGAATTGCTATGTTGAAACATCAAAGAATGAATTATCAAGATTTATGGAAGTCTACGAAGAAATCAGAGAAGAAAATATTTCGTTCATGGAGTTTAAATTCAGAATATATCAATGCCTATATTTATGGGATTTGACTGGATTTATGGAAATTGAAATTGATGTGATAAATATTCTTTCAAATGAGATATGAACGAGATACATTAATTCATTTATTTAAGGGATTAGATTTGATGATTCCTATCTCTACGGGATTTGATTGTAGTCAGAATATTATGTGGAGATGGAATTATATTTTCACATGACTTCATGCGTATCAGAATTGGAGATGGAATAAACTTCATGTGTACAAGACTTTCTATGTTGTAACATACGGAAAATGGAAGCCTAAAAAGATTTAACCGATGACAAGAATATTGCGTGATATTGATTTATGAAGATTGTATATTCATCAATATTATTTTAGGCATGTGGTAGAAGCATACTGAATTTATGGAAAATCCCTATAATTATGGAAAAAGATTTATGGGTTGTTTGAGATAAGGAAAATCCTTTTATGTGATTTGGATATGCTTCAGAAGCAAATAAGGAATACGAATATTATGGAGATAATTATGGAGAGTTCTGATATGCTCATGGACTATATAAAGAGGACATCACAGCTGCATTATACTCACAGACTTAATAGAAAAAACCTGCATACAGATTTTATATCTTTCGAGAGTACTGCGAGAACCAAAATTCATATGTTCCAACATACATAACCTGTTGTTCAAAGTTCAGAATCGTATACCTTAATTACTCATGAGGAGGAGATCCAGCGTCTACAAGTTTCGAGGTCAGAGAGAGTCTGATCAAGGCGGATTCATAGCAAGGGGAGCTTGCAGAATTCACGTTATAGTTAGACAAGATAAGTATAATTGTATGGTGTACTCTGTACTGTATCTTTCTGATTAGTGGATTCATTCTGAACTGGGCAAGACCTCGCAGATGTAGGTGGATTTCAACGAACTACATAACCAAGTCTCGTGTCTTTATGTTTTACTTTATTGCATACTTGGTTAGATAGTTCATGTTGGAACATAGTAGTAATAATTAAGTCAATTCGGTAAAACCAAATTTCAATAATATATTAAATGAAGAAACTTAACTCGATCTGACATATATGTGTTTTACGTAGAAAATAATAATAATTGTTGTATAGAAATAACTCCTGTGTCTCGGCCATCACAATTGGAAGGAACAAATTACAACTACTGGAAGGCTCAAATGCGGGTGTTCATAAATTCACTGGATGAATCAACATGGCGCTTTGTTGAAACTGAATGGAGTCCTCCTACTAAAGATGTTGAAACTAGTTCAAAGGAGAAAGAAGGAGAATCGAGTACGAAGAAACAGTTCAAAGGAGAAAGAAGGAGAATCGAGTACGAAGAAACAGAAACTCAAAGACAAGTCTACATGGACTCCAGGTGAACTAAAGGTTTTATTGGAAAATTCAAAGGTGTTAAATGCTATCTTCATAGTGGTGGATGAAAATCAATTTATAATTATCTCAATATGCCACCAAGCAAATAAAGCTTAGGATATCTTGTAAACTGTTCATGAAGGAACAAGTCATGTACGTGAATCTAAACTGCAGATGTTTGGCTACAAAGTTCAAGGAACTGAATATGGAGGAGTATGATACTATTGCCTATGTTCAATGAAAACTCACAGACATCTCCAATATGGGCTATTAACTTGGGAAAGTTTACAAGGAAACAAAATTGGTGAAAAAAACTTTGAGATCTCTTCCTAAAAGATTTTCTATGAAAGTAGCAGGAATAGAAGAAGCAAGAGATGTAGCTACCATGACCTTAGATGAACTAATGAGATCGCTACATACCTATGAGATGGCAATGCAACAGCCTGCAAAGAAAGTCCATAAGGAGTTGTCCTTCAAAACCTCGTCATCAAGGGTCATCCATGAATCTGACAGTGATGATGGAATTGAAGAACTTTCTCTTATCACTAAGAATTTCTCAAGAATGCTGAAGAAGGTGGTAAACAAGAAATCACAAGAAAGATTTGATAGAAATGGACCTCGAGCACAAGACCTTGGGAATATTCGTGAAACGTGATTGGAACAAGGAAACCAGCAGTTCGCTAGAAATCAAGGTGGTGAAGTAAAGGAGTCTAGAAGAATTCAATGTAGAGAATGTGAAGGATATAGGCACATCTAGGCTGAATGTGCTAATACCCGAAAGAAGCGAGGAAAATCATACACCACCTCATGGAGTGAAGATGAAGAAGATGACGAAGAGGAACTTACAAGCAATTATATGCCATTTGGAGTAAAAGTTCACGGTGGATCAGATGATGTATGTTCCAACATGTCAAAGAAAAATAAGGATGTATGTTCCAACACAGGTTTCAATGATACTTCCAGTGATGAGGAAGAACAAATTGTGAGTGATGAAGAGATCTGCACTGCATATGAAAAAATGTACGGCATGTGGCTAAAAGTAATTGATACAAACAAATCATTGAAGGAAGAGAAAAATCAACTTGCTGAGAATGAGAAGGAGTTGCTAGTTTTAGTTGTTGAACTCAGAAGAGAGAATGAAGAGTTAGAGTTAAATCTAAGCTCAACAACTAAGAGAGCTGAGATGGCCGAATCACCTATTACCAAGTTAAACACTGGTAAGGCAAAACTTGATGACATTCTGACTACGGGAAAGAACTTTGGAGATCGACAAGAAATCGAGTATGACAACTCACCAGGTGGCACATTCAATCTCAAGTTGAACATTCAGGAGATTAAAAGAAAGTTTATCAAGACTCGTCAGAGAAAACCTCTCATCTGTAGTTACTGCATGTATCAAGGTCATACAGAGGAACAATGCTTAAACCTGCTCAGGGATATCATGACTGGATGACAATTATCGGTATGTTCCAACATAGACGATGTCCAACGATCAAGGATGGTCAGGAAAATATGGGTTATTAAATGCACTAGTACTTTTCTTGTTGCGCATACTTCTCTAATAACACATTCTAGATACTTGTAGTACTTTGATAGTGGTTGCTCTTGCCACATGACTCGAACTCAGGAATTTCTAACAAACATAAAACCATATAATGATGGTCTTGTTACGTTTGGCGATGGAAAGAAGAGTCGAGTGGTTGGAAAAGGTGAACTGCATATTGAAGGATTTCCCGTATTCACTAGTGTTCTATTGGTGGAAGATCTAAAGGCTAATCTCCTAAGTATCAACCATATGTGTAATGATAACATGACCGTGGAATTCTATAAAGAGAAGTGCATAGTGAAACATGGCCACACCAAAGTGGTTACTGGTATTCGGTCATCAGACAAATGTTACTTGTTGGAACAAGAAGTGAACTGCTTGAATGAGGTAGATCTCTCGGGTGAACATGTTCCAACATCAGATGATTTCTCAGATCAGGGGCGAAATGACGTTGGAACATCAGATGAGGTAGATCTTAGAGATGAAGCTAATGACTCTTATAACTTCAGCGATGTTGGAACACTGTCCTTCCCAGAATTATCACATGTTCCAATATCAGTGCTGGCTGAATCAAGCATAAGAAGGACTCGATCGATCCCTCAGCTTAATCATAGGGAACTTGCTTGTCTACAATATTTTCTCTCCCTCATTAAACCTAAGAATTATAAGAAGCCTCTACTCAGTGTTCTAAACGGCGGCGCCTAGGCGGTCCTAGGCGGCGGCTAGGCGCTAGGCGCCACCAAAATGCCCGGAATAGGGGCTAGTCGGCAACACTAGGCGTTTTCGCCTCTGGGCGGCGCTCAGACCCGCCCAGACCCGCCTAATCGGGTCTAGGCGCTAATCGGGTCTGGGCGGTTTGGTTTGGTTTTTTGTTTTTTTTTAAAATTTTCCCAAGCCGCAGCTTCAGTTTTTTTCTTTTCTCCCAATTCAAACCCGCTTCAGTTTTTTTCTTTTCTCCCAATTCAAACCCACTTCAGTTTTCCCAAACCCGCAGCCGATCGACCTTCGTCGCCTTCATCAGCTCGTTTCCTCACCTTCATCAGCTCGTGACCTCACCGTCTTCGTCGCCTCGCCGTTTTCGTCACGTCAGTTGGACTGTCGAACCAGCAGCAGCAACGTCAACGTCACCTCGCCGTCGCCGAAGCAAACTACCGGCCACCGTCGAGGTGTCGACGCCTCCCTCTCTCTGCAATGTAAGTCTGTATATTAATCCCTAAATGCCGCTTGTTTTCATTGGTTTGTGCCAATTGATTTGTGCTGATTTGTGCTGTAAATTTGTGCTGATTTATGGATGATTTGTGCTGATTTGTGCTGATTTGTGCTGTAAATTTGTGCTGATTTGTGCTGATTTGTGCTGATTTGTGCGGATTTGTGCTGTAAATTTGTGCTGATTTGTGCTGTAAATTATGAATAGAATTATTTGTTGATAGTTGATACAATTCATTAGAAATTTGGAACAATGGAGGGAAGTCAGGGAACTACTTCTTCCACCGCTTCTGCCACCATGTCGGAGACATCTTCTTTGAAGAGAGGTTCGGATGATATAGGGTGGGAATATGGAGAATTGGTTGATCCTAACAACCTAGATAAGTGGAAGTGCAAGTTATGTCCTCATAGGGGTAGTGGGGGAGTAAACCGAATCAAACAACATATTGGCCATGTAAAGGGTAATGTTAAGCCTTGTCCAAGAGCTCCCGAGGAGGCTAGAGCAAGGTGCAAAAAAGCTTTAGATGAAATTGAGGCGAAGAAGAAACAAAAGCTCAATGATGAAAAGGAATTAAGGAATGAAGTTCATAGGGTCATTCTTCATAATCATGATGATGAAGTTCAAGAAATTGAAGTGAATTTTGAGGGGAGTGGAAAGTCACGCATTCTTGGTCCGATGAATCGTTTTGTGAATCCAATTGACCCGGATTCAACGATGGATACAAGTAAGAAGAGGAGGCAACAAAACCTTAATGATTCACTTTTTAAAGAAAGAACTCGTCAAGTGGATCAATTCTTGGCAAGGTGGGTTTACGAATCCGGCATTCCTTTTCATGCGGTTGACAATGATAGCTTCAAGAGATTGATGGAAGCGGTTGGAACATTTGGTCCGGGCTATCGCCCTCCAAGCCAATATCAATTGAGGGAACCATTGTTGAAAGGGGAGGTTGAGAGGAGAAAAAGTTTGATGAAGAAGCAAGAAGAAGAATGGGCTTTGAATGGTTGTTCAATTATGACCGATGCTTGGAGTGATCGAAAGAGAAGAAGTATCATGAATCTTTGTGTAAATTGTAAAGAAGGTACAACTTTTCTATCCTCTAAGGAAGCATCCGGTGAATCACATACCGGTGCTTATATCTTTGAATATGTGGACAAATGTGTTGAAGACATTGGGCAAGAAAAAGTGGTTCAAGTGGTGACGGACAATGCTTCTAACAATATGTTGGCAAGAGACTTGATGAAGGTGAAAAGGCCAAATATCTTTTGGAGCTCAAGTGCTACTCACACTTTCAATCTTATGCTTCAAGGAATTGGAAATCTTTCAAAGTTTAAAGGAGTGATTGAAAAGGCAAAGAGTTTCACCATTTACATGTATTCTCATCACAAGACTTTAGATTTGTTGAGAAAGTTTACTAAACAACGGGATATAGTAAGGCCGGGAGTTACAAGGTTTGCTTCCGCTTTTCTCACTTTGCAAAGTTTGATGAATAAAAAGAAAGAGATAGTAGCTATGGTGACTAGTGATGAATGGAGTGCAACTAAACATTCAAAAACTCAAAAGGGGAAGGCGGCGGTGGCTATAGCACATAGCATAGCTTTTTGGAGAGGAGTGGACTTTTGCTTACAAGTGTTTAGTCCTTTAGTGAAGGTCCTTCGACTTGTTGATGGAGATAGGAAGCCTACAATGGGATTTGCGTATGGAGAGATACTCAAAGCCAAAGAGGAGATTCAAAAGGTGTACAATCACAATGAAGCCCAATGTCGTCCAATTCTTGACATTATTGAAACAAAAGCAAGAGACCGCCTTGATAGTACATTGCATCTAGCTTCCTATATTTTGAATCCTTATTATTCATACAATAACAAGGATATCACTAATGATGAGTTTGTTATGAATGGGTTTTTGACTTGTGTTGAGGTCATGCTCCCTCGAGAGCTTCATCACTTGGTGATAAATGTTGAATGGCCTAAGTTTATAAAGAAAGAAGGGTTATTTGGAAGAGTGATGGCTATGGAAGGATGCAAAAACAATGATGAGAACTATGATCCGGGTAATGTTTTATTTTAATTCATGTTAAGTAAATAAGATTACTTGTTTGAAATGTGTTTCTCGTTTAGTTTTGTTTTTGACTTTTTTCATAGATGTTTAACATAAATGGTTTTTTGTATGTTTTTGGCTTTCACTTTTTGAATTGAAGTAATTCTTTGTCTCTTTGTTATATTTGATATAGTTTCATGGTGGAGTATCTATGGAAATGGTGTGCCAAACTTGCAAAAAATGGCTAAAAGGATACTTTCATTAACTTCAAGTGCGTCGGGATGTGAAAGAAATTGGAGCACATTTGAAGGGGTATGTAATATTTGCTATTCATTCATTTCTTTCTATTGTAGTTGCTATATATTTCAAAGAAAATACATTGATTCTATAATAACTTGATTGAATAGATATTTAATAACTTTCTATAACTTTGCTCATTTTAACTCTTCAAAACTTTGAGTAAATTAATTTCCCACATCATGTTTGGGTAATATGCAAACATATTGTAGTCTTTATTGTTTGTGATGGAAGACCTTGTTTAAAGTTGAAATGTTGTTATATCTCAAAGTTTCAATTTTAATCATTTCATTATATTACTTCTATTTAGATCCATACAAAGAAGAGGAATAGGCTTGATACGAAAAGGTTGAACAACTTGGTCTATGTTCAATTCAATGCCAAGATTATGAACAAGAAGCAAAGAGAGAAAGTGAAGGACATAGATGTGCTTCTTTCTAATGAATCTACCATGGTTCAAGGATGGATTGTTGAGGGTGGTGATGATGATGTTGTTAATGAAGATGGTGAAGCGATGGATATGGATGGAGATGGATTGGAACAAGGTCTTGGCATGGAGTTGAGAAGAAGTTCTAGAATTCAAGAGGTTAGAGAATTACATGAAGATGATTTTGAATCGGATGAGGAGGAGGAAGTAGATGAGATGACTTATGACTTTGAGTCCGATAACGATGAAGTGCAAGAGATAAATGGTGAAGAAGAATTTGAAATGTCATAGGCCGCTATGTGTGAATTGTATTTGGTACTTTTTTATTTTGTCTAACTTTTAATTTTGGCCTATGGCTATGTGTGGATTCACTACTCACTAGTTTGTATTTGGTAATTTTTGCCACGTGCCTCAAACTTTGTAAGCTTGTATGGATTTCATTTTTCAACTCCAAGATAATATTTCGACAATATATATATATATATATAATATATTCATTTGTGTCGTTTATCATGAAATTTTCGTTCTTGTATTGTATCATTTGTATGTAATATAAGTTATTGTGACTTGGGAAATAGGTTTTTATTTTATTTTTAAATATAATTTGTATTATTTTATTAATTATATATAAAAAATAATTAAATAATACAAATCCGCCTAGACCGATTAATCCCCGATTAATCCCCTAGGCGCTAGGCCCCAGCAAACCGCCCGACTAGCGCCTAGCGATTTTTAGACCACTGCCTCTACTTGATGAGTATTGGGTTGCGGCAATGCAAGAAGAACTTGGGCATTTCAAACATAATGATAATAAAGCAAGGTGAGTTGCTCAGGACTACACTCAGGATGAAGGAGTTGATTTTGATGAGACATTCACACTAGTTGCTAGGTTAGAATCTATTCGCATTCTCCTTGATATGACTTGCACTATGAATTTATGATGTGCCAAAAAGTTATCAAAAGTGCTCCCCTACATGGTGTGGTTAATGAGGAAGTATATAATCGACTCAAGATAGGTTTACAAGGATCAAAACAAGCACCAAGAGTTTGGTATGAACGACTCGCTTTCTTTCCTATTTAGAAAGCTTATTGTCGATGGGAAGTAGATCACACCTTAATTTTTTTTTGGATATGGTCTTCAGGTCTACTTCACCATCCTTGGTACAAGATAGTGTGACTTTGATGCTAGCCAAATTTGAGATGATTATGGTGGGAGTATTTGAGAGATTTCAGGTTAATCTTAAGGAATCTCACTTGAAGACAGTCAAAAGGATAATTCAATATGTTAGTGGGACTTCTAGGAATGGAATATGGTATTCTAAGAATCAAGACTCTCATCTAGTTGGTTATGGTGATTTTGATTGGGGTGGTAATGCAAATGATCGTAAAAGCACCACATGTGGATGTTTATTTTCCAGTGGAAGTTGTTGTGCACAATTATTTTGGATGAAACAAATGTTTAGTGATTATAGAATTAATGAAGGACTTCTAATGAAGTTATATGGAAACAAAAGTGCTATTGGCATCTCAAAGAATCCTGGACATCTCAAAAGGGCTTCTAAGACATCATTTTATTCGAGATTTGGTTGAGAGGATAGAAGTGGAAGCTGACTATGTTCCAACATTTGAGTAATTTACATATATTTTCACAAATCCATTAGACACCATCACGTTTGAGCTCCTCAGACAACACTTAGGTGTTTGTCAGATTTGAGGTATTTTCCTAAAGTTTTATTTAGATGTGGAATTTTTGTCTATTTAGTTTGTGTACAGAAAATTAGAAAAACACAAAAAAAAATTAGACAGAAGAAAAAGTGAACAAAAATAGAAGTTGTGGAGACATGTTGGAAGTTGGTGTTGAAGACATTATGGTGATTGATGTGATGACAAGTTGGTGAAAAGATAATGGTCGAATATATCGGAGAGATGGCTCTTCCTAGTATTCTAGTTTAGGATGATAAGGAGTTGGAAGGCAGTGATGTTGATCATGTTCCAACACAGAGTATGGAGACAGGTTGAGAAAATATGGACCTGGAAATAGATGGTTCAGGTGTGATTAGATATTTAAATGCTCAAACATCAGTAAATGTGGCTGAAGAAAATCATGATCTAGGTGGTGATCAAGTTTATGTTCCAACACCAAACATGGAGATAGGGTGAGAAAGTACTGATGGAGTGAAGGAAGTTGAGCATGTGATTTTCCAACGGCGATACAGACTGAGGGTATTAGTTCTGAAGCAATGAAAGGATCTGATGTTTCAACATCAGAGAAAGCGAGTGAAGCTGATAACTGCTATGTTCTAACATCAGTGACTGGTGTTCCAACATAAGTTGAGCAGATTATTGAAGGCATTACTGATCAAACTACCATGAGAGATATGATATTGTATGTCAAAGGAGGATTTTAGTCGAGAGGACAACTGATCTGGGTGCATGTGAGGAGTGTGAATTTATTTCCTACATGGACTATTTGGGTTTCAAAACTGCTGCCTCAATCTACAAGGAGTACAACCGAGAGATTGCAGTAGAATTTTATCAAACTTTATGGGAGACAACATTGATCCAGATTTTGAGTGGTACAACAGAGTTTACATCAGAGGCAATGTAATGAGATTTTCTTGAAGACAGATCAATCGATGACTTTAACTACTTACCCTCAAGGATTTAGAAACTATATATGCTGAGGACTTTGCACTAAAGGACAATGTCAAGAATTACTGGAGGATTTCAGTCCCAGTGGCTACTCAAGGGAACGCTACTGCATCTAGCTTGACTACTAGGTATTTCTGTCTATTCCAAATTGCTGTAAAATGTTGGATTCTCTCTTGAGATACTATAGCTGTTACTCGAGAAACGGCCAAACAAGAGGACATTTGATCAAAGATATGTGCATGATAGAATCCTGAGGCTACAACTTCTAATGTTAATGAGAAGAATGCATAATTAGAGGCACATATAGCTGCTCCTGAAGAGGTTTGAAGGTTTTGATGTGGCTATGTTTCGATATATGCCAGATATTTGTTTCAGGGGGAGCTATGTATATTGGCAATCTGTGTCTATTGACTTTGGCATGTTTATGGTAACAAGAGGGGATATTTTGGATTTCTTGGATGACTTTATTAACTCCGTTGGATTGATGTTCCAACATGCATATTATTCCTGGATGTTCATGGAATCTGGAATTCAGGGGGAGACGTTATGTTTCTATGTTCCAACATCCAAAGTGGTTTTCAAGGTTGATGTTCGTATTTGCATAAGCTCTGTGTTGAAATGTCAAAAGGTGATTGGTCCACAAAATGCCAAAGGGGGAGATTGTAAAGTCTAGATTTATCTAGTTGGCAATTTGTGGAAATTATACAAATATGGAATTGTTGTGTTGAAACATCAAAGAATAAATGATCGAGATTTATGGAAGTCTGCGAAGAAATCTGAGAAGAAACAATTTTGTTCATAGATTTTAAATCCAGAATATATCAATGCCTAGATTGGACTGGATTTATAGAAATTGGAATTGATGTGATAAATATTCTTTCGAATGAGATATGAACAAGACATATTAATTCCTTTCTTTAAGGGATTAGATTTGATGATTCCTATCTCCAATGGATTTGATTGTAATCAGAATATTATGTGGGGAAGAAATTATATTTGCACACGACTTCATGAGTATCAGAATTGGAGATAGAATAAACTTCATGCGTACAAGACTTTCTATGCTGTAACATACACAAAGATGAAGTCTAAAAGGATTTAACTGATAATAAGAATATTGTGGTGATATTGATTTATGGAATATTGTATATTCAACAATATTATTTTAGGCATGTGGTAGAAGCATATTGGGTTTATGAAAAATTCGTATAATTATGGAAAATGATTTATGGGATGTTTGAGATAAGGAAAATCCTTTTATGTATGAGATTTGGATATGCTTTAGAAGCAGATAAGGAATAGGAATATTATGGAGATAATTATGGAGAGTTTTGATCTGCCCATGGACTATATAAAGAGGACATCACGACTGCATTATACTCACGAATTTAATAGAAAAAATCTACATACATATTTTATATCTTTCGAGAGTATTGCGAGAGCCAGAATTCATATGTTCCAACATACGTAATCTGTTGTTCAAAGTTCAGAATCGTAGACATTAATTCCTCGGGAGGAGGAGATCCAGCATAGACAAGTTTCGAGGTCAGGCGAGTTTGATCAAGGCAGATCGGTATCAAGGGGAGCTTGCAAGATTCACGTTGTAGTTAGACAAGATAAGTAATATTGTATGATGTACTTTATACTGTATCTTTCTGATTAGTGGATTCATTCTGATCTAGGCCTGGCTCCGCAGATGTAGGTAGATTTCACCGAACTGCGTAACCAAGTCTCGTGTCTTTATGCTTTACTTTATTGCATACTTGGTTAGATAGGTTATGTTGGAACATAATATTAATAATTAAGATAATTCGGCAAAACCAAATTTCAATAATATATTGAATGAAGAAAATTAACTCGATCTGACATATATGTGTTTTACGCAGAAAAAAAAATTGTTGTAAGAAATAACTTAATTTATAAAAGATATAGTGATAACAAAAAGAAATACCAATTATTCGAATAAATTGATTATTATTTGATTGAAGTTATGAAATTATGCCTCTTTAAAAATGAAGTATCAAAAATATTCTTAGTTATAAATAATGGTATAAGATAACATTTTAAAACGAATCTTAACATCTAAATAAGTATAATCTCATCTTAAAAGTTATAAAAAAGAAGTTTTTTTTATAATTACTCTACTATTAGTGATCTAATAGGAGACCTACTCATATGAAAATAGTATACTCCATATAAGTATTTTTGTACAGACAAAAAATTTAATTTTATACAACAATACTATCAATCATAAATAATATATTGATAAAATATAAAATAAATATCAATAATTAATCAATAACTATACAATAATGAAAGACTGGTGAACAAGTTATATTCATTAAGCAGAGTGGGCAAAATTCTCTCTGCATACTTGAGAGCTCTAGCAACAGTAACAGCAACAGGTTCCTTTATCCAAACCTTCAGCCAATTTCCAAATTTTTCTCCCTTGTCACCAAACCTAGTACTCAAGCCCAAATCCAAGCTTCTCTCTATTTCATTTCCGCTAGTTTTCAACTTCATACCAACATACCACCCTGCAAATAGCAAAAATACCATTAGTTTTTAACCCTATATATAGGACCTAAGTTAGTAGCAGTGAAGGAATCACAAGGTTAAACAATTTTATGGCGCGCAGAAGACTGGAGGACCACTGGTCGGATGACTCGCAGCAAGGGTCTGAATTCTCGGAGGAATACAGGGATGTCCCACTTGAGGATGATTTCAACAGAGACATGCACAGGCCGGTTCGAAGGGGCCCAGTCCTTGTCAGGGATGTGAAGGACTATAACGAGGGTAGGCACACGTTTGCAAACTCGTTAGTGGGGGTATTTGGTGGACTACCGACAATTTAGTGCGTCTTGGATGCAAGCACACGTTGATGAATTTTGGGGTGGTGGAGTGGAAGTAATGATCAGATCAGGTAAGTTTTATGTATTTTGGTTTGACAGTCGCCCACATATGAATGCATTTTTGCATAATGGGCCAATGGTAGTGGAGGGAGGCCTTCTAGCTTTGCGATGGTGGATGCCAGAAATGCTGCTTTCACATATGCGTGCTACCCACGTCTTGAAGTGGATCAGGATTTATGGTCTCCCATCGGAATACCTGACACCGGATGCAGTTTCTAGGTTTGCAGCAGTGGTTGGGGATGCCGAGGAGGTCGTTTTTGGAGGCCTATCAACAATGGAGAATAGAGACTATGCTAATGTTCGAGTATGGGTTCCAATAAATGAGCCTCTGGTTTCAAGGTTTTTTTTGCAGCTCCGAAGAGGGGGGAGGGCTTGGATGTATATTGGGTATGAGGGAGTCCATAAATTGTGTAGAAGATATGGCGGTCTAGGGCATACAATGCCTTTATGTCGGTTTCAAAGTGATGCAGCCCTGGAGTATTATTTGACAGAAAGATTTGTCAGATTGAGTCGGGAGTTAGGAGTGGTAATTTTCAAGGATAATGCTTCTGAACTCTTCCCTACAATAGTAAGGGTTCACCGGAACTTACCGGCTAGAAGGTTTACCAGAATCCCTCACGACTTTCTTCGAATAAATGAATACAGGTTTCAGGGGGATAGGAGGGACATCCCAGAGGGGTTTCAGTTTCATGAAGATATAATTTTTAGTTGGGAGGAGGTCCAACAGAGGAATATGGAGCAGGATATGGTTGTCGAAAGTCAAAGAAGTCCTATACATGACCGAGGCCTAGCGTCTGCCTCACAAGAGGGTGGTTTTGGCAGTGATGGAGAGGAGGAGATTGCAGGGGAAGACTACAACTCATCTTCCCCAGAAAATTATCCTGACTTTAATATGGATATTGGTTTTATTCCAGAGGTACTGCCAGTGGATTTGTTTGCAGACACATTACAGCAGGTAAATCCGCAGCATCTAGTCTCAAATCTATTTGCTAGTTTTGAAAACGATGATATAGTTTCCATAACTGGGGTACCAACTGAGAATGCCGATCCAGATGTGTTAGCAATGGTGGAGCAGTCCGGGTCTAATTGGGTGCTGACAGTGGTTGCCAATTGGACTTTAGCTGATGATGAAGCTAGTGATAAAGATCCTACCTCCCTTATTTTGGAAACAATCAATGAAGATGGCAAACTCATCCTTCACCCCAATAGAATTCCAATTCAATTCAACGACGACAGGAGGGACCAGTTGCAGGGGAATTTTCCAGACCCAATAAAAAAATTGGAAATTGATCGAGGTGGACAATTGGAATTTGATCGAGGTGGACAACTGGTGCTGGAAGGCCACGGGGAACTGTCAAGGCAATTGTCGATAAGTGATAATTCAGACCCGGAGGAGAAGCCCGCACCACAGGATGCAGATTTGGTAGGTGGGGGGAGATCA
Source organism: Rubia yunnanensis (assembly GCA_037428765.1). Lineage (NCBI taxonomy): Eukaryota > Viridiplantae > Streptophyta > Magnoliopsida > Gentianales > Rubiaceae > Rubia > Rubia yunnanensis. The sequence continues at coordinate 74,455,140 of CM075067.1, forward strand.
GGAATATTCAATGGTTAATTCAATGCTGGATGATATTCTGATAAGGGACATAAAGGAAAGGGTAAGCGCCAGTCTGAGGATCAGGTTGTTGTCAGAAAGAGAAATAAACCTTTGTACTGGAGAAATAGGGGATGTACAGAAGGTGGAGTAAATGGTGAAGGAGAGTGTTCTGCACGAAAGGATGGGGAGCAGCCACAATTTGACTGTTCATAGATAGGAAATAAGGTCAACTTAATGGGGGAGTTAATTGCAAAAGGTACTGTTATTCTGTACTTTTTACTACCAGTCAACAATGACAGCATCCATAGTTATCCCCAACATTTAAACTCTCCTGACCTAGACCTTTGTAATTTTCAATCTCCCCTTTTAAGCCCATCTCAACCCAATATGGGCCAACCCAGTTTACTAAGCCCAAACAATAACAATGTGGCTATTTCTGATAATATCTCCCCACTCTTTACCACGGGTCAAACACAGGACCTGGGTGATATCATAAGCTCAATTCAACAACTTGTTTCTGCAGTTCCAATTGTTCAACAGAACAGTACGATAGAACTACAAAAAAAAACTGTACCAGGAGCTATGACTACTGAGGAACTTACCTATGTTGTGGAGGTGGAGGAGGAGGTCGAATTACATCTTCAACAGATCGCTGCCGATGGTCCTGCGACGGAGTTTCCAAAACCTTGCGACACCGGAGTGGCCTCTGTACCTTACGTCGGAGTGTCTAAGGGGCTTAAGCTTATTCTTTCCGATGATCATGGCAGATCTCACGGAACTCCATCCTCCGGGCAAACAGCTGGACTAGTTACAACAAAGGAGGATTCTGGCGTTCAGGAGGAGGAAGTTGTCGAGGAAGAAAGGAGAGGGGATGAAAATGTGGTGGTCGAAGCTTTACCAGAGGCTTTTTCCGTCCTTCATTTGCAAAGGGATCGGGAGTGGGTATTGCCTAGGCTGGAGAATGGGAATTTGTTGATACAGGGGAAGATGAAAGCTTTTAATTTGGCTTTCCTCACAAATGGAGTGACCTTGGTCAGTGGGCCGATAGTCATGGAATCAGAATTGGACCCCAATTCTAATTCTCATTTGGTTCCAGGCCCATCTGATTCTAGTCTAAAGGAAGTTGACAATAATCCGAGAACTAGTAAATTGAAGGGATGTTGTGGAGGAGCTAGATGGGGAACCCGGGCGAGATTATCCCCTTCTAAATCAATGATTTCCTCAAGATTTCTTATCGAGAGAAACATGCCGCGTAAGACTTTACCATCTTTCCTATTCCTAAAAATGATCCCAATCTAGCCACGTCCTGTTGTACATCATCCTTACACTCTATTGGATAGCACAGATGTTTCACTTGATACAGCTTTCACTTCGTATCAAGCGGACGCTATGATTTGGGCTATGGATGACCTGATGCCGGTGGCAATAAAGCTTGGAGAAAAGAGAAAGAGAGACTTACAATTGGACTTGGGAGTAATTGATTTTCATAAGCGGTCACGTTTAAATGTGGAGGACGAACCACAACTTTTACGAGTGGTCGAGAGGTTTCATGAGATTGACTATAATCAGGGAGTGGAGCAGGGGCAAATGGTCATCATCGGTGCTAGAACCTATGAGGACATTGTCACAGTAGTTTTGCAATCCTTCGAACAGTCTGACGATGGTATTTCGGTGGTTGGCCCAGAACAACCACCTTCAACAGTATGAATCTACTCTGCTGGAACTGCAGAAGGCTGACGCACTGACGCACCATCTGACAGTAAGTACCCTAAACAAACTCCGTTTACAATGTAAACCTAATATTATTTTTCTCATGGAGACAAAATGTAATAGTAGTAAGATTAGTAAATGGCTACATAGGTCATATTTTAATAGCTGGGAGATCGTAGATCCAATAGGTTCTAAAAGTGGTCTGTGTGTGGCTTGGACACTGGATATCAGCCTCGTGGTAGCAAACAGCTCCAAAATTTTGTAACTTGTAATATAACCTCTTTGGTTGGGGATGAATGGAAGCTTGTATTACTGTATGGTCATCCAAAAAAAAGGAGCGGGACCCAGTTTGGGACGAGTTGCATACTCAACTGATGTCTTATTTATCACCAACACTTATTATGAGGACTACAATCAGGTTACTGGGAATGAAGACAAGAGAGGAGGTAACATAGTCACTGACCAGCACACAGCTGCGTTGAATACTGTAATAACAAGACATAAACTACAGGAGCTACAGAACCAAGGACAGTGGTATACATGGTCAAATGGACATCAGGGTGACCAGTTTATCGTAGAGAGGCTAGATAGAGGTTTTTCTAACCAAAATTGGGTGACACTATTCCCAAATTACATGCTTACCAATTTGCCAATGTCAAGATCTGACCATGGGCAGCTGGTACTGAACACACAACATTATGCTTCAGGTAGGAGACTAAGAGAAAGGCCTAAATTTGAGTCCTTCTGGACCCGCCGGGAAGAGGTTACTGGAATCATTCAGGAGATTTAGATGAATGACTGACATCAGAATAGGTTTCAGACTGGAGCAAGAGTGTGGCCTGCAACACCACAATGTCATAGGTCCATGTTGGAGAAGAAGCTACAATCCACTATGAATGAGCTTAGCAACTGGAGTAGGGATAATGTGGGCGTATTGGACAAAATGATTCGAAGGAAGGAGAAAGAAATTAAGAGCCTCCAGTTCAATCATAACTTTGAAGCAGCGAGAAATTTGGCGGAGGAATTAGATGTTCTCCTCACACAACAACTTGATTTTTTGAAACAGAGAGCCAAGGTAAAGTGGGAAGCTGAAGGTAATCGGAATACAAGTTTTTTCCACCAATGGGCCAAGAAGAAACAAGGAAGGAATACAATCACTCAGATGTTGGATAGTCAAGGAAGGTGGGTGTCCGACCCAATCCAGTTGCGGAAGATGGTGGTGGATCATGTCAGCCTAGTCTTTGTGAATGATTATGACATGCCACGTGATGCATATGGTGATACAACGATCACGGACATCCTACAACTTATAGATCCGAAAGTGAGTTTGGTACAACAACGACAATTAGCTAAACAGGTGACAGTGAAGGAAGTGAAAATGGCAGTATTCCAAATGGGAAATTTGAAGGCACCGGAACCAGATGGAATACCAGCGGGGTTTTATAAAAATTATTGGAGTCAATTCGGGGACGATCTATTCAATGCGGTACAGGAATTTTTTATAACTGGGAGAATGCTCAATGAATGGAATGCTACTAACATCACACTCATTCCCAAGAATAAGGTACCCACAAAACCTACTCATTTAAGACCTATTAGTTTGTGCAATGTTAAGTACAAAAAAATTGCAAAGGTTCTAGCAAACAGGTTAAAGTGCATAATGGGATATTTGGTTTCTGGTAATCAAGCAACCTTTGTACAAGGTAGATCGATCGTTGAAAATTCTTTAGTAGCTCATGAGCTGATTGAGAAAGTCCAGAAGCATAAGACAGGGAAAGTAGCCCTTGCGGCTTTAAAGATTGATATGAGCAAAGCTTATGACTGGGTGTCCTGGGATTTTCTTAGGAATGTTATGGGGTGGATGGGTTTTCCTTTAAAGTGGATTCACTGGATTGTAGAGTGTGTCACCACTGTCACCTACTCTATAAAATTCAATGGTGAGTTATCAGAAACGTTCAAGCCCAAGCAAGGTTTAAGACAAGGTTGTCCACTCTCACTGTTCCTCTTCATCCTATGTCAGGAAGCATTGTCTTCCATTATTGCATCAGTACCATTTCAACAAGTGTGTAGGGGAATACAATGTGGTAGGGGAGTTCCACGAGTATCAAGCCTGATGTTTGCGGATGACTGTATTCTGTTCTTTGAGGTCACAAAACCAGCTATGAAGCAACTAGCATCCGCATTGAATTTATTCGCAGCCTATTTGGGTCAGAGATTGAATTTTGAGAAATCTTCTTTTCTGATAAGTCCAAATGCTAGTGCCTTTACCACGAACTTGATTCAGTTGAGATTCAACATCAAGCCAAATCTTCTGCAAGGAAAATATTTGGGCCATGACATAAATTTCAAGGGTTCGAAAGTCGCTTTATTCAAAGGGTTACGGAGGAGTATTATTTCAAAGACGTCTGCGTAGAAAACAACCGACCTTTCAGTAATGGGCCGAGTTACATTGTGTAAACATGTACTCTGCTCTCTATCTCAGTATACCATGTGGACATTCAGGATTCCAAAAACAATTGCCAAGGAGATTGATAAGCAAATGGCAAGGTTTATCTGGGCAGGAGACCCAGATGGAAGGGGGATACATTGGAAGTTATGGGATAAGCTGTGCGATTCAAAATGGATTGGTGGTTTAGGGATGCGATCAACGGCGGAAATGAATCAAGCCATGTTAGGAAAGCAAGCATGGACGCTATTAACAACCAAAGATTCCATCTTTTCTAAGTTCTTCCTTGCAAAATAATGCAGGAAACAGGACTTTCTACATACAAAACAGAAACAGGGTGATTCTTACGGATGAAAGGGTATACTTTGGGGACTGGAACTACTTAAACCCCATCTGAAGTGGAAGATTGTGACAGGGGAGACAGTTGACATTCAACAGAACTAGATTCCAAACCAGCCTAATCCAATCAAGTATGAAGCATCTATCCTTCCTTTGCTAGCTTTTAAAGCTTCTGACCTTACTGACGCAAACAAAGCCTGGAGAATGCCGCTTCTTGCCACATTTTTCCCAACCCACACAATTAGGGAAATACAAAAAAATCATATTCCAACACATTGTTTTGGAGATGTGGACTATTTGGCATGGGACAAGGATGTTCTAGGGAAATACTCTGTCAAAATGGGTTACCACACAGCGAAGGAAGCTAAAAATCGGGACAATCCATCATCGTCAACGTCGCCAACATCACATGAACACCCTGATTAAAAAATGTGGAATATTCTTTGAAATGCGAACATCCCAGAGAATATTAAGTTCCTTATTTGGAGAATGATCAATGGTGCTTGCCAAATAGCTCCTAGTCTTCTGAAACGAGGTATGTTATTGTCCATGAAATGTCAAATGTGTTCCATGGCTGACGAATCAATAGAGCATACGATTTTTAAATGTGATATAGCCAGGAAGGTGTGGAGGCATAGCAGATTGAGATTAGACTTCAGTACAACTACCCCAATTTCTTTTAAGCTATGGTTACAAAATTGGTTTACTATCGCCCCACAGAAAGAGGATCGGGAGCTTGCTTGCTTCGTAATATGGGGAATTTGGTGTGCGAGATGTGCCATTACAGTGGAACAATTACCTATTTCTTTTTCTCATATAATGGATGTAATACATGGTTTGGCTAAGAGAGCTAGGATAAGGGATGTTTTCTGGTCATAACAAAGGTCAGACACAGATTTGGGGTTATCGGAGGTAGGAATCCATTCTGTTACAGGAAACGGGCCTTTCAAAGAGATACGGCAGTTGGATGATCTCAACCTCATGTGGTTAAACAAGGATGGCTACATAGACCATCTTTTTCATGATTGTACTATCATCACTACTGATGCGGCCTTCTGTATTGGTAGTGGAGAAGGAGTGGCGGCTTGGTGTGCGCAGACTCCCACACAAACAAGGTGGACAGGAAGAGATACCATCCATGCTTCCTCGGCAGTCCAAGCAGATATATTAGCCACTTACAAGGCTATGAAGCAGGCTACTTACAGAAGAAATTGGAACATAGTCATCAAAACAGATTGTGACAATGCACTGCGATATATCATCAATTACCCAGAAGTTCCGCCAGATATAAGGCACTTAGTTAAGGAAATTAAAATTCTAGGTTTGGTGTTCCACCAATTATCAATAATTAAGGTGGATAGATCAGCAGTCGCAGAGGCTCATAGTCTAGCTCATGACATTGTAATCTGTAATAACCTTCTTCATAATCAATGATAGGTAACTCTTTGTTCAAAAAAAAAAGAAGATTAGTTTCAGTCTTTACATTTAGTTAAATTGTGAACACTTTTTATTAGCGCCATATTTATATTTATTAATATGAAATTAACAAAAATTATTAGAATCCATCTCTTGAAAGACGGTCTTTCCATAATCATGGAAATACCAAGGTTTAAACTGGCAATTAGAAGAAATGAAGATACAATTTTTGGGTTGCATTAATCGGGTCATAAAACTTTTAGCTACTGCATGTTGTATAATAAATTTTAAATATTGCAACTAAAACCTTTTTACCTTTTCATTATTCTAATTAAACCTCATTTTTTTCATAAACATGTGGAAAGACGGTTTTTCCCGTGACTTTGCCAAATGATAAATAGTAATCGAATTTCATTCAGCAGTATTGCTGCAACATCTGATGACACTCTTGGGATAGTTTTTAACATCTGGTGACACTCATAGTAGTTTTAAACGGATCTTTGAACGTTTTCTTAGTCAAGCTTTCATTACTATTATTCAACCACAAGATAATGAATATACTCATTCTTCTCCATACCCAACTTGCATTTGCTTAACCAAATAACACGATTTTCATGATTATTTTCACTACCTAATCATAATTCATAGGAGTAAGTGTTTTTCAAGTCTCACAAGTTACAATCAATGAGGCTTTAAGAGGTAGCTCTCAATTTGACTTTTCTAACAAATTGGCCCCATCTCATCACATAAACAAAACTATACACATTTGAATTTGCCGATGCACAATGCTGCTCCCGCTAGCAGAATTTGAATTTGCCGATGCAGCTAATGAAACATTGAGACACTTCATCCTTTTCACATATTGAAATGCACTAGTATCAACTTCAATCTCTTCCGAGTCTTCATTCCTGTATACATTGATCCTTGTTGTGGCAAAATCATTCCACTTCTGAGTTGTACCTTTGATAGCAAAGCAAAATCCTTCGAAGCCATGGTCTGCAACAAGGAATATCTATGGCAAAACAAGAAGTTTAATCTTTGTAGCAAAATCATTTGAATGCATTACTGGAACCTTTTTAGCATAAACATCAAAAAGTTTTGATCCATGGACCACGTCCTAAACTTTCAAGCAAGAAACAGCAACATCTTGATTCCACATACTGAACTTTCCACATCTAGATTCTACATCCCAAAAGCAGCAAAATATTTTATGCAATTTAAGTTGGTACAGAGGGAATTCACAAAATGAATGATATTTACTCTTACCAGTACGGAATCTTCAGTAATCAGCATTGAATCCAATAGAAAATTACGTAAGGGTGGCAAAGTGGTGAACTTGGCACCACAAACCATTTATGTGTAATCAAGCACGAGAATTTAGTACATCTCTAATGTTCTATTTACTCCAGAGAATCAATAATCTTCATGCATATGATTAAGATATATATGCAATGCACTACATTATCGTGGAAGATGAGACACCTTCACCACACACAACAATTAAAGGCAAAAACTACTTTAACAGCTTAAGAATGAGTCCATTTCAAATCTAACAAGAAGCAGCTATAAACCCCAGGAAAGCCATACTTAATTAGCCAGAGCACATTCATCAGTCACCTACAACTCGATATTTTCATGCCTGGATATAGGTAATGCTCCAGTTTAATATTCTTTGAGAATGACAATATAAGAAAGACTCGAAATTTCCAACAGAATAAACCTAAGTTATAGAGGTAGCACTCGGAAAAGGCAATACAGAAGAATAAATTATCACAGCATAATCTGAGCTGTTAAGCTTCGTAAACGGGACTATAACTTACTAAGAGAGGAAAAAAATGAAGAATAATGACGCTGATACATTATTGCCTTTCTTTATGTTATAACACCTCTCCCCCTGACTTTGAGATCATCACAATAGGCATGGTAACGTGTCAACCTGTATTCTTGTCAGAACATGCCATCTCTGTGATTTTTGCTTAAAGCTTTCTCTTGCATCTGAGCATAAAATATTTTTTTAAAAAAAAACCAGCAGCAAGTTTTACAAAAGCAAAAAGGCATATGGCAGTTCGATCAAATTCTGGTATTTGTGGTGCCATGTTTGTCTAAACTGATGAGTGCTTTAAAAAGAGTGTCATTTGAGGCATGAGAAAGCTAATCTGAATCAGGATTTTGAAGTCCCAATTTTTCTAAGTGATCTGCAGGTAAGTTTCTTTCTCTCTATATTAAAGGAGTGGCAGTACTAAACTGAATGCTTTGTTAACCAAAACTTGCATATCTTGAAACCATCCTACAGAAATATCTTAAGATTTTTCTATATTGGAAAAAGAAGAAAGTCCTTTCTCTCTTTTTTTTCTTTCCCCTCTTATGAAATGCATTTGTTGGCCCATTTTTTAACTGTTCAAAAATTATATTTTGGGATATCAGATACAACATCAAAATAAAACTACAAATTCTATGAATGGAATGATCAGAGAGAGAAACACGAAACCAATTCTGTTGAACAACAAAATTTTAAAACAGGTATAGATGATGAAATCTTGATAAAAATGACATACACTGATCTAATTACCATCTGTACAATCTGTTTGTGAAAGAACATGCAAAAGCTGCAAGCTGAAGATGAGAAAAAAAAGGGCCAAATTTCTACATCCCGTATCCCAAAATCCCATAAAAATCAAGTCTTGAAAATAACAAATACTAAAAAATGATCTTATTGATCACATCCTAGAATTTCCAGCTGAAGTTAGTAGTGCACAAAGCAAGAATTGAAACAGCCCAATAAATCTGACCCCGAAATCAATGTTTAGAGCAGTGTGATCCAGTTTAACACTTCTAAGCTTAAAGGCTAAAAAATTATATACTGACCAGATAGTTTACTGCATCCTGCAGAGTAAAGATATGGTCTCAGCTATACCTGAGCCTCAAGAAAATTAGCTACTTGACAAAAAAATAACTGTTCCCCAGGACGACATCCAGTTAAGGTCTCCGGAGGTTTTACATAAGCATAAAGAGAAACTGAACAATGGCTAGTATTTCAGTACTTCATGAACCTATTATTAATGTGCAAAATGAACCGTTTTATTCATTGAAACTGAAAAGCCAAAAGCCAAAAGCCAAAAATAATTCTCTTCACGAATTACATGATAAAAATTACATGAGATTGCATATGACATAACAAAAAGTTAAAAACTAAACATTTTTGACACAGAACAATCAAACATTTCTCTCACTGTGTGAGGTCAGCCATATGAAGCATATCTTGTCATCACGTAAAGGCCGAACAATCATAACACGTCGTAAGAAGAACAAGGCAAAACTACACATTCTTCAAGCATCTTCGAGTGAATCAATTTACAGTGTGATAGATAGAGGTAATATCAACAACCGTAACTAAAAGACATGTGTAAAGTCAAGGGATTTGCAAGTAAATATTTTATTGGCAATTTTGTGTAATTTAATTTTGAACAGAAATTCTGACCATGTTGGAACATGCTGGTGGAGAATATTTACGCCAAGGTTTTATGGAAATCAAAGTCAGAATATTGCAGTAGTTTGGAATAAATGGAATTCGTATATCTGACTATATATATCAGGCGTGTGAAGCATAATTGGTTTATGGAAAATCCCTACTCATATGGAGAAGATTTATTTGAATATATAGGATAGAATGATATAAGGTAAATCCCTTTATTTATGGAATTTGGATATGCTTCAAGAAGCAGATTTGGAATAGGAATATTGTGGAGATAATCAAGGAGTATACAAATCTGTTCGTGGATATAAATTGGGACAAAACACGGCTGCATACTCACGGATTTAACAGAGCAAAAATCTGCACACAGATTTTAGAGACTTTCGAGAAGTTGCAAAGAGTCAGAACACTATATTCCAACACACCTGACCTACCGCACTAAGTTCAGAATCATAAACCTTAATTCCTCTGGAGGAGGAGATCTTGCGTCGATGAAGTTCGAGATCAGAGGGAGTCTGATCAAGGCAGATCGGTAGCTAGGAGAGCTAGCAGAGTTCACACGCTATAGTTAGTAAAGATAAGTATTTTGTAAACTGTACTCTGTACTGTATCTTTCTAATTAGTGGATTCATTCTGAACTGGGTCAGCCCCGCAGATGTAGGTGGATTACACCGAACTACGTAACCAAGTCGTGTGTCTTTTACGTGTTATGTTATTATGCACTTGGTTAAATTAGTCATGGTGGAACACACTAGTAAGGACTAGAAAAATTGGTAAAACTAAATTTCAATTGGTATCGGAGCTGAGTCACTTATCGTTCCCTTGGTTGTTTCAAGGAAAGTGAGATCCAGTTTTACCATGACGACAAGAGAAGGAGCTTCAGTCTCTCGACCACCACTGCTAGAAGGCAACAACTACAACTATTGGAAGGCACGCATGAGGGTCTTCATTAATTCGCTGGATGAACTGGCATGGTTTTATGTTGAGAATGAATGGAATCAGCCTACATAAGATGCTAATACAAGTTCTAAGGCTGTAGAAGGGGAGTCAAGTCAAAAACCCAAAGACAAGGCTAAATGGACTCCAGATGACCTTAAAGAATCTCTGGCGAATTCGAAGGCACTTAATGCGATCTTCACTGTTGTTAATGAAAATCAGTTCAAGATTATATCTACGTGTCACCAAGCAAAGAAAGTATGGGATATTCTACAGACTGTTCACGAAGGAACCAATCGAGTGTGTGAATCCAAACTACAGATGTTGGCTACCAAGTTCGAAGAACTCAAAATGGAGGAGGACGACACCATTGCTACATTCAGTGGAAAACTCAGGGATATCTCCAACATGGCTTATCAACTTGGAAAGGTGTACAAAGAAACTAAGCTGGTGAAAAAGACCTTGCGATCTCTTCCCAAACGGTTTGCAATGAAAGTAGCAGCAATAGAGGAAGCAAAAGACGTAGCCACCATGAGCCTAGATGAACTAATGGGTTCATTACAAGCTTATGAGATGACATTCCAGCAACCTACAAAAAGAGTCTCCAAGGATTTGGCGTTCAAAGTTTCTCCAGCTAAGGAAAGTCACGAGTCTGACAGCAATGATGAGATTGAAAAACTGGCACTTATTACAAAGAATTTCTCAAGAATTCTAAAGAAGGTGGTCAATAAGAAATATCAGGAAAGGTTTGGCGGAAACAGACAAAAACAACAAGATTCGAGCAATAATCGTGGAATGAGATTTGAACAAGGGAATATGCAGTTCGGGAGAAATCAGAACAACGAACCAAAACAGGCTGGACGAATTCAATGCAGAGAATGTGAAGGATATGGTCATATTCATGCTGAATGTGCTAACACTCGCAAGAAACAAGGAAGATCATATGAAGATGATGAAAAAGACGAAGAGGAACTTACCAGTAATTATGTAGCTTTTGGAGCAAAGGTCCATGATACATTAGAGGATCAGTGTTCCAACACACTGAACAAAGGTAAAGCTGTATGTTCCAACATAGATCTGGACGATGCACACAGCGATGAAGATGATGATCTATCTGTAAGTGATGAAGAAATCTATAGCACATATGAACAAATGTATGCTTTGTGGGTTCAAGTAGTTGACACGAACAAAGAGCTGAATGAAGAAAAAAGAAAGCTAATTGAAAGTGAAAAAGAATTACGATCCACGGTTGCAGAACTTGGAAAAAATAATGAATAACTAAACAAGAAACTGATAGCAGCAGTCAAGAGGGCCGAGATGTCTGAAGCAACTATCTTTAAATTGAATTCCGGAAAGGTAAAGCTTGATGATATTCTGGATATGGGAAGAAACTTTGGTGATAGACACGGGATTGGATACGGGAAAGAACCCAAGACTGAATTGCATGAAAAACTAGTAACTCTCAAAGCTAGGATCCGAGAAGTAAAATGGAAGTATGGGATGCCATATCAAAGAAAGACACTCATCTGCAGATACTGTACGTACCAAGGACATGCTGAACAACAGTGCAGAAGACTGATCAGAGATCAAATGACAGGAAGATAACTTCTGCTGTGTTCCAACACAGGCGATACTCATACGGGAAAAATGATCAGAAAGATATGGGTTGTTAAAAAATCCAGTACGTGTCTAGTGGCACACACTTCTCTAACAGCCTATTCCAGTGATTCGTGGTACTTTGATAGTGGTTGTTCTCGCCACATGACTGGCACTCCAAAATACCTCACGAACATTACTCCATATGATGGCGGATATGTAACCTTTGGTGATGGAAAGAGAAGCAGAGTAATTGGCAAGAGCGAATTGAAAATTGAAGGCTTTCCAGTATTCACAAGTGTATTATTTGTTGAAGATCTAAAGGCAAACTTGCTAAGTATAAGCCAGCTGTGTGACGACAATATGGTAGTGGAATTTCAGAAGGACAAGTGTATAGTAAATCATGGAGAAAACAAGGTTCTTTCTGGAATAAGATCATCAGACAATTGCTCTTTGCTAGAACAAGGAGTTCGATGCATGCTTTCAAAACAGGATGAAGGAATTCTTTGGCACAGGAAGCTCGGCAACATCAACTATAAAACACTGGTGAAAATTGCAAATGCGAAAGCTGTACGAGGAATGCCTACCTTAACCAGCAAGGATGGAATTGTGTGCGGACCATGTCAATAAGGTAAACAAATTCGTTCTCCTCACTCTTCAGTACAGTATATTACTACATCTAGAAATCTGGAACTATTGCATATGGATTTGATGGGTCCGGTTAATACACCTAGTATAGGTGGAAAGAAATAAATATTTGTATGTGTTGATGACTTCTCTAGATACGCATGGGTAGCCTTCTTGAAAGAGAAATCCGATACAATAGAAGTTTTCAGAAGTCTTGTAGTGAAATTACAAACTGAAAAGGGGAGCCCAATAGGAAAGATAATTCGAATCCGAAGTGATCATGGTAGAGAATTTGAAAATGAACAGTTCAGTTCCTTCTGCGATGAGCTTGGAATCCAACATGAGTTCTCGGCTCCTATCACTCCTCAACAGAATGGTATCGTAGAACGAAAGAACGGAACTCTCCAAGAGATGGCCAGAGTTATGTTGGCAGAGAAAGACATTCACAAGAAATGGTGGGCAGAAGCAATCAATACAACATGTTATACAATCAATCGAGTGTATCTTCGACCATTCACCAGCAAGACAGCCTACGAGATTTGGAAGGGCATGAAACCAAATGTTTCATATTTTCACGTGTTCGGGAGTACATGTTATATTCTCAAAGATAGAGAATAGTTGGCAAAGTTTGATAATCGAAGTGATACAGGAATTTTTCTAGGGTACTCCTTCAACAGCCGTGCCTACAGAGTTTTTAATCATCGAACCAACACTCTCATGGAATCCATCAATGTTATTGTGGATGATTCAGAGAAGGAACAGCAACCAGAAGGTGTAGAGGAAGAACCTAGCAGCAGTCATGTTCCAACACAGTCTCAAAACTCAGACAAGGAAAATCCATCAGTTGACTCTAACTTTCACCAACGTGCTACAACAACTGAGCCACAGAATCCTAACCCTACCGAAGCTGACCATGTTGGAACACAGTCCCCCGCTACTGATATCCATGTTCCAACACATGACCAACCTGGTTCCACCATGAGAAGCACTCGATTAGCGCCTCAAGTTGATTACCGACGACTGGCTGGACTACACTGTTTTGTTTCTCTTATTGAACCCAAGAACTATAAAGAAGTCTTACTTGATGAATATTGGATTGTTGCAATGCAAGATGAACTTGGTCAGTTTACAAGGAATGACGTCTGGTATCTTACTCCTCGCCCCAAAGACATTAATATCATTGGTACGAAGTGGATTTTCAAGAATAAATCAGATGCAGACGACTTAGTCAACCAAAACAAAGCTAGACTTGTTACTCAAGGTTATACACAAGTGGAAGGTGTTGATTTTGATGAAACCTTTGTGCCAGTTGCCAGGTTAGAGTCTATTCAAATTTTACTAGCTATTGCCTGCTCTTTGAACTTTACTTTGTATCAAATGGATGTCAAGAGTGCCTTCTTAAATGGAGTGGTGAATGAAGAAGTATACGTGGAACAACCTAAAGGCTTCGAAGATCCTCATTATCCACATCATGTATATCGTCTCAAAAAGGCTTTATACGGACTAAAGCAAGCACCCAGGGCATGGTATGATCGACTTACTACCTTTCTTCTTCAGAAAGATTATCGTCGAGGGGGAGTAGATCGCACTTTGTTTGTGCTTGACAAGGCTTCAATTTTTCTGATTGCTCAAATCTATGCTGATGGCATAGTTTTTGGTTCTACTTCACCATCTATGGTACAGGATTTTGTCACTGTTATGCAATCTGAATTCGAAATGAGCATGGTAGGAGAGCTCACTTACTTTCTGGGATTGCAAGTCAAGCAAGGAAAGAACGGCTTATTCATAAATCAAAGTAAGTATGCCTTGAATTTAGTTAAGAAGTTCGGTCTGAGTAGTGCTCGAGCAGTTCGAACTCCGATGGGTGTTTCTGATAAATTGGTGAAGGATGAAAAAGGAGTTGCAGTCGATCAGAAATTATACAGAGGCATGATTGGAAGTTTATTGAATTTAACCGCAAGAAGGCCAGATATATGTTTCAGTGTTGGAATATGTGCGAGGTTTCAAGCTGATCCTAAGGAATTTCATCTCACTACAGTTAAAAGAGTTATTCAATATGTAAGTGGGACTTCTGAGTATAATGTTTGGTATTCTATGAGCCAAGACTCAGAGTTGGTTGGTATAGTGATTCTGATTGGGCTGGTAATGCCGATGATCGAAAAAGTACCACAGGTGGCTGTTTCTTTATTGGAACAAATTTGGTGTCTTGGTATAGCAAGAAACAGAATTCGATCTCTCTATCTACTGCAGAAGCGGAATATCTTGCAGCAGGGAGTTGTTGTGCACAACTGTTATGGATGAAACAAATGTTGAAAGATTATGGAATTCATCAAGGCCCTTTGAAGATTCTATGTGACAACACAAGTGCTATTGATATTTCGAAGAATCCAGTTCAGCACTCGAGAACCAAACATATTGACATAAGGCATCATTTTATTAGAGATATGGTTGAAAGAAAAGAAGTGGAAGTAGTCTATGTTCCAACACACGAGCAATTTGCAGATATATTTACAAAGCCGTTGGATGCCACCACTTTTGAGAGCCTTCGACAACACCTAGGTGTTTGTCAAATCTGAGGTAATTTTTACCAAAATTATTTTTCCCTGTAAATATTTCCTTTGGGTATTTTCGTTTTGCAAAAACAAAAAAAATAAAAATGGAAGGAGCAAAGGTGTACAAAAATAGGAGATGGTAAGTATGGTGTGTTGGAAGTTAATTAAGGAATGACAACTTGATGTGACAAGAAGAGAAAGGGGCATCATTACCATGTTTGGGAAATCTAAAAAGGGCTTCGCGGGAAAAGAGGTGAATAAGATGAAGAGTTAAAGTTGGATTCAAATTTGGTATACATTCTTTTGCATCTCTGCTCACTAGACCAATTATTTTCTCCCCAAAATCCTTGCCGGAAAAAACTCTTATACGCAACACTCCTCTCCATCTCGGCATTGTGCCAAAGAATGTCAAACCCAAACTCACCTATGGTGGAAGCTGTGGTACCAGAAATCATGGAGGAAGTTCAAGTTTCATCGAATTTGGAATTGATGGTGGTTACTGTGCCGAGAAAATATGATGAACAAACTCGGATCGGAGGAAGCATAGAAGATGTAGAGGTTGAGGAATGAGTTGAGCTAGAACCTGATGAAGCCAAAGAACAAAAGGAAGAGGAAGAGGCGTCCGTCAAAAGCAAACAGAATGGGGAACCAGAAATTGAACCCGATACACAAAAAGAATCTTCTGAAACCAAGAAGAAGAAGAAACCTACGGTAACTGGTCCTGACCCTCGTCCATTAAAATTCATGGGAATTGAATGTAGAAGTGTGGATGAAGTTTTTGAATGGCTTGAAGCTAATAGAGTTGCAGTTGATTTAACCAAGATTAAGATGATTAGAAGAGAATATTTGACTGTTAAAGTAAAGGAGTTAGTAACTGGGACTCTAGGAGGAATAAGGCTTGAGAATCATACTGTGAAATTTGTTATGGGAAGATATGCTGAATTCCGGGAAAAAGACAAATTTTATGTACATTGCTATTTTCCAGTGCCGAGGTATGCTTATTTGAGAGAGATATATGAAAGTGAAGTGGCTGGAAGTGAAGTGGTTAGGAATGGAGATAAATTTCAGGTGGGGTTCTATGATACGAATTCAGCAAAGAGGATGGAAGAATTGAGGAAGCCTATCATCATTGTTATGTCAGACAGTGATGACAGTGTTCCAACACAGAGAGAGGAACCTGACTATATGGAGTTAGATTCTGATAATGATCTGGGAGGTGCAGATGATGGTGATTTTCATGAAGGGCAGACGGATGAAGTACCTGAAGGAAGCCTGTCTAACCAGAAAGATGTTTCTGAGAGGGAGGAAGAATTTGAGAAGGATGCTGAAAGATCAGGGAGTGTTCCAACACAGGATATTCCTGATCTGGAATATTCAAGTGATGAGGTACTGGATGAGTACTATCAGATGGCAAAAGGCAAGAGAAAGGCTGACAAAGCCAAGGACTCTGCTCAAGCGAAGAGGAGCAAGAGAAGACATGCTGCAAGGAAAAGAAGGTTTTACCTCCACTATCTGTTAGCAAGGCATTCTCTGCTGTTTATTTTGATGAAAAAGGTGCAAAAATGGGAGGTTTTTTCTCAGAAAAGAAGTTCATAGCAGAAAGGCCTCTGGATGTAAAAGCCTATAAGGAGAGCGGCTTCACAGATTTTCTAAAGCTGACTGGCATGACAACAGCAGCAACAATCTAGCTATAGTACAACAGGCAGGTTGTACTTGAGGTATACTCCAATCTTATGCCTGGTAATTTAGAGATTAGCTCCCCATGGTATGGTAGAGTATATGTACGGAGGAAGCTCATAGATGTCTCTGCTGCTAGGATTAACATGTTGCTGGGTCTAAAAACACCTGAGAAAGGGGGAGTCTTTCCTGAAAATCTGGGATTGTCTGATGATGAGATCTTAGGTGTTATATCTGGTGGTTATAAGGTTGAATGGCCAGCAACTGGGTACTCATAAGCATCCTGCTTGTCATCAAGATTTTTTGGCTTATATCAGGTAGCTGTGCACTGTTGGTTGCCCTCGAGTAATACTACAGCGCTGACAAGGGAGATGGCTAAATTGCTATACTGTGTTGGAACACAGAAAGAAGTTAATCTTGGACTTCTCATTCAGCAGCATTTGGTCAGACAGGCTACTGCTCCGAAAGTAAATGATGTTATTATCTACCCTGCTTTAATCTCTGCCCTAGCCAAGAGTGCAAAAGTGAAAGGGAAGGCTTCAGATGTGGTGATTGACACAGAGTTTTTGAGGCCCACCAAGAAGACATTTGGGCTGAGACATGTTCATGATCTCCCGTGGAAACCTTCTGGATCGACTTCTTCATCAGCAGCAGAAAAGAAGGCTCGGCTGATGGTTCTGAATGCAAGACTTGGAGCTTTAGGCATACAGATGGCTGCGATAGTTGGCAGAAAAAGCAAGTCTGAGGTAGAGAAGTCAAGGTTGGAAGCATGACTTGAAGGTTGGATGCAGGGGAGCACTGTTTATTTTGCTGTTTTTGATAGTGCATTTGGCCTATGTGTGGTCCCAGGGGGAGAAATTTTGGATGGCATGATTTAGACTTTGATTCAATTTGGCTGTAATGATTTTTATGTTTTGGATTTCTGGTTTCTGGTTTTCAGATTTCATGCCTAAGGGAATTCTGGAATTCTGATATCTTATTGATTGCTGGTTTACAAGTTTATGATATTGATGCTGACAGTTACTGTTTGGGAATTACATGTCCAAAATATTATGGGTCCACAAAAATGCCAAAGGGGGAGATTGTAAAGTCAAGGGATTTGCAAGTAAATATTTTATTGGCAATTTTGTGTGAATTAATTTTGAACAGAAATTCTGACCATGTTGGAACATGCTGGTGCAGAATATTTATGCCAAGGTTTTATGGAAATCAAAGTCAGAATATTGCAGTAGTTTGGAATAAATGGAATTCGTATATCTGACTATATATATCAGGCGTGTGAAGCATAATTGGTTTATGGAAAATCCTTACTCATATGGAGAAGATTTATTCGAATATATGAGATAGAATGATATAAGGTAAATCTCTTTATTTATGGGATTTGGATATGCTTCAAGAAGCAGATTTGGAATAGGAATATTGTGGAGATAATCAAGGAGTATTCCAATCTGTTCGTGGATATAAATTGGGACAAAACACGGCTGCATACTCACAGATTTAACAGAGCAAAAATCTGCACACAGATTTTAGAGACTTTCGAGAAGTTGCAAAGAGTCAGAACACTGTGTTCCAACACACCTGACCTACCGCACTATGTTCAGAATCATAAACCTTAATTCCTCGGGAGGAGGAGATCTTGCGTTGACGAAGTTTGAGATCAGAGGGAGTCTGATCAAGGCAGATTAGTAGCTAGGGGAGCTAGCAGAGTCCACACGCTATAGTTAGCAAAGATAAGTATTTTCTAAACTGTACTCTGTACTGTATCTTTCTAATTAGTGGATTCATTTTGAACTGGGCCAGGCCCCGCAGATGTAGGTGGATTACACCGAACTGCGTAACCAAGTCGTGTGTCTTTTACGTGTTACGTTATTATGCACTTCGTTAAATTAGTCATGGTGGAACACACTAGTAAGGACTAGAAAAATTGGTAAAACTAAATTTCAACATGTACAGTTAAAAGCAAGAATTAAGATTAGGAGTTAAGGTACTCTACATGTAAACTATTTTAACAGAAATGCAAAGGCGTCGCACCGGAGGTGGAAACAATTGGGAAGCAGTTGCAGCAGTTGTAGAAACGGGGCACTCTGTTATGTGAGGTTCTGGTACTGCTTCTTCTGGTACGTTAAACTCAACCATCTTCAAAATTACGCATTTATGCTAAATGTAAAAACTAAAACATTTGGAGTAGAACAAATTTGAAAGTCGTACCACTTTTCCCAAAGCATCATTGGTTTCTTTCAAGGATAGGTAATTTCTCATATTTTCATTTAGCCGTATCATTTAAGGATAGGTAATTTCTCATATTTTCCCAAAGCTGTATTATTGGTTTCTTTCAACAGACTCTCCATAGTGAAAGTGTAAGCCCGAGATGAACTGAGGGTTTATGTTTATCAACAAAACTCAAACACACAGTACATAGTGTTCACCATCATCTCCGCTCCTTCAGATACCCTTTCTCTCTGCCATTCCCTCTCGTTAGCAGATATAAGCTCTAGCTCTTGCTTCTCCGAGGCAATTTTTTAAGAAGGGTTCAGATGGAGATGGTAGCTCTACTATCAAGTTTAATGCTAAAGAATCCCAGTAAGCTTGTGATGGAAGTTGCCAGAGGACCTAGAACAAAGGAAGACAGTGATCTTACAAGCTCAGAAATAACTAAACCATCTGGTTTCACAAGCAAAGCCAGAGAACTACTCTATTAACATTATCATAAGCAAAATTATGTCACATTTTCACAATTAAGCCCCTGATGAGGGGCACCTGAGACGTTCATAAGAAAACACGACGATTATTAGATAAATCGCGTGAGAAAATATCAAAATAGTGACAAACGAATGCTCACATGTGATATTGTTCATCAATTCAGCTGATAATCATCAAATTAGCAAACTTTTCTTTGCCAAAGTTAAATTGAGCCCTTAAATAGTACTGAAAACATTAAAATGTATCCTACATAAGTAAGAGACCAATAAACAAATGTCCGACAGAACAAACTCAGGAATCATAACCAAAAACTTCAAAATCAGAAGCAAAAACTTGGTCAAAATCAGAATAAAAAACTTCATAAAACCTCAAGCGAAACTTCAAGGAGAAAAACAAAAACATGCACCTAAAGCTCGCAAAAGTAACCACCAACATCCGCCGTCACCACAGTCCACGTATCTATCTCGCCACTCTCTGTGCTACAGTAGCGATAAGTGAAATGAAATAAGTATTGTAATTACAAATAACAACAAAAAATTCAAATTACAAGTCATTAGGTGTTAAGAACATCTAGACTTTTGGCTTCTGGTTCTTGGACTCCTCAGATTCAATATTTTCAGCCCCGGTTGTGATATTTTTTACATAAGTTTATTTCATTGTAACTTCTACTTTGGTATGGTGGCAGAATTCTAATTTTGTCTCCTATTGTATAGCATCAGAAGCCGAGGTTTCTTCTTGTTGAGAAGCTTTTGATTCCTGTTGAGTGAAATGCTTTGGCTGTCCCATTGTGTTGGGTTCTTCATGATTAGAGCCAGCAAACTTATTGTTGCCAAAGTCAAATTGAGCCCTCAAATTGTACTGCAAATATTAAAATGTATGCTACATAAGTAAGAGACCAATAAACAAATTTTCGACAAAACAAACTCAGAAATCCGAATAAAAAACTTGGCCACAATCATAATAAAAAAACTTTAGATAACCTCAAGTGAGACTTCAAGGAGAAAAACAACAAACACGCACCTAAAGCTGGGGAAAGTAACCACCAACATCAGCCTTCACCGCAATCCATGTATCTATATTGCCACTCCCTGTGCTGCAGTAGCGATTAGTGAAATGCTCTTAGAAAATAAGTATTGTAATTACAAATAACAACAACAAATTCAAATTCCAAGTCATTACCTGTTAAGAACACCTAGAATTTTGGCTTCTTGTTCTTGGACTCCTCATATTCAATATTTTCAGCCCCGGATATGAAATTTTTTACATAAGTTTCTTTCATTGTAACTTCTACTTTGGCATGGTGGCAGAATTATGATTTTATCTCCTGCTGTATAGCATCAGAAGCCAAGGTTTCTTCTTGTTAAGAAGCTTTTGATTCCTGTTGAGGGAAATGCTTTGGCTGCCCCATTGTGTTGGGTTCTTCATGATTAATGCCTGCAAACTTATCTTTGCCAAAGTCAAATTGAGCCCTCAAATAGTACTGCAAACATTAAAATGTATGCTACATAAGTAAGAGACCAATAAAAAAATGTCCGACAGAACAAACTCAAAAATCAGAATAAAAAACTTCAGAATCAGAAGCAAAAACTTGGTCAAAATCAAAATAAAAAACTTGAGAAAACCACTAGCGAAACATTAAGGAGAAAAAAAACAAACATGCACCTAAAGCTCGCGAAAGAAACTACCAACATCCATCTTCACCACAGTTCATGTATCTATATTGCCACTCCCTGTGCTACAATAGCCATGAGTGAAATGCTCTTAGAAAATAAGTATTGTAATTACAAATAACACCAACAAATTCAAATTCCAAGTCATTACCTGTTAAGAACATCTAGAATTTTGGCTTCTGGTTCTTGGACTCCTCAGATTCAATATTTTCAGCCCTGGTTGTGATTTTTTTTTTATAGAAATGTCTTTCATTGTAAATTCTACTTTGGCATGGCGGCAGAATTCTGATTTTGTCTCTTGTTGTATAGCATTAGAAGCTGAGGTTTCTTCTTGTTGAGAAGCTTTTGGTTCCTGTTGAGTGAAATGCTTTGGCTACCCCATTGTGTTGGGTTCTTCATGATTAAAGGCAACCACTGGATTTCTAGCAGCTTTTTGTGCATCTAACTTGTTCTCTATAACATCATCAAGGGCTTTTTGTTCTCTTTTGTTTGTTGAGATACTAAGGAAACCTTTTCCACCTGAGGAGAAACTTTAACCACCACCTCTTCATTTTCTTGACTTCTTGCATTTGTCTCTTTATATTTCTACCTGAAATAGCAGTCAAAATTTGTGTTCAACTAAACAAAACAAAGTAAAGGATCAATACTTATCGTTGTGTAACATACTGCCGATAAAATCAAACAACAAAACCTATATTGTGCATTGAACTAGTGATCCACAACTTATATTAGTCAAAAGAGCATAAGAAGAAGTAGTAAATTTCATTGAGGATGATCACTAATTAAGAAATAGAGAACTTGCTAACCTTATGTGCAAAACAGCAGATTGAGTAGTTTTAGTGCATTCAGGTGGTGCGGGAATTGGAAGCCGGCCATCTTTCCCTTCAGCTCTACAACGCAAGAATCAAACACGAAGCGTAGCCTGGAAAAACCAAAAGACAATTCAGTACAATCATACTTGGTAGAGCACAACATAAACCATATAATAGACTTGAAAGCATGAAAAAGTACCTGAATCTGGCCTCTGTGCAAAAATTTTGAGATAGGCTTGCGACTGGTAAGCCCTTCAAGCTCTTTATGCCTATCATGCTCCAGTTGCATCAACAAATCAGTAAACGCATGGCGCCCTCTAAGGCAAGGCGAGCTAGAAACAGGGCAAAATGGTCTTACTTTAGACTTATCCACCGCACATCTAGAATTTTGGCTTTCCATTTGCTTAACTTGCAATCCATCCGCAGCATAACGAAACCCTAACACATGTAATAAGCAAAAAATTTCCAGTCATATTCATAAACAATCATCAAACCTACAAAACCCTAACACCAACTCAACTATTACTAAAACAGGTCAATAACAACTCTGAATACAATGAGGGGAAGCAGTAAAATGGATCAATTTATGATAAATTAATAAAATAAAGGATTGAAAAAAAAGTAGGGAGAAGGTCGGCGATGAAACTCACCGGTAGAAAGAGGGAGTTTTGGAATATGAAGCGTTGAATAGGGAGCGGCAAAGAGATAATGTTTTGGGTAGAGGGGAAGCTAGGGTTTAGGTACATTGCAATTTTTTGTGTTGCCACTTGGCAAGATTAATCTTATGTGGTCAATTGTGATGGAGACACTTGGCAAAGCTTACTTGGTCAAGTGTGGGGGTGACACTTGGCCAAGGAGTTGTTCTTTTAGTATAAGTTATAGATAGACTTGTTTAAACCAGCCTTGTGATGCTCTTTTTCAAATGACAAAAGAACCATGACAAACAACTACAGTTTAACATAGTTAGAAGACCATAACAGTCACAAGCTCACATACACTACTGAGGCAGCAACCATAGATGAACAGTATAAATTGGTTGCATGAGAAAGCGCACGAAGAACACATAGGGTAAGGGAACTGTCAGATGGCATTACAATTCACCAAGAATAAAGCTAGTAGATACAAACCTGCATGGAATTTGACCAATTAGCATATGAAGGGGCAACAGGAACATCAGGAGTTTCCTGCAAGTATTTTAAAAAAGAAATCATCGTGTTTAAAAGAGGGCCCGAGTTAAGGTTGTTTTAACCTACAAAAATGTAAGAGGATTAAGAAAGCAAGAAAACCTGATTTGTAGAGGCGGGCTTGGAAGGCCTGGCAAGTGTACTCTGATCCCCAACCGCATTTGTACAGTGGGTTCTGGACTCAATTATTCACCTCAATTCCAAAGGGTTAACGAAGCTTCTTATATTTCAAGATAAATGGTTTGATACACCTGCAAAATTCAGAACAACAAGAAAAATAAATATGAAACACTCCTCAAGAATCATTCAACTAAGAAAAGAAAAGATTTAAATTGAGAATACGATTCTTTCCAAATTTTTCACTAACATGCTAGAACGCACAAACAGGACTGTTAATATCACGAATACATTTTGCATGCATAAAAGATAAGTAAGCACATTAAAATCATCAAACTTAGAGTTAACAATGGATCCAGGATATTCACTACCTCCCTCATATAGATATAGCTTTGAAAATATCATCACCCCTGATGGAAAAACATTAAATTGATGTAGTTTGAATAATGTTGTATTTAACCACTTTACAGATAGAGGAAACTAAATGAAGGAATGCTTATTTAATCAGTACTTAGTTTCAATTTGGATGCAGATGGTATAAAATTAAAGGAACTGAAGAGCAATCAGTGAGATCAAAACAAAAGACAATCCTCCTCTAATAATGATTTTCTCCAGCACCATTCACCAAAAAAACACATACTTTTCCTAGGAAATGTAGCCTATTACTCGGGTAGTAATCTATATGATTAAATCTATTACATCATAAGTTTTCGACAAGTTCCAATGTATAAAACTGAAAAAAGTTCAAAGCAAAATCTCATCCAAGATTAAACTCCCCAAAACTATAATAATCAACCATCTTAGAAGGGGCTTGCAAAATTCTCATTTAAAAGGGGCTTGGGTCTGCTAAATATGCCAAAACAAATTTGATACATGATGACTCACTTGTAAGTAGGAAACCATCTTAGGGAGCTGTGGTAGAAAAATCTGCAGCATAACTTCTTTGTTTAGAAGGAATCCAAGACAAATTCATAGCATGTATATGAATTACAATGAGTTCAAAATTCATAGCATGTATATGAATTACAATGAGTTCACACATTGTCTACCTTGCTAGAGCAATGCTTTTCTTTGATCTCCAACTTCCTTCTCCATCTGTACAGAGAAATATAATCTTTCTCAGAAATCTACTATCCGGACATTCACATTCAATAAAATTGGTTAGCTCAACTTCAAACCAAATCACATTTAGTTCACTTATAACATCACATGACCATTCTTGCATGTATAATGATCAGAAATTCATTGATATGTTGGATGAAATCACCTAAAACCTCAAAGCTATGGAAATTCAGATATGAAATGAATTTTGAACTTAAATTCGAAGACGAGTAACAAATAAATAAGTTGTACTCACATGAGGCTGATGAGGACACTACGAAGAAAGAAAATGTCGAAGAAGAGCACTCCATCATGACATGGAGTTCCCTCCACACCTATGACAGCAGCTCGAAGTAGTTCCATTCTTTCCTCATATGCCCTGATGCAAATTCTTTCTGTTACAAATGCATACCAAAACTTAAATTAAATATAACTGAAATTATAGAGTTCAGACACCCAAAATGCTTTAGCCTTTCATAAAATATAAAAGAATTTATTATGGTGCATTAGTATCACATCAATGACGCATCTCATCAATGATGAGCATTACAATATATAGGGCTACAATCTAAAGTGTAATAGGAATAAGATTCTAAAGTCTATAAGGAAATTACCAACTATAATCTAACCTACAAGGAAACCTAATTCTATATAAAAACTACCATTTATAATCTTTCCTATAAGGAAAGGTTTCTATCTCCTTATTACCCTCCCTCAAGTTGAAGCATGATGAACAAGAATGACCAACGTGCGAAGAAAATTCTGAAATTGTTAATCGTTAAAAGATTTTGGAAAAAATATCTCCATTGAATGGATTCAACTTCAATAGCAGTAGAAATAACAATGCCAATAGTAACAATATCGTAGAGCATTATTCAACTTCATTAATAGTATAAGCATCGTTAAAGCGGTATTTAACTTCAGTAAAGTGAAATCAACCATATTATCAATCAGTGAGTTACAGCTGCGAGCGACGGAGATCCTTGCGGTGATGGCGGCAACTAAGAGTGGCGACAGTGGCAGGAAGGACACAACGACATTGGTAGAATGGTAGTAAGAGCAGTGTTCATCACGAACACAGCCAGAATAATAATAATATAGCGATATATAGACTAAGTAGAGAATTATAATCAATAAACTAGCTAATGACCATGGCGTAGGGCAAGCTTTTGTCTTGGCGCTAGGCGGCGGATACGGCTAAAGATAGTTGATCTTGAAATGAACTAAGAGGGGTCCCAAATCAAAGCAGCTCTGATACCATGATAAAATATAAAAGATCTTATTATGGTGCATTGATATCACATCAATGACACATCCCATCAATGATCAACATTACAATATATAAGGCTACAATCTAAAGTGTAAAAGGAACAGGATTCTAAAGTCTATAAGGAAATTACCATCTCTAATCTAACCTACAAGGAAACCTAATTCTATATGGAAAATAACATCTATAATCTTTCCTACAAGGAAATGTTTCTCTCTCCTTATTAGCCTTCTATGTGGATCTGGAATTCGAAAGTAATCCAACAATCATAATTGATCAAATGTCAAAAGTGTCTGTAGAAAGATAAAAAAAGAAGAAGAAGAACGATACATAGATAAAGGAGGAAAAAGTTGAGAGAGGGATGGGAGAATGTGGCGACGAAACGAATATGCATAGTAGAATACAGAAGTCTAGAGGTGATGGCAACACCTAATGCTATAAGCAGAATGGCGAACGACTTGGGAAGCCTCTGAATACCTTCCATCGTCCCCTTTTAGCCCCGTATCTTTTTTTTTGAACACTTTTTGAAGAAAATCGTCGGCTAACAGAGATGGGAAACCACCCTTTCGAAACTCCCAGTTTCCCTGCCACCTCGTTCTTCCTTTACTGTCAATTCACACATTCAACCTAAATCAGTTGGCCATTAAGATCAAGCGTAGTATCAGACCCCATAGCTAGGGAAAACGAAGGCTCGGATCTGCCTTATGTCGGAGAGAAACCGGCAGCTCCGACCATGGCTGCAAGAACCCATTCGAGCTCTTTCCCAGCCAAGCTACGGGATAGCTTAGAATCCCTCCGAAGTGCGATTTTGAGAAGGATGAATCAGCACCGCCTATAGAATTCAGGTTTGGGTTCAATTTTGATTTTGAATCGGTATGAATAGAATGAATGAATGTTGCGATTCTGAAAGATGGTTGTTTTGGGGGATGAAGAAATCACGGGCGTTGCTCGAATCAGAGAAAAAGAGAAAAGAAGCAGGCGACGACGGGAGAAAAGAAGCAAAATAGAAAAGAAGCAAAAGAGAGAAAAGGAGAAAAAGAATAAAAGAAAAAGGAAAAAGAGAAAGAAAAAAGGAAAATGTGAAAAGAAAAAAGAAAAATTAGAAAATGAAAAATGTGAAATGACTATTTTGCCCTTAAATTTAACGCTTTTGATTGAAGTTAACGTTTTGACCAGAAGGAAAGGCCACGATTTAACCGTTTTGTTAATTGAGGGGCAAAAAGTGTTGAAAAACGAAAGAGGCTAAAAGGAGACGATGAAGAGAGTTTGGGAGCCTCCCAAGTTGTCCATCCTAAGCAGAATGTGATAAGGCATTGACTTTTATGTTTTCTAGTAAAGCAATTGAAGTACATATACATTGTAGAGATGTAGCATTAATTAGCACCCTTTTCAGTTTTCAAGAAGTACCCAAATTACTACTGATACATTGAAAACACACAAAGTAATTAGTAAATATTTTATTTTGAATTTTTTTTAAAGAAGCTGACGTGGCAATGTGACTTGGCAAAGTTTGGGGGTGCCACCTGACCAAAAACTTGTTGTTTTAGTTAATAGTTTAGATACTTCCTCTCCTAACTAACTAATATCAACTAACTTTTATGACTGATTATGTTATCAAACTGTCAAACAACTCCTCAACTGGCAATCTGTTGCAAAGTATGGTTCTTCCTCTTGAATTGCATCCTTCTGGTGCATTCATTCAAGTGAATTGCCAATCTTACCCTTCTGTATACTTGGGCTATATGACAGAGAAAATTTTGTATGTTAGGAAATTAAGTATGTTAACTTGATTGTCCACTAACATCTTGACAAATGTATATGGATTGGGAAGTTAAAGGTAGTTTTTGATTTCTAATTTCTATTCTCATTTTTTTTTCATAAATTTTTTGACACTTATTAAAATACTATTGGATCATCACCTCAACATACTTAACATCCAAACATACAAATTTTTGTGCTCCCTATTAAATTGCCTAATCCCCTCTATGTCCTTCCTTTCCTAACACTGATTTCAAACTAAACAGCCCATAATTAAAAAAGGCTGGAACGGCCCACACTTTTGAACGAGTGTTGCACAACTTTGACGCATTTCTCCGGCGAGTCAAGGGCGCCCTTTCTGCTTTCATTTTTTATAACTCCGATTGATTCTCAAACCCGAAATCGGACCCGTAGATTCACCGAATCAAATTAAATTGAATCGTTTCAATCATTTCACAGTTCTGAACATAATTCTGTCAACATAGGTGCTAATTTAGATTTGCAGGGGAAAAATTGAGCAGTAATTGCTGTAGCGATGGATTATTTAATGAGTAAGCTACGGAGCCTGGACGCGTATCCTAAGATCAATGAGGATTTCTACAGCAGAACTTTATCCGGCGGCCTCATAACCCTAGCTTCCTCCGTCGTCATGCTGCTGCTCTTCATCTCTGAGCTCAGTTTGTTCCTCTTCCACTTTTTAAGGCTTTTATGCAACACATTAGATTGGAAATATATTATATGTTGATTGATGACATTGTTCTGTTTAAATTACAGGTTTGCTATTAATTTTTGCCTTAAAACTTGTTTGTGTTACTTACTTCAATCATCGGTTACTCATGTATTTTTTCGGATTGTTTCGGTGTATAGTGAAGAAAATTGTGCGTCTTGTTTGTATTTCTGTGTCTGAATTGCTGATTGAATTCCTATTTGGTTGTATATAGGGCTGTACCTTCATTCAGTTACTGAGACGAAACTTATCGTAGATACATTCAGGGGAGAGCGGCTGCGGATCAATGTAAAGATATACCCTCTCTCTATTATCATTTTTGTGTTTTTTTTCCTATGCCTATATAGCTGCTTAGAGAATTATGGTGCAAGTGACATCAGTAGTTACCTAATAACTCGATCAATATGTGAATTTATTGTTTTCGCATACCAGCTTTTAATTGTTGCTACATTCCTATCAACATTTTCGAGATTGATGTAGCAGCTAAAGTTTCAGTTAATTGTAAATGACTATAGTTGAAAACTGATTGAATTTTTCTATCTTTTGTGTCCGAAAGTGCAGTTTGATGTCACTTTTGCAGCACTTCCATGTTCCATTGTCAGCATTGATGCTATGGATATTAGCGGAGAGCAGCACCTTGATGTTGTAAGTACAACAAACTTAATTCTTTTCTGGCAGTTTTTCTTTTACATGAAATGGAATCTCTTGTTGTCTATGTTTATTAGTTACCTACCTGTGCTTTTGTTATTTTTGGATGAGGTTTACAAATAAATGGTGGTAAATATTGCATTTACATAGTTGATTGACCATGAAAGTACCCTTGGTAGCTGATGAATACTTTCTTTAGAAAGCTATATTTTGTATTCAATCTGATGACTGGGACTGATGTTGATCTCCCCTTGATTTCTGTGAACTCCTGCAGAGACATGATATCACAAAGAAAAGAATTGATGTCCATGGTAATGTGATAGAAATAAGGCAAGAAGGCATTGGTTCACCTGAGGTTAGTAATAGGAAAGCTTGTCTTTTCTTGGTTGAAATTTCAAATCTCTACATTCAGCTATTTCCCTCTTATTGTAAATTGCCACGATTTATCTTTCTGCTGGATTGTTAGAAACTGCAATGTGAAAGGTTTGATCTTCAGTATCATAAGCAAGGGAGGATACAACTTCAAATATCTTTAAATGCTTTGAAATTCTTCTTCCATGAAAAAGAACTTATAGTTTCCTATCTAAACTTTAGTGATAAGAGTGATTTAGATGCATTGCACTACTTTGATGTTCCATTAATTCTATCTGCCTTTGTCAATGTAACAGATAGAAAAACCTTTACAGAGACATGGTGGCAGACTTAAACATAATGAAACTTACTGTGGTTCATGTTATGGAGCAGAAACGGTATGCTTTTCTAAGCTTTCTTTGATTGGTGAATTGAAACAAATGGAAATAGTCACCGGAGCTTATCAATTTCATCATGGTGTCCACTGCCTTGAATTGGCATCCTCTCTCATTTCTGATTCATATTTCTTTTTTAACAGCCTCATAGGACTTGCTAGACTAATTCAGTTGGTTATTGTGTTTATGAACTTTGAAGTATTGCTCATCTCAATGTTACCGCTTCTCTCACACCCCCTTTAGTTGTATTGCACCATTTTACGTTTTGACACTGTACTCCTTTTGTCTCCAGGCAGATGATGATTGCTGTAATACATGTGAAGATGTTAGAGAAGCATACCGTAAAAAGGGTTGGGGATTGTCAAATCCAGATGATATTGACCAGGTGAGCAGCTTTGTTTGTTGATGTATGTGCATCTGTTTTCATGTATTAATATAGATAAGAAGAATAACATGAATTGGAACCAAATTAACCTGCAAGCACCTCTAGATGGCCCAATAAAACATGAAGATTATAGAGAATTGGCAGCAGAAAACTAACAAAGAGAGGGTAAGTTGTAAAAAATCTGGGAAATAAATTATGGAGAAAGCACGGATTGATGTATTTAAAACACAAACCAAGCTATCTCTACCAAAGACATGATCTATGCTGTGAGCCTAGAGAGGCTTTGTCATTGCTGTTGTGTTTTTATGCTTGGGAATGGTATAAGCTTAAACTCTGGATGTACCTGCTAGTTGCTACTTGTCTAACAGAACGAGGCTTGTGTTCGCTTGCACATTGTAGAGTAATAGTGGCGGTTCACAGAATGGATGATTCATTGATATGTAAGAAAGCACAGGTTCATTTAGACTCACCAACTGGATCAGGGATGTGTTGCTTCAACCCCCCAACACACACACACACACACAATCTACATCTATGTAAAATATTTAGGTGGAAATGGGCTTTAGTTGCTTAGTTTAAAGTGCCCGAGGTCTGAGAATGCCTGTTTTTCAGGTACGGTTCACCCATGCATCTTCTTGTTTATTTCAAATGGCACAAGAAATGATAGTTTCTTTTAATCTGCTGTTATTAGCTATAAGAAAAGTAAATCCAAGTTACAATTTTGTGGGACTTTCTTGTGTGATGCCTTGTTCAGTATATTCAATAATTAGCTAGAGCTTCTGCCATTGGTTTGCAAAGGAATTATTTGTAGGCTATGGTGTGGCAGTTGTTTCTGTTGAGTATTACATCATGCAGAAATCTGAAGTTTATACTTTCTAAGTTGGTACTTTTTCATGCAATCAGTGTAAAAGGGAAGGCTTTCTTGAAAGGGTCAAGGAGGAAGAAGGCGAAGGATGCAATTTATATGGGTTCTTAGATGTCAATAAGGTTGCTGGGAATTTTCATTTTGCACCAGGGAAGAGTTTTCAGCAAGCAAATGTTCATGTCCATGATCTGCTGACTTTTCAAAAGGATAGTTTTAATGTATGATACCACTTTGATTTCATATTTTTAGTGAGTCTCCTGACAGGCGGCCTGTCCAGAAGCCTATGGACAGGCCACTTATTTCTTACCTTATACATTGCATTTCTTAAATTACATACAAAATTTAAAATTTTTGAAAATATTTTTTTATATGATATATTTTTATATTTTCACCTTCAAATATATATTATTACTTGTTTTAACTTATAAAATGCAATATTTAAATTTTATAAAAAAATCACAACATTTAAGGCAAATGCCCCTGAGGACTGTCCATAAGCTTATGGAAAGGCTGCCTTTCCTGAGACTTTCCCTTTTAGGAAAGACTCTTAATTTGCTATGAATTGTTGGTTCTTTTCCTGCTTTCTGTTGAATATTTTATAGTCCTTAAACTAATTAAGTACTGTGTACAGATAAGTCACAAGATCAATAGGTTAACATATGGAGACTATTTTCCTGGTGTTGTAAATCCTCTTGATGGGTACTTCTCTCTCCTTACTTAAGAATCAATTTCACATTTCTTGACCATAACATATTCATTTTTGGGCATCAGTGTGGAATGGACACAGCAAACACCTAATGGGATGTATCAATATTTTATCAAGGTTAGGTGTTACTACTTCCTAGTATCAGATGGCTCCTTGAGCATTTTGTAAATATTTTCTCTTAATTATCTTGTTTATATAGAAAATTGGGAGATTATATTTTCTTTATTATTATAATAACTTGGAGGTTTTGTCGAGATTTCATACATGTACAAATTCTTTTTGATTTTAATTGGAAGGAAAACCACTTTAGGTGCACATATTCTGAAACTGTGAACTTTCTGGCAACAATTGAATAATGAAATTAACAATTTGTTTATGTACTGCAGGTGGTACCTACAGTGTACACGGATATAAGTGGATATACCATCCAATCAAATCAGGTTTGATTTGCACATTGGATTCCTTAATACTATTTGAATATTTGAATACTGGACTGAAAAACATATCAAATGTAAATGCATGTCTGTTGCAGTTTTCTGTTACAGAACATTTTAAGGGTACAGAAATCGGCCGTCTTCAGTCTGTTCCTGGGGTTTTCTTCTTTTATGACCTCTCACCAATAAAGGTTTGTCCTTGTTTGGAAAATCTTTTTCTTTTCCGGTGGATTGTCATTTGTCAAATCTATTTGTAAGGATGGTGTCCACTCCTGCCTCATTCGATTTATGCTGATTTGTCCTTAGCTGGTTTATGCTCTCAGAGGTTAAAAAATGAACTAGACAAGTTGTATATACCAAATGCATTTTTCCATGGGCATCATTTGATTAAGGAATTGTGATTGTTTTGATCTAGGCCACTCTTTTACCATCGTAGGTCACTTTTATGGAGCAGCACATATCATTTTTGCATTTCCTTACCAATGTCTGCGCTATAGTTGGAGGTAAATTCCCCTATACTTCTCAAGCTGAAAGGTGACTTAGAAAACTGACGCTAAGCATTCATTTTCTGCAATTTACTAGTTCTATAGATTACTTATAGATGAAAACTCTCTAAATGTTTACAAGCATGTGTCAGACAAACTTTTTAAGTGTTGGGAAT
This sequence comes from Rubia yunnanensis, assembly GCA_037428765.1. NCBI lineage: Eukaryota > Viridiplantae > Streptophyta > Magnoliopsida > Gentianales > Rubiaceae > Rubia > Rubia yunnanensis. The sequence goes on from CM075067.1 coordinate 74,487,692, forward strand.
TAACGTTTTATTCTGATCCCTGCTCTCAGTGTATTGAGACATGGTCCTTCTAGGATGAGACATGTTCCTAGCAGCACATATCAAGATTATATGAGCATGAAAGTTGCATGTGTCCATCATGTGAATTTCACCTTTGTGGGAGAATATATTGCCTGTGTTACCTTGTATTACAAAATAGTATAAATTTGCAGCATTTACACTGTCTGATAAATAAGTAACTTGATGTTTTTGCTCTGCATTTATCCGTACAATGTAGTATGTCAAATCTTTATCCGGGACCTTGTATTTCTTCAATATCCGTGTCCGTTTTATGACTTTAATGTCACAAACCTTTTGACTGTTCCTCCTGCTGCTGCCAGGCGTATTCACAGTTTCGGGCATCATTGATTCTTTCATATACCACGGGCAGAAGGCCATCAAGAAGAAAATGGAAATTGGAAAATTCAGCTAGAGATAAAGTTTACGAAAAAGCAGCCTTTGTTGTTACATGTCCATACTGCATATGATGAAGAAGGTATGTGAGAAAAGCCATCAGACAGTGCTAATATCGGAAATAGTTTGCTTAGCACACGTAAATCTGGTGGTGTTCCTTTATCTTATAGTTACGTACAAATGGAATAGTATTCATAATTTTGGCGATTAATATTGCCCTAGTTTAATATTGCTTTAACTTTCCTCTGCACCCACCCGTAAATTGTTGTTTTATGAAAACCCTCAACCACCGGTAAAATAAATCGCCAAATACGATAAGAGTTGTTTCAGAAGCAAAGGTCGCTGAATCCCTTCAACTTCACGTCTTAAAGCTCTAGGTCTACTGCAAAAAAATACAACTGCCGTGCCTGTTCCATTAGTAAAATCATTGGGAAAGTCTCAGGTCTGTTCGTAAGTTTATGGACAGGTCAGAGACTATTTTAAAAATGGGGTTCAGCATGTAATTAATCTAAAATTGGGTCTAATTAGAGATAGTCTCTCATGAACCATTTCTTCTTCCTCATTGTTTATCTTCACTTTCTCTTTTATCATTCTTCCCTGCCTCTCTTTTTTTCTCTCGTTCTGCTATTGTTTTCCACCTATTCCTCGCTTTGTTTCGCCACCTCTCCTCCACTTCTTTGCCGCCGCAATTTTCTGCTTCTCTTCCACCTCTTCTCTGCGCTCATTCTAGTCATTTTCCAGCATTGCGTTTCCATTTTCCAATGACTTTTCCGGCTCAATTCTTTAAGAAAATTCCTTGAAGATCATCACATCTGGTTACATCATCAGTTTGTAGTTTTTTTTAATCTTATGACTTCAACATATTTTGTGATTTTGTGAATCTTTGTAGATATAGGTATTATTGTTAGATTTTTCATATCTGGTATGTATGTTGTTCGTTTTGTTGAGTGTTAGATAGACATTGTTTTCTAGTGTTTTGAGTTGCTATGTGCATTTTCTGAGATCTAGTTTTGAAGTGTCCCCTAGTTATTGCAACAAACTTGTTGATTGTTTGTCTTGAATTACAATGTGCATTCGTATACTTATATATTGCACATGTTATTATCCAGTGCGCACATGTTAGTTGTACAGTGAATGACATTTTTTCTCATTCATTGTTGATTATTAGTATTGAATTATGAGGTGCATCTGTTTACTTATATGTTGCATTTTTTAGCATTAAGTGTGTGCTTGTTAGTCGTACAGTGTATGCCTTTTTATGTTAATTTATTGTTGCTTGTGCGTTTTGAATTAAGAACTGCACTTATTTACTTATATGTTGCATATATTAGTATCCAATATGTACTTGTTAGTTTTATTGTGTTTGACTTTTATTTTTAAATTTGTTGGTTGTTCGTTTTGAATTAGGAACCGCATCTTTTTACTTATATATTGCATCTGTTAATATCCAATATGTACTTTTTAGTTTTATTGTGTTTGATTTTTATTTTCATTGTCGATTATTATTCGTTTTGAATTATAAAATTGTACTTGTTTGCTTATATGTTGCAACTGTTAATATCCAATGTATATAACTTTTTGCAGGAGTTGGATCTAAACTTGAAGTGGTAATAACTTTTAAGTAACCGGACAATATTGAACATTGCACTCCACAAGACGTTCCGACATGAGTAGGATTTAGATGAAGATGACATTGAACTTGAAGATTCAAAGATGATCCCATTTTGAAGATTGATAGTTGATGATTAGTTGTATTAGAGACTGTTAGTTAATCTAGATATGAATATTGTTTTAATTGTAAGTTGTCTAATAGAAAAATTCTGTCACGAGCACTTTATCTTCCATTTTGTTTAGATGTTGAGAGCCCCTTCCATGCTTGAAATTGACAAAATTTGCATATTTGTTTTATACAAAGTATGGAACGCTTTACATGTGTTGCTTTTACGTCGATAATACTTTCTAGGACCTCTCTTTGATTTTAAATCAAGGAAATCAGCTCAAGTTTTTTTTAAAACAAACACATATTTTAATGTAATCAGTATATATTGTAAGGTATTAAATGCAGTACATGTGAAAATTTGAAAAACTACAAAATTATGTGACCTTTGTTATGTATCCTATAAGAGAATACTAGTTGTAGGCTAACATATGTCTGTTTTAACAAAACATAAATGATTCATAAGGTAACTTATGCACTGCCTCATGGCAAAGTTTTGCTATTTATAAAAGGAATTGATAATTTAAAATCATATGTGTGTTTTTATTTAAACAATACATGTTGTAAAGTAATTAATGCATAGGTAATATGAAAAATTTAAATTGTCACATTTTAGTCTCATCTGTATGTGTAACAATAATATATACTAGTTTTAGACTAACATATGCAAGTTTTAACAAAATGATAACGATTCATAACTTAACTTATACACGATCTCCGGGAAAAGTTTCATAATTCATATTCAGAGCTTTTAAAACAAATGACTATTTTATTCCATACGATATGTATTGTAAGGTAACTGGTGCATAGTATATACGAAAATTTTCAGCAGCATATAGTTCTTGTTTAGAATATTTGCCACATATTTTTAACATGTAATAGCAGATACATTCAGAAGTTTCAACAACAATAATTTACATCGAATGAAATTCAACAACATAAACTCAATCGGATGTGAAAAACTCATATCTTGGACACTATTAGGCAAAATTTCATCCTCCTGAAACTGAATTCCATTCGTTTGAAATTCAAATTCGTTGATGTAGATCTTGTTGCAGGGCGAAGAGCTGATCGCCAATTTCATTGGACACTAATTGGTCTTTTGAAAAGTTCACCAGGAAAGAAATAGATTGATCGGAGGTTGATCGAAAAAATTGCACGCGGTGCAGAAGTCTCCAGAGTAGGATCACCGATAAATTGTTCCTAACAATTCACGACCTGCATTCGCGACAATCACAATTCTGCAAGAAGTTCCAAAAATTCAATGATCGAAGAAGAAAGAAGTTATTTGATCAAAAAATGAGAGATGTTTGAAGAAGAAGTTGCAGATTGAAGAAGAAAGAATGTTTGAAAAGGGAATGTGAATTGATCATCAAGGAGGAGAAAATTTTGAAGATCCAATGGAGAAGAAGAAGGAACGTGAGAAGAAGAAGAAGAAGAAGGAATGCTGAGCCCATATTCTAATGACTAGGCCTATAAAAAATTACTCCATTTCTCATTAATTGAAACTAGATCCCTGACCTGTCCATAAGCTTATGGACATACCGTCTGTTAGGAGAGTCACTTTTAATCTTTTATGAGCTTTGAATTTATGAGGGATATATAGAAATATAACTCTACCTATTTGAGTAAGTGCAAATATAACTTTCAGATAATTTTTAGATTAATGTGCTTATATAATCCTCAGTTTATAAGTTTTTTAAAGAGCTCATATAACTATGACTCTAATGAAATATATATGTTGATTTCAATTGTAAAGATAAAAATACCCTTATCATTAAGTAATTAAAAAATAAACAAATTGTAAATTTACCATCTTACCTCAATTCTTCTTCTCCAAATATGAAAATTCGTTAGCGTTTTCTTCCCTTAATTCTTCGTGACGTTCTTTAGCCTCGGTTCTCAACGGTCTCCTCTGCCATGACTACCCCTCTTTTTCTCGCTGTAGTGAGGAGGATTTAGTCTCACTCAAATTCCAAGAACTTGTAGGTGATGAGGGCTAATTCTCTGTCACTGATAATTTCCTCAGCATAAACTGCACCATTATTGCCATAGGTTAGTTCCTTTAATCCTCTCCAGTTCTTTCTCTCCACCACTCGTGCTCAAACTCATATTTGGAAAACCCAAATTCCACGCTCGATGCTCAAAACCCACCAGATTCCACGCTCGATTCCATTCTTGCTCAAAACCTAGAATGATGAGTGCTCCACCACTCGTGGTCTAGGCCATGATAATCTTCCCTCCCCACGCTGTTCGAAGGGTAAAATTTCTAATTAAAACTTAGAAATGAAGTTAGGGTCATTTTGGTCTTTTTCTTATTTGGTGAATGCCAGAAAGTAATTGGTCAACGTCAACCAACGGCTTTAGGGTTACGAGTGTTCACATTAATTTCAATCTTGGGTATATAAGCACTTTTGAAAAACTGAATGTTATATTTACACTTATCAAATAATCGAGGGTCATCTAACCATTATACCTTAATTTTTAATACAAAAATAACCCTAACTACTTAATGAAAGTGCTAATATAACCATCCAAAGTATATTCTGGCATTGACTGGCTATTTCTGGCTATTGATCGACCAGTAATGACAAAAATGATCATAACTCCACCACTGCTGCTGTTCCACCACCTACGCCGGAAATGAAAAACCAAAATAATCCAACCCGTAGCCTTCAGCAAAAACATCCAATGCTAGAAAGACGTGCCCAAAATATGAAAAAAATTGGATCCAAGAAAACAGATCCAAAAAGAAGTATCTTGATTGCGATCTGGGCACTTTCCGCTTATTCTTCAGACCATCGAATCCTACGTATGTCGCCTAAAGAGCTGCCAGGATTTCGTTGAATCCTCCCCCGCTACCAGATTCCCTCGACTTCAAAACCTATGTACGCCCCCTCCGTGCTGCATCCCCCCAGAGTAGGGAAGCTCTGCCTGATGTGCAGTTACAACGGCCCGATTCTATCTATTCCTCCCCCGCTACCAGATTCCCTCAACTTCAAAATCTACGTACGACCCTAACGCCGCCCCCACTGCAGCTCCGCATCCCCTCCCAGCGGAGGGAAGCTCTGCCTGATGTGCAACTACGACGACCACATAGTCCTCTGCCCGCACGATAAGTCGCCATCCATCAGCCTTGCCTCATATCAGCCCCGCCCTGACCCGTCACCCATTAGTCGCTAAGACCTACCACCTATCAGCCGCCCAACCCCGCCTCCTATCAGCCACCCAGACTTGCCACCTATTAGCCACCCAGCCCTGCCTCCTATCAACCGTCCAGACCTAACACCCATCAGCCGCCCACACCCGACACCCATTAGCCCCATCAAGCCACACCACCCATCAACCCTGCCTATCCCCGCCTATCCCCGTCGCTCCGCTTTGTCCCGCCACCCAGATCCGGCGGAGAAGGAGAAGAATAAAGAGAAGGAGAAAGGAAAAAGAGAAAAGTAAAAGGAAGGCGGAGACAAGAAGAGAAAGAGGAGGAAAATTAGGGTTTAGGGGAATTATAGACATTTCATATTATTTTAATATATTTTAGAGGGGAAAAATAGTCTTTTCACTTAATTCCAGCTTGAATAGGTTGGAATGGGTACATTTGCACTTACTATCTAGGGTTATATTTGCACTTTAAACTATCAAAAGGTGGACCAACCACATACCAAATGGAAAGGAAACAACTTCTACAAAATTTACAAGTGAAAAAGACATTAAATACTAGGGAGAATCAAATTACCCAAAAGAAAAACCCGGAAAGAAGTAAAAACCATTCTCTCTCTAGAACTGAGAGCAAAACTTTTCTCTGCTTTATCAGGAGAGACATTCTCCAACAAAGCTAAATCCAAAGCTTGAAACTAGAAACTGTTCCTTGAAACTTGTTACCATTAAGCCTCAGTTGTCCAGAACAACCATTAACCTATCCCATAACTAACATACAAATCAGACACTTACCAGGAATATCCAAAACACTATCTCCTAGTTTTAATCTCAGGCACCAAACAACCATCCCAGAAAATCCAAAAAGCCAACCCTACCAAGCACGGAAAGTGCTTAAAGTACCCAGTAAAAAACAAAACCAAAAACCCAACACACTCGTGATAGATGACACATGATTTTGGAGGATCATTGGTCGGATGACTTGCGACATGGCTCCATGTTTTCAGAAGAGCATCGCGATGTCCATTTCGGTGCTGAACTCGAGACGAAGACGATTACAACGAAGGTATGCAAAACTTTGAAAATTCATTGGCGGGATACTTCTCGGACTACATGCACTTTAGTGCCTAAAGGATATCGACCTCAATTGGGGAGAATGAGTGGAGGTGGTGGCAAAGTTAGGCAAGTTCTATGTGTTCCATTTTGATAGCCATCTTCATATGCTTGTGGTACTCCAAACTGGACCAATAGCAATCATGGGAGGGCTATTTGCACTCAATAGATAGGTTCCAAAAATGCTCCTGTGCCATATAAGAGTCACTCATGTCCTACCGTGGATAATAATCTATGGACTCCTAATAGAATACTTGCCCCAAGAATCAGGGGCACGTTATGCAACAGTGGTCAGAGTTGCACAAGAAGTCAACTTCGGAGAGAGCACCATTAGGGATAGGGGTGGGCGGATCGGGTTGTTCGATTTTTGGTTTAATCGGTTCAATTTATTCGATTTTTTTTTTTAAATGCCAAAATTGAAACCGACCCAAAAAACCAAATAAACCGAATAATCCGAACCGAATTTGAAATTCGGATTCGGTTAGAATTCGGTTTTAAACCAAATAAACCAAAGTAATTTCAATTTTTATTAAATTAAATTTAATTAAATTAATTCTGGACCGAATAAACCAAAAGTCCACAAACATACCAAAATTTCAACTTCAAATCAATGATTATAGCCCAAAAATTATGGACAAATCATTTATCATTAAAAGCCCATTTGGCATTATGCATTGCATCTTATGCTTTGCTTTATGCTTTCATGAACATGATAAAATTTTAACTTTAATTTAACAAATTACAGCCCAATAATATAAAGCCAAGTTATTTGTTAATTATGGCCCAAAAGCATCAAATGCTTTGCCTTGGAGAAACGTTGGAGGAGGGATGGTATTTATAGGTGAAACTTACCCTAAGTCTCCTACATATTTCCGATGTGGGACTACGCAATTCCAAACCATGTGTAGACTGTAGTTACTACAATGCGGCTTTGGCTAATGCATGCGGCGACGTCGGCATAAGTAATCAATTTCTCATGCATCTGCGGCTTCAGGCTACCTTTTCTTCCTTTTTTTTTATTGAGTTTATTATGTTGTCTCTTGAAATACGGTCTTTCCATAAATCATGGAAATATTATGGTTTAAAATATAAATTAGAAGAAATGAAGATAAAATTTATGGGTCGAATGAATCGGGTTATAAACTTTATAACTACTACACGTTGCATAATAAAATTTTAATATTGCAACTAAGACATTTTACTTTGTATTATTATAATTAAACTCTATCTTTCTATAAGCCTACGGAATAATGGAAATACGGTATTTTCCAAGATTTTTCCATTTATTATTACATTATTTAATTTGAGGAGTATTTTGTGACTGATGATTATTTAATACCGTTTGATCTCAAATACTTTTTATTATTATTACCCTATTAATTTGACTTATGTTTTTACCTTTTTCATACATGATGAATGCGTTTATAATATATTTTGGCAAAGTCTTGGGAAAGACGGTATTTCTATAGGTTTATGGAAAGACGGGATTTAATTAGAATAATAAAAGGTAAAATGTCTTAGTTGCAATATTAAAATTTTAGTATGCAATATAGTAGTTATAAATTTATAACCCGGTTCATGCAACCCATAAATTTTATCTTCATTTTTTCTAATTTAAAGTTTAAACCTTGGTCTTTCCATAACTTATGGAAAGACCGTTTTTCAAGAGACAGACTCATATATTTTTATGATTTCTTTCTCTTCTATTTATATAAGTAATTTAAATACATTTAGAGGATGATACAAAAATTCCACTATTAAATAAACACAACGTCTTGTTTTAGACTGACAAATCATTATACAATATTATTTTATAATTGATATAACTAATAAGCTGATTTGATATTTGTTTTTATCTATTGCAACAAATTTCTTATAACTTTTAAAATGTATGGTAATGTATAAATAATTATAATTTGACCATAATAGTTATTAAAACGAGATTTTTCATTATTAGTCTAACATTTAGATGGTCTAATAGGAGACGTTCTCCTAAATTAACTATGATATTTATATATTACTGTCTTCATCTCTTCACCAAGTAATCTCACTGTCTTCATCTCTTCACCAAGTAATCTCTTCTGAGTCCATTGTAGTTTGTTAATTTTTTAGAGCAGAGGAAAATGTCCATTGTTTGAGGAATGCTTTAGTGTAGTGAAAGTTTACTGTTGAGAATCAATTATTCGTGCACCTTATCATTGTGATTACTAAGAGCACTGTAGTTTAGATATGGATATTTATTGATTATAGTTAATGCTTTCCATTTACGTTCATGCCAATAAGAATTTATAAGAATATATATACTTGTTTTTAAATTTATAAGAAATTTAAACGAACTAATTTATTAAACTTTTTTTATAATGAATATGGATTGTAAAACACTTGAATATCAATCTATTGTCTATTTGATCCATTTCACATTTTCATGTTAAGATGTTTGGGGTAATTTTTTAAAATGTATAGATTAGTCCTCCCACTTATATTTACTTATAAATTTAGTTTTGTATTTTTAAATTTTATTTATTATTATATATTATTTATTTATTTATTTATTTACAATTCGGTATTCGGGTCGATTTTCGGTTTGAGTTTCAATATCCAAAACCAAACCAAAAACCATATTCAAAATTCGGTTTATTCAATTCGGTTATCCAAAAACCGTATTTTAAATTCGGTTCGGGTTATTTGGATTCGAATAATTCGATTTTTGGTTCGGTTTTCGATTTTCGGTTTTTTTGCCCACCCCTAATTAGGGAGAATGCGCCATATGCAAATTTGCGAGTGTGGACCTAAATCTAACAACCCTTTGTCTCCAATATTTTCCTAAATCTAAGACTGGGCCGATTAGCTTGGATAGCCATTGGTTATGAAAGAGTCCAAAAAATGTGCAGGAGATGCGGTGGGATTGGTCATACGCTGCATCAATGCCAATTTTGGGATGATGTCGAGCTTGAGAGATTCATAATCAGAAGGTTTCGAGCCCTATGAGAGGAACTAGGTCTCCAAATATATAACAATAACATGGAGCAACTCTATCCACCATCAATCAGAGTTCACAAAAACATGGTGGCATGACAATTCACAAGAATTCCGGATGACTATCTCCGGAACAATCTGCATAGGCTTCAGGGGGAAGGAAATGATATCTCTGATGGTTTTCATTACCACGAATATATGTTACTAGTTCTAGGATCTTCAGCGAATAAGGAATACAACCCAAATTTCCCCGGCCATAACAGTGGTGGGTCACCCCAGGCCATGCCAACAGAGGAAGAGGAACAACATGCGGCACAACCTGAAGATTGGGGAAAAATGTTCACATAAGTTGGCACACCCTCCCTCGAAGATACGCTAAGGATTTTGTGGGAGGTCTCAGTCCGGTGGGGCGATCTTGCGAATGAGCACAACTTTTCATCACCAAAGAATTTTTCTAGACTTCAACATGTTTGATGGTTCCATACCCTCGGCGGTGTCGGGTGGTTCACCATTAGCTCAAGACCAAGAAAACTAGCAACAAAATACTCTCCTTATGGCGAAGGCGAACAATCCATATGCAATGTTTGAAAATGATAATATGGAGAGCCATATGGAAGAGACAAAACATGGACGGATGCAAGAAAACTGTTTTGGATTTGCCATGTGTGGTGGAACAGCTGGAGTCTAACAGCATCACGACTGTAGTTAAAAAATAATGGATGGATGAAGCGACAAGAAATAATGAAACTGCACTGGTGCTAGAGTCCATCAGCGAAGATTGGATGCCAATTTGGTAGACTGATATGGTGCCTACTTAGTTAATTGATGCAGTCCCAGAGACTCTACATGAGAGAATGGAAACAAATCAAAGAATAGTTTAGAGGCGCCAAAAGTATTTGGAGGAAAGAATGATGAAGGCGTAGTCAGTGTAGGCCTCACTTAGCGATGACTCAGACCCTGAGGAGGATGAACCACCACAAAATGTGAATTTAGAAGTAGGAGATGCAAGAGGTAGTGGTACCACGAGTGAGCATTCATTGAGGGGTTTATCTCTAGAGGAAGTAATGAATAGAGATATTAAAGGCAGATGGAAGAGGCAGACCGATGAAAATCTGAGTGAAGGAAAGAGGAATAAGGGGATTCATCATTATGGGGTGCAAAGAGGAAAAATCAACAATTATGGTGATGGGGAAAGTTGGCGGGCTGTGAGCAGCAAGGGGAAAAAAGCAAAGAGCCAGAACATAATGATGTGCCAATTCAAAGAATTAACTCCAGCCAATTCAGAGAAGGTGCGAGTATTTTAAATCTCTGACACTGATCTGATTTAATCACAATGCCACGAAGTAAACCCACATATGACAAGAACTCCTTGGAAAATCTAGATAAGACCCAATTAACCACTCAACCCCACACACCATATAACAGCTCATCAGAGATTATAACCCACACAACAGAGACGTAAATGCCAACCCAAAAGCCCAAACGACCAAGTACTTATACAGCCCGAATCCCACTAACATTCCAACCACACAAACAAATGAACCAACAATCCAAGTTGAAGGGTCAACACAAGAACAAACTCAATGAAATACCCAAGAGCCACAACCAACACAATCAATCCCATAAACAATAAACTTACCAAAGATAGAGAGAGTGTTTGACAAAAGTGATAAGCCCAATGTGGCCCGCCAGAGTTCCACTCTCCAGGATGAATCTCAATAAGGTAGGCTCATTATCTAATCAATCAATGTGAATCACGGGGCGGAATTAGAAGCGGGTGGAAAGAGATTACAACTTATGCATGAGATACAAAGTGGCACATCTGAGATACGAAGTGGCACACCTGATGGTCTTGAGGCTAAACAATGGAGTGGCGACGTAATCCAGTGATCTGAACCAGAAGACAGAGCCAGAGGTTTTAGAGCTAAGCCGGACAATGATGGTGGCAGTTAATGTTAGGATAGATGGCAAGGGGAAAATGCAAACACCAAGATCGGAGGAAATCCCGTAGCCGACTAATCTGAGTTCATCACCTATGAATTCCATGTGGCTGATGGCGGGGAAGGTCGTGGTTTCAAAGGAAGAGTTGCGGTAGGAAAAGAGACTGCGAATGGTGGCATAACTATAGGAGATCATGCCGATCCGACGAAAAAAAGGCGGCTGTGGAATTGCACAATCTCAGAAGGAGGAAATGATGTGGAGTGAGGGGAGACGAGAGTCGGGATCTAGTTCTAATTTTGTGCAGGGGGGTGGCAATGTGATGAACCAAGCTGGGCTGAATTGACTTATGGCCAATGGCCCAATTAGTGGAAATCAGCTATCAATTGACTTATTAGTTGAAGAAGTTTGCATAATTAATGGAGAAATGACAGCACTGAAGATTTCTGGGAAAAACATGTAATTAAGGATTAGGTGGGTCCACCTGAAGTGGAAATCTTAGTTAATCGAAGAAGGACGAGGGTTGGAACAACGTCATTTATCTTGGCAATCGACCCAATTACAAAAGAGGAGAAATTAATCTCCTTAGATGAACAACCACTTGTGCCACATTCCCATGATTTGAAAAGGCCAATCACCACGAAGGCTACGTATATGTACCATGGAGGCTCAAGTTGGGGAATGGGGGCTTGATGTTCCCCATCTAAGTCCACCGCAACAAGAAGGCTTTTGGAGAATAACTTGGAGAGGGAAAGAGAACAACTCCAAATCAAAGAAGAAGGGGCTAGGAAGGACCTAGCAATACAAACCAGCTGTCCAAAACTCAACTTGATGCTGCCTGCTGAGCAGTCGGAGAATTTATGCCCATAGCTAGAAACTGGGAGAAAAAAAGGAAAGGGACCCTTCATGGGGATCTGGGGAACATAACATTCTACAAAAAAATGTCGCAACAATGAGGAGGATGAAGGAAAGCTAAAGGAAGTAAAAAAAATTGACTTTACGGAAGGAGTGGAGCAGGGGAAGATGGTCATAGTGGGGTCACAAACTTATGAGCAGGTCTATACGACTGTGATCAGTGGCAGTGAAGAACATCTCTGTGGTATTTTGGCCGTTGTTGTAAAACAATCGCTGACAGTTGTATGAATCTACTAAGTTGGAACTGCATGAGGTAGACGCAACCCTTGATAGTAAGTACCTTGAACAATATTGTTTCTCATTATGGAGACTAAGTGTAATAGGGCTAGATTAAGTGGCTAGATGATTCATGTTTTACTAGCTGGTATGTAGTAGATTCCATTGGATCAAAAGAAGGCTCTGCGGAAAGTGGCATCCGAGGGCTGAAATCTCACCCAAACTTACTGAGCCCATCGCGACTCGCGACGGGTACTAACCTGGTACTTAGAATTTTTTTTTCTGATTCCTTCTTTTGTCCATGTCTTTCCTTCTTGACTCCAAGCATTTTCCCCTTCAAAAGTCCAATGCATTGGCTTCAAAATTGCTACAAAATCATGGAGAAAGCAACCCGTGAAAAGCATTAGGCAAAACAATGAAGCTTAATGATAAAGTTCAAAACCAAACAACATCAACAGAAAGTCACGAATGACGATCCGGATGATCAAAACCAAGTTTATTTAACGTCGCCGGCACGACTTACTCCCTTTTCTTGGGTTTTACTCACAAACTGGATCAAGGAGATCAACTTCCTCTCCTTTTTCAGGCACAGAATTCTCGTGGTAAGGTTTCAAATGTTGTCAATTAACCTTGAAAGTATTGGACTTAGCTCGACCTGGAATCTCCACCTTGCCATGCGAGAATACCTTAACCACCTCAAAAGGACCGATCCATCGGGACCTCAACTTACCTGGAAATAGGCAAAGGCGAGATTGGAATAGGAGGACCTTATGGCCAATGTCAAAGTCCTTCTTGATGATCATCTTGTCGTGTCACACCTTTTGTCTTCTCTTTATAGATTTTGGCATTCTCATAGGACTCCATCCGGATCTCATCCAGTTCATCCAATTGTAACTTCTTATGCAAGCTGGCTTCATCTATATCAAGATTGAATTCTTTGACCGCCCAATAAGCCTTATGTTGAATTTCCACCGGTAGATGACATGGCTTACCAAACACTAACCGGTATGGTGACATACCGATTGATGTCTTGTAAGCCGTCCTATAAGCCCACAAGGAATCATTCAACCGAGAACTCAAATCCTTCCGGTTAGGGTTAACCATTTTTTGAAGGATGGACTTGATTTCCTGATTGAAAACTCCGGCTTGCCCATTAGTTTACGGGTGATAGGCGGTGGGTGTCTTGTGAGTTGCGCCATACTTCTTCAAGAGTGCTGCTATGGTCCGATTGCCAAAATGGGTGCCACGGTCACTAATCAAGGCTTGGGGTACCCCAAACCTAGAAAAGATGTTATCTTTCAAGAATTCTTCAACCACTTTAGAATCGTCAGTTCTAGTGGGTTTTGCTTCAACCCACTTCGATACATAATCAACAGCAAGAAGAATATATGTAAATCCATAAGAACTAGGGAAAGGTCCCATAAAGTCAATGCCCTAAACATTAAATATTTCACAATATAGAATAGGCCTTTGGGGCATTTCATTCCTAGTGGAGCTATTTCCTACTCTCTGGCATTCATCACAAGATTTGCAAAAGGTTTATGCATGCTTATTCAATGTAGGCCAATAAAACCCACTTTCTAAAACTTTCCTAGCGGTCCTCTTTACTCCAAAATGACCGCCACATGCATGAGAATGACAAAATTCAAGAATTGAATGTACTTCATTGTCAGGGATACATCTCCTAACAACTTGATCCACACAATGTATCCACAAAAAAGGATCACCCCACACATAATACTTAGCATCAGGGATCATCCCACACATAATACTTAGCATCAGGGATCATCCCACACATAATACTTAGCATCACTCTTTAATTTATCCTTTTGGGCCTTAGAAAAATGAGGAGGGAATTTACCGGCGACAAGAAAATTTACAATGTCGGCATACCACGGTTGGAGATCCCTAATGGTGAACAATTGTTCATCAGGGAATTCCTCCCGTAGTTGCTCCTTCATTGTGGGGTTTACCTCAATGTCTTTGCATGGAGTTAACCGGCTCAAATGATCGGCCACAAGGTTTTCCGCACCCTTCTTGTCTCGCACCTCCAACTCAAATTCGTTCAAAAGCAGGATCCACCTAATCAATCTTGGCTTGGCCTCTTTCTTCGTCATTAAATGACGAAGCGCTGCATGGTCAGTGTACACAATAACCTTTTTACCAAGCAAGTAAGATCAGATGTTTTCCAAGGAAAATACCACAGCTAGTAACTCCTTTTCGGTGGTGGAATAGTTTCTTTGGGATTCATTTAGAGACATGGATGCGTATTAGATGGCGTGAGGTGCTCTCCCCAACCTTTGACCAAGTATCGCTTCAACGGCGTAATCATTCACATCGCACATAATCTCAAAAGGCATCGACCAATCCGGGGGTTGTATAATAGGGGCCAAAACTAACCTTCCTTTCAATGTATCGAAGGTCCCTTCACAACCCTCATCCATCACAAATTCCACCTCTTTTTGCAACAACTTGCATAAAGGAGATGCTATCTTTGAGAAGTCCTTGATGAATCGGCGATAGAATCCTGCATGAGCAAGAAAAGAGCGCACTTCGCGCACATTAGTAGGATAAGGCAAAGTTTGAATTGTGTCTATTTTTGCCTTGTCAAACTCAATACCCTTAGAGGAGACAACATGGCCTAAGACAATGCCTTGCTCTACCATAAAATGACACTTCTCAGAATTTAACACAAGATTAGTATCAATACAACGTTTAAGAACTTGTGCCAACTTTTCTAAACAGTTGTCAAAAGAATTACCATGAATGGTGAAATCATCCATGAATACCTCGACAAAACTTTCAACAAATTATGAGAAAATGCTTACCATACACCTTTGGAAAGTTACGGGGGCATTACATAACCTGAAAGGCATGTGTCGGTAAGCAAACGTACCAAAGGGACATGTGAAGGTGGTCTTTTCTTGGTCTTCCGGGGCGATAGCCACTTGAAAGTACCCTGAGTACCCATCCAAAAAGCAATAGAATGGGTGGCTTTCTAACCTCTCAAGCATTTGATCAATGAATGGAAACGGGAAGTGATCCTTCCGAGTTTCCACATTTAACCTGCGGTAGTCAATGCAAACGTGCCACCTATTTTGAACTCGGGTGGGCACCATTTCACCCTTCTCATTTTTGACCACCGTCACCCTGCTCTTCTGGATACCACCTAAGTTGGGATCACCCACTTGCTATCCGAGATTGGATAGATCATGCCCGCTTGGAGTAACTTGAGGATTTTCGCCTTCACCACATCCATCATAGGTGGGTTCAAACGGAGTTGGGGTTGTTGGACGGGTTTTGCATCTTCTTCCAACAAGATTCTATGCATACAAGTGGATGGACTTATGCCTTTGATGTCGGCAATAGTCCATCCAATTGCTTCCTTGTTTTCCCGTAACACCACCATCAACTTCTCTTCTTGCTCTTTGGTGAGCTTGCATGAAATGGTAACCGGAAACGTCTCCCCTTCCCCAAGAAAAGTGTACTTGAGGTCACTTGGCAATGGTTTAAGTTCAATCACTGGTGATTTCACAAGTGACGGGAGGAATTCCGGCTCCTCGGGCTCCTCTAAAAGTACATGAGGAGGTTTTGAGAGACTCGGTTTCAATTCTTCAAGCAGGTTCAAATCCTCAAAGCTTTCCTTCAAGTTAGTGCTTATAGAGTATACATTGTGGGCATCATTACTATCACATTGCAAAGCAACTAACAAAGAATCATCACCACTTAGTTCAAAAACATCTTGCACAACTTCTTCAACAACATCTAGGGCATGACAAGCATGTTCTTCGCTAGAATACTTCATAGAGTTATTTATGTTAAATTTGGACGATAGGGAATATAGTGCAAGTCTACAACACATCGCAAAAAAATAGGGGAAATATCCTTTTCCAAGGACGGAGGCAACACACCACTGGTCGCTATGAATTGGTTGAGGGAGCTTAGAAATGTTAAAAACTGAATTTTAAGAATATCTGAAAATTTTTAAATTTATATATCAACCTATATGGGTTGAAACTCATAAATTTATTCATTTTTAACCTATATTTTGAAAGATTTTCAACTCACGGGTAGAGCGAATTTAGCCTTACTCATTTTTGACACAACCCATTTTAAATCTATTATAAAATGTATCATACCCATATTTTTAATTACCCATATTATTCGACCCACATTCAACCCGTCTGTCCTTTTGCCGCCCCAAGGCAGGAGGTTTCACAGCAAAGTGATACCGTCTAAGTGATGCAATATGAATGTTTTGGAGCCTTGGGCAGGTTCTTTCTTGATAGAATATCTTGATTGATATCAAGATATTCTTGTATTTATTGATAGAATATCTTGATTGATATTAAGATATTCTTGTATTTATTTGCAATATTTCTTGTCTATATTTAGAGTAGGCTAGATACAATGAATGTATAGCTCTTGTACTCTATAAATTGTAACACCCTTGCATCAATGAAATCATTTTGAATTACACATTCACATGGTATCAGATTTGGTTCTCATACACATTCGTTAGGTGCAGTATTCAAACCCTAACCTTACAAACCCTAGCCCACTGCTAGGTGTCTAAAGCTCTTCTGATCCAGACTAAATCCTGCTGCCGGTGTGTTCTCGTCGTCCCGATAGAGACCGGAAAATCTCTGACCTACGCCACCATGATCCATATGTTGCCGATCAAGCTCAACACCAGAAATTTCATGGTGTGGCGATCTCAGGTGCAGGTGTTGTTTCAATCTGCTGGGTTTTGCGTACCTCAACGGTTCTCTGCCAAAACCCAACGCTTCTGCTGCTGGAACGTCGGATCCCTCAGCCCTCACGCCAGAGGCTTGGACGGCGCAGGACAAGGTCCTTCAGGCGCTTCTCCGATCGTCGCTCACCGAAGAATCCATGTTAGAAATGATCGGCTGCGAGACTGTTCAGGCCATGTGGGAGGCTCTAGCGGCGGCAGCGTTCGACAACACGTCCGACGCTCGAGAGTTGCAACTCCGTGACGAGCTGCACACAATCCGCCGTGGCTCCTCCACTGTCATGGAATATCACCGCCGTCTCAAGACCATCACCAACGGCCTTGCTTCTGTTGGATCTCCAGTCGACAACAAGGATCGCGTCATGATTTTTCTTTGCGGTCTCGGCTCAGCCTTCTCCAATTTCCAGGCAGTGCAAATGTCGCAACCCCAGATTTTGGCGTATGCCGACGTTGTCGTAAGGGCCAGAAGTCACGAGATCTTTCTCGCTTCTGGTGGTTTTCATACTGACATGGGTTCTGATCCTGCTCCTGTCGCTTTTGCAGCCTCTGCACAGACGTGTTCAGGTGGTTTTTCCTTGAACTCCCAGGCGCTTGGCCAACACGCGCCACCGACAGGCGCGTCAAAGCCCACGCGCGGCCGATCTAGCGGCGGTTCTGGGTGCTCTGGTGGTTCTGGTCGTGCAGTTGGTGGTGGTGGCTCCTCTGGTCAATCTGCTGGTGGTGGCGGTGCTCGTCGTAGTAAACGAAGGTGGAATCCCAAATGCCAACTTTGTTATGAATTTGGTCACACGGCTCGCACTTGCACCAACCCGAATCCGGAGTCTGCAACTCTTGCTGATGCTTTTCAGTCCTCGGTGTCTCTCAACAATGCTTCTGACTGGTATCTAGACTCTGGTGCTACTAACCACATGGTTTCCACATCGTCTGGTCTTGACAGCATCACTCCCTATAATGGTAACCGTTCTGTCACTATTGCTAATGGTAGATCTGTTAAAATTACTCATATTGGTCAGCATCAGTTTTCTCGTGATTTATGCTTATCTGATGTGTTGGTGGTACCTGATATTACGGAAAACCTTTTCTCCATTAGTAAACTGGCAAGGGATTTACATGCTGTGATATCATTTGATGAAAATTCGTTTATTATTCAGACACGGTCCAAAAAGGAAATCGTGGGCCGAGGACGATGTGAGAAAGGTCTTTATGTGCTAGAACAAGGTGCTGATGCTTTTGTTGCTTATATTCAAGCAAATAAACACATGGCGTCTTTTGACATATGGCATGCTAGACTAGGCCATACTTCCCCTTCAGTTATTTCATTATTGAATAAGCTCAACCTAGTTAAGGTTACATCCTTTTCGCCTACACCCTCTTTATGTTCTTCCTGTGAACGAGCTAAGGGAAAAAGGCTTTAATTTATGGAAAATCCCAAACGGGTTGTTTCTTTACTTGCTTTAGTACACTGCGACTTATGGGGTCCTGCTCCTATTTTATCAGAAAGTGGTTTATGTTATTATGCGATCTTTGTGGATGATTTTTCGCGCTTTACTTGGTTTTATCCGTTGAAGCGGAAATTGGACTTTTTTGAGACATTCGTACAGTTTCAGAACTTGGTTGAAAATCAGTTTTCTTGCTCGATTAAGGTGTTTCAAAGTGATGGAGGCACTGAATTCACTAATGCGCGTTTACGGGCTCATTTCTCTGCTAAGGGAATTTTTCATCAAATTTCTTGTCCAGCCACACCAGAACAGAATGGTAGAGCCAAATGCAAACAAAGGCATATTATGGAAATGAGACTCTCAATATTGATGCACTCTCAGCTATCACCATCTTACTGGGATGTTGCCTTCGCCACTGCCACTTATACCATCAACCGTCTCCCTACGCCTGTTCTTCACAATGTGTTTCCCTACTTTCTGATCCATGACCGTCATCCTGATTACTCTAACTTTCATCCTTTTGGGTGTAGTGTTTATCCTTATATACGGCCGTTTGCACCCCATAAGCTCGCTCCTTGAAGTGTTCCATGCATTTTTGTTGATAACAGTATACAGTATAAAGGGTTTCGCTGCCTTGACCCCTCATCCAAGAAGGTCTACCTCACTCGCCATGCCCGTTTCGATGAGACCTCCTTTCTAGCAGCAGCTGATTCTACTTTTGCTGCTCCAGCAACCTTGGATGTTTCTGTGTTTGTAGACTTGGATGATCTTATCTTATCGGCAAACCTGACTCCAGCATCATCGGAAAACCCAACTCTAACACCATCGCCGACCTCAACTCCTGCACCGTCATCACTGCCATCCCCGTCTCAATCTCCATCACCGTCTGCTTCCTCTCCGTCGCCTTCATCACCGCGACCGATTCACCGCATGACTACCCATTTGCAAACAGGTAATCTTACCACTAATCGTCAGTTTGCTGATTATGAGATGACTGGACTTGTTACTGCATTGCTTGCCGAGACTGAGCCACGAGGGTTTCGTTCCGCTGTTAAAGATTCCCGTTGGACTTCTGCCATGGATGAGGAGATGCGAGCTCTCCGCCAGCAACACACTTGGCATCTTGTTCCTCGACCCTCAGATGCTAATGTTGTTGGATCCAAATGGGTTTATCATCTCAAGCATCATCCTGATGGCTCTATTGACAGGTATAAGGCTCCTCTTGTTGCCCAATGATTTACTCAGCTGCCTGGGTTTGACTTTACTCATACCTTTAGTCCTGTCTTTAAAGCCTCCACTGTCCGGATCATCCTTGGTCTTGCCACGACCTTCTCTTGGTCTCTTCATCAGCTCGATGTCAGGAACACTTTCCTTAATGGTGTTCTTGATTCTCCGGTCTACACTGAGCAACCAGCTGGATTTTCTGATCATGTTCATCTGGATTTTGTTTGTCGCCTTCGAAAAGCTAGATATGGGCTCAAGCAGGCTCCTCGGGCTTGGTTCCAGTGCTTCAGCTCCTTTCTTCTCCGTTTAGGGTTTAAGTGTTGTTTGACTGACACTTCACTGTTTGTTTATGCTCGAGGATCGACTGTGCTATATTTGTTGGTGTATGTTGACAACATCATCCTCACCGGAAATAACTCCGATCTCATTCGACGGTTCATTGTTCGTGCTGATCGAGAGTTCTCCGTCAAAGATCTTGGTTCTCTTCACTACTTTTTGGGCATTGAAGTTACTCGATCTTCTTTTGGGCTATTCTTGGGGCAAGATAAGTACGCTATGGAAATTTTACAGCGAGCTGGTATGACGAATGCTGCGCCTGTCTCTACATCGTTTGTGCCTGGTTCGCAGCTTGTCACCTCTGCTGGTCCTGAATTCTTAAATGCCAAGCTTTATCGCTCACTTGTTGGTGCACTGCAGTACTTGACAATCACTCACCCAGATTTATCTTATGTTGTTAACTCTGTCAGTCTGTTTCTGCAGTTTCCTAAGGATGATCATTTTCAAGCTGTCACTCGCATCCTTCGCTATGTTCGTGGGATGCTTCACTATGGACTTTTGTTCCATCCTTCGCCTGCTGATCTTCCCATTCTTGTCTACTCTGATGCTGATTAGGCTCATTGTCTCGACACTCGCCGCTCCACCTATGGCTATGCCATTTTCCTTGGTGGAAATCTTGTTTCTTGGAGTGCTAAGAAGCAACCTATTGTTTCTCGATCCAGTTATGAATCTGAATATCGTGCCATGGCCAATACTACGGCTGAGTTAGCTTGGTTATGTCAACTTCTACGTGAGCTTCGGGTCCCTCGATCTTCCACTCTGCTACTGCTCTGTGACAACAGTAGTGCCATTTTTCTGGCTCAAAATCCAGTTGCCCATAAGCGGGCTAAGCACATCGACATTGACTACCACTTCGTTCGTGGGCTTGTTACCTCTGGGAAGCTTCGTGTTAGTCATGTTCCCTCTTCTCTTCAAGTGGCGGATATTTTCACTAAGGGACTGTCTCGCCCGCTCTTCGAGTTGTTTCGTTCCAAGCTTTGCGTCTCCAGCAATCCGACGCTTCGCTTGAAGGGGGGTGATAGAATATCTTGATTGATATCAAGATATTCTTGTATTTATTGATAGAATATCTTGATTGATATTAAGATATTCTTGTATTTATTTGTAATATTTCTTGTCTATATTTAGAGTAGGCTAGATACAATGATGTATAGCCCTTGTACTCTATAAATTGTAACACCCTTGCATCAATGAAATCATTCTGAATTACACATTCACATTCCTAAACCATTCACCATGGTATTAAGATCAGTGCTATTGTTCTCTTATCTTGAGAAAGTGAGTGAAATCACAGTCAAATTGGGACAGACAAACACCTGCAACTAGGAAATTTCTTTGCATTTATAGCCACACACGATAAAGAAAAACCAATAAATAAGGCCACAGTCATGGATAGGTATTTACTGTCTTTGATAAACAATGAAGTTCTGAAAGCCACAGGGTTAAAAGAGTACTTGAACAAAGAACAAGATTCCTAAAATTCGAACACCTTTCCATGTTCAGACTAGTATGACAATGTTAATCAGCTTTGAAACGACCCAACTCACCATAAATTGGCACCCAAATATTTCAATTCTACCAATAGATGATGAACAGTCCGCCGCGGCTCCGCCGTGCTCCTTTCCCCTAAAACCCTAGCCCACTACAAGTGGTAGCTTGACCCACCAATGGTCTGCCCCCTTCCTCCACCTCTCCCCCACCACCACCATCTCAGCCCGATCCACCACAGTTTTGCCCCTCTTGCTCATCCTCTCCTCCGCCACCACCATCCCAGCCCGACCTTCCATTGTTCCATATGAAATTTGATTTTATTGAATTATCTTAATTTTTACTGCTATATTCCAACATAACCTATCTAAACAAGTATGCAATAAAGTAAAGTATAAAGACATAAGACTTGGTTACGTAGTTCGGTGAAATTCACCTACATCTGCGGGGCTTTGCCCAGTTCAGAATGAATCCACTAATCAGAAAGATACAGTACACAATACACCATACAAAATACTTATCTTTGCTAATTAAACATGTGAATTCTGCTATCTCCCCTAGCTACCGATCACCTTGATCATACTCCCTCTGATCTCAAAACTCATCGACGCTGGATCTCCCCCCCCCCCCGGGAAATTAAGGTATATGATTTTGAACATTGAATGACAGGTCACGTATGTTGGAACATATAGATTTAGCTCTCGTAAAACTCTGGGAAAAGACAGAAAATCTGTATGCAGATTTTCGCAATTAAGTTCATGAGAATAATGCATCTGTGATGTCCCCTGTTAAAGCATGAGTAGAAGAACTCATCATGATTATCTCAACAGTGTTCCTTTTCCTTATCTACTTCTAAAGCATATCCAAATCCCACAAATAAAGGAATTTTCCTTGTCACCATAAATCCCATATATTCCATAAATCTAATTCCATATTTGTAGGGATTTTCCATAAACCTAATATACTTCTACCACCATCTATATATTGCAGAATATTCAGATTTACATAAATCAACATAATCACAATATTCTGTCTTTCCATAAAACCTTGTAGACGGTTATGACTGATGTTCATATGTTCCAACATGGAACATTTTTTGTGTCCTGTATTAGTTCACAAATTTCCAATTAAACAATCAATGAAAACCACTTTACTTTACAATCTCCCCCTTTTGCATTTGTGAACCCAACTATTTTGGAAATAAGAACTCAATGAAAAACTTCCAATCACACACATAAGTCTTCCAAAAGTCCACCTATGTTGGAACATATACAAAATAATGAATCTGATTATAGAAGAATACCATCAGAAAGCTAGAATTCCAGAACAAAGAAATAATTCAGAATACAGTTATCCAATCACAAATAATATCCAAAATAATCTCCCCCTGAGGCTATGAATATGCCAAAGGCAATAAAGCACGGAGATAAAATAACAAAAGATAATGAAATCAGCTCCTCCTGAACTCATCATGTGATCTATGTTGGAACATAGACATTGTGAGACCATCAATCCTGTTCAATAGCTGCATCATGTGCTTTCAAAAGAGCCTTCTCCCCCTCAATCTTTGCCTTTTCTGCTTCAAGGCGGCTATTTGGATGGCTATAGCCCCCAACCTTGCTTTCATAACCACCAACTTGGTCTTTATCTCAGCATCTGCAGAAATGAAAGCCTCTGGATTCCAAGGAAGATCATGCACTTGCCTCATCCCAAAGGTCTTCTTATTTGGCCAAAGGAACTCAGTATCAATAATGGCATCCTTTGGCTTGCCCTTCACCTTTGCACTCCTAGCCAATGTAGAAATCAAACAAGGATAAACCAGGGCATGCTTAACCTTTGGAGCAATAGCTTGCCTAACCAAATTCTGCTGAATGAACAACCCGAGGTTTACTGGTTTCTGTGTTCCAACACAACACAGTAGTTTTGCCATATCTCTTGTCAGAGCTGTAGTGTTGGAAGAAGGCATCCAGCAATTCACAACCACTTGATATAGTCCAAAAAATCTAGAAGATAAGTAAGATGCATGTGAATACCCTGTGTCTGGCCACTCAGTCTTGTATCCACCAAATATCACTTCCAGGATTTTGTTATCAGTCACATTCAACTCATTAGAAAAGACACCTTCAAAATCTGGAGTTTTCAGCCCAAATATCTTGTTCATCCTGGCAGCAAAGAAATTTATCACATTTCCCTTTACATAAACTCTATCACACCACGATGAGTCAACTTCTAAGTTTCCAGCCATCAAGTTTGAGTAAACCTCAGTATCAACCTTCTTGTTATACTGAAGTTGCACAGTGGCAACTCTTTTCATCCCAATCAATTCCAAAAAATTAGTAAAACCACTAGGTCTATAAGCCTCTAAGTCCACTGGCCTTTCAGAATTAATCTTCCTCTCCGCAAAAGTTTTTCCCATCTTCTCAAAATTAATATCAAAGTAAGTATCAGAAAAAGCATCACTTACAAGAGGAGGTGACAAAAAATTCTTCTTCTTCTTTGGAGCAGCTTGGGTTTTCTTTTTGGACCTCTTAGTTGGTAAATAATCCTGAGCAGAAGACATCATCCTCTTGGCCCTTGCAGTCTAAAAGAATTCATCCAACACCTCAACACTGGAGTAGTTCAGGTTTGGTTCCTGTGTTGGAACACACTCAGCCTGTTCAACATCTTACTCCTACTCAGTATCTGCTTCACCCTATGTTCCAACATGCTGCTTATCGCTCGATTCCTCTTGCATCAAGTCAAAACCACCTGTCTTTCCTCCTTCTGAATATTCTAGATCATCATATGCATTCCCAGTAACATCAAACTGGTCTTGACCTCCCATATCATCATCATCAACCTCCACATCTTCACCAGTATCTGACTCCGCCCTCTGTGTTGGAATATACCCAACACTTTCTCCCTCTTCAATGTCCTTAATCTCAATGATCACAGGCCTCCTAAGCTCTTCAATTCTCCTGGCAGCATCAGCATCATAAAACCCTAAGGCCATTCTATCAGTGGATTTAATTACTTCTAGTCCCTCAGCCTTATCATCATTGATTTCCTGAATTCTAACATAAAAAAGGCCAGGAATAGATGAATACACATGGATCCTATCATTCCCATTGTATACACCATATTTTCCTTTCAACAGCCTAGCATTATAGTTCTCAATATCCTCAAGATCTCGTATATCTCCAGCAAACAACTCCTCAACATTCACATTGAGCAATTCCCTTCTAAATTCTTAAACTCAAACAAGTCTATGGTGCATCCTATTAGTTTCAACCCGTTCAAATCAACAGAATTAAAATTCATGCCATGCAACTTCAGGGTTGGGGGATCCGGACCAGTTACCTTTTGGTAGGGATATTTTCCCTTGTTCTTGAGTTCTTCATTCTAACAACTGCCACTAGTTGAATTCCTATCCATGGTTTCTTCCCTCTGGTCATTCTCGCCATTGATATTCTCTAGAGGGTGAGAATTTTCTTGGGTCTCTTTCTCAGCCATGGAGACTTTTGGGTTTGAAGACATTTTTTGGCAAAGGTTTTGTTGTGAAGAAGAGGATCTCAACTCAAAATCTTCAAGATACACACACACAAATTTCGGCAACAAGAAATTCGAAAATGCTAAGGAATGTGGGAGTGTATGCCAAAAATAGAGGGAGACGGAGAGACGGGGACAATTTTGAAAAAAAACTCTTCACTCTTTACCTCTTTTACCACGCAAGTCTTTTTCCCTTTCCAAGAAGAGTAATGGTTATACTTTTCTCAATTGTCAACTCAAATCACACCTCCTTGAACTTCCAACATACCATGTCTTCACAACTTCTATATTCGTAGCATTTTTCTTCTTTCTATTTTTTTTCCATTTTTCTGATTTTCTGAACAAAAATAAAGTGGAAAAAATATTTATAGCTAAATAAAAGTTATATATAGAAATACCTCAAATCTGAAAAACACCTAAGTGTTGTCTAAGAAGCTCAAATGTGGCAGTATCTAACGGTTTTGTGAAGATATATGCAAATTTCTTAGATGTTGGAACATAGACCACTACCACTTCATTCCTTTCAATAAGATCTCGAATAAAATGATGTCTGATGTCAATATGCTTGGTTCTAGAGTGCTGAACTAGATTTTTATAAATATCAATAGCACTTGTGTGGTCACATAAGATCTTCAAAGGCCCTTGATGAATTCCATAGTCGTTCAACATTTACTTCATCCATAATAGTTGTGCACAACAACTTCCAGCAACGAGATATTCAACTTTCGCAGTAGACATAGAGATAGAATTTTATTTCTTACTATACTAAGAAACTATATCCGTGCCAATAAAGAAACACCCACCTGTAGTGCTTTTATGATCATCTGCATTACCAGCTCAATCAGAGTCATTGTACCCAATCAGATCATAGTCTTGATTCTTAGAATACCATACACCATACTCAGAAGTCACACTCACATATCGAATAATTCTTTTGACTGCAGTTAAATGGGATTCCTTTGGGCCAGCCTGAAATCTCGCACATATTTCTACGCTGAAACATATATCTGGTCTACTTGCTGTCAAATACAATAGACTCCCAATCATGCCCTTGTATAATTTCTAATCAACTCAAACTCTTTTCTCGTCCTTCACCAGTTTATCAGAAACCCCCATAGGTGTTCAAAATGCACGAGAATTGCTAAGTACGAATCCATTCACTAAATTTAGGTATACTTACTCTGATTTATAAACAAGCCATTCTTTCCTTGCTTGACTTGCAGCCCTAGAAAGTACGTGAGTTCTCCAACCATACTCATTTCAAATTCAGCTTGCATCACAGTAACGAAATCCTGTACCATAGATGATGAAGTAGAACCAAACACAATATCATCAACATAGATTTGAGCAATCAATATTTTTGAGGCCTTTTTGAGCACGAATAATGTGCCATCTACTCCCCCTTGATGATAATCCTTCTGAATTATAAAGTTAGTAAGTCTTTCATACCATGCCCTTGGTGCTTGCTTCAAACCATAAACGCCTTCTTGAGTCGACACACATGAAGGGGGTAATGAGGATCTTCAAATCCTTTAGGTTTTTTCACATACACTTCTTCATTTACCACATCATTTAGAAAAGCACTTTTGACATCCATTTAATATAAAGTAAAGTTAAAAGAGCATGCAATAGCAAGTAAAATTTGAATTGACTATAACCTGGAAACTGGTGCGAATGTCTCATCAAAGTCGACTCCTTCAACTAGAGTATATCCTTGAGCAACAAATCTAGCCTTGTTTCAAGTGATTTTTCCATCATCATCTGATTTATTCTTGAAGATCCACTTTGTGCCAATGGCATTGACACCTATAGGCCGAGATACAATACATCATTTCGTGTGAACTGACCAAGTTCTTCTTGCATTGCCTAAATCCAGTATTCATCAAGTAAGGCCTCCTTGTAGTTCTTGGGTTCAATGAGAGAGATACAACATTGTAATCCTGCTAATTTCCTGTAATCAACCCGAGGTATTGAGCGAATACTTCTTGTCATTGGTTCTGGTTGTTCCTGTGTTGGAATATGCGATGAGTCAGTGGGGGATGATGTTGTGAAGTAATGTGGCCTTCACCCAATTGTCCATGAATATTCACTTCTTTGGAGGATAGCAAAGATAATCATTCAAAACATTAAATTTCAACACTATTCTCATCCCATGCTTAGCAAGTTGGAGCATTATTTCTTTGACTATTGGGGTTCAACTATCATAGTTTTTTGGCAAGAACCATTTGGAAATAATGTTCACAACCCATGCTTGAAGCAAGAAGGAGGATTTCTTGGGATATTGGGATAAGTTTTGTTTGAGAGCTCTTGGTCATAGGTGAACTTGGAGTAATATAAATAGGGGATGAACTTAGTAGTTCAAATATACCTCAAGCATATCATTCCTTTGCTACTTGCTTTCTTCTCCCTTTAAGTCTCCTTTGTAGTTGTAGAAGCTAAAGCTCTTATATTTATATTTTTCTACATAATTCCATTACAAGTGGTAGGCAAAACCTTGTAATACTTTCTCCACATATAGTGAAGCTTCCGGTCTCCTCTGGCCGTGGATGTAGGTCAACTTGACCGAACCACGTAAATCGTTGTGTCCATTGTTTCCTTTAGTTTCTTTATGTTTTCCTTGTTATCAATCTTTTTAGGCTAATAAATATCTCTTGGGATTCGTATTCCTAACAAATTGGTATCAAAGCCATATCTCATTTTTATCTATTAGTTATCATGAAGGTAACAAGGACTTCTATTGAAGAGTTTGACCGAAGTGTAAACATCAGTATGTGGCAACTTAAGATGGAAGCCATCCTAATCCAGGATAGATGTGAGCTAGTCCTTGAAGGAGTGGAGGAAAGGCCAGTGGACACGTCTCCCAAAGATTCTGGTGATTTAGACAAGAAGGCAAGATTGGCCATTATTTTAAATCTCTCTAACGAGGTTTTGCAGGAAGTTGCTAGTGAGGGAACTGCCAAAGGTATGCGGGATCAGTTGAAATCTACATACATGAAGAAGATAATGGAGAATCACCTATATTTGAAACAAAAGTTTTACATGTTGAAAATGACGGAAGGTACATCTATACCCTCACATCTTGATATATTTGGTTCCATCATTTTGGATTTGGAGAATGTAGATGCTAAAGTTGATGAAGATGATCAAGCCATTTTATTGTTATGTTCCATTCCCCTGTCCTTTAAGTATTTTCTAGAAACTATGATTTATGGGAAAGAGTCGGTCTCATACAATATTATAAAATCTGCATTAAAATCTAAAGAGCAGATTGATAGGGCATTACGGGGGAATCGAGTGGAACTCATGCTGAGGGTTTGTTTGTGAGAAGTAGAGGTGAAAATAGAGATTTTGAAGGTGGTAGATCCAAAGAGAGGTCAAAGTCTAGATACAAAAATAAAATTTGCAACTATTGGACACATTAAGGCTGATAGTTTTGAATTGAAAAATAAAGAAAAATATAAAAATGAGCAGAATAGCAGCAATGCTGGTGAAGCTAGTGTAGCAGAAAATGAAAGTGATGGAATCATATTTGTGGCCATGAATAATAAGTCAAGGTCTTCTAGTGACTGGCTCTTAGATTCGGGTTGTTCTTACCACATGAATTATGATAGGGGTATTTTTCCACTTATAAAGAATGGGATGGTGGATTTTTTTTGATGGGTAATAATGCTCCTTGTAAGGTTATTGGTAGGGGAACCATTCAAATCAAAATGTACGATGACATTATTAGGACACTCACTAATGTTAGGCATGTTCCTAACTTAAAGAAAAATCTCATCTTTTTAATAGCATATATATTGATTATCTAACTCTTATGCACTTCACTGTTCACTGTGACAGGGTCGATACGGGAGACCACAAAGTGATACCACACGTTCATATCTGGTGTTAGTGATTTCTTCGGAATTTTGGTCTACCTGGAAAACACAAGAGCATCAACATTGGTACCTTCACTTGTGATGCACTGAACAAATCTTCTCGATACTTCGTCATACAAATTATCATCCTCATTGATGAACGCCAGCATCTCATCATCCTCTTCTTCGATATTGGGAAATCTGTATAGTTCATTGATAGCTTCAGGAGTGAAAAAGAGATATTTCCACGACATAAAACCTTGTCCGTGCTCAATCCACACCTCAAATTTGCATAGAACTCGGCTACGATGGCCAAGTTGAAAGCAGGAGGTGTAGTACAAAGCTTTTCCTATCCCAATTTCTGAATAGTTTCTTGAAATGATGGATTTGCTTTGATTCCACGTTCTGGGCAATGCTTCATCATTCTGTAACTCTAGGCCAACAACCTTGCCTCCTCGGACACAAATCTCTCCTCCGCTAGCCACGAGTAAGAACCTTTTTATGGTGATGAACACCCTTATTTCCTAGGCCTCTTATTGGAGGTTTTGAGGGCCATCCTATACATTCACATAGAGGCAATTTATCAAACACCTTGTGGGCAATGGGATTTCCCAAAGTTCATCCAAATTCAAACAACATGATAGTACTGATGACTAGAACAACAAGGATATGTATTTATATCTACCACACAGGGGATTTTAAAACAAAGTTCACATGCACCAATTAGAATCACAATTGAATGGGAAACTACAAATTTTAATAAGAACTTAGAAATTTAGGTTTTCATCACAAATATAAAAATGGCCAAATCATTTCAATCTTAAAGGGAGAAATGATACTACCTTTGTGAAGCACAATCACCGTTCTAAGGGAAATAGGGTTTGGTCTTCGTTGATGTCAACAAGAGGTGGAGTAGGTTTGATAAAATGATGCAGAAATTGATGGTTTGGATGAACATAACTTCCCTCCTAGCACTGGTACAAATAGCTAATGCCGGTGCCATATTTGAAAGGCAGCCTGACACAGCTGCTTGTAAAGCATTTTAATTATTTTGGAGGGGATCAGAGAGCAACTTGTCTTTTTTTTGTCTAAGTACCAAGCACCGCTAAGCAAACCGGTTCCCTTAACTAGCAAGTACTGGTGCCATATTTGAAAGGCAGCCTGACGCAGCTGCTTGTAATGCATTTTAATTATTATCAAGGTGACTCGAGAGCAACAAAATATTTTTTTGTCTAAGTACCAAGCACCGGTATAATAACCGGTGTGATTGTCCTTCTCAACCGATCCCCAAAAGTTCTAAGCAGCATGACGCAGCTGCTTTACTGGATTATATTATTAGCACCGATATGTAATACTCTGTTCTTGTGGTACTCTGCTTTAGAACATAGCTGGTACTCTGTTACGTAGCACCTGCATACAATGATTTTTCCGGTGCTACCAATAATTGAATACAAATTTCTTGCATAAAATTATACAAATAGCTACTATTTGAAAAATAGAATATTAATTACCACTAAAATTACAATTTGGGCCATAAAAATGGTGCAAAAGGGTGGAAAAGGGATCGATAAACCAAACGTAAAACTCTATCTTTTCCTTTTCTGGACTACATCACCACCCACAATATTACCATTATGGTCCACCTACAATCCATCCCCATGTGATCTTCTACATACTGGTGGTCCACCGATATCCTCCAAACCCGGGAATGCTGAGGGAAACTCGACAATTTCATATTTTACAGGCATGTCAATTTCATCTTCAAAAAGTACTTCCCGTGGAGTACAACATGCCACTTCTCATTGGTTGGGTCTCTGATATAAAACACTTGGCGAGCTTGAGCAGCTAAGATGAACTTTTCATTCTCGTAGCCCACTCGATTCAAGTCCACCAGCGTAAAACCCATGGGCATCTCGGAATGAACTCCGATACCATTTTAAACCTATCTGCACTTGAACACAACCACTTTAAACTCAACATAATTCAACTCTCAAATCTCCTCGATAACCCCATAAAATGCTATAATTGTAACTATAGGGTTTTTGTCTTTTTTTTTCGACTGCCACATAGATTCAGATTTCACATAAACCCCGCTATTTTGAGTTGTGCTCTTGCTGTCCTTGGACACTGTTGAAAAACCGTATCCATTAATATCATAGTCCTGGTATCTCTTCACGGTGCAACCAGGTGTCTTTGCAAATGCACGAAGTTTAGAGAGCATCTTGTCCACACTTCAACGATTATAAAACCAATTGAGAAACATTGTAGAATGCTCCAGTTGCAACTGGTTTGACGGCCATTTGGGATAGAGTTCTTCCAACAGTGACATGTGCTCCTCAACATACATTGCAGTATCACTACTACTATGCAAAATATAAAGATGAACTTTCATCAACTCAACATTAAATGGTGTGTATAGAGTAACTTTCGTACGTGAGGTCCCATTCTTCCTACCACTTTGCACACGTTGGGGGACTCTAACTACTATCTTCCCAGTCAACTCCTCCATGACATATCTCTGCATAATACTGGCATCGAGTTGGCATCGATTGTGTGCAAAACTATTAAAGACCCCCATGTGCCGCTCAAACAAGTACATATAATGCACTTCAATGGGACCGCATATTCTAATTTCCCTGAAAACATGGACTATGAGATGAACCATATTGTCAAAGAATTCCGGGGGAAAGTTCTTCTCAAACTAACATAGCACTACTATCCCCTCACGTTCCAACTCATCAAGTTTTTTCCTGCTTATAATCTAACGGAAAATGAAATTGAAGAAGAAACACATGTGCATGATGAAGAATCTCAACTTCTCCTCCATGACACCACGGATAGCCACGAGAAAGATTTGTTGAATCAAGACGTGACAACCATGGGGTTTCAACACGTTAAGACATAATTCATCATTCACAAACCGATTGACATTGGAAGAGTAGCTAGAGGGTACCTTGATTCCCTGAATACACTCACAAATTGACCTCCTCTCACTGATAGAAATATTGTAAGGGGCTGGTGGTAGGTACGTCCGCTTACTTTTCACCTCCGGAACTAAATCAACTTGCATACCGAGTTCAACCAAGTTGTTTTGTGCATTCAAGCTGTCATTCGTCTTACTAGGAATGTTATGTAGAGTACCAATTAAACTCTCACACACATTCTTCTCTATATGTATTTCATCCAAACAATGGAGAACCTCTAAAATCTCCTAATACGACAAATCAAAGAATATCGATCTTTTCTTCCAAGGTTCATCATTTAAGGCAACCACTTTAGATATCTTTTTTCCAAGAACAACATTTAATTTCTTCACCTTGGCGTGGATGGAAAACCCACTCAATATTCTTGGCACCTTCCTCATCTCCCCCAACAAAATGAATGTCGTTATCTCGTAACTTGTGCTTTACCGAGAGGAATTTCCTATAACCAAGATACACAGTCTTCCTGCCCTTTTTCAACTCTATAAAATTAGTTGCTTCCTCACACACAAGACATGCCTTGTGACCCTTAACCATGTAACCCAAAAGATTACCATAAGATGAAAAATCATTTATCGTGCAGAAAGCCATGACCTTCAAATTGAACTTTGTACCACGATGACCATCAAACACATTAATACCGTCCAACCATAAAGTCTTCAAATATTCAATGAGTGGGGCTAGATAAGCATCGATGTCATTTCTAGGTTGTCTCGGACCTAAAATCATCAATGACATAAAAACATATTTCCTCTTCATGTGTAGATAAGGAGGTAGATTGTAAATACAAAGCATAACAGGCCGTGAACTATGTTTTGATTACATGTTACAAAAGGGATTCATACCATCAGTACACAAAGCCATCCTCAAATTCCCAGGTTCAGCTTCAAACTTATGATACATCTTGTCAAAATTCTTCCACCGATCGGCATCTGCATGGTGACTGATGATATCATTATCAGGGCTATCCCTATCCTTGTACCATGTCATGTTTTTCGTATCCTCGGCATTCTTGAACAACCTCTTCAGCATGGGGACAATAAAAAAGTACCACATGCATTTCGCAGAGACCCGTTTCCTTACCTTCACGTCAACCTCTTCATCCACAACCTCATTTCTTCTTCCCCTATAACGAGAAACGTTACATACATGGTAAGCCACCACTTTTTCCAAAGCATCCCTATACAAAACACAATCATTGGGACATGATGTATTTTTTTTACTCCATTCCCATTGGACACAAAATTCTCTTCGTATCGTACAGGTTTTCCGGCAAACCATTGCCAATGGGGACCTTCTCATTCAAAAACTTGAGCAACTTATCAATGCTAGTATTGCTCCACGAACCAACGCCTTTCAAGTTAAACAAATCCATCATACATGACATTACAATGTCTTTCGTCTTGCAACCAGGAAACAACTGTTTGTCCTTTTCATCTAGAAATTTTGACAGAACCTCGGGCCTCCCCTTCAAGTCATCCACCACCTCCTCATACATGTCACCCAATTTTAAATCCCCAAAATATTCCCCCTTTCCACCTACAACCATTTCCGGCAGTGGTTTCTCTCCATGATATGTCCAAGCTAAAAAATCCTTCGAAAACCCTCTCTTGTACAAATCTGGTCGCAACAAGTCCCGATCGTCAGTACGCTTACGATTCTTACAATCACGACACGGGCATTGGATGTGCTTTTCACAACTAAATGCATGCTCCATGAACTCCCCAACAAAAGTAATAAATTCATCACTCACCAAACTAACGTTGTGATACACATGCTTACGCCTCTTGATAGCATGGTAAATCTCTACAATTTAATCAGTTTGCAACATTTAAACATGAAAAATGATATACATTTGCACCCTAAACATTAATTTTATTCATACCACACCATATGAACATGTAATATGCAACATCACACACTACTACAATCCTACCACACCTTATATATCAAATCATATACATTCAAAAGCCATTCAATATTCATCAAGAGTGTGAAGCAGCATTACATTGTTCAAAATTAAAATGTATTTATAGCAGCATATCATTCCACACATATTCCACCATAAATGATAAATTTGAACAAAAAAGTACCTTCAAGGGAATTCATTGATGAGCATTCAATGTCTTCTTGATCCCCAAATTGCCACTAACACACGCACACGCACGCGCTTCCCAAAAGTTAACTCTTTTGTCACATGCACTCTTGATGCTCTCGGGTACAGATATTCAGGTGATGGTGGAATCCTGAAAATATGTAAAGGTGATCTTGTGCTAATGAAGGCTTGCAAAGTTGACACTTTGTATGTTTTGTAGGGATCTACAGTAACTGGGGCAATGACTACCTCAATTTCCTCAGATGAAGATATCACCAAATTGTAACATATGAGGTTGGGGCATATGGGTGAGAAATGCTTAACATTGTTAAGCAAGAGAGGTCTACGTTGTGGTCAAAGTACTGGTAAGTAGGACTTTTGTGAACACTGTATTTCTGGAAAGCAGAAAAGAGTTAGCTTTCATTCACCTGCAGTTCATAACACAAAAGGTACTTTGGACTACATTCATTCTGATCTTTGGGGGCCCTCTTGTGGGTAAATATGGTAAATAGGAAAATGCGATGAAACGACCATGGTAGATCCCCGAAAAAGAAACCGGAAATTCTACCAAATACAAAAGTATGCAAACCCTAGGCTAAATGGTGAAAACCAAGGGAAAACCTGGGGGGGTGTGCCTTATTGGGAACTCCCTCCCCCCAAAGTAAAAAGCTAACCCTAAGCTAGATGATGCAAAGCCTAGGGAAATAAATGCAAGTCCAGATATAAGTGTGAATCTGGACCTATACATAGCAACCAAAAATGTGAACCGGCTCTGAAGATGAGTAAGGCAATTGGGATGAGAACAAACTCATTACCCATGCCCAAAAAACTGCTTCTACCCGTAACAAGTGGGGCCTTCATTCGAACTTCTTACTGCAACCGAGTATTGGCATCTCGGGTCTTGAGAGGTTTGGCCGTTGAAGTCTTGAAGAATTTACATCCAATGCAATAGATTTGTGATCTCCTAGCGCAGCCGAGAGTGGTTTCGAGTCTTGGGTATTGTGCATGTGTTGCTCCATCTGAGTGAAGTTGGAACCATCATTGTGCCTTTGTTGGCATGAATGGAGGTCTTCTTCTACCATATGCATCCCTAAGGTGGAGAAAGAGGAATGTTATTGGCCTTCAAGCGTTCTCTTTGGAGGACTGCTATTAATCTAGTAGGCAAGAGTGTTGTGAAGCCATGCTTCTAACTCTTGTGAATCCCACTAAAATAGTCTCCGGAAGATTAGAGAACGGACACACTTATACCGCATCAGTCTGGCGTGGCGATTATGTAATCGCCCACTCCATTTTGAGCAAATGGACAACTATATGCCAATTTAACACTAAGTGTAGCGCGAGCATTGGGCGCATGGAAACCTTTAATTCTAGGTAATAAACTAGGACAGGTGATTAAGTATGGGCCAAGGACCCTTACTTGAAAACCTATTGCTTTTTTCCATTAATTCCAAGTTACAGACTAGCCATAGTGCTCAAGTTTCGAGCCTTATGATCCCATCACAGTTCTAGTGCATAGTACCGAGCAAATGGCTCTAGTGCTTAATTCCATGTTCCCATGCCTGGCACCCAGTGAATGGCGCCAGCGCTCATGCTCCTAGTTCATACGCCTGGCACCCAACGGGCAGCACCAGCAAACCTGCTCCGAATTCCTGCACCTTGTGCCCTGTGAACGGTGCCGGTGCACCTGCTCCTAATTCCTGCTCTTGGCGCCGAGCGAGTGATGCTAGTGCACCTGCTCCATGTTCCAGAAAAAATAAACACCGTATTCAAGTGGGCAGTAGTCGGGCCATCTCTCTCTATCTTCCATCTTCAGCCGTCCAGCGCCCAGCGCCTGGTGTCCGGTGCCCAGCACCTAGTGTTCACAACTAGCCCTCAGTTCCATGTTCCAAATTCAGCCACTGGATTATAGTAACTGGTGTTATGACAACCATCTGAGGCATCCTTGTCCATCTTCCAGCGCCCAGCACCCAGCACCTAGCGCTTGGTATCCACGGCCAGCGTCCGGGGCCAACGTAGGAGGCTCACGCCTAGCGTCAATTATCCATGGCCAGCCTCCATCATATAACCACCTAATACAAATGTTTGTCCGGGAATATGCGGTTAAGGACCATGTAGCAGTCCTTCATGATAAGCTTATGTACCCTGTCTGAACTTGGTTGAACACCATCTATAACCACATTATTCCTTTCCCTCCAGACACGATAAACCATAGTGATCAAAGCTAGAGGGCCAAGTTTCTTCTGGAGCTTTGATCCCTTAACCTGCCTTTTCACCCAAGTCATAGAGCTTGCTATCGTACTTATTCTTCGCCTTAACCCCATCCAATTCCTCACCCGTCCCCATATTACTTCTAAGAATTCACATTTAAAAAATAAGTGGCCATTTGTTTCCTCTTCTAGATGGCATAGGGAACAAATTCTGTCTGTGGTGTCATCCTCTTCTGAACGATGCTTATCTTTAGTGTGCAGTCTCCCTATTGTCACCAGCCATGCAATGAAGGAGAATTGTGGAGGGATAAAGTTACACCAAATGCTGTTGAAAACCCTCTCTCGCGGTCTTCCATGCTCCTCATATAGTCTCGGGTATTTGTGTTGGTGCATAAAACCGTAAGCCCTGCTAGTGAATTTTCTTGAACTTGCCCAAAAGCTAAGATGGTTTCTCACCTCCTGGATATCTCCATTAATCATACATCTTAATTCATCCAGCAGCTTGCAGAAATCTCCGAAGTAGCTTGAAAATCTTTCACCCAGCCTTCCATTTTGAATCCTCGGATTGATCACCCAAAGACCGTCTTCCAATAGGAAAAAAGAATGGATCCATTTAACCCACAAGTTATCTTTCTTCATGTGGATGTCCCATATCTTTCTAAGTCATTGAAGCACGGTACCACATGTAATAGTCCCTTAAGCCGAGACCCCCAAATAACTTTGGGGTGCATAGTTTTTTCCACGACACCTTGCTCTTGTATTTTCCTCCCTATAAGAAACGCTTGCACTTTTGCTCCAATGCATCCATGACCGTATGCTGTATAACAAAGTTTTGAATCCAGAACCCTACAATACCTCCCACAATGGACTTAACCAGCTCCAGTTTACCAGCATAAGAAAGTGTATGGCCTTTCCATTTGGTAATCTCTGCATCTACCTTTCCAAGAAGCGTTCCAAATTGGGTTACCTTCAACTTGCTGGAATCAAGTAGAACCCTTAGATACCTTACTGGGAATGTGGCCCATGGAATTCCAATAAAGCTTATATCCTCCTTTAGTCCAACGCCAAAGAATTTGGACTTTTCCGTATTGATGGCGAGTCCAGAAGTGCACTCAAAGTCATTCAAGTCGTTAATGAGTATATGGACCGATCCCATGTTGGCCTTAGAGAAGAGCATAAGATCATCCGCAAAAGCCAAGTGGGTAATTTTAAGCACCTCACATCTTGGATTGTTGGTGAAATGCCTTGACTTGGCCTTCTTCTTTAGCAGTCTCAAAAAATACTCCATAAAGATCACAAAAAGGAAGGGGGAAAGGTGCCGTATGCCCATTTAGCCCTTAAAGTGGTCACATAGCTTTCCTTTTACTACAATCGAGAACGAGGAAGTTTTTACACAAGTCATGATCCTGTCCTTCAGTCTTTCTAGAAAATCCAGTCCAAGTAATACTTCTTCTAGGAAATCCCAGGAGACTGTATCAAAGGCTTTCTATAAATCCACCATAATCATACACCTTGGCAAGTTCCTCGCTCTTCCATAACCGCAGACAAATTCCTGCGCAAGCATGACATTGTTCGATAAATTCCCGCCCTTCACAAAAGCACCCTGGCATGGGTCAATTATCCCGAGCAATATTCCTTCCATTCTATTGGAAATAATCTTCGTGATAATCTTGTAGACCACATTACAGCACGCTATTGATCTAAAATCACCCACCTTGAGATTGTATGGTTTCTTCGGTATGAGTACTACCGAAGTGTGATTCAACTGTGCCAATATTTCACCCGTCTCAAAGAACTCTAAGACCGCACCAGTTATTTCCACTCCCACGATATCCCACTATTTTTTAAAGAATTCGGTAGTGTATCCATCTTGTCTCGGTGTCTTGTCATCATCCATTGCGAACAATGCTTATTTTACCTCGTTACTCACTACATCCTGATTCAAGAATGCCCTGTCCATATCTGTCAAAATAGGTCCCAAACCAATTACCTCCTGATCAATAGAGACCCTTTCTTGAACCCTTCCTAAGAGACCCTTATGGAAGTCCGCAATCAGGGGCCCCTTGTGAACATTGGAAGTTACAATACGATTGTCTCCATCAAGAATCGCCGGTATACCTCCACCTTTTCTCTCTGAAATCATCTTATGAAAATATGATGATCCCTTGTCCGCCATAGTAATATGATTAATCATTCCTTTTTGAGAGAGGAAAGATGATTGGCCAAGTAGTAGAACATTGCCTTCTTCTTCAACCTCCCCAGCTCTTCAATATCTTGGCTTGAGCTATTCAGTATGTTTAGATTGCTAAAGGCATTGATGTATTCTTTATCTGCTCTCCTTTCCTTTTTCCATATGTGGTTAAAATCATTCACGCCCAACTCCTTCAAGGGATGTTTCAACCTTAACAACTTTCTACACATAGATTATTGCATTGTACCATCAACCCATGACTGCCAGAAATCATCTACTGTTTGCTTGCAATTCGGGTGGTTTAACCACATGTTTTGAAATCTAAAAGGTCTTTGTTTGCCATCTATTTCCTGCGCCATACTAATAACCATTGGGATGTGATCCAATTGGATAGAGATCCGTAAGAAAGTTTTGAGCAGGCATCCGAATCCCAACCATGATTTAATAGTATTCGGTCTAATTTCCTCGCATTCTCCAATCAGCACTATGCCAGGTTAAATGCTCCCCAATAGAAGGTGCATCTCTCAGCACGCATTTCGTACAGACATCTTGAAACTCTCTCATTGGGTAGATGCTTGGTACTGTGGAACCATGATGATCCCTGAGACTTAAAATTGCATTAGAATCGCCAAGGACCATCCAAGGAGTGCTTAAATTCCCACCAAATGACTTAAGTTCCACCCATAGTGGTATGTGTGCTGCCCTACTTTCACTATGAACGTAAACGAAAGTG
This sequence comes from Rubia yunnanensis, assembly GCA_037428765.1. Lineage (NCBI taxonomy): Eukaryota > Viridiplantae > Streptophyta > Magnoliopsida > Gentianales > Rubiaceae > Rubia > Rubia yunnanensis. Next base: position 74,526,987 of record CM075067.1, read on the forward strand.
CATAAAAACTCCACACCCTTTTAGATGGATACATTGTGGCAACTTTCCGAGGATATCCACCATATAGCCTTTCGAATCCCATATGATAAGTATTCTCGAATTCGGCCACAACTCAAAATTATGCATATACTCCCAACCCTTAAAACTCTTCAAGAAAATGTTTACTTTTTCCTCCAGTTTAGTTTCTAACAAGCCATAAATGCCTACTTTATGTTCGAAGATGATGCCTCTAAGCCACCTCCTCCGTACAGAGGCTGACAAGCCCCTAACATTGATTGAAGTTGCATTCATTGAGGAATTAAGGTCCCTTTTGGCTTTGGACCGCCGTCATCATCAGATTTACTGCCTGAAACATCTGAGCTACTTCTTACGGCACTTAGAATACGCTGAAACAGTTTCTAAATAGCACTACCCGATTCAGGAATACGGGATCGAGTTTTACTCCGAGCTTTAGTGGTGGCCCCTGTACCAGGTAGAGGCCTACTTTTGCTTTTACTCCTATTCAGTGGTGGAATATTTGTACCTATTGCCTCCGGATAGATCATTTGAGTGGGTAATTTTCCCACTCCTAGGATGGGGTGATCATCATCTCCAAGGGTAGGGAAAGATATATGCTTACTTTTATTGATGACTATTCAAGAAAAGTTTGGGTATATTTTTGAAGCTTAAAAGTGATGTTTTCCTAACATTTAAAAAATGGAAGACTTTGATTAAAAAATAGACAGGAAAAAAATTAAGCGACTGAAGACTGACAATGGGTTGGAATTTTGTGGAAATGAATTCAATGAGTTCTACAAAAATGAAGGAATAGCTTGACATCGTACTGTTAGAATGATGCCTCAACAGAATGGTGTGGCAGAGCGGATGCATCGTACTCTTTTGGAAAGAGCTCGGTGCATGATCTCAAATGCCAAGTTGACATTAGACTTTTGGGCAGGAGCCATATCTATGACTTGTCACATTGTCAACCGCTCTTCATGTGCACCTCTCGATTTCAAGACTCCGAAGAAAGTTTGGTCAGGTACTCCTATTGATTACTCTAATTTAAGAATATTTGGGTGTCCGGCTTATATGCATGTTAACAAGGGAAAGCTAGAGGCTAGGGCTAAGAAATGTATTTTCCTCGGTTATGCTTCAGGGGTGAAAGGATATAGATTGTGGTATCCTGATCCCAAATCACCCAAATCTATTAGTAGTAGAGATGTTAAATTTGATGAATCTTATATGTTACATCCTGGAAATGAGTCTTGTAATCATTGTGATTTGGAAAAAGATAATAGTGCACAAAAGTAGGTGGAGTTAGAGATTGGTGGTTCTTCTAGTACCCAAGAAGTGGTTGAAGAATTTGATCATGAATGTGCTAATGATCAACCGGGAGATGAGGATTATTCCATTTCCAGAGATAGACCAAGACGTGACATTCGACCACCATTGAGGTATGGAAATTCGGTTGCATATTATCAGTGACACAGGAAACATGTGGAGACGAGGAACCTTCCACATATTCAGAGCCAGTTTCAGGTGCTAATTCAGACAAATGTTTGGTGGCTATGAACGAAAAGATGGAATCTCTACACAAGAATAGAACATAGGATCTTGTGGTGCCACCAAAAGGAATAAAAATTGTTAGTTGCAAATGGGTTTTCAAGAGAAAGGAAGATACTTCAGGTGTTGATAATGCAAGGTAGAAAGAACGATTCGTTGCAAAGGGCTACATTCAGGTACAAGGTGTAGATTTCAATGATGTTTTCTCACATGTTGTGAAACATAGCTCTATTCGTGTATTTCTTGCTTTGGTTGCCATGTATGATCTGGAGTTAGAACAGCTGGATGTCAAGACAGCTTTCTTGCATGGTGAATTAGATGAACATATCTATATGAGTCAACCTGAAGGTTTTGAAGTTCAAGGTAAAGAAGACCATGTTTGTTTGTTGAAGAAATCCTTGTATAGATTAAAGAAGTCTCCAAGATATTAGTATAAGAGGTTTGATTCATTTATGTTGAGTCATGGTTTCTTCAGAAGCATGTATGATAGTTGTGTTACTTCCAGAAGTTACAAGATAACTCATTAATTTATTTTCTATTATATGTTGATGACATGCTTATTGCGGCTAAGAATCTTGCAGAAATTCATGAGTTGAAGGCTTTGTTGAATAGTGAATTTGAGATAAAGGATTTGGGTGCAGCTAAGAAGATTCTTGGTATGGAGATAAGAAGAGATCGAGGAGTTGGAAAGTTGTACCTGACCCAGGAGAGTTACCTTAAGGAAATTTTGGAGCGATTTGGCATGCATGATGCCAAACTAGTTAGCACTCCTTCTGGTAGCCATTTCAGGCTATCTGATGCCCAATCACCAAAAATAGAGGAAGAAGAAGATTATATGGCTAGAGTTCCTTATTCAAATGCAGTTGGGAGTATAATGTATGCAATGGTTTGTTCTCGCCCTGATATCTCACAAGATGTTAGTGGTGTTAGCAGATATATGGCCAATCTGGGAAATCACATTGGCAGGCTATGAAGTGGATTCTTAGATACTTAAAGGGTACTTCAACATGTGTTTGGAGTTTGGTAGAACCAATAACACTCTGGTTGGTTTTGTAGATTCAGACTTTATCAGTGATCTTGATAAGCGCATGTATCTTACAGGTTATGTATTTTGCATTGGAGGTTGTGCAATTAGATGGAAAGCTACTCTACAACATGTAGTTGCTTTATCTACTACTGAGGCAGAATATATGGTAGTCACAGAGTTAATCACAGAAGCTTTATGGTTGAGAGGTCTCTTCGGCGAATTAACTCTACAACAAAGGGTTACTACCATTCACTGTGATAGTCAAAGTGAAATTTAATTGACTAAAGATCATATGTATCATGAGCGGACAAATCATATTGATATTAACCATTGCACAAAAAAAGGTCCTTGTTAAGAAAATCAATACAAAGGATAATCCTACTGATATTTCATGAAGGCTCTTCCTTATTTCAAGTTCAAGCAGTGCTTGGACTTGATTGGTGTTCATTGTTGGTGATTCGGCCCATTAGGGCTATGCCGGAGGAGGGTGAGTAAACTATTACTTCTGGGGTTTAGACCAAGGTGGAGATTTGTTAAGTAATGTGGTCTTCACCCAATTGTCCATGAACATTAACTTCTTTGGAGAATAGCAAAGACAATCATTCAAAGCCTTAAATTGCAACACTATTCTCATCCCATGCTTAGCAAGTTTAAGCATTATTTCTTTGACTATTGGGGTTCAACTATCATGGTTTTTTTGGCAAGAACCATTTGGAAGTAATGACACAAACCATGCTTGAAGCAAGAAGGGGGATTTCTTGGGATATTGGGATAAGTTTTGTTTGAGAGCTCTTGGCCATTGGTGAACTTGGAGTAGTATGAATAGGGGATGAACTTAGTAGTTCAAACACACCTCAAGCATAACATTCCTTTGCTACTTGCTTTCTTCTCCCTTTAACTCTCCCTTGTAGTTGTAGAAGCCAAAGCTTTCATATTTATATTTTGCCACATAATTCCATTATAGGTGGTAGGAAAATCCTTGTAATACTTTCTCCACATATAGTGAAGCTTTTGGCTGTGGATACAGGTCAACTTGACGGAACCACGTAAATCCTTGTGTCCATTATTTCCTTTAGTTTCTTTACGTTTCCTTTGTTATCCATCTTTACGGGCTAATAGATATATCGTGGGATTCGTTTTCCTAATAACAACATACTCAATATCTTCAGGTTCAGTAGGATAATCAGTCTGCTCAGATATTCCAACATTGGCTGGCTCGTCAGGCTGACTGTGCTTTGTTGGAACATGGTCTTTATCAGGTTCATCTTCTCCATCACCTGAAACTTGTCCTTTTTCAAAATCATCCACAATAAAATTTATGGATTCCATGAGATTATTTTTCTGAAGCTTGTAAACACGATAAGCCCAGCCGTGCACAAAATAACCAAGAAAAATCCCAATAATACTACAATTGTCAAAATTTTCCAATTTCTCTCTATCTCTGGGAATGTAGCCCTTTCTTCCAAACACATGAAAGTATGAGACAGTTGGCTTCTTGCTCTTCCTAATCCCGTAGGATGTTTTGCTTGTAAATGGATGATACACTCGGTTGATTGTATACCAAGCTGTATTAACGGCTTATGCCCATCATTTTTTGTGAATTTCTTTCTCGGTTAACATAACTCGAGCCATCTCCTAAAGAGTCCTGCTCTTTCTTTCCACAATGCTATTATGCTGAGGAGTGATTGGTGCAGAGAACTCATGTTGAATTCCAAGTTCATCACAGAAGTCACTGAATTGAGAGTTTTCAAATTCCCTGCCATGATCACTGCAAATTTTTACAATCTTCCCAACTGGACTTCCCTTTTTTTATCTGTAATTTTGTCACAAGGCTTCTAAACACTTCCACAGTATCCAATTTTTCTTCTAGAAAAGCTACCTAGGTAAATCTGGAGAAATCATCAACATATACAAAGATATATTTCTTGCCAACTATACTAGGTGTATTGACTGAACCCATCAAATCCATATGCAGTAATTTCATATTTCTTGATGTAGTTATATACCGAACTGAAGAGTGGGGAGATCGAATTTGTTTACCTTTTTGACATGGTCCATAGACAATTTCACTTTTGCTTGTCAGTTTAGGCATACCTCGTACTGCCTTTGCATTTGCAATTTTCACCAAGATTTTGTAGTTGATATGACTGAGATTTCTATACCACAGAGATCCTTCATCTTTTTTAGAGCTCATACACTTCACCTCCTGCTCCAGCAAATAACAGTTATCTGATGATTGAACGCCTGAAAGGACTTTGGTTTCACCGTGTTTCACTATACATTTATCTTTCTAAAATTCCACGGTCATATTCTCATCACATAGTTGGCTGATGCTTAACATATTTTCCTTTAAGTCTTCAATGAAAAAAACACTAGTGAATACTGGAAATCCTTCAATTTGTAGTTCTCCTTTTCCAACTACTCTGCTCTTCTTTCATCACCAAAAGTAACAAAACCACCATCATATGGTTTGTGTTTGTGAGAAATTCCTAAGTGCCATTCATGTGGAAAGAACATCCACTATCAAACCATGAATCTCTGGAATGTGCTATAAGAGAAGTATGTGCAACAAGGGAAGTACTAGAGCTTTTGACAACCCATACCTTTCTGATCATCTTTGATCTCTGGACCTCGTCTATGTTAGAACATACCAAGAATTGTCGTCCTGTCATGATGTCTCTGAGCAATTTCTAGAATTGTTCATCTGTGTGTCCTTGATATGAGCAGTAGCTACAGATGAGGGGTTTCCTTTGATGAGGTTTGCCAAACATTCTCTTTACCACTTGAATCTTTGACTTGAGTGTGATTGTGTTTCTAGGTGGGTTGTCATACCCAATTCTATGTCGATATCCAAATCTCTTTCCCATGATCAGAATATCATCAACTTTTGCTTTTCCAGTGTTCAATTTAGTAATAGCTGCTTCAGACATCTCAGCTCTCTCGGTTGCTAAAATTAGCTTAACTCATCATTCTCTTTTTTGAGTTCAGCAACTAACACTCGCAACTCTTTTTCTATCTCAACCAGATGGTTGTTCTCTCCCTTCAGTACTTTGTTTGTATCAATAACTTGAAGCCACAAGGTATACATCTTCTCGTATGTACTGTAGATTTCTTCATTACTCACAACAAGTCCATCATCATCACTGGACACATCATCCGAATCTATGTTGGAACATGTAGCTTTGATTTTATCTGACATGTTAGAAAATTCATCATATGATCCACTATAAATTTTTTCTCCAAATGCCACATAGTTGCTCATAAGTTCTTCTTTGTCTTTCTTGTTTTCTTCACATTTAGTCCATGAGGTGACATATGATTTTCCATGTTTCTTCTGGGTATTTTCACCTGAATATGACCATATCCTTTACATTCTCCGTATTGAATTCGTCCAGACTTTTTTGATTCACCACTTTGATTTCTGGGGAACTACTGTTTTCATTGTTCAAACCGTCTCCCACAGTTATTTCCAAATTATTGTGGCCTTGGTCTATTTCCACCAAACCTTTCCTACGATTTCTTGTTTACTACTTTCTTCAACATTCTTGAGAAATTTTTAATGATAAGCACAAGTTTTTCAAATTCATCATCACTGTCAGATTTGTGATTATCCTTTGATAACGATATTCTGAACGCCAACTCCTTTTGAACCTATTTTGTAGTCTATTGGAACATCATCTCATAAGTCTGTAAAGATCTCATTAATTCATCTAAACTCATGGTGGCTACATCTCTTGCTTCTTCTATTGTTGCAACCTTCATTGAAAACCTTTTAGGAAGTGATTTCAAGGTCTTCTTAACCAATTTTGTCTATTTATAAACTTTTTCAAGTTGATACGCCATATTAGAGATGTCTTTGAGTTTCCTCTGAAATACAGCAGTAGTGTCATCTTCCTCCATCTTTGCTTCCTTGAACTTTGTAGCCAATAGTAGTGTCATCTTCCTCCATCTGTAATTTGGATTCTCAAACCCGACTGGTTCCTTCATGGACAGTTTGCAGAATATACCAAGCTTTCTTGGCCTGATGGCATGTTGAGATGAGTTTAAACTGATTTCCATCAACTTTCGTGAAGATGACATTTAATGATTTTGAATTTTCTAGTGAGGTGTTGAGTTCATCTGGAGACCAAGTAGATTTGTCTTTGAGTTTCTGCTCCCTTTGACTTGGCTCTCCTTCTTTTTCCTTAGAGCTTGTTGCAACATCTTCAGTAGGGTGATTCCACTCCTTCTCAACAAAGTGTAAAGCAAGTTCTTCCAATGAGTTGATGAAGACTCTCATGTGTGCCTTCCAATAGTTATAGTTATTGCCTTCCAGCAGAGGTGGCCAAGACACTGAAGCTCCTTCTTTGGTCGCCATGGTAAAATCGATCACTTTTTCCTTGACACAATTAAGGGAAAAAATAAGTGACCAAGCTCAGATACCAAATGAAATTCAGTTTTACCGAATTATCTTAATTATTACTGCTATGTTCCAACATAACATATCTAACCAAGTGTGCAATTAAGTAAAGCATAAAGACACGAGACTTGGTTAAGCAGTACGGTGAAATCCACCTACATCTGCGGGGCTTGGCCCAGTTTAGAATGAATCCACTAATCAGAAAGATATAGTACAGAGTACACCATATAAAATACTTATCTTTGCTAATAAAATATGTGAATTCTGCTAGCTCCCCTAGCTACCTATCTACCTTGATTATACTCTCTCAGACCTCAAAACTTGTTGACGTCGGATCTCCTTCTCCCAAGGAATTAAGGTATATGATTCTGAACTTTGAACAGCAGGTCACGTATGTTGGAACATATAGATCTAGCTCTCGCAAGACTCTCGGAAAAGACAAAAAATCTGTATGTATATTTTCTCAATTAAGTTCATGAGAATAATGCAGTCGTGATGTCCTCTTTTAAAGCTATGAGCAGATCGGAACTCTCCATGATTATCTCCAAAATATTCATATTCCTTAATAGTTTCTGAAGCATATCCAAACCCCATAAATAAAGGGATTTTCCTTATCACCATATATCCCATATATTCCATAAATCTAATTACATACTTATCACCATAAATAAAGGGATTTTCCTTATCACCATAAATAAAGGGATTTTCCATAAACCTAATATGTTTCTACCACTGCCTAATATATTGCAGAATATTGAGATTTCCATAAATCAACATAATCACAATATTCTGTCTTTCCATAAAACCTTGTAGACGGTTGTGGCTACTGTTTGTATGTTCCAACATGGAACATTTTTCGTTTCCAATATTAGTTCACAAATTTCCAATTGAACAATCAATCAAAACCACTTGACTCTACACCACCCCTTAAAACTTTAGCTCACCACTACCACCTCAGCCCGACCCACTACTGCTCATCCTATGAGTCCGTCATCGTGCCTCTCAAAGATAGTATTTATAGGTCCAAATTATAGCTAACTACTAAATAGTAGTTAGTGGTAGGGCGGGGTCGTTCACAAGGAAAAGCGGGATTTATCGAGTGTTTAATTTAACACACGAAGAAGCCCATCTACGTGTGCAGTAACAAGTTGGGGGGTTTGATTTCATAATACACTACAATTACTTTAAACTACTAAATTACCAAATGATTAGAAAGGATGTAAATACGATCAGAACTAGAACGGAAAGATGTAACCAAGTTTATAACGAGTCTTGGGCGCAATTGGTTTACATTTCTAGTTATCCTTTGATCATCGACTAATTATCTTATTTTTATGCATTAACCACATATTATGGAGAACTTGTCAACACCTTTAGAGTGAAGACATTTATCACCTCTCATTGGTTACAGTTAGAGTGGTGATCGACACTACACAATAACTATTACCCTCGGGTCACCCTAGATGATCAGTGTCATAGATTTTCCAAAGAATTGCAATAAACATAGAGACCCAATAAAACTAACACAATATCCTACAAGCGATAAAAATTGGGATAGAACAAATATGTCTACTGATAACGACTACGGGTATCAACCTTTATGCTAGACGTTATTAGTGAGACACATTGATGATTAGTCAAGCCCAATAAAATTCATCCTAAATTTAAGCAATTTCATCAATCAATAATTATAATTAGTTGTCACTCCCAATTATAACCTAACATTGACTAACGATAATCACATCGAAAAAAAGTCAAAGTCTTCTGGAGTTGACCAAAAACCTAGCAAACAATTAATCCACAATCATTAACTAGTTGATCATCCTAGTCTTAATCATGCATTAATCACACAAGAAAGCATAAAACATACTTGATAATCAAAGCAAAAAATAGGATAAAACAAATCTAACAAATTCATACTAGAAATGCTCACTAATTGCTCCCATGAGTATATTTAGCCTAGTTAAGCTAAACCCATAACAAAAGAGTAAACATCCATGGTAAACATAGTATTAAGACCTAGTAGTAAATGGAAAGTAGGGATTTTGAAGGGAGAAATTCGAATAAGAGTAATAGAAGAGAGAGAGAGAGAGAGTATTCCAAAAACGAAGAAGATAAGTATTGAAATCCACCAGTTGCAGTTTCCAGTATATGTTGCGAGCCACAATGCTCCTTTTAACCAATGCTTTTGACCACTCGTGTGTTGTCACGGGCTGCAGTATATGCTGCGGCCCGTAATGACCAATCTGCCCAGCTTCTGTCAAATTTTAGTATTTGGCACTCTACTTTAAAATCTTCTTACTTCTACAAGGCTTCTTCAAAACTCGAACTCTTCAAAACCCGAACACTTCAATACGATCGAAAAACTTCATTAATTATAGAATTAGGATATAAAACATGTGAATTCATCCTAGCCATCTAATTTATAAAATGTCAATTTCTTTCCAATTAAATCCCTAATCTATTATAAAATTAGACTTCGAATGTGTTAAAAGTGGGATATAAATTGAGCACATCAAACATCCCACACTTAGACCTTTACTCGTCCTTGAGTAAAGATGATAATGGCCTAAGGTGGTTCCTACATTTAATACCCCCATAACATATTCGAAACATTTCCCTTGAGAATTCCTTTAACCCTAAACATGAAAGACCACACATCCCCATATTTGTGTTTAAAGGATTCTACCCAAAAAAATTCCCAAATCAACATTGCATCCAAGTAAGGTGTTCATAATCCAAAAATAAGGTAAAAGATTTTTATTCTATCCAAAAGTTTCCAAAGTGGCAAGATGAGCCTTCAATTTTTTTTTTTCATTTCAGTCAATTTCTCTCATTTTGCCAATGAGTCCTTTCAGGTTTTCACCCTAACTTCTCATTCTTTTTACCTCATGCCTCACTTTTTTCACACAATTTAGGCCTCTCATTTTCGCATATATCCCCATTTCAACTTTTTGATCTATCCGGGCCCTCATTTTTGCCTAAGTTGTCCGAGAGCGGGTTTTCAACTTAGCTAGATTATTTTTTTAAAATTTTTAAATACCTCCTAAGGATTGTTAATTACTATGGAAAAATGAACAATATCATGTTAAGCATATTCTAGTAATGAGCTTAACTAATTCCCCCTCCCCCACACACTTAAATCTAGCATTGTCCCCAATGTGGAATAAAGGAAGAAGCATAAATATGGAATAAAGGAAGAAGAAAAATACTCACAACTAGAACCACGAGGGTCCTTCTCCTCCCTGACAGTGAGCCAGCCTCTGGGCCTTCTCCTTCTGTCTGAAAGGGTCGACATATGGGGTGAACGAATCAAGGAAATGATGGTGTTGACACCCTTCTCCAATACACCAAATCTGTGGTCGTCCATCTATCACCCCATCATGTACTGATGATGGCACTATTGGAGCTGCTGAGTCACATCCTGGTGAAAATAGTTGAGTCGACCCTCCAAATGAGTTAGCTGCTGCTGGAGGTGATGCACCTGTTGGCTGAGATTGGGTGCAACATGCTGGTCCTCGTGGGGAGGTGACTCATACCAGGGTGGAGGCTGTTGGAGACCATGATCCATCACATTGAGTGCATCCAAAAATTGTTGCTATACTCGGGGTCTAGCTCTGTGAAAAGACTGTTGACCGGTGTGTCCTCAACGATGGCCACTCTGTCAAACTGGGGAAGTGGCATGAACATGGTATGCTATTCCCCCGTACGACCAAATAAAAGTATCTAAAGAGCCATACAACATATTGGCCTCAATGAGTTTGTCAAGAGAGGGGTGTAAGTCATGCTTGCTTGAAACAAACTCCCATGTGCCAGGTGGCTATACCCCCATATTGTAGGCAATGAGTGTCACTAATCCTCCCACATTGATCTTCCCATTATCTGTCTGTGAAAGTTTAAGGAATCGCCAGACCCATAGGTCTACCCAATCCGGATGGCTCCATCCCGTAGATGTTATCGCCCAAAGACACTTCACGTGGAAGCTAGGGCACTGAGTAACCTTGCCTTGACCCAACACCATTATTGAAAGTAAGCGATAGGCAATGCGCAAGGCCAAAAGGATGATGAGTGAGCCCTTATCAGTACTGCATCTCTTGCTCCCGGTGATTTTTGGTTAAAAGGTCATCTCGCAGAAGCCGAGGGCATTGGCGAAGTCCCCAATCCCTGTCCCAAGCTCCCATCCAAAAAATTGGGACAAGGCCTCATAACTCAGCTCACATCCCACATCACTCGGGCGAAATGAGATGTAGTGCCCATCTGCCCATTCCTCCCTCCTAAGCGTGGCAAAAAACTCAAGAGTGAGCCTAGGATAGGTCAATGCACTCTTATGCAGAAACTCTTCCTACCTGACCTTTATAAATAATGCTCGTATAGGTTCCCACAACCCTAATTTCTCATTCAAACAATTATGAATGACAAACTAGGTCGATAGAATGGTATGCTTAGAGGCAAAAAAGTTTTCCCACCTCATGGCATATTGACCTGTGATGCCGGCCAAGCCCATGTGGTCAACCGCAGGGGGACATGACAAACTAGTAGCAACAGTGGCCCTACCTCTCTTAGGAGCCATAAAAAATCTAACATAAAAAACACACCCAAAAATAAAAACTACATTGTGCCACAAAATGTCACAAAGTGTTGCAAAAAGTGTCACAAATTTCAATCACCCAAATAATCACTACCAATATGCCACTAATTCAACAAAAATACTACAACCCCCCCCCCCCCCAAAATCTCTATATTAGCATCAATAGAACACTACACTATATTCATCACAAGTGAAAATCCAATAACACCATAATTCATCACAATGCAAGAATTCCTCTAAATAAATTTTGATAGGTGTTACCGTAGGAATGGTGTGAAGAGTGTAGAGAGTGCTAAATTCTTCTAATTGAAGAAAGGGTATATGAATTTGACCAAAAATTCAAGAACCCTCCAATTTCTAGGGTTCTTGAGTTTTTAAATCAAATTTGGGGGACATGTGTAGGCTTTGGAAGTTGGGGATATGGAAGAGGGGTAAAGAGGGAAAGGATTTGGTTGTAGGTGGAGGTTGGCTGGAAAATTCCAGCAAGAATGGTGGTGGAGGATGAAGTATGGGGGCCAGAAGAAAACAAATGAGAGAGGAGAGTAAAATTGAGGTCTAAACGCGATAAAAAGTTTGGGAATTTTGACCTCAGAGGGCCTCTATATATGTTGCGGCCCCAATGAGCACGCAGATTTAGTCCACGCCCCTTTCTTACCTCGATGTGGGCCGCCATATATGCTGCAACCCATAGAGCCAAAGCTGCCTGAGTCTAAAGAAATGCCATTTTTCTTTGCGGACTGCCAAATATGCTGCAGCCCGCAGAGCCAAAGCTGCCCGAGTCCAAAGAAATGCCATTTTTCCTTGCAGGCCGCCATTTTCTTCAAAAATAAATCCCCATTTTGGTCTCCAAAATTCCTAAAGAGCATCATAATCCTTCAAAATCACAAACAAAGAAAACCTAGCATAATATTGCTCTAAAACCAAAATAGAATATCATCATAGTATTCAAAATAAAACAACGTACTAAAAACTATACTTAAATTAAAAGAAAATAACACTTGCATCGACAGGTTATCCTGGATGATCAAGGCCAAGTTTATTTAACATCGTCGACACGACTTATTATCAAACGAAGAGAAATGAAGCTACATCAAAGGAATTGCACGAATTGCATCTGGATGATCAAAAAAATGTTTATTTAACATTTTCGGCATGGCATATTCACATTCTAAAGCCACTACTCACTAACCAGGTCATCGAGAAGGGTTTCTTGACTATTTCTGGTTGGAAACTGTCAAAATAGGCCATTAAGCGGTGACAATTTACCTTAAAGACTTTAGAAGTATCCTCATTCATAATCTCTACTGCTCCATGAGGAAAAACTCTAACCACCACAAAAGGTCCAATCCACTTTGACCGCAATTTACCTGGAAACAACCAAAGGTGTGATTGGAATAGAAGGACTTTTTGACCAACATCGAAGTCCTTTCTAGTAAACAGAATATCATTCTTGGCCTTATTTTTCTCCTTGTAAATTGTGAAGTTCTCATAGGAGTCATCCCGAATCTCCTCAAGCTCTAGCAATTGAAGCTTTTGATGCACACCAACTTCATCCAAATTCAAATTGAAGCTTTTTACGGCCCAATATGCTTCCAAAAACCACTTGACATGAAGACATTCCAATCGGTGTCTTATAGGTCGTTCTATATGCCCACAAAGCATCATGTAGCCAAATGCTCCAATATTTATTATTTGGGTTAACCGTTTTCTCAAGGATAGATTTGATCACTCGATTGGAGACCTCGGCTTTGCCATTTGTTTGTGGGTGATAGGCCGTGAAGGTTTTATAGGTTACCCCATAATTTTTCATCAAAACCTCAATTGTGCTATTGCAAAAGTGGGTTCCTCAGTCACTAACACTTATCGGGGAATTCCGAACTAGGAAAAGATATTTTCTTTCAAGAACTCCGCAACAACTTTTGAATTATTGATCCGTGTGGCCTTTTCCTTGACCCAATTTGACACATAATCGATGGCGAGCAAAATATAAGTGCCACCAAAAGAGTTTGGGAAAGGTCCCAAGATGTCAATCCCCCACATGTAAAAATTTTCACAATACAAGATGCTTGTTTGTGCCATTTCATTCCTTTGGGAAATGTTTCCCACTCTTTGACATTTGTCACAAGATTGACAAAATCTATAGGAATGTTTCATCATGTGAAGCCAATAGAGAGACCGCTTTCTAGCACCTTTAAAGCAGCTCTCTTGGCACCATAGTGCTCACTGCATGCAAGAGAGTGACACATATTTATAATTGAACTTACTTCACTCTCCGGGACACATCTCCGGATTATTTGATTCGAGCAATGCTTCAATAAATATGGATAGTCCCACATATAGTGTTTGGCTTCACTTCTCAACCTATCTCTTTGAGCTTTAGAGAAATTTTGGGGAAATTGGAGGGAGGCAAGAAAATTAACTAGATAGACATACCAAGGGTGAGTTCTTCTAATTACAAACAAGTATTCATCAAGAAATTCTTCCAGGATGATCTTTCTCTGAGGCTTCACTATAGTGCTCTCCGACTCATTAGACGATGTCAATTGACTTAGATGATCGGTTACCACATTCTCACTCCCCTTTGTATCCCTCACCTCCAGGTCAAATTCACTCAAGAGAAGTGTCCACCTAATCAACCTAGGATTGGCTTCCTTCTTAGTCATTAAGTGGTGAAGAGCCACATGGTCTATGAAAACAATGACATTTGCACAAAGTAGGTACAACCTTAATTTCTCAAGAGAAAATAATTCCTCCAATAACCTTTTCTCCGTTTTTGAGTAATTGCATTGTGCATCATTAAGAGTTATCGAGGCGTAGTATATAGCATGAGGGATTCTTCTTACCCTTTGACCTAAAACCGCTCCAATGACGTAGTCACTAGTATCACACATAATCTTAAAAGGGAGGTCCCAATTAGGGGGTTGGATAATGGGGGCGAAAACAAGCATTACCTTCAAAGTATCAAAGGCTCTTTGACATTCTAGGTCAACCAAAAAATATACCCTTTTTTGCAACAATTTGCCCAAAGGGGAGGCAATCTTAGAAAATTCCTTAATGAAACACCATTAAAACCCCACGTGACCTAGAAATGATCTAACTTCTCTAACACTCAAAGGGTATAGTAGGGATTGGATCGTGTCAACCTTAGCTTTGTCTACCTTAAGACCTTGGGAAGAGGCCACATGACCCAATACAATACTTTTTTTCCACCATGAAGTGGCATTTTTTGGAGTTTAACATGAGGTTACTTTCAATGCATCTCTTGAGCACTAATGATAGATGGTTTAAACAACTATAAAAAGAATCTCCATGAATGGTAAAATCATCCATGAAGACCTCTATGAAGTGCTCAACAAACTATGAGAAGATACTTACAATGCACCTGTGGAATGTGCCGGGAGCATTGCATATATCAAAAGGCATGCGCATCTAGGCAAAAGTGTTGAAAGGGCATGTGAAAGTGGTCTCCTCTTGGTCTTCCAAGGCTATGGAAATTTAGAAATACCCGGAATACCCATCTAGGAAACAATAAAACTCTCTCCCGGCAAGCCTTTCAAGCATTTGATCAATAAATGGTAGAGGAAAATGGTCCATCCTAGTTACCGCATTCAACCTAAGGTAGTCAAGGCACACTCTCCACCCATTTTGCACACAAGTGAGAACCAACTCTCCCTCTTGGTTCTCTATCACGGCCACACCACTTTTCTTAGGCACTACTAGAGTGGGGCTCACCCACTTGCTATCGAAGATGGGGTAAATCATCCCGGCTTGAAGCAATTTAAGGATCTCAATCTTCACTACCTCCGGCATTGGCGGATCGAGTCGACATTGGGGTTGCCTTATCGGTTTTGCGCCATCATCCAACAAGATATGATGCATGCAAGTGAAGGGGATAATCCCCTTGATATTAGCAATGGTCCATCCAATTACCTCTTTATGGCTTTTAAGAACCTCCATAAACCCTTCATCCTGTTCTGTGGTGAGTTTACTCGACAATACCACATGCAAAGTATCTCCTTCACCAAGGAACACATATTTCAAATTCTTCAGTAGTGGTTTCAATTCCACTACCAATGCCTTCTTAAGATATGTAGGAATTCCCACATTCCGAGGTGCACCGAGAACTTCATAAGAGAGGTCAAGATGTAACTTCTCAACAAAATCAAACTTCTTTATAGTTTCAAGTAAATTTACCCTCAAAGAGTAATCATGCAATTCATTAACATCAAGACTATTTTCCAAAGCCATTTTTACACAATCCATGCCATCAACCATAAACATATCTTACACATAATCATCAAGAATATCAATAATATCAATCGCATGGAAAAAATGACCCTCATTAGGAAATTTCATGGCATCATAGATGTTAAACTTCACAATTTCTCCATTAAATTCTATGATCAAGCAACCACTATGCATGTCAACTTTAGTTCTAGATGTTTTGAAAATGGTTTCCCTAACAAGATAGGGGTGGTGCATTTGTCATTTTCCATATCTAGAAAATAAAATTGGCTGGGAAATATAAAATTTTCAACTTTGATCAACTCATCTTCCACAATTCCCCTAGTGTAGGCATTAGAACGGTCGGCCAGTTGGATCACAACTTCGGTTTCATGCAATTTCCCAAGATATAAGGATACATATAAGGAATATGGAATCACATGGATTGAAATCCTAGATCAAACATGACATTTTAAAAATTCTTACCATCTATGACACGAGGAATGGTAAACATGCCGAGATCATTACAATTAGGGGGAAGTTTGTTTTGAAAAAGGGCCGACACTTGACCACCAATTTTTTTCTTCTTACCATTTTTCAAAGTTTTAATTCTCATAAGGGTACATAATTATTTAAGGAGTTTAGCAAACCTAGGTACTTGATAAATGACATCAAAAAGAGGAATATTTACCTCGCACTTGCGGAAGTATATAAAAAGAGCTTTGTTCTCATCCTTGCAATTCTTGTATTGCAAGGCCGCCGAATAGGATGGTGGTGGAAGGAGTTTATCAATTTCTTGCTTCTCTGGTGGTTGAATGGCCACCTCCTCTAGCTCTTTGTCCTTCACCACAAGCTCCTCTTTTATCTCCTTCTCGATCTTCACAATTTTCTTGGGCTTCTTGGTCTCTTTCCCACTCCTCAAGGTTATGGCACTAGCATTAGAAGGACGTGGGTTTAACTCCGATTGTGATGGGAGTTTCCCAGAATCCTTAGCTTCCAATCGGGCACGGAAGATGCAATTTGGCTAACTTGGGTCTCAAAGTTCTTGAACCTAGAGGAGATTTGGTCTTCCAAGTTTATGACCATATTGGTTATAGCATGCATGAGCTCTTCATACTCTGGCTTTGGCTTTCCTTCTTGAGAGTTTGATGACCCCTCATCCTTCGGGTAGGATTATTTTGTGCCCTTGGTTTCCTTGGCACTGGGCTTGTCCCCCTTGACGATTAAGTTGATACACGCCTTGGCCACCATGATAACCACCTTGGGGATTTGATTTCCCGGCTTGATTATCTCTCCACCCAGGATTGTAGGTCTTGGAGTATTTATCATATTTCTTGTCATTTCCTTATCCTCTTTGGAAACTGTGACCACCTTGCTAGCCTCTATTTCCCTTGGAAATCTTGGTCTTGTCCTCCTTGATAGCCCACTGCTTTAGCTTCCTTCAACTCTTCATCTTGGATTTAAGAGCATGTATCAGTGGAACGTTCAACGAAAACCCCCCACAAGCCTTGACTTGATGCACTCTCACATTCATTAGTTCCTTCATCATGGAAACTAAGGCTTAAACTTGCTTCTCAAGTTTGGAGGTTTCCATATTTGAAGACTCTACTTGCCATTTCCTTTATACCAAATTGTCTAGTACTATTAGTCATGTCTTCAAACAATACCATGGAATCTTTAGAGATCTTGTTGGAAATCGACCATTACAAGTGGCATTGACCATTCTCATGTCTTCAATGGGAAGTCCATCGAAGAAATAGTATACAACGTTTCCTTGTATGGGTGGTAGGAGCAACTAGCTAGCAACCTCTTGAAACTTTCCCAATATTTATATAAAGATTCACCTAAATATTGGGAGATGTTGCTTAGATCTTTCTTTAAGCTGACTTGGATGCTGGAAAGAATTTCTCCAAGAATTTCTGCTTTATGTTCATCCACGATGTTATACTATCAGAGGTGAGGTAGTATAACCAATCTTTGGTTGCATCCTTCAAAGAGAACGACTATTAATTACCCTTTCTTCGCTAGTGCATTGTAATTATCCTCTCAAACTCCGGTTGGCTTTTATATTTATGCTCACGGGGTGGAAATCGGATAAGTGTTTGTTCGCATCCTCCCCACTCATCCCGTGAAAATATGGTAAACAATGAATCATCCCAGACTTGAGCTCACAAGTAACATTTTCTAGAATAGGAGGAAAAATGATGCAAAGCGGTGGACTCTCTAGGTTAGGAGCCATGAGCTTCCTCATGGTTATAGTATCATCCACAATAGTTGGTGTAACTACTTGAGCTAGTCTCCTTGATCTTCAAAGTGTACCTAAAAGATTGGGATCATAGTGCAAGGGTTCTTGTCTATTGGTATGAGTATCGGCCATAAACCAAGAACTAAAGCAATATAACCTTATCCAAAGTAACAATCACAAAAGCAAGCAAGCGTCAACAAAACACTAGTAAAAACACAAAAATATCCAAAGAACTATACTAACACTTTAATAAATATGCCTTTTCCCTGGCAGCCGTGCCAAAATTTGGAAGGGCATCATCGTGCCTCTCAAAGATAGTATTTATAGGTCAAAATTATGGCTAACTACTAAATAGTGGCTAGTGGTAAGATGGGGTCATCCACGGGGAAAAGTGAATTTTATCGAGTGTTAAATATAATTAAAAACACACGAAGAAGTCACTCTACGTGCGCGGTAACAAGTTGGAGGGTTTTGATTTTGGAAAATACTACGATTACTTTAAACTACTAAATTACTAGACGATTAGAAAGGACGATGTAAATACGATCACAACTAGCACAAAAAGATGTAACTAATATTATAATGAGTCTTGGGTGCAATTGGTTTACATTTCTAGCTATCTTTTGATCATAGACTAATTATCCTATTTTTATGCTTTAATCACATATTGTGGAGAACTTGTCAATACCTTTCGAGTGAAGACATTTCTCACCTCTCCTTGGTCAATAACCCTTACCCTCGAGTTACCCTAGATGATCGGCGTAATAAGCTTTCCAGAGAATAGCAATAAACATGGAGACTGATGTGTCCATTTTAGACGCATTATTTAGTAGTATTTAGGATCACTTTTGTGCTCTTTTATTATCGAGAGCTTGTGTTTTACCTTGAAATTCACTTAGGAGAGGCAAAAACAACTTTGTACTCTTTTACCTCTTTTAAGTGGATTTTGTGTGACAAGGGAAGAACACGGAAGCAACGAAGACCGGAAGACATTGAAGACTATACTTTCGAAGACTTTTGGATACTCACTTCGAAGACATGAAGACCGGAGGCCGTTGAAGACCATTTTGGAGCTGTTGAAGACTTGAAGATTGAGAGGGATGGCTATGAAGAAGACAAAGAAACAATGCAAAACTGTGGCTGCCGTCGCGACCCCGTCGCGACACCATCGCGAGTCGCGACCAACACCGTCGCGAGTCGCGACGAACTCGTCGCGAGTCGCGACCAACGGGTGGCCAGAAATCATTCTTATTTTCTTTGCACTATAAATACCCTCTCTTTCCTCCTCTTCTCCAGCTTTTCCAGCCCGTTTTCTCTCTGCATTTTAGGGCTCCAATTCTAGGTTTTTCTCTTCTTTCTTTTCTTTGTTTTTCTTAGTTTAATTATGTCTTTTGTTGTTCTAGAGTAGTTCTTGTACTTGGGAGCTATGGATTGAAGCTTCCACTTCTATGTATTGAGACTCATTTATATCTATCTATTTGATGTTTTTGCTATTGTGCTTTTATTGTGCTTTGAATGTTAATTGTTGATTGCATTGATGTTGTTGAGAGCTTGATGATATGAAATGCTTGTATGAATTGCTAGCTAGGGTTTGGGGGATTTGGGTTAATTTCCCCCCTGTTCTTGTTAGGAATGTATGAGTGTGAATTAGAGCTTTTGATTGTGTTAGTGTGTTGACAATGTGCTAGACGAATGTGATTGATGTCGAACTCTTCGTCATGTTCGTTTGTGTAGCAAACGAGAGAGTCATATGCTCGTGGATGAATGTGCGTTGCACGTTCATCCAATCTCGTGTAATTGCATGAATTGGTTTAATGCTTAGTCACGGTGTAGTGGTCATAAGCATTGCCAAGCTTGTTGGTCCTTCGTGATTAAATGCCACCAATGACACCTTGAGTCGTGGTCGCGACTCGGGAGTCATTGGTGAGGTTTGACGAGAGATGTCGAACTCACTCTCGCAAACTACGAACTAAGAAGGATAGGAGTTTAGTCTCCACGACAAGTAGTTGAAGTATTGAATAGATGATTTAAATTCATTCTTGAAGCATTTGTTATTTGGCGTTTATGTACTCTTGACGGTGTGTTTCACTGCATGTGTGCCATGAGTGGTTTGAGCATAGGTAGTGCTTGTGTGGTTGAATTGTTTAGGTGTAGGAACGTGACGAATTCCGTAGCACCTCTGCATGAAAATCTATGAGCATAAACTTAGAACTCCTTGTGATGTGTGTGTTGTGGTACTTGCTAGATGGGTGTGTGAGCGTTGGGTCCTGAATGCTATATGATGGAATGTGTGAATGATTCAATGAACTACATTAGATGTGGAAGTGGATATCCGTTGCCCCCAAGGCATTTTATCTTTGTAGTTTAAAACCCCTTTTCTTTAGTTTCGTTTGATGATTAGCATAGTCACTTGACGTTGCTAGTTATCTTGTCTTTTTACTTTCGTAACTTAGGAACCAACCAACCAACCAACCCCCCCCCCTTTACATGCTTTTATGTGTGTGTATATATATTTACTCCTAGCCTAATATCAACCATTGTGTGCTTAGACGCTTAGGAAGATCCCTCTTCTCTTTGGACGACCCCGATTTGCCACTATCTACCTAGTTGTAGAAAGTAAGCATTTAGGGCTTATAAATTATCTTTTGCACGGCGGGCGCGACGACCGCCCGCCCGTCAGAGACCCAATACAACTAACACAATATCCTACAAGAGAGAAACATTGGGATAGCACAAATATATCTACTAATAATGACTACGAGGATCGGCCTTCATGCTAGACGTTATTAGTAAGCCATGTTGATAATTAGTCATACTCATTAAAATTCATCCTAAATCTAAGAAATTTCATCAATCAATAATCATAATTAGTTGTCACTCCCAATTATAACCTAACATTAACCAACGATAATCACATCGATGAAAAGTTAAAGTTTTCCAGATTTGACCAAAAACCTAGCAAACAATTAACCCGCAATCACCCTAGTCTTAATCATGCATTAATCACACAAGAAAGAATAAAACATACTGATAATCAAAGTACAAAATAGGATAAATCAAATCTCACAAATTCATACTAGAAATGCTTACCAATTGGTCACAAGAGTATATTTAACCTAAATTAGCTAAACTCATAACAAAAGAGTAAAAATCTATGGTAAACATAAAATTAAAAGCAAGCAATAAATGAAAACTAGGGTTTTTGAAGGGAGAAATTTGGATACGAGTAATAGAAGAGAGAGAGAGTATTCCAAAAATGAAGAAGATAATAAGTACTTATAACTGCCCGTTACGGGCCGTAGTATATGTTGCACGCCACAACGCTCCTTTTGACCTATGCCTTCGACCACTTATGTGTCGTCATGGGCTGCAGTATATGTTGCAGCCCGCAATGACCTATCTGCCCAGCTTCTACCAAATTTTAGTATTTGGCCTTATTCTTTAAAATCCTCTTACTTCTTCAAAGCTTCTTCAAAACTCAAACTCTTCAGAACCCGAACACTTCAATGCGATCTAAAACACTTCATAAATTAAAGAATTAGCATATAAACCATGTGAGTTCATCATAGCCCTCAAATTGATAAAATGTCAATTTCTTTCCAATTAAGTCCATAATCTATTACAAAGTTAATTAGGCTTCAAATGTGTTAATAGTGGGATATAAATTGAGCACATCCCAATTCCCCCCTCTCAAAACCCTAGCCCACCACCACCATCTCAGCCCTACTCTGCCCATCACCACCTTCTCCTCCCCCGCCAGACCCACCGCTACTCTGCCCCCTAAAATCCCAGCCCACATCCACCCAGCCAGCCCGCCATTGTAGCCCACTAAAAACTCCATCCATGCAGCTCGAGCTCCACCGTTCTATTCATGGAGATAGAAAAATTGGGAAAGAGTGAAAAAAGGGAAAGAGAAATCAGGAAGGGGAGAAAGAGAAAGAGAAGGAGAGCATTCTTGTCTTTTCTTTTCTTTTCTTTTTTTTTTTTAATTTTTACATTAGGGGTATAATTGTCATTAAACTGATTTTAGTCCAAATTGGTTATTGATATTTTGGTCAATGAAGTACATGGTTAGATTGACACTTTAAGATTTTATAAGGTTATATTGACCTTTTTGACCAAAACATAGGGTTAAAAAAGCACTTTTCTCTATCATTATTAGCATGAAAAATCTAGTTGCTCAACTTTAGCTTTGGTCCAGTACTTCTTGACTATTTTCCTTAAAAGTTGGAAAAGTAGTGAGAGATTTCTTATTGGATTTTTTTTCTTATGGATAAACGTGTACAGATTCTATAGAAAGTTGTGTGTTGGTGGAGCTGTCTATGAAATGATAATGACTAGTCCACCTAGATAAAATACAAAACAATATTACTGCTTAATACACTTAATTCTTACATTAGTTAATATTTTGCATGTTTTCAATTTTCCTCCAATTCATATATTGTACTCAGTTCCTTCATATACGTGTAATTAATATAGTTTCTAATTCGTGTAATTAGTATTCTACTTGTATTTTACTCGGTTTCTCCATATAACTAATACCTAATCCAAATTAATATCTCCAATACAAACATGAATTAAATATTTTAATTCATATATTATTTAGTTTTGAAATTCAAATTATTAATATATTTTAAATTATTGTAATATTTAATTACAATTAATTATATAAGTTATTTTTTATTTATTTTTCTTTTATTAAATGTAAAAATACAATTCAAACCCTTACCTACGAATTTGAGAAAAATTTAGAATAAACCAAATTATATTCTATATTATTTTAACAGTTTAAAATTTTTAAAAAACGTATATTTTAAATACATGTATTTCAGTAAAATTATTAGATAATATTACTAAACGTGTGTCATTCAAAGATTTTCACTAACAATAAGCTGTTGAGTATAAAGTACAATATTACAAGAAGGTTATACTCAGGAGCACATAGTGTACTGGAATAAACAAAATGCAAGTATCCCATTTCTATTTCTTCTTTTTTTAAAATAATCATTCAAAGATGTTGGAAAAAATACCTATTAGTGATTACAATAAGTGGAATTAACATCCAACCTAACTAGCCTCTAGCAATAGCTAACATATTGCAAAGATATCTAAATTAAATTTCAAGCAGACTAATTGTTTGTACCATAATAGATTGGAGAACCAATAAAACTGTAACATCACCCTAGGGGATATTAACTCGCTTCACTTAAAAATCTTGACCACTTGGCAGAGAAGAGCGTATCACGCTTCAATATTATTGTGCCAACCATGGATCTTCTACAACTGTAACACCACGTGATCCAACCACGGTACATGTTGTCCAAATTATAAACACCTTGAAAAACACAGATATGACAGATCCAATTCAATGGAAACCTGAAGATAAAAGCATAACCAAGATTACAAACATGTGATCTGTGTAACTAGATCGAGAACAAAACATCGAAGTGAACAACTAAATCGAGTTATAATCATGAACACAACGATTTGATTGATCGGGTCAAAAAATAAAACTAATGTACGAAGACAAATCTCACACTTATTCAATAACCCTATTGGGTGTTTCACACGGGGTATCGTGAGGACGGGCCCTAGGGGATGAAAACCCACAGGTGGTTACATCAATACCAAAAGTGGCATCGACAACAGTGTCGCTTGATATCTCGTCGTCGCCGCCGCCACAGCCTGCATCATTCCTGTTAGATCCATTTGAGTATGGGATAATAGGTCTACAAAGGGACAACTCGGGCTGCTTAACCTGTTGTAGGTGCAGTCTTGGGAGTCTGTTGTGTCCTTCGTGAACTGACCATCTATTTTGACGTGTGGATTCGTTTATGGTCATGTAGCACTTACACGCCTTAAGTAGGGCTAAGCGCTAGACTCTAGACATCGTGGGGATCCAAAAGCGCATGCGTTTGGTTCCCCCACCATGGTGGCGGCCAAGCTTTTCCCAACCAAGGTTTTCAACCAGGTTAGTCCCCGTAGGCTGTGATTATGGGGCATCCATTCGTCTATTTCTTCACCTTCTTGGCTTGTAGGCCGATTGGACCTCCTCTCCAGTGCTTGTGTTTATATTTTTCAATTCCTCGCTCCTACATATGGTTCTGGAAATAAAAGAAGAAGCAGACATACACTAAGAACTTGATCTTTGACTTAACGGTTCCCACTAGGCGTGCCAACTTGATGCGTCTCAGAGAAACTGTTATGCTTGCATCACCAGAATCCGTGTAACCTGCAAGGAAGAGCCCTCAGAAGATTTTGAGGGAAAAACTCTCTGACGGTCTTGTTAGTAAGATCTTTAGATGAATAGTATATAAGCAAATATTATGTGACATGCCTACTTTTATATGACATCCTGTTCTAGGTAGAGTTATAGATTTTATTTTATTGTGCCTTAAGAATTAGGGTTTGGCCATGTGAAAGCCATTTATATATTAGGCCCATGGCCCAACATGGGGGATTTACATCCGGCAGTAAACCCTGGCATGCTTCAGTCAGATCCAAGTTTAATGTCGATCTGGCTTGGGTACCATCTGTAAGGTTTTGCTTTTTTATTGGAGGGAAAATATGAGATGGAAATAAGAGTGTAATTCAAAATCTTAGAGGGACATAGAACTGTTTGGTGAAAAGAAAACAAGGTGTGTAGTAATTTCACTCAGTGAATATTTTAATTACCTTATATCTCAAAATGCAATGAATATTTTAATTACCTTATACCTAAATATATAGTTCAGTTATATCTTATTCATATTGGTGTGAATCTTAAATGGGTAGTAAATAAATTTTTTGGTCAAATTAAATTAGTATTTCTGTATAGATTAATTAAGTGTTGCACATTATTTAAATAAAATGTGTGCGCAAATCAATATTTTGAAACTATATTTCAGTGTAATATATTAAAATATTAACATGAAACCAATTATTGTATAGAAGGTTGAAAGAATTAAGGGTTGACCATCCAATAGTACAAGTCAAATAATATGTATTAGTGTAGATCGTGAATTACTTGAAGTCAACTTAGTTATTAGTGTAGGTGAATATGTCATTTACTAAGGTTTCACCGGCTGTTAGTTGTACTCTACTATTATTGTTAGTTGACCGGTGTATAGAATGCTAACTAACTAAGAGTTGGCATTATTATAGTAACTTTATAGATAACTTAGTTAATTAGTTAGGTGCATATATATGTTGAATGGGGTTTAACCGACTGTTGTATTGTACGATTATAGTTACTCAACCAGTGTATAGAAAGTTATTTAACTAAGGGCTGCCACTTAGTTAGTGTGGGAAAATATATCTGTTAACTAAGGTTTGATCGAATGTTAATTGTACTATACAATTATAGTCAGTTGACTAGTGTTCATAATGCTAACTAACTAATGGTTGAAATTGTAGTCACTTTATGGTTAACGTAGTTATTAGTGTATGTGCATATGTCTATTGATTAAGGTTTGAATGGTTGTTAGTTGTATTGTACGGTTATAGTTAGTCGACCAGTGTATAGAAAGCGAACTAACTAAGGGTTGACATTATTATAGTAACTTAATGGTTAACTTAGTTATTAGTGTTGGTGCATATATATATATATATATATATATGTGTGTGTGTGTGTGTGTGTTTATATATATATATATATATATATATATATATATCTGTTGACTAGGGTTTGACCATCTATTAGTTGTATTCACTATAAGAAATATGACCTATTACTTTTCCCCTTTTACCTAGGTAAAAAGTTCTTTTACCTTGGTTATTTTCAATGTAAAAGATATTATTTACCTCGGTTATAAAAAAAACTGAGGTAAATAATTGGTTTTTTTACCTCGGTTATTATTTGAACCAAAGTAAAAGATTAAAAAAAATTAAATAATGTTACCGAATATTGTGCGACGTCGCATATGTTCTTTGAAAAGCATGCTCAATTTCGCTTGACACGTCAATTTTTACCAATACGTATTGCGAATGACTAGAAAAGTCACATATATGTAAAAGACAAGTTAAAGTAAAGAATTTGATGGTGACAGAATAAAATAAAAAAATAAAATAGAGGTCATGCACTTTTCTCCGTTGTCCTTGGTGTCTCTCTTCTCCTAATATCCCGTCATCATGATTAATTTGGGGGAATGTAAAATTAAGGTCTATTAGGCACAACAGCTGCTAGCAATCGTTGTGCGACAAACACCCTAGAAATCCTCCCATTATTCGTACACAACCAGTACCCCCTTTGCTCAATATTCAAATAAGATAGTTAAATAATTTGAAAAACAGTAGCCATAAAAATATCCTTACAAATAGTACATATATTTGAATAAGAATTGTCTTAGTTCCAACATACCAGAAATTACAATACACTCAGTCAACTCGGATAATGATGACTTTGAAGACGATTGCCCCCCCAGCTTGTATCTCCTCGAAGAACAAGGTGTTCGCAATGCGTAGGTTGTTTCCCCTAAGGAACTCACCAAAACCCTTTGGGGAAAGGACTTTCACCTTCCCACCCCTCGAGTAGTTCATATGTCACTCTGTCCCGTAACCCCTCAACACTAGGGGGGTCTTCTCAGTCGGCATGAGTGGTACAATATCCCACGAGATATATTAAGTCACAGTAAAAATTATTGATTATATATATATATATATATGTGTGTGTGTGTGTGTGTATACACATATGCAATTGTCAATTAATTTATTTAATTTTTTTTACCAAATTTGGTAGTTTCCCAAAGTTCAGCTGCTTCAAAGTGCAGTCGAAATGTGGGCTATCAATAACCATCGAATGATTTTCAATGTCGAAGAAAAAAAGGCTCGGGGTGGCTCTGTTGTGCGGTAAACTGTACAAAAACAAAAAGTATTAGTTGTTATGAAGTGTGAAGTTGTGTTAGTAAATATATATGTAATTAAGTGAAATACCTGAAAAACGGGTCGATTAAACGATCCTTCACCAACCATTAGTCCTGCATTAAAAGTAAAAATATTAAGTGCGAAAAACCCTGTTGAATGTAAGATGCAACGTCAGGAAAGCCGTCGCAAGTGCAAGTTTGTCTTAACCAGTGGGTTGGTCAACTAGTACATGTGACTTCACTTACATGTCGGTCAAACCGAACAATAGACAGACATAAAACTGAGGTCGCGGATGCAAATCCAAAGTAAACTTAGAAGCCATAATGCGACGTTGGTAACATTTTTAGCATTCAAAAGGATAAACCGAGATGCATGCGATGTCAGAAACTTGAAAAATAAGCAACTAGAAAAAAATGCAACGTCGCACTACTATTGCACAAAAAGATATGCATCAGACATACCGACATCGCAGATATCATAGAAAGCTACAGGAAGAAACACATCAAACCACAAAAAATGTGGCTTTATCAAATTCAAATTATACAAAAACCCTTTGGAGACATACCAAAATATTGTACAAACGTTCAAAGTCAATAAAAGCTCACACTCTCATAAGTTAGAAACAAAAGCTAGATAACCAAAAAAAACTAAATACATTCACAGACCACATATCTAACATTGTAAAATAAGAATTACAAAACTTAGATGTTAGGAGATTATAAAAACCATACCTTTTTTCCAAGATAGAAGAGAAAGGAGGAAGGTGGAGACTGTTGGAATTCGCGGTAAACTTGTGAAGAGAAGCTTGAATTCTCTACTAGGGCTACCATACTTATACTTGTTTCGGAACGACGTTGTTTTGGCCAGATTGTGAAGTTCACATCGTATTGTGCAATGTCGCACGTATGTCAGTTCATACGAAAATGTGCCGATCTATGACCGGTGTTGCATGTTTATCTGGGCCTAACAATTTTGGCTCACCACCCAGTCAGTCAACAATTCCGATTTATTAAAAAAAATTGGAAGCAAAAAATATTTGCTAGTTGAAGAATAATTGGAAGAATTTATTCAGCACACACAAGTCTTTTATAGTTTCCGGAATGATCGTTAAATTAAAACTATGTTCATATGTTAGGTTAAATATTAAACATTAAATAACATTAAAATCACAATAAACAACTAGATTTAAAATTTAAAGACTTCAGATGTAAACTACGTCCGAATAAATATTCTTCCAAATACGAATCAATTAGTTTAAAATGCATGGTCCTACGAATTCTAAGCTAAACATCTAATGTCTGCGGGAAAGGATGATAACATGAAAAACTATGGGCCCATCACCATTTAGCAGTTCGAAGTAGAGGGTGTCCCCAACCTCGAATTCCTCTTCGGTAAAAAAACTGGCCAAACCCCTCCGGGGTCAGGGTTTTGAGCCTCCTAATCCCCGAGTAGTGCATGTGATACTCCCTTCCTTTGCACCTGATCACATCATCCAACTTGTACGCTCAGGGGCGGAACCAAAAATTTTTTCAGGGGGGGCTGAAAAATCTTCAGCATCCGGCGTGCGGCGAGACGAGGCAGCTTCCGGTGGCGCCGCGGCGGAGACCTGGTGGCAGACGGCGGTGGCGGAGGGCTCTCGGCTGAGGAGGGAATTGACGGAGGGAAGAAAGGGTGATAAATATTAATGGCATATAAATTTTAAAAATTCAACTCAACAATAATGAAAAATACTACATAATATAATAAATCAAGTAGCATACAATAATATTTTTACAAGTTCACTAAACTACTAAAATAACTACTTTCCAACGCTCGAATTACTAGAAGTAGAACTAGGAAAAAGTGGGGGCAACAAATATCTACGAGACTCCATGGCTTGATAACGTTACAAAATCGGTTCATTCTCAATCTTAACAAAAATATCTTTTTCAATATATACCGTCATAACATCGTTCAACCATTCATCTCCCATTCTATTACGAAGATCGGTCTTGATATTCTTCATGGCAGAAAAAACTCGCTCAACTGAAGCGGTTGCAACTGGTAGAACTAATGCTAACTCAATCAGACGATATACCAATGGATAGAGTACCATACTACGTGATCGAACCATATGATGTGCAAGACTTCCAAGATCATTAATAACCGAATAGGCATCATCATCTCTCACATCATGAATGAAGAAATCAAGTTGTTGCTCAAGTTCTAAACGATCAACAAGGGAGAAGTCATCCGGATAAAGTTCAGCAAGGCGAAGCAACTTACCAACATCAAACATGACAAATCTTTCTCTCGGATCAAGGCATGCAATACAAGTGAGTAATTCCGAGCTTGCTTCGCAAAATCGATGATTCATTTCAAGAATCATCTTGTCAACGGTTTAGTATTGAAACAATAAAAAATATAACAATGAGATAAAAAATACATATAAAATATTATAAACAAAATAAATTAAACTATGTAAATATTAAAGTAGTACCTGAAGAAAAATATCAACACGGTAGAAATCATGATTGGTTGACATTTCTCCACGTCGTCTAGAATGGTGACAAATTTTCCGTTGTGCTTCCATCACGTCTAATGTGATCTCATGCTTCACACAAAATGTGTTGACTCCATCCAATAATTTATCAAAACCAAAATCTCTGAACTCTTGCAATTCAGTCTTCATTTTATTCATCATTCGCACAGCCATCGAAATATTTTGATCTCTTTGTTGCAAGGCAAGGGACAATTGATTTGTAGCTCCTAACAAATGCTTCATCAAAAACATACAAAACACAAATTCATAGCTCTCAATTCTATCAATCAAACTCTTTGCTGTAGAGGCATTTTCAACTAAATTTCCATGCTCACAGATATTAAGAAGCACTTGAATAATTGAAGACCACATAGCCTCAAAGCGAAGAATAGTACTGTAATGTGATCCCCAACGTGTATCACCAGGCCTTCTCAAACTCATTTCTTGATTTTTGCCTCTTCCACTAACATTGTCCACACTCTCCAATGTCTCTACAAGTCTAGCATGTTCTAATTGCACAAGCATCTTTTTTCTAACACATGAACCTCCAACTAGATTCACAGTTTGAACAAGATACCCAAAAAATTCACCCACGAATAGAGTACTATATACAACAGAAACAACAACCAATTGAAGTTGGTGAGAGAAGCAATGAATATACCTTGCAGAAGAGTTTTCTTTCAATATCAAAGCTTGCAATCCATTAAACTCCCCTCGCATATTTGAAGCCCCATCATATCCTTGGCCTCTCAACTTTGACAAGGACAATTTCTTATCTACAAACAGTTGCTTAAGAGCCTCCATCAAAGTAATAGCTTTAGTATTAGAAACATGCACAAGAGCAAGAAAATGCTCAAGAATACATCCTTGTTTGTTGACATATCTCAAGACAACCCCCATTTGCTCTTTTATTGATGCATCTCTAGCCTCATCAACAAGAATAGAAAATACACTATCTCCAATTTCATTAACAATAGCATCAGTTACCTCGCCAGCACAAGCACTTGAGAGCTGTTTCTGAACTCTGGGGGATGTCAACTTGCAATTTCCGGGAGCAACGAATAAGAATTGCGAAATTTACCGTTTGTGCGTGCGAATTTGGTGCGATTTACACACAAATACCCATCTTTTTCTTCTTCTTCTTATTTTCTGTACTTTCCTTTCCAACGGTCATTTCAGCTGGTCTGTAACTACCATGGCGGCTCCGCCTGGCCGCGGTGGAACCACTGCGGCCAAAACCTTTCTTCAAGCCTTGGGCAATCGCCCACCACCACTCAATGCTTCCCTTCCATCTAACCCTGAGATAGTTCCCAAAACTCAGTACAAAGGAGACATTGCTTGCCTGGTAACTCGACAAGAGGCAGAAACACTCGAGTCACACTACCATAATGCTCTGGTAGGTAAGTTTGCAAGAGGTAAGCCTTCGATGACTGTCCTCAACGAGGCTTTCAATTCTGTGGGATTCAAAGGTAAATTTCAATTGGGATCCATTGATTTTAGACACATTCTCATTAGATTTCAAGATAAGGAAGATTATCAAAGGCTATGGATTAAAGGTCAATGGATTTTTAATCATGTTCCAATGAAAGTACTGAAATGGAATACTGAATTTTCACCTCTGGTTGAATCATCCATAGTCTCAGTTTGGGTTACAATCCCCCATGTCCCAATTTTATTTTATAACATTGCTATGCTAGAATTAATGGGAAACCAGATAGGTAATTATATTAAAATTGATGCTGCTACTGCAGCCCTTTCGAGACCTTCTGCAGTTAAGATGTGTATTGAAATAGACCTAAAAAAGAAACAACCATCTTTCATTAGGGTGGGCATTGAGGAGGACGGAATAGAGTACAATGTGGTTAAACTTCCAATAGAATTTGAGGACCTCCCCCTTTATTGTAACCACTGCAAAACCATAGGACATGATGATAGTCTCTGCATTTACCTGCATCCGGAACTTAGAAAATCTAGGTCTAGTAATATGGATAAACCAAACATGGGGAATAAGGAACCAAGAGTAGGTAAGATCATACCTCAAACCAAGGATCAACAGAAGGATTCTGTTCATCCTGTTCATGATGAAATAAGTCGAGACCCTGATCACAATAAGGCAGGAGTTTTTGGGGTTATGCCTGCTGATAAAATCAAAACCTTACATTCCCAGAAATTCATGTATGTGCCAAAGCAGAGAGTAGTCTCAGTTATTGATGCTGAACATATTGAGGTTCCTGATCCTTCTCATGTGATGGGAGATAGGATACCTGAGATACACTCTCTTAATAATGATGATATTACTAATGAGCAATCTGCAGAATTTCTCCTAGACTGTGATGATAGGAATGGAAAAATAGGTGGAGATCAGTCTTTGGCCCTCAATCAGAACATGGATGTCAGGCAATATCCTGGTGATGATGCTGCTCAATACCAGATGGAGATTCAGGATGAGAATGATGAGGTCTCCAATTCGAAGTTTCAGTTTCCTACAAAGCTGGACAAGCTCTCACTATCTGCTCCACCTAACCTCATCCCAAAGTCAGGTTTTGCTAAGGATGATATCCTTACAAAACGGGGTAAGCCTTACTCTCCATTTAACCCAATTACTGCTGCAAAAAAATTCATTTTTTCTCAGCAGAAAAGTAGGCACAATCGATTTCTCCCAATTGAGAATGAGGACATATCCAATGAGGAAGCCTCACCAAAGGAAAAAACAAACTACTCATCATCTGACATTAGGACTGAAATCGATACTTATCAGGTAAGTCAGGTAACCCCTACAGCTTCTCACTCCAGATCAAGTAAATTAAATAGAGGGAAACAACCAGAAAAATTGTCTAAATGTGGTAATGAGACCTATTTTTCCCAGTTAAATACCATCATGACCAGATCAAAAAGCTCCAACAATGTTTCCCTATGAATAGTGCAACACTTCAGATTAAGTTGCTGGTTTGGAACCTTAGGGGAATGGATACCTCCATGCTCAGACTTAATAATTTGATTAACAGATATAGGTTTGAACTACTGTGTTTAATTGAGCCTAAACATGATAACATGCAATGTGATTATTATAGACAACTATTACATTTTGACAACTGTTTGTATGCAAATAATGGCCAGATCTGGCTATTCTGGAATTCCAGTATTTCTCTAACAGTGAACTGTGATAACCTGCAATTCCTAGCTGTTACTTTGCATAGTCTCACCCTAAACAAAAGCATGGATGCCTTCTTTGTATATGGCCTTAGAACTAGAAATGGTAGGAAATCTCTTTGGTCGGATCTAAAGTCTATGCCTCACTCTGATTCTATATTCATTGGTGACTTTAATGCTATAACATCTATAAATGAATATAAGGGCCCTTCCACTCCTAAACTGGGCAGTATGAGGGACTTTAATAATTTTATTAATGTCATGGCTTTGGAAGAAATTAATACTGTAGGCAACCTTTTTACTTGGAGTAACAATAGATTAAGAAACCCCACAGTCCAAAGGCTGGATAGAGGCCTATGTAATTTGTCTTGCAACTACCTTTCCCAATTCCTCTGTCCACATCTTGAATAGGATCTCCTCTGATCATAATCCCATGTTACTTACTATTGGTAGTGATATCTCGTCTTCTCCCCGGCCCTTTAGATTTCTCAACACTTGGTACAAAAGGAAAGAATTCAGTGACATAATTAAACATAACTGGGATCTTCCCCTTCAGAATTCAGGAATGCTAGGTTTTTCTCTTAAACTACAGAGATTGAAAAAAGAACTTAAAATCTGGAGCAAGGAACAATTTGGAAATATAAATGAAAATGTGTTACAAGCTGAATCTGATTTGCAAACTAAGGAACACATTTATGACCTGGCTGCAACGGTGGAGAATATGGTTAAACTTAAGGAGGCTAAGGCTAGGTTAGTCAGGGCTCTAGTAGAACAGAAGAGCTTTTGGAAACACAAGGCTAAAGT
Source organism: Rubia yunnanensis (assembly GCA_037428765.1). Lineage (NCBI taxonomy): Eukaryota > Viridiplantae > Streptophyta > Magnoliopsida > Gentianales > Rubiaceae > Rubia > Rubia yunnanensis. The sequence continues at coordinate 74,560,331 of CM075067.1, forward strand.
CAAATGGATAAAAGAGGGGGATAACAACACTAGCTTTTTCCACATAACTGCTAAGGAAAGAACATGTAGGTTGAGGATCACAAAAATTAAAAGTGGTAATGGACAATGGCTAGATAATATCCAGGACATTGAGAATGAATCCATCCATTACTTCCAGGATCTTCTAACTGAAGACAGTACCCCTGACAGTAATTTCTTTAAGCCTCACTTTCTAAGTAGGATTCCTAAATTGATCAATGCAGAAGATAATAATTGTTTACTGAAACCTGTTTCAATGCCAGAACTTAGGAGCATAGTTCTTGGACTTAACAAGAATAGTACCCCTGGCCCGGATGGTTTCACTACAAAATTTTATATTAAATCTTGGGATATAATTGCTAAGGACTTACTTTCTGCAGTACAAGATTTTCTAACTGTGTATCCTATTCCAAGGGGTGTTGGTAGTACCTGGATTACAATTATACCAAAAAAAGTACACCTACCACCTTTGATGACTACAGACCAATTAGTCTTTCCAATGTAATTAACAAAATTTTTTCAAAACTGTTAATGGAAAGATTAATGCCTTTAATGCCTAAACTCATCTCCCCCCAACAGACAGCTTTCCTAAAGGGTAGAGATATCTCGGATAATGTGATCTACCTGCAGGAAATGGTTAGGTTTTTAAATAAAAAACAAAGACACCCAAACTGCATGGTTAAATTGGATCTCAAGAAAGCCTTTGATAGAGTTAGGTGGTCTTTCCTTTACTCGGTCCTTGCTACTTTTGGATTTCATGCTAGATTCATCTTTCTCATTATGAAGAACCTATCACAAGCATGGCTTTCTATATTAATAAATGGAAAGCCGGTTGGTTTTTTCCAATCTACAAGGGGTATCAAACAGGGAGATCCACTCTCCCCTTTTCTATTTAATATTTTTTCTGAGGCCTTTACCAGGAGCTTAGCTTACATTTTTCTGAATAGTAGACTGACACACTATGGACTCCCAGGTAATGCACTACAAATTTCTCACTTATCCTATGCTGATGATACTATGGTCTTTCTGAGGGCCAGTAACCCAACTTTGATCAGATTTAAGGCTTTTCTGGCCACATTTGAAGAGGTTACTGGCCAAAGGATTAACTATAATAAAAGTGATATTTTCATTGGGAAACATGCAAGTGTACATACAGTTAATAATATTAAGAGAATACTGGGCATGAAAATTGGAAAGTTCCCTTTCACCTATTTGGGAGTCCCCATTTTTACTGGGAAAGCAAAGAGGATATATTTCCAACCTTTAATTGAACAGATAGATGGTAGGATAGGTAATTGGAAAAATAAATGGCTCTCCACTGGAGGGAAAATCATTCTCATTCAATCTTGCATCTACTCTGTTCCTCAGCATATTTGGTCAGTTTTGAAACCTACCAATCAGGTTATTTCTGTCATTGAGAAAAAACTTAGCAAATTTTTCTGGGGGTATAATGATCTAAAACCTAAGAGAACATGGAGGAAATGGGAAGCACTTTGCTACCCCATCAACCAAAATGGTCTAGGTTTTAGATCAATAACCACCATCATTAATACATGCTCAGTTAAATTATGGTGGAAATACCAAATGGATGAAGCTCTATGGACTCAACTTGTTGCATCATTGCCACCTTCTTCCAGGTCCTCTCCTAACTGGAAGAGGATCTGTTCCATAAATGTGTGGGCAGAATCTCATAGTAGAGTCATAATAGGAAGAGGAGAATGTAATTTCTGGAACTCTAATTGGTTAGATATAGGCCCCCTGGCAGATCTATGTGATCAACAAAATGTTGAGATCTCAGACTCCTGTACTGTCTCTGAGTTCATTGACAACAGATCACTTTTGCTCCCAAAAATTTTACCATTCATAGCTCCTTATGCTATCTCTCTTTTACAGGAAGCTAGACTATCAATGCATAGGAGGGACAAACTTATTTGGAAACCAGGTATCAACGGAGACTTCTCTTTCAAATCAACCTACCTTTTGCTAAGTAACCAAAGAGGTACTGTTGCTTCTCTTCAACACTGCTGGAGTTCTAGAACTGAAAAAAGGTTTCTGTTTTCATATGGAAGTTGATGAACTCTTTCCTACCTTTTGATAATGTACTGCGCAACCTGAGATTTTCCATGGCATCCAAATGTTGCATGTGTCATATACATGAAGACTCCCTGGAACACTTCTTCAATTCCTGTAATTTTGCTTTACATGTTTGGAAATCGATTCACACATTCATGGGGATTACAGATAGGGATTTCAGTACTATATGGGATAGACTTTCTTTCTATCTCACTTACCCTGGCCTGAGTTCATTACATTCAGTTATTATTCGAACTGCAGCTGTAATTACATGCTGGAATTTGTGGAAAATCAGGAACAAATGTTTATATGATAAGGCCATTCCGGTAACAGGGTTAGTTTTAAATCACATAAGAGATCAAATTTTTTATATGTTCACTGCAAAACCTATTTTTATAGCCTTAAAAATAGACTTGGGTATTGCTGAGCATTCTTTTCTCCCCCTGATCAAACAAGCTCCGAAACCAAAAATTTTCAAAATTGCTTGGACAAAGCCAACCATGGGATATAAAATTAATGTTGATGCTACTTGGTGTAGGCTTTCTAACATGAGTGGAATTGTTGTGATCATTAGAGATAGTAGGGGTAGTTTTATTGCTGCACATACTCTTTTCACTTCTGCCTGTTCTCCTCTAGAGGCAGAACTGAAGGCTATCCGTTTTGCCTTAGTTAAATTTGCTGGTTTTTCTCCTCTCTTTTGCTTGGAATCTGATTGTCTCAATGCTGTCAACTGTAGTATGGAACCTCTAAATGCACCTTGGCAATTGTTCACTTTATCGGATGAGATCAACCAACTCTTGAGTGTAACCAACCTACTTCACGTTCATAGGCAAGCTAATTTGGTAGCAGATGCTATGGCCAAAGACTGCCTAAAAACCAAGACTGGTTCCTCTCTGTTTAGTTTCCAGAGTTTATCCAATGCTATTCAGGGTCTCATTAGATTGGACCAAATAGGTACACCTACGATACGAATGGCTACTTGAATGGATGCTACTGATTACCATTGCTTTTTGCAGGTCTTCTGCTCTTCTTTGCGGTTATGCACATCTGCTGGTATGCACATTTGTTGGATGCTTCGGGGATGCTGTTACTACATGATTGATGCTTCATGGATGCCAAAGATTGATGACTGTTTTGTTTAAATGACCTGAGGGATGACTTGAACCATGACTCGAGGCTTTTTACTCGACTATTTAGCTCCGTAGGGGATAAGCTTCTTAGTTTAGTTGGGGTGATTTTGACTGACCTGTGTTTCGTCTACACGATCCAAAAATAAGTTCGATGACCTCCAATTTAAACTACGAGTTTTTGTAATCCTCTAACAATTAGCTCTCTTTCTTATCCATTTTGGAAGCAACAAATGTTGCTTCAATGAGCCTATGGTTCACAAATGTACATATTGACTAAGCCAGTGGCTTTTCCTTTTCTTTACTTTTCAGTTCTGTTATTTTACGGCTTGGGAAGGCCTAATACATCTTCCCCCATCTTAGGATGGTTTAATTTAAAAAAAAACATTCATTACCTTAGCAACATCTTCACTTCGCTTGCAATACCATTCAACCAATTCAAGATAATTACCCTTGTTGATGGAATCCCAACCTTTATCATGACCACGAAAAGCCAAACCTTGATTTAACAAGTATCTTGTCACATCCAAAACCGCATTCAAACGTGTGCGATATGCCTTTTTTGCTTCGGTAAAATGATCATCCAAACAATGTGAGATACTTTGCTTTTGAAGGCTAAAATTTCTCAATTTGATTGCTGCACTATGATGAATTCCATCCACATTCTTAGCATGTTTCCTAAATACTTTAAGGGCATTCTTCCAATTTTTCATCCCATCCACAGTATATGCCGTCTCCTTTGATGAATTCTTAAAAAGATAGCAAGGAAAACAAAAGGCAGCATCCTTTGAAACACTATACTCCAACCAATCAAATTCATCAAACCAACACTTTTGAAAACTTCTAAATTCAACATTGAACAATGTCTTGGGAAAAGTATGATTCTTTGGTTGGCAAGGACCTCTTAATATATATTCTCTAAGCACTTCATCTCTAATAGAAACATCAATCTCTTCAATAGGTTTACGTTGCCCAGGATCACTTATAACATCATTCCGATTGAATTCTACGCGAGATTGTTTTCTACTACTACCCTCTCCCTCTTCATTGTGCCTTGGTTCATTAGGCTCATTCGATCTCTTAGAAGATGGAAATCCTCTACTTCGAATTAAAAATTTGTCCATAACCTATTAAATATCAAATAGGAAAAATATATAAATTGAATCCATTCTTATAAAATTCAAAAGCATTATGAAACAATAATACATTATAATAACAAATAATTTATAAAATCATATTCATCTAAATTCAATTTAACAAATATCCCTAATTCCATAATTTGTCAATTTCACACAAATAATAAATCAAACAATTATAATTTATAATTATACATGTGCAATTCAACTGATACAAGTTATACAACAATATAATTTAAATTCTACATCCAATCTAAAAATAATATTCATATAAATTAAATTTTTGAAGGAAAAAATACCATAAACAATAAATCCTAAAATTAAATTACCACAAAGAGAGGAGAGGAGACTAGATGAAGAGGAAAGTGAAGGGCTGGTGCCTAGACGGACGGAGCAGCATCCGGCGGTGGCGGCACGACGGCGGCAGCGGGCGAGGCAAGCGGAGGTGCGGTCGGCAGCAAGGAGGCTGGAGGCGGAAGCTGAGCTGCTGCTCTGAATTCGTTTCTATGCTTGAAGAAACAGCAAATTAGCAATTGGGTTTATTGAATATTTGACTTGGGTTTTGTATTGGGCCATTTTTTGGATTTTGGCCCAATAACAAAACCCATCAGCTTTCTTTTTTTTTCTTATTCCCTTATCAAAACGACGTTGTTTGACTTAAACCAAAACGACATCGTTTTGATGTTTTCTGGCCAAAAAAAAGGGGAAGCTCGGGTCTTCTTCCCCGGCCATTTTCACCGGAAAATCGTGATTTTCACCGGAAAAACGTGTACGCGCGCGTTGAAGCTCCGGACCGGCTCATTACTACTACTACCTTCACGCCGGAAACTCAGGTAGGGCTGGAGCCCTACCACGCGTAACGCTAGATCCGCCTCTGTGTACGCTGGTATGAGCTCAACAATTTTGTCATTGACGTACTGAATTATAAATAAAAAAACCTTTGTTAATACATATGAAAGTAATCTATAGAAAAACATAATTGAAAATAAAATACATTTAAAATAGGGAGGACTTACCATAATTGGAATTGACCCAAAGTTCGCCTGGGTCAGAGTATGTACAAAATGTGGACATTTGCCGTCGAATGTATCCCGCGGACTATCATCATCCAAATCAGTATGGATCTATATTGTTCAATGAAATTATTAAAAAAATCAATTAGAACATTAGTGATGAAATAGAATGAATATATAAAACAGACAAAATTGCTCACCTCAATCGGGTCACGGCTGGAACCAGCATTGTTAACCACGATTGTTGTAATTCATATTGTCGCGAATGTTAAGTTTTATAATAGACAGAAAATTCTTAATAAATACATATAATTTGTTTAGTTGACTAATTCAAACCAACGTCATTCAACATTACTTATTATCGATTGGTTAACCGATAAGGGTTCGATGCTGCATTGACTTGGCCAGCTACAAAAAATATGACATGCGACGTCGCCTAAGGATCGGTAAAACAAAAGGAAAATCGATGTGCTAGCGACGTCGCATTCAAGTAGAGAACGACACTATAACACCAGTATAAAACTTACCCCTTAAACCATATTCTAGCACCCCCCCCCAATCCATATTCTAACACCCTTAAACCATATTCTAACACCCTAAAATCATATTGTAGCACCCTAATCCATTAAAAATGCAAAATTTTAAAAAAAATAACACATTTACACCCTAATCCATATACATGACTATTTTAAGGATAAATAAAAAAACAAAATTAATGTAATTACATGTGGAAACCATACCTTTTAGAAGATTGGCAGGGGGAATGTTGAAATTCAAGGGAATGGTGAAAGTTTGAAATGATGTATGAGAGGTGGGCTTCATTTATATATTTGTTATGAAGGGCTCTATGACGTCACATGTCAATCAAAGTTATCGACATATGACTAACCTTAGTGCAACATCGACTAATCTAAATGTGGGCCTCACCATTTCAGCCCACTAACATAGGAACATACATGTGTTTGACCAATGCATGTGCGAGGTCTCATATAATTCTAGCTTAGATACATGTGACCGATATAGGACCGGCGTCGGCAACTATTAAATTGGGCCTCATCATTTCAGTCAACTAGCATGTCAACTGAGCCCTTATTTGACCAAGACAAACATAATTGACCTTCACAACGGGTAATTGTATATTAGATACTTCTAATTTAAATTTATGATTATCCATGAACTATACTAACATCAGGTTCGATCGAAATCAATTTTAACATAACCGGTGACCTTTTCTATTTTTACACTTGGGTCCCTCAAAGATTGGGGGGGGGGGGGGATACAAAATTGGAGCTACCCAATAATGTAAATCACACTATCATAAGTTTGATTGGGGGATGGCAAGATTCCTATCCACGAACTGGGGTAATCGTCCATCATTTTTGTTAGTATTCCATTAATACCCTTACTATAAACGTTATGAGAATGATAATTTCCACCAAATAGAATCACGAGAATTTTAATGTTGTTCTAGGCTTTTTTATGAAATTAAAAGCTAATAAAATTTCGTCCATCAAATTTTAAAAAGTGCTACTACATTGTCTAGAGTAAATTATAGATGATTACTTATAAATATACAAGGTTCATTCATGAAGAACTTGTTGAAGTCTCTGTGGGATCATGCACGTTTCTTTATCACTAACGGTGATCATACATTTGACTGGGGGATGGCGAGGGTCTCGTCCACAAACTGAGGTAATCGTCCGTCATTTTTGTTAGGATTCAACTAATACCCTTAATATAAGCGTTATGAGAACGATAATTTCCGCCACATAGAATCACATGAATTTTAATATTCTATGTTTTTTTTATGAAATTAAAAGCTACTAAATTTTGTCAATCAAATTTTAAAAAGTGTTATTACATTGTCTAGAGTAAATTGTAGATGATTACTTGTAAGTATAGAGGGTTCATTCAGAAAGAACTTGTGGAAGCCCCTTTCAGATCATGCCAATTTCTTTATCACTAACGGTGATCATGAGTTTGACTGGGGATGGCAAGGGTCCCGTCCGTGAACCGGGATAATCGTCCGTCATTTTTGTTAATATTCAATAAATACCCTTACTATAAGTGTTATGAGAGCGATAATTTCCACCACATAGAATCACATTAATTTTAATGTTCTAGGTTTTTTGTGAAATTAAAAGCTAATGAAATTCCGTCCACCAAATGTTAAAGATCGCTAGTACATTATCCAGAGTAAATTGGAGATGATTACTTATGAGTATACAAGGGTCATTTGTGAATGACTTGTGAAAGTCTATGTGGGAATAAAACTAGTTACTTTACTACCCTCGGTTAGTTTAAGTTTGACTGTGGGTCACAAAGTTTCTTTTCGAGACGATCGTAATCTAGTTTGGGACTACCGGTGAACTTTTCAAATTTTCCAATTAGGTCCTTCCAAGAAAGTGGGAGGCATTGAAATGCAAAATTAGAGATAACATTTTTTTATTCACATTTACAAGATAATGTTGTTCCTATTTGGCATGAATGGGTCATCGGAAGGGGCCGTAATCTTGACATGGAGTATTTTATAACACTTTTAAAAAATTAGACTTTGGCCCCACATACATGAATTTGCAAAAGCTAGTCGCATGAAACAAACCAGGGACCAAAAACATAGCGACGTCGCTCGACCTGAAATTTCTAGTGGGAATAGATATTTTGAACCAAAATTTCCCTCCAAACCCATATCATTACAATAATATCCAGTACCAACACCCGTTTTCCATCTCCAACACATTTCCTTCTAACACAACTCCACACCATCCTTTCCATTAACACCATTACAAACACTAAAGAGCCCAATCTAATTTCTTATATCAAATATCAACAAATATCCTAGGATGGAGCATCTCCGGGTTCAAATAAATTGAGGTAGTTTATTTTAGCATCTCCTTAATTGTATATGTTTTTTTTTCCTCATTGACCAATCATTGAATATATATTCATGGAGTATGATGATTATGTTACATGTTATATAATGTACAATGTTTATCTTTCCAAAATAATGTTTTGTTTGTAAGGAGTGAAGGAAAAAAAGCATAGATTATGGCTGATTGTGGACAATAATCAAATTTTCACAGGTTGTTCATCGCTCCATACGATATGGCTCTGAATGGTGAACGACTTCGCACTGTCTAGGAAATGACAACATCTTGTATGCCCGGCGTCGCTCTTCTGTCGATGTCGGCGACATCGATTTATCAACCAAGCGACATTGCTTTCAATCAGTACAAGTACTTTATCCATGTTCAGATTATTGTCATCTGCACTTGACTATATTATGTGTACATCATTCAGGGACTGCCGAATTTTGACATAAATTTTGTTTCATGTGTATTTGTTTTAATATGACAAAGAGAGTTATTGATGGACTCTTAGCGCGAACCACTTATTTCCCTAGTCCCCCTGATAGTTTTAATGCCGTACAACGTAGGCAAGGGATGTTCAATACAATTAATCTTTCATTTTCACATCAACCTTATGTATTTGAATATATTCTGACATTTATTGGTAATTTATGTTCAAGATTGTTTTTGTGTCATCAAATAGTAAATATTATATTTTTGTATGGGAACCGATTTCTCCACGATTCATACCGCGACGTCACACGAATCGGTAAAGATACGAAACCTAACTAACGTCGCATAAACCGGCGGCATTTTTTTGCGACGTCGTATTAATTAGTCTCCCACGTCAGCAGGCACACAATGAGGGTGCACTGGATTATGCGATCTCGCATACAATCATGAGCGACATCGCTTTAATTAATCCGCAACTTTGTTCTTGTCGATGTCGCGGAGTTTCTAGTGCCATCGATTGCCTTCTTGTTGTGATCGACGTTGCTTCTTATGAACGCCGATGTCAATTGAAACGATGTCGAAGCTACAGTGCTATAGTCGGTCTACTTCCTTGGACCAACGTCGGTCTCAAAACCTGCCAACGTCGGTAAGAACTAGTGGTTAAATAGTAATTTTTACCCGATTTTGAACCTAGGTAAAAAAGTATACTTTTTACTTCACCCACATTTACTTTGGTTTTTTATGGCAAAAAATCGAGGTAAAACGTCCTGAAAACCCGATGTAATGGCCATTGTATGTTGTAGTGATTGTATATTATAGTTAGTCGACCAGTGTATAGAATGCTATTTAACTAAGGGTTGATTTATGATTCACTTAGTTAGTGTGGGTGAATATATCCTTTGACTAAGATTTAACCGACTATTAGTTGTACCCTGCGATTACAGTTTGTCGACCAATGTTCAGAATTCTAACGAACCAAGGATTGACATTCGAATATTAGTGTAGGTGCATATATCTGTCGGCTAAGGTTTGACCAACTGTTAGTTGTATTGTACTATTATAATTAGTTAACCAGTGTAAAAAACGTTACCTACCTAAGGGTTGACATTTGATTACTTTGTGGTTTACTAACTTCTTAGTGTAGGTGCATATATCTGTCGTATTCTAACAATCTTGCTCCAAAAAAAATAAACATAATAATTTTTATCTATCTATATTTTAAAAATTAATGCCTAATATTAATAATTCGTGAAGGATTTATAAAAGGAGAATGAAATACTGACCCTTAATTATTGACACGTAATATAAACACTCTATTTTAATACAATATTTCTATATATCAATCATATGAGAGTTACTACCATATTTCTAAATATCAAAATTTTTATATGATAAAAAGGAAACAAAAATAAAAGGGAAAGCCTCAGGAAATGCAGCATTTCCATAAGTTTATGGACAGTTCTCAGGGGCATTTGACTTAAATGTTGTAATTTTTTATAAAATTTAAATATTGCATTTTATAAGTTAAAACAAGTAATAATATGTATGTGAAAGTGAAAATATAAAAATATATGATATAAAAAAATATTTTAAAAAATTTTAAATTTTGTATGTAATTTAAAAAATGCAGTGTATAAGGTAAGAAATAAGTGGCCAGTCCATAAGCTTATGGACATGCCTGTCAAGAGACCCACTTAAAATAAAAAACCGAAAACAGAAGTAAAAAAACGTCCCGGATTTAATCCCCAAATCCCAAATATCGTAATCCCAATCTTCTCGACGGCAGTGCTGTAATTAGCACCACCAACGGTGCCGCTGCCAACCCCTCAAAACCCATAATCCCCAATTTCAAGCGCCGCCGCTGCAAGTATCACTACCAACGGCGCCACTCTCGTACCAGCTAGCAGCGTACCCCTCTTGTTCCAATTGCGGGTACTCATATATCGCCACTGGAGTGGTTGAGAAATAGCAGTGTACATTTGAAAAAATGAGTACGCATATATGAAAGTTACATTTTTTTAGCGGTATTTAGAAATTGGTCGGATTTGAAGTGATTGTTCCTCTAATGGCACAAATACATCTACGTCGAACTGCCCTGCTCTTTTGACAGTCACTCCCAACCTCTGTAATATAACTATTTGTGCGAGTTTTTTATCGAACATGTCCATTCATCATCAATAAGCTATAAGTTATTATGGTTCCCTTTTTATGTGCATGTTTTTGAAAAAGTGTTAGCAAACTTCAATTCAAACCATATAGGGTTTCTAAAAATCGATATCGGTTTCTTACCAATTAAATATATTATTTCTCTCATTCTCTCTCTTCCACCTAATCTTAAAAAACCACTTAAGAAACCACCTTTTTTTATCTCCACAATGGTAAGAAACCACTTTTAACTATTCATTGACCCCACTTGATTTTCTCTATCCTACTCATTTATTTTACCATTAACATTTAATTTAATTTAATTTGTTCACCCAAAATAAGTTGAAAGTGAAATTTAATAATACATTATAATTTTTATTCATAAAATTTCGTTTTATTTAAAATTTATTAAATAATTCATTTTCTTTATTTTATAAATTTCGTGTTTTATAATAATAATTTAAATATATTGAGTGGAATGCCTCTATTTATAGGTAAAAAAATTGAGTGGAATGCCTCTATTTATAGGTAAAAAAATTGAGTTTACCTATACCCTTTGGGTGGAATGCCTCTATTGAGTGGAATGCCTCTATTTATAGGTAAACAATTTTTATTACCGTTGGAAAAAATTTAAGCAAAATTCAAGGCTGCATTTTTTAATTTTTTCAAATTTTTTAAAAAATAGCCGTTGGGACACGTGTCCCAACCATATGGAGACACGTGTCCCATTTCAAAACGGATCAGAATTGTTACCGTTGCGAGGGACACGTGTCACCATATAAGTGGGACACGTGTCCCACTCATTTTTTCCAAACCAGGAGGCTGAATTTTTTACCCCGTTGGACACGTGGCCCAACCGGGAGGTGCCACGTGTCAACGGACTAAAAACAAAAAAGAAAAAGAAATTCTGAAGTGGGACACGTGGGCCTATCCAAGGCCGACACGTGTCCCGCTCAGGTCAAAAAAAATGGGCCGCACATGGCAGCCCCCACGTCTGTCACACTTCTCTGCCTTGTCGCACGGAACCGGTTTTTTAACCGATTCCCTAGTTTTTAACAAGAAATCGGCCTAAAAATCACTACTGTGAATGTTTTCGATTTCTAGAGCGGTTTTTAAAATTTTTGGGAATCCATTGCAGATGCCCTAAGACTGTCAATTTCTCTGCTTATGCTGTATAATTGTTTTATTACTCAGTTGAAAGGTGAACTGACTAATGATCCATACATGAAGTTTAAGGCGTGCACGGAATATGTGAAAGGAAGAATTGCATCCTGATTTCATTTGTCAAAAAATATTGATTTCTCCTTCCATGGACCGTCACAATATATTCCTATCTTGCCCTTATGCTTTCCCAAAACTACTACTCTCTTTGGTCCTCTATATATGGCTCATTCAAAGTGGAACAATTTTTTTTAGAAAATGAAATGTCTGGTGGAGGTTGAATTGGGAGAATAAAATGGAGATTGAGTGGTTAAGGATTTACTAAATATGGAAGAAGCCAAAATAAAAAAACCTATAAAAAATGGAAAGTGAGCCATTATAAGAGAATCGGAGGGAGTATTAATTTTTAATGTTCTTATGAATTTGCACACCACTTAATGGTGTAAGGGATATCCTTCGTTCTTTCCCCCCAACAAAGTTGACGACATCTTCCCGGTATTTATGATTTCCTTGAAGTTATTTTCTATGGCCAAGATACAATATCTTTTCTCCAACGCTTACCTGTTTAAATTATGTATTCTCCTCACAAATATGACATGTTTTGTGCCCCTTGACAACATACCCCAACAAATTTTCATAGGATGGAAAATCATTAATCGTGTAGAAAAGCATGACAAGCCATTGAAACTCTACATTTATTTGGCCATCAAATATCATCACCCTTTTCCTCCACAATATCTTCAAATCATCAAACAATGGTCTCAATTACACATCAATGTTTTTACAATTGTCTACGAATAGAGGAATCATAACATATTTATGTTTCATGCACAAATACGGGGGTAAATTATAGATAACCAACATCACATGCCAAGAGCTATGTTTCGATGATATATTGCCAAATGGATTCATCACATTATTACACAAAGTAAGGTGTAAATTTCTAGTTTCTTAACCAAATGTAGGATATCGTTTGTCAAAAATTTTCCATTGTTAACTGTCTGCTGAATGTCTTATCTTGTTGTCACTTGGTATTTCCTGATCTCCATGCCAGCTCAAGTTCCTTGCATCCTTTGAATTCACAAATAACCTCTTCAACCTTGGAATTATAAGAAGATACCACATACACTTCAACGGGTGCTGCTTCTTCTTACCCAAACACCCATCAACATCATTCCTTACACCCTTATATCTTGAATATTTGCACACGTGACATTCAATCTCATCTTTAAGTTCACTGTAATACGACACAAAATCATTAGGACACGCGTGTATTTTCTTGGACACAATATCTTCTTAGCCTCATAAAAGTATTCTAGTATTCCATTCCCATCCAACAACTTATCCTTCGGAAGCATTATGAGTAAATTTAACTTTAATCACTCCAAGAACTTGCAGCTTTCAAATTGTAAACCTCAAAAAAAAAGGAGATTACGGTATCCTTTCTTTTACATCCCTGATACAAATGACTTCATTTTTTCATCTAAAAAATCACTCAAACTCCGAGCTTCCCCTTAAAACCTCTTACAATCATCAAACATAGCATCAATGGTACAGTTATTTCCATCTATGTTGTCAAACCCACCACCCTTGTGTTATTGCTCTACCTCTCTGTGAAATGTCCAAACAATATAACCTCTATCAAATCCGTTCTTATGCAGGTGAAAGCTAACAAGTCCACGTCCATTCAACCTTTCACAACACAAGCATTCCTTGCATAGTAGACAAAGTATCCTCTCCTCCCAACCATAGGCATAATCAAGAAACGAATCTATAAATGCAATATATTCACTACTCCATCTACTTGGATCATTAACTATTTTCGTTTGCAAGAATCGATTCTTGATCCATTGTACTTAAATGTAATTATACAAGCAAACGAAAATTCAATATTCAAACATGATAGAAATAAGAGCAAATGACTTGCCAGATCCTCCAACTCTTTGGATCTTCCACCTTTGGCCCCTCTATTTTTTTGATCTTTCATCCCTAAACTAATAAAAGTGTTGAATTGTAACCCTTCCGTCCGGTTAAAGCATTAAGTGTTGGTCAAAATGTCAATTTTAAGGATAAAATTGTAATTTCTCATTTTCTCTTTTTCTTTCCTTCTTTCTTTCTCCTTTCCTTCTTTTCTTTCCTTTTTTCTTTTCTCCTCTCCTTTTCTCCTTCTCCAAACCATTGCCCGCAATGTTTTCTCTCGCCATAAGTTTCTTTTCTCCGATTCTAGTAGCTCCGGCGCCGATCCAAGCCACAGGCACTTCGGCAGCCCCGGTATCTCGTTGTAGGCCGCGTTCGTGAGCCAAACGAAGTTCTCTAAGTCCAGCACCACCACCCGGTTCAGAGTTACGGTGGGCTGGGCCACCGCCCTTATGCCGTCAGGCAACACCTGGCCCATCTCTGTGGCTCTGATCTCCGCCGCCTAAATTGCCTTTGCATCGCTCGTGTCCACCGACCTGTCTCCCGCCACTAGCATCACCACTTTGAGAGCTTCTCCAATGGTGATTTGACCACCACCAAGCGTCGGATATGGAGACCTCTCCTCCTCCTTCTCCTTCCCTTTCCCCTGATCTTGATTCCTCCCCCTTCGGTCGATTTCATTGCGACGACGTCGCTTGAGCAATTTTCTAAGAGGCCAGCTCGCCGGAGATGTTGAAAACATCACCGTATTTGATTGTCGGATCGTCCTGGGTCCCCTGAGGCCTTCTGGGCCGTTATTGACGCATCTTTAATGGTGAAGAAATATTGATATTTGAGAGATTTATTTTTGAGTATGTGTGTTTGTATTTTGGTAGCCCTCCTCCCTTTGTTAGTCTTGGAGAGGTGGTGGATGGAGGGTGTGCAGGTGGCGGTGAGATGGCGGCGGGCGGTGGAGTAATGAGCTGAGGAGGAGAAATTCAGTGGAGAAAGGGAAAATGTTTGAGAAAATGAAAAATAGAAATAAAATGAAAAAGAAATAAATAAAAAGGAAAAAAAGGAAAATAGAGAAAAGAGAAAGAAAAAAGGAAAAGGATAAAATAAAATTGAGAAAAGAAAAGGGAAAATGCAAAATTACTAATTTGCCCTCAAAATTGATGCTTTTGACTGAGGTTAACGGTTTGACCGGACGGAAAGGTTACGATTTAACGCTTTTGTTAGTTCAGGGACGAACATGATTGAAAAAAATGGGGGCCAAAAGGGTAAGATTGAAAGAGTTTGAGGGTCCCTGAAGTCATTTGCCCTAATAATAAACACAATCAATTTGCTATGATTACACAATAGTACAAAAGTTATATGTATATGCATCAACATATTCTTGGGCGATCGATATATATATATATATATATATATATATATATATATATATATATATATATATATATATATATATATATATATATATATATATATATATATATACCATCTATAAAATTAAACCCAACTATATGTACATTCATTATCATTTACACTTGCACAACATGATGATAAACCTTCTTAAAGTATAGAAATCATTAATAGATACCATTAAACTCTCCTCATACATTAATAGCTAAAATCACTACTATTTAAATGAAATTCACAAAAGAAAAGAAAAACTAATAATATTCATGGGTCATCATGGCATGGTGTTGATGCTCACCTTCCAAAAAAGTCCTCCATCAATAAAGAGAGATGAGTTATTAAAATATAACTTTAATTTTTAATTTTTGAGTGGTAGTTGGGAGCATTAAATGCAAATCATAGCACTGATTTGTGTGAGCAGTAACTTAAAATCGGTGCCTATAATAATAACCGGAAAACATTATCACCAGTTTACTTAAACAAATGCGGATAAACGATGACAATTCATTTTTGGCACCGGTTCAAAATCGGGTGTCCCTTAAACTAGGGCTGATATTTTGAGCTAAAATATCATACCAACCAACTAACAAACTGAACCATGTATCATGTGTATCGAATATGTTGGTACTGATTATGTGGTACGGTAACCGTACCATACACTTAAGATGGGACGGTAATGGTATTGAAAAAAATATTACCATGGTACTACCATACTGTACCACACAACTATATATATATAACTAATATCATGTAAAATTTGAAATTTTATTCAGTTAAAATGTATTCATTCATTAATATTAAACCAATAGCAAAATTTGAAATATGTCGGCTATGTTTTGGTTTCAATATGTTGGATATTGGAAAGAGTTTAAATTATTTTTCTTAAATAAGATTTCTTCGCAACTAATATTTTTATATTAAGTCTAACAAAAATAAATTAAAATCATATTTTTCTTTTATATTTTATAACTTACTACTATAGTTTTTAATGTGATGTTATATTACTTTATTATTATTACTATAGAAAATTTAATTTTCTAAAATTATGCTTATGCAATAGAAATTCTAATTATTTGTAGTTTTTATGAATAAAAAATTCAATTCATTATATTTTAAATTTGGTGGTATTCTATCATACAATACGGATACCAACTGACCTTTTGGTACACCGATGTGTTGGTATACCAAAAATTTGGTATGGTGTTGATTTTTTGAAATAATATACCGACATTGTTGGTATGGTAGATCGTATTAGTAAATATTGATGGTATCCATACCGAATCCACCCCCTACCTTAAACCAATGCTCGAAAGTGTATATTTAACACTAGCTAGTTCTAAGAAAACCAGCGTATAAAATAAATTAACTGGTGCCATTTTATTTCAAACACCGATTTAGGCATTAGTTGATTTTTATTAAATCGATGTTAAATTAACAACGATTTTCAACAAACCAATGCTAAAAATAAATTAAATCAATGTTCTACCATTTAGGGCGCCAATTCGAAGCCAATAAATCAGTGCTAGATGGGGGTCTATCTTTCTTCTTCTTCTAACTATCTACATTTTTTAGGAACAATATTTGATCATCTTTTTCTCATTTTCGAAATCTAAAGTTTTTCTTCCTATATTTTGTATGAACCTGTTTGGGTTCATTTCCCGTTTCCCATGTCTGATTAAGTATTTTACTACAACTAGATTTGGATAATTGATTCACATTTTTATGTGCTCTTCTTAATAGGCATTGTTCTTCAATAATTCTAGAGTCCGTCTCTTACAGCCCTCGATCTGGAGCCCTCGTGCACTTGAGCCTCGAGCACCCAAGCCCTCGAACCCTAGTACCATCGAGTCGTGGAGCCCCGTCTCACTGGATACCTCGAACATCTCCAGCCCTGTCGCCCTCGAGCCATGTCGTGGAGCCCCCGTCTCACTGGATACCTCGAACATCTCCAGCCCTGTCGCCCTCGAGCCATCAGACACTCGAACCGATCAACACTCAATCACTCGAACCTCGAACCTTCGAGCCTCGACCCCTCGAGACCTCGACATACCAAGTACTACTTCCTCTCCTTTTGGAATCACTAGCACACTAGTATTTAGATCTTTCTTTTGAAGGCAATGAGGTTGCCTTATCGATGTAATATATCATAAACATCATTGTACATCTTTGGTTCTAAATAGGTTTGGGGAACCTAATAAATATCCTCACCTCATGGTGCATTTAAAAAAAAAGAGTCTGTCTCTTAAAATACGATCTTTTCATAAGTTAGAAAAAGATCAAGATTTAAAGTGCAAATTATAATAAATAAAGATAAAATTTTTGGGTAGCATGAATCAGGTTATAAACTTTATAACTATTATATGTTGTATAATAAATTACTAATATTGCAACAAAGAACTTTTACCTTTTATTATTTTAATTAAACATTATCTTTTCATAAACCTATGAAAATATAGTTTTTCCCAAAATTTTGCCATAATCCTATATCCATAATTTGTTTATAATCCTAAATTATCCATGTTATCATCGTTTTTAAGGTATTCATGATATTTCTTTTTACATAACTCGCCCCGTGATTATGGTATTTTGTGATAAAAATTATTCTAGTCAATGTGTCATCCTCATACTTAAGTTGCCAAAAATATTTTTGATATAATTTAATAAAATCAGTGTATTTACTGATATTATATAATCAGTGTAATTTAATGCTAATTTCATATATATTGATATGTATATGACCTAGCGAAGCTGGTGAAGTGTTGGTCAACGCTACTGAGGCGGAAAAACATTTCGGCCACTGGCATGAATATTACCCACGTATCTGCCACTCTGGCCATGATTACAAAGGCGTGACATAAGCTATCTACGAGGGGAAAAGTCGTGCAGCTACCACGATGGCGGCCACCACCAGCAAGATCTTTGCATCAGACGCCACTTCATTATTGTCGGACCAACATTCATATAAATAGACAACTTGAGACATCAAGAGAAGAACCAAGTAATCAGATATAAGGTGTGTTTGGGGAGTTATGGTTATAAGTAAAATTGACTTATTTTAAAAGTAAATGAGAAGAAAGGCACCTTATGTTTTTTCCCAAAAAATAACTTTTAGTTCTTTAAATAAACTCTTTTTTATCAATTTACCAAATACTATAAATGTGCTTAACTTATAAGCAAAACACTTATAAACCCTCGTTAAACACACCCATATCATATCCAGTATTAAGACACTAATTTAAGTATCGAATCCTTTATCCTGGATCCAGTCCGGAACTTTGGTTGTAGGACCAAACGTTATTGTGCCAATTTTCGCGAGCCATGATGGTCACTATTACTTGAGAGGAACCACCACATCATTTATAATGTTCTTCGGTCAAAATTGCACCACCAAATACTTCTTTATGGTAAAATTTTGATAAAGACGGTCTTTTAATAGAATAATAAAATGTAAAAGATCTTAGTTGCAATATTAAAAATTTATTATGTAACGTGTAGTATTTATAAAATTTATAACCCGATTAATGCAACCTGAAAATTTTATCTTCATTTCTTCTAATTTACACTTTAAACCTTAGTCTTTCCATGACTTATGGAAAAACCGTCTTTCAAGTGCTGCACTCCTTTATTTGGGCAGCGAATTCAGATAATAATTTTTAAAATTATCATCTATGCTTGACTAGATTAATACAGCTCCAAGTTTATCTTCATCATCTATACTTGATAAGATTAGATTTTATCTTCCTCACTTTCTTCCCAAGTTTTTGGCCAGTTTAATACATTTCCTTGTAAAATTCCTGCCATATAATCTCAAAAAATTTCATTAGACCATTTTTCTTGATAGGAACTTATTACTCTGGAAAAGATGGGGTCGAGTCATCGATTACTCTATTATAACCTTGTGGGTGTATATTTGTTTAATAATGTCTAGGTCTGTTGATCCAAGCCTTGTCAATACGGGCCCAGGAAGTGCTGAAAGGCCCAAGACCGTGTGGAAGCCCATGCTCCCGCGTGAAGGCAACAGCCAAAGGACTGATGGGATGTGACCTATCCCATCGGCCACTAACACACCATATAACTAGGAAAAGAACATAGGGAGAAGGTATGTTCTCTAATACTAAGCTTCCCAACATGTTTTCTCCTGATTTAACTTCATCGTCAAAGCAGGTCCGGGGAACGCCGACCTGTCTGGCCTGTGGGTTTTTCTTGTAAGTTATGGAGCTCGTTCCAGGCTGACGTCAGGGGCGCATCACCAACTAAATTTCGTATTAACATTGGTGTCATCTATGGGGGCGCTAAATTTCTAGTATCTACGCAGCTCGGTACCATGGAAGGATCACCACCAGTTGGGACGTTGCTCAACCACTTGCTTATGGAAGACGTAACATATGAACAAGTGGGGGAGATCATGCTAACAACATTAGGAGAGCAACACAAGCTTCAGACAGCGGAAGACCTAGCGGCCAACTCAGACCTTTTGCAAACTCTTGTCTTGTAACAAAAGAGGATGATGAAGAAGTTGGAAGAGATGGGAAAAGGGAGAAAACTAGCAAGGTAGGAGACCTGGAAAAAAGAGGCATGTCATGAGGCCAACAAAACTTTTCCACAAACAGGAGGAGCCAGAGGTAATCTCCCGGCGCAAGGAGAGGACTGAGAGGGGCAGTCGCAGCGCTACAAAGGACAAGGACAGTCGGGCACCGACAGGAAGCAAGATCGCATCCAGTAAGACATGGCCTTTCCAAATGTACACAGAGGACAACTGGGATGCCCCATTACCACCCCATGAAAGGGGAGGAAGGGAGTAGGATAGAACAGCGGAAGCCCAATGGCAAGAGCAAGTCATCAAAGAGCGGGAGAGGGGCACCATTCTCAAAAAAGATTCAGATCTACATGGCAGATCCTAAGTTGAAAATACCCCTCAATCTGGGAGTGTATGCGGGAGAAGCGGACCCTGAGGATCACCAGCATACGTTCTCTACCAACATGGCCACATTCCCGATACCTGAGGCCATATGGTGCAAAGTGTTTGCAACCACCCTCACGAGCACGGCCAGATTCTGGTTCAAGAACCTGGAAGATGAAACCATAGACAGCTTTAAGCAGCTGCAAAAGAAGTGTTTGGTACATTTCATGAAAAATAGGAAGTTCTCAAAGACCAGGTCCGAGCTCCTGGCTGTTAGGCAGAAACCAACGGAGACGCTGGCAGGGTATTGGGAAAGATGCAACGATGAAGCGAATCAATTGGAGGATAGGAACAACTAGTTCCTGGTGGACACTTTCATAAATGGCCTGAGGCATGAGCTGCAGTTGAGGGATTTCACCATGAATACCAGGCACATTGAGGAGCTAATGAAAAGGGTAAAAAATTTCATTAGAGCCGATCTAGCAGACAAGCGACGCAGAGAGGCCCTGGGAGGTTCAGGGCCCCAAAAAAGTGAAGCAGGGAGAGACAAGTACAAGAAGAAGGTTGAGCCCAAGATAGGAGGAAAGAAAATGTTAGACAGGAAGTTCACCTCCTGATCAAGACGCCTAGGAAGATATTCGCCCTGACAGCAGGGAAAGGGATCCTGGACCCTCCCAGGAAGATGAAACATTCACCTGAGAGGAGAGAGCGCTCACTCTTCTATGACTACCACGATGACCACAGGAATGAAATGACGACTATATACACCTGAAGAAAACCATCGAGAGGAATGTCAGGAACGGGACTCTCGCGCACCTGGATAAGAGTGTAAGAGCCTATAATAAGGCAACATACCAGGGTCTGGGAAAGTCAGGAGGTAACCACACAGAGTACAGGGGGCTGGAAAGGCGTGATAGAGAGAAATCCTTTGAGAGAATAAGCAACCATAATAAGGGAAAACAAGTGGCTAGAGTGGAAGAGAAAGAAGAATCGAGAGGGGGCAACAAAAGGAACAGATAGGAAGAATCTAAGCTAGCACTCACTGATATTTATGCCATGACTGGAGGAAACGCTCGTAGCAAGATGGAATCCCAAAGAAAGGCGTGCTGCAGGAACACCCCCCAGGCAAGCCCAGCAGATAGGAAGCTGGGATCGGGGGAAATGATATTGTTTGGGCTGGACGATCTAATTCCAGACAGGCCTGCAGGCGGAGATGCATTGATAATTACAGTTAAAGTGATGGAGTGGAGGATCCACAGAGCATATATAGACGACATAAGTAATGTATTTGCACTATTTTGAGAAACTGGATGAGAACACGAGAAGAAAGCTAGAACCCACGGAAGTCCTGTTGGTAGACTTTGCGGACAGGACCATATGGCCGGAAGGAACAATCACCCAAACCAGTAATGGTTGGGGTTGGGAAAAAGTTCAAAATCGTGGATATGAAGTTCATCATGGTAAAGGTCAACAGCCTGTACAACCTGATAATGGGCAGGCCAGTCCTAGCCCTGCCGAAAGGAGTAGTATTGACCCTGCACCTGTTGTTGAAATTCCCAACAACAGGAGGTATAGCATCGGTGAAGTGAGATCATCAGAGAGCAAGGGAATGCCACATAATTTCCCTGAGAAAGAGAACGAGATATACACAGGACCCACCCTTGGAGGGATAGGTCAAGGAAGCCCGAGCGGTGAGAATGGTAACAACCAGCCCCGGAGAGCTGGGTGCAGAAGCAAAGGATGAGGCACTGAGAGAGGAGGCAGGAGGTGTAGGTTGGCACAGCCCTTCCCCCAAAAGTTAAATCGGGCCTGTTGAAAGTGCTAAGAGACTACATAACCACCTTCGCCTGGAAGCCGAAAGACATGACTAGAGTACCCAAAGAAATCGGGTGACACGAGCTGAAGGTGAAACCCACACACAAACCGGTCAAGAAGAAGAGAAGGACGGTGTGCAAGGAAAGAAATGAGGTGGTGAACAAACAGGTAGAGCAACTAGAAGCCGCGGGGATACTCAAAGAGGTCGAGTACTCAATTTCGCTGGCCAACCCGGTCCTTGTCAAAAGAAGGGACAGGATTTGGAGGATGTGCATAAATTACATGGACCTGAACAAGGCCTGCCCCAAAGACTGCTACCCCCTGCATTTCATAGACCAAAAGGTAGATGCTCTTACTAGTTACCCAATCAAAGGCTATCATCAAACACCCATGGTGGATTAGGATGTGGAGAAGACAGCGTTCATAAAAGAAAATGGAGCTTTCAGTTACTAGATGATGCCCTTTGGCCTGAGAAACACTAGGTCCACCTATCAGCGAGTAGTGGACAAGATATTTAGGGAACATATAGGAAGGAATCTGGAGGTGTATGTAGACGAAATGGTCATCAAAAGTGCGACGTTTGAAATTTTTGTAGCCGACTTTGAGGAAACCCCGACACGCCTCAAGGAAATAGGAATGAAGCTAAACCCAGAAAAATGTGTGTTTGGAGTAGGAGCGGGCAAGTTCTTGTGGCACATGGTGTCAAATGAGGGATTGAAATAAAATCCAAAAAGGTTAAAGCAATCCTAGAAATGAAAGCCCTAGGCACAGCCAAGAAAGTCTAAAGCTTACATGAGAAACTAGCAGCCATGAATTGTTTCCTGTCCAAAGCCACAGAAAAGGCTCTCCCTTTTTTCAAAAATTTAAAGGAGAGTGTATACAGCAAGGGAAAGTTACAATGGGGAGAGCCGGAAGAAAAGGCATTTGAGGAATTGAAGGAACATTTGAAAAAACTCCCAACGTTAACCAACCCACAGGAAGGGGAAACCCTGTACCTGTACTTAGCAGTAGGAGAAGAGGCTGTCAGCACGGCCCTGATCAGAGAAGAAAATAGGGTAAAGTTCCTTATGTACTATGTGAGCAAGGCCTTGTAGGGTCCGAGCGTAGATACACTAGTCAATAGAAGCTAGAGCTAGCACTGGTAAACGCAACTAGGAGATTGAGACAATACTTACAAGCCCACCCAATTGTGGTCCTGATGAATTATCCTTTGAGGTCAATCCTAACACGGAAAGAAGCATCAGGAAGGCTGGTTAAGTGGGCAGTGGAATTAGGTGAACACAACATCGAGCACGCACCTCCCCCCTGTAAAGCAGTTAAGGTGCAGCTAATAGCAACTTTTTTGGCCGAAATGCCAGCGGAAAAGGCGAATGCCAGAACAGAACCAGCTATTGAAGTAGCAGAGAGAGGAAACGAAAAGGGGCCAGATGTGTGGAGCCTGCACATGGACGCTCAAGGGTGGAAGGTGCAGGGGCAGGCCTAGTGATCTCTAACCTCGAGGGGACTGAAGCCACATATGCCCTGCGTTTCAAATTTCTAGCTTCTAATAATGAAGCAGAATATGAGGCCATCATAACAGAAGTGGAGATGGAAAATAAGCTGGGTGCTAGGAGGCTGCAAGCTTACGGACACTCCATGTTAGTGGCCAATCAGAACAATGGACAGTACGCGGCTAAGGAGCCGACCATGATGAAATATAGGTACAAGGTCAAAAGCCTAGCAACAAGGTTTGATGAGTTCAACACCACTCAAGTGCCAAGATTGCAGAATACGAGGGAGGACGGCTTGAGAAAGTTAGCTTCTTCGGCACATGCACACCTGGCTAAGTTAGTGTTGGTGGAGGAGTTAGAAAGGAGGTCGACTAAAGTCAATGCTGGGATAGTTGGAGCGATATTGGACGCAGAGCCAAATTGGACCACCCCATTATAGAATACTTAAAAAAAGGGATTCTCCCGGAAGATGAGAAAGTAGCAAGGGCGATCAGGAGGAATGCACTCAAATATGCCATAAGGAATGACATCATGTACAAGCATGGGCACTTAGAACCCTGGCTCAGATGTGCCGACCCGGGCCAAGCAGACGTGGTCTTGAGAGAAATGTACAAAATAAGCTACGATAGTCACCACGGTTCTCGGATGCTAGCCATGCATGCTGTCCGGGCTAGTTACTATTGGCCAATGATAGTGGTGGATGCAGGAAAAATGGTCAGAAAATGCAATAGATGCTAGGAACACGCTAAGGCCCACTAGCTGCCAGCGGAGCAAATGACAAGCATCAGGTTGCCTTGGCCATTTTCCAAATGGGGGATATACATCGTGGGACCATTCCCCAAAGAAATAGGAAGAAAGAGGTTTCTGATAGTGGCCATGGATTATTTCACCAAGTGGGTCGAAGTAGAAGCCGTGCCATCCATAACAGGGAAGAAGATCACGAACTTTGCATGGAGAAGCATAGTGTGCATGTTCAGAATTCCTCAAACTATAGTCATCGACAACGGAAAACAGTTCGCAAATGAACCTTTCAAGTTATGGTGTTTCGGCTTGAAAATAAATCAGCAGTTCACATCAGTAGCGCACCCCCAGGCTAATGACCAAATAGAGGTGACTAACAGGACCGTCATTCAGGGACTGAAGTGAACGTATGGCAGGAAAAACTGAATGGGAGGAAGAATTAGACAATGTCTAATAGAGCTATAGGACCACCCCCAGGATTGCGACTGGAGAATCCCCTTATAGGCTGTGTTTTGGGAGTGAAGCAATCATCCCGCCAGAAGTGGCGGTGCCCAGCAGAAGAGTAGTGGAGCCCTTGACCGAGGAAGAGAATGACCAGGAGGTTAGGGAAAACTTGGAGCTGTTGGAAGAAATAAGGGAGAAAGCTACCCTGAAAGAAGCAACATACAAGTCTTGGATCGAGCAACACTACAATAGCTGAGTCAAGAACAGGGCACTGAAAAAGGAAGATTTGGTCCTACGTAAGAATGAGGTAAGCAGGGCCCGGGGACAGAATAAGCTAGATGCCGCATGGGAAAGCTTGTACAAAGTGTCAGAAGTGTTGGCGAAAGGAGCATAAAAGCTGGAAACTATGACAGGTAATCCAATCCCTCGCACCTGGCACATATCCAATTTGAGGAAGTATTATGCCTGAAAAGGTCGTATCCTATATTCTACGCGTAATGTAAGTTGACGATGCTGGTAGTATGTTTTATTTTGCGTGGGAGAGGCGGAATTCCTGAAGAGATCAAATCTTTTATGAATCTATAAGGGGGAAGATCCCAAGGAAATTCACAAAATGTCCCCATTAGGTGTATTTATAAACAAGCCATGATTTATAAGCACCGGGGTTACCAGCAAGCAAATGTCAAGGCAAATGCACACCTGACCTTTTTAGGCAAGGAGATTTGTCTAAAGAAAAATAGAAGCGACATGCACACCGGACCTTTTCAGGCGGAGAGATGCGCCAGAAATCCCAAGAAAAAATGCACACATGCCCTTTTCAGGCTGAGAGATGCGCCTTGAGGCAGAAAATAAATGCACAACCGACCTTTTCAAGCGAAGAGATGCACCAGAAATCCCAAGGAAAAATATGTTCCTGACTTTCTCAGGCAGGGAGATGCACCTTGAGGCAGAAAATAAATGCACACCCAATCTTTTCAGGCATAGATATGTGCTAGAACCCAAGGGAAAATGCATGTGTGACCTTATCAGGCAGGGGGATGCGCCTTGAGGTAGAAAATAAATGCACACCCAACCTTTTCAGGCGGAGAGATGCACCAGAAATCCCAAGGAAAAATGCATGCCTGACCTTCTCAGGCAGGAAGATGTGCCTTGAGACAAAAATAAATGCACGTCCAACCTTTTCAGACGGGGAGATGCGCCGAAAATTCCAAGGCAGGGAAATGCGCTTTGAGGCAGAAAATAAGTGCACACTTGACCTTTTCAGGCAAGAAAATGCACTTTCAGCCAAAAAATAAATGCACACTTGACCTTTTCAGGAAAGAAAACGCACTTTCAGCCAAAAAACAAATGTACACTCGACCTTTTCAGGCAAGAACATGCACTCTCAGACAAGGAGTATGTGTTTCAAATACCGAACCAAATAAAGCACTTGGCCTTTTCAGACAGACAAGAAAACGTAGCGAAGAAACAAAATCAATCAAAAAGACTAGGATAAGAACAAGCGAGTCACAGAAAGCAACGCCCTGCGAATTTTAAAATAAAGGGGGATAGCAAGACACCCCAGTCAGAGTCTTGCCCCATGAACCAAGGGACTTCCCAAAAGAAACAATTTTTTCCCCATAAACTAGGGGACTTTCCCAAGCAGAAGGTAAGTTGCCCCCCCCCTATGGGGAATTACACATACAAATAAAAGGTAAGTGTTATGAAAAGTGCAAACAAGCACTCAAGATCTAGAAGTTCCCACGACCTAGCCATGTGAATCGCCATAAGCCTCACCTCGCGCCTTATCCTGGTTCTCACCCTGCCTCTCTGGCTTCTCTCCCGTAACCACAACCAAGTTCGATAATCCTGCGGCATCCAATACAACCTCATTAGGATTCTAGCTCTCAAGATCGACAGTGGTCATACCAAGGTTCTGCGCGAGGAACGTGGAGTACTCGTAAAAGGTATGTTCCTTGAAAAGAACAAAGACCTGCCCAATGGTCTCACCAAGAGCATTGTAATCAGTCACTTTGCCAGCAGCATCAAAGGCCTTGTACTTTACCTCCACTAGGAGCTTGGAAGTGATCTGACTCTGCACAACCTTGGAATAAATGCGCAGGAAGCCACACAAAAAGACCTAGCTGCGGAAAGCCTGGAGTTGAGCCACCTCAACCTCAAGCCTGTCAACTGTGAGTTGAAGGGAACCCCGTCATTCTACGCTCCAACTCAAGGTCTCTCTTAGCAGTGGTGACCCTCTGGCAAAACTGACTGGCATCAGCGGTAAGCTCATTCACAGTCTAGCGCAGTTTTGAGTTTTTCTACCGGGAGGAGGCCAATTCACCATGAAGCTACTATAGCTCTAATTGCACCACGAAGGTGGCGTACAAGTGCTACAAAACACACATCCCAGATAGGAGGAAAAAGAAGTAAGCAACACATGCAAAAACTATGTTTGAAAAGACATGCACGAATAGGCATAAAAATAGAAAGAAAGAAAAGGACAAACATACACACACACACCTCCAAAGTAGCAGAGACGTTACGATCGGCAACATCAGAACATGAAGTAACCCGTCTGTAAGCCGGTCATTGTAATGCTCCACAGGAAGGGCTTTGGACAATAACTTCATGCAAGACTATGGGTCGCAGATGACCCCCAAGCCGACGGTAATGCGGGGGGAAGGGGTGCCATGAGGCTGAGAGTATATCACAAGAACGGAGAAGGAAACACATTGAGCAGAGGGTACAATCGGAGGCAAGACAGGTAAAGATGAATGAGGGGTCTCAAGGACCACCTCCAAGGCAGGTTTCTTCTCCTGCTTAACCAGGGTGCAGCAGCATTTACGAACCACCCTGTCTGTATCCTCAGGTACCTGGTCGACAGGCCCAGAGCTGACAGAAATAGCAGAGGTATGATCAGGATGATTAAACTCTTCACCGTCATCATCAGCGCACAAGTTTGGACGACTAGACGGAGTGGCATGGCGCGATAGGCGAGAAAGATCACTGATGAGACTAGCCATCGACATGTCTGCACAAAAGAGAGATTATCAGTAGAATAAAAGCACTTAGAAAAAATAAATAAGAGCGAACAAGCTTAAAAAAAGTAATAACAATAGAATAAGCAAAGTTAGTCATGTAGCCCAGAGATCACCGGGACCACCCAAGGGGGCAACACCGATGGGCAGGTAAGGCAGGCCAAAAACACAAAGAACGGCATAACTCAGAGCAAACTCGGACTTCATCGACAACACCTCTAACACGGAGGAATATTGGCTCAGTAAAGCCATCTCCCCACGACTAGGGCAAGCACCCTAGTTCGTCGTAGGGCCAGAGGGAAAAGCCTCGGTATGAGCTTCCCTCCCTAATACCAAATCCCTGTCTATGTAAATAAACATGGTTTTCCACTCGACCCGGGTAGGAAGATGGGTTTTTAGTTTTGGCCACCCTGTCGGAACTTCAGATGTGTCTAGCTAGGGGGGTTTGCAGCGGGATGGAAAAAGATCCTAAACAGGGGAATAGTGGGAGTAAAGCCCATCCCCAAACACAAAACCTCAAACCCCATGAGGATTCAAATGGAGTTAGGGGAAGATCGTGAGGCTCAGCTAGAAATACCCTAATACAGATTGGAAGAACGTTGACTAGGGAAAGCAAAGTTCGCCAGAGGCGATAGTCTCTATAAACAACGATCATGTGGAAGGGGACATCTAAAACTATCTTCTTTTCCCCCGGGAGAATAATGCGGTTAGTAAAATCCCCAAATTTGACACCGTCGCCAATGAACATAATCTCGCATAAACAATGGACATAGGCAACAACGTCAGCAAATGCATCACAAAAGGAAATTTCCTTAGGCTGGCCCATAGTCCTACCCATGATTATGGTAAAAGAAAGAAAGTGTGGAGAGAAGAGAACGAGAGGATACCCGCGAATGGAGGAACGGAACGCAGTTACAGTAGAGAAACGAGACGGAAATGAAAACAGGTAAGGGCAAAGAAGGAGAAAATACAAGCATTAAATATAAGAGCAATCACCAGGCCCAAGAAGGCGCTTTGGAAAGCAGGGAGGCATTTTAGAATAATTACGGTTTGCCTCGAAAATGAGCGAGTGTTATCACGCAGAGCACGCAAGGGACGCAATTGGCAAACTTGTGGCAACAATTATGACAAGGGATCCGACGGTTCAAGGCGTGACCCCACTCCTCTCGAAGTGGCAGCCTTTCGAAA
This sequence comes from Rubia yunnanensis, assembly GCA_037428765.1. NCBI lineage: Eukaryota > Viridiplantae > Streptophyta > Magnoliopsida > Gentianales > Rubiaceae > Rubia > Rubia yunnanensis. The sequence continues at coordinate 74,589,222 of CM075067.1, forward strand.
ATAGATAAATTCAATTTTCCCTTGCAAAATATGAAGCTACGCACACCTTGGATAAATAGGGACCAGCTAAGGTACCAAAGCCTTTGCCCTGACTCAGCCCAACGTCTTGTATGACATGAAGCAGGACCTTGGGCTGGGGGGTCTTGATAATGTCTAGGCCTGTTGATCTAGGCCTTGTCAATATGAGCCCATGAAGCAATGAAAGGCCCAAAACCATGTGGAAGCCCATGCTCCCGCATGAAGGCAGCAGCCAAAGGACTGATGGGATGTGACATGTCCCATCAGCCACCAACACACCATATAACTAGGAAAAGAGCATAGGGAGAAGGTATGTTCTCTGATACTAATCTTTTGAACACACTTTCCAACACTATACAGGAATTCCCGATCCAACTTGATCGTCAGAACAGGTCCGACGAACGCCGACCTGTCTGACTTGAGGGTTTTTCTTTTAGGTTTTAAAGCTGATTCCAGGCTGACATCAGGGGGCGCATCACCAACCAAATTTTGTATTAACACGGTTAAATTTAGATAAAATTCATTAACAAGACTAGCTATTTTTATAGTTATTACCATGTTTATACTTTTTTTTGTTTTTCATAATTCTTTATATGTTAGAAAATCTTCATATCTAGAATAACTAGGGAAATCTATATTACTCCGTCTCATTCAAAAATTTCTATTTTTTGGTTGATTTTCTCGATCTATGTTTGAGACCAGAGGGAGTACATCAATTGGATGTTTATTTCATTAATTAATATCTTTCTGAGAAATTCAATGTGCTCGATTAATTAATTAAAGGAAAATTAGCTTTGGCTCGTACGAATCAAAACAATTTGTGTAGAGCCAAACAAAAGAATCCTTACTTGTTGCACAACACAAGTTACACGGAGGGAAATTTCTATAACTGTGGCTACAATAGCACACAATGGCTTCAAATGTGGAGAATGCATCCGGCAAATGCGTTTTCCCACTTCCAATTTTTTTGTTTTAGATTTCTCGAGGACGCATTTGGAAATTTGTCCTCTGTAATTTGTTTTTTTCTTCCCATTTTTTCCAGAATTTCCAAGTGCGGCTGCCACGTCAACAAGGACGCATTCTTGAAATGCGCCCTCCAATCCGCCGTTGAAGTCCTCGCGGCCACGTCGATGAGGACGCATTCTAATCATTCCTTGAAATGCCCAGATTTACAGAATTTTCCCATCGTTTTCACTTTGTCTTCTTCGCCTCCTTCCCGCTGACTTCGGCTTCACCTCACGTAGTTCGCCGATGCCGTTAACTAAAACCGACTCCTCCCCGCTCTCTGTTTCTGGCATTGTCCTCGCCGTTGACCATCCCAGATTTGGTAGTTAATTTTCTTAACTCTCCCAGATTTGGTAGTTAATTTTCTTAACTCTCCCATTTTCTATAAACGGCTGTTTTTGGTTGTTTTTTTTTTGCTGAAAATGATTCTCACCTTGTAGACGAACACGCCGAACAGTATTTAGTTGGAGATTTCACTAACAATGACTGACGTTTGGCCTTCGTTGACCGCCGCTGACTATCGTTGACCACCACTGACCGTCGTTGACCACCGCTGACCGTCGTTGACCGCTGTTGACCGTCGTTGACTTCCATTGATTGACGTTGACCTCCGTTGAAATCACCTTGTCCATGAGTTTCACACACCCGACTAGTCAATTTTTCAGTTTCCTAAAGCTAATTGAACCTTACAAGATTTTACGAATGTGTCGAACGATTATGTGTGAGTTGTCCTATAATATTTGTTATTGAATTTTACGTTACACTATAATTTGTGAAGTACATGAAAAAATCTTGTTAGTATGAATGTGTTGTATGATTGTGTGTAGTTTGAATGATTATTTTTGGTCTAATGATATGAAAGTGTTGAATAAGGATGTGTGACTATGTGAATTGATTATGTGAATTGTTTACTAATTTTTGTATTAAGTTTGTAGTAATAGTTTTATTAGTGTGGCCGAATTGAGCACATATTTGAGGATAGTGTAATAGTTTGAAAATCGATAATAGTGTATGAGGTGGTTGACCGACTGTAAAGGAATGCTATAAGGTTTACAGTTCAAGGAGTTGAATATAAGTTGCTGAATAAAACCATCTCTCCGAATATCTAATTAAAATTTATGTATTTGTATAATGCATTTGTACGATGTTTTTGACTGCGTATCTGTACAAAGGGGGTCAGATTAAGTTTGATTTGGTTGTGGGTGTGTATTATGATCCTCCCATACCGGAGAGGAACGTTACTCTCGAGAGGAAGTTAACCCACTTTGAGTTAGTTGATTTAATTTTCACAAGGCTTGGTATCGCAAGTGAGGGGTATCTATTGAAAATATATTACCGATGTCCTTAATTGATTGGTTCGGCCGTATACTATCGGTGTTATAATGAGGAAGATGACAAGTCTACCACGTTCTTCTTCGACATCGTTGATCGAATGTCGCTATCCTCGGTGAATTTGTACATTATTACAGAGAAGCTGTCAAGCACCATTGACCGGACACGTTCATGTCGTTGTTGAGCAACATCCAGAACAGTACACCTTTACCAAGTTTACCACCCCATGTTCATTGCCGAGGTTTTGTCATTGGTGAGTCCAGCCAACCCAGTGCGTATGTTCACGCCGATTGTGCTCAGCCGTCCACAAGTGGTGGTATATATGGTGGGGATCATGAGGAGCTGAATGTCTTCGATGATGATTATATGGGTGAAATTGGTGAGCATGGTGTTCATCATGTTGGTAGCGATGACGATGGTGAGGAAGCTGAACTTGATGAAGAAAGTGAAGATGATCGTTCCTTATCAACTAATTTGAATGCTGGGGATGATGATGAACAAGTGGTGTGCACGAACAATGTATCCACGTCGTTTCTATTTTGGCGAATCATGATATAGAGACCTACTTTAGGAATTATGGGGGGTCGTGATGAGGATGGCTATGACCCAACTAATTGTGGTGTCGGAGTTTCTACTTGTGTTCAAGCGACTGGTGAAGTGGTGTTGCATATGCGATTCCAAACGAAGCCGGAATTGGTAGAAGCTATTTCTAGGTAGAGTTCCATGATGAATAGGGAACACAAATTCATTGAGAGCAGGTCACGCACATGGTATGCGAAATGCAAGGACGTTGTAGAAGAAACTGGTAGTTGTCATTGGGTTGCCAGAGCTAGCAAAAAGGCTTCACATGGCATGTGAGGGATCACCAAATGGGCAAGTAGGCATGCGTGTGTTGTTGCTGGTCAATCGACGGGTAACATTAACCTGACATTGGTGATGATTGCCTTTCAATTTTCCACCACATTGACGTAAACCCTTCATACATAGTGAAAGATGTACAAGCGCATGTGAAAACGGATTTCAATGTCACCCTTTCCTATAAGAAGGCGTGGTATACTCGACAGAAGGCTATTGACATGGTATTTAGAACTTGGGAGGAATCCTTTGAAAAGTTGCCAACATATATGATGAGCTTGTCAGGGCTAATTCGAGCATCATTATTCATTGGGCTGACGTACCTGATAGAATACACAGGCATGGGTAAAGGAAATTTAAATTTGTTTTCTAGGCAATTGGTCAGGCAATTGATGCTTTTTGCCACTGCAGGCCGATGATTTGTGTGGATGGCACTCATTTGAGAGCTGCATACAAGGCCACAATGCTAGTTGTTGTGACGTATGACGCGAACGACTACATACTCCACATCACTTATGCAACTGTTGACGCTGAAACTAATGAGAGTTGGAACTAGTTCATGTAGAGACTGCGTCTCCACGTGGTTGGTGGTGATACCAGGCCAATTTGTATTATATCAGATTGCCATGATACAATTATAAATGCAATGAGATATATAGAGGAATAGATGGAGCTAGCTGGATAACACCGATTTTGCTTGCATCATTTTTAGTCCAACTTCCTTAATGTTGATAGCGGGGGGTTCAAGAATGTGCTTCTGAAGACTCTGGTTTGGCAGCTTGGTGGTGCCAGACGAGAGAGCAGGTGGAGGGAGTACAAGGAGGAGTTAGAGAGTATCGAACCATCTGCTTGGGATTGGTTGGTAAAACATGATAGCAGTAAGTGGTGCCTTACCTTTGATGAGGGTGATCAACGTTGGGAAATTCTCACAACCAATTTATCTGAGAGTTACAACAACTGTTTACGGCGCACGTCATCTCCCGATAGCTGCTTGTGCCGAAGCGACGTTTGAGCAAACAGTTGAAATGTTTTCCCAAAGGGTATTGGATGCCACAAATTTAAGCTACTTTCCTTATTCATTACAGTTCTTTATGTGTTCACATACTAGTTTCTTGATTCTAAATTGATGTTCGTTTTTCTAGATCCGTGTTGCCTAGCAGGAATTGGAAAAGGTTTCAAAAGCTAGACACGTGGGCACATGACATATCGTCACTGTGTTTAGTCATGCGTCGCAGACTTATAGGGTTGTGATAAGGAATATTAATGGGAGCATTAGTGAAAGGTAGTACACAGTCAAATACCAGAGAAAGGAATGTACTTGTCGTGAATGGAAAAATTTCTGTTTCCCTTGTTCCCATACATTGGCCGTCTGTCGGTATAGGTGTGATGATCCTCAAAGTCTATGTGACAAGGTATAACACACGACCATCTATGTGCAACAATATAGTCTGGGTTTCATGCCTGTACGAGATCTATCACTTTGGCAATGTGCCAGTTGGAAGTTGATTCCGGATATTGAAAAGTTTCGCAATAGGAGGCGTGGATCCAGAGGCGTCCGTCGGTGGGGCCGTGCTTAGTGTCCTGTTTGTAATATGGTGCTTGTAAATTATTTTGTTTTTAGATTTCAATTGATTATGTACATTCGTGTTATGTGTATTTGTGTAAAATTTAGTAAAAATATTTGCCACATGTTGTAGTATTACGTGTATTTGTGGAATATTTATCACATGTTGAAGTATTACTTGTATTTGTGGAATATGTATCACATGTTTTGGTAATCTTGAATAACTAATTCTGACATGTGATTCTAATTATCAACAGGGACACACTATGTATCATCCAGGACGCATTGAGGACATTTTGTTGTACCTTCATCAGGAGCATCGTGGTCATGCATTGTACAATGGTCATTTAGAGGATGAGGCACTGCGGGTGAGGCGGTGCGATGGGGCTTGTTGGACTGAATGAATGCCTGATAGTGTTTTGCGCTATGTGCGTGAAGCTGGATTCCAGGGACTCTTGGATTCTGCACCAATACACATTGACCATTCCCTCATCACTGCCTAAGACCGGAGACGCACACATTTCACCTGCCGATGGGGGAGGCTACGGTCACTTTGCAGGATGTAGGCATCCTATGGGGTCTTCCAATCGATGGCATCCCAATCACTGGTGTAGGCACTAGCAGGCGTATAAATGACTGGCATAGAGTGTACACTGACTACCTGGGTGCTACACCAGACCCGAGTGCTATCAGAGGGGGTCGCAACAGAGCCAGCTGGTTGGGAAACTTATTGCACAGTCTGTTCCCTATTGATCCTACTGAGGTACAATGTTAACAGTGGGATATGGTTTTCATTCTACGGCCGGTTGGCGGAATGCTCATGTCAGAAACGTCTGGCCACCTTATCCCCTTCCTCTACTTGTCGGTACTGATGGATCTAGGTGCAACACATCAGTACAGTTGGGGGAGTGCCATTCTGGTACACTTGTACAGGGGCTTATGTGACACTGCAATCCCACATGTTAAATCTATATCTGGGCTACTTGTCTTGCTACAGGTAAAATTGTTGGTCAATTTAGTCAGTTGTATATAATGTCCATAATATTACTTTATATTACATTTTATTTTAATTATTGGCAGTTGTGGGCATGAGAGCGCATACCATCCATCCGACCAACCAGACGACTACCAGTGACCGTCACGATGAGTGATCTTGGGTCTCGGTACGTATCTAATTAGTCAAGAGACAATTGTTAATCCATTGGCAATTCCAACAAATGGCTAATATAATTCATTCTATTCCTCATAGGTGGAGAGTCTGGTACAATTTATCACAATCACCGATGCATGTATTGAAAGTGTACCGCGATCAGCTGATATCTCTCCATAACAGTTAGGTATAGGCCAATTCGGATTTCCTTTCACTGGATTGGTGGGAAAAAGGTTTTCCTTACCTAACTGCAACACCTAACTGTTATGTCAGCTTATTTGGCAGCTATACACGGAGGATGTCGTGGAACAACTCTCGTGGTACTGTACAACTAGTAGCAACAACTGGCTACTTTGTGTTAACCTCATTTGCTGGCATGTCATGGAGTACCATCATGCACATCGTGTTCTCAGGCAGTTCGCACTTATCCAGCCAATACCCAACTAGTTGGTCACGAGGGATGAACATGTACTGCTTCATACTAGACACCGTCGAGGAAGGTCTGGCATAGATGGGCATGTGGAACTGAGAAGATATGTCGATGCTTGGGAACGTCGATACGGAACGTCGATCCGATCAACAAGTAAACGTACTTGGGTGTGCGGATCCATACACACCCAGCCAAGAATACATAGAGTGGTACTTTCGCAGGACAGTGACCCTGATTGATCAGTCAGGACGACCCCTAACAATTACGGAGGGTTTCCATGGAGACGGTACTACTATGGAGTATATGGTATTTCCTAAATTTCTAATAGTGTTAACAAATAATACTTTAGATTTCCTCAATATTAAATATCTAATATATTTATCTCGTTTATGTAGTTGCGGACAATGTCCGCAATGTGCATCATGTAAGATATTAATTTGGACTAATGTCCCCCACATTTCGCGGACGTTATCAGGGGAATGCATGATGTTGCCACACGTGATCTACAATATGCGTATGAGCCCTCCAGACTGCAGTATTATCAGCCATATGTGCACTGTGAGGAGCCTCCCCCTGGTGTGAGATATACTGACATCAGAAGCCACCGTCCGGTTCCACCTAGTCGACAGGGAGGTCGGAGACCGCGCGCTCGGGGCCACACAGAACACATTGGTTCATCATAAGCTGGACCCTCACATGCGAGTCCAGCGATTGGCAGACCATCACATGGTGGACTCTCACAGTATGACACGACTACGGCAGATTTCACTGCATATCGTACTCTCACTGCTAGTCTGGTCGGACCATCACATTGGGAAACCTCCCAGCATGACACGACTACAGCTGATTTCACTGCATATGTCACTTCCACAGCTAGTCATGCATACATGTCGCCTACCGCTCCATTAGATACAGGTAGTGTTCCACATGTCCATTATGATTCGAAAAAGGAGGCAGGAGATGATATGGAGGAGGAAGTATCAGAGGGAGCTCCACATGAGGACGTACATGTATCCACTGAGATGGTTGTTCCACGGCGGACATCTCGGACCATGCGTCATCTCCCATGTGGAACAGGTGGAAAGTTTTACAAAGGCCGTCATTAGAACATTACATGCCATTCATCACTCATTTCATTACGATGAGAATGCGTCCTCTGCCAATTCTAGAAAAAAAATGCTGCATGAGGACGCATTCCACCGTGATGTCCAAATTTCACAATATGCACACGTACAACCAAATTTTTCCAAACATGCACCAACAAATCAAGCTGTCGTTACACGGAATGAGCACTTTATATCATTCATTCCTTTCCTTTACTCTTTTCCGGTGTGAAAGCTCTTGTTGGATATGAGAATCAATGAAAGATGGGGATACGTTGGGCTTCTCTACTTGATATCCCCGATCTGTTCATTGAAAACAAAATTCATTCATTCGTCAATCAGTGTTTTGTTCCATATTTGATCGTTTTTTATTATATTTTTTGTTATAAGGTAGTATTCGTTTGTACCCTTTTTAGCATATAATTTCCTCTAATTATTTATGACTGATGATGATTTTCGACTTTAACAAAAATGGTTTGATCGCGCCAAATATATTGACGATAAATAGACAAGACATGTTTGGAGGGAGAGAATTGATTGAGAAATATGGTGGAATGATTGAGAGAATCAGTCCAAACGCATGCTTGCGAAAGTGGGCAGTCGACAATGGCTGTTTTTTCAAACTATTTGATTTTGAATTGACCCTTCCAAGAGTGGCCGCAAAACTCAAGCCCCTCCAACACACTTCAAGTGGTTACGCCCGCCTTCCATTAGAAACTTCTAGGGTTTAGTCACTTTTTTCCTTTATTATAAAACAAAAGTTTTCTACTTCTTATCAATTCCGGATTGTTACGTTTTGCCAGGTTTAGACTGTATTATGCCTAACTTAATAACTATAACTAATCTTTCTAAGTTTGAGCACAACACTATAGAGTGAGCCTCCCATAAATAAATGATCCTCTCAAGTTGATTTCCAGATTGAAGTTCACATGCTATTATGTAATATTCAATTTCCAGATTGAAGTTCACACGCTATTATGTAATGTTCAATTTTCAGATTGAAGTTCACATGCTATTATGTAATGTTTAGATTGAAAATTTGTCTTAAAAAAATGGACTCTAAATTCAGTTAGATTTAACGTAATTATAATTTTCTATAAAAAAATTAATGAACTCTCATTCTCAAAAAAAAAAAACAAAAAGTGCTCATCTAAGTAAAAGTAAAGATGGATGGAGTACACATTTGTCTTTCCTCCTTAGTTAAATAAAATTTATATTAAATACTATATATTAGGTTTGAAATTGAATTTAAAAAAAACACGATCTTAATGTAGATGTATTAACGCAAGGGTGTATTTCCTACTATACTGATTTATTAAAGGAACCTAACTTAATGCCAAATGACACCTATTATTTTCACTTCCTGAACCAAATTCCTAAGGTCATTACTGCAGCTGATAATTCTGAGTTATCTAAAATTGCAACTGAAGATGAGATCGAGGCAGTAGTTAAGGGTCTAAACAGGAATAGTAGCCCTGGACCTGATGGTTTCACCCCCAAATTTTATCTGAAATGCTGGTCCATAATTAAAAAAGATCTAACACAGGCTGTAAATGATTTCATTGATGGTTCTCCATTGCCCAAGGGGATCTCTAGTACTTGGATTACTCTGATTCCTAAAAAGGCCACCTCTTGCTCATTTGATGACTTTAGGCCTATTAGTTTATCAAATGTCATTAATAAAATCTGCTCTAAATGTCTTGATGGAAAGACTAAGACCTCATATGGATAAACTGATTTCAGCTAACCAGTCAACCTTCATGAAACATAGGGATATCTCAGACAACATCATCTACCTTCAGGAAATGATTCGATTTCTAGATAAGAAAGCTAGAGTCCCTAATTGTATTCTGAAACTTGATTTACAAAAAGCTTTTGATAGGGTTAATTGGCACTTCTTGAAGAATATTATGTTGACATTTGGTTTCCAAGGTAAGTTTTTACATGCTGTGTTATCTAACCTGTCACAAGCTTACTTCTCTATTCTTTTGAATGGCAACCCTCTGGGTTTTTTCAAGGCCACAAGGGGCATCAAACAAGGTGATCCCCTATCCCCCTCTCTTTTCAATATCTTTTCTGAAGCATTTTCTAGAAGTCTAGCTTTCATATTCCATAATAAAAAACTATCATAGTATCAGCTTCCATCACCAATTCCTGCTGCATCCCATCTTATGTATGCTGATGACACCATCATTTTTATGCAAGCATCTAAGACCAATATTGTTAGGATTAAGGCCTTCCTTGATGTCTTCGAATTTACATCCGGCCAAAAGTTTAATTTCCATAAGTCAGATTTCTTCACCAGTAAAAGAGCTTCAATTGGCAAAGTTAATCAGATTAGAATGATCCTTGAAATGAAGCAAGGTTCCCTACCTTTTCAATACTTAGGCTGCCCCATCTTTAAAGGTAGAACACTCCATAGATACTTTCAGCCCCTACCGGAGAAAATGGACAAAAAAACTTCAAAATTGGAAAAATCAGTGGCTAAGTGCAGGGGGCAAACTAATCCTAATTCATTCATGCTTATATTCAATGCCTCAACACCTTTGGAATGTTTCTATGCCACCAAAATCAATAATCAAAGGTCTAGAGAGAAGACTGGCCAGATTTTTCTGGGGGGAGTCAGATGGGGAAGGGAAAAAGGTATGGAAAAAATGGGCTCTCCTAGCAACTCCAACCTCCCAAGGGGGCTTAGGATTTAGATCAATTAGAGCTATTCTGGAGGTATGCTCCCTCAAACTTTGGTGGAAGAGTCAATTAGGAAACACATTATGGTCAAAATTACTATGGTCTTTCTCGGATACACAAAAAAAATCTGTCACATGGAAACGGATTTGCTCAGTAAATCTTTTTGCTGAACATAACTCATTCATTATTCATGGAAAAGGTCTATGTAATCTCTGGACTTCAAATTGGTGCATGACAGGTCCACTCACAAATTATGTCCCTAATCATATTGTTGCACCACTTCAGTTTCACACAGTGGCAGATTTTATAAGGAACAAATCTGACATCATTGCACTTATATCTCCTTATTTAGGAAATGATACTCTCTTATTTTTACAGGATGCTGAGCTGGTTGAAACTAGAGAGGATAGGATCATTTGGAGACCTGATCTTGTTGGCCAGTTCTCATCAAAATCTGCATATAGAGCAATTACTGACACTTCAGGTGACTCTCTGGCCTACAGGTTTTTATAGCATAATGCTTTGCAAAAAAAGATCTCTATTTTTGCTTGGAAGTTATTACATTCTATCCTTCCATTTGATGATGTGCTAATTTCCTAGGGTTTAGTCTTGCATCAAAATGTCCGGTCTGTTGCCATATGGATTCTCTAGAACATTTTTTCACTGCATGCCCCCTGGCCATGTCTGTATGGGGTTATATGTCATCCTTAGTTCAATTCCAACTAAATCGACCTCTTTCCATAGCACAAATCTTTTTCATTTTTTGGAATTGTAAGGATCTCCATAGAGGACATCAGCTGATATGTAACATACTTCCTTCAATAACCTGCTGGTGCCTTTGGAAGGCTAGGAATTGTTATCTGTTTGACCAGATACCTTTCTCTGCTGATAAAATTTGTAAGGAAGCTACAGAGACTATTAGGCTAACGCTGCTTTCTAATCACACAAATCTGAAAGCCTTTAATGGAATGCCTCATCAAATAAAGAACCTTCTCCCTCAGCTGAGACCTCCCCCTAAACCAATTATAAGAACTATATGTTGGGAGAGGCCTAAGCAACATTGCATTAAGATTAATACTGATGCTTCTTGGTTCCCGGACAAAGCTACAGTAGGGGTAGTGGTTAGAAACTGCACTGGCACACCCATACTCATTAATTCTGCATCTATCTCTGCGGATTCAGCTCTTATGGCTGAAATCCTTGCGGTAGAAACTACTTGCTTGAGTCACATTAATCTAGATCATTCTGTTACAATTGAATCGGACTCATCTTTGGCAGTTAAAATGATATGTGATCCATATTCTGCACACTGGACTCTATTTAATATTGCTTACAAAGTTAATCTGTTGCTTCGTGGTGCTGTACTGTTATATGTGCCAAGGAAGGGTAATGCAGTGGCAAACGCCATTGCTAAATACCATTCTGCACAAAATCAAACACTGAATCTCAGCAATATTCCACTGCATATTAAGGGTCTCATTGAGCTGGATAAGAAACAAGTTCCACAGATTAGAACACACTCGAATTGCTTAGGTTTGAATTGATACTGTTGATGGTTTCTCATGCTGTACAGATACACCACTACTTGAACTCAGATGGATATACTCCTACCTATCCATGCTTCACGGCGCCGGGAGGATGCTCTGAATCTGCCTGACCTGATCTGCCTCCCACTGCTCTGATCTGGGATGGTGCTCCGTCTCCATCACCAACAATCTCTCATTTTGTACATCTCTGAATAGATTACTAATTATTAGTCTAGTTGCCTGGCCAAAGTGCGAATTAATACGGGGTGTGGAGATTCGTAGCTTTGGGATCGCAACTAACTAAATATGACTGTCACTACTGATCTTGTATAGCTCTTCACTTAGGCTCATTTTGCGGGCGATGCGGTTGCCTCTGTAAATACAATTCTCTACGATGGTTTTATTGGCTTGGGGTACCAATATATAATCCCCACCCTCGGGTGTCTTTACATTAAAAAAAAAAATTAACGCAAGGGTGAAAACTTAAACTTGTAAACAACTACTAAACTCTTAAATTTAAACATTGTTTAAAGTGGTATAGCCATTAGCAGTTCTCATAATTATTCCAACACTAACGGTCTTTCGTGCTAAACTCCATTCACATTCATTTTCAGTTCAAGGTTTTGGAATCTTTCAGTCTGGACTAAATTTGAGGCGGATTCTGGATTCTTTGTTTCAGTGCTAGCTGCTCCTTTCAATACTTAAACGCGACTAACTAATATCGCAGCAACAAATTATTCGTTCCACGCAATTTTGCCTTCCCAACTAAAAGTTGGTTCATAAAAAAATAAAAATAAAACTAGAAGTCTAGAAGTAGTGGCAGATTAAATCTTCAACATCAAACAAAAACATCCCCAACTCTAAAAATCTAGAGGAATCCAAACCGGCCACACAGTGACAAAATGATTAATTTGGCCATATTTTCCATGATGTCGTGTTTGGTGTACTGCCATTTATTGGCTAAAAGACAATCATCCGCTCGCGCTCAGCGGTCCATACCAGCCCACACTCAAGTCATCGTATGAGAGGTAAATCACGGTAGCCCAGCACCAGGATCCATGGGCTTGGCATTGCCTCGGTGTGCATAAGGGAGCCTTGCAAAGCAAGAACTCCTTACACTGCCGCTGTCGAGGATCGAACCTGGGTTTATTGGCTTTCCCACCCATGTCCCAACCACTGGGGGTACACCCGTGGGTGTACGTACTGCCATTTATTGATTATACATAGGTCGTTTCATTTGGTAATTAGCTGATTTTCAGTGTTAAACGTACATTAACGGTTTTATTATGTTTTGCTATAATGAAAAAAATAGACTATTAATGGCTCCTTCCACATATAAAATTAATAAATTATTATTAATTGTTTGTTAATCTACAAATGGTTATAAGGTAAGTTATTTGAGCTTCAAATTTGAAGCAATCTAAGTCCCGGTTCCAATATGTGCAGAAAGAATTGAGAGGCCAAATACGTACCCATAATACTTTGAGATAAATGCTATCAGTAAACTAAAAATAGAGTTTTGTTGGTAGGCAGAAGAACATGATCTCATGTCCAACCCAATCTGCTTCTACCTCAAATAGAGAGGCCTTCAAAAAGGTTTATAACTCAAACATGATACTCGGCCCTCCTAAATCCACTTCTACCTTAAAGTATGGGAATGAGACACTATAAGGTCATGGTTGGTGTCGTATCCAACATTTCTAAGTGTGTATCTCTTCCTCGCAGATGAAGTCTGAATACAGAATCGAAATGAATCTTAAATGTTCTCCTCATTGCCATTTAATTCGATTCCACTAATGCTTAAAAGATTAGTAAATTGAGAGGTTTCTAATGGTGGCAGTTTGAGGTGGATGCAGAAAGGTTTTAGATCAAAAGTTGGAATACCCTTTTTTCTTACCGCAACCTCTTCTTCTGCAATCTTTTTTCCTCATTTTTTCATCAAGGGAGATGGGGAATAATAGTTTATTTTAATTTATGTTATTGTTATTTTATAAGTGTGAGATTTATTTCCACGAATTAGTTTTGTTCTTCGACCTGATCGATTAGATTGTTGTGTTCATGATGATAACTCAATTTAGTTGATCATGCTGATGTATTGTTGTCGGTCTACTTGTTCAGATCATGTGTTCGTATTTTATTTGTGGTTTTATTTTTGGATTTCCATTAATATGGATTAATCAGATTTGTGACTTTCAAGATGTTGACCGTTTGAACAACATAGATCGTGGTTGGATCAAGTGATATTATAGTTGTAGAAGATCGTGGTTTGAATATCCTTGCAACAGAGTAGTTATTGTTAGAGTGTAAATAGGTTGGATGTCAATTCCATTTATTGTAATCGCCGCGTGCCATTTTTTCTAACATATTGGAATGAATGATATTTCAAAAAAAAATTGGGAGAAGATGGAGGTGTCATAGAATTAGATGTAGGATTACGGAAAGTGTGGCATTTGAGAAGGTGTTTATTCAAGTGGTCTAGGCAGAAGCTAAAAGGTTTTGGAATGTTGGCTGGTTTTAGTGATATATTCAAGACGAAGTTTTAAGTATCCAAGAACTGGTTCCAAAAGGTTGTCGAGGATTGGTGTTAGAATAAAGAAAATAGATGATTAGATAATAGTTTATTCAATATTGATGAGGATTAGTGCTAGAGTTATATTTAGATTAGTTTTTTTTGTAATATATATATATATATATATATATATATATATATTATTCATCATTAATCAGAATTATTACAGGAAATTACTTTATCATGGTATCAGAGCAAACCTAGTTCTAAAACCCTCTTTTTTCGGCCGGTCGCCTCTCTTCCTCCCTTGCCACCGTTGCCGGCGACAACTCCCCTCTCCTCCTTGCCAATTTTTTTTTTCTCCTCTCATCATGTCTGAAGAGGAATTATCTTATAATACCTTGCTCCACATGATGACAATCAAATTGTCCTCATCCAATTATCTATTGTGGAATCGTCAAACTGGTTATGTTCTCAAACCCCCAAAAGCTGTATGGTTTTCTTGATGGTTCCAAGCCCTGTCCGATTGTTCCTCCTCTTCCTCTGGCCGATGCCTCTTCCATCCCCTACGCTCTGGCCGCCGGCGCCACTCCCAGTCGCAGCACCACCACCAAGCCCGATCTCATGAAGGCTTACTTGAAGGCCTTGTCAGATTATGATCTCTGGGTTGATGAAGATCAACGTGTGTGCAGTCTTCTTTTTTCTTCTCTCACGCCAGAGGCCTTGGCAGTGTTACCTGAATGTGCCACTTCCAAGGAAATTTGGGACAATCTTCAGTCTATTTATCACGACAGCAGTGCATCAACCATCCTTTGTCTTCATGCTGCTACCACGGTATACGTAAGACTGGTACAGTTCATGAACTCCATCTCAAATTTAAAGAATTTTTTGAGCAGTTGTCTATGATGGGTTCTCCTGTATCGAATGATGATCAAATTATTTGGTTTTTTACTGCCCTTGGAATTGAGTTTAAGAATTTTTCTGCACCATTAATTAATTCATAGCCAACTCCGTTGTATGCCGATATTTTATCTCATTCCAAAAACCACGAAGCTTTTCTAAAAAAATTACAGGATCATTCAACCCCAGCCACTGGGCCTGCCGCTTTCACAGCATGCATTTTCCCTTGGCCGGCCGCGAGTGGGATCACGCACCGGCGATGAGCGGTGGTGCATACGGCTCATGCGCGGCCAGGGGTGGCCGTTTCGGTGGTCGGCGAGGTGGCAGCCTCGGCAGTCAGTTCTCAGCAGAGGCTGGTCGTGGTCGGATGCAGTGTACTTGGTGTGGTCGTCCTGGTCACTATGCTGCGACTTGTTACAAAATGCTTGCGCAAACTGGTTCTCAGGGTCAAACTAGTCGTACAGACTCCACTCATCTGGCTGAGCATTTTCAGTCATCGCTGCAGTTAGAACCTACTGCACGATCCTCTGATTGGAGTGTTGACTCAGGTGCCACCAGTCATATGGCATCCTCCGCCTCTGGCTTAGAGTCTGTCTCTCCATATTCTGGTAATTCTCATGTTTCTATTGGTAATGGAGCTTCTATTCAAATCTCTCATGTTGGTGATGCTAAATTTTCTGATAATTTATGAATGTTTGATGTCCTGGTTGTTCCTGATCTTACTAAGAATCTGCTGTCTATTAGTAAACTGACCAGAGATTCAAATGCTTTTGTCACTTTTGATTATCGGAACTTTGTCATTCAGAACAAAGTTTCCAAGGCGGTCGTGGGCAAGGACTACAGTGATGGTGGTCTCTATGTTTTGGATAAAGGCGATTCAGCATTTTTCTCGCATTTACAGCAGAATAAAGGACGTGCATCTTATGAGCTGTGGCATGCTCGCTTGGCATCGACGTCAGTTATCTCTAGTTTGCAAAAGTCTGGTTTAGTTTCTTTGTCTTCTTTGTTGCCTAAACCTGTTGGCTGCGCCCCCTGTGTTATGGCGAAAGGTCAACAGTTGGCATTTGTTGAGAACCATAAATGTGCTACACATGTACTGGATTTGATTCATTATGACTATGGGGACCTTCCCCTGTTTTATCAACACATGGTTCTTCATACTATGCTTTAATTTTGGATGAATATTCTCGTTTCACCTGGTTTTATCCACCTCGTCGGAAGTCAGATTTTGTTGATGCTTACTTACAATTTGAGGCTTTTGTGGAGAATCAGTTCTCATCCAAAATTAAGGTGTTTCAGGGTGATGGTGGTACTAAATTCCTAAACACTCACCTACGGGGTCATTTTGCCACTAAGGGCATTCACCATCAGATATCGTGTCCTTATACTCCGGAACAGAATGGCCGTACAGAGCACAAACATCGGCATGTTGCCGAGATGGGTCTTACTATGCTCTTTCATTCTCATCTGCCTGTTTCTTACTGGGATGATGCATTTTCCGCAGCTACATACACGATCAATCGACTGCCCACTCCGGTTTTGCATGGTTCTTCGCCTTATGGCCTTCTATATGGTCCTGCTCCTTGCTACTTGAATTTTCATCCTTTCGGGTGCCGAGTTTTTCCATTTGTTCGACCGTATGCTAATCACAAGTTATCTCCCCGCGGCATTCCATGTGTTTTCCTTGGCTACAGTTCCTAGTACAAAGGTTTTCGGTGTCTCGATGCTTCTATAGGCAGAGTCTACATCACTCGTCATGCTCGTTTTGATGAGATATATTTCCCATTTGCTTCTTCTACGTCTTCGGGATCTTCAACATCCGCCCTTGATGTCTATGCTTTTCTTGATCCTGATGGCAACTCTGCGATCTCTGTGCCAATTTTGGCTTCGTCTCAAGCACCGCCATGTACCATGTGCCCACCGGAGCTGGAACCAGCTTCTCCGCTGCTAGTCTCGCCTTCTGTCACTGGTCACGGTCCCGCAACCAGCCTCGGCGGCATCTTCTCTGATCTTGTCTGTAGCTCGCCACTCGGAAGGCTCTTCCGAGTCTTCTCCAGCGTTGTCCTCTAGTTCTACTCCTCCGGCCTCGCCGCCTCCGCCTCGTACTCATTGGATGGTCACTTGGCTAGCCACTGGTGCCATTCAGTGATGAGATTATTCAAACGAGATTATTCAGACGGAACCCATGGATTATCGCTTGGCCCTTCGGGATCCAGCTTGGGTTTCAGCTATGAACGATGAGATAACTGCTTTTTGTAGTCAGCACACTTAGGACTTGGTACCTCGGCCTTCGGATGTCAACATCGTTGGCTCCAAATGGGTCTATCGGCTCAAGTATCGACCGGATGGTACTATAAAATGTCACAAACCCAGACTTATGGCGCAAGGCTTTTCGCAGATTCTGGGTTTTGACTTTGACCATACTTTCAGTCCTTTGGTCAAAGCCTCCACTGTTCGGACAGTTCTTGCAATTGCCACCATGCGTTCTTGGTCACTTCATCAGCTGGATGTCAAGAACGCCTTCCTTAATGGTGTTCTGGATACTCCTGTCTATATGAAGCAGCCTGTTGGTTATCAGGATTCTTCTCATCTGGACTATGTTTGTCGCCTGCAAAAGACTATTTATGGCCTTAAGCAGGCTCCTAGAGCTTGGTTCCAGCATTTCAGCAGCTATCTTACACAACTTAGTTTTCGGTGCAGCTAGGCTGACACTTTTCTATTTGTTCTGGCGAGAGGATCATCGTTGCTGTACCTCCTTGTGTATGTGGACAACATTATTCTTATAGGGAATGACTCAACGATTCTTCGTCAGTTCATTTCTCGGACGCACAAGGAATTTGTGATCAAGGATCTTAGTGCTCTTACTTAGTTTCTTGGTCTTGAAGTTTCTCCTACTTCCTCAGGGTTACTTCTCGGCCAGGCGAAGTATGCTCGGGATATTCTGACTTGGGCTGGTATGACCGATGTTGCACCAGTTTATACGCCATTTGTTGCCGATTCTCAGCTGCACAGTTCCACTAGTTCGCCGTTCAGGGTTCCTACTCTTTATCGCTCTCTTGTTGGGGTGCTTCAGTATCCCACCATTACTCGTCCGGATTTGGCCTTCTCGGTCAACACGGTGAGTCAGTACCTTCAGGATCCTAGAGATGATCATTTTCCTGCAGTTACACAGATTTTGCGTTATGTTCGTGGCACTCTATATTTTAGTTTGGTTTTTCATTCTACTAGCACTCCAGATGTGTTAGGATATTCTGATGCTGGTTGGGCCCGCTGTCTGGAGACTCGTTCATCCACTTATGGATATGCGTTCTATCGGGGTGGGAATCTTGTTTCTTAGAGTGCCAGGAAAAAACCCACTGTTTCTCATTCCAGTACGGAGTCTGAGTATCATGCTCTTGCCAACACTACTTCAGAGGTTGTTTGGCTTACTTATTTTCTTCGTGATCTTTGGGTTCCGCTTTCTGGTTCACCTTTGTTGTTATACGACAATACTAGTGCTATCTTCTTGGCTTAGAATCCGATGGCGCACAAGCGGGAAAATCATATCGATATTGATTATCATTTTGTTCATGAGCTGGTGACTTCTGGCAAGCTGCGTGTTGCCCATGTTCCTACTTCTCTCCTGGTTGCTGACATCTTCACCAAGGGACTCTCTTGTCCGCTGTTTGAGTTCTTCAGAGCTAAGCTTTGCGTTAGTGAGCATCTGACGCTTCGCTTGAGGGGGGTGTCAGAATAAAGAAAGTGGATGATTAGATAATATTTTATTCCATGTTGATGACTAGTACTCGAGTTATATTTAGACTAGTCTTCTTTGTACTCTATATATATTCTTCATCATTAATCAGAATCATTATGGGAAATTACTTTATCAATTGGGCTCTAGTTTTTGGAAATCCTGAAGTTACAATCATGATAAATTCGTAGAATCAAGCAAAGAGTTTACATGCAGAGACTCTGCCAAAGAGGAGAAGAATAGATAGAGGTTCTAACAATTCTATAAATACAAGGCCATTCAATGCTAACATATTCACAACTACTCAGAAAATCCCAATCCCAAAATATAAAAACAAACTTTGTGTTCAGAAGAATGAGCGACACTTCATCTTTACCTCTCTAGGAGGATTTCTTCACCCCTCTGGGATCAGACTTCTCAAAGGAATATAAGAAGCCGATAGTTTCTTATACTGATTTGTTAACAATTAACCGCACCACGAGAAGGGGGTGTATTGAGGATCACTCAGGCTAATATTGAAAAATTTGTAGAGATGAACTAAAATTGGTTGTTAGGTTATTGGCTTGATGACGGAGACTTGAGTGCGGAGACATTGAATGACTACTTCGGTACTTATTGGAGTATCACAACATATTTTCAACATAGATATAAGAATTTCTATGTTGTAAAGTTTCAGACATTAGAGGAAACTCTGGAAGCTCTACATAGGAGTATGTATTCAATGGCTGGTGGCATGTTGGCTTTTAGGTGCTATGGCGCAGGAATGACCATGTGAAGTCCAGAGTGGAGAAAATCAAAATCACTATCCAAATCCATGGTATTTCAGGTGACTGTTTTTCTCCTATAGCTACTATAAAGATTTCAAATCAAGTTGATGACATAATAGACGTGGACATAGACCTTTGGCCTCTAATGAATCTGAAATACTTGCATGCTAAAATGTGCTCCTTTAATTCCTGATTTTTTTGTTAACCTAGTTAATAGGGTTAGGGTGTGGGTGGAAATTAGGTATGAAAAAGATTGTATATGTTTTTTTGTCGTTGTGGAGTAATAGGCCACCCTTGTCAGAGATGCCCTATAACTAGTGATGAATATTTGGAGTATTTTATTGGCACCAATATTCAGGCATACAATACAGCTAGAGGCTCTAACATTGTCTGTGATCCAAACAGAGAGATTTTTCCTTGTTCTATTAGAGCACACTCTCACCGGAAAACTAAGAGAAATAATTGAATCCCAGAGAACTAACGGCCATAATAAAATTATGTTGGACCAGGTAGTGCTGGCAGTGGTAACAATGACGGAGATGGTGGACCTTTAAATGATGGTGGTGCAGGTCCATCTCATCTGAACTTTGATCCCTACTTTGGCGTTAGGCAACAACATCAGCTAGCTCCCAAACCACTACAGTAGCAACCACCTCAGCAGAAACAACAACATGATCTTCCTAATGGCCATTTACCAAATGGTCATATGGATACTAGTGAACAAATGAATGTCATAAATACTCATACATGTGTCGAGAACACGGAGGTTAACAATGAAGCCATGAGTATTGTTGTAGCTAACCTACTTGATTTGAGTAGGGTAAACATTTTTGAAGAAACACAAGTGTAGGAGGAAACTTCGAAGATGACAAAGACAACTCAGACGCGGGACGTATAAGAACCATCAGTGAGAAGAAGCTAGAGATTGATAGAGAAAAGAGAGGCGAGGCAGAAAGCTCTTTCTCCAAAGAGGAAGATAAATAAGATAATGATGGTTGTAGAATATGATAATCTGTTTAAAGTTCATAAACAAATGGTTGAGTGTAGCAACAAAGG
This sequence comes from Rubia yunnanensis, assembly GCA_037428765.1. Classification (NCBI taxonomy): domain Eukaryota; kingdom Viridiplantae; phylum Streptophyta; class Magnoliopsida; order Gentianales; family Rubiaceae; genus Rubia; species Rubia yunnanensis. The sequence continues at coordinate 74,609,858 of CM075067.1, forward strand.
AAAAGGAAAGGCAGTTATGGTTCAGATTGAAGTCCAGAAGAAAACTCAATAAGGAGAGGCAATAGCTTATGATTAGAAGAGGAATGAACAGAGTCTTTCCAATTCTAAAACTGTTCCAATTCAGGTTAAGAAAGTCCAAATTAGGAAGAGAGCTCAATCTGAAGAGGATGAAGAAGTTGTGAATCAAGAATGGGGAAATCTGCCTCCTAAAAAGAGGTTCAAATTTCTGGTGAACAAATTCAATCTAGGAAATAGAAGTACTGCAGATCAAAATGACAACTCTACGAAGGCAGTGAAGAAAGGAAGAAGAAAAATTATTTTTGCAGGAAAAGTTTTACCAACTAAGAATCAGGAGGAAAAAGATAAGGATTCAGCAAACTCAAGCAAAGAAAATGAAGGCAATTAGGAGGATCAAGGTGGTTTCTCAGGAATTGTACCAAAAACGTTCCCGAAATAAATAAGCAATATCCTAAAATTGTAGAGGCTTCAATAATGCCTCTACAAATAAAAGGATCAACCAATTAGTCTGGAAAAAGAAGCCACGTATAATGTGTTTTTTTAGACGATGGCTCAACTAGTAGAGTCTTGAAGCTTGGAAAGAGAACTCTAAGTTTGATCTAGATTAATATGTGGATCAAATTGGGTGATCGTGTGGTTTAGCTCTATTTTGGTGTAGTAGTCTTGATGTTAAAGTTATGTTTAAGTCTAAAAACTTTGTTAGTTTAGTAGTTTCAAACGCCAATCATGTTAAATGGTGCTCAGCTTTCATCTATGGTCACCCGGAGATGTCGGGCAGATCTTTTGTTTGGAGATGTTTAAGTAACTATTGTTGCTACTCTCAATATCCATTAGTAGTGTTTGGAGATTTTAATCAGTTCATCACACAAAAAGAAAATAGAGGAGAAAATCCAGTTGTACAACTAAAAACTGGACTTCATGAAGTCATTGAAAAGTATGAACTTCTTAAAGTTCTAAATGAGGGATTATGGTACACATGGATGAATAACAGGGATCATCTAGACAACATAATTCAGAGATTACACAGAGCTTTCCAAAACAAACAGTGGAAATCTCTATTTCTAGAAGCAAAGGTTTTTAATCTACCCTTTGTAGATTTTGATCATGGTTCGTTATTACTTGATCTAAACACGAAGAAAAAGACTTCAAAGAAGATATTTAGATATAAATCTTTCGAGGCTAAATCGAGTGTGTCGGATCAAATTGTCAGGAAGGCTTGGGATACAGGAGTATAAGATTATCATTATTAGAAAATGGGTAGGCCGGATGAGATACTGAAGTCTAAATTGCAAATTGCTCTAAGGCATTTACACAACTGGAGCTATAATTCAAATGGAAATTTGGAAAAAAAAATAATCATTTGGAGAAAAGGTTATATAAGCTACAACAAGGTTCTGGTCTTCAACAACACAAAGAAGAAACTCATTATATATTTTTAAAGCTCAAGGATCTTCATCAGAAGAAGTTTGATTAATGGCAACAGAGATCAAGAGTGTCTTGGATGAGATTTGGAAATAAAAACACAAAATTCTACCACAAGTGGGCAACTAAGAGGAGAATATCATTATAGTACAAGGTCTTTATGATAATAATATGCAGTGGATTTCTGAACATGACAAGGTCTTTGAAATTATTATTGATCATGTCTAGTCAGGATTCACAATACCTGAATGGTATCCACCACCTCATTCAAAAGAGGCTGGTCAACAAAGTTACATTCAAAGCAATGAGAAGATACTAACTCAACAAAAAAAATCAAATAATGTCTCAAACATTCACTGGAAAATAAGTATGGAAGGCTATTAAGGAAACAAAATCCTAGAAATCCCCTGGAAAAGATGGGATTCCACCGGGCTTTTATAAAAGGTATTGGAGCATCATAGGACAAGAATTTATTGAAGCAATTTTACACATCTTGAATAATGCAACAGTTCTAGACCAGTGGAACAAAAAAACAAATTGTTCTTATGCCAAAGAAAAAAAACCAGACTCAAAAGTAGATTTCAAGTCATTCTCTTTATGTAATGTGAAGTGCAAGGTTATTGCAAAAGTATTCACGAACAGGATGATGAAAAGCATTGGAGATCTGATTTCAGAAACTCAAAATGGGTTTGTACCAGGAAGATGTATTTGAGAAACTGTTTTACTAGCACATGAGGTGATAAATTGTATGAAGAAAAAGAAGAAGCCGAGAACAAAGGGTTATATGGCTATTAAATTGGATATTCGCAAGGCTTATGATCGAGTTGCCATTGCATTTTCTTGAAAAAAATGTTAAGACAGACATGCTTCTCGGATACTTGGATTAGATTATTAATGTCTTTTGTTTTGATGGACTCTTACTAGGTACTAGTGAATGGATAAAGGTCTTCTTTCTTTACACCAGATAAGGGGCTTAGATAAGGGTGTCCTTTATCACCATACTTGTTTATCTTCTGCCAGCGGTTCTTGTCTTCCTGGCTTGAACGAAAGATACAATGAAACAGCAATCTGGGATTAAAAATATCTCAGAGAGGTCCAAAGATCAGTCACCTCATGTACGCGTATGATTGCATAATATTCTCAAAATTTAATACAAAGGCGGTGCATGATATTTCAAAAACAATTGATTTATTTTCTATATACTCAGGTCAAAGATTAAACTTTGATAAGTGTGCAATGATGTTTAGTCCAAGTACTTCGGAAAGTATAATGCAGTATACAAGATTCATTCTGAATATACATGGAAGAGGTCTAGGGGAAAACTATTTAGGAATATACATCAGTTTTCAATCTCCAAAAGTACAGATTTTTAGAGGCCCCATTAACAGATTCAGGCAAAGATTTTCTTCCTGGAATACAAAAAAAATCAATTCTAGGAAGTATCACTGGGGCAAAACATGTTCTATCATCAGTAGCTATATATCCTCTTGGGATTTTCAGAATACCTAAGACTATTCTTACAAAGTTAGAAAAGATAATGGCTGAATTTTTTTGGAAAGGTGAACCAGGAAAGAAAAAGGTACACTGGAAGGCATGGAGAAAAATATGTAAATCTAAAAAAGAATGAGGGTTGGTACTACGTTCAATGAAAGCTATGAATAAGGCACTCCTAGGCAAGCATGCATGGGCTATAGCGTTAGATAACAACTCTCTGGTTGGAAGAGTTTATGTAGAGAAATAAGGAGTTCTTAACACTGAATCCTAAATATTTGGATTCATGGGGTTGAAAATGTATTTCACGGGCTAGATCAGTTGTATAAGAAAATCTGGCATGGCAGGTTACTAATGGGAATAATGTTAAGGTTACTGATTAATGGATTCCAGACACTCAAAATCCAATATCAGAGCAATCAGTCATTGGCTCTCAATCTAGTTTGATGGTCAGTGGTCTTATTATAGAACAAAATCAATGGTGTTTACCTCTGATGCGTTCAATATTCCCAAGAGAAGTAATCCCAAAGATTGTGGAAATACATACTAATAAGTATTTTACAAGCCCAGACATACCTATATAGATACCGAATCAAAATGACATTTATACCGTGAAGAAGGCGTATCACCTGATTTTGAAAGAGCAATGGCTTGATTGATATCAAGTCTCCCAAGATCTCAAGAACAAAATGAAGTTTTTATTGAATCTTAAAATCCCTCATAAACACCAAGCCTTTATCTGAAGAATTATAAATCCAACCCTTCCGACAGCAAAGATTCTAGCAAGAAGGGGAATAATATATAAGACAACCTGCTCCAGATGCTCTTCTCAAGTAGAATATGGAGGATCTCTCCTCTAGGTTTTTACTTTAATGCTGCTCCTCAACAAGATGTTAACCAATGGTTCATAAATTGGACTACAATGGCAATAGATAAAGAAGCCATTGAGCTATCAATTTGTATTCTCTGGGAATCTGGAAATAGTGAAACTCAAAAGCTATCAAAGTGAAGACAGTGATGTATTCCTGTGTTGGAAAAATGCAAGAAACAATTTTATCCTAAGTCAATTAAAGAAAGATAGAATGAAGGAGTATGATCAGGAGGATAACTTCCACAACTAAAACCTTTCCATAGCAATCAACTGGCACAGATGCAAGCACCAGAGCTACATGCTCAACGGGTTCAAAATCACATTTGTATCATAAATTTTGATAGCTTTTTTCATAAACAAAGAACTCTAGGCATAGCAGCATAGATGATATACACAATCAAGATTTTACTAGAAGGCAAATACACCTCTTCAAGATGAAGCCAAAGCCTATTTAAAAACAATTCAAGCTGCCCTAAGAACTGATCCAACTGATCTGTTGATATACATAGACTCAACAGTCATAACAACATCACTCTTAGCCCCAAGTTCACCACATTGGGAGATTAAGGGCATGGTGCAACAAATACTGCACAAATCTCACATTTGTGTATTTTTAAATGAATTAAAGTTAAGCGTAGTTTAATTATGTTGATCATGATGTAACTAAAAAGTTAGGCAAAACTCATTGTAATCCTTATCTTTTTCGTTAATACATATGTATCGTTTTCAAAAAACAATTATATGTTTTAGATATAAGAGACTACTAGTGTAGCAAGGATATGTTTAAGGCAAATTTCACTCTTTGCATGGCAGGTTTGAACTGCCGTCCCTGGTTGCTCGACTTTTTGCAATCTGTCGTAAAAGCAGTTATGAACGGTTTAAAAAAAGAAAATAATTTCTTTCACAACTCTTTTCGGCACTTAAATTTCGTCCAACAATAAATCTAAAAAAATTCATTAGTCCAAAACTTTCAATCAATAAACACAACCATAAACATCTCCATAATTCAAGAATACCATTCTTCATTAAAATCCATAATCAATAAAGTGATTAAACATCAAAATCGTTAACATCACTGTTAGATCTACAAATATATCCCTATTGGACTTATTTGAAAACTAACCTGTCTGAGATTGGGTAAGTTGAACCCTCAAATCATCATGGTTGGGAATGATGGTGGTGAGCCAACGAACAATGGTGGTAAGTTGAACCCTAAGATTTTCATCAGCAGACATGGAGAAGGGAGAGAGAATTCTAAGCAAAATCTATCGATTTAAAGGCAAGAATTTTGATCAAATTGGGTTTTAGATTAAGAAATTTCAAATGAATAGTTGTTGCATGTCAAGAAAGAGGGAGTCTGCGGCTCTAAGTGTAAAGAAAATGAGAAAAAAAAGGTGATGGAGAATGAGTTGGGCATTCGACACAATGACCTAACCCACCACGAGCTGGGTCAAGGAGCCTTAATGGGCTTCTCGATAAAGGAACAAAATGAGGTAACCCTAATTAAGTTTAGAAAGATATTAATAAAAAGGTATGTCATTACTTTTAGATTAATCTTTGTTAATTCATTGGCGGCCGTTAATTGACTTTGGCATCAAAGCTTCTCCCCCTGGATACTTTTGGGGTTTATGGGTTGAGCTTTTAAAGGTCATTGCTAGTGGGTATGGGTTGAGCTTTCAGATCAATTCGTTCAATGATACATCAAGTGGCACTCCTAGTGGGACCGATTGAAGTCAGATCTAGATTCGTTGGTATATGTCCACCTCTACCGTTTGGAGGAGTGAATGGCTCAAGTTGAAGGGAAAAGATAGAGGAGACGAGATACAGATTGTGTGTAAAAGCCAAATGGTTGTCTCTCCAATAGCACAAAATGTGGGGGCAAATCTGGTGGAACTTGGATCGAGCCCAGATTCGGGGGCTCCGATCGAGAGGCCACATGAGGTCGAAGGTTTGGAGAGAACTCTTGAGCTCATAGTGGATATCCCGCCACCTAGACCTCACTTGGCATTGGGAGTTGATGGCCATTTCACCGAGTGTTTGGGAGACTCTCATATTGAAGCGTATGAAAGGATGGTTAGGCGGAATCCAAATGTGGCAAGCCAGCCGATGGGTTTGGAGTAGATCTCACATGTAATGTTGGTGGTGGGATATCGGGTGGTTCCCCCAGTGGTGGCTCCGTGTTCTCTGGGAGTAGGGATATCTTTGGTAACTTGGGAACATATGAGAGCTTTGCTTTTGGCGAGTCAGATGATGGGAATTCCATACTTTGGGCATCAGGAGATGCGGTGCCCAGGCCGCAGTTTTCGTTCCTAGAGGGAATGCACAGAAAGTACATGAGACCCCTATTCGTAGGTTTCAAAGGCATGAATGCCATGGCCAGTCGAGGGGGGTATAACTGCTATGATCCAAGGATGGTTTTGCTAGGTTACCCGGGATGCGCTGGGATGGGACCCTACCTGGGAAAGGTTGCACCAGCAGGAGTACCGATGGGAGATCGCCTTCACCCAAGTCAAAAGAGGGAGACATTTGTTGGAGAAACAAGAGATACCCTCAGAAGAGAGTTATACAGATTAATAGGGCCGATGGGACAATCTGTCGGTTCCCCCTTTGGTGAAATATAACTGGGTGTCGTTGGTCAATGGATACAAAGCCACCAGAGGGACTTTCGATGTATGGAGGAGATTCAGACCCTCGTGAGTTCATTCAGACCTTCCCAAGTTTGATGAATTTGAGGGATTTTGATGAGAAGATAAATTGTAATGTTGAGTCAGTATTACTAGAAGAAGAAGTTCACGAAGACATTGGCGGAGTTGTACCAGACGACGCGAAAGTCAGGAATATCAACAACATCATTCTACCATAGATACATGGATGAGAGTCTGGGAGTGGTTGAAGGGACATAAAATGAGGTGATTCAGGGGTACTTGATAGGGATGGAAGATTTGGAGCTGTACAAAAGGTTGACAACAAAAATACCCAAGACCCTCCAAGAATTTCAATAGATAGTAGATCAATACTCGAAGGTGGAGGAGGAGACCAGGAGCAAAAGGGAAGGAATGATGGTTAAACATTCGAAGCCTGCCGATAGGGGGAAGAGGAAGATGGATCCTTTGAGGGGGAGGTTTGACAAATATGTGGCCATACAACGATCCCAAGCAGAGATTTGGAATATTCATAGGGGAGTTTTTTGCGCACCCCCACCTTTGAATAGGTCGAATGAAGCTGTGGCAAGAAGGAGGGCTAATAACAAGTTTTATGATCACCACAAAGACTTTGGCCATTATACAAATTATTGTGCTCATCTCAGGTGGAGATTGAGATATGTGAAAATGAGGGACTCCTAAGAGAGGCTAATTATCAACCAAACCCTCGAGAGGGGTCGATAAGGCATAGAATTGAGTGTGGATATCGTGGACCATTCAGGAGGAAAACCCCACCCCCACCATGAGTTGACCGATCCCCCCTACCAGTTCAACGGGAGCCACAGCAAGAGCCTTATCAAAACCAACCAGCAGGAAATCCCCAGAACAAGGAGTTGTCCGTTCATATGGTAATTAACATTATAAATGGAGTTACCAGTGAAGGATCTTCGAACACTGTGATGAAGGCTGAGTCCATGCATACACCTGAAGGGAAGCCCTCCCATAAGATGTTTAAATATGAGGAGACCATAACATTTTCTGAGGCGGACGCAGTTCCTTATCAGACCCCACGTGCGGACCCAATGGTGATTTCAGCAGTGATCGAGACCTCATTGATTAAAAGGGTTTTCGTGGATGATGGAAGTGGGGTGGAAATCATGTTTGTAAATTGTTTCGATCAACTGGACATTGGTCGAGGTAATTTGAATAGATCCTTATGCCCATTGTCAGGATTTACAAGAAAAACATTCACACCCCTTGGCGGAGATTATTCTTCAAGTCAGAGTGGCAGATGGAGACAAGGGGGTAACAATGTGCTGCAACTTTGCAATTATTGATGCATATTCCCCTTATAACGTGATACTCATGAGATCTTGGATGTACCAGGCTCGAGCTGTGTGATCACCCTACCACTTGATGATGAAATTCCCAACGAATAAGGGGTAGCTTACATTCGAGGAGATCAGATTGTAGCAAAAAGCTGCAACTTGTCGGCGGTAAAAGGAGCAAAGAAGGGAGATGTTGCATAGATACATGGAGAAATAGGTCCAGTTGATACGAAATAGATCCCAGTTCAAGATTTGGGTTTTGTTGGCGTGGGTAAAATGATGACAAATGAGATAAGGGGTCGATTGCAAGTTTTTCTTGATGAATACTTGGATGTGTTTTCTTGGAACACTGCGAGCTTAGTAGGGGTGGTGCTAACGGAGCTAACTTTCCATAGGTTGAATATCGATCCTTTGATAAGGCCTATTAAGAAAAAGTGGAGAATGTTTGCACCAGAAAGAGTTGAGGCGATACGATTGGAAGTGGAGAAACTTCTCAAAGTTGATGTTATCGAGAAGGTATTCTATTTGAAATGGCTTGCTAACCCAGTGATGGTTCCAAAACATAATGGTGATTGGCGTATGCGTATTGACTTCACTGATTTGAACAATTGTTGTCCCAAAGATAGTTATCCACTGCCTTCGATAGATAGGCTCGTGGAGGCGATAGCAGGATACCAAGTTTTAACCTTTTTAATGCACATAAGGGCTATCACCAGATACCAATAGTGGAGGAGGATAAGGCGAAGACTTCGTCCATAATGGAGAATGGTACTTTTTGTTACAAAAAGATGTTGTTTGGCTTAAAGAACGCAGAGGCAACTTACCAAAGGCTCGTTGACAAGTTGTTCTTGAAATCAGATTGGAAGGAACTTGGAAGTATACGTGAATGATATGGTAGTGAAGAGCAGAAGTTATGAAAATTTCTTGGAAGACCTAAGAGAGACGTTCGTTGAGTTAAGAAGAGTCAATTTAAAGTTGAAATGCGAAGTGCGTCATTAGAGTGGGAGCTGTTAAGTTTCTGGGTTTTATGGTATCTGAACGGGGGATCAATGTGAACCCTGAGAAGGTGGAAGCTTTGATGAACAAGAAAAGCCCAAGATCGGTAAAAGAAGTCAAGAAGTTAACGGGATGCCTAGCTGCTTTGAGTCAATTCTTATCGAAGGGAGGAATAAAGCATCTTGCTTTCTTCGATGTATTGAGAAGGGCCTTTCTTCGTAACATCGAAGGAACATCTTCAAGACTTGCCAACTTGGGTAAAACCTGATCCAGGGGAGGTCCTTTATCTTTACATATCAACTTCGACCTTGGCAGTCTGTGTAGTTTTGATCAAGGTGAAAGAGAGATAGTGACATCCTATATGCTTTGTTAGTCAGCCTTTGCAGGGTCCTAAAATGCGGTATACTTCCCCAGAGAGGTTAATTCTAGCATTGGTCCATGCTGCTCGTAGACTACACCCCTATTTTCAGGGTCACGCCATAGTTATCCTAAAAGGTTTACCAATCAGGCAAGTGCTCCTTAAACCTGAAATCTCGGGAAGAATGATGAAATGGGCTATGGAAATGGGCAAGCATGATATCTAGTTTCAACCAAAGACTGCGATTAAGGGTCAAGACCTCACTGATTTAACTGTGGAAACAACGGAAGTGATCGAATTAGAAGAAGACATAGCAAAGGAGTCTTCGTCAAAGTTGTTTGTTGATGGGTCCTTTCATACAAGAGGCAGTGGGGCTAGAGTGTTGCTTGCCATTCACAATGGTAAAGACTACCCCTACGCATTACACTTCAAATTTCAGGCCACCAACAATGAAGCTGCATACACGGGGCTCGTTTAGCTAGGCAGATAAAAGTGGAAAGCATGGATGCGTTCAGTGACTCACAGATTGTGGTCCAGTAGGTTAAATGAGAGTATGAAGCCAAAGAGCTCAGCCTGCAGTGATACTTGGAGTTGATCAAACCCATGCAATTTTGATCGTTCACCCTGACGTAAATACCTCAAGAGAAAAACCATAAGGCAAATGCCCTCAGCTAGCTAGCTTCTTTGAACCTGGGGGGGGTTGTCTAAGACAAATCCCATTTGAAGAATTGAGCAGTCAGAGCATTGAGGAGAAAAGTGTAATGATAGTTGAGTAGGCAGCTTCTTGGATGGCCCCTATTTTCAAGTATTTGCAAGAGGGTTTTCTTCCCCTTGAACCTACCCAAGCAAGAAAGCTTCACCTAATGGTGTCTAGGTACGTAATACAGGATGGCCACTTATATCGTAGGGGTTACTTACAGCTCTTAGTATTATTCATTGCTCCTAGTGATGCAAATTATTTGATCAGGGAAGTCCATGAAGGAATATGTGGCAGGTATCAGGGGGCTCGTTCGGTGTCCAGGGGGATGATCCTTGCATGGTATTTTTGGCCAACTATGTTCAAGGATACAAAAAAGCATATCCAAGCTTGTTCTTAGTGGCACAAACATGCACCCATGATACATGTGCCCCAAACGAAGATGATTAACATACACAGTACTTGGACTTTCGATAAGTGGGGGATTGATTTGGTGGGACCATTTCCAGAAGCACCAGGTAGGCTCAAATACCTTCTGGTGGCTGTGGATTATTTCTCTGAATGGGTCGAGGCTGAGCCATTGGCCAATATAAAAGGGAAGTCAGTGATATCGTATGGATGGAAAAATAGTATACATCGATTTAGACTTCCAAGGACCGTTGTGTCTGACAATGGTATGCAGTTCGATAATGATCCTTTCAAAAGTTGGTGTGAGGAGTTCAAGATTCAGTTAAAGTTAACGGCAATGTACCATCCACAAGCTAACAGGCAGGTCAAAGTTACTAATCTCACCCTCGTTAATGGAATCAAGTAGAGACTTGAAAGAGCGGCTGGAAATTTGGTCAACGAACTCTTGAGCATTTTATGGTCATATCGGACAACCCCCTCAAGGGCTACTAACGATACACCATACAACCTGGTTTACAACACCGAGGTTGTCATTCCCGTAGAAGTCATTTTACCAAGCCCTGAGATAGGGTCAAATATTGAACAGGAGAACAATGACAATCGACGATTGGACTTGGACTTAGTAGAAGAAACAAGGATATTGGCTGGCGTTCGAGAAGCCAATGTGAAAGAACATTTCAAGCAACACCATGATCGGAGGGTACGCAAGGTGCAGTTTAGTAAGGGTGACTTGGTCATGTAGAGTAATGAGAAGAGCAAACAATTACCAGAAGGAAAGGTGGCCCCAACTGGGACGGTCCGAACAGAGTGTTGGAAGCACACCCTGGTGGGAGTTAGTCTTAGAAAAGTTAGATGGAACAAGAGTACCTCGGCGGTGGAATGTAGCCAACCTTTTTTGTTATCATCATTTGAGTTGTACGCCCTTGTGGCATAAACAATTACATGAATCAAAGAAGAGTTCCTTGAATGAAGTTGCTCGTCCTTACACATTTACATGTGTCGACAGGGCCAGGTTCGATAATCTCCCCACTTTGAAATGAACGGGTAGAGAAAATTTGCTTACGTCGATAAGTCCAAGTTTGATATTTCCTTGCATAGAAAAGACCAAGTTGAATAAGCTTGCCTGTGTCGACAAGACCGGGTTCAATAATATCCCCGCATCAAAATGACCGGGTCGAGCAAATTCACTGGCGTTGATAAGGCCGAGTTCGATATTTCATTGCATAAAAAAAACCAAGTTGAATACATTTGCCGGTGCCGACAAGGCTAGGTTTGATAATCTTCCTGCGTCAAAATAACCGGGTCAAAAAAATTTTCTTGTGCCCATAATGCCAAGTTCGATATTTCTTTGCATCGAAAAGATCAAGTTAAATACATTCGCCTGTACCGACAAGGCCAGGTTTGATAATCTCCCTGCATGGAAATTACTGGGTCGAGTAATAGACAAGGACAAATACCCTTGCGCCGATAAGGCCAAGTTCGATAAACCTCCTTGCGTCAAAAGGACCAAGTTGAGTACATTTGCTTGAACCGATTTCAGCCCAGATTTGATAGTTTCCCCACGTCAAAATGACCGGTTCGGCCATATATACTTGTGCCGATAAGGCCATTTCCCCATGCCATGCTACTAGTTTGAGTGTATTCGTTTGTGCCAATAATTCTAAAATTGACCTGTGCTCATAATAAGACAATAGCATTCGCCGAGACTACTCGATACTACAATGATAATAGCAGTAGCAAGAAATTTATTTTTCAAATTTTGAAGATATTAAATTCGATGATACACCTAAGAATACAACTATGACCGGTATATTTTTTGGGTTTGATTCCCATTGTCGTCTCAAACAAATAATTAGCTTCGCCTTCGGTGGCCTGGGGGCTCGAGGGACACGCTTTTAATGTGGAATCAAGTCCCCAGAATGCAAAACTTTCCCATCATGGATTTGAACGGGACTCTCGATAGTCCCGTAGTCAACAATCATAGCAGGGAGTACTAGTGCCCACAGATGGTCCCTTGGCTTTTCACTTTGGAAGACGAACGTTCGCAGCAACTGGTTTGCCTGGAAGTAATTGGGCTTTAGGAATATGTTTGTTAGGAAGCAGCATCTTGGTTCGAGCACTCACAACGGCGAAAGGATTTTTAGTTGCAGTGCTTCCACAATGCTTCTTTGAGGTTCCAGTGTTCTTGTGAACTAGGCAGATATTAAAATGAACCCAAACAAGCCAGTCATGAATGGCATCAAATACTGTAATATGGTCAGGATGCCTGTCTAAGCCCTGCTTCGTCATGGACATCTCAATCTCACAGAGAAATATGGGAATGTCTCTAATAAGACCCAAGTCAAGACATTCTTGCAATAGACCATATGCTCGAAGACTTTCAGAATATGCCGATATGGTAGAGCTTTGCTCGAACACTTGACTCTACAGCTGGGAGTTGGGATATCTCTGCTTTGAGAATAGAATTCCTTTGAGTCAGCTCGTTGGCTTGAGTCTTGTACTTTGTGACCTCTTCTAAACAATGATCAATGTCGTTTCCTTTGCTTGTGGCATGATATAACCTAGCTTCAGTAAGACAATATGCTAGGATGGGATACTCTTTCATCATTTCATGAAGAACTTCCTGATGTCCCATCTCGTTGGCATCACAGGATTCTTCAACGGCAGCAAGGACCACAACAGCCTTGCTGGAGACGTTCCTCTTTGACTTCTCTAGGAGTTTCTGGATCAAAAGGTGGATGCTGTTGTTCCAGGACTGTAACACCCAGTTTACGGAAGTTAAATCCCAAGTAAGCTATTTTACTACGTTACAAGTCTCTGATAATGCGACATTGGTTAAAGTCAGCTATTGCTTAGTTATCTTCAACTCTTTTTGCAAGAATGAACACACACACACTACGATAAAATTTAGGAAAAAAGAGTAGTTGTAATCTCGAAAGCAAGTCCATTTGTTCATTAAAAACGAGTACAACCAAGAAAGGAAAATTCAAACATTAGTTTGAGCTAAGCTACTTTTCTCAGTAGTGGCCTCGTTATTATTACCATGAGTGGTCGAGCGACCCTTCTTGCTCTTCGAAGAGCCAGTTGGTTGCAGGTTCTCTATAGCTTTGCCCGGGTTCTTAGGGCCAATTTCTTGAAGTTCCTCCGTAGTGAAGAACCTATTTAACTCCCGGATAAACTCGAGCAGCTGGAAAGGAAAGTCTCCATCGCTGGCCTTATCCCATCAAGACTGAACCTCCTGCTCGGCCTTGTCATCAACCAGCTTTCAGAGCCCCTTAGTATGTTCAGGAGGGAGAAGAGTAATCAAATTCTCTACCAATTCATTCATGCCCAATTTCTTCAAAATATAAGATAGATGAAAAGGTTGTACAACTCATTAGAACCCATCAATTTCTTGGCAGAACGCACAAGCAGCAGGGCATGTTGGCTCTCCGGCTGACTCTTCTTCAGTTTCCCTTTTTCCCTGAGCTTTCTTCGATCCTCGCTCAAAATATTGGCCTTTGATTAGAGCTCTGCGCGCTCTTTTTGGAGCTTGGTGCGCTCCTTCTTAACTACCTCAATGACCACTTTAAGTGGGCCCTTGAGCATAGAGGGCACGCATGCCAAGAAGATGCCGTCAAAATGCATGCTAGACTCGAGAGCCGCAGCAACCTGTAGAGGAAGCATTAGACGAGCCCAACAAATGAAAGATAACTGAATGAAAGTCACCAGTACTCACAAAAGGCTCATCTCCAATCTCTCCAAGGAACCCGAATGACTTCGATAAGTCCAGACTGTCAAACGTATATGCTCCCCCACGGAGCTCCTGGAACTTCCCCTTCTTGGCCCATTCGTCGAAGATTTGTACATTTTCGGCCTCTGGGGTAACTCTCATCGAGAATTTGGTGGCTTGCATTGTATCGATGAAAGTCTGTGTCTTGAGGTTGTCAAGGATGCTCATACCTACCATAGCAACGAATATGTTAAAAACATTGATAATATAATTAGGATAAGTGAAATCAAAATTTTGAGCCCAAATACCTTTGGGGGCTTCTTGAACAGCCATCCCCATAACTTCCACATAATCATCCTGTGACTAGCAGGGACCTTCCGCAATTATGTTTTGACAGCTTTCAGGATGAATGGTAAAGTTGGGAGCTAGAGAGTTAGATTGGTTGGGGTTTCGATGGGTTTCCAAGGTGTAGATATCTTTGTACAGCCACTCGGGCCAAATGAAGTATTTCGTTCCTTGCCACTTCACCTCGGGACGGTAGAGCTTGGTGTCTAAGGGCTCAAGTCCTCTCAAAAGCACCACATATTTGTGCAAGTGATCGGGGATCAAGTGTTTGACCCATTTTTGGACCTCCACGTCTACCTTGGGATTCCATTGGGGGGTTCGATAATCCCCTGGGTAGTCAAAAGTAAACATTTTCTGTTGCCGTCCATTGTTATTAGAGAGGGGGATGATGAACCAATCGTCAGCAGTCTTGTTGGTCAAGGTGAATGTACTTCGAACACCTCTGTTAGAGCGCAGCGTGTATAACGTTCGAAATAGTTTGTAATGAGGAACAACCTTGAAATCCTTACACTGAACCATGAAAACCATCACTATAACGGTCACAATAGGGTGAAACTGACCCAAGTTGATATGGAACTTCTCCATTAAGTCCGTTAAGAGGGATGGGAAGGGGAAACATATGCCAGAACAAAAGTGATGGTCATAAGTGATCGACTTTCCAACAGGTAAAGTCGAAGGGGATTCGTGTTCTTCTAAAACCCGAAATTTAGCATCCAAGGGAATCCATTGGTACAGGGAAATCTCATCAATAATCTTCCCCACTTTATTAAGAATTACATATTCAGAGTCTGAATCTTCCTCACTTGATGGTTCGGGTGAATGGTGCTTTTGCACGATGAATTTCCTTTTAGAAGGGGCGTAAAAAATCCTTCTCGCCTCATTAACCCTAGGAGGTTCTTCAGGGCGGGGGGATCAATTGATCGCCTAAATGGCCCCAAACCTTACTTACAGATGGGGCCCCAGTCTCTCCTTCAATACCTACAACATGATGGCCGAATTCTACAAAATTGGTCCCTGAACTCATCACCGGATTGGCTAAGTTGGGCGGAGTCCCAACGGGATTGAAAGTACTATGCGCTAGAAGAGATTCTAGTTCCTTTGATAGGGTTCTCTCTGAGGAACCTCCCCGAGATCCTATCTGACTCCTAGAATCAGTGGGGAGGGGGATTTGGGGAAAGATTGAGGGGAGGGGATGTTGGCAAACAATGAATCGAGATTGAAAGAGGAGGAATCCATGGCAATAGAGAACTTACTCGTGGGAATAGAGAGGGAAACAGGAACCGAGAAGAGTTGGAAGTGGAGAAGAGGTCTTGGTGGGTATGATTCTACCTGCAAGCAAAAAAAAGAGTTAAATGGAGAATGTGATGGGGTGAAAGATAATAAAAGGGAGAGAGAAACGACGGTTGAATAATGATAATTGCATAGAAAGGAGAGAATTCTGACACATCATGGAAAGTGAGAAAAGAAATGCCCATCACGCGCTTGGTTTTCCCGCTCCACCTTATCCACACGTAAATCCTAGAATTCAAAAGGACATAAGAAAAAATAGAAGACTATCTAGAGAATACCCAAGTGTTCAGACACTATCGAACCCTCGTTGCAACTCACAACATTAATCTTAACCAAGATGAAGTTCGATAAGGCGGTTCGTTAACTCGGCTTTGATAGCAGATCACTTGGCTTTTCTGGGGCTCTTGCTGGAGAATGAGTTGGGTTTCCGACCTAACGACCTAGCCCACCATAGGGCTGGGTCAAGGAACCTTAGTGGGCTTCTTGATAAAGGACCAAAAGGAGGTAACCCTAATTAGGTTTAGAAAGGTGTAAATAGAAAGGTATGTCATTACTTTTAGATTATTCACTGTTCATCCATTGACGGCCATTAACTGACTTTGGTATCAGAGCTTCTCCCCCTGGATACTTCCGAGGTTTATTTTGCAAGTTACAGGTTATTGCTAGCGGGTCTGGGTTGAGCTTTCAGATCGGTTCGCTCACATATACATCACAAGGAAAGGAGAGCTGCTCTGCGTGTAAGGAAAATGAGTAGGGGAAGAAAATAACTTTATTGTAGGAAAGAGGATTAAAACACAAAGGAAGGAAAAGGAATTACGATGGTGAGCAAGGAAGGGAAGTTTATATATTATTGCAATATTCATTACACAACTTATTACATGATGGTTCAAAATTGAACCGTCGTCCTTTGAATTTGACATCCAAAATGAATGGTTCCGATTTCATAACCTACATTAGAAAGGGATTTTAGTAATTTTATACGGCATTGCCGTCTAACGGAGACGTTAATGGCCATTGTTACATTAGTGTTCCTTAATTTGAAGCAACCAACTCGGCACGTGTAGTACTTATTGCTCTGACATATTTCAATTTTACATTAATGAAATCTCCTTTGTGGTTTCTAACAACGAGGGAAATAAAATCTATGTTGTTCAATTTTTGAAAACTTGCATGTACATTTATCTTCCATAACGAGGTTTTCCAGTAAACTAGGTTTACTTTTCCTTTTCTTACAGCCTTAAAATAGTATATTAAGTCTCTTTCAATTCATGATTATACCAACTATATTTCATCATCTAAAGGTTTGGCCATTGTTACTTCATAACCAATTTTGGTAAATTGGTTTATTAGTCCATATTTCTTTTTTTCCCTAAAAATATACTCCCTCTATCTCAGCAAAAATGACGGAATTGCTTTTGACTCGCTCTTTTATACAACCAAATATGACAGGAAATAATTGTGAAAAAGTAGGGGTATTTTGAAAAATAAATTATCCCAGTATGAAAGTTGTTAAATCTAAAGAGGGCATTGTGAGAATTTTACATCACATTCTTTACAATTTTGGGTGGTTTTCAATTATGTCATTTTTGTTGGGATGGACAAAAACAGAAATTGTGCCATTTTGTTGGGACAAAGGAGTGTTTATTTTTATTTATCCACGGGTACAAGAGGGTTGTGAGGGATGTTGGTGTTTTATGAAACACAAAGCTATTTAAGTATAACTGGATTTGAGTAATTGTAAATTCAGGATGTTAAAACAAGTTTGGTGGTGCGGAGTACACACTTGTATAAACTATCTACGAGTTTACAGGTTCATTGGATAAGGATAAATGTGTGTGTGATGACTAATGACTTGTCCTAGAATGAGGAAATGTTGTGTCTTTTCACGACAATGATGAGGTATTGTGTCTTTTCACGACAATGATGAAGTGTTTTGTCTTTTCACGAAAATGTTTCCTATATATACATGTGTATACATGCGTGGTAGATACACAAAACACAAACAAAAAAATGAATATTTCTTATTTTCCTAAACATACTCAGCGACCAAAAACACAGGTACTCAAAAGTATTCTCCTAATTCAAGCCTAAAACAGGAGAGATTCTCGATTGTTTTATCCTCGAAGGGAATTCGTGTAACCCAAGGCTGTAATAGGGTCGAATTACTCTTTAAGGAAAGCATGTTCAACCCGACTCATGTCGATATCCAAGAAATTTTATTCCACAGTCATCCAAGTGTGATTTCACATTCCATTGGAATGCAGTATTACAGCAATCTACCTCAACAATCTTAAAGAGTAATTTTTTATAGCATTGGATGATAAGTTGGGTGGTTCGACCGTGAAAGATTGCGTACGAAGGATGCGATGGTGCACCATATGCAATGGTGTGCAACATATGCAGATGTGCATGCATTGATGGATTCGGTGGTACGAAGAAGCTTATGTGTGGTTTGGATCTAATCCATTTAACATGACTTTTGGATTCACGTGAAATGCAGTTTGATCCCTACAAAGGTTAGAATCCAATGTATATATACTTATGAATTGATAAATGAGTGATATATAGTACATTGTGAAAATATATACATGCATGTTAAATCAGTTTTTTACTGATAATATGGGATTAACTATCCTTATAAATTGAATAATAAGGATGTGAATATTTTTTATAAATGAATTGCATGGTAATAATATTTTGAAAACATGCATGGAAATATATTATAGTTGCAGCAAAAAGTTGCAAATTTAATTTTATATCTGGATGTGAAATTGTGTTATACACTGGTTTCAATCTCTTAATTAACTTGATATTTTATAGCAATGGCACCCACATATATGCATTAATACTTACATATTGATGATCATGTAGTATTAATTTCGTGTGTTAAAAATATATCCAGGCTCAATCCACGTAAAATGTTCGGATTATTTGAATACAATTATGTTAATGCAATATATGCTTCATGTTGAAATAAATTAATTTTATCACTGAAATTTGGTTGTTCTTGTGAATTATTATGTAAGATGTTTGAAAAATTATTTAATTGATAAAGATTACAATCGATTAAGTTAATGCTCGGGTATGGTTTATTTTGAATGATTAAATATCATTCTGTTTTGAACTCAATTTGATGTCATGTTAATATGCAATCTGTATGGACTTTGTTCTATTTGACCAATGTGTATCGAGGAGAATTGGATTAATCTAACCATTGTCATGTTTAATTGCAAGGTACTGTGATGAATGTTTGGTGTATGAAAGTACTTGCTATGATGCTTGAAAAACTTAAGAAAGCCTAATATGATTAATTAACTATGCATGCAGAAATAAAGTATTGGCTGTTTGTGGCACATATTTACGTTTGGAGAATGCGTGATATATTGTTTCAACTCTAGGCTTTACATAAAAAAAATCGTACACATTTTGTGAATACAATTTGAATATTAGTTTTTACGAATGAAATTCTGGACAATTATCTATTTACGTAAATTTGGCAATTTTGTGTTGCACAAATGAAGCCTATTGGCTCAATGAACATAATTTTGGTTATTATCGTATAACCAGGAGAAATATGAATGGGTTTTGATTCTAAGAATCATAACGATAAATTTGAAGTACGAGTTGGTGTAACTCTGCAATAATGAACTATTAGTTCTTCGTAATAGAATGATGATTTTGAGAAAATCTAATTCTGTTGAACTATAAAATAGTTTGTGAAACCTTTGATCCTAGGAAATCCTAGAAGAATTTTCTTTATAAACCATACTTGAATTAGGAGTGTTCAATATCCTCTCAATTCAAAGAATGAAAATTTTAATTGGTATAACTCAATTGACAATATTTGTGGAGAAGAAGAATCAAGAGACATGAAAGAGATAAGTACTTTTATTCATAAGTTTTTAATTTCAATTTTAAAATATTGGTGCATGATAAGATGTTTTGTGATATTGTTCATGCATGATTGATGTAAACTGGTGGTAAAGAGGCAGAACGGTTACGAAATTCGGTATATGAAGTTCTGTTATGGCCTAAGCTGATAGATGGCTAAGGCTTATACTGAAGTGTTTAATGGAAAATTTAAACTCTTGGGTGCTAGGCATAGCTTGAATCGTGAGTTAATAACTCATGTGTCATTTTAGTTTGATTTTGTTTGATATCTACACAATCTAGCGAAACACTTGACTAAGTGACTAGTTAGGGACTTGATAAACAAGTCAGTGATTGGGATGAGTTTAAAGCATATTTAAATCTTTGATAATGGCATACCCAATTTTGCTATGATACGGCGTTAGAGTAAAATTTAATGTGGAATGCCTATTGTTTGAGATTGAAACATATGATTTCATATCCCAAAGGTTATATGTTTGGACTTGCATGGAAGTTAGGTTGAAGTTTTAACTTCTTAATGGATCCTTTGATAAAGTACATTTGCAGGTGTACGATTAAGGAGATTCACCTATATGAAGTGTGAAGTGTAGCCGCTTCAATAAGCCCAGGCTTGGCTTTGCATGCACTCATGAATGGATATGGACACATGGCTTATATAGTGTCAAGTTTAAGCTTTTGAGTTGTATTTGAACTTGTGTGTGGATTATCTTCAAGTGTTCAAATGGGTTGAATGGTTCAATCTTTAGAGACACCCCGATTCTCGAATATTTTGAATGTGTAGTTCACTAAGGTGAAAATTCAATCTTCAAAACATTTTCATTTTTGCACTTGTTTGGTTTGGTTGTTGGATTTTTCAAATCAAGGATAAAACATAAATGGGGGAGGATTGTTGGTGTTTTATGAAATACAAAGTTATTTAAGTATAATTGGATTCAGGTATTTGTAAACTCGGGATGTTAAAACAAGTTTGGTGGAACGAAGTGCACACTTGTATAAACTATCTACGAGTTTACAAGTTCATTGGATAATGATTAATGTGTTGGTAATGACTAATGACTTGTCCTAGAATGAGGAAATGTTGTGTCTTTTCAAGACAATGATGAAGTGTTGTGTCTTTTCAAGACAATGTTTCCTATATATACATGCGTATTCATCCATGGTAGATACACAGAACACTAACAATAAAACTGATTATATCTTATTTTCCTAGACATACTCAGTGACCAAAAACACAAGTACTCAAAAGTATTCTCCTGATTCAAGCCTGAAACAGGAGGAATTCTCGATTGCTTTATCCTCGAAGGGAATTCATGTAACCCAAGGCTGTAATAGGGTCGAATTACTCTTTAAGGAAAGCCTGTTCAACGCGACTCATATCGATATCCAAGAAATTTTATACCATAACCATCCAAGCGTGATTTCACATTCCATTTGAATGCAGTATTACAGCAATCTACCTCAACTTGAATTACAACATAATCATAATTCTGTGAAATTTTAAAAATCCCTTATATGTTGAGTAAAAAACATGTTATTTCCCATATATAATATGAAAAGACGTGCCATGGTCCAGCTCGTCCAAAGCATCACATAAAATAGAATTTTAAGTAATATTAAATCTTACCGATTTCAAGATATCATCAAAAGGTACAAATGTTCATCAACCTCCAAGCAAATATAGATATTTTAGTTGGAATTATTTATTTCCATACCTTATTTAGAGATGTAACGCTGGAACTACTTGTTCTGACTGATTGGTATGCTGTTTTAATAGTGAAGATTCAATTGGTGGTTGATCCTCTTCGTAGTTTGTAGCTTATGTTTCCTGTAATAGTAAAATTGTATTGGTAGCCAAATGCGTCTCCAACTTGGCTATACGTGCATTTATTGTTGATATAAAAGTGGCAAAAGAAATCTCTTTAAATGGTAACTCAATGTTTTCTGACCAAATGTATAAGAGGACACATATTCCTAACTAGTTGGCATTCCATAAATTACAATCACCCTATACATAAATCATTTGTGAATGATTATTTGCAAATTCTGTAACAAACTCTCTATCATATCTATTTTTATATTTATATGAGGTGTTACCTTATGATCGGGATTTTTTTTTATTAATTTTCATTTTCGCCATAATTTACATTTAAATGAACCCATAATTGAATTCAAATCAATGATTCCTAAACCAGGTTCATTAGTTGCCATGCAAAAATTTTCCCACGATTTCCATCTCCTTTACTTACCATATTTAGTTGAGCCCAACACTACTGAATGCAACCCCCCACGCACCCCCCCCCCCCCAAGGCACTGGTTGCGGGGGGTTATGGCATTGGTCGTTCATGCCTCCTATCAATCGATGTCTAAGTAGGGTGGTAATGAAACGTAGTTACTATGGAATCGGTTATAAAAATTGGTGTTGAAAGTTAGATAATACAACACCTGTATTTGTTATGTCGATGATGAATTATGAGTCCTTGTTAATGATCACCGGTACCTGTACATCACCGATTACTAACATAAATTGGTGCCTAAAATCTGATAAATTACAAAAACTAACACCGGGTTGGTTTTTGTTTTCTGGTGATGTTGCTTTGGAGATAGATGTCTAAGCACCCGTTGTATTATTGGTAAAACTGGTGCTTATTTATTTTAAAGTTGCTATATTGTTTTGAATTATTCCCGGCCTTCCTGAAATTGAAACCCGGGTAAAGTAATATTGATTCCCAGCAACAATATTTGAAAATGTAAGAATCTTAAGTGGAAAAAAAGCAAGCAATCCACATGATACAACTTCATAGAAAATGTGAAATTGTGTCCCTATCAAATACACTAGGTCCACTGAAGTCTTGTGTATGTGACGTTTATCTCCTAGCCATTGTACGCTCCTCTTTCCGGGGGAAATATCTGTTGTGCACAAAATAACTACGATTTGTCAAACAAAACAATTTGAAATGTCAAAATAATGCAACATTTAAACACCAGGAAACATGGTGTGTATACCTATGTTTTAACAATGTATTTAACATTAACATTGATTTAATGTTAAACACATGATGTTAAATAGTTAATGATAAACACACCATGTCTACTTGGTTCTCATACACTAAAAAATCTCCACATTTGAAATTGTGGAGTTCTACAGATGTCATAGCACCGTTTCATAATGGAAGAAGCATTACTTAAGTAAAGGGCACTACATGAATAGAAAGCAACCAATGCAGTGCCATTTAACAAAATCTTCTTCCGTTAAGCTTATTGACAATAACAATTAGTGTAGAAAAACATTTAAAATGTCGAAACAAAGTAATTTTACAGCACCAACGAAACATGACATGTATAAACAAACCAAGTGAAACACGTCATGTTTACTTGGCGCTGATAGACTGAAACATCTCCACAGTTTAAACATCAAATTCAAATCATCAAAACATGTAAAATGACATGTAAACCAGTGTTGATGCAACATCCGTTAAGTTTGTCCACAATACAATTTGGCACTGAAAACCATTTAAAATGTTGAAATGAAGCAGTTTTACAGCACCAAGGAAACATGGCGTGTACAAACAAACCATGTCAAACACTTCATGTTTTCCAGGTGCTGATAGATTGTAACATCTCCACAGTTTAAACATGAACTTGAACTCATCAAAACAAGTTAACCTTAAATAAATGCTTCTTTCGCTAAGCACAGTTTGTGATGTGAAAAGATTTAAAATGTCAAAATGTTGCAGCATTTAAGCACCGAGGAAAATGACGTGTATACCTATTGTTTAAACTATGTATTTAACATTTACAACGATTTAACGTTAAACACACCATGTTCAACAGATAAACACACCAAGTTCTACGGTGCTCATATACTACAAATTCTTCACGGTTTAAACATGAACTTGAAAAGGATTTAAAATATAGAAATGTTGCAGCATTTAAGCACCAAGGCTTTTGGTATGTATACCTATAGTTTAGATAGATCAACACACCAAAATCCTCGGTGATCATATACTACAAATTCTCCAAAATTTAAATTTTGAAGTTGTACAGATGTTACAACACTTTTTGTAACGGAAGAAGTATTACATAGTTAGAGGGCAATACATAAATCGAAGTCAACTAATGATTATTCATTAAAATTTTTGAAATGAAGCAACTTTACAGGATCGAGGAAACATGGAGTGTTTAAAGAAACCATGTCAAATACTCCAGGTTTCTTCGGCGTTGTTAGCCTGCAATATCTCAACATTTTAAACTTCAACCAGAAATCATCAGAACACGGGAAAAAACTGGCAAGCCTTAATCTAGTTTGTCATGCATTCAAAACATTGTACTTGTTCAATGTAGTAAAACTAAAACACAAACACATCAACATCCCCCAATAAACTCTACCACATTACTTACAGGAAAAACCTTCAAAGTCGTACATAGTTAAATAGAAAATCACAGTTTTTACCACAGGGTACAGATACTACAATTTATATCCCATAGTACAAATCTACATTTATATCACAGTGTATATCACAGTTTACCAAAATGTTCAACATTATACAAATTCTAATTATCACAAACCCCTAAACATGACACAATCATCTATACATCACAGGTGCTCCACAAATTATTTCATAGTCAAAAAAATCAAACCATACACAAGAAACTTTATATATGTGTGTGTGTGTGTGTGTGTGTGTGTGTGTGTGTGTGATACACTTTCAATTTCATCACAAAATGCAGAAAACATTGTACAACCCAAAAAAGTCCAAAAATGAAAAAAAAAAAACCCCACACACCCTTTGAAAGACAACATGATTGAAAATCCAACACACCCATCAAAACAGAAAAAAGAAAAGAATGAAATATAAAAAAATAACGACCTAGACAAAAAATCTAACACAAAAAAAACAATATCATAAGTACATGAATGGAGCGGTGGCAGGAGGAAGAAGGCGGTTACGGAGGGAGGGGGGCAAGGTGGTGTCGGTAATGGTTGGATGATTAGAAGGAGCCGGCAGCGGGTAGTGGAGATAAAGAAGGCGGTTATGGAGGGAGTGGGCGGCGGCGTTAAGGGAGAGTTGGTGGAGTAGGAGAATGAGAGGATGAGAGGCAAATGAGGGAGTGAGTAGCTTTAATGTTTCAAATTTGGTTTATATAGATAATTTTTGAAGGGTTCAGATGAAATCAACATATAGAATTCAAGGGTTCAGATTAAGCCTAGATGAGATTTTCATTAATGACGGGAACCGGTGCTGAAGATTACAAAAACTGGTGCTAACTATTGATCAATGCAGCTTCTTAACGTTGCCTTGTAGTTAAATTTTTTTTCAACCCGAGAGCAGACATATAATTTTTTGTCTAACAATGGAGCACTGGTTGTTAGTCCGATGCTAGAAATGTAAATCGGTGCTAATATATGGTTAAAGCAGCTGCTTGATGCTAGATGGGTATTAATTTTTTCTTACAACCCAAGAGCAAACATGTAATTTTTTTCTAAATATGGAGCATCGGGATTCAGACTGATGCTACAACTAAGAACCAATGTTGAAATGTTGTTAAAGCAGCTGCTTGATGTTGATTAATCCCAATGCACTGAAGAATGATAGACCGGATTCTGTAACTGGTATTGATGGTATAGGCAAACCGGTGCTAAATATTAACATACAGAATATTGACTTTCCTGCCAAAAATTGACCAATTTTTCTTGTGAGGTACATCCAAAATAACTTAGTACCGGTTAATCAACACTTATAACCGGTGCTGATTTGCTGTACAACTATTTCTAAATATACATTTGAAGTTCCTATCAAGGGAGAGAGTTTTTCCATTGTTTTTTATACCCCCATTGGGCCCAAAAATTTTCAATTCAACACTCAATAGACCCCGTGTTTCAAGATTGTGTCCAATGGATACCAGCAAACCCTACGATCGGAACTTTGTTGAAATAATACTGTTGCCCAAAACTTAAATTCAACTCCTTGTTGGTGGCCAAATAACACCACATTGTGTATTATTTGGTTAATATATGTTTTTAAAAAATGTTATGTTTTATTAGAATTTGGTAAAACGCTAGTATATGTGCTAGAGTATCTGACTATAGATGTCCTAGAAGTTAGGAAGTCCTAAAGGGAAGTTTTCTTTGTTATTTATTGACACCAAATATTGAATATTTTTCTGAATCATTCAAGGAATTCCCTTTTGGGTCCAACAGTGTAGGATTGCATCCAAGCATAATTGAATTTTGAGGTCCGAGTGAAGTTTTTGTCTTTTACGCCTAGGTCCCTCCAACATTCTTAGAATTGTCGAAACACAAATTGGCAATTCAATAGTGCAATTGACTATTGTATGATCATAACTACATGATTACGTCTTCATTGGGTAAAGGAACATCATTAAAACTGATCATACAGAACAAATGCTACTTTTTCATTAATTGCAGTATTGCCCAAAACTAAGTTTCACCTTGAGCATTTATTTGAAACACTTGATTCTTGTTTTTAATTCCTAAATATATGAATTATGTCCAATGGAATATTTGAATGTATAAATTTCAAAGAAGTAATGCATGTCCTAGACTAAATTGTGCAAAAAGGTTTGGAAATATTAACGGAAAATCATGTTTCTTTAATATCACACGAATAATGTAAAAGAATGATAATCCCCGAAGTAGTGGATAATAACTATATTTCATCTGAAAAATAACTAACTGTTTCAAGCCGTAGTAAATATAATAATCACTTCAAAAACAATAGTATTATAAGGACAATGAAGATTAAAAATCATGAATAATATCTAGCACACGGCTCTTCATCCAACATGTGCATCTTCAGAGCTCGTCCCAACGTCTCTCTCCCCAACGCCCGGGTCTGGATATGTAGGAAAAGGTCCAGCTGCTTTCATTGCACCCGGGAACTGGTATTGAAATATCTTACCCATGTGATCACACCAGGACCTTTGATATTGTGATTTCATCAGCAAACTTTGTACACCCACCTCCAACGCCATGACTCTAGATTCCACAGTAGAACCAACAATGTCGAAAGGGAATTTGAAGAAAGTGCCTGCTATAATCTTACCCATTGGACCCCCGTATATGTTGTACGGATAGTGGGGGATACCTGCTTTTGTGCACAGTTTGGAGATTAGGTTGCAGAAATCGTAACAACATGTTCTCTCTGTACCATGTCTCAACTCGTTCACTATTTGCTTACCCAAATTCCATCAAAGTTTTTTAATGGCGTACAGATGTCTCAACCTCATACTATGAACCTCATTGTTCACTGTAACGGGGTCAATTCTGGATGCTACAAAGTGGTACCATCCATTCATCTCGGGAGTCAGTAGCTTCTTTGCAATTTATTTCCAATCTGGTTTAATAATAGACTCGACATCAGTTTCCTCCCTAGTTACCATCCTCACAATTTCCCATCCAATAGGATCGTTAAAATCCTAAACATCATCGGTGTAGTAGTGGAATTCAAGAAATTCATCCTCCTGGGGAGGAACATTTGGCAACTCGTACAACTCCTATATGGATTCTGCAGTTAATTTCACCATTATCCCATGACAAAACGCTTCAGTCCACCTTCCATCACATCGAAATTAGCATAGAAAAGCATAGAACTCACTCACTATGCTGAGGTTGAACATTGAAGGCGTGTCACACAATTTCTCCCACCCAAGTGCCCGGATTGTTTCTTCAAAAGGGGGAGCATTTTTTATTCCTCTCTCCGGAAAATGTCGCCTTTATTTGTAGGTTTGTGCCATTAATTTTTCCTGCTTCAAAATGAACCTCTTCTCCTGTTGTTCAACATTGTATTGCACCTCTGGAGAGAAAGGGGATGCATCACGTGTCCTCTTGTAGGGAGTTTTGGGTGCCATATCCTACAATGTCAAATAAGGCATTTCAACAAACACCTTCCAACAACCAAAAAAACATATACAATACTTACTCTCTTAAACATCAACATAACCTCAATGTGACCCAATAAAAAATAATCTATAAATAAATGTTGTTATTACACATTAACTCTATGTACATGATTGCAATATCAAATAGGTTGGAGAGCAAAGTGAACAAACATTGAAAAAAGTTGCAACTTTTCCAAAAACTTTGAGTTCATGATTAATAATCTAGTTCAATATAGTAGAAATGTTTGAAATAGAACACACCTCAATCCTTCACAAAGTTTGGGAGTATGAACCAGTGGGGAAGATGGGTTAGTTTTCCTCGACAAAGTTTGGAAAATGAATAGCAGCTGCGCGTGGATCTGTAGAAAATACAGTACTTAAATTTACTAACACCAGTAAGAAGCTTAAAAACCGGAGCTATACTAAGTCAAAGTAGCGGCTTGTGGCCACGTTGAATTATTTTTTCAGAGTTTTCTCCCAACCCAAGAACAAACTTGAAAAATAAATTCTAAGGGTCCAGCATCGGTTCAATAACCGGTGACCGGTGTTGTTAACAAAAAAGCAACTCCTTACTGGTCCTTGCATTGTTTTATTAAAATCAATTTCTTAACCGAGAGCTAATCCTAGAAATTTTGTCTAAGTACCTAGCATCGGTTTCCAGACCGATGCTGAAATTACAACAACTGGTGCTAATAGTGGAACAGAGCACATACTCTGTTTTCAACCTTCAACAAATATTACTATTAAGAGCACGGGTTCATGATAATTGGCGCTATCATTTATGTATGGCACCGGTTTATACAAACTTGGTACTGTTTATCATGTATTGCACCAGCTTTCAGCACCGATTTCTATAAAACATGTGCTGGAAAAATATTTCAGCACTGGTTTGAGAGGCCACCAGGTTAGCGACCAGTGACATAGTACATATTTTCCAGAAGTGCAATGCGGATTGGATCTATTTTACAATGTGTTTGGTAGGTTTAAGAACATCAAAGTTATGAATAGTTAAAGAATGCAAGCAGTGGTTTATTAGAGTTAATCATCCAGCTGAACTCAACTTTCTTTTTTAATTTTTTTTAGAATTATCTATTTATCTTTTCCAGTCAGATCTGAAATGCGCATGCTTAATCCTACCAATGAAGATGAGGGTACTTAGATAGGTGAAAGGTAATTGGGGATCCCTGAAGTATTTTT
Organism: Rubia yunnanensis; assembly: GCA_037428765.1. Classification (NCBI taxonomy): domain Eukaryota; kingdom Viridiplantae; phylum Streptophyta; class Magnoliopsida; order Gentianales; family Rubiaceae; genus Rubia; species Rubia yunnanensis. The sequence continues at coordinate 74,638,423 of CM075067.1, forward strand.
TGGATCCTACAATGAGTTATGTTTTTTCCTTAGGATTCATAAAGACACCACTTTCATTGAAATTAATTATTTTCCCTCATGTTGCTTCATAGGCCAGGAATAATATTTTTAGAATAATTTATTCTCGTCCTACTAAATATTTTGGTGTCATCTGCATACATTAAGTGTGTAGTTACTGCATGTATGGTGACAAGGTAGGATTGTATGTATCCCAAGCATGACATTTTCTAAAAAGACCTCGAGAATAACTCTGTGATTATGCCATATACAAAAAAGACTAAATTATTTTTTTAATCCCCCTACAAAGTATCTTATACCATGTTTTGGTCCCCGTTTGCAAATTAACCATTAGACAGTATCCCACAAATTTAGAACAATATTTTTGGTCCCCAAAGGTGTTTTTCAGGGAAAGTCAACGGTAAAATTGGTCAAAATAATCAAAATGACTATTATACCCCTGAGTTTAAAAAATAAAAATAAAAATTGTTCTCTTTGTCACATCTTCTTTGTCGCCGCCGTCGTTGCTGGAATCTGGAAGAAAACTATTCATGTTTGCCATTGGAAGAAGAGGTGGTGAGAGGCGGCGCCTCCGAAGAAACCGACAGTAACGGACACCAAGAAGCCCATGGAACCACCTGATTCTCCCCGTCTTCTTCCTCCTCCTCATCAGAGCTTGCCGAGGACGAATCAGTATCAGCATCATCCTTATCCTCATCATCACCGCCATCCACGCCGGATTGTTGCAGCTCTCGAAACAGCCCTCACAAACGGAGATATTGTGGTTGAGCTTGGTGCCGGAGGCTTTCCACGGCATCAGAGATTGGAAAGTGTTGCAGAGGAGCGTTCTTGAATGCTTCGCCACCAGAAAGTTGAAACTGTAAACCTTCTCGTCGCAGTCTTAGCACAGTCGTGCGTCGTCGGAATCGCAGAACATCCTCACCGAAGAACGGCGACACAACTCGTAGCTCCTCTCTATCTTCACAGACAAAGAAGACGCGAAGAAGACTCTGCACACAAAGAAGACTCTGCGGCAGTGGCGGCAGACGAAGTGTGGATGAATATGGTTTTTAATTAGGAAGCGAAGGAAAACCATTTAAAGAAAATGGTTAAAATTAGGAATTTTAAAGAAAATTTTTAAAATTAGGAATTTTAATTGAAAATGTTTTTTAATTAGTAAAATTACCATTATACCCTTGACTACATCGGAAAACCATTTAGTCTTCCCTGAAAACCACCTCTGGGTACCAAAATATATTGTTTTGAATTTGTGGGGTACTGTCTAAGGGTTGATTTGAAAAATGGGATCAAAACATGGTATAAGATAATTTGTAGGAGACTAAAAAAATAATTTAGTCTACAAAAAAAATTAACAGTGAGTCTCCCTGTTTAATGACTCTAGAGGGCTTAAAGAAGCCCATTAGAGTTCCATATAGTAGAATTTAGAACCATGCAGGTGCTATATTAGCCCTAATGTACCTAACAAATATGTCATGGAAGCCAAACTTTAGTAGCATCAAGATGAACTCATCCATTTATTTATTTTTTAGTTTAAGACTTTTCAATTTATCTTTTCCAATAAATGTCTGAAATAAGTATGCTTAATCCTTCCAATGAAAATGAGGCTACCTAGATAGGTGAAAGGTAATTGGGGATCCTTGAAGTTTTTTTTAGATCCTAAGGTGAGTTGTTGTTTCCTTAGGATTTATAAAGACACCACTTTCATTGAAAGTAATTTTTTTTCCCTTATGTTACTTCATGGGTCAGGAAGAATTTTCTGAAGTCATTATTCCTATCCTAGTACAAATTGTAGTGTCATCCACATACATTAAGTGTGTAGTGTTGACTGCATGTTTAGTGACAAGGTAGAATTGTATGTATCCCAAACGTGACATTTTCATAAGTGGCCTCAAGAAAGAATCTGTAATTATGTTATATTTTAAAAAAATAGTGAGAGTGGGTCTCCATATTTGATGCCTCTAGGTGGCTTAAAGAAGCCCAATGGAGTTCCATATAGTAGAATACATAACCATGCAGCTGCTATATGTCATGGAAACCAAACTTTAGTAGCATCAAGTTAATGAAGGAATGTGATATCCCATTGAAAGATTTTGCATATTCAACCTAATGTACCGAACTAATATGTCATGGAGTATCTAATTTCATACTATATTCATACCTCCATTTTGCCTATTTTAAAAAGTAACAATCTCCTGCATTTGTAGGATATATTCTTAAATACCCCCTCTGTGCTAAGAATGCACTTTTCTTAGGTGATATGATTTTATTCTTTTAAAAGAAATTAGGTGATGTTTATTAATTTTTTAAACCTTTCCAATACTACTTTTATGAATATTTTAGTAACAAATTTGGAAAGGCTAATCGGCTTGAAGTCCACAAAAGAACCTGGGGTTCATTTTTTGGGGATGGATGTACTCTAAGCAGTGAATATAAATAGGAATATTATCCCCTTCTGAAAACTCATTTACTTCTAATGAAAAATAATCTTTATGGTTTTCCATATTCTAGTATAGAATGCCCTTGAATAACCATCTGATTATGGGGCATTGTATCTATATAATGCGAAAACAACAATTTTAAATTCATCCAATTTTCAGTTGTTTATTAGAGATTCATTCTTAGGTTTTGTTATTAAACTCATAATTTCTTATATAAGAAGTCATTTATGTATGTTCCATATTTATCTATGATAGGTTTTGTGAGTAGTTCTTTATAGAACTCTTCACATTTATGGCTAATGAGTTGAACATTAGATAACCAATCCCCTCTCTATTCTGGATTTTACTAATGTTCATCTTAGCTATTATATCCTTAAATGATTTATAAAAATAATTCAGTGTTTGGATCCCCTTATTTTAACCATTTAACTCTTACCTTTTGTTTTTAGAAAAAGGTTGTGTTTTTTCATGGATCTTAGCATTAAAGTATGTTTATAAAACTCGATTTTGTCTATTTTAGTTGTACTAGTCTCATATTTCATTTTCATTGGTTCATTCCTCTTCAAATTATTTTAGGTATGATGGTTGTCCCCAAAAAGATATTCTTTCGGTTTTTATTATTTCCTTAAGTATTTTAAGTTTTAGGGTAAAGACGCGCATTAGAGTACCTTGAATTGATTTCAGCCACTCCCTGTAAACTAATTCTATGAATTCAGTTCTATTTAGCCACGTTTCCATGTTTATGTTATAACTTATTGATTATGTTGTATAAAAAAGTGAGAGTGGGTCTCCTTGTTTAATGCCTATAGTGGGCTTAAAGAAGCCTATTGGAGTTCCATATATTAGAATACAAAGCCATGCGGCCACTATATTAGACATAATGTACCTAATTAATATGTTATGGAAGTTTGCATATATAATTGCCGCAAACAGAGGTTAATAAAAAAATTAAGAGCAAGTCAGAGGCATCAAGTTAAAGAAGTTAATAAAGTTCCACTTCCCTTGCGGTGAAGCTGCTATTTCTCTAATGAATGTACCTGCAAACTTTCTTACTATCACAACTACTGAACTCAAATCTAGAGTATAAATAAATGATGCATCGAGGTTCTGATTATATCATATTATAGAGGGGTTTCCATGTAGTAACAGACATCGACTTTTTCCTCTAATCTTAAATAAGGGAAAAATTCATGCTTTGGTCTATCGTTTGTCATTCTGCGTGGATAATATGCTGGGATTAACTGTTAAACTAAGTTTACAATTATCCATCACTCCCCTGATTAAAATGGAAGGTTTACAGTTTTCAAAAGTTGTTTTGTTCTCTTTTTTCCAAACCTCCCAACAAACATAAATAGGCACAAAGTTCACCATCATGTCTTAACCTTGGATGTGAAAACAAAATTAAAGTACAATGAAAGTCTATCATATATGGTTAAGAATTGGTAGTGATATAGTCTTAAAGTTTATTCATCCATTTCCATAAACACACAGTTATGTGACATGAATAAATTTCTATGTTGAATCTACATCTTGACATAATGGAAACTTTGATGGTAAATTCATTCCAGTCCTCATCAACACATTGTCAAATGGCAATGAGTTATTCATAGTCATCCAAATTAAGACAAACAATTTTTGGGGGATTTTGTGGTGTCATACCTTTTTCAATGAAGGTGGTTCAATACTTCTGTTCCTGATACTGCAGAAACCAGATTTAACTTGCCTGATTCTTCAGGTAGCCAAATGAGAGTATAAGTTACAAAATTTAAGAGAAAGTTTCCTCGTATTACCTACATGTTGTGAGTTAGGGGAAAATGGTGTATAGTGCAATAACTGACTTCTCAGTTGAAGGATCAAAGTAAATGTTAGCTCAGGATATGGTTTTTCATCTCTATTCAATTTACCTTTAAAGATTCCTGACCTCGTCCAGTTTGATACCCAAAAATTATTGCCCTCATTCCTAATTTGACTGAAGACAAAGTTTATGCGGTATGGTGTATCTTTTAGTATCTCTACCATGTTTCTGAATTTTCATGTGAGTCTAGCAGAGATCACATGAATTCAGTCCACAGAGTCCAACTTTTTATCATCTTTCACTATATTTTAAAGAATCAACTATTGTTTGAATATCTTTTTTATTCCTAAACTGTTCTCGTGTACGAGATAGCAGACACTCTTCCAATTTTCCAGTGTTTTTAGGGCCTCTCTCAATGTCCCCCCCGATTAAATTTTGCACCAATGCATGGAAGTTTCTTAACCACGTTGTTTGTAGGTGTCGTAACGGCCTAATTGTACTGGGGAATAGCTAGTAAGACGTGTTTAATTAAAATAAGCCTACCCGCAAGTGGCAACCACCTGTTTTTCCAGTCTACAAGCTTAGAGTATAATTTTTCCATTTTCTAGTTATAATGTGTATTCTTCTTCCTATCTTTGCAGATTTCTACACTAAGGTATTTTATGGGTAAATTTCTAAATTCATTTCCGCTATCCTCCTAATCTCTTTCATTTTCTAACTGCTTAAAATACCAAACAATGTCGAGCTTTTGTTCAAAATCATTTTCTGACCAGTTACATTCTGTAAGTTTAATGAACTCCATAAGATTTCAAAGTGATTTTTTGGTACCTTTAATAAAGATCATTGTGTTGTCAACAACTAAAAATTGCATGATTTGCTTTGTTCTTCTAAGTACTTTGAATAGAGTTAGAGCTCCATTTTGGAATCGAGATTTGATTCCCCTTATGAAAAATTCTATGACAAAATTAAAAAGAAAATGGTGACAGCGAGTCACCTTGTCTCAACCCTTTATGATAACAAAGAACCAAGTTGCATTCAAATTAGACATGAATATTTCCAAAAGATGTCTATGAAAGCCTAATCTTAGCAACAATCAATTTAAAATTCCCCCGGGAAACCATGTCAAAGCCTTTCATCATATAAAGGTTAATGATTAAATTCAGTGCTTCAGCTTTCTTATCTATAATCCTAAATGCTTTCTTCATTAGGAGAATGTTTTCAGGTATATACCCATTTGCTTAAAAGGTCTATTGTTCTTTTGGTATGATTCCAACCATGAGAAGTTTCAATCTCTCAACTAAGTATTTTGTCATAATTTTATTCCAAAAATAAGAGAAACTTATAGATATGAAGTATGAGAATTTATTTAGGAATTTATTTTTGGGACAAGTGTTATGATAGGTGTAACAATGATTAGGAAAGTTTTATAGCCTCACATGTGCCATATTGTAAAAATAACCCCAAAATTAACCCTAACAACTTTACATAGTGAAAATATAAGCCTAAAGACTATATAATAGTATTGACTGACCATTTTTTGCCATTGACCGACCATTTTTGGCCATTGACCGACCAAAAATGACCAAATACAAAATTTTGAAGGACAAAAAATACCCTATGACCACCACCTTCCACGGCCACCAAGACCAACACCTCCGGCCACCCACATCCCGCCACAAGCATCCAGTTCACAACCTCCTAGCCACCACCCACACCCTTCCTCACCACCACTACCACCACCTCCCGCCACCACGACCACTACCTCCAACTACCAACAACCAACCCCAACCTTCAGCGCCACCATGAACACCACCCCTGGCCACTACAAACACCACATCCAGTCGCTCGATCAATGTGAACATGGGCTCATAGCCACCCCATGTCACCATGAACACCACTCATACCGCTCGATCGACGTAGACATGGGCAGGGCTGGAACCAGGGGGCTAGGGTGCTGGTGCCACCCCTAGGATCTGGTGGCTCAGGATTTAGGACTAGAAGCTACAGAGAGCCACCAGACTCTACCCCCCCCCGGAAAGGTAGAAGCGCCCCTTTTCATGATGTTTTGAAGAAGATAACCGCTCACATCAGATTTTTATTTTGTTTTCTCACTAAACAAAATGACATCGTTTTGCTATAAGTGAAATGATGTCATTTTGTTTGCATAAAGGCAAAACAAAGGATGGCCAATTGGGCTGAAACCCAATTGGCCCAAATATAACAAACCCCAAATCAGAGAAACCATACCTTTCTCCGGAGAAATTGCACATTAGAATCAGACTTCTCATCTTCGCATATTTTCCACTTCTATTGTGACACCATTTATCCGCTCCACCGTGATGAGAACGATGATGTCCATCGCTACAATGCCGTTCGTCCGCCCGTGTCTCCGCCCTCAGCCAGCGATTGCGCTCCGGTCGTCCGAGCTAAATCAAGGTATGTGAATTACGAGGAACTGGGACTGTTGTCGCCTTGGAACTTTAAAGTGTGAATTGAATATGCCAATTTTCTTGTGTTGAATAGCATATTACTAATTTCTCGTGTAGTGTAGAAACATGAATATGTGGACTATGTGTGAAGCATATTTTCACGTTCGTGTTTGTGTTATTGTGTAACTTGTGTTGAATTTGTTGAAGAGGGAATATTTTTCATGTTAACTTGAATCTGTAGCCAATTTATGATTGAATCAATTATAGTAATAATTTAATTTGACATATTTTTCTTATCTGATGTCAAGTTGGTTATGGATAAAATTCCTAATTCGAAGTAGTAGGTCATCTATGTTTAAGAGACCGAGGGAACCAAATGAAGAAAGAATTAATGAAGAGGGTAGTAGTCAAAAGCATTCTTGAGTTGAGTTCAATTCGGATGATGTTATAAATGATTCCAGCAAACGTAAACCTATTAAGGATTTTGATGTTTCTATTAGAGATCAAGTGATGAGAGAATCTATGTTAAAAGGTCCTTGCCAACTTAAGGGTCATTCTTTTCCAAAGACAAAGTCTGGAAATGACTATAGATGCTTTCAAGATTCTTGGTTTGAAAATTTTGATTGGTTGGAGTATAGTTGATGTGTCCATTTTAGATGGTTATTTTAGGCTTTTTAGGATTAGGTTTTGTGCAATTTTGTGCTCTACATGTGGCATTTTGCCTTGAAATCATCTAAGGAGGGATAAAGGCGGCTTTGACGTTTTTATCACTTTTTAGATGATTTTGTGTGACAAGGTGATTTGTTTGAATACTTTGAAGATTTGAAGACTTTGAAGATTTATCTTTGAAGATTTGAAGATTTGAAGACCTTTACATTTGAGCTTTGTGAAGATTTGAAGAAGTGAAGAGATGAAGAAAGGAGAGCAAAGCAACGGATGAATGATGATCCGGGGTTCTCAGAATTTTCCGAGAAGAATCAGCCTTCAAGAGTGGCACCATTGGATTCCTCTTCTCGATCACTATAAAATCGACTACAAGAACTCCCGAAACGGATCAACGGTTCACCCGGAGGAAGCAAAACAAAACAGGACTGCAGTTTACTGATTTGGTCGCGACTCGCGACGACAGCTTAAAATCAGCCCTGCAGCAGCGTTTTCTCCCCTTTTTCTTCCCCCTATAAATACCTCTTCACCCCTTTTTCTCCACAGCTTTTGGCCCCTGTTTTGGGCCAAAACCCTAGCTTTTATCTTCTTGTTTTCTTAGTTTCTATGTCTTTTGTTGTTCTAGAGTAGTTTTTGTACTTGGGAGCAAGGATTGAAGCTTCCATTTCTATGTAGTAAGGAGCATTTATATCTATCTATTTGGTGTTTTTGCTATTGTGCTTTTATTGTGCTTTGAATGTTAATTGTTGATGCCATTGATGTTGTTGAAAGCTTGAATGAAATACTTGTATGAATTGCTAGCTAGGGTTTGGGGGATTTGGGTTAATTTCCCCCCTTTTCTTGTTAGGAATGTATGAGTATGATTTAGGGCTTTTGATTGTGTTGATGGATTGATAATGTGCTAGACGAATGTGATTGATGTCGAACTCTTCGTCATGTTCGTTTGTGTAGCAAACGAGAGAGTTATATGCTCTTGGATGAATGTGCGTTGCACGTTCATCCAATCTCGTGTAATTGCATGAATTGGTTAAATGCTTAGTCACGGTGTAGTGGTCATAAGCATTGCCAAGCTTGTTGGTTCTTCGTGATTAAATGCCACCAATGATACCTTGAGTCGTGGTCGCGACAACGGGAGTCATTGGTGAGGTTTGACGAGAGATGTCGAACTCACTCTCGCAAACTACGAACTAAGAAGGATAGGAGTTTAGTCTCCACAACAAGTAGTTGAAGTATTGAATAGATGGTTTTAACTCATCCTTGAAGCATTTGTTATTTAGCATTTGTGTATTCTTGATGGTGTGTTTCACTTCACTTGTGCCATGAGTTGCTTGAGCATAGGGAGTGCTTGTATGATTGAATTGGTTAGGTGTTAGGAACGTGATGAATTTCGTAGCTCCTTTGCATGAAAATCTATGAGCATGAGCTTAGAACTTCTTGTGATTTATGTGTTGTGATTCTTGCTAGATGGGTATGTTGATGTTGAGTCATGTAATGCTATATGATAGAATGAGTGAATGATTCAATGACCTACATTAGATTTGGAAGTGGATATCCATTGCCCCCAAGGATTTTTATCTTTGTAGTTTAAAACCCCTTTTCTTAGTTTTGTTTGATGATTAGCATAGTCACTTGACCTTGCTAGTTATCTTGTCTTTTTACTTTCGTAACTTAGGAAAACCAACCAACCAACCCCCCCCCCCCCCCATTTACTTGCTTTTATGTGTGTGTATATATTTTACCCTAGCCTAATATTAACCATTTTGTGCTTAGACGCTTAGGAAGATCCCTCTTCTCTTTGGACGACCCCGATTTGCCGCTATCTACCTAGTTGTAGAAAGTAAGCAAAAAGGGCTTATAAATTATCTTTTGCACGGAGGGCGCGACGACCGCCCGCCTGTCAATAGTGCATCAAAGGAGAATTTTTTTTTGTTTCTATCTCTTTAGAAATTCACATAAAGGATGTCGAGATAGAGAGGATGTATTTACTGTGAGTGGGGTTAACAACTAGAAGAAAAATCTTGAGATCTTTAAGAAACATGTTGGCGTAACGGGTAGTGCTCATAATGATGCAACTCAAAAAATTTATGCATTTAAGCATCAAGGACAAAGTATCCTCCATTCTTATCAGGAACATGGGTGTGAATCAAAGAATGCATATCATACGCGTTTGACAGTCGCTTTAGATATGACACGGTTCTTGCTAAATCAAGGTATGGTTTTTTCGTGGATTTGATGAAAGGTTGAATTCTCTTAATAAGGGCAATAATCTCGAATTGATTGAGTGGCATTGCAAGCAAAATGATGTTGTTGCTAAGACAGTAAATGAAAATAGCCATGGAAATTGCAAGCTCACATCTCTCAAAGTACAGAAGGAACTGTCAAGTGCTTATACTAGTGAGGTAAAAAATGTTATTGTTAGTGAAACTGAGTTAGTTATTTTTCTCTATTGGTTTATGAGGCTAGAGATGCATCAATAAAAGAGCAAATGAGGGTTGTTTTGAGATATGTCAACAAACAAGGATGCTTTCTTGAACATTTTCCTACTGTTGTGCATATGTGTTATACTTCGGCTATTCGTTTAAAAAGTGTTATTGATGAGTTGTTTGCAAAGCATAATTTATAACTGTCAAAGTTGAGATGTCATGGATATGATGGAGCCTCAAATATGCGAGGAGAGTATAATGGACTGAAAGGTTTGATATTGAAAGAAAACTCATCTGCAAGGTATGTCCATTGTTTTTCTCACCATCTTCAATTGGTTATTCTTGTTGTTGCTGATGATAGTGTGATTTTTCCATTTATCTTGGTATGATTGTGAATTTAGTTGGAGAAAAGTAAAAACATGCTTCATGATTTAAAACAGGCTATAATTGTAGAGGGATTGGAGAATGGAGATATTATGAATGGAAAGGGAAAAACTCAAGGGACCTGTTTGAGAAAGCCATGGGATACTCGTTGGGGGTCACACTACACTACTATTATTTATTTCATTACTATGTAGGAATCTATTTTGCAAGTGATTGAAAACGTCTACGATGATGGTGACTAAAATCTTAGTAAATCTTCAGCGATGGGTTTGCTTGAGCAAATGGAGAGTTATGAATTTGTTTTTGCAAGCTTTTAATTAAGCATTTGTTGGGAGTTGTAGATGCTTTGTCCCTTTCTTTGCAACAAAAGAATCAAAATATTGTGTTGGTTGTGAGTTTGATGAATACAATGAAGTTTAAGTTGCAACAATACAGAGAGAACGGTTGGGATGAGTTATTGAATGAAGCCAGTGCATTTTGAAATAACCATGACATCTCTTTAGTTAATATGGAAGATGAACGGAGAATTTGTGGTAATAGGAAACGACTTACGGAAATGCATATCAACGGTAATTACTTTCGTGTAGATATTTTTCTTCAAGTATTACTTTTTCTATTTACATACTTTATTTGATTTCATGTTATTTGATTTTTATTTTTTTCATTGCTACATGCTAACCTTTTATTATTTGAATACTAGGTTGTTGATAAGATGATTCATGAAATGAACAATTGGTTTCCGGAAGCAAACACAGAGTTACTCACTTGTATGGCTTGCCTTGATCTAAGAGATTCATTTTCTATGTTTGATATTGGTAAGTTAGTTCGTCTTGTTGAACTATATCCAAGTAGCTTTTCTATAGAAAATCGTTCCCGGCTTCATCAACAACTTAGTACTTTCATTAAGAATGTACAACTTGATTATGAGTTTTTGGCTATTGAGGACTTCACAAGTCTTGCCCAAAATATGGTTCAAACAACCATGCATACAACTTTTCCACTGGTATATCATCTTATTGAGTTATCCTTAGTTCTACCAGTTGCAAATGCTTCTGTTGAACGCATTTTTAAGTCATTAAGAGATCCAAGACTGATTTACACAACAGAATGGGAGATGAATGAATGAATGATGTTATGACAGTGCATATTGAGAAAGCAATTTTTGTTAGGGTTGATAATGAACAAACTTTGGAACATTATCAGCAAATGTAACATCGTAAGATACAGTTTTCTCCGGTGGTTAGTATACTTCTAGCAACGCAAGTATTAGAAAGTAGTTTTTAATGAAGAGATTTGTCGTTCTTGTAAAAATCTAATCATTATGTAATCATATTATTATGTAAGTATTCTTCGTTAAAATATTGTTGTATTAAGCAATCAAAAACAATTTGCTTCTTTTTCAGCCCCCCTACAAAATGTCCTGGTTCCGCCACTGGATGCGGGTTCCTCCGTTCGATTGATCTGGATGCTAGCAACTACTCCCACCCCTCCAACGCTACCACGACCACAACCCCCGACCACCACAAACACCACCTCCTGCCGCTCTGTCGTTCTTTAGGTTCCCGAGTCTGGTCGGATTCTCTAAGGCGGCAGTTAGAGGGGGATTCAGGGGCGTGATTTGGTGGGTGGTGGAGGAAATGTATTTGCGGGTTTGGTGAAGGAGAGGAAAGGGTGATAGCAATTAGGGTTATAAAATTTTGGGGTCAAAATAGTAAATTATGTTTTTTTCTTTTTTTCTTTTTTTAGAGGGGTAAAATCAACTTTTCATCCAATTCCGGCCCAAATATGCCAGAAAGGATATATTTGCACATAAACTAACTATCTAGAGTCATATTTACACTTTCAATTATCAAAAGATTATATTTGCACTTTCAATTATCAAAAGCTTATATTTGCACTTATGTGAATTAGGTAGGGTTATATGTATACATATATATACATATATATATATATATACACATGCACTTTTCACTAATATGTATCATGTGTTCACGTTCAATTAGATTTTTACTTCTTTTTTTAAAAAAATTTACTTCTTCACACGTTTAATTTGTGGTATCATATGAATATGTTTCGACTAGTAAATATGTTAACGCAATAATCTCATCTTATCAATATTTTCATATTTTCATTTTTATAAGTACTGTAAATGCCAAAATTTGTATTTTCACCCACAAATGATCTCCTTGAGTCCAGCATGCTTCTGGGCCTGAAAAACAAGTAGGCAGGCACAGGGTCGTGCCTGCTCCGGTGCTCTGGTCAGCCATGGACCTTGTGTAGAGAGAATCTTAGGTGAATAGAAGTTTAGATTGTAACTTACTTTTTTCCCATGTGTACCCCCTTTTTAATGTGTTGGTGGCTAATCAGACGCATTCCGTACGTTAGGGCACATCAGCCACTTACTAAGCCCATTGCCTTCCTCTTGCCTTCTCATGCAGGCCGGGGGCCTTTTGCTATAATTGGGCTTTATGGCTCGTATGTTATCAAGTCACCCCAGCCCAAGACTCAGCAGACGGGGCTAAGTCTGAGGCTCTAGGCTGATATGCTTATCCTTGGCTTGTGAGAACATAAATTACCTGCTTGACATATTGCAGGTACCTTGTCTGGTTCCTGCTGGCTGTCAGTGAGCCTTTTTGGCTGAAAAGTAGGTATTTTTCTGATTTTGAATTATCTGGGCCATGTGCCTACAGTTTCATTCTAGATGGATTCTGACGGTTACGCTACCTGCTCAGATGTATGCCGTGTGTCCCTTTTCTCTTCCACTTCGACATGCAGGTCCTTAATTTTTGCCTCTTCTAGAGGCAGTTATTGATGTGTCCATTCTATGTGCATAATTTAGTGCTTTTGGGTCACTTTTGTGCTCTTTTATTATCAAGAGCTTTTTCTTACCTTGAAATTCTCTTAGGAGAGGTAAGAGAAACTTTATGCTCTTTTACCTCTTCCAAGTGGATTTTGCATGACAAAGGAAGAACACAAAGACTTGAAAACCAGAGGCTGTAGAACAGCATTTTTGAAGACTTTGAAGACTTGCTTCGAAGACGCAAAGACTTGAAAACCGGAGGCCGTCGAAGACCATCTTTGAAGACTTTGAAAACTTTCTTCAAAGAGTTGAAGACTTGGAAAATGAGAGGAATCATTGTGAAGATAAGTATTTACCACAAGAAGAAGAAAAGAAAACAAGGTTGAGTTCTGGCGCCCGTCACAAGTCGCGACCAACGGGTGGCCAGAATCTAACCTTATAATTTTTGTACTATAAATATCACTCTCTTTCCTCTCATTCACATCTTCTTCTTCTGCATTTTTTGGTACTATTCTTAACCATATTTTCTTCCATTTTCATCTTTGAATTCTCTTGCATTATGTGTTTAGCATTAATTAGTATGAACTCTTGTAGCTAAATCTAGTTCTTGGGAGCAATTGATTGAAACTTCCAAACTTATGTAGTAAGATTCTATGTTTGCTCATTTATGAACATTTATTGGAGAGCATTTAGTATGCCATTAATGTTGTGTTTTACCTCATTTATACCATGGGTTGTTTGAGTATATGAAATGTTTGTGAGATTGAAATGTTAGAGTGTTAGGAAAGTTGCAAATTTCTTAACTCATTTGATATGGAAATCCAAAAGCATGGTTTTAGAACTTCTTGTGTATAATGTGTGGTAATTCTTTCTAGATGAGTATGTTAATGTGGTCTGTTTTCATATTTGTCACATAGATGCAAGGAAAGGTTGAACCTTGAATGTTGTTTGTTCTAATTTTAACCTAATAAATTTTTTTTTGGTTAAATAACTATGTCTTTGGTAAACGACTCGTTGTTATCAAACCTATGGTCCTTTGGGTGAAATGCCATTGATGAAATACCCCTATGATGTTGTTTGTCTAGGGTGATCATCAATGAGGTTAGCAAATGGTCGTTGTTTGTCTTTGCAAACTACTCTTAAGGAGGAATGAATGTTGATCTTTGAATGAGAAGTGATAACATTCCCCATAGACAATAAATGTAATTGAATGAGTGAATGATTCAATGAGCTATATGAAGTTTGGAAGTGGAAGTCGATTACCCCCAAGGCTCCGTTAATTATCATTTACATCGTATCTTTAGTTGTATTGCATGATTATTATAGTTCTCTTGCTTTGCTAGTTGTTGTATTTCAATTTGATAACTTAGGATCAAAAACCAACCACCCCCTCCCCTTGTTTACGTGCGTTTATATGTATCTATGTATGTATATGGCTAGTATGTTTTCTTCTATATATGTTTAAACACTTGAAAAGATCCATCTTCTCGTGGACGATGCCGACTTGCCATTATCTACTTAATTGTAGAATAGGAAGCATTAGGGCTCAAAAGTATTAACTTTGAGAGGTACGGCGATGACCTCCTAGTTATAATCATGCTCTAACCGCTCTGCCTTCCAAGACATTTATTGAGCCTGTCTGGCTTCTTTCCTTTTTTTCCTTCATATTCCTACAGTCCCGACTTGCTTCCTTTTTTATCAATTTCTTTGCTCATTCCGCCTTCGCTTCGCCTCTACTCTGCCTCTCTCTCCAGTCTGCCCTTCATTTCCTCTCAGGTCTTTTCTTTCCTCTTATCTCTATCTTTTTTATTTCTATTGCCATGGTGTCGACGTTGGATCACCCTAAGGAAAACTACATGTGCTTGCCCGCCTGACCGGATTGGATCACCCTGTGTTTTCCCTTTGATCACCCTGTGCTTGCCTCCTCCGACAATCTGGTCAGCCATTGACCTTGCGTAGAGAGAATCGTAGGGAATACTAGTTTAGATTGTAAGTTACTTTTTTTCCATATGTGCCCCCTTGTTTTATGTGTTTTGGTGGTTGATGGGATGCCTTCTGTATGTCAGGTCCCATCAGCCACTTGCTAAGCCGTGGCCTTCCTCATGCCTTGTCATGCGGGCCTGGGGCCTTTGGCTGTTATTGGGCCTTATGGCCCATACGTTATCAAGTCCCCCCAGCCCAAGACTCAGCAAGTGGGGTCATGTCTGAGGCATGGGGCTGATATGCTTATCCTTGGCTTATGAGAGCTTAAATTTCCTGTCAGTGAGCCTTTTTGGTGGGAGAGTAGATAGTTTTCTGGTTTTGAATCGTCCAGGTCATGTGCCTGTGGTTTTATTCTAGGTGGATTCTGACGGTTAAGCTACCTGCTCAGATGTATGTTGCGTGTCTCTTTTCTCTTCCGCTTCCGCAAGCGGGTCCTTAATTTTTGCCTCTTCCCAAGGCAGTCATCATTGCACTCTAACTGCTCTGCCTCCCGAGGCATTTATTGAGCCTGTCTAACTAGTTTCCTTTTTTCCTTCAAATTCCTACTGACCTGACTTGCTTCCTTTTTTATAAATTTCTTTGATCATTCCGCCTTCGCTTTGCTTCCACTTTGTCTCTCTTTCCGGTCTGCCCTTCTTTTCCTCTCATGTACCTTTTCTTTTCTCTTCTCTCCATCTTTTTTATTTCTCCGGCCATGGTGTCGCTGATGGGTCTCCCTAAGGAAAATTCCTTCTATGATACCACTAACCTTGAGTTCCATTCTGTCTGCCGGGTGATCGGAGTGCCCTTCAATGTTGGTGAAATCACTTTTAATGATATTGACGACCACGTAGCTCTACCTAGCTACAACCAAATTGTGTTGGATACTCTCTCTAGCATGGTTGCGGTCTACATGGATACCTTAGAGCACTACTACCTTAGCTTCCCTTTGTCTCCTTTCTTCCAGACCATGCTGGCCAATTACGGGTTAAGCTTGACTGACCTGCCTTCCAACTCTGTCTGTCTCCTTCTCGGATTGGAAATTTCATGCCGCCTTCTTCATGTTGAACCTAGCATCTCCCTCTTCCGTGTTATTAGT
Organism: Rubia yunnanensis; assembly: GCA_037428765.1. NCBI lineage: Eukaryota > Viridiplantae > Streptophyta > Magnoliopsida > Gentianales > Rubiaceae > Rubia > Rubia yunnanensis. The sequence goes on from CM075067.1 coordinate 74,654,434, forward strand.
GAATCAGCTAGAATGCCATCAGTATGACTTTCCTTAAATTCAGGCAAGTAAACTGGCACTGGTTTTGAAGCGATCCCTGAGGAAATTACTGAAACCCCAATCTCCCAGTCTTCCGCCCAACCCGAAGGTGTTATCCTCATGGTGGTTCATGTCCTGGTGGTCCCCTTCTCACCTCCATTCGCCCGCGGCTCTTCCTCTCGTGTTAGCCTCATGTCTACTTCCTTGTGCGGTACTGCTGTTATGCTGAATTTTTCTCTCATGATTTCCCTGTCCCTCACTTCAATGCTTGGCTTCTGGAGAGATCCCTGAGCGTCACTGGCACCAGCTCTCTTTCTGATCGGTCTACTTTGGCAGTCATCGAGGTATGCTCATGGCTTGTTTTGCCTTTTGTTTTCTTTGATTTCTTTTTGTTGTTATGTTCATGCCTCTTATTTTTGTTTTGCCTATAGCATCTCTATGCTGCTCGGGCTATGCCGGGAGAACTATCTAACCTGCAGGCTGAGAACAGTGAGATGAAGCGTGGGCTTGACTCTCTAAAGGTCAAAGCTCAATGAATCGCCGAGGTGGAAGAGGATCTTAAGTTGGAATGGGGGTTACTGGTTCCCTGTAGGCCTCTTCAAACCGTGTCAAAACTAAGATCATTGAACTGGAAGCGTTCCGCCACTGGGCCTTCACTCGTGGCTTCCTATGCCTCTATTCTTGCATTGTGTGAAGCAATAGGGCCTCCCAGATGATAAGTGACACCCTATTGAAGGCCATCCATTTGTATTCCATGAATGAAGATGTAGATGAAGGGGTGTTGCGGGCTGTTCTTGGTGATACCTGTGTTCCCTTTTGTGAACATAGTTTCACTGAATACTTTGCTCAGCTGGATCCTAACATGACCTTAGCCGAGCTGGAGAAGTGGAACCCAGACAGCGCCTCTGCTGAGTCGGGTGAACACTCTGCCAGTGGTCCATGCCAGGTCATCAATGCTTGGAAACAGCCTGACTAGAAGGCTAACACTACATGTGGCGCTAACAGGGAGACGAGTGGTGAGGACAAAACTCAGGTTGTGGAGGGGGGTCAAGCTAGTGATGATGCTGCTAAACCTTGAAGGCTTTGTAATTTTATCTTTTTTCTGATGATGGTCTGTATTTCCCATGCTGAGGGATGAAACTTTTTTGTTCTTTCACTATTTTTTTCTTTGAACTTAACTCTTATTGGGTTGTGTATTCCCATGTCGGACTTGTGGGGTGATATCCTTCTCCCCTTTTTTTCTGAAATATTGTTGCATTGAACCCTTGTTTTCTGAAAACTTATTGCCTTGTCCAGGTCTGTGTAATCCACGCACATCCTCTGGCATTGGCTTTGTGATTCTCCCATTTTTGCCTGAAGATTGTCGTATTTTTGCGCCAATTCTAATGGTTGTTGCTGCTAGCATCCTGCTTCCCTTATTGGTTTTACTTTGATCATCTGACCTGTTTTTGTTGGTCATCGATTGCTAAAAGAAATGTGTCTTGCCGGAATGTTGACCTATTTTTGAACATTCCTTCTCTTTTTTATCGTTCCTGATTTGATCCTCTTAGATGTTGGGAAAAAAATTGTTACCGTCGAGGTTTGGTCCTTCCAGCTAAGCACTCCTAGATAGTATGCTTCTCGACTGTTGGGGTCAAGATTGTTGTTTACAACCGGGGCTAAAAAGCCTGACTGTAATTGTAAACCGACCTTACTGTCTGCCTGCTTTTAACTTAGCAATTTCCTTGGCTGTTTGAGCTAGGGTTGCCACTTTGAGTCATTTTTTGCCAGTTCTCCTTTGGTTCTGGTTGTGGCCAAAAGTATATCCTTTTGCCTACTTGTCCCTAACTTAGCAATTTCCCTGGCTGTAGCAACCAGGGATGCAACTTTGAGTCAGGGCTGGCTCGTTGTCTTTTGGCTCTAGCTATGGTTGAAGGTATATCATATTTCCTACTTGTCTCTGATTTAGGAGTTTTCCTGGCTATCAAAGCCAGGGCTGCAACTTTGAGTCAGGACCGACCCGTTTTCCTTCGGATTTGGCTGTGGCCAAAGGTATATCCTCTTGCCTACTTGTCCTTGACTTAGCGATTTCCCTGGTTGTCAGAGCCACGGCTGCAACTTTGAGTCAGGGCCGGCCCATTTTCCTTCGGCGCTGGTTGTGGCCAAGGGTATATCCCCTTTCCTACTTGTCCCTAACTTAGCAATTTCCCTGGCTATCGGAGCCAGGGTGGAAACGTTGAGGCAGGGCCAGCTTTTTTTTACGGCTTTGGCTATGGCCGATGTCGAATCTTTATGCCCTTTCCTAGTCCCTCCTTTCTTTCTTTTTGGAGTTAGCTTGTCATACACATTTTTTTGGCTACTTCGTTTCCTGCATTCAAAATTGGAAAAACATCAAAAAGGACAGCTAGGGTACATGTCGGGATTTCCTATGGGTCATGCCCCTTATGGGCTTACAAAAGACCACCCGGGGAATCGCCGACCTACCTATTCATAAAAATATCTATGTCTGCCTTCAGGCACCGCTTACATAATCATATTTTGCAACTATTTATGCATAGTACCTTCTAGGGTGGATGATGTTCCAGGTGCATGGGATTGGCCTACCGCCGAGTGTCTCTAGCATGTAAGCACATTTGCATAACATTTCGGTCACCTTGTATGGGTCTTCCCACTCTACATTCAGCTTCTTCTGTCCATGTACCATGCTTGCCTTGTATTTCCTCAGTGCAAAGTCCCCTGCCCTTAGGGTCCTGGGCATGGCTTTGCTATCATAGTGATGCTCCATAAATGACTTATATGCTGTCTCCTTAAGCGATGATCTTTCTCTGACTTCCTCCAGGTCTTCCAGGTTTTCCCTGATTACTTGGCTATTTTGTTCTTGATTTATTTGCTCGACTACCCTTCTATAGAGAACAGCAATTTCGGACGGGATGATAGCCTCTATCCCAAAGCACAGCCTATAAGGAGATTCCCCCATGGGTGTCCTGGGTGTGGTCATGTATGCCCAAGGCACACTTGCTAGTTCTTTTCCCATTCTCCTTTGGCCTGTCCCAGCGACCTTTTTAAGCCTTGCACAATCATTTTGTTTGTCACCTCTGTCTGCCTGTTTGCCTGGGGATGCGCTATTGACGTGAACTATTGCACTATGTTCAGGACAATGCACCGAGATTTGAAAGGCTCGTTGGCAAACTGCATCCCATTGTCGCTTACTATCACTCGTGGAATTCCAAACATGCACACTATATTCCTCAATGCAAAGTTCATGATCTTTCTTCATGTTACCTTCGCTACAGCCTCTGCTTCCACCCACTTTGTGAAGTAATATATTGCGACCACCAGAAAATTTTTCTTCCCTACTACCTCCGGGAAAGGTCCGGCGATGTCAATCCTCCATTTAGCAAAGGGCTAGGGAGATTTTATGCTAGTCATTTTCTCTGCATGGAGCCTCTCGATCCTGGTATGCTCCTAGCATCTATGACATGTCTTAACCAGGTTTTTCGCATATGCCCTCATTGTTGGCCAGTAATACCCTGCTCGCATAGCCCGTAGCGCAACTGTTCCTAGTCCCTGGTGGCTTCAGCAACACCCTTTGTGTATTTCGCGGAGTACCGTGTCTGCCAGCTCTGGCTCCGTGCATCTAAGCCATGGGTCTGTTTATCACCATTTGTAAGAAAAATCATTTCTCAAGGTGAACTGCAGAGCCCTCCTCTTGATCGTTCTTGCCTCCTTTTCCTCATACGTCAGGTACACTTGAAGAGGGGTCATCCAATTGGGTGCTGCATTATGTATCGCAGCCACCAGGCCCGTCTCTGCCAACCTACTTAATAACTCTTCGACCAACACCGACTTAGTCAAGTGTGCATGTGTGGAGGATGCCATCTTGCTAAGCACGTTGGCCCTTGTGTTCTGAGACCTTGGGACCCTGGTGATATTAAACTTCTCAAACCCAGATGCCAGGCTCCTAACCTTGTCTCTGTACTTAATCATGGTTGGCTCTCTGGCAGAGTACTGCCCGTTATACTGGTTAGCCACCAACATGGAGTCCGTATAGGCTTGTAGCTTCTTCGCTCCTAATTTCTTAACTATCTCCATGCCTGCTATCAGTGCCTCGTACTCAGCCTTGTTGTTTGACGTAAGGAACTTAAAACACAGGGTGTAGGTTGCATATACGCCCTCTGGGTCAGATATTACCAGGTTTTCCCCTGCATCTTCCACTCTAGATGCCCCGGCAACATACAGTTTCCTCACATTTGTTCATGTCAGACAATGAGAGTTTACCATTTTGCCCTGGCCTATTGATTTCTCTAGTGGTTTTGGTTTCTCTCCTTTGGGCATTTCAGCCAAAAAGTCTACCAGTACCTACCTCTTCATTATTTTTCTTGGGGCATATTCAATAGTGTTTTCTCCCAACTCCACTGCTCATTTCATTAGCCTCCCTGAGGCTTCTGGCTTAGTCAACATCGCCTTCAATGGTTGGTTGGTCAGTACTATCACAGGGTATGCTTCAAAGTACTGCCTGAGCCTCCTCGCAGAATGAACTATAGCCAGTGCTAATTTCTCCTGATCCGTGTACTTCTTCTCCGACCCCTGCAGGGCCCTGCTCACAAAATACACTGGTCGATGTATTCTTTTTTCCTCTCTCACTAGCGCCACACTGATTGTTTCCTCGCTGGTTGCCCCACACAAATGCAGGGTTTCCCCCTTCTTTGGGCTGGTCAGCGTGGGAAGATCCTTCAGGTAAGCTTTGAGCTCTTCAAATTCCCTTTCCTCGAGCTCTCCCCACTGTATTTCCCCTTTCTTATTCACACACCCGTTCAAGGTTTTGAAGAAAGAGAGTACTCTCTCTATTTCCCTGGACATAAAGCAGTTCATGGCTGCCAGTTCCCATTAAAGCTTTGTATCTCCTTCACCGTGCTGGGTGATTACATTTTCGAGATTCTTTTAACTTCCTTTTGGTTTGCCCTTATCCCTTCATTTGACACCATGTGGCCTAAAAACTTCCCTACCCCCACGCCAAACTGGCATTTGGCTGGGTTCAAATTCATTTATGTCACCCTAAAGTGCATTAGGGTTTCCTTAACATGCTCCAGGAAGGTCTCATACTGGCTGCTCTTTATGACCATGTTATCCACATATACCTCCAGGTTCCTTCTGATCTGCTTCTAGAAGATTTTATCCACTACCCTTTGATATGTGTCTCCAGCAATCTTCAAGCCAAATGGCATCATTCGGTAGCCAAAGGCTCCTTTCTTAGTAATATAAGCAGTTTTTCCTACATCGCTCTCTAGCATGGGGATTTGGTGATACCCCTTATATGCGTCAAGAAAACATTTAATTGGATAGTTGGTAAGAGCATCTACCTTTTGGTTTACGACTGGAAATGATTAGAAATCCTTGGGACAGGCCTTGTTCAGGTCTGTGTAATCCACGCACTTCCTCCAGCTGCCATCTGCTTTTCTTACCAACACGGGATTGGCCAACCAGGTCGGGCAGGGGGTAGGATCCCCGTTGCGACCAGCTGGCTTACCTCTTTGTTCACTGCTTTGTTTCTCTCCATGCAAAGCATCCTCCTTTCTACTTCACCGGCTTGTGATCTAGGTCTAGCTTCAGCTCGTGACAGCCCACACTTTTCTGGACACCCATCATATCCTCCAGTGTCCATGCGAATGCGTTCTTGTTCTCTTTTAAAACCCCTATTAGCTTCATTTTAACCTCAGGGGGGAGTGCTACGCCTACCTACACTGTCTAGTCTCCGTTTATCTTTGTTGTTTTCACCTCTGCGTCCAACTTCAATGGGTGACCCCCTCTCATTACCATCCTAACAGGTCGGGGTGGTTTCCTTGACTCTCCTGACTTGTGTCATAGTTTTCTGGCTTTCGTTTGTTAAGAGCAATAATGTGGCATTCCCTAGCTTTCTGCTAATCCTTTCTCACAGCTGTTATCCCCCCTTTTGTAGGGAATTTTAGAAGCATCTGCAGGGTCGACACAATCCCCTTCAGCAGGGCTAGGGCTGGTCTACCCAAAATCATGTTGTACAGGCTATTTGCTTTCACAACTATGAACTCCATGTCCACAGTCTTGCTCTTCTCTCCTTTGCCCACCATTACAGGGAGGTGTATGGTACCTTCCGACCATACTATTATGTTTGCAAAGTCCACCAGCAGGATCTCTGTAAGCTGCATCCTCCTCTTTGTTTTCAAATAACTTCTCAAAACAGCTCCAGTACATTATCTCTGCCGAGCTCCCATTGTCCAAGTACGCCAGGTGAATTCTTTTGTCCATCACCCTCACTGTTATCACCCCAACACATCCTCCCGATGGCCTCTCCGGTATAGGGTTACTGGAGTTAAACATTATTGCTTCGTTTGGCCCCAGCTTCCTATCTCCCGGCGTCGGCTGCAGAGTATGCCAGTAGCGAGCCTTTCGTTGGGATTCTGTTCTGCCTCCAGAACTAACTCCTATAATGGCGTATATGTTTGTCACCGTGGCGGGCCTGATGTCTTCCGTTGGGCAATCCTCTCTTTGCATTTTTCCTCATTCATCCTTGACTTTGGCCATGGCAACCTCCCTGCCTCTCTCACTCCTGCATTCTCTGTCTGGGCTTCTGGCCTTGCCCTATTTTTCCTGTCTACGAGACCCTCCATGCTTGTTCTTGCTCTGCCAGGTAGCTTTGTTATGAGCTTTGGCACTCTTTTCCATGTGCGCGAGCTTGCCACTCTAGACACAATCCTCAATTTTGTGTTTTAAATTAATGCAATCATTTGTATCATGGTTGTGGTCACTGTGATAATCACATAACTGAGACTTATTCCTCTTGTCATGATCATTCTTCATCTTTAGCAGCACGTCCCAGATGTTCTTCCCGGCGTACTGGGCAAAAATATCCTTAGGCATTTTGATGAGCGGTGTGAAGACCTTGTCCGACCTGTTAAACCTGTTGGGCAACAGAGAGGCAGCTACCTTAGCACGTTCTGCCTTCTTTGCCTTTTCCATCTGTCTCAGTCCTTCTCTGCCCCTGGCCGACCTGTGTCTCCTTCCTTCACTTGTCAGCCAAGTCCGCCCTGTTAAAGCTCCCTACTCTCTTCATCAGGTCATCAATTGTTTCTGGCGGGTCTAAGGTGCAGTCCATCAACAACAGTTCATTTCTTAAGTCGTTGGTGAACGTGTTGATGAGGAACCGACTGCTCCTTTCTTCTACCTGATTTGCCTCATCGTTGAAGCGTTCCCAGTATACTGACAGTGTCTTTGTTGGCTTCTGCCTGATGGCCTGTAGCTCGGAGTGCATCTTCTGAAACTTCTTTCTGCTAAGAACTTCCGTTCCAATTGGCTAAAGTTGTCGATCGTCTCATCCTCCAGGTTCTTAAACCGCACCCTGGTTGCAGCCATCAGGGTGGTCGCAAACACTTTGCACCAAATGGTCTGCGGTATTGCAAAGGTAGTCATGTTGGTGCAGAATGTGTGCAAATGGTCTTCCTGATCTGCCTCACCGTTATACTACCCCAGATTTTTCGGTATTTTCAGCTTCGTGTCAGCTGTAAATACCTGAATCCTCATGGTGAAGGGGGATCCCCTGCTCTCCTTTCTCGCCTCCGACTCTGGCTCTCTAGCTGGGGCCCCACCCATATCCTGCTCTTTTATCCTGGGCAATGGCACATAGCCTTCCATCCAGTCACAGTTCTCCGTCGTGTCTCCCTCTGTAACTGGCTCTTTCTTTTTGGAGCAGGTCCTGCTCTCGGCTGTCTCTGAGCCCTTGTCCTTCGGACTGGGTCGCTCTCCGCCTCCTACTCAGGGAATAACTGCATTAGATGCAGGTCTACGCCCCTTCTCCTCGTCTCACCATTCCGGCGGTCCTCCAGGCTTTTCATTGTCCTTAGCATTTCATTCTGGGATGCTATGAGCGCATGAAGTACCTTCGAGTTGTTTGCCAGCTCCGTTGAGGTGCGCAACTGGTGTCTCTCCCCCGTCGGCGTCAAGGTCGGGGTTGAGTTCTCCTCCAGGTTAGTCACGTCCTCCATCGCCACTTGTTTGAACAGATTTCTTGTTGGTTGTGCCTCCATGTCGTCTGAGCTGCGCGGATGCTTGAAAAGAGTATAGTGATCCCCACAGACGGCGCCAATATTAATGCCAAAATTTGTATCTTCACCCACAGATGATCTCCTTGAGTCCAGCGTGCTTCTGGACCTGCAAAACAGGCAGACTAAGGTCAGGCAGGCAGGCACAAGATCGCTCCTGCTCCTACGCTCCAGTGAGCCATAGACCTTGCATAGAGAGAACCTTAGGCGAATAGTAATATAGATTGTAAGTTACCTATTTTTCCATGTGTAGCCCCTTGTTTTATTTGTTTAGGTGGCTGATGGAACGCCTTCCATACGTCAAGTCCCATCAACCACTTGCTAAGCCCGTTGCCTTCTCCTCTTGCCTTCTCTTGCGGGTCTGGGGCCTTTTGGCTGTTAGTAGGCCTTAAGGCCCATATGTTATCCAGTACGTATTACGTTAATTATAAATGCCTCACTTACAATAACTAACCGATTGTGACTAAAACAGATGGAACCAACGTAAGAAGTATTGGTGGGAGAATAACAAAATTCTAATTTAAGAAGAAAGTTGTGGAATGTTTGTTAGGGCTATTTCCTCAATATTAGATTAACTTGCTCACTTTTTTTATAGATTCGTTTTATATTTAACTTATACTATATTTTATTTTTTATATTGTAAAGGTTTTTCTTCATTTTTTTATATTTTTTATCTCATTCTTATATTTATTAGTATCTGGATGTTTTTATTATATATAGAATTAATATTGAAAATTTGTTTTCTCTTCAGGAAATATGAGCTGAAATAGAACTACTCCCCGTTTTAGCTCTATTTGCACTCATACTTTTATGATATTATTCTCTATATATAAATAGATATATAAACAATATAAGTATCGTATATGATATTATTGAATTCGTTATAATAAATAGTGTTAAAATATTAAATTTTTATCTATCGTTATTATATGTAACTAAATATATTAATAGTCGAATATATCACTTTAACAAAGTAATAATACGCGGTAAGTTGGGCAGAGGGAGTACTATTTTTTTTTAAAATAGTATGATGATAAACTTTCCTTGTGTCAAGGGGAACCACTCGATTGGTGCCTGTCAAAATCAAGCACTGCTAAATTGCTAATTAACTACTGTAGTGAGTCTGCCGCAATTAATTACTTCTCCTCCGATCTGAGCCCTAATTGGTTGATTTTGCAATTGAAGTCCCTTTCATTTCAAAGTCAAGATTGGGATCACGTACTAATCGTCATCATCATATACTTAGTGACTTGGATGGCTTATCATGATTTAATAAGCCATTATCAACAAACCACTTTTCCTGTTTCCATAATTCTACATTCTCAGCTCAGGTATTGCTAGCTATCGCCTGTTACTTTCATTGCATGCAACTGAATACTCATTTTATTTTTTTATTAGTGTTATACCTCTTTTGGGTGTTAAAATTTGTAAGATATTAAATGAGTAAATGAAATTGAAATAAAAGAAAGAAAAGTAAAATAAATTAATATAATAATCTTGTCATAATTAGAATGTGTCAATATAAAATAAATATTTAAAAAAATAAAAAATGTGTCATTATTAATGAAACGGAAATGTATTGGGTTCTTCACAAATTAATAGGGTTGAAGTTGCACTATTATTGCCTTGGTGCATATGGTAGTACTATCACTTCCCTTCAAAATGAAGGCTCAATTTACCATTTGACTGTTAGGCAAATCTTGCCTCGTGGTGACTTCTTGCATGGTAACGAATAAGTAGATGTATCTTGCATTGTTAAGAGTGAATATACTCTTTCTTGTGAGTGTGTAATTCTCCGTATGGAGTCCTTAGTAGTATCCCATATTTAATACAAGATACAAGCTTATAAATGTAAATATACAATGTTCAAAAATCTTTCTAGGGAGTTTTTGGGTGAGGCATTTAAAAACTACACTTTACATTTACAGTGTTATTTAAATCTTAGAAAAATGTTACTTGAATTTTAAAAAGTGTTGCGCAAGGTCTAATGCAACATCCCTTAAGGTAATACTTGGAAAAGTATTGCAATGAATCCAACTTAGCAATTTTAGTACCTAAAGCAACACTTTTAATGTGTTACATTAGGCTTAGTTTGTAGTATCACCCTCCCCCTTGAGCAAAATGTGAGAAACAAGACACGCGAAGGTTGGAGGAAAAAATGTCAAACAAAGGACCAGAATGACCTTTGTGAAGATGTCTACGAGATAAAGAGATGAAGGAACATGACGAGTATACAACTTGCCCACATCAAATGCAACACCTTCATTTTCTCCCCTAGCCAGAATTCTCACCCCATCCTCTAAAACCTACCCTAATCAACCTAAGGAGTGGTCACCACCCCTCCACTCTGCTGATCCTTCCTCTTCTCCTGCCCCCCCCCCCCCTCTCCCTTTCCCTTTTCCCCTTTCCCCTTTCCAAACTCTCTTCTCCTTTGGCAGAAATCACAAAAGTCTTCTTGACTACCCATCTCGTAAAGTCTTCTCCATCTTCAGTTTTCCCTCCAACGACTTCGTGTCGCTCTCTTCAATTTTTAGGTCGGTGAAGAGCCTCCATTGCCGGTGAAGAGCCTCCATTGCCAGTGAAGAGCCTCCATTGCTTAGAGGGGAACACACCAACACTGGATGGTTTTGAGTCTCCGAATAACAACCTCGTGGAGTTTTCGAACCCAATCATACACATATGACGGACATATTGACAGTGATGAAGGTTATAGTGATTTAACGGCTAGATCCAAAAGGTTGTCTTTGTTTTAGAGGTTCATACAAAAAGATCCAATGAATTTAGCTTAAGAGAACTTCATACGAGGGAGCGGGAGAAGACTACATGCCACCATTGTTGGCCACACACGCCTGATCCTGGCTAGTCACACCCTACCCAAGCCCAATAAGGTTGTTTCTGTCAAGTTTGTATCTAAACACAGTTAGGAAAAATTCGAGTCAAATTCATTTAAGCAACTGACTAATAGCGATTCTGTATATGAGGATTCTGGCCTCTCGTTTGCTAAGATGTTTAGGTCAATTAGAATGATTATTTAGTTTAACTTGCCTTTAGATCGTTTATTCGGTATCCTTTCAAGTTCGAGTTAGAGATAATGCTACACATAATAATAATTTGCGAACCTATAGAAAATCATTTTTGACAATCAAAATGACCGATCTCGGTCTCTTTTTTTAGTGATATGATCTGGCATTTAATTTGATGCTTATTACTGTGACCATCTTGGATAGAACACTATCTCAAGTTGATAGATTTTGTTTGGTAATTTTGGGTCAACATTACATGACAAATACACAGTTTGGACCACTCATATATTCTTCCTATATATTGTCACTTAGACTTTTGATTATTACTGTAATATCTAGCTAATGCTTTTGTGTAAATGGGATCTTATGCATCTCTTGGACTCGCCTAGGATACGTCGTGAGTCCTCTGATCTGAGTTTACAAGAAAGAGCCCCTCGAGTTGTCCGAGGGATAGATTCTCCGATGATAAAGTTAGATTTTGTTCCTGAGTATAGTGAATAGTGAATGAGTCTTAGATGAATAGTTTATCTGTAGCTTATATATGATGGCCATCTCTCTAGGTGAGTTAGGTATGGCTAAAGTTTTGTTTTTTTTGGAACAATTACGAGCATTTTTTATTGTCATAGGTTGACCCAACATGTATTACCTAAAGGGTCATACAGATTGTGTTTAGCTCATTACACATCATGTAATAGGCATTTGGGCTTATTATTAATAGCGCATTATCAGGATCATCCCATTGCATGATGTAAAGATCACCCGAATGTAATCTATTTGGCCAATGTAGTCATATAAAGGGTTGGATTTCCAAATATTTCCGTCTTTTAAGATTTAAAAAAATTAAGTATATAGCTTTCCTTAAGAGAAAATAAACCACTGGAAACCTCCCCCCCCCCCCCCATTTAGCAGCTATTTTTTTTGGCCCTATGGCAGTTATTTTTCTATTTTCCAACTTGTCTTCCTAAGTGGGTGGTGAAATGTTAATTTAACGTAGCAGCTATTAAGTATATCTTATACACGAAGCAGCTTTTTTTTTTTTGCAGCGGTATATTTAACCGCTACTTTGCATAGCATCTATTTGTTTTCCCATTTAGTAGCTATTTTTTTATTCTCCAACTTGGGTGCCTAAGTGGCCAGTGAACCATTAATTTAACGTAGCAGCTATTGTATTAACAGCTTCTACACTTAATGTAGAAGCTATTTTAAATAATAGATGCTACATGTTGCAACGGTTTAAAAGGTGTTATACAAAATTTGTAATTCTAGATAAATAAATAAAAGTCAATGCTCCACTTTTGTATTTTTCCATAAATGATTAAAATAAATAAATTACTTCATTAATAGAAAACTTAACCTAATAAATTATAACTTCAATTGTAATTAAATAAGCAAAACATAACTCAATACAATTACGCTAAATCTTACAAAAGCTAAAGTGTATCTAAAATTCTGCACACTTGTATGATCATGAGGAATGTGAATAGATCAAACCAAATTTGGTGCTTGAAATTGCCAAAACCAATAAATGTTCACAACAATTGGACATCTTTCAAAATAAAGAATATTCTTTCTTTTTTTATTGAGAAAAAACAAGGAAATCGCTAAGCTAAGAAACATCTTGATCCCATAAGTGTTCAATTTAGGAAAATAATGCATCATATATGTATCTTGATAGAAGAATGATCAGGTAATATTACTCAGAGAAAAGTAATGTAAACTCACTTCTGATGACCTAGTCCCTGCGTAAATTGACGATGGGTGGCATTTGTAGGTTTGGACTCAAATCCTCGATACTCATATAAGCTTGTCGAGGTAAGACACATCTAGGCATATTTTGAAAGGAAGACTCCAGGGGGCACATTTCCACAAGTCACAACCTACACAAATATATAACAGCAAGTTAATTATCAAGAAGTAAAACGCTAAGAAAACATCTAACATCCAACATCCAACTTTTACACCAAGAATACGATAGAGAAGGAAATTGAAAGCGTTGATTCCACCAAAACATGTTCAAAAGACAGGAGAAGAGCACATGAAGTATTTGAAACATACAAGTCATTAAACAATAAATCATCTTTCATCGCTCAACTTTGCAGTATAATCAGGTCCACTAATAAGAAGGAGCAAGTAATACACAAAGCCAAAATGAAACGTAAAGTATGCTAAAAACAGGCAAGGGGAGATGGGCAAATCAACAACACAAAATGGGAATGTGTGTGTGTGGGTAAACAAATACTAGACAAGGTAAGCAGATGATAAAGTAGAGTTAGGTGGAGGGTGCTGAACTGATGCAACAAAGGGTCTAAAAAAAGCACCACAGACACCCTATGAGATGCTTGTTTACAAGCTTTCAAATTCAGGTCAACCTCTTCACTCAGCTTGCAATCCACAAACAAACAAACACCACAAACAACATTGAAGACCCCATAATCAAATACCTGAAGTTAGATGCAATCCACTCCGTCATGTGCCAGCATAACAACATCCATACAAACGAATCCAATGAGGATGCTTTAAGCCGTAGAAACCTCATTTCATCCTTACTAGCATAGCATGCAAACACTTCAACTCATCTCACTCCTCTACATATTCCTGAATCACTACCTACACAATTACAAAGTTTATGAGAAGCTTAACTATGCAATCCTAGGAACAAAATAGAATATTATAAAATTCGATGAAAATTTACAGCTGAAACCAGACATAGTAGATAAATCATAAATTGGTGCAGTGGTGACCCTACAATCTATGAGGCTTACTGGCGCTGGAGTATGTAATATGTATACATGCCAAGCAAGTGAAGCACAGCTGGCCAACTCAGTTGTGACCGTCTCAATTCAATTCACTTCCATCACTGCTATGTCCAGAAGCACCAACAGAACTGTCATTACCCAAACCAAAACCGTGTACAAAGCCCAAACCCAAACCATTACCCCAACCGGAACCAAAACCGAAACCCCGACTAATTCCGTCGAGTGAGCAGTCGGAGCCGGAGCCAAAGCCATAGCCCCACCCATGTCCAGAACCAAAGCCGCAGCCCCAGTGAGCCTCCCAGTTTAAGACGTGAGCTGAGCCAGCATTTTCGGTTGAACCATCCGGACTGGCAACCACGAGTGGCGTCTCTCCGCTAACATCACTATCTGCACGAACCACCGGAGAGTGGGTAAAGATTGAGAACATAGGCGCGAGAAAAATCAGCTGGAAAGTGTTGGGTTTCATTTTTCAAATTTCAATTGCCTATTCTTCTGGGGGGATCCAATTGGCGTGGAAATCCGGTCAGTGGTCGGCGGAGAGTCGGAGCCCAATGGGAAGTGAGGTTTCAACAAGGAAGAAATGGGAGGTCGTCACCGTACCTCTCAAAGTTATAGTTTATAAGTCATTTATGCTTACTAAATACAATTAAGTAGATAGTGGCAAATTGGGGTCTTCCACGAAGAAGGGGGATTTTCTTAAGAATTTAAACATATAAGGTTTATATTAGGCTAGAAGTAGATATATATATATATAAACAAGTAAAAAGGGGGGTTTTGGTTGGTTGTGGTCCTAAGTTATGAAATTAAAAGACAAGATAACTAGCAAAGTTAAGTAATTATGATAATCATCAAACAAATTAAGAAAAAAGGGTAAAAACTATAAAAGACAAAGTCTTGGGGGGCAAATAATATCCACTTCCAAACCTAATGTATATCATTGAACCATTCACTCATTCTATCACATTCGTTACCTATGGGGAATGCTAAAACTTCTCATTCGAAGATCAACATTCATTCATTATTAATAGTAATTTGCAAAGACAAACAACGACCATTTGCAAACCTCATTGATAATCACTCTAGGCAAACCACACCATAAAGGTATTTCATCAACGACATTATACACGAAGGGACATAGATTTGATAACAACAAGTCTTCTACCAAAGACATAGTCATATAACCAAACATTGCATTCATTCAGCTAAACCTAGAACAAATCACATTCAAGATTCAACCTTGCATTGTATCTATAGGATAAACATGAGAACAATCCACATTAACATATTTATCTAGCAAGAATCACAACACATTATGCACAAGAAATTCTAATTCCATGTTCTTGGATTCTCAAGTCAAAGAGCTAAGAAATTTGCAACTTTCCTAACACCCTAACACTTCAACCATACAAACACTTCATATACTCGAAAAACCCATAGCATAAATAAATTAAAACATCACATTTAAACACATGAATGCTAAATAACAAATGCTTCAAGAAAGAGTGAAATAGAGGTTCTTTCTACATAGATATGGAAGCTTCAATTAATTGATCCCAAGTACAAAACTAAACTAGATAATCCAAACCCATAACATAGAACAAAGATCTACAAGAAGAAGAAATGGAAGAAAATGGTGAAAAACTAGGGTTTTGGAGCCCCCAAGTCGGGCTTAGAGAGTTGGGGAAGAAGGAGGTGAAAAGCTATTTATAGTACAATACAAAAGGGAGTAAAAAGCAAGTTACAGGGTAATTATCGTGATGCCTCCGTCACGAGTTGCGACCAGATCGGGAAATTGTGAGCTCTCAGGTCAATGTTTTGCAAGTCGCAACACAATTGTTGCGAGTTGTGGCGGAAAAAAGTCCCTTTTTGCTTTGCTTCCTCCGGATGAACCGTTGATTCATTTTGGGAGTTCTTGTAGTTGATTTTATAGTACTTGAGAAGGGAAATCCAATGATACCACCCTTGGAGGATGATTCTTCTCGGAAAATTCTCATAACTCTGCTTCAAAACATATATCATTCGGCACCCTTTGCTCTGTTCTCCTTTCTTGGCTTTATCTTCTACCACTTTGTGAGTGGCCTTCCATATTCTACCATCCTTTCGAATGGCCTTCACTAAACCACTCATAGGTACTCGTGAGCAATCTTCAAATTAAGCTTACAAAAAGGAATCTAAATGCTCGTAAGGACCAAAAGTTCATTAGACTAAACATAGGTTACAAAATAAATGATTTAGATATAAAAACTAAAAATGACTATCTAAACCCCTTATCATGTAAACCTACCTAAAACTAGCAATCTTACAATAAAAATATGACAAAATAGAAGTTAAATGCTTTGGAAAATACATGCATTTGACAAAAGAGATGTTAAATGCTTTGAAAAATACATGCATTTGAAGTCTCATCAAGAAATAAAGATGGCCGGTTGGAAGAAGGAGTGAGGTTGAAAGGAGGCGGAGGTGAACCGGTGAGGGAGAAGGGAGAATGGAAAAAAGAAGGGTTCAAATCTATTACAAACCGATTTTGTGGAATAGGTTTTTGAGAATGGGCTTTTTAGCCTTATACCTATTTCATTAACATGTTATTATTAATTGGGTTACTATGTATATAATAACATTTATTTTCAACTATACCAAGTACTTATAGAATAACATTTAGTTCAACTATACAAAAATAAAATTACGGCCTTTTATTTTTAAAATTGCAAATGATAACATATTATTTAAAGAGTCTGTCTCTTGCAAGAATGATAAAAATTATGTATTTCAAAGCAATGGATAATAGAGTAATGCAATTTTGGGTCATCGTGTAATTTTTATAATATTGTGTAGAAGTAATCAATGTTGATTTTAGAGGTCTTTTTAGTCATCCTTACATGCCCAAGTCGCAAATTCGCAAACGTATAATATTGAAGCATTTTGGTATCGTCGATTTCGTGATTCGATTACTGCAACTTTCTTGGAGGAACCTAAGTGCAAAAGATAGAAATTTTACTCGTAACTAGAAATTCAAATCCGGTTGAATGTGATGCTACCCTATACACCTACATTGCATTTTCCAAGTTCGTAACAGAATATTTATCAACAGTCATGCTCAAGAAAACATTCGTAATCCTTTTCGATTTCCCTTCATTTACATCTAAATAATCAACTCTAAGTTACTCTAGAACATGTACTAGCGCTTTTCATCATTTCTTCCAAAAAAATATTTATTTTTCATTCCTTTATTTATGGAAGAATAACAAAAATCATGTATTTCAGAGCAATGGATAATAGGGTAATACAATTTTGGGCCATAGTGTAATTTTCCAAGATTGTGTAAAAGTAATCAATGTTGACTTTAGAGGCTTTTTCATTCATTCATACATGCCCAAATCGCAAATTCGCAGATGTATAATATTGAATTGCATTTTGACGTCACTGATTTCGTAATTCGATAACTCCAACTTTCTTGGAGGGACCGAAGTGCAAAAAGTAAAAACTTTACTCGTTACTTGAAATTCAAATAAGCTCGAACGTGATGCTATCCCATAAACCCCCATTGTATTTTCCAAGTTCGTAACAGAATATTTATCAACAATCGAGCTCAAGAACATATCTATAAACCTTTCTAATTTTTCTTTCTTTACCTCTAGGTAATCAACTCTAAGTTACTCTAGAACATGTACTAGCGTTTTTAACATATCACACAAAAAAAATTTATTTTTTATTTTTTTATTTATGCTAGAATAACAAAAATCGTGTATTTTTTAGAGAAGGATAAGGTCGTAACAAAATTTTTGACCATAGTGTATATTTTATTAAATATTGTTAGAGGCGCTTCCGTTCACCCATTGTAGTCCAAATTTTAAACATGCAATCGTCTGCAATTTAATTTTTCTACACTCTGAACTCAATTCAAGACTAATCATAAAATCAACCGGGTTCCATATCATAATTTATGAAATTAAAAAAAATTAATTACTGATGAAAAAATAAATTGTAACTGTATTTTTCAATTTTTTTGTTAAGTTTAACTAAATTTATATACTCCCTCATTGAATATAAATTTAATAATATCTCACATGATATTTTTATTATTTTCGTATATTTATATATATATAATGATTATATTTAACTATCAATTATTTATGAAAAAATGCTTTTATAACCCTACCTAGTTGACATAAGTGCCAATATAACCTTTCAATATTCAAAAGTGCCAATATAACCCTATATAGTTAGTGAAAGTGCCAATATAACCCTATAAGTTTTAAGGATGTGCTGATATAACCCAACAAACATTAGAAATGTGCTGATATAACCCTACAAACATTAGGAATGTGCTGATATAACCCAATAAGATTGCATATGTGCTGATATAACCCTACCTAATTTCAACGAACTATGGCGTTCCGGCTAACTATGAGGGTAAAATTGTCCACCCAATTTCAGAGTTAGCCCAAAGGGTATTTTGATCAATTTACATAGAGTCAATGCTGAAAATTTGAGGTCAATGCCAGAAATGGGATCTGAGGATTATATTGGCACTTTCATTAACTAGTTAGGGTTGTATTTGCACTAAAAATTATCATGGGGTTATATTGGCACTTACTCAAGTAGATAGGGTTATATTGGCACTTATCCCATTATTTATTACAAATTGATTGAATTTGCTTCAAGGCAGAAAAGCCCATATGCAAAAAATGTGGGCATGTCAACTCAAGTTTTAAATACCCCGCCTTTTAACCTGATGTGTCTATCTCAGAAGATTGCGACATATTACTACTTAAATTCTTTTTATGCATGGTCGAGACTAATGTCCGTTTGAAACATGTAAGATTTTCTAACACCGAAGCAGCTATGTACGTCTACACAAAAATAGCTACTATAATATTCACAAGGTTGTGACATATCACTACTTAAATTATTTTTCATTTGTTAGTAAAGCATGACCGAGACCATTCACCTTTTGAAACAAGTTAGACTTTCTAACACCGTAGTAGCTATTTAAATTTACACAAAATAGTTGATACAATGTTCAAAAGGTCATAACATATCACTACTTAAATTATTTTTCATTTGTTAGTAAAGCATGACCGAGACCATTCACCTTTTGAAACATGTTAGATTTTCTAACACCGTAGCAGCTATTTAAAGTTACACAAAACAGCTGCAATGTTCAAGTGGTTGTGACCTATCAATATTTAAATTATTTTTCATTTGTTAGTAAAGTTTGGTCGAGACCATTCACCTTTTGAAACATGTTAGATTTTCTAACATCGTGGCAGCTATTTAAATTTACACAAAATAGCTATTACAATGTTCAAAATGTTGTAACCTATCACTAGTTAAACTCTTTTTTTCCAATTCAAATACATGCCTAAATGGACTAATGATTTAGCATGTATGATATTTTATAACACCGTCATAACCACAAAATAACCACACTCGTATCACTAGTAAAATTTCAAGATTAATTATAAAACGAAGACGACACCATCCTAAAATCACACATGTCGATGAAGACCGTTGACGTTCATCTAGTCATGCCTAGGCCTTTTGGGGGACTTCTCGACATCTTGAAGGTGCAACCATTATCGTCAATCCAAATTCCATCATTGTGGTCCCTACGTGCAGCGGACTCCCTTCCACCAACGCGCTAGTACACGAAGCAGCCATTTTAAAATAGGGAAATATGCAAATATAACCCTATATAATTGAGAAAGTGCAGATATAACCTTGAGATAATTTTTAGTGCAAAAGTAACTGTAACTACTAAATAAAAAGTGCAAATATAACCCTAAAACACTATTTCTGACGTTAACCGTCGTTTACCACATATAAAATGACCAAAATGCCCTCTAACCTAAAATCCAAAAGTATTTAGACAATTTTTCCCCAAGCCACTTCAGCAACCACCAGCCCGCCCTCTAACCTAAAATCCAAAAGTATTTAGACAATTTTTCCCCAAGCCACTTCAGCAACCACCAGCCCACCGCTAGATAATCTAGATATTCAAGAACAAATTATCATGTCCAAAATGAGATCAAGATGCCATATATTCCACCACAGTAAGGCCGGTAACAAAGATTAACTCACGTACAAAAATGAAGTACCTTATGTATCCTCTCATTGCCTACTCCTACAGCGACAACAACAGCTCACCATTAACATTACAAGCCCAGGAGAATATAGAAAGTGTAACACCACCAAACCCAAAATGCAAGTATCGGATCGAGTTTGAGCGTGCTACCGAAAGGGCCAGTATTAACGAGCAATTAAAGTTTATGCTGAAGCATTTTAAGTAATGGAAAAAAAAACCTAATTTACTATTACAGTGAAAAGGATTTATTACAAATGTCAAAAAAAATTAAAACGAAAGTTTCAACTAATTGTTACAGATTCATTGTTCAAATTAAAATCCTAATAGTTCATTCAGGATCTTTCCCAAAAGAAGTAAAGACATCAAGCACTTTTCTCTTACGGTTCTTCTTCACCTAAAAAATGGTTGTTTAACTAGGGTAAGCTCATTGCTTAGTGAGGTTCCATCGCCAGTATTTACCCAGTTGAGTTTTAGTGATCACAGAAATAACAATTAACAATTAACAACTAGCTAGCACACAGTAAAAGGATACGGGTGGTTAATGCCAAGTTGTTGCCAAGTGCCTATATGGCCACTATGACTAACATACGCGACATAACCAAGTCAGTGATGCCGGAAGGCTATCAGTTCAGAATTCACTTTCCCATTCACGTCGGTGTTCAGTTACGAGCTTGTATCTGTCAGGTGGTTATGCTAGCATACCAAACTTCATGTGTAGCCGGTCTAATCAGACGGTCCGGTTAGTACCGTTCCCCGCAACTTCGACCAAACTACAATCGCGTCGGGGCCCCCAAAATTCATAGACAGGTAATCAGGTAGCAGGTAATTCAAGTTTGACACAGCAAGATAAAGTAAAAGTCGGTCTTCAGAGGAGTATACGATTCAAGTTTGACACGGCAAGATAAAGTACAAGCTGGTCTTTCACAGAAAATATCATAGCAGTTCAGGAGTTCAGTTTCACAATATTCTAGTATATTATGATAAAATACACAATTAATTCCACAGTCTGTAAATACCATCATTTGAGTGTAAATGCCATATCTCTCTCTCATGGCTAGAGTATCGAGTAAAAAAGGGTTTGAGTGTCGGGTTTCGAGTACAAGGGTTCGAGTACGTACGATTCCAGTAGTTAGGTAGGAGGTTCAAGCAAATAACTCAAGTGGAGAAGGTTCTAGTGGTATGGGTATCAGGTGATACTGGTTCGAGTGGTAAATGGTATCAGTTCGAGTGGTGAGGTTCAGTTGGAGAGATTCAAAAGGTACGAGTTTAGTTGGTGAGATTCGAGAGGTAAGGTTCTAGTGGCACTAGTTTGAGAGGTAGGCTCGAGAGGTAAAGGTTTCAGTAGTACTAGTTCAAGGGGTAAGGTTCGAGGAGTACAGTTCGAGAGGTAACGGTTTTGGTGATATTAGTTCGAGAGGTACAGGTTCGAGATGTGAGGTTTGAGAGGTAAAGGTTTCATTAGAACTAGTTCGAGGGGTAAGGTTCGACAAGTAATGTTCGAGAGGTAAAGGTTTCGGCAGTACTAGTTCGAAGGGTAAGGTTCAAGGGGTACATATTCGAGGGGAAAAGGTTTCAAGGAACTAGTTCGAGGGGTACATATTCGAGGGGTAAAGGTTTCAGGGAACTAGTTCGAGGGGTAAAGGCTTCAGGGCCACATATTCAAGGGGTAAAGATTTCAGGGAACTAGTTCGAGGGGCAAGATTCGAGGGGTACATATTAGAGGGGTATATATTAGAGGGGTAAAGGTTTCAGGGAACTAGTTCGAGGAACAAGATTCGAGGGGTACATATTCGAGGGGTAAAGGTTTTAGGGAACTAGTTCAAGGGGTAAGGTTCGAGGGGTACATATTCGAGGGGTAAAGGTTTCAGGGAATTAGTTCGAGGGGTAAAGGTTTCAGGGAATTAGTTTGAGGGGTAAAGGTTTCAGTAGGGGTTCGAGAGGTGGGATTTTTAGTAGGGTTCGAGAGGTAGAGTTGTGGCAGGGGTTCGAGAGGTAGAGTTTTGGCAGGGGTTCGAGAGGTAGAGTTTTAGCAGGGATTCGACGGGAGGTAGTATTTTAGTAGAGTTTGAGAGGTAGTATTTTAGCAAGGGTTCGAGAGATAGTATTTTAGCAGGGGTTCGAGAGGTGGAGTTGCAGCAGGGGTTCGAGAGGTAGAGTTTTGGCAGGGGTTCGAGGGGTAGTATTATGGCAGGGGTTCGAGAGGTAGTATTTTGGCAGGGGTTCGAGAGGTGGAGTTGCGGCAAGGGTTCGAGAGGTGGAGTGGCGGCAGGGGTTCGAGAGGTGGAGTGGCGGCAGGGGTTCGAGATGTGGAGAGTTTAGCTCGAGAGAGTCAGGTTCTGATGGCATTATATATATATATATATATATATATATATATATATATATGTGTAAACATAAACTCAGATTTTACTAAATTTGTGCTAGGGCGATGCAACACTCACCTTAGTTAAACTTGGCTTGACAACCGCCGCTTCTACTTCACTGCTTAACCACTGTTCTTTGGTAAGAATTTTTCTTAAGGCCGTGATTTTGAGAATGAAGTCACTAGTATTTATACTAGATAAAACATAGGTTCTGACACCTACTCACCCTAAAATTTTATCCTGTAACCTCAAGCCTACTCCTCACGTCTGCTGTTCATTCGTTCCCAGTAATACCACTTGCCCAAAAAATTAGTTTGGATAATTTTTCACATCCGCTGCTAGCTTTTCCCTTCATGATAATTTCTTGCATTTATTTATTCCTTGGCTCATTTATTTTCTTATTATTACTATTGTCATAATATATATAAATATATATATATATATGATTATGTGTAATTTCTTCTTGGTAATTTCTCTTACTTGTTTATTTATTTATTTATTGTTATTAGTATTATTATCAATACATATATGTAGATATATATTTATTTATTATTTTTTTTAATATATATATATATGTATTTTTTCTGGAAAATTTAAAGGAAAGATGAGAATTTTTTTTAATAAAAAATTAATTATTACATGTACTCTAATTTCATTTCGGTAGGGTTTTCACAATCTCCCCCCCTTAATGAATTTCGTCCCCGAAATTTTCATTTCCAGCAAACAACTCCGGGTAATTATCTTCATTTCAGCTTCCAACTTCCAAGTTGCTTCCTCGACCTTTTGATTTCTCCATAACACAGGAATCTCCCTAGTTCGCAAGGTTTTGATTTTTCGATCCAATATCTTCACGGGATTTTCCCCGTACATTAGCTTTTTGTTTACTACTAAGTCTTCATGGTTTAACACGAGTCCGAGGTCAGGGTTGTACTTTTTCAGAAGTGACACATGAAAAACATTGTGTAATTTCCCCAACTGGCTGGGTATAAGTTGATATGCAGCTGGCCCGACTCGCTGCACTATCTCGAAAGGGCCAATGTACCTAGGATTCAGTTTCCCTTTCGTGCCATGTTGGACTAGACCCTTGTGAGTGGTTACCTTCAAAAATACCTGGTCACCCACTCCAAGCTCCAAATTCCTCCTCCGATGGTCTACGTAACTCTTTTGTAGACTTAGAGCCGCCTGTAGGCATTGTTTTATCAGTTTGACCTTATCCACGGATTCCTCAATCCAAGGTATACTGGCCATTGGCAAAATCTTTTTCTCTCCCACTTCATCCCAAAAGAGGGGTGTCCGACACTTCCTACCATAGAGTATTTCATATGGGGCCATCCATACCAATGGACGAATGATAACTATTGTTATAAGTGAATTCTACCAAAGGTAAATGAGTGTCCCAACTTCCCCCGAAATCCATAACACAACTTCGGATCATATCCTCCAAGGTTTGAATTATCCTCTCCGACTGCCCGTCTATTTGTGGATGGGCACTTATACTAAAGTTCAATTTGGTTCCCAAAGCTGCTTGCAGTTGCCTCCAAAAATGGAAAGTGAATCGCGGGTCCCTATCAGATACGATAGTTATCGACACCCCATGAAATCTTACGATTTCCCGGATGTATAGGACAATAGTCTTTCCAAGGAGTATTTAACGTTGATCAGTGGGAAATGAGCCGACTTGGTCAACCTATCAACCACTACCCATATTGCATCAAAATGCTTTGGTGTGTGGGGTAATCCCATCACAAAGTCCATCGTGATGTGATCCCACTTCAATTCAAGAATCTCCAATGGTTGTAACAACCCTGATGGATTCTGATGCTCGGCCTTGACCTGCTGGCACACTAAATAACGTGCTACGTATTTCGCTATGTCCCTTCTCATATTATCCCAGCAGTACCGCTGTTTCAGGTCTCGGTACATTTTGGTCCCCCCCCGGGTGTACCGTATACTTGGATTGGTGAGCTTCTTCCCACACTCTTTGGGTGATTATTGACTTTTGGGGTAGACAAAGCCTCAGTATTCCTTCACTGTTTACTTCATAGTCCGGCAACTTCTCTTCAGCGATAAGCTTTTTCTTCTTCACCAAGGATATATCCGACTCTTGAGCCTCCTTAATCGCCATGGGTAAAACTGTTTGTACCCTTAGATTTAAGAATACAAGTCGATCAGGTTTAGCCTCACATTCCCAATTCTCTGCATGTGATAACATTTTTGTCTCATTTATCCAGATATGCGTCAAATTCACCTTTCGGCTTAGCGCGTCCACCACCACATTCGCCTTGCCATGATGATAATTGACTACACAATCATAATCCCCCAAAAACTCCATCCACCGACGTTGGAGCATATTCAGATCATTTTGGGAAAATAGGTACTTCAGGTTCTTATGATTTGACATTACTTTAAACGTGACTCCATATAAGTAATGTCGCCACTTCTTTAAAGCAAACACCATTGCAGCTAGTTCTAGGTCATGGGTGGGGTAATTTTTTTCATAAAGTTTCAACTTTTGAGATGCATAAGCAATCACGTGGCCCTTTTGCATCAATACACACCCTAGACCATCTCTTGAAGCATCAGTATATACTATGAATCCATCATTTCCCTCAGGTAGGGCAAGGATTGGGGCAGTGGTCAGACGTTTATTCAATTCTTGAAAACTGGATTCAGTATTCTCATTCCATTCGTACTTAGAGAATAAAGGGGATTCTAGCTTAGAGAAGTCTTTTATGAAACGTCGATAATATCCTTCCAGTCCAAGAAAGCTCCGTACTTCTGTACTATTGTTCGGCACCCTCCAGGATAGAATTGTCTCGACTTTAGAGGGGTCAACGGATATTCCTTTCCTACTAATCACGTGCCCCAACAAGTTCACTTGGTTTAGCTAGAATTCACATTTTCTAAACTTGGCGTACAACTTGTGCTCCTTCAGCAGTTGTAATACCTTCCTTAGATGCCCTTCATGCTCCTGCTGATATTTGGAATAGATCAGGATGTCATCAATGAAGATGACAACAAACTCATCTAGGTATGGCCGAAATACTCGATGCATGAGGTCCATAAACACCGCTGGTGCATTGGTTACTCCAAATGGCATTACCAGGAATTCGTAATGACCATATCGAGTATTGAAAGATGTCTTGGATATGTCCGCCCTCTTCACTCGTAACTGGTAGTACCCTTGTCGCAAATCCAGTTTTGAAAATACGACTGCCCCTTAGAGTTGATCAAACAACTCCTCCATAATGGGAAGAGGGTATTATTCTTAATTGTCACATTGTTTAAGCCTCGATAATCAATACACATCTGAAGAGAGCCATCCTTCTTCTTAACAAACAATACTGGGGCTTCTCGAGGAGAGGTACTTGGTTGAACAAATCCTCGAGCAAATAAGTCTTCGAGTTGTAGCTTCAACTCCTATACGATAAGGGGTTGAGACATAGGTTCGGCTCCTGGTACTAGATCAATAGTAAATTCAGTCTCCCTTTCAGGAGGTAAACTTACTAGTTCCTCTGGAAATACCTCAGGAAAGTCTTGGACCACGGTTATACCTTCTCCATTTAACTGATCCACTGGCTTATTCAAGATATAAGCCCGTATTCCAGTTGCTCCCTTACAAATCATTCGTAGAGATTTGACTACTACCACAAGCAAGGAGGAGGATCTCTTCCTTCCCAAATTTACTTTAATCGAAAGTTCCCCGGGTCGACACAGTTTAACTTCCTTCGTATGACAATTTAACTGGGCGTGATTTTTAGCCAACCAATACATGCTAAGTATCACCTCATATCCCTTTAAAGGTAAAGAAATTAAGTTTATGGGTAATTCCCAACATCCCACATTCATCTCACAGTTTCTACATACACGTCCAGTTAGGATTTTAATATCATTTGTGGGAGTGCTAACTTCCATTTTATAGGGTAAGTCCTCTATTTTCTCTTCCATATTCTCAAGAAAGGAGTAACTAGCAAAAGAATGAGAAGTACCAGGATCAATCAAAACTTTAGCTATTTTACCCAGGATAAGAAGGGTACCTTCGATGACCTCGGTCAAAACCGGGGCTTCACAATCTTCCATCGTGTATACATGAGCTTGCACCTTTGGTTGACTGCCCCTACTTGCTCCTCCCTTCAGAGCAGGTTTAGCGACCAATGCCTGGGACCCCATGGGTTGAGACAAGCGACTCGGCTGAGCTTGCGAGCATTCGGATATTCTATGTTCAGCGCTTCCACACCGTAGGCACTTGTTTGCCCTCTTCCAGCAATCCTTTTCATCATGGCCTCCATTTTCACAGTACGTACAACGCACCTAAGTCTTCCCTCTCAAGGAAATGCTCAGGCTTCTTGAAGTGGTCAAGGGTCGGGATGTGTCTCCCCTATGGACTTTGTTTTTCTCAAAGTTTACTCCATGTGGGCCGGAGATGTATAGGGATTGGGACTTTACATTTGTCCTTCTCGACCAGTGCATGGCTCGTAAGGCATTTTTAGTTTCCTCCAATCTACAAGCAGATTCGATGGATGCGGCATAACTATTCTGATAGGTCGGGGCTAGGGCATCCTTCAATTCCAGCCTTAACCCTTGGATAAATCTCCTTGGGTTCCTCGTCAGTCGAGACCATCTTTTCTGCAAATTTAGAGAGTCGAGAAAACTTTGCCTCATACTCTGTTACACTCATCAATCTTTGTTTCAAGTTTATGAACTCCGCTTCTTTTCTTTTGATAACTAGAGGTGTAATGAACTTCTTCTTAAACTCCTTTTCAAAATTCTCCCAGGTCCTGGGAGTTTCCTCCATGTCTCACTTCCTTTGTATTATGTTCCACCAATCTAGTGCGGCACCTTTTAATTGGAATATAGCGAAATTCACCTTCCGTTCATCCGCATATCCCAAGGCTTGGAAGGTTCGAGGCATTGTCTCTATCCGATTTTCAGTAACTTCATCATTTGGGCCGCCGTTGAACCTAGGTGGATAAAACTTCTGGAATCGTTCCAAGGCCGCGTCCTCTGTCTATGGTTTATGAATTTTATCCCTGACCGGAGATCGAGCTCGATTATCCCTCTCTATCATGCGGCTCAAAATTTCAGTAACTTGACTTGCGAATAATTCCATCCCAGCGGTTGGGGGATTCTGTCCCGTTGGTGAGTTCAAACTTTCTCCTTGTTCCCTTTCCATTGCCCTATACTCAATAAGTTAGTTTCATGGATTGAACCTATCCTCATTTAGTTACCTAACCAAAAGAACATAATTCACAAAATATTTTTATATCATCACAAAACTTTTACAGTAGTTGTAGCTTCGTTATAAGATATTTGCGATAAGTTTTATAGTCCTCTAGTGTCGTCTTTCAACGTAAAAAATTGAGACTCGCTTCTTATTTTAATGCGTATTCTACAAACAGTTAGTATATTAGTTGTAAGGTTTTCCCCCAAAAGTCTGCTTCCAAATCTAATCGACTCTCGAATCCTTGGTGGAGTCGCCTCCTTCTTCTTGCTTAGCTCTAGGGTATGCTCGGTCCATTATATCATCCCACAAATGTGGCGAGAGCTTGCTCCATCGTGCCTCGAGTCTCCCTTATATGCCTCCAATGTGATTCGGTTGGTTGTCGACGATAGGCGATCGGACCTCCCTGTAGTTCTTGGGTATTTAACAGGGCTAAGTCTACTTGTCGAAAGACTTCTTATCGCTCTGCATCCCATTTTCCAAGCTCCCTACTTCTTTAATTTCTATGTCGATTGTTTTCGACGACTGCCATATTCGCCCTTGTCTCTTCTACGTTAACACGCAGATATTATTCCCACATTGCATCTATCGTTGATTGTTCTCGGGTCTCAAGGTTAAGGACCCTTCCCATTAATTCTGCATGTTCCATGATTAAAGAATGCACAATCCAATTTGGGTAAGCGCGAGTTTCTACCCATTGAGGATTGTTTATTACTTCCATCCAAGGAAGAAACGTCTCTGGGAATGCTCTGAAATGTCTTTTCACCTCAATAACTTCTTGAAAGGCATTGCTCGCAATTTCTACGTTATTGTCCATCTATTGACATAACAAACTTATTAGCTTGACAATTTATACACAAATAGCCCCCCCCCCCTCTTTACATTATTCATAGTTCATTTAGTTTCCTCTATAATCTTTTATTAAGCTAAGTATGAATTTCCTTTACTTGGTTTGAGAATTGCCCTGATACCACATCTGTAACACCCCCAAACCCAAAATGCGAGTATCGGGTCGGGTTTGAGCGTGCTACCAAAAAGGCCAATATTAACGAGCAATTAAAGTTTATGTGGAAGCGTTTTAAGTAATGGAAAAAAACCTAATTTACTATTACAGTGAAAAGGATTTATTACAAATGTCAAACAAAAAACTTTAAATGAAAGTTTCAACTAATTGTTACAGATTCATAGTTCAATTTACAATCCTAATAGTTCACTCAGGATCTTTCCCAAAAGAAGTAAACACATCAAGCATTTTTCTCTTACGGTTCTTCTTCACCTAAAAAGGGTTGTTTAACTAGGGTAAGCTCCTTGCTTAGCGAGGTTCCATCGCCAGTATTTACCCAGTTGAGTTTTAGTGATCACAGAAATAACAATTAACAACTAGCTAGCACACAGTAAAAGGATAGGGGTGGTTAATGCCGAGTTGCTGCCAAGTGCCTATATGGCCACTATGACTAACATACACGACATAACCCAGTCAGTGATGCTCGAAGGATATCAGTTCATAATTCACTATCCCATTCACGCCGGTGTTCAGTTACAAGCTCGTATCAGTCAGGTGGTTATGCTAGCATACCAAACTTCACGTGTAGCCGGTCTAATCAGACCATCCGGTCAGTACCGTTCCCTGCTGACTTCGACCAAACTACAATCGCATCGAGGCCCCCAAAATTCACAGACAGGTAATCAGGTAGCAGGTAATTCAAGTTTGACACGGCAAGATAAACTACAAGCCGGTCATCAGAGCAGTATATGATTCAAGTTTGACACAGAAAGATAAAATACAAGCCGATCTTTCACAGAAAATATCAGAGCAGTTCAGGAGTTCAGTTTCACGATAATCTAGTATAGTATGATAAAATACACACTTAATTCCACAGTCTGTAAATACCATCATTTGAGTGTAACCATCATATCTCTCTCTCATGGCTAGAGTATCGAGTAAAAAAAGGTTCGAGTATCAGGTTTCGAGTACAGGGGTTCGAGTACTTACAGTTCAAGTAGTTGGGTAGGAGATTCGAGCAAAGAACTCAAGTGGAGAAGGTTCTAGTGGTATGGGTATCATGTGGTACTGGTTCGAGTGGTAAATGGTATCAGTTCGAGTGGTGAGGTTCAGTTGGAGAGATTCTAAAGGTACGGGTCAGTTGATGAGATTCGAGAGGTAAGGTTATCGTGGCACTAGTTCGAGAGGTAAGGTTTGAGAGGTAAAGGTTTCAGTAATACTAGTTCGAGGAGTACAGTTTGACAGGTAACGGTTTTGGTGATATTAGTTTGAGAGGTACAGGTTCGAGAGGTGAGGTTCGAGAGGTAAAGGTTTCATTAGTACTAGTTCAAGGGGTAAGGTTCGAGAGGCAAAGGTTTCAATAGTACTAGTTCGAGGGGTAAGGTTCGAGGGGTACATATTTGAGGGGTAAAGGTTTCAGAGAACTAGTTTGAGGGGTACATATTCGAGGGGTAAAGGTTTTAGGAAACTAGTTCGAGGGGTAAAGTTCGAGGGGTACATATTCGAGGGGTAAAGGTTTCAGGGAACTAGTTCGAGGGGTAAGTTTTGAGGGGTACATATTCAAGGGGTAAAGGTTTCAGGGAACTAGTTTGAGGGGTAATGTTCTAGGGGTACATATTCGAGGGGTAAAGGTTTCAGGGAACTAGTTCGTGGGGTAAAGGCTTCAGGGACACATATTCGAGGGGTAAAGGTTTCAGGGAACTAGTTCAAGGGGCAAGGTTCAAGGGGTACATATTGAGGGGTAAAGGTTTCAGGGAACTAGTTCGAGGGGTAAAGGCTTCAGGGACATATTTTCGAGAGGTAAAGGTTTTAGGGAACTAGTTCGAAGGGTAAGGTTCGAGGGGTACATATTCGAGGGGTAAAGGTTTCAGTAGGGGTTCGAGAGGTGGGATTTTCAGTAGGGTTCGAGAGGTAGTGTTGTGGCAGGGGTTCGAGAGGTAGAGTTGTGGTAGGGGTTTGAGAGGTAGAGTTGTGGCAGGGGTTCGAGAGGTAAAGTTTTGGCAGGGGTTCGAGGGGTAGTATTATGGCAGGGGTTCGAGAGGTAGCATTTTAGCAGAGGTTCGAGAGGTAGTAATTTGGCAGGGGTTCGAGAGGTGGAGTTGCAGCAGAGGTTTGAGAGGTAGAGTTTTGGCAGGGGTTCGAGGGGTAGTATTATGGCAGGGGTTCGAGAGGTAGTATTTTGGCAGGGGTTCGAGAGGTGGAGAGTTTAGCTCGAGAGACTCAGGTTCTGATGGCATTATATATATATATATATATATATATATATATATATGTGAACATAAACTCGGATTTTACTAAATTCGTGCTAGGGCGATGAACACTCACCGTAGTTAAACTTGGCTTGACAACCGCCGCTTCTACTTCACTGCTTAACCACTATTCTTTGGTAAGAATTTTTCTTAAGGCCGTGATTTTGAGAAGGAAGTCACTGGTATTTATACTAGATAAAACATAGGTTCTGACACATACTCACCCTAAAATTTTATCCTGTAACCTCAAGCCTACTCCTCACGTCCGCCGTTCATTCCTTCCCAGTAATACCACTTACCCAAAAAATTAGTTTGGATAATTTTTCACATCCGCTACTAGCTTTTCCCTTCATGATGATTTCTTGCATTTATTTATTCTTTGGCTCATTTATTTGCTTATTATTACTATAGTCATATAATATATATATATATATATATATATATATATATATGTATGTATGATTATGTGTAATTTCTTCTTAGTTATTTCTCTTACTTATTTATTAATTTATTTATTGTTATTAGTACTATTATCAATAAATATGTATATTTTTTTTTATTTAAAAAATACATATATTTTTTTCAAAAAATTTAAAGGAAAGATGGGAATTTTTTTTGATAAATATTTAATTATTACATGTACTCTAATTTCATTTCGGTAGTGTTTTCACAGAAAGATTCATCCTTCTAATCTAAACAACAACTGGAACCACCACAGCCTTGTAAGAATACACAGACAGAGAGTAAAAAACCAAGAATTTGACAGTCAAATGTGCTTACATCTTCATCAATGTAAGACTGCAAAACAGCAATAACACCACCTTCCAAGCACTGATAAACAATCACCTAATAAAAGGGCAAAAAATAAGTTAGAGAAGCAAAAATCCAAAATTGAAAGAGTGCAAAGTTAGCATCTTTATTTGTTCCCTGATAAAGGCCTTGCGGTCATGCAAATCGACCCCAAATTCCTCCTTAGTGTCGAGGTTGGAGCCTTCGAGAATCTCTCGGAGTCGATTCAAGAGTTTTGATTCAGAGTCGGAGAATCGAAGAACAAGGGCAGAGGAAAAGCACACACTACGCACCATACTATGCGTGAAGGGCGAAACTACAAAAATAGAGATTCAACTTTCGAAAAATGCTAAAATAGATGGGGATTCTTTCTTTTTAAAGAGTGGTGGCAGTGGGTTAGTGGTTGCCATCGCCGGATTTGCTGGTGGTTGCCATTGTCGGACTTGCTGCGCGCCTGCGGATGAGCCACCGCCAGTATGCGCCGTCGCCGGATTCGATGTGTGCCTGCAAAGAAAGAAGAAACGGCAAAGGGAAAGCACATTGAAGGATTATATCAATGGAAAATCAATGTTGTTTGACAGCAAAGGGAAGATGATGAAGGGAAAGCACAAAAAGAATAAACAAGGAAGGGAAGACGATGAAGAAGAAAAATTTTAGGGCTTTAGGGGCATAAATGTAGTTTCAATATTTTTTGTGTTTTTTTAGGGGAGGTAAAAATAGTATTTTCACTGAATTCCACCCTTACAAGTTTATATTTGCACATACACTAACTATTTAGGGTTATATTTGCACTTTCAATTATCATAGGGTTATATGTGCACTTTCATGAATTATTTAGGGTTATATAAGGATTTTGCTCTTTAAAATAATAGCTGCTATGTTTTCCCGTCTAAATTAATGTAGCGGCGCTTTTTAGGGTATAGCTGCTATGATTTCCCACCAATTCAAAAATACCTCACTTAAGAAGCGGTTCTTAAATAATTAGCTGCTTTAAAAATATAAGCAGCAGCTATTTTAAAATAATAGCTGTTATGATTTCCCGTTTAACTTAATATAGTATCGCTTTTCAGGAATTAGTTGCTATAATTTCCCACCAATACTAAAATACCTCACTCTAGAAGTGGTGGTTTAGGAAATCAGCACCAACATAACTATAAATGATAGTTGTAATTATATTAATGTGCGAAAAGTCCAAAATGAGAGCGGGTAAATTAAAGATCGAGTTTGAGATTGCCAGTATGAGGGCAAGTCATCACAACATGAGTGCGTAGTGGTGGCGAAGAGGGCAATATAGGAGAAGAAGCAAGGGAAGATGAGGAGGGAGAGCCATAAGTAGGAGGATAAGGTAAGTCTGAAGAAGGTGATAAGAAAATTCCATATCAGGAGAAGGCTCGGGCAAAGGTGGCACAAAAAAACTGCGATTTAAAAATATAGTGATATCCAACAAAGGATGGAAGAGTGGAGGGGCCACCCGCTTAAGGAAGAGGGGGCTCATAAAACAGTCATGTTGCGTAATATAAACCTTTGGAAGTAGTAGGATCTAAACATCAAAATTCTTTATACGGCGAGTTGTACCCCGTGAAAATACAAGGAGTGTTGGGAATGACTAGTTTATGTTTTGGGAATGGTTGAATGAACGGGTAAACACAATGACCAAACAAATGAAAATTGGATTAATCTGGGTGACGCCCATAAATAAGTGGAAAGGGGGAACTACCGTCAAACACTAGTATGTGAAGCTAATTTAGGAGGTATACATAATGCATCATTCCAATTCCAATAGGAAAAGGAATATGATAATGAGATAGCATGGAGAGAGCCATTTAAATTATGTGACGATGATTTCATTCCAAGCGACCATTTTGTTCAGGTGTAGACGGACATGAGATGTTATGGTGGATACAGTGAGCAGAATAATGTGAGTGTAGTCGAGTGTTAGTGAACGCAGTACCTCTATCACTTTGAAAGGCTTAACTAGTGCATGAAGTTGATTCTTCGCAATTTTCTGAAAAATAAGGAAAACATTAAAAAAATCCGATGTTTGTCGTAAAGGATAATACTAAGTAAAGCATGAATGATCATTAATGAAAACAACATAGTAAGAGAACTCATAATCAAAACTGACAGTAGTTGGACTCCATAAATTACAAAGTATCAATGATGGTAAAGAATCTGTAATTCTCTGTGGAATATTTAGTAGTATTCCATATTTAATACAACTTACAAGGATATAATGTAAATATACAGTATTTAGAGATCCTAAAAAAATAGCACATCCATACACTCACCCTCCCCCCTCAAGCGGAGTGTAGGGAAACAATACCGACAAAGTTGTGGTTGGGTGCATGGCTTAATTCCCTTGGAAACGCGGGTTCGAATCTCGGTAACGGCAGTGTGGGAGTTCTTCCAGTGGGAGGACTCCCTATGCCCACCGAACACATTCGAGGGCCATGTGCTCAGCTACGGGAGTGCTGTGATTACTTCTCCAGTGAGGCTTGTGGTGTCGGGTGGCCGAGACGGCTGAGGGCGAGCCGTTTGATTGCCTTTTGGGAAACAATACCGACAGAGTTGGAGCAAAAAAAAGTCAAAGAAAGAAGTCCACGGGCTAACGAAACGAACATGGTGAGTGTGCATCTTTCTCAAAGGGATAGCACTCATCAGAACCTCATTTGGCACCTATCTTAAGGGTTTTTATAAACATGTGTCTACAGGGAGGGGGTGAAGCGCAAATCTTTTTTGCAACTATTACATGAAAAGGCTTCAATAAGAAGAAAAATTACCTGATATAATTCACCTTTAGCACATATCATAAAAACTGGTGCAACTTTATGAAATTGCGGGGAAATATTGCTTGAATTCAGTTTTTCACTGGTACAAAAACAACAATTTTAAAATAAATTATCATATATCAACACCAACATTGCTCTCTCTCTACGTATACATTATACGTAGTAGTAGTTACCTTAATATCCAGAAAGGCCATCATTGTCGTTAGAGTTTCAAATATACGAGTGTAAGTGTTCACAAACTGCCCACACATTCATACAAGACAAGAAGAAATTGGAGAATTGTTATACCGCTCTAAAATCTAGAATGTCCAACTAACATGAACTTCTTTCTCAATAGCAGTCACATTACCAGTTTTATCAGTGCTTAGTATTCGTATCATCTGTGACCTTTCCTAGTCCTATAAATGTTGACAACGTAACTTCAGTACTGAGAGGTAGACACGAAAACAAACAAAAATGAAAGAATGTGATAACCAGCAGTGACATGCTCTTAGAACTAAGCTCCTGATAAACCGCTGAAAGGAAGCCATACGCTGTAGAAAAGAAAAGAAAATGAGTGGAGTAGCTAGCAGTAACGACATGGTACCATGCTATTTATCATTTTCCTTGGAGCACCTCCACCAGACATTGATTTACCACGCACCACCGGTCGGCCCGAACTACACTACACCGATCTAACTACATCGACAAATGCTTTCGAGTTCTGCAAAATAATGGTTTTGGTTGCCTATTTTAATGGGCCGGCATTTTTGTATTGTCCAGTTTGTTGAGACAACGGTTATCAATTATTTATTTTTTCGAGCAACACTTAATGACTTCCTTATTCGACAACACAATTACTCCCATCGGCCGGGTTAAATTGCACGAGATCTTTTGCACGCTCATCAAGAATATTATCCAATCGTTAATGTGTTTAGCTACAGATAATAACGGCAAACAAAAAGTTACTTTTGAGAAACTACTTATCATGACGAATCGGACAATATCACATACGATAATAACACTGCTTATATATATACTCAAATATGCGATTAAAGTTTGATAGAGAATACTGTCAAATAGTAAATATGCAGTTTGAGTTAGGACATAGGGAGCATGTCTGTTGTCTTCAGTTTGGCAAGAAAAGACATCTTGATTGTCTTCTTTGGCGAAAGGACACTCATCAATAATTTGATTCGACTCTGTTAAATTGTGCAATGTATAAAATAAAAATTTATTTATTATCTAGTTTATAACTAGATAAAACAATCTATCTATCATCATTTTATTATGTTTTTTCCTTTCAATAATATAACTGAAAATGTATTTTATTTCATACTAGTATTTGAAAATAAATGTAGGTGGTCAAGTGCCTAATGTTATCCGATAATTTACGGGTAGAGGTGAAAATGAGAACACTATTCTTAAGGGAGGAAAAAAATATAAATAATGAACCCTCACATGTACGATGGACCAGGACCACCCTGATGGTGACTTTGGCATTCGATACACCACTCGGTTAGCAAGTTGGCGCTGTCATGGAGAGAATTTTAGAGTGAGAAATGAATAAAACATATTTTTGGTTTATGAATTTACAGCTTTAGATTATCCATGTGTTTCTCTATTAGTGACACATTTATTTTAATGAGATATTTTTTTTTATATTGACACACTTTATATTTTTTTGCAAGATTTCTTTAATTTCATCACTCATTTACTTTTTACCTACTACATTCAATTTTAATCACCCATTTTTTTAACCTAAATTCAAACATTTAAACATATGATGTCAATATTAGAGAAACGAATGGAGTATAATTCCATTGGCTACTCCTATTTTTTGACATGCTTCAAAGTGAACGAATTCAAATGGAAATGAAGAATCGTTGAATTACAACTTCCCAAATGTGTCAAAATAGCACATGATTCGCACCATTTCCATGGTTGTGCTTACTACTCCCTCTAATCCTTTATTTATGTCCCATTTTTTCTGAAACTTTTTCAACTCATATTTTACTATTAATAACTTTTATTGTATACAATAATAAACATTTTGTGAGATGTCTTTGGATTTTTCGTAACATGTAAATTTTAAAAAGTAAAATTATCGATGGTCAAACATGCCATGAAAAAATGTCTGGTTAAAAGGGTCATATTTGTTTAAGTCGTGTATACCCTTTGTATCACTATATATATGAATACACACAATTACAATTAGTTATCGGTTTTACATTCTATCATGGTATCAGTTAGGTTTCTCTAAACTTCTCTGGCTTTTTTTCCAAAAGTTTCCATATTTTCTTTCCTGTGATTTCCGATCCCTGGTCGCGCCCACCCACCACCTCCTTTGCCAACCTCCGCCGGTGCACCCTGCTCGCCGGTGATCGCCAATCAGACTCACATCCGGCCGCCGCACGCTCCCGCACACGCCGTTTCTCCAACTTTCATGCGCCGCCGCCATGAGCTTCACCGCAGTCCGATCCACCACCTGTTGTTCCGCCGCTACTGCTCCATCCTCGCACGAAGGTTTAATCAGTTTCATTCACAAGCTTGCTGTGTGTTTGGTGCGATTTGATTTCTCTTTTGTGTTGGGATCTGTTTCTGCTTTTCCTGATGACGTCAATTACGCTTTTATCATTGATCAGCTGCATCGCCATAAAGCTTGATGGTTCCAACTATGCTCATTGGCGTACTCAGGTTACTTCTGTTCTTCGTATTGTCAATTTGATTGGTTTTGTTGATGGATCTTCCAAGTGCGATGATCTCCATGCGAGCTCGACTTCTAAAGAAACCGATAACAAGACTTCTGATGAGGATAAGGCCCGTGATGCTTTGATCCAGCAAGATCAACTGGTCCAAGCTGCTCTTTTCTCATCCCTTTCACCAGCTGCAATGTCAGTAGTTGAGTATGGTCACAGCTGTTCAGGTATGGGATGCTTTAGCTACAAAGTACCGGAACAATTCTCGTTCTTGTTGCTTTTTCTTTGTGATCGTCTGTACGGAATTCGTCAAGATGACCATTCTGTTCAGGATTATTATTCTCGTTTGTTGCTAATGCTGAGGCTTTGGAGTTTTATCTCAAAGTTCGTTCGTCAACTTCTGGACATGCACCAGCTGTTTTTTATAGCTAGTCAACAGGCATTTGGACAGGCTAACTGCGGCTGGGGAGGCTATGGTAATGGACGAGGAAGGGGGAGAGGTCGCGGTCGTGGTCATGGTGGTGGCCAAAATCCATCGCCGACCAGCAGTCCTCCATCCACGCCGGGTGGTCGTGGCCATGGCACATACATCTGTCAGTGGTGTCATCGTCCCGGTTATCTTGCTGAATTCTACTACAAGCTTTCTCATATTGGTTGTGATGATATTGCAAATACCGGGGACACAGCTCAGCCACAGTACTATCAGCAAAATAATGCAACTCTGGGTTGGTACATGAATTTTGGTGCTACCAATCACATGACTGCTTCCGCATCCAACCTAGATAGTGTCGCTCCTTATAACGGTAATCGTCGTGTTTATTTTAGCAATGGTGCCTCTTTGCATATTTCCCATATTGACAGTTCTCGAATTTCTGATTCCCTTACTTTATCTGATGTCTTGGTTGTTCCCCACATCACCAATAATTTATTATCTATTACCAAGTTGACCAGGGATCTAAATGTTGTTGTTTGTTTTAATGACAATGTTTTCACTATTCAGAATAAGGTTACGAAGGAGCTCGAGGGTCGAGGACACAGTGGTGGGGGTCTCTACATTTTAGATTATAGTGTTGCTGCTCTAGTGTCTTTTGTTAATGCAAATAAAACCAAAGCCTCATTTGAGCTCTGGCATAGTCGTTAAGGACATGTGTCCTTTTAATGTAATTTCTGCTTTAAATAATACTAGTAGTTTGTCAGTCACTAGATTGCTGCCTAAGCCTCATTTGTGTTCTTCTTGTGAGATGGCTAAAGGCAAACGTCTTTCTTTTAATGATAATTTAAAACGTGCACCATGCATACTTGATTTAGTTCATTGTGACCTCTGGGAACCCTCACATTTTGTCTCTCGCGCCGGGTACCTTTATTATGTCCTTTTTATTGATGACTTCTCTCGATTTACTTGTTTATTTCCTCCACGACGAAAGCCTGATTTTGTGGAGGCATGCATGCAATTTGAAGCTCTTGTTGAGAATCAGTTTTCTACCACTATTAAGGTCTTTCAAAGTGATGGTGGAACCGAGTTTGTAAATCATCGCATGCGGACTCATTTTGCGTCTAAGGGCATTCATCATCAGCTTTCCTGTCCTTACACTCCTGAGCAAAATGGTCGTGCAGAGGGGAAGCATTGTCATATTACGGAGATAGGTTTGTCGATGCTCTTTCATTCTGGCCTTCATCATTCATTTTGGTATGATGCTTTATGTACGGCGGTCTACATCATCAACATACTGCTACTCTGGTTTTACCTGGTCAGTTGTGTATATATTATGTTTCATATTTGTTTAGATCTTGTATACCCTTTGTACTCACGATATATATGAATACACACAACCATAAATATTTGTGGGTTTTACATTCTATCATGTCCCAGATTAAATTACTCACTTTATGAAACTATTCTCTATTAAAGTTTGACCGCATATTTGAATAGATAATGAGACATAATATAATCGTATGTGATATTGTTCAATTCGTTGTAACAAATCATTTTTAAAAAATAATTTATTTATTTATTATTATTGTTATATAGTGAAATATATCAACGGTTTAACATATTTGGCAAACTCTGTTCAATAATTATGGTGTAATTTAAGGTTGGACGCGGGGAGGACTATTATTGAAGGGAGTCTATGCACTGCGACTTCAGCAAAGTACGACACGGAAACCTTTGAGACTGAGATAAGGATATTGCAATTTATTACTATTCAAATTCGCACAGTATGGATAGTTTTGAGAGGTCTTTGAGTTTTGTTTCTTTTCTATTCTCTTTTTAATCAAGAGTTTTGGTTTCAAAATCAATTTCAATTTGGAGTTACTTCTTACACAAGAGGGTTGAAGGAACTCCAATTATACACGAAATTACTTCTTACCAACGTGTATGAATAAGAAATTGCACAAATTGCTTGCATGAAGTTTAATCCTTGGTTATATTTTAATTGAGTGTGTCTCTTGAAAGACGCTCTTTTCATAAGTCATGGAAAGACCAAGGTTTAAAGTGTAAATTAGAACAAATTAAGATAAAATTTTTGGGTTACATGAACCGGGTTATAAATTTTATAACTACTACATGTTGCATACTAAATTTTTAATGTTGCAACTAAGACCTTTACCTTTTATTATTCGAATTAAACCCCGTCTTTCCATAAGCCTATGGAAAGACCGTCTTTCCCAAGACTTTGCCATTTTAATTTGTCATTTTGAGTTATATTATTTTTAAGAGAATAATAATAATTGGGACTCCCAAGCACAATACAACCTAAAAATTACAACAACAAAAAACAAGAACAGTACGAACAAATTTCGAAATTGGATGCACCACTCCTTTTTTACTTTCATATGCATTTTTTTCTTGTTTTGTATCAGCACACTGCATTAATAATGACATGATATTATAATTCTACTCTGAAGAAACCATTGATATAAGCTTGGTGTCAGCTCGGAATTCAGTTTAGAGGATGAAGAAGAAGATTCAGTTTGAGTTTTGGGCGGTTGGCAACAGGTTTTCAAATACTGGCGTCAGAGAATTCAAAACTTAGTTAAACGCAGGATTTGTTGTCGTTTTACTTTCCTTCCATTTTCTGTTGTAGCATTGCCCACGTGGACGGTAGTGATTGATTTGCAGTATTTTGTTTTGGTTTTTTTGTTGGCTGAATAAAAACCACAGAGTAGCAGCACATTTGGGATGTGCTTGAGAACCAAATACTGAATCAGAACTTTTTCCTTCATCTCTGTTTTCTCTATCTTCTTCCATAGCTTATTTGCTTCTTCATGGTATCAGAGCACCCGATCCGTGCAATGAAAATACTGTTTTGAATTCCTCTTGAAATCCTCTTTATTTTGAGATCCATTAATCATGTCTTCTGATGATGATTCTATCAATTCTGTGGCACAATCCATTGCTGGATCTGGCCATAATCTGCGAAGGAAACAAGAAAGAAATTATCCATATAAGCTTGAAAGTGGTGAGAACAATAACTTGGTGTTGGCTGCTGAACCACTGAATGAGTACAACTACATTACATGGAGCAAGGCTATGGTTAGAGCTATCAGATCTAAAGGGAAGCTGAAATATCTAACAGGGGAGATCAGACCTCCAGATCCTGAGGATGAGATTTATGATCAATGGGATAAGGTGAATTCTACTGTGCTTTCTTGGATTTTGAATTCGATGACTGTTAAACTGGCGAGAGGCTTTATGTTTTATGAAGATGTGTTTACACTGTGGAATGAGATTAAGGAGAGTTTTGGAGAGAGTAATGGTCCTTTGTTGCATAAGCTTAGGAGAGATATTGCAGAATTGAAGCAAGGGAATGAGTCTGTGTCTGTTTATTATACTCAACTTAAAAGCCTGTGGGATGAATTTAGATGTTTAAGACCTAGAAGAAGGTGTAGTGCAGGATGTATTAATTATGATTGTCTTGCTGCTCATGCAGTAGCAGAAGAAGAGGATACACCAATTAATGACACAGATGCAAAGTTACATGCAATGATTGCCAAGATGGTTGAGATGCAGTTTGAGAAGAAACAGAAGGAGAAAGAAGTGATAAAAGACTATGGAGGACCAATTGATTATAGTCACTATCATGACTACTCAGGTAGTGTGATCACAAATCTTTCACTCAGTGTTTTTGCATTGTCTAATAATAGTTGGATTGTGGACAGTGGAGCTTCAAGTCATATGTGCAGTGATATGTCAGTTTTTAGTTCTTTTTCTTCAGTCAATACACCTACACCTATTTACATGCCTGATCACACAACAAAGCTTGTTCAAGCCATAGGAGAAGTTGTTCTTACTCCCTCAGTCATCCTGCAAAACTGTCTCCTAGTTCCTGATTTCAAATACAATCTTCTGTCAGTGAGTAAACTCTCCAAAACTATGCCAATCTTTTTCAGTTTTACATCCAATCTCTGCTTGCTGCAGGACCACAAGACTAGAAAAGTTCTTGCAGCAATAAGAGAGGTGAATGGACTGTACATTTTAGATCAGCATTCTTTCAAGCCAGATGAGATCAAGAAAAGAATTCAGTCAAGTTTTCAGAATGAAGTCTCCACAGATACTATAGTGAATACTGTTAGGCAGAATATTGATATTCCTTTGCATTCTTGGCATTGTAGGCTACGGTATCCTTCTAGTGATGTCATGAAGTATCTCAATGTAATCAAATTTTCTGCTGAAATAGATACTTTCTGTACTGTTTGTCCTGCTGCTAAACAACACAGATTTCCTTTTCATTCTAGTTCATCCTTTACAACAAAATTGTTTGAGCTCATTCATGTTGATCTGTGGGGGCCTTACAAAATGCCTTCAACATCTGGCTGCAAGTATTTTTTAACCATTGTGGATGATTTTTCTAGAAGTACTTGGACTTATCTAGTTAAATCAAAGGATCAAATCTCTTCCTTGCTCAGAACTTTTTTCAGTATGGTGAAAAATCGATTTCATACCACTATACAGTCTTTTAGATCAGACAATGGTAGTGAATTTGTCAACCAAGATTGTGATTTGCTGTTTTCTGATCTAGGTATCCTTCATCAAAAATCTTGTCCTTACACTCCCCAACAAAATGGGGTAGTGGAAAGGAAGCATCAGCACATTCTCCAAGTTGCTAGAGCTTTGCTTTTCCAATCTCATCTTCCAAAGAATTTCTGGGGTGAGGCTGTTTTAACAGCAACATACCTTATCAATAGATTACCTACACCAGTCCTTTCATGGCATTCTCCCTATGAGCTTTTGTTTAACAAACTCCCAGATTTTCAGTCACTCGGAGTCTTTGGGTGTTTGGTTTATGCTACTAACACCACACCACACAAAGACAAGCTATCTGAGAGAGCATTTCCTTGTGTCTTCATTGGATATCCCTTAGGCCAGAAAGCATACAAGCTCTTTGATCTGCAAAATCATAGAGTAATCATTTCAAGGGATGTCCTGTTTCATGAAACTATTTTTCCATACTCTGATCTCAATCTATTTTCTTTTCCACTCCCTTTTTCAGAGTCTCTTTCACATGATCATCACTCAACTCTTCCTGTTCCTCAACTGCATGAACCTCATCAAGTCATACCTTCACCACCTGCTGACACTTCTTTAAGGCATAGTACTAGGGTCATCAGGGCACCTGTATGGACAAAGGATTTTGTTTCTTCCTCTGTTCTCTTATCTTCTGAGCCTCAGTCCATTATCCCTGCATATGTGGCTTCTTCTTCACAGGTTCCTGAACCATCTAACTATCATCAGGCCAAGCATTCCACTGAGTGGATCCAGGCCATGAATGAGGAATTGGCAGCCCTTGAACAGAATCA
Source organism: Rubia yunnanensis (assembly GCA_037428765.1). NCBI lineage: Eukaryota > Viridiplantae > Streptophyta > Magnoliopsida > Gentianales > Rubiaceae > Rubia > Rubia yunnanensis. The sequence goes on from CM075067.1 coordinate 74,697,258, forward strand.
TACTTGGGATTTGGTTAAACTACCACCAGGAAAGAAGGCCATAGGATCAAAATGGGTGTACAAAACCAAATATAATGCAGATGGTTCTCTAGCAAAGCATAAGGCTAGATTGGTTGCAAAAGGTTTTAATCGGATAGAGGGAATAGATTTTTCTGAAGTGTTTTCTCCAGTTGCTAAGGCTGTTACCATCAGATTACTGCTTGCTATTGGAGCTGCATCAAAATGGCATATGCATCAGCTTGACATTAACAATGCATTTCTGCATGGGCATCTTGATGAAGAGGTTTATATGAAACTGCCTGATGGTTATGCAGTTCCTGATTCTCAGTTGGTTTGTAAGCTCACAAAAAGCTTGTATGGACTCAAGCAAGCTTCCAGGCAGTGGAATAAAGAGTTTACACAGCATTTACTCAGCCTTGGTTTTGATCAATCTCATCATGATCACTGTTTGTTTCTGAAGTTCACTTCTCAGTACATGCTGGCCTTAGTAGTATATGTGGATGATGTCTTGGTTATGGGAACCTCACTTGATGCTATTGTAGCTGTTAAACATTCTTTGCATCAGAAGTTCACTATTAAGGATTTAGGTGAAGCTAACTATTTCCTTGGTTTGGAACTTCACAGAACAGATTCTGGCCTTCATCTCCTGCAAACCAAGTACATTGCTGATATTGTTTCAGATTGTGGATTACTAAACTGTAAGCCTACTGCAACTCCTCTTCCTTCTTCCTGGCTTGTGCATGATGAATCCTCACCACTGCTTCCTGATCCAAGTCAATTCAGAAGACTTATTGGAAGGCTCCTTTACCTCAATTATACTAGACCTGATGTTACCTTTGCAGTGCATCAACTCAGCCAGTTTGTTCAAGCACCAACTCATCATCATCTCTCTGGTGCTCTCCACATTGTGAAGTATCTGCATCATCATCTTCCTTTTGGACTGTTTTATTCTTCTCAGAATGATCTTCAGCTTCATTCATACTGTGATGCAGATTGGGCTTCTTGCAAGATTTCCAGGAGGTCAGTTACAGGTTATGCTATTTTTTTGGGATCAGCCTTGATCTCTTGGAAATCTAAGAAACAGTCAACAGTTTCTAAATCCTCAGCTGAAGCAGAATATAGGAGTCTTTCCATGACTGCTTGTGAGCTCAAATGGATAAGTTACTTGATCAGGGATCTTCACCTTCATATCTCTTTTCCCATTCCTCTTTTTTGTGATAATCAAGCAGCTCTGCATCTCACTGCTAATCCCGTGTTCCATGAAAGGACCAAACATCTTGAAATAGATTGCCATTTGGTGCGAGATTACTATTTGGAGGGGTTCTTGCTGCCATCCTTTGTTCCTTCTCGTTTCCAGCTGGCGGACATTTTCACAAAATCTCTTCCTGCAGCTGCCTTCTCTGCTAATCTCTTCAATCTCAGCTTTCGGGCTTCCCCAGCTGAGCTTGAGGAGGGGGTGAAGAAACCATTGATATAATCTTGGTGTCAGCTCGGAATTCAGTTTGGAGGATGAAGAAAAAGATTCAGTTTGAGTTTTTGGCGGTTGGCAACAGGTTTTCAAATACTGGCGCCAGAGAATTCAAAACTTAGTTAAACGCAGGATTTGTTGTCGTTTTACTTTCCTTCCATTTTCTGTTGTAGCTTTGCCCACGTGGACGGTAGTGATTGATTTGCAGTTTTTTGTTTTGGTTTTTTTGTTGGCTGAATAAAAACCACAGAGTAGCAGCACATTTGGGATGTGCTTGAGAACCAAATACTGAATCAGAACTTTTTCCTTCATCTCTGTTTTCTCTATCTTCTTCCATAGCTTATTTGCTTCTTCATACTCTAATGTATTCGTTTTTGTTAGAGACGTTCACACGAGTCTCAACTTCCTTAAATCAAAGTCTCACTATTTTACATTCAAAGATGTTCTTCCAAAAACCTATGTAATACTTTTTAAAAAAGAAGTTGCAATTTACTGTATAGTTCGAAGTGACTCACAATAGACTCGCACAATTTCTAAAAGCAACCAATTGGAAGTTGGAATTAATTGGAGATGTTTGGAATTATAATTCCAATCATTCGTTTGATAATTTTGAAGGATTTTTTTCATTTCATCTCACTCAATTTCATGCCTTTCAAGGAAAATAGCGTTCCAAACAATAGAAGCGTAGCAACACACACTTTAATCGGGAACATTTTGTTCCCAAAAACTCACTTTCACGCGTAGCTACGATATGTCAAGTGGGATTGAAAACGTTTTAATTCATTTTATTCTTATCGTGTCATTATCCATCTGCACTGCAGGCTTCAATCTTTTTTTGTCATGTTCATTACCATCAAGCAGGCTCCAACTGAAATAAACATAAATAAAACATTGCACAACACTGACACCAACAAAACAAAATTACATAAGATAATAATAATATTGTCACCCAGTTGCAGCCCAGATAAAAACAGGCTGACCGAGTTGTTGGGTTACCTACTTTTCACCTAGCTCTTACCCCCCACCAAACCCCAACATAATTGATTCAACATATGAGGACTAGCCCTGCAATATCCAAAAACTCTACTGCAGAGAGCCCAGCCCAAAAGATAAAAGGAAAAAAAAACCTCCAGGAGACTACACCTACTCGACTCCTACTTTTTTTTCTTTTTTTTTCTTCTTCGGAAAGCAAATTCTAAAACTGGAACTCTTCTCGTAAAGCTGCCCAATCAATCTCAGATGGATACTTCTGCAACATGGGATTCTCCGAATTCACAGCTTCCCAGGAGAGATCATCTTCAACGAAGTCCGGGATCGTCAAATCCGACACCGGAGACGACTCATCAGATCCATGGCCATACCCAGCGTCCGATTCGGATCCCAGCTCCGGAGACTTGACTATCTCCTCTTCCACTGCGGCGGCAGCCGCCTTCCTCTTAGAAGCGGCGGCGGAGCCCTTGGTTCTCTTGCAGTCAATGCTCTTTCCCTCGGCCAAGCTCTGGCAGATGGCGGAGAGCTTGGCGTCGACGGAGGAGTGCAGCGGCTTGTACTCGCCGAAGTCGCCGCCGATGAGGGAGCCGTTGTGGCGGAGGTGGGGGAAGTTGAGCCTTGCGTAGTCGCCTCTGAGCTTGAACGCCGCCTTGTCGTAGGCCAGCGCCGCCTCCTCCGCCGTGTCGAAGGTGCCGAGCCAGAGGCGGGTCCGGTTCTTGGGGAGGCGGATCTCCGCCACCCACTTTCCCCAGTGGCGCTGCCTCACTCCTCGGTACAGCTTCGTGGGCTTCGGGGGCGACCCGGTTTGCTTCATCGCGACGGGCTTCGGGGCCAGGAAGTGTTGCTGGGCCTGCTGCTGCTGAGCCGCCACCGCCGCCCACTGGTTGGAGATCATCTGGTTCTGGAGGTTGATCTGGGCCTGGATATCATGGATCTGGGATGCAGTGAGGTGGTTGAGGCCCACTGAGGTCTGCTGGTCCAGCCCATAGAGAGTCTGGGCCTGGTAGCAGGAGGCCTGAGGGTAGGAGGAGGTGTAGGGGAAGGAAGAGGATGGGGAGCAAGAAGTAGTGGTGGAGAAGGGGATGGAATTAGAAGAAGTAAAAGAAGATTGGTCATTTGGGGAATTAGAAGAAGAGGAGAGAGAAAATGGTGAGGAGAGAGAAAGTGGAGTGAGGTGAGAGGAAGTTGGAGAAGAAGCACCTGATTTCAAAAAAGGCTCAAGTGCTTCCATTAGCTCTCCACCCTTAAAGGGGTCCAACTCAAACTCTAGAGAAGCTGAACTATTCCAGAAATCCATCGTAGCTGCCATGGCTTCTTGAGAAAAACAAACTTTGCTGATTGATTTTTTTATATATAAAAAAAAACAGCCTGGTTCTTGTCAAAATTAAAGAACAGGGTGATTTGAGAAAAGAAAAAGGAAGATATTTTATACAGTAACGGAAAAGAGTCGGATCTAAAGAGGTATACAAATAGACAACCCCCTTGCGCGGATCCTGTGACGGCTTTAAAATTCAGCCTGGTGTTGAGGGACTGCAAATAAGCCCTCCGATGAAAACAAATTTGAAAAAGAAAAAAAAAAGCTTTTCGAAAAGGCAGGTGACTGAGGAAGAAGATGAGGAGGAGAGAGAGAGAGAGAGAGAGAGAGAGAGAGGCGTGAGAAGTGCGCGGTGTGTGAGAAAGTGAATATGAGAGTAGTGCTCGGTGTGTGAGTGTGTGGTTTTCGCAGCCTCACCCACTCCTCCTTATATAGCCCTCCTTTTGACTGCCTAGAGTTAAATCCTCTTTTTACCCTTCAACCGTGCCCTTTCTCCGTTACTACCTGATTCCGTCGGACATGACGTCAGCGGGATTCAGCAGGCGCACGATGCTGCCACGTGTTCCGTCCTGGACAGGTGTCGGTGGATCAAACGCCACTCGACGGTACTTGAGCGGGCGTTAAGCCCAGGATTCGCTCTAACGTCTGTTGACTAAACGCGTTCACATTTGACTTTTGGGACCTTGGAATTTCGTTTCCATTTTTGTCAGCTTTATTTCTGTCTTTTTCCACTCTACAGTGGCACTTCTGTTTTACGTATTTGCCCCTTGGAATGCGGTTGCTGTAACAGACTTTTGAGATGCATTTAGTAAATATGAATGCTGCAGTTTGTAATAAATGCTGCTTGCAATAGAATTATGGATCTAGGAAATACGTTTAGCATCTCACAGTTAATGTTTTTTAACTGTTTGGACAGAAAAGATTCTATAACATTTGTCTCTTAACTATTTGGGTATTATTAGTAGTATTCATTCACTCGTGTATTTAACATCAGTCTACCCTCGCCCCGTAGGACCAAATTTGTACTCCGTATATACTTTTTTTTCCATATCAAACAGGAAAAACTGTATTATATAATTATAATCAATAATATATATTAAATAATTACAAAATTTTAGTGATACATAATGTATAATAATATCAAATAATATCTTATTAGATTTATTGTTATATATATTGTAAATATTAATCATATATAAAAATATTGATAGTTAAATATATGATTTTGTTGAATTCGTTTTAAATGATAAATATATGTACAATCTTAATAGTCAAATATGTGATCACGTGAGATTTCGTTGAAATTTATATTTTTAAATATCAATAACATGTTGAAATATTAATGGTTAAATATATGATCTGATACGTATATTTTTAAATATTAAATATTTTTATATATATAATAATAGTCAAATATATTATTTTATTTAGATTCATCGTAATGTATATTTTTAATGTTAAATATATATTGAAATATAATAGTCAAATGTGTGATCTTGATAAATTTGTCATAGTGTAAATTTAAAAGTCTTGAATATTTTTACTTTTATGTTGAAATAACAATAGTCAAAGATCTTTTTAAATTCATATTGATATATATCTTAAATATTAAATAATTTACATATTTGAATATTAATACTAGACAAAAATATATATTTTTTACTTTAAAAAATAAAATAAAAGGATTAAATAGGGACAGATGGTAAGATCATTGAATTAATATTAACTATGTTGCAAAATAGAGTTTAATATGAGAATTTATTTATATAAAGTTACTTATAGAATTATACTGATATAAGTAAAAATAGTATTACATAAAATATTGCTTTTAATAACATGTATTTTATAAAAACATTTTGTTTTTGATGAATTATATTACAAATCAATATTTTTAAGTTAGACCATTGAAAGTGAAAGCATGAAATTTAATGATACTAGTTTTTTTTTATAAAGAAAATAGAATATTCCATAACGCCCTGCAACTAACTTTTGTAAATGCATATAGTAAAATTGAATGCTAGCATTTGTAATCAATGACGAAGATGGGTAGTTGTAAATGAAGGATCTACAGATTTAGAAAATACGATTAGCATTTTAGTAGTAACGTACGTTTGTAACTGTTGGACAAAAAATATTCAACAACATTCGTGCTGTAATAATTTGGCCGGTGTCACTTCCAATAAGTTTTTACCATGTATTAAATTTTGGGTCTTTAATATTCACTCCCTCGTGTACTTGACACGAATTTATTCATTTACCTTGAAAGTCAAGATATTAATTAAAACATGTATGTCAAAATTCCTGTACTGTTATACTAATTTTCAACACAAAAGCGTTACTGTGGCTATATGATTTTTTCCTACTTTTTTTTTTAAAGCAAAAACCACCTAAGAGGCGGGGGGAATTAATTTCATAGGCGCCCTAAATCACATCAAAATAAATACAAAAAAATACAGATTTGATATATTCTAAGAAAGCAAGAGTAATTTGATTTTTTTTTTCCTACCAAATATGAGTAATTTGACTTCAATAACACTTCAGCTGCTAATTAAACTGTAATCTGAATTTGAGTTGAATTTAATTTTTGGGTTTTAATGTGCAAGATTAGGTATTACCGAGTTTAATTTTATGTTTAGTTCTGAATGTGCAAGATTCAGCATAGTACTAACTTGATTCCTTTTGGGGGGAAACAGAGAGAGAACCCATGCTCCTTCGTACCTACCTATTCTGCACACAATTTTTTTTTAAAAAAATGCTAAACTTTAATCACATATTTAAATTGATATATGAGCAATAATTTTATTTTAATAGGTATATAAACAATAATTTTATTATATGAGATATAATTATATTCATCGTAATATTTAGTTTCTAAATATTAAATTTTATATATTATAATTGTTTATACCTACATATCTACCGTCAAACATATTTATTGAAATGATTCTATATAAAATAGACCATTTATACATATTTACGATCAAACATATTTATCGAAGACCGTGAAAAGATGGTCCACAAACTTGGTTCACATCGGCAGTACTATTATTAGGAGAATCCAACTTCTGTGGTTGTGGCCATGTTCCGGTTGACATTCATTTGGAGAAAATGGAAAAGTTGTGTTCAATTCAAAAACTTTAGCATAGCCACAAGATTAATCTAGCTCTAGTACTAATCATGACAAGATAACATTTTGTAAGCAAGATATATAAATCGCCACTTTATCAAAATAATTAGGTTCATATTTTTGCGCATTGTACTGTTAATAATACTTACATTTTAATTCATTTATATTTAATATACTTGGATGATACAATATTAACAAATTATTATTTTGTCTCTAATTGATAAGTATCGTAGTAAGAGTATAATCTAGCTAGTACGTATATATAGGAGTATTTTGGTCCATATTGTAAAAGGAAGTGAATTTTTACTGATACTGAATCGTATGTTTACATGGAAAAATAAATCATATTAAATCAATTAAATTCAGGTCATGTTCATTTCAATCAAAGGTCATGTTCTCCAGAACTTATCTACATTTTATTTCAGTTCAGTTCAGCGTGAATTTAATTTTGGTGAAATTTAGTTTAATTTAATCATGCATTGCTATTTTTCGACTCACTTATTTTCATTTCAGTTCAAATCAGATCAATTAAATCATATCATATCAGATTAGTTCAGATAAACTGCAAAGAACGGGACCTAAGTTTATTCTGCTCTGTTCAACGTAATTAAATTTAATTCAAACGAACAAGGTTTAATACACTTCCGTCAATTGAATGAAAGTAGTAATAGGCCCTAAGCATGTCTTATAAATTATTTTAAAAAATAAAACAAATATTTATTTAAAAAGTCGTACCTGTCTCAATTAAATTACTTCCTCTGGTCCTCTAATATTGTCCTACTTTCTATTTTGGGATGGTTTTTTATTTATGTCTCCTTCCCCTTTTGGTAAATACTAGAATGTTTTCATCCACTCATTTTACTTTTTACACTTTCAATACAATCTCTACCATTCATTTATCTTTTTGAAAAAATTTGTGTCCAAAAATTGGGGAGTATGTTTTGATGCACATTCCTGCCACTAAACTGCAGTCTGAAATGTCATTTGTCAACCCATATACTGCGAGTTGGAGCTGTGATGGGTAGAAATTGTCCACATGTTCATGGGTTTGTTTTTTTAGCATTTGACCAAATTATAGTGGATGGTGTAGTAGTGCAACTACATGTAACAATTTCATCTATAATTATGTAATCAACTGAATGGCTTTACCTGAAACAACGCATATGTTGAGGTTTGATTAAGAGGCTTGTAATTAGGCACTACAAAAACCAAAAACTAAGTATAATTTAATGGTTTGATCGAGTATAATATCTTATCTTCACGTAATGGCTGCTAAGTTAAGATTAGTTTACGAGGGGGCTAATGTAATCAAGATTATCCATTAATTTGGTGGTATTAAGTTTTAGTTTGTGATTAGGACATCGCTAGAGGAACACTCCAGACAAAAGGTGACAATTCTATTCCTAATCTATGCTTATTTTCCTTTTCAACTTTCCTTTCATATCATGTTTAACCCAATAATTGAGACTGGCCGGATTTTTTTATTGCTAAAAGAAACTGGCTTGGTTTAAACAGAGACGGTTCTTTCATAATTAAAAAAGAGTCTGTCTTTTGAAAGACGGTATTTCTATAAGTCATGAAAATACCAAGGTTTAAACTGCAAATTAGAAGAAATGATGATAAAATTTTTGGGTTGTGTGAATCGGGTTATAAACTTCATAATTACTACATGTTACATATTAAAATTTTAATATTGCAACTATGATCTTTTACCTTTTATTATTCTAATTAAACCCCGTCTTTCCATAAGCTTATGGAAAGATGGGTTTTCCCAAAAATTTTCCATTCAAGAAACAACTACAGTATGCTATTTTTAAAGTTTAAATATTGCATTTTTATGTGTTTTAGTTTAAATTTTTAGTGAATCAAGTATAAATTATTTTCTTGTTTATGTTAAAATTTAGTGTTTATGATGTATATATGTTTGTATTATGTACATAATATTTTGCATGTTTCAACACTCAAATACATCTTATTATGTATTTAAGCTTTAAAACATACAGTATCTAAGTTGAAAATTATAGTAATTATTTCAAAACTTATGAAAAGACAAATTTTCACATGACAAGCCAGTTCTTCCAAGCGAGAAGTCTGGGTGTCCAGACCTAATACTCTAGACAAAAAGAAAGAAAGTCGGAGTAACGAAATGAAAGAAGTATAGAGTTGTTGGTTGTTGATTAGATTGGTCCGTCACAATAATTGGGTACCAAGTGGTCGCCTACATGATTTAAACCCCTAAGTAAAATCTCTCGAAACACATGCATGACCTCTTTATATTTCCTTTTCTTAACCGAATGGAACGAAGATAAAAAGGCTTGCATAACACTAATCCTCCGCTCTCGCCCATTAGAAAAGACAAATTTTCTAAGTTGAAAGTATTCTAATTGTTTCAAAACTTATTAAAAGACAGGTTTTCACATGACAAGCCTGTTCTACCAAGCAGGAAGTTTGGGTGTCCATACTTAATTCTCTAGACAAACAAAAAGAAAGTTGAAGTAGTAGATAAAAGGAGTATAGAGTTATTAGTTGGTGATTGAATTAATCAGCCATATTGATTGGGTGACGTCAAGTGGTCGCCCGTGGGATTTAAACCCTTGAGTGAAGTATCTCGGAACAGATGCATGACCTCTTAAAATTTCCTTTTTCTATCCTAAATGGATCGAAGATAAGAAAGCCTGCTTAACACTAATCCCTTCTCCACCGATTAGAAGTTACAAAATGTATTATGGTTGAATAATAAAATCTTGAAGTTTGGTTAGTTCACTTATGAACATCGAAGTAAATGTTCAAAATTGCTGGGAATTACTAGAGAACATTGTCCTTCTATTCTTAAACAAAGGACAACATTTGATCAATACCTCAATCCAAACGACTAGCAAATTTTGAAGCATTAGGTTATGATATCTTGGAAGTAATTCCCGTAAAAGGTTGTTTAGGTTTTCATTTGGGGCAGGCGATTTGTTATACCAGCATGTTGTGTGTAAATATCCATGAAAGTCCCTAAAAATTATAAATAAATTAAAAGTGTATATTGGTAAGGAAGGTGTTCTTCTTCCGCTTTTGGGTGCTGACCTTATTTATGACGTCATTGAATTGATTAGATTTCGCTTTCAGGTTCAAGGCAATACAACACGGCTCAGATACTGGAATTGCCAGGTCAACAACCGCCTTCAAATGCGCGCTTTTGCAGTTTGAAGTAAGCTAATTACTCGCCTCGATTTCCATTTGTATAACATCTCGAATTTAAAATTATATATTTTTGGTAATTCGGATATGAATTTAATATACTACTCCTATTACAATTTATATGAACTACATGTAGCAAACATAGTCGTTTAGTGGTAGAAGAAAATGCTGTCACATTGAATGATGGTTTTGATAACTTTATGTTTTTTTATTGTTAGCTGTCAAGCAATTAGAATATGTGTACACATTCTAAATGTTTAGAAATTTAGAATACAAAAAATATCTGCAGAAATAGCATTCATTATCAAAATACCATACACTAGAGTGGAAAGGGGGATTAAAGAGAGGTCTACTAGACTAGAGAAGTCACTTGAAACTCTTGTCTAATAAAACTGCATATAATCTAGTCTTTCCACATTAGTGATAAGAAATAGCAGAAGCTACCTACTTTTTTCGTTCAGTAAATGTTTTCATTTTTTACAAAGACTTGGGTGAGACCGTCTCACCCAAGCTTATGGTGAGACCAAGGGTCTCACCATAAATTACATATTTTCAGGGGCATGGAAGATATTTTAGTTAGTTGTCAATTTTCCGTATTTAAATTGAACCGCCAACTAAACCCTCCCTCTGTTTCTCTTTCTCACATTAACCCCTCCGTTTCAATTTCTCCGCATTAACCCTTTCTGAAATCTCTGAAAACCGCTGCCAGAAATTCCCGATTCGACTGCTCAAATCCGTTTAAATTTGCAATTTCTGAGTTGCATTACATTGTCTTCTTCATTCCGTTTCTATAGAGGTTAGAATTTCTTATTTTCACTGTATTTGGGGTTTATATTTAGGGTTTTTTGTTTTTCTTCTTCGTCTGCTATGATTTCTATATCATTCCGGCGCTTATCTCTGTAGATCCGGTTGTGCATGTTATTTTTATTAATATATTGTGGTTTTCTGAGTATTGTTTTGGCTGTTTGTAGATATGACGAAGTCGAAAGCAGATTTTATGGATGTTGTTGATGAATCGCAAGGTTTGTTCTATTTTTTTGTTAATTTTTGTATTATTAGGGTTTTTTGTTCGGTGTCTTTGATTTGATGTGATGTTCGTTGTTATTGAATTTGCTCTGTTTTGCGTTGGTTGCTCTGTTTTATATATGAAAATAACAAATTATTTAAGATGTTTATGTGTTTAGTTAGGCAGTTCATGTGTTTAGTTAGGAACTTAGGATGTTCATGTGGTTGGTTCGAGCTTTGTTGTGACTCTTTTGTGGTTTATTTAATGCTCTGTTTACTTTGTATGTTTTCTGTTTGGATTGTCTTTATATTAGGATATTAATGTGTTTAGTTTTCATGTTTATGTGTTTAGTTTAGTCTCTGTTTAGTTTGCATTATCTTTCTGTTAGGTTGTTCATGTGTTTAATTAGGTTGTTTGTATGTTTAGTTAGGCTATTTATGTATTTAGTTCAGGCTTTGTTGTAGATCTGTTGTGGTTTAGTTTAGAATCTATTTTAGTTTGCATGTTAGTTGTTTTCACTTTTTTTAGTTAGCCTATTTTTGTGTTTAGGTCGCATGTTTATGTGTTTTCTATTTTTACTGCCTTTGTGTATGTGTATATAGACAGTTATATTGGTTTGTGTACTTTAGGTGTTTCAGTTTATACCTTAAATTTTTATGTGATTACTTTTCAAATGTAGGTGATGGAAACTGCTTGAGAAAATCAAGTAGATTGCAGGCAAAGCTGCCAGATGGTATGTATATTGTAGTTTGTAAAAAAAAATTAATCTTAATGTTTTTATTTAATTGATTGTGTAATTGTCAGGTTGTAAACCTCCTTTGATTAAAAAGAAAAAAAATCAGAAGAAAACTGCTAGCACAGGTATTTAAATATGATTGAAGTTTATTCAAATTTTTTGTTGTTTTTTAATTTATTGGTTTATGTGTTGCTGATAATTGCTTTTTGTTTATAGCTGATATTGTGAGGAGATTGCATAAAAGTGCTAGTAAATCTGATGTGGATAGGTCACATAGAGTTGCTGGTTTGAATTCTAATTTTCTTTGTTTTACTTTGAATGTTTAGTGGTTTTTTTATGTGTTTAGTGTGTTCCCTTTGGTATTTCTGCATTTTGTTTCGTTATTGTGCATGTGATGCATGTGATGTGATTAGCATGCATTAACACATCATTTGTCCTATTACTTCAACTAATATTGAACATATTGGTTAGCATTTGAATTATTAGTTCATATTTATAGTTGTTTAGTTTTGTTATTAAACTTATTAGTTTTTGTATGTTTTTTGCATCAGAGCCTGGAAATATTTCTATTGAAAGAAATGTTGAGGGTATGTTAAAATATATTTGTTATCATGTATCTTTCATTACTTTATGTTTTATTTGGAATCTTTTAATTTTTAAAATTTGTAGGTTCTACTTGTGTGCCTGCAAGTCCCATAAGTGCCCATATAAATGTTGTTATTGAAGGTTTGAGATGTGAAACCAAATCTGGTATGTATTGATTTCTCTGCTTCTACTTTTGTGTTTTTGATTTATTATTTATTTTTCATTTGTGTGATGTAGATCAGAAAATGTGTCAAAAGAAAGGTGTTAGGAAGAAGGTTAAAGTGAAAAGAATTATTAGTGATGAAGATTATATGGAAGATGATGATTTTATTGATCTGCCTCCTGCTGTTGTGAATGCAAATGAAGAGGGAAAACAAAAGGTTTGTGAAGGGAAAGGAAATGAGCCAGTTGTGAAGAAGGCGGCTCCAAAAAAGCCGGTTGCAAATGAGTCGTCTGTGAACGAGTCTGCTGCGAAGGAGCCAGTTGTGAAAGAGCCGGCTGTGAAGCCTGCAGCGAAGAAGCCCACTCCAAAGAAGTCTGCAACAAATGAGTTGACTGTGAAGGAAGCTGCTGCAAAGGAGGCAGTTGTGAAAGAGCCTGCAGCAAAGAAGCCTGCTCCAAAGAAGCCTGCTCCAACGAAGCCTGCTGCAAAGGAGGCAGTTGTGAAAGAGCCGGTTGTGAAGCCTGCAACTAAGAATCCCTCTCCAAAGAAGCCTGCTGCAAAGGAGGCAGTTGTGAAAGAGCCGGTTGTGAAGCCTGCAACTAAGAATCCCTCTCCAAAGAAGCCTGCTGCAGTGGAGCCAGTTGTGAAGCCCACAACGAAGAATCCTGCAGCGAAGAAGCTCGCTCCAAAGAAGCCTGCTGCAAACGAAGCGGCTGTGAACCAGCCTGCTGCAAACGAGCCAGTCGTGAAGGGGCCGACTGTGAAGGCTGCAGCTAAGAAGCCTGCAGTGAAGAAGGCTGCATTGAAGAATCCTGTTGAGAATAAGTCATTTGGAAGCAATAATGAGGATGTTGTTGCAGATGGGAGTGGGCCATCAAAGAATTCTTCTACTGCGAGAAAGCGCAAGCTTGATGAAGATGGTGTTTCTGGACCTGCCTCAAAGAAAACTAATGATGGCACGGAAGTGACACGGCAAATTAAACAAGTCTGTGAAATTCAGCTTCCTGATGGTTCTAGGTACGTTTTATTACTTTAAGTATTTTTTTATTTTACTTTATGTATGTATATATACTTTGAATATTTCACTTTTAATATTTTTGCATAATAACTTGAATGATTTAGAGTTTATTAGTTTAGGTATGTTGTCGTTCTTTGTTTTTTCAGTGTTTTGTTTCACTATACTTTTGATTGTTTATGTGTAGAGTTACAGTATAAATAGTTTATGTACTTGTTGATTTTATTTATGTGTTTACATGTTTAGTTTTTATTATTAATTTCATATTGATTTTTGCTGTTTATTAATTGAATTTTCTTTTTAAAATTACTGTATGTTTACTTGATGTGTTTTATCTCTTAGTTTGGGTGTTTTTATGCACAGTTGTTATATATACTAAGTTGTGTTATATTGTTTTATAGGTTTTTAAAGAAGTTTATGCCTGGAAGCCAGCATGTAAAAATCACAGATCTGTGTGCTGATCTCAGTGCTAAGCAGAAGGCTGATGTTGAAGCCATTGGTTTTGGGGGCATTTTGAATCTAAGATTGGAGATTGCACTTCCCTCGGGTATTGTGCCTTGGTTGGTGAGTAATTTTAACCCTGGTACATGTGTTCAGCTGGTTGGGGTAGATAGATACTTTGTTACCGCCGATGATGTTTATGATGTTTTGTGCTTGCCTCGAAACCCTGGTAGGGAAGTTGTGGAGAAGAGAAATTCTGGTATGCAATTGAAGGATAGTTACAAGGCTAGGTTTGGTAGGGAGAATGAACATGATATACCCCTTCACTTGATTTTAGATAGGATAAATGAACTTAAGGAGGGAGGGGATGAGTTCAAGAGACTTTTTGTGATCTATTGTTCTTCATACTTTTTAGCTCCTATAGCTACTGGGAAGGTAGATATGAAAATCCTTGAGGCTATTGAAAATGTTGACGAGATTAAGAATCTCGACTGGTGTACTTTTGTGTTAGACAAAATGGCTTCAATGATTAGGAGGTATAAGAACAATGTAGAATACCAAACTTGTAGTGCTTGTGTCCTTATCCTTTTGATTCTATATTTGCACCGATTTCCTGTCCGTGGTGTGTTGGAGCCAACGTGCCTTCCTCTAGTCCAGCATTGGACTGATGCGAAGTTGAGGGAGAAAGTGAAGATGTTGTACATTGGAGGAGGTTTTGACAGGACAATCATGGTGAAGGGTTATCCAATCAGTTGTGCCGGAAAAGTGAAAGACGGTCATAGAGGTAAGAGTGATATTGGAGCTCAACCTGAGATTGGAGCTGATTCAGTTCCTGAAGGTGATGAAGTGCTGCAGTTCAAAATCCCACGCGGAGTTTTGACTGACTCCAAGATTAAAAGTCTTGCTAAGAATGTAAGCGTTTAACATTTTACCTGCTGTATTTGCTTTGTTAGTTATGTGGTTAGCATGATTTTTTATGTGTTTCAGTATCTTAAATTTTCATGTGCATATTAAATTTATGTATAAACTTATAGATTTTTTTTCTTGTGTAGGCTTATGATGAGGCCTTAATGATCGTGAAGCGTAACTTTGAAGTTGTTACCGCTGATATGTATCAGAGGTTGGAGATGGTGAAGGCTGATGTTGGGAATGAATCATTGCAAGACTTTCCACCTATTGTTGGGACGAGTGCAGAACTTCCGAATCAGCAAGATGACTCGCCGCCAATTGAAGAATCACCAATCGAATGGAATGACAAGTTGATTGCTATGGTTGATGAAGCATGCAACCTATGGATGAGAAGGAAACAGTACCAGGCTCAGAACGAGCCTCTTCCGTCTTTTAACTTGTTTAAAGATGGTGAATTGGATGGCATGGGATGAATGTCCAGAAACAACGTAGACTTGAATTGATTTGAATGCTGTGATTTGGATTTGTTATGTAGTGATTTGAATGTTTGAATTTGTTGAAATGATGTTTTGGATGATTTTGAATGGTCCATTTGCTAGGTTGTTGGATTGATTGTTTCTGAATGATGTTTTTCAGAAGATTTTCGAATGGACTGGAACTTTCAATTTTTTTATGATGATTCCAGTATGAGTTTAGTTCTTATGTTTATCTATTTAGTTGCATTGTTTATCTCGTTTGTTTCTGTTATAGTTTAACAGTTTGTCTAGTAATTATATTTCATATGTTCAAAGCCATGTGTCCTTTAGGTAAATTGTTAAGTTATTTGGGTATATAGTTCGGTTTATAGTCCTCCTGCCTCGAGCCCTCGATCCCTCGAACCTCATACCTCGAGCTCTCGAACATTTGAGTCTTCAATTTTTGTCATATTTTTATTTACTTTTTATATCATTAGTTCATGTATATTTCACTTTAGCTCATTTGTTAGAATCATTAGTTTCAGACATAGTTTACTTGGTGAATATATTTTTGTTTAATTAAACAGCATTCGTTAGTTCATGTGTTTCAAGCATTTGGAGGGCAATTTAAGTGATTTGCTCATGTACATAATGTTAATATAAATAAATCTCAAATTCGAAGTCATAGGTCTAGAATTGTTGCTTTGGTGTCTTGGTACCAAACTCCTTTGTTTTTGGTTTCTTTCTATGCTTCCATCCTTCAATTCTCTTGCTTCTTCCTTTTGTCTTTGTGGGAGATGGATCTTGGATTGTTGGCGGTTTAGTGATTGAAGATTCTGCTATGCTGCTTGAATTTTCATGTTCTTTTGTACTTTTTGAGACAAGAATTTGGTCTACCTTTTCATTGTATTTCTTGAAGCTTTCTTCAAGAATCTTCCGGGTTTCTATGTCACCTTCACATTTTAGTACCAAATTGTAGTAGTTTCTTGCCATTTGGTGTCGCCATGGAACTTTGTCTTTGGTTTTGTCTACTTCTTGTTTTTCTTGTACTGCTTTCAGTTTGTCCCATACTTGCATTTTAGCAAGCTTTGTCCATCGCTTCAGAATGTATTGTGATGGTATCTCGCTGATTGAGTTGATGTGCAATATACGGATACAGTGAAAGCAAAGCATTCCTAGCATAAAAAGATAACCATGCATATATTCAAGTTAATTATATAAACATCCAAACCCTAAAGCATATAATGTCATGCAGATTAATGTTAACTATGCGAATGAAGAACTAATGACATATATATAAGAACTAAACATATTAACATATAAGGTAACATACCTGTTTCTTCAAAAGTTTTGCAGGAGCAGTTAACTTCCACCATTCCACTTTGTTGTGTGAAGGTGACAATTTCAACTTTTGTATCATCTTCTTCTGGACTTACTTCATACTTTGTTGCCGATCCTAGGGTGAAAACTCTACATGATTTTGTTGCTTGTGCAATCTTGTATTCCTTCTCAAACTTATAGTACATTGATAATGTGTACTCTTGAGCTGCATGTTTGAGTAGTTTTGATCCATGTATAGCTGACTTTGGCACTGATTTTGAGCATTGATTTTCCTTCGCTATTTCCTTTGCCCTCCACCGATCAATAGTCTCATTAAAGATGGTTAAGAACCTGCTTAGTGTTGTCATTTTGCTGGCATTGAATGACAAAGCTTTGTTTGTGCTCTCACTTCGTTGTGATGAAAGAGTTCCCGCGGAGAAAAAGTCCTTGCTCATTGCAGGGCACCACTTATCTCTAATAGAATATAGCCTCTTGAACCATTCCTTGTCTTCAAGCTGAAAATTCTTGATCATATTGTTCCACGCCATTTCAAATTCTTCTTTTTTTTTACAGTATTTTAAACAATGCTCAAATGCTTCCTTGAAGGGACCATCCTTTTTTAATTCACCAAAATGACTGATGGCATTTTGTGTAATGTGCCACAAGCACAATCTATGCCTCGTGTTTGTGAAAACCTGTAAAATTTCAAAACAAGTTCATGTACAAACTTATGATCTAAAAGCAATTAAACACGAACTAAAATGTAAACTTTAAATGTAATTGTTCCTTATTTTTTCCCCAATTATTAGTTTTTTTTATATTGACAATGATTACTGAAATTACATTAGATGTTGTGAACATATATAAGAACTATTAAATTAAATACTAATTGTAAGTATATAAACATATCAACCAATTATATACCAGATCAATCAAATTAAAGAATGGTTACCATTTCGATTGCTTTGGCCATGGCTGGATCTTGGTCTGTAAATATTGTTACTGGCTCTTTACCACCCATTGATTTTTTGAAAACATTCAGAAGCCATTCAAAAGTTGAAGCTTTTTCGTCAGCAATGAAAGCACATCCAAACATCACTATATTGCCGTGGTTGTTGATTCCGACTATTGGAGCACATATCAAGTTGTATTTGTTGGTCCTGTATGTTGACATATCACTTAACAAAGTTAGATCATGTTAACTCATTTCAGACTTTTGTGAATTATCAAGTTGAATTATATTACTTTTATTCATGTTTTTATACAGTAATGAATCTACATCGTGTGTATAACATACTACTTAATGTGTTCCAGATGTTACTTCATGTGTTTATATGTATTTTACAAAATATAAATCATACCTGTATGTGGTGTCAAATACCATTAGATCGCCAAAGAGGGAGTAGTCTTCCTTCATCATTGAGTCCCTCCAAAATAATGTTGTCAGCCTACCATTATCATCTAATTTAACTCTAAAGAAGAAATCTTCCTCTTCGGTACACTTCTGTGAGAGTCTTTCAATTACTTGTTGAGCATCGCCTCCTTCAATCTCCTTCATGCGCAACCTGTTCACGTAGTTTAGATGATCCTTGATCGTGTGTCCTAGATTCTGAATACCACCAGCTTCAAAAGCCATAAACTTGAATCCATGACTTGGTTTTAATCCTGCACCTTCCATTCCTTCTATAGTTTTCCCTTTTTCTTCGGTAATTCTCCTTTCACTTCTCTGCAAATACTGCCATTCGACTCGAGTGAAAGGATGATTGTGAGATGTCACATGATGCAAAACTTCATAGGCACCATTGATAAATTTAACCCGAATTCCAGCCTTGCATCCAGTTCTCGTAACCACATTTTTCTTTGTTTTTCTTCTTTTCTTCTCAGAGCCCTCTTCAATGACATTGTTATTGGAAGGTGTGTCGGGTGTTTCATTCTTCAATTTTGTGTTTCCCTGATTTGAGCAAACAAAATACTTCTCTAGGATGGTTCCGTCTTTTCTACTTCTTTGTGTTGAACATCGCACCCCAAATCCCAATGAATTTGACTGTTTTCTGTATAAATCATAGAACTCTGACAGTGTATTTGCTCTCAAACCTTTGAAGCAATCTGTGACATCAACTTTCGATAGGTCGCTTAAATTGGGGACAGAATCTGATCCTGTTGCAAAATTGCATTATTTGTTCATACAGGTACATCCAATGTTCATCATATTACCTCATGTGTTTTAGAAAATTGTAAAACACCTACAGTTTCTTAAAAAAATATCAGAATAACATCACGATACTTCATGTGTTTATGCAGCTACATAATTTGTTCATCATATTACCTCATATATTTTAGAAAATTTAAAAACATCAACATCTTCCCAACAATTTGTCTACAACCAAATTTCAGCCCTTGGGGAATTGTTTATTAGAATATGATTGCGTTACTTCATGTGTTCATGCAATTACATCCAATGTGTATTATATTACCTAATATGTTTCAGAAAATTGTAAAACACCAGCGTTTCTTCAGTACATGCACATAACTGAATACCATATCTGTCACAATAAAATTCAGAACAAATAAACATTACTTCATGTTTTCATGCAACTACTTCATGCGTTTAACTGTATATACGAAATCAAAACCTAACCTGGATGTAAACTAGTTGAATTTTCAGATTGAACGTAATCGTTGGTTTCTCCTTCATACAGAACAGTGCCACTGCGTTGAATTGTTTCGTCTTCCATAGTGTATACCAGCAACACCTTAGATTGTAGATTTCAACCGTTAAAACAAAGATTTTAAACTGTAAAACTAAGATCTTAAAATTCCAGATCTCACCTTCTTTGATGTAGGAGATGTAGAAGATTTCTTTGATGTTTTCGTCGCAAAGTTGTCTGTGAATACGATTCCGGCGCAAATCCGAAGCAAATCCGATGTAAATCTGTCGCAAAATTGCAGACCTGATTTTGGAGATCGGAAGCTTCAACCTGAACTCAATCCGTTGTGAATTTGAAGCAAATCCGATGCGGACCTAAAAGCCTAAGGACAATCCGTTGATTTCAGAGGATTGATTGGCGATTTGCGACATTAACCAGATTTTATCGGATTGAATTGCATAGGGATTCAGATTCCTTGATTTGGGGATTTTGTTTCCAAAATGTGGCAGTTGGTTATGAACCTGGTTACCCGTTTCCCTTATAACCCGACTTTAGACCCATTTTCTTCAGCCCTCATTTTCTATATATTTGCAATCTGATCCCATTTTTTGGTTCCTCTCTTATTTATTGCAATTTGATCCCCGGTCTCACCATTTCCTACAGTGAGACGGTCTCACCGGAGTTTTTCTCTTCATTTTTTATCTTTCAGCTTTAAAACTTGATACTAACCAAAAAAAATTAATATATATATATATACACACACATTTCATCCGTTTAGATGGAGAAAATAAGTAGATAAGATAAAATGTAGAAAGTAAAAAATAGAATAAAATGGATAAAATTGAAGAAATCTTGCCAAAAATGGAAACAGTGCCAAATAAAAGAAAACATCCATTTATAATAATTGTGCCATAAATAACAAAACAGAGGAAGCGTACAACTATGTCGAGTATGGTTAGATTTTTCACATAATCTTATTTTAAAAATATTTAATAGTTATGAGTAAAAATATGTAAAAGTAATTCGAATTTGCCATGCAATGCAATACACGAGTGAAAGGGCAAATTCAGTGAACTGGTTATAAATAAGTTATGGGTTGAAGAAAACAATTATTGTGTATCCCATGTGTAAAAGAGAAGTCAATGGCTTTTGTTGCGTGGAGGATTAAGGTGAAAGTGGAATTAAATGGAGAGATTTGGTAGCGTAGGCTGAAGATTTGCTCGACAATTTGAGAATATGAAACTGCAACTTGCAGCAGTAGAGTTTGATTCCGGCGGAGGTTGTGGCGGATACTTGCAGCTCGAATGGCGCCATCACGTGCTATTTTGCGGCGTCGGTGTCACTCTTTCTCCACTCTTTCTATCGTCCCTTCCATCTTACTCTTCCACAATCCCACGTGCAACTCTTACCCACGCTCACCTTTAACAAATTACATTAAAAAAAATAGAGAGCAAAAACTAATATGGTATGAATAAGATCATGAATAAATTGGAAGTGTAAAGTGGAAATTAGGTTATCATTGATATGCATAGAGATACAGACATGAACGGAACTATCATGGCGTGTGGTAGGGCTCCAGCCCTACCTGAGATTTTGGCACCATGGTAGTAGTGGTCAATTGTGCTTCTCGGCTGGAGCTCTGCTTTTTTGGCAATGATTTCCATTTTTTCGGCCAGATCAATCGGAGAAAAAGGCTGCTGAAAGCCTTTTTTTTGCCCATATTTCATCAAAACTACATCGTTTTGGCTCAAGTCGAACGATGTCGTTTTGATTAGTACAAAAGAAAAAAATAAAAGCAAAATTTAAATTTTTAGTATTTGGACTGGGCCAAAAAACTCAAGCCCAAAAATCCTTTGTCAAAAATGCATCACCAGCTCTGCTCCAGCGGTTGCCGCCGCCGCCGCCGTCGTCCCACCACCGGCCGAGACTCTAGACGCCACCGGCCGAAGACTTCATATTGATCTGCCTCACCTAAGAAAAAATCCTGGTTCCACCACTGGATACAGGGAAAGTAAACTCTATTCCTCAACCAAATTACTTCCTTTGTTTTTCTTAGTTTAGCACACTTTTAATTTTGGCTGAGCTTGTCATATTTCTTTTTAGGGTAAAAATTGAATAATTCTACATCACTCATTATACTTTTTACTCTCTTCACTCAAATTTATCCGCACATTCTAACTTGCAAAAGAACACCACCTAAAATTATGGTGTCAAACATAGAAAATTAGAGGGAGTAGCATAGATTTTTAATTAAATTCATTTATTGTATGACTCCTTCAAGAGAAGTCGAATGAATCGAAATGAAAAGTTTGGATCTTTTGCATTTGGATCTAAAGAACTCAAATAAGGAACGAGGAAGCCCATTTTATAAAGATATCGGCAACTTGGAGCGAAGTGGAAACATGACTAACCCGTAACCAGAAGCCACCAATTTTGCCCGCTTGTGAGCAATAGGAATATGAGCAAGAAAAACTACATTGTTGCTGTCACGTAGCAGATGAGACGCACTAGCAAGTGGAAAGGTGGAGATCCTTAGCAAATGCGACATCCAAACATCTTCAGCAGCAGTTTGCCAATGTTGGCCAAGGCACAATACTCAGGCTCAGAACTGGAGCGACGAGTACCACAAACATAATGAAGAATGCGAATAACTGTTGAAAAATGATCATAGCGAGGATCCTGGAGAGACTGACAAACAAAATTGATTACAAAATCCAAATGTGGACGAGTAAGGGTAAGATAATTCAGCATAAACCAATGAGCGATATAAAGGGTCTGATTCGTAAACTAGCCACAAGAAGTGTTGTGAAGCTGAGACAACGGGAGAAAAGGCATGGAAAATGTAAATGTGCCAATTATGCACCAACTCATTGGAGAATATCACATGTGTACTTTGTATGAGTCAGGAAGAGACCCGACAAAGTAGAAGAAACCTCAAGACTCAGAAAATAGTGCAACGATCCCAAATCATAAATGGAAAACTCTCGTTCAGTACCAGTAATGAACCAACGAATATCAACAAAATCATTGCCCGTAAGAATAATATCAACATAAACCATAAGATAAGGCAAGGTTGACCCTCGAGATGATGTAAATAAAGAGGTGTCAACCGAGCTACAAAGAAAATTGAGATCACGAAGATATAAGCATGAACCGCCACAATCAAGCTCAAGGGGATTGCTTAAGACCACAAATGGCCTTTCGCAAGTAGCAAACATGATCAGAATGAGATGAGTCCTTGTAACCCATGAGTTGTGCCATATACACTAGAGTGTGACGAACATCGTTAACAAAGGCATTCTTAACATCAAGATGATGAGAGGCCACTTTTGTATAGTGAAAAATGGCAAGAACAGTACGAACGGTCGAGGCCTTAACCACAGGACTGAAAGTGTGATAAAAGTCAAAACCATGAATTTGAGAGAACCCCTCAGTAACAAGGCGAGCCTTGTGACTATCAACAGTACCATTGTGCTAATACTTGAGACGATAAACTCACTTTCAACCAACCACATTAACGTTGGGGAGACTAGGCACCAATCTCAAGTATGTTGATGACGAAGAATATCCATTTGTTCACCTATATCACGTAGCCAATGAGGATCACAAAAAGCATAACGATTCAAGAGGCTTGGTCTGAGAAAGAAAAGCAACAAGAAATCCAGTAACAACATAATCAGAAAAACTCTGTGGCCATGAGGACAATCCAAAGTTCGAGTGGTCATATAATGAGGTTGACAGGTGGCGCAATAGAGATTGACAAAGAGGAAGCCAAAGAAAGGGAACCTGGTGAAGAAGAATCAACTGGAGACTTAGAAACAATAATTGGTGGAATGACCAGCAAAACTAGTGGATCCAAGTCAGATAAACGCATAGAACATGGAGAAGATGAAGACACTGAGTTAGGAACAGACAAAAACAACGAAAGTGGAGAAAATAAATTCTAGATTAATAAGCAGAAACATCCAAGGATGAAAATGTCGAACCAGTACTCTAAGCAGATTCAACATGAAAAAAACTTCATCAAAACGAGCATGGTGAGTGATCTGAACATGGCCGGTGGTAGAGTTCAAGCAACGAAAACCCTTATAGTGAGCATTGTAGCCGAGAAACCCGCACAGGATATGGCACAGAGACAAGTTATGCTCTGCATATGTGCAAGAAAAAGATAATCCCGACACCCAAAAAGATGAAAGTTTGAGTATACTGGAGTGAGACCAAAAGAAGCCTATAAAGAGTCTCATTCTAAAGAGTGGGCGTAGGAAGATGGTTAATGGTATATGCTGCAGTGGTAAACACATCATACGGGACAATGGAAGATGAAAATGAAACGGCATGTGGTTGACCCCATCTAGAAAATATGTCGGTGCTTGTGCTAAGCACACCCAATCAGCTCAGGCGTGTAGGGATATGATATCTGGTGATGGCTGCCTTGTGAGGAAAAATGAGTACAAAGATGGGTGTTAAAGAATTTGGTGCCACCATCACTCCAAAAAATCGTCATGTGAGAGAACTAATTTTCTACGAAAGTCTCAAAGTGGAAATAAACATCAACAAAATCGGACTTGCCACGAAAATGATATAACCAAGTAAAATGTGAAAAATCATCAAGAAATATCGCTTAATAAGTTATCCATTTCCAGATAAAACCGGGGGAAAACCCCTACAAATCACAATGAACTAAGTCCAAATCATAATAATTACAGAGGAAATCGAGTGGAACACTATTTCTTCATAATTTATAAAAATGAATAAGTTACTGATAGAAGATATTTCCCGTAATGATTATGATAATACTGAACGGAATATATGGAGTACAAGAGATAAACTATGACTAAAATAAATCTAGCCTAGTCATCAAGATAAACATAAATCTAATCTAATCATCACATTTACTTATTCTAACACCCCATCCCCCCTCAAGCAAAGCGGCGAATGCTCACCGACGCAAAGCTTGGATTTGAAGAACTCAAACAATGGACGAGAGAACCCTTTGATGAAGATATACGCAATCTAAAGAGAAGTAGAAACATGCGCAACTCGAAGCTTGCCGAAAGAAACCAACTCTCGAACAAAGTGATAGTCGATGTTGATATGCTTTGCCCGATTGTGAGCAACTGGATTCTGAGCTAAAAAGATGGCACTGCCATTATCACATAATGGCACCAGAGAACCAGACAAAGGAACTTAAAGATCTCATAGCAAATGAATAAGCCAAACAACTTCCGAGGAAGTGTTGGCAAGAGCATGATACTTAGACTTAGTGCTAGAGCGAGATACAGTGGGCTGTTTCTTGGCACTCCAGGAAACAAGGTTCCCACCAAGAAAAATAGCATATCCATATGTTGATTGGCGAGTCTCCAAACAACGAGCCCAATCAGCATCTAAGTATCCCAACACCTCTGGAGAGCTAGAAGAACGAAATGTAAGACCAAAATGAAGAGTGCCCTAAACATATTGCAGTATCCGAGTAATAGCAGCAAAATGATCGTCTTTGGGATCATGAAGATACAGACTCACAGTATTGACCGAGAAAGCCAAATCAGGGTGAGTGATGGTCAAATACTGAAGAGCCCAAACAAGAGAATGATACAAAGTTAGATTTTGGAATGGCGGGCTGGTCGAACTATGCAACTGAACCTGACACGGATGGTGTAGAGACTGGTGCAGCATCAGACATCCCTGCACGAGTGAGAATGTCTCGAGCATACTTTGCTTGACCAAGAATTAAAACCTGATGAACTAGGTGAAACATTCCAGGCCAAGAAAATAATGAAGAGCACCAAGGTCCTTAATCGCAAACTCCTGACGTGTCTTATCAATGAACTGCCAAAGAAGAGTCAAATCGTTCCCTGTAAGAATGATGTCGTCGACATATACTAGAAGATATAGTAATGATGATCCTCGTGAAAGAATAAATAAGGATGTGTCAGCCGAGTTACACTAAAAACCAAGCTGAGTCAAATAAGTACATAAGTGCTAAAACCACGCCAGAGCATCTTGCTTAAGTCCATAAATGCCCTTCTGCAAGCGACAAACATAATCTAGATGAACAGGGTCCTTGTATCCAATGAGTTGCTTCATATAGACTAAAGCATTGAGAACACCACTAAGGAAAGTGTTCTTGACATCCAACTGATGAAGCAGCCAGGACTGCATCGTGGCAATGGCGAGAACTGTCTGAACAATGAAGGCTTTGACCATAGGACTGAAGGTGTGGTCAAAGTCAAAACACAGAATCTGTGAGAAATCTTGCGCCACAAGTCTAGCTTTATGACGCTCAACAGTGCCGGCTGGTCGATACTTCAGGCGATAAACCCATTTGGAGCCAACAATGTCAGCGTCTAAAGTGCGAGGCACCAAATCTCAGGTGCGCTGACAACAGAGAGTTGACATCTTGTCATCCATAGCAGAAACACAGGCTGGATCTTGAAGGGCAGTGCGATAATCCTTGGGCTCAGACTCAGCAAATAAGGCAGCAGTAAGACCATGAGCGATAATCTCTGATTAATCCATGCGATGTATGGCATCCGTAGCCAACCTAGTAGCCATACAATGAGTACACAGTTCAGGAGGAGAGATCGAAGGAGTAGAGTCAGGTGACAAAGCCGGAGAAGCAGGGGCTGAGCTAACCGGAGACTAGATGGGCGAAGACACCGGCGGGGAGACATGGACTATCGACCGAGAAGAGGGCTCCATATCAGTGGTGCAAACAATGCAAGGTGATGGGGACGGCACAATTGGGACAAACAATAGAGAAGCGGACTCGCCATCAGGATCAAGAAAAGATGAGATATCCAAGGTCGACATAGAGGAGCCAGTAGCCAAACCAATAAAGGCAGCAAATGGAAAATTAAGTCTCGTTAAATCGACCATGGTGAGTGATGTAAACCTTTGTTGTAGAAGTATCAAGGCACCGAAAACCTTTACACTGATAGCTATAGTCGATAAAGACACAAGGAATACTTCTAGGAGCCAACTTGTGGTCGGCATAAGGTCAAACAAATGGAAATACACGACACTTGAAAGGGTGTAAGTTCAAGTAGATGGGGTCACGACCATAAAGAAGCCCATAAGGAGAAGCACCCTAGAGAACCAGAGTAGGCAAACGGTTGATTGTGTAAGCAGCAGTGGCAAAAGCATCATCCTAGTGAGAAATGGGCAATGTGCGAGTGGAACAGCATAGAGAAGCCCATTTCAGCGACGTGCCTATGTTTGCGCTCCCTGCGCCCATTCTATTCCAGAGGGTATGGGCACGAAATCTAGTGGTGAATGTTCTTAGTGGAAAAATGATATCGTAGGCAAGTGTTAGAAACTCCGTACCATAGTCACTCGGAAAAACCTTAATTTTGGATGAAAGTTGATTCTCAACTAGTGCCTCAAATTGCAAATAAGTAGCAACAAAATGTTACTTTCGACGAAGTGGAAAAGGCCAGGTAAATCGTGAAAAATCATCCACAAATAAGGCATAGTATGAAAAACCATTCGACGATAAAATGGAGGAAAGACCCCATAAGTTACAATGAATCAAATCAAGGATGTGCTCAACACGTATATGGTTCTAAACAAAAGCCAACAGTTGACCTTTCGCCATAACACTGGGGGCATAAGTCTGCGGTTTAGGCAACAACAAAGAAACTTAAATTAAACCTAAATTTCGCAAACTGGAAATAACTGTTGTCGGTGAATAGCCCAAGTGAGCGTACCAAAGCTCATAGGATGCCCGTCCTTTATTCTGCTGCACATGAGAAAATAGAGATGCCTAGACTCTATCCAACACGTAAAGACCACCTTCACTGTAACCCCTACCCACGACTACCTTGGAAACTTTGTTCTGAATCAAAAAGTTTCAATCATCAAAAGTGACAAAGACATTCAAATCTAGGGTAAGTTTACTAATATACATCAGACTCTTAGTAATCTCAGGAACAACCAGAACGTCAGATAAGTATAAACTATCAGAAATCTTAGAGTCACCAATATGAGAAATCTGAATATTAGCACCATTACCAATAGAAACATGACAATTACCATAATAGGGAGTCACAGTCTCCAAACCAAAAGCTGAAGATGCCATATGACTGGTATCACTGAATCAATGTACCAATCTGAGGTTCAAGTAGAGGGCTCTAACTGCAGAGATGCCTGAAAGTTTTTAATCAGATGAGTCATATTTGTACGATAAGCATGAGAACCAGTCTGTGAAAGCATCTTATAACAGGTAGCAGCGTAGTGACCGTGACCACCATACCAGGTACAATGCGGCCATCAACGGCTAGACCTAGCCAAAAACTGACTAGTGCCAGACCTACCGCCACACCGTCATCCAAAACGGCCACCCTTGGCGGGGTGTGAACCGTACGAGCTGCCACCCCTCATTAGTGTGTGATCCCATGCGCAACCGTCTGATGGGTTTTCTCTTACTGCGAACGCGACAGGTCCTGTGGCTGGGCCAGTGTCCCAGTAAATTCCTCAAAAAAGTTTTGTGGTTTTTGGCACGTGATAAAACATTGACATTTAAAGGAGTGGGCGAAGAATTTATCAAAGGTGCAAAAAAATCTTTAAATTCAGTGCCAAGAGCAGTTAAAAACCAAAAAATCTGATCATTATTCAAAACAGAAGAACCCATCATAGATAAATGCTCAAAAACTTCCTTAAGTTTAAGGTGAAGTTCATGAACTGTAACAGTTTTAAGTATATCGTGGGCATCGGCACGAAGACGGAGGATGGTGGAGGCATTGCTGCCATGAAAAATAGCCTGAAATTATGTCCCAAATGGCCTTGGAGTTTGTGCAGTCAGGGATTTCCACCAGAGCTTCCGGCATGAGGGAGGAGAAGAGGAGACTGCACACACGTTGATCTCCATCAATCCACTGATCGTATTCTGCCTTAGCTTTCTGATAGGCCACCATTGGATCAGATTTTGTGCCGCAAATAGGGGAACAGTCGGCGGCCTAAGCAAAGGTGATGGAGGACAAATCGTCGGTCTATGGAGGAGAAGAGAGCGACGGACTGCGGGTAGGGCTTAGATCCATCGAGAAAATTGTACAACTTCTTTGGCTTGAGAACATAGCTAATCTTACGCTTCCACGAGAGGTAATTAGATGGAAAAAGTTTAATCGTTATCATGTAGAACAAGGTAGTGTAGGAGATTTTTTCTTTAGGCATGATGAGAGGCTTAGAGATGCCTAGAAAATTGCATCGAAGAAGGGAGGGAGGAAGGTGATCGTCGTCCGAAAAAGAGAGGAGGGAGGCGGCCGATCAATTTTTCAGGTTTTTGGAATGTTTGAACTACGTTTGCTCTGATACCATGATAGAAGATATTTCCTGTAATGATTATGATATTATTGAATGGAATAAATAGAGTACAAGAGATAGACCATGACTAAAATAATCTTTCCTAGTTATCAAGATAAATATAAATCTAATCTAATCTAATTATCACATTGACTTATTCTAACAGTCGCATGTAAAACATAATTTCTTGAGATTATGAAACATGTAATGTTAGTTATAAATTAAACATTGTAATTCAATTCGATTATCGTTTATTATAAATAAAATATGTAATAAGTCATGTTTTATGTGAAAATACAAGAAATATTTTATAAATGTACAATATTTAAATTAAAAATACAAATTTAAATATAAAATATATTATTTAAATTATAAAAGTACACGTAACTTAATAAAAGACGGTTGTTCAATCAACCTTCTCAATAAATAAAATATAAAATGTCAGCTGTGTATATCTAATAAAGCCGCACTCCCTCTGTCCCAACTAAAATTAAACAGATTTTTTTCACGTTAATCAAGAAACTCGTCTAACCAATATGTTTAATTACGTATGATAATGTCGAATAAAAAGTTACTTTTGAAAAACTACTTGTTATAATGAAATCCAACCAGATAGCATATGATAATATTATTGTTTATATATCTATTTAAATATATAGTTAATTGGACAGTGAATAATGATATAAAGTGAAGCGTGCAACTTGAGATTGAGATGGGACGGAATCAGTATTACCATTCATCAATTTCTTTTATCTTTATTGTTGAGTGAGTGTGGAGATTAGTTGACCAAAAAAGGGTTGGTGAAACATTGGAATTGAATCTGTATTGAACAATAAAATTCGGTCCATGTCCCGTGGGAAGAAAATCTGCCAACTAATACACAGATGGATCTCAGGATTTTAAAGCAATCAGTCTCAAAGTTCAACGATAAAAGCTTCGTTTTATTTTTATCATATCATGAATCTTAGATTTCTCTTTGACATTTCAGTATTCAGCATTTCTTATTGTACTCCTTATGAGACCATTGTGTCTATTTTTGACATTTAGACAAGATTTCTATTTTATTCTATAAAATAAATGTATAAATTAGACTAATTTTTATAACCAGAGGCATTTCAAACTTTTAAAGAACATGATTCATTCTCTCTCTTTTCTTAAGTTTGACCTGCCGCAATTTTTGTTTTTGTATGTTTTTCTACCACTGTTATTAAGGAATTGGAATATTACTTGTATAATTATATTCTATTACATTATTCTATCTTGTATATGTATCTTGTACCATTACATAATGTATCATGAGTTCATGAATAAAGACACAACATTACCCTTATTTTCTACATCGTATCAGAGCCTAAAATCTTGAAACCTTAAAAGAAAAAATTCCGCTGCCATTTTTTCCGAGCTCTTGCCACCACCAACGATAGTGCGTTCCTCCATGGCAGCCATCGTGCCACCGCTGAAGCTCACCAATTCTCACACGCCACCATCGATCTCCACGCGCTGCCGCTCGTTCATGCGCCGGTGTGTCTTGCCGATCCAATCTGCCGCCGGTTATTGTACCTGCTATTGATTTGTACCTGATTTTATACTATGTTTGACTTTGAGAGAAATCTCGAAGAACAGGCCCGTATTGATGCTACTCCCGAGGTTCCGAAACTTCAGGATATGAATGGTTATAATGTGATTGCGACTTTACTGAAGCAGTTGCAATTACAATTTGGCCCTCAGACTACTATACCTATTGGTCGTATGTTGAATGATCCTTACTTTATTGGCTCTGGCGATGGTCGAGGTTTACAACTTATACCGAGCATGCTGAAAGGTCAAGAAAATTACATTAAATGGTCTGAAGCAATGTGCTGCGCATTTCTTGCCAAGAACAAAATTGGGTTCATTGATGGATCCATTACCAAACCCCAGGATGGTTATTCTGATGCTGCTGATTGTCCTGGGGTTAATGCTACTCTTGTTTGTTGGATCTTGCAAACCCTGGATCCGGTGTTGAAATCTTCTACAAGCGCGTTTGCCACAGTTAAGGAACTGTGGGATGACCTAAATGCACGATTTATTCTTGGGGATGGTTTGAAAGTTTTGCAAATGCAAGAGGCTATTAAGAGTTGCAGGCAGAACAGTCAGCCCATCGACATTTACTTTGGCAAACTGAAGAAGTTGTTTGCAGATTATCACTGCATGTGGTCTCCCCTAGTTTGTGATTGTGAAGAAAGCAAGGCACTGTGCCATTGCAATATTTCTGCGAGAGTCTTCCGAGGGAGAGAGAGAGAGAGAGAAGGATTTGATCTACCAATTCATCTCTAGCCTCGACGAAGGCTTTCACACATTGCGATCACATATCATGAGCATTGATCCAATGGCACCTGTCATGAAAGTGTATGCCCTTGTTGCCCATGAGGAGAATCATCGAGCTGTCATCGAGCTCGTGAGCCTTCTTCTAACTCTATGGTGTATGCTGCACGATGCCCACCACCTACAAGTTCTTCGCCAGTTTTTCTTTCTGCATATGACTGTAAGAATCTTGTTTGTACACATTGTCATCGCAAGGGTCATGATAAGGATTCCTGCTTCCAGATCTTTGGTGTACCAGAATGGTTCAAGGAGTTGAAGGAGAAAGCCAGCGCCGCCAAGAAGACGGCGCCTCTCGGCCGACCACCGCCGCCATAACCGGAGGTTTCACCATGGCACTTCCTCTCCCGCTGCCATGTCGCCGCCTGGTCTAGTGGCGGCGGCTTCCTCTGGCCGCGTCCCTACCCGGTCTGATTTTGGCCCTACTCTGTTTGATGACCACTGGAGCATGACCATGAATTTATTTAATTAGTTTAATTCTCTTACTGACAATGAGTCCGGTAAGTATACTTTACCATGGATACTTGATTCGGGAGCCTCATATCACATGACTGGTGACAAATAGTTTCTTACTGATCTTACTACTGCTATTGATACTGTGAATGTTGTTCTACCTGACGGCTCTGTGTCATCCACCACCCAATATGAGTCTATTTGCTCTGGTGTTGTCACCCTTACTCATGTGCTATATACTTACTTTGTGGTGCAACTTATTATCATGTTCTAGATTGCTATCTGCCTTGAAATGTCTACATTTGTTTACTGAAAATTATTGCATTTTACAAAAAATTAGTACGAGGAAAGTAATTGGCGTAGGTGAACAGAAAGGGAGGGGGTGTTTTGGCTTCGTCTACTGGATACTCGTGATTATCCTCCTATCCTGCAGTCTCTTCCGGTAGCTGCTTCCATGTCTTCTTCTAATTTATGGCATCAGCGTTTTGGAAATCCTTCCTCTATGGTGTTGTCTTCTATTTCTTCTCTTGATGTTAGCACTAATAAGACTTATGTTCCTTGCTCTATATGTTGTAGAGCAAAACATACTAGACATGGTTTTCCATTGAGTTCTACAAATGCTACTGCACTATTTCAATTAATTCATTGTGATGTTTGGGGTACTTATAGAACACCATCTTCTAGTGGTGCATTTTATTTTTTGACTATAGTTGATGATTATTCCCGAGTTGTTTTGGTTTATTTATTAGTGGCTAATTAGAAGTAGCTTCTAGATTTTTAGAATTTAGTGCCTTGGTGAAGAACCAATGGGGCCAAACCATACAACGTGTTCGGGCTGATAACGGAACTCAATTTTTGCCATTGAGATCTCATTTTGCTGCATATGGCATCATTTTTTAGACATCTATGGTTAACACACTGCAGCAGAATGGTCGAGTTGAAAGAAAGCATCGCCATTTACTCAACGTGGCACATGATTTACGGTTCCAAGCCAGTCATCCTATTGATTTTTGGGGAGAACTTATTTTTACTGCTGCTTATCTGATTAACCGGACACCAACAAAGCATCTCAATGGTCGAACTCCCTTTGAGTTGCTCTATGGGCAAGCTCCTAATTACTCATCCTTAAGAGTTTTTGGGTACTTGTGTTTTTCCGCTCATGTTCCTAGATATCGTGTCAAGTTTGCACCAAGAAGACGGCGTTGTTTATTTCTTGGTTATACTGGAGGAAAAAAAGGCTATCGCATTTTTTACTTGGAATCCCGTGTGATCTTTACCAGTCGGGATGCTAATTTTTTAAGACCAATTCTCATATTCTGTAACTCTGATATTGGCATCTTCCAAAGAACCCAATGGTGCCACCACCTCCCCGCCAGTCTCATCCTTCCCACCGGAGTCGCACGACTTACTGCCATCGGCCACCGCCGATCCTTTACCGCCGCCCTCCGTCAGTCTCCTCATGCCATCGGCCTATCACCGTTGTCCGTGCTAGCCCATCACCATCATCGCCGCCGCCTCCGGTTCATTGTTGCCGGTCACTGTCGATACATTACCACTGGTCATCGCCGATCCATTATTGTCGATCGCCACCAGCCACCGCTAGTCGGTCACACCGGCCTACCACTGCTGGCCATCCACGATCCTTCACAGCCGACCGCTATAAGAATTCTACCACTGGCTGCCGCCGAACACTTGTTGATGGCCTATGCTCGTTCTCTGACCCTAAATGTTACCGGTTCTGACTACCCGACACAGTCTCATTCTGCAGTATCTCTGGCTCCGGATGGTTCCGCTGCCGGGTTGCCTCCTAAGAGCATTCATGCTTGTCGACCGCCTCCTTACTTGGAAGATTATTATTTTCATGATTATGCATGTGCTCTTACTACTGAAGACCCCCCCCCCCCCCTTACGTCTACGTTCACTCATGCGTCGTCACTATCCTCATGTCTTCTCTATTCTCTTACTGATTATGTAAATTGTGATAATTTTTCTAGTATGCATTCTAGATTTTGGGTGCAGTAACATCTAGTGCAGATCCCACCACTTATTCTGAGGCTTCATAACATGCTCATTGGCGAGACGCTATGACTGGAGAGCTTACTACACTTGAGCGCAATCAGACTTGGACTTTGGCTCCTTTGCCTCTAACTAAGAAGACGATTAGTTGCAAATGGGTCTACCGGAAAAAATTAAGTCAGATGGTACTATTGAACACTATAAGGGGCGTCTAGTAGTTCTCGAGAATCGCCAGGTTGAAGGAATTGATTATGCTGAGACATTTTCTCCAGTTGCAAAGATGAGTTCTATTCGCCCATTCTTATATGTTGCGGTTATTCGTGGTTAGGAACTGCATCATATGGATGTCCATAATGCATTCCTACACGGTGATTTACATGAAGAAGTTTTTATGTGACACCCACCAGACTATGTTGTTCCTCCTAGTCAGGTATGTCACCTTCAGAAATCTCTTTACGTTCTTTGCCAGGCTCCTAGAAATTAGTTTGCCAAATTGGCTCAGGCTTTACGTGCATTTGGTTTTGTTCAGAGTAAGGCAGATTACTCTCTGTTTGTCTTTTCCTGTGGATCCATTTCTTTGCGTGTTCTGGTTTATGTGGATGATTTGGTCATTGCTGGTAATTTTTCTGCGTTAATCTCTGAGTTCAAGAAATACTTGAGTTCTTGTTTCCATATGAAAGACCTTGGTCTACTTAAGTATTTTTTGGGCATAGAGATTGCTAGAAGACTGGAGGGGATGTTTCTTTCGCAAAGGAAATATGCTTTGGACATTTTATCAGATACATGTTTATCTGCATCTAAATCGACTGACTTTTCAATGGAGCAACAACATGATTTAGCACGTGTTGAAGGTCCAGCCTACCATGACCCAGAGCAATATAGACGTCTGGTTGGGTGCTTGATATATCTGACTATTACTCATCCTGAACTTAGTTATTTGGTTCATACCCTTGCACAATTCATGAAGTCTCCTTGTATTCCTCACTGGCAAGCTCCTGTTCGTGTGTTGCACTACCTAAAGAGCCATCCTGGTCAAGGTTTATTTATCTCTTCTCGTAGTACGTTACATTTGACTGCTTACTGTGATTTTGATTGGGCTACATGCCCGATTACTCAGCGTTCTCTTTCCAGATATTTTATGATGATTGGTGATTCTCCGATTTTATGGAAGACTAAGAAGCAACCTACTGTTTCTCATTCTTCTGCTGAATCGGAGTATCGTGTTATAACTGTTACCTATTGTGAGTTGTTATGGCTTAAGTCTTTAG
Source organism: Rubia yunnanensis (assembly GCA_037428765.1). Lineage (NCBI taxonomy): Eukaryota > Viridiplantae > Streptophyta > Magnoliopsida > Gentianales > Rubiaceae > Rubia > Rubia yunnanensis. The sequence goes on from CM075067.1 coordinate 74,732,017, forward strand.
CCAAAGACTTAGGTGTTATGCACTCTTCTCCTCTACTCTTCATATTGTGGAAAATCCAGTTTTCCTTGAACGCACAAAGCACATTGAAGTTGATTCTCATTTTGTTTGGGATCTCGTTCAATCTGGCACTATTGTTACTCAGCATATCCGCACGTCAGACCAACCTGCAGACTTACTCACTAAGTCTCTTGGACGTAACGAGTTTCAATTAAGCATTAGTCTTTTTACTCTTTTCACCCAATTATCTTTGTACACTTCAACTTTTAAAAAATCTAAAACTACAATGTTGAACATAGTACTTCATGTGTTTCTCTAATAGTGACACATCATTTTTGGTGTTAGTATTTGGAAGATCCTAAATGAGTTAATGAAATTGAATTGAAAAATAAAAAGTAAAATGAGTGAATGTAATAACCTTAAACTTGCTATAAATAGATAGTGTCAATATAAAAAAATATGTCACATTAGAAAGTGTGTCACTATTAAAGAAACAGGAGTACAATAGAAGGGGTAAATTTTCAATAAATCTACCATTCTATCTACCTCAGTCTTCGATTCTATAAAATTAATCTAGTGTTGCACCCTTTTGTTACGGAATTAGTATTGTAGTTATTATGGAATTAGTGTTAATTAGTATTGGTATTGGAATTGGATTTGTATTCCTACCATAATTGTAGATATAATTGTATTTTGTTACCTTCTCCTAGTTGGGATAGGTATCCTGTACTACTATATAATATATCCTGAATTCATGAATAGAATACAGATTATTACCCTTATTTCCTACATGGTATCAGAGCCTAAAATTCTGAAACCTGAATAGAAAATTTTCTGCTGCATTAAACTCTACCGTCCGACGTCCACGCGCCGCCGATCCCGACGCCACGCACCATCCTCCGCCATGCGCCGATCATCGGAGCCGCCGTCCAACGTCCGAAGTCATTGCTCGCCCTCACGCGCCACCGCTCACTCTGCATTGGTGTGTCCTGTGCTCCTGATTTGTACCTGATTTTACAATATGTCTGGCTCCGAAGATCAGCTTGGTTCTGCTGTTCCAAAGATTCAGGATATGAGTGGTTATGATGTGATTACAGCTTTACTTCAACAGCTGCAATTGCGATCTGACCCTCATCCTACTTTGCCGATTGGTCGTGTGACGACTGGTCCTTACTTCATTGGCCCTGGCGATGGTCTGGGTTTACAACTTGTACCAATCATGCTGAAAGGTGCAGAAAATTACAATGAATGGTCCGATGCTATTTGTCGCGCATTCTTGGCCAAACACAAGATTGGGTTCATTACTGGATCCATCACCAAACCCCAGGATGATCATCCTGATGCACCTTTCAAACCCTGGATCCGGTGATAAGATCTTCTACAAGTTCTTTTTCCAAGTTCAAGGATTTGTGGGATGATCTTAAGGCACGATTTATTTTCGCAGATGGAATGAAGCTTTTGCAGACACAAGAAGCCATTCAAGGTTGCAGGCAGAACGGTCAACCCATCGACATCTATTTTGCCACACTAAAGAAGTTGTTTGCAGATTATCAATGCATACGACCTCCTCTGGTTTGTATTTGTGAAGATTGCAAGGCATTATGCCAGTGCAATTTTCAGGCAAAAATCCTCCAAGAGAGAGAGAAGGATTTGATCTACCAATTCATCTATGGTCTCGACGACGGTTTTCACACCTTGCGATCCCACATCTTGAGCATTGAGCCACTGCCATCTGTCATGAAGGTATATGCCCTTGTTACTCAAGAGGAGAATCATAGAGCTATCATTCGAGCTCGTGAGTCTTATTCTAACTCCATGGCATATCCTGCAATACGTACCCCACCTGCAAGTTCTTCGCCAGTTGTTCTTTCTGCAGTTGACCAAAAGAATCTTGTTTGTACCCATTGTCGTCGCAAGGGCCATGATAAAGATACCTGTTTCAAGATACATGGTGTCCAGAGTGGTTCAAGAAGGGCAAGAAATCGGCACCACCGGACCGGCCATTAGTCAACGCCGGTTAAACAAGTGGCACCACCGATCTCTCGCTCCCGCTGCCGTTTGCCGGAGCTGCCTTGTCGCCACCTAGTTTGGTGGCGGCGGCCTCCTCTGGTGTACCTGCCCGCTCTGATTTTGACCCTGCTCTGTCTGATGAACAATGGAGCACGACCATGAACCTGTTTAATCAGCTTCACTCTCTTCCTGGTGATGAGTCTGGTAAGCATACTTTACCATGGATCCTTGATTCGGGAGCCTCCTATCATATGACTGGTGACAAAGGTTCTCTTTCTAATCTTACTACTACTATTAATGCTGTGAATATTTTTCTGCCCGATGGCTCGATGTTCTCCGCTACACAATTTGGATCCATTTGTTTTGATGGTTTTATACTGCCGCACGTATTGTATATCCCTACATTGCGCTGCAACTTATTGTCATGCTCTAGATTGTTATCTACCCTAAACTGTCTAGCTTTGTTTACTGAAAATTATTACATTTTACAGACAATCAGTACGAGGAGAGTGATTGGCGTGGGTGAACAAAAAGGGGGGGTGTTTTGGCTTCGTCTGCTGGATGTTCGTGTTCGAAGTCCTGTCCTGCAGCCTCTTCCTACAGTTGCTTCACTGTCCTCTTCTGATTTATGGCTTCAGTGTTTTGGTCATCCATCTTCCATGGTGTTGTCTTCTATTTCTCCTAGCAATGTTAAACATTTTGTGCCTTGTTCTATATGTTATAGAGCAAAACAACCTAGCCATAGTTTTCCTTTAAGTACTACTAATGCTACTGCATTATTTCAATTAATTCATTGTGATGTTTGGGGACCCTATAATACACCATCTTCTAGTGGTGCTTTTTATTTCTTGACAATAGTAGATGATTTTTCCCGAGCTGTTTGGGTTTATTTGTTAGTAGTTAAATCTGAAGTAGCTTCTAGATTTTTAGAATTTAGTGCTTTAGTCAAGAACCAGTGGGGAAAAACAATTCAACGAGTTCGAGCTGATAACGGCACTGAATTTTTGCCTCTCCGATCTCACTTTACTGCATCTGGGATAATTTTTGAGATGTCTATGGTTGATACTCCGCAACAGAATGGTCGAGTTGAAAGAAAGCATTGTCATTTACTCAATGTGGCGCGAGCTTTACGGTTTCTAGCCAATCTTCCTATTGACTTCTGGGGAGAATGTGTTCTTACTACTGCCTACCTGATCAACCGAACACCGACACAGCTTCTCAACGGTCGTACTCCCTTTGAGTTACTCTATGGACATGCACCAAATTACTCTTCCTTACGAGTATTTGGATGCTTGTGTTTTGCTGCTCGTGTTCCAAGATACCATGACAAGTTTGCACCAAGAAGTCGTCAGTGTTTGTTCCTTGGTTATCCTGCCGGAAAGAAAGGTTATCGTCTTCTCGACTTGGACTCTCGAGTTATCTTTAATACTCGGGATGCTGATTTCTTCGAAGATCATTTCCCGTATTCTGCATCTCAGCAATCTGCTTCTTCAGATGAACCTAGCGGCGCCACCACTACACCGCCGGTTTCCTCCTCCTACTCGCCGGAACCATATGGTTTTTCCGATCAACCGCCGGCAACCCTTCCGCCGATCAATCCTGACCGGTCAACACCAGTCACCGCCGGTCGGTCAATGTCGGTCAACGCCGGCGAGTCAACGTCGGTCAACGCCGGCGAGTCAACATCGATCAACGCCGGCGAGTCAACGCCGGTCAACGCCAGTGAGTCAACGTCGGTCAACGCCGGTGAGCCAACGCCGATCGGTCAATTCCAGCCAACACCGGCGACTATTCGCCAGTCAACGATGGAATACCGTCGACTACGCCGCCCGATGCCGGTCCTCCTCCGCCAGCAGCCGTTGATCCACCATCCACCAGACAAAGTGTTCGTGCTCGACGTCCACCGTCGTATTTGGCTGATTATGATTGTGATGATTCTACTTGTGCTCTTGTTACTAAAGACCCCCCCTCTTCGACTACGTTCCCTCATGCGTCATCACTGTCCTCAGGTGTTCTCTACCCTCTTACTGATTTTGTAAATTGTGATTCGGATTCGGCCGCCTGTCCAATTACTAGGCGTTCCTTATCCGGTTATTTTGTTATGATTGGTGATTCTCCAGTTTCCTGGAAGATTAAGAAGCAACCTACTGTTTCTCGGTCTTCTGCTGAAGCAGAGTATCGTGCTATGGCAGTTGCCTGCTATGAGTTATTATGGCTTCGGTCCTTGCTGAAAGACTTAGGGGCTTCGTACTCTTTTCCTATGAAATTGTTTTGTGACAGTCAATCAGCTATTCACATAGCGGCCAACCCGGTTTTCCATGAACGTACTAAGCACATTGAAGTTGACTGTCATTTTGTTCGAGATCTTGTTCAATCTGGCGCTATTGTTACTCAACATATTCGTACGGTTGACCAACCCGCGGATTTGTTCACTAAAGCTCTCGGTCGTAACCAGTTTCATTCCTTACTTGGCAAGTTGGACATTTCTGATCTGCATGCTCCAACTTGAGGAGTGTTACGGAATTAGTATTGTAGTTATTATGGAATTAGTGTTAATTAGTATTGGTATTGGAATTGGATTTGTATTCCTACCATAATTGTAGATATAATTGTATTCTGTTACCTTCTCCTAACTGGGATAGTATCTTGTCCTACTATATAATGTATCCTGAATTCATGAATAAAATACAGATTATTACCCTTATTTCCTACCCTTTTTAAAAATGGAAATAAAACTTGTGTAGGGATGGCAGATATGGCGGGGGAACATGGGCAGCGGGACCCTATGCATGCACGAGAATCACTGTTCCTTATCTCAAAATTACAGTTGCCCGGAACAGTGTAAAGTGCCAACACGTTTTCACTTTTTTCCTAAATCAACTTAAACGCGCTAACGTTTGTTCCCTACAGTTTTAAATAATCCATTATGTACCATCATGCCAAAATAATTCTTTTCCCAAATCAATGTCCACTTTAAAACCTTTTACTACTCATTTACGGTTATTAATAAAAGAATTTGGAAAAAGACAAGAATTAAAACAGAAATGTTTATGTATTAATTGTCTATCTGAAAACCTCTTTTCCACAAAAACAAGGGCATATAACAGGAAAAGTCGTTGGGGTTAGGTTAACCTTCCATTAGCCAATGGGAGAGTGCATTAGTACTGAAAACATAAAAAGGCGGGATCAAATGTGGCCAACTTGAGGAGCATGGTATCTTTTGTTTTCAGATAACGTGCAGTAATATTTCAAAAATTTATACGTACGACTCTGGTCAAAATATTATCAGTGATACGTGAAAATGTTACAAGTGGTACACTAAAACTCTTCAGGCTTAACACACTTCTCAATTTATCCAGACATTTTATATTTTACTGAAGCGGTGAAATGATTGTGGGATGAATCGAAGAAATTAAAGAAAAACAATGAAAGTGTTGGATCTGACAGATCGGAATGCTTGTAATGCAAGAAAATGACAACATTCTTGTAATGCAAGGATCTGTTAGAATTCTTGATAAACCATCCTATGGACTAAATGTCATAGCCAAATTGGATATGTCCAACGGTTTTTACCGAGTCTCCTAGTCAATGCTCAATTCCCTACTCTTAAAGTATGGGTTCCATGGTTATTTTGTGAAACTCATTATGAGTAACATAAAATCAGCATACCTCTTTGTCCTAATCAATGGCTCCTCCCATGCATACTTCACAGCCTCTAGGGGTCTTAAACAAGGAGACCTCCTCTCCCCCACCCTCTTTAACTTTATCACATAGCTGCTAAATAGAGGACTTAAGACCATGTTCAGAGAGAACCTAATAGATCTCTTCTCAGTCCCTAGTAATGCATTTAACATATCTCACCTCTCATATGCAGATGACACAGTTGTCTTCTTCAAAGTCACAAAGAAATCTTGCACTAACCTCATCACTTTCTTAAAGCACTACCAACTAGCTTCAGGCTAGAAGGTCAACTATGACAAAAGTGCTTTCTATGTGGGCTCTAAGACTAGTGCAGTGACTAGAAACAGAATCCATACATTGACTGACATGCAACAAGGGTCTTTCCCCTTTAAATATCTAGGGACTCCACATTTTTAAGGGCAAAAAGTTGAATAAGCACTTCAATAAAATTGTTGAGAAAATCAACTCCAGAATCTCACACTAGAACAATAGATGGTTGTCCCCAACAGGTAAAATGATCTTGATAAAACACACTCTAGCTTCCATCCCTATCCATATTTGGAGTTTAATGTCCCCCACTGCTCACATCATAGAAAAATTGAACAAATCTTCAATTTTTTTATCTGGGGAGATTAACCTGATGACATCCATAGGCACTGGAAAGCATTCCCTAAAATGAGTTATCCATTTTCAGAAAATGGACTGTGATTCCTACCCATGCAAGACTTCATCACAAGTTTTTCACTCAAACTATGGTGGAACCTGCAACAAGGAACATCCATCTAGTCCAAACTCATCTAGACCCTTCCTAAATCTGAGAGAAGCTCATATGCATGGAAAAAGGGTATGCAAAGTTTCACAGTTAGCAACCCAAAACTCCCAAGTCCTAGTTGGGAATGGTCAGACCAATTTTTGAATTGCTAATTGGTCAGGGCTGGGCAGTTTAATAGATCACTGGAACCATGACTTGGAAATATACATGCCTTATCTCACACTTGCACACTTCCAGGATAGCATCGCACTCCACACTCAGCACATAGGAGTAGGATTTCCATTGAATGTCACTAACAAACTGCAGGTGCCAATAGCTTTATATGATCACAAAGATCAGATGGTCTGGAAACCCTCTGCTTCAGATATGTTTTTGGTTAAAAGTGCTTTCCAATTGGTTAGATAGAGAAGAAACACAGTAGAAAGCATGTAAAAGGTATGGTCTCCACTGATCCCACCAAAGATACTATTGCTTGTCTGGAGATTACTGAATAACTGTCTACCATTCTCTAAAACATTGAACCGCATAGGCATAATTTCAGTTCATAAATGCCCCAACTGTCAGTTCATGGAAACAATGAATCACTGCTTTAATTTATGCTATATAGCAAGATCCGTGTGGTCATATGTGTTTGGCATGCTAGAAATTAAACACGGTCAGAAAGAACACATTTTTGATAAGCTATCATGTTTGTGGTCTTACTCTTGCAAAACCAAAACCCAGATGAACATCATCTCTGTAGCTACTTCAGTCACTTGTTGGATAATTTGGAAATCCAGGTGTAGTATACTGTATGATAACAAGTCTCTGAGTATACCTGGAATGAAGGAGGATCTCATCCTCCTTCGTACTGATATCTTTAAAATCCACCCACAAAAATTGACTGATGATTGACTCATGCTTAACCGGATTGGAGTGATGACTATCTTTAGGCCTAAAAAACCTAAAAGATTAAGGCCCATAAATAGACTCCCCCAGACAGAGGCTATAAACTCAACACTGATGCTTCCTTTTCCAATGTCTCATTAATTCTGCTGGAATAATTGTTAGAACACTAGATGGCAATCCATTCTTACAACTTTCAAACACTTGGATCACATTGAGTCAGTCCTTGAAGCTGAAATCATATCATTATTGGAAGGACTCAAACTTTGTATTCAACATGATTACTTCCCTCCTATTGCTGAATCTTACTCTTTGCAGACCATTAACATACTCACAAGCATCACAATGGCTCCCTGGAAAGTACAAGATCTGTTTGGGAGATCCATAAAGTAATCGGTGGCAAAGAGATCATATGGATGCATACTTATAGACAACAAAATACTGTTGCACACTCACTGGCAAGAACTCTAATATCGTACTCTCCTGCACTCACAATTGTGCAAACTCCATAGTTCTCAGATTCGACAAAGGCAACAATCGCAGCCGATAAGTTGGGGGCTTCCATCGCTCAGAATCCATCATCACACCACCGCTTGAATTGTATACTTGCAACAAAAAATTACCTGTTTAAGCATTGGTTTAATGCGGTAATTAGGGCTTGCAAATTTTGTAAAGCTTTTGCAACCCATACTTAGGCTAATTACTGTATCAAACTTATTGAACACACTCTCATCAATTATTTTGGGCTTGAGCCTGGGGAACCCGAATATAAATCCCCCCATCTTCACAAAGATGGTTTTGAATTAAAAAAAAAGGATGAAGAGCGATGGGTGCCAAGGTGAGTGTGTGTGAAGCTGGGGTCGGACCTAGCAGGATACTAATAACCATTCGTGTACCTACAATAAGCTATATGAGAGTTTGTAATCTATACTTAAATTTGATCATAATTGTATTCTAAAAATTATGAATAGATCACTTATTTGTGTCATGAATCAGGTATCTATTTAACTTACCGTAGTTAGAGTTATCGATGTGTACGCATTTTTTCATTGATAAACGTCATAAATTTTACAGGAAGTAAGTTTGTATTCTTAAAAGCTAAATTTTATTAGATTTTAAATTTATAATAATAAAAATGAGCATTTATGATTGACAAGTTATTTAATTGTATTTAAAACAGACTATTTAAGTTGAATATTAATTTTAATTTTCGTAATTGTATGTAGACATTTTTTTCAACTATTTTATGAATGTTTACCAATTTTTTTACTTTTAAAAAATTGTTGCGAGACGAAATTAGTACTTCCTCCGGTTCTATGAGTTTGAAACACTTTTCCTTTTTAGCAAGATTCGTTCAATATCATCCACTCTCACCCAACTTTTTTCTTTCTAAATTCAATTTCATCTTCTTATTTCGTTCTCCATAAATTCTAGCAGTTAAAACTATGGTGCCAGAACTCATAGAAGCGGAGGGAATATACGATTTACTTTTGCATTTTCGTAAAATTTTTGAAAGTATTTGATAAGTTGTCCTTTTTTGGTGTGAACTCATGACTTAAGAGGCATTAGTACTGTTTATTTTACTGACATTCACGCATTTTAGTTGTCGCTTTATACCTTAATTGCCAGGGACTGCTTCAAATTAAGTTATAAGGGGGGAACATTGCAAGTTTTCGGTTCAGGTATACATCGTTTTCAAAATAAATGCATGTGTTGAATTTCCCGTTCCGATTTGTCCAAATGCACCCCTGAGATTCTATTAATTAACTCGTGTAACAGTTTGCTATTGGTAGAAACTAGTGCTTTCATGCTTTGTACATGTTGCGGTCCGAAGAAGTATTAGGGACTAATTTAGGAGTTTGAAATAATGAGCCCTTGTTGAAATTGAGAAGGGATCTACTGAAATCCGCGTTGGAGCTTTCAAGGCTCCAGACGTCACTTTTAAGTCTAACACTCCCCTCTTTCATTGGACGTTGACCAATTTTATTTTATTTTTGTTTTTTTTATGAATTTGACAAACTTTTCTGCTTTGGTGAATTTCTTTTATTTTCATCAACTCATTCTATTTTTTTCTTTTTAAATTCAATTGCATCCAATCATTTCATTTACCTAAATCGAAACACGTAAACATAGTGTACCACGTCCAATAAAACGGTGGTAGTACTAATTTGTCACCTTACCTAGACAGCACCCGTGCGATTCACGATTTAAAATTAGTGATAGTATATATTAAATATTATATTTTATAAATAAATAAAATAAAAATAACTTTTTATTATTTGTTGACAAATAAAAAATATTTTTATACTTATGAAAATAATATAGGTATAGTATTATAAAAATAAAAGGTAAAATTTGTAGAAAAATACGTATCAATTTTAAATAATATATTTATACACTATGAACTATATATTCATAGTTAGTTATTATTTAATAAATTTTAGTAAAATTATCTTTTTATTTAATAAGAAAATAGTAAAATTATTTTTATTTAGAAACAGAATGAAATAACTGTATTTTTCTTTACTAATTGAATATTTTTGTAATTAAGTAAAATATAATATAATTTTAAATTAAAATATAAAATTTTATTTACTATTAATATATAATTGGAATGTTTGTAATCAGCACTTCGAGAACCGGATCGAACCAATACAAAATACTTATAATCGAGAACTGATATCATAATCAAATGGTATTTTTAACAACAAAATTATATTTAAAAAAATAAAAAATTCGTCAAAAAACTTAATATTATATTTTTTCATCTAATCTAAACTAAAATTAAACAAATTAAATAATAAATACTCTACAATTCATTTTATAAAAGATTGTATTTTCATGAGTTACTAAAGGTTGTATTTATTGAATTCTCCATAATCCATATTATCAAAGACTATATTTTCACAATGAGAAAGTTCCAGGAAAGTTGGTACTCCACAAGTTTATAGACAAACATTTTTAAACTTACAAAAATATATTTTTAAAATTTGAATATTGTACTTCTTAAGTTAAAACATGTAATAAGGTGTGTTTTAATGTGAAATTATCAGAGATCTTATATAAAAAGTAAAATATTTGACTTCAAAATACTTTATTTAATTTTAAATTTTCAATATTTAATTTTAAAAATACAATGTATAAGTAAAAAAATTACAGTGGACCATCCATAATTTAATGAGAGGTCACCTATCATAGGACATACTCTTTCATAAATTACTAAATGTTTGAAAAATGAAATAAAAATTAGTATAATTTATTTTATAAAAAGTGGCATTTTTATAATTGTTGTATTACTTTTTGTAAACACCGTAATTTTGAATTAAACAATATACAATTTAATATAAATATTATATATTGATATAGTATTTTTATATTTTCACAATACGAATTACTAAGATGATAAAATATAATTAGTTAAAAAAATATAAGCCAATGAAAATTTTTAACGAAGACCCTGAAAGCAATGACCCAAAGCAACAAATAATAATGTTGACTTCCCCTTAAAAGACCATTGAAAAGCACCTTTCAGAGTGCAATGGGGCTCAAGCTGAGGTTGTATAGTATTTGAGATCAAACTTGAGTTCAACTAATATAGTTCGTTAAATTCGTCGAACTTATCGAGAAACACAATATATTGAATATATATTTTTATATGATATTATTATTATTATTATATATATATATTTATAACATATATTTAACCATGACTTGAATTCAAGCTTGAACACGAGTTTGAGCCAAATTAATTTTACTTGAGATTGAGCTCGATCCAATATTTTACAGACTAAATCAAACTTGAGTCGAGCTCGAGCTGAACCTCGGGAAATTTGAAGTTGCTCGACTTGTTTACCTTTTACGTCATTTGCCATTTTAATTTATAGCTTGCAACTCCCACTTTATTCTTCTGCTTTTTGAATGCCGAGATTCTTATATGGATACCCTTCTTACTATAATACTCTCTTTTTCTTTTCTTCCATCCATTAAAGTTGTAATTAATGCTCCATTGATTCTTAAAATTTTCTTTTTTCAAGACAAGATATTGGAAACTAAACATTTTTAATTATAACTATAGATTACATTTTATTTTCTTAAAAATGACATGGAATTTTGTATGAGTGACATGTGGCAACAATTTTGTGTGAGTGACATGTGGTAACAATGACCTCTTTTAATGTATACTATAGATTGTTGTATTTTAATGCAATTTAATTAATAATGTAAATAAAAATCAAATAACACAAAATAAATTTTTTTCTCCCATCTCATATGAAGGGGAGATGAAGGAAGATGATTGAGGCTATGGTTTTAATAGAGAGGAAAAATAGGGGTAATAGGAGAAACTAACGTCTTTTTAAGTGAAAGTGTCTCTTGTTCAAACTAAATGTGACTCCATATGATTCTCTCTCTGAAAATCGATTCATCGTCTCTAATTTTCCGAACCCTAATTCCGACCCCCTCCAACCAGCGCCGCCACCATGGCGGAGCTCGATAAAACTGTCACATTCACTTATGCACAAATGCTCATTAAAACCCTAGCAGATGCTGCCTTAACCAAAACAGATTCCAGACCTCCATTTTATATAAAATCCAAAATCGACCACCTTGGGGGAACCAGCCGGGCTTCACTTCACCAAAGAGGAGTGCAATCGATTAGAGGCTCCATTTCAATGGACGCTCATTAGGAAATTCTCCAGCCCGAGGCCGCAAATGGATAGGTTACGAAAGGATTTTCAAACGGCCGGTTTCAAGGGTCATACCGAAATCGATCTACTGGACAATCGTCAAGTGGTCATTCACTTTACACTCCCGGATGATTATTATCGATGCTAGTTACACAAGGTGTGAAACTTTGGCCCTTATTGGCTAAGAATGACGAAGTGGGTTCCAAATTTCAACCCCAACACTGATTTGACTATACATCCGGTTTAGGTTTAAATGTACAGTTTACCTCAACATTTTTTTGATCAATGGGCTTTGATGTCGGTCAGGAATCTGACAGAGTATCGGATTAGGGTTGATAAGGCTACTCTTAACATAACAAAAGCTCATGTAGCCAAAGTTTGTGTTGAAATTGATGTTACTCAACTGCTATTGCGAAAGGTATGGATCAATTAGGGAAAGAGGGTTTAAGAAATACGTTGAATACAAGCGAGTTCCAGATTATTGCTCGAAATGCTTAAAATTGGATCATCTAACATCTTCTTACATGTTTAAAAAATCAGATCAACGACTAATACCTAAAGATCTAAGGACAACCACCAGTCTGACTTCAACCCAAGTAAGCGGCTAACCCCAATGATGAACATAAAGGGTTAAAAGGTAAATGGGTTCAACCCTTTTGTTCTGGATGAACTATTTATGAAACATCCATGTGGCAAATAAAAAGTCTAAGAATGAAGTGCAGGAGACAAAATTAAGGCTCAGGATCTTCTGTTACACTTTTGTGTATCACTGTGTGTTACACCAGTTAGATTCTGCCACGTGTCCCTCCTAAATTAGCTAAAATTAGATAAAAATCATTAACTTTATTTTAGCTAATTTAGGAGAGACACATGGCAGAATCCTATTGGTGTAACACACAAAAGTGTAACAGAAGATCTTGAGCCCAAAATTAAGGTAGCGGAAGCTAATGAATTTGCAGGTTCACAACAAAAAGGAGGGGCAAAAGGCTCCACATATGGCAAAGTCTCATATACCGAGACTCGGGTTAACTCTATAACTCCCTTGAAGGAATTGATGAAAACATCAAAATACAAGTAGGATTGATGGTATGAAAATATAAAATTCACCTCCAATGTAAGAGTCAGTTTAGTGGGTTAATCTGACGTGGATAACACGTGGAGTATGGATTTCAATTAGATCTTCTGTATTCAAACGCACATATTGAAGCTGCCATTTTATCAATTTTGCAAATTTAAAATTTTAACTTTTAATTATTTTATGATTCTAAATTTAAATGTAATATTTGAATCCAAATTTGAATGTATTATTTAGATTCACAATACAAACAAATTTTATTCATTTAGTTATATTATATTGATTTAAAATATTAAAATCTATATTTTAAAATTATAATTAAAAACCAATAATATTATAGAAATATAAAGGTAAAATTTGAATTTACATTAAATTCAATTAGTGTGAATTATTATTCTTAATTTTATTTCACCATATATTAAAATTTTTCATCTGAAAATTGATAGTTAAATTGTAAGTGATAGTTAAATTGTAAGTGATAGTTAAATTACAATTAGTGGAGCATTATTTATTTATAAAAAGTGATAGTTAAATTGCAAGTGAAATTAGAGTTTCTAATTATTAAATAAATAAAATCAAATATATTATATTATAAAATTATTATCGAATAAGTTTGATAGGAAATAATTCTTTCCTATTAAATTGATGAAAACTGATGCTTTTGCTTTGGAGTGCAAAATTTCAAAATACTTATCAAGCCTCTCATATCAACATTGATGCCTAATAAAATAGTGACAAACATCTCCTATTTTTACTTGCGACCCCCCTAGAATTGGAGATGCTTTGATGTGTAGTACTTCGTATGTCAATATGAGCTCTCAGTCTGATGCATCATTTGTTTTGGAGATGTTTCACACTTAATTCAAGTCCAAGTTTGCCTCACACAAAGGGGGTGAGGCTCCCCTTGTGTCTCACACAAAGGTGGGGTGAGACTCCCACATGACTCATACGAAGTGAGGCTCCACGCCTAATACGATGTATACGGAGAGTTAAATCCCATAATAATGCAACTACAGGAGGGAGGGGGGAGTCGAACCTGGATTGCACCTGGGCACATTGCCATGGCACAAATTATGTCACAAATGTGAATTTGAATTTGACTGATAAGTCTATGTCACAAATTATGTCTAAATCTGATGTTGAATTTGAGGGCAAGTGCAATGGTGTTCTCTTAAAATTAAGAGACCGTTGTAGAGATCGAAAATCATCACAGTTGTAGTCTCTAGAACGGCCTCTTAATAAGAGATCACTCTATGGTCTCTTAACAAGAGACCACCCAAGAGACTGCATGTGACCCACCTTTTGTCCTCTCTTATTCCAACCTTTATATTTTCTTAAATCTGATTTTTTAAATTAATTTTTTTGTAAAATTTATTTTTTTTTGTAAATTTAAAATTTATGTAAAATCTGATTTTTTTTGTTGTAAAATCTGACTTTTTTTTTGTAAAATTGGATCTTTTTTGTAAAATCTGAATTTTTGTAAAAAAATAAATAAAGAGTCCGTCTCTTGAAAGACGGTCTTTCCATAACTTATGGAAATACCAAGATTTAAATTTTAAACTAGAAGAAATCAATATAAATTTTTTGGGTTGTATTAATCGGGTCATAAACTTACAACTACTATACGTTACATAATAAAATTTTAATATTACAACTAAGACCTTTTATCTTTCTATAATTCTAATTCAACCCCGTATTTTCATATGCCTATGGAAAGACAGTATTTCCCAAGACTTTGCCAAAAACAAAATTAAATTTTAAAAATGAAAATATATTATTAAATTTTACATTCAATTTATTTTGGGTGTTCAAATTTGTTTAAATTAAATGTAAAAAATTAATGAGTATGATAGAAAAATAAAGTGGGATCCCTTAATAGTAGAGAGTGGTCTTTTGCCACTGTGGAAAACAAAATGAGTGGTCTCTTAAGTGCTCTCTTAAGGTGAGATGGAAGAGAGAGATTGATAGAAATAATATATTTAATTGGTAAGATACGACTAGCGATTTCTACCATTGCCCTTGACCTGATACTCTATCTATTACTCCTTCCGTCCCAACTATTTTTGCGGAGAGAGAAAGAAGAAATATTTTTAAGAATTTATTATTATATTTTTCTTGCCCATGTACTAGTGAGGTACCTTCATTTTATTTTCCTTTTTAATTTAATTTTATCATTTTTCAACATAAATGATGAATAAAATTCGATAAAAGATGAAATAAAGTGAATAGTGTCAAAAATAGTTAGGACGTCTCAAAAGAAAAAAGTGTAAAAATAGTTGGGAAAAGCTAATATGGCTACAGCTGTTAGTCTAATACGGTTGACAATGTTGTGCCTAAACGTGCTGATCCTCTTATCGAAATATCTGCATGTGATGAACCTGTTATTGAAGTCCGTTCATGTGCTTTACCTATTGATGTCTCTGATATAAATATACTTAAGAAGTCAGGTGTTGGTAATATGAAATTATCCTATATCACTAATAAAATTGACCTAAATGTAATTATCTAATGAAAACCCTAAATGGTAATAAAACTACAGTTGCTCAGACCGATCAATCACCTCACGCTAATCAATTTGAAACTTTTGAAATCAGCTCCCTATGGTCTTAATATCACCAAGCCAATAGGTATATTTTTTTTAAAAAAAGTAAAATGTGTGGAAGAGATTGTATTGAGAAAGTAAAAAATAATTTGAGTGAATGAAAACAATTTTAATTTTACAAAAGAAGAAAGGTGTCAATATTAAAGACTAAATAAAAAAGGAAAGCGTGCCAATGTTTAAAGATCGGAAGTAATGAGAAACATAGAAATCCATCATGAACAATCAATGATCACCAAAATAATGATTTTAGTGAATAAATGATGGGGATTCACACTATTAGTTTCTTAAAAAAAAGACATGAATGGTATAATAATGAACAACCTCTGAACCTTTATAACCATTGCAATTCTGAATCTATAAATTGAAAGAAATCAAAGCCAACCTTGCAAAATTCCAAAATAAATTCAATCCATTTCTAAAAAAATTATGTTACACGGGATGATCAGGATGTATCTGGTCTTAAAGTAAACCAAAGAAGTATAATAAAAAAGGATTACATTTCCACACCTAATACAACAGTAACTCGTTCCACATTGAACTTATCTAAACCTTTTTAAACGATAGGAATCAATACCAGTGTTTGGAATTGTTAAGGATGAATATTGTATTGATCAATGACACATTTCATTAATGATGAAAATTACAATATATAGGGTTACAATAAGGCAAAGTCTCACAAGAATATGCATATGAAGTCTATAAGTAAATTACCATTTATAACTAATTCTATAAGGAAACTAATTCTATAACGCAACTATCATTTATAACCTTTCCTACTAGGAAATAGTTTCTATTTCCTTAACACCCCCTCAAGTTGGAGCATGATGAACAAGAATGCCAAACTTGCGAAGAAGATTATGAAATTGCTAATCATTCAAAAAAAAATCCCAGTAGGGGTAGAAGTAGCAGTAACAATAGTAACAGTAGCAGCTGGTAGAGCATTATTCAACTTTATTAACGGTAGTTGTAGCGGTAGAGTAGTATTCAACTTCAGTAAGAGTAGTATTTGTTGAAGACCGTGAACATAATCGATCAGTGAGGAACAACGATAAGAGGCAGAGATCCTTGTGGTGACGACGACAACTAAGTGCAGCGGTGGCAGGAAGGATACAATAGTATGATAGAATGGTATTAAGAGCAGTATTCATCGTGAACACGACTAGGATAATAATAGTATAGGAGTTAATCGGCGGGCTGCGACAGCAGATAGCGGCGAGCAGCGGACGACAACAATAACAAAACAACAATAACATTTTGGTGGCAAAGACGTAAATCCGTGGAGAGCTACGACAACAGATAGCGGCGGGTAGCGGCAAGAAGGACGTCGACTCCGGTCTTCAGGACCTTAGGCTCTGATACCATGATAAAATATAAAAGACTTTATTATGGTGCAATGATATCACATCAATGACACATCTCATCAATGATGAAGATTACAATATATAGGGCTACAAATAGCCAAAGTGTAACAAAAATAGGATTCTAACATCTACAAGGGAGTTGCCATTTATAACTAATTCTATAAGGTAACTACCATTTATAACATTTCCTACTAGGAAAGAGTTTCTATTTCCTTAACAGGAATCCTAGAGGTGTTGGCAATAAAGTAACTCAAATCAAAATCAGACATTAGACATATACATTAAACAACTCTCTTTGCCTTAATTAAGCCAATGCTACAAACAGAATCAATTCAGAACATAGCAAAAGAAATTGGTTTTAAAAACTAGTATTCAGAACTTGAGTGCAAAATGTGGTTATACTGGGATGATTCAGTAACCTAAATATTCTCCAGTATGATGATCAACACATTCTAACTATATTTACACACCCTTCACCAGAAAATGAATGTACTACTACTTTTATCTACGTCAAATACACAACTCAAAACTATGGCATAATATTTAAGAACTTAAATCTGAAACATTAAGTCTAATAGGGGACTTAGAGTAATAGAAGGAAATGAAGAGTTAGGATCATCAATATCATATCCAAAAGCCATAATTTTGTAGAATATATTCTTAACTGAAAATTGCTTAACCATTGTACTAACTTTGGGAAGTTTATACACCAGGACAGGTACAAGGCCAAAAGGTAGGGCCTAAAAAGTACTTGATAGATCCTCTCAAACCAAAAATGGTGGAATGAATTTCAAGCATCGATCACTTATCAAAATCATACCCAGGAGCAATCTAATCGCACTCCCTTAATCTTTAACATTGTTGAAAGCTCTTCATACTCAGCCCCAAAAGCATTCAGATTCCAACATTGTTGGTTGAACCACCCTACTTTTATGAAGATAGTTGAGGGTGCATGGAACACACAAACAAAACTTAAAGGCATGAGAAGACTAACCTTTAAACTTAAACTATTAAAAATAGCACTCAAATTCTGTATTTAGAAAATTTTGGGAAATATTTTGATAAAGCCCATGAATATTTTTATTAAATTTTGACAGTTTTGAAACAATAATACAATATAGAATCTCAGATAGCGTACAATTCAACAAAAGCTAATATGACTTTTGCTTTAACTAACCATGAATCCTTCTAGAAACAAAAATTCAAAATTTAAATGGCTTACTGAGTGGGATACACACTCTAAATTCTTCCCCCAATCTATAAAAGCCAAACATAAAAGACAACTGTAGAGTCCTTGGGAGTTGGACTTCTTTATGGCATATTGTGAATACTGGGATCTGGTGTTTTAACACCACTGCGATCAGGTTTTCTGGACAGCAAGGTTTAGCCGCGAATTATGGAGCTAATTATGGAGGATAATTATGCGATCAGATCAGAATATTGTGAAGATAAGTATGTGATTTCGTGGCTATCTAATTCTGGTAAACGAATATTCCTGTAATAGTTAGGAATTGATTAAATAGTTTATTTATGGTACAATTCCTATTAATAAAGGATTGTCCATTTACAAACCAGATTAGGATTAGATCTTTCCTTAGTCTAGAAGTCTATTCTTGGTAGAGTTAGACAAGGAAAGAGTTTGATGCAAGGCAGGATTGCGAAGGATATAAAAAGAAGAAGATACAACGCAATCATTAAGCGTCAAAGAATTGATCTCTACGTGAGAAGTTTGGAGCGATCTGCCGGTGGTGTTTGGAGGAGTGTTAATTCATCCGACCAAGTTTGTAAAAAGTTGAGCGAAGCAATCAAGGTTTTATCTCTACGTGAGATACGTTATTGAAGCTGTTCGTCTCGGTTTTGGAGGTTCGTCAAAACAACCGACCAAGTTCGTAAAGATCAAAAACAAGGAAGCCTTAATTCCTCGGGAGGAGGAGATCCAGAGAGACGTGTTGATCGTGGGGGTTCAACGGCGTAGGATCGGCAGTGAGGGGATCTCACAACATTCACTCTATAGGTTAGCAATGGATTAGTATTTAAGTTAAGCTTCTTGTACCAAAGACTGCTTTCTAGTGGATGGTTTCTGATCTGGGCAAGGCCCCGCAGACGTAGGTGTATTTGCACCGAACTGCGTAACCAAGTTGTGTGTGCACTGCGTATTTCGTTTTGAGTTTTAACATCAAACTGAACTTGGTGTTTCAACACCAAACTGTTAAACAACTTGGCATAAAGGTTTAGAATTTAGGTGAAACGGAATTTCAATTGGTATCAGAGCAAGGCACTTGCTGACCCCTAAACAGGGAGAGTGAGATCAGGTTTCACCATGGCACCAAAGGAGGGGGCTTCGGTCACGCGACCACCGTTGCTGGAACAAGGAAATTACGCCTATTGGAAGGCACACATGAAGGTGTTCATTGGAGCATTAGATGATCAAGCTTGGAACAATGTCATAAATCAGTACACTCCACCTACAGTAGCCGAATCTGCGAGATCAAGCTCATTGACGGCTAAACCATTCTCTGAATATTCTACCGAGGAGCACAAAGCACACGTGTCCAACTCAAAGGCGTTAAATGCCATTTTTACGGCAGTGGATGAAGATCAGTTTAAGATGATTTTAAATTGTGAGACTGCTAAAGAGGCGTGGGATGTGTTACAAACTTATCATGAGGGGACAAGCTCTGTCAGAGAATCAAAGTTGCAGTATTACACGGCACAATTCGAAGATCTAAAGATGCGCGAAGATGAGACAATTTCTGAGTTCAATGGACGAGTTCGAGATATTGCCAACAAAGCCTTTCAGTTTGGCAAAAAGTACAAAGATCACAAGCTTGTAAGAAAGGTTTTGAGAGCACTGCCACCACGTTTCAACATGAAGGTCACAGCGATTAATGAAAACGGAAGGATAGGAACAATGACGCTTGATGAACTTATGGGTTCACTGGAATCTTATGAGATGGAGATGCTGCAAACAAAAGCAAGTAAGAAAGAGATGGCTTTCTCAAGCATAACCGCTGGAAATTCAGAAGAGTATACATACAATGAAGAGTCCGATGAAATTGCAAACATAACCAGGAACTTCTCCAGATTTATGAAGAATGTGGGCAGGAAGCCACAAGAGAAGCCAAGTGGAAGCAAAAATCCAAACGCAAACTTCACTCCAAGATTTGGCCAAGCAATTGGTGTTGAAACACCAAAGTTCAAATCAACAAATCCAAACTTGAACAGGAAAATCCAGTGTAGAGAATGTGAAGGCTTCGGGCACATACAAGCTGAGTGTGCCAATACACTTAAAAGGCAAGGAAAATCGTATGCCACAACCTGGAGTGATGATGACGGAGGAGATGCTGTTAAGGATGGAGAAGAGTATACAAATCATGTTGCTTTCGGTGTGTCAATGGTGGAGTTAGAAGACTCTATTACGGACGGTCTCGGTGTGCTGAATGAAGATGATAGTAGTAGCTCAGATGAAGAGACTAGAAGCATTAGTGATGATGACATTCGCAAGGAAAGTATGGAGATGTACAAGATGTGGTTAAAAGTGGCGGATGAAAACAAAGAGCTCAAGTTTGAGAACAAGAGACTGAGTGAGAAAGTGAAAGTGAATGAACTAGAAAAGGAAGAGGCAATTGGAGAACTGAAAAAGTTTAAGAAGGAATTTAATGAAGTGGTGCAACGAGCAGAGGCAGCAGAACAAGCTATTAGACGTCTCAATACAGGGAAAGCTAAGCTCGAAGACTGTCTACGAATGGGACAGACGACCAAATATGGAATTGGTTATGAAAGGACAGTGAATGTGTTGAAAAATGAGGCAGATCAAGGTGTATCAGCTCCAAGCATAATCGAGAAGAATTGTCCCATCAAGAGGATCAGATGATGCAGATACTGTGGAGCTCAAGGGCATGTTAGGAACAGATGTTTTAAGCTGCTTAGGACACTGTCTGTCAACACAGCAGATCTGTGTTTCAACACCATGCCAGGATATAAGTTACGTCATCGGTTCAACACTGGAGGATACAGAATCGAATTTCTGAACACACGTGTCAATCAAAATCCTAATCACATCCATCGATCAGTAAACCAGGTATGGGTTCGAAAATCTCAAGATGTTTGTTTTTCAAGTTTCGTTTGTTTTGGGGCACATACAGGAAACTCTTGGTATTTCGATAGTGCGTGCTCGAGGCATATGACTGGAATACCTGAATTTCTTCGAAAATTCAAACCTGGATTTGGTGGATATGTTAGATTTGGTGATGGGAAATGCAGTAAAATAATCGGCAAAGGTGAGTTAGCCATCAAAGGGCTTCCGGTGTTCCAAGATGTATTACTGGTGGAAGGTCTGAAAGCAAACTTGTTGAGCATTAGCCATATATGTGACAATGAAATGACAGTGTTTTTCGACAAGGAGAAATGTGTCGTAAACCATGGAACTGAAGTATTCACTGGGTCTAGATCAATGGATAACTGTTATTTGCTCGATCAAGATGTCACCTGCTTTAGCTCGGAAAAAGAAGTCAGTGCTCTGTTGCACAGAAAAGTGGGACACATAAATGCAGTTAGAGAAGAAGAAACTTTGGGTGAAAGTGATATTCTCGATCAAGTGAATCCTACTGGTGTTGAAACACCAGCACAGTCAACCGGTGTTGAAACTCCGGAAACAGTAGCACATGGATCTGAACAAAGTTCGACCAGACACATGCAGTTACGGGATCAGCCACAGGTAAATTACAGAGAATTGGCAGGATTATCATGTTTTATATCTCTTACTGAGCCCAAGAATTACAAAGAAGCTTTGATTGATGAGTATTGGATTTCGGCGATGCAAGAAGAGTTGCAGCTATTTGAAAGAAACAATGTTTGGTGCCTCACCCCACGGCCTGCTGATGTAAATGTGATCGGAACCAAGTGGATCTTTAAGAACAAATCTGATGCAGATGGTAACGTCGCAAGAAATAAATCTCGACTTGTCGCTCAAGGTTACACACAAGTAGAAGGGGTCGATTTTGATGAAACTTTTGCACCCGTAGCCAGATTGGAGTCAATTAGGTTGATGTTGGCGGCATCCTGTATTCTAGACTTTACTCTTCATCAAATGGATGTCAAGAGTGCCTTTCTGAATGGTCTAGTGAAGGAGGAAGTTTATGTGAAGCAGCCCAAGGGATTTGAAGACCCACATTTTCCTGACCATGTATATCGGTTGAATAAAGCTTTGTATGGCCTTAAGCAGGCACCCCGTGCATGGTATGAGCGACTGACAACCTTTCTGAGTCAGAAGGGATATCGTCGAGGGGGAGTGGACCGTACACTGTTTGTGCTGCATAAGGGAACAAATATTCTAATCGCACAGATTTACGTTGATGATATTGTCTTTGGATCCACCTCTTCAGCATTGGTGAAGGAGTTTGTTGACTTAATGATTGGCAGCCTATTATATTTAACTCCAAGTAGACCAGACATCTGGTTGAGTGTTGGTATTTGTGCTTACTACCAGGCTAATCCAAAGGAATTATATATGGCAGCTGTGAAGAGAATTATTCGATATATAAGTGGAACAGTGGAGTATGGAGTATGGTTTTCTAGGAATAAGGATTCGCAGTTGGTAGGTTTCAGTGACTCTGACTGGGCCGGGAATGATGATGATTGTAAGAGTACCACTGGTGGATGCTTCTTTGCTGGATCAAATCTGCTATTATGGATGAAGCAGATGATGCGAGACTATGGATTCAATGATGTGAGTTTGACAGTCTTATGTGATAATAAAAGCGCCATTGATATCTCCAAGAATCCTGTGCAACATTCGAGGACAAAACACATCGATATCCAACATCAGCTTATCAGGGATTTGGTCGAAAAAGGAGAAGTTACAGTCCATTATGTCCCAACTGCAGAACAACTTGCTGATATTTTTACAAAGCCTCTGGATGGCGAGACTTTTGAAGGACTCAGACAGCACTTGGGAGTGTGTCGATTGTGAGGTACCCAGATCTATCTATTCTGTTGTATTATTTACTGTTTTCCTTTAAATACAGTCGAAAAAAATAGAAAACAGAAAATACCAAAAATTTGGTGAGGTGGTATTTAAACACCACATGATAGAATGATGGTGTTTAATCACTATGGGATAAAGTTACTGGACAGTTGACTTAATGTGGAAGTAGATCAGAAGGGCTCAACATAGGCCAGTCATTAGGAGAATGGGGGGATGAGGCTGTGTTGCATCCCTGGGTCAAAGTGGTTAAGGCCACTGTTTTTGCCAAAGCAAAAGGCATGGAGTTGGAGAGCTTTGATGGTCCATTGTTCGTGCTTCAAGAATATCTACGACAATTGCCCATTCCGGTCGTGGAAATCAGTGACAGTGATGAGGAGACAGTGTATGCAGGGGGAGCTGTTGAAATTGAAACAGTGTCTATGTTGAAGGAACCTGAGAGTGCATCTGTGATATTGGAGAATGTGTCTGAGATAGGAGAAGTCGAGAATGATGTTATGGACCAGCAAGCAGGTGCTGCCAATGAGAGCTATGATGTGAATAGTACTGGTATTGCTACACCAGGAACCGTTGAAGTTGAGACTGTGTCAGAGTTGATTGAGCCAGTAGCTGAAAATGGAGAAGATGAAGATAGAGCTGTTGAAAAATAAGAGTGTGATAATGTGGTTGTTTCTGGTATTCAAACACCAGATGTGATATCAAATGGTGATGACCAGGTACCTGTGAATCAAGCACAGGATGTGGATTTTGCTGATAGGGAATCAAATTCTGAGGGGTATGACCTTGAAAACTTGGCAGAGTTGACTGAGATAGCCAGTGGTGAAGGAAACTTAGAGGGTACTGGTGTTGGTGCTGAAATACCACTGAAGACCAGAAAGACACGTGGATCAAAGAGAAAGTGCAGGAAGGTGGGTGTTGAAACACCACCAGAGTCTGTGGGAACTCCTGTTACTCAAAGTTCAAAGAAGGCCAGGGACAGTGTGGCCTCGTCTTTCAAGGGTGTGCAAAACTCGAAGCGATGCAGGGATAAGAATATGAAAGCAGGTGAGCACAGCGATGAACCGATTGGGAAGAAGATGAAGAGGCTCCGTGCTACCAGACAGCAAAGACAAGCTGAGACAATTGAGTCTAGTGCACAACCTGTACCTGAAGCGAGTGAAGCCATTAGCCCTGAATTCTTTGATGATGCAAGTCAAGAAAAGTGGAAGTTTGTCTGTGACAGGAAGATATTGGCGGAAAGGCCAGCTGATGCCTTAAAATATAAGGAATGTGGATTCACGGATTATTTGCACCATCTCGAGGTGTTTAAGGCGGCTACCTGTTTCTGTGACGATAACAAGCAACTTGTGCTGGAGTTCTATTCGAATCTGAAAGCTGAATGTGAAGATGTAGAATCACCCTGGTTTCATAAGGTTTATGTGCGTGGAGAGATTGTTGAGTTTTCGCCAGAGGTGTTGAACAAGTGTCTGAAGCATAGCTCGTCAAGGGATGACAAACCGGTGTTCCAACACCAGATGCCAGAAGATTATGATAAGGTGGCTGTAGAGCTTACTGGTGGAGTGGATAGCACATGGCTTGTGACTGGTCGACAAAAGATAACTGCGTCTAACCTCACGTCCAGGTATTATTTGTATGTGGTCGCCGTGCATAATTGGATTCCCTCTGTAAACAACGCGAGTATCACCAAAGAGATGGCTACATTACTATACATTTTGGGAGCGCGTCAAAAGGTAAACATGGGCAGATTGATTTTTAATGATATCATTGATTGTGATCGCAAGACCAGGAAGGAAGCTCTGTTACATCCGTGTGTAATTACCACGGTGCTGCAAAAAGGGGGAGCAGCTATAAGGGACTCTGTTGAGTGGATTACTGTCCAAGTCTTAAAACCGATGGTTGAGTGGTCGAATTATCAAGGACTTACCTTGGATTCATCCGGAAGAGATTTGCTTGGATGCTGGTATGGCGAGGTTGAAAGTTATTGAGGCTCGAGTTGGAGTATGCCAGGAACTGATTGAACGACATCAGACTATTTTGGCAAAGCTTCAGGGGGAGTTGGCTGCTTTGGAGGCTGAGCAAGGGATTTTGCTGGCTGCAGCAACTCAGAATGCTGATGGTTCAGATACTGATGGTTCAGAGGATGATGATGTCATGGAAGAATCTGATGATATGGATTAATTGGTTTTCTTGTCATATTCATGAATCCAGGGGGAGAAAACTGGATGGATTTATTGTTTTTACTTGCTGAATTTTATTAGTAAACCTGTATGACCTGTGTTATTGCTGAATTCTTGGTTGTTTTAGCGGAGTTGAATTCAGGGGGAGTTGGTAGGTCAAAATCCAGTGCTGATGAATTCACAAATATGCCAAGGGGGAGATTGTAGAGTCCTTGGGAGTTGGACTTCTTTATGGCATATTGTGAATACTGGGATCTGGTGTTTTAACACCACTGCGATCAGGTTTTCTGGACAGCAAGGTTTAGCCGCGAATTATGGAGGATAATTATGCGATCAGATCAGAATATTGTGAAGATAAGTATGTGATTTCGTGGCTATCTAATTCTGGTAAACGAATATTCCTGTAATAGTTAGGAATTGATTAAATAGTTTATTTATGGTACAATTCCTATTAATAAAGGATTGTCCATTTACAAACCAGATTAGGATTAGATCTTTCCTTAGTCTAGAAGTCTATTCTTGGTAGAGTTAGACAAGGAAAGAGTTTGATACAAGGAAGGATTGCGAAGGATATAAAAAGAAGAAGATACAACGCAATCATTAAGCGTCCAAGAATTGATCTCTACGTGAGAAGTTTGGAGCGATCTGCCGGTGGTGTTTGGAGGAGTGTTAATTCATCCGACCAAGTTCGTAAAAAGTTGAGCGAAGCAATCAAGGTTTTATCTCTACGTGAGATACGTTATTGAAGCTGTTCGTCTCGGTTTTGGAGGTTCGTCAAAACAACCGACCAAGTTCGTAAAGATCAGAAACAAGGAAGCCTTAATTCCTCGGGAGGAGGAGATCCAGAGAGACGTGTTGATCGTGGGGGTTCAACGGCGTGGGATCGGCAGTGAGGGGATCTCACAACATTCACTCTATAGGTTAGCAATGGATTAGTATTTAAGTTAAGCTTCTTGTACTAAAGACTGCTTTCTAGTGGATGGTTTCTGATCTGGGCAAGGCCCCGCAGACGTAGGTGTATTTGCACCGAACTGCGTAACCAAGTTGTGTGTGCACTGCGTATTTCGTTTTGAGTTTTAACATCAAACTGAACTTGGTGTTTCAACACCAAACTGTTAAACAACTTGGCATAAAGGTTTATAATTTAGGTGAAACGGAATTTCAACAACAAATCACCGAAGTCAACAATTCAGAAGGACAATGGTTGAGCTGAGATATGTGAATAAGCTACCAGCTTATTCATTAACCGTCTTACTGAAGAAAATACAGATTCCTCAGACATGAACACAACCTGTATGCTAGAAAGAATTCCAACTCTAATCAACTTAAACTGAATAACGTGATATAAAAATTCGTAACACAGGCCGAACTAACAAACATAATCCAAAAGATGGATAGTGAATGAGCACCGATACCTAATGGTTTTATATTCTTATTGTACGTTTAAGAAAACTTGGTAAGTCATTAGAGAAGATGTCCTTTCAGCAGTGAATGACTTCTTTAACTGAAAAATAATCCCTAAAACAATTACTTATACTTCGATAGTCTTAATTTTAAAAAAAAGCGTGTTCATCATTTAAAGACAACATACCAATAAGTCTATGTAACTTCACAAATAAATTTTTCACAAAGATAATATCAGAAAGACAAATCCTTTATAAATGTGATCATTAGTCCAGAACAATTAGCCTTTGTCTCAGGAAAAGAACTCGCTGATAATGTTCTTCTAATGCAAGAAATCAGTAACTATTTGCAATCATAGACTAAATGGTTAAACATGATTATAAAATTGGACATGATGAAAGCCTTTGATAGGGTTTCATGCAATTTTCTAACTAAAATCTTAAAACAATCTGGATTTTCAAAAATGATTGTAAACCTAATAATGGTTAACATCATCTGCATATTTTTCTATACTGATCAATGGTGGCCCAAGCCTGAAGGGGATTGAAGCAGGGATACCCGCTATCTCCACTACTTTTTATCCTTATGGCCGAGGCTTTTAAAAGGAATATAAACTTCCTTTTTCAGTATTCAAACCTCAATATTACAAATTACTTGAAAAAGGCTAAATGTAACCCATCTTTCATTTGCTGATGGCACAACAATATTCATGGAATACTCTAAAACTGGAATCAGAACCCTAGTTGGATTCTCAAAGTCCTATGAATTAGCTTCAAGACAAAAGATCAACTATGAGAAATCCTCATTCTATTTTTCCAAACACTCCCACAAAAATAGTGAAGCTAAAATAAAAGCTGAAACCAACATGGTGTCAGGAAAACTACTTTTTAAGTATTTGGGATGGCCCATATTTACATGAAGAAAAAAAAAGCCTATTTTATGAGTCTGATTAACTTAGTAACATCCATAATCCAATCCTGGCAGAATAAGCTTTTAACTATAACAGGCAAGATCATCTTAATAAAACATGTTTTGACTTCAATTTCAATGCACTTAATAACAATATTAAAACCTACAAAGAACATAGTGGATAAAATACATAAGATCTTAGCAAAGTTTCTATGAAACTCAAACCAATATGAAACTTAAAATAAAAGAGTTTGAAAATTATACCAAAACCATGTTTCCCTATGGATGAAAATGAACATTGTTTCAAAGGCTGGCATATTATGATCATAAGTTTCTCCATAAAAACTATGGTGGAAAATGCAACAAGCCCATTCCTTATGGTCTAAATTCATGTGGTCAACCCCTAAACACCACAAAAAATCAAAAACCTGGAAGATAATTAAAGAGAATAATGAACTGGATCAGGAAAATACATTAATCAAAACAGGAAAGGGTTCTGTTTCTTTTTGGGAGGCAAATTGGACTGATTAAGGTCCTATCTCTAACCACTGGAACCCTGATACTGTTATTCCTTTCCCTCAATATCACAATTCTTAAAAAACCAATATGAATATATAAGCTTGCTGAGAGACAACCTCTCTTATCATATAAATCATATTATGGAACAAAACCATTAACTCTAGCATGAATATGAAGACAAAATGGCTTGGAAACCATCACAAAAGGGCTTTTTTACCTTGAAATATGCATAATGAACTTACCAAACCAAAAAAAGGTCTCATCTTTTAAGCCCTTATGGTCTACTTACCCCCCCCCCCCCCACAAATCAATTTTTTTAACCTGGAAACTCCTCAATAGACTACTAGCACTTCCAGATATTCTGGAACATTTCTCTTTTAACATGCCATCAAAATGTTTCTTCTATAAAGATGACTTTGATGACTTGCATCAAAACTGTAAGATAATGAAATATGTCTGGGTGCCATTAATAGGATATTCAATGTCCAGACACAAAATTTTGCATACTTATGGGACATGAATCACTTATTTGGCACTTACTCATTCTAAACAACCACTCCATTGCTTTAATTAGAATTATTCCTTGTGTGGTAGTTTGGAACATCTGGCCTGTTAGAAACAAGTTGATTTCTGACAATGAAAGGGCTGATAAGAACACACTTATCAGAAAGATCATTCTTCAGTTCAATGACATTTTACAAACTGAGAGCTCTATGGGATTTACAAAATGGATGGCTTAGACTTTTAATTTTGCTGGAACACTCCAAAGAAAATAAGGCCGAGAACAACCAAATGGACATGTCCTTAGAATTGCAAACTAGCATCAAATCAAGCATTTGGAAATTAAAAGTGACTCACATATGCTAGTCAAGATAGTAATTGAATAGTTTTCAGCCCCTTGGAGCTGCACAATGAACTGAGAATGATTAGGAGATTGTTATAGAAGCTGCACTTCAAGCTCAAACACATCTATAGAGAATCAAACCTAGTGCCCGACTCTCTAGCTAAATTAGCAAGCTCCAAAAAGGCAA
Source organism: Rubia yunnanensis (assembly GCA_037428765.1). Taxonomy (NCBI): domain Eukaryota; kingdom Viridiplantae; phylum Streptophyta; class Magnoliopsida; order Gentianales; family Rubiaceae; genus Rubia; species Rubia yunnanensis. The sequence continues at coordinate 74,761,108 of CM075067.1, forward strand.
ATAGTAGATCTTCCGAAGGACATACAAGGCCAAATAAAGCTAGATGCATACTCCATGCTAATAAAGTGATTTACAGCAAGGAATTGTATTATTGATGACTAAATATATAGAGGAGTACAATAGAGGTAAAATAAGGAAAGAACTCTAATCATACTAATCATAATATAATCAGTAATCTGATTTATCCTAACACCCTCCCTCAAGTGAAGCATCAAATTCTAAGAGACGCAAAGCTTGGACCAAAGGAACTCAAACAAGGGACGAGAGATACCCTTGGTGAAGATGTCCGCAATCTGCAGAGACGTAGGAACATGAGCAATATGAAGCTTGCCCAAAGAAACCAACACGCGAACAAAATAATAATCAATGTTGATTTTCTTAGCCCGCTTTATGCGTCACCAGATTTTGAGCCAAGAAGATTGCACTGTTGTTGTCGCAAAGCATGAGAGGCGCACCAAAAAGAGGAACATGAGATCACGAAGAAAATGAGTCATCCAGATGACCTTCGAAGTGGTATTGGCCAAAGCATGACACTCCAACTTAGTGCTGGACCTGGATACATTAGGTTGTTTCTTCGCACTCCAAGAAACCATATTGCTGCCTAGGAGGACAGCATAACCATAAGTAGAATGACGAGTCTCCAAACACCTGGCCAAATCTGCATCAGAATAACTGAGTACCTTGGGAGAAGAGGCTGCACGAAAAGTAAGGCCAAAGTGTAAAGTCCCTTGAACATAGCTGAGAATCTGAGTGATAGCTGAAAAATGATCCTCCCGAGGGTTCTAAAGATACTGGCTGAAAATTATTTGCAAATGTTAAGCATGGATGAGTGATGGTCAAATATTGGAGAGCACCAACCAAAGAGCGTACAACGTCGAATTCTTGAACTGAGGACCCACACTGTTGTGAAGCTGAGAATTTGACAAAAATGGCGTAGAGACAGGAACCGCGCCTGACATACCAGCTAAATAAAGAATGTCCCAAGCATACTTCGCTTGACCTAGAAGAAGTCCCGAGGAAGGGAACGTGGCCTTCAGACCAAGAAAGTAGTGTAAGGCACCTAAATTCTTGATAGCAAACTCCTGATAGGTGCGATCATGAACTGCCAAATGAAAGTGTAATCATTCCCAATCAAAATGATATCATCCATACAGACAACAGATACAACAATGACAAGCCATAAGATAGACCACATGAAGAATTATTGGAAGAATTGCAATGAAAACCAAGCTTCAGGAGGTAGGCACTTAAATGCTGAAACCATGCTTGAGGTGCCTGCTTCAAACCATAAATGGCCTTTCGAAGATGACAAACATAGTCCGGATGAGCAGGGTTCTTATAGCCAATAGGTTGCGCCATAAAGACTAGAGAATCAAAAACACCATTGAGGAAGGCATTCTTGACGTCCAAGTGATGAAGTGATCAAGCACGCATTGTAGCAATAGCAAGAACTGTCTGAACTATAGAAGCCTTAACCACATTACTGAAAGTGTAGTCAATATCAAAACTGGGAATCTGAGAGAAACCCTGAGCTACCAAGTGCGTATTATGGCGATCAACCAAATAATTTAATTTGTACTGCAGGTGATAAACCCATTTGGACCCAACAATGTTGACATCCGGAGGGCATGGAACAAGATCCCAAGTATGCTGACTACAAAGAGCTGCCATCTCTTCATCCATAGCAGAAACCCAAGAAGGATCCTGAAGAGTAGAATGATAATCAGTCGACTCTTTCTAAGCTAGAAGAGCTGCAAGAAGACCATGATCATGAATATCTGAGTAATCATGTCACTAAATAACCCCAGTAGAAGAACGAGTAACCATGCGAGAAGTCCTCAGTGGCAGAGGATCTGAGGCCTGAGGCATGATCGAGAGGTTAACACGAGGTACGTGTGAGGTCCCATTTTGGGACAAGGCCAGGTTCGTGGCTGTGATGCCATCACGGGGTGGGAACATGAAATGTGCCAAGGTACCAGCCCGGGGCATGCCCGGGGCACCAGTGCGAGGCGAGAATAAGGGGCAAACATGGATGGACGCAGGCAAGGCTGAGGCGCTAGCATGGCTGGTCACTGGACTAGGCAGTGGGTGTGGGCTAGATCGTGGAGCAGCTGGCCGAGACGGCTCATCGTCAGGAAAATGGAACCGAGACAGTGGAGTCAAGTCTGGCGACAACACTATCACATGATCTGGATCAATAAAAGTTGAGACATCCAAACGTGAAGATGGAGAACCAGTTCCTGATGTTGGAGCGAGAGGAAAATAAGTCTCATCAAACCGAGCATGGCGAGTAACATGGACCTTGCCAGTAGAAGGGTCGAGGCACCGAAACCCCTTATAGTGTGAGCTGTAACTGATAAAATTACACGAAATACTACGGGGAGACAACTTATGATCAGCAAATGGACGAACAAAAGGAAAAACCCAGTAACCAAAAGGATAAAAGTTTCCATAGATAGGATCCTGATGATAGAGAATAGCATAAGGTGTTGATCCCTGGAGCACTAGATTGGGCAACCGGTTGATGATGTAGACAACAATGGTGAAAGCATCATCCCAACGGGAAATTGGAAGATGTGACTGAAAAAGCATCATGAGACCCATCTTAACAACTCCGGAGTAGACAGACATGAAACCTGATGATGGATACCTTTCACTGTAAAATGGGACCTGAGTCTAGTGTTTGAAAATTCAGTGCCACCATCACTTTGAAAAACTTTAATTTTTGATGAAAATTGATTTTCAACAAATACCTCAAACTGCAAGTAAGTGTCAACAAAATCTGATTTGCGACCAAGAGAGTACAACCAAGAAATCTATAAAAATCATCCATAAATAATACATAATACGAAAAGCCATTGCCAGATAAAACCGGGAAGGGACCCCCATAAATCACAATGTATTATATAAAAAACATGCTCAACACGTTTAGGGTTCTCAACAAAAGCCAACCGTTGACCTTTCGGCATAACACATGGGGAGCAGGTATGCAATTTAGGAAACAAAGAAGAAACTGAAAGTAAACTAGACTTATGTAATCAAGTAATCATTGCACTAGGAACATGACCTAGGCATGCATGCCACAAATCTTATGAAGCTCGACACTTATTCTGCTGTAAAACTGAAACAAATGTTGCATCTCCTCGGTCCAAAACGTACAGTCTATCCTCACGGTCCCCCGGCCCACGATGGCCCTGGTTACTTTGTTCTGAATGACAAAATTCCAATCATCTAATGTAATCAGCACACCCATATCTCTGATTAACCGACTAATAGATAGTAAATTCTTACTAATACCAGGCACCACCAGAACACCAGGTAAATGTAAGTTCTCAGAAACTTTAGAGTCACAAATATGAGATATCATAACAGGGGCACCATTACCAACAAGAACATGAGATTTACAAGTATAAGGAGTGACACTGTCTAGGCCATAGGTGGAAGAAGCCTTATGACTGGTAGCGCCTAAATCAAGGTACCAATCTGACAGTCAAGAAAAAGTGTCGGAATGCTAAGAAAAGTGAAATTTTCTGCCAAATGAGTACTTATTGGACGACCATCTGTGCCTGCATTTGGTAACACGTCGCAACATAATGGTTGAGCTATCCGTACCAGGAGCAGTGAGGATGACCGCGACCAGGGACCAAACTAGCCCCTTGAGAAACAGAGAAGGATTTCCAGTTGCTGCGGCCATAGCGTGAAGGTCAAGAGCGGTTGCCTTGAGTTGGCGCGTGATCTCATGCACAACTGGCTTGAGGTGCGTCGCTCGTCTGGAACGTAACCTGTCCAGCTCCTGGTCCTGACTGTCCCTGTAAATTCATCAAAAAAGTCTCGTGGTTTTTTGGCACGGGCAAGAACATCCACATATAACGGAGTGGGAAAACATTAATCAAGGAGCATAAAATTTTTATACTCAGGACCAAGAGCAGTAAAAAAACCAAAAAATTTGATCAACATTCAAAATCGGACTACCAATGGCAGACAGTTGTTCAAAAATATCCTTAAATTTGAGATGAAGTTCATGAACATTACCAGACTTACGAATACTATGCACATCTGCGCGAAGACGGAGAATGATGGGGGCACTGCTATTCTGATAGATGAGATCAAGATTATCTCAGTATTTCTTTGGAACTGGCACAATCTGGGAGTTCTGCGAGAACTTCGGCGGTGAGAGGGGAAAACTGGAAGCTGCAGAGATGTTGATCTTCATCAACCCATTGATTATACTCTTCTTTTGCTTTCAAATAAGCCTTCCTAAGATCAACCTTGCTGCCACCTGGAGGAGTTAAGATGGTGGCAGCAAAAGACAGGGTCTCTGGCAGTGTTAGGAGAGTGGGACAAGATCTAGTGCCATCAATGAAACCGTATAGACCTTGAGGACGAATGACATAACCTGCTTTATGCTTCCAGATAAGATAATTTGATGGAGTGAGTTTGATCTGCATCATCTGGAGCAAAGTGTTGTAGGAAAGTGTTTAGTGAGCCATGAGGAAGAGGAGGAGGACGCCGAAAATTTAGAGAGGGGAGGGCGTGGTTTTCATGCACGGCCGCCAGAAAGAGGAGGGAGATGTGCGGCTGAGAAAAAGGAGAGGGAAGGCTAAAGTTTTAGGTTTTGGATTAGAAGAGGCTCTGATACCATGATAAAGTGATTTTCCGTAAGGAATTGTATTATTGATGACTGAATATATAGAGGAGTACAATAGAGGTAAAAATAAGGAAAGAACTCTAATCATACTGATCACAATCTAATCAATAATCTGATTTATCCTAATACCTGTCGCCCACCAAGCAGCTGCTGCCTTCTCTTCCTGAGCTCTGAATGCTGCGTCTGTGTCAATGCACGTCCAATTGGTATAAACCGGGTCTAGGTGATTTCTTTGTGAGAACCATAGTAACTGCATCTCACCAACTATAGCCTTTTTAGACTGACTAGCTTGTAATGAAAATGTCGCTTGTTCCAAGAGTAATTGATTGGAGTTGGGATCCTCCAAAGGCCTTGTATCCTTGCTTATCCCTTCTGCCTGCAAATCATTGATAATATATTGGACCATATCAACCCTTACTTCATGTCGTTCAATTGTTGCTTTGTTTCTGACGCACCAGATTGCCCATGTAACGATGCATGTGGGGGTTGATGTCTTCGACCTCTGGTGCTATCTTGAACCAGGCTATAAGCCATGCTTTAAGATGAATTGGATTCCACTGCTGAAAATCAAAACCCAATCTTGATAGTCGCTAGATTCTTCTTGAGAATTCACATTCGAGTATCATATGCGTTGGTGTTTCCCTTTCAGAGTGACACATTTGGCAGATAGACGAGACCTCCATATTCCTTTTTCTCAGGGCAGGTCCTGTTAATGCCGCATTATGGGCGAGTCTCCAGACCAGAAATTTTACTTTCTCTGGGACTGTAGAGTTCCACGGCCTCTTCTAAAGATTTTGATCTAATTCCTTATTTCCAAAAGGTGTTGAAGCCAAAGGTTTACATCTAGCTCTTGAGTTCCATGTCTAATGGTAACCAATTTTGACTGTATATTTTCCAACCCACTCTTTATCCCAACGTTGGAAATCCTTTTGTCTGAAAGGTTGGACAGATAAATGAATCCCTGCGATCTCGTTAACTATTTCTTGGCTGAAGAATGGTCTGAGTAATGACAAAAGCCATTGTTTGGCATTATCAATGAGATCCCTCACCTTGAAACCAAGTTGTGGTAGCAGTTTCCTGTCATATCTTATAGGATTAGTGCAGTTAGGGATCCACTCATCCTAGATATTTATGTCTTGTCCATTAATCGCCTGCCATTTGAGACCTGTCTTGAGTAGGTCTCTATCCCATATGATTCCCCTCCATCCCCACGTTGTGCCTTGCTTGAGTTTGACCATCTGGAAGTTTTCGTTCCCGCGGTACTTATTTAGGAATAACTTAGAGAAAAAGGATTGTTTGTCACTGACTAGCTTCCACGCTAGCTTTCCTAATGGAGCTTGGTTCATTTGTTACGTGGATCGCATCTCCAGTCCTCCTTGCAGTTTTGATTGGCAGATTGATTCCCAAGACTTCCAATGTATCCCCTTCCTATCAATGTCCCCTGCCCAGATGAATCTGGCTAGGTGGCTATCAATTTTCTTTGCGACAGTTGATGGTATTCAGAATGTACTGAGTGTGTATTGGGTTATTGATGCTAATACATATTTGCTGAGAGTGACTCTTCCTATTACGGACAGATCCCCTGTCTTCCATATCAAAGTCTTAGCTTTAACTCTCTGAATGAGCTTGTTGAACATTCCGACTTTGGCCCTGCAAAATTCATGTCGTGACCTATGAACTTTCCAGTGATTAAGTCCCCAAAGACTCTGAAAGTTTGGCTTAGGTGCTCCTTTGTTCTTGGCCCCATGTTTAGGCTGACTAGTAATGCAGACTTCTGAAAGTTTATCCTTTGTCCAGAATAAGCAGCAAAAAGATTAATTGTCTGCGCCAATTTTGTCGTTCCTTCTTCCGATATGTTGAAGAATAAGATGCAAACATAAGATGTGAGACAGATTGTACAGAGTATCCTATCCCGACACCTTGGCAGTCTGCTTGAAAGGCTTTAGAGGCTATCATCGAAGAGAGAGCTTCCTGGCATAGAATGAATAGGAATGGTGAAAGTGGGCATCCTTGTCTGATTCCTTGTTTAGGCTGGAAGGATGTTGAAGTTAACCCATTTAGCTTTATAGAATAAGAAACAGTTGTGACTTATTCCATGACCTAGCCTATCCATTTGCTGGGGAAACCTATGTGTATCATCATTTTCTCTAGGAAATCCCATGATACCCGATCATAAGCCTTACTCATATCAATTTTCATAGTTGCCATTGCCTGCTTTCCTGTCTTCTTCTTACGAATGTATTCGATGAGTTCATGCGCTATTAGTGAATTTTCAATGATGGATCTTCCTTGCACAAAAACCGATTGATTTCCTGATATGAGAAACCCCAGAACTCTTTTAATTATGTTGGCAATAATCTTCGCGATGATCTTGTAAGTAACATTACACAGGCTTATTGGTCTCAGGTCCGCTGGCTCTGTCGGACATTTATTTTTCGGTATTAGAACAAGTTGTGTATGATTCCACTCACTCGGCATGATTGAGGTATCAAAAAACCTCTGTACCATTGTTGTGACTTCATCCCCCACCTCTAACCAGTAATGTTGATAGAAACCTGGTCGTAAACCATCAGGTCCCGGAGCCTTCCATTTCCCCATTTGGAAAATTGCTATTTTAATCTCCTGTGGACTTACTGGGTACTCTAGTTCCCTCTGTTGGAGCTGTCTACCCTCTTAGTGATGAGGTTCAGGATATCCTGCACATTCGAGTCTCCAAATGCATCTTGGGGCATAACAGATTCAACGACAAGAACAAAGCTTACATGGTTGTAGACTAATTGTTGTAAATCTTCTAGCTTGGAGATCCATTCCCCCATGTCATTCTTGAGCTGTGATATGTAGTTTCTTCCTTTTCTTTTTTTGCAACCATTGGTGTAATAATTTTGTGTTTTTATCACACTCTAAACGCCACATTGCCTTTGCTCTTTGTCTGCAATAATCATCCTGCAGGGTCAGAAGTTCCTCCAGCTCTTTTGTTTTCCAACGCATGCCATTTGCATCTTTCTATTTTTTCTTTTCTCCTAATTGTTCTTTGACCCTCCTTACTCTGTATTCCAGATTTCCTACTTTTTCCTTGGCCCAATTGTGTAGCCTTGTTGGTCTCCTTTAGCTTCCTGTAAAAGCTGGATGCACTGTTATTCTCCGCTATTGCTGTAGATAATAATCCTTGTATTTGAGGTGACGTATGTTAGACTGGTATCCAGACTCGATTGACCAATTATGTGGTTTGACGATATCGAACCCAAACGGATTCAAAACATCTTGTTGAAGAGTCATTCCTAGGCTTACTTCTTGGGTGTCTGTTGATGGTGAGGAGTCTGTGGTCTGATCTCATTATGGTGTGATTAGTCAAGCTGTGCCTCTGGAACATCCGAAACCATTTAGCATTAGCAAAATCTTGGTCTAGACATTCCATGATCTGCTCCCTGTCTCTTCTTCCATTGGACCAGGTGAACCATTGGCCCTTGTGTCTGAGTTCACTCAAATTTTCCTCTCTCAGTAAGCCTTTTAGATCCTTCGTGTCTTGTGAGTGAACTGTCCTTCTGCCAAAATTTTCTTCCTGATATAAAACCTGATTGAAGTCACCTGTGAAGAGGACCGGAAGGTTTGTATTCTGTAATCCTCATACAGAGAATCTCACACTGGTTTCCTCTGGGTTCTATCGGGGTGCCCATACACAAGGATCAACATCAATTCATCGCCCTAGGTGGTTTTAATATTGCAGCATACAAAATTTTGGCAGCTTTTAACTACTGATACTAATATATCTGACAACCGGGCTACACAGAGCCCACCACTTGCTCGTTGTTCCTAACCACTAACTAACCTTACTATAATAACCCTTTGTTTCCATTAAAAAGACAATATTGGGGTTACAAAGATTGATGTTGTGATTTAAGAACTTTATTGTCAGAGAATGCGTCAGTCCTCTGCAGTACCAAGAGAGTATATTCATGTACCTCTGGGTGGTTGTTTTGGACCAACCACCAAAGTACCACAACAGTTTCCTTCAACCCTTTGCAACCCTGTTTGTACCACCGCCTCAAAAGTTCTGAATGTGACTATGACCATCTCCCCATGTTCCTTCCCAATACATTGGTTAATTTCTGGGAACATTAAAATCATCTGGTACAGATCCTCCTCCTCCTGTTCCCCTGTGCGTCTTCTCTTGTGGAAAACTATTCCTCTTATCTCCTCTTGTAGTTGTCTCTTTCTCTTAACTCGAAGGCCTTCCGCCACTGGCATATATTCCCCCATTGCCCAATTGATAGCCTTCTTCCTTGTGTTCATTTGGGTCAGATTATCCATATGTGTTTGATCCATGCAGTCCTGTGTAAATGTAGATTTTGGCCAGACTGTTGCTCCTCTGCCATTCCCCACAAAAACCTGCTGTATATTATCAGCAATATTCAGACTCCGTACTCTTTCCATGTTCTTCTCAATTAGGATTCTAGGGGCAATTGTTGATTTTGTAGGAGAAAATTTGATGTTCCCTCTCCTTCCAATGATACGAGTGATAATCCTTGAATATTCTTGCCCGTGGATTGGTGAGGTAATTTGTGATTGACTTTGTGACAATGGCTCCAAAACAGCTTCCTGGCCCATTAGCTGGCCCATACCTGAAAGCCCACACTTATACTTATTCATTGAAACACAAGACATCACTTTCCCCTTATCCTCTAGCTTCAAATCTTCTTCAAGCAGAATTGGCCGGTGATTGTCCACCGAAAACTCTAAAATTATGTCTGTACGGTCGTCCCTTATTTCTAGGTGGTGTGCTACCTCCAAAAACCACTTGTTTCTCACAAGCTGTTCGGACTCCATGTGTGTCTCTTTTCCCTCTTGATTTTGTGTCATCTCCACCTCCTCCTCCAAAGACTCCCAACAACCGTAATCCTTCCAGATCAACCTTGTCGGAAGTCCTCCCTATTGCCCTTTGTAGCTGCATTGATGACTCTGAGCTTGGAGGTTTTCCTTCGTTCATGGCCAAATCGGGTGTTAGGACAAGGAAGTTTGAATAGGATTGAAACTCTGCTCCGCTGAAATTGGAGACTTCAGGCAGCAAGGAAACGTCTGAAGGTACAAAACTTGTGAATGATCGATTATTGGTTCCTCCCAATTGCGGATTTCCACTTATTCCCGCTTCAATTCCTACCTAGAGTGCTACCCCTGGAAGAAGAACTTGGTCACTGCAGTCCCAAAACTGATCCTAACGAACGGTACCATTTCCTTCCTCTTCACTGAATCCCTTTTGTATGTTGCTATGATTATACAAAGTCTGACTTGGGGAATATATTATGGTTAGAGATATTGGGAATTGGTTATGAGTTTCAGGTTCTGGGTTGGTAATGTCTGGTATGGGCTTAGGTAATGGAGGGGGCAGTATGTGTTTATTCAGGACTGGGTAGTGTAGGCTTGGGGAGGTTGATTGATGTGGGCTTGAAAATTCAGACTGTGTATTTTTATTGCTATGGTTTGGTTTATGTTGTGAACACTTTGAATTTTTTGGCCCATTAGAAAACAGTATAAGGTTATTGGAGTTACCTGTGTCTTCGTAGCTATCCAAAAGTATCACCCCTGTAGTCAGCTTGAACTCATCACCTTTGGCCTCACCTAGTGTCCTCCCGCATTCACTGTCTATCACATCAACTTTGAATTCCTTCCTCTTCTTTTCAGTATAAATGCTCTGTTCACCCCGTCTTTTCTTGCCAGTTATCTCATCCCTTTTCATCATTGTTATCTAGCCTTTGAGCCTGTTGTGAGCCACTTGACTCTCCCTTCTATCTTGTTGGAACACCTTTGTGTCAAGATCATCATTCTCAGAGTCGAAGCTTGAGTACTGTTGGGGAGAATTTTAGCTAGGCTCATTAATATAGATTCCACTTTGACGTCGCCGCATGCATGCTTTGCTCCTCTCTGACTTTCTTAGTATGTAAGGTGATTTGACAAGCTTGCTCTTGCCCTTTTCGTTCTCCTCTGTTTTGTCTTTCTCCTTCTCCTTGCCATCTTTCAGTAAGCTTTCATTTATGGCGCTCTGTAAACTCATGATGAGATCAGTCTCATCACTAGCATCACCAAAATTAATGGTAATGGCCATGTTAAAATTGAGCCCATCCTTCTTGTCAGAGTCAACAAAACAGGCTGGATCTTCCGTACCCATATGAGAACTTTGGTAACTCGCATATGTGATAAAACTATCTCTGGGATTAGTTTATGCAGGGCATTAGACCTCTAGCTATGTTTACAGGGCCATTGTGTAGCACTGCAAGTAGTTTGGATCTCTGATCGAACTGAAACGTAGAATTTCTCATTTTTTTTCTATAACATAAACCCCTTCTCTCCAATAGTTTGAAATAAGGAGCTTCATTCTTGTAAGTGCAAAGTGACGGTAGTCGAGAAAGTAACCCACCAGGCAATCTTCTAGCAGCCTCATCCTCTGAGGTATTCGGCTTATTCCAGCCTGAAAACAACTCCTTGGTGGTAAATGTACCTCTGATAAGTTCATCCCCAAATAGGACATCCCTCATTTCCTCTGAGTTTCCGGATCATTCTCTTGACCCTTCAGACCAATGATCCTCATGAACTCTATTCATCATTCTTCTCTTGAACTTCTATTACTTTGATATCCTTTAATTGAACCAACTGATATTGACTAAAGGTCAGTTTGTGGAATATTTTGTGTTTTTAGGAAATCTGATTGTGACTGTTTGTTTTTGTGGGAGTTTGATATGCTAATTACTGAGCAAGAACTAATACGTGAAAATGGTTTTTTTGTGTAGGTTTCTGGCTTAGTTTGGAATGATAAAAACTGGGTGGATGTGGGATTATGCTTGATTATTTGCAGCAAAGGATGCCTGTTGCAAGATAAACATACTACGACGTGTTGAATCTAACAAAACCTTGTGGCTTGTTACTATGAACAAAGAGAAGGGTTTTTGGAAATAATTACTGTAGCTCTCAACTGTAAGAGAGAATTCATTCTTCGTAAAGACAGTTTTGGAAAAATCTAGACTAGGAGTTTAGATTAAACATTCATGTAATGGATTATTTTCTTTCTTACCAAACGATTTGGGTTCCACTGGTTCATTAGAATTGATATGATTTGTATAGATTTTGAACCAAATGAATAACTAACTTTCATGAGGTAAAGTATTACGTCTCTCTTTTTTTTCAGTACCTTTTTTTTACATTTTTAATAGCATGTAGGGGTCTGCTAAACCCCCACTATAACATGTGGTGTTTTAAAATAAATAACTAAATGTTATCAAACAAAAAAAACAATGTAGTTTATCTTCTATCTAAGATGCTTATTGAGTAATTATTGCATAGAGTTTTAATGTTTGAATTTAGATGGACGGAGATGGCTATAGAGTGGGATAGTGCGTACCTCCCCTCCCATTTCAAGTACCTTCTGACTTTTGGTAGTTGACTTGAAAAATGTTTGATCCTTAATATCTTTCATTAGATATAATTAAATGTTTGAAAAGTTGATATTTTAAAAATATATGTTATAATGAATCTAACAAGGTGTCACACAATAATATTTACACTTAAACACCAATTCAATTTTATGGTTAAAGTTAACATGTTCTGACTAAATGAATAATTAAATTGCATCTTAAAATGTAGCAGAGGGAGTACTCTAGCCTCTCTATATTATTATTGTCTGAAGTTTTCATGCTCACTCGCATTCCATCATCCATGACAAATACGATATTAAAATTCATCATTTTCTACATTGACTTTTATATAAAACTCACCATCATTACCTATTTGCATTTCCATATATACCCACTACAAGCCCATCGTACCTTGCCTCACCTAGATCTTTTGCATATTTTAAATTAACTTTAATATTAAAAATTAAAGAAATAGTTGTATGGAAAAATTACAGATAAGATACTATCATTGTTAGAGTACATTAAATTAGTGGGTATATAATGGATCCGTTGGAGAGGTTGAAGATGGGGCCGAAGTAAGCTAATATCCACGCTCTACTCGATACCCACATCGGATATCATTTACGTCAATATTTCCGTTCAATCTTCATTAAAAAAAATTTCATCTCCATCCACTATAACAAACAACACCTATTACCTTTGTTTTTCAGGTTTTTTACCTCGGTTTCCCCCCCAACCCCCAAAACTGAAGTAATTGTGGATGTAGTAAAAAATATACCTTTTACCTCGGTTCAAAACCGAGGTAATAAGGACTTTTTAACCTTGGTTTTGGACTGATGTCGGTATGTTCTGCGACCGAGCTCGCACCAAGGAAGAAGGCCGACTATAGTACCCCATAGCTGCGACATTGTTTACATCGACGTCGGCGTCCATAAGAAGCATAGTCGATAACAACAAGAAGGCAGTCGATGGCACTGGAACAAGTGTGACATCAATGAGATCAACGATGCGGATAGTTACAGCGACATCACTCATGATTGTAAGCGAGATCGCATGGTCCAGTTCACCCTCATCGTTTGCATGCTGATGTGAGAGGCTTCAAATATAACATCGTTTTGAATGTCCGACATCACAAGAAAAATGTAGCCGTTATATGCGACACCAGTTTGGTGTCGTTGCTTTATTGGTATATGAAACGTCGCATAGGTGTCGTATCTGTACTAGTTTGTGTGATGTGATGAAACAAAAAAAAACCCTTGAACATAAAATACCAATAAATGTCAGAATATATTCAAATACATGTGGTTGATGTGAAAATGAACGATTAATTGTATTTAACATCCATGGCCTACGTCGTACGACATCCACACTATGATTCCATGGTAACTATCTTTGTCCTATTGAAACAAATACACATGAAACAAAATTTGTGTTAGAATTTGACAATCCCAGAATGATGTACACATAATATTGTCAAGTGCAGGTGACAATAATCTAAACATGGAAAAAGTACCTTTACTCACGGACAAAGATGTCGTCTGGTTACTAAAGCAATGTCAATTAAACCGATGGACATGCGACGTTGGACATTCAAGATGGGGATGTCAGTTATGGACAATGAAAAATCGCACAACATTCAGCTCTACATCGTATAGGGCGATGAATAGAGTGCGACGTCACACATTCAACCCGTGTTCATACAAAAAATTGATTATTATCCACAATCAGCAATAATCTATGTTTTTGTTTCCACAATCCATATAAATAAGACATTATTTTGGAAAGATAAACATTGTAACTTATATAACACGTAACATAATCATTATACACCATGAATATATTCAATAAATGGTCAATGCGGAAAAAAACATGTCCAATTGAGGAGATGCCAAAATGAACTACCTCAATTTATTTGAACCCGGAGATTATTAATCCTAGAATAATTTTTGATATTTGATAGAAGAAATTGGATTGGTTTCTATAGTGTTTGTAAAGGTGTTAATGGAAAGGATGATGAGGAGTTGTGTTGAGAGAAAATGTGTTGGAGATGAGAAATGATTGTGTTGGTGCTGGATATTATTGTAATGAGATGGGTTTGGGGGGAAATATTGGTTCAAAATTTTGGCTCAAAATTTCAGTTCCTGCTGAAAATTTTCAATCAGAGCGAAATCGCATTGATGTCAGCCAAAGATTCGTTTCATGCGGCTAGCATTTGCAAAATCGGACAACTGGGGCCAAAGTACACTTTTTTATAATTGTCATCAAAGAATCATCTACAATTTACTCTACACGGTGTACTAGTGCTTTTTAAAATTTGATGGGCGGAATTTTATTAGCTTTCAATTTCATAAAAAACTTAGAATATTAAATTTCATGTGATTTCATGTGGTGGAAATGATCTTTCTCATAACGCTTATAGTAATGGTTTTAAAGGAATACTCCAAAAATGACAAATGATTACCCCGGTTCGGCGACGGGACCCTTGCCATCCCCCAGTCGAACTCATGATCACCGTTGGTCATGAGAAAGAAACTGGCATGATCCCACAGAGAATTCCACAGGTTCATCTTGAATGAACCATGTATACTTATAACTAATCATCTACAATTTACTCTGCACGAGGTACTAGCGTTTTTTAAAATTTGATGGACGGAATTTTACTAGCTTTTTAATTTCATAAAAAAACCTAGAATATTAAATTTCATGCGATTCCATGGTTTGGAAATGATCTTTCTCATAGCGCTTACAGTAAGGGTATTGATGAAATACTTCGAAAATGACGGACGATAACCCCAGTTCACGGACGGGACCCTTGCCATCCCACAGTTAAACTCATGAGAATGCGATTTAGATTACTGGGTAACTTCCAATTTTTCATTTCATCCCCCCACCATCTTAGAGGGACCTAAGTGTAAAAATTGAAAAGTTCACTGACTATGTTAAAATTGTTTCCGATCGAGCCTGTCATTAATATAGGTCATGGGCAATTATATATTAAAATTATCTAATGTACAATTGCCCGATTTGGTCAATTATATTCGCCTAAATCAAATACGGGCCCAGTTGCCATCTCAGTGGACTGAAATGTCAAGGCCCATTTTCATAGTCCCCGATGTCGGTCATATGTTGGATTCATGTAGCTAAACTAAAATAAGACGCGACGTCGCACGAGGATTGGTCAAACACAGGTCCATTCCTATGCGAGTAGATTGTAATGGTGAGGCATACATTTATAATAGCCGACATCGCACAATAGTCGGTATGAGTTCGGTAAGTGCGGCAGACAAGCAAAGTCGTCTAGCCCTAGGCGAAAGTCCCAACGCTTCATAACGAATGTATAAATGGATCCCACCTCTCATACATCATTTCAAACTTTCTGTATTCTCTCAAATTTCAACACTTCTCCCTGCCTATCTTCTAAAAGGTATGGTTTCCACATGTGTTTACATTGCTTTTATTTTTGTATTTATCCTTGAAATTGTAATTTGGATTAGGGTGTGAAGTTAATTATTTTAAGTTTTGAGGTTTCTATGGTTTGGGGTGCTAGAATATGGTTTTAGGGTGTTATAATTTGCTCTAGGGTGTTGAATATGAATTTGGGTGCTACAATATGGTGTAAGGGTGGTGAAGTTTCTGCTGTTGTCGTTATCTGCTTTAATGCGACGTCGCTGACAAGTCGATCTTACTTCAGTTGTACTGATCCTTATGCGACGTCACAATCATGCTTTCTTTAGATGGCCAAATCAATGCGAACTCGCACATTCATCAATTAACCAATCAGTTATACCGATGCTTTTGCGACGTCGCCTTGAGTTGGTCAGCAAAATAGATTTTATGTCTATATTTCCCACTGCCTGACTATCATAACATTTAACATCCCCGACAATATGAATTACATTGATCGTGGTTAACAATGCTGGTTCCAGCCGTGAACCAATTGAGACGAGCAATTTTTTGTTATGTTTTCAATATTCCTTCTATTTCAATACTAAGAATCTAATTGAATTTATAATAATTTCATTGACCAATATAGATTCGTACTGATTCGGATGATAACAGTCTGTGTCACACATTCTCAGGCATATATCCGCATTTTGTACATACTTTGACCCAGACGAACTTCATGTCAATTCTAATTGTGGTGATTCTTCCCCATTTAAAAAATTGAATTTTCAATCAACTTTTTCTATAGATTACTTTCATCAGTACTAACAAAGTTTTTCGTTGTTTATAATTTGGTACATCCCTGACAAAATATCTGAGTATCTACTGCTATACAAGTTAGATGCTGTATTTAGGTGCAAAGGAAGGGAGTACAAAAAGCACTAATCGGGGAATAGGATGCTCAAGACCATGACCTCGAAGGGGTTTGGACAGTTTCTTGACGAAGAGGAACTTGAGATTGGGGATACACTGTACTTCGAACTCATAAATGGTGCTGGACCCGTAGTTTTCTCTGATGTCATTCTTCCCTGCGAACATTAAAAGGCTGGCTAAGACTTCATCTATATGATTATGTATTTAAAACTAATTTTTCGTATTTTGGATGAATTTGAATTGGGATGTATTTTATATTATTTATCTTAAAATTTGATATTCCACCGTTTATTGTTATTTTAATGTTATTCAATGTTTAATATTTAACATAACATGTTATTCAATGTTATTTAGAATTTATTTATAAATTGGAATTGTTGACCGGCTGGGTGGTAGGTTGAAATAATTGTTAGTCCCATATACATGCGATATCGGTCTCAGGTCGGTATGTTTTCATATGTTCTGATATATACGTACGACATTGCACCTTAAGAACCGGACTTCAGAATCTGGTTAAAATGATGTCGTTCCAAAACATGTATAAATATGGTAACCCTAATAGAGAGTTCAAGCTTTTCTTCCCAAGTTTTCCGCAATTCCAATGGTCTCCACCTTCCTTCCTTCTCTTGTATATTGGAAAAAAGGTATGATTTTTCTAATCTCTTAACACATAAGATTAGAAATTCTTACTTCACAATGTCAGATCTGTGGTCTAAGAATTAGTTTTGTTCACCCTGCTTTCTAGCTTTTGTTTTGAATTTAAGAGTGTGTGAACTTTCCTTAACTTTGAGCGTTGGTACTATGTTTAAGTGTGTCCCCAAAGGGTTTCTGTTTTATTTCATGTTGACGAAACTTCTTTTTTTCCGGTTTGATGTGTTTCTTCCCGTAGCAACCTGTGATATCTGCGACGTCGGTAGTCTATCTGACACAGTTTGGTTTATCTGATACATGTGCGACCTCGCGTATTTTTTTCTAGTTGCTGATTCTTCGGTTTCTGACGTTGGATGTATCTTGGTATGAGATTTTGTTTGCCTGATATGTTACCGACTTTGCATTAAGGCCTCTAAGTTTCCTTTGGATTTCTCAACAAAGACATCACTATTGTGTCGGTTTACTGTTCAGTGTAATTGACAGAAAATCGAGATCACATTTACATGTCAACCAAATCACTGCTTTGTACCGACATTCACCTACGACGCTTGTTTCGACGTCGCACATGGCATTCAACAGTGTGGTTTATCACTTCATATTTTCACTTCTGATGTAGGACTAATGGGCTTGTGAACGATCGTCTGATCGGCCCTCTTTCAGGTATTTCACCTATTTACACACACACACACACACATCCTAATAGAACTCCACACTTCCTAACAACTAACACATTCTGATTTTCGTACAGTTCACCGAGTTCGGAACCTCATTCGAATCTCAATAAAAAGCGATTCCTAGGAAATTTCTTGGAACCGCCTTCTAATGGTGCCTTTAATAGAGGCTTTTCTACTAGTGCACATAGAGCCTTTTTTCTTCGACATTGAACATCATTCGATGGCTATTGATAGCCCATGTTTTGACAGCACTTTGAAGCAGCCGAACTTTGGAAAATACCAACTTTGGTAAAGCTTTTTAAATAAATTTTATTTGTTGACAATTGCATATGTATATATTTCTAATCAATATTTGTTACAGTGACTTAGTACATCCCATGGGAGATTGTACCAGTACTGTCAACTGAGATGACCCCGTAGTGCTGAGGTGCTACGGGACATAGTGACATATGAACTACTCGGGGGGTGGGAGGGTCAAGGCCCTTTCCCCAAAGGGTTTTGGCGAGTTCCTTAGGGGAAACAACCTACGCATCGGAGACACCTTATTCTTCGAGGTGATACAAGTTAGGGGACCAATCATCTTCAAGGCCATCATTGTCCGAACTGATTGAGTGTATTGTAATTTCTATTATGTCGGAACTAATACAGTTCTTATTTGAATTAAATTATGTATTGTAAGGATATTTTCATGACTACTGTTTTTCTAATTATTTGTCTGTCTTATTTGAACATTGAACAAAGGAGGTACTGGTTGTGTTTAAATTAGGGCAGGATTTGTAGCATAATGATTGCTAGCAACTTTTGTGCCTAACTAACCTTAATTTTACATTTCCCCAAATTAATCATGATGATGGGATATTAGGAGGCGAGAGACGCCAAAGACAACGGGAAAAAGTGCACGTCCTCCATTTTATTGTATTATATTTTCTTTTGTCACTATCAAATTCTTTATTTTAACTTGTCCGTTACATATATGCGACTTCGCTAATCGTTCGGAATACCTATCGGCATCAACGACGTATCTAGCGAAGTTGGGAAAGTTTTTCAAAGAACACATGCGACGTCGCACGTTATTCAGTAACATTGTTTACTTCATTTTTTAACCTTTTACTTCGGTTCAACCGATGTAAAAAAATTAATTATTTACTTCAATTTTTTTTATAGTCAAGGTTAATAATATCTTTTACTTCAGAAAAAAAAATCAGGTAAAAAAACTTTTTACCTTAATTATTTTGTGTTAAAAAAAATGAAATAAAATGTGCGAAGTAATAGATTATATTTCCTTTAGTGATCCTCATCCCCATCCCCATCCCCATCCCAATCCCATTGACATGAAAATGTGATGAATCTCCACCAAAATCCATCCTGCCATTCCTAAGCATGAGCTACTACCAATTTCTTCACTACTTATAGAAGCATTCTGGTACAAATTACACCAAAGTTCAATCTATCTGAACCATAATTACTCATCTTCACTAATTATTGCTTAATGGTGTCATGCGGAAAATTGTTATGTACTCACTCAACAATTTTACGTAATGAATGAGCAGATGAAGACGTGAGATGGAATCATTGAAAGAAAAAAAGGAGGACAAGTTTGAAATGGTCATGGTCAACCCTATATACTCCGCAAGTAATTTCTTTTAGAAGGACAAAAAGGAAGAGTAGCAATTTCACCAAAAACTTTGCTGGAAATCACGCCCTTTCAATTCTCAAACAGCTGGTTCTGATTGGCCCCGTTTTGGGTGATGGTTGAGCACCTCTTTTCATAAATGACCTACAACACGCACAATTTAAACACCAACACACGTTATTAATTATGATTGTGCCGGTTGGAAGACGGTATTTTCATTACTTATGAAAAAAATTAAGGTTTAAATTGAAAATTAGAAGAAATAAAGATAAAATTTTCGACTTGCATTAGTTGGATCATAAACTGTATAACCAGTGCACATTGTATAATAAAATTTTAATATTGCAACTAATTATATGTACGGGATTTTATGCCAATAGACATTAATAGAATAGATCCACGAATCTTTATAGAAATTCTACTCCCTCTGGTCTCTTATATATGACTTTCTCCGGCTGTGATTTTTTTTATAGCATATTTGATCATCAATAATTTTTATTGTATACAATAACAGAAATTGTGTGAAATGTTTTTGAATTCTCCATAAATCGACATTAATTGGGAAATTGTTGGAATAAAAGATAATCAAAATGAAAAACTAGATGATCTGATTATTTAATTAACTTTGTATGTGCTGATTAGGGTTTGGATACTTTTCCAAGCAACTATAAGTAGAATTCTTAAAGTAAAAACAACCTTCTTACGTACTACCTCATCTGATGTTGATATTGCCAACTAATTAATTAGCTGCATTGTTCAAAATAAATACTGACTCTTTATTCAATCATGCATCCACGCAGATTACTCCCGTCGGTTCTCTAACATTGACTCATTTTTATTTTTATTTTTGGATAATTTTTTAACATTAAATTCTTCCTTTTTTGGTAAATTTTAAATTATTTTCATCCACTTAATTTACTTTTTATACTTTCAATACATTTTTCACCACTAATTCTATCTTTTATAAATCTAAGTGATAAAAGTAAATGAGCCAATATTAGTGAACTGGATGGAGTATTTAATTGTGTGATTAACAAAATTACACTATCTAAAGGGTAGTTTAGACCAGAAGTTACCAGATAACTTAACATCACATCTCTGATAAATTTAACTTTAAAAATACAAAGTATAATCTGACTGCATGTATGGACAAACAGTTCGATAGCAAGTTTTATTACTTTTGCAAAATGCAAGAAGAAAATAACTAAATCACGATTACAATATACAAATGAAAAAGTGTTTTAACTTGTACGTGCCAATTAAAGCATACAAACGTATGGAGGATTATCTCATTCGGCTCATTGTAAGCGACAAAATTAGTATAAAATCGGTACATAGACACCGGTATTCATTGATGACTGGCATTATCGGTACTATTACTATAAAAAAATAATTTCAGCAGTGACGCTTATTTTGTGACAGGTAAGGTATAATTACTCCACCTTTAGGTGTCAATAAATATTTATGAGATATGTTAATGTCACTAAACTGAATCAATTTCACAAAATTTAATGACACATCTAAATTGAAATGCGCATAAAAGAGTAAAAAAAATGATACTTTAATGTGTCACAATATTTTAGTGACACGCTGAATATGGCACTTCACAAGGCGTCAATGACACTACAATTGTGACGCATAGTGAAATGCCCCTGTTCAGCGTGCCACTAAAATATTGTGACGTGTTGAAATATCATTATATTTTTTGGTGACGTTTTAAGATGCAGTTCAATTTAAAAGTGTCACTAAATTTTGTGACATGGATTCAGTTTAGTGCATGTACACATCTCAAAAATATTTAGTGACACCTGAAGGTGGAGCAAATATTGTAACATTCCTTACCTGTCACAAAATATACGTTATTACTGATTTTTTTTGTAGTGTATAGATAACATATGCACTGGTTTGGGAACAATAAACTAAAATACTAGTGCCCATGAATAAATCCAACACCAGTTCTCAGATTACCAGTACCACATACCAATGCCTAAGAAGAAAAAGTGTCTGGTTGGAAAAAAATTCAACACTGGTATTGGGATAAATGACATATACCAGTGCTATTACCGGTGCAATAATTTTGGCGGATAAAATTTAGTGGGAAAATAACTAATATACCAGTGCTAGAATTGCATTTAATGCTCAACTACACTTTTTTGGCGGGGAAAAAGTGAATTTCCGGGAGAGATGATTCATTAATTATATGTAGAAGGGTGTGTCTGTAAAATTTATGGGCCACAGTGTAATTTACAAAAACATCAGTACAAGTAATCATTGTTTTGATTCAAGGTCCTTGCATTCACCCGTTTAGGCTCAAATTGACAAGCCGCGATCGTCTCTTGGTAATTAAATTGCATTTTGATGTCGACAATTTCGTGATTCGACAACTCCAACTTTCTTGGAGGGACTTTGGTGCAAAAAGTAAAAACTTTACTTGTAACTTGAAATTCAAATCCGCTTGAATGTGATGCTACTCTATACACCCCATTGTATTAATATTTATTAATAATTGAGCAGAAGAACATATCCGTAATCTTTTCCGATTTCACTTTCTTACTTCTAAGTAACAAACTCTAAGTTACTCTAGAAAATGTACTAGCGCTTACATTTCACCAAAAAATTATTTATTTAATATTTATATATTTAGGCTAGAATAACAAAACTCATATATTTTGGAGCAATGGATAATAGAGTAACACAATTTTGGGCCATAGTGTAATTTTCCAAGACAGTGTAGAAGTAATTAATATTACCTTTAGAGGCCCTTTAGTTTACCCATACATGCCTAAATTGCAAATTCGCAATCGTAAATTATTGAATTGCATTTTGGTGTTGTCAATTTTGCGATTCGACAACTCCAACTTTCTTGGAGGGACCTAAGTGTCAAAAGTAAAAAACTTTACTCGTAACTCCAAATTGAAATCCGCTCGAACCTGATGCTACCCTATACACCCCATTGTAATTTTCAAGTCCGCAACAAAATATTTATCAATAACCAGACACAAGAACATATCAGAAATCCTTTATGATTTCCCTTTCTTACTTCTAAATAATCAACTCTAAGTTACTTTAAAACATGTACTAGCAATTTTCAACATTTCACCAAAAAATTCATTCATTTCCTATTTCTATATTTATGCAAGAATAACAAAAATCGTGTATTTTTTAGAGAAGGATAATGTCGTAACAATTTTTTAGGCCATAGCGTAATTTTCTATAAATATGTTTGAGGCACTTCCCTTCACCCATTAATTGCCGTCCATATTTTGAAAACCCAATCTTCTCTTATTTAATTATGTAAATTGTGTATTGATATCTTCAATTTCATGATTTACATCCTCTAAATTTTTTCTATGGATTTAATAGTAAATATTATAAAGTTAACCTAAATATCAAATAATACTAGCAACCAGCATTGTTTTTCATTCATACCGGTGCTAATTTATGGTAGGAAAATAAATTTTCCAAAATTTCATTCAAAATTTTGGAGGGATTGTTTAAAATTTTGAAATATTGGAGTTAACATCGGTATCAGTTACTTAGGCATCAATATTTGTACCGTTGCTACATACTTAATTTTTTTCCATGTTTGCTCTCGGGTCCAAAATATAATAGGTGTACCCTATTTAAAACAATCACAAGCAGTTGCTTTTCACATACATAGGCACGGGTATGAGCCACTTGGGCTCTGGTATTTGTACCAGTGCTATATACTTAGAAAAAATCTCCCGGATATGCTCTCAGGTTCCAAAAAGAAAGAAAGAAAAAACCATTTAAAGAAGCCATAAGGAACTTATTTTCATATTCATAGGCAATGGTATTGTCCCATTCTTAATGGTGCTAGGTACTTAAACAAAAGAGAGGCCAACGTGGTTTCACCTGTACCATATTTTAATTTTATTTAATCTCAACCATTAAAAATTATTGCTATATAAATAAAAGTTGAAACCCTAATTCTATTCTCACCTCATCATCCCTCCCACCCTTGACCACTGTAAACTTTCTCCACCTCCACCGCTAGGCCCCAACGTCCTACACCCCCAGAGACGTCCATCTCTACCTACCCTGCTCTTTTCGTCTTTGTCGCTATTTGCTTCCTCAACGAGCTTAATTTTTCTTTGTCGCCAGTGTGTTTCCTCCTCCGACACTCTTCTTTCATCTCACGCACGCTATCGAACCATCCCGTCATAGCTGGCGGTAAGTTCGTCCTTTTTGCCGCAACTCCGGAGCAGCTACGACTGGCGCTAGGTCAGCTCCCTCATCTCCTGTCCCTTTGACTCGCGAATGGAGCTAGTCCCCTCCCCTTAAGAAAATACTTACCTTACATTTGGTTCCAAAATCTCTTGCGAAGGGCTTTAAGCTACTTGATCGCTGCCTTTTCAAGCAAAAAAAATGGTAAATACTGCGATCCTTTTTTATTCAATTACTATTTTTTTCATCTTATTAGTTTAATCGAAACATGGTTATTCACGCTGGAGAAACTGCTACATTTGAGTGTTTGATAGTTTGTGTCTGTTGATTATAAATGATCAGAGTTAGCCTGTAACTATTTTTAGAACTTGATTTGTAGAGTAAGATACAAATGCTGTTGGATTTTCAGGAGCTAAGAAGTTAAATGGTGTTATCGTTTTCCAATTGCCAACATTTCAGTTTGGGATTGTGTAAAACTCAGTTGATATATGTTGCAGTTTTGAGCCTGATGTTTAGACTATATTAAAACTCAGCCTGATGTTTAGAATTGTCTATAAATTATGCTTATAACGGCTTCCTTAAACCATGTTGGTAGTGAAATTCATTTGATTTATCTTTTTCTAAGAAAATTACCTCATTATTTGGGCTGGGAAATTCATGAGATATTGAATTTGAAGTGGAAACTAATAGATTTTTAAAATGTCTATTTGTTGTACTAACCACTATTAGAAAACTGAACTAATTCCTATTTTAATTTCAACTTAAGTATTTCATAGTGTTTTTTAATCTAAACTTTGCTTGCTAACCATGGCCTGATGGTTGCTAAAGTAACACCTTATTCCCGAGGTTATAGTGGAGTAATAATCAAATTCCCGACATCTTTACCACAATATGTTAAGTGTATCTTATAAGGATATACTCATAAATTTTGAGCCCAAATGATTTGATTACATTAAGAATGATGACTTTTATATTTTTGTTTTACAATTGTTCCTTTCAACTCCCCACTCTCTAAAATTGTGTTGTGCTGCCATGTGCCCAAGTGTATATCCTTGTGTTTATTAGTAAATGTGTCATTTGCGTATATTTGTAGGTATCTGCAGTTGCTTCTCCTCCCACTCTCAAGCTACTTGGAGATCATTTTTCTGGGTAGTTACATTACTCATTAAACTATTCATACACTGAAAAGTTGTACCCAACATGCTCTTTATGCTGACTTTTGTTATTTCCAGGCTTCATATGTATGTTAATAATAAATCACATCAATTATTTTGAGGTTGGTAATTTTAGGTTTCTCTTGCTTGTGATATAACTTATAATCTGTCCATGGTTAAATGGCTAATGATAAATCTGAATGGAAGATGGTCTGACCCCTGATGTCTTTTTGCAGTTGGCTCTAAAGTCAAGTCAAATGCTCGAGCAAACAAAGCCAAGTGAACTTTGTTCCAACATTGCATAAAAATCTCATTCTGCTAGAAATATTAATAAAAATCTCATTCTGCTAGAAATATTAAGTTGGTGTAGGTAGCCGAGTGTCTTTGTATTTCTGACCTTGGTTGAAAGAACTTTTTAAAATATTAGTGTCGATTGATAAGAATTAGTCTTAGCTATCTTTGTTTAATAATACTTTCGAGTGTTCACTGTATTCACTTCACGCATTTCCCTATATTTTAGTGGATTTTTGTGTTTTAATAAATGTTTTGATTTTTATTTATTTTCATTTTTTATTGATAAAAAAAGTATAGGCGCCTGTATTTTGACCCCTTTGAATACCAATACCTAAGTATAGTGGTGCTGGAACGTTAGATTTTCGGCACCAGTATCCTATGCTGGGTCTGAGAAATAATTAGCATCGGTACACTTTTATTTGCACCGATACCACATACCGGTGCCTGTGATTTCCCATGATACACCGCTATACTTACACACTGATATTTCAGAGAGCCGAAATACCAATGCGAAAAGGGTATTCTACTGGTGCTATTACCTCTGTTCTGCAATAGTGTCGTGATGAGATTGAAATTAAAATAGAATCATTACTAGTATCATAAAAGGATGTAATTTCAAATATAATTATGTTTATTTTGACAAATTCTTGGGAAAGACCTTCTTCCCATACGCTTATGGAAAAACGGAGTTTAACTAAAATAATAAAAGGTAAAAGGTCTTAATTGCAATATTAACATTTTATTATGCAACGTGTAGTAGTTATAAATTTTATAACCCAATTCATGCAACCCAAAAAATTTATCTTCATTTTTTCTAATTTGCACTTTAAACCTTGGTTATTCCATGACTTAGAAAATACCGTCTCTCAAGAGACGGACTCCTTATTTTTAGTGGAAAATTTAGATAAAAAGTGAAGGAGGACGGCTTTGTTTCACATGAAATTTTTACGTTATTATTTTAAGAATAAATTAAGTTTTTATCATATATATTATAATTAGCTACTACAATATATATATGTATACATATATGTATATATTAGAATAATTTTTAAATGCATAAAAATGTATTAATTAATGATAATATATAAAAATAAATTATAAGATAGAAAATAAAATTTTAATATATTATTAATTAAATTATTGAATTAGTATGATAAAATTTATTAGTATGCAGAATAAGGAGTTTCTTATTACCTAAGTACTTATTCTGAATTTTAAAATAATTGTTTTTCTAGGTATAAATATTGTGAACTAATTTGTGAGAAATGTTCTGCCAAAACACCCACCGTAAAAGGTGTTGTTTCTTAAAAAAAAAAAAGAAAAGTTGGATTCACGTGAATGACTTGAAAATAGTTGAGCCTTCCACCAGTCTAAGATTCAAAGCAAACACCATATAAATATACTATAAGAGTTAATTATTAAAAAGGGAGTTGTAATGGATGATCCCTCCCTCTTCGTCAATGGATGCCGCTCATAGCTACAACTTTATCCAAAACTAAAGTTGTTAAACACTAAAAATCTGAATCAAAGCCTAAAAAATTTCACATCCTTCCACATTCTTGTTAATCACATTATTAATTTCCTTAGGTTTGAAAATCACACTTATGAATGCACCTCCCTATGGCACCGGTTGCTGGGGCCTCTGCCACCGGTATTTCGTGCCCCTAGTCGACCGGTGCCTAAATAGGTTGGTGTTGAAACATAGTAACTATGGCATCAGTAACCATAATCGGTGCTAGAAACTCAAATTCAACACTGGTATAATAAACCGGTTCTCTATATATAATTTCAGCTCATGTATTTTTGATATCGGTGCTGACTGCTGAATCATTGTTTAGGCACATTGATAATGATCACCGGTTATTTCGTAGCATCGGTTTATGAACGTAAATCGGTGCCTAAAATGGGACAAATTAGAAATACCAGCACCGGTGTGTTATTGATTTTCTGGTACTCTAGCTTTGGAGGATGCCATGATCCGTGAAACATGCATAGCCACGGGACGCCAGATCTGCCACGGCGCGACTTGTAGGATCTGGCAATGTCTGTGAAGCTGGGATTGTGCCACGGTCCGTGAACGTTTTCACGAACCGCAAGTAGCATGAGGTTTTTGCTCAGAGTTTTCCCACGGTCTGTGAAGGTTTTCACGGACCGCGAACAGCTTGTGGCTTATGCTCAGACTTTTTGTCACGGTCCGTGAAGGTTTTCACGGACCACGAGCAGTTTGTGGTCTTGCTCAGAAGTCTTCTCACGGTCCGTGAAGGTTTTCACGGACCGGCTCCATACTTAGCCAAATTCTTCAATTCTTCCTTGCCTTGCTTCACGGCCCGGTGCTTTTGTCACGGCCCAATGCCTTGCCTCGTTCAGGTCTCATGCTGGTCTCGTGCCGGTCTTCACGTAACCCCTGGATTCTTGTGTAGTACGGGCCTTGAAGATTGTCACGGGTTGCTGGTGCTTGACCATGAGCTGTGTGTGACCGCCCGTTGGTGCTTCGTTGACTGAGTTTCATTTGCTTGTCATAGGTGAATCGTTAGTCCTAATCGGGAGTTCTACTAGTCAATTTTGTAGTACTCGAGAAGATGAATCTAATGGAACCAACCTTGAAGGCTAATTCTTCCTGGATCATTCTTGGACTAAGGTAACACTCCCTAGACCATGATTCGCCATTTTCTCCTTTGACCGTCTTGAACTTCGAAGTCACCTATCTTTGGCTTCAATTTCCATCTACCATGTATTGATGTTCGTGACCTCTATCTATCACCATGAAAATGAAAATGGTCTTCAAATCTTCTACCATTAAAAGCATACGACCTTCAGAAGAATGTAATGTAACAAATAGCAGTCACGGGCGACCTACTAAGGGTACTAATAAGGAAGACCAAGGAGCTCATGAACACGAGATGTCAAAAATCACTAATTAAGTATACAAAATGCGGAATTTAGAATAGAAAACCAAACATGGTTGTCTAAACCCCTTGTCATGTAAACTCAACTAATGTCACTAAACCGCCACCCAAAAATAACTAAAAACTATATCAAATGCATTGGTTAAAGCATGTGAAATGATGCAGATCAAGTACATAGCACCGGTCTAAATTTAGGTGCTGTGTAAACAAAAACCGGTGCCTTACATGCAACAGAGCACATACTTTGTTTTTCTACCCCCAAAAATACCCGTTAACATGACTATTTTCATCACTGTTTCATTGTTTTGGCTAAACCAATGTTGAAGACAAAATAATTTTCCTCCTCCCAAATAGGTTCCATTTTCCACGCACAAGTTTTATGGATTCTGGTGCCATAATTTAACATAGGCACCGACACACTGATTCGTACTGGCGCTATTAGTTTCCCTCCTTTTTTAGCGCCAAATACTCTGTATGGTACGGTTTGGGGACCAGTTTCAGAATTCAAGTGCCGATAATAAAAAACAACACCAATTTTGTACAATTTCATCTTCATACCAGTTTCATACATGAACTCAGCACCGATTCTGGAGGGAAACATATCGGGGCCTAAATACTCATTTTCCAGTAGTGTTAGGTGCTTGAACGGATTTATAGCTAGTGCTTAAAGGTGAAAATAATTACTTCTACCATTGGTCGATGCAGATCTTGTGTTTGTAGTTTTATTTATGTTTTTGCATTAGGGATTCGATTTATTTGGATGCATCTATTTGTGTTTTTTTTACAATTTTAACATACATCATGCTTTGATATGAGTAGTGTCATAGTTGTAGAAAATCCTTGTTTGGCGTAGTGATATTGATGCGTGATACGTTCTCTCTCAAGAGGCCATCATTTTTGTGGAAAGCAAGTTAATATATCCTAAGGGGGATATTATAGTTTTTATTTGATCTCTAATTTGTAATAGTACAGGCATTAGTTTGATTGACATGTAATTTAGACATCATTGCAACAAGTTGATTATTGCTAGAGGCTAGTAAGGTTGGATATCAATTCTACTTATTATAATCGTTGATGGACGCTTTTCTTAGCATGTATGAATGATTGATTGAAAAAAATTATGTAGATGACATAATCTAATTTGATGTAGATTATTTTCACTATTAAAATTTAATGTTCAGAATTTAGACACCAACAAACATTTGAAATACTTCTGCCGGTAAAACAACCCCAAACACTTGCAATATGTACTAAATCGATCCATCATCAATCTTATGGTAGTCCACTGATATGCCTCCTCCCTTGCACGTCAGTGGTACTTGCGAAACACAAATTTTATTCCACCCTAGTGGTCCATGAGGGTTAGGTCTAGCCATGCACTGGTCAACTCTGCACATGTGTTGTTAATGTAGGTTTAATGTGATTATTTGTATTCAGATGAATGTGGTATTAAACCATATGTACAGGGATACATGAGTAAATGTATAATACATGCTAAAAGGTTCCATATGAGATTAGTTTTATACTATCACCCCCTTAAGCAAAGCATGGGAAGAGAAGTTACACAAAGCTTGGAGCAAAAGAAATTAAAAAGAGAATGAGAGAGGCCATTGGTAAAGATATATGCAATTTGGAGAGATGACGGAACATAACGAGTAAGTAACTTTCCCGGGGAGACTAGTTCACGAACAAAATGACAGTTAATGTCAATATGCTTCACCTACTTATGTGCGACATGGTTTTGAGAGAGGAAAATAGCACTTTTTTGTCACACAAAAGAAGTAAAGGCGAGGACAAGGGAACATGAAGACCGCGTAATAAATTACAAATCTAGGCGAGCTCAGCAGAAGTGTTTTCCATGGCACGATTCTCGGACTCATCACTGAATTGAGACACTGTAGGCTATTTCTTAGCACTCCAAGACACAATATTTCCACCAATGAAGATGGAATAGCCATAGTTAGAGCGGCATGTTTCCAAACAATGAGTCCAATAAGCATCTGAGAACTTAGAGACCTGAAGTGAGCCCGTAGTAGGTTGGAAGATCAACCCACGATGAAGAGTACCCCTAACATAATGAAGGATACAAGTAATTTCCTGATAATGTGAGTCCCGAGGTGAGCGCAAGAAGTGGCGGACAGAGTTAATTGCAAAGTTGATATCATGATGAGTAATGGTCAGATACTGAAGTGTACCAAAAAGAGAGCGGTAAAGAGTAGGATTGGAGAAAAGGTCTCCATAAGTGTTAAGAAGCTGGCTGCCAAGAATAAAGGGAGTGAAGACAAGTGTAGCATCAGACATTTGAGCTCAGTGAAGAATTTCCATGGTGTATTTTGCTTGACCAAGACAAAAACTGGAGTCAATCCGAGAGACCTCCAACCCGAGAAAGTAATGGAGTGGACCAAAATTCTTGATGGAAAACTCACGACCAGTGCAAGAGATGAACTGTTGGATGAGACTAGGATAGTTTCCACCGAGAATAATATTATCAAGATATACGAGTAGATAGAGGACATGAGGGCTATGAGCATAAGTGAAAAGAGATGTATCGGTAGTAGCCAAGGTTGTGAACATACGAGCAAAATTGCTAAAATTGAACCCATGAAGCCTGCTTAAGGCTATAAATAGCCTTACGAAGACGACAACCATAAAATGGGTGATTAGAATCCCGATATCTAGAGGGTTACTCCATACAACTGGTTTGTCAAAAAGACCATTGAGAAAATCATTCTTGACATCTAATTGGTTAAGCGACCAGTGTTTAATGGAAGCGGTAGCCAAGATGATATGAATGTGATGAACGATGTGGGTCTTCACCAGAAAATTGAGACAGGAGACAAAGAGGAAAGAAATGAAGCTGGATTGCTTGCCAGAAGTTCACCGGGAAGTGGTGCTGGAAATTGGTACCGGTGCCAAAAGTTTTTTGGATTTGGATGGAAAGAAGTATTGTTAGAAAGAAAAAGAAGATAGAGAGAGGGGGAAGAAAGAATTAAGGCCAGGATTAGACTTGCTCTGATATCATGTAAAGACTAAATGTTTGGATAGTTTATTATGATGATCTATACAGTTTATATAGGTTACAATAATAAGTTTGAAAGGAAAGCGCATATCTATAAATCTTATCTTGTCATATCCTATCATATCTCAATCAAATATCAATCACCAATCTCGTCTATCCTAACATAACCTATAAGTTTTCTTTTATAACTCTTGTGTGCTACGGAAATAATTTGGTGCTTAGAGTATAAATTGTAGGTGCTTCAATCTTTGCTAGTAAGTGCTTCAAATGTAACTAGTAGGTGTTTCTTTCATAACTTTTGTGTGCTACAAAAAACACTTGGTACTTAGATTACAACTCGTAGGTTCTTCAATGAACGATTGTAAGTGCTTCAAATGTAAATTTTAGGTGCTTATTTTAGCAAATGTGTATTATAAAAACAACTTGATGCTTAGAGCACAACTTGTGAATATTGCAATCATCGCTTGTTTGTCTGGTGTATTTTTACTTTCAATGAATGTGATATTGAGCTGATGGTGGATTGGAAATTCACATTGTCCTTTTTACATGTTAATCATCAAAAGCCATTTAACTGTATTGCATAGTACTTTGGTGCAATTGGTATGTTCTTTCAAGAGATCAGGAACATGTTTTATGTTACCAAAAGATTATGTTAGTGCATTACTGGAGCTGAAAACTATAATGAACATCTTTGTGCACTGGTAATGGCTTTCTTTGTTGGAAAATATTGATATTTCCCTCTTTGTGTAATTAAGATGATACATGAAAAATAATGAAAATTGAGACACCAAATTTGGTAACGCGGAAAACCCAAATCGGGAAAAACTGCGGGACTATGTAGTCCAAATCTTCTACTATAATAGGCTATAGTAGGATTACAAATATCTCACCCAAGTAGGATGAATTACAAGGCTACTCACACAATGGTGAAACATTGACTACCTAGAGAGGGTGAAGACTTCTCTCAAACTCCTCACTCTAAGAGTGGATCTCTCACACTAGAAGGAACAAAACTGGCTATGGATATAAGTGGATGAGATTGAATGATGAACTCTTCTCTAAGACCTTTATTTATAGGTGAGTCAAGTGTGCTCTATAATTCTCTTCCATCTCTCTAACTACCATAGTAAATGCAGGAGCCTTCTAGGAGGTAGTCTAGATTCTTCCCCCATCTTCCTAGAAACATCTCCCCTCTTCCATCAATGGAGAGTTATAGAATTAGGAAGGAAAGCCCAACAAATCTCCCCCTCTTGACCTAATTAGAAGGGATCACCACACTGACACATTTTCAACAATCATCAAACTTCTTGCTTGGTAATGCCTTAGTCATCATGTCCGACAAATTATCATCGGTGTGCACCTTTTCAAGTTGTAGTTGCTTTTCTTCCAAGACATCCCGAATCCAATGATAACAAACATCAATGTGTTTCATTCGTCAATGTTTGGCTGAATTCTTTGCTAGGTGGATGGCACTTTGATTGTCACAATTGAGGATATACTTCTCTTGCTTTAACCCCCAATTCCCGCAGGAAGTTCTTCATCCACAACATCTCCTTTCAAGCTTCAGCAGCAGCAATGTACTCCACTTTTGTCGTAGAAGAGCCACACACTTTTGGAGTTTTGACTTCCAAGACACAACCCCCCTGCAAAAGTAATTAGATATCCAAATGTTGATTTTCTAGACTCCAATTCTCCATCCATGTTTGCATTCGTGTATCCCTTCAACAAGGTTATTGTTTTCCAAAGCACCAATATCGGTTGGTTGTTCCTCTGAGATATCGAAGTATCCATTTCACAGCTCCCCAATGCTTCTTCCTAGGCTTCGACAAGTGTCTGCTCACCACACCAACCGCATGTACAATATCTGGCCATGTACATATCATGGCGTACATGAGACTATTAACAACCGACGAATATGGAACACCTCTCATATCTTCATTACCTTTTGGGCTTTGTTTCTTATCAAACTTGAAATGCACGCCAAGTGGTACACTAACATGTTTGGCCTTGTCCATGTTGAATCTCTCAAGGATATTCTCAATATATCTCTCTTGGGATAACCAAAGTAGCCTTTCAGATCGATCTCGAGTAATCCTCATCCCAAGAATCTGCCTGGCTGGTCCCAAATCTTTTACAATGAAAGAATTACTCAATGATTTCTTAAGAGCAGTGATTTTAACTTTATCCTGCCCAACAATCAACTTATTATCAACATAAAGCATGATTATGAGAAATTATCCTTTATCTTACCTCTTCATGAAGACACAATGATCAGTGTGCGTCTTCTTGAATCCATGATGATTCATGAAGGTTTCGAATTTCTTATACCATTAGCGTAGTGATTGGTTCAAACCATAGAGACTCCTTTTGAGGTGGCACACCAAATGCTCTTTTCCCAGATGTATGAATCCCTCAGGTTGCTCCATGTATATTTCTTCCTCAAGGTTTCCTTGTAAGAAAGCCGTCTTAACATCGAGTTTTTCAAACACCAAATCCATACTAGCAGTGAGCCCCAACACAACTCGGATTGATGACATCTTCACAACGGGTGAAAATATCTCATCAAAGTCTACACCTTTCTTCTGATTGCATCCTTTAACAACGATCTGAGATTTATGCTTTGGCTTGGGATTGTTTTCCTTGGTCTTGATCTTGTACACCCACTTGCACTTTAGAGCTTGTTTCCCTTTTGGTAGTTCCACAAGATCATAGGTGTGATTCTCGTGTAAGGATTGAATCTCCTCTTGCATAGCCTTTCCCAATCATCTTTGTGATCACTTTCCATGGCTTCAGCATAGTGTTGAGCCCCCCCTCATCAGTAAGTGTTACATACCATCTCGAGGGTATCTGGACGAAGGCCATCTCTCTCTAGTGGAACTCCGAGGCTCAGTATCGACTGGATTATCCGCTTCTTCTATTGCTCCACCTGTCCGAGGTTGCTCTATTGGGACTTGCTCAACATTGATCTCCACTTCATCCTGATTGCCCTCAACTCATGTATCCTCTCGTAAAACTAGAGATGGCATCAAATCATAGTGCCCCTTGGGCCACGTAGACTGGGCTTCTTGTGACTTCTTACAATCACTATAGTCCGATCCTCGAGGAAGACAACATCTCAACTTCTAACAATTTTTTTCTGGATCAGATCCTACAACCGATACCCGAACTCATCTTTAAGTGAGCCAAGATGGATGCACTCTTTTGTTTTTGAATCAAGCTTGGCACACTCATCCTTAAGAATGTGAAAAAATGCTCGATATCCGAACACCTTCAGGTAGTCATATGCTACCTTTTTCTTTGACTATATTTTCCTCCGGTATGTCTCCATCCAAGGGTACTGAAGGGGACATGTTGATGATGTCAACCCCAGACTTCACAACTTCTCCCCAAAAAGCTTTAGGGAGGTTGGCATGGGACAGCATGCACTGAACTCGTTCTTCAATGGACTGATTCATTCTCTCAGCAACTCCATTTAGTTGAGGTTTCTCAAGTTGGATGCCATAAGACTTACAATATTCTTTAAATGGGCTGTGGTATTCTCCACTATTATCCGCTCTAACAAGTACCCAATCTTTTGTATTCAACAAAAACACCCAAAAATTTCTCAAATGGTGATCAATGAAAGTTACAAAATACAATGCACCACCAAGAGATCTTTCAGTCATAGAGCAAACATATGTATATACTAAGTCAAGAATATGCTCTCTTTTACGTGGGTGTGCTAGTACAAAAAATGAAACTCTATGTTGTTTACCAGGTAAACAATTAGTGCAATGGTCAAGTCATGTACCTTTTATGTCTGATATGATGTTTTTCTGGGCGAGGATTTGTAAACCCTTCTCGCTCATATGGCCAAGCCTCTTGTGCCATAGCTCTATATTTGAGTTCTCATGAGCAACATTAGCCTCCCCTTTGCAGACTTGTCCTTGCAAGACATCCATCATTTATTCCTCGCTCATATGGCCGAGCCTCTTGTGCCATAGCTCTATACTTGAGTTCTCATGAGCAACATTAGCCCCCCCTTGCAGACTTGTCCTTGCAAGACATATAAGGACCCATCCTTTATTCCTTGACCAACGACCATGTTGCCATTAGTTAAATTCCATTTTCAATCTCCAAAGTGGCTAGTCATCTCAGTGTTGTCAAGCTTCCCTGCCGAGATAAGGTTGATCCGTATTACTGGAACATGTCGCACATCCTTTAGTACGAGCTTGCATCTCATGTTTATCTTCAAGATGATGTCACCTAAGCCAATGCTCTTACTAATGACTTGATTTCCCATCGTTACAACACCGAAATCTCCACGCTGATAGGACGAGAAGAGCCCTTCATATGGGGTAACAAGGAAAGAGGCACTAGAATCACCAATCCAAATGTTATCGCAATAGGTGAGATTGACATTGTCGTCAATGACAAAGACTCCACCACACTCTACAGATGCAACTGCACTAGTGCTCTCATCTTTCTTTTTCTTTGGGTCAATTTGGTCCTGCTTAGCCGTTCTATTCTTTTGGTCTCTCTTGAGATTGCGGCATTCAGCTTTCTTATGTCCTGCCTTACCACAATAGTAGCAAGAAACCCGGGCATGAGACTTTGACCATCCTCATGATTTGTCACGTCCATCACTTCTATATCTTCCACGTGACTCACTTCTACCCGATTCTTGATTACGTTGACCTCTGAGTAAGTGGTTGTACCACGTTCCTTTCTCTGTGCTTTTCATTGATTAGGATGTCGGTGATGCCATCCATGGTAAGCTTTCCTTCCAGAGTCGAGTTGCTAAGCATGACCACCAATGTTTCTCAACTTTCAGGTAGTGAGCTGAGGAGCAACAAGGCTTGCAACTCATCGTCAATTTTCATTTCAATCTCTGTTAATTGAATCACGCGCCCCTTAAAGTTATTCAAGTGCTCAATCATGTTTTGGCCATCCTTGTACTTCAATTTGACTAATCGCCTCACTAAGTGGGCTTTGTTATGTGGTGTCTTCTTTTGAATCATAGACTCAAGTTTTGTCCATAGCTCAAAGTCATTTGTGTAATTAGAAATATGCTCAAATAAACTACGATCAATGTACTTACGAATCATGGCAATCGCTTTCCTATTCAGGAGCTCCCACTCTTTATCGTTCTTCTTCGCCGGCTTGGTCTGCTCCATAATTGGTTCGTACAAATCCTTGCAAAATAGATGATCCTCCATCATGGGCTTCTAATAGGCATAGTTTTCCGCCGTGAGCTTGAATATTTCTCCATCATGAGTGATATTTGCCTCCATCTTGACTCCCACAAGAAACTAACGCCGATCAACCTTGCTTTGATACCACTGTTGGGAAAAATTGATATTTCCCTCTTAGTTTGATCAAGATGATAAATGAAAAAGAATGAAAATGAGACACCAAGATTTGGTAATGCTGAAAACCCAAATCGGGAAAAACCGCTGGACTATGTAGTCCAAATCTTCAACTATAAAAGGCTATAGTAGGGTTACAAATATCTCACCCAAGTAGGATGGATTAAAAGACTACTCACACAATGGTGAAACACTGACTAAATAGAGAGGATTTAGGGTGAAAACTTCTCTCTAATAGAGAGGATGGAGACTTCTCTCTAACTCCTCACTCTAAGGGTGGATCTCTCACACTAGAAGGAATGGAAATGGCTATGGATAGAAGTCGATGGGATTGAATGGTGAACTCCTCTTTCTGAAATATCAGCACTGGTTCAAGCATTTTAGACCTACATCTCTGCATCAAAGTTTGGATTAAAGGCAGCAAAATATCATCTAAACTAAATCCACAAAAGATAATTCCATGAAATACAGTTATATAACAATTCTATATCATTTCTTCCAAGCATGTACAATTTTTCATAAGTTCAAACACTAAAACCACAAATATAAAGTCCCTCTCTTTCATTCATCTTCTTCCAGTTTCACGACTGTGCAATTTTTTGCACCAACCTTGTTTCAGAATCTTTGTGTTTTCAACTAGTAAATGGAAGTAGAAACTAGCCATCATACCTTATATGTATGAGTCTATTAAAAGTAAATAAAAGCAAAAAATTTAAATCATCTGCAGCAGCAACTATTCAGTCCTTATCACATCACCAGAATCCCATCTCTTCAGTCAAGAAAAACAAATACGATCCTTCAGAATAGCTAGATAGACATTTCAAGTCCTTTGGGAGGATTTGTTTCTGCAACAACCATTACTTCAAAGGCACTGAAATGGCTTAGCCGGATGATCAACATCATCGAAATCAATACCATAAATCAATGCCGCAAAAGTTAGGATTTTAATAAATGCCGAGCTTCCGGTAGGTCGTTTATGTTTTTGAGCATAACTTTTCAGTGTTCGTCTATGGAGGAAATGGAGGATTTGAAATGCGACCGTCAAAGAGGCTTTTCAAGAAACTAGGAAGATGAGGACCCATTTTAGTCAAATAGCCGTAAAGGTACCCGTAAATTCTAACATCTCCAGCCTTTAATTTAATCAGATGTATATAAATAAGAGCCATCGGATGAAGTGATTGAATGGCTCAACTTTTTGTTTAACATAATTAGGTTGCACTCCCACACACAGTTTTGAAAAGTAAACCGTCCACTAGGGTCAAACCCCAATTCGACCAAACTTGGCTCGATCACATCCAAATGGTTGGGATGATTCGGATCAAGTCGAGTTTCACCATTTGGCCACTTATCTACTCTAGAATAAAAGTCTGCAAATGTTTACATGGGCCTGTTTTAGGCCCGTGACCGGTTCACCCACACACGTGTCCATTCTTTTCCTATAGCTCAAGATCATCACCTACGCTGATGCATGTTTCACTAAGTTCACCAGGCAGTACGCATCCACTAGCTTCCTTCATGTGTCATCTTCTTTTTTGCTCTTATATTTTCTTCTCTTCTAACTTCTATGGTTGCCCATTCTTAATTTCATAATCACATCGGTTTTTCTGAGCCACTACTTGAACATTCATTGTTCTTGAAGATTCTTTTGGACTTTCTGAAGATTGAACTCCGTCGGTGCCGGAGCTTTCCATGTGAATTGGTTTTACTTAATTGTCCTCTTGATGTTCTGGATTCTATCGATTTAAAGGTGACTGTCTTGATGAGAGATATACATGTTGGACATATATTGATTTTATCATGCGAAAATTAAATATCAAAATTGAACGAGCAATTAATATATGCAAGAATAATAGACTTTTATTAATTATTCAAGCATACAATCAAAAAGCTTAAATTATAAATAATCAACGCATAAATCATGTTTCAAGTAATCACAAATTGATGGAGTCACGAGTAACACTCGCTGCCCTTGAAACGAATGAGTCCCGTCGTGGACATCGTTCCCTAGGATAAAACCATCGAAGGTAACAATTAACACGTAAGAGTTACCTCGGATTCACGCAAGGCCCGAAGGACTATCACCTCGACAGAGCATCAACTGGAAACTTCGAGAAAGACAAAAAGAAGACTCAAGTTTAGACTATGGAGGGACTTGAGAAATGGTGCGAATTTTCTGACTGACTTAGAGGCTCTATTTATACTACTCTAAGAGACCCTAATCATGGAAACATGATATTCTGATTTTCTGTAATTAGAGAAGAATATTCTCCAATCACCAACTCACCAAATCCGAGACATTCCATGAATACTCGAATCATATCTGCTGGAAAAGGAAGAAATATTTGTACAAATATTCTTCATCATATTAAACATGGTAAACCGCATATTTATTTAAGACAAGATATCTCACAAAATATGGAAGTATTTTGTTCTTATCTCTTAAGAATTACACACAAGTAATTCCATATATACTATGCGGTTGGGCCTTCATAAGACTTCCATGCGATCCATATGCATTTTGGACAGTCCAGAGAAAATTACCTGGGCCAATTTTCGCCCATTTTTTCCTCTTTCAAGAGTGAAATTAAAACTTTCATATCTCATTCACCCTTGATCCGTTTTGAGAGTTTAAATAGTCGATTTTATAGTACTCGCGGAGGAGAACCCAAAAATGACATCCATTGACCCAAAATCCATTCGGGTCCCACTCTAAACGAAGCCCAAAAAGTTGACGAATTTCAACCTTTTAACCATCATTTTCCAACAATCCCCCACATGAATAGATATTGATGTAGGAATCAGAACAATCACGTCAGACACAGAGTTTGACTTGGTGATAGATTCATTTCGACGGCATAGATGCTGCATAGGATAAGTAGGTGTCACCCTTTGAACTTTCCCTTGAGAGAGTACACTTAGCCCACTGGTTAGGAAGTAGACGCGATGTCCTTGAACTTCCCCTACCGCTTGTGTGAACGACAATGCACTTCCCACAGACATCTTTCCTAGCCCTTGCGCTTTCCTCAGTTGTGTCCATTAATCAGGCCATGGCACACGCCTAGTTCTGTAAGGTTTCTAAAGAATTGCGTCCCAACAATTCCCTTTCGAAGCGGCCACACTTCTCGCTTACATAGGTGATTCTTGGCGTAAGAGCAGTTCCGTAAACTATTGCGCTCTTTCGAGTACTACATACTCGATGCCTTGAATCATTAAAAGCAATTTAATGCTTAGCCTCCATTCACATCACTGTTTCTTCATCATAGGAATGCGACAGGAGGTATGAAACCCCCACAGTGATCGCGATGGGTCTTTGCAGTTTAGTTGTCCCTTTGAACCTAGATCTTGGGATCTCCAGTCACATAGGTTGGGTGTCCACGTACGTAACCCACCATTTATTGGACTTAGTCATATTCCTTTCGATGAGTTCTCAACTAACTCTCGATTCAATTTCTTCGTCAAGAAATCGATTGAATCCTTTCGTCAAAGAATAATAACTCTTATCATATTGACCTTACGTAGTCAATATCGATAATTCTCATAGAGAGTAGTCGTCCAATGGTAAAGTGTCTATGTCGACACACCATCATCAATATAGCTTTAAGCTACAAGCTTTACGCTACACCAATATGCATAAAAATGCTTTGGTCATCCTAGGGTATATCTTTCCCAATTTTTTTCCAACACAATGGACTTAGATTCCTCTATGAATCTAGCAAGAGAGAACCATTTCTCTACACAACTCAAGCCATATCCACGAGTCTCACACAGCTAGTTTCCAGTGATCTTTTCTAGATTACTCGTGTATCCATTGTAAGAATTGTCTAATGTGCACTTTAATAAGTACAACAGACTATCAATGACTCTTGAGTTCTCTTCTTAAGAGACACCTCACCTTTACAAAAAGGTAACTCATAATGTTTAGAGTCATTCCATTGAATACGACATATCTCCAAGAGACTCAATCATCGTATCAATTTTACTATCAATGAGAAAATATCAAGTCAAAGACACAAATGACATGGTCATTTTCCGTGTCTCTTAGCATATCTGCCTTCATCAAACTCATTGATTTAATATCACTGGCTACAACAATTAGTTTGGTCACATGATGGATCATTTAGGAGCATTGAGCTTTTCACTTTGCTCTATTCAGATTTTAATATCTAAATCTCCAAATAACCATTTAGGTCTATTAGATGTACTTCTAGCTTTCACAAAGCCTTGATTCGCAAGTACCATCACCATTGGACTCATTCTCACGTTTAGAGAACACCCATCAAGTACACAAATATACTTACTAATTGTTCAAATCTACTAGTACTCTAGTGATTTGCATTCATGGTAGATCAATCTCTCTATTGATCACCACTTTCCACAAAAATTATTTCATGGAATCTCGTTTCCTTCGTTGGTTTTTCCCTGATCCTTAATGATTTCATCTATTGACTCTTAAGTCCATTTAAGATAAATCAAGATCTTTAACAAAAACTTCCACAAAATACACTTTCCATCAAGATATATTTCTAGTTTCTGCATAATATTTCTTGTGAATTTCAAGAAATTGATAGCACTTCAACATTGTGCGTATCTAGTAAAGATACTGTTTAAGTATTCATTTTACTACATTCGCAATATGCCAACCCACACATTCGAAAGAACTTTTAGGATGGCTCTATGAGGAGCTTTATTTTCCTCCTTCTTGGGGTATCTTATTTAAAAGATCGCCAGCCAATTTAAAGGCTCCCCCACAACGCTTGATCATTTCTAGCAATGATCTTGCAAATGTCTACATTGTGAATCACATTTCCCAAAGGATTCTATGTATTCACATCATGGTCACAGATAACCTCATATGTTTTCTGTGCATCACGTAAATGGTTTCGTTAATATACAAACCCAACATACTAAAAGTCCGTGTGTTCAATCAAACACTAGGTTCTTACCCATAAAATTTCTTTTAGGGCTTGATCCTTTCAACAATCAAAACACCTTCATGTATTGATCTTTTATCGTGAAAGTCTCTCTTATTCCTTCAACTCCCTTGGAATTAGAGATAACTAAACTTTCCGATCTCAATTAATCGTTCTTCCTCGCATGACCAATACCACAACCGATGCAGTATCAATCAATCGAGGATTCGATTAACTCTCACTAGGGCGCAGTGTGAGTTTACCAACTCCACACAATTTCATGCCCATTTTAAAGTCAAGCTTCAGTACAACCGTACTTTACTTTCAGACTACTCAAATCAAACTTGAGTGTCTTTATGCTCAAAACACATTCAAGTCCATTGCTCAACTCAAGTTTGAGTGCACTGCTCGACTTGATTTCGAGTTTACCCTTTTGGTTCGAGTTAAAGTCCTCCCGACTTGATCAACTTGATTCAAATCTCTCGTGGTTACTTTTTCACTTCAAGTACCTATCAAAATTCATATCGTCGTTGAATTTTTAGGTTTTCGTCTACCTCCCACATTGGGCTGGTTTTATTAAACATGTTAAGTTTCTCAAAAACTCGTGTCTTGGGGTTCCTAGACCAAATGTCTTAGGATTACTCATCTCAAAATTCTAAGGCTTTCCAACCAAAAATCTAGAGAATTGACCAAATGTCTTGGGATTCCATATCTCATGATTCTTAGATTTTTCAACCATAAATCAAGAGATTTGACCAAAAGTCTCGGGATTCCCATTCTCAGGATTCTTAGTTTTCTCAACCAAATTCTTGAGATTTTCCCCTCAATTCTTTGATTACAAATAATCAAACGTTTTTAGCATAGTCATGATAACTCATGCTTTAGGGTTTATACCATGGTTCACAAGAACCAATACCCTAGACATAGTTGTAAACTAATGTCTTCACGTTCACATTTATCAGGTCATACAAAATAACCAGAATATGTCGAACTTCGAGCTCATATGCTCTATCTGTGCAATCTAACAATTGTCACTCGTGAGCCATATGCTCGTAAGCGATCAATCAAGATAGCCAATTATCGGGACAAGCCTTGTCAAACCTTTCATTGCATCAAAATGGCACTTTCCCAAACAATTAATATAATCATAGCATATAAAAGCATAACCCAATTTTAGATACAACATAGATCTAAAATTTTTATATATGCAGCTAAATCAAGTCCCTAAATGAACGAGAATACATCATGGATCAAATAACCCAATGTCACATCCTTCATTCATGCACAAATATATTACACGCTTGCCGAGAGATGTCATGTTTAAGTGCAAGTGAAGTTTACCATTTTATCGCATGCGATTCTCAGACCAAGCATATAAAAGTCATGAATCACTAGCAGCACATTCTCACACAAATATGGTTTAAACCTTTAACCAACATGAGCAGCCCACACAACCAAATTACTATACCATGCAAAATAGGTATTTCAACATTTGATCAAGTATTTAAACAAATACTATAACATTTTGAGGGCTTAGAAAATTTAAACATGTCTCATAATTTCCAAACATATGCACTGCTTTCATGTAAGTGAATAATAATGTCTGATCCCATATTCTAAACTCATGGCATTTTTTCCCCGTAAATTTAATTCAATCTTTCATGCAAAGAATCAAATATGATTTCTCACCATATTACCATTTAATCTCATAAGCATGAATATCACGGAATTAGCATATTTCCATAATTATGCCATGTAATTTAACATACATGCTTAACTCAGTTTTCCACATAATCAAGGGATTAATATAACCAAATCCATTTACTATCAAATTTGATAGCCTTAGTGTACTGGACATATATGTGCAAATATTATTCACATAACTCTCTTTGTAACAAAGTCATGTTTACGTCCAGATTCACGCAAATGGTTATCAAATATAATCCAAGCAATATATGTATATATAGCATATGCCATGATTCACTTTAATTAACGTGTATACGTACCATAGTTGCAAAACCGTGGTTACACTCTTGATTCTTTCATGTTGCCAAGCAAATCCTGCCGTATCTCCATGCC
Source organism: Rubia yunnanensis (assembly GCA_037428765.1). Taxonomy (NCBI): domain Eukaryota; kingdom Viridiplantae; phylum Streptophyta; class Magnoliopsida; order Gentianales; family Rubiaceae; genus Rubia; species Rubia yunnanensis. Next base: position 74,804,329 of record CM075067.1, read on the forward strand.
TAGTTTCCCTCGGATTCACCAATGCGTACATACAAAAGATTTCCATCGTTAAATATATGTACAAATCTCAAATATCGTAGTATAATATTTTAAATAATTATACATAACAAATTGCTCAATATGATTTTGTTGTAAATAACCAAAATCATTAGCATGCATATTTTCACAACCATACAATTTCCATAAAGCATGCAATTAAATATTTTCGCAAACTTGCAAACCATATGCATATTTTCGGACAAACATTGATATGCATATTACTGCAGTCAGATCGGATAGATTGTAGCATTCTCACGGATAAATATGGTATGCATGCAGTCAGATCGGTATGCATAATATGGTATGCATATTAATACAGGGGTTAATAAGTATATCAGGCAACTGATATATGCAAATTGATTGCAGCATGCAAATGCAAATTCTGACTTCACGCATGCACCTTTTCGACGAAATCAATATAAATCAACAAATATCATTCGTTTCAAGACTGTTGGACATATATTGATTTTATCATGCGAAAATTAAATATCAAAATTGAACGAGCAATTAATATATGCAAGAATAATAGACTTTTATTAATTATTCAAGCATACAATCAAAAAGCTTAAATTATAAATAATCAACGCATAAATCATGTTTCAAGTAATCACAAATTGATGGAGTCACGAGTAACACTCGCTGCCCTTGAAACGAATGAGTCCCGTCGTGGACATCGTTCCCTAGGATAAAACCATCGAAGGTAACAATTAACACGTAAGAGTTACCTCGGATTCACGCAAGGCCCGAAGGACTATCACCTCGACAGAGCATCAACTGGAAACTTCGAGAAAGACAAAAAGAAGACTCAAGTTTAGACTATGGAGGGACTTGAGAAATGGTGCGAATTTTCTGACTGACTTAGAGGCTCTATTTATACTACTCTAAGAGACCCTAATCATGGAAACATGATATTCTGATTTTCTGTAATTAGAGAAGAATATTCTCCAATCACCAACTCACCAAATCCGAGACATTCCATGAATACTCGAATCATATCTGCTGGAAAAGGAAGAAATATTTGTACAAATATTCTTCATCATATTAAACATGGTAAACCGCATATTTATTTAAGACAAGATATCTCACAAAATATGGAAGTATTTTGTTCTTATCTCTTAAGAATTACACACAAGTAATTCCATATATACTATGCGGTTGGGCCTTCATAAGACTTCCATGCGATCCATATGCATTTTGGACAGTCCAGAGAAAATTACTTGGGCCAATTTTCGCCCATTTTTTCCTCTTTCAAGAGTGAAATTAAAACTTTCATATCTCATTCACCCTTGATCCGTTTTGAGAGTTTAAATAGTCGATTTTATAGTACTCGCGGAGGAGAACCCAAAAATGATATCCATTGACCCAAAATCCATTCGGGTCCCACTCCAAACGAAGCCCAAAAAGTTGACGAATTTCAACCTTTTAACCATCATTTTCCAACAATACATTGGTGGAAATGACGGTGCTAGGTTTTAACTTGGTTTGACTAGAGACCTCCCATTTTTGCAAGTGTAGGTATTTTGAAGGCAAATGATCTTGACAGGGTGATGAAAATTGTATCGACATAGTTAAGAGATTGAGTTTCGGGGTCTGCAACGAGTGTGATTATGTGTTCACCGTTTTTAACTGCTGTAGTATTTCTTCTTTCCGAAACAAAAGTGATTACATATAGTGTTAAAAGAGAAAGTCTTGGGAAAGACGGTATTTCCATAAGCTTATGGAAATTCATGGTGACTTTAACGTAAATATTATAATATTTTATAAAATTTAAATATTGTGTTTTAAAAGTTAAAACAAGCAATAATATGTATTTGAGTATGAAAATATAAAAATATATGATATAAAAAAATATTTTCTAAAATTTTAAATTTAATTTATAATTTAACAAATATAACTTATAAGGTAAAAAATAAATAACATATCCATAAACTTATAAATAGGTAGCATATTAGGAGACACACTCCTGTTAAAATGGTGTATAATGTTTGACCATCAGAGATGAGTTGCTACCCTGTTTGGTAGTTATTTACCTTTTCCCCCTCTTGAATTCCCATAGTCTAACCCAATTCCCATAGTCTAACCCACCATGTTCACAGTTGATCCTGACTAATTATCAAAATTTATTCGACTTTCATTAGGGAGAGTAAGGGTAGGCAGGGTGAGAATGAATAACAAAGATAATAGAAAGAAAGCATTCAATGTCACAGTAAAGGCCTGAGTTATGTGATTGCACTTGACATGTAAATGAGATCGATTTTGCCTATATGCGACTGCTTTTAAAAAATAAGTAAATGTCACAATATTCACTCCATCTTGGTATGTCACTCAATATTTGTGAGAGGCAAAGTCTTGGAAAAGACCGCCTTGTGAAGTGCCCTTATTCAGTGTGTCACTAATATATTGTGACGCGTTGAAGTATCATTATATTTTTTGAGGCGTTTTAAAATACAGTTCAATTTAGAAGTGTCATTAAATTTTGTGACATGGGTTCTGTTTAGTGACATGTGCACATCTCAAAAATATTTAGTAACACCTGAAGGTGGAGCAAATATTGTAACATTTCCTTACTCATCATAAAATATACGTCACGACTAGAAATATTTTTAAGCATTCTCATTGCATTTGAATTTGATGATGATATATAAGATTCTTTCTTGTTCCTCAATTACATGTATATGAACTGGAAAAAAAACCATTTTAGATAATATGTACTTCCAAAAATTTAGATTGTTCCAAAAAAAATTTAAAATTTAGTTTTACCACTTTTTCTAATACTTACTAGTGTGTTCCAACATGACTAATTTAACCAAGTGCATAATAACGTAAAACATAAAGGACACACGACTTGGTTACGCAGTTCGGTGTAATCCACCTACATCAGCGGGGCCTGGCACAGTTCAGAATGAATCCACTAATTAGAAAGATACAGTACAGAGTACATGTTACAAAATACTTATCTTTACTAACTATATTGTGTGAATTCTGCTAGCTCCCCTAGCTACCGATCCGCCTTGATCAGACTCCCTCTGATCTCGAACTCCGTCGACGCAGGATCTCCTCCTCCCGAGGAATTAAGGCATATGATTATGAACTTTGTACAGCAGGTTCGTGTGTTGGAACATAGAATTCTGGCTCTTTGCAATTCTCGAAAGATCAAAATCTGTATGCAGATTTTTCTATTAAATTCGTGAGTTATGCAGTCGCGTTGGTCCTAATTTATATCCACGAACAGATTGGAATACTCCTTGATTATCTCCACAATATTCCTATTCCAAATCTGCTTCTTGAAGCATATCCAAATCCCATAAATAAAGGGATTTACCTTATATTAATCTATCCCACATATTTGAATATATCACCTCCATATAAGTAGGGATTTTCCATAAATCAATTATGCTTCACACGCCTAATATACGTAGCCAAATATACGAATTCCATAAGTTACAAAATACTACAATATTTCGGCTTTGATTTCCATAATTACTTGGCGTAAATATTCTGAACACAGCATGTTCCAACATGGAAAGATTTTCTGTTCAAAATAAGTTCACACAAAATTGCCAATTAAATATGCACTTGCAAATCTCTTGACTTTACAATAATGATCTTGTTAGTGCATTTTTAGATGTGGACAGGGCCGGTTACCCTACTTTTCTCATTGTAATTTCATTTCTAAGCATATAAAAAGCATTGAAAACCTTCCTAATTATATTTATGTGAAGCTTAAGTCATTTGAAAAATAAAACGAGTGTATGAAAAGAAGGGATTGAATTAAAATTATAGAAAAATAAAGAGTTTTAGTTACAACATTATAAATTTATTATGGAATGTGTAGTAGTTATAAATTTATTACTCGATTAATGCAATCTAAAATTTTTTATCTTAATTTATTTTCATTTACAATTTAATTATTGTGATGTAATCTAAAATTGACCACAAACTACGTATGGGTCGAGGCCACACTCAGTGTGGCCCACCATACCTAGTACTGAATAATACCCTAGTAAATTTTAAGATAATAACTTGTTAAATTTAATTATTGACTAAAATTTAACCTTTTATTTTAAAATTTTAATTTAAAAAAGTTATACTGTAATTTAAAGTTAATGATTATGATTAATTTTATTGAGTTGTAAACTAATTTAATGTATAAATTTATAACTTAGCTCACATTTCATAAATTAAATTTTAAAATTCAAATTTCATACTTTATAATTCACAAGTCACACTAGAGGAGAATGACCTATTAAAGGCAGCAGTCAAAGGCGGTTGCTTTGATTTTTTGAGCAACTGAATTTGTGGGGAGGTTCCGAACTCGAAACTACTATTCCACGACTCATTTTCATTTTAAAGACGGGTCAAAACTGATTATAGGTAGTTCTTGAGGAACACCTTTAATGGGCATCAATTAAATGCGGTTAAATTGTAGAGCCGTCTTTAATGGGCTGCCTTTATTGGACGCTTTGGCCTAACTATATAAAGTTTAGGGTTTCACTCATTCCTTAGTCCCCCCCCCCAGAAAAATCCCTCTTCTCTCCTTCATTACGATCACCTCCTCTCTTCTTCACGCAACCGCAGCCCCTTCTCTTCTTCACACATCCGCCAACCCTTCTTCTTCATAAACACAATTGCACATCCACCCCTTCTTCTTCATCACCTTCTTTTTTATCACCCAATCTGCCCATTTCTTGTCATTATTCCACCCGTTCCATAACATATATGCACCTCCACCTCTGGCGTCGTGAAGCCTCAGCGTCACCACAATCACCTGACCTTGAAGCCCCATCGAGGAACCCATCTTTGTCCGCACCTTTGTTTGTTTTGGGATTATTGTATCAATTTTGTTTAATGGTATCAAATTTTTTATATATGGAATCCATTTCTGTTGATGATTTTGGGTTGTTTTAGATCTGGTTATCCATTTGGTATCTTTGCTTCACTTGAAAGCTGTCAGAAACCAATATGGTTTTCGCCAGCTATATTTTAGGACCTCTGATGCAAGTTCTGAATTTGAAACCTAATTTGGGTCAAATTAAAAGAGATTTTTTCAACCGTATTTAATCATTTTGTGATTTAAGGTAGAGTTATAAAGGACACGTGAAAAGTGTCTTCTCTAGTGATACGTGTCGTGACCGTCAGCCCAAGGCCAATCTCGATCTGGTTCAGTGAAGCATGTGATCTAGAAAAGGAATACAGACCCCGGAGAATCCGGGGGGAGATTGTCTGACAATCTAGTCAGTTATTGGTAGAAGGGAAAAGTAAGCAATAGACTGTTACCGAAAATAAGGAGACATACATTCCTATTTATACTCTTCTAAAACTCTAATATCCTTGATCTATGACCTAACCTCTTTTGTCTTCTAGTGAGTGGCCCTACTACAAGCCCACTTGGGTATGATTTGAGTCTTGGGTCTCTTTTTAGACGATGACAATATTAGCCCATATAGGTCTTAATTATACTATTCCATCAAAAGCCCCTAGAAAATAAAAGTGATCCTTCAACTTTCGAAGGCATGCCTCATCAAAAATTAACCATAGTCATCGAAGGTTATACCTATTATTTGACTTCTGATATGGTTTACTACGATGTGAATTGCTTTCGGGGGTTCTTCACCTTTTGTGTTACAAGGGAGCACTTAGATTTTTCTCAAATGCTCTGACTTTTAGAATTCCGAAAAAGGCAAGTGAGTGGGCTTAAAGCGAGAAAATAGTGCAAGTAGAGCAGCCATAAATGGGCCTTTTCCTTTTTTTTTCACGCCTTTTCAGACCTCCGTGCCTTTTCAGCCTTCTCGTCTTTCTAGGTAATCATTACTTTGCTTTACTATCCCTCCTCTGCCATTATAAACCCCTAGGTTTTCATTCTTCTTAAATTTTCACTCTTTTTTTGCGGGGTTTTCTCTCTGAGAGCTCTCGATTTTCAACCTCTCCACCCCAAGCTTTAACCTGTCTCCATCTTCATTTTCACAAGTAAGTTTACATGGATTCTAGCAATATCCCTACCTTTTCCTCATCTTCTCCCCTTGTAGATCACGAGAAAGATGGTGTGAGGGGAGTGCGTTCATTGGGAAATAAGCCCTCGAGTAGTGACAATTCCTCTATTTCTAGCAAGGTTTCCCTTCGATTGGTTAAATCATCGATCGATCCAGAGGATACGAAGTTGGTAATCCCTATTTACAGCCTCGATCTCCCAATCCCCACGAGGGGGTTGATTTCACTAAGGTTAGGTCCCCTAGGTTAGGTGGGGTTTCTGGTGAGGGTTTTGCTTATCCTTTGAGGAGAAGCTTTGAGCACATAGATGACCTAGGACAGAGAGAGTGATGAATGAAATTTTGTATGAACCCTCGAAAGTAAGTTTGTAGTTGAGATGCGTTCGATTGCGAAGCCTTCGTTGCCTGTGGATGGCTCAGCGAGGTAAAAAAATTATCTAAGAAATTCCTCTATACTAGCGCATCCCCGTTAATTCTCGACTGGAAACCCTAAAAAAGAATGTGCCCGCTTCTTTACCTATTGGGAGAGATGTAACCTATAATAAGCATATTAAGTTAGGTCTTTGCTTCCCTTTTCCTTCTTTGCTATCAAGCCTGATGGAGGAGTTTGATGTTAGCCTATTCTAACTTCATCCTAATGTGATTGTAATAATAATGGCCTTCCTGGTTCGGTGTAGGAAGTCGGATGTTGACCCTCGTTATGAGTTATTTTTAGCCGTGTATTCTCTAATTAGTAATCGGAGTGTAAACGGTACTTTTACCTTAGGTAATAGGTTATCTGGACGGAGTTTCGCCATCCCTCCCTCCAATAATTTGGGATGGAATAATAAATTTTTGTCTTTGATTGCATGGGAACCTATCAAACCCCTCGATGGAACCCCAATTCATTCTCGATGGGGAAATATGTGGTTCCAGAGAGACTACGTGAAGACGTAGATTGCCTTTGGGGTCCCGAGCCTCTAGATATTGATATCTATAGCCCTGAGATCAGGTCAGAGTGGGTCCATGAGGGTATTTACAGTTTGGCTAATCGTTGAGCGTTTGAAGAGGTTAGCATGGAGGGTCCTGCAAATAGTAATAAGAGAAAGAGAGATAATGAATGACTGCTATATCCAAGGCCCCTTTGATCTATGGATCCTTCGAAAGGAATAGTTGAAGAGATAGCCTCTTTGAACACCTATGAAGGTCTTTGGGATATTCCTTCTTGAAGTTTTCTTTTCTTTCTTGTCGAGGACTGTAACTTATTCCTCTTTTTTTTATGCTGGGGACTTCGTCAGAGCTCTTGAGCAGGATGGGGATCTCCAGGTGAAGGTTTTTGCTAGGTAGCCTACTCCTGTGCATACTTACTTTGGATTCTGGGAGAGGCATTTTGTGCAAGAGAAACCCCAGAAGAAGCCAAGGTTCGTGGAAGCTGGGCCTTCCAATGAGACTGGTGCTGACATTCTCTACTATAAGGTTGATAATGATGACATGTCTTTGGATTACCTCAGGGATTTGAGCAACGAGCCCTCGCTACGTTACATTTTCTTTTTTTAACTTAGACTTTCTCTCTTACTTATGTTTTCCTTATTTCTCGTATTGACTTAGGTGGTGGAAGCTGTTCAATTAACCTTGCAGTCAACCGGCGTCTTCGTCAGCATGTCCTTCCCGTTTGATTGACCTTGCAGTCAACCGACGTCTTCGTCAGCCAAGTCCTTCCCTTCCTTCAAGGTCCCATCGAAGCAGCCATTGAAGCTTCTCGATAAGATGAACGTGCCAAGAGACAAATAGAAATGTATGATCTGCAGAAGGACTTGAGGAAGTCAAAGAAGAAAGAAAAGCATATGTTTAAGAAGTGTTTGCCTGAAGCCTAACACGCTCTGCTGGAAACCTTCGTTGACAAGCTTATGGGGTCTACAGACTTGTACGATGCCTTTCTTTACCTTCTTGGGATTGGAAAGGCTAGGGGTCAAACCGATGTCTATAACTGGGTAGATGATCACCTTACCCCCAAACAGGCCAAGGTCCTTGAGGCACGTACTGACCCAGACGACAAGGAAAAAATTAAAATTGGGTGGGGTAAGCTATCCAGCCTAGGCGGCTTCAAGTTTAACTTTTTGATGTCATCAAGATGGGGAAAAAGTTCTTGACGACTGCGGATCTTCCAGATCTTGTTGTTCCTGATCTTGTTTTGAAGACTGGTGATTGTGCATCGAAGGGAAACAAAGAGGGTGCTGTGGGTGATTAGGACAAAGCTGCAGATGAAGAGATTAACCATAACATAGGGCATAAGGGAAGAGATGTATGAGCTCTGATCCCTTTTTAATTTGGGTTGTATTTTAACAAAATAATTTGAACGCTATTTTATTAAATATTTTTGGGACACTTTTTTTCGTGTAGATCGAATGTGTTAGTTTGATTATTTGATTATCATTCCTCATTCTTATAGAACACATTTTTTTTAGAGATGAATGGAAACAATCCACTCGAGAGCTCTCTACGGTTAAAATAGGGGTTTCAAAGGCTCTTGCTAATTTGGCTCGAGTGAACGAGGATTTATCCAAAGCTAATAAGTAGCTGTCATCATGGCAAGATGGCAGTCACCATTCGATGGGAGAACTTCATAGCATAGAGAGAAGTGATTCTACATCTGGTCGAGCGGTTGTTGCCCTCACCATAGTAGACAAATAATTTAGTGCTATAAAACTCAATCATCATGATACTTTGTGAGAAATGATGAGCAAATATCCTAGTTTACACAAGTGTCTCGCCGATGCTAGGTTATATCGTACTTTGAGTCCGTTAGGGGATAGTAGGCGTTATTAAGATGAGTTTAAGAAACTCGAATCTCAACTTGATCAAACGAGACAGCTATCTCACCGAAGAATTTTTGCGGTTGTAAGGGCTTATCGATGATAACCAACGATTTTGCAGTGAGATCGTAAGCCAGAATTCCCAGCTTTTGAGCCATGTGTTGGTCAATGCTGCTACTATCCAGCTTTACTCTGATAGCCTTCGAGCACATGGATTATCTTATAGGGTTCTTGATATGGGTTATATTGATGATATTTTTAGGTTCCTATACGATACCAAGATGGGCATGATGCGAAAGGGCTTGGATAGGGACCTGAATTACTATTTGGCATTCAATGCCATTCACGAATGGAAAGAGCATCTTCAATCAGAAACCAATGCTAACTACAGAAAATAAGGTCCTTCAAAAAAGGTTTCTTAACTCGAGATTCCTCCGAAGGGAAAACATTTGAAAAGGGTTTCTAAAAAGAAAACCCAGCTGAAGAAGAATACTCAGTCTAAACAGATGACTCAGCCTCAAAGTAGCTCCCAACCCTAGATTAAGACTTTGCCTATTAGCTCTTCTAATCGAGTTCTTTCAGTTGAGTCCATGGAAGAGACTCCTATAAGGGTCCTCCATGTTAATGGATAGGTGTCGCTAATCCTTGAGGGTCATATGGAAAAGGACTCATCGCCCTCTAGTGGCTTAATACCTCGGGGAAGGCAACGTATCAACCCCATCCCCGAAGCTTCAAAGAGCGAGGTTGATTGTTTATTTACGATTGCTACCGGGGTGAAACCGGAGAACATTTGATGGTTTAACTGATCGTAGATGCATAATATTATACAATTGAGGTGATTGTGTAATAGATGAACGAGCACTACTGAGTAGTGGATTGTGTAATAGATGAATAAGGTGTTTGGTTACGAAGAACGTATACATTAAGCGGAATTATTCGATCCTCTATGATATGCTAGTAAGTTTTATCTTACTTATTTTGAGTGAATAGTTTTATGCTAGTAAGTTTTATATCGCTTAAAAGCGAGCATTCGATCGCTTAAAGCGTTATTATTTTTTATTGTTTAGAAGCAAACATTCGACCGCTTAAAAGCAAGATTATTTTTTATATCTTAGAAGCGAAAATTCGATCGCTTGAAAGAAAGGTTATTTTTTATTGCTTAGAAGCGAACATTCGATCTCTTAAAAGCGCGCATTCGATTGCTTAAAAGCGAGTTTATTTTTTATTGCTTAGAAGCAAACATTCGATCGCTTAAAAGAGAGATTATTTTTTATCGCTTAGAAGCAAAAATTCAATCTCTTAAAAGTGAGAATATTTTTTATCGCTTAAAAGTGAGCATTCAATCGCTTAAAAGTGAGCATGCAATTGCATAAAAGCGAGTTTTTTTTATCGCTTAGAAGCAAACATTCGATCACCTAAAAGTTAGATTATTTTTTATCGCTTAGAAGTGAACATTCAATCGCTTAAAAGAGATATTATTTTTTAATCGCTTAGAACCAAACATTCGATTGCTTAAAAACATGATTATATATTTTTTTTATCACTTAAAAGTGAGCAGGTTGTGGAGAAATTTGGGAAGTGTAAAAATTATGAATTGTTTTGCGGAGCATACAAATATAGGAATAAGTACATGGTGAAATCAGCTACTTCTGAACTTCATGAGACCTAAGGCTACGACTCCTTACAAGTGATGATACTGCCAAAGATTAACTATGTTCGACCTCTTCGGAATGCGATCACCATTCATCAATCCTAGAGTGTAACTTCCCCCTAGATGAGTTTCGAGCACTCGATAAGGTCCTTTCCATTTGGGGGCAAGCTTCCCCTCTGGCTCCTAGCGGCTCTTCTCATTTTTCCTCATAATTAGACATTCTAAGGCGAAATGTGCTCCTCTCACCCTTCGATCATGGTATTGTTCGAACTTCTCCTTGACTTTGGCTTCTTGGATGGATGCCGAGGCTCTCTTTTCTTCCAAAAATTCCAAGTCTAGGCAACGGTTATCTTTACTGCTAGCGTCGCTGGTTATCATCTCGGACTTGGCATGCCAATTTCTGCGTGATCACATCTTTTGAGCCGTACACCAACTTGTAGGGCATATCTCCTGTGGTAGAGGATTCCACTGTTTGATATGCCCATAACACACTAGGTAGTTCGTTGAACCAGCTTCCATTTTCTCCTTCCAGTATCTTTCGAATTCCATTGACAAGGGTTTGATTGGTAACTTTGACCTGCCTGTTTGCCTGGGGGTGATATACTGATTTTGCTTTTAGCTGGATTTTGAACTCCTCACACAAGCTCTTGAAGAGATCATTCACAAAATGGGTTCCATTTTCTGTTATGAACATCTTTGGTATACCAAAATGACAGACGATATTCTTCTAGCAAATGAGATAACAGACTTCCCCTTGATGTTTGCCAATGGATCTGCTTCGACCCATTTGGTAAAGTCATTGACCGCCACCATCAGATACTTGAACCTTTCAGGTGCTTCTGGGAAAGGTTCTACCAAGTCCATTCCTCATTTATCAAATGGCCAAGAACTGTGTATGTTAATCAATTATGTCCGAGGGACATGGATTATAGGTACATGTTTTTGACATTGGTTGCAAGCCTGAATAAACTAGTTGGCATATTCTAACATGGTTGGCCAATAGTATCATCTAGCACGAATCATTCTTCTTGCTACCAAGCATACTCCCTGGTAACTACCACAGATTCCCTCGTGGACTTCATTTATCAAGTAATGTGCATCATTACATCAAAGCAAGAGTTGCAAGTACCCCATTCGATACAAGGTCTCATCCTGTATTACATACTTGGGTGCCTTGAGTCAAACTTTTTGCGCTTCGATTGGGTCTTCCGGAAGCAATCCATCTTGGAGGTATCAAACAATTGGGGCTATCTATATTTCTCCTTAAAAAAATCCACCACAATGAGTTCTTTGAAACTTTGTTTATACAAAGTTTCAAACTATACTTATTTCTAGACCAACCCTCCCAAATCTGAGGAAACCAATTTGCTCAGGGTGTTCACCTTGTGGTTTTTCTCCCTTGATACTTGAGAAATTGTGTATGATCGAAAACACTTCAATAAAGGTTTCACCACATCCAAATAGCATTGTAGACTAGCATCTCGAGCTTCGTATTCCCCATTAACCTGATTCACCACGATTTGGGAGTCACTGAATATTTCCACACCCTCCACTTTCATCTCCTTGGCCAATCGAATACCAGTGATTAAAGCCTCCTACTATGCTTTATTGTTCATGGCTGTGAACTTGAAATGTAAGGCGTAGGGGTAGTCAGTACCATCAGGGCTAGTGAGTAGTGCTCGTGCCCCACTCCCCCCTGAATGAGATTATCCATCCACGAACAACTATTATAATCCTTTCTCCTTAGTTTTATAGACATCCTCGATGATCTCAGTAGTTTCCACAATGATATCCGCTAAGGCCTGCCCTTTGATCGCAATGCTCTCCTAGTTTTACATCCATTTTCTTCATCCTCCCTGAAGAATAAGGTTTTAGGAGGATTAACCTGATTGGATAATTGTTATGTACAATTATGGTATGACCTTAGAAATAAGGTCTCAACCTTCAAGCCGCATGAACCAATGCTAAGATTAACCTTTCAATAGTTGTATACCTTGTTTCCGAGGCTTACAGGGCGCTGCTAACGAAGTATAGAGGGTGTTGCTATTTTTTCTTTTCCTTCATCAGTACAACGCTGATAGCCAGAGCGGATGCCAAGACATAGATGTATAAGATTTCTATTTTCACTGGTTTCATCAATGTAGGTAGGATTTTGAGGTGCTCTTTCAAAGCTGCGAAGGCTTTTTCACAATTCTCCGTCCACTTCAAATTTTTAGCCTTACGAAGCACATTGAAGAAAGGTAAGTGTTTCTCCACCCCCTTGGACAAAAATAGACTTAATGCTACCAAACACTTTGTCAGCCTCTGGACTTCCTTCATACTTCGTTGTCTTTTTATATTCATCAATGCTTATACCTTTTCTGAGTTTACATCAATACCTATCTCTAAGACCATGGAGCCCAAATTGTTTTTTGCGCCGACCCCTATCACACACTTTGAAGGGTTCAGCTTAAAGTTTGCCCCTCGTAACCCCTCAAATAGTTCTCAAGTCATGAAAAAATTGATCGTAGGTTATGCTCTTCACCACCATATCATTAACATAGATCTCCATATTCTTCCTGATCTGCTTTTTAAAGAGTTCATCCACCAGCCGTTGGTAAGTAGCCCCTGCATTCTTCAGCCCAAACGACGTTTTCCCATAGCAGAAAGTACTCACGCCCCTGATGAACGAAGTCTTCTCCTTATCCTCCTCTGCTATTACTATCAGGTGATAACCCCTATGGGAATTGAAAAAGGCAAGGATCTGATAACCTGTTATAGCCTCCACCAACTGATCCATCGAAGGTAATCGATAACTATCCTTTGGGAAACATTTGTTTAGATCTGTGATGTCAATGCACATTTTCCATGCCCCATATGGTTTTGGGACTAGGGCTGGGTTGACTAACCACTGATGGTGTAACACCTCTTCGATAACCCCTGCCATCCACCTTTATTTTTATCGCATCGGCCCTTTGGGGGCAGATATTCTCTGTTTATGTTTAACAGGTTATATCGAAGTGTCGATGTTCAACTTGTGGACGGATAACTTCGTAGGCACTCCCATCAAATTTGAAGTGTCCTAAGAAAACACATCGTAGTAATGATCCAATAGTGCCTTCAATTTTTGTCTCACTATTTCTGGCATCATACTTCCTACTGCTATCGTCCCCATGTCTCGGATAGAGAGTGGTTGGTTATTAGTTGGTCCAGTCTTCCCATGTACTGAGAATACACTTCTTGCTCTCCCCGCGCCTTTCACCGCTTCATAATTACAGCTTTGAGCTACTGCTTGATCCCCACGAATGGATGCCACCCCATTCTCTGTTGGGAACTTCATCATTAAATGGTACGACGACCATATTGCTCGAGCCTGATACATTCATGGTCTCCCCAATATCACATTGTAAGGAGACGAGGAATTGATGACTGCAAAACTGCAATGCACCGTGACCCCCTTGTTTCCATCGGCTTCCCTTACAAGAAATGTTATCTCCCCTTTGGGATAAACTGTCCTTCCAGTGAAACGTGACAAAGGCGAGGTTGATTTTTCAAGTTCATTCGCCCAATCCCCAGATGATCAAAGCAATTCACAAACATGATCACAACTCCACTTCCATCATCAACGAACACTCTCTTTACTAGAACAGTACCAATCACTGCTGAAATAACCATTGGGTCGGCGTGAGGGGTTTGGTTTGAAACTGCATCCACCTCAAAGAATGTAATTGTATCATCAGATCACAACCTCTTCCCCACTGGTTCTCCTACCGGGACACGTCGCGATTGTGCTTTCATAACTGCGTTTGAAGATATCTCCTTAACAACTCCATTGATTACATTGACCACCCTATGTACAACAAGGTACCCTTCATTCTTATTTTGGTTCTCGGTTGGGAGGTTTCGTTGTGGCTCCTCGCGAGGTTCATGCATCTTCCCCAAAGGGCCACAATCCCCTCTATTCTAGGACAAAAGTTTTTCTTAGGGGGCCATCTGGTTCCTCGGTCATTCTTATGCTTCAATTGTCTTCTCGATATGGCTGGAAAAAAGATTATTATAGAAGACCTATTTCACATCGATCAATTTCCATCCGAAGGTGGGTGCACACATTCGTGTTGTGGGCATAGTCTTTGTGGTGGTTGTAGAACTTGTTGATTCCTTTTCTAGCGGCGAAGGCTCGATTGGTGTAATTCATGAGAGGTAGTTGTTTGGAAATCCCTCCGTGGATACTCCATTGTCTGCTAGGAAATGACGCATGGGTGTATACCTTTCGAAGGTTGGTTTTTCCATTAGCCTCTTGCCCCGGGAATCATCAGGCTTAGATTGCTTGGCCGTTAGTCCCTATCTCTTCTTTCAAATGGCCTGCTCAACCTTCGAATGCTTCTCTATAACTTGGAGCTGCTTAAGGGTCTTTGGGGTGTTCGTTGACAATTTTCTATACAGCTCCATGTTCTCCATCCCTAACAGATACCCCTATATGATTTCATTTTCCATACCGTTGACCACCCCCAGGTTGTCATCGATATACCTATGATAAAAAAGCTGCAGTTGATTCTCTATGTTTCTAGTTTGTCTGCTACATTTATATCAGTGTTTTGGTGAATTTATTTTTCTGGCAATACTAACTCAATAGTGCTCCACTAAAATCTCGATACAAGTACAACAAACCCTTCTGCAGCTTATTAAACCATTCATGAGCTTTCCCCTAAACGTAGCTGTCCACCAACTTGTAAGTCAACCTCTCATCAAAGTCTCAAGAATTTATCAACCCCAAGAAAGTTTGAATTAACTCTCTGGGATCTTAGTCTCCTAAATAAGTAGGAAGTCCTTTTGATGGCTTCATATCCTGGGGCCAACGATCCATCATTACGGCTAGACTAAATGGAGATCCCGTAGTTTATCCAGTTGGCCCTATCAACCTGTCTAACTCCCTGCCCATGGCCGTTTCTGCTCCATTATACAGGTGCCCCTTGTTTTGAATGGGTCCTCAAAGGTCCCCCGGGTGAACGAGAGGTACGACCCCCTAGCTACGATAATCCATCATTTCCGCTTGAGCTCCCCTGACAGGGTTCAAGTAGTTTGAGACCCCTAACCATGTCAGGACTTTCAATACCTTGGGGCGGATACATCGGCATCGAATATGATATAGGGTAATTTATGTGCATATGATCAGGGAAAGGGGGGTTGGGGTCTCAGTTGAGTAGCTTCTCTCACATACCTCATATATGGAACTCCATACATTTGACTTGCCAGAGGCAGTGTCCTAATCTGGTCCAAGGCCAATGATGAAGTATGAGTCATCGAAGACATCATAGTCGTCGATAGCTGAGGAACCTTCAAACGGGGTACGACTTGATAACCTACTGCTACCAGCATCTACGTGATCTGATTGAAGCTTTGAGGAGGTCTCATGACCTCATCCACCCTACAATTTTCCCGGGCTCTTTCTTCATAAGCTTTCACTTGCAAATCACCCGAGCACTCTGTGAGATGGCCATCTACACCTCACGACCCAATCAATGGCATCGTGGTGTTAATTCCCACAGAGGGTTCAAGAGTGACCTCCACTTCTTCTGGGACTCCTGGAAGGGTCCTGGCCTGCGACCCTTCGATCATAAGGGCCAGCAGGGCAAGACCTGCTGAAGCCTCGATGGGTGGCATTTCTGTGTCTTATACTACTGCAGGATGGGTTATCTTCTCCCCTTGTCCCGACCTGTACTAGTCACCTTGTTCATTAACCTCTCACTTTGCCGAGTTGAGGTCGCCGATAGTGACATACGCTGTGAGATCTAGATCTGACCGAACTTGAGGTCCCACTGGGCGTGTCAACTTGATGCGTGTCGTGACTGTCAGCCTAAGCCCAATCTCAATCTGGTTCAACGATGACTGTGATCTTTAAAAGAAAGACAGATCCTCCGACGATCTAGTAAACAATTGGTAGAATAGAAAATTAGGCAATAGAGTGTTACCAAAAATAAGGAGACATGCCCTCCTATTTATACTCTTCTAAACTCTTTGATCTATGACCTAACCTCTTTTGCCTTCTAGTGAGTGATCCAACAACAAGCCCACTTGGGTATATTTTGAGTCCTGGGCCTCTCTCTGGACGATGAGAATATTAGTCCATATATGTTTTAATTCTACTATGTCAGCATCTGTTATGCTAGAACCGCCTTTGATCACCTATTCCTCTACTAGTGTCAGACTTTCAACATATATATATATATATATATATATTAACTATCAAATTATTTTTCTTTCAAATAAAGTCATATAATAGATCAAAATTTAAATTTGAAATTTCAGATTTCAGGCTTAAAACTCGAATTAAATTTTATCAAATCGATTTTTAATCAATTTTTGTTTAGCACTTGATGGATATCAATCCACGACATAAAATAAAGTATAGACTAATAGTATAGAATAATGAGAATATAAGATTCCATGTACTGAATTTTTAAAATCACGATAAATTACGGAATAAGAAGTATGACGAGCACGTGAGCTGCCATTCATTCAACACTGTGGAAAGAAACATATCGATGTTAATCTGGTTTACTATATAAAAGGAATACTTGGAAACAACACGCTTGTGTCAACCATCATCAGGGGCATATTGGTCATTTCCCAGCAAGGCCGAACATGTGCTCTCAAGTGGCCACCCAAAATGACATCATTTTGGGCACCACTTTTGTCCTTTTGTGAATCCCATTTGTCAAAAGTTATGGCGCCTCCATGTGCGGTTGCATGTGCTGCCAAGTGGCCGACGAAAATGACGTCTTTTTGGGCACCCCTTCGAGGGGTCAAACTCTCAGCCCTCGAAGGGGTCCAGCTCTTAGCCCTTAAAGGGATGAACTCTTAGTCCTCGAAGGGGTCTAGCTCTCAGCTCTCAAAGGGAAGGACTCTTCTATCCTCGAAGGGGCCCATCTCTTAGACCTCGAAGGGGTCTAGCTCCCAGCCCTCGAAGGGATGGACTCTTAGTCCTCGAAGGGGTCTAGCTCTCAGCCCTCGAAGGGAAGGACTCTTCTATCCTCGAAGGGATCTAGCTCTCAGCCCTTGAAGGGGTCTAGCTCTCAGCCCTCGAAGGGATGAACTCTTAGCCCTCGGAGGGGTCCAACTCTCAGCCCTCGAAGGGATAAACTCTTAGCCCTCGAAGAGGTCCAGCTCTCAGCCCTCAAACGGATGGGCTCTTAGCCCTCAAATGGGCCCAGCTCCCATCCCTCTAAGGGATGGACTCTTAGTCCTCGAAGGGGTCCAGCTCTCAACCCTCGAAAAGATATTAGCCCTCGAAGGGATGGACTCTTAGACCTCGAAGGGGTCTAGCTCTCATCCCTCGAAGAGGTGGACTCTTTGTCCTCGAAGGGGTCTAGCTCTCAGCCCTCGAGGGGTCCGACTCCCAGCCCTCGAAGGGATGGACTCTTAGTCGTCGAAGTTGTCTAGCTCTCAGCCCTCGAGGGGTCTAGCTCTCAGCCCTTGAAGGGGTCTAGCTCTCAGCCCTCGAATGGATGAAGTCTTCATTCGTCGAAGGGATGGATTCTTAGTCCTCGAAGGGGTCTAGCCTCAGCCCTCGAAGGGGTGGACTCTTTGTCCTCGAAGGGATCTAGCTCTCAGCCCTCATAGGGGTCGAAGGTATGGACTCTGAGTCCTCAGAGGGGTCTAACTCTCAGCCCTCGAAGGGTCAAGCTCTCAGCCCTCGAAGGAGTGTACTCTTTGTCCTCAAAGGGGTCTAGCACTCAGCTCTCGTAGGGGGTTGAAGAGATGGAATCTGAGTCCTCGAATGGGTCTTACTCTCAGCCCTCGAGGGGTCCATCTCTCAGCCCTTGAAGGGGTGGACTCTTCGCCCTCGAAGGGGTCTAGCTCTCAGCCCTAGAGGGGTCCTGCTCCCAGTCCTCGAAGGGATAGACTCTTAGTCCTCGAAGGGGTCTAGCTCTCAGCCCTCGAAGGGGTGGACTCTTAGTCTTCAAAAGGGTCTAGCTCTCAGCCCTCAAAGGGGTGTACTCTTAGTTCTCGAAGGGATGGACTCTTAGTCCTCAAAGGGGTCCAGCTCTTAGCCCTAGAAGGGAAGGACTCTTCTATTCTCAAAGGGGTATATCTCTCAGCCTTTGAAGGCATGGAGGCTTCTATCCTTCTATCCTCGAAGGCATCAAGCTCTCCGCCCTCGAAGGGGTCTAGCTCTCAGTCCTCGAAGGGATCCAGCTCTTAGTCCTTGAAGGGATGGACTCTCAGCCCTCGAAGGGGTGTAGCTCTCAGCCCTTGAGGGGTCCAACTCTCTGCCCTCGAAGGGGTGGACTCTTAGTCCTCAAAGGGATGGACTCTTAGTCCTCGAAGGGGTCCAGCTCTTAGCCCTCGAAGGGAAGAACTCTTCTATCCTCGAAGGGGTACAACTCTCAGCCCTCGAAAGGATGGACTCTTAGACCTCGAAGGGGTCTAGCTCTCAGCCCTCGAAGGGGTGGACTCTTAGTTCTTGAAGGGGTCTAGCTCTCAGCCCTTAAAGAGGTGGACTCTTAGTCCTCAAAGAGGTCTAGCTCTCAGCCCTCGAGGGGTCCAGCTCCCCGCCCTCAAGGGATGGACTCTTAGTCCTCGAAGGGGTCTAGCTCCCAGGCCTCGAAGGGGTAGAATTTTCATCCTCAAAGGGGTCTAGCTCTCAGTCCTCGTAGGGGTCAAATGGATGAGCTCTAAGTCCTCGAAGGGGTCTAACTCTCAGCCCTTGAGGGGTCCAGCTCTCAGCCCTCGAAGGGGTGGACTCTTCGTCCTTGAAAGGGTCTAGCTCTCAGCCCTCGAAGGGGTCTATTTCTCAGCCCTCGAAGGGGTAATTTATAGCTTCAATTACAACTATTTTAACATTCCTATACAATTTCTATAATTTTTTTATCAAGCTCACCGCTCAACGCGCGGTGTAGCCACACTTGTTAATAGCCAATGCATAATTCATAATTTTCTTTAGACTGTATTTAATTGGAACCATAGTTATCATCAAACGAAGCTTATTTAGAACAGGTGATACCAATCTTTAAATATCCTCATTTCTGCTTTTTACTTATTTTAAAACGAGTGGGTTTCCTGACAGGCGGCTTGTTCGTAAGCTTATGAACATGCCAGAGACCAATTTGCAAATCAGGTAAAATAAGAAATTC
The DNA here is from genome assembly GCA_037428765.1 of Rubia yunnanensis. Classification (NCBI taxonomy): domain Eukaryota; kingdom Viridiplantae; phylum Streptophyta; class Magnoliopsida; order Gentianales; family Rubiaceae; genus Rubia; species Rubia yunnanensis. The sequence continues at coordinate 74,823,911 of CM075067.1, forward strand.
ACGGGCCAGGTCATACACTTATTTAACACAGATCACACCCATTCTCTCTCACGCACTCCACGCTCACTTTGTGACCCACACACTTATGAAATTCACGTTTATCACACACCTCGGCCATGGAGGGGGAATTTAACGGTAAGTGGAAGTGTGTCTTGAAGAAGAGCAAACTCGACATGAAGCCGGTGAAGTTCGCCGACAATCCGTACTCCTCGCTGGTGGTTTTCCATTCCTGGCAGCACCGTCAGGAGGATTCCTGACAGTTCGTGTGAGGAGGAAGTGGAGAGGGCAGCGCGAGGGTGGTTGGAGAAGAGAGATTTTGTGGAGGGCAGTGGCGGTGGTCAGAAAATGGAGGATGGAGGCGTTGGTTAACCTGGGCATCATTTCAGATGAAACTATATGCACAATTTTAACTCTTCTCTCTCCCCGTGACGTTGGTTGCCTCTCGTGTGTCAGCAGGTAACTCAGCTCACTTACATTTGTTTATGCGATCATTGAATTTTATTTGCATGACCTAGATTGTGTACTGAATTAGCCAATCTTTGCTTCAAATACGATGTTGAAATTCATAGAAATGGTGTTGAATTTCTGGCTTCTATGGAATGTGCTTTACTGTACAGTTGATTGTGTTTTACTCTGTTGGATTTTTTGGGCTTACTTTAGGATGAGATCACATGGCTTGATGTTACTGAAACAGAGATCAGTATACTTCACTATGAATGAACTTCAGGTTCTAAACAAAATTGGTGTTGCAGATCTTTGCCAGAATTGTCAATTTTGTAGGAAACTGTTGTGAGAGGCCATTTTCTTCCCGTGTCACTGGTGTTTGCATATCAGTTCCTTTTCCCTCATGTTTATCATTTGATTATAGATTCTTTTGTGCAGTATCAGAAATTGGTCTCCGTAGCCCTGTTATCTCTGATTCAGTGAGGTTTTCATCTATTTATCTATCTTGTTGAGCTTCCTGTTGCTGACTATTTAGTAGGGAGTTACCATAATTTTCCTGGACATTTTACTCCCCCTTTTTAGCCTCCGCAGTTAACCCAGAACCATTACCTCTATCATCATTTACATTATGTTTCTTTGGAGCCCATTGTATTGGTGGATCGATTGGTTTCCTTGGTTTTTCTCTTGGCTGAATTTTAGGCCATTTTTGAAGGAAAAGGTGTTTATTTGTAGCATCATCGCCCCCATTTTCTCCAGTGTTTTCATAGGGCTCTATGCCTCTTTCATTGTCTACCAGGTTTGATGATAATCCCTTGTCTTTAACTGAGCTGTCTAACTTCAAAGTTTGCGTTGTTATCAACTGAATTGGATGATGCAGGAAAGGTCGTTCAAGAGAGGCATTTCCTATGTGATTACAATATTTTAGAGAGAATTGGCACTGCAATTGCTAAGAGAGCTGAAGCATTTGACTGTCCGATCCTGATACAAAGCACAGGTATTATCCAAGCGTCGTTGAATTGGCTTCTAAATGTGACATTCCGGTTGTTGTGATTTGTGAATATGCAGGAGACAGAGACGAAATAGATACAGTGATGTGAGACTTTGAATTCAGCCCTGCCATTCCAATTCCAATTTATAAATATTGGATTGGTGCAGGTGTATGGGTCACAACCGAGGATGGGAAGAGGTTGTTTCCGTGTTGTGTGGCGCGTCAGTGGAACTCAATACTTGCAATGCTACTTTGCTTCAAGCCCATGGAGATTCATGGCAACAAGTAACAACTTCATCTTATTCCCCTTGTGCCTTTTGCTATATAGCCTATACTCCATCTGAGTTGTGCTCTTTAGGCTTTTTCTCTTGCAGGATTTGGCGAGTGGAAGCTTCATGGCCTCATCACATGATTCATGAATCCCAAGTTTCAAAATCCATCCGCATCTCTTGTTTGCTTTGCACATTCACTGCTTTCACTTTCTTTTAATCATGGAGGCCATTTTTTAATTTACTATGTATAAAGAAAGAAATAAAAGAAGTACCATACTGGTACTCATCTCGTCTCAATATAATCTTTCATTTCCTTGTTGAAATGACATACCTATGCACAAGATATAACCGATTCTTCATCCACATGAATATAAAAAGTCATATACAACTAACTAATACCAACTAAATACTAACAAATTCAACATTTAAGTAAACAAACGTAGTTTCTAATTCAAAATGAATGAGCAACAAAAAATTTAAGTAAAAAGTCATATACAACTAACTAATGCCAACTGAATACTAACGAATTCAACATTTAAGTAAATAAACACAGTTCCTAATTCAAAATGAATGATCAATAACAACTGAAATTAAAAAGTCATATACAACTAACTAGTACATACATAATACTAACAAATGCAACATTTAAGTAAAAGAATGAAGTTTCGAATTCGAATTGAACGATACACAGCACAACTAACAAGTACCAACTGAATACCAACAAATGCAATATACAAGTGAACATATGAAGTTCCTAATTCAAAATGAACGATCAACAACAACTGAAAATAAAAGGTCATATACAACTAACTAGTACATACATAATACTAACGAATGCAACATTTAAGTAAAAGAAAGAAGTTTCTAATTCAAATTTAACGATACACAATAAAACTAACAAGTACACACTAAATACTAACAAATGCAATATATAAGTGAACAAATGCAGTTCCTAATTCAAACTGAACAATCAACAACAGATGAGAATAAAAAGTCATATACAACTAACTTGTACATACACAATACTAACAAATGTAACATTTAAGTAAGAGATTGCAGTTTCTAGTTCAAAATGAACGATACACAGTACAACTAACAAGTATGCACTAAATACTAACAAATGCAACATATAAGTGAACAAATGCAGTTCCTAATTCAACCAACTAGTACATACATAATACTAAAAAATGCAGTTTCTAATTCGAAATGAACGATCAACAACAAATAAAAATAAAAATTCACCTACAACTAATTGTTGTATACTGAGTACTAACGAATGTAAATAATAATTAAACAAATGCATATCGTAACATCAACCTCACACAAATACAGAGCTTTACTTATACATCATTTAAATTAAGAAATACATAATTTCACTAAAAAATACAATTTATAATCAGATTGATACTTCACCATCCTACATTGCATTGCTACTCGAAGATATCTACTTCCACCAAAAGAGCGGTAATGGTACAATTGGTACTAATGGTAATGGTAATGGTACTATTAATGGTAACAACAACAACATTACTGGTGTTAGCTTCCCTCCTAGCCTTTCAAAAGCCAACTCCATTCTCGAGGCAATTGCAGACCTTAACTCAATTATTTTTTTCACGTCAACGTGTTCAAGATCTCATAAACTCTTCGACCATGTCCAAAAATGAACTCGAAAACAACTAACAGCAAAACCAACTTGAAAAAAATCAATTGGGATCATAGATGTAAACAAGCAATCAAATTACATTCCCCATTGCAATAAAGCCCTTGGCGAAGAAGAAAATGATTCCCAAAAACGAGAAAAAAAATCTGAATCTCATCAACCCCAGCCCAATCTGTGTTCAAGAAACCAAACTAATCATTCTCAATGCACATACTAAATTCACAACATCAAACAGATATATAAAAAGGGCACTCACTTTTCATGTTGTTCATGTCAAAAGAAACCATTTTGTGTGCAAATCAATTAGATTCAAAACCTGGCACTGTTAATCAAAACACAAACTAAGCTCCCAAAGACATTAATATTGATCCAATTCAAGAGTGATCTAGGGTTTAGGAGATGGGAAAAAAATAAATGTGTGCCATTGGATGGATTATTCGTTGTAGGTTTCAGCTCCCAATTCTAATGAAATTTGATCAAATTGAAGTGAGGCAGATTTTTATGGGTGCATATGTAATGGCGAACCTTACTCTCCATGGACTGGATGAGATTGGATTCAATAGTGCTGGGATCCGTCGCCGCTCAAAAATAGAAACTCCGATGGGAGAAACCGAGACAGTGATTGGATAAGAAGACCGGAGGAGGATGAGGGGGAGAGATGGAACGCAAACTGGTTGGTAAGGGGTCGTTGGAGGTGATTGAAGTGGTGACTCATGGTTTCCAGTATAGACGTCTTGCTCCACTCAGTTGTTGAAGAACGATGAGAGAAAGTGGAGATAGAAATGGGGAATTAGTGTCCAAATTTTGATTAATTACAAATTGAATCCCATTTTTGAAAATAGTCCCGAGCCTGTCCATAACCTTATAGACATGCCGCCTTTCCTGAGACTTTCTCTTTTAAAATTATTTGTTTGTACAATTTATTTTGTCCAATAAAAAAACCCTCAAGCACACGAAACACAACATAAACAAAACAAATCTCGCTCTTCTTTTTTTCATAGAAAATGCATGCATGTCTCCATACATGCTTGTTAATACCATGATATTATTAGATACTGATAGAATGTAAAACTCACAAACAATTGTGATTGTGTGTATTGACACACATACACACACAGACATATATATATATAGTGAGTACAAATAGTATAAAAAATAGAAATAAATATGTAACAAGATATATATAAAACTAATCAGAAAGGGTATTCGTTTCTTTCTTATCATGATTTTAAATCAACTATATCTCTATTACCCCCCACCCAGTGAAGTGTAGGGCTAATCGTAATGCAAATCTTGGAACGTAGAAACTTAAACTGAGGACGAGGTAGATCCTTTGTAAAGATGTCAGCAAGGTGCAAGTCTGTAGAGACATGAGCAACCCTGAGCTTGCTAGAAGACACCATCTCACGCACAAAATGATAGTCAATATCAATCTACTTAGCTCTCTTATGAGTACTGGATTCTGAGCCAGAGAGAGCACTATTATTATCACACAGAAAAATAGGTAGGGCGCGCATCTTCACTTGTAAGTCCCGTAGAAGATTCATCAACCAGGCTAGCTCTGCAACAGTGTTTACCATAGCACGGTACTCTGATTCTGAACTAGAACAAGAAACTGTAGGCTACTTCTTAGCACTCCTTGAGACCAGGTTGCCACACAAGAAAATGGCATAACCATATGTAGACCTACGAGTCTCTATACAATAAGCCCAATCAGCATTAGAGTAACCCATAATTGGTAAAGCGGAGGAGTTTTTATGAAAATGAAGACCATGGTGAAGCATACCACACACATAGTGCAAAATTCAAGTGACAGCTTGGTAGTGGTCATCAGTAGGAGCTTGCATATAATGACTGAACGTATTCACATCATAGGACAAGTTGGGATGAGTGATCGACAAGTACTATAACACACCAACCATAGAACGTTAAAGTGTGGGGTTTTCGAATGGCTTACTGGAGAGCTTGACAATTGTGAAAAAACCACAAATGGGATAGCAACTGGCGCAGAGTTTTGCATGCCAGCTCGTAGTAAAATGTCCTTAGCATATCTGGCCTAACCAAGGAATAAGCTGTCGAAAGTACGAACAACCTCCAATCCCAAAAAATATTGTAGAGTGCCAAGATTGGTAATCCTAAATTCTCGATTAACCAAATCAATAAACTTCAGAATAAGATGTCCATCATTCCCGGTAAGAATAATGTTATCAACATAAACCAATAAATAGAGAAAAGAGTCACCCTGGGAGAAAACAAATAAGGAGGTATCAAAAGAACTACATATAAAACTCAGACCAATAAAAAAGGAACTGAAATGCCGAAACCAAGCGCGAGGAGCTTGCATGAAACCATAAATAGCCTTGCGTAGACGACAAAACATAATTAGGATGCATAGGGTCTTTGCATCCAGCATGCTGCTCCATGTAAACCGAAGAATTAAGAATGCCATTTAAAAAAGCATTCTTCACATCAAGCTATCGCAATGGCCAATTGCAATGAACAACAATAGATAAAAAAATTACGAATAATAGATGCCTTCACCACTGGACTAAAAGTATGGTCATATTCAAATCTAGGCAATTGCGAAAAACCTTAAGCAACTAACTTTGCTTTGTCCCGGTCAAGTGAGCCATCAGATTTATACTTCAACCGGTAAACCTATTTTGAACCAACAACATTGGCATTGGAAGGACAAGGAACCAACTTCCACGTCTATTGAGTGTGTAAGGTATCCATTTCAGAGTCCATATCAGCAACCCATTTAGGATCCTTGACAACCGAGCAATGACTCTGAGGCTCGGTCTTAGAAAAAAAAGCACTTAATAAACCTGAAATATCATAATCAGAAAAATCCTTGTGTCGTAGAGAACCTGTGCGCAGACGAGTATTCATCGGATGTCGGGAAGAGGGACCCACAATTGGCAAAGGAGTGGATCCCGAGGATGGAAAAAATGCTAAGGCATTGGGAATGGAACCCAAGGAAAAGGTGGCGACCGAGCAGGCAGCGGCAATGGCAGCACTACGGAAGCAGGCACAACAGGTGCTGTCGGGGAAGACGCTGGCGGCTGGTTCACTACGATACACAGATTTTTCTGATTATGATCATTCTGATTTATTAAGTGCTTTGTTTTCTAAGACTGAGCCTCAGAGTCATCGCTCGACTGTCAAGGATCTTAAATGGGTTGCAGCTATGGACTCTGAAATGGATGCCTTATGCACTCAACAAAAATTTGTGTATCGTGACATATATATAAGTCATTCTATGCATGTATTTATCATTATCATTATTTATGTGCAAAATACTTTTAACTATATGGTAGAGTGTTAAAATATTTTATTTTTAAAGCAATTTTTTTTTTAAAAGATAAAACTTGTTCTCCCTTGGTATGCTTATAAAATAACCCAATTTTACATATAATCATAACACTTCCAACTATGTCCTATACATGTTTAGCATTCATATTTTTAAAACACCAAATATACAATCTTAAGGTGAGGTGGAAGAGATATATGGATAGAAATAATATATTTAATTTGTAAGAGACCACTAGCAGTCTCTACCATTGCCCTTGACCTTAGGGCTTTAGTAAAAAATAGTACTAAATTTACTAAAATCCACAATAATTATTGCGATCTCTTCGATTAACTTTTTTCACAAGTCTCCAAATATAACTCATACTCTTATTTAACTTTTCTTTTTAAATAAATGTCCGCGTTCAAATACTTCTCCCCCTGACCAAAATATTCCGATTTGGATAATTGTACTAAAAAGGTTACTTTGTGCTCCTTTAAAAAATATGATAGAGGTTAAGCCCAAGAAGGCCACTGGGCCGAAGGTGTGGCAGCCCAGTTAGGGGAATATTTAATACTCTAACTTAATTACCACATTCATCGTTAATTAAGGGAGATAATTGAGGTGAACGTTATTTAGGACATGGAGTGTAAATACAAGGTACGCATTTACTTATCATTCGTTCTGTCTTAATCATATTGGACTCTTGGACTAACTTATGCATCAGAGTGCTGACCCCTGGAACCTCAGGGACAGTTTGGTTGCAGTTTTTGGAGAAGAACCCAAGTCCATGAATCGGTCGGTGGTTGAAGACACACCAAGTGGCTCCATCTGTGGGGATGACTAAGCCGGATCGAGGGTTTTGAGAGTTTATGTCCACGGTTGTTCAAATGAGTGAAAGGTTGACGTTAATAGGTACATGGGCCCAATCTCCGCCAAGGTTAACATTGGAGAATCCAGGAGTAAAAGATGATGCCCGTGTCGAGGACGTCGAAATGGATAATATTCAAATGTTAGGAACAGAGTTGCGTGCCATGATGGGGGGAAAACCTCTGTGGCATTTGGTGAAAATCCCCTGGCGCCAATCCAAAACGATGTGTCGGGGCCCTCGAGGACGTTGGAAATGATGGGAGAGCAATTACAAGGAAACCCCAATTCCTTGCTCGAAAGGATAGCCGGCCCGATGGATGGAAGGTTTGCGGAGGTTTTGGGAGACTCGTATATGGAAGCCTATGGTTAACATGGACAAGGAAACCAGAATGACCAGAATGCGGGGAGGGCGACCCCAAATCAAGATGTGGAAGCAATCCAAAAAAGGATATGGAATTTGTTTGTAGATGATTCGTCATATTCAGGAGGAAGTGGAGCCAGGGTTGTGTTAACTACCCTCAAGGGAAGAGATTACCCTTATGCATTGAACTTTGCATTCAAAGCAACTAATAATGAGGCTGAGTATAAGACACTGATCACTGGATTGCGCCTCACAAAGGAGATGCAGGTGGAGGAACTGGAGGTTTTTAGTGTCTCAAATTGTGGTTCAGCAGGTGAATGGAGAATACGAGGCCATAGAGCATAACTTGCAGAGATACCTTGAGGTAGTAAAGAGCCAGTTAAAAATGTTCAAATCTTATACTTTAACGTAGGTTCTGAGAGAAAGCAATCATAAACCAGATAGTCTAAGTAAGCTCGCATCTTCGAACTTGGGAACCCAATCCCAGAAGCAACTACTCATGGAAACTTTGTGCAGACAAAGTTTTGAAGAACCTGTGGTGATGGCGGTTGAAGTGGAAGACTCCAGGATGACACCGTTCTTGGCATATCTTCGAGAGGGTGTCCTATCGAAAAATGAAGGGGATGCTAGAAAGATAAGGTTGAAAGCTCCAATGTATGTGTTGCAAGAAGAAGGGTTGTACAGAAGAGGCCATTTGCAGCCATTGCTTCGATGCGTTAACCCTCATGAGGTCGATTATCTTATAAGAGAAGTTCACGAAGGGGTATGTGGCAGCCATCAGGAAGCTAGGTCTATGGCGAGAAGGCTCATTCAAGCGGGATTTTACTGGCCGACAATGTTCGAGGATGCAAATTGGTGCATTCATGCTTTCCATCAGTGTTAGAGACATGCTCCTATAACACATGTTCCAAAGAAAGAGATGAGAAACATCTATAGTTCGTGGCCATTTGACAAGTGGGGGATTGAACTGGTGGGCCCTTTTCCAGAAGCACCAAGAAAATTCATATACTTAATAGTGGCTCTTTAATTATTTAACAAAATGGGTAGAGGCTGAGACCCTGACAAACATAAGAGGAAAAACAGTCATCTCCTTTTGCTCGAAGAACAGTGTGTGCTATTTTAGAATCCTAAGAACGATCATTACGGACAATGGAACATAGTTTGCTCAGGACCCCTTCAAGAAGTGGTGCGAGGAATACCAGATTAAGCAAAAAGTGACGTTAGTTTACCACTCCCTAGCCAATGGACAAGTGGAAGTGACCAACAGAACGATAGTAAATGGAACACAAGCATGCCTTGAGGGGGCGGATGGTAACTAGATATGGGAATTTCCCAATGTGTTGTGGGCATATCGGACAACTGAGTCTTCTAATACTAGAGAAATTCCTTATAGTCTAGTATATGGCTCGGAGGTAGTAATCCTCGCGGGAATAGGTGTTCCAAGCCCAAGGATGATGGCTGCTGCAGATGAGATAGTCAACCAGGAGAACCGATGTCTGGATCTGGACATGGTGGAAGAAAAAAAGGAGCTCTACATGAGGCTAAAGTCAAATAACGGGTCAGAATATACCATGACATAAGGGTAAAGAAGGTGTTGTTTTATTCGGGGGACTTGGTATTGAGGAAAAATGAGAAAAGTAGAAAGGAACCTGAAGGGAAGTAGCTGTAAATTGGGAAAGACCTTATAAGGTGATTGAGTCGCACTTGGGAGGAAGTTATGCTCTCAAACAGATAAACGTGGTTAGAGTGCCAATGAGGTGGAACATTACGAACCTGAGGAAATACTACCAACTATAGTGTTTGAGTGGTTTGTTCTAAAGCGGAACTCTAGTTGATGTTTGAGTGGTTTGCTCTAAAGCAGCACCCTAGTTGGTGTTCGAGTGGGTTGCTTTAAAGCGGCGCTCTAGATGACATTTCTAGTCACGACTGATGTTCGAGTGGTTTGCTCTAAAGTGTCACTCTAGTTGGTGTTCGAGCGGGTTGCTTTAAATCGGTGCTCTATATGATATTTCCAGCCAAGGCTGATGTACGAGTGGTTTGCTTTAAAGCGGCACTCTATCTAATATTCGAGTGGGTTGCTTTAAAGAGGTGCTCTAGATGATATTTCTAGCCAAGGCTGATGTACAAGTGGTTTGCTCTAAGCGACACTCTATCTAATATTCAAGCGGGTTTCTTTAAAGCGGCACTCTAGATGATGTTTTCAGCCAAGGCAGATGTACGAGTGGTTTTCTATAAAGCGGCACTCTAGCTAATATTCAAGCGATTTGCTCTTAAGCGGTGCTCTAGATGATATTTCCAGCTAGGCTGAGGTTCAGGTGGTATACTTTTAAGCGGCACTCGAAGGTTACTTTTGTAATCTTAGAATGATGAACTAGTAGACAAAATTGGCAGAATGTAGGTGGAAACACCAAATCTAGGTAAAATGCTCGTGTCTCTGAATTTTTTAATTTCCAATTACCAAACATGTTCATACTTTGCTCTGCCTAAGGAAGTTTTGCACGATGCCCATATTCGAGGGATAAAATATTGGAGACAAAGAAAATAGGTTATTTAGAGAAAACTGCCTATTTATTCAAACTTCATCAATTATTAGAAGTACAATATTGATACTAACAACTACATAACCTTATTCGTCTAAACGTATCTATCTAGTGGGAGGAAATTTTGCCTGGAACAATTCTTCTGTGGAGATAGGTTTTTTCCTAGCCCCTTCACTGTTTCCTCTATCTCTTCAAGCTTTTATACCATCTCCCTTCGAATGTTCTTCATTTGCTCTTCAATGGGATATTGGGAAGGATCAAGGGGAGCAACGGTCCTACACCACTTCTTCGTGCAAGGATTGAATGAACCCTTCGAGGAAGACTCAACGCTCTTGCGATGTTTTGAGAAAGATCCTTGGGTAACTTTGCTCAGAGGGACAAGATGCATGTTAACTCCTTTGGTGGAAGACTTTTGTAACTGAGGAGCAGAACAAAAACTTGAGGAAGTGAATCCTTTTACCTTCAGCTCTGCCAGCCAATCAAGAATAAGGTCAAAAGTCTTTTTCTGCCGAGGAGTTCCATTCTTATGAATGTTAACTTCATCCATCCAGTACCGAGCATATTTGATTAGAAATTTTGGAAGCTGATCATTGCTGATTAAGTATGAGGAAGAAATGCCGTGAGAAATCATTTGGGCATGGAGGCTTACTTCGTGTACAACAATTTTTTCTTCGAAATCAGCAATACTCTGCTCCAATTCTTTGGCCTATACCTTCCAGGCCTTGATCACTCCTGTGAGCCGTGTGTTCTCGGACAAAAGAGATTCTACCAAAGAGCTATCTTCAACTGAGGGGCTCCTTCGAGGGAATTGAAGAATGAGGATCCTCGCTGGCTACCTTCCAAGCGAGCAAGTCCTCTTCAAGGTTAGCCACTTTGCGCTGGGCAAACATATGTCTTTCAACAAGTAACTCTCTCTGGGATACCAGTCTACAAATTTTGCCCAAGAAACCAATTAGGCGCCCTTCCACTACTGGAAGCCTAGTCGCGGTGGCAATACGGGACTTCAGAGAACCAAACTTCAAATAGATGTGATGCATAAGCTCTTCTAGTTCTTTATCTGCAGAATCGCAACCCTTGACCACTTCTAAGGGATAGTTACCATTAAATTCTTTGCTCAGGAAATCCTTAAATAACCCCTTAAAAGTGGGATGGTCTTAAGATTTCCACAGCTTCATCTCAGCTTCGAGCTGGTGGAGCTTGTCCTTCAAGGACTCAACTCTTTTTGTGTGTCTCATTCAACTCTTTTTGGGAAATCGAAAGTGCCTTCTAACATCATTTTCAACGAATTATACTACAAAAATAAAACAAAGGAAAAATTAATAGGTAGTGGCAAAAGAAATATTTTTATTGATACTCAAAACAAAAAAAATAAATTGGGAGGCCCTAAATGGAAAAGTTACAATCAGGGATAAACCCTAGAGTCTTCTTCCTTTGAAGTGGAAGCAATCATTTCTTCCACTCGGACGGTGGTTGAATTTTTCTCTGGAGAGGCATTCGTAGCCTCTGGAATGGGGATCACTCGAATCCCCTCAGCAGTAAAGAGCTACCCGTTGGACTTAATGAAATCCATCAAGGCAAAATGAAGGTGGTCGTTCTTGATGGCCTCATCCCATTTCATGTCCAGAGTGGTTTCGAGCTTTGGGTTGACTAGGTCGTCCACCTGCTTAGCTAGATTTTCAGATAGAGAGGCAGACACTTGTGGCTTCAGAAATTCCTTGGCTAATTTGCTACAACCGATCTACTTGGCCACCCCCAGAAGATCCAGAAATAGTTGAAGTAGCTTAGGGCTATTCAAGAGCTTGTGTTTGAATGCTTCGAGCAGTTGAACTTGCGAGGCCGGATCCTCAGCAGCCTGAACCCTCTTTTTGAGGGCATCCTTCTCCAGCGTCCATTGACGCCTCTCGGCTCCAACACCTTACCTCTCCCCTTCTAGGATCCTTTTTTTTCTCCTCGAGCACCATATCCTTTTCCTTGAGAGCACTTTGCTGTTCCTCGAGGAATTTCTCCAACTTCAAAGTATCAGAATCCTATTCGCTGAGCTTCTCCCAGAGGGAACGACAGCTAGAGGAACAAGCAGAGTCGAAGGCTACCATCCTCTTAGTGGTTTCATGGAAAAATTGTGAGACCCAGCAAAATCGTTCAACTTAGATTGATGCTAGGAGAAAAATGCTAAATAATGTTTTTTTATAAAAAATGAAGGAAAACCTCAGGGTCAGAGTCAATCTGCAAAGAGTGATGCTCTATCCTGGATACGGGCACCGCATCATTCGAAGGGTGTGAAAACTGTTGATGGACTTTCTCACCATCATGTGCTCCTATCAATGGTCTTGGTCAGATGCTACTGATATTGTTGCTATTTGCCTTTGTTTTCTGGCGAACATTTTTGGTGTGAAGAGGTTGCTCATCACCAACGGTCGAAATAGGCCTTCCGCTGCCTACTATAAAAGTGGAGGCCTGGTTCGAGATTGGAGATACCTGATTCGGGGAAGTGGAGTCCTGATCCGAGGATGCAATGGTTCCCTTGGGAGGAGCCTGACCCTGCTTCGTGGGCTTGACAATTCCTTGGATCCGAGGAATGTGAGACCACAATGAAGGTGTCTGAGAGAAATGGATGATCTTTCTTCAGGGAGGTTATGTGGGGTATCTCTCGAAAGAGTTGAAAATCGACATCTGAAGCTATTCATTGGCTAGGAGGGATCAAGGCCAAAATTTTGGAAATAACAGTCTCAACTACTGGAACTAGGGGCTCCCTCCTACAGTCCCTTAGCTTTAACCTTTGATAGGTCCCTTTTTTTCTTCTTTTAAGAGGGTTTAGCCAGAGAAGATACCTGAGGCACTCTCGAGGATGCTTCCTCCCTCTCGAGGATTGTCCTCTCTCTCAAAGGAGGTGCGTTGTCCTCCTCCTCTATGGCTTCGAGAGGTGTCTCCCTGCAGACCAAAGATGTATTTGACTCTCTTTCTAATTTGAGCTCTGGATTCGGAGGCGGGTAGAAACCAATTTTTGCACTCCTAGGAACCTCCTTATGTAGGGCTTGCCCATACCTGGTGGCTAGTTCTCAACGGCATCTCGAGGAGGCATATCAGTTATGGGGAAAACCCTCTCTTCCCCAGGAGTGTTAGCAACCTGATCAGGTATGTCTTCTCCAGCATCTGAATCGTACCAGAGTTCTTCGGAATGAGTGCGTTCTGAGTCGCTAATAGCTCTCTCTGGCGTACTAACCCCTGTCCTACCTACCCTAATCTTACTGGAAAATTTATCGAAAATGAAACCCTCATCAGAGCGGGGCATGATTGTAAAGGGAGGGAACGAAAAGATTAGAATAAGAATAGGGATGAAGGAACTTACTTATTTTTTGGGGAAGATGATGAAAATTAGATCGCTTGAGAGAGAAGTACAAAAAGAATGCTTGTACGAAGATGCCTGCAAACAAGAAAGTGAATAAGGAAGAGCGGATAAGAGGTAATTATGGGGGTAGAAATGTCAGATAATTATTACTGCCTTGAAAATATAAAAAGTTATGGAAAGACGAAGTTGCTTTTTTGTCTTCTGACAACGCACTATTTGGGGAGCAGTGACACACGCGATTGTACAGCACGCACACACATTTTGGAATCCTAAACGACAGAGTTGATTAGAAAACCAGGTTCTTTCCCTCGAAAGCAAGAGCAATGAAGTGCAAGGTTCATTTCGAGTCTTCAAATTCCTCGAACTGTCCCATGCATTCGAGCCTTCATGACGTTCCAGCCTTCAGAGGTCGAGAACCTGCTTTTCTTGGGGCTCTTGATGGAGGTTAAGCCTAAGAAGACTATTGGGCCAAAGGTGTGGCAGCCCAGTTAGGAGACTATTTAATAATCTAACTTAATTACAACATTCGTGGGTAATTAAGAACGATAATTATGGAGAACGTTATTTAGAACATGGAGTATAAATACGAGGTACACATTTACTTATCGTTCATTTTGTCTTAATCATATTGGACATTTGGACTAATTTAGGTATAGGAGTGCTGGCCCCCCTAGGGACAGTTTGGTCGCAGGTTAGTTCGAGAAGATCTCAATCCCACGAATCGATCATGGTCGAAAACGCATCAAAATAAAAACAGGAGAAGCTGTGCTTGGAACTGATGCCGTTCATGAATGGTATTTCCCTAATAAATAAATTAAAAAAAAATAAATGAAATGGTTTTGACAAAAGAGTTGACTTTTGGGAAGCGCGTGCGTGTGCGTGTGCGTGTGCGTGTGCATGTGCGTGTGCGTGTGCGTGTGCGTGTGCGTGTGCGTGTGTTGTGGTACCAGCGGGACGTTTCCTCGGAAAAGGTTGTTTATTTTCTTTGTACATTGAGTTTCGTAATTTTATTTTCTTCGAATTTACTTGAAGAATCAATAAATAAGATAATAAGAAAGAAATCTGAGCAATTTACAATATTCGGTAGGAAAAGCGAGATCATAAAAACCCCGGCCCCATTTTTCGTTGGCATTCGACAATTAAACCTTAAACAAGAACGAAAAATGGAAATTTCAATAAGCACGATATTCTCGTGGAATTCTTAGTCATCTAATGAGAGTCCTACTGAATTTTAATTTGTCCGTATGTTCTATTAGTAAGAAAATAGAAACATTTACCTATAGGAGAAATGTTATACATGGTAGTTTTTTATACAGAATTATGATTCTTTTTAAGTTAGATTATAGATGGTAATTTTCTTATAACCTTTAGAATTAAGCAAAGTCTTGGGAAATAAGGTCCTTCCATAGGTTTATGAAAATACGGGGTTTAATTAGAATAATAAAAGGTAAAAAGTCTAAGTTGCAATATTAAAAATTTATCATATGCAACGTGTAGTAGTAATAAAGTTTATAACCGATTCATGCAACCCAAAAATTTTATATTCATTTCTTCTAATTTACACTATAAACCTTGGTTTTTGCATGACTTATGGAAAGACCGTCTTTCAATAGACAGACTCTTAAAATTATATTACTTAATATTTTAGCCCTGCATATTGTAATCATTATCAATGATGAAATATGCACCATTGATTAACCCAATTATATTTTATTATCTATATTCTAGATGACAATGC
Organism: Rubia yunnanensis; assembly: GCA_037428765.1. Taxonomy (NCBI): domain Eukaryota; kingdom Viridiplantae; phylum Streptophyta; class Magnoliopsida; order Gentianales; family Rubiaceae; genus Rubia; species Rubia yunnanensis. The sequence goes on from CM075067.1 coordinate 74,839,422, forward strand.
ATGTACAATCGCATTCGGGGATACATGCCGCATTGTATTTTCACCAGTATAAAATGTTTGATGTTTACCGGATAGTTACATCCTATAAAAAGTAGGATATGTATTATTATATTTTAGACTAAATTTTTTTTGGTCTATTACATATTTTGCAATACGTTCTTTTGGTCCCCGAGGCCAATACCGCATTTGTTTAGCAATTAGCATTCTGAAATTGATTTGTTCGCTCCACAGAGTTGGTTTTCAGGTAAAGTTAACAGCAAAATTGGTCAAAATACGTAAAATAATAATTATACCCCTAAGTTTAAAAAAATCAAAAAAAGAAAAGAAAACCATACCCTCTTCTCCGTTGGCGGTGAAGTCGGCGGCGCTGCCGTGGAAGTGCCCCATCTTCTTCTCCACCCATCCCGCCATCCTCTTCTCCATCGCCGATTGTCTCTGTACCAAATTCACCAGCTACATCGATCTCCCAGCCTTCTGGGTTCTCGAAGCGGTCAGGAATTGGACAGGGAGAGGTTCCAATGTGTGTGATTACAGAGGTGTGTCGACTCCGTAAATTAGTTTGGCTGCGTGCCATCTCCGGCGAATGCTTCTTGGCGGGTTTTTTCCGGGGTCAATCTAAATGAGGCTAATATCACCAGAGATTGGGAGGCTGAGGCAGGGGCGAAGATAGGGGGGCTCCAGCCCCCACCGGCAATATTTTTAGGGATATTAATTTTTGAAAATTTCCCTTCAGCCCCTTACTCTCCTTAGCCGAATGAGGTAGTAGAAAGGTGAAACCAGACGGTGGTCGAGATGGCTTGGTGCCTCATAAAGTCAATGGCAATGCCCGAAACATTTTGGGGCGAAACAGTGAAAACTACAGTTTATCTAATCAATCGCTCGCCGACACGGAGGCTGCATGGCATGACACCATATGAGGCATGACACAGGAAGAAGCTAAGTGTTCACCACCTAAAAACATTTGGGTGTGTCATGCATATGAAGAAGCTTGGCCCGAGATTGACAAACTGGCGGACCGATCAGTTTAAGGGGTCTTCACCGGTTATAAGAAAGGTGCTAAGGCATATCGAATCTACAATTCGATTGGAAGGCACATGTACGTGACAAGGGCTGTCGTGTTCGAGAAACGTCGGGCATGGAAATAAGGAGCTTCTAGCGAGACAATAGCAACAGAAGGAGAGACATGTTCACTGTTGTATACTTTACAAGTGAACACATTATTCCCGCACCCGAGCAAGTTGCGCCAGAAGTCAAACCACAGAGCCTACTCCATTAAAGACATTGTGGGAAAGACCTCCTACACACGACGACAACATCGACACTACATAGAGATCATTCGACTATTGCTTAATGGAGACCGTTAAACTCCGGTGGCAATAATGGAGACCGTTTGACTATTTCTTACACTCTCTGCACATGAAAGGTGGGAAGTGCACCACATGGACGTGACATCAGCATTCTTAAATAGAGATATTTTTAAGGATGTTTATGTGAAGCAACCACCTAGTTTCGTTGATAGTACCAATGATGGAAAGGTGCTGAAACTAAATAAAGCATTGTACAGGCTTCGACAAGCTCCACAGGCTTGGACTCCAAACTGGACGCGTCTCTTGTTTCTCTTGGATTTACAATGTGTCAACTTGAACATGCAGTATATCAAAGAGGTAACACACGCTATTTCCTTCTTGTTGGCGTTTACGTAAATGATTTGATTATCACGGCGATGAATGTTCAAGACATTTTTTAGTTCAAGGGAGAAATGCAGAAAGTTTTCAAGATGAGTGATCTAGGCCTTCTTAGTTACTTTCTTGGGATCAAGGTGCATCAAAACAATGGTGAGATCACGAAGTGCCAAGGTGCATATATTGGAAAAATCTTGGAGTTAGCTGGCATGAACGAGTGCAACCCGTGTCACACACCGATGGAGAATCGACTCCGGTTAAGCAAACAAGATGGAAGCGCCATTGTGGATGCAACCATGCACAAGAAGGTGATTGGTAGTCTTCGTTACCTTGTAAACACACGGCCAGACTTAGCTCATTCAGTAGGCGTCACAAGTTGATACATGGAAGCTCCAAGTACTTAACATTGGGCTGTAATTAAACAAATACTTAGGTACGTTCAAGGTACTCTAAGGTATAAATGCTGCTACAAGTTAGGTGGAGGCGATGTTAAACTAGTTGGCTACATCGATAGTGACTTCTCCGGCGACATAGATGACTGGAAAAACACTTCTAGGATTGCTTTCTTCCTTGGGAACATTATGGTTTCGCGGACTTCACAAAAGCAAAGGATTGTTGCTTTGTCTTCTTGCGAAGCGGAGTATGTGGCAGCGGTCATTGCAACATGTCAAGGCGTCTGGCTCGGTCGACTCATTGTCAAACTAGTTGGGCATGAAGAACTTGGTTTCAAACTTTTGATAGATAACAAATTGGCTATTTCTCTTACTCAGAATCCAGTGCACCATAGTAGGAGCAAGCACATTGATACCAAATTTCACTACATTCGGGAATGCATTGAAACCGGGAGGATGGTTGTCGATCATGTTGGGATTGATGGACAATTAGCTGATATCCTAACAAAGGCGTTGGGATGGATAAAGTTCGTCGAAATGAGACAGAAGCTTGGGATCATTCATGTTCGTAATGAAGAAGAAGTTTAAGGGAGTGATTTGTTGGATAATCTCCGTTGGTATGCCTTGAATACCGTAATAGCCGCTTCTGCGACCCTGGCCTGGGGGTCCGGGGGGCGGCAGACGCCCCCGGCTAAATGGAGGTCTCGCTACCCGGTTAGCGAGTTGGGGGGTCCAGGGGGGCGGAGCGCACCCTGGCCTGGGGGTCCGGGGGGGCGGATACGCCCCCGGTCCGACGGTATAGCTTGTCTCTTCATTGGACTGCTATTGATTTGGGCCGAATTGCATTTTGGCCCAGTTTGTTAGGATTTAGTGGAGACAACATATAAAGTGTCTCTCTCCTCTCTATAAACACTAATTCTGTTCTTCACTTAGATAGGTAGAAATCTGGCCAATTTCTTGGCATCTGTAACTTGCTACCTACTATAGTGAATCCGTCTCCCGTGGATGTAGCCAAAATTGGTGAACCACGTAAATCCTGTGTCTTGTTATTTTCGTTCATATTTTCTGTTCTTTCTCCATTCCGTACAACAAACTGGTATGAGAGTGGTTTTTTTCCGATGAGATCCGTAGTGGGTGTATCGGATTTTGGGCTCATCAGATCGGGGCTGATCGGGGAGAAAGATGTCTGGGTTGAACGTGAAGATCGACAAGTTTACTGGGAGAAACAGTTTCAGTTTATGGCAGATCAAGATGCGAGCTTTGCTGAAACAGCAAAGTTTGTGGGCTCCGCTGACGAAGGATTTCGAGCAGTTCTAGCAATGTGGCGGGTCTGGAAGAAAAGGCACACTCGACGATTATGCTGTGTCTCGCGGACGAAATCATCACTGAGGTCTCAGATCAGGAGACTGCTGCACAGCTGTGGCTGAAGTTGGAGAGTTTGTATATGATGAAATCTCTAACCAACAAGCTGCTTCTAAAACAACGCCTCTTCGGTCTCCGAATGCAGGAAGGTACGCAACTCAGAGACCATCTAGAGCAATTGAATACTTTGTTATTAGAATTGCGAAATATAGATGTGAAAATTGAAGATGAAGATGCTGCTTTGATTTTGCTAGTGTCTTTACCGCTTTCGTATGAGAATTTTGTTCAGTCATTTATTGTTGGTAAAGATTCCGTGTCTTTGGAGGAAGTTAGATCCTCTCTCCATAGCAGAGAGTTGCGACATAAGGCAAACAGTACAGGTACAGAAAGTCAGGCCTCTGGCTTGTTTGCTAGTGGCAGAAACACAAAGGGCAAGGGAACCGGCAGTAAGAAGAAGGGCAAGAAGTCATCTTCAAAGGGCCCTAAGGCCAATGATGTTTGTAACTACTGTAAGGAGAAGGGGCTTTGGAAAAAGGAGTGTCCGAAGAAGGCTAGTAAATCTAGGAGTACATCTGGTACTGCTGCTGTGGCAGAAGGGGATTTCAGTTCTGAAGATGATTTTGCTCTAGCTGCTACTGGGCAAAATAATCATCCTAATGCGTGGTTTCTTGATTCTGGGGCATTTTACTATATATGCCCAAAGAGAGATTATTTCTCAACTTTTGAGCAAGCTGAGGGCATCATTACTACGGCAAATGGTGTTGCGTGCAAGGTAGTTGGGATTGGTTCAATCAAGATCAGGACGCATGATGGTAGTTTCTGTACTTTGAACGATGCCAGGCATGTTCCATTGATGACAAAGAATTTGAATTCTCTTCCTACGTTGGATAGAAAAGGTTTCGTCTACTCAGGGAGTGATGAAGTTCTGTGTGTCTGCAGAGGTTCTAGGCTGGTTCTGAAAGGTGTTCTGCATGGTACTTTGTATTTTCTACAAGGTTCCACGGTTATGGATTATGTTAATGTTGCATCTTCGGAGGTTCACCAGGATGATATGACTAAGTTATGGCATATGGGGCTTGGTCACATGGGTGAAAGAGGGATGCAGATTCTGTCGAAGAATGATCTTCTTGGTGGCCACAAGGTCAAGAGCTTGGACTTCTGTGAGCATTGTGTTTTTGGGAAGCATCACCACAGCAAGTTTCCTAAAGCGATTCATAGAACAAAGGGCACATTGGATTACATCTATTCTGATTGTTGGGGACCTTCCCGAGTTGAGTCACTGGGAGGTCACAGCTACTTTGTTTCTCTGATTGATGATTACTCAAGGATGACTTGGGTTATAATGATGAAACATAAGAGTGAAGCTTTCTCGAAGTTCAAGGACTGGAAAGCTTTGGTGGAAAATTAGACCGGGAAGAAGATCAAGAGGCTTCGAACTGATAATGGGCTGGAATTCTACTCATCTGAGTTTGATCAGTTTTGTAGGGATGAAGGGATTGCCCATCATTATACAGTCAGGAATACGCCACAGCAGAATGGCGTAGCTAAGCGGATGTATCAGACATTGCTGGCGAGAGCGAGGTGCATGCTCTCTAATGCTGGTTTAGATCTATGGTGAAGCCCACAGTTGTGCCAGAAACTAGTGGAGTTGATAAACAGGTGGAGCTTGATGTCACTCAAGGTGAAAATAGATTGGAACAATTTGAGGTGGATCAAGAGCCACAGACAGAATCTGAGATACCGGAATCTCCACCACCAGATCCTCAACCATCAGGAGCTACAGTCCGCAGTTTAGCTCGGGACCGACCCAGGAGGGTTGGAATTGGGGCGCCCAAGAGATATGGGTTTGAGGATATGGTGGGTTATGCACTACAGGTTGCTGAGGAGGCGGATACTCATGAGCCATCCACCTACATAGAAGCTGTTTCAGGTACTGATGCTGACAAATGGTTTGTAGCAATGGGAGATGAGATGGAGTCCCTCCAGAAGAATCAGACATGGGATTTGGTTCAACAGCCTCAAGGGAGAAAGGTTATCACTTGCAAATGGGTTTTCAAGAAAAAGGAAGAGATATCACCTACAGAGGGAGTCAAGTACAAGGCTAGAGTTGTTGCTAGAGGTTTCAGTCAGAGAGAGGGAGTAGATTACAATGAGATTTTCTCACCAGTGGTCAGACACACTTCCATCAGGGTGTTGCTAGTTATAGTGACACATCAGGATTTGGAGCTTGAACAACTTGATGTGAAGACCCCTTTTCTACATGGAGAGTTGGAGGAAGAGATATACATGACTCAGCCAGATGGTTTCCAAGTTCCTGGCAAGGAAAAATATGTTCGCAAGTTGAAGAAGTCCTTATATGGGCTTAAGCAGTCTCCGAGGCAGTGGTACAAGAGATTTGACAGCTACATGCTTGAGTTGGGCTACACAAGGAGTTCATATGATTGTTGTATCTACTACAGCAAGTTGAGAGATGAGTCATTCATTTATCTGGTGCTTTATGTAGATGACATGTTGATAGCCTCAAAGAGTAAGCATGAGGTTCAGAAGTTGAAAGGACTTCTTAGTGCTGAGTTTGAGATGAAGGATCTGGGTGCAGCTCGGAAGATACTAGAAATGGAGATTCTTAGGGATCGAAGTCAGCGGAAGCTTTTCTTGTCACAGAAAGGCTACATTCAGAAAGTGTTGGCTAGGTTTGGCATGTCTACAGCGAAGCCTATAGACACTCCTAGTGCTGCAAATATCCATCTCACCACCATGTTTGCTCCTCAGTCAGACGAGGATAAGGAGTATATGTCTCGGGTTCCTTATGCCAGCGCGGTGGGGAATTTGATGTATATGGTTTGCACGAGGCCAGATTTAGCACAGGCAGTCAGTGTTGTGAGCAGGTTCATGGGGCAACCGGGAAAGGAACATTGGCAAGCTGTGAAGAGGATTTTCAAGTATCTTATAGGTACGTCTGATGTGGGTCTCATTTATGGAGGTGATACCGAGTGCTTAGTTATAGGCTACTCTGATTCTGATTATGCTGGTGATGTTGACATGAGGAGATCGATGGCTGGTTATGTATGCACCTTGGGAGGTTCTGTGGTTAGCTGGAAGACGACTTTGCAACCTACAGTGACGTTGTCTACTACGGAAGCAGAGTACATGGCTCTGACAGAGGCTGCAAAGGAGGGAATATGGCTGAAAGGGCTAGTTAGTGATCTTGGTCTACATCATGATCAGGCTACTGTGTACTGTGACAGCTTGAGTGCAATCTGCCTAGCCAAGGATCAGGTCCATCATGAGAGGACCAAGCATATTGATGTCAGATATCATTTCTTGAGGAGTGAGAGGAGAATCAGGGTGAAGAAAGTGGGAACTGCTGATAACCCCGCTGATATGTTCACCAAACCTGTTCCACATAGCAAGTTTCAACATTGTTTGGACTTGCTGAACATCAGAGCTGATTAGGTGCTCTATAGGCAGTCCCGGGAGCGGAGGGCGAAGTCTACTCATCTGGCACTGTAATGGTGCATCTGGAGTTTTCTACTTTGAGGATTCAAGTCAAGGTGGAGATTTATTGGTATGCCTTGAATACTGTAATAGCCGCTTCTGTGACCCTGGCCTGGGGGTCCGGGGGGCGGCAGACCCCCCCTGCTAAATGGGGGTCTCGCTGCCCGGTCAGGGAGTCGGGGGGTCCAGGGAGGCGGAGCGCACCCTGGCCTGGGGGTCCGGGGGGGCGGATACGCCCCCGGTCCGACGGTATAGCTTGTCTCTTCATTGGACTGCTGTTAATTTGGGCCGAATTATATTTTGGCCCAGTTTGTTAGGGTTTAGTGGTGACAGCATATAAAGTGTCTCTCTCCTCTCTGTAAACACTAATTCTGTTATGCATTTAGATAGGTAGAAATCTGGCCAATTTCTTGGCGTCTGTAACTTGCTACCTACTATAGTGAATCCGTCTCCCGTGGATGTAGCCAAAATTGGTGAACCACGTAAATCCTGTGTCTTGTTATTTTCGTTCATATTTTCTGTTCTTTCTCCATTCCACACAACAATCTCCTTGTTCTCGTTTATTGCAGCATTACTACAGTATTTGTTCGTTTTGCATTGTCTATTTTTTTGTAAACTTTTGAATGGTTTCAACTTTAGTTGTTTAGCATCATTGGTTTAGTTATTGCTTGTTGAAAAAGTCTTTAAGTTGTTAGGATAGTTGCATGAATATAGGATTCATGTTGCATGGTTGTTGCATGATAGTAGGATTCACGTTGCATGGTTGTAGCTCTTTTAGTTGCTCTTTCCGTTTTAAATATTTAGCAAATGAAGGAAATCCGTACAGCACCAAAAACTCTTGTTTTTTGTTTGTTCTCTTTTTGAAACAAGTTCTGCTTTCACTTTGTTTCTCTTCTCTTTGTTTATGCTACAACAAGGTCACCATCACATTCATCACATTCCGGTTCAGGTCTAGGAGATTTTTCAGGCTCCGAGAGCTTCTTCAGGCTCCGAGAGCTTCTTCTTATGCTTAGTTCCTAGACCTGATTCTCTCCGATGAGTTAGTTGCTTCGGCTCCAGTCAAGGTTGGCGGTGCTTCTTACTTACTTTTACCGGAGAAGGATTTCGACTTGGACCTTTGGACTTCATGGGAAATTTTTGAACCATGACAGCGACTGAGGGTACACGGCGGCGTCTGGCTGAAGTTGGTGGTTCGCGGCTGAAGTTCACAGTAGTTCTGGTGGGTACGCACGGCTGCTCACAAGTTACTGTTAGTTTCAGAAAATTCGAAAGCAGAAAAACAGAGACAAAGGCCGAGAGGATTTTGGTGCAGAAAACTGTCTTACTGCTTTTCTCATTCACGCCTTCCTGATATACACAAACTTTGCAACGTTATTCCTGAAAAATCTAACTACCTAACGTGCACATTCTCACGTTCACAAAACAAAGTCAGAGAAAACAACTAACTTCCTACGGAGCGAGACTTGCATCTTTATTTAGCTAAAAATAGTTTAAACTAAGTAAGGAAAAAAACAAATGACTAGATTATCTCACAAATCACCCCCTTAATCTTGTCATCACTTTATTTCTGCGACTCTGATTCTGCCCCTAAGTTCCTGAAACCGAACTCGTCCGAGAGGCTTTGTCAGAATATCGGCGAGCTGAGCTTCTGTGTTGATGTAGTCAATTTCAAGATCACCCTGCTCCACATAATTTCTAATCAAATGGTAACGTGTATCAATGTGTTTACTTCGATCGTGAAACACGGGATTTTGGATAAGATTGATTGCCGATTTGTTGTCCACCAGTAACGTTGGTGCTTGTGGTTGTTCACCTTGCATTTCTCCAAGCAATCTACTAAGCCAAACACCTTGGCAAGCGGCAGTGGCAGCTGCAATATACTCTGATTCACACGAAGAGATTGCCACCACCCGTTGTTTCTGTGATTGCCAACTCACCGGAGATTGGCCGAGGAAGAAAAACAATCCCGTCGTGCTCTTCCTGTCGTTGATGTCTCCAGCCAAATTAGCATCACTATAACCTGTCAAAAATAAAGGTCCAACACCTTTTCCATACGAAACTCCAAAATCTAGAGTTCCCGCCACATAGCGTAGAATATGTTTCACCGCTGCCAAGTGCTCAACTTTTGGCTCCTCCATAAATCGGCTAACATAGCCAACTACAAAAGTAATGTCCGGCCGAGTGTGAACTAAGTTCCTGAGGCTTCCCACCAAGATGCGGTAATACGTGGCATCCACCGGTCTCCCGTCTCCGGTCTTGCTTAGTTTGAGCCGTGCCTCCATTGGTGCCGCGCATGGATTGCACTCTTCCAGTCCAGCCTTTTGTAAAAGCTTCCTCGCATAAAATGATTGGCAAAGAGTGACCAAACCCTTTCGTTGTTGTACTTGGATGCCGAGGTAGTAACTTAGTTCGCCGAGATCGCTCATCTCAAAGAGATTGGTTATCTCCTTCTTGAACTTCGTCAGTTCTTCGATTGAAGTTCCGGTGATGATCAAGTCATCGACGTAAACCCCAACTAGAAGTTGCTCCTGCCCGTTGCTCCGGCGATAAACCGCGTGCTCGGCTTCACATCGCATAAACTCCAAGTCGCGGAGACTTTTGTCAAGTTTGGCATTCCAATCCCTCGGAGCTTGGCGTAGTCCGTAGAGAGCCTTCTGAAGCCGGAGAACCTTGCCTTCGTTGCCTTGAATTTCAAAACCCAGCGGTTGCTTGACGTAGACCTCCTCGATCAGATTACCGTTGAGGAACGCGATCTTGACGCCCATGTGGTGGACCGGCCAACCATGGTGAGCCGCGAGCACGATCAGCACTCGCACGGTTTCCATCCTTGAGACCGGAGCAAACACTTCTTCATAGTCCACCCCCTGCCGCCGCACATATCCCTTTGCCACCAAGCGTGCCTTTCGTTTCACCATCTCCCCATTCGCGTCCTTTTTGAGCTTGAACACCCACTTGAGTCCGATTGTGCAGTGTCCCGGTGGTAGAGAGGTGAGGCGCCAAGTCTGGTTTGCTTCGATGCTTGCAAGTTCCTCCATCATCGCAGCTCTCCACCCTTCATCCTTCTCGGCTTCACCAAGGGACGCCGGTTCGTCGGCGATGAGGAGACACTGTTCGTCATCTTTTGCTTCAATAGGGACAGTTGCATCGTACAGACTGTCTAGCGTGCGGTATCGGTGAGGTGCCTCCTCGCCCGGAGATGGTTCTGACGCACCGGTCGGTGGGGACACAAACTCCACCGTCGTCGGTGGAGGTGCAACCGAAGTAGTTGGAGTAACTGGTGAGGGCACGTCTCCGGCTTCGTTTTCGATGGAGATTCTAGCGTTTGAAGACGATGCTCTCTCTGCGTGCGTCGTGCTCCAGTTCAAGTCTGTACCTGCAACGGGAGAAACGAACCACTCAACGGAGAAAGTTTCTCCACAATGATCACGTCTTTGCTCACTCCCTGGAAGAGTCCAGTCCCATGCTGCATCCTCGTCGAAGACGACGTCACGAGAGACTCTGACTCACTCCGTGGCTGGATCATATACCCGGTATGCTACAGTGCTTGGCTCATAACCGAACAACACCATCGGCGTGCTCCTGTCCTCCAACTTCTTCAAACTTGGATGCACCATCTTCACATGCGCCACGCACCCGAACACTCTGAGATGTTGCACACTCGGCTGACTCCCGTGCCAAGCTTCATATGGGGTCTTCCCAACCATGCTCTTCATCATCCCACGGTTTAGTAGGTAAACCGCGGTCGTTACGGCTTCCCCCCAGAACCTGACTAGCATTCCCTTCGCCTTCAACATACACCGCGCCGTCCCAACAATGGTTTGGTTGTGACGTTCAACCACTCCATTTTGTTGCGGTGTGTAAGGCGCCGTCAGCTGCCGTTGCACACCTCGTTCGGCAAAATACTCACCAAGCTGCTGAGAAGTGAACTCCCCGCCATTGTCAGTGCACATCATCTTCAGTTTGCAGCCGCTTTGAAGTTCGGCCGCTAGCACAAACTTCTTGATAGCCTCGACTGCTTGGTCTTTCGTGGCTAGCAGATAAACCCACATGTACCGACTAAAATCATCCACTAAAAGCAAAAAATAGCGTTTACCTCCAGGGGTTGGTGGATCAATCGGTCCACACAAATCGGCATGGACGAGATCGAGACGCTCCTGTGCGTGGTTCTAGGCTTGGCGTGGAAATGAGGTGCGTTTCTGCTTCCCGGCCAAGCAAGCATCGCACAGCCAATCAGCGTCCCCAATCTCTGGAAGACCGTGCACCATTCCTTCTCGTGCGAGACGGTGGAGGGCCTCGAAGTGCAAGTGCCCGTAATGAGCGTGCCATCGCCAGCCATTCTCGGTCCCGTGCACGGCTAGGCAAACGGGCCGCGCTGGATTGAGGCATATCGGGTAGAGGTACCCGCGGCTCCTGGGCACTCATGCGATCAGTCACCTGTTTTGATCACGAAGCTGGAGCCAACCGTCCTGGATGTGAATGTCGTATCCGGTCTCGTCAAGTTGTCCGAGAGAGATGATGCTACTATGAAGTCGCGGTATGTAATAGACCTCGGTTAGAAGCAAATGCTCACCATTTCGGCACGAGAACAGAATCTTCCCGAGCCCTTCAATCTCCATAGAGGTGTCGTCTCCGAGTTTAACTGAGCCCTGCACATTGGTGTCTAGCTCGGAAAAGATCTCCCGTCTCCCACACATATGCACGCTGGCTCCCGAGTCCAAGAACCAGGTTGTGTCGCACTGGCCTGCCTGTTTCGTCGCCTTGGCCTGGGGGTTCATCTCATTGAGCAGTACGTGCTCCTCGGTCTCAGCCGCCACACTTTCGAGCGTGAGAGAGTGAAGCCTCGCGACCAGTAGCGCCGTCTCCTCCTCTTGATCCTTCACAAGGTTAGCCAATTCTTTACGTGCACGCCGCGGTTCGGGACAATCCCTCGAGATATGCCCTGCGAACTTGTTGCAATTATAGCACTTGATCCCCGTCATGTCGCGGTCGTCGTTGGAGGCGCGCTGGCTGCCTTCCCGTGCGGGGCTCGGTTTCTTCCCCTTTCGGAGATACTTGCCCTTTGTTCCATTCCCGAGGCCAGATCCAGACGCTTGGTCGCACTGCTTTCCTCGAGCAATCCACTCCTGTTCCGTGAGTAGGATCTGCCCGCTCGCGCCGCTCGTGACGTTGTTGCCACAGCGCTCAGAGGCTGACCGAAGGCGTCCGATCAGCTCTTCGACGGACATCCCATTCAGATCGAGTAGCGTCTCGATCGAGCAAGCTATCTACGCATACTGGCTCGAGACCTCTCGGAGGAATTTCTGCACGACCTTGATCTCCTCGACACCGTCACCTAAGGACCGGAGGTTGTTGACGATCCCTGTGATGCGCAGCCCAAACACATCGAGGGTTTCTCCGTCCTTGAAAGAGATTTGCTCGAACTCCTTGCGCAGCCGTTGTGCCGTTGAATCCCTGACTCGATCGACTCCAACGCGCATGAGCCGAATAGCTTCCCAAGCTTCGTGGGCTGTGTTTTTGACAGTGAGAGCCGGCACCATCTCTGGCGGCACGGCTCGGATCAAAGCTGACAGTGCAGCCATTTCCTCTCGCTCGCCCGGCTCGTCAGCGCCGGAAACCGCCTCCCAGAGGCCTTGCGCCCGCAGATTGATTTTCATCACAAGAGCCCACTCGATGTAGTTCGTCGCCGTCAGAGTGGGGTAGACGATGTTGCTGCCGAGGCGCTCCTGCATAATGCGTTCGCGAATGACGATCTCGTTGCCGTTCCTCCGATTGACACTTCGTCCCCTGCTCCGTGCCCCTGCCTGCCTTGTTGGAGAGTTGCTGGTGTCACCGTTGCCGTCGGACATGGTTGCCAAGATTGTTATATGGCTCTGATACCAGATGTTAGTTTCAGAAAATTCGAAAGCAGAAAAACAGAGACAAAGGCCGAGAGGATTTTGGTGCAGAAAACTGTCTTACTGCTTTTCTCATTCATGCCTTCCTTATATACACAAACTTTGCAACGTTATTCCTGAAAAATCTAACTACCTAACGTGCACATTCTCACGTTCACAAAACAAAGTCAGAGAAAACAACTAACTTCCTACGGATGCGAGACTTGCATCTTTATTTAGCTAAAAATAGTTTAAACTAAGTAAGGAAAAAAAACAAATGACTAGATTATCTCACAGTTACAAGCTGCCGACGAATGATGCGGGCGGGGCTCGTCGGATTGACGAATTCAAGCGCCGGTGGGATGTTTCACAATTGAAGCGGAGGACGTCTCAGTCTGGTGTATCCGGCTGCTCGTGAGGTGGTGGCACGACTTCTCGAACTGCTGGGCTCGCCAGTGCTCCTTTGGCGCCTGGTTGCTCGGCTTAGCTCGCCGGTGGGAGGAGGGGATCTGCGTTTGGTAGTTTGGAAAACGGCGAAGAATGATGAAGGAAGGAGGTACGTCGGACAGTGGAGTATGTGGCTGAAGGTGACGAATGGGGAACGGTGGGGGTGCTTAGTTCTGTCCTCGTTCTGGCGAACAACAATGGTCGAAACCCTAAAAGAAAAACTAAAAGAAAATTAAAAGGAAGGAAAGGAAAATTAAATAAAAACAGGTAAAGTCTTGGAAAGATTTTCTTTCTATGGAAAGACGGTGTTTAATTAAAGTGATAAAAAGTAAAATATTTTATTTATAATATCAAAAATTTATTGTGCAACGTTTAGTAGTTATAAGTTTTATCTTCATTTCTTTCAATTTTTAATTTAAATCTTGGTCTTTCTATGACTTATGGAAATACCGTCTCTCAAGAGACGGACTCATAAAAACAAAGGAAAAAGAAAATATTTTAAAATTAGAAAATTTTAATTGAAAATATTTTTAAATTAGTTGAATTAATAAAATACCTCTGGCTATATCGAAAAACCATTCCGTTTGCCTGAAAACCACCTCAGGGAACCAAACAAATCAATTTCAGTATTTTAATTACTGAACAAATGCGGTATTGCTCTTGGAGACTAAAAGAAGGAGACTAAAAGAAAGTATTTCAGAATATGTGAGGGACAAAAAAAATAATAATTTAGTTTACATTTTAAATTTAGATTATAGTATAAGAGCGCTACTTGGTAGATGATTCTTATTCAACTATGAATTATGATGGCTAGCTATGGGATACCAAATTTTACCGGCCGGCTGAAATTGCACATGTAAACTTACCTACACAACTCAATGTAAATAAGTGTTCCATTGATGCCTTTTACAATCATTTTTCTATATAAAAAACCACTTAATATGAATTAGAAATAGATATATTGCATACAACTCCCTCTTACATTCTTTTCTTCATTTTTTCCCCATCCATCAACCCTATAGGTTTTCACTGTCGTCATCATGGGGGCTTGAACCTCGACTAGGTCCGTCAAACGGGTTGGATTACCCGTTGGATAACCGTTACCCATATACTAATTTCATTTATTGGATACGATTTATTGGATAATGACCCATTGGGTTAATGGATATAATTGGTTTGTAGTTATTGGGTTTAGTTGGATTGGATAATTGGTTATCCGTTGGATAATTTTGGGTGGGTCGAGTTGGGTTGGATAATGGGTGACCCGTGGATAATTTCATATCATAAGATAACAAAATTTTCACAAATTTGATTACGAATAATTTAATTTTTCCCTAAAACATATAATCAACTTAGAAACGATCAAATTCTCGATTCATTATATTTGTCGATTTCGGTTCATGTTTTAGTCAATTTTAATTTAAACCAATTAAAATTTGATAAATGATCTTGACGAAAGAAGTAGAAGTAGTATTTAAGAAACTTTTACTAAATTTGAAAATTTTTGAAATATGAAGATTTTTAAAAATATTTTCTTTTATTGAACATAAGAAAATAATAAATGAAATTTCCACATTTGGCCACTCGAATAAATATTTCTTTTTTTTGTAGTTATGTACACGATTCAGCCTACATCAAAGAATGATTACGGTTAATCGTAATTTTTCACTCCAAGTAAAATATTACGTGGCTTATCCATTTAAAGTTTAAATGGTTGAAAACACCAATTATCTATTGAGTATATAATGAATTATCCATTGAGTATATACTGAATTATCCATTGAGTATATACTAGTTATTCATTGGGTCTATACTAATTATCCATTGGGTCTATACTAATTATCCATTGGGTCTATACTAATTATCCATTGGGTCGAACTAAATGACCAATTGGGTATATGTCATTTATTTGGGTGAAACGTGAATTACCCATCAAGTCCGCGTTCTTTCTCAGTTCTCACTTTCGAGACTGCGTTTTGTTTCATCAGTCTGTATTTTGTTCATTAATCAGTCTGCGTTTTGTTCATCAATCGGTCTGCATTTTGTTCATATTTGAGTTCATAATATTATATTATGTAATATAATATTATGTTCATAATATTATATTATGTAATATAATATTATGTTCATAATATTATATTATGTAATATAATATTATGTTCATAATATTATATTATGTAATATAATATTATGTATAATATTATGAACATAATATTATATTATGTAATATAATATTATGTACATTATTTTATTATATTTAATAAAAATAAAAAATATATACTATGTTGGCTTTGTAAACTCGACGAAACTAACGAACAATATTACTTGGGATCGAGCTCGAGCTCAAATACTGTACGAACTCGAATATTGTACGAACTCAAATACTGTACGAGATTGAACTCGAATACTGTACAAACTCGAATACTGTACGAGATTGAGCTCGAATACTGTACAAACTCGAATACTGTACGAGATCGAACCCGAATACTGTACGAACTCGAATACTGTACGATATTGAGATTGAATATTGTATGAACTTGAATACTGTATGAACTTGAATACTGTACGAGATTGAGCTCGAATACTGTACGAGATTGAGCTCGAATACTGTACGAACTCGAATACTCTATGAACTCGAATACTGTACGAGATTGAGCTCGAATACTGTACGAACTCGAATACTCTATGAACTCGAATACTGTACGAACTCGAATACTGTACGAGATTGAACTCGAATAATGTATGAACTCGAATACTGTACGAGATTGAACTCGAATATTGTACGAACTTGAATACTGTACGAGATTGAGTGCGAATTTTATACGAACCCGAATACTGTACGAGATTGAGTGCGAATTTTGTACGAACTCGAATACTGTACGAGATTGAGTTCGAATATTGTACGAGATCGAATACTGTACGAACTCGAATATTGTACGAGATTGAGCTTGAATAATTTGTGAATTATAATTTGTATAATTTGTGAATTATAGTGAATATTTATGTTAAATATTACACATGCATTTAATTGGGTAATTTTGGATATTTATTGGGTATTTGTTACTTTCTTATTGAATTAACATAATCTGGGACCCATGGAGATCAAAATTTTCCATTAACACAATTATTTTCATCCCGCTCAATCCCAAAAACCAATGAGCATTTAATACCTGATCACATTGGATAATGACAACTTGTAAGCCAAATTGATTAGAAAATGTTTAATGATAACTTATTGGGTTAATTATATAATGATTTATTGGATAATGACTTATTGGATAATATATTTTAGCCCATTGAGTCATATGAATATCTCATGGGTTATCCATTTAATGACCCAACCCATTTATGACCCAACCCATTGTAACCCATTTAATAAATGGGTTAATTGGATAATGACCCATTGGATAATGATCTATTGGATTTGGATAACGGGTTTATCCAATTAACCCATTTGACGGGCTTATCCTCGACCACCTCATATTTCTAATTGCTCATATGGTTAACAAATTTTGCTTTCTTTCCAATTCATACTTAATTTCAATAAAGCACCATCCAATCCAAATCTTAAGATTATATATTTCATCAAATCAGGTATAAATTTCTCAAATTCGGAATACGGTCGATTGGAGGAGCCCCTCTAATGGACTAAGAAGGGAAAATTCTTTCGTGGAAAATCATTGATGAAAACATTGAGGAAGACTTTCTCCACTGTAGGATTTAAAGGTTCGGGCAACATTCATCTCCTTGATTGGCATTAAGTGTTCATCATTTTTTTTCCTCTGGATGAACATTATGACAGATGCTAGTTATATAAAATTTGGAACTTTGGTGCATACTTCCGATTTGTTAGGCCCTCTATGGTCTTCCTCAACAAATTTTCACAAAAGATTAAAGGATGAATATCATTAATAGAGTGGGATATCCATTAAAAGTTGTCAATGTAGAAAAAAAGGACACACGCAGAGAACTAAATCAATAAATTAAGAGATTCGGGGATATTTCCTTTGTATTATTACTCTCCAAGAATTGCACAACACAGAGAATACTACAGTCCTATTTCAACTAAACTATCAGTAACAAACTCTGATATTTTTGAGCAACTAAACCATTATCTGCACTATCCCATATTCTTCCAACAAACTCGAGCTGCCTAACAACTTCAAAAACTAAATCAACAAACTAAAAACATGTATGCATTTGCATGTAAGAAATCTGACATGGGAAGATTTTGATTAACTCCAGCAAGCTCCCCCTTAAGGTAAACCTCACTCAAGTTCTTTACACCAAGTGACTCTCATTTCAATGAATTTTTTCTTCGGCAAACATGTTCCGCAATAATCTCCTCATTTTCAACACACTCACGTATGAAGTGACACAGAGTGTTTATGTGCTTGTTTCTCTTGTGAAAAACTGGGTTCTTCATGAGTGGAATGGGCGACTTGTTGTCGACGAAAAGAGTTAACGCATTCGGCTCTTTTCCAGTCATCTTGCTCAACAAATCTCTAAGCCACAAAGCTTGGCAAGCTGCCGCTGCTGCTGCCATAAACTCAGCTTCACACGAAGACAATACCACAGTCTGTTGCTTCCTTGATTGCCATGTGTCATAATTTCTCCAAGATAGAATGCCATGCCTCCCGTGCCTCGTCCGTCGATCACATCACCAGCGAGATCACTATCAGTGAATCCTGCTAACATAGTTCCACATGCCTTCTCATATTGCACTCCATATTCAATAGTACCTTTCAAGTACCTAAGAATATGCTTCACGACTTCATGATGCTTTACAGTCGGTTGTTCCATATGCCGACTTACCAGTCCTACAATATAAGAAAGGTTGGGTCTAGTGTGAGTAAGATACCTTAGACAGCCGATGATGCGACGATACACCGTTGAATCCACCGGTGATCCTTCCTCATCTTTGTCAAGTTTCAGTTTCGGCTCCATTGGGTACATGACTGGATTGCATTCCATCATTCCAAACTGAGATAGAATTCTTTTGGCATAGGCTGGTTGCTTTAATGCAATGTACTTCTTTTCTTGCTTTACTTCATGCCTAAATAAAATGAAAGTAATCCCTGATCACTCATCTTAAACTCATTCATCATTTTCTCCTTGAACCTTTTGATTTCATTCGCATCTTTACCGATAACGATCAAATCATCAACTTATACCCTAACAATCATTCTAGCATTTCCTACGCCTCTTGTGTACCCCGCTTTCTCTTGAGAACATTTCTTGAATCCAAGACTTTTGAGGCTCCCATACTTTCCGCAACCCATACAACACCTTTGTCAAATGGTACACTTTGTGCTCCTGATTCTTCACCACAAATCCTTCAGGTTGGCTCACAAACATTTCTTCTCGTAGCTCGCCATTGAGGAATGCTCACTTAACATCAAGGTGGTGTGGCTCCCAACCATTTCGAGCTGACAAAGCTATAAGAAGTCGCACCATGCCAAGTCGAGCCACTGGTGCAAACACCTCATTAAAGTCTACACCTTTCTTTTGTACATACCTCTTTGCGACTAACCTGGCTTTGTGCTTTAGAATATTCCCATCGGTTTCCTTCTTTAGCTTAAAACCCCATTTAATTTCAATATCATTTTTGCCTTTCGGTGGATCGACCAACTTCTACGTTTGATTCTTTTCAATATATTATATCTCCTTAATCATGGAGGTCTTGATTCGTATGTGCATGATTGGAAAAAATTGGATGCAGGTGTGCATGTTTTCTGATTTGGACATCAGGGTGGACGACGCTCCTTAGTGAGAATTTTCTTCTTTTTTTTCTTCCGGTGGTCAGGGTGTATCAATTATTTCCCAGAAAATTCAATTGAATAATTTATTTTTATTTCCAGAAATTTTAGGCTCGAGGGCCTAGGGTAGAGGCTCGAGGGCTGGGGGGAACAGGCTCGAGGGCTTGGGGGAACAGGCTCGAGGGCTCAGGGGTACATGCTCGAGGACTCGGGGTAGAGGCTCGAGGGGTATAGGCTCGAGGGATAGAGGCTCGGGGGTACATGCTCGAGGGCTCGGGGTAGAGGCTCGAGGGATAATGTGAGAAGAATGGGAAAATGGAGGAAATTTGGGCATTTCAAGGATGTGGCAGCGAAGGCATATTGGAGGACGCATTTCAAGAATGCATCCTCGTCGACGTGGCGGCCGCAGTGGGAAATTCCGGAAATCAACGCGAAGAAAAAAAATAAAATGCAGAGGACGTATTTGCCAAAATGCGTCCTCGTGAAATTTTTTAAAAAAACTCGGAGGACGGAGAATGCATTTGCCGAATGTTTTCTCCACATTTGAAGCCACTGTTGGCTACTGTAGCCACACTTATAGAAATTTCCCAATGGCCTCCCGCCACTCAGGTTTAACCGAGGGAAACATGTTGGTTCTTCGGAATCAACTAAGAGAAGCTCATCCATGTCCAACTTTGTCTCATTACTAGCCTCGTACACATCAGCTAAGAGGCAATATTTCCTTGGCCTCCCTTCCTCCGAGATGGGTGTTAAATCACCAGATGAAGTATCGTTTTTCTTGTATTCATCGGGGTCGACATTGCCATAGACTGAGAAGTAACTTCAGAAATTAGTGAATCCATAATAATACTTTCAGGTGTAACTTGCGTGGGACTTGGTTTCGATGTCGTCGTCACCAAAACATCTTCATTCACTGTGAACTTTGCTGAATAAAGTGGAGCATCACCTTCTTCTTGGTTCCAATCCCATGGATTTTCTTCATAAAAAATGACATCTCTACTCACTTAAATCCTTCCCCGTCATGGATCGAAGAGTCCTGTTGCGTCTGGTGCGTCTGGTGCGTCTCTCCACGACACCATTTTGTTGCGGTGAATATGGTGTTGTAAAGTGACATTGAATGCCTTCTTTGTTGCAAAACTTCCCAAATTTTTTCGACATGAATTCGCCGCCTCGACCCGATCTAAGTGTTTGAATCTTTCGATTTGCTTCAGTCTCCACGAATGCTTTGAACTTCATAAAGACTTCAAATTCCCCATCCTTTCTCTTCAATGTGTACAACCACATCCACCTTCTTGCATCATTAACCAACAAGAGAAAGTACCTCCTCCCGATCACCGTTTCGGGTGAAATAGGACCATATAAATCCATGTGTATAAGCTCCAAAACTTCAGTAGCTCTATAATTCGCTTGACTTAGGAATGAAAGCCTTGCTTGCTTTGCGATGACACAACCTTCACAAATTTGATTTGGTCGCACAAACCTTGGTACCTCTAGTGCCAAGTCCTTTTGCACCATCATTCCGAGTGTGGGGAAGTTCACATGGTTGAGCCTTGCATGCCAAAGCCAAGCAGGTCATCCAACATTGAAAGGAAGCACTCAGGTTTGCATACTTGGATGGGTGTCTTGTACAAGCGGTTCGACGACCTCTGTACCTTCATTAATAATGTCCTGCACCGATCGTACAATTTCAGAAAATCACCAATGAGGAAAACATTATTACAGAGTTCTTGATTTTACTGTGCATGAAATTTGAATTTTGGATGCGGATGTGGAGGCTGAGTATATATGTGTGTGTATATTTATATTTATATTTATATATACATCCATACATTTATATTTGTATATACATATGTATATATATGTATATATTTATATATATATACATATTTATATTTATATTTATATATACACATATATATACATTATATATGTATATATGTATATATTTATATATATAGATGTATGTATATATATGTATATATTCATATGTATATATTTATTTATATTTATATTTATATATATATTTATGTATATATATATATATATATATTTATATATATATATATTTATATATATATATATTTATATATATATATATTTATATTATATATGTATATATTTATATTTATGTATATATATATTTATATTTATATATGTATTTATTTATATTTATATTTATATTTATGTATATATGTATATATTTATATATTTATTTATTTATTTATTTTTATTTATATATGTATATATATTTATATATATTTTTTTTTATTTATATTTATATCTCCGTGTGCACACGATGATGGTGATGTGCACACGGAGATGCTTAGTGATGAAGTCTATTAGTGATATGAATTAGTGATATAAATACTTATAAGTGATTCGGAGCTGTTTCTTTTTGTTTAAGTACGATATTGATGCTTAACTTTAAATAGATTTAGCGGTCTGTTTATTATAGTGATATTAGCAGACTCTTGATTTCTTGACCCGATGTTTATGTTTATTTCGTTTGTAAATTGTGTTGGTTTTGGCTAAAAAGGAAAAGAATTTTTCATAGAAAATTTTATATTTATATTTATATTTATATTTATATATTTATATTTATATTTATGTATATATTTATATTTATATATATGTGTATATTTATATTTATGTATATATATATATATTTATTTATATTTGTATTTATATTTATATATTTATATTTATATTTATATTTATATTTATAAATATATCTATTTATATTTATATATATATATATATATTTTTTATTTTTATTGGCTTTTTTTGCCAATATTCGCTAAATTGGCTAAAATAAGCGCGTGGGAATTTTAATTTTCTGGAAAAATGCTTATTCCCAAAGATCATATGTGGTTTGTTTTTTTACTTGCAGCGATTTTTTATCAGCTTTTTTCCCGATTATGGAATCGTGTCATGAATTCGACTAAGGTGTGTTTTGTCAAAAAGAGTAGTGAATTTTTAAAAAATATTTTGGACCAGGATTTAAAAAAAATAAAAAAAATAGAGGACGCATTATGTAAATGCGTCCTCGCCACGTGGCAGCTCCCCCTTCGGCCGCCTGATTTGATTGACCAGGATTTTTTTAAAAAAAATAAAAAATCAGAGGACGCATTTCGTAAATGCGTCCTCTATTTAAAAAAGTTTTTTAAAAAATTGCACACGAAGAGGACGCATTATGTAAATGCGTCCTCCATAATATGCGCTGTTTGTGGCTACTGTAGCCACAAACATAGAAATTTCTCATTATTACATGCCTAAATTAATTGCCCAATGCTTATAATGCTGCTGGTCAAGTTGGGTATGAAGTACACCTCTTGCAAGACAATTTTCGTACTCAAATATGATGTTTCCTTTACCATGAACCCGTACCGTCGACCCATCTCCAAATTTAACACTTCTGGTGACCTTCTCATCGAGTTCTCTGAATTTTGATCGGTCGCCGGTCGTATGGATTGTTTGCTCCATTGTCCAAGTACCAAAAGTTTCGAGCTTCACCTCTCGTATACTAGTATGGTAATACTTTCTCCTCGTTGAGCATGGCGACGTCTTGTCCTTCCTTCTGGACCATTGCCATCATTAGTGCAGGCTTCTCATCTTGTGCACGAACGAGGTTCACCTCTTCTTCGTGTTTCCTGTTGCAGCACTCCGATGCATAGTGACCAAAGGCTCCACGTTTAAAGCACTTGATCCTGGACTTGTCTCGACCACCACCACCATTTTCATGCCCTCCTTCGTCTTCTTGGCAATGCATTATTTTTCTGTCCCAGTCTCCATGGCCTCTACGACCACGACCATGATCTCTTCCTCGAGGTCCATGCCCCCGATACTCTTCCTTGGAGCTTTGGCCTCTCGAGTTTAAAGGCGAATCAGTTCCACCTTTCTTCGTGCATCCTGACCATTCAACTTGGGTCAACAAAAGGTTTTCACCATTTCCTTAACTGACTCGTACATGATCCTCATGTCCTTTGAGTTGACCAATCGCCTCCACGAGTGGCATTGATGTGATGTCACCAAACTATCACTATTTGAGACAATCTGCCCAAACTTCCTGGACACACCTGGAAGAAATTTCTTCACCACAATCTCTTCTTCTATAGTCTCCCCAAGATTCCAAATTCAGTTCATAATGACGGACAATATCATTGTGAAATCATCAAGAGACTTCGAGTCTTTCATTCGGAGCAACTCAAATTCGATTTTGAGGGCCTGTACTTGTGCACTCTTGACACGTTCTGTGCCAAGATGCATGGTTACAAATGTACTCCAAGATTCCCTTGCCGTTTGCTTCTCCGCTATCACCAACAACGCATCTTTAGGAATTCCTTGATAAATGGCTTCCAGTGCCATTTTATCTTTCCTTGGTTCCACGACCGCACCTGTCGTGGGGTCGATGGCATCCCAAATGCCTTGAGCTTCCATGTAGACCTTCACTTTGATGGCCCATACTGCATAGTTGTTCCAGCTAAGCATAGGTTACTGAAGAGAAACGGACCCCTCACGAGTTTCTTGTCTCTCCACTCCACCGCTACTGCTGGCTCCGACTTTGCCCATTTTCTACCTGTTCCCCGATACCAAATGTAGAAAATAAACTAAGGACACATGCAAAGAACTAAATCAATATGCAAAGAACTAAATCAATGAACTAAGAGATTTGGGGATGTTTTCTTTGTATTATTACTCTCTAAGAATTGCAGAAGAGAAAGAATACTACGTACAGTCCTACTTAAACTAAACTCCTAGTAACAAACTCCGCTATTTTTTAGCAACTAAACCATTATCTGCACTATCCCATATTCTTCCAACAAACTCGGGATGCCTAACAACTTCAAAGACTAAAGCAACAGAATAAACCAACAAACTAAAAACATGTATGCATTTGCATGTAGGAAATCTTACGTGAGAGGGTTCTGATTTACTCCAACAGACAAAGCTACGATCAATCAAACTAGCCCCCGTATTGGAAAGGTATGCGTTGAACTTGGTTATATGTGTTGAACTAGATCGCCATAAAGAAATTTGTAAAGCTTGAGAACAACAAATCAAGAAAAGGAATGCTTTACACTCAGAATCAAATCCTCGGTATGTTGAAAAAGGCAATCTAATGACCAACTCTTTATGTTTATCTCATGCAGGAAAAAAAGCTAAGATTTTAGTATATAAACATTATGCTGAACCTAGAGAATGACATTATCTCTAGGTTTAGCTTAGTTATATAAGTTTGAATAATGTAACTAATCCCAGATCTAATACTGAAAAGAAAAATTCTAATTCTAATTCTGAATGTGCTAATGAAGTGAACATATTCATTCAAGAGGAACCAATTGTTGTTGCAGAAACAAAGAAACGAAAACAAAACTTTGAAACCAAAACATTTGTTGCAGAAATAAAACTAAAGGAAAGGCAAGAAGGAAAACGGTTTTGGTGCAGAATGTTTACTTCATTTTCTGAACTTCATTTTATAACCAAAATAGCCTACACAAACTGAAAAACATGACCACGTAAAACTCCTATCTTCATGCCACTAACCCTCTAACCAAAATTGCTACATTCATGCAACTAACTATGACTTGGTTTTGAACATTGCAAGCTATACTAAAAAAAGAGAAAATGTTGCAGTAATGCTGCAACAAACAAGGAAAGAAGATTATCCAACAAATCTCCCCCTTAAGCTTCTTCTTCATTCCGAACTTGAATGATTCCAAGCTTCTGCCGCATCTCGACGAACTTGATCCATGGAAATGCTTTTGTTTAGATATCAGCTAGTTGCCCGTTGGTGCCAACATGTTCGACATTCATCCTTCCGATTTTGATACACTCTCGAATGTAGTGAAACTTAGTGTCAATGTGCTTGATCCTACTATGGTGCACCGGATTCTGAGTAAGAGCACTAGCAGATTTGTTATCTACTAAAAGTTTGAAACCAAGTTCTTCACGCCCAACTAGTTCACTGATGAGTCGACTGAGCCAAACTCCTTGACATGCTGCACTTGTTGCTGCAACATACTCCGCTTCGTAAGAAGACAAAGCAACGATACTTTGCTTTTGTGAAGTTCACGAAAACATGTTGTTCCCAAGGAAGAAAGCTATCCCGGAAGTGCTTTTCCGGTCATCTATGTCGCCGGCGAAGTCATTATCGCTGTAGCCAACTAGTTTAACATCGCTTCCACCTGACTTGTAGTAGCATCCATACCTTAGAGTACCTTGAATGTACCTAAGTATTTGTTTAATTGCAGCCCTATGTGGAGCACTTGGAGCTTCCATGTATCGACTTGCGACGCCAACCACATGAGCTAAGTCTAGCCGTGTATTCACTAAATAACGAAGGCTTCCAACAACACTCCGATACTTTGTTGCATCCACATAACCGCTACCATCTTGCTTGCTTAAACGAAGTCAATTTTCCATTGGAGTATGACATGGATTACAACCATTCATACCCGTAAACTCCATTATCTTTTCCGCATAAGCTTCTTGGAAACCGTGATTTCACCATCACCTTAACGCACCTCAATTCCTAGGTAATAACTAAGAAGACCGAGATCGCTCATCTTAAACACTTGCTACATTTGGGTCTTAAAATCCATGATTTCTTCAACACTTATCGATGTAATAATTAAATCGTCAACGTAAACACCCACAAGCAGAAAAGTTTGAGCAGTACCTCTCCGATAAATGGCATGCTCGAGCAAGCTTCTCGTGAACCCAAGTGCAGTGATTGAGGCATCAAGCTTTGAGTTCCATGCATGCGGCGCTTGTCGAAGCCCGTACAAAGCCTTACGTAGCTTAAGCACCTTTCCATCATTGGCACTATCAACGAAACCCGGTGGTTGTTTCACATAAATGTCCTCAACAAGATCTCCGTTTAGGAAATCCGATTTCACATCCATGTGGTGCACTTCCCACCTTTCATGTGCGGGTAGTGCAAGCAATAGCCGAATCGTCTCCATTCTTTGCCACCGGAGCGTACACTTCTTGGTAGTCCACCCCCTGTCGCTGCGCATACCCCTTTGTGACGAGCCTCGCCTTGTGCTTAAAAATTTTTCCAGAAGGATTCTTTTTAACTTTAAAGACCCATTTGAGTCGATAGCACGGTGGTTCGCCAGAAGTGATGAAAGCTCCCAAGTTTTGTTGTCGAGGATTGATTTCATTTCCTCCTTCATGGCATTTCTCCAAGATATATCTTCAAGAGCCTCTTCAACACTTGTTGGTTCCTCTGCGGCCAAGAAGCAGTTACCGCTTTCTTAGAAATTTTCAATTTTTTTAGTGGCATTGTACAAATCTGTAACCAACCTGTAACGCCGTGGGCCTGATGTAGTGTCGATGTTGTCGTTGTCTGTAGGAGATGTTGCCCACTGTGCCTTTAATGGAGTATGCTTTGGTGTCCGTGGTTAGACTTCTGGTGAAGCTTGTTCGGGTGTGGGAATAGTGTGTTCACTTGTACCGTAAACAACAGTGAACATGTTCTCTCCTTCTGCTGCCATTGTCTCGCTGGAAGCTCCCCATTTCCATGCCTGACGTTCCTCTAACATGATATCCCTTATCATGTACATGCACCTCCCAATCGGATCGCAGACTCGATAAGCCTTAGCACCTCCCTTATAATCGGTGAAGACTCATCGAACTGATCGGTCCACCAGTTTGTCCAATCCCAGGCCAAGCTTCTTCGCATGCTCGACACACCCGAATGTTTTTAGGTGGTGAACACTCGGCTTCTTCCCGTGCCATGCCTCATATAGTGTCATGCAATCTAGACTCCGTGTCGGCGAGCGATTAAGTAGATAAACCGCAGTTTTCACTGCTTTGCCCCAGAATGTTCCGGGCATATCCATTGACTTCATGCGGCCTCGAGCCATCTCGACCACAGTCTGGTTTCCCCTCTCTACTACCTATTCTGCTGAGGCGAGTAAGGGGCAGTGATGTTGTGCTTAATCCCGCTTGCATCACAAAATTCCTTGTACTCATTGGATTTGAACTCTCCACCACAATCCGAACGAAATGCAAGAAGCTTGCATTCACGCTCGACTTCAGCTGCCGACTTGATTTTCTTGAAGTGTTGCAGGGTCTTGTCCTTCGTCCTGAGTAGTTCAATCCACATGTATCGACTATAATTATCAATAACAAGTAGAAAATACCTTCTTCCACCTGCTGTTGGAGGCGCAATTGGACCACACAAATCGATGTGGACCGATTCCAAGTGAGGTTTTGCTCGGAACGTCGTGGCCCACGGGAATGGTGTCCTGTGTTGTTTCCCGATTGCACAACCATCACAAAGCTCTTCCACATGTTCAATGTAGGGAATTCCACAAACCATTTCTTTGCTTGAAAGCGTATGCAATGCCCAAAAGTGAAGGTGTCCAAACCGCGCATGCCACAGCTATGCTTGAATTTCCTTCTGTGCCAAAAGACTCACGGGAGTCGCAAGGTTCAAGTTTAGTGTGTAGAGTCTGTTGCGCAATCGTGTGACCCGAGCCAATACCTTCCAAGACCGATAAAAAATGTAAAGCTTCCCATCTTCAATGGTGATTTTGCATCCATTTTCGTCAAGTTGTCCAAGGGAGATAATGTTGCTTTGCAAGCTCGGAATGTAGTAGATGTTAGTGAGAAGTCGATGGTCCCTCGTAAGACACATGAACATTATCGTTCCTCTACCACATATGTCTACCATCAAGTTATCGCCAAAACGAACGATGCCATGTACTGTCTCATTAAGAGACCTGAATGCAGCTTTGTCACCGGTCATATTACTGCTGGTTCCAGTGTCGAGGTACCACACGCCATCTGTTGCGATTACCGGCATCACCTTCTCCTTGTTCAAATGCATAACTTGAGATGTGTTGCTGGTCTTAGTCCCAATCTAGACCATGAGTAGTGTATGTTCTTCATCTCCTTCCGTCTCGGTGCGCACAAGGTTTGCATGTTCTTCCCGATCGTGTTTCACCTTTCTGCATTCTTTTGCCCAATGACCAGCTTTCCCACAATAATTACAATTTCCTTTCTTGCGTCCTCCCGTACCTGATGATTGTTTTGCCTTGTTTCCGACCAGCGACTTTGGTTTAGTCGCGGCTTTGGTTTTTCTAGTCACCTCCGCATGAACCTTGCCCTGGTTCGCATTGTCATTGTCGTGCTAGCCACTCCTCCTCGGTAAGGAGTAAGCGACCTCCATTTTATGCATAATCATCGAGCTCGCCGTGTTCTTCAACTACCAAAAGCCGTCCAGTGAGTTCTTTAATGGATAGAGTTTTCAAATCCATGGCCATTTGTTTGTACTTTCATGGTACACTCCGAAGGAATTTGAGCACTGCTTTGTGCTCGTCCACTGGATCGCCTAACACCTCAAGATCATTCACAATTACTGTGAGTCGGATCCCAAAAGACTCCACTCCCTCGCCATTCTTGAATGCAAGATTCTCAAACTCCATCTAATGAGTTTATGCCTTGGCCTCTCGGATGCGTTCAACGCCAACTTGGATAACCTTGAGTGTATCCCATGCCTCCTTAGCAGTTGTCTTCACTCCAAGGGTACGAACCAACTCCGGTGGGACTGTTCGAAGGAGTGCCGACATTGCCCGTCGATTATCATGTTGATCACCCGGACCATCCTCGATCACCTCCCACAAGCCTTGTGCTTAAATTTGCACCTTCATGGGGATCACCCAATCTGCATAGTTTGTTAGTGTGAGAACCGAAAAGTGCGCGGGCCCATCGCTCTCCCTTATGACCCACTCTACTATGCGTGTCTCACTTTCTTCGCCCGTCTCATTGCCTCGACCAAGTTTTATCCATTCTGATGGTTGTGGTGTGGATGCTCCTCCTTTGTTTTTGTCAGCAGCTGCTCCTGCTCCTCTTCCTGTCATTTTGTCGAAGCAGATCAAACACTGAACTACTACAAAGTCTTGGATCAAACACCAATGCTCTGATACCACTTGTTTTTGTAGTAACAAAAAACGAAAACAAAACTTTGAAACCAAAAGATTTGTTGCAGAAATAAAACTAAGGAAAGGCAAGAAGGAAAATGATTTTGGTGCAGAATGTTTGCTGCATTTTCTAAACTTCATGTTATAACCAAAATAGCCTACAAAATCTGAAAAACATGACCACGTAAAACTCCTATCTTCATGCCACTATCCCTCTAACCAAACTTGCTACATTTATGCAACTAACTATGCCTTGGTTTTGAACATTGCAAGCTTTACTAAAAATAGAGAAAATGTTGCAGTAATGCTGCAACAAACAAGGAAAGAAGATTATCCAACACCAATTACTCATATATAAAATTATAAAGGTTCTGAATTAGGGAAACACAAAGTGAATACTACTTATATTGCAGATTCTGATGCTTCTCATACCAGTATATATAAATCTATTAGTATGAAAATTGATACTAATTTTCAAATGGGGTAAATGTAGAGATACAAGTAACTTTTAATCTTCCAAAGGATTTGGTCAAGTAACAGGCAAACTGAGAAGCTCCAGCTTCTTCAGAAACTCCTGTAAATTTGAATATTGAAATATAGTCTATTCCATCATAGGCATTGATAAGGTCTGGGTCAATTCGGCCCAAGTGCTAGCCTTTTAGCCCATGCGACAAGGGAAAATGAGCAAGCCAAACTTGCTAGAGAAGGCAACGGAAGGAAAGTTAGGATGGGCCGATGGAATGACAAATGTCCCATCAGCCACCAAATACATATAACAAATTTGGGCATTAACATAAGCGCCTTCTATGGGGATCGTATAATTTCTTAGCATCCACGCAGCTCGAACAACATGGAGGCATAACTGGTGGGAAACTTTTTTAACCAGGTGGTCATGGAGGACTTAACACATATAGAGGAGGATTCTACCCTTACACTGATGCCAACAGGAGAAAGACACCAGCTCTGCACGGTGGCAGAGCTTGTAAATAACTCAGAGGTGCTCCAGACGATCATGGCATCCTAGAAGGAGATGATGAGGTTGAAAGAAATGGAGGATCGGAAAAATAACAAGGCAAAGGAAATGGGGCATGACCTTCAACCGACCTAGCTCTTCCCAAAGCTGGAAGGTGACAGTGAAGCACCCAGTCGAGGGGAGAGGGGCTTGGACACAACTCAGAGCAGAGAAAAAAATGGAAATAACACAGCCACCTCTGAAAGAAAGGTATAGGCCAGAGGTGGAAAGGCTGCAGCAGACCGTGAGTGGTGAGCAGGCTATGCGCCACCCCCGAGAGGGAAAAAGCATGCTAAGGGAAAGGCCCTAATCAGAGAAATTGAAAAGGAGTCAAGAAATGAGAGTGGGGGATTATTGTTCAATTGGAGGATTCAACTATTCGTGGTGGATCCGAAGCTTAAATTACAAGTGAACCTAGGGCAGTATAATGGCGAGGCGGATCCAAAGGATCATTTGCACACATTTTGCACCAACATAGCCTCATTTGTGATACTACAAACCATCTGGTGCAAGGTTTTTGCAACCATCCTAGCAGTAGCAGCTAGGGTGTGGTTCAAGAACCTGGAGGATGAGACAATTGATAGTTTCGGTCAGCTCGACCAGAAGTTCCTGATCCATTTCATGCAAAAAAAAAATTCCAAAAGACAAGGTCTGAACTGCTGGCCATCAGATAGAAAATAATAGAGACCCCATCGGCGTACTGGGAGCAATTCAATGATAATTTGAACGATGTGGAGCAGAGGAGCAGTCAAAGGGGGCATAATTTGCAACTGGCTGAGCTCTTCCTAGAGCAGGAAGGTGACAGTGAAACACCCAGTCGAGGGGAGAGGGGCTAGGAGATAGCCTGGAGCAGAGAAATAACTGAAATAGCACACCCACCTTTAAAAGAAAGGCACATGACGAAAGTTGGAAGGCCGCAACAGACCTAAGGTGGCGAGCATACTACATGCTACCCCAGAGAGGGAAAGAACATGCAAAGGGTAAGGCCCTATTTAGATAAATGGAAGAGGAGTCAAGGAAAGGGATTAGAGGAACACCATTCACTAGAAGGATTCAGCTGTTCATGGAAAATCCGAAGCTAAAAATACTGGTGAACCGTCAGTACAATGGCGATACAGATCCGGAGGATAATTTGCACACATTTTGCACGAACATGGCCACCTTTGCGATACCGCGGGCCATCTAGTGCAAGGTGTTTGCAACCACCCTGACAGCAACAATCATGGTGTGGTTCAAAAACCTGGAGGATGAGATAATTGACAGTTTCAGTCAGCTAGACCAAAAGTTCCTGACCCGTTTCATGCGGAGAAGGAAATTCCAAAAGACAAGGTCGGAACTGCTAACTACCAGGAAGAAGCCAATAGAGACCCTGTCGGCGTACTAGGAGCAAATCAATGATGGGGCAAACCAGATGGAGGACAAGAGTGGTCAGTTCCTAATTGAGGTATTCATAAACGGCTTAAGGCACAAGCTGTTACCGAGGGACTGCACCCTGGACCCGCCAAGAATGATTGATGAGTTGATGAGGAAACTTTAACAGGGCTTACCTGGCTGAGAAGAGGTGGAAAGAAACGTAGGGTGGTTATGACCATCGGAAGGCTGATGTAGATAGAGATGGAAAGATAAGGAAGGTTGGGCGTGCCAAAGAGGGCACCCAGCTGATGCCTAGTATGTTTAACAGGTCGGAAAAGGTCTTCACACCGCTCATTAAAATGCCAAAGAAATATTTTCCCAGGGTGCAGGAAAAGGTATACTGGACAGGCCACCAAGGATGAAGAAGGACCCCGACAAGAGAAATAAGTCTCACTTATGTGATTATCACAATGATCATGGTTATAACATGAATGATTTCATCCACTTGAAGCAAAATATAAAAGAATGCATGCAGAGCGGTGAGCTGGCACACCTGGTAAAGAATGCAAGGGCCCATAACAAAGCCACCTACCAGAACAAGAATAAGTGTAGAGGGTTCTGCAAATAGCAAGATGGGCGTGGAAAATCAAGAAACTCCAATAGGGAGAAGGGATGTGATAAAGGAAAGGAGGTTGCTAGAGCTGAGGTTGAGGAGGAACGAGAAAAAAGGCAGAGGGAAGACACCCCCGTGGAAGACAGCAGAACAACATCGATGATAGATATATGCTATCATAGGTGGAAGCGCTGGAGGAAGGACCGAGTCTCAGCGAAAGTCACGTTGTAGGCAGACATCGCAACCAACACTGGCAGGCAGGAAGTTGGGCACAAATGAAGCAATAACGTTTGACGACAATGACAAGATAACAGACATGCCCAGTGGTGGTGACGCGGTGGTGATAATGGTCAGGGTGATGGAAAGAGGATTCATCGGGTGTGCTTAGATAGTGGAAGTTCTGCAGAAATAATGTATTGGAGCTACTTCAAAAAGCTGGATGAGAACACGAGGAGGAAGTTGGAACCAACAGACATCCCGCTGGTGGATTTTGTAGATATAACAGTATGACAAGAAGGAATCATACTCCTCCCGGTGGTGGTTGGAGAAGGAGATAGGAGCAAGACAGTAGACATGGATTTCATAGTTGTGATGGTGAACAACCCGTATAACCTGACCCTAAAAAAATTAGTTAGACCCAGACCCGACCCGGACCCGTAGGGTCTGAAAATCTTAGACCCATACCCAAACGCGATTGGTCCAAAACGGGTCTGAGTCCTAAAAGAGTTTTTTTCTTCACTTAATAAAATTATATTCTCTTAAATACATATAATTCTAGTTCAGTATGCATCTAAATTGATTTTTCAAGAAAAAATACAATACATATTATTTATTGAATTAAAATAAAATACATAGAGAATATAAAAGTAATTAAGAAATT
This sequence comes from Rubia yunnanensis, assembly GCA_037428765.1. NCBI lineage: Eukaryota > Viridiplantae > Streptophyta > Magnoliopsida > Gentianales > Rubiaceae > Rubia > Rubia yunnanensis. Next base: position 74,872,222 of record CM075067.1, read on the forward strand.
AGAGTAAAATTATGTATATATTTAGATTTATATTGGTCTACGGATCGGGTATGGGTTTTAATATTTTAGACTCGGACCTAGACCTGTATTTAAAAATTTAGACCCAGACCCGGATCCGATGGGTCTAAACCTTTTGAACCCATACCCGACCTAACGGGTTTAGACCCTATGGGTCTGGGTCGGGTCCTTGACCCATGATCATCCCTACCAAGGACTGCTACTCGCTGTCGGTTGACCAAAAGGTAGATGCTCTTACCAACTAACCAATTAAATGTTTTCTTAAGGTATATAAGGGCAATGGTGGAACCAGCAATTCTTTTAGGTGAGGCTGACACAGAGTAGGGATGGAGGCTGGAGCAGTGGAGGCGCGCCACTTCTATTATGGTGCAGCGTTAATTTCTAATTGTGGATTGGGTCATTCTCACCAAATCCAAACAAACCTAATACTTCAAATTTGATTTTCATTTTCATTTTTTTCGTTCAATACTAACCAAAACGACGTTATTTGACTTGTACTAAAACAACGTCATTTTGGTAAAGTTTGGGCCAAAAGAAATAAGGCGGCGAGCGGCCTTCTTCTCCGACACTAATCGCCGAAAAACAGAGCCCTCGATTCTGGGAAAGCGCAAACCACTGGGAAACGCTACTCACCACTACTACCATGGCACTAAAATTTTAGGTAGGGCTAGAGTCCTACCTCGCGCCATGGTAGTTTCGCCCATGTATAAGGGATACTATCAGATCCCCATGCTAGAGAGTGATGTAGAAAAAACTGCTTTTATAACTGAGAAAGGAGCCTTTGGTTACTAAATGATGCCCTTTGGCCTGAGAAACACTAGGGCCACGTACTAAAGGGTGGTGGACAAAAATATTCCAGAAGTAGATTGGACGAAACCTGGAAGTCTATGTGGATAACATGGTGGCATTAAGTATGAAAAAATTGTTGAGGATGCCAGGGAGACCATGGTGTAGTTCAAAGAGACAGGGATGAATTGAACCTAACCAAATGTATGTTTGGAGTGGGGACAGGTAAGTTCTTGGGACACATGGTGTCAAACGAGTGGTCACAGGCAAACCTTAAGAAGGTAAAAGTAATCTTGGGATGAATTCTCCAAGCACGGTCAAGGAGGTCCAGAGCCTGAATTGGCAGCTATGAACCGGTCATGTTTCGAGCAGCTGAGAGAGCACTCCCCTTTTTCAAAACTCTGAAAGGATGTGTGGACAAAAAGGGGTAGTACAACGGGGAGAACTAGAAGAGAAATCATTCAGGGAGCTGAAAGCCTATCTGAAGGATCTTCCAACCCTAACCAGCCTAAAGAAAGGGGAGACCTTATACCCGTATGTAGCGGCGAGTGAGGAAGCAATTAGCGGTGTCCTAGTCAAGGAGGAAAATAAAGTGCAATGACCAGTGTATTTTGTAAGTTGAGATCTGCAAGGCCCAGAACGAGGATACATGAGTCAGGAGAAGCTTGCCTTAGCTTTGGTTCACAAGGCAAAGAGGCTAAGGCAATACTTCCAAGCATACCCTATGATAGTGCTGAGAAATTAGGCAGTTAAGGCTATATTAACCAATCCAGAAGCTTCAGGAAGATTGGTGAAGTGGGCAGTAGAGCTGGGAGAACATGCCATTAAGTACACCTGAAGGAGAGCAATAAAGGGACAGTTAATGGCGGACATTCTAGTGGAAATGCCTAAGGAGAGAAAGATAAAGGAGTGGAAGAAGTACGGAGTCTCGCCCAGGCTACAAGTGAAGGCGGGCTGTCAGGACCAGACGTGTGGAAATTGTATATAGACAAAGTGACTGGAGTGGAAGGAGCCAATGCAGGCCTGGTAATATCGTACTCGGAAGGCGTAGAGGAAACTTATGCCCCACATTTCAAGCTCCTAACTTCAAAAAATGAGACAGAGTATGAAGCATTGATAACGGGCATGGAGATAGCCAAAATGTTGAGAGTAAAGAAACTGCAGGCCCATGGCAATTCAATGTTGATGGCCAATCAGTATAGTGAATAGTATGCAGCCAATGAGCCAACGATGATATAATACAGGGATAAAGTCAGAAGCTTGGCGTCTGAGTTTGAGGAATTTTACATCACCAAGGTCCCGAGGTCACAGAACACTAGGGCATATGCACTGAGAAAATTAGCATCCTCAGTGCATGCGCACTTGACTAACACTGTGTTGATGGAGGAGTTGGCAAGAAAGTTGACTGATGTAAGCCAAGTGGGAGCAATACAGAGCGGGCGGCTAACTAGACAACACCCAAACAGAACTACCTAGAGCACGAAATGCTTCCAGCAAATGACAAAGAAGCAAGAACAGTTAGAAAGAGAGCATTGTAGTATGCTCTTAAGAGCAGTTTGTTGTATAAGAGGGGTTACACTAAGTCGTGTCTTAGGCGTGCAGAGCCTGAGCTAGTGGAAAAAATTCCCAGATAAATACATAAGGGAAGTTGTGGCAGTTATCAATAAGCAAGAACAGTTGCGATGCGGGCACTGCATGCAAGTTATTATTGGCCAAACATGAGAGCAGACACAAAGAAAATGGTCAAAGAATGTCACATGTGCCAGGAACACGCCAGAGTGCAGATATTTCCTGCAGAGCGAATGACCAGCATAAGATCACCATGGCCTTTTGCTAAATGGGGAATCAACATCGCAGGGTCATTCCCTGGGTCGTTCCTTGAGGCAGCAGGAAGGAAGAAGTTTTTGGTAGTGGCAATAGACTATTTTACCAAGTGGGTAGAAGCTGAGGCTGTAGCAAGTAAAGCAGGGAAAAAATCACAAACTTTACTTGGAGAAGTATGGTGTGCAGGTTCTGTATCCCGTAGGTGATAGTGAGCGACAGTGAAAAGCAGTTTGCCAATGAACCCTTTAGATCCTAGTGTGCTGGCCTGAACATAAGGCAGCAATTCACGTCCGTAACTCATCCACAAGCAAATGGGCAGCCATAAGTGATGAACAGAACAATATTCCAAGGTTTAAAGAGCATGATGGGGCAGACAAAAGGAGAATGGGAAGAAGAGCTGGTAAGTGAGTTGTGGACATATATAACCACACCAAGGACAGCCACATGGGAGTCCCCTTACAAGGTGTGCTTCGAAATAGAGACCATCATTCCTCCAGAAATTGTCGTACCCAGTAGGAGAGTAGTTGACCCAATGAATCCGGATGAAAATGACTAGGTGATCAGGGAAAACTTGGAGGAGTTGGATGAGCTCATACAGAAAGCAACGCTGAAAGAAGCCATGTACAAGTCTTGGATAAAGCAACATTATAACAGTAAGGTTAGGCCCAGATCCCTAAAAGTAGGAGACTTTGCGCTAGGGAGAAATGAGGTGAGCAGAGCCCAAGGACAGAAGAAGCTATATGAAGAATGAGAAGGGCCATACAAGGTTTTGGAAATGCTGGGGAAAAATGCTTACAAACGGGAGACGCTGGACAGAATGCCAATCCCCCGCACCTGGAACGCTACTCATCTAAGAAGGTACTATGCTTGAACAACTGTAAATTTATATATATATATATATATATGTGTGTGTGTGTGTGTGTGTGTGTGTGTGTGTGTATATGGAACCTGCAATCAGACAGTGTGATTTGCGAACATGCAAGATGGGATTCCCAAAGGGATCAAATCTTTCGTAAGCCCATAAGGGGTATGATTCTAAGGAAATATCAGTCTATGTCCTGGTCTATTTGGTTATCTTTTTGAATTTTCAATGCAGGGGAGAAAGTGGCCCAAAACATTTATGAGTATTGCTGACCTAGGCCAAAATTGAAATCCTGGCTCTGACAGCCAACAGATTGCAAGCCAGGTCCAAAAAGGCAAATGAAAGGGCTCCCGCACAACCATAGCCATCGAACAATGAGCTTGACCAAGGATAAACTTGCAATCCTGGCTCCAACAGCCAGCAGTTGCATGCCAGGTCCAAATAGGCAAAGGAAATGGCTTCGTCACAACCATACCCGTCAAGCAATAAGCCTGACCTGGGCCAAAATTTCAATCCTGGCTCCGACAACCAAAAGATTTCAAGTCGGGAAATAGGTAAAGAAAAGGGCTCCGGCACAACCATAGACGTCGAGCAATGAGCCTGGCCTAGGCTAAACTTGCAATCCTGGCTCCAACAGCCACAGATTCCAGGCTGGGTCCAGATAGCCAAAGGAAAGAGTTCCAGCACAACCATAACTAACGAGCAATCCTAGATCCAACAACCAACAGATCGCAGGCCAGGTCCAAATAGGCCCAAACGGTAGTCTTGGATCCAACAACCAGCAAATTATAGGCCTGATCAAAATGGACCAAACATGCAAATTCTGGCCCGGTAGTACATTTACCATCAAACGAGAGACCACGCAAAAAATAGGCAAGAAAAAAGCATAAGAAGACAATGTTAGAAAAAAAATAGTGTTAGTAGTGCTGGAAAAACAATGCCGACAGTGTTGTAAAATAACACTTTAGAGAAAGGGAGGTGACTCCCCTCCCCCCAAAGACAACACAAAAGAATATGAGCATCGTAAATAATTTAAACAAACAAAATGCATAAGAACTAGCAGTTCACAAGCTTCCAAAATAAAACATCATCCAGAAAGGGGGAAGACACACCCCCACAGAACACAAAAGGTTAACATTGTTTGAATACACACCAAATGAAATTAAGAAGACAAGTCTTAGAATAATTTTCAAGGCTTCTCAGCAGCAGCAGTCTCATTCCCCTCATCAACTTGAGCTTTCTCATCTGTAGTCTTGCACTCGCCACTCCTCTTTCGAGCTTTCCCACTGGCAGAATGAGCATAAGACTCAACCAGCATGCTGACTGGATCCTATTTATCAAGCTCTTTGGTTGTCATGTCTGCTTGCAGCTTGGAAAAATACTCAGTGAAGTTGTATTCATGGAAGGGGACGAAAGTGTTACCCAATCACGGAAAGTAGCTTACTGGACATTCTCGACTTTGGCTCGGGTCAGGAAGCCTTTGGAGACACCATGAATCTTCTAGCAACTAGAAACATTGTGGCCGAGCTTCCCGCACTGAGTGAACGATGAACGATCGAAAACAGAATTTTTTGGCACCGATGGAGTTGATTAGCAAGGCGGAAAATAGGCTTAGCCTGAGTAGCAAATGCCATAACATCATACTTGGTGTCGCGTTTGTGCATCAAGGTCTTGTGACATTCTTCCTGAAAAACTGAAGCATAAACACTGTTAAGAGAGGGCAATGGTTCTTACGTCATGATGCAGTCAAAAAGAGTTCCAAATGTGTCATCAAGACCCAAGAGAAATCGATGAAGATGCTTAACACATGTTCAGTCTGAAGCTTGGTTGTGATGTAAACAGTTACTGCAGAGACAAGTCTGAAGAGGGACATAGGTTGTGAGTTCATCCCAAATCTTCTTGAGAGCACCATAATAAGAGGTGACATATTTTCCACCTTGGCCACAGTTCACCAAATCTGTGCGAAGCTGGAGAAGACGAGGGCCAATACCGACAGAAAATGGATGGCGCAACTTCTCCCAAAGCTCAAAAATAGTTTCGGGATAGTTTATAGAAGATCGTAGCGATGGGTCAATCTATTGACCCATCATTGTGATCTTCATTTGTGCCGCCATCAGTCACACCACTACCACCAGGTCTCCACCGGCAATGATTCGTGTTTCCATCAACCACACCAACGTCACTAGCTCTCCGCCGCTAATGATTTGCACCGCTATCAATCACACCAAATCTGTCAGGTCTTCGCCAGTGGCGATTTGCACTACATCAATGCCTTCAGGTTATCATCTGCTCATGACTTTAGACTTAGGGTGAGTCAACGGCCAAGTAGGGTTTAGTTAATGGCCACATGATATCTTGTCACATGCCAAAAATGGTTTTTCAATCCTGAAGACAAAAAAAGGAAGAAGAAATGGGGGGTTGATGTTTTTTTTATTTTTTTCCTTTTTTTAACCCATGGATAAAATTGTCATTTCCTTGATTTCCAACAAAAATTCTCGTTGACAATCAAAGTCAATTCATCAAAAAGTTATATTGACACATATTTCATAAAGTTAGGGTTAGTTTGACAATTTATAATGTACCATGAGATCATGAATACAATCACACATTATTACCCTTATTTTCTACATGGTATCAGAGCCTAAAATCCTAAAACTCTAAAGAAAATTTCTGCTACAATTTTTCCGAGCTTCTGCTGCCGCCTGACTTCCGCGCATTGCTTCTGTGCACTGTCGTTGCTGCTGTCCATAGCTCACCGTTCGTTTCCAAATTACCGACTGTTAGCGTCGCTTACCAGCTGCCGCAAATGGCGATCCATTCGCTGCCTTTCCTGATTCGCACACATCGTTGCTAATTCGCATGTGTTGCTGCACTGATTCTCCACGCTCTGCTGCTTGCTCCATGCATCACTGCGTCTTCCCATAATTTTTCGCTGATCCAATCCTTTGCCAAAAATATGGTCTTATTTTGCACTATGTCAACTTCTGAACCTAATCCCAGTGCCACTGAACAAGCTCGCATCGTTGTTGAAGCTGAGGGCAATAAGCTACAGCATATGAATGCCTCTGAGTTGATTGCAGCTTTACTAAAACAGTTGTAGTTACAATCTGGCACTAAGTCATCTGTAACTAAGTCATCTGTATCTTTTGGTCGTCATTCAAACAATCCTTACTACCTTGGCTCTTTTAATGGTCCCAGTTTGGTCATCTGTCTCGTCGTGCTGAAGGGCGAAGAGAACTACCTTGAATTGACTATTGGAATTCATAGTGTTATACTTGCAAAAAATAAGACTGTTCCATTGATGGATCTATTACCAAACCCCTAGAAAATCATCTTGATGTTGTTAATTGTTCTAGAGTTAATGCTACCCTTGTCTGCTGGATCTTACAGACTGTAGAATCGGCATTGTGATCTTCTACAAGTTACTTTGTCACTGTTAAGGAATTGTGGGATGATCTAAAGGCATGATTTACTCTTGTTTATGGTATGAAAATTTTGCAGATGCGTGATGATATATAGAACTGTGGGCAGAATGGTTAGATCATTGCCATTTATTTTGGCAAACTGAAGAAGATGTTTGATAAGTACAACTCTCTGCGGTCTCCTTTAGTTTGCACCTGTGAAGCTTGCAAGCCGCTATGCACCTGCAACTCTCTGCGGTCTCCTCGGTCCAGATGAAGTCTATCACACCTTGCGATCTCATGTTAAGAGTCTTGATCCATTGTCACCAGTCATGCGCGTCTATGTGCTTGGTTCTTTAGAGGAGAATCACAAATGCATCATTTGGTCTTGTGAGCCTTCTTCTGACTCTATGGCATATACCGCACGACCCCCACCCCCTTTGAGTTCTTTGATAGTTATCCTCACTTCAACTGATCTCAGGAATCTTGTTTGTATGCACTGCCATCGCAAGGGTCACAAAAAAGCTTCATGTTTCCAGCTCCCAAGCTATCAAGAATGGTACGAAGATGATGGAGAGAGCTAACGCCGCCAAGAAGATGGCGCCAGCTGCTCAGCTAATTGCCACTGCCAGTACTGGCATTCCGGCTGCTGGTGCCCGTTCGCCTTCACTGCAATGTTGCCACTAGGGTTTGCGACAGCGGCTTCCAACAATGGTGCCCCTACCCATTCTAATTTTGGCCCTTCTCTGTTTGATGACCAATGGAGCATGACCATGCATTTATTTAATCAGTTTAGTTCTCTATCTGACCATGGGTCAGGTAAGTCTACTTTACCTTGGATTCTTGATTCGGGAGTCTCATATCACATGACCGAGGACAAGGGTTTTCTTACTGATATTACTACTGCTATCAATTATGTGAATGTTATACTGCCTAATAAACCTATGTCGTCTGCTACACAATATGGTTCTATTTGCTTTGGTGATGTAACTCTTACTCATGTACTCTACATACCTACTTTGCGATGCAACTTATTATCATGCTTTTGATTGTTATCTGCCTTAAAATGTCTAGCTTTATTTACTAAAAATTAATTTCATTTTACAGAAAATTTGTACGAGGACTGTGATTGGTTTGGGTGAATAGCAGGGGGGTGGGTTTACTGGCTTCGTCTGATGGATACTCGTGTTCTATCCTGCCGTCTATTCTGATAGTTACTTCATTTTCTTCATCTGATTTATGACATCAGCGTCTTGGACATCCTTCTTCTACGGTGTTGTCTTCTATTTCTTCTCTTGATTTAAGCACAAACAATAGTTTTGTTCCTTGCTCTTTGCGTTATAGAGCAAAACAAACTAGACATAGTTTTCCTTTGAGTTCTTCAAATGCTAGTTAATTGTTTGAACTAATACATTGTAATGTTTGGGGTCCTTATAGAAAACCATCTTCTAGTGGTGTATTTTATTTTTTTAACAATAGTTGATGATTATTCCCGAGCTGTTTGGGTTTATTTATTAGTTGCTAAGTCAAATGTAACTTCTAGATTTATTGAGTTTTGTGCTTTGATTAAGAATCAATTTTGCCGCTCTGTTCCGCACGTCCGGGCTGATAATGGTACTGAATTTCTCTCTTTGAGATCATATTTTGCTGAATCTGGGATCATTTTTGAGAAATCTATGGTTGATATACCACAAAAAAAGGCGAACATAGTCATTTGTTAAATGTGGCATGTGTTTTTCATTTTCAACCTAATATGGCAGTTGATTTTTGGGGAGAATATGTTCTTACTGCTGCTTATTTGATTAACCGGACACCTATGAAACAACTCAATGGTCGTACTCCATTTGAGTTACTCTATGGTCGGGATCCAAAATACAAGCTTTTGTCGGCATTTGAATGCTTGTGTTTTGCCTCTTACATACCCAGATTCCGTGACAAGTTTAAGCCAAGAAGTCGCCGATGTTTGTTTCTTGGATACCCTGCCGGAAAGAAAGGCTATCCCCTTTATGATTTGGAATCCCGTATTTTCTTTAACAGTCAGAATGCTAATTTTTTTGAAGAAAAGTTTCCGTATGCAGACTCTCTGACTTCAGCCTCATCAGTGCATCTCGGCGATGCCACCACCTCACTGTCGCCGACCGTAGTTCCACTATCGCAATCGGATATGATGGCCAGACATAATCATTTGTTTCCTCTGATGGCCAGCGATCATTCTACCGCCGCACTTCCCAGGCCAACGTCGGATCCCCCGTATGCGCCTCACTGGTCGTCGGCTACCATTGGCCACGCGTCTCCCGCACCACCGGAAGCCTCCAAGGTTCCTCCAATTTTTCAGCCTGACGAGGCATCTCCTGCTCTGAATTCTTCTGTCCACTTCTATATGCTGCCCACTCCCCTGCCTGCCTCACCGGTTACCCCTGCGCCGCCTTCTGCCACCGAGCTGCCTCCTCCCCGACAAAGTGTTAACGATCTACGACTTCTCCATACTTGGAATATTATATTTATTATATTACTAATATTGAACCCCCCCCCATACTGCTACGATCACTCATACGTTATAACCATCCTTAGGTGTTCTCTATCCTCTTACTAATTTTGTAAATTGTGATAATTTTTCTGGAACACGTTCTAAATTTTTGGGTGCAGTAACTTCTAGTGCATATCCCACCACTTACTCTGGTGCGTTGAAGTGTGCTCATTGGCATGATGCTATGACTGAAGAGATTAATGCTCTTAAGCGCAATTAGATATAGACTATGGCTTCTCTACATCTGGAAAAGACTGTAATTAGTTGCAAATGGGTTTACCGTACCAATTTCAAGTCTAATGGTGCCATTGAATGTCACAAAGCTTGCCTGGTGGTTATTGGGAATCTTCAGATTGAAGGGATTGACTATACTGAAACATTAGCTCCTGTTACAAAAATGAGTTTGATTTGCTTATTCTTATCCTCTGCAGTCATTCGTGGTTGGGAACCTCATCAAATGGATGTGCATAATGCTTTTCTTCATGGTGATCAGCATGAAGAGGTATTTATGCGGCCTCCCCCTGGCTATCCTTCACCCCCTGGATAAGTATGTCGTCTTCCGAAATCTCTTTATGGTCTTCGGAAAGCTCCTCGCAATCGGTTTTCCAAATTGGCTCAGGCTTTACATGCATTTGGAATTTTTCAGAGTATATCAGATTATTCCCTTTTTGTGTTCTCCCATGGTTCAGTATCTTTGCATGTGCTTATTTATGTGGATGGTTTGGTTATTGTTGGTAGTTCTTCATCGCTTATCTCTGAATTAGAGAAATACTTGAGCTATTGTTTTCATATGAAAGATCTTGGACTGCTTAAGTATTTCTTGGGTATAGAGATTGATAAAAGACCGGGTGGGATGTTCCTTTCACAACGGAAATATGCCCTGAACATTTTATCTGACACATGTTTATCATCTTCTAAACCGACTGATTTTCTCATGGAGAAACAACACGATTTGGCGCCTGTTGAAGGTCTATTTTACCATGATCCTAAGTAATACCAGTGCCTCGTTAAATGCCTGATATACCTCACCATTACACATCCTGAGATTAGCTATTCGGTTCATACTCTTGCATATCTTATGGAGTCTCCACGTGTTCCTCATTGGCAGCTGCAATTTGGGTTTTGCACTACCTGAAGAGTCATCCTAGTCAATGTTTATTTATTTCTTCTCGTAGTGCACTACATATAACTACTTATTGTGATTCTGATTGGGCTGCATGCCCTATTACCCGACGCTCTCTTTCCGGATATTTTATGATGATTGGAAATTCTCTAGTTTCTTAGAACACTTAGAAGAAACCTACAGTTTCTCAGTTTTCTGCTGAAATGGAGTATCGTGCTATGGTTGTCATTTCTTGTGAGTTGTTGTAGCTTAAATATTTTCTTAAAGACTTAGGTGTTGCGCATTCTACTCTTATGCGATTGTTTTGTGACAGTCAACATGCTCTTCATATTGCGGCAAGTCCGGTGTTCCATGAACGTACAAAGTATATTGAAGTTGATTGTCATTTTTCTGGGATCTTGTACAGTCTGGTACTATTGTTACTCATCATATCTGCACTTCAGATTAACCTACGGACTTTTTTACCAAAGCTTTCAGACGGAACCAATTTCATTCACTACTTTGCAAGTTGGACATTTATGATCCCCATGTTCCAACATGAGGAGGAGTATTAAGGAATATAGATATCACTTGTAATTGTAATTAGATTCTATTCCTTTTCATATATAATGTACCACTATATAATGCACCATGAGTTCATGAATACAATCACACATTATTACCCTTATTTTCCACAAAAGGTGAAGTTGATTCATTGTTGCTGCTAGAGATGATAAGGAAAGGGTTTTAAATACCTTTGCCCCTCATTCCTCTAATACGTAACATCTCATAATTTCAAGGTGAGACTATTATTTCCCTTTTACGTATTTTTTGTGAAGCTAACTCTATCGCAGGTGTTTTGGAAAAATTAGCAAGCTCTATTGAAATGAGTCAATAATATTATCACAACACCCTACCTTGTTATGTTCCAGGTTGATTCATTGTAGATAGTAGGAAATTTTCTTATATTATAACTACACAATGTATTGTTTTAATTGTTTATTTTTACAGATTTTAATTTCACTTCATAGAACTTATAGCAATGTGGTATTCCCAATCAGGTTTGATGGCTGATATTCACCGCGTCTCACTATGAACATGCAAAACAAATCCCAGAAGTGATTCCGGGAAAAAGGCTATGACGATCAAGTCAGTACTCTCATGCAGAGAATTGGTATTTCTCAGTTTTGTCTTACTTACCCCAGACAGTGTTGTTGTTCTTGTATTTATAGTGATCTATAGTCATGGCTCCACATTGTTAGGATTCCCGATCGCGGGCTTCATCTTGGTCCCTATAAAGTTGGTTTGTGTCTTCGTTCATGATTGAGTCTTGATCGTGGTTCCAGCTTTCTCGGTTTGTGACTTAGTCCTTTTGGACATGATCATACTTTACACGGTTCATGGCTAAGAGCTCTTGGGTGTGGTTATGTGTTTATTAGTTCGTAACTAAATCTTGGGGGTTGGGGCTCAAGGCCAACATTCTGTGGTCCATGGGCTAGGTATACACCGTAAGTCCCCCCTAGCCATGAAAACTAGGAAATACGAAGCTATGCCATTGTTTGCGGTGTGTATCCGAACTACTATGCTTTGAGTTTCTCAAACTGTAATAACATGTTCATCATTAGTATAACTTACATTGTCTTTGCGAAGTGTTGCTTGCTTCTTAGCTATACTTGTGATTTTGTTGGTACTTTTTTTTAATTCAGAATTTTAATCTTCACTGTAGGTGTCGTACTTTCAACAGACTTAGCTGTTGAGATTTTGTTTTATTGAACCGAGATTTTTTATTCGCTACGATGTTCTGATTTTTCTCACCTTCCGTTATCGTTTCTTCCCTTTAAAAGAGCCTTAAATTGACTGACTTAATTCCATCATTATTCAGTGTACCGTCTACTCATATTCCGCCGTCATCTCGAATTATGTATAAGGTAAGTTTCTTTTGTGTCAGAAATTAATCATGATGTTTCGAATTGATTTAATGCCTCATTTTTCACGTTTCAGTATTTGAGCTTAAATATTGGTTGCTTGATCCCAACACTGATGGGAGTTTGCATGGTGACATCATCTTCTACCAACCGTTGAAGACGTGGCTCCGGCCTGGGGGTTGGTTTTTGGATCCTTCAAAGCGTAGAGAAAATCTACTGAAAAACAAAGCAAACATAGTTAGAAAGCAAGAAAGAAAGACAAGGCACGAAATAAAATAAAATTTTAGCCTAGAAAACCTTCGGAAGCATTTGGAGGGTTGATTCTCGGATTTGAATTCCTCGAGGGGGTCCCTTGGCTTTCGGCATTTTGCATTCTGCAGACCACATCTGTCATCCCCTTTTGTCTTTTTCCTGCCTTTAGGCTCGACTCCCGAGTCAATACCTCCCAAGGCGGCACGTCTTAATGTTCGACGGGCAACGAGTTTATACACAAAATCGTCATAAATTTCTTCTGGCCAGTCAAATCCTCATCCAATAGAAGGACTTTAATGGTAGTCTCTTACGTCCAAGGATTTGGGCCGTGATGCGTTCGAACAATCAATCGATTTGAGGGTTTGAGTTTTTCTTGAACTAACCTGCAATAAAAATGTCATTGAGAGTTCCAAGGGTCAGCACTCTGATGCCTAGCTAAGTTTAAGCGTTCAATATGATTAACACACAATTAATGATAAGTAAATGTGTACCTTGTATTTATTCTCCGTGTCCTAAATAACATTATCCTTAATTACCCATGAATGCGGTAATTACGTTAGTGTATTAAATATTCTCCTAACTAGGCCGCCACATCTTCAGTCCAAGGGTCTTCTTGAGCTTAACATCTATCAAGAGCCCCGAGAAAAGCAGGTTCTCGACCTCAAAAGGTTGGAACGGTACAAAGGTTCTTCGATGCCTCGAATGTATGGGACAGTTCGAGGACTCTGAAGACTCGAAATGAATCTTGCACTTCGTTGTTCTTGCTTTCGAGGGAGGGAAACTAGTTTTCTAATCAACTCTCGGCGTTAGGATTCCAAAAGGTGCGTGCGTGACGTACAACCGCGTGTGTCACTGCTTACAAGTACTCTTTGTCTACTTCTTTCTCGAGCGATCTAATTTTCATCGCCTTTCCCAGGAAATCAGTAAGTACCTTCATCTCTCTTCTTATTCTAATATTTTTGTTTCCTCACCTTACAATCATGCCTCATTCTAATGAGGGTTTCACCTCCGAGAGATTTCCCAGTGAGATTAAGTTAGGAGGGGCGGGGATTAGTACGCCAGGAAGAGCTATTAGTGACTTAGAATGCACTCATTTCGAAGAATTCCGATATGATTCCGATGCTGGATAAGGTATGTCTGATCATATTACTAACGATCTGGGGAAGAGAGGGTTTTTCCAATAACTGATATGCCTCCTTGAGAGCCCGTTGAGAACTGGCCACCAGGCATGGGCAAGCCCTATATAAGGAGATCCCCTATTAGTGGAAAAATTGGCTTCTACCCTCATCCGAACCCAAAGCTCGAATTGGAAGGGGGTCAAATACATCTCTGGCCTGCAAGGAAGCATCCCTCGAGGCCATTGAGGAGGAGGAGAATGCATCTCTTTTGAGAGATAGGACATCCCTCGAGGAGGAAGCGCCCCCGAGAGCACCTCAGATATCTTCTTTGGCTAAACCTTCTCAAAAGAAGAAAAATGGGGACTTCTCGAAGGATAAGGCTAAGGGACTCGGGGAAAGAGCCCCGGCCCCAGTAGTGGGGAAAGCTATCTGAGCGATTTTGGACTCGATCCCTCTTGGCCAACGAATAGCCCCAGATGCTGATTTTCTACCCTTTTAAAAGGAAGATACCCCTCATAACCTCCCCGAGGGAAGATCAACCATTTCCCTCAGACATCTTCCCTACGAATCACATTTCCCATTCTGCCCCTCTTTTTCCAAAATTCTTAAACAATTCCAAGTGAGCCCTGCACAAGTTCATCCAAATGTCCCTGTAATCATCATGATGTTCTTGACAAGATGTGAAGAGTTTGGTATCAAGCCAAGGTATAAGTTGTTTCACTTCGCTGTACTTCGTGTCTTATAGTGGGCGGTCCACCGACATGATTGTCACTTTTACCAACCGGGAGGCACATCACAAGGTTTTTGTTGTTCCTGGTAATTTGGGTGACTGGAGAAGCTGAAAGAAGGGGATCTCGTTTGACAGCAAGAGGTATCGAGTTCCCCCGTGCATTTGAAAGGTACGAGTCGAGTCTCCCAAATCTGGGGAGTATATTTGTCCTGATGCCCTCGAGAGGGATAGGCAAAAGTTGTTGTCCAGCTCCCTTGACTGTAGCCGCTTCAACAATCCTAATTCCCAGATTGGCGGCTTTGCATTCCCTTCCAAAATCTACGAGTATGTGTATAAAATACTCCTAAAGAATATCAGGAAGAGAAGAAGAGAACTTGAGGGCCCCAAAGAAGACCCTCCCCTCGAGACCCTCGTTAATGATTTTAGGAACTCGGAAGCCTCCAAAGGTGCCTTAATAGAATTCTACTTCACCTGTTTGTTGTATCGTTGAGTTTACTTTTACTGATGGTCTCTCTTTTTATTTTTTCAATGGGTCTCGCTAGCGGCTTAAGGAAGCAGAAGCCCACGAAGCAGGGTTAGGGTCATCCTAAAATGACCATTACTCCCTCAAATCAGGCCTCCCCTCCCATGGTGGAAGACCTACTTTGACCATTGCTAATGGCCAGCTTCCTCGTACCAAGAATTTTCACCAGATGACGAGGGCAGATGGCAGCAATATTGGTAACGTCTCCCCAACACTGGTAATAGGAGCACGCGGCGGTGAGAACACCCATCAATAGTCAGCACCCCTTTTGAGTGATGTGGTGTCCATGTCCCGCATTGATCATCATCTCTCGAGGATGGTCTCTAACCCTGAGGTTTTCATCTGTTCCTTTGGAAAATTTATTTTAGTGTCGTTTTTCCTTGTATTTGATCTAAGTTAACTATTTTGCTAGTTCTCCCAACTTTTCCATGAGGCCACTGAGAATATGGCAGCCTTTGCCTTCGCTTGTACTTTTGGCATGACACTCTCGAAGAAAAGCTCAGCCAAAAGGATGCTAAAATTTTAGATTTGAAGAGAGTGTTCGAGGAGAAGAATAGGGCACTCGAGGGAAAAATAATTTCTGGAAGAGGAGAGGCAAAATGTTAAGACTGAGAGGTGTCAATGGACACTGGAGAAGGATACCCTGGAGAAGAGGGTTCAGGCTGCTGAGGATCCAGCCTCGGAAGTTCAACTACTCGAGGCATTTAAAAGTAAACTTTTGAACAGCTCTGAGCTGGTTCAACTGTTTGTGGATCTCTTTTGGGTGGCTAAGCATCTCGACTGTAGCGAATTAGCAGAGGAATTCCTGAAGCCTCGAGTGTCCGCCTCCCTGCCTGAAGAACTTGCTAAGCAGGTGGACGATCTAGTCAACCCAGAGCTCAAAGCCACTCTGGATAAGAAATAGGATGAGGCAATCAAGAATAACGGCCTTCACTTTACCCTGATGGATTTCATTAAGTCCAAAGGACAGTTCTTCACTGCTAAGGATATTCGAGCAATCCCTCTTCCAGAGGCCACAGATGCCTCTCCCGAGCAGAACTCAGCAGCCAGTCGAATGGAAGAAATGATTGCATCCACCTCAAAAGAGGATGAGTCTAGGTTTTGTGCTTAATTGTAACTTTTCCAATTAGTACCCCCAGTTGTAACTCTCTTTTTTATTTTGAAACTTCAAAATAAGAATTTTTTTCCATTTGTATGACTTATTTATTGATTTTTCCTTTGTTCTCTTTTCGTAGTTTAACTCGTTGAAGAGAATGTTAGAAGGTTCTAGTGAAAAACTTTTGAGTACTCAAAAAGAGTTGAGTGAGACACACAAACAGTTATTAAAAGCCTCATAGGATTTATCTAATTTTAATCTAGAGAAAATGTCTTTGAAGGCCAAGCTCCACCGGCTCGAAGATGAGATGAAGCTGTGTTAGTCTAAAGACTATCCAACCTTTAAGGGTAATAAATATAATAGTACATATAATGGTACATATCCTTTAGAGCTGGTCGAAGGTCATGATCCCGAAGATAAAGACTTTGAAGAGCTGATGCGACAAATATATTTAAAGTTTGGATCTTTGAAGTAATGCATTGCTACTGCAACTAGGCTTCCAGTAGTGGAAGGTTGCCTAATTGGTTGCATGGGTAAAAATCACACGCTAGTGGCCCAAAGGGAGTTACTTGCCGAGCAAAACTAGTGGCTTAGTGCAAAATAACTAGCCTTAACGAGGACCCCCTTTCTTCAAGCGAACCCCATACATTCCCTCGAAGGACCCCCCCCCCCTCGCGATTGAGGATAGTTCTTTAGTAGAATCCCTCTTGTCCAAGAACTCATAATTCGCAGGGGAGATCGAGGCCTGGAAGGTACAGGCCAAAGAGCTCGAGGAGTGTATTGCCGATTTTAAAGAAATAATTGATGCACACGAAGTAAGCCTCCATGCCCACATGCTTTCTAACATAATTCCTTCCTCATATTTAATTGGAAATGACCAGCTTCCAAAATTTCTACTCAAAGATGCTCAATACTGGATGGAGTAAGTTAACGTCCATGAGAATGGAACTCCTCGGAAGAAAAAGACATTTTACCTTATTCTTTATTGGTTGGCAGAATTGAAAGTAAAGGGATTCACCCCTCAAGTTATCGTTTTGCTCCTCGGTCACAAAGATCTTCCACTAAAGAAACTGATAAGCATCTTGCTCTCTCAAGCAAAGCTACCAAGGGATCTTCCAAAAAATGATGTAAGAGTGTTGGGTTCTCCTCGAAAGGCCCATTCAAACCTTCCACAAAGAAGCGGTGTAAGACCATTGCTCACATGGATCCTTCCAAATATCCTGTGGAAGAATAGGAGAAGGATATTCAAAGAGCCGCTAGTATAAAGCTTGAAGAGCTCGAAGAGATAGAAGCAAAGGTGAAGGGGCTAGCTCCTTCTACCAAAGATTTATTTCGGGAGAGGTTTCCTCCATTTAGATGAATACATTTAGAGGAACAAGTTCATGTACTCTTTAGTATCAAAATTGTACTTCTATTTATTGACAAAGTCTGAATAAATAGCATGTGTTACTCTCACTCAGGAAAAGTGCATATCGGGTTTCTCAAACCCTTGTTATTAGCATCAGTGGGGTCAAAAATTTGTAATAGGATTCACGTTGCTTGTGCCTATACTTCCTCAAGCATTTTAACCCTCCAATATGAGTGCCACACACCACTTCCTTAGGCAAATATAGTATGAATATCTTCGATAAGTAGGAATTAAGCAGTTCAGAGACACAAGCATCTTACCCAGGTTCGGTGTTTCCACCTACATCCTACCCATTTTGTCCACTAGTTCATCATTCCAAGATTAAAAAAGTAGCCCACGAGTGCTGCTAAGAAGCATACTATCCAAACCTCATCCATAGCTGGAAATATCATCTAGAGCGCCGCTTAAGAGCAACCCGCTTAAACATCAACTAGAGTTCCGCTTAAGAACAAACCACTCGTACATCATCTAGAGTGCCACTTAAGAGAAAACCACTCGTACATCATCTAGAGTGCCACTTAAGAGAAAACCACTCGTACATCATCTAGAGTGCCACTTAAGAGAAAACCACTCGTACATCATCTAGAGTGCCACTTAAGAGAAAACCACTCGAACATCAGCCGTAGCTGGAAATATTAACTAGAGCGCCGCTTAAGAGCAACCCGCTCAAACATCAACTAGAGTACTGCTTAAGAGCAAACCACACAAACATCAGCCGTAGTTGGAAATATTATCTAGAGCGCCGCTGAAGAGCAACCCGCCCGAACATCAACTAGAGTGCCGCTTAAGAGCAAACCATTCTAACATCATCTAGAGTGCCGCTTAAAAGCAACACACTCATCATATCTGGTAGTACCTTCTCAGGTTGGTGATGTTCCACCTCCTTGGCACTCGAACCCCATTCATATCTTTGAGAACATAGCTTCCTACTCGGTGAAATTCTATCACCCTATATGGACCTTCTCAATTTTCAGCTAACTTCCCTTCAAGTTCCTTTCTGCTTTTCTCATTTTTCCCTATTACCAAGTCCTCCGGATTAAACAACACCTTCTTTACCCTTCTGCTATAGTATCTTCTAACATGTTCTTTGACTTTAGCCTCATGTAAAGAATCTAATTCTCTCTTTTCCTCCACCATATCCAAATCCAGACATCGATTCTGATGATTGCTTGTCTCATCTGCAGCAGCCATCACCCTTGGGCTAGGAACACCTATTTCCACAGAAAGTACTGCCTCCGAGCAATATACTAGGCTATAAGGCATTTCTTCAGCAGTGGAAGACTCAGTTGTCCGATATACCCACAACACATTAAGTAATTCATATATTAAATTACCTTCCGCCCCTTCGAGGCATGCTTGTATTCTATTTATTATTGTTCTGTTGGTCACTTCCACTTGTCCATTGGCTTAGGGGTGCTAAACTGATGTCACCTTTTGCTTAATCCGATATTTCTCACACCAATTCTTGAAGGGATCCTGAGTAAAATGTGTTCCATTATTTGTAATGATCGTCCTTGGGATTCCAAAACGACACACAATATTCTTCCAGCTGAAGGAAATGACTATTTTTCCTCTTATGTTCGTCAGGGGCTTGGCCTCTACCCACTTCGTGAAACAATCAACGGCCACCATTAGGTATCTAAATTTTCCTGACGCTTCTGAAAAAGAGCCCACAAGATCGATCCACCACTTATTAAATGGCCACGAACTATAGATGCTTCTCATCTCTTCCTGGGGAACATGTGTTATAGGGGCATGTCTCTGACACTGGTGGAAAGCTCAGATGTATCAATTCGTATCCACAAACATTGTCAGCCAGTAAAATCCTGCTTGAATAAGCCTCCTCACCACAGATTTGGGTCCCTGGTGGCTGTCGCATACCCCCTCATGGACTTCTCTTCTAAGATAATTAACCTCATGAGTCTTAACGCATCGAAGCAATGGCTGCAAATGACCCCTTCTTTACAACACTTCATCCTACAACACATACATTGGAGCTTTCAATCTTATCTTTCTGGGATCCTCTTCATTTTCCGGCAGGACACCCTCTCGAAGATATGCCACAAACTGTGTCATCCATAAATCTTCCACTTCCACCGCCATAACCACAGGTTCTTCCAAACTTTGTTTGCTCAATTTTCCATGAGTAGTTGCTTCTGGGATTGAATTCCCAAAGTGAGATTTCTTAGGGCGTCTTCTTTATGATTGTTTTCCCTCGGAACCTGCGTTAAAGTGTAAGATTTAAACGTTTTTAACAGGTTCTTCTCTACCTCGAGGTATCTTTGCAGGTTCATCTCTACCTCGAGCACCACTATTTTATCTCCTTGGAAGTAGGGTCTCAATCTTCTGACTGCATGTACGAGGGCTAGAATCAACCTCTCGAGACAGTATACCTCGTCTCCGGCCCTTGCAAGGCACGACTGACAAAGTAAATCGGATGATGAACCTTTTCTTTCTATTTTATTAGGGCCGCACTGATTACCAATGGTGACGCAAAAATGTATAAGTATAGCATCTCATCCTTATCTGGTTTCATCAAGGTAGGTAGTGTACTCAAGTGTTCCTTCAACTGCTTGAATACCTCTTCGCGTTTTCCATTCCACTAAAATTTCTTTGCCCTTCGAAGGACATCAAAGAAGGGTTTGTGCTTCTCTGCCCCCTTCGATAAAAACATGCTCATTGGTGCTAGAGACCCTGTAAGCTTTTGTACATCCTTTATTAATTGTTGGATTTTCATTGTCTTCAAAGCTTCAACCTTTTCCGGGTTTACATCAGTACCCATCTTCGAGACCATGAATCCAAGGAAATTCCCTGCCTCCACACCAATAACACACTTAGACGTGTTCAACTTCAACTTAGCCCCTCGAAGCCTAATGAATGTTTCCTCCAGGTCCTTTAAGAATTCTTCATGAGTTTTTCTTTTGGCAAACATGTCATCCACATATATTTCCATGTTCTTCCCTATCTGTCCCCTAAACAGCTTATCAACTAGCCTCTGGTAAATAGCCCCAGCATTTTTTAATCCAAAGGGCATCTTCTTATAGTTGAACATGCCTACATACGTAATAAACGATGTTTTTTCCTTGTCTTCCTCCGCCATGAGTATTTGGTGATACCCCTTATTCACATCAAAGAAAGCCAGAATCTGATATCCAGTGATGGCTTCCACTAATTTGCCAATTGGTGGCAACGGGTAACTATCTTTGGGGCAGTATTTATTTAAATTGGTAAAGTTTACCCACATTCTCCAGGCCCCATCATGATTTGGAACCATGACTGGGTTAACAATCCACTCGGGGTAGAACACTTCCTCGATGACGTATGCCCCAACAACTTCTCCACCTCTTCTTTAGCTGCTTCAGCTCTTTCGGGAGCAAACACCCTTCTCTTTTGCCTGACTGGCTTAATCGAAGGGGTCAATATTCAGCCTATGTAGTGCAAGACCCAAGGGACACCCATTAGGTCAGAAGTATCCGACGAGAACACGTCTCCACACCTTCCCAATAAGTCTCTTAGTCACTCCTTGACATCTTCAGGAATTAGCTTCCCCACAGCTACTGATCCCATATCTCGAATAAGCATATGTATTGTATCGGCCAATCCCACATCTGCGTGTACCGTTGCTACATCTCTTTGCCATCTCGTTTCTGGTACCATTGTAAGGTTACATTTTTTAGCTATAGTTTGATATCCTCGAATGGATGCCACCCACTTTTCAGTTGGGAACTTCATCATTAGGTGATAGGGTGACCAGACAGCCCGGGCCTAGCACATCCATGGCCTTCCTAAAATCACATTATAAGGGGAAGGGGCATCCACGACACGAAAATTACAGCTAATAGTCACCCTTTTGTCGCCATACGCTACGCGAATAGGTAGGGTTATCTCTCCTATGGGGAATATCGGGTTTCCTATGAATCCGGATAAAGGGGAAGCTGACTTTTTCAAGACGCCCTTTATCCGACTAGTAAAAACACTCAGCAAACGCCACTTCTACCCCTCTTCCATCATTCACGAATACCCTTCGTATCAAAGATGTTCCAATAATGGCTAAGATTACCATAGGATCTGCATGAGGTGTTTGGTCTGGTACATCATCCGCTTCTGAGAAAGTGACCGTCTCGTCCGATGAAACCTTTTGTGACTGGGCTCTTTCGCAGGATCCCTTCGAGCCTCTGCTCTTATCACAAAATTTGAAGATCTCTCTCCCACCATACCATTGATGACATTAATTACCCTTTTCACAGGAGGGTTTTCCCTGTTTTAGTTGTCTTGATTTTCCCCCTGTTGTTCCTGGGGTCTGTCTTACCTTCCTTTATGTCCCCTGTCTCAAGCCACCTGTTCTTGAGGTCTTCTATCTCCTCTACCCCCACTGTTTTGATTGTTCCTTCTGTAAGGCTGTCATTGGTTCACTCAAGATGACCCTTTTGGATTTTAGGCACTCAAAAGCCTCTGAAGGTGCCGTAATAGAATTACACTTATCATGTATGTTGTATCATTGAGTATACTTTTACTAATGGTCTCTCTTTTTTGTTTTTTCAGTAGGTCTCGCTAGCGGCTTAAGAAAGCATAAGCCTATAAAGCAGGGTCAGGGTCCTCCTGAAGGGACCATTACTCTCTTAAATCATGCATCCATTCCCTCGAATCAGGCCTCCCCTCCCACAGTAGGTGGTGGAAGGCCTACTTTGACCATTGCTGATGGCCAGCCTCCTCGTACCAGGAATGTTCGCCAGAAGACGAGGGCAGATGGCAGCAATATTGGTAAGCCTAGTTCCCGTGTCCTTGCCCTCGAAATCATCCTTCCCACTCACACCTATCGATCTCTATCCCCAACTACATGAAATTGTTTGTGTCATGGCCGTAATCCCTGTGATGATCGCAATACCAATTTGTTGCCCTCCGGGCCACTACCGAGTTGTGCGAACTCTGCAAGGGTGGGGGTGCTCTGAACAATCCCCTATGTATACTTAAGATCTGTTCATGAGATCTCCCTCCGAGCATTGGTGGCAATGAAGTGTACCTCTCGAATAGTGTTCTTATGGGTTCGACTGGCCTTTTTCCTCTATGCTCTACATTTCTTCCCATTTTCTTTGTAAGGCTATATCTTTTCCTTCTAGCTGCCTCATCTACCCTCGAGTACTAATCTACAATCTCCTTAAGTTTTTTGCAAGGTCTTGGGGGTGATGGCACTTAGCTTCTTGTATAATTCTAAGTCTTGCATCCCCATCATGTACCCCTGGATTACCTCATTCTCTGTTATTTCTATCACTCCCAAACTCTTGTCTACATACCAATGATAGAAGGCTTCCATGCTTTCCCCTGTCTTTTACTTCATCCGGTAGAGTTTTAACAATTTTTTGATAAACTTGTTCTTCTGTGCGTACTGGCTCAACAATGCTCCACTGAAGTCTCAGTGCAATCGGAGTGAGCCTCTTGATAACTTATTGACCCACTCACGTGATTTTCCCTACAGGTAGCTTCCTACCAGCTTGTATGTCAATTTCTCATCGATATCCCTCAAACTCATCATGCCCAGGAACGTCTGGATGAACTCTTAAGGGTCAATCTCACTATTGTATATGGGAATTCCTCCCGAAGGCTTCACTTCTATTGGCCATCAAACCCCAGTGATCATAGGGCTGAAAGGAGACCTCACAATCTGGCCCAAGGGTCCGATCAACCTATCTAGTTCCCTTCTTAACGATTCACTTGCATCTGACGGGGGTTTCTATTACCCCCCCCCCTTGGCAAGTTTCGCCCCCTATCATGACTGCCCAGCTGTGGCAGATAAGAAGGTTGAGTCGCTCCATATCTGGGGCTCAACCAAGGTTGTCCAAAATTTGGGTATGCTGGTGGCTGTGGTGGTTGGACATAGGGATTGTAAAGCCCCTGACTAATCATCGTTCCTTGAATTCCTATACTTCTGTATCCTTGCATGGCAGAAGAGGCTATTATCTCATATGCCGCTCCTGGACCAGTCAGGTTGAGGGTAGGAGCAGATAGGGCTAGCGGAGATAACGAATATACCGGGCCTTGTGAGTAACCAGGAATAAAGGGCTGAGGCCTAGCCTTCAATAACTCTTCAACATATGTGTGATAAGGATAGGCTACTGCAGGTTGATAGGCTCACCCCATAATTAGTCCTACAGGCAAGGGTGGCAATACTCCATACGTGAGCCTTTCATCCCTCAGAGGAGGGGTAACTCGATAGCAGGCCGTATCCAGGACCTGAGTTACTCGTTCTACATCTTGATTTGCGGACACCCTCCCCACATTCTGACTTCCTTGCCCATGCTGGCCATATGCTTCCATATATGAATCTCCCGAAACATCCGTAAACCGTTCATCGCTCGGATCGACTGCTCCTTTGAGCAAGGAGTCGGGGTTTTTCTATTCTTGCTCTCCCATCATTATCGATATCCTCGAGGGCCCTGGCGCATCATTCTGAATGGGGCAACCGTAATAGGCTCTGTGCGTGACTCTGTTCCTGACATTTGGAGGTTAGCCATATCGATGTTCTCGACACGGGGGTCATTTCCTACTCCTGAATTCTCCGTTCTTAACCTTTGCAGAGATCCAGCCCCCGTACCTATTAACCTTAACCTTTCCCTCCTTTGAATAACTGTAGACATAAACTCTCAAAATCCTTGATCCGTCTTAGTCATCCCCACAATCGATGCCACTTAATGCATCTCGAACAACCAACCGATTCGTGGGCTAGAGTTCTTCTCGAACTAACCTGCAATAAAACTATACGTGGGGGTTCCAGGGGTCAGCACTCTAATGCCTAAGTTAGCCAAGCATTCAATATGATTAAGACACAATGAATGATAAGTAAATGTGTACCTTGTAATTATCGCCCTTAATTACCCACGAATACGGTAATTACGTTAGGGTATTAAATATTCTCCAAACTGGGCTGCCACATCTTCAGCCCAATGGCCTTCTTGGGCTTAACCTATATCAAGCTGCTGGAGATAAGTTACATCATCTCAAAGATCTAGGGAAACTGAATGCCTCTTCATTTATTCTACCTCAGCGAGCGAGATCCACTAAGGGACTCGATGCGCACTACTACAATCAAAAGTTAAGCCCCTTTCATGTCATCCCAAAGTATTGGAGGGGGAAGGATAACTTTATTCCCAGCATGCATGTTGAAGAAAGTATAAGTGTATTTCTTATCTCTGTTGTGAGACACATAGTACAATGCTCGAAACAACTTGTACTGGGGCTTGATCCCTAGCTCTTTGAATCTAGTCATATAGGTCATTATGATAACCACTATATCAGGGTGAAACTGGGTTGGGTTAGCATCAAACTCCTTCAGTAGCTTCAAAAAGAGAGGGGGAAAGGAAAACATAATCCTGAACTGAAGTTTAGATGGTGGATGATAGATCTCCCCACTGGTAGCATCGTGAGAGATTTTTCCTCCTCGAGAAGCTTTAACTTAGTATTATCGAGGATGCACTGCTGTGATGGGAGGGTTGCGATAAAATTTGACACCTCTTTAGACATGATGCATGGCTCCTCATTCGAGTTATTGTGAGGCTCATTATCCTCAATTTGGAGAGCCTCCTTGCCCTTATTCTTTCAAGCTATAAACTTCCTCCTTCACCAGACCCACAGGGGGATAATTTTTTATCCTTGAATTACCTCATCTTAGCGATCTGCAAGCTCTGGACCTCCTAACTTTGAAGGCTTCATTAAACCCTTTAACTTTCCATGACCTATAGAGTAGGCTCCCTCATTAAACATCTCTCATGTCGAAAACTCACCATAAGCTGGACATGTCCTACCATCCCTAAATAGGGCCTCATCGCCCTCAGAGATAGTTCTCTCAGGTGATTGGGCTCCATCATCCTGATCAAGACACTCAAAATTGGAAACCACTCCCCCCCCCCATGAGGAATCCCTGGAAAAGAAGAGAAGCTTCCATCTCCTTGATGGGGGCTATGGGATGAAGATTCCATTAAAGAAAAAAAATTAGGAAGAAAGAGAACATACTTGATGAGGGAAGAAAACGTGGGTTCTTAAGTATGAGTGTTGAGAAGGTGACAAGAAATCTAAATGATGTGTTCTCAAATACCTGTAAATAATACGTGGGAAAAATGAAAAACAGTTTTAGAAGGAAATTATGGGGGCTAAAGACGGGTGAAAAAGGTCATGATTAACTTGGGGAATGGAAAATCTGAAAAGATGTGGAAACATGAGCAGAAACTCATTAATCGTAATCTCTACGCGTTGCACACCTTCTCGCTTCTTTTCTCCTTACACGCCATACGAGCTCCTTCAAATTCAAAATTACAGGATACTTATTTGAGAAAATTTAAGTGCTCTTGTCATCTCGAGGAGTTTGAGACTCTAAGCATAGATGACCAGGCTTTCACCAAGGTTCCTCGCCATCGGTTTTTCGTTCCTCGAACCATCGAACGCACCTTTAGTTTTCTAGGGGCCTTTGATGATACCCTTATGTGTCCCACACACAATGAGCCACAAATTAAAATATTAAGAGACGTGATTAGACTTATTTAGCCCAATGGGGTATCATAACATCCTGGTCTTCTTTAACACTTGTTATGCAAGGAATTAGAGTTTAAGTTATATACAATGACTGTTAGGGTTACAGTCATAATATCAGGGTATATTCATTATTTTAATTCATTCACTATTCCTTATTATAAAATGATGGATGGCTTTGGCAATCAAGAGTCTTCCCTTGGAATCTTCGGGGCTTGTTTCTTGCAGATCATGACTAAGGAATTGGAGGTGCAGCCGAATTGAGTTCCAAACGCATAACTCTTAGTACCGAATTATTGGCATTGAAACTGGAGCTACCTCCTTGTTGCTCATCCTTCCTCATCTCTTCTTGCCTTTGCAAAATTTCCAGCACTGTTTACAAATCTCTTTTTTACTGATGAAGTGTCCTTCTTCATCTCATCCAATTCCTTTTTGTTCCACTCTCTCGGATCCAGGAATTTTCTATCAAATAACTCAATATATTGTCACAACACCTGAATTGAACCCGTCAACCTTTCTTCCAGATCTTTGACCTGCATTTCCATCATTTTTATCGAGTGTTGTCCACAATAGCTACTGAGAATCGAGAGCATTGATACCAATTTGTTATGATCCAGCTTGGATCAAACACAATTACACAGGAACCCCCTCAATTTCAAAATATGAGAAGAGAAATAATTGTAATAAAAAGAATAAAAATTCCATAATGATCTTACTATTCTTGAAAATGATCCTAAGTTGCAACTTACATTCATTTTATAGTTAATTATAACTCCCTTCTAACTGCTTAATTGCTTCTGATTGCACCGGAAAACCACTTAAGGTGGTGATCCACCAGAAGGTTACCAGCGTTTACCACCCCACAGCTAATAGGCATGTGGAGGTCACGAACCGAACCATCGTCAATGGCATTAGGTCGAGGCTCAAAGGGTCAGGCGGGAATTGGATTAACGAATGCTGATCATGCTTTGATTATCTCAAATGACAAAATCCTCTGCCATGAGTGACCCATACGGTCTGGTCTACGGTTCGAAGGCCGTAATTCCCATGAAGATAAGGCTTCCCACCTTCAAAAGGTTTGCTATAAGCAATGAAAACCAAGAGGTCAGTGATTAGTAGTTCCGCCTGGACTTGGACCTTATCAAAGGAAAAAGAGAGAAGGTGTCCTTTCACAAAGCTAAGGAAGAAGAAAATCAAGCGGTATCATGACCAGAGGGTCCGAAAAATCCAGTTTTCCCCAGGGGACCTTGTTATGAGGAAGAACAAAAAAATCCGAAAGGAGCCAGAAAGTAAACTTTCCACAAACTAGGAAGAGCCTTACCGAGTCGTTAAAGCCTGCCCCGGAGGCAGCTATGTGCTGGAAACCCCCCAGGGTGAGTCAGTTCCACGCAGATGGAATGTTTCAAATATTATAAGATATTATTCTCCTAAATCTCAGTAGACTTGGTAAGGCCAGGAAATAACTCGCTATAAAGTAGCTTTAGGTTGAGGGATACCTTCGACGGAAATCTTGCTATAAGTCGATAGGGTTTCCCTATTTTTATTAAATATCTATTGAAGTGTGTTTCTTTTAATCGTTCATATTTCCTGTTAAGAACTAAAACACACAATAATTCGAGGGAATGTAAATTCCTCACTCTCCTCAAATTGGAGCATTAAATAATCGAAAGTCCTTTGTAGTATGTTAAGCACTCGGGGTCAAAATTCCCTTCATAATATGAGTGCTAAGGGCAAGAACCTTGTGAATAATTAAAAGGCCTTCCTAGCCCGTTAAGCTCTTTAGGGGTCAAAACCCCCTTAATACATATAAGCGCCGAGAACAAAAACCTTGTAAATAATCGAAGGGCCTCCACGGCCTATCGAGCGCTTTGGGGTTGAAATTCCCTTAACACATATAAGCACCTAGGATAAAAAACCTTGTAAATAATTGAAGGGCCTCCACAGCCTATAGAGCGCTTTGGGATCAAAATCCTCTTAACAAGTGTAAACGGCAAGGATAAAAACCTTGGAATTGAAGAGCCTCCACGGTCTATCGAGTGCTTGGGATTGATACCCCCATTTACATGAATAAAAGTGCCTTAGAATGAAAGGGAAAGAAAATTTTAAGATACTTAACTAACCTGGAAGTATCTAATTGCTCAAAAAAATAAAGGGTAAAGATACTTTATTTAGTCATACAAACTCCACAGTGGCTTACAAATAAAAGGGATAAAATTACAACATAAAACATCTACCTATACACAAAATCAAGGAGAGGGAAACCCATCATAAGTAATGGGAGGACCCTCTTCTAAGTCCCTAGTCTCTTGCACCGGGGTAGGGTTCGAAGGTTCGCTAATTAAACCTCAAGATCTTCTCTGCAAGGGAGAAACTTCAGCATCTTCAACCCCTGCCCTCCCCCCTGGGAACTAAAATAATGGGATTGAGACTGACACCACGACTAGCATTGGAGGGGGCCCCTCAACATCTGCTGGCAGTAATTCCACCTCCTATTGGAGGAAGGGCTCTCAGCCAAGGCACGACCACCCCTCCCTCGACCGGAGAAGTTGGCCTAACCGATTTCCTGATTGACCTTTGGAACATGAGCCCTGTTCGATGTGAATTGAGAGCTTGTGGCTGTTACAAGAGCAGGATCAGTCTGCTGAGCAGGGATGGTAAAAGCGCTTTGATCATTCCTGTAAAAGCATGCAGTTGAAGTTTGGCCTAAATGAGAGAAGACAGAGCCACCCCTTGTGCGGGAAGTTCTAGAGGGGTTATCTTCTATGGGACCATATCCCCACTCCTTTTTAGAGAAACTCGGGAGCTCAAAGTCCCACTCTTTTTCTTTTTCTCCATCTGTAGCTTGTTGAGCCACCTTTTAACTTCCTTATAGGCTTTGCTATACTTGGGGTCCTCTATAATATGCTTTCTCTCTATGATGTTGAGGGTCTCTTCGAGAAATGCTTCAAAATATTTGACTAAATTCACCTCGGTCGTCCCAAGTCGAAGGTTATATGCTCGAAGACTATCAGCAGTAGCTATGAAAGTTTGATATAGTTGTTCATTATCAATGTTGGCTTTCTCCTTAAATTTATAGGCAATCATGCAAAGTGCTTCGTTCTCCTTAGCGGTTCACTCCAAAGTTGATGCTAGGGGTCGAAGCTTTTGGTTCCGGTCTTTCCATTCCTGAAGCTTGGCAGTAGCCATGCGAAGGGATGCACGAACGAAATCCAAGTTATCTAGGTGCTTCTTGGCCGCATGACGATAACGCTCAATGGCTTTGTGGGGCTGAGAAGATGATGCCCCTAAAAGCCTTAAAAGCCTTAACGATGGCGATGCATTCATGGATCGAACCAAACCCAGCATTGGTGGTGACTTCCTTAAGGACCTCATTGTGCCGAGACTTGAGGAGGCGATAGTCCTTAGAAAGCCTATCCTTAGGTGCATCCAGGAGGTTTCTTTCCTCCCTCAAACGGCTAAGTACATCGAGGATCTCTTTCTGCCTATCATGCAAACCATTACGCCATAAGTTAAGCTCCTTATAAGTAGCTTGAAGCTCCTCTCCGAGTCAAACAGACTTATACCAAAATTAAGAGGCCTTGATTTAGTGCTCCCAAGCCCACTCTTTGTTCCTGTGATACCATTATTTCATCTAAGTAAAGAAAATAACTTTCATTCATAATGGGGGGGAGTACATTCAAAATCATAATAAGAACAATTCATACATTTTCTTGTTCCCCTACGCTATGCTCCGTATGAATAGAGATCAAAGAGGTTGTCCTGCACTTGGGCTTCAGCCGAGTCCAAGGGTCTGGCTGGCTCCACTCATTGTCTTCATCCACCTTCAAATCGCTAATTTCCTCTGTATTGAAGAGCCGACCGGAGGTCTTCAAGTGTTCGAGCAGGGGGAATTCGACACCTTCATCCTGGATGGACATCCACCAAAGGTAGTCCAACTAGAAAGGGTGGGAGTTGTTCTTGAACACGTCCAGCATTGTGGCGTATTCAGCGGGCAGATCCTTACAAATTGAGTTGGCAAGGGCATTCCGAGTAACCCCCATGCAGAGCTCAGACAGGGACGAGAAAAAGGCTCAAAACCTATTGGTCTTCACGAGCTTGTTAGTATAAGCCTTGATACTTGAGGCCTGCTGTTTGGCAGAGTAAAGACTGACCAGCCTACCATTTTCACTGGTCAACGACTGAATGGACTTCTCCACTTTCGAAAGCTTCTCTCGAAGCTCCTTCAACTCTTCCTTATGTTAGGAAGCAACATTCTTCAATTCCTCCTCATGCTGGGAGGCCACCTTTTCTAACTCCTCATTGTGATCGGAGGAAACCTTATTGAGCTCCTCTCGAAGCTCATTCACTTTAACCTCATGGGCTTTTTCCAGATCCCCCATCCTAGTTTCAGCCTCTTGATCTTGGCTTTCTTTCGCCTAGAATATTTGGAGGAAAGAGTTTAGGTCGCTCACAGTGGTGGCCACCTCCAGGAGAGAAGAAAGGATGGGATTAACCGCACCTGGAAGAATGAGGCTACCCTCTCCCAAAGTGAGCCCGGCCCCAAAGCTGGCCCGTGACTCAACTACAATAGCTCCATCAATTTTTTTCCTTATAGGGGAAGGGCTGCAAGAAGAAGGGCCCTCTTGCCCCTCTTGTTGTTTAACAAGGGGTCTTGGACCTCCAGCTGAGGTTGAGTAGTAAGGGGACTTGCGACGTGCTCCTCGTAGACCATATCTTCCTCCCCATCCTCAAAATGAAGAAGCTGGTAAAACCCAGTGAAAACAAACAAAACAAAAGAAATTTAGTAAAGAAAAACAAAGTGGAAACAACTAAAGGAGAAATTAATATGCCATAAACACCTTCGTGCGGTGGGGGAGGGACTCCTAGAAGGGGCTTCCGTGACATTAACGGGCTTTAGGGGCTCCAAAAATGTTTCTAAGGGCCTCGAAATAGGCTCTAAGGGCTCCGAAGAACCAGCACTCTTTCTCTTCTTCAATTTTTTACGGCCCCATCCTCGGCAGCTGGAGAGGCCTTCCTCATAGTCTTCTTGGGCCCGTTACCCTTACCCTTTTTCTTCTTACCCTTTATCTTCTTCGCACAAGGGAACTTCGAGGATTTAGCATGAGGGGGGCTTAATCAAAATGGGCTCTTAGTCGTAGACCCATTTTTCATAAACTTCTGATGGCTAGGTATAATTACAATTCCTAGAAATATCTAGGGGATTACTCAAAAGCTTGTCTCTATCCACTACCATAATATCCGAAGTAGAGTAATTAGAAACGTTCTCGAACCTAGGCTTCGAATTCCACCCCGGGACATAATAACTCTCGGCCTCACTATCAAAAGTGTAAATAGGGGGTTGGTGCCAGCCTCGACAATTTGAAGAGGTTTTAATGGGATGGTTCAAGAACATATTACTAAGGGTAATAATCCCTTAAATTTTTGTTTCCTCGTGCTTTATGGCTCTGCTACAGGAAAGGTAGTAGAGGGACCTAAATAATTCGTAGCTAGGGGTAATTCCTAAGCTATTGCACTGGGTCATGAACGCCATAACATAATGTATGACATTTGAATGGAGTTGGATCAAATTTATTTGGTGGTCTTTAAGAATTGAAGAGAGGATAGGGGGTAGGGGAAACAAAGACCAAACATAAAATGGTGCTCGTAAACAGCGCACATACCGGGTCTCGGGTCTTTAGGGGTTTCGTCCTCTCGAAGGACCTCTAATTTCAAGTCCTCCAGAACCCTAATTGTGGACAAGAGGGTAAATATTAAATTGTAAATATTCTTGGGAATCGGCTGGGGGCTTTCGTAGACGGGGGTTAATATCTTTTTAAAAATGAAAGGCCGATACTCTTCACCTTTTTGGACCACGGCCTCCCTTGGAACCCTAGACCTTGAGGTGACCCATTTCCAATGGTAACCCTAGGAGGCACCTGATAATTGGTAGAGCTCTCTCTGTCCCCCCCCCCTGCTGGTTGAACTGGAACCAACGGTCGATGAGAGAACGGCACTGGAACCTTGAAGGCAGGAGTTTTCAACTCTGCTGGCAGAGGATATAATTGGAAAATAGGCCAGAATCGCTCCTTCCCCCCCCCCAAAGGTATTTGTGACACTATATTATAAAAAGAAAAAGGCTGAATAAAGGGGAGAAAGGCGGAATTACTAGTCTTTTAGCCGGAGTGTTTAGCCAGAGTCTCTGTGGAATTTAGTGAGAGAGAAAAAGTACTCTGATGAAGAGCTCTAAGTGAGAAGTAGTTTGGAAAATAATTTGGGTGAAAAGTAATTTAAGACGTTGAGAAGCGCATTATATAGGAGGAAAAGGCAATGATTACTTTGGCCCACCAGAAAATAAATATGAACGTGGGTAAATGGGCCGCGTAGGTGTGAAATTCCAGAAATTAATGAGAAAAGTAGCACGCGTGAAAACCAGCGCGGACCTCACACGCTCAAAGGCATGAGTGAGCATCACGCCCCTCATGTCCTTTCCACTTCCCTTTCTCGTAAATAAGAGATCCCCCCTCTATTCCTTATTTTCGAAGCCCGAAGGTCCCGTGTGAATAAGTGAGACCAAAGCCAGCTTCCAAACCCTCGAGCTCTAACACAAATTAGAAAGCTAAGGGTCGAACCCTCAACAAATAAATCTATTCAAAGGTCGAATCTGAAGGCTATTTCGAAGGATCCTGTATTGGCCCTGGGAGTGAACCCCAGAAACCTCGAGGGGTTAGGAAATCGCACCCCAGGCTCAACAATGAATTCAAAGTAACAATATCGAAGAATGAGTCAACAAACTCGTTGGGGTAGACCCAAAGTCGGACCCAGGACCGTAGGATGAATTCACTGAATGAAAATGAACCTATTACTTCATCTTTTTACCTTGATTTTTTGGTTCAGCTCCAAAAATTGAGGTACAAATTTCTTTTACCTCGGTTTTTTTAAGTAAAAGATATTAATTACCTCAGTTTTTAAAAAATGAGGTAAAAATTGGTTTTTTACCTCGATCATAATTTTAACTGAAGTAAAAGGTTTAAAAACAAGGTAAATAATATTACCAAGGTGTGTGCAACATTGCATTCATGTATTAAAATTTGTCGCCAAACTCGCGTGTCATGTCGACATCAGTGACAGAACGTGAGATGAAGGACCGATGTCGCATATAATTAAATGTAGAACATTTAATTTTGTTAACGAGGAGTATTATTTAGTTTTGTTTTTCAAAAATTATACAAAGTCTGTTTTGTTATGTTACAATTGAAAATGGTTGTATAATTAATAGGGGAAACCACAACCACCAAAAAAAGATTTTGAAAGGTACGGTTGGAAAAAAATTTCAAAATCACGCACAGACAATAACATTTTGTTCAAAACAGGTGGTAAAATTGTTCGAAAAATCTTGTTTGCGATAACCTCCTTACAAATTAATTAGTACTCCCTATGTTTTCTTAAGTTTGGTACACTTACCATATTTGTATGTTTTTCTAAGTGTGTCACCTTTCCTTTTATGGAAAAAATACATCATTCTCAACCACTCATTAAACTTCTTACTCTCCTCACTCAATTTCATCCACACATTTCAACTTACAAAAAAACAACACATAAACATATGGTGCCAAATAGAGTGAAATAGAGGGAGTACATAATAGTTCGATTGTGAATAATAAATGTCTTAGTTTTCCAATATTAGAATAGAAATTACAATAAACTCAATCCCCTCGAATTATGATAACCTTGAAGACAATTGGCCTCCCATCTTCTAAGATCTTGAAGAACAAGGTGTCCCCAATGTGCAGGTTGTTCCCGGAAAGGAACTCGAAAAATCCCTTTGGGGAGAATGCCTCGATCTTCCCTTGGCCCAAGTAGGTCATACGCCACTCTTTCCCGTAGCACCTTATCGCAGCGAGGGTCTTTGCCTTCGGAAGAAGTGGTACAATTTCAATTGGGATGTACTAATCAGAAGAAAAAAATCCTTATGAACAAATATATGCAATTACAAAAACAAATAGTATTAACTGAAAATGAAATCATTTAACAATTTTAATTATTGGCAAGTTTCAGTCATTACCAAAGTTGGGCTTTTCCCAAAGTTTTGTTGCTTCAAGGTGCAGTGGAAACGCAGGCTTTCCGGAGCCATTGTATGGTCTTCAATGTTGAAGACAACTGGTTCAGGGTTTCTTCTTTGTGCGGAGAACTATATAATTAATACAAATTTAAATTAATTGAGATACAGTATTGTGCTAATGTATTAGTAAATATACGATGTGAATTGGTAAAACCTTGAAAACTGGCCACCTGGAGGATCCTTCACTAGCCATTATACCAGTATGAAGTGAACAATATGTTTATTAAGAAAAATGTGTGAAGTCAGTAGAGTGTCACAGGAACATATCGGTTTATACTAGCGGTACAGTCGATATGTTATAGCGAGGTCGCCACTTACTCGGAAAGACAGACATCATGAACGACGTTAAACCGAGGTCGAAAACATGGATAAACAGTTGAGTAAAATGCCTACATGCAAGGTCGCAAAGACATCAGTATTATTAACATATAAATACGCACAACGGTGCGGCTAATGCAACAACTACAGATAAGAATGTTTGGCGTCGCAGTCATATATCAAATGGGATGCCACTAGAGATCGATCTCGCATGGGTCAAAGACAGCAACACGAAATATAGAAACCCAGCAACCAAAAAATGCATTAAGAAGACAAAATTAGACGAAAAAATCCTAAAACAAACAAGAACAACGTTAGTACAAAAACTTCTCACTCTAACAAATCTAAGTAAGAACTGCATAACCAAAAATACAAATCATTCAAAAAGCTTAGATCAATTAAGAGTAAGAATTATAAAAACTTAGGCACTACTACATGAGTAGAAAGCCATACCTTTGTTGAAAGAGAAGAGGAAAGGGTGGAGGGACTCATGGTATTTGCGGGAAACCTAGAAATGAGGAGATTAAACTAATTCTGGGGGACCATTTATATATAGCCATTTTGAAATGATGTCCTTTTGGTACCTTGTGTTGTCCGCCGCGATAAGTGTGAATTTGCACCATTGTCGCTAAATGTGAAAGGTCACCAATATCATTGAGACATCGCAGTGTTATTGATGGGTTTCATAAATAAGGTACAGTAGATAGGCTCCGTAGATGGGCTCTATGTCCTATAGATGGGCTTCATAAATTAGGTATAACTTAGACATATCAATTTTGCTATCAAGCCACCTTATCTGACATTTTCTCCAACCTCAGACCGATATTGGCAAAAGTGACTACGGGCATCACCATTTCAGCCCGCTAGCATTTTAGATGAGCCCGCATTTTAGATGAACCCGCATTTCAGCCCGCTCGATATTTTATAAGTTTGATCGAGGATGGAAAAGTAGGTACTTTCCTGTATGGACCGGTTCACAATTTTATTTCCACGTACGGGTCAAGTGCTTAATTTTTTAACTAAATATAAGGTCCCTCCACTAATGTGGGAGGTTCAGAAATGAAAATTTAGAGATACCCTAATCTTATTCACATTGTCATGACCAAGATGTTCCGAGTTAGGAATGACCAGATGAAAGGGCAACGTCGTCCGTCATTAGTATTAGTATTTCCATTTATACCCTTATGATAAGCTTCATCGGACTGATGGTTTCCACCACATAGAATCAAACGAAATTCCTTATTCTATGATTTTAATGAAAATAGAATATAATAAAATTGCGTCCATCAGATTTTAGAAAGCGCATGTACGTGGTGTAGAGTAAATTACATATGGTTACTTATAAGTAGACAAAGGCTTATTTGGTAGAAGTTGACTAGGAGGAGTTTCCATTGGATCACGCCTGTTATGTAATCATTCTTGATAATAATAAGTTTGACCGAGGATGGAAAAGTAGGTACCTTCCGGCATGGACTGGTTCACAATTTTACGCCCATGTACTAGCCAAGTTCTTAATTTTTGAACTAAATATAAGGTCCCTCCGCTAATGTGGAAGGTGTGGAAATGCAAATTTATAGATACCCTAATCTTACTCACAATGTCATGGCCAAGATGTTATGATTTAGAAATGACCGGATGAAAGGGCAACGTCGCCCGTCATTAGTATTAGTGTTTCCATTTATACCCTTATGATAAGCTTCATCCCAAGCTAAATTTTCCCCCACCCAAAATTTAAAGTCATTACTTACCATTTTTCATCTATAACACACTTTCTCCAACCCTTAGCTTCAACACACTATCTTCTCCATCCACACCTTTAACACAGCAATTCAAGAGCTCAATCAATTTGTTTTTCCCACACATGAACAAATGATCGATGATGGAGCACCTCCGTGTTCAAACTAGTTGAGGTAGTTTTTCATACATTCAATGTTAGTTTAGCAATTTAATTACCACACATTCTACCTCTTATTTTTCTCATAGATCAAAGCTTGTATATTTTCATAATTTTTTATGATTGTGTTGCATGCTGTATAGTGTATATTGCTTTTGTTAACACAAATGATGCCATGTTTGTATATAGTGTACACAAATTAATAATTTGTATGAACATTGTATGAATGTGCAACGTTAGTATTAGTAAGTCGGCTGCCACGACGTAAGTCTGAATTCAAACAGACATCACATATGTTAATGAAAACCATGAAATTAGTTGAATGTGTGACTTTGCACTGAGGTCGGACTTAAAAATATCAATTACTGTAATATGCGACGTCAATTCTACCCATATCCGTTCATTTGCAAGTTGACTATCACGACATCTAAGTCTGACTATATTATATTGTGTTTTAATACAATGTATGCACAATTATAACTCAAATTTTGTTTGTTGTGTATTTAATGTAACAAGACAATGAGAGTTATGGATAGAATGTAGATGAATGACTTGTCATTTAAATAGTCACCATGACGGTGTTTATGCATTACAACGTAGTCAATTTGAAGGTTCAATACGTTTAATGTTTATGAGCAACCTTATGTAACAGTATATATTGTAGCATGCATTTGTAATTTATGTTATAACTAGGGCTTAGGGTATTTCAAAAGTTATTGTTCATTTTCCCGTATATTTGTAATGATGGTTGATTGTTGTATGATGTTTAACAGTGAATAGAGTAATCCAATACTAAATAACAAGTAATGGATATCGACTAAAACCGTTTTTCTGCATCAAATATTAAAAATTATTGAAAAAAGTGTTTTTATAACCCTACATAGTTGACATAAGTGCCAATATAACCTTTCAATATTCGAAAGTGCCAATATAACCCTATATAGTTAGTGAAAGTGCCAATATAACCCTATAAGTTTTAAGGATATGCTGATATAACCCTACAAACATTAGAAATGTGCTGATATAACCCTACAAACATTAGGAATGTGCTGATATAACCCAATAAGATTGCATAATGTGCTGATATAACCCTGCCTAATTTCAGCGAATTATGGCGGTCCGACGAACTATGGGGGTAAAATTATCCACCTAATTTCAGAGCTAACCCAAAGGGTATTTTTGTCAATTTACATAGAGTCAACGCTGAAAAATTGATGTCAATGCCGGAAATGGGGTCTGAGGGTTATATTGGCACCTTCATTAACTAGTTAGTGTTATATTTGCACTAAAAATTATCATAGGGTTATATTAGCACTTACTCAAGTAGATAGGGTTGTATTGGCACTTATCCCAAAATTATTTTATTTTTATGAAATGTCCTCTCCATAAATGATCTGTGATGTCGCACATACTGGCAAACACGCAACACATATGCGACTTCGCATATAGAATCGCTGTGTAATTTTTTTTGCGACATCGCCAATGCAAAATGACGTCGTAATGTTCACCTTTCCACATCATCATGGACACGCTATCATCCCTCTCAATCCACAATGTCGATGTTATTTGGAACGACACCAACTAGAACGATATCACAGACATTCCTATCCGATCTCGTTTCTTGTTGGTACGACCGACGTTGACCATCTAACATCTCGACTTCGGCCTGCACGATGTCGCGGATACCTTATCTGGTAGTCGGTCTGTATACTGAGACCGACATCGTACATATAATCTACCGACGTCGGTCCAAAACTGATGTAAAAAATACATTTTACCTCAGTTTCAAACCGAGGTAAAAAAATACCTTTTAAAGGTACCACTTTTACTTCACCCACATTTACTTTAATTTTTTAGGGGGGGACCGAGTTAAAAGGGGCTGAAAAACCAAGGTAATAGGTGATGTTTGTAGTAGTGATTCGAAGGTCGAACCCTCAACTTTCCAGGGGCTTATTGATAATGTGTAAATTCGTACTGGGCCTGAGTGCCTAGTCTAGCCGGCCTAGGTCCTCTATTTTATCCCTTGGGTAATAACCTTTGGGACGGCGTAGGGGAAGAGTACTTGCATCACAAGCAAACAAAACAGTTGCCCTACTTGCCAACCTATATAAAGGGATAAAGGTAACCCTACGAACTCAACTATTCATTCCTAATTAAAAGAATTATTTTCTGACTTGATCGTCGGAGCCCCTTCCCCTGAAAACCTCCGGGGGCTTTGCTTGCAGATTCCGGCCACAACGGCAGCGCACAAGGCAGCGGCGATATGGGGCGCATCAATGCGGATTATTTAGAGTAAATTACATTGCTTTGATTATGAAAAATGGCATCGGTAATCGTACGGGTGCTCAATACATGGAAAATTTTCCAACATTAGAATAGGAAAAAAGTTTTGAAAAATTGGTCTATGATATGAGTTGCTCTAAAACATGTACTAGTATTTTACAACATTTCACCAAAAAATTATTTATTTAATATAGTGAAAGGTGAAGAAATTGAAAATATTGAATTCTACAGTTAAAGGTGAAGAAATTGAAGAAAAATTGAGTGATTTGACATAGAAGAAGATGGCGCGAGAAGAAATGGGGAAGAAAGAGGAAAAAAAGTTTTAGTCCAACGCCTTTTGATAATTGCATTAATAGTCATTCAAATTATTTTCATCTTTTAAAAAGATAATCATCTCAATTACATGTTCTGTTATTTACATAATGACCCACATCTAACTATTAGTCGGTCTAAAATAAAACTGTGTTTAAATATATGAGTGGATCTAATATATGAGTGAGTCTCCTGACAGACAGCTTGTTCATAAACTTATAGACCGTCCACATATTTTTTACCTTATATGTTAATTTGTTAAATTACATATTAAATTTAAAAATATTCTTTTATATTATATATTTTTATATTCTCACATTTAAATACATATTATTACTTGTTTTAACTTTTAAAATACAATCTTTAAATTTTATTAAAAACTGCGACATTTAAAATAAAAAGAGTACATTGTCCATAAGTTTATGGACAGACCGCTTTTCCTAAAATATTCTCTAAATATATTTTAAAATATTTTTAAAATTATAGAAAGCTCGTTGTAACAAATAAAATCAAACACCAAGACAGTCTTTTCATAAGTCATGGAAAGACCAAGGTTTAAAGTGCAAATTAGAAGAAATGAAGATAAAATTTTCAGATTGCATGAATTGAGTTCTAAACTTTATAACTATTACACATTTCATAATAAATTTTTAATATTGTAATTTAGACCGTTTATCTTTTATTGTTCTAATTAAACTCCATCTTTTCATAAATCTATGGAAAGATGATTTTTCTCAAAAGTTTACCATCATCTTATTAATTATAAAATGATCTTGTGCCATGACTGAGCCGTCTAAATTAAGACTTTGTGCAATCCTAATATTAGGGGGGAGTTTAATTTAAAATTACCGTGAATTATAAGAT
Source organism: Rubia yunnanensis (assembly GCA_037428765.1). Classification (NCBI taxonomy): domain Eukaryota; kingdom Viridiplantae; phylum Streptophyta; class Magnoliopsida; order Gentianales; family Rubiaceae; genus Rubia; species Rubia yunnanensis. Next base: position 74,912,080 of record CM075067.1, read on the forward strand.
ACCATAATAACCTCACATTTTTTCAAACTCACTTTCTCATTATATTTTATCCATGGGTTTTCCCCTAAGGATCACATCATGAACCTCCGTGGAAAGCAAAAAACTAACAAATAACTATACATTAGCTTAGCCACCAGAACGTGAATTGGGCATGATTTTGTGGTAAGCCACACTTTATATAACTGAGAGGTCCAGAATTAAATCACACCTCCAACAAAAGTCATAAATATTTGAGCAATTTTTTTATGGGTATCACCCAGCGCTAGTTTCTCATGAGGGCGTTCCTATCTATTCAAATGGATAGATTTTCATACTCCACTGAGACTCCAATGAGATTCAACAGATTCAACAGTGGTATCTCCCAATTAGGTCTAGTTCCTAGGATCTAGATTAGGATGTTAATATATAAGTTGGTTACTTTGCATGTAATCTTTCACGGAAAAAAGAAAAAAAAGCTCAGTTAGCTTTACAACAGCCAGATTCAAATTCACAGTAACGTTCATCCCAGTTCAAAACTGCTCAACTCTACTAAACCTAAAGCCAGTACTCCAGTCCTTCAGAACATGCACTCCAGGTAGGCATTGTAACGTTTCCGATTGAATTCTAGTAAGCTGCCATAAGTCCTATCTGCCACGCCGATGAACAGGGCTTCTGTATCCGGACTGAAGCACACCCCAGCTATCTCACCAAACAAGTCGATCTCCTGTGCCTGTGCATAATCTGCACGAGTGTCGAAGATGTGAATGAAGTCAGCTGGCTCGGCCATGGCCAAGAACCGGCCGTCTGATGAGAATCGTATGGCCCTGATCGCGCCCATTCTTCCCTTCAGAATAGACACTGAACTAGAAAGGTTCCTTATGTCCCATATTCTGCAAGTTGTGTCCTGATTTCCAGTCGCCAAAATACGTCCATCCGGATGCCAGGCCGAAGAGAATGAATAGTCCAGATGCCCCTTCAAGGTGCTCACAACTTTTCCTGATTGTGCATCGGCTATCAAGCACTCCTCACTGTCACCGAGTACTGCGAGTAATCTACCATCTGGACTTACAGAAGTATTCTGTGATGAAAAAGAGAGAAGAAATTATGAGTGAGACTCCTACACAACTACAGAAGACAGCATATGGCTAGAGAAACGATGGCGGTATAAAGATGAGGAAGAGCTACTTACATTCACTGACCAAGGAAATGAGAATTGACTAATGCGAACGAAAGTGTCTGCATCAAAAATCCTTACTTGAGCATCATTGTTAGCAGCCATAACTCTCACTTGACCACTGTGACAAAAACATATGGATCAACAGGATGTTCCTTTGATCACAAAGCTGATTTCTAACAAGGAAAAGGGATGGAGACCTTACTTTGGACTATGATATACGTCAACCGCATTGGTGATAGCATTGTCTTCAGTGGTTATTTTGGTGCAGAAAGCAACATCAGGTTGATCCAGGTACTGAAAAAGTAACACGACGAAAACTTTACATGATTCCAAGTTGAAATCATACTAAGGGGGCCAAAGAGTCTTCTTTTTCCGACCCACTAGTTACCTTGCAGATCAATTCCCCTTGAAACCCACCGGCAACCATCAGGTTGTCTCTGACTGTCATCGCACTTATCTGGACTCTGGAGAGGATCTGAGCCATGGATCCTGACTTCTGCAGAGAAAGCCATGATAGCTGCTGAGTATTTAGTTAAGTTACTAACAGCAAAAAAAGCTCAATGTCTAGCATGTCGAACTAACCTGGGAAGGTACAATCGGCCTAATGGCGTTCATTACTTCTTTGCCTCTCCTCAGAAGAGATGACCAGTGCATCAAGGAGTAGTTTTGCATCAAGTACACATCATGCTTCGATGTTGCAGATAAGAGATTTCTCAGCTGAAACAATAGAAAACAATTAAGAACCATCTTAGCAGCTGTGCATTCCGACTCCATAGAACAATTATTAAACATCGAATCGAGCATCAAATTTAGACAAAGACGACCATAAACTCAGAGAATTGAAGCACAATAAAGATGGTTAAGCCCCTCAAGTCAAGTTTATGAGACAGTGGGTAAAACTTCAGCAAGAAACAAGTAAAAGGCTTTTGCTAAGAACAAGAGTTAAAAAGTTAAAAATAAAAACGACCATAATTGAAACTTTGGCCAAATCATCACTATGTCAAAGTTATGTGGCAGACGAAAAAGAAAGTTACACTTGAAGAGAACTTCTGAGGTTATACTTGCAATGTTAGAAAATATGGTATTACCATGAGCCATGAAATAAAAGACTATACCAACCCAAACCAAACAGAACACAATGTCCCAATGCCAGTTACAGTAACTACAGGCAGAAATGTTCAATATATAGAGAGAAGATCTGATGACAGTTAAATATTGCTGAGATGCAACTCAATTTGTGATTCCTGAGCACCTATAATGAAGTTCCAGACTTACTGGTTAGGAAAACATTTCGCTCATGCTACTAATGACAGATTTTTTTGAAATGTTGTAATACCCACCGAACTAACTACGAAACAATTAGCCAATCAAACAATGTCCAGCGTATGCAGAGAAGATGGACACAGACAGAAAATCCTAAGAATGAATTAACATCACTAGAGAACAAACAAATTCATCAGAGACTCAACTACTTCACAGACTTCATAGAACTTCAATCAAAAAGAAAATAGCAATGCCCAATCGACAAGTAGAAGATTCCAGATCCTAGTGAATGCAGCATAGTTAACTAGAAAAATAACACATTGTATTAGCTTATGAGGGCAATGCTTTATTGCATTGCATTAAATCTACGAACTAGCAATTGAATCATGTGGCGTATACACATCAAATCACGAGGCTAAGCCACACAAACTATTCTTGAATCTATGGTCCTTAGAAATGCTCAGATGTACCCTACCATACCATATGGAAAATGTTTCCTACTGTGCCTCCTTGCTTAGTCAAAACACCTCCTGAAATGGGGATAAATAGTTCTCGTACAGAATAGTGGTTAATTATATAACAAATAAAGAAGAAAGCAGTTAAACTGATGTTATGCATGAACACACATTTTGAGGATCAACATCCAGCCAATAACACAGACATTCATTCATCGGCACAAAAAAGCTGAAGAAAATGCAGCAAACTAAGTATAGACTTGACACAAAGTTTGAAGCAACTCAGCCTTAAAACTGCTCAACTATATGAAGGACATTCAAGTAAGAGTTCATACATCTGAAAATTATATAACCTTAACAAGAAAAGAGCCCTTCATAGTGTATTACTCGGTAACTATGATCAGATACTACAGTGGAAAGAATGCACGCATCTTATCAGAAAATGGAACGATAAGTTGCAAAATGAAAACTTTCACGATATAAAAAGAATAAAATGTAAAGATGCTTCATGTGACCCAAACTTCAGCAATCAATCAAAATTAAAAAGATAAATGAATGAGCACAAGTTCCATGCCCTCAGCATCACACGTTTAGTAAGCAATCTCCTCAAACTATATCAGAACCTCAGCGCATCTGCCGTTTTACCTTGCGTATAAAGATCCTTTAATATAATTAAGTTTCATGAGACTCTTTGAAATGTTAGATATCTGCACCAAAAAGGTTAGGTAAATACATGGAAGTACGAAGCCATCTTAACTCTGAACCATAATAAATAAAGATCCGTAACCACAATTATGTGGAAATCCTAAACTGTATTACAGTAATTCCAGCTGCTGGCGAACAAAATATCTGGATAATCCTCATCAGCGCATTGAATGTGATTTCATTTACAACAGAAACTAGAAATGAATAAGTGCCATAGGGAAAAGAAAACACAAACTCAACTAGATTGAATTCAGATTGATGAATGAAGCATTGAAAGATGAAGCTATAGTCTCATACACCGCATACTCCTTACCTTCAATGAATGAGAGACAGAAAGCTATTTTCTTAGTAAATTCTTAAAGCAACAATACAAGATGCACGCTACCTGCAAGACTACAATTCGTGCAGCACCCCCTGACTAATTTGGGAAGTCGACATAAAAGAAAATACTTTACAGATACATAATCAAAATATCAACAAATAAGTCAAAACACAGCAGAAAAATAACCGGCACTAAAAACCATCTCCGGAGGACATTTGCACAAAAACAGAATAAAGGTTTTTTTTCTTGCTGTAAAACAAGGACACTAGTTTCTTAGGTTTTTACAAGAGTTAGAGATAAGCAAATAAAAATCAGTCATAAATCAAAGTTACTAAAAATCCAGTATCAAACAGCACAAATATGAGGGTTTTAAAATGTCTAAAAAAAGAAAACTGATTCAATTGTAATAGTTAAATTGTAGTTTTTTGTGTGGTAAATAATGCTACGCAGAAACATTTTCAGGGTTAGCAAAAAGTTGGTTGTCATTTATTCAATGCAATCAAAGTGAAAGGTCAGCTCATCTTCTCTACCTGAAAATGGACAATGGTTGACTTCACAAGCTGGGTGTTGAACTGAAAGTCGAAATAGCTGTGCCCTCCCTCAACTTCCTTGCATTCCTACAGTCAAGAAACAGTATTTCACATACAAGTATAAAGATGGGGTAAAACACCCTCATGCCCCCAAGTTTTTATGTGCGTACTACTTTATCCCATGGTTTTCAATGGGGCGACTAAACCCCGAGTTATTACTTACTTATGATGTTAAGAAAAAGCTCATTCCAATGAATTAAGGGTTGTTTAGCACCCAAGACAATTCAAGGGTTACTATGGGTGCGTTTAGCGGGGCTTATAAACTGTTCTGCTTACAAGCCAAGCATCTTTCAGTACTCGGAAAACTTCTAAAGAAACTGCTACTTTCAAAATCAGGAGGCGATTTTGGAGAAAAATAGAATCTAATCTCCCTGCTCTCAGAGTCTAAAAGTAGCACTTATTGAAAAACTTTGGGGTACGAAAGCACAGCCTATCTTTTAGTAACAAGTAAAGGCAGAAAGAGGATAAAATACAATATCGGATCCCTATAAAATCAACCACTAGAGCTATCAGCCTATCAACTCAAACTCAAGAATTACAAACTTAGAGGTACAATATACTGGTGATAAAATTAAGCTTAAAATGAGCATACCTTAACAAGATCGTGACGAGGGCGGGAAAGGTTCCCATAGTTCTTGTATAACTGAATCCTGCTCTTCCTGTACTCCTCTCTGGTGTGAATCAGCCTTTCCCAAGGTATCCCCTGCATATCCTTCCCGTTTCTGAATTCCATGGCCGACGTATCCGTCTTAGCTTTACTCTGAACCATTAATTAACGGTTTTTAAGGCCCAATCGACTCGTAACAACGTAACAACATAACGTGTGTCGCTCATCGTACAGACACAGTTTAACAGAAAAGATAACAGTACGGTACCAATTCAAGATCATCATCGAAATCGGAGTCTGAATCATGTTTCTCATGGGAATCGGCCGCGTCGACTTCAAGAGGGTTGTATTCGAAGTCGGTGTACTCGTTCACAGCGTATTCGAACTCCATTTTTAGAGGCGGTGAGAGCTGAGCTGAGCTGAAGAAGAAGAAGGAGGAGGAGGAGGAGAAGAAGGAGGAGGAGACGGAGAGTGAGAAATGAGAGCAGTTTCAAGTGCTTTATATAACGGTGACCGCAGGAAACCGCCCATTGAAAGATATGGGGCCCGCTTTGGGACAAGAAATTTCTACGCGGACTCCATCCGTTTGGAGCTTGGACGTTTTACCCGCCTCCAACTGACGGTGACGGAGACGTCTACTTTTTCTCTTCTTAAAAAAAAAGTCTCGTGAAAGGCTTATGGTCAGGCCAGGAGCTATTTAAAAAAAAAAGGTTCAATTTATAATTAGTCAAAAATTAGGTACTAATTAGAAAGTCTCGTGAACCCTTTATTCAACAACTAGGCGTTGCTGACGGTCCAGAAGAGGTCATCCTCAACTCCGTTCCTCAACCTTGTCGATTCTAAGGGTCATTTGTTCCTCAAACTAATTACAGACTCAAGGGTCATTTGTTCTAACTAAACTCGTCTAATGTTGGGAGTATGGTCCCATAATTTTAATGAACTTGGTTCATCGAAAGAGAATCCATAATTTGGCGCTCCTCTAATTGTTGCTCTGCTCATTGGAAATGCCTTTATATTGTGAAAATTGAAGTCTTTTGACTTCTTTTTTAATTGGTGGTAATTGAGCCTTTTTTTATTGTGTAGAAGGCAAGTGATTGTTGTATACTTGTGAGATTAGTCGAGAAGAGCATGTTTTACTGAGTAGTTAAAAGACGCCTTCAATTTCATTGCATTTTTTCATATGGTTATTCAAATTGAGTCAAATTGAGCATTTCATTGTTTTTCTGTCATATCCGTAAGAAAAAAATTGAATACCGAAACACCTTTATAAGCTTTCAGGTCAGTTTCCATGTGATGAAAAGAAAGATCTTGTTTCCCACACTGAAAAGATGTTAAAAAGATCCTATTGAATGCACTGGGAAAGGATTGACGGACGAGCAACGGACATGCCAACGTACGGTGGTTGAGACGTTATAGTATGCATGTGTTTAGTTATATGTTGCAATTGTTAATATTTAGTGTGTAATAGTTAGTTTATTGTGTATGACATTCCTTTTCATTTATTTTTTATTGTTCGTTTTGAATTAGGAACTGTAGTTGTTTAGTTATATTTTGCATTATTTAGTATTCAATGTGTACAAATTAGTTGAATGAGTATGACTTTTTCTTTTTCATTTGTAGTTGTTCATTTTAAGTTTTAAAAAAACTGCATTTGTTTAGTTATATATTGCATTTGTTAAGATTTAGTGTGTACTAGTTTGTTGTATTGTGTATATCCTTTTGTTTTTCTATGTTGTTGATTGTTCATTTTGAATTAAAACAATATTTGTTCACTTATATGTTGCATTTGTTAGTATTTACTATGTACTTGTAGTTGTGTTGTGAATGACTTTTTGTTTTCATTTGTTGTTGATCATTCATTTTTAAGCTAAATGTTGCATATGTATACTTAGATATTGCATTTGTTAGTATTTAGTGTGTACTTGTAGTTGTACTGTGAATGACTTTTTTATTTCATTTGTTGTTGATTATTCATTTTTAGTTAAATGTTGCATATGTATAATTAGATATTGCATTTGTTAGTATTCAGTATGTCTTGTAGTCGTACTGTGGATGAATTCTTGTTTTTCATTTGTTGTTGATTGTTCATTTTGAGTTTTATGTTGCATATGTATACTTAGATATTGCATTTATTAGTATCAATGTGTACTAATTTAGTTGTAGTTGTACTGTGAATGACTTTTTGTTTTTCAAATATTGTTGATTGTTCATTTTTAGTTTTATGTTGCACATGTATACTTAGATAATACATTTGTTGTATCAATGTGTACTAATTAGTTGCAGTTGTACTGTGAATGACTTTTTATTTTTCATTTGTTGTTGATTATTCATTTTTAGTTTATGTTGCGTATGTATACTTAGATATTGCATTTGTTAGTATCGATGTGTACTAATTAATTGTAGTTGTACTGTGAAGACTTTTTGTTTTTCATTTGTTGTTGATTATTCATTTTTAGTTTATGTTGCATATGTATACTTAGATATTGCATTTGTTGATAAGATATAAAATTAGAAATTGATGTCCAGGAACTGTGAAATTTTTTTCTGGTAAACATTCTCCTAAATCCCAGTATCCTTCACAATGGAGTGCATCTCAGAGGCAAATAAATACTCCTAGCTATGAATCAATAGTAAAATAGAAAAATCAAATCAAATGCATCCTCTGTAATATCAAATGCATCCTTCTGTAATATCAAATGCATCCTTCTGATTCCTCAAACCAAGATAGCTCTCATGCCTCCTATACATAATCCTAGGAATCAACTCAACAACCTTTTCCCTCATCCTCTTTTTGATAGAAGAGACAACATTATTTCATGACATATCAAAAAGGTCTTTATTCCACAGCAATAGGCAGTTACAATCAACGAACATTTTCATACGTAAGGGATCTACATTTTTTCCAAATCATGTCTCCTAAGTAGTAAAGTACACCAGAGTTGCATAATTTCAATTGATCAATAAAAGTTGCTGACATATTTTCTCTTCAATTTCATGACAGAAACACTGTAACACTACGGTTTATCAACACAAGGAAATGCAAAATCTGTAGAAGAAAAGGTTACCTAGGGTGGAGCGGAGTTGGTCGACGTTACCGAGTTGAAAAGTTTCCGCCAATTTGCGGAGGTGTGTGGGAGTGTTAAGAGTCATGGAGCCAATTCATGGAGCTCCGGTGAGATAACGCCAATCGAAACTGCCCCATCAGAGATAATGCCACCCTTTCCTTCGGCCAGAACGAGAACCTCGACCTCGTCGACTTCGAATCCAAGCCGTAGCGATTGCATTCGTAGTCGTCGTCATCGTAATCCAGCTGCACGGCGGCGGCAGATCCATATCCATGGGGCCGCAGAAGAATGGTGGAGGAGCCGACTGCCGATGTGAGGTGGCTCAAACAAGATTTGCCTGTTTTTTCTGGTTAAATTTGCATTATTTGCAAACATGCCCCTCCATGTCCATGAGTTTATGGATAGGTCACCTGTCAGGAGACCTACTCTTTTAAAAATTAATTTCTCCTCTGAATTATATTTTCACCTAGGGAAGCAATTTTTAATCACAAAATCTATTGACAAAGTCTGGGAAAATACGGTCTTTATATAAGGTTATGGGAAAAAAATTTATTATACAACTTTATAACCCAATTCATACAACCCAAAACTTTTATCTTCATTTCTTCTAATTTGCATTTTAAACTTTAATATTTCCATGCCTTATAGAATTGAAAGACAGTCTTTCAAGATACGTATTCTCTATTTAACATGTAAAATATGAAAAGGAAATTACAAAGAAATAGTTTTAATAGTCAATACAATAAAAAAAGTAGAATATATTTAATGTTAGAAGAATAAATTTTCATGTCAGTGGCTAAACTAAATCGTTGGACCACAAGTCGGCACTGAACTCGTCCAGAATAATCTACCAATCAAGAAAGTAGAAACCCACAGACTCCATTCTTATTAATAATTCACACTTTTTTACAAATACTTTTATTTAATCTATATTTATCAAACAGGTTAAATTTTGGACTAATATAATCGACATATTTTATTTTTTATCAGATCAATTCAGTTTTATTAAAATTTTATTAAAATATGAACGGGTTACTGTCTACGTCCCACTGAATTTTATACTTTTACTTTTGTATGCGCTCCAATACACATATTTGAATGTTAGTATTTTTATTAACGTATAATAACTAACGATAAATAATAATTTAATATTTAAAAACTACTCCCTCTGTCCCAGCTATATTTGCACATGTAAACTTTTGCAAGTTGGTCAAAATTATTTTTTACTGTTAATATCTTTACTTGTGCATATTTAAAAATAATAAAAAAGTGATATTATGAAAATAGATGTTACGACGATTCTAACAAGATCTCTCATAGTATATTATCTTATATATTATTCAATTATTACTTTTAAAACTATCTAATTTCAACTAAATGAATATTGTTTGTGCAAATACAACTGGTACAGAGGAAAATTTGTTATGATGATTTGAACAATATCATACACACTAATATTGTTATTCATATATCTATTTAAATATATAGTCAAACTTCAATAGATAATAATATTCAAAAAGCATATGTGCAAAACAAGTAGGACAAGGGAATAGTAGTAATCAAAAGATAAATATGAGTAAAATAAACCATGTTTATTTCCTCAAAACATTAAAATAAAATATAAAAAGAGCGGGCAATGCAATCCACCAAATGCGGGCGGAGGTCCACGTAATGGGCATGGCTATCTCAGATGGCCCCACGTAGCCATGCAAATGTCTGCTCTGTAGATGTTTCCTTCCACCCAAAGTTTTAACGCCGGTTAACAAACGGACAACTACTAACTGTATTTTCTATACTTCCTCTATTACGGTTTAGTTTTTAAAAATTTAGAAAAAAATGTTTTTATAACTCTACCTAATTGAGATAAGTGTCAATATAATCTTTCAATATTTTAAAGTGTCAATATAATCTTTCAATATTTTAAAGTGTCAATATAACCCTATATAATTAGTGAAAGTGTCAATATAACCCTATAAGTTTTAAGGATGTGCTGATGTAACTCTACAAACATTAGAAATGTGCTGATATAAACCTACAAACATTAGGAATGTGCTGATATAACCCAATACGATTGCATAATGTGCTGATATAACCCTGCCTAATTTCAGTGAACTATGGCAGTCCGGTGAACTAAGAGGGTAAAATTGTCCACCTAATTTCAGAGTTAGTCCAAAGGGTATTTTGGTCAATTTACATAGAGTCAACGCTGAAAAATTGAGGTCAATGCCAGAAATGGGGTCTGAGGGTTATATTGGCACTTTCATTAACTAGTTAGGGTTATATTTGTACTAAAAATTATCATATGGTTATATTGCCACTTACTCAAGTAGATATGGTTATATTGGCACTTATCCCAAAAATTTAATACTCCCACCGTCCTAGCCTATTATGCACAATTTTTCAAAGATTTTCCTAGCTATTTCTATATATTTCCTAATTTAGTAAATTTATTATACATCATAAGACCAAAATACCCTTAAACAGTTAAAAATTACACAAAAAACATAACCTAATCATTCACCTCTCACCAACTTTTTCTCTCTATTCTCTCATCTCCCTCTGCAATCATTTCTCTCTTTCACCATCTTTCTCACTCGCCAGATTTCTTCCACCTCCATCTGTAACCATCTCACTAGCCGCCCCACCTTTTTTCACCCTCTCTACCTCTCATATCACTGCGTCTCCGTTGCTCTCAGCCTTCCATCTCAACCTCTCCGCCGCGTCTCCACCTTGCCTCTGCCACGTCTCAATCTCCGTCGCATCTCCAGCTATCCCAATTTCTTGCAGATTTGAAGCAAGGTGGGTCAGGCGGTGGTGTTGGGTGTTGGGTCGATTGGTGGTGCTGGTGGTGCTCGCCGGATTTATTCGTCAAGGTAGATTGTTGGTGGTCGATTGGTGGTGCTCGTCAAGGTCATTGTCGGCATAGTACAATGGCAAAGTGGAACGCTGGAACGGAGACGAGTGGAGCGAAAAAAGGAACAAAAAAGGAATTGAATGGATGAGGGTATTATAGACATTTCACACTCTTTGAAAATTTGCCCAGCCTTTTCTCTTTCTGCAGAAAACGTTGGGACGGAGGGAGTAATTAATCGAGTTTATGGGCTTCGACCCTTTTCTATTAAAAAAATAATTGTTTGAAAAAAGGACTTACATCACAAGTGGTGTCAGAAGGCTTACATCACAAGCGGTGCCTGAAGGCTTACATTTGTGGCACTAAGTAGATAGTACAATTCTAATCAAAGGCCTCACATGGATAAAAGGGAGAGATACACAAAGACACTAATGAATAATATAATACTAAGCAGAGTGATCAAAAGTAAAACCCACGAATGATTGTGGTTGTGTGTGGTCATATATTTAGTGGGTACAAATGGTATACAAAGTAGAAACAAATATGGAACATGATATATACAAAACCAATCTGAAAGGGCATTCCTTTCTTATACTGATTCTAAATCAATTATATCTCTATTACCCCCCCTAAGCAAAGCGTAAGACTAGTCGTAACGCAAACCTTGGAACGTAAGAACTCAAACTGAGGACGAGGTAACCCCTTTGTAAAGATGTCAGCAAGCTGCAAATTCGTAGAAACATGAGCAACCTTGAGCTTTCCAGAAGACACCATCTCATGCATAAAATGATAAATCAATATCAACGTGCTTGACTCTCTTATGCGAAACTGGATTCTGAGTAAGAAAGAGAGCACTATTATTATCACGCAGCAAAACAGAAGGCACATGAGTCGATACACATAAATCTCGAAGAAGATTCATCAACCAAGCTAGTTTCGTAGTAGTGTTTGCAAAAGCATGGTATTATGATTCTGAACAAGAACGAGAAACTGTAGGTTGCTTCTTGGCACTCCAAGAAACCAAGTTGCCACCAAGGAAAATGGCATAGCCATATGTAGACCTAAGAGTCTTAATGCAATGAGCCCATTCAGCATCAGAATAACCTAGAACTGGTAAAGTAGATGAATTTGTGCGAAACTGAAGACCATAGTTGAGAGTACCATGCACATAGTGCAAAAATTGAGTAACGGCTTGGAAATGGTCATCAATAGGAGCCTGTATGTACTGACTGACCGTGTTCACAACATAAGACAAATCAGGATGTGTAATCGATAAATACTGAAAAAACCACAAAAGGAATGGCAACAGGCGCTAAATCTTGCATTCCAACGCGTAATAAAATGTCCTCCGCATATCTGGCCTGACTAAGGAATAAGCCGTCAGAAGTACGAACAACCTCCAAACCAAAAAAATATTGTAGAGTGCCAATATCGGTAATCTTGAATTCCTGATTAACCTAATCAATAAACTTCCGAATGAGACGGCCATTATTCCTAGTAAGAATAATGTCATTAACATAAACCAACAAGTAGATCAAAGAGGCACCCTGTAAAAATACAAACAAATATGCATCGAAGGAACTGCATACAAAACCCAGACCAGTAAAAAAAGAGCTAAAACGTTGAAACCAAGCACAGGGAGCTTGCTTCAAACCGTAAATGGTCTTGCGTAGATGACAAACTAAATTCGGATGCATGGTGTCTTTGTATCCAACAGGCTACTCCATATAAATTGGAGTGTCAAGAACGTCATTTAAAAATGCATTCTTAACATTGAGCTATCGTAAGGGAAATTACGAGTGACAACCAAATATTAAAAAAAGTACGAACAGTAGAAGCCTTCACCACGGGACTAAAAGTATGATCATAATAAAAACCAGGCAACTGCAAAAAACCCTGAGCAACTAACATCGCTTTATGCCTGTCTAGCGAGCCATCAGCCTTATACTTCAAAAGATAAACCCATTTTGAACCAACAACATTTACTTTAAAGAACCAAATCCTACATCTGCTAAACACAAAGAGCCATCATCTCCGAATCCATGGCAGCAACCCCTTCAAAATCCTTAATAGCCGATCAAAGACTTCAAGGATTGGTCTTAGGAAATAAAGCACTCAGTAAACTAGAAGTATCATAATCAGAAAAATCTTTGTACCTGAGAGAGGCGGTGCGAGATCGAGTAGCCATCGGATGGTGAGAAGATGGAACCGATGCCAGAGTTGGCGCAGAACCCAAAGATGGTGCAAAACACAAAGATGGTTGGTCGAGAGAAGCCAACGACGATGGCCGTACGGAAGATCCAGCAAATGGCAGCTACACTGGAGGCAAAACCGCTAGAGCCATGACAGGTGTCATCGTCGGCGCTGCTAGCGCCACGTGGTTTGGACAAGATGTCGTTGAGCTGGGTGCATGTGGCGGCAGGCGTGAACATTTTTTAGAGTAAACCTGAGCTCCCGGTACAGACTATAAATCAGAATTATCTAAAATAATGGGAAATTCGGCTCAAACACCTCGGAAGGCACAAATAAAGGTTCCAAAAATGCAAAAACATCAAGTGAAGGCGGAAGTGGCAGTACTAGTGTGGGTCACCAGGAAAAGCATCTCATTAAATTAAGCATGATGAGTGATGTACTCCTTCTTCGTAAGAGAATCAAGACACCGATAACCCTTAACTGTGAACTGTAACCCAAAAATATACAAGACATACTCCGAGGTGCCAACTTATGTGCGGCATAAGGGTGTAAATACCGAAAAACTCAACAGCCAAATGGATGAAAATTGGAATAGTCAGGAGTTGTACCAAAGATAACAGAGAGCGAAGACTGACCAAATAAAACTGGCGTAGGTAGCCTGTTGATGATGTTGACTACTGTAGAAAAAAATATCATACCAAAATGAATTATGAAAGCCAAAATGAAAGAGCATCGACAATCTTGTCTCAATTATGTGGCGATGCGTCCGCTCTGAACGTCCATTTTTCTATGGAATGTAAGGACATGAAAGATGATGATGGATGCCCTTAGATGAAAAATGTGATTGCATGCAATGATTCAGAAACTCGGTTCCACCATCACTCTGAAATACTTTAATGGTGGTAGAAAACTGGTTCTTAACGAGAGCCTCAAAATGCATATAAGTCTCCACAAAATCAAACTTTCGTCATAGAGGATATAACTAGGTGAGCCGAGAAAAATCATCAACAAAAATGACATAATAAGAGTATCCGGCATGATGACATGAGAGGGTCCCCAAAGATCATAATGAACTAAATCAAGTGCGTGTGGTGCGCGTTTTAAATATCACTAAAAGAAATACGCCTACCTTTAGCAGCAAAATGTGGCTTAGGCAGTAAACTAATAACTGAAAAACATCCAGACTTGCTCAAAGAAGAAATGATATTGTTGGAAACATAACCCAATCTACGATGCTAAAGTTCAAAGGATGCTTTAGAAACATTTGATGCAACAAAAGCAAATAAAGCAGCACCACCAATATCCAAAACATACAAACCCCCATCATGATGGCCTTTGCCAATAATATCACTAGTAAACTTGTTCGAAATAGTGAAAGAAGAATCATCAAAACAAATGACAGCATTCATATCCCGAGTCAACTTGCTAATAGACAGCAAATTTATACTAATTTGTGGAACCACTAAAACATCAGATAAGGATAATGAATTAGAGACTCGAGAATGACCAACATGGGTAATGTTAAGGGTAGAACCATTACCAACCATAACATGATTGTTACCAGAATAACGAGTGACGCGATCAAGAGCGGATTGAGAAGAAGTCATGTGGTTGGTCATGCCAGAATCAGCTATCCAGCGAGCATGCAGTAAAGAGTCAGGAGAAGAAGCCTGAGAGAGAAAATGAGGACATGTCGAGGCAAAGTGACCAAATTTCTTACATCACTAACACTACAATTGGTACCATTAATCGCACAACTTAAAGAAGGAAGAAGCAACATGCCCTAGAACATGACACCATTGACACCGTGGTTGATCGAAAAGAGCCATAGCAAAATTTTTTATTTTGTATAAAATAAAATAAGGGCTAATCAAAGAGCCGCAATACGAGGCAAAAGCTGGGACAAAATGGGCCAAGTGCGTGAGTAAATGCGCTGCAGGAAAGGAGGCGGACGTCACTTGCAATCTTGCGTAGGGTACACGTGCCGTGGAAGAAAAACACGTGTGTGTGTTAAACGCGCGTGACCGCACGAGCTTTTGGAAAGGGCAGGATGCACGCGTTTGAATCTCACGCGTGTCTTCTTGAATGGGACGTTGGACGGAAGGTGACCTAAATCGCGAAGTGGTTGCCAAGTATCTTAGGGAAAGGATGTGTGGGAGTAGATCAGAGGCAAGGTGGTGGCCGGGTGAGAGGATCACAAGCAACTGATTGAAGAGATCGAGTGAGCAGATCGGAAGCAAGGTGGTGGTAGGAGCAGCGACAACACAAGCTTGAGACTGGCACGACAATCAAAAGAGAAAAACACCAAGTCAGAATAAAAAGCACCAAGAATAGCTGTCCGAAGACGCAGAAGGTCTTGGGCAGTCGTTGGGAAGATTTGATCAGTGAAGCTAACGACAGGGAGCCAAGACCTGTCGGAAAAATAGAGAAACCAAGGTGGAAGATGGCAGTGGGCGGCAACCGGTGTCGTCTATGAACATAAGTTTTTAAAAAAAAACAAAGAACAACGCACAACACTAACAGAGAGACAGAACAAACCAATCACACATCAAGCTTGTAATTGGCATTAGTGTGAGGAAGAAGACAACTACAAAAATATTTCAGTGAAGAAAATACCTGAAATTTTAGAGAAACCTGTCTGATACCATGATAGAAATTAAACCCACGAATGATTACGACTGTGTGTGTTCATATAAAGTAGAAACAAATATGGAACAAGATATATACAAAACCAATCGGAAAGGGTATTCCTTTCTTATCATGATTCTAAATCAACTATATCTCTATTACAAAGGTTTATGTGGCCATGAGAAGGGCAAATCAAGGATGAGTGGTTGTCATTGTGAAGCTTTAGTGTAGTCACATTAGTACGACCCGAGACTACCATCAGGACCAAACACAATGAAGTATCAAATAGACGCACACAAAATGTTCCATCCATACCCCTGATCAAACATCTAAGGTAATGAAAACAAAATCAATGAAGCTCTTCAACTAAAGGTCCGGTTCATTTTCATTTAACCCGTTAAGACCATTTTCCCTTATCTTGGTGGTGCATAGAGACCACTTAGGATGAGTAGAATTATCTCAAACCCGACCCCAAAAGGTTAAAATGACAAGTTAAATCGAATGAACAATAAAATTAGCCTAAACATCCTAATGAACCGAAGTTCACAAATATGATTTAAATCCCCAGATAAAACAACATCGTCAAAAGTCCGTTGATTTAACAACATTGACTTGGATTTCTCCTAACGATCACTTTTGATATCAAATTTGAAGTCAATCAAATTTTATCAGACTATGGGTTGTCCAAAAACTAAACAATGACATAGATAATTCCTACCTGATACTTAAATTTAAAAAACCATTTTAATTATGAGCCATTTTTAACGTAAAATGAACAGAAAAAAAAGGAAAACAATAAATGGAAGAAAAAGATAAAGAAATACAATAAGTGCAGAATTAAATGCCTCCCACCTCGAAAACTAGAAAATTAAAAAGTAAAATAATAAAACAAAATGAAGCATTACCCCCATGCCCATGTCCTCTCCCGGAAAGAGCTACCAATATCCTATATGGCAAAAACATTTTGGCCACTAGATTGTATGTAAAATTTTCACACTCTATATTTGTCGCCGCCACCAAAGATATACCAGTAAAATTGACATCATCACATCATTAAAAAATTGAGTATACCTATCATAATCACGATGATGTTCGGCCCCAAAAAAAGTCTTCTAATATTTTGGCCCGCTAAAAATTCTTGTCTATGGCCAAGTTGAGTCACACAAAGTTGACTCGGCCCACCTAAATTTGAGCTTGACTCAGCGCTAAGTCGAACCGAGTTGCACCAACTCGGTCCACAGTATGACTTTATTGTTCTGCTGACTCAGTCACACTGGTTGACCCATTAGCCACCAAATATGTCCACCGTAGATCTGCTTGCAGTAGATCCACAACTTGGAGCAAACCCGCCTCACCAAATGACAATGGAAGCTGGATCTGCTAGCAACCTCGCCTGAAGCACATGCCTCGTCGTCGCCCGCCTGGAGCCTAGACCTCTCTGCGCCCATCTGGAGTACAGGTCTCGCCAAGCGAAACCTTAAGAGAAACATAACGGAGACTGCGTCGCTCGTCGTGGTACGTCACAATCATAGTGAAAATAGGCTTTATGTTTTAAAATGTGGTGCATCTACTTTGTTGTCTACTTTGGAAACAAATAAATCACGTGCGTCTTTTAAAATCTGTCATGCTAGACTTAGTTATGTTCCACATTCCGTTATTTCTAGTTTGCAAGCTTTTGGACCTTTATCTGTCTCACCGATTTTGCCAAAACCTACCATTTGTGATATGTATGAAAAGGCTGAAGGGAAGCATTTATCTTTTTAAACAAATGATAAACGTGTTGCTAGGGTACTTGATCTAGTTCATTGTGACCTATGGGGGTACTCTCCCATTTTATCTGCTGACGGTTTCTCTCACTATACTATTTTCCTTGATAATCATTCTCGACTCTCATAGTTTTACCCATTGCACCGTAAATATGATTTTTGGGATGTTTATCGCTAGTTTGAGGCTTTTGTGGAGAACCAGTTCTCTTCCACCATTAAGGTGTTTCAGAGTGATGGGAGACAGAGGTCGTCAATGGTCGCTTACGCTCCCACTTTCAAACAAAGAGCATTCACAATTAGATTTCTTTCCCGTGTAATCCAGATCAGAACGGTCAGGCTGAAAGCAAGCACCGCCACATTGCTGACATGGGTCTGTCTATGTTATACCACTCTTATTTCCCTCTCTCTCACTTGCCTCATGCATTTGCTTCAGCCGCTTATACCATAAATCGAATGGCCACTCATGTTCTTGGTGAATGATCACCATCTGAAGTTATCAATGGCTGAGTTCCCATATACACAAACTTCCATGTATTTGGTTATCGTGTGTATCCTTATCTTCGTCCATATGCATCTCAGACAAGCAAAATATGCCAGGGATATTCTCAGTCGCGCCAGGATGTCTGAGCTGCCCTAGTCTCACTCTTTTTGTGCCAGGCTCGCAGCTCCACAGCTCTACCAACCCTCCATTTTGGAATCCAAATCTTTATCGCTCTCTTGTTGGGGCTCTTTAGTACCTGACGATTACTCATCCTAACTTGGCCTATGCGGTCAACACATTCAGTCAGTATTTTCATGACCCTCATGATGATCATTTTGTTGCAGTCACTTGGATTAATTGATACGTTCAAGGTACTCTACATTTTGGCCTTGTTTTCGGTTTCCGGTTCTCATGAGGTGAATGGTTATTCTGATGCTGATTGGAACCGATTTCTTGAGATCCACCAATCTACATATGGTTATGCTATTTTTCTTGGTGGAAACCTTGTTTCCTGGAGTGCTAAGAAAAACCCACTGTCTCTCATTCGATCATGGAGTCTGAGTATTGGGCTCTTGCTAACACTGCCTCAAAGGTTGTTTGGCTGACTCATCTTCTTCATGATCTCTGTGTCCTATTTTCTGGTTCTCCACTATTGTTATGCGACAATAGTAGCGCCATCTTCTTGGCTCAAAATCCAGTTGCTCACAAGTGGGCGAAGCACGTCGACATCAACTATCACTTTGTTCGAGAGTTCTACGTGTTGCTCATGTTCCTACTTGAATGAATGATTTCCTGTAAATGATTTGTTATTAAGAGAAAGAATAAATAGATAACATTGCTTAGATAGAATCATAGTCTAGTCTAGTCATCGTTCCTATCTTGATCTAGTTATCAATCTGACATATTCTAACACCCTCCTCAAGCGAAGCGTCAGATGCTCAGAGACGCAAAGCTTGCTCCGAAGAACTCAAATAACAAATGAGAGAGACCCTTCATGAAGATTTCCGCAGTCTGAAGAGAGGTAGGAACATGAGCAACACGCAGCTTGCCAGATGCAACTAAACTCCTAAACAAAATGATAGTCGATGTCGACGTGCTTCACCCACTTGTGAGCAACTGGATTCTGAGCTAAAATGATGGCACTATTTTTGTCGCATAACAGCAGTGGAGAACCGGAGAGTGGAAAACAAAGATCCCGAAAGATATGAGTCAACCAAACAACCTCTAAAGCGATGTTGGTGAGGGCTCGATACTCGGACTCCGTGCGGAAACAAGAGAAAGTGGGCTATTTATTGGCACTCTAGGAAATGAGCTTTCCACCAAGAAAAAAAACATAGCCGTACGTTGATCAGCGAGTCTCAAGATAATGATCCCAATCAGCATCAGAATAACCCAACACCTTAGGAGAACTGGCTGACCAAAAAGCAAGACCGAAGTGCAGGGTACCTTGAACATATCAC
Organism: Rubia yunnanensis; assembly: GCA_037428765.1. Taxonomy (NCBI): domain Eukaryota; kingdom Viridiplantae; phylum Streptophyta; class Magnoliopsida; order Gentianales; family Rubiaceae; genus Rubia; species Rubia yunnanensis. The sequence continues at coordinate 74,931,622 of CM075067.1, forward strand.
AGAATCTGAGTAACACAGAAAAATGATCGCCACGGAGGTCCTGAAGATACCGAGTGACTGTGTTGACTGCAAAGGCCAAATCAAGATGGGTAATTGTCATGTACTGAAGAGGCCCGACCAGAGAGTGATAAAGTATCGGATTCAAAAACTGAGGACTGGTGGAGCAATGAACCTGTAAGCCTGGCACAAATGGAGTAGAAACTGGAGCAGAATCAGACATCCCGACACGAGTGAGAATATCCCTGACATACTTTGCTTGGCCGAGAAGTAAACCCGATGAAGTGGGTGTAAATTCCAAATCAAGAAAGTAGTGAAGAGTGCCCAAATCCTTAATGGTGAACTCCTGATGCATCCTATCAATGAACTGCCAAAGAAGAGTCGAGTCGTTACCTGTAAGAATGATGTCATCAACATAAACCAGCAGGTATAGTAACATCGAGCCTCAAGATAGAGTAAAACAGGAAGTGTCAGCTGAAGTGCATAGAAACCCAAGCTGAATTAAATAGGTGCTGAATCACTGAAACTAGGCCCGCGGAGCTTGCTTGAGACCATAAATAGCCTTACGCAAGCGACAAACATAATCAAGATGAAGCAGATCCTTTTAACCAACGGGTTGCACCATATAGAATGGAGTATCGAGGACATCGTTGAGGAAGGTGTTCTTGATATCCAGCTGATGAAGAGGCCAGGAGTGTATCGTTGAAATAGCCAAAATAGTATGAACCGAGGAGACTTTGACCACCGGACTGGAAGTGTGATCAAAGTCAAATCCTAGAATCTCCGAAAAACCCTGCACAAAAAGCTTAGCCTTATGACGCTCAATAGAGCCATCTGGACTATATTTCAGTTGATAAACCCTTTTGGAGACAACAATGTTGACATCGGATGGGCGTGGCACCAATCCCAAGTGCGCCATCCTCGAAGAAATGCTATCTCATCATTCATAGCAATAACCCAAGATGGATCCTGAAGAGCAGTGTGATAATCCTTTGGCTCAAAGTGAGCAAGTAAGGCAATAGTAAGACCATGAGCAACAATATCAGAATAATCTCTGGGCTGAATAGCCCTAGTCGCTGATTGATTAGCCATCCGATGAGTGTGAGGCTGAGGTGGAGAGACCAAAGAAGTAGTCGCGATTGGCAAAGTGGCTGGTGAAGGGGTCGGTGAGGTGGCCGACAAACTTGGTGGGCTGGTCGGTGAGTCAGGTGAGCTGGTCGATGGCGAGATGGGTAGAGCATGATGCGTCGGAGCGGCCAGTGGATGGTATGAATCAGCAGAGTAGACAACACATGGTCCCATAGTAGGTGAGGATGATAACATCGATGATCTAGGAGGGCTGGAAACCGAAGTGACAAGCTGAGCAGGAGGAGATGTCACCATGAAAGAAGCAGGAATATGAGCTGATGCATCAGTGAGATCCAAAATAGTAGAAACATCCAGAGAGAACGGAGATACTGAAGTAGAACCATCGGCATAAGGGAAGGAAGTGTCCTCAAACTGAGCATGTCTGGTGACATATATCTTTCCAGACGTAGGATCAAAACATCGATATCCCTTGTACTGGGAGCTGTACCCAAGAAAGACGCAAGGAAAACTGCGAGGAACGAACTTGTGAGTGCATATTGACAAAGATAAGGGTACACACGACAACCAAACATGAAAGTTCGTGTATATGGGAACCTGGCCATTAATAACTTCATATGGTGATCAACGACCAAGAATAGGAGTGGGTAGCCGGCTTATGGTATAAGCAGTTGCAGAAAGACGTCAAGCTAGTGGTAGAGGGGGACATGAGAGTGGTATGACATAGTCATGCCCATCTCAGCAATGTGGCGGTGCTTGCGCTCAGCCCGACCATTCTGCTCAGGACTGTATGGGCAATAAATCTGATGGTGAATGACCTTTGTCTGAAATTGAGAGCGTAAGCGACCATTTACGAACTCAGTCCCCCTATCCCTCTAAAACACCTTAATGGTGGAAGAGAATTAGTTCTCCACAAAAGCCTCAAACGGGCGGTAAACATCCCAAAAATCATATTTGCGGCGTAGTGGGTAAAACCATGAGAGTCGGGAATGATCATCAAGGAAAATAACATAGTAGGAAAAACCATCAGCAGATAAAATTAGAGAGGGCCCCAAGAAGTCACAATGAACTAGATCAACTACCCTAGCAACACGTTTATCATTTGTATAAAAAGATAAAATGATTCCCTTTATCCTTTTCACATGCATCACAAAGGGTAGGTTTAGGCAAAACCGATGAGATAAATAAAGATCTAGAAGCTTTCAAACTAGAGATAACGGAATGCGAAAGATGACCAAGTTTAGAATGCCAATTTTCAAAAGACACACACGACTTATTTGATACCACGGTAGACAACAAGGAAGATACACCATAGTTTAAAACATAAAGCCCATTTTCACTATGATCGTGACCCAAAGGTTCATCAGTGCTTTTGTGCTAAATAATAAATGAGCGGTCATCAAAGCAGACAACAAAGTTTAAATCTCGAGTTAATTTGCTAATAGAAAGCAATTTTTTAATGATACCAGACACAATAAGCATATCATAAAGAGACAAAGATTTTGAAATTCGAGAATCACCAACATTAGTAATAGGGAGTTGGGAACCATTACCAACAATGGCGCGGTTGGGACTATGATAAGGGGTCACATAATCAACAACACTAGTGGACGACGCCATGTGCTTCATGGCTCTAGAGTCTACAATCCACTTGGAATCATGGTGCATGTGATTTGAGAGCGCATATGAACAGACTTTGTCGGTCGTCGATGATGAGAATAACCAGTATACGAGAGCCCTTTGGTGAATTCAATCTGAAGAAAAGTAGTGTTAGGATAAGTATCAGGATAGAAACAATGACTTATCTTAACACTACTGCTCTTCAGATTGTGGATATATTCACCAAAGGGCTCTCTCATTCATTATTCGAGTTCTTTAGATCCAAACTTTGCGTCGCTGAGCATCCAATACTTCGATTAAGGGGGTGTTAGAATCAGTCAAATATCTGATCAGATATGGATCGAGTTTGATGACTAGACTAGAGTTATTCTAATACTAGTATTTCTTATCCATTTTGTACTCTATTTATTCTGAGTAGTAATACTAAATCATTACTGGAAATCAAGGCTTTGTTTATTACAATTTAGGAGAAATTTTATTGCTTTCTAAGAAAAAAATAATACTCCCTCTGTCCCAGCTCAAATTGCATAAAATCTTTTTCACGGTCTCCAATAAACACATTTGACTGTAAATATATGTAAATACGTATAATAACGGCACACAAAAAGTTGATATTTTAAAACTTCAAGTTACGATAAATCTAACAATATCTCATATGATAATATTATTGATATTTTACCTTTTCAAATATATGATCAAATTTAAATAAATTTAACTGGAAAAAATTTTCTTTACCGTTTGAGATGAGACAGAGGAAGTACTCAAGTGAGCGAGTCGACGGTGACAAGTTGTTTTGGTTTTAATTGAACACGCGGATAGGTATTTGTGGAGAGATTAGCTGAGAATTTTTTAATTTCTGAAAGTGATTAACTGAGATTACCTCTCTCGTTTTTCAACCTTGGACTGTCCTACCCCCTCTCTCTACCTTATCTATTTCCTTGAAATTAATTACCCTTTACGTAACATCACAAGCATTGAACTTTATGTTTTAGCCTAAGTACATCGATCTGGCCATCGTTATACTAGATAAGAGTGCTTTTATCTATCTAATCCCACTTAGTTAACTCCGTATTTGTTCATATATAAATCACATGGACCGACTGCGTTATCATTGAGCTACTCACTGTTTGTTAATGCAAATATTTGTAGTCTATCTGGTCCCTGAATCCTTGTTCGAAGGTCGCGCCAGACCTACAAGAAACCTACAGAAAGTTAGACAAGCAAGCTTTCAGTCGTACCTGCTTCGACGATCAAATTAGAACGGAGATTCCTGTAATGTATTGAAAGCATACTTCCTACGTAAGAAATCAGAGTCTAATGTATTCCACCTCCTTTTCCTAGTTTTATGGTATGTTTGGTATGGATGGGACAACTCCCGTCCCATCCGTCATTCCCGTTACCACTTGCCCGTTCAGACAAGGGGCTGGGCCTTTCTTTCCGTGTTGGGCTGACGCGGACCAATGGGCTTTTCTGCCCATATCTTATCAAGTTCCCCCACCCAAGGTCCTGCAACTGTAGGACGCATGGCTAGTTTAGCAAGGACTTGAGGATTTATTGCTCTCCACAATTTTGCGAGGGAAAACATTTTGTCTCCCTATTCTTTGCAAAGTTGCAAGTCTTGGAATTTGTGGGGCCGCGTTCTGAATAATTATGTCGCCTGTCATAACTACCTCCACGCGTGATTCAATTTGGTGTCTACCGTGTTGGTTGTCTCAAAAGTTGCCCCTTTTCGAGGCAATGCTTAGTCATTTCTACACCTACCCTGTTCTCGACGCACCTTTTGAACCTATTGGCCTTCCTCTCCATTTAAACTTCATTCTTTCCCTTTCATTTTCCTTTTCTCGTCTTCCTCCTTCATTTCTCCTTCCCCGGTCATTTACTCCTGTTGCGTTTAGTCCGCTTGTTCTCCCAGGTACCTTTTTCGCTTTTTATATTCTCTTCTTTTGCCTTTCTCTTGCTTTTCATTATGGTATGTACTGTGGGGGCCTCCAAGGAGGAGTCTTTCTGTCGAGTCTGAGGAGATAAAGTACGTCTGTTGGTTGTGTGAGATGATGCTCTCTATTGACAGCATGGAATTTGGTGACTTTAGTGATCGTATAATCCTTCCGGGAAAGAAGGAAATGGTCTTAGATGTCCCTGACGACATGATTGTTGTGTATATAGAAACCCTAGCAAGCTCCGGTCTGCATCTACCTCTGTCTACTTTCTTTCAATCCGTACTGGGTTATTATGAACTTAGCATGACTGATCCCCCCCGGAACTCTGTGAGCATCCTCCTGGGTTTCAAGGTGCTTTGTCTAGGGTTAGGCTTTACTCCTACCATCCATTTGTTTAGGATCATCTGCCATCCTGCTGCCAACCCGCCCAGCTAGATGCATTTGAAGTTCCAGCAGGGTGGCCCTAAGTTGATAATTGACCTTCCAACCCGATTCGAGTGGAAGATTAAGTTTGTCTTTGTGAATAGGGACTTGGTTTCAGGGAGAGAAGCCCACATGGGGGCTTTTCTGGCTGGCCCTGCTAGGACACAAAATGTGTGTCCCAGCAAAGGGGAGATGGCCTCGTTGAGTCATTTTCCCTTCGTGTTGGGGTAGTTCTTTGTGGAACAAGATTTAGCCTTTCGAGACCTTGTTTTGTGTGTTGTTGGCCACCCTTATCTTCCCATCGGCGTGGTTCCTCTGGGGGGCTCTGGTGACCTCCAGGATACAAGACCTTCTTTGTTCATTATTCAAATTTTAATCTTGGTTTTAACTTTTAGGCTCTACCCATTAACTTTGCTTGTGTTACCTTTGTTTTCAGGGATGTCTATCGCTAGCCTCATCAGAGACTTGTAAACCGGTGTCCTGCTTCTTCCGGCCGCCCAAACCTGCGTACCGACAAAACTGACGGGAAGGTAGATCGGCCTGGCCATGCTATCGCCATATCCGAAAACTCTGAACATGTGGATCTTGCTTCTCAAGAGACTGGTAGGATGGTCCGTAAGTGTCGTGGCACGGTGAAGAGGGAGGCGGACACCATTTCGAAAGTCCCCCCCCCCACCGCTATTGTTGCTTTTCCTCCCGCAGTTCCTGACTCTAAAAATTGGGTCACTTAACCTGCTAGCTCCATTCCTGTTGAGGCCTCTGGCTCTCGCCTTGTTGATCGCCCTCAGCCGATTTGTAGACCCTTAGCCCATGCTGCCTTCCTTTCGAGAGCTGTCCCATTGGAGCACTACAACACTTGGCTCACTGATCCAGACTTGAATGTAGCCTCATCTGCTGATATCACTGGCCGCAGCACCGCTACAGCTCTCAAGGTTTGTCATTCTTTCGTGTGTTGATAATTTCTCTTGGGTGCCTTATTTTTTACTTGGTTGACATTGTTATCTTATTTTTGTTCAGCACCTCTATGCAACCTTCGCTGTACAACTAAAGATGGGCGAGGTGCAAGGAGAACTGTCTACCTCTCGCCAAGAGGTGGGCTGGCTCCGGCAGCGTATCCAGGAGCTTAATGTGGATTCGCAGAACCTTTGCCAGTAGGTCATTGCTACCAAGGGTGATCTAGAGCTGGAGCATGGCGCCGCTGGGTCATTGCAGCTCACCATTGATAAGTTTGAGTCCAAAGTTGCTGAGCTTTGCGCCTTTTACGAGTGGGCCTTTACTCGGGGCTTCTTGCACATTTACTCCAAGGTTGGGCAGAGCCAGAAGGCTTCCAAGTTTCTAGTGGATGGCCTATTCAAAGCTTTCGACACTCTTAGTGAAATCACTTACCCTAACATGCTTTGTGCGGTTGTGGGAGAGGTTTTCATCCCCTTTAGGGAGAACACATTCTCACAGTATTTTACACAACTATATAAGGGCCTTCCCATGTGGCACCCATCTTCTTTTCTCCCTGGGCTTTACTTGCTTCATTCTTTCGCAGGTCTAGGTCACCTTTTCTGAGGGCCCTGTGCCTTACCCTATTGTTGTAGTGTTGCTCCATCCATGATTTGTATTCTACTTCTTTTAAGGAAACTTTTTCCCTTATCTTGTCCAACATCTCCAGGTTTTCCCTGATTGCTTCACTGTTGTCTTCTTTGGTCATGGGCTCTACTACCCTTATGCTAGGGACTGCTACTTCATGCGGAATAATTACCTTACCGCCGAAGCATAGCCTGTAGGGCGACTCTCCAGTGGTTGTTCTCGGAATCTTCCTATAGGCCCACAAAACACTAGTCAGCTCTTCTTCCTATTCGTTCTTGGCATGTCCTAACCTTCGCTTCAATCCTTGCAGAATGGTTCTGTTTGTCACTTCCGTCTGTCCATTGGCCTGAGGATGGGCCACTTTCGTGAACTGTTGATTTATCTTCAAGTGTGCACACTAGGACCGAAAGGGCTTTTCTGTAAACTGTGTGTCATTGTCGCTGAAAATAGTTTGGGGAATTCTGAACCTACAGACGATACTCTTCCATGCGAAGCTCGTGATCTTTTTTCCAGTGATGGTTGCCAGGGCCTTTGCTTCCACCCACTTGGTGAAGTAGTTTATGGCTACCACCAAGAACGTTTTTCTTCCTACTACTTCAAGGAACAATCCAATAATATCTATCCTCCCATTAGTGAACAACCAAGGCGACATGACGCTTGTCATTGGTTCAGCTGGGAGATTATGAAATCTTGCGTGCTCCTGGCACCGATGGCATCCATTAACTATCTCTTTCACGTCTGTTGTCATTGTCGGCTAGTAATATCCTACCCTGATTGCACACAGGGCCACCGTCTTGGGACCCTGGTGACTACCGCAGCATCCTTCATGTATCTCTCACATGACCTCCGTTTCCATGCCTGGGTCTTCACACCTAAGCTATGGTTCAGTGTGCTCGTGCTTGTACAGCAAATCTTTCCTCGTTGCGTACTTCAGCGCATTTCTCTTGATTGTCCCTGCTGCTTTTTCATCCTCAAGCAGAGTTCCTTTCTCTAGGTACTCCTAGATTAGCGTTATCCAGGTACGAGTTTTTTTTATCACTCCGACTATCCTCATGTCTGTTGATCTCCTCTCCAGCTCCTCCACCAGGATGGACTTGGTGTGGTGTGCATGTGATGAGAAGGCCAGCTTGCTTAAAGCATCTGCTCTTGTGTTCTGTGATCTCGGCACCCGAGTGATATTGAACTTCTCAAACCCACTTGCTAAACTCCTGACCTTGTCCCTGTATCTCATCATCATTGGCTCTTTAACTGCATACTGTCCATTGTACTAGTTTGCCATCAACATGGAATCTCAGTAGGCTTGCAGCTTCTTGGCCCCCAACTTTCTTGCTATTTCCATCCTTGCTATCAGGGCTTCGTACTCTGCTTTATTATTAGACGCAGGGAATTTGAAGCGTAGGGGGTAAGTTTCTTCAGTCCCCACGCGGTCTGAGATCACTAGGCTGATGCCTGTGTCTTTCACTCTGGAAGCTCCATCTACATGCAACCTCCACACGTCTAGCCTTGTCTAATCGTCTCCCCTGCTAACTCCATCATTTATTTTTCCTTGGCCATCATTTCATCCTTCGCCGTCTCAATAAGGAAATCTACTATTATCCGCCCCTTAATTAACTTACGAGGTGCGTATTGGATGTCACGCTCACCTAGTTCCACCTTCTATTTGACCAACCTTCCTAATGCTTCAGGTCAGGTTATGATTGATATCAAATGGTGATTTGTCAGGACCACAATTGAGTGAGCTTGAAAGTATTGCCTCATTCTTCTGGTTGTATTCACCAATGCTAATGCCAGCTTCTCCTGACTCGTTCACCTGCGCTCAAGCCCTTCAAAGCCATGCTCACATAGTATACAGGTCGTTGTATTCTGTTCTCTTCCCTGACCAGGGCCGCACTCATAGCCTCTTTATCACTCGCCAGGAACAGATACATGGTCTTCCCTACTTGCGGGCTGGTCAGCATCGGGAGAGCTTTTAAATGCTCCTTTAACTCCCTGAACGCTTTCTCCGTTGGCTCTCCCACTTGAGTTTTCCTTTGCTATTAACACTTCCCTTCAATTTTTTTTTAAAAAAAGGGAGGGCCCTCTCTGCTGCGTTGGACAAGAAGCGATTCACAGCTGCTAACTTTCCCATTCAGGCTTTAAACCTCCTTAACTGTTCCTGGGGGCTTTATCTCCATAATTGCTTTGACCTTATTCAGGTGAATTTGAAACCACGTGCCCAAGGAACTTTTCGGCTCCCACTCCAAACACACATTTCTTCGGGTTCAACTTCATTCTTGTTTCCTAAAGGTGTGTTGGAGTTTCTTCGACATCAGCTACAAAGGTCTTGAACAAGGTGCTTTTGATGAACATATTGTCCACATAAACCTCCAGGTTCTTTCCTATCCATGCTCTGAACATCTTGTCCACTACCCACTGGTAGGTGGCCACAACATTTCTCAGACTGAAAGGTATTATCCGGTACCCAGATGCTTCTTTTTCCATTATGAATTCCATCTTTTCCACATCATCTACGCTATAGGAATTTGATGATAGCCCTTATAAGCATCAAGAAAACACTTGATCGGATAATTAGTGAGAGTGTCTACCTTATAGTCTTTGATAGGTAGGGGGTAGCAGTCGTTGGGGCGGGACTTGTTAAGGTTTGTGTAATCCGTGCACATCCTCTAGCTTCCGTCCCCTTTCTTGGCTAGGACTGGATTGGCCATCCAGGTTAGGTATGGGACCTCTCTGAGTATTCCTGCTACTACCAGCTGCTCTGCATGTTTATTCACAACTTCGTTCCTTTCCTTACATAGTGTCCTCTTTTTGTGCTTGACAGGCTTATGTGTGGGCTGCACTCTCATCATGTCCTCCATCTTCCAGGCAAAGACTGCTACATGGTTCTTTAGTACTTTTAGCATATTCGATTTCACATGTAGGGGAAGGGACGTCGACCTACACCATTCGTCATTCCCCTTACATTTCTTCTTGTGTTTACGCTTCCAACTCCCTTGGGTCAACTGGGCTGATCACCATTCCACTAGTCGGGTTTCCTTAGCCTGGCGGCTGGAAGGTGATTCCTGTACCTCTCTCTTTCTTTTGCTCAGGGTGATTATGTAGCATTCTCTTGCTCACTAGTGGTCCCCCTTGACTGCCGCTATGCCTCCTGTCATCGGGAATTTTCACAATAGGTGCAAAGTCAACACTATTCCCCTTAGCAGGGCCAGAGCCGGCATGCTCAGTATTAGGTTATATGAGTTGTTCGCCTTCACCACAATGAACTCCATATCCACCATCTTGAACATGCTTCCTTTCTCGACAGCTACCAATAGGGTACTTGTTCCCTCCGACCATACGGTTCTGTCTTCAAAGTTCACCAACGGGGCATCCGTGGGTTCTAACTTTCTCTTCGTATTCTCGTCCACATTTTTGAAACAATGCCAATACATCACCTTCGCTGAGCTTTCACCATCCATATATGCCATGTGGATTATTCTTTCACTCACTTTCACAAGAATGATCACGGCGTCCTCGCCTGCCGGTCTATCAGGGATAGGGTCTTTTAGCCTGAATGAGATCGTTTCATTTAGCCCCAGCTTCTTATCAATCGGGGTTACTAGATGGGTGATCCTGTAACATGCCTTTCTCTGAGATTCTGCCCTGCCATCTGCATTCCCTCAGATTATGGCATAGATATCTGTGACTTCCAGTTTGGAGTCATCCTCCCTGTTTCTTTTGCTACTCCCCATTCTGGCCACTTTCTTTCCCTTATTTGGATCTTTTCTCCTCTTTGGGGCCCTCTCCATGTCGCGTCCTTCCTGCGCCTTATATCCTCCACTTGCGTGGTTGCCTCCCAACTTTCCGTGGCCCTGGTACATCATCTTGTTATAGGTTCTTGCACCCTTGGCCAAGTGCGTGAGGGTCCCGTTCAAAACACTCTTCTTAATGTTTTGCTTCAGGTGTATGCAGTCATTTGTGTCATGGCCATGATCATCATGATAATCACAAAAGATTGATCTGTCTCTTTTCTCAGGCGGCAGCTTCATCTTCCTGGCAGGATCCAGGATCCCTTTCCCTGCTACCAGGGCGAATATCTCCATGGGCATCTTGATCAGGGGGTATACTTCCTGTTAAGCATTGACTTTCTGAGCTCTTTGGGCTCAACCTTCTTCTTGTACTTGTCCCTTCCTTCTTCGCCTCTTTAAGGCCCTGATCCTCCCCATGCCTCTCTTATTCGCTTGTCTACAAGGTCAGCTCTGTTGAAGTTGCCGACCCTCTTGTGGCTGGTCCCTTCACCTCTCTCCTTATAGAGAGAGTTCACCTCTTGCTCACGTTGTTCGTGGAAAAGCTTTATTGGCTTCATGACGTGTCTCTTTTTCCATAAGTTGCCTGCCTCTGTGGCTTTCTCCCTCTTCTCCATCTCTTTCAACTTCCTCATCACCTCCCTTTGCGAGGTGACGATGGTCTGCAAGATGTTCGAGTTTCCAATCAGTTCCTCCATCATTTTGAGCCTATGTCTTTCTCTTGTTGGTGTGTGCGTAACTTCCTTCTCCTCCTAATTTATCAAGTCTTCTATAAGAACTTAATTGAGCAGGTGTCCGACCGGTGGTGGTCCCTCCATGGTGTGTAAGCTGCATGGACACTAAAGATTGAGCGAACCCCACAGACGGTAGCAATGTTAATGAAAATATTTTTAGTATATGTGGTCCCTGAATCCTTGTCTGGAGGTCGCTCCAAGACCTACAAGAAACCCACAGAAAGTCAGATAGGCGGGTTTTCAGCCATACTTGCTCCGACGATCAAACTAGATCGGAGATTTTGGTAATGTTTTGGAAGGGTACTTTGGAGGTAAGAAATCATAGTCTAACTTTTATTCCACCTCCTTTTCCTAGTTATATGGTATGTTTGATATGGATGGGACAACTCCCGTCCCATCAATCATTCCCGTTGCCACTTGCCCGTTCAGACAAGGGATTGGGTCTTTCTTTCCGTGTTGGGTTGATGCGGACCAAGAGGGCTTTTCAGCCTATATCTTATCATTGTTCTATCCTAAAGTGGTAAATTTATCATAAAAAATGTAAACTAAATCAAATAAAACTTGCTCAATATATTTTGCGCATATTCATGTTTTATAGGATAAAAATATACTCTCTTTGAAACCATAACTTTTAGAAATTTTAATTTAGAGAAAAGTGTATATATAATCCTTCCTAGTTCTATAAGTTTAAATGTAACCTTTTGATAATATAAAGTGCAAATATAACCCTACATAGTAAGGGTAAGTGCAAATGCACCCATCATATTTAAGCAGGAATTCAGTGAAAAGACTACGTTACCCCTCCGAATAAACAAAAATGTTAGTGTTGGTGAATGTTTTTCTATTAAGTCCTTAACCTCTACTTTGAATACAAATAGTGATGGAGCGGTGGAGGACGTGGCTTGGTGGAGCGGCGGTGGAGGTGGAGCAGTGGCGGTAGGGCAAAATAGTCTTTTAAATTTTTAGTATTTGGCCCAAAGGGTATTTTGATCATTTCCGATTGGTTAATGGTCGAAAATGGCCAGTCAATGCCTGAATATACTATGGAGGGTTATATTTGCACTTTCATTAAGTAGTTACACTACTGCATACACCACTCTATGGCACTAGTATATTGGATTCTAGTTGTAAGATATCTAATGAAACTGCTGCTAGAATTGAGATCTTATTCAAAGAGAAAGAGCTCAAATATCTGGAGTTTCTTTTTGTATATTATATGGATGATCCAACCCGCAAGGACCGTGATTGGGAATTGTTTGATCTTCTTTCTCTGAGGAAGAGACGAGATACAATCAACTTGAATTCGGGACCACTATTCGAAATCTTAGTGAAACACTGGATTTCTTATCTCATGTATGCTTTTCATGAAAAAACACCAATGGAAGTGGAGGGTTTCTCTAACAGAGGCACAAATAGTAAATTTGGAAAGAACTCATTGTAAACCTGTGTCAGATATGAATCTATCTTATTCAGAAGGTAAGAACTTGCATCAGTATCGCAATTTCAATTCAAACATGGGTTTGATTCACACTCCATGTTGTGAGAAATATTTACCATCCGAAAAGAGGAAAAACGGTAGTTACACTACTGCAGACACCCCTCTATGGCACCAGTATATTGGTATATAGGCACTAGTATTTTGGGCTCCCAGCATACTGGTGCTTAAGTTTGGGGTGCTGAAATGTAGTTACAAAGGCACCAGCATCCAAAACCAGTGTTGTTTATTGATCATCACCTATTTTGAGTACCGGTGCAAAGAATACTGTAGCGGTGTAGACTCATGATATGCATAACTGATTCTAAATACTGGTGCCAATACTACTGTAGTGGTGCTTATTCCACACAATCAGCACTGGTAGAATGCAACCACTGTTTATAGATAAAAACCAGCACCGATAGAATGCAACCACTGTTTATAGATAACAACCAGCACCGATAGAATGCAACCACTGTTTATAGATAAAAACCAGCACCGGTTCCATCTTACTAGTGACGGTAGTAATTTGATATCATGTCCAATATTATTAGCACCGGTTCTAGTTTTGAACCGGTGCTAGGGATTCGAAGGATCTTTTTCTTACAACACCGGCATGGAAAGAAGTTTTGGTGCTTGTTCGCAGTAGGTTGTAAATTTTCCAGCACCGATATTGAATATGGAAAACCGGTGCTAGTTTTCCTTTTCATTTGCAATGCCCTATTTTAATTATTCCTGGCCCATCCAGATCAAAACCCAGAGAAATATCACACAAGAAACTCACAACAAACAATAAGAATGAATCTAAAAAAAATTAATGCTAAGAAAGATGTAATTAATGAATTAAAAACTAAAGATGTCTAAAAAACATAATCCTTCCACAAGCAAATTATAGAAAAAAACTGTAAATATCTATGACATCCATTTTCTAGACTTCCTAAAACTCATTGAGGTCCATAGAATTCTTGCAAAGTTTGGAATATCCGTCCACCCAAGCCTGACACCATCTATCAGCTACATCTTCTATCTCCTTACCATTGTATGCTCCTTGTTTTGAGGGAAATATCTGTTGAGTTTAAAACAACCCGGTGATTAATTACTTGAAAGTATTTTGTAAGTAAGAATTACAAATGTTTACTTTGTACATTGTCGACCAACCTCCAGAATATCTATAGAGGTAGTCTTGAGCACAAGCTCTTCCATGAAAAGGATGACGTAGTATCCGTATTCCAAACCACTCAAATGACTTTGGTACTGCAAATGAATAAATTGAGTTAAACGTAATTGTATTAAATAATGAAAAAATTGAAGGGACTCTTGGATTGAATGACTTACATCGGTGTTTGTGATTTTACATGTGTAATTCGGAGACGGTTTCATCTTCATCTTCTCCCTTTGATATTTTCATGCAATCCTGGTAATGTCTAACTTTTAATGGTTAGGTAACTCACGCTTGTAGATGTTCAAATTAGCATAATGAAAGGAATGAAAGTACCTAGAAATGATTTTATTTTCATTAATGTTTTTTGGATTGATTCCTCCAGTCATCGAGTCAAGGGTATAAATTTCCTCCATACTAGGACGGGTGAGTACTAAGTACCAATGATCACTGCATTGGAAAAAAAAGTAGCACGTGAATGAAATTGTTAGTGGTGTTTAATTTTCTGTAACTGAGGGAAATTAAAAAGTGCCACTTACATTTTAATATATGGAACCACATAAATCTCGGCATCAGTATTGAGCATGGTTTCAAGAATGGCTTTAACACGACCCTCGACTTTTGCATCCTGGATTTCCATGGAATGGCCTCTGGTAGAGCACATAAATACAATTAATGTGAAAAAGTAAACCTTACCCCATCCAAACATCTATCATTGAATTCGATAGCCAAGCCATTGCTATGCTGCCAAGCTTGTTCCCAAACTCCACCAAGGTATCGATAAACAATGCAGCTCGATGTTTTTTTGCCAAAAGTTAATGATCGATACTTCGGAAACAAAACCACATTTCCCAACCGTTGCATGCACTTTACAAGCTCTTTGCATTATTTGATGTACTTCGCCATGTCGGGATATGTCTTGATTGGCCGCTTGTTGACAATCTGAAAGTGTGTAATGGCAACAAAATTAGGCATATTTAAAAATATTGAAATATGGTATAAATTATGGATGTTATCGAGAAGTACCAGTTTCAGAGGCCTTTCATGTATAAATTCTACCTTTGAGGGATGAAAGGAGCTTCTTGATCCAGACTACTTAGAAGTTAATAGCTGCAACAAAAGTTATTTGATTTCAATGATTAGTAATAAAAAATCAGACTCATAGAAGATGTAGCATCTAGTTGATTTTATTACCTCATTATCGCTGACATTGAGCAAATAAAATCATCGTTTCGGGGCTTTTCGCCTTCAATTTCCTCGGTCTGGGTATCATCTCCAAATGTGACCAAAGTCATTGGCCAATCAACCATACTCCCTAAAGCGTTTCCCACATCATTGAAATGGTGGTTGGCAGACGGAAACCCAGCCCTTGGATGGTAGGCTGTCTTGCACACGTGGACGCGAGCTACTGGACCATGTGACTTCTTGGCATGCCTAAATTTTTTTAGTCATGCTTTAGCAACCCTAAGCCTCTCTCTCTAAAGTCCCTTGATGTACAAGGTGACCAATTAACTATCCTATTACAAAAAGTGATAATTAAGTTAGTCTAAAATAGTTTTTGCATGGATAATATGAAGAAAACTCCTAACAGTTTGAATATGTGGACTATAATTCATAATTACATCTTCATCTTCTTCTCTGTCGCTAGGGAGATCTTGCCCCGAGCCGCTTAGACCGATGGATACACCTCCAAACATAGCATTCTCAATGAAGCTCTTCAGGTCTGCAAGGCCTTTAGGAATATTTGATTCCCTTGTCGTAGTTATACAACCAACCGGTTAAGGTACGAGACCATTGCCTTAACAATCGGCTGATTAGCGCAAGGTTTCTTAGCCTCCATCTTCTAGGATGAGGAGTTGCTACCGAACTTGCTTCTTGTTATGCCTGGGATAACAACCGATGCTAGCAGTTGGGATTTGGTACCTCTGTAGCGACCCGGGTGATCTCTCTTCCCGGTGGCTCTTATCAAGATGTTCTCACTCGGACCTAACCCTAGGGTTCCCTTCTCTTTTTCCTTGTTCATCCTCAATTGCGGTTCATATTATTTTGTTAGTAGTAAAAAACCAGTTTACTATAATATGAAACTATAAATGAATTGGATACTTACAATATCCACCGTTATGGCCTTGACTTCTAGGGTTGCATACTCCTTGTCTTTTCCCTTTCGACTCCAAGTAGACCAGGGATCTGCCAGGCTTGAAATTCTTTGAATTGATCTCTTCCTCGATCTGTTCTTCCGTGTATCCCTGGTCCCTCGGCCTCTTTCTCTCCTTCTCTTTTAGTTGCTCGATTAGCTTCGCCATTGTAACCCCGTTCCCCTTTGGCCCAGTGTGGTGGGTGTATTTCTTCTCCTTAGATTGCTTGTTTGCCTTCTTTCTTTATTTTTTCTGAAAATTTGAAGGAAAAACAAACTAGTTATTAACACAATGAATTAGTTTCTAAATATTGAAATATTATTTATGATATCATGTAAGAACTTTACTTACCATCATTTCCTCTGTCCTTCTGTGTTCCTCAAACTTCTTCCACTCTTCCTCATCCATCCACCTGTACTTTTCCCACAGCTTCTATTTTGGAACTTTGCCGCTCAACAAAAACCACATGTACTTGTTCGCCACCTTGGATTTCTAGTTGCGATGTGTGTCGCCAACCTTGTCGGTCACATTCTTCCTCAACCTGCTCTATTGGTCTTCAGTTAATTTAGTTTCGAACTTGAAACTTTCCTGGGATTGAAGGTTACATAATTTTTTGGTTAAGAACATGAATACATAGTTTAACAGTAACAGTTAGGCATTTATAAATTAAGTGTTATGAAATATTTTTTTACCTTTATTTCTCTCCACGCCTCCTCATTCACATCCTTTGGGATTTTAGGCCAGTGTATCCACGTACCGAATTTTACAAGCCTCTAAAATGCGTAATTTCAATATGCGGTCCAGGCGCTCCTGTTTCTTACACAAATCAGCTCACCCACAACTTCCTCAAAAACGATGGGGATAGGGCCCCTTTCCTTGGCTAACATGATCGACGGGCACGTAGCCGTCCCTCGTTCCCTACACAAAGTGGCAACATTAAACTTGTCAAACACCTTTCCTGACGCATGCCTGCTTTGGTAAGTCATCATTACTTGGATCGTGGTGGGGGTTGTCCTCGCTATCACCCTCGTTCTCTATGGGAGCTTCCTCCTTGGGAGCAACTATTGCACCCGCTGGATCTTCCTCAAATTGATTCTTAAGGAGTACCACTAGTGGAACCTCCTCTCATTCTGCTTCAGAAGTAACTTCTTTGTCTTTCCCTATTTGTTTGTTTGGCGGAGGGTCATACCTCTTCCTTTTTCTTGCCACCTTTTTGGTTTTAAGAGGCATCTACACATGAAAATACCACATGAATGGATAAGGCATAACAAACATATTAATTATAGTTTATGATCTATATATCATACACTTTGGATTGATCACTTCAAAAAATCACCCACATAGTGTATATGTCACACATTTTATAACATACTCTTCCATAACACACGATCAACTATATAACATTTCAACACCACACAATAACCTATATATTTCATACACTTTGGATTTATTTCTTCAAACATAAAACACAAAGTGTATATCTCACACATTTTTAGAAGACCATTCAATACCATACAATCAACTATATCACACTTACACATAACACAACAACCTATATATGTTATACACTTTGGATTGAACAATTCAAACATCACACACATAGTGTATATCTTACAAATTTTAGAACAGACCATTCAACACCACACGATCAACTATATCAAACATCAACATGACACAATGACCTATATATGTGATACAACTTGGATTGAACGATTCAAACATCACACACATAGTGTATATCTCACACATTTTAGAACAAACGCTTCAACATCACACTCCAACATCACACTCCAACATCACACAATGAACAACCCTAAGCAACTTTATAATAAAAAAGCTTCATTCATACATTTCATCAAACACATAGAAATCCATACAAATTTCACTCAATGTAGAGCAAGTTAGGGTTCGTACACGACTAAGAAAGAAGGAATCAAGAAGTACCTAAAAGATTCTGGCCGGAATCCAAGTTATGGTGACTTCGCCTCTGACGAGTGGAAAAAGTGAAGAAATGAGGTAGGGAGATAGGAAAAAAAGGGGTTTTCAGGTTCTTATATAAGGTGGGATATAGGAGGTGGGGTTATGGAGGTTGAATAAGGATTAAATGGTGGAGAACAGGGAGAAATCATTTGTACAGTGGGAAAGAAGAAAACATAACGACTGTTATGTGAGAAAGATGATTAGTCACGTTTTATATAAGCAGAGCTAGCACCGGTGACCTGCCCTCAACCCGAGCGTCGTTAAAACACGAGCCGAGAGACTTACAGGTCAAAGATATAAATTTTATAATTCTGCACCTATTCTCACTGCTAAGCTACCAAGGGGGTAGTAAGTGGCAAGCCCTGGGTTTGTCCACAAGGATACTATAGCTCAATTACTAGTTAGAACACAACCTCGTGCGAGTCGTCAATCCGTACGACTGAAAGAAACAACTATTAATGTAAACATGCAATTGATTAGGGAGGGGGTTGGTATTTTCAACTAACAACTACAAAGAAACAAACGAGTAAGTTAATTATACTAGGCACTTGGGAATCATTTAGCAACATAGTAGTTATAATGCTTCAATCCTTGATTCATTCACATAAAGACTTACAAAAGACCTATCAGTGTGTTCACAACACGTGGTGTGGCTGATGACATACACTTCCCCATCCCTGTCACGCTGGGCATGCTCACAACCTTCCATCGACACTGCCATTGTAATTAGGGGAGTACAACGAGGTCTGACCATCATTGTAGGTCTGTTTCTCCCCCGTGTTATTATGCCTGGGGCTTCTACCACGAATGCAACTACTACTCCCGGGTCCTATATGCACTAGGCCCAAGGATTGTAGGCACCTTATCTATTTTACTAGGGTTTCAGTACAACACGTAGCTTGCTACTATTACCTATCTCTACCTGCAACCTCTCGAACAAAAGTTACGTAGTCATTTAAGACTGGTGCGATGCCAAATAGGCTAGAGCATTCTCGAATCTCCCGTGCACACACCCATGTAGACTTGTTCTCCCCTACCCATTCTAACATTCAAGTTTCTCTTCCTAAGGGGGCATCGATAATTACACCATACATGAATACAACCCAAAGTGTGGGCTTATATGTGGTGTAATATTCATGCATTTATAACATTCAAGAACAATCACAATAATATCATACACACATATACGATGAATCTAATGAATCTCAATAAAGCATTTAGAAAAAACCAAGTGCCAAAATGAATCCCAAGCTAATCTAACTACTCCCCAGACATGGAATTAAAATATAGATTTGAATTTCACATCTTTGGGACAAAGCAAGAAGGAAAGAATAGAAAAGATTACAAAACCTACAAAAGGAACTTCTTCCTTCTCTCCAAGCTCTCTCCTCTCCAAATGTGTTTCCAAATATTATCCAGCCTCTTTCAATGAATAGACTAGGGTCCTGTATATAATAGTAGGAGATTGGGCATAAAAATAGGCCCAAATAGCCAAAAGCATCAAAACCCTAGGTCAGCTTCCAAGGTTTCACGTATCGGTATGGATGTCGCAGTCTGTGAAACATGCATAGCCACGCGACGCCACATCTGCCACGGTCTGTGAATGTTCATAGCCGCGGCCAATGAGATTTGGTGCGGTCCGTGAAGCTGGGATCGTGTCACGGTCCGTGAAGGTTTTCATGGATCACGAGACAAGGTTTTTGCACAAATATTTCCTACGGTCCGTGAAGGTTTTCACGGACCGCGAACAGCTTGTGGCTTCTGCTCAGAATTTTTGTCATGGACCATGAAGGTTTTCACAGAACGAGAGTAGTTTGTGGTCTTGCTTAGAAGTATTCTCACAGTCCATGAAATTTTTCATGGACCGCCTCCATACTTAGCCAAATTCTTCAACTCTTCATTCCATTGCTTCACAGGCTTGTGCTTTTGTCACGCTCGATGCCTTGCCTAGTGAAGGTCTCGTGCTGGTTTTCACGGAAACCATGGATTCTTGTATAGTGTGGGCCGTGAAGATTGTCATGAGCCTCTAGTGCTTGACCATGCACGATCCGTGATGAGCTGCAGGTGTTCCGTTGGTTGAATTTCGTTTGCTTATCACGGCTGAATCGTTAGTCCGAATCGGGTGTTCTAGTAGTCGATTTTGTAGTACTCAAGAAGAACAATCCAATGGAACTATCCTTGAAGGTTTGTTCATCCTGGGTTATTCTAGGACTAAGGCAACACTCCTCGGACCACGATTTACCATTTTTTCCTTTGACCATCTTAAACTCTGAAGCCGCCTAACTTTGGCTTCAATCTCCTTCTACCATGCATTGATGTTTGTGGCCTTGGTCCACTACCATTAAAATGCAAATGACCTTCAAATCTTCTACCGTTAAAAGTAAAAGGTATTTGCAAGAATGTAATGTAACAAATAGCATTCATGGGCGGCCTACTAAAGGTACTTATAATGAAGACCAAGAAGCCCATGAACACAATATGTCAATAATTACTAATTAAGTATACAAAACGTGGGATTTAGAATAGAAAACTAAACATGGTTGTCTAAATCCCATGTCATGTAAACTTAACTAATATTGCAAAACTGCCAACCCAAAGTAACTAAAAACTATGTCAAATGCATTGGTTAAAACATGCAAAATGGTGCAGATCAGACTCCCCACACTTAAACCTTTATTCGCCTTCGAGTAAATAAAATCAAAGAGAAAGGTTCAAGCATAATGAAGCTTGCAAAAATAGCCAATGCATTCAACTTATTCCCAAGCTACCCTAGTTCCCCCCAAGAAGATGAAAATCTCACAACTCTCATACTTCCCAAAGTTCCTAAAGCAACGAAACCACCCAAAGCAAGTAACTGTGTATGGAAAATGATAAGTGACAAAGGATCGAAATAAAGCAGAGCTTACTTTTCCCAAAATTATTCCCAAAAGCAATCAAAGAGCAATCCTCAAGCAAAACAATCCACCAAGGAAATTGAAAAGCCGTCGACTTGGTTGCAACATAGGGATAACTCAAGATTCTCGACCTAGTTGCAACCAAGGAGTCTAATGTATCGTTAACCTAGCTTCTTGTTTCTTTTTTCAATTTTTTTCCTCAATTTCTCTCATTTTTCCTAGGAGCCCTTTCGGGTTTTCATCCTAGCTTTATCCCACAAAACGTGCTCACCTCTCACCTTTTTCCACACGGCCTCTCACTTTTGCCTAGACTGATAAGTCTAGCTGAGCCAAGACTCTCACTTTTACCTAGGACATTTGACCTATCCGGGCTTTTCCCAACGTTACCCAAGTCGCCCTTTCGGGTTTTCGACTTGTCCGGGTTTTAAAATTTTTTAAAAAATTTTTTTCAAAATTTTAAAAATGATCTTAGAATAGCTATTAACATCATAGAAACAACTAAAAATCATAAGTGATATCTAATCCCCTTCCCCACACTTAAAGCTTGCATTTTCCTCAATGCATATACAAAATCAAAAAACAAATGTCAAGGGAAAGAAATAGGAAAGCACTTATAAAAAAACATTAAAATCTACCCTTGATGGCACAATCATGGAATGTAAAGAACAAACTACCATCACCCTCAATATACTACCCCAAACATCTAATCAAGAAAGTTCAATCTAACCACTATCATGCTCAAAAATTGAATAAGGAATTGAATCACAATGTATAGTTACCTCTTAGGTCTCGATGTGTGTGTCTCAAGGGTTTTAAGGGTAGGTGGGTTTTGGGTGGTACTTTGGTGGTGGTTGGGTGGTGGTAGGGAAGAAATGGTGATTGGGTGGTGTAGGAAAGTATGTGAGTTTCATGGGACATGCACGTCTACACGGCCCATTAACTTTCGGTTTAATTCTCTTCCATATCCACCATTTTTAGCGTCACAAACCATGTACGTCTACATGGTTCATGAGTTTGAATCCCCGTTTGCTCGCCTTTCTCCAAGAACCATATGCTTCCTATAATACAAACATGCACACCAAAGTTTAATAGTGTCCCAAAAAAACAAAAAGAAGCTACAAATAGAAAAACACATAAAAAATATCAAACTAATCTAATTTTTCAAACCCGGGTTGCCTCTCGAGAAGCTCCGTATATTTAAGGTCGTCAGCCCGACCCTAATGTTATCCATAAGGTGCGGGTTTGTACCCCATCACCTTAGACAACCAAAAATGAAAAGCAGGGGGAAAGAATCTTTCAAGTGAAAGATATAGTAGAGAAGGAGTCAACCTTAGAGAGAATAGGTGGTATGGAAGCTTAGCATTTTCAATTGGCTTCCCTATGGTTTCTTCTAAGGTTTCCGAAAATGTGGGAATTGGTTCTATAGGTTGAGGTAGGGGTGAAAATATGTAATGTGGAAAATTAAGTATAATTACCCCTTCCTTGACTTCTTCACTCTCAACAAACCATTCCCCATCCCCTTTAGATTCATCTATCAAAACTTCACATTCAACTAGGGATGGTTCATTTTTGGAATATTGGGTTTCAAGTTGGCTCACCATATTCATCAAATTAAGCACTATCCCTTCAACTTTCTCAATGCCTGAGAATAGTTGAGTTCCCAAATCGCTAATCTCGCTAAGCACTTGGGATTATAGTGAATCACTACTCTTGGTCACATTAGCTATAGCTTGCAAAATTTCTACACAGTTCGATTTGGGAACGAATCATAAAGATTGGTTTTGGGGCATTGGGTAAGTTGGTGAAGCCTAAATATCTAACCCAAAGTGTTGGTTTCCCTATACATTTCCATACCACGAATTTGAGTTACCACTAAACCTCGAATTTGGAGAGTCATGGTATGGGTAACAATCTTGATCCCATCGGCCTTGGGAATCAACAACTCCTACCTCTCTCTCAATTTTTCTTATCCAAGAGCAAGACTCCGTAGGGTGGTCGATACGTGGTCGCAATGACATATCCTACAAAATCTCTCTCTTTGAGCCATTCTTCTCCCATACTTACTCAACCTTGGGCAACACTCTATATGATGATCGAAATGACACACCCTACAAAGTGCCTTCCGTTGAGTGCTTTCCCACATTTTGTTTCCTTTTTAATAAAACGCAAACAAAGAAAACACACAAAATTTGGAATTATAGTGCAAGAGTCCTTAGCTTGCACCAAGAACTCAAGCAATACCTACTCCGGAAAACCAAAACAAGAAAAGATAAAAGCAATACTAACTACTCACTAACACGTTATACTTGAATAATACTTGAACTAAAGAGCATCCCCGGCAACGGCACCAAAATTTAACTTACCCTCGACCTGAGCATCATTAAAACACAAGTCGAAGGACTCATGGGTCAAAAGATAAGAGATTTATTATTCTGCACCCATTCGCACTGCTAAACTACCAAGGGGGTAGCAAGCGGCAAGCCCTGTGTTTGTCCACAAGGATGCTAGGTCTCAAGTACTAGTTAGAACACAACCTCATTTGGGTCGTCAATCCGCACGAGTGAAAGGAATAACTAGTAATGTAAACATACAATTTGGAGGGTGTGGTATTTTCAACTAACAACTACAAAGCATGAAATTAACAAATGAGTAAGCTAATTATACTAGGCACTTGGGAATTAAGTAGCAACAAGGTAGTTCTAATGCTTCAATCCTCGATATATTCACATAAAGACTTACAAAAGACCTATCAGTGTGTTTACAGCACGTGGTGTGGCCGATGGCATACACTTCCCCATCCCTGTCATGGTGGGTGCGCTCGCAACCCTCCATCGGCACCACCATCATAATTAGGGGAGAACAATGAGGTCCGGCCATCGTTGTAGGTCTATTTCTCCCCCGTGCTATTACATCCCGGGCTTCCACCATGAATGCAACTACTTCTAGAATGTAGGCACCTTAGTCTGTTTCTTCCCCGTGCTGTTTCTCCTAGAATGCAATACGCTAGGACCTAGGATTGTAGGCACCTTATTTGTAAAACTAGGGTTTCAACACAACACCTAGAATGCTACTATTAGCTATCTCTACCTGCAACTTCTCTGACGACAGTTACGAAGTCAGCAAAGACTGGTACGACGGCAAATAGGTCAGAGCATTATCGAAACTCCCATGCACATACCCACGTAGACTCGTTCTCCCCTACTCATTCTAACATCCAGGTTTCTCTTCCCAAGGGGAGTATCGATAATTTCACCATACATGAATACAACCCAAAGTGTGTGCTTATATGTGATGTAATGATCATGCATTTATAACTTTCAAGAACAATCACAATAATATCATAAACACAAAGATATGATAAATCTAATGAATCTTAATAAAGCATCTAGAACAAAACCAAGTGCCAAAATGAATTCCAAGCTAATCTAACTACTCCCTAGACATTGAATTGAAATATAGATTTGAATTCCACATCTTTGGGACAAAGCAAGAAGAAAAGATAAGATAAGATTACTAAACCTACAAAAGGAACTCCTTCATTCTTTCCAAGCTCTTTCCTCTCCAAATGTGTTTTCAAATATGATCCAACCTCTTTCAGTGAGTAGACTAGGGTCCTATATATAGTAGTAGGAGATTGGGCCTAAAACTATGCCCAAAATAGGCAAAAACAAAGTATAAAAAACCCTAGGTCAGCCGCCAAGGTTTCACAGACCGACACAGATGCCACGGTCCGTGAAGCATGCATAGTCACGGGATGCCAGATTTGCCACGGTCTATGAATGTTCATAGCTCTGGCCTCGTGAGATCTAGCACGGTACGTGAAGCTAGGATCGTGCCACGGTTTGTGAAGGTTTTCACGGACCGCGAGCTGTATAAGGTTTTTGCTCAGAGTTTTCCCACGATCCGTGAAGGTTTTCATGGACAGCGAACATCTTGTGGATTCTGCTCAGAAATTTTTTCACGGCTCGTGAAGGTTTTCACGGACTGCAAGCTATTTTTGGTCTTCCTTAGAAGTCTTCTCATGGTCCATGAAGGTTTTCACGGACAGGCTACATAGTTAGTCAAATTCTTCAACTCCTCTTTGCCTTGCTTCACAGCTATGTCCTTTTGTCACGGTCCGATGCCATGCTTCGTGACGGTCTCATGCTAGTCATGTGTAGGTCTTCATGGAACCCCTGGATTCTTGTGTAGTGCAGGTCGTGGAGATTGTCATGGGCCGCTGGTGCTTGACCATGTGCGGTCCATGACCGGCCGCTGGTGCTTCGTTGGCTGAACTTCGTTTCCTTGTCACGGGTGAACCGTTAGTCCGAATTGGGAGTTCTAGCAGTCAATTTTGTAGTACTTGAGAAGACTAATCCAATGTAACCAGCCTTGAAGGCTAATTCTTCTTGGATCGTTCTCAAACTGAGGCAACACTCCTTGGACCACGATTCACCATTTTCTCCTTTGACCGTCTTGAACTCCTAAGCCACCTAACTTTGGCTTCAATCTTCTTCTACCATGCATTGATGTTCGTGGCCTTTGTCTACTACAATTATAATGCGAATGGCCTTTAAATATTCTACCGTTAAAAGTAAACAGCCTTTGCAAGAATGTAATGTAACAAATAGCATTCATAGGCGACCTACTAAAGGTACTTATCATGAAGACAAAGGAGCCCTTGAACACAATATGTCAATAATTACTAATTCAGCATACAAAATGCGAGATTTAGAATAGAAAACCAAACATGGTTGTCAAAACCCCATGTCATGTAAACTCAACTAATATTGCCAATTCGCCAACCCAAAGCAACTAAAAACTATATCAAATGCATTGGTTAAATCGTGGGAAATGGTGCAGATCAACAGGTACTTAACCCGACATACCGGTGCTGAAAAAATTATACTACATTATACCATTTTCCCGAACATTCTAAGTGCACAACACTGGTATCATACTGGTGCTGTAGAATTAAAAAATGATGCCAATTTCCTTTAAAGCAGCTATGTGAGACTCCTTTGTTATTTGTTTTCCAACCCGAGAGCAATGTTCAAAAAAGGTTTCTAAGTACAGAGCACCGGTGACCGTCTACCCACAATACATCGCCATGTGACCGTCTACCTACTAAAGTTCCACCCACATCCTCCAAACATGGAAATACAGATGGGAACTCAAGACAATCTACTCAGGCGGGCCAATATATCTTCTCTTAAAATTAGAACTTCTTCCCATGTAGGACGACATGCCACTTCTTGTTGCTGGGATCCTAGACATAAAAAACCTAGCGTGCCTGTGCAGCTAAGATGAACTTGTCATCCTCGAACCCAACTCGGGTAAGGTCCACCAATGTGAAACACATGGGTTTCTCTGTACGAACCCCGGCTCCATTATCAACCACCGGCACTTGAAAACTATAACTTTGAACTCAACATAGTCCAACTCCCAAATTTCCTCAATCTACCCAAAAAGGTCATCACTGCAACGATAGGGTTTTTTTCTTTCTTGCTATACTTCCACATTAATTTGGATTCAATGTAAACTTCATTATTCTGCGTCGTGCTCTTATTGTCCTTTTCAGTCATTGCAAAAGTAAAACCATTAATACCATACCCTAGGTATCATCTGACAGTGCAGTTTGGCCTTCTTGCAAAGGCACGGTGTTTACTATGCATGTTGTCCACATTGCAGCAATTATAAAACCAATTCACAAATGTAGAAGAATGCTCTATCTGTAATTTGTTCGAAGGCCAGTCTAGATATAGTGCTTGTAAATACAACATGTGCTCTTGAACATAGATTGCAGTCTCGCTACTATTCTGTAAAACTTAAAGGTGAATTGTCATCAACTCAGCATAGAAGGGTGTATGAAGTGTACCTTTAGAAAGTGCAACCCCATTCTTTCATTCAAAGTTTGCTTGTTCATATAATCTAACTGATTTCTTACCAACTAAGTTTGGGGTACAATATTCAATGATCTCCTCGGTTAAGTACCTTTGAACAATACTCGCATCCAGTTGGATATGATTGTAAATGTAACATTTGATAACACCCATGTGCTGCTCAAAAGGGTACATCCAATGCATACCCACCTGACCGCATAGTCTAATTTCCCTAACAAAACAAATGACTAGATGAACCATAATGTCAAACAAGAACAGAGGAAAGTACTTCTCCAACTGACATAACACTAAAACCCCCTTCCGCTCTAACACATCAAGTACCCGTCTTCTTATATTCTTCTAACAAATGGAGTTGAAGAAGAAACACAGTCACATAACCCTAAATCGCACATCCTCCTCCATACCCCCACTGATGGAAACGGTCAACAATTGTCGCATGAGAACATGACAATCATGCGATTTCAAGGCGTTCATACACAAATTAGCATTCACAAAGCGACTAACATTAGAAGAGTATCCGGATAGTACCTTGATCTCTTGGATACACTCCCAAACCGATCTTATCTCATCCACTGACAGATTGTACAGGGCATGGGGTAGGTACCTTCATCTTCCTAGAAATGTTAAATAAGGTACCAATCAAACTCTCGCACACATTCTTCTCAATGTACATTACATCCAAATAGTTGCGAACCTCCAAATGCTTCCAGTACCTTGGGCGTTGTACCAACCTTCTTCATTTTCTTCCCAAGAGCAACATTCAATTTCTTCACCTTGTTCTCTATGAAAACCCCTTCAATGGTCTTGGAACCTTCCTCACCTCCTTCTTACCTACAAACTGAAATGCGCCCCCATGTAACTTGTACTTCATCGGGAGGAATTTCCTGTGACCCAAATACACAGTCTTGTGACCATTCTTCAGTTGTTGGTAATCTATGGGCTCTTTACACACGGGACACACCTTGTGACCCTTCACCACATAACCCGAAAGGTTTCCATATGCTAGAAAATCATTTATGGTACAAAAAATCTTTACCTTCAAACTAAACTTTGGTCCCCTAAAACTATCAAAAACACTGACACTGTCAAACCATAGAACCTTCAAATCTTCTATCAGAGGTGCCAGATATGTATCGATGTCATTTTTGAGCTGTTTTGGCCTAGAAATCAACACATATTTCTTCTTGATGCACAAATACAGTGGAAGGTTGTATATGGCTACCATTACCGGCCATGAACTGTACCTTGATGACATGTTGAAGAACAGGTTCATTCCATCGGTACACAAAGTCATCCTTTAGTTCCTTGGTTCACTTGCAAAGTTCGGGTACCTCTTATCAAATAATTTTCATTGATTGGCATCAGCTTGATGACGGATCACATTGTCCTCAAGAGAACCCCTTCCCATGTACCACGTCATGTTCTTTGCATCATTGGCATTCTTAAACAACCTCTCCAACCTCGGAATAATCAAAAGATACCACATTCATTTTGTAGGAATTTGTTTCCTTAACTTTACGAAAACATCTCCATCGATAACCACATTTCTCCTTTTCTTATAGCGTGACACATGGCATAAGGGGCATGCCGCCTCCTTCTCCCTGTCACCCATGTACAAAACACAATTGTTGGGACAAACATGCATTTTTTCATACTCCAACCCCACCGGACATAGAATCATCTTTGCTTTGTAGAGGTTGTCTGGTATCCCGTTACCGGCAGGAAGCTTCTCATTCAAGAGCTTTAGCAACTTGTTCATTCTAGTGACACTCCATGTACCAAGGCCTTTCATATTAAACAATTCCATCAAACATGACATCAATGTATCCCTCTTACTGCAATCATGATATAACGGCCTGTATTTCTCACCTAAGAAATTTGACAAAACCTCCCCCCCCCTAAATTCATCGAAAATCTCCTCACACATGTTATCTAAATTTAAGTCTCTGAAACACTCTCCTCCACTACCTACAACCACCTCCGGTGATGCCTTCTCACCATAAAATGTCAAAACCAAATAATATTTTTCAAACCCTCTCCTAACCAAGTGAAGTTTTATGATGTCTCCAACACCACTACGGTTACGATTCTTGCAATCACGATAAGGACAAAACACTCGCTTCCCACGACCAAATGCGTGCTCTAAAAAATCCTCCACGAAATCAACATATTCTTTGCTCAACCAACTAATTTTGAAATACACATTCTTACGCCTCTCAATTGCACGCTCCATCTCTACAAATTAACCAGTGTATGACAATTATAGTTCCACACAATGACCATGACTACACAAGATTCTATACATTAAAAATCAATTCGGAAAACCTTACGTGCAACTCATATCACAACATTCAAAACTTACCCAACAATTTCACATTCCTAAACAAGGTATTAATCACATCAAGAAATCTAGAAAACAGTCACATTTCTTCCAGGAATGCAAGTATCATGAACATAATCAAACGCACAAAATATATGCATAGAAACCATTTGCAACATATTGTATCAATAATAACATGCCAAACAATTTAAAACCCAACATTTGCGAGTCTTCATTTGAGCATTTAATGTCAAAACCCTCTCAAGAATACAATTAATGACCTTCTCTCCCCAAAATCCCACTTTTTACCCGCCAATAATTAGTGGTAGGTGAATATTAAATGCTATTCTGGCACCGGTATAATGTCTACACACCGGTGCTAGAAAATTTTCCACTAAATTTCTGCCTACCAAATGGACTATTTCACCCATTTCAGCACCGGTTGAGTCATTTTTTTGCCTACCAGTGCTAGAAATAAAAATTATAGGATTGTTTCCTCAAATGGGACCCATTTTTAGGCACCTGTAACATGCATTCATGTGCTAAAATTTTACATAGGCACAGACAGACTTGCTTCGTACCGGTGCTATTATTCCCTCCATTTTTTACGCTCCAAAGACACTAGTGCCTACATGGAAACCTTTCCAGCACCTGTACCTTTCACATTTTACGTTTGTACCGGTACTAATTTCTGTGTATGGCACCGGCTTTAGGCGTCGGTGTCAAAATTCCGGTGCTGAAATGGTGTACTGGCACCAATTTTCTTGATTTACGTCATAAAACCAGTGCCTTTCATCATTTCAGCACCAGTTTTTACACCTCACAGGTAAGGTACAGGTGCCTATGTACCTGTTTTCCAGTAGCGTTAGGGTTGTTTTTGTAGTAAATATTATATGAGGGTTATATTTGCACTTACTCAAGTAGGTAGGGTTATATTTGTATATATCCCTTTAATTTATCTAAATGAAATGTGTATTGAATGGAATAACATTTATAAAGGAAAAATTAGAATGAGTAGATGAAATTGAAAGAATTTTTCCAAAAAAATAAAGTGTGCCAATATAAAGAAATAGCCAAAAAAGAAAAGTGTGTCAAATACAGCAAAACAAAGAGAATATTGTATGTATATCTTATCAACTATGCTTACTGATAGAAATGATGTTTCTATGAGTTTAAAGTGTGCAAGAAAAATGTAATTTGATATAAAGGGGTAAACAATTTTTGTTATCGATCTTATCATCTTATTCATTGAATTGTTTTATCATTTTTCACCATCGAACTTTGAAAATAGAAGAATGACCAACAATCTGTCAGGTCAACCGATTAAAGCTCGTCTCCACCATGTCGCATGTTATATGTGTGGTAAAATTGGGGACAAAATGGTCTTCTATGTTTTTGAACCTTCATAAATTGTGGTCACTGAACTATTTTGATCATTCTACGTTGGACATTTGAGTTGTTTTCATAATTTAGTTGTGGCATTCATCAAGGGTCTTGAGGACTTTGGGGTAGAGAATCACAGAGAGTTGATAGGGAGGTGAACGGTGCTACTGTTGCCAGGGTGGGCAATGGTGTGGGTACAAGTTTTCCCAAGGTGGGAAGTAACTTTAGACCCAATCCGAGAGAAGGAGATAGCTACATGCACAATTCAAGTGCGGGATGGAATGGGTGAAGCCCCAGTGCAAGTGTGGCTAGTTCAGTCGAGTCCAAACCAAGGTGGGATGGACAGATCAGGAAGGCGCAACTTGTGTGTGGGATGTTCAAAGAGAAGTATTACCTTGTTGAATGTCCAACAGAATAGAGGATCACTTGTATGTTTCTCGAGGAATCGAGGTAAATCATAGAGGTACTAAGCGAGGCAGTTCAAAAGCAATCGGCTGAAGAGTCTGGGCCTAGAGAGGAGGAACCATGCTTCATAGGAGCGTTGAATATGTGGTGTAGTTCCATGGTGGGATTAATAGAACTAGGGTGGTTGAATCTATTACTAGAGTCTAAGATCGACCGGATGGCTACTGCAGTGTGAGCAAAGAAAGCTAAGACTTAGTCAAGTAGTACGGATAAGGCTGCACCAAAACATGACAAACCAGAGATTGTACATGTGAAACCAATGCGACATATTGATGGATCATTGATGCATATGGACTTGAGAGTGAATGGAAAACCCATCAGTGTGATGGTTGATACTGGAGCTAGCCATGTGTGTGTCTCTAAAACAAAGGCATCAAGATTGGGGCTCAAGTTGGAGAAAGTTGTGGGCATAATGAAGGCTTTGAACAATGAAGATTAACTAGTGCTAGGGTTTGTGAGGTGATGCTTGGTCAAGGTTGGCTATATACAATCCACAATGGATTTCCATGACGTTCAAATGGATGACTTCGATTTAGTCCCCTGCATGGAATTTCTGAGAGATACACATATTGTCGCATACCCATATGGCAACTACCTTTACATATTAGGCACCAATTTATGTACCATTAAAGCGACTGTGAAGAGATCCCCCAGGAATAACTCTTGGCTTTACATCTCATCATGTGCTTAATACAAGATGAGGACCCCGGCTCAGCAGACCCTGATGGGAAGAACATGAATGAAGGGTCGGAAGGGTCTACACAAATAATGGGTTTGCCAATGGATCCAAAGAGCCTTGTGAGACTGGTTTGAAGATTGAGCCGACTGTGGGTCACTCCCCAGATGCGAGAGACAGAGATTTGTAAATAAAACATGACATGAAATATGCGCCAGTTGCCAAGAAGATCTGGATTCCATACAAATATCTATCGGCTAGCACATCCCATCAAACTTCCTATTTCTAGTTGGTTAAACAATCTAAACCTTATAAACCTTGACGAGGAAAGACAATCCATCATTCACATCAGCAACCCATTGTTGTTCCACAGGGCGGGAGCCCAAAATGTGAACGGGTGATGAAACGTACATGACAACATCTAGAGTTGGACATTTTTTTCGGGCATACACCAAAGAGTAGATGCTATAAATAAAGTCATCTTAAATTCGAACTGAAGAGAAACGGAGAACAAAGACTAAGAAAGAGTACACCGGTGTCAACAAATGAATCAGACCCTTCTTTAAGGCAGAAGTGTACGAGAAATGTGTGGGTAGCAAAGAACCTTGGAGAACTGATGGCTCCGGGAACCTTTGCCAAATTAAGTGGGGGAGTATGTTATGGGGAAGAGCTTATCACCCAACCTCAATTCAACCCATGCCCGCACGCACGTCACAAACGTGCTGCGGTACCATTTTTCTCAATGCATCCCTGTGAACTAGTATCCCTGAAATACGTTGCACACACCTTTCGATCATCCTGTGCCACCAGCTTAACTACTCTCGACCTGTGTCGTCCCCCTCTGCATCTGCGTTGCACTATGAACAATGTCCAAGTCGTTCGTTCCCATGAGCGCAACACTCGGTTGCCCGCCAGGCCATCGCTCTTAGTGTTGTGTCATGGCCCAAGAGGAGTTGTCCCTAGCTCATTGTTACAGATAGTATTGTCTTTTTCTTGTAATAACTTAGCTAGTAGTTTATCTTAGTTTCTTTCTTGGAGGCCCGGGCCTGCTTGCCTTTATTTCTTTGACCTTCTTTTATTCTTGTAGTTGTCACTTCTTCCTGTTGCCTTTTGCAATATATTTAAAAATGAGTATTTTACTCCAAACTTTTGTGGGCTTTATATTGCACTTGTCCCTCGTTTGTGCTCTCTTGCTCCCATTTTAAACTAGTGTGTATTCCGCTGCATACTTGTCAACGTCCCTCTAAAGGCTTAGTGTGATGGGAGGAACTAAGCCGAGTGTGAGGTACGTGGGAATCAGGCGGTAGTCGTTGCATTATAGCATGGCTAAGCTGCACGGTTAACCCCAAAAAAGATAACCTGTGACATGCGGCAATGGAAAATTCTGAAGGTATATTTTTTTTGCGTCATCACCTCCCTTTCTTTTATGCTAAAATGATGGTTGGATGATGTGTGGAGTCCCCACACATGGAAAAATGATAATCCTATAATAAATTAATTTAACTCGTCAAAGAAAGACTAAAATATACTTGTAGATGTCACTTGAATTGTATTTGAACGGAACTGAATTGATTTAACGGACAAAGTGATGGAAGGACGTCAACTTGCCTTATTAACTAGTTTGATGGGAAAAAGTGGATGAAAAAACTTGGGTGGCCAAATGAAGTTAAAAATATGAAAATACAACATTATTCCTGACTTTGTCACGCAAATGACACGTGATGAGATAAAGATGAGTTTTGATGGATTAACTGGACGAAATGGTCTTGACTCTTTTGTTTTGAAACTTCGATGATCAAAATTGGTCAAATTTTTTAAGTGATCAAAATATTACGATTGAGATAGTTTATTAGCTATATAAATCATGTGTCATATAATATAATGTAACAATATACTGCTCTTTTTGTAACAGTTATTAACAGTATAGTATTGTATAGAGTTTAATTTATTTTAATCCAATCAAAATAATTAAAATCGAAATGTGTGAATGAAATTAAATATTAAAAATAAAAAAGGAAAATAAAGAATAAAAGTAAATCCATGAAAAATGAAAATGTCTAAACTTATCACTATTAAATAATACACTATTAACGAAATTGGTCAAAATGGTACACCGCTCATAGCAAAACATAAGGAATCAGATGTAACACGAGCATAATGTTTTATTTAAGAAAAATTAAGTAAAATCAACCAAATTATATACATTCTACTCTAAGATTAAATTACAAGACACTACCATTTGATCTATTGAAATTTAATGAACCTCGAAATTCCATCCCTTTGGATAGTTATAAAACTCTATCTTAAAATCACCCAACCGTTGTACCACTACATGAACCACCATGACCGAAGTTGGAATGACTACAATTGCACTTTCATTGACCACATGCAGGTAGGGATGATCATGGGTAGATAACCGACCCAGACTCACAGGGTCTACATATACCCCACTACTACAGGGAACCCCATATAGCTTCGGTATTTTGGTACATAAGGACCGGTACTTTGGACCCTGGCCTACCGGTGCCTAAATAGGGTGGTGCTGCCACGTAGTTACAAAGGCACTGGTAGTGTATACCAGCAGCGGTATACACTACTGTTGCTAAAAATCTACATTCCATCATCCCTATGATCGTTTGTACCGGTGCTAGTAAATAGGTGATAAATAAAAAAAATTTGGCCGGTGAGTATAAACTCACTGGCCGGAACATGAAACCCAGACAAACAAAACACAAAATAACCAGAATTTCATTCAAGAAAACTGGAAAATTCATAACCACAACTTTGAAGTTCATTACATAAATCTAAAAATACATAACAACCCACAATTCATGAAACAAACTAAACCTAAACATATATTAACAACATCAATTATCATAAACACTAGAACCTAATACCCATAAACCCTAGATAACATCAACGAACCAAAATCATGAAGGTGAGGTCAGAAGCAAGGGTTGAGGCGCGACGCGGTGGTGGCGCTGAGAGCTGAGGCGCCATGAATCTTAGCTGAACCCGACAATTTTGGTGGAGCTCGGGGAGATGGCGTTGGGGTTGGTCCAAGAGATGGTGTCGGGGATGGTGCACTGCGGGGAGGGCGAAAAGGAGGTCGTCGTCGTCGGGGCTAGGCGGCAGCGGATATAAAGAGGTGGTGAAGGAGAAGGGAGATGATGGAGAGAGAGGATGGAGAGGAGGTAGAGGAAATTAGGGTGGGTTAGATTTAGGGTTTCATATTTAGTTTATGTAGACAAATTTTTAATGGTTGAGATTCAATCAACAAAGGAAATCAATGGTTTAGATGAAACCAAGTTGGGCTCTTTTTTTTTAACTCTATACAAAAACCGGTGCCCAAAACGGCTCATATCCGTGCCTATGTATGTGAAAAGAAAATGCTTAAGGTTGCTTTAAATGGCTTTTTACTAAAAAAAAAAGCAAATCTGAGAATTTTTTTTGAAGTATGGAGCACCGGTACAAAAACCGGTGTCAAAATGGCTTATGTCGGTGCCTATGTATATGAAAAGTAGCTTTAGGGCTGCTTAAGTATTTTTTGACCGGTATGTAGCATCAAAAAAAATTTCTAAGTATGTAGCACTGGTACATATACCGGTGCCTAAGTAACTCATACCGCTGATAAGTCCAATATTTCAAAATTTTAAACAATCCCTCCAAAACTATGAATAAAAATTTAAGAAATTCATTTTTCTGCCATAACTTAGCACCAGTATGAATGAAAGCAATGCCGGTGCTAGTATTATTTGTTTCTAAGTTAATTTTTTTAATATTACTATTAGGTCCATAGAAGAAATTTGGAGGTGGTGAATCACAAAATTGAAGACACCAAAATGCAATTAAATAAGAGACGATTGTGCCTTTGAAATTCGAGGTACTGTGGGTGAACGGAAGAGCCTCAAACAAATTTATGAAAAAATACGCTACGGCCCAACAATTTGTTACGACTTTATCCTTGTCTCTACATAATTTTTGTTATTCTTGCATAAATATAGAAATAGAAAATAAATAAATTTTTTTCTATTTTTGAAAAGCGCTAATACAAATTCTAGAGTAACTAAGAGTTGATTAATTAGATATAAGAAAGGGAAATCGGAAAGAATTATGGACATGTTCTTGTGCCCGATTGTTTTAAATATTTTGTTACGAACTTGGAAAATGCAATGGGAGTGTATATGGTAGCATCACGTTCGATCGGATTTCAATTTGGAGTTACGAATAAAGTTTTTATTTTTTGCACTTAGGTCCATCCAAGAAAGTTGGAGTTGTTGAATCATGAAATTGGCAACACCAAAATGCAATTCAATAATATACAATTGCCAGTTGGCGATTTGGGTATGTATGGATGAATGGAAGGGCCTCAGAAGTCAACATTAATTAAATCTGCACAGTCTTGGAAATTACACTATGACCCAAAATTGTATTACCACATTATCCATTGCTCCAAAATGCACGATTTTTTTATTCTTTCCTAAATATAGAAATATAAAATAAATTATTTTTTTGGGTAAAATTTTGGAAAGCGCTAGTACATGTATTAGAGTAACTTAGTGTTGAATACTTAGAAGTAATAAAGGAAAATTGGAAAGGATTACGGATATGTTCTTATGCCCAATTGTTGATAAATATTCTGGTAGAAACTTGGAAAATACAATAAGAGTGTATGGGGTAGCTTCACGTTCAAGCGGATTTCAATTTGGAGTTACGAGTACAGTTTTTACTTTTTACACTTAGATCCTTCTAAAAAAATTGAAGTTGTCAAATCACAAATTGGTGACACCAAAATGCAATTCAATAATATACAATTGCAAATTAGCGATTTAGGCTTGTATGGGTGAACGGAAAGTCCTCAAAAATCAACATTGATTACTTCTACATAGTCTTAGAAATTTACACTATGATCCGAAATTGTGTTATCATATTATCTATTGCTCCAAAATACAAGATTTTTGTTATTCTTGCCTAAATATTAAAATATAAAATAAAGAGAAAAGTGCATAAATAACCATTCATAATTGACGAAAGTGCAAATATAACCCTAGATTGTTAGTGTATGTACAATAAGTTACCCAATAGCGGAGTTCGTGACAGATGCAGAGAGGCAGTGGACAACGCTCTTGGTGGTGGTATACATGAAGATCGGGGACAGGCTCGTGGGACAGATTGCAAAGTAGCATCTTCGTTGCTTTGGGTTTTGATTTTCCGGTGCTTGGCTGAACGATGCTAGAAATGGTGACTGATTGTGGCGGATATGGCATGGGGCTATAGAGGTGGCGAGCGGGGAGAGGGGTTGCTGGTGGTGGTCGGTGGAGCTGGAAGAAGGTGGAGCTAGGGCTGGTTGATGATGGAGCTGGAGTAGTGGTGGTGGTGGTGGTGGAGTGGCGGTGGGGAGAGGAGTTAGTGGTGGAATAGCGGCGGTGGTGGTGGAGTGGCGGTGGGGAGAGGAGTTGGTGGTGGAATAGCGGCGGTGGTGGTGGAGTGGCGGCGGGAGGATGGGATGGTTATTGAGCAGCGGTGGTTAAGCCAGGCGGGTGATGTGGTGGTGGTGGATGGCGGAGAGGGCATATTTGTCCATCTCATGTAAGACTTTCAGCATAAGGGTATTTTAGTCTTAGCAAGTGGGTCAATGGCCGGAATTTTTTAGTCAACAATGGAAATATGGTCATAGGGTTATATTTGCACTTTCATTCAATAGCCAGTGTTGTTTTTGCACTAAAAAATAACTCAAGGTTATATGTACACTTTTTCCAACATATAGGGTTATATTTGCATATTACCCTAAAATAAATTATATTTTTGGTGAAATGTTGGAAAACGCTAGTACATGTTCTTGGGCAACTTATACCATAAACCCATTTTCAAAAGTAAATCATACCATAAACTTTTTTTTAAAAAAATTTCCTATGTATCAAGCACCGGTGCCATTCGTCAATACCAGTGCTGGATACTTTTCCTCCAAAGTTTTACCCGACAAAATTACTATTCTGATCATGGCACTGGCATTAGCCCCGTTATATGTCATTCATCCAAAACCAGTGGTAGAATATATTAAACTGCGACATTTTTTCTTCAAAGGCGCTGGTATTCAGTGTACTGGTGTTGAATCTATTTATAGGCACTGATATTCAGTGTATCAGTGATGTATTTAATCATAGGCACCGGTACTTTGGATAATTTAACCGAATATCGGTGCCTATAAAATTCCTAGCACCAATATTTCTCTCCCATCATTGACATACTGGTGCCTATGTACCTGTTTTCCAGTAGTGCCTGTTGGGTCAGGTATGGGTCCAAAAAAATTAGACCCATCGGTTTCGGGTCCGGGTATGGGTATAGATTTTAAAAAATGAGTTTGGGTCCGGGTCAAAAATATTAAGACCCAAACCCAACCCGTAGACTTGTATTACCCTAACTATATATATTATTTATCCAAATTTCTAAGTTACTTTCATATTCTTTTTGTATTTTTATTTGAGTAGGCCTCCTGATAGGCAACATGTTCATAACAAGTGCACCTAAGGTACTGTATCTAAACCAATGGAAGACATAAGGAAGAGGAATAAGGCTGAAGTCAGGCTTGGAAAAGAAAAAACCAAGGAAGAAAACTACTGAATTTGGCACAAAAACACCAGATGTAAAGACACTGTAAAAGTAGCATTGTTTAGGATACATGTTGCATTCATTTACCTATATATTATATTTGTTTTTCATTAACTTAAAAGATTGAATACATTGAATATCATACTGTATATTTTGGCTTACAACTATAAATTCTCAACTTATGACTTGCATTTGTTTTGCTTGCCCAAGAACCAACCTTTGTTAAGCAACTTGCATTTTGTTTCACATAAGTTTAGTGATATGAAATCATTAAATGCATGTAGAATTACTTAGCTTACACATGTAGTTTATTAACCTATCAATTGCATTTGTCTTCCTAAAATCAATACAATGAACCACATAACATAACTAAAATGTAACATTGTTTTAATAAGCATGCAGATAGTACTTCTTAACATTCAACATGCACTTGTTCCATACAACCTTTAGCCATAAAAAACAAACCCTAAAACAGTGTTTCAAAGTCGCTTAACCTATCAGCCATAAACCAATCAGTCACAAAATAAGCTGATTATAAATCATCCACAAACAATTAAAAGACATCAAAGCTAAATTTGATCGTCATTCATTCCCAAGGGAGACTGAAGGAATCGAGGAACGGGTTTTTCTCATGAATTCTTCAACCATTCTATCAACCAGCTCATGTGTCTTCGGATCTTCCAAAACTTCCTATGTGGTCATGACATGCTCATGTTCTTTATTTGCGCATTCTTGTTGTGGTTGTGGTTATGGTTGAGGTTGTGGTTGAGGTTGCACGATAGGACTAGCATTTGTTCTCTCAATATTGTGCACCAAGATTCGCGTAATAACCTACGTATCTCTTTTGAAAACGAGACAAGACCTATGAACAGGCTGAGAAATAAGCACAAAGATCAGTACAATAAACAATCGATTACTTCTAAAAAGCAACAAGGACAACAAACTATATAAGTTTGATTAAAATTTCATAAGTTTGAATACAACATGCACTAGTTTTGAATAAGTCTATAAAAACAAAAAAATGACAAAAAAAACTTACACTACTGGCAGCTCTATCAATAGCCTCACTGGTCATCAGACCACTTGGAATGTGATATGAAATCATTCCTGGCTCTTGAGCAACACCATCAGATACAACATTAGGAGTATGAAACCCCTTAAAACCAACATTCCCATTACGAACTGCCTCAGATTCTTGGCTCTTACTATTCTCTTTTAGCCTATCATCCTGCTCAAATCATACCCACCCTCAGCTATAAT
Source organism: Rubia yunnanensis (assembly GCA_037428765.1). Lineage (NCBI taxonomy): Eukaryota > Viridiplantae > Streptophyta > Magnoliopsida > Gentianales > Rubiaceae > Rubia > Rubia yunnanensis. The sequence goes on from CM075067.1 coordinate 74,971,016, forward strand.
TCCCTTATCATACCCCATCTTCTCAAGAAAATGAACCTTCTCCAACAAAGATTTGTTCGACCAATGCATATACAGTGGCAATCTAATAGGGTCAGACTGGCCTCGAAAGGGAAACCTATAAATGTATGCCAGCATCAGTACAAACACACAGCCACTAATAGAAGATACATTTTTGGTGCCAGATTTAAAATTAGCAACACCCTCACATAATCGATCCAACACTAAACTACACAGATCAAGATGCTTAATGGTTCCGACATTTTCTAAAGCACCCACAAGCTTCAAATCTACCAAATTTCTCATAGTCAGGGCCAAGAAAGTACACATCACATACATAACAAAGTATCTTTTAAACCGATCACCACCACTACGCAGTTTTACCAACTCCTCAAAAAGATTAACATGAGAGATATTGTCACATTTATCAGCATCTAACTCAAACCTACATCTATCCATAATGTTAACATCTTTAGACACACCCCTCCTATTGTTCTTAACAAAGCCAACAGCACACCCTGGAATTCTAGGAATGAAAAATATATCAAACACATCATCAGGGCTAATAATGCACCTGCAGCTAGCTATTTCTTGAACACAACCCACTGGATCAAACCTGTCAACCAGCCAAGGAACAATTCCAACAGGGAGAAATGAAATGTCAAACTCAAGAAGTTAACCAAAACCTATATTTTCAACATCAATCTTTTGCTCAGGAGTGAGAGCAGTAATTACAGACTTAAGCTTCACAGTACAACAGAAAGAAGAGAATTTTTTAGGAAACCAAAAAAAATGAATATGAAAATATTAAGCATACATAGTTTCTTAAATTACTAATAAATTCAGGATACCAATTAATATATGCAAAATGTAAGTTTAAATCTACTACACAAAGATCAATTTGTAAACAATAACCACACATGATATATTTAACTAGGACATCATGAATTTTAACATATACAACATTTAAACAAACAAATACATTTTCTAAAATAACATTCAAGACAAACGATTTTTGAATAAGAGCATTTAGATAGGTATAAATAAAAAATCACTATGAATATTAACATATGCAACATTTAAACAAACAAATACAGTTTCTAAAATAACATTCAAGGCAAACAATTTTTGAATAAGAACCTTTAGATAGGCATAAATAACAAATGCACTATGAATATTACCATATGCAATATTTAAACAAACAAATACAGTTTCTTATTAACATGTAAGGAAATAAAACTGAAGACATATAAACTATGAATAACAAGTTAACAATGAATATTAAAAGATGCAACATTTTATGAAACAAATACAGGTTATACTACATTAAAATAACACTGTAAAAAATTTACGTGTTACCCTTTTCATCAACACGTTCAACAACCTGTTTCTTCGAACGATTACGCTGTTGTTTGGCAGGTCTTTCCGCAACACCAACCATTTTTCCCGAATCTGATGCTTCACGAACACTACTATCTGCTTTCCTCTTCACATCGGATTTTTTAGCAACTTCAACAACAGGTTTCTTCAACTTCACATTCACTTTGTCACTAGACTTCTTCACCACCCCAGCAGATTTTTTAACAACTTTCTTCTTTGTCTTCTTCACCACCCTAGTAGGGGACTTAACATCTACTTTCTTCTCCTTCCTCTTCAATTGACCAGTTAGGGACTCACTAACAACTTCCTTCCCCTTCTTGCTCGACTGACCAGCTGCGGACTTCTGCTTTGAACCAGCTGCGGACATTTCCTCCTGTCCTTCAAAAGAGATTACCACAGCAGGTGCATCATTCTTTTTCTCATTCCTATTTAAGTCACTCATATCACCAAAAAATTGTTCTACCAATGCATCAACTACATCGTCATCTAAAGAATCATTCTCCATAAAACCCTCAACAGCCTCAACACAACTAGGACACCCTGCAACACCAACTGAGCCTACATCTTTAGACCCTTCATCAGCAACTCCAACCCCTTCAACACCATCAGTAACATTTTCAATCATCGTATCCAAAACCTCGTTTACAATTTCTTTCACTACCCTAGCTCCCAAAGAACCCCCATCGTCACCACCCACCTCATCAACCAGTGAATCCCCACCCTTAACAGCTTTAGAGCCCTCACCAACCTCTAAAACCTCACCAGTTTCCTTCTCTACACCAGCTACCAATGAACCCCATCCCTAACAATCTTAGAACCCTCACCAACCTACGAAACCTCACCTCCACCACTGTCATCAACACCAGTTTACTCTCTACTCATTCAAATAACATCACTCAGCAGAGTGTCATCCTGAGTTGATCCACCTTCACCATCATTCAACTTCTTCACACTCACTTTCATCTTTCTCTTATTTGTTTCTTTAGGAACAACAAAAACTAGAACATGTGGAGTAGCAGCACCACCTATTTTGGCAGACCTACATGCCAATGCATCTACCACAAAAAAAATTGAAACACAAACTGTATAAGCACATTTTTTTTTTTAAAATGACATAATCACATAAGTAAATTACAACATACAAAGGAAATAAAATAACCTCCTGAAGCATAAGAATGCTAAATCTTCTTCAGCTCATCTTGAAGAGAAGGTTCATCCTTCTTTTTAGATTTCCTAGCCAACGGCATAACATCTAAACAACATAACACATTCAAATAAGTAAATACATGTAATAAAGAAAAATTACAATCACCTTCTACTATCTCATGCTCTAGTTTTTGAATTATACCTTCACCTCCTTCAGAAACAGATAAAAAAATTCATATACCACACTGTCAGGAACAATATATACATAACTTATTAATCATTTAACTAACCTATAAAAAAAACTACAAAACTAACAATTAGTGAGCAATATAATCTAAGACAAACACATTATAACTAACTAATACATAAAGTATACTAACATATACAACTTGTAATCATGGGCGGATTTAGAGGGGTGCGGGGTGGTGCTCCGGCACCACCTCAACTCAAACATACAAGGAGATAGATTCAAATAATTTCTCTTGAATACCAGTCATGTAAAGTTTTTACTAAAAAATCTTAGCCATCGCTTGATAATGTACTGAGTTCTAATTTGGAGTTGAAGATGATACCACATTGGATCTGCAAATTAAAAAAAATTAGAGCTTAAGTAGAGGAAGAAATTATGTACAGACTTCAGGCGCGGGCTTAAGGAGGAAAGCGAAGTGACGACCTTATCATATACTAATTAAAGCATATTTCGAGTCTAAATTTGCATGCTCTAATAGGGGAAGGGTTCAATACACACCCTTATTTATACATCATTCTTTACACCAAATCTCAACCATTCATCCAACATAATTTCATTCATTCTTTAATTCTATTTTTAGTAAAAAAAAAAATTAGAATGGTTAGATTAGGTAAGATGGATGATTAAGATGTGGTGTAAAGAATCTCTATATCTTAAAAGTGGCAATCCCTTCATAAACAGTGATTTTCGTCGTCGGTAATTCCATTTCTTTTCCTTTTTTTATTCCTCCTTCCTACGCGGTATTTTATTACGGTCGTACACGCATGGTTCTTATCTTTTTTACGATAGTACACGCGTCCTGCCCATATATCTTTTCCAGCCATCTTCCACACATCATTCCTACCATTTTCCTCTGTTATATCCAGACTTCTCTTCTTCTCACTCATCTCTTCTTTGCCATATCTTCTATTTTTTGGCTTCCTGTCTATGTTTATCTGTTCTCCATCATTCTCTTTTTTGGATTCCCATAGATTTTGCTCTCAGATGGTTGGGTTCCTATCATTGCACAATTTTACAAGGTAATTTCATAGTTTTCTTAACCAAAATTGCCCGCCTTTTCCATCATCGTTGCTCCGATTTGTGTAATGTTTCTTGTATGCTTTCAATTTCTTAGTCAAAATAGAGTCCAACAGAATGTGATTTTGGCCTTTTCTCTGGGTTCCTAATGTTCATGTCTTCTTCTCCTTCAACCTACCGAAGTTTGATTTGTGAACGCAAGGTGTTCGTTGAATTGATTGACTTGTTTTGCTAATTATTTTCTCTTTGTTTTCCCCTTCTTATTCGCATAGGTCATGCCACCGTGATTCAGGACAGCTACATGAATTGGGAGATTCTTTCTAACGGAGTTTGGTATGAAGGAGCCAATGGTTGCGATGGATTTTTCCAGGGGTTAGGAACCAATTGTTCAAGGTCAGAGTGGTGGATGGTTAGAGTGGTGCCACGGTGGATGGTTAGAGGGATGATATTTTGAGGGGTGATGGTCCCAAGAGTGGATGGTTGATGGTTCGAGTGGTGGTAAGGGGGATGGTTGATGGTTCCAGGGGTTCTAGGGGTAATGATCTGAGAGTGATGCTCCCAAGAGGTGGATGGTTGGTGTTTGAGGGGTGAAAGGTTCGAGTGGTGGCGAGGTTGATGGTTGATGGGTCGAGAGGTGATGCCTCGAGGGGGATGGTTGACGTTTCCAAGGCCTCCAGGGTTAATGAATCGATGGATGATGCCTCGAATGAACACCCCTTGAGGTGGATGGTTGATGTTCGAGGGGTGGCTGACTCGACTAGTGGCGAGGCGATTGATTGATGGGTCGCGGGATGGTTGATGGTTCCAGGGGGTCGAGATTGATGATTCGAGGGAGAATGTCTCGAATCAACACCCCTCGGGGCGGATGATTGATGGAAAGATTCAAGTATTTCTGATTTGAGTGGTGAGATTTCGAGTACGCCTCCCTCTCTACAAACACCATCTTCCACCACCGTCGGTCTCCTCTCCACCAGCTACCCAGCAGAAACCCGTGGCTCACCAAGCCTCCGTGGCGACACCACCGTAGACAACCAGCTCAATTCCCACTCTTCCACTCATCCCTGCCTACCACCACCATCTCCCAACCTTCCCTCCACCTCTACAGCCTAAGCCAACCGCCTCCTCTGCCCTACCTTTACCGGAGATGACCAAGGGCCAGCCTGAATGAACTGTTTGAGAGGTGGCGCCGCCAAGAAAACCATTTATCCCATTCTACCACCGCTAAGAACGACAAAAGCCCGGAAAACTCTACTCCAACCCCGCCAGAGAGCCCTGTTCACCAAAACCCACTGCTCAACGTTGATGGAGATGTCCAGAGCAACTCACCGGTGGTCCTGACCTCATCCTGATTCTATGGAAGCATTCCCTCAAGCAGAGACTTTGCCGAAACAGATCACACCAGCTGTGGATTCTCCAGATCCATTACTAGCAGAGGAGCACGCACCCCCTCGCGATCACCAGCATCACCAGTAACAGCTCCTTATATTCACTGGATTCTTGCTTCTCCATTCCTCTGATCTTGTGAGCTTCTTGTTCAACAATCAATGCTATATAAGATGGAAATGGAACATATGCTAAATGGTAGTATATATATTGTTTAAGGTTATGATATCAACAGTTTCATATTCAAAAACTCTTCTGATCAACGGGAATACGTATCAGAAATCGAAACAGGGGTTATCTACCTTATCCAAATCCATCTATCCATCCACTGCTCTTAAATGTGTCGATCCCTGGACGAAAAGTAAACTTTCATCATAATTTCATAATTTTTCCCTCCCCCTCCTACGCATTATTGTTTATGTTAATCTGTTCTCCATCATTCAACGCGTGTCCTCTACTTTTATACGTGGCCATATCTGAAACTCTTTCCAATTACACGTATAGTACTGGTTCAAGTGATACCGGGATCGAGTATTACTGGTTCGAGTGGAGAACGGTCGAGTGGAGAAGGTTCAAGTAGAGAAGTTTGAATGGAGAGGTTCGAGCGACAATAGGTTCGAGTAGTGGGGTTCGAGTATTACACGTATAGCCCTCGATGGTATACCACCCCTCGAGAGAGTATACCACTGAGAGCATTGAACCATCCACATTAGCTCTCGAACCATTACCCATTCGAGGCATATACCCCTCGAACCATCCACGCCTGAAACATAAACTATTCACTCCTGGAACTATCACCCCTCGAACCATCAGTTCTCGAACATCCACCGCGCCACAACTCGAACCATCCACCTTTTAAATCATCAATCATCCGCTTCGAGGGCTTCCTACCACTCGAAACATCCACCCCTTCAACATCAACCATCTGCCTCGAGGGGTGTTTATTCGAGGCATCATTCCTCGATTCATTTACCCTCGAGGTCCTGGAACCCATCAACCTACTCTCTAGAGGTATCACACCTTGACCCATAAAAAATCTGCCTCGCCACGACTCGAACCTCTCCTCTCAAACCTTGTACCACTTGAATCTCTCCACTCAAATCCTCTATTCGAACCCTTTCCACTCGACCGTCACCACTCGAACTCTCACCACTTGAATGCTCACTACTCGACCCCTCACCACTTGAACCTCTCCACTCAAACACAGTACCACTCGAATCTCTTCACTCGAACCTATTACAACTCGAACTTCTCCACTTGAACCTAGTACCACTCGAACCTCTCCATCAATTCACTAACCCTCGAGGTCCTGGAAACATCAACCATCCCCTTCAAAGCATCACCCCTTGACCCATCAACCATCCACTTCGCCACCACTCAAACCATCCACCCTTCGAACATCAACCATCTGACTCGACTCAAACCTCTCCACTCTAACCTCTACTCGAACCCTGACAACTCGAATCTTTTCCACTCGAATCCTCTAATCGAACCTTCTCCACTCGAACTCTCACCACTCGAATGACACAACTCGACCCCTCACCACTCGAACTCTCACTACTCGAACGCTCACCACTCGACCCCTCATCATTTGAACTCTCTCCATTTGACCCTCACCACTCGAATGCTCACCACTCGACCCCTCACCACTCAAACTCTCTCCACTCGAACATATTATCACTTGAACCCTCACCGATCGAACTCTCTCTACTCGAACCTCTCCACTAGAACCCTCTCCACTCGAACCTCTCTACTCAAAACCTCTCCGCTAGAACCCTCTCCACTCGAACCTCTTTACTCGAACCTCTTTACTCGAACCCTCTCCACTTGATTCCTCATCACTCAAACCTCACCACTGGAACCTCTTTGCTCGAACCTCTCCACTCGAACTTCTCCACTCGAACCCAGTATCACTCGAACCTCTACTCGGACCCACTCTAACCTCTACTCAGACCCACTCTACTCGAACCCTCTCCACTCGAACCCTCTATTCAAACCTCTCTACTCAAACCCTCGATTCGAACCTCTCTACTCAAACCCTCTACACTTGAACTCCTATTACTACTACTTTATTTTTTATTTAATTTTATTTTTAATTAATTAACAACTAAGCAATTTCATAACCCGTTGTTGACAGCCCACGCTTTGCGCAGGCTGGAGACCCCTAGTGATGTATAAATAAGGGTTTGTATTGAACTCTTCCCTATATATTGGTCAAAAGTTGACCAATTCAATTTTAAAAAGTAAAAATAAAAAACCTTACTAACTTCTATTTAGGAAAAACATCACTAAATTACTTTAGTAATTGGACAAAATCAACGAAAACAATACTAAATTCGGGATGCATTTCAAATATAACGAAAAAATATTTAAAAATTTGGAATTGGATTTGAACACATAATATTTATATATTAAGCTTTAAATAGAGCTCTCAATCATAAATTTTCTTTAAATTAAATTTGCATCAAACAATATAATTTTTCTTTTGTATTGGTCCTACCAGTTACAACAGTTTCAGTCGAGTGTGGCTTTCTCTGCAATAATGATAGACAACATAGATTAAATAAGGGATGAGTGGTTAAATGATAGTTAAGTTGTGTATATTGAAAAATAGTTATTCATTAAAATTGAAAATGAACCAATTATACAACAATTTAACAAATGAAAAGTCGCAGATTTCATATCTCCCTATTTCATAGGTTTGTTACGTAGTGAAATTTATATTTATTTTTTTATTAGCAGTTTTTACTTCTTATACATAATTTATTGAATTTGTTCGTTATTCTTAGTAGCACCCCCTCAATATTGGTTCTAAATCCGCCACTGCTTGTAATGAAATAAATACATGCATAATCTGACAGTTAATAAGCAATAAAATCTGAGACACACACATTACAACTAACTAATGCATAAAGTATACTAACATATGCAACTTGTAATGAAAAAAATACATGCATAGTCTGACAGTCAGTAATCAGCATAATCTCTTACACACATAGTATAACTAATTAATGCATAGAGTATACTAACATATGCAACTTGTATTGAAATAAATATATGCTATCAAATCAGAAAAATAACAATTAGTAGCTAACAATTAGTAAAATATATATATAGTAACTAACCGATACTTATGTTATACTAACATATGCTCATTCTAAGACATCAAATGCACATTATAACAATTAGTAGCTTGATTACAGTAAAAATAAAAAATAGAGTAACAAACTAATACATATGTTATACTAACAGATGCAACTTTTAAGACAACAAATGCATGTTATAAAAAAGAGCCAAAACATGCAGATCTGACTTACGAATCAAAAAAAGTTAGCATACTATAAAAAAAAAGTAAACATCAACATGACTGAAAAAACACACAAATACACACAACAAGTAATAAAACACGCGAAACACCAAATAGTCAAAACGAAAAAAAATGAACCAGAAGAAGGAGAAGGCTGAGACAACTTCTCTGCTTTATGTTAAACCAGATTCTTACCCTTCTTCATGTCACCACATGTTTTAGGAGGAAGACCTCCAACTTTTCCCTTGGCCTTACCCATAGACTACATCAAATAAGCAACAAATGTGTTCAATCGGAACAACGAACATTTATCAAACACTAAAATCATATCGACGATTAATTATGAAAACCTAGAATCGTCAAAACACAAAAGAAACGAAGAACTTACTGATATTGTTCAAAACCTACTGATGAAGAAACTAAAGTCGAAATCGGCGAGGAAGTTGAACGGCGAAGAAAATGGCAAAGATAGTGAAGATGAATCGGCAAAGAAGTTACAGAGAATCAATGGCGAAAAGTGCATAGAACAGAGAAAATGCGTGAAGAAGAAACGGGTGGGAGTAGAAAACAGTTTCCAAAAAACTGTTGTAAAAGAAAATGGAAAATAAATTATAATTTATAATAACTACCCAATTTCTAACTAATTACTATTTGAACCTCATTTTGCAAATCAATCCCTGACCTGTTCATAAGTTTATGGACATGCCGCATTTCCTGAGGCTTTCTCTTTTATTTTTAATTAAACAAATAATGTGTATTGTATATTTTTCCTTGAAGAATTAATTTATATCCATATTAAACTTGAATTATTTGTTTTCAAGATAATACGTATTTTATTTAGTGAAGAAAAAAAATTAGAGACCCATTTAGAATCCATTTTAGACCCAAGACCCATTTAAACCCATCGAATTTGAGTATGGGTCTAAAATTTTTAAACCCTACGGGTCTGGGTTAAACAAATTATTTTTTAAGTTGGGTCTAATGACCCGACCCATGATCATCCTATATACAGGTTGGAAAACCATAACAATGATCACCTATACAATCCTACAATATCAAATAATTCCTATAAAAAAATTACACCTTCATTAACATTTATACTCTCGCTGTCCTGGGTTAAACTGTATACTTCACTTTTATGTCACTATTCACTGTCCAACTTTGACTACATATTTGAATAGATATATAAACAATAATATTATCATGTGTTATATGATTTGATTCATAGTAACAAACAAGTAGTTTATCAAAGTAATTTTTTGTTTGTCGTTAAACATATTAATGGTTAGAAAAAATTCTATGTAATTTAACCTGGAATAGAGGGATTAATACTAAATCTTTAATACTTGCACATTTTGGTGAGCTGGACAAATACTCACAGGAAATGTTCTCTTGCCAGAATAATTTTGAAACACTTCCGCCTCTCTTTCATCACAGGCTAGGACTGGGCCCAGTGGCCTTAATTTGAAAGCCCGTTTTTTCTAGAAATGTCACGACCCGTCACAATGTCAGGATCCAATTGAATCAAAAGATATTAACCGAAGAATCCTTTAAAATGGAAGGCAAAGAAGAGAAAAGAGTCGGAATTACAGTTCTTTACAACATTGATTTCATAGATTTTTCCCAGCCTCGTCACCAGGTACCTTCCTTCTTCCTCTCTCCATCTATATGTACTCCGTGTGCCTTCTTTAACAGAATGGATAACTGCTCCTAACTGTTTCTTCTCCACCTTTCTGTTATTTTGTTTGTTGAGTTGTTATTTTTTCGTTGAGTTGCCTTTTGAGGGTATTAAATCCCTAATTTGCCCATAGCTTCGTGACATTCCCTCCATGTTAAGAGAAAACTTGTCCTCAAGTGTGAAAATCAGGAAACTGTTGGGTGATAAAAGAAACATCCTACCACGAGGCTTCCTCTAGAGGAAGGTCTTTCCATGCTATAAGCCATTGGACCACATAAACACCACCGCGTACAATGAAACGACGTTGGATAATTCTATCTGGTCGTAATACTAGGACATTGCTTAACTCCATGTTCGGCTCTTTTGTCCTTGATTGAGGAATGGGTCCGATGTGTTTCTTCAAAAGTGACACATGAAAAACGGGATGGATTCGGCTATGTGCTGGTAGCTCCAGTTTATAAGCTACTTCTCCCACCCTTTTAATGACCAGAAAAGGGCCAAAATACTTAGGCGCAAGTTTCATATCCTGTCTTTGGCTCAGGGATTGTTGTTTATATTTTTGCAGCCTCAAGTACACCCAGTCTCCCACCTCTAGTACCCGTTATGTTCTCTTCATATTTGCAAACTGTTTCATCCGCTCTTGTGCACCTTTCAGATGTTTGTGCAGGAGCTAATTTACCGTATCCCTCTGTTGTAGCATATCATGTGTAGCTGGCAATACCGTGTCATTTAAAATTCCCAGGGGTAGAGTGATTGGTTTAACACCATATAATGCTTCGTGAGGGCTCATCTTGATACTAGAATGGTATGTAGTGTTATACCACCACTCTGCCGAACCCAACCAATTCTTCCATGAGTTCGGTCTATCGCCACAAAAGCACCATAAGTAATTCTCCTAAACTTGGTTGACTCGTTCAGTTTGTCCATCCGTTTGAGGATGATATGCAGAGCTAAATTGCAATTGAACTTTAAGTGTGGCCATGAGTTATTTCTAGAAATTACTAGTAAAAACCTTATCTCTGTCTGAAGTAATTGTGTCTGGAATGTCATGTAGCTTGCATACTTCATTGAAGTAAATCCTTGCTACCTCAGCTGCAGTAAAAGGATGTTTCAAGCTCACAAAATGAGCATATATTGTGAGTCGGTCTACGACCACCAGTACCATATCACACCCTTCAAATATTGGAAGTTTTTCCACAAAATCCATAGTGACTTGGCGCCAAGCTTGAGAAGGAATAGGTAATGGTTGAAGTAACCCCGGGATAGAACAATTTTTGGTTTTATTCCTTTGACATTTTGAACAAGACCTCACAAATGTCATGATTTCCTCTTTCATTCCTGGCCAAAAGAAAAGAGAAAGAACTCGTTTGATAGTTGATGTTTGTCCTGAATGGCCTCCTATCGGGGAGGCATGCATTGATGTTAATATGTCCTACCTTATACCACCAGCCGATCCCACCACAATTTTGTTTTGTTTTCTTAAAATCCCTTGAGCATAAGAATAAGTATGGTCTTCATTGGTTTTTGAAACCACTCCCGTAATCAACTCTTGAGCCCAAAATCTTCCACATAGCTGTCTTCGATTTGTTTTACCCATAAAGGCAAGATGGAAGATGAAGTAGCTCTAATACTGACCTTGAATGGTGGCTTTGGTGTCAAATCAACGTCATTTTGCTTGTTTGTTTCCCCCTCGTGATATTCCAAGGAAGTCCATCCTTGGGGTTGCATACATATGTCCTTGTTATCAAATTTGTCCTCTGGATCCCACATAATAGCAGCACCATTTCCTTCCAAATTTTCACAATATTGATCTGCTTGATTCAGCATCAGATTGTTACCACTGAGTAACTCTAAGGGGGTAAGCTGGTCATGATTTTTGCCACTGAGTAGTTCTAAAGGAGTGAGCTTCCTGTCATTTTTGTTTTCTTGAATTTCTAAATGAGAATTCTCCTCTGTTGTACTCTCATGAAGATTTCCTTGCTGCTCCACTTCTTTTGTTGTATTCCCGTGAAAATTTCCTTGCTGCTCAACATCTCTTGGCCTATGTATTATCTGACCCTCTTCCCTTGGTTTCCTGGATAAAGAATCTGCTGCTCGATTACATAAACCTGACTTGTATTGGATTTCAAAATCAAGCCCTAGAAGTTTTGTTATCCACTTATGTTGCAACACATTCGTTAACTTTTGCTCGATCAAATACTTCAAACTCTGGTGATCTGTTTGGATAATGAAGTGATTACCTATGAGGTAATATTTCCATTTATCGATGGCCATTACCAGTGCTAACAGTTCCTTTTCGTAAGTTGACAGTCCTTTGTTTCTCGGACAGAATGCTTTGTTCAAGTATGCAATAGGTCAATGGTCCTGCATAAGTATAGCTCCCAATCCGTTCTCAAAGGCATTTGTTTCTATAACAAAATCTTTATCAAATTTAGGCATCTTTAACACTGGTGCAGTGGTCATTATCTGTTTCAACTTTTGAAATGCATTGGGAGCAGCATCATCCCAAGGAAATGAATTTATTTTTAACAACTGATGCAACGGTTTGCAAATCACCCCGTACCTAGCTATAAACCTCCGATAGTATCCAGTGAGGCCTAAAAATCCTCTCAACTCTTTAACTGTTGTTGGACGAGGCCATTGTAAAACACAGTTTACCTTTTGTGAGTCCATTTCCACACCTTCGCCGGAGATTACGTGTCCCAAATATTCCACTTTAGGACTGGAGAACACGCACTTTGATATCTTTGCAAACAAATGATGCTTCCTGAGTAAGCTCAACACTACTTTCAAATGAGTGATGTGGTCCTCCAAGTTTCGACTATAAACCAAAATATCGTCGAAGAACACCAAAACATACTTTCTTAAAAATTTAGAAAATATTTGATTCATAAGAGCCTGGAAAGTTGCAGGGGAGTTTGTTAATCCGAAAGGGCATTACAATAAACTCGAAATGACCACTATGCGTTTGGAACGCTGTCTTATGAACATGCCCTTTTCTAACTCTTATTTGATGATAAATCGGATCTCAAATCTAGTTTAGAGAAATATTGGGAACCATGTAGGTCATCTAAAAGCTCATCAATCACCGGAACAGGAAATCTATCTTTTACAGTTGCCTCATTAAGCTTCCTATAGTCGATACAGAGTCTCCAACTTGAATCTTTCTTTTTCACCAAGATCACCGGAGAAGAGTATGGACTTGTGCTCTGCTGGATGACTTTATTTTCTAACATTTCAGCCACTTGTCTTTCTATTTCTATCTTGTGAGCAAGAAAGTATCGGTATGGTTTAACTTTGATAGGCTGTGTATCTGTTTTCAAGACAATTTGGTGATCAATCTCTCTTTCAGGAGGCAATTGCTTAGGAATAGAAAATATATCACTAAATTGAAGAAGAACCTGTTTGATCCGATCAGGTATCTTCAAAGTAGCTATCTCTTTTTGTTCCTCTTGAATCTCCTCATATTTCTGTTTCAGCTTCTTTTGGTTTCCAGCATTTTTTTGTTTATATCAATATTGCATATATTCCCTGTTATCTCCTCTTCATCTAGATCAAGATCAATCATATAAGTATGCCTCTTCCTTCCACCATAACTAGTCTAAATCTGATCTTTAAGCGATCGCCCTGTCTCTATTCTCGTATTCCCTTTAAGAATCTAATGATAGCCTTGATTATAGATAGAGACATGTTGAGCATCAAAATTGAATGTAAGGGGAATAAAGTGCTTCATCCAGTCGACCCCTAATATCACGTCGATTCCTTCCAGATTCATAACCCTAAGATCAAACACAAATGTTTGAGGCTGCATTCCCCAAACCACTTGTGGGCATACAGACGCTCCATATACCACACTTCCATCTGCAATGGTGATTGCAAATGGTCTGGTTTTCATAGTTCCTAGCCCAACTTTCTATACAACCACATGATCGATGAAACTATCTGTTGAACCCGTATCCAATAAAATGGATATTTTTTTCATCATACAGTCTTCCTTCAAAAACCATGGTATTGATTCTATCACCCCTTACTGATCTTACTGAGATATTTTCAGAAATGCAGTATCATCCTTGCTCTCTTCCAGTATCACTTCGTCATCGTCTTCTAACTGTACTACCATGATCTCATCAGCATCCTTAGTTTCATTTATAGACATAAAATGGACCTGTTTGAACTTGCAAACATGGCCAGGACCGAACTTTTCTCCACATTTGAAACAAAGATTATTTGCTCGCCGATATTGCAATTCTTGAGGCGAAATTCTTTTAAAGGACTCAGAATTTATTTTTCTTTCACCAAAATCCTTGTCAGAGAATGACCTTCTTTCACTCGACTCTCTCTTCCATAACATCTTGTCTCCATGAGGTCTGGAATTAGCTACAGGCTGCTGACTGGATTGTAGCCCCTTAGATTTCTTTTGCAACATTTCCAAATTTTGTTCCTGTGGGATAGCTAATTCCACCGTTTTATTTAGTGAAGTTGGTTTGAACATCTTGATTGCTGGTTTCAGATCCTCCTTTAAACCACTAATGAAGCAAGATATATAATACTGTTTGCTGAATCTCATGTTTTTACTAGCCATAATGATCCTTAGTTCATCAAATTGTTCTTGATATTCTCTGACACTGCTTTTCTGAAACAACTTTGTAAATTCTTCGACAACATCCCTTCCTCCTAATTCAGAAAATATGTTCATCAACAACTCACAAAACTCATCCCAAAGCATAAATCTCCCAGAAACTTCAGTTTGGAACCATATCTCAGCCTTTCCTTCCATAAATAGCTCCACTATCTTTACTTTCTGGATGTCCCGAATCTGGTAAAAATTGAAAAATCTCTAACACTTACTAATCCATTCCTTTGGTTTCTCACCGTTGAATACATTCAATTCAGCCCTCGAATGAGTGATTCCCCCATTTCCTCCTACCTTAGTTCTCCAATTCTCATCTTTATTCATCACAACCCTAGGGTTATTGATTACTGCTACATTCCCTCTCGCGGTACCAGTCATTGGGGAGACGTTTCTAGCAATATTCTCTCTCATATAGCCATCATTATGTACATGTTCCCTCACATTCTCATGCAGACTAGAATACTTTGTATGTTGATCAATGACAGGAGTAAATCTAATATTACGATCATTCACCACATGATTTCTCAGATTATTCTCAGCTTTTTCAGAATTGACTTCGATTCGAGCGTTACCTCTTAGTTGCGGACTTCGTGAGTTGCGAGTTGAGCTCTCCGCCAGTTCATCCATCTTCCTTTGTTCTGTCCGCGGTCCGTTCCAATTCTGCATCAATAATAACATCGTCTATATGTTTTGCTTCATCTCTCCCACGTCTCTGCTGTTCTTCTCGATTGATTCCTGCAGTTTGTTCTCCTTTTCCTCTATTTGTAATTTCATATCTTGTATAGCCACATTCATCTTTCCCTCAAGCTCTTTTGCTTGAGAATCGACAGCTTTCGAGTGTGTATTCTCTGCCATTGGAAGCCGAGAATCTAAGGCACTGATACCAATTATCAGGATCCAATTGGACCGAAAGATATTGCCAGAAGAATCCTTCAATTTGGAAGGCAAAGAAGAGAAAAGAGTTGGAATTATAGTTCTTTACAACATTGATTTCATAGCTTTTTCCCAGCTTCATCACCAGGTACCTTCCTTCTTCCCCTCTCCATCTATATGTACTCCTTGCGCCTTCTTTAACAGAATGGATAACTGCTCCTATCTGTTTCTTCTCCACCTTTCTGTTATTTTGTTTGTTGAGTTGTTATTTTTCCGTTGAGTTGCCTTTTGAGGGTATTGAACCTTTAATTTGCCCATAGCTTCGTGACACACAATGAGGGCGGAGTCTACAAAACCGTAATTTGTATTGAAACTGGAAAGTGTCATGTATTGGGTGAGCATAATAAAGCTGCTTTTAGAATGGCAAAATAATATGAATTGTGCAAGATAATCATTGTCCCATTTTTAACATTTCCCTCTGACTTTTGAAATAAAAAACATTTATGTTAATCGTAAAATTTTTATTGATACTTCCTCTGCCCTAGTTATATCTGTACATTTTTTTATCAACTTTCTCATGTTATGGTGGTATGCACACTTTTTGATCAACATTCTCAGATCATGTTTGACAACCGATAACTTTAGTTACATATACTAATGGTGTATTAAAATTTAATATTTAGAAAATACATTATGAAGAGAATCTAACGATATCTCACATGAAGATATTGATGTCTATATACTACTTGAAATTTATGGTCAAATGTGTCTTGAAAAAGTTGACAAAAATGTGCAGATATGGCTGGGACAGAAGGAGTATATAATTTTGTTTAAATGGGAAATATGCAAATATAACCCTATATAATTGAGAAAGTGTATATATAACCCTGCGATAATTTTTAGTGCATATATAACCCTAACTACTTAATGAACGTGCAAATATAACATTTTGGTGACATTTTCAGTGTTGCCCGTGTTTTCCGGCGTTGACCCCCTAAAACTGACAAAAATGCCCTTGGATCCAAAGCTAAATTTAGGTGGACAATTATACCCTTACCCTTGTCGGGCCACTGCTAGACACTTGTCGGACCACCGCTGGCCATCGCCGGACCGCCGCTGGACCTGGTAGGGTTATATCAGCACATTATGAAATTTGATAGGTTTATATTAGCACATTCCTAAAACTTATAGGGTTATATCAGCACATTTATTAAAAAAATGTAGGGATTAGCACATTGGATTATATTTGCACTTTCAATTATCGCATGGTTATGTCTGCACTTTCGCTAATTATGTAAAGTTATATATGCACTTTGCTCAAAAAATATTGATAACTTTTATAGGAAGGATGGAGTATCTGATACGTGTATTGATATGAATTAGTGAGATATACTACTCCCTTCATCCCAGCCTTTTCTTCACACATTTTAGTTAATTTTCTCATGTCATGTTTAATCACTAATAACTTTAGTTATATTTACTAATTATGTATCAAAATTTGATGTTTAAAAAATATATCATGCAGAATATTTAAAAATATCTCAAAGAATAATAGTGATAATTATATATTAATTAAAATTTATTAGCAAACATGAGATTGAAAAACTAAAAAGTGTGCAGAAGAATTTATGATCAAATATATGAGTTGTGACCAAAATAATAGTGCCCTTTGGCTGGGACCGAGGAGTATGTGTCAGGGCCCCATACGGATTGCTAATAGTAGTTTGAAAACATTAGCATATCCAATCTATATATTCTCACCCGCCTCTGCTTTACTCATACTCCTCGTCTTCTTCACTTTACAATGAAACCTCTACTCTGTCTCTCCACACTCATCAATGTCCTCCTCTGCATTTCCCCATTCCTCCCCACGACCGAGTCGACCCAGCCCCCATTCGCCTGCGACTCGTCCAACTCAGCAACCAAGAACCTCAAGTTCTGCCAGAAGGCCCTCCCAATCGCCCAGAGAGTCCGCGACCTGGTCTCCCGCCTGACCGTCGACGAAAAGATCTCTCAGCTCGTCAACACCGCGCCGGGGATCCCCCGCCTCGGTATTCCGGCCTACCAGTGGTGGTCGGAAGCCCTGCACGGCGTCTCCGACGACGGACTAGGCATTACCCTCCCCGGGGCGATTCCGTCCGCCACCAGCTTCCCCCAAGTCATCCTCACCGCCTCCTCCTTCGACCCGCTTCTCTGGTACCGCCTGGCCCAGGTAACCAAACTAATATGCTCCACATTAATATTCTCGAAAAAGGTTGTACTAGTCTACTGGATGTAATGAACGTGGGTTGTTTTGGGTAGGTGATTGGGACGGAGGCTCGAGCGATCTACAACGCGGGGCAGGCGCAGGGGATGACATTCTGGGCGCCGAACATCAACATTTTCAGGGACCCCAGATGGGGGAGAGGGCAGGAGACGCCGGGAGAGTGTCCGCTGATGACAGGAGTTTATGCTGTTTCGTACGTACGAGGTATACAAGGAGATAGCTTCAAAGGCGGAATGCTCCGGCCCGGCGAGCTCAAGGCATCCGCCTGCTGCAAGCATTTCACTGCCTATGATCTCGATAACTGGAAAGGAGTCAATCGCTTTAGCTTCAATGCTATTGTAAGTTTTCTGCACGTTCTTGGATGTTTTTTTTTTTGTACTGTCATAGACTCCCAGTGTCGACCTTTGTCGGAAGCACGCTGGTTTTACTTGGGCTTGGATTTAAGTTTAGGGGTTAAGTAACTTAAGTACGTAATTGTTTTCGTGCAAATTGTTAATCTGTATATATTGTGCATTTCAAGACATGTGGAGTAGTATTAGTTTAAGTTATCTTTTGGGGGTTTTGATTGGCGGGCTATTGCCAGTTTCCTTCTTGTTACCCCCCTTGCTGCCTCATCATTAAACACTGTTTGAGAAAAATATTTGATCGTTAATATGTTTAGTTATGTATAATAACGGCAAATAAAAAGCAACTTTCTAGAAACTACTTGTTACGATGAATTTTCAACAATTTCATATACGATAATGTTATGTCTCATATCTCTATTAAAATATGTGATCAAGGAAATAGTGCTATAAAGTAAGTGAGTAGTTTAATGTGAAACAGAGGGAGTATCCAAGTTAGAAAATAATGAGAAAAGATTTTGAATTGGGCTGATCCCTTCGTCCCAGGAGAATTTGGACATAATTTTTTTCACAATCTTTACAAAATATGTTTGACTATAAATATATGTAACTACGGACAATAACGGTGGCATAAGAATTAATATTTATAAACTACATGTTACGATGAATCTAACAATATTTCATAGGATAATATTATTGTTCATATATCTATACAAATATATGATCAAAGTAAGACAACTTTGACTGCCAAATAGTAAGTATGCAGAATTGATTGGGATGAATGAAGTACGGCATTTACCTCCTCCCATAAATTATGACATGTAATAACATTATGGGGCGCTGCAAATGAGTGAAATCGTCTTTTATTGATTTTTTTTTGGGTTATTATAATGTCTAGGATTTAAGGGAAGAGTTCGTCTCTTGAAAGACGGTCTTTCCATAAGTTATGGAAAGACCAAGGACCGGATTATAAATTTTATAAATACTACATGTTGCATACTAAAACTTTAATATTGCAACTAAGACCTTGTACCTTTTATTATTCCAATTAAACCCCGTCTTTCCATAAGCATTTGGAAAGACCGTCTTTCCCAAGACTTTGCCTTAAGGGAATATCTAAATAGGCTAGAGTAAATGTTTTTATAAAAAGAGTATAGAAATGAAATTCAATTGAAAAGGGGAATTTGGTGATTGAGCGTGAAAGACTATCTACTGAGCTCATTTTGGTAAAACTGAAAACAGGGACAAAAGCATATGCATGCCTGTGGACCGGATAGGAGATATGATAGATATTCTTTTGTGGAGTCCCTTCATTGACAAATTGCCAATTTTCCGCACATTTCCAGTGACCTTTTAAAATCAGGACCAGGACCAGGACCATTTTAAAAGGATTCGGACTCCCTGTGTATAAGACTAAAAAGTTCCAAGTTTTGGTGCATTATTTGAGTCTTTATGGAAGTTTGATAAATTTTAAAATATTTTCATCTTTGACATTAAAATAATCAATTAAAAGAAATACAATTTTGTAGAATAATACATACTGAATAATTAGTCTCTCCATTCTTAATGTGAGATTGAATACATTGTGCCTTCAAAAGTGCAATGGACTGGCTAATGGCTACGGTCTGGTGGTCTTATCGATCAGGATCAAGATGTGAATACGGTTAAAGGTTGCTGCACTTGAACAAACAAACTATTAGCTCTTTGCCACCTGTAATGGCACTCTTGCTTTTTTTGCACGTCGTTCAAAAAATAATTTTTATCATTAATATGTTTATTTACGTATAATAATGACAAATAAATAGTTGATATTTAAAAACTACTTGTAACGACGAATTGAATAATATCATATACAATAATATTATTGTTCATATATGTATTCAAATATGTGATTAAACTTTGATAGAGAATAGTGTTAAAAAAGCAAGAGTGCAACTTCAGGTGAGGGGGAGTGGATAAAAACTTACTCTCTTCGTCCCAGCATAAATTACACAATTTTTTTCATAGTCTCCAATAAACAACTTTGGAGGTAAATATATGTAAATACGTATAATAATGGCAAATAAAAAGTTGATATTTTAAAACTTCATGTTATGGTGAATCTAAATGTATTTCATACGATAATACTATTCGTCGTTTACTTATCCAAATATATGGTCAAATTTTTCCAAGTTTAACTGAAAAAAGATTTTTTACAATTTGAGGTGGGATAGAGGGAGTGCTAGAAATAATTAATTATTAGACGTGTGTACGGACACTGGTTTTCTTTGACTCGTTTTAGAGGTTTAAATAAAGTTCGAATTTAACAGTATAAGAAAGAACTAGTTTCTCCGTTTCACTAAGAGTGACACACTAGATTTAGACTTTTGGATTAATGTGAAGAAAATAAGAGGTTGGAATTGAGTGTAGAAATTAAAAAGTAGAACGAGTGGATGAGATTGAATGAATCTTGCCAAAATTAGAAAGTGTGTCATTTTTAAAAAAATCTCAATAAGACAAGTTTGTCATTCTTAGTGAAACGGAGGGAGTACACTATCTGTGTATGTTGCTGATTTGACGAAGGTACAAATGTGCAGGTGACGAAGCAAGATTTGGCGGACACATTTCAACCGCCGTTTAAGAGCTGCATACAACAAGGGCGAGCAAGTGGAATAATGTGTGCTTATAACCGAGTTAATGGCGTTCCTAATTGCGCTGATTCCAATCTCTTGACCAATACTGCCCGTAAACAATGGGGCTTCCACGGGTAAGCCAAAACCCAACCATTATTCTCGCCTTCACTCTCTTGTATGCAGTATTACCAAAATTTGAGGTGGTGTATGTCCTTATCAAATATCAATATTATACTACTCCGTCCCAAATTAAATGGTAAGAAATCTTTTTTACAGTTATCAAGAATCATATTTGACCGTTAATATGTTTAATTATGTATAATATCGACAAATAAAAAATTACTTTTTAAAAACTATTTGTTATGCAAAATTCAACAATATAACATATGATAATATTATTGCTTATATACCTATCTAAATATGCGGTCAAAGTTTAACAGTGAATAATGTCAAATAATAAAGTGTGAAGTTTAATTTGGGACGAATTGAGTAATTCTATTAAGATAATATTAATACTTTGATAATAGCTAAATCATACAGAATATAAGGTCACGATTAACATGCACGTTCACCTTTTTTTTATTCCTATAAATTTTAAAATGTTATTTTCATATTTCTGACACTTTCAAATTATTAACAATATACTTTTCATTTTTCACACAAATTTTCAACACACTTAATAATAAATATTAAACAATATACAAAATAATAATATTATCTTTATAATTATGGATATAATTAAATTAATGTAATATATTTTTAAATATTACATTTTATAATTTGATATTTTAAATAATTATATTTATTAGTGGCTAAGTATGTCTTCAAAATTATTCTTTAAAAAAAAAATTAACTTTGAAAACGATGGAATATTTTTTCTTTATTAATGTGGGAAAAGAGAAATAAAGAGTACTTTTGAGTTTGACCGAGTAATTGACTTAGGTCTGGGGTGTAATCAGGTACATCACGGCGGATTGTGATGCAGTGTCCATCATCCGTGATAATCACAAGTATGCCAGAACACCGGAGGATGCTGTGGCTGATGTTCTTAAAGCAGGTATCCTCCCACTGGACTCTTTACTTTTCATCCTTCACGAATTCTTAGAAATTTATTAGGCTAAATTGTAAGGCAAAGTCTTGGGAAACACGTGGTTTAATTAAAATAATAAAAGGTAAAATTTTTTAGGTGTAATATTAAAAAATTATTATGAACTGTGTAGTAGTTATAAAGTCTATAACTCGATTCATACAACTTGTTTTAATTTGCACTTTAAACCTTGGTCTTTCCATAAATTATGGAAAGACTGTCTTTCAAAAGACGGACTCAGATTATTTTTTTAATCCCCTACATATTCCGCAATACCTTCTTTTGATCGCCAAGGTCAATACTGTGTTTGTTCAGCAACTAACATTCTAAAATTGATTTGTTTGGTTCCCAGAGATAGTTTTCAGGTAAAGTCAACGGTAAAATTGGTCAAAATATGTACAATGACCATTATATACCCCTAGATTTAAATAAAAGAAAATACCATCTTCCCCGCCGGCGGAAGACCATCTTCTTCCCCTAAACCCTTGTCCTTCCCCTGTGAAACCCTACTCCCACTCCCGCCGATCAAGAGCACCGCCACTACAACACTCATGGCTTCAAAGAAACCCTAATCTCGATACCCTAACCCCGATGCTAGAAACCCCAATCTCGGGAAAAACTCTAAATTTCTGGCGCAAATGAAAAGAAGACGGAGGCTGGGGTGGAGTGAAAGGGGGATTCTGAGTGGTGGGAGGATTGACTAGGTGGAGGTCTCTGTCGCCGAAGTTGCAGAAGGGTTTCCGTCGCCATGGTCTCATCGGCGAGCTTCCGTTGCCGTGGTTGCAGAGTCGTGATGAAGAGGAGCTCCACCTTTGTAGTTGTTGAACGATCGTTGGAGACGAGGCTCGCCAATGGAAAGTGAAGGCGGCGGTGGCAGCGCCAGAAGAATGGTTTCACATGAAATTAAAAGAAAAGTAAAAGGAAAGGAAAAACTAAAGAAAATTTAAATTAGAATTTTTAATTAATTTTTTTTAATTAATAAAATTACCATTATGCTCCTGACGTCAGAAAAACATTTAGTCTTACCTGAAAATCACCTCTGGGGACAAAACAAATCAATTTTAGAATGTTAGTTGCCGAACAAACGTGATACTGGTCTTGAGGACCAAAAGAAAGTATTGCATAATATGTAGTGGACTAAAAAATAATTTAGTCAATTTATTAATTCAACTTTGTAATTGTGCAAACTATCAATTCTACTCTTCCATATAATGCTCCCATAATGGACAACATCTCAAGGTTTATCCTAATTATCTTCTACAGCCAGAAAATTTTCTACAACTATTAAATAACAGTATTACATCTTTTTCCGTCTGAAAAACGAATTTTCATAGGCAAAGTCTTGGGATGCAAAGATGGTTTAATTAGAAAAATAAAAAGTTAAAGGTTTAAATTGTTATATTAAAAATTTATTATGCAAAATGTAGTAATAAAGTTTATAACTCGATTCATGCCACCAAACATTGTTATTTTCATTTTTTCTAATTTACACTTTAAATCTTGGTCTTTCCATGGCTTATGGAAAGTCGGTATTTTAAGAAATAGACTCATTTTCATAAGCTGTGGAAAAAAAATCAAACATTTTATTTAAATTTAAAAATATTATATTTAAATTAAAAATGCAGTAATTATTACATAAATATAGAAAATGTCATCTTTTCCTCTGCTAAGCCACTAATAATTCTATGACTAGATGTTCTTATAAATATGTACATTTTAAAATGATTGTATATATATATACATATATATATATATATATATCTATACATATATATCTATGGGAAAGACCGTCTTCCAATAAGCTTATGGAAAGACTTAGGTTTAATTAGAACAATAAAAGGTAAAAGGTCTTAGTTGCGATATAAATTTTTTTATTATGCAATGTGTAGTAGTTAAAGTTTATAATTCGATTTATGCAATCTGGAATCTTATTTTCATTTATTCTTATTTGAACTTTAAACCTTGGTCTTTCCATGACTTATGGAAAGATCGTCTTTCAAGAGACGGACTCTATACATACATACATATATATATATATAAGGAATTTAATTTTTTACGTTATTTGACTATTAAAATCAAGAGTGTGTTTATGGACAAACCATTTATTTTTAACCCCATACATTGCATTTGTTAAATTACATACTAAATTTAGAATTTTTTGAAAATATTTTTTTATATCATATATTTTTATATTTTCTCTCTCAAATACATATTATTATTTTTTAAACTCATTAAATACAATATTTAATTTTTTTATAAAAAAATTATAACAAGATAAAAGCTATGTGGACTGTCCATAAATAGAAAGATCACATTTCCTAAATCAAACATTAATTCTTGTTTTAAATCAACCATTAGAGGAGGTCATTTACATGGTTAATAATTTTACCGCAAGAGAAGTTTTTGCCGGGTTACCATGTCACTGACCCAAGGATGAATAATTCCTTTTGAGCTCAATAGATTCTTGCCAATAATTGTAGATTAATAATCATTTGACCTCAATAGAAACTGGCCGGGTCACCGACTGCCACTACATAGGTTATGGTCCATTCTGGCGGCTTAGCATGCGCCATTTATCCTCCTGAGCATGCTGCATACTATGTAAAAACTGGCTGATATTGGACGCTGTTAAAAACTAGTTGGAAGATATGCTAAACTAACTAGTAGATACACAGTTTTCACAATTCTCTCTCTACGGTTTTGAGAGCACCAGTGGAAAACCACAACCTCTTCCTTGTTCTAGCAACAAGCAGCAAAAAAAAACATCCTTTGAAACCACTCAGCCTTCAACAAAAACAAGCATACAATTGATTTCAAACCTCCAGCCACAGCCTTAAGCCAGATACTCAAATCCAGCATCAACCTCAAACGAAAACTCCATCAAAACATACCCACCTGTACCACAGAAATAGAATCACAATCCATCAGTTTTTACAATATTAAGGAAACATATAAATACTATACCCAAACAAAGCATAAACAGGGAGCAAAGAGCCAAAACAGAAGCCGAAAGGGAAACGGAAAATGGCGCATATGATTTTGGAGGACCACTGGTCGGACGACTCGCGACATGGCTCCGAATTCTCGGAGGAGCACAGGGATGTTCCAATGGGGTCCACCTTCAACCGAAGCATGAATATACCAGTCAGAAAAGGGCCAGTGTTTGTCGGAGATGAGGAGGACTACAATAATGGTATACGAGACTTTGCAAACTCGCTAGTAGGGTTCTTCGTAGACTATAGACAATTCAGTGCAGGGAGAATGCAGGCAATGTCGATGACTTTTGGGGCGGTGGCGTTGAAGTCATGGCAAAGGCAGGAAGGTTCTATGTGCTCAGGTTTGCTAGCCGGACACACATGAATGCTGTGCTCCACAATGGGCCTATGCCAGTAGCAGGAGGATTGTTGGCACTGCGACGATGGGTACTATAGATGCTTCTATCACATATGCGGGTCACCACGGTGTTGTTATGGATAAGGATTTACGGGCTTCCTACGGAGTACTTAACACTCGAATCAGTGGCTAAATACGCCAGAGTAGTGGGAGATGCAGATGAAGTGGTCTTCGGGGGTATGTCGGCAATGGAAAATGCCGATTACGCAAATGTAAAGGTATGGGTGGATATACATCAACCTTTGCCATCAGGTTTTTATCTTCAGCTGAGAAGAGGAGTAAGAACTTGGATATCTTTTGGCTATGAAAGAGTCCATAAGCTCTACAGAAGATGTGAAGGCATAGGGCATACCATACCCGTATGCCGTTTCCAAAATGATGCAATGTTAGAATACTTCCTAACAGAGAGATTTCCTGCTCTGAGCCAGGCTTTCGGGGCAGAAATATTTCGAGATTGCACAGCTGACCTTTTCCCAGCATCAATGTGGGTACACGGGAATCTCCCGGCCAGGCGGTTCATAAGAATCCCTGAAGACTTCCTTAGGAATAATGGCCATAGATTCCAAGGAGAGGGGAATGATATCTCGGAAGGGTTCAGGAGGACGTCATCCCCGAGTCAGAGTATACGGTGCCACAACAAGGGGGATATAATATGGAATTCCCACAAACTCAAAAGAAATGGTCAGCTGTCTCATTATGGTCAGCTACAAGATAACTCACCGGCTGCCGACACAGATGAGAATTATGAGCGAGGGGAGGCACAAACACAGGACGGGAATAACTCGTCCTCGCCGAAAAACTATTCGGATTTTGAAATGTTCATTGGCGCCATCCCAGAAAAGCCACTAGGGGTTTTAAGCATAGACCATCCAACTGAAGAACCAGAGGTCAATCCATAGCATATGTTAACCAATCCCTATGCCATCTTAAAAAATGATGACATGGCGGTGCGAGAGGAGGGCCCGAGAGAAGCAGAAAATGAAAGGTCAGAGGTCCCGGAGATGGTGGAAAGGAATGGGTCAAACGGGATAATGGTGATTGTGGAAAACTGGATACCAGATGATGGCGTGGCAAGGGATATGGATGAAAATTCATTGGTACTGGAGACAATAAATAAGGAAGGAAGAATTATCCACCACCCTGACATAGTGCCAAAATTTTTTATTGATGATGACCCGGAAACAAGACAGGAGAGATGAAAAAGCAATTGAGAGAATTGAGGAGACTTGCAAAAAACAGAGAAATGCAAAGGTGGCCAGGATACAGAACTTGCCTACTATACTAAGCGATGATTCGGATCCGGAGGAGGAACCTACGCCACAAGAGTCTTTTCAAGTGGGTGAGGCAAATGGAGAGCATTCATTACAAGGCCTAACGTTGGCGGAGGTACTACATAGAGGCATTAAAGGCACAGGTAGGAGGCAAGGAGAGGAGCACACCAATGATGGAAAAAGGAACAAAGCATTGAATTCAAAGCCTGCAAACCATGGGTGTAGTGATGGCCCAGGAGAATGTTTGGCGCCAAAAGAAATGGAGCAGTGGAGAAAAGCCACGAAATCCGGAAAAGAAGAGACTTTGACATTGGTGGAAAAGATGTCACAAGAGGAAGGAGGTAAAGTTTTCTTACCCACTTATCATGCTATTTATGAAGTCCCACTGGGTGATCAAATTGAAGTGCAACCTAGCTGTCAATATCACATAAATGTTGTTATGCATGTTAGCCAATAGAAAAATGACCAACAATATACAAATGTTACTGTAGGAGAAGCCCGTGGTGGTATATCAGCCCATTTTAATCCAACAATCTTAAGTAGCCCAATATACACTATAACAGATACCCAACCACCAATTAGTACCCAAACAAAAACAAAGATATACACACCAGATACAATCTTAAAACATCATATCCAACCCCAAATACAAGCCCAAATCGATATTAACCAAGAAAATCTTGACATTACCCAAAGAGAATCAATCATCTTAGCCCACCAGAATTTGTATCCAACCGAGAAGGGGAAAGAAAGAAGAAATGTTACCTCTCAAATAAGTGAGCAAATGGTCCATGGAACCATGACCACTGGGCTAGGAAAATGGAATGGGCCTTTTGAAGCGTCCTACCAATGGAATTTGGGGAATTTTCCCAGGGCCTCCACAACAAAGGAAGAGGAAGCACTATCGGATGAGCCGGACAGCCGGGAAAAGTCCATCGCCGCTGGTTTCACCATCACTCCGGCAGAAATTGGAGAAGCCATTGGAGCAGCTCCTGGGAATTTAGACAATCGGGAGTTGATTTTCAAAGGCACATCAACGGAGTTGGAAAGCATGGCGGAAGGTTACCTTCTCCGTTCCACTGGAGATCGCGGAATAGATGGCGCCGATTGGGATAAAATGGATGTCGGAAATGGTCTACTTTAAGGCGTCGCCGGAGTTCACATCAGTGACGATCTCGATCAGGAAACGGGATCACAAAAACCAAAAATCTTGGTCTTCTCCGGTATATCGACAACACGGCAGGATCTGAAATTCAAGACTGGATCCCGAGAAGAAACGAAAATTAAAATACCTGCAGATCCGTCAAACCAAGGAATTTCTGATCCATCTCTGCAGGCGATCTTCTCTGAGCTGGCAATCTTCTCGAGCTAGAAGAACAAAAAAATAGAGGAAGACGGGGAAGGTTTACATTTAAATGAAGATGCAAGGATTTTGAGAAGCAAACAAATGGGAAATGAGCAACTAAAGGCCGATTCAGGGAAAAGAATGAGAGTTGGGTCCACTCCGTTTAGTCTCAAAATTGATAATGTGACCAAAAAGAATATTACCTCATCTTTTTAGAATATTGTCTTGGGTTCAAAAATGTGCGAAATCAATAATCAGGCGAGCTCAAGCAAGACAAGGGACTTCTCAGGAGATTCAAGATGGGGCACCAGAGCAAGACTATCATCATCGAAATCTACCATAGCAACCAGAGCTATGATCGAAAGAAACATGTTGCGCCAAAAAGGACCTGTTTTTCTGTATCCAAAAATGGTACAAATTGGGCCATATGAGGGGTCAAAAAATTTACCAAACAGTATAGAAGATGGAGCGATGAACTTTACCAAATATGAATCAGAAGCGCTATCTTGGGCAATGGAGGAATTCATGCCTTTAGCAGGGAAGCTCGGAGACAAGAGGAAAAGGAACCTTGAAGGGGAACTGTGAAACATCGCGTTCCATAAGAAATCTAGGCGTAACGCAGATGATGAGGTATTCCTTGTTCAGGCAATTGAGAAATTCCCTGAAATGGAGGAAATTGTAGTGATTGAGCAAGGGAAAATGGTAATTGTGGGAGCTCGAACTTACGAGGAGGTTATCACAGTGGTAGTGAATTCATGTGAAGAAGCTGACTGGGGTACTTTGGCGGTGGTCCAAAACAACTGCCTAGGTACATGAATCTATTCAGCTGGAACTGCAGAGGACAGACGCACCCTTTGACAGTAAACACGCTAAATAACCTCATTTCACAGTATAAACCCAATATCACTTTTCTGATGGAAACTAAATGTAAAAGTAGTAAGTTGAATAGCTGGTTAGAGAAGTCTTATTTTACTAGATGGGAAGTAGTGGATGTTGTCGGTGCTAGAGGCGGTTTGTGTGCTGTCTAGACACCGGACATCCAACTATGGGTAGCAAAGAGCTGCAAAAATTTTGTATCTTGTATTATAACCTCCCAAAACGGAGATGAATGGAGACTCGTGTTGCTGCATGGTCACCCTGACAGAAGAAACAGGGAACAAGTATGGGATGATCTAGACGAGGAGATTCGGAGATGCTCAAGGCTCCTATTGGTCATAGGAGACTATAATCAAGTAATCGGAAATGAAGACAAGAAAGGAGGGAATTTCGTAACAGACCAGGAGACAGCCATTCTGGCCAATGTATTACAATCGAATGGCCTAACAGAACTACTAAACCACAGACAATGGTTTACATGGTCAAATGGACGGAAAAGAGACCAACTGATAATAGAAAGGCTAACCAGAGGATTAGCTAACAAATCATGGTTCAACCTCTTTCCATCGTACATGCTGAGGAATCAACCAATCATAAGGTCAGACCATGGTCCAATAATACTAAATACCCACCACCAGATTAACGGTGGTAGGGCTCAATCGATGCAGAAGTTTGAAGCTTTCTGGACTACAAGGGGGGATGCAAAACAAATAATCAGGGATACATGGCAAAACACACCAACCGTAAATGGATACATGTCCACAATGGTCATCAAACTAAATAGCACGATGCAAAGACTGAGCAACTGGAGCAGAGAAAATGTAGGCTGTTTAGAAAGAATGATCTGCATGAAATTAAGGGAAATTGACGAGCTTCAATTGAGGAACGAGTTCGAAATTGCAAGTGAAAGGGCAGATGAGCTGGATGGCCTACTAACACAACAAAATGATTACTGGAAACAGAGAGCAAAGACAAATTGGTATACGAAAGGCAACAAAAACACGAGTTTCTTCCACAACTGGGCAAGGAAAAAACAAGTAAGAAACAAAATCTTACAATTGAGGAACAATACAGGGACCTGTATTACAGAACCAACTCAACTGAGGAACATGGTGGTAAACCATGTCAGTATGGTGTTCATTGAGGAATCAATTATGCCACAGGATGCTTTTAGAGAATCAACCATTACCGGCGTCTTGCAAGTTATCGAACCATCAGTCAACAATGAGCAAAGCAACAAAGTATCGGCAAGAGTGACAACGGAAGAGATAAAAAGAGCAGTATTCCAGATGGGGAAATGGAAAGCACCAGGCCCAGACGGCATCCCAGCAGGATTCTATCAACACTACTGGAATGAAGTTGGGGATGATCTTACAAAATCAGTACAGTAATTTTTCACAACAGAGAGAATGCTCAGTGATTGGAATGCAACTAACATAGTACTCATCCCCAAAACAAAGGTACCGTCTAAACCTGCTGATTTAAGGCCAATTAGCTTGTGCAATGTTACATATAAAGTTATTGCCAAAGTATTAGCATATAGATTAAAACATATTATGAGTATCTTATCTCGGGGAACCAAGCGTCTTTCGTGCAAGGGAGATCAATAGTATAAAACTCACTCATCGCGCACGAATTAATAGAAAAGGTAATGAAGCAGAAGACAGGGAAGACGGCTATCGCTGCAATGAAGATCGATATGAGTGAAGCCTATGATCGAGTGTCCTGGGAATTCCTTAGGAATTTTATGGGATGGATGGGGTTTCCAATTAAGTGGATTAACTGGATAATGGAATGTGTTACCAAGGTCACCTACTCAATCAAATTTAATGGGGAACTCTCTACACCTTTTAAACCTAGACAAGGACTACGCCAAAGATGTTTATTATCACCTTTCCTCTTCATTCTATGCTAGGAAGCTCTATCATCCATGATAACATCGGCATCGTTTCAACAAGTATGTAGAGGCATACAATGTGGTATAGGGGTCCCAAGAGTCTCAAACCTAATGTTTGCAGATGACTATCTCCTGTTCTTCGAAGTAACGGAAAGTGGCATGAGAAAATCAGCGTCCACGCTCAACCTATTTGCAGCTTACTCAAGTCAACGTCTCAATTTTGAGAAATTGTCTTTTCTCATTAGCCCAAATGCAAACGACTATACAACAAACCTGATCAAGTTAAGGTTCAACATCAAACCAAATCTCCTGCAAGGAAAATACCTAGGTCATGATACCAATTTCAAAGGGTCGAAGGAGATTGTAAAAATCCATGTCCCAGCACACAGTTTCGGGGAAGCAGACTACTTAGTCTGGGAGAAGGAATTACTTGGGAAATACACAGTTAAGTCAGGATATCATTCTGCATGGTAGGATAGGAAAATAGCGGAACCATCATCCTCTACATTACAAATTTTTGACTTTGAGGAATAAAAAGTGTGGAAGTCCCTTTGGAACATCAATATCCTGGAACATATAAAATTTCTCATTTGGAGAATGATCCAAGGAGCATACCCAACCAACAAAAACCTAAGGAAAAGTGGCATGAATATATGATCCAAGTGCCAAATGTGTCTAACAGTAGACGAATCAATACAACATATGATCTTTGAATGCGATATCACAAAAGAAGGTTTGGAAACAGAGCAAATTGAGATTAGATTTCAACTCAGGTAAGCCTATCTCACTCAAGACATGGCTACAACAGTGGTTCAAAGTAGCACCCGAGAAGGAGGATAAAGAGCTAGCATGCTTTTATAATATGGTCAATATGGTGCGCCAGGAATACAACCACTTTTGATCCCACCTCCACACCGTCCTTTCAGCATATTAGGGCTGAAATTGCATCACTAACATATAGGGCTAGAGAAAAGGATCTCAATCGAGAACCATCCAATCAAGACCCAGACAATCCCCCACAAACAACAGATCAACAAAGGGACAACGACGAAGACCTTTTCAAGGAAAAGGTCAAGGCGGGTGATATCACACTATTGTGGCTTAAGAAAGAGAAGAGCGTGGACCACCTGTTTCAGGATCGAACCATAATTACCACTGATGCGGCTTTCTGTAAAAATAAGGGTGAAGGAGTTGCGGCCTGGTGTTCAAACACTACGGATACAGATGCAAGATGGGAAGGTACAATGCCACTACATGCAATCTTAGCTGTCCAAGCGGAATTAACGACTATTCTACAGGCTTTGAAGCAAGCTTGTGTCAGAGGGAAATTGCACCTCCTCGTGAAGACTGATTGCAAAAATGCACTACGTTATATCACCAAGTACCCTGAAATACCGCCAGATGTGAGGCAACTTGTTAAGGAGATCCTAGTCTTAGGTATGGTATTTTACAATCTATCTATTGTTAAGGTGGATAGAGTACAAGTAGTAGAAGCACACAACCTGGCACACGCCAATATATCTTGTAATATGTTTTCTACTTATTAATAAAAGTTAATATATTTTTTTTTAAAAAAAACTAATAGATAGACATGACCCTTGTCTTTTTTAAAGATAGTTGCAACTTTGTGCATATATGTAATGCAGTTGACCTATCATATTGCGTGGGACTACAATAAAAACTCTCTTAAATTTCTTTCATGGTATCAGTGCTTAGTTGATCAAAGCGCTTTTTCGATGACGACTTTTGCAAACAGTACTATCAACTCCAGTGCCATCGTCGCAAGTACGAGTGGTGTAGTTCCGACACCTTCATTCACTACGGTTATTACCGTAAAACTTGATAGAGATAACTATATGTTATGGAAGGCACAATTCCTTCCATATCTGCGAAGCCATCGGCTTATGGGCTTTGTAGATGGAACCTTTGTTGCTCCTACCAAGAAGGTTTCTTCGAAGACGACATCTTGGGAAACAAAGGTGCCAAATCCTGAGTATATCACATGGTTGCAGAAAGATCAATTGGTGTTAAGCACTATTGTCTTCACTCTCAAATGAAGTTCTTACCCAAGTTATGTTGATGGTCATTGCTGTTGATGTGTGGCAGACTCTTGAATGCATGTATTCCTCTTGTTCGAGGGCACGAATCATGCAGGTTCGTCGACAATTATCGACGTAAAAAAAAAGGAAATATGATAGCCTCTCAGTATTTTAATATTGTTAAAGGGTATGATGATATTCTTGCAACAGTTGGGAACCCGTTTCTTTGGATGATGTGTTTGCTTATCTCCAATCTTATGACATGAGAATGGAACTTCATGATCCTTCTTTGCAAATTCAAGGGGCTTTGGCAAATGGTGCTTTCCGTGGAAAGGTCGGAGGCCGTAATCAGAAGACCAAGAAGAGCAATTTTTCTCCAACTGGAGGCACACAGCAGAACCAGAACCAGGGAGTTGGTGGCAGTAATCACTTCAATTCTGGTGGAGGATACAATTTTGGAGGCAATCGTGGTGGTGGAAATAGCGAAAACCAATCGATGTGTCAAATATGTGGAAGAATTAGACATGTAGCACTCAAGTGTTACAATGGGTTCAATCATTCGTATCAAGCCCATGATACTAGAGTGGCTGCAGCTGCAAGTTTCACACCATCCTATGTCGTCGATCCATATTGGTATATAAACTCAAGTGCAACAAATCATATCACAAGCGAACTAGATCGCTTGACCGTCAAGGAGAAATACCATGAAGACGACAAGATTCATGCTGCTAATGGTGCATGCATGTCCATTGATCACACTGGTTACTCCCAAATATTCACTCCACATCGCACACTTTTTCTCGAACATGTACTCCATGTTCCATCTTCTTCCTAAAACCTTTTATCTGTCCACAAATTTACTAGAGATAAGAGTTTCATCCTGACTATTTTCTTGCTAAGGATCGATCATCGAAGAAACTCTTTCTGCGCGGGGAGGGTGAAAATGGTTTATATCCTTTTGTGATGAAACCAGGAGCACCACAAAAATCAACTTTCCTTCTTGCACCAACCTTAGATCATTGGCATTGTCGCTTGGGTCATCCCTCCAGTTCCGTCGTTCAGTATGTTCTTCAATGTTTTCAGCTTCCTTGTTTAGCTAGTACTAATAAAACATTAGCATGCGATGCTTGTTAAGAGGGAACAAGTCATCAATTACCGTATTCTAGTTCCAATAAAATTTCATCCTCCCCATTAGAGCTTGTATTTTCTGATGTATGGGAACCTGCTACTAAATCTGTAGAGGGTTTTCAAAATTACGTCTGCTTTATTGATGATTTTAGCAAGTTTACTTGAGTGTAACTTTTAAAGAACAAGTGGGATGTATTTTCCGCCTCTATGCAATTTCAATCGCTTGTTGAACTCCAGTTTAACAAACGTATTCTCTATTTGCAACTTGACTGGGGAGGTGACTACCAAAAATTGAACTCATTTTTTCACCGTGTTGGGATTAATCATCATGTTTCGTGTCCATATGCTCATCAACAAAATGGTGCAGTTGAGCGTTAACATACACATATTGTTGAGATTGGTCTATCTCTTCTATCTCAGGCATCCATGTCTCTCAAATTCTGGGATGAGGCATTTCTTACTGCTTGTTTTCTTATCAACCGTACATCTAGTAAAGTAATAAACTTGGATATTCCTCACTCGACTTTTTGGACAAAAACCTGACTACACTTTTCTTAAAACTTTTGGCTGTGCATGTGGCCTAATCTTCGACCATTCAATAAGCATAAGCTTGAATTTCATTCTAAAAAATGTGTATTCTTAGGTTATAGTCCTATGCACAAAGGCTACAAATGTCTTCATGTCGAGTATGATCGAGTGTGTATTTCTAGGGATGTTGTATTTGATGAAACCATTTTCCCATTTGCTTGTAACCAAGTTCCATCAACTCATTCCAATCTAGCCGAGTCTTGTTCCATGTTACCCATTTTCTCAACTCCTCTAATTCCACCAGTCTCTAGTTCTGGGAGTGATCTTGTGAATAATAAACATAACTCCTTTAATAATTTGGCTGCTAATGATGAGAATTTGCAGCAAGATGTTGGTGATGCAGGAGGTCACTTCATGGATTGCCTACATGCTCAATTTCGGTTCATCCAATGCAGACCAGGGCTAAGAACAACATTAGACAGCAAAAGGTGGACACCGATGGAATGGTTTCTTATATGAGGGATGGACGGCGTGCTTTAAGTGTTGTGGCTGAACCGACTTGCTTAAGTGAATCATTACAACATCCGAATTGGCGTGTTGCGATTGATGATGAGTATAATGCTTTGATGCGCAATAATACTTGGCACCTTGTTCCTGTTCATCCCCAATAGAACATTATTGATTATCGGTGGGTGTTTAAAATTAAACGAAAGGCCAATGGTTTGGTAGATCGATATAAGCCGCGTCTTGTGGCAAAGGGGTTTAAACAACAATATGGTATTGACTATGAAGATACCTTTAGTACGATTGTGAAACCAGCAACCATTCGACTTGTGTTGTCCATTGCAGTCTCTCATGGATGGAGTCTGAAGCAACTTGACGTACAAAATGCCTTCTTACATGTTTTTCTTAAAGAGGAAGTATTTATGAAACAACTGTTGGGATATGAGCAACAAGATTATCCAGGCCATGTTTGCAAATTGGTTAAAGCTCTATATGGTTTGAAACAAGCACCTCACGCTTGGTATTCTCGACTAAATTCCAAACTTCAAGAGTTGGGTTCCGTTCCCTTTCAAGCCGACACATCTCTTTTCATCTATAATTATCAAAGAGTTATGGCGTATATGCTCGTTTATGTGGACGATATTATATTGGCTAGTTCCCCGGAGCTCTTTACTGCTACAATCATTCAACAACTTCAAATGGAGTTTGTTGTCAAAGATCTTGGATTGTTACATTTTTCCTTGGAATTGAAGTTAAACATTCACCTTCCATTATCATTTTATTTCAAAAGAGATACACTCTTGATTTACTGAAGAAAACTCACATGGAAGGATGCAAACCAGTGACCACTCCTACGTGTGCTTCGAACAAGCTCAGTTGGAGTGGGGGAGATTTTGGGTTCAACTGAGGCTACTCATTATCGAAGCATCGTTGGTGCACTCCAAAACTTGACGCTTAGTCACCCTGATATCGCCTTCTCAGTTAATAAGGTGTGTCAACTCTTAAGTGTTCCTACAACTCACTATTGATCTACGGTAAAGTGTATTTTACGGTACCTGAAGCATACAGTGTCTACCGGCTTGATCATTCAAAGGTCCAAGTCTCCACTAATTAGCGCCTTCTCATACGCAGATTGGGCAGGCTGCCCAGTCGATCGGTGTTCAACTGGTGGTTATGCAATATTCTTTGGTTTGAATCTCATTTCTTGGAGCTCGCGTAAGTAAGCTACTGTATCAAGGTCCAGTACTGAATCTGAGTACTCTGATAGGCATTGGCAAATGAAGCTGCAGAAGTAGTGTGGCTGTAATCACTACTCTGATACCTTGGAATGAGGCAAGATCGACCTCATTGTTTATGGTGTGGTAATTTGGGTACCACATATCTTACTGCCAATCCTATTTTTCATGCTCGTACAAAGCATATAGATGTTGATTTTCACTCTGTTCGTTAAAGAGGTGCCCTTAAAGCATTGGAAGTTCGGTTCATCTCCTCATAAGACCAGCTTGCTGATGGCTTCACAAAGCCATTGCCATTCAGACAATTTTCAGTCATTCGTAGCAACCTCAACCTCACTGGTTGTGATTGAGGGAGTGTGTTAAACTAGTTGGAAAATATGCTAAACTAACTAATAGGTAGACATGATCCTTGTTCGATATTGTAGGATATTTGTTACGATTACACTCCCTCCCTAATTGTAGCCAAGACAGTTGTAACTTTGTGTACATATGCAGTGCATTAGACCTGCCATATTGTGTGGGATTACTGAGAGAATAATTTGCCGTAAGGAATTGTATTATTGATAACTGAATATATAGAGAGTACAATAGAGATGTAATAAGGAAAGAACTCTAATCGTAATAAATCATAATCTAATCAGTAATTTGATTTATTCTAACACTCCCCTCCAGCGAAGCGTCAGATTTTCAGAGACACAGAGCTTGGATCTGAAGAACTCAAACAAAGGACGAGAAAGACCCTTGGTGAAGATATAATTGCAACCTATAGAAATGTAGGAACATGAGCAACACGAAGCTTAGCCGAAGAAACCAACTCACAAATAAAATGATAATCAATGTCAATATGCTTAGCCCGTTTATGCGCCGTCGAATTCTGAGCCAAGAAGATGGCACTATTGTTGTCACAAAGCAGAGGAGGCGCACAAGAAAGTGGAACATGAAGATCACGAAGCAAATGAGTCATCCAGATAACCTCAGAAGCAGTGTTGGCCAAAGCACGATACAACGACTTAGTGCTGGACCTGGACACAATGGGCTGTTTCTTCGCACTCCAAGAAACCAAGTTACTGCCGAAGAAGACAACATAGCCATAAGTAGAATGACGGGTCTCTAAACACCTGGCCCAATGTGCATCAGAATGACCGAGCACCTCCAGGGAAGAAGCTACATGAAAATTGAGGCCAAAATGTAGGGTCCCCCGAACATAGCGAAGAATCCGAGTGATAGCCGAAAAATGATCATCCAGAGGAAGGTACTGCCTAACAGAATTAACAGCAAATGCCAAGTTCGGATGAGTGATGGATATATATGGGAGAGCACCAACCAAAGAGCGATATAGCATAGGATTCTTAAACTGGGAACTCGTACTGCTGTGAAGCTGAGAGTTTAGAAAAAATGGTGTAGAAACTGGCACTGCATCTAACATATCAGCCCGAGAAAGAATGTCCCGAGCATACTTCGTCTGTCCCAGAAGAAGTCCCAAGGCAGTGGGCGTGACCTCCAAGCCAAGAAAGTAATGTAAAGCACCCAAATCTTTATGGCAAACTCCTGATGGGTGCGATCAATGAACTGGCGAATAAGAGTGGAATCATTGCCAGTCAAAATGATATCATCAACATAGACCAAAAGATACAACAATGATGAACCACGGGATAACACAAATAATGAAGTATCAGAAGAACTGCAACGAAACCCAAGCTGCAAAAGATAAGCATTGAAACACTGAAACCATGCTCGAGGTGCCTGCTTAAAACCATAAATGGCCTTCCGTAGACGGCAGACGTAGTCTGGATGAGTAGGATCCTTATAGCCAACATGTTGCGCCATAAAAATTGGAGAATCAAGAACACTGTTAAAAAAGGCATTCTTAACGTCCAACTGATGTTGAGACCAAGCACGCATAGTAGCAATAGCAAGAACTGTCCGAATTGTAGAAGCTTTAACCACATGGCGAAAAGTATGGTCAGTCAAAACCGGGAATCTGAGAGAAACCCTAAGCTACCAAACGTGCCTTATGGCGATCAACCAAACCATCAAGTTCGTACTTCAGTCGATAAACCAATTTGGACCCAACAATGTTGACGTCTGGAAGGCGGAACAAGAAGGCTGACTACGAAGAACAGCCATCTCCTCATTCATGGCGGAAACCCAAGAAGGATCTTGTTTTGCAGAACAATAATCAGTCGGTTCTGTCCAAGCAAGAAGAGCAGCAAGAAGACCGTGAGCATGGATATTTGAATAATCTCGGCGCTGAATAACTCTGGTGGAAGAGCGCGTAACCATGCGAGAAGCTAGAGCCGAAATGGCAGAGCCGTGACTGGCCGTGGCAGGATGGAGTGAGCTGGGACCATTTGAGACTGTGTGTGGCGGTGCAGGAAGGAGCGAGCTAGGACCAACTGAGGCCATGCGTGGCGGTGCGGGAAGGAGGCCCATGGCAGCTGAGCACGAGCTGGCCTCGACTATGGCCGTGCGTGGCTGGGGCCGTCCGTGCGTGGTCGTGGCCATCCGAGGCCGTCCTGGGGGTCCGTTGTTGCCGGGTGTGAGCTATCACGGCTGGGCGTGAATGACGAGGGACCACCAGATACGGGCGAGAGACCACCACGGTCGGATGCGAGACAGGACGAGAAATGTGGGTCAGCCGGTCGAGATGACTCATCTTTAGGAAAGCGGATTTGAGGTGAAGACGGAGTCAGGGCTGCTAGCGGTGCCATCCCATGTTCTGGATCAATAAAGGAAGAGACATCCAACCCTGAGGAGGGAGACCCAGTTCCTAAAGCCGGAGCTAGAGGAAAATAAACCTCGTTAAATCGAGCATGGCGAGTAACATGAAACTTGCCAGTGGTAGGGTCGAGACACCGAAACCCCTTATACTGTGAGCTATAACCGATAAAGATACATGGAATACTACGGGGAGGTAGCTTTTGATCAGCAAAGGGGTGGACAAAAGGAAAAATCCGACAACCAAAAGGATGAAAGTTACCATAGATAGGATCCCGCTGATACAAAAGACCATAAGGGGTCGATCCCTGCAGAACTGGAGTAGGCAAACGATTGATAATGTAGGCAGCAGTGGTGAATGCATCATCCCAACGAGAAATTGGAAGATGAGAGTGAAAAAGCATCGAGACCCATTTCAACAACATGGCGATGCTTGCGTTCTACACATCCATTCTGTTCCGGAGTGGTCGAACAAGAAACCTGATGATGAATACCTTTTTCTGCAAAGTGTGATTTGAGTCTTGAGTTCAAAAATTCAATGTCACCATCACTTTGAAAAACTTTGAAAAACTTTAATTCAACGCCTCAAACTGCAAATAAGTGTCAACAAAATTTGATTTGCGATGAAGGGGGTACAACCAAGTGAATCTCTAAAAATCATCCACAAATAATGCATAATATGAAAAACCATTTGTAGATAAAATCGGGGAGGGACCCCATAAATCACAATGTATTAAATCAAGAACATTGTCAGCACGTTTAGGGTTCTCAACAAAAGCCAACAGTTGACCTTTTGCCATAACATAGGGGGCGCATGTACGCGGTTTAGGCAACAAAGAAGAAACTGAAAGTAAACTAGACTTATGTAAGCTAGTAATCACCGCACTAGGAACATGACCCAGGCGTGCATACCACAACTCATATGAAGATCGACTCTTATTCTGCTGCAAAACCGAAACAAATGATGTATCTCCCCGGTCCAAAACGTACAATCCTTGCTCGCTGGTGCCCCTTACCCACGACAGCCCTAGTTACTTTGTTCTGAATGACAAAATTCTGGTCATCAAATGTAATTAGGACACTCATATCTCTAGTTAACCGACTAATAGACAGTAAATTCCTAGTAATATCAGGCACAACCAAAATACCAGACAAATGCAAGTTCTCAGAAACTTTAGAATCACCAATGTGAGATATCATAACTGGAGCACCATTACCAATAAGAACACGAGAGTTACCAGCATAAGGAGTGAAACTGTCTAAGCCTGAGGTGGAAGTTGCCATATGACTGGTAGCACTGGAATCAAGGTACTAATCTGACTGACGAGAAGAAGTATCGGATTGCTGAGAAGGGTGATGATTTTCTGCCAAATGAGTGCTTAGCGAACAACCAATCTATGCGTGCATCTAGTAACATGTCGCAGCATAGTGACCGAGCCGTCCGCACCAGGAACAGTGAGGATGACCACGACCAGGGACCGAACCAGCCGCCTGAGAACTGAAAAAGGATTGCCAGCCACTGTTGCGCTGCCCACCGAAGCGACTGCCACGGCCACCGCGAGAAGGCCATGCACGGCCATCTCGAGTCAGCGTGTGATCCCATGTGCTGCCGGCTTGAGGTGCGTCGCTGGTCTGGAACGCGACCTGTCTTGTGGCTGGTCTTGAGTGTCCCTGTAAATTCATCAAAAAGGCCTCGTGATTTTTGGCACGGGCAAGAACATCCGCATAAAGCGGGTTGGAACGACATTAATCAAAGGAGCAGAAAAATCTTTATACTCAGGACCAAGAGCAGTCAAGAACCATACAATTTGATCAACATTTGAAACCAGATTACCCATGACAGACAGTTGTTCAAAAATCTCCTTAAATTTGAGATGAAATTCATGAACAGTACCAGACTTATGACTACCATGCGCATTTGTGCAAAGATGGAGAATGGTGGAGGCACTGCTATTCTGATTGATGAGAGCAAGATTATCCCATATATCTTTGGAAGTGGCACAATCTGGGTGCTTCGCGAGAACTTCTGCGGTGAGAGAGGAAAACAAGAGACTGTAGAGACGTTGATCTTCATCAACCCATTGATCATACTTTTCTTTTGCTTGCAAATAAGCCTCCTGGAGATCAACTTTGCCACTGCCACGCGAAGGATTTGAGACTGTGGCAGCAAAGGAGAGAGGTTGCGACGGTGACGGTGGTGGTGGGAGAGTAGGACGAGGTTTAGTGCCATCAATAAAATCGTACAGACCTTAGGGACGGAGTACATAACCTGCTTGACGCTTCCAGAGAAGATAATTTGGAGTGAGTTTGATCTGCATCATCTGGAGCAGAGTGTTGTAGGAGAGTTTTTCTTGAGCCATAGCTGGAGAGGAAACGGAGAGGAGCAGTGCTGGAGAACCGCGGTGGAGAGAGCCACGTCGGAGGGGAGTGCGCTGGAGCGGAGTGGGAGCTGCTGGGAGAGGCGGCGGCCGAGGAAAAAAGTAGATGGGATGCTAAGGTTTTTGGTTTTGAATCAGAAGAGGCTCTGATGTCATGAGAGGATGACTTGCCATAAGGAATTGTATTATTGATAACTGAATATATAGAGAGTACAATAGAGATGTAATAAGGAAAGAACTCTAATCATAATAAATTATAATCTAATCAGTAATATGATATTTTATAACAATTACAATAAAAACTCTCTTAAATTTCTT
The DNA here is from genome assembly GCA_037428765.1 of Rubia yunnanensis. Lineage (NCBI taxonomy): Eukaryota > Viridiplantae > Streptophyta > Magnoliopsida > Gentianales > Rubiaceae > Rubia > Rubia yunnanensis. The sequence continues at coordinate 75,012,619 of CM075067.1, forward strand.
TCAGACGCAACGTTTACAAAATTTTTGTTTTTACCCATGTGTAATTTCTTACAATCTTATTATAATGTTGAAATGAATAAAAACTACTTGGTACTTATTTGATAGTGTTCTATTGGTTTTGTTGGAATGACATTTCAGGCATGGATGTTGACTGTGGCGATTATCTAAAGAAATACACCAAATCAGCTCTTGAGCTGAAAAAGATAAGTGAATACGATGTAGACAGAGCCCTTCATAACCTCTTTTCGATTCGAATGAGGTTGGGATTGTTCAATGGAGACCCGACGAAACTCCTGTTTGGCACCATTGGTCCGGACCAGGTCTGCACCAAGGAGCACAACTACATTGCTCTTGAAGCCGCAAGGCACGGCATAGTTCTGCTCAAGAACTCTGCAAAACTTCTTCCTCTTTCCAAGAATACTTCCTCACTTGCTGTCATAGGACCTAACGGAAACAATGCTAATGTGATGCTCGGAAACTACAACGGCCCGCCTTGTATATCTGTTGAAGCGCTCAAGGCGCTGAGAGGCTACGTGAAGAACACCGTGTTCCATCAAGGGTGCAATGCAGTCAATTGTACCTATGCAGCAGTCAATGATGCTGTTAAAATGGCGAAGGGTGCTGATCATGTGGTTCTAGTAATGGGATTGGATCAGTCTCAAGAATCGGAGGCTTTGGATCGCGAGGTTTTGTCACTTCCGGGCGAACAGGAGAATCTCATTACCGCTGTTGCCAATGCCGCGAAGAAGCCAGTGGTGTTAGTCCTGTTTTGTGGAGGTCCTGTTGATATCTCTTTCGCGAAGTACAACCCGAAAATTGGAAGCATTTTGTGGGCGGGTTATCCTGGCCAAGCTGGAGGAATTGCACTTGCTGAAATCATATTCGGTGACCATAATCCAGGTACATTTTCATACTTATCTTACACTACTAGCACTTGTTCGTATGCTCTAAGGTTGCTTTCACCTTGGCTGCAGGAGGAAAACTGTCCATGACTTGGTATCCGAAGGATTTTGTCAAAGTGCCTATGACAGACATGAGAATGCGCCCAGACCCCTCCACAGGATACCCTGGACGCACTTTTCGATTCTACAGAGGCAAAAAGGTGTTCGAGTTTGGACATGGCCTCAGCTACACAACCTACACCTACAGTTTCTTGAGTGTAGCTTCTCAGACCACAGTCCTCTTAACTAACCTGACATCCGCTCGCGCAACCTCAAGCTCGGATGGGGTTCGCTACCTTTCAGTATCTGAGATGAGTGAGGACTCATGCGAGAGAGCGAAGTTTTCTGCTGTTGTAAGAGTTGAAAATTCGGGTGAAATGGAAGGTAAGCACCCGGTACTGCTCTTCGTGAGGCCGGACAAACTCAGCAATGGGAGCCCGGTGAAACAGTTGGTTGGGTTCGAGAGCGTGAGGTTGAAAAGCGGAGATAAAACCGAAGTCGAGTTCACACTCAGCCCTTGTGAGCATCTTAGCAGAGCCGCTGAAGAGGGGTTGATGGTGATAGAAGAAGGATCAAGGTTCTTGATTGTAGGGGACAAAGAGTTCCCTGTCAATGTTATTGTATGAGCAAAATGCATGCATCGGCTTGTTCTAGAAGTCCGAGGACCACAGGATACCATGGGCTGAGAAATGTAAGGTTTCTGTGTACAATGGGTGATTTTTTGGTCAATAGTACTTTTGAAATCTACCATTTTGAGATCATTACTTTCTTCCATTTTCTTTTGTTATACAGTACTACATTTACTAGCTTGGGAATGGACAATAAGGATGGAAGTAGTGGTTCTTTTTACGTTTAAATTGAAGATTTTAACTTCCAGTTCAATAAGACTAGTTTGGCTACACTGCGCATTGCGCGTTGAGCTTGATAACAAATTATAGAAATTTTATACGAATGTTAAAAGAGTTGTAATTTAAGCTATAAATGTACCAATTATATATGTAATTGAAGCGTGGAGATGGCGAGAGGTGAAGGTTCAGGTGGAGAGGGTTCAAGAGGTACGGATTCGAGATGTGAATGTTGAACTGGAAGTTTGAGAGGTAGTTGGTTGGAGCGGAAGGTTCGGGAGGTACGGATTCGAGTGGTGAATGTTAAATAGTGGGTTCGAGATGTGGAATTCTTGATTTTGGGTATTGGAATGTTATTGTTGGATGGGGCTCATGCTTTGAGGCTAGTCAGTTTCAAGATGGATGTTAAGAGATGTTTTGCTATGTGTTGGTTGAATTGAGCTGTTCGGCGGCCGACCATGGTGGATTGTTTTTATCGTAATCATCAATGATGGTATACCTAATGTGTTGTCCTTGTTTTTCAATTTCATGAGAATGCCTTTGACGACAGTAGAGTTCATTCCTTCGAGGGCCAAGAACTCGATCCCTTCAAGGACAGAAGACTCCATCTCTTCTACGCCCGAGAACTCGACCTCTCGAGGACAGAAGACCCAATCCATTCGAAGGCCGAAAGCTCGATCCCTTCGAGGATAGAAGACTCCATCCCTTCGAGGGCCAAGAACTCGACCCCTTCGAGGAAAGAAAACTCTATCCCTTCGAGTGTTGAGATCTCGATCCCTTCGAGGAATGAAGACTCCATCCCTTTGAGTAATGAAGACTCAATCCCTTCGAGGGCCTAGAGCTCGACCCCTTCGAGGACAGAAGACTCCATCCCTTCGAGGAATGAAGACTCCATCCCTTCGAGGAATTAAGACTCCATCCCTTCGAGGATTGAAGACTCAATCCCTTCGAGGGCCTAGAGCTCGACCCCTTCGAGGACAGAAGACTCCATCCCTTCGAGGAATGAAGACTCCATCCCTCCGAGGATAGAAGACTCCATCCCTTCGAGGAAAGAAGACTCCATCCCTTCGAGGGCCTAGAGCTCGGCCCCTTCGAGGACAGAAGACTCCATCCCTTTGAGGAATGAAGACTCAATCCCTTCGAGGATAGAAGACTCCATCTCTTCGATGGTCGAGATCTCGACCCCTTCGAGGAATGAAGACTCTATCCCTTCGAGGAACGAAAACTCCACCCCTTCGAGGGCAGAGGACTCAATCCCTTCGACGAATGAAGACTCAATCCCTTCAAGGGCTGAGATCTCGACCCCTTCGAGGATAGAAGACTCCATCCCTTCGAGGAATGAAAACAACATCCCTTCGAGGACAGAAGACTCCATCCCTTCGAGGAAAGAAAACTCCATCCCTTCGAGGGCCTAGAACTCGAGCCCTTCAAGGAAAGAAGACTCCATCCCTTCGAGAAATGAAAAATCTATCCCTTTGAGGAATGAAGACTCCATCCCTTTAAGGAATGAAGACTCCATCACTTCGAGGACAGAAGACTCCACCCCTTTGCGGAAAGAAGACTCCATCCCTTCGAGGGCCTAGAGCTCGACCCCTTCGAGGACAGAAACCTCCATCCCTTCGAGAAATGAAGACTCCATACCTTTGAGGACAGAAGACTCCATCCCTTCGAGGATAGAAGACTCAATCCCTTCGAGGAAAGAAGACTATATCCCTTCGAGGGCCTAGAGTTTGACCCATTCGATGACAGAAGACTCCATCCCTTCGAGGAAGGAAGACTCCATCCCTTCGAGGAAAGAAGAGTTCATTTCTTTGAGGGCCTAGAGCTCGACCCCTTCGAGAACAGAAGACTCCATCCCTTCGAGGAATGAAGACTCCATCCCTTCAAGGATAGAAGACTCCATCCCTTCGAAGGTTAAGATCTCAACCCCTTCTAGGAATGAAGATTCCACCCCTTCGAGGAATGAAGACTCCACCCATTCGAGGACAGAAGACTCCATCCCTTCGACGAATGAAGACTCCATCCCTTCGAGTGTTGAGATCTCGACCCCTTCGAGGGTAGAAGACTCCATCCCTTCGAGGAATTAAGACTCCATCCCTTCGAGGAATAAAAACTCCATCTCTTCGAGGACAGAAGACTTCATCCCTCCGAGAGCTTAGAGCTTGACCCCTTCGAGGACAGAAGACTCCATCCCTTCGAGGGTTGAGATCTCGACCCCTTCGAAGACAGAAGACTCCATCCCTTCGAGGGACTAGAGCTCGACCCCTTCAAGGACAGAAGACTCCATCCCTTCGAGGCCTGAGAGTTCGATCCCTTCGAGGACAGAAGACTCCATCCCTTCGAGGGTTGAGATCTCAACCCCTTCGAGAAATGAAGACTACATCCCTTCGAGGATAGAAAACTTCATCCCTTAGAGGGCCTAGAGCTCGACCCCTTCAAGGAAAGAAGACTCCATCCCTTCGAGGGCCTAGAGCTCGACCCCTTCGATGACAGAAGACTCCATCCCTTAGAGGGCCTAGAGCTCGACCCCTTCGAGGACAGAAGACTTCATCCCTTCGAGAGCCTAGAGCTCGACCCCTTCGAGGACAGAAGACTCCATCCCTTCGAGGCCTAAGAGTTCGATCCCTTCGAGGACAGAAGACTCCATCCCTTCGAGGGTTGAGATCTCGACCCCTTCGAGAAATGAAGACTACATCCCTTCGAGAAATGAAGACTACATCCCTTCGAGAAAAGAAGACTCCATCCCTTAGAGGGCCTAGAGCTCGACCCCTTCAAGGAAAGAATACTCTATCCCTTCGAGGGCCTAGAGCTCGACCCCTTCGATGACAGAAGGCTCCATCCCTTAGAGGGCCTAGAGCTCGGCCCCTTCGAGGACAGAAGACTCCATCCCTTCGAGGAATTAAGATTCCATCCTTTCGAGGAATGAAGACTCCATCCCTTCGAGGACAGAAGACTCCATCCCTTCGAGGACAGAAGACTCCATCCCTTCGAGGACAGAAGACTCTATCCCTTTGAGGAAAGAAGACTCTATCCCTTCGAGGGCCTAGAGTTCGACCCCTTCGAGGATAGAAGATTTCATCCCTTCGAGGGCTGATATTTCAACCGGTTCGAGGACAGAAGACTCCATCTCTTTGAGGAATAAAGACTCCATCCCTTCAAGGGCTAAGAGCTCGACTCCTTCGAGGATAGAAGATTACATCCCTTCGAGGGCTGAGATCTCGACCCCTTCGAGGACAGAAGACTCCATCCCTTCGAGGAATGAAGACTACATCCCTTCGAGGGCTGAGAGCTTGATCCGTTCGAGGACAGAAGATTCCATCCTTTCGGGGACTGAGAGCTCGACCCCTTCGAGGACAGAAGACTTCATCCCTTCGAATGTTGAGATCTCGACCCCTTCGAGGAATGAAGACTCCATCCCTTCGAGGAATGAAGACTCAATCCCTTCGAGGGCCTAGAGCTCGACCTCTTCGAGGACAGAAGACTCCATCCCTTCGAGGAATGAAGACTCCATCCCTTCGAGGAATGAAGACTCCATCCCTTCGAGGAATGAAGACTCCATCCCTTCGAGGAATGAACACTCCATCCCTTCGAGGGTTGAGATATTGACCCCTTCAAGGACAGAAGACTCCATCCCTTCGAGGACCGAAAGCTCAACCCCTTCGAGGAAAGAAGACTCCATCCCTTCGAGGGCCTAGAGCTCGACCCCTTCGAGGACAGAAGACTCCATCACTTCGAGGCCTGAGAGCTCGATCCCTTTGAGGACAGAAGATTCCATCCCTTCGAGGGTTGAGATCTCGACCCCTTCGAGAAATAAAGACTACATCCCTTCGAGGAAAGAAGACTCCATCCCTTAGAGGGCCTAGAGCTCGACCCCTTCGAGGAAAGAAGACTACATCCATTTGAGGGCCTAGAGCTCGACCCCTTCGAGGACAGAAGACTCCATCCCTTCGAGGACAGAAGACTCTATCCTTTAGAGGAAAGAAGACTCCATCCCTTCGAGGGCCTAGAGTTCGACCCCTTCGAGGATAGAAGATTCCATCCCTTCGAGGGCTGAGATCTCAACCCGTTCGAGGACAGAAGACTCCATCTCTTTGAGGAATTAAGACTCCATCCCTTCGAGGGCTGAGAGCTTGACCCCTTCGAGGATAGAAGATTACATCCCTTCGAGGGCTGAGATCTCGACCCCTTCAAGGACAGAAGACTCCATCTCTTCGAGGACTGAGAGCTTGATCCCTTCGAGGACAGAAGATTCCATCCTTTCGAGGACTGAGAGCTCGACCCCTTCGAAGACAGAAACCTCCATCCCTTCGAGGAATGAAGACTCCATCCCTTCGAGGGCTGAGATCTCGACCCCTTCGAGGACAGAAGCATCCATCCATTCAAGGGCCTAGAGCTAGACCCCTTCGAGGACAGAAGACCCCATCCCTTCGAGGGCCGAGAACTCTACCCCTCGAATGGGTGCCCAAAACGACGTCGTTTTGGTCGACCACCTAGCAGCTCCTGTACCCGCACATGGAGGTGCCACAACTTTTGACAAATTGGGTGCACAAAAGGACAAAAGTGGTGCCCAAAACGACGTCATTTAGGGTGGCCACTTGAGAGCAGATAGAAGGCCACACGTTCGGCTTTGCTGGGAAATGATCACTATGCCCCTGACGACGGTTGACACAAGCGTGCCGTTTCCAAATATTCCTTTTGTATAGTAACCTGATGAGATGGCCTCGTGTGAGGCACCTTCTATAATTCTGACAATATTCTAGATCCATTGACCTATCTTTAATAATTTCATAGTAGGTATCTCTAATTATATTACAAGTGTTTATTGCTAATAATTTTCTAGGGGTTGTTTCGTCCAACTTATTTCCATCATTTTTCTGCAACCTGCAATTTGCAAAAAAAAATGCAAAAAATAAACCAAAAACTGCAACAAAAAACTGCATCAACATCAGCAAAAAATAGCAGAACATCAACGAAAAATTATAAAACATCAACTACAAAACTGCAGCAAAAATATATAAAAAATAAAATAAAACAACAAAAATATATATAAAAATTCAAATAACAATTAAAAAAAATTGAAAAAAAACCTCGACTACGACTAATTAAAAATCAACTGGAAATCATAAAAACATCAGCAAAGCTAAATTTTCATTTTTAAAAAAACTACAAACACCAACCTATATCACCCAAACAACGATTGAAGTACTAACAAACAACGATTGAAGCACCAATTTGTTTTCATAACACACACAAGTTATAAAATAAACACCTACAACCTACATTTGAAGCACTAACAAAAAAATGAAAAACGTCAACCTAAGGAAAAACACTACAAAAAATCAACCATACCATAAAAAAAACTATAAACATCAACTCCTAACAAGAAACAATTGAAGTACTTACAAGCAACGATTGAAACACTTACAAGCAGCTATTGAAACACTTACAAGTTGTACTCTAATCACCCATTTTTTTTTCATAACACACACAAGTTATAAAATAAGCACCTACAACCTACATTTGAAGCACTAACAAAAAATATAAAACGTCAACATAAGGGGAACAAACTACAAAAAATCAATCATATCATAAAAAAAGCTACAAACATCAACCCCCATCACCTAAAACTCATCTAGAAAATGAAAAACATCAACATGAGAGAAAAAAAAACTAAAAACATCAATAAAAAAAACTACGGTACCTCAAGAGTATTAATTACACACTCTGAAAATAAAAAAACATCAACGGTTTTTTGTTTATAAAAAACTACAAACATCAACTCCTAACACCTGAACCTCATCCGAAAAATGAAAAAACATCAACATAAGAAAAAAAGACACGACAAGCATCAACTCATATTACCAAAACCATAGCCGAAAAATGAAAAATATCAAAATGAGAAAATAAAAAAACTACAAATATCAATCCATATCACCCAAAAAAAACTATAGAACCTCAACTCATATCAATTAAATCTCACCCGAATAATGAAAAATATTAACATAAGAGAAAAAAAAAAGCTACAAACATCATAAAAAATTTACAGTACCTCAAGAATAAAAATTCTTTTAAAAAATCTAGTGGGATTTGTTCCTAGGCCTAGAGCAATAACCACTACACCAAGACTATTATTGAACATGCATTCAGTCAAATAATAGTAAACCTCAGCATGTACACCAAGAACATAAAGTCTTTAAAATAAAATGGTCATAGTGAGACTTGAACCCCTGACCTTCAGCTCAACAACATGAGTACTAACCACTAGACCAAACAATCATTCATGAATTAAGCTCAGTCAACAACTTATTATACCTCAGCAAGTATTTGAAAAATGTAAAAACAATCTCACCACTCCTCCTGAGAAGAAGCTCGGCCATCGCCACCGCCGACGTCCACCTCTGTCGCCAACGCGTGTCTACACGCATGAATTATCCTCTCTCTCCGGTGCGTGCATCTCAGCATCTTCTTCTTTAGCCTCGTTATTGTTGCCTCGTCGCAGTCACCTCGCCGGCTCGTCGTCGATTGCTGCTTTCCACCGTGACTTTCCTCCGTGCGACGTCGTTTCTGTGTGAAGCCGTCTCTACGCAACGGAGCGCAACTGCCGAAGGCTTCGCAGAGGCGACAATTGATGAATCTGAATTCACTAACGATTGGATCTAAATCTGAATTCATCAGAGGCTTCGCAGTGTGAATCTCTGGTTCTCCGATGAAAGAAGAACGCAATGGAAAACCGGTGAATATCGGTGAATTTCCAATGAACTTCCGGCGTAAATCCACCAAAAACCGTTGACGATGGCGGTTTTCAATTGGCGAGGGAAAAAAATGAAAAATAAAAATGAAAAATCTGATTTTTTTTGTGTGATATAAAGTATTTTGATAATTCCACAGTAGGTCCATTAATTTATCAGCATATTTTTTTTAAAAAAAACTCCACCCCTAATTTCAGGTATATATTAATTACATAATAGACTCTGACTAAAGTTTAGATTGCCTGACACAAAACTCTGCGCTATAAGATTGAATAATTATTAATTTTTTTAACCTCAATACATACTATAATAATGATTGTCCGATTTTATTTTTCTATCGGTTTGTCAACCAAAGGAAATTTGGTCTTGACCTTAATAAATTCAATACCCATGTAATAATTAAGTTCAAATCCGAACATATAAGAGTAAAGTGACTAAATAACTCTGGCTTTAGCCTGAAAGTGCTGATATAACCCTGTAAAATGAGAAAGTGTAAAAATAACCATAATTTTATGATTTATGTGGCAATATAACCCTGGGAGCCGTTAACTCCACTTGTCAACACCAGAATTGGCCAGATTTTTATGAGATCGCAATTTTACCCCTGCTTAAAAAAAGTGGTTAAATTAATATTACCCACCAATTTTCTCCTTCCTTTATCCTCCGCCGCCTGGCAAAAATTAATCCTCAACCGCTGCTCCATTTCTTATCCCCGTCGTTTCTTCTCCGCATTGCCTTCTCTACCACTGTTCTTCTCCAGGGTTTCTCAATCGACCTGTCTCCTGCCGCCGCCATTTTCCCCCACCTGCCTCCCATCACCATTCTCCCCCACCCGTTCTCCGTACCCATTTTTCTTCCCTATTTGCCATTCTTCTTCGTGGCGCCGCGCCATTCTTCTGCCTTTTCTCAAACGATCTAGGAGGCGTGGCCTTCTCCGTTGTGGCCTGCAACCCAGCCATGGCGGTACAGACAATGGAGATGCCGAAATCCAAGGCGGTAGAGATGCCAAAACCCTGGGCCGCGATGGAGCAAATCTGGAGGCCGCGGCTCTGGGCGGTGGAGCGGTGGAGTGGTGGAGCGGCGGCGGGAGAAAATCTGGTGGCTGGGCGGCAGTGGGGTGATGGCTAAGAGGCCGATGTGTATTTGAGGTGGTTGTGGTAGTGGCAGTGGTATTTGGCGGCGGGAGGTGGTGATGTGGTAGAAAAGGTAGTGGTGGAGGTAGTGGTGGAGGTGGTGGTTTGTGGTGGTTGAGGCAGCCAGAGGTGCGGCCTGTAGTTGTCGGAGGTCGTGGTTAGGGTGAGGGGCGATGGTGTTTGTTGTGGTTTGGGTGGCTGGAAGTGGTGGTTAGGGTGGGCGGCGGCGGCGGTTATAATGGCCAGAGAGAGTAACAGGTGGTGGTGGACGGAAAGGATGGCGGTGGCTGGCGGCGGGTGGTGATGACTAGTGGCAATCGAAGGGGTAAAATGGGAAAGGAATTTAAGCTGAAATGGCTGAGAGCATATTTGTCATTTTGGGTCCGGTTAACGGCCCAATTGATGAGTCAACGCCGGAATGTGTCTTGAAAGTTATATCTGCATAATTCATCATAAATTTAGGGTTTAACACTTTTTAATTTTACAAGGTTATATTGACACTTTCAGCATAAATGTATGGTTAGAAAAAATATTTAAGCCTATATTTAATAAGCAAGTAAGAAATAATAAATTTAGATGCTAAGTAAATATCTAGAATTTTATAATTAAACCTCGTAATATTAGAATTACAATTGAAATAAAAACGTTGACAATTAATTGGAATGTTATTTATATTTTATAATAAAACCATGTAATATCTAAATTACAATTGTCTACCCATTTCAAACTATAAAATATAAATATCATAATTAAAAATAATTAAAAAAACAATAGTAATGAATTTAAAAGAAAAAAATATTATTAATATAGGTAAAGTGGGGACCGTGGGGTGGGCGGTCAAACCCCACTCCACAAGTACATTCCCCAAGAACTAAAGGTAAAGTACATTTCCCAAGAACTAAAGGTAATGCAAATCAAACTAGCACTCCCTTTGTCACAGATTAAATTACACACTTATATTATAACATTATTCTAAGGTTTGACTGCATATTTGAATAGATATATGAGACATAATATTATCGTATGTGATATTGTTAAATTCATCATAACAAGTAGTTTCTAGAAAGTAACTTTTTATTTGTTGTTATTATATATAGCTAAAAATATATGAATGATCAAATATATTTTTTGAACGGAGGAATGGGGAGTAATGCATCAAAATACTTCCAAGCACACAAACATTGCATTAGCATTTTAAGTGTGACTTCGTGTCACCATGAGTTGCATCAAGCATGCAGTAAGTCCATTTAAACATGAGACCAATAATGGAGTCTCAATTAAGAGAGACACAAACAAACCTTCTTGCCATTTTCCTGGACTGTGCCCAAGAAAGAAGAGAAAAAGTTTTCCTTTCCCTATTGCTAAATAGCCCGTTAGGCTGAATTTATCGGCATCCCATCTGGTGTTGTTGAGGTGGACACAAATAAATAAGACAATAAAATTAACCCAAGTCCAGATCATTCATGCGCTCCCTTTCTTTGCCTCAACCGCAGTCTTTCCATGAAGTAGGCATGTCAAATGGATTAATTAGGTCAACCTATTATCTAAATTTAATTAATTTATTATTTAATAGATCTTTATCCAATTAACTCATTTATTAATGGGTCATAATGAGTTGGATCATAAATGAGTTGGGTCATTAAATGGATAACCCATTAGGTAACTCATGAGATAACTCATATGATCCAATGTGTTAAAATATATTATCCAATAAGTCATTATCCAACAAGTCATTATCCAACCAGTCATTATGTAACTAATCCAATGAGCTATCATTCAATATTTTCTTCTGATTTGGGTTATAAGTTATCATTATCCAATGGGATCGGGTATTAAATACTTATTAGTTTTTGGCATTGGGCGGGATGAAAATAATTATGTTAATGAAAAAATTTGATCTCATTGGGTCCCATATTATGTTAACTCAATGGGAACCTAACAAATACCCAATAAATATCCAAAATTACCCAATTAAATGCATGTGTAATATTTAACATAAATATTACTATATTTCACAAATTATAATTCACAAATTATTCAAGCTCAATCTCGTACAATATTCGAGTTCGTACAATATTCGAGCTCGTACAGTATTCGAACTCAACCTCGTACAGTATTCGAGTTCGTACAATATTCGAGTTTGATCTCGTACAGTATTCGAGTTCGTACAGTATTTGAGCTCAATCTCGTTCAGTATTCGAGTTTGTACAAAATTCGAGTTCAATCTCGTACAGTATTCGAGCTCAATCTCATACAGTATTCGAGTTCATACAGTATTCAAGTTCAATCTCGTACAGTATTAGAGTTTGTACAATATTTGAGCTCAATCTCGTATAATATTCAACTTCGTACAATATTCAAGCTCGTACAGTATTTGAGTTCGAGCTCGATCCTATTAGGGAAAAATTAAATCATTCGTAATCAAACTTGTAAAAATTTAGTTATCTTGTGATATGAAATTATCCACGGGTTATCCATTACCCAACCCAACTCAACCCACCCAAAATTATCCAACGGATAACCCATTATCCAACCCAACTAAAACCAATAACTACAATCCAATTGTATCCATTAACTCAATGAGTCATTATCCAATAAGTCTTATCCAATAAATAAAAATAGTATATGGATAACGGTTATCCAACGGGTGACCCGGTCCGTTTGACGAGCTTACATGAAAGGCGATGCCCTTGCCCTTAGGGCCCCATCATCCCGGCAGCACAGTCGATGGAGGGGTAAATCACATCTTTTCGAGGGTTAAGCACTAGTCCACGATCTACTAGTGCCCACAAGGAACCCCTTCAAAGGAGGAAATTCCCACACTGCGGCTGCCAGGAATTGAACCCCGGTTGTGGAGAATGAATGTTGGGTTGTTGAAATTGGAGTGACAAGTGTAATTCATGTATTTGCCGGCCTTATTTTATTTTAAAACTTGTTTATTACTTCATCCGTCCCAACTATTTTTGTGGAGAGAGAAATAACAAAAAGTTTTAAGAGTCTAATATTATATTTTTTCTTACCCATGTGCTTGTGGGGTATCTCCAATTTTATTTCCATGTCCATTTAATTTCATTATGACCTAGTGTATTTTTTGGGATTATAGTGGGTCAACCCAACATAAAGAATGAACAAAAACTAGCCAAAAGGAAAAATACAGTAAAGAGTGCAAAAATTATTGGGACATCCCAAAGAGGGAAGAGTGCAAAAATAACTATGACGAAGGGAGTAATTATCTCTTTAATTTGTAAACAATGCAGTTCTAATTTATTTATTTTTCTAAAGTAAATTTTAATTTTCATAATATTTTTTTCTAACTTATCATTTCTTTTTCCGATGTTCAATAGAAGTTTGAATTATTTTATTTATTTTTTTTCAAATATCACTTTTAAAAATCTATTGTAATGTTGTTTGTCTATAGTTAAGTTATACTTTTTAAAATATTATGCATAGATATATATTAGTTTATTATAATTAATTAATAATAAATACCATAATTAAATAAACATTATATCTTGTTCACAAAATGATAAAATAAGTTGAAAACTTGAGTTTGATTGAGTTGTGTTGGGTTGTTGATAAAGTGTAAAAAAAATGAAATTTGGTTGTGTAATTGATTGCTGATGTGGATGTAAGAGAAATAATTAAAAATGATAGAAGATAGGTTGGGTTGGGTTGTTGATAAAGATGGTTTTAAGCCACATTTGCTTTGTTCCTATTCAATTACAGTAAATCTCGGCCGTGTCTACTTCCAATTAATATGAGTGTTTTTATCGCCCTAACACGAATGAGATTAAAAGGTGGTTATTGCATGTTATATTATGCTTATTGATTTAAATGTGTTATTTGAAAATTTTAGATTTTTGCATAAAATTATTATGTTAATGTTGTGATTATTCTGGTTAATTATTTTTTTCATAATAATTAAGTACATGTGTACTTTATCGCACCGCACTTAATTATTGTAATATTATATGTGAATGATTGGCTTGTACTTTATCTTGCCGTGTCAAACTTAGTTGCGTGCTAGTTGATTACTTGTGTATGTTTATTGGGGTCCCCATCGCCAATGGTAGTTCGATCGAAATCGGCAGGGAACGGTATTGACCGGACCGTACGATTAGAACGACTACTCACAGAGTTTGGTATACTAGCATAACCATATGGTTTTCTTATACGAGCTCGTACCTGAACGTTTTGGGCGTGGTTGATGAGTATGGATTTCTGGGTCGTGATAGCCTTTGGGCACTATTGAAGGGTTTATGCCTTGATGTCAGTCACAGTGGCCATATAGGATTTTGAGTGCATCATGACATAACCCACCCGTATCCTTTTACTATATTCTAGGATTTATGTGATCACTAAATTTAACTTGGTAAATATTGGAAATGGAACCTCACTAATCCAAGGAGTTTACCCTAGTTTAAACAACACTAACAGGTGTATCGAAACCATTAAAGTGAAGTACAGTGACACCTTTACTTCTTTTGAGGAAGGATTCTGGCCGGACCTTTTAAAGTCTTTTGTTTTAGGTTTTGTTATAACAATGTAAAATGTTTGATGCAAAACTGATCCTGGTAGGATCTTTTAGAACCTTTTTCTACTTGTATAAATACTTTCATTGTAATAGTAAGTTAGGTTTTGAATTTCTAAAATCGCTTCCGTATAATCTGTATTCACTCGATACTGCATAAAAGTAATTCGGTCAGTTGGAATCTTGGTAACACACTTAGGTCCGACCCGATACTTGCGCTGAACAAATTGGTTAGAGTTATGGGGTGTTACACTTTTAGCATATGTGGATGCATGAAATGACAACTTAGGCATGAATTGCTGCCTTAAATATATATATATATATATATATATGTATATTTGTAATTATAGTGTATGAAAATTGTGTCTCCATTTCCTCCTAGTTTTGTTTTTGTTTTTGCGTCTTCATCCAACACAATGGTGAACGGGGTTTGTTTTGCAGTAGGTGGTGGAAAGGTTTGTAACGCAGTGGACTAAGGTAGAAACCCTGAATACCAATCAAGCTTCATCATCATGTATCATTGAGAGACTTATTAGTGGAAGCATGACTAGTTGAAAGCACTCTGAAGCCAAAAACGATTCTTTCATACGGCCATGTTAATCAAAGGACGGGATTTGACTTGGATTATTCTAGTTTTAGTTGTGGTAGAGGGACATTAATAGGAGGACGCGACCCTACCCAGACCTATTCTGACACGACTTTTAGTCCAAGCGAACGTCAAATGACTCCCTGAAATCAACTACAACCCAACAGAAATCCCAGTAAGCCCACTTCTACTTTGTCAAATATAGTTTCTTCTAAATCTCATACTTGTTTTAATCGAAAGGAACATGGTTATTTGCGGTCCAATTGCCCTCATGATCTAATCATGATTATAATGAAGGAATGAGAAGAAGTTGAATATGTTGATATGCTTGCACTTTATGAAAGTGAAGAAGAAGTAGATGAAGAGATCAAAATTGATGAATTCAATGAGTGAAATCCGAAAACACAAGGTAAATTCATGTCCTTGAATCTTCTCAATGTTCAAGTGGTCGAATCTAAGGTATATGCTCTAATATCTTCCATACTTATTTCCTTGTGATATATAAGAAATGATTATTGATTATAGAAGGAGGATCATGTGCTAATACCATTTCTAATCCCCTAGTAAAGTCTTAATCATTGTCTATTAATTGCCATCCATCTCCATATAAACTTATTTAGTTAAATAGTTGTTGGTGTATACCTAGCCCACAAACGAGAAGTTGTTGGCCTTTGGCCCAGCCCAAGATTCAGCCACAAACCAAGAAAGGTAGAGTCAAGTCTAAGAAGACTCAATCACAAATTGAGAAAGGAAGAATTATATCTGAGAAGAATCGGCCACAAGCCAAGAAAGACGGAGTCACGTCCAAGACTTAACCATGATCTGATGTTATAGCAACCACAATGTAATTAATGATCGAAAACCCTAGCAATGCAGAGCCATGATTGCAGTCGACTATAAATACAAGGAGAGCAAAAATAATTAAGGCAAGTGACACTAAACTGAGAAATACCAATTCTCTAAAGGAAAGAACTGACTTGATCGTCGGATCCCTTTCCCCGGAATCACTTCTGGGACCTTTCTTGCAGATTCACACTTACTAATGGGGATCATCAATCGTCTTGCTTAATTGAGAATACCACACCATTGGCGTCGACTGTGGGGATGAAGAAATATTTTTTTAAGTCCTTTATTCCCTTCAGGATAACCATGGGTTTCACCAGAAGTGAGAGAATCCATAATCATCATACACAAGAGCGAACGACTGGGCGTAACCAAGATATGCACCCCAGTTAAAATCAGGAATACGTTCCCAGTAAAGAAAGGGAACACAATAAAGAAGATACGGATGGCGACAAAGAAGAAGTCGAATCTCCCAACGTAAATCAAGAAAAGAAGAGGAGAGCTTTCACAAATTTCTTATAAGCGAAAAGAGAACATCTGTATAACCCATTTCTAGTCACTATAAATCCAAAATCCCCAAAAAGAAACAAAAAAGTAAGTCATAGGAATGAGAGCCTTAATTACAAAGAAGAGTTGAGGAATATAGTGAAAGAGGATATACAGACCGGTCACCATTAGCACTGCATCTTCGTGATTTTAAAATGACAAAAGAATTCAAACTACCGTAGCATGTAAAAATCTATGATGGGACAACATACCCCAAGGAATTCTTACATTCCAATCGCAACAGTATGTGATTTTGCACGAAATTGAACAAGTATGCAAAGATTTCCCCATTTTCTTATCGGGAGCAACAATTACATGGTATGACTACCTATCAAGTGGAAGTATTTAGACTTGTTTTTATGGCGCTTCTATCAGAAGCAAAATTTTGACAAAACGGTAATGGACTTAAAAAACATAGACCATCAAAGTGATGAAAGCCTCGCAGAATACCATAGTATGTTCGTGACCAAAAGTTTGCAAGTGCGAGATCTATCGTTCCAATCGTCACTAGGCACACTCGTGAGAGGTATTAGATTAGGAGAGTTTTACAAGGAACTCACTAAGAATATACCTGAGAATCCAAGAGAATCGGAGAAGATGATTGAAAAGCATGTGCGGACTAAAGAAGCAAACAATCGCAAAATAGAGCGCGAGCGAGGTGAAAAGGGGATAAGATGATTGAAAAGCATGTGTGGACTAAAGAAGCAGACAACCGCAAAATAGAGTGCGAGCGAGGTGAAAAGGGACAATGGAAGATCCATAGAGCGGTTATGTTCAAAAGGGAAAAGGGAATATCCCTTTCAAGGGAAAAGAACTCGGGGTGCAACTGACACCATTTCCAGAAACCCCTTTGAAGAAGTCACGAAAGGAAATTTGGCTAGTGGACAAGGAGTTGTTTTGCGAACCTATGCTAATGATAGCACCACCAGGCAAACGGTCTAGGGAATACTATTGCGCCTTTCGCAAGGACCATGACATGGCATCGAATACTGCAGAGACTTGAAAAGGAAAATAGAGGAGCATTTGCGAAATGGTTATTTGAGCCAATACATAAAGGAGAATGGAGGAAACAATTATAGCAAAGCCAACAAAGCTGGAAACTCCATGGCAAAAATCCAAGGCGCGGTGAATACACATATCAAGAATCAGAAAATGATAGCAGCGGTAGATTAAGAAGAGGACTTTGTGAAAGATTCCCCAAAGAAAGTAATACTATCGATTTTATAATTAATCGAAACTCTGTCTAACAACACCTGGAGAGCTAAGGCTAGATACTCCCCACCATAGGAACCAACTAACAAATGACTTCGTTGTTTTGAAACAATAATGTTTAGCGAGAAAGATGCATTTCCCAACACGTCTCCCCATAATAACCCGATGGTCATTATCCCTAAGATTAGAAATGACACCATTTATAGAGTATTTGTTGATGATGGGAGTGCAGTCAAAATTTTATTTCTTAATTGCTTCAACAAACTCAGATTCACGTGAACTGATTTGAAGAATTATACATCCCTTCTTGTAGGCTTTGTTGGATGAGCGGAGACACCTTTGGGTAGCATACAACTGTCAGTTACCATAGGTGAGAGTGACAAAAATTGCACTATCATGCGCAACTTTGTTGTCATTGATGCACAAATCCCATTCAACGCCATCAATGGTAGGCCCTGGATGAACACAACGAAAGCGATATGGTTCTCATATCACTTAGTAATAAATTTTCCCACTCCAACGGGGATCACAATGATATGAGGAAATAAGCAAACAACTAAGAAGTGTATGGTTATCGCAATGAGAGCAGGAAGAAATGTTGAACAAACATAAATGGTCAGCACAATCTTGAAGAAAGGCTTACTTAAGCAAGCGGAATCTCAAGTGGATCTCGGAGAGGAAACTAAAATTGTTATTCTGTACGAGGAGGACACTTCCAAGTGTGTCAAGATAGGAAAATATCTTCCAACAAAAGTAAAGGAAAAAGTGATGGAAATTCTGCGAAGTCACAAAGACACATTCATGTATAGTGTGTGGAACATGGGAGGAGTCAATCCGGACATAGCTACCAACTCTCTAAATATTTACGATTCGATCAAGCCGATTAAACAAAAGCAATGAAGCTTTGCTAGTGATAGACATAAAGGGATTGAAAATGAGGTTAAAGCGTTGCTCCATGCCGGTATTCTTAGGAAAGTAATTTATCCGAAGTGGTTAGCGAATCCAGTGATAGTAAAGAAAGAAGATGCAGGATGGAGAATGTGCATAGACTTTGCTGATCTAAACAAAGCGTGTCTAAAAGACTGTTATCCGCTACCTAAAATTGATCAGTTGGTGGAAGAAATATCAGGTTACGAAGTCCTAGCCTTCTTGGATGCGTACAAAGGATACCACCAGATACTGATGAACCCAGAATATGCGGAAAAGACACCTTTCATAACAAGATTTGGAGTGTTTTGCTAAGTGAAGATGCCATTTGGCCTAAAGAATGCTGATGCAACATATCAAAGAGTAGTCAACACTACATTTCGCAATCAAATAGGACAAAATGTTGAAGCATATGTTGACGACATGGTGATTAAAAGCAGAAAAGTGTGTTAGTTCACGCAGGACTTGAAAGAAACCCTTGATACACTAAGCGCAATTGACATGAAAGTCAACCCTAAGAAGTGCATAATTGGAGTGGGTGTAGTAAAGTTCTTGGGGTATAAAGTATCCTCCAAAGAAATTGAAGCTAATCCGGAAAAGATACAAGTAACAGTCGACCTGCCTCATCCGCGAACAATCAAAGAAGTGTAGGTGTTGATGGGATCCCTAACATCGCTTCGCAGGCTCATCTCCAAAGCTGTGGAAAAACATTTCCTACTGTTTGACATCCTTAAAAAAGCTAAGAAATTCAGATGGAATGAGGAACGTCAAAAGGCATACGAGTCGTTGAAAGAATAGCTCCAAGCGTTGCCAACGATGAAGTCACCAATACCAGGGGAGACTCTAAACCTGTACCTGGAAATTTCAAAACAAATCAGTAAGTTCGATCTTGGTACGTCAAAAAGAGCAAAGACAAGTGTCAGTATACTGCATTATTAAGATACTGTAAAGCGCTGAAATGACGTACTTGCAGATCGAAAGATTAACTGATATGAATCCCCTTGCAAAGAATCTGGATTGCGGAATTAAGATCTTTGACAAAATAAGGGAACTTGCAAACCCTTCAATGCCACACAAAATTCAAGGTCTAGCCATCGGGGTGCACTCAATTTTGACTCGCTCTCTAACTAGACCTCAGGATCAGATTACAAGGTTTATTTATACTTAACTATCCATCGGGGTTAAACAACAATGGAATAGCTCGCAAACAAAGAGTATAAACTCAAAAGGTTGTATTTTGATTGATAAAAGTGGTTGTGTAAAAATAATGTCGAAAATCACCCCTATTTATAGTACATAGGTATGGTCTTCAAAAAGTACAAATAAGAAACTGAAAAGGAATGACAGCTTTAAGAAGCTAAAACCATATTTAACTAGACAACCTAAAATAAATGACTATATTCTTCAAGATAAATCTTGAATGAATATTGTCTTATCTAATCTTACCAAATCTAATTCTAATCAAATCAAAACTGAATATTCTAACCCCTAAAATAAATGCATGAACGAAACATTAATTCTTCCATGGCCAGCATGGCTGAATTAATGTGCCCTATTCTAAAATAAAATAAATAATCACACTACAAACCCAGTGGGAAAAAGAGTATAGTGTTATCTTTTAAAGATCCTAATAAATAAAAATAAATAAAGAAACCTAATTCGTATCATTCCCTCTGAGGTCGAAAAGTTTCATCCTCGAAACGTGAACGATCTTAAAAAATAAATGAAGATAAATGTCTCACAACATCCTTGCAAAATTTTGCTAATAAACGGTAACTGGACACTGACTAGGAAGTGACTGGATGCTAATGTGACTCTTAACTCACGAGAAGATACAAGCAGGCGAGAAATTGGGAATAAATTGTGACAATTTGATCAACTCGCGAGAAAATGGTTGTATCGTGATAAAATGAATCAACTCACGAGATAGGGAGTAGCTCGCGATCGGAAGATATTAACCAAAGCTGAGCACATTCGTTACACACGCTTCAAGTGTCGAGCGCGTGCGTCCTCGTGCCTTTGTGTGAGTTTGCGTGGGAGATGCACTCGCTGGCTTTCTTCTTCGCTGCTCTATTTAGCACATTTCCGGGTAATATCGGAGGCGCCGGAATAATAGTCGCTGGAGGAACTATCAATTTGCAGAGCTAAAACCCTTCCCGGTGAACGAGACGATTAAAAAATTGAAGATGAATAAAAAATTGAAGATGAATAAAAAATTGAAGATGAATGGCTGCAAACGGCTGAAGCAGACGGCGAGCAAACGATGAATCTGGAGAACTGGAGCAGATCGGTATTGCAGCGGGCGAAGAACACTGACGTCGAGGATCATCAGCTGCGGAGAATGAGGCTTGGAGAAAATGGAGGCGACAGAGCTACTTTGAGAAGAACGACGGTTCTTTGACGGTGAAATTTCTGTCAAAGCAACGACAGTAATTTGAGCGGCGATTGGAGCCGAGTAGAACATAGGTCGGTCGGAGATGATCGGAGAGACGCAGAGCAGAGATGATCAGTGACGAGGATATCTGGAGGCAGTGCAGCAGCGGCTTCGTCGGAGATTAACGGAGCGGCGGCGGGTAGATTTCGGTGGCGGTGGATGTTTGGTGGTGGAAGTTACCTGATGAAGATTATTTTTTTTTCAAAAATAAATTCAAACAAAACTTGATATCCTGTTGAATTTTCGGCCCCCAAGGATTTTTCGCTTTGCTCTGATACTAACTCATATGAATCCCTTGCGAATAATCTGGATTATGGAATTAAGATCTTTTGCAAAATAAGGGAACTCGCAAACCCTTCAATGCTGCACGAAATTCAAGGAATAGCCCTCGGGGTACATTCAATTTTGACTCGCTCTCTAACTAGCCATCAGTATCAGATTACAAGGTTTATTGATACTTAACTAGTCATCAGGGTTAAGCAACAATGGAATAGCTCGCAAGCAAAGAGTGTGAACTCAAAAGTTTGTATTTTGATTGATAAAAGTGGTTGTGTAAAAATAATTTCGAATACCACCCATATTTATAGTACTTAGGTATGATCTTCAAAAAATACAAATAAAAAACTGATAAGGATTATGACAGCTTTAAGAAGCTAAAACCATATTTAACTAGACTATCTAAAATAAATGGCTATATTCTTCAAGATAAATCTTGAATGAATATTGCCTTATCTAATCTTACCAAATCTAATTCTAATCAAATCATAACTGAATATTCTAACCCCTAAATAAATGCATGTCCGAAACATTAATTTTTTCAAGGCCAACATGGCTGAATTAATGGGCCTTATTCTAAAATAAATTAAATGATCACACTATCTCATTAAAAAAACCCAGTGGGAAAAAGAGTATAGTGTTATCTTCTAAAAATTCTAGTATATAAAAATAAATAAAGAAACCTAATTCGTATCATTAACTCTAGCACTAGTGTACTCAGCAATGAGGCTGTGAAGCTACTTTCAAAGTCACAACATAGTTGTGTATACTGACTACCCAATCAAAAATATCTTGAGCAATCTGGAATCGTCTGATAGAATGACTACATGGGCTCTCGAATTTGGACATTATGAGATCCAGTTTGAGCCGCGAACTACAATCAAGGCGCAAGCTTTGGCAGATTTCATAGTAGATGTGACGAGCGCAGATACAAGAGGCAACTACACCAGAAAACCTTGGAATAGACAAAGGGAAATCAAAGTGGACAGACATCACATAGAAATTGTCCGTTGATGGAGTGTCCAGCAAAGAAGGTTGTGGTGCAGGATTGCTACTAGTAAATCCAGATGGAGGAGAACATAGATACTCACTTCGTTTTGACTTCTCACTCACAAACAACAAAGCTGAATACGAAGCACTGATACGTAGTTTGGACCTTACAATTAGGATGAAGGTCAAGAGCGTTAAGTGTTTTAGCAATTCACAGATAGTGGTCCAACAAGTTCATGGAGATTATGAGGTGCGGGAGGAGCAATTGATAAAGTATTTAAGGAAAATTTTCCATTGAATACTTTAACATTCAACATGTACTAAAGACTGAAAATACCAAGGCAGACGCCATAAGTAAGCTGTCAACGACTGGCTTCTATTCATTGCTAGGAGAGAACAATGTGAATGTAGAGATCATACCAGTCAGAAGTACGGCCACAACAACCGTGTCAACAGTCCAGACAGAAGAAACAAACTTGATGACGCCCTTAAGGGGCTACTGCAAAGCAGGAAGACTGCCAGAAGATAGAGTATGGGCTAGGAAGATAGAATTAAGGTCGCACAACTACGTTTATCTAGGAGAAATCTTAGATAAAAAATGTTTCCTATCGCCATGGATAAATTGTGTGGGAGTATCCTAAGCAAGCGAAATCATGAAAGAAGATCATGAGGGACTATGTGGGATGCATTAAGGATCTCGAATAATCGCTAATAAGGTAATTCGAGCAGGGTATTATTGGCCAACAATGTTTAACGATGCATACAACCTCGGGCTAAAGTGTAAAAGCTGCCAAATTAATGCGTCAGTGTCGCATAAGCCACAAGCTACTCTAACAGGGATATATAGAGCATGTCCATTGGACAAATGGGAATTGATTTAGTTAGACTTTTACCTAAAGGAGCTGGTAATATGAAGTTTCTAATCGTAGCAATTGACTACTTCATGAAGTGGTAGAAGCAAAACCATTGGGAAGAGTCACAGGGTCACAACAGAAACAACAAGAAAGTTTATTTGGCAAAACATAGTTTTTTGGTTGGGTGTTTCTCAAATTATCGTCACAGATAATGGTTACGCAATTCACAAGTGGAACCTTCACCGAGTGGTGCTCGAAGTTAGAGATTGTGCAGAAGTTCACCTCTGTAGCTCATTCCCAGTAAAATGGCCAAGTGGAGGTCACTAACAGAATGTTAGTCCAAGGAATTCAAAAACTATTGGAAGGAAAGCAAACCAGATGGGTAGATGAGATACACAACACATTATGGTCATACAGAACAACGGTGCAAACACCCACTGGAGAAACACCGTACAACCTAGTTTACAGTCATGGGGCAGTAATACTAGTGGAAATTGGGAACTCAAGCCGTAGAGTGTAAAAATACACCGAAGGCAGTAATCCCAAAATGATAAGATTGGAATTGGATGAACTTGAGGAGAAAAGGAAACATGCAACGATCACATAGGCAAAGTACAAGGAGAAGGTGGTAGAACATATAATGAGAATGTCAAGAAGACACAATTTTGAGTTGGCAATCTCGTGCTACGAAGAATGAGGCAAGTCTGGCAGAAGTTAAAGGAAAACTATGCCCAAAATGGGAAGGCCCGTACAAGTTAACAAAAGTGCACCGATCTAATATCTACAAGCTAGAAAGATTGGATGGAAGCAGCGTCCCAAACACTTGGCATGTGATCAACCTAAGGAAGTTCTATGTTTAGATTCTTAGTAGGCGTTAGGAAGAGCTTAGTTGTACACGAGCCATGATATGATCATTGGCGGCCTTTTTATCGATTGGCATCATTATTTAGTTTCAAGTGCAATATCATAGTGACTGTACATAATCAATATCAGAAAACATCTTTCGGGGCAACTAACCCATACTATTTTTCACTTGCATTTTATGCAAAGTTCACAATAACACTAGCAAAAAAGGGTAAACCATAACACATCGCAAAGAAAACAAAATATCACATCTTGCAACCACGAACCAGTACATTTGTACAGTTGCAACATGGAAAACTACAAATCTTGTCAAAGTACAAATAACAAAGTCAAAGAAGTGACAAAAGCAAGCAATAGATATTGCGGCTTTGTACAATATAGGTTTACAACCTTAATCTTGCAAGCTATAGATCTTGCAAAAAGGTGCATGTGCCTAAAAAAACGACGACAAAATCAAGAAATAGATCTTGCGGCTTTGTAAAATATAGGTTTACAACCTCAATCTCGCAAGCTATAGATCTTGTAAAAAGAAATGCAAATGCACGTATGCCAATGAATACAGCGACAAAAGCAAGCAATAGATTCCGCGGCTTTGCACAGCATGGACTTAAAACTTCAGATTCGTAAGCTATAAATATTTCAAAAAGAAACACAAAGGCATACGTGCCTATGAAAACAGCAACAAAAGCAAGCAATAGATAGTGAGGCTTCGCACAATATAAGTTTACAACCTCAATTTTGCAAGCTATAGATCTTGGAAAAACAAATGTACACGCATTGAAGATATAAATGTGACATTTTATTGAATATAAAAAGGTAGAAAAAATAGAAGTACAAAGATAGTACTCAAAATTTTTGGAGAAGTAAATTATTATATCGAAGAAAAGCAAGTTATCTACGCCTTGGTGCACGAGATGGCCCAGCAGAAGATGAACTACTAGAGCGCCGGGATTACTTAGCTTGATATCCCTCCTCTGATAAAATATGACCATAGCGCCACTTCATATATAAGTAAGCATGGTGGCAGGTTCGAATACTTTGTTGTATACGATCAAGATGCTTTGCATAGTATGCTTTAAAGTCAATTATAGAACTAAACTCTTCGCGATCTAGTTGAACACTCATGACGTCCACGATGTCTTGATAACTTTTATTCACATCCTCCAGGTTACGTATCTCCTCTTGTAGCTAACGAATATGTGACCTAACATACTCAGGTAAATTAACCCCCTGACCAACAATATTCATAGTTAAATCCCCACGACTAGTGGAACCACAAGGCTACGAGGAAAGAGCCTTGAGTTTATCTTTATAATCAACACAAGATTGTTCAAGCTGATGTACACATGAGTTAAGGCGTTCACACTCAGCACGAAGCTGATCATTATCACTATGCAAATGGGTATTCACACCCTGCAGAACATTCAGAAAGATGATTGCATTCATCCTGCTTCTTCTTCAGACGATCCAATAATTGGTCAATACGAGAACACTGCTTATCTATGATTACAGTTTTCCGATGAGCCTTGTGTTCTTTATTTGCGGAAAAAAATATTCGCTTCCTCTTGTTGACCAATCATTTTAACTAAGCTTAGCTGCTGCCACTGGATAAGATCATTCTATTTGGCGCAAAATCTTTTCAACTCATGAATATAGTCCCGTGACTCATTTATGGTCTTCTTCCATCCAAGCTCCGGATCATTGACACTAAGAGGCATATATTTGAGAAACACTGCTAACGACATTGCCAACTCTTAAATACGACTGGGAAGGTTGAGTGAATATATATAGATACCAACAGATTCTAGATCAACTAAGCTGTGAATGATATCTTTGTCAAGGGATTCAAATTGTAACCGTCAGGTATAAACTTAATATAAGGTAAATTCATAGGAGGAGATGGAGATGATAAAGAAGTAGAGAGTTTCCATCTAAGACATAATGTAATAGATTCCAAATAATAACTCCCAACATTTGAAAAACAATCACCGGAAATCAGCTCAAGATATTCCTTGGATAGGTTACTAGTAGCCTCAACCTGCCTAAGAGGGCAGCAAGAATTAGAGATACAAACTCAGGATAATGCTAAAAGCGAACACTAGATCCCAACGAGTCAAGAAATTTTAAAAACTTATGGTCAATCAAAATATCAAAACTCTGCATATGAATAAATACGAGGAAAAAGTAGGAAGTTAGAGTTCATATACCTAACTCAAATCCAAAGAAGTACATATAATATAGACATACACCAAAATACCATTATACATTACAGATAAAAATTCAAATGTTCCTAAATTAAGCTATAACTCTAAAATTAACTAGCATTAGAAGGAGTAGCGGACATGTCCTGGGTAATAAGAGCAGAACCCTCATTGTTCGCATTCTGAGAAGGAACCTCCATGCTTTCATTGACCTCTAGGTTAGTATAGGGATTAGGATCAGGAGAAGCAAATGGAAGGCTGTTAAGATAACCAAATTGACACTTTTGCAGCTCAGAAATAGAAGGCATAAGAATTCCCACTATCATAAATGTTTTTGATAAATTCAGCATTAAGGCAGTCTTCTGCTGCTTCAGTACCCCCTCGCACTTAGTCAATGATGAGGGCAATCCCTTCACTTTCAGGGAAAAATTCACTTTTTGCGGATCCACCAAAGCCTCGCACCAACCAACATTGCAAGCATAACTGGAAACATCTTCAAAAACGGTTGAGGAAGGACTTCATTTTGAAAATCTAATCAGCAAGAACTTGGGGATAACTGGGCAAAGCAGGACCCTACTCTGTATCTCCTCTAAATTAGAGCAGAGCCTATTGGCTTCTTTTTTTTCAACAACTTAGGCACGCTTCTCAGCAGGTTTTAGTGAAATATTCATAGCCTTACGCTCCTTATAATTAGCATTATACTCCTCCAGTAGTGAACTATCCTCCTTAGTAAATTTAGCATCTCGCTCACCAAAAAGATGGAGACTTTCACCAATCTTATAACATTTCTAGAAAAAGACACAAACCAATATAACAATTAGACAACACCATAAAAATATAACAAAATAAGATAACCCCCATTTTAAAGCTACAGCAAACATACCACGACCATCGATTCGTGAAGAGAGAGTTTAGAGAGAGTGGCATGAAGAGTCCCTTCCATCAACAGATTACTACTTCGCATCGGAGGCTTTGAACAAGACTGGCTTGTGTGGCCTTTTTTTTCAGGGCCCCCCAAGGTAATCGACAAACCACCACCCCGTTTCTTTCTCCTTCTTTCTTTAGCAACAACATCAGTGTTATCTACAGATACCTCCTGCCCTTCTGGTACCTTACCTTATATGGGTGTTAACTGAGGAGTGGCCTGGGTGAGATTCTCCTGAGAGACATCACCATCAATAGTACCATGTGGTTAGATAGGCAAGGTTTCCATCTCTTCATCTCCATCATGAGAAATAAATGACCTGTCAACAGGACGCCTGACTAGATCCATATCTGTAATTCAACATACAACATAAGTCATGCGAACACGCAAACATAACTGAGAAATAAGAAAAATAAGTAATAAAAATAATGGATATGACATAGTGAAACCATAAGATAACAGCAAAAAAATACTTTTGCTCTCAGATTCAGCATGGCAAAAAAACACCTTTGTTCAGGTTGGGAACAGTTTAAAACTTTGGCTTTTGATGAAACTATTCCATGGTTATGTTTGGGTGATTTTAATGAAGTTCTCTCTCAAGAGAAATTCCAAGGCAGTGGATTACGTGTGGATTGGTACCTTTCTTGTATTCGAGAGGCTCTTAATCATTATGGTCTTTTTGATATGGGTTGTTCTGGACGTGTTTACACTTGGCATAGGTTAATCCGGGATCCTAATACTCAACGAAAGAGGTTGGATAGAGCTACTTGTAAATAATGGCTATTGGATTGTTTTCCTAGGTACGTAGTCAGTTTCATCCATTCCTATTATCCTCTCTGATCGTATGAGCATTCCGGTCTAACTTCAGCGCAGGGTTTCTAACTCTCATCATTTTTTACAGCGAAAAAGGTTTCTCTTTGAGGCTCATGGGATTAAGTCCTCTGATTGTGCCAAATTGGTTGAAGAGAGTTGGACAACTTGTGGTGTAGACTTTATTGAAAATTTGAAAATTTGCTCTATGGGTTTGTTAAACTAGTATCGGCATGCATTCCCATTTATTCCTCGCCATTTAGAAGAATTTAAAAGAGCCATAACACGGCTGGAGGAAGGTGTAATAACAAGTGATATCCATCAACAACTTATCTCATTACGTCACGAATTTGAAAAGCTTCAGGATGCCAAAAACATCAAGTGGCTTCAATGTGCTAAACATCATTAGTACAAAGAGGGTGACATAAGCACCTTTGTTTTCATCTCTTTGCTTCTCATCGGTAGCGAACAAATCCTGTTACCAGTCTTCGTGATGCTGGTGATATTTTACAAACAGATGAGTTTGCTATGCAGAAGAAAATTTTGGATTATTTTGGTGGTTTGTTCTCATATTCGGATCCCCCTTCTAATCTGATGTCGCAAATTCTTAGCCAGATTTGTAGAATTTCTTTTAAGGATAGTAATCAACTTATTCGGCCATATTCTGAGGCAAAAATTTCTCGTACGGTTAAACAGATGCACCCATTTAAGTCACCAGGTCCGAATGGTATGAGTCATTGTCTTATCAGAAGTTTTGGAGAATTATTAAGCTTGATGTTACTAATTTTTCCCTTCAATTCCTTAATTCTGGTACTCTTGAACCCTTTACGAATTTTACACATGCTGTCCTCATACCGAAAGTTACCCACCCTGATGTGCTCACACAGTTCCGTCCGATTAGTCTTTGCAATGTAATTTACAGGATTGTTTCAAAATTTGTGGCTAACATACTCCGTTTGATCATTCCTAATATTATTTCGGACTCTCAATGTGCTTTTGTTCCTAGTCATTTAATTACAGATAAAGTTTTCATAGAGCATGAATTTCATCGCACTATCATAGGGAGGAAAACATGATTGAAGGGCTATATGAGCGTGAAACTGGATATGAGTAAAGCTTTTTATCGAATTGAATGGAAGTTTGCTTTACTTACTTTATCACAGCTGGGTTTTCCATCTCAGTTTGTGGACATTATTGATCGTTACATCTCTACATTCTCTTTTTCTTTCATTTTAAATAGTGGTGAATTAGGTAATTTAAAGCCACAACGAGGCCTTCGACAAGGCAATCCTTTATCGCCTTATCTTTTCATCATTTGCTTATATGTTTTTTTGATCATTTTTACTGATTTATTCAAGGCTGGTAAGATATATGGCTTAGGCGCTTCAAAGCATGGACCAAGGATTTCCCTTTTCTTTTACTGATGACACTTTGCTTTTTGGTGAGGCTACCATGGAAGAAGCTTCCCATTTACAATGGACAATTTCCTTATTTGAAAGTATTTCTGGTTAGAGGGTAAGTTACAATAAGTCTAGGGTGCTTTTTAGTTCCAACACTTCTACGGAATCGAGGAGGCAGATTTGTGACACTCTCAAAATTCTTGATGTTGTATCTCAAGGGAAATATTTGGGATTACCATCTAAAATTGATCGAAGCAAAAAGAAGGTTTTTCAAGGAATTATTGATCGTATTTGGAAGAAGATTCATGGTTGTAAGGAGAAGCTTTTATCAAAGGCGGGCAAGGAGATTTTGATCAAATCGGTTCTTCAAGCGATTGCCTCACATATACCGTGATCTTTCATTGCACTATGCTATTGCAGCCTCCATCTCAAGGCCCTCGAGTTTATGTTGATGCCTCTTTTACATTGGAAATGCAAAAAGGACATTGTTGAAGGAAGTGGTAGTTGTCATTATATTAGTAGAGCCATCAAAAAGGCTTCCCATGGGATGTGGGAGATCACCAAATGGGCCAGTAGTCATGGTTGTGCAGGTGCTGGTCGATCGAGTGGTAACACTAACCTGACATCGTTGATGATCGCCCGTTCCATTCGCCACCAGATTGACACGAACCCTTCTTACACGGTGAAGGATATCCAAGCGCATGTGAAGACAGAGTTAAATGTGACCCTTTCCTACAATAAGGCTTGGCTATACAAGGCCACAATGCTAGTGGCGGTGATGCATGTCGCAAACGATTGCATACTCCCCATTGCTTATGCAATAGTTGATGTTGAGACTAATGAGAGTTGGAATTGGTTCATGCAAAAACTGCGACTACACGTGGTAGGTGGTGATAGTAAGCCAATCTGTATTATATCTAATTGTCATGATGGGATTTTGAATGCAATGAGACATATGGATGAGTGGATGGAGCCAGCAAGATACCACCGATTTTTCTTGAGGCATTTTTAGTCCAACTTCCTTAGTGATGAGCATGGGAAGTTCAAGAATGCACATCTGAATACTCTGCATTGGCAGCTTGGTCGTGCCATGCAAGAGAGTAATTGGAGGGAGCACAAGAAGGAGTTGGAGAGACAACATGATAGCACTAAGTGGTGCCTTGCCTTTGATGAGGGTGATCATCATTGGGGAATTCTTACAACTCTTTTGTCCGAGATTTACAACAACTGTTTAAAGCGTGCACGATATCTCCCGATAACAACGTGTGTTAAAGCCACTTTTGAACAAACAGTTGAAATGTTTGCATGAAGGCTAATGGAACCACACATTGGAGGTACTTTCATGATTCATTACAGTTCATTATGTGTTCGCTGACTAGTTTATGTATTCTAAATTGATGTAGAATTGTGTAGGTCCGAGTTCTCTAGCAGGATATGGAAAAAGTTTTGGAAGCATGACACTTGGGAATAGGGATATACTATCACCATGTATGGCCAAGCATCGCAGACTTATAAGGTTGTGACAAGGACCAATGATGGCAGCATTGGTGAGAGCCAATACACTGTGAAATACCGGAGGGAGGAGTGTAGCTGTCGCGAATGTCAAATTTTCCATTTCCCTTGTTCCCGTGCATTGGTTGTTTGTAGGTATAGGTGTGACGATCCATCTACTCTATGTGACAGGTTATATCACATGACTACCTATGTGCAACAATATAGTGAGGGTTTCGTGTCTGTACGAGATCCATCACTATGGCAACATGCCAGTCGGAGGTTGATTCTCGATATTAAAAAGTTTTGTAATAGGAGGCGTGGTCAGTTTGCAGAGAGAATGATAAGGAATCAAATGGATGAGAGAGTGTCGGGTGAATGTACAGGTGTTCGTAGGCGAGGGTGTGCTTAGGTAGACTAATACGTATAACATCATATTATGATAAATTCTTGTTCATTTTGAAATGTAATTCGCTGTGTTGATTTGTATAATGTGTATTTGTTTAAACTTAAGCTAATGTACGATTTGTTTTGAATAATTATCACATGTAATAGTATTCTTTTTTGTGGAAATATGGATTGATTCATTTTGCCCTGTGATTTTGATTTTCACCAGGGATACGTCATGTATTGTCCAAGACCCATTGATGAGGATTTGCTTTACCTTCACCGGGAGCATCGTGCACATGCTCTGTACAACAGAAATTTGGAGGATGGGGCACTATATGTGAGGCGGTGCGATGGGGCTTATTGGATTGGTAGGATCCCAGATCGAGTGATGCGCTATGTGCTTGAAGCTAGATTCCAGGGTCTGTTGGATTCCGCACCAATTCACATCTACCATTCCCTCATCACTGCCTTGGTTGAGCATTGGAGACCAGAGACGCACACATTTTACCTGCCGATGGGGGAGGCTACCGTGACTCTACAGGATGTGGGCATCCTATGGGGTCTACCAATCAATGACATGTCAATCACTGGTGTCGACACTAGCATGCGCACAGATGACTGGCAGCGATTGTACATGGACTACCTGGGGGCTACAGCAAACACGAGTGCTATCAAGGGGGTCGCATAAGGGCCAGCTGGTTGAGAAACTTGTTGCGCAGTCTGTTGCCTTTGATGCTACTAAGGTAGATTGTCAACAGCGGTTTTCATTCTATTCTACTTCTGGTCGGTGGAATGCTCATGTCAGACACATCCGGGCACCTGATCCCTCTGCTCTATTTATCGGTACAGATGGACCTAGATGGAGCACATCAGTATAGTTGGAGAGTGCCATTTTGGCACACTTGTATAGGTTCTTTTGTGACGCTGCAATCCCACAAGTCAAATCCATATCTGGGCCACTGGTCTTACTACAGGTAACATTGTTGGTTAAACTTTTCAGTTGTACATACTTTCCATAATTAACTCTTATATTATATTATATTATATTATATTATATTTATTATCAGTTGTGGGCATGAGAGCGAATACCAACCATCCGTCCTGCTGGACGACTTCCAGTGACTGTCACGATGAGTGCTCTTGGGTCCAGGATCGTATTCAATTAGTAAGGAAACAATTTTTAAACCTTTGAAATTACTAGGAATGGCTAATAATATTTGTTATGTTCCTCACAGGTGGAGAGCCCAGTACGATTTATCACAATCCCATGCATGTACTGAAAGTGTACCACGATCAGCTGCCATTTCTCCATGACAATCAGGTATATTGTAATTCGGTTTCCTTTTTTTGAACTAATGGAAAAAGGGTTTTTCTCTCCTAACCACAACACTTGTATGTTATGTCAGTTTATTTGGCAGCCATACACTGAGGATGTCGTGCAACAACTCCCACAGTACTGTACAGCTGGTAGCAACAACTGGTTACTGTGTGTTGACCTCATTTGCTAGCACGTCATGGAGTACCATCATGTTCATTGTGTTCTCAGGTAGTTTGGCCTTATCCAACCAATACCTACCCAGTTGATCACTAGGGATGAACATAAACTACTTCATACTAGAGACCGTCAAGGGAGATCAGACATGGATTGGCGTGTTGAAATGAGAAGATATCTCGACGCTTGGGAACATCGAGCAGAGCAACAAGTTAATGCACTTGGGTTAGCGGATCCATACACACCCGATCGAGAATACATGTAGTCGTATTTTCTAAGGACAATGGCCCTAATTGATCAGCCATGATGGCCCCAAATAATTATGGAGGGTTTTCATGGAGACGGGGCTACTATGGAGTATGTGGTATTTCCTAAATTTCTAATAGTATTAACAAATAATACTTTAAATTCACTCAATATTAAATATCTAGCCTATTTATCTCATTTATGTAGTTGCAGAAAATGTCCGGGATGCACCTCATGTTTGATATTAATTTGGACGAATGTCCTCCATGTCTCGCTGACTTTATCGGGGGTACATGGTGTTGCCACACGTACTCTACAATATGCACATGAGCCATCTAGACTGTTGTTTTATCAGCCATATGTGCATTGTGAGGAACCCCCCTGGTGTGAGATATAATGACATCAGAAGCCACCGTCCAGCTCTACCTGGTTAACAGGGCGGTCGGCGACTGCGTGCTCGGGGCCCTACAGACCACATTGCTTCATCTGAGTTCAATGATCCCCGGACCATCACATAGTGGACCCTCACACTATGACACTACTACAGCTGATTTCACTGCATATCTTACTCCCACTGCTAGTCATGCGTACATGTCGCATACTGCTCCATTAGATACAGGTAGTGTTCCATATGTCCAGTATGATTTGAATGAGGACGGAGGAGACGATATAGAGGAGGATTTTACAGAGGGAGCTCTGCATGACGACGTACATGTTTCTACTCAGATGGGTGTTCCATGGCGCACATCTCGCACCATACGTCCTATCCCATGTGGAACGAGTGGAAAGCTTTGCAAAGGGCGTCATTAGCAAATTACATGTTGTTGAGCATTAATTTATTACGTTTGTAGCTATACGTTTGACACCTTTTCTTCGAATATTGTACATTTTTTGTTTATTTATATTAGTCCACATGTCCAGTATGATTTTGCAAATTACGTTTCAAATATCGTAGTAACAATCAGAATTTTTAAATGTTTCATTCCTACTCTATATTCAAGATTATTTAAATAATTACAATACCCACGATCAAATTTTTCCATTATCTTCAGTCATGTAAGTGGGATGTTCATATTTTATTATCATAAATTTCAAAGCGGACATCCAAATTCTTCCGATGCATTTACCATTACCGAAATTTTTTTAAAATATTTAAAAAATCACATGTCTACTGATGCGCTATTTTCACCGTACACGAAAATATAATAAATAATAATTGAAAAATCAAATAGAAGATTGATTAAAAAAATCAAGAAAAAGCTGGATTAATAATAAATTATTTGTAAAAAATAATTATTTCAAATGAGGACGCATTCATTGAATGCGTCTTCTCTAAAGCAGGTAAACATTTTAAACATAAAATGGAGAGGAATGCGTCCTCATCACCGGCGGTAACAAAACAGGTTAGGATATATTGAAGATGCATTCAGCGAATGCGTCCTCTACAAAGCGGCACAAAAAAATTGCATACAGCAAATGCATCCTCAAAATTGGTAGGAAAAAAATGTAGAAAATGGAGAGAATGTGATGGCGCGATAGGGTTAGGTCTTGTATTCATGGAAGCATGGGATCGACGCGCCAAGAAATGATTAGTGTCGATGATTCTGCGGATTTTGGTTTGCATTATTTTTGGATGATTGCATGGAAAGGATTACGGCTTGCATGGTGTGCATGGGTTGCATGATCGCATATATTTGTTGAATATGGATTGCATGGTTTGCATGGAAGGTTCATGCAATACATGGAAATTCTATTTTTGAGAGGGGATTTGATTTTCTTTGTTTTGGGTTGATTGAAGATTTTGGCGTCAGCATATATTTGCTGAAATTGCTTTCTTTATTTCCATTATTTACTTCCATTTTAGTGAGTTGTTTGTTTCTAGTTTTAAACTCTTTCCATTCTTTTTTCATTTGTTCGACCACTATAAGGTTGGAGCATCGATGTATTTGAGGGTGGTGATTAATGAAATAAAGTTGACGATATTGTCGTATCCTTTTGCGTTTCTTTCTTTCCGATAATCTTTCGCTACATCAGTTGGTATCAGAGCACCAGTCTGATCCCCTCATGGAACGTAGAAATCGACGTGGAGGAGCTCTGGAGGCTGATTTGGATGAAGTCTATCGACGTGAAAAACTCGCCGGCATCCATCAGCGGTTGGATACACTCACCGAGACGATGGAGAAGCTTTTCCAACAGCGTCCAGCAACCCCCGCTGGTCATAGTGAGTATGGAAATAACAACGGCGACAACCCATTTGCGACGTTCAATGATGCTCCAGGCCGACCAAGGCCAAATGCGGATCGATTCGAGGACAACACATGCTGGGAGTCAGCGTTCCGTATGGAAATTCCCGAATTTCATGGCAACATGAATGCGGAGGAGTTTTTAGATTGGATCGTGGCTGTGGAAGAAGTGCTGGAATTCAAAGCAGTTTTCGACACTCGCCGCGCACCCCTTATCACCACCAGGTTCCGGGGTCAAGCCCTTGCTTGGTGGACACGGACAAAGAGTCGACGTGCTCGACTGGGGAAAGCAAAAATTGCATCATGGGACAAATTGAAGAAGCATATGAAGATGACCTTCCTCCCCTACAACTACAGCCGTACACTATACCAGAGTTTACAAAATCTCTGGCAAGGTACAAATCTTCGATTATTCTACCAAATTTTTCATGCTTCTTGCTCGGAATGACATAGGCAAAATCGAAGAACAAACGGTTTCTCGCTACATCGGAGGATTGCGCGTTGCGATCCAAGATGTCTTGAATATGTTTGATCCACTCACGGTCGCCAAAGCCCACCAACGGGCCCTTGCCATTGAACGCCAACAATCACGGCGTCCGTTTAATTTGCCCACACCATTGAACTACGGCGCAAACCCTGCTGCACATCCACCCTTGCCCAGCGCTCCAACGACAACACCACCTAACACTGTGGGTGGAATCCGATGTCTTGGTTGTGGTGAATCGGGACACCGTCGCAATGCTTGTCCAAAAAATAACCGACCTGGGTTACTCACTGATGATGCACAGGAAATATTTGGCGAACTGATTTATGACGGCGATGTTGAGCCTAATGACAATGTCGAGGAAGTTGTGGGAGATGTGGGTCACACTCTAGTGGCCCGGCGGAGCTTCCTCTCTCCCCCGAGTCACGATGATGGTTGGCTCCGAAATAATATTTTCCAATCATGATGCACCATTGGAGACAAGATGTGCCATTTTGTCATCGATTCTGGGAGTTGTGAAAATGTCGTAGCCGAGGAAGTGGTCGCTAAATTGGGACTCACTCCAGAGAAGCACCCAAATCCTTATAAGCTCGCTTGGCTCCAAACCGGTACCGACGTCACCGTCTCACAACAGGTCTTGGTGAGTTTTTCAATTGGAACTACGTACAAGGATACGATCATGTGTGATATAGTTTCAATGGATGCTTGTCATTTGTTGCTTGGTAGGCCGTGGCAATTCGATCGGCATGCGTTACACGATGGTCTCACCAACACCTATAGCTTTCTCTTTGGTGAAAAGAAAATTGTGCTACTGCCGTCCAATCCCTCAACAATCTTGAGTCACCGACCCGCTACCACACTACTCTCTCGGGCTGAATTTGAGGAAGAAATGACACATACTGGCATTGTTTACATCCTCCTCGGCAAACCAACTTCAGACATGTCCTTGGTTCCGGACGTGGTCCGACCACTCCTTGAGGAATTTTTGCGATGTCTTCCCTTCCGAGCTTCCAGACACGCTCCCGCCACTTCGGGACATACAACATCGGATTGATCTTATCCGAAGGGGTTTTGCCAAACTGAGCCCACTATCGAATGAGCCCGGTTGAACATGAAGAATTGTTGCGCCAAGTCGAGGAACTCCTTCGCCGAGACCACATCCGTGAGAGCCTCAGCCCGTGTGCAGTTCCCGCACTGCTCACCCCGAAGAAAGATGGCACTTGGTGTATGTGCGTGGATAGCCGAGCCATCAATAGGATCACGGTCCGCTACCGCTTTCATATTCCACGGCTCGATGATCTCCTTGACCAATTAAGTGGAGCTCGCATTTTTAGCAAGTTGGATTTGAAAAGCGCGTACCACCAAATTCGTATTCGACCCGGCGACGAGTGGAAGACAGCTTTCAAGACTCGCGAGGGCCTCTACGAGTGGCTTGTTATGCCGTTTGGACTCTCCAATGCTCCAAGCACCTTCATGCGCGTTATGAATCAAGCACTCCGCCCATTTATCTGTAAATTCGCTGTCGTTTACTTTGATGATGTTTTGATTTATAGTGCTAACCCAGAGGATCACATGCAACACCTCCGGGAGGTTCTTACCATTTTTTGTAGCCATGTCTTTTATGCCGCCTCGACAAAGTGTGTTTTTCTCACCGACCGAGTCAAGTTCCTTGGTTATGTCGTCTCTACTAACGGGCTTAGTGTCGCAGAGTCTAAGGTCCAAGCCATGGCATCTTGGCCAACCCCACGCACAGTAAGCGACGTGCGGAGCTTCCATGGTCTTGCCTCGTTCTACCGCCATTTTATTCCACACTTTAGCTCGATTATGGTGCCGATCATTGAGTGCATTAAATCCAGCCATTTCCATTGGTCTTCTCATGCCGCAGATGCTTTTGAATTGATCAAGTCCAAACTCACTTCAGCACCGATTCTGGTGCTTCC
Organism: Rubia yunnanensis; assembly: GCA_037428765.1. NCBI lineage: Eukaryota > Viridiplantae > Streptophyta > Magnoliopsida > Gentianales > Rubiaceae > Rubia > Rubia yunnanensis. The sequence goes on from CM075067.1 coordinate 75,049,972, forward strand.
AGATTTCACACAACCGTTCCTTCTCCACTGTGACGCTTCCAAAGTCGGCATTGGCACCATTCTTAGCCAAGGGCATCGACCAGTTGCTTATTTTAGCGAGAAACTCAGCAGGCCAAAATCTCGCTACAACACTTATGACGTGGAGTTCTACGCAATTGTTCGGGCAATGCATCATTGGCGTCACTACCTTTTCCATAAGGAATTTGTGCTCTTCAGTGATCACGATGCGCTCAAACACCTCGGGACTCAAGACAAGGTATCTTCTCAGCATGCTTCTTGGGTCGCATTTTTGCAACAATTTACGTTTTCCATTAAGCACAAGGCTGGGGTTCTTAACCACGTGGCCGATGCCTTGAGTCGGCGACATGCTCTTCTCACTGAGCTCCGAGTCGAAACTCCGAGTTTTGATTTGTTGGCCGAGCACTATACTACAGACCCTTTCTTCGCTGGGATCATTGAACGCCTCCAAGCGGGCGAAAAATTGGATTTCTCTTGGTCAGAGGGTTTTTTATTTTTTTGCGGCAAACTATGCGTTCTGGAGGGGAGCTTGCGACTCAAAATCATTCGGGATCTTCACAATGAGAGGCATGTTGGGCGTGACCGCACTGTCCATCTCGTGGCGTCTTCATATTTTTGGCCCTCCATGAGAAAGGAAGTAGCCCATTTTGTGGATAAGTGCCGTATTTGTCACACTGCCAAAGACAAAGCCTCAAACGCTGGGATGTATATGCCCTTGCCGATTCTGACGCAACCTTGGGTTGATATTAGCATGGATTTTGTCCTCGACCTTCCTCGCACGGTGCGGGGTAATGATTCTATTTTTGTCGTTGTGGATCGATTCTCCAAAATGGCTCACTTTATCCCTTGTAAGAAGACTTCCGATACTGTCCATGTCGCGGGATTATTTTTCTGCGAGGTTTATAGAATCCACGGTCTTCCATTGTCCATTGTGTCAGACCGCAACACCCGCTTCTTGAGCCATTTTTGGAGAAGTCTCTGGCGTTTGGTGAACACCCGACTCGATTTTAGTAGTGCCTACCACCCCCAAACTGATGGCCAAACCGAGGTTATGAACCGTTCTCTTGGTAACCTTTTACGCTGCCTTATCGGTGAGGCAGTTCGCACCTGGGATTTGAAACTTTGTCAGGCAGAGTTTGCTCATAACCATGCTAGCAACCGGGGCACTGGTCTCAGTCCATTCCGAGTCGTATATGGCATCGTTCTGCGTTGTCCTTTAGACCTTGCTCCCGTTCCTACACCTCTTCGGCCTCACGGCGATGCTGTGGATTTTATCAAACAGCTCCAAGATATCCATCGCCAAACTGTGGCGAATCTCCAAGCCACTACTGAATCTTATAAGCGCTCTGCCGATATCAAGCGTCGTCTGATTGAGTTTGAAGTCGGCAATTTTGTGTAGGCTGTTCTCAGCAAGGATCGCATTCCCGCCCATGAGTACAATAAACTTAAGCCAAAAACTATTGGTCCCGTGGAAGTCGTTGAAAAGATCAATCCGAATGCCTATCGTTTGAAGCTTCCAAGCCATATACGCACTGCGGATGTGTTTAATGTCAAACTTCTCCGCCTTTACACAGGGGATAACTCCGAAGATGGCATTGGTGAAAATTCGGGGATGAATTTTTCCGACCCCCGAGAAAATGATGGCGCGATAGGGTTAGGTCTTGCATTCATGGAAGCATGGGATCGACGTGCCAAGAAATGATTAGTGTTGATGATTCTGCGAATTTTGGTTTGCATTATTTTTGGATGATTGCATGGAAAGGATTACGGCTTGCATGGTGTGCATGGGTTGCATGATCGCATATATTTGTTGAATATGGATTGCATGGTTTGCATGGAAAGTTCATGCAATACATGGAAATTCTATTTTTGAGAGGGGGTTTGATTTGCTTTGTTTTGGGTTGATTGAAGATTTTGGCATCAGCATATATTTGCTGAAATTGCTTTCTTTATTTCCATTATTTACTTCCATTTTAGTGAGTTGTTTGTTTCCAGTTTTAAACTCTTTCCATTCTTTTTTCATTTGTTCGACCACTATAAGGTTGGAGCATCGATGTATTTGAGGGTGGTGATTAATGAAATAAAGTTGACGATATTGTCGTATCCTCTTGCGTTTCTTTCTTTCCGATAATCTTTCGCTACATCAAAATGCGTCCTCCACAAAGATGTCCTTTTTAAAAAACAGCGCAATTGCATCCATGTTTGGAGGATCATGCACCATCAAATAAACCACTCGCAAGATCTTCCTTCACTTTCTTGGCATCCATTCCAGATGTAACCCGCATAGAATAACTTGGATAAGGATTAAGGAAGGGTGGTGCTTCCTTCAAAAGTTGAAACAATCCGACACTTTCAAGATGGGTAGAGTTTTTCAGTGCAGCACATGCAGAGCAACAAGCACACTACATGGATGTTTCGCTCTCCACAAATATTCAATAATACTGGACGGGAAGGCTCCATAACCCACTCGAAGACCAGCTAAACCCGGCTCTTTTACTAAATGTTCGGAACTGCTTTCTAGACTCCAACCCAGAAAATTCAATGTATGCCTCATCCGGAACAACTAATATGGGTAGATTCAGTAGAGCATCATCACCAATTATGCTCCCATCTGGATTATTCGGTGAAGTTAAGAAAATACACTTCGGTTTCTCCTTCTCAACATAGGTTCCACATCCAAGCTAAAATCTGACTTGCAGGGCACCTTAATTACAGAGGCACCGTTAACAGCTGCATCAAACTCGTACGTGGTAAAGGCAGGAGGACAGTCAACTATTTTATCACCCGGATCTAGTAGTACACACCGCATAATCAAATCAATAAGCTCATCTGCCCCACAGCCCACAAGAATGTATTCAGATTCAAGGCCTGAATCCTCAGCAAGTGCTGCACGCAGTTGACCACTTTCTGGAATGGATGCCAGGAAATCACGAGGAAAGCGGTGAAGACATTCGAAATCGGAATTGCAGAAATCCGCGACATCTCAGCGAAGAACTTCGGGAGTAGGGTTTCGAGCTATGCCCACTGCGCGATTCAGACTTATGCTCGGTAGGGTTTTGAGCGTCGCCGGTTAAAACTATCGACGAAGATGGCAGCGCCGGCGGAGTAAGCAAAATGAAGGAGGAAGATGCTTTGTTTGTGTAATTTTTGTTTATTTGCCGTTTGGTCTCCTATGTTTTTCGTATTTTTTTATTAATCACTCCGAGTTCAGATTAATTCTATTTTCTTTCCTAATTTTTTTTTTGCCTCTAATCACTGGTCTCACCATGAGATGATCTCATGGAAGACGGACCACATATATATAATCAAATATTTGGCATGTATTTAATACAACATACAATCTCCATAATATAATTTTTGTTAAATTAATTCATGCACATTGGAATGTAAACTTTTCCACCCAAAATCGAATCAAGCATGCAAAATTTTCCCAGAAATAAGTCATGCAGACATTAGTTAATATGGTAAGTATATTTCGTTTTCAAATTCAAGCATTCGGCTTGCAATTTTCGAATCAATATAATTCGACAAATTTCATTCATTTCAAAACTGTTGGATATATATTGAGAATAAATTAAACTATGAAAATTGAACGGGAAATTAACATATGCAAGAATAATAACTTTTATTAATTATTCAGGTATACAATCGAAAAGTTTAAATTACAAATAGTTAAGTATATGTGCGATAGATAAATTACGTTTCAAGCAATAACAAAGTGATGAAATCACAAGTAAACGTGATGCCCTTGAAACGAATGAGTCCCGTTGTGGACATCGTTCCCTAGGGTAAAACCAAAGAAGACGCAAGTTTAGAATATGGAGGGGCGTGAGAAATGGTGCATGTTTCCTGACTGACTTAGAAGCTCTATTTATACTGCTCTATGAAACCCAAATCATGGAAATATGATATTCTGATTTTCTGTAATTAGAGAAAAATATTCTCCAATCACCAACTCATCAAATCCGTAAACATTCCAAGAATACTCGAATTAAATCTACTGGAAATGGAAGAAATATATGTGCAATATTCTTCAGCGCGTTTTAAACATGGTAAATCATGTATTCATTTACGAAATATGGAAGTATTTCGTTCTTATCTCTTAAGAATTACACACAAGTAATTTCATATACATTACGCGGTTGGGCCTTCTAGATACTTCCACGCGATCCATACGTGTTTTGTCCAATAAAAAATTAAACTTGGCCAATTTCCGCCCAATTTTTCTTTTACAAGTGTGACATTTCGAGCATCCACATCTCATTTACTCTTGATCTGTTTTGAGAGTTTAAATTGTCAATTGTATAGCACTCGCGAAGGAGAACCCAAAAATGACATCCACCGACCCTAAATTTGTTTGGGTCCCACTCAAAACTATGTCCAATAGTTGACAAATTTTAACCTTTTAACCATCATTTTCCAACATTATCAATAATAATTTTTTTCCCTGAAAAATGAAAATGAAAATGAAATTAGAATCTCATATAAGATAAACCAGTATATTTATAATAAAAAAAAACGTGCAGGTGAGTTAAATGATTACTGGTCTTTCAAACTAAGTGTTATATTATCTGGCAGCAATGGCACAGTGTCTTATCTGAAAATAAACTTTAGTTATTTGCATACCAAATTACAGTGGATTTTTTTTGGATATCCTTCCTCTAGGTTTGAGATTATGAACTGTTTCTGACACAAGAATAGATTCTTAATCTATGTTCTTGCTCATAATACATTAAAACCTTTCCATCACCAGTTAAATAGTACCGTATTTTTATTGGCATGCAAAAATATTATAATAACAAAACATGACACATTAGACCGTTTGAAGCCGTAAACATATGAGTTATTGTATAACATTGTAAGCTATCCACCGTACTAGTTTGCATGCAGTTAAAAGGCATATTTTGCAAGTACTAAAGTTTCAAACTACGTGAGAAGACTTAAGTGATCATGTAACTATGACCAACACAAAGAGGTTTGTATATATGGACTGAGGAGGCTTCTGACTTTAAAGACTTATAGCCAAAGTAAACATCTATTAACAACATAAAGAACCAATACAAAAAGTCAATCACATTTTTCACCATAGATTTCGTTAATACACAAATTCGTGAAACCCGTGAATGATGATGAATTGTTAATATATCCATGTTTTTTAGCATTCATACTAAACTGAGCTTGGCTTGGCATATTGTGTGGCTATAGGTAGCTTTGTAATTATATTGTGAGTTAAATTGATTGCAACCATGCTGTGGAGTTTATAAACTGAACTAAACTGGGCGGGGAATCATTTTAATCTTGTAGCTGCTCATAAATTTAACAATTTAGGCGTGATACTTGTTATAATTAATGATAATGTCGTGCAAGATGGAGTAAATAAACACAACCGTGCTTTTTAGTGATAATGCTACGATGGCCTCAATGGGGTATTAGATGCGTCAATCTAGCTTTGAAATTTATTGTGTTGGTGTACCCTAAAAACCAGTTTTCCATATATAATGAAGATTTTTGTGTATATATGTATCATGCAACCATCACTAGTGTAGACAAGGGGTCTCAACGGTGGCTAAAGTGGCCTTAGAACGACGATGTTGGACACGCCGTGTATGGCACCGCCGTTGTTCATCGTACTACAATGGTGTAACACTGTGTTATAGTGAATACCATGACGTTGTTCCTGATGTGGATCCTTTTTTTTAATGCCGTTCAATTTTATAATTTTTTGAAGTTCCATCCTTTTAATTCGGTAGAAGGGTACAGACCTCGGTAGGGTAATCGGTCAGTTGAAGTGGTTCTAGTACTAGTAGTTGCGATATCTGGACTTAGGTTATTTTTACTTTTTTAAACGTACACATTTCATCTCGATCCGATGTTAGTTGCGATTTCCAGTTTTACTATTGGGGATTGTATTCATTTTTACTTTTTTAAATGTACACATTTCATCTCGATCTGATGTTAGTTGCGATTCCAGTTCTACTATCGGGGATTGTAGTCTTTTTTTCCCAAATTTATGTATTAGAAGACATCTGGCTATAAGCACATGTTTGTCTCAAAAATAAAACCATTTACATAACACCTTCTGCACTACAACCAAACAAAAAGAAGAACATTATCTATAGGAAGCGCTAGTGATAAGAACTTGTAAAAAAAACTCTTATAGAAGTACATGGTAAGCAGCATTGCCAGAAAGTCATCATCCAACCTATTGTAGAGAATTTTATCATGTTCCCTCAACTTTGGTGGGCATGGAGCGACCAACTGATGTCGCCATCATCTTGTACACTATGCTTCTGAGCATACCTAACATATGAAAAAACACAAGGATATTCTTAAAGTTATAAATCTATGTCAACATCACTAGGTCGTAAATAGATGTGTGTTTTACATTTTTCCGAATGAAATTTACCTCGCATTCCATTTATTGTTTTCACAATCTCGTTGTGCTCAATGATAACTTGGTCTTGATCTATCTTGTATTCCATCATTAGTTTGTCTTTGTAATTGCATCCTTGTAAGAAATTCATTCCACCTACACAAACTCGAGCAAATGCATTTCATATTTCTAACAACGAACCGAGCAAGAACGATTGGCCAAAGTTTCCCGCAAGAACCAAAATTTTTAGATAAGTTGTAACAATGAACTGTTATGGCAGAGTAAATTAACGGTAGTAGAAGATATATTAATATATGTTGCTCCATTCAATTTAAAGTGTTCATAAGAAACTTACCAGAAAGAACCACTTCGTCAGATCCAAAACCTAAAGAGATGAGAAATTACCTTCGAAAATATTTTGAATGTTCTCCCTCCGTGATGAATCCATGTAATCAAATTGGTGGTTCGATGTGGGGAAGGAAAAATTATAATAGGGGAAGAACAATTGTTTATATAGAGTAGAAGGTTAGGTTTTTGGGGCATGATGGAGGGTTAAATAGATCTGCAATCCTCACTGGGAGGTTGCACAGTGGTCATCCATCATGCATCGACCACCGATACAAAGTACATTACTACTGCCAATATTAAAGTTGTGTTTGGTATGTAGGTCACGTCGAAGTAATTACTCAATAAAAACAAACCTGTTGTAATTCCAATTTCTGAACTGATCCCGACCTAATATAATGATTTCTGGGGCCATATTTTCTCGATTATATATGGAATATTGTTAGCCACTGTTTCTTATAAATTATGCCTTCGACGGCTGAAATCTTATCGGTTAGAATTTGACATAAAGTCTCGTGGACTTCCGAAACCGACGCTCATTTTGAATCATGGGTTGGCACTGTGATTATATTCATTTTTATTTCAAATATATTCAGGCAACTCAAGTTACAATATCGTAAATATGTTTGAGCCCAAAACTTCTGATTATTCCAAATCTTTTGGATTAGAATCTGTGCTGAAAATAGAAATTCTTTGGTGCTTCTGAATCGGGAGATTTTGGACATTATCAAACGAGTTAGAATATTATTCTTCCAAATTCAAAACCAAACCAGAAATATTGCACACTCAAACATATCATCGTTTTTGCATCCAAATTGGATTGTGTAAAGAGCATTTTGAGAATGTACAAGCTGGCATTAACATATTTGTTTCCAAAACACCTACATTATTACAACAAACCCAAAAGGTTGCTACTAGTTAAGATTGAAATAATCACAAAAGGGGGCGATTTTTATTTCACAATGACATGCAGCGCAATCATTGTGCTCAAATTTGTTATCCCAATAGACTTTGCTCATGTTGTAATTTGCAGCACAAAAGGTTGGACGAAAATTATTCTTAAGAATTGCATTCCAAATCCAAATCATCTTCACAATTTTGAGCAACCCCTGTTCACAACCAATGATCTTCATGGGGTCGATTCTTGAATTCTCTTATTGCATCAAACTACTCCATCCTGGCCAAATTGGTTAACCTTCCAAAAAATATTTTAAATTCCACCAACGCGCAATAAGCTCCTAGATGTCTAGAACTATGAGAATTTTCAAGGAATTCAAAACCATTGGTTGGACTTTCCCCTCAAAGAAATTCCTCCTGAAAATGTATAAAAATAGAAGAATAAGTTGCCAAAGAGTATTCGGCCACATAGGATTCTATGATGAAGTTTGTGAATTCGTTGTCTCCGGGCTATGTATGAAGCGCAACATCTTCTAACGACACTTTTGTTATATACCAAGTGTCATTTGGAAAGATTTTTAAACGCATGACATCTATATTATACGAAAACAATATAAGTAACTAACAATTGGACCTTTTTTTGCAAAATTAGGGGAAAGAAATGTTGGGATTAACACAGATGGAAACATACCATAGTTTCGCACACCAGAGGTTGTGCAATGAATTGGAAACAACTCGGTTGAGAACAGTAACAACAATCTCATCCACTAGATTTTTTAGGGTGTCTCCATAGCTAGTTTTCTTGGTGTAAATATTATAATGAAGATGATGGTAAACCGAGTTAGATGATTTTTTTTGTGAATTTGGGTTTAAAATGATAATTGAAATTAATATATGTAATAATTAATGGTGATATGAACCAGATGGTGCATGCACTGTGCCTCCGGTACAGTCCGTGTCACGCGCACGGATCATGCCACCTAGACGGATTGTACCTTGGCTAGATAAAAGCTTCAAAGGTTATGTTCAGGATCCACTTAGTAACATAGTTGGTCTTATGAGTAGGGAAAGGAAGAAACTTAGAGATTTTGCACTAAATGCTTTGATTGATCAGATTCATAATGAAGAGCCAAAGAGTAATTCGAAATTGTCTTGGATTAATTGTTCAAGATTTTTTAAATAATTAAAACAACATGAAGAACACTATATTCTTCTTCCAATGGGTGTTTTTAGTGAGGTGGTGTGATCAATAATTTTAGTTTATTTTTATTTTAGAATAAGGCCTTGGATTCGGCCATGTTGGCTTTGAAAGAGTCCAGTTCGGCCATACCCTACTTTAGGGTTTATAATATTTAGTTATGATTTGATTACATTAGATTTGGTAAGATTAGAGAAGTCAATATTTATTCAAGAATTAATCTTGATGAATTCGTCCATGATGATAATTAAATTAGGAATTTTGGTTTGATATGGTTTTAGCTTCTTAAACCTTCCATACGTCATTACAGTTTCTGACAGGAATCGCCAAAGTCTGCCTTTATTTATATTGTGTTGGACGAACCCCTACCCTATAAATATGGGATGGCTTCCACGAATTTGAGACACCTTTTATCAATCATATATTCATAATTTGAGTTTATGCTCTTTTGTTTATCAAGCATTAGGTTTGTTCCATTACAAATTAGTCCTTAGAACTGTTGGATTCTTTGTGTTAGTTTTGTCATGTGAACTAGTCCCTTATGTTAGTAAAGTTCATAAAGTTGTGTTCTTGACTAGACTTTGTCTGTGTCTTCTTGATTTCTACGATCAACCTGCGTTAAAAGTGGTTCTCAAAATTCTGCATCATGAGTCTTCGCAAGGAGATTCATATCAGTTGGTATCATAGCAAAGCAAAAGATCTCCTGGTGGCCAAAATTAACAGGGGTTTTCGATTTTTTCATATTTTTATTTTCAAAAGTTATTTTTTCAATTCATAAACTCTTTCATGTCACATTCTAACTACTATTTTTGTTTAATCTTTCTTACCAGAAGGATTGAATTTGGAGTCGAATGACAGTGAATAGTCTGAGAGTTAGAATACTTTGGTATTACTACCTATTTTCACCTTCATCTTAGAGTGAGGAGGACGTCGAAGGGTATGAGAGTTAATAAGTATTATCCGTCTTCACCTCCCAGTCAGTTTTGTAGATGTTAGTAGCTTATACAGTTTATGTGCTTGTGATATTTTCATTCATTCTTCTGAAAATTATTGCATGCTCATAATTCTATTTGTTTTCTTTTATCATTCTTTGATTCCGTTGATCTTGATTTTGCCTTTATTTAATGATTACACCATATTAAAAAAAGCGTCTTTTTTTTTCTTTTCCATATAAAGTGTCATATTCTTGATCCTTACGATCTTGAGTACCTCGAAATTCATTTGAATAGAGAGGAAGTTTTCTCAGATTTCTTAATCCCAATGATTTAAAGAAAATCAACAGTAGTTTCAAAATCTTGAAAGGGGGAACCAGATTTTTGGGTTTCAAATCCGTGGGAATTGGGGTTTAGATCCAAAATATTGGGGTTGATTTGCATTTTTTGAAAATTTGGGGGCTGTTTTGCAAATTTCCTAATTTGGAGTTAATTGATTTCTAATTGATTGGGGGGATAAAAATTTTATTTGGGAAGAAAAATATTGCTGAAATATTTGAATTGGAGTTGAAAAAAAGAGGGAAAATTCTGATTCGGAAGAAAAAGGAAACTTCAAATTCTAGTCGAAATTGGAAAAGAAAATTCAAACCTATTCGGATTAGAAAATAAAGGAGAAGAATCGGACAAGGCAGCAGTAAATTAGGGAAAATCCTATTCTTACAAGGGTTCGGGTTTGGGTATTTAATCCTCTTAGGTTTAGGAAAAAGTACTTGACTTTTTGGAACATTTTGTTGCCTATTTAAAGCATTTCCTCCTTTGATCATTACTCACTCGATATAGCTCCGATTCAAGCCATTCAGCCGATTCAATCCATTCAAGTTGAGTTTTGTTTCTTATTCTCTTAAGAATCTGGAATTCTAATTTGCAGAGCCAATCTTGGATTTTATCGTTTTGTAATTTTCGAAACAAGAATTGTTGTGCTCATTACATGTTTTCATTGAAACTGCTTTGATTTATCTGATTTCACTTGCCCCGGCCTTCTACTTGTGAGTTGTGAGTGTTATAAACTTGGTGATAAACCTAATAAAAATACGGGAAAGGGGGGAGTGTTTTTTCTACTAATTTGTTTTGTTCTTCTTAGTAGTTCTTAGCAGGAATGGCGGATGAAAATCCATTAGTCTCGTCTTTTGTTGGTGATCCTAACAATATACCATTGATGACTAATCTCAATGGTCGAAGTGGAGGTCAACCACGTGAGGATCTACCAAACAGTTGGGCGCACCAATGGATCAAACCAGATGAACCTTTTGATCATAATGGGGTTGTTGTGGCAATAAATGCACTCCTGAGTGAAGTGCAAACAAGTACATGGCCAATACGAAGCCTCCGCTATCCACCAAGAAATATGATCTTAACCATTTCTTTCACAGTTTTCATGGTTATGCCAGTTCGGATGGGAAGAATATGTACATGCTTTGGAAATACAATCACGTCGAGGGTCTTCTAGGAAGCATCGCAAAAGTAGAAAGCATTCCCAGAGGATGCCAAGTTCAAATTCAGCTGAGAGTTTGGATTTGGCCTGTGACATTAAAGTCTTAAAATATGACATTCCTCGATTTTATAGAGCGCACAATCCTGCAAGTATCTTGATTGGGAGCGATAGATTGAAAAATTGTTTGGTATCAACAACTATCGAGAGAAGGAGAAGTTAAAAGTGGTTCAATATTCTTTCACAAATTATGTTGCTGTATGGTGGAATAATTTCAAGGAAACAAGATCATATGCCAGAAAGAAGCCAATTGCTACTTGGGAAAGACTAAAGACCAAGTTTCGCTTATATCCTGTTCCACCCACATACTTGATGGAAAAACATTTTTACTTAAAATATGAAGTAAGGTAATTGATCTGTGGATAAATACTGGGAAGATCTTGAACTGACCACAAGACAGGTTGGAATAAAAGAAGACGACACATTTATAAAGAATTGATTTATAGAGGACTTATGGGAAAATCTCCAAGTACCAGTTAAGCTTTAACACAATGTGTCAATGAGAGACTTATTGGTGGAAACAAGGTTGGTTGAAAGCACCTTGAGGTCGAAAAAGACTACACGGTTTGGGTTTTCCAATCAAAGACCAAGGTTGGACTCGAGAAGCTTCAGTTTTGGCCGAGGCAGAGGGAACACCATGGGCAGTTGTGGTCCTTCTCAGTCGTATTCGAATACAACTTGTAACTATGATAAACAAAGGGTGGCTCCCTCAAACCAACAGTCCAATAGAAACCCAAGTGAGTATAATTCTTCTTAGTCTAAAACAGTTTCTTCTAAGACTCCTACTTGCTTTATTCGTAAGGAATGAGGTCATTTTCAATTCAATTGTACTCATACTCGAATCATGACAACATTGGAGGAAGAAGGCGATGAAGATGAATATGTTGGTATGCCTGCACTTTACGAAAGTGAAGAAATGTTTGATGAAGAAATCGTCGTTGATGATTAAGGTGAGCAAAACCCAGAAACACAAGATAACTTCTTGTCATTAGGTATCTTAAATGTGCAAGTGGTCGAATCAGAGTACAACATTCTAATATTTTTTCCAAACTCATTTCCTTGTGAATGATAAAAACTGCTTACTAATTATAGATAAATGATAATGAGCTAATACTGTTTGAAATTCTCTAGTTAAATCTATTTCACTGTCTGTTACTCAAAATCCATCTCCATATAAACTAATTTGGTTAAATGGTTTTGGTGAACTTAGGGTTACTAGACAATGCATGATTAACTTTATAATCGGAAAGTACCATGATTCTATTCTATGTGATGTTATCCCTATGAATGCTAGCCATATTTTATTTGGAAGACCTTGGAAATTTGATAGGAAATCTATTCATTATGGCTTAACCAACAAAATCACTGTAATAAAAAATAAAGCAAGGTTTACCTTGAATTTGCTTTCTCCTCTAGAATTCTTTGAGGCTCAAAAGTGTATGAAAGTTGACAAGGAAAGAGTGATGATTGAGTCACAACCAGAACAAACTGACTCACCTACGGTACAAACCATGCCTCCAAAAGAGGTTGTGTCACATACTGAAGGGACCGTGCCTCCAAACAGGTCGTGCCACTCCCCACAGACTGTGCCTCCAGAATGAGTTGTGCCATCTACACAGACTGTGCCACCTACACGGGTGGTGCTAGTGGAACGAATCGTGTTAAATCCTAACACGATTGTGTCCAAAGTTAAGCCGATGAAGGAACCAGGCATTCTAAATCCCTGTATTCGCATCTGACTCCTTTGCCTTCTGTCGATCTGAATTGCCATCATATTCTATTCATAGTTTTTATGCTTCTGTCAGGGATGTGAACTGTGCTTTAACTAATAATTATTTTGTTTTAGTGTTTATTTTTTAGGAGACTTATTTGGCAAAAAATGATATACTTGTGCATGTGCCTACCTGATTTTCTAAGATGTTACAGGATTTTGAATATTTCTTTCCTACGGAACTTCCTAATGGTCTACCTCCAATCCTAACCAAATTGACTTGGTGCCGGGTTCTGTGCCTCTAACCATCCTGCTTACACCGCAAATTCAGATGAAACAAAGGAATTGAAGAGGCAAGTTGATGTTCTCACTACAAGAAGCATCATATTTTACCTCCGTTCTGCAGGGGGTTTTACCTCAATTTTAAACCATAAAAAACTGAGGTACATGTGCGACATCGCTTATATGTCGGACACTTGTTGGTCATTACGACATCCATATGCGACATCGCGTGATGTGGTCATAACCCACTACTGTCCAAGCCCATTTAGTTTCAACTTTTGGGTTGGTTGTACTATTTAGCTCAGTTTTATCGACGTACAAAGTCACTAATATGTCATTTAACCTTCGTATTTGTTGAATATGTCTACAACATCACTAATTGGCGATTCAAGTCATTGTGGTCTAAACCTGCAAAAAACTATTAGAGCCTTAGATCAAACCCCTGGCCCAGTAGGTATGATCAGCTACTTCGCCAGTCATTATGTGTACATGTTGTCTATTGCGAAATGATCGACGACATTGCACAGTTGGTTGAAATGACACTGTTCGCCGCTGAGTATATGAACTGCTCACCTTCAACCCAATCACATTCTTAACGTCAACGCCACACCCAAACCGTTGCCTCTGGAGAAAAAAGGGGTAAGAAACCGTTGAATCTCTACCCAAAACCGCCAATTGATATATAGATTGCCCCAAAAGAGCTGAGGTCTTCCACTTCAACTAATCCTTTGTGGGAATCTGTTCAAAGGGGAAGAGACTAAAACCCTAGACAAGGTAACATTTTTTAAATTGATTTTTGTGCTCGTTAGTATGCGGTCATATACTTATTTCCTTCCTAATATGCTATTTTTTATTTCAATGAAGATGAATGTGGTGTTTGAGTTAAACTGTGATTATGTTTTAGGTTTATGGGTGCCCTTTTAGGTTTTGAATTTGAAATTTTAGGCTTAGGGGCAATGTCTGGGTATTGTTTTGCCCAAAACGTGTTTTGCTTGATGTTACAATAGTTGTGCTTATTTTTGTGTATATTTAGTTTAATTTCATAGGTGTTTTTTTGACATGTCGTGTACACTTCGCAAACATATTCGATTAGGTCGATAGGTCGTGCGATATCTCACATTCATACATATGAATCTGTCGCCAACATTAGACAAAATCTGCTTCTTCACTGAGGAAAACAAGCAGATTGAAATGGTGAGGGACAGGAGAGTGAAAGAGGAGAGGGCAATGTGGGTCGGGACATGGAACGGCTCCACTTTGAAATTCTCCTTGAACCATTCAAACCTTCGGGAATGGAAGGGTTGATTTTTCCTGGACAAACCAACATACGAATTAGAGATCAAGGAGTTCTACTCCAATTTCACTCGTCTCACCAACACCAACTACCAAACAAAATTTAATGGGGTGAACATGTCGACGTCAGCCTTGAGCAACGAGGCGATTTGGTGCAAAGTTGGTGGAGATGATCAGTCGAAGGTTGTGCCACTACAACTATACTACAGGGATTCTTAGCCTTTTAGGGCCAACAAGGATGATTCGGCGAGGGTCGACCCCAACTGTATGGTGGAGAATTACTTCAAAATAAAAGTGGTCAATGGGCTTATCAAGCCAAGGGCCTTGAATATTGATGTACTGGATCTTTAAGAGAGGATGATGTATAATATCATTATACAAATAGTAATCTCATCCAGACATCCTTTAGAGTGCACTATCAGCGTGATTGTCTTGTACTACCACATTGCGAAGAAGAAGGTAGTAAACCTCGGTTACACCATCATCAACGAGATGAACATGGTGTCGCTCACCTCGAAGAGTCAAACCCTTCCCCATGGCAACAACATCACCGCCCTAATGGAGAAATAAAAAGTTAAGATCCAATCAACTGTGAAGATCCAACTGAGGTACTATGGCGGGAGCTACTTAGACAAGAAGCACTACCATTGGGAAGTGGGGACTTTGATTGATTGCAACATCCCCGAGGGAATATGGATGTTCCTGCCACGCCCGGGGCCACCGGTACTCCATCGACATCCGTAACAACGCATCCTGAACTTGCCACTCCTGACCCATGATCGAGTACAAAATTTAATTTGTTTCATCCTCCTTCCAAATGTTTAATATTTATAATTATTAACTTATAATTAAATTTAAAAAAAAATCCCCAAAAGGACTTAAACACAACACACATACCGCCATGTGCGCCAGCTGATGGCTGACTTGGTGGACCTGAAGGCAATGTTGGTCGGTGCTATCAATGCACCTTGTGTTGACCCCCAGATAGGTGCACGTGGGTCTGAGGCACATCCTAGTGAGGCATAGGGGCTTGAGGATGACGAGGATGGGCTGGCCAACAGTGATGATGGAACAGGCTCCAGCAGTGGCGAGACCGGGTCTTCTAACGGTGAGTCTGAACATGAGAAAATGCCAGACTATGGAAATAGTTCATCTGAAGAAGATTTTAACCCTTCCTTGTCACCCCCTGAATTATCTCCATGTCTTGTATTGATGATTGTATGTTAGGATTGCATTGGAATTCTATATATTTTTATCCCTTTTCAACATTGCAGGATGTTTTATGGATTCTTTGTTAGTATTTTGTGTTATGGATTTTAATGGTTCTAATGATTTTGGTATTATATTGTTTTATTAAATTACAAAATATGTGTTTGGGTGTTGTGAACTTGGAATGAATCCTTTAGATGAATCATTCCTTGTTCTGGCCTAATTGGTTTAGCAGTATAATTTTTTAGTTAAGTTGTACCTATGCGACATCGCATCTTATATTATAAGGTTGGTGAGTACAAGGAGTTTCAAACTAGCTGGCGATATTGCATGAATTAATTGATTTAAGCTGATTTAGGTACTAACTTGGAGCGAGGGGTAGGTGCAACATTTTCGTGACCAATTCACACTTACCTAATTATACACCGACTGTTTGTGCAATGTCGACATCTCTGTTTCACAAACAT
Source organism: Rubia yunnanensis (assembly GCA_037428765.1). Classification (NCBI taxonomy): domain Eukaryota; kingdom Viridiplantae; phylum Streptophyta; class Magnoliopsida; order Gentianales; family Rubiaceae; genus Rubia; species Rubia yunnanensis. The sequence continues at coordinate 75,066,246 of CM075067.1, forward strand.
TCCTTAAAGTTTTGTTACCACAAGTTGTACTTTGCGACGTCACAGATGACGTGTCATATAAACTAATTTGTATACTGATAAGTGTGCGATGTAGGTCAATAAGTTTCCAAACCCAATCTTGGCTTCATTTTTGGGATATAATGGATAGGAAATTCATTTACCAATTACATTAAACCACGAACAGTCCTATAAACATTCAACAAGGTTAATTAAAATGATGTATAGACCCAATCTATGTGTTCTTCTTCCGCTTCTTCGATTTGGGGTGCCTTCAATCCACATGCCTTCTTTGTGGTCTCTCCTAAAAGCTAGCTCCACCCCAAATATCTCATCCTGCCCAACATTACCGGTGATGGGTGGAGTGTGTGGAATAATGTTAGCCAGTGAAGATGGACAAACATCTCCCACAATTGACTTTTCCCGTGAATTACCACTGATTTGCTAGAATCACAAGGGTCAGCAACGTAAAACACCTGTGAAGTAAGGATGTCAAGATCTCCACTAGAACGTATCCTGCTCAAATTAGCGACCGTAAAGTCTAGCTCGTCCATCGCTATACTAGCATTGTTATCAACCCATTTGTGATCAGCCTCCACTCGAGACCGTTAAAACTGTATCTAAGATTAAAATCGAGCAAAATCCTTGAAGTCAAAGGAGTCAAATTTAAATTTATAGTTCTGCACCCAACTCACTATTATGCTACCAATAGGGTAGTTATTAGCAAGTCCTGGGTATGTCCACAACGATGCTATAGCCTAATAGTCAATTAAACACAACCACTTCCGGGTTGTCAATCCGTCTGTGCTGCTAGGAATAGATAGTATGGTAAACAAGGGGTGGGGTTTTGGTTTTTCAATGAACAACTAAGGACATGAAAGATAAAAAACAAGTAAAATATATAGCTGGACACTTGGGGAATATTTTTGTAACATGGTTGATTAAATTATTTGATCCTCGATTCATTCACATGTAAGATTTCAACAACATAATTTAGTTCTCATAACACGTGGTGTGGTCGATGGCCAACACTTCCATCGGCACCTGTCACGTAGGATGCTCTTGAAATATTCCATCGGCACCGCCCCAGTAATTAGGGGAGTACAATAAGTTCCGACTGTTGTTGTAGGTTTGTTTCTCCCCTGTACGGTTACGCCTCGGGCACTCCACCACGGATGCTCTACTCCCCAGGTCTATAAATGAGGCAAATGGAGGTAGGCAATTTATCCATGACACTAGAACATCTTACAACCCTAGCCTCCTACTTTTTGCTATCTCTACCCGTAACCCTTCGGACCAACTCGTCAGCTAAGACTGGTGTGCTATCATCGTAACAGTAAAACTCAGAAAAGACCTATGTGAACACACCCACGTGGACCCGGACCCTGCTACCCATATCACAACCAGGTTTCTCTTCCCCGGGGGGTATCAATATTTGCACCAACATGAATGTAGACTAGAGTGTGTACTAATGGAGTGTATCATTCATGCAATTATAACATTCTAGAACAAGCCATAATAATATCACAAGCACATAAATTAGGACCTCACAAAAGCATTAATCAACAAATGAATACAATTATCCCCAAGCTATAGAAACTACTCCCTAGACATGGAATTCAAGTATTTCATTGAATTCCACATCTTAGGGATAAAGCAAAATAAAAGGAGAAAGAGAGAACCTAGAGAGAAGAGAGAGTTTTTCTCTCTCTAAGAGGCTCTCCCTAAATTACAAAATTCTCCCTCCGTCCTAGCTATTTTTGCGAAGAGAGAAAGAGGAAGTATTTTTAAGGATTCATTTTAATTATTTATGGCCCATGTGCTGGTGGGGTACTTGTATTTTATTTTCATTTTGCATTTTATTTCAGTCTTACAATTGGGCTATCCCAATTAAAAATTGAATAAAACTTGGCCAAAATTTAAAATAAAGTGAAGAGTGCAAAAACAGCTGGGACGTCCCAAAAAGGAAAGAGTGCAAAAATAGCTAGGACTGAGGGAGTATGATCTAAGGTATTTAAAATTCTCTTACCCTAGTAGACTAAGCCTCTATTTATAGTAGTAGGGGATTGAGCCTAAACTAAGCCCAAAATAGGCCAAAATAATGTAAAAACCCTAGTCAGCCGCCACTGGCATGGACGGCTGGGATGGCGCAATCTGCACCGCTGATGCGGCTTGTGCTGGCACGGCCTATTTGCTTTGTGTTAGCATGGGGCGTGGGATCTGGCGTGGGCTTTGCTGCATCCATGGCACAGGGCGTGGCATTTGGCGCCGGCCGTGCTGGGCATGGTCCGCATTGTCTGGCGAGGCCCATCATTGGGAGAGTCATTTTTGTACTTCTGATCCGCAATCTATGTTGTTTGGCGTGGTCCATCATAAAAATTCTCATTTTTCTTAGTCTTTTGGTGTGGGTCGCTCAATTCTTCATATCTTACTAGCTGGTCTTGATATTTTGCACTTGGAATGGCTTGGGCCGTGTAAAACAAGACTATCTGCACCCATACTTGCCATTTTGGAGTGAAAAGGGGAACTTGAGCACGCGGGTCGTAGAGATTGGCACGGCCCGTGCTAGGTTTTGGCACGGCTCATGCCAGAGACCCTTGGCGTGGGTCATATAGTGTGGCACGGGTCGTTGGTGCCTGGCTTGGTGCCAGCCATGAGTGGTCTTCACTCACATATTGATGCTTCGCCCGGCTGAACTTCTTTACTCCACTACGGATGAACGTTAGTCCATTTTGGGAGTTATTGTAGTTGATTTAATGGATTTCAAGGAGATGAATCCAATGGAACCAACCTCAAAGGCTGGTTCTTCTTTTATCGTTCCCAGATTTGGTACAACTCTCGGACCACGATTCTCCGTTTCTTCCTTGGCCAATTTAAACTTAAATGCCGCTTATCTTTGGCTCCATTTTTATAGTATCACAATGTAATGTCTGTAGCCTTCATCTACTACCATTCTAATGTGAATGACCTTCAACATCTTCTACCGTCCTTGCAAACGGCCTTTAACATCTCCTACCGTTCTTGCAAACGGCCTTCACATAGAATGTGCCAAAAAGTATGCACGAGCGACCTACTAAGGATGATCTCAAAGGAATATCTAGGTGCCCGTGGATACAAAATGTGGGATTTAGATAAGAAAATCAAACATGGCCATCTAAACCCCTTGTCACATAAAATCAACTAATACTAGCAATCCAACATATAAAATGAACCAATTTTTACGCTGAATGCACCAGTTAACGCACGCATAATGAAGCACATCAATTTGCATTTAAAAAGTGGGACCCTAAAACTTATGTAGACAAGTTCCCATATTTATTCAATCACGCCATAGTAAGACATGTTCCCATACAAGGAATTCTTATCCTTCGCGCTGCTTACATGTAAAGCTTCCGCAACTAGGGTAACGCCACTATTTTGTGTAGTTGTGTATGTGTCCCATTCAAGGGTTGAGAAGGTAAACCCATTCATATCATAGCTCATGAAGGAAATCGCAGTTGCAAAAGGCATGAAGGCTAACCAATTCAAGGTGTCACCATGACTGCCTCCGACTACAGTTTGGCGTAACCAATCAATGGAAGTGTGATTGTGTTCAGTAAGTACTTGCTTCTCCGACCAACTAGGGTGCCGCTTTGATATTGTGGTCATGTGCATATCCACATATGGGCAAACCGCAACTGAATTTTGAAAAACATATAAGTGTGTTTTTATCAACTCGTCGGGGGTTAAGAACCTAATTGTTCCTTTTTGCAAAACTTTGCCACCCACTCTGTCTGTGTGGCGCAATTCTGGTACACCAACCTACTCTTCATTCTTCAAGAATTCCATACAGTATTCTACCGCCTTCTTGGTCAGATACCTCTGCATAATACTAGCATCCAGGAGATATTGATTTTTCAAATAACCCCTGTATATCTTCATATACCTCTCAAAGGGATACATCCATCGAAGATATACAGGAACACATATCAATAAATCTCGTACAAAGTGAACCAACAAGTGCACTGTGATGTTAAAGAATGAATGAGGGAAATACATCTCTAACTCACACAACACAATTACTATTTCCTCCTGCAGTTTCTCCTATTTTTGACCCCTAATCTCTTTAGAAAAAATTGCCTTGAAGAAGCGACACAACCGGGTAATGCACTTTCTGATGTGAGTTGGCAAGATGGATATGATCTCCTATGAGAAATTCTTGAATGAAATAATGTGAATCGTGCAATTGCATACTACCCAATCTTAATCCCTTATTGAATACTAGATTGCTAACCCTATAAGAGTAGCCCTTCGGGACAACCATACATTTGAGGTTGGAACATATCAACTCTTTCTCAACTTTAGAAAGGGTGTAACAAGAAGTGGGCAAAAGTATGTCTTGGATCCCCAGTCCTCGGGGGCCAAATCAGGCCTAATTCCCATTTCAACCATATCATTCCTTGACTTGACTTCATCTTTTCTCTTACCCAGGAAATTCAACAAAGTACCAACCAAACTATCACACACATTCTTTTCAATATGCGTCACGTCCAAACATGGTTGGACGTCAAGGGTTTCCCAGTACGGTAGTTCAAAAAATGGAATGCTTCCTCCAACTACCGGCAACCTTTGGTTTCCTCTTCCTCTTGCCAAAGTTATTTCAAAAATTACGCAACATATTCGATATTAACACACTTGTTAACACGAGAGGAGGGGGTGCTAACTCTACCTTTCCATTGAATTCAGCAAGCCAATTCCTTCACTGATGAGTTGTTAGAAGCCGTCTCCGGTGACCAAGATACATTGTCTTACTTCCATGCCTCAACTGACAATAATATGTTCCTTCCAATCAAACAAGGCATACTTTGTGACCTTTAATTGAATAGCCAGACAAGTTTCCATATGCGGGGAAGTCATTAACAGTGGAAAACAACACGGCTCTAAAATCAAACGACTCCTTCCGAAACCCATCATACATCCTCATTCTAGGATCCCACAACTTTGTAAGGACATCCACAAAGGGGGATAGGTACACATCAATATCATTCCTTGGTTTCTTAGGACCGGAGATCATTAGAGACAACATTATGTACTTCCTTTTCATGCATAACCATAAAGGCAAGTTGTAAATCATTTCCATCATTGGCCACGAACTGTGATTGTTGCTCATATTTCTTAACGGGTTCATTCCATCTGTGCACAAACCAAGCCTCAAGTTACATGGCTCATTCCCAAAGACGGGAAAGTCCCCATCTATCTTCTTCCACTGATCACCATCGACCGGATGGCTAATGAATTCAGGATCACCGATAGTCTGATCTGCATGCCAACTCAAATTCTTTGCATCCTCAGGGTTGTCAAACAATCTTCTCAATCGAGGAATAATAGGTAGATACCAAACAACCTTGACAGGAACCTTCTATGTCTGCCAGTTTCCAATTTCTCCATCAACATCCACCTCCTTCAATTTGAACCAAGGAGCAGTGTGTTTAGGGCATCTGTCTGCATTCAAGTGATCTCCCCTATACAAGATACAATCGTTCCGACAAACATGTATCTTTTCATAATCCATGCCCATCAGATATAGTATCTTTTTTTCCTCATATGCCGTTTTCGATATTCTATTGCCATCCGGAAGCATTTCTTTCAACACTTTCAACAAACAGGAGAACCCAACATCACTATAGGATTACTTAGCTTTCACATTCATCAACTGCAACATAGCCTTCAATATTGTCATTACTTTAGGGCATCCATTGTATAGAAGTGTCTCATTATGTCCATTCAAGTCTAAAAGTCTTTTAGGATTGCCACTGTAGTTTTTGACAGCCTCTTCTACCAACTCATCCATCTTGTCATCCTTCTTGGCCTCTACTTCATTTATAGTATGTTCATCTACATCTCCCCATGCCAAAACCAAATTTTGTATGTTGGATCAAAACCATATATAAATAAGTCATCCTTCAAACCAATTACATCTTTATGAATAGCGGTATTCTGGAACTTCTTGCAATGACAATACACATACGACAAATTCTCCTTCACAACATTTGCGAATACATATTTAATGAAGTTAGCTACAAAATATTGATACTCCTCACTTGTTAGATCTTCATCAAAACAATGAGTTTCATCAATAGACATTCCTACATTACAATAATAAGTACACATTGTTTAGGATCCTATCTTAGCAACAAATACATACACTTACATTCATTCAATTCATGGATACCTTACATATGTATATTGATTAGAAAATTATACATATATATATATACATGTGTGTGTGTGAATGAAAACATTCATTATCATGTTCCCATACACATATAACATCAACCATATATAATTATGCATTGCCTACATTCAATCAACCCTTAGTTAAACATATCCTCTCATATCAATTGAACTAACCTAGAACCCAAATTGAAGATGAAAATACAAATTTGGGCATGGAATACTTACTTGCTACATGAGTGGCGAGTTATATATATCACCACCTACAACCCTACTGCCCTCCTTCAATAATGAGGAATTGCATTTTGTAGAGCCATTTTGGAACGTGGAAGAAAATTTTGGGAATTATGATTAAATTTGGTCAAAAGACCAAAAAATACTTACCAAAACTCGACAGATGCGATGTCTCTCCTTAACTTTGTTACACATTCGGTCAAACCAACTAGAAGTGCGATGTTGGTAATCTCATGAATGACTAATAATACTAGGACAGACACATGCCAGCAATGTCGCGCCTACGCCGGTTAGACTTTTTACTTTGATTTTTACCTCGGCTACCATAGAACCGAGGTAAAAAACCTATTATTTACCTTAGTTTTTTTTATAACTGAGGTAAATATTATTATTATTACTTTGAAAAATAAAAGAACCTAGGTAAAACCGAGGTAAAAGAACTTTTTACATTGGTTATTTGACCTAAGGCAAAAAACTGAGGTAAAACGGGTGAAGTAATAAGTGTTGTTTCTTGTAGTGCCTTCTAGAAAAAAGGGTATGTGCGTGAATCTTTAAGTTCACATGCAAAGCCTGTCATTTCAGTTCATAAAAAAGATAAACATGGTGAATATGTAGTGATTGTCATGCTATTAACAAGATTAACAAGTACACATTGAATACCCTGGGACCATAACATATTTACAGCCTTAATGGTTGATTAATTAGGCAAGGAATCTTGTACTTTACATGTGTCCGTGTTTTATTGGACCGGTTTGGGATTATATTTGAAATTGCCAATTGCCCTGACACATATCACATGCGTTGCCTTTTTCTGCTTCCAAGGCTCCATCATTACTCTTCAACGCACCGCTTACCCTTTCAGAATCCTCTTCAACGCTCCATTTTTCATTGCTCTCATCTCCATCTTAAACGCTCCGGAATCCTCTCCTCTCTCTCTATCAATCTCTAAAAACCCTAGCCCATTTTGTCTTCCTCTACTCTAGATTTATTATTTTTCTTAACTTGTTCTGTGTTTATCGTTCTTTAAAAGTTTGTTTTCTCTCAGCTGAGATCCAAAATAATGTTTCTATTAGGATTTGGCTCTTATGTTTGGGGATTTTTCTGAGTTTGTGTTGGATATGTGGTTCTTGTGCGTATGTCATTGTTGTACTTCTTTGATTCTCGCATTTGATTAGGGTTTTGTTATTAAATATGAGGGATTTTAGAAATTGAAACTGGGGTAAGCTTTGTCCGTCGTTTCTGGGTAAGTCTATATTGTGTAATGCGAAGTTGTATGTGAGGTTATAATCTGCATTCTTGCCTTGCATTTTCGGTTCTCTTACAGATCTAAAATTTTTAGCCTATTACATGTGGTTACTTTATTCAAATGCTTAAGGGAGGTGCTCTTAATTACTCAATTTATGACAAGGAATTTTATGTTGTTGAGAGGGCTTTAGAAATGTGGCAACATTATTTGTTACCACGTGAGTTTGTTATTCACAATAATCATGAGTCGTTGAAATATTTGAACAGCCAGTTCAAGTTAAATAAGCATCATGCTAAATGGGTTAACTTTATTGAAATAAGAAAGGTAAAGATAATGTGGTTGTTGATTCTTTGAGTCACATACATGCTTTAATAACATGTCTTGATTGTATTATTCTAGGCTTTGCATTTATGAAATATTCATATGCGAATGATCCAAACTATTCATATGTTTTTAATGCATGCAAAAATGGTGCTTTTAATAAATTCTACATGTATGATGGTTTCTTATTCCGTGATGATAAACTTTGTGTTCCTTAATGTTCTATGTGTGAATTACCTATTTGGGAAGCACATTCAGGTGGTCTTATGAGTCATTTTGGTGCTCTTAAAACTTATAATCAGATGCATGCGCATTTTTATTGGCCCAAGATAACACTATATATTAATAGGATTTGTAGGAATTGTATTGATTGCTTAAAGGCTAAGTCGACTACTAAGCCTCATGGAACTTGTTCCTACACATACTTGGGCTGATATCTCCATGGACTTTGCCCTAGGTTTTCCAAGATCGCAATCAGGTAACAAATCTATATTTGTTATGGTTGATAGATTTTCCCAAATGGAACATTTTATTCCCTGTACGAAAATCGATGATGCAAAGCATGTGGCAGATTTATTTCTTCAATAGGTAGTCCGGCTACATGGTATACCTGCAAGCATAGTGTCTACTTGCAATGTTAAGTTCTTATCCTACTTCTTGAATACAGTATGGCAAAAAATGGGAACAAAATTGTTATTTGCAACTCCCAGTGATCCAAAAAATGATGGGCAAACAGAGGCACCAATCGTACTCTTGGCACTCTACTGCATGCCTTAGCAATGAAAATTTTGAAGCATTGGGAAGCATGCATTCCGGTAGCAGAGTTTGCTTATAATCACACTACTCATTCTAATGCCTCTTTATCTCTATTTGAAATTGTTTATGGTTTCCTACCTATTACTCCTCTTGATCTAATTCCTTTGAATTTTAAACATGTTAGAAAACTTTATAGAGAAAAGAAATATGATTTTATTAAGCAGATACACGAGAAGGTGCGACAAAGTATTGAACTATTGGATGCTCAAAATGCGGAGAGAGCAAACCAAGGCCGAAAATTGGTGAGGTTCGGACAAGGTGATTGGGTTTGGTTACATCTTCGCAAATATCGGTTTCCTAAATCCTAGAAATCTAAATTAAGTCTGCATGGTAATGGTCCTTTTCAAGTGTTGGAACGTGTGAACGGTTGATTCTCTTGCATAAGAACAACACCAATTCCTATGACAGAAGCATCACAATGAATCTCAAAAGTACAGTCAAAATCAAGTAAAGCAAGAACAATAGCATGACATAACCACAATTTCAATTCATTAAAAGCATTGTCTTGACTCTCACTCCAAACAAATTTAACATCCTTTTCAACAAATTTAACATCCTTATAACTACAGTTTTCTCTTTTTTAACTCTTGTTTCTAGTAATACAACAACATAAATATTCATGCTCAGAAGATGTGTGCTAATCTCCCTTCTTTTTGTTGCTTTATTTAGGCCCCCTTAAGTTCCAAGACACTAACATAGACCATGATCATGGCTTCCGCAAGATCAATCAAAATTCCTAGAACCCTGTTATGAATCCTTCCATTTAGTTCTCTATTCAGTTTAACAATACTGCTCAGATCCGCTTCAACTACATATTTTCCCTTAGCTTCCACATTTTTCCATTCTCCTTCAGTTCTTACAACTTCCTTCACCCCATGTTCATTTTTTAGCTTGACATCCACCATTTCATCCTTCTTTTCAATCTTCTTCTCTACCAATTTTTCACCATTTTTTGTGATATTACTTTATCTCTGCATTTGTGTCCCCCCAATTCCACATTTATCACAAAAAAGTTGGTCTCCATTCATATTCCATTCTGCTGAATCTCCCCCCCCCCAACATCTTTAATATTTACTTTCTCCAACTGTTTTTGTGTTATATCCACGTCCACAAGTAATTAGGCATATGAGACCCTTTATTTGTTTGCAGTACATTCATTAGTCTGCATAGGATTTTCTATTGCACTCCTTATTTTGGTTAAACTATTTGACCCCCGTAAATAAAGGGGTAAGTTTGGCAGTTTCACCCAAATAGGTAGCATGTTCACCATGTCCTTCTTCATTTCAAAAGTAACCTTCCACTTATGCAAAATCATAGGCATATTTCATATTGTATACGGCCCTTCCTGAGCACACTTTCCATATCCACCTTATACTTGAATTTCAGGATGAACTAACCTTCCTCATTATCGAACATTTCAGGCAAGCTCACAAAACTCCAGTGTCTAATCATATAGTTTTTCATCGCATTCATCGTTGAATCCCCACCAATGACATACATGATTAAGCCATTTCTCATAAACTTCAATTCAGATCTAGCATCATATTCCTCTATTTGATTTCAATTTTGCCATTCATAATAGTTGGAGCTTTAACTTCTATATGCATACCATTCTCTTGAGCCATATTCCCTCTGATCACATCTACCCATTATCTAGGCTCAATTTTCTCTTCAATTTTATCAGGGATATCTTCACTAACCTGATTAACAATGCCAAACCATTTGTCTGATTAAGCTAACTCCAGCTCCCTTTCATGATCTGCTTTATCCTTTGATTCCAAATCCCCTTCATTCATGTTGGATTAACTGCTAGTGTTCGTACCCAGCTTTCGTTCAGCACTCTTCAGCCTCACCAGTGATGTTGTCGCCTTCTTCTTTGGCATGTCGCGCTCTCATTTCATTGTTGCGGAAGTACACTTTGAATGTGTGTAAATTTTCTCACAGTCAGATCCGTTATCACATCACAATTTACTACATCTTTTTGGAAACTTTTTAAGTACAAATTTTGCCCGCAAGATTCTCTTTCTGCAATATAGGTCGGGACAGAGAGAGCATTTAACAATTATTTTTGATATTTTGGCTCAAGAATATACCATTCTCATTTTCTTATGATAACATTTTATCATAGTATCAGACAGGTTCTCCTATAAGTTTATTTTTTTCATTTTGAAGATACAAAAAAATCAAATCCCAAAATTCAACTTTTCATTCACCCAATCCACAGCTGCAGGAGTCGTGCCATCATCGATAATTCACTGCCGATCACAATCTCGTGATGTGTGATCGATCTAATTGGCCCTTCTCTTCTGACTCCAGCTCTGCACCTCCCATCTCTACCGTCCTTGACTTCTGGTGATTCTGCTCCAGTGTTCTTCCCTACATGTTCTGCAACCCATTCCCAACATCCTTTTCCCCGGCATCATCACTGGCGATCAGTGATTCTTCTCTACCGCCTGCAGCTACTTCCATGTTAGCTTCTCCGGCATTTGTTTTTCGTTTGCTTCAATTCACAAACTTGGGGATCAATTGTCTAAAACTCCTACTATTTTCTTCTTTGAGGAAAATTTTGCTTTTTACGTTTGGTCTTTCCAATCAGGGTCGTTCTCTATTTCAAGACTTCCTCAAAATTTCTGGAGAGCGTGTGTACTTTATGCGCATGTGAGCTATATCTACGAGCCCTTCTGTCAGCGCGTATGGGACACACGCACATCATCCAAGTTTTTGCATGTTCAATAAACTCTCACACTCAATTTCTCACGATCGAGTTCAAGTATCACGGTTTATTGCGAGATGGACTATTTTTTTTGCAATTTGACCCAATTTCTCACGAGTTCAGCTCCCAGTCAGCATCGTTTGAAAAGTAATTCTCAATGGCCCTCTTTGATCCACCTCGGTGTCTGTGGTGTGATGTTCTAGGCCATGTTGCTTCTTGCTATAAACTCCAGGGTGAATGGTTCTAGTTGTAGTGTCAATGGTGTGAAAATTGTGTTCACATTGCCTTAAAGTGTCCTCACTTGTCCTCTCAAGCTTTGCCTTCTGCCTCTCTACCACATTCTTCTTAACCTGATCGTTATTTTCTCTAGATAGCTAATTCTGGCGCAACAAACCAACTGACTTCTTCTCAGTCAACCCTTGATTGTGTGGCTCCTTATTCTAGTAACAATTGTGTTCTTGTTGGTATTGGTTCTATTCTTCACATTACGCACGTTGGTCATTCTCGAGTCTCTGATTCCTTATCTTTGTTTGATGTCTTGGTTGTTCCACAAATTACTAAAAAAAATAATCTATTAGCAAATTGAATCGAGATATGAATGACGTTATTTTCTTTGATGATTTTACTTAAGTTTAGAAAAGAAAAGAGAAGATCCATTTGATTTCTTAATTATGTTTAGGAAAATGGAAATTAACCTTTAATTTTTGTTGGATATAAGGTTCCACCCCCCCAACCCAAGCAAAAAAGTAATTTACTATAAGGAAACCTAAATACGGCAGCAAATTCATAATGAGTGGAAATATTTTGGCAGTAATTCAAAAGAATCTACCACCCAAGTGTAAAGACAAGGTATGTTCTCATTACCTTGTTTTATAGGATAGAAGAAAAATTAATCGTGCAATGTGTGACTTAGGAGCCTTTATAAATGTTTTGTCATTGTTTGTTTACAAAACTTTGATTGGAGCAGACATGGTAGATACTATAGTGATTTTCCAACTTGTTGATCGATCTTGTGCTTATCCTGAAGATTTATTAGAGAATGCTGCTTATGAGGGTAAAAATATTTGTATATCCTGTTGATTTTTATGTGGTTTACATGAGTCATATTCTTAAGCGTAAAACAACAGGAGTTTTTTTAGGTCATCCTTTCTTAATAACAACTAAAACAACAACTAATGTGAGAAATGTACAATTTGTTTGAACTACAATGGTGAAAAGTTCACTTTTAGTATTGATAATGCCATGAAAAATATGATTGATGCTAAAAATGTGTATGTCACTTATGTGATTGACCCTCTTAGTAAAGAATATCTTGAGACTATATTCATGGAAGATACACCAGGCATATCCTTACCAAAGAGTGTGACAAATTATTATGAGAATGGGATGAGTGACAAAAATATTAAGGAGTTTCTAATGCATTTTTACTCCAAGGAATAAATTTTAGTACGAGTTCAACCTTCCAGTTTGCAAATTTAAACCTCTTTACTGAACATGCAGACTTTCAGTTAGCCAGCCTGAACCTCTACGATAGGCCCGTTTCTTATGATATTCAAGCCCCAACTTTGGAGTTGAATTTTTTACCTGAACACTTGGGATGTGATGATACACTATGCACTCTCATTAGTACGGATTTGACTGCAACACAAGACGCACAATCGATTTGTTTACAGAAGAAACAAAAGAATTCTATTAGATGGACGCTAGTTATCACTAAATCAACCTCGATAAGTGCATGCACCATTTATTGATGGGGATTATGTGAAGCCAAATTAGCGATTGTGTTTCTATTTTTGGGGAACCAAATTATGCAAACCAAATTGGTGAATTTTTAGAATTTTAAAACCATGAGTTTTACGGTGTGTCGCAGTCAATTGAACATTTGAAATACTTGGAGTGTGATTAATTCTAATAAATCACCATCCTTGCAATTGCATGCTTGTGGTAGCCATTCCAATTCTACCAAGTTTGATTAATTGCTCTTCATTTAATATTTTACAATTAAATATTTTTTCTTTACATATTTTGTTTTTTATATTTTAATGTCAAGAATAGGTACTTTAATATTCGGGAGTGAGTAATGAAACACTAGTTGTATGAATATATGAGGTCTAATTGTTCTTATAATCATTATTTGCTAGTTCATAATTGTTTTGAGCATAATTTGTTCTCATTTGAATTTGAGCATCATCAACTTGAGTTTATTTGGGATAGTGATAATAATTAGTACCACTAATATGTATTTTTTTTGTGAGGGTTAATAAGTAGTGTAGATTACGACTGCGGCTTTTAGGAGTAAGGGACAATCAGTTAGGTTACTATTACCTAGGAACACTTGGATAGTTATCTCAATGGGTTCTATTGTATTTATAGTAATGAGATCTTTAATATAGTTTAGAATACTTGTCAGTTTTATTCCGATAAGAGAAGCATATAGTTTGACGAATATTTGTTAGTTGTCAAAGAGACAAAAAAGAATTCAGGTAGTTAAGCAAATACTTGCTACCTAATAACTGGTTTATGTGCGGATATTTATTTATCATGGCGGTAAGGATCAAGTTAAAAGTAACTAGCGTAATTATTATTTGCTAGTTCATAATTGTTTTGAGCATAATTTGTTCTCATTTGAATTTGAGCATGATCAACTTGAGTTTAAATGGGATAGTGATAATAATTAGTACCACTAATATGTATTTTTTTAGTGAGGGTTAATAAGTAGTTAGATTACGGTTGCGGCTTCAGGAGTAGAGGACAATCAGTTAGGTTACTATTACCTGGGAACACCTGGATAGTTATCTCAATGGGTTTATACTAATGAGATCTTTAATATTGATTAGAATACTTGTTAGTTTTATTCCAATAAGAGAAGCGTATAGTTTGACGAATATTTGTTAGTTGTCAAAGAGACAAAAAAGAATTCAGGTAGTTAAGCAAATACTTGCTACCTAATAACTGGTTTATGTGCGGATATTTAAAAAGTAACTAGCGTAAAGTTATTCAAAAAATATTTGTCTCTTTATTGATAGTATATTCGTAGTTTTAGTTTATTTAGTTGGTTTGTAGTTGGTTACAAAAATCCCCAATTCATACTAAGGCATGGTGGCTACATCAAATTTGATCTTTAGAAAATTAATTTTTAGCTACATCGTTCTCCATGAATTGACCTTGTTTACCACTATTCTAGAGTAATTCTTAGTATATTGCATTAATTATTTGGTAGTTTAGTGACACATCAACGAAAGTTGAGAAAGCTTTTAGGCAACTCCAAAAACTAAACACTATTTTCTTAAACTTATTTAGAGGCTTTAAATATTTCAGTTTGTTTGAGTAATTGAAATGAATGGAGGCGATATCGATTTTCGAGTGAAAGCTGGATCTTGCGAATTGAAGGCTCTCATTAGTAAAGGAGTGAAGATTATAAAGAAGTTCGCTAAGAAAGGAGTGAAGATTGTAGGGAAATCATGCTTTATACCCCTGGTATTATTCTTCACATTAGGCCAATGTTTTTTCATTGGTTGCTTTTACCATTAAACTCCAGTGATATATGGGAAGTCTCCTTATTCTATTATTCACGACTACCTCCATTTACTCAAACTTCCATATTTTTGGTTTTTGAGTCTTTCCATTTATACACCATTAAAAGTTCATAAACTCACTCCTCATTGTCTTCCGTGCAATTTATGAGATAAAGCTCCCAATATAAAGGCTATCATTGTTGTGTACATTCATATGATCAAGAAGGTTGATCTCACTTGTCATGCTCGGTTTGATGAGGCATTCTTTTCTCATGTACGTGGAAATGTTTCTTCTTCTCCGCCATTTCTTGATGTTTTGTCTTTTATTGATTTGGATCTTCACAACTGAATCAACTTCACTGGAGTCCTCTTCTTTTAGATATACTATCTCCCCTATTGATGATGATCACCCGACCCACTATTCACACTTGTGTCTCCTGAGATCTCACCATCTGTAGCATCGCGGTCATCTCCGCCTACATCACCAATCGGCGCTTCTTCTTCTGGTTGTTCACCTCCCCCTTCTCTTCAACAGTCTCATCATGTTATGACTAGTTTGTTGATGCCTCATGATTTTTCTATTTATGATGATTATGGTATTATATTGTTTTTCATCTTAACTGAGCCTCACAATTACCATCTCTAATAAAAAATTATTTTAATTTATATTTTATAAAATACAAATACCACGCAAATCAAAAATTATATTGTATTGACTAAATAAATATAAAACAATATGTTTATTCTTTCATCCAAAATAATATTTTATATAAAAATTTAAATGATTTGGAATTATCAATATTAATATCAATATCATAGTAATTTTTTATAAAAAAAACTAGATTTGATCATTATTTTCAAAGCGTTTGAAAATATATTCAACGATGTCTGCTCTAAGTTGGATGTGTATACTCCCTCCGTCCCACTAAATATTGCTTATTTACTTTTTTACAGTCTTCAATGATCATGTTTGACCGTCATTATCTCTAGCTACATATAATTTTTTGCATAAAAAAATAATATTTAAAAAATGGATGTTAAGATGAATTAACAATATGTCACGTGATATTTTTATTACGTCCATATTAGTTGAAATTTAGGGTTAACGTTTACAAAATTTGACTTTAAAAAAATAAATAAGCAATTTTAGTGGGAAGGGGGAGTATGTATTTATAAGCCAAATTTTTTCTACCGTTAGAAGCTTTTCAGCAAGATTAATTTCCATTTAAAATCATAATTAACTAAAAATACAAAAAATGCAATGGAAAATGTCAATCATTAGTTAGTTGACATTTGCACGAGGTACCAACTTCTTAAACAAGGAATGGTGGTCATCAATTCAGTTACGGAGCCTAATGGAAAAAAATAAAGAAGATCGTCCTTAAATAACAAGTATTTCCTAAAAACATGGGTTATGATTTATATTATTTTTAAACTTCATATTAAATGACCGGGGATACTATATTTAGTTATTTACCACGAAATATACCGATTGATTGGCCAATCCAAATAGCTAATTTCGCTGCTTTAATCTCCTTTTCTACCGTTAATCACCATCACCGGGTACAGTACCTCTATATTTCATCCGGGGTCCGGCCTGTTTTAGTGCGGTCACCGGTTACCAAATTCGACGTCGTTTCTTCTGCTTTGTCACCCGCTGCATCACTGCTTTTTCATCCCCTGCATCACGGTTACCGGCTGCCGCCTTATCTCTTTCCCCTCAGCTTGGTTTTCATGACCAAGACCGCCGCTTCACTGCAGGCCATGAGGTGTCATCCGCTTCACCTACCTATATCACGAGGTCCTATTAATACCATGGTTGGGAATTCGGTGAGTTGATTTGGTTAGGTTTCGTTTCTCTTTTGTTAGACACATCTCCCTTCTTCACGCCCACCAAACCCCCTAAATTCATACTTGTCTGTAGCTACATCTGTCTTCGACGTCTTCCTGAGGATGTAGTTGGCACAGCTTCACTGGTAGGGTTATACATGCTACCATATTGTGATAGGGTCAAACAGGGCGTGTTAGTCGATTTGTTTCTCTGACTCGAGTTGTCGTGGTGGACTTTGTGCCTTTAGGTAAAGGGTTGTAGTCTAAGGAACTTAAGGCTACTGTGGTCTTATTGTGTTTTGCCCTTCTCTTTCAAGGTTTTAAAGTTGGTCATGATAGTAGTACTAGCATTCAAGGGCCGTGCCCCCTGGAAAGCAAGTTGGTATTGGGGTTTTGTGTTCCAAGGACAACTGAACCCTTTAATTTTAGGAACATTTTCAGTGGATTTCTCAGTTGATGCTCCTGCAGAATAATCTTTAGAAGATGAGATGGTATTTGTTTTAAAAATTTTGGAAGGGATCGCAGCGCTGTATGACACTGGTGGCATGATAGAGCTTATCAACGTAGAAGTTTAAACGCATTTTTTCTCTTCTTTCTCTTTTTCTGTCTTTAAATTCATCTGTTGGCAATTTAGAATAGTATGCATATGACTCCTGAGCTTCTACTGCAGGAATGATAAGCTCTGGAAAAACTATTGTGGCCAGAATTATGCCAGAAGCACTCAACTATATACTTTTATCATTCAAAATGCTTCAGTGACAAATTAATGGAGAAAGGAGTTGGAGAAACAACTGTTTCTGAGATATTTCATTTGTGTGGTGAGAGATGCTTTAGGGAAAAAAGAGTTGGTATACTAAAAATCCACTTTCTTATTAGTTGCATTATTGAGATTTGCAACATTTGAAAGTTAACAAGCTTTGTTTATAGATGCAAAAATAACTAAATGATTCTCAGGTAAAACATTTGGCTTGAGATTTCATCTTACATGTCATGCTAAGTTGTTTAAGGTATATGTATGGTTAATCTTTTCTGAAGCTGTACAAAGTACATTCACTACAGATTACATGACAATTACTTTTGTGTTACTAATCTCAGTTGTTTTACCACTCATCCTGAATCTGAACCTTTAACCTACCTACTCCGTATGTTGTTTATGCAAAATCTTGTTTGGAGTCTGAATGTTTATGACTCAAAATGGTATATATTTTGATTGTATTTTCCACATAAGGGATGAGAATGGTTTTGCTGTGAAACGTCTGAATTTCTACGTATGTGTGCTTTTTTTTCAGGCTTGTGGCAGTTCATTCACTGTAGAGTTCTTGCTTTGTGGATTGACACTTAGGAGTTCGAAGTTATAGATTTTGGAAATTGTATAGGGTCCTGTGAAGCGAAGGTTTGATCAGAACCCATACTTTTTTTTTTTGGCTGAGTTTGATGAAGGCTTGGTTGATATATGATGATTACTGATTAGGTTAACTACGGATCTGCTGAGTATGTTTTTTTTGCTTTTGTCTGTGAAACTGACAGACTGCATATTTTATTCACTGTTGTTTGTTAATGATAGTGTAATTATTTTTGTATCTCTACTAACTGGATTGATAATGTGATTGATCTGTAGAGCTCACCCGAGTGATTAAGAAAATTACCTCCATAACCATTGAACTCAGGGTAGAAGTTGATGTCACTATTGTTGATTCATAGATGTTACTTAATTTTATGTTTCAAGACTCTTTTTATGATGAGTGGAGCATCATTCAGTCTTAATGAATTTTGTTTTGTGCCTTTGAAGTGAAGTTTTATGTAATACTCCCTCCGTCTCATTTCAAACTGCACACTTTGACTTTCACATAATAGTATTTATACTTATATGACAATTCAATTTAATGGTCAAAGTTAAGAAGTTTTGACTATATAGTCAAATTACTGTACAGAGGTGATGTTTTTATTTCAGGATTTCCATTAATAAATTTTAGTAGTACAGCTTCATTTTCCCTTGACCTTCTTAGTTAGCTTGATTCTGGTAACATTGAGTTTGCATAATTTCAGTTTTGTTTGATCATAACATATATGCTCCCTTACTAAGCAACATTTTAGATTTAGTTGATTATCGTGGTTGTCTCTGATATGCATGCATTATTCTGAATTCAAAACATGATGAAGTATGATGTTGATGCTGTTAGTGCTTATAACTGGTGCAAATTCAGTCACATCTGTGGAATTTAGGGTTTATGTTCTCTTGTTTTTTTTCCCATTTGATAATACTTGGGGGTTATATGTAAAATTATTGGTTTCTATTTTTCTATTTTTAAAGAGTCTAATGGTAAGAAAAATGGTTTGAAACCCGTGCATTGAGTGATTTTTTACCTCTGGGTAGATAATTGGACCAACAGGTTGAGTGGGTTCAACCCAACTAGCGAGGGGCCCAACCCATGTATAACCCGTTAACAGACAGGTCGGGTTGGATCATGACCAGTTAGCCTAATTACCCAATCTATATTCAACATGCCAGCCCATTTTCTGCCCCTATCTTTTTTCAATGATTTCTCAGAATAGTTTTTGTGTTGGTGTAATTTTGCCTCTTCCTTTTTGCTGCACTTCTACTGGGCACTTTTGGAATTTATGATTTCTCCCTCTTTTGAATCTTCAAAAATGGGGTCTTGGTAAGAGCAATTAGCACCCTTTATGTTGATCAATCTTAGGAGCATGAAGGACCAACTAATAGGTATGCATACTTATTGATTCTATTAGTGGGGTGAGTTCCAACTTTCAGATTTCTCAAAACAGCTGAAAATAAGGGAAAAAGCATTCACATGCTGATAGTTGATTTCTTTTTCAAGCTATTGTTCTCTGGATTTGCTTTGCTTGTTCTGTTGAGGCTCAAAGTGATTGTTCTCTAGATTTTTCTAGGAATATAGTCTGTCTGCTTTTGTTGTTTGATTGTCATTCATCTGGACCTTTAATTACATGATCGTAATCCAGTGGTCAAGCTGTTATTTCTGGTTGGATGCTAAGCATTATAGTTGTTAGTGACCTTACTATTCATACTAAAGAAAAAATATATCCATGTTCGACATGATTAATACCAAACAGATGGAGGATGTTTAGATTTTGGAGGCCAGAACATCCCGTAGGATTTAAATTTTGCTTGTTGTAGATTTTTTTTTGTTGGAAAATATAATGTTTTGATTGTGAAAATTCTCTCATTTTATTTATCTGGTTTCATATTCCTTCATACTCTTAAATTAGTAGTCAAATTTACCCCTCTGGATGGAGATTTAATGCCTTACATGAAGTTTCTAACATAAGTCTATTTATGTTCATTCCTAAAAACTTTTAAACTTAGTTACTGTTTATTTTAAAGGGCTATGAAGCATTGGTACCAGAGGCTATTTTATCACGGCTAACTTCTTACTTTCTTATGTTTCCCCTTTAACTTCCTCAGTTCCTCTATAAAATTGTAGTTTGTGATATTATCTTAGACCTTTCCTGCTAGCCTGACGCGCCCGTATATCCGATTTAATATTGCTCAATTCAGGTTTGTGTGGATGAGCAAAACTTGTTCCAGGAACATTGACGTTAAGAACCACCTAAATGTTCGCCCTTCACAGACTCATTCTACATAAGAGAGCAGCTATCCATGCGGTACCCTCTACAACCACCATCCTTGCATTTGTGAAAACCGTAACAACAACAGAAAGTGGTCAGAGAAGTAGGTTAAATGATGACTACTTTGCCACAATCCATCACATATCTAACATTGTGCGAAAAGATATTTACATGGAACGAACTCTCAACAAAATGTGCATTTCCAAAATAGTCGATTCTGAGATGGTATACCGTGTACTGCGCACCTGCTGCCGTAGTGGCATTGAGTCCTTCCGTTTTTTCAACTGGGCTCGCACCCATCACCCTCACTATGACCCTACAACTCTTGAGCTTGAAGAGCTTCTCAAGACTCTTGCTAGTACTGGTCACTGGGAAACCATGTGGAAGGTTGCCCATCAGATGAAAGTTCAGAACCTCCCTATTTCAACACCTATTGTTTGTTTCATCATTGAACACTACGGTAAGAAAGGGCTTCTTGATCAGGCTGTTGAGCTCTTCAATCGTCTTAGCAATTTTAACTGTCCACAAACAACTGAGGTATACAACTCTTTGCTGTTTGCACTCTGTGAGGTGAAGAATTTCCAAGGAGCCTATGCCTTGATTCGTAGAATGTTAAGAAAAGGTGTTGCGCCTGACAAAAGAACTTACTCAATTCTCGTAAATGGGTGGTGTTCTGCGGGAAAGATGAGGGAGGCACAAGAATTCCTAGAGGAGATGAGTAGAAAAGGCTTCAATCCTCCTGTACGTGGTCGGGACCTCCTGATTGATGGGTTACTAAATGCTGGCTATCTTGAGTCTGCAAAAGTATTAGTAAGGAAAATGACAAAAGAAGGATTTGTTCCTGACGTGAGCACATTCAATTCTCTGGCTGAAGCAATATGTAAATCTGGAGAAATTGACTTCTGCATTGATCTTTTCCGTGATGTTTGTAAATTAGGCCTTTGTCCTGATGTGGACACATATAAAACTGTGATAACCGCAGCATCAAAAGTTGGGAGGATTGATGATGCGTTTCAGATTCTTCATAGATCCATTGAGGAGGGGCTTCGACCATTTCCTAGTTTATATGCTCCTATTTTAAAAGCCTGTTGTCGAAAAGGCCTGTTTGATGATGCATTCAGCTTTTTCAGTGATATGAAATTGAAAGGGCATCCACCAAATCGACCTGCGTATACTATGCTGATAAAGATGTGTGCTCGTGGAGGTAGATTTGTTGAGGCTGCCAACTATTTGGTGGAAATGACAGAGTTAAATTTGTTACCCTTGGCCAGAAACTTTGATCTGGTATGCGATGGGTTAAAAAATTCTGGGAAGCATGATTTAGCTAAAAGGATAGAGCAGTTGGAAATATCTATTCGAGGCGATTGAACGCATCCATTAATTATTTCAAGCTGCTTGTGAAAGAGTTGAATCGATTGCATTCAAGTATTCAAAGCTGCTTCTGAGAGATTTCAATGGGACAGCTTATTAATGTAAGGTAACTTTCTTACATTATGTGTCTGAGTTCAGTAATTTTAAATCTATACATTGGCCAACTCTCTTAAATTTTGTTCATTTCTTATTCTGTTACTCCCTTAAAAAAAAAAAAGTGCTGTAGATCACATAATATTTCCCTTTTAAAATTACATCTTATTGCTGTTGCGTATAAATTTTAATATTCGAATATGAGATTAAAGATGTCATGTCACATATACCTATATTCGCCCTGCAAGAACATGGAAAAGAATAGACTTGGCATGGATGTAGCTGTGGTTCTCCATGTCTTGTTTTTTGTTTTCTTTCATTGACTAAATCTTGACATGAGGACTTAGCTTATCCGGCCCGATCTTTGCTTGTTTACTTAGAAGAAACTTATGGCTTGTAGGGTAATAGGCAGAAATGTGCTATGGAGTTGTTTGAATATATCGCAAGTGTAGTATTAGAAAGGTGATCTGGAGTACGATGTAAAATGGAAGCTGTGTTTTGAGATGTGAAAACATTCAGCAGTGATTTACTCAAATATTTGGGATGTGCTTTTTAACAATTACACTATTGTTGTTTTACAATATCGTGTTCTGCAGAAATAGTGTCAGGGTTTCTTTTTCTTACCATCTGCAGTTTAATGTGCACAATCAACTGCAACAAGTTTGTATGTATTGAGATTCTAAACTTGTTAAGCGAGTGTCTTTCTGAACTTTTGCAGATTCCCGTAAGGAAGATGAAGCGTGGTCGAAATGAATCAGGAAGAGGAGCAATGTTTTTCAAGAGTGATGTCGCTAGTGCCGTTGCCGGGAGGTGGACAAAGTTTTGGCAACTCTATTGAGTGACAATTCTGGTAGCAGTTCGACTCATGGATGATGGGAACATAAGTGAACAGACTTATGCTACGTTGTTGTCTCCTGTATACCAGATGCTGTTACAGAGGTAGTCACAAAAGAATATTTGCAAATCCATAACACCTAATTGCCAGTCGTTACAAAGAAAACATATATGACCTACTCCCCCCGGGTCAGTCGTAACAAAGAAAACATATATGACCTACTCCCTCCTCCTGGAACGCTTTCCGTTTTGATATAGTGTTTTTATATTGGCATATTCTTTTTTTGGCAAATCCTAGATTATTTTCATTCACGGAATTTACTTTTTGTTTCCCAATTCAATCAGCACCATTCATTTCAGTTAAAAAAAAACTTGTATCATTTAAAAAGAGAGACAATATTTAGCGACCGAGGGAGTAATAAACGTCAGTTTTGGATCGAAGAGTTCGAATTGTTGTTACTACAACAATGGTATAAGTTTGAATCTTACTCGGGCAAGGGGAGGGGAATTTGTTGGGGCCATTTGGTTATTACTCAATTTCTTTTATTAAAAAAAGGAAACTTCAGTTTTGAACTGCTTGCATGGTTGTTTGGTTGCCACGGGAACGCGATTTAGTAGGAGACTTCCACATATTATGGGTAACGTAGGAGACATCTCTATTTTTCCCCGGGGAATCTTTAAAATTACCACTGCTTAGCTTTCAATTCGCCTCTGACCATCAAATGAAATGTGAATAACCCGTCCTCCTCTCTTTGAAAGAAGGGGCACTTCCGGCTCTGTCGGTGCTTGAAACAATCTTGTCTTCTCCATATTACTATATCTCTAGAGTCAATAATTTTATATGAGGAACTAATGAACTCAATCACTTGCTGCCGTTACTCTTCAGTTTTCTGTTGAGGTCTATCCTGTAGAGGTACTCAAATTGGATCAGTGATCGATAGTCATATTTTTCCTGTGATAATACAGTTTAGTAGTAGTACAATTTTATTTCGTGATTTTGTTGTTGTTGATGGCAGTGGTGGTCGGCATCAGTAATAGATAGCATAATAGTTAAATACAAGACTCTTGGAAAACCTAATAAACCCTATTATGTTAATTTACATGATCTACCCTATTACACACCAGCAGACTTGAATCGCCGACAAGCAAAGTGTTAATTGCCAGCAACGCAAATCTTACAAAGAAATTCCAATTGATGTCTAGGTAGACTTTTGATAAAAATGTAAGCAAGTTGAAGCTCAGAAAATACATGGAAGATCTCATTCAAACTGATGCTTGCTAACCACAAGTTGAAGTTGAGATTTTTTTAGGGTTGATCTAACAGGTTTCCGATTTAAAAGAAAATCTTTTCATAGAATTTAGTGAATTCTCTCTACAAAATAAATCATTATTATAATATTGATCAGGTACCTTTCATCTGGTATAGCTCATGGAAATCGAATGTTAGCCTAGCAGTTGAAGTCTAGTGCTACTACCATGAGGTCATGGGTTCAATTCCCACTAGGGCAAGGGGAGGGGAGGGATTTTATTGGGGGCTCATTTGAGCTATTACCTAAATTTAAAAAAAAATCTGGTATAGCTCATGAACCGACACAGTATCTACGTCTTCATCTGGTGCCTTTTACAACTGAAACAGCACCCGTCCTTCTTTGTTTGCTTTGAATAAATTTATGGGAAGACGGTGTTTAATTAAAATAATAAAAAGGTAAAATGTTTAAGTTGTAATATTAAAATTTTATTATGCAACGTGAATTAATTATAAATTTTATGACCCAAATAATGCAATGCGAAAATTTTATCTTTATTTCTTCTAATTTGTAGTTTAAACCTTGATTTTTTCATGACTTATGGAAAGACCGTCGTTAGGGACGGATTCTTTCTTCTCAGGGGGGAATTTTGCGCATAATAGCAAACACAAAATGCAATCGCCACACATTTTTCTAATACAGCCTTCAGTTCTGATATTCGGATACATGTAAGATGGAACTCATATTTTCCTGATCTATTTTTCTTGAATTTATGAAGTTGGTGAGTGTAGCTGGAAAGAAAGAGGTTATTTTGACTTTCTAAAAACGTTTTATATTCAATAAAATATAAGTTAAAATTTGAGTAGTATTTAACAATAGTGAGGCGCGTACTGCACTTTTCTGAAGATTTTATTTATGGTGAAAAACAAATATCCTCCATATAAAATGAAGCTTTATTGATAATAGTTTGCACTAACTACTTCAACACCTGATAAAATATAGAGATTTTATTATGGTAAATTGATATCACATCAATGACACATATCATCAATAATGAGAATTACAATATATAGTGTTACAATCTAAACTACAATAGAAATAATATATTAAATTACCATCTATAATCTAACCTGCAAGGAAACTAATTCTATAAGGAAACTAACACATATAATTATTCCATATTACCTCCTACTATATATAGTTATTCCATACACTATTTCATATTTCCTTAAACGATATTCACAAAAGAGAAGACATAATATTGCAGAAGATGTCACAAAATATCTCCTCCAACACCAAAAAAACAAAAGAGGAAGAATAAAATTGTTTGTTGTGAAGGATGGTTTTTTCCCGCAACAAAACTCCATCCTTCTAACATCTATTTATAGTGCTAATGACCTTATCCATGGATACATTGGTCGATGATGAAGACTCGTGTATCTTGGTGAATTAAGCCTAGTTTAGTGATAATTCATAATCTCTATAACGGAGAGGTTCAGGGTTCAAACCACACTTCTGTAAAAAAATTGTGAATATTAGAACAATGTTTTGATAAGGATAATCCAGCATTATGGGACCATGTTGGTGGTCCCCGTTGTGCTTTCCCAACTTGCAGATGGCCAATGAAGGTGAGATTATGGTGGTTCCGGCTTCGGTGGCGGCGGTTGGTTGGTGGTGTAGCGTTTGAGTGTTCTTAGGAGGGCGTCCCTAGCTATTAAATGGATGGAGTTTCAGGCTTCACTGAGCTTCAATAGATTCAATGATGGTGCCTTCTAGTTAGGTCTTAGAGTATGATGTTTTTGTGTATTTTAGTTGATTGTATGTAATCTTTCAAAAAAAAAAAGAAACATGTATCTTGGAGTTGCACCTTTTGAGATTGCTTGAATAATTGATCACATCATGTTGCTGAATGATGACCTGTATCTTTTCAATAAGAAGAAAAATACCAACAATCTTCCGCCATTTTTTATTATTAAAAATATCTTCTACGTCACTGAACCCACTCTAATAACTTGTGCATTAGCAATGATGTCTTTCAATTGAACTACTACCTTAGTGAAAGTTTATATAACTCGTCGAGACGTTTGGTAGGCTAAGCTTTGAATAAATGATTTATATAATGAGCCACATATATTAGCAACACACATATTCGTTTCCTCTAAATTAATATAAAAAAACACATATCAATCAAGTTCATCAATGTTTCCAAAATTCAAACCAGAACATAGATTGACTTCAAGTCATACACTCATATAGTCAATTTCATATGCCCCCGTCATGCAAAGTATTTTTTCTTTCATGCAAACAACATATGAATACATCGTATTTGGCATTTCTTGAACCTTTTCAGAACACTAAGTTCATCCTCACATATACGAGCGGGAAATGAACATCATATTCTTAACTATTGCTCTAACCATATAACAATGTAATTTTCACTCAATGAATCCAAGACTAGGCAATTTGCTAGCGTTGAATTGAGGTTTCCACCATTGTATGGTCTATATTATGAATTTCAATCCCATCTCAGTGGATATTTTCACCACCATATCTCTACTTAATCCTTTGGTTAAAGGATCAACCAAGTTCACTTTGGATTTGACAAAGTTCACAGTTATGACTCCTTTGGTGATCAAGTCTCTAACCATACTATGCCTCACTCTAATATGCCTCGTCTTTCCATTATACACTTTCCTATATGTCTTTTCAAGGTCTGAGGTACTATCACAATGTACAGATATAGGCGATATAGGCATAGGCCACATCAGTACTTATACTCCCTCCGTCTCACTAAAACTTGCTTATTTACTTTTTCAAAGTCAAATTTTGTAAATTTTGACCCAAAATTTCAATTAATATATATATAATAAAAATATCATATAAGATCTTGTTAGATTCATCTTAATATATATTTTTTAAATATAATTTTTTTATTTGGAGTTATTATACGTAATTAGAGACATTGACGGTCAAACATGGTCATTGAAGACCGTGAAAAAGAAAATAAGTAAAAATTAGTGGGACGAAGGGATAATAACAAATTACTCATCCATTCTACTTCTTTGCTTGTTGCGGCTAATGCTACGAATTCAACAAACATGGTAGAGTGACTTATACAACTTTGTCTCCACTATCCAGAAAAAATATCCAACCACTTGTGGATGAGTGATCATCTTTGTTTGTGATCCAACTCGCATCAGAATAACCCTTAAGAGCTTATGGGTATCCTTTGTAATTGATATTGTAATCTTTTGTTTGCTTGAAATATCTTAAAACTCTTGTGATTCTAAGTCAATGTTGCTTGTTAGGATTACTTGTAAACCTACTTAACACTCTAACTGCATATGCATTATTTAGACGTGCGCAATTCATTGTGTACATTAAACTGTCTATCACACTTGCATAATCAACATGTGATGCGGCTTCTCCCTTATTTTTTGCATAGTCTATTTTAAAGTCAGTGAGAGTTGAGGCTGGCTTGCAATCATAATGATTGAACTTCTTAAGAAGTTTCTCAATGTAATGAGACTGGGAATATTATTGATCCTTCATATTTCTTTATTCTTATCCCAAGAATAACATCAGCCTCTCCCATATCTTTCATTTCAAATTTACTTGAAAAAAACATTTTGGTTTCTAAGACCAAAGATCAACATGTTATCAACATACAAACAGATTATGAAGTCTTTCTCATTTACGTACTTGATGTAAATTCATTTATAGGATTCGTCGAATTTAAATCAACTATCAATTATCACTTGATCATTTTTTATGCCATTACTTCGGAACTTGTTTAAGCCCATACAAGGATTTCATAAGTTTGCACACTTTGTGCTCTTGTCCATGCATTACAAATCCTTCAGGTTGTTTCATGTAAACCTCTTCTTCCATTTTACCATTCAAGAATGCAATTTTAACATTCATATGATGAATATGCCACTTTTGAATTGTGGCTATCGCAAGTAGTACATGTATCGTAGTCATTCTTGCTACAAGAGAATAAGTATCAAAATAGTAAAGGTCATACTTCCGTGTGAAGCATTTGGCTACAAGCCCTGCCTTGTACTTGTCATGGTTCCGTCCACCTTCATTTACTTTTTTGAAGATCCATTTAAAATCAATGGGTTTGGAACCAAGCGGTAAGTCCTTTAGTATTTAAGTATTGTTATTTATAACTGAGTCGATTTCATCATTTATTGCCTCCTTTCCAAAAGAAGCATCATGAGATCTCATTGCCTCAAATAAAGTCTTTAGACCAATTCAGTATTAAAACAATAAGGTATTCTATCATTTAATTCATCTTTTGTTCCTTCAACAAGATAAGTAATAAAATCTGAACCAAATGAATTGGTCTTTCTTGTTCTTTTGCTTCTTTTCAACTTATTGACTTCTTTTTAGTCAATAGAGTCATTTAATGCATTTTTTCTTTGTTTTGAGCCATTCTCAATTCTCCTTGAAATAGCATTTCTTAACTTTATAATAGTATTAACTGAAATAGAGTCATTATATTTAATGGCAATAAGCTTATAGGCTTTGCTATGAATTGCGTAGCCTATAAAGATGCATTACACGCCTCTTTCTCCCAAATTTCTTTTCTTTGGTTCTGGAAGTCTAACTATGGCTTTACAACTCCAAACTCTCAAATTATTTAGATTAGGCTTCCTTTTATGCCAAAGTTCATATAGGGTTATTTAGTTCTTTTTGTTTGGAACTCTATTAAGTATATAACTGGATGTAAGTACAGTTTCTCCCCAACAACCTTGACTAAGGCCTGCAGTAGAAATCATAGTGTTAGCCATTTCCATCAATGTTCAATTATTTATTTCAAGCACACCATTTTGTTGTGGTGTATAATGAGTAGCTACTTCATGTTTAATGCCAGTAGTCTCAAGGAATTCTTTTTCAAAGTAATCACCACATCTATCAATTCTAAGACATTTAAAGGATAAATTACATGCAAGTTCAACTTCTTGTTTGTAAATCTTAAATATTTTCATAGCTTGATCTTTGAAATGCAACAAATAAACATGACAATATCTTGTAGAATCATTAATGAAAGGTTCAAAGTACTTATTGCCTCATAAAGATGGTGTTGCATGCAGATCACATAAATCACTATGAATCAATTCAAGCATGTTTGATTTACTTATGACATTTGGAATGGTTGTCTAATGATTTTTGTTAGCATGCAAGTATTGCATTTTCCATTTTTAGTTATAGGACATTGAGGCAAAATATCTAATTTAATCATGTCATGAATCCTTTTATAATGAACATGTCCTAATCTATTATGCCATAAAATCGTAGAATACTCAATCAAGTAAGCAACAACTTCTTTCATTTTATTGATAGACATTACATTGAGTTTTAACATAATACCATGAAGATAACCCTTTCATACAAGCATTCCACCCTTGGAGATTACAATTTTATCTGCTTCAATAACTTGTTTGATACTAAATTTATTGAGAAGTCGTGATGAGACTAAGTTCTTCCTAAGTTCAGGAACATACAACACATTAGTGTGTGTAATCACTTTTCTAGACGTGAAGTTAAAATCAACTTCTCATTTTCCTTTAATGAGAGCAGATCCTAAATTTCCCATGTTAACTACAACACTTAGATCATCCACACCCTTTGAGATTGCTTGAATGATTTATCACGTCATTTTGTTGAATGATGACTTGTATATTTTCAATAAGAAGAAAAATACCAACAGTATCCTCGATTGGAACTACCACAGACTCGAAAGACTCGGGTAGTTTAGGAATTGCTTACTATTGTACTCTTGAAGCAGTTTTTCTTCTATTTTTGTGTGAGACCAAATGCTTTGTTAAGGAAATAAAAGTCTTAAAGTGTTGGTTTAATTTTCTTAGTGTAGTTGTAGTGTTGTAGGGTCGTTCGTGTGGTCTTACTCCTTTTTATAGATTAAAAAAATGACCAAATTATTTTTTTGGTCCCCTACAAAGTATCTTTTACTATCTTTCAGTCCCCATGTGCAAAACAACCCTTAGATGGTACCCTACAAATTCAAAACATTGTTTTTGGTCCCCAAACCCAGTTTCCGGCCAAATTTC
Source organism: Rubia yunnanensis (assembly GCA_037428765.1). Taxonomy (NCBI): domain Eukaryota; kingdom Viridiplantae; phylum Streptophyta; class Magnoliopsida; order Gentianales; family Rubiaceae; genus Rubia; species Rubia yunnanensis. The sequence goes on from CM075067.1 coordinate 75,096,359, forward strand.
CGGTTTTCAGGCGCACGTGCCGGTCACGTGCCATTTTTTCGATATGGTAAGGGGTAATTTGGTAATTTCACAATGAAATGTTTGCCCAGAACCATGGTTTCTGACGCCGATGTGCCGCTTCTTTCCCTCCATCGCCTGTCTTCTTCCCTCCGTTATTCTTCTCACCGGTTCTTCTTCCCGCTGTTCTTCTTCCCTCCAATTCTTCTTCCCACTGTTCTTCTTCCCTCCAATTCTTCTTCCCTTTATTCTTCCATCCAATTGGACGAACAATTTATTCTTAACTTAAACAACACCTCACCCGAGCAAGAGGCAGAGAGGTTATTTTCTTGTGTAGCTGAAAGTGTGAAGATGATATTGAACTGCCCCTCCATTTCCCCTGCACTAAAGCTTCCAGTGAGGCTAGTATGCTTCGCTTCTGCTTCTGGAATCAACACAGTTCAACTAAGATTACAACTCGACGGTCTGCATAAGGAGGCCGAAAGAACCAGAGCCAAAGGTTTATTATCTGACCCATATCACTGTTTATCTTTTCATCGCATTTTTCTTGAATTGGGTCGCAACAAATAGTTATTTGGGTGTCAACATACTTGGTTTTCTTGGTTCTTTGGTTTTTATTTTTTTCTCCCTTTAAGAAATTGGCATTTGTTATATACAGCTTACAGTTGGTAAATGGTCATGTGTTTCAGCAAATAGTGTAAGGTTGAGATTGATGCGATTATACGAGGCTGCAGAGAATCTTCGACAGCGAGCTGTTGTAAGTGTTCGAGTTGGCAAGGAAAATGAAGCAAGGGATCTGCTTTATCAGAAAAAAAAGGTTATGGAGGCCATTGAGAAGTCATATAGTCGCATTGTATTGCTTGATGAGCTTTCAGCCAAACTGAATGAGGTTCGAATTGTGTTATTATGCTTACTTTGGTTGTCTGAAGAAGCATTGCTGCATCAGAGTGGCCTTATTCGAATATGCTTTCTAGTTGCATTGTATTTTATACCTAATGGTATCAGCTTATTTAGTTGTTTTTGTTACCGTTCGTCTGAAACAAATCTAATTTTCATTTTAGGTCATTTCAGTCAAGGAAAATGAGCTAATTGGGAATGCCGCTTTAGATATTGACACGGGCAGGGATGCAGATGCTAGCCCTGTCATATTTGTATCTCCAAAAGAGGAAGTTCAAGAAAGCTTCAATCAAAATGATGACTTTGTGGAAACATCCCTGAATGTGGCCCAGGGTGAAGAATTGGAGGGTGAAGCTCAGAGTCAACAAAGAGATTTTGAAGGATCCTTGGATGAGAAGGTTTGGACTAAAGTTGATGATGTGGCCCTTAAGTTGCAGGAAGTATCCTCATATGAAGACTTCTTGGGGCATGTCGACAGTCAGCTGAACGCAATTGAAGTTGAACTTGTTACCTTGTTGAAGTATTCTAAGCTGATGCTAGAAAGCATGGAGAATCTAGAAAATTCAAAGGTGCAGCATGTACATAAAATTCTTGAGGATGTTCGTTATGTTAGAGAGAGGTAATTCGTGGCAGACGTTGATTGACCAATCATAATTTCTTTTTTGCAATGAACATTTCTCTGCTATTCTCCTTTTCACTAACTTGACAATAGCTTAATCTGTGTAGAATAGCCAGCATCAAGGGTGCAGAATTGAGGGCCAGGTAGGGCACTGCTTTAAGACTTGTCGATTTCACCTACCTACAGTGGTGCAATTGAAAGGATTTACTCTTTAATGTATGATAGAAGAACAACATTGGAAGAAGAACAGAGGGAAGAAGAACGATGCAGTGGAAGAAGAACAGAGGGAAGAAGAACGATGCAGTGGAAGAAGAACAGTGGGAAGAAGAATTGGAGGGAAGAAGAACAATGGGAAGAAGAACCGGCGAGAAGAATAACGAAGGGAAGAAGACCGGCGACGGAGGGAAAGCAGCGGCACATCGACGTCGGAAACCATGGTTTTGGGTGAACATTTCATTATGAAATTACCAAATTACCCCTTACCATACCGGGAAAAATGGCACGTGACTGACACTTGCGGCTGAAAATCGGAAATCTGGCCGGAAACTGGGTTTGGGGACCAAAAATAATGTTTTGAATTTGTAGGGTACCATCTAAGGGTTGTTTTGCGCATGGGGAACAAAAGATAGTAAAATATACTTTGTAGGGGACCAAAAAAATAATTTAGTCTAAAAAATAGTCGTAGATATGAGGTTGTATTCATAGCATCACGTTGATGTATTTGCAACAATTATGGGTAGTAAATTTCTTTTACTGGAGTATATGGCGAACCCGCAGTCACACATAAACGCTAATGTTGGCAATAGTTCAAGCAGCTTGTGTCATATCCATAAGTCTCTTAGCTCTGCATAGGAGACTTCAATGAGATACTTCCATAAGATGAATTCCAGGGTTCCACTTCAAGAATGGAGTGGATAATAAATACATTCAAGGAAGCGTTGGACTTTTGTGAATTATTCAATTTGGGTTACTCAGGGCCGAAGTTCACATAGAACATGTTAGCAAACCAACCAGACACGAAGAGAGCTAGACTCGAACATGTAGCTTGTAACCAAGGTATGCATGATTTATATCATTGGTATTTAGTGGCTTCTAGTCCTATGGTATTTCCGGATCATAGTGTATACATATCAAATCCAAGCCATGGATCTGAAAGTGCTACTAGAAAGAAAAGGTTTCAATTTGAAGCGCACTAGATAAAGTCAGGAGATTGTGCGAGGATAGTGGAGGGAAATTGGAGAGAAGGTTGTGAATCAACAATGCCCCTTAATACAAAGTTGGAAGATTTTTCCATAAGGTTAATGCAATGGAGCAAGGAGGCTTTTTCTGACCATCTCGGAGTGAGAGGAGAAAATTTGGAAGATCTTAAAGATATTGGAGGCCATCGTGATAAATGAAGAGGTTAAGGTGAAGATCGTTGAGCTGAAAAGATGAACTGCTACAAAAGGCAGAGAGTATTCGCTGGAAGTAAAGAACAAAGCAACACTAGTATAAGTACGTGATAGAAACATATAGCGGGCTTACTAGATGGGTTATCAACCATCAACATGCTTCGAGTCGAAGGGTAATCAACCATATAGCAGGCTTACTGGATATCAATTAGGATTCAAAGATGGATGAGAATAGCATGGAGAAAATCATTACAGATTATTTCATTGGCTAATCTCCCCGACTGGGCCGAAACCAAAAATCATCCAAAATGTTCTTGGTAGATTACAATCGATGATTACTCTGGACATGACAACACAAATGGTCCGGCCATAAAAGGGAGACAAGATATAGAAAGTTGTGAAAAAAATCCATCCCTGTAAATTTCCAGGACAAGAATATAATGAAGAAAATCGTTACGGATTATTTCATTGACACGTTCTCCTCAACCAGGCCGGCATCGAAAATCATCCAAAGCTTTCTTAGTAGATTGCAACCGAAATTTACTCGGGACATGACAACACAACTGGTTTGGCCATAAAATGGAGGCGGTGTGGAGAAAGTTGTGAAACAGATTCATCCCTATAAATTTCTAGGACCTAAAGGTATGAGCCCTATCATATTTTGAAATTTTGACTTATAGTGAAGCATGATGTTACACTTTTTATTTTAATTTTTTTGAACCATGGCATTTTTTAGCCAATGGAAAATTTTACACATTTTTTAATTCTTCCCAAGGTAGAGCACCTTGAACAAAATGCATATTTCAGACCTATAAGTTTGTGTAATTTAATCTATCGTGTATCTTTGAAGGTGGTATCAAACAGGGTGAAACAAATAATCCCAAAGATTATCTCGGATAGTCGATCGGCATTTATACCCTGTAAGCTTATTACAAACAACATCCTGGTAGCTCATGAATTCTACTAGACGATGAGAGGCAAGAAACGTGGCAAGTTGGCATGTGAGTGTTAAGCTCTACGTGGGTAAGGCATTCGACGGCATCGAGTGGATATACATAGCCAACACCCTAACCCATATGGGGTTCCCATGGGAATTTGTGCAACTTATTTGGACATGTCTATCCACTACACCATTTTCTTTCATCCTCAATGTTGGAGAACTTGGCCTCGTACAACAAAACAGAGGCATTCGACAGGAGGACCACCTCTTACCATATTTAATCGTTATTTTCTTAGATGTCTTTCTTTGCTTCTTATAAGGGATTGTGGCATCTTGATTTGGCCTAAAGCTATCTCACTTGTTATTCGCGGGTGATACTATGTTATTTTATAGGACCACAAAATTGGAGGTGACTAACATGCAATGGGCAATCAACTTTTATGAAAGCATATTGAGGCTACATATTAATTTGAATAAATTGGGTATTCTCTTCAGCCCTAACACCGACCCAAAAATGAGAAGTAAGATATGTGACATTCTAAAAATCCCTAAAGTATCTTCGTAAGGGAAGTATTAGGATTTCCACAAAGATAGGTAGGGAGAAGAAAGATATCTCTCAAAACCTTAAAGATCGGGTCAAGGGAAAGATGAATGGTTGGAGCCAGAGAAACTTATTGAAAGTTGGGAAAGAAGTATTGATAGAATTGGCACTATATGCTATTCCAAGCTACTATATGAATTTATTTAAAATCCTTGATCAAATTTATGATGATATCAGAAGCATGATCTGTCAATTTTGGTGGGGGTTGAAGATGAAAAGGAGATTCATTGGGCTTCTTGGATAAATTTGGAGAGATCTAAAAGGAAAGGAAGAGTCAAATTAAGGGACGTGAAGCCCGCAATTATAGCATTTTTGAGCAAGCAAGGGTGGAGAATTCTCACTTCCCCGACGACATCGCTAGCTTGAGTGTATAAGGAAAAATTCTTCCATAATTCTTCAATTTTTGAGTTTTGAATTGGGTAATCAACCTCCATGATTGTGGCAGAGTATTCATCTTGAGACTTGAAAGTGAAAAGCATGTTTCTACTGGAAGGAATATAAGTATTTTCCATGACCCTTAACTACTATAATCAATAGGTTTCAAGATGGAGAACCCAGAGCATATCTCACACGATTTATCGTGTGTTTTCGACTTGGAAGGATGTAATGGGGGATGGAGGGAGGGGGTCACACGCCAACACTTCTCAAAGATCGAAGTTGTGAAAATATTAAAGATCCAACTCCTTGGCCAATAAGGGCTGGATCTGTGGGTCTGCATTACAAAAAGCATGGAAATTTCTCAATCTGATCGACATACTACATGATCATTAAAGACCCGTGATTGCAGCTACATCACCAACTTCAAGTAGCAATTATGGTGTTAGGTGCATGCACTGTTAGGTGCATGAATGTCAAGCCCATTGGTATACTTTATTGGTAAGTTCAATGGTCTCTTGTAATATTGGCTCTTTGGCTCTATTTGGCAGAGCTTTTAAGTTGTTGTGCTTATAAGCAAAACACTTTTTAATGTTTGGTAAATAGCTAAAAAATAGCTTATTTTAAAAGCATATGCTATTTTTGGAGGAAAACCAGAAGTTGGTGATATCTTACACCTTTGCTACTCTTATTTTTTATTCTTGTATATAATGCATATGGTGGTTGTAACCCTTTGTAGATCGGTGTTGGGTTTATTCCCTTGTTTTAACATAATAATAAGGAATAAGGTGGACTCCTCCAAGTCCCGTTGTTTTACTCTTCACACTAAAGAGGTTTTCCACGTAAAAATAGTTGTGTGTTGATTGTCCTCTTTACTTTATTGTTGGCTCCGTCATTGGTTTGATTTTTTATTAGGTTTGACTTGGTTTTTTTTGTGGTCTTGAATGGGTGTTTGGGATTTATCCCCCTTAGGCTCCCAACACATGGGAATGGAAACAGTGTTATGGTCGAACCTATGGTGTGGCGGTTGTGTACAAACTTTCTTGTGAAGACAGAAAACGTTCAGCGTACATATTAAGATGTAATGTGGAGGATGGTTCGAACATCCATTTATTTTTTTGATGTGAACATGCGTGGCAGGTATGGGGTATGATGGGAATAACAGAGTTGATCACGGACTTCTAATTCCGTCAATTACTACTCGATAATAATGTGGTGAAAGAGATCTAATAGTAATGGTGTGCGGCGGAATTTGGTTCTAACATAATAGGAACCCCTTAGAGAATGAACACACTGAAGCCATGCTACTTGTTGCGACTGTCAAGCAAGCCTAGCTCAATTTTCTCAAGCAAATATTTTTTTGGAAAGATCGTCGGAGTCGCTCCATGTTGAGGCATAGCTACATCCAACAGATGGAGAAAATTGTCACTTTTTTATGCAAGTTTAGCGTTGCCTAAATCAGGCTGCGGCGTTGGGTCATTAGATTGGGAACACAATTTTTTAGAAGGAGATTTAATGTTCTTCATGGCCCTTTTTACGTTGAAGCTTTGGCCATGTTGTATGCATGCGACTTAGCCGTTGAGAAAGGTTGGGATAATATGTTATTTTCAGGGAGGCACTTAGCTTAATTCTAATGGTTTGAGGAGAGTTTATTGATTCGTTAGCTAGCGAATTCCCAACAAATCTATCACAGGGGTCTTTCGGGTGGTTGCAGATTTTATACTCCCTCTCCTAACCCTTTCAGCAGAAAGAGAGAGAGAGAGAAAGATGATTTTTATTTTGGTGATGGAAAATGTCTAAAATGCCCTTCACCTTCCAGCCTCTTACTCTTGCGATTTCCTTTTGCAATTCCACAACCAGCCACCACTCCTTCTGCAATTCCACAACCACTAAATGGTACAATTCAAAATTCACCAAACCTCAAAGTTCTCATCTAAAAAAAACCACAAAAACACGAAGTTTTGAATTCAAGCCTCACTTTCAGAACCCTTTCAACGTCGCATAAAAAGGACGAGCTGATGTCCTCTTTGAATCGGTGTACAAAACCACCAAATCTTCCAGCGCATGAACAATTGGATTCTACGTTAAGAAAAAATGTGAGGTTCTAATAGAGCAAAAGAGGTTGTCGGTACTGTCGAATTTCCATATATGACCCGGTGAGGTGGCAAATTTCATATCTGTCGATCGGAGAAAACAACAAACTTGACCGGAAAGCTGAATTACTGGCAATGCTAAAAGGATGTTTGCGGTGAGAAGGAAGAGCTCCGCGTGAAGAGAAGTATGGGGAAACTTCTCCGATTTAAATTGGGAAGATGTTGAATGGTTTCTACAGTGAGTGTTAATGGTTTTGAGTATTAAATGGGTTGGGCTGGGTTAATAGTTTTGTGTGTTGAAGAGTTTTGATTTTGATTGTTTAAAACTTTAATTGGGTTGATTGTGTAAAATTTTAGTTTTTCAGGGGTAATTATGCCTTATGATATATTGAATCTTTTCTAAAATTGAAAGTGTGCAAATTTACTTAGGAAAGATGGAAAAAATTGCAAGTTACTAATTGGACAGATGAATTAGCTCACTTTATTGCAAGTTATTTACATGAAATTGTGCAATGAAGAACATATGTTGTGGTTTTCCATGCCCAACTTGTTATTGAATGTTACTAAATGTCTTTTAGTATTTTAGTATCTAGAAATGAAGTTCCTTTTTACATTAAAAAAAAGTACCATGATATTTTTATAAATTCAATGTCCACATTGAACAAATTGATTTTTATTTCCCCTGAAACAGAGATATTTTCCTTTCTCCAGTAGTTGCATGAAACGTAAAGACTGGAAACTTTGTGCTGCTTGAAAAGATGATTGTTTAGTTATGGCCAGCATATTATGTAACAAGCAATTTGCCGATCAATTAATGATGAACTTATTACCCAATTATTCCAGTTGGTCGAGTATCAACATTTGAACACTAATCAATCTGTGTGCTACATTTACGGTTTCATTTACAGCTGCAATTGTTTTCAAAATTTGACAAAACGTATGGTATTTTAAGATAACCTAAGAGCATCTCCAATGGTAAGTTACACGAGGGTGTTGCTTGACTTGCCATATTATCTTTTCAAACTAATGATGTGGCAAACTATCCACCCTCACAATGGTAAGAATGTTGTTTGATATGTTCCACATGTTTTTACAATATTCATCTTTAAAAAAAATATGGGACAAATATAGGCTCCCATGCCTTTGAAACTGAGAATAAATATAAGAATCATTTGGTTACAATTTTAAGGATCATAGAAGCAGATTAAGATGCTTCTAATTGCCTTCAAAAGGATGTACTATACAAAAGAGAGTTGTCTAGCAATTAGTAGCCATTCTAAAGAAACTAAAACTCCATGTGAATCCCCTCTTCGAAACCTCCACCCTTGTGTTAGTGTGAAGGAGGCCAGACATGGAGAAAGTGTTTTAAATTCTCATATTTGGTCTAAGTTGGGAGGGAATGAACTTGAATGTTGCGAAGATCAGATAGTCACTTTCATTCCCTCTTGGATGTCGAGATAATGCAACCAGAATTGGAAATTAGGAGTTGATGATGCTAACTGGAGCATGGCACTGTGTACGGTTGCACTAAAGCACAGAGCTGGGTTGTACCTGAAATAAAACAAGAAAAAGAAACAGCAGCAACCGAACAACAAAAGCAATGGTAATGGGAAACAGAATTACGCAAGGGCCATGTGCAGATGCAAAGATACAATATTCATCTTTATTTTTAATAAATATGCATGTTGAATGTGAAATAATAGTAATTAATAAGTTAATGATTATTGTTATACTTTGAGTTAAATTTATTTAAAACAAAAAATGTATAATGTAAAATAATTTAAAATTTTGAATTTAAATGGGGCAATTTTATATACTCCCTTTGTCCCTAATAAAATGGCTCAATTGTTTTTTTCAAGTCAAACTTTACAAATTTTGACACTAAATATAAATTAATGTATATATATAATAAAAATATTATGCGAGATATTGTTAGATTCATCTTAACATATATTTTCTAAATTTTATTTTTTATATGCGAAATTGTTATATGGATCTAGAAACATTGACGATCAAACATGATCATTGAAGATCATGAAAAAGCAATTGAGTTATTTTATTTGGGACGGAGAGAGAGTAATTTTCATTGTATGCTTATCTATATTTATTTATTTATTGAAATATATTTTATTGATTGATTTACAATTATATTCATGCTTGAGAAATAAAATAAAATAAAATTATATATTATTCATAAGTTTTATTATAGCATCATTATAATAATTATTATTATTATTTCACTTGTTAATATTGATATTGTATTGTATGATCCAACCAAATTGCATGTTAAATACACTTTCGAAGCATTAAATGCATCTGACATCAAGCATGTAGTTCTCACAAGCTACAGTTGCTTGGAAACTGACGATGTGGACTCTACAACAATGGTGAGCGACCTGTTGCAATTTATGAAATTTTGCAAGCAAGTCCAAAAACATCACCGTTGGAGATGCTCTAATAGGACTATTTATATTACAAAAGTCTTGTTTTAAGTCGACTAATCGTTAGTTGAGTCATTTTGTAGTTGATGTAACTAATGAAGTGATTTGGTGTTTGTTTTTATTTATTGCAATGAAATTATTATAACTTTGATTTTTTTAAGTATCACATTGTATAAATAATTATAGTTTGGGCCTAAAAGTTATTGTAATGGAATTTTTCATGATTGGTCTAACCGTTATTCGGTCTAACAAGAGATTTTCTCTATTTAAATATTTTAAATGATAAGTCTGCATTTTTTATGTGAGAGTATAAATTACTATAGTTTAATTATGAAGAGTGTCTCATGTTCGACCGCCCAATAGTTAGACTAATTACAGAAAATCTCAATTCTATAATTTTTAAGGTCAACTAATACACAAAGTACCAATAAAAATACCTCTCTTAAAAACTCTCTCTCTAGGAAAACCCTCCCTCCATCAAAATAGCCAAAACCCTTGCTACTTGCCCCCCCCCCCCCCGCCTCTTTATATTTCTAGTTCTGTCTTTTTTTGCTTCCTAGTTTGTAGATAGAGGGTTACGGTCAAGAACCACCCATACTGCCGATGTCACCCCCCGTTGTCTTCCGGCGACCATGGAGATAGGCGAGCTCTCGGACTTGTGTAGAAGCTGGCCGATGAGCCGAAGGATAACAAATGACAAAGTCTGGGTGATTGAAGAAGGTGTGAACAGTAGACTCTAGTGGAAGAGCGGAGTTTAGGAAAGGCTAGCGACATCCCGATAAGGAAGACGGCGACCAAATTTTGTCGTATACATAATAAACATCATTTTAGAAAGTTCATCGGAGCTTCGATATGGCCAGAGATGTCCTGACGAAGAAGATGGCGACCATATCTGGTTACCTGGGGGATAAATGGTATTCTAGTGAGTCCAGTTGAGTTTTGGCGAGTCCAACGGAGCTTCAGCAAGCCACTGGCATCCCGGAAATACCAGAGGCATTCCAGTGAAGCCACCAACATACCGGTGATGCTATTGCTAGCAACTTCTCCAAGGAATGCAACGGATTTTGACATGGTCAACGACATCTCTAATGCGGTCAATGGAGTCTCCGAAACAGTTAACGTTGTTTCTAGCAAAGTCAACAGTTCACGTTGTCTCCGAAACAGTTAACATTAGACCTACCAGAAATTCAAGCCTAAATCACATCCAACGTACTCTCTTTTTCATCCCATCCCTAAAACCTTCCCTACTCCACATGCAATTTTGTCATCCAACAAACATCACTCGTGATCTGTTGTAGTCATGGAAGTCTTGTGGTGGTCATTATGGAGTGACAACGATCTTCAGTGAATGGCTCTATCATTAGTGGTGATGGGTTGTGGGCAACGGTCAAAATAGGTCATCCTATGACGGGTACATGGTTTGGCCCACTGAGAAATAAGAAAATGGATTATGTATTCCTCAAAAGAAGTTTATGGCGTACTGCGGAGTTCTCACTGGCTTTTAGTACCATATCTGCGGTGGGTAGAGTGCAATGCTCCTTAGGCGATGCATACTTCTGGGTTATAAATTATTGGCCTTGTAGCATGACTTCCTTGGATGAAATCAAGTTTATTTGTTAATTTCATTTCATTTGTTTTATGTTTTTTTGTTTCTAGGTGTCATGTAGGTTCTCTCGTGACTCTGGCAAGATTTGGGCTCCTACCTCCCACCGATTAGAGAAACCCGGTGACAACCTCTTAAAAGGTTCCAAATACTAGGATTACGGAGTTGTGGAAACCTGGTGGGGATTAAGTTGACCAACAATGAATAAAGATGGAGACACGCAGTACCTGTCTGCTTCAAATCAAAACGAACTTACCCTCGAAACTCCCCCAACAGGCTCTTCCACCGGTGATTGACGAAATCCAGCCACATCCTCTTCAAAATTATAGAGTTGTTACAACCCATGAAGATGTACATTGGAGGCTTGCATCGAGCACCAGACTGCCAAGATGGCACGAGAACCTCATGACAGGCTCCTTTGTAGGAGACTCACGCCAAAGTGTGTGAGCCATATAATGCGTTCTAGAAAGTGTTTACAAGATTAGTTATTGTTGTTAGTAGGGTTTTGCGGTTTAAACATAGCACAAAATGTAACAATCCTACTATATTAATGACAATGAGAACACCTTCGCTTCAAAAAGAAATACAGAAAGTATTATTTTATACTGGTTGTTCGTTAGACGGGGTCATTTTATTATTGATTCAACTACTAGATGATTTGATATTTTTTTTATTTATTACATCGATGTTCCTATCATTTTATAAAAAAAAATGTATCACAATGTATAGATAATTATAATTCAATCCTAAAAGCTATTGAAATATGGATTTTCAAAATTGATCTAACCGTTAGTCGGGCTGATAAGAAAAGAAGATTGGGAATTTTCACCAAAGTCTTAGTGGTTGGGGTAAGGGGTTGGGAATTTTCAGTATTGAGGGCTGATGGATTGGACTTTGGAGAAAGGGGTGTGTGAATATCCCTCCATTCAGCTTTGTTTGACACACTTTTCAGTCAACTTTTTCAAGCTACATTTGACCATATATTTCACATGGTATATAAATAGTAATATTATCATGTGAGGTATTGTTAGATTCTTCGTAACATGTACTTTCTATGTATCAAAATTTTATGTGTCGTTGGATGCGTAACAAAAGTTATCAGTGGTCAAACATGCCTTGAAAAAATTGGATGAAGAGTGTGTCAAACAAACCTGAATGGATGGAGTACATTTTAAACTTGTGGGGTATTTTAATATATAAATATATAGAAGATCTATTGAGAATGAATTATTATTGGCGGGCCAAATTACAAAATTTTGTGGACACTTCATCAGCCAACAATTCCATTTAACAAAAGTAACTAAAATAATGAATTTTTAAGAGATTAAATAAAAGTAACCAATATAAATATCATATTCTAGGACCTAACTAGGAGACACCATCATTGAATCCATTGAAGTTCCGTGGAGCCTGAAACTCCATCCATTTGAATCACTAGGGACGCCCTCTCGAGAACAACCAAACGATGCACCATCAACGAACCGACGCCACCAAAGTTGGAACCACCATGATCTTACCTTCATCGATCACATGCAGGTTGAGAAACCACAACGGGGACCATCGACACAGTCCCATAAAGTTGGGTAATCCTTTTTAAGAAATTCTTCTAATATTCACAATTCTTGATATGGGTGTGGTTTGAACCTTGGATCTCTCAGTAATAGAGAGTGTGGATTACCATTAAACCAAATTCAATTCACCATAAAGTAATCATTTTAATGAGTATAAATCCCCTGTTTTGAATCCTTTTAATTAAGTATATAGGATGAGAAATTTCCTAATAATGAATACTGTTTTTGTAATTCGCTCAAAATATTTATTAGTATAGAAAATAAGGCAAACAATTCCAGTGGTCCGTGAACTATTACCATTATTCATCTTTAACCCCTTTGATTTTTTGAACATTTTGGTCTCTTAATTACAAAACCGTTGATTCGTGGTTATTCCATTATATCAACGCACCAATTTTGGTCAAAACGTCAATTTTAAGGGTAAAATATTCATTTTCCTTTTTTCTATTTTTCATTTTTAACCTTCCCCATTCCCACTCCCGACTCTCCCAGTCCCCCCCTCTCTCTAACACACACACAGTCACACAGCTGCAATAACATGTACATTTCCCAGTTCATTATCAACCTTCACTAAGTGAGCTCCTTGATTTTAATGCCCAGATCCAACAAACGCCTCACTCTAGTGGCATGGACGTTGCTGCCGTTAATCGGTGACTTGCTCAAAGTAATACATGGGCAGGGGTGGGACATTAAACCATCATCGTTCGACACTGTTTCGACCCCTCCGCTCACCCAGCCCCGCCGTGAAACTGCAGGACCACCGGGAGCTTCTTACAGTTGTTGAATTTCACCGGTGAGTAACTGTTGTAGGGCACCCCTATCATTTTTTCATTTACCAGGTCCCCAAGTTTGGGTTTTTTAGGGTTTAGGATTATATAATTCTAGCAGATTTGGCGGTAGAAACCTGGTTCCGGGTTGGGTGGCTGAAACCCAGAGATGGATATAGGGACAATATTGAGGATTTATCCTTTGGTTCTCGCAGTGTCGGAGGAGAGTTTGAGGAAGTCGTTACAAGGGATTGAACAAAAGGAAGAGTTGGAAGGGATAGGGAGGAGAGTGGGGTTGGAGTTGTAGACGGCAACGACGGAGGAGGGAAGTGGTTTTGCGAAGGAGGGGGTGGTTTAGGCTAGTCTAAGAAGAAGAAGAGGGAGAGACTAGATTGTAATTAAAATAAACACGAAAATACTTTTTTACCCTAAAATTTTGATAAAAATTAAGAAACTAACAACATAGACTTTAGATTTAACAGTTTGACTAGAGAGAAGTGCTTTGACTCAATAGTTTTGTAAGTTGAGGGGAAAAACGTATTCAAAAAAATATATGGTACCAAAGGTGAATGAGGGTGATAGTTTAGGAGCCACTGAATTCATTTGCCCTGAAAAATAATTAATAATTAGACTAATAGAGCTATTATAGGACCGAGGAGAAGTCATTCTAATGATGGAGAATGTAAAGAAAATAATACTATCACACATTATCATATCATTGATAAATCCATAAACGAATATAGCATGTATTTATGTATAATATCTAAGAAGATTAGTATTTTCCTTTGTTATTAAATGAAGAAATATTTTAGTATCGATTATTTTCAATCGTAGAATATAAGGGTAATAATGTGTGTTTGTATTTATGATCTCGGGGTACATTATATTGTGGTACAGAATACTTGTACAAGCTAGGAAAAGGAAATAGAATCTAATTACAATTATAACTAATATCTACATTCCTTATTACTCCTCCTCAAGTTAGAGCATTTGGATCGGAAATGCCAACCTTGCCAAGTAATGAATGAAACTGGTTACGTCCGAGAGCTTTGGTAAACAAGTCCACAGGTTGATCGTAAGTGCGAATATGATGAGTAACAATATACCAGACAAAATGATAATTAACTTTGATATTCTTCGTACGTTCATGGAACACCAAATTTTCCGCAATATGAAGAGCAGATTGACTGTCACAAAATAGACGCATAGAAAGAGTATGCGCAACCCCCAAATCTTTAAGAAAATATTTAAGCCATAACAATTCACAAGTACATCCATAGCACAATACTTCACTTCAATAGAAGACCGAGAAACAGTAGGATGATTTGTAGTCTTCTCAGAAATCGGAGAATCGCCAATTATCACAAAGTATCCAGAAAGAGAATGCAGGGTAATGGGGCATGCAAGCCAATCAGAATCACAGTAAATAGTCAACTGCAATGCACTACGAGGGGAGAGAAATAAACCTTGATCAGGATACCTCTTCAAATAGTGCAACACGCGAACTGCAGCTTGCCAGTGAGGAACACAAGGAGACTTCATGAACTAGGAAAGTGTATGAATTGAATAACTAAGCTCATGACGAGTGACAGTAAGGTATGTCACCAGATGTCGGTATTGCTCAAGATCATGGTAAAGTGGACCTTCAACACTCACCAGATGGTGTTGTTGCTCTATTGGAAAATCAGTCAGTTTTGAAGTAGATAAACCTGTGTCAGATAAAATGTCCAGGGCATATTTCCTTTGTGAGAGAAACATCTCATCCGGTCTTCTATTAATCTTTATACCCAAGAAATACTTAAGCATGCCAAGATCTTTCATGTGAAAACAAAAGCTTAAGTATTTCTTGAATTCAGAGATAAGCGGCGAAGAACTACCAGCAATAACCAAATCATCCACATAAACAATGACATGCAAAGATACTGAACCATGGGAGAATTTAAAATGAGAGCAATGTGCTTTACTCTAAACAAATCTAAATGCACGCAAAGCCTGAGCCAATTTGGAAACTAATTGCGATGAACCTAGCGAATACCATAAGGAGATTTCTGAAAGCGACCTGTCCAAGGGGCGCATGATAGCGAGGGGGAGGCCACATGAAGACCTCTTCATGCAGATCACCACGTACAAAAGTATTATGCACATCCATTTGATGCAGTTCCCAACCACGAATAACTGCAACATACAGGAATAAGCAAACCAAACTCATCTTCGCAACAAGAGCAAATGTCTTAGTATAGTACATCCCTTAAATCTGACGATTCCCAAGAACCACCAAGTGAGCTTTATGACGTTCGATTGTACCATCAAAATTAAACTTGGTATGGTAAACCCATTTCCAACCAATAGCAGTCTTATCCAGAGGTAGATGAGCCATCGTCCATGTTTGATTGAGCTCATTTGCACTGATCTCATCAGCCATAGCATCTCTCCAATGAGCATGCTTCAACGCCTCAGAATAATTTGTGGGATCTGCACTAGAAGTTACTGTACTCAAAAATATGGAATGCATACTAGAAAATTTATCACAATTTACATAATCAGTAAGAGAATAGAGGACACCTGAGGGTAGTGATGGCGCATGAGTGATCGTAGTAGTTGGGGGAGGGGTTATTCAGTAGTGATAGCACATAGATAATCATCACAGACATAATCATCCAAGTAAGAAAAAGGTCGACGATCACGGACACTCTATCGTGGAGGAGGTAGCTCAACAATAGGAGGATGCGCTGGAGTGACCGACAAAGTAGGCGGTGGAGTGGGCAACAGAGTTTGGAGCCGGAGACGCTACATCAGACGGTGGTGCAGAAGTCGAGTCCAGGTCTGGCGGCGTGTGAGGTGCATGGCCGATGGGAGTTGGCGGTGCGTGGCCGATGGGAGTTGGCGATGCGTGCGGTGGCATTGGTTCGGGATAGGCGTCATCGGACTGAACTGGCAGAGTAGGCGGCCAGTGGTCGAGGTTAATCGTTGGGTCCGGCTGCAAAAGCGGAGCGGTGACCGGTGGAAATGTCGTTGCGGTGACCATGAATATGGCTCTGACGGCAACGACGGGGAGGTGGTGGCACCACCGGGATGCATTGATGAAGTCGATGTCAGAGTGACTGCATACGGGAGATGGTCTTAAAAAAATTAACATCTCGACTGTTGAAGAAAGTGAAGGATTCCAAGTCATAAAGGCGACAATCTTTCTTTCATTCGGATAACCAAGAAACAAACATCGAAAACTTCTTGGCGCAAACTTGCCATGGAATCTGGGAACGTAAGCAGCAAAACACAAGCATCCAAACACCCTCAAAGGTTGGTAGTTCAGAGCTCGTCCATAGAGCATCTCAAATGAAGTGCGACCATTGAGATGTTTTGTCGGTATCCGGTTAATCAAATAAGCAATAGTAAGAACACATTCTCCCCAAAAATCAACTGGCATATTAGCTTGAAAATGCAAGGCACACGCCACATTCAACAAATGGTGGTGCTTGAGTTCAACATGGTTATTCTGTTGTGGTGTATCAACCATGGATGTCTAAAAAATAATCCTAGATTTAGCAAAGTATTATCTCAAAGGCAGAAATTCAGTACCGTTATCAGCATGGACACGTAGAACTGAACGACCAAACTGGTTCTTGATAAAAGCACAAAATTCCATCAATCTAGAAGCTACTTCTAACTTAGCAACTAATAGATAAACCCAAACAACTAGGGGATAATCGTCAACTGTTGTTAAAAAATAAAATGCACCACTAGAGATGGTGTTCTATAAGGACCCCAAACATCACAATGTATTAATTCAAACAATGCACTAGCATTTGAAGAATTCAAAGAAAAATCATGTCTAGTCTGTTTTGCTCTATAACACGCGGAGCAAGGAACAAAAGTATTATTTGTTCTAAAATCAATAGAGGAAATAGAAGATAACACCGTAGAGGAAGGATGTCCAAGATGGTGATTCCATAAATCAAAAGAAGACACGGAAGGAACTGTCGGAAAAGACTGCAAGATAGGAGGACGAACATGATTATCCAGCAGACGAAGCCCAATAAAGCCCCCCTCTGCTGTTCACCCACGCCAATCACAGTCCTCGTACTAATTTTCTGTAAAATGGAATATTTTTCAGTAAACAAAGCTAGACATTTTAAGGCAGACAACAATCTAGAGCATGATAATAAGTTGCATTGCAAAGTAGGTATATAAAGCACATGATTAAGGGTGGCATCACCAAAGCAAATAGAATTGTATTGTGTAGTAGACGACACATATCCATCAGGCAGTATAAAATGCACAATATCAATAGCATTAGTAAAATCAATAAAAGAACCGTTGTCACCGGTCATGTGATATGAGGCTCTCGAATCAAGAATTCAAGGCAAAGTAGACTTACCTGACCCATGGTCAGACAAAGAATTAAACTTATTAAAAAATGCATGGTTGTGTTCCATTGGTCATCAGACAGAGCAGGGCCAAAATCAGAATGGGTAGGGGCACTGCCATTGGAGGCCGCCACCGCAAACCCTAGCGGCGACATGGCAGCGCAGGCTAACGGCGGCAGAGGTAGACAGGCCATGGTGGTGGGAACTTTGAGGTCGGCGGTGACGATCAGCTGAGCAGTTAGCATCGTCTTCTTGGCGGCGTTGCCTTTCTCCCCCATCTCCGTGTACCATTCTAGATAGCCTGTAAGCTAGAAACATGAAGCTTTGTCGTGACCCTTGCGATGACAATGTGTACAGATAAGATTCTTTTGATCAGCTAAAGTGAGGACAACTGATTGTTGGCATCGAGGTTAATTCCAGAGGTTGACATAGTGCAAAATCTTGATCGACGGTAACCAAGTAATCGGCGGAGGCAGACTAGGGATGGAAGACGCAGAGGTGCGTGAAGGATCAGTGCAAGAGGTGCATGTAGATCGGTAACGGTGCGTGCGGATCGGGAAAGGCAGCGGACGGATAGGTGACGCAGCAGCTGGTGGACGGCAGTGGCGGTCAAAAATAAACGGTGAGCTACGGACGGCGGCAACAGCGGCGCCTGGAAGCAACGCGCAGACGTTGGGCAGCGGAGGGAACCCAGAAAAAGGCATCGGAAATTTTCTTTTGGGTTTCAGGATTTTAGGCTTTGATACCATGTAGAAAATAAGGGTAACAATGTGTGTTTGTATTCATGATCTCTGGGTACATTATATAGTGGTACAGAATACATGTACAAGCTAGGAAAAGTAAACAGAATCTAATTACAATTACAAGTAATATCTACATTCCTAAATATCAACATAAAATTTCTTCTGAATTACCTAACTTGTTGTTTGGGAATGAAACATATGAGATGCGGAGAAAACCACCTTATACAGTGAAAGTATAAAACATACTAATGCATAACGGTGAGAAGGTATTACAGTAATAACAATTGGTCGGAAAAAATTGAAATTGTTATATTTTAGATGCAATCAACATCTACGGCAGTTTCAAATCCGATCATGACTGTTTCAAATTACAGTAGTGTCAGCAATCCAATCAGTGGCGGAACCAATGGTACGCGAGGTAGGGCTCCATCCCTACCTAGATCGCCGGCCGTGGGTAGAAGAATCGAAGTCCGACGTCCAGCGCGTCTTCCGCCGCGGCGCCGCGCGTATTCCGGCCACTGGATTGAGAAGCTCGGAGAAGAAGGCCGCTTTGCGGCCTTCTTTTTTTTGCCACTGCAGTAGTAAAACGATGTCGTTTTCACATTAGTGAAACGACGCCGTTTTCACATTAGTGAAACGACGCCGTTTTCACATTAGTGAAACGACGCCGTTTCACTTGTGATAAGGGGAAAAAATGAAATATGGGCTTTAAAATGTTGTATTGGGCCAAAAAAAATTCTCAATCCAATACATTTCTTTCTCCCAAAATTTGAAAAGGGAAGAAGCTAAAGAGGAAGCAGCGGCTCAGCTCTCTTCCGCCACGGCCCCCCCCCCAGGCCACCCACGAGCTCATCCCCATCCCCTTCAAAGTTTGCGATGACCATGTTTTATTTTGGGTGGAAACTCCACTTCTTCATCCTTGGATCGAGTGTAGTAGATTTTCCTTTAGATATTTCAAGAACTTGATCAATTGATGATACACTTTGTATGTTTGTGCTTTGTTTTCAGAGTATTACTTTCATGGTTTTGATTTGTTTGTGTCTGGTTTTGATTTGGGTTAAGGGAATTCGTTATGTTTAACGGTGAAAGCATGGTGTTTCGACGTAAATAGGTAAATAGTATAAACGGTGGAACCTGCAGTGGAGCCCGAAAAGGACCCCACCAAATACAAAAGAATCCAACCTTAGGCTACTAAGTAAGCCTAAGGAGTAAAGTCCAAAAGAGGTAGGGGGGGAATAGAAGAATGTAAGTCCGTAGGACAGCATTCTACCATCCCCCCCTTATGTCCAAATAAAATAACAACCAACCCAATGCAAGATAGGCGAGCAGAGGGAGCACAAAACAACCTGGTAAAACACAGGCTATAACCCAAACGAAATGATGGGGTGAGAACAAACTCACTACCCATAAACAAATCCGCTTCTACCCCTAACAAATGGGGCCTTCTTCATGACAATTCCAAAATGCAACCGAGAAGTAGGGTCTCGGGTCTTGAATTAATGTAGGTGCTGGAACGTTGATGAAGGGGCTAAGGTCCAAGAAAAGATGATAAGGATATCCTAATGCAGCCGAGGATGTCTCGGGTCTTGGATGTCGCATGAAAGTTGAAGCCGATGAACCAAATGGACAACAGCTTCTACCATATACATCTCTAAAATGAAGAAAGAGGGATGTTATTGGCCTTCTGACATTCTCTTTTTGCACCGAAGCTGATCCTATGGGCAAAGATTAATGAGGCCGTGCCTCCAACCTTAGTGTCTCCTAGTGAAATCAACTTCCGAAAGATGTGAGAATGGATGCACTTATACCGCGTGCACCAAGCGTGGCGAGTATGTACTCGCCCACTCCATTTTGAGCAAATGGACAGCTATATGCTATTTTAACACAGAGTGTAGCGCGAGCATAAAGCGCATAAATGACCGTCAAATCAGTAGTAAAAACTAGGCTTAGGAGAAAGAGTATGAGGACGGAAATCCTTACTCTAAAACCTATTGCCTCCTCCTGAATACCGAGCTGCAAGTGCCAATAGAAAACCAAGAAAAACCGTAGGCCAATCAGGACTCCATCGAGCACAAAACAGCCTCTCCCGGCGCTGAAAACCGCATCAACCATCTCTGAAAACCGTGCCAGAAGATCCAAACTGTGACACACCGTTCCAGCCTTGAATCGCCGAAACCATCTCCCTTTCTGGCGTCCTGCATCCCTTCGACCGTAACGAAGTCCAGCGCATCACCTGACGCCAGCACAGCGCCAGGAATGAAGCACCTTGACCCGAAATGTGAAGCACCCAGTACATTGCCGCCAGCACCCTTCAATCCAAGCAGCTTCTCCATTTAAAACAGATGCTCATCCGGAAATAGCCTATTCATCACCATGTAGCAATCCTTCATGATGATTTTCACTACTCTTTCCGAACTTGGTTGAGCGCCATCCATAACCACATTGTTCCTTTCCCTCCAAAGGCGATAAACCATGGTGATCAAGGCTAGTATACCAAACTTCTTTCGCAACTTGGAGCCTTTAATTTGCCTCTTCACCCAAGTCATGGAACTTGGGATTGAATTAGTTCGTCTCCTTAAACCAATCCAAGTCCGAATACGCCCCCAAACAACCTCAGAAAATTCACACTTGAAAAACAAATGCTCATTTGTCTCCTCTTCCAAATGGCATAAAGAACATACCTTCTCCATGCTATCCCCTTCCTCCATCCGATGCTTATCTTTAGTATGAAGTCTCTGGATGACCGCCAACCAAGTGATGAATGAGAATTTCGGCGGAACAAACCCACGCCAAATACTATTGAAAACCCTTTCACTTGATCGACCAACATCATAAACATTCGGGTATCTATGACGATGCATATGAAGATAAGCTGCACTAGTAAACTTTCCCGAGCCAGACCAAACGTCGAGATGGCCGATTACCTCTTGCAAATCACCATTAAACATTGCGAACAATTCATCCCTGAGTTTGCAGAGGTCACCAAAGTAGCTCGAGTATCGCTCTCCCAATCTACCATTTGCAATTCTCGGATTTAATCCCCAAAAGTCTACTCCCTGAAGGTAGTACGAGTGAATCCATTGGACCCAAAGGCTATCCTTTTTCAAGTGAACATCCCACAGCCTTTTAGCCATTGAAGCCCGATTCCACGTAACAAAGTCCCTCAAACCAAGGCCTCCAAAAGACTTAGGCGCGCAAATTTTCTTCCATGCAACCTTCGCCTTATGTTTACCTCCCCATAAGAACCTTTTGCATTTCTGTTCGAGAGCATCCATTACCGTAGTTTGTATAACAAAATTCTGAATCCAGAATCCCGCAATACCTCCAACGATTGATCTCACAAGTTCCAATTTGCCTGCATATGAGAGGGTATGGCCCTTCCATTTAGCTATTTCCGAATCTACCTTTCCCAATAGAGTACCGAATTGCGTCACCTTCAACTTGCTGGAATCAAGTGGCACGCCTAGGTATCTAACGGGGAATGTCGCCCAAGGAATACCTGTGAAGCTCAAATCCTCCTTTATACCAACCCCAAAGAACTTCGACTTTGCTGCATTAATTCCCAAACCCGAAGTGCGCTCAAACTCATTCAAGGCGTCCATGAGTATATGTACTGAACTCGTGTTCGCCTTAGAAAAGAGCATGAGATCATCTGCAAAAGCCAAATGCGTGATCCGAAGAGTCTCGCATCTCAGATGGAATGTAAAATGCCTAGATGCCGTCCTCCTTTTCAGTAATCTCGAGAAATACTCCATGCAGATCACAAACAGGTGAGGCGACAAAGGGTCACCCTGACGAATACCCCTCTGTCCCTGAAAGTGATCGCACAGTTTACCGTTGACTGCAATCGAGAATGAAGAAGTGCACACACAAGTCATAATTCTGTTTGTTAGCCTTTCCGAAAATCCCAATCCAAGTAAAACTTCTTCTAAGAAATCCCAAGAGACTGTATCAAACGCTTTTTGAAGATCCACCATAATCATACATCTGGGTGAATTGCGAGCTCTTCCATATCCCCGGACAAATTCCTGTGCTAACATGACATTGTCCGAAGTATTTCTGCCCTTCACGAATGCTCCCTGACTAGGGTCAATAATACCTGGCAAAATACCTTCGATCCTGTTCGCTATAATTTTCGTGATAATTTTATAGACCACATTGCAGCACGCAATTGGTCTGAAGTCACCGACCTTCAGATTATCCGACTTCTTCGGAATTAAGGCCACTGCAGTGTGATTAAGCTGCGCCAAAATGTCACCTGTCTGAAAGAATTCAAGTCTGCAGCCGTAACTTCCTCTCCCACAGTGTTCCACTGCTTCTTAAAAAATCCTGCCGTATAGCCATCCGAACCCGGAGACTTATCATCTGCCATTGCAAATAGCGCCTGCTTAACTTCAATACTCGCCACATCCTGATCCAAGTAGGCTCTTTCAACTTCGGTAATCTTCGTACTCGCATCAAATATGCTCGGATCCGTGGCCAATCTGTCCTTCTTCATACCGAATAGACCTTTGTAGAACTCAGCAAATAACTCTCCCTTGCGACTATTGGAAGTAACGATCCGATTGTCACTATCAATAATTGCAGGGATACCTCCTCCTTTTCGTGCAGAGACCATAGAGTGAAAATACTGTGATCCCTTATCCGCCTGAGTAATATGATTTATCCTTCCCTTTTGCGCAAGAAAAGAAGACTCCGCCAAATAGAACAACATTGCTTGCTTCTTCAATTTACGCAATGCCGCAACATCATCCTCTGAGGCATCCTTAGCATCGAATTCATCAAAAGCCTTGTTGTACTCTGCATCTGCAGCCTTTGCCTTCTCGGAAATATGGCTTAAATCGAGTCTACCCAATTCCTTCAAGGGGTACTTCATACGAAATAATTTCCTGGTCACCGAAAACTGCTTAGTCCCTTCAACCGACGGACTCCAATAATCTTCTACAATTTGTCCACAATTCGGATGACCCAACCACATATTCTGGAAGCGAAAAGGCCTTCCCTTTCCATCTATCTCTTGCGACATATCCACTACCATGGGAGAGTGATCTGATTGTGTTGAAATTGGCAGAAAAGTAGTGCGACAAGCAGCAGCATCCCAACCATGGTTTAAGAGCACCCTATCAAGCTTCTTCCAGATTTTCCAGTCCGCACTGTGCCATGTTAAGTGCTCACCAATGAATGGCGCATCCCTTAAACCACATTTATTGCATACATCCTGAAATTCCTTCATTGGATACAAACTAGGGACATTAGTTCCATAATGATCATCAATGCTAAGGATGGCATTGAAATCACCAAGAACCATCCAAGGAAAATTCAGATTGGCACCAAAAGACTTCAACTCCTCCCATAATGGTAAACGTGCTAAACGCCCCTCACTATGTCCATATACAAACGAACAGAAAAACTCAATACCAGATGAAAGATTACGAACTTTTAAGTGAATGCATTGCGGAGATTTCCCTAGAACATCAACCAAGAAGCCTTTCGGATCCCAGATGATTAATATCCTCGAGTTCTGCCACAGTTCAAAATTATGCGTAAACTTCCATCCTTTAAAACTTTTCAAAAAGATACGTAACACCTTGTCCTCCATTTTTGTTTCCAACAAACCACACAGTCCAACTCTATTCGTGGAGATGATATTTTTCACCCACCTCCTTCTTACAGGGGCCGAAAGACCCCTGACATTCATTGCTGATGTATTCATTGGGAAACAGAGGTCCCTTGTGGCTTCGGACCGCCGCCTTCAAGTGATTTACTTCCAGAACTGTCTGAATGGCTCTTTGTAGCTGATAGCATTCGCTGAAAAGGTTTCTGGATACCCTTCCCTTGCTCGTTTAATCGAGTCCTACTCTTACTTCTAGACCTAGTCAAAGCCCCTGGTGTGGAGGGAGGTCTACTCTTACTCTTACTCCTATGCAATCTTGGTATTTTAGAGCCCCGAGCATCCAGATGAATCATCTGCTTAGGCAAGTTTCCCACCCCTTCAATCGGACTATCATCATCCCCAAAAGCTTGCTGTTTTCTATCGGGTACCCTTTCAGCACGAGTGCTGGATTGCTGGCGCTCAGTGCTTCTGCCGCGCGCTGTTTGTGCTTGAATTCTAGCGCCAGCAGCTCCAGGCGCTGCTTGAGCAGATTTGTTGCCAGCGTCGTGACCAACGCCAGCATCTCCGTGCGCTGTTCGGCCTGATCTTGCGCCCGCGCCACGAGTTCCAGCGCCTGTGTTTGCAACTCCAGTGCTTACAGCTACGGGCGTTGGTGCTGCAGGCAGCGCAACAACAGCCTGATTCTCCCCATCCTGCGTTCCCCGAATGATTATTCCTGGTCCCTTTCGAGCACTTCCAACTTTCTCCATATTCTTAACTATGCTTTCAACCACTTTTCCTTTCCCTTTCCTTTGCCTTTCTACCTCCTCATTGTCCGAAGAGGCATCCTCAATGATCACATGCTCATTGCCTCTAACCGAATTTGAGTTTTGATTATCTCCAATGGTTTGAATTTGCATCTTCCGAACCCAAACATGATCATTGAAACGAGATCTCAAATTTTTCATACCCTTCGCCTTCACAGATTTGCTCTCGGCCGTACGTTTCTTTTGTTGTGTCTCCTTAGCATTCCAATAGTCATCACACTCTTCCATGAGATGATTGTTTTCACCACAATTCGTACACCAAGGTCTGCAATAATCATAGATGATCTTTTGCACAAACAATTCACCAGATGGAACACGAAAAGTCACCTCCTCCTTAAGCTTTCTTGATGTATCAATCCATACCAAGAGACGTGCGTAATAGCCCCTTAACTCAAGAGTACCATTGTTCATAAGAATAGGTTCTCCTAGTGAAGTAGCAATTTTCTCTAACGACTTCTTGTGCCAATACGCCTTTGGCAAGTGTTTCATCCTTAACCAAACTGGTTTAGTGCCTTGGATGGTCGCATCATAATGCCCAGATTCATCAATTAGCATCATGAACAACTTCTTCCCATGGAGATAATGGTCAGGACCATTCATCACCGTATCTCTATCTTCTGCACTGTTGAACTTGAACATGACATATCCATTCTGCTTGGTCTGAACATTACACTGCACCCTCCACTTCGCTACCAACAGTGTACGAATGGCATACATACCTGGAAAGAATCCCGGAAACACACCCAAGAATCCGAAAAATGGCTTATGTAGATCCTTATGAATTTCATCATCAGTGAGCACAAAATCGACACTATCTCCATTGTTTGCAACAACTTCAATGTCTGACTTATTCATTAGAATTTCGGGATCATCCCATCTCCTTCTCCTCTCTAATTTCGGATCATTCCAATCTCTTGGATGCACTTGCTGATTCTTCCCCTGATTAACATTCATATCGGCCGTACCAATGTTGTTCTTTGGACCCGAATTATTCTCCACATTCATCACCATTGTTATGGATGAATTCCAATAAAACAGATCGGATTCACCAAAACAACCAGAGCACAAAACAAACAAATAAAGTATCAATCCGATCGGAAACACACCGATCGGAAACACACCAACAAGCAAGAACGCAATGCAAAGTTTGCAATCAAGACCGATATACCCTAGGAACAATCGGAATTAAGAACAAACCTTAACAACAAAACCGGAATCCACCAAACACCAAACCGAATTCAAAATCAAGCAAGAGCAACTTGAATCTAAACCGAGTAAACCCTATGATAAATCGGATTCAAGACTTAACTTAAAACCGAAATCCTTCAAGCATGAAATCGGAAGCACACACACATAAAGTCATGCTCCAAATCGAAATTCAAACAAAGTTCAAGAAGGTGGATCGAAAAAACCTGGAAACCGTGATCACCAAGCAATCCGAACCAAGTACTTGCGGCCGTTTTATACTTCGATCTTAATTCTCCAAGCTTTGCGCTAAATCCGATCCAAATTGTAGGAATTTGATTAAAATTTGTGCTGAAAATTTTAATCAAACCCTTTATAATCCTTTGCGCAACCAAATCCTAATCCAAACCAAAGAAAGATTGAATTTTTTGACCAAAACTCCTTCTCGAACAAGGAGTCAAGGGAAGAACAATTGCGATCTCCCTCCCAAATCCTGATCCGAGACCGAATCCACAATCCAAACCCAAATCACGAACAAGATCCACCAAGAACTCTCTTTTGCCGAATTCAAACCCTACTCCAAGGCCGATTTAGATCAGAAACTCACCACGAATTGCATATAGTTTTGTGCGGAATCCAGAGTAGAATCCGTTAAACCATAATTCATCGGTGGATTGTTAATGAAATTGAAGAAATCGGCCTCCAGAAGATGGAAGAAAGGCTGCGTCTTTTTTCTTCTTTTTTTCGCCCCAGAGCTAGAGAGAGAATTATTTATTATTATTGAGAGCTCTTTCAAAGCATGGTGTTTCGAAATGAAGGGAATGTTGTTTGTCGGGAAAGGGAAACGGGATGGTTATAGGTGTAGAGGATGTTTGATGAAGAAGGGAATCGACCATCAAGTGTTATTTTGCTCCAACAAACCAAGTTTTGACATTCAAATCCCCATAGGAATGTGTTGGGATGGCGTTCATACTACCATCGTGAACAACCGTGTAACTGCCATATTTACAATTCCAAAATCACCTTAATAATAGGATTTCTCAACTACTTCATCTGCTACATGGGAATTTGCACAAAATCTTTTTACGATCTCCAAAAATTATGTTTGACTATAAGTATATTGACCTACGGACAATAATGATGGCATAAGAATTGATTTATAAATTACATGTTACAACGAATCTAGTAATATCTCATAAGATAATATTATTATTCATATATCTATTTAAATATTTAGTTAAAGTAAGACAGCTGTCATGAAATTTAAGGACACGTTCAACAGCGTTGAACGAAATGCTAGAAATGAGGGGTCAAATTCTTGGATGTAAATTTATTTTTACTGATTTGAGCTCTCTTGGTCTTTATTTCTAAGTAATAAATAAATATAAACATAGTAATAAATTTGTAAGTCGCATATCTATAATATTGTGGGATTTGAGGAGAAATGATCAAACGTTTAAAATTCAAATAATAATTTTTATTTTGCTAAGTTTAAACACACAAATGTTAAATATTTTTAATTTTAGTATGTTATAGGAAATTTAATTACACTGGAAAAAAAATTTAAATATACATTCATCTCATATGTAATTATAAAATTAATGGCAATAACATGATGCTAAAATTAATCATTAAAAAGGTCATATTTAGTTTTACTACATGAATAGAAATTCAAGTACGCGAAAAAAGGATTTTATTATAAACTCATCTGTAATAATAGTTGTAAAATAATGTTAATGGTACAAATAACTCCTGGCGCACTTACTATACATGAATGTTTTCTTTTATTTGGTATTCTTTCCATTTTTGGCAAGATTCCTTCAATTTCATCCAACTTGACAAAGTCTTGAGCGAGACGGTCTCGTAGCAAGACCAGAGATTAAATTGTTAAGAATGTAGCATGAGGTTTCTAATTAAAGTTTTTAAAAGTCTATTTCACATTTAAATCCATATATAAATATCAATTTTTTCTCATTATTCTCTCATATTTTATGAAAGTTGCCCTCTCCTCACTTTTCCTCTCTCATGTGCATAAAACATTCATATTCTCTCTCCTCTCCAACTCAAATCTCCTTCTTCTCTCTCTTCTCCTTTTCTCTTCCATCTTCTTCAATTCCAGCTCGTTTTCTTCCATTCATCCGCTCATCATCTCCATTTTTCTCCTCTTTCATGCGCGCAAAGATTCATCATGATTTTTGGAGTTCTTCAGCGAATTGTCCAGCGAATTTTCCGACGGCCAAACACAATAGGGCTTCGTTTTGTGTTAATCTTCGAAGGTAATATTTTTTGCTCACAGTTTTTATGCATATTTTTTGATATTTATTTGTTTTTTTTGTTCATGTGATTTTATAGGGTTTATGTTGTTCACTGTGTTAATATTTGAGGATTTCTCTATTTTCTGTGTTTTATGAGTTGTTCTTACAGATTTGTGCTAATATTTGTGTTGTTGCTATTGTTTATTATATTTCTAAGGAGATTTGCATCATTGTTGCAATCGAGAAGGAAGAATGATTTGTAAGCTTTATGAATTTTTGGTTGTGATGTTTCAGATACAGGTATTGATGTTTCTCGTTTTCTGAGTGATGTTTAAGGTTTTAGGCTTTTAGTACTGTTATCAGTGTTGTTGTGATGTTTTAATTTCAGCGTTTGATACTTGTGGTGTTTTCATGTTTAAGTGTGCAATTTATGTTTAGTTTTTATTGTGTGTGATATCTTAGGGTTTTGTTATGATTTATGCTAATTTTTTGTTGTTGTTGTATGTTCTTTAGATGTCTAAGAATGTTTCTTCCACTATTTTTACAATCGAGAATGAAAGAGGATATGCAAATTATATTATTTTGCAAATGTGACTTTTTAAATAATGTTTATCTCTTCAAGTTTTATGTTTGATCTTTCATGTTCAAGTTTCAAGTATTATTTATTTGTGTTGATGTGATGATTTAATATCAGTATTTGATGCTTGTAGTATTTTAAGTGTGCGATTGATGTTCAGTTTTGTTGTTTTGATTGTGTGTGTGATATCTTAGGGTTTTGTTACTATTTGTGCTCATTTTTGTTTGTGTTGTTGTTGTTTCTTGGATGTGTAAGAATGCATGCTCACTGTTGCTACAATTGGGAAGGAAAGAAGATCTGTAAATTTTGTTATTTTGCATATGTGACTTTTTAAATATTGATGTTGATCTTTCAATTTTCATGTTTGATCTTTCATGTTTAGGTTTTACGAATTGTTATATGTGTTGGTGTGATGATTTAATATCAGTATTTGATGATTGTAGTGTTTTAAGTGTGTAATTAATGTTTCCGTTTTGTTGCTTTGATTATGTGTGTGATATCTTAGGATTTTGCTACTATTTGTACTATTTTGTGTTGTTATCGCTGTTTTTTAGATGTATAAAAGCACTTACCCACTGTTGCTACATTCGAGAATGAAGTAGGAGCTGTAAGTTTCTTTTTTTTAGCTGTGATGTTTTAGCTGCTGTTATTGATATTTCAGATTCTACCTTTTGAGCTTTCATGTTTGAGCTCCAAGTATTGTTATGTGTGTTGGTGTAATGTTTTTAATTTCAGTGTTTGATGGTTATGGTGTTTTCATATTTAAGTATGCAACTAATGTCTAGCTTTGTTCTTTTGATATTTCAGTATTTAATGTTTTTAAATTTTGATATTGATGTTTTAAATAATTGCTTTGACTTTTCCTCAATGTAGTTGTCATTGATGTAATCTGTGCTATTGTGATGTTTTAATTACAAACATTGACTTTTTAATTACTGTATGTGATGTTTTATATTATTTCACAGGAATACTTTCCAAGGTAGAGCTCTACGGTGCCACTGAAGAAATAATAAAGAAAATGGTATGAGAAACCATGCTCTGAAGGTGTTCTCTTGCATAGAGAATCGTAGTCGACCTCTGATCTTTTCACTAATGGAGTATGAGAGTCAACAGGAGAATTCAAGTCTGTGAAAAAGTCAACGAGTAGGGGAAACAAGTTGGGAAAAAATAAAATTTGATTGTTTAGGATGTATTGTTTCACATTGATTTTTCAGTTATGATGCTTGATTGTTAGTGTTAGTATTGAGGCGCTTGATTGTAATTGATGTTTTACCTTGATTGAAAATTTTCAATATTTATGTTAGCGATTTTTTAGGGTACCCTTTTGTACTGAATGATGTTTGATGGTTCGATAGTTATGGCGTTTAACATTTTCACATGCAAATGTAAAATTTCAAATTAAAGTTTGCCACTTTCATATGCTAATTTTATATCTTTTTGTTGTGAAAGTGATAATCACTTAATTAATTTAATTTTGAGTTATTGGTGTTTGATGTTTTATGTCTTGTTTATCTGTAATATACATAAGTGATACGTATCATCTTACATCTGTGAATTATCATATCAAAAACTAATAACATTAGTTTATAGAAGTGGAATGTCAAAATAGTTTTTTTCATATGTAACAAAATAATTTTGAATTTTTAACTTATACTTTCTTTTTCATTGATTTGTTAGCTTTTCAACATGTCATTTTTAAAAATTGATATTGATGTTTCTTATTCTTGAATATTAGATTTTTATTTGATGTATTATTGATGTTTTAACAGTTCAAAATGACCTTTTAAAATTTAATATTGATCTTATAGAGTTTTCATTTGATGTTTGATTATATTTTTTTAATATTAATTATTTAAAATACTTGATGATTCATTATTATAATTTGATATTTCTTTTTTGTGTATGGTTTTTAACTATGGTAGGGGCCAAGCCCAAGACAGATTCAGTCCATTAAGCATTTTCTTATTTTCAGCATGTGTATAACTAATGTTTTGACCCAAATTTGACCTAAAATTGACCCAAATTTCACCTTTCTCCTTCCTAGAACTTGGCTGGAAATGAGCTCTGTTCTAGCAATCGAACACCGACGAATCCTCATGACGCCAGTGCATCCGAAGTTCACGATACCGGTGCATCAAATCTTGACAATGCCGAGGCATCCGAGCTTGACAACGTCAATGAAAAACCTTGTGAATCCGACATTTGCGGAGCTGGCGTAAACCCTAGCGAGACCGACCTTCACGACGAACCGCCGACGAACATCTAATTTTCAACGATTTGATGGCTAAGATGGTGAGGAGACGACAAGACGGTAGCGGAGAAGTTGAGGCGAATCGATGACGGAGAAGACGAGGCAGATCAACGCCGAAGAAGATGGATGTAGATTGCGATGTGACGGAGTACTTTAATTTTATTCCCTTAAAAGAGTTTACAGAGGACTCTAATTTTAATTACTACTCTCCTCATCCCACTTTAAATTGCTTATTCACTTTTTCACGGTTTTTAGTGGGTATGTTTGACCGCAAATATCTCTAATTACTTATAATAATGCTGTGTAAAAATTTGATATTAAGAAAATAGATGTTAAGACAAATCTAACAATATCTCACATGATATATTTATTTGTAAAGTCAAGTGGTGTTCATTGAATATTTTAATTGACAATTTTGTGAACATATTTGAAAACAAAAATCTTTTCATGTTGGAACATGCGGATTAGCATAAATACGCCTGTCAGATTTTGCGAGAAAGAAAACAAAATATTATGGTATTTGTGATTTATGAAAATATGAATATTCTGTTATATATCAGGCGTGTATAAGCATAGTTAGTTTATGGAAAATCCTTACAAATATGGTGTTGATATTATTGAATATATGGGTGATATTGTGATAAGGAAAATCCCTTTATTTATGGGATTTGTATATGCTTCAAAAAATATATAAGGAATAGGAATATTATGGAGATAATCACGGAGAGTTCTGATCTGCTCATGGCTTTAAAAGGGGACAACACACGGCTGCATTCGATACGATTTTAATCAGAGAAAATCTGCACACAGGTTTTCATTCTTTCGAGAGAAATGCAAAGAGTCAGAATTCTATGTTCCAACATACGTGACCTATCATTCAAAGCTCAGAATCATATGCCTTAATTCGTCGGGAGGAGGATATCCAGCGTCGACGAGTTCCGAGGTCAGAGAGAGTCTGATCAAGGCAGATCGATAGCTAGGGGAGCTAGCAGAATTCACACGTTTAATTAGTAAAGATAAGTACTTTTGTATGGTGTACTTTGTATTGTATCTTTCTGATTAGTGGATTCATTCTGAACTGGGCCAAGCCCCCGCAGATGTAGGTGGATTTCACCGAACTGTGTAACCAAGTCTCGTGTCTTTAATGTTTTATTTTATTGCATACTTGGTTAGATAGGTTGTGTTGGAACATACTAGTAATAAGTAGATAAATTTGGTAAAACCAAATTTCATTTGGTATCAGAGCTTGGTCACTTATTTTTCCCTTGGTTGTATCAAGGAAAGTGTGATCCAGTTTTACCATGGCAACCAAAGAAGGAGCTTTGGTGTCTCGGCCACCTCTGCTAGAAGCCAACAACTACAATTACTGGAAGGCATGTATGAGAGTTTTCATTAACTCACTGGATGAACTTGTGTGGTACTATGTTGAAAATGAGTGGAATCACCCTATTGAAGATGCTGATAAAAGCTCTAACGCAAAAGAAGGAGAGTCAAGTCAAAAGGAGCAGAAACTCAAAGACAAATCTAATTGGACTCCTGATGACCTCAAGGCATCTCTAGTGAATTCAAAGGCACTAAATGCTATCTTCACTACGGTTGATGAAAACTAGTTCAAACTCATCTCTACATGTCATCAAACCAAGAAAGCATGGGATATTCTGCAAACTGTTCATGAAGGAACTAGTCGAGTTCGGGAATCTGAACTACAGATGTTGGCTACTAAGTTTGAGGAACTCAAGATGGAGGAAGATGACACCATTGTTATATTCAACGGAAAACTCAGGGACATCTCCAATATGGCATATCAACTTGGAAAGGTCTACAAAGAGGCAAAGTTGGTGAAAAGGACCTTGAGATCACTTCCTAAAAGGTTTGCAATGAAGGTTGAGGCAATAGAAGAAGCAAGAGATGTAGCCACCATGAGCTTAGATGAACAAATGGGATCATTACATATGTATGAAATGACATTTCAACAAGCTACAAAAAGGGTCCAAAAGGAGTTGGCATTCATAACATCTTCATCAAAAGACAATCACGAATCTGACAGTGATGATGAATTTGAAAAACTTGCACTTATCACGAAGAATTTCTCAAGAATGCTGAAGAAAGTAGTAAACAAGAAATCCCAGTATAGGTTTGACGGAAATAGACCAAAGCCACTGGATTCTGGAAATAATCGTGGAACAAGATTTGAGTAAGGAAATCAGTAGTTCTCTAGAAATCAAAGTAGTGAACCAAAACAGGCTGGATGAATTCAATGCAGGGAATGTGAAGGATATGGTCATATTCAGGCTAAATGTGCAAATACCCGGAAGAAACAGGGAAAATCTTATGTCACCTCATGGAGTGAAGATGAAGATGAAGAAGAAGAGAAAGACGAAGAGGAACTTGTAAGCAACTATGTGGCATTTGGAGCAAAAAATCATGATGCATCGGAGGATGGATGTTCTGACACATTGGATAAAGTTGAAGCTATATGTTCCAAAATAGATCTGTATGAAGCATCCAGTGATGAAGACGATGGACTTGTTGTAAGTGATGAAGAAATCTACAGCACTTATGAATAGATGTATGCTATGTGGCTTCAAGTGGTTGACACAAACAAAGAGCTGAAGGAAGAAAAAGTGCAGTTGATGGAAATAGAAAGAGAATTGCGTGTGAAAGTTGCTGAACTTAGAAAGGAAAATGAAGAATTAAATGAAAAGCTAATATTAGCAATCAAGAGTGCTGAGACTTCTGAAGCAGTAATTTCTAAGCTGAATTATGGAAAAACAAAGCTTGACGATATTCTGGATATGGGACAGAACTTTGGAGATCGACACGGAATTGGGTATGACAACTCACTCAAAAACACAGGCACACGAGTTACTCAAGAGTTCAGTAAATCTCAAGACAAAGATTCGAGAGGTAAAGAGAAAGCTCGGCAAACCCTATCAAAGGAAACCTCTAATCTGCAACTACTGTTCATATCAAGGTAACTCAGAGGATCAATGCCAAAAACTACTCAGAGATCAAATGGCAGGATGTCAACTCGTGGTATGTTCCAATATAGGCGAAGACCAGAAAACCAGAATGGTCAGAAAGGTATGGGTTGTCAAAAGATCGGGTACATGCTTTGTTGCACATACTTCGGTTATATCATATTCCATAGATTTGTGGTACTTTGATAGCGGCTGCTCTCGCCATATGGCTGGTACTCAAGAATTCCTTACAAATATCACACCATACGATTGTGGTTATGTTACGTTTCGTTTGGTGATGGAAAGAAGAGTAGAGAGGTTGGAAAAGGTGAACTACATATTGAAGGATTTCCAGTATTCACTAGTGTGCTATATGTGGAAGACTTGAAGGCCAATCTGCTGAGCATAAGTCAATTGTGTGATGACAATATGACTGTGAAACTTCAGAAAGACAAATGCATAGTGAAACACACAGAAGCCAAGGTTCTTTCATGCATACGATCATCAGATAATTGCTATCTGCTGGAACAGAAAGTACGTTGTATGCTCTCAAAATAGGATGAAGGATTTCTGTGGCATAGGAAGATCGGTCACATCAATTACAAAACCTTGGTGAAAATTGCAAATGCAAAAGTTGTACGAGGTATGCCTACCTTAACAAGCAAGGGCGGAAATGTGTGCGGACCATGTCAACAAGGTAAACAAATTCAATCTCCCCACTCGTCAGTTCAATATATAACCACCTCAAGAAATTTGGAATTATTGCATATGGATTTGATGGGTCCAGTCAATATAACTAGTATAGGCGGAAAGAAATATATCTTTGTATGTGTTGATGATTTCTCCAGATATACATGGGTAGCGTTTCTTAAAGAAAAATCTGATACGGTGGAAGTATTTAGAAGTCTGGTGATAAAGTTACAGACTGAAAAAGGGAGTCCAGTTGGAAAGATTGTTCGAATTCGTAGTGATCATGGTAGAGAATTTGAAAATTCTCAATTTAGTGACTTCTGTGATGAGCTCGGGATTCAACATGAATTTTCTGCACCAATCACTCCTCAGCAGAACGGTGTTGTAGAACGGAAAAATTGAACCTTGCAGGAGATGAGTCGAGTTATGTTAGCCGAGAAAGAAATTCATAAAAAATGGTGGGCAAAAGCTATTAACACAGCTTGCTATATGATTAATCAAGTATAACTGCGTCCATTCACCAGCAAAACATCTTACGAGATTTGGAAGGGTAGGAAACCAAATATCTCATACTTTCATGTGTTTGGAAGCAAGTGCTACATCCTCAGAGACAGAGAGCAATTGGCAAAATTCGATAATCACAGTGATATTGGAATTTTTCTTGGGTATTCTGCCAACAGCTGTGCTTATCGTGTTTATAACCATCGGACCAACACACTTATGGAGTCTATAAATGTTATTGTGGACGATGTTGAAGAAGGAAAAAAGTCAGATGTCGTAGAAGAAGAACCTGGTAACATTCATGTTCCAACACAACCTCGTCAACCTGAAAAGGCAGATCCATCAAATGTTGGAACATCTGAGTAGACTGATGTTGAACCAGTTGACACTGAGCATGTTGGAACATCATTGCCGCTGTATCCTATGTTCCAACACAGGATCAACCTGAATTAATGGCACAGAGTACTCGACCAGTTCCTTGGGTGGAATACAGGAAGTTGGCAGGATTACAATGCTTCATCTCTCCCATTGAACCAAAGAATTACAAGGAGGCATTACTGGATGAATAATAGATTGTTGCAATGCAAGAAGAACTAGGTCGGTTTGCAAGAAATGATGTATGGTATCTCACTCCTCGTCCTAAAGGTGTCAATGTCATCGACACAAAATGAATTTTCAAGATTAATCTGATGTTGACAGACATATTACTCGAAACAAAGTCAGACTGGTAGCTCAAGGATATACACAAGTTAAAGGTGTTGACTTTGATGAGACATTCACACCAGTTGCCAGGTTAGAGTCAATTTGAATTTACTTGCTATTACCTGCTCTATGAACTTTACTCTGTATCAAATGGATGTCAGGAGTGTGTTTCTAAATGGTGTGGTAAATGAAGAAGTTTATGTGGAACAACCTAAAGGATTTGAGGATCCTCATTACCCTCATCATGTGTATCGCCTCAAGAAGGCCTTGTATGGTTTAAAGCAAGCACCCAGGGCATGGTATGAACGACTTACTAACTTTCTTCTTAAGAAAGGTTATCGTCGAAGGGGAGTAGATCGCACTTTATTTGTGCTAGATAAGTCATCAAAAATTCTGATTGCTCAAATTTATATTGATGATTTAGTATTCGGCTCTACTTCACCATCTATGGTACATGATTTTGTCACGGTTATACGGGCTGAGTTTGAAATGAGCATGGTTGGAGAGCTCACATACTTTCTATGACTGCAAGTTAAGCAAGGAAAACATAACATGTTCATAAATCAAAGTAAGTATGCACTGGATCTAGTGAAGAGATTTGGTTTAAGCAATGCTCGAGCAGTTCGAACACCTATGGGGGTTTCTAACAAAGTGGTCAAGGATGAGAAAGGAGTTGCAGCTGATCAAAAGATATACAGGGGAATGATTGGGAGTATATTGTATTTAATAGCAAGTAGACCAGATATATGTCTCAGCGTAGGGATATGTGCAAGATTTCAGGCTGATCTAAAGGAGTTTCATCTCACTGCAGTCAAAAGAGTTATTCGATATGTAAGTGAGACTTCTAAGTATGGTGTCTGGTATTCTAAGAATCAAGATTCTGATTTAATTGGGTACAATGATTCTGATTGGGCTGGTAATGCTGATGATGGAAAGAGCACTACGGGTGGGTGTGTCTTTATTGGCACGAATATGGTTTCTTGGTATAGTAAGAAACAAAATTTGATCTCTTTGTCTACTGTGGAAGCTGAATATCTTGCTGCTGGAAGCTATTGTGCACAATTGTTATGGGTGACGCAAATGATGAACGACTATGGAATTCATCAAGGTTATTTGAAGATCTTATGTGACAATACAAATGCTATTGATATTTTAAAAAATTCAGTCCAACACTCTTGAACTAAGCATATTGATATAAGGCATCATTTTATTAGAGATCTTGTTGAAAGGAAGGAAATTGTGGTAGTCTATGTTCCAACACACGAGCAATTTGCTGATATATTTACAAAGCCATTGGACATCGCCACATTTGAAAGTCTCAGACAACACTTAGGTGTTTGTCAAATTTGAGGTAATTCTTGCCTTTATTTAGGTGTAAATATTTTATATTGGAAGTTGTATAGTTATGGTATGTTGGAAGAAGTTGTATAGTTATGGTATGTTGGAAGTTGGTGTATTTTTAGTTGATGTCTTGAGTTGACAAAAGAGAAAAGAAACATCATTGCTCATCTCGAAAAGGGGAAAAGTTTTTGCGGCAACGAAGGAAGTTAAGTGAAGAGTTTGAGTTGGTTTCAAAGTTGTCTAAATCCCTCCAAATTCCTCTCTTTTAGGCCACTCTCCCACACATCATGGTTTCTTTCAGATTCTTTCCAAACTCCTCCCCGATTTTTCCTCTACACAACAAATCTTTGCTGAAAGATGTTTTCGAACCCCATCTCTCTCACATGCAAAGAAGAAATGCAAAAAAACACTTCAATCCCCGGAGGATGGCTATGTTAAACAAAGAGAAGAGGATGCAGAAGCTGGTGGTTCAAGCTCAGGTGGTGAAGGTCAGGATGAACACACCAGAGACAAAGGAAAGGGTCCATATTAGAAGGTAACAGATCCTGATCCTCCAACTCTTAAAATTCATGGAATGGAATTTAAAAGTGTAGACAATATATTTGAATGGCTGGAAGCAAATAGAACCACAGTAGATTTGACCAAGATTAAGAGTATAGAGGGGGAATTCTTGAATGTTAAGGCCAAATAATTCGTGTCCCGTGATATTGGAAATCTATGGAATATTGAAAACTATAAAGTTAAATTTATAAGGGGGAGGTATGGTGTGTGCAGAGGGAAGGACAAGTTTCACATTTATTCATCTATGCCTTGTCCGAGTTATGTTTTTATAAGAGAGATTAGCGATGATGAGGCAGCAGGAAGGGATGTGATCAAGTTTACAAATAGGTTGCATATAGGATTATTTGATTTGAAGGCTGCTCAGAGATTGGAGGAACTGAGAAAACCGGTGATAATTGAAGTCTCTGAGTTCCAACATAGTAGGTAGATGCTGAAAATATTGTCGAGGTGGAGGTTGATGATGAAGATATGGGGGGTGAAGACCAGGTTGAGGTATCGAGTGATGCTGATGCTGATGGAGAGAAAACTAGAGAGCCTATTTCTAGACAAAGTGAACCAGACCAAGACCAGCATGTTGGAACACAGACTACTGAAGAAGAGGGAGCTGAGAATTTTGAGTATGTTCCAACAAAGGAACATCCTGAGATGAACTACTCAAGTGATGAGGTGCTGGA
Source organism: Rubia yunnanensis (assembly GCA_037428765.1). Lineage (NCBI taxonomy): Eukaryota > Viridiplantae > Streptophyta > Magnoliopsida > Gentianales > Rubiaceae > Rubia > Rubia yunnanensis. The sequence continues at coordinate 75,134,878 of CM075067.1, forward strand.
TGAGTTCTTACAGATTGCCAAGGGCAAGAGAAAGGTGGCTGCTACAGAGGATTCCCCACTAACTAAAAAGACCAAGAAAAATCAAGATGCTCCCAAGAAGAAAGTGCTACCACCTCTACATGTAAGTGATGCATTGTCATTTTCGTACTTTGATATAAAATGTGAAGAGATGGGAGAAGTATTTACAGAGAGGAATGTGATCTCTGAGAGACCCGTAGACCTGGAGGCATACATGGCTAGTGGGTTTTCTGATTTTTTTGGAATTAATAGGAATGAAGAGGGCTGCCACTGTACAGCTTCAGTACAATAGACAGGTGGTCATTGAGGTGTACACCAATTTGATGGCTGGAAATTTAGAAGCTGACTCTCCTTAGTTTGAAAGGGTGCATTTACGGGGGAAGATTGTTGACTTCTCAGCTGCCAGGATAAACAAGATTTTAGGGCTGCAAACTCCAGAATTTGAGGGGGTGTTTCCATTTGATCTAGAAGTGTCAGATGATCAGATTCTGGAAACAATCTCAGGAGGATACAAGATCAAGTGGCCCAAAACTGGTTATTCACAAGCTTCTTGTCTATCATCAAGATTCTTTAGTCTGTATCAGGTAGAAGTATACTGCTGGATGCCATCCTCAAACACTACAGCCCTGACTAGAGAAATAACTAAGTTGTTGTTCTGTGTTGGAACATAGAAATTAGTTAACCTTGGACTGTTTATACATCAGAATCTAGTGAGGCAGGCTACAACTCCTAAGGTAAAACATGCGATTGTGTATCCCTGCTTGATTTCAGCGTTGGCTAATTGTGCCAAGGTGAAGGGAAAGGCAAAAGATGTGATCATAAACACGGAATTCCTACGGCCTAACAAGAAGACATTTGGCATGAGGCATGTCCATAATCTACCTTGGAATCCTTCAGGCTCTACTTCTTCAACTGCTGAAAATAAGACTAAATTGGTGGTACTGGATGCTAGATTGGGAGCTATAGCAATTCAAATAGCAGCACTCGAAGCAGAAAAAGCTAAACTGGAGGTGGAGAAAGCGCAGCTGGAGGCCTGCTCCTGAACGGTTTTTTCCCTCTATGTTCCAACATTTAGGGGGAACCTGCTTTCAGTTTATGTCAATTTATTTTTACCTTTGGTATCTTCATGTCCCCAGGGGGAAAATATTTTGGCAATATTTTAGCTGTAATTTGATTGGTATTATTTTGATGGTAGATGGTATTCTGGAATTTGGGTATTCAATTCAGTCGGTATTCTTTTACAATTCACCTATGTTCCAACGTAGTTGAAGTCCAGAAGACCTATGTGTTTGATTACAAGTTTTTCGTCGTGATATTAATCGCCAAAAAGTTTTGGGTCCACAAAATGCCAAGGGGGAGATTGTAAAGTCAAGTGGTATTCATTGAATATTTTAATTGGCAATTTTGTGAACATATTTGGAAACGAAGATCTTTCCATGTTAGAACATGCAGATTAGCATAAATACGCCAATCAGATTTTGCGAGAAAGAAAACAGAATATTATAGTATTTGTGATTTATGAAAATCATAATATTCTGTTATATATCAGGCGTGTAGAAGCATAATTGGTTTATGAAAAATTCCTACAAATATGGTGTTGATATTATCGAACATATGGGAGATATTGTGATAAGAAAAATCTCTTTATTTATGGGATTTGGATATGCTTCAAAAGCAGATAAGGAATATGAATATTATGGAGATAATCATGGGGAGTTCCGATCTGCTCATGGCTTTAAAGGGGGACAACACATGGCTGCATTCGATACAGTTTTAATCAGAGAAAATCTGCACACAGATTTTCATTCTTTCAAGAGAATTGCAAAGAGCCAGAATTCTATGTTCCAACATATGTGACCTGCCATTCAAAGTTTAGAATCATATGCATTAATTCCTCGAGAGGAGGAGATCCAACGTCGACGAGTTTCGAGGTTAGAGGGAGTCTGATCAAGGCGGATCAGTAGCTATGGGAGCTAGTAGAATTCACACGTTTAATTAGTAAAGATAAATATTTTGTATGATGTACTTTTTACTGTTTCTTTCTGATTAGTGGATTCATTCTGAACTGGGCCAGACCCCACAAATGTAGGTGGATTTCACTGAACTGCGTAACCAAGTCTCGTGTCTTTAATGCTTTACTTTATTGCATACTTGGTTAGATATGTTATGTTGGATAGTACTAGTAATAAGTAGAAAAATTCGATAAAACCAAATTTCATTATTATTTATATATTAATTTATATTTAGGGTCAAAGTTACAGGGCTACAATAGCACTTTTCAACTTCACATGGTCATATTAGCACAAACCTCCAAAACATAGGGTCATATCAACATTTTGCCCAAAATTTTACCTTCATTCCTTCTAATTTGCACTTTAAATCTTGGTATTTTTATGATATATGGAAAGACAATCTTTCAAGAGACGGACTTAGTACAAAATGACTGTCCAAAATAAATCGTTAGTGGTATCAATAATGTAAATGTTATCCTTTGTTCAACAATTTAAAAAATGCTCCTTTTTCCAAATAAATAGCTTTAAATAAATAACACATTGTTAATAATTAATTTTAGCGCGAATCGTACTATCGACATTAGTTTCATAATTAGTAGTGTATATTTAAATACTTTGTCGTATAGTATTTAAGTATAATGTCATGCACTCTTTCCGTCTCAGTCTAAATTGTTTATGCCGATATAATCTTATGGCACTATTCCGTCGTTGACTTTGTTATTTCTGGCACTAATCAAATGCAAAAATACTAAAATACCCCTAACCTTCAAATTACAAATCTATTGACTAAAATACCTTAGGTTCTTCTTCTTCTCCATAACCATAGCCACTGCCACCTCCGCCACCGCCGGGCGGAATCTGGAACCGAGCCACCAGACCACAGCCAACAATGACTGCACCTCCACCACCGCTCCGCCACCTCCGCCACCGCTCCGCCATTGGCGGCGGCCACAATCTGGAAAAAAATGGCTAGTTCCAGCAAAGAAAAATCAAAACCCACCCCTCCGAATTCCATAAGAACAACCATAACACATAATCCAAACCCAGAAATCGACGATAAATCTGAGTGCACTCACCTTTTGAATCGTCGATCTCAGTAGCGAGGGTTTAATTTCTCCGATTAATGCTCCAAAAATCCTAAATCTCCGGCGCAGTACTTTGCCCTAATTGAGTTACGGCGGCAGGGAGATCTCGTCCGCTGCCATCTCCATCGAATCGCTAGGTGGAGCGGAGGTGGAGTGGAGGTGGAGTGGAGGTGTGTGAAGTTAGGCGGAGCGGAGCTAGGTGGATCGAAGTGGAGGTTAAGCAGAGCGGAGTTGTGTGAAGCTAGGTGGAGCGGTGGAGCGGAGGTGGCGGCGGCAGAGCGGAGGTTAGGCGGAGAATAAGGAAAGAAGAAGGAAAGAATATTTTTGCTTCTTAGTTTTGCTTCTTCTTCAACAGTGGCAGAAAGTGAGACTAATAAGGAAATAATTGAATGAGGGCATAATTGTCCTTTCACTTGTTCTGAATTTTTATTTGACTAAATTATTTTTTTGGTCCCCTACAAAGTATCTTTTACAATCTTTTGGTCTCCAGTTGCAAAACAACCCTTAGATGGTACCCTACAAATTCAAAACATTGTTTTTGGTCCCCAAACCCAGTTTCCAGCAAGATTTCTGGTTTTCTGGCCCACGTGCCAGTCATGTGCCATTTTTTCCGGTATGGTAAGGGGTAATTTGGTAATTTCACAAGGTTGCAATTTTCTCTAAATTAAAAACATTTGTGAAAAATGATTTTCTCTAAATTGGGTTTACTCCGCCGCCGCACTGCGCCCTGACCAAGCCCTCCGCTGCTCGCCTCCGCTGGACAAGCCGACGACGGGGAGAGTTCGACGCCACCTTAGAAGCTGACGCCACCGCTGGAGATTGATGCCACTCTGTCGCTCACCGCCGCTGGAGATCAATGGCGCTCACCACCACCGTAGAAGCCAAAGCCGGGGAGAGTGCGATGCCATCGCTGGAGATCGACGCTACCAAGCCAACGCCGACGCCGACGCCGACGTCGGAGAGAGTTCGACGCCACCGCTGGAGATCAACGCCACCGCTTGAGACGCCGGGAAAAGTTCGATGCCTGGGAGAGTTCGACGCCGGGGAGAGTTTGATGCCGGGGAGAGCATAAGAATTTAGAAGAAGCATTTTTTTCAAATGGCAAAGAATGCAGTTCTGGTCTATATGTTGAATCTGATGTATATATGTTGTAATAATTTAGCATATGGGTTTGACAATGCTGTGTTTGAGGGGTAATTTGATAACTTACAATGCTCTCATTGATGCCTGTGGGAAAGGGGGTGCTGATTTCAAGAGGGCTTCTGAGATTTTCGGTGAAATGTTGCAGCGGCGGAGTGGAGGAGGCCCTGCCGGAAAATTTTGGATATTGATGAACTCTAAGGATTTTCAGAAATGTTTTAAATTTAGAGAAAATCGCGACCTTGTGAAATTACCAAATTACCCCTTACCATACCGAAAAAAAGGCACGTGACCGGCACGTGGGCCTGAAAACCAGAATTCTTGCCGAAAACTGGGTTTGGGAACCAAAAACAATGTTTTGAATTTGTAGGGTACCATCTAAGGGTTGTTTTGCGCATGAGGACCAAAAGATAGTAAAAGATACTTTGTAGGGGACCAAAAAAATAATTTAGTCCTTTTATTTTTTAAAACAGGGGTATAATAGTCATTTCATGTATTTCCGGCCAAATTCAGGCCTCCAGGGTCATATTAGCACATTCAAGCAAAACGCTGGGTTACAATAGCATTTTTCAACTTCACAGGGTCATATAAGCACAAACCACCAAAACATATGGTTATATGAGCACTTAACTCTAAAATTTTTGGGTTGCATGAATCAGGTTATAAACTTTATAACTACTACATGTTGCATAATAATTTTTTAATATTCCAACTAAGACCCTTTACCTTTTATTATTCTAATCAAACCCTCTGCAATTTTTTTGGGTTGATGAATCGGGTTATAAACTTTATAACTACTATATGTTGCATAAATTTTTTTTAATATTTCAACTAACACTTCTTACGTTTTATTATTCTAATCAAACCCGCTCTTTTATAAGCCTATGAAAATACGATCTCTCCCAATAGTTTGCCTTGTGTACTAGTCATACGAGTATTAAAATAAAGAAGCGTGCGACGGACCAACTTACAAAACGGCCCAGATCTTGCCCATCAACGGCCCTCATCACTCTTGTCAAAAGATCTCGAGTACACCTGCACCACACCAGAACAAAACCCACACCGCTTGCCATGCTTCCTCGACTCCATATCCCGAAACCAATCCCTATCTTCATCCAAATCACCTCCCCGAAAACATTCCATAAGGCGTAAATAGCAGCAACAAAGAAGGGTGTTCTGGGAACTCCAGCCACAAATTCCCACGTGGAATTTAAAATAAAAAACAAAATTCTCCGCCGGAAGTAAACCTTCCGGTCGCCGGCGGTGAGAAAGTCCCGGCCAAAAGCCCTCCGCGTTCCTATAAATACCCCTTCGCAGCCCCTTACTTTTATGCCCATTCCTCACTCTCTTCTTCTCCAGAACTCCACACACGTCGACATTAAACACGAAAATCTGTCGGAATAATTCTTTTAATTAATACTGGACACTATAATATCATCGCTTTCTCTCCCACCTTTAGATTTGGTGCAATTTGAAGGTATTCTTTTTTCGATTTCTCTACTCTTTCTTACTTTCTTCCATTTTGCAACAATTAAATTAAATGTGTTGACGGAAAATAATACAGATCCCAGGAACCAACAATAATGGTGAAATCCGTGAATGCGTTTTGACTTTTCGATCTTATCTTTCTTAATGATGAATTCATGTTTTGGATTGACTACCTGCGATTAGGACCCGACCTTTTAATTAGGGCTAATGATTTGTTTCTTGGGGTTTTGGCGAACGGTAATGGGTTGCTGTGTGAGTGTGCGTGCATTTAGGGTTAGGGTTAGGATTAGGATTAGGATTAGCGAGGTAAGGCTATGGAACTCTGTAGATATTATTTAGGTTGGAATCAGATCCCTGACAGGTCTGGTTTTTTGGTGTTTGGTTTACTGCACATGCTTTATTTATTGTTGATGGACTATAGATGCTAGGGTTTAGAAATGCCTCGTCTTTTTGGGTATGTTTTCAAATTTTAATGTTTCGTTTTTTGTGATTGGTATATGGTGGTTCTTTTGGCACTTTTGTGTAACATCACTTCTTATTTTTATTTTTTATGTGGTGGGAGTCATTAATGCTGTATGTGTTTCTTGGAACATGAAGATTTGATTGAAGTACATGTTTCTCAAGAATAATCAGTTAGCCTATGATGTTTATTGATTCCTCGAGCTGGATGATTTAGTGTATCTGTTTTGTATCTTTAGTTTAGCATGAGATGATATTTGCGCTCTCTGATTGGGTTGCTAATTTTAGTATACATTTGTAAGCTCTGACAGATTGCTTGTGTTACTAGTAGTGGCTGCCTTTGATTCTTTGTGTAGGACTCATCGATTGTTTTTACCTGATTTTGTTGCAGAAATTCTTGCCTATAAGCTTGTGATTCGACAATCTGGAGGTCCTGAATTTTACAGATACGTCTGTTTTTGGTATGTTATCTACGTTTGTAAAAGACCTAATAGAAAGTGAGTGGGAGTTGGATAGATTTGGATACCCTGATTCTTTTGTATGCAATTTTATATGACATGGGTTCCAAGGGAAAGCTACCTTTTGATCTCAATGAGCCACCAGCGGAAGATGACGACGATGATGGTGTATTTTTCTTTCATCCTCAGAAAGCTGTCCCTTCCTTAAGTACTCACACCTCTAATTTGTTTACGGCATCTTCCAGTGCTCAAGGGATTGTAAATAATAATGCCTTTTCTCATGCATCTACTGTCTCGGGTTTTCAGCCTTTTGTTCGGCCAGCAAGTGCTCAGGTATCTGAACAACCAATAGGACGGAATAGTCCAGGAAATGGAACCAATACTACTGGTAGGCTTGAGGATGTTAAGACAACTAGCTGTCTGGTAGATTCAACTTCTGCTGAGCCACAAACTGTTGAGAAGGAAGAAGGGGAATGGTCAGATGCTGATGATTCTAAAGAGGTAGCTGTGAATAATAATAGAAACGAAGAGTCTACTGCAGGTGCAAATGAAAGTTTGAAGGAGAGAGGAGTGGCTGTGATAGAAAATTATATTATTGATCGAGCGATGGTTAAGGAGGATGTGATTAAAAAAGTTGAGGATGTTAATGACCATAAAGCAGAACTTGGGTCTTCAGGACAGGACCAAGATACAAATGATAGGAAAAGCAATAACAGCCGTACTTCAGAAGGCAGCTCTATGAATGGGCAGGAAGATTCTGGACTGGTTCCTAAACAAAAAGAAATTAGAGGAGTTGAAGCCAGTTATGCCCATAAAGCTGCAAATAATCATATGAAACGTTCTAGAATAGACCAACAGAAGGAAGCTATGCTTGGGAAGAAGCGCAGCAGGCAGACCATGTTTTTAAATCTGGAAGATGTTAAGCAGGTAGGTAATGGCAAGAGCTTAACTCCTCGGAGACTTCCACCCCCTGTTACGACTCGTACTATAAAAGAAGGCCGGTCTGCACTTGTAACTTCTGAACGTACTGCAGAAAAGCAGATTCAGACCTTTAACAAGGACATGGCACAAGTTGATACATCAAGTAATGAAGGAAACGGTTATGCAGAATCGAATGATTCCAGATCAGACTGTAACGGTGAGACCTCAGGACCTTTTTCCCGCCCCAGGAGGCTGAATAGTTCAGCAGATTTGGCTGGAGACCCTCAATCGACATCAGTTTCCAGACAAAGTTCTTGGAAGCAACCCACAGAATCAAGGCCACTTAGAACTGCGCAGCCCCCTGTTCGGAAACCACCTTCAAGCAGTTTAAGCCTGGATCCAAAGTTAGGAGCCAAAAAAGTTCCAATCAAAAAGCAGCCAGCTGTAAATAACCTGTATCAGGATACATCTGTAGAACGCCTTCTGCGAGAGGTGACAAACGAAAAGTTTTGGCAGCATCCAGGTACTGATGTCCAGTCCTTTGTTTTTGGCCAAGGGATATTCATTAACTGGTTCAAAAGTTGATCTTTTATATTATTATTTCACCCTTTGGCTATATTTTTGTTAATTGTTGATTCGAGCTTGTGAGCCACACCCCATTGGATGAATAGTTTGATATCAGTTTTTAACTGTGCGATTAGGAGCGTTTAAGCTCTTAGTGAACTCCAATAAGGATCCCTAACTCTATCCTCCTGAGCGTATTCTTCAACAAACATTCTATGTGCTGGTTTGTAATGATTGGGAGTAACCATGTGTTGGATGCTTTATCCATTCAAAAGGACGGACTGAAAAAACTAAATTTGTTTGTCTAATAACATTGCTACATCAGGACTACTAGATGACTTTGTTTCATGCTTCCATTTACTCTTTGGACTGATAGTAGTACAATGTGACTGGAGGTGTGTTTACACATAAAATCGAGCTGAAGGGCCATCTTATGTTTAAGTTGTTCGGTTGTTCCTGGTATTATGGGTCTTAAATGTCTGCTTCTTTGTAAATAGTGTTACGTCCCCATAGTTCGGTATTATGGGTCAACGGTATTCATTATGCTGGTACTTGTTATATTGAGTAAATGGTGGTCTTTGTATTACTCAGGCCCATGCTCAGCAGAGGGGATCCTAGAGCTTCATCTGGTGGGCATTTCAACTGGCCGCTTGTTTGATGAAGACAATGGCTGTCATCTTGAAATGAGCTTTAGTTAATTGTTTACTGTACCTAACCTCAATGCTGCATATGTTTACTTGCTTTAAGAATCTCTTGCTGGAGCTTTTTGAGAAAGTTCTCTGGGTGTTTTTAACATCTATGTAAATCTTCTCAACCCATCGCTTCCCCAACAACCAAAAAGAAAATGGAAATAAAAAAAAGAAGTCACAGTGACTGTAATTCTCACCTAATTTTGCAATCTGAAGCTAGGTGTGGTTGGCACCTGCTTGTGATCAACCACCAGTTGCTCAACGGGTGGTTGATATTTTATTTGATGGTCTGGTTATCGTGTAGTTTAATGACCTTATTGTAGGACTGTATTTTTTTTTCTGTGCTCTGTGTATTTATCTGCATTCCTCTGTTCTTATTAAAATAAACATAGTAATTGAGTCATCTTGTGTTGACTCTCGTTAACAAGGGTAATTTTCTTTTTTATCGTTTGCAGAGGAAACAGAACTTCAGTGTGTACCAGGTCGCTTTGAATCTGTAGAAGAGTACATCCGAGTATTTGAGCCTTTGCTTTTTGAGGAATGCCGTGCACAGCTGTATAGTACCTGGGAGGAAGCAGCAGAAACAAATTCAGCACATGTGAAGGTTCGCATAAAAAATGTTGAAAGACGAGAAAGAGGTAGGTAGTGAGTACTTGTTTGGGTCAAAATTTGATTGTCCATCCTGGCTATATTGTTATTATTTTTTGGTGGTATTAGCAGCATGTCTTAAAGGTATAATGAAGCCTCTTTGAGTTGATGCTCTCAATAACTTATTTAGGTTTGCCATGTTAGTAAATTTGTTTTGTGACCACTTCTTTCCCTCATCTAATTATGTTATCTTACTACCATGTTTTACAATTGCCAGAATTTGTCATAATTTTGTGGTTGGGATATTATTGGTTTTACTCTGTTAGTTGTGATGGTGGAGGACTGTATGTTACTCATTGTGTATGAGGAAGGTTAGATGCTGTTCTCTGTAACCGAGTTTGAACATTAGTCACCTGGGAAATCTTTTGCAAATGTTTGTGTTGGTTAAATTTTGGCATACCTTGCATGAAATTATGGTCTTAACTTATTGCTTTGAATGTGGGAGGGGTTTTTATATCATGCAGTTTAATGCTGTCATACTTCATCTGTGAACAATTTATCTCTTCCTTCTATTCCAGGATGGTATGATGCAATACTAATTCCACTGGCTGAGAACAAATGGACTTTCAAAGAGGGCGATGTTGCAGTTCTTTCCTCCCCTAAGCCTGGATCAGGTGTAGAAAATGGTGGAATTTTATCTAGTTCTGATTTTTGAATCGTTGTTTGAGAAGTTGAGTTTGATCTTTATTTTATCTTGTAGTGAGTGTGAAGAGAAGTATGTCTGCTATTGAAGATGATGAGGAGGGTGATATTAATGGCCGTGTGGCTGGAACAGTGAGAAGACACATCCCTATTGATACCCGGGACAGTCATGGAGCCATTCTCCACTTTTATGTTGGGGATTCTTATGACTCTAACAGGTTAGTTTTGTAATGTTTTGCATTTTCCTGACTCTGTCTGTATCATATGTTTCTCTAGCTCTCTCCACTGAAACATTAACAGTAAAATCTGCTAGTCTAGATCAGCTGATGTTTTTTTCCTGTTGAATATTTTTCCAGTAAACCTGACGATGAGCACATTTTGAAGAAACTACAGCCAAGGGGTATATGGCATCTTACTGTTCTTGGATCTCTTGCTACCACCCAAAGGGAGTATGTTGCCTTGCATGCATTCCGCCGTCTTAACCTGCAGGTATGACCTGTTATCTAAAATAGAGAAGCTGGTGATTTGAGATCTTTCGTAAATTGTAGATTAACTCTGTTCTTGAATATAGATGCAAAATGCCATTCTGCATCCAAGTCCGGAGCATTTCCCAAAATACGAAGAGCAGCCCCCTGCAATGCCTGAATGTTTCACACCAAACTTTGTTGATCACCTGCATAGAACATTTAACGGGCCCCAGCTAGCAGCAATTCAGTGGGCAGCAATGCATACAGCTGCTGGTACAACTAATGGGTTGGCAAAGAGGCAGGACCCTTGGCCATTCACTCTGGTACAAGGTCCGCCTGGGACTGGTAAAACTCACACTGTCTGGGGAATGTTGAACGTCATTCATCTAGTTCAGTACCAGCACTACTACACTGCATTGCTGAAAAAATTGGCACCTGAAAGCTACAAGCAGAATAATGAAAGCAGTTTCGAGGCTGCTGCAACTGGTTCGATTGAAGAAGTTCTTCAGAACATGGATCAGAACCTCTTTCGGACTCTTCCAAAACTCTGTCCTAAACCTAGGATGCTTGTCTGTGCCCCTTCAAATGCTGCCACTGATGAGTTACTATCCAGGGTTCTTGATCGAGGTTTTATTGATGGTGAGATGAAAGTTTATCGTCCTGATGTTGCACGAGTTGGCGTTGATTCACAAACACGTGCCGCTCAAGCAGTTTCTGTTGAGCGTAGAACTGATCAGCTCTTGAATAAAAACCGTGAAGAGGTTATTGGTTGGATGCACCAATTAAGAGCCCGTGAGGCTCAGTTGTCACAGCAGATAGCTTGCCTCCAAAGAGATCTTAATGTTGCAGCCTTTTCTGGTCGTGCTCAAGGATCTATGGGTGTTGATCCTGATGTTCTTATGGCTAGGGATCAGAGTCGTGATAATTTGCTTCAAAATCTTGCTGCGGTTGTTGAGAGTAGGGATAAAACATTGGTTGAAATGTCCCGCCTCTGTATCTTGGAAGGAAAATTCCGTGCTGCTGGAAACTTTAATCTAGAGGATGCTCGTGCTAATCTCGAAGCAAGTTTTGCCAATGAGGCTGAAATTGTGTTCACTACTGTTTCTAGTAGTGGGCGCAGGCTATTCTCTCGTCTTACTCATGGTTTTGATATGGTAGTGATTGATGAAGCTGCACAAGCTAGTGAAGTAGGAGTACTTCCTCCCCTTTCTCTTGGTGCAGCACGATGTGTTCTTGTTGGGGACCCTCAGCAGCTCCCTGCCACTGTAATCAGCAAGGCAGCTGGAACCTTGATGTACAGCAGAAGTCTTTTTGAGAGGTTTCAGCAAGCTGGTTGCCCTACTATGCTGTTATCTGTTCAATACAGGATGCATCCACAAATCCGGGATTTTCCTTCTAGGCACTTTTATCAAGGCCGCTTATCTGATAGTGACAGTGTTGCTAGTTTACCCGAGGAGTCTTATTACAAGGACCCATTGTTGAGGCCTTATCTATTTTATGATATCACTCATGGCCGGGAATCACATCGAGGTGGATCCGTGTCTTTTCAAAACAGGGAAGAAGCCCAATTTTGTCTGCGTTTGTATGAGCATCTCCAGAAAACTAGTAAATCATTAGGTATTGGGAAAGTTACCGTGGGTATCATTACCCCTTATAAGTTGCAACTAAAGTGCCTTCAACGGGAATTTGAGGAAGTTCTCAATTCAGAAGAAGGGAAAGACATCTATATCAACACTGTGGATGCTTTTCAAGGCCAAGAGCGGGATGTGATTATAATGTCATGTGTTCGTGCTTCAGGTCATGGAGTGGGTTTTGTAGCTGATATTCGACGAATGAATGTTGCTCTTACTCGTGCTAGAAGAGCTCTTTGGGTATGTATTTCTTTCCTTTTTTACTCATGGTCATGTTCCCTTGCAAACTTTCATTGCTATTATTAGTAGTATACTAATGTCTAAATGTAATTTAAATTTCTAGGTAATGGGTAATGCAAATGCACTGGTACAGTCTGATGATTGGGCTGCATTGATAGAAGATGCCAAATCTAGGAGCTGTTACATGGACATGGATTCCTTGCCTAAGGATTTTGTGCTACAGAAGTCTGCCACTCATCCTTCATATCATCAGCCTAAGATGCCTGTTAACAGGGGTCCGAGAACCGGCCTCAGGCATAGACCTTATGACATGCATATGGAGTCCAGATCTGGTACTCCATCAGAAGATGATGAGAAATCAAATGCATCAAGGATTTTTAGAAATGGTAGTTATCGGTCTTTGAAGCTCCCAATGGAGAATTCTTTGGATGATTTTGATCAATCTGGTGATAAATCTCGAGATGCCTGGCAATATGGTATTCAGAGAAAGCAAAACTCTACTGGAACTGCAGGGAAGAGAGACTTGTAACATGTAGTCACGTTTCCCTGCACCTTACTGTATGGAGGCAATTGATTTTATCATGACCTTCATCAGCAGGTGTTCCTCTCATGATCAGCTTCTATTGGATAAGATTTAGCGGGAATGAGGTTATATGGTGATGCATCATCCCTAGGGAGGCATGGCTACCAAGTTTCCACTGGGAAGCTGCTTTGTGCACTTGATTGATCGATCGACTTCTGAGCTCTCCAGTTGTCATGAATATGGCAAGAAGCATATCCATGCTTGATATTCATGGCAGAGTTGAAGCAGAATGAAACTAACACAGATATCAGCTGAATTCTCCCAGGAGTCCATATCCATGAAGAGGAGGCCTACGGTTATTACAGCAGAAGGTATAGCTCATCGAAAGGTGAAAAAAGGGCAAACATTGAACTGTGCAGCTACCAAAATCTGCAAGCAGACTTCGGCCTGGAGTAATGAGAACACATCCAGGTAAGTTGGATGGCTTCAGAGTGCTGATTTAGAAAGTTGGACATGTAATAGGTGATGGTTCATATTGGGATGACAATCAGGTTAGATTAGTTCGATTTTGGTAGGCAAATTGTGTTTAGTCCAGGTGTGAAGAATGAATGGCAGAAATTGGATTTTAGATGTCAAAGTTGCTGTACAGGATTATATACTACTTAGCTGAAGGTGCCTCGGGGATGGTGGACTTGCTGTATATATTTTGCAGTTGGGCTTCTATACTAGGATTCTTTTTTCTAATAGGCTATCCATGTAGAAAATATGCTTTTAATGAAATGTTTTTCACTCAACACTTTTTAGATTCTACTTGTGCTGCTGTTATCCTTCTGTTGCAGAACTGTTTCATTTTCTGCACTCCCTCTCCCAGCTGTATATGCTAAGAGACAAATATTACTTCCTCTATTCCAGTTGAAACATTCATCATTATCACGATGTTCAAGAAACATGTTTATTACGATGTTCAAGAAATGTGTTTGACAGTTTATATGTTTACATATGTATAATAATGATAAATAAAGAGTTAACATTAATAAATTATTTGTTACGATGAATTGAACAATTGTGATAATATTATTTTTCTTACTCCCTTTGTCTGGAACAGAGGGAGTACTGCATCATAAAAATCACTACAAAAATAAAAATGAAAATTTCCTCCTATATGTATTTTTTCGACAACTGTCATGTGCATTCTGATTGATCTTTTATGTGTCAAAGATGCTGAAAAAATGGCTTTTGGCATAGAGTAGGTTTCCTAACAGGCGGCCTATACATAAGCTTATGGTTAAGAACTAATTTGCAAATATAAAAATACAGTAAAATTCAGAGATCAGATCCATATCCAACTTCGGGCCATAAGATTCCAGAAAAGAGGGCCAATTGTCATCGGCGCTGATTCCTCAAATAACCTCTCCGCCGCCGGAGCTATTCCTCCTCTTTCGCTGCCAACATCACCACCTCACTCGCTTCCGGCTCTTCGTCCTCGACGACGCAGTCCGCAGTCACCTGTACCGTGTCTAGATGGCGAAAGGAAGTGGCATCGAATCTCCCCGACGACACCGAGCGCTCGGTCGAGATCCGCCCCGGCGTTTCGTTGACAACGTCCTCGCTGTCACTAAAGAGTAAGCCATCTTACGTTTTGTTTTTTGCCTCTTTGAAAATTGATCAAATGAATTTGATACAGGAATGATACATTTATTATACGTTCGTATCTAATTGTATTTTTGGTTTAAGGTTCTAATTATTGTTGTGCTATTATGCATATTGTATTGGTATAAGTATGATTTTGTTTATTTTTGTGGGTAATTGTGTGGGCAGGTCGGTGAAGATGACAACTTATGAGTGGGTGAACAATGTGGTTAGGCTGATTAATGGGATTTCAGCCCTGCTGCTGGCTATTTTACCCGGGAAGGCCTTCATTCTTGAAGGCATTCAAGGTTGTAAATTCTGTTTGCATTTCAGTATGTCTCTGTTAAATCTCATGTATTTGGAGTGTTTTAATGCTAATTGAATTGTGATTCTCCTTGAATGTTATAAAGTAATGTTGCATCCTGTTGACGTTTGTGTGTATGTTAAAAGTGTAAGATAGGAGAAATGTTGCGCCATTATTGAAGCATGCCTTTTACTTAAGCATGCTTTGTAGTTGAGGTTTATGGTGTTTTTACAGGAAGATGATATTCTATTTTCTATCACTGTTGGTTTTTTCAAAGTTTGTAAAAATGATTGGAGTCTTGTTTTAACTTGGTGATGTCTTGCTTAATAGATCATTTGCTTTAAAATGGCGTAAAGTTGTTGACTTGTTCCATGTAGATCCTATCTTGATTAGCATTTCCAGATATCAGTGCTAGGAGTTTGTGATAGAGGAAATGAAATAGTGTTTTTACCCATGGTGTTTGTATGTATGTATCAGCAAAAATAATGCTTGAAGCGTGAGTAGTTTCGACTTAAACTAATTTTTAGGATACTCGGCCTTGAAGTTGTTAGTTAGTCACCACTTCCATTTTCCATTATACAGGTGACATTCGGTGTTTAGATAGCTCGTCATCATTTGTTGCATCTGTGTGTTGTAGCTTTGGAACTCGGACATGGTAGACTAGTTCTTCCTTTCACCGCTGTGAATGGTCATTAATCTTATTCATGTAGCTTATTTATGCGTAGAAGAACCCATGGGTTAATGCAGAATTTGATGTCCTCGTATCATTTAATTGATGTTTATTTTTTTTGTAGTCCATAAGCTTACTATCTACACACCTGCAAAGAAGGCAGAAGACCAATTCAGCTAGTATTAAAAAAACAAATCTATTTGAGGTACAAGCTACAGTCTAATTCTTTCCCATTTGTTTGACCCCAGCTTTTCCCTGCTGGCCTTCTACTTAGTTGATGATTATGGTTAAATAATTGTGAGGTCACGGATGGATGAATCTTCTATCCACTAAGAGTAGTAACCTTTGCAGGTAAATTGGCATATTTGAGTGATAAAGAAAACCTGAACTTTGTTGGGATGTTCCATACTTACGCATCAAAGAAATAAGCTAGTTTATTTATTTGTTTTAATATACGAGGGATGGTAAATATCTTTCAGATGATCCCATTTGATGTAACTGTGATGTTTTAATCGCATTGCAGGATAATATAGATGTTAAGTAAGCTCTATACAGAACTGCAGAATGAGAGAGATCTGATCACTTGTGATTGTGTTTCTGGCACCATGTTTTTCCAAGCGAACGTCACGCGACTCCCTAACATTGCAGTATAGGGGACATTTTTTTTATCATTTCTTGCTGTAACATTCTACTTGTATAGAAAGTTTACATTTCTTGTTCCTTGAAGCTTCAACACATGAAGTGAATGGTGAATAAGATTCTCTGCAGTTTGGTGATAGCTTTGCTTTGGCAGTCATTTTCCTCTTAGTTGTTATTGGAGTTGTAACTTTTTAACAAGCACACAATGCTTTGGCAGTTCACTGATATTTGTTCTGTTTGGAAGTTCTTTGCTGCAGTTCTTGTCCTTGTTAAAGCATTAGTTTGTCATTTTAAGGTGCACAACATAGAGAATGAGGTTGATACAACACAAAATACAGACTTTACTATCTGAAGTTGCTAATCTTAATTTGACAACTAGATTTGGATTCCGTCTCAGTGGGGATGCGTAGGCCATGTAAACAAATGCAACTCGTTATTTAAAACGTACACCTAACAACAAGTGGAAACAAAATGTCATAGACAGTACAACTAAAAAATACACATTGAATACTAATAGGTGCAACATATGAGTAAACAAATGCAAACAATCATAAAAAAAAAGGAAAAAAGGTCATTTACAGTACAACTAACAGGTATACGTTGGATAATAACAGATGCAATATATAATTAAACAGGTGCAGTTCTTAATTCAAAATGAACAACCTACAACTTTTTTTATACGAAAAATAGCCATACACAACACAACTAACAAGCACATACGAGATACTAACAAATGCAGCATATAAGTAAACAGATGCAACTTGTTATTTAAAAATGTACGACTAACAACAAGTGAAAACAAAAGGTCATAAACTGTACAACTAACAAGTACACATTGAATACTAACAAGTGCAACATATAAGTAAACAAATGCAGCTTAGAATTCAAAATGAATAATCATAAAAACAAGAAGAAAAAAAAGAAGAAAAAAAAGGTCATTCACAGTACAACTAACAAGTACACGTTGGATAATAACAGATGCAATATATAAGTAAATAGATACAGTTCTTAGTTCAAAATGAAAAACCAACAACATTTTTTTAAAAAATAGTCATACTGTTGTGCGGAATGGAGAAAGAACAGAAAATATGAATGAAAATAACAAGACACAAGATTTACGTGGTTCACCAATTTGGCTACATCCACGAATTCACTAATTTTGTGCGGAACAAAATTAGAGTTGGTTTACAGAGAGTAGAGAGACACTTTATATGCTGTCTCCACTAAACCCTAACAAACTGGGCCAAAAACACAATTCGGCCTAAATCAACAGCAGTCCAATAAAGAGACAAGCTATACCATCGGACCCCCGTTTGTTTCCCGGGGGCGACTGCCGCCCCCCCGGACCCCCAGGCCAGGGTCGCAGAAGCGGCTATTACAGTATTCAAGGCATACCAACAAATCTCCACCTTGACTTGAATCCTCAAAGTAGAAAACTCCAGATGCACCATTACAGTGCCAGATGAGTAGACTTCGCCCTCCACTCCCGGGACTGCCCATAGAGCACCTAATCAGCTCTGATGTTCAGCAAGTCCAAACAATGTTGAAACTTGCTATGTGGAACAGATTTGGTGAACATATCAGCGGGGTTATCTGCAGTTCCCACTTTCTTCACCCCGATTCTCCTCTCACTCCTCAAGAAATGATATCTAACATCAATATGCTTGGTCTTCTCATGATGGACCTGATCCTTGGCTAGGCAGATTGCACTCAAGCTGTCACAGTACACAGTAGCCTGATCATGATGTAGACCAAAATCACTAACTAGCCCTTTCATCCATATTCCCTCCTTTGCAGCCTCTGTCAGAGCCATGTACTCTGCTTCCGTAGTAGACAATGTCACTGTAGGTTGCAAAGTCGCCTTCCAGCTAACCACAGAACCTCCCAAAGTGAATACATAACCAGTCATCGATCTCCTCGTGTCAACATCACCAGCATAATCAGAATCAGAGTAGCCTGTAACTAAGCACTCCGTATCACCTCCATAAATGAGACCCACATCAGACGTACCTCTAAGATACCTGAAGATCCTCTTCACAGCTTGCCAATGTTCCTTTCCCGGTTGCCCCATGAACCTGCTCACAACACTGACTGCCTGTGCTAAATCTGGCCTCGTGCAAACCATAGCATACATCAAGCTCCCCACCGCGCTGGCATAAGGAACCCGAGACATATACTCCTTCTCCTCGTCTGACTGAGGAGCAAACATAGTGGTGAGATGAATATTTGCAGCACTAGGAGTGTCTATAGGCTTGGCTGTAGATATGCCAAACCTAGCCAACACTTTCTGAATGTAGCCTTTCTGTGACAAGAAAAGCTTCCGCTGACTTCGATCCCTAAGAATCTCCATTCCTAGTATCTTCCGAGCTGCACCCAGATCCTTCATCTCAAACTCAGCACTAAGAAGTCCTTTCAACTTCTGAACCTCGTGCTTACTCTTTGCGGCTACCAGCATGTCATCTACATAAAGCACCAGATAGATGAATGGCCCATCTCTCAACCTGCTGTAGTAGACACAACAGTCATAAGCACACCTCGTGTATCCCAACTGAAGCATGTAACTGTCAAACTTCTTGTACCACTGCCTCGGAGACTGCTTAAGCCCATATAAGGACTTCTTCAACTTGCAAACATATTTTTCCTTGCCAGGAACTTGGAAACCATCTGGCTGAGTCATGTATATCTCTTCCTCCAACTCTCTATGTAGAAAAGCGGTCTTCACATCAAGTTGTTCAAGCTCCAAATCCTGATGTGTCACTATAACTAGCAACACCCTGATGGAAGTGTGTCTGACCACTTGTGAGAAAATCTCATTGTAATCTACTCCCTCTCTTTGACTGAAACCTCTAGCAACAACTCTAGCCTTGTACTTGACTCCCTCTGTAGGTGATATCCCTTCCTTTTTCTTGAAAACCCATTTGCAAGTGATAACCTTTCTCCCTTGAGGCTGTTTGACCAATTCCCATGTCTGATTCTTCTGAAGCGACTCCATCTCATCTGCCATTGCAGCAAGCCATTTATCAGCATCAGTACATGAAGTAGCCTCTCTGAAGATTGATGGCTCTTGAGTATCCACTTCCTCGGCAACTGACAGTGCGTAACCCACCATATCCTCAAACCCATATCTCTTTGGCGCCCCAACTCCAACCCTCCTGGGTCGGTCCTGAGATAAACTGCGGACTGTAGCTCCTGATGGTTGAGGATCTGGTGGTGGAGATTCCGGTATCTCATATTCTGTCTGTGGCTCTTGATCCACCTCAAATTGTTCCAATCTATTTTCACCTTGAGTGACTTCAAGCTCCACCTGTCAACTCCACTAGTTTCTGGCACAACTGTGGGCTTCACCATAGATCTAAGCAAAGAATTTTCATCAAAGACAACATCCCTGCTCAGAATAACCCTCTTCTCAGATGGAGACCATATCCTGGAGCCTTTAACTCCATCTCCATAACCCACAAAGACACCCTTCTTGGCTCGGGGCTCTAACTTACCATCACTAACATGATAATAAGATGTACAACCAAAAAATTTTAACTTGGAGTAATCAACAACTTTACCTGACCATAACTCCATAGGTATTTTGCACTCTATACCCGTGTGAGGCCCGCGGTTGATCAAGTAACAAGCTGTACTCACCGCCTCTGCCCAGAATCTCCTTTCCAAACTAGCATTAGAGAGCATGCACCTCGCTCTCGCCAGCAATGTCTGATTCATCCACTCAGCTACGCCATTCTGCTGTGGCATATTCCTGATTGTATGATGACGAGCAATCCCTTCATCCCTACAAAACTGATCAAACTCAGACAAGCAGAATTCCAGCCCATTATCAGTTCGAAGCCTCTTGATCTTCTTCCCGGTCTGATTCTCCACCAAAGCTTTCCACTCCTTGAACTTCGAGAAAGCTTCACTCTTATGTTTCATCATGATAACCCAAGTCATCCTTGAGTAATCATCAATCAGAGAAACAAAGTACCTGTGACCTCCCAGTGACTCAACTTGGGAAGGTCCCTAACAATCAGAATGGATGTAATCCAATGTGCCCTTTGTTCTATGAATCACCTTAGGAAACTTGCTGCGGTGATGCTTCCCAAAAACGCAATGCTCACAGAAGTCCAAGCTCTTGATCTTGTGGCCACCAAGAAGATCATACTTCGACAGAATCTGCATCCCTCTTTCACCCATGTGACCAAGCCTCATATGCCATAACTTAGTCATATCATCCTGGTGAACCTCCGAAGATGCAACATTAACAGAATCCATAACCGTGGAACCTTGTAGAAAATACAAAGTACCATGCAGAACTCCTTTCAGAACCAGCCTAGAACCTTTGCAGACACACAGAACTCCATCACTCCCTGAGTAGACGAAACCCTTTCTATCCAACGTAGGAAGAGAAATCAGATTGTTTGTCATCGATGGAACATGCCTGACATCGTTCAAAGTACAGAAACTACCATCATGCGTCCTGATCTTGACTGAACCAATCCCAACTACCTTGCACGTAACACCATTTGCCGTAGTAATGATGCCCTCAGCTTGCTCATAAGTTGAGAAATAATCTCTCCTTGGGCATATATGGTAAGATGCCCCAGAATCAAGAAACCACGCATTAGAATGATTATTTTGCCCAGTAACAGCTAGAGCACAATCATCTTCAGAACTGAAATCCCCTTCAGCCACAGCAGCAGTACCAGATGTACTCCCAGATTTACTAGCCTTCTTCGGACACTCCTTTTTCCAATGCCCTTTCTCCTTACAGTAGTTACAAACATCATTGGCCTTGGGACCCTTTGAAGATGACTTCTTGCCCTTCTTCTTATTGCCGGTTTCCTTGCCTTTTATGTTTCCGTCACTAGCAAACAAGCCAGTGGCCTGACTTTCTGTACCTGTACTGTTTGCCTTATGTCGCAACTCTCTACTATGGAGAGAAGATCTTACTTCCTCCAGAGACACAGAATCTTTACCAACAATAAATGACTGAACAAAATTCTCATACGAAAGTGGTAAAGAAACTAGCAAAATCAAAGCAGCATCTTCATCTTCAATTTTCACATCTATATTTCGCAATTCTAATAACAAAGTATTCAATTGCTCTAGATGGTCTCTGAGTAGCGTACCTTCCTGCATTCGGAGACCGAAGAGGCGTTGTTTCAGAAGCAACTTGTTGGTTAGAGATTTCATCATATACGAACTCTCCAACTTCAGCCACAGTTGTGCAGCAGTCTCCTGATCTGAGACCTCAGTGATGATTTCGTCCACGAGATACAGCATAATCGTCGAGTGTGCCTTTTTCTTCCAGACTCACAACATCGCCAGAACTGCTCGCGAAATCCTTCGTCAGCGGAGTTCACAAACCTTGCTGTTTCAGCAAAGCTCGCATCTTGATCTGCCATAAACTGAAACTGTTTCTCCCAGTAAACTTGTCAATCTTCACGTTCAACCCAGACATCTTTCTCTCCGATCAACCCCGATCTGATGAGCCCAGAATCCGATATACCCACTACGGATATCGCCGGAAAAAGAAACCGCTTTGATACCAGTTTGTTGTGCGGAATGGAGAAAGAACAGAAAATATGAACGAAAATAACAAGATACAAGATTTACGTGGTTCACCAATTTGGCTACATCCACGGGAGACGAATTCACTAATTTTGTGCGGAACAGAATTAGAGTTGGTTTACAGAGAGAAGAGAGACACTTTATATGTTGTCTCCACTAAACCCTAACAAACTGGGCCAAAAACACAATTCGGCCCAAATCAACAGCAGTCCAATAAAGAGACAAGCTATACCGTCGGACCCCCGTTTGTTTCCCGGGGGCGACTGCCGCCCCCCCGGACCCCCAGGCCAGGGTCGCAGAAGCGGCTATTACAGTATTCAAGGCATACCAACACATACATAACACAACTACATACGAGATACAAACAGATGCAACATATAAGTAAACAAATGCAACTCATTATTCAAAACGTACAACTAACAATATATGAAAACAAAAAGGTCATAGATAGTACAACTAACAAGTACACATTAAATACTAATAGGTGCAACATATAAGTAAACAGATGCAACTCGTAATTCAAAACGAACGATCAACAAAAAAAAGAAGAAGAAAAGGTCATTCATAGTATAACTAACAAGTACATGTTGAATAATACTAACTACAACATTTGAGCAAACTAATGCACCTCGTAATAAAACTAACAAGTACATACTGGATTCTAACAGATGTAATATATAAATAAAAAAATGCAGTTCCTATTTCAAAATGAACAACCAACACCATTTTTAAATTAAAAAAAGTCATATAGAACACAACTAACAAGTACACTCGAGATACTAACAGATGCAACATATAAGTAAACAGATGCAACTCATTATTCAAAACGTACAACTAACAACATATGAAAACAAAAGGTCATAGACACTACAAATAACAAGTACACATTAAATACTAACAAGTGCAACATATAAGTAAATCGATGCATCTCGTAATTCAAAACGAACGATCAACGAAAAAAGAAGAAAAAAAATGCCATTCATAGTATAGCTAACATGTACGTGTTGGATAATAACATATGCAACATATAAGCAAACTAATGTACCTCATAATTTCATAAAGCATAAAAGACCACCAATTTAAAAGGATGTTAAAAGATATCAATTTGCACAATAAAAAGACATATAAAATGACGTTAACATGAGCCACCACAAATTCTACAACCCTACATGCTTGTCTTTTCCTACATGCATTGGTATCAATTGACATTAAACCTCAATGAGAATCATTTACAAGTATCACCAGGATTATGATCCAGAAAATCTGCAAAAGCAAAGGCTAGGTCCATCATCACACCCAAACAGAGACCGGTGCTATATGCTGATCACCAACATTCTCCACGCAAGGTTTCCTCATTTAATGTTGCTCACCGCACCAATGGTAACAGATGTAAAAAGAGTGGCATTCACATCAACTCCTCTGCATCATATTGGGATTAAAACCAAGAGAAATACCTCCAGGGAACTTTAAAATGTCCTTATCAATAGTAATCCAATTCTGCCCATCTTTATCCTCAACAAGAGGCCATGAGGTACATTGCTGAATCAGACCTAAACAAGGATATCAATCAAATCAACACACTGTTCGAAACATGGAATAACAAAATCCATTTGGATCAAGATCAAAATTTAGTATCTTATCTCGACTCTTAGGCCATGGAATGGGTTGTCTGTACCCCTGAGAAGCAGGAACCAAGTAATTCAACCCGGTCCCATTCGTTCGACAATTCCGCTTGAATCTCTCCCCCTTTTCAAGGGAATCCAGGTTCTTGATCGCCTGCACATTGTCCAAACAAGGAATGTACTCCCTTATAGTGCTATCACAATTCGAAAAATTCCCAATCTTAAACTTCGTTAGCGCCACCTCCTCCGTCCAGTTTGCCTCCCAATTCTCCACCGCCTTCGGATCAAACTCCCTGACGTCGAAGTCATCTGTTATCACACCGTTCTCGTCCACCACCCCCATCCGCTTCACCACCGGCGGCGGAGGCAGAGTCGAAATAGAAGCAGCCGGAAGAACTCTGGTTTATAATGGCTCAAGTTTGTAATCGATGAGGGCAACTCAGGTCTGAGAGAAAAATTGTTGGAGAGAGAAAGAGGAGAAATTGTAGAAAAAGGGGGGAATTAGCTCTTTATATTTTTATTAATTACAAAAGAACCCTATTTTGCAAAATGATCCCTGATCCCTGGTCTGTTCATAAGCTTATGGACAGACCGCCTTTCTTGAGACTTTCCCTTTGGTATAAATGCAGAATAATAGGCCAGAGGGAGAGTTCCGCCTCCAACCTTATCATGGGTCTAGGTCTAGACCCATTGGGTTGGGCGTGGGTCCAAAAAATTTAGATATACTTTCTCTATCCCAAGTTAATTTACAGAAAGAAAAAGAGTGGAGGCAAATTTCTACAGTAAAAAAAGTACTGATTTGACAAATAATAGAAGGATGAAAAGCTGAAAAATATGCAAAAAGTACATAATGAATAATAACTCGGGAAATGGGTAGTACCGTACTTTACAAAAATCTAATTCCTAAATATTCCCTCCACAACTAATCTTTGGCTCCAAAATTTTATTTTTGGAGCAAAAAATACAGAATAGGAGCCAAAATTACAGAGTTGGAGCCAAATTTACACCTTTTCAGTTACTGTAGAAACGTGATCAAACATTTGTCTACAACTATAAAAAGGGCATTTATTACTCAACAACACCAAACCCTACAAAACCCAAAAAAATTGCCCTCGGAAATTTTTTTGGCCAGTTCAGCAGGAACTGGCCAGATTTCAAACCTTCTTCTTCTCTTCATTTTCATCACCGAGCTGGGCTGTGATGATTGGTAGGTGCTTGACGGATGAACAGAGGCAGGAAGTCGCCCACTTTTTGCTTCAAAACATAGTCAATGGGCAAATGAAACACCAACGTCGTGTTGAAGCAGCAGAAAGGTGTGGTGTCCCAATTCGCACAGCCAGCACCATTTGGGCACGAGTTAGGTTGCAAATATGTAATGGCGAACATGTGAACGCCCGTTCAAGGAGACACGAGTGGTGCAGACCTAATAAAAATCCCATAGACTTGGAGGCATAAATGCCGCTGTCTTTAAGGGACAAGCGTACCTGCAGAAGCACAGCCGCTGGTCTTCATGTTGGTAAAATCACTGTACAAAGAGCAATAGCAAACAAGAAGGTGAAGAGTCACACAAATGCTGTGCATTCAAGTTTAACAGTGACATGCAAAGAATCAAGGCTGGAGTGGTGTCTAAGCAAACTGGAATGCAACATGATGTTCAAGGACATGCACAATGTCATCCACATCGACGAGAAATGGTTCTTTCTAACAGAGGCATCATCCAGGTTCATTCTAGCACCTAACGAACCAGAACCATATAGGATTGCACATAGTAAGCACTATATTCCCAAGCTTATGTTTTTAGGTGCTGTGTGTAGACTTATTTTTCATATAGATGGTACTATTATGTTTGATGGCAAGATAGGGGTGTTTCCTTATATAGAGTACATAGCAGCCAAGTACACAATTGTTAATCGTCCTAGGGGAACAATGATTTTAACACCCATTCAATCCATCACAAGAGAGGTCATTAGGCACAAGCTCATTTTCGAACACATACTATCAATTAAGAGAAAATGGCCAAGTTGGGCAAGCAAAGAAATTTTCATACAGCAAGATAATGCCCCAAGCCATATTTACTCAAATGACCCAGAATTTATAGCAGCTGCCACCTCAGATGGGTTCAACATTAAGTTAGTATGCCAACCATCCAAATCCCCCGACCTTAACATATTGGACCTAGATTTTTTTTCCTCCATACAAAGTTTGCAATACCAAAACCCTAGTACTACCCTAGATGGATTGCTAGATGCTATTTATGATGCTTTCCAAAGAGAAGATCCCAAAGTTATTGACAAGATTTTTCTAAGTTTGCAAAATGTTATGGTAGACATCATGAAGTGCAAAGGTAGGAATGAGTTTAAAATGCCACACATGGGTAAAGATAGGTTGAGGAGATTTGGTATGCTGCCACAAAATCTGATTGTTGATTCAGAGCTGGTGAGGAGCTGTTTGGAGTTCTTGGTGGCTAGAGGAAGGACAGAGAAGGTTCGGGACCTCCTCTTATGCATGGAAATGGCGAACTGAATGACTTGGAACAAATATTTTGTAGGGTTGTGCTTCTAGAATTTGTTCTAGTAAACACACAATATCTTTTGTGCAAGTATGTTTATAGGGCAACCTTGTAAAACTTGGGATCAATTAATTCCCTTTTGAATGAACTTTTAAAATTTACTTTTGTTTAAAAATTAGCAATACAAGGAGGCAAAATTCACAGAAGTCCAAAATGCTAACAACTAAAATGGTTGGTCAAGCATACATTATAAACAAGAACAACAAAGGGGCACACTTCCATGTTGCCATCCAATGTATTATACAAACATGATTGCTGCCTAAGTGTTTTAAATTTTCAGCTTTCATCATAGGTGGGAGCTACTACATAGGATCAGTTACACAAATAATTTCAGAGCTGTTTTTAATTAATTAATGCTCTACCAAGTTCAGAGACAAATCTGCATGGCTGCATTTTATAATCATGCATCACAGTTTCATCATCAATATAGGTCAAGACATCACACACACATTACATATTTAACTTGTCAGCCATGACACATCGCATATCACACAGAATCACATGCTTTATTGCTCCAATTTTCCCAAGATCATAAATATGCCACGCCAAGTATAGTGACAATAGAACACATATAGTCATGGCTGCACATTTATATTTTAACTACTAAATGGTGTAGGATTGAGACAACCTGATATCAGTGAGATGTTTTAATTCCACCAGGATACTCGGGTTCTCAATCTTCACAACCCTGCACAGAATTAGTGAAGGAATAAGTTCTTAATCAGTCACAAACATGGTTGCTGCCTAAGTGTTTTAAATTTTCCATTTTCGTCATAGGTGGGAGTTACTACATAGGATCAGTTACACAAATAATTTTAGAGCTATATTTAATCAATTAATGCCCCTCCAAGTTCAGATCAGTTCAGAGATAAATCTGCATGGATGCATTTTATAATCATCATCACAACTTCATCATCAACATAGGTCAAGACATCACATACACATCACATATTTAACATGTCAGCCATGACACATCCCATATAACACAGAATCACATGCTTTATTGCTCTATTTTGCCCCAGATCAGAAATATGCCACACCAAGTATAGTGCAAATAGAACACATATAGTCATGGTTGCACATTTATATTTTAATTACCAAACGGTGTAGGATTGAGACAACTTGATATCAGTGAGATGTTTTAATTCCACCATGATACTCAGGTTCTCAATCTTCACAACCCTGCACAGAACAAGTGAAGGAATCAGTTCTTAATCAGGCACAAAACTATAAAAAGTCAAGCGGTGTAGGATTGAGACAACTTGATATCAGTGAGATGTTCTAATTCCACCATGACACTCAGGTTCTTAATCTTCACAACCCTGCATAAAACAAGCTAATGAATTAGTTCTTATTGTTGCACAAAATCATAATAGTTAAACGGGACTATAATTGGAGGAATACTACCTGAGATCGGTGGATCTTTTTCGCATCTGATGACTCAGGCCCTGGTTCTGCCAAATATTTCTTGGCCCTTTCGACCATAGCATACATTTCACGTTGAACGGTAGACGTTGCAATATCTTGTCTAATCCATGGTGTAGTATCTTTGGGTGGTATATATTTGGGCCAATCATCAGGGTTTGAATGCCCAGATTCTGAACTAGGATTCAAATGTGGTTGTGACTGCATATTTAACATGACAAAATTCTGTTCTGGATCTGTTTGGGGTTGTGATTGATCACTGATTTCTACAAAATCAGACTCAGTGTCTTCGGGTGGTACATATTTTGGCCAATTACCAGGTATAAGCAAGCACCAATTTCAAAGAATCAGGGTTCCCCATACTTGGGGAACTCGTTTCCTTTGAAGTAAACTGAGGGGGTGTAGGTCAAATTCAGAATCTGAATCTGTACATAACAGGGCATTTAACTCAAGGTCAGGATGCCCAGGTTCTAAACTAGGATTCAAATGTGGCTGTGATTGCATATTTAACATGACAGAAGTTGTGACTGATAATTGATTTCTACGAAATCAGACTCAGTATCAGATAGGGGCTGTGAGTTAGTCCAGTTCAAGTGTGACATGTTAACTGGACTAAACTGCGTGGCTATTGTCTAGTCGTTGGAACAAGTATCTGAATCTATCCAAGGCAAATGACTATGTCCTTGAACATAATCCAGGAAGGGCTATGAGTTTAAACCACTGGGGCTAAGAGGAGGACTGGATTCTGTGTTAGCCACATTCAAGGTTGGCTAGGGGCTAATGGTTCCTTCCCATCCAAAACCACATCCCTATATGCCATGAGTGAACAGAAGGAATGGGACACAAGGCTAGGGTTTCAACAAAACAGAGGCAAACTCACTCCACAGAGACAAACTCACTCCCCAGAGAAAGACAGTATCAGGTTAGAACATTATCACTCCACAAATGGGTGCTATGGTACTCAAGCAAAAAAAAAAGGAATACAGAATCAGGTAAAACGACAAAAAAATTGCAATACAGTATCAAGTTAGAACATTCATAGCCAGAAAAATAATAACATCAGAAACATCACAAATTTCATACCAATATGAACCTGGAATTTCTAGATCAGTAAAACCACAAACAAAAACAACTTAGACCGTATGTAATAGGCTGAAAATTTTAGATCTGTAAGAGAACCGAAAATGCAAGGCAAGAATGCAGATTATAACCTCACATACAACTTCGCATTACACAATATAGACTTACCCAGAAACGAAGGACAAAGCTTACCCTAGTTTCAATTTCTAAAATCCCTCAAATTTAACAACAAAACCCTAATCAAATGCGAGAATCAAAGAAGTGCAACAATGACATACGCACAAGAACCACATATCTAACACAAACTCAGAAAAATCCCCAAACATAAGAGCCAAATCCTAATAGAAACGTTATTTTGGATCTCAGCTGAGAGAAAACAAACTTTTAAAGAACGATAAACACAGAACAAGTCAAGAAAAATAATAAATCTAGAGTAGAGGAAGACAAAATGGGCTAGGGTTTTTAGAGATTGATAGAGAGAGAGGAGAGGATTCTGGAGCGTTTAAGATGGAGATGAGAGCAATGAAAAATGGAGCGTTGAAGAGGATTCTGAAAGGGTAAGTGGTGCGTTGAAGAGCAATGATGGAGCCTTGGAAGCAGAAAAAGGCAACGCATGTGATATGCGTCAGGGCAATTGGCAATTTCAAATATAATCCCAAACCGGTCCAATAAAACACGGACACATGTAAAGTACAAGATTCCTTGCCTAATTAATCAACCATTAAGGCTGTAAATATGTTATGGTCCCCAGGGTATTTTTTTTGGGATTTCAATTTGGTCAAATGGGCTGAATAAGGAAAGTAATGATATTGTGCAATTTAGGCTGGGACACCCAAATATGGAAAGTGTTCACTTTAATCCGGGACAGAGGGAGTATCAAGTTTGGGTTTGGGTCTTTTTAAAATACGGGTCTGGGTTCGGGTCTAAAATATTAAGATCCAGACCCGACTCATGAACCCATATGACCCTAATTAGATACATAATTTTACTCTAATATCTAAATTACTTTAATATTATTTTTGTATTTTTATTTTTAATTCAATAAATAATATGTATTGTATATTTTTTTTCTTGAAAAAATTATTCAGGTGCATATTGAACTAGAATTATTTTATATTTAAGATAACATAATTTTATTGAGTGAAGGAAAAAGATTAGAATATTAGACCCATTTAGGATCCATCGAATTTGGATATGGGTCTAAGATTTTCAGACTCTACGAGTCTGGGTCTAACTAGATTTTTTTAGGGTCATGTCTGGGCCTTATTAGACCCGACCCATGATCATCCCTAGTAGTGAAGCTTCTGGCTGAACAATTGTGGGAGAACCTTATCAGTGGTGGGAGAAAAAGGCACCTAAGTTATTAGAGATGGGTGATGCGAACATAAATATTTTTAATGGCACATATTTAAAAATGAGTCGATCTTTGGAAAAATGTTCTTTTCATAAGCCATGGAAAGATCAAGGTTTAGAGTGTCAAATAGAAGAAACGAAGATAAAATTTTTGGGTTGCATGAATCAGGTTATAAACTTTATAACTATTACACGTTGCATGATAAATTTTTAATATTGCAACTAAGACCTTTTACCTTTTATGGAAAGACGGTCTTTTCCAAGATTTTACCTTTGAAAATAATAAAAATTAATATTATAGAAATAAATGTTAACACGATTATAATAATATCGCACATGATAATATATTGTCTTATATAATAATTAACATTTACTTTTTAAATTAACAAAATTTGATTAAATGAATAGTGACCGGTGCAAATTGAGTTGAGACGGTGGGGGTATTAATTACTCAAACAATTCAGTATATTTAAATCTATTTCAATGTAATATAATATAATATTTTTTGTAATTTATTTTTAGTTACCAAACATATGAATAGATTAATATTGGAGTCCGTCTCTTGAAAGACGGTCTTTCCATATGTCATGGAAAGATCAAGGTTTAAATTACAAATTAGAAGAAATGAAGATAAAATTTTTGGGTTGTATGAATCATGTTATAAACTGTGTAACTACTAGACGTTGCATAACAAAATTTTAATATTGCAACTAAGACATTTTACCTTTTATTATTTTAATTAAACTCCATCTTTCCATAAGCCGTTGGAAAGACAGTCTTTCCCAATACTTTGCCTTGATATTGATATTCATACATAACAGCCTTTTAAATAATTTAAAATTTTATAATAATCTATTATTATGCATGGTTGTTTCGAGATTGTCTCATGTGAAACAGTTTAAATTTTAGACAGAGACCTTTCTACAAAAACCAACACAATTTCATTTTCCCCAAATTTATTACAACTTTAAAAAAGATATCATTCTAATCAAAATGTTTAATAATTGCATAATAATCCTTACCAAAACATTAGCATACCTAAAACAAGAATTGGTGGGTAGTTTATCATATATTTTATTTAGAGCAAAATGCTGATACGACCCTATGTTTTGGTGGTTTGTGCTAATATGACTCTGTAAAGTTGAAAATTACTATTGTAGCCCTGTGTTTTGCATCAGAAGTGCCGATATAACCTTTTGGCACTATTATGTTGTTGACTTTGTAATTTTTGACATTGACCAAATACCAAAAGATTAAAAAACATCTAGTCATCAAATTACAAATCTAATGATTAAAATACCCTAGGTTTCTTCCTCTTCATCTCCAGAAGCACATCCACCACCACTATGACCACCACCGCCATCACCAATGTTGCCGCACCACCACCGCCAACGTCGGTCGGAATCTGGACTAGAAGAATGCGATCCAGATTCTCCAAAAGCAGCACTGTTGTTGCTCTGCCGTTCTGCCACCACCAACCGCCGCCACTAGCTGTCGGAATCTGGAAAAAAAATCAAATCCTAGCACCACCACCACCACCACAATATCCTCTCCAAACCTTAGCATCTCCACCGCCTCACCACCACTCCACGTCTGCCCAACACCACCTCCACCCACCCAGCCCAGACCCACCTCCACCCAGCACCACCACAGTCGCGGAATTTTCAGATGCACCATCTCCCCTCAGATTTTACATTTTCAATCTTGAGGCATTGTCTACCTTTAAAATGCAAGCTAACAACCCTTTAGCATTGGCGACCTTTAGCTTTCCTCAATTTGCTTCACCGCAGATTGCTCCGCCGTAGGTTGCTCTGTCGCAGGTTGGCTCTTCCACATCTCTTGATTTGCTCCGTCGCAGGTTGCTCTGTCTCGATTTGCTTCACTGTCGGTTGCTCCGCCTCAATTTTCTCCACCCATCCCTCGATTTGCTCTGTCGCAGGCTGCTCTGCCTCGATTTGCTCCACTGCAAGTTGCTCCGCCTCAATTTGCTCAACTGCGGCCCTTGATTTTCTCCGCCGCTAGTTGCTCTGCCTCAATTTACTCCACCGCCGGTTGCTCCACCGCATATTTGCTCCACCTCGATTTGCTCCATTGCATCTTTACATTACCAGGGATGCCGCAAATTTGCTCCGTCGCCTCTTCTTCTATTTAGACTCTAGGGTTGAGAGATGCTAGGGTATAGATTGGGTTGCAGAAGAGAATAAAAGAAAATGGGGAAGAAGGAGAAGGAAGAGCAAAAATGACCTTTTCTATTTATTTATTTTTAAAATCAGGGGTATATTTATCATTTTACTAAATTCCGTTCAAATTCAGGCCTCCAGGGTTATATTAGCACATTTTATAAACAAAGGGGTACAATGACACTTTCCAACTTCACATGGTCATATTAGCACAAACCCTAAAAAAATAGGATTATATGAGCACTTAACTCTTTTTTTATTTATAATAAAAAAATTACCGTATACTAAAAATAATATTACTCTCTCCGACCAAACTTTGTTTGCACTCTTTCTAATTTGGAGTGTCTCGACTGAACTTGTACTCTACACTTTATTTCATAATTTAACAAACGTTGGGCATTTTTTATTTGCAAATGGCCCATTTGATTTCCTAATTCGGGCCCTATTTAGTCACTAACCATCCCAATTCATAACTCTAATCTGTCACTGAACCCAATTAACTCCACCTAACTATCCCCCCACAATTAATACCCCAACCGCCATTCTAAACAACATCTAGACTGTTTTACTCCCCTTCCACGAGTGTCCAACGTCTTATCCATTTTTCTTCGAGATTCTTCAAATCGGCTGCAAGTTGTCCCCCTCTTTTGATTGAAAATCTTCCCCCATTATTTAACCCCATTAGGGTTTGGCCGAATGGCCCGAATCCATTCATCTTCTGCCCCTCCATCTCTCTTTGTGTTTTGTGTTCGTTTTGCCATGTAATCTTCCCCCCTTTTCGTGAATAAAAATTGGGTGTTGCTACACAACGCCCTGTATTTTACTAGTTACAACCTAATACGTATGTATATGTATAATATTAATTTTAAAATAAAATAAAAAATAAAAAACAATAATATTCCTGACGCCAGAACCACCGCCACTACAGGCGCCTGTACCACACCGCCACCGTCGGCGCCGGCAGCACCGCCACCGCCGTCCCCATCCCCGTCCCCGCCACGTTCCCTGCCACTGCCGTCCCCGCCACTGCCACCGCCACCACCGCCGTTCCCATCCCTGTCCCTCCACCATTCCTTGCCACCGACGCCCAGCCGTCCCACTGTCCCCCGCACCACCACCGTTCCCTAGCTCGTCGTCCCTGTCCCCAGCCACCTGCCTACGATACTCCACCTTCATCCCCAGCCATCCACCGTAGCCCGGCGAAATAGAGGCGAGGCAGGGCTCTCGAGGTAAACAGGTAAATGGTATATACGGTGGAACCCACGGTAGGGCCCCAAAGGAGCTCTACCAAATACAGTAACAATCAAACCTTAGGTTATGTGGTGAACCTAAGGGGCAAGTCCAAGAGAGAGGTAGTGGGAGGGGGGGTGGATGTGGGAGTGCATGCCAAAAGGATAGCACTCCCCCATCCCCCCCCTCCCCGCTTCTAAAGTAAGCTACCTACCAACCCTAAGCTAGATGATCGAGTAGAGGGAGGACAAAACAACCTGGGAAGCACAGGCTATGGAAGACTAGACAAATGGGGTGAGAACAAAGTCACTACCCAAAGTCAAAAAATCCGCTTCTACCCCTAACAAGTGGGGCCTTCTTCATTTGAGTTCCTTAATGCAGCCGAGAGTTGTGAGACTCGGGTCTTGAACTAATGTCGTAGATGGAATGGTGATGAATGTACAAAGATCCAAAATCAAATCTGAAATTCCTAATGCAGCCGAGAGTTATCGGGTATTGAATATCACAAAGAGATTCCGATGGTCCTAGTTGCACCATGTTGGTACGAGTGGGGATCTGCTTCTACCATGTACATCCCTAAGTTGAAGATAGAGGGATGTTATTGGCCTTCAGACATTCTCTTGGTGGCGCCGAGAGTGGTTAAGTGGGCAAAGGTATGATGAGGCCGTGCCTCTTACCCTTGTAAATTCCAGCCGAATCAACCTCCCGAAGATGAGAGAATGGATACACTTATACCACGTGCATTAGGCGTGGCGATTATGTAATCGCCCACTCCATTTTGAGCAAATGGACAGCTTTATGCCAATTTAGCACAGAGTGCAGCGCGGGCATAGAGCGCATAAATAACCGTAAAATCATAAGTAAAAACTAGGCTTAGGAGAAAGAGCATCGGGAACAAAGTCCTTACTCTTAAACCTATTGCCTCATCGTGGAAACCGAGCATCTGAACCGCACCGAGGCTGGAGAACCACCTCGTGGTCTCGGGAACCTCCCCGAGCACTCGAACGCCTCATGCTCCTGTAAACCGCCTGCAGTGCTCGAAGACATCCCATCCCGAACACTCGATGCTCCCCTCGAGCACTCGGACAATTACCACCCCTCGTGTACTCGAACAAGTATCAATGCCTGTCACCGCCGTCGAGCACTCGAACAACTCCATAATTTGAATGCCCCCTCGAGTGCTCGGATCCCTTCAATTGTCGAACACCCCCTCGAACACTCGAACAAGTACCAACACCTCGAACAGGAAGACCCCATAGGGCGCTCGAGGATCTCCCACTCGATGCTACCCTCGAGCACTCGATCTAGTACCACCACCTCGAGCACTGTAGCAATTCCCAAACTCGAAGCTCCCCTAGGCCTCCCGAGCTGTCAAACACTCGATGCTACCCTTGAGCACTCGAACGAGTACCACCGCTCGAACACTCGAACAAGTACCAATGCCTGTCGCCACCTTCGAGTATTCGAACTGCCCTATGATTCGAATGCCCCCTCGAGTACTCGGATCCCTTGAAGTGTCGTACACCCATACGAATACTCGAACTCGAACTCCTTGAGCGTACGGATGCCTCCTTCACTCGAATACCACCTCAAACACACAAAAGCCTTATTGGGCACGGAAACCCTGTCGAGCACCTGAGTAACTTCCGAAGCTCGAAAAGTTATTCGTGCTTACGAAGGCTAGAACCACCTCGAGCACTCGAAGTATCATACTCTCGAACACCGCCTCTAGTACACGAAGACCTCCTCCGTCGGAATAACTTCCTGGGGAAGTCGAGAGCCCCAACACTCGATGCTTCCTTCTAGCACTCGAACAACTCCAACTACCTGTCGAGCACGAATACCCTTTCGAGCACATGAACAGTTCCAAAGCTCGAACAGTTATTCATGCTCAGGAAGACGATAACCACCTGGAGCACTTGGAGCATTGTACCCACGCAACCACCTCGAGCGTTCGAAGACCTCCCATACTCATACACTTACTGAATCAATCATCTAATACATATGCTCTTCCGGGAATAGGCGATTAATCACCATGAAACAATCTTTCATGACGATTCTTACCACTCGATCGGCACTGGGTTGAGCACCATTCATAACAACACTATTTCTCTCCCTCCAAAGGCTATAAATCGTGGTGATCAAGGCTAGAATTCCAAGCTTCTTACGAACCCTTGAGCCCTTTATTTGCCTCTTAACCCAGGACATGGAGCTTGCAATTGTGTCTGTTCGTCTCTTGAGCCCAATCCAAGTCCTGATACGCCCCCATACAACTTCCGAGAATTCACATTTGAAGAACAAGTGCTCATTAGTTTCCTCTTCAAGATGGCATAATGAACATATTTTCTCCATACTATCCCCCTCTTCCGATCGGTGTTTGTCCTTCGTATGAAGTCTCCGGATTGCAGCCAGCCATACAATGAAAGAGAATTTGGGCGGAATGAAACCACGCCAGATGCTATTAAAGACCTTATCTTCAGAACGGCCTTGAACATACACATTCGGATATTTATGCCGATGCATGAAGAAATAAGCCCCGCTTGTAAATTTCGCAGAGCTAGACCAGGAACCAAAATGATCCCTTAATTCTTGCATATCCCCATGGAACATGCCTATCATTTCATCTCTCAGCTTACACATGTCACCAAAGTAGCTCGAAAATCTCTCTCCAAGCCTACCATTCGATATCCTCGGGTTTAAGCTCCATAAGTTCTCGCCTTGTAGATAAAAAGAATGAATCCATTTGACCCACAAGCTGTCCTTCTTCCTGTGGATATCCCATAGCCTCTGGGTCATCGAGGCACGGTTCCAAGTGACAAAATCCCTCAGTCCGAGACCCCCAAAAGATTTCGGGGCGCACAATTTTTTCCATGCAACCTTACCCTTATGCTTGCCTCCCCATAAGAAACGTTTACACTTTTGCTCGAGGGCATCCATGACTGTGGTCTGAATGATGAAGTTCTAAATCCAGAATCCAGCAATACCTCCCACAATCGAACGAACAAGTTCCAGCTTTCCGGCATATGAAAGGGTGTGACCCTTCCATTTGGCAATCTCCGAATCAACCTTCCCAAGTAGAGTTCCAAACTGAGTCACCTTCAACTTGCTAGAGTCAAGTGGCACCCCTAGGTACCGTACTGGAAAGGTAGCCCAAGGAATACCTGTGAAACTTAGGTCCTCCTTCAGGCCGACTCCGAAAAACTTCGATTTTGCCGCATTGATAGACAGCCCCGAGGTGCATTCGAATTCATTCAGTGCACTCATAAGGATGTGGACCGATCCTGTATTAGCCTTGGACAAGAGCATAAGATCATTAGCAAAAGCTAAATGAGTGATCTTAAGTACATCGCACCTCGGATTATAAGTAAAATGCCGGGACTCGGCCCTCTTCTTCAACAACCTCGAAAAGTATTCCATGCATATGACGAACAGTAAGGGTGATAATGGATCCCCCTGCCGAATTCCACGTTGCCCCTGAAAGTGATCGCACATCTTACCATTGACCGCAATCGAGAATGAGGAGGTGCAGACACACGCCATGATTCGTTCCCTAAGTCTTTCCGGAAAGCCAAGACCAAGTAAAACTTCATCCAAGAAATCCCAAGAGACCGTATCGAAGGCTTTTTGTAGATCCACCATGATCATGCACCTTGGGGAAGTCCGAGCACCACCATGATCAAGGCAGGGCTCTCGAGCGGCTGGCAATAGCAGGCTGGGTCAGGGCAAAGTAGAGCCGGAGAAAGAGAGCCGTCCGAATAAGGAGAGCTGTTCGGGGAGAGCCGAAGATGGAGAGCTAGGAATGGAGTGCCGGAGAAGGAGAGCCGGGAGAGAAGAAAGGCTCGGGATCTGGCAAAAGAGAACCGGAGAAGGAGAGCCATGCACGGCGCACGACGGTAGTGAACGGTTGGCGACGGTGCACAACGGTGGTGCACGACGCTCGACGGCAGTTCAAGGCGGTGGTGTTGGCGGTCAGTGGTGGTGTACGGCAACAGTGGTGCACGGCGGTGGCAGGGCTCGGTGGACGGCGACGGAGGTGCACGACGGACGGCGGCGGTGCTCGGTAGATGGTGGTGCTCGGCGGCAGACGACGATGCTCGGCGGACGGTGGCGACAGTGCTTGGCGGACGGTGGCGGCGGTGCTTGGCGGATGGTGGCGGTGCTTGGCGGACGGCGGCAACGGTGATTGGCGGACGGCGGCGGCGGTGCTTGGCGGACAGCAGTGGCGGCACTCTGCCGACAGCGGCGGCTGTGCTTGGCGGCGGACAGTTGTGCTCGGCGGTGGACGACGGTGCTTGACAATGGACGGTGGTGCTCGGCGGCGGATGGTGGCGGTGTACGACGGATGCGGAGGTGGTGCACGGCGGACGGTGATGGCGGTGCTCGGCGAACGGTAACGGTAATGTGTTTAAAAGTAAAATTTATTTAATATTAATTCAAATATATTTTTATTATTTAATTTAAATTAAAAATATATATTATATTTTAAAGAGTGTGTCTCTTGAAAGACGGTCTTTCCATAAGTCATGGAAAGACCAAGGTTTAAAGTGTAAATTAGAAAAAATTAAGATAAAATTTTTGGGTTGCATGAACCGGGTTATA
The DNA here is from genome assembly GCA_037428765.1 of Rubia yunnanensis. Lineage (NCBI taxonomy): Eukaryota > Viridiplantae > Streptophyta > Magnoliopsida > Gentianales > Rubiaceae > Rubia > Rubia yunnanensis. The sequence goes on from CM075067.1 coordinate 75,172,722, forward strand.
GATTTTATAATCACTACATGTTGCATACTAAATTTTTAATGTTGCAACTAAGGCCTTTTACCTTTTATTATTCGAATTAAACCCCATCTTTCCATAAGCATATGGAAAGACCGTCTTTCCCAAGACTTTGCCTATTTTGAATAATATAAATATATGACGTAATCAATTAAAATGGAGTGATTTAGCTATCCACCGAAAATATAGGATTTCGTATTAACAAATGGGCTGTGAATCGAACTGTATTCGTGGGTGTCGAGGTTGGTTCCTCAACCAGATCCGATGGCTTCTTTCCGGTGGATGACGTTAACACCGCTTGCGGTGCTGGCGCCGGAGAAAAGAGGCTCACGGAGGCGTTGCTCGGCCCTCCAGTGGCGAATGTCGTGGTCACTGAGAACCAAGAAGCCAGATCCGCTGGTGGCGCCGCCGCGATGGGGATTTCTTCTCCTTTAACCCTGGATGTGGCCACCGCCGTCCCACGCAGTCACTGTGAATGCCTTCCCGGCGTGGCTCTCACATTTGAGTCCTTTATCCGGCCGTCAATGGCCTCTGGCGCTGGTCGTTTGGAGGAGCCACAACCTCAAATCGTAGAGTCGGCCAGCTCCTCCTCATGTGGTTATAACCGCTGTCCCCATTGATTCATAGGGTTTCCCGGTCACCGGATGACCATATGCTGGATTGAGAAAGGGATTTGACGCTGAGCCTTGACGGGATTGACTCTATTTTCTTGATGGCTGAGATGAGGCTCCCTGGTCTATGAGATGTACTCCGTCGGCATGAAGAGCGTGAAGAAAACGAAAAAGCTGCGGAAAAAGCTATGTAGTTCTCCTTAGTATTTTTTTACTTTAGGCTGTTCGATTTTTAGCTTCACGGCCTTTTAGCTTCTCTGACCTTTAGCTTCTCTGTTTTTTGTTCTTGAAGATTTATCAAATCTTCAGTTTGATGGCTGAACAGATCACACATTAAAATAATAATAATGTAAAGGTCTTCCCTTGTTGTGTTCGACTTTTGTTCTTCTGCATAAGGGAGTATCTAATTTGGTTATTAAAGTTCTCCTTTATGCGTTATTTATGTGAGCCACTTTGTGTTGATTGTGTTTCTTAATGTTGGCATATGCTCACTTCGTGTTGGCTGTTTAGAGTTAGACAACCCTGTGTTCTTGAGCCACTTCGTGTTGGCTGTGCTTTTAATTAAATTCTTGAATGCAGTAGCTCTCGAATGTTGTCAATTATATACTTTATTTTCTGTGTTAATGATGTTTATGTTGCTTCACTTCATGTGTGTTGGTGATGGTTATCTTCATGTGTATTTACTGGTTCATGTGTATTTGGTGGTTCAACTGTTTGTTCTAAAACTTGGTTCCATTGATTGAGTGTTGTGTCAGTGTATCATGCCACATGCACTTCTATGAGAGTCTTATACAGATACTTATTTGTTACTGTTATGCTGAGTTGCTTTGATGCTATGGTTGTATGATTCCTATGCTATTAGTGTTTATGCATGATGCTTTAGTGGTTCATTTTCTATGGCATGCAGGTTTACTAGTTTATTGCTGTGAGTGTCTTGCTTCCTGATTTAAGTTATGCATGATGATTGTTTGGTTTATGCCACTTTGGGGCTATGTTTGATACTGGTCATGTGTCTTGGTCATGTTTAAGTTGTTTATGTTTGCTATTGGGCATGTTTTGTCAATTACTTAATGTGCTATGTCTCTGTGTTTGGGTTGTTAATTGTTCTGTTATGCTCGATTGGGCTTGAATGTGGAACACTCACGAAGTGCATGATTCATGTGCATTCACATTCTTGTTATGGCCTGATTGAACAAACTTGTTTGTTACGATTGTTGATGCCACTGTTGACCAGATTATGTTGAGCAACCCTGCAGTTTTTCCTGCCTGCAGTAAAACTGCAGTTGGAGGGCTCTTATATGAAACTGAAATTTTCATTAATTATAAAGGGTTACACAAAAAACTTGTTTCACACCAAAAGAAACAAGTTTCTGGGAGTTCTTGCAGATACCACTAGCCTAACCCCTTTAAAATGTATCTGCCTGCTGCTACATTCCCTACTACATATAATGCATGCATTTTTCTTTCCATCTCCTCTGTATCTTGAATGGTTACAGGATGTTGCATTGCTTCCCTCACTACAGTTTCATCCACTGAGCATTCTTGGTAGTTGGCCAACCCTTGAAAGTGAATCTTTTGACATGTGTGACATCTTGTAGTTGTTGCAGCCCTTTATTTTAATTATCTCAATCATAGATGCTTGATGTGTCAAAAATACTTTATTGAGTGTTTTTGGATATTCTCTATCAAATGTTGTTGGTGTTAACCTAGTCCATGAACAACATAAGGTTGGACTTCAGGCCTAGCCCAAAACTTAGCTGCAGACTAATCTTGGATGCGAACCGAGAAAAGCGGGATCATGTCGGAAGCGACTAAGCTACGAACCAAGAAAGGAAGAGCCACAATCAGGTCACAGCCATGAAGCAAGACACGAACCGGGTTTATAGGGACCACGATTTAATCCATGACCGTGGATCCTAAAAATATGGAGCCACGACTATAATCTACTATAAGTACAAGAATAACAATGCTGATTAAGATAAGTGAAACTAGAATTGAGAAATTCCAATTATCTAAAGGAGATTACTTGATCGTTGGAGCATTTTCCTTGGAATCACTTTCAGGGTTTGTCTTGTAGGATAGGGCGACATACAGTGGACGCCACATCATTAGCACTGTCTGTGAGGACCGATTTTTTTTGCGGCCCTTCATTCCCTTCAAGATAGACAGTGGTGTTCACCAAATGTGAAAAAAGCCAGAATCACCATACTCGAGAACAAACAGCTGGATACAATAAGAGCATGCATCCTAGAAAAGATCACACATTTATTCACAGTAAAGAGCAGGAGCATAGTAAGGAAGATACAGAAGATGATGAAGAGGAAGCGGAATCTCCTAACGCAAATCAAGAAAAAAGAGAGGAGAGCTTTCTCATCGTTTTTAGAAGCAAACAGAGAACATACGTTCTTAGCCACTATTAAGCCGAAATCCCCAAAAATAAGTAAGAAAACAAGTAAAAAAATGAGAGCCTTAATTATGAATATGAGTTATGGGATACAGTGGTAGATGATGATGCAGTTAAGTCACTGTAGGCATCGCATCTCCGAAATTTCAAGATGCCAAATAATTTTAAGCTACCTTTGCATGGTACGAAGATTTACCAAACGCAAGTGTTAAGTCTTAAGCATAGTTGTCAGATTTGTTTTTGGGGAGCCTCAACTAGAAGTAAACGTTTACCAAAACAATAGCAGACCTAAACAACATAGCTCAGCGGAGTGATGAAAGTCTTGCAGAATACCATAATAGGTTCGTCACTGAAAGTTTGCAGGTTCGCGACCTGTTGTTCCAATCTTCGTTAGGAGCATTTACAGGGGCATGAGATTAGGAGAATTTTACAAGGAGCTCACAAAGATTATGCCTGAAAATCCAAGGGAATTGCAAAAAATGATTGAACAATATGTGCGAACCAAAGTAGCAAATAATCGCAAGATAGAGCAGGAGCGAGGCAAAAGTGAATAATGGAGGATCCATAGAGGTTTTGTAATGAAAGGGAAAGGGAATATCCCTTCCAGGTAAGGGAATCAGGAATACAGGTCACAACATTCCAAGAAACTCCTTTGACGAAGTCGCGAAAAGAAATCTGGCAAGCGATAAAGAATTATTTTGTGAACCTGCACCAATGGTAACACCTCCAGACAAAAGAACCAAGGTATAGGGAACACACAGAGCAAGAACTAGAAGATGACAGAGGCGGTGGATCATGAAGAAGGCATAACGAGTGGGGTCCCATAAAGAGTAATCTTATCGATGTATGGATCAATTGAGTCTTTATCTAATAATGCATGGAAAGCCAAGGCTAGATATTCTTCACCACATGAGCTTGCTGACAAGAGATTTCGTTCGGATGAGACAATTACATTTAGCGAAGAGGATGCAGTTCCCAATGCTTCACCTCATAATGCCCCAATGGCCATTATTGCTAAGAATGGAAATGTAACAGCTCATAGAGTGTTCGTAGATGATGAGAGTGCAGTCAAAATTTTATTTGTTAATTTCTTTAATAAGTTGGGGTCAAGCGGACTAATCTAAAGAAGTCCACATCCTCTTTGGTGGGATTTACAGGACGAGCGGAGACATCTTTGGGCAACATAACGATTGGCGAAAATGGTAGAAATTGTACTATCATGTGCTATTTCGTGGTCATGGACGCACCAAGTCTATTTAATGTCATCATTGGTAAGCCCTGGATGAATACAACAAAGGCGATAAGGTCCGCATACGACTTAGTGATGAAATTCCCGATTCTAATAGGAATCGCAACAATAAGAGGAAACCAGCAAACAATCAGACAGTGCATGGTTATTGCGATGAAAACATGAAGAAATGTGGAGCAGATAAAAATGGTTAGCACTATACAGATAGTGCCTCGATTAAGCAATCAGAGCCTCCAATGGATCTGGGAGAAGAATTTGAAGTTGTGACTTTGGATGACGAAAACACCCTCTAAGTGCATCAAAATAAGAAAGCATCTTCCAAACCCGAATAAAGAAAAGGTTATAGAAATCTTGTGATGTCACATAAATACATTTGCGTGGAATGTACAAAACATGGGAGGAGTCGACCCAGAAATTGCTACCCATTCTCTGAATATTAATGATTTGATCAAACCAGTCAAGCAAAAGCAACGAAGCTTCGCTAGTGACAGACAAAAAATGATCAAAGAGGAAGTGACAACATTGCTTCAGGCCGGTATTCTAAAGGATGCAATCTACCCTAAGTGGTTAGCAAACCTAGTGATGGTAAAAAAGGCAGACGTAGAATGGAGATTGTGTATATACTTCACTGATTTAAATAAGTCATGCTCAAAAGACTGTTATCCTTTACCTAAAATTGATAAGCTAGTAGAAGCAATATCAGGCTACAATGTCCTAGCTTTCTTTGATGCGTATAAGGGATATCACCAAATACTGATGAACCTAGAAGACGCAAAAAAAATGGCCTTCATAACAAGCTTTGGAATATTTTGCTATGAGAAGATGCCGCTTGGCCTAAAAAATGCAGGAGCAACATATCAGAGAGTAGCTGACAATGCATTTCACAATAAAATAGGACGAAATGTGGAAGCATATGTTGACGACATGGTTATCAAAAACAAAAGGATATGCAACTTCGCACAAGACTTGAAAGAAACTTTGGATACGCTAAGGGTGATTGGTATGAAGCTTAATCCCAAGAAATGCATAATTGGAATAGGAGCAGGAAAATTCTTAGGATACAAAGTATCCTCCAAGGGTATTGAGGCTAACCCAGAAAGATGCAAGCGATAATTGACTTTCCTCAACCACGAACAGTTAAGGAAGTGCAGATATTAATGGGATCGTTGGCATCACTCTTTAGATTTGTTTCAAAGGCAGTTGAGAAGCATTTTCCGCTTTTTGAAGTCATTAAGAAGATCAAATAGTTCATCTGGAGTGATGAAAGTCAGAAAGCGTATGAGTCATTGAAGGAGCAACTTCAAGCATTACCAACACTAAAGTCACCAATCCCTGGAGAAACTCTATATCTGTACCAGGCGGTTTCAACAAACACAGTAAGCTCTGTTTTGGAGCATCAAGAAGGCTAAAAAAAGTTCCACTATACTATATCAGCAGAATACTGCAAAGTGCGGAGAAGGCGTACTTGCCGGTTGAAAGGTTAACCCACCCTAGCTTTGGCATATTCAGCAAGAAGATTGCGAACTTATTTTCAGAGTCATGGCATCGTCATCTATACTGACTATCCAATTAAGAATATTTTAAGAAAGCTTGAATCATCTGGTTGAATGACCAAGTGGGCTCTTGAATAAGGGTAGAATGAGATCCAATTCCAACAATGAACTGCGATAAAGGCACAAGCCTTGGCAGATTTCATTGCGGAAATGGCAAGAGGAAAATAGGCAACAAAATCCAGGAATGGACAAAGGGAAATCCAAGTGGGCAGACATCGCATGGAAATTGTTCGTTGACGGACCATCTGACAAAGAAGGTTGCGGCGCAGAACTGCTACTGGTTAATCCAGAAGGAGGGGAGCACATATATTCACTTTGTTTCGACTTCCCACTCACCAACAATGAAGCTAAATATGAGGTACTGATATGTGGCTTATACTTTACAATTAGGATAAAGGTCAAAATCGTTAAGTAATTTAGCGATTCCCAGATAGTAGTCCAGCAAGTACATGAGACTACGAAGTTCGAGAAGAGCAGTTGGTAAATTATTTAAAAAGAGTCCATTAGCTCATTGCCCAACTCGAATACTTTGATGTTCAACATGTACCAAGAACTGAAACAGAAAGCAGATGCATTGAGCAAATTGGGGACAACTAGATTCGATTCATTGATAGGACACAAGGATGTGAAAGTGGAGGTCATTCCAGTCAGAAGTACAACAATAACAACTATGTCAACGGTCCAGACATAAGAAGTAAACTGGATGTCACCGTTAAAAGATTACTTTACAACGGGAAAGTTGCCAACATACAAGATACAATCCAGAAAGTTGGAATTGCGATCTCAAAACTACGTTTATGAAGGAGGAATCTTATATAAAAAAAGGTTTCTTATCTCCATGGATAAAGTGTGTATGACCATCGCAAGCAGGCAAAATCATGAAAGAAGTGCATGAATGATTATGTGGAACACATCAAGGGTCTCAAAAAATTGTGAAGAAGATAATTCGGGCAGGGAACTATTGGCCAACTATGTTCAACGATGAGCATAGCTTCGTGATGAAGTGTAGAAGCTGCCAGATTAATGCCCAGATATCGCATAGACCACATGCTACTTAACAGGAATATATGGAGATTGGCCATTTGATAAATGGGAAATCGACCTAGTCCGGCCTTTTCCAAAATGCAAAATTCCTCATTGTGGCAATTGACTACACAAAATGGGTAGAAGCAAAACCATGAGGAAGAGTCACGATAGAAGTAACAAGAAAGTCCGTTTGGCAGAATATAGTTTGTCGCTTTGAGGTGCCACAAACTATCATTACAGATAATAGCACACAATTCACAAGTGGGACCTTTGCTGAATGGTGCTCGATATTAGGGGTTGCACAAAAGTTCACATCTATAGCTCACCCTCAAGCAAACAGTCAAGTGGAGGTAACAAATAGGACCATAGTTAAAGGAATTCAAAAAAGATTTGAAGGAAAGCAAATTGGTTGGGTGGACGAGATACCCAACACCCTATGGTTATACAGAACAACTCCACAACTAACTGTAGAAATGCCATACAATCTAGTTAATGGTCACGAGGCAGTAATACCAGTGAAAATCAGGAACTCAAGCCTTCGAGTGGAAAAATACAAGGAGGACAATAATCCTGAAATGATGAGATTGGATCTAGATGAACTCAAAGAGAAAAGAAAATGGAAAATGATAGTACGGGCAAAGTTCAAAGAAAAGATGTCTAGAGCGTATAATTAGAAGGTCGGGGAGATGCAAGTTCAAATTGGTGATATCGTGCTGCGGAAAAACGAAGCAAGCCTAGCAGAGGAAAAAGGAAAACTAAGCCCAAAGTGGGAAGGCCCGTACAAGATAACGAAAGTGCACCGATCCAATTGTTATGAGTTAGAAAGACTGGATGGTAGCAACGTCCCCAACACTTGGCATGTCATCAACCTAAGAAGATTCTATGTGTAGATCCTAAGTAGAGGATAGGGTATAGGAGCCATGAGATGATCATTGGTGATGCTCACATCTTTGTTTAGTTTGAAGGCAATATTATTGTAGCCGTGCATAATAAATATAAAAAAATCGTCTTTTGAGGCAATTCACTTTTGATGTTCTTTACTTACATCTTATGAATAATAACCAACTGTGGCACATCGCAAACTAAATATTAAGTCTTGTAGTTAGCGAACAATTGAGTCTAACCAATCACGATGCAACAAGCTACGGAGTTGTCAAAAGACAGTTAGCAAAGTTGGGAAAACCAACAAAGCAATGAATAGATCTTGCGGTTCACACAATACAACCTTTCGATTTTGCAAGCTATAGATCTTGCAATTTCGCAACCTTAGTTTTGCAAGTCATAGATCTTGCAAAAAGGCAGATATGCCTACAAAAACAACAACGTAAGCAAGCAATAAATCTTGGAATTTTGCAACCTTAGTTTTTCAAGCCATGGATCTTGTAAAAAGGCACATATGCCCACATGAACAACAACGTAAGCAAACAATAGATCTTGGAATTCGCACAATACAAGCTATCAAATTTACAAGCTATAGATCTTGCAACTTTGTAAACCTAACTATGCAAGCCATATATCACTAAAAAAAAGGCATACTCGCCTATAAAAACAGCGATAGAAGCAAACAATAAACTGTGCAGCTTCGCACATTAAACATTCACGACTTTAGTTATAAAAGTAATAGACCTCGCCAAAAATATACAAACGTGCAAGTATAAGTGCAAAAAAGCATAACATTTAATATATTAATCAATAGCAAATGAACAAGATTTCAAAATATAAGAGTACTACTTGAAACATTCCAAAAACAAAACTAGTACAAGAAAAATAATAAAAAACTATCGACGCATTGATGTGCGAGATGACCCAGAAGATGAAGAACCACCACAACGACAAGATTGCTCAGCCTGGCGCTCCTCATCTATAATATGATCGTACCGCCTTTTCATGTACAAGTAGGACGGATGCCGTATTTGACCCCTTCATTCCATATGACCGAGATACCTTGCATAATGCGCTTTAAAATCAATGAAAAGGTCAAATTCCTCGCGGTCAAGCTGCATACTCAAAACGTTAATAATGTGTTAATAATTCTTGTTTATAGCTATCAAGTTTCGTACTTCATCCTCTAGTTGGCTAATTTGCGACCGAACAACTCCGGACAAGTTAATTCTTTGCATCCCAATGTTCATAGTTAGATCCACGGTCAGTGGAACCATGAGATGACGATGGAAGGGCCTGAAGCTTGTCTTTGTAATCAACACAAGCTTGTTCAATCTGGTGCACACATGAGTCAAGGCAATTACACTCAGCACGAAGGTGATCATTATCACTACATAGCTGGGTATTTACAGTGAATTGCTCATCAAACCTATTTTGCCCCCCAGCTGAGGAAGAGGAAAGATGATCACACCTATACTATTTTTTCTTCAGTCATCTAATAAATTGTCAATGCGGGAACACTGCTTATCAATAATCAAGGTCTTTTGATGTGCTTCGCGGGCTTTACTTGCAACAAAATTCTTAACTTCTTCTTGTTGGCCAATCATTTTAACCATACTCAAACGTTGCCGCTGAATAAGGTTTATATGTTCAACAAAGAATTCTTTCAATTCACGATGAGAATCTTGTGTGTCTTTTAGAGTCTTCTTCCATCCGACTTCAAGATTACATATTTCAGACGAATACCTAACAATAATGCCCATTCCTTGAACATGGATGGGAAGATTGAGCGAACACATATATATGCCAACAAATTCAAGATCGACTAAGCTACGAACGATATCTTTGTCCAACGATTCAATACTGTAACCTTTAGGTACAAAATTGCTACAAGGGCATGTCGCAAATGGAGATAGAGATGATGAGAAAGTAGGAATTTGCCATCCAAGACATAATGGAATAGATTCCAAATTAGAGAAGTGATCGGCAGAAACAAGTTTAAGATATTCTGAACATATGGACCTAGTAGCTTCAGTCAGCCCACTAGGACACCAAGAATTAGAGGATAAAGATCCATGATGATACCCAAAATGACTATTATCCCCGAACAGGCCAAGAAGATTTAAAAAATTTATGGTCGATGAAAATATCAAAACCCTGCATATGAACAAGATACAAAACAAAAATATAAAATCAGAATAGAGACACCAAATTTTAATCAAATAAATACATAAAGCGAACATACACAACAATACCATTACACATTACTAAAAAAAGTTAATATTGTTTCAAATCATATAGCATCTATAAAAATCAACTAACTTTGTTATGAGACGGAGACACATTCTGGACAACAAGAGCGGATTTTTCCTGGTCCGCAGCCTGGGTAGAATTCTCCACATCAGCATTAGCCTCGGGGTTGGGACTTGGTGTAGCATCAGGAGAAGCGAACAGAAAGCTTTCAAAATAATCAACTTGGAAACTTCGAAGCTCAGGAATAGAGGGCGAAGAAGGAAGACTCACGATATGATAGTAGGGCATAAGAATGCTCACCATTAGAAATATTATGAACAAATCCCTCATTCAGCATGGCCTTGCGCTCCTCCAGTACTGTCTCAGCTCTATCTAGGAAAGGCAACCTTTTCACCTTCAGAGTGGGGTTCAACTCCCACAGATCCTTTAAAGCTTTGCAATGACCAACGTTGCGAGCAGAGCTAGAGACATCCTCAAACACTTTGAAGAAATGCTTGGTTTTATAGAGCTTATTAACAACAAAATAAGGTAGCAAGGAGAAGAAAGACCATTACTCCATATCTCCTTCAACTCAGAGCGAAGCTTATTGGCTTCTTCTTCAGCGGCCTTCACACGCTTCTTAATAGCTTTAAGGGAGGTTTCCAAAGCCTCACACCTCTTCTCCTTAGCCTTACACTTTTTCAGGAGTGAACTATCATTCTCGAAAAAGTTTTCAACTAGCTCACCAACGAGCTGAAGAGTCTCACCAACCTTATAAAAAAATACACAAGTAAATATGAAAGCCATGCAGCATGATAAGAAAATACCCAATCAAAACAAAAATAATTATTACGAACTTCTAGCGGACTTACTACAACCATTGTTTCATGAAGAGAAAACTTGGAGAGAGTTTTTGGAATCGTCCCCTCCACCAGTAAATTATTGTTTCGTAGCGGAGCCCTAGAGCGAGACTGGCTAGTACGCCCCTTTTTCCCAGGAGGTAACAAGGCAGATGAGAACCCATCAGTTCGCTCCTTCCTCCTCCTTCCTCTAGTGGCATCAGCAGCCACATCTTCACCCTCAGTGGCTTTACCTTAAGCAGCTACCATTTGAGAACGTGCATTAATGATATTCTCTTGGGGGATATCATTAGCAGTGGTATCGTTGGAGTAGACGAGCACCTCCCCCGTCTCTTCGTGTTCATCATCATTAAGAAATGACATGTCAGCACTTCCAGCTAGATCCATATCTACAATTGAGCATACAACACAGGTCAGATGAACATATAATTAAATAGTGTAAAAAAAAAGAAGATAAAAAAGTATAGCATGGTGAAACAATAAGATGAAAAACAGAACACATTTAGTGTCAGAATAGCATGGCGTAGACATAATGAGTGTTTGCGAAGTATTAACACATTTCCAGAATTAGCAAAAAGATGAGCTCACAGGCTAAGAAGCTTAGACTTAGGAACATTATAATTCCAAGACGGAAGGATTCCTTGAAACTCTTCATTTATTTTCACAAAAAGTATTTCTTATGCTATACACCGCAGTTACTAGGAAAACCGCTGATGAGCTAAACACCAGGAATAACAAGGTAACAAGTGAACTCATCCAAGGTTTTTTTTACTTTGTGAAGCTGATACAAGTGATGTGCCCATTTTATACGGTTATTTGGGACTTTTCAGATTCACTTTTTTACACTTTGGTGCTTTAGATGTTGCATTTTGCCTTGAAATTCTCTGAGAAGATTTAAGGGCGACTTTTACGCTTTTATTACTTTTCTAGGGGATTTTACATGATAAGGCAATTGTTTGAAGACCAGCTTTGAATATTTGAAGACTTGCATTTGAATTTTTGAAAACTTGGGGCATTGAAGAAAAGTGAAGTGAAGAGGAGGGTTTGACAAGAAGAAAAAAGAAATCAAGATGCTGAATTTGGCATCATTTGTGACTCGCGAGTCGCGACAGACGTATGGCCATAAATCTTTCCTTCCTTTTTGTACTATAAATACTAAATCTCTCTCTCTCTCTCTCTCCTCTCTTCTTCTTCCTGTGCGACTTGGGGGCTGGAAACCCAAGATTTTCTTCTTCTTTTCTTAGTTTTTGTAGGTTAGTTGTGTGTTTTCATTATCTTGGTTAGTTTTGTACTTGGGAGCAATTGACTAAAGATTCCAAACCAATGTAGTAAGAATCTCTATTTTACTCTTTCTTGAAACATTTGTTATTTAATATTTATGTGTTCTTAATGTGAGTGTTTACTTCAATTATGCTATGAGTTGTTTGAGAATATAAAACGTTTGTATGATCTAATGCTAGGATGTCAGGAAAGTGTATAATTTCTTATCTTTTTGGCATGAAAATCTAAGAACATAGAATTAGAACTTCTAGTTGTGTAATGTGATGTAAATCTTGCTAGATGAGTATGTTAATGTGGATTGTTAATATATTTGTCCCAAGGTAGCAATGAAAGGTTGAATCTTGAATGTTGATTGTTCTAGGTCTAATCTAATAAATGCGTTGTTTGATTAAATGACTAGGCATTTGGTAGAATGCTTGTAGTTGTTATCAAATCTATGGTCTTTAATGTATAATGCCATTGATGAAGTACCTTTATGGTGTGGTTCACCTAAAGGTGATCATTGATGAGATTTGCAAATGGTCGGTGAACGTCTTTGTGAATTACTATTAAGAAGAAAATGATGTCTTTCTATTAAAAGGGAAGTGATAGCATTCTTCACAGCTAATGAATGTGATAGAATGAGTGAATGATTCAATGACATACACAAGGTTTGGAAGTGGAAATCAATTTCTTCAAAGGCTTTTTTATTTGTAGTTTTATCTCTCTTTTTGAAGGTTGTTGCATAATTAGCACAATTACTTTACTTTGGTATTTGTCTTGTCTTTACTTTCATAAATTAGGAAAACCAAAAAAAACACCCCTCTTTACTTGCTTATATATATATATATAGCCTATTATCCACCTTATATGTTTAATCCCTTAGGAAAATTCCTCTTCTTCGTGGACAACCCCAACTTGCAACTATCTACTTAATTATAGTTAAAAAGCATTTAGGGCTTATAAATTGTATATTTGAGAGGTATGGAGACGACCTCCCAAATTTTAGCGCCGCTGTCGGGGAAGAGGCATTTATTTTTAAGTGTTTAACTAGTTGTTTTTAATTTGCCATTTCTTTTTGGTTGTTTTTGCTTGGAGTAGGTATTTCTTGTGTTCTTGGTGAATTTTTATCGAGCATCCTTGCAATATGATTCCAAATTTTTGAAAAAAAAATGAAAAAACGGAACATCTCACCTTAAGGGAACTCATGATGAGAAGAGATGCTCAATAAGCAAGGTTTTGTAGGATTTGTCATTCAGACCATTCTACCGAGTCTTGCTATCGGCTGAGAGAGGAGCACTATGAGGAGGAAAGAACCATTGGTTTCCAAAACCAAGGGTATTATGAAGAGTGCTACCAAGAGGTTGGGGATATTCGTTTTCAAGGGAAAGAAGCTCAAGAATGGTATTCATACCGCGATTCTTACAATTCAGAGTGGAGTGGTATTCAGATTTGTGGTATGAGAATGAGACGAAAAACCAACAATATGAGAAATATAGTTGGCCATCACCACCTTATACCATACCCCAAAACCAAATCCAACAAGAAGGTTGAAGTCGAAGATCATGAATGCAATAGCAAACTTGAACAACTTGGCCAAGACTAACGAGGAATCAGAAACTCAAATCTCCTCAAGGCTTGAGGCTTTGGAGGGGCATGTGAGCAATATGATGGAAGTGGTGATCTGAATGGAAGCTCGTTATTCCAAAGATACACGATCCCAAGTCGAACTCGAAGATACGGTGAGTGAGGTCACCTTGAGAAATGTGTTCGAGTTCTAAGGGGATGAGGAGTCGGTTGTTGTAGAAAAAGAAGCTGAGGAAGAGGTAATTGTGCTACATCAATTGACATCATCACCCCTAACCCCACCAAATGAACCAACTCCACGACTTTTGGAATTCTTGAAGGAGAAAATAGAGGAGCCAAATGACTATCCCAAGCCTCATAACCACCAACTTCACCTCCACAGAAATTTCCTCTTGAAAGTTTTGTACCCCCACTTCTCTACTTTTGGATACTCATGGTGAAGAAATTCAACCCTTCACCATATGGATAACATTAGGGTCATGTCGATGACCTAAAACATACTGAGCTAAGTCGTGCCGACGACGTAAATAAATTCAGCTTTTACTTTAATTTTTGTCATTAATTTTTGTTATTTTGTCTTGTTCTTTTCACGGTGTATTTTCCCATGATTGTCAAGAAAGATGAAGTGCATTGCATTGGAGAAGATGAAGGAATGAGAGCCATGAGAAAGGGAATAAAGCTTGGAAAGTTGGTAAGAGAATTTCTTCTAAGTGCTGTGAAACCCTGTCTGTCGCGATTCACGACAATTATCGCGAGTCGCGACGAACATGAGATGTTTTTCACTTCCTAGTCCAAGTTATTCGCGAGTCGCGACTGAATCAGAAACGTTTTAGAAAAATGAACTCCCAGTTCCATCAATTCGCGAGTCGTGATAATTTCCTCGCGATCGCGATCGAATCAGAAAGTTTTTGAAAAATACCAACTCCCAGTTGAGGCTATTCACGAGCCGCAAAGATACTGTCAAGAGTCGCGACATATCCTCGCAACTCGCGAGGGCTTTGTCGCGAGTTGCAACATTTAAAATTCTTTCCTATTATTCCTTATTCTCCACCAATACCTCACCCCCACTTATTCCTCCACCATTTTACGAGATTAAAATTCTTACATCTTTATAGTTACCTTTTGTTGATTATAGTGTGCCGACTACATTATTGTGACTGTAATGAATAGACTCTATAAATGATGTTGGGATATTTGTCGCTACATGTTAGATATTTTCATTGGATAATTTCATAGTGATGATTGCATGATGGATTGGTTGTTCTCTAAGAATACTATGGTTATTAACTTTTGATGCCAAACCTAGTATTCCCTATGCACTTGTGAGTTTGATGTTGTTCTCTGTGATGTTAGTTGATCAGATAGCGCCAAAGAGACAACATGTTGCTCGAGGTGTGAGTTCCTCTACGACACATTTACCTCCCCCCGGCTCTGAAACAAATTTCAAAACCAATTCCACACAGATACATGGGATTACACTGCATCACCGGCAACTACGGAGAAAGGGGAGTCACTTTACCCCTTTGAGCTTTATCACTTTTTTCCTTCTTTGTTTACATTGAGGCCAATGTAATGTTTTAAGTGTGGGGAGGTGTTAGGGTGTGTTTGGTAGAGCTGTGCTTATAAGTAAAACTGACTTATTTTAAAAGCAGGGGGGGACCAGCTTTTGCTTTTCCCCAAAAAAATAGCTTCTGCTTCTTAAATAAACACTTTTTCAGCTGTTTACCAAACACAAAACAGGTGTTTAACTTATAAGCAAAACAGTTATGAGTCCTGCCAAACAGAGTCTTAAGTGACTCACATGCATGTAAGCTTGATCTTGAGTGTTTTTTTGCTACTTTTGATTGGAAAACCATGAAAAAAATGAAAAAAGTGAAAAACAAAAATATTGAAAAAAATAGAAAATGAAAAAATAAAAAGCAAACCCGCTAAGTTGAAAATTTGAGAGGGCAATTCATACAATGGGGCCCGGATAGGTCAAAAACCCGAAAGGGCGGCTTAGGTAAAATTGAGAGTCTAAATGTGGTGAGATTTGAGCCAAAAGAAACATGATGTGTGACTAGGATGAAAACCCGAGGGGCTCCTAGGTAAAATGAGAGAAAGAGAGAAAAAGAAAATTTTGTTACAAATATACTCATTTACCGGCGTTGGAGTCATATGATTGTGATTGACACGTGGATGAATAGGGTAGCTTAACATCACATGACCTCTTGGGATTGGGTAACTTAGCGGAGAAAACGAAGTAAAATTATGAAATTCTTGATTCTTTGTGTACTTTGTTTTGGTTAATACATTGGTATGAATCGAAGTATGTACTTCGTTTTGGAAATCAATTGCCCCCAAAACTTTGTTATTTGTAATTTTTATCCCCTTTTCATAGGTTGTTGCATGATTAGTATAGTTACTTTACTTTGCTAGTTGTCTTGTCTTTACTTTCATAACTTAGGAAAACCAACCAAAAACCCTCATCTTTACTTGCTTATATATATATATAAATATATACACATTATATATATATACATTATATATATGGCAAAGTCTTGGGAAAAATCATCTTTCCGTTGGCTTATGGAAAGACGGGGTTTAATTAGAATAATAAAAGGTAAAATGTTTTATTTGCAATATTAAATTTTATTATACAACGTGTAGTAGTTATAAAGTTTGTAACCCGAATCATACAACCCAAAAATTTTATCTTCATTTCTTTTTTTACGCTTTAAACTTTGGTCTTTCTATAACTTATGGAAATATCGTCTTTCAAAAGACAGATTATATATATACACTAAATTATTTTTTTGGTACCCAACATATATCGTAATACCAGCTTTTGGTCTTGGGGCCAATACCACGTATGTTTAGCAACCAACAAATACAAAATGATTTGTTTGGTTCCCCAAGGTGGTTTTCAGGTTAACCAAAATTATTTTTCGATATAGCCAGTGATATTTTTGCAATTTTACTGATTAAAAAATATTTTCAATTTAAAAACATCTCCATTGGCAAAGTCTTGGGAAATATGGTATTTCCATAATCCTATGGAAAATGAGATGTAATTAAAATAATAAAAGGTATAAGGTATTAGTTGCAATATTAAAAATTTATTATCCAACATGTAATAATTATAGAGTTTATAACCCAATTAATGCAACCCAAAAATTTTGTCTTAATTTCTCTTAATTTACACTTTAAACATGGAAAAGTCTTGGGAAAGACGATCTTTCCATAGGCTTATGGAAAGACGGGGTTTAATTCGAATAATAAAAGGTAAAAGGTCTTAGTTGCAACATTAAAAATTTAGTATGCAACATGTAGTAGTTATAAAATTTATAACCCGGTCCATGCAACTCAAAAATTTTATCTTAATTTCTTTTAATTTACACTTTAAACTTTGGTCTTTCCATGACTTATGGAAAGACCGTCTTTCAAGAGACGCACTCTTTAAACATTGATCTTTCCATGACTAATAAAAAAATTGCTTTTCAAAAGACGGACTCTTTTCCCTTAGTAAAAAAATATTTTTAATTAAAATTTTCTTCATTTGTTTTCCAATGGTTTCAATCCCTCCGCCGGAAGCCTTTGGCCTCTCCTACGCCGTAGACAACCAGTGACCGGCGTCTGCTCTAGAGACCTCTAGATCCGCTCTGTCCACTCCAGCACGATCGACGCTCTCCTCACCGGATTCTGGCGCAAGTTCGATTCCGCCGCTTACTGGTGGAACCCTCGCGATGGGCATGCCTCTCATGCCTTGGAATATCCATTTGACGATGTCTTGCCTAAATCTCTCAGCCCCAGTGGATCCCCGTTCTGAGAGAGAGACCGCACGTCGCCTGAGGTCGTGGGTTCATCGCCGTCGTCAGCTGGACAGGGGCGGCGGCTGCGGCGATGGATTCAAGATGGTGAGTCGAGTTAACCCAGCCGTTCGTATTTGAGATTTTGGGGTTTCTGTGTTTGAAGTGCTCTTGGATTTGTATAGTGACAGTGCAATAGGGCAGAGATAGCTTTGAATCTGCTGAGGGATAACTCAAAAGGGTTTGATATAGTGATTAGTGATGTTCATATTCCCGATGTGGAAGTTGCTGGAACAAGAATCAGTAAGTGTAACCATTTTCTTTCACTAGATCTCGAGCTGCGCATTCTTCATCAGTGTTTATGTTCTGATTCTTCGTGTTCTTGGATTGATAGTGATGTCGGCGGATGATAGTAAGCATGTGGTGATGAAGGGTGTGACTCACGGTGCTTGCGATTACCTAATTAAGCCGGTTAGGATTGAGGCGTTGAAGAACATATGGCAGCACGTGGTTCGCAAGAGGAAGCACGAGTGGAAGGACAAGGAGGGAGAGGCAAGTGAAGCCCAATCCCAATGACGTCGATTACTCTTCCTCGGCTAATGAAGGGAACTGGAAGTCCCCCTCGAAGAAGAGGAAGGACGAGGAGGATGAAAATGATGGTAAGTATGATACTTCTTCGTTAAAGAAGTCCCGCGTGGTTTGGTCTGTCGAGCTCCATCAACAGTTCGTTGCAGCTGTTAATCAGCTTGGAATTGAGAGTGTGATCTTAATCCCTAGATTTTGTTTAAATATCTGAGTTTTTGCATGAAATGCACAGTTATTAGTTATTAATGCAGATGATATCAGTTTACGAGGTTCTTAATTTCTTTTTTTGATTTGTTTGAATGCAGTTACTGTTCCGAAGAAGATTCTGGAGCTGATGAATGTTGCCCGACTTACCCGGGAAAATGTTGCGAGCCATCTTCATGTATGTGACCTTCTTTTCGTGCCTTTTCCCGGTTTCTTTCTTTTTGAGATTGATTTCCCGGATGAATTAAGATTGCTTGGTTTCTTGCACTCTCCTATTTTGCTCTCTTCGAGACTGAGTTCCCTATGTTAACATAACACAGATGAATTAACACTTCTTGGTTTCTTGCACTTTCTCGCTACTTTATTTCTTATTGAGATTGAGTTTCCTAGATTAACATAACGCGGATGAATCAACCTTTCTTGGTGCGATGGCATTTCCGAATTTCAGAAGTCCAGGTGCCGCCGACGAGTCTCGCCATTTAGTCATCGGAATGGTGATTTTTTTTAAAACCAAGTATAATGGTCATTTTACAGATTTTTGATCAATTTACCCGTTGACTTTACCTGAAAATCACCTTTGGGGACCTAACAAATCATTGTGTATTTGTTGGTTGATGAACAAATGCAGTATTGACCTTGGAAAGATGGTATTGCATCATATGTTGGGAACAAAAATAATGATTTAGTCACACGCGCACACACACACGCACACGCACGCACGCGCACACACACGCACGTGCACACACGCGCACACACACACGCACACACCCACACCCACACACACACATCCACACCCACACACACCCACACACACCCGCGCACACACGCACACACACGCACACATACCTTATATGTTGTTTAAGCCCACAGGAAAATCCTTTTTTGTGGACGACCCCGATTTGTTATAATCTACTTTATTCTAGTTAGAAAGCATTTAAGGTTTATAAATTGTATATTTGAAAGGTACGACGACGACCTTCGAACAAGCTGCGAAATAAGTCAATAGTAAAAGCAACAGTCGCTTTGTCACACGTGGTGGAAACCCATAATAATTGCGATGCCCTTAGGATGAAACTGAGGCAAAATAATTTTGTATGATGAAAGAAGATCAATAACATGCCGAGGAAGGGGAAAGTAAAGACCAAAGTTGAGGTAAGCTAAATAACAACACATGTAGCCAATAAGAGGAGTGTGAACACACTCAGGGTTAGCAGGAGCTCGAAGCTCAAACGAATTGGGCATCCAAATAAAAAAAAAATTCAATCTGGTTACCTTGTTCTTGTTTCTTAATGTTGGCTTGATGTTGTTTCTATGGCTACTTATCACTCTTGCAGCTACTGCCATTTGAATTGTGCTTTTTGAAACTCCTAATCCAGCATTTGTGCCCCTAATGCACTACAACAAAGTTGACCTATTGTGACATATATGCATGCGACAAATATGTAAATGTCGTATATTCACCACGCCTATGCCAATGTGCCATTTATTTGCGACAATTTTACGTCATTTCCTTGTTGTGCCACCTTTCTTGTGACACGTATGCGACACATAATTTAGTGTTTCAATATTACAAAATATTTTTTTACAACGTTTTAATAAAATGTCACAATTAAACGACATAACTATTAATTTGTTGTAAATCCGTGGCACAATTTTGTCATTTCTTTGTTGTGTCATCTTTCATGTAACATACTCCCTTCGTCCCAGCTATTTTTGAACTCTTTCCTTTTTGGGACGTCTCAACTGTTTTTGCACTCTTCACTTTATTTTCACTTTTAGCCACTTTTTATTCATATTTTATGTTGGGCTGACCCAACTTATTTGATGCACTCTTCACAAATCAGATTGAAAAGAAAATGAGAAGGAAAATAAATTTAGGGAACCCCACCTAGAAAACATATAATAATACACTCTTAAAAATACCTTCTCTCTCTCCGCAAAATAACTGGTACGGAGGGAGCATATGTGACATTTTTCATAATGCCCCAAGATTACGACAAATAATTTACTATACTTATGTAAAATGTCTTAATTAGGTGACACAATAACAAATGTGCCGTAAATTTGTGGTACAATTGTGCCATATTACTAAAATGTCAAAACATTGTGACACTATATACTACATTTATGATTAATGAATTTATTTTGTTCTTACTTTGTCAAAGATTTTATAGTAGGTTTGCACTGTGTTTTGTTAGTTGATGAGAGCATTCATTATATCTTTTACATAATTATAAAATTATACTTCTCTGGCAAAGCAATTCACTATTTTCTGTTAAATGACCACATTATAAACTTTGCACTCTTATATTCCGAGGTTCACACTCTCTCTATCACTTTTCTATTGTTAAACTTTTATGTTTTTAATTAATCCTTTTTTTAATCCTACCAAGAATGAGAATGAAGGTGATTGGTGTAGTATTATAAATTTATGTCATAATTGATTTCCTTTCAAATAAATACCACGTTAATTAAATTCATTTAAACACTCATATATTTTAAAATATATAATTCTTTCAAGGCTTGACGAGGAAAAGGTTGAACTCATTTTAATGCAGTAAGAAAAGTTGAATTAGAATTATAGAAAAATAAAATATTTAAGTTGTAATATTAAAAATTTATTATGCAACGTGCAGTAATTATAAGTTTATGAGTCTATAACCCAATTAATGCAACTCAAAAGTTTTATATTGATTTATTTTAATTTACAATTTAAACTTTGGTCTTCACATAACTTATGGAAATATCGTCTTTAAAGAGACAAACTCATTTTCTTATCATAACACTATTATTATTATTTAAATGTCTATGATAATAATTATTCTTAGGTTGTCCTTGAATAATCTATTGAACGTTACTCAATTTTTTATAAATACTAATAATTAGATTGACTTTATGTAATTAAATGATCATCCCTTAATTGACTTTTTCTAAACACTGGTATGTGAGTTTGACTTTTACATATGCAATGGTCAAATCTTACTTGATGTCTTATAAACATTAATAACTAAGATTTGATTTTAACGAATCAACCACCATCCTTTACTTGACTATATATATAAACACTAATACAAGTATGAGTTGAACTTGACTAATCAACAACCAAGTGTTACTTGATTTTCTATATATAAACAGTAGTAACTAAGATTTAACTTTAATTAATCAAGGGTTAGCCCTAACTTAATTTTTTATGTGTAAACACTAATATCTAAGGTACTTTAATCATCAACATTCAACATTTAATTGACTTTCCATATAAACACTTATAAAAATGTTTGACTTTAAATAATCAATGGTAAAATCTTACTTGATTTTCTATATATAAATACTAATCAAAATGTTCGACTTTGAATAATGAACGGTTAGCCCTTAATCGAATTTAATGAAATCGACGGTTAGGAATCCCCTCTTCTGTGATGAACTGTTGGTACCTGTACTACATTTTGTCTCTGGAGACCGGGGAAAATGGGGCTCAGTGGGGAAATGGGGGTGCCATGAGAGAAGCAAGTGGATTTTATATAATTGACCTTTAATTAAAATTTTATAACTAATAATATTCATTAATTATTTTTCATCATTTTTGAAAGGAAAGGTGTTGGAAAAGACCGTCTTTCCATAGACATATATAAAGACATGGTTGAATTAGAATTACAGAAATGTAAAAGGTTTTAGTTGCAATATTAAAAATTTATTATGCAACATGTAGTAGTACTGTAGTAGTTATAAATATATGACATGACTAATGAAACTAAAAAATTTTATCTTAATTTCTTCTAATTTGCAATTTAAACCTTGGTCTTTCCATAACTTATGAAAATACCGTCTTTCAAGAGACAGATTCTTTTAAAATTACTCATATTATAAAATATTTATATTTTTGTAATTTTTACTGACTTTGCAATAATTTATTGAGAAATTAGTGAAGGGCTTGATGTGGGAAATAAGTAAGAAGGAGAGAATGAGGAAGAAGATAAGATTTTTTTTTAATTGAAAACCATCCGGAGATGGGGGAAATTCTATTAGGCCTTCCCTAGCCATTAAATAACAAAAGCAAAAAAGAAAGGAAGCCGAAGCTTAGTTGGATATACAAGAGTGAGCATTCAGCTCTTGAAGCAATAGCAATTGCTTCCAAAAGAATAAAGAGACATGGATGATACGATGAAGATTTCATAGAGTATTAGGCTATGAAAAGAATCATCGAACTTGTTAGTGAGTCGAATTAACGAAACACAAGACAGTCAGAATCATAAGATGAAGACAGTCAGACAGTCGAATTAACGAAACATAAGATGAAGAAGATGATAAGATGAGAAGATGATAAGATGAGAAGAAGTGAGAACTGAGAGAATGAGAGGTGAAATTTTTCTTCATCCTCTAAGGGGGTATTATAGTAAAATTTGGGGGTGATGGCATAGTATTCCCCTTTGGTAAATAAATAGTGATATAATTAATTACCAGAAATGAAGTTATTGATATAGTGTTTCAATTTCAGTAATTCCCCTCCAACATTATAAATAAAGTTGGAAAAAAAAAAACCTTTGCAGACTTTGAATGAAAAAGCATAGTTTTAAGGATGAATTTGACCCTGTTTGTTAGATGCCATCTTTTCCATGTGGGAACAAAAAATGTGGATATCATTTCTGCTGTTAGCAAAGTTAAGAGGTTGATTTGGCCATTTTGTACCTTCTGAGATAGATTGAGAGGAATTGTTACATTCATTTATCGTACTTCCTATGTTAACTTCAGGATTGCGTATTGCTAGTTGCTAAAAAAAATGGTTTTATAGTGTTTGTTATTATGTGGAAATGCAGATTTAAGGAGAATCATAGATAGGAGGTGTTTTGCTCTTTATTTTAAGCAGATATGTGTTTTTGATATGGTTGAGCTCATTGTTTATTTAAGTATATAATCTTTTATCAATTGATTTAATTCTCTTTTACTCTCAATTGCAGTTTTGGCGCTGTGTTGCAGCTTGTGAGCTGATTCTTTGCTGTTGCTTTTAAGTATTTCGCTCTGTTTCCTTCCTGTTCTTATTAGATGGAAGATAGTGTATAAGGTTTGGGACCAGTGCCTTTGAAAGATAATGTATTACCTTACATGTTCAGTTTTATTTAAGAATTTCTTGCACATTGTTTTGGTTCTCTTTGCACTTTCTCTGACCATATGGTTGCTCAACCGCGCACAGGGGAAGTTTTGTTTTTTTTAAATTTATAAATGATTGTGGGTTTTTGAGAATCGGTGCCCAAATAAATACTTCCTACCATGGCTCTGGTTTTTGAGAACCAGTGCCCAAAAAAAGGTGATGTTACAGCACTAGTTTTCAAAATTGGTGCCAAATTAATGGCCACAACTGATTTACTGACACAGGTAATGTCATTTATTTTGTGGCTCATTTTTGCAAAAGTCGCGTAATATGCGACATAATATGTAAAAATTATGACATAATTTATACGTCAAAAAAATGTACAATAATTTAAATATGACGTAAAATAAGTCGCAAACAATTATGTCAGATTGATAGTAGTGGCACATATAAATTTGCATCATTTAACCAATATTGCATAAAGTGTTGAAAATATGCATGCATCACAAAAATTACATGATGCTTAATACGTCGCAAATCCAATTCGACAAATAACAAAGTGACACAAATACTGTCATTATTTTGCGTCACAATAAAAAAGAGCGTGACAAAGGAGTGAGTCTCCTGACAGGCGGTCTGTCCATGAGCTTATGGACAGGCCACTTATTTCTTACCTTATATGCTGCATTTCTTAAATTACATACAAAATTTAAAATTTTTGAAAATATTTTTTTATATCATATATTTTTATATTTTCGCCTTCAAATACATATTACTACTTGTTTTAACTTATAAAATGCAATATTCAAATTTTATAAAAAATTACAACATTTAAGGCAAATGCCCCTGAGTGCTGTCCATAAGCTTATGGAAAGGCCGCCTTTCCTGAGACTTTCCCGTGACAAAGAATACCTCAATAACTATGGTGACAGAAAATAAAATGAAGCAAAATGTGTCACATATACCTTTTGCGACACTAAATGAACGCTAAACGACACAGTTTTATGTCGCAAAAAGCCATATTTCTTCTTGTGATGGTTCTTCATGAATTTACAGGTAAAGCTTTCAAAGCTTCGAGGTCTATGGTTACCTTGTTGTAACCCGCGTGACCAAACATTCTTGACTTCAGGTCAAGTGGATATCCTATACATAGTTGCAATCTGACCCTTACCTATATGTAGCTCACGGTGCAAGCTTTACATTCGAATCAGGTCGCTGCCTCTTCACGGTTCCCCCATTATTGTTCTCCACCAAAAACTCGGCTAAGTGTTGCCTTTCGATGTTTGTAAAATTCTTCTCCCTTATTTTGAATAATCTTATGATGAAAGGAAGATCCACAAACTTTCGAGAGCAATCAGTTCAGTTTTGTACATGGTAGGGCTCGGTGAGGTGGTTTCGGTATCTGATGGTTCCAAAACAAAAAACTACATGCCTGGTTTCTATTTTGGTTAACAGAGTGGGGGGATATAGGAATGAAGAAAAATATTGTGCTGGTGTTGATTTTGTGGGGGCAAATTGTGTTGTAATGAATGTATATATAGGGTAGAGAAATGGTAAAATTAGGGTTGTCAATGGTGGGAAAATGTTAAATTTTGAATTTTAGAACTATTCATCTTTTTGTTCTGCTGTAAAATACTTAGAAAAAAAAAATACCGTTCATGTATTTATTGATTTTTTGTGGACTTTTATTTGAACTCCCTCCGTTGCATTAGTAGTGCACTCGCCAAAATTAACTAGGTTTTCCTTTTAAAGACTCACCGGAAAAAGGCTAAACTCAACATAAAAGTAAAGTGAAAAATATTTAAAAAGGCTCAGCCCCACTGTCACATCAGCATCGAAAAAGAGAAAAGTATATTGTTTAGTGTTTGGGTATAGAGAGTCTACCAAATAATATTTTTCTACAAGTTTTAATGATGACATATAAAATAATTATACATATCACATATAATAATATTAATACTTATATATATATATATTTAAATATATAAAAAACCTTGAATGAGAAAAGTAATAATGCAGAAACTTTGAATAAAAAATTTCTGTAACTGCATAGATCAGTCCACCTAAATCCAAATTTCACCTTAGAAAATTGTTTATATATAACTGTTTTCAAATTTAATCTCTTATCTATAAGTAAAATGATTAAATCTATTTTCTCACAAATTGTTTTAGTGATACAGAACCACATGACTAAGAGGATCATTGAAGTAACAATGGGAGTCAAAGGCATGCACATGCTCAATTCAGATTCATTCCAATCCTCATGCGAATGTGTTGTCCGGAAAAATAATATCAAGATTCACAAGTCTTTGTTTTCCACCGATCAGTCTTTCCTTTCGTGCAACAAAGTCGCATCGAAGATACATCATACAAAGTTAGATCATCCTTCCAATGTAACGTGAAATGTTTCTCAGATTCAACTAAAACTGTTTTGTTTTCTGATGATGTGTGTTATGCATGTCTATTATCCAAACAAATCATAGAGCACTTCCTTTCTAGTCACTCCTCACATAATTATGCTTTGAACTTCTTCATATAGATATCGGGGGACCATATAAAACTTAAAACTGTTTCAGGTTCAAAGTATTTCCTCACCATAGTTGATGATTTTAGCAAAAAAAATTGGACCTACTTGATGATCATAAAAGATCAATTTGTCAAAGTTCAAAAACCTTCAGGATAGTGGTGAGAAGCATATTTTCAACCAAAGTCAAACCATCAGAACTGATAATGGTTCTAAATTCCGAAGCCATGAGTGTCAATCTGTGTTTGTTGCACTCGGAAACAACCATTAGAAAACCCGTGTCTACACTCCACAAAAAAATGGATTTGCAGAATGAAATCATCCGCCTTTGCTTCAAGTTTCTAGATCAGTGATGTTCCAGTCAAATATTCCGAAACGTTTTTGGGGTGAAGCCATCTTAACTATCACCTTTCTCATAAATAAAATGCCTTCATTACAATTGAACTGGTTGTCTCCCTATGAAATTTTCCATCACAAACCTCCCGAATTCAGTATCCTAAGAGTGTTTGGTTCTTAGCTATGCATCTAATACATCTCCTCACAAACACAACCCAGGTGCTAGACCATTTTCATGTGTTTCTTGGGATGTCAAATTCCATGAAAACATCTTTGCAGCAGATATTTTGACTTTGTTCAGAGAGAATTATGAGTTTCTTGGGATGTGAAATTCAATGAAAACATTTTTCCATACTAAAAATATGATAATTTGCTATTACCATACCATGACAAATCATATCATTCAGTCACTCTTCCAAACATTCAAGTTCACTCAGAAAGTCAGTATTCTGAGTTGATTCCTAATCTTGCACATACATCACCTCATCCAAAGTCCACCACTTCCCATACTTATTTGAATCGTTCATGCAGCCCATCACCTTCAATTCGGTCCAATAATCCTAGAACGCTTGTGCTTGAGACAAGAAGAAGTTCCAGGCATAAGACAAAACCAGTCTGGACCCAAGGTTTCATCTAACCAACCACTTCTCACACTACTTCCTTCTATATTTCCTCACACACACAGACACATAAAGCATTTTGATGTGTGTTAGATTGTGTTCATATTTTGTGGGATTATTGTGATTTTATTGAGATATAATTTGCACTTTAAGGTGTTTTTGGTGCAGGAATTCATTGATTGCGAAGAATTGAGAGAGAGCTATACATTGTACTCTTTTCCCCTTGACCAATGATTTTTTCCCACTGGGTTTTCCAGGTTAAGGTTTTTAATGAGTCGATGTGCTCCAATGAAAAATGTTCTTATTTTATAAGACATTTTTCCAGAGATGAAGGAAGAGAGGCAAAAGCAGAATTGTTGAAGTTATGGGGTGAAAAGTGAATTATTGAAGAGATACGGATTTAAAGAAAATAAATATATTCACTTCCCGTATTGATAATGATTGTATTATCTCCTTCCATTTGGAATTCCTTAATTGAAGCAATTAGTTATTTAGAATTAGAATATATATTATCTTATTTCCTCCTTACGAAGAAAAATAATTAGAAGTTGATTTGGATTTGGTTTTGTGTATATAAATATATATATATATATATACGGCCAAATCAGAGGGATGGGAGATAGACATATTAATACCGAGACGGAAGAATATAGATATATATAAAAAGTGCAGACGTGAAGAAAAGTTTGGTTTTTGCATGCAAACCAATTTCTAGGTTTGAAATTTGTTTTTCGTTAGTTATTTAATTATTATTTTGATTATGATTTATTATTATATTACATATTTGTTTAATTTAATCATTATGAGTAGTTAATTTATACATCGGCATGGAATAACAACCATTAGTTTATGAATCGTGATGCCTAATTGTTTTATAATTGATTCTTATGTGTTCTTGATTGTTCTTGAGTTATTTTGTTCTTGATAGATTTAAGCCTGATCAACTTGAATATTATTGGGATAATGCTATCTAATTCCACCAATACGTAATCGTTGGAAAGGGTTAGGAAGTAGCAAGTTCTTGTGAAAAACAGCTAACTAGCTAAGACTGTAATAGCAAGATGGGGAACAATTAAGTGTGCGTTACTATTTACTTTTACTTTGGTAATTGCTATATCAGGTTCTTTTCATTCTTAATACTATCGAGGTGTGTATCTGGTTCAGCGAATACTTTCTGTGGCCATATTGGTAAGAGAAACAATTAGTTAATTATAATTGGTTAATTATCAATAAACTACGAAAGAATTGGGGAGGTTAAGCGTACCTACTTTCCTATACTGATAGATGCATATGAATTGATTTATCTTTGCGCCTATAATCGATGTTTAACTAATGTGAGTTATTTCGAGCCGATTGCATTCATCATATATTTACTAGATTTTTATATCTGTTAGTTGAATTATTATTTTATATTAGTTAGTTGCATTATTAGTTGTTAGATAAATCTGAAAATTAAGGTGTGGTGGCTACACCAAAAGTGTTCTATATTAGTAGGTATTTTATTATAGTGTTTGCTCCGTTCCTCGTGGGATCGACTCTGCTTGCTACTGTACTAATTTCATCATTAGAGTTTGCAGATTATTTTGGTGAGTGAAACGACGCCCACCAAATTGGTGCCGCTGCCGGGGAGCGGTAAGTCAAATTCTATAAAAAAAATTTCCTACTAATCTGTGTGTTACTGTGCTTGGTTTATGAGCAGATCATCCAGGCCAAATTTAATATTTGACCCGGAAGTTGAGAAGACAGCCAAGCAGAACAGAAAGCGAACAAAGGCCCGGAAATCAATTTCTGCCGAGACCCTTCGGTTTGGCCAAACCGAACCCATCGCTATTTCAGCAACTAACTCTGATTCGGGAACTGACATCGAGATGGACGAAGGTGACCAAAATCTGAATCCTGGGTAGAACCCAAACAATCCATACATGTGGGAACTCACTGGTCATAGTGAAGATGATCCCCCCACTCCTATTTAGTTGCTAGAGACCGAAAATCTATTGAAATCAAGCTGGCGTTCCTGAACGTACTCCCCAAGTTCCACGGGAGAAACACTGAAGACTCTTACAATTTTCTGAGCGAATTTATCAAGGTTCAGAAGAGGTCATCTACCGTGACGGAAGATCAATTCAAATTGGTGGCATTCCCATTCAGTTTGACAGGAGCAGCAAATCAGTGGTTTTCGAGCTTACCCCCTAACTCCATTGTGACATGGGTAGAATTAAAGATATTGTTCTTGGAGTACTACTTTCCAGCCATAAGAACAGATGCCTTGAAGAAGGAGATCACAAGCATCAAGCAAGAATATGATGAACCATTGAGTATGTATTGGTTGAGGTTCAGAAAGTTGGTAGACAGTTGCTCTAATCACCGAATGACGGAAGGCCAGTTGCTTCAATACTTCTATCAAGGGATGCCATTCAGCAACAAGGACTTGGTGAAATCTTCTAGTAGTGGTGGATTTTCTCACCTTTGAGTGAATGAAGCTAGAGAGATCATTAAGAGGTTGGTGGACTCTAAAAAGGAGTATGATCAACAGGAGGTACGAATCTTGAAGAAGGTGGCACAAACATCCACTCCCGAAAAAGATGAGAACAAGGAAAGGATGGAAAGAATGGAGAAAATGCTATCCAAGGTCATTGACAAGGTTACGTCTGTATAAGAAGGTCCTTGCGATACGTGTGGAGCAGTGAACTATATGACGTTGCAATGCATTCTTACCATGAGAGAGATACCTGTCCAAGCAAATGCTATGAGAAATTTCAATGAGAGGCAGCAAAAAGGTGGACCATATCCCCAAAATTTCAATCCAAGGTATAGGAATCACCCTAACTTCTAGTGGAGAGAACAAGGTCCCCCTCCGCAGCAGCCTCAACATTACCAACGATCCTATGTTCCACCAATGCAACGAGAAGCTCCGGTCTTTCCTCAGCCCCATCAAGGTGGTCAATAGAAATCTTTGAATGATAAGCTGGACATAATGATGGACATGATGCAAAAGCAACACCAAAGGTTTGAGAAGATTGAAACAACTTTAGAGGAGCATACGCGACAAATCACCCATTTATCGAATTCCATGAATGAACTCAGAATGAAACAACCAAGGTTACCTTCTCAGGTCCAATTGAACCCTCATGAGATGGTAAATCAGGTCACACTCAGAAGTGGAAAGGTAGTTGGTGCATTACCATTGAAATCCGCAAGCAAAGAAGCGAAGGAGTTCACTGACGGAAGGTCCGGTTTGGCCAAACCGAACCCTGTAGTAGAAATTCAGAATCAAGTAACGGAGGAAAAGGGCAACGAAACCACCACAAACTCTGAGATTCCTGAGCCTACTGAGACCCGAGATAAAGGTAAATCCAAGGTACCAGCTGAGGTAAGTAAGAGGTTGAGTTTACATGATCCTTCACTTAAAATTTTGCCTCCTTTCCCTCGTAGATTAGAAAGAAAAAGGAAGAGCCTATGTATTTTGTATCAAATTTTGGGAAAATGGAGATTTATCTTCCGTTCTTGCAGGCAATAAGGTTACCACCAGTAAGAAAGTTCTTGAAAGATTTTATTGTAGGAAAGCCAAAGGATTCAAGAAAGATCATGATGAGTGAATCTGTGTCAGCTGTGATCCAAAAGAAAATGCCTCAAAAGTGCAAGGACCCAGGTATGTTTTCCTTACCTTGTTACATTGGAGATAAGAAGATTGATGCTGCCATGTGTGATTTAGGAGCTTCGATTAATGTTATGCCATTATCTGTGTATCAAACTTTGAATGGAGATGAAATGGTAGACACTAGAGTGGTAATTCAATTGGCAGATAAATCTTGTGTATGTCCTGAAGGGTTGTTGGAAAATGTGCTTGTGCAAGTCAATAACTTTGTGTACCCCGCAGATTTTTATGTGGTAAAAATGAATCATACTAGTGATAAGGGAACACAAGGAGTATTGTTGGGTCGCCCGTTCTTGAAAACAGCAAACACCATTATTAATGTTGGTGATGGAGCTATTTCTCTTGATTATTTTGGTGATAAGTACACACTCAACATTGATAAACCCATGAAGAAATCTATAGATACTGAGAATGTGAATGCAATTGATCATACTGACCCGTTTGTCCAAGATTCTCTTGAGACTAAAGTTTTGCAGGATAAGTTGGGAATTCAAATGCCTACAAGTCCAGAAGAGGAAAATGTTCAAGTCTCAAGTGATAAGGAAATCCGTAAATTGGTGTGTTCGGTGCACTCTCAAAAAGTGGTGCCCAGAATTGAAATAAATAAAGGAATGCCCAACTTGACTCAATCCGAACCGGATATTTTGAAATTTCTGAAGTGCGTACTGGGTCCGGTTTGACCGAACGGAACCCATCCTCCAGACTTGTTCCATCGGATGTGAAAACCTCAGATTTGGAGTTAAAGGCGTTACCACCCGATCTGAAGCATGTTTATCAAGAAGATGATGATACTCTTCCAGTGAGTATGGATTCACTCAAGTGTGAGGAAGAAACAAAGTTCCAACTCCAAGAATTGGGAGATCTAAGATTCAAAGGGTTTGATCAAGCTATGCGGTACAAGGAGCGCAATAAGTTGTGGCATGACAGAAATTTGAAGCCTAAGAAATTTGTGGTTGGGCAGATAGTTCTTATATCTGAGTCAAACTTTCGGCATGTGTCATGGAAATTCAAGTCTAAATGGACTAGACCATTCGAAGTGGCTTATGTTTGGCTTGATGGGATAGTAGAGATTATAAGCATGGACGCAAAAAGGGCATTCCTCGTCGATGGTCGTTGCCTTACTCTGTATTATGATACTTCTCAGGTGGAATTAATGGAAGAAATTCCATTGTGCCCAACAAATATTCATTAAAGGCATCCAAAAGTCTAGCCAAAGACTATAAACAAAAGCGCTAATTGGGAGGCAACCCAATTTTCTTAGTTTTTTTCTTTCTTCTTTTTATTTTTTTATCTTTCAGGAATTTCAATGTCTCATCTGATCTCAATTCTTGATCTACAGAGTTGAAGTACTTGAATTTGCACCATGGAGAATTCACACATTTGGAAAGCTGGACTTGCAGAGTTCCGTTTGGCCAAACGGGAGGCAAGCGGCAGAACCTGATTTTGATCCAACGCTCTCTGCTTGATCAGGAAATTTCTCCGAAACCCACCACTATAAGTTCCCTCTTCCTTTGTTATTTTTCTTATGTTGTTGACTGTGTGTTAAACCTTTTCTCATAAGAGTTTTGCATTATTTGCTTGAGGGCAAGCAAAGTTTAAGTGTGAGGAGGTTTGTTGTGTGCTTTGTTTTGTATTTTTGGAAAATAAAAAAAAATTATTTCAGTTTTTTTTACAGTCAAACATGTGTTTTTTGTGTTTTTTGAGTCGATAATTTGACATGAGAAAATTCTAGTGGCTCTTGATAAAAGTACCCTGCCGGTTGTAAACTTCATTGTAACAAACTTGGTAAATCTAATATGCCTTGAAGTTTTTGAATGAGATTTTCTATGATTTGTGAAATTTGATTGATATGATTTTTGGGATGACGAAAAAGGATGAGTTTAATTGAATATTTTAGCCTAGTAAAGTGAGGTTTGAGCTAGAGTGGAGCACTCTCTACATCAATCTTTGGTCTGAGAGATCACATTGTTATAATTGAAGTTGTTATGTGTGAAAGTGATGGAAGACACTAGGATGAACCACACAGCTTAAATTGCCTACCAATTACATTAACCCCTAGTGAAACACTTTGAAGCTTTGACTATGTTCTTTGATATGAGTTACTATATATTTAGCTAAAGCCTTGTTTTATCCTTTCTCTTGGCCCTATTATGCATGTTCTTGGAGTTGATGTTGATGAATTCATCCATTGTGTTCTCTTGAGTTGATGACATTACTGAGTATTTGTCCAGTTTGCCCAGACTGAACGGTTTCGAAAATTGAAGGCAGAATTTTATTATGAACAGTGACACTGGGGTTCCGTTTGGCCAAACTGGAGGGGCGTAACTGTGAAAAAAAAGAAAAAAAAAATCTTATTTTTATGTTGCGATTTTCTCTCAAAAAGTACCAGTTTTGGACTTTATTGAAGAAGAATGGTGCTGGAAAAAAAAGAAAGAAAAAAGGAAAAAGGAAAAAAAGGAAAAAAATAGCACCTACATTTGATGTGATATTATTTGGCTTTCTCATAATAGCCATGAGATAAAGATTGTTGGTGAATGTCTACTATACATGGATGATGGTTGAAGAAAAAAAAATATGCATAGTATTTTGATCGATATTGTTTGAGCTTAGAACCCTTAGGATCTCACCAATCTGAATGGTCCCTAGCCCCGTTACAACCCTTGAGAAAGACCTTCCTGATTTTCATATTAACTTCTCTATGTTATAACTTGTGAATTATTTGAGTGAATGTCCTTCATATATCGAGAGTGATTGAGTGAAACTGTGAGAAAATATTCATTGCTTGTTCGATTTTGACTGAATTGATGATTAGATTTTCTGATCTTGAACATTTTATTCCAATTACTTTAAGGGTTGATGATTTCAAGTGCGTTAATGTGACCCTTTACTCCTTGGCAGGGGAAAAGTTATCATTATAAGAGTAGAATTTAAAGTTTTTAAATGTTGAATTTTCGTTTGTCTCATTGTGTGATTTGTTTTTCTATCTTATTTTTTCTTTATAGGATCATTTTAGATAGAGTCTTATGAGGGAATGAGAACTTATGAACATTGTGGATTATTGATTGATCTTATATTCTTCACTTCATACTTGAGGGCAAGCATGATTCGAGTGTGAGGATATTTGATGTGTGTTAGATTGTGTTCATATTTTGTGGGATTATTGTGATTTTATTGAGATATAATTTGCACTTTAAGGTGTTTTTGGTGCAGGAATTCATTGATTACGAAGAATTGAGAGAGAGCTATACATTGTACTTTTTTTTCCTTAACCAATGGTTTTTTTCCATTGGATTTTCCAGGTTAAGGTTTTTAATGAGGCGATGTGCTCCAATGGAAAATGTTCTTATTTTATAAGACATTTTTCCAGAGATGAAGGAAGAGAGGCAAAAGCAAATTGTTGAAGTTAT
Source organism: Rubia yunnanensis (assembly GCA_037428765.1). NCBI lineage: Eukaryota > Viridiplantae > Streptophyta > Magnoliopsida > Gentianales > Rubiaceae > Rubia > Rubia yunnanensis. The sequence goes on from CM075067.1 coordinate 75,206,603, forward strand.
GGGGTGAAAAGTGAATTATTGAAGAGATGCGGATTTGAAGAAAATAAATATATTCACTTTCCATATTGATAATGATTGTATTATCTCTTTCCATTTGGAATTTCTTAATTGTAGGAATTAGTTATTTAGAATTAGAATAGATATTAGAAGAAAAGTAATTAGAAGTTGATTTGGATTTGGTTTTGGTTTTGTGTATATAAACATATTTATGCGGCCAAAACAAAGGGACGGGAGATAGACATATTAATACCGAAACGGAAGAATATAGATATATATAAAAAGTGCAGACGTGAAGAAAAGTTTTGTTTTTGCATGCAAACCAATTCCTAGGTTTGATATTTGTTTTTCGTTAGTTATTTAGTTATTATTTTGATTATGATTAATTATTATATTACATATTTGTTTAATTTAATCATTATGAGTAGTTAATTTATACATCGGCATGGAATAACAAGCATTAGTTTATGAATCGTGATGCCTAATTGTTTTATAATTGATTCTTATGTGTTCTTGATTGTTCTGTGGTTATTTTATTCTTGATAGATTTAAGTCTGATCAACTTGAATATTATTGGGATAATGCTATCTAATTCCACCAATACGTAATCGTTGGAAGGGTTAGGAAGTAGCGAGTTCTTGTGAAAAACAGCTAACTAGCTAAGATTGCAATAGCAAGATGGGGAACAATTAAGTGTGCGTTACTATTTACTTTTACTTTGGTAATTGCTATATCAGGTTCTTTTCATTCTTAATGCTATCGAGGTGCGTATCTGGTTCAACGAATACTTTCCGGGGCTATCTTGGTAAGAGAAACAATTAATTAATTATAATTGGTTAATTGTCAATAAACTACGAAAGAATTGGGGAGGTTAAGCGTACCTACTTTCCTATAACTGATAGATGCATATGAATTGATTTATCTTTGTGCCTATGATCGATGTTTAACTAATGTGAGTTATTCCGAGCCGATTGCATTCATCATATATTTACTAGATTTTTATATCTGTTAGTTGCATTATTATTTTATATTAGTTAGTTGCATTATTAGTTGTTAGATAAATCTAAAAATTAAGGTGTGGTAGCTACACCAAAAGTGTTCTATATTAGTAGGTATTTTATTATAGTTTTTGCTCCATTCCTCGTGGGATCGACTCTGCTTGCTACTGTACTAATTTCATCATTGGAGTTTGCAGATTATTTTGGTGAGTGAAACGACGCCCACCACATTTGTTCACTACTGCAGGATATGGGTAATAGCACCGGTAATTTGGGGCAATAGCCCCTGTGATTTGGCCATCCAAAATACCGGTGCGTATGTATAGCAGTGTGAAAATGCAATTTTTTGCACCGGTAAAATGAACCGGTGTAAAACTAAGTTTTGCACCGGTATTTGCAATCAGTGTAAAAATTTTGGAATGTTAGAGGGCACATAGTAATTGCATCAGTACAGTGAGATACACCGATGTAAAATGTTTGCACCGGTATGGTTAAAGTAAACAAGTTTCAAACTAAAATTTTACACCGGTAAGAATTATAACACCGGTATTTTTTTGTAATAGCAATAATTTTTTGCACTGGGAATCTTATTGCACCGGTATTAATTTTGCACCCGTAATTTTTACATCGGTATTTTTTACACCGGTAATATTTTAATAATTTAAAATAAAATATTGAAATTGCTCTTGATTTTTACATATGTACTTATAGTCTATACTGGTGTATACGATGAAAAAAATAGTAATGCCCAATTTGTTTTCCGGTGGTCCCTCCCGGATCATTTTAGGGGCAACGACAACCAGAAATACTTGAATTAGAACTATTATAAATTAAAAACTTTTGAAATTGTAAGAAACTTTAAGCACCTAATGGCAAAACTTTAGAAAATATTGATTGTAAAACACGGGAACATTACTGCAACACGATGAATAGACGCATTATCTTCAACATGAATGGAAACAATCTAAAAAACCACACAACTATAGTATAACCAAACACCAACAGTAGAATTATAATATCATCAACCCCAGAAAATCAACCATCAACCTATTATGTCGTTCTTATCATCCAGAAGTTTCAAAGCAGTATTCGCCTGATGCTGGTACTCATCGAGCCAAGCCCCACATTATCTCTCAGCAACACCTTGAATTTCGTACATATGGTACGACCCTTTGCCCTCTGGGAAGATTTGTCAATTTCAAAGTTACAATGTTAGTGAAGAATGTTGAGTGTAATATAAATTCATCAGAACATATTTTGAGATGTAAGTTTTACCTCCAAGATATTGCTTGTCTCTGGGTGATTAACAAATTCTTCCATGAAGAGCATGATGGAGTACTTGCATTGCCACGAACCATTCTGGGTTAGGTATTGCACAGGAAAGGTAAATGACATTACTAACCTTTTAACATAATGAATGGTGGGATGAAATGACAGAATGACTCACCTTAATGTTCTTTATTTTCCAAGTGTAGTCGGGTTCTGGCTCTGTCTTTCTCTTCTCCCTTTGGTATGTGCATGCAAGCCTGTAAAGAAAGTAAACGAAAATAGTTACTTATTCTCGTGTATAACAAAACTAGGACTTAATATTTGATTGATTGAAATACTTGGAAATGACCCTGGATTTGCACAAGTTTATATCTTTGATGCCCCCGTCAAAATGTCCAGCGTGAAAACCTCCTCCGTTCTGGGACGGATAATGATGAGGTACCAATGATCGCTGTCAAAAAATTAGGGCAATGATTTACTGTAATGGAATAGGTTTGAAATGTAAATGTCAAATCCGGGAACAAATACTTACATTCTAATGTAAGGGACAATGTAGTACTCAACATCTGTTGCCTTCATTGTATCCCAAATGAGGTTGAAATGAAGTTCGACCTCCTGCTCTAAGTCGGACAAGTTCCCACAGTTGCAAGGGCAGAATTGGATGCATCCTGCATTATTTTCCCATATTTTCTCCCAGAGGTGCCTGTAATGTTAATGATACTGAAAATGAAATACTAATTGATTTAAAATTTCACATAATAATGTAAGGTCTGAAACTCACCTCATTCACACATTGATTTGCGCATTATCGATCCAGGTCATTGAACACAAATTCCCGAGTCCCTTCCCGTACTGGACCAGAACATCTATTCCAATACCGTATGTGTAATGGTGTGCGAACACCGATGGTCTGAAGATTGGGAAGAACATACAGTCCTTGTTCTTTATCATTTACAGGATAGCAGCATTTGCTTCCCGTATCAATCACACCATGATGTGCCAATCTGTCAAGCCCCATTTGTTAATAATATACGGATGTAAAATTATATGAATTGATCACTTAAGTATGTAGAATTGAACTATCGTAGTCAATGAATAATAAAGGTACGCGTTTAAGTGAAGCACCTATTTTTGTAGCCTCTTAAACTTTGGTCTTGATGATGGCCTGGAATTAGAGCTCGATTGGGATTTTTTCTCGGCATCTGTTACACGGATTAATGAATACAGTCATGTAAATGTAATTGTATGAATTGAAAAATAATGTGTTACAATAATGTACCTCATCGTCGGTGGTGAGAATAATAACATCCTCCTCCTCGTCGTTCATATCCACGCCGGCATTGTTATCATCAATGTCACTTGCTTGCTCGTCTTCCTTGCCTATCAAAGACACTGGCCAATCCAAGACACTATTTAAGGCCTCTCAAACATTATCAAAGTGGTAGTCCGCCGAGGGCACTAGGACATTAGACTGGCTCACATACCTCACGAGAGCAACACTTCTTTGTTGGGCATCTCGATGATGAAATACCTGTCGCAACCCATGGGCGATCATTTTCTTCTTCCCGACAATGTCTTTAATGTACAGAGTCAAGAGTTCTCCATCCTGTTCGTAATTTTTTTTAGTAAATTGATAAATTGGTTATCGTTATTTTAAGTTGTGTAATTCAATGTAAACAAAAAACATATATTCATGAAGACGTACCTCCTCATCTCCTTCTTCGTTGCTGGGCTCTTCACCGGACTTTGTAGCAGCTGCATCAATGTTATCTATCGCCTTCTCGATAAAATTCTTGGGATCGTCAAGGCCCGGCGGAATTTGAACACCGCTTGAAGATGCAATGCCCTTCACCAATTGCTCGAGGTAGCATACCTTGGGTTTCACGACCAACTGATCACTAGATGGTCTCTTCTGGGCAGGCTGCTTGCTTGAGGAACTGCTACCACACTTGCTGCAGGAGAGATGAGAAACAATCGCCGATGTTGGTAGATTCGTCTGAGTTCCCATGTACCTGCCTGGGTGATCATTCTTCTTGGTGACTCTTATGAGGATTTCTTCACCCGGCTGCAGTACCAATGTTCATTTTTCCTTCAGCTCATTCAATTTCAATTGAAAAATACATAGGTAAGCAAATGTTCTTAAGAATATTGTGACAATCGATATAAAAATTAATTTAAGTTGTCGATTTTGGCATAACTTACAATGTCCAATGTGATCTTTTGAACTTCTTTCGATGTGTATAACCCTGTCTTATCCTTGTTTGCCTCAAGGTTGAAAAGAGATCTGTCTGGTGTAAACTCATTTTGACTGAGTTGTTGCTCAATCTCGTCCTCAGTGAATCCCTTAGCGGTCAACATCATTCTCTCTTTTTCCTTCAACTTCTCAGCCAATTTTTCGTGGATGTATCGATTACCCTTTCTGCCAATGTGGTGGGTGTAATTCTTGCCCTCGTTGCGCTTAATATTTGTCTCTTTAAGCTATTAATATCACACTAAAAAAGTTTAATAGAATTTATGGGCCGCAAAGTTCATAATAAGTATTATATTTTTGATCAAACATGAAAATCTGGATGTCGCCGCCTCTTCTCAAACAAGTGCCATTTGCCTTCATCCATCCACTTGTACTTTTCCCATGCTGGCACTCCTGATTTGTTGATACCTTTGTCCACGTCGTGGATGAACCTGTTTGTTACCTTTGTCTTCCAGTTCCTATGTTGGTCTCTTGCCCTGTCTGTTCAATCCTTCTTGATTATTTGAATTTGCGCATCCGTCATCGAGGTTTCAATTGTGAAGCTCTCTTGAATGGACATGCATGTCATTAATCATGTCTTCACTATGACAATACTAAAACGAATATTTTTAGACTTCAATCATAGAGAGTCTTAATAGAACATCCTTCCACGACTCTTCCTTCACATCTTCAGGGACATCGCACCCGTGTTCGCAATGGCCAAATCTGGTGCGGCACCAAAAAGCGTAATTTCCATAAGCGTGCCACACAGACCAATTCTTATTGCATACTACTTGATCTCCTCGGAACTCAAACGCAAGATGAGTTGGTTTGTTGTGCTTTGCATGTGCTAGTTCCTCATCTCCTCATATAACTTTTGATCTCAAACTTGTCCCATGCCTCTCCATTTTTGCCTCCAACAATTCACAAGTCGTTGTTCGCTTCATTAACAGCTGGCCTTGATCTGACAGTGCTCTTTCCTTTTCCCTTCCCCTTGCCAATTGGTGGTTTGGCCACCATTGCACCCGCATCTTCTCCCTCATCCCCTGCAATCCCATCACCATGTGGCATAGGTTCTTCCTTCTCTTCACTAGTCAAATCATGTTGTTGCATTGCTCCTTCCTCAAGCTGTATCTTCAATGGTATGCTTTATGGAGGAGGTTTTTGTTCTGCCAAATCAACCTCATCATCAACCACGTTGACCTCCTCCTTCTTCTTTCCTACTGTTCGCTTCCTCTTGTTGAATAATTTCCCTTTTTTTGGTTGCATCTACAACAACATAATAGAAAATCGAACAAAACGTAAATAAAACTACATTTCATATGGCATAGAAGTTCATATAACATGATATAGAACTTGAACGAACAAGACATGGAACATGATACAACTATTATTGGATTCTAAAAATCCTACTAGAAGTTGATAGACCTTGATACCAATTTATTGGATTCCAAAAATCCGCCTACAACCGAGCATGTATGACTCTTGCCTAATGTGACTATCAACATTGTCACCAACCGATAAACTCAAGTACTACAACATATTTCCACCAAAACACAAAACTTTATACTCCCACATTTGTTTAATCATCCCATTCAAGGGCATCATTTCGAGTTTTACAAAATGAAAGGTTTTTGTTCATAGAGGCATTTTGTCAAACATGTGTTGTGCATAAGGGTTTGAATGGTTGTTTGAAGACAAAATCATATTGAAACACATGCTTAACTAAACACGTATCACTTACCTTCACCGTTGAAACGATTGTGTTGCTTCTCCCTTTGCTTGAAGTCTACCAAAAAATAATTAGATGAACCTTTGGCAGTTTTTTTCTCGTCGGTGTTGTTCAAGGGTTGTGTGTTGTTCAACCTTTTATAGGAAAAATGAGGGAATGTGTTGGGGAGTTATAAATATTGATGAGGAGTTATGGTGGTTGAATGTAATGGAAACTGAAGGGTGGAAGTGGAATTTAAGTTGTGTTGATGAGGAGATGTGGAATTATGGTGGTTATGGGCAGAAGAAGCGGGTGTTTTTAATTCAAACCCATCTTTTTACACCGGTAATATGATGAATACTGGTGTATATAGTAGTACTACAGGTGTAAAAGTGAAAAAAGCAGCTGCGCGGGATAGCTTTAAATAATATTTTGCATGACCTGAGAGCATGTTGATGAAAAATTTTCTAACTCATACCGGTGTACCCAGTAGGCTTACCGGTGTAAATATGCAAAAAAAGCAGGTGCGCTGGACTGCTTTAAATAGAATTTTCTAGACCCGAGAGCAACTTGTTGAAAATATTTCTAACTCTTGTACACCGGTATGCAGATTATCTTTACCGATGAAAAAATTTTCCGCCTTCAAAAATAACAAAATTTTGAAATAAATTAAATGCGCGACGCTAAAAATTTGAATTTTTACACCGGTTATTTGTAAACTTACAAGTGTACAAGTTTATTTCTTGTCATGAATTCAATATTTCTATTTATTCATTTTCAACCCCAATATTTTTGTCGCAACACCAATTATTCAAATTGACGCATAATTTATGTAATTAGACATTGTACAAGTTGTTTCATGCTAAAATTGACTATGCATGGGCCCTGTACGTTGACTATACTAAACATTATTTTATTTTGTGACATTTGCATTTTGACCACACACATTTCGTTTCATTCCGCCGACCACTATAACATGGGCCACAAAATTATTTTATGATACACCATAGTTAATAAGTAATGTTTTTGTAGTTCCTTGGGAAGTACGAACCCGTTAGTTTGATTTTCTACATTTCTTTCAATTAGGTCCCTGCAAATGTAACATGCGATTACGATATGTTGGGACACTATATAAATTATCAAATTTAATATTTTAGGCTTTAATCATAATTGCAACATAATTGTGTCCGGGTGGTGATTTGATTGAAAGCGCTAGCATGTGTTGTAGAGTAAACGGCAAAGGTTTACTTCATAGTTTCAATGTGTAATACGAATATCTTCCAAACTAACGACACGGTCCCTACACGGTCTGAACCCGCTCATGTCCCCACATGTGAAACTTGGAAATACAAAATGGATGTTTGGGGTACCATCCGGTTCGATTGGGTTTCAATTTCGATGAACAAGTAAACTTTTTTACTTTTTGCACTTTAGTCCCTCCAAGAATCTTGGAAGTGTCGAAAAGAAAAAATAGTTCAACATATGCAATTTAATACATTACGATCTTGTTCATACGTTTGTAGTCACATTGGGGTTACGAAGGACCTGTAAAACCAACAATGAATGCTTGCACTATAATCCCGAAACTGCACTATTACCCATGAATTTATATGGGGGACCTCCATAGCCCCTAATCCTACAATTTTTTCTTATTCTAACCATTCATGTAATATAATAAACCATATAGATGTGGCTGATGTAAGCATTAAGGCCAACTGCAACTAGTCTACAATTTATACCAGTCGAGAGTAATACGGTGCAAAAAAATTACAACAACAAAGAGTAAAAATTTTGAAGTCAACCAATCATTGGCCAAGTTATTATCGAAATGGAAAACGTCAGACAATCTAAGTGCAACAAAGTGAGCATTTGGTATAGAATCTTCCCTTATTAGGTACTACTACAAGTTTCCTACAAGTAATAACAAGAAAATGGTTCGACATCATCATCTTCTCTTGTTGCATCACCATAACGGGTACTTGTACCAACATCCGTGTTCTCCACATCGCCTCTACTGAAGTTAGGGAAATTTCCAACTGCTTCCACGGTGTTAGGAAATTGATACGTCATAACCTTAGCCATATGGTCGAACCAGGATCTTTGAAACTTTGATTCTTCAAGAAAGTTTGCTAGACCGACCTCCAAGGCACCGACTTTGGATTCAATAGTAGGGACATGCATGTCAGATTTTATCTGTAGAAGGAGTCTACACAAATCTTACCCATTGGTTGACCAAATACTTCATGTGGACGTGATTTAACTCCCACTCTTGAACAAAGGGCAGAGATGATAGTGCAATAGGCATAAGAACCCATCTGATTTTGTTCCCTCTGCAACATCGGACAAATTCAACGACCAATATTCCATCGAAGCTTCTTCTATATTGCATACAAGATGGTGAGGTAAAGTTTGTGGACTTCTGTGTTCACAGTGACTGGGTGGATCCTAGACGCCACGAAGTGATACTACCCATTCATTTCCGGAGTTAGAGTCTTCTTAGGTATTTTTCTCCAACCTAGTTTTACCAGCTCATCTATGTCGGTACCTGGCCTAGTTACTGCCCCAACTATCTCCTTCTCAATTGGTTGTTGTATAACGTAGCTGTCGTCACCTAGAAAATGGAGTGCTAGAAACTCGTCATCATCGTTTGGAACATCGGGCAACCTAAACAAACCATTTATATCTTCTGGTGTGAGAGGGAAAGTTTTACTTCTACAATAGACCTGACTGTAGTTCGAGCCGCATTTCAAGTTTGCATAAAAATCACTTACAATGCTCAAGTTGAATGGATGCAGTGTCTCGCGGAATTTTTCCCACCCAAGCGTGCAGATGGTTTGTTCAAATGGGGGAGATGCTTCAATAAATTTCTCAATATGATGATGGAATCCTTTGTATGATTCATGGACCAACCTAGCCTGTTTGAAGAAGAAGGTACCATCCGAGAAAGTGTGCGATGACACTTTCGGCATAGAAGGAGGCGGTGAATTGCGTATCCTTTTCAAATTGGATTTGGGAGGCGTTTCCTAAAAAAGCACATTGAAGCATTTTATCAAACACCTTACATGCAAGTCAAGGTATTCACCATGTTACATTCTCAATGAATATAGTTAAGATCCCAATGTTAATTAATCATATGGAAAAGGTATTGAAGTGATTTACCTGACTCTATCGGCACCCTCGTTGGATTTCAAAAAATATGTCCACTGAAGGAGATTGTATGGAGTGATAGGTCCTAAAATCCTTTTCTGGAAATGGGGATCAGAAAGGGATTTAAAAGAATCCCATTTTTTTACACTGGTAAACTAGATACACCGGTGTAAGATTTGGCCTGAAGCAGCTGCTCTAGGCTGCTTTAAATGCATAAATAATTCACTAGAGAGTAAAAATCAAAAAAAAATTCTAAGTATCCAGCACCGATATATTTACCGGTGCAAATTCATTAAAAAAGCAGTTGCGCTAGACTGCTTTAAATATTAAAATAATTATCATGTTCAGACCCGAGAGGAACACGATCAAATTTTTTCTAATTGTCCAGCACCGATATACTTACCGGTGCAAATTTTACAAAAAGCAGCTGCGTCAAACTGCTTTAAATGATCAAATAATTACTATGTTCAGACCCGAGAGGAACAAGATAAAAAATTTTCTAATGTCCAGCACCGGTATGTATACCAGTGTAAATTCATCAAAAAAGCAGCTGCTTTAAGCTGCTTTAAATGGCAAAAAACTACCATGTTTAGACCTGGGAGTTTAAAAAAATATTTTACTATCCAGCGCCAGTATGAGTACCAGTGCATATTTACAAAACAGAGTTCCTCATCTGTTTTTCTATACCGGTATCTAAATACTTTACCGGTGTAGAAACACTGCCTCTTTAAAAAAAATTAGTATATATTGTAGCACATTTTCACCGATTCAATTCAAAAAAATATACCAAATGAAAACATTGATCATACCAAGCAATTCTAAAATAGTGAGGGGTCCAAATACATTACATGCTAATCGTTTCATAATCAGATGATTTTTACACAAAACATTGGTAGAAAAACTGAAAACGACGTGGAGCTATCCATTGATTCCACTTCATCACATTGTCACCACCTACGATTCCACCTCTATCCTCAACTAACAACCCATCACCATGAGAATGCTGTCCCACCACAGGTTCCCCAACATGTTCCAAACCAGGAAATACTGATGGAAACTCAGGACTATCAATTCTGACTGGTTGATTAATTCCTCTTCACATGTAGCATCACATGATACTTTTCATTTGAAGGGCCCTTGATATAAAAACATGTCATGCCTGGTAAGCTAAGATGAATTTGTCATCTCTAAATCCTGCACGATTTAAGTCGACCAACGTGAAGTCCATGGGCTTCTCAACTACAATACCGGAACCATGTTCCACCCAAAGACACTTGAATACAACAACCTTGAACTCTACATAATCCAACTCCCAAATTTCCTCAATCACACCATAGAAAGACATCTCAACTACAACCAGATGTTTTTCTCTCTTGCTTGCCTGCCACATGGATTCATATTCAATATATACACCACTGTTTTGCGTCGTGCTCTTCTCATTCTTCTCCAAAGTTGAGAAATTGAAACCATTAATGTCATAACCAAGGTACCGTCTTACGGTGCAGTTTGGCTTCCTTGCAAACGGCCATAGCTTATTGGTCATCCCTTCGACATTGCAACAATTGTAAAACCAGTTAACAAACCTTGAAAAATGCTCTACTTTTATTTTATTCGAGCTCCAGTCTGGATGAATCTCTTCCAACAGGGAAACACACTCTTCACTATATTTTGCAGTCTCGTTACTGTTACATAATACATACAGGTGAACTGCCATCAACTCAGCGTGAAAGGGTGTATGAAGCGTAACATTAGACCGTGGAGTCCCATTCCTCCTTCCGTAATTGGGTCCACCTAGAATACCAACCTCTCTTTTTCCAACCAAGTTCGATGTACAATACTTGATTATCTCCTCAGTGACGTACCTCTGAACAATGGAGGCATCAGGTTGACTACAATTATGAACATAACCCTTGAAAATAGCCATATAACACTCTAAGAGGTACATCCAATGCATTTCGACAGGCCCGCATATACGTATCTCCCTAACCAAGTGTACCACTAGGTGCACCATGATGTCATAGAATGACGAGGAAAATACTTCTCCAAAAGGCATAAAATAACACCCCCTCGCTCCAGTTCATCTAGTTGTTGTCGACTAATATTTTTCCTGGATATCGAGTTGAAGAAGAAACATAAGCGCATAATTGAAAATCTAACTTCCTCATCCAAACACCCTCGGATCGTAACGGGCAAAAATTGTTGCATATGGACATGACAATCGTGTGATTTCAAATCATTAAGACACAATTCATCATTCACAAATCAACTAACATTAGAGGACACATTGTAAGGAGCGGGATGAAGGTACGTTCACTTCTCTCTTACCTCCGGTGCCAGATCCAACCGAATACCAAGGTTTACTAAATCTTTCCTCGCATTCAAGCTATCCTTATTCTTCCCGGGAATGTTTAGAAGCGAGCCAATCAGAATCTCACAAATGTTCTTTTTGATATGCATCACATCCAAACAATGGCAAACCTCAAAATTCTCCCAATATGGTAACTAAAAGAAAATAGACCTTTTCTTCCACGGTCCGTCTATGATCCCACCACCCTTGGATGACTTCTTACCAAGAACAATAGTCAATTTCTTCACCTTGTTATGAATGGCTACACCAGTCAATGGTTTGGGTGCCTTTCTCTTCTCATTCCCACCAACAAATGCAACCATGTTATCCTGCAACTTGTGCTTCTATGGATGGAATTTACGATGACCCAAATAAATAGTCTTATGCCCATTTTTCAACTGATGGTAATTTGCCTCATCCTCACAAACTGGGCAAGCCTTGTGACCCTTGACTACATACCCAGAAAGGTTACCATATGCTAGGAAATTATTTATGGTACAAAAAAGCATCACCCTCATTGTAAACCCTTCACCACTAAAACCATCAAACATTAAGGCACCAACCAACCACAGTACCTTTAAATATTCTATCAGAGGAGCAAGACAAGTGTCTATGTCATTTCCAGGTTATTTTGGGCCTGAAATTATGATCGACATCAGCACATATTTTCTCTTCATGCACAAGTACGGGGGGAGATTGTAAATGGCAAGCATAACTGGCCATGAACTGTGTTTTGAGGAAATATTACCAAATGGGCTCATACCATCAGTACACAAAGTAAATCTCAAATTCCTAGGTTCAGATGCAAACTTTTGATATATAATAGCAAATTTCTTCTACAAGTCCACATCAACAGGGTGTCGAATCATATCATCATCTTTGCAACCTCCCCTATCAATGTACCATGTTAAGTTCTTTGCATCCTCATTATTCTTAAACAACCTTCTCAGCCTCGGAATAATCGGAAGGTACCATATACATTTGGCGGGCACCCACCTCCCCACCTACACAACATGCTCTCCACCAGCACCCACATTTCTCTTCTTCTTATAATGCGACACATTACATACCGGGCAAACAATATTATCCTTTAGGTCACCCCTATATAAAACACAATCATTCGGACAAGCATGTATTTTTTCATACTCCAATCCCATCGGACACAAAATTCTCTTAGCTTCGTAAAGGTTATCCGGAACCCCATTTCCCGATGGAAGCTTCTCATTCAAAAACTTAAGCAATTTATTCATGCTAGTATCACTCCATGACCCTACACTTTTGAAATTAAACTATTCCATCAAACACGATATGACTGTGTCTTCCTTCTTGCCACCGGGATACAATGGTCCATCATTCTCACCTTGGAAGTTAGCTAAAACCTTGGGCCTCCCTCTAAATTCATTAACAACCTCCTCACACATGTCATCCAACTTAGCATTTCCAAAACACTCTCCCTCACTACTAACTCTCACTTCCAATGGTGTTTTTTCCCTATGAAAGGTCCACACAACATAATCTTTCGCAAACCCCCGGCTATACAAATGGAGTTTCAGCATGTCCTTCTGATCAGTATGAGTTTGATTTCTACAATCACGACAATGACATAATATTTATTTCTCACGACTAAACGCATGCTCCAAGAAATAATCCACGAACATAATATATTCATCGTTCACCCTACTAACATTGACATACACATGCTTACGCCTCTCGATGACACGATAAAACTCTACATATCAATAAATGTCCAATAATCAAACTTCAACATGTTTAATACAATTGAATTTCATGACAACATCCTAGTCATGCAACATCATAAATGCACAACATACACCGATATTCCGTATTACAATTATAACATTCTTAGCATGTCCAACACCATAAAAATCAATAGCCATAGCATTATAACTACATCAACCTTGAGAACAAATCACAAACTAATATCAACAATTCTACCCCAATCACCATCAAATGATCAAACACACAACAAATATATCTCTACCAACCAATACAATATATGAAATCATTAATATTCATAAATGTAATTTAAAAAACACCATTAATGAACTACCTCTCCCATTAGGATCATTATGATCATTTAATGCCTTCATCAACCAAAAAACACCATTTATGAACTCCCTCTCCCAAAAATCCCATTTTTAACCAGCCAAAAAAGGTGGTAGGTGAGCATTTAACGCGAATTTATACACTAGTATTAATATTATGCCTGTGCGTACGTCATTCCTACACCGGCACACAAAGTGACCATTGTAGATATTTAGCCTTTTGACGGTTTTTTTGGTCATATGCACCGGTAAGTTCATATTACTGGTGTAAAAATTTTAGTATTGGCGCCAAAATGCTACAAAAATACAATTGGTATAAATTGGTAATCCAACACCAATGTAATAGTCAGCAACTGCACCGGTCATAACAACCTAGAAATATACTACCGGTGCAAAAATAAGGGTTAATCTACACTGGTCATATAAACCTGCACAAGTACACAATGTGACCGGTGTAGATATTTAGCCTTTTGGCGGGTTTTTCGGACATATGCACCGGTAAGTTCATATTACCGGTGTAAAAATTTTACTTTTGGCGCCAAAGTACAAAAAAAAATACAATTGGTATACACCGGTAATCCAATATCGGTGTAATAGTGAGCAACGACACCGGTCATAACAACTTACACATAGACTACCATTGCAAAGTCAGGGTTAATCTACACCAGTTAGCTATTTACCGGTGCATTTGTATTCAAAAATACCGGTACTGATGTTTACATGATTTTTATCGGCGCAATTGTGTACATTTGCACTAGTATCATATGCTTAGAAATTTATACCGATGCGTATGTACCTGTTTTCCAATAGTGGTTACTCAATTGTCACAAATACAAGAAACTCAATAGTTACAAACTTGCTTGCATGCATCTCGTGTGGACTATAACCATGAAAGTTGAAATAGGCCTATTGTATGTGAATGGGTATTTAAAGTCAAGTGTAATAAGCATGTAAAGGTGAATAAATATAAGCCAGGTTAATGGCAAAGTCCTATTCGCAGGTATTATCACAACTTCTTACATGTGACTAAAGTGGTCACCATCATACTTATTCTTGCTATTGTTGCTAAGAACAACTGGATTCTACACTAGATAGACACCAATACTGCATTGTTGCATGGTTTTCTTCATAAGGAAGTTGACATGTCTCCACTCGAGGGCTATCTTACTTCTAAACCAGGTCTTGTTTGCAAACTGAGAGTCTCTATATGGCTTAAAGCAGGCTTCCAGGCAGTGGAACCAGGAGTTCACAAAACACTAACTTTCTCTAGGATTTTATCAGCCTGCCCATGATCAGAATATCTTTGTATGGCTTAAAGCAGGCTTCTAGGCAGTGGAACCAGGGGTTAACAGAACACTTAGTTTCTCCAGGATTTTAATAGCCTGCCCATGATCATTGCTTGTTTCTCAAACTAGGACAAGATGTTTCTTTGGCTTTTGACTGCCTATGTGGATGGCATTCTCTTCTCTTGTTGCAATCACTGAGGTCAAGAACTCTTTAGATACGAAGTTCACATTAAAGGACTTAGGATTAGCCAAATTTGCTTTAGGCATTGAATTTTCCAGATCATAGCAAGGAATATTTCACAGTCAAATAATATATGCACTTGATATTGTGCATGATGAAAGTCTTGGTAATTCCAAGTTTACTTGCACACCTTTCCCAGTACTTGGAAGATTGATGAGAAGTCTCCACTCTTACAACATCCATCCTCCCTTAGAAGTTTGGTTGGCAGGCTTTTGTATTTCATCATAACCGGGCCTGATCTTACTTATGCTACTCATCAACTCAGCTAGTTTGTTCAACCTCTAACCGAGCACCATTTCAATGTTGCACTTCATCTGATCAAGTATTTGAACTCTTTTCCATTCTCCAAACTCTTATATTCTTCACATATGCACCTCCTTTCAGGCATACTGTGATGTAGACTAGGGTACTTGCAGGTTGACTAGACTATCTTCAGCTTCCGTGCATTTTTAGGGTATTTTCTCATATCCTGGAAGTCTAAGAAGCAATAAACAGTCTCCAGAACTTCACAGAGTCCGAGTACTAAAGCTTGGGAGCCAGTGCCCAATGGTGTGGCAGTCAACTCGTGCATTCATACGCAAAAAATCCATTATTTCATGAACGCATAAAACACTTGGATATTATATGCCATATTGTTAAGGAAGCTTATACCAATGGTTTTATTTCTCCCAGCCATGTTTCCACTCACAATCACTTGGATGGCATCTTCACCAACCAGCTTCCTCAGACCTCTCTTTCTTCCATTATGTCCAAGATGCACTTTTGTGACTTCTCACCAAAGTCAATATTGTGGTGTAGAAATTCATGGTGGGGTTAGTTAGATAATCAAGAAGATCAAGTGGAGAACCAGATGAGAGGTCACAACTTCTTTTCTGTCACAACTTTTTTTGTACAAAATGTGTGCTAGAAGAGCGGTTATAATGAGAGCTAAAACATTCCAATCTCCATCCCCTCTACATGCTGAATTACTCTCTATTCTACATGGATATGAATTATGTTTAGAATTGGATATATCTACTTGTGTGGTGGAATCAGATTGTTTAATAGCTGTCCAGGGTATTCAAAATCCCAAGAGCTCCCCTTGGAGAACTTTTTCCATCTGTAGTTCTCTTAACTCTAAACATCTTAAATACCCAATTCATCACATTCATAGGGAGGCAAATAGTGCAGCTGATTATCTTGCTAAATATGCTCTAGAAAAAAAGCTTCATGGCGATATAGACATCCAATCAGCCCCCCTTTCCTTAGGGGAATTTTAGCACTTGACAGAAGTTGCCTACCTGTGATTAGAGTTGGTACATGATTTTTTGCCATTTCAGTTATCATCTTAGGACACTTTCATGAGCTTTCTACTCATACAAACAACCTGCATGCCATAAATTAGAATGGAGACTACTGTTTTCTCTGTTTTGCCATAGGTCGTATTACAAGAAATTGGGTGTATTACGGTCATCTGCACCACATCCCTGTACTCTCGGATTTTGGACTCTATGCAAGCATGCTCGATCACTTGCTTTGGTTAACAAGTGATCGCCCTCACAGATTTTGGACCCAATGCAAGCATGCTCGAACCCCTTTACGGATCTTTTGTTTTTTCAGTTAACTAATCTCAATGTATTAAAAGGTGCTGCCTGGCCGGATGGAAGAATTAACACATGGGGTGGAGATTCTTCTTTCTGGAATCGCAATTACCTTTTTTCCAACCCTCTGTTCTAGCTACAAATCCTTATAGATTTAAACTTTAGATTCACATCTTGGGGCAATTCAGTTGCCATTATGTATAACTTTTTTTAACAGGTTTGGGGAACCTTTATAAAATATCCCCCACCTAAGGGTGTTTGATTTAAAAAAAAAAGAGCGGAGAAAGTACTAAATTATTCAAATGAAACAGGCAACACATTGCTAAGGAAATATACTTATGTCAACAATTTATATTTTCTTTGTTTAATATAAGATCACACTTCGTTCCATTCAAAATTATCTAATACTTTAATAAAAATAAAAATTATTCCAACCAAAATTTTAAGTTGATTTTTTTTAAAATTTTAGTAATATTTTAATGAATTTTTTTAAATAACCCTATCTTTTGGCAGAAACTGCCAATATAACCCTGTAAAAATGAAAAAGTGTTAAGGAATTAGAATATTCTTACCATATTACTTGCAGATGTAATTGTATTCTATTACTTTTTCCTAGCTTGTATAGGTATCTTGTACTATTCCCTCTGTCCCAGCCGAATCTGCACACTTTTCTTTTTTGGCTGTCCCAGGCAAATCTGTACACTTTTAAAATTTTCCTCATTTGGCAAAGAATTTCATCATAAATTCCCACATTACCCTTACTAGATTTATTATATTACAAAAAAGTCACTTATTTAACAAACAAATCAGCCCAGTTAAACATTTACAAACCCAAATCCACTAATCCCAATCCCACTAATTAAGGTTTTAAAACATCCCATTTGCAGCTCCCATTTCAAATTTATTCACTCCTCTTTTACTCCACCCAACCAACAAAAGTGGTCAATTAAAGATTCTTGGGCAGTGAATTCACATGCCTTAGTCATTGATTTCTCACCGCTCTCATTCATTATTCATCTTCCTCATCTTCTTGCATTCTTTCCCTCTACTCCTCTAAACCCTAGTTCATATCTGCTCAAATCGGTCCAAAATGTTGGACCGATCTTGCCATTTTTTGGTCTCATCATCTTCCCCGGTCCCTGTTTTTCGTTTAGAATGCCGATTTCCACCAGTTCTTCATGTCAATCATGCTGGAGATGCTCATTGTGTTATGTGTCCGACACCTTTACTCCATCAGAGGTCATCTTCAAGACGGAGGTGGATGATGCGACCTCCATTTGGAGGCCTAACACTATCATCGGGGAAGCAAAAATGGCAAAGCTTTGTATCAGCCATCAAAGGTCAGATCCGGCTCTCTATGTCATTGTCGCTGGTGTTGTAGAGGTCAATGAGTCGTCTCCAGTGATTCATGTTCACCCTGAACACTGTCCTCGCTGCATTGATATTGTTTTCGATGGTGGGTCGTAAAACCCTAACATTAGGGTCGGCGGCGGTGGACCAACAGCCTTAAAAGGTGAGTCCCCATCAAGGCCGGAGATGGAGGGCACTGAGTCCGACGACACCCACCATGGGAGCAATGAGATGTTATATTTGCGCTGTTCTTGGATGAGGGAAGGTAGAAATACGAAGCGTCGGTGCCGGAAGTGATGAATCCCTGTAAAAAGATGTTATATTTGCTCTGTTCATTACCATGAATGCCTATAAAAAGATAAGTAGCTTTATGGTGTCGGTATATTAGGGTTTCGAATTATAGGTGATTTATACTCTATTTGTGGCTAACTAATTTATTTAATTCTTAAATACTTCAATTTTGGATGTATGGAAAGGGTCTGCTGGGAAAGATGCTTCAAACTATGTGAAGGGGGAAACCCTCGAACCTCTTATTGTGATGCAAGTTCCAAAGAACTATTTGTGACTGCAAAATTAGGTGATTTTGATCTGAAGGTCTTTTGGTAGCACTGGGATATTGTGAATATTTAGCCTTGTGTTAATATTGTTCCTGTGTCATTTAGTTGTATCTTCCTGATCAATGGTTGTTTTTTATATCTTCCCTGATCAGTGACTTGTGTGCTCAGTATTTGTGTTGATGTTGTGCCTATATTAGTTAGTTGCATCTTCCATTCTTATCTGGCTTTTTTATGCTTGGTATCTGTGCTTCCCTGTCTTTAGGTGAGCCTGTGCTCCCATGTCAGTTGCTTGTGTGCTGTGTATTTGTGTGCTCAGTATTCTGTGTGCTCAATATTCAGTAACTATACCTGATCGGCATGCATCTTCCTTCTGTTATCTGTGCTCCCCTGCCTTCAGGTGAACCTGTGCTCCCATGTCAGTTGCTCGTGTGCTTTGCATTTCTGTGCTCAGTATTCTGTGTGCTCTGTGACTAAACCTGATCAGTATGCATCTTCCCTCTGTTATCTGTGCTCCCATGTCTTCAGGTGAACCTGTGCTCCCATGTCAGTTGCTTGTGTGCTGTGCATTTGTGTGCTCAGTATTCTGTGTGCTCAGTATTCTGTAACTATACCTGATCTGTATTCTGTGACTAATTTTGTGTGCTCAGTATTCTGTTACTAAACATGATCAGTATGCATCTTCCCTCTGTTATGAGTGAACTTGATCGGTGTGCATCTTCCCTCTGTTATGGGTGAACTTGATCAGTGGATTTTGGTGCGTTCATTGTTTGTGGCTCAACTGTTTAAGTAGGTTTTCTTGTTTAACAATTATGCACCTTCCCTAGATCATTGATGCATTAGGGAAGATGTCATGCATTTTTGTGAAAATGAAAACATGATAATAGAGGCACAAACATACAATTTGTTTTTAAAAAAGGGTAAATGACATTAGCAGAAATGTGCATTTATCAGGTGTTGGTCTTGGAACATCTCATTCACACCAAAAGTGGGATGTTTCTGGCTTTCAAAATTTTCCAATTGATCAACCCCTAAAATGTTTTACACTTGTGCACTCACGATCTATAACCTAGGGCATGCATCAATGGTATGATAGTTTCATCCAGTGCCCTCTTGTTGATCAGATGTTCAATGCTGCCCCTCACCACCTTTTTATCTACCTGCAGTAACCTTGGTATAGTCTCATTCCTTATGTGCATGTCCTTGTTCATGTGTGGCATCTTGTACTTGTTTGATCCACGTGCTTTTAGTATTTATATTATTGAATGTTGATGAGTGACAAACACTTTGTTCAAAGCGACTGCATCTTCCCTTTCATATGCTGATTGCACTGCTTCAATTAGTTGCCCCATATTTGCTGATGCTTGTTCTTGTTGTAAGCTCTTAATCGAGTTAAAAAAACCCAAGTCGAGTATGTTGCAATCGGGTGAATTTGCTGGCTGACTAACTAGTTTCATGTAGAAGCCATCCATCTCTGCCACTGACCTAAAATCTAGACCATGATTGGAAATATGTGGCTTTGCATTGTCTTGTTGAATATGGATGAACTTGCCCAGTAAATGTGTTGGCCACCTTGCTTTGATTGCTGGAATTACTTCTTGCATTATCTTGGCTCTTGTCACATCTCTTGTGATCTTTGGTATTAGCACCTTTTCCACTGTACCTGCTGGCCTATTTTTTGCTGTTATTGATTGCAACTTGATCTTGTACAAATTGAAATATACCTAGTTTCCCATCAAAAAGTAGTTCACCATCTTCCCCCCAAATTGGCCTACTTACTGCACACATGAACATCAATATTGGTATGTGGGACCTGTGTTTACATGTTCGGTATGGCTCCTATTCATTTGGGGCTAGTAGGTACCTAACAGTGGGTTTACTCAAATAGAACCATTTTTCATATATGTGAATGACATGGTCCATGGACTTGAATCTAAGAACTGGATCTAACTTTTCTAAAATAAACCACATACGAGATACCTTATTATGTTCAGTGAGGGCAGGTTTGATGCTATTTGTATGACTTCTTATGACCTTGGCTGCGACGGCACATTGAATGCTGCTCTTCCCTATGCCTAATGCTTTGGTTGTACCCCTTATGATTTTTCTTTGTATTGCAGGCAACATTCTCAAGGCATCAATATCGATGCTTTTATTGTTTTTTTAGGATGGCCCATCATCCGATGACGCATGTCCATTAGGACTCCGACTGCCATTTGAGCTCTAGTCAGTGCCCAGATTGTGCTGATAGTACGAATGCTGCAATCGAACATAGCAGCTGCTTCTGTCCTTTTTGAGTGCTGGATCTCTTCATCTTTTTGGTGCTCCAACAGAAACTCTGCCATGTTTGCCTCTCTTCATTAGTTAGATTCTTTGCTCGCATCGCCCCGTATAAAAGAAAAATCCAATGATGATGGGAAGATTCACAAATGAGAGCAACCAGCACCTACGGGGCTCGTGACGGCTCAATGACTTGTGATGTTCTACCTAAGGGTTCCCCAAAAATACCCAAACTTTTATGGGTTTGGGGTTTTGGAATGAAGCTGAATCTTTACACAGTTTTTTATCTTCATTTTTAGTTCATTGATGGTAGTAGGGATGAATGTATTAATAGGAAATGTGTTCTTAATTTTCTAAAATTTTGGTACTGTATGAACAGTACTCAACTGTACAGTTTTGGCGCCTTCGCAGCTCTTTAATTTGGCAGGAAGGCACCCAATTAAAGAAAGGGGGGAAGGATTTTACCCCCTAATTTTGATTAGCACAGGAAAATTTTTTTTGGGTTATGCACCAGCACATGGCTGGCTGACAAGGTGGGGCCCAGGGGAAATTCTGAGGAAAGATTTCTCTCTCTGCAGGTTCCCCTGGGACAGATGGAGTACTATATAATGTATCCTGAATTCATGAATACAAACACACAATTATTACCCTTATTTTCTATATGGTATCAGAGCTTAAAATCCAAAAACCTTAAATGGAAAATTTCCACTGCTCTAAATTTTTGAGCTCCCGCCGCTGACGGAACACCACACGCGCCACCACGCACCGTCGCTGCACCTGCCACTCGCCGTCATTGCTGCTGTTCCATGCCGCTGACAACGCCGATCGCTGCTGTCACTGTTTCACGCCTCTGTTTCACCGTTCCGCCTCGTTGGCCTGCCGGAGCTCTCCAACTTTCACGCATCACCGCTAATTCAACGCATCGGTGTGTCCTGTTGATCTGATTTGTCACCGGTTATTGTACCTGCTCCTGATCTATACCTAATTTTCCACCATGTATGGCTCTGAAGAACAGACTCGTCTTGATGCACCTAAGGTTCCGAAGCTTCAGGATATGAGTGGTTATGTTGTGATTGCAACTTTACTTCAGCAGTTGCAGTTGCAATCTGGCCCTCGGACTGCTTTACCTATTGGTCGTATGTCGACTGATCCTTACTTTATTGGTTCTGGCGATGGTCCAGGTTTACAACTTATACCGAACAAGCTGAAAGGTCAAGAAAATTACATTGAATGGTCTGATACGATTTGCCGCGCATTCCTGGCTAAGCACAAGACTGGGTTCATTGATGGATCAATTACCAAACCCTAGGATGGTCATCCTGATGCTGCTGATTGGCCTGGGATTAATGCTACGCTTGTCTACTAGATCTTGCAAACCCTGGATCCGGTGTTGAGATCTTCTACAAGCTCATTTTCCACAGTTAAGGATTAGTGGGATGACCTGAAGGCACGATTTATTCTTGTCGATGGTATGAAGGTTTTGCAAATGCAAGAGGCTATTTAGAGCTTTGTAGGAAAAATGGTCAGTCCATCGACATTTACTTTGCCAAATTGAAGAAGTTGTTTGCAGATTATCACTGCATACGGTCTCCCCTAGTTTGTGCATGTGAAGAAAGCAAGGCATTATGCCATTGCAATATTTCTGCGAGAGTCTTCCAAGAAAGAGAGAATGATTTGATCTGTTAATTCATCTCTGGCCTCGACGAAGGTTTTCACACCTTGCGATCACATATCATGAGCATTGATCCAATGCTATCCCTCTCCCGCCACCATTCACCGACGTAGCCACGTTGCCGCTCAGTCTAGCGGCGATGGCTTCCTCTGGCCGTGTCCCTGCCTAATCCGACTTTGGCTTTGCTCTGTCTGATGACCAATGGAGCACGACCATGCCGTTATTTAATCAGTTTAATTCTCTTACTGACAATGAGTCTAGTAAGCCTACTTTACCATCGATACTTGATTCGGGAGCCTTATATCACATGACTGGTGACAAAGGTTCCCTTACCGATCTTAGTACTACTATTGATACTATGAATGTTATTCTACCTGATGGCTCAGGTTCATCCACCACTCAATATGGTTCTATTTCCTTTGGTGGTGTTACTATACCTCATGTTTTATATATACTTACCTTGTGGTGCAATTTGTTATCATGTTCTAGATTGTTATCTACCCAGAACTGTCTAGCTTTGTTTACTGAAAATTATTGCATTTTACAGACAATCAGTACGAAGAAAGTGATTGACGTGAGTGAACAGAAAGGGGGGGGTGTTTTGTCTTCGTCTGTTGGATACTCGTGTTTATCATCCTATTCTACAGTCTCTTCTTACAGTGGCTTCCGTATCTTCTTCTGACTTATGGCATCAGGGTTTTGGACATCCTTCCTCCACGGTGTTGTCTTCTATTTCTTCTATTGATTTTGGCACTAGTAAAAATTCTGTTCCTTGCTCTATATGTTATAGAGCAAAACAGACTAGACATAGTTTTCTATTGAGTTCTACAAATGCTACTGCATTTTTTCAATTAATTTATTGTGATGTTTGGGGACCTTATAGAACACCATCTTCTAGTGGTGCATTTTATTTTTTGACTATAGTTGATAATTATTCCCGAGCTGTTTGAGTTTATTTATTAGTCTCTAAATCTGAAGTAGCTTATAGAATTTTAGAATTTAGTGCTTAGTGAAGAACCAGTGGGGCCGAATAATTCAACGAGTTCGGGATAATAACGACACTAAATTTTTGCCTTTGTGATCTCACTTTACTACATTTGGGATCTTCTTTAAGACATCTATGGTTGACACACCGCACCAGAATGGTCGAGTTGAAAGGAAGCATCGCCATTTACTCAATGTGGCACGTGCTTTACGGTTCCAAGCCAGTCTTCCTATTGAATTTTGGAGAGAATGTTTTCTTATTGCTACTTACCTGATTAACCGAACACCAACACATCATCTCTACGGTCGCACTCCCTTTGAGTTGCTCTATGGACAAGCCTCAAATTACTCATCATTAAGAGTTTTTGGATGCTTGTGTTTTACTGCTCATGTTCCCAGATATCATGACAAGTTTGCACCAAGAAGTCGGCAGTGTCCGTTTCTTGGTTATCCAGCCAGAAAGAAAGGCTATTGCCTCTTTAACTTGGAATCACGTGTGATCTTTACCAGTCGGGATGCCAATTCTTTTGAAGACCAGTTCCCGTATTCTGCAAGTCCAACTTCTGCCTCTTCAGACGAACCTGACGGTGCCAACAACACCACCGATTTCCTCCTCCGTTCCGCCAAAGTCGCACGGAATTTTCATTCCGCCATCCACCGTTGGCCAGTCATCACCGGCCATCACTAATCACCGGTTACCGTCGGCTCACTGTCGTTGTGCCATCGGTCATACGCCACCGCCTGCCGTCGGTAAGTCATCACCGTCCACCGTCGATCAGTCACTGCCGGTTGCCGCCGGTCGGTCATCCTTCGCTGGCCGCCGCCGGTCCATCGTCGCCGGTCATCACTGGCCATTCTCCGCTAGCCCCCGCTGGTCATTCTTCGCTGGCATCTACTTTGTCGGCATCTACTTTACTGGCTTCTCTAGTTTCGGATAGTTCCGCTGCCGAGTTGCCATCTACCAGACAGAGTGTTCAGCCTCGCCGAGCGCCATCTTACTTGGTGGATTACAATTGTGATGATTATGCTTGTGCTGTTACTACTGAAGACCCCTCTTTCTGACTACGTTCCCTCACGCATCGTCACTTTCCTAGGTGTTCTCTATCCCCTTACTGATTATGTAAACTGTGATAATTTTTCTAGTATGCATTCTAGATTTTTGGGTGCTATAACATCTAGTACAGATCCCACTACTTATTCTGAGGCTTCCCAGCATGCTCATTGGTTTGACGCTATGACAGAGGAACTTACTGTGCTAGAGCACAATCAGACATGGACATTGGCTTCTTTGCCTTTAAATAAAAAGGCTCTTTGGTGCAATTGGGTCTATCGGACAAAGTTTTGGTCCGATGGTACTATTGAACGTCATAAGGCACACCTAGTGGTTCTTGGGAATCACCAGGTGGAAGGAGTTGATTATACTGAGACCTTTGCTCCGGTTGCAAAGATGAGTTATGTTCATTTATTCCTATCTGTTGCAGTTATTCGTGGTTGGGAACTGCATAAGATGGATGTCCATAATGCTTTCCTGCATGATGATTTGCATGAGGAGGTGTCCATGCGCCCCTTACCTGGCTATGCTGTGCCCTATGGACAAGTTTGTCGCCTTCAAAAATATCTTTATGGTCTTCGTCAGGCTCCTAGAAATTGGTTTGCTAAATTGGCTCAGGCTTTACGAGCATTTGGATTTGTTCAGAGCAAGGCTGATTACTCTCTGTTTATCTTTTCTTGTGGATCAGTTTCTTTACATGTTCTGGTTTATGTGGATGATTTGGTTATAGTTGGTAGCTCTTCTTCGCTCATCTCTGAGTTCAAGAAATACTTAAGTTCTAGTTCCATATGAAAGATCTTGGTCCACTTAAGTATTTTTGGGCATAGAGATTGCTAGAAGACCGGAGGAGATGTTTCTTTCGCAAATGAAATGTGCTTTGGACATTTTATTGGATACTGGTTTATCTACCTCTAAACTGACTGACTTTTTGATAGAGCAACAACATGATTTGGCACGTGTTGAAGGTCCAGCCTACCATGACCCAGAGCAGCATCGACGCCTGGTTGGGCGTCTGATATACCTGACTATTACTTGCCCTGAACTTAGCTATTCAGTCCATACTCTTGTGTAATTCATGAAGTTCCTGTGTGTTCCTCACTGGCAAGATGTTGTTCGTGTGTTGCACTACCTGAAGAGTTATCCCGGTCAAGGTTTATTTCTCTCTTCTCGCAGCACATTACAATTAACGGCTTACTGTGATTCGGATTAGGCTGCATGCCCGATTACTAGGCGTTCTCTTTCTGGTTATTTTGTAATGATTGGTGATTCTTCGGTTTCTTGGAAGACTAAGAAGCAACCTACCGTTTCTTGGTCTTCTGCTGAAGCGGAGTATAGTGTTATGGCGGTTACCTGCTGTGAGTTGTTATAACTCAAGTCTTTGCTGAAGGACTTAGGGGTTTTGCACTCCTCTCCTATGCAATTGTTTTATGACAGTCAATTTGCTCTTCATATTGCGGAAAATCCAGTGTTTCATGAACGCACAAAGCACATTGAAGTTGATTGTCATTTTTTTCGGGATCTTGTTCAATCTGGCACTATTGCTACTCAACATATCCGTACGATGGACCAACCTGTAGATTTGTTCACCAAGGTTCTCAGACGTAACCAGTTTCATTCTTTACTTGGCAAGTTGGGCATTTCTGATCCCCATGTTCCAAATTGAGGAGGAGTGTTAAGGAATTAGAATATTCTTACCATATTACTTGTAGATGTAATTGTATTCTATTACCTTTTCCTATATAATGTATCTTGAATTCATGAATACAAACACACAATTATTACCCTTATTTTCTACAAGTTCCAAACTAGCTCTAACTTATTGATGTATGTCAAATCTAATCCTGCCCGCCATTGACTTTAAATGTCAATGGGAAGTTTGGCCGGAATATAATAAAAAAATAAAAAATAAAAACTAGAAAGATGAAAGATGAAATGCCCTCAGTGATATAAAACCATGTTTTCCACCTTTTTTTTCTTATTTCTTCTCTCCTTTTCTTCCCGCTTAACCTTTCAGAAGATCTCAAGGCAACCTAGTCATCCTCTTTGTCTGCCTCTGCCCCCACAAACTTGCCGCCGCCCTCTTGCCCCCTCCATCATCATGCCTAGGGATCCCTTCTCATCCTCTCCACCATGCCCTCCTAGAAATCCATCATAATTAGCATCTACTATATCTCAGAAATCACGCCCGACCTTTTGGCACTCCACCGCCTCTCGCTCTACGCTTCTGGCATCATGTTTTTCATCACCACTGGCATCATGATGGTTGAACCCCTCACTCACCGCCTTCCGGTGACCTTCATTGCTGGGATCATTCACCTCAATGTGCATTCATTTTCTGATACTTCCACTGAGGCATTTATTGTTCATATTCTCTGGGTTTTGAACCAGGCCCTAAACGTGCAGGCCTTCTCCGATCGGCCCGATTCTATGGTCTCAAGTTTTTCTAAAGCTGAAAGGACTCTCAAGTGCCTCTTTCTCATAAAAATTCATTTTTGGCCCAGGTTTCAGGCTTCTATATATTTTCAACTTTTCATAAGTTGAAGCTGCAAACAACTAAAGATGTTAATAGTCAGAAATATTTTTACTTTTCAAATGTTTTGAAGTTGTTTCATTCAGAGTAATGTAAAGAAAGTACTTTGCATTGGTTAGTTTAGCATATCAAAAAGATACATTGTGGTTAATCAGGTAACCTGGATCTGTGATGGCGTCGGAGTGAGCTTCCTAGATGGCGATGAAATGAACGATGACAAAATGAACAGCGAATTGGGGAGGCAAGGAAGGAAGAAGAAGAGAATGATGGGGAAAAGTGCGGGAGGGGTAATGAGCGGGGGGTTGAAGATGAGGAAAGAAACAACCATTTTTTGTTTTTGAAAAAAAGGAATAAACGTTACATGATAAATAGGAGTAAAATGGGGGGGGGGGGAAACCAGCTTAATGGGTGAGGGTATTTTAGACCTTATAGGTTCGGCCAATGCCTAATTTCTCCAGTCAACGTCAAAATTAGAACAAAAGGTTATAACTGCACAATTCGTCATAAAGTAAGGTTTAGTTTGACAGTTTCTCATTTTGTATGGTAATACTGACACTTTCAACCAAAAGTTATGGTTATACGTGTATTTTACCTTTTCTTAAAAAAATATTTATCTCATTCACACTCATTCGGCCAATCTCCACTTACCTACATTATTTTATTTTATTAAGCTTTGACTACTCTCCTACTCTTTTTCAACTCACTAACATTATTTCAATATATCTTTATTTACCTGAAAAAATCATCCAAAATCAACTTAAAATTTTTGAATGAGACGAATATAGTATAACGTAGGGCAAACGATTTCAGTAACCCCTAGACTATTGCCATCGTTCACCTTTGGCGCTCTATATTTTTTGAACAATCTTGACATTTGAACTAACAAAAGTGTTAAGGCGTGCCACTTCCATCTTGTCATACCGTTAAATTAATATTTCGTTGACATTTTGAGGAGCAAATGTGTTTTTTCCTATTCAACTCCAGAATTATTTACAAATAGGAGAATGTATTCTCGAGCCGTGTGAGATCTGAGTTGAGATTTATCATGCGCTGTGCGCATGGCTCGAGAAAACATTATTCTGAATTGCAAAGAATTCTGAGGTTGAATAGGAAAATACATTTCACTCCTCAAAATGTCAAAATGTTTTTAATATAACAGTTTGACTAAACCGAAGTGACACGACTTAACAATTCTATTAGTTAGGGGCCAAGTGTGTTAAAAAATAAAATAGAGGACTAAGTCTGAATGATGACAATCGTTTAGGGGCCAAAGAAGTCATTTGCCTTATAATGTACTACTATTAGTGTTATAGTTCATTCCCATTTACTCATTTCTATTGATTTCTTTTTTCTTCTTTTATTTTCTGCCACGCATTTCCTTTTATTAAACATATATTGTCAGACCACTTAACAGTTAGATCGATTATAATAGATTTAGTTTCTATAACTTTCAAAGGAAAACTATAATTACTTATATTTATAGATATATTGTGAATGATTTTTAAAATTATGAGAATCTCGTTGTAATAAATGGAAACAAACATCCAATCATCCCATCAAATATTTCAACCATAGAATATTTTCACGATTAAGCAGGATAAAACAAGAAGGTATCTAAACTTACATACTTGTAGAGTAATGATAAAGAGAGTGAAAATTTATAGTGAAACCACATAGTGACTAATGTGACAATAATAAAAAGACAAATGTATTCCTAATTAGTTGTAATTTTTAAGAAAAGTGATTAGTGATTTTGGGTTTGTTTGGCATAGGTGTTTTTACTGGCACTTTGATTGGGTTTTGGTTGTTGGCATTTTTACTCAGTCAAACCGCCAATGAATATGAAAAAAATGTTTGGTTGCTTGGTTTTTTCACATAGCATTTCTGCCAAATACAAAACGCTAATATTAGTAGCATTTTTTCTTAGCGTTTGGTTTTTACCTTTGAGAAATACTTTTTTAACCTTTAACCTTTTTACCTTTCTCACTACACTAGTGGTACACCATTAACATACAACCTCGTTTTATGTGTTTTGGGATTTAAATTTAATTTTTTCATCGATATTTTTTGGGATTAAAAATTTTTCACTGTTAAATTTTAATGTAAATCAATTTTATTTTTCCTCTCTTATATCAAAAAATTTAAATTATTAAATTTTAACTGATTAGATTGATTTGATTTACTAATACTAATATACATTTTTTATACGAACTAATACTAATATACATTTACAATTTATATTACAAATAATTAGATATAAAATTATAATTTTCAAATATTTTTAATTTTGTATGAATATTTGAATCGACAAACCATCAACCTCACATAAAATTATTCATAAGAAAAACAAATAAATTTGTTGAATGTTATTCAAATATAAATGTTAGGTGAAAAAAACTTATATTATACATTCACTTTATCATATAGACTTGAATATCATACAAAATTAGAATTATCCAATTATATTCGATGGGGATACTCTAATATAATTCACGTATCTACTATTCACATGTGTTGTTCATTTATATCCTAATATATTTTATATCTAATGAAAATAAGTCAACTAATGTAGTTTATATTTATTCTTTTATATTAATGCTAACAGCCAATCGTTACATTTGCCAAACACTTTTGTAAACAGCTAATGGTCAAACAACTAACACAATCAGCTAACAAAAATAGCAGGTCAAACCAGCTACATGAAACAGCCAACCGTCAACTGCTAACAGCCGATTGCCAAACAGGGCCTTAGTCTTTGAGTCCGTCTCTTGAAAGACGGTATTTCCATAAGACATGGAAAAACTAAGCTTTAAACTACAAATTAGAAGAAATGAAGATAAAATTTTTGGGTTGAATTAATCTGGTCATAAACTTGATAAACAACTAAAACCTTTACCTTTTTATTATTCTAATTAAACCCCATTTTTCATAAGCCTGTGGAAAGACAGTATTTCCCAAGACGTTTCCTTAGTCTTTTACTAGCATCCACATTATTTACTATGAGTTACACTATGAATTTTCACACTCCCTATCATCACTCTAAATATATATATATATATATATATATATAGCGAACGACTTCAGGGGCCCCTGAACTCCCTCCATCTTACCCTTTTAGTCCCTTGTCTTTTTTTAAATACTTTTGGCCCCTAAGCTAACAAAAGTGTTGAATCGTGGCCATTCCGTCTGGTCAAAATGTTAATTATGAAGTTTTCTCCATTAATTGAGGGGAAAATGACTTTTCATATTTTTTATTTACCATCCAGCCCCCTATATATTGTTTTTAATTGCAACTAAGCTCCTATCTATACTAATTACAACCTGCCCCTCACCCATCTTTTAATAATTAAAACCCAATCACTATTATTTTCTTAATTACAATCCACCCCCATGGCTTCTTCTCCGACCATCCACCTCCGCCTTCCGCCGCTCCCACGCCACCGCCTTTCCCTCAGATCTGCCACCGTGAGCCCACCACTGTTCAAGTTTTTCTATCGCTGGAGGGATCATAGGTATCTCCAAAACCCTCTTCTCACTCTAACCACACTCTCAGCTCATAAAAAATCCACACACAAGAACTCATCCTAATCATCATCAACCAATAATCTCCACTGCAACGCTAAGAATTCCAAATTTTGCAGAAAATGGGAAGTTCAAAAATCAAAAGAAGAGGGAGAATTGATGGCTATTTTTGCTTCACCTGGAACACAAGTGTTGCCATCGGATTGTCTACGCCACCGCTGAACTGGTGGTAGAGGGGAGAGAACGCAGGCGACTATGGTTCCCTGTGGGCTAGGGGGATTGGCTCTTTTATGAAGCAGCGGGAGTGGTCGGTGATCGTGGTCGGGCCGTGGTGGAAGACGTTCATTAGGAAATTTAATCGAAACGGTGGGCGGAGGAGCAATATGGTAACGGCGAGAGGAAGAGCAGTATGGAAAACATTCCCCGATTGAGGATTTAAAGCGGCGTCGCTAGGGCTTGAGGACCTAAATTGATATGAATCTCCTTGCAAAGACTCACAATTTGTGGAATTAATATCTTTGATCTAGTGAAGGGATCTGCAAACCCTCACTATCTTGCATGATATTTAGGTGTCTAGCCCTCGGGGTACGCCTAACTTCGACTTACTCTCCAACTAGCCCCTAGGATCATATTACAAGGTTTATTGATACTTAACTAGCCCCCGGGGTTAAGCAACAATTGAATAGCTCGCAAGCAAAGAGTATGAACTCAAAAGGTTGTATATTTGATTGATAAAAGTGGTGTGAAATTCGTCCAAAGGCCTCCCCTATTTATAGGGTAGATTTTGGCCATAAACCCTAATCAAAACTGAAAACTGAATTGACTAATGGCAGCTTTAAGAGACTAAAACCATATCTAACTAAAATACCTAAAATAAATGGTTATCTATGGTAATCCGGTCAAATTCTTCAAGAATATTACCTTATCTAATCTTACCTGATCTAATTCTAATCAGAATAAAACTGAATATACTAAACTCTAACGGACTGTATTTTCAAAATTCATCTCTTCAAAGGCCACATGGCTGAGCTATCAGTCCAATAAATGATAGCGGGCAGTCGTCGCACCCCTATTCAAAGATAATTTATAAGCCCTTTTTGCTTACTTTCTACAACTAGGTAGATAGCGGCAAGTCGGGGTCGTCCACGAAGAAGAGAGATCTTCCTAAGCGTTTAGGCACAAAAGGTTGATATTAGGCTAGGAGTAGACATATATACATACATATAAAAGCATGTAAATGGGGGGGGGTTGGTTGGTTGGTTTCCCTAAGTTACGAAAGTAAAAAGACAAGATAACTAGCAAAGTCAAGTGACTATGCTAATCATCAAACAAAACTAAGAAAAAGGGGTTTTAAAACTACAAAGATAAAAAGCCTTGGGGGCAAGGGATATCCACTTCCAAATCTAATGTAGGTCATTGAACCATTCACTCATTCTATCATATAGCATTACATGACTCAACATCAATATGCCCATCTAGCAAGAATCACAACACATTATGCACAAGAAGTTCTAAGTTCATGCTCGTAGATGTTCATGCAAAGGAGCTACGGAATTCGTCACGTTCCTAACACCTAACCAATTCAATCATACAAGCACTCCCTATGCTCAAACAACTCATGGCACAAATGAAGTGAAACACACCATCAAGAATACATAAATGCTAAATAACAAATACTTCAAGGATGAATTAAAATCATCTATTCAATACTTCAACTACTTGTTGTGAAGATAAATCTTCCATCCTTCTTAGTTCGTAGTTTGCAAGAGTGAATTCGACATCTCTTGTCAAACCTCACCAATGACTCCCCTATTGCTAGGAGTATCCCATTGATGGCATTTAATCACGAAGAGCCAACAAGCTTGGCAATACTTATGACCACTACACCGTGACTAAGCATTTAACCAATTCATGCAATTACACGAGATTGGATGAACGTGCAACGCATATTCATCCAAGAGCATATAATTCTCTCGTTTGCTACACAAATGAACATGACGAAGAGTTCAACATCAATCACATTCATCTAGCACATTATCAATCCATCAACACAATCAAAAGCTCTAAATCATACTCATACATTCCTAACAAGAAAAGGGGGGAAATCAACCCAAATCCCCCAAACCCTAGCTAGCAATTCATACAAGTATTTCATATGCTCAAGCTTTCAACAACATCAATGAAATCAACAATTAACATTCAAAGCATAATAAATGCACAATAGCAAAAACACCAAATAGATAGATAAAATGATTCTTTCTACATAGAAGTGGAAGCTTCAATCCTTTGCTCCCAAGATAAAAACTACCCTAGATAAACAAAACCCATAACATTATACAATAATCTACAAAGAAAGAAGAAGAAATGGAAGAAAATGGTGAAAAGTAGGGTTTTGGAGCCCCAAAAGCGGGCTTCGAAGCTTTGGAGAAGAAGGGGTGAAGAGGTATTTATAGGGGAAGAAAAAAAACTTTCGTTGTGGTTTGTTGTTTTCTAAGATTATCTTAGAGTATCGTTCGAATCAGTTCTTTACTAGACCGGATGCATATTTGGAAGCGAGTTTTGATCTGATTTTACTGTACATGTGGGCGAATCTGTGTGCGAAACACACACTATTACTGTGCTTCCTCTTCTTCACCTCAATTCTTTACCACCAACGGCTATATACATCCTCTGGTCGGAAGTTGTTACCACCAACGGCTATATCCATCCAGGGGGCAGACCATGGCGTCTCCGGCGCCTCCTCCGCCACTGGATCCTACCCACCCTACTCCACCATCCCACAAAAGCTTCCTTCAAGCGCTTAACACCAAACAATCGCCACTCCTCTCGTCACTCCCCGATACCCCAAACTTACACCCTATCACGGAATTCAAAGGAAAAATCGCTTACATTCTCCCACCTGAAGAAGGAGAATTACTAGCATCGCATTACCAAAATGCCCTTGTTGGGAAATTCATTCGTGGGAAACCCCCAATGGATACCTTGCTGCAGGCCTTCAAATCTACAGGTTTTAAATCCAAATTTCAGCTTGGCTCAATAGATTACCGACATGTTCTTATCCGATTTCAAGAAAGCGAGGACTATCAAAGATGTTGGATGAAAGGGCAATGGACAATTCAAGGATACACGATGAAAGTTCAGAAGTGGTCGCCGGAATTCTCACCATCGGTGGAATCCTCCATTGTGCCGGTCTGGGTAACATTGCATAACCTGCCTCTTCATTTTTATAACAATTCTGCAATAATAGGTATTAGCTCACAGATAGGTAGATTCCTTAAGATGGATGCTGCCACCAAAGCTCTTACCAGACCATCAGCTATAAAAGTTTTTTTGGAGATTGATTTGTTAACACAGCTTCCTAACACAATTGTGGTAGGAATAGGTAACAAGGTGGCTGAATACCCTATTGAATATGAAGACCTGCCACTCTACTGCTCTCACTGTAAAATCTTGGGCCATAATAACATAAAATGTAATCATTTGCACCCTGAGTTGAGGAAAACATCTCTGAAAAAACCTGAAGTATCTGAGGTATATGTACACAAGGAGAACAAAAGTCTAGAACCTCAGCCAAGAGAAGTAACTAATAAGGAAGGTTCCTCTGCACTAACTGTTTCACAAAAGGAGAAGGATTTTCAAAATCAAAAATCACTTTTAGTGCAGCTTGAAAATACCAACAATCTATTTAAGATTAGTCATAAAAAGAGAAATGCTCCCTTTTACTCACTAGATGACATATCCAAGCCAATAACCACTTCATTCTGGAGAAAAAAGAGTCAGTTACCTGATATTCCTCAATCCCAAGGAAATGTTTTAAATGAAAATGTGGTAACTATCTCAAATGCTTTTAAATCATTAGATGACTTACAGGAAGATTTGGAAGAAGATGTAGTAGAGATATTTCATGAAACTGTGGAATCACAGGATGTAACTCCAACAATCATTCCTGACAAAAATGTAACCTCTGCACCTAACTCTCCTGTCTTTAAGATACTCCCAACAGGAGACACAGAGCAAATCATCACAGATTCCAACACAGATGTTAATACAGATGCCAACACAGAGGTTAACACAGGGGATCTTAAACAACCTGGATCAGAGAAAGAGGATGCCATGCAGATTAAGGTTAGCATTCCTGAACAGATGTCCACCCTTGTTAATATAGAAAAAAGTAATGGTAAGTCAGGTGACAAAGGTAAGACTTCAGCAAAGTCAGGGAGAAATCTAAGATCCTCACAGAAAGCCACCCCTAAAGTTTTTAAATGATAAAACACACCATAATAGGAAATATTTTGTTTGGAATGTTAGGGGTATTGGAACATCTGTAGAAAGATTAAAGATTCTTAAGCTTAATCACAAGATTGATATTCTGTGTTTGATAGAGCCATGGCAGGATAAACAAATGCTCACAGTATTAAAGCGTGAACTTGGATATTATAATGCTTTAGCTGCACAAACGGCCAAAATTTGGATTCTATGGGAACCAACTTTTAACATTACAAATCTAAGTGAGACAGATCAATTTGTTCAGGTTAACATAACTGATTCAGGTTCCTCTTTTAACTGGCACTGCTTCTTTATATATGCAAGTGTGCATAGACAATTAAGGGAGGACTTATGGAATGATCTAAAAGTGACAAGAAATACCCCCTCCATATATATAGGTGATTTTAATACTGTGCTATCTGTTTCTGAATATAAGGGCAGAAAGTCCACACCTAAAAAGAGCATGAAACAATTTAAAGAATTCATTAACTCAAATGACTTGCATGATATTCCTACCGTGGGGAATTCCTACACTTGGAGTAACAATAGATTTAAGGAAAAATGCAAAGATTTAATGTTTCAAAGGTTGGACAGAGGTTTAGCCTCCCTAGATTGGTTGGAGCTTTTCCCTAATAGCTCTATTCAAGTTTTAAATAGGCTGACTTCGGACCATGCCCCTTTATTACTATCTGTTCAATCATCTGAAGAACAAGCCCCTAGACCATTTAGATACCAAGACATGTGGTCAAACAGACAGGAATTTCAGGATCTGGTAGCTACAAACTGGAAACTAGACTCCCCTTTTCTAGGAATGTATAGGCTGGTTTTTAAATTGAAGAGGCTAAAGATGGAAATTAAACAATGGAATAAAAATCATTTTGGTAATGTCTCACAGAATTTGGCATACTATGAGAATGTGGTTAAAGAACTGGAAATCACCTTTCAGCAAAACAATGATGACTTAATCCTAAGTGAGTTAAATAATTCAAAACAGTTGCTTATGAGGGCTCAAAAAGAAAAGTTCATTTTCCTTAAGCAACAAGCTAGGATTAATTGGTTTAAGTTTGGAGATGCTAACACAAGCTACTTCCACCACTCTGTTAGAGAAAGGAGATCCAAGACAAGAATCAGTAAGATTAAGGATGGAAAAGGAAATTGGATCTCTGATCCAGCTCTAATCAAAGAGGAAGCAGCAAGATTTTACAAAGAACTTTTTCATGAGGAAGTTTCACAAAAAAAGGGGACTTTTCTTAATCATTTCCTTTCAGAAATACCTAGGGTAATTTCTGATCAGCAAAATGATCATCTTCTATCCCCATTCCAACTTCAAGAACTTAAGGATGCAGTTTTTGACCTAAATAGATGTAGCTCACCTGGTCCTGATGGATATTCAGGAGCATTTTACACCACTTTTTGGGAAGTCATTAATGAAGATCTTCTTGATGCTGCTAATGACTTCCTTAAAAGTGGAAATATACCTAAGGCTATATCTAGTACTTGGTTAACATTAATACCCAAAAAGCCTATCCCTGTAACCTTCTCTGATTTCAGGCCCATAAGTTTATCTAACTTTGTGAACAAGGTTTTTTCTAAGATGATCATGGAAAGGATCAAACCACTAATGGCTTCTCTCATGTCCACTGAACAAAGTGCATTCATAAAAGGGAGGGATATATCTGATAACATAATTATGATGCAGGAAATGACTAGAAGATTAGGTAGGAAATCAAAAGCCCCAAACCTCATAGTTAAACTAGACATGCAGAAGGATTTTGATAGAGTATCATGGTCTTTTCTTAATTCAATCCTCTTGCAATTCGGATTCCATGGTGTATTTGTGCACAGAATAATGCAGAACATAGCTTCAGCTCATTTCTCAGTCTTAATAAATGGTGTAACTTCAGGATTCTTTGCATCAAACAGAGGAATTAAACAAGGGAATCCATTGTCTCCTTTTCTTTGTAACATTTTTTCTGAGGCCTTTTCAAGAGGGTTAAAAAAATTATTTCAGATAGGCTATCTACAGAATTTCAGTTTGCCCAGGAATTGTCCACTAATAACCCATCTTATGTATGTGGATGATACTGCTGTTTTTCTGAATGGTAATCACATAAACCTGAAAAGATTTAAAAAATTCCTGCAGGCATATGAGCATACCTCGGGTCAGAAAGTAAACTTTGCTAAATCTAATTTTTTTGCTGATCCTAAAACATCTGTGGATAGATTGCAATCAGTTTCTAGGACCTTAGGTATGACAAGAGGCACCTTTCCTTTCAAATATCTAGGGACTCCTATTTTTGCTGGAAGGAATAAACAAGTACACTATTTCCCTGTGCTTGAGAGAATGGAAAATACTTTAAACAACTAGAAAAACAAGTGGTTAAGCTCAGCAGGAAAAATCATTCTCATTAATCATTGTTTCCTCTCCATTCCAATACATCTGTTTGCAGTACTTAGTCCACCTAAAATAGTCTTAAGAAAAATGGAAAAGCTAGCTTCAGGACTTTTTTGGGGGCATAATGAGATCACAGGAAATAAAAAAAAATGGCGCTCATGGCAAAAAATGAGTTTCCCCGTTCAAGAGAATGGTATAGGATTTAGAGATATTCAGGCAACAGTGGATGCCTTCTCTTGCAAACTCTGGTGAAAACTGCAACTCAATAAGTCTCAATGGACTCAACATCTGTGGTCTCTCCCAGAATCCTACAAGAATTCTCACACATGGCAAAGGATTTGTAAGGTAACAGAATTTGCAAATAGTTTAACAAGAGTTATTTATGGAATTGCTTCTTGTTCCTTTTGGAATGCCAACTGGAAAGGTAGTGGAGCTCTGTTTTATGAATGGCCTGAAGGGATGGAAATTCCATTTCCTGATATAACTTTGAGCTCCTTTGTTGCTAACAAAAATCACTACCTTCCAATATTGGAGCCTCAATTGGCTACCACTACTAACCTAATTTTGCAGGAGGTGGTAATCACAAACACACATGCTGATAGACTGATCTGGACCCCTACACTGGATGGCAATTTCTCCACTAGCTCAGCTTACAAGAATCTCAGACAAAAAGGTACACAAATTAGACACCTTCATAAAATTTGGTCCCCTTTTATTCCTTCCAAAATGTCAATTCTTCTTTGGAGAGCGCTTAATGGAATTCTACCATTTGATAACATATTATGCAAATATGGTTATTCCCTAGCCTCCAAATGCCCTTTGTGTAGGAATCATTCGGATACTTTAGATCACTTTTTTAACTCATGCCCCTCTTCACTTGAAATCTAGAACAGAATTAACACACTCATTCATCTTCACCATCCAGCCTTAGGAAGCTTTAGAAACAGGGTAGAATTTTATTTATCCATAAGAGCAGATTCCAAGATATCCTCTAGTATGAACACTGCAGTCCTCTTAGTCACATCATGGTCCCTCTAGATCCATAGGAATAAGAGTATATTTGAGAACCAGGCCTTTTCGGTAGATTCATGCTTCCATAATATTAAGGACCTGATCAAGCTAATTTTTACTGCAAACCCATTGAGAGGCAATAAAGAAAAACACAAAGACTTAATCCAAGCAGGCCTCTTGTCTGATATACTACAAAAATAGAAAAGATTAATTTTAGCTGTTGGATGGGAAAAGCCGGTTTCTGGTGCTAAACTTAACACTGATGCCACATGGAAAACTGGAGGTTTGTCTTCCTCTGCAGTGATAGTGAGGGATAGGAATGGTGAGGTGATTAAACTTAGAGTTCATATTTTTCACTCAGAATCCCCACTACATGCAGAACTGGTAGGTATTCAAAAGGCATATCAGTTATGTACTGAACTTAATTTACAAGGCTGTGTGATTGAATCTGATTGCCTTTCAGCTGTAAAAGGAATTCAGGCTCCTATGGTTAGTCCGTGGACAGTTTTTTCAATCTGTAGTTCTTTGCATGAGTTGCATAAAGTTAATCCAATCACATTCATCCCAAGGGAGACTAATACAGCAGCCGATTTTTTGGCAAAATATGCTAATGGAAATAATTTGAATGGTGATATAAACATGGATATGGCTCCACCATTTTTCAAAGGTCTCATTGTGTTGGATAAAATTGGAATGAAAGGAATTCGTGTAGTTTCCTGATCTTATGGATGCTACCATCTGTTGCTATTTCTGGTTTTTTATCATTTGCTATGGATACTACTGGTCTTCTTTATATTTCATGCAGGTAAGGTGCATCTCACCAACATAGGATAACTGATTCTAGAACAGACTGAGGAATCCCTTCAGGCTTGCTTTCTGGGATCTGTGTCCTACGGCTACACACGGCCTCTTTGGCTCGAAGCTAACACTTGGTAGATACTCCACAGATGGGAGATAACCACAGATGGGAGATAACCAACATCTCTACGGACACATCGTTGACAAATAGGAGTCTCGTATTTACGTTTCTTCGACCTGTTCGCGATGCGTTCGGTTAGATGCTATTGGTTAAGATACATTAGAAACTCTGGATGGTTGATCACTAGCTTTTGGAAGCAATTTGATTTGCTATGGGGGCTATACTTAGCCCCGGATTCATGTTACAGGACGACCTTTTGTAAAATTTTGTTGCACTTTACGAATTACAGGCTGATTTATTGGTCTGATTTATTGGTCTGGGGAGCCAATATATACCCCCATCTAAGGATGGTTTTAAATTTAAAAAAAAATATAGGGGAAGAAAAAGGGGAGAAAAATGATGCTGCAGGGCTGAATTCACGCTGTCATCGCGAGTCGCGACCAGTTCCATCGCGAGTCGCGACCAGATCAGTAAACTCCAGCCCTGTTTTGTTTTGTTTTGCTTCCTCCGGGTGAACCGTTGATCAATTTCGGGAGTTATTGTAGTCTATTTTATAGTGCTCGAGAAGAGGAATCCAATGGTACCAATCTTAAAGGCTGATTCTTTTTGGAAAATTATGAAAACCCTGGACCATCCTTCTCCCGTTGCTCTGCTCTCCTTTCTTCACCTCTTCACTTCTTCAAATCTTCAAAAATCCCAAGTGTAAGTCTTCAAATCTTCAAAGATATCTTTCAAAGTCTTCAAATCTTCAAAGTTTTCAAACAAATCACCATGTCACACAAAATCATCTAAAAAGTGATAAAAACGTGAAAGTCGCTTTTATCCCTCCTTAAATGATTTCAAGGCAGAATGCCACATGTAGAGCACAAAATTATACAAAATCCAATCCTAAAAACCCTAATATAACCGCATAAAATGGCCTCATCAATAAACCCAAAATGAAATAAGCTTATAATATTTTACAGTGATCATACTACCTCATTAAAAAACCTAGTGGAAAAAAAGTATATTGTTCTTCATGATATCTTCAGTTCTTCGACAGTCTTGAACATAGTTTGAGTTTGAGCTAGCGAGCAGGCTTGCATATCTCCAAGATGTCGATGATGACTCCTTCTTCAATTCTTCATCATAAAGGTGATAAATTAAAGCATTTAAAGCAGCATCCCTAAGCTTATTCCTTGACCTAGCCATAGGTCCCGCCATGTCACTTAGAGGATCCTGAACATATCCTTTAAATGTTTTATCAAGTTGTGAAACGTCTTCATTTATGGTGGTAGTCGTCTTGGCATTTCCATCATTCCCTCCGTGGTCGAAAGGTTTCGCCCTCGAAAGTGAATCTTCTTCAAAGGTAAATGGAAATAAATCAGCAACGTTGAAGGTCGCACTAACACCATAATGATCTAGTAACTCAATCTTGTAAGCATTGTCGTTCACACGATCCAACACTTTAAAAGGACCATCTCCACATAGACTCAACTTAGATTTCCGAGCATTTGGAAACCTCTCTCTTTCCGCAGATGAACCCAAACATAATCTCTCATGTTGAACCTCATTAACTTGCGGCTTTGATTAGCTTTATCGCAATTATGTGCATTTGTCCGTTCAATTTTCATGCGCACATTCTCATGGATTTTCTTCACAAAATCAGTTTTATTTTCTCCATCAAGGTTTTTAACCTGTTTAAAATTCAAAGGAAGTAGATCAAGAGGTGTGATAGGTAGAAAACCATAAACAATTTCAAATGAAGTAGTAGAATGAATAGTGCGATTGTAAGCAAACTATGCAATCAGAATGCATTTTCCTAATTCTTTAAGTTCGTCTGAACTAGTGCATGTAGGAGAGCCTCTAGGGTTCGATTTGATTGGTCACTTCTGATGTGTCCATTTTAGGCGCATTATTTAGTAGTATTTAGGATCACTTTTGTGCTCTTTTATTATCGAGAGCTGGTGTTTTACCTTGAAATTCACTTAGGAGAGGTAAAAGCAACTTTGTACTCTTTTACCTCTTTTAAGTGGATTTTGTGTGACAAGGGAAGAACACGGAACCAACGAAGACCGGAAGACATTGAAGACTATACTTTCGAAGACTTTTGGATACTCACTTCGAAGACATGAAGACCGGAGGCCGTTGAAGACCATTTTGGAGCTGTTGAAGACTTGAAGAGTGAGAGGGATGGCTATGAAGAAGACAAAGAAACAATGCAAAACTGTGGCTGCCGTCGCGACCCCGTCGCGACACCGTCGCGACACCATCGCGAGCCGGGGCACCGTCGCGAGTCGCGACGAACACCGTCGCGAGTCGCGACCATCGGGTGGCCAGAAATCAACTTTATTTTCTTTGCACTATAAATACCATCTCTTTTCCCTCTTCTTCTCCAAGCTTTCCAGCGCGCCTTTCTCTGGTTTTGGGCGCCATTTTTAGGTTTTCTTCTTCTTTTCTTTTCTTCTTCTTTTCTTAGTTTGATTATGTCTTTTATTGTTATTCTAGAGTAGTTCTTGTTCTTGGGAGCAAAGGATTGAAGCTTCCACTATCTATGTAGCAAGAACTCATTTATATCTATCTATTTGGTATTTTTGCTATTGTGCAATTATTGTGCTTTGAATGTTAATTGTTGATTGCATTGATGTTGTTGAGAGCTTGATGATATGAAATGCTTGGATTAATTGCTAGCTAGGGTTTGGGGGATTTGGGTTAATTTCCCCCCTGTTCTTGTTAGCAATGTGAGAGTATGAATTAGAGCTTTCGATTGTGTTAGTGTGTTGATAATGTGCTAGGCGAATGTGATTGATGTCGAACTCTTCGTCATGTTCGTTTGTGTAGCAAACGAGAGAGTCATATGCTCGCGGATGAATGTGCGTTGCACGTTCATCCAATCTCGTGTAGTTGCATGAATTGGTTCAATGCCTAGTCACGGTGTAGTGGTCATAGGCATTGCCAAGCTTGTTGGTCCTTCGTGCCAAACGCCACCAATGTCGCCTTGAGTCGTGGTCGCGACTCGGGAGCCATTGGTGAGGTTTGACGAGAGATGTCGAACTCACTCTCGCGAACTACGAACTAAGAAGGATAGGAGTTCAGTCTCCACGACAAGTAGTTGAAGTATTGGATAGGTGATTTAAACTCATTCTTGAAGTATTTGTTATTTGGCGTTTGTGTACTCTTGACGGTGTGTTTCGCTGCATGTGTGCCATGAGTGGTTTGAGCATAGGTAGTGCTTGTGTGGTTGAATTGCTTAGGTGTAGGAACGTGACGACTTCCGTAGCGCCTTTGCATGAAGATCTACGAGCATGAACTTAGAATTCCTTGTGGTGTGTGTGTTGTGGTATTTGCTAGATGGGGTGTGTGATTGTTGGGTCATGAATGCTATATGATGGAATGTGTGAATGATTCGATGAACTACATTAGATGTGGAAGTGGATATCCGTTGCCCCCAAGGCATTTTATCTTTGTAGTTTAAAACCCTTTTTTCTTTAGTTTCGTTTGATGATTAGCATAGTCACTTGACGTTGCTAATTATCCTGTCTTTTTACTTCTGTAACTTAGGAACCAACCAACCAACCAACCCCCCTTTTACTCGCTTTTAAGTGTGTGTATATATATTTATTTACTCCTAGCCTAGTATATCAACCATTTGTGTGCTTAGACGCTTAGGAAGATCCCTCTTCTCATTGGACGACCCCGATTTGCCACTATCTACCTAGTTGTAGAAAGTAAGCACTGAGGGCTTAAAAATTATC
The DNA here is from genome assembly GCA_037428765.1 of Rubia yunnanensis. Lineage (NCBI taxonomy): Eukaryota > Viridiplantae > Streptophyta > Magnoliopsida > Gentianales > Rubiaceae > Rubia > Rubia yunnanensis. The sequence goes on from CM075067.1 coordinate 75,249,743, forward strand.
TTTTGGCGCGCGGGCGCGACGACCGCCCGCGCCTGTCAAAATGGCGCCGTTGCCGGGGAAAGAGGCGTTTATTCTTAAAGTATTTAGGTGTATTTGGTTGTGTATTAGCTAGTTGTTTTTATTTTCCACTACTTGGTGGTTGTTTTTGTTCGGAGTAGGTATTGCTCGAGTTCTTGGTAATTTATTTTATCGAGAATCCTTGCACTATGATTCCGAACTTTTGAAAAATAAAAAAAAAAAATTAATTAAAAAAATATTTCTTAATGGAGCGTCTCACCTTGAGGGAACTCATGATGAGAAGAGAGGCTCAACAAGCAAGGTTTTGTAGGATGTGTCATTCCGACCACCCTACCGAATCTTGCCATTTGTTGAGGGAAGAGCACTATGACCGAGACAGAACCCTTGGTTTCCAAAACCTTGGGTACTATGAAGAGTGCTATCAAGAGGTAGGAGATATTGGTTTTCAGGGGCAAGATGCTCATGAATGCTATCCATACCACAACTCTTACAATCCGGAATGGAGTGGTAGTCCGGATTTGTGGTATGAGAATGAGCCAGAAAACCAATATTACGAGCAACCTAGTTGGCCATCACCACCCTATACCATACCCCAAAACCAAGCCCAACAAGGAAGTTCAAGTTTGACACGTGAGGATGTCTTAAATACCATAGCAAACTTGAACTCCTTCACTAGTGAGGAGCCGGATACCCAGCTTTCCTCTAGTGTTGAGGCCATTGAGGGGCATGTGAAGAACATATTAGAGGTATTGGCCCGAATGGAAGCTCGTGATTCCGAAAATACCCCATCCCAACTTGAACTCGATGATTCGGTGAGTGAAGTCACCAATAAAAATGATTTTGAGTTTGAAAGGGATGAGGAGTTGGTTGTAGAGGATAGAAAAATGGAGGAAGAGGTGATAGTGCTACATTATCCATTAGCATTGTCACCCCTTCTCCCACCTAGTGAACCAACTCTTACATTTTCAGAAGTTTCGAGGGAAACGAGAGAGGAGCCAAAAGATTATCCTAAGCTCCCTAACCACTTAATCCCCTTTGAACCATCTCCACCTCCACAAGACTTTCCTCTTGGAAGTTTTGTGCCCCCACCTCTCTTGTTTTGGATGCTCATGGTGAAGAGCTTCAAGCCTTCACCATACGGATAACATTAGGGTCGTGCCGACGACCTTAAAAATACGGAGCTTCGTCGTGCCGACGACGTTAAATAAATTCGGCATTTCTTTTAGTTTTTGTTTCTTAGTTTGTGTTTCTTAGTTTGTTTTTGTTGTTGTTTTGTTTTGTTCTTTCTATGGCATGTTTTTCTATGATGTTGTAGCAACATGAAGTGCATTGCAATGAAGGAGATGAAGGAACGAGATCAATGAACGAGGGAAGCAAGCTTGGACAGTTGGTAAGAAAACGAAAAATATTTTAAGCCTGGGATACCCTGCCGTCGCGAGTCGCGATGGGCTTCGTCGCGACGAACAGGGGAGCAAAATCCACTCCCAGCGCCAACTTTCCGCGAGTCGCCCTGACATCGCGAGGCTCGTCGCGAGTCGTGACACCCTTCGTCGCGAGTCGCGACGAGCTCAGAAAATTTGGAGCTCTCGGACTCACCTTTCCGCGAGTCGCCCTGACGTCGCGAGGCCCGTCGCGAGTCGCGACCAACCACGTCGCGAGTCGCGACGAGCTCAGACCATTTTGAGCTCCCGGACTCCACTTTCCGCGAGTCGCCCTGACGTCGCGAGGCCCGTCGCGAGTCGCGACCAACCATGTCGCGAGTCGCGACGAGCTCAGAACATTTTGAGCTCCCGGGCTGTACTTTCCACGCGTCGCGATGACGTCGCGAGGCTCGTCGCGAGTCGCGATGAACCTCGTCGCGAGTCGCGACGTGCTCAGTAACTTTCGAAAATTTTTTGAGCCCGGATTTCAAGTTTCCAAGCTTCCAAGTTTCCAAATGATTTTAAACATTGCATGATCTTTCCTTCTTTTCCACCCAACACTCCCAAGAACATCACATACCTCTCATTTCTTCCACCATCCTACATATATTGACATATGAACATTCTTGCATCTTTATAGTACATTTGTTGATTGTAGTATGCCGACTACATCATTGTGACCGTAAGTTCTTATCCTATAATGATGCTTGTATACATGTCAATATATGTTGGATATTTTTCATGCATAATCTTATAGTGGTAATTGAGGGTTGATTGGTTGTTCTTTGACAATACTATGGTTATTAACTCTTGATGCTAAACCTAGTATTACATATCCTTATGTACTTGTGCGTTTAATGTGTTCTTCGTGGTGTAGTCTTGATCAAACGGCGCCATGGAGACAATGCTTTTCTCGAGGGGTGAGTTCTTCTACGGCATTTTTGCTCACCCTTCCGGTTCCAAAATCCATCTCGGGACCATCCAAGTACTTGGATATCGCCATATCACCGGCGAATTGCGGAGACACGGGTGTCACTCTAACTCCCTTCCCTTGATTTTTATTCTTCTTGCCTTACGTGTTTACATTGAGGGCAATGTAATGTTTTAAGTGTGGGGAGGGGTTAGAGGATTCAATGCATGCTAGATTGTTTTGGAATGCTTTTTGCTACTTTTCATTGGAAAAACATGAGAAAAAAAAAAAATAGAAAAACAAAAAGAAAAAAAAAAAGAAAAAAGAAAAAAAAAAGAAAACGAAAACCCGCTAAGTTGAAAACCCGAGAGGGCAACTTAGGCAACATTGGGGGCCCGGATAGGTCGAAAACCCTTAAAGGGCGGCCTAGGCAAAAATGAGAGGCTTAAATGTGCGGAAAAAGGTGAGATGTGAGCTAAAGAAACAGGATGTGTGGCTAGGATGAAAACTCGAAAGAGCTCCTAGGCAAAATGAGAGAAATTGAGAGAAATTGAAAAATGCTATGATTTCACTCACTTGCCGGCGTTGGAGTCATAAGGTTGCGGTTGTCACACGGATGGATCGGGTAGCTCATTATCTATAGACCTCTTGGGATTGGGTAGCTTAGTGGGTTAGGAAACGGAGTATGGTTATGAAATTCTTGATCTCTTTCTACTTCGTTTTTGGTTGATATATTGGCATTAGGTGAAGCATGTGTTTAAAACTTCCTCTATGGTTTTAGCTTCATTTTGTGTCATTGAATTCTGGGAATATCAATTCTGGGCTGTGAAATATTTTTATGGGTAGTGAATTGATAAGTAGTAGGTTTGGTTAGATTTAGGATTGGGGATGTGTGTGTGCAAAATTCTCATGTGAGCTTTTATTTTGGGATTTTTGAGATTGAGAGTTTTTGTGAGGCTTTGATTGGGGGATTAGTTTAGGTTTTGGGATATATCATTTACTCCGTATGCTTGAATCTTTTCTTACTCGAGGGCGAGTAAGGTTTAAGTGTGGGGAGGTTTGATATGTCCATTTTGTGTGGTTATTTTGGGGGTTTTAGGATGTGGATATGCCATTTCCTCCGTATGCTTAAATCTTTTCTTACTCGAGGACGAGTAAGGTTTAAGTGTGGGGAGGTTTGATGTGTCCATTTTAGGCGCATTATTTAGTAGTATTTAGGATCACTTTTGTGCTCTTTTATTATCGAGAGCTGGTGTTTTACCTTGAAATTCACTTAGGAGAGGTAAAAGCAACTTTGTACTCTTTTACCTCTTTTAAGTGGATTTTGTGTGACAAGGGAAGAACACGGAACCAACGAAGACCGGAAGACATTGAAGACTATACTTTCGAAGACTTTTGGATACTCACTTCGAAGACATGAAGACCGGAGGCCGTTGAAGACCATTTTGGAGCTGTTGAAGACTTGAAGAGTGAGAGGGATGGCTATGAAGAAGACAAAGAAACAATGCAAAACTGTGGCTGCCGTCGCGACCCCGTCGCGACACCGTCGCGACACCATCGCGAGCCGGGGCACCGTCGCGAGTCGCGACGAACACCGTCGCGAGTCGCGACCATCGGGTGGCCAGAAATCAACTTTATTTTCTTTGCACTATAAATACCATCTCTTTTCCCTCTTCTTCTCCAAGCTTTCCAGCGCGCCTTTCTCTGGTTTTGGGCGCCATTTTTAGGTTTTCTTCTTCTTTTCTTTTCTTCTTCTTTTCTTAGTTTGATTATGTCTTTTATTGTTATTCTAGAGTAGTTCTTGTTCTTGGGAGCAAAGGATTGAAGCTTCCACTATCTATGTAGCAAGAACTCATTTATATCTATCTATTTGGTATTTTTGCTATTGTGCAATTATTGTGCTTTGAATGTTAATTGTTGATTGCATTGATGTTGTTGAGAGCTTGATGATATGAAATGCTTGGATTAATTGCTAGCTAGGGTTTGGGGGATTTGGGTTAATTTCCCCCCTGTTCTTGTTAGCAATGTTAGAGTATGAATTAGAGCTTTCGATTGCGTTAGTGTGTTGATAATGTGCTAGGCGAATGTGATTGATGTTGAACTCTTCGTCATGTTCGTTTGTGTAGCGAACGAGAGAGTCATATGCTCGCGGATGAATGTGCGTTGCACGTTCATCCAATCTCGTGTAGTTGCATGAATTGGTTCAATGCCTAGTCACGGTGTAGTGGTCATAGGCATTGCCAAGCTTGTTGGTCCTTCGTGCCAAACGCCACCAATGTCGCCTTGAGTCGTGGTCGCGACTCGGGAGCCATTGGTGAGGTTTGACGAGAGATGTCGAACTCACTCTCGCGAACTACGAACTAAGAAGGATAGGAGTTCAGTCTCCACGACAAGTAGTTGAAGTATTGGATAGGTGATTTAAACTCATTCTTGAAGTATTTGTTATTTGGCGTTTGTGTACTCTTGACGGTGTGTTTCGCTGCATGTGTGCCATGAGTGGTTTGAGCATAGGTAGTGCTTGTGTGGTTGAATTGCTTAGGTGTAGGAACGTGACGACTTCCGTAGCGCCTTTGCATGAAGATCTACGAGCATGAACTTAGAATTCCTTGTGGTGTGTGTGTTGTGGTATTTGCTAGATGGGGTGTGTGATTGTTGGGTCATGAATGCTATATGATGGAATGTGTGAATGATTCGATGAACTACATTAGATGTGGAAGTGGATATCCGTTGCCCCCAAGGCATTTTATCTTTGTAGTTTAAAACCCTTTTTTCTTTAGTTTCGTTTGATGATTAGCATAGTCACTTGACGTTGCTAATTATCCTGTCTTTTTACTTCTGTAACTTAGGAACCAACCAACCAACCAACCCCCCTTTTACTCGCTTTTAAGTGTGTGTATATATATTTATTTACTCCTAGCCTAGTATATCAACCATTTGTGTGCTTAGACGCTTAGGAAGATCCCTCTTCTCATTGGACGACCCCGATTTGCCACTATCTACCTAGTTGTAGAAAGTAAGCACTGAGGGCTTAAAAATTATCTTTTGGCGCGCGGGCGCGACGACCGCCCGCGCCTGTCAACTTCTGTTTGTCCATCAGTTTGATGATGACTGACAGTCGAAAATAACAACATTGTTTCTAACTTGCGCTATAAGGTATTCCAAAAGTAGGATAAAAATTTAACATCGCGATCAATGACAGTGGACGCAGGAATTCCATGTAACCGAACTACCCCCTTCAAAAATAGATCCGCAACATGCTTTGCATCATCTGTCTTCCTACAAGGAATAAAATGTGCCATTTTCAAAAATCTATCCACAACCACAAAGATAGAGTCATTACCTGACTGAGAACGTGGTAAACCTAGGACAAAATCCATAGAAATATCAACCCAAGGATGTGTAGGAACAGGTAATGGAGTATAAAGACCATAAGGATTAGTTTTAGACTTAGCCTTCAAGCAATTAAGACAATTCCTACTAACCCTGTCAATAACAAGTGCCATTTTTGGCCAATAGAAGTGTTCTCACAACAAATTATAAGTTTTAAATGCACCAAAATGTCCCATTAAACCACCTGAATGAGCTTCTCTAACAAGTAATTCATGCATACAACATTGAGGAATACATAACCTATTATTCATGAACAAGAAACCATCATGCCGAAAAAACTTCTCATAAGTACCATTTTTGCATGCAGCATAAATAGACAAAAAATTAGAATCACTCACATACAAATCTCACACGAATGAAATCCCTAACATAATTCATTCCAATCGTGTAAGTAAAACATGTCTACGACTCAAAGCATCAGCAACAACATTTTCTTTGCCCTTTTTGTAACGCATCACATAAGGAAAAGATTCAATGAAACTAGACCATTTAGCAATACCTTATTCAAATTCATCTGACTCTTCAAATATTTCAAGGATTCATGATCACTATGAATGACAAATTCTTTATGCAATAAATAATGTTGCCAAGTTTCTAATGCACACACATTTGCATAAAATTCTTTATCATACACAGGATAGTTTGGAGCACTGCCCTTAAGCTTTTCACTGAAGTAAGCTATAGGTCGATTCTATTGCATCAAAATAGCACCAATACCAACACCAGAAGCATCACAATGAATCTCAAAAGTACCATTAATATTAGGTAAAGCAAGAACATGAGCATTACATAATCGTACTTTCAATTCATTAAATGCATTCTCTTAACTCTCAGTCCAAACAAATTTCACATCCTTTTTAACTAGTTCATTTAGAGGTGCATCAACAGATGAGAAATCACGCACACACAGTCTATAAAAAAACTAGTTAAACCATGAAAAGAACGTATATGGTTGGCATTAGTAGGTCTCGACCAGGTCTTAATGGCCTCATTTTTGGTTTTGTCAACTTTTATGCCCTCCTTAAAGACCACAAAACTGAGAAACACCACTTTTGAAGCGCAAAATGTGCACTTCTTGATGTTCGCATACAAACAAGACTCACAGAGTGCAACAAGAACCATTTTAACATGCTCAATATGTTCATCAGTTGACTTATAATAAATCAATATATCATCAAAATAGACCACAACAAACCAACTAATAAATTTTCTTAAGACATGATTCATCAATCACATAAAAGTACTAGGTGCATTAGTTAAACCGAAAGGCATAACAATCCATTCATACAACCCAAACTTAGGCTTAAATGAAGTTTTCCCTTCATTCCCCTCATTAATTCAAATCTGATGATAACCCTGAGTCAAATCAATTTTAGTATAAATCACAGATCCATGCAAATCTTCCAGCAAATCATCTAACTTTGAAGCGCAAAATGTGCACTTCTTGATGTTCGCATACAAACAAGACTCACGGAGTGCAACAAGAACCATTTTAACATGCTCAATATGTTCATCAGTCGACTTATAATAAATCAATATATCATCAAAATAGACCACAACAAACCAACTAATAAATTTTCTTAAGACATGATTCATCAATCACATAAAAGTACTAGGTGCATTAGTTAAACCGAAAGGCATAACAATCCATTCATACAACCCAAACTTAGGCTTAAATGTAGTTTTCCCTTCATCCCCCTCATTAATTCGAATCTGATGATAACCCTGAGTCAAATCAATTTTAGTATAAATCACAGATCCATGCAAATCTTCCAGCAAATCATCTAACCTAGGGATATGACGGCGATATCTAATGGTAATCTTGTTAATATCACGACAATCAATGCATATATGCCAAGTTTTATCTTTCTTAGGAACTAGAATGACAAGCACAACACAAGGAGATAGGGATTCTCACACATAACCTTTTTGAAGTAACTCCTCGACTTGTTGCTGTAGTTCCTTTGTCTCCTCAGGGTTTGCTTTATACACCGGACGGTTTGGGATAAACTAACCTGGAATTAAGTCAATCTGGAGTTCAATACCACACAAAGGTGGTAAACCCATGGGTAAGGCTTCTGGAAAGACATCCTCAAATTTCTGTAACATCTGAGCAAACTGTGGAGGAACATGCATGGGAATATCATCACTAGCAAAGTAGCTCTCTTTAAAATGCATGATAAGCACATAAGAATGATTAGAAAAGGCACAATTCACATCCCTAATCGATGCATAAAATGATCTACCAGAATCATTAGGAAGTTCATGTCTCATCATGTAAATCGATGGCAAGGACTACGATGTGAAGATAGGATTTTACGCGACTTATCAGAATCATTCTTAGATTTAATTGGCTTGCCTGGGACGGACTCCCTTGATTTTTGGTCGAAATTATCAAGGTTCTTTCCCCCATTTTCACCTTGTGGCCGATCTCATTAAAGCCTTAGGGTTTTGGTCGGCCATTTGCACATCAGTCGCAAACTTCTCTTTATCGACTTTCAGACGTCTATGTGCCTCTAAAACTTCCACTGGAGATAATGGAACCAAAGTATACCTTGTTTTATCCTTAATCATAGTAATTTTTTTAGTGTAACCATCATGCATAGATTTACGATCAAACTACCAAGGTCTCCCTAACAAAATATGACTAGCTTCCATAGGTATAACATCATCTTCCTCCTCCTCCAATGTTGTTATAATTCATACATGGGGAAAATTATTATGAACATGTCCTCGTTCATTACAATGAAAACATGTAGGAGTGTTATAAGAAACTGTATCTGACAAAGTAGAAATTGATTTACCTTTATCTTGGCTAAGAGACTGATTGGTTACGATCATTCTTCGATCGGTGGGTTCAAATGGTGAATTTGAGTGGGTTTTGGTCGAATTAGGGTTTGCTCAGCCACCCACGTTTGGCTTGCTACCACCCCTGGTTAAATTTGGACTTCTATAATCAGACACTTGCCTTTGACTATCATATCCAAAATAAGAACTTTTTCTGGGTCTTATTATCAATTCAACCAAACTGGCATTGACCAATAAATCTCGCATGGAAAAATAATGTTGGAGCTTAACCGGAACTTGGAGATTTTCTCTTAGACCTTCAATAAGCCGATTCTTTAAAAAAGCATCATTTTCTCTCATGCCAACTCTTCTCATAGCTGATTCAAGATCTTGCCAGTATTCATCTACACTGCGGTTTCCTTGCTTCATAGTGCTGAGATATGAATGTTGCTCCATCAAATAGGTTCATGGAACATGATGTAATCGAAGCTTGGTTTTCAATCTCTCCCAGTTGGAGATAGGTTTTTTTCCGGCAAGATATCTTGATTCTTTAAAATTCTCCCACCACTGTGTGGCATAATGGGTGAAAGAATACTCTGCAACCTTGATCTTCTCTTTCTCACGGTAGTTGTTAAGATCAAATAGGTTCTCGATCTGCCTCTCCCAATCCAAGTATTTCACAAGATTGTGTCGACCATCAAATCTAGGAATATCATACTTCAAACCTTTTATGTCATAAGCAGATTCAACTTGCCTTGTAGAACGAGGAGTCGTCTGATTCGATAACTCATCTACCTTCCTAGAAAATCTCTGAACCTTGCTCATTATGGAATTTATGACATTCATGGAATTCATTTTAGGTTTGGGATTTCCAACAAATGGCGGGATGAATGGATCATCCGCCATCCCTGCTAAGAAGAAACAAACTGTCAGGAATAAATGTCCCCCCTTCCTCTTTGTTTAGTAAGGTCACTCACCAAGTGTATAACACTCACGGCTCACAAGGCGAAGGCTAATGTAAGGGGAATTGATCAATTCACCACAATTCAAAGCAAACTTTGGAGATGAGTACTGCGGAACTTATTTTAAAATTTTAAAATATAAAAACTCAAAATTTGGCTCTATGATCTAGAATTCCAAATTCTATAAATAATAAGGAACAAAATATAATTTGAATGGCACAAATCAAAGTTTTATTGAATGAATTATGATCAAAACAATAAGGCTTTATATAAGCGACAAATAGGTTCCAAAAATTCAAGAAACTTTTCCGGAAAAAATTGTAATATGAACTCAAATCCAAATCCCTTGTGGTAAAGGATTTTAATGACTTACTTCTCCCCCAAGTCAAAAATTTAGATCAAAACCCCCTCTCAATTGTCTTTTATTTCCTTTTCCTGTTTCGATTAGGATTTTGACTTTTTTTTCCTTTTTCAAATCGAATTTCCTTTTGCTTTCCTTCTTTTTTCAGCCACAATTCATTTTTTTCCTCTTTTTTTGTGCTATAAAACTCACAACTAGAATCTTATTCCCCAAGAAAAAAATTTTGGTCAGAATTCCCAATTTTTTTTGAAATTGCAAATCTGCCCCAAACTTTTGAAAATTGCAAATTTGCCCCAAATTTCATATTTCAAATCCTAAATTCCGATTTTGAAACCCAAAAATATGCTACCTTTTTTTTGAAATTTTTGGAATAAAAATCGCCTATACAAAACTTGGAATAAGAAGACTGAGACAACTTCCTCTTGATTCAAATGAACTTCGAGGCATTCAAGATCATAAGAATCAAGAAAATGACACTATATCTCTGGAAAATGACACAAAACTCTTTTTTTTAATAAGGTGTAATCAAGAATCAAAGAACAATTCCAGATCACAGAATCAAAGAACGATAAAGAAAACAAATAAGATTATGAGCAAGCAATAATTTTCAAAAGAGTTGACGAAAAAATCACAAGCACATAAACTGTTTAAGCTACCTAAAAAATATGAAATGGACCGGGTGGTGAAGGCAGATAATATGTATGCTTGAAAAAGAGATCCCGGAATTGGTTTCGGGGAAAAGGCTCTCACGCTCAAGTCAGTACTTTTCCAGAATCAAGCTTCTCTAGTATGGTTGCACTTATTTGTATCTGTGACCTCTCCATTCCTTTTATAGCCTTAACTGAGCATGGCTCTACTTTTCTTGGGTTTGCCATCATGTGCTTGATCGTGGCTCCGAGAAAGACAGTTTGTGGTCTGCGTCTGACCATGACTTCCGCTTTTCACGGTTCGTGAGCTGCCTCTACCAATGCTTGCATCGTAGACTAGTCTTGGGCTTATTTGCAGCTTTGGGTGTGCGGGCCAGCCTTTGGGCCAGGTATATACCATAAGCCCCCTAGCCATGAATACTAAAAGAAACAGAGTGATGGCGTGGCTTTGTGGTTTAAATGCGAACTGATGTTGCTCGTCAATAGTATATTCATCATTTAATACTACCTTGGTCGCCATTGCTAAGTGACGTTAGCTTTTTTGCTATATCTCATCCTCGATCCCTCTTCAAATTTGTACTTTTAAATTTTGAATTCCTCGTGATAAGGCTATATCTGCAAAGATTTTGTTTCTAAAAATTGAGATTCGATCCTTATTTTTCGCTATTCCATTCCGTATTTTTCTGATGTTTGTTCTTGCTTTACTTCTTAAATGAGGGATATGAAACGAGTATTTTAATGCTACCCTCATTCAGTGTGCTGTCTTTTCATATATCGCTGCCGTCTCAATCTAAGCGAAAGGTAATTTGCTTTTTGCGTCAGATTATCATCATTGCATTTTTTTAACTTATTGTCTTCCTCGATCTTGCTATTTCCTTTCGATATTTAAGTATCTTTTCTCATTTTTGTTTTAGTTCATCTCCTCTGTTGCCCAAGCTTTTAACCTTTCTGATCATCCCTAGGTTTTCCGTGTATGATCTTCCTTCACCCTTTTTAAGAGTATGTTTTGTCCTTAACTTAATTTCCAATTTCTTTACTGCATGTTCTGGACTTGAGATGTTGAATTTTCTTCTTCGATTTCTATTAATTTTAGTAGTTTTTGCATTTCTAACTATTTTTCGGTCATCTTCTCCGGCACGTCTTCTGTTAATCTTTGCTCTGAAAAACTTGCGTCCAAGGTGTTTAACCCTAATTAAGGTTGTTACTTCCAACTCTAGGACCCTGGTCTATCCACATGTCTTCCTCTAACCATGTTGAGTCTCCCGTAGAAGATGCTCACTCTGATGGGGATTTTGGCCATGTCACGGTATCCTCTACTATACACAGTATGTTGTCTGGTTCTTATTTAGATAACTTGAAGAATTATTTACTGTTTCTAGCTCCTTTTAAGCTTCGTGCTTCTGCAAATTCTAAATGTGTTCTCACTTCTCCGCCTGGCTATATATCATGTTATTTTGCTTATTTGAACTTTGGCCTTTATTTTCCTCTTTCTCAACATGCAGTTAATCTTCTCCATTCGTACAAGGTTGCGTTGTCCCAATTTCACCCCAAGGGCTTCGCTATCATAATGGGGTTTCTTCAAGTTTGTGAGAAAGCAGATATTCCTTTCTCTCTTGAGTTATTTCATAATTTCTATCATCTGTGAAAAATTAAAAACACAGTAGATGAATTCACCTTTTATCCTATGATTACTGAGGCTGAGCATGTTAGTGGTTTCCTTAGTAATGTTGGTCTATGGCATACACATTTTTTAAAATAAAATTAAATCAAAATTCCGAAGTGGCTGCGCCTTCTTGGAACTACAAGGTTCCCAACTCTAAGCTTCCTGGTTTGAATGTCTGTTTTACTGTTGAGACGGAAATCGTGGTCACACTTCATGCTCATGCCCAACATCCCCGTCATGCTCACTCTGATGTTGAAGGTGTTCTGTTCGTTATTGTCTTGAAGTGTTTGATCTGTATTCTCTCTTATTTTGGTGAACGATTATTTTTTTTGTGTGTTTGTTTGATTTATGATATTCATTTTATTTGAGACATTGATCTATCTAAAGGTGACATTGACATATCATTTTTTGATGGCGATGATGAAGAGGTGGCTGAGACTTTTGTTCATCCTGATAACGTTGTTGGAAGCAATAACACCTGGGAAGGTGGTAGCAAAATAGGCTCTGGTAATAAGGGTAAGTCTTCTGAAAGCGGGGAGACAGGTGGTCATCGCTCTGTTGGTGGGCAGAAGGAGAAGAAGCACAAGAGGAATATGAGTGAAGGCCCTTCAGGACATTCGCTTTCTCCCGTGAAAAAGGGGCGTGGTCACAATGCATCTCGCCTCAAAACTTTTGTGCGAATAGAGAATCCTCTAGCAGAGGAAATGATATATGATATTCTCTCCAACCTCTCTCTGACTGATACACTGCCTGCGGTAAGTTTACGGCTATATTTGAGTGACTTTTGCTGTACTATGATATTTTTAATGTAAAATGTTGATAAACTTTATCCTATGTGTTATCGTTTTTTAAGGTCAACAAGAGCCTTCAAATCGTGAGCGAGCGGCTTTCTAAGTTCTTCTCTGTTGAAGAGTCACGCCTGGAGAAGTATAAGGCACAGTAAACAAAATGTGCGACTCTAGAGAATTCCCTTAAAGCCACTCTGGAGCGTGCCAGGTCGCAGAGGCAGAAGTGGGTCAAATTGGTTCTGAGTTGGAGGAGATACGTACCCATGGTCCTGGTTCCCCTAAGTATCCTCAAACACTAGCAGACCGGATTTGCAAGACTAAGTCTTTCTATAAATTATTTGAGGACGTTTCTAACAATGATCGCATCGTTGGGCGGGATCCAACCCGTTCACTGTAAAGTCTGCCCTCGCTGAAGAGATGTACTGAGACTGTGGAAAAGAAAAATGTAAAGCTCAACGAAGCTTTTATTGAAAAGATTGCTAACGGGGAACATCCATATGAACTGCTCTCTCATCTTGCCAACATTTCCTGTCTTTCTTTTGCGGCTGAACTAAAAGGCTGCGAGGTGGATTATTTGGAAGATCTTCCATTTAAATCTTGCATTGTTACTCCAACTCCTAATCCTGATACCAGTGGGGCCACTAGGGTTAATGCGAGCATTGAAGCCCTCGTCCAACAGCCAAGCAAGGAAATTCCTGCTCAGCAACTAAGCTAGGAAGCCGCTGCTACCGTTGTTCAGCCTTCACCTACCTCCCCATCCAAAGTTAGTTAATTCCTAGTGTACTGGACTTTTTTAAAAATATTTTTAACTGTAATTTAATATTTTGGTGCACATTTGTACTATTTGCGTGATTGTGATTGTCACTAGTGTTTTATCATTCATCTTTTGCAACCTCCTATCATACCTATTTATATGCAGGGTTTCAATATTTTTATTGATCATAAGTTTTTGAAATGTCTTAACTTTCTTGGATATAGTGATCATTTTTTTGATCGCTCTGGATTTCCATCCTCTGATTTTCAATGCCCTATTGGATTGGTTCGTGCTTCTCAGTCCCTCACTAAAGAATATGAAGAGATTATTTCTTCTGATCGTTTCTGTCGTGTGAAGTTTCTTCCGTTATACCTTGGGTGGAAAATTCCTAGTCCCAATGCATCTTCGTCCGCATCTACAAAGTGTCCTTGCACTCAGTTTGAACTTGATGGTTACAATGTTGAATCACTTGGCAAAGATATTGTTCGTGGGCTGATTGATCTTGAATCTACTGGTGTGTACATGCAATCTCTGTCTCTAGGTATTCGTCTAAAATACATGCTATTGGGTATTAATGATCTTGAAGCAAAATTGGGCAAGGATGTGAAAGACACCCAGGATGTTGTAAGAAATTTGCATAGGATCTGCAACGAGCAGAATGGCCTTATCCAGCGTCAATAGTTGGCCATGTTGAAGATGCTCCGGCAACAAGAAGAGGCCAGGAATTATGCTGCTAGCAAGACTCGCGAGGCTCATCTTCTAATGTTGATCATTGATAAACAATGTGTTTGTATCAATGATTTATTCAAGAAGTTGAAGAAAAAGCAAAATGAGTGTGGTCACCTAAGTTGTTCCGCACTTGGTTGGAAAAGTAAGTTTGGCGAGAAGTTTTCTATAAACACACAAATGCAAAGTGAAAATGAGCAACTTTGCGCTAAGTGCGATCGACTCGATTCTTGTGTTGAGTACAAAGATAGACTTCATGCTCTCCTGCCTACGTCTTAAGGGCTACTAGCTGTGGTGGAGATCTCATTGTGCGAACCGGCGAGTAAAGGATTAATTTGTCTTAGGCAGTCCGATCGCATATTCACAGCCTAGAGGACGAAGTGCAGAATTTTAAGGGCTGAAATGAAGCGGTATGAGGAAAGTGTTAACGTGAGGAGTTTGGCCCTATAACCGACTTCAAGGTGTATTATGCTAGGTATCTTGGTCATATGGAGCAAAGGGGTCTAACACGTCATCCTGCTTATTTGCTCATGAAATAGCGATATGACCATATGGTTAGCGAGGAGCGTGAGGCTGGAGAAAATCAGTATAGGGTTGAGCACCTCTAACGCAAAGTTGAGCACAGTCATCGTTGTGGTGATTCGTCTTCTTGGTTCATCACGAACATCTAGGCGCAGATAAAATCTGATGATTTTTTCCAATGATGTTGTTTTTGTTGCGGTTGTTGGATATTGTGGTTGTCTTTTTTCTATCTACACACTTTTGAATGATCTTAACTGCATGGTTCTCTATTATTTGTAGGACCTTCTTCTCATATATCTATCGCTTTAGTTTTGGGTATCAAAACTCTGTTTATTGCGAAGACACAAGATCTATAGCTTGCTTTAGTCGCTGCATTGTAAGCATATCTGCCATGTAACAAGATCTATTGCTTGCTTTATTGTGCAAAGCCAAAAGATCTATGACTTGCTTTTGTCGCTGTATTTGAGCCAGGTTTTCCTGGAAGCAAGATCTATAGCTTGGTTTTATTGATAATGCAAAGCCACAAGATCAATAGCTTGCTTTTGTTATTTTTTTGTTGGCATATCTGCCTTATGCAAAGTTCATGACTTGTTTTTCTTTGTATTTTGCGAGGAGGGAAGTTGAGTAACGTTTTTAAATGATAATTATGCCACTATCACCATGTGTTCATATGTCAAGAATTTTTAATTTAGTTTTGCGAATGCTAAGTACGATAGTTTGAAAAGAAAAGATAATACTTCGAAAGATTTATATTGCAATCATATTGCCTTCAACACAGAACGAATACCCCAATGATTATATCATGGTGTCTATACACGGAAACTAGATTTTCCTGACTCTTTGCTGATTCTACACATAAGAATTTCTTATGTTGACTATGTGCCAAGCGTTAGGAACGCTGCTACTATCCATTCTCTCTAGCTCGTAGCAGTTGGATCAGCGCACCTTCGTTATCTTGTACGACCCTTCCCACTTTAGGCACAACTTTCCTTTTTCCTCAGCTAGGCTAGCTTTATTCTTCCTTAGCACCAGATCACCAATTTGGATCCTTTCTTTGTACTTTGCTTCCTTGATTTCCGCCTTCTGTCTTTTTTCCTCGAACTCATCCAAGTCCAACCTCACCATCTCTGGGTTGATATC
This sequence comes from Rubia yunnanensis, assembly GCA_037428765.1. Classification (NCBI taxonomy): domain Eukaryota; kingdom Viridiplantae; phylum Streptophyta; class Magnoliopsida; order Gentianales; family Rubiaceae; genus Rubia; species Rubia yunnanensis. The sequence continues at coordinate 75,265,832 of CM075067.1, forward strand.
TTCTTTATATTGTTCGACTCGAAGAATTAATTGTCCGATTTCAACTGGTATTACCGCTTCATGCCCATATACCAGACTGTACATCATTTCTCTTGTTTGTTCTTGCTCTGTTATTCTATATGACCATAAGGTATTAGGTATCTTATCAACCTAGCCTGCTCGCTTTCCTTCCAATCTCTTCCAGATACCTTGAACGATCATTTTATTCATTACCTCTACCTATCCGTTTGCTTGAGAGTGAGCTACATAAGTGAATTTCTGCGTGATTCCCAGTTTCAAACAATATTCTATAAAAGCCCCACTAGTGAACTGCGTGCCATTGTTGGTGACGATGGTTTGTGGTATTCCGAAGCGACAAACTATATTGTGCTAGACAAATTTTCTCACTACTTCCACTGTGACCCTTCCTAAGGGCTTCGTTTCTAACCACTTTATAAAGTAGTCGACTGCCACAATTAAAACTTTTGAACTGCCCACACCTTTTGGAAAAGGTTCAACGTGATTGCATTTCTAGCTTCCTGGCTTGTACCTTATATGTCGGTAGCTTCCCCTTGTCAAAGTATTCAATCAATGGTATCATCCAGTTTACTTCCTATGCTTGAACTATTGATACAATTGTCCTCGATGTGCTTCTAACCGGAATGACTTCCACATATTTGTGGTCGGTTAAGGATTCAAAACCTGCTGTTGCTAGCTTGCTTAAGGCATCTTCCTTCATGTTTTCACTTCTTGGGATGTGTTGAATGTTGAAGTCCTCAAGGCGAGCGATGAGCAGACGAACCCTAGTTAAGTATTTCACCAGTTGCTCTTCTCGCACTTCGTAATCTCCTCGCATTCGTTGGACCACTATCTGTGAATTGCTGAACACTCAAACGCTCTTCACCTTCATGTTAAGTATGAGGTCTAAGATACATATTAATGCCTCATACTCAGCTTCATTATTGGTGAGGGAGAAATCAAAGCAAAGCGAGTATCTGTATTCCCCTTAGTCCGGGTTAATAAACAACAGTCCCGCTTCACATCCTTCCTTGCTAGATGCCCCATCTACAAAAAAAATTCCATGCGATGTCTTCCCACTTGGCCTTTCCATTGTCTTTGTCAAGAAACTATTGTGTTTTTTCCTGCTGCTCTCCCATACTTGTCATTTCAGCAATGAAATATGCTAAAGCTTATACTTTTATTGAGGTTCACGGTTGAAATCGAATCTCGAACTATCCCAATTCAAGAGCCCATTTGGTCATTCTCCCCGATGACTCGGGCTTGTTCAAGATGTTCTTGATTGGGTAGTTAGTATAGATAATAATCATATGACTATGGAAATAGGTTTGCAGTCTTTTTACCGAATATAGTCAACTTTTCAATTGGAAGATATTCCCTTTCAGCCTGCTGCAGTATTCTGCTGGTCTAGAACACTAGTATATATTTTTGAAGTTCTTGCCTTACGAGGACTGAGCTTACTGCATTCATTGAAACCGCCAAATACAAGTATTGGGTCTCTTCCTGAATCGGTGCTTCCAAGGTTGGAAGTGACTGAAGTTGGTCCTTTAGTGATTCGTATGCTGATTGGCACTCTTCACCCCAGCTAAACTTCTTGGCCTTCTTAAGGATTTCAAATAGTGGGAAGTGTTTTTTGGTTTCTTTTGACACGAACCTACTGAGCGATGCCAGTGATCCCATCAAGAATTTTACTTTCTTTATCGTTCGCGGTTGGGGGAGGTTAAAGATTGCCTGTATTTTTTTGGGTTAGCCTCAATCCCCCTCGAGGATGCCTTGTATCCCAAGAATTTAACTGGGCTAACCCCGATTGTGCACTTTTTGAGATTTATCTTCATTCCAACTGCACTTAATGTATCTAGGGTTTCTTTTAAATCAATTGCAAAATGACCTATTCGCCTAATTTTTATGACCATATCATCCACAAATGCCTCTATATTGCGCTCAATCTAGCAACAAAATGCATTATCAACCATTCTCGGATACGTTGCTCCCGTATTGTTCAATCTAATAAGCATCTTCACGTAGAAAAATATCCCAAAACTTGTTATGAAGGACATTTTTTCTGCATCTTCAGGGTTCATCAATATTTGGTGATACCCTTTGTAGGCATCCAAGAATGCGAGGACTTCATACCCTGAGATCGCTTTTACTAGTTGATAGATCTTTGGAAGGGGTTAACAATGCTTTGGGCATGCTTTGTTTAGATTGATGAAATTTATACACATTCTCTACCCAAAGTTCTCATTTTTCACCATCCGGGCTCACTAGCCATGTTGGGTAAATCACCTCTTTTATAATCCTAGGTTATAACAATGCCTTCACTTCGTCCTTGATTGCCTTTAGTCTATCACTAGCGATGCTTCTCTGTTTCTGTTTGACCAGCTTGATCGAATCAACAATGTTCAAAGAATGAGTTGCCACACTTGGGTCAACTCCTCCCATGTTCTGTACACTCCATGCGAATGTGCCTTCGTGATCTCTCAGAATTTGTATCACCATTTTGTTTCTCCTGATCTGAAAGATATTTCCCTACTTTGATGCATTTAGACACATCTTGTCATCCAGAATAACATCTTCGGTTTGTTCCCCTATTTCTACTGGGTGATCCACCTGGTTAAGTAAGTCACTGTTGGTGATAGTACTAACCATTTTTAGCTGCTCTGCGTTTCATTCTGCTTTCATTGCGATGACCACACACTGTCTGGCGGTTTATTGGTTTCCCCTCACCGTTGCAATCCCTGTTGGGGTTGGGAATTTCATGACCAAATGGTACGAAGACCATATTGCTCTTGATCTGTTTATCCACGGCCTGCAAAATAACAACGTTAAACAAACTTGGAGCATCAATGACAACAAAGTCACAGATCATGGTGCAGTTCCTCTCATTCTCCTCAATTGTTACATGCGGCTGAATATTGCCAAGCAGTGTCTCTGCTCATCTTGTGAATGCTTCTATCATCTACGAACACTTTGTGAACAATTGCGTTCCCAACTTTAGTGACAATGACCATGGGGTCATTGTGTGGCGAGGTGTTAGGAGCAACATCCTCTTCCCTAAACCTGAATTTTTTGTCAATACGCAATATTTTGTCCATGGGCTCCTGTGGGGGTGAATACCTAGCCTTGGCCTTCCAGACATTATTTGATAAGGACTCTGTTGACCCATGTATGGAGAAGACTACTTTTTATGGAGCTTTGTTGGGCACGTCCTCTTCGAAGTTTACTGCCACTGTCATATTTTTATTTATGTTCTGAGTGTTCACTAGGGCTTGGGTTTTGGCCATAGAGCTTCCTGCCTTGCTCGCTTTGTTGTATCTATTACCGTCACTTCCTTCCTGTATTGTCTAAGATAACCATTTATTAAGTTTTTTTCTATCTTCTTGAGTTTTGGCCATACAGCTTCCTGCCTTGCTCGATTCGTTGTATCTATTACCGCCACTTCCTTCATGTATTGTCTAAGATAACCATTTATTAAGTTTTCTTGTTTCTGCCTCTGTAGATCTATGCAATACTCGATATCGTGACTGTGATCCCTATGGAAGGCACAATACATTCTCTCAATCTTTTCACTGGAGGCGCTACCCTTGGCGCTGGTTCGTGGAATAGATCGTTGTTTGCTTGCCAGATTTCTCTTTGCGGTTTTGTTAGCGGTGGCTCATGGGACAAGATGTTTTGTGTTCTTGCTCCCCTTCTTCGCTAAACTTCTTTGCGATTCTTATATTACCCTTTTCTCACCTCGCTCCCACTCTATTTTGCGGTTGTTAGCTTCCTCAATTCGCACATATTATTCTATCATTTTTTTGTATCTCCCTTGGGTTTTTTGGCATGTTCTTCATTAGTTCCTTGTAGAACTCTCCCGATCGCATATCCCCTGTGAATGCACCTAAAGAAGATTGAAACAACATGTTCCGAACCTGCAAACTCTCTGCAACAAACCTACTGTGATATTCTGCCAAACTTTCATCGTTTCATTGAGCTATATTATTTAGGTCTGCGATTGTCTTGGTAAACTTATGCTTCTGGTAAAAGCGTCCTAAAAATAGATTTGACAGCTGTGCCCAAGATGTGATGCTTCTGTTTGGTAAATCTTCATACCATGTGATCATTGTTCCCGACAAAAATATGAGGAATGCCTTACATACTAACTCGATTTCAACATCGCGGAACCTCATGCTACTATGATAGGAATGTAGGAATTCTTTTGGGCCGGTTGTCCCATCATAGATTTTGATGTGTAATGGTAACTTGAAGTTTTTGGCATCCTGAAGTTACGAAGGTATGATGCTAGTGGCAACTTGTCAGCATCGTCATCAGCTGCTATGTCTCTCAATTCGTCCCCATATGTAAGGCCATCATCGTTTTGAACCATTTTTTGACTTACCTTTGGGGACTTTGATGTGAGAGTAGCTAGGAACTGATTATATAGCTACTCTTTGTTCGCTACTAGAAACGACATGAACACTCTCATTTCCTTTTCCTTGTTCGTGCTAGATATTCTGCCTCATCTTCATCTTCTGTGTCATCCTAACATGTTCTTGCCCTCTGTTGGGGATGTGATCCTGATTTTGGTTGGGATGTACATTCCTATTTCTCCTAGCTATTTGCTCTTGAGTGTGGTGATTTTGACTTCTTTCACTCCTGGTGAACACCATTATCAATCTCATTGGGATAGAACGACTGGAAAAAACATCTGTTCCCCACAGTCGGTGCCAAATATTGTGGTATTCCCAATCCGGCTAATTGATCGTTGTCCACCACTGTATGTCTGCAAAAGAGATCCCAAAAGTGGTTCCGGAGAAAAGCCTCTGATGCTCAAGTCAGTACTTTTCCAGAATCAAGCTTGTCTAGTATGGTTGCACTTACCTGTATTTGTGACCTCTCCGTTCTTTTTATAGCCTGTTCTGAACGTGGCTTCGCTTTTCTCGGGTTTGCCATTGTGTGCTTGATCGGAGCTCCGAGAAGGACAGTTCATGGTATGCGTTTGACCATGATCTCCACTTTTCACGGTTTATGAGTTGCCTCTACCTCTGCTCGCACGCAGGCTAGCCTTGGACTTATTTGCAGCTTTGGACCTGTGGGCTAGCCTTTGGGCCAGGTATACACCATATAGAAAGAAAAAAGGAAAATGAGAAAAGAAAAAAGGAAATTGTGAAATAACCATTTTGTCCTTAAATTTAACAATTTTGACTGAACCTGATGCTTTGATCGGACAAAAGAACTACGATTTAACACTTTTATTAGTTGAAGGGCCAAAAGTATTAAAAATAAAGATAAATGACTAAAATGGTAAGATGGAGAAAGTTGAGGGGCCTTAAATATAAATGGTCTTCTAGCGCTTTGGACATTTCAATTATCAACTACTCCATTTACATTTTTAACCCTATATCACCACCACTATTATGCTCTCAATATTTCGTACACGTGGATAGAAACCAGTTGATTATTACCGACAAAGAAGTACCACGGACAAAAAAATTGAAAAAAAAAATGTTTCTTAGAAATTGCTGTTATGCTATTTTACTGTTCTTGCAGATAGCTTTGAAATTCAGGCATTTGGTGAAATCCGACCTTGTCTTTAAGCCAACGCAATACATGGGTTTTATGGTTTACTAGAAGAAGAAGAAGAGTTTTTTAGTTTTGTTCACATGGTGCATATGACTTCAAAAACAACGCCTACCCATTTGGAATCTGATCTCTCCTCAGTAAAATTTTAAGCATAAACCCATTTCACAGTTGACCCTCTTTAGTTTGGACTTTGTAGTTTTGTCCTAAAGCTTCAAGTTCCAATCTTCGATTTAGGTAAATGCTGTTTCAAATTCATGATGTTATGTTTACAGTGCTTTCATGTTCTGTGTGGGTTCTTAGCTCCATGTTGATTCATGATCCTTTTCTAGCTGAGCTAGCTATGTATGTCTGCATGTAGTTGATTGGGATTTGTTGCTTGAGAGTTTGCCATTTCTGGTTCTTGATTTGTGATGTTTGGTTTGATTGTTGATTATATGCTTTGACTTTTGATTTCTTGATTGCTGTGTAGATTTAAGTTCACCCATGTTCAGTATTGGACTTCAATTTTGTTTTCCCCTTTTGGCGAATTCGGGTGTAATAAAATCTAATGGTTTAAACCAATCAAGAAGTTCTTTTGTGGTGGATTTCTTGTTGGAACTGTAGCTTATGAACCCAGAATTTATATTTTCAGGGATCCTGGTTTGGATGTATGGTGTCAGTAGACTAGTAGTCCACTTGATTAAGTGAAGTAAGTATTAGTAATTGAAGCAAGAGCTAGATTGTATCATGATTCAAATGCCATTTCTTGTTGATGTGATGAGTGCCTAAACTTTTTGTAAACTTACGGTTTTAGCATTGTAAGTTGGAGGTTTGGGGACATATTAGCTAGCATGCTAACAATGGTGTTTGTGATTAGTTTGAAAGACATTTGGAGGTGTATGATAGGAGTAACGTATAGCTTTTTGGAGCTTTTCGGATTGGTTCGTGATCGTTTTAAACTACCTGAATTCCTTTTACTTTCTTGTCATCTTCTGATGTGATTTAAGTACTCGGATATGATTCAAACGTTATGGTTATAGGTGCTACACGTGGATAAGTACCTAATTTATTTTACCGACCAAAAAAAAAGAGGGGAAAAAGAATGGACAAAGTAATTTATAAAGCTTTTTGTTAGGCACAATCCAGATGGTCCTCTTTACATCGTTATTGGATATCTTTGCTCTTTGTTGTTTTTAATTCTTGGCCCTAAAAAAGCAAATTACACTCGCCTTGATGGGCCCCTCACCCCTGACACCATAAGATGAATTGACTTTCGTTTGTTGGTTCCAGTTCGGAGCTGAATTTTGATTGTCGAAGTGATGTATTAACTTTTCATTTGTTTAATCCAGAAAAAACTGACTGCTCATATGCAACTGTGTTTTAATTTAAAACTGGGCATTTTCTACTGTACTCTGTTATTTTGGTTGTGTACATAGTAAAAAAAAAGTTTCAACGTTCGTACAAACCTTTTTATGTTTGATTTCCCACTTCATTGCTCAAATGTCATGGTAATGAATGTTTGATCTTTTCCTCAGCAAGTCACGTTATCATTGTAACCATAGAGCTCTATGCCTTTAACAAGGTTTGTAGTCGGAGAGTTAAAACAACATAGGAACGAGCCATGGCTATCATGATGTTAATGATTATTAGGATGTATAATTAACTCCATGTCAATGTGGGCTATGTGTGAATTTGCAGACTTTTTCATGTCTTCTTATTATCTAGAGAATTGTATGAATCCTAGCTGATGTTATGTTCGTGTTGCTGCAGTTTTATCTGAGAGAGAACCTCTGGGCTGTAATCATTCAAAGGAAGTATAATTCTTCTGAATATGAGTTCTGAGGCCAAGAACAGTGATTCGAATGGCTCTGAAGTATCTCTTGTATCAGAAGAGCAACAGAATAAGGTAGATATGTGTATGTTGTCATAGTTTTGCCCATGTTTATAGCCATCGAGATGCTACTTGGGGAGCTCCTTCCTTTCATTTTAACCAGTGTTACTTAAACAAATTCATTGAAATATATATTTTTGTAGATTAATGAGGTGAGGAAGTTGATTGGACCAGTATCAGGCAAATTGGCATTATATTGTAATGATGCGTCAGTAATGAGATATCTAAGGGCTCGGAGCTGGCATGTCAAAAAAGCTGCTAAAATGCTTAAAGCTACACTCAAATGGAGACTGGAGTACAAACCAGAAGAGATTCGATGGGTAAACCGTACTCCACTTCGATTATTTTTTCATTTTGCACTAATTAATCCGGCTTGAGATCTGATCTTATCTACTTTGCCTAAAGCTCAAAGTAGTTGACTAATGGGGAGGAGATATCAGGATGAAGTCAATTTAGGTGAAATATTGAAGCATGTTGAAAGTTGTCAAATTTTAATGAACACTGTTCAAGGAATGGAATAATCTAGGCCGAGTTTCATTTGTAGAAGTATGTAATAACACTTGCTTGTATTGAGAGTTCTAGGGAATAAAGTGTGAACTCATAGCTTAGGTGTAATTGCTTATATATACACCTTTAGTCTATTTCTGTCTGTACAACTTCAGGGGCATTTGCGAGTCTCAGTACATGATTTATATTTTTGTTCTGATGTAGGAAGATATTGCAAAAGAAGCAGAAACAGGAAAAATTTATAGGGCAAATTATACAGATAAGCAAAGGAGGATAGTTCTTGTCATGAGGCCAAGTGTTCAAGTTGGTCCCTAATCTTTTCTCAGTCACTTTTCAGGTCTTATTTTTACTTGTTTTCGTTTACCATTCTCTACTACTGTGCAGAACACTAAGGTAGTGAAAGGCCAGATCAAGTATTTGGTTTATTGCATGGAGAATGCTATTCTAAATCTTCCAGAAAGCCAGGAACAAATGGTCTGGTTGATTGATTTTGGCGGTTTTAATATGTCCCACATCTCGCTCAAGGCCACAAAAGAGACTGCACATGTCCTGCAAGAGCATTATCCTGAAAGGCTCGGGATAGCGATTCTTTATAATCCCCCAAAGATGTTTGAACCCTTTTGGAAGGTATGTTTGATTTGTCAGACTCTTTTTATGCTTATTCATAGTCTGTGTCAAAGAGCCAGATCTTTCATGGTGATTTAGGATTTCATTTCTTTTTAAAGTATAACATCAAAGGTCGTATATGGTCTTCAAACTTTAAATATGCTAAAGGACAGGGAAATGATAACTTGGATGTTTCGTTCTTTCTAGATTTGTATTGATCTTTTAATGTATCGTTGGGATGATTATGGCGGTGCAGGTAGCGAAGCCGTTTCTGGAACCCAAAACTGCCAACAAAGTGAATTTTGTTTACTCAGACAACCCGAACAGCAAGAAGATAATGGAGGAGCTGTTTGACATGGATCAGCTAGAGCCTGCATTTGGAGGAAAATTCGGCGAAGATTTTGACATAACCAAATATGCTGAGAGGATGAAAGAAGATGACAAAAAGGTTCTGGCATTCTGGAAGATTGGTGAAGATCCGGCTGCAGCAGTGCCAGGAGTCCCCAAGGTCGATTCCAGTAGCACGTTAGAGTCGGATTCAGATGGTTCGGATCACGAGAAAGAGGATGGAACACTTGGTGAAGAAAGTGATTTGAAAGAACTATCCATTGATGATGATGATGATCCCTTGCCCCAAGGTAGCAGTGATGATCAGTTGAAAGTTGAGAAATGAGAAATGAGTTTACCTAGCTGATGAACTCATTTTACTGACAGTTAGGCTGATGAAAATTAACTGTGGATTCTATACATTTTGCATCATATCAAACCTTTTTTCTTCCTACTCTTTTATGCACCTACTATAACTTTTCTTCACTGTATCACCACCCCAACTTTGAACAAAATCAGAGGACACAGGGTTAGCAACGAAAGTGCGATTGTGAGGAAAGTGATCCATCCGATGGAAAACAAAACCTGTTGATTCACTCACAAGAAAACCAGGCTCCAGGGTTTAAGAAACACAAAGTGATTTAGATTAACCAAAACTGTTTTCGAACCCCAGAAAATGAGACTTAAATAGTCTTCCAAAATAGCTGTTAGACTAAATTAGACTCTTGGTTAGATTATGATTTATTCTGATTATAGTTTTTTCCTTATTACACCTCCATTGTACTATTTATATATTCAGATATCAATAATACAATTCACTATGGCAAATCATTCTATCATGGTATCGGAGCAAGTTCTGATCCTAAGCTCTAAATTTTAGTTTCTTGTTCAGCACCTCCCTCCTTTCTTTTCCGGTCAAATTCCGGTCCGGTCAAATTTCCATCTTCCACGGCGAATCAAGTTTCCATCTCCGACGTCCTCTCCGGCTTGTATCTCGGACTCCAGCACCGCCTTCTTCCAGCGGTGAGTTTCCTTCTAGCAGCGCCACCGAGCCGGCGTCTTCATCAGCATCGTCCGAAGGCTAAGCAGATTTCCGACGTATTCTCCAGTTCATCAGCATCAAATATTTTGCGAGATCCACGCGCCCACGAAGAAGAAGACTCCGGCGCGTGAACGTTACGCGCGAGCTGACTCGCGCACAAGGGTATATCTCGTGTCTTCCATTTTATCGCGAGTTGAAACGGTTCTCATGAGTTGCACAGTTTATCGCGGTTCTCGCGAGTTGAAGCCGTTTCTCGCGAGTTGAAGCACTTTCTCACGAGTTGCTCAGATTCTCGTCTGCACCCTGTCAATTTCTGTGCAATTTTCGGTCCTTTGCTATGGTTTATTTGGGCCCTATATCTCGGGAAGATTGTTCCACTAATTGGATTGCGGACAAGGTGCTGTTTCAGGCCAGTTTGAATGGTCTCAACTATCATTCTTCGTCGAATCAGTGGATCGTTGGTTCAGGTGCTACATCTCATATCACTGCTCGCACTAGTCACCTTGATAAGGTACATTGTTATCGTGGTTCTGATTCTATTTTTGCTGGAAACGGTGAATCATTATCTATTTCTCACATTGGCCAATGTCATTTCTCTGGTTTCTCTGTTAATGATGTCCTTGTGGTCCCTAAGATTACTAGAAGTTTATTGTCCACTAGTAAGCTTACTCGTGATTTACATGTCTGTGTTATATTTGATGCCAACGCATTTTCCATTGAGCACAAGCATACAGGGAAGATAATTGGTAAAGGTTGTCATAGTTCAGGTCTTTGTTTTCTTGAGACTGGTGATTCCAGCTTTTTAGGCAAATTACACTCTGGAAAGCTCCAGGCTTCTTTTGAGCAGTGGCACTTTCACCTCGGTCATGTGTCTCATGATACTATTCAGCTGTTAAGACGCGGTGGCCATATTACTGTTACTTCCACTATGCCGACATCTGTTAGTTGCTCTCCTTGTCAGATGGCCAAGAGTAGTCGTTTACCTTTTTCCACTAGTGACAGACGCACTACTGGGTTGCTGGACAAGGTGCATTGTGATTTGTAGGGACCAACCCCTATCTTATCGGCAGGTGGTTTTTCTTATTATGCTATTTTCATCGATGACTTTTCGCAATTCACATGGTTTCTCCCGATGTGGTATAAGTCGGACTTCTATGACACATTTATCCAGTTTCAGAAATTTGTTGAGACCCAGTTTTCTACTAGGGTTAAAAATTTTCAGACCGATGGTGGCATAGAGTTTACTAATCATCGACTTCAGGCTCACTTCATATCATGTGGCATTCATCATAAGATGTTATCACCCTATACACCTGCTCAGAATGGCTGATCTGAGCGGAAGCATCGTCACATCATAGAGACCGATCTTGCCATGCTTTTTCACTCTTCTGTGACACACTGTTATTGGGTAGAAGCTTTCTCCTCTACGGTTTACATCATTAACAGTCTGCCAAGTTCAGTTCTTTGTGGAAAATCACCTTTTGAGGTTGTTTTTGCTCATGTGCCTGATTATACTCTCTTTCACCCATTTGGCTGCCGTGCTTTTCCATGTCTGCGTGCCACTGCCACTGATAAGTTTGCACCGCGATCCATTCCGTGTGTTTTTATTGGCTACAGCCCTCATCACAAGGGCTTTCAGTGTCTCGACCCCACTTCTAGGCGTATCTATATTTCTTGCCACGTTCGTTTTGATGAACCCTTATTCCCTTATGTTTCATCTTCTGCGGATAGTCGCTCTATTTAAGATCTGGAGATTTCATCATTTTTTGATGGAGCTGTTACTTCATCGATTGGGACCACCACGCCTGTGCCTGTTCCAGCCGCCCCTTCTTCACCACCATCTTCCATTTGGATGACCGACCCAGACCCAGCTCCTCGACCAACGGCCACCACACTTCAGCTACCAGCCATCACTCCTCAGCTACCGTCTCAGCCAGTATCGGTCATTCTTTCTCCGGTGACTTCCAACGGCCACTCTCCGGTCAGCGCAGCTCGATCTTCCTCGGTGTCGTCAGTTGGATCGATTCCTCCAGCTTCTCCGTAATGAATAAGTCAGTTGCGCGCTTGTTTCCATGCCATTTCTTGCTGGCTCTCAGCTGCACAGTTTCACTAGTCTGGCGTTTCGGGATCCTACTCTTTATCACTCTCTCGTTGGGGCCCTTCAGTATCTCACCATTACTCGTCCGGATTTGGCCTTCTCGGTCAACACTGTGAGTCAGTACCTTCAGGATCCTAGAGATGATCATTTTGCTGCAGTTACACGGATTTTCCGTTATGTTCGTGGTACTCTTCATTATGGTTTGGTTTTCAGTTTTGCTAGCACTCCAGATGTGTTAGGCTATTCTGATGCTGACTGGGCCCACTGTCTAGAGACTCGACGTTCCGCTTATGGATATGCAGTTTACCTGGGTGGGAATCTTGTTTATTAGAGTGCTAAGAAACAACCCACTGTTTCTCGTTCCAGTACGGATTTTGAGTATCGTGCTCTTGCCAACACTGCTTCTGAGGTTGTCTGGCTCACTCATTTGCTTCGTGATCTTTGAGTTCCGCTTTCTGGCTCGCCATTGTTGTTATGTGACAAAAGTAGTGCTATCTTCTTGGCTCAGAATCCGGTGGCGCACAAGCGGGCCAAGCATATTAACATTGATTATCATTTTGGTCGTGAGCTGGCGACTTCTGGTAAGCTGCGCATTGTTCATGTTCCAACTTCTCTTCAGATTGCTGATATCTTCACTAAGGGCCTTCTTCGTCCGTTGTTCGAATTCTTCAGATCCAAGCTTTGCGTCGGTGAGCATCCGACGCTTCGCTTGAGGGGGGTTGTTAGAATAAAGAAAGTAGATGATTAGATAATATTTTATTCCATATTAGAAATCAAAACCCGGAATCTGCGAGAAACCCTGCGCCACAAGTCTAGCTTTGTGATGCTCAAGAGTGTCATCTGGTCGATACTTGAGCCTATAGACCCATTTGGAGCCAACAATGTTGACATTCGAAGGTCGAGGCACCAAATCCTAAGTGTGCTGACCGCGAAGAGCGGCCATCTCAACTTGATACTGAGGAGTCGGTCCAGCTGGTAGAGCTCTATCAATAACCCTATAACTAAGCCATCATTTTGCCGCAAAACACCAAGGAAATAAAAGGAAAGGAAATCATGCAAAAAGTTAAAGAAAGGAACTCTTGCCGAACTTCAAAGATGAGCTTTTCGCGACCTGTGAGAATTCTTGTCGAACTTCTCCAAGAAGATCAAAGAATACTCCTGGGCTGTGTTTTCGCATCGGCCCACATCATTCCCGCCGGGGTGGAAAACATTCGTCCTCGCATGGGCTGTGTTTTGTCTTTGTCGCTGGAGTCACCACAAAAGGAATGAGATGCTTGACGTTTAACATATCGGCAGTGTGGAGGTGACTCGGAAGCTTGAGGCGGTAGGAGTTGGGGTTGATCTTTTCAACAATCTCCACAAGGCTGATCTCTTTGGATGCGAGCTTGTTGTAGTCGCCAAGGAGAAGTGTTCCTTGGTCAGGACCGCCCACATGTAGTTGCCCACGTCAAACTCCATGTGTCGGTGATGCTTGTTTGTAAGCTCCTTATATCGAGAGTTTGCTGCGGATGGGTTCTCGTACACTGCTCTATGGACATCACAAAGGCTGTCAACAAATTTAGAAGTTGTACCATGAACCTTTGTGGCGGTCGGAAGAGGAAGTATATCAAGCGGTCTGTGGAGTTGAGCGGAGTACAGGATCTGAAATGGGCTGAAATTGGTGCTCCGATTACTGGCATGGTTGTGGGAAAACTTGGCTTGACTCAACTTCTGATCCCAGCTTTTAGTGTGGTCACCAACGAGGCAACACAATAAGTTTTCGAGGAAATGGTTAACCACCCCGGTTTAACCATCGGTCTGAGGTTGATAAGCACTACTGAAGTTGAGCTGGGTATTCACCATCTTCCACAAGCTGCGCCAAAAGTGACTAAGGAACCGGGTGTCACGGTCAGAGATGATAGAGGTTAGTAGACCATGGAGTCAGTACACATCTTGGAGGAACAACCGAGCCACGTTAACCGCATCCGAAGTCTTCTTGCATAGAATGAAATGGACCATCTTGGAGAAGCGATCTACAATGAACAGATGGAATCGTGACCTCGCTGAGTAAAAGGTAAAACCAACACCAAGTCCATGCTAAAATCCACCTAAGGCCGTGACAGAACTAGTAGTGGCATGTAGAGGTCGACGTTGGTGGCGCCTCCCTTCGACATCTAGCAAACTCGACACCTTCGCACAAACTTTTCAACCTCCCTTCCAATTCCTTGCTAGAAATAAATGAGTTGTAGAGTCATGTCTCTCCCCATGTGACCTTCACCATGCGACCTTCGCCATGCAACTCTTGGATGATCTGTGCACGGAGGTTGCATTCTGAAATACACAACTAGTTCTCACAAAAGAGAAAGCCACTGCGGAGCAGATAATCCATCCACTAGCCGTGTGGGACGTCCAAAAGAACCACAGAGAAGAATGAATTAGTCACAAACAAATCACGAAAAGAGTCGAATCTTTGTACCTCAACACTCGTGGTGGGCAACAAACTTGAGCGACGGCTTAGTGCGTCGACAACACTATTTATAATTGTAACTCCCCTTCAGTAGTACGAAGTAGAGAAAATTTTCTCTCTAGAAATAAATTCTCTAATAGCTTCATCTAAAGAACTCTTCTCTTGATTCTCTAAGCTTTCAATGCTCTTCTAGTTCATTAATTGAGATTCGACATTTATTGTCAATAATTTGGGTACCAAATTTAGCATGTAAAATCAAATCTTTTGGTCTTTTTGAAGATGCCCATACGGGCTATTTCAAGTGGGTCTTTCTTCTTTGGATTTCTTTGCAAGACTTTTGAAGAATTGTGAGCTTCCTTGAGGTTTTTCATCTAGCCTACATTTGTTGACATCAGTTTCTTGGATCTTTGTTCGGTTGGTGAATTTTGGAGGCCCGGATATTCTTTACTTTGGATTTTGGCTCGGATTTCTTTGGGAATTATGAAGGCGTGGGATTTGAAACTGGACGCAGCTTTGTTCATCCTTCTGGAAGCTCGGATTTATTTGGAACTCAATTTTTGGAAGGAAGAAATTGGTCTTGGCTTTGAAGGAAAATCTGGATTTGGGCACACCATTGTTGACCAAACTTTTGGTTGCTTTGAAGGGAAATCTGGAATTGCGGCACACAATTGTTGAATGTTCTTGGAATTTCTTTGCTCAAATCTTTGTTGACCACGGTCATCCTTGCTTTTTGGAAATTGTTGACCACAGTCTACATTTCGCCTCTTGGTAATTTGTTGACCACCTTCCTCCAATTTTCCCGAGAGCAGAGCAGTGACTTGGCTGCACATTTTGTATCAACTTATACTAAGTAATTAGAATATTACTTGTAATTGTAATTATATTCTATTATATTTTTCTAACTTGTATAGGTATTCTGTACCATTATATAATATATCATGAGATCATGAATAAAAACACACATTATTACATTTATTTTTTCATGGTATCAGATCCTAAAATTCTGAAACTCAAAGAAAATATTCCGCTGCATTTCCGAGTCACCGCCGCCGCCGTTAAGCTGCCCGTCGCTCCATGCGCCGCCACACAGCCACTGCCGTCAGCTTCGTTCCGCCGCTCGTCAATCGCCACCACCACCGTCTAGCCATGGTAATCCGTGTGCCACCTCTCCCGATCCGATCGGTCTGTGGGTTAAGCCACACACGCCGATCCTAAAGCTCATGCGTTGTCGCGTTCTTGCATGCGCCGTCGTGTTCTCGTCACATACCGTCGCTTATTTGATGTGCTGCCGGTTGCTACACCTGCTGCTGATCCGTACATGATTTTTCACGATGTCTGCTTCTAAAGAACATGCTCGTATTGATGATGCACCTGAGGTTCCAAAGCTTCAGGATATGAGTGGTTATGATGTGATTTCGACTCTACTGAAGCAGTTGCAGTTGCAATCTAGCCCTCAGGCTACTGTACCTATTGGTCGTCTGTCGACTAATCTTTACTTTATTGGCTCTGGCGATGGTCCAGGTTTGCAAATTATACCAAACATGCTGAAAGGTCAAGAAAATTACATTGAATGGTCTGACGCGACGTGCCGTGCATTCCTTGCTAAGAACAAGATTGAGTTCATTGATGGATCCATTACCAAACCCCAGGATGGTCATCCTGATGCTACTGATTGGCCTGGGGTTAATGCTACTCTTATCTGCTGAATCTTGCAAACCCTGGATCTAGTGTTGAGATCTTCTACAAGCTCGTCTGCCACAGTTAAGGAACTGTGGGATGACTTGAAGGCACGATTTATTCTTGGTAATGGTATGGAGGTTTTGAAAATGCAAGAGGTTATTCGGAGTTGCAGTAAGAACGGTCAGCCCATCGATATTTATTTTGGCAAACTGAAGAAGTTGTTTGCAGACTACCACTGCATGCAGTCTCCTCTAGTTTGTGATTGTGAAGAGAGCAAGGCACTGTGCTATTGCAATATTTCTGCGAGAGTCTTCCGGAGAGAGAGAGAGAGAATGATTTGATCTATCAATTCATCTCTGGTCTCGACGAAGGCTTTCTCACCTTGCCATCACATATCATGAGCATTGATCTGATGCCACCTGTCATGAAAGTGTATGCCCTTGTTGCCCAGGAGGAGAATCATCGAGCTCGTGAGCCTTCTTCTAACTCTATTGTGTATGTTGCATGACACCCACCACCTATAAGTTCTTTGCCAGTTGTTCTTTCTGCATATGACTGCAAGAATCTTGTTTGGACACATTGTCATTACAAGGGTCACGACACAGATTCTTGTTTCAAGATCATTGGTGTACCGGAATGGTTCAAGGAGTTGAAGGAGAAAGCCAGCGCCGCCAGGAGGACGGCGCCAGACTCTCTACCAACCACTACTTCCTTGAATGGAGGGTTCTCTTACTCATATTATTACTGCTATTGACGCTATGAATGTTGTTCTGCCTGATGGCTCTGTGTTATCTACTACCCAATATGGTTCTATTTTCTTTAGTGCTTTCACTCTTACTCATGTGCTATATATACCTACTTTGCAGTGCAACTTATTATCATGCTCTAGATTGTTATCTGCCTTAAAATGTCTAGCTTTGTTTACTAAAAAATATTGCATTTTAGAGAAAATCAGTACATGGAAAGTGATTAGCGTGGGTGAACAGAAAGGGGGAGGGGTGTTTTGGCTGCATCTGTTGGATACTCGTGATCATCCTCCTATCCCACAGTCTCTTCTGACAGTTGCTTCTATGTCTTCTTCTTATTTATGGCATCAGAATCTTGGGCATCCTTCCTCTACGGTGTTGTATCTGTTGTCTTCTATTAATTTTAGCACTAATAAGACTTCTATTCCTTGCTCTATATGTTATAGATCAAAATCGACTAGACATAGTTTTCCATTAAGTTTGCACTATTTCAATTAATACATTGTGACCATCTTCTAGTGGTGCATTTTATTTTTTAACTATAGTTGATGATTATTCCCGAGCTGTTTGGGTTTATTTATTAGTGGCTAAGTCAGAAGTAGCTTCTAGATTTATGGAATTTTGTGGTTTGGTGAAGAACCAATGGGCCGAACCATACTGCATGTTCGGGCTGATATTGAGACTGAATTTTTGCCTTTGAGATCTCATTTTAGTGCATTTGGGGATCATTTTTGAGACATCTATGGTTGATATACCACAGCAGAATGGTCGAGTTGAAAGAAAGCATTGTCATTTACTCAATGTAGCGCGTGTCTTACAGTTTCAAGCCAGTATTCCAGTTGATTTTTTGGGAGAATGTGTTCTTACTGTTGCTTATCTGATTAACTGGACACCGACGAAGCATCTCAATGGTTGTACTCCCTTTGAGTTGCCCTATGGGCAAGCTCCAAATTACTCATCCTTAAGAGTTTTTAGATGCTTGTGTTTTTCTGCTCATGTTCCCAGATATCGTGACAAGTTTGCACCAAGAAGTCAGCGTTGTTTGTTTCTTGGTTATCCTGTTGGAAAGAAAGGCTATCACCTTTTTGACATGGAATCCTGCATAATATTTACCAGTCGAGATGCCAATTTTTTTGAAAACCAGTTCTTGTATTCCGCAACTCTGACATCAGCCTCATCAGAAAACCACGTCGGCACCACCACCTCTCCATTGTCCTCCTTATCGCCGATGCCGAAGTCGCAAGGCCCATTGCCTCAGGCCCCATATCTCCTATCGCTATCGGTCACTTGCTATCAGCCGCTGCTGGTTCTCCGACATTGGTCGCCGCCTGTTCTCCACTGTCGGTTGTCGCCATTCACCGTTGGCTCATCTACGCCGGTCACCACCAGCACCGATCCACCGATGATCACCAGCCTATCCATGATGGATGAGGTTTCATCGCAGGATCCCAACCAACCTCGCCTAGACGTTGCATCGCCAAGGACGCTGCCACCTCACGTGCCGCCCACGACAGTCCCATGTGCCACTTATCCAGCCTCTTTCTGCAGCATCTCCAGCTACAGATAGTTCCGTTGTCGAGTTGCCACCTATCTGACATAGTATTCGTGCTCGTCGACCTCCTCCTTATTTGGAAGATTATGATTGTGATGATTATGCTCGTGCTCTTACTACTGAAGACCCCCTTCCTACTGCTACGGTCACTCATGCGTCGTCACTATCCTCAAGTGCTCTCTATCCTCTTAATGATTATGTATATTGTAATAATTTTTCTAGTATGCATTTTAAATTTTTGGGTGCAGTAACATCTAGTGTAGATCCCACCATGTATTCTAAGGCATCATATCATGCTCATTGGCGAGATGCTATGACTGAAGAGCTTACTGCGCTTGAGCACAATGAGACTTGGACTTTGACCCCTCTGCCTCTGGATAAGAAGGCGATCGATTGCAAATGGGTTTACCAAACAAAGTTTAAGTTAGATGGTACTATTGAACGTCATAAGGCGCACCTAGTGGTTCTCGGGAATCGCCAGGTTGAAGGGATTGATTATACTGAGACATTTGCTCCGGTTGCAAAGATGAGTTATGTTCGGTTATTCTTATCTCTTGCGGTCATTCGTGGTTGGGAACTGCATCAGATGGATGTCTATAATGCTTTCCTTCCTGGATATTTGCATGAAGAAGTTTTATGCGACCCCCACCAGGATATACTGTACCCCATGGTCAGGTATGTCGCCTTCAGAAATCTCTTTATGGTCTTCGTCAGGCTCCTAGAAATTGGTTTGCCAAATTAGCTCATGATTTATGAGCATTTGGTATTGTTCAAAGTAAGGCAGATTACTCTTTGTTTTTCTTTTCCTGTGGATCCGTTTCTTTGTATATTCTGGTTTATGTGGATGATTTGGTCACTGCTGGTAGCTCTTCTGCGCTCATCTCTGAGTTCAAGAAATACTTGAGTTCTTGTTTCCATATTAAAGATCTTGGTTTACTTTAGTATTTCTTGGGCATAGAGATTGCTAGAAGACTGGAGGGGATGTTTCTGTCACAATGAAAATATGCCTTGGACATTTTAACTGATACAATTTTATCTGCTTCTAAACCGATTGACTTTTCGATGGAGCAACAAGATGATCTGGCTTGTGTTGAGGGTTCAACTTATCATAATCTCGAGCAGTACAGGCATCTGGTTGGGCACCTGATATACCTGGCTATCACACTTCCTGAGCTTAGTTATTTGATTCATACACGTGCGCAATTCAATAAGTCTCCTTGTGCTTCGCACTGGCAAGCTGCAGTTCGTGTGTTGCATTACCTGAAGAGTCATCCTGGTCAAGGTTTATTTCTCTCTTCAGAAGTGCGTTACATTTGACTTCTTACTGTGATTCAGATAGGGTTGCATGCACAATTACCCGGTGTTCTTTTTCCAGATATTTTGTGATGATTGGTGATTCTCCGATTTCTTGGAAGACCAAGAAGCAACCTACGGTTTCTCGGTCTTCCGCTAAAACAGAGTATTATGCTATGGCCATTACCTGTTGTGAGTTGTTATGGCTTAAGTCTTTACTGAAAGACTTAGGGGTTATGCACACTTCTCCTATGTGACTGTTTTGTGACAGTCAATCTACTTTTCATATTGTGGCAAATCTAATGTTCCATGAAAGAAAAAAGAACATTGAAGTTGATTGTTATTTTTTCCGGGATCTTGTTCAATCTGGCACTATTGTTACTCAGCATATCCACACGTCAGACCAACCTACGGACTTGTTCACTAAGGCTCTCAGACGTAACTAATTTCATTCCCCGCTTGGCAAGTTAGGCATTTCTGATCCCCATAATAAAATTTTAAATTCAATGGTATAAATATAAATATTTTAGTATCGGGGTAACTATTAAAAATAGAGTTAAAATCTAGGGACTAATTGGGATGTCTTCACCGTACCTCTCAAAGTTTATACTTTTAAGCCCTAATGCTTCCTATGTACAATTAAGTAGATAATGGCAAGTCGGGGTCATCCACGAGAAGAAGGGTCTTTTCAAGTGTTTAAATATATATTGGAGAGAACATACTAGCCATTTACATACATAGATACATATAAAAGCATGTAAATAAGGGGGGGGGGGGAGGGGGGGGGGGGTTTGGTTGGTTTTTGATCCTAAGTTATCAAATTGAAATACAACTACAAAAGCAAGAGAACTATGCTAATCATGCAATACAACTAAAGATACGATGAAAACAACAATTAACGGAACATTGGGCGCAATTAACTTCCACTTCCAAGCCTCTTATCCATCATTGAACATGCAACCTATTTACTACTTTCACTACTTGTTGTGAAGACTAAACTTCTATCCTTCTTAGATAGTAGTTTGCAAGAGTGAATTCGACATCTCTTGTCAAACCTCACCAATGACTCCCATAGTTGAAACATGACTAAAAGTATCCCATTGATGGCATTTAGCACGAAGAATCAACAAGCTTAGCAACACTTATAAATACTACACCGTGTTTTAGCATTTAACCAATTCATGCATTTACACAAGATTAGTCAAGAACAATCGACATTCATAAACTTCTCTCATTTGCTACAAGCAACAAACATGACAACGAGTTCAACATTATCATATTCATCTAGAAATTATCAATCTATTAACATAATCAAAAGCTCTAAATCATAATCTTGGATTCCTATCAAGAAAAGAGGAAATCAACCCATTTCCCCAAACCCTAACAAGCATATCATACAAGCACTTCATATACTCAAGCTTTCAATAACATTAATGACATTAACAAACACATTCAATGCTCCATAAATGCATAATAGTAAGAGTATTAAATAGGCTACAAATTGCTCTTAAGACATGGGCTTAGAAGCCTTAGTTAATTGCTCCCAAGAACTAGATTTAGCTACAAGAGCTCATACTAATTAATACTAAACAACCAAACATAATACAAGAGAAATAAAAGATGAAAATGGAAGAAAATAGGGTTAAGAACAATACCAAAAACGCAAAAGAAGATGTGAATGAGAGGAAAGAGAGTGTTATTTTGTAGTACAAAAAGGATAAGGTTAGATTCAGGCCACCCGTTGGTCGTGACTCGCGATGGTACGTCGCGACTCGCGATGGGTTCATCGCAACTCATGACGAGTGCCAGAATTTAACCTTGTTTTCTTTTCTTCTTCTTGTGGTAAACACTTATCTTCACAGTGATTCCTCTCATTTTTCAAGTATTTAAGGTCTTCAAAAAAATTGGTCTTCGATGGCCTCCGGTCTTCAAGTCTCCGTGTCTTCAAAGCAAGTCTTCAAAGTCTTCAAAAATGGTCTTCGACTGCCTCCAATCTTCAAGTTTTCATGTTCTTCCTTTGTCACGCAAAATCCACTTAGAAGAGGTAAAAGAGCGTAAAGTTGCTCTTACCTCTCCTAAGAGAATTTCAAGGTAAAAAACAAGCTCTTGATAATAAAAGAGCACAAAAGTGACCCAAAAAAATATTAAATTATGCATATAAAATGGACATATCACTAATTTGCAATGAATCAAAACATAGTACACTCTTTAGTCTTCACGTACGAAACATTCCTTCTTTGCCAGCGAGTCAGGGTTCGCTCAGAGGTTTCAAAGTTAGCGTCTTCCCTTCTGCCCGCCATCACCATTATCTAATTCAGGGTTAGATCGGAGGTTTCATGGTTTGCCTCTTCCTTTCCATCCTTCATCTGGTTCACAATTCGCTTGGAGGTTTCAGGGTTTGCTGTTGGAGAGATGAATGGGGGCCTTGAGTCGGAGTTAATTGATTTATCGTCACAAGAGAATAATTTCCCATAATGATTATGATATTACTCAATGAAATAAATAGAGTACAAGAGATAAACTATGACTAAAATAACTCTAACATAGTCAACAAGATAAATACAAATTAAATGTAATCATCACATTGACTTATTATAACACCCCCCTCTGAAGCGAAGCATTGGATGCTCAGCGACGTAACGACTGGATATGAAGAACTCAAACAACAGATGGGAGAGTCCTTTGGTGAAGATATCTACAATCTGAAGAGCAGTAGGAACATGAGCAACACGCAGCTTTCCAGAAGCAACCAACTCTCAAACAAAGTGATAGTCGATGTCAATGTGCTTTGCCTGCTTGTGAGCAGCTGGATTTTAGGCAAAAAAGATAGAAATACTGCTGTCACATAATAGTAACGGAGATCCAACAAGTGGGACACGAAGATCACAAAGAAAAAGAGTCAGCCAAACAACCTCGGAAGCGGATCAGTACTCAAACAATAAACAGTGGGCTATTTCTTGGCACTCCAGGAAACAAGGTTTCCACCAAGAAAGACAGCATAACCATAAGTGGATTGTCGGGTCTCTAGACAACGAGTCCAATCAGCATCAGAGTAACTCAGAACCTCAGGAGACCTAGCTGATCGAAATGCACGGCCAAAATGAAGAGTTCCTTAAACATATCGAAGAATTTGAGTAACTGCAGCAAAGTGATTGTCACAGGGATCTTGAAGATACTGACTAACTGTGTTGACCACAAAGGACAAATCAGTAGAAATGATCATCTGATATTGTAGAGCTCCAACAAGAGAGCAATAAAGTGTCAAATTCTAAAAAGCAGGACTGGTGGAGATGTGTAACTGCCATCCTGGCACAAATAGAGTAGAGACTGGTGTAGCATCTGACATCTCAGCTTGAGTAAGAGTATCCCTGGCATACTTAGCTTGGCCAAGAAGTAAACTCAAGGTTGATAATGTAACTTCCAAGCCAAGAAAGTAGTGAAGAGTACCCAAGTCCTTGATAGAAAAGTCCCGATGCGTCTGATCAATGAACTTTCGGAGCAGAGTTTGGTCATTGCCTGTAAGGATGATGTCATTGACGTAGACCAACATATACAACAGTGATGATCCCTAAGACAAAAAAAATGGTGAAGTATTTGCAGAACTGCAGACAAAACAAAACTGAACCAGATAAGTACTGAATCACTTGAACCATGGCCCCCAGAGCTTGCTTAAGACCATAAATGGCCTTCCGCAAGTGACAAACACACTCTGGGTGAAATGGATCCTTGTAACCAATGGGTTACGCCATATATACCGGAGTATCAAGAACATTATTTATAAAGGCATTCTTAACATCCAGCTGATGAAGAGGCCAAGAGCACATTTTAGCAATAGCTAAAACATTACGAACTGTGGATGCTTTGACTACTGGGCTGAAAGTGTTGTGAAAGTCTAAACTCGGAATCTGTGAGAAACCCTGTGCCACAAGCCAAGCTTTATGATGCTCAATAGTGCCATCTGGTCGATACTTCAATCGATAAACCTATTTAGACCCAACAATGTTAGCGTCCAAATATCGAGGCAACAAATCCCAAGTGCGCTGACCACGAAGAGCTACCATCTCGTCATCCATGGCAGAAACCCAAGCCGGGTTTTAAAAAGAATTGCGATAATCCGTGGGCTCAAACTGAGCAAGTAAAGCAGCAGTAAGACCATGAGTGACAATGTTCGACTAGTCTCTGCGCTAAATAGCCTCATTTGTCGACCGAGTGTCCATTCGATGAGTGCAAGTATGAGGAGGAAAATATAGAAGAGTAGAGTCGACTAAGGCAATAGGTGGTGAGGTGGCCAAACTGGGTGGAGACTAGGCGATCGGACTGGCCGGCAGAGATGCACGTGGCGCTGTCTGATGAACTGGAGCTGGATCTATAGCATAAATTGAGCAAGGGGCCGAAGGAGATGTAGTCAGCACAGGAGAAACTGTAGGCAAAGGAGGTGCCGAATCAGAATCTGGATCAAGAAAGGCAAAAACATCCAACACTGAAGGTGGTGAACCAATTACCGAAGAAATGAATGGGGTGAATGGAAAGCATGTTTTGTCAAAATGAACATGTCGAGTGACATAGATTTTTCCGGTATTATGATCGAGGCACAGAAACCCTTTATACTATAAACCGTAGCCAATAAAAACACACGGAATACTTCGGGGAGATAGCTTGTGGTTGGAAAATGGGCGAACGAAAGGGAAGACCCGATAACCAAAAGCATGAAAATTGGTGTATATGGGAACCCAACCCTTATTAACTTCATATGGCAATCATTTGCCAAGAATGGGAGTGGGAAACCGATTTATGTTATAAGTAGCTACAACAAAGGCTTCATGGCAGTGGGAAAGGGACATGAGATTGGTATAACATAGGAAAGCACATCTCAGCAATGTGGCGATGCTTGCGCTCAGCTCGACCGTTCTGCTCAGGGGTATATGGGCAAGAAATCTGATGCTAAATGCCCTCTGTTTGAAAGTGATAGCAAAAGTGTCCATTTACGAACTCAGTCCCTCCATCACTCTGAAACACCTTAATGGTGGAAGAGAACTGATTCTCCACAAAAGCCTCAAACTGGAGATAAAAATCCCAAAAATAATATTTGCGGCATAGTGGGTAAAACCACAAGAGTCGGGAATGATTATCAAGGAAAATAGCATAGTAGGAGAAACCGCCAGCTGATAAAATAGGAGAGGGCCCCCATAAATCACAATGAACAAGATCAAGTACCCTAGCAGCACGTTTATCTTTTGTACCAAATGATAAACGTTTCCCCTTTGCTCTGTCACACGCTTCACAAAGGGTAGGTTTAGGCAAAACCGATGAGATAACTAAGGATCCAGAAACACCCAAACCATTAAAAACGAAATGCAGAACATGACCAAGTATAGCTCATTTTCACTATGATCGTGACCCAAGGTTTCACCCGTAACTTATGTCAAATAATAAATGAGCGATCATCAAAGCAGACAACAGAGTTTGAATCTCGAGTTAATTTTCTAATAGAAAGAAATTTTTTAGTGGTGGACTTGAATCGTGTAGGATACAAAGATGACAAGTTCATCTTGGCTGCCCAGGCACGACAAGTGTTTTATATCAAGGACCCTTCCAATGAGAAGTTCTTTGTTGTGCTTCATGGGAAGAAGTTTTACTTTGAAGATGAAATTGATTACCCAGTCATAATTGATAGTCTAGAGTTTCAATCAATATTTCCTTATATGGAGGATGTCGGGGGAGCTGTGGTGAGATGCCGTTCTCATGGTGATGAGTTGTGGGTTGATGAGAGCGGTGAAATCGTGGGTGGGGAAAATTTGTTGAAGCGAATGAGATAATTAGTTATCCCCCTGTAATTGGATTTCCTCCCACTGTTTTGTATAATACCCGCCCTTTTTTGTTGTGAACTACTATGACATGTTTGTAGACCGCTCTTTGTTTTGTAGTTTTAATATTAAAGTATTTTTATGATACGTACTTCCATTGGACCCTAATCGTAGTCGAATGGAATAATAGTTTTAAAAAAAAGTGAGGTATTGTCCTTATTTTTGTCATGTACACCAGTAAAATAGAGAAATACCGGTGTAAAAAAATAGGGGATATGTTCTGTTTTATACACAAGCACCGGTAAGTTTGACATACGCACCGGTAATTATACCGGTGCTAGTTACTTAACGAAAAAAATGTTAATTTTGTCTTGTGTCCAATCATTAAATATAAAGGCCATTAAAAGCAGCCTCTAGCAGCTGCCTAGTTAGACAATGTACACCGGTAATATTCATATATGCACCGGTATTTATACTGGTGCTACGTACTTAGGCAAATTTTTTAAAAAATTTGGTCTTAGGGTTTGAAAATTTAATTTTATGGCCATTTAAAGCAGTCTTAAGCATCTGCTTCTGTATACAACCTACATCGGTATTTTATACATATGCACCGACCTTAGCCAAAAAATATAATTTTGCTCTTGGGTCCGAACAATTTTTATTATTGTCCATTGAATGAAGCCTTCAGCAGCTGCTTTAATTTTTATTTTACATCAGTATTTTCCTTTCATTCATCGATATTTTACCGGTTCTATCTACTTTAGAAAGAACGTGCGCTGCTATATAAGCTTAAATACACCGGTATTTTGATGAAAATACCAGTATAAGTCAGTCTGGGATATTTAAACCCATTTCAGATATAAAACTACACAATTTCAACATCCAAAGGAGGCAACTATCTCTCTCCCTCAAGAAATACCCACGAAGGTCCGACAATTGACCAACAACGGAGCTGATAGAAGACGGTAATCCACTTCCACTTCCTCAAATATATGCTTAACTTTCCTTTGGAATCTCAACTCCATCCATATATGATTTCATAGAATGATTAACTTGGGTCGCATGCAAGGTGTTTGATAAAATGCTTAACTGGGTTTTTTAGGAAATGACACCTAAATTAAATTTGAAAAGGACACGCCATACATTCTCTCCTTCTTAAGCAATTGCCTCGATGCTCAAGTACCCAAACAGTACATTTGTGTCCGAGGAGGCTAGGCTCGTACATGAATCATACAAAGGATGCCATCATCACCCCCAGAGAGAGGAATATGGGCATCTCCTCCATTCAAACAAACAATCTGCAGTCTTGGGTGTGAAAATTTTGTGACACTTCGCCTGCATTCAACCTGAGCATCGTAAGTGAGTTCTATGCCAACTTGAGGTGTGGCCTGACCCTCAATGAGGTGTATTGTAGAGGAAAAATTGTCCCTCTCACACCAAAAGCTATAAGATTGTTCGAGTTGCCCAATTTTCCAAATGATGAAGACGAGTTCCTTGCACTCCATATTGATGGTGGTGACCACTATTACCTATAAGATCGAATTGGGAAGGAGATCGTCGGGACAGTAACTAGGCAAGGAATCGATATAGATGAGTTAGTCAAATTTGGGTGGAGTGAAATTCCGAAGAAGACTTTGACTCTAGAAATCAAATGAGTGGTATCATTTCATGGCGTCTAGAATAGACTAAGTAAAAGTTAACATGGAGGTCCACAAAAAATTGGCCCACCTTCTTGTACGCAATAAAGAAGGAACTTTGATGGAATCTTAGTCGTTGAATCATTCTCATGTTGAGGGCGGAATGGGATAAGATGGGGTCATACGATTTTCTGCATTATTATCTCAGCTCTTTATTCGAGAGCGGGAGTCACTCCCCGTCCCCATAACGTTTACGGGCAACTAATGGGTAAGATTTTTATGGATTCTTTCTACAAACAACTAGCGGACATAGTATACCCTTCCCTTGAATCCAGAGGTTATCACACATTTGGTTAGAATACAAAAAAAATGTACAATTCGGAGCTATGGAGATTGCCCTATTAAATTTTTGGGGCCATAGTGCGATTCTTGGTAACTTGTGCTAACAATCAATGTTGATTTTTGAGGTAATTCGATACATCCGTTGGGGGTGGAAATTCATGGTCATGATTGTATTGTATTGAATTTCATATTAGTTCAGCCAATTTTAATTTTGACGCTTCCAAGATTCTTGGAGGGACTAAAATGAAAAAAGTAAAAAAAATTTACTCGTATCAAAATTGAAATCCACTTAAGCTAGATGATGTTCCAAACATCTAGGATGTAGTGCTAAATTACACAAGTGAGGAAATGGATGGGTTTGGGCCCTAAAGTAATGTCGGAAGATATTTGGATTCCACATTATAACTTTGAAGAAAACCATTACTGGCTACTCTAGAACATGAACTAGCGCTCTTGGACTATATACCACTGGAACACAAATATTTTTCAATTTAGATTTAAGCCTAGAATATTAAATTTGGTTTTTTTTATAGTTACGGAAAGTATCGTAAATGCATTTCACGTTTGGGGGACCTAATTGCAAGAAACAAAGATCAACAAGTTGTAGAGTCATATTAACCTTGAAGATCCAACTATTCAACTTATATAGTATGGTTTATTATAAAGTTTTATTCGAAGCCATGGATTATTGGTTGACGGGGTGAATGTAAATGTTTGGGGTCATAGCAAAATTTTTACTTAATATATGAATACATATTGATTTCAAGTTATAGGGTCGGGGCTTTGTCTAAATAAGGTTTAAACACCTAATTGAATATATAATAAAATCAATAAAGCATCAATTTGTCAAATTAGAGGACCCAAAACAATATGTAAGAGGTAAATGTAAAAATAAAAAAATGTAGCATGGCCAAGATACACAGCCATACACTGGTAATATATTTGAAAAATACCAGTGTATAGTTCTAAAATGTTGGCGGGAAACACCAAAAATTTGAATTTTCATGTCCGAAAAGGTGGGAATTTATTCACATTGGTAATATCAACACTGGCACTGGCATATGTACCAGTGTTAGGTACTTAGTGAAACTTTTCTGAACTTGCTCTCGAGTTGGACGATAATTGTAAAAAAAATTGATTTAAAGTAGCCTCTGACAGTTGCTTTTTATCTTCCTTAGTTAAAATTTTAAAGGTTTTCTCTCGGGTTCAAGAAAAAGGAATTTAAGCAGTGGAGAGTAGTTGCTTTAATAACCATCTCTACACCGGTATTTCATAATTTGCACCGGTATTTTGTACCGGTGCTAGCTCCTTAGAAACATTTCAATGTTCAAAGCATTCTTCTTTATCACTTACGCACCGGTATTTTCTACTTTACCGGTGTAAGAATGATGGGTATATAAAAAAAAACTGAGCTTCAAACATTCATAACCATGCTCTCCATTCAATACACCCTTACCATCCAATCCTCCCTTCAACTTCCATCAAAATTAACCACCATAACTATAGAAAATAAGGGTAATAATTGTGTATACATGAAAATAAGGGTAATAATTGTGTATGTTTATTCATGAATTCAGGATACATTATATAGTAGTACAGAATACCTATAGAAGCTAGAAAAAGGTAATAGAATACAATTACATCTACAATTATGACAAGAATACAAATCCAATTCCAATTCCTTAACACTCCTTCTCAAGTTGGAGCATGAGGATAAAAAATGACCAACTTGCCAAGTAAAGAATGGAACTGGTTACGTCCGAGAGCTTTAGTGAACAAATCAGCAGGTTGGTCTATCGTACAGATATGTTGAGTAACAATAGCGCCAGATTGTACAGGATCTCGGACAAAATGACAATCAACTTCAATGTGCTTCGTGCATTCATGAAAAATCGGGTTGGCCGCTATGTGGAGAGCAGATTGACTATCACAAAACAATTTCATAGGAAAAGAGTGCAAAACCCCTAAGTCCTTCAGTAAGGACCTAAGCCATAACAACTCACAGCAGTTAACTGCCATAGCACGATACTCTGCTTCAGCAGAAGACCGAGAAACAGTAGGTTGCTTCTTAGTCTTCCAGGAAATCGGGGAATCACCAATCATAACAAAATAACCAGATAGAGAACGCCTAGTAATTAGGCAGGCGGCCCAATCCGAATCACAATAAGCAGTCAATTGTAGAGTACTACAGGAAGAAAGAAATAAACCTTGACCAGAATGACTCTTCAGGTAGTGCAACACACGAACCGCAGCTTGCCAGTGAGGGACACAAGGAGACTTCATGAATTGCGCAAGAGTATGAACTGAATAACTAAGTTCAGGATGAGTAATAGTCAGATATATCAGATGCCCAACCAAACGACGATACTACTTCGGGTCATGGTAGGCTGGACCTTCAACACGTGCCAAATCGTGTTGTTGCTCCATAAAAAAATCAATTGGTTTAGAAGCAGATAAACCTGTATCAGATAGGATGTCCAAAGCATATTTCCTTTGCGAGAGAAGCATCCCCTCCGGTCTTCTAGCAATCTCTATGCCCAAAAAATACTTAAGCAAACCAAGGTTCTTCATGTGAAAACAAGAACCCAAGTATTTCTTGAACTCAGAGATGAGTGAAGAAGAACTACCAGCAATGACAAAATCATCCACATAAACCAGAACATGTAAAGACTGTGATCCACGGGAAAAGACAAATAAAGAGTAATATGCCTTACTTTGAACAAAACCAAACGTCCGTAAAGCCTGAGCCAGTTTAGCAAACCAATTCCGAGGAGACTGGCGAAGACCATAAAGAGATTTTTGAAGGCAAAAAACCTGACCAGGTGGGACTGCATAGCCAGGCAGAGGACGCATGAACACCTCTTCATGTAAATCACCATGCAGGAAGGCATTATGAACATCCATCTGATGCAGTTCCCAACCACGTATAATAGCAACAGACAGGAACAATCGAACAAAACTCATCTTCGCAACCAGAGCAAAAGCCTCAATGCAATCAATTCCTTCTACCTGGCGATTTCCAAGAATCACTAGACACGCCTTGTGACGTTCAATAGTACCATCTGAATGAAACTTCGTCTAGTAAATCCATTTGCATCCAATAGCCTTCTTGTGCGCAGTCAAAGGAGACAAAATCCATGTCTGATTTCGCTCCAGTGCAGTAAGTTCCTTATCCATAGCATCTCGCCAATGAGAATGACGGGAAGCCTCAGAGTAAGTAGTGGGATCTGCACTAGAAGTTACAGCACCCAAAAATCTAGAATGCATACTAGAAAAATTATCACAATTTACATAATCAGTAAGAGGATAGAGAACACCTGAGGAAAGTGACGACGTATGAGGGAACGTAGTCGAAAAGGGGGGACTTCAGTAGTAAGAGCAGAAGCATAATCATCACAGTCGTAATCTGCCAAGTACGATGGAGGGCGATGAGATCGAACACTCTGTCTTGTAGGTGGCAACTCAGTAGCAGAACTATCCGGTACCAGAGAAGCTGGTAAAGTAGAGACCGAGGATGTAGCATTGTCAGCAACTGGCGGAGAATGACCAGTAGCGGACGACGAAGGTAGGCCGATGGCGGCCGGCATGGAGGTACCGGCATCGGGCGGATGATAATGGCCGGTGGATATCGGCGATGACCGGCCGGCGTTGACCAGCCGACGTTAACCGGCGTTGATTGGTGTTGATTGGTCGACGTTGACCGGCATTCACTGGCCGGAGTTGACTGGTAGTGAGTGGCTGGCGGTGACCGGCGAGACAGCCGACGACAGCAGACGGCCACCGATGGACGGTGGAAGGCTAACGGCGACCGGTGGCAGTGGATCGGCAGTAGAAGGCGGAACCAAAATTCCATGCAGCTCCGGCAAGAAGGAGGAGGAATCCGGCGGTGGTGTGGTGGCGCCGCCAAGTTCATCGGATAAAGCAGAAGCCGGAGTTGCAGAGTACAGTAACTGGTTTTCAAAGAAATCAGCATCCCGACTGTTAAAGATCACTCGAGATTCCAAGTCAAAAAGGCGATAGCTTTTCTTTCCGGCAGGGTAACCAAGAAATAGACACCGCCGACTTCGTGGTGCAAACTTGTCACGATATCTGGGAACATGAGCAGCAAAACACAAGCATCCAAAAACCCTTAAGGATGAATAATTTGGAGCTTGCCCATAAAGCAACTCAAAAGGAGTACGACCGTTGAGATGCTGAGTCGGTGTTCGGTTCATCAGGTAGGCAGCAGAAAGAACACATTCTCCCCAAAATTCAATAGGAAGACTGGCTTGGAACCGTAAAGCACGTGCCACATTGAGTATATGGCGATGCTTTCTTTCAACCCGACCATTCTGTTGTGGTGTGTCAACCATATATGTCTCAAAGATGATCCTAGATGCAGCAAAATGAGATCGTAAAGGTAGAAATTCAGTCCCATTATCAGCCCGAACACGTTTTATGGTTCGGCCCCACTGGTTCTTCACTAAGGCACTAGATTCTAAAAATCTAGAGGCTACTTCAGATTTAGCGACTAATAAATAAACCCAAACAGCTTGGGAATAATCATCAATCGTCAAAAAATAAAATGCACCACTAGTGGATGGAGTTCTATAAGGTCCCCAAACATTACAATGTACTAATTCAAATAATGTAGTAGCATTTGTAGAACTCAATGGAACACTATGTCTAGTCTGTTTTGCTCTATAACATACAGAGCAAGGTATAGTAGTATTATTTGTGCTAAAATCAATAGTTGGAATAGAAGACAACACCGTAGATGATGAATGACCAAAATGTTGATGCCATAAATCAGATGAAGAAATCGAAGCAACTGTCGGAATAGACTGCAGGATATGAGGACGAAGGCGAGTATCCAATAGACGAAGCCAATAAACCCCCCTTTCTATTCACCCACGCCAATCACAATCCCCGTACTGATTTTCTGTAAAATGCATAATTTTCAGTAAACAAAGCTAGACATTTTAAGGCAGATAACAATCTAGAGCATGATAATAAATTGCATCACAAAGTAGGTATGTAGAGCACATGAGTAAGGGTGACATCACCAAAACAAATAGATCCATATTGTGTAGCAGACGACACAGATCCATCAGGCAGTATGACATTCACAGTATTGGTAGCAATAGTAATATCAGTAAGAGAACCTTTGTCACCAATCATGTGATATGAGGCTCCTGAATCAAGAATCCAGGGTAAAGTAGACTTACCTGACCCATGGTCAGATAACAAATCAAACTGATTAAATAAATGCATGGTCGTACTCCATTGGTCGTCAGACAGAGCAGGACCAAAATCAGATCATGTAGGTAAGCCAGAGGAGGCGGCCATCGCAAATTCATGCGGCGACGTCACTGCGCTGGCGAAAAGAGCCATTACACAAATGGCAAGCACAATTAAAGTAAGGGAAGAAAAATAACGCTGAATCAAAGCCAAAAGGATCCAAGGATGAGCGGCTACTGTTGGCACGTGAAAGGCACGCGCTATGAAGAGATAAGCGCGCGTCTGTTGTACCCGCACATGGGCTTCACGCGCTTCTAGAAGGTCGCGCGCTTGAATCTCACGTGCGCTTCATTCTGGCGAAAGCTAACGCCACCGGAAGGAGGCGCTGCCAAGAACGATGCCACCGATGTCAAGATCGATGCCACCGGACGGAGCGAGAGTGGGCCGGGACGGAGTGGGAGTGGGAGTTCCAGATGAAGCCGTTCCGGAACGAAGCGAGAGACGGGACTGACCGGGATGGGCTGGAACAAGCCATGCAGGAGCAAACTGGGACGGAGCCGGAGCTGGGCAGACCGGGACGGAGCTAGAGCGGGAGAAAGCTGGAGCAGAATAGACCGGAACGGAGTCGGTCGGACGGCGATGGTGGTGAGCAAGGCGGATCGACGGCGGCGGCGAAAAAGAAACTGAAGGGGAAGATTTTTTTGCTGGAAAGGTAGTCCGGATCGACGGCGCGTAGAAGTCACGCACGAACGATGGCAGAAAATTTATGACGGTATTTCAAGGTCTTAGGTTTCAGGATTTTAGTCTCTGATACCATATAGAAAATAAGGGTAATAATTGTGTATGTTTATTCATGAATTCAGGATACATTATATAGTAGTACAGGATACCTATAGAAGCTAGGAAAATATAATAGAATACAATTACATCTACAATTATGGTAAGAATACAAATCCAATTTCAAATATCAGCAGACTTATGGCAGTGACTCCAACGATGGTGCCAAGTCATCTCATATCTGATGTGAACTTATATTTTTGCACTCCCCATGCTTTGATTTGTTTGTTTTTTTCCCTATTTTATCTACATTGAGGGCAACATAGCATTTTAAGTGTGGGGATGTGTAGTCACTTCCTTTTTAGTTTTGCTTTGGATTTCTTCTCTTTAGACTTGGATATTTTGGGATACTTTTCTTTGTTTTGGATGCTTTAATGTGATGTATTTGGATGCTTGATTAGCTTTGACATGTGAAAATTTTTTGCTACTTTTTTATTGGAAACATAAAAAATTGGAAAAAAAGAAAAAGAAAAAGAAACAAAAATAAAAAGAAACCCGCTAAGTTGAAAACTCAAGAGGGCAACTTAGGCAACAATGGGGGCCCGGATAGGTCGAAAACCCGAAAGGGCAACCTGGGAAAAAAAAGAGAGGCTAAACGTGTGAAAAAAGGTGAGATATGAGCCAAAGAAACATGATGTGTTGCTAGGACAAAAACCCAAAAGGGCTCCTAGGCAAAATGAGAGAAAGAGAGAGAAAAAAAAGGAAAAATGCTATGATTTTACTCATTTACCGGCATTGGAGTCACAAGGTTGCGACTGCCATATGGATGGATCGAGTAGCTCAACATCTTGAGACCTCTTGGGATTGGGTAATTTAGCGGGAAAACGAAGCAAGTGATGAAATTCTTGACTGTTGATATACTTCGTTCTTAGGATGATATATTTGTATAAAGTGAAGTATGATTTTGAACTTCATGCATGCTTTTGGCTTCACTTTGTGCATTGGATTTGGAATTTTTAATTCTGGACTTAGAAATATTTTTATGGTTATCAATGAATTGAAAGGTTGATATGGTTCAGGTAGATTAGTAACCTCATGCATGATTTTGGCTTCACTTTGTGCATTGGATTTGGGATTTTTAATTCTAGACTTAGAAACATTTTTATGGTTATCAATGAATTGATAGGTTGATATGGTTCAGATAGATTTAGTAATGGGGGTTGTGGGTAAATTCTCATTTGATCTTAACTTTGGGATGTGTGATATTGAGAGTTTTCTGAGGTATTGATTTGGCTGAATAGTAGTTAGGATGTGGATACGTGAATTCCTTTGTGTGCTTGAATCTTTTGTTACTTGAGGGAGAGTAAGTTTTAAGTGCGGGGAAGTTTGATGCGTCCATTTTATGTGCATTTTGGGGACTTTTTGGGATCACTTTTGTGCTCTTTTGTTATCAAGAACTTGGATTTTACCTTGAAATTCTCTTAGGATAAGTAAGAGCAAACTTACGCCTTTTACCTTTTCTAAGGGGATTTTGTGTGACAAGGAAATAACATCAAGACTTGAAGACCGGAGGCCATTGAAGATTATCTTCTGAAGAATTTGAAGATTTTAAGACTTGAAGAAGTGTGTAATGGATTGAGGGCTAGAAGACAAGAAAAAGAGCAAAATAAGTTCTGTTCTGGGTGCCCGTCGCGAGTCGCGATGGACCTTGTTGCAACTCACGATGAACAGGTGGCTAGAAATCCATCTTCTTTTTCTTGCACTATAAATATCACTTTATCTCTTCTATTTCCTCACTTCCTCTCTTCCTAAATTCTGCAGCAAAAACCCTAGGTTTTCTCTCTTTTTCATCTTGTCTTTATCTTTGATTATGTGTGGATTGTTATTTTTGATTATTATGGATTGTCGTAGCTAAAAATATCTCTTGGGAGCAATTGATTGAAGCTTCCA
Organism: Rubia yunnanensis; assembly: GCA_037428765.1. NCBI lineage: Eukaryota > Viridiplantae > Streptophyta > Magnoliopsida > Gentianales > Rubiaceae > Rubia > Rubia yunnanensis. Next base: position 75,301,291 of record CM075067.1, read on the forward strand.
AACTTATGCAGTGCGATTCTTGATTTTGCTCATTATGAACATTTATTAGGAAGCATTTATTATGCCATTAGTGATATGTTTTACATCATTTACATAATGTATTGTTTGAGAATGAGAAGCTTTTATATGGTTGAAGTGTTAGGGTGTTAGGAAAGTTGCAAATTTCTTGACTCATTTGGCATGAAAATCTAAGAACATGGACTTAGAACTTCTAGTGTATAATGTGTTGTAATTCTTGCTAGATAAGTGTGTTAATGTGGTTTGTTCCCATATTTGTCATATAGATGCAAAGAAAGGTTGAATCTTGAATGTGGTTTGTTCTAGGGTTAGCCTAATAAGTGCTTTGTTTGGTTAAATGACCATGTCTTTGGTAGAAGACTTGTTGCTATAAAATCTATGGTCCTTCGTGTGAAATGTCATTGATGAAATACCTTCATGGTGTGGTTTGCTGAAAGTGATTATCAATGAGGTTTGTAAAATGTCTTTGTTTGCGTTTGCAAATTACTATTAAGAAGGAATGAATATGGATATTCAATTGGGAAGTGATAGCATTCCCCATAGGCAATAAATGTTAATGAATGAGCGAATGAATCTATGATTCATAAGAAGTTGGAATTGAAAGTCAATTTCCCCCAAGGCTCCGTTAATTGTTGTTTTAATCATCTTTTTAGTTGTCGTTGCATGATTAGCATTGTTATCTTACTTTGATAGTTACTTGTCTTTCAACTTCGTAATTTAGGAAAAACCAACCAACACCCCCCATTTACATTCTTTTATATATAACTATATATGTCTATATCTAGAATGTTTTCTGCTCTATATGTTTAAACATTTGAAAATATCCCTCTTCTTCGTGGATTACCCCAGGCTTGCCATTATCTAATTAATTGTAGATAGGAAGCATTAGGGCTACAAATTATATATTTGAGAGGTACGACAATGACCTCCCAATGGTGTGCTATTATGATCCTTTTATGTTCTTTTTTTAATGAAATGTCATCTATTGTGTTCTAGAAATTTTCAAGTGGAATATATTGATTGTCCATAGGTACTTTAATTTCACGTGAAGGAATTTCCGATACAATAGGCAATGAAAATGATGAAGAAGAGGGGTTCAGAGGAGGTCGTGATTTCTAGGACACAATGTAGGACTTTAGAACGTAGAATTGCAAGGAATGAGTCATCATTGTTAATATTCAACCAATGGGGAAAATGTTTGTCCTATGAGCGTGCTAAGTGGTCGAGTTGGGCATAGAAAGTGGGTAGGACAAGGGTAGAGATCAAGTATGGTAATTGGCACAAGGTCCCTAAAGAATACAAAGACATCCTTTGGATGGAGTGCAATGTACCTACTAGCATTTCTTATTTCATTTATGCTTCTACCATTTTGCTTTCATATAAAGTTTAAATTTATTGAGCTATTAGTCTCTAAATATTACATTCCTTTTAATTTCAACATGCTTATCACATCGTAACCTAGGGTACAAGGGCGAAACAACAAATTTATGCATTGGAAAAAAAACCCTATTGGAAGAGTCGGGGTGGATATGGATTAGTGGCCCTCAAATTAGTGAAATAATGTTTTGAAAGGGATGTTCAAATTTCCATTGGGGGGGGGTGGGATGTAACGGAGGACTAGGCAAGGTCACCGGTCACACCAATCGATGTTGATGAGATTGGTAGGTTTAATCTCTTCTTGAAGATCCGGAAAAACAAAAAGGGTGGATATGATAAAGCTCCAGTTATTGAAGTCACGGAACGAGTGGTAAGACCGTATTTATTACATACAGTTTTAATTGGTTTTTTCTTCAATTATTGTTTTTCATGCGTACGCAAAGTTAAAGCAAGACCAATTGGAGGTTTAGTTAATTCCATTGGGTAAGAATGACATCCTTTGTAAGGCTACATGTAAACTTGACCACCCGGGTCGTGCCAAAGGAGTTGTTGAAGTCAATGTTGAAAAAACCAATTGATGTTGATGAGATCGATATGTGTGATCTCTTCTTGGAGAGCCAGCAAAACAAAAAGGGTGGATACGATAAAGCTCCGATTATTGAAGTCACAGAATGGATGGTAAAACCATATTTATTAGATATAATTTTAGTTGGGATTTTTTCTTCAATTATTGTTTTTTTTTGCGTACGCAAAGTAAGCAAGGCCTCCTTCATGGGGCTACATGTAAACCCAACCACCCGGGTTGTGCTAGAGGAGTTGAATCATTTTTGTCCCAAAGAGAGGCATTTGGGATAGTGTGATCCGACAATTGGGCTAAACCGTCAAGATTCCACGTGTTGCAAAATGAAGCCCTCGTTAAAGACAAGCGAATAGAGAAACAAGAACTTTTGATTCAAAAGTTGATCGAGCACATAAGGCTGCCAATACCAGAGATTTGGATGATTTGACACCACCGTCTAGAAGATCATGAAACTTGTCTGGAGAAGTTAAGATGAACATCCCCCAACAAATGAAGACAATAACATTGTTAAAGTCATCGTGTCATCCGAAAACAAGGTTGGTTGAATTAAATTATTTCTCTGATACGTATTTGCCTACAGATTTATTTTACATATGTCCGTTCTTCCTCACAATTTAGACATCGCATTTGTGTGAGCTATACATTGATCAAGGTGAAAAGGGTGGGCCACTACATGTTGCTAAAAGAATTCTACACGAGTTGAAACGACATCATCATTCCGTTCCAATTAGTGATGAGATTTGTAGAGTTTCAGTGGAGAATCCCAAGGTGCTCAAGGTCTTATTACCAATTCTGGATAGCCACTACAAGCGAGTGGGATGGCCACGAGGAATGTTTCTTCTATGGCCTCATCGCCTCATTTACGTGGATCCAATTAAAGATCGTCATTTGAAGGAGGAACCAATTACAACATATAAGCCAATATTGGAAGAGACAAAGATTACAATACCCCTTATCACACAGACACATGCTATTAAGGAGTCACCGCATTTCATGAGGGTCTTGTATGATTTCATGGTTGATGTGGTAATCCCTGTTAGGTGAGGTGGCTGGCGATCACCATAGTATGAGTGCAGTCCTACAAGAAAGACCACGGAAGTGATTCCGGGGAAAGTACTCCAATGATTAAGTTAGTTCTTTCCTTTAGAGAATTAGTATTTCTCAGCTAGTCGTGCTTACCTAAGCAAGTGTTGATCTTCCTATATTTTTAGCAAATTGCGATCGGCTCCGCGTTGCTGGAGTTTCAGATTGTGGGTTGTACCATGGTTTCTAGAATTTCCAGGTCACTTACGAGTGTCTTCCCCATTTTGAGGTGTGGCTCTACGTTGTCCGGTGTGTGGCCGAGTCTTGGACTTAGCCTAAAGGCCGTCGGCTCTAAGTATGCGAGCTAGGTTTACACCATAAGCCCCCTCCTAAGCCATGAAGTCAATGGAACACTAAGCGATGGTGTTGTTCTGTTTATCTCCTAAGTCGTAACAATGTGTTCATCAACATGTCAATTTATATTGTCTTCGTGAAGTGTTGTGTGCTTCTTGGATACATTTGCAATTTTGTTGGAATGTCTGGTTTTTTAATTTTAGTTTGAATTCATACTTGAAATTTGTAACTTTAGATAGGCTTGGCTATTGCAATCTTGTATCATTTAATCGAGATTCTCTCCTTATTACTCGCTGCGGTTTTTGGAATTCTATCATATCCCGTTATCTTTGCTTACCTTATAAAGGTCTTGAATTGACTTACCTAACTCCGTCACTATTATTTCTCTCTTACATATTAGTATATCACCTATTCATATACCGCTACCATCTCGTATTCCGTAAAAGGTAAGTTACTTTTGGTATTAGAGTTTCATCATGACTTTTTTGACCGATTTAATGCTTCAGTTTTGACGTTTCGGTGTCTTGATTAAAATATTGGACTTTATTGCTTCTTCAAACACCTCAATCTTCTATATCCCCTGTCTCTTCTTATTCTTCCCTTGCATCATTGTTCTCTGCTCTTTTAACTTGTAAGTATCTCTGCCTTTTTTTGTTTCCCTTTTTAAACATTTTTCTCACTTGTGAATCTATGTAGTCTTCATTCTACCAATTTTTTTGTTTATGTATGCCTGGAAAATACCCGATTGTCTTCTCTGGTGTGTTACCTGCATTTTTTTTCTGGAGTACGATGTGTTTGTTTTGTGCATCTAATTAAAATGGTTTTCATCTAAGATTTTATGACTCATTCCTGCTTAAATGTACACCCCTAATCCCACTGATTCTCCCGTAGAGGATGACCAGATTGATGATTTTGACTCTAGGGAGGATTCTAATCATCCTGTCGGTTCTTCCACCATTAATAGCGTCTTTTTTTTTTGGAAACCATCCAAAGATGGGGGAATATGTATTAGGCCTTCCCAAGCCATGTAAAAAACAAAGGTGACAACAAAAAGAGAAAATGAAGCCATTGGCTTAGTTGATGTATACATAAGGGAGCTATTGGCTCTTGAAGCAACATTAGTTGCCTCCAAAATGAAGTAAGGAATGAATCTAATAGTAGGAGGGTTACAAAAACTCTTAGTAAGTTGGGAAGAGTGTCGAACTTATTGGCAGATCGAAAAATCGAAATACAAGTCAGTCAGACACACCCCATCTACACTAAGAAGCCTATCCTCTACATGATGACTTTTGCAAAAGAAACCTGCCAGTGCACTGTATCCTCATAGAAAAGGAAAACCCTCGCACCAGTGCACTCTATCCGTGAGTATTCACAGCAAGTGAGCCATCGCATTGATGTTGAAACTCCTGCAAGTAATAGCAATAATCAGTAGCATCCGATCAATTTACCAACCTTAACGAAGGTGTCCCTATTTGATCTAACCTAATTAGACCCTGGATGTTATTGGACAACACATTAAACCTATACATAGATAAACCATACTCAGCATGTATACATTCTTTAGCAAGGGCATCAGCCACTAAATTGGCTTGTCTCTGAGTATGCAGTAGCGGAATATCACCCAACAATTGCTTTGCATCATCTGCTAGTTGAAACAGAGTCCAAGGAGCATTGAGGGGATCATTAACATATGTAACCGCATTTATACAATCAGATTCTAAGCAGACAGGAGTATAAAACTCTTCAACTTTTCCAATTACCAACTTGATTGCTTTCATTTCAGCCTCTAGTGAGGAGTTAGTAGCTGTAAAAATAGTATGAGCAGCAATAAAGCTACCCCTACTATCTCTTATGATCACTCCAATTCCACTCCTGTTAGTTTGCCTACACCATGCAGCATCAACATTAACTTTATAGCCCCTACATGGTTTAGACCAAGTTATTTTTAATATTTTTGGCTTTGGAGGCTGTTTGATTAGAGGGAGGAAAGAATGATCAGCAATTTCTTGGTCTACCTTAGATACTATAAATACTGGTTTAGCAGTAAACATATAGAAAATTTGATTCCTTATCTGAGTTAAAACTATTCCTGGTTGTGGAATGGCAGAATCATATAAAATTTTGTTCCTCATTTTCCACATGTTCCAGCATGTTATGACAGCAGCAGATCTGATGATTATTGTGTGTAAAGAGCTCAGACTAGTATAAGTCAAATAACAAGACAGTCTATCCCATATAGATGGGTAAGCATCGTGTTTAATCCCCATGAATGCATGAACTGACCTCCAAACTTGCACAGCAAATGAATAGGAATTGAAAAAGTGATCCAAAGAATCCTCATGTTTATTGCACATACAACACTTAGAAGGCATTGAAAATCTCAGTTTGCGCAAGACATTATCAAATGGAAGGTAAGAGTTCATCATTTTCCACATGAATACTAAAACATTTTTCTCCATTCTTGAACTCCAGACAGATTGAGTAGAAGATACTGTACCTCTCTGATTCCTGAGCAGTAGATAAGTAGATTTGAAAGTGAACTCACCCTTGATACCCGGTTTCCATATAAGTCTATCATTTCTGTGTGTTGATAGAGAAGCTTCCTGCAACAGAATAATAGCATGAGGGGGTAGCAATGGGGAAATTTTTTGTAGCAAAACTGATTTGTTTGATATGAACTCTGCAACCGAGCATGATTCAGAGATATCAACAAGGTTTTGATCACATAGATCTTCAATGGGACCTATATCTAACCAGTTTGATGTCCAGAAATTGCATTCTCCTTTACCAACTATCACCCTTGTGTTTGATTCTGCCCAAACATTAATAGAGCTAATCCTCCTCCAGTTAGGAGAGGATCTAGAAGAGGGTGGCAGTGAAGCTACTAGATGTGTCCATAAGGCCTCACCCTTTTGATATTTCCACCATAGCTTTACTGAACATGTATTTATTATGGTGGTTAATAATCTAAAACCTAGACCTATCCTACTATCTATCATCTCAATTACAGGTTGAAAATATATATTCCTTACTCTCCCTGTGAAAATGGGGACTCCCAAGTATGTGAATGGGAATCTCCCAATTTTCATCTCTAGTATCCTCCTTATGTTACTGACTGTATGTACACTAGCATGTTTACCAATGAAAATGTCACTTTTACTATAGTTAATCTTCTGGCCAGTGACACTTTCAGATTTTGTCAGGAAAGCTTTAAATCTAAGCAAAGTCTGATTATTGGCTTTTAAAAAAACCACAGTATCATCAGCATAAGATAGATGTGAGATTTTGAGTGCATTACCTGGAAGGTCATAGTATGCCAATTTCCCATTCTGAAAAATGAAAGCTAGGCTCCTAGTAAAAGAATCAGAAAATATGTTAAAACGAAAAGGGGAGAGGGGGTCCCCCTGTTTAATCCCCCTAGTGGACTGGAAGTAACCAACAGGCTTCCCATTAATTAAAATTGAGAACCAAGCCTGTGATAGGTTCTTCATAATGGTAAAGATGAATTTTGGAGAAAATCCAAACCTAGCCAGTACAGAATAAAGGAAAGACCATTTAACTCTATCAAAGGCTTTCTTAAGATCCAGTTTAACTATGCAGTTAGGGTCCCTTTGTTTTCTATTCAAAAACCTTACCATTTCTTGTAGGTAGATGACATTATCCGATATATCTCTACCATTTATAAAAGTTGTTTGTTGTGGTGAGATAATTTTTGGCATAATAGACTTAAGTCTTTCCATTAAGATTTTGGAAAGAATTTTGTTAAGAACATTGGAAAGACTAATTGGTCTATAATCATGAAAAGAGACGGGGGTTTTCTTTTTTGGAATAATGGCAATCCAGGTGCTTCCAATACCCCTTGGGATATTATTAACAGTCAGGAAATCATTTACAACAGCCAATAAATCATTAGCAATTATGTCCTAGGATTTAATGTAGAATTTAGCTGTGAATCCATCTGGACCCAGACTACTATTCTTATTAAGACTCATAACAATATCCCTAAGTTCAGTCATAGAAACAGGATTCAAAAGTTTGTCATTGTCTTCCTGAGTGATCAACTTAGGAATTTGACTGAGGAAATGTAGCTTGAAGAAATTGCTGTCAGAGGATGTGTCATCTGTTAAAAGATCTTGAAAGTAGTTAATGGCATCATTCTGAATGTCCTCTATATTATCTAGCCATTGTCCAGTACTACCTTTAATTTTAGTGATCTTTAGTCTACTCATTCTTTCCTTAACCGAGTTATGGAAAAAACTAGTGTTATTGTCACCCTCCTTCAGCTATTTAACCTTAGCCTTGTGTTTCCAAAAACTTTTCTGCTCAACTAGAGCCCTTACTAACCTAGCCTTGGCTTCCTTTAGTTTCACCATGTTTCCAACAGAAGCATCATGATCATAAATATGTTCTTGAGACTGTAGGGCAGCTTCAGCTTGTAAAACATTGTCAGTTATGTTGCCAAATTTTTCCTTATTCCAAATTTTAAGTTCTTTTTTCAATCTAATGAGTTTAAGGAAGAAACCTAGCATTCCTGATTTTTGATGAGGTGATTCCCAGTTTTGTTTAATAACTTCACTGAAATCTCTCCTCTTGTACCATGTATTTAAAAATCTAAATGGTCTAGGAGTAGATGGTATGTCACTACCAATAGTGAGTAGCATTGGGTTATGATCTGGGGAGATCCTATTCAGAATTTGAACAGAAGAATTAGGAAAGGTAACTGACCACGAAAGGGAGCAGAGGCCTCTATCCAATCTCTGTACAGTGGGGTTCCTTAACTTATTGTTACTCCAGGTAAAAAAATTCCCAACAGTATTAATCTCTTCCAAAGCCATATTATTAATAAAATCATTAAAGTCCCTCATACTACCTAATTTAGGAGTAGAAGGACCTTTATATTCATTTATTGATGTTATGGCATTAAAATCCCCTATGAAAATAGAATCAGAGTGATTAATTGACCTAAGATCAGACCACATAGTTTTCCTGCCATTCCTATTCCTGAGACCATACACAAAGTAGGCATCCATATTTTTATTCAAAGTAAGACTAAACAGAGTAACAACAAAGAATTGCAAGCTATCCCATTTTACTGTTACATCTATGCTGGATTTCCAAAAAAGCCAAATTTGGCCACTATTAGCCTGCAAACAGTTATCAAAGTTCAACAGTTGTCTGTAAGAATCACATTGCACATTTTCATGTTTAGGCTCAATTAAGCAGAGAAGCTCAAAGTTGTGCCTAATTATCAAGTTATGAAGTCTTATCATAGATGTATCCATTCCCCTAAGATTCCAAACCAGAAACTTTATCTTAATAGTCGAGCTATTCATAAGGAAACATTGTTAGAGCTTTTTGATCTAGTCATAGTAGTATTTAACTGTGTTAAATAGGTCTTATTCCTATGACTATTTAACTGTGTTAAATAGTCATGATAGTATTTAACTGATTAGACACTTTGTCATTTTGTCTCCCTTTTTTCAACTTGTTTTGCCTAGAGTGTAACTCCGAAGAACTTACCCGGCTTACCTGAGTATCACCCTTTTCATCATCATTGTCAGAATAGGTAGAATATGAGTTGTTCCTTGGAGTAGCTACATCCGTGGATATGTCTTCATCCTCCAAAGGCAGGAATTTGTTTTGCCTATGTTTCTATTGGGGGAAAATAAAATTTTTTGCAGCAGTAATAGGATTAAAAGGAGAAAAGGGCTTACCCCGCTTACCGGGAATATCATCTTTAGCAAAACCTGTCTTAGTATGGAGGTGAGGTGGAGCAGATAAGGATTGTTTGGTCAGAAGCATAGGAGACTTCGAAAGAGAAGCTGAGAGCACAGCATTCTCCTCTTGTCTCATTATAGAGGAATCATTATTTGCGTCCATATTATTATTCTCCGAAACAGTATTCTGATTGAGGACCAAAAACTGATTCCCATCACATTCTTTACCAACTTCAGAGTCTAGAACGATGACATCAGACCGTTCAGTTACAAGATTGATATTGGTTAATTCCTTATTCAAAGTGTTAGCCACCATATCCCCTTCATGATCAGCAATTGTTACTGACTGAACATTTGTTACCGAGTCTACTTTATGTTTTGGAACATATCTAAGGTTTTGTGAAGACAGGGTTTTGAATTTTTCATAAGCCGAGACACCTGAACCTCCAGGCTTATTTAAATCATCATTCAATCTACTAACTCCAGCCTGATCAGGTTTATCAGAACCCCTATGTTGTGAATGGGGAACTATCTTTCCTTCTCTTGGTTCAGTATGCATAGTGTTTCTTTTATCCAACTTAGAGGTCTTAGGTTTCCTAAGTTCTGGATGTAAGTAAATGCATAGATTATCCTCGTGTCCTATGGCTTTGCAGTGGTGACAGTACAGGGGGAGGTCCTCAAATTCTATAGGAAGTTTAGCAACATTGAACTCTATTCCATCTTCCTCTATGCCCACTCTAATGAATGATGGCTGTTTTTTTTAAGTCAATCTCAATGCACATTTTAACAGCAGAAGGTCTAGTCAAACCAGCAGTTGCAGAATCCATTTTAATGTAATTACCAATCTGATTTCCCATGGATTCTAGCATAGCTATGTTGTAAAAGAAAACCGGAACATGATGTATGGTAACCCAGACGGGGACTATAGACGATTCTACCTCAGGGGAGAAATCAGTGGTCCATTTAAGCACTTTCATCGGAACATGATTAAAGATCCACTGACCTTTGATCCAGAGTCTCTGGTAATCCTCCCTGTCCTGGAAGCGGATAAGGACATGCCTGAAATCGATCAAACCAATCTGGAATTTTCCTTTGAAACTAATAGAATTGAAAGCCTCGGTCAGTGCCGCCATCGTTGGTTTGCCTCTTGCAAACTTACCCACCAGGGCATTTTGGTAGTGCGAGGCGAGAGTTTCTGCCTCCTTTTTGGTTACCAAACAAGCAATTTCCCCTTTGTATATGGTTTTGGGAATGATTTCGGGATTAGAGGGAAGGGAAGTGTTTAACGGGGGGGGGGGGGGTCGATTTCCTAAAGCTTATAGGAAGGTTTTGGCCGGCGCGCTTCCGCTGCGGCCTGGCGGAGGAGCCACCATGTCAGTGGAGAAATTGGATCAGAAAGTGACCGTTATCAGTGGAACAGTGACAAAGAAAAGGGGAATGAACAGTAGTGTGTGTAATTGCACTATTCATCGCACGCACTAGTTGGATCGCACACACTTTTTTAACCATTAATAGCGTCATGTCTGACAACTGTTTGGAAAATTTACAAATTAATTTTCCTTTCATGTCTTCGCTTGAGCTCAAAGATCCTCTTAGTTTTGAGAGTGTTCGCACTTCCCCTATTGGTTATTTATCTTATAGTCAAGAGTTTCTCAAGTTTGGCCTTGTGTTTCCCCTTCCCAGCATGTTATATATTTTCTTCGCGTTGTCTCAGTTTCATCTTAAGGGTATCACGATTATTGCGGGTTTCCACTATGTGTGTACCCAAGCCAACGTCTCTTTTTTGGTTGACTTGTTTTGTAGCTTGAACCCGCTTCGTAATGTGAAAAAATCATATGATAAATTTACCTTTTATCCTATCATTTCCAATCTTGAGTCCGTTAATGGGTTTCCTAGTAATTGCAGTGTGTGGCGCAATTTGTTTTTATGTTAAACTGGATCCTGAGTGCAAATAGGTTCTTTCAACTTGGAATTATAATGTTCCTAAGTCTATGCTTCCCAAGTCGGAAGTTTGTCTTACTACTAAGTCCAAGGTTGTTTTAAAACTGGTGAATACTTAATAGGTCCGTGCCCTGCTAAATCAGACAGCGAAGATGTTTGCTTGTTGTTAATTTATTGTTTCTCTATTTCACATGCATTATTTATTTTGATGTCGTATATTTCTTTAGTTATTTTTTTGTTTTAATATTGTTCGGTTGTATATGTGTGTTTGCTTGACTTAAGTTTTATGTTGAATGGTAGATATGGATCTAGTTGGGCGAAAGATTGACATGTCGTTTATTCCTGATAAGGAGCCCAAGGAGATGGAAAACATGCTTGTCCTACCACATGATATTGGTGCTGATGGTGTCCTTTAGGTGAACCACGCTCTGGAAAGCTCTCAGTTGGTGCATATTGAAGGCAAGGTTCCGGAAGGAAAGGAGGTGCCTATAGTTAATGCTATCGCTCTCGCTCAGGAAGTAAAAAAGAGAAAGAATCACAGTGGTGGTTCATTGGATGCCTTGTAGCCTTCTGAGAAAAAGGGTCACACTAGTCATTCCCATTCTAAGCCTCCGTTGCGAAGTGGGATTTTATTGGTAGATCGGTCTATTCCTGACACTATTTCAAAATCCCTCTGTATGAGTCGGTAGTTGCGAAGAAATTGCTCTCATTTGTTAAATGCGAGGAGATATTGGAGCAGCACAAGGCTATGCTTAATGCTGAATTTATCAATAAAATTTCTGATGGTGGACATCCTTATTCCTTGTTATCGCATTTTGCTGGTCTTCCTTCCTTGCCTTTTATTTCTGAGTTGCAAGATTGCAGAGTGGATTATCTTGAAAACTTCCCGTTCACTTCTACTGATCCTAAGCCATCTCCTGATCCAAAGGTTAATGCAAATGTGAGGGTTCTGTCCTTTCCGTTCAGAATGTGAACAGGTAGGATTCTGCTCTCGTTACCTAGAATGCGTTTGCTTCTCTTGCCGGTGTTAGTTAATTTTAGCATTATAGCTTAATTTAAGACTATATGAATTTATATCTGTAACATATAATGGTAGTTTTATGTATGTCTGAAATATGTGTCCTGCCAACAATGCAAATTTGGTATGCCAACTATAATTTTTAATTTTCCCCTCACATTTATTCATATGTAGGGATTTGATATTTTTTAAATCCTCTTGATAAGTTGGGTTCTAGTGTTCGTTCTGGGCAACATTCTCATTTCATGTCTTCTAATTCATGCTACCCTATTAGCTTGGTTGAGGCTACCACTTCCATGTCAAAGAAATTTCTTGAGCTGCTTTTTGGTGATTGTTTTTCAAATGTTGGGAGTTCTACTTTGAAATCTATTCCATTATGTCTTGGGTGGCTTGTCCTTACTCCCTCATCATTTCTAATCTCTCTTACGAGTTATCCTTGTAGTAAATTTGTACCTGACAGTTACAATATTTAATCCCTTGATAAGGATATCTTTCGCAACTTAGTTGATCTCAAATATGTTGGTGTTTATGTGCACTCTCTAAACCTTCCCACGTTCAGGAGTGGGTGCTATTGTTGGGTGTTTATCTGAGGAGTGGGTGCTTGGAGTTTGAAAGAATTTCGCAGCAAACAAAGCACACGAGGCTTATCACAAGACCGTAATCATAGATAAGCAATGCTCTCAAATTGAACAATTATTGGATCATTTGAAGAAGAAGCAGGATGAATGTGATTGTCTTTCCACTTGTTCCTCAGGGTGGCAGGGAAGGTTTAACGAATAGTTCATCTTGAATACTCACCTGTGTAGTTAGAATGATCACCTTCTTGTTGAGTGCGATCGCCTTGACTCATGCGTGCATAAGCTTGAACAAGCTTGCCTTGATTACAAAAAAAAAGTCAAGCCCTTTTTGCAGAGCCTTGTGGTTTTATTAGCCGTGGGGATCTAATGATGAATATTAATGGTCAGAGGATTAACCTATCTGAATCCATTATGTCACATATTCGTCAACTACAGGAGTAAGTATGTAATCTGGAGAACTTGAATAAAAGTTATCAAGACACCGTGGACGTCATGAGTATTCCACTTGATCATGATGAGTTTGGTCCCATATATGACTTTAAAGCGTACTATGTGAAGTATCTTGATTGTAAGAAATAAAGTGGCAAACCCGCCATCCAGCTTACTTGCATATGAAATGGCCCAATGAGAATATTTTATCTGAGGAAGAATATAAGGCTGAACAATCCCGCCGCTATGGTATTTCTTTTTCTGCTGGACCATCTCGTGCACCAAGGTGTAGATAAATTTTTTTCCTTGATGTAATAATTTCCTTCTTTGAATACTGTAAGTACTATCTTAGTTCTTTTATTTTTGTTACCTTTGTTTCTTATTTTCAATGTGTTTCCTTATAACTAGTATAAAATGTCATTTTTATTGGATACTACAGTCATTATTTTCTTATGCTTTCGTCGTGAGTTCTGGTTACCATTATAAGATTATGGTACCGCATGATACTTTGAGGTATTAACATCTAGTTGGTGCAAAGTTGTAAGATTTACTGCTTGAATTTGTTTGTGGCGTCTATTGTGTTTAGGGCTCCCATTCTTGTTTTATGCAAGATCTATTGCTTGCGAGTTCTAGGTTATGACAACTTGATTCAACTTCTATCACTTTCTTTTTTCGTTGTTTTCGTAGGCACATGTGCCTTTGCATTTCTTTATGTAAGATCTATAACTTGCTAGATTGAGGTTGTAAACCTATGTTGTGCGAATCCGCAAGATCTATTGCTTGCTTTTGTCGCTTTTCCAATTTAGTATTTGTACTTTGACAAGATCTATCGCTTACCATATTAAGATTGTACAAACTTACTTTTTTGCGGTTTCAAGATATGAGATTTTCTTTTCTTTGTGATGTGCTATACGGCTAAATATAGAGGGGTTTGTTTGAATGGACCATGGTTTGCTAATTTTTTGAAAATGTTTCTATTTTTTCTTAAAGTTAATAGGTTTTGAATAAAATTTAACTAAACAGTATTGTGGGTGATTTTCCTTAAAATACATTTTCTTATATTGAATATGTACGGGCACAATGATATTACGCTTGAAAAGAAATGATGATGCTAACAATTAAAAGGCCGCCAATGATCATTTCATGGCTCTTGTACAACTGAGGTTTTCCTAATACCTATAAAGGATAGCTAAAAATAGAACTTCCTTAGGTCGATTACATGCCAAGTGTTTGGAACGATGTTGCCATTCAACCTTTCTAGCTTATAGCAGTTAGATTGGTGCGCTTTCGTTACTTTGTATGAATCTTCCCACTTTGGGCATAGTTTTCCTTTTTTACTGTACCAGGCTTGTCTCATTCTTTTGCAGCACAAGATCACCAAATAGAAACTTTATCTTCCTGACCTATTCATTATATGCTCGGGTCATCTTCTCTTTGTACTTTGCTTCTGTGATCGTTGCATGTTGCCTTTTCTCCTCAAGCTCACCTAGATCCAATCTCATCCTTTTGAAATTATCAGCTTCATTGTATTCTTCCACTCTAAGGCTTGAGTTCCCAATTTTGATAGGTATTACTACTTCATGACCGTAAACTAGGATGTACGGTGTTTCCCCAGTGGTGGGTTCTCTTATTGTCATTCTATAAGACCATAACGTGTTGGGTATTTCTTTCACCTATCCTGCTTTCTTTCCTTCCAATCATTTAATTCCTTGGACTAACATTTTGTTAGTTACTTCCACTTGGCCATTAGCTTGGGGATGAGCTACAGTTGTGAACTTCTATGATCCCTAATTTTGAGCACCACTTGGTGAAGGTTCCACTTGTGAATTGCGTACCATTATTTGTCACAATAGTTTGAGGTACGCTAAACCGACAAACTATAATTTTCCAAACAAACTTCCTTGCTGCTTCTACCATGATTCTTCCCAATGGCTTCGCTTCAACCCATTTCGTGAAATAGGTAATCGCTATGATTAGAAACTTTGCATTACTAGATCTTCTAGGGAAAGGTCCAACCAAATTGATTGCCCATTTGTCGAATGGCTAGGCTTCATATATCCCTGTTAGAGAAGGCTCTGGTTTATGCGATATCGATGCATTAATTTGGCCACTTTTGCTCTTTAGCACAAATTTATGCGCATCGTTAAACATTGTTGGCCAATAATGCCCTACTCGGATTATCTTCTTCGTGATTTTTTGGGATCCTTGATGTGTCCCACATATTCCCTCATGAACTTCTTTCATGATTTTGTTTACTTGGGTTGGTCCCACACACTTTATCCATGGAGACTGGAAACCTTTTTTGTATAAGATTGGAAACCTTTTTTGTATAAGATTCTGCCATCGTAATTGTAGTTGTATGATATTAATTTCATCTTTCTAGTCTCAATTCCATCCGCTGGAAATTTTCCCATTTCTAAGTAGTCCCTCAATGGCGTCATACATTTTTTTCTTCTGTATAGACCATTGACACTGTTGTTGTAGCCGTACTTTTGACTGGTATGACGTCTACATTCACATAGTTCTTTTCCAGCAACATAGCAAAGCCAGCCATCGCTAGCTTGCTTACGGTTTCTACCTTGGTATTTTTGCTCCTTGGTACGTGTTGAATGTCAAAGTATTCAAGTTAACCCATAAATTGGAAAAATCTCCTTAAATACTTTATCAACTGTTTTTATCGCACCTCGTAATCTTTACACACTTGCTTGACCACTATCTATAACTCGCTAAAGCATTTAATGCTCTTAACCTTCATCCTGATTGTAAAGTCTAACCCACTTATTAGTGCTTCATATTCAGCTTCATTTTTTATTAGTGGGTATTCAAAACAAAGTGAGCATCTATGTTCTCCTCCATCTAGGTTTACCAAGAGCAATCCTGCACCACAACCTTCTTTGCTAGATGCCCCATCAATGAAGAATTTCCATGCCATGTCTATCTATTTTGATTTTCCTTTGTCTATTCTAATATGGTTATTTTCTTGTGTATTTTCCCCTTGTGCATCTGCGTACGTCATTTCTGCGATGAAATCTACTAAGGCTTGCGCCTTGATTGCAGTATGCGGCTGAAACTGGATCTCGTACTGTCCCTATTAAGGTGCCCATTTGTTCATTCTGACAGATTATTTTGTCTTACTAAAGACATTCTTGATTGGGTGGTCAGTATACACAATTATGTTATTGCTTTGAAAATAGCTTTGCAGTCTCCTTGCTGAATAGACTAGTGATGGAGTTAATCTTTCGATTGGCAAGTACTCCTTTTCTGCAATTTGCAGTATCCTATTGATGTATTATACCGATACTTAATTTTGTCCTTCTTGAAAAACTACGACCGAACTCACTTCCTTGCTTCAAGTCGCTAGATATAGGTATAGAGTTTCACCTCGCATTGGTGACTTCAACATTGTTAACGTTTAAAGTTGTTCTTTCAAAGGTTCATACAGTTTGTGACTTTCCTCATCCCAACTGAACTTATTAGTCCTTTTAGAGACGTCAAATAGTGGAAAATATTTTTCTGTAGCTTTCGAGACAAACCTGCTAAAAGATGTTAGGGATCCCATTAACACCTGCACATCTTTGACTGTTCACGGTTCAGAGAGATTGACTATTGCTTGTATCTTCTCCGGGTTATCCTCATTCCTTTTAAGGAGGCCTTGTACCCTAAAAAACTTCCTGTACCCACTTCGATTATGCATTTCTTGGGATTAAATTTCATGGAAATTATGCTTAGTGTATCCAGGGTTTCTTTCAAGTCTTGTGTGAACTGACACACCCTTTTGATTTTGATCACCCTATCGTCAACATATGCTTCAACATTTTGCCCTATTTGATTGCAAAATGCTTTGTCAACTACTCTTTGATATGTCGCACCGACATTCTTTAAGCCAAATGGTAGCTTCACGTTGCAAAAGGCTCTAAAGCTTGTTATGAAAGCTGTGTTTACCGCATTCTCTAGATTCATCAGTATTTGTTGGTATCATTTATATGCATCCAACAATGCCATGACTTTGTATTCTGATCTTGCCTCCACCAACTGGTCAATTTTAGGTAACGAGTAGTAGTCTTTAGGACATGTTATGTTCAGGTCGGTGAATTCTATGCATATTCTACACCACGCGTCTAACTTTCTTACCAGCACTGGGTTTGCCAAGTACTTAAGATAAGTTACTTCCTTTGGAATACCTGCATAAATAAATTCTTTAATCTCCACTTCAATTGCTTTCTGTCTATTGCTAACGGAGCTTCATTGCTTTTGCTTAACTGGAATAATCGAATGGTTGATATTTAGAGAGTGGGTAGCTGTGTCTCGATTGCCTTCTTCCATGTACTACACTGTCTATGCGAATGTATCCCTGTGACTTTGCAGAATTTTTGTCACTTTTCTCTTCACTTTGCTTGGAAGATATTTTCCTATCTTGACACATTTGGAAGTGTCCACATCGTCCAGAATTATAATTTCAGCCTCATCTCCAAGATCAACTTGAGGTTTCATTTTATTGGGTAGAACGTTCTCCGAGATGGTGTTGACCATTTTTTGTTGAGCATTTGTTCCTGCTCTCATTACGACAACCATGCACTGCTTAGTTGTTAGCTGATTTCCTCGTATCGTTGCGATTCCCGATGGAGTTGGAAATTTCATCACTAAGTGATATGGGGACCATATTGCTTTCGCTGTGTTCATCCAGGGTCTATCAATAATGGCGTTGAATGGGATTTATGCGTCCATGAAAATAAATTCAAACATTACGGTGTAATTTCTATCATTCTCACCTATAGTAACTGGCATATTTTTTCTACCCAAAGGTGTTTCCACTCGTCCGATAAAGCCTACAAGAGAGGATGTAGACTTCCTCAAATCAGTTCGCTTGAATCTAAGTTTGTCAAAGAAATCAACAAATAGGATGTTCATTGCTTTTTAATCGTCTAAGAATACCCCGTGGACTGTGACATTCCCAATTTCAGTGACAATGACCATTGGGTCATTATGAGGCAAAGCGTTGGGAACCGCATCTTGTTTGCTAAATTTTATGGTCTCATCGCATCGAATTCTTTTGTCAGTTTGTTCTTGTAGTGGGAAGTATGTAGTCTTAGATTTCAAGGCATTGTTAGACAGAGCTTCTATTGATCCATGGATCGAGAGAATTACTTACTCTACACCATTGTTCACCAAATCATCTTCATAACCCGTCGCAGCTGTCATTTTTTTATTCTTGTTCTACGTATTCATCGTGCATTGGTTTTTCGTCAGGGCATTTTCCACATTGTTGGCTTTGTTGTAATGGTGTCCACCATCCTACCTTTTGTATTGGCTCAACGGACCATTTTCCTGGTTCTCCTCGATTTGTATTTTCAATTCTATGCAGTATTCAATGTTGTGTCCATGGTTCTTGTGAAAAGATCAATAGTATTCCTTAGACCGTTTGTCTAGTGATGTTATCACTGGCATAGGTTCCTAAAACACCTCCCTGTTTGCCTACCAAATTTCCTTTCTTGACTTTGTCAATGGTGTTTTGGGAAATGATATCCTCTACACCCTCGAATCTTTTCCTTTGAAAAGGATATTACCCTTTCCCTTTTTTCACAAAGCCCCTCTGTTAATCTTCCATTATCCTTTTTTTGTCTTGCTTGTGCTCTATTTTGCGGTTGTTTGCTTCTTCAGTCCGCACATGCCTTTCAATCATTTTCTATAATTCTCTCGGGTTCTCAGGCATGTTCTTAGTGAGTTCTTTGTAAAATTCACCTGATCGTATACTTCTCATGAATGCGCCTAGTGACGATTGGTACGTTAGATTATACACTTGCAAGCTTTCAGTAACAAACCTATTGTGGTAGTCTGCCAGAATTTCACCGCTTTGCTGGGCTATATTGTTTAAGTCTACTATAGTCTTGTTAAATTTTGGCTTCTGATGGAAGTGTCCTAAAAATAAATCTGATAACTTTGCCCAAGACCGAATACTACCACTTGGTAGGTTGTCATACCATGTAATCATTGTCCCAGACAAGAAAATAGGAAAAGCTTTGCGGACTAGTTCAACCCGCATCACAAAATTGCATACTGTTGTTTTAGGAATGTAAGAATTCCTTGAGGTCTGTTGTCCCATCATAGATTTTCACATGCAATGAAAATTTAAGTCTTTTGGCATTTCGAAATCACGAAGATACGGTGCCAGTGATGACTGGTCCATACCATTTTCTACCACTATATCCCTTGAATCCTCTTCGTAATTAAGGTTTTAATACCTCTGATACACTTTTTTGTTTTCCTTTGAAGATTTTGGCTTAATAGTGGCTAGAAACTGGTTATACAAGTGCTCCCTATTCGCTTCCAAGAATGCTGCGAAAGCCCTCCTTTTTTTTCTTGATTTTCATTGGGAGATTCAGCTTCCTCTTAATCTTCACACGTGTCTCCTTGGCTGTACTCTTGTTCTCGACTGGTAATGTATTATTGATCCCAGCTAGGGTGTGTACTCTAGTTAGCGTAGCCATTTGTTCTAGTGTCTGATGATTCTGACTCCTCTCGCTTCTGGTTAAAACCATTGTTACCCTAAAGGAAATAAAGGACACAGAAAAAGAATTATTTCTTTGTCCCTACAAACAGAACCAATGATGTGGCAATCCCTGTGAGACGAGGTGGTTGGCGATTACTATAGTGCGAGCACGGTCCTGAAAGAAAAACCCCAGAAGTGATTCCGGGGAAAGTACTCTGGCGATCAAGTTAGTTCTCTCCTTTAGAGAATTAGTATTTCTTAGTTAGTCATGCTTACCTGAGCCAGTGCTGGTCTTCCTACATTTATAGTAGATTGCGATCATGGCTCCGCATTGCTAGAGTTTTAGTGTGTGGGTTGTATCATGGTTGCTAAAGTGTTGGGGTCACTTACGAATGTCTTCCCCATTTCCAGGCGTGGTTCGGCATTGTCCGGTTTGTGGCCGAGTCTTGGGCTGGGCCTAAAGGCTGACGATTTTTAGTCTGCGGGCTAAGTATACACTATTGGCCAAGCACCAGCAGAACTCAACTTACTTATTCTCGGGAAATGATTGTGTTTTCGATCAAAAGAAAGAAATCATCACATCATGGACTGATTTTTAAGATCTATGGAGGTGTGACCAAGTGAACCAAACGATAATGTCCCTATACTTATATTAAGTAATATAACATTACACTTTGTGCAAATTTTCAATAATTCTTGATCATTTCCTAATTGTTGATACCGATTTCATTTAGAAGTACATGTATTATTTTGATTACCAAAAGGACAAGGGTTGGATAGGATATTTGTGCCCGGTGTTTACTCAAGAAATTGGGTGTACTGTTCAGGAGAGGGTTGCCTACATCCGCAAAATTCTTGGCCGAATGGATAAAAAACTATTCATTTCACCGTATATTGAATGGTGATGGGTACACACTCATGTCATTTAAGCTAATCCATTAATGCATTATATTATATATTTTTATATCTGCTGTAGAGATTATTGGAGATTAATATTTATTGTCTTCGACAAGAAGCACATTTTCTGGATGGATCCTCTTGACTTCCAACTGTACGAATCGTTTGATAAAATTTTGGGTGACTCTATCATAGGTCTAGAGGATAATGGTAATTAGGGTTTGGGCTTAATACAAATCAAGGCGTGATTCTCATTTAATGTAGCGAAATACTATTTAGTCATCACTTATTGTAAATATTTGTAACAAATTTAAATTTGATTTATTAGTATAAGAAACAAGAAAACATGAGAATGTGGCTATTACCTAATGCTATACATAGTGGAGTGTGTCCTACATGTGCGTGAAGATTACCTAGAAATCGACGAAGTGAGTACTGAGAGGATTCTTTTGAGAATTTTTATAAGCAACGTAACATGTCGTCTCATTTCTTATATTGTTTCTATTTTTATTTCACAGATTTTTCCAAAGGTTCTCAATCCATATTCACAAGATGATATCAACAATGCAACAAATTGCTTGGCTAGCTATCTTGTGTACTCCCGTTCCTCTTCAATTGGGAATCCAAATGTGGTATTATGAGAGACTAGTATATGTTGACATATTTGTGTAAAATATATTTTTGGTGACTTCTATTCCTGTCTATAGATTGTTGCGTTCTTAGCATAGTCTACATATTTTTGATATCTATTGTCATATTTTCTTTTATTTTGTACAATCTAGATTGGTTTTACGAGGCTTTTTAGAAGTCGGCTTATAATGAAATAGGCTGATTTTTACCATATTGTCCGATCATAGTTGTGGGCGTGGAACTCAATTCTGCCCTACATCAGACATGAGTTAATGTTCCTCTATCGGAACTATCAAAACCATTTTCGAACTCAGAACTGATAATGCAAAAATTGCATTCCCTGGCAAGAAATACACGTGCGTGCCCACAATTTGCGCCCTGATGGGGGAACATGTTCTGAGCAATAGAATGGGTTCCAGATAAGTAACTTGTACAGAGTTTCGAGTTTGTAACTGGATATCACATGAGAGTGTCTGATCAGGAGTTCCACCCTCTCAATGTTTACATCAGTCCTGCACTCGGAACCCTATGGCTAGTCCAAGACTCAAATTGTAAGTTCTTCACTTGGAACTACGTATAATGTCCGAGTCCCGAATCAATAGTTCTGAGATCGGAACTGATTAAAGGCAGTTCTAGAACAACGAACAGTAGTGGTTAAAAACTACCTTTAAAGGTGGCCTTTCAAAGGCGGTTCCCAAAACCACCTTTGATCGCAGAGGATCAAAGGCACGACAAGAGAAGTCACTCCCAAAGTGACTTCTCTAGTCCTAAGAAACCACCTTTAATAGGCCTGTTCTCCACTAGTGTTATAAAAATGGGAGCTCATCGCGGTACCTCTCGAATATACAATTTATAAGCACTAAATGCTCCCTAATTACAACTAAGTAGAAAATCCGGGTCGTCAACGGAGAAGAGTAATTTTCCTAAGGGTTCGTGCGTATAAGGGTGGATAATAGTATATAGTTATATATATAACCATTTAAAGAGGGGGGGTTTGGTTTTTCTAAGTTATGAATTGGAAAACAAGAAAACTATCATATAAAGGTTATTATACAAATCATGTAACAAACTAAGAAAAGAGGGTTAAAACACAAGTGACAAAGCCTTGGGTGCAATTGATTTCCACTTCCCAGCCTCTTATAGTTCATAGAAGAAATTACCCATTTATTCATCTTGGTTACCTATTTTGAATGCTACAACTTCCATTTTGAAGATAAACATTTCGTTCTTCTTAAGAGTAATTTACAAAAACGTTCAACGACTATTCGTTAAACAAACCAATGATTACTTTAGAAAACAACGCCTAAAGGTATTTCATCAGTGGCGTCATGCACAAAGAACCAATATATTTGATAACAACTACAAGCATTCTACCAAATGCCTAGCCATTCAACTAAACAATGCATTTATTAGAGTTAACCACCGCTTTACCATCTGTGCCACCATCCCCTCTACCACCACATATCCGCAGTTACTCCAATTGCCTCACCATATGTGCCACCACCACCGCTCCACCACCTTCTAAATGCTCCACCAGCTCTCACCAATTCACCAAGGCCCATCGCTTTAGCGCCTTATTGCTCCAGCGCCTCCCCCTGCCTCCTTATCCTCTTCCTCGTCGCTCCATTACGGGGAGAGGGGGAAACGAGTTTATTTTAATTGACGTTCTTTGAAGACTTATGTTATTGAATTAGTGTGAAATTTGTCTTCATACATTAGTTCTTTTTCTTCGACTTGATCAATTAGATCACTTTGTTCATGATACTAACTTGACTTAGTTGGTCACGTTAATGTATTGTTTATGATTTGGTTGTATATATTGTGTATTCGTGATTTTGTTTGTGTTTTTAATATTAGGGTTCCATTTATTTAGACGAGTTTAATTTTTTTCCCGAAAGGTTTACAGTTTGGACAACGTAGATCGTGTTTTGGATTAAGCAGTGTTACAGTTGTAGAAGATCTCCTTTTTGCGTAGATATGGTTTAATCCAAAAACAGATCCAAAACCACTTAATCTAGTTGTAACACCACTTGATTTAATCCACTGTTCAGTGGTCATGATTTAATCAAGTTAATTTCCCAGGGGGCGGTATTATAGTTTTTATTGAATCCCTAACCTGTAAAAGTTTAGAAGATCAATCTGGTTGATGTTGATTATTGCTAGAAGTTAAGTAAGTGGATGTCAACCCACTCATTCTAATCAATTGCTAGAAGTTAAGTAAGTTGGATGTCAATTCCACTCATTGTAATTACTGATGAGAAAAAATTTCAAATATATATTACATGACTTCAATCTTCTTTATACAAAAATCAAAGATATTGGTTGCCACAATAAAATTTAAAATTACATCTAATCATTTCAGCATATAGGGCCCGAAATGTAGTTTTTCCGAGGATCTAGCATGGATAAATTTTCCAAATTACCTAATGCACACGGAAACGATCCCGTGAGCTGATTCTCATTAAGGTGGAGTACAAATAAACTAGAGAAATTCAACAAGCATTGAGGAATAGGACCCGTCAGCATGTTGTCGGATACCCGAAAATCCTCAAGCAGTCTGCTTATGTTGCACATCTGTTGGGGCAGATAACCGGAGAATTGATTTTCAGACAAATCCAAAGCAACCAAGTTTGCCAAACTTCCAATCTCTTTGGGGACAGAACCAGAAAAATGGTTCTTCTCAAATTCCAAAACTCTCAAATCAGTCATATTACCTAATATACTAGGAATCGAACCGGAGAGACTATTATTCAGAAGACCCAGTGCTTCTAATTTAGTGAGGTTAGCAAAAGTAGATGGAATCGGACCTGTAAACTGGTTAGATGACATGTACAATTTTTTGAGGTTGCGAAAATCTCCAAATTCGGGAGGGATAGGACCAGAGAGTAGATTGGCATGTAGAGACAAGTACCTCAAGTTTTTCAAACTGGCTAAGGATCCTGGAACTAAGCCCTCAACATAGTTTCCAGCAAAACTAAGAACAATTAGTGGCTCCAATTGCGCTATCTCCGCCGGGATTGAGCCATTCAGCTGGTTGTCGTAAAGATAGAGCGTTTTCAGTTTTTTCATTAGCCCGAATTGACTTGGTATGCTGCCAAAAAGTTCATTTTCGCCGACATCGACATGCTCAAGATTAGGGAGTGATGAAAACGGAAAGCTTTCGAGCGTACCAATGATGTCCGACCCGGTGAGATGAAGCCTGTTGACACTTCCGTTGATGCAGGAAATACCATGCCAATTACAAGGACTGGGATTCGAGTCATTGGACCATGAAGCTAGGATGGTGTTGTTTGGGTTCTGAGAGCTGGCTTTCCAATTGAGAAGACCAGCCGCCTCTTCTGCAGAATTGGCTGAAGTTGCTGAGAGACAAAAGAGAGAGAGAAAAATTGGAACCAAATGGAACATGATTAGAGTCTTCTGTTCTGTGTGATACCTGAAAATTGTGTGGTCCGCAGGGTCCTCTCCAATATATAAGGAGAATTTATCATTGCTATTGAAAATAGATGTACTCCCTCCGTCCCAGCCGAATCTGCACACTTTTTGGTCAACTTTCTCAAGACACGTTTGATCATAAATTTCAACTAGTATATAGATACCTATATCATCATGTGAGATATTGTTGGATTCTCTGCATGCTGTATTTTCTAAATACCAAATTTTAACACACCGTTAATAAACGTAACTAAAGTTATCGTTGGTCAAACATGACCTGAGAAAGTTGACCAAAAAGTGTGCACATTCGGCTGAGACGGAGTAATATGAAAAGTTTATCTACTACTACCTCTGTCTCTCCGTGATGTATTTGCACAAGCACAATTTATTTGATCAAAATTAGTTAATATAAATAGTAAAGATGAGTAATATATAAGATTATATACTATCACGTGAAATCTTGTTAAAATCGTCGTACATGTATTTTTATAATATCAACTTTTTATTATTTTTAAATGTGCACAAGTAAAGATATTAACGGTCAAAAATAATTTTGGTCAATTTGCAAAAGTAAACATGTGCAAATATAGCTGGGATGCAGGGGGTAGCAAAAATTTATTAACAATAGAGTCAAGTGGTAAAATAACCCTATTTTTAGATTGAAAGTGTCAATATAACAGTTCAAAATGAGAAAATATCAAAGTAAACCTAATTTATTAATGTATGTACCAATTTAACCTTGGCCGCCTTTGACTTCATTTGTCAATAGCAAGTTGGCTAGAATTCAAGGAAATGATCATTTTACCCTAGATTAAAAAACAAAAATGGAAAAGACTGAAATGCTCTCTTCTTCTCCCTTTTCTTCTTCTCTTCTATTTAATCTTCTCCATTTTCTTCTCCTGCCACTGCCAGTGCTAACTTCCTCAACTTGAGCCGGTTTAATGGATGAGAACACTAAAACTCCAACTTCAATCTATAATAAGATAGTAACCTAAATTAAACTTTCCTTTTTGAGAGCAGTTCTTAGCTCCAAATCCCTCATATTTTCTCACAAACGAATCCCACAAACATACGAATAGAAGATTTGTTAAGAAGTATAGGTATTATTTGTGATTGTAATTAGATTGTATTTCTTTTTCCTAACTTGTATAGGTATTATGTACCAATATATAATGTACCCTGAGATCATGAATACAGACACACATTATTACCCTTATTTTCTACAGGGTATCAGTGCCTAATCCGCTGTCACGTCCAGCCGCACGCTTGTCACATGCCCTGCCGGTTTTCGCCCCCGCCGCTTGCCGATCTCCGTCTGCCGATCGCCACACTGAGTCTCTAGGTTTCCACGATTGTTCGACTGCTCAATGTGTCCATCCATCTGCGCATTATCCTCTAGGCGCCGACACTGATCCAGGCACCGTAGCCGTGAAGCCCACGCGCCACCGCATCGTTCTGCTCACTGATCTCTGCCCGCCGACCGCCGCACCGAGTCTCCAGGTTTCCGTGATCGTTCGACAGTCTACTACCGTCCGTGTGTTGCTCTCAATGGGTCGACTCTGAACTCCATGCGCTGCCGCTCCTTACCGATCCAATTTGCTGCCGCTGATCCGATTCGATCTGCCGTTGCTATTCTGTTTTGATATGCTTCAATGTCTACCTCTGAATTTAAATCTAATACCCGCCGCTGCCCTGAGCTTCCGTTCACTAGCATCATTACCTCACTACAAGGATTTACGGCTGCGGCCTCCAGTTCACCGCCCTTCTCTGTCTGATGACTAATGGAGTATGACCATTTATTTATTTAATCAGTTACATACCCCTCTAACCATAGGTCAGGTAAGTCTAATTTACCCTGGATTCTTAATTCGGGAGCCCCGTATCACATGACCGGTGACAAGGGTTCTCTTACTGATATTACTACTACTATCGACTCAGTGAATGTTATATTGCCTGGTGGGTCTGTGTGATCTGCTACACAATATGGTTCTATTTACTTTGGTGATGTCATTCTTACTCATGTGTAATACATACCTACTTTGCGATGCCATTTATTATTATGCTATAGATTGTTATCTGCCTTAAAATGTCTAGATTTTTTTTACTGAAATTATTGCATTTTACATAAAATCAGTACTAGGACAGTGATTGGTGTGGGTGAATAGCAGGGGGGTTTACTGGCTTTGTCTGCTAGATACTCATGTTCGTTCTCATATCCTGTCATCTATTCCAATAGTTCCGTCGGTCTCTTCATCTAATTTATGGCATCAATGTCTTGGTCATCCATCCTCTACGGTGTTGTCTTCGGTTCCTACTCTTTATCTTAGCACAAATAATGCTTCTATTCCTTGCTCTGTGTGTTATAGAGCAAAACAGACTAGGCATAGCTTTTCTTTGAGTTCTTCAAATGCTAGTTCTTTGTTTGAATTAGTACATTGTGACGTTTGGGAGCCATATAGCTCCCCGTCTTCTAGTGGTGTTGATAAGATGAATTTGCCGTAATCAATTATTGTATTGCTGACAAGAATATATAGAGTACAATAAGGAAACACTTTAATGGTGGAAGAAAACTGGTTCTCCAAAAAGGCCTCAAACTGGCGATAGACATCCAAAAAAAATCAGATTTACGACGAAGTGGGTAAAACCACGAGAGTCAGGAATGATCATCAAGGAAAATGACATAGTAGGAGAAACCATTAGTAGATATAATAGGAGAGGGCCCCCATAAGTCACAATGAACTATATATAGGACCCTAGCAACACGTTTATCATTTGTATGAAAAGATAAACGTTTCCCTTTAGCTTTTTCACATGCTTCACAAATGGTGGGTTTAGGCAAAATCGACGAGACAACTAAGGATCCAGAAGTACGCAAACCAGAATAACGGAATGCAGAACAATACCAAGTCTAGCATACCAGATTTCAAAGGACAAACACGACTTATTTGACTCCACAGTAGACATTAAAGCAGATGCACCATAGTTCCAATCTCTTTTCAGCCAAATTCCGATCAGTTACCGGCACAGCAGGTCCCTTTCTCCTATGAACAACTTCTGATAATGTTTTCATATACGTCATCGCCGTATCACAGTGACAGTTCCCGACGTCATCTTCGGCAGCGTCTTTGGTCAATTTTCCAGTCAACGCTGTCCTCTCTCCGGCAGCCGTCCAGTTTAGTGACATCTTCATTTCCAACATCATCCTTCTCTCCAGTGCCCGATTCAACTTCTCTGGTTTCCGTGCTTTTCTCTAGTAGCGTCTGATTATGCTTCTCAGGCTCTACTACTCCAATTTGTTTCCGGCGAAGTCCAATCTTGAAAACACTCATCTGCGTGTGGAGAATCTTCAGTGCTCGTGAATTCACTGGTGCGTGTCCACACACACTCATACATTGCTGACTGCCTTTTGTTTTTGGCCAGCGCATTGCACGGGAATTTCCTTACCTGTAGTCCGTGCGATGCACGATTATAATCATATTTGGCCTGACAGCCTATCTTTGCCTTCCAGCATGGCACAATTTTGTGGTGTATCAAAATTTCAGAACCATGGTTCAAAATGGATCGTAGATTCGGGCGCTACAAAGCACATGACATCATCTCCTGCTGCTGTTAATTATGTGAGACCTTACCATGGCTCTTCCCATGTCTATATTGGTAATGGTTCTCAACTCACTATTACTCATGTTGGTGAATCTCGGATTTCTAAGTCTTTGCCCATGTATGATGTGCTTATTGTGCCTGATATTACTAGATTTAAATATTTTTGTCTGCCTTGACGACCGTTCTTTTATTATTTGGCATAAAATCACTATGGAAACCTTGGGTCATGGTCATATTGAGGTTATTCAGAGTGTATATAGATTTATTGAGCAATGTTGAGAAATGTATGAGCGTGTGTGGACACACGCAAATGAATGTCTGGTGTCAATTATTGTTTTAGAGTGTATATAGAAGTATTTTCCATAATCAATTAGCTTTTCCTCTAAGCTCACCTGGTCCACTGACTAGCCCATCCAATTCTCTGGCCACTTAACCGGCCCCTTCGCCGACCACTTCACCGCCTCATTCACTAGTCACCTCACTGGTCATTTTGCCTGTTGCGACTGCTCTTCCAGTTTCTCCACCATGGCTTCTATCTCATCGTATGGCTGCTCGATCGTCGGCTGGAGCTATTGAGCATAGAGATTATTCTAATATCATTGTTCATGGTTTTACTGCCGCCTTACTTGCTCAGTCAGAGCCCACAGATTACTGCACTGCTCTTCAGGATCCGGCTTGGGTTTCTGCTATGGATGACGAGATGGCAGCTCTTCGTGAACATCACACTTGGGATTTGGTTCCTCTCCTTTCAGACGTTAATATTGTTGGCTTCAAATGGGTTTACAGACTGAAGTATTGACCAGATGGCACTATTGAGAGTCATAAAGCTGGGCTTGTGGCACAGGGTTTCTCACAAATTCTGGGTTTTGACTTTGACCACACTTTCAGTCCAGTGGTCAAAGCCTCCACTGTTCAGACAGTCCTCGCCATAGCTACCATGCGTTCTTGACCACTTCATCAGTTGGATGTCAAGAACGCTTTTCTTAATGCGTTCTTGATGCTCCGGTCTATATGGAGCATCCCGTTGGTTATCAGGATTTTGCTCATCCAGACTAGGTTTGTTGCTTGCGGAAGGCCATTTATGGTCTTAAGCAGGCTCCTCGAGCTTGGTTCCAGCGCTTCAGCGGTTATCTGACACAACTTGGTTTTGTAGTGTAGCTCAGCCGATACTTCTTTATTTGTTCTCTTGAGAGGGCTATCGTTACTGTATCTAATTGTGTATATGGATCATATCATTCTTACAGGCAACGACTCAACTCTTCTTCATCAGTTCATTAATCGAACACACAGAGAGTTTGCGATCAAGGATCTTGGTGCTCTCTATTACTTTCTTGGTCTAGAAGTTTCACCAGCCTCTTCAGGGCTACTTCTTGGCCAAGCAAAGTATGCTCGGGATATTTTGACTCGAGCCGGTATGTCTGATGCGGTACCTGTTTCTACTCCATTTGTCACTGGCTCTCAGCTTCACAGCTCTGCCAGTCCTCCATTCTAGGATCCTACACTTTATCGTTCCCTTGTTGGTGCCCTCCAGTATCTCACCATCACTCGTCTGAATTTGACTTTCTCGGTCAACAAGGTGAGCCAGTATCTTAAGGATCCCAGAGATGATCATTTTGCTGCAATGACACGGATTTTGCGTATGTTCGTTGCACTCTTCAATTTGGTCTTAGTTTTCATTATGTGTTAGAGTAAATCTCATTTCTGATTAGATCTTGATTGATTCTGGATAAGTCATGTTGACTGAACCAGAGTTCTACTTGTATTATGTTTCCTTATTGTGCTCTATATATTCTTTTCAGCAATATAATAATTGATTACAACAAATACATCTTATCATGGTATCAAAGCAGTGTTCTGGTTCACCTTCCAAAACTTAGGTTTTTTTTGTCGCCACCATTCTTCTCCCTCTTGCGGCCGAACCTCTCCTCCCCCCATTCCTTCCAAAAAAAATTTCCCAACGTCACTCTCATCATGGCCAGTGAAAAATTATCATTCAAATCCCTTCTCCAAATAATGCAAATCAAGCTCAATAAGTCCAACTCTCTTCTCTGGAAATGTCAGATTGAATACGTCCTCAAACCTCAGAAGCTTTTTGGTTATCTCGATGGGTTGGCTCCATGCCCACCTCTCCCCACTTTGTCGCCGGGCGGCTCATAGTGTTCCTCTTTTACCGCTGCCCTGCACGCTCCTCCCACTGACCGTGTGGCGGCTCAGGCAGCTTACAAATTGGCCAAGGACATCTATGACCTCTGGATTGTTTAATACCAAAGGGTCTATAGTCTACTGTTCTCTCTCTCTCTCTCTCTCTCTCTCTCTCTCCTGAGGCCCTTTCCAAACTCTCGGCCTCGTGTGTGACTGCCAAGGACATCTGGGATAATATTTGCACCACTTTTCAGAACAGTAGCACATCTAACATTCTCCACCTTTGTGTAGATGCCCACAGTATAAGTAAGAATGGTACCGTTCATGAACTCCATTTACAATTTAAAGATATTTTTGAGCAGTTATCCCTTATGGGTTCTCTAGTTTCTAATGATGATCAGATAATTTGGTTTTTAATTGCCCTCTGGTCTAAGTTCAAAGATTTTAATGCCCCCTAATTAATTCTTCCCCTACACCTCTTTATGCTGGCATTTTGTCACGTGCTAAGAATCATGAGGCATTTTTGAAAAATCTCCAAGGAATTCAGTATCTGCATCTAGCCCAGTATCATTTTCTGTAGGTAAGCAGCCCTCAGCTGGGCGCGTGGGATCACGCACCGGCCAAGGGCGGAAGCGTGCGGGGTTCATGCCCCGCTAAAGGCAGCCGAACTGGTGGCCGCCGAGGTGGTCAGTTTGGTTCTGTCCTGATCAGTGCACGACAGGGGCTAGTTCCAGATGCAGCCGTCCTCACTTTACTTTGTGTGGCCCGGTGCCATTATACTGCTACCTATTACAAGATGTTAGCGTAGACCCATCGTTCAGACTCCACACACTTGGCTGAAACTTTACAGAATTCCTTGCAGATAGAGCCAACTTCTTGCGCATTAGACTGGTATGTTAATTCTGGTGCTACCAGTCATATTGTATCTTCAGCCTCTGGCCTTGATAGTGTCGCACCTTATTCTGGTAATTCTCGTGTTTCTGTTAGTAATGGTGCTTATATTCCAATTTCTCATATTGGCGATTCTTGGATTTCTGATACCTTGACACTGTCTGATGTTTTGGTCGTTCCTACCACCACTAAAAATTTATTGTCCATTAGTAAAATGACTAGGGATTTAAATTTATTAGTTACTTTTGATGACCAAAAATTTGTGATTCAGAACAAGGTTTCCAAGGCATTCGTGGGCAGGGGCCACAGTGATGAAGGATTGTACGTGTTAGACAAGGGTGATGCAGTAGAATAAAGGACGAGCATCGTTTGAGCTTTGGCATGATCGACTAGGGCATGTGCCAGTGACTATCATCTCTGGTTTACAGAGGTCCGGTCTTCTTTCAGTTTCCTGTTTACTACCTAAACCGCATACTTGCGCTCCTTGTGTTATGGCAAAGCAACGGTTAGCTTTTGTTGAGAATCATAAACGTGTTGCGCACGTCCTGGACTTGGTACATTGTGATTTGTCGGGGCCTTTCCCAATTTTGTCTAAAAATGGTTTTTTATATAATGCTTTGTTTGTGGATGATTACTCTCAATTTACTTGGTTTTTTTCCATTGGATTGGAAATCCAAGTTTGTTGACACTTACTTGCAGTTTGAGGCCTTAGTCGAGAATCAATTTACGTCTAAAATAAAAAAATTTCAAAGTAATGGTGGCACTGAGTTCTTAAATATGCGCACACGATCCCATTTTGCCTCCAAAGACATTCATCATCAAGTTTCGTGCCCATACACCCCAGAGCAAAATGGATGGGCCGAGCACAAACACATACATGTTACAGAAATGGGCATCACTATGCTTTTTCATTTGCATCTACCCTTGTCAAGATGGGATGATGCTTTTGCCACTGCAGTTTACACTATTAATCGGCTTCCCACTCCGGTGTTACAAGGGTTTGTCCTTATGAACTTCTTTATCACCGTGATCCGATCTACTCAAACTTCCATCCTTTTGGTTGTTGAGTATTTCCATATGTTCATCCTATGGCCCCTCATAAGTTATCTCCTCAGAGTATTTCTTGTGTTTTCATTGGTTACAGCTACCATTATAAGGGTTTCCGCTGCCTTAATCCCTCCACTGGCAAGATTTATATCACCCATCATGCTCATTTTGATGAAGGCTATTTTCCTTTTCCCTCATCTTTGGCCTTGGCCACTGGTTATGCTCTCTCAACCTTAGATGTTTCTACTTTTGTGGATATTGATGGTAGTTCTGGCTCACCACTCTTGACCCTTGCTTAGCCGTCACCTATGCCCTACACTATTTGCTAGTCAGACTCTGTTCCTCCATTTATTGACTGGTTAACCCCCCTCCCCATGGTCATCGATGGCCAGTCCTACTCCCTCGGTGGCATCATCATTGGCCACCTCAGTCATTCAGTCTCCGACGTCTTCTCCGGCTCCTTTTCCTCTAGCCTCTTCATCACACCATCATACTCATCGCATGGCCACTAAATCATCCACTGGAGCTATTCCGTGCCGAGACTATTCTGGTCTTATGGCTCATGGTCTTCTTGCTGCCCTTCTTGCCCAGTCAGAGCCCATCGATTATCGTTCAGCGTTGAAGGACCCATCTTGGGTTGCTGCTATGAATAAGGAGATTGCTGCTTTACGAGGCCAGCACACTTGGGATCTTGTTCCACGACCTTCTGGTGTCAACATTGTTGGATCCAAATGGGTTTATTGGCTAAAGTATCTTCCTGATGGTACAGTTGATCATCACAAAGCTTGGCTTATTGCACAGGGGTTCTCTCAGATTCCTGGCTTCAATTTTGATCATACTTTTAGTCCGATGGTCAAGGCCTCCACTGTTTGGACTATTCTTTCCATTGCCACTATACGCTCCTGGCATCTTCATCAGTTGGATGTCTAGAATAGTCTTTCTGAACGGTATTCTTGATACTCAGTTCTATTCAGCGCATCCAGTTATATACAAGGACTCTCTTTAACCAGATTATGTTTGCCGCTTGCGAAAGGCCATTTATGGTCTTAAGAAAGCACCTTGACTAAAAGAACTATAAGGCCCCCCAAATACAATAATTGATTACAATAATTTATTCAAGGGTCGAGAGTAGCGGGCCAGAACTGCCGTCAGTGTCCAGAAAATCAAAAACATGTAAGGTTGAGAGATCGGAACCAGTGGCCGAGGTCAAAGATAAGGCAACAGGAAAATAGCCTTTGTCAAAAAGAGCATGATGAGTGACATAAATCTTACCAGTGGAGGGATCAAGGCAGCGGAAACCCTTATAATGGCAGATGTAACCGATGAAAATACAAGAAATCTCCGAGGAGATAACTTATGAGGGGCCATAGGATGAACATATGGAAATACTCGACAACCAAAAGGATGGAAGTTCAAGTAGATCAGATCATGGTGATAAAGAAGTCCATAAGAAGATGTACCTTGTAACGCCAGAGTGGGAAGCCGATTAATAGTCTAAACTACAGTGGCAAAAGCACCATCCCATCTTTACAAGGGTAGATGTGACTGAAAAAGCACAGTGAGGCCCATTTCTACAACATGTCTGTGTTTGTGCTTGGGCCAACCATTTTGCTCTGGGGTGTATGGGCATGAAACTTGATGATGAATGCCTTTGGAGACAAAATGGGATCGTAGGCATATATTTAAGAATTTAGCACCACCGTCACTTTGACTATTTTTTATTTTGGATGTAAATTGATTCTCGACTAAGTCCTCAAACTGCAAGTAAGTGTCAACAAACTCAAATTTCTGATGCAATGGAAAAAACCAGGTAAAACGAGAGTAATCATCCACAAAAAAAGGCATAATAAGAAAAATCATTTTTAGACAAAAGTGGGGAAGGTATCCACAAATCGCAATGTACCAAGTCCAGGACGTGTACATCACACTTATGATTCTCAACAAAAGCTAACCGGTGCCCCTTTGCCATAACACAAGGAGCGCAAGTATGCGGTATAGGTAGTAAAGAGGAAACTGAAAGAAGACCGGACCTATGTAAACAAGAGATGATAGTCCCTGGCACATGCCCCAGTCGAGCATGCTAGAGCTCAAATGATGCCCATCCTTTATTCTGCTGCAAGAAGGAAACTAATACTGCATCACCCTTTTCTAACACGTACAGTTCTCCATCACTGTGGCCCTTGCCCACGACTGCCTTGGAAACCTTGTTCTGAATCACAAAGTTTCAGTCATTAAAAGTAACAAATACATTTAAATCATTTGTTAGTTTACTAATAGACAGTAATTTTTTAGTGATGGCAGGAACGACCAAAACATCTGACAGTGTCAAGGTATCAGAAATCCAAGAATCGCCAATATGAGAAATTGGAATAAAAGCATCATTACTAACAGAAACACATGAATTACTAGAATAAGGTGCAACACTGTCAAGGCTATAGGATTAAGATGCCATATGACTGGTAGCACCAGAATCAACATACTAGTCTGATGCGCAAGAAGTTTTCTCGATCTGCAAGGAATTTCGTAAATTTTTGGCCAAGTGTGTGGAGTCTGAACGGCGGGTCTATGCTAACATCTTGTAACAGGTAGCAGCATAATGGCTCGGATGACCACACTAAGTACAGTGAGGATGGCCACGTCCGGAACTAGCCCCAGCCTTGAACTGACTAGGAGTAGAACTGAACCGACCGCCTCAACAGCCACCAGTTCGGCCACCTATGGCAGTGCGTGAACCCCAAACGCTGCTACCTCTGACCGGTGCGTGATTCTATGCGCGCCTGGTTGGGGGGCTGCTCACCTGCTGAAAATGCTACTAGGCCAGATGCAGGTACTGAATTTCCTTGGAGATTTTTCAAAATCACCTTATGATTCTTAGCACGTGACAAAATGTCAGCATAAAGAAATGTAGGGGAAGAATTAGTTAGGGGAGCAGAAAAATCTTTGAACTCAGAGCCAAGAGGAGTTAAAAACTAAATTATTTGATCATCATTAGAAATTGGAGAACCCATAAGGGATAACTACTCAAAAATATCTTTAAATTATAAATGGAGTTCATAAACGGTATCGCTCTTACGTATATTGTAGGCATCTGCACAAAGGCAGAGAATGGTGGATGTGCTACTATTCTGAAAAGTGGCACAAAAACTATCCCTTATATTCTTAGCAGTCACACACGAGGCCGGGAGTTTGGAAAGGTCCTCAGGAGAGAGAGAGGAGAACAACATACTACATACCCTCTGGTCTTCATCAATCCAGAGGTCATAGATGTCCTTGGCCAATCTGTGAGTTGCCTGAGCTGCCGCACGGTCAGTGGAAGGAGTGTGGAAGGCGACGGCAAAAGAGAAAGGCGATGAGCTATCCTATGACAGAGTGGGGAGAGGTGGGCATGGAGTTGACCCATTGAGATAGCCAAAATGCTTCTACGGTTTGAGGACGTATTTAATCTGACGTTTCCAAAGAAGAAAGTTGGACTTATTGGGCTTGATTTGCATCATTCGGAGAAGGGTATTGACCGATAATTTTTCACTGACCATGATAAGAGTAGCGTTGGGAAAAATATGGAAGGAAGAGGGGGAGGAGAGGTTCAGCTGCTGGAGGGAGAAGAAGGGTGACGACCGAAATCAGAACACTGCTCGGATACCATGATAAGATGTATTTGCCAAAACAATTATTGTATTGCTGACAAGAATATATAGAGTACAATAAGGAAACATAATACGAGTAGAACTCTGGCTTAGTCATCATGAATTATCCAGAATCAATTAAGATCTAATTAGTAATGTGATTTAATCTAACAGGTGCATTTTATTTTTTTTTTACTATAGTTGATGATTATTTCCAAGCTATTTGAATTTATTCATTAGTGGCTAAGTCAGAAGTAGCTTCTAGATTTATAGAATCTTGTACTTTGATCAAGACATAGTTTAGGCGCACCATTTTCCGTGTCCCTGCTTATAATGGTACAAAATTTCTGCCCCTGAGATCCTACTTTGTTGAATCCGATATTATTTTTGAGACATCTATGGTTAATACACCACAATAGAATGGCCACGTAGAGTGCGAGCATTGTCATTTGTTGAATGTGCCTATTAATTTTTGGGGAGAATGTGTTCTCACTGATGCTTATCTGATTAATAGGACACCGACAAAGAAACTCAATCATCGTAAACCATTTGAGATACTCTATGGATGAGCTCTAAATTATGCACCTTTGAAGATATTTGGATGCTTGTTCTTTGCTGCTTACATTCCTAGATACCGAGACAAGTTTGCACTAAGAAGTCAGCGATGTTTGTTTCTTGGTTATCCTACTGGAAAGAAAGGCTATCGCCTTTATGACTTGGAATCCCACACTTTCTTCAATAGTCGAGATGCCAAATTTTTTGAATATTAGTTCCCATATGCAGTCACTTCAACACCGGCCTTAGTGAATATTGGTAGTGCCACCACTTCTTAGCCAACCCACCGCCACTTCCTCTGGAGCCTTACCCACCGGTCGCCATCCTGCCTATACCGCTGACTGCCGATCCACTTGCCCAGTCAAACCAGCCATTTGGCCTCGACCACCGGCCCACTACTTTGCAAGTCCGGTCCAACATCGTGCCACTAGAGTTGACGCCGCTGCACGTGCCTCACGTGCCACCGGCTCCCTTTAGCAATGCACGCTATGCGCCACCGTTTCCTAACAAGCCTACTGCATCACCCCCTGATGCGACGTCTCGGGCACTGGTCACTGTTGTCCACCGCTGCCTACTGCCAGTTCCACCACCTACATTGCTGATTAGTCCGACGCCGCTTTCCGTAGCTGAGCCACCTCCTTTATGAAAGAGTAACCGAAACCGCCGACCTCCTCCTTACTTGGAAGAATATAACTGTGATGATAATTTTGTCTGTGCTAGTACTACTGAAGACCCCCTAATGCTATGTTCACTCACATGCCTTCACTATCTTCGGGTGTTCTCTATCCTCTTACTGACTATGTAAATTGTGATAATTTTTCTAGTACGCATTCTATATTTTTGGGTGCAGTAACTTCTAGTGAAGATCCCACCACTTATTCTTAGGCATCAAAGCATGCTCATTGGCGAGATGCTATAACTGAAGAGCTTTCTGCGCTTGAGCGTAATCTGACTTGGACAATGGCATCTCTACCTCTGAACAAGATTGCAATTGGTCGCAAGTGGGTTTACCGTACAAAGTTTAAATCTGATGGCACCATTGAGCATCATAAGGTGGGCTTGGTTGTTCTAGAGAATCGCCAAGTTGAAGGGATATACTATACTGAGATATTTGCTCATGTTGCGAAGATGAGTTCATTTCGTCTATTCTTGTCTGTTGCGGTTGTTCATGGTTTGGAACTGCATCAAATGGATGTGCA
This sequence comes from Rubia yunnanensis, assembly GCA_037428765.1. Taxonomy (NCBI): domain Eukaryota; kingdom Viridiplantae; phylum Streptophyta; class Magnoliopsida; order Gentianales; family Rubiaceae; genus Rubia; species Rubia yunnanensis. The sequence goes on from CM075067.1 coordinate 75,338,829, forward strand.
TAATGCTTTCCTACATTGTGATCTATATGAACAGGTTTTCATGTAACATTCACCAGGCGATCCTGCACCCCCCGGACATGTATGTCGCCTTCAAAATTCTCTTTATTGTCCTCGGCAGGCTCCTCACAATTGGTTAACAAAACTAGCTCAGGCTTTACGTGCATTTGGCTTTGTCCAGAGTAAAGTAGATTACTCTTTGTTTGCATTTTCCCGTGGTGCAATATCTTTACTTGTACTGGTTTATGTGGATGACTTGGTTATTGTTGGTTGTTCTTCGTCGCTTATCTTTGAATTCAAGAAATACTTGAGCTCTTGTTTTTACATGAAAGATCTTGGTTTGCTTAAGTATTTCTTGGGTATAGAAATTGCTTGAAGACTGGATGTGATGTTTCTTTCACAACAGAAATATGCCTTGGATATTTTATCTGATACATGTTTATCTGCTTCTAAACCTACTGATTTTCCGATGGAGAAGCAACACAAATATGGTGTGTGTTGAAGGTCCGCCTTAACATAATCCTAAGCAATATCAAAGTCTGGTTGGGTGCCTGATCTACCTCACTATCACTCGTCCAGAGCTAAGTTATTCGGTTCATACTCTTGCACAATTTATGAAGTCTCCTTGTGTCCCTTATTGGCAAGCTATTGTTCGCATTTTACATTACGTGAAGAGTTATCCTAGTCAAGGATTATTTCTCTCTTCTCGAAGTAATTTGCAATTGAATACTTACTATGATTCTAATTGGGCTGCATGTCCTATTATCCAACGTTCTCTTTCTGAATACTTTGTGATGATTGGTGATTCTTCGGTTTCTCGAAAGACTAAAAAGCAACTTACGGTCTCTTGGTCTTCACCTGAAGCTGAGTATTATGCTATGGTTGTTGCCTGTTGGGATTTATTATGGCTTAAATCTTTACTTAAAGATTTGGGGGTTGCACATACTTTTCCTATGCTTTTATTTTGTGACAGTCAATCTGCTCTTCATATTGTGGAAAATCCTATATTTCATGAACGTACGAAGCATATCAAAGTAGATTGACATTTTGTCCGGGATCTCGTGCAGTCTGGTATTATCTCTTCCTCTGCTGAACCCATCTCTTCCTTCTCTGCCAACTTGCTTGCACCTGGCAGCATTGCTATCGCCCACCAGAATCTACATAACAATTGGCGTGTCCTCTGCCCGAACAGCTTGTTCACCTTGGCCTTTTACTGGCGACGAGGATGACCCACGTGGATTTTTTTAATTAATCTTCCTTCCGACCTTATTGTTTTTCTCCTTCTCACTATTCACCATAGAAAATGACGGCACATTCTCAAATGCATCGATGATCTCATGGATGAGTTGGCGGTTCGGGGAGAAGTACCACTTCACTCAGTAGCTCATATGGAGGTGGAGGTGGTTGCCGAAAGAGGAGGAAATCAGGTAGGAGGGGACTTCCTTCTCTTCAAAGGATAAAGTGACGAAGAGAATCATAATGGACGCCGATAGGAAGAAGAGGTGATTGGAAGTTTCTTGTAGCAAGGGGGTAGACAGAGTTCTTTCTGTAGAGGTTCTTCATAGTGACTGTCAGAATCTCTCCCGATGCCTTCTTCGAGTTAGTTTTTGCCACCAAGCTCTACTCTCCGGCCTGCTACCAGAACTACCCCAACATCATCAACCTCTACTTCAACCAGGCCATCGACAAAGGAGTTTTTCTGTCGGCGTTGTGTGATAGACAGAAGAAGATTCCTTGTCGTGCAGTGCTCAAGCTTATGAGCAACGATGACACTGACGTTAGTGACTTGGCGGTAGCATGGTGGTGGTGGGGTGGTGGTGTACGGTGGTTGAGGTAACGGGAATAAATGTTGTAGAGGAAAACTGGAGGGGGGAATTCAGCTTAATGGTCAAGGGTATTTTGGACATTTTAAATTTGACCAACTCTGAATTCCTTTAGCTAACGATGGAATTATGCTAAAGGCTATAACTGTACATTTTTTCACAAAGTTGGGGTTATATTAGCACTTTCTCGTTTTGCAAGGTTATATAGACACTTTCAGCCTAAAATTAGGATTAGAAGTATAAAAATTCCTAAATAATAATTGAAATAACTAAATAAAAAAAAACTACCCACAATAAAGAAATTTAAATATAGACTATAAAATTTAGGTGGTTCAAAAAATAGATAAAGTCTCCATATTCGCGCAATGCGCTCTTTTTTACTATTGGAATTATGGGTGTCAAAAGGATTGATAGGTCGAATATGGTTTGGGTGATAAGGGTGATTAAAAAATATACCAATATAACCCTACCTACTTGAGCAAGTGCAAATATAACTCTCAAATAAGTTTTAGTGCAAAAATAACCCTAACTAGTTGATGAAAGTGCCAATATAACCCTCAAACCTCATTTCCGGCATTGACTTCAAATTTCTGGCATTTAATCTATGTTAATTGACCAAATACCCTTTTGGGAAAAATCTAAAATTGAGTGGACAATTTCACCCTTATAGTATGCTAGACCATCGCTGGACCACCGTTGCCAGACCACTGCAGCACCGCCGCCAAAATAGGTTGGGTTATATCAGCACTTTATAAAATTTGATAGGGTTATATTAGCACATTTGCAATAATTGTAAGGTTATATTGGCACATATTATATAAGTTAAGTGTGTGGTGCTCGGTTGGCTTTCACAGACGACCATATCATCATATACACCATATCACATCATAACAATATCTTATACAACATAAAATTTGACATCATAACACCATCATTCATATTAAACACCATTCTCACACATTGTAGCCTCATTTCAAAACTCATTAATATTAAAAACCCTAAGTCGTAGAACACAACAAACTAACAACTACACACACAAGACGTAAGATCATCCAATTACCAATCCGAACTAAACACAAAAAAATAAACAAAATATCATCAAAACATGATTTTCTATAGTATGTGCTAATATAACCCTACACCTTTTACGAATGTGTTGATAAAACCCTATAAGTTTCAGGAATGTGCTGATTTTACCCTATCAATTTTCATTATGTGCTCATATAACCCTATCAATTTTTAAAAATGTGCTCATATAACCCTATCAATTTTCATAATGTGCTAATATAACCGTACCTATTACGACGGTGGTGCAGCAATGGTCCAGCTATGGTCTTGCAGTTGTCCGGTGATGGTCCAACGGTGGTACGACGATAATATTACGGGTATTAATGACTTTAAGGGTAATACCATCATTTCCCTTTTTTAATATTTTATTTTTTCCAGAAGGGAAAAATGTAATTTTTTACAATTTCGGCTAAAAGTTACTGGAGAGGACACTTTCACTGATTATCTTCGGTTATATTAGCACTTTCGAACACTGGGAGGTTATATTGAAACTTATGTCAACTAGGTATGATTATAAAAGCACTTTTCTCAAATATATGATTATGACCCATTTAAACCCTTTTATAGTGGGATAAAAATGGGTCGGGGTGAAACCTGCTCAACCCACGGGTCAAAAGTCATTCAACTCATGGGTCAAAATGAGTAAACACACGGGTTTCAACCTATATATGAACTCATATGTGTTTATATACCAAATTATATTGATAAATCCGCATGTTTCAACCCATACATTGAACCATAGGGTTTATATACTAACTCATATGGGCAAACCAGCAGATTTAAATCCATATAGATAAACTTGCGGTCAACGAGCAATTCATATTTTTCAAGTACCCATTTGACCCATTACCCATTTTACTCATTACCCATTTTACCCATACCCACACGGACTTAAAAATAGACAGCTATTTTGCCACCCCTAATCAATATTGATGTTTCAATTTCAGTATTTGAGGTTTCAACCAAACCTTGTAAAATATTGATAGTGATTCCTTTTTCAATAAAATTGCTTGTTTTAAAACGATCTTTTAATGTTAAAACTTGTGTTAACAGGTCATATTTTAAACATTTAATATATTTTGACACTAGTTAGTGATATTTTATTATATTAAATTTTATTTATACTTTCATTTTGATTGAAGTGTTAGTTTTTCAGCTAGGCATTTTAAAAACTAATATTGATGTGTTTACAAAATGTAATTGTTTTAGTAATGTGAATTGATATTAAAAATTTTAAAACTATTGTTTATTCTTTCTGATAGCAGTGTCATATCATGATTTTATTTTAAAAAATTGATATGTATTTTAGTGTTTTGGTTGTTTCATTTCTAGTACTTGATGTTCTAATCAAAACTTGTGATGTTTGTTCATGAACACCTTTTCCTTAAAATCACGTGCTTAAGTTAAACTTCAATGTTTTAATGTAACATCTTGTGTTTATATGTTAAAATCATGACATTATACATTTTTTACATTACTTTGTGATATTTACTATTTTAATTTTCAAATTTTTAATTATGTTTTCATTTTGATTGGTTATATTTTTGAATTTTTTCATTAATATATATATATTTTCAGTTGTAAAACTGTATAAGGATTGTGTAAAATGGACTTGTATTCATTCAAGATATCAACATGTATTTATACAAGACGTTTCTTTGAGAACAAGCAAAAATGTGGTAACCTATCATATGCAACTTTGGTTTTCCATAAATACATATTATATTCCAATCCCCCCTCCCAACAAGCTCATTAAAGTGAAGCGATATGAAGCTTCGACTGAGGAGTAGCAAACGAGCACTACCAACAACCTTAGTAAAAATGTCAGCAATCTGATCTAGCGATCAAGCATGATGAACCACCAAAGAACCATTTCAACCTACTCACGAGCAAAATGATAATCAATTTTGATGTGCTTAGACCTCTGATGAGATACAGGATTGGCTGACATATAAGTAGCATTAATATTGTCACACACAAAAATAGGCGGAGGCAAAAGAGGAGCCTGAAGCTCCTGTAACAACTGTTGAAGCCAAATGAGCTCAGTGACAGCAAATGCCATTAGGCTATATTCTGCTTCTAAGCTCAATTTTGCGACTACATGTTGTTTGTGAGAAGACCAACTGATAAGATTGCCACCATAATAACATGCAAAGCCATGCTGTGAACGACAATCATCACCTTCAGACGCCCAACTAGTATCAGAATGAGCAACAAGACGATAGTTAGTACAAGGCCAAAGATGAAGACCATAATTAATGAAACCCTTCAAGTAATGCAAAATTCTCTTTACAGCAGACCAATGAAGCGCAGTCAAACTTTGCATGAACTTACAAATACAATTAACTGCATAAGAATTCTTAAGACGAGTAATCATAACATATTGAAGTGCACAAAAAATATTGCAGTACAAATGAGGGTCACACAAAGGATCACTAGCCAGGATAAAATGTGAAGTCAGTTCAGTCGGAGAGGCCATAGGATTTACGTCGGCCATTTTATTGCGTTCCAAGAGATTATGAATGTACTTTTTCTGAGATAAAATTGCACCATCCTTTAAGTGAATAAACTCAATTCCCAAACAATAATGCAGATGACCAAGATCACGGAGAGAAAAAGTATCATTCAACTTTACAAGAAATTAAGAAATGGTAGTCAAAGAAGAACCTGTAATAATCAGATCATCCATATAAATAAGAAGATAGAGAACAATCGTTCTTGAGCGATGGATGAAAAGTGTGGTGTCAGACTTACAAGAAACAAAGTCTTGATCCTGAAGAAAAATGGGTAGATTCGTATACCACGCACGAGATGCCTGCTTAAGACCATAAATTGCCTTTTTTAGGAGACAAACATGAGAAGGACAAGTCTGATAATGAAATCCAGGAGGCTGCAACATATACACTTGCTCAGAAAGATCACCATTCAGAAAAGCATTATTAATATCACTCGGCGAATCGGCCAATTCACAGTAAGAGCAATCGTTAGAACAAGACAAATGGCACTCGACTTGTCTACTGGACTAAAAGTATCCATATAATCAACACCCTCCTCCTGAGTAAATCCTTTGGCACCAAGATTGGCTTTGTACCTTTCAACGGAACCATCACCTTGATGTTTAATCCTTTACACCCACTTACAACCAAGAATGTGAGCATTACTACCCTCCTCCTGAGTAAATCCTTTGGCGCCAAGTTTGGCTTTGTTCCTTTCAATCGAATTATCACCTTGGCGCTTAATCCTTTACACCCACTTACAACCAACAATGTGAGCATTACTAGGAGGCAGGACAAGCATCCACATCCCATTACACATAAGGGCATCATACTCAACTTGCATTGCATTTTTACATTTAGGAATGTTAGAGTCTTTTGAAAATGTTTTGGGTTTAGAGTAAAGAGAGTCAGAAGATGGTAAAGGATGGTTGAAAGAATTTTTGGTTTTAATTTAATTTTCCTAGCATGAATAACCATGGAGAGTCCTCACTAGCATCAGGATCTCAAATATAAGAAGGAATTAAAGGAGTATAAAAAGAGGTGGATTTGGGAGAGGTGCATATTACAAACAACACCTATTACCTTGGTTTTTAGGTCTGTTTACCTCAGTTTTTTGCCCTAAAAAACTGAAGTAAATGTGGCTCGAGTAAAAAAGGTAACTTTTTACCTTGGTTTAAAATCGAGGTAAAAAATACTTTTTACCTCAGTTTCATACGACATCGCACCCCTATCGGGCTTGCCGACAGCAGTGCGACTTTGCATGAAAAAATGAGGAAAACTATTTATGACTGAAACCAGGTGAGAAGGTGGTGCGACGTTGCACCTGCTATCGGTAAGACAAAAACCAGGTGAGAAGGTGGTGCAACGTCACACGTATAATTTAAGAAATTAAAAAAAACTACCGAAAGCTGAATCAACATCGATTCCACTTTTGATAGTTCATAACCAATTTCGGCCAGTTACAGAATTCCGGCCACTTCAGATCCAAAGAAAAAACAAAATCAGATTCATCTTGAACAAAAATTGTACAACTCAGAGTATAAACATTCCATATATACATAAATTAATCAAGGTTTCATTAACACAAAAAAATCAAACCCTAGTATCTATAATGGAAATTTATAGAATCTAGATCTGTTTTGATGATGTCGCTGCCCGAAGTTGAAGACTCGGTGGTGCGATGTTGCTGGTCAGATGGGGGCATCGCTGCTCGGATGGCCTGAGAAGATGCGCGGATGGTCGAGCGGTGGTCGGTGGCACAAATCTCGAATGCCAGAGAAAATGCTAGTGAAGCAGCAGCGGCAGTCAGAAGTGGCACGACGGCGGTCAACAATGGGATGGTTGCGGTTAATGGCAGGATGGTGGAAGAAGACTGGAGGGAGGAGTTTATTTTAGGAAGAGAGGATGGAGATGGGTGTGGACAGCTAATATGTTGGGTTTGGTGTTTTACATTAGGGGTTGGTACTATATATAGGAGGGGTTTGGGCTTAGAGTGGGCTAAAATCAAATCTAGGGTTTATAAGAAAGTCTTAAGGGTTTATAAGAAAGTCGCTCCGCTTTTTGATTTGAGGGCGTTTAAGGCCTCAAAACAACAATTGACCATTTTTTTTATGTTTTTCAATTTTCGTTTAATTTTGGAATTTATTAATTCCAAATTTCCTTTTTTATTTTGCCATTTTTTCTTCCAAATTCAGTATTTAAGAACCTCTTGTATTTTCAGAGATTTCAACTTTCACAATAATATTTTCGAGAATTATATTATGTTCTAACCATTTCCTTAATGATTATGTATGGAAAGTCAATTAAGGGTTGTCCATTTATTAGTTAAGTTCTAACCTTTCCCTTAGAGTGCAAAATGCAATTCAACAATATACAGTTGCAATTTTGCAATTTAGGCATTTATGGGTAAACGAAAGGGCCTCAAAACTCAACATTGATTAATTCTACACAATCTTGAACAATTACACTATGGCCCAAAATTGTGTTACCCTATATTTCCATTGCTCCAAAATACATGATTTTTGTTATTCTCTCATAAATATAGAAATATTAAATAGATGAATTCTTTGGTACAATTTTGGATAGCGCTAGTACATGTTCTAGAGTAACTTAGAGTTGGATACATAGAAGTAAAAAAGGGAAATCGGATTAGATTACAAATATATTCTTATGCATGTTTATTGATAAGAGTAGAATTCCTAACAGACGACATGTCCATAAGCTTATGGAAAGGCCAAGGACCTATTTGCAAATTGTGGAAAGTTAAAAAATTCGCGAGCCAGATTTGAACAACAAGAATAAGTAATGGGGTAATGGGCTTCGTTTTTCCTTCTTTCTTCTTCGAATTCGCTCGCACTAAAACTAGCCCAGCTTTTTTTTTGACTTTTTTGAACAGGTGTTTAGATGGCAGGAACCAGATGCCGGCACTACGGCGGCAGAGGAAGAGTTGATGGTGGCACGGCTCATCGACAAAGCCACCACCTCAACTATGCCGGAAGTCGATCTCCGCTTCCTGAAAGCCACCAAATCCATCATCCGCAACTCTGAATCTGAGCTCTGCCACAACTCCCAAACCCTAATCTACCTCATGAAACACGATCACTCTCAGGTAACCAGCATCATATTCTCGAGCTATGTAATTCACCTATTCAATGGAAAATATGACCTGATTTTGATACAATTATGTGTGATTATGTAGGTTTAATGAATTTAGCAATTTTTGAGTTAATTGTGTGAAATCAAAGTGTTGTTTTTTTGATCTTATGTTTAGGTACGGTACCTTTTGCTACTCAAAATTGACAAGTTTTTTATGAGGTTAATGCTTTTCAGAAAAATCCTCATCGAGAATCTTGATCTTTTGCTATCTTTAAGCATAGGATTTCGAAGGAATCTGCCCCTCCCTGCCCCGTCTTCAGTCTGCGAGTGTTTTGCGCTCGAAAGCTATTGAATTCTTGGAGAAATGGAATGTGGCATATAGAGTGCATTACAGGCAGCTTAGGTTAGTGTTTGACTACCTGAAGAACACTCTTCGGCATTAGTTTCCCCATTTGCAAGCTAATGCTGAGCGTATCTGGCAGGAGAGAAGGAAGGATAGATCAAGACAAGGGAGATTCTACTGAGAAAGTTTGAAGGTAATCTTATTGACATATGTTTTGATTTTTTAGCTGATTTCTGTTGTCGTATAACTGTACAAGCTATTCGTTATACTATAGGGATTTTTTTAAATCTTTAGGGTTGAATTTTGTTTGATCAAAAGCCTAAAGCATGTTTCATTCAGACATTTTTGTTATGTGGCTGAACGTTCAATTAGTTTCATGTTGATTGTCCATATTTCTTGCATAACTTTTTTTACATCATGTTCATACTTATTTGGGAATTCTGAAGGAACCCATCTTTTCTACATTTTTTGTGTTGTATCTTATGGCTTTGGGCTTCTAATATATTCTCCTCTATGTGTAGATTAGAAATCCATTATGTATTCCCTTCCAGGAGTTTATAGATACAGGTCGGATTGTGTCGATTGAGAACAACCAGAAACCAGTTGATTATGCAAATAAAGGTCAACTGGTGGCCATTAAGGTATGCATGCTGGGATTTGTTTCAGATATTAGATCCTTACACGGTGGTAAACACGTGTGGATAATGTTTCTTAGGAGTGGAGTAGGGTAAGATCTCATATAATGAAACACAAGGTGCATGTTGAGGGGATAAATTTGTTATATGCACAGTAATAAGTGATGTCCATTGGGTTGTCATATATGTTCGAGAACTGCATTATGGAGTATTACATTAAGTAGCAATAAGCACACTTTCCTATATGACAAAACAATGTATATATGAAAAAACCATTACCTTACATCTGTAGATATGACAACTCTTTTTGTCTTCTCAAGTTGTTTTTAATAGGAATATCCAAACCTTTTTCCTACTTGCTACTTTAGGCTTTTAGATCAAAGGTTTCATTAAAAAATTACAATAATCTTCAGTTCTATTCTAGACTTTCATCTAGAATGTTTGAATTACAGTTTTTTATTTTATCTGTACATGTTATAGGGATTGGGATGAAGTTAAAAAGCTGGAGTTTCTGACTCCAGAGCTTAAAATAAAGAGGCCATTAGTCCTTTCAACTATTGAGGTAAAGATCATTTCAGTTAAATGGTACGACATGATGTCATAGCATTGTGAATCTGTGATGGCTTCTTTTTATCTTATAATTTGAGTATCGTCTGTCCACTTTTGCAAAGGTTGCTCCTAAAGTGTAAGAAGTACTAGAGACATTCATAGTAGAAGCTGAGTTAGAGGGTAATTCCCTCGGTGCCTATGTGATCTCTAGTAATCAGTGAGTTCATCATTGAAATCAGTCAAAGGCTAGGGTAATCTAGGTAGTACAAGGCATCCTGACCTCGAGCAGCAGCTGCTCCATCATCGATGCCCCGGTCAGCTTCTCTAGCACAACCATTGCGTCCGCTTTCTCCACCATTTCCTCCCTGTCGTCGTTCTCTTCTGCTCTACCACTACCCTTGGACCTTACCAACAGAGTTATGAAGAAGCAGCCAAGCGCGGTGACTACAAGGCAAGAAATAGCAGAAGCGGAGACGAGGAATTGATCGACGGGAATTTATTATATTCTTCTTGTGGTTACCATTCAAAAGGCTTAGAACATGGACTAATGAATACCGTTTAATGACTGAAATAAAAAGTTGTCTTGTTTGCAGAAACACAGATATAAGAATCAGTATCTAAGTCCAGGTTTTTGTTCATGCTCATGTTAATCAATATCGTTGGGATTTTTCTGAATTTGAGAATGTTCTTCTAATAAACCTTCAAGTTTTACATATTCTACCTTAAGATTAGATTTTGAGACATGTGTTTGTGATTTCCCTTCGGAGTTGATGAGCGAGCTTTCCTGTTGATAGTTGGTTTCAATTCGAGTGCTTTGATCTGGGAGCGGTTTGACAGAGAAGTGTTGCCACCGTCGATGTCGCCGGAGAAGGATAGATGGAGTTTGCCCGTAGAAAATGTTGAGTGTATGACTGTGTGTGGGGTGGTGACTTGTTTGGAAAATATTATATGAAATACTCCATTTTTTGTTAATTACAAAATATACCCCATTATGCAATCAAGTCCCTAGCCTGTCCATAAGCTTATGGAAAGGCCACCTTTCCTGAGAATTTCCCTATTGATAAATGCTATGTTACAAACTTGGAAAATATAATGAAGGTGTACATGGTAGCATCACGTTCGAGCGGATTTAAATATGGAGTTACTACTGAAGTTCTTACTTTTTGCCCCTCCAAGAAAGTTGGAGTTGTCGAATCCCAAAATTGGCGACACTAAAATGAAATTCAATAATATAAGATTGTGAATTTGCAATTTGGGCATGTATGTGTGAACGGGAGGGCCTCGAAAGTCAACATGGATTACTATTACACAATCTTGAAAATTTACACTATGACCCAAAATTGTGTTACCCCATTATCCATTGCTCCTAAATACATGATTTTTGTTATTCTTGCCTACATATAGAAATATTAAATAAATTAGTTTTTTGGTGAAATGTTTGAAAGTGCTAGTATATATTCTAGAGTAACGTTGAGTTGAATACTTAGAAGTAAGAAAGGAAAATCAGATCGGATTACATATATGTTCTTATGCCCGATTGTTGATAAATATTCCATTACAGACTTGGAAAATACAATGAGGGTGTATATGGTAGCATCACTTTTAAGCAAATTTCAATTTGGAGTTACGATTAAAGTTTTTACTTTTTGCGCTTAGGTCCCTCCAAGAAAGTTGGAGTTGACGAATCACGAAATTGGTGACACCAAAATGCAATTCAATAACATACAGTTGGGGAATTTGGGCATGTATGAGTGAACGAAAGGGCCTCGAATGTTAACATTGATTACTTTTACACAATCTTGAAAAATTACACTATGGCCCAAAAATTACACTATGCCTAAATATAGAAATATAAAATAAGATTTTTTTGGTGAAATGTTGGAAAGTGCTAGTACATGTTCTTGAGTAACTCATATCTGTGCCTCCTAGCAAACAAATGTTAAACTACTTATTTTATATACTACTTATTTTATATAATTATGAATAAGTAGTACTCCCTCCGTCCCAGGGGAATTTGCACAGAATCTTTTTCACGGTCTCCAAAAAACATGTTTGACTGTAAATATATGTTACTACGGACAAGAACGACACATATAAAATTGATATTTAGAAACTACATGTTATGACGAATCTAACAATATCTCATACGATAATATTATTTTTCATATATCTACTCAAATATGTGGTCACATTTTAACAACTTTGACTTCCAAATAGTAAGTGTGCAGATTTGGCTGGGACGGAGGGAGTATATAAAATTTGGCAAAGTCTTGGGAAGGACCATCTTTTCATAGGCTTATGGAAAGACGATATTTAATCAGAATAATAAAAGGTAAAAGGTCTTAGTTGCAATATTAAAAATTTATTATGCAACATGCAGTAGTTATAAAGTTTATAACCCAATTCATTCAACCCAAAGAGTTTAACTTCATTTCTTTTAATTTGCACTTTAAACCTTGGTCTTTCTATAGCTTATGGAAATACCGCCTTTCAACAGACGGACTCAAAAAATTTTATTCGATGAAAAATAAAATTTAATTATTGATATTCGACTTTGGTCACATATTAATCGAACTCCACGTTTAACTTATTTCATTTGAAAAATATAAACATAAAGTTATAGTTAAAAGTATAGTTATAAAATCTTTTAAAAGTTTAAAAGAAATGGAGTAGAATAAAAAAATTACAAAATAATATTTTAGTTGTGTTTAACATTAAATTATATTATTAAAATCTAGATCATGTGTTACTAGAACTCTACATTTAATTTATTTCATTTGAAAATATAAATATAAAGTCATATTTAAAAGTATAATTATAAAATCTTTCAAAATGAAAAAGATATGGAGTTGCATAAAAATTTTGAAATATTATATTTTTGTTTTAATAAGAAAATTTACATTATGAATATGTATATATATATATATTCAATTATTTTAAATTCGTGCATCACAAGGGTGTTGTGAGAGGTACGTGTAATGTTGGTATGCCAGACATGCATGCACGTCGGTTATTTCATGTCTGCGAGAGGTACGTATGACCTCGGTCACAATAATAATCCACGTTGTAAGCCAGGCATACGTACGACGTAGGTTATTTCATGTCTACGAGTGGTATTTACGACGTTAGTCATAATTATAATCGACATCGGTAAGACAGACATGCATGCGACATCGGTTATTTAATGTCTACGAATGGTACGTGTGATGTCGCTCTAAAAAATAACCAATGCCAGTAAGCTAGATATGCATGCGAGATCGGTCATTCATATCTACGAGAGTGACATGCAATGTCAGTCCCAAATACTATCAACGTCGGTAAACCCAATATGCATACGAGATTGGTTATTCACATCTACGAGAGTGACATGCAATGTTGGTCCCAAATACAATTGATGTTGGTAAGCCAAACATGCGTGCGACATCGGTATTGGCAGGCTTTCACTTCAGTTTTAAAAAAACTGAGGTAACAAGTGTACTTCTTACCTCAATTTTTTTAATTTAGTTAAAAATATTTTTTACTTTGAAAAAAATAAGACCCGAGGTAAAAGAATTTTTTATCTAAGTTATTTTCCCTTAACCAAAAAACCGAAGTAAAAAAAGAGTAGAGTAATAGGTTCAGTTTGTTGTAGTGGTGGAAGAAGGGATTGCCACTGGTAAGGAAAGGGAAGAGCTCGGCTGAGGAGACTGCCGTAGGGAACCGGCGGCCCTAGATGAGTAGCTGGAGATGGACGATAGACCGGGATTATCCGAGAAGGAATTGCCAGCAAAATTCTAGACACCTGGGCCTTGCGGCGGTAGAGCTGGAGCTAGTGTAGGCGAGTCCACCTGCAATGATGCAGCATGACCTCCAAGCTGGCGAGTCTAATCAGCGGTCGTGGACAGGGCGTTCTAGCTACTGCGGCAAGATGAAGTTGCTGTGGGCTGAGCTGCTGTCAGTGATCTGGGTTTGACGGAGGGAGTCTGATGCGGGGATGACAGAAGCGCAGCTAGGGAAGGCAAGCTGGACTAGGGACAAAGGCACAGATGATGACTCGACTGAGGGTACATGGGGAACTGGCTCAAGATGATCAGGATAGGGAAAAGTGATTTCATAAAAAATTACATGAGTGAAAATATAGACCCAATTTGTGGGCTCATGTAAACACAACTAACCTTTATTATTAGAACTCTAACCAACAAAAATGCACAGGGAAGAATGATATTCAAGTTTATTAGACCTATATGGATGCAAGAAAGGATAACACAGACAGCCAAATATTTTAAGAAAATCACAGTTAGTGAATTTTATGATGAAGAGACTCATATAAAGAGTTTTGATTTAGAGCAGGGAATAAAGTATGATTGTGCAAATAGACAGAAGTATGAAAGGCATGCTCTCAAAAGATGATAGAAAGATGAGCTCGAGAGAGAAGTGAAAGGCCTTTTTCAACTATCATTCTGTGACGATGTTCAACAACACCATTTTGGGACTGAGTATGAGGAGTACAAATATGATGAGCAATTCCTTGAGACTCAAGGTAAGTTGAAACTGTACAAAATTAACCCCTCTCCCCAATCAGATTAAATTTGCTGAACTGTATTTCAACAATTTTTTTTAAAAAGTTGAAAGTAGTGAAAAACTTGTGATTTTTTTGAAAGAAAATAAATCCAAACAAATTTTGTACAATCATCAATAAAAATAAGAAAATAACGATTTCTATTAAATGAAGAAACTGGGACAGGACCCCAAACATTAGAATAAACCAAACCAAATGGAATTGTACTAGGTTCATAGACATGGGAAATTGGTAAACGACGACTTTTTCCAAGTTAACAAGACTCACAAATAATTTTTAAATTATTCTGAGAAATGGGTAATTGAAAGCGAGAAATAAGACGCCTAAGAGAAGACTTATAAGGATGACCTAGACGTTCATACCAGGTTTCAAGATCAGTCTTGGCATCAAGAAAAGCGCAAGAGTGTGCGTAAGCAAAGGAAGTGGGTGGAATGAGGAAATAAATGTCGTTCTCAACGATTCTGGTTAGGAGCGTCCGACCTTGCAGATCCTTAACAAGAAAATTATTTGGAAAGAATAACATATAAGCATTATAAATTAGTAATAGGATGGAAAAATATATTAGCCTAAATGAGTAGTAGGAAGAGACATACCGTTACTAACTTGTAAGCCATCATTGTCTGTGTAATTAGAATGAACAAAAAGATTGCCAAAATGTGAGGCTACATGGTTGGTAACACTAGATTTGAAGAACCAAGCGGGATCATGAAGAGCAGAAAGTGTGGCGCTAATGGATATGGCATAAGCCTGGCGTGCAGCCGTCTGCTGGTTGCGTCCCCTGTCGCGACTGACATTGCATAGCGAGCATGACCGAGTAGCTGGAAACTGCATAACGTTCAGGCGTTACCAATAGCTGAGGACTTTATATCCATGTCGATGACAGATCTGGCAAGGTGGCTGAGAAGTAGACCCATCACCGGACGAAGAGGTGGTCCAAGCTGCGACATTTGTGGAAAAACCTAGAACCACTGCGTGGAATTCTTGAATCTGAGCTTCTTCCTGAATTAACATTCTAAGAAGTTAATTTGAAGAGACACTACTAGAGAAAATATTGAAGACGGTGTAAAAAGCGGCATAACGACCATTAAGACCTTGGAGAACACATCTGACGAATTCATTGTCAGAGATAAGATGAGAGCATTCCACTAGTGAATCAGAGAGTGCACTCTTCTCCTCCACATATTCAAGAATGGAGAGAGATCCCTTTGGTAAAGTCTGAAGTTGGCACTTCAGATGCTTCAAATTAGCACGAGTCTCTGCATAAAACATCTGCTCCAAAATAAGTCATGCATCGGAGTAGAGACTGCACAAACAACAAGAGCAAGCAGGGAAGACAAAATTATTGATTGAATCCAGAGCAGCACCAAACGATCCTTTTTCCTCCAAGTAACAAAATCAGCATTGACCTTTGGTGGAGATGGTGGCTTGGATGAGTCTTAAATGGCTTTAGTAAATTCACTCGAGCCCAATCCTGGGAAAAGAAATGAATGAAGATCATAAGCGACGAGGGGAGATTAAATTGAAAAACATTATAGGGAATAATTTTTGCGATCAAGATGCAATTGTAGAGCAGGGAGCTTTAAGTTTTGTGTTGATCAGAGGTGACAGCGAGGAAAGGAAAAGAATTACTGGAGAACATATCATCGAAACCCATGGTAGAGGATTTGGGGTGGCAAGTCGGAATTTAGAGTGAGTGGCAGCCAATCGGTAGGAATAAGCAAGGGTTTGGTGGATAAATTTATGTAAGGTTTAGGCTAGGTTTTTGAAAATTTTATAAGGGATCAGGGTTAGGCTGATGATATGTAAAACTGTATAAGGATTGTGTAAAACAGACTTGCATTCATTCAAGATATCAACAGGTATTTATACAAGAGGTTGCTTAGAGAATAACCAAAACTATGGTAATCTAATCATATACAACTTTGGTTTTCCATGAGTACATATCATACAACGTGAATAAAGTGCATTTACACCTCCAGTTCCTTGTTTAGTGTACATATACATTTCATTATTTCGAAAGTGCACATATTAAACTCTATCACACAACACAAGTTAGGCTCCATTACTGTCACTTATACTTGATGTAAAATATGAACATGTATTTTCATTGATGGTACGAGGGTACAATATGTAAATAGCATTTACAGAGTTATAAATGTAAAAGGATTTTATCTAGGGTACAATAATATTTCAAAAGATATTCACAAAATATCTCCTACACTCCTCCTCAAGTTGGAGCATGTGGATCTTAAATGCCTAACTTGCCAAGAAAAGTCTGAAATGCCTGTCATCTAAGCACCTTTGTAAACAAATCTACTAGCTGACTAGCAGTACAAATATAATAAATAACCACATCACTAGACTGAATCAAATCACGAATAAAATGACAGTCAATCTCAATGTCCTTCGTCCTCGCATGAAATACTAGATTGTCTGCAATATGAAAATCTTCCTAACTATTACAATATAAATGTATCGAAGTAGGATGCACCACTCCCACGGAACTAAGAAAATATTTTAGTCACAACAGTTCACAATATGATTTCCATAACCCAGTATTCCACTCAGCCGAAGAACAAGAAACAATGGGTTGTTTCATCGTCTTTCAAGAAGCCAGAGATTCACCAATCATCATAAAATATCTATTCAAAGATCTCCTAGTTATTGGGAAAGTTTAAATGTTGTAAGCTGAAGAGAACTCTTAGCCGATAGAAACAAAAGTTGACAAGGATGACTTTTTAAATAATGCAGAATTTACAGAGTTGTATGCCAATGCGCCAAGCACATTTTCCCTATGAACTGGGTCAAGGTATGAACTGAATAGCTAAACTTAGGATGAGTGATGGTGAGATAAATGAGCTTCCTAAATAGTCTGTGATACTGCGTAGAATCGTCAAACAAAGGACCATCATCTCGCTCCAAATTGTGTTACTTCCAATAACCCATTGTCAGATAAAATATCTAAGGCATATTTCCATTGACACAAAAACATCCCATCAGGCTGGCGAGCTATCTTAATGCCTAAGAAATACTTCAGGGCACCAAGATCCTTCATATGAAAACTAGAACACAAATACTTCTTGAACTTGGTCATCATATCAGGAGAGGAACCATAAACAATAAAATTATCAACATAAACCAATACATGAAAAGAAATATCATCCTTCAAGTAAGAAAACAGAGATTCATCTTCCTTACTCTGAACAAACCCAAAGAGGTGAAAAGCAGCAGCAAGTTTTGCAAACCAATTTCGCGGAGCCTATCGTAGACCGCAAATAAATTTGTGAAGCTTGCAAACCAAACCCAGACACTGAAAGTATATAACTAGGAGTCAAATGCATGTACACCTCCTCCTTAAGATCACCATGCTAAAATGCATTGTGAACATCCATCTGATGAAGAACCCAACCACGAATAGCAGCAATAGCCAAGAAAAGACTAACTGAACTCATCTTAGAAACAAAAGAAAATGTCTCAGTAAAGAAAGTCCCCCCAATCAGACAATTACCAAGTACAACCAAATGATCCTTGTATCTCTCAATAGAACTATCAGACTTAAACTTAGTATGATAAACCCACTTATAGCTAATAGCATTCTTGCTATGAGGAAGATGAGCAAGAACCCATGTATTATTCTACTCTACTGCATCAATCTCATCGGACATAGTCGCATGTCAATGATCATGGCGATAAGCATCAGAAAAGGTAACCGGATCAACAATATCTATAACTGCAGCCAAAAGTCTAGAATGCAAAACCAAAACGTTACTACAAGAATCATAATCAGCAATAGGATAATGTGTACCTGAGGACAGTGAGTCAAATGATGCGGGAATAACAGAGGGGAGGGGGTTTATTGAGTGAGTAGCAGTGTAGATGTAAGCTTTAAATTTAAATGAAGGCTGACGAAGACAAGTGCTGAGAGGACAAACAGGCCCACTTGACTCAATCGGAGATGGTGTTGACTCAGAAGGTGGCGGTCGAACGGTTGATGAAGCCGGTGGTGGTGAGGTGGGCGGTGGCTTGCTGAGCTTGGTGGGAGGGAGTCACAGGTCGGGCATCACTAGCGGTGGCCGGTGTGACTTAGCAATGAGCGGTTGGAGCTTGAGATAAGCTGGTCGTGGACCGGTCACATACGACTGAGTCGACGGATGAGCTAGCCACAATTGATTGGAACTGGGCAGCTCCACTGGTTTGGATGACTCAGTAATATAGTAGATAAAGACAGCAGGTGATAGAGATGGCAGTGGATCAGCAGGTGGTGTCTTTGCAGTGTAGGAATGACCTATTAAAGACAGTTATATCAGACAATTAAAGGCACTTTTTTGTGCCTTTAATGGTTGTGTCTTTAAAATAAGGCGGTTCCCAGAACTGCCTTTAAATTTTACAATCAAAGGCATTTAAAAACCACCTTTATTCAGCCCCTGGGAACCGCCTTTAATTAGTTTTCGAATCCAGAAACAAAGGTCTTCCCGTCGTACCTATGCTCATGATTTTGAATTTAGAAACTCATACATTTCCAAAATTGGAAGCATAACGTTATTTCATTTTGTCTCTTCAATAAAAGGACAAATGTTTCTGAGTTTGTGTAACATTTCCAGTCTATTGCTGGAATTTTTTGGCTAGGATTTAAAATGTTTCCAAGTTCGGAAACCTTGGTGGCTCCATACTTTCTGATTTCCTAAACTGATTCTGGCCTTTGCAAAATTGGCCTCAAAGGGATGAAACTCTTTCTGGACTCGGAAATCCATTATGTTCTTTTGGTAAAAAAATTCATTAGAACTCCTAACACAAAAACAGCCTCGATATAAAACTACAATTTAAATACAATACACAATAATATTTTGCCCCTGAGCAAAAATTGATAGATAATGCTAACCAAGCAATAATAAATAGATAGGAATAGAAATCGATACAAATCTATTCAGAGATTTGTAACGTTCATTTTTTATCTAACTTAAGTGTCCTTACCAATATTGGGATGACCCAGTGTGTGTGACCGATTGAGAACTAGATGGCGTGTCAATGAATTCCGTGCATGGTTGTTGTCTTTACGCGAGCGAGGTTTCCAATCCTTTATGAAAATCTGAAAATAACATTATAGTATTAAATATTTGGCAGATACCTTGTAATGTTAGAAAAATTACCACGTTTAAATGTACAAATACTTTGTCAAGTTCAAGTTCATCTTCAGTGACTTTCTCTATGCACTTGGACGCAAAAAACATGACGTAATAGTGAGAGGCCATTGCCATGCCTCTTAAAGATAATATTTATAAGCCCAAATTACGGCTAACTACTAAATAGTAGCTAGTGGTAAGACAGGGTCGTCCACGAGGAAAATGGGGCTTTATCAAGTGTTAAAGCGTATTTGAAAACCACACCAAAGAGTCACTCTTCGTGTGTGGTAACAAGTTTGGGGGGGAGGGTTTGATTTTTGAAAATACTATGACTACTTTGAACAACTAAATTAAAAAAATATTAAGGGAACGATGTAAATATGATCACAAGTAGCACAAATAACTTAACTAAGATTATAACGAGTCTTGGACGCAATTGGTTTACATTTCTAGTTATCCTTTGATCATGTAACTATCCTATTTTTATATATTAATCACATATTGTGGAGAACTTATCAACACCTTTTCAAGTGTTGATATTTCTCACCTCTCCTCGGTTATTGTTAGAGTGGGCGATCGGCACCAAAAATAACCCTTATCCTCGGGTAAACCTAGACGATCAACGTCATAGACTTCCCTGAGGATAGCAATACACATGGAGACCCAACACGACTACCACAATGTCCTACAAGTGAGAAACACATAGATAGCATAAGAATATTTACTAATAATAACTACGAGGATCAACCTCCATGCTAATCGTTACTAGTGGGCTACATTGATAATTAGTCGAATCCATCTAAATTCAACCTAAGTCTAAGCAACTCCATCAATCAACAATCATAATTAGTTTTCACTTCTAATTATAACCAAGCATTGATTAACAAAGATCACATTGACTAAAAGTAAAAGTTTTCTGGGTTTGACCAAAAACCTAGCACATAATCAATCCACAATCATCAACTAGTTGATCATCCTAGTCTAAATCATGCATCAATCACACAAGAAAGCACCAAATATACTTGATAATCAAAGAACAAAATAGGATAAATTAAATCTCACAAATTCATAATATAAATGTTTGCCAATTGCTCCCAAGAGTATATTTAGCCTAGATTAGCTAAACCCATAACAAAATAGCAAGAATCCATGGAATAAGTGAAAAAACTAAGGACAGATGAGAGAAAACTAGGGTTTTTAGGTCAACGGTCGGGCTAAGATAAATGAGGAAGAAGGAGATAAGGTTTGGAGTATTTATTGTACAAAATGGTCAAAAGAAAGTCAAAGGGTGCAGTAGGGCGCGCGACATGGCGCGGTAGTGCTAGGCTGTTAGTGCAAGGGTCTTGGATTCTGGTGCGAAGGTGCATGTCTGCTAATACGAGGGTGTTTACGTGCGCGGGCGCACAATTTGAAGCACCGGCCATGTGTTTCTAGACCGAGAATGTGTGCCACATCTATTTTCTAGCACACGGTTAAGCGCTCGGGCTGCGTGCCCAAGTTTTCTTTAGCTAGCCGGTCGGCCGATCTTCGCGTTGCTATGGGTTAACCGTTGCTTAGATTTTGGAGTTCTTGTAGTTGATTTTATAGTGCTCAAAAAGACGAATCCAATGATGCCATCCTTTTAGGCTGATTCTTCTAGTATGATTTTAAGAACTTTGGCCCAATCTTTTAGGTCATAATTCATCTGCTTCTTTGTCTTCCTTCTTCAGCCCTTTTATCTTCTACCACGTTTTGACTGTAGCTTTCAATCTTCTACCATTCTAGCAAATGGCCTTCACCAAACTAATCTAAAGTGCTTATGAGCACAAAAAGGAACATAGATGCTCGGAAGGACCAAAAATCCATTAGACTATAAATAGGTTACAAAATGAAGGATTTAGATATGAAAACCAAAAACGTTCATCTAAATCCCTTATGATGTAAACCTACCTAAAACTAGAAATCTTCCAACAAAGATACGAAAAAAGAGAAGTTAAATTCTTTGGAAAGTACATGCAATTGATGTCCTATCAAACCTCTTCTCACTTAAACCTTTACTCGTCCTCAAGTAAACAAAAACAAACAAAGATCTAAGCGTAAGCTAGCATGCAAAAGTTTCCCAAAACATCCAACATCATATTCCTAGACTACTCTAACCCCCAAAACATAAGAATCTCTCACACTCTCACATCCCAAAGTTTAAGATAATCTAAACCATCATACCAAAAAGAGGTGAGGTATATAACACAAGTGCCAAAACTAGCTTACTCTACCAAAGAAGCTACCCAATAGACAAGTCAAGAAAAGCATAAAATTTTTCAATTTCTCTCATTTTGCCTAAGAGCCCTCTCGGGTTTTCATCCTAGCTTCACACAATTATTTTTTCAAGGCTCACCCTCACTTTTTTCCTCACCATTTGGCCTCTCATTTTTACCTTTTGGGTTTCAACCTATTCGGACCCCCCAACTTTGCCTAAGTTGCCCTCTCGGGTTTTCAACTTAGCGGTGTGTTTCTATTCTCTTTTTTTCAATTTTTTTATTAGAATTGCTCTCAAAAGAGCTACTTTCTACAACAAAAATCAATAATAATCATAAGTAGCATCCTATTCCCCTTCCTGCACTTAAATGTTGCATTGTCCTCAATGCAAATAATTAATTTAGAGTATATGCCAAGGATAGAAAATGAGAGAATATTTATGATGAGTAACAAACCCCAAAAATACACTTATAGCACAACTACAAGATCTAATAGACAAACTACCACAACCACAATATACTCTTCCCACAACCTCTATCATAAAGGTCCAATAACAACCACTGTCATGCACAAGAAATCAAATAGAGCATTGAAATCGCAATGGAGGAGAGAGATACCTCTTTGGTTTTAAATTGTGTTTCAAGTAGGTTGCGGGTAAATAGGTTCCGGGTGTATTTAGTGGTGGTAGGGAAGGAATTTGGTACTTTGGAGATTGGGGAGTGTGTGAGCATTGCGAACCCTGCACTTATATACGGTTTGTGAGTTGAACTTCTCCTAGCCCCGGTTGCTCGCCCATTTTTCTCGCTCCTTCTCCAAGACCAAATGATTCTTGCAAAACAATCATGCAATCCAAGCGTAATAGTGCTTCAAAAAAATAAAAAGAAGAAAAAAAATCAATCATAAATTTTAATTAAAACAACAAATCTCCACAATCCTTAACAAAAATGAGATCACAATTACATCAACGGAATTTCACGAATGACTATCCAAATGATCAAAACCAAGTTTATTTAATATCATTGGCACAACATACTCCCCTTTTCAAGCTTCATTCAAAACATTCCTCGGGTCTCCGGAATCACCATCTGTGATTCCACCCATTCTTTTCTCCGCATGTATTGGCCTCCAACATTGTCTTGCCTTAAACCTTATCTTTGGCGCCAAATGGACTTGTGCAACTCATCCTTTTGGGGTGGTTTTAGGGACTCTTTGGAGTGAAGAGGGTTAAGATGATGTTTCTGTAACCCCTTCATCACTCGTTGCAAGTTAGTACTAGAGACATTTGCATATGCAAAATTGACCCTGTTCAAAATAGTAGAAACTTGCTTAGATGCCTTGCTCATACCATTATCAACTTCAACTAACTTAATCATGTGGCCATGTTTAAGTTCATTGTGAGGCTCATGCAAACTTTCAATTATAGTGACACCATGGCAAGACATTTTATCCTTTGGAAGCTCTTTATCCTTGTAGATCTCATAACTAACTTTCTCTCTGTCAAACTCTAATGTCAATGTACCACTATGCATATCGATCTTAGTTCTCGCCATTTTCAAAAATGGTCCCCCTAAAAATATAGGGGGCACAGTCTCATAATGCGACATATCGAGAACAAAAAAATCAGTAGGAAAACTATTTTATCCACTTTAACCAACACATCTCACACTAATCCTTTTTTAATTGCTTAGGAATGACTGGCTAGTTGTATGATGACCCTAGTTTCATGCAAAGTCCCTAAGTTAAGAGTCTTGTATAGAGAGTAGGGAATTACATAAATAGAGGCTCCTAGTTCTATCATTGTCGTTCCAAAGATTTTGTCACCTATGACACAAGGGATGGTAAACATGTTAGGATCATTGTATTTAGGAGGTAGTTTCTTTTGAAAAAGTTGTCCACCAATTTTAATTTTCCCAACATTCTTCAATGTACTTGATTGATAGCATAAAAGGTGAATGTTTACCTCACATTTGTGGAAAACCTCAAAAGGGGCTTTATTCTCATCTTTGTGATTTTATCCCGCATAGACACTAGAAAAGGTGGGGTGGAAGGATTTTTTAAATTTCCCTTTTCTTTGGTGGTTAAGTGATTACCTCCTCGACCTCTTGATCCTTCACCATAAGGTCCTCTTCGACTTCTTTCCCACCCTTAACAACTTTCCCTGAATCCTTGGTCTCTTTCTCACTCCTTAAGGTGATTGAGCTTACATTTTTCCTTGGGTTCAATTTCAGTTTGGCTAACTTGATTTTCCAAGTTCTTGAATCTAGTGGAGTTGCGGTCTTCTAAATTCATAACCATGGTGGTTATAGCATGTATAAGCGTCTCATTCTCTGACCTTGATCTCCCTTCTCAGGGGTTAGATGAGCCCTCGTCCCTTGGGTAGGGTTGTTGTGGTGCCCGGTTGTACCCTTGATTTCCATGGGATTGAGGTTGTTCTTCTTGACAATTTGGTTGATACACACCTTGGTTACCTTGAAAACCACCTGGGTATCCCCGATTACCTTGGAAACCTTGTCCTTGACCACCTTGGTAGCACATTGCCTTTACTTCTTCAAGCCCTTTATCTTGGAGTTGAGAGCATACATTGGTGTGGTGATCCAATGAACATATCCCACAAACTTTGGCTTGATGCATCCTTCCCTTCATTAGCTCCTTCATCATGGAAGATAAAGCTTTCATTTTCTCTTCAAGTTTGGGGGTTTCCAAAGGTGGAGCCTCTTGCACCCCTGCTCTTTCTATCACACCAAATTGTCCTGTTCTATTAGCCATTACTTCAAACAATGTCATGGCATCTTTCGGGCTCTTGTTGGAAATTGACCAATTACAAGCGACATTGATTATCCTCATATCTTCAATGGACAAACATCAACGAAATAGTACACAAGATCTCCTTCCTTGTATGGGTGGTAGGGGAAACTCACTAGCAACCTCTTGAACCTCTCCCAATATTCGTATAAAGATTCACCTGAATATTGAGAGATGTTGCTTAACTCATTCTTTAGCCCCGCCAACTTGGTTTCCGAAAAGAACTTATCCAAGAATTTTCCTTTCATCTCCTTCCGTGATGTTATGCTTCTCGGGGGAAGGTAGTATAACAATCTTTGGCTGCATCCTTCAAAGAGAAAGGGAACACCCTTAGATTGAAATTTCCTCCAAATTTCTGGATAGCTTCATATTCATGCTCACATAGTGGAACTCGAAAAAATGTGTATTTGCATTCTCCCCACTCATCCCATGAAATGTTGGTAGATAATGGATCATCCCGGGCATAAACTCACAAGTGGATTTTTTTGGAAGAGAGGGGAATGTGATGCAAAGGGGTTGTCTTTCTAGGCTGGGAGCCATGAGATCCCTCAAGGTTCTAGTGTCATCCTCCATAGTTGGTGTAACTACTTCGAGTGATGGTTGGGTGGCTTTGTTAGCAAAATGGGCCGCTCTCCTTGCTCTCCAGGGTGTTCCTAAAAGATCGGGGTCGTAGTGCAAGGGTTCTTGTCTATTGCTATGAGTATCAACCATAAACCAAGAACCAGAGCAATACAACCTTATCCCAAGTAACAATCACAAAGGAAGCAAAACACTAACAACTAAAAAAACACACAAAAACTACACTAACATTTTAATAAAATACACCTTTTCCCCGGTAGCGGCGCCAAATTTTGGAAAGTCATCACTGTGCCTCTCAAAGATAATATTTATAAGCCCAAATTAGAGTTAGCTACTAAATAGTAGCTAGTGGTAAGACGGTGTCATCCACGAGGAAAATGGGGCTTTATCAAGTGTTAAAGCATAGTTGAAAAGCACACCAAGGAGTCACTCTTCGTGTGAGGTAACAAGTTGGGAAATTTTATTAAAAACTATGAATAATTTGAACAACTAAATTAACAAAATATTTTGAGAACAATGTAAATATGATCACAAGTAGCACAAATAACTTAACTAAGATTATAATGAGTCTTGGGCATAATTGGTTTACTTTTTTTTTTATTTTAAAGCACCCTAAGGTGGGGGATATTTATTAGGTTCCCCAAACCTATGAAGCACCAAAAGAAGTACAATAATGTTAGGAATATTACATCGGTAAGGCAACCTCGTTGCCTTCAAAAGAATGATCTAGTTGTAGTAATGGACTAGTGGACTAATGGTCGAGTTCTATAAGGTTAGAGTGCTCAGAATCTGTGAGCTTCGAAAGTTTGAAGGCTCGAGGGCTTCATGTGTCGAGTGCTCCATGTCTCTAAGTCTCCATGTCTCGAGTGCTCCAGGGTTCAAGGATTCAAAAGCTCCAGGGTCCATGGCTCGAGGACTCCTAAGTTCGAGGACTCCAAGTCTGAAGGGCTTCATGTCTCGAGGACTCCAAGGCTCGAGGACTCCATGTGTCTCAAGGTCTCCAAAGACTCGAGGACTCCAAAGCATGAGGGCTTCATGTCTCAAGGGCTCCATGTCTCGTGGGCCCCATATCTAGAGGGCTCTATGTGTCGAGTGCTCCATGTCTCGACGGCTCCATGTCTTGAGTGCTCCAGGGTTCGAGGACTCAAAGGCTCCATGGTCCATGGCTCAAGGACAAGCTCGAGGACTCCTAGACTCGAGGGCTTCAAGTCTCGAGGACACCGTGTCTCGAGGGAATGGCTCGAGTACTCTAAAGCTCGCGGACTCCAAAGCTCAAGGACTCTTAAGCTCGCGGACTCCAGAGCTCGAGGGCTCCTTGTCTTGAGGGCTCCATGTGTCGAGGGCTTCATGTCTCGAGGGCTCCATGTCTCGAGTGCTCCAGGGCTCGAGGACTCCAAGGCTCGAGGACACCGTGTCTCAATGGTTCTATCCAACCAAGGATGTAGCAGAATAAAACCAGTAATAAACACAAAACTATCAGCAGTATCTATCCTATGATAAGTTCATAAGTCCAGCCAGTAAAAAACATGCAACTGATTATTACATCTTATACAGCATGCTCTTGAGACTCATTTCGAATCCAAGGAATTCCACATCTATCCAGATGAAGGAGTCCCTTAAGAAAAGGAGGTGCTAAACTTAGTTCTAAATCAACATCAAAGTTATTTTCTAAAGCAAATTTCGCCAAGAAATCAGCTGCAATATTAGTCTCTCTAGGAGTATGCCGGATTGGGTGGAAATGATGTTTCAAATTTAGAGATTGGCAAATAGAGTAATTCCTCCATGGTGAGGTGTTTGGGTTTTGAATACCCTGTACTGCAATTAAACAGTCGGATTCAACCTCACATCGTTGTAAAACCAGCTTTGAACATATTTCATATCCACATTGGATAGCTATCAATTCTTCATGTAAAGGTGATGGGGAGTGAAAAGATTTTTCTCTCATTTGAACCACCTTCCCCTCACAATTCCTAACTATCACTGCTAGAGCAAAAAAAACCCCCCTGATCCATGTCGCATCTGTATTGATCTTGTGTCCAATAAGAGGTTTCTGCCATGTAACAGCTTTAAAATTTTTCCTTTTCTTTTGTGTAATGTGAGGAATAATGTTAGCCTGTGTCCAATATTTATGCTTGTCTAGGTTACCAATCAGGTGATTCACTGAGAAGATTTGGTATATCATGTCTTTTATTTCATGTACACAAGCATCTTTGGAGAAGGGTTCGTTGTCAAACAGGATATTGTTCCTTTTAATCCAAAGAGTCCAGATTGTTACAAGAATGGCAGCGATGGTGATATTAGACTGAATATTAGATTCTGCATTAAAAGAAAGGTAAAATTCAACTCTGCTCTTCAAATTTGGGAAAGATTTCTGCTGAATCTTTAAAAATTCATTTACACAGTTCCAGACAGAAATAGATGAGGGGCAAGAGTTGAAAAAACGATCTAAAGAGTCACTGTAAGTCTGGCACATAGGACATTTGGATGCTAAATAGAACCCTATCTTTCTTAAAATGTTGTCAAAAGGAAGTAAACCATTCCGAACTCTCCATAAAAGCACAGACATCTTTTTAGGAATAAAAGGTAACCATACCTTTTGAAAATGGAGGATCTTCAGCTTTCTCTGTCTGAAAATGTTGTATGCAGATTTGATGGAGAAGATTCCATTTGTGGTTGGCATCCAGATGAGTCTATCTTCATGAGTATATTCCAATTTAGCCTCCTGCAGAATTGAGTACAAATTGGTCGCCAAAAATGGCTCCAGTTGTGGGAGGATTGATGCTTTATTTTGAATAAATGACCTTAGTGAGATGTCCACAAAGGGGATATCTCTATCTTAAGGCCATTTATAATACAAAGCTCCCTCTCCCATCCAGTTAGCATTCCAGAAGGAGCAATCACTGATACCATGTATTATTCTGGAGTTGCTGTTTGCTTTATCAGTAATTTTACAGATTCTAGACCATGTATGAGATATTTTGTAAGACTTCGAGAGTGACCATAATAATAAGGTCCATTGCGTGGAATTGAGTTGCAGTTTCCACCACAGTTTACACGAAAAAGCATCTAAAATGGCCTTTAAATCTCTAAAACCTATTCCATTCTCTTCTACAGGTACACTCATGTTTTTCCAAGATCTCCATTTTTTTTCGGCATTATCAGAATATCCCCAGAACAAGCTAGAAGCCATTTTCTCCATTTTTTTCAAAACTATTTTTGGTGGACTCAAAACAGAAAAGATATGAGTTGGGATTGAGAGAATACAGTGCTTAATTAGAACAATTTTACCTGCAGTGGAGAGCCATCTGTTCTTCCAATTATGGATTGATTTGTCCATTCTTTCCAATAATGGCTGGTAGTGTACCTGCAAATTCCTACCAAAAAATATAGGCACTCCCAGATATTTAAATGGGAAAACTCCTTTTTCCATTCCTAGAATCCTTTTTACAGAGTTAACTGTAGAAGGATTTGTCCTATGAGATACAAATAATTCTGATTTTGAGAAATTGACCTTTTGGCCTGTGGTTTGTTCATAAGCTTTAAGAAATTTTTTGAACCTCTTCATGTTTCTAGGGTTGTTATTTAAAAATACTGCTGTGTCGTCAGCATACATTAAATGTGAAACTGGAGCACAGCTCTTAGGTAGACTGAAATTCTGAAGGTACCCTGTACTAAAAAGTTTTTTTAACCCTCTAGAAAAAGCTTTCGAGAGCAAATTGTAAAGGAAAGGTGAAAGAGGATCTCCCTGCTTTATACCCCTAGAGGATGCGAAGAAACCTGAAGTAACTCCATTGATTAAAACCGAAAAATTTACAGCAGATATGTTATGCATAATTGGTTTACATTTCTAGTCGTCCATTGATCATAGATTAACTATACTATTTTTATATATATAATCACATATTTGAGAACTTATCAACACATTTCGAGTGTTGATATTCCTCACCTCTCCTCGGTTATAGTTAGAGTGGGCGATCAGTGCCACAAATAACCCTTATCCTCGGGTCAACCTACACGATCAACATCATAGACTTACCCAAGGATATCAATACACATGAAGACCCAACACAACTACCACAATGTCCTAGAAGAGAGAAACACATAGGTAGCACAAGTATATTTACTAATAACGACTACGAGGATTGGCCTTCATGCTAATCTTTATTAGTGGACCACATTGATAATTAGGCAAACCCATATAAATTCATCTTAAGTCTATAAAACTCCATCAATCAAGAATTAAAATTTGTTGTCACTCCTAATTATAACCTAGTGTTGACCAAGAACAATCACGTTGACTAAAAGTCAAAATCTTCCGGGGTTTGACCAAAAGCCTAGCACATAATCAATTCACAACTTTCAACTAGTTTATCACCCTAGTCTAAATCATGCATTAATCACACAAGAAAGCACCAAATATACTTGATAATGAAAGCACAAAATAGAATAACTTGAATCTCACAAATTCATAGTATAAGTGCTTACCAATTGCTCCCAATAGTATATTTAGCCTAGCTTAGCTAAACCCATAACAAAATAGCAAGAATCCATGGAAGAAGTGAAAAAACTAAGAAAATATGAGAGAAAACTAGGGTTTTTAGGTCTATGGTCGGGCTTGGATGAATGAAGAAGAAAGAGATAAGGTTTGGAGTATTTATAGTACAAAATGGTCAAAAGAAAATAAAAGGGTGCAGCAGGGAGCACTGGCTGGGTGCGCGACATGGCGCGGTGGTGCTGGGCTACTGATACGAAGATGCTTGGCTTCTGGCGTGAAGGTGCCTGTTTGCTGGAGCGAGGATGCTTGTGTGGGTGGGCACCCAGGCTCAGGTGTCGGACACGTGTTTCTCGACCGAGGATGTGTCCCATGGCTATTTTCCAGCTCCCGACTATGCGTCATAGTTTTCTTTGCCCAGCCGGTCAGCCAGCTAGTCTTTATGTCACTATGGGTGAACTTTTAGTCCAATTTTTGAGTTCTTGTAGCAGATTTTAGAGTGCTTGAGAAGACAAATCTAATGATGCCACCCTTGTAGGCTGATTCTTCTATGATCATTTAAAGAAATTTGGCCCAAACTTCTGGGTCACAATTCATTCGCTTCTTTGTCTTCCTTCTTCGTCCCTTCTATCTTCTACCATATTTTGGTTGTGGCCTTTAATCTTCTACCATACTAGCAAATGGCCTTCACCAAACCAATCCAAAGTGCTTACGAGAAATCTACAATTTAAGCTTACAAAAAAGGAATCTAGATGATCGTAAGACCAAAAATCCATTAGACTATAAATAGGTTACAAAGTGAAGGATTTAGATATGAAAACCGAAAACGGTCATCTAAACCTCTTATGATGTAAACCTACCAAAATCTAGCAACCTTCTAACAAAAATATGAGAAAAGAGATGTTAAATGCTTTGGAAACTACATGCATTTGACGTTTTATCAAATAGCCGCACTCCCAAGTTTAAGCCTATTTCTTGTACTACATGCAAGAAACATAAATTATAAATACTAATGCATCAAATAATTTAGCATTGTATTGAGTAAATTCACATATTGGTAGACCACCTTGATTTCGACCACGTTAAACGAACAATTTGTTTGCTCACTATTTTCCTTCATTGCAGCTTCCAAAATCTCAACAAACACATCAGATGGTTGGATGTGGAGGGGATCCATCCAATACACTCACTTCTTTGTGGGTACTATCAATGTTAATCTCCAATGGTCCATAAACTAAAAAATATAATTACAATTTACAATTTGTGGAAACGATGCTGGTGAAGAAATTGAACATAGTAAATAACATCTCGATGTATGGTGCAATGAAAAGAAATTTATCCTTACTGCCTAGGAATTTTTTAATGTAGTCGATCCTCTCTTATTTTGAACAACCAATTTCCTGTATCATCATCGGGCATATGTATGAAATCCATTCCTTCTTTTGGTTACTCGTAAAAACATGTTCCTGGACAATTTCACAATAGCTAATATTTGTAATAATGTTAAGTGTAATTCAAATCGAATTCAGTAATAAAATTAATAAAGTCACTCACAAGGTATTGATCGACATCATGCTTGATTAACTTGCTCACATCTCCAAAGGTTTTCAAAATCACTCCATAATGTCATGAATTCAGATTTGCATCCAAATACTCATTCGTTTCCCTAGAATGTGTATGTTGAGTTTCGATCATGGGGTTGGAGCAAATTGTAAAGGACCCACACATACCCAGGCATGAATCGAGCGATGTTAGCTCTTGCCAATGGAGGTATTACCTTAGTTGGCGTTGTTGGTACTTTTGTGGGCATCATTTTGATCGGTTTTGGTGTTATCTTCATCAGTTTTGGCGATGGTGACCTTGTTTCCTTTAAATGTCAATCCTTGATAGGATCGGCGTATATAATTCTATGGGGCCAAGTAAGGAACATTCCCCGGGAAGGCTTAACTTTTTTGTATTCCCCGTTCGGGATTGGAAAAGGCTCACCCATCACCAAAGGATTCTCCAACGAAACCCTTAAAAGACCTTCTGCAATTGGTATGGAGTGATGTTGTTTCATCGACTCATGCAAAACTCCATCTGCTACATGTAGTGGCCTACCGTCTATGCCTTGCTCAATGCATAGTTCACATGACATGATTTGTAACACAAATGCAAAATATATATTAAATAAGAGACTTAACTGAAATGGTCATAATTGACATAAACAAAATCCTTCGTACCTTTTTTTCCAATTTCCAGTGTGGCATTGTCTTCATTTTCAGGTTTGAAAAATTGCCTATCAATTCTTGGATTTCGTAAAATTGCCCTACTATTTACCTCAACATCCCTGGGAGAATGTCATGAACCCCTAGATGGCGGTGTCTAATCGGGCGTTAACTCCTCTAAATTGTCCGGAAGCACTAGCAAGACGTGTTGGACAAACTTCCGAATTACTAGATCTTTTTTTCTCAATTTGTTTATCTTGGAGCTGGGATTTTCTTTTTCAACAAATGGACTCTCAAGGGTTCCACTCCATCGTAGGATATCACAATCCCTAATTCTTGTTGTTGCATCAAGAAAGTACCCACACCCCTAACGCGGTAGGGATGCTTGGGTTTTTTTGTGGCTTCACGAAGGATGTCGTGTACACCACTTGGATTGAATTCCCCTCACAATTGATCATTCTTCAATTTTTCCTAGGTAAAATCATAATTGGATGTAACTTGTTTATTTCTATAACTCCTTCC
This sequence comes from Rubia yunnanensis, assembly GCA_037428765.1. Lineage (NCBI taxonomy): Eukaryota > Viridiplantae > Streptophyta > Magnoliopsida > Gentianales > Rubiaceae > Rubia > Rubia yunnanensis. The sequence goes on from CM075067.1 coordinate 75,371,350, forward strand.
ATCCCATAGAAAACTTCATAATTACTTTTTCCACGCCCATTTAGGAGTGTTGAGTTGGCTAATGAGAAAGAGAGGATTTTGGTTAAAATGCATCTCGAGCGACTGACCAATTCTTGGGCTAGAGCTCCTCTCGAACCAACCTGCAATAAAACTGTCCCTGGGGGTTCCAGGGGTCAGCTCTCTGATGCCTAAGTTAGTCTAAGAGTCCAATGCGATTAAGATAGAAATGTATCATGACTAAATATGTGCCTTATATTTATACTTTGTGTCCTAAATAATGGCTTCTTAATTATCGCCCTTAATTACTCACAAATACAGTATTTATTTTAGAGTATTAAATAATACCCTAATTGGGCCACCACATCTACAGCCCAATGCCTTTATTCAGCTCAAATTCTATCAAGAGCCCCAAAAAAGTAGGTTCTCTACCTCGGGGGACTGGAACAGTACAAGGGTTCTTTGCACCTCAAATGCATGGGACAATTCGAGGACTCCAAAGACTCAAAATGGACCTTGCACTTCGTTGCTCCTACCTTCAAGGGAGGGAATCTAGTTTTCTAACCAACTCTCAATGCTAGGATTTCAACCGCGCATGTCGCTGTCCCCCGAACGGAATGTTGTCAGAAGGAAAAAAACCAGTTGAGTATTACAGTAACTTTTTATAGTTCCAAGATGGCTATTAATCATTCCACCATTTCAGCCTCCATTATAATCCCTTAACTTCTCTTTCTTCTTTCACTTTTACTCATTTGCAGGAACTTCTCACAAGCACTCCTTTTCCCTTTCTCTCTCGAGTGATCTAATTTTCGTTGCCTTTCCTCAAAAATCAGTAAGTAACTTCCTTTCTCTCCTTATTCTACTCATTTTATTTCCTCACCTTACAATTATGCCCCGTCCTGATGAAGGTTTTACCTCCGATAGATTTCCCAGTGAGATTAGGGTAGATGGGACGGAGGTTAATACATCATAAAGGGCTATTACTGACTCGGAATGCACTCATTCTAAAGAATCTCAGGGTGATTATAATTTCGGATAAGGTGTGTCTAACCATATTACTAACATTCCTGGGGAAAGGAGGTTTTCCTAGTTACTGATATACCTTCTCAAGGGCCCGTTCAGATTTGGTCTCCAGGCATGGGCAAGCCTTATATAAGGAGATCCTATACAAATGGAAAAATTAGCTTTAAACTTTCCCCGAATCAAGCACTTGAGGCCCTAGGGGAGGCAAATGCATCTCTGGAGAGTGAGGAAGTGTCCCTCGAAGCCATAAAGGAGGAGGAGAATGCATCTCTTTTGAGGGAGAAGACGTTCCTCAAGGAGGAGTAAGTGCCCTTGAAAGCACTAAAATCATCTTCTAGGGCTAAATCCTCTCAGAAGAAGAAAGAGAATATATCTCGAGGGGTAAGGTTGAGGGTTTTTGGGAAGGAGCCCCCAGCCCTAGCAGTAGGGAAGGTTATCTCAAATATTTTGGACTCGATCCCTCTTGGCCAATGAATATCCCCAGATGTAGATTTTCAACCCTTTCAAGAAGAAGATACCCCGCATAACCTCTCGGAGGGAAGATCGGCCATTTCCCTTAGACATCTTCACTACGGGTTCACCTTTCCCATTCCACCTCTTTTTTCCAAACTTCTCAAACAATTCCAGGTGAACCCAGCACAAGTTCGTCCCAGCATCTTGGTAATTATTATAATGTTCTTGACACGATGTGATGAGTTTGGTATCAAGCCAAGGTATAAGCTACTCTGCTTATTGTACTATGTGTCTTATAGTGGGCGATCCACCGATATGATTATCACATTTAACATTCGAGAGGCATATCAAAAGGTTTTTGTTTGTTCCTGGTAATTTGGGTGATTGGAGAAGTTGGAAGAAGGGGATTTCATTTGATAGAATGAGGTATCGAGTCCCCTAGTGGAACTGGGACATGCTAGTTGAGTCTCCTAAACCAGGGGAGTATAATTGTCTGGATGGCCTTAAGAGGGATAGGAAAAGGCTGAGGGCCTCAAAGAGGGCCCTCCCCTCGAGACCCTCGTTAGTGGTTTAAGGCACTCAGAAGCCTTCGAAGGTGCCTTAATAGAATTATATTTTTTCCTGTCTTTTGTGTTGTTGTACTTACCTTTACTGATGTTGTTCTTCTCTTCCTCTTTTCTTTTCAATGGGTCGCGCTAGCGGCTTAAGGAATAAGAAGACACACTCGATGAGGGTCAGGGCCCTTCTAAAGGGACCCTTACCCCCTCAAACCAGGCTTCCACACCTACACACCTTCAGTAGGTGATGGAAGGCATACTTCAATCGTGGCTGATGGCCAGCCCCCCTACACCAGGAATGTTCACCAAAGGACGGTGGAAAATGGTGGAAGTGTTGGCAATGGACATCAATAGCCATTAATATAAGCAAGCACCGGTGACAGTGACAATGCCTATAAAAAATCAGCATCCCCGACACCCCCTTCGAGTGATACGGTGTCCCTATCCAGTGTTCTGACTCTGGATAAGCATCATCTTGCGAGCATGGTCTCTAACCCTTAGATTTTCATATTTTCCATTGTAAAATTCATTTTAGTAAGTTTTTTTCTAACATTTATCTAAGTTTAACTATTTTGCTAGGTCTCCCAACTTTTCCATGAGGCCACTCAGAAGATGGTTGCCTTCGCCCACACTTGTACTTATGGCCATGGTTCATTCCAAGGAAATTTAGGCCAGAAAGATGCTGAGATTTTGGAGTTAAAGAAGCTACTGGAAGAGGAGAAAAGGTTGCATGAGGAGGGCTAGAAAACCTTAGAAGAAAATAGGAAAAATATGGCTAATTTTGATGCTGAGAAGCGTCAGTGGATGCTAGAGAGAGATACCCTCGAGAAGAAGGTTCAGGCTACCGAGGACCCCGCCGAGCAGATTCAGCTGCTTAAGGTATTTAAATGTAAATGATTGAATAGCTCTGAGCTGCTTCAATTGTTTGTGGACCTCCTCGAGGTGGCCAAGAATCTTGTTTACAACAATCTGGCCGAGGAATTCCTGAAACTTTAACTGTCCATCTCCCTGTCCAAAGAACATGCTAAGCAAGTAGATGAGCTGGTCAAGCCAGAGCTCAAGGCTATTCTAGATGCAAAATGGGATGAGGTGATTAAAAACGATGGCCTTCATTTTATCCTGATGGATTTCATTAAGTCCAAGGGGCAGTTCTTCACTACTGAGGGGATTCGAGCGATCCCCCTACCCAAGGCCATAGACGCATCCCCTGATCAAAACTAAGCTAATGCCAGAATGGAAGGAATAATCGCATCCACCTCTAAGGAGGATATCTCTAGGGTTCGCTCTTGATTGTAACTCTGCCAATTAGGGCCTCCCGATGTAACTTTTTGAAGCTTCGATATAAGAATACTTTTTGGAATTTTTATCACTTATTTATTAATTTTACCTTTGTTCTTTTTTTGTAGTTTAACTCGTTGAAAAGTGTGTTAGATAACGCTTGTGAGGAGCTTTTGAGTGCTCAAAAAATATTGAGTGAGACACACAAACAACTATTGAAAGCCACACAAGATTTATCTATTTGTAACCAAGAGAAGGAATCTTTGAAGAACAAACTCAACCAGCTCAAAGCTTAAATGAAGTTGGGTCAGTCCAAAGACCATCCAACTTTTAGGGGTTTTTCAGGGATTTCTTGACCAGAGAAATTAATGGTACATATCCTTTAAAGGTGGTCAAAGATCACGATCCCGCAGATAAAATCTTTGAAGAGCTAATGCATCAAATATATCTAAATTTTGGTTCTCTTAAGTCAAGCATTGCTAACACGACTAGGCTTCCAGTAGTGGATGGGCGCCTAATTGGTTACATGGGCAAAAATCGTAAGTTAGTGGCCCAAGGGAAGTTAATTTCCAAACAACATCTGGTGGCACGGAGCAAAATTTCTAGTCTTGAAGAGGAACTGCTCGCATGGAAGATAGCTAGCAAAGACCCCCTCTCTTCTAGCGGGCCCCCAGCGAGGAAAACCTAAGTCGAGGATAGTTCTTAAGTAGAATCTCTCTTATCCGAGAATCCACGACTCGCAGGGGGGGTCGAGGCCTGGAAGCTATAGGCCAAAGAAGTCGAGAAGAGCATTACTGATTTTGAAGAAAAAATAGCTGCCCTCAAAGTAAGCCTCCGTGCCCACATGCTTTCTCACAACATTCATTCCTCATATTTAATTGGAAATGACCAGCTTCCAAAATTTTTACTCAAAGCTGCTTGATACTAGATGGAGGAAGTCAACATCCATGAGAATGGAACCCCTCGCCAGAAAAAGGCCTTTGACCTTATTCTTGATTGGTTGGCGGAATTAAAGGTAAAGGGATGCACCCCCTCAAATTATTGTTCCACTCCTCGATCACAGAAATATGCTATTAAGGAAGTTGAAAGCATCTTTCTCCCTCGAGCAAAGCTATCAAGAGATCTTCCACAAAATGTCATAAGAATGGTAGGTCTTCCTCGAAGGGCCCATTCAACCCCTCACCCCCCCCCCCCCACACACACACAAAGAAGCGGGGTAAGACCATTGCTCCCATGGATTCTTCTGAGTATCCCATGGAGGAACAAATGAAGGATATTTGGAGAGTCACTGGCATCAAGCTGGAAGAGCTTGAACATTTAGAGGCAAAGGTGAATGGACTAGCTCCTTCCACCAAATATTTGTTTCGGGAGGGGTTTCCCCTTATTTAAATGAATGAATTTTTGTACCTTTTGGCACTAAAAATGTACTTTTATTTATCATAGCAGTTGAGGTCTGCTTAATTCTTGCTCTTAGAAAATGCAAGTCGAGTTTCTTACATGTGTTGCACATGTGTATACTTCTTCAAAAAATTTATGTCCCGAATATTAATGCCACGTGCAACTGTCTTATGTAAAGATATTATGAACATCTTCGATAAGTAGGAATTAAAAATTTCAAAGACACAAGCATTTTACCCAGGTTTGGTGTTTCCAACAACATCCTGCCAATTTTGTCCACTAGTTCATGATTTTAGGATTACAAAAGTAGCCTATGAGTGCCACTTAAAAGCACAACACTCAAAATCAATCTTGGCTGGAAACATTTCCTCGAGTTCTGCTTAAGAGCAACCCACTCGAACACCATTCGTAGCGGGAAATATTATCTAGAGCACCGCTTAAGAGCAAACCACTAGAACCTTAACTAGAGAGAGCCGCTTAAGAGAAAACCACTCAAACATAAACTAGAGTGCCACTTAAGAGCAAACCACTCATACATCATCTAGAGTGCCGCTTAAGAGAAAACCACTCGAACATCAACTAGAGTGCCACTTAAGAGAAAACCACTCGAACATAATCTAGGCCACTATTAGGTACCTGAATGTTTTTAGCGCTTCTGGAAAAGGACCCACCAAGTCAATCCCCCATTTATCAAAGGGCCGTGAACTATAAATGCTCCCCATTTTCTCCTGGGAGCATGTGTTATGGGGGCATGTCTCTGACACTGGTGGCATACATGAATGTATTGATTTGCATCATTAAACATTGCCATCCAGTAAAATCCTGCTCGAATAAGCCTCTTCACCACAGGTCTGGCTCCCTGGTGGCTGCCGCATACTCCCTCATAGACTTCCCTTATAAGATAATATGCTTCTGGAGGGTTAACGCACTGAAGAAATGGCTGCAAATGACCCCTTCTGTATAACACTCCTTCCTGCAACACATACGTTGGAGCTTTCAACCTTACCTTTCTGGCATCCACTTCATTTTTCCGGCAGGACACCCTCTCGAAGATATGCCACGAACAGTGTTATCTAGGAGTCTTCCATTTCCATCACTATAACTACAAGTTCTTCAAAAATTCATTTGTTCAAAGTTTCCATGAGTAATTGCTTCTGGGATTGGGTTTCCAAATCTGAAGAAGTGAACTTGCTTTTAAAGCATCTGCTTTATGATTGCTTTCCCCCTGGACATATAGTAAAGTGTAAGATTTAAAAGTTTTCAACAAGTTTTGAACTACCTCGAGGTATCTTTTCAGGTTACGCTCTCTGGCCTCGTATTCCCCGTTCACCTATTGAACCACGATTTGAGAGTCACTGAAAACCTCCAATTCCTCCACCTGCAGATCCCTGCCTAGGCACAGTCTAGTGATCAGTGCTTCGTACTCAGCCTCATTGTTAGTTTCTTTGAATGCAAAGTTAAACGTGTAAGGGTAATCCTTACCGTTAGGGCTTGTTAATAGAACCACAGCTCCACTTCCTCCTGAATGTGATGAACCGTCCACATATAGCTTCCATACCTCCCTTTTGCTTGCTTCCAATTTTTTAACAGAGTCCTAATTCTCGAGGAGCTCTGTAGTTTCCACAATGAAGTATGTCATTACCTGGCCCTTACTTGCAACTCGAGGTTGATACTGGATATCTTGTTCTCCCAATTCCACTGCCCACTTCATCATTCTTCCTGAAATCTCTGGTTTCAACAGAATCTGCTGAATCGGGTGGTTCATGAGAATCACTATCTTGTGCCCTGTGAAGTAAGATTTCAGTCTTCTGGCTGCATATACGAGGGCTAGAATCAACCTCTCGAGAACAGTATACCTTATCTCGAGCTTTTGCAAGGCACGACTGACAAAGTAAATTGGGTACTGCACCTTTTCTTTCTCTTTTACTAGGGCCGCACTGATTGCCAAAGGCGATACTAAAACGTACATATATAATGTCTCATACTTTTCTGGCTTCATCAGGGTAGGCAGTGTTCCCAAGTGCTCCTTCAACTACTTGAATGCCTCGCCGCATTTGTCATTCCACTCAAATTTCTTCACCCTTCGAAGGACATTGAAGAAGGGTAGGTTTTTCTCCGACCCCTTTGTTAGAAACCTACTCAACGCTGCTAGAGACCCTGTAAGCTTTTGTACATCTTTGATTGATTGTGGTTTTTTCATTCTCTTTAAAGCTTTGACCTTCTCTAAGTTTACATCAATACCCCTTTCTAAGACTATGAATCTGAGAAACCTCCCTGCTCCTACACCGATAACACATTTGGGCGGGTTCAACTTCAAGTTAGCCTCTCGAAGCTTGCGAAATGTTTCTTTCAGGTCTTTTAAGAATTCTCCATGACTTATGCTTTTGACAACCATATCATCCACATAAATCTCCATATTCTTCCCTATCTGCCCCCTGATCAGCTTATCAACCAACTTTTGGTAAGTAGCCCCAGAATTTTTTAACCCAAACAACATCTTCTTATAACACTATGTGTCTACATCTGTAATAAACGATGTTTTTCCTTGTCTTCTTCTGCCATAAGTATTTGGTGATACCATTTATGTGCATCAAAGAAGGCCAAAATCTGATATACAATAATGGCTTCCACCTAATTATTGATTGGTGGCAATGGGTAACTATCTCAGGGGCAACATTTATTCAAATTGGTGATCAGTCTATACACATTATCCCAGCCCTGTCATGCTTTGGAACCCCAACTGGGTTAGAAATCCATTCAGGGTAGAACACATCCTCGATAACATCTGCCTTTAACAACTTCTCCACCTCTTCTTTAATTTCTTCAGCTCTTTCGGGAGCGAACAACGTTCTCTTCTACTTCGGTGGCATTATCGAGGGGTTAATATTCAGCCCACGCAGTGCAAGACTCAAAGGTACTCCCGTTTGGTCAGAATTATCCCATGAGAACACGTTCCCGTATTCTCCCAATAGGCCTTTCAATATTTCTTTAATGTCATCGGGAATTAGCTTCCCCATAGCTACTGATCCTATATCTTGAATAGGTATCTATATTGTACCGGCTAATCCCACATCTATATGCATCGTTGCTACAGTTCTTTATTTTCTTGTTTCTCATACCCTAGTAAGGTTACATTTTTTTTAGCCACAGTCTTATCTCTTTAAATGGGTGCCACTCCCTTTTTCAATTGGGAACTTCATTATAAGGTGATAGGGTAACCAGACCGCTCAAGCCTGGCATATCTATAGCCTTCCTAAAATCACATTGTAAGGGGAAGGGGCATCCACAACAGCGAAGTTACACCTGATAGTCACCCCTTTATCACCATCCGCTACGTGAACGGACATGGTTATCTCTCCAAGGTGGAATATCGAGTTTCCCATAAATCTGGATAAAGGGGAGGCTGACGTTTTCAAAGTTTTTGCTCCCTATATCCAACTGATTAAAACACTCAGAAAACATCACTTCTACCCCACTTCCGTCAACAATGAATACTCTTCTTATCAAAGATGTTCCAATAGTGGAAGAAATTACCATAGGATCCGCATGAGTTATTTTTTCTGGCACTGCATTCGCTATCAAGAAAGTGACCGTCTCGTCCAATAGAAACCTTTTGTGGGTAGGTTCTTCCACAGGGACCCTTCGAGCTTCTGTTTTGATCACAACATTTGAAGATCTCTCTCCTACAATGCCATTAATGACATTAATCACTCTTTTAATAGGTGGGTTTTCCCTGTTTTGATTATCTTGATTACCCCCATGTTGCTCCTAGGGTCTATCCTACCTTCCTTCTTGCCACCTATCTCAAATCGCCTGTTCTCGAGGCCTTCTATCTCCTCTACCACCATTGTTTTGATTGTTCCTTCTATAAGGTTGCCATTGGTTCATTTGAGGCCTTGAGGGTGCAGCCTAGATCCTGAGTCCTTGCCCTTAAAATCATCCTTCCCGCTCACACCTATCGGTCTCCATCCTCAACCGTATATAATCATTTTTGTCATGACGATAATCCATGTGATGATCACAATACCCATTTTTTCTTCTTCGGGCCACCATCGAGTTATTCAAATTCTGCAAAGGTGTGGGTGATCGAAACAACCCTCTATGTATACTTAAGATCTGTGCAGGAGTTCTCCCTCCTAGTGTTGGTGGCAATGGAGCGTATCTCTCGAATGGTGTTCTTATGGGTTCGACTTGCCTTTTCCCTCTAAGTTCTACATTTCTTCCCATTTTCTCTATAAAGCTATCTTTTTTTCTTTCTGGTTGCTTCCTCTGCCCTCGAGTATTGCTCTACAACCTCCTGAAGTTTTTGCAAAGCCTTAGGGGTATTAATACTCAACTTCTTGTATAAATCAAGGTCATGTATCCCCAACATGTACATCTGGATCACTTCGTTCTCCGTTGTTTCTATCACTCCCAAGCTCTCGTCCACATACCGATGATAGAAAGCATTTGTTCTCTCCCCTATCCTTTACTTCATCCTATAGAGTTCTAATGGAGATTTTTTGAACTTCTTCTTCTAAGTATACTAGCTCAAAAACACTCCACTGAAGTCTCGGTATGATTGGAGCGAGCCTCTTGGCAACTTATTAAACCACTTTTGTGCCTTTCCTCGTAGGTAGCTTCTTACCAGCTTATATGTCAACTTCTCGTTGAAATCCCTCAAAATCATCAAGCCCAAGAATATCTGGATAAATTCTCGAGGATCGGTCTCACCACTATATGTGGGAAGTCCTTCCGGAGGTTTCACTTCTTTTTTCCATTAAACCCATGTAATCACCGAGCTAATAAGAGACCCTGCAGCTTAGCCCAAGGGCCCTATCAACCTATCTGACTCCCTTTTTAACTATTTGCTTAAATTTAATGGGGGGTTCCTATTGCCCTCCTGTCAGGTTCAGCCCCTTGTTGTGCCCCCCAAGTTGTGGTAGATAAGGAGGTTGAGTTTCCCCATACCCAGGGTTCATCCAAGGCTCCCCAAAACCTGGGTATGCTTGTGGTTAACCATTGGGATTGTAAGGCCCCTGACTAATCATTATTCCTTGAATTCCATACTTCAATGTCCTTGCATGGCAGAAGAAACCATCATCACGTATGTTGTCCCTGTCCTGGGCAGGTCGAGGAAAGGAACATATGGGACTAGTGGAGGTAACGAATTTACTGGTTCCTGTGAGTAACCTGGAATGGAAGGCTAGGGGCTAGCTTGTAACGGTTCTCTAGCATATACGTGATAAGGGTAGGCTATCGCATGCTGAGAGACCCATCACATAGTTACTCCTATAGGTGAGAGTGGCAATACCCTATGCATGATCTTGTCATCCCTCGGAGGAGGGGTAACTCGATAGCCTGCCGCAACCAGGACTTGAGCTACCCACTCTATATTTTGGTTTGGGGCTGCCCTCCCTGCATTCTGAATTCCTTGCATGTGCTGGCCATAGGCTTCCATATAAGAATCTCCCAAAACATCCGTAAACTTTTCGTCCCTCTGGTCAGCTACCCATTCGAGCAAGGGATTTGGGTTTCTCTGTTCTTTCTCTCCCATCATTTCCAGTTTCCTCGAGAACCCCGGCGTATCCTCTGGGATTGGTTCCAGGGTATTTGCGATGAATGCTACTAAATTTTCCCCCCTTCGTGGTCTACCATCATAACAAGCTCTACACACAACTTAGTTCCTGGTGTTTGAGGGTTAGAAATGTCAGTATCCTCAACACGAGCTTTGTTTCCTGCCCCTAAATTCTCCGTTCGTGACCTTTGTGGAGACCCAACCCTTGTACCTATCAAACTTAATCTTTCACTCCTTCGAATAACCGTGGACATAAACCCTTGAAAACCATATCTGGCTTAGTCATCCCAAAAGATAGCGCTACTTGATGTGTCTCGAACGACCGACAAGTTCTTGGGCTTGAGCTCTTCTCGAACCAACCTGCAATAAAACTATCCCTGGGGGTTCCAGGGGTCAGCTCTCCAATGCCTAAGTCAGTCCAAGAGTCCAATGCAATTAAGACCATATGAATTATGAATAAATGCATACCTTGTATTTATACTCTTTGTCCTAAATAATGGATTCCTTTATTATCGCCCTTAATTACTCACAAATACAGTAATTATTCTAGAGTATTAAATAATACCCTAATTGGGCAACCAAATCTACATCCCAGTGATCTTCTTGGGCTCAACCTCTATCGGGTTACTTTTTTGTTTCAGTGGGCCATAATGGAATTGAAGCCACCAATTTGTGTTCAAAAAAGGAAAGGGTCAACTTATCAAATTTTCAGTGGCACAGAGCAAAAAAGAAAGTAGTAAGTTTTCCATAGGATGAAGGGAGTAGTTTAAATTAATAAGTATTCACCTAAAAAATTACGTAGCACTCTTTTGGCAATTTGTTTCTCTTCTTCCTTAACAAATTCACCCTTTTGGTTTTCTCGCCCTTTGATAAATGGATCGCACCTCTAAATGTCATCCACGCTAATTGGTTGTACCAAAGCCCTTGCCTCATCTTCCATCATCCCGCCCGCTATCGCCATTTGCACATCTTGTTCTAGACATTCCTTGACTAGCAACATTGCCGATAAATGATAACCCACATAACTCAATCGGTGTGGAATTTTACTATCCCCTGCAACACGTTGTTTAACATCCCTCAAACCACTATGAATTCATAAGACTAAGGAACATTTGTATGAACTCTTAGGGGTTTGAATCTCCACTGTATGCGGGGAGTGTTTCAGGTGGTTTCATGTCACTGGGCCATCGAGTGGCCACTATTTGTGGGACTGAAGGGAGGGGTTGCAACTTGGCCCAAAGGCCCAATAAATCTGTCAAGCTCTCTCGTCAAGGCGTCGCTCGACCCACCTCCTGCCCATGGATCTCCGTATGGACTCGACCATAATGGAGCATCAAAGCTGGGGATTTGGTTTGAAACCATGTACCCTGAGCGTGGTCCTCCCACCCCCGAGTTGTTGTACAGCTCCGAACGGCAAGGATCATAAGGGAGACCTCCTGTCGAGGCCCTGAGTACATCTGGCTCACAAAACCTGGGAGAAACCCCATTAACCCAGCCATCGAATAGAGAATAGTTTGGCTTGAAACTAGAGACATCAAGATAGGAGAGGATTATACCAATGCTTGGGCCATGCTCGGGAATGTTGGTTAGGGCCTTTCTTGGGCTCCAACGTCCGCTTGATAAGATACTTCTGGAGGGGTCTGGATCCTTAGCTGCACCACCTGGAGCATTGAAGGTAGGACCATCCTTTGGTAAAGCATCAGAGGCTCCACCTGATAGCTAGCTGATCTGAGTGCCTGGGCCCATAGCGCTAGGTCCTGTTGCGACGGGGAGAATGTTTTATCCATACCCCTCGTCAGCCAAGCAACCTCTCTCATGGATTTTTTTTACAAATCTGTTGTATCCTCCATAAACTGCAACTCGTCCTCCCTTGGTCGACATGCCTGGATTTGTGAAGTATGGGCTTTAGTGTCTCTGACCCAAGGCTCGACGTTGTCCTCCGTGGTTCTTAGGGGTACGTCAGCTTTTACCCGGGCCTTGGCCGACTTTCGGAGGCCTGTTACCGGCACTAGAGGGGGTAGGGTCTGATTGCACATTGGACCTACGCCCTCTCCTTCTTCAGTAAGGGGATTGTACTTCTTCGTCGGTACCGAAAGCTTTGCCTTTTAGATGCTCACTTCTACACAAAGCACTTGCCATAGACGTGAATATAAACAAAAATATAAATGAATATCCAACTAATGGTCCTACTGGGTGTGCCAATTTGATGTGCCCCAATCTACCGCCACTGTTACATTGTTTTTCATAGGCCAGAATCTGCAAGACAACGCCTCCAAGGTTTCCGGGGGAAGAGGCTTCGATGGCCAAGTAAGCAAACAGGATTACAAGAGTGTAATTAGGAATGAATAGTTGAGTGTGAAGGATTACCTCCAGCCTTAATATAGGTAGGTAAGTAGGGCAACCGTTTTGTTTGCTAGTGGAGCAAGTACTCCTACCTAGGGCCGGCCTAAAAGTCATTACCAAAAGGGAAATGCCATGGACCAGCGGTCGGCATATTAGGCACTTGGGCCCATATAGATTTACACATTTTCAGCTTGCAATCCTACACTTCGCTTGATTAGGGGGGAGGAAAGGTGTAGTAGAATAGAAAAACGATAAGCAACATAATTCCTTTCCTGCTATATTTCTAATATGGTATTCCTTGTATGATTGTGACATCCTTTCTACTCACTGATAAATATCAATACATGTAACCCCAACAATTGCGAGTTTTATATTCTATCATATAGAATACTATTGATGACAAAGATTGTTATATTTTTTATCTCCAATATAGGCATCGTAAATAAAAACTTTAATGTGACATTTGGGAGGTGTGCTAAAAGTCCAAAACTGAAAAGCAAATAAAAAACTAATTATCCAAATAAATTGAATAAACAAAACAAAATATAATATTTAAATATTTGAACCGATTTATTCAACTTATATTTATGGTTTGGTTTTAGGATTATGGACGAGAATAGAAAATCGATCCGAAAACCAAATTATAAATTAATGTATTAATTAAATACATGCCTATAAAAATATAAAATAATAATCTCTCCGTCCACAAAAAATTGCATTTTTTTTTATTTTTTCTTGTTCCAACTAAAATTACATACTTTGAAAACAACCTAAAGTGGAAAAGAGTATGTTGTTACATTCCCATACTATCCTCTTTAATTTTAACAACTTTTAGACTGGACTAACGCTTTCCAAAATATCCCTATTTTTCCACAACTGTTTCTTTCCATATCAGCTCTCCTAAAAATTGGTCCAAAAGCAAACATGTCATTTTATCTAGGACGGAGGAAGTATCAATTTTACCCTAAAATTGAAAAATGAGAACTTTCATGTTAGAATTAGTCAACCTAAGGACTAGATTAGGATAAGGCTGGTGACTAGACAAGAATTATTTTAGTATTATGCTTCTCTATGTAATCTTTATCTATTTATTCTTTCCCATACTACAGAATCATTAATGGGAAAACATTCTATCATGTATTAGATCATGTTCTGGTCCAACCTTAAACCCTAATTTGTTTTTGTTTTCGGCCACCACCCATCTTCCTCTTTTTCCAATAATCGATCACCGCTCCCCCCTCCCTCCTTCCTTTTTTTTATTTTTCTCGATGCAATCCTAGCATCTTCATAATTCAGTATGGCTGACAAAAAACTCTACTACAACACTCTGCTCCACATGATGACGGTCAAACTTATATCATCAAATTAACTTCTATGGAAGTGTCAGGCAGGCTATGTTCTCAGACCCCAAGATCGCTTTGGCTTCATTGACGGCACCAACTCATGTCATCCTAGTCCAATTCCACTGTCAACAGCCACTTCGTCCACCACCTCCAATGTTGCAGTGATGTCCTCTCTCGGCGGCATGAAATTCGAACCTCGGGAGGCCTATTTGATGGAAAATTTTGAGAATGATCAACGGATTGATGAGGATCAACGGATTCATGAGGATCAATGCATCTGCAGTTTGTTATTCTCATCTCTCATGGTTGAAGCTCTTGCCGAGATTCAAGATTGCTCTACTTCGAAGAAGATATGGGATAATATTGCCGCCCCTTATTATAACAGCACCACATGCACCACTCTTTGTCTTTGTGTATATGCTCACGGTATATGTAAGACTAGTATAGTTCATGAACTCTATCTCAAATTTAAGGAAATTTTTGAGAAATTATCTATCATTGGCTCTCCTGTTACAAATGAAAATCAAAATATTTAGTTTTTAACTGCTCTTGGTCAAAAGTTCAAATATTTTTCTGCTCCATCGTCATATGTCAATGTTTTTTCTCGTGCCAAAAACCATGAAGCATTTTTGAAGAATTTTCTGGGCCATTCTTCATCAGCAACCAGTTTAGTAGCATTTGCTGCAGATGAACAGCCCTCACTTTTGGCAAGTAGACATAAGCACTTGAGTGTTAAAAGGATAAAATTCTAGGTAGGTAGGCTGGTAAAGCCTATGTTTTTACCTAGTATAAATACCAGTGATATCCTCTCCAAAACTCACAACCTTAAAATAATTTCTTACCAAAGAATAATGGTTAAGCAGTGAAGTAGAGGCGGAGGATTGCCAGCCAAGTTTAACTAAGGTGAGTGTTTTCATTGCCTTAGCATTAATTGAAGTAAAATATATATATATATATATATTGTCTAATATGTTTACAGGTTGCCACCAGTAAACAGTACCTCTCGAACCCCTGCTAAGCCTTTACCTCTCAAACCCCTACTGAACAGTACCCCTCGAACCACTGCTAAACAGCACCTCTCGAACCCCTGCTTAACCTTTACCCCTCGAACCCCTGCTAAACAGTACCCCTCAAACCCCTGCTAAACCTTTACCACTCAAACCACTGCTAAACAGTACCTCTCGAACCCCAACTAAACCTTTACCCCCCGAACCCCTGCTGAACAGTACCGCTCGAACCCCTGCTAAATAGCACCTCTCGAACCCCTGCTTAACCTTTACCCCTCGAACCCTTGCTAAACAGTACCCCTCGAACCCCTTCTAAACCTTTACCCCTCGAACCCCTGCTAAACAGTACCTCTCGAACCCCTGCTAGACCTTTACCCCCTCGAACCCCTGGTAAACAGTACCTCTCGAATCCCTGCTAAACCTTTACCCCTCGAACCCCTGCTAAACCTTTACCCCTCGAACCCCTGCTAAACCTTTACCCCTCAAAACCCTGCTAAACAGTACCTCTTGAAACCCCTGCCCTCGATCCGTTACTGAAACTACCTCTCAAACCCCTACTATACCTTTACCTCTCGAACCCCTGCCCTCAAACCCCTACTGAAACTACCTCTCGAACCCCTGCCCTTGAACCCCTGCCCTTAAACCCCTACTCAAACTACCTCTCGAACCCCTACTATACCTTTACCTCTCGAACCCCTACTAAAACTACCTCTCGAATCTCTCGAACCCCTGCTGAATAGTACCTCTTTAACCCCTACTAAAAATCTACCTCTTGAACCCACTGAAATCCTTCACCTCACGAAATACTGAAAACTTCACCCCTCAAACTACTGAAAGACTTCACCCCTCGAACCTATTAAAAGACTTCACCCCTCGAACCATTAAAAGACTTCACCTTACCCCTCAAACCGGTACCACTGGAACCTTACCTCTCGAACCACTTACCACTTGAACTTCTCCACTCGAATTCTTTACTCGAACCCTTGTACTCGAACCCAACTACACGAACCCCTGTACTCGAAATACATACTCGAACCTGTTCTCAAACTCCATTATAAAATGAACATACCTGTTAAACTTAAATTGATAATATATATATATTGACTGTTAAACTAAGTGTGTATATTACTATGTTCAATTAGCGTGAAACTAAGTTATGAACAGCTCTGATATTTTTCTGTGAATGACCGGCTTGTACTTTATCTTGTCGTGTCAAACTTGAATCATATACTTCTCGGATATGTTATGTGGATGACTGACTTGTACTTTATCTTGCCGTGTCAAACTTGAAATATCTGCTACCTGATTACCTGTCTGTGATTTCGGGGCCCCCAACGCGATTGTAGTTCTGTCAAAGTCGGCGGGGAACAATATTGATCGGACCGTCTAATTAGACCGGCTACTCATAGAGTTTCTGGTATGCTAGCATTACCCACTGTACTGTACTGATACGAGCTCGTAACTGAACATCTATTTGGGCGTGGGGCCTTCAGGCACCACTGAAAGGTTATGCCTTGTATGTTAGTCAGAGTTGCCACATAGGCACTTGGCAGCAACTTAGAACTAACCACCCGTATCTTTTTACTATGTGCTAGGACATATATGACTATTTGTTATTTGATATTCTGTGATCACTAAAACTCAACTGGGTAAATACTGGAAATGAAACCTCACTAAGAAAGGAGCTTACCCTAGTTAAACAACCTTTTTCAGGTGAAGAAGAACTGTAAGAGAAACGCACTTTGATGTCTTTGCTTATTTTGAGAGAGATCCTTGATGAACCTTAACATGGATTTTGAATCTGTAATAGTTAGGTGAAACTTTCATTTAACACTTATACTAATACTTTCACTTTAATAGTAATTTAGGATTTGAATGGTCTAAATTGCTTCTGTATATAATTTCTCTGCTTGTTACTGTTATCATTTTCGGTAGCACGACCAAACCCGACCCGACACTGTGTGGTGGGTTTGGGGTGTTACGGATAGTGGCAAGGAATTCTTAAACATCCACCTTCGGGTCCATTTCTCCTCCAAATGCATTCACCATCAGGTTTCTTGCTCGTACACTTCGGAGCAAGATGGGCGAGCGTTACACAAACACCGACACATTGCTAAAATGGGACTTGGGATGCTCTTTCATTCGCATCTCCCACTTTATCATTGGGATGATGCCTTAGCCAAAGCCCTATACACCATTAAGGGTCTAGCTACTCCATTTTTACTAGGTAACTTACAGACTTCTCTTTAATTGAGATCCTATTTACTCAAACTTTCATCCTTTTGGTTGTCAGGTTTTCCATTTATTTTCCTATTTTCCGATCACAAGTTATCTCCCTAGAGTATTACTTGTGTGTTTATTGGATATAGCTCTCAATACAAAGGATTTTGGTGCCTTGTCCCTACTACTGGAAAAGTCTATACCACTCGTCATACATGTTTTAATGAGACTTATTTCCCTTTCATTTCTTCTACGGCCTTGGTGACTGGTTCTTCTCTTTCGACACCAGAAGTTTCTACATTTATTGATCTTGTTGGTGATTATTCCTCTGTTATGCCATCGACTACTCATCCTACTCCGATTCCATACTCCATATGTTCCACTGATTCAGATCACTCTGCAGTTAGTCTGATTAGTCGTGATTTCCCATTTTCACCGTCAAACAGTCCTCCAGCTTCTTCGGCCACCTCGAACAAAGCCCCCATGTAGTTTCTCCACTTCGAACCCTCCCTTGCCAAATGACTAATCGGTCATCGATTAGTTCCATTAGGCAAAAATTATTCCGACATTGTTACTCATAGTCTTCTTGTTTCTTTGCTTGCTTAGTCTAAATCTATAGATTATCACTCAGCTCAACAACATACGGATTGGGTTTCAGCTATGGATGATGAGATAGCGGCTCTTCGTGGGTAGCACAATTGGGATTTGGTTCCACACCCATCGAATTTCAACATTTTGGCCCCAAGTGGGTATATCGGCTGAAGTATCATCCTAATGGCATGGTTGATCACCATAAATCCCATCTCGTGGTGTAAGGTTTCTCTTAGATTCCTAGTTTTGATTTTGATGACATCTTTAGCCTCGTGGTCAAAGCCTCCATTATTCGGGCAATTCTTTCTAAAGCCACTATGTGTTCCAGGACCATTTATTAGCTCGATCTAAGAACACATTTCTCAATGATGTGCTTGACTCTCCAGTTTATATGGAAAATCAGTTGGCTATAAGGATCCACTTCATCTGGAATATGTGTATCGCTTGCTGAAGGCAATTTATGGTCCCAAGCGAGCCCCGCATGCATGGTTTCAATGCTTAAGCACCTACTTGGTTCAGCTCAATTTTTGGTGTAACTCAGCTGACACCTCTCTTTTTTTTCCTCGGGGATCATTGTTACTATACTTGTTGGTTTATGTTGACGAAACCATTCTTATAGGTAATGATTCGAATTTTCTTTAACAATTCATTCATCACACACATTAGGCATTTTCAATTAAGGACTTAGTTTCTCTTCATTGCTTTCATGGCTAGGAAGTTTCACCCACTCCTTTGGGGTTACTTCTTGGCTAGGCCAAGTACGTAACGGTTGTTCTTACTCATGCGAGGATGCTTGATGCTACTCCAGTTTCTACTCTATTTGTGTCTAGTTCTCAACTCTACAGCATGACTAGGTTTCCTGACCCACCTCTACTCGGGGTCGTTAAAATTCATGTCGTAGCTAACCCTAGCGAAGGCATTCCAAGAAACAAACTATCCCAAAAGGGAGAAGATGCAAGAAAGGGGTTGGTCAAAGATAAAATTTATAGTTCTGCACCCAACTAACAACTAAGGTACCTATGGGGTAGTTAGTGACAAGTCCAGGTTTATCCGGAGAGATGTTAGGGTCTTATAGTCAATTAAAACACAACCACATACGGGTTATTAATCCGTCTGTGTGTTAGGAATGGCTAATATAGTAAATGGGGGGTTTTGGATTTTTCAACTATCAACTACGAACATAAAAGATAAAACGAGATTAAACTATATAAAAAGACACCTAGGGGTACTTACATAACATGTTTAATAAATTACTTATATCCTCGATTCATTCACATATAGATATATATAAACCTATTTTATGCTTATGTCACACGGTGTGAAGATAGCTAGGTATTTCTCCCCGTCTATCACACATGGTACTTACCACAATGCCCATAATTTACCGTCTACGTAATTAGGGAATGCACTTTATTCTAGTGATGCCACAGACCATTCCCCATCACTTCACTCACAATGCTAATAAGCCCCCATTTAGAGGAATACAAAGACTGCCTAGAAGGGTAATGTATCGTGCATACCACAACCGTTAGATATGTAGTGAAGTGCATTACATCCTGGCCACTTCACTGTGGATCTCCATCCCCAGGCCTATAGAGAGGTAGAGGAAAAGACACCTTGTGATGACTCTAGAGTCGAAACAACTCTAGTCACTACAAACCAACACGCTAATTTATTGGGGTAAGCCAGGGAATTCTCCCCATTGGGATTTTCCGAATCAACCACCCAACATGTTGATTTCTCACATAAATAGCCAATTAAAATCATGGTATAACACATATAAGGATTTTCTCTCAAAGGACATGAATGCACTCATCTCTCCGGTGTTCTTTACCTACTTCACAATTCTAACACTCCCAAGATAGCAATGAAGCCTAGCACAATTTTATACTCTCTTACATGTATGATTGTATCATCATAATGAAATAGCATAAATCACAAATTCTTAGAAAGCATGAGTTCAAGCACAAATATTCATAAGGCAATAAGATAGGGAAATCTAAATTTTAAAAGGCCAAGTTCAAATCATGAATACAAACAACCCCAAGCTACTAAATTACTCCCTAAAATATATATCCATACAGAATATTAGGTTAGATTCCATAAATATAAGAAAGTAAGATGAAGAAAAGAAGGGAAAAAGAGAAGGAAAAGAGAACAAGTACTCTATAGAGAGAGAACTCCCCTCTTCCTTCTACCTACCTAGAGAGAGAGAAAAAAATACATTATGCCTAATGGCTTAACTCATGTAGGGTGGAGCATGGGCATCTTCACGGGTCACTGATGCTTCGTGTAGTGCAGGCTATCACGGGCCGCTGGTCCTTCGTTGGCTAAACTTTCTTTTGCTTGCCACGGGTGAATCGTTAGTCTGAATTGGGAGTTCTAGTAGTCGATTTTGTAGTACTCAAGAAGACGAATCCAATGAAACCATCTTTGAAGGCTAATTCTTCCTGGATCATTCTCGAAGTAAAGCAACACTCCTCAGACCACGATTCACCGTTTCCACATTTTGCTGTCTTGAACTTCGAAGCCACTTATCCTTGGCTTCAATCTCCTTCTACTATACATTGATGCTCATGGCCTTCATCTATTAACATTAAATGTGAATGGCCTTCAAATCTTCTACCATTAAAAGCAAACGGCTTTTGCAAGAATGTAATGTAACAAATAGCATTCACGGAAAATCTACTAAAGGTACTTATAATGAGGACCAAGGAGCCCGTGAACATGATATGTCAATAATCACTAATTAAGTGTACAAAACATGGGATTTAAAAACCAAACATGGTTGTCTAAACCCCTTGTCATGTAAACTCAACTAATGTTGCCAATAAACCAACCAAAAGTAAATAAAAACTACATCAAATTCATTGGTTAAAGCATGAATAATGGTGCAGATCAGACTCCCCGCACTTAAACCTTACTCGTCCTCGAGTAAATAAAATCAAAGAAAAAGGTTCAAGTGACAAGAAGCATGTGAAAATAGCCAATGCATCCAACCTATTCCCAAGCTACCCTAGTTCCACCAAGAGGATGAAAATATCACAACTCTCACACTCCCCAAAGTACCTAAGGAAACTGAACCACCCAAAGCAAGTAAATGTGTATGGCAAAAGATAAGTAACAAAAGATCGGAACAAAGCCAAGCTTACTTTCCCTAAATAAGTACCAAAAGCAATCAAAGAGCAATCCTCAAGTAAAAAACATCCACCAAGGAAATCCAAAAGTCGTCGACTTGCTTACAACATAGGGATAAATCTAGATTCTCGACCTAGTTGCAAACAAGGAGTCCAATGTATCATCAATCTAGTTTCTTGTTTTTTTTGTTTCTTTTGTCTCTCAATTCCTCTCATTTTGCCTAGGCACCCTTTC
The DNA here is from genome assembly GCA_037428765.1 of Rubia yunnanensis. Lineage (NCBI taxonomy): Eukaryota > Viridiplantae > Streptophyta > Magnoliopsida > Gentianales > Rubiaceae > Rubia > Rubia yunnanensis. The sequence continues at coordinate 75,392,489 of CM075067.1, forward strand.
AGGTTTTCACCTAGTGTTGTACCACAAAACGTGCTCACTCCTCACCTTTTTCCACACGGTCTCTCATTTTTGCCTAGCTCGTAAGTTTAGCTGGGCCAAGCCTCTCACTTTTACCTAGGCCTTTTGAACTATCCAAGCTTTTCCTAATGTAACCCAAGTTGCCCTTTCGGGTTTTTGACTTTTCCAGGTTTTGATCTTTTTTCGTTTTTTCAAATTTTCAAAAAGTGCCCCAAAAGTGGGTTCAATACTACAAAGATAGTCAAACACACAAAAATACTCCACCAATAGCTAAAACATCATTCCCCGTGCAAACTAGGAAACTTAGCATAGCATGTCATTCCACCAAATGTTCATCCAAAACATGAATGCACGAAGAAATCCAAGAATGAGAATTCCTAAGTGCTCACTACTCCCTCCCCACACTTTGCGGATGCAAAGTCTCCAATGCACAAAAAGAATGTCAAAACTTAAGTAAGGAAGGGAGATTAATGATACTTTCTTTGTGACTCCATGAAGATGAAAATACCTAAAAACCCTGCATTCAGAAATAAAACACAAGCGTAATTCCATTCTAAACTAAATCACAAATTTTGGCAACTCAAATAAACATTTTGCACACAACTCAAAATCATTTCTCAAGAATAAACTATCATTTAGAAATCAAGCTTTTGTAACACCACCCCAATGTTAGCAAGGCCTCTAAATAAAACGTTGAACTTGATAACAATTACTCATTTAAGAATCAAACTTTTATCACACCAATGCAATGTTAACAAAGCTTGAAGACAAATAATTCTCCAAGAGTTCATGAGTGTGAGTGTTTCTTCAAGAAGGGGGGATGTGAAAATGATGAAATCAAGTGGAAAAACATGTATTTCAAGGATATGCACAATCTATCTCTAAAAAGAAAGTAAGAAAAGTTTTATATTTATTGTCTTCGTCACGATTTATTTCTTTGATTTCGAGTGATCATGAATTTCGTTCCCCAAGGAGGGGATCACCCTCCTTGTTTTCTTCCAAAGCTCCCCACTCAAAATAAGGCTTCAACCTTTCCCCGTTAACCACTAGTTTTGTGCCATCCTCTCAGTTCTTCACTTCTATTGCTTCATGATCAAACACCTTTGTCACTTTATATGGGCCTTCCCACTTTGATCTCAATTTTCTAGGAAAGAGATGAAATTTAGACTAGTAAACAAGGACTTTTTGTCACACAAAGAAGTCCCTTTTCAATATATTTTCATCATGTCTAGCTTTTGTTATTTACTTATAGATCAAAGTGGTATCATAGGAATTGTGCCTAAACTCTTCAAGTTCTAGCAATTGTGTTTTCCTTTGTGTCCCAACTTCTTTCTAGTCTAAGTTCATGTGCTTGACTGCCCAATGTGTTTTGAACTCAAGCTCAACCGAGTGGTGGCATCTTTTACCAAAAAGAATCCTGAAAGGTGACATGCCAATTGGGATCTTATATGCAGTGTGGTAGGCCCAAAGATCATCATCCAACCGAGCACTCAAATTCTTTCTAGAGGCGTTAACCGTCTTTTCGAGGATAGCTTTGATTTCTCAGTGGGATATTTCTTCCTAGCCATTTTTTTGGGTGGTAAGCGGTGGAAGTTCAATGGGTTACTCCATATTTCTTAAGCAATGTTTCCATGATTCTGTTGCAAAACCAATGACTAGGACTCGGGGTACCTTGTACCTTGAGAAGATGCTATACTTGAGGAAGTCGACCACGGTTGCTGCATCATTCTTCCTTGTGGCTTGGGCTTCTACCCATTTGCATGTTTAGTCGACTAGCACCAAAATGTAGTACTTCCCTCCTGAATTTGGAAATGGACCCATGAAGTCCATTCCCCACATGTCAAAGACTTCCACTAGCATTGAAAGACTTGAGGCATTTCATTTCTCGATGAGATGTTACCTATTCTCTAACGCTGATCACATGATTCCATGAAATCTCTAGCATTTGCAAGTACATTAGGCTAGTACAGACCATAGTCTGTTACCCTTCTTGCAGTTCGTTTATAACCAAAATGCCCTCCAACTTGGGATGAGTGGCACATCTTGAGAACATGTCTAACCTCATATTCTGGTACACATCTTCTGATTTCTTGATCTAAACAATACTTCCATATGTAAGGATCATCCCAGACACAGTTCTTCACTTCATTCATCAACCTCTACTTTCTTAATTTGTCAAAGGATGAAGGAAACTCCCCAGCATTGAGTTAATTCACTATGTTAGCATACCAAACAACTGCTCGTCAGGAAACTCTTCCCGAATAGGCTCCAACTTTGTCCTTTTTTTAACTGCCTTTGGGCTTTCCTGGATTAGTAGTTTGCTCAAATGGTTATCCACTACATTTTTTGAGCCCTTCTTATCCTTTACCTCTAGGTCAAACTCACTCAAAAGGAGTATCCACCAAATAATTCTCGCCTTAGCCTCTTTCTTTATCATTAGATGACAAAGTGTTGCATGGTCAGTGTATACAATGACTTTGGTTCCAAGGAGGTATTGACAGTTTTTCTAAGGCAAAGATTACAGCCAGTAACTCCTTCTCGGTGGTACAGTAATTGCGTTGAGCATCATTGAGGGTTAAAGATGTGTAGTATATCACAAGTGGTGCTCTCCCTACTTTCTGGCTTAAAACATCGCCAATGGCATGATCGCTGGCATCACACATGATTTCAAAAGGAAGGGACCGATATGGAGCTTTGGTGATTGGGGCAGTCACCAACTTATCTTTCAAGGTGTCGAAAGCCTTTTTGCACCCCTCATCGACAACAAAGTTGACATCTTTTTGCAACAGCTTGCACAAAGGTGAGGATATTTTTGAGAAATCCTTAATGAAACATCAGTAAAAACTGGCATGTCCTAAGAATGATCTCACATCCTTGACATTGGTGGAGTAAGGTAGGGTTTTGATCACATATACATTTTCTTTGTCAACTTCTAAGCCTTCAGATGATAAAAAATGGCCTAACACTATCCCTTGTTGTACCACGAAGTGGCATTTCTCCGAATTCAAAATGAGGTTCATGTATTTACATCGCTCTAGAATTTGCGTTAGATGATGTAGGCACAAATCAAAGGAATCTCCATGGATGGTGAAATTATCCATGAAGATCTCGACAAACTTCTCAATGAATTCGGAGAAAATGCTAACTTTGCACCTCTGAAAAGTGCCCAGAGCATTACAAAGACCAAAAGGTATGCGCCTAGAGGCGAAGGTGCCAAAAGGACATGTAAATGTGGTCTTCTCCTGGTCTTCCTGATCAATGGCTATCTAGAAATATCCAGAGTATCCATCGAGGAAACAGTAGTATGCATGACCAGTTACCCTTTCAAGCATTTGATCAATGAAAGGTAGGGGAAAGTGGTTTTTACGAGTCACCGCGTTCAAGCGGCTGTAATCAATACAAAATTGCCACCCATTTTGAATACGAGTTGGCACCAAATACCCATCTTTGTTCTTTACTACTGTGACTCCATTCTTCTTTGGTACCACTTGGGTGGCACTCACCCAAGTGCTATCAGAGATAGGATATATTACCCCAGCCTTAAGTAGCTTAAGGACTTCACCTTTCACTACTTCCATCATAGGCGGGTTTAATCACCTTTGAGGTTAGTGTACAGGTCTTACACCCCCCTCTAATAGGACACAGTGCATACATGTTGAAAGGCTTATCCCCTTGATATTAGCCAATGTCCACCCTATTGCACCCTTGAATTTTTTCAACGCCTCAATCAACCTAATTTCTTGGTCACTAGAAATTTTGCTCGAGATAATCACTGGAAATGTTTCATTAGCACCTAATAATGCATATTGTAAATGCTCAGGAAAAGGCTTAAGTTCCACTATGGGTGGCTCCTCTATTGATGGATTGGTTTCTGGCAAGCCTAGTTCCTCCAAGTTCTTAGGAAAGGGTTCCACACAATCCTTACCCACAGGCTTGACCCCCTCGACACTCCCAATCAGATTAGCTTCCAAGGTGTTATCATGCATATCATTTGAAGAATTATCCTCAAAATCTAACCCAGTATTCATGTCAAAAATTTCATGCACAAAATTGCCATATATATCAATCATATGGGGTGGGTTGGAAATTTTTATTAGGATCAGGTAGTTCATGCTCAAATTCATGCTCAGAATCACCCATTTTCTTCAAAAATGCCTTGCATTCATGCAATAAGTCGAGAGTGTCAAAAGAGATATCACTGACCTCATTGTGACAAGTCGTCACACATGCCTCTCTTTTGTTCCAGCTTTTCGAATGAATCGTCAGAGGTGCCTCTTCATCCGTGAGCTTGCGCCGTCCGATCAAGCGGTTTATTACGCCTATCACCTCGTGCACCTTCTCTCCTAACCAGTCAAGACTGGCAAATATTTGTGCCCCACGGTTCCTAATGCAAGAGAATACTTGGTTTTGTAAAGTTTCACTAGTTTTCAAAATATTGGTTAGAGCCTCAAGTATCTCTCGACATGTAGACTTGAAGGGTGAGATCTGTTCGGGTGAGTAATGGTAATTGAACACTCTCGATCCCTCCAATCTTGTTGAACTGTAAGTTCTATTTCTCTCTCGTGGTTACTTAACCACGAGTAACACTCTGTAGGATCAAAATGACACACCCTATAGAGTTCCATTTCTTGGGATGTATTTCCCCACACTATCAACTCAAAGCAAATAAAACAAACAAAAGACAACAATAAAAGACACTACTAACTACTCTACTAACACGTTATGCTTAACTAATACTTAAACTGGAAAACATCCTCGGTAGTGGCACCAAAATATGACCCGCCCCAAACCAGGGTCGTTAACACAGTCACAGCAAGCACAATTTAATTAACTCAAGATGAAGCACAAGTCCTGTGGGATGTCAAAGATAAGATTTATATTTTGCACTCGTTTCTCGCTGCTAGGCAACCAAAGGGTAGTAAGCGGCAAGCCCTAGGTTTGTCCACAGAGAGGCTACGGTTCAAGTAAAAGTTAAAACACAGCCTCATGCAAGTTATTAATCCTCCCGAGTGAAAGGAATAACTACTAATGTAAACATGCAAACTGGTGGGTGTTTTTTGGTATTTTCAACTAACAACTACAATCATAAAATAAAAGAACAAGTAAACTATTTATACTAGGCCTTGGGACTAATTTAGAAACATGGTAGTTCTAATGCTTCAATCCTCGATTCATTCACATATAGACCTACAAAAGACCTATCAGTGTGTGCACTTGCAACCCTTCATTGACACAGTCATCGTAACTAGGGGAGCACAACAAGGTCCGACCATTGTTGTGGTTCTATTTCTCCCCCATGCTATTATGTCTCTAGCTTCCACTACGAAAGCACTAATTCTCAGTAATCCTCCACACGCAAGACCTTAGGTTCATAGGCACCTTATCTATGATACTAGGATTTCAACACAACACCTAGCTTACTATTATCAACTATCTCTACCCGTAACCTATCGGAAAAGTGTTAAGTAATCAGCTAAGACTGGTGCAATGGTATGAAGATTAGGGTTACCATGAATCTCCTATGCACACACTCACACAGAATTGTTCCCCTCCACACATTCAAACATCCATGTTTCTCTTCCCAAGGGGGCATCAATACGTGCACCATACATGATCATAGCCCAAAGTGTGAGCTCATATGTGGTGTAGTGTTCATGCATTTTTTACATTCAAGAACAATCACAATAATATCATAAACACAAAGATAGATGAATTTTAAGGAATCTCATAAAGCATCAAAAGCTACACATGTGCCAAATATGTCACAAGCTTAATCTACCTACTCCCTAGACATGGAATTCAAATATAGATTTGAATTTCACATCTTTGGGATGAAACAAGAAGAAAAGAAAAGGGAAAAGTACAAAACCTACTAAGGAACTCCTTCCTCCTCCCAAATGCTCTCCAAGTTACAAGATATGAATTCTCTCTCCTAATGTATATGAAAATGAGTAGACTAGAGTCCTATATATAGTAGTAAAAGTAGGGCCTAAAAATAGGCCCAAAATATGACAAAAGTGTCAAAACCCTAAGTGAGCCGCCAAGTTTTCACAGACCAGCTTGGATGCCACGGTCAGTGAAGCCTTCAAGCACGGACCGCCAGATCTGGCATAGTCCGTGAACATTCATAGTCGTAGGAAGCCACGGTCCGTGAAGTTAGGCTCGTGCCACGGTCCGTGATAGTTTTCAAGGACTGCGACAGCACCACGGTTTCCACTCAGTAGTTTTCACGGCCCGACCTCTTTTTCATGGACCGTGAGTAGCATGGGTGTTTGCTCAGAACTCTCGTCACGGTTCATGAAGGTTTTTACGGACTGGCTCCATACTTAGCCAAATTTCTTCAAATCTTCCCTTCCATGATTTATAGACCAGCATTGTTGCTTCGTGTAGAATGGACTGTGGGCATCTTAATTGGCCACTGATGCTTCGTGTAGTGCAGGCTGTCATGGGACGCTGGTCCTTTATCGGCTGAACTTCATTTGCTTTCCATGAGTGAATTGTTAGTCCGAATTGGAAGTTCTAGTAGTCTATTTTGTAGTACTCAAGAAGACAAATCCAATGGAACATGCCTTGAAGGATAATTCTTCATGGATATTTCTCAGACTAAGGCAACAATCCTCGGACCACGATTCACTGTTTCCATCTTTTGCCGCCTTGAACTTCGAAGCCACCTATCCTTGGCTTCAATCTCCTTCTACCATGCATTGAATCTCGTGGCCTTCATTTACTAACATTAAATGAGAATGGCCTTCAAATCTTCTATCGTTAAAAGCAAATGGCCTTTGCAAGAATGTAATGTAACAAATAGCATTCACGGGTAACCCACTAAAGGTACTTATAATAAGGACCAAGGAGCCCGTGAACACAATATGTCAATAATCACTAATTAAGTGTATGAAACATAGGATTTAGAATAGAAAACCGAACATGGTTGTCTAAACCCCTTGTCATGTAAACTCAACTAATGTTGCCAAATTGCCAACCAAAAGTAAATAAAAAGTATGTCAAATGCATTGGGTAAAGCATGCATAATGGTGCAGATCAACCATTATAGTGAAAATGGCCTTTAACATCTTCTAACATCCTTACAAACGACATTCTATACAAATGTGACAAAAAGTACCCACCAGAAACCTACTAATGATGATCAAAAAGGAAGATCTAGGTGCTGTTAGTACATGGTGTTTATTAGTATCAATTAAGTTTACAAAATGAGGGATTTAGACAAGAACCAAACATGGTCGTCTAAACCCTTTGTCATGTAAACCTAACTAATACTAACAATCTAACTTGTAAATCAAACCAATTATTATACCTAATGCATTAATTAACGCATGCCTAATGAAGCACATCAATCCTCCCACACTTAAGCATTTACTCATCCTCGAGTTAATAAAAACAATAAAACACCTTAGAGAAGTGTAGCATGCAGTATAAGTTAGCTAGTGCATTTGGCTTATTCCTAGATTACCCCATTCCCCCCAAAGAAGCAAGAATATCACAACTCTCACACTTCCCAAAAAACCTAACGTAACCCAACCAATCAAAATAAAGTAAAGAAAAAATTAAGAAAGAAAGATAAGTATTAAGCTAGCTTACTATCCTAAAAAGCTCCCCAAAAGCAATCCAAGAGTCATTGTCAAAAATAATCCACCAAGGAAATCCAAGAGGTCCTCAACTTGGTTGTAACTAAGGATAACTCTTGGTTTTCAACTTAATTACAACCAAGGATGATGCCAATGTATCGTTAACCTAGTTTCAGTTTTATCTCAATTTCTCTCATTTTGCCTATGAGCCCTTTTGGTTTTTCATCCTAGTTTTCACACATGTTGAGCTCACATTCTCACATTTTTCCATACGGCCTCTCATTTTTGCCTAGGTTCGTAAACCTAGCCGGGCCTAGCCTCTCATTTTATGTAGGACATTCGACCTATCTGGACTTTTCCCATTGCTGCCTAAGTTGCCCTTTCAGATTTTCCAACTTAGCCGGGTATATATTTTTTCTTTTTTCAATTTTTTTATTTTTTTAAATGCTCTTATAAAGGCTATTAGCTACATAGAAACAACCAAGACTCATAAGTGTTATCTAATCTCCTCCCCCACACTTAAAACATGCATTGTCCTCAATACACATACACAATCATAGAACATATATCAAGGGAAGGAAATAAGAGAGCACATACAATGATAAATGGACATTAAAATATACCCTTGATGGCACAATTATGGAATGTAATGAACAAACTACCATCACCCCAATATACTACCCCTAACATCTAATCAAGAAAGTTCAATCCAACCACTATCATGCACCACAAATAGAAATAAAGAATTGAATCACAATGGAGAGTTACCCTCTTAGGTTTCAAATTGTGTGCTTTAAGGGTTTGAGGGAAAATGGGTTTTATTTGTATTTTGGGGGTGGTAGGGAAGGAATGGTGATTTGGATGTAGGAAAGTATGTGAGCTTCATAGGTCGTGCACGTCTACACGCCCCATGAATTTGGGATTTGGTTCACCTCCTTGTCCACCATTTTGATTATCACAAACCATGCACGTCTATATGGCTCATGAGTTGGACTCCCCGTTTGCTCACCTTCCTCCAAGAACCATATGCTTCCTATAAAAACAAAGATGAACACCAAGTGTAACAGTGTTCCAAAACCGAAAGCTACAAATAGGAAAATACACCAAAAATACTGAACTAATCTACTTTTTGAATGATCAGGTTTCCTCCCAAGAATATTCGTATATTTAAGGTCATCGGCACGACACTAATGTTATCCACATGGTGCGGGTTTGTACCCCATCACCATAGACAACCAAAAATGGAGATGTGGGGGTAAGAATCTTCCAAGAGGAAGATATAGTAGAGGAGAAGTTAACCTTAGAGGGAATAGGTGGTTCAGAAGTTTAGCATATTCAATTGGCTTCTCTATGGTTTCTTCTAAGGGTTTAAAAAATGTGGGATTTGGTTCTATAGGTGGAGGTAGGGGTGAAAATAGGTAATATTGTGAATTAAGTATAATCACTCCTTCCTCGACTTCTCACTCTCAACATACCATTCCACATTCCCTTTGGATTCTTCTACCAAAATTTCATATTCAACTAGGGATGGTTCATTTTTGGAATATTGGGTTTCAAGTTGGCTCACCCTTTCTATCAAATCAAGCACTTTCCCTTCAACTTTCTTAATGCTTGAGAATATTTGAGTTCCCAAATTGTTAATCTCTCTAAGCATTTATGATTGCAGTAAATCACTACTCTTGGTCATAGAAGCTATAGCTTGAAAAATTTCTCCATAATCCAATTTGGGAACCAATCCTAGGGATTGGTTTTGAGGCATTGGATAGCTTGGTGAGAGCAACTATCCATCCCAAAGTGTTGGTTTCCCAATGCATTTCCATACAAAGAATTCAAGTTACCACTAAACCTCAAATTGAAAGAATCATGGTATAAGTACCAATCTCGATTCCATTGGCCTTGGGAACCAAAAACTTCTACCTCTCTCTCATTTTTGGGCATCCAAGAGCAAGACTCCGTAGGGTGGTTGTAATGACATATCCTACCAAATCTCACTCATTGAGCCTCTCTTCTCCACATTTTTTTCAATTAAAACACACAAAAAATTTAAAAAAAAAAAGCTTGGAATCATAGTTCAAGGGTCCTCGTTTTGCACTAAGAACTGGAAAACAACAAAAAAAAAGAACACTAACTACTTAACTACCACATATGTTTTGTCAATCCGTCTGTGTGCTAGGAATGGCTAATATATTAAAATGGGGGGAGGGTTTGGGATTTTCAATTATCAACTACAAACATAAAAGATAAAACGAGATTAAACTATACAAACAGGCACTTGGGGGTATTTGCGTAACATGATTGATGAATGGCTTCTATCCTCGATTCATTCACATATAAACATATAAACCTAGCTTATGCCTATGTCACACGGTGTGGAGATAGCCAGGTATTTCCCCTGTCTGTCACCGAGGTACTTACCACAATGCCCATAATTTACCATCTCCGTAATTAGGGAATGAGCTTTAGTCCAGTGACTCCGCAGACCATTCCTCATCACTTCACTCCCAATGTAATGTGCCCCCTCTTAGAGGAATACAAAGACCACATAGAAGGACAATGTCTCACATAGGTCGCAACCGTTAAATATGTAGTGAATTGCATTACATCTCAGACACTCCATTGTGGATCTCTATCCCTTGGCCTATAGAGAGGCAAAGGAAAAGATACCTTGTGATGACTCTAGAGTTGGAACAACTCTAGTCGCTACAAACAAACATGTTAATCTATTGGGTTAAACTAGGGATTTCACCCCATCGGGATTCGCTGAATTAACTGTCCAACATGTTGATTTCACACAACTAGCCAATTAGAATCATGGTATAACACATATGATGATTTTCTCTCAATGGATATGAATGCACTCATCTCGCCAGTGTTCTCTACCTACTCCACAATTCTAACACTCTCAAGATAGCAATGAACCCTAGCATGATTTTATACTCTTATACATGCATGAGGGCATCATCATAATGAAATAGCATAAGTAAAAATTCTTAGAAAGCACAAGTTCAAGCACAAATATTTATAAGGCAGCAAGATATGGAAATCTAAATCTCAAAAATCAAAGTTCAAATCATGAATACAAACAGCCCCAAGCTACTAAATTACTCCCTAAAATATAGATCCATGGAAAATATTAGGTTGGATTCCATAGATATAAGAAAATAAGATGAAGAAAAGAAGAGAAAAAGAGAAGGAAAACAGAAGAAGTTCTCTATATATAGAGAGAACTCTCCGCTTCCTTCTACCTATTTAGAGAGAGAAAAAAGCTACATTATGCCTAATTTCTTAACCCTATAAAATTAAAGGCTCCTATATATAGTAGTATGGAATTAGGCCTCAAAATAGTCCCAAAGTAGGCAAAAACTCTAGCTGCTGCCCCCTGATGTGAGGCGTCGCAGATTTCACAGCCTGTACCGCTGACGTGGCCCATCAGATCTTGCATGGGTCATTTGCCTCATACTGGCACAGGGCATAGATCTGGCATTGGTCATTTGCCTCGTGCTAGCGTGGGGCGCCAGTCCTGGTACAACGATTTCTTGGCACGGGCCGCTTTATTATTCACACCCCATGGATTGATCTTGACATTTATGACTTGAAACAGCACGGGCCGTGTGAAATGGAACGGTTTGTGCCCATACTTAGCCAAATTTTGGTGAAAAAAAGAACATGAGGTCGCGGCCAGTAGAGCTTGGCATGGCCCGTGCTATGATTTGTCACTGCTCATGCTGCTTGCAATGGCTCGTGTCAAAGGCCCCTGGCACGGGCCGTGTGGCGTGGTGCAAGCCGTGTGTGGCTTTCCCTCGTGTTGGCCATGAACGGTCTATGTCACCCACTGCTAGTTCATCTGGTTGGCTTCTTTGCTCTACTACGGATGAATCGTTGGTCCAATTTAAGGGTTCTTGTAGTCGGTTTTGTAGCAATTGAGATTACGAATCCAATGGAACCAATCTCATTGGATGATTCATTTCGGATCTTTTCCCTAACTCTACCTTGGCTATTTCTGCAGCTGCTTGGTTGCTATATCTACTTGGTTGTCGTATCTACTTGGACACAATTTATTTTATTTGTTTTTTAAACAAAATAAATTGTGTTATGGCTATTTTTACCGGTGTAGTGACGTCGCTGCAAGGGTTTGTGGTGGTTGCCTCCTCTAGCACCTCTACTCAATCTGATTTTGGTCCTGCTGTGTCTGAAAACCAATGGAGTACGGCCATATATTTATTTAATCAGTTTAATTCGTTATCTGACCATGGGTCAGGTAAGTCTACTTTACCCTGGATTCTTGATTAGGGAGCCTCCTATCACATGACTGGTGACAAGGGTTCTCTTACTGATATTACTACTGCTACCAATTCTGTGAATGTTACACTTCCAGATGGATCTGTGTCATCTTCTACACAATATGGTTCTATTTATTTTGGTGATGTCACCCTTACTCATGTGATCTACATACCTACTTTGCGAAGCAATTTATTATCATGCTCTAGATTGTTATCTGCTTTGAAATGTCTAGCCTTGTTTACTGAAAATTATTGCATTTTACAGAAAATAGTACAAGGACTATGATTGGCGGGGTGAACAGCAAGTTCGTCTATTGGATACGTGCATTCGTCCTCATATCCTACAGTCTATTCCGACAGTTGCTTCATCTAATTTATGGCATTAACATTTTGGTCATCCACATCTATGATGTTGTCTTCTATTCCTACTCTTGATTTTTTTCACAAATAATACTACTATATACCTTCTTCTGTATGTTATACAGTAAAACTGAATAGACATAGTTTTCCATTAAGTTCTACAAATGCTACTACCTTATTTGAATTAATACATTGTGATGTTTGGGGTCCTTATAGAACACCATCTTCTAGTGGTGCATTTTTATTTTTATTTTTTTAGAATAGTTGATGATTATTCCCGAGTTGTTTGTGCTTATTTATTAGTGGCTAAGTCAGAGGTAGCTTCTAGATTTTTGAAATTTTGTGCTTTGGTTAAGAATCAATGGAGCCGAACTATACTGCATGTCCGGGCTGACAACAGGACTAAATTTTTGCCTTTGAGATCTCATTTTGCTGCATCTGAGAACATTTTTAGACATCTATGGTTGATACACCACAGTAGAATGGTTGAGTTGAATGAAAGCATTTACTCAACGTGGCGTGTGCCTTACGATTTCAAGCCAGTCTTCCAATTGAGTTTTGGGGAGAATGTGTTCTTACAGGTGCTTATCTGATTAACCAAACACCGATGAAACATCTCAATGGTCGTACTCCCTTTGAGATGCTATATGGACAGGCTCCAAATTACTCATCTTTAAAGGTATTTGGATGCTTGTGTTTTGCGGCTCACGTTCCCACATACCACGAAAAGTTTGCACCAAGAAGTTGGCGGTGTTTGTTTGTTGGTTATTCTACCGGAAAGAGAGGCTATCGCCTTTTTAACTTGGAATCCTGCATCATCTTTAACATTTGGGATGCCAATTTTTTGGAAGACCAGTTCCTGTATGCAGCCACTTTGACATCGGCCTCTTCAGTAGATCCCAGCAGCACCACCACCTCAACGGCGGCATCCTTTCCACCGCCGCCAGAATCACATGCCCTAATCACTACACCACCAGTCCCACCGATCACCATCACTCTTGTTCCGCCAGCCGTGGTCGTACCATTACCCTCAGATGCTGCCACTCCCCTAGCATCAGCCGCTTCTCTTGTTCTGGTGACCAACCCAGAACACCGACAACCCTTATCAGCTCTGCCTAATGATGCACTGCCTGGGATGCCACCACCTCACACGCTTTATGCACCATTTCACGCGCTTCATGCACCACTGATAAACGGAAATCACGTGCCTTACACACTGCCAGCTCTAGCAACTCCTTCTGTTTCACCGACCAATGTGGTGTCTTCGACCCTGACTCATTCTGCTCGCCGTCTATTTCTGTCAACTCCACCACCTGTTTTGCCAGTTTTTCCAACATTTCCTCCCACCACTGGGTTGCCTTCTATCAAACAGAGTGTTTGCGCTCACCGACCTCCTCCCTATTTGGAAGATTATGATTGTAATGATTATGCATGTGCTCTTACTACTGAAAACTTCCCCTCTCCCTACTGCTAAGATCACTCATGCGCCATCACTATCCTCAGGTGTTCTCTATCCTCTTAGTGATTATGTAAATGGTGATAATTTTTCTAGTATGAATTCTAGATTTTTAGGTGCAGTAACTTCTAGTGCAGATCCCACCACTTATTCCAAGGCATCACAGCATGCTCATTAGCGAGATGCTATGAATGAAGAGTTTACTGCGCTTGAGCGCAATCAAACTTGGACTTTGGTCCCTCTGCCTCTAGATAAGTGTTGCAAACGGGTTTACTGGACAAAGTTTAAGTCAGATGGTACTATTGAACATCATAAGGCGCGCCTAGGGGTTCTCGGGAATTGCCAAGTTGAAGGGATTAATTACACTGAGACATTTGTCAGAAACGTGGTTTACTCTAACACCCCTCCTCAAGCGAAGTGTTGAATGTTCAGTGACGCAAAGCTTGGACTGAAAGAACTCAAACAGTGGACGACAAAGTCCTTTGATGAAAATGTCAGCAATCTAAAGACCAGTGGAGACATGGGCAACACACAGCTTTCCAGAAGCCATCAACTTACGTAAAAAGTGATAGTCGATATCAATATGCTTGGCCCTCTTGTTAGCAACTAGATTCTAAGTTAAGAAAATGGCACTACTATTGTCACATAACAGCAATGGGGATATCGAAAGCGGAACACAAAGGTTGCGAAGCAAATGAGTCATCCAGACCATCTCCGAGGCTGTGTTGGCAAGAGCTCGATACTCTGACTCAGTGCTGGAATGAGTGATGGTAGGCTATTTCTTGGAACTCTAGAAAACCAGGTTTCCACCAAGAAATACTCCATAGCCATATGTAGATTGGCGAGTCTTGAGACAACGAGCCCAATCAGCATCCGAATACACCAAGACGTCAGGAGTACTGGCAGAGCGAAATGTGAGGCCAAAATGGAGAGTGCCTCTGATGTAGCAAAGAATTCGAGTGGGTACAGCATAATGGTCATCACGGGGATCCTAAAGAAACTGACTGACGGTGTTAACCGTAAATGCCATATCAGGGCAGGTAATCATCAGATACTAGAGGGCACCAACAAGGGATCGATACAGTGTCAGATTCTGAAATGGCAGACTGGTAGAGCTGTGTAGCTATGAAACAGTAACAAATGGGGTAGAGATCAGGGCCGCATTGGACATACCGGTATAAGTGAGAATATCCCGAGCATAGCTTGGCCGAGAAGCAGACCTGAAGAAGTGGGTGATACTTCTAAGCCAAATAAATAATGGAGGGCACCCAAATCCTTAATAGCAAACTCCCGATGAGTCCGATCAATAAACTGTCGAAGGAGCCCAGAGTCATTGCCTGTGAGGATGATATCATTGACATAGACCAGGAGATCGAGCAATAGCGATCCTCGAGAGAAAAAAAAAGGGAAGAGTCAGCAGAACTGCACCGAAACCAGAGCTAAGATAGATAGGTGCTGAACTGCTGAAACCATGCTTGATGTGCTTGCTTAAGACCATAAATGGCCTTTCGCAAGCGGAAAACATAATCTAGATGAAGAGAGTCCTTGTAACCAACTTGTTGGGCCATATAGACCGGAGTATCAAGAATACTATTTAGAAAGGCATTCTTGCCATCCAACTGATGAAGAGGCCAGGAGCGCATAGCGGTAATGGCAAGAACGGTCCAAACAGTGGAGGCCTTGACCACCAGACTAAAAGTATGATCGAAATCAAAACCCGGAATCTGAGAGAACCCCTACGCAACAAGTCAAGCTTTGTGAAGATCAACTGTACCATCAGGAGATACTTCAGCTGATAAACCCATTTGGATCCAACAATGTTAACACCAGAAGGGCGTGGAACAAGACACCAAGTATGCTAGCCTTGTAAAGCAATGATCTCCTCATTCATAGCAGCAACCCAAGATGGGTCCTTCAATGCCGAACAATAATCGGTGGGCTTCGACTGGGCGAGAAGGGCAGCAAGAAGACCATGAGCTATAAGCCCATAATAGTCTTGACGCTGAATAGCTCCAGTGGATTATCTAGTGGCCATCCAATGAGTACGATATTACGATGAATAGGCCGTAGGAGAAGGAGCCGAAGAGTACATCGGGGACTAAATGATCGAGGTGGCCAGAGATGATGCCTCCAAGGGAGTAGGACTGGCTGCCGATGACCGTAGGGGGGTTGACCAGTTAATAGACGATGGAACAGAGTTTGGTGAGTAAATAGTGCAGGGCATTGGTGGCGGCTGATCAAAAGTTGAGAGTGGCGGGCTAGAACTGTCGTCAGTAACCAGAAAAGAAGAAACATCTAAGGTTAAGAGAGTGGAACCAGTGGCCGAGGCCAAAGATGAGGCAAAAGGAAAACAGCCTTCGTCGAAACGAGCATGACGAGTGACATAAATCTTGCCAGTGGAAGGATCAAGGCAGCGAAAACCCTTAATGGCAGCTATAACCGATGAAAACAGAAGAAATGCTCCGAGGAGATAACTTATGAGAAGCCATAGGACAAACATATAGAAATACTAGACAACCAAAAGGATGAAAGTTTGAGTAGATCGGATCACGATGATAAAGAAGTCCATAAGGAGAAGTCCCTTGTAACACTGGAGCGAGAAGCCGATTAATAGTGTAAACTGCAGTGGCAAAAGTATCATCCCATCTTGACAAGGGTAGATGCGAATGAAAAAGCATAGTGAGGCCCATTTCTTCAATATGTCTGTGTTTGCGCTCGGCCCGGCCATTTTAATGCGGGGTATATGGGCACTAAACTTGATGATGAATGCCTTTGGAGGCAAAATGGGATTGTAGGCGCATATTTAAGAGCTCAGTGCCACTGTCACTTTGAAAAACTTTTCTTTTGGTAGTAAATTGATTCTCGACCAAGGCCTCAAACTGCAAGTAATTGTCAACAAACTCGGATTTTCAATGCAGTGGAAAAAATTATGTAAAATGATAGTAATCATCCACAAACAAGACAAAACCTGTTTTAGACAAAACTGGGGAAAGCCTCCATAAATTGCAGCACGCTTCTTGCTGCCCTTCTCGCCAAGTTGGAGCCCACCGATTATCGTTCAGCATTGAAGGACCCATCTTGGGTTGCTTCTATGAATGAGGAGATCACTGCTTTACGGGGCCATCACACTTGGGATCTTGTTCCACGCCCTTCTGGTGTCAACATTGTTGGATCCAAATGGGTTTATCGGCTGAAGTATCGTCCTGATGGTACAGTTGATCATCACAAAGCTCAACTTGTTGCGCAGGGGTTCTCTCAGATTCTGGGCTTTGATTTCGATCATACTTTTAGTCTGGTGGTCAAGGCCTCCATTATCCGGATCGTTCTTTCCATTACCACTATGCGCTCCTGGCCTCTTCATCAATTGGATGTCAAGAACGCCTTTCTGAATGGTATTCTTAATACTCCGGTCTATATGGCGTAACCAGTTGGTTACAAGGACTCTCTTCATCCAGATTATGTTTTCCGCTTGCGAAAGGCCATTTATGGTCTTAAGCAAACACCTCAAGCATGGTTTCAGCAATTCAGCACCTACCTATCTCAGCTCGGGTTTCGGTGTAGTTCTGCCGAAACTTCCCTTTTTGTTCCCTCTCGAGGCTTGTTATTGCTCTATCTCCTGGTCTATGTCGATGATATCATCCTCACGGGCAATGACTCTGGGCACCTTCTACAGTTTATTGATCGGACTCATCGGGAGTTTGCTATGAAGGATTTGGGCAACCTCCACTACTTTCTTGGCTTAGAAGTATCACCCATTTCTTCAGGTCTGCTTCTCGGTCAAGCTAAGTATGCTCGAGATATTCTTACTCATGCCGGTATGTCCGATGCAGCCCCGGTCTCTACCCCTT
The DNA here is from genome assembly GCA_037428765.1 of Rubia yunnanensis. Lineage (NCBI taxonomy): Eukaryota > Viridiplantae > Streptophyta > Magnoliopsida > Gentianales > Rubiaceae > Rubia > Rubia yunnanensis. Next base: position 75,410,037 of record CM075067.1, read on the forward strand.
TTGTTCCTGGTTCGCAGCTACACAGCTCCACCAGTCTGCCATTTCAGAATCCAACACTGTAACACCCCCCATCCAGTATCTGATGATTACCCGCCCTGATCTAGCATTTGCGGTTAACACCGTTAGTCAGTTTCTTCAGGATCCTCGTGATGACCATTATGCTGCAGTCACTCAGAATCTTCACTACGTCAGAGGCACTCTCCATTTTGGCCTTACATTTCACTCAGCCAGTACTCCTGACATCTTGGAGTATTCGGATGGTGATTGGGCTCATTGTCTCAAGACTAGCCAATCTACATATGGCTTTGCAGCCTTTCTTGGTGGAAACCTGGTTTCCAGGAGAGCCAAGTAACAGCCTACAGTCACTCATTCCAGCACTTAGTCAGAGTACCGAGCTCTTGCCAACACAGCCTCGGAGATGGTCTGGATGACTCATTTGCTCGCGTCCTTCGTGTTCCTCTTTCGAGCTCCCCATTGTTGTTATGTGACAACAGTAGTGCCATTTTCTTAGCTCTGAATCCGGTTTCTCACAAGTGGGCCAAGCATATTGACATCGACTATCACTTTGTATGTGAGTTGGTGGCTTCTAGCAAGCTGCGTGTTGCCCATGTCTCCACTGGTCTTCAGATTGCTGACATTTTCACCAAATGACTTTCTCGCCCACTATTTGAGTTCTTTCAGTCCAAGATTTGCGTCACTGAACATCCGACGCTTTGCTTGAGGGGGGTGTTAGAGTAAATCACATTTCTTATTAGATCTTGATTGATTCTGGATAAGTCATGTTGACTAAGCCAGAGTTCTACTTTTATTATGGTTCCTTATTGTGCTCTATATATTCTTGTCACCAATACAATAATTGATTACGGAAAATACATCTTACTAACCTCTAGAATGGGTACCTCTCGAATCCCTCCAACCAAATCCCTCCACTTGAACCCTCTGCACGTAAACCTTCACCTCTCGAAGCCGTACCTCTCGAACGCCTCCAATGGAACCCCATTACTTGAACCTCTTAACCAAAAACATCACCTCTCGAATGAGTACCTCTCGAACCCGACCAATGGAACCCCTCCACTTGAACCCTCTGTACCACAACCTTCACCTCTTGAATTGGTACCTCTCGAACACCTCCAATGGAACCCCTCCACTTGAACCCTCTCCACCTGAACCTTCACCTCTCGAATAGGTACCTCTCAAACCCCTCCAATGGAACCCCTTTCCTTCACCTCTCAAATTATCCAATGGAACCTTCACCTATCAAGCCGTTACCTCTCGAACCCCCCACTCGAACTCTCACCTCTCGAACCCCTCCACTGGAACCCCTAGAGTCAAACCCTTTACACATGAACCATCACCTCTCGAATAGGTACCTCTCGAACCCCTCCAATGGAACCCCTCCATGTGAACCCTCTGTAACTTAAACTTCACCTCTCGAATCAGTACCTCTCGACCTCCAATGGAACCCCTCCACTTGAACCCTATCCACCTGAACCTTCACCTCTCGAATCGGTACCTCTTGAACCCCTCCACTGGAACCCATTTACTTAAACCCTCTTCACCTGAACATTCACCTCTCGAATGGGTACCTCTCGAATCCCTCTAATCGAACCCCTCCACTTGAACCCTCTGAACCTGAACCTGAACCTCTCGAAGCCATACCTCTCGAACGCCTCCACTGGAACCCCTTTACTTGAACCTCTTAACCTGAACCATCACCACTCGAATGGGTACCTCTTGAATTCGACCAATGGAACCCCTCCACTTGAACCCTTTGTACCTCAACCTTCACCTCTCAAATCGGTACCTCACGAACACCTCCAATGGAACCCTTCCACTTGAACCCTCTCCACCTGAACCTTCACCTCTCTAATAGGTACCTCTCGAACCCCTCCAATGGAACTCATTTCCTTCACCTCTAGAATTTTCCAATAGAACCTTCATGTATTGAGCCATTACCTCTCGAACCCCCCACTTGAACTCTCACCTCTCGAACCCCTCCACTGGAACCCCTATAGTTGAACCTTTTACATCTGAACCATCACCTCTTGAATGGGTACCTCTCGAACCCCTCGACTTGAACCCTCTCTAAATCAACCTTCACCTCTCGAATCGGTACCTCTTGAACCCCTCCAATGGAACCCCTTCACTTGAACCCTCTCCAAATGAACTTTCACCTCTCAAATCGGTACCTCTCGAACCCCTCCACTAGAACCCCTTTACTTGAACCCTCTTCACCTGAACCTTCACCTCTCGAATGGGTACCTCCCAAATCCCTCCAATCGAACCCCATCACTGGAACCCCTCCACTTAAACCCTCTACACCTGAACCTTCACCTCTCAAAGTTGTACCTCTCGAATGCTTCCACTGGAACCTCTTTACTTGAACCTCGTAACATGAACCATCACCTCTCGAATGGGTACCTCTCGAACCCGACCAATGGAATCCCTCCACTTGAACCATCTGTACCTCAACCTTCACCTATCGAATCGGTACCTCTCGAACACCTCCAATGGAACCCCTCCACTTGAACCCTCTCCACCTAAACCTTCACCTCTCCAATGGAACTTATTTCCTTCACCTCTCAAATTTTACAATGGAACCTTCACGTATCGAGCCATTACCTCTCGAACCTCCCACTCAAACTCTCACCTCTTGAACCCCTCCACAGGAACCCCTATACTTGAACCCTTTACACCTGAACCATCACCTCTCGAATGGGTACCTCTCGAACCCCTCCAATGGAACCCCTCCACTTGAACCCTCTGAAAGTCAACATTCACCTCTCGAATCGGCCTCTCGAACCCCTCCAATAGAACCCCTCCACTTGAACCCTATCTACCTAAACCTTCACCTCTCGAATCAGTACCTCTCGAACCAGTTCCACTCAAACCCTCCACTGGAACCTTCACCTCTCAAACTCCAATGGAACCTTCACCTCTCGAATCTGTACCCTTCGAACTAGAATCACTCGAACCCTCCAATGGAACTCTCACCTCTCGAACCCCTCCAATGGAACCCCCCCCCCACCTGAACCCTCTCCACTTGAACCGTCACCTCTCGAATCAGTACTTCTCGAACCCCTCCACTGGAACCCCTTTACTTGAACCCTCTTCACCTGAACTTCACCTCTCGAATGGGTACCTCTCGAACACCTCCAATGGAACCTCGCCCCTTGAACCCTTTACACCTGGACCTTCACCTCTCGAATGGGTACCCTCTCGAACCCCTCCACTTGAACCCTCTGTAACTCAACCTTCACTTCTCGAATCGGTACCTCTCGAACCAGTACCACTCGAACCTCCACTGGAACCTTCACCTCTCGAACCTCCACTTCAACTCTCACCTCTCGAATCTCCACGGGAACCTTCACCTTTCAAACCTCCAATGGAACCTTCACCCCTCGAATCTTTACCTCTCAAACCAATACCACTCGAACCCACAGTTTTTGTTATTTGAATTAATATTTTAATTTAATATTAAAACTTTAGCAAATAGTTATTTAAAATATGAAATAATCATAAATTTGTAAATATTTTTAAATTTTATGAAAAATTTTGTACTTGTCTATTTTTAAATACTTATATGTCTCCACTGGAACCTTCACCTCTCGAACCTCCAGTAGAACCTTCACCACTTGAATCCGTACCTCTTGAATCCGTACCTCTCGAACCAATACCACTCGAACCCACTGCCTCTTGAACCTCCACTGGAACATTCACCTCTCGAACCGTCCAATGGTATATTATTATTGTTTTTTTAAATGCCCAAAAAATGACATCGTTTTGGGCAGCCACTTGATAGCACCTACATGGTTAGGCAGCCATGTGCGTCAACTTGTACCTACAAAATTACCCTTCTACCCCTGACGACGATTTGTGTCAACCATGCGGTTGTTAGGATTTCTTTTATATAGTACCCTAATATTAAAGGGATTAATGGTTTCTACACCTTCATGACAGGTAAATTAGAGCCTGAGTGTGCGATAGGCTTGCAGGCAGATGAGATAGCGAACATACATGAGGTGGATGGTTTCCAAAACAAGTGATCATCCTTGTCAAACAAAGAAAAACCCTCGCATGTTGCACGATATCATTAATTAAAATAGTGAGATTAAGTTTTATTTAAAATTTTAAAGTCTGGTCATTTAAGGAAAATTATATGAGTTATGAAAGGAAATAATTAATATAGTTTGAAAAAGTTAGATTTTTTTTTTAATGGGAAGGCACCCAAGGGTGGGGGTTGATATATTGGTACCCCAAGTCAGTAAAAAAGGACCATAGTAGCTTAGCGTTAGTTTTTACAGAAGGCAACAGCATTGCCCGCAAAATGATAATTACAGCCTAGGTTATGAATTATACAAGGTTGATCAGAAGAGTAAAAATAAGTTAGTTGCGATTCCAAAACTAACGAATCTCCACACCCCGTGTTAATTCGTATTTTGGCCAGGCAACTAGCTTATAGTTAGTCAAACAATTAGCATTGTAGCGGCAAAAGTAGTGGAACTCTCGATGATGGTATATGGGCAGTTGTCTCAAAGTATGCCATAGTGCATCATGGCCGCGGGTGTGATGTTTTGATGAGTATTTCGCCATGTGAACCAAGTCCAAATTGTACCTGCATAAACAAATATTCCATCAGCAGTATCAATCATTTCCCTAGCAGTTAGACTATACTCTAATCTGTGGAATTTGTTCCTTATCTAATGCTATAAGACCCTTAATATGAGCTGGAACATTAATGAGATTCAGAGCCTGATTATGAGCGGAGTGATGTTTAGCAATTGCATTAGCCACAGTGTTACCTTCCCTAGGAACATGTAAAAGCACAGCACCACATAGGAGTTGATTAACTTTATAGGCAGCATTAAACAGTTGCCAATGAGCATAATATGGTTCACTTATCATGTTAACTACTAGTAAAGAATCAGATTCAATGAAAACAGAATCATCCAAATGGTGAAAATTTTGACAAGCAAATTGGATGGCAAGTATTTTAGCCAGAAGAGGAGATTCTGCAGAAAAAGTTAGATATTGAATACAATAAAAATTGATTAATTTATAATATTTCATTCAAATTATTCAAAAAGTAATTCTTTATATGTTGACATTCATTTTAAAAGGTTATCATAATTATATGTATATATCTCATTGCAATGAATAAAAATAAATATTAAATGACCTTATTAGTCTCACTAATTATGAAATGTCCTATTTTAACAGTTAGTCAATCTAAAATAAGACTTTTTTATATATAAATAAATATGTATACATATTTCTATCAAAACTACTCTATCATTGTATAAAAAATCTGAACATTTTGTTATTTAAGATTATGTGTTTCTTTCAATTTTCTTAGAATATATATATATATATATATATATATATATATATTATAATGATATATTTATGGTTTTAAACATATCTTTAGAAGTTATATATTTTAACAAGTTATAATTGATTATATATAGTAAAGAATTAAAATCAATAACATATTATAATATTTTCATGTTAATAAGTTATGATTGATTATACATAGTAGAGAATTAAAATGAGTAACATATTATAATATTGGTATATGTGTTATTTTTAGACAATGTTTTGGTTTAGGGTAGTCAAAATGACTCAAATACCCTTGGTTGACAGACATAAAGCAAACAGTATCTATTATAGGGTGCTTGAGATTATAATATTTTAAACTCAATTTTGAATAATAGAATAATCAAATTTATAAAAATATTTATCTTAAAAAATAATAGTATATGTAAATTTTCATGGTAACTCACATTTTTTAAATTATCAGGTAACTTTTTTTTTAATTATCTTCAATTATATATATTTTAGAATTATAGGAGTGCTCAAAATTTGATATATTTTATTTCGTTAATTAATATACAATATAGGAAAATTGAATCAATACGTAAAATGATACAATGTATAGTTGAATTAATGTTCTATATGAATACTTAATTTTAAAAATAAAATTATGTGAAATTGGAACATTTAGATATAGAAAAAACATATTAAAATGAAAATTTTTGGTAAGTTTGCTAATAGTAACTACATTTAGTGACGGTTTCAATATTACTCTCTGAAACTAAAGTTCAATATGAGTTGGTCATTCACTAGTAGAGAGCATTTTATTGAAGGCATCAATCGAAGGCGGTTCCAAATTTTTAATCTGGACCGCCTTAAAAACACGTGTCCGAACTCGGAAACAGACCATCGGATCCCCTTTCTCCAATTTAAGGATGTTTTTATTTGATTTAAGGCTGTTTTTGAATAACTGCCTTAAAATAGTCATATTTTAAGGCAGTTCAAGGTAGAACTGTCCTGATTTAACCCTTATTTAAGGCGATTAGTCATAACCTCCTTAAAAAATCATCATTTCCAATCTCGGGAAGAGGTCACAAATGTGTTTATGAGCTCGGAAAACTCTAAGCCACTATTACATAGAGAAGAACACTTTTCTGAGATCGTACTACATTTTTTGGGTTCAGAAACTAGATAATTGTGTCTGTGTAAATATTAATGTGGCTATGCATAAGTAAAAAAAAAAATGTGACCCATTGCATTTATTGCATCAAAACCCTATTTTTTCTTCCCCTCTATTGAAGAAAAGGTGTTGTACTTGTGAGTTCATCATTTGCCATTAGTGAAGGTTAGTATTATCCAAATTATGTACCTAGCGATCTTGAAATATTCGAATGTGTATTTAATGCTTTATATGTATATTTTCAATTAGGGTTTGAGATTAGATAGGGTTATGATTATTGTTGAATGGATCCTCATGTGTTGCATTGAAACTAATTTTTAGGATAATAAATCAAGATGCACTCATTGGTAATGATCTTAGAAAATCACCCGATTACATGCCATTCGTTGAACATTTATTAATTTTTTGTTTGAACATGCTTGTAAAAATGGTTCTTCCCGGGCCGATGCCCGTGTAGGGATTGTAGAAATGATGCGTACGTAGTGAGGAAGAAGTTGTGGGAACATCTCATAATGAGGGGGTTTCAAATAAGCTATACCTGTTGGATATAGCATGGGGAAGTTGTGGAAACCTCTTCTACGAATGAATTGGAGAAGTCGATGGTTGGTGATAAATTAGATGGGAACATGGAGTTTGATGAAATGGTGAAAGATATTGCAAGGGAGTTCAAAGGTAAACCGTAGACTTTACAAGCTTTGATGAACGACAAAGGCACGCCCTTGTACAATGGCTCGAAATACTCGTCTTTGAGTGTGACTCTGCCGCTAATGAACTTGAAGGCAAATTTTGGATGGAAAGATGAGTCGATGACGAAGGCTCTCGAGTTGTTTAGGGATTTGCTTCCCGAAGGTAATCTAATGCCTGATAGGTTGTATGCTGCGAAAAAAATACTTTGCCCGATGGAATTGGAGTTGCAAAAAAATTCAAGCATGCCCGAACGACTTTATGTTGTATAGGGGGGAAGTAGATAAAGATCGAGAAACTTGTCGTGTATAAGACGAGTCAAGGTACAAGTTGAAGAGAGGTGCGATTGTGGTGGGTCCGGAAGTTCCATTAAAAGTAAGGAAAAAAACATCGGCAAAAGTGTTATAGTACCTCCTGATCATTCCCCGTTTGAAGAAGCTGTATGCGTGTAAGGAAGATGCAATTTTTTGGCACACGGATAGGGACTGACCCGCAGATGATGTGACTAGACATATTTCGGACGAGGAGCAATGGAAGAAAATCGATGCTCTATACCCCGAGTTTGGCAAAGACTCTCGGCATTTGAGGTTAGGATTGTGTACATACGGTATGAATCATTTTGGTAATATGAGTAGGACATATAGCTCTTGACCCATTATGTTATTCATTTACAACCTTTCGTCCTGGTTGACCAATAAACGTAAGTATGTGTTTTACTAATATTAAACTAACCTCTAACTTAGGGTACTGGGAAAGAAAAACAACGCACTTCTGGGGAGAATAAAACTCCTCACCGATTGATTCGAGGGGGTTATGTGTTTGCGGCATTCAAGATAGTGAAAGAACGACTAGAACAAGATGTGGAAATTACAATGGAGGGCGGGCTGATAGGGAATGAGGCAAGAGGTTCGGTGCAACCAATCAATGTGGTTGACATTGAAAGGTGTGATCTATTTCTCCAAGGCCAGCGAAACAAAGATGGTGTATATTTCAAAGATGAAGAGAAAGAACTTGCGGAAAAAGTGGTATGAAAATGTTTACGTTAATCTATTATTAAGGTTGCAGTCTATTTAGGGTATAATGAACTAACAAACGTTTATCTATTTATGTTTTTAATTAGGAAAAAAATGAAGAAAGATCAATCGATCGAGCATTTCATTCCCACGGGAAAACACGACATACTTTGTGAAGCCACAAATAAATCCGACCACGTGCACTGTGTGAGAGGCGTCATTAGTATCTTGACCCAACGAGAGGTATTTGGGATTGTACTATCCTACAATGGAGCAGAACCCTTGAGAATCCATAATTTGAAAAACAAATCCCAATAACAACAAAAATGAATCGAGGACTTGGCGCCCAATTGGACCAACACATCAGGCTTGTTCTTCAGAACAATTTAGAGGACTTGACGCCTGATTGGACAACTCCATAGAGGGGTTCACAACTGATAAGACATCAAATGTATGTATTTTCCAAAGTATTTAACATCTCTTTTGTCATTTTTTTATTGGAAGATTGCTAGATTTAGGTAGGTTTACATCATAAGGGGTTTAGATGACCGTTTTCGGTTTTCATATCTAAATCCTTCATTTTGTAACCTATTTATAGCCTAATGGATTTTTGGTCCTTACGAGCGTCTAGATTTCTTTTTGTAAGCTTAATTTGTAGATTTCTCCTAAGCACTTCAGATTCATTTAGTGAAGGTCATTCACTAGGATGGTAGAAAATTCAAGGCCACGAGTCAAAATGTGGTAGAAGACAGAAGGAAGACAAAGAAGCGGATGAACTGTGACGCTGAAGTTTGGACTGAGTTCTTACAATGATCTCAGAAGAATCCAACTCCAAAGTGGGTACCATTGGATTTTTGTTCTTGAGCACTACAAAATCGATTACAAGAACTCCCAAATCATATCAGCGGTTTACCCATAGCAATGTAAAGAAGTTGAAGAAAAATGGACCAACGGGCACGCGACCAGTGCACTTATACGTGCACCCTTGCGCCCAAAACGAAGGGGCAAAGCAGCCCTCGAGAGCCAAATGCACAGCAAGCGCGGCCCTGCACCTCTGCTACTTTTTTGCCTTTTCTTGACCAAATTAGACTATAAATAGCCTCCCTTCTTCCCCACTTCTCTAATCCCGACTTGGGGGCCTCCAAAACCCTAGTTTTCACTTTTATCTTTCAATTTCTTCCCTGTGTCTTTGTGGATTTGTGTTCTATGTTATGGGTTTTGTTAATCTAGTCTAAATATACTCTTGGGAGCAATTGGTAAGCATTTCTAATATGAATTTGTGATATTTGGTTTATCCTATTTTGTGCTTTGATTATCAAGTATGTTTTGTGCTTTTATTATCAAGTATGTTTTCTGCTTTCTTGTATGATTAATGCATGATTTTGACTAGGATGATCAACTAGATGATTGTGCATTGATTCTTTGCTAGGTTTTTGGTCAAATCCAAAGACTTTGACTTTTTGTCAATGTGATTATTATTGGTCAATGCTAGATTATAATTAGGAGTGACAACTAATTATGATTTTTGACTGATGAAATTGCTTAGACTTAGGATGAATTTGAATGGGTTTGACTGATTATCAGTATAGTTCACTAATAACGATTAGCATGAAGGTCGATTCTCGTAGTCGTTGTTAGTAATCATACTTGTGCGACAACATTCGTTTTCAGAATTCTCGAAGGAGACAATAGGGGAGCTAAATGATTATGCTAAGCTTCCAAACCACCCATCTCCTTTAAGACCAACTCCACCTCCACAAAATATTCCTCTGGGAAGATTTCTACCCTCACCTCTCTACTTTTGGATATTCATGGTGAAGGGGTTAAAACCTTCACCATATAGATAACAATAGGGTCGTGCCAACGACCTTAAATATACTAAGCTTCTTGGGAGGCAACCCTAGTTTTAAATTGTTTTAGTAGATTTTTATTTCTTCTTTTCTTTTGAAAAAATACCTCACCTTTGTCCTTGCACTCTTATCCCAAAACCACAAAAGCACCACCACAATCCACCACCATAACCACTATCTAGGAGTACTACTAGTTGTTGCCTTTTGTGAGTGTTGATTGGGATTTTTATAGTTGTGGATTTGTAGTGGATGGGTCAAAGTTGTATATTGTGCGGAGTTTGAAAACATGGAGGAGAGAACATTCATTGAGAAGTGAGCATTTCCAAAACCGGGAAGGACCTTCAAGGTCCTATTTGTGAGTTTTTCTTTATTTCTCCCTTATTTCTTTATCTTGTCCTTATGTTCACATTGGGGACAATGTGTGTTTTAAGTATGGGGGAGACAAATATATCACATTGTATTGTATTGTAGTGTGCATATGCTCCACTTTTATTTGTTTTGTTTAAAAATAAATAAATTCCCGGTAAGTTGAAAACCCGAGAGGGCAACTTAGGCAAAATTGAGCGCCCTAATAGGTCAAAAACCTGAAAGGGCGGCCTATGCAAGGCCAAATGGTGTGGAAAAAGGTGAGGGTGAGCATTGAAAAAGAAAAAAATGTGTGAAGCTAGGATGAAAACCCAAGAGGCATCGTAAGCAAAATGACAGAAAATGAAATATTCTATGCTTCTCTTAGTTTGTCTATTTGGTAGTTTCTTTGGGAGTAAGATAGTTTTACACTTCTATTTTGTGCCTCACATTTGATTGGTATGATGGTTTTGTTAGATTATCTTAGGGTTTGGGATGAGAGAGTGTGACAGATTTTATGTCTTGGGGGCTAGGGTAGTCTAGGAATACAATGTTGGATGTTTTAGGAAAATGTTTGCGTGCTAGTTTACGCTTAGATCTTTGCTTGTTCTTGTTTACTTGAGGACGAGTAAAGGTTTAAGTGCGGGGAAGTTTGATAAGCCGTCAAATGCATGTATTTTCCAAAGTATTTAACATCTCTTTTGTAATCTTTTTGTTGAAAGATTGCTAGATTTAGGTAGGTTTACATCATAAGGGGTTTAGATGACCATTTTCGGTTTTCATATCCAAATCCTTCATTTTGTAACCTATTTATAGCCAAATGGATTTTTGGTCCGTACGAGCGTCTAGATTCCTCTTTATAAGCTTAATTTGTAGATTGCTCATAAGTACTTTAGATTAGTTTAGTGACCATTTGCAAGGATGGCAGAAAATTGAAGGCCACAGGTCAAAACGTGGTAGAAAATAGAAGGGTTGAAGAAGGAAGACAAAGAAGCGGATGAATTGTGACCCTGAAGTTTGGACCAAGTTCTTATAATGATCCGAGAATAATCATCCTCCAAGGGGGTACTATTGGATTCGTCTACTCGATCACTATAAAATCGACTACAAGAACTCCCAAATCGGGTCAGCGTTTCATCCGTAGCAACGCAAAGAAGTTGAAGAAAAATGGACTGACGGGCACCCAAATGAAAGGGCAAAACAGCCTTCGGGAGCCCAACGTGCAGCCAACATGCCTAGGTGCGCGGCTATGCACGTCTGCTACTTTTTTACTACATCTTGACCAAATTAAACTATATATATCCCCCCTTCTTCCCCACTTCTCTAATCCCAACTTGGGGAGCATCCAGAACCCTAGTTTTCACTTTTATCTTTCAATTTGTTCCATTTTTCTTTGTGGATTTGTGTTCTATGTTATGGGTTTTTTTAATCTAGTCTAAATATACTCTTGGGAGAAATTGGTAAGTATTTCTAGTATGAATTTGTGAGATTTGGTTTATCCTATTTTGTGCTTTGATTATCAAGTATGTTTTGTGCTTTCTTGTGTGATTCGGACTAGGATGAAACTAGTTGATGATTTTGGGTTGATTCTTTGCTAGATTTTTGGTCGAACTCGGAAAATTTTGACTTTTTGTCAATGTTATTATTGTTGGTCAATGCTAGGCTATAATTAGGAGTGAAAACTAATTATAATTGTTGATTGATGAAATTAGTTAGACTTAGGATGAATTTGAATGGGTTTGACTAATTATCATGAAGGCCGATCCTCGTAGTCGTTATTAGTAAGCATACTTGTGCTATCTATGTGTTTATCGCTTGTAGGACATTATGGTACTTGTGTTGGGTCTCCATATATATTGCTATCCTCGGGGAAGTCTATGATGCTGATTGTCTAGAGTGATCTGAGGATAAGGGTTATTGTGTGGCGCCAATCGCCCCCTCTAACTATAACCAAGGAGAAGTGAAAAATATCAACACTTGAACGGTGTTGATAAGTTATCCACAATATGTGGTTAATGCATAAAAATAGGATAATTAATCGATGATCAAAAGATGACTAGAAATGTAAATCAATTACTTCCAAGACTCATTCTCATATTAATTACATCTTCCGTGCTAGTGTGATCTTAGTTGACTATTTTCTCTAATTGTTAGTTAATTTAGTTGTTAAAGTAGTCATAGTGTTTTCCAAAACCAAACCCCCCCCCCCAATTTTTTACCACACACTTAGAGTGACTTCTTTGTGTGATTTTTAATTATGTTTTAACACTTGATAAAATCCCCTTTTCCTCGTGGAAGATCCCGTCTTACCACAAGCTACTATTTAGTAGTTGGTCGTAATTTGGGAATATAAATACTATCTTTGAGAGGCACAACGACGGCCTCCCAACGATATTCTCTTGCATATGTGAAAGTAAATTTTGAGGCAAAAGTTCAAAATCTAAGAATCGATAGGCAGTTGTCCAAACCCGACAACCTCAACAATGTCATCCTTTCAAATGAGAAAAAGGTACATATTTCATTTTCATAATTATGGACCTATGAATTACGATCTAGTTTAATATATATTTTCTTTGTGTTTTAGAAATCATGTCTGTGTGAACTATAAATTGATCAAGACATAAAAGGTAGGCCGTTCCATGTTGCCAATGGAGTTTTGCATGAGTTAATGAAACATCATCACTCCGTGCCTATTTCCGATGACTTATTCACTACAAGAAACAGGACTTATTACACTACAAGAAAAATGACCAATTCTTTCGCCCCGTTTACCTCAGTTTTTTGGCAAACATTAAATAAGAGAGGTAAAAAGTTCTTTTACCTATTTTTTGAAGTAAAAGATATTATTTACCTCCGTTATTAAAAAACTGAGATAAATAATTGGTTTTTTACCTTGGTTCTATTGAAATTGAGGTAAATAATTTTGAAAATCGTAGTAAATAGTATGACCAACGTAGGTGTGACATTGGTAGTGTGGGTCAAATTAAGAAATAGTAGTTATTCGTGACATGACTGACTTCACTCTTTTGATTGGTCTGACAAATTGGCAGACGGCAGCATGGAGTGATGTCGCATATGTCAAAATTGAGTTAGTAAGTTTGGTTCCATTGACCAAATTCAATCATAATACCCAAAACATTTCTCCACATACCAAGATGCCTCTTCAAAAACCAAATCCACATTGTTGAAGGTGGGCAATAAGGATTGTTGATTGTGCTAACTCAATTAGCAAGTAAGTTTTCCAATGCTTAAAATTTGTAGTTTCATTTTCAATATAGGTTCTAGGTTAGTTCAATTCATATGAGATGATGTGTTTAACTATGGGTTGACTGAATTTAGGCATTGCATTATTGTATATCGTTAATGTTATATGTGTATGGTAATATAATGAATGCTTTCATTGACATTTATATATGTTTGTGTGTGTGATTTATATATGCATGGAAGCCATGAATGGAATGGATGTAAATGGATGTGTTTGTCGTTAAGATAGGTCCCTAAAGAGTGTGTACTTATTATCATATTGTAGCAATGTCTATTAAAAAAACCCCATTGTTTTGATGAAGATCCAACAAGTGAGGGGTATCAATCTTTTGTAGCTAACTTCATCAAATATGCATTTGTGAATGTCACAAAGGAGAATTTGTTTTATGTATATTTTCCTTGCAAGAAGTGCCGGAACACTGCTATTCATGAAGAAACAACTGTTTTGAAGGAAGACTTATTTATATATGGTTTTGATCCAACATACAAAATTTGGTTTTGGCATGGGGATAATATGGATGAGCATTCTAGAAATGAAATAGAGGCCGAGAAAAATGATATGATGGATGAGTTGGTTGAGGAGATTGTCAAGAACTATAATGGAAATCCTAAAAGAGTTTCAGACCTCCACTAATATAATGAGACACTTCTATACAATGGATGCCCCGAAGGAATGACGGTATTGAAGGCTACGTTACAGTTCATGAATGTGAAAGCTAAGAATTCCTATAGTGATGTAGGTTTCTATGGTTTGTTGAAAGTGTTGAAACAAATGCTTCCGATTGGCAATAGACTGCCAGAAATAGTATATGAGGCAAAGAAGGTACTATGTCCGATGGGCATGGATTATGAAAAGATACATGCTTATCAGAATGATTGTATCTTGTATAGGGGAGATCACTTAAATGCGGAGGATTTCCCTAAATGAAATGCTCCAAGGTTCAAATTGAAGGAGGTGGGTGTTAATGGCAAAATTGGAAATCGATCGGCAGATGAAAAAGGTTCCTTTCAAGGTTGTTTGGTATCTACCTATTATTTCTCGATTTAGAAGATTTTTTGAAAATCCTAAGGATGCAAAGAATTTGAGTTGGCATGCATATCAGACAGTTGTTAATCCTGAACTTAGATGTCATCCGGCCTGTGGTGATCAGTGAAACAAGATAGATATGGAATTTCCTATTTTGGGAATGAGCCACTTAACTTGAGGCTTGGTTTGTGCACCGGTGGAATAAACATGTTTGGTAATATGAGCAGCAATCATAGTTTTTGACCGATGATGGTAATTATTTTTAACTTGCCCCCATGGTTGTGCATGAAAAAGAAGTACATAATGTTATCTATAATGATCTCCGGTTTGAAACAACCGGGAAACAATATCGAAGTGTACCTAGCCCCCTTAGTGGATAACCTTAAAAAACTGTAGGATCCTGGAATGAGGATTTGTGATGGGTTTCAGAAGAAGTTGTTTGATTTTAGAGTCATGTTATTTTACACTGTTAATAACTTTCCCGCGTATGGAAACTTGTCTAGCTATTCCGTGAAAGGTCACTAGACATGCCCCATATGTTTAGAATGAACTGATTATAGTCAGTTGAGGCATAGAAGTAAAACTATATAACTTCTAACAACTCATCGGTGGAGGAATCGATATGATAAATTCAATGGCAAGGTAGAGTTGTCGCCCCATTCTCCCATATTAATATGTGTGTTAATCTTGTACATGTTGTGAGATTTACGTAATGACTTTTGCAAGGGGAAGTTGAAACCTAAGGTTGTCGGTAGTTGGAAGAAGTGTTCCATATTTTTTGAACTACTGTATTGGGAGATACTTGACGTCCGACACTGTTTAGAAGTGATGCATATTGAAAATAATGTATGTGACAGTTTGGTTGGTGCTTTGATGAATATCCTGGGTAAGACAAATGATAGTGTGAAGTATAGGAAATATATGGTTGAAATGGGAATTAGACATGATTTGGCCCCAGTGATGCGGGGGGGGGGGGGGGGGTGGGGATACATACTTGCATGCACATTGTTACACACTTTCAAAAGCCAAGAAAGAGTTGATATGTTCCAGCCTGAAAGGTATAAATGTCCCGATGGGCTAAGCAATCTAGTGTCTGATGAGGGATTGAGATTGTTGAGTATGAAATCACACGATTCACATTGTTTAATTCAAGAATTTCTTCCGGATGTGATTAGATCCATCTTGCCAACTCACGCCAGGAAGTACATTACCCAATTGTGTTGCTTCTTCAAAGAAATTTGTGGTAAAGAGGTTAGGCATCGGAAATTGGAGGAACTGCAGGAGGAAATAATTATCGTGTTGTGCAAGTTGGAAATGTATTTCCCCCCTTGATTCTTTGATACCAACTGCATTTGTTGGTTCGCGTTTACGAGAAATTTTGATTTGTGGTCCTTTTTATCTTTAATGAATGTATCCCTTAGAGAGGTATATGAAGATATTCAAGGGTTATTTGAAAAATCAATATCACCTAGATGCTAGTATTGTCCAGAGGTATGTGGTCGAGGAGGTGGTAGAATACTGCATGGAATTCTTAAAGAATGAAGAGTCAGTTGGTGTACCGAAATCGCGCCATGGAGACAGAGTGGGTGGTGAAGTTTTTTGAAAAAGAACAACTTGTGATTAACACATTGCGAGTTGTTGAAAGCACACTTATATGTCCTGCGCAATTCAAATGTGGTTCGCCCCTATGTGGATATGCAAATGGCCACTATCAAAGAGCAGCACCCCAGTTGTTCAGAAAAGTAAGTACTTGCATAACACAATCAAACTTTCATTGATTGGTTACGGCAAACAGTAGTCGGAGAAAGTCACGATGAAACCTTGAACTGGTTAGCCTTTATGTCTTTTGCTACTACAATTTCTTTCAGTGGCTATGACATGAATGGGTTAAACTTCTCAACCCTTGAAAGGGACAGACACAGAGAAACACAAAATTGTGGTGTTAGTATAGTTGCGGAAGCATTACATGTCAACAGCGTATAGGATAAAAATCACGTCTATGGGAACATGTCTTACTATGGGGTGATTGAGGATATATGGGAACTCGTCTACACAAGTTTCAGGGTCCCAATTTTCAAATGTAAATTGGTTGACAACAATGCGGGTGTATCAATCAACAAGCTAGGTTTTACAGTTGCTGACTTGAGCAAGGCACATTCCACTGGCGATCCTTGCATCCTTGCTTCACAGGCTACACAAGTGTTTTATGTTGATGATCCTTGCAATTCTAGTAAATCAGTGGTCATTCAAGGAAAAATTCAATTTGTGAGAGAGGTTAGTCGATATTTAATGTGTGACATTATTACACATACACTACCCACCTCCAGTAATGTGAGCCTGGAAGAGACAATTGGGGTGGAGCTAGAGCTGGGGGAGACCACCAGGAAGGTGTGTGGAATGAACGGTGTCCCAAATTGAAGAATCAGAAGAATAATACACATATTAGATGTAGACATCATTTCAACTAACCTTGTTGAAGGTTTATTTTCTGCTTTGTGTATTTTATGTAATGGGTAAATCAAATGGTTTTTCAATTTTAAATCGAAGCATATAAGTAATAGCTTTGGAGAGATATTTACCAACATCGCACCCCTAGTTGATTACCGAAATGGTAAGAACAATCTCCGGCTAGCGACATCGCACATGAGGCTCGTGTTTATGAAAAGTAGAGATCCCAACGCTGCAAACGGTGTCAGCAAGCTAGTCGATCAAAGACAGTACCTAAATCAACTTAAATCAATTAATTCGTGCAATGCCGCACTTAAGTCGGGTAGCTATCGTTCCAACCGAGTAGCAGGGTATGACATATGTGCGACGTTGCACGGTAAAAACTGAAGATCGATTGACATCTAACAAATTTAAACCAAAATGAAAAATTACAAGTTCTCATTCCGAGTACACAACAGTCGAGAATAACTAACAAAATTTAGGCATCAAACATTAAAATCTACCATTAGAAAAAGGACACAATAATCAAATTCAAGGGTACACTGACCAACACAATAATTTTTTAAAATAGTACACAACATCTATAAAATTCAAGAAATCATTAATGAGTACATAAACATTATCATGGCTTGGCCTTGCGTATCTTGGGTTCCATATCATCCATAAAACTACGTGGATAGTCGACCTCTTTCTCATGCTCAGAACCATCACCGGTAGACCTCGGCTCCTCATTGGAATCTATTTCTTCTTTATCAGTGGCCAGTGCATCTGCCTCTTCATCCTCCAACTCCTCTTCATCCTCCAACTCCTCTTCATCTTCATTTTCCACTTGCCCCAGTGAAGCCATGTTGGGATCCACATGATGTGCCTCTGTTGAACCGCCACTAAGAGCCTTCAGGTCCACCAACTCCAACAAGGCCCTCTGTTGGTTTCGGTCCAAACATTGTGCAAGTTCCTTAGTCTCAGCCATATCCTCCAAGATTATACCCCAAGCACTGCATTTCAATCCTGAGGCAATAAAAATTATCACTACCATAGAGACCCACCTCTAGCACCAGTTTTTTAGCACCGGTTTAAAAAACCAGTGCAAATAATGTAATAGCAACGGTTTTTTTTGTTAGCACCGGTTCTAAAACCGGTGTTAATTTAGCATCGGTTATAATAATGTTAGCACCGGTTTTAGTTATTATAACCAGTGTTAATATAACACCGATTAAAAAACCGGTGCTAAAATTGATGAAAATCGGAGTTAAACTAACACTGGTCAAAAAATCGGTGCTAAAAATAACAAAAACCAGTTTTAAATTAGTACCGGTGCTATAAATCCGCATAACCAGTGAATTGGAAAATTTAGCAAAGGTTTGAAAAACCGGTGTTAAAAAATGTCGAAATTCAGTGCTAAATTTGAACCAGTTTGAAAGCCGGTGCTAAAAATTGAAGAAACCCAGTGTAAAGTAGATATTTGGCATCGGTTTTAGAATCCGGTGCTAAAAATTACCAAAACAGGTGCTAAAAGAATTTCGGGAAAAAAGCGGGAAAAATGGCACCGTTAAAGTTTGCACCGGTTAAAAACTGGTGCTAATGGGGAAAATGGCACCGGTTTTACATACTATTCACAAAAACCATTGCTAAATTGAGCATTTAATGCTCCGAACTACCCCTATAAAATTATTTCTGAACTTGTAGTTTCCTTCTCCCTTCATTGAGGGAAGATTTTTTGGATGGTGAGCAATAACTCAAAGCAATGAGGCCACATGGATGTAAGTTTTCATTAACTTCTTGGAATTTCAATCAAATAGCTAGTAGTTATAATAACCATAAATGCATGCTTGAAGAGAGTTTATTCGTATGTATTAATGGTTTCTATATGATTTATGTCGTTTTAGTATCATGTTGTGAGAGTGTAAATGAGTGTGGGTGTAAACATGGTTGTGTTTGTTTTGGGAGATGATATATATATATGTGTATCCCAAGAACAAGCTAGTTGATCGATTCACATACATATACACATACATGACACATTTAGTATTGTGTAGCAAATTGATTGTGTTTATTTTTATTATGTTTGAACAATGAAAATTTGTGTAATGGTTTATTATGTGTTGTTTAGATACAACAGATCGAGAGTCGATGTTTGCGTGGAGGGAAAAAATGGTTAGCTATCCAAGTGTAGCTAGAGGGAGTGGTGAACATGTTGCATTTATTGACTCGTTTCTTGATTATGCATTTGGTCGGGAGGAGAGGATACTTTGTCCATGCAAAAGATGCTTGTGTCGTGAACGGTTTGATAATCGTGGGCTTGTTAGATTTCACTTGTTGAAGAACGGATTTGACGGAGGTTACATTGTATGGACATTTCATGGAGAGATTGAGCAAGGACATAACGGTGGTTTTGACAAGGTAGATGGAAACAAAAGTACCGTTGATGCTATGTTCGATGACATTGTAAGAGATTTTGCGGGAAAGCCTAAAATGTTCAGTGCTTTGCTCGATGAAAAAGAGAAGCCATTGTATCCGGGATGTAAAAGTAAGGATACCATAATCTCTTTTTTATGGAGGTTTTCAATTTAAAAGCCACAAGTTCTTGGAGTGATGCTAGTGTGAATTCACTCCTAAAGCTTCTAAAGGATAAGTTTCCGAAAGGGAATGGAATACTGAAATACTTTTACGAGGCCAAGAAAATATTGTGTCCACTCGGTTTGGAATACAAGAAAATATATACATGTCCAAATGATTGTGTATTGTATGACAGTGATTTGAAATACGCGGTTCAATGTCCCATGTGCAAACATTCAAGATATAAGGGGTGTGAGAAATGATGATGATGGGTATTTGGGTAAGAAGAAGAAGAAGGTCCTATTGAAGTGTATGTGGTATCTTCCTTTAATGCCTAGGTTGAAGAGGTTATTCGCGAATTCAAAAGATGCAAAGAACTTGTGATGGCATGGAGAGAGGGAAAGACGAAGCGACGACAAGATAAGACATCCGACAGACGGTGAACAATGGAGAAATTTTGACAAGCGACATCCTTCATTTGGTTTGGAGGTTAGAAATTTATGCCTTGCATTGTGTACTGATGGGATGAATCCATTTGGTAATATGTTATCGAAGCATAGTTCTTGGCCCGTAGTGTTGGTTATATATAATTTGCCCCCTTATTTGTGCATGAAACGTAAATATGTTATGATGCCTTTGTTAATCCCAGGTCCTAGACAACCTGGGAACGAGGTTGATGTGTATTTGAGACCATTGATCGATGATTTGAAGATATTGTGGGAAGAAAAAGGGGTGTTGGTATTTGATGCCCATATGAATGTGGAGTTTCAATTGCGTGCCATGCTTTTTTGCACGATCAATGATTTTCCAGCCTATGGAAATTTGTCGGGCTATGTTGTGAAGGGGCACAAAGCGTGTCCTATTTGTGAGGAGAAGACAGAATTCAAACAGCTAAGACATGGAAGAAAGACAGTGTATCTTGGCCATAGAAAATGGCTGCAAGGAAACCATAAATACGGGGATGATGTGGTCAATTTTGTTGGTGGAAAAGAATGAAGGAAATCCCCTACACCACTAACTGGTGTGCAGATTCACAATAAGGTTAAAAAAATTGAGAGTAGTGTTGGGAAAGTATAAAGGCAAGGACTGAATACATTGTGATGGTCAATATTGTGAAGAAAAGGTCAATATTTATCTACCGTACTGGGAGCATCTTGAGGTTAGGCATTGCCTAGACGTGATGCATATTGAGAAAAATGTTTGTGAAAGTTTGATAGGCACCCTCTTGAATATTCCCTGGTAGACGAAAGATAGTTTGAATGCCCGGTTGGACTTGGTTGATTTGGGAATCAGAAATGACCTCGCCCTAGAAGTGAAAGGTAAGAGAACTTACTTGCCCCCTGCACCTTGTACATTGTCAAAGGAGGAGAGAATCTCAGTTTGTGATAGTTTGAAATTAGTGAAGGTCCCAATTGGTTATTCATCGAATGTGAGTCGGTTAGTTATAAAGGATTGTCGGATAACCGGGTTGAAATATCATGATTGTTATGTTTTTATACAACAACTATTACCTATTGCTATTCGTGGGGTAATGGAGGCCGACGTAAGGTACTCAATCACTAGACTTTGTTTATTTTTTGCTTCCATGTGTCGGAAGTCTGCTGATCGGGACCATTTGGATGTCCTACAAAAGGAGGTTGTTGTTGTGCTATGCAAGTTGGAAATGTATTTCCCTCCATATTTTTTTTATATAATGGTTCACTTGGTTGTTCATTTAGTGCGGGAGGTAAAGATATGTGGTCCAGTTGGTATGTGTTGGATGTATCCTTTCGAGCGTCACATGAAAGTCTTTAAGGGATACGTGAAATGTATGAGTCGGCCGGATGCTAGTATTGTTGAGAGGTATGTTACTGAAGAAGTAATTGAATTTTTATCTAGCTATTTGGAGGAACATAGAAATTTTGGGGTGCCCCAGAATCGACATGTTGGAAGGAAGGTGAGCAAACCGAGGTCGAGGGGAATGTTATTTACTCCATTGAATAGTGATTTGATGTTAGTTCATTTGTATGTGTTGAGGAATTGTATGGAGACTACTGCTTATGTGACCAAGCACCTTAATTCGATCACGGAGTCTCATCCCACATGGCCCCCTAATAAAGTTTAGTTGGAGCACAATGACAAGTTTGTGAACTGGTTATATGATCGATGCAATGTAGGTGATTACGACCCAAAAATTAGGGCATTTGCAAGGAAGCCTAACTGCACAGTTTTGAGGTATTCTGGATATGACATGAACGGTTTCAGTTTTGCTACTAGGGGCCAAGATTTAAAGAGCACATCACAAAATAGTGGGGTATACATTGAGTCGGAGACTATGTGGCAAGAAAGTAAGAAAGACAATAAACCAGTCCTAGCTGTGATGTCATTTTATGGTGTTATTGATGAGATTTGGGAGCTTGACTATAGAGAATTCAAGATTCCGGTTTTCAAGTGTAAGTTATTTGATAACACAACTGGAGTTCGAACTGATGACACAATGGGATTTACCCTTGTTCACCAAACTCGTGAAGCATATGAAAATGATCAATTTATTTTGGCTGAGCAAGCAGACAAGTTATCTACATAAATGACCTGTGCAATGTAGGTTGGTCTGTTGTGTTACAAGGTAAGAAATTCTCTTTCCGTGATGAAATTGATTTTGAAGTTACAAGTGAAAGGTTAGAGTTCCCCTCTATTTCACCTCTACTTAATAACAACGGGATTGAGGAGGGAGCAATACGAAGGAAACACGGAGATGGCATTTGGATAGATGAAGATGGCCAAGAAATTCAAGACGTTCAATCCAAGAAGAGGAAGGTGGTTGAAGACTAGCGAGGGTGTCGATCAATGAATTCGAGATAAAGTTTGTGTATTTTTGTAGTTTGTTGTGTTTTGTACCAACTATGTTCCAATTGGTCCCCAATTTGAGCAGCTCCGTGAGCTGCAGAGCGCTGCCGCTATTTTTTTAAAAAAACCTTGGAAAAAATTAGCTTTCATTTTCCTATGGTAGCTGCTGCAGCGCGCTGCCGCTGTTTTAAAAAAAGCCCTGGACAAAATTAGCTTTATTTTTCTATAGTAGCTGCTACCCGCTGCAGCGCGCTGCAGCTCTTTTGGCTCAGTGCGCTGCAGCTTTTACACACACATTACCTATTTTGAGTTTCTCGTTTCCTCTAAGAAAAGAACATGAATACAATATGAGACTAGAAATGTCAATTTCAAGGGGTCACATCCAAACAGTAGCAACACAGAAAAAAAATCTACCAATCAAAGTTCCATATTAACCTAGCAAAAGAACAACCTGACAAAATGAAGATGTGAGCTCAATGTAGTTAGTCAACCCCTGCGTGACCTCTTCATCCCAGTGTTGGACGTTGGCGAATCTAAGGTAGGGATTGGACCCAATTCCTTGATCCTCTCGCCACACATGGCAGTGAGGATCTTCCCAACCTGCGATGTCCATCGCACCAAGTAACCCACCTTCAGTTGCAATGCTGCCATTTCCCCATCCCAGTTTGTCTTAGATCAAGTACTTGTTGCTGCCCTAGATGACTCAGCAACATTCTTCTTCTTCGAGAATATTAGAGGGTTTAAGGGAAGCTTTGGCATCATTGTGACATCATCATCTTTGAATCTGCAACCTGCTTCCACGCACATGGCAGTGATGAGTGAGGAAAAAAGGAAGGGATATCACCTACAGAGGGAGTCAAGTACAAGGCTAGAGTTGTTGCAAGAGGTTTCAGTCAAAGGGAGGGGGTAGACTATAATGAGATTTTCTCACCAGTGGTCAGACACACTTCCATCAGGGTGTTGCTAGCTTTGGTGACACATCAGGATTTGGAGCTCGAGCAACTTGATGTGAAGACCGCTTTTCTACATGGAGAGTTGGAGGAAGAGTTGTACATGACCCAGCCAGATGGTTTCCAGGTTCCTGGCAAGGAAACGTATGTTTGCAAGTTGAAGAAGTCTTTGTATGGACTTAAGCAGTCTCCGAGGCAGTGGTACAAGAAGTTTGACAGTTATATGCTTCAGCTGGGATATACGAGGTCTGCTTATGACTGTTGTGTCTACTACAGCAGGTTGAGAGATGGGTCATTCATCTATCTGGTGCTTTATGTAGATGACATGCTGGTAGCTGCAAAGAGTAAGCACGAGGTTCAAAAGTTGAAAGGACTTCTTAATGCTGAGTTTGAGATGAAGGATCTGGGTGCAGCTCGGAAGATACTAGGAATGGAGATTCTTAGGGATCGAAGTCACCGGAAGCTTTTCTTGTCACAGAAAGGCTACATTCAGAAAGTGTTGGCTAGGTTTGGCATGTCTACAGCCAAGCCTATAGACACTCCTAGTGCTGCAAATATTCATCTCACCACTATGTTTGCTCCTCAGTCAGACGAGGAGAAGGAGTATATGTCTCGGGTTCCTTATGCCAGCGCGGTGGGGAGCTTGATGTATGCTATGGTTTGCACGAGGCCAGATTTAGCACAGGCAGTCAGTGTTGTGAGCAGGTTCATGGGGCAACCAGGAAAGGAACATTGGCAAGCTGTGAAGAGGATCTTCAGGTATCTTAGAGGTACGTCTGATGTGGGTCTCATTTATGGAGGTGATACCGAGTGCTTAGTTACAGGCTACTCGGATTCTGATTGTGCTGGTGATGTTGACACGAGGAGATCGATGACTGGTTATGTATTCACTTTGGGAGGTTCTGTGGTTAGTTGGAAGGCGACTTTGCAACCTATAGTGACGTTGTCTACTACGGAAGCAGAGTACATGGCTTTGACAGAGGCCGCAAAGGAGGGAATATGGCTGAAAGGGCTGGTTAGTGATCTTGGTCTACATCATGATCAGGCTACTGTGTATTGTGACAGCTTGAGTGCAATCTGCATAGCCAAGGATCAGGTCCATCATAAGAGGACCAAGCATATTGATGTCAGATATCATTTCCTGAGGAGTGAGAGAAGAATCAGGGTGAAGAAAGTGGGAACTGCTGACAACCCCGCTGATATGTTCACCAAACCTGTTCCACATAGCAAGTTTCAACATTGTTTGGACTTGCTGAACATCAGAGCTGATTAGGTGCTATATGGGCAGTCCCGGGAGTGGAGGGCAAAATCTACTCATCTGGCACTGTAATAGTGCATCTGGAGTTTTCTACCTTGAGGATTCAAGTCAAGGTGGAGATTTGTTGGTATGCCTTGAATACTGTAATAAGCCGCTTCTGCGACACTGGCCTGGGAGTCCGGGGGGAAAATAACGGGGGTCTCGCTGCCCGGTCAGAATAGGAATCCTATTCCTATTAGGAATGGTAGTTCCTATTCCTATTAGGAATGGTAGTTCCTATTCCTATTAGGAATGGTAGTTCCTATTCCTATTAGGAATGGTAGTTATTTTCTTATTCCCAGTTTGTTAGGGTTTAGTAGAGACAATATATAAAGGGTCTCTCTTCTCTCTGTAAATTATGAATTCATGAATTCTGTTCTGCACTTAGATAGGTAGAAATCTGGCCAATTTCTTGGCGTCTGTAACCTGCTACCTATTATAGTGAATCCGTCTCCCGTAGAGGTAGCCAATCTTGGTGAACCACGTAAATCTTGTGTCTTGTTATTTTCGTTCATACTTTCTGTTCTTTCTCCTTTCCGTATGAAATGCAGGACAGCAGGGTAAATGATTTCTACAAATTATAAATGTTAGTCCCGATACCTATATCACTTAACAGCTATAAACAAGTATCAGCTAAATATAACAATCTTTATATACTTGTGATTCATATACAAAAGTTTGGCAGGGAAGATGAGAGGCGCATGTACCAGTTGACTTCTGCCATTCCCGTGGCTCAAATTTTGTGATTCACAGATCAGGTCAGCACAAACAAAAATGCTTCTAACAAAGGGAACCAGAAAGATCATTTTTACGAAGATCTAAAACTTCCAAATACTCCATGGGGATTGATCCACTTAGCTGATTGTCGAAGAGCCCCAATTGAACCAAAATGGTAAGATTTCCTAGCTCCTTGGGGATTGATCCACTTAGCTGAATCGTGTAGTGGCGCAAAGTGTTCAATATTACCTAGTGACCTTGGGATTGATCCGCTTAGTTGATTTCTGTAGGGTTGTAAATACGACATACTGGTGAGATTGCCTATTGAGCTTGAGATTGAGCCATTCAGTGCGTTGCCATACATGTCCAGAAACTTGAGAGCTTTCATTCTCCCCATTTCAGCAGGTTATAGCCGAGATTCAGAGAACTCAAATCAGTGAGGTTACATAGTGATCTTGGGATTGCGCCACTGAGCATTTTATCTGACAAGATAAGTTCATGAAGGGCTGTTAATTTTCCTATTTCATGAGGAATGGGGCCTGATAACATGTTCTTGCTAAGATCTAAGTACATCAAATTACTCAAAGATACCATCTCAGGAGGAATAGGACCAGAAAGGCTGTTCCAGCCGAGGTCTAAGTGAGACAAATTTCTCAAATGCTGTCTCAACAGGTATAGCACCAGAAAGTGTGTTCCAACTAAGGCCTAAGTGAGACAAATTTATCAATTTCTCAATCTCAACGGGAATAGGGCCGGAAAGCTTATTCTCGCTAAGATCTAAGAACGACAGATTTTTCATTCCCAGAATCTCAACGGGAATAGGACCAGAAAGTGTGATCGAACTGAGGTCTAAGTGAGACAAATTTATCAATTTCAGAACCTCAACGGGAATAGGACCAGAGAGGCTATTATAACAGAGACACAAATATATCAAGTCTTTCAAATTACTCAAGGAAACGGGAAAGGAGCCCTCAAGCTTGTTTCCGCACAAATTTAGATCAATGAGTGACCTAAGCTGTCCTAGAGCTTCCGGGATGAAACCACTCAAGTGGTTCTCATTAAGGTGAATGATCTGGAGATTTTTTAGGAGGCCGATTTCCCACGGGATGGAGCCTGTTAGAATAAATCAGGCTCCTGATTAGATTATGATTTATTATGATTAGAGTTCTTTCCTTATTACACATCTGTTACACTCTATATATTCAGATATCAATAATACAATTCATTACGGCAAATCATTCTATCATGGTATATGAGCAAGTTCTGATCCTAAATCCTAAATCCTAATTTTATTTTTTTTTATATTTATTTCGGTGGATTTCCTGCGGTTCATATCTCTTGAATCTGGTCTCTTCGTCTTCTCCGACCGCCTTCCCATCTTCAGCAACCAGCCTTCTCGTCTTCCCGTCTTCATAAACCTCTCGGACATCTGTACTCAGTGACCAGCTCTCGGCATTTTCTTCCTCGGCGTCTTCGTTCATCGAGCAGGTGTCGGCGTCTTCTGTGCAGCGTCTCGTCCGGCGTCTTCACAGCTTGTCTTCCAGCTCCCGCGGCGAGATCCACGCGCCCGTCTTCCAGCGCGTGAAAGTCACGCGTCAGCTCAGCCGAAGAAGAACCCTCCAGCGCGTGAAGGTCACTAGCGAGTTGACTCGTGCAGCAAGGGAATTTCTCACTCGCTTTCCGAGCCTTACAGTAAGAGGAGTTAAGCGAGTAGTTGCATAGCTGACCAGAAGAGAAGAAAAGGTGATCCCTAGGTTGCAGCATGTCCGGCCGTTAATTCCTCGCGCCGGATCGAGTTGCGAAAACTTCTGGATAGTCTGGGATCTAAGTAATTGTCCAATGGATAAGAGCTGGCTGCGGTGGTATTTGCCCTAAAGAAGTGGAGAAAGAGCGGCTAAACGATCAGACCAAACAGGAAATGATCTTGTTTCGGGTTTCAAAACACATCTCTGTACAGTTGAGCGGCCGCCGGCCTTCCGTGCTGCACCTTTTCCTTGAAATCAATTTCTCATGAGTTGAACCTGTTTTTCGTGAGTTTAACATGTTTCTTGTGAGTTTAACCTGTTTCTCTCGAGTTTAACATGTTTCTCGTGAGTTTAACCTGTTTCTCGTGAGTTTAACCTGTTTCTCGTGAGTTTAACCTATTTCTCGCGAGTTGAACATGTTTCTTTCAAATTACTCAAATTCTCACGAGTTGAGGCATTTTCTCACGAGTTGCTCAAATTCTCGTCAGCACCCAGTCAATTTTTGTGCAATTCGGTATTTTGTTATGGTTTATTTGGGCCCTATATCTCGGGAAGATTGCTCTACTACTTGGATTGCGGACAAGGTGTTGTTTCAGGCATGTTTGAATGGTCCCAACCATCATTCTTCGTCGAATCAGTGGATCGTTGATTCAAGAGCTACATCTCATATCACTGCTCACACCAGTCATCTTGATAAGGTACAATGTTATCGTGGTTCTGATTCTCTTCTTGTTGGAAATGGTGAATTATTATCTATATCTCACATCGGCCAATGTCATTTATCTAGTTTCTCTGTTAATGATGTCCTTGTGGTCCCTAAGATTACTAGAAGTTTATTGTCCATTAGTAAGCTTACTCGTAATTTACCTGTCCGTGTTATATTTGATGCCAACGCATTTTCCATTGAGCACAAGCATACATGGCAGATAATTGGTTAAGGCAGTCATAGTTCAGGTCTTTATTTTCTTGAGACTGGTGATTCCAGCTTTTTTGGCGAATTACGCTCTGGAAAGCTCCAAGCTTCTTTTGAGCAGTGGCACTCTCGCCTCGGTCATATGTCTCATGATACTGTTCAGTTGTTAAGTCGATGTGGCTATATTACGTCACTTCTGCTATGCCGGCATCTGTTAGTTGCTCTCCTTGTCAGATGGCCAAGAGTAGCCGTTTACCTTTTTCCACTAGTGACTGGCACGCTACTGGGTTGTTGGATAAGGTGCATTGTGATTTGTGGGGACCAACCCCTGTCTTATCGGCAGGTAGTTTTTCTTATTATGCCATTTTCCTCGATGACTTTTCGTATTTCACATGGTTTTTCCCGATGCAGTATAAGTCATACTTTTATGACACATTTATCCAGTTTCAGAAATTTGTTGAGACCCAAGTTTCTACTAGGGTTAAAAAATTTCAGACCGATGGTGGCACAGAGTTCACTAATCATCGACTTCAGGCTCACTTCATATCATGTAGCATTCATTATCATATGACATCGCCCTATACACCTGCTCAGAATGGCCGAGCTAAGCGGAAGCATCGTCACATCACAGAGACTGGTCTTTCCATGCTTTTTCACTCTTCTGTGCCACACTGTTATTGGGTGGAAGCTTTCTCCTCTGCGGTTTACATCATTAACCGCCTGCTAAGTTTAGTTCTTGGTGGAAAATCACCTTTTGAGGTTGTTTTTGGTCATGTGCCTGACTATACCCTCTTTCACCCATTTGGCTGTCGTGCTTTTCCATGTCTGCGGCCACTGCTACTGATAAGTTTGCACTGCGGTCCATTCTGTGTGTTTTTATTGGCTACAACCCTCGTTACAAGGGCTTATAGTGTCTCGACCCCACTTCTAGGCGTATCTATGTTTCTCGCCACATTCGCTTTGATGAAACCTTATTCCCTTATGTCTCATCTTCTGCGGATAGTCACTCTATTTCAGATCTGGAGATTTCATCATTTTTTGATGGAGCTGTTACTTCATCGATTGGGGCCATCACGCATGTGCATGTTCCAGACGCCCCTCCATCTTCAATCTGGATAGCTGACCCAGACCCAGCTTCTCGGCCAATGGCTACTACACCTCAGCCGCCGCCCATCACTCCTTAGCCACCGGCCACCACGTCTCAGCCAGTATCGGCCATCCTTTCTTCTCCGGCGACTTCTGATGGCCACTCTCTGGTCAGCGCAGCTCAATCTTCCTTGGCATCGTTAACTAGTTCGACTCCTCTAGCTTCGCCAACCCAGCTTCGTATCCATCGGATGGCCACTCGGTCTTCTACTGGTGCCATTCAGCGTTGGGATTATTTGAATATTATTGCTCATGGTCTCACTGCCACACTTCTCTCTCAGACAAAGCCCACTGATTATCGCTCTGCCCTTCAGGATCCAGCCTGGGTTTCAGCCATGGATGATGAGATGGCCACTCTTCGTGGTCAGCACACTTAGGATTTGGTGCCTCAACCTTCGAATGTCAACATTGTTGGCTCCAAATGGGTTTATAGGCTCAAATATCGACCAGATGACACTATTAAGCGTCACAAAGCCAGACTTGTGGCGCAGGGTTTCTCGCAGATTCCGGGTTTTGATTTTGACCACACTTTCATTCTTGTGGTTAAAGCCTCTACTGTTAGAACGGTTCTCGCCATAGCCACCATGCGTTCCTGGCCACTTCATCAGTTGGATGCCAAGAATGCTTTCCTTAATGGTGTTCTTGATGTTCCAGTCTACATGAAGCAGCCCGTTGGTTATCAGGATTCTATCCATCCTGACTATGTTTGTCGCTTGCGAAAGGCCATTTATGGTCTTAAGCAGGCTCCCCGGGCTTGGTTCCAGCGTTTCAGCAGTTATCTGACACAGCTTGGTTTTCGGTGCAGCTCAGCTGATACTTTTTTGTTTGTCCTTTCGAGAGGGTCGTCGTTAGTGTACCTACTTGTGTATGTGGACGATATCATTCTTACAGGCAATGACTTGACTCTTCTTCGCCAGTTCATTGATCGGACACACAGAGAGTTTGCGATCAAGGATCTTGGTGCTCTTCATTACTTTCTTGGTCTTGAAGTTTTGCCTACCTCCTCAGGGTTACTGCTTGGCCAAGCAAAGTATGCTCGTGATATTTTGAATCGGGCCGGTATGTCTGACGCGGCACCTGTTTCTACTCCATTTATCCCTGGTTCTTAGCTTCACAGCTCTACCAGTCCTCCATTCCGGGATCCTACACTTTATCGTTCTCTTATTGGTGCTCTCCATTATCTCACCATCTCTCGCCTGGATTTAGCATTCTTGGTCAACACGGTGAGTCATTATCTTCAGGATCCCAGAGATAACCATTTTGCTGCTATGACTCAAATTTTGTGGTATGTTCGTGGCACTCTTCATTTTGGTCTCCGGTTTTGTTCTGCTAGTACTTCTGATGTGTTAGGGTACTCTGATGCTGATTGGGCTCGCTGTCTGGAGACTCGTCGGTCCAATTATGGTTATGCGGTTTTTCTTGGTGGGAATCTGGTTTCTTGGAGTGCCAAGAAATAGCCCACTGTTTCTCGCTCTAGCACTGAGTCTAAATACCGTGCTCTCGCCAACACTGCCTTAGAAGTGGTATGGCTCACTCATTTGCTTCGTGATCTTCAGGTTCCGCTTTCTGGTTCTCCACTGTTATTATGCGACAATAGTAGTGCTATCTTCTTGGCTCAGAATTCGGTGGCGTACAAGCGGGTGAAGCACATCGACATTGACTACTATTTTGTTCGTGAGTTGGCGACATCTGGAAAGCTGCGTGTTGCTCATATTCTGACTTCTCTTCAGATTGCGGACATTTTCGCCAAGGGGCTCTCTCATCCGCTGTTTGAGTTCTTCAGGTCCAAGCTATGCGTCGGCAAGCATCCGACGCTTCACTTGAGGGGGGTGTTAGAATAAATCAGACTCCTGATTAGATTATGATTTATTATGATTAGAGTTCTTTCCTTATAACACTTCTATTGTACTCTCTATACATTCAGATATCAAAAATACAATTCATTACTGCAAATTATTCTATCATAGCCATTCAGCTGGTTGACATTAAGGTGAAGAGTCTGGAGATTCTTCAGGAGGCTAATTTCAGGTGGGATTACATGAAACAACTTATTCTGCTACAAATCAAGAAAAATGAGGTTGGAGAGGTTACCAATATGAGACGATATCCAGCCGAAAAGTCCAT
Source organism: Rubia yunnanensis (assembly GCA_037428765.1). Classification (NCBI taxonomy): domain Eukaryota; kingdom Viridiplantae; phylum Streptophyta; class Magnoliopsida; order Gentianales; family Rubiaceae; genus Rubia; species Rubia yunnanensis. Next base: position 75,441,435 of record CM075067.1, read on the forward strand.
TCGTGTTGATATCTACATACTCAAGATTATGGAGTGACAGAAATGGAAAGCTTTCAAGTGTTCCAAAAATGCTTGAGTTCTTGAGGTTCAGCCAGCTGACACTTCCATTGACGCGTGAAACGCCCAACCAATCGCAAGGACTTGCAGATGCAGAGGATGTAGGGTGGAGAAACCATGGAGCTTGGAGAGGATTATTCAGGTTCTGAATGTTGGCTTTCGATTTCAGAAGACCAACTGCCTCTTGAGCTGAAGAAGAATCTCATGTAGCAAGAAATAATGTTACGAAAACAAGAACTAGTTTGAACATGATTTATTCTGAATTTTCTCCATAGACAAGTATTATCTTTCGAAAAATATGAAACTGGTCATCTCTCACCCATAGGTATCTCTCATGTTCAAGGATGAAAACTAGTATGCTCTCATTATTGACTTTGACTAACACCTCCGAAGTGTGAACCCAAAGCTCCGCTATACAAATGTGGCTTTATTCAGAATCAACTAGCTGTTGTAGTAGATGCTGTAATAATGCATTCTAAAGGTATGACAAAATCACACTTGGATGATTGTGGTAAAACTTTTCTTGGATATCGATGTGAGTCGCGTTACGTACGCTTTCCTTAAAGTGTAATTCAACCCTATTACAGCCTTGGGTTATACGAATTCCCTTCAAGGATAAAACAATCGAGAAACCCTCATGTTCTAGGCTTGAATCATGAGAATGCTTTTGAGTACCCGTGTTTTTGGTTACTATATATTTCTGGGAAAATCTTGTCTTTTTCCCCGGTCATGTTTGTGTTTTCTTACTTGTCTATATTTCTTCCTCTGCATTAGTACTATGCACGTGTATAGATAGAGAACAAGTGTCATGAAACAATGCAACGGTCCTTGCGTAGTTATCAAAATTGTACTGATTCCACATCCCAGGATAATGCAGTAAACTTGTTTACTTCCAAGAGGAGTTAGGCATGCTACCAACACTGCATCCCGTAGACAATTCTTAATCCATCCTCATCCTTTTAGTGAAAGAATTATACACTACACCCCGCCACCGTCATAATTTTAAAAAATTCTGAAGTGATACATCTTTCCACACTCCAGGACAAGATATGTTAGTTATCACCAACACAATTAATCCTTATCCTTTCAACTGTAAACTCGTAAATAGTTTATACAAGTGTGCACTCCACACCACCAAACTTGTTTTAACGTCCCGAGTTTACAATTACTCTAATCCAATGATACTTAAAAATAATTGTGTTTCATAAAACACCAACACCATCTTAGCTTGACCTATGACTTCACAAAAATTGTTAGTCTTCGTCTTGGTCAGGTCTTCCTTTTAATTTTTGCTTTAATTAAAATATCTTGGCATTTATTCACTGAGTCGAAGACGGGGATATAAACAGGCAGTGGTGTCAGTTTGGGTAATCGTGTTGGGTTGAAAACAGTTTGGGTTAAAATTAGTCGGGTTGAAAATGTGTCAATTTTTAGTTGTTGGGTCGTGTCGGGTTACTGTTATGTCGGGTTGAAGCGTTATAAATTTTTTCCCTCGGGTCAGGTTTTGTCGTGTCAATTTGAAATGGGTCCATTTTTTCCATATCAGGACGGATTATTGTCGTTTAATTTTTTATTCTTGAGTTAGATCGGGTCAGGTTGGATTGGATCGGGCTATTTTGGGTCGGGTTACTGTCGATCAACGCTAACTTGACTCTGTATATATAAACATTAATAACTAAATTAATTTTAACTAATCAAGGTCAACAATTATTTGAATTACTCCCTTCGTCCCAGCTGTTTGACCGTTAATATATTTACCTACGTATAATAATGGCAAATAAAAAGTTGATATTAAGAAATTACATGTTACGATGAATTGAACAATATCATATACAATAATATTTTTGTTCATATAGCTATTCAAATATGTGGTCAAACTTTGATAGAGAATAGTGTCAAAAAAAATAAAAATGCAAATTCAGCTGGGACAGAGGGAGTAGTTTATATACAGTATACTTATAAATTAAAATGTTTGACTTTAACTAATAAACGTTCTACCTTAGTTGACTTTTTATTTAAAACACTCATAAATGAGATGAATTTAACTAATCAATGGTCAACCCTTGTTTGACTTAATATATATAAATACCAATAAAATATTTCATTTTAATTAATCAACAGTCAGCCCTTACATGACTTTCTATATATAAACACTAATAACCAAGGACTGACTTTAACCAAACAGGTCAACCCTTACGTGACTTTCTATATATAAACACTAGTAACTTAGGACTGACTTTTTCTAAACAACGGTCAAACCCTACTTGACTTTCTATATATAAACATTAATAGCTAATTTGAGGCTAAACAATCAACGGTTAGCCCTTGCTTGACTTTCTATATATAAAACACTAATTATAACTAAGTTGACTTTTAATAATCAACGGGCAACCCTTGTTTTATTATATAAAAACACTAATAGCTAAGATAAATTTAACCAATCAATGGTCAATCCTCACTTGACATTCTATATATGAACACTAATAACTATAGATTGATTTTAACTAAACAACAATCAACCCCTACTTGACTTTTTATATGTAACACTAATAACTAAGTTGACTTTAACAAAAAAACGGTCAATATTTACTTGACTTAGTATATATAAACACTAATAACTAAGTTGACTTTACCAATTAAACGGTCAACTCTTACTTGGCTTTCTATACATAAACACTAATAATTAAGTTGACTTTAACTAGTCAACGGTCAACCCTACTTGACTTTGTATGTATAAACACTAATGAAAATGTTTAACTTTAAGTTATTAAATGTAAACTCTTACCTTACTTTCCGTATATAAACACTAATGAAATTGTTTGACTTTAACTAAACAAAGGTCAACCTTTACTTAATTGTCTATATATAATAATAACTAAGGTTAGACTCTTTAACTCTTTAATGATCAACACTTAATTGACTTTCCATGCATAAATACCTAATTCAAAATGTTTACTTTTACTAATCATCAGTCAACCCTAACTTGACTTTCTATGTTTTGACGCTAATGAAAATGTTTAGTTTAAGTTATCCAAGGTGGACCCCTACTTAACTTTCGTATATAAACACTAATAAAATTGTTAGACTTCAACAAACTAATCGGGTCAATATAGCTCGGGTTAGATTTGGATTTTGGGTTGAATACGATCTTATCGGGTGCGTGTTTGGGTCGATATATCTCGGGTCAAATTTGGGTTTTGGGTTGAGTTCGGTCATGTCGGGTGCGGGTTTGAGCCGATATATCTCGGGTCAAAATTGGGTTTTCGGTTGAGTTTGGTCGTGTTGGGTTTGGGTTTAGGTTCATATTTCTCGGATCAGATTTAGGTTTCAAGTAGAATTTGGCCGTGTCGTGTTCGGGTTCGGGTCAAGGTCAATATTTCTCGGGTCAGAATTGGGTTTTGGGTTGAGTTCGATCGTGTCGGTCTGTGTCGGGTTCTTAGTTTGGGTTAGAGATTGACAGTATATAGATACGGGTACATGAAACGGTAAAATTCAAAATATTTTAATATGGCTATGGCATGAATTTGGCTAAAATAAATCATGTTGAAATTGGAAAATTACACTTTTAACCCTAACTTTTGGATTAAAGTGAGAACATACATAATCCTGAAAAATGAGAAAGTGTCAATCTAATCCTAACTTTTGAATGAATTGTGCATTTATAATATTTTTGTGCCATTTCCGACGTTGACTGGAATATCCGGTGTTGACCATCCCAGAAATGATCAAAATACCCCTAGTTAGTTTTCTAAGAAAATTTGGATTGTTTTACTCTCCTCACCATCATAATTACAGGGTTATATCATCCCTTAATTTTGATTTCTAGGATTATATCAGCACTTAATTATTATTTTTAGGTTTATATCACCACTTTTTAAATATATACATATAGAGAGAGTAACTTTTAAACATTTTTGGTTCCAAGTTTGGAACCCTAACTTCCTTGACCCGTTTCTCCATTTCGGATCGATCAACCCAGTTACGCGATCCAAGGGAAAAGAAGTTCTGACCGATTTGTCCAATGACCTGCCGGCGAGCCCCGTGAACTTGCTGGAAAACACCCCTAAGCCACCATCTGAATGGTCAAACACCTCCAATTCCATCAGCCAAAAAGCATTGGCAATCAACTTCCAATCTTAGTACAAGAAACCCAGCATAAAGTCGATGAGAAACCTGAAGCGGAAACTGCCCCACTAATGACAACCATTGTTGAGCTCGTCGGAGATGGCAACCAACTTTTTGGGGCACGTCGACGGGAAGGAACGCCTGATGGTGGAGGTTGGGAAAGGGTGTGTCTGTTTGAGGGTGGGAGGGTAAAGGCTTAGGGGGGAAGAAGAAGAAAGAAAAATAATGTGAAAAGGGGGAAACGTTCTTTCATATCATATAGAGAATTTTTGTCAATTCAAATTTTTTCTATTTTTTATTTTAGGGATAAAAAGGTTATTTCACTTAATTCCGGCCAAACTTCCCGTTGACAATGGAAATCAATTACGCTCAGGATAGTTTGGCACACACATCAATAAGTTAGGGTTAGTTTGGAACTTTCTTATTTTGTAGGGTTACATTGGCACTTACAGCCAAAAGATAGGATTATTTTAGTACCTTTATCTTTTTCCCTTTTTTCAGGGATAAACTGGTTATTTCATTGAATTCCAGCCAAAGTTCCCATTGACAGTTGAAGTCAACGGCGCTTAGGGTTAGTTAATCTGTCACATACATCAATAAGTAGGTTGGTTTGATACATTCTCATTTTTATAAGGTTATATTGGTATTTTCAACCAAAAGATTGTGTTAGTTTAACACTTTTTCTCCATTATAATTAGATGTAAAAATGAAAAGTCAATTTGGTAAAGGAATTGATTCAGAACCTAGAGTATAACCCCGGCTGAGACTATTAAATCGAAGTTAAACATCACATTTAATTAATACAAAGACTTGGGTAAGACCATCTCACCCAAGGTTAGGGTGAGACTAGGGGCCTCTCTGCAATTTTAATAATTATAGGATTTTAGTTGCAATAGTATATAAGGTCAATTATTAATTCATTCAATTTTCCATCCTAATTTCTCAACCGCTTGACTGCACCTTTCCTCTGCACCGATCGTACGTCATTCCAATCCAATCCTCCGTCGGTCCGTTCCACCCTCCACCGCTCTACTCTGATCCTCCGCCGCTCATCCACGATCCTCTGCGCTCTGCCCCGATCCTTCATTGCTCCACCCGTTTCCGCTCTGTTCTTCTTGTTCACTAATCTGAAGCTCTAGGTTCGTTCCTATCCTTATTTCCCCCTCTTTTATTAGCGTTAATCATTGATTTGTGGTCTCGACGTGGCTATTCCGTGATCTTCTCACTGTTTAATCATTTTTTGTATATTATTTGCAGTTCCTTTGTTCTTCTCTGACTCCGCCTACCTCCGCCACTCAAGCCTCCAAAATCGGCACTGCAGAGCCTCTAGAGAAGTTCACGGTAATTTCACCGTTGTTGCTTAAATTACATTTTGTGATAATTTTCAGATACTGTGTTAACATTTTTTTAGTTTAATGTTTACAGGACTTTATCTATGTGTTTATATGTTTTGATTAGGCGTGTGCCTCTAAATCCGGCACTGGTGAAGCCGTGAAGAAGGTAATTTACTTCATTATTTGTCTGTTTTCAGTTTGTTATCGAGTTCAATTTTCTCTAATATAAATGACAATATAGATGATTTATCATGAGATTTGTGTGCGGAATGAGGTAGTTATTTGTTATTGCCTTAAAGTTGATTCTTTTTAATGTGTTCGATTCTTCATTTGTGTGATTGCATCAAGTTTTATGTGTATTATTTGTTTATTTTACAGAAGCATGTATTAGTTGTTTCTGATTTAGGGAAATAGTATTGTGTTGGTTTTGTGTTATTTCCTGATATTGTGTTTGCATATTGTTAGTTTGATATTTTCAGTAGTTTGTTTATGTGTTAATGTCCGTAGTTGTCAATGAGTTCTATGTGATTTAGTTAGTTTACTTTTTTAACGTGGTTTGTTATGCTATGTATTGATGTTGTTTAGTTTCTATAAGTTTCATGTTTTCATTACTTTATTTATGTGTTAATGGCTATTTTTGTCTTGGATTTATGATGTTTTAACTGAATTGTATTAGTTGATTCAAATTTGTCGCGGTCAAAACCAAGTTATGTTTATGTTGGGCTACCTTTAGCTCCTGAAAGACTTTACTCTGCATAGCATAGTTTCGAGAGTGGTTTAGTTCGTGTATTGACCAACTTTGTTTATGTGTATGGTTGCTTAGTTGTGGTAGATGTATTCTCCACGAGAGGAGATTTGGACTTGGATGATGGATTGGATGATGGAATTGTGAACTCATACTAGCCAAAATTGTTTAGTTAGTGTATTGGCCGACTTTCTTTGTGTGTATTTGCTTATTCTTTACGTATATTTGCTTAGTTTTCCATAGATGTGTCATGAGGTACAGATTCAGATGATGGAATGAGGAACTCAAGTCCAAAGTTGTTTAGTTCGTGTATTGGTTGAGTTTCTTCATGTGTATGGTTGATTTCTTTATGTGTATGGTTGATTAGTAGTTTTCTTATAGCATATGACAGCCTTATTCTCAATAAGGCCAGAGTTATTTAGTTTGTGTATTGGCTGACTTTCTTAATGTGGATGGTTGATTAGTTTGCCTGCCATGATTATTCTCATAAGGCCAGAGTTATTTAGTTCGTGTATGGACTGACTTTCTTAATGTGTATGGTTGATTAGTTTGTCTGGCAAGAATATAAGGCCGGAGTTGTTTAGTTCGTGTATTGGCTGACATTATTTATGTGTATGATTAATTTCTTTATGTGTGGTGGATTAGTTTGCGCAGAAATATTCTTCATAAGGCCACAGTTGTTTAGTTCGTGTATTGGCTGACTTTCTTAATGTGTATGGTTGATTAGTTGTCATTCTCATAATTGGTTGACTTTCTTAGTGTGTATGGTTGATTAGTTGTCATTCTCATAATTGGCTGACTTTCTTAATGTGTATGGTTGATTAGTTTGCATGGCAAGAACATAAGGCCAGAATTGTTTAGTTCGTGTATTGGTTATTTTTCTTTGTATATAGTTTGATTAGTTTGATAACACGTGATAGTATATTCTCACGTGCAGATCTAGAGATTTGGATTCAAGAGGTGGCGATCTTAGTTATGAGGTGCAGATTGAAGATTTAGATTTGTAGCATAGAACCATGAACTTGAGTTACACAAAAAAAACCCATAAACTTGAAGTTATTTAGTTTGCGTATGTCAGTACTTTTTTTAATGGGCTAGTTGTACACAGTGAGAATTATTGGATGGGTGAATATTGTGACAGACTCCAGGCTTCGAGACAATTACTTAGCCTGACATAAGTTAGGCAGAGTTCCATAACTACAAGAGTTGCCACAACTACAAGAGTGGCCATAACTACAAGTTGCAAAAACTACAAGAGTGGCCATAACTACAAGTTGCAAAGAGATTGTAATATTTTATAGAATTATTTTTTCAACCTAACTGTATCATAATCTTGTGAATCTTTTTGTGGGTAAAAATTTTAAGTCAAAATAAAATCGATAAAAAAAAAAGTTAACAAACACTTTAAATGCTAACTATAAATTCTATCCTAACTTGTAGAAAATAGTCTAAACTAAATTATTAAATTAGTTAACAAATCTTCTAAATATTCATACATCGGTAAAATATAAGTAAATTTGAGTAGGTGAAAATTAGAATTTAATTTTAAATTTTTTGAGCTATATCTACCCTACTCGGTAGAATATAAGTAAATTCGAGTAGGTAAAAATTCGAATTTAATTTTAGATTTTTTGAGCTATATCTACCCTACTCGATTTGAAGCGATATCAAACACTCACAGTCTGAGCATCCTATCACCAACCTACTTAAACACATAAATCAACATCCTAACACCTATCACCAACCTACTTAAACACATAAATAAAGCAATGAAAATATCAAACCAATTGCTTCCACGTAGACATATCTCTTTTGGCAAGCTTTTAATCAATGATATCATAATTAAATCAGAAAAATAACCCACTTAAGCACGTAAACTAAATTATTAAATTTGTTAATAAAATTTCTAAATACATGAACTAATTTATACATCAAACTAAAACAACATACCTAACACATAAGCAAAGCACTGAAAATATCAAACTAATTGCTTCACATATGTTATAATTAAATCAGAAAAACAACATAGTTAAACACATAAATAAAGCACCGAAATTATCAAGCTAATTGCTTCCACATATGTCTAGACTTTTAATCACTGATATCATAATTAAATCAGAAAAACAACCCATTCAAACACGAAAGCTAAATTATTAAATTGATTAACAAAATTTCTAAATACATGAACTAATTTATACATCGGTTAAGTGAATTTGAGTGCGAGAAAATTTGAATTTAATTTTTTATTTTGAGACACGTTTACCCTACTTGATTTCAATCCATATCTAAAAGCATGAATATATTCCCTAATCAAATATTTCTCTCTTCGTATTTCAACAATGAAAGGCAAAATGATTGTTAAACACTCCTAAGTCCTAAAACTAATCTTATCATAATGAGCATAACTTTTATCATACACTCCCAGTCTAATCCACTCCTGTAATCCAAACACTCCCATATCACTCATATTATAATTAATAAAAAAACATAAACACATAAACAAAGCTCTGACAACATCAAACTAATTGCTTCCACACAGGGTATATTTAAATCAGAAAAATAACATACTTAACCACATAAACAAAGCACTGAAATTGTCAAACTGATTACTACGCACATGTCTTATACATATATCTTGTTGTAAGCTTTTAATCACTGATATCATAATTAAATTAGAAAAACAACCTAGTTAAACACACAAACAAAGTACAAAAAAACATTCCATTAATTACTTTCACATCTCTTGTTATATGCGAACAATGAAATCAAACCATATTTAAAATCTAACCACGTGACAAATCAGCTTTATTGATACATCATTTCGCGAATCAAAACTCGGAAGGAGATATGACATCATCTATGTTCTGATCATCTTGACATCTTGAGTTGCAAGCAGTAACTGCTGCTGGTTTCTAATCAAACTCTCAAAGACATTTTACTCATTATGCCTTTGTCATTGCAATCGATCCCATGGCAAGGATTATTCGTCATTGCAATCGATCGCACAACAAGGATTATTCTCCATTTCACAGCCGATAGAGTCTCCTGAAGCCCTGTTCTTAGCAAGGCCATGGGTACAGAAACCAACCACATGCAAATGCCCTAAATCCTAAACTAAGGAAATTCAAATCGTAGAAGAACATCGGAAAGCACGGGAAGAGAAGAAAGGGCATCAGAGAGCATAATCCGAAAAACAAAGAGAAGAAAGGATGTTGGAGAGAAATTCGCAATACCTTTAACACCGACGTCCATTACATAACCACGCTTACAGTAAAATATGTGCGGAAGAAGAAATCGCTAGCATGGAGGAAGAAGAGGAGGCCGCTGGAACTTAGGTTTGGCAGAAAGGGGGAAAACGAGAAAATGAAGGGTTGGGTTGGGTCCTATTTGGGCTTATAACCCATTTTGATCCAAATAGCATGACCCGCGAATTTTACTTACATTTTCTATTAATTGCATTTTGGTCTTTCGTCTTACCATTTGCTATGGTGAGACGGTCTCACAAGAGTTTTTCTCTTTAATTAATACAAAGAGACCATCCCACCTAATCTTATGGTGAGACCAGGGGCCTCTCTAAAATTTTAATAATTATAGGAACTTAATTGCAATAATATATAAGGTTAGTTCATCCCAATTTCTCAAGACCGATTGTTCGTCGCTCCAACATTGCTCTGCTTTGGTTCGTCCGCTTCGCCTCTGCTCGATAGTTTGCGCTCTTCTGCTCCAATCTTTTGCCGCGTTCCGATCGTCTGCCGCTCCTTCTCTCTATCATCCCCCGCTCTGATCGTCCGCCTCTCCATTCCGATCTTCCACCGCTCAGCCCGGATACTCCACTGCTCTACTCCATTCCTCCGCTGCTCAGCCCGATCCTCCGTCACTCTGCCTCGATTCTTCATCGATCTACTCATTTCCACTCTGATCTTCTTGTTCGCTGATCTGAAGCCCTAGGTTCGTTCCTTTCCTTATTTTTTTTTGTTTTCTAACTTTAATCGTTGATTTGTGGTCTCGATAAGGTTATTTAGTCATCTTCTCATTGTTTAATCATTTTTTGTATATTATTTCATGTCATTTATTCTCCCCCTGCGCCGCCTACCTCTGCCACTCGAGCCTCAAAAACTGGCACTGCAGAGCCCCTGGATAAGTTCACGGTAATTTCATCGTTGTTGTTTAAATTACATTTTGTGATAATTTTCAGATATTGTGTTTACATATTTTTAGTTTTATTTTTAGAGGAATTAATTTGTGTTTATATGTTTTGATTAGGCTTGCGCTTTTATGTGTTTATGCATTTATTTTTATTTTGTTTTGAATTAATTTCTTAGGTTACAGTGTTGTTATGCTTTTGAAGCAGAATTGGGGTTGTTTTTTTAAGGTCAGGGATTTTTAGTTCGTTTATTGACCAACTTTATTTAAGTGTATAATTTCTTACTTTGCCCATAGCATGTGGCAGGAGTATTCATGTGAATATTTGGATGATGGAATCATGAACTCAAGGCCAGAGATGTTTAATTCATGTATCGGCCAACTTTCTTTATATGTATATTGCTTTGTTTGCCTATAGACTTTGGCATGAGAGGTGCCGATTTGGATGATGGAAACATGAACTCAAGGCCAGAGTTGTTTAGTTTGTGTATTGGCCGAGTTTCTTTATGTGCATAATTGCTTAGTTTGCCTATTAGCTTCTTCATAAGGGGTGCAAATTTGGATTCCATAGGTACAAATTAGATTTCTTTCCACGGGTATAGATTAGGCTTATGGAATCATGAACTAAAGTCGTTTGTTCGTGTATTGCTTTGTTTGCCTATAGACTTTTGCATGAGAGGTGCCGATTTTGATTATGGAATCAAAACTCAAGAATTATTTAGTTCATGTATTGATAAACTTTCTTTATGTGTATAGTTGGTTGGTTTTTCTATATAGACTTTCTTTATGGGTAAACTGTACAGTTGCTTGGTTTGTCTATAATGTGTATAGTTGATTGGTTTTTCTATATAGACTTTCTTTATGCGTAAACTGTACAGTTGCTTGGTTTGTCTATAGCATATGGAAGAGTTATTTAGTTCATGTATTGATAGACTTTCTTTATGTGCACAGTTGCTTGGTTTATCTTATAGACTTTCTTTATGTGTACAGTTGCTTGGTTTATCTATATAGACTTTGTTGATTGGTTCTGGGTTTTAAAAAGCGCGCTTAAGCGCGCTTTAAGCGCAAAAAAGTGCTAGGCGCTCATCTGAGCGCTTTGTATTGAAAAGCGCTAGCGCTGACTAAAAGCGCGCGCTTTCGAGCGCTTTTTAGCGCTTTTTTTGAAGCGCAAAGTGCTCAAAAAAGCGCGCTTTCCATTTTGGGCTGAATTCAGTTTCGGTTTAAAACCGAATTTAACCAAATTCAATTCAAATAATTTTTTTTGCCCACAACAATAGTGGGCTTTTTGCCATTTCAAGACCAAATAATTTGGCACTTGAGTCCCAATTAGCAATTGCATTTAATTGCTAATGCTTTGCTTTGAAAAATGAAGGAGTGATGTGGGAGTATTTATAGCTGATGGATATGCCAAGCTCCACCATCTTTTCGATGTGGGACTAAGTATTCAAAGTTTGCTTGCCTGCTTGCTGCATTCGTGGGGCTGCTGGTGGGATGGATTCATTTCCAATTTCCCAACTTTTCCTTTAATTATTATTACATTTTTTTTAGGAGTATTTTGTTACATTATTATTACATTATTTAATTTGAGGAGTATTTTGTGACTGAAGATTATTTAATACCGTTTGATCTCAAATCTTTTTTATTATTATTACCCTGTTAATTTGACTTATGTTTTTACCATTTCCATACATGATGAATGTGTTTATAATATATTTTATGATTTCTTTCTCTTCTATTTATATAAGTAATTTAAATACATTTAGAGGGTGAAACAAAAATTCCACTATTAAATTAACACAATGTCTTGTTTTAGACTGACAAATCATTATACGAGGTTATTTTATAACTGATATAACTAATAAGTTGATTTAATATTTGTTTTTATTTATTGCAACAAATTTCTCATAACTTTTAAAATGTACAATAATGTATAAATAATTATAATTTGATCGTAATAGTTATTGAAACGAGATTTTTCATGATTAGTCTAACATTTAGATGGTCTAATAGGAGACTTTCTCCTAAATTAGCTATGATATTTATATATTACGATTTTTAAGTTTTTTTTAAGTTTAAAATTACATATTTTAGTAGATGTATTCATCAAAATTATTAGGAATTGTATTTTTTTAAAACTAAGAGTTAATGTATTAAAATGTATTATATTTAGTTCAAATATAAAATATAAATTATCATTAATGTCGTTTAGTTCTTCTTACCACCCTCAAAACTTTTAATTTGGTATTGTGTTGAATGTTTTATTTGTCTTTTATGATATTGTGTTATTATTCCAAGTTCTTGTTGTGTCTTTATTAAAATAATCCTAGTATATGATTTGCGAGCGCTTTTTTCCGAAAAGCGAGCGCTTGCGCTCAGCGCTTCGCGCTTCGGTAAATTTTACCGTTAGCGCTTCGCTGCACTTTGCGCTTTTTAAAACCCAGGATTGGTTTGTCTATAGCATGTGGAAGATTTATTTAGTTCGTGTATTGATAGACTTTCTTAATGTGTACAGTTGCTTGGTTTGTCTATAGCATGTGTAAGAGTTATTTTGTTTGTGATTAATAGACATTCTTTATGTGTACAGTTGCTTGGTTTGTATATAGCATGTGGAAAGAGTATTCTGTCCAGCATGATAAAATCACTTTGTATCTATGAGTCACCTACCTACAGATCCGCTGACATAAACATGGCTTGAGTTGAGACTATATAGAGAATCTAAACTCTAGTAGCTTTGAATTCGTTAATTATTTAACAATGATTAAATATGGAAAGCTGACTCATACAGTTTATTTATGAATTGTAGAGGGAACACATGGGCCTAATTGACGGGGAATTGTATCGTCATGCAAAGCTGGTAACTTCAGTTGTGATCGCCAAGATTCAGACCATTGATTGGAATGTTGAACTCCTTAAAACTGATACCCTCAATGCAGAAAGGCATGCTAATTGGTAAGTATATTACATTTATAAGACCATTTCATGTTCTTGTCCTGCTTTTTTTAAAAATAAATTCGCAAATATAATATCACAATTGTATGCATACATATTAATTCACATAAAAGCTAGTGTCAAACAAGTTATCAGGATGATGATAAAATCGGGTATAGCAAATGGCAAAAGTATTCTCCATAAGGCTAGAGTTGTTTACTTCGTGTATTGGCTGACTTTCTTAACGTGTATGGTTGATTAGTTTGTCTGGCAGGAATATAAGGCCAGAGTTATTTAGTTCGTGTATTGGCTGACTTTCCTTATGTGTATAGTTGATTTCGTTATGTGTATGGTTGATAAGTTTGCCTATAGCAAAGGGCAATAGTATTATCATAATGCCAGTTGTTTAGCTCGTGTATTGACTAACTTTCTTTGTATTGTTGATTATGTTGCATATAGCATGTGGTAGGCCTTATTGCCAGAGTTGTTTAGTTCGTGCATTGGCTTACTTTCTTTATGTGTATGGTTGATTAGTTCGAGTATTCTCCTGTTACAGATTTGGTTAGATTTGAGAGAGTTTGGATTTGAGAGGTGCAGCTGATTTGTCAACAAGGGATGATCGATCTGCGTACATCGCAATGTTCTCTCTACTTTTTAATGCAAGTTACCTTCACAAGAAGCCCTCTGCTCTTGCACACTAGAAATGATAAAGCCCTGCAGAATCCCAGATGAAGTTGAAGGAAGGTCAGGCCAGGATGAGGAAGAATCTGGATATTGGAATTTCTATGCTTCATGAATCTTACAGTAATTTGGGGCAGGAATTCATGAACTTGACAGATGAGATAGTGGAGAGAGAGAGAGAGATTGGTAGAGTTGGAAGTGCCATGTTTTCGAAGATGGATACTTTGCAGAACAAAGCAGATGACATTGGGAATATGGCAGCGAGTTCTATTGAGAAGCAACAACAGCTAATATATAAATTAGTTCAATTTGAGTGGACAATTTGAAGCTCTTGATAGCCTTCAATTGAGGAAAAAATATATATTAGTTCATACATTCAAAATGTTTGTTAATCATTTTAAAGTTTTAGTTTAGACTTTCATTTTTTTTAAGATAACAATAGAACATACACCTAACAAATATAGTAGTTAGTTTATATGTATAGATAGTTTGTTACTAGTTTTATTGGTTTTGTTTAAATTTTTATTTTTTACAAGATAATTATTAGAAAATTTTCATGGCAAATATTATTTATTTTATGTGTTTAGATAATTTTTTAATCACTTTAATGATTTTATTTATATTTTTAGTATCAGCATAATGACGAAAATTATATGAGCTAAACAAAGCCATTAAAATTATTAACAAATATTCTAAATATATGAGCTAATTTAAATATGTGTGCTAGTTTTAACTCTCGCAAAAAATAATATTTTAAACTACATCTTTAAAATAATAAATAAATATTATAAACACATGAACTAATATACCCTTGCTAATTGTAAAAACGGTTAAATAAAAGAAAATTGAAAGAAAAGGTAGATATATACAATAAAATAATAATTCTATTAACAAAATTGGTTGTGCGTTTGTGGTTGAGAACATGTTGAATCTCGGTGAGGTTGTGGGATTGATTCCCTGCATGTCATGCACTGCATTCGAGTCCACGCGCTCCTACATTTTATTTGCATTGGAGTTCATGCGCTGCGCTGCATCGGATGGTATCCACGCATTTTCTCCTACATTTAATTAGAATTTGCATTGAAATCCCGTGCTGCATTCGAGTCCTACATTTTCTCCTACATTTAATTAGAATTTGCATTGGAATCATGCGTTGCATTCGAGTCCACGCGCTCGTACATTTTATTTGCATTGGAGTCCATGCGATGCGCTGCATCGGATGGTATCCACGCATTTTAATTATGTGCGCTTTCCAACATACACACACGCGCTGCCCGTGCGCTACATTCGAGTCCACGCGCTCCTACATTTTATTTGCATTGGAGTCCACGCGCTGCGCTGCATTGGATGGTATCCACGCATTTTAATTATGTGTGCTTTCCAACATACACGCACGCGCTTCCACTACTAAAATTCTATAATTGTAGTTTAATCTCTGGTCTCGGCATTGTCATGGTGAGACGGTCTCACAAGAGACTTTCTCTTTAATCAAAATTTATAAGTTTTTTACTATATGTTTAATTCACCCCATGTTTTTCAAGTTAAATCCTTGAAAAAAAATAGTGACTAGTAACGGGAGTTTGACACCTTCACTGTCACCTGAACGTCCGCAATACTAAACTACTGTACCCAAAATTTTGGAGTCTGTTGGGGGATGTATCTTGGCCGTCCCCATCAAGTTCCCATCTCGGAGACGACTCCAGTATAGGTTCTTGTAGGAAATAAGGGTAATAATCTGTCAGCCAAAAGAATCTTACAAAAGAAAAAAGACTCTTCAGGCTAAGAATGAGAGACAATATAATGGACACAAGATCGAAGCTCATCAAAGAAGCAGCAGCAGTTTACGTACTCTACAAACCGGAACCGGAACTGGATTCAGTAGTTGCATACCTCTCATCCTCCCCCCAGTATGTTTCCAGAACCTTGAATGCCTTATGATAAACATCAAATTCATCATGATACCGAAGCTTTAGAATCTTCTCCACCCCTCCAACTTCATCAATCTTGTTAGCATACTCATTCACTACATTTCCTTCATTCTCTCTATTCTCAGATTTTCCAACTGCTAGAATGTTTTCAAGCCCTTTTAGACACACAAACACAGTTGTCAGATCATCACACGCAAGCATGTCGCACAGCGGCTTAATGCACCCTTCGACCACAAGCCACTCAATTTGGTCAGGGCTTCCACCAGATAACGCGTTTGAGAGAGCCTGTGCTGCCTCCTTCTTTATTTCAAACTCCGCATTCTGAAGAAAACGAATGATGGGATCCATAATCCCTTGATCGATAACAGCCTTGATTTGTTCCCTACTTCCTGCAGTGATGTTAGAGATTATCCAGCACGCATCTCTTATTATGTTCTTCTCGTGGTTACCCTTCAAAAGGTTCAGAACGCGGACTAATGAATACTCATCAATGACTGAAGAAATCACAAGTTGCCTTGTCTCAGAAGAAGATTTCAAGGCCTGTGTTTCAGCTGTGCAGCTTCCGCTGGATTCCCCTCCGGAGTAGTTGGCCGAGTCTTGCTCCGGACAGAGTTTTTCAATTCGAGCCTTTTGATCTGCGACCTGTGTTTCCAGTTCCTTCAAAAGATCCTTCAAAGTTACGCTCTCTGTGCTTTCCGCCATAACTGAACCGAGAGATTGCAGAAAATAAACGCAGCTGAAAGTTCAGAATTGGAAGAGATGGAAGTTCAGAAATCTTATGGCAGAGAAGAATGGTATCAGAGCCTAAAATTCTGAAACCTGAAACATAAAATTTTCTGCTGCCCTGATTTTTTCCCGAGCCACCGTCCGCCGCCACGCGCCGTCGCCGAGCCCACGCGCCACCGCCGCTGCACTAGTGCCGCCGCTGTTCGCCGGAGCCTGACGATTCCCGTTGAAACGACGTCCGCTGCTCGCGTTTATTCCGCTGTCGTACGTTGACGACACCGCCACGCGCCGCCGGTCTTCTCCACGCGCCGCCGTCCACCACGCGTCGTCGCCGACTACTCACCGGTGTTCTTATCCGTCCCTAATTTTACAACATGTCAGGTTCTGATGAACAACCTCGTTTCGAGATTCCTGAGGGGACGAAACTTCAGGATCTGAGTGCTAGTGATGTAATTGCAGCTTTACTCAAACAGTTGCAATCTGGCCCTCATGTTACTTTACCAATTAGTCGTGTGTCGACTGATCCTTACTTCATTGGTCCTGGCGATGGTCCAAGTTTACAACTTGTACCGCCCATACTGATGTTGGTTTTGAGGCTACTGCGCTTCAGAACAATAATGGCTATGAGGTAATTGCGACTTTACTGAAACAGTTGCAGTTGCAATGTGGCCCTAAAATACCTATACATGTTGGTCGTTAGTCGACTAAGCCCTACTTCATTGGCACTTCTGACGGACCTGGTTTGGTTATTGCACCCACCATCCCGAAGGGTCAAGAGAATTACCTTGAATGGTCTCCAACAAATACTGCTCTACCAACTGCTACTATTACGGTTGTTGCTGCTACTTCTACCCCTACTGAGAATTTTTAAAATTTTTGTTTTGTTTTATTGATTAGCAATTTCATAATCTTCTTCGCAAGTTGGACATTCTTGTCATCATGCTCCAACTTGAGGGAGGGTGTTAAGGAAATAGAAACCCTTTCCTTGTAGGAAAGGTTATAGATGGTAGTTACCTTATAGAATTAGTTATAGATGGTAGTTACCTTATAGAATTAGTTATAGATGATAGTTTCCTTATAGACTTAGAATTATATTCCTGTTAGACTTTGGTTTATTGTAAGCCTATATATTGTAATCCTCATCATTGATGAGATGTGTCATTGATTAACATCAGTGCACCATAACAAAGTTCTCTATATTTTATCAGTTCTTCCCCCTAAGAGTCATCTCCATGCTACCCAAATATATTCTTATATGCAGTCCTCACAGTTCCCCTTTTATGTAGGATGAACACGGATTAGTGTTGATCACTGTGATGAAAACTAAAAATCCCATAAGATACTTCGGTGTGTCGGAGGAAGAAATCTCTAATGATTAACATAGCGTAAAGGTTTGTATATGAGCAGTGGTAGGTGTAATAAAATATTTAGTGGGGGCACATTAATGGCATATTTGAAAACGAAAATATAGACTGAAAATATATTAATGAGATTTAATCTCAATATAAATATAATAATTTGATATAATTTTACAGTATTTATGAATGTATTTTCATAATTTGATAACATTTGATAACTCTTTCTTCATTAATTCAATGAGATATATACTTTTTTTTAATACACGCAACAAGACAATCATTAAGTTAGTTAGGGATATTCCATTTATTTCGCATGATTACTTGATTAGTACATAATTGAGTAGTATACGTTGTATCTGTAGATCTCTCCTATCAATAATTATTTAGAAATTATTTTTTTTTAAAAGGAAGTTGATTAAATAAGGATGTTGCAAACAGACTCTTAAGACAAGTAGTTATATGCGTAATTTGTGTTATGGTGATGAATGAACGGAAAAATAATTTTCCAAATTTAATAGAAGATAAAGAGTCAAAGATTTATAAAAAAATGATAAGCTATAATAAATATTGAGCACTAACAAGTGTAAAATTAAGAATATTGATTTAAATGGGTAAAGTGAAAAGTTGTACGACAAATAAAACTTCTTTTATGTAATTAGTTAAATTCAAAAAGAAAACAAAAATTGGTACTTCAGTATTAAGCATTAAAAGCGAGGGTACCTACGATGTTGGGAGCACATATAGAATTAAATTTAAAAAGAAAACAAAAATTGGTACTATATTAAGAATCAAAAGTGAGGGTCGGTTGGTGCCCCCACGTTGGATCCATCAATGTATATGAGATTGATTGGAACATAATGAATAAATTGTAGACATACAAGGGTACATACAGTCAAGAAAACCTACGTGAAAGAGCTCTCAATATTCTCTCTCTAGCTCTGGGGCGAAAATAGAAGAAAAAAGGTGCAGCCTTTCTTCCATCCCTCGGAGGCCGATTTCTTCAAATTTCATTCACTTTCCACCGATGAATTATGGTTTAACGGATTCTCCTTCAGATTCCGCACAAAATCATATGCAATTCGTGGAGGGTTTTTGATCTTATTCGGTCTTGGAGTAGGGTTTGAATACGGGAAGGAGAGTTCTTGGTGGATTTTGTTCGAGATTTGGTTGTTGATCTTGGATACGAATTCGGATCGAGAGTTGGGTAGGAGATCGGATTGATTTCTTGCTTGGATTCCTTGTTCGAATTGGAGTTTGACTCTAAAAGTCCAATCTTTTCGGGTTTTGATTTGGATTTGGATGCGCAAAGGTGTATAAAGGGTTTGATTAAAATTTTCAGCACACTTTTTAATCAAATTCCTACCATCTTCATCGGATTTAGCAAGGATTTGGCGATTTGGAGTTGGAAGCATCAATCGAACTCAAGGTTTTGATCAGAATTGCTTGGAGGTCACCATGGTTTTCAAGTTTTTCGATTAAACCTTTTGCGGTTTGATTGTTTTTCAATTTGGAGCATTGTTTATGTGTTTTGATCCCGATTTGGGTGTTGGAGGTCTTCGGTTTTCAATTCATATAATTTGTTTTTGAATCCGATTGATCATAGGGTTAGTTCGGTTTTGAATTCAAGCTTTGCAATTTGTTATTGCTTGTCCTCAATCCGATTTGGTGTTTAGTTGTTTATTGTTGAATCCGATCGGTTTGTGTTGATTCCGATCGGATTTTGCTATCTTTTGTGTTATTCCGATCGGTTTAAGTTAATTCCGATCGGATTTGTGCTGTTTTGTGTGTTTGGTTGTTCGAACTTCTTTGGTGAATCCGATCTATCGGAATTCACACTTTGGGGGGTTTGATCGCAATGGTGATTAATGGGGAGAATTCTACGGTTGGCAAGAGCAAGCCTAATCAACGGAAACAAGGAATGGCCGAGGGTGTTCGTAATGAAAATCAGAATCAACAAGTGCATCCAAGGGAATGGAATGATCCGAAGCTTGAGAGAAGACGGAGATGGGATGATCCAGAAATTCTCATGAACAAGTCGACTATCGAGATTGTTGAAAACAATGGAGATAGGGTCGATTTTGTGCTCACTGAGGATGAAGTTCACAAGGACCTATACAAACCCTTCTATGGTTTTTTGGGTGTATTCCCAGGTTTCTTTCCTGGAATGTATGCAATTCGAACTCTTCTGGTAGCAAAGTGGAAGGTCGCATGTACCATTCGGAGCAAGCAAAATGGATATGTCATGTTCATGTTTAACAGTGCTGAAGACAGAGATTTGGTGATGAATGGTCCTGACCATTATCTCCATGGAAAAAAACTGTTCATGCTTTTAGTTGATGAATCCGGGCAGTATGATGCGCAAATTCAAGCCACTAAGACAGTCTGGTTAAGGATGGAGCACTTGCCAAAGAGTTATTGGCATAAGAAGGCATTGGAAAAGATTGCAACTTCGTTAGGTGATCCAATACTAATGGATAATGGTACTCTCGAGTTAAGGGGGTATTATGCTCGCCTTTTGGTTTGGATTGACACTTCGAAACAGCTCAAAGAGGAGGTAAGCTTCCGTATTCCATCTGGAGAAGTGTTCACGCAGAAAATCATCTACGACTACTGTAGACTTTGGTGTGCGAATTGTGGTGAAAACAATCATCTCATGGAAGTTTGTGATGACTACTGGAAAGCCAAGGAGATAGATCGGAAGATGACTACGGAAGATAACATGGACAAAAAGACAAAGGGAAAGAAAAACTGGAGATCTCATTATAATGACCGGGTTTGGGTTCGGAAGATGCAAGCTGAAACCATTGGAGATACTCTAAGTTCAAATTTGATTAGAGGGGAAGAGCATGTGATCATTGAGGATGCTTCTTCGGACAATGAAGAGGTAGAGAGGCAAAGGAAAGGGAAGGGAAAGTTGGTTGAAGGCATAGTTCAAAGTATCGAGAGAGTGGGAAGTGCTCGGAAAGGGCCTGGTATAACCATTCGGGGAATACAGGATGAGGCCGTTGCTGCGTTGCCCGCATTGCCAGCACCTGGACCTGCAAGCAAGGGTGCTGGAAACCGTAGCATTGGCGCTAATTTTGCCCAGGCAGTGCCTGAAGATGTTAGAGCTGGAAACCGTGGGAATGGCACTAAATCTGCCCAGGCAGCGGCTGATGATGATAGCGTTGAAAACCGTGGAGTTGGGACTAACGCACAAGCAGCGCCTAGAGCTACTGGCGTTGGAAATCAAGCACAAACAGCGCGCGGCAGAAGCACTGAGCGCCAGAAATCCAGCACCCGTGCTGCCAAGGAACCCGATAGGCAGCAACAAGCTTTTGGAGATGATGACAATCCGATTGATGGGGCTGGAAAATTGCCTAAGAAGATAATTCATCCGGATGCTAGAGGCTCAAAATTTCCAAGAGTGCATAGGAGTAAGAGTAAGAGTAGACCTCCCTCCACTCCAGAGGCTTTGACAAGGTCTAGAAGTAAGAGCAGGACTCGTATAAATGAGCAAGGGAAGGGTCTCCAGAAATCTTTTCAACGCATGTTATCAGCTACAAGGAGTCACTCAGATAGTTCTGGAAGTAAATCACTGGAAGGCGGCAGTCCGAAGCCAAAAGGGACCTCTGTTTCCCAATGAATACATCAGCAATGAATATCAGGGGTCTATCGGCCCCTGTAAGGAGAAGGTGGGTGAAAAATATCATCTCCACAAATAGGGTTGGACTGTGTGGACTGTTGGAAACGAAAATGGAGGATAAGGTATTGCGAATTTTTTTAAAGGGTTTTAAAGGATGGAAGTTTACGCATAATTTTGAGCTGTGGCAGAACTCGAGGATACTCATTATCTGGGATCCGAAAGGTTTCTTGGTTGACGTCCTTGGGAAGACTCCGCAATGTATTCATCTGAAAGTTTGTAATCTTGCTTCTGGTATTGAGTTTTTCTGTACATTTGTGTATGGACATAGTGAAGGACGCCTGGCGCGTTTACCACTATGGGCGGAATTGAAGTCATTTGGTGCTAATCTGAATTCTCCTTGGATGGTTCTTGGTGATTTTAATGCTATCCTTAGTGTTGATGATCATTATGGAGCTACTGTTCCCAGCTTGTATCCAATGAAGGAGTTTCAGGATGTTTGTGTAAAATGTGGACTAAGCGATGCGCCAGCTTTGGGCGAGCACCTAACCTGGCATAGTGCGGATTGGAATATTTGGAGGAAACTGGATAGGGTGCTTTTGAATCACGGATGGGATGATGCGGCGTGTCGTACAACTTTTCTGCCAATCTCGGCTCAATCAGACCATTCTCCCATGGTGGTAGATATGTCGCAAGAGATTGTCGGGAAAGGTAGACCTTTTCGTTTTCAGAATATGTGGTTAGGCCACCCGAATTGTAGGCAAATAGTGGAGGATTATTGGAGCCCGTCGGTTGAGGGGACTAAACAATTTTCGGTGGCCAGGAAATTATTTCGGATGAAAAACCCATTCAGGGAGTTGGGTAAGCTCGATTTTGACCATATTTCTGAAAAGGCTAAGCGTGCGGATGCGGAGTACAATAAGGCGTTTGGTGAGTTTGATGCTATGGTTGCTTCGGATCAGGAAGTTTTGGCATTGCAAAATTTAAAGAAGCAAGCTATGTTGTATTATCTGGCGGAGTCTTCTTTTCTTGCTCAAAAGGGAAGGATAAATCATAATACGCGAGCGGATAAGGGATCAAAGTACTTTCATACTATGGTCTCCAAAAGAAAAGGAGGGGGTATCCCAGCGATTACTGATGGTGAAAATCGAATTGTAACTTCTAATAGTCGCAAGGGTGAACTATTTGCAGACTTTTACAGGGGCTTATTTGGCACTAGAAGAGATAGATTAACCACGGATCCTAATGTCTTTGGTGCGGGTAATAAGCTATCGGACATGGATAGGGCTTATCTAAACCAGGACGTGGAGGGTATTGAGATACAGCAGGCACTGTTTGCAATGGCGGATGATAAGCCTCCGGAACCTGATGGTTATACGGCCGGATTCTTCAAGAAACAGTGGAATATCGTGGGCGAGGAAGTGACAGCTGCGGTCTTGGAATTCTTTCAGACAGGCGATATTTTAGCGCAGCTTAATCATACTTCGGTGGCATTGATACCGAAGAAGCCTGATAATCTGAAAGTCAGTGATTTTAGACCAATAGCTTGCTGCAATATGGTCTACAAAGTCACCACAAAAGTTATAGCAAACAGGCTTGAGGGTATTTTACCAGGGATCATCGACCCTTGTCAGGGTGCATTCGTGAAGGGCAGAAGCATCTCGGACAATGTAATGTTAGCACAGGAATTTGTTCGGGGTTATGGAAGGGTACGCAATTCTCCTCGATGCATGATTATGGTGGATTTGCAGAAGGCTTTCGATACAGTTTCTTGGGACTTCCTGGAAGAAGTTTTACTTGGACTGGGATTTCCTGAAAGACTAACTAATCGAATCATGCAGTGTGTGCGCACCTCTACATTCTCGATAGAAGTAAATGGTAAACTGTGCGATCACTTCCAGGGACAAAGAGGTATTCTCCAGGGAGATCCATTGTCACCTCACCTGTTTGTGATTTGCATGGAATATTTCTCGAGAATGCTGAAAAGAAGAACGACCTCTAGACACTTCACTTTTCACCCGAGATGTGAGGCACTTCGGATCACCCACTTGGCTTTTGCTGATGATCTTATGCTCTTTTCTAAGGCTAACATGAGTTCCGTACATATACTCATGGATGCCTTGAATGAGTTTGAGCGCACTTCGGGTTTAGGAATCAATGCTGCAAAGTCGAAATTCTTTGGAGTTGGTATAAAGGAGGACTTGAGTTTCACGGGTATTCCTTGGGCGATATTCCCGGTTCGGTATCTAGGCGTGCCACTTGATTCCAGCAAGTTGAAGGTGACACAATTTGGTACTCTGCTAGGGAAGGTTGATTCGGAGATAGCAAAATGGAAGGGTCACACTCTTTCGTATGCAGGTAAATTGGAACTTGTGAGATCAATTGTGGGAGGTATTGCAGGATTTTGGATTCAGAATTTTATAATACAATCTACGGTAATGGATGCCCTCGAACAGAAGTGTAAACGCTTTCTATGAGGAGGTAAGCATAAGGCAAAGATGGCGTGGAAGAAACTTTACACACCCAAATCTTTTGGCGGTCTCGGTTTGAGAGATTTCTTCACGTGGAACCGTGCTTCAATGGCTAAAAGGCTATGGGATATTCATTTGAAGAAGGATAGTCTGTGGGTTAAATGGATTCACTCGTTTTATCTTCATGAGCAAGACTTCTGGGGTTTAAATCCGAGGATTGCTAATGGTCGTTTGGGAGAAAGATATTCGAGCTACTTTGGTGATCTTTGTAAGCTCAGGGATGAATTGTGCGCAATGTTTCATGGTAATACGCAAGAGGTAATTACCCATCTCGGCTTATGGTCTAGTTCAGGGAAGTTTACTCGTGCGGCTTATCTCCATATGCATAGCCATAAATATCCAGGTGTTTATGATCTTGGCCGATCAAGTGAAAAGGTCTTTAACAGTATTTTGCGTGGTTTTGTTCCACCAAAATTCTCATTTATTGCTTAGTTGGCGGAAATAAAGAGACTACACACCAAAGACAGGCATCGATTGGAAGAAGGGGAAAGTATGGAGAGGGTTTGTTCTTTATGCCATCTGGAAGAGGAGACGAATGAACATTTGTTTTTCAAATGTGAGTTTTCCGAAGTTGTATGAGGGCGTATACGGACTTGGATTGGTTTAAGGAGACGGACGAATTCAATTCCGAGTTCTATGACTTGGGTAAAAAGGCAAATTAAAGGTTCAAAAATGCGAAGGAAGTTTGGTATTTTGGCCTTAATTACCACGGTCTATCGCCTTTGGAGGGAAAGGAACAATGTGGTTATGGATGGTGCTCAACCAAGTTCTGAAAGAGTGGTGAAAATCATCATGAAGGATTGTTACATGGTGATGAATAGGCTATTTCCGGATGAACACTTGTTTTAGATGAAGACGCTGCTTGGAGGCTGTTGGGTGCTGTTCGCATCGCACTGAGTGCTTCACTTTCCGGGTCTTGGTGCTTCAATCCTGGCGCTGTGCTGGGCGTCAGGCGTTGCGCTGGATTTTGCCTACGGTTTGAGCGATTGGTTGCTGGAGCGAATGTTGGACTTGTGCATCACGTTGGGTGCTCTTGGCGCGGGAATTGGTTTTTTGGAGGCCGATGGATGCGATTTTCTGCACCGAGAGAGGGCTGCTTTGAGCTCGTTGGGACCAAGTATTGGCTACGGTTCTGCCCGGTTTTCTTCTAGCGAGAGCAGTTTGTTTTTCTGGAGAAGGCAATAGGTTTTAGAGTAAGGATTTATACTCCATTGCTCTTTCTCCTAAGCCTAGTTTTAACTAATGATTTAACGGTTATTTATGCGCTTTATGCTCGCGCTACACTCTGTGTTAAATTAGCATATAGCTGTCCATTTGCTCAAAATGGAGTGGGCGAGTACATACTCGCCACGATTGGTGCACGCGGTACAAGTGCATCCATTCTCACATCCTCAGGAGGTTGGTTGGATTGGGAGTTACAAAGGTTGGAGGCACGGCCTCATTGACCTTTGCCCTTAAAATCAACTTCGGTGCAATTAGAGAATGCTAGAAGGCCAATAACATCCCTTTTTCTTCATCTTAGGGATGTATATGGTAGAAGCTGTTGTTCATCTGTACCAGAAAGGTGCTACTTGGACCATCGGCTTCAACTCTTCATGTGACATCCAAGACCTGAGACACACATTTCTCGGCTGCGTTAGGATACTCTCATCATTCGACCTTGGATCTTAGCTCCTTCATCTACGGTCCGGAAACTACACTATTTCAAGACCCGAGACACACAATTCTCGGCTGCATTCTGGAATCGAAGTGAAGAAGGCCCCATTTGTTAGGGGTAGAAGCGGATTGTTTTTGTTTATGAGTAGTGAGTTTGTTCTCACCTCATATTTCCGATTATTTTATAGCCTGTGTTTTTCCAGGTTGTTTTGTACTCCCTTTGCTTGATTATCTTGCTTAGGGTTGGTTGTGTTTTCTTAGGCAAAAAGGGGGGGGGGAGGTTGAGTCTTGTCCTTCGGACCTGCACTCATCCGTTCCCCCCCCCCCACCTCACTCACGGATTTTACTCCTTAGGTTTACTATGTAAACTAAGGTTGGATTCTTTTGTATTTGGTAGGGTCCTTTTTGGGCTCTACCTTGGGTTCCACCGTCTATACTATTTACCTATTTACGTCGAAGAAAACCTACGTAATCTCTGAATACAACTAGGGTTTATATGTACAAATCTTATACTCCATCTGTTTTCTTAATTTTGCCACACTTATCATATTTTTATGTTTTTTTAAGTTTGTCGTCTTTCCTTTTATGGAAAACAGTACATTATTCTCAACCACTCATTAAACTTTTTACTCTCTTCACTCAATTTCCTCCACACATTTCAACTTACAAAAAAAACAATACTTAAACCTATGGGGTCAAACATAGTGAAACAGAGGGAGTAGGACAAATAATCTTTCCTTAATATAATTGGGTATATGTCATACTTCATATTGTTACAGCTTTCCACTTCTAAACTCCAATGGGATTTCTCCCATTATGGCATCGAGCTCTGAACCATGGGTTTTGACATCAGATATCATCGAGCTCCGATGGGCGCAGCCCTGCATTGTTCATCGTGTTAGGTTTTCGCCGGGTCTCTCTTCCACAGCTCCCCTTCTCCAGCGAGGAGCCCGACAATATTGTTGGGCTCCTCGCTGGGAGTGTTTCCATGTATGGTTTGCCTTGGTTATGGATGAATTGAATTCGGGATCTGGGTCCCCGTTATGCAAAAGAAAGCTTGACCCTTGAACTCTTGGAGGAAGATCCGCAGTCCGAACGTGGATTTGGAAAACACATAGCCTCTTTATGGGTTTTCTAGGATGAAGACTTGCTCTTCGGTCTTCAAGCTATGAGCTTTTTGGTTCTTGAAGTTCGAATATCGGACTTTTCGAACTGGAATTTGAAGACCCACGGATCCACGATGGGTTTTACTGGAGGAAGACCTGCACACCGGTCTTGAGGAGTGAAATTTCCTGCCGGAAGAGGAAGACGGAGTTCCGACGGAGGAGGAAGACCCGTACCCAATGCAAACATGGAGAGCTTGGCGAACACCCATGTAAGTCTTGCACTATATAAATTTTGTGCGGACTTTAATGGATGAATTTCTTGTGCGGATTTTCTGGGGAATTTTTGTGCAAATTTTTGGGGAGGAACTTGTCATCTGGGAGGCTGTTTTCGGTTTCATTTAGCGCAATTTGTATAGAATCTATTTTTTGGTGAGGCCTCCTGTGGAAAGAAGTAATTCATATGCTAAACCCGTGTGGATTGCTGTAGTACTCTGTTTTGAGAAGTTTTACAGGGAACAGGAGAAGCTTTGCATATTTAATTTTGTAAAGCGTGTGGATTGTCGTCGCATGCTGGGATGGTTTTAGTAGGAAGAATTGAGCTGTTTATGAGAATCTGTGTGGGTTAGTGGCCTGTAAATATGATGTTCATAGGAGATTAATTTTAATGAAGGGTCTCAGGCATGGAAATTATTAGCACTTGGGTCAGTTCTAATCGATTCGGGTAAACTTGTGCTCAAACCTCGAGCCCGACCGGCCTAGCTTGTGTCCAAACCCCGACCTTGTCCCCCGGCCTTGCTAGTGCCCAAATCCCGGTCACCTTCCGGCCTTGCTTGTGTTCAAAACCTGGGCAACCTCCGGCCTTGCAAGTGATCAAAACCCGACCTGCCCGCCCGGCCTTGCTCCCGGTAATCCACCCAGCCTTGCTCGTGCTCAGAACCCGGAAAATGCTCAACCTTGTTTACTCGATTTAAATTGGAGCTTAGACCAACAGGCTACCCTAACTGATTTAGGTGAACTTGTGTTCAAATCCTGGGCACCCGACCGGCCTAGCTCGTGTTCATATCCAAAACTGCCCATCCGACCTTGCTAGTGCTCAGAACCCGGCCACCCTCCGGCCAAGCGTGTGTTCAAATCCTGGGAAACCTCCGGCCTCGCAAGTGAACAGAACCTGGTACCTTTCCCGGCCTTGCTTGTGCTCAGAACCCGGTAAGCTCTCAGCATCGCTTGTGTTCACAACCCGGAACCGCCAGGCCTTGTTTTACCTGAACTAGTTGGTACTTAGATGATCTATGCCGAAAACAGGGATTTAAATTTTTCTCACTCATGAACATTCATACGGTGATCGTCATTCTGGGTATAATTGAGGTGGCAATACTTTGGGGCTATTCGGATTCATCATAGATGTCATGAGATGTTTCACTGTGTGTTGGTTGGTCCGGCGGCCGGCCTTGGTGGATTGTTTTCAATCGGAATCATAAAGAATAGCACTCTCAGTCATAAGAATTTCCAGAAGAAAAGGAACGGAAGAGCAGATTCTCGTAATTGGTATTTTTCTCAATTTTTGCCCAGATTCCGGTGATCAACAACGCCGAAAAATATGGTCCGGCAATCACATCTATCAGTTGGCAGTGGCAACTCGAATGGTATGCTGAACATTAACACTTCGAGGAATAGAGGTTCGAGTACTCGAAGGGAAGTTGAGGGATGGTTCGAGGATGGAATGATGGTCCGAGGGCTGAAGGAGATTTCGAGGGATTCGAGTGTTGAAGGCATTAGAGTGCTCGAGATGGGCGTTCAAGTGCTGGAAGTGCTCAAGTACTCGAGGGTAATTTGTGGTTAGACGGATTGAGGTATTCCAGCACTGGAGGTGCTAGAGTTCTCGAGGGATCTTTGCCCTCGAGGGGGGAGGTTCGAATAATCGAAGGGAAGTTGAGGGATGGTTCGAGGGCTGAAGGTGATCTCGAGGGATTCGAGCGCTGAAGGCATTCAAGTGCTCGACTTGGGCATTCAAATGATGGAAGTGCTCGAGTACTCGAAGGGAAGCGGAGTGATGGTCCGAGGTTGGAAGGATGGTCCAAGGGCTGAAGGAGTTTTTGATGGATTCGAGTGCTGAAGGCATTCGAGTGCTGGATATGCTCGAAAATTCGAGGATGGTTTGAGGAGAGATGGATTGAGGTACTCGAGTTTGAGGGATGGTTCGAGGATGGAAGGATTAAGCTGAAGGTGTTTCTTGGGCTCATTGGGGGCATTCGAGGGCTGAACGTCTTGTGCTCAGTCCTCGAGGTGGTCCTGGTGGTGCTCAAGATCTCGAGGGGGCAATTCGTGTGTTGGAAGCTTTCGGGTGCGCCGGGGGGGCACTCGAGGGCTGAAGGTGTTCGAGTGCTTTGTCCTCGAGGTGGTGCTGGTGGTGCTCGAGTGCTCGAGGTAGCCATTTGAGTGTCGTAAGCTCTCGAGTGCTCGTGGGGGGACATTCGAGGGCTGAAGGTGTTCGTGTGCTCCATCCTCGAGGGGGGACTCGTGAAGAAACCTCGAGGGATGGCTACTGTTAGACTGATTGAAAAAAAAAACCCAACAGCTTCTCTCCAGATGGTTGACAGGATTTCCCATGGCAGCAGCATGGCCATGTAGGTTGGGTAGGGGGTAAATTAATTCTGCGTACGCAAATTAATTAACCCCTAGCTAGGTATCAGTTGGAATTAACGGATGTGCTATTTGCCTGCGCTGTACTGAAAAGGGAAAAATGGCATCAGGTTGTCCATTTGCCTAAAATGGAAAGAACGGTTACAAAACCGTTACGCGGGGCGTGCGCGGTAGAAGTCATACCCGATCTCTTATGCCTAGGAGGTCTATCCGCGGGGAACACTTAGGAGCACAACGGACTACGGTCAAACTGCTCCCAACCCCATAGAGAAAGCCTCAGCCCTCATCCAGAGACTGTTATCGAAGGCCAATAACACCTCTTTATCTTCATCTTAGAGGTGTACATGGTAGAAGCGGTTTGCAAGCCCTTTTCGGAGGACATGTCATACTACTTCATTCATTGGAAGACCGAGACCACTTCGGATTTGAAGACACCCGTGGGGAGCAAACCACGGCGCAAGAGCCGGTTCACACCACCGGTAGCAGGGATGTAAAATGGAGCGATGAGGCAAGTGAGTTTGTTCTCACGCCCCTCTGTTTTTTCAAGGATGGCTTATACAGGCCCCGGTCACCACGAAGGGACTCTGTTGAAGGAATGGCTCATATAGGCCCCGATCACCACGACGGGTTGTAATATTTTTCATGGATGGTTTCCACAGGCCCCGGTCATCACGACGGGACTAGCTTCTTTTGGTCACCTGGTTGTAACATTTAGATCAGGGGTAGTATTTTAGGTAACATGTATTAAGGGAGTGGGCCCACTCCCGTACACTCCCACGGTTTCTTTTTATTTACCATTACCTTCGACTAATGTGAAACTCCTTTGACATCCTTTGATTTCTCTAGCGCATATATTAAATCCCAATCGATGACACGTGTCTTATAACTGTGAGTTTCAAGGGAGGAGAGATTCAAGATTTTATGCACGTAGCACGTTCACATCATGTTTCAGAGCAACTATCATTATCATTAAATGCTCACTTTCTACCGGTATTATCTTCTCTAACCTTTTTCCTATTTCTTTCATTTTCTACGGGTTTCAAGTTCAAGCTTCCTTCATACTCAAAATTATCTCTGCAATTTTTCTTTCTAAACCGCCTAGATTCTCTTCCAGCCCAGATTTTTCAAGTAAGTTCCTTACCTTTCTTGACTTTACTATGAACATGTCAGTTTTCAAAGGTTCTTCTTATATCTCAACCATTCATTATGAGGATAAAGACCTTGATAATTCTTGGGATGATAATTCTGAGTACGAAGGGGCCTCTAAGAAAAAACTTTATACCTCATACCCTTAGATATTATGGTCATCCACAAACTTCGTAGAGAATTGAATTCAAGAAAAAAGTAGTTGAAAAATTCTCAATCTCTTCCACTCCCCATAAGGGAGAATGTATATCATCTTTGGAAAATGTAGTAATACCTAACCGTCGAAAGGGAATCAAAAACCTCAGTATGGGTAGTTGCTACTATTTGGTCTTTCATAGACCAATTAGATGTCGCCATCCTCCAGAATAGCTATTTATCTCTTCCTTCACCTTCCAAAGGTGTTAACAACATTGCCAATGGTAAATCAGTTGTATATAGGCTTCATATTATTTATGGATTAGGTTTTCCATTGTATCTAGTGCATTCTGCATTAGAATATTATAATATTAATTTATGTCAACTTCAACCTAATGCATGTTTTCTATTTTGGGATTCATAATTATGTGTGACCGAGACAAGGGCGGAACCAATGGTACGCTAGGTAGGGCTCCAGCCCTACCTAGAACGCCGGCCGGAGGTAGCAGGAGGCGGGAGCGCGTCTTCCGGCGAGTCGAGCGCGTCTCCGGCGCGGCGGCAGCAAAAATCGAAGCCTGTTCGCCGGACGATTACTTATTCAAGGTGGTGTTAATCGGAGATTCCGGCGTCGGGAAGTCTAATCTGCTCTCTCGCTTCACCAGAAATGAGTTCTGCTTAGAATCAAAATCCACCATCGGCGTGGAGTTCGCCACGCGCACGCTTCAAGTAAGCTTGCTTTCTCTCTCACGAACTGAAATCTGAGTTCAATTATGAGACGTGATCTAGTTTAAATTTACTGTTTGTTCATTTCTCGAGTAGAGTAAGCTTCGATCACGAGTGCTTTGAACTTTGCGTCTGTTTAATGTTGCTTACGAATTTAGATCCGTTGTTGTAAGCTTAATCCTTCAACTTGTGGTAGCCTAATGGACTTCGATTATAGGAACGGTTTCATGTATCGATTAGTAGCGCAGAGTCTCTTCTGATGTCGTGTGAACGTGAGAAAACCGAGTTATAAATGATAGAAAAGAATAATCACTGCCTCTGTATATCTGGTGATTGGGGATTTCAGTTCGGAAATTGCCACCTGAAGGAGATATATAGTGGTAGAAGATATGACGAGGATCGAGTCATTGTAGTGATGAAAAGTACTCTGCAGAGGATGGAATCTGATTGATTAGAGTTGAGAGATTGAATATGAAGCTTCAGTTTGGATAATTTTGATCCTTGTTTCAGACTCATTTGAAATGAAAATAAAATGTTGGAAAGAAGGAAAACTGAAGAACTAAAAGAGAGGTTTAGGGCTTGATGCAATTTTTGTACCTTAGTTTGATTCAGTAGAATTTGTGTGTGTAACATGGGGTGTTCTGAGAAAGAGGATAAACACGCTGATTTGCTTATATCTTGACTGTTCCCAATTTGGTGAGATTTCTCTCTATATTTTTTGCATCACTGTGTACTCTGCAGTTTTTACTATCAGATATGGATATAGGGGTGGAATGTGTTTATCGATGTATATGAATAAAGTAGAGGCTGGGTGGAAATCTGCAGTTTGTACTTTTAATCTTGATTGCTTATGTTGGGTGGAAATCACACATTATGTATCATGTATCTTTCAATCCCGATTGCATTCTAGTTGACCTTGATGGGTAAGTAGTCTGGAATTGGAGCTTATGCTTCTAGTATGTGTTTGTATGGACATCAATATTGTGTGATTGGATAATCCATAGCTCGTTTGTAGTCTCTGGCTGGTCATGCTACTATAGAAGCTGTTATAATCGGTTTGCATTTGCTCATGTGTAACTTACCTGGATACTGTAAATTTTGGTGTAGTACCGTTTAATGCTAGAAATATGGTTACGTGTTTCATTTATAGGTTGAGGGAAGGACCATAAAAGCTCAGATATGGGACACGGCTGGACAGGAGAGATACAGAGCCATTACCAGTGCCTATTACAGAGGTGCTCTTGGAGCTCTTCTAGTATACGATGTCACAAAACCAACCATGTTTGATAACGTCAGCCGGTGGCTCAAGGAGCTGAGGGACCATGCGGATTCAAACATCATGATCATGCTCATCGGAAACAAAATCGACCTGAAGCATCTTAGGGCAGTTGCAACCGAGGATGCTCAGAGTTATGCCGAGAGGGAGGGTCTGTCATTCATTGAAACATCCGCTTTGGAAGCAACTAATGTGGAGAAAGCGTTCCAGTCGATCCTTGGAGATATATATCGTATAATTAGCAAGAAGTCGCTGTCTTCGGGTGACCCGCCGCCTGCAAACATCAAAGAAGGGCATGGGCGGAACCAGAAAAATTTTCCCAGGGGCAAAAATTTTTCAGCCTCCCCTGGAAAAAATTTCTGGTTCCGCCCCTGGACCGAGAGGGGGTTGAGTTACCCTCACAACCCTCTTCAATCTTTATATATCATCCGATCCATTTGCACCTCTAGAAAGAAGGGCTAGGTTAAGACTTATGATTCTAATGAACTTAATATATTTATCTTCTATTCCCGAAATGGAAAAGGGAGAAGCCTATTACTGGCAATCCTGATTCCACCTTAAGATTGGAAGGATGACTTTCTGATCTTCGACACTAAAGAGTATCCTTACCTTATTGACTTTTTGATCTTTTACCATAATGAAGGCTGCATTGGAAAAGCTTTAAGGGTATCTTTAATGCAAAAGTCACATTGATAAAAATTAATTGGCCCATCATATTGATAGACTCTCAACCCATAAAAGCATCTTCATTGCAAGAGTAAAATTGAAGCATCAATCTAACATGACATACTTTTCTTTATAGAGGATTAAGTAGAGTTTCTATTTGAAGAAGTTCATATTGAGACCATCACTTATGTTCCCAAAAAAAGCAATAGGAATTCATAACTATACATAGATCTAGCTAAATTCTCTTCATTGAATGATCGACACGTCATACCGAAACTATAATTGTGACGGTAGCATTTAGCATAAGCCAATCAATTTATTTTATTTACATCATTGAAGTTTCATTTAAAACATAGTATGTGGCATAAGAGACTCCTAAAAGTGACTATTTGTGCAACTGATTGAATTTTCACCGACGCCTAACAAAAACATTCTTTCTCCTCGTAAAAAGTTACCAGCACAAAGCAACCAAGACCAAACCCCAGTTGGGGGCTGCCGCTGCCGCCAGCAACTGCCCAGTGCCCCCCCTTATTTTTTTTGTTTTTGTCCCTTATTTCTAGTGTAGGTAGTAAATTTGAGGTAATGAAGGTTGTTCGAATGAGGGTCATCACGATGTTCTACTTGCCCCGGTGAGCTATTTCGATCAGACGTTAGGGAATTAGCGCTAGAACACGCACGATAGAGATTAGACTTTGGCGAGAGAAGATCACGCAAAGAAGAACTAGATCTCGGCGAGTTTCTCTAACGAAACGATCTGGTTTCAAACTAGATCTTGGCGACTTCTTCCTCATGACAGGCAATTGGAGCCGAAAAAAATGAACCTCAAAGGTAAGAATCTAGCCAACAAGAATGAATGCCGGAGGTAACCAATCTGGAGCCGGCCGATTTCGTGACTACGGCAGACACAAAAAGAAGCAATCTGGTCGGTGAAGGGCTAAAATGTTAATGTGGGCATTAAACGGTGGTTTGGGCTATCCACGGAGGACAGAAGTTGCTAGCGGTGAACATCGGTGGCCAGCGGTGGATAGTGGTTGCTGGAGGCAGGCGGTGGTGGCTAGCAGCCCTCTTAAAAAATGGCATCTTCCAATCTCGGCACCTCCGGAAATTTAGGCCTAAAGCACATCTAGCGTAATTTTTTTAACCTAATGCTAAAATATATCTCCACCCATTGTAGTCATCCAACAAATACCCATCAAGGTCGGTTATAACCACTGCAGGCTCGTGGTGGCTGCGGTGGAGAGACTACGTGAATCGGTGGATGACATTGTCAATAGTGGCGATGGGTTGCAGGCATCTATCAAAATAGGTCATTTTGTGCTGGGTACATGGTCTGATCCACTGAAAAAATAGGAAAATGGGTTTTTATGCAGTAGTATTTATTTGTCGAACAGAGATTTTGGCGTACAACGGAGCTCCCATCGATCGTAGTACCACATCTACGACAATTTGGAAGGCAATGCTTCCTAGGAGATACATACTTCTGGATTATATTATTTGCGATGTATTCCCTAGATGTATGCAGGGTTTAGATTAATTCTATTTTTGTTATGTTGATGTCTTTATTTTCTAGGTGTACTGTTGGTGCTCTCGCGACTCCAATGAGATTTGAACTCTTCCCCACCACTGATTGGAGAAATCAAGCGACAATCTCCAAAAGGGTTCTCAATAGTGGAACTATGGAATTGAGGACCCGATGGGGATCAACCTTACCGACAAGAAATAAATATTTATATATATATGCATGCAATACCAGACTACTTCAAATCAAAACGAACTTGTCCTTGAAATTCCTCCAACATGCACTTTTCATCGTTGATTGGAGAAATCAAGCTACAACTTTTCAAAACTACAGAGTTGTTTCAACTTGGTGAAGATGGAGATTGGAGATGCGGGACAAGTAACAGACTGTCGATATGGTACATGAAGCTCATGATAGGTTCATTTGGGTGAGGCTCACCCCATTGTATGTGAATCAAATGATATGTTCAAGCATAGGAAGCTTGAAAAATATTAGTCATAGTTGTTAACTATAGTTTGAACTGCCTAAACTAGGCACACAAATGTAACTATCTAACAATTAATGAGAACGAGAATAACTTTGCTTTAAAAAATGACTATTTCATTGGAAATACTCTACGACTTCAAACTTTCTGAAAGACTGTAATAACTCTTAATTTTTCGAAACATTTTATCTGTTTCTACCATTTAAATTTGTTCACTAGAAAAAAGAAGAAAAAATGCTGAGTAATTTGTTTCCCGATATTGTAAGCATTAGTCGAGCTCCTCTTTACCATCCCCCTCTCTCTATCCTCAATAATTCTCCTCCTTCTCTCTTAACGTTTTACACAGCAACCCAGCAACTCTTTCCCCTCTTTTTTCTTACCATGGAGGAGGGGAAGGAAACCCCTTTTTTTAATTTCGTTTTCTAGCTTCCTTTGTTCGCTCTTTCTCCTCTCTCTTCTTTTTTTCTTGTTTTTTTCTCTCTTCTGTTTTCCTTTTTGTTTGCTTTGCTTTTGCAGATCTGGCATTGTCACCGGCGGCAAGTTCATCGACAAAGGAGATGACATTGCCCGCGTTATTTTTTAGATCCGCACACCCCAAGATCTGATCTCAACGCTACATTTTTTTTCCCAGTACACAGAGAGTCGCGGTGCCTAGCAACCCTGACGAAAACTCCATCTCCGGCGATGTTTTGAAAAAATATATGCACTTTCAAAAAAACAAGGGAATGGAGAAATAAAGGCATCTAATACATGAACTTGGCTGCTTGATAGAGATGCCAAAAGGACTACTACCATAAATGAAGACATTCCACGATTTGATCAAATATTTAAAGGATATGTTCGAGATCCTCTAAGTGATATGGTGGGAGCTATGACTAGGTAAAGACTAAGCTTAGGGATGCTACTTTAAATGCTTTTATTGATCGCCTTTATGATGAAGAATTGAAGAAGGAGTCACAATCGACATCTTGGATTCATTATTCAAGATTGTCGACGAATTGAAGACATCATGAAGAACACTATACTCTTTTTTTCCACTGGGTTTTTAATGAGGTAGTGTGATCACTGTAAAATATTGTAAAATTATTTCATTTTGGGTTTATTGGACTGATAGTTCGGCCATGTGGGCTTTGAAGAGCTGAATTTTGAAAATACAGTCCATTAAGGTTTAGTATATTCAGTTTTATTCTGATTAGAATTAGATTTGGTAAGATTAGATAAGGTAATATTCTTCAAGGTTACTTCTTGAAGAATTCAACCTGATTACTTTAGATTACCATTTATTTTAGGTATTTTAGTTAGATATGATTTTATCTTCTTAAAGCTGTCATAAGTCGATTCAGTTTCCATTTTTTATTAGGGTTTGAGGCAAGATTGTAACCCTATAAAAAGGGAGGCCTTATGGACGAAAATTAGAACCTTTCATCAATCAAATATACAACCTTTTGAGTTCATACTCTTTGCTTGCGAGCTATTCCATTGTTGCTTAACCCCGAGGGCTAGTTAAGTATCAATAAACCTTGTAATCTGATCCTGAGAGCTAGTTAGAGAGCAAGTCGAAGTTAGGCGTACCCCAAGGTCTAGACTCCTGAATTTCGTGCGAGATAGTGCGGGTTTGTAGATCCCTTCACTAGATCAAAGATATTAATTCCGTAAATCGTGAGTTTTCGCAAGGAGATTCATATCACGGCCAAACCCTCAAA
This sequence comes from Rubia yunnanensis, assembly GCA_037428765.1. NCBI lineage: Eukaryota > Viridiplantae > Streptophyta > Magnoliopsida > Gentianales > Rubiaceae > Rubia > Rubia yunnanensis. The sequence continues at coordinate 75,478,667 of CM075067.1, forward strand.
AGGTGTCGTAGGTTCTAATGGTCAAGAGGCTTTTGGGCCCAAAATTCACGGGTTGTGGTTTCAAGTACTACAATTTCTTTGGTTTAATTTTTTGTCAGATGTTTATGTTCGGATTTGTTGTCGGCGATCGTGCTGAATGTAAGGGATGGATTGGGTAGGATTTCTAGAAGTCGGGTCGGGTAAAAGGCTAGATATGCTAGGGTTTCATACGTGTTGTGTAGTTGGGCCTTTCAAAAGCCCAGCAAGGGAAGCCACATCTAACACCCTTTGAAATTATTTACAAAAGAATAGGAGACTTTTTTTGCTTGAAATCTTGGCTAGTTGGGCTTTGATAGCCCGGCAAGGGAAACCGATTGCCAAATAGAAAGGCTTAAAAGTCACTCATTCCAGATGAATTAGAGGCTTTAGTTGTGTATTTAGAAGTTTAGCACTTCTAATGTAAAATGATGAGTTTGGCAAAATGATAAAGGGAAGGATACCATACAAACCTCGTCATAGCGATGGTTTATTTTTTTTAAAAAAAACATTAATCGAGCTTCAGTTATGAACCGTATCTTCTCGGGAAAGTGGTTGGTTTTGTCTTCTAGTCTCTACTCATGTTTATTTTAGTAATTTCTCTGTTTTATTGGATATGTCACACTTTCTTTCTTCTTTTTTTGTGAATTTGGCGCACTTTCTTTTTTTGGTAAGATTCCTTCATTTTCATCCAATCATTCTACTTATTTTTCTTTTTAAATTCAATTTCATCCACTTATTTCATTCACCTAAATCCAAACAGTTAAAGCTAGTGTGCTACATCCAATAAAACGGAGGTAGCAATTAACAGTAATTAACATGCTGACTTAGATAAAAGTTGTACTCCCTCCGTCCCAGACGACTCCGTACACTTTTTGATCAACTTTCTCAAGACATGTTTGACCACAAATTTCAACTAGTATATAGACACAATATCATCATGTGAGATATTGTTGGATTGCCTGTATGATGTATTTTCTAAATATCAAATTTTAACGCACCGATAATATACGTAACTAAAGTTATTGTTGGTCAAACATGACCTGAGAAAGTTGACCAAAAAATGTGCACATTCGGTTGGGACGAAGGGAGTAGTGTACAATTTATAATTATTAATTTTATAAAGAGAAAAGTGGATTTTTATCCCTGTGCTTTGGATGAAAGAGCAGAAATGACCTTATAAAAATCTGAGAGTGCAAAAAATAACCATACTTTATTGCCCATAATTGGCCGGAATTAAACGAAAAGGCAATTATACCCATGTTTAAAATTTAAAAAAAAAGGGATAAAACAAAACCATTCTAACAAAACCCGACTGGACAAAACGAAGCGCCGACCATCTCCTCCAATCTTCACCAATGGAAATCTTTACCCATAACCAAACCCTAGCGGCAACAGCGTTTTTGTCCAATCGGCAGCGCAGCATCTATAGGGTAGGGTTTTCTTCATTTTTCTGGTCGGGTTTGTGACTTTTCCGATTGGTGGCATCTTCTTCTTCATTCTGGAGCAGGAGGAGGAGATGGCATTGCCGCTTCTGGTGACGGACCTAGGAGATTCAGAATTTGAGGGCAACAACGACGCATGGAGGAGAGAGGCGGAGCGGGGAGAAGAGGGACGGGGGAGTAGCGACAAAAAAGGTTAAATTGGTTTTAGTCGAAGCTGGTGGTTCTTGGCAGAGGAAAGGAGGAGGAGGTGGTAGTGGGTGCAGGCAAGGGCACGGGAGTGGCAGCAAATCAGCTGCAAGTAGTGGCCAAGAGTGTGGTTGAAGATGAAGTACAGTGGCATAATTGTCAATTACATTTTCAATTTTTAGTACAAGGGTAGCTTTTTCTTTTCATGCTTAGTCAACCATTGACTTCATTAAGTCAACTCCAAAATTGAAAAAATGGGTGTAAGTGCACATTTTTACAAAAAAATTATGGTTAGTTTAGAAATTTCAAATTTTACAATATTATATCTACACTTTCTCATTTTAATAAGATTAAAAATGCACTTTTCCCTTATAAAAGTATTTCTTTGAACCAGAAGTTGCAATTAATAAGGTTAAATGCGATTCTTCAACTGGATGAAAAAGAACAATTTTATGGTTTACTCATCAGACCTCATTAGACGCTGTCGCCAGTATCTATTACCACCACCTTCAAACACACGCCAACTTGTTGGCAACACCTTAGTCAACTCTATATCTGGAGCAAGTTTTCATTGGAAGGTTAGTCTAGTTCTTTTGAAATTTATTATTAAAACACACATACATGTCCTGTATTTTAAATTTTCCATTTAAATTCTATTCATCATTCTTATTTGACTTAATTCCATCAATAGCTAAAATGGGGTGAAATAACTCTATTTCGGTGTACCATATTTGTTCCACAATTAACTCAACTAAACAAGCAATGGGCACATAGAAACACAGAAAGGCAGCAAGCACAGGTTACAAGCGAAGAAGCTAATAGATCAAAACAGGGGAAAGATAGGATACAAAGGCTTCACAATTATTCACCTGTGAGTGGACACAGATTGGAGAAAGACTTGCGTTCAATTTTAGTTCATAGCACAGATCCACTGAATTCGTTATATACTTTGACCATCTCTAATAAAATGTTGTGGAAAACTATCTCAAAAACCTAAACTAAACCATTTCAATAAAATCAAGGATTTACTAGCCAAGTGCCACTTAACATCAGGCCTCGTCTGTGAAGGACTGCATTGGATACAATAGAGCCCACCAACCATCTTCTAAATTGATCTGTTCAAAGATTCTTTCTAAAGTAAAAAAGTAAACACGAGCAAGGACTACGGTGAGTAAATTAATCCACGACTCAAATTAACATTGATAGTAACACCCTTACCAATCATGACCCGATCAAGGATTTGTTAAGAAACATAAACACCATCAGCAAAAAAGTTGAAACAGCATCAACAGCTGCTGCGACATCTTGCTGACAATCATAAACAACCAACAGCAAACAAATAGCATCAACAGCTGCTGCACCACCTTGCTCACACTCACAAACAACCAACAGCAAACAAAAACATCAACTGCTTCTGCACCATCATGCCAACCAGCCAGATTCACTCTTCACGATCTCAACTATAGACAAGGCCATAGATGGTCCATGAGTAAGTAGTAGAATAATTTCTCTTAGTGCAAGCTAACATACAAGCCCTAAATTAAGAAATTCAAGTGGCCTTAGTGGCAAGCACCACCTCATGAGATAACTTTAACCCATTAAATATCTTGGCACCCATAGCATAACAACCTCAACAATCAACAGTACCAGTTTTAAATTCAGATGCATGTGGATTATATATCAAAGACAAGCACCTAATTTACCTACTTCAAAACACGATTGGGTAGCACGCTAAAATAACAGCATAGACAACATCAATCCACATGAAAAGTTAAGGGACAAAGTGCACCAGCTAGACAGAGAAATAGTTCAAGTACAACAATGAAAGGAGCTAAACCTCAAAATTAGGTTCGGACAATTTTAGTTCAATCAACATCTAACATTCATAACACCAACGACCAGAATCGCTCTCCTCAAGATTGGCATGCCCAAAACAAAGTCGAATCCATGGTGAAAGATTGCCACTTGCTTATTCCTAAAAAAAAAGAGAGGCAACATAATTAATTACTAAGACAGATATGTATAATCACAAATACAGATAAGACATATCATCTCCTGTGGTAAACATAGTTCAAACTTACATCAGCATCAGAGCGCGGAGATGGGCTACGAGAACCAGCTTGCTTGCCACGTGGTGACAAGCTTTTGGGCGTTAGTGAGCGAGCTCGAGTTTCAGGAACATCTGGACTTGCACCACGAGAGGGTGGAGTTCGGCGAGGAGATAAGCTTCTTCGGGGGCTCAGACTTCGGCGAGCAGGAGAACGGCTTTGAATTTCATTTATTGTTATCAGATCGGTCAGAAACTCCCATAAGAATCAGTAGGGAATTGATAAACCAATAAATAAAGAATTACCTGCCATAAGATCTACTACGACTGCGCCTGGCATCATCATATCTGCCTCTTCCACGGCCTCTGTAATCAGGGCTCTCACTGAGGCTCCTGCTGCGGGGACGACGATCTCTATCCCTCCCACGGCGACCATCACGATCTCTTCCTCTACTTCTACTACGGCTTCTCCTCCTAGAATCACGATCTCTGTACTCATCCCTAGACCTGCAAGGAGTAGATGAGTTCCATCATGGCACAAATCCACACTTCACAAGCGAAAGTTGACCTGCACCATATCTTAAGGCATGCAGCAAATCTAAAATATCACTCATTCATTTGTTTATAGAAATACTGCAGAAAGGGACCATCACCAACTTAGTGATCAGATTCAAGAGTTTTACTTGTTAGAGACAGATAGAGGCTACCAGACAGACAGTAACGCATTTGCAAAAATCAGGAAAAAAATCTCTGAGAAGGTATCACCAAAAAAGAATAAGCGTGACAAACTGGAGAAGAGAATCAAAATCCCATTTACTGCTTGGAATGACAATCAATAAGCACATTCATGGTAGGAATAATGGCAAATACTCCACGTTAAGGGAACAACATCCAATCAAAACCAGTATGATAAATCACGTAAAGTTCTGGTAACAGCAAAACAACTTCACATCCTCCTTAAAATTCACAGCAAAAAGATGTAAGATTGATTATTCACATTAATATAACACAAAGAGAGAGAGCTACAATTACCTAGGTCGGGGACTGCGGCTTCTTGACCTCCCTTTGGTCTTGTACACTGGTTCCTGGATCTTTCCTTTATGACTGCCATCCATTGATGAAGATCTTTACTCAATAGAAAATCAAGAAATCTATTCAATAAATACCACGGTAATGATAGAACTTCTGAAAAGCAAAGCATAAATACAAAATTCTATTGAACTAAAGTGTTTGCGTCCCAAGTGTTGGACGTATAAGAATAGAAGAAACCTGGACAGAATAACAAGTCCACAATGTGAAAAATGCAACACTCACATTCGTTCTGCATTTGGACCATACTTGGCAAACTGAACCATTATCTCCCTTCCATCAACAACCCTTCCTACAGTGTTAAAATAATCAAAACAATCTAAGATGGTACAAAGAAGATAAGCAATTACTCTTAAAAAAATAGGAGATGAAACTTCTACTGACTACCGTGAGCAAATTGGCAAAGAGCAACGGATGAAAAAGCTTAATACCTCTGACCAATATTCAACATCTGACAGCAACATAATTGAACAAGTGAACAGCTTACTCACCATCAAGCTTCTCAACAGCCTTTGCAGCTTCATCCTGATACTTGTACCTCACAAACGCAAATCCTCTTGAGTCACCAGTCCTAAAATTTTTGAAATTAACTTATGTAACGCATGAAAGCTAACAAGATACCAACGAATGACCTAAACATATAAAAGGGTCTAATTTCAGATTTATTCACTGGTAAGTTAAGTATATTCACTGGTTTTAGCTCATAAACATATTCTTAATTAATTTTCCCCTCTATATACTGAAGAACCTCTACATTTACCGCTTTTAACAACAAATTTAACGACACTTAAAATCACAAAATATTTCACACTATGCAAACATACAGCTCAATAAAGGCATAAGGTAAGCTAAAAACCGAAAGAATTAGCATTAGAAAGGCATACAGCTCACACAAACATTAAGAAAACAGATAATTAAAGAAATGAATAGGCGAGGAATAGCGGTACCTCCGGTCGCGCGGAATAAAGACGTCAACAACTTTGCCATACTTGTCGAACAGGGGAAACAAATCATCAGCGGTGGTACCTGCAAAAAAAAGCGTCATCCACACGCACACACAATACGAATTGCTGAGTTTGATAGACAGAGAGAGAGAGTATTACGGAAAGTAATGTTGAGGACGAGGAGGGAATAGGTGTCCCTGATGTCCGGAGGGCCTGATCTGCCAAAGTGCGACATATCTGTGGCCGCGGGCGGCGGAGAGGAGGCGGGAGGGTTAGGTCTTGGAATTCTTGAGGTGGATAAGTGAAAGAGCTGTGCTACCTTGCTGGACGATTCTTTACCCTTTAGGCGTTTCGGTTGTTCTAGAATATCTGACTCTTTTCTCTGGGCCGATAACACAACCTCTTACTTTGATTGGGCCGAGTTGTCAATTGGGTAACTAGAGTTTATTTGGGCTCTCTCTTTTCTTTTTTAGAACGTCTCTTTTTTAAGTTGGGTATGCATCTGCTATTGCAAGGCCATTTAAGTTATTTTCTTTCTAATTTAAAAAGTTTTTTCCTAATGAAACATTTCTTCATTCGTTTATTGTACCATGTGTCTCACATAAAGTGTTGTGAGACTCTCACACGACTCGCTCTAGTGAGTAGGAGAACATGCAAACTCAAGCATCATACAAGGGACAGATATGGAAGGGGTACATCACAGATTGCGTCTGGCCGAGCACATGGCTCTGGCCACTAGGACGAGCCTCAGTGGTTTATTTTAAGAGTTAGCTGGCCGCGGGAAGTTTGTAACAAGAACTCGATCATGCACTATGTGACTGTGTAACCAATTGAGCATTTGAGTTGCACATGTGCATTGTGTGTGCAATTCGAGTATGAATACTTAGATTAGATCAATACGAACTATTCATGATTTGGATTAACTTTTGTAGCTATTTCCAATAAATGTTTTCTTTCTCTTTCCTAAATTCTAATATAATCTCTCCTCTCTTCATACTAGTCTGAGTTTTCCATTGTTCATATCGAATTTGGTATCAGAGCGGCAAATTCTCGATTATTTGATGGTGAGATAGTATATTGAAGTCCTTGGAGAATCATGATGTGATCTACATGTGAAAATCATTAGAATCACACAAGGGCTGGAACAACAATCTATCAAGTTTAGAGGATTCATCCATGGAGGTGAAATAGATGAGGTTAACCCTAGCTAGAGACTCAAATGGAGCAGATGAAGTCGTTAATACATAAACTTGTAGATAGCATCAAAACTGATTAACAAGCTGAGAGTTCTTTGCAAAACGATAGCATCAAGCTAAAACTAGTAAACATAATGAGGATGTGCCTTTTGATCTTATGAAAAATAATGCATGAAGCCCAATACCGTCAATCCTGAAAATATGAAAAAAGAAGAGGTGAATTGGCGTAATACAGTTTTTTTAAAAAATATAAATAAGGGAATGAACATTTAAAGGTGGAATTATCAACTTTCACATGTGAAACCCATGGAGAATGATTGAGAACGTGTCAAAGGTTCTCCAGCTTTTATCAAACATATGAGTTGCAAAGAGTAGAAGCACTGGAAATTCACCTTGAAAGAAGGGCGGAGATTTGGTTCCAATGGGAAAAAATGGATAGGTGTAGTCAGGTCACTTAGATGGAGTTACAAGAGGCTATGTTAACTAGGTTATTTTATACACATGGCATATATGTGGTGGATGAATTCAACAAATCGATGCATAAAAGATATGTGAGATCTTATCAAGAGGTATTTGAAGAACTCAAATCGCATATTCTTTGTAAGAATTCTCATTTATCTAAGTATTATTTTATTGAGTAAAATGCTTAGATGAGTTCGATGATCCCTTGTGATATGAATCTCCTTGCAAAGAATTTGGATTGCGGAATTAAGATTTTTGACAAAACAAGGGAACAAGGGAACTCGTAAACCCTTCAATGCCGCACAAAATTCAAGGTCTAGCACTCGGGGTACACTCAATTTCGACTCGCTCTCTAACTAGCCTTCAGGATCAGACTACAAGGTTTATTGATACTTAACTAGCCCTCGGGGTTAAGCAACAATGGAATAGCTCGCAAGCAAAGAGTATGACCTCAAAAGGTTGTATTTTGATTGATAAAAGTGTGTGTTGTAAAAATAATGTTGAAAATCACCCATATTTATAGTATATAGGTATGGTCTTCAAAAATATAAATAAGAAACTGAAAAGGATTATGGCAGCTTTAAAAGGCTAAAACCATATTTAACTAGACTACCTAAAATAAATGACTATATTCTTCAAGATAAATCTTGAATGAATATTGTCTTATCTAATCCTACCAAATATAATTCTAATCAAATCAGAACGGAATATTCTAACCCCTAAAATAAATGCATGACCGAAACATTAATTCTTCTAAAGCCAACATGGCTGAATTAATGGGTCTTATTCTAAAATAAAAATAAATGATCACACTATCTCATTAAAAAATCTAGTGGAAAAAAGAGTATAGTGTTATCTTCTAAAAACCCTAATAGATAAAAAAATAAAGAAAACCTAATTCGTATCACCTTGAGTAAAATGCTTAGATGACCCCTTATGTGAGATCTTGTGTGCAAATATAATCCTTAGTTTTTCAAAAGTGTTGATACACACCTGACCGGCCTCAAAAGTGTTGACATATCCATGGCCGGCCAAAATATGTAAACTTATACCCGAGTACCCGCTGATGGGGTACAACTGCACTTTGGGCACAACTGCCCACTTAGATGACTTTGGGTACCTGCACTTTCAAAAAAACTCGGGGTTATTTTGCACATACCAAAGAATTGAGTGTTATATGAGCACTTCATTCTATTTTATTTATGGCTTTAGAAATGGCTTAAACGATGAGTTGAATCTTGTGGTTGAAATCACTTAAAGTTGATTCGCTTCAAAATGCTATTAAGCCGGTTATTTTACAAGAAATGCATCTTGATTTACATAATAAAGAGTAAATGTTTGAATATAGGCGCGCAATGAATAAGAGTTATGAAATAAGTATGATAAGATAAAGGAAAACATGGTACAAAGGGTTTAAAAGAATTTTCTTCGAGAATCTTAGTACATAGGGGAAATAACCGTTGTGTTAGGAGTGAGGAGATATATGGACGTGGTCATATTTTCAAATTTAGGAAAATCCATCATATACCATCTCAAGATCTAGATGATAAGGATTATGACTGTTGAAACTTATGCAGAATTACCAAGTGTGTTAGAGGAACCTCGAGATATTTCATTGAAAGTTGTACGAAGAGGATTGAGGAACTACATCAATTTATGGATTGTTAGATGGTTTTTACACCAATACCTTTTTTAGATTCATGAAGTACTAATATATCTTGGATCTTGCTATTATGAGGAAAGTGGGATTGAATTTTGTTCCTACTAGGCCCTTTGTGGTTATTGTAGTTGATGGAAGTAGGGTCAGTGGAAATACAAAAGTCGTGTTCTTTTCGCATAATTTGAACTACACTAAAATCAAACTAAGTGAAAATAGTGTTAAGAAGCCTAAATTCAGCTAAATTATATTTAATCATAAATAGATGAACTAAATTGAATTGAATTGAACTGAAGTGCGGCTAAGTTGAAAATAAAAGGGTCTAAGTGTCCCAGAGTACCTTGGATGGTGCAGAGGCATGCACCCACTTGTGATTTGAACATTATAGAGCTAGGGGAGCGAATGTCATTCTTGGATTGAATTGGATTATTTATTTCAATCCTATTTGGATCTAAATATTTCATTTTTCAGTAAGGAGTCATTGGACTTTACAAGGGGGAGCTAATGTATCATGTATTAAGAAAATACAAAAAAAAAAATTCTTTGGCACAAACATAGGCACAAACAAGTTTTGTAGGCCCGAGGAAAAAGTGTCTGATTTCTTACTTCAACGTTCTGCAAATGTAGTTCTTGGGTTGTGTAACCTATTCTATCATAACTTTTGATAGAAAATAATCACGTGGCTAACATGTGAGGGATATTATTGCCAATTTCCTTTACTTCCGCCTTTTTTCCGATTTTTTCACTCTCACCCACCACACATTCATGGCGCCACCCCTGACATCCCCCAACAACTCCCACACCCACCACTAGCAGTAGCACCCACGCACCGCCCCCCACTCCAGAACATCCCAACTATCAGCACCCTGCACTGCCCCTCACTCTAGAACATCCCAACTTCCAGCACCCTGCACCGCCCAGACACTAGTATCCAAGCACCGCCCTCACCAGTGCCATCGCACAGCCACCTAAAAATGTACATTTAACATTTCTCACAAATAAATCATTTTCAAATCGGTACTTTTCAATAAAATGGCCCAAAATAGGCACTTTCCTATAAAAAATGTTTTTTTAAAATCTGCATGCGTTTTGCTATAATTCGATTATGATAACAAGATTTCCAAAACCCCCCAAATCCTAATTTAGAAGAGTGGACGAAAATAATATATTAAATTTTAAATATGTTTTTCTATTGAGCTTGACCATTACTTTCCAGCTATATTACTACAGTATTTGTAGGTAGATAAGATTTTTATAAGTTTAACTTAATATATTATTAGAGATACGATCTGAATCTTTTGCTACAGGATGTGAACTTTCATGATTTAAGGGCTTATAAGAAGATGGTACATGGTATTCATGTGATCAAGCACTTGGATTAAGTTTGCGATGGTTGCCTGATAGGAAAACATGAAGGACCTGTTTCCTCTATGTCTCAACACCGAGCATAATTACGATTGAGCTAAGGCATGATAACTTATGTGAACAGGTTACCCCATCTACACATGACGGAAAGAGGTAATGACTATTCAAGGTTCATATAGTTATTATAACTTTGTAATATGCTATTGTGTTAATGGTTGTTTGATGGGATTCCATTTCACTTTATGTGGACATCATTTTATATTATGGGCAATATATATTTATGACCCTAACTCTAGGCTAAAAGTGTCAATATAACCCTGCAATCTGAAAAGGTGCCAATCTATCCCTAACTCATTATTTAGACATCATTTTATATTATGGACAAAATACATTTATAACCCTAACTTTAGGCTGAAAGTGCCAATATAACCTTGCAATCTGAAAAAGTGTCAATCTAACCCTAACTGATATAAATCCCACTGCGAAAAATCTGGATTGTGGAATTAAGATCTTTGACAAAATAAGGGAACTCGTCAACCCTAGCTTGGCCGCACAAAATTCAAGTGTCTAGCCCTCGGGGTACGCCTAATTTCAATTTGCTCTCTAACTAGCCCTCGGGATCAGATCACAAGATTTATTAATACTTAACTCGCCATCGGGGTTTAGCAAGCTCGCAAGCAACATGAGTATGAACTCAAAGGTTTGTATATTTGATTGATAAAAGATGGTTAAAAATATCGGCCATCATCCCTTATAGGATGAAAATCGGCAACAACAAAGAAGACATGATTTTGTAGAAACCTAGTTCAAAGAGGAGTTGTCTTCTTTTTCCTAAAATAACTACAACTACATGTCCTAATCTAATTCTAAATAAACTAGCAAATTCTCGACTTCAAATTTATTAGCATAGCCGAAAATAACAAATTAACTAACTAACTGATAGTATTCAACCGAAAGTCTACTTATTACAAGGCCATGCGGTTAAATTTTAAACTTTTAAAATTTATAAATTCTGGATTCTTCCTTCTGGGCTTCATGAAACAAGCAGGGACATCGGTATAATTTTGTTGGTTGACAACTTCCAATTGGCTTCATGTCAAGATTACTCAACCTCACTAAAATATATATTGGAAAAAGAGTATTGTGATATCTTGGAAAAGTCTTCCAAGAATGATAAATTATAAATTTATAATTTCTTGAAAATAATGGTTAAGTTATTCCAAACCAATTGGCCTTGGCTTTTGTTGTTTCTCTTCATGCATTCTGCTCTTAAAATGACAATGTTGTGGATTCACATACACCATCCCTATTTACCCCAAACATCGAATGCTAATGTCTTCTGATATTCATATCATTCCCGCCCAGATCGAAAAGTTTCATCCTCGAAACGGGAATCATATAACCTATAAAGACATCCTCGAATACTTGTAACAACTTAACAAACGGTGAAACAATATTTGCAGGAATATCTTCTTTCACATAGTAACTTTCTTTAAAGGACAATATAAAAACAAAATAATGATTATTCAAAACTCGATTAACATCTCTTATTAAAGCATAAAACGATTAACCAGAGTCAGTAGATAGTTCATGCATCATCGTATAAATATAAAGTAAAGAACTAAGTTGTGAAGACAAGACTTTATTTGACTTTTCATAATCATTTTGCAACTTACCTGTCTTACCCGCCTTAGGATCGATCTGGAGCTTGTGTATGGCGACATTTACTGTCTTTTTGGCAGAATTGACACTATTTTGGTCGAAATTACTTTCTTTTGTAGGGGATTAATTTCGGCAACTTCTGTGGAATATACCTCAAAAACTTCTTGTGTTTTAAGACTTTGCTCACCTCTGTCAACAATGATGATTTCATCATATATTTGTTCTTCTTCGGTGTCATACCATACAAGCATATCATTATCTTCTTCCTCCTCCATTGTTATTATAATTTATTCATGGGGATAGTTATTGTGAACATGTCCTCGTTTATTACAATGAAAACATGTAGGAGTGTTGGAAGAAACTATATCTAACAAAGTAGAAATTGATTTACCTGTATCTTGGCTAAGAGACTGATTGGTTGCGATCATTCTTCGATCGGTGGGTTCAAATGGTGGATTTGAGTAGGTTTTGGTCGAATTAGGGTTTCCTCGACCACCCATGTTCGAATTCCAACCACCCTTGGTCAAATTTGGACTTCTAAAATCATAGACTTGCCTTTGACTATCATATCCAAAATTAGAGCTTCTTCTGGACCTTAATGTCGATTCAACCAACCTAGCCTTGACCAATAAATCTTGCATGGATAGATAATGCTGGAGCTTAATTGGAACTTGCAGATTTTCTCTTAAACCTTGAATGCACTGATTCTTTATAAAGGCATCATTTTCTCTCATGCCAACTCTTCTCATGGCTAATTCAAGATCTTGCCAGTATTCATCTATACTACGATTTCCTTGCTTCATATCGCTGAGATATGAATGTTGCTCCATCAAATGTGTCCGTGGAATATGATGCAATTGAAGCTTGGTTCTCAATTTCTCCCAGGTGGAGATAGGTCTTTTACCAGCAATCTGTCTTGATTCTTTCAAATTCTCCCACCATTCTGTGGCATAATGGGTGAAAGAATATGGTGTAATCTTGATCTTCTCTTTCTCACGGTAGTTGTAAAGATCAAATAAGTTCTCAATCTGCCTCTCCCAATCCAAGTTCTTCACAGAATTGTGTCGACCCTCAAATCTAGGAATATCACACTTCAAACATTTGATGTCATGAGCAGATTCAACTTGTCTTGCAGAACGAGGTAGCATAGGATTTGCCAACTCATCTACCTTCCAAGACAATATCTGAACCTCGGTGATTATGGCATTTATGACATTCATGACATTCATTTTATATTTATTGTTGGGACTATCAACAAATGGCAGGACGAATGGATCGTCTGCCATCCCTGCTAAGAAGAAACAACTGATTAGTAGAAACGTCCCCCCTTCCCCTTTGTTTAGTACCATCACTCACCAAGTGTATAACACTCACAACTCACAAGGTGAAGGCTAGAACAAGTGCAATCGATCAATTCACAGGAGTTTCAAAGCAAAATATGGAAATGAGTACTACAGAAATTATTTCAAAATTTAAAGATATATAAACTAAAAATTGGGCTCTACAATCTGGAATTCCAAATTCTACAGAGAATATGGAACAAAACGCAATTTGAATGGCATGAATCAGAGCTATAATGAAGAAGTTATGATCAAAACAAGAATTCTTTATATATGCAACAAATAAGTTTCGAAAATTCATGCAACTTTTCCGAAAATAATTTGGGTTAGGAACTCAAATCCAAATCCCTTGTGGTAAAGGATTTTGATGACTTACTTTCCCCCCAAGTCAAAAATTCAGATCAAATCTCCTCTCAATTGGCTCTCTCTTTTTTCTTTATCCTCTTCCGATTATAATTTTGACTTTTCTTTTCCTTTTTCAAATCGAATTTTCTTTTTTCTTCTTTCTTTTTCAGCCACAATTCTATTTTCAACTCTATATAACATTCACAATCAGAATCTTAATCCCTAAGCAATTCAAAACCGTGTACAATTCCTAATTTTTCAAAAATTGCAAAACAACCCAAACTTTTGAAAATTGTAAATCTGTCCCAAACTTCCTATTTCAAAACCCTAATTTACGATTTTGAAACCCAAAAATCTGCTATCTTTTTTTTCAAGAATATTTGTAACAAAAATTGCCTATACAAAAGTTGGAATAAAAAAACTGTGACAACTTCCTCTCGATTCAAATGAACTTTGAGGTATTCAAGATCGTAAGGATGATCAAGAATATGACACTATATATATGGAAAAAGACACAAAAGATTCTTTTTTTTAATAAGGTGTAATAAAAAACAAAGTACAATTCAAGATCACAGAATCAAATGACGATAAAGAAAACAAACAAGATTATGAGCATGCAATAATTTTTTAGAAGAGGTGCCAAAAAATATCACAAGCACATAAACTGTTTAAGATACCTAAAAACTACTAAACTAGCCTGGAGGTGAAGGCGGATAATACTTGTTAACACTCAGACCCTTCGACATCCTCCTGACTCGATTGATGAAAGTGAAGACGAATAGTAATATCGAAGTATTCTAACTCTTGGACCCTTCGACGTCCTTCGACTCTAGATTCAACCCTCCTGATAAGAAAGATCAAACAAACATAGTTAAAATACGACACGAAAGAGTTTATAGACCTAAACATTTTGAAAATAAAAAAGCAGGAAACTCGAAACCTCTGAGTAATTTTTGGCCACAAGGATCTTTTGCTTTGCTCTGATACCAACTAATATGAATCCCCTTGAGAAGAATCTAGATTGCGAAATTAAGATCTTTGACAAAACAAGAGAACTTGCCAACCTAGCTTGGCCGCACGAAATTTAGGTTTATAGCCCTCGGGGTACGCCTAATTTTGACTTGCTCTCTAACTAGCCCTCAGGATCAGATCACAAGGTTTATTGATACTTAACTAGCCCTCGAGGTTAAGCAACAATGGAAGAAGCTCGCAAGTAACAAGAGCATGAACTAAAAGGTTTGTATATTTGATTGATAAAAGATGGATAAAAATCTTGGCCATCATCCCTTGTTATAGGATGAAAATTGGCAACAACAAAGAGGACAGGATTCTGCAGAAACCTAGATCAAAGTGAATTTATCTTCTTTGTCCTAAAATAACTACAACTAAATGTCCTAATCTAATTCTAAATAAACTAGTAAATTCTCGGCTTCAAATTTATTAGCATAGCCGAAGATTAACTAAACAACTAACTAACTAGTAGTATTCAACCAAAAATCTACTTATTACAACGCCATGCGATCAAATGTTAAAATTTATAAATTATAAAATTTATAAATTTATAAATCCTGGATTCTTACTTGTGGGCTTCATGAAACGAGAAGTGACTTCATGAAACGAGCAGTGACTTCATGAAACGAGCAGTGACATTAGTATGATTTTGTTGGTTGATATCTTCCAATTTGCTTCATGTCAAGATTACACAACCTCGCTAAAAAACCATTGTGAAAAAGAGTATTGTGATATCTTGGAAAAGTCTTCCAAGATTGATAAATTATAAATTTATAATTTCTTGAAAATAATGGTTAAGTTATTTCAAACCAATTGGCCTTGGCTTTTGTTGTTTCTCTTCATGCACTATGTTCTAAAAATGACAATTTCGTGGATTCACGTATCACTAACTCATTACTAAATGTGCCAATCTAACCTTAAATTTTGGTCGATTTGTGCCCGATATAGCCAAACTCCCCAATTCCAGCATTGGCCAAATAAATTCAGGCAAGACAGGGAGCCCTAGAGCCCTCGAGACATGGAGCCTTCGAGCCCTTGAGACATGGAGCCCTCGAGCCCTCGAGACAGGGAGCCCTCGAGCCCTTGAGACATGGAGCCCTCGAGCCCTCGAGACATGGAGCCCTCGAGCCCTCGAGACAGGGAGCCCTCGAGCCCTCGAGACTTGGAGCCCTCGAGCCCTCGAGACATGGAGCCCTCGAGAAATGGAGCCCTAGAGCCTTCGAGACATGGAGCCCTCGAGCCCTCGACACACCGAGCTCTCGAGACTTGGTGCCTTCGAGACATGGAGCCCTCGAGCATAGAGACATGGAACAATCGAGACGGAGCCCTCGACACATGTAGCCCTCGAGACATGGAGCCCTCGAGCACATAGCCGCCGAGCAATGGAGCCCTCGAGACACTGACCAATCGACACATGAAGCACTCGAGACATGGTGCCCTCGATACATGGACCCATCGAGACAGGGAGCCCTCGAATCCAGGGGCCTTCCCGACATGGAGCCCTCGAGCCCTGAGTCCACAAATATTAGAGTTTTCTTTTGAAGGCAATGACGTTGCCTTACTGATGTAAACATTGAACATTTGGTGCTACATAGGTTTGGGGAACCTAATAAATATCTCCCATCTTAGGGTGCTTTAAATTTTTTTTTAAAAAAAATTCAGGCAAGACAAGAAAACAAGATGATGAAAATACCCTTATGAAAAAATTGAAAAATTAATGGCCATCGCCAAAATTAATGGCCACAGAGATTCAGCAGCTCAGTTTCTTTCTTCTGCTCACCACCGTTGTGTGCCATCCGCCACTGCCGTCTACCACCACCACTAGAAACCTCGTCACCTCACCACCGATTTACTAGCTTCCACCACCTCTGAACCCTACTTGCTGCCACCCTACCACCAATTTCTTTTGCTGATTGATTGGAAAATAAGCTCCAATGGCCCCACTTGCTAACATGGAAAGCTCAAACCTAGATGCCCGTCAAGTTCTCTGAGCACGTTGTCACATGAACAAGCCCTCCGGCGATATTGGGAGCCCCACCTGCCACCATGCCCAGATGCCCGTCAAGTTCCCTGAGCACGTTGTCACCATGAACAAGCCCGTTGGCGATAAGGGTACCCTTTTCTGGCGGAAGACGATCAGAATAGCCTTCACCGACGCCGACGATATTGATTTCTCCAATTCCAATGATGATGAAATCAGGTACGTGCGGAGAGTCTAGTGGCGCAAATCAATTTTGGGTCGTTCCCTGACCCGACAACAACACCGAGGAATAAGGCTCAAGTTTAGAATCAGATCAAGAAGAAAGTGACCTTGCTGGGAGGTGACATCATGCAGCGGTGGAGCAATAAGTTCTGGGGAGTTTGTCAGCGACCGTGGGAGCGGTGGGTGGCGGAGATCCATGACCCCGCCAGGAGAAAATAGGTATGGCTCGAGACTTTAATACGCCACTGCAGAATCCTTTACCGATGGAAACCACCGTCAATCGAATTAGATCCGGAGATGACAAAGAGCGGCTACGACCTGTAAAAATAGACGCCGCAGGTGAAAGAGGGTTTGCGCCCGGGAAGAAAGAAAACAAAGAAAGAAGGGTGGAGAAAGAAACAGAGGGTTAATTTTCATCTTTTTGTTTTTTTGTTTTTGAAATATACGGGGAAATCATATTTTTCTCAAAATCTGGCTATCAAAATGTTGACTAAAAAGTCAAAGGTTAGATTAGTACTTTCTGAGATTGCAGGGTTATATTGACACTTTTGACTAATATGTAAGGTTATTTTAGCACTTAACTCTAATATTATTAACCAATTTCACCATTATTAAAATGTTGTATTATTAACCAATTGACATGAAGCCAATTGGGCTTCATGAAATGAGTAGGACATCAGTATGATTTTGTTGGTTGATATCTTCCAATTGGCTTCATGTCAAAAATACACAACCTCACTAAAATACCCATGGGAAAAAGAGTATTGTGATATCTTGGCAAAATCTTCCAAGAATTATAAATTTATAATTTATAATTTCTTGAAAATAATGGTTAAGTTATTCCAAACCAATTGACCTTGGCTTTTCTTGTTTCTCTTCATGCACCCTGCTCTTGAAATGACAATGCCATGGGTTCACATACACCATCCCTATTTACTCCAAACATCGAATGCCAATGTCTTCTGATATTCGTATCACTAACTCATTACTAAACATGTCAATCTAACCTTAAATTTGGTCGATTTGTGCCGATATACCCAAACTCTCCAATTTCAGGCAAGACAAGAAAATAAAATGACAAAAATATCCTTTATGACAAAATTGAAAAATTAATGGCCATCGCCAAAATTAATGACCAAATAGATTCAGCAGCTCCGTTTCTTTCTTCTGCTCACCACCGACGTGGGCCACTGTCGTCCGTTGCCACCACCAGAAAACTTGCCACCCCACCACCGATTCACTAGCCCCCACCACCTCTGAACCCTACTTGTCGCCACCCTACCACCAATTTTGTTTTTCTGATTGATTGGAAAATAAGCTCTCAAGGCCCTAATTGCCCCATGGAAGCTCAAACCCAGATGCCCGTCAAGTTTTCCGAGCACGTTGTCACCATGAACAAACTTGCTAGCAATATGGGAAGCCCCACTTGCCGCCATGGAAGCTCAATCCCAGATGCGTGTCAAGTCTCTGAGTACATTGTCACTATGAACAAGCCCGTCGGTGATATGGGTACCCTTTTCCGGTAGAAAGTGATCAGAATAGCCTTCACTAACACCGGTGCTACTGATTCCTCCGATTCCGATGATGATGAAATCAGGCACACACAGAGAATCAAGCGGAGCAAATCAATATTGGGTCGTTCCCTGGCCCATCAACAACACCGAGAAATGAGGCTCAAGTTCAGAATCGCATCAGGAAGAAAGTGATCTCACCAGGAGGTGACAACATGCAGCGGCAGAGCAATAAGTTCCGGGGAGTTCGTCAGCGGCTGTGGGGGTGTTGGGCTGCGGAGATTCATGACATGGCCTGGAGAAAATGGGTCTGGCTCAAGACTTTAATAAGCAGCTGCAGAATCCTTTACCGAAGGAAACCATCATCGATCGAATCAGACCCGGAAACGATGAAGAGCGGCTGTGACCTGAAAAACTAGACACCGCAGATGAAAGATGGTTTGCGCCAGGGAAGAAAGAAAACGAAGAAAGAAGGGTGGAGAAAGAAAATGAGGGTTATTTTCATCTTTGTTTTTGTTTTTTTTAAATTTAAGGGCAAAATCATATTTTTCTCAAAATCTGGCTATCAAAATGTTGACTAAAAAGTCAACAAAGTCAATGGTTGATTGACACTTTCTGATATTGCAGGGTTATATTGGCATTTTTGCTTAAAAGGTAGGGTTATTTTAGCACCTGGCTCTAATATTATTAACTGATTTTGGTCTTATGATGATTCACCATTGGTTGAACTAAAAGCAAGTGAGCAACATTGACTGTGCCATCGCTTGAAAACAAGGGGAAAAGGCCATCTAGCCAACGCCAGTCACCTACACAACCGACGTCAGCCAAAAGAAAGTAGCTTTTAATTGTTGTCATTGGCTGACGTCGGTTGTGTAGGTGACTGGCATTGGCTAGATGGCCTTTTCCCCTTGTTTTCAAGCGATGGTTTGTGGATTGTTGTGGCAAGTCAGCTCTTAAATCGACAAATGACATTTGTCAGTCATAAACTTGGTTAAGACTAGCATTGGTTTTGGACTCAGTATCTATCTACATCGGTTCAGCTCTTAATAGTGACAAACATCTGTCACTTATGTTCCAATTGGAAAAATACCACATCGACCGACGTCGGTAAGTTATTGGTTTCGGTGTTGGTAAAAAATTTACCTAGTTGTGAACCGAGGTAAAAAAAACATACTTTTTACTGTGCATTTTTATACCTCAGTTATTTTTCACTCAATCACTGTAATTTTATTCAAACATTATATGCTAACTATATACTTGTTTGAATGCAAACAAAAAAAGTATTATATAAAAGAGTATAATATTTAAATTTAAAAGATACATCATTAAAATTAAAATTAAAATTAAAAGTAAAATATTTAATTTAAAATAACATGTTAAAAAAGGACACTGGTATATTTAACAAAGCCTTGTATAAGACTATCTCATGGTGACACCAATGATTTAATTACAAATGAGGTTTCTAATTGAAGCTATAAAAGTCTAGGGGTTGGATGTGAAATTTCACTATTTTACATTTAAGTTCATGTATAAATATCAATCTAACCTCATTATTCTCTCATATTTTCTGAAACTTTCTCTCTCTTCTCTTTTCCTCTCTCCTATTCTCGGCCGAGTCTCCTTCTTTCCTTCTTATTCTCTCTCCAACTCAAATTTCCTTCTTCTCTCTCCTCTCTATTTCTCTTCCATCTTCTTCAATGCAAGCTCGTTTTCTTCCTTTCAACCTCTTATTATCTCCAATTTTCTTCATCTTTCTTGCGCGCAGTGATTTGTTGTGATTTTAGGAGTTTTCCGGCAAATTTTCCAGCGGATGAACACAATGGAGCTTGATTTTGTGTTTATCTTCATAGGTAATGTCTCTGCTCAAAGCTTTTATGCATATTTTGTTGTTTTTTTAAAAAAAATTGTTTGTTTTTTTGGTTCATGTAATTTTTAGGATTTATGTTGTTCAGTGTGTTAATATTTGGGGATTTTCTACTTTTTTGTGTTTTGTGAGTTGTTCTTATGGATTTGTGCTAATATTTGTTTTGCTGCAGTTGTTTGTTATATTTGTAAGGAGATTTGCATCACCGTTTCTTCAATCGAGAAGGAAAAATTGTTTGTGAGTTTCTAAATTTTTGGCTATGATGTTTCAGTTACGGTTGATGATGTTCCTCGTTTTCAGTGTGGTGTTTCAGGTTTTAGCCTTTAAGTTTTGTTATCAGTATTGTTGTGCACATATAATTTCAGCGCTTTATACTCGTGGTCTTTTCATGCTTATGTGTGTAATTGATGTTCTGTTTTTGATAGTGCGTGATATCTTAGAGTTTTGTTATGATTTTTGCTAAAAAGAATTTGTTGATGATGTTCTTTAGATGTCTAAGAATACTTTTGCTACTGTTGCTACAATCAAGAAGGAAAGGGGATATGTAAATTTTGTTATTTTGCATAAGTGATGTATTAAATACTGTTGTTGATGTTTCATATTTTCTGTGTGATATTTCATGTTTAGGGTTCAATTACTATTTCTGTGCATGTGAGATGATTTAATTTTAGTATTTGATGTTTGCAGTGTTTTAAGTGTGTAATTGATGTTTAGTTTTGTTGTTTTGATTGTGTGTGTGATATCTTAGGGTTTTGTTTCATTTGTGCTAATATTTGTGTTGCTGCTGCTGTTTGTTAAATGTCTAAGAAGATTTGCATCACTACTACTGTAATCGAGAAGGAAGAGGGATTTGTCTTAATTTTCAGCAGTGATGTTTCAAGTAAGGGTAATGATGTTTCTTGTTTTCAGTGTAATGTTTCAGGTTTTAGGCTTTATGTACTGTTATCAGTGTTGGTGTGATGTTTTAATTTCAGCGTTTGATGCTTGTGGTGTTTTCACGCTTAAGTGTGCAATTGATGTTCAATTTTGATTGTGTGTGATATCTTAGGGTTTTGTTATGATTTGTGCAAATTTTTGTGTTGTTGTTGTTGTTTCTTAGATGTCTAAGAACGCTTGTCCATTGTTGTTGCAATCGAGAAGGAAGTAAAATCTGTAATTTTTGTTATTTTTCAGATGTGATGTTTTAAGTACTGTTGTTGATGTTTCTGTTTTTTTGTGTGATGTTTCATGCTTTATGCTTTAAGTACCGTTATTTGTGTTGTTGTGATGTTTTAATTTCAGTATTTGATGCTCGTGGTGTTTTCAAATTTAAGTATGTAACTGATGTTCAGTTTCATTTTTTTGATATTTTAGTGTGTACTAATTGATGTTTTACAATTTTGATATTGATGTTTTAAATACTATATTTGATGTTTCACAATGTAGTTGTCAGTCATGTTATGTGTGCTATTATGATGTTTTAATTTCAGACATTGAAGTTTTTATTACTGTATGTGATGTTTTATGTTTTTTCCACATGAACACTTTCCAAGATAGAGCTTTACGATGTCATTGATGAGATAATAAAAACAGGCTATGAGGAATCATGCTTCTAAAAATGTTCACTTGAACGGAGGACCGGAGCCGATAATTGATCTTGGCGTTGGTGGAGTAGAAGAGTCATTCTCTTCAAAACTAGGAAGAGAGAAGGTAAGTTCGTGATTAACCGCACAACGAAGGAAAATAAGTTTGGGGGGGGGGGGATAGAATTTGATTGCTTGGGATGTATTGTTTGAATGATATTTTAAAAGTAATGGTTTATTTGTTAGAGATGAGACACTTGATTGTTTCATGTTTTAGGTTTATTTGGATTTTTTTAGTTTTTAAGTTAAGCGATGTTTTAATGCATTTGAATCCTTTTGTAATGAATGATGTTTAACAAGTTATTTGAAATGTAATAATAGTGGAATGTATAAGTACAATATAAGTGGAATGTATAAGTGGAACATATAAGTGGAACATATGATTATCTTGTTTAAATCAACATCTTCATAGATACTTTTGTAAAACATCACACAAAAAAAAAGAACTATCACAGCATTATAGTGTAACATCACACAAAAAAAATTGAACCATCACAACATTACTGTGTAACATCAAACTAAAAAAATTGAATCATCACAGCATTACAATGTAACATTACACATAAAAAATTGAACCAAAACAGCATTGTAGTGTAACGTCACACAAAAAAATTGAACCATCATAGCCTTACAGTGTAACATCAATATGCCAATATATGATTGAAACAAATTGAAATGCTCATATGATGTTGTCCCTAAGTTTCAAGATGTATTGATGAATTCAGAATTTAAGGTCAATACAAGCTAAAATTTGGTTTTATCTAATTACTTCAATTGTGATTACTGTGTTTCAACATCGCCTAATTAACCGAGCTTGTAAGTAAAGTAAAAGCCTTAAGAACACACAAATTGGTTACGCAGTTCGGTGAATGTCATCTACATCTACGGGCCTGGCCCAGTTTAGATGAAACCACTAATTAGAAAGATAGTACGAGATACATCATAAAATATACTTATCTTTTCTAATCGTGAATTCTACTAGCTCCCTTAGTTTCCAATCTGGCTTGATCAGACTCTCTCTGATCTCGAGCTTTGTCGAAGCTGGATCTCCTCTTCCCAAGGAATTAAGGCTTTCGTTATGAACTTTGAGATCAAACAAAGTTGATCATGTTGGAACACCAATGTAAGGCTCTGCGCTACTCTGATAAATCGAAACTCTGACTGCAGATTTTCTCAGTATAATTGCATAAGTAGGTTAGCCAGTAATGTCCACCATATATATCTCATCTGCACGTCTCAATTACCTGTGCGAATACAATCATTTCTTCACGCAATATTTTCACATCAATCAACATCTTATTGGAGATAGGATTTATCAAATCTAATCCCTTGAAATAAGGGATTAGAATATCTCGTTCCAATCTGTTCCATAACTTAAATCTTTCTCACTTCCAACTCTACAAATCTTAATCCAATCCCACAAATATAGGAGTTGAAATATTCAGTAAATCAATCATCATTGGACTATATTAGTTCTTCTCGGATTCATCCTTCACGCTATCCTTCTTCCATTATAACTCCTTCTTTGATGTTACAACATAGTCATATTTGCATTCACACACAAATTACCAACTAACACATTTGGACTTCACACAAGCTTTGTGTGATTGTTCATCATCTAAACTTTGAGATGGACTTTAATCTCCATGTACTTAAATGCTCTCAGGTGCTTAGTTTTCCAAATTGAGTAATTTTAGTGGTTGAAGAAGCTGAAAATCATACTGTCTTCTGTTGTTATTTTCATATATATTGATTTCTGGTTAGGTGTGATGAACAAGTGCTCTAATATTGTGAACTGGAACATGGCATCTCTGTGCATACAGTGTGGAATTTGAAGCTCATTGAATGGAAAAGTCGTGTTTAGTTGAAGAAATATAACATGATATCTGCATTCTCTTATCGGTTTCAACGAGGGTGATGCAGCAATCCGGCATTCCCAGTTTTTGATTTAATTGATGATTGATCAATGCCAATGTTACTCTACTTACCCTACCTATCTGTCTTTCATCTTATTGCTGCATTTAACAAGTCAATATACCTGCCCATGAATTATTAAGTGGTGAATTTGGGTGATTTGTATTCCCAGGAGATGCAGAATTGGATCTCTGTCAAATGATCCAAAAAAGATAAGCACAAACGGAACTCCGGCTGCAAAGCTCAACCTTGGGGCGGAGACAGAGCTCTCCTCGTAGCTGTCGTAGAGAACGCTGTCGAAATCCAAGGCGTAGAGGTCACCCATTCCTTCTCCGGCGGCCGGACGGTTGAGCTTTGCATGATTTCGGAATCCAGATAGATAGAGTAGAAGTAAAACCTCGACGATGCCGTGATTTACAAATCGATTTCAACAAACGAATTCACAGATCGATTTCTCCTTGCGTCCGATCGATTTCTGCAAATGAAGCCATGAGGATTTACAGATCGCAGATCGATTTCTACAAATCACAGATCGACGCGGAGAAAGCGAGGCAACGATAGCCGAAGGCGATGCGATGGCAGAGAAGACGATGCGACGGCGGAGAAGGCGATGCGACGACGGAGAATGCGAGGAGACGGCGGAGAAGGCGAGGAGACGGCGGAGAAGGCGAGAAGGCAACGGCGGCGACGACGGAGAGGCGAGGCTGGCGACGCGTCAGAGAAGACTGAAGAAGCTGATACTCTGTTCTGTGAACATTTTTTTGTTTATTTACAGTTTGATCCTTCTATTTTTCGGAGTTTTCATTATGGACACCGAGTCCAAATTGTTTATAATTTTGTTCCCAAATTTAGTTTTTCCCTTTCTTATTTTCTTTCTAACCCATGGTCTCACCATGAGACGGTCTCGTGGACTCGTAAAAAAATGCTGTTGTTCTCTTCTTCAATATCCATCAGATAAATAACTTCACGTATAGAGCAGAATTTAGAGCAATATTGTAAAGCTGTTGCAATAATCTCACAAGTTTGTACAATCCCTGGAAGCATCCATATTCCATTAAAGCCTCTCGAATCAATTGCACTCACCAACCAGCAAATCACGGACTGCGAACCATCCGCAGGCTGCAGGCCTATGCCGGGGATCATACACTGTAAATTTGGGACCTTCGATTTAATAAACCATGGCGCCAAAAGTTCATCAGGGAGCAATTATTTTTTTTTAAAAAAATCATAGTCATTAATGTGTCCTGATATGGCATTAATTAGGTTATTTGCATTAAAAATGTTCTCCTGGTTGTATAATTAATATATATTATTTGAAAAGATGTATAATTAATATGATCAGATGGGTAAACCGTGCAAGTCCTTTATTAACTTCCTTTTTGTATCCCATCCTTCTGTGGTCATAGAATTCCATTATTTCAAATTGACCAAAACGTTTTAATTTTTCAAAATTCATTCCAAATGCATTATAGCATTAACATGTACATATATGCGAACTGAAATGCCGTTACGTTAAAAAAGAGAGCCTAAACACAATGTAGATAGAGAATCATAGAAAATAAAATTCTGATGGATTTATTGTTCTAGGTATGGGAGCTGGTAAAACTATGAGATAGGAACTCATTCATAAGCGTGAGCCAAACCCATATTTGCGGCGCTTCGTCATCCAACTTAAGGATGCAGTTTCTTGAATTTATTGAGTAGATTTGTACTTTAAAACAAATCAACATCAGGATCAGGCAACTCATCCAACTTCTGTGATCATTCATTACAAATTAATGCTGCTAACGTTATAATCTGAAGTTTAATGTTCTGATATTTTGACATCGTTTTGAAATTTTAAATTTTGACCATATTTATCCCATAAATCGTGATGCCCAAGCTAAATGATAAATTATTTGTTTTTCCACCATCGGGTCGGGCATGCAGGTGAAACTCATTGAAATTATCCATGGGTCACCTATTACCCAACCCAACTCAACCTACCCAAAATTATTCAATGGGTAAACTATTATTCAACCCAACTAGACCCAATAACTACAACCCAATTATATCCATTAACCCAATGAGTCATTATCCAATAAGCCTTATCCAATAAATGAAAATAGTATATGAATAACGGTTATCCAACAGGTGACGCAATTCATTTGACGGGCTTATCAGCTACTCAAACAAAAACGCAAAGCATACGCTTGCACTCCTACATTTTTGTTTATTTTTATTCTCATTTTAACACTTCTGAATAGTAAATGTTCACCATTGAATAAGTTATTCATATGTTTCAACTCCATTATGTTTTGACTTTAAAATTGTGTGTTACTCTTGTTTTTTCAAGTTAGACAGGTTCTTTTCATTCTAGCAGTGATTCATTCCAGTTCATTTTTTTTGTATAAAATTTAGTTTGATTCAATCATATTAGCACAGTAATTAGCTTCATTAGTTTAATTTAATTTAATTAAAAAAAACAAACTAATAGAGTACCATCGTGCATTGCGCGATATTATTAATTAAAATATTAGGATTAAGTTATATATATATATGTACATATTGTGTCTTATATTTAATTTGAAAACAAAAAATTTATTTAAAATTTAAAGTTTAGTCATCTAAGGAAAACTATATGAGATGGTTAGAAATAATTAAATATTGAATACAATAATATTTTATTATTTTTATAATATTTCATTCAAATTATTTAAAAAGTAATTATTTATTTATTGAGATTCATTTTAAAAGACTATCATAATTGTTCGTATCTCATAGGAATAAATAAAAGTAAATATCAAATGATCTTATTAGTCTCACTAATTATAAAAGAGTGAGTCTCTTGACAGATGGCCTGTCCATAAGCTTATGGACATGCCACTTATTTTTTTGTCTTATACACTGCATTTGTTAAATAACATACTAAATTTAGAATATATTTTTTATATTATATATTTTCGCATTCAAATACATATTATTACTTGTTTGAACTTTAAAAATACAATATTTAAATTATTTTTTTTTACAACATTTAAGGTAAAAAAACCCGTGGACTGTCCATAAGCTTATAAAAGACCGTCTTTCCCGAGAATTTCTCCTTATAAAATGTCCTCATTTAACAGTTAGTCGGTCTAAAATAAAAATTTATCATAGATAAATAAATAAATAATATGTATACATATTTCTATCAAAACTACTCTATCAATGTATAAAAAATTTGAACATTTTGTTATTTTAGATTATGTGTTTTTTTTTAATTTTCTTCAGTGATATGTATATATATATATATTACAATGAGATTTTATGGTTTATTTATATCTTAAGAAGCTATACATTTTAAGAAGTTATGATTTATTATATATTATAAAAAATTAAAATCAGTAACATATCATAATATTAGTACTCCCTCCGTTTCTTTATTAGTGACATACTTTCCTTTTTGGATTGTTTCTTTTTTATTGGCACACTTTCCATTTTTGGCAAAGATTCCTTCAATTTCGTCCACTCATTCTACTTTTTACTTTCTACATTCAATTTCATCCACTCATTTCCTTCACCTAAATCCAAGCACCTAAACCTATGGTGCCACTATTAGTGGAACAGAGGGAGTATGTATTTTTAACTTGGATTTATGTTAGTCAAAATGACTTCAATATCCCCGGTTTATGGCACCATTCAAAAGCAAATAATTTCTATTATATGATTTTTGGGATTATAATATTTCATTCAAATTATTTAAAAAATAATTATTTATATGTTGAGATTCATTTTAAAAGACTCATAATTACATGTATCTCATTGCAATAAATAAAAGTAAATATCAAATGGCCTTATTAGTCTCACTAGTTATAAAATGTCCTCATTTAACAGTTAGTCGGTTTAAAACAGAACATTGTCATGTATAAATAAATAAATAATATGTATACATATTTGTATCAAAAGTACTCTATCAATGTATAAAAGAATCTAAACATTTTGTTATTTCAGATTATGTGTTTCTTTGATTTTCTTCAGTGATATATATATATACACACATATATATAGTCCATCTCTTGAAAGAAGGTCTTTCAATAAGTTATGGAAAGACCAAGGTTTAAAGTGCAAATTAGAAGAAATGAAGATAAAGCTTTCGGGTTGCTTGAATCGGGTTATAAATAATATAACTACTACACGTTGCATAATAAAATTTTAATGTTGCAACTAAGACCTTTTACCTTTTATTATTCTAATTAAACCTCGTATTTCCATAAGCATATGGAAAGAAGGTATTTCCCAAGACTTTGCCATACATATATGTAGTACACTTAGATATTTATGGTTTATCTATATCTTAAGAAGTTATACATTTTAACAATTTATGATTGATTATATATTGTAAAGAATTAAAATCAGTAACATATTACAATGTTAGTATGTTATCTTTAGAGAACTTGGGTTTATGTTAGTCAAAATGACTTCAATATCCCCGATTGAGAGCACCATTCAAAAGCAAACAATTTATATTATATGGTGCTTGTGATTAAAATAAATAACATATTATAATATTAGTATGTTATTTTTAGACAACTTGGGTTTATGTTAGTCAAAATGATTTCAATATCCCGAGTTGACAGCATCATCCAAAAACAAATAAATTCTATTATATGGTGTTTGGAATAAAGCGAAAAAAGCCCCATTATGTGTTTGTGTACGATTTTTTTTTGTCAGCTAGAATATGCATTAGCTACAAAAAAATATACTCGTACTAATTGGGGTAATATGCAGATGTAACCCTACATGTTGAAGAAAGTGCAAATATAATCATGAGTTATTTTTAGTGCAAATATAACCCTATCTATTACACATAAGTGCAAATATAACCCTAAAGTCACTATTTCGGCATTGACTGGGCATTTCTGGCCATTGACCGACCAGAAATGACCAAAATGCCTTCTAACCTAATACAAAATTTTAAAAGATAAAAATACCCCCACCACCAATCCACCACCACCACCACCAATCCGCTACCACCACCAATGTATTTCAGCCCAATCCACCACCACTAATCCACCACCTCCTCCCTGGTCGAGCCACCAGATGCCACCTCTACTAGCTGCTCCGGCGGAACCATACCCGCCACCACCTGAGCCACGCTGGCCACCACTTGAGCCCCACTGGCCACCACTTGAGCCCCACTGGCCACCACTTAAGCCCCGCTTGCCACCACCTGAGCCCTCCCTACCACCACCTGAGCCTCGCTTGCCACCACCTGAGCCCTCCCTACCACCACCTGAGCCTCGCTCGCCACCACCTGAGCCCCTCCCCGCCACCACCTGAGCCCCGCCTGGCACCACCTGAGCCCATCCCCGCCACCACCTGAACCCCGCCCTGCCACCACATGAACCCCGCAACTACCTGAACTTTGCCACCCATACTCATCACTGCTCCCTCGCCCCTGCCTCCGTTCAGATCTCCATCTCGCCCCTGCCTCAGTCCCACACCTCTGACCACCACCTCCGACTGGTCACCTAACTCCACCGCCGCTCGACGCTACCCACAGTAAACCCTAGCGCCACCACTTACACCAAACCCTAGCACCACCTGGTGCCACCCCCACCATAGCGCTACCTCCTCAACACAGCCCCAAACTTCTCACCACCAACCCCAAACTCCTCGCCATCGCCACATCCTCCTCTGCCCTAGCCCCGCCTCCACCATCACCAAGCCCCAAATCTACAACACCACTATCGCCATGCCCTAGCCTCGAATCCACAATACCACTCG
This sequence comes from Rubia yunnanensis, assembly GCA_037428765.1. Classification (NCBI taxonomy): domain Eukaryota; kingdom Viridiplantae; phylum Streptophyta; class Magnoliopsida; order Gentianales; family Rubiaceae; genus Rubia; species Rubia yunnanensis. The sequence continues at coordinate 75,508,293 of CM075067.1, forward strand.
TGAAGCTACCATTTCCTTGCGAGAATGAGAAGCTTGCGAGAATGAGAAGCTTGCGAGAATGAGAGAGAAGAAGCAAAAATCCGCCTGGTGGGTTTAGTCACCAAAAAGAGAGAAGAAGCAAAATTGGGACAGGGATGAGATTAGGGGTTTAGGGTTAGATTTGTAATTTCAATGTTTTTATTTTATTTTTTTACAGAGGGGAAAAATAATCATTTCAGCGTATTCTAGCCTCCAACAGGCTGAAAAGGTTATATTTGTACATAACCTAAATAGATAGGGTTATATTTGCACTTTCGATTAGCGCAGGGTTAAATATGCACTTTCTTCAATTATATATGGTTATATCTGCACTTTTCTCTACTAATTAGTAACGATAATGACTAAGTAAAAGAAATTTTTCAATAAATAATGACAAAGAGAATGAATTTTCAAACTACTACTATCATAATTTATGTTCTTTAAACAAGTTTGAAATATAACTGAAATCTAATTGTGCACCGAATGAAGCACATAAACTCTTTATATAGAGGACATGCATGGAATATGGAGGATCAACCTAGAGAAAGAGAGAGGGTCGGCCCAGAATTAGAGTCAAGGATAGGGTGGTGAAACAGAAGGCAGAAGGCAGGGGCCAAACATAATTTAGAAGAATAAAACATTAGAAGATTAGAAGATTGATACTAATCGAAAATTCTCCAATAACAACGTCAGCGGAAATGAAATTTTGGAAGAAGAAGACTAGAAGATGAAGATCGATGAGATTCTTGGAAGAATTTTTTAAAAAAACCAGAACAGAGCAGCACTGCACTGCAGATGTGAAAATGGAAAGACTCTGGTCATTTGCTCTCTTTAAAATTCTGAAATATCCATTTTAGGCCCCAAAGTCTTGGTCTTTATTAATATATAGGATTTTATAAAAAGAAAAATGGGCCCAAAAATATAGTAAAATTTTGGGCCCGAAACAAAGGCTTCATATGCTTAAACTAATGGGCAGGGTCTACTCAGACGTTGATGGAGTGCCCAATCGCACCTCACATTTTAAGCCCATGATGATTTTTACAAGTATCCTGAATCCTTGGTTAAGAGGGTCTTTGTTAATGATGGAAGTGGAGTTGACGTTATGTTTGTCAATTGCTTCGATCAGTTAGGGCTCTGTTGGGGGAAATTACAGACGTCTCCGTCCTCTATGTCTGGGTTCACGGGTAGAGCAAAATTTCCTATCAGCATAATCACTTTTCCAGTGACGATTAGCGACAATGAGAGGAATAAGATAATTAATAGCAACATTGATGTCGTGGATACACCCTCACCTTTCAACTTAATCCTCAGCCGGCCTAGGATAAATGAGGCTAAAGCCATCTGGTGTATCACTTTGTAATGGAATTCCTGATTGCAAATGGAATTTCTTTGGTTAGGAGAGATTAGACAATGACCTAGAGTTATATGGTGGTAGCTTGAAAGGAGCTCAACAAAATGAAAGGGCTCAACATGATCCATGAAGAGGCACCACCCACTGCACCCATAGAAGTTGAAGAAGTGCTCATTCGGTTATCTGGGACTATGGAGATTGTAAAGCTATGCCCCCAGGTGAAACAACAACTCCAACTATTTTTTTTATGATTATGTCGATGTCTTCTCTCGGTATATGTTTAACTTGACAGGGATCCCTCTACATTTGGCGGTACACAACCTCAACATTGACCCTATGCTCAAGGAAATCAAGCAAAAATGAAGAGTTTTTGCTCTAGAATAGGTAACAAAAATTAAGGAGGGGGCATTGAAGCTACTAAATGCTGATGTAATTGAGGAAGTGTTGTAACCGGAATGGTTGGAAAATCCAATGAAGAAGCAGGACGAGGGATGGAGAATGTGCATCGACTACACTGGTCTCAACAAGTGTTGCCCTAAAGATAGTTACCCCTTACCGACAATCAAATAGCTTATCGAAACCATCACTGGATACAAGGTGTTGGCATTCTTTGATGCACATAAATGATATAACCAGATATTGAGGGTTGAAGAAGACAAGGAGGATACCTCATTCATTACGGGTGCAGATACATACGATCACAAGAAGATGCTATTTAGAATGAAAAGTGTTGTGCGGAATGGAGAAAGAACAGAAAATATGAACGAAAATAACAAGACACAAGATTTACGTGGTTCACCAATTTGGCTACATCCACGGGAGACGGATTCACTATAATAGGTAGCAGGTTACAGATGCCAAGAAATTGGCCAGATTTCTACCTATCTAAGTGCAGAACAGAATTAATGTTTACAGAGAGAAGAGAGACACTTTATATATTGTCTCCACTAAACCCTAACAAACTGGGATTGGAACAAAACACAATTCGGCCCAAATCAACATTAGTCCAAATTGGAACTGGAATTATATTCTTATCATAATTGTAGATGTAGTTGTATTCCAGGCCAGGGTCGCGGAAACGGCTATTACAGTATTCAAGGCATACCAACAAATCTCCACCTTGACTTGAATCCTCAAAGCAGAAACTCCAGACGCACCATTACAGTGCCAGATGAGCAAACTTATCCCTCCACTCCCGGGACTGCCCATAGAGCACCTAATCAGCTCTGATGTTCAGCAAGTCCAAACAATGTTGAAACTTGCTATGTGGAACAGGTTTGGTGAACATATCAGCGGGGTTGTCAGCAGTTCCCACTTTCTTCACCCTGATTCTCCTCTCACTCCTCAGGAAATGATATCTGACATCAATATGCTTGGTCCTCTTATGATGGACCTGATCCTTGGCTAGGCAGATTGCACTCAAACTGTCACAATACACAGTAGCCTGATCATGATGTAGACCAAGATCACTAACCAGTCCTTTCAGCCATATTCCCTCCTTTGCAGCCTCTGTCAAAGCCATGTACTCTGCTTCCGTAGTAGACAACGTCACTGTAGGTTGCAAAGTCGCCTTCCAACTAACCACAGCACCTCCCAAAGTGAATACATAACCAGTCATCGATCTCCTCGTGTCAACATCACCAGCATAATCAGAATCCGAGTAGCCTGTAACTAAGCACTCGGTATCACCTCCATAAATGAGACCCACATCAGACGTACCTCTAAGATACCTGAAGATCCTCTTCACAGCTTGCCAATGTTCCTTTCCCGGTTGCCCCATGAACCTGCTCACAACACTGACTGCCTGTGCTAAATCTGGCCTCGTGCAAACCATAGCATACATCAAGCTCCCCACCGCGCTGGCATAAGGAACCCGAGACATATACTCCTTCTCCTCGTCTGACTGAGGAGCAAACATAGTGGTGAGATGAATATTTGCAGCACTAGGAGTGTCTATAGGCTTGGCTGTAGACATGCCAAACCTAGCCAACACTTTCTGAATGTAGCCTTTCTGTGACAAGAAAAGCTTCTGGTGACTTCGATCCCTAAGAATCTCCATTCCTAGTATCTTCCGAGCTGCACCCAGATCCTTCATCTCAAACTCAGCACTAAGAAGTCCTTTCAACTTCTGAACCTCGTGCTTACTCTTTGCGGCTACCAGCATGTCATCTACATAAAGCACCAGATAGATGAATGACCCATCTCTCAACCTGCTGTAGTAGACACAACAGTCATAAGCACACCTCGTATATCCCAGCTGAAGCATGTAACTGTCAAACTTCTTGTACCACTGCCTCGAAGACTGCTTAAGCCCATATAAGGACTTCTTCAACTTGCAAACATACTTTTCCTTGCCAGGAACCTGGAAACCATCTGGCTGAGTCATGTATATCTCTTCCTCCAACTCTCCATGTAGAAAAGCGGTCTTCACATCAAGTTGTTCAAGCTCTAAATCCTGATGTGTCACTATAACTAGCAACACCCTGATGGAAGTGTGTCTGACCACTGGTGAGAAAATCTCATTGTAATCTACTCCCTCTTTCTGACTAAAACCTCTAGCAACAACTCTAGCCTTGTACTTGACTCCCTCTGTAGGTGATATCCCTTCCTTTTTCTTGAAAACCCATTTGCAAGTGATAACCTTTCTCCCTTGAGGCTGTTGAACCAAATCCCATGTCTGATTCTTCTGAAGAGACTCCATCTCGTCTCCCATTGCAGCAAGCCATTTGTCAGCATCAGTACCTGAAACAGCTTCTCTGTAGGTGGATGGCTCATGAGTATCCACCTCCTCAGCAACCTGTAGTGCATAACCCACCATATCCTCAAACCCATATCTCTTGGGCGCCCCAACTCCAACCCTCCTGGGTCGATCCTGAGCTAAACTGCGGACTGTAGCTCCTGATGTTGAGAATCTGGTGGTGGAGATTCCGGTATCTCAGATTCTGTCTGTGGCTCTTGATTCACCTCAAATTGTTCCAATCTATTTTCACCTTGAGTGACTTCAAGCTCCACCTGTTTATCAACTCCACTAGTTTCTGGCACAACTGTGGGCTTCACCATAGATCTAAGCAATGAATTTTCATCAAAGACAACATCCCTGCTCAGAATAACCCTCTTCTCAGATGGAGACCATATCCTGGAGCCTATATCCTGGAGCCTTTAACTCCATCTCCATAACCCACAAAGACACCCTTCTTGGCTCGGGGCTCTAACTTACCATCACTAACATGATAATAAGATGTACAACCAAAAACTTTTAACTTGGAGTAATCAACAACTTTACCTGACCACAACTCCATAGGTATTTTGCACTCTATACCCGTGTGAGGCCCGCGGTTGATCAGGTAACAAGCTGTACTCACCGCCTCTGTCCAGAATCTCGTTTCCAAACCAGCATTAGAGAGCATGCACCTCGCTCTCGCCAGCAATGTCTGATTCATCCGCTCAGCTACGCCATTCTGCTGTGGCGTATTCCTGACTGTATGATGACGAGCAATCCCTTCATCCCTACAAAACTGATCAAACTCAGACGAGCAGAATTCCAGCCCATTATCAGTTTGAAGCCTCTTGATCTTCTTCCCGGTCTGATTCACCACCAAAGCTTTCCACTCCTTGAACTTCGAGAAAACTTCACTCTTATGTTTCATCATGATAACCCAAGTCATCCTTGAGTAATCATCAATCAGAGAAACAAAGTACCAGTGACCTCCCAGTGACTCAACTCGGGAAGGTCCCCAACAATCAGAATGGATGTAATCCAATGTGCCCTTTGTTCTATGAATCGCCTTAGGAAACTTGCTGCGGTGATGCTTCCCAAAAACGCAATGCTCACAGAAGTCCAAGCTCTTGACCTTGTGGCCACCAAGAAGATCATACTTCGACAGAATCTGCATCCCTCTTTCACCCATGTGACCAAGCCTCATATGCCATAACTTAGTCATATCATCCTGGTGAACCTCCGAAGATGCAACATTAACAGAATCCATAACCGTGGAACCTTGTAGAAAATACAAAGTACCATGCAGAACACCTTTCAGAACCAGCCTAGAACCTTTGCAGACACACAGAACTCCATCACTCCCTGAGTAGACGAAACCGTTTCTATCCAACGTAGGAAGAGAAATCAGATTCTTTGTCATCGATGGAACATGCCTGACATCGTTCAAAGTACAGAAACTACCATCATGCGTCCTGATCTTGATTGAACCAGTCCCAACTACCTTGCACGCAACACCATTTGCCGTAGTAATGATGGCCTCAGCTTGCTTATAAGTTGAGAAATAATCTCTCCTTGGGCATATATGGTAGGATGCCCCAGAATCAAGAAACCACGCATTAGAATGATTATTTTGCCCAGTAACAGCTAGAGCAAAATCATCTTCAGAACTGAAATCCCCTTCAGCCACAGCAGCAGTACCAGATGTACTCCCAGATTTACTAGCCTTCTTCGGACACTCCTTTTTCCAATGCCCCTTCTCCTTACAGTAGTTACAAACATCATTGGCCTTGAGACCCTTTGAAGATGACTTCTTGCCCTTCTTCTTATTGCCGGTTTCCTTGCCTTTTGTGTTTCCGTCACTAGCAAACAAGCCAGTGGCCTGACTTTCTGTACCTGTACTGTTTGCCTTATGTCGCAACTCTCTACTATGGAGAGAGGATCTTACTTCCTCCAGAGACACAGAATCTTTACCAACAATAAATGACTGAACAAAATTCTCATACGAAAGTGGTAAAGAAACTAGCAAAATCAAAGCAGCATCTTCATCTTCAATTTTCACATCTATATTTCGCAATTCTAATAACAAAGTATTCAATTGCTCTAGATGGTCTCTGAGTTGCATACCTTCCTGCATTCGGAGACCGAAGAGGCGTTGTTTCAGAAGCAACTTGTTGGTTAGAGATTTCGTCATATACAAACTCTCCAACTTCAGCCACAGTTGTGCAGCAGTCTCCTGATCTGAGACCTCGGTGATGATTTCGTCCGCGAGACACAACATAATCGTCGAGTGTGCCTTTTCTTCCAGACTCACAACATCGCCAGAACTGCTCGCGAAATCCTTCGTCAGCGGAGTCCACAAACCTTGCTGTTTCAGCAAAGCTCGCATCTTGATCTGCCATAAACTGAAACTGTTTCTCCCGGTAAACTTGTCGATCTTCACGTTCAACCCGGACATCTTTCTCCCCGATCAGCCCCGATCTGATGAGCCCAGAATCCGATACACCCACTACGGATCTCACCGGAAAAGGAAACCTGGCTCTGATACCAGTTTGTTGTGCGGAATGGAGAAAGAATAGAAAATATGAACGAAAATAACAAGACACAAGATTTACGTGGTTCACCAATTTGGCTACATCCACGGGAGACGGATTCACTATAATAGGTAGCAGGTTACAGACGCCAAGAAATTGGCCAGATTTCTACCTATCTAAGTGTAGAACAGAATTAATGTTTACAGAGAGAAGAGAGACACTTTATATATTGTCTCTACTAAACCCTAACAAACTGGGATTGGAACAAAACACAATTCGGCCCAAATCAACATCAGTCCAAATTGGAATTGGAATTATATTCTTATCATAATTGTAGATGTAGTTGTATTCCAAGCCAGGGTCGCAGAAGCGGCTATTACATTATTCAAGGCATACCAACAAAAAGGGAAAGGGATACTTACCAACAACTGGTGGACAAACTGTTCAAAGACCAAGTCGGCAGGGATGTCAAGATTTATGCAGACGAAATGGTAAAAAAAAGCAATAGTTATGAGGGTTTTTTGGTCAACATGAATAAAATATTCGATCAACTCCGAATCACAAACTTAAAGCTCAGTTTGTTGAAGTGTACCATCAGCGTGAGAGCTGGAAAGTTACAGGGTTTTATTGTATCGAACAGAGGGATCAACGTCAACCTGGAGAAATTTGATGCTGTTTTAAGGATGAAATCTCCCAAAATGGCCAAATATTTTCAACATATCTCAGGCTCATTGGCTGCCTTGAGAAGATTCTTGTCAAAAGGATCCGAGAAGCATCTGTCTTTCTTACAGATGCTAAAAAAAGAAAAGGAGTTTGAGTGGTATGAGGAATGCAAAAATGCTTTTCAGCATGTGAAGTTCTATCTCCATACCCTGCCAATATTTATGAATCCCAAGAAAGGGGAAGAGTTGCACTTTTACATATCAATATCCCTTGATACAGTTAGCTCCATCTTTATCAAGGAAAAGGATCGATGACAACACCCAATTTACTTTGCCAAACAGGGCTTTGTAAGGGCCATAGATGAGCTACACGCATTTTTAATGATTGATTTTGGCTCTTAGACATGCTGCTTGATTGCTATGACACGGCTTCCAAGCTTACATAATCATGCAACTAATTAACCATATGATCCGCCATGTACTCCTTAAACCTGAACCTTATAGTAAAATGATAAAATTGGCAATTGAGTTGGGTGATCACGACATTCAATTTAGCCCAAGAACGGCTATCAATGACCAGACCCTCAGTGAATTCATAGTCGAAAATACGGAGGACATCCCAGTTGAACCCTCTAAAGAAGACAATCGAAGATGGAGGTTTTTTGTTGACAATTTGTCCCATACCGGAGGAAGTGGAGCAGGAGTTCCTAGCCAGCCCAGATGGACAAGACTTTCCCTACACTTTGAATTTTGACTTTCGAACCATTAATAATGAGGTGGAGTATGCTGGAGCACTTAGAAATCTTCAATAATTCTTAAAGTGGTTCAGCAGGTCAAGGGCGAGTTTGGGGCTAGGGAAAGAAACCTTCAGAGATACTTGGAGTTGGTGAAACCAATGTTGAGGAATTTCAAAAGTGACCCACACCCCACGGGGTCGTTTAATTCCCATGAGATGCATCCAAAGATAAGAGATATATAAGTTGCTCTCGTGCTCACTACTAACCACTATAAAGTAATTAGTGGCAAGTCTGGGATCGTCCACAAAAATACTAAAATTTGAAGGTTAAGTCTACACAACCCATAATCACGTGTCGCTCCGATTGTATGTCGGGAATAGCTAGTGCTTTGGAATAGCTAATTGGGAGGTTTGTTTCTAACAACTACAAAGCATGAAAGCAAAAAAAATTAAAGCTATAATTAACTAGTCTTGGGGGTATTTGCGTGACATGACCAATTGATGACTTTGATCCTAGATTCTATTACATATAAGATATATAAACATATCTCATGCATATGTCACATAGTGTGGATGAAGGCTGGGAATCCCAATGTCTACCACACAAAGGATCATCTCCCCTCAAGAGCCAACTCACCACATGTGTAATTAGGGAATATGCGTCGATCGACCTTTTGGATCCGCTTCTCATCCCCCGTCATCTCACTCTTGATGCTAACATGCCCCCACTTAAAGGAACTAAGCCTTGCGTAGGTCACAACCGTTAGATATGAGAGTGAGGACAATACGTCACATGCACTTTACTATGGATACCAACCTTAGGTCTAGAGAGGAAAATAACTTGGCATCTCGTTATACTCTAGGGTTGCCACGACCCTAGTTGCTACAAACCAACCCTAGTCTATCGGGATAAGCCAAGGGTTTCCCCTCGTTAGCAATTAGTACAATGCCCATAACATGCAATCACTCACACAACTAGCCAATTAGAATTAGAGTCTAACGATCGGGCTGATACTCTCAAGGCAATATGAATGCACTCATCTTCCCGGTACTCTCGAACCTACAATAGCCATAATCTAACACTCCTAAGATAGCAATTTGGCCTAACACAATATCATACTATGCATGAATGCATCATAAATGATAACATGACACAAATCTTACAAGAATGTAAACCAAAAATCAAGAACAAATATTCATAGGACATAAAGATAGGGTAATCTAAGAATCTCACAAAGTTAACATCAAGTCATGAATACAAATATTATCCCAAGAAATAAACTACTCTAGAGACATTGAATCCAAAGCAACCATTGGATTCAATGCCATAAGACAAAAACTAGAGAAATAAATGAAGAGAAGAGATACCCTCATTCTTCCTACCTACCACCAGGAATAATAATAATGATCAAAACTTCAACCCTACTAGACTAAAGATTGCTTGTATAGTAGGTGGAATTGGGCCTTAGAAAATTCCAAAAAACTAGGAAACCCTAGCAGCCATGTCAGCACCGGCCGTGCAATAGTGCACAGCCCACGGCGCACGGCAGCGCAAAAGCACGCAAGTCGTAGATTGGAGGTCCTCCCCGAGTATTCTGAGTGTGCAGTCCACAAAAAGCACGCGGGGCACGGATTGGAGAGTGTGTTCTGGCCTTCTAAGCACGCGACACGTGCAAAAGCTTGTGGACCAAGAACTGGAGTGTGCCCACACAGATCTCCTGAGCACGCGACCTATGCAAAAGCTTGCGGATTGCAGACTGGATCTTGGTTCTTCATCTTTTGATAGCACGGGCCGTGTAAGATTGCACGGCCCGCACATGGAATTAGTCTCCTTGCCACTTGGCATGACACGAGTCGTGCATATCTACATGGGTTATGTCAATGTTCCTTTCTTTCAAACTTAACTCCTTTTCTTCGGCACATCCATCTACTATCAAGTGTTTCGATCGTGTTCTTCAGTCTACTACCATCCTTGCAAATGGCCTTCTACAATCTACTATTATTCTTGTGAATAGCCTTCTAAACAATCTGAAGTGCCTGTGAGCCATCTACAAGTAAAAGCTCACAAAAAATGGATCTAGACGGTCGTAGGGACATAAAATCCATTCGAACTAAACTAGGCTACAAAATGAGGGGTATAGATATTAAAACCACAAACGGTCATCTAAACTCCTTGTAATATAAACCTACCAAAATCTAGCAATCTAACACACAAAGATAACAAAATATATGTTAAATGCCTTAGGAAATACATGCATTTAATATCTCATCAAATCCTCCACAGTTAAACCTTTGCTCGTCCTCGAGTAAACAAGAACAAAGAAAGATCTAATAGTACAATATCACACAAAGGTTTTCCCAAAAACACCAAACAATTTATTCCTAGACTACCCTTTCCCCCCAAGACATAAGAATCTCTCTCATATCCCAAAAAACTAAAGTAATCTAAAGAACCAACATGACATTCAAATACGAGGTTCAATAATGTGAATGTGTAAAGTTAGCTTACTCTACCAAACAAGCTACCAAATAGACAATCCAAGAGAAGTATAGTATAAGTTCAATTTCTCTAATTTTTTTTTTCATTTTGCCTAGGAGCCCTCTCGGGTTTTCATCCTAGCTTCACATATTTTTTTTCTTTTTCAAAGCTCACCCTCACCTTTTTTCACACATTTGGCCTCTCACTTTTGCATAGGTTTTTCAACTTGTACGGCCTTTCCCATTGTTGCCTAAGTAGCTTTTTCGGGTTTTTGACTTAGCCGGGGATTTTTTTTTTTCATTTATTAATTTTTTCAATTTTTTGTGTGTCACAAAATGCCCCAAAGTAGACTTCATACTACATGCAGAATAAAGAAAAATAACAAACACTACCAAATGTTCCAACATCCCAAAACTACAACAAAAATTGCCCTCACATATGTAAAACAAGTTTCAAAAAGAGAGAGACAATATCAAGCTTTTCAAAAACAATTTGGGAAAAAACAAGGGAAGTAGTCATCATCCATCAGAATAACCAAGACAAGAAATGAAAGATGAGAGCAAGAAGGATGCCACCCATTGGAGTATTTCAACTCCCTCCCCTATACACAATTGATGCATTGTCCCCAATGCACATGACCCAGGTAGAAGAAATGTTGGAATCACTCAACCTCCTCAATGTCGTCCGCCACGCCTAACTCTACGCCCTGCTCATATGGATCTTGGTGAGGGCGATCATTTCCAATACCCATAGCTCTCATCCGTTCGGTAATCTCCGTCATGCCATGGTAGAGGTGGCCTATATCCATTCTCGAATACTGAATCTGCTCATCCATCTGGTCAAGCCTGTAAGTTGTCACCACCTTGTGGTCATCGGACCAGTTAATGAGGTGGCTCACATCTTGCTGGGTCCCAAAGATGGAATCTCCCTTGCATTCACTCGGGCAGCCCCATGGGTAGGGTAGTTAAAATATACTCGGCTGGTCCATCTATCGGCCCGACATTAAATAACTGGGTACTTTTTTAAAATTTTCAGGTTGGGTGCCCGCCCCGTAAATTTTGTACTTTACTGGGTTTGAGTCCGGGCCTTAAAAATCCCGTTTTGAGGTATCTGGGATACCCGATATATTTTAAATTTATTTAATTATAATTAATATTAAATAAGATAATTATTCCTAGACTTGTAAGTTATGGCCTACAGGTTGAAAAACACCTCATCCGCCTCCAATCACCCTACTTCCTAAAATAGCGATGGGATTCAACAACCTTCACCGCTTGACGCTGCCACTCCAGCGCCAAGCCACCGCCTGACACCGCCGCTCCAGTGCCAAGCCACCGCCCTAGCTCCGTCGCTATCTTCGGTGCCATGCCACGCCACGCCCCCGCCCTATTTCCACCGCTATCTCCGGTGACATGCCACATACCTATCTCCAGCACTACGCCTCCTTGCTATCTCCGCCGCACCATGTTGCTACCTCCGCCAAGCCTTGTACCTACTCCGCCGTGTCCCCAGTTGCTTCGAACAGGGGACCGACCGAGGCCATGCCACCAGCCATCGCACCTCGCTGCTATCTCTGCCACGTATTGCTGCTGCTGTATGTATGATTCATGATTCAGTGTATTTTGTATGATTCACAATCTGTGGAATATAATTCAATGTTTTTTTTTGTAAATCTAGCTGATAAATCTGTAAATCCGATTCTTTCTCTGTGATTTTAGTTGAATTTATATAAATTTGGGCTATGAGTTTGGAAAAAAAGGCCTACAGGTTGAAAGAACTGGAAGCTAACAGTTTACATGTGATTGTGCTAGATGTAGATATTTCATCTTCAAATATGAAATTTAAAACCATAAAAAAGCCTAATAACTACATTCCTTGGTCAGTTTTCCAATCAGACATGTATGGTCACTGGAGATTGTATGTGAAAGACTCCTTGTGCGGGCCGAACATATTCAGGGGCCATGTGCTTGACCCGGGATTGCTGTGATTTACCTCTCCGGTTATGGCTGTGGTGTCGGTGCTGTAGGGGCAGCAGAGGGCGAGCCAAGTTGATCGCCTTTTGGAGATTGTATGTGAAAGGTTCAAGATAAACGTGTTTCGAATTTAAAAGCAGGCAGTTCTATTTCCTTCGAAAAAAAAGTTTTACCTTACCCTATTAAATCTAGGGCAAACGACTTTTGTGACCCTTAAACTCTTGTCATTGTTCACCTTTGATCCATATTTTTAAAAATATTTTTGACCCCTCAACTTGTAGAACTGTTAAGTAGTGGCCCGTCCGTTAGGTCAAAGCGTCAAGTTTGGTCAAAACATTAATTTTAAGGGAAAAATACTTATTTCCCATTTTCTTTTTATGTTTTTCTTTTTTTTGTTTTATTTTCTTGTTCCCTTATTCTTTTGGCAAAATTTTGGGAAAATTAATTTTTCCGTAAGTTTATGAAAAGATGAGGTTTAATTAAATAATAAAAGATCTTAGTTGCAATGTGAAAATTTTATTATATAATGTGTAGTAGTTATAAAATTTATAATTCAATTCATACAACCCAAAAATTTTACCTTCATTTTTTTTATTTACACTTTAAACCTTGGTCTTTCTTCCAAGAGACGGACTATAATCTTTTCCCTCTTTTCCTTTTCCTTCCCCCCTTTCCTGTAGGGGACCCGATTTGTAAATAAAAAAGATGAAAAGTCATTTTTACCCTCAATTGACAGAGAAAACTTTAGAGTTGATGCTTTGACCAGAAGGATTAGCCGCGACTCAACACTTCTGTAATTTGAGGGACTAAAAGTGGTAAAAAAAAGAAGATAAAGGGCAAAAGTGAACGATGACAAGAATTTATGGGTCACATAAGTTGTTTGCCTTTAAATCTATTGATGGATTTTGGTGGGTACCATGTTACCCGACCTGAACAATCCGGATACCCGCATCCTGGGTACCAACATTTTTGGGCCGGGACACGAGCCGCATTTTGAACTACCTACACATGCGGATACCCACAAATCCAGGTACTCATATTTGAACACCCTTACCCACGAGTGATAGAGGTGATAGGATGAAGTCGATTGTCTGAACCCCACAAACCATTCTCCCGGAATGGGTTCGAATGTGGATGCTACCAAGGCTGGTAGTTATGCTGTGATGGAGTGGAGATGTTGTGCCTCACTGGGATGAAAAACGGAGGCCCACGACTGCTGGGTTCGGTCTAATATTTGAACCAGTTAGTGTGACAGAAAATGTTGTGCCTAGTTGGCTCCGTCCCCCGTGAACCCCTAAAACTCCGTCCCTGAGAATGGTAAGACAACTTCTCTATGCAAATAGGGCCTGTAGGAAAGGATGGCTACATGATATAATGCTCAAAAGCTGGTGCCTGTGGCTGTAAGTGAACTTGGTCCTCCTCTATGAGGACTCTCTTGTAGCCATCCTCCTCGGTCAGCTTCACGGGCTGCTCCATGCAGGCTACGCCCATGGCTGCTCCCATACTTTGGTCGGGCTCGATGATAAGGTTCTGAAGTGTGAACGATGGTCTGAGCTCGGTCTTCGTACCCTGGGGAAGCCTCATGATGTTGGTGCCCTTGTAGCGCCAGTAGACCTGCCTAACCTCTATCTGAATCATCACCGCCTCCACCAAGGCGCCTGAAGTGAAGGTGTATGTTGTACCGAGGTTTGCCCGCATGCCATCATTTATTGGGAGGAAAAATGAATAGCTTAGAGCGATATCATACCTCCAAAAACTATCTTGCCTCCATCTCTCGTGGACAATCGACAACACTAGGTGTGAAGAGCCCTACGGTATCAGGGCAGGCGTGCCCCGTGCAAATCAACCACAACAGCTGGCAGTCATCCTGGGTCGATGCGGATGCCTCTCCATGGCCAAGTACCACAGTGGTCTGCAACCTCGCTACACACTTTAGCGAAGTACATTCTCAAAAGATGGACAAAAAAAAGGCCAAAACCGAAATATGGGACAAGGTTCTTGGGCAAGGAAAACAACAATTAGAAACCATCATGGGTGTTATTTCATGGAGGAATCATATGTTCAACAAATGCTACAATTTAGTTCAGAAAAGTGAACGAAACCCAAGAGCTAAAATAACTATTGAAGAAATGTTTGGCATGTGTTCAACAAGAACAAAAGAATTGTTAGTTTCGAAGACCAATGTCGTTGAAAAATCAACCACAGGTAGCCAATGCGACTCCAAAATAACAAGTGCACGTAAGGTACTTGATCCAACCCAAGTCAAGACAAAAAGAAGAGGAAAATGGCTGAAGTCAGGCTTGGAAAAGAAAAAAACCACGGAAGAAAACTACTGAATCTGGCACAAAAACACCAGATGTAAAGACACTGTAAAAGTAGGATTTTTTGGGATACATATTGCATTTATTTACCTATATATTGTATTTGTTTTTCATGAACTTAAGAGATTGTATTGCACTGAATATTATAGATAACATTTTATACTTTTTGGCTTACAACTATAACTTATTAACTTATGACTTGCATTTGTTTCACATAATTTAAGTGATATGAAAAAATTCCACTAAAAATCATTGATTAGATATAGTAATACTTGGCTTACAACTATAATTTCTTAACCTATAAATAGCATTTGTTTTCCTATAAATTCAGTAGATCATGACAACGAACTGTGTAACATAGCTAAAATGAAACTTAGTATTAATAAGCATACAAACAATACTTCTTAACATTCAACATGCGTTTTTTTCATACAATCTCCAACCATAAAATCCAAAACATCATTTCAAAGTTGCTTAACCAATCAACCACAACATCCAAAACATTATTTCAGCCAAAAAACCAATCAGTCTCAAAATAAGATGATGACAATCCATGAAAAATCAAATGATCCAAAACTATTCTTCAAAGACATCAAAATAACTCTTCAACTTCAAAGGTACGAATCATTAATTCCTTCAACCCCAAGGGAAAATGTAGGAAGCGGGGAACAGATTTTCTTCAGGAACTCTTCAACAATCTTATCAATCAACTCATGTGTCCTCGGATCTTCCATTACTTCATGTGTGGTCATGACATGCTCAAAATCTTCATTTGAGACTTGTGGCACAATGGGACTAGCATTTGCTTTCTCAAGATTTTGCACCAAATTTGGTGTAATAACCTCCATGTCTCGTTAAAACATGAGACAAGCCTTATGAACAGGATGAATAAAATGCAGAAAAATATGTTCAACAAAAAAAAATTGAAACTCACAAATTAAAAATCAAAACAATATGAACTACAAGCTGCACTATTTAAATTACAACTATCATAAGTTTTGAAACAACATGAATAGTTTTAAATCAGAATCAAAAATACAAAAAGTTAACAAAATATTTTAAGACTTACATTACTGACAACTTTATCAATAACCTCATTGGTCATCAAACCACTTGGAATGAGGTATGAAATGATTCATAGCTCCTGAGCATGGCCATCAACACCAACATTTAGAGTACGAAGCACCTCATATTCCTGGCTCCTACTTTACTCTTTTAGCCTGCCATCTTTGCTCAAAGGATGCCTATCCTTAACCATAACTTCTTTATCATACCCCATATTCTCAAGAACATGAACCCTCTTCAACAAACATTGTTTGACCATTTAATGCTTGTATAATGGAAATCTATTAGGATCAGGATAACCTCTAAAGGTAAACCTGTACATGTACCTTATCAATAGCATGAAGACGCAACCACTAACAGACGACACATTTTTGTTGTCAGATTCAAAACTGCCAACTCCCTCAAACGATCCAGCACTAAACCACACCAGCTAAGATGCTTAATGGTTCCAACATTTTCTAAAGCACCCACAAGCTTCATGTCTACCATATTCCTTGTAGTCGGGGCTAAGAAAGTACACATCACATACATAACAAAGTACCCTTTGAACAGGTCATCACCACTACTCAATTTTATAATTTCGTTAAAAAGATTAGTAGATGTGATGTGACTATAGTTATCAACACCTAACTTAGCCCTCCATCTATTCCTAATTTCTAAATCCTCAGACACACCTCCCATTATTCTTAACCAAACCAATAGTACATCCCGTAATCCTAGGAATACAAAATATGTCATAAACATCATCCGGACCAATAATGTACTTGTAGTTGGCTACTTCCTGAACGCAACCCACATGATCAAACCTCTCAACCAACCAAGGTATGATTCCAACATGGAGGGATGTTATTTCAAAGTGTAGTAGCCCACTAAAGTCTATTTCTTCAATGTCCCTCTTCTGCTCAGGAGTGAGGGAGCTGATTACATCCTTAAACTTTGCAGGATAGCAACTGCTAGAGAATTTTTTTAGCAAACCTAAAACACAAAATTCAACATTAATGTAGCAAGCATACACAATTTCAAATAACTAATCCATTCAAGACACTAACATATGTAAAATGTAAGTTAAAATTTAATAAAAGAAGAACCATTTTCAACAATAAACAGTTACATAGAATATATTTATCTAGAACATCATGAATATTAACATCTGTAACATTTAAGCAAATAAATAAAAGTTCCAAAATAACACTTTAAATTTTTTTGGAAAACAACAATTAGATAAGTATAATTAACAAATACACCGTGGATATTAACATATGCAACATGTAAGAAAAATAAATACAATTTCTTATTAAGTATGAAATTGAAGACACACATAGTATAAATAACAAATAAACCATGAAAACTAAGATATGCAGAATTTTATATAACAAATACAAATTATAAAGATATTGAAAGAACACTGTAAACAAAACAAAAAACTTACTTGTTACCCTCATATTCCACACGTTCAACAATATGCTTCTTCGGAAGATTGTGTTGTTTTTTCATAGGTCATCCCTTGACAACAACACCTACCTCAACCACAACTATTTTTCCAGAGGAAGAAGCTCCAACAACCATGCTCTCCGCTATCCTCTTCACACGAGATTTTTTCACACATTCCTATTGTTCATTTGAGGGCTTAACATCACAATTAATATCCCGTTTCTTCAACTTCTCCTTCAGCCCCTCATTGGCTTTACATCCATCTTGCTTCTTTGACTTCTTCACCAGTCCAACAGTGGACTTACCAACTGCATCCTTCTTTGACTTCTTCGAAGCATCTGCAGATTTACCTCTAACATTGTCTTTCACCTTCTTCTTCGACTTTTGCTTCTGAGTAACAAAAGATGTAACATAAATTTGCTTCTTTTTTTTCTGTACTTCTGAAGACATTACCAAATTAGCTACATCATCCTCCCTAACATGTTCACTTTTATTCCTGTTTAAATCACCAAGTCACCAAAGCATTCATCCAGTTACGCATGAACGTCAACATTAACTTCTTCTACAAATATTTTCCTTAAATATTTACTACCATCATCACCACCAATCACAACAGCTTCAACAACATCATAACCACCTTCAACAACAACTGAGCCTGCACCCACCACCTAACACCCTTCAACAACACCAACAACTTCTGTTCCAACTACATCATTAACATCAACTTCATAATAAACAACAGAAGAAATTCCACGCCCCTTCAACAGCAGCATTAACATCAGCAGAAACTCCGGCAATCAGAGAACCCTTAACCTCATTTATAGCCTCCCTCACTACCTCAATTTCCATAGAATCCTTAACCTCCCCAACCACCTGAACAACCTGTGAATCCCCACCCTCAACAACTTTTGAACCCGCACCCACCTGAACCCCCACCTTCCACATTCTTATCAACAAAACCCAATTCTCTACTTATACAAAGAACATCACTCAACAAAGTACGGTAATCAAAATCTTTCAAATCTTGAGATGATCCACCATCACTATCCTTAAACTTGTGTACCTTAACTTTTAACTTCCTCTTCTTTGTCTCCTTAGGAACAACAATTGAAGCCTCTGGAGTTGCAACACCATTTATTCAAGCCAACCTACGTGCCAATGCAACAACTATATAGAAAATGAAAAACATAAACATTATCAACACAATACCAAAAAGAAATGAAATATATAATCACATAAATGAAATACGACATATAAAAAAACAACCTCCAGCAACATAAGATTCCTGAATCTTCTTCAGCTCATTCTGAAGAGAAGCTTCTTCCTGCAAATCCTTAGTGCATCATTTCCTTACCAATGGTTTTATGACTAAAAAACATTACTCATTTAACATATATAAGGACACAAAGACAAAAATAAATAAATGTAATAAAGAAAAATTACAATCACTTTCAACATTTTCTAGCTCCTTATTCTCAAAGATAACTTTATCTCCATAGGGAATACCTAAGAAAATTCATATACCCAACATTCAAGAACAATATATGCATAACTTATTTATCATTTAAAGTAACATATGCATAACTTTACGAAACTAATGCACAATATAGATAAATTAAAATTAACAGTTTATAAGTTATACTCCCTCCATCCCATAAATATTGGCCACTCAACTTTTTCACCGTCTTCAATGATCATCTTTGACTGTCAATATCTCTAACTTTATATATCTATTCTGCATAAAAAATTAATGTTTAGAAAATAGATGTTAAGATGAATCTAACAATATCTCACATGATATTTTTATCACACACACACACACACATATATAAACTTATATCAATGGTCAAAGTTTACTAAGTTTGACTTAAAAAAAGTAGAGTTGTCAAAACCGGTGGGGCGGACAGAGTATACTCTAAGACACACAGAGTATAACCAACTAATGCATATAGTATATTAACATATGCAACTTGTAAGAAAATAAATACATGCTATCAAATCAGAAGAATACATATATTAATAAGAAATTCATAATTTAACACAACATATGCATAACCTAACAAACGTAATGCACATTATAACAATCAGGAACTATCATACTCTAAAACTCAAACACAAACTAACTAACACATATATTATACTAACACATGTAACTTCTAAATAAAAAAATGCATACTATTAAACACAACCAAACCCATACAGATCTTACTTGTACATCATAAAAGGTAACATATACAAAATCCTACCGAAAAAAAAGAAAACAAAACGTTAACAACAAGAAGATTGAAGAATACATATAAATACACACATCAAGTTATAAACACGCCAAACACCAAAATTCAAAACGAAGAACAAAGACAAACTAGGTGAAGGAGAGGGTTGCAATAACTTCTCAACTTTTGGAGCCATAATCGGTTTTTTCTCTATCTCTTATCATCACCGGTTGTAGCATGAACATCTTGGCCAATTCGTATTGGCCAACCCATAACCTAGCATAAATACAATAAAAATCAATTAATCAAAAGCAAAAAACAAAAAAAACAAACAATAATGACTAATTTTTTTGGTCCCTAACATATGACCTTATACCATCTTTTATTGTGGCAACATGGTTGTTGAAGATGAACGGAGTGGCGGCGGTGAGCCACTGGTGGTGGTGAATTTCTGATACCCGACGGAGAGGATGTGCGACGGTAGAAGATTCCGGTGGTGGTGGATGTCTGGTGGCGGAGGTTGCTTGAAGAACTTTTTTTTTGATTTTTTTTCCAAAAATGAACTCAAACAAAACTTGAAATCCCTGTTGAATTTTTGGCCACTGGGAATTCTTTTGATTTGTTCTGATACCAACTGATATGAATCTCCTTGTGAAGAATATGGATTACGGGATTAGGATCTTTGACAAAACAAGGGAACTCGCAAACTCTTCAATGCCACATGGAATTCAAGGTCTAGCTCTCGGGGTACATTCAATTTCGACTCGCTCTCTAACTAGCCCTCATGATCAGATTACAATGTTTATTGATACTTAACTAGCCCTCGGGGTTAAGCAACAATGGAATAGCTCGCAAGCAAAGAGTATGAACTCAAAATGTTGTATTTTGATTGATAAAAGTGGTTAGGTAAAAATAATGTTGAAAACCACCCCTATTTATAGTACATAGGTATGGTCTTCAAAAATACAAATAAGAAACTGAAAAGGATTATGACAGCTTTAAGAAGCTAAAACCATATTTAATAGACTACGTAAAATAAATTACTATATTCTTCAAGATAAATCTTGATTGAATATTGCCTTATCTAATCTAATCTAATTCTAATCAAATTAGAACTGAATATTCTAACCCCCAAAATAAATGCATGACGGAAACATTAATTCTTCCAAGGCCAACATGATTGAATTAATGGGCCTTATTCTAAAATAAAATAAATCAGAGCTTAGTCCGCTAGGGTTTTGGACCTTTTCAAAAGCGATTTTCACACAGTTTAGGTGCGAAATAGCCAAAACGCCGATTTCCCTGTCGTTTTATTCTCCTTTCTCCCTCTCTCTGTTTTTTCAACTGATAACGGTCTGATTCCGTACATCTCCTATGGCGGCTCCTCCGCCTAGCCGTGGCGGCAACGCTGCGGTCAAGTCGTTTCTTCAAGCGCTTGGTAGTCGTCAACCTCCACTCCAAGCAACTCTCCCTTCTAATCCAGAAATTGTCCCAAAAACGCACTACAAAGGTGAGATTGCTTGCCTAGTCTCCCGTCGTGAGGCTGAGACGCTTGCCTCCCATTACCAAAACGCCCTAGTTAGTAAATTTGCTAGAGGAAAGCCGCCTATGCCTGCTCTAAATGAAGCTTTCCAATCGGTCGGGTTCAAAGGTAAATTTCAAATAGGTTCGATTGATTACAGACACATCCTCATCCGATTCCAAGACAAAGAAGACTACCAGAGATTTTGGCTTAAAGGCCACTGGATTTTCAATCAGGCTCCAATGAAGGTACTCAAATGGACAATGGATTTCAACCCAGAGGCAGAATCCACTATTGTACCGGTATGGGTTACCATTCCCTATGTTCCTATCTTCTTCTATAATATTGCGATGATAGAAACTATGGGAAATCAGATAGGTACATTTATTAAGATGGATGCAGCTACGGCTGCCCTTACTCGGCCATCAGCTGTTAAAATGTGTGTCGAGATTGATCTAAAAAATAAACTTCCATCATGTATTAGGGTGGGAATTGAGGAGGAAGGTATTGAATACAATGTGGTTAAGCTTCCTTTAGAATTTGAGGATATACCCCCATATTGCCATCACTGTAAAACTATAGGGCATGATGATAATCACTGTGTATACCTCCATCCTGAGCTTAAGAGAACTAAATCCTACAGAGTGGACTCACAGGGTGGTAAGAATGTGCCTCATCTTAAAGAGCAACAAAGAGCTGTAGTTTCTATCCCTAACGAGGATATTGCCACCTTAAATAGAGATATTACTAGGGCAGGGTCCTCAGGTTTGTCTGTTCCTGAGAAACATGGCTCTCATATAACTAAGACTCTTAAATATGTCCCAAAAATAAGGGATTCTACAAAGTTTAACATGGAGAAGGCATCGCTTGTGGAAGTTGAGACATCTGAACATTTAATGGAGAGCAACAAGGTTAAGTCATCTGATACCATAATTTCGAAAGCCGATAGTCTAGTTGATGATCAGGAAAAAATATGCACCACCCTGTCCGACCCTCTTGATTTAATATCTGAGGCTCAGGGCGATAAGAATCAGAACAATAAATCAGATTTGACCCCTTTGGTAACTAAGATCAATCAGTCTCAGAGAGAGTTGGGTCGAAATGAAGATCACCTGGTGGAGTTTCCTGAATATAAATCCAAACACTCTTTCTCTGCTCCACCATTTCCCATCCAAAAAACTCAGTTTGCCAAAGATGACATCCCTGGTAAAAGAGGTAAATCTTTCTCACCTTTCCATTCCATTATTGCAGCTAAAAACTTCATCTTCTCTCAGCAGAAACACAAACACAACAGGTTCCTACCACTTGAAGATGATGATGGTGATAATGAGGAGAGCTCCCACAGACAAAACACAAATGATACTGTGATATTAGAGGATACAGTAGAGGTCCGGGTGGGTGATTCTCCTTCCCAGAAATCTGATTCTTATATAGATCAGACCAGCCAGGTCAGTTCCTCTACTCCAAAAAATGCAAAAAAGAAGAATGCTAGTAAGGCAATGATTGAGCCTAATCATAGGAATGAGACATATTTAACTCAGTTAAATACTATCATGACTAGATCAAAAAGCGCCAATAATGTTTTATTATGAATAATACAACTCTTCAGATAAAATTCCTGGTTTGGAACCTGAGAGGAATGGATACCTCCATGATCAGACTCCAAAATTTGGTGGCTAGACATCATTTTGATCTTATTTGTTTAATTGAGCCAAAACATGATAATCTTCAGTGTGACTCATACAGACTTTTGCTGCAATATGATAACTGTAAATATGCAATGAATGGTCAGATCTGGCTTTTCTGGAATGCAAGCATATCTCTAGTGGTTAAAGATGACAATTTACAATTCCTTGCTGTTTCATTGCATAGTCTCACTCTGAATAAAAATATGGATGCCTTTTTTGTGTATGGACTTAGAACTAGGGATGGAAGGAAATCACTTTGGTCTGACCTTAAATCCTCTACTCAATCAGAAGCTATATTTATAGGGGACTTTAATGCCATTACATCAGTTACAGAATATAAAGGTCCTTCATCCCCTAGAATAGGTAGTATGAATGACTTCAATGAATTTATTAATCAGATGGCTTTGGAAGAAATTAATACAGTAGGCAACCTATTCACATGGAGCAATAACAGGCTTAGAAATCCTACTATTAAGAGGCTAGATAGGGGTCTTTGTAATTCTGCTTGGTCCTCTTCCTTCCCTGCATCTGCTATTCAAATTTTAAATAGGTCTACTTCTGATCATAGCCCTATGCTTCTCACTATAGGCAGTGATATTCCATCCAACCCTAGACCTTTCAGATTCTTGAATACCTGGTTTAAAAGGAAAGAGTTCATGACTGTAATTAAGTCTAACTGGGAACTCCCACTCAGTTGCTCGGGAATGCTTGGTTTTTGTCTTAAACTCTTAAGATTGAAGAAAGAATTGAAAATCTGGAATAAGGAACATTTTGGAAATATTCATGATAATGTGATGAATGCTGAAAATGTTCTTCTCACTCAGGAGCAATTATATGATCTAAATCCATCTGTGGTTAACTTGGTAAAGCTCAAGGAAGCTAGGGCTAAGTTAGTCCGAGCCTTAGTTGAACAAAAAAGCTTCTGGAAACATAAAGCTAAGATTAAATGGTTAAATGAAGGAGATAATAATACCAGTTTTTTCCATAATTCAGTCAAAGAAAGGAAATGCAGACTAAAGATTACTAAAATTAAAGCAGGTAATGGACAATGGTTAGATAACTTGCAGGACATAGAAACTGAAGCAATCCGGTATTACCATGATCTTTTAACTGATGATAGCTTGCCTGAAAGTAATCTTTTTAAATCTCATTTTCTCAGCCAAATTCCCAAACTGGTCTCCCAGCAAGATAATGATTGCCTTCTGCAACCAGTTACTATGTCTGAGCTAAAAGAAACTGTTCTTAATCTCAATAAAGACAGTAGCCCAGGTCCAGATGGCTTCTCTTCAAAATTTTATATTAAATCATTTGATATCATCTCCTCTGATTTACTAAATGCTGTTCAGGACTTAATTGATGGGAATGCCATCCCTAGGGGTTTTAGTAGCACTTGGATCACAATTATTCCTAAGAAGAAGACACCCATCTCATTTGATGATTACAGGCCTATTAGTCTTTCCAATGTACTTAATAAAATTTGCTCCAAATTAATAATGGAAAGACTTAAACCTTTAATGCCAAAAATAATCTCTCCTCATCAAACTGCATTCCTTAAAGGGAGGGATATTTCGGACAATGTTATTTATTTACAAGAAATGGTGAGATTTTTGAATAGGAAACAAAGTCAACCTAACTGCATAGTTAAGTTAGACCTTAAGAAGGCATTTGATAGGGTTAAATGGTCCTTTTTATATAGTGTCCTAACTAAATTTGGTTTCCATGCTAGATTTATATTTCCCATCATGAATAACCTGTCACAGGCTTGGTTTTCAATCCTAATAAATGGTAAGCCAACTGGATTCTTCCAATCTACGAGGGGTATCAAGCAAGGAGACCCCCTCTCCCCTTTTCTTTTCAACATTTTTTCGGAGGCCTTCACCCGAAGCCTAGTACACATTTTCCATTCAGGTAAGCTGGCCTATTATCAACTTCCAGGTAATGCACTACAAATTTCTCACTTATCCTATGCTGATGATACAGTGGTATTTTTAAAAGCTGATCACAATACTTTGATTAGATTCAAAGCCTTCCTGTCAACATTTGAGGAGGTCACAGGACAACAAATAAACTATGGAAAGAGTGATCTGTACATTGGGAAACATGCCTCTCCTCGTACTGTTAATAAAATAAAGAGGACTTTAGGGATGAAAATAGGAAGTTTTCCATTTACCTATTTAGGTGTTCCTATTTTTACTGGTGTTGCACATAGAGCATATTTCCAACCTTTAATTGAGCAGATTGACAACAGGATTGGTAGTTGGAAAAATAAGTGGCTATCCACTGGGGGAAAAATCACATTGATAAAATCCTGCATTTTCTCCATTCCACAACATATCTGGGCAGTGCTTAAACCAAGTAAGAAGATTATTGCTGTCATAGAGAAAAAAGTTAGCAGATTTTTCTGGGGTTTTATTGATCAGAAACCTAAGAGAACATGGAGGAAATGGGAAGCTCTTTGCCTTCCTATTAACCAAAATGGTCTAGGATTCAGATCAATTAACTCCATAATTGATACTTGTTCGGCCAAACTTTGGTGGAAATACCAACAGGCGGTTGCTCCGTGGACACATTTTGTTGCATCTCTTCCACCCTTCATATAGATCCTCCCCTAATTGGAAAAGAATATGTAATATTAATGCTTGGTCTGAATCGAATTCCAGAGTGATTGTGGGTAGAGGTTCCTGTAATTTTTGGACTTCTAATTGGCTTGATGTTGGTCCTATTATAGATTATTGTGAGCCAGACCAGGTTGGAATCCCTGAGGACTGCATGGTCTCTGATTTCATCACCAATAAGGACACACTGATCCAAAAATTCTCTTCACTTCTTCCCCCTAACATCTTCTCTCTTTTGCAGGATTCAAAATTATATCCACATAGAAGTGATAGGCTTATATGGAAACCAGGTATTAGGGGTGATTTCACTTTCAAAAGCACATACCTCCTACTCAGCTCACAATCTGGTAATATTGCTTCAACTCAGCTGTTTTGGAATAAGAGAATAGAGAAAAAAATCTCGGTTTTCATGTGGAAACTGATCAATTCGTTTTTACCTTTTGGTAATGTCTTGCAAAATATGAGAATTTGCCTGGCCTCTAAATGCTACTTATGTAGTAATCATGTGGATTCCTTGGAGCACTGCTTCAATTCCTGCCCTTTCTCTTTAAATATATGGAGTACTATTCACCAGTTTATGGGTATTAGGGATATTCTTTTCTCCTCTATTTGGGAAAGAATCTCCTTCTATCTAACATATCAGGGCTTGAGTTCTCTGCACTCTACTTTAATTAGAACTGCTGCTTGCATTACATGTTGGAATATTTGGAAAATGAGGAACAAATGCTTACATGATGCTGTTTTCCCTAATAGTAATGCAGTTCTAAATCATATCAGAGACCAAATTTTCTACTCTTTCTGCTCCAAACCAGCTCATATTTCATCTGTATTTGACTATGGTATTGCTAACCACTCTTTTCTACCTTTGATAAAAGCACCTCCGAAACCTAAAATTTTCATAATTGCTTGGAAAAGGCCAAATGAAGGTTTCAAGATTAATGTAGATGCTGCTTGGTGTGCTTACTCTAATATGTGTGGATTAGGACTGATTGCCAGGGATCCTACGGGTGGTTTTATTTTGGCTAGGACTAGCTATACTCAGGCAAATTCTCCTCTTGAGGCAGAGTTAAGAGCTATACTCTTTGCTATTCAGACTGCTGTTAGATTCTCTGCCCCTATTGTCATTGAATCAGACTGCCTAAAAGCTGTCCACTCTGCTGAAAACCCATTATTGGCAAATTGGCAACTCTTTCAGTTGGCAGACGAAATTCATCAAGCTTTAGGTGATATGTCTCTAAGTCACATACATAGGCAATCTAATTTGGTTGCTAACACCTTGGCTAAACACTGTCTCAAGGCTCAATCTAACTGTGTTTTTCATAGTTTGCTTTTGCTTCCTCAGATATGTAGAGGTCTGATTAGGCTGGACCAGTCTGGTACGCCCTCATTAAGAATTTCTCAATGAACGGAAGCTACTGAATATGGTTCTTTCTTTTGCAGGAAGGTTGATTCTTTGGAAATCTGGATTACACTTCAAGACTCGGAGGCATTTTGGGGCTGCTCCCTGCTGCAGCTGCTCACTGATCGTAGCACCTTTCTTCTCGACATACAGTTTTCTTTGAGTTTTAGCAAATATAGGTATTTTAAGCTAAGTGACCTTCTCTGACTGACTTGTGTTTCGTTCTCGACTCACTAACAAGTTCGAGGATGCTTTGCTTAGCTTTATGTCTTAGGAATTCATCACAATTTTTTCTTTTGGAACCAACTTTGTATATCTAAACTTACCTCCGAACTTACTTTCTCTCTGCTGTACATCTTTCATATTTTTATGGCTAGGGAAGGCCAATACATCTTCCCCCATCTATGGATGGTCTTAGCAAAAAAAAAAACAAAAAAAAAACAAAAAATAAAATAAATAATCACACTACTTCATTAGAAAAACCCAGTGGGAAAAAGAGTACAATGTTATCTTCTAAAAATACTAAACTAAAAAAACTGAAAATAAATGATATTTTGATATCGTATCACACAAAGCCAAGCATATGAATTGGGACGAAATCAAAACTGTCGGCAAACATAATTTTTCCGATAGTTACCGACTCTGAGATAGCAAAGGAAAAAATGGTTACTGTTAGGAATACACATCCCACAAGGTATCTATTAGCCTGGAAAGATGGATAACAAATAAAATGTAAAAAAATAAAGAAAATAATGTACACAAGGATATACATGGTTTGGTCAAGTTGACCTACACCCACAGCCGAAGGAGACCGAAAGTTTCACTATATGTGGAGACAGTATTACAAGGCTTTGCCTACCACCTATGAAGGAATTATGTGGTAAAATATAAAGATGAGGGCTTTGGCTTCTACAACTACAAAGGAGAGCAAGTAGCTTAGGAATGCTATGCTTGAGGTGTGTTTGAACTACTAAGTTCATCCCCTATTTACACTACTCTAAGTTTACCAATGACCAAGAGCTCTCAAACAAAACTTATCCAAATATCCCAAGAAATCCTCCTTCTTGCTTCAAACATGGGTTGTGAACATTACTTCCAAATGGTTCTTGCCAAAAAACCATGATAGTTGAACCCCAATAGTCAAAGAAATAATGCTTCAAATGGCTAAGCATAGGATGAGAATAGTGTTACAATTTAATGCATTGAATAATTGTCCTTGCTGATTCCTCCAAAGAAGTGAATGTTCATGGACAATCGGGTGAAGACCATATTTCTTCACAAATCTCCACCTTGGTCCAAACCCCAAAAGTAATAGCTTACTCACCCTCCTCCGGAATGGCCCTAATGGGCAAAATCACCAACAATGAACATTAATCAAGTCCAAGCACTGCTTGAACTCAAAATAGGGAAGAGCTTTCGTGAACATATCAGCAGGGTTATCCTTTGTATTGATTTTCTGAACAAAGATTTTCTTCTGTGAAATGATATCACGAATGAAGTGGTACTTAATATCAATATGCTTCGTCCGCTCATGATACATCTGATCTTTAGTCAAGAAAATTGCACTTTCACTATCACAGTGAATGGTACTAACCCTTTTTTGTAGAGTTAATTCGCCGAAGAGACCTCTCAACCATAAAACTTCTTTGATTGCCTCCGTGACTGCCATATAATCTTCCCCAGTAGTAGATAAAGAAACTACATGTTGTAGAGTAGCTTTCCAGCTAATTGCATAACCTCTAATGCAAAATACATAACCTGTAAGAGACCTGCGCTTATCAAGATTACCGAAAAAGTCTGAATCTCCACCTGTTTCCTTTGCCACTGATAAAGCATATGCAACCAAATTTGCATACCTCAATGGTGGTCGAATGTCAGATCTCGGTCTATCTCTGGCAATGGAATAATCCTCATCTCCTGGTTAATCTTCAGTATGTTCATGATCAGATTCTTCAACCACTTCTTGGGTTGGGTTTCTCCCGGAAGAACCACCAATCTATAAATCCACCTACTTTTGTGCACTATCCTCTTTTTTTTTTAATCACAAGGATTACAAGACTCTTTTCCAGGATGTTACATATAAGATTCATCAAATGCAACATCTCTACTAATTACAAATTTGGGTGATTTAGGATCAGAATAGCACAATCTATATCCTTTCACCCCTGAAGCATAACCGAGAAAAATACATTTCTTTGCCCTAGGCTCTAGCTTTCCCTCTTTAACATGCATATAAGCTGGACACCCAAATATTCTTAAATTAGAGTAATTAGCAAGAGTACCTAACCAAACTTCCTCCAGAGTCTTGAAATCAAGAGGTACACATGGAGAGCGGTTGATGATGTGACAAGCCGTAGATATGGCTTTTGCCCAAAAGTCTAATGTCAACTTGGCATTTGAGATCATGCTCCGAGCTCTTTCCAAAAGAGTACGATTCATCCGCTCTGTCACACCATTCTGTTGAGGCATATTCTAACAGTACGATATTGATCTATTCCTTCATTTTTGCAGAACTCATTGAATTCATTTCCACAAAATTCCAACCCATTGTCAGTCCTCGCTTAATTTGTTTTTCTGTCTGTTTTTCAATCAAAGTCTTCCATTGTTTAAATGTTAGGAAAACATCACTTTTAAACTTAAAAAAATATACCCAAACTTTTCTTGAATAGTCATCAATAAAAGTAAACATATATCTTTTACCACCCTTAGAAGGAACATGAGAAGGCCCCCAAAGAGCAGAATGAATGTAATCCAAAGTACCTTTTGTTTTATGAACTGCAGGTGAACGAAAGCTAACTTTTTTCTGCTTTCCAAAAATACAGTGTTCCCAAAAGTCCAACTTACTAGTACTTTGACCACAAAGTAGACATCTCTTGCTTAAAATGTTAAGCCTTTCTTGCTCATATGTCCCAACCTCAGATGCCACAATTTGGTGATGTCTTCATCTGAGGAAGTTGAGACAGCCACTGCCCCAGTTACTATAGATCCCTGCAAAACACACAAAGTGCCAACTCTACAAGTCTTCATTAGTATAAGAGCACCTTTAAAGATTTTCAGTATTCCACCATCGCCTGAATATATGTACCCGAGAGCATCAAGAGTGCCAAGAGAGATGATATTTTTCTTTAAGTCAGGAACATGCCTAACATTAGTGAGTGTCCTAATAATGCCGTCGTACATTTTGATTTGAATTGTTCCCCTACTAACAACCTTACAAGGAGCATTATTACCCATCAAAACAATTCCACCATCCCATTCTTCATAAGTGGAAAAACACCCCCTATCATAACTCATGTGGTAAGAACAACCCGAATCTAAGAGCCACTCACTAGAAGACCTTGATTTATTATCCATGACCACAAATATAATTCCATCACTCTCATCTTCTGCTACACTAGATTCACCAGCATTGCTGCTATTATGCTCATTTTTATATTTTTCTTTAATTTTTAATTTAAAGTAGTTAGCCTTAATGTACCCATTTTTCTTGCAATAGTTACAAATTTTATTTCTGTATCTAGACTTCGACCTCCCTTTGGATCTACCACCTTTAGAATCTCTATTTTCACTTCTACCCTTCACAAACAAACCCTCAGCATGAGTTCCACTTGATTCCCCCGTAATGTCCCTATCAATCTGCTCTTTAGATTTTAATGCAGATTTTATACTATTATATGAGACCGACTCTTTCCCATAAATCATAGTATCTCGAAAGTACTTAAAGGACATAGGAAGGGAACATAACAATAAAATGGCTTGATCTTCTTCATCAACATTAGCATCTACGTTCTCCAAATCCAAAATAATGGAATCAAATTTATCAAAATGTGGGAGTATAGATGTACCTTCCGCCATTATCAACATGTACAACTTTTGTTTCAAATAGAGACGATTCTCCACTGTCTTCTTCGTGTATGTAAATTTCAACTGAGCCCACATACCTTTGGCAGTTCTCTCACTAGAAAATTTGTGCAAAACCTCATTAGAGAGATTTAAAATAATGGTCAATCTAGCCTTCTAGCCTAGATCACCAAGATCTTCCGGCGACATGTCTGTTGGCCTTTCCTCCACTCCTTCAAGGGCTAGCTCACATCCATCCTGGATTAGGATGGCTTCCATCTTGAGTTGCTACATACCGAAGTTTACGCTCAGGTCAACCTTTTCAATAGAAGTCCTTGTTACCGTCATGATGGCTAATAGATAAAAAAAATGAGATATGACTCTGATACCAATTTGTTAGGAATACGAATTCCACAATATATCTATTAGCCCGAAAAGATGGATAACAAAGAAAACGTAAAGAAAATAAAGAAAATAATGGACACATGGATTTACGTGGTTCGATCAAGTTGACCAACATCCACGGCCGGATGAGATCTGAAGCTTCACTATGTGTGGAGAAAGTATTACAAGGCTTTGCCTACCACCCATGAAGGAATTATGTGGTAAAATATAAAGATGAGGGTTTTGACTTCTACAACTACAAAGGAGAGCTAAAGGGAGAAGAAAACAAATAACAAAGGAATACTATGCTTGAGGTGTGTTTGAACTACTAAGTTCACCCCCCTATTTATACTGCTTCAAGTTCACCAATGGCCAAGAACTTTCAAACAAAACTTATCCCAATATCTTAAGAAATCCTCCTTCTCGATTCAAACATGGATTGTGAACATTACTTTCAAATGGTTCTTGCCAAAAAATCATGATAGTTGAACCCCAATAATCAAAGAAATAATGCTTCAACTTGCTAAGCATGAGATAAAAATAGTGTTGCAATTTAATGATTTGAATGATTGTCTTTGCTATTGTCCAAAGAAGTGAATGTTCATAAACAATGGAGTGAAAACCACATTTCTTTCACGGTTACCGACTCGTAGACATTCATCGTCGTCGAATTTCTTGCTGGGCTCCCTCTGTAATGCCCGAATCTTTGCCGAATTTCTTCTTCAATTCACTCTGTAATTTACAGAGAAATAACTAGCGTGTTTTGTGCATCTTTATCTAAATCCTCAATTTTTTATTATCAACCTAGAGTTAAACATAAAGACTGCTCAAAATGGTTTTTCTGTATTTCCCGCTGATTTTTTCCTTCACAAGCTATTTTACCTTTTTTTTTCTTCCAGAAATTACAACTTTCATATCCATCTTATTCAAAATATAGATTTGATATTTTAATAACACATGCTCTTTTTATCCAAAAATAAAAAAAAACACCTTTAACTATTTTTATTTCCTCTTTCAAATAAAAACTGATATTTCTAGTTCATTATTAAAAAAAAGTTAGAACATTCTTTAATTTTATAATATGAAGAATCAATTCATATTACTGTAAGAATCAATTAGATTGTACTCTAATGTTATATAATAAAATAAATTAATTAGACAAGTCTTAGTTTATAAACTTAGTTATTAAAGATTCTATCGGAAAACTAAATTTATCCCCCTTGTAAATACACAAAAAATTATTTTATGCCGACTAACCATCAAACGAGATCTTTTTATACTTGATATAAACAATGGGGTGATTTGATGCTTATTTTCATCTGTTTCAATGAAATTTCTATAAGTTTAAAACAACTTATAAAATGTATTTTAGTGTATGAATAATTATAAATTGACCCTAAAACTTATTGAAAATTCTTTATGATTGGATTAACCGTTCGTTGGTCTAACAAGAGACTTTCTCTTAAAAATATTATAAGAATGGTCTTCCCTTTTTTTTTGGATAAATACAAAGTAATACTACCTCCGTATGGGCAGATTTAAGGCGGGGGCACGTGCCTTTACTAACCCGACTTTTAATGCTTAATATATATATTTAATTTTTTTATTTAACTGTAAATTTTTTCTCATTGTTATAATCAAATTTTGAAAAATAATATTTAAAATATTTATTTATTTTACAAGTTTTTATATTATCCCTCTTAATCAATATCATAAATTTTAGATTCTTTGGTTTTCAATATTTATAAAATCTTATCTATATTCTTATTTCTATTTTTTATCTCCTACTACAATGAATATATACAAAAAAAATGAATGCTTAGAATAGTAGAAGTTGTCAAGTTATCCCTCAATTCATTTATTATCATATAACAAACTACCAACATGATTACTCGCCTTAAAAGACCGTTTGCAAACTACAATCTCCTCATTTTAATATAAGAAATTAAATAATTTGCAAGATGATTATATATAAGTGGTATTTACAATTACAATGTATACTAATTAATTTTGAATAATAATGTACAATCAAGGAAATAGTTTTGATTCACTTAATGGTTGTCATGCTATATTCATTGAAATAAATGATAATAAAAGAGTTATCGAGCATTATCATAATATGAAAATTCGTTGAGAAATATTGTAAAATCATATCAAAATTACTTAATGTACATCTTTTGAATCTATGCTTTTTATCTATAATATATTATTAACTACTAAATCTGCCAATGCCTCTATCCCAACCAAAATTACTTAGTGTATTATTTATAATCAAATAGAGATAATTTTGACCATTAAACTATTTTAACATATATGTTAAGCCTTTTTCTGTATAATACTATTTGATTTGTTATAAAATACATTTTATATCATAATTTTATATAAATTTAATATAAACATAAATATAAATATATGCTTCTAGAAGTCAAGTGTCTATCACACATATAGATATATAGGTATAACCAGTATTGTTGAGTTCTAATCTTGTTCCATTGATTGAGGTTGTAATTGTTATCTTATCTAAGTGGTGTGAGTTTAAATGTCATAAGGATAGAAGGAAGGAGAATTTTTTTAATTGGAGATTCATTTGTGTTATTATCTAGTTTAAGAGACTATGTTAGTTATATATATATATATAGAGATATATATATATATATATATATAATGATAAAATATTACAAGTCTAAAGATTATAAATTTTTTCCAAGCAATAAATTTCGTCAGCTATTACAAAACTAACAAAAAAAAGTGATCAAATTTATGCATTTAATTTTTTTTAATAAACCTTCCGAAGATGGGGGAATTGTATTTGGCCTTCCCACGCCATAAAATAAACGGAAAATTAAAGGACTGAGAATGGAAGCCGTAGCTAAGTGAAGATATACAGTAGTGAGCACTAGGCTCGTGAAGCCACATTAGTTGCTTCCAAAAGAATGAAGAGAAAAAACTGCAAATCGTTAGAGGATTACAAAAGCTTTTAAACTATGATGAAGATGATCAAACTTATTAGTGAATCTAATTAAAGAGACACAAGGCAGTCTAAATCATCCCAACATCGTGCAGAAGCATATCCTCTAATGATCGTGATTCTGACTAGATGATCACAACTATTTGCAAGGTGCTAGCATTCTATGCATAAGAAACTATGTACAGAAAAGTTTGCTAAAAACAAATAGCAAAAAACCAGGTGCCAACCAGCCGAGTGCTGCTGGTCAAGTGAGCTTGAGATGAAGTAGGATTGGACCTTCCTTCATGAGGGAAAGAAACTCTCCAGTAATCATGCGGCAGAGACTTTACTGAATTGAGGAACCACCTTAAACCTGCACCAAAAAATTGAAATTAGTAGCATCCGAGCTAGTTTAAACTATCCTTAAAGATGGAGTACCAGTGCATTTAATTAAGACTTCAGTTGAATCAGTTGTTTAATACATCAATTAATTCATATGTATGTATCATTTATTTTTAAATTTGTAAGTTAAAAGTTTAATATTCCTATATAATTAACTTAATTATATATATAATCAAGACTTAGTTGATTAATACATCAATTAATTTATATATATGAAAAAATAAAGTCTAACGGTTCGGTGTCTATTAAGAGACTTTATTTTTTCATATATAAATTAATTGATGTTTTTTTTTTAAAAATTAAATACAATTTAATTTTAAAAAAAAACATCAATTAATTTATATTTGAAAAAATAAAGTCTCTTAATAGACACCTAACCATTAGACTAATTATATTAAGAAAAATCCATTCCTTTTTAAAAATAATAATTGTGGGATATATTATTGGTTTCCCATGCCATGAATGAAGAGAGAGAGAGAAAAGGAGAGACAATAGTGTCAAATTACATTATTCATATTTCAAAATACATTATTCATATTTCAAAATACATTATTCATATTTCAAAATACATTTTAAAAAGTTTCTCAAAACTATATATCCTGTTGCAATATATATACATATATATATATATATATATATATAATTATAATATGACCACATCTAATGGTTAGGTGGTCTAAAATAAAATTTATGATATAAAAATAATGTTAAAAAAATTCAAAGTCTTGTTTTAGACCGACTAATCGTTAGATGAAATTTAATTATAAAATGAATAAAAACACAAAGACAAGGTATTATTAAAGATAAATTCTTGTGCGAGACGGTCTCGCGGCGAGACCGGGAATTAATTTATAGGTAATAGATACTTAATTTGGGATGGGGTATTAATTATAGTTTTCAAATTCTTTAGGGACTGAATTGCAAATGTATTAATACTTGCTCCCCCCTTTTTTACTCAGCATCTCTTCTTCTTCCCCTCATTTTTACCTTTTATTTCTCTCTAAAAAACCGCCTGTTTTTGCCTCCTCAAATTAAAACGGCTCATATCTCTCTCTTCGTTTTCCTCATTTCCGGCGACCTATAGATATTCCGGACGTGATTCTGTATTTTCATCCAATTCTGTTGTTTAGTACGCATCGAATCATGCTTGTTGTGAGTGTAATCAGAGCTTCTGGTTTGATTTTTGGAGTTTTCTTCCATTTGTCCTTGCTAATCGGTTCATTTTTATCAGATAAATCCGATGAACTAGCTTTGTTTAATTTTGACGACCTAGCTTTTCGGCCGATAATCTTTAATGTTAGTCAATTTTGTTGTTTAATATGCATTTTTGTTGGTGAATTCTGAGAAGTTTGTCATTTTGTGCAGTTTTTACTCTTTTCGCTTGGAAGTTGTTATCGTATTTCATCAGGTAATTGCGATGGTGAAGGTTTTTGTATGCATATTATTTGTTAGGTTTTTATTGATGTCCATCGTTTGTAACTGTATGTTGTTGATGTTTTCCATTTTGTATATGTCGAAGAAAGGAGGTCAAGTTAAATATGTTAGTTCAGAAGAAGATGTTTCGATAATTGCAAAATCATCATCTCAGCATTTTGGTTCTTCGAAGGTTTCTTTAAAGGAGAAGAGGAAGACTTCTTTTTCTCAAGGTTTGTTGCTTATTTTATTTGTTTGGCGGGAATATTTGAATTTATTTCTATATTTTTTTGTTGTTTGGTGATGTTTTACTGTTTTAATATGAAGTTTCAATGATTTCAATTGACTTCCTTTCCTATTTATGCGATGTTGTTGTTATTGTTCCTTCTGGAAGTGTGTTATGTATGCAATTCTTATTATTTGTGTTTTTTTGTTGTTATTGTTTGATTTTTAAAATTACAACATTTCTATTGTAATTTTAAGTAGGAGTGATGATTTAAGTCTCTCATTTGATGTTTTTCATTTCCTCTGTTTTCATTCGATGGTTTACAGTTTTGATTTGATGATATAAGTATTCTATTTGAATTTACTGTTCATGTACAAATGTTGCTTTGTACTGTGTTGTTCTATATGTGATGGCAGTGTCAGTTTTAACTTGTATGTATTATTTATTTCTATATGATATTGTATGTGTGCTGGTTGCACCTTTTTTGTACCGCCACATTTTTTATCATTTTTTTAGAATGATGTTAGGTTTTTTATGGATGTTTTACATTTCTCTAATCATGATCTATTTTGTTTATTTGATTATCCCAAATTCTTGTTCAAAACTTGCTTTCTTATTGATGTTTTGACTTTTTTTCCTATATGTGTATTGAAATTTAGTTTTACCACTTTTTCTAGTACTTACTAGTGTGTTCCAACATGACTAATTTAACCAAGTGCATAATAACGTAAAACGTAAAGGACACACGACTTGGTTACGCAGTTCGGTGTAATCCACCTACATCTGTGGGGCCTGACCCAGTTCAGAATGAATCCACTAATTAGAAAGATACAGTACAGAGTACATGTTACAAAATACTTATCTTTACTAACTATATTGTGTGAATTCTACTAGATCCCCTAGCTACCAATCCGCCTTGATCAGACTCCCTCTGATCTCGAACTCCGTCGATGCTGGATCTCCTCCTCCCGAGGAATTAAGGTTTCTGATTCTGAACTTTGTGCGGCAGGTCAGGTATGTTGGAACGCAGTAATCTGACTCTCTGCAATTCTCGAAAGTCTCAAAAATCTGTAAGCAGATTTTTGCTCTGTTAAATTCGTGTATTATGCAGTCGCGTTGGTCCCAATTTATATCCACGAACAGATTGGAATACTCCTTGATTATCTCCACAATATTTCTATTCCAAATCTGCTTCTTGAAGCATATCCAAATTCCATAAATAAAGGGATTTACCTTATATTAATCGATCCCATATATTCGAATATATCACCTCCATATAAGTAGGGATTTTCCATAAATCTATTATGCTTCACACGCCTGATATACATAGCCAAATATACGAATTCCATAAGTTACAAAATACTACAATATTCCGGCTTTGATTTCCATAATTCCTTGGCGTAAATATTCTGAACACAACATGTTCCAACATGGAAAGATTTTCTGTTCAAAATAAGTTCACACAAAATTGCCAATTAAATATGCACTTGCAAATCTCTTGACTTTACAATCTCCCCCTTTGGCATTTTTGTGGACCCATAATATTTTGGACATGTAATTCACAACGAAAAACTTCCAGTATCATTCATATAAGCTTTAATCAAAATAGCATCATAATACCGGAACATAATACCAGAATTCCCAGAACATGAATACCGAAATCCAAAAACTAGAAATCCAGGAAATCCAAAACCTAAATGTCATTACAGCCAAACTGAACAAAAACATCCAAAATCCATAATTACTTCCCCTGGGAACACACAGAGGCCAAAGGTAACAAAATCAGCAAAACAGTTTGCTCCCCCTGCAGCAGACATCAAAATACAAAAGCAAGAATAAAATTCAGGCTTCCAATCGGGCCCTCTCTTCTTCCAGACTAGTTTTCTATGGCTCTATTGCAGCCATTTGAATGACCAAAGCACCAAGCCTAGCATTCAGAACAATCAGCCTAGCCTCCTTTTCTGCTGCTGTGGATGTAGAAGTCGATCCAGCTGGATTCCATGGGAGATCATACACATCCCTTAACCCGAACATCTTCTTGTTAAGCCTAAGAAATTCTATGTCAATAATCACATCCGAAACTTTTCCCTTCACTTTCGCACTTTTGGCTAGTGCAGATATCAGAGCAAGATAAATAATGACATCATTAACCTTGGGGGCAGTAGTTTGTCTGACCAAATGTTGCTGAATGAGGAGCCCAAGGTTAACATCCTTCTGTGTTCCAACACAGTACAACAGTTTGACCATCTCTCTTGTCAAGGCAGTGGTATTAGTTGAGGGCAACCAGCAATGTACATCAACCTGATATAACCCAAAGAACCTCGAGGTCAAGCAAGATGCTTGTGAATACCCCGTTGCTGGCCACTCATCCTTATACCCACCCGAGATAGTAGCTAATATTTGATTATCAGAAACTCCTAAATCTTCAGGAAAAACTCCCCCTATCTCAGGTGTCTTGAGACCCAGCAATTTGTTGATCCTAGCAGCAGACACATCTATGATCTTCCCCCGCACATAAACCGTTCCATACCATGGGGAACTTATCTCTAAATTACCAGTCATAATGTTGGAATATACCTCAAGTACAACTTGCCTGTTGTACTGTAGTTGGACCGTTGCTGCAGTTGTCATCCCACTCACCTTCAGATAATCTGAGAAACCACTCTCCTTGTAAGCTTTTAAATCCACAGGTCTTTCAGCAATAAACTTCCTCTCAGAGAAAAGTTCTCCCATCGCTTCACCTTTTGAATCAAAATATAAAAAGGAATATGCCTTGCTTACTAAGGGGGGAGGTAGTACTTTCTTTTCCTTGCATTCATGCCTTTTCTTTCTCCTTTTTGCTTGAGCAGAAGCCTTAGCTTTGGTGGCCTTCCTCTTGCCCTTAGCTATCTGATAGAATTCGTCAAGCACCTCATCGCTTGAGTATGCTAAATTAGGAATTTCCTGTGTTAAAACACTCCCTGAACCTTCAGCATCATTCTCCTTCTCAGATTCTCCTTCGGACTGATCATCTTGATTCACATCCTTACCAGTTTCTTCACCACCCTCAGAGACATCCTCCTGGTTAGAAAAATCTTCATATGGTGACTCATCATTCAGATTATCATGCATATCATTATCTGCACCCCAGATCAGCATCCGAATCCAAATCCATATAATCATCATGTTCACCCTCCTGTGTTAGAACACTGTCATCACTGTCTGACAATTCGATTATAACAGGTCTTCTTAATTCTTCCATCCTGTTGGCAGACTTCAAGTCATAGAATCCAACCTGCAGTTTGTCTCCATACTGCACAACTTCTCTTCCAGCTACATCTCTTTCATTTATTTCTCTCAAGGACACATAACTCGGCAAGGGAATACGACAATACACATAGAATTTGTCTTTTTCTCTGAATTTAGCATATCTTCCTAACAGAAATTTCACATCATAATTTTCAAGCCTCCTTATTCCACCTATGCTACCCGTCACTAGTTCCTTAACCTTAACATTCAGATATTCCCCTGATTTGAGTTAAATCTATGGCAACTCTATTTGCCTCCAGCTATTCAAAGATTTCATCAAAACTCTTACATTCTATACCCATGAATTTTAATGGAGTAGGATCGGGACCAGTTACCGTGCGTTTCTTCTTCTTGGCACCAGAGGAATTTTCTTGAGCATCGGGTTCAACACCAGATTCCCCATTCTTTATATCTTTTCCGGGTGCCTCTTCCTCTTCCCCTTATTCTTCAACTTGATCAGATTCTTCATCTGGTTCTCCTCTAGCTTGGTCAGCATAATTTTTATTTCCATCAAGCAAAACCAATTCCAAATTGGTTGAACATTGGTCTTCCTCCATAACTTCCACTGGTTGATTAACTTCTGGAACCTCTGCTTCACGCGTAGGAGAGTTTGGAGTTGACATTCTCTAGCACAGTATTGCGATGGAGAAGAGATGTGGAGAGCAAGAATTTTCAGCAGAGATTTGAAGAAGAAAAGTGTGGCCGATTGTAGAGGGATACGAAAGGATTTTTGGGCAAGTTTGAATCCCACTTTAACTCTTCATCTATTCACCTCTTTTCCCACGAAACACTTTTTAGATTTTCCAAGCTTGTAATGATGATACTTTCCCCTCTTGTCAAATCAAGTTGTCATTCCAAAAATAACTTCCAACACACCATACTAACCATTTCTTATTTTTGTATAACCTTGCTACCTTCCAATTTTTTTTTGTTCTTTTCTGATTTTCTAAAAAAAACAACCAAAATATTTATAGAAGGAAAAATAATTACGGTAAAAAATTACCTCAGATTTGACAAATACCTAAGTGTTGTCGAAGGCTCTCAAGAAAGGTAGCATCCAACGGCTTTGTAAATATATAGCAAATTGCTCATGTGTTGGAACATAGACTACTTCCACTTCCTTTCTTTCAACCAGATCTCTAATAAAATGATGCCGTATGTCAATATGTTTGGTTCTCGAGTGCTGAACTGGATTCTTTGAAATATCAATAGCACTTGTGTTGTCACATAGAATCTTGAAGGGGTCTTGATGAATTCCATAATCTTTCAACATTTGTTTCATCCATAATAATTGTGCACAACAACTCCCTGCTGCAAGATACTCTGCTTCTACAGTAGATAGAGAGATCGAGTTCTGTTTCTTGCTATACCAAGATACCAAATTTGTTCCAATAAAGAAACATCCACCTGTGGTACTTTTTCGATCACCAGCATTACCAGCCCAATCAGAATCACTATACCCAACCAACTCAGAATCTTGACTCTTAGAATACCAAACACCATACTCAGAAGTCCCACTTACATATCGAATAACTCTTTTAACTGCAGTGAGATGAGATTCCTTAGGATCAGCTTGAAACCTTGCACATATCCCAATACTGAAACATATATCTGGTCTGCTTGCGGTTAAATACAATAAGCTTCCAATCATGCCTCTGTATAATTTCTGATCGACCGTAACTCCTTTTTCATCCTTCACCAATTTATCAGAAACACCCATTGGAGTTCGAACTGCTCGAGCATTACTCAGACCGAACTTCTTAACTAGATTCAAGGCATACTTACTTTGATTTATGAATAAACCGTTCCTTCCTTGCTTGACTTGCAATCCCAGAAAGTAAGTGAGCTCTCCAACCATGCTCATTTCGAATTCAGCTTGCATAATGGTAACAAAATCCTGTACCATAGATGGTGAAGTAGAACCAAATACTATATCATCCACATAAATTTGAGCAATTAAAAACGTTGAAGCCTTGTTAAGCACGGACAACGTGCGATCTACTCCCCCTCGACGATAACCTTTCTGAAGAAGAATAGTAGTAAGTCATTCATACCATGCCCTGGGTGCTTGCTTTAGACCATATAAAGCCTTCTTAAGGCGATATACATGATGTGGATAATGAGGATCTTTAAATCCTTTAGGTTCTTCCACATATACTTCTTCATTCACCACTCCATTTAGAAAAGCACTTTTGACATCCATTTGATACAAAGTAAAGTTCATAGAGCAGGCAATAGCTAGTAAAATCCGAATAGATTCTAACCTGGCAACAGGCGCAAATGTTTCATCGAAGTCGACACCTTCCACTTGTGTATAACCTTGAGCGACAAGTCTGGCTTTGTTTAGAGTGATTAAGCCATTCGCATCTGATTTATTCTTAAAGATCCACTTCGTACCAATGACATTAATGCCTTTAGGGCGAGGAATAAGGTACCAAACATCGTTCCGTGTAAACTGACCAAGTTCATCTTGCATTGCAGCAATCCAATATTCATCACGTAAGGCTTCTTTGTAGTTCTTGGGTTCAATGAGGGAGACAAAACAGTGCAATCCAGCTAGCCTACAATAATCCACTCGAGGAACTGATCGAGTACTTCTCATGGTGGATTCCGATTGGTTCTATGTTGGAACAGGGGGGTCAGTAGCGGGGGACAGTGTTCCAACATGGTCAGCTTCGGTAGAGTTAGGATTATTTTGCTCAGTTGTTCCAGCACATTGGTGAAGGTCAGATTCGACTGATGGTTCTGCCTTATCTGAGTTTTGAGACTGTGTTGGAACATGAGTGTTGCTAGGTTCTTCCTCTACACCTTTTGGTTGGTGTTCCTTCTATGAATCGTCCATAATAACATTTATGGATTCCATGAGAGTGTTGGTTCGATGATTAAAAACTCTATAAGCACGGCTGTTGATGGAATACCCGAGAAAAATTCCTGTATCACTACGATTATCAAATTTTGCCAACTGTTCTCTATCTCTGAGAATATAGCATGTGCTCCCGAACACATGAAAATATGAAACATTTGGTTTCCTGCCCTTCCAAATCTCGTAGGATGTCTTGCTGGTGAATGGTCAAAGATACACTCTATTAATTGTATAACATGCTGTATTGACTGCTTCTGCCCATCATTTCTTGTGAATATATTTTTCTGCCAACATAACTCGAGCCATCTCCTGCAAGGTTTTGTTCTTACGTTCTACAATACCATTCTGCTGAGGAGTGATGGGAGCCAAAAATTCATGCTGGATTCCAAGCTCATCACAGAAGTCACTGAATTGTACATTCTCAAATTCTCTACCATGATCACTTCGAATTTGAATTATCTTCCCTATTGAACTCCCTTTTTCAGTTTGTAACTTCACTACAAGGCTTCTAAATACTTCTAACGTATCAAATTTTTCTTTCAAAAAGGCTACCCATGTAAATCTGGAGAAATCATCAACACATACAAAGATATATTTCTTCCCAACTATACTAGGTGTATTGACTGGACCCATCAAATCCATATGCAATAATTCCAAATTTCTAGATGTAGTAATATACTGAACTGAAGAGTGAGGAGATCGAATTTGTTTACCTTGTTGACATGGTCCACATACAATTCCTTCCTTGCTGGTTAAGGTAGGCATTCCTCATACAACTTTCACATTTGTGATTTTCACCAATGTTTTGTAATTGATATGGCCGAGCTTCCTGTGCCACAAAACTCCTTCATCTTGCTTCGAAATCATGCACCGTACTCCTTGCTCCAGTAGATAGCAATTGTCTGTGGATCTTGTTCCTGAAAGAACCGTGTTTTCTCCATGCTTTACTATACATTTGTCCTTCTGAAATTCCACCACCATGTTATCGTAGCACAGCTGGCTTATACTTAACAAGTTTGCCTTTAGATCTTCAACAAACAATACACTTGTGAATACTGGAAACCCTTCAATTCTCAATTCGCCTTTTCCAATTACTCTGTTTTTCTTTCCATCACCAAAGGTTACATATCCGCCATCATATGGAGTAATGTTCGTGAGATATTCTAGAGTGCCAGTCATGTGGCGAGAACAACCGCTATCAAAGTACCACGAATATCTGGAATAGGCTATGAGAGAAGTGTGTGCAACCAAACATGAGTTAGATCGTTTAACAATCCATACTTTTCTGATCGATTTTACTGTATGAATATTGCCTATGTTGGAAGGTTGTCATCCTGTCATTTGATCTTTGATCAGTCTTCTGCACTGTTTTCAGCATGTCCTTGATACGTACAGTATCTACAAATGAGTCGCTTTCTTTGATGAGGCATCCCATACTTCCGTTTCATTTCTTGGATCTTAGCCTTGAGGGTTACTGGTTTTTCATGCGATTCAGTCTTGAGTTCTTTCCCGTATTCAATCCCATGTCGATCGCCAAAGTTTCTTCCCATATCCAGAATATCATCAAGCTTTGCCTTTCCAGAATTTAATTTAAAGATAGTTGCTTCAGACATCTCGGCCCTCTTGACT
Organism: Rubia yunnanensis; assembly: GCA_037428765.1. Taxonomy (NCBI): domain Eukaryota; kingdom Viridiplantae; phylum Streptophyta; class Magnoliopsida; order Gentianales; family Rubiaceae; genus Rubia; species Rubia yunnanensis. Next base: position 75,552,008 of record CM075067.1, read on the forward strand.
GCTACTATCAGTTTACCATTCAGTTCTTCATTACTCTTTTCAAGTTCTGCAATCGTGAATCGTAATTCTCTTTCACTTTCTATTAACTTCCTTTTTTCTTTGTTCAGCTCTTTGTTCATGTCGGCTACTTGAACCCACATAGCATACATTTTTTCATAGGTGCTGTAGATTTCTTCATCATTTAAAGACAAATCATCATGTTCGTTGCTGTGTGCATCGTTCAGATCTATGTTGGAACATACAGCTTTACCTTTGTTCAGTGTGTTGAAACATTGATCCTCTGATGTATCATGAACCTTTGCTCCAAAAGCTACGTAGTTACTGGTAAGTTCCTCTTCGTCCTTCTCATCATCTTCATCTTCACTCCAAGAGGTGACATATAATTTTTCTTATTTCTTGCGAGTGTTAGCACATTCAGCCTGAATATGACCATATCCTTCACATTCTCTGCATTGAATTTGTCCAGCCTGTTTTGGTTCGTTGTTCTGATTTCTCCTGAACTGCGGATTCCCTTGTTCAAATATTATTCCACGATTATTACTCGAGTCTTGTTGTCTTTGTATGTTTCCGCCAAACCTTTCTTGAGATTTCTTGTTGACCACCTTCTTTAGCATTCTCGAGAAATTCTTTGTGCTAAGTGCAAGTTTTCCAATCTCATCATCACTGTCAGACTCGTGATTGTCCTTAGCTGGAGACACTTTGAACGATAATTCCTTAGAGACTCTTTTTGTAGCTTGCTGGAATGTCATCTCATATGTCTGTAATGAACCCATTAGTTCATCTAGGCTCATAGTGCCTACATCTCTTGCTTCCTCTATTGCTACTACTTTCATTGCAAACCTTTTGGGAAGAGATCTCAAGGTCTTTTTCACCAGCTTAGTTTCTTTGTACACCTTTCCAAGTTGATAAGCCATGTTGGAGATGTCTCTGAGTTTTCCATTGAATGTAGCAATAGTGTCGTCCTCCTCCATTTTGAGTTCTTCGAACTTAGTAGCCAGCATCTGTAGTTTCGATTCACAAACTCGATTGGTTCCTTCGTGAACAGTTTGTAGAATATCCCATGCTTTCTTTGCTTGGTGACATGTAGATATAAGCTTGAACTGATTTTCATCAACTGCAGTGAAGATTGCATTAAGTGCCTTCGAATTCGCCAGAGATTCTTTGAGGTCATCTGGAGTCCATCTATCTTTGTCTTTGGGTTTCTACTTCCTTTGACTTGACTCTCCTTCTACCGCCTTAGAACTTGTTTCAGCATCTTCTGTAGGATGATTCCATTCATTCTCAACATAAAACCATGCCAGTTCATCCAGCGAATTGATGAAGACCCTCATGCGTGCCTTCCAATAGTTGTAGTTGTTGCCTTCTAGCAGGGGTGGTTGAGAGACTGAAGCTCTTTCTCTTGTCGTCATGGTAAAACTGGATCTCACTTTCCTTGAAACAACCAAGGGAATAATAAGTGACCAAGCTCTGATACCAAATGAAATTTAGTTTTACCACTTTTTCTAGTACTTACTAGTGTGTTCCAACATGACTAATTTAACCAAGTGCATAATAACGTAAAACGTAAAGGACACACGACTTGGTTACGCAGTTTGGTGTAATCCACCTACATCTGCGGGGCCTGGCCCAGTTCAGAATGAATCCACTAATTAGAAAGATACAGTACAGAGTACAGGTTACAAAATACTTATATTTAATAACTATATTGTGTGAATTCTGCTAGCTCCCCTAGCTACCGATCTGCCTTGATCAGACTCCCTCTGATCTCGAACTCCGTCGACGCTGGATCTCCTCCTCCCGAGGAATTAAGGTTTCTGATTCTGAACTTTGTGCGGCAGGTCAGGTATGTTGGAACATAGTAATCTGACTCTTTGTAATTCTCGAAAGTCTCAAAAATCTGTAGGCAGATTTTTTGCTCTGTTAAATCCGTGTATTATGCAGTCGCGTTGGTCCCAATTCATATCCACGAACAGATTGGAATATTCCTTGATTATCTCCACAATATTCCTATTCCAAATCTGCTTCTTGAAGCATAACCAAATCCCATAAATAAAGGGATTTACCTTATATTAATCTATTCCTTATATTCGAATATATCACCTCCATATAAGTAGGGATTTTCCATAAATCTATTATGCTTCACACGCCTGATATACGTATCCAAATATACGAATTCCATAAGCTACAAAATACTACAATATTCTGGCTTTGATTTCCATAATTCCTTGGCGTAAATATTCTGAACATAGCATGTTCCAACATGGAAAGATTTTCTGTTCAAAATAAGTCCACACAAAATTTCCAATTAAATATGCACTTGCAAATCTCTTGACTTTACATGTATATATATGTATGTATGTATATGTATGTGTGTGTTTATGTGTGTGTGTTTATGTTTGTGTGTGTGTTGCTGTTATTTATGCTGTTAATTATTTTCGTAGATTGTGGTCCTGTTAGAAAATCTGATAAGATTCGTGGACTGACGACTCCCATTTTTATTGCAGGTATTTTTTTATTTGTATAATTTTGTTGTTTGTTTTTTTATATTTTTATTAATGTTTTTTTTATCCTTCAGCTCCGAGTCTAAGAAAAGCCAAAAAGAAGAAAGTGGCTGAGGTGCCGGTTCCAACATCTCCTAAAGAAAGTATAAAGCAAGCACCTGATGTTGCTGTTCCAGTATCTCCAGGCCCTGATTCTGTTGTCCCTAAAGAAAATATTTGGAAGAAGCGTGTAAAACAAGCTGCTGTTAAACGAGTAAAAAAAAGAGCGGTAAGGATAAAACCCCGTTGAGCGTGAGAACGATTATGGGGGGTAAAGGTATTATTCAAATTTTAATATTGTGTTTTATTATCTGATTGTTTATTAATTTGATACTTTTAAATCTTTTTTGATGTTTCATGTTTTTCAGAGGATGATGCTAGTAAAGTTCATTCCAGCCAAGTCACATCTGTTTCAGCTGATAATGCAATTTGTAATATTTATTCTTTCGATTTATTTTTCAGTTGATGTTTTAAGAATTTATGCTTACCTTTTATCATTATGGTTTAATGTTTCATATAATTCAGGTGATGGTGTTAGTCAAGTTTGTGCTAAGCCTGAAAAAAATCTGCTAAAAAGGGTAAAAATGTTTTTTCCTTTTAATACTTATTTTTTTTCCTGCTTGTTGATGCTTTTAGAATTTCTCTTTATCTTTTACCATTATGGTTTAATGTTTCTTATAATTCAGGTGAGGGTGTCAGTCAAGTTTCTGTTGAACCTGAAAAAAAAATCTGCTAAAAAAGGTAAAAATTGCTTTTCCTTTTCAATACTTCTTTTTCTGATTTTTGATGTTTCTTTAATTACTCTTTACCTTTTGCCACTATGGATTGATGTTTCATAAGTTAAGATTATGCCCAGCCTGCAAAATCTGTTAAAAAGGGTAAGTATAGTTTTCCCTTTTAATACTTTTAATACTTTTATGATTTTTGATGTTTTATTTTTTGCTTCTTCCTGTTTAGTAACCTGATCTTGATGTTTTATTTAATCCAGATAAGGTGGTTGACCCAGTTTTAGCTGGACAGATTGGAAAAATTGACAAAAATGGTAGCAGTAACTTTTTTTATTTGGAATATATAATTTTGTGATTTGATGTTTTATTATTTTTTGCCTCCTGCTTACTAATATGCTATAATATTTCTTTAAATATAGCTGATGGTGCTCAAAAAGTTGCTGTTCAAATTGAAAAATCTTCTAAATCAGATTGTATTTTTTTTCTTGTTTGATACATTTTTCTTTTCATTTGATGTGTTTTTCATGTGATATTACTTGTTTTGTAATCTTATTTTTTTTTATTTTTTGGTTTTAATATATGTATAGGTGTTGCTGCTGAAAATGTTTCTTCAGCTTCAAAGATTCTTCAGTCAAAACTTCGTTATAAAGATATGTTGACTGATGCTGGAGTTGCTGATCTTTTATCTGGTAATATATTTTTTTAACCCTCCTGTTTTAAATTTCCAATTCTCTTTATATTTTTGTGTTATACCTTTATTTAACTCTGTATTTATTCTTTTTGTTTGCAGAGGAGATCTTTAGTACTGCCCCTTCTCAATCTCAAACACTTGATACTCGGATTGATAAAAGTGGTTATGATGATAAGATTGGCGGTGATGATGATAAAAAGGGAGACAAGTTATGAGGGGTCTGGAGATGTAGATGGTTCTGAATCTGATGATAGTTCGGACAATGAAGGTGAGGAAGGAGATGATGTTGAGGAAGATTTAGAGGCTCAAGAGGAATCTGAGAAGGAGGGAGGTGATGAAAGTGAAGAAAATTATAATGATTACGAAGAATCTGAGCATGAGAAAGATTTAGAAAACGTTGTTGATGTGTTAGAACAAGGTGGTGATTTTATTGGTAGCAAGTCTGATAGTGAGTATAATGGTGATGAAGATGTTGAGAAGAAATTAGTGAGTGAAGAGAAGAAGGATTCTGACGAAGATAGGTCTGATGATTCTGATGAAGACTCTGATGAAGATGCTGGTGGAGAGTGTGATGTTTAGATGGGAAAGGTGACAAAGTTGTTGCTACAAGTAAAAGAGCTTCTGTTGTTAAAGGTAAATCTGTTGTAAGAAAGAGGGCTAAGGAGAATAGTGGAGGACTTGCGAAGTCCAAAGTTCCAAAGGTTGTCAATGATACATCAAGGTGTGTTTTAATGACTAATAGTTTAAAAATATTTTTCATCTTTTTTACTGGTGCTTATTTATTATTTATTTTTTTGCAGCTTGAAGAGAGGCTACTCTACGGTGTGTAACCCTGGTAAGATTGTCAAGCTTGTGAAATCATTGACTCCTGGGCATAAGAGGTCAGTTATTGAGATATGTTTTGAAGGATTATTGAAGATTGGTTTTGGTTTTATGGCCAAATATGTGATTTATTTTCTAGTTTCTAACTTAAACCCCGTTAGTCGCTTGCAGTGCGTAGGTAGTGAAATTTTTTATATTACTAAGAATGATGTTTATAATGGTATGTGTCTGCCTATAAGTGACATTGGGGTTGTAGAGATTAGTAATTTTGGTAAGGGAAAGAACAGGGATTTGGATTTTAGGTATAAACGGAGGATGGATCTAGGGGTTGACAAACATGATAATATTTCATGTGATAGGTTGCTGGGTAAGATATCTTTGTTGACTGAGGGAGGTGATGTTTTTAAGAAGTACTTTTTGATGTATGTTCTGTGTAATTTCCTTACTCCTACATCTAGATGTACTAATGATTTTAAGATTTTGAGGGTTGTGGAAAATGTGAATGAGATCACGAATCAGGATTGGTGTCGGTTTGTGCTGAAAATATTTTGTTATGCTGTTGAGAGGTACAACAATGGGCCATTGATGCTGTAAATGGTTGTGTTTTTCTATCTTTGATGTGTTATCTTTATAGAATTCCATTCCAAGGAATCCCATTGCCTACTTCCCTCCCCTTAGTTCAACACTTTGATGATAATAAGGTTAAACCTATGTGTAAGTACATTGTCAGTGCTGTATTTGATGTTTGCTTGATGAGCGGTAATGGTTTTCCTTTGACTTCGATTGGAAAATTAAAGTTAGGTTTGGGACTAGGTTATGGCACTGCCCGTAGTACCTCTTGCTATGTAGTGTTGGAGATTCCTGATGATTTACCCACCGATGAAAAGATTCTTGCCGAAGCTCCTTCTGTAAGTTTTTTATTTATGTTATGTTTGTTGTTTTTCATATGATGTTTCAAATTATAAGTAATAATGTTGTTTTTTTGTAGGATACTGTTGAGCGCTCAATAAAATTTGCTAGGAATATTGAAATTGTTACTAGATCCTATGTGGCCAGGTTGATGCAACATGGTGAAAAAGCTCCAGCTACAGCGCAAGATGCTGTTCCTCTAGTTCATATTCCTGTTTGTTCACAGGATTATTTTTCTGATATCTTGTATGATCAAATCGTTGAAATTATTAAGAAGTCAGTGAAGAAGTACGCTCCTAAGGTTACAACATTGAAGACTGAAGCTGAACCTTTTTTTGACATTAGGATTGAGAGCTTGGAGCACATTGGACGAACTGCAGGTTCTTCTGCTGCTGTACCTGAGAAGAAGGGGGCTAAAGTTGTTCAGAAGAAGGGTGGACAAGCAGCAAAGTCATCGAAGCGATCGAAGAAGAACTAGTAGTTTTTTATGATGTGATGAAGTTGTTTATGTGAATGATGTTTTAAATACTATTGGTTGATGTTTTAGTATTGCTGGTTTTGGATGTTTTTGAATATTTTGGGTTTGGATAATTATTTTATATCTCTAAGTTTAGGTGATTCTCAGAATTCTTGTTGGAATTTGACATTTGGTTTTTGGATTATGGTCTGAAGTCGATCTCTTAAAGTAATGCAATGACTATTCAAGAACATGTATTGATGTTAAGGGTGTTGATAATAATGCTTATTTTTTATGCTTTAACTCTCATTAGTCAATTTGTAGAGTTTTTTTTACATTAATTAATATGTATGATACATTATATATTTAAATTAGAATATCATAATTTCAGTAGTTGTCTAGTGTATCCGTAAAAAATGTTACTTTTTGTAGTTGTAACTTTTGGTATAGTGTATGTAAAGTCCCAGTAAAACGATCATTACACATCTGTAAGTCATCCAACTATAAGTTAAAACATCATATTCTTGTAAAATAAACTTCAGTACTTCAACAAGAAACATATAGAAACCAATATACTCTAAAATGATTCATGTAATAAACCTTCTGTATTACACTAAGTTGAGCAATAATTTTTATTTCAAAATCCTGACTTCTTGAGAATGTAACATCAAATGGCAGTCATGAAACATCATATAACAGTACTGAAACATCAAATATGTTCTGGAAGTTCAGAACTCATCCTTCATCAACTTTGGTGTTTCCTTAATTCAGATGATTTGAGCTTTTGGAGTCTTGGATCCACACTCCTTCTTTGGCTTCTTCTTTTCAAGCTTTCTTTTCAACCTCTTACTTCTCCCCTTTGTTTTTGCTCCTTTTGGATCTAGAACTCTAGGAGCAATTTCTGTTGTTGAATCCTTGGCACTGTTTGTCGTTAATTGTTCTTTTTTTTCTTGATCTTTCATTAAAAGCAACTGACACACTATAGTTGAATCCCCGTTTAAACTATTCTTAAGTGTTCCACAAGTTTCTTTGTCATCTTCACATTTCAACACTAAGTTGTAGTATTTTATGAGAATTTCATTACGCCATGGTATCTTACTTTTCATATCATTGTTGTTCACGCTGTTTTGTGTTGATTCACATCCAAGTACTTTGTTCAATATTTCCCTCTTTGCCATCTTGGTCCATCTTTTGAGTTTATAATCTTCAGGTATAGTGGTGATGTTGCGTAAGTGGAGCACACGAAGGCTATGGAAACATAACAGCCCCACTTCTTTAAAGTATTTACAGGAACACTTGATTTCCACTTTACCATCGTTGAGTCTATAATAAACCTTTTCTACCTTTAATTCATTGTCTTTTGGGCTGACTTCGTATACATCTTCTTAGCCAATGTTGAAGATTTTCTCCACTTTACTTGCCATCACTAGTTTCCATTCTGTTTCAAAGTCCTTGAATATTTTAAGAGTGTATATCCCCCCAACTTGCTTCAGCAATCAAAGCTCTTTTGATGTTGCTCTTGGTTTTCTAATTGATTTTCTATACTCTTTGGTTGTCTTCGTGCTTCTCCAACTTTGACTGTTTTACAAAGACTACGAAAAACTGTGTCAAGTTGGTTATCTTTGAAGCACTGAAGCTATTGCTTTGCTGGTACTTTCACTACGTTGTGATGAAAAAGTTCCATCTAAGAAGAAATCCTTGCTTAGTGCTGTACACCATTTATCCCGGAGTTTGTACAAGCGTTTGAACCCATCTTTTTCTTGCAGCTGGTAGGTTTCTATCATGGAATTCTAGCATCTTTCAAATTCTTCCTCATTTGCACAACCTTTCAAACAATGGTCGCATGCCATTCCAAATTCTTCATCACTCTTTACTTTACCGTAGTGACCAATGCATTTTGTTTCAGGTGCCACAAATATAGTCTGTGTTTTTTTTCTTTGAATACCTGCGAAACAACAATTTCAGTACATGTATTATCAACCAGTTTATTAAAAAGGTCATATGCTGCTAATGCAACATCAATTATAAATGCAAGATGCTCATGTTGTAGTGTCAAAACCAAGAGAAATTGTACATATGTCCATGATTTTTTCTTAGATGTTCTAAAACATGTTGTGAAGATGATTTAAAACATTAAACTATTAACATGACTAGTTAGATAATGATAAGAAAGAAAATAGAATTTGTTTTTTGAACATCAACTGAATAACTTAATAGGTTAGACCTTTTTAATGAAACATCAACTTAATAATATAACAGGTTAGATACTGGTTCAAAAACATCAGCTGCATGAAGAGTTAAAACATCACACTAATATGTAAAATATAAAACACAAAACTTGAATCATTAATCATCAAATAGAGCATAGAAATACCTCTTTGATGAATATAGTCATTGGTTATCCCCCCCCCCCCCATTGATTTTTTGAATACCTCTAGCAGCCATACAAAAGTTTCAACATTTTCATGTCCAATAAATGCACATCCAAACATTGCATTGTTCCAGTGATTGTTTATCTCGACAATTGGAGCACAAATGAGATTATACTTGTTTGTCCGATAAGCGGTGTAAAAAATCACAACATCACCATATATAACATGTAATCTTCTTTCATCATCGAGTCCCTCCAAAAGAGTGCAGTCCATTTTTCTTCATCATCAAGCTTTGCTCTAAAAAAGTAGTCTTCCTCAGCAGTAACAATCTGATAAAGCTCATCTATGACATTCTGATCATCTCCCCCTTCTATATTATCCATTTTGTGAACGTTCACATAATTGATGTGATCTCTCATAGCGTGCCCTACATTTTCTTCTCCCTGGGTAGCGCATGCTAAATATTTGTAACTTGTTGCTGGTTTGCGATATGTCTTTTCCATAGCTTTGATTACTCTTGCTTTCTTATTTTCAATTCTTCTTTCTCTATGTTGCAGGTACTGCCATTCTGATCTTGTGCACTCATAGTTGTGCTCAATGAAGTGGTGCTTAATTTCGTAGAACTTTTCATCAACAAGCTTGATCCTGGTGGAACCAGGCCCGCAGAGCTTGCTTAAGACCACAAATGGTTAAGAACAATTAATTTTATCATTATATGCAGGTTAGTTTCTGAATTAGCATTCCAAGATTTGTTACCCATGTCATCACTGAGCATTATACACTAGTTCCCTGTAATCACTCATTCTGTTTATAGCATGATACACTAGTTCTTTTAGCCAGTATTTCACTAACAATTGACATCGGTTACACAAGTATCACTTACTTTCATCCACACATCAATCTCTATATCAGTAACATCACATAACGGTTTATTCTGGTTATACTTTGATACAGACCCACAACATTATTCATATATACTGGTACAGAGCATTACTTCTGAAAATCAAAACACTCGCAAGCTTTTTGAGTTGAAAAATCGGTTTGCATAAAAAAATTCACAAGCGATAGGAGCTGAGACATTCACAAGCAGATTAAATCAGGTTTTATATGATGATTCCATTTTTTCATACTTACATTTTACAGAATTTTGTTCGATTTCATTGATTGTGTCATTCACCACAGTAATGTATCTTTCATTGTTCAAAAGGCATGTTGATGGAGCTTCGGTTTTTCTATCATCTTTTTCGCACATTAATTGATCTTCTGATATGCAAATAAATGAAATTCACATAATCTGATTGTAGATTGTTCAAAAAACCGATTTGATTATGTAATTTTGAATGTCGAACCTAATTTCTTGTTGATCGACGTTGTTCATTGTTAATTGCATAAGTTGAGGATTTGATCTTTGAAGGTTTTGGATTGATGGATTATAATGGCAGAGATCGGTTGAAACTGTGAAGAATATTTGGAAATAGGTTTTTCATTGTGCGCCTTCATCAAACACTTCTTTCTTCTAAGTTTTCCTTTCATATTTTTAGTATTTGTATTGTAGTCCCCTTAGTTTTTCGCGCATTTTTAATTGACACCAGGACCCTCGAATTTGGTTTGTGTTTTACCTTAAATTATTATAAGTTGCTGGTCTTATGGTAAGACGGTTTCGCATGAGATCGACTCATTATTAAAAGGATTGGAAATTGAGTTATCTACTCACATCCTAATGTAGGATCACCGCTGAAGCATTGATACTTATGGCTTTTAGGAGCGAAATTTAATTACTATATATCTTACCTAAAATTAATGTTTATAAAATTAAGAGTAAAGTTTCTATATGACCCAATGTTTTGATCATATGTGCCAATATGACCCTGCAAGATTAGAAAGTTTTATTGTAACCCTATGATTTGCTCGAATTGTGCTAATATAACTCCGGAGGCCTTAATTTGGCTGAAATTCTATAAATTGACTACTGTACCCCTGACATAAAAATAAAATTTTAGAAAATGTGAAAGGACAATTATGCCTTTCCACTTTCTTCTTTCAGCCACAAATTTGATTTTCTTTTTTACCCTCCATCTTCACAAATGGCTTTTGACCTTTGTCTTCACAAATTCGATTTTCTTTCAGCCACTATATGGGCGATTGTTGTCTTCTTCTTCAAGTGAGGCTGAGCGGCGATTGTTGTTGTTGTTCTTCAAGGGGGTTCTCCACTTTCCGGTGCTTGGCTGAGCGGCGCCGGAAATGGTGGTGGAGGTGAATCGAAAGCGGTGGTGGAAGTGAATCGAAGTGGCGTTCCAATCGGGTTTCCAATAGGCGTTCTAGGGAGAGGTGGAGCGCGGTGGCAGTGGTGGTGATGCGACTATGTTAGGGTTGGGCGGTGGTGAGGCTAGGCTAGTATTAAGCGGTGGCGATGACGGGGCTAGGTTGAGCGGTAGCGGGTCTAGGGTTGAGTGGTGGTTGTGGCGGTGCGGTGACAGGCGGAGGAGAAGGAGGTGCGATGGTGGTGCTTGGCTGAGCGGGTTCTTGGAGAGGGGTGAAGAAAGAGGTGGAGCGACGAGGATGGACTGAAAGTGGCGATGGTTCTTGGAGATGGTGGTGCTTGGGAGGTGATTCTGACTGGATTGCGTAGGGATTGGTAGCAGACTGAAATGATGGTGGTGCTGGTGTCTGCGCGGTGGCAGTGGCGGACGTCGGCGGTGGTGGCAGAAGAAGCATGTTTGGGTGGTGCTTTCCATAAATCTGATCATCGGCACTATCTTGTTTGCAGTGTGGTTGGGCATTTGCATGGTGTTCAAATGTGTTGATAGTTTAAGAAGCTTGGGATGTTTTTTCATGTGGTTTGATGTTTTTTGTCCATCTCGAGAGTTCTTCAATGTGAATTGGATATGGGGATGAGGATTCTGATGCTGGTTATATTTTTCATTTGAAACATCTCTTCTGTGTTTGTTTGAGTTTTGATTTGTGATTCTTTGTTGATCGGTGAGGTCCCGGCAGAACTCCAGATTCTGGCGGCGGCGGAGCTGCGCCAGTGGTGGTGGAACCGAGGCGGCTGTGGTGGAGGGCTGGTGGTGGTGTTGGAGTAGCTGTGAAGAGGATGAAGAAGAATATATGGGTAGTTTTGTCATTAGATTTTTAGGTTTAAGACTACGGATATTTTAGTCATTTTGTATTAGGTCAACACCGAAAATTACAAAATTAATGTTAGAATAGTGCCAAAAGGTTATATCGGCACTTCTGAAGTAAAACATAGGGTTATAACAGCACAATCTGATTTTACGGGTCATGTTGATACACACGGGCAAAACATAGGATCATATGATTATTTTGCTCTAAAGCGCTAAATAGATATGGATTGTAGATGCGAGTGACCCATTATGTATTTCTCTGTTTACCGCCGCCGATGGTTTGCGTTGGGTGCAAAGGAGTTTTCCTCCGCCACCCAAACTATCATTGAGATCGATTCTTTATACGAAAACATTGTGTCCTATGTTATCATTACTAGGGGCTGATTGTATTGAAAAGATGTATGGATTCAGTGGAGAAATACCTCCGAGAGGTCAAGATCGATAAGAGCAACATCCAACATCAATCAGGTTGGCGGGTCGCCCCGAACCGGTTCCAGCACTTGCAGGATTTTAGTCGGCGAGAGAGATTAGAGGGTACATGATTTAGTACTCTGTAGTTTCACTTCCCCAAGCCTCGGAATGAAAAACTTTGTCGGGGTTAACGCCACGATTTCGCCGAAGAAGGAGCATGTTTCCCGAACCTACTCTGATGATTAGTCTGGAATGCTAATCCAGGTATATGAATGTAAGCCCCCGACGACTACAAATCAGATTTTGTTTTACTAATGTGGGCATTTTTTTTATTTGTAGCTTACTGTTCCTGTACTGATGTATGTTATTTGTTGTTTGAAGGGTTAAGGGTTAAGGGAGTCGGCCTCTATTTGTTTGTAATCAGGAAAAGGTTCACAAAAATATACCGTGAGTTGTGCCTATGTATCGTTTCAATGAAATGATAATACAATGTATTTCTTGATTAGCATTTGTTTGTGGCTTGAAAACAAATGTAGTATGTTCTGTTGCTGATTGCAAATGATTGGGAAATCTTTGATCCGCGTAGCCAAATGTTTTTCTGCACCAGCTGTTGGTTTGGTAGGAAGTCGCATCTTCTAATAGCCATATAAAAACTTACATTCTTGTGATTTTCAGTTGAAATTATCCCGCCTTTCTGGTTGAAGATTTCTTATTTTAATTTCTTCTTTTGGATAACTCAATGTATGGTGGGATTGAAACGTTAGAGAGCAGGAGATTCCCTCTAATAATAAAAAACTTATGAAAACCTTTTCCTTTTAATTAAAATTGTCTACACTTGGTTGACCCATGAGTGCTAGTTGATAGTTTCTTATATGTAACGTAAGCCTTGATAAGTGTTGTCCTCAGGTACTCTTGGAATAATGGCAATGAGCTCAAAGATTCATCTCTAGCATTTTGCAATAGATTTGGTTGTGTCTAAGATAACTGTTGTTTGGTTGAGAGACTCTTTTTTCACTTCCTTTTGGTAACGTCGAAGTATGAATTTTCCTTGTGGTTGTTTTGACACATATTTGGATGCTACTGGTATAATGTTAATTGATGCTTAGATATTTTTATATGTGTTTAAAATGCATTGGAAGTAGGCCTTGTTGGAACTGCCTTATTTCTGCAAAACTGGAACGCATCCCTTCTTTATTTTTGTGCTATAGTTTTTGTTTGGATGTCAAGTTCATATGCATTCTTTACTAGTTGCCATTAGAAGATTGCGGTGTACATTTGTGTGCCATATATTCTATTCTTTTCTTGTACATGTAATGCGATTCATGTTGGAAATGGAAAATTTTCAACTGTTGTGTTACTATTATGTACCTTCAATTCCATAAGATGGCTACGACACATTGAGTAGTTGTAGAATTTTATAAAGTTTTTTTTTTTTTTAATATTAGTGTAGATGGGTAAGAGTTAGTTTTATCTACTTCATTGGAATAGTAGTGTTCGGTGTTCTTAGAGTTTAATTTATGTTTTTCTCTTCTATATTTTAGTGCCTTTTGTGTTTAAATACATATTTTGATTTCTAAATATTTTTATTGATCACCTATGTCTTAACGCCAGTTATTATTGCATAACCGGTGTTAGGAAAAATATTGAAATTATTTTAGTACCGTCATCTAGCATAAATTATTTGGCCCAAAAAATACCGGTGCCTATGTAAGGCGTGCTACGTCTTTCCAATATATGTCGCAAAATGCAGTACGTCAATTTAAATAAGGTTGCAGAATGTGTCGCTAATAAACATGCATCACTATATGCAAATGGTACCGCTAATAAACGCGCATCACTATATGCAAATGGCGTAGAATATGATACAAACTATGCATCACTAAATGTAAATGCCACATATTGTGTCGCAAGCTTCCATGCATCACTTGATGTAATTGATGCATAATGCATCACATGTGTCTATGCATCACTAAATGTGAATGCCACGTAATGTTTCACAAACATCCATGCATCTCTAGATGTAAATGCTGCATAATGTGTCATAAGCATTAGACCTGGCAAACGGGTCTCTTCGGTCGGATACGGGTGAGACCCAATCGGTTCGGGTATAATTCGGTAGATTGTTTTGTCTTCGGGTATCGGTTTTGATCGGGTGTGTTCAGGTTCAGTGTCTTTCGGTAGTTTTGAAAAATATCTGAACGGGTTGGGTTTGGTTCTAGTTGTTTCAATTTCAATACAATTCGGGTATCATTTTTTTGAATCGGGTTCAGATCAAATTTGGTTCAGGTTGTTTCGGTTACATGTACAATTTGGTTTTACATTTTTTTAATCAGGTTCGGATCGGGTTTGGTTTGAGTCAGTTTGGTATTGGTACTTTTCGGGTACATTCTCTTTCGAGCCGGGTTTGGTTGGATTCCAATATATTCAATCCGGGTCTTGTTCAAATAAATATAGCAAATTGTCATTATAATGAACATAAAATTTTAATACATTAATTTTGTAAAAATACTTTCGCTGAACTGATCTATTATATATATACATATAAAAAAATTAATTTTACTAGTCATTTTTTTAATGTATACTTTCAATTTTTTGAAGTGAAAAACTATTTCTCTGGTAAAGAACATGACATTTATGCAAACATTGATCTGTATACGTTACCGCATAAAGATTATACTAGTATGTAAGAACAAAATAGAATAGTTTGTATTTAATTTTTTTTTTATTTTATGTTGTCGATCATAAGTTCATAACTCACAAAACTCCTAACTTGCAAGTTATAATACATATATATATATATATATATATATATATATATATATGCATGTATAGTAGTTCTCCTGACAGGCGGTCTGTCCATAAGTTTATGGACATGCTATTTATTTTTTACATTATACATTCACATTCAAATACATATTATTACTTGTTTTAACTTTAAAAATACAACATATAAAATTTATAAAAAAACTTACAACATTTGAAGTAAAAATCACCGTGAACTGTCTATAAGCTTATGGAAAGACCGTCTTTCCATATATATATATATATATATATATATATATATATTCATGATTGCAATACATTTTAAAAATATAGCATATTAAATTAAGATAAAAAAACATTCATAGAAAGACATGCTCATTTTTTCTTAATCAGGTGAAATATTAGTATATTACCAATAAATTCCATTAGAACTATTTAACTTTATATAAAAAGTCTTGACTCTTGACCGACTTTATATAGAAATTAAATATCCCCTATTTACTAATTATAAATTATGAGTCTCATGACTTAATACTAATTAGTTATTTATTTTCATAACTATGCTGACTTATATAATCAACCCTCGAAGTGGATTTTTAATAAATATTAATTCTCATTTATTTTTATAAATTGTGTCTTACTATTTTACTTAGTTATATTCCATCGTAACTAATTTGATTAACATACATATTTGAGTTCTATAAGTACTTATTAATAGTTACATATTTTATGTACACTTTAATCTTATGACTTAACTGAGTTAATTCTATATGATATATTGTACACCCAAAAATTGAAATTGTTTAACTACAGGATTTATTAATATTTATAATGACGAGTAATGCTCTTGTGTAACTTGTATGAATATGTTTATTTTCTAGTTCTAGTTAATTGCTTATATGATATATCCTCTTATAATCGAGTTTACTTTGAATATCCGTGATGTTTTATTTTATTTGAACGTTAATTACCTTTTAAGTTCATAATCTCAAGCACCATATAATAGAAATTGTTTGGATGGCTGTCAACGGGATATTTAAGTCATTTTGACTAACCTAAACTCAAGTTCTCTAAAAATAACATACTAATATTATAATATGATACTGATTTTAATTATTTACTACATATAATCAATCATAATTTGTTAAAATATATAACTTCTTAAGATAATCAAAACCATAAACATCTCATTGTAATATATATATATATATATATATATCATATAACTGAAGAAAATAAAAAAAAACATATAATCTGAAATAACAAAAAAATTTGAATTTTTTTATACATTGTCACATTGATAGAGTACTTTTGATAGAAATACGTATACATATTATTTATTTATTTACGACAAAATCTTATTTTAGACCGACTAACTGTTAAATGAGGACATTTTATAATTAGTGAGACTAATAAGGTCATTTGATATTTACTTTTATTTATTGCAATGAGATACATATAAGTATGATAGAATTTTAAAATAAATCTCAACAAATAGATAATTAATTTTTAAATAATTTGAATGAAATATTATAAAAATAATCAAATTTTAATGTATTCAATATTTAACTATTTCTAATGATCTCATATAGTTTTCCTTAGATGACTAAACTTTAAAATTCTAAATAAAATTCTTTGTCTTCAATTTAAATGTAGGCAAAGTCTAGGGAAATATCGTCTTTCCATAGGCCTATGGAAAGACGGGTTTAATTAAAATAATGAAAGTGTTTTGATTGCAATATTAAAAATTTATTCTACAACGTACTGTAGTTATAAAGTTTATGACCCAATTAATGCAACCCAAAATTTTATCTTCATTTTTTCTAATTTGCAGATTAAACTCTTCAATTTACTAGTATATATTTATGAAAATACAATTAAAAAGTAAAACCAAAATATATCTAAGAACTAAGATAGAAACCAATCAAGTGAATCATTAATCAACCATGATTCAAATTATCTTTGTAATTAAAGAGCTAATTAAGACTAATATTTGACAACAAACTTACAAAGAATTGAATGATTGAAAATATTGATTTAAAAATATTGCTAATCAAAATATTACTATTATGTTTGAAAATATTGATTTAAAAATATTGCTAAAATCAAGAGTAGAAACAGAAGACAACACCGTAGAGGATGGATGCCTAAAACGTTAATGCTATAAATGAAATGAAGATGCAGAAACTGAAGCAACTAAGTGACTGTGGATGATTAAAGACAACAAACTTACAAATAACTGGATGATTGAAATATTGATTTAAAATATTTTGCAAAATTTAATGAAAATATTTTTTTCGAAAGAAAATAATAATAACGAAAAGTTAATATTGTATGAAATTTTTTCTAATAATAAATAAAATAAGTAATCAATATTAATTTTAGTTTATAAAATAATATAAAATTAATAATTTACTATGTTCTTTTATTTAATACATAAATTTTAAATATACTCTTAAAATAATTTCATCTGACTATGCTATTAATACACATTTTAAATTTATAAATTTAATTTATCGTATGATATTTTAATATTAAATAACATATCAACACTGTTTATAATCGTAATGTTATTTTCAACTAAATATGATCAAGTTAAAATTTTAGACAATAACAATTGTAACACACTATTCAATCATATTCGGGTCTTGTTCGGTTTGAGTTAACATTAATCCGGATGTCTTCAAATTTGGGTTAACATCAATTCGGTTCATTTCGAATCGAGTAATAGTCGGGTATGATCAGGTTTCTTTCAGGTACATGTCCTTTTCAGGTTCGGATTCAGGTTCGGTCCAAGTGCGGATCCTTTCGGGTTTCGGTTCAGGTTCGATTCGGGTTTAGGTGTTATTCGGATTCAGACGCTTTACCCAGGAAGCCCAATTGTCTAAGGGGATGGGCCAAGCCTCTTTTACCCTTTCCTAATTTAGTAGGATAGGTTCTCGGAGGCCTACTAATGCCAAACAATTCCTATGAAAGGGGCCATCAGGTCTGACAATTTAAGTTCAGGTACGGTTCAATCGGGTGATTTCAGTTTTCGGTTATTGATTGGGTCTCATTATTTGGGTGTCGGTTCGATTCGGTTCGATTATTTATTACCGGGTTTTCGGGCTTGGTTATATTTTGCCAGGTCTAATAAGCATTTATGCATCACTAAGTGTAAATGCCACATAATATGTCGCAAGCGTCCATGCATCATTAGATGTAAATGCTGCATAATGTGTTACAAGCATCCATGCATCACTAAATGTAAATGTCGAATAATATGTCGCAAGCATACATGCATCACTAAATCTAAATGCCACATAACATGTCGCAATATAACATGCGTCACTATGTGTAATTGACGTATAACGTGTCGCAAACATACATGAATCACAAAATGTAAATGTCGGAAAATATGTTGCAAACACATACGACATGCAGTCTAGTGACACAAAAAATGTTGCTTTATTTGCATCACTAATGAAAATTTGTGTAGCAAAAATACTACACGGGTTTTAACGACACAATAAATAGTGATGCAAAGTGAGTCGCAAAGATACATTTGCAACATTATATTTCTGATAAGCGTCATATTTTTCATATCGCAAAAGGTGATGGTTTCAAATTTTGCATATATGCATCTTCCCTAATGTGATTTCAAGTTTTGAAGACAAATTGATGGCTTCAAATCAGGTGATATTGTTCCTAACTCGTTCATTTTTTAAGCATGAGTCTTGTTGGTGCCATTATGTGTTATATGTGAGAGACCCTGCTTCTTGCACGGGGTCGATGAAATCTGTGGTTAATTTATGTTGTTATTCCCTTTTATAGTGACTTGCCTAAATTTAGAATGCACATTCCTTGCCTATGTTATGTGTGAGAGATGCATGGTCTCGATGAAATTTGTGTTTATTTTCTGTTATGGCCTACCTAAATTTTAAAAGCATATTCCTTGCCTATGTTATGTGTGAGAGTCCCTGAATCCTTTAGGGTCTCGATAAAATCTATGCTTCTGCTGGTCTGATTTCCATGATTCCCTGCCTTTTGCTAGTTTGAGCTTTGATGATTGATTGTGAGCCCTCCCTGATGTATGCTGCCACTGTGGTTTTTGTCTATATCTATGCATTGATTATGTTGTTCTATACTATAGTATCATTGCATCTTCCTACACACATGAGTGCATAAAATAAATTTCCAATCATACATAATGACTAAAAAAAAGGTTAATGTCATTACTGAAATGTGCATTTAACCGGAGTTGGTTTTGGAACATCACACCAAAAGTGAGATGTTCCAGGCTCCCAAAATATACCATTTCACCAACCCCCAAAATGATCAGTACACGTGCATTCATGGTTGATATCCTAGGGCTTGCATAATTAGAATGATAGTTTCATCTATTGCCTTTTTGTTGAATAGAAGCCCAATGTTGCCCCTTACCACCTCTTCACTTACTTATAGTAATCTTGGTAGAGTACTTTCCCTTATGTTTCTATCATTGTTCATGTGAGGCATCTTGTACCTATTTGACCCACGTACTTTCAGTATTTCTATCATTAATTGTTGATGTGTAATGAACACCTTGTTCAAAGTTGTTGCATCTTCCCTGTCATGTGCTAATTGCACTGCTTCCATTAAATCCACCACATTAGATGATCCATGTTCTTGATGTAAGCATTTAATAGAATTGAGAAACCCTAAGTCTAGGATGTTACAGTCAGGTGAGTTTGTTGGTTGATGACTAGGTTTATGGTAAAACCATCACTTTCTGCCATTGCCTTGAATTCTGGATCATGGATGAATATATGTGTCTTTGCATTATCTTATTGTATGCGTATAAACTTTCCCAAAGTGTATGTTGGCCACCTTGATTTGATTGTGGGGATAACTTCCTCGATGATTTTAGCTCTTGTGACATCTCTTGTGATCTTTGGTACTGGAACTTTTTCTGCTTCCCTGGTGGCCTATCCTTGTTGTTTTAATTGCAATCTGGTCTTATAAAAATGGAAATATCCATAATTTCCCATCAAATAACAGTTGGCTATCTTCACCCCATATAGGCCTACTTGCTGCATATATAAACATCAACTTTGGAATGTGGGACTTGTGTTTACATGTGCGGTACGACACTGGTTATCCGGGGCCAGCAAATACTTCATGGTTTGTTGGATTAAATAGACCATTTCTCGTCAATGTGAATTACGTGGTCCATAGGTATGGATCTAAGTTGTGCATCTAGATTTGATAAACAAAAACTCATTTGTGTTACCTTGTTGTGCTCAGTGAGAGCTGGTTTGATGTTGTTTATATTACTTATGATTATCTTTGATGCAACTGCTCGTTGAACACCACTCTTCCCTATGCTTAGTTCTACTGCAATACCCCTTATTGTGCGTCTTTGAATTGCAGGAAATGCCCTCAAAGCATGGAGGTTGATATCTTTCTTATTCCGTGGAGTGTGCCCCATCATCCAATGACGCAAGTCAAGTGGTTACCCTTGTGCCATTTGAGCTTGAGCAAGGGCCCAGATTGTGCTCACTGTCCTTGTGCTACAATCGAACATAACTGCTACCTCCAACCTCTTCGAGTACTGGAGCTTCCCATATATGTGGTTCTTCAACAAAGAAAATGACAAAGGCCCCAGATTAATGAAAAAAGGGGAGATTATCCCTCATAATTATGCTTTTTCTCCCTATCCTTTTTGAAAGCAGAACACGTGAGGGTCTCCTATTGGGTTGGGTCCCGAAGAAAATTTTGAGCAGAGATTTTGCTCTCTGCAAATTCCTTCGAGATGGAGGGAGTACTAAACTTTGGTAAAATACCAGCTCAACCTCTAATTACTTCATAATTTATAAAATACCATTATTCAAGATATATTCTTAAACAATAATTCAACCATCTAAATTACAGTACCTTACTTTTACACAAAATCTGAGCACAAGTATAGAAATTCTAAATGCAGGAAATTTTAATGATTAATTTACTATATTACTCTTAATGTAGTTTTAATCCTAAAAAATCAAATTATTTAATTTTAATCTTCATCAACCATTCTTACTAAAAATCAATCACAACAAAGACTATACATGGTTCCCAGATTATAATTCACAACTTGTTCACTGGAAATATCTAATTTTCCCTTTGTTGAAGCGATATAGAAGTCACTTGCCTATGATCCCCATATTACAAGTCCCAGATTAGATAACACCAATCTAAAATTGTGCATTCACCACAAGCAATCACACCGTGGTTTCCAGATTACTGCTCACAATATTGGAGTGTTAATTAATCACTCACATACTTTATCATTTAGCTTTGGTATCACAATTCATGGGAAAATTTGAAATTTCAAAATGATCTCAAAATATCAGAACATTAAACTTCAGAATATAATGTTAGCAGCACAAATTTGATATGAATGATGGCAGAAGTTGGATGGGTTGCCTTATCATGATTGTCTATTTGTTTTATAGCATTAGTCAATAATTATGTCTCATTTAGCTTACAATGGTAGATGAACTGATATTTGAGTCAATAATCTCTCGAATATATTAGGTTTGCTATGATTGGTGCTAAAATATTATGATATAGTTGATAAAGTTTATTGAGATTATGGGAGAATATTTAAGAATTTAAATTTGTTTAGGACTCAAATTATATGGTTAGAATCAATTATTAAGTGTAGACCCAAAACTTATAAATGCATGTCCTAAAGATAATATAGTAAATTTACCTGTACTTAGAAAATTTTGTGCCTATAAATAGATACTTTTAAAACACCTAACTCAAATTCTGATCCAGATAATTGATTTGATTCATTGCACACATATTGAGACCTCTCATAACGATAGCTTCTCTCTATCAAAGTTGAGAGTAACAGTACCAAGAAACAACTCAAAAATACTTCATCTTGTTCATCAGCAACAAGCAACAACATTGTCTCTTTAACTTATCAAATACGAACTTATTCACAGCAACCATCCCTGGAACCATTCACCAAGACCCCAAAATATTATCCTTATCCCAAGCAATAAACCATCCCAAAATATGAACAAAGTTCCCCAAACCGATAAGATCCTACAACCCAAACATTACTAGTCCCCTTCAAACCCCATATACACAGCCACAACAATCCATAAACCACCTTTCTAGTCATTATCAAATTCACCACACAGTATACCCTACAAGCAAGATAAACAAGTTTTTTAAGCGCATAAAAATTCTAAGACAGTAAAAAACAGACAGAGAGAAGAATGTCGCAAACAATTATGGAGGACTACTGGTCGGAGGATTTGTGACAAGGTTTAGAATACTTGAAAAATTACATGGATTTCCCACCAGGTGCTGAACTTAACCCAGACATGACCTGGCCCATAAGGAGAAGGCCAGTGCTAGTTGGGGATAACGAGAAATACTACGACGGAATAAGAAACTTTTCCAACTCATTGGTGGGTTTCTTTTTGGATTACAAATAGTTTAGTGCTTCTAGAATGCAGGACCATATTGAGGAATTCTAGGAAGTTATGGCAAAAGCAGGGAAATTCTATGTGATTCGATTCGACAGTCGAGCACATATGAATGCAGTTCTTCACAATGGCCCCATGGAAGTGGCGGGAGGGCTACTGGCTCTAATAAGGGAGGTCCCTAAGATGTTGTTCTCACATATACGTGTCAATCACGTGCTATAGTAGATAAGAAATTATGGGCTACCCTCGGAGTACCTGTTTCCAGAAATGGTGACGAGATATGGTATGGTCGTTGGAGAAGCAGGAGAAGTAATATTTGGAGGTATGTCTTTATTGGAGAAAGCTGATTATGCCAAAGGGTCCGGGTGCCCATACACAAACCCTTAGTCTCAGGGTTTAATTTTTGGCACAGGAGGAAAGGGAGAGCATGGATAGCCATTAGTTATGAGAGAGTGAACCAACTGTGCAGAAGATGTGTTGGAATAGGCCACACTATGCCTCGAGTAGGTTCCAAGATGATGCCATGCTAGAGTATTATCTTGCACGAAGGTTTGTAGCAGTGAGCCAAGAATTTAGAGTGGAGATTTTCAGGGATGACACTCAGGAACATTTTCTAGCCACAATGAGGGTGCATAGAAACTTACCAGTGAGAAGGTTAACTAGAATACCTGAAGACTTCCTTAGAAATAACGAGGAGAGATTCCAATGGGAAAGAAACAACATACCAGAAATATACCAGTAAGAGGGGGGATATTATCCCAAGTCCACTAGATGCTGATCTATTTGATATGGGTTATGCCTCGGATTTCCTAAGCGACCAGATGAACGAAAAAAGGGCAGTCATAGTCCTTGGAAGAAAGAGCAGCTAGAATGGGTGAGATACGGGGAGAGCACAATGAGCAAACAGAGAATGATAACAATTCATCTTCACCAGAGAATTACTCAGATTTTGAGATGCAAATTGGGTCTATCTCAGATGAACCACCATCACGACGACCAGCAACACACACCAGTAAACTTAGAGGTAAACCCTCGACATTTGTTGATCAATCCTTATGCAACTTTGAAAATGACGACATAGCGGTGAGGGAGTAAGAAGTAGGAGAAGAGGATCCAAATGTGGGGTCGGAGGTGGCAGCCATGGTTAATAGAGCATTAGATGTGAAATAGATATTTGTATTTATTGTGTAGGGGTTCAGTTTACATTTTTACATTGCTCTAAATTACGTGACAGTACCTTGAAAAGGGTTTTTGCACCTTCCCAGCAAAGAAAATGGCTGGAAGGGCCCAGATTTATGAAAAGGGGGGGGGGGGGGGAAATTATCCCTCCTAATTATGCTTTTTCTCCTTGTCCTTTTTTAAGCTGAACACGTGGGGGTCTCCTGTTGGTGTGGGTCTCAGAGAAAATTTCTAGCAGAGATTTCTCTCTCTGCAGATTCCTCTGAGATGGAGGGAGTATTAAACTTCAATAAAATACCAGATTAACCTCTAATTGCTTTATAATTTATAAAATACCATTATTCAAGATATCTTCTCAAACAATAATTCAACCATCTATATTACAGTACCTTAATTTTACACAAAATCTAAGTTCATGTATAGAAATTCTAAATGCAGGTAATTTTAATGATTAATTTACTATATTGCTCTTAATGTAGTTTTAATTCTAAAAAAATTCTAATTATTTAACTTTAATCATTATCAACCATTCTTATTCAAGATCAATCACAACAAAGATTGTACATGGTTCCCAGATTATAAGTCACAACTTGTTCACTGGAAAAATCTCATTTTCCCCTTTGTTGAAGCGATATAGAAGTCACTTACGTATGATCCCCAGATTACAAGTCCCAGATTAGATAACATCAATCTAAAATCGTGCATTCACCACCAGCAATCACATTGTGCATGGTTTCTAGATTCAGGCGCACAATTTTAGAGTGTTAATTAATCACTCACATAATTTATCATTTAGCTTCGGTATCAAAACTCATGGGAAAATTTGAAATTTAGAAATTATCTCAAAATATTAGAAGTTTAAACTTCAGAATATAACGTTAACAACATAAGTTTGATATGAATGATGCCAAAATTTGGATGGGTTGCCTGATCATGATTGTCTATTTGTTTTATAGCATTAGGCATTAATTATGTCTCATTCAACTTACAATGGTAGATGAACTGATCAATGTGTCAATAATCTCTCGAATATGTTAGGTTTGCTATGATTGGTGCTAAAAAATTATGAGATAGTTGATAAAGTTTATTGAGATTACAGAGGAATATTTTAAGAATTGAAGTTTGTTTAGGACTCAAATTATATGGTTAGAATCAATTCTTAAATGCAGGTCCAAAACTCCTAAATGCTTGTCATAGAGATAGTAGAGTAAATTTACCTGTACTTAGCAAATTTTGTGCCTGTAAATAGATACTTTTAAAACACCCAACTCAAATTCTGATCCAGATCATTGATTTGATTCATTGCACAAATATCAAAACTTCTCATAACGATAAATCCTCTCTATAAAGTTGAGAGCAACAGTACCAAGAAATAACTCAAAAAAAACTTCATCTTGTTCATCAACGTTAAGCACCAACATTGTCTCTTCAACTTAGAAAATCTGATCTTATTCACAGCAACCATCCTTGGAACCATTCACCAAGCAGCCTGAATATTATCCTTATCCCAAGCAATAAACCATCCCAAAATATGAACACACGAAGTCCCCCAAACCGACAAGATCCTACACCCCAAAAATAGTAATGTATTAGTGTCCCCTTCAAACCCCACATACACAGCCACAACAATCTACAAACCACCTTTCTAATCATTATCTAATTCACCACACAATATTTCTCACATGCAAGAGAAACAAGTTTTCAAAAGGCATAACAAGTCTAAGACAGTAAAATGCAGGCAGGGAGAAGAATGTCACAAAGAATTTTGGAGAACCACTGGTCGGAGGTTTCGCCACAAGGTTAAGAATACTCAAAAAAATACATGGATGTCCCACCAGGCACTGAATTTGGCCAAGGCATGACCAGACCCATAAGGAGAAGGCCACTGCTAGTTGGAGATAACGAGGAATACTACGACGGAATAAGAAACTTTGCCAACTCATTGGTGGGTTTATTTTTGGATTACATACAGTTTAGTGTTGCTAGAATGTAGGACCATGTTGAGGAATTCTCAGGTGGTGGTGAAGTCATGGCAAAAGCAGGGAGATTCTTTGTGATTCGATTTAACAGTCATGCACATATGAATGTAGTTCTTCATAATGGCCCCATGGCAGTGGTGGGAGGGCTACTGGCTTTGAGAAGGTGGGTCCTCGAAATTTTGTTCTCATATATGCATTTCAATCACGTGCTATTGTGGATAAGGATTTATGGGCTAACATTGGGGTACCTGCTTTCATAAATGGTGGTGAGATACGCCATGGTCGTCGGAGAAGCAGAAGAATAATATTTGGAGGTATATCTTTAATGTTGAACACTGATCATGCCAATGTATGGGTTTGGTGCCCATACATCAACCCTTAGTCTCGGGTTTTAATTTCGGGCCCAGGAGGGGAGGGAGAGCATGGATAGCCATTAGTTATGAGAAAGTGCACAAACTGTGTAAGAGATGTGGTGAAATATGCCACACCATGCCTCTATGTAGGTTCCAAGATGATTCCATGCTAGAGTATTATCTTGCACGAAGCTTTGCAGCAGTGAGCCAAGAATTTGGAGTGGATATTTTCAGGGATGACACTCAGGAACTTTTCTAGCCACAATAAGGGTGCGTCGAAACTTACCAGTGAGAAGGTTCACTAGAATGCTTTAAGACTTCCTCAGAAATAACGAGGGGAGGTTCCGAGGGGAGGTTCCAAGGGGAAAGGAACGACAGACCAGAAGGATTCCAGTACGAGGGGGATATTATCCCAAGTCCACCAAATGTTGATTCATTTGATATGGGTTATGACCCGGATTTCCTAAGTGACCAGATGAACGAACAAGGGCAGTCAGAGCCTTGGAAGAAAGAGCATCTAGAATAGGGGAGATGCAAGGAGAGCAGAATGAGCTAACATATGACGAAAAATATTCGTCTTCACCAGAGAATTACTCAGATTTTGAGATGCAAATGTGGTCTATCAAGGAAGAACCACCATCACGACAACTAGCAACACACACCAATGGAAACTTAGAGGTAAACCCTCGATATTTGTTGATCAATCCTTATACAACTTTTGAAAACGATGGCATTACGGTGAGGGAGGAAGAAGTAGGAGCAGAGGATCAAAATGTGAGGTCGGAGGTGGCAGCCATGGCTCACCAGAATGGCTCAAATGCAGTCATGTCTTGCGTGAAGAACTGGATGCTGGCGGATGATGTGGCAATACACAATGATGAAAGCTCATTAATATTGGAGACAATCATTGAGGAGGGTGATAATACATAATACTCAGTGGCCCAATATTAATGGGCCATAAGTTAAAATAATGAATAGTTATAATATATTTGCCAATTGAATCTACTAGGTCCAATGGGGTTGAAAAGTAATCCAATGTAAACTCTAGGGTTGCTAGAATATATATACTCATGTATGTATTCCACTACAGATTATGCTCTTTTATTCCTCATTCTTGATATTAGGGCTGGCTTTACCATCAGAGTTTCTCCCCCGGACCAACTTCGGGGGCTTTGTTTTGCAGGTCACGGTGAAGGGATAAGCAGCGCTGCTCAATCAGGTTTTTATTAGCATCAAGTTGGAACACCCAGTGGAACCCGAGAGAAGTCAGTTCCCCTCACTGTCGACGCTGGAATTTGACTCCCTTGCTGGAATCTAGCCTTCTTGGCCGACTCTTTTTTGCTTGTTAGTTTTTTACGCCGCCAGTGTTAAATTCTGGAGCTTCACGTGGCAGCTCCTCATTATTATGCCATTCGCTACAATATCAACTTAGCCTACATATGGTTCTGGTCAAAATGGGCATAATCATTGCAGTTCCCATTTTTTTGAAAAAGTCTTGGTCAAAATGGGTATACAGTTCCTATTTTTCAACAAAATCCTCGAGCCTCATTCACAGCTCAAGTTTATGAGATTAAACAAGGGCTAGTACATAATGCTCTTTTTGATATGGCTCTTTTTGATCAGCCACGATGTTAATAATGTGATGTTCCAGGCAATGTTGCTTCTTCTTGATCTAAATTATACGCTAAATGGTACCAGTTGTAGTGTCAGTGGTGTTAGAACGTTGGTCATGTTGCCTCTATTTGTTCTCATTTGGTCTCATTTAGTCTCATTTGGTCTCATTTGGTCTCTTGAGCCTCATCTCATGTTTCACCACCACATGCTCCTCCACATGCTCGCTGGATAGCTGATTCTGGTGCAACCAACCACTTGACTTCTTCTCAATTCGCTCTTGATTGCATAACTCTCTATTTTGGTAACAACCATGTTATTTTTGGTA
Source organism: Rubia yunnanensis (assembly GCA_037428765.1). Taxonomy (NCBI): domain Eukaryota; kingdom Viridiplantae; phylum Streptophyta; class Magnoliopsida; order Gentianales; family Rubiaceae; genus Rubia; species Rubia yunnanensis. The sequence continues at coordinate 75,579,724 of CM075067.1, forward strand.
ATGGTTCTGCCCTTCCCATTACGCATGCTGGTCACTCTTGGGTCTCTGATTCCCTATCATTGTCTGATGTTTTGGTTGTCCACAATTTACTAAAAATTTGCTGTCTATTAGCAAGTTGACTTGGGATATGAATGCTGTTATTTTCTTTGATGATTCTTCTCTCACTATTTCAAACAAGTTTACTAGTGATGTTATTGGAAAAGGTTATCATGATGGGGGTTTATATGTTTTGGATTATGGTGGTGGTGTTTTATCTGCTTTTGTTGCATTGAGTGCGTCTAAAACATCTTTTGAACTTTGGCATAGTAGACTGGGTAATGTTCCTAACAACATCATTTCTTCTTTGAGCAAGTCTGGATGTTTTTCTTTTACTTGTCTGCTTCCAAAGCCGTAGTTGTGTTCCTCTTGTGAGACGGATAAGAGGGAAACATATTTATTTTACTAAAAATAATAGACGTGCATCACATTTGCTAGACTTGGTTCATTGTGATCTTTAGGGGCCCATGCCTGTTGTTTCTCATGTTGGTTTCTCTTATTATGTTATCTTTGTTGATGATCACTCTTGTTTCACTTAGTTCTACCCTCTGCAGTGCAAGTCTAATTTTGTAGAGGTATATCTTCATTTTGAGGCACTAGTACCTCTATCAATATTTTTCTGAGTGATGGCGAGATAGAGTTTGTAAAATCTCGCATGCGATCTCATTTTGCTGCAAACAAGTTTTCATGTCCCTACACACCAGGGCAAAATGTCGAGCTGAGCGAAAACATCATCATATCACAGACATGGGGCTCTTCACGCTTTTCCATTCTAGTTTGCACCATTCTTTTTGGTGCGATGCATTCGCTACGACTGCCTAAACTATCAACCGCCTGCCTACACCTGTTTTATCTTGTCAGTGTCCACTTTTTTATTTTATTTTTAGCACTACTCCTGATTACTCCAACTTTCATCCTTTTGGCTATCAAGTTTTTCCATAATTACGCCCTTATGCTCCTCATAAATTGGTGCCTCGAAGTTTGCCTTGTATTTTCTTGGGATATAGTTCTCAGATAAGGGTTATCATTGCCTTGTTCCTATTACGAAGGAGTACATCACCCGCCATGATTGGCTTGATGATTTTTATATTCCCTGCCAACCGTAGTGGTTCTACAACTGTACAACCGTCACTTGATGTTTCTACCTTTTTGGAACCTTTGTCTGTGCCTTCGGAGGTGTTTGAGTCATCTACATCAGCTGATTTGCCCATCATTTTAGATGATTCTAATTTATAGTTCGTACCGGAAGCTCAAGTTTTGTCTGAAAATTGTTTATGTCCGCCACACACAGACCAATGGCCCAACCTACAGCCACAAACACCGTCTCACGCACCGGATGTGCTGAGCTCACCGCGTGTGTATCTCATGCACTACCAGCAGTGCCGCCTCCAGTGGTGACGTCTCCAGCTGCCTCACCAGTGCGACAGTTCTTGACTTCCAAGCTGGTGCTCTCAGGTTTCGCATCATCTCTGGCGCGGTTCGCTCATCTCACCATCCAATGGCCACTGGCTCTCGTATCGGTTCTCTCAGGTACAAAGATTTTTTAGACTATGATATTTCTTATTTATTGAGTGCTTTATTTACTAGAACCGAGCCAAGGAGTCATTGTTCGGTTGTTAAGGATCCTTAATAGGCTGCTGCCATGATACCGAGATGGAAGCTCTTTGCACTCAGAAGACGTGGGATTTGGTTCCTCATCCTTATAATGAAAATGTTTTTGGTTCAAAATGGGTTTATCGTTTGAAGTATACGCCTGATGGCTTACTAGACATGCATAAAGCGAGGTTAGTTGCTCAAGGTTTTTCACAATTGCCTGATTTTGATTATGATTATACTTTTAGTCCCGTGGTAAAGGATTCTATTGTTCGTACTGTTTTATCTTTGGCTGTCACTCGTAATTGCCCCTTAAGACAGCTGGATGTTAAGAATGCATTTTTAAATGGTGTTCTTGACTCTCTAATTCATATGGAGTAGCCTACTAGATACAAAGACCCCATGTGTCCAAAAATTGTTTGTCATCTACGCAAGGCCATTTATGGATTGAAGCAAACTCCCTGCGTTTGGTTTCAGCATTTTAGCTCATTCTTTATTGGTCTGGGGTTTGTATGCAGTTTCTCCGATACATCTTTATTTATTTTTTCATAGGGTGCCTCTCTTCTCTACTTGTTGGTTTATGTTGAGGGCATTATTCTCATTGGGAATGATGATCGTCCCATTCAAAAGTTTATTGATCAAGTTAATCAGGAATTTAAGAATACCGATCTTGGCACTTTCCTGTATTTCTTAGGTTTGGAGGTTGTTCGTACTTCCAATGACTTATTCCTTAGTCGGGCCAGATACGCCAAGGAAATTTATTGTGCGTTGGGATGCAGGATTTCGTGCCTGCTTCCATTCCTTTTGTGGCTTTTTTGCAGTTTGTTAGCTCTTCCGGTAAGCCATTAAAAAATTCCACACTTTATCGGTGTTTGGTTGGTGCACTTCAGTATCTGTCGATTACACGTCCCTATTTGTCCTATGATGTGAACACAGTCAGTCAGTACATGTAGGCTCCCAATAATGACCATTTCTAAGCAATTTCTTTAATTTTGCGCTATGTGTGTGGTACTCTCCATTATGGTCTTCAGTTTTTCCCAAATTCGTCCGTTTTACCAGTTCTGGGCTATTCTGATGCTGATTGGACTTGTTGCATTAAGACTCGTAGGTCTACATACGGTTATGTCATTTTCCTTGGTGGCAACCTGGTTTCTTGGCAACCTGGTCTCTTGGAGTGCTAAGAAACATCTACAGTTTCTCATTCTAGTTCATAATCAAAATACCGTGCTATGGCAAACACTGTTGCGAAACTAGCTCGGTTGATAAAATTTTCTTCGGGATTTACGTGTAATGACTCGTGCGACTCCTGTTTTGCTGTGTGGTGATAATAGTGCTCTATTTCTTGTTCATAGTCCAATTTCACTTAAGAGAGCTAAGCACGTTGATATTGATTATCATTTTATGCGTGAGATGGTGTTTTCTAGCAAGCTCTTGGTTGCTCATGTTTATACAGACTTGCAACTTGCTAACATCTTTACAAAGAGGTTACCTCGCCCTCAGAGTGATTTTTTACGTTCCAAGCTTTGCGTTGCGACAAGTCTTATGCTTCACTTGAGGGGGGTGATAGAGATATACTTGATTTATAATCAGGATAAGAAAGGAATACGCTTTTTGATCGATTTTGTATATATCATGTTCCATATTTGTTTCTACTTTGTATACTCTTTGTACTCACTATATACATCCCACTTTAAACTACCTAATTGCTTTTTGGAAGTCAAACTTTGTATACTTTGAGTGTAAATATAAATTAATCTATATATAATAAAAATATCATATGAGATATTGTTAGATTAATCTTAACATCTATTTTCTAAATATCAGTTTGTTATGCGGTATTATTATAGGTAACTAGAGATATTTACTGTCAAACATGCTAATTGAAAACCGTGAAAAAGCAATTAGGAAGTTTAAAGTAGGACGGAGGAAGTATATGAATACACGCAGCCACAATTATGTGTGAGTTTTACATTCTATCATTTTTATTAATTATAAAATGATCTCGTTTAACAATTAGGTGGTCTAAAATCAGCCCGTATGCTTATTTATATAGAATTTTTAAAATATAATAATAAATTTTGATCAAATAAAAAGTACAACAAAAAATATCCTCAATACAGGACCTAATTTGAGTGCAGAAAAGCATTAAATTAAAGCACCTGCCTTGATAGATAGTGGTCGCATTAAGCACATTGTGATGGTCTAAATAATGGTCACATTAACTGCCTTGAGATTAATGTATACCTAAAATCTAGGAACTCTCTTTTATTTCAAATACAGACCGACATTAAAACACCTTCCTATTTAATTTCTATGTAGACCTAAGATTGCTGTTACGTACTAATTTCTTATCTGCAGATACAGCTTCGCTTTCGTCTTCAAATTTCCTCTCTCAGGAAAGCTATCCATTTTGGTATTCCAAGCACAAGATGTTATTATGTTTGTGTCGTACGGTATTACAACTAAATTAATCCTCAGCTTTGTAAATATATATAATGGAGCATTCTTGAAAACATGATATTATTTTCCTTTTCTACCATTATCCCAAGCACCATACAATAGAAATTGTTTTTTTTTTTTTTTCAAAGCCAAGAAGTCCTCTTTTCAAAATTGGATGCAATTTAGTCCATAGTAATACATGTGTATCCTTCCTGAACCGAAGAGGTGGATTGTTGGGGGAGGTACATAGATCCAAAACCCCCACAGTATCCATCTTTCGCAGACCATATTACCAACTCATATGCCATAATAAACTCAAAAATCAGGAAGACAGTGAATGAGCCAAAGAGATTTACAGCAAAATCTCGCCCGCATCCTAAAAAGTCCGAGAATATTTCTTGATTTCATACAGTATTGACTGGATTGAAACTAGATCTTTGCTGAGTGCAGATCCACCACTAATCTTTTTGATGCAGTCAGAAAGTCTAGTATAGTAGAGCAGAAGCTGAATCAAAGCAGCTCTTAGAATATCCATACCGCACAAGAAGTTGCTGAAGGATTTTATCACATCATTGTGCATCAACTCTATGGCCGTTTTCCATCTACTCGCAAAGTCCTTCACGAGAGGCTCCACTTCATTCACAGTTATGGGCTTCTCCAACGCAACGTTTGGGTCCTCAGAGGCTCTGGTTTTCACAAACTTTATCAGGTCATTAAAATGCTCCAAGAGTAACTCTTCCACAAATAGAGCAGTGTTGTTCTTCAGCAGGTCTTCAAAATATAGTTGGATTTTCCCACCATCTGGACCAGCTTCCTTCAATACAGAGATTGTCATGTCATAATTGTTTATTAGGAACACAGTCTGTGACTTGGCCTTTGGGAAAGCTTTCACAAGTTTGTTGAGCAACTCATCAACAGCCATTCTAAGCCGTTCCATATTAAGTTCAAGCTGACCATCCCCATATTCAACATTTAGGTGGATCAGTGATGCTGTAAATTCTGCATAGCGCCTCATGACATAATGAGGATGAACATCATCTTCCCACAGGTTTCGGACATTAGCATTTCGCAGACTGCTGAGATGCATGTCAAATACAATCTTGAAACGAGGCCACAAAGCAATATTCACCTTGTCCAAGTATGAATCCAAGCATGGTATTCTGCGCCTTGACATTGTGAGCTGATGCTGGTGAATAATTCGGATCATAAGCATAAGACCAATTGCATCAAAACAATTTGGAAGGATGGAGTTGAAGTGTTCATCGATTACAGCAAAGGGACCTGCAAATATGTCAGTAAAAATAGATTCCTCCCCAAAAAAATCGTCGCAGAAAAGGTACTCAGATGTTGCAGTATCCATAAGCAGTTTATGCAAGCTCCTGAAAAGGACTTCATAGGGATATTTTTTGGAACTAGCTTCAGCTATATGCGGTATTAATGCAGGTTCGTCTATTTCCTTCAGAATGTTTATCCTGTCCCCCAAAGCAAAAACTGCAGAACGGTTCTTTAAAGGTTCTCTTCCTCTAGAGAACAGACTACTGCTTCTAGCCTCAATACCAATCAAATCATTTGATATGGCAATATCCAGCTGCAACTTCTCCAACGACTGAATGTAAGCACGGAAATGGGCACTTAAAACCTTGTTCATTGTGTCAACATATGCAGCACGGACTTCAAGATACACCTCCTTTCCATGGTCCTTTAGAAAGGAACTAATATACTTGTACTTCAAAAGAACACTCTGTTGAAGAATCTGGATATTTGTTTTGGGCTTCCGCAATGCATAAAGCTTTTGAACCATGAAGTCAAAAACCTTTGTCACTGCTTTCTGCCGGAGCCTCTCCAATTCAGGCTGGACGTCTTTTAAAGCTTTCGATGTCTTAACTGTAGAGTCCACTTCAACGAATTTCAGTTTTCTGCTCAATGTCTCAAGAGTCTTCAAATACTCATCATTAACCTCTCCATCAACAATAATGTCGATCATTCTTGGTGGGACTATAATGTCTTCAACAAACTTGGCCAACTTTGATTCGGCCACCTTACGGTTCTTGAGCTTGAGCCCCATGTCCATGGACTCGTCTTGCAGAACTTTTATATCTGAACTTATTGAACCAATCTCAGCCTGAAAACCACCGAGTAAGGTCTCCATTTGCGAGAGGATGATGTCACAATCACGAATTTGATCGTGAAGGGAGACGAGATTATCACTTTCTTTGATGTAATCCTCAATGGAGTCCAATTCGAGCTGGCGGAGATTGGTCTCAACGCCCTTAGTGTAGTTCCGCAGCTTCGTGCCTTTGGACAGAATATTTGCAACTACTTGATCATCTTTGCATTCGAGGAGTTGTTGCTCCAGCCCTTCCAGTGATACAATATCCTCACTAAAAGCGTCATCCACCTCATCGGCCGTCAAGTCTCCAACAAAGGATCCCAAATCCGCCATGAAAACACGGCCTCGCTCGCTGCTCCGTAAATCAGATCACGGAGCTTATCGATGTGAACACACTGTCACTGTCCAATTACGTGACGTGAAAATGACGATTAGAAATTGTTTGAATGACACAGTGATATTCAAGTCATTTTGATTAACCTAAACCCAAGTTATCTAAAAATAACATACTAATATTATAATATGTTACTGATTTTGATTCTTTATTAGATATAAGAGTCCGTCTCCTGAAAGACGGTCTTTCCATAAGTTATGGAAAGACCAAGGTTTAAAGTGTAAATTAGAAGAAATGAAGATAAAATTTTCGGGTTGCATGAACCGGGTTATAAATTTTATAACTACTACATGTTGCATACTAAAAGTTTAATATTGCAACTAAGACCTTTTACCTTTTATTATTCTAATCAAACCCCGTCTTTCCATAAGCCTATGGAAAGACCGTCTTTCCCAAGACTTTGCCTAGATATAATCAATCATAACTTGCTAACTTACTAATATTATAATTTGTAACTGGCTTAAAATTTTTTCTATATATAATCAATCATAATCCCAAGCACCATATAATAGAAAATGTTTGGATGGTGCTATCAACCGGGGATATTGAAGTCATTTTAACTAACCTAAACCCATATTGTCTAAAAATAACATACTAATATTATAATATGTTATTGATTTTAATTCTTTATTATATATAATCAATCATAACTTGCTAACATACTAATATTATAATTTTTTACTGATTTTAATTTTTTTACTATATATAATCAATCATAATTTGTTTAAAAAATATAATTTCTAAAGATATATTTAAAATCATAAATATTTCATCGTACTATATCTTTATATGTATATCACTGAAGAAGATCCAAAGAAATATATAATCTGAAATAACAAATTGTTTGGAATTTTTTATACGATGACAGAGTACTTTTGATAGAAATATCTATACATATTATTTATTTATTAATGTATGAAAAAAAAATCTTATTTTAGATCGATTAAATATTAAATGAGGACATTTTATAATTAGTGAGACTAATAAGGTCATTTGATATTTACTTTTACTTATTGCAATACAATTATGATAACCTTTTAAAATGAAATTCAACGTATAAACAATTATTTTTTAATTAATTTGATTGAAATATTATAAAAATAATCAATTTTTATTGTATTCAATATTTAGCGATTTCTTACTAAATTATTATTTCACTTCACAACTCAAATAAAATTTCCTTAGATGACTAAACTTTAATATTTTAAATAAAACTTAATCTCAATATTTTAATTAATGATATCACGCAATGCGTGTGATACTCCACTATTATCGATAAATTTGTTTCAAGGGAATGCTATATTTAGAATGCTAAAAAGTGTCCCAATAGGTTTATATTGGAATGTTTTCATTCATATGACGCTTCTAAAACTTCCCCTTATCGCGACTCCCTATAGATGTTGGATCGCTATATTAAGCGACTCTATAGACTAGATATGGAGTTATTTTTATGCGTCATATTACATTGGGTTACTTTTTAATGTCATAATTAAATAGGTATTGGGGCGCTTAATTTATAAGCGTCTCCATATACATCTATTAGGACATTTATAAATATTTCAATAATTTTTTATATTGGATCACTTTATTATGTCCTAATTGTGTGTGTATATATTGAGACACTTTTAATATGTGTCACACAATATAAAACTTTAATTTTATAAGCGTCCTAGTATGAATTTATTAGGACGCCCTGTACAAGTGTCCCAATAGGTTTCAATGTTCTAGTGAATGACGCTTTTTAACACTACATTAACGGCTAGTTAAAGTGTTTGCGCAACCTAAATCAATTAAATGTGAAAGGACAGAACTATGAACACGGATATCATAAAACATGCATGGATCGACTATTTAATTACGAGCTAGTAAGTAAGCTGAAGACAAAGGGCAGTGGGGAGACAACTGGAGGGACAACCGCCCCAGATGAACAACAAATAAATAAGAGAGAATATCTTAGCTAGTCCAATAATTTGATCACCGCATGAAACAAAGTCCTAAAAGGACGATCTAAAAAAAAAACCCCCCCAAGAAATGCAAGTGTTATTGTAATTCCTGTTCCTTTTTTAGGAATTTATTTATTTTTCATCTAAAAAGCACAAAAAATTCACATGTTTGTCATGTAACTTTCTTGTACCTTGAAGATGGCACTCCCTCTGTCCCAGGTAGAGCTATCAATCTCTGAACCGAACCGAGAACCCGACCTGAACTGACACAATCGAATCAACCCAAAAACTGATATGATCCGAGAAATATTAACATGAACCCAACCTGACACGACCACACTCAACGTGAAACCTGATTTTGACCCAAAAAATATTAACCTGTACCCGAACTCGACACGACCGAATTCAACCCAAAATCCAAATATGACTCAATAATCTGGACCCAAATCCGACCTAAATACGAACCCGAGATCAACCCAAACCCGATCCAACCCGAACCCAATTTAACGCGAACATAATTCAACCCGATAAATCAACTATATAACTCTACGTGTAATCAACCCAAAACAAATGTAGTTATAAAAAGTCAATTAACATTTAATATGGAACCAAGTCAACTTGATTATGCGTCAAACTAATAACAAATGGAGTTTTTAGACATATGATTACTAGTACGTAAAGTCAACTCATAACAAATGTGAATACACAAGGTTAAGTTAAAAATGCACAGGACTAAATTTATAAATCTAATTAATAATAGTCAAATAAAGAGAGATGTCTCATTAAAATTATGATTTTGATTTAGTAATTATAGAGAGTCGACTAAGATAGTAGGCACAAAAACGCCTCTAACATATTTATGAAATATTACACCAAGGCCAAAAAAAATATTACGACATTATCCTTCTCTCCAAATTACACAATTTTTGTTATTCTTGCATAAATATAGAAATAGAAAACAAAAGTTTTTTTTTGGTGAAATGTTGAAAAACGCTAGTACATGTTCTAGAGTAACATAAAGTTGATTACTTAGAAGTAAGAAAGAGAAATAAAAAAGGATTACAGATATGCTCTTATGATCAATTGTTGATAAATATTCCATTACGGACTTGAAAAATACAATGGGGTGTATATGGTATCATCATGTTCGAGTAGATTTCAATTTGGGGTTACGAGTAAAGTTTTTGTTTTTTGCACTTAGGTCCCTCCAAAAAAGTTGGAATTGTCGAATCACGAAATTGGCGACACCAAAAAGTAATTCAATAATGTAATGTTATGGCTTTGCAATTTGGGCATGTATGGGTGAACATAAGGGCCTTGAAAGTTAACATTGAATACTTCTACACAATCTTGAAAAATTACACCGTGATAATCCGTTGCTCCAAAATACATTATTTTTGTTATTCTTGCCTATATATAGGAATATTAAATAAATTAATTTTTTAGTGAAATGTTGGAAAACGCTAATACATGTTCTAGACTAATTTAAGTTGATTACTTAGAAGTAAGAAAGAGAAATCGAAAATGATTACAGATATATTTTTATGCTCGATTGTTGATAAATAATTTGTTACGTAATTGGAAAATACAATGGGGGTGTATAGGGTAGCATCACTTTTGAGCAAATTTTATTTTAGATTTACAAATCAAGTTTTTACATTTTGCAAGTTACAAGTTACAACGAAACAATAACTGATAATAGTGCAGTTGTAATAATACTATTATTGAAATATAACCTAAACAGACCCAAATTTAATCGAGTAGCACAATGACCCGATCTAAAATGAACCAACCCAAAAAATATCTGAATTCAATATGAAACATTATAAAAAATAACTGACATGATCAGACCAAACAAAACTTTAGTACAAAAAATGACACGACAACAACCCGATTCGATCCAATCCGACAATATTCTGACCCGACCCAACCTAATCCACGTATAAAAATTACATGACAGTAACCCGACCCGATATGAACTCAACCCGAGGAAAAATGACACATTTTCAACCCAACACGATAGTAACCCAACTCATCCTGACCCGACACGACAAATTAAATCAACACGTTTCAACCTGACCTGTTTCAACATGACACATTTCCAACCCAATACAAACCTGACACGATAACCCAATTTGACACCTCTAGTCCCAGGGTATTCTGTAGAGAGAGAAAATCTCTCTTCAAATTTACCTTGGGTGAAATGACTATTCTTCCCCTCATCTCCTCTTCCATCGGTTGCGCCTCCTCCTCTCTTTCTCCCTCTGCTACGCCTTCTCCTCTCCTTCTCCTCCCCATCGCGCCTCCTTCCTCTTTATGGAAATTACCATGTTCTTGTTGCAGCAAAAATTTCAAAGGGCTCTCACGTTTCAAAAGTACTTTGTTCTTTGGTTTCTCTTCCCATATTTTCTCTTCCATTGGTGATTCCTATGTTTTCACAGTTTCTTCTGATTAAAAAGAAGAGAAACCGCATGTTCGATTGTGATTTGTGAGGCTGAAGAGGCAGTGGAAGAGGGAGTCAGAATAAAGCGTGTGTCCTCCTCTCTCCGTTGTGCCTCCTCCTCCTCTCCTCCTCCCTCCGCAACGCCAGGGCAGCGTTGTCGGAAGATTGTAGGGCGGCGCCGATGGGGTGGTTGAGGCTAGGGTAGAGCGACGATGGGTTCTAGCTATGACGGTGTCGATCAGGAAAAGTGAGGGACAATAGGGTTTTGATCGAGAGTGAAGAATTTATGGGAAAAGAGAGGAGAAGGGTTGGTTGGGTGGGTGGGGTTTAGGTGTATAATTTTATTTGTTTAAGGGTAAGTGTTATGGAATTAGTATTAGTGTTGTTATGGAATTAGTGTTAATTAGTATTGGTATTGGAATTGGATTTGTATTCCTACCATAATTGTAGATATAATTGTATTCCGTTACCTTCTCCTAGCTGGGATAGGTATCTTGTACTACTATATAATGTATCCTGAATTCTTGAATAGAAGATACAGATTATTACCCTTATTTCCTATATGGTATCAGAGCGGTTCAAGAAGGGCAAGAAATTGGCACCACCTGACCGGCCATTAGTCAACGCCGGTCAAACAAGTGGCACCACCGATCTCTCGCTCCCGCCACCGTTCACCGGAGCCGCCTTGTCGCCACCCAGTTTGGCGGCGGCAGCCTCCTCTGCTGTACCTGCCTGCTCCGATTTTGGCCCTGCTCTGTCTGATGAACAATGGAGCACGACCATGAAGCTGTTTAATCAGCTTCACTCTCTTCCTGATGATGAGTCTGGTAAGCATACTTTACCATGGATCCTTGATTCGGGAGCCTCCTATCATATGACTGGTGACAAAGGTTTTCTTTCTGATCTTACTACTACTATTATGCTGTGAATATTTTTCTGCCCGATGGCTCGATGTTCTCCGCTACACAATTTGGATCTGTTTGTTTTGATGGTTTTGTACTGCCGCACGTGTTATATATCCCTACATTGCGCTGCAACTTAATGTCATGCTCTAGATTGTTATCTACCCTAAACTGTCTAGCTTTGTTTACTGAAAATTATTGCATTTTACAGACAATCAGTACGAGGAGAGTGATTGGCGTGGGTGAACAGAAAGGGGGGGGGTGTTTTGGCTTCGTTTGCTAGATGCTCGTGTTCGAAGTCCTGTCCTGCAGCCTCTTCCTACAGTTGCTTCACTGTCCTCTTCTGATTTATGACATCAACGTTTTGGTCATCCATCTTCCACGGTGTTGTCTTCTATTTCTCCTAGCAATAATAAACATTCTGTGCCTTGTTCTATATGTTATAGAGCAAAACAACCTAGACATAATTTTCCTTGAAGTACTACTAATGCTACTGCATTATTTCAATTAATTCATTGTGATGTTTGGGGACCTTATAATACACCATCTTCTAGTGGTGCTTTTTATTTCTTGACAATAGTAGATGATTTTTCACGAGCTGTTTGGGTTTATTTGTTAGTAGCTAAATCTGAAGTAGCTTCTAGATTTTTAGAATTTAGTGCCTTAATTAAGAACCAGTGGGGAAGAACAATTCAACGAGTTTAAGCTGATAACGGCACTAAATTTTTGCCTCTCCGGTCTCACTTTACTGCATCTGGGATTGTTTTTGAGACATCTATGGTTGATACTCCGCAACAAAATGGTCGAGTTGAAAGAAAACATCGTCATTTACTCAATGTGGCACGAGCTTTACGGTTTCAAGCCAATCTTCCTATTGAATTCTGGGGAGAATATGTTCTAACTGCTGCCTATCTGATCAACCGAACACCGACTCAGCTTCTCAATGGTCGTACTCCCTTTGAATTACTCTACGGTCAGGCGCCAAATTACTCTTCTCTACGGGTTTTTGGGTGCTTGTGTTTTGCTGCTCGTGTTCCTAGATACCGTGACAAGTTTGCACCAAGAAGCCGACGTTGTTTGTTCCTTAGTTATCCTGCCAGAAAGAAAGGTTATCGGCTTCTCGACTTAGACTCTCGAATTATCTTAAATACTTGGTATGCTGATTTCTTTGAAGACCAGTTCCCATATTCTGTAACTCAGTAATCTGCTTCATCTGATGAACCTGGCGGCGCCACCACTACACCGCCGGTTTCCTCCTCCTTCTCACCAGAACCGTACGGTTTTTCCAATCAACCGCTTCCGGCAACGCCCATTCACCGGTCAATGCTGACCAATGGTGGCCAGTTGCCACAGGCTGCCCTTTCGCCGGTCACCGCCAACCAGTCCCCGCTGGCCGGTCAACATCGGTCAATGCCGGTGGGTCAATGCCGACGATCTCTGGCCAATCACTTCCAGTCACCGCCGGCCGGACAACGCCGGTCACCGCAGCCGGTCAACTCCGGTCACCGTCGGTATTTCCCCAACGGCCGACAACCTCCCGGTGGTAATCTCTGGCAGCTTACCGTCGACTATGCCTCCCAACATCGGTACCTCAATACCGCCCAAGGCTGCCCTTCCTACACCTTCCTTCACTGGTTCTTCTCTGCCAGTTGTCGTCGATCCACCATTTACCAGACAGAGTGTTCAATCTCGACGTTCACCGTCGTATTTTCCTGCTTATGATTGTAATGATTCTACTTGTGCTCTTGTTACTGAAGACCCCCCTTTGACTACGTTCCCTCATGCATCATCACTGTCCTCAGGTGTTCTCTACCCTCTTACTGATTATGTAAATTGTGATAATTTTCTAGTATGCATTCTAAATTTTTGGGTGCTGTAACTTCTAGTGCAGATCCCACTACTTACTCTGAGGCTTCCCGTCATTCTCATTGGCGAGATGCTATGGTTGAGGAACTTACTGCCCTAGAGCGGAATCAGACTTGGACTTTGTCTACTTTGCCTGTGCTAAAAAGGCCATTGGATGTAAATGGGTTTACCAAACGAAGTTTCGTTCTGATGGTACCATTGAACGTCACAAGGCTCGACTAGTTGTTCTTGGAAATCGCCAGGTTGAAGGAATTGATTACACAGAGACTTTTGCTCCGGTTACGAAATGAGTTCCGTTCGATTATTCCTGTCTGTTGCTGTTATACGTGGCTGGGAATTGCATCATATGGATGTTCATAATGCCTTCCTGCATGGTGATTTACATGAAGAAGTGTTCAGGCGTCCTCCGCCTGGCTATGCAGTTCCGCATGGTCAGGTTTTTCGCCTCCAGAAATCTCTTTATGGTCTTCGCCAAGCTTCTAGGAGTTGGTTTGCTAAACTGGCTCAGGCTTTACGGATATTTGGTTTTGTTCAAAGTAAGGTAGATTACTCTTTATTTGTCTATTCCCATTGATCAAAGTCTTTACATGTTCTGGTTTATGTGGATGATTTGGTCATTGCTGGTAGCTCTTCTTCGCTTATCTCTGAGTTCAAGACATACTTGGGTTCTTGTTTCACTACCACAGAGACCCCCCACTGGCACCGGTTTTTTAACATCGGTTATGAAAACCGATGCAAATCATGTTTTAGCAACAGTTTTTTTGTGTTAGCACCGGTTGTAAAACTGGTGTTATTGTGGAAACAGTTAAAAATATTTTTGCGTCGGTTATTTAAATAAAAATAGGTGTTATTTTTACACCGGTCGGGAAATCACTGCTAGAATTTGTGGAAACCGTTGAGAGTTTAGCAGCAGTCAAGAAACCGGTGCTAAGAACAATGATAACCGATGTTATATTCGCACCAGTTTTAAGACCAGTGCAAAGAATCCTAGAAAACTGGTGTGATGTATGTTTTTGGCACCGGTTATAGGAACCGGTGTTATGGAAATGTAGAAACCGGTGCTGAATGAATTCGTGGAAAGAGGCGGGAAAATTGGCACTGGTTTTGTGTACTATTGACAAAAACCGGTGCTAAATCGAGCATTTAATGCTCCGAACTTACCCTCTTAAATTAGTTCTGAACTTGAACCTTATCCATTATTAGATGGTATATTTCTTGGGAAGATGTGCAATAACTCAAACAAATGAAGACTCATGGAAGTAAGTATTCATTAATTTTTGGAAATTTCAATCAACTAGAACCATAAATGCATCATTGGAGGTAGTTTTTTTGTATTTATTATTGGTTTCTCTATGCCTAGCTTATGTTGGTTGAGTATCGATCATGATGTGAGAGTGTAAACTAATGAGTGTTGATGTGAACATTTTTGTATTTCTTTTGGTAGATGGTATATATATTTATATGTTTCCCGAGAACATGCAGTTTCGCATACTTATACACGGACATGACACGTTTAGTATTGTGTAGCAAAAAGATCGTGTTCATTTTTCATATTTTTGAACAATGAAAATATGTGTAATGTTATGTTTTATCTTGTTTAGATACAACGGACCGAGAATAAATGTTTGCGTGGAGGGAAAAAATGGTTAACTGTCCAAGTGTAGCTAGAGGGAGTGGTGAACATATTGCATTTATTGATTTGTTTCTAGATTATGCCTTTGGTCGGAAGGAGAGGATACTTTGTCCATGCAGAAGATGCTTGTGTCGTGAATGGTTTGATGATCGTGGGGTTGTTAGATTTCACTTGTTGAAGAACGGATTTGACGGAGGTTACATTGTATGGACATTTCATGGAGAGGTTGAGCAAGGACATGACGGTGGGTTTGACAAGGTAGATGGAGACAAATGTACAGTTGATGGTATGTTCGATGACATTGTGAGAGATTTTGAGGGGAAGCCTACAATGTTGAGTGCTTTGCTCGACGAGAAAGAGAAGCCATTGTATCCGGGATGTAAAAGTAAGGATACCGTAATCTCTTTTTTATGGAGGTTTTCATGTTGAAAGCTACAAGTTCTTGGAGTGATGCAAGTGTGAATTCACTACTAAAGATTCTGAAGGATAAGTTTCCGAAAGGGAATGGAATTCCGAAAAACTATTACGAGGCCAAGAAAATATTGTGTCCACTTGGTTTGGAATACAAGAAAATACACTCATGTCCAAATGATCGTGTTTTGTATGACGGTGATTTGATAGATGCTGTTGAATGTCCCGTGTGGCAAAATGCAAGATATAAGGGTGTGACGAATGATGATGATGGGTGTTTGGCTAAGAAGAAGAAAAAGGTCCCATTGAAGTGTATGTGGTATCTTCCTATAATTCCTAGGTTGAAGAGGTTATTCGCGAATTCACAAGATGCGAAGAACTTGCGATGGCAGGGAGAGCGGGAAAGACTACATGACGACAAGATAAGACATCCGGCGGAAGGTGAACAATGGAGAAATTTTGACAAGTGATATCCTTCCTTTGCTTCGGAGGTTAGAAATCTCCGCCTTGCATTGTGTACTGATGGGATGAATCCATTTGGTAATATGTCATCGAAGCATAGTTCGTGGCCCGTGATGTTGGTTATATACAATTTGCCC
This sequence comes from Rubia yunnanensis, assembly GCA_037428765.1. Lineage (NCBI taxonomy): Eukaryota > Viridiplantae > Streptophyta > Magnoliopsida > Gentianales > Rubiaceae > Rubia > Rubia yunnanensis. The sequence continues at coordinate 75,596,093 of CM075067.1, forward strand.
CCCATATTTGTGCATGAAACGTAAATATGTTATGATGCCTATGTTAATCTCAGGTCCTAGACAACCTGGGAATGAGGTTGATGTGTATTTGAGACCATTGATCGATGATTTGAAGATATTGTGGGAAGATAAAGGGGTGTTGGTATTTTATGGCCATATGAATGAGGAGTTTCAACTTCGTGCCATGCTTTTTTGCACGATCAATGATTTTCCAGCCTATGGAAATTTTTTGGGGTACGTTGTGAAGGGGCACAAAGCATGTCCCATTTGTGAGGAGAAGACTGCATTCAAATAGCTAAGACATGAAAGAAAGACAGTGTATCTTGGCCATAGAAAATGGCTCCATGGAAACCATAAATACCGAGATGATATGGTCAATTTTGTTGGTGGGAAAGAACGAAGGAAATCCCCTACACCACTAAATGGTGTGTAGATTCACAACAAGGTTAAGAAATTGAGAGTGGTGTTGGGAAAGTACAAAGGCAAGGACAAAATACATTGTGGTGGGCCATGGAAGAAAAGGTCAATATTTTTTGATCTACCATACTGGGAGTATCTTGAGGTTAGGCATTGCCTAGACGTGATGCATATTGAGAAAAATGTTTGTGAAAGTTTGATAGGCACCCTCTTGAATATTCCTTGGAAGACAAAAGATTGTTTGAATGCCCGGTTGGACTTGGTTGATTTGGGAATCAGAAATGACCTCACCCCAAAAGTGAAGGGTAAGAGGACGTACTTGCCCCCTGCACCTTGTACCTTGTCTAAGGAGGGGAGAATCTCAGTTTGTGATAGTTTGAAATCAGTGAAGGTCCCCATTGGTTATTCATCGAACGTGAGTCGGGTAGTTACGAAGGATTGTCGGATGATGGGGTTGAAATCTCATGATTGTCATGTTTTGATGCAACAACTTTTACCTATTGCTATTCGTGGGGTAATGGAGGCCGACTTAAGGCACTCAATCACTATACTTTGTATATTTTTTCCTCCATATGACGGAATTCTATTGACCAGAACCATCTGGATGTCCTACAAAAAGATGTTGTTGTTGTGCTCTGCAAGTTGGAAATGTATTTCCCTCCATCCTTTTTTGATATAATGGTTCACTTGGTCGTCCATCTAGTGCGGGAGGTAAAGATATGCGGTCCAGCTGGCATGCGTTGGATGTATCCATTCGAGCGTCACATGAAAGTCTTTAAGGGGTACGTGAAATGTATGAGTCGGCCGGAAGCTAGTATTGTTGAGAGGTATGTTACCGAAGAAGTGATTGAATTTTTCTCTTGCTATTTACAGGGACACAGAAAATTCAGGGTGCCCCTGAATTGACATGTTGGGAGGAAGGGGGGCAAGTCGAGGTCGAGGGGAACGTTATTTACTCAATTGAATAGTGATCTGATGTCAGTTCATTTGTATGTGTTGAGGAATTGTTTGGAGACTATTGCTTATGTGACCGAGCACCTTAATTTGATAACAGAGTGTCATCCCACATGGCCCCCTAATAAAGTTCAGTTGGAGCACAATGACAAGTTTGTGAATTGGTTATATGATCGATGCAATGTTGCTGATTACGACCCAAAAATTAGGGCATTTGCAAGGAAGCCTAACTGCATGGTTTTGAGGTATTCCGAATATGACATCAACGGTTTTTCTTTTGCTACTAGGGACCAAGATTTGAAGAGCACGACACAAAATAGTGGGGTATACATTGAGTCGGAGACTATGTGGCAAGCAAGTAAGAAAGACAAAAAACCAGTCCTAGCTGTGATGTCGTTCTATGGTGTTATTGATGAGATTTGAGAGCTTGACTATGGAGAATTCAAGATTATGGTATTCAAGTGCCAATGGTTTGATAACATAACTGGGGTTCGAAATGATGATCCAATGAGATTTACCCTTGTTGACCCGACTCGTGTGGCATATGAAAATGATCAGTCTATTTTGGCCGAACAAGCAAGACAAGTTTTCTACGTAAATGACCCGTGCAATGTAGGTTGGTCTGTTGTGGTACAAGGTAGGAAATTCTCTTTCCGCGATGAAATTGATTTTGAGGTTACAAGTGAAAGGTTAGAGTTCCCCTCTATTTCCCCTCTACCTAGTGACAATGGGATTGAGGCGGGAGCCATACAGAGGAAACACAAAGATGGCATTTGGATAGATAACGATGGCCGAGAACTTCGAGACAGTCAATCCAAGAAGATGAAGTTGGTTGTAGACTAGGGGGGGTCGAACAATGATGTCAAAGTTAAAATTTATTTACTTTTTGTACTTTGTTGGGTTTTGTTGCCCCTGGAAACTATTGTACAACTATCTCCCAATTTGTTGCCATTTCGAGCAGTTCTGTCCGCTGTAGCGTACTCCAGCGATTTTGGTAAAGACTGGTAAAAAAATTGGCTTTCTATTCCTATGGTAGGTTCTAGCAGCTGCAGCCCGCTGCAGCTCTATAGGTTCAGCGCACTGCAGCAATTTTACACACACATGAACCTGAAACAAATTGCTTATACAGTTCGTTGAAGACAACAGCACATATACGTTATGTGGCTTGAAAGCTAACATTCCAAAATCACATCCAAACAGTACCAACAGAGGAGCAATGTATGTTTCGAAAGCAAAAAATGTACGAGTCAGACATCCAAATTAAACTAGCAAATGAAACAACCTAATAATACGAAGATGTGAGCTCAATGTGGGCAGTCATTTCCTGCGTGCCCTCTTCTCCACTGTGTTGGGCCTTAGCGAATCAAAGGTAGGGATTGGACCCAATTCATTGATTCTCTCGCCACACATGGCTGTGAGGATCTTCCCAACCTGCGATGTCCAGAGCACCAAATGATCCACCTTCAGTTGCAATGCTGCCAAGTCCCCATCCGAGTTCTCATTCGATGATTTACTTGTTGCCGCCCTAGATGACTCAGCAACATTCTTCTTCTTCGAGAATATGAGAGGGTTTATGGGGAGCTTTGGCATCATTGTGACATCATTATCTTTGTATCTGCAACCGGCTTCCACGCATATTGCAGTGATGAGTGAGGACAAGCCTATGCAGTTATGGGCATTGACACAATCCCAGATGTATGCCATTATTGTACTCCCAACATCGATGCTTATATTCTTCTTTATCTTGTAGAGCAGCAGCATACGGGACCGATGAACCTCGCTATTCAATTTCACGGGGAGTAGCCGGGCATCTATGAAACTGTACCACACATTCATGTCTTCATTCAATTACTTTTTCTCTATGTTAGACCATTCTTGTGGTAGCTTCCGAATTACTGCGTCGCTGTTATCACAGATTTCTGTGATGATGTCTTCCCATGAAGCTTGTTCAACTGCGGTGTCAGCGGCTTCGTACAAGCTCGAGGGCTTTGGTGGGATCCTGTAGAACTTGTTGATCAAATCGGAGGACAACTCGACCAAATGACCCCGGAGGAAAACAGTTGCAGAATTCTTGTACTTCATAAGCGACAGGTATTCAAACGCCATGGTCTGGTTTGCATGCGTCGGTTGTGCGATGAAGCCTTCCCAGCCGTGCTCCTTCACATAGTTCCTGAAGGGCTTTTCCAACCTCAACCCTCTCTCAAGGATGAGACCCCTCGAGATGAAGTCCTTGTACACAGTAATTTGCTCAGTACAGTCCGCCTCTGCGGCTAGTATGGGCTCAGTCTACGGAACAATCTGTGTCCCGTGCTCGACATCCTCCCCCTCCACCACTCTAGCCTTTTTCCTTGGGTTTTGGGTGTTGTTCTTTTGCTTGGTTGCACCTTTTTTGGGGGCCATGTCTATTAAACTAAATGTGTTAACAGAAGCCAGAATGCAAACCGGTAAATAATACACAATCAAAAAGGTGAATAATACAGAATCAAGTTATTCTAAATTAAGCATTTTTCTCATAGGCTGAATATGGAATAATGTTTATTCACAGTTAATCCCAATTTCAGATAATATTAACAGAAGTAAAATAATTAAACTAGATTGACATCCTATAAATCCTGGGACGAATCAATGGGCCACCCAGAATCACATATCATGAACAATCAGGGTAAGGACAAAATTATTCACCAATGCCGAAAACAAGAGCACAGTGAGGGCATTGACACAATGAGGCATTATCATGAAATCAACCCTTGAGCAAGAAAAAATTTCATGAACAATCAGGTTATGCACAAAATTATCATATCATATCGGAGCACGGGTTAAGCCATCCAGAATCACATATCATGAACAATCAGGTTATGCACAAAATTATTCACCGATGCCGAAAACCAGAGCACAATGAGGGCATTGACACAATGAGGCATTATCATGAAATCAACCCTTGAGGAAGAAAAAATTTCTTGGTACAAACCTTAGGAAAATAATCCCCTTACCTAATTCGGAGTACGGGTTGTTGACGAGTGGTGTTTGGTGTAGAGTCGACGATGCTCGGACAGAGCTTGGCCGATGAAGGGACGCAGCTGGAGAAGTGGATGGCAGAGGGAGCAGGGCACGACGGAGGTGGCAGGGGATGGCTATGTGAGAGTAGAGGACGGCGGAGGGAGCAGGGGTCGGCGGAGGGAGCAGGAACGGCGGAGGAAGGGGCTTGGGAACAGCGGAGGAATAGCCTTGGGAACGGCGGATGAAGGTGATGGAAGAGCAGAGGTTGTGGGCCAAAGACTAATACACAGACACCTTATACGAATTGGGCTGAAGTTTACATTTGTTTTGGGGTGAATGTTAGACCAATTGAATATTAAGTTTTAGACTCGAGGGGTTGATGGTCAAGTTCTTGATAGCTCGAGGTCTCGAGGGGTCGAGGCTCAATTGTTTGAGGGCTCGAGTGCTTGAGTGCTCGATGGTCCGAGTACCTGATGGCTCGAGGGCTGCAGGGCTCGAGAGCTTGAGTGCTCGAGGGGTCGAGGCTCGAGGGCTCGAGAGCTTGAGTTTTGAGGTATCCAGTGCTCGAGGGCTCCAAGGCTCGAGGGCTCCAAGGCTTGAGTGGTCTAGGACTCCAGGGCTCGAGGTCTCGAGGGCTCGAGGCTCGATGGTTCGAGGGCGGCAGGGCTCTAGGTCTCGAGAGCGGCAGGGCTCGAGAGCTTGAGTGCTCGAAGGGTCCAGGGCTCGAGGCCTCCTAGGCTCGAGGGCTCGAGAGCTTGAGTTTCAAGGTATCCAGTGCTCGAGGGCTCCAAGGCTCGAGGGCTCCAAGGCTCGAGAGCTCCAAGGCTTGAGTGGTCGAGGACTCCAGGGCTTAAGGTCTCGAGGGGTCAAGGGTCGATGGTTCGAGGGCTCGAGTGCTTGAGTGCTCGATGGTTTGAGTGCCTGATGGCTCGAGGGCGGCAGGGCTTGAGAGCTTGAGTGCTCGAGGGATCCAGGGCTTGAGGCCTCCTCGGCTCAAGGGCTCGAGAGCTTGAGTGTTCGAGGTATCCAGTGCTCGAGGGCTCCAAGGCTTGAGTGTTCGAGGTATCCAGTGCTCGAGGGATCCAAGGCTCGAGGGCTCCAAGGCTTGAGTGCTCGAGGGCTCGAGGGCTCGAGGGCTCCAGGCTCGAGTGCTCGATGGTTTCAACGCATCAAATGGGAAAACTTGAAACGATTCCAAAGATCAGTAGCCAAAATTGGACTATTGCTTCCATAGGTAGAAACTGGGAATCCGCCATGTGAAAGCGCAAATGAGACTGTGAAAAACGGTAGCCATCACGAAAGAGCAGCAAAAAAATCCAAAGCCATGAAGGGAAGTAGTCCATAACCTGAGACAGAATAGAGGAAAGATCAGAAGTATCAAGCTTTTTTAAAGGCTTGCCTATGGATTCTAATATAAGGTGTATGAATACTACCCATATAGATTAAGCCTTTAATATGTGCCAGAATGTTGGTCACATGCAAAGGAGAAACCATCGCAGAGGATGCTTGATATTTCGCAATGGCATCCGTAACTGAGTTACATTATCTGTATGTGTGCTTGAGGGTAGCATGGGATAAAAGAGTGTGAACTCGAAAAACTAGAGGGTATAGGGTCCATTTGGAAACTGAAGGATTATTAATCATATTTACTGCCTGTAGCGAGTCAGATTCAACAATGAGGTTAGGATATTTGTCCAGATAGATCTGACAGGCCATAAGAATTGCCTTAACTTCAGCTTCCAATGGAGATGTGGCTGTTATGGTCTCTGATCTAATAAGGATTGGTAAACCTTGGTGATTGTGAGCAATTAAGCCAATTGAAACAGATGAATTAGACCAAGATGCATCCATGTTAACCTTGATGAAACTGTGATCTGGAGATTCCCAGTATACTGTGGAAATAGTTGGCTTTCGTGGTGGTCTGGGGGGACACATCAGAGAAGGGAACTGAAAACTTAGGTTAGGAAATATAGTTGGGAAACAGGGAGAGGAGGTAATGGAAAGGTAGAGAGTATCTGTAACTTCCTTGCTCGATGGTTTCAATGCATTAGCGGTTAGATAGGTTTCTTTATGAACGTGGAAGTCTCTCGCACACCATTTATTTTGGGACGGAGGGAGTATAAGATTTTAAAGATTTTACGATCTTTTCCAGGTCCTGGGGAATATAATACATATCCCTCCCATTCGTATGGATTATTGTTTTTAAATTAAAGCATTTAAAATTATAAGACACAAAAATGTGTCAACAAAGCTTCATTTTCCTTCCCTCCAAAAGTTTCCCTTTTCCCTCCATATCCTTAACCCTCGGTTTCCGTACCCTTCCCTCCCCACCACATTGAACCAAGTTCTTTCCACCCGCCACATCCCTAATCCTAAGTTCCCCCTCTTCCCACCATAACCCCGTGCAGATTTCCCCCCAAAACAGTGTCCCTCCCTTCACCATTTATGTCGGGCTTCAACCTCCCAATCCTGGTCGCCAACCAAATACACCAATTTTGTCAACATTCAACTCCACAAATTTCGTACCCTGGTCGGAATCTTCACAGTGGAGGGGGTAACAAAGACGGCCGGCTGTTGACGGAATAAGGTTACACCCATTGGTAGTTTCCATCTTTCCTGGGTTTAATGAGTAGCTATATTTTGGTTGGTCTCTTTGTGTGTGAGTTTGTGTTGACGTTTATTGTTATACTATTGTGGGTGTTGTTTCATGCTCATACATGATATGCATGCTTGTTATGTCATAATTTTTGCCTACCCACGTGCCCCCTATACGAATTTGTTGAACTCGGTTGGATTTTCCTGAAAATCCACAAAGGGCTATGTTGGATTAATGTTTTGCTTGAGTTTCATTCTCATAGAAGAGATTCAATGGCGCCGCCGAGGAAGAAATTGTTTGACTCCGATGGTAGACAAACTGTTGCCGATAAATGTTTTACCCCTCCAAAGTTTGCCAACTGTGACGACAATAGCGAGGAAGGGGCTGATGCACAGAAAATTGCTCGGGATCAGAGAAGTCGGGAGAAGAAGAAGAAACTATGGTAAAAGAAGACATGAGTGGGAGCTTCGACAAGTTTGAGATTGGAGAGTATTGCAAGCGCAGAGGTACAACCACGTGTAAGTCCGTGTTGCTTGTGAATCAAAAGAAGCCTCTGAAAATATTCTTCGATGATGACTTCGAACCCCCTAGTTATGCGCAGCCGATGGTCGATGTATGTTGGCTATGCCTTCTGGCAAAGAATCTGCTTCGGGACGTGGAATAATTGGATATCAGTCCCAGACCATGTGAAGAAGGATGCATGGGAAGACATTCTCGTAAGTGTCTTCTAATCCTCCATTGTTCATGTCAACTTCGTTACATGTCACACTAACAACATGTCTCCTTATCCTCCATATTAGCTGGGATATACAAACGAAAATGACTTTCAATGAGATAAATAAGTTCCGAAACAAATGGAAAATTTATGCAGGAGAAAAGTGGAGGAATTGGAAGACTAAGGTGGTGAACAAGTACATTGTGCAAAAAAAACTGGGCTCTTGTGCATGGAGAGACTATCGCTGGATGGACAAAAATGAGTGGGAGCTGTTTGTGAAACATAGGTCAACCCCTGAATTCAAGGTAATTCCTTCAATATTATTTTTCTCTAGTCTTTACGATGAGAGTAGTTTAAAAACTGATGACCAAACAGGCGGTAAGTGACGCAGTAAAATTAAGCGCCTCACAGAAGGACTACATCCATCACACGGGGAGTGGAGGGAACCGTAGGGTTGCAGTAGAACTCGAGAAGAGGAAAAGAAACGCTAAAATTGAGGCGCTTCTGGATGAAGGTTAGAGTGTAGAAGAAGCAGAGGCTTTATTTCAAAGCATGGATTTCAAACCGGACCTCTCGGAAGTGTTCCTTGCCGCTAACTGGGATAATAAATTATCAACCTACACCAACGACTCCGTCCGAAGAGCATCCCCCACTATTGTGAGCATAATTCATAATTGAATCTATCTCTATTGATATTCTTTGATGTTATCCCGGTCAAATGGCTTATATTTGCTTTGTTTCTTAGAAAAACCTTTTCGATAAGAAGCAAAATGGAGATTTGGTTATACATGGAAAAGAAGATATTCTAGTTCAAGCAACGGGTAGGAAGGATCACGGGGGTCGTTGGAGAGGTTGCTCCGTAACCTCTAAGGTTAACGAGGCCCTACCATATATGACTGTCACCCGTTACGCATCTAGTCGATATGGGAGCACAAACACGAAACCATTCGAGGAAATTTCAAATTCAAACAAACAACCAACAGATGTCATGGAGCTAAGGGAAACATTTGTTGATTTACTTGAGGCCCAAACAAATTGGCTAGCTGGGCAATTGGGTAAAGCTATTCCCCCACACTTGGATGCCCGTAATTTCCCGGATACATCTTCCACCCCCACAAACAAGGACAACCAGGTATTCATTCCTTTAGCATCGGGATGTAATGACCCCACAAGAAACTGCAGCGGATGACAAGGTAGTCCAAACCGTGAACTGCAATCGTATTTGTTCCTTTCTTGCTATGTGATTTTTAGTATATGGATTTCCATTTCTTGATTTGGATTGATGTTGCGGGGATACAGTTCATTGCTGATGAACGCTGGAAGCTGCAGCGTGCTGTAGCTCTCAGTCTCAGCTGGGCACTGAAAGCTGCAGCGCGCTGCAGCCTTCAGCAGCTACATGTACAATTCATTACTTCTTATAATCTATCGCTTGTACTTCCAACTTTATCTTTTTTCCTTCAATAGAGAATGATTAGTTATTTCCCGACCGATGTATTTACCCAATCTCTAAGTTCATCTCTCAGAGAGGAAAAAATGCTGCCTATATGTTTTGAACCATCATGGGGAAAGAGAGGTAGCTGCATTCGGTATATTCTTTTCAAAGGAAGCGGAAACTGACTTACCCATCAAGTGGGAGCGAGTAAATCTAAAAGGACATGTGATTATACCAAAGGCACCTTTGCCGATTGAACACGAAGAATTTGAGTTTGTCACTCAGGCCATTGGATATAACATTCTATGGCCGGGGAAGTTGATAAGTGTCATAGAGCAACAGGATGATGAGGTGTGATAATTTTATTATTCTTCTCATCGGTGCTCATATATATCTTTCTTGCTAATACAATAACATGATATGTTATTCATCTACGAACGTAGGAGAACGAGCAGCAACGGCCTCCGCAAGAAATGGTGGTAGACAAAATTGGAAGTCCTCAAACAAACCTCACACCAGTGGTTAAGGAAGATACTCCTCGTGGAGAGGTGGCCACTCGATCGGTAAAAGGAGAGGTACATACCCCCATACTATTTCATTCCGACTGATTTTCTCCTGCGCATCACTAACATTTTACCCATTAGCAACTACCAAAAGAAAAAACTACATCACCGGAGAATGGGCAACCAAATCCTCCCTCGTCGATTTCTCCCCAATACATATTTGTGAGAACTCATTTCAGCCTTTACATTATCATCCACTACTGAATTACATACAGATACTGTTCATCTAACATTATTAGATTCTGAATGTAATGATTAGGGAGCCACGAAAAACCAAGAATGCATCGCTGCTGTTCACCAGATTAATGATGCTTTATGGCTATCTTCACAAATATGTGGACCAGACAAAGTATTCCGCATCAATTTCAGCGTAAAGGTGTTCAGATCAGAAGAAGTCTACACAGCCATATTTACCGACAAGATACGACTGTTCATGAACAGCTTGGACGCAGATGATGAAATGGAGTGGATCAGTGGGTGCCAACTTGATATATGGGCATCGTAAGAAGTGCATGCTTTCATTATTCATAGATACAAGTATCATTATATTTGCTTCACTAACCATATTAATTTGCAAGATACCTCTGCGATGGGGTGGTACGTGGAGGCCATGTCCAGTTTATTCCTGCCTCTTCGAACTCAATGGCTCAGAAGGCAAATCAAAGGGTGGAATTGACCGTGGACAGGTTTTGGTTGTCATGTGCGGCACTAAAGCGAGGATGTACATCTTCCCATACAATCGAGAGTAAGTTCCATTCATTTTCCAAGTAGCTAGACCCGCCCACATGGAAGCGAAAGCAACCGTGTGCTGTGATTTTATTTTAAGAATCTTAAGTACTTTTGTTTTTCCCTTTTTCCCATAGGGACCATTGGTTTTTGCTTGTCTTCGTACCAGAAATCGATCGAGTATATTGCATCGACTCAATGACTGGGGGAATTTCCAAACGAAATAGATCATGCCTTAAAATGATTCATTTGTAAGTGGAACACATTCGTTTCTTTCCTTCAGCTTCGATGTTTTTAAAAAATGGTTGTTCCCGTAATTGTGTTGTTGTACGTTTCGCACTCTCTTGGCTCAATTATTTACAATTACTGTTACTCAGTATGTTATCATATATTGTGTGAACCCCAATTTCTGAAAATAATATTCCTCATGTTGACAAAAATAGGTTTCCATCTATTATAGGATTGCAACAAAATATCGACGGTCCAATTCCAAACAAAATAGGTTCTACCCTTCCAACTACACTTGGGATGTCATAAACATCAGTGTGCGTATCATCTCATACCTTCATATTTCACGTGTCATTTTCATCTTCGTAATCGGTTCAACAAATTGTCTTTTCCATCATCATCACAAGATACAAAGTAGTACTTGGGAGTGCGGATACCATTGCATGTATTACATGGAAAAATATTTAGGCACGTACATGACATTGACATTATTCCGGTACGTTTTCCTACAATTCTTCTATGTATTTGTTATCCTCACATATACATCCTTCTCTTAACATGTCATTTGATGCATTGTTTCAGCAATTCCCGGAAGATTACACTCCACTGGGGAGCGATGAACTGCAGAGTATTGCTTTGAAATGGGTTTGCATTTTTGCAAAAAATACTCTGCCAAAATGCATAACTCAATTGAATATCATACAAGGACTTGCACAAATCGTCGGATAGTGGTTAGTATTATCTGTTACGAGAAAAGTAATTGACCATCTCTTCTGATACTCGTCAAATTCGACGATGAGGGGGGTTTCAGTATCTTAGGACACTACAAAACACGTCATGCTCTTCTTTTGCTAGTCATAAATTATACTTCATCGGATTCAATGCTTTCTTCAACCTACTTTCTTGTCTATGCATCATTGTGGCTCGGAATTTGTTCAATTTGTCTTCATGCACCATTCTATTACTACGCACAACAAACAATGGGTACCATGCCTGAAAAAAAGGAACTGGCTGTGAGAAGATGAACGCTGGAAGCTGCAGCATGCCGCAGCTTACAGTGACCACAATAGTTACTCACACTTTTAACACCGGTTTATTTCGATTAGAGAAGCGGTGCTATTATTAAACGGTGCAAAATTAACGCTTGTAGCACTGCTTTCAAAACCGCTACTAAAAAAGGTGCGATCATAACTGGTGCTATATTTACTTCATTGCACCGGTTTTCAAACGGGTGCAAAATTTAACCGGTGCAACAAATAAACAACTATAGCACCATTTTTTACCGGTGCTAACATATAACCGGTGCAATAAAACTATTTTTTATCACCGGTTCCCAAACCGTTGCTAAACTATAACCGGTACAATTTATTTTTCTGTCACCGGTTTAAAAATTGGTGCTACCTACAAACCGGTGTTAGATATAAAGATTTAACACCGGTTTCATAACCGGTGCTAACAAATCCGGTGCGACAAAATTTTATTTATCACCGGTGTTATAACCGGTGCAAGAATGACAAAATTTACACCGGTTTTTTCTAGCACCGGTTACAAAAAAACCGGTGTTAATATGGTACATTATAGCACCGGTAACTTAAACCGGTGCAAAATATAACCGGTGCTAATAAAAGAAATTTAGCACCGGTTTTTCTTCAACCGGTGATAATGTAGCATCGCTTACTTAGGCACCGGTTTTTTAGCCACTAAAAAACCGGTGCTAGGAACCAAAACAACCGGCTAGAGGTGTCTTCGCGTGGTAGTGTTTTCACATTAAGGACCTTGGTTTGCTTTAGTATTTTTTGGGCATAGAGATTGCTAGAAGACCGGAGGGGATGTTTCTCTCGCAAAGGAAATATGCTTTGGACATCCTATCTGATACAGGTTTATCTGCTTCTAAACCAGTTGATTTTCCAATGGAGCAACAACATGATTTGGCACGTGTTGAAGGTCCAGCTTACCATGACTCGGAGCAGTATCGCCGCTTAGTTGGGCGCTTGTTTATTTGATGATTACTCGTCCTGAGCTTAGTTATTCGGTTCATACTCTTGCGCAGTTCATGAAGTCTCCTTGTGTTCCTCACTGGCAAGCTGCGGTTCGTGTTTTGCACTATCTGAAGAGTCATCCTGGTCAAGATTTATTTCTTTCTTCCCGTAGTACTCTATAATTGACTGCTTGTTGTGATTCGGATTGGGCCGCCTGTCCAATTACTAGGCGTTCCTTATCTGGTTATTTGGTTATGATTGGTGATTCTCCATTTTCCTGGAAGACTAAGAAGCAACCTACTGTTTCTCGGTCTTCTGCTGAAGCAGAGTATCGTGCTATGGCAGTTGCCTGCTGTGAGTTATTATGGCTTCGGTCCTTGCTGAAAGACTTAGGGGTTTCACACTCTTTTCCTATGAAATTGTTTGTGACAGTCAATCCGCTATTAACATTGCGGCCAACCCGATTTTCCATGAACGTACTAAGCACATTGAAGTTGATTGTCATTTTGTTCGAGATCTTGTCCAATCTGGCGCTATTGTTACTCAACATATTCATACGGTTGACCAATCTGCGGATTTGTTCACTAAAGCTCTCGGATGTAACCAGTTCCATTCCTTATTTGGCAAGTTGTGCATTTCTGATCCGCATGCTCCAACTTGAGGAGGAGTGTTACGGAATTAGTATTAGTGTTGTTATGGAATTAGTGTTAATTAGTATTGGTATTGGAATTGGATTTGTATTCCTACCATAATTGTAGATATAATTGTATTCTGTTACCTTCTCCTAGCTGGGATAGGTATCCTATACTACTATATAATGTATCCTGAATTCTTGAATAGAAGATACAGATTATTACCCTTATTTCGTACAGTAAGAAAGCTTTTTTGTTGAATTAGTTTTTTCTTAAAATAGAAAGTGTGCAAACTTGTTTGGGACAACCCAAAAATAAAAGTGTGCATAATCGGATGGGACGGAGGGAGTAATGTAATTTAACCATTTGATTTTTTTGGTCTGATGTCGTATATAATTGATGATATGCATGGGTTTTGGGGGAAGTATCCGATTTACCTAGTTACAAAAACTTTGATGTGATGGTCTTATCCAATTTTATAGTGAGATGGAGGGTTTAATTATAATTATTTAAAGATGAGATATGACAGGAGGTACATTTTATAATTTTTTAAACTTTAGTTAAACCTTTGTCTCATCATAAGTCATGATGAAACGGTTTCATATCAGTCTTTATGGTCACACATTCAATTCAATATAATATTGGTTATGTTGCTAATGAACATTAGCTGTTAGTTTGTTGCTTATTTTATTTTACTAGTTCTGACTAACTGGTTAATTAGTTAATTGTTTTATATATAATACAATAATTAGTACTAATAAGTCAAAATTTAATCCAATAATTTATATTCATAAAGTAAAATTTTCATTTTGATAAAAAAAAGACTTTTTAACTAACTAAAAAGTTTTTAACAGTCAAATATCATTTTAAACTCGTTCAATCAAAATGAAAAATTAAAACCATAACGTCAGTTAAAAAAAGATTACCAAACATCATTTATTAACTAATTATCTCAATAATAGCTAATTGCTATTCATTGTAAGATATCTTCCGATGGTATTTATAAGGGGATAAAGTCTCTTTTAATATAAGACCGATAAAGGGGATAAAGTCTCTTTTAATATAAGACCGTCTCATAGCAAGATTAATTATTAATATGTAGTATATTGACGTTTAACGAGGGACGAAGTGATAAATATAATGTACAGAAAGTTTGGGGTATGGATTTTGGTGCAAAAATTACTTTTGGGTATTAGGCAAAAATAATTGGGTATTAATTAGAGTTGGTTTCGTGTTGTGCTCGTGTCGTGCATTCGTATTTATATAAGTTGAGGTCCACTGTCGTGCTCGTGTCTATTGTGTTTCATGTCATTTTGCACCGTGCTATTAAAATAAAAGCCATCTCCTAGCCCATCCATGTACTTCGTGCTTTTCGTGCCGTGTCGTGTTCGTTCCACATTTTAAATCGTGACGTGCTTGTCTAATTGAGTTAATTTGGTGAATTAAATTTAGTCTTTTATCTAATGATATTATGAATACAAATATGCATTTGAGTATATGTACAATAACATAAATAAAATTACTAATATATGATATTTTAAAAATATATTATTTATTTATATTATTTATTGTAAAATATTGTTAGTTGAAATTGATGTAAAAACAACATAAGTTGAAAATTCTATATTAGAAGTTGAACAATTGAAAAGTTTTTTTATTCATTCATTAATACATTAGAATTAATAACATTATTTAATTAATTAAATTTATTTATGCATATATCTTAAAATAACTTATATTTTTTAACAACATTTCCAACTTATAATTCATTACATTTTATCACAACATAATGTCGTATTTAATGAATGAAATATACAAATGAATGATTTATTTAATTTATTTTTATCTGGTAGTCATTTTAAAAAAATATAGTTAATCTAATTGAGTATATAATTAAACAACTCAAATAAATTATCAATGTGATATATTGAATTTGTGATTAAAAATGGCATAAAGACCTGAATTGCTTGGACTCATGGGTTCAATTCCCATAGACTACATATTCTTATTAAACCATTATAGAATACCATAATTTATTCCCAAACGGGCCTTCCAGGTTTGTGCCGTTCGGGCCGTGCCGTGCCTAGGCCCACAGTTTTGCTCAAATCACCACCGAGTCCCGGCACGAAACCTATTAGTTTGGGTCCGGGTAGTGCTCGAGCTCAAGCATGCGTGTGCCATACATGCTTAATATCGGGCCGGGTTTGTGTCGTTCACGGGCGGCCCGGCCCGATTGCCAACTCTAGTATTAGTGATTCAGGTTATAAGAATTTTGTTGGTCAAGAATCTGGATCGTAGAAATTCACAGGTTGATTTACCCCCATTTCTGTGCAATGCGCACATTTTTACCACTAGATTTAATGTTATAAAAAAAAACTATAATGTATTTTGAAAAATATTTTTACTAAAACCATGTGTTCTAAGGTTAAATTTTGATCTTTTAATGTCAAATCTTATGTTTACATGTTATATGTTTTACATGTTATATTGTAAATTTTAATTTTGAACATTTACATTCATTTTAATTGATGTATTTGTATTTCATTGCATTGTTTTGAAAATTACTACCGATATTTCATTTTTCTGAATATTATATTTTTATTTAATGTATCCTTGATGTTTCAATAGTGCTAGTCAGTTTTTTAAATTTGAATGCGGATGTTTTATTTTTCTCGATATCAGTGTCTCAGACTGGTTTACACTTTTATGTTTAATTATTCTAATTCGATTTGTTTTTAATTTATTTTTAAGAACTTTTATTTGATTTATATTTTTTTTTACTTTATATTAACTATTTTTATGTGTTAGTATTTTATTGCATGTTTAATTATTTTCCATTTAATGTTTAACTAATTATAAATTGATGTGTTTTTAGTTTAATTATTTCATGCTTTTAATTTGATATGTATTTAGTTTAATTATTTCATGTTTATCTATTTTTAATTTGATGTGTATTTTATTTATTTGATTTTTAACCATTTTTATTTTTATGTGATTTTGGTATGTCCACTTTATTGTTTTTATTTGATGTTTACTTGAGTGTTATTACTTTAATGTGAGTTTTAGGGACCAGGCACAAACACAAACCTAACCACTCAGCATATGCACGTGTCTGACCCAATTTTGATCCGACATTGACACGACTTAAACCCGGTTTAACCTTATCCAACCATTCCTCCCTTCTGTAACCCAACACGACAGAGTACAATGCGGTGGCCATAAAAAACTGCTTATATCCGGAAAAATAAGTCCTAACGAATTTGACTATGACGACAACCACCAACAAACCTGTTACTATGATGTAAAATTCGATAAACCGTTTATTTAGATGAGAGGCATTGGGCAATATTTGGTGAATCATTCCTTTGATCTCCCACATTTCTTTGTCTGGTTGAGCTATCGATGAAGCTAGGAATCTGTATAAACCAGTAGTTCTGCAAGAGTTTTTCTCAAAAATGTAGATATTGCTCTTAAACAGGCTTCAACATCTGCTTGTAAAGGTGTGGTTGCAGCAAAGAAGCCATAACCTAATATCAATTGTATTCCTTTTAGCTCATGATTATATAAGATTCTCTAGACTGTTGTCCCCAAAGATCTTCTTTATGAAAGGAACAATCAAAGATTAATATGTGTATTATCTTGCAACCATTTATTATGCAGATTCGAGTCCTACATGATTTGATCCCTTTGACTGCTCTGAACTTAGACAACAACATCAATCTGGTTATTAATATCATAAACTGCTTCTTTTGACTCTGACAACGACTGACATATAATGATGAAGGAATTATTAGCACTTTTCCAACAAGATATTGAATCTTTTATATCATCATTGAAGACTGTCAAATTTGTTTGTTTCCAGATTTCCCATAAAATGTATGTAGATAAGATGATAGCCTCTTTGCTGGTGCTTACTGAGTCCATTACATAAACCATGACCTCACATCCTGTTGTGGATGAGAATTAAAATCAAAGCCTAGCGATGAAGTTCTCCAAATCCTTATTGATTCATCACAATCTATAAATAGATCAGTTTCTAAAACTTGATCATCCCATGAGAAACCTGACTCTGTTGTGAATATAATTACTTTAAGATCAAGTGGTAGGCTTTCTTTACTATATATTTTCCATATTTGTTTGGACTTCAGAATGGCTTATCCTGAATCATGGTATTTTTATTAGTGTGTATCGCCATAATACTCGGTATAATATCGTGAAAATATCGACCGTATCAGAGGCAATCTCCAGTGATTCTGATTGTGATTAAATCTGTGACCTTGAGATTTGTACACAATCCTAACATTCGACACATGATTTTTCTTGTTAGGTATCCACTATTTCATAAATCTTGTAGTATTTACATTAGTAATATTCCATGCTAGATCTTCTTTGATCACTGATCTTGGCCAAAGGATAGATTTCCAGCCCCAGAAATCAGAACTCGTTAGGAATTATCTATTTTCATGTATATTCCCTTGTACACTTTTCCTAAAAATGAATTGTTTCTTGATATTATAGACCGTGCATGTTTACCTAAAAGGGTTTTATTCACGACTTCCATTAAATGCAAACCCAGTCCGCCTTCTTCTTTTAATCTCCATACTTTCCTCCATCCATTCTAGTGCACTTTTCTTTCTCCTGATTCTCCGCCATAGATGAATTTTCCTGCTATCATTTTGTCTACTTTGTAAGGATGGATTTAGGAATTCTCAATGTGCCAAGAGGGTAAATGGCTACTGAAGACAAGCCGTGTTTGCCAATGTACTTCTTCCAGGTAGAGAAAGCAGTTTTGTTTTCCAAGATGATATCTATGAAAACTTGAGTCCTTGGATCCTGAAGAGTGATGTCCATTCCAAGATATTTTCCTCCTAAACCAATGCCATGAATATTCATAGATTATCTTGTATATTGCATTAAACTATCAGAGGTGTTGATATGAAGCTCCTTGCGAAGACTCTGGATTATGGAATTTAAATCTTTGACTGAATTAAGTAATTCTCAAACCCTAATATAGCCGCACAAAATTGATGACAACTAGCCTTCGGGATTGCTCTCAATTTTGAAAATTTGCTCACTAACTAGCCCGCAGGATTAGTTCACAAATCAAGGGTATTGCTACTTAATTAACCTGTAGGAATAAGCAACAATGAAAACGCTCGCAAGTAAAGAGCGTGAACTCAAAAAGTATGAATATTTGATTGATTAAAGGTGCCCAAAAACTCATCCAAGCCCCCTTATTTATAGGGTTCGATTTTGGCTAGAAACCCTAATCACAAAAAAAATCTTAAACGACTTATGGCATCTTAACGAATTTAAAACCATATCTAGCTAGAATATCTAAAATAAATGGTGATATGGCTGAATTCATCAAGATATGTTCTTGAATGAATATTGTCTTATCTAATCTTACCAGATCTAATTCTAGTCAGAACAAAACTGAATATTCTTAAACCCTAATGGACTAATTTTGAAATTAAGCTCTTCAAAGCCCACAACGACAAAACTTAATCCCAAAATTTAAAATGAAATAATTTTACAATAGTTTACAATGACCATACTACCTCATTAAAAATCGAGTGGGAAAAAATTACAGTGTTCTTCACAATGTCTTCAATCCCTCGACACTGTTGAACAGTTAATCCTAGATGTCAATGTTGATTTATTCTTTAATTATTCATCATAAAGTTGGTCAATCAAAGAATTCAAAGATGCATCTCTAAGCTTCATTGTTTCCCTAGTCATAGGACCTCCCATCTCACTTAGAGGGTCTCGAACATATTCTTTGAATGTCTGATTAAGCTTTGGTATGTCGTCATCTATAGTGGTAGTAGTCTTGACATTTGTATCATCCCCTCAAAGGTCAAAAGGCTTTATTCTTGAAATTGAATCATCTTCAAAGGTAAATGGAGATAAATCAACAACATTGAATGTAGTACTAACATCATAGTCTCGAGGCAAAGAAATCTTTTTAGCATTGCCATTCACACGTTCTAGTACTTTAAAAGGACCATCACCACGCAGACTCAACTTAGATTTCTGAGCATTTGGATACCTCTCCTTGCATAGATGCAACCCAACCCAATCACTTTCCTTGAATCTTATTAATTTTTGTCCCTGATTGGCATTCTGCGCATTTTGAGCATTTGTCTGTTCAATCCTCAAGAGCAACTTCTCATATATTTTCTTAACAATATCATCCTTCTTTTCTCCATTAAGGTTCCTAACATGTTTAAATTTCATTGGATTTAGATCAAGAGGAGTAATAGGTAGGAAACCATAAACAACTTCAAATAGAGATAAAGAAGTAGTAGAATGAATATTGTGATCATAAGAAAATTCTGCAATAGGAATGCATGCTTCCCAATTATTCAAATTATTTTGAACACGGGCACACAAGTAAGTGCCAAGAGTTTGGTTGGTGAACTCCGTCTAACCATCAGTTTGAGGATGAATGGTGTTAGAAAATAGTAATTTCATCCCTAACTTACGCCAGAGTGTATTCCAAAAGTAGGATAAGAACTTAACATTTCAATCACACACTATGTTCGCAGGGATACCATGTAGCCAAACTAATTCCTTAAGAAATAAATCCGTAACATGCTTTGCATCATCTGTCTTCCTACAAGGAATAAAATGTGTCGTTTCCGAAAATCTATCAACCATAACAAAGATAAAATCATTACTTGATTGAGATCGTGGTAAACCTAGGATAAAATCCATGGTGATATCAACCCAAGGATGTGTAGGAACCGGTAATGGAGTATAAAGACCACGAGGCTTAGTTTTTTACTTAGCCTTCAAGCAATTAATAAAATTCCTACAAACCTTGTCAACAGAGAGTGCCATTTTTTTACCAGAAGAAGTGTTCTCACAAAAAAAAGTTTTAAGTGCACCAAAATGTCCCATAAGACCACTTGAATGAGCTTTCCTAACAAGTGATTCTCACATAGAACATTAAGGAACACAAAGCCTATTATCTTGAAATAAGAACCCAATGATACGAATATCAGATGCTTTGATGCTGCCTTAAATGCTTTGATTGATCAACTTTATGATAAAGAATTGAAGGAGTTATCATTGACATCTAGGATTTAATTGTTCAAGACTGCCGAAGAGCTAAAGAAATCATCAAGAACACTATACTCTTTTTTCCCATTGGGTTTTTAATGAGGTGGTGTGATCACTGTATAATATTGTAAAATCATTTCATTTTGGATTTCAGACTGTAGAACTCGGCCATGTGGGCTTTGAAGAGCTGATTTTCGGTCCAGTCCATTAGGGTTTCAAAAATATTGAATTTTATTCTGATTAAAACTAGTTTTGGTAAGATTAGATAGGCAATATTCATCCAAGGTGTGTCTTGGAAGGATTCGGCCATTTGTGTTTATTTCAGGTATTTTAGTTAGATATAGTTTTAGCTTCTTAAAGCTTCCATAAGTCAATTCAATTTCCAGTTGTGATTAGGGTTTGGGGAGAGATCTAATCCTATAAATAGGGGGGCCTTGTGCATGAATTTCACACACTCTTATCAATCAAATATACAAACCTTTTGAGTTCATACTCTTTGCTTGCGAGTTATTCCATTGTTGCTTAACCCCGATGGCTAGTTAAGTATCAATAAACCTTGTAATCTAATCCCGAGGGCTACTTAGAGAGAAATTCAAAATTAGGCATATCTCGAGGGCTAGACACTTGAATTTTGTGCAGTACACTAGGGTTTGCGAGTTCCCTTGTTTTGTCAAAGGTCTTAATTCCATAATCCAGATTCTTTGCAAGGGGATTTATATCAGTTGGTATTAGAGCAAAGTGAAAGATCCTTGGTGGACGAAAAATTCAACAGGGGTTTCAAGATTTTGGTTGAATTTATTTTAATTTATAAAATCTTTCATATTTTAACTGTGTTTGTTTGATCTTTCTTACTAGGAGGATTGAATCTAGAGTCGAAAGACCTCGAAGGGTCTGAGAGTTAGAATACTCTGGTATTACTATCTGCCTTCACCTTCATCCATTGAGTTAGGAGGTCGTCGAAGGGTCTGAGCGTTAACAAGTATTATTCGCTTTCGCCTCTCGGTCAATTTTGTAGTTTTAGGTAGCTTATACAGTTTATGTGCTTGGGATATTTTTCGTCAACTCTTCTGAAAATTATTGCATGCTCATAATCCTATTTGTTTTCTTTATCGCTCTTTAATTCCGTGATCTTGAATTGTTCTTTGATTCTTGATTACACCTTATTCAAAAAATATATAATAAAATAGATTCTTGTGTCATTTTCCAGATATAGTGTCATATTCTTGATCCTTACGATCTTGAATACCTCAAAGTTCATTTGAATCGAGAGGAAGTTGTCGCACTTTTCTTATTTCAACTTTTATATAGGTGAATTTTTTCCAATGTTTTTTGAAAAAAACAGTAGAAGATTTTTGGGTTTTTAGGGTTTAAAATAGGGATTTTGGGGCTGATTTATAATTTTAGAAAGTTTGGGGTAGATTTGCAATTTCAAAATATTTTGGGAATTGTACTCGAAATATTTTGCTTGGGGAATGAGATCCTGATTGTGAGTGTTTAATAGTGTTAAAGAAATTGAATTGTGGCTGAAAAATAAAGAAGAAAAAATGGAAATCCGATATGAAAAAGGAAAAGGAAACATAAAATCCTAATCAGAAGAGGAAAAAGAAATAAAAAGCCAATTGAGAGTGGAATTCGATATGAATTTTTGACTTGGGAAGAAATTAAGTCAGTAAAATCCTTTACCACAAGGGAATTGGGTTTGAGTTCCTATTCCATTTTGATTTCGGGAAAGTTACTTGAATTTTAGAAACTTATTTTTCACCTATATGAAGCATTCTTATTTTGATCATAACTTCCTCATTACAGTTCCGATTCATGCAATTTAAGTTTTGTTTTGTTCTTTATTCTGTGTAGAATTTGGAATTATAGATTGTAGAGACCAATTTTGAGTTTATATATTTTTAAATTTTGAAATAAGTTCTACAGTACTGATCTCCATATTTTACTTTGAATTACGGTGAATTGATCGATTGCCCTTGCATTAGCCTTCGCATTGCGAGTCGTGAGTGTTATAAAATTGGTGAGTGACCTTACTAAACAAAGAGAAGGGGGGAACATTTATTACTAATCAGTTGTATCTTCTTAGCGGGATGGCGGACGATTCGTTCGTCCCGACATTTGTTGGCAGTCCCAACAATCGACCTATAATGAATGACATGGATATCATGAATTTCTTAATCATCGATATTCATATATTATCTAGGAAGGTAGATGAGTTGGCAATTCCAACGATACCTCATTCTGCAAGACAAGTTGAATCTACTCGTGACATCAAATGTTTGAAGTATGATATTCCTAGATTTGATGGTCGGCACAATCTTGTGAAATACTTGGATTGGGAGAGGCAGATTGAGAACTTATTTGATCTTAAAAACTACCCTGAGAAAGAGAAGATCAAGGTCAGTGAGTATTCTTTCGCCCATTATGCCACAGAATGGTGGGAGGATTTGAAAGAATCAAGATAGCTTGCTGGTAAAAGACCTATCTCCACTTGGGAGAGATTGAAGACCAAGCTTCGATTATATCATGTTCCATGAACATATTTGATAAAGCAACATTCAGCAATGAGAAGAGTTATAAGCAATGAGCAACATTCAGAAATATGAAGCAACATTCAGCAATATGAAGCAAGGAAACATCAGTGTAGATGAATACTGGCAAGATCTTGAATTAGCTATAAGAAGAGTTGGCATGAGAGAAAATGATGCATTTATAAAGAATTAGTTTATTAAAGGTTTAAGAGAAAATATGCAAGTTCCGATTAAGCTCCAGCATTATGTTTCCATGCAAGATTTATTATTCAAGACCAGGTTGGTTGTGTTAACATTAAGGCCCCAGAGGAAGCTCTAATTTTACCAATGATAGTCAAAGGTAAGTCTCTGATTTCAGAGGCCCAAATTCGGCCAGTGGTGGTAGCAATTTCGAACATGGGTGGCCGAGGAAACCCTAATTAGACCAAAACCTACTCAAATCCACCATTTGAACCCACTGATCGAAGAATGAGTGCAACCAATCAAACCTCTAGCCAGAATACAAGTAAATTAATTTCTACTTCCTCAAATACAATTTCTTCTAACACTCCTACATGTTTTCATTGTAATGAACGAGGAAATTTTCATGATAACTGTCCCCATGAATGAATTATGACAACAATGGAGGAGGAAGAAGATGATGATATGTCTGCATGGTATGACAGTGAAGAAGAATAGGTAGATGATGAAATCATCATTGTTGACAGAGGTGAGCAAGGTCCTATAACATAAGAAGTTTTTTAGGCGTATTCCACAGAAGTAGCCAAAATTATCCCCCCCCACAAGGAGCAAGTATTTCGACCAAATAGTAAATGTCACCATACACAATTTCTAGGTCGGTCCTAAGACAGGTAAGTTGCAGAATGATTCTGAAAAGTCGCATAAAGTCTTGTCTTCACATCTCAGTCCTTTAATTTATATTTATATGATGAGGCATTAACTATCTACTCACTTTGGTAAATCATTTAATACTTCAATAAGAGATGCGAATCGAGCTTTGACTAAACATTCTTTTGTTGTTACATTGTGTTTTAAAGAAAGTTACTATGCCAAAGAAGATATTCTTGTAAATTTTCTTTCACGATTTGTTAAGTTGTTATAGGAATTCGAGGATGTCTTTATAGGTTATATGATTCCCGTTTCAAGGATGAAACTTTTCGATCCGGGAGGGAATGATACAAATATCAAATGCTTTGATGCTGCTTTAAATTCTTTGATTGATTGAATTTATGATGAAGAATTGAAGAAGGAATTATCATTGACATCTTAGATTTATTGTTCAAGACAGTTGAAGAGTTGAACAAACCATGAAAACACTATACTCTTTTTTCCCATTGGGTTTTTAATGAGGTAGTGTGATCACTGTAAATAAGGAAAAATTCATCCAAGGTGTGTCTTGGAAGGATTCGGCCATCTGTGTCTATTATTTGGCCATCTGTGTCTATTATACAGCTAGATGTGTCTATTTTAGGTATTTTAGTTAGAGATGGTTCTAGCTTTTTAGAGCTTCCAAAAGTCGATTCAATTTCTAGTTGTGATTAGGGTTTGGGGCGAGATCTAACCCTATAAATAAGGGGGCCTTGTCCACGAATTTCAAACACTTTTATCAATCAAATATACAAACCTTTTGAGTTCATACTCTTTTCTTGTGAGATATTCCATTGTTGCTTAATCCCGAGGGCTCGTTAAGTATCGATAAACCTTGTAATCCGATCTTGAGGGCTAGTTAGAGAGCAGGTTGAAATTAGGCATACCCCGAGGGCTAGGCACTTGAATTTCGAGCGGCACACTAGGGTTTGCAAGTTCCCTTGCTTTTTCAAAGATCTTAATTCCACAATCAAGATTCTTTGCAAGGGGATTCATATCACCGAATATGCCGGAAAATTTTATCATAAGCACCATTTTCGCATGCACTATGAACAGATGAAAAATCAGAATCAGTTCATATAACTATTTCACAAATGAAAGCCCTAATATACATGATACATTCCAATCGTGTAAGTAAAACATGCTTACGACTTAAAGCATCAGCAACAACATTTTCTTTACCCTTCTTTTATCGTAATACATAAGGAAAATATTCAATAAACCTAGACCATTTAGCATAACGCTTATTTAACTTCATCTGACTCTTCAAGTATTTCAAAGATTCATGATCACTATGAATGATAGATTCTTTATGCAATAAATAATGTTGCCATGTCTCTAAAGCTCGCATAATTGCGTAAAATTCTTTGTCATATACAGGATAATTAAGAGCAGTGCCCTTTAACTTTTCATTGAAGTAAGCTATAGGTCGATTCTCTTGCATTAAAACAGCACCAATTCCAAGACCAGAAGCATCACAGTGAATTTCAAAAGTACCATTAAAATCAGGTAAAGTAAGTAGAAGAGCATTACTAATCGTACTTTCAATTCATTTGCATTCTCTTGGATTTTGCCCCATACAAATTTCACATCTTTTTTTAACTAGTTCATTTAAAGGTGTAACATTAGATGAAAAATCTCACACAGAACTTACATAAAAACTAGCTAAACCATAAAAATATCTCACATGATTGGCATTGGTAAGGATCGGCCAACTCTTAATAACCTCTATCTTGGTTTCATCGACTTTGATGCTATCCCTAGGCACCAAAAAATCGAGAAACACCACTTCCCAAGTGCAAAAAGTACACTTCTTGATATTTGCATACAATCTAGACTCACAGAGTGACACAAGAACCATCTTAACATACTCAATATGCTCATTAGTCGACTTGGAATACATAATATATCATTAAAGTAAACCAAAACAAATCGACCAATAAACTTTCTCAAGATATAATTCATTAATCAACCAGGTGCATTAGTTAAACCGAAAGACATAACAATCCATTCATACAATCCAAACTTAGTCTTAAATGTAGTTATCCATTCATCACCCTCTCTTATTTGAATCTGATGATAACCCCGAGTCAAATCAATCTTAATATAAAGCACAGATCCATGCAAATCTTCAAGAATATCATCTAATCCAGGCATAGGATGGCGATACTTAATGGCTATCTTGTTTATAGCATGACAACCAATGCACATACGCCAAGTTTTATCTTTCTTAGGAACTAAAATGACATGCACAACACAATGACTTAAATATTCATGCACATAACCTTTTTGAAGTAAATCCTTTACTTGTCGTCATAGTTCCTTTATCTCCTCAAGGTTTGCTTTATACGCTACACGATTTGGAATAACCAAACCTAGAAGTAGGCTAATTGGATGTCCTATGCCTCGCATGGGTGGTAGTCTACAAAGTAGTTAATCTTGAAAGACATCTTCAAATTCCTGTAACATCTCAGCAAACTGTGGAGGAACATGTATACGAATATCATCCTTGGCAAGATAAATCTCTTTAAAATGTAAAATAAGGACATAAGAGTGATTAGAAAAGGCACGATTCACATCCCTTGTTGAAGCATAAATCATATACCGAAATCAATAGGAAGTTCATGCCTCATCATGTAAATCAATGGTAAAGGACTAAGATGTAAAGACATGATTTTACGTGGCTTATCTGAATCATTCTATGACTTACCTGACTTACTTGCCTGTGGTTCGGCCCTCCCTGGTTTTTGGTCGAAATTGCCATGGTTTTTGCTTCTTTTTATCACCTTTTGGACGAAATCACTGAAACCATGAGTAGGGTTTTGATCGACCACTTCTGCCTCAAACATAAACTTTCTTTGTCGACTTTCATGCACCTTTATGGTTTAAGAACTTCCACTAGAGATAATGGTGTCAAAGTATACCTGATTCTATCCTTAATCACGGTATTTTTTAGTGTAACCATCATTCAAAGACTTTTGAATAAACTGCCAAGGTCTACCTAACAAAATATGACTAGGTTCCATAGGTATAACATCACACAAGATAGAATCATGATATTTTCCAATCTTAAAGTTAATCATGTATTGTTTTTTAACCCTAATTTTAACACTACCATTTAACCAAATAAGCTTGTATGGAGATGTATGAGTAGTAACATGCAAGCACAATAATGTAACAGGAAGATTAGAAACAATATTAGCACAAGAACCACAATCAATAATAAGTAAACCATTCTTATCTGTCACAAGACAACGAGTATGGAAAATATTGACACGTTGCACCTGAGATTTGGCCATTTGAGAATTTAGGAGCCTCAATGACACAAAGTTACATTGTGTTTCCGTACCTTGTTCACCATGATCATTTTTTATGATCTCTTCATCTGCATGTTCTTCCTCGCTTTCATATAAAGCTGGCATATTAGCATATTCATCTTCTTTATCTTTCTCCTAAATTTTAGTTAAAATTCAAGCATGAGGGTAATTACTACAACCATGTCTTTTTTCTTTACAATGAAGTAGGAGTGTAAGAACAAACTGAATTTGATGAAGAAGTAGTAGATTTACCTGGATTTTTCAAAGATTGTTGAGTAGAGGGTGTCATCCTTCTTTCACTGGGATTATAATTCAGATTTGTAGAGGATTTCTCCAATCCACAGCCGCCCATGGTTGATCCTCTAGCACAGGCCAAACTAGGGTTTCCTAAATCAAACCATAATTTTTGGCTGGGAAATCCGACTCGAGGTCTCCTTGGCCACAAGGTGCTCTCACACGATGTTGAAGCTTAACTGGTACTTGAAGATTTTCTTGTAAGCTTTATATTAATTGATTCTTTATAATTGTGTAATCTTCTTTCATTCCGACCCTTCTCATGGTCAACTCAAGATCTTGCTAATATTCATCAATAGATCAACTTCCTTGCTTCATATTGCTCAAATAAGAATGTTGTTTCATCAAATATGTAGGTGGAGCATGATATTGTCGAAGCTCAGACTTCATTCTCTCCCAGGTGGAGATAGGTATCTTCCCAGTAATCTATCTCAATTCTCTCAAATTCTTCTACCATTCAGCCACATAATGGGTGAATGAACACTGTGCCACTTTCACTTTTTTTCCCGGTAATTTTTGAGACCGAACAAATACTCAATCTGTCACTCCCAATCAAGATACTTTACTGAATTGTGTTGACCATCAAATTGAGGGAATTCATTCTTTAAAACATTGATGTCTTAAGCTGAATCTGTGCTCTCACTGGAATCCAAATTAGCTCTTCTCCAAGAATGTAGATGTTGTGGTGATGCTTTATAGAAGACCCTCAGTGTGATCGTCTTTCAGAAGAATAATCATATTCTTCCTCCGAACTGCCATATCCATGAAATCTGTGGAAAAAACCTAGGAATTTGTCCTTCTTTTCTAACGATGGAGGTGTCGGTTTGGCCATGCTATAGACTTTTCTCGCCAATCGTTGCACTTCACTCATGAGCGCATTTATTGCAACAACAAACCGATCTAAATCAAGAGGTTCATTTGATTTGATACATTGTCGCTCCCAACCATCTGGAGGATCTTCATGTGTTTGAGTATCACATCTACCATCGTAAGTGTTTGTCAATTGTAAATTGTAGGGTTTGCCACAAAGGATGGTGGGATGAATGGATTATCGTCCGCCATATCTGCTAAGCTGCTAAGAAAAACAAAACGATTAGTAGAAAAATGTCTCACCTTCTCACTAAGTGTATAACACTCACAATTCACAAGGCAAAGGCTAAAATAAGGCCAGTCGATCAATTCACCGCAATTTCAAGCAAAGTAGGAAATGAGTACAGCATAATTTAATTCGAATTTTAAAAATATATAAACTCAAAATTGGGCTCTCTTATTTAGAATTATAGATTATTAAGAGAATAAGGAACAAATCGCAACTTGAATGTCTTAAATCGGAGCTATATCGAATGAGATATGATCAAAAGAAGAATGCTTTAAATATACGATAAATAACTTCCGAAAATTCAAGTAACTTTTCTGAAATCATATAGGATCAATTACCCAAACCCAAATCCTTTGTAGAATAGGATTTTCTTCACTTAAAGGTTTTTCCGATTAGAATTTTGTTTCTTTTTCCTTTTTCAAATCGGATTTCCTTTTTTTCTTCTTTCTTTTTCAGCCACAAACTCGAATTTTCCACTATTTATACTACTCACAATCAGAATCTTATTCCCCGAGTAAGTAAAATTCGAATACAATTCCCAAATTTCAAAAAATTGTAAATCAGCCCCCAAACTTTCAAAAATTACGAAACAACCCAAAATTTCAGTTTCCAAACCATATATCTCGGCTTTAAACCCCAAAAATAATCTACCCTTTGTTTTTGTTTTCAAATTTTTTTTGGAACTAATTGCCTATTTAAAATGTTGGAATAAGAAATCTGCGACAACTTCCTCTCGATTCAAATGAATTTCGAGGCAATTAAGATTGTAAGGAATAAGGATCAAGAATAAGACACTATATCTTAAAAATGACACAAAAGACTCTTTTTTGTATAAGTGTAATTGAAAATTCAAGAACACATTCAAGATCATGGAATCAAAGAGCGATAAAGAAAACAAATAGGATTATTAGCATGCAATACTTTTTCAGAATAGTGGACCACAAATATTACAAGCACATAAACTGTATAAGATACCTAAAAAATAAAAAATTGACTGGAAAGTGAAGGTGGATAATACTTGTTAACGCTCAGACCCTTCGACGTTCTCCTGACTCGATTGATGAAGGTGGAAGTAGATAGTGATACCGAATTATTTTAACTCTGGGACCCTTCGACGTCCTTTGACTCTAGATTCAATCCTCCTATCAAGAAAGATCAAACAAACATAGTTAAAATTTGACATGAAAGAGTTTACAAATTTAAAATTTTCAAAAATAAATTCAGGCAAAAACTCAAAAGCCTTGTTGAATTTTCAACCACCATGAATTCTTTCGCTTTGCTTTGATACCAAATGATATGAATCTCCTTGAGAAAACTCTGGATTATAGAATTTAAATCTTTTACTGAATTAAGGAATTCGAAAACCCTGATATGGATGCATGAATTTGATGACAACTAGCCCTCGGGATTGCTCTCAATTTTAAAAATTTGCTCACTAACTAACCTGCGTGATTAGTTCACAAATTAAGGGTATTGATACTT
Source organism: Rubia yunnanensis (assembly GCA_037428765.1). NCBI lineage: Eukaryota > Viridiplantae > Streptophyta > Magnoliopsida > Gentianales > Rubiaceae > Rubia > Rubia yunnanensis. The sequence continues at coordinate 75,625,990 of CM075067.1, forward strand.
AATTAACCCGCTGGATTAAGCAACAATGAATACACTCACAAGTAAAGAGTATGAACTTCAAAAAGTCTGAATATTTGATTGATAAAAGGTGTCCAAAAACTCGGTCGAGCCCCCCTATTTATGGGGTTCAATTTTGGCAAGAAACCCTAATCACAAACATAATCTGAAACGACTTATGGCACCTTAAAGAAGCTAAAACCATATCTAACTATAATACCTTAAATAAAAGGTGATATGGCTGAATTCATTAAGATATGTTTTTGAATGAATATTGTCTTATCTAATCTTACCAAATCTAATTCTAGTCAGAACAAAACTGAATATTCTTAAACCCTAATGGACTGATTTCAAAATTAAGCTCATCAAAACCCACATGGCCAAAAATTAATCCTAAAATACAAAATGAAATAATTTTACAATAGTTTACAATGATCATGCTACCTCATTAAAAGCCCAGTGGGAAAAAAGTACAGTGTTCTTCACGATGTCTTCAATTCCTCGACTCTTGAAAATAAATCCTAGCTATCGATGTTGATTTATTCTTTAATTCTTCATCACAAAGTTGGTCAATCAAAGAATTCAAAGATGCATCTCTAAGCTTTGTTCTTGCCCTAGTCACAGTATCTGCCATGTCACTAAGAGGATCCCGAATATATCCTTTGAATGTCTGATCAAGCTTTGGCATGTCATCATCTATGGTGGTAGTAGTATTTGAATGCCTAATCAAGCTTTGCTCATGTCGAGTTAGATGGCCATAAATCCCTTCTTTTCCATTCTTATTTTTCCTTATAAAGTTTATAACTTCATGTGCCAATAGAACATTTTCTGACATACAACTCTTGGGAACAAAAACATTCCTAGTTTATGAAGTCAGATCCCCAATGTGCTTCTTCATTCTATTAGCTAGAACTTTAGCTATCACTTTATACTTAACATTACACAAATAAATTGGTCTGTAGTTAGCACCAGAAGAAGGAACTTTCTTCTTTGGAATAAGAACTATTTGAATTTGATTCCATTGTTTTAGAATTGATCCCTGATTTAGAATGCTTGTTTCTATAAATTCTTGCCCTAAGATGTTCAATAACTCTTATAAAAGCTAGGTGGAATTCCGTCTTATAAACAAAATGGGTAATTTAAAACAAATAATGGGTCCATGGTTTTGATTAAATCATCAAATATGATTGCCTGCCCCAAGTTAAAATTTTCAAGCAATCCCTTTTCAATAAAATCTGGTTGGGTTCCGATTAGTTCTCCAAAGAGGGTTTAGGAGAAATTCGAGTCAAAATTGTATAAACAACTTTTGGTGATTATGGTTTTAGGATTAGCACCAAATTTGTAGACACCGGCCCTTTTGAATGGTTCAAGCTAGTTACACCAATAGATTAGCCTTTAAATCGATATTTCAGTTGTCCGGTCGGGTTTGGGTTTGGTAGTTGCATGCACCAAAGATGACTCCTACACACGAAAGGAAATGCATTTTTGACGATCTAAAATGGCCAGATTAAGTCTCCTACTTTTGAAAAAGGATATTTAATTTAATGTGTATATACCAAATTATAAGTGAAGGAGTCGTTAATACTCAATTTTAGATTCCTTTAGTGCTGATCATAATTGTAGTCGTATCAAATTTGTTGTGGTTGATGTACCTAGCAAGCTTGCAACTTGCAAATGAGAAATACCGAATCAAATGTTTGCCCAATTTCAATTGGGTAAAAAACGGGTTGAAATTGGGTTTAAAACGGCTTGGATGAACATTTGGGACCTTCCTATATGATTTATTTAAGTTAAGTATATTTGGACCTTAAATTTGAGTTTTTATATAAACATGATGCCGTTTTAATATTTTACACTTTAATATCATCGTTTATATTCAATATTTATAAAATTTAAGCTTGTGAAATTTAATTTTAAAATGATGATATTCTATTACTTTGATTTGACCTTTCATGTTTCAAAAACTTTATTTAATTCATAATATATTGTAATTCTAAGTTTTATGAATTTTGAACTTTATGATGTTTTATTTAACCATGATGATGTTCTAATTCTTTCCTCTAATGTTTTACAAATTAATATGATTTTTTATTTTATACTTATTAAATTTGAACCCTTTACAATTTATATAAATACTTTGATACTTTACTTTTTTTTATTTGGCCTTTGATGTATTATGATTTTATTTTTATTTCAATGATTTTTTTAAAAAATTCTATAAAATTTTATATAATCATGTTGACATTTTAATATTTTTATTTTATGTTTTATAATTTCGTGTTGGTATGCCTTGAATACTGTAATAACCGCTTCTGCGACCCTGGCCTGGAATACAACTACATCTACAATTATGATAAGAATATAATTCCAATTCCGATTTGGACTGATGTTGATTTGGGCCGAATTGTGTTTTGTTCCAATCCCAGTTTGTCAGGGTTTAGTGGAGACAATATATAAAGTGTCTCTCTTCTCTCTGTAAACATTAATTCTGTTCTGCACTTAGATAGGTAGAAATCTGGCCAATTTCTTGGCGTCTGTAACCTGCTACCTATTATAGTGAATCCGTCTCCCGTGGATGTAGCCAAATTGGTGAACCACGTAAATCTTGTGTCTTGTTATTTTCGTTCATATTTTCTATTCTTTCTCCATTCCGCACAACAAACTGGTATCAGAGCGGTTTCCTTTTCCGGTGAGATCCGTAGTGGGTGTATCGGATTCTGGGCTAATCAGATCGGGGCTGATCGGGGAGAAAGATGTCTGGGTTGAACGTGAAGATCGACAAGTTTACCGGGAGAAACAGTTTCAGTTTATGGCAGATCAAGATGCGAGCTTTGCTGAAACAACAAGGTTTGTGGACTCCGCTGACGAAGGATTTCGCGAGCAGTTCTGGCGATGTTGTGAGTCTGGAAGAAAAGGCACACTCGACGATTATGTTGTGTCTCGTGGACGAAATCATCACCGAGGTCTCAGATCAGGAGACTGCTGCACAACTGTGGCTGAAGTTGGAGAGTTTGTATATGACGAAATCTCTAACCAACAAGTTGCTTCTGAAACAACGCCTCTTCGGTCTCTGAATGCAGGAAGGTACGCAACTCAGAGACCATCTAGAGCAATTGAATACTTTGTTATTAGAATTGCGAAATATAGATGTGAAAATTGAAGATGAAGATGCTGCTTTGATTTTGCTAGTTTCTTTACCACTTTCGTATGAGAATTTTGTTCAGTCATTTATTGTTGGTAAAGATTCTGTGTCTCTGGAGGAAGTAAGATCCTCTCTCCATAGTAGAGAGTTGCGACATAAGGCAAACAGTACAGGTACAGAAAGTCAGGCCACTGGCTTGTTTGCTAGTGATGGAAACACAAAAGGCAAGGAAACCGGCAATAAGAAGAAGGGCAAGAAGTCATCTTCAAAGGGTCCTAAGGCCAATGATGTTTGTAACTACTATAAGGAGAAGGGGCATTAGAAAAAGGAGTGTCCGAAGAAGGCTAGTAAATCTGGGAGTACATCTGGTACTGCTGCTGTGGCTGAAGGGAATTTCAGTTCTGAAGATGATTTTGCTCTAGCTGTTACTGGGCAAAATAATCATTCTAATGCGTGGTTTCTTGATTCTGGGGCATCTTACCATGTATGCCCAAGGAGAGATTATTTCTCAACTTATGAGCAAGCTGAGGGCATCATTACTACAGCAAATGGTGTTGCGTGCAAGGTAGTTGGGATTGGTTCAATCAAGATCAGGACGCATGATGGTAGTTTCTGTACTTTGAACGATGTCAGGCATGTTCCATCGATGACAAAGAATCTGATTTCTCTTCCTACGTTGGATAGGGAGTGATGGAGTTCTGTGTGTCTGCAAAGGTTCTAGGCTGGTTCTGAAAGGTATTCTGCATGGTACCTTGTATTTTCTACAAGGTTCCACGGTTATGGATTCTGTTAATGTTGCATCTTCGGAGGTTCACCAGGATGATATGACTAAGTTATTGCATATGAGGCTTGGTCACATGGGTGAAAGAGGGATGCAGATTCTGTCGAAATATGATCTTCTTGGTGGCCACAAGGTCAAGAGCTAGGACTTCTGTGAGCATTGCATTTTTGGGAAGCATCACCGCAGCAAGTTTCCTAAGGCGATTCATAGAACAAAGGGCACATTGGATTACATCCATTCTGATTGTTGGGGACCTTCCCGAGTTGAGTCATTGGGAGGTCACAGGTACTTTGTTTCTCTGATTGATGATTACTCAAGGATGACTTGGGTTATCATGATGAAACATAAGAGTGAAGCTTTCTCGAAGTTCAAGGAGTGGAAAGCTTTGGTGGAGAATCAGACCGGGAAGAAGATCAAGAGGCTTCGAACTGATAATGGGCTGGAATTCTGCTCGTCTGAGTTTGATCAGTTCTGTAGGGATGAAGGGACTGCTCGTCATCATACAGCCAGGAATACGCCACAGCAGAATGGTGTAGCTGAGCGGATGAATCAGACATTACTGGCGAGAGCAAGGTGCATGCTCTCTAATGCTGGTTTGGAAACGAGATTCTGGGCAGAGGCGGTGAGTACAGCTTGTTACCTGATCAACCGCGGGCCTCACACGGGTATAGAGTGCAAAATACCTATGGAGTTGTGGTCAGGTAAAGTTTTTGATTACTCCAAGTTAAAAGTTTTTGGTTGTACATCTTATTATCATGTTAGTGATGGTAAGTTAGAGCCCCGAGCCAAGAAGGGTGTCTTTGTGGGTTATGGAGATGGAGTTAAAGGCTCCAGGATATGGTCTCCATCTGAGAGAGGGAGTAGATTACAATGAGATTTTCTCACCAGTGGTCAGACACACTTCCATCAGGGTGTTGCTAGTTATAGTGACACATCAGGATTTAGAGCTTGAACAACTTGATGTGAAGACCGCTTTTCTACATGGAGAGTTGGAGGAAGAGATATACATGACCCAGCCAGATGGTTTCCAGGTTCCTGGCAAGGAAAAGTATGTTTGCAAGTTGAAGAAGTCTTTGTATGGACTTAAGCAGTCTCCGAGGCAGTGGTACAAGAAGTTTGACAGTTACATGCTTCAGCTGGGATATACGAGGTGTGCTTATGACTATTGTGTCTACTACAGCAGGTTGAGAGATGGGTCATTCATCTATCTGGTGCTTTATGTAGATGACATGCTGGTAGCCGCAAAGAGTAAGCACGAGATTCAGAAGTTGAAAGGACTTCTTAGTGCTGAGTTTGTGATGAAGGATCTGGGTGCAGCTCGGAAGATACTAGGAATGGAGATTCTTAGGGATCGAAGTCAGTGGAAGCTTTTCTTGTCACAGAAAGGCTACATTCAGAAAGTGTTGGCTAGGTTTGGCATGTCTACAGCCAAACCTATAGACACTCCTAGTGCTGCAAATATTCATCTCACCACTATGTTTGCTCCTCAGTCAGACGAGGAGAAGGAGTATATGTCTCGGGTTCCTTATGCCAGCGCGGTAGGGAGTTTGATGTATGCTATGGTTTGCACGAGGCCAGATTTAGCACAGGCAGTCAGTGTTGTGAGCAGGTTCATGGGGCAACCGGGAAAGGAACATTGGCAAGCTGTGAAGAGGATTTTCAGGTATCTTAGAGGTACGTCTGATGTGGGTCTCATTTATGGAGGTGATACCGAGTGCTTAGTTACAGGCTACTCTGATTCTGATTATGCTGGTGATGTTGACACGAGGAGATCGATGACTGGTTATGTATTCACTTTGGGAGGTTCTGTGGTTAGTTGGAAGGCGACTTTGCAACCTACAGTGACATTGTCTACTACGGAAGCAGAGTACATGGCTCTGACAGAGGCTGCAAAGGAGGGAATATGGATGAAAGGGCTAGTTAGTGATCTTGGTCTACATCATGATCAGGCTACTGTATATTGTGACAGTTTGAGTGCAATCTGCCTAGCCAAGGATCAGGTCCATCATGAGAGGACCAAGCATATTGATGTCAGATATCATTTCCTGAGGAGTGAGAGGAGAATCAGGGTGAAGAAAGTGGGAACTGCTGACAACCCCGCTGATATGTTCACCAAACCTGTTCCACATAGCAAGTTTCAACATTGTTTGGACTTGCTGAACATCAGAGCTGATTAGGTGCTCTATGGGCAGTCCCGGGAGTGGAGGGCGAAGTCTACTCATCTGGCATTGTAATGGTGCATCTGGAGTTTTCTACTTTGAGGATTCAAGTCAAGGTGGAGATTTGTTGGTATGCCTTGAATACTGTAATAACCGCTTCTGCGACCCTGGCCTGGAATACAACTACATCTACAATTATGATAAGAATATAATTCCAATTCCAATTTGGACTGATGTTGATTTGGGCCGAATTGTGTTTTGTTCCAATCCCAGTTTGTTAGGGTTTAGTGGAGACAATATATAAAGTGTCTCTCTTCTCTCTGTAAACATTAATTTTGTTCTGCACTTAGATAGGTAGAAATCTGGCCAATTTCTTGGCGTCTGTAACCTGCTACCTATTATAGTGAATCCGTCTCCCGTGGATGTAGCCAAATTGGTGAACCACGTAAATCTTGTGTCTTGTTATTTTCGTTCATATTTTCTGTTCTTTCTCCATTCCGCACAACATTTCGGTATGATGTTTTACGTTTTATATTCATGAATTTTAAACTTGTAATCATTTATAAAAATATGATGATACTTTATTATTTTTTTTTATGTTTTTGAAAGTATATTAGTACCTTTCATATCTGGTTAGTTTGATTCAAATGTATTAATTTGTACTTATCACATGATGTTTTGTATATATATGATGATTTTTCAATTCTTTGCATTCATGTTTTAGACTTTTAGTATGATTTCTTACAATTTAGATTTTTAATATTTAAAACTTGTGAATTTATTTTTAAAAATGATAATATTTTATTATTTTTACTAGATAATTACTTTTTTAAACAATGTTGATCTGTAATTTTATTATTTTAATTCTTTGCTTTACTATTTTAATTTGATGTATTTGTTCATTATCAATGTTTGATGTTTAACTTTTTTTTAATTCAATGTTTTTTTCGAATATCTTCATTGTTTACCTATTTTAATTCGATATTTGATGTTTAGTATTAAATTTTTATTTGTACTTTTAATGTTTTTATTTAACATTTTATTATTTTAATTATATATATATATATATATTTTTTATTTGAGATTTAACCTTTTTTTGTTGTTTACATTTTATTATTTTAATTTTATGTTTTACTAGTTAATTTTATTTATATTTTGCTTGATGTTTAACTATTCTAATGCGATGTGTACTTTGAAGGTTTTAGTTTGATATTTCACTATTTTTATTTGATGTATTTTTTTGAGTATTTTATTCAATTTTTAACTATTTTAAATTAGTGTATAATATTTCTATTTGATGTTTTAACTATTTTTTAACTTGATGTTTGTTATATTTTATTTGAATTGATAATTGATAATTTTGATTTGATTTGATTTATTTTAAATCTGATGGGTTTTTACTTCAGTGTGGGTTTTGGTAAACCAATGATAAATCAGCCCAACAAACCTAGTATATATTAGTCCCAAATCCAAAATTTACTTGCATTCGCCACAAGAATTTACCCCAAATCAGTTTGTCCTAGCCCGGTTTCAACCCAAATTTTATTTGGAATTTACCATTCGTGGACGTGCTTCTTTGGTCATCCCGCTGTGAATTCGATGGAAATGGAGTTGCAACTCGACTGGTTTGAAAGCGAAACCGAGGTACAACCTACAACAAACATAGCATCGCTGGAGAGCAAGGAAGACAATAGCGAATTAGATCGAATTGGACTAGCATAATCGGAGTTTAATTGGACAACGATGATATCGAGTGCGAGTTGGACGAAGCAACGACGGAGAAGGAGAAGTGGGGAAGGAGCGAGGAACGATGATTAAAGAGGTTGGAATTTTGTCGAAGAAGGAGGTTATATCCGATCGCAAATTCAACAAATTTTAAGTGATTCGACAGAGAAGAAGGCTGCATGGCAATGGAATTACGGAGAGAAGGATGCATGGTGAAATGGCGTGCAGTGGAACAACTTGGAGATGGAGCACAACGGAGAAGGATTCGCCGGAGAAGAAGACCTTTTTCATAAATTTGCAAGTTAGTCCCTAAATTTTTAGAATAATTTTGAAAATTTACCCTAAATATAAAATATTTATATTTTAATCCCAAACTTCAAGCTTTATACTTTATATTTACTGTACTTGTAATTTAATTCCTGATCTCATGGTTTAGCACAAGATGAACTCTAAATTAAAAATAAAATTTTGAGATATTTGCAAAATATAAGGGGAAAAACATAGGAAGAAGAAGGGATTATTTATGAGGGGGGTATGAATTGGGTTGATTGATCTGCCATGCACGAGTAATTTAAACAGATACAGCAGTGGTCCCGTGAGAGTACTGTCATTTCTCGTAATTACACACCTAGCTAGCTTGATTGAACTCTGAATGCGAACTTATTTCCACTTTTCCATATTTGGTAGAACTGTTGGTCAGAGCGTAGAATTGGTTGAATAAATAGCTACCCTTTGTGTGCCATTTTCATAATTCACTTTGAATAAGCCCTAGCTACCCTTTGTGTGCCATTTTCATAATTCACTTTGAATAAGCCCTAGCTACATCAACCGCTGAACCTGTGACTTTTCTCATCTACCCAAACTCAACAAAGTCCATTAATGCTTCGTCAAAATACTCCCCCACTCGACGTAATGAACATCTATTTCTCCATATAATATACTACGTAGATCGGATGGGACATCATTTTTTATAATCTAAGTGAGTATTGTTCACAACTAGATGATGCAATATACTCCCATCCTTCGGTCTACACTACTACAAATTGGAGTTATAGTAACACTTTCCTTGTAACATTTATTAAAAATTTTACAATAGTTTATAAAGTGTTATTCCAACAATCTTGTCGTGAAAAGACACAACACTTCATTATTCCACACTAAATCATGTTCCGATCAGGACAACTTCTGATAATAATGCATTCATATGTTTATGATGCACCACTCCATCCTCCTTTTGAGTTGTATTTGAACTTGTGTGTGGATTATCTTCAAGTGTTCAAATGGGTTTAAAGGTTCAATCTTTAAAGACACCTCGATTCTCGAATATTTGGAATGTGTAGTTCACTAAGGTGAAAATTCAATCTTCAAGATATTTTCATTTATGCACTTGTTTGATTTGGTTGTTGGACTTCCATTGCATACCATTGTTGGACTTTCCATTGCATACCATTCAACAATAAATAAACACCAACGATTCACGCTATACTTGGGCGCTAGGTATAGCGTGAATCGTGAGTTAATAACTCATGGTGTGATTTCAGTTGATTTTGTGAGATATCAATGCAATTTAGCGGAATACTTGACGAAGTGACTAGTTAAAAACTTGATAAACAAGTCGGTGATCGGGATGGATTTAAAGCCTATTTAAATCTTTGATAATGGGATACCCAATTTTTCTCTGATACGACGTTAGAGTAAAATTCAATGTGGAAGGTCTATTGTTTGAGATTGAAACATATGATTTCATATGCCGAATGTAATATGTTTGGACCTGCATGGAAGTTAGGTTGAAGTTTTAACTTCTTAATGGATCCTTTGACAAAGTACAATTGCAGGTGTACGATAAAAGAGATTCACTTATATGATGTGCGAAGTGTAGCCGCTTTAATAAGCCCAGGCTTGGCTTTGTATGCACTCATGAATAGATAGGGACACATGACTTATATAGTGTCAAGTTTATGCTTTTGAGTTGTATTTGAATTTGTGTGTGGATTATCTTCAAGTGTTCAAATGGGTTTAAGGGTTCAATCTTTAAAGACACCCCGATTCTCGAATATTTGGAATGTGTAGTTCACTAAGGTGAAAATTCAATCTTCAAGATATTTTCATTTATGCACTTGTTTGGTTTGGTTGTTGGACTTTCCGAATCAAGGATATTACTTAAATGGGGGAGGATTGTTGGTGTTTTATGAAACATAAGTCTATTTAAGTATAATTGGATTCGAGTAGCTGTGAGTTCGGGACGTTATAACAAGTTCGGTGGTGCGGAGTACACTTGTATAAACTATATACGAGCTTATAATTTCAGGATAAGTATTAAATTTGCGTTAGTCTGAATATTGATGACTAACATGTTTTGTCCTGGTGTGGAAAGATTTATCATTTCAAAATTTATTATAACTCTGATGTGGTGGTGCGTATTGCCCAACTTCTCTTTGATGGAAAAGATAAGGACGATACATTGAATGTGGCATTGCAATGTGAAAAGATGTATCTTTATCGTGTGAAAAATTACATCATTTCAGAATTTATAATTCTGACCGGAACATGGTTTAGTGTGGAATGATGAAGTGTTGTGTCTTTTCACGACATTTGTTTCCTATATATAGAAGCATACACATGCACAGAATAGTGACAGGAAACTAAGAATTTTCCCAGACATATATATAACCAAAAACACAGATACTCATTAGTATTCTGCTGATTCAAGCCTAGACAGGAGGGATTCTCGATTGTTTTATCCTCGAAGGGAATTCGTGTAACCCAAGGCTGTAATAGGGTCGAATTACTCTTTAAGGAAAGCGTACGTAACGCGACTCACATCGATATCCAAGAAAAGTTTCACCACAATCATCCAAGCGTGATTTTGTCATTCCAATGTAATGGAATATTCCAGCATCTACCCCAACAATCTTAAAGAGTAATTTTATTTATTTTTAACGTATTGGAGGATGAGTTTGGTGATGCATGTGGCGCATGGATGGATATTGGACGAGGGATGGTGCTTGTAGCATGTGGTGTAATTTCTTAAAGAATTAAGGTAGATGGATCTGATTAAAGACGATGTGACTGCAATGGATGTCGTGCGTAACTCCTCCTGTCAACTTTCAGAATTATCTCGGTTAGTTTCAAACTTTCGGAATACTCTCGGTAAGTTTTTTGAGTATTTATAAGTTGAACTATGTTGTTGGCTGTCTATTTTGAATGGAGTAATTATTTATAATTTGTCAAAACCGATGAAGAAAGATTACCCGTATGCATGCAATACAGACGAAGAAACTTTCTTTGGTTCACAGTAGTAGTACGGATGCAATAAATTAGTGAATCAATTGCATATGGAAAACAATTAGAAACAGGAGAAAATTAATATTAAAGGCCGGAAAATTTTTGACATTGTCAGGCGGCTCAGCCGAAACATGATCGCAATGATGAAATTTTTATGAAATACATGGCAGTGTATTTTCGGGAAAAGGTTAAGGATGAATATTCAATGTATTGGTTCAAATTGTGAGAATTTTATTTTTAATTAATAGAACTGATGAAAATAATTCTGAAATTTTTATTTATTTATTGTTGAATGGATCAGAACACAGCATTCTAGAATTTTGTAATACGAATGTGTTGGCTGTTATTGTGGAATTTTGTAATATGATGGGTTGACTCTTGAAAAGTGAAAGGAAACAAGAGTTATCAGGTAACCATTCCTTACTTAGGAAAAAGTGAAATTATGGTGTGACATAAGTCAGTGGGTGGCTAAGACTTATGGTGAAGTGTTTAATGGCAAATGTAGACACTTGGGCGCTAGGTATAGCGTGAATCGTGAGTTAATAACTCATGGTGTGATTTATGTTGCTTTTGTGATATATCCATGCAATCTAGCGGAACACTTGACGAAGTGACAAGTTAGGAACTTGATAAACAAGTCGGTGATCGGGATGGATTTAAAGCCTAACTAAATCTTTGATAATGGGATACCCAATTTTTCTCTGATACGACGTTAGAGTAAAATTCAATGTGGAAGGCCTATTGTTTGAGATTGAAACATATGATTTTATATCCCGAAGGTAATATGTTTGGACCTGCATGGATGTTAGGTTAAAGTTTGAACTTCTTAATGGATTCTTTGACAAAGTACATTTGCAGGTGTACGATAAAAGAGATTCACCTATATGATGTGTGAAGTGTAGCCGCTTTGATAAGCCCAGGCTTGGCTTTGTATTCACTCATAAATGGATAGGGACACATGGCTTATATAGTGTCAAGGTTACGCTTTTGAGTTGTATTTGAACTTGTGTGTGGATTATCTTCAAGTGTTGAAATGGGTTGAATGGTTCAACCTTTAGAGACACCCCGATTCTCGAATATTTGGAATGTGTAGTTCACTAAAGTGAAAATTCAATCTTCAAGACATTTTCATTTATGCACTTGTTTGGTTTGGTTGTTGGATTTTTCGAATCAAGGATAATACTTAAATGGGGAAGGATTGTTGGTGTTTTAAAAAAACACAAGCTATTTAAGTATGATTGGATTTGAGTAGGTGTAAGCTCGGGATGTTAAAACAAGTTTGGTGGTGCAGAGTGCACACTTGTATAAACTATTTACGAAGCTTACAGTTCTGGGATATGTATTAAAATTGTTGGTAAGACTAACATGTACTATCCTTTCTGTGGAAAGATACATGATTCTATCTACATCCGTATTTATACATACTTATAACGGTGGTGGTGTATAGTGTCTGACTCTTTGATTGAAAGGATGAGGATGAACTAAGAATGTGTACGGGATGCAGTGTTGGCGGCATGTTCAACTTACTGCATTGTCATGTGGAAAAATACACAATTAAGAGTTTATTAAAATTCTGATAACTACGGTACACAGGATGTGGAAAATGTAATCATTTACGTGAAAAGATGTGTTGTTTTAGAATCCATTTCTGACAACTGAGATACATTGTATGTAGAAAATATAATCATTTGTGGAAAGATGCATTGTATTACAATTGTATCAGAGTGGTGCATCATAAACATGGTGACCTATAACCTACACATTTCTCGATAGGTAGTATCTTTTCGGAACATCTCCTATATATACATGTTTATGCATTCACAGAAAAAGAAGTGAAAATTTTAGAATTTTCAGATTTACTCAGTAACCAAAATACTGCACTCGAAGCATTTCTCCTGATTCAAGCCTAGAACAGAAGGGATTCTCGATTGTTTTATCCTCGAAGGGAATTCGTGTAACCCAAGACTTTAAGGGTCGAATTACTCTTTAAGGAAAGCGTACGTAACGCGACTCACAATCGAGACACTATGAAAGATTTTACCACCATAATTCAATCATGATTTTACCATTCCAATGGAATGTAATATTACAGAAAATACCCCAACTATCTTAAAGAGTAATTTTATTTATTTTTAACGTATTGGAGGATGAGTTTGGTGGTGCATGTGGCGCATGGATGGATATTGGACGAGGGATGCTGCTTGTAGCACGTGGTGTAATTTCTTAAAGAATTAAGTTAGATGGATCTGATAAAAGACGATGTGACTGCAATGGATGTCGTGCGTAACTCCTCCTGTCAACTATCTGAATCATCTCGGTTAGTTTTAAACTTTCGGAATACTCTCGGTAAGTTTTTTGAGTATTTATAAGTTGAACTATGTTGTTGGCTGTCTATTTTGAATGGAGTAATTATTTATAATTTATCAAAACCTATGAAGAAAGATTACCCATATGCACACAATACAGACGAAGAAACTTTCTTTGGTTCACAGTAGTAGTACAGATGCAATAAATTAGTGAATCAATTGCATATGGAAAACAGTTAGAAACAGGAGAAAATTAATAATAAAGGCCAGAAAAGTTTTGACATTGCCAAGCGGCTCAGCCGAAACATGATTGCAATGATGGAATTTTTATGAAATAAATGGCAGTGTATTTTCGTGAAAAGGTTAAGGATGAATATTCAATGTAGTAGTTCAAATTGTGAGAATTTTATTTTTAATTAATAGAACTGATGAAAATAATTCTAAAATTTTTATTTATTTATTGTTGAATGGATCAGAACACAGCATTCTAGAATTTTGTAATACGAATGTGTTGGCTGTTATTGTGGAATTTTGTAATATGATGGGTTGACTTTTGAAAAGTGAAAGGAAACAAGAGTTATCAGGTAACCATTCCTTACTTAGGAAAAAGTGAAATTATGGTGTGACATAAGTCAGTGGGTGGCTAAGACTTATGGTGAAGTGTTTAATGGCAAATGTAGACACTTGGGCGCTAGGTATAGCGTGAATCGTGAGTTAATAACTCATGGTGTGATTTAAGTTGATTTTGTGATATATCAATGCAATCTAGCGGAACACTTGACGAAGTGACTAGTTAGGAACTTGATAAACAAGTCGGTGATCGGGATGGATTTAAAGCCTAACTAAATCTTTGATAATGGGATACCCAATTTTTCTCTGATACGATGTTAGAGTAAAATTCAATGTGGAAGGCCTATTGTTTGAGATTGAAACATATGATTTCATATCCCGAAGGTAATATGTTTGGACCTGCATGGATGCTAGGTTGAAGTTTGAACTTCTTAATGGATTCTTTGACAAAGTACATTTGCAGGTGTACGATAAAAGAGATTTTCCTATATGATGTGTGAAGTATAGCCGCTTTAATAAGCCTGGGCTTGGCTTTGTATTCACTCATGAATGGATAGGGACACATGGCTTATATAGTGTCAAGGTTATGCTTTTGAGTTGTATTTGAACTTGTGTGTGGATTATCTTCAAGTGTTCAAATGGGTTGAAGGGTTCAACCTTTAGAGACACCCCGATTCTCGAATATTTGGAATGTGTAGTTCACTAAAGTGAAAATTCAATCTTCAAGACATTTTCATTCATGCACTTGTTTGGTTTGGTTGTTGGATTTTCCGAATCAAGGATAATACTTAAATGGGGGAGGATTGTTGGTGTTTTAAAGAAACACAAGCTATTTAAGTATGATTGGATTTGAGTAGGTGTAAGCTCGGGATGTTAAAACAAGTTTGGTGGTGCGGAGTGCACACTTGTATAAACTATTTACGAAGCTTACAGTTCTGGGATATGTATTAAAATTGTTGGTAAGACTAACATGTACTATCCTTTCTGTGGAAAGATACATGATTCTATCTACATCCGTATTTATACATACTTATAACGGTGGTGGTGTATAGTGCCTGACTCCTTGATTAAAAGGATGATGATGAACTAAGAATGTGTGCGGGATGCAGTGTTGGCGGCATGCTCAACTTACTGCATTGTCATGTGGAAAAATACACAATTAAGAGTTTATTAAAATTCTGATAACTACGGTACACAGGATGTGAAAAATGTAATCAGTTACGTGAAAAGATGTGTTGTTTTAGAATTCATTTCTGACAACTGAGATACATTGTATGTAGAAAATATAATCATTTGTGGAAAGATGCATTGTATTACAACTGTATCAGAGTGGTGCATCATAAACATGGTGACCTATAACCTACACATTTCACGATAGGTAGTATCTTTTCGGAACATCTCCTATATATACATGTTTATGCATTCACAGAAAAAGAAGTGAAAATTTTAGAATTTTCAGATTTACTCAGTAACCAAAATACTGCACTCAAAGCATTTCTCCTGATTCAAGCCTAGAACAGGAGGGATTCTCGATTGTTTTATCCTCGAAGGGAATTCGTGTAACCCAAGGTTGTAAGGGTCGAATTACTGTTTAAGGAAAGCGTACGTAACGCGACTCACAATCGAGACACAATGAAAGATTTTACCACCGTCATCCAATCGTGATTTTACCATTCCAATGGAATGGAATATTACAGAAAATACCCCAACTATCTTAAAGAGTAATTTTATTTATTTTTAATGTATTGGAGGATGAGTTTGGTGGTGCATGTGGCGCATGAATGGATATTGGACGAGGGATGCTGCTTGTCTGAAATGATGTAATTTTTCACACGATAAAGATACATCTTTTCACATTGCAATGCCACATTCAATGTATCGTCCTTATCTTTTCCATCAAAGAGAAGTTGGGCAATACGCACCACCACATCAGAGTTATAATAAATTCTGAAATGATAAATCTTTCCACACCAGGACAAAACATGTTAGTCATCAATATTCAGACTAACGCAAATTTAATACTTATCCTGAAATTGTAAGCTCGTAGATAGTTTATACAAGTGTGCACTCCGCACCACCGAACTTGTTATAACGTCCCGAACTCACAGCTACTCGAATCCAATTATACTTAAATAGACTTGTGTTTCATTAAACACCAACAAAAAGTGTTACATAAATATTGAAAAGTGTTATCTAAATTCAAAAAGTGTTACGTCAGATATAATGTAATATCGCCTAAGGTAATGATTGTAAAAGGGTTACAATAAGTTCAAGGTGTTACAACAGCACCTAAAGTAACAATTTCACAAGTATTACCTTAGACGATGTTACATTAGATCCAACGTAACACTTTTAAAATTTATTAACGCTTTTAAATATTTAAGTAACACTTTTCAAAAGTTTAAGTAACACTTTATAAGCTATTGTAACATTTTTAGTAAGTGTTTCAAGGAAAGTGTTACATCATGCTTAATTTGTAGTATCAGCTTAGTTTACTAAAATTCAATTTAATTTAGTTCCATTATAATTATATATTTTGATTTTGTTTTATTTTACTTCAATTTAATTCATAACAGACGAAAATAATAAGATTCGAGTGTGATAGAAAGTAAAACCCACAAATAATTGTGGTTGTGTGTATTCATATATAGTGAGTACAAAGGGTATACAAAGTAGAAATAAATATGGAACATGATATATACAAAACCAGCCAGAAATGGTATTCCTTATCCTAATTCTAAATCAATTATATCTCAATTACCACACTTAAGTGAAGTGTGGGACTGGTCGCAATACAAAGCTTGGAACATAAGAACTCAAAATGAGGCAAGGTAAGCCCTTTGTAAAGATATCAACAAGCTGCAAGTCTGTAGAACCTGAGCAACCTTGAACTTGCTAGTAGACACCATCTCACACACAAAATGATAATCAATATCAATGTGTTTGGCTCTCTTATTCAAAACTGGATTCTGAGCCAGAAAGATAGCACTATTATTATCACACAGCAAAACAGGAGGAACACGAGTCGACACATGTAGATCCTGAAGAAAATTCATCAACCAAGCTAATTCTGCAGCAGTGTTGGCCATAGCACAGTTTTTCTAATTTCAAACTAGAACGTGAGACTGTAGGTTGCTTCTTAGTACTCCAAGACACGAGGTTGCCACCAAGAAAAATGGTATAACCATATGTAAACCTACAAGTCTCTATAAAACGAGTCCAATCGGCATCAAAATAATTGAGAACTGGTAAAGCAAACAAATTTGCACGAAATTGAAGTCCATAGTGAAAAGTACCACATACATAGCGCAAAATTTGAGTAACAGCTTGGAAATGGTCATCAGTAAGAGCCTGCATGAATTGACTAACTGTATTCAAAGCATAAGACAAGTCGGGACGTGTAATTGACAGATATTGAAGTGCACCAATCAGAGACCGATAAAGTGTGGTATTTCCGAACGGCTTACGGCCAGAAGAGCTAAAAAGCTGCGAAAAAATCACTAATGAAACTGCAACAGGCACAAAATCCTGCATCCATGCGTGCAATAAAATGTCCTTGTCCTTGGCATATCTAGATTGACAAAGGAATAAGTTGTCAGAAGTAGAAAGTGGTATAAATCAATATTCATATCTTTATTAAAGTGTTACGACAATACTGCGTATCATACTTAACATGTGAATACGTCCGTTCATAACCAATTAGACTTTCATGTGTATTACTGTTTAATTTACTAAATGAGAATCTAATTATGAGATAAAAAGGTATATTGTATTCCTATGTCCATAACTGAGCGGCGTTTGAAATTGGGATAACTGCAATTATAACCCTACCTATTTGATTAAGTGTCAATATAACGTTGAGATAATTTTAATGCAAAAATAACCCTAACTAGTTAATGAAAGTGCCAATACAACCCTCAGACCCCATTTCTGGTATTGACTTCAATTTTTCGGCATTAACCCTATGTAAATTGACCAAAATATCCTTTTGGTAAAATCTGAAATTAGGTGGACAATTTTACCCTCATAGTTCACCGGACCACTGCCAGACCACCACCGTACAACCACTGGACCGCCTCCGGACCATCTGATACAATTATTAAATGCTTTGATTGATCGACTTTATGATGAAGAATTGAAGAAAGAGTCGTCACTGACATCTTGGATTTATTGTTCAAGACTGTCGAAGAACTGAAGACATTATAAAGAACACTATACTCTTTTTTCTCATTTCATTTTTAATGAGGTAGTGAGATCATTGTAAAATATTGTAAATTATTTCATTTTGGATCTTAGACTGTAGAGCTCGGCCATGTGGGTTTTTAAGAGCTGATTTTTGAACCAGACCATTAGGATTTTGAAAATATTGAGTTTTATTCTGATTAGACTTAGATTTGGTAAGATTAGATAAGACAATATTCATCCAAGGTGTGTCTTGGAAGGATACAGCAATTGTGTCTATTATATGGGCATATGTGTCTATTTTAGTTAGTTATGCTTTTAACTTCTTAAAACTGTCATAAGTCGATTCAGTTTCCAGTTGTGATTAGGGTTTTGGGCGACATCTAACCTTATAAATTGGGGGGGATTGTCCACGAATTTTACACACTTTTATCAATCAAATATACAACCTTTTGAGTTCACACTCTTTGCTTGTGAGCTATTCCATTGTTGCTTAACCCCGAGGGCTAGTTGAGTACCAATAACCTTGTGATCTGATCATAAGGGCTAGGTAGAAAGCAAGTCAAAATTAGGCGTACCCTGAGGGCTAGACACCTAAATTTTGTGTGGCACACTAGGGTTTGCGAGTTCTCTTGTTTTGTCAAAAATCTTAATTCCGCAATCCAGATTATTCGCAAAGGGATTCATATCAGTTGGTATCAGAGCAAAGCAAAATATCATTGTGGCCGAAATTACTCAGGGGTTTTCGAGTTTTTGCATTTATTTATTTTCAAAAATTTTAGGCTTATAAACTCTTTCGTGTCATATTTTAACTGTGTTTGATTAATCTTTCTTAGCACGAGGATTGAATCTAGAGTCGAAGGAGGTTGAAGGGTCCTAGAGTTAGAATACTTCAGTATTACTATCCGCATTCGCCTTCAAAAATCGAGTTAGGAAGACGTCAAAGGCTCTAAGTTTTAACAAGTATTATCCACCTTCACCTCCCGGTCAGTTTTGTAGTTTTTAGGTAGCTTATACAGGTTATGTGCTTGTGATATTTTTCGTCCTTTCTTCTGAAAATAATTGCATGCTCATAATCCAAGTTGCTTTCTTTATCATTCTTTGATTCCGTGATCTTGAATTACTCTTGAATTATTGATTGCACCTTATACAAAAAGAAAAAGTCTTTTGTATCATTTTTCAGACATAGTATCATATTCTTGATCCTTACGATCTTGAATACTTCAAAGTTCATTTGAATTGAGAGGAAGTTGTCGCATTTTTCTTATTCCAAGTTTTATACAGGCTAAATTTGTTCCAATTTTTTTTTGGAAAAAAAATCAGATTTTTTGTTTCAAAATCGGAATCCAGGGCTTTGAAATTGGAAGTTTGGGGTTATTTTGTAATTTTTGAAAGTTTGGGGGCAGATTTGCAATTTCTGAAAAATTTGGGAATTGTATTCGAAATTTTTATTAGGGAATGTGATTCATATTGTGAGTGTTTTATATTGTGGAAAAAATCAAATTTTTGGATGAAAAAGAAAGAAAGAAAATCCTTTTTGAAAAAGGAAAAAAAAGTCAAAATCCTAATTGGAAGAGGAAAAGAAAGAGAGCTAATTGAGAGGAGATTTTATATGAATTTTGGACTTGGGGGCAAGTAAGTCATCAAAATCCTATACCACAAGGGATTTGAATTTTACTCCCTAATTCAAATTATTTTCGGAAAAATTACTTGAATTTTCGGAACTAATTTGTCGCCTATATAAAAACATTCTTATTTGGATGATAACTTCTTCATTACAACTCCGATTCATGCCATTCAAATTGCGTTTTGTTCCTTATTCTATTTAAATTTTATAATTCTAGATAGTAGAGCCTAATTTTGAGTTTATATTTTAAATTTTGAATTAAGTTCTGCTGTACTCATCTCCATATTTTACTTTGAAACTACTGTGAATTGATCGATTGCACTTGTTCTAGCCTTCGTCTTGTGAGTTGTGAGTGTTATAAACATGGTGAGTGACCTTAATAAACAAAGGGCAAGGGGGTGGGTACATTTACTACTAATCAGTTGTTTCTTATTAACAGGGATAATGGACGATCCGTTCATCTCGGCATTTGTAGGCAGTCCCATCAATCGACCTATAATGGATGTCGTGAATTCCTTAATGAGTGATGTTCAGAGAATTTCTAGGAAGGTAGATGAGTTGGAAAATCCTATGCTACCTCGTTCTGCAAGACAAGCTGACTCTGCTCATGACATCAGATGTTTGAAGTATGATATTCCTAGATTTGATGGGCGACACAATCTTGTGAAATACTTGGACTGGAAGATAAAGATCGAGAACTTATTTGATCTTTACAACTACCGTGAGAAAGAGAAGATCAAGATCGCACAATATTCTTTCACCCATAATGCTGAGAATGGTGGGAGAATTTTAAAGAATCAAGACACAGCTTGCTGGTAAAAGACCTATCTCCGCATGGGAGAGATTGAGAACCAAGATTTGATTTCATCATGTTCCATGAACATATTTGATGGAGCAACATTCTTATCTCAGCAATATAATGCAAGGAAACCACATTGTAGATGGATACTAGCAAGATCTTGAATTAGCTATGAGAAGAGTTGGCATGAGAGAAAATGATGTCTTTATAAAGAATTGGTTTGTTGAAGGTTTAAGAGAAAATCTGCAAGTTTCGGTTAAGCTCCAGTATTATGTGTCCATGTGAGATTTATTGGTTAAGGCCAGGTTGGTTGAGCCAACATTAAGGCCCAGAGGAAGCTCTAATTTTGGCTATGACAGTCAAAGGCAAGTCTTTGATTTCAGAAGCCCAAATTCGACCAGGGGTGGTAGAAATTCGAACATGGGTGGCCGAGGAAACCCTAATTCAACCAAAGCTTACTCAAATCCACCATTTGAACCTAAGGATCAAAGAATGATTGCAACCAATCAGTCTCTTAGCTAAAGAAATGGTAAATTAATTTCTACTTTATCAAACACAGTTTCTTCTAACACTCTTACATGTTTTCATTGTAATGAACGAGGAAATGTTCACAATAACTGTCCCTGTGAATGAATTATAACACATTGGAGGAGGAAGGGGTAATGATATGCCTGCACGGTACAACAACTAAGAAGAACAATTAGATGATGAAATCATCATTGTTGATAGAGATGAGCAAGGTACTGGAACACAAGAAGTTTTTGAGGCTCAAATGCATATGAAAAATGACGTAACAATTTCCTACTGAGGCTTATTCCACAGAAGTTGACGAAATTACTCCCCCACAAGGAGCAAGTAATTTTGACAAGAATTTTGTCAATTCTGCGAAAAAAGACAGTAAATGTCGCCATACACAAGTTCTAGGTTGATCCTAAGGCATGTAAGGCAGGTAAGTTGCAGAATGATTATGAAAAGTCGCATAAAGTCTTGTCTTCACATCTTAGTCATTTACTTTCTATTTATATGATGAGGTATGAACTATCTACTAACATGGTAAATTGTTTTATGCTTCAATAAGAGATGTGGATCAAGATTTTACTGACCATTATTGTTCTTATATTTTCCTTTAAAGAAATTTATTATGCCTAAGAAGATATTTCTGTAAATTTGCTTTCACGGTTTGTTAAGTTGTTATAGGAATTCGAGGATGCCTTTATAGTTTATATGATTCTCGTTTCGAGGATGAAACTTTTTGATCTGGGAGGGAATGATAAAAATATTAAATGCTTTGATTGATCGACTTTATGATGAAGAATTGAAGAAAGAGTCATCATCAACATCTTGGATTTATTGTTCAAGACTGTCGACGAACTGAAGACATCATAAAGAACACTATACTCTTTTTTCCATTTGGGTTTTTAATGAGGTTGTGAGATCACTGTAAAATATTGTAAAAATATTTCATTTTGGATTTTAGGCCGTAAAGCTTGGCCGTGTGGGCTTTGAAGAGCTAATTTTCAAACCAGACCATTAGGGTTTCGAAAATATTGAGTTTTATTTTGATTAGACTTAGATTTGGTAAGATTAGATAAGGCAATATTCATTCAAGGTGTGTCTTGGAAGAATATGGCAGTTGTGTTTATTATATGGCCATATGTATCTATTTTAGTTATTTTAGTTAGCTATGGTTTTAGCTTCTTAAAGTTGTCATAAGTCGATTCAGTTTCCAGTTGTGATTAGGGTTTTGAGCAACATCTAACCCTATAAATAGGATGCCTTGCCCATGAATTTTACACACTTTATCAATCAAATATACAACCTTTTGAGTTCACACTCTTTGCTTGCGAGCTATTCCATTGTTGCTTAACCCCGGGGGCTAGTTGAGTACCAATAACTTGGTGATCTCAAGTCAAAATTAGGCGTACCCCCGAGGGCTAAATACCTGAATTTCGTGCAGCACACTAGAGTTTGCGAGTTCCCTTGTTTTGTCAAAGATCTTAATTCGGCAATCCAGATTCTTCGCAAGGGGATTCATATCACCATTGCAAACCACTGCCAGACTACTGCTGAACCGGTGCTATAACAGGTAGGGTTATATCAGAATATTATAAAAACTAATAGAGTTATATAAGCACATTCCAAAAACTTGTAGGGTTATATCCGCACATTCTTATTATTTATAGGGTTATATCAGCACACATTATAAACGTTAAGTGTGTGGCACTCGGCTGGCCATAATGGGAGGCCACATCATCATATATTCCATTATCACATCATAACAATATCTCATACACTCTAAAATTCGACATCATGACATCATCATTCATATAAAACACCATTATCATATATCATAGCCTCATTTCAAAAGTTATCAACATTAAAAACCCTAGGTCGAAGAACACATCAAAATAACAACCACACACAACACCAAAAGTCATCCAATCATCAATCCAGACTAAACACAACAAAATAAAAAAAATATCATTAAAACCCTATTCTATAGTATGTGCTGATATAACCCTACACTTTTTACGAATATGCTGATATAGCCCAATAAGTTTTAGGAATGTGGTGATTTAACCCTACCAATTTTCATAATGTGCTGATATAACCCTATCTATTACGGAGGCGGTGTAACAATGGTCCGACGGTGGTCTGGTGGCGGTCCGGTGGTGGTCCGTCGATGGTCCGATGGTGGTCCAACGGTGGTTGGATTATTAACGACTCTAAGGGTAATAATGTCATTTCCTTTTTTTAGTATTTTAAATTTTTTTCCAAAAGGACAAAAATGTATTTTCATAAAATTCCGGCTAAAAGTTCTCGGAGAGGGTCACATTGGCACTTTCACTGGCTATCTAGGGTTATATTGACACTTTCAAACACTGGAAGATTATATTGACACTTATATCAAATAGGCAGGGTTATAAAAGTACTTTTTTAATTGAAAATTTTATGTAATGTACAAATGCATGAATCATTATTATGAAGAGTGCAGGACTAGCACAAAATTGTTGAAGGAGATGAACTGAATAATGTGAGAAAAGCATATGACGATATGTCTCAAGAGTAAAATGAAATTTGGTAGAATCAAAGAGGGTTTGAATCTGCCCCAACTCCGAGTACGCTTCCAATTATGAAAACCGTTTACTCTTCTGTTTATAATACAAATGAGACTATAAGAGATTAAGGTTTGTATTTGTTGGATATGTGTTTATAAGTTGGATTATTTAAAAAGTAAAGAACACTTTCCATTTTTCTTTTAAAAATGTCTTATACTTTGAAAATATTGTTAAATTTTAATGTCTCCTGGTCTTTCATCTTGAAATCAGTTGGTACTAAGTGAAGTAATTTAAAATCTTCTTTAATGAATCGACGTGAGAATATTTCAATGCACTTCCTCACGTGTAAACGTGGGAATTAATACTCCACGATCCAATATCATACCCAATTTAATGGGAATCCCAACACCAATCGAATAATTCAATATGGGTTCTGATGTTATGTTAAATTTTAAGGTATTTTGGGCTCCTATTTTAAACTATCTGGTGCAAAGTGGAGTAACCAAATACCTTATAAATACTCCCTCTGTTCGACTAATAGTGGCATCATAGGTTTAGGTACTTGAATTTAGATGAAGGAAATGAGTGGATGAAATTGAAGGTAGAAAGTAAAAAGTATAATGAGTGGATGAAATTGAAGAAATCTTGCCAAAAATGGAAAGTGTGCCAACATAAAAGAAACAACCCAAAAAAAAAATGTGGCACTAATAAAGAAATGGAGGGTGTATGAAAGGTATAAGGAACCAATGTTGAGAATATTTTAGCAAATAAGTTATTTCTTACAAGTTTATCGAGCACAGAAACCTGCTTAATTTATAAATTATAGATTAAATTATTTACAAGTAGATAAAATCTTGGGAAAGACCATCTTTCCATAAGCTTATGGAAAGACGAGGTTTAATTAGAATAATAAAAGGTAAAAGATTTTAGTTACAATACTAAAAGTTTATTATATAACGTGTAGTAGTTATAAAGTTTATAACACAATTTATGCAACCCAAAAATTTTATCTTCATTTCTTCTAATTTATACTTTAAAACTTAATTTTTTCCATGACTTATGGAAAAACAGTCAGAGAAAGAATCTTACTAGTATCGTAGAACACCATAGGAATTCATTAAGCAATACATGTTAATTTGGCAGCAACACTGCACTTACTTTTGCGACCTGAAAAGATCAGAAGAATTATTACCCCATTCATATTTCAATTCATGGCATCATGCAAAGGTCTTTAATTTTCCGCACAAATAATACAAATTATATACTGACTAACTTATTACCATGCAAATTTATTGTAGATTTGTCCACCTAGAAGACGGGAAAAAAAAGGGAATTTTGCATGCAATGAAAGAAACATAATTGTGGGTACGTACGGTAGGGAAGATACCTATGGGGGGTGCATAAATGAAATCAAAGGGAGGTGGGTCGATGCCATTAAACAGAAGCCGGTGGCGTGAGTACTGAAGAAAGAGGAGGAGAAAGTCTTCAGTTAAATGAACTAACAATTAGATTAATTATAATTTTTAAGATTAATTTATAATTATTTATATAATATGATACATTTGAAATTTTTTTAAAATTATAGGAATCTCATTGTAATAAATTAAAATAAATATTTTACTATTCCATTTATAAAATGATCCCGTCAAATGATAAACCGATTTAAAAAGGAGCTTTGTGAAGAAGGAGAAGAAAGGGAGTCGTTTTTATAATTTAATTTTTATTAATTTGTGGAAAGCGAGGTGGCTTTAATGCGCATCCTTGAATTCTGTATTCGAGTGAATTCAAGATGATTTAATGAAGGCAGGTAGCTAGCCTGACTTGGTTCAATCTCTTTCTTCTCTCACATACACACACATTTTCATTTTCATTTTCTATTTTATTTTTGAGAAATACACTCATATTTTATGTCTATTTTTATTATAAAAACATGTTTTTTAAATATGAAATCAATTACTTTGATTTAGTTCAATTCATTTTTATTTGACGTAGTTTAGCTTATATAGGTCTATTATTAAAAAATGGATCTATTATTAATTTTTAAATTTTCCTAATTTCATTTCAATTCAGAATACATTTGTAGATTTGTTCATGCAAGCGATATCGAATCACATCGATGATACTAGCCTTGAGATAGATTTTTAAGTTGTTCGAACAAATATCATTTAGACACACTCATATGCACATTTGATGACTCCTATACACCTACATGATGATAAAGAAAGATCGGCCTGCTCACGTCTCCTACTTTCATTAAGATCTTAAATTTAGTGGAGATGAATCAATTTTTTAGTGAAAAGGCATAGTAATTTTCATATTTACCTTAATATTGATTGAAAGTATAGTTTCAAATTTCGTGTGTTTGACGTATCTTCTAATGAGCCTGCAACTTGTAAAGGAAAACTTGGAGCACAGTCTCAAGTCAATGAATTTAGACCTTTACCAATTTGATTATTAATACTCCATAAAGGATTGGATCTCAAACATGTTTGTCATTGATTTTAACCAATGGTGGCAAATGGGCGGACGAGTCGAATGCGGGTTGGGAAATACGGGTAACTAAAATATATGGGTATTGCCCATTTTGGCCCATTTGTGATGAGTCAAACAGGGTCAAGTTTTTTTAGAATAAGTCAGATTCCTGACTAGATCAAGATAAACATTGTCACTAGATTAGAGTTTTTTCTTTATATTACCTCTATTGCAATCTGTCTATATATTCAGTTTATGAATACAGAATCATTTACGGAAAAATACTTTATCATGGTATCAGAGATTCTTACGATCCAAACACTTAAACCCTAGCCTTTTCCAAATTTTTGGCCGCCTCCTCCCTCTCTCTATTTTTCCAGTGGCCATACTCCCTCCTCCCTCCCTTTCCTATCAATTTGACGCAATCTCGACGTCTTCTTCACTCAATATGGCTGATGAAAAACTCTCCAACAACACTCTGCTTCATATGATGCATATCAAACTCACCTCATCAAATTATCTCCTCTGGAAGCGTCATGTTGGTTATGTTCTTCATCCTCAAGGTTTGTATGGTTTTGTCGATGTCACCAATCCGTGTCCTCCTCTCCCTCCAATGCCGCCAGCCGGTTCCTCCCTGTCCTTTGCCCAGACAGTCTCAACTCCCTCTCAGAAAGTGAAAGATGAGTATGATCAATGGGTTGCTGAAGATCAATGCGTCTGCCGTCTATTATTCTCCCCTCTCACCGTTGAAGTTCTCACAGAAATCCCACATTGTGCTACTTCCAAAGACATCTGGGATAATCTGGACACCATTTATCAGAACAGCAGTGCCTCCACCATCATTTGTCTTCGTACAGATGCACATGGTATTCAAAAAAATAGGTACAGTTCATGAACTTCATCTCAAATTTAAGGAGATTTTTTAACAATTATCTATTATGGGCAATCCTGTTTCAAATGTTGATAAGTTTTTATTGTTCTTGATTGCTCTTGGCCTTGGATATAAGGATTTTTCTGCCCCTTTAATTAATGTTGTACCCACTCCATTGTATGTAGATGTTCTTGCCCGTGCCAAAAACCACAAGGCATTTTTGCAAAATCTACAGGGACACTCATCACCAGCGGCAGAACCAATGATATTCCAGACGGGCGACCAGCAACCAGTAACCAGCCGATCGAGCGTGGGATCACGCGCCGACTAGAGGCGGCCGCACGTGACCTTCACGCACCAGCAGAGGAGGCTATTTTGGTGGTCAACGCGGTGGTCGACAACCCTGGTCAGGTTTTCAGGCTGCTGGTCCTGCTCCCAGGTGTGCTCGTCCGCACTGTACTTGGTGTGGGCGGCTCGATCATTATGTTGCGATGTGTTATTATATGCAGGCCCAGACACATTTTTCCGAAACCACACATTCTGAAGAAAGTTATCATATTTCTTAGCAATTGGAGCCATCCTCTCGGGTGTCAGACTGGTATATTAATTCAGAAGCAACCAATCACATGGCATCATCTGCTTTAGGCCTAGACAAAGTCACTCCTTATACTGGTAAATCTTGAGTTTATGTTGGTAATGTGCTCCTATTATGATCTCTCATATTGGTGATTCTAGATTTTTTGAGAATTTACTATTATCCGATGTTCTAATTGTGCCTGAAATACTAAGAATTTTATTGTCCATTAGTAAGTTAACCAGAGATATAGATGTGCTGATTACATTTCATGATTGGAACTTTGTGATTTAGAACAAAGTAACTAGGGCCATCGTGGGATGGGGGCACGGTGAGGGTGGACTTTATGTTTAGGAGCGGGTAAAGGCAACATTTGTTTCAGTTTTACAGCAGAATAAGAGTCCAGCTTCGTACAATCTATGGCACGCACGCCTAGGTCACGTGCCTAGTGCAGTTATTTCTAGTTTGAATAAGTCTGGATTGCTTTCACTTTCTTATTTGCTCTCCAAATTGCATACTTACGCCCACTGTGTTATGGCGAAAGGTCAATGGTTGGCTTTTGTTGAGAACCCTAAATGTGCTGAGCATGTTCTTGATTTGTTAAATTGTGATTTTAGGGGTCCTTCCCAGGTTTTATCTGGAATTGGTTTTTCATATTATGCCTTATTTGTGGATGACATTTCTAGATTTACCTAGCTATATCCTCTTTGTCGCAAATCGGACTTTGTTGATATTTATTTGTAGTTTGAGGAATTTTTTGAAAATCAATTTTCTTCAAAAATAAAGGTTTTTCAAAGTGATGGTGGAACTAAATTTCTGAACACTTGACCCCGATCTCATTTTATGGCGAAGGGTATCCATCATCAGGTTTCGTGCCCATCTACTCCAGAGCAAAATGGGTGCACCGAATGCAAACATTGTCACATGGTAGAAATGGGTCTTACGATGTTGTTTTACTCACATCTACTGATTTCACGATGGGATGATGTGTTCACGATGGCTGTCTAAATTATTAACCGTCTACCTACTCCAGTCTTGTAGGGCTTGACACCTTATGGTCTTCTTTATCACCGGGATCCCGTTTATTCCAACTTTCATCCATTTGGTTGTCGAATGTTTCCATTTTTTCATCCATTTGCTGATCATAAGTTGTCTTCCCACATCATTCCATGTATTTTCATTGGATATTGTTCCCAATATAAGGGTTTCAGGTGCCTCGACCCTTCCACCGGCAAGGTTCACGTCACTTGCCATGCCCATTTTGACGAGACTTATTTTCCATTTTCTCTATCTTCGACATCAGGGAATGGTTCTCCATCTAAAAGGTGATCCTGAGTCTGAGTCAGCACCGCCAATTTCTCTGACTGTGTCACTATCTCCGCCGTCTAGTGTTATTTTTTCTGACCCTGAGCTGAGCCGGCCGTCCACTCCTCCTTCCAGCCCAACCGACCGTGTCTCTCCGCCGGTCACCCCAACCGGCTGTGTCTCTCCGCCGGTCAGCTCCACGACCTCTTCAAGGTCGGCCTCATCTCGATCGGCCTCACCAGCTCCATCATTGGTGGCTGCAGCTATTCCGTCTCCCGCTAGATCCTTCAGGATGGTTACTAGATCTGCCACTGGTGCCATTCCGATTTGCGATTATTCCAGTATTCACGCTCACAGTCTTCTCACGACTCTTCTCGCTCAGAAGAAGCCGACTGATTATTGTTCTGCACTTCTGGATCCTTCTTGGGTTTCCGTCATGGACGAGAAGATTGCAGGTCATCGTAATCAGCATACATGGGATCCTGTTCCACGCCCTTCTCAATTCTCTGATTTATATGGCCCAGCCGGTTGGCTACAAGGATCTTGTTAATCCAGACTATATTTGCGTCTGCGTAAGGCCATTTATGTTCTGTAGTATGCTCATTGGGCATGGTTTTAGCGATTTAGCACATATCTATCTCAGCTTGGTTTTCATTGCAGTTCTGCTGATATGTCCTTATTTGTGCTGTCTCGTGGTTCTTTGCTGATCTACTTGCCTGTCTACATCGACGACATCATTTTGACTAATAATGAATCTACCTTATTCGGAAGTTCATTGATCGCAACCATCAGGGGTTTGCTATTAAGGATCTGGGTGCATTACATTACTTTCTTGGCCTGGAAGGTATGCCTACTGCCTCAGGACTTCTTCTAGGATAATCGAAGTATGCTCGAGATATTCTCTCCTCAGCTGGTATGTCATATGCGGCGCCTATTTCTACTCTATTTCTTCCGAATTCCCAGCTTTATAGTAGTACGAGTCCTCAGTGCAAGAATCAGACGCTCTATTGTTCTTTGGTTGGAGCTCTTTAGTATCTGACCTTTACCCGTCAAGACTTAGCCTTTGCGGTTAACTCTGTCAGCCAGTATCTTCAGGACCCCTGAGAGGATCACTTTGTGGCCATCTCTAGGATTCTCGGCTATGTTCAATGGACTTTGCATTTTGGGCTCAGCTTTCGAGTTACTTCTTCACCTGAGGTACTCGGTTATTTAGATGCTGATTGGGCCAGATGTCTAGAGACTCGGCGTTCTACTTATAGATATGCTATCTTTTTAGGTGGTAATTTGGTTTCTTGGAGTGCAAAGAAACAACCCACAGTTTATCGATCTAGCACTAAGTTAGAGTATCGGGCTCTAGCTAATACTGCTTTTGAGGTTGTCTGGATGACTTATCTGCTACGTGATCTTCAAATTCCTTTGTCTGGTGCAACTCTTCTACTCTGTGACAACAACAGTACGATCTTTTAGGCTTAGAATCGGATGGCTCACAAGCGGGAAAAACACATCGACATTGATTATCATTATGTTAAGGAGTAAGTCTCTTCTGGCAAGCTGCGCGTTGCTCGTGCTCTTACTTCTCTTCAGATAGCGGACATTTTCAGCAAGGGTCTCTCACATCCATTGTTTGAATTATTTAGATCCAAGCTTTGCGTTTCTGAGAATCCAACGCTTTGCTTGAGGGGGGGTGTTAGAATAAGTCAAATTCCTGACTAGATCAGGATAAGCTTGTGACTAGATTCGAGTCATTTCCTTATTTTACCTTTATTGTAATCTCTGTATATATTCAGTTTCTGAATACAGAATCATTTACGGGAAAACACTTTATCACGATTGAAATCCACTCAACACGTGAAAAAATGGGTAAATCAACGGGGTTTCAACCCATATAAGAACCCATATGGGTTTATATACCAACTCATATGGCTAAATTCGCGGGTTTCAACCCATATATGAACACATGTACATATGGGTTTATATACCAACCCATACGGGAAAACCCGCGATCAACTTACAAACCCAACCCACCAAACCCATTTTTTCAATTACCCAGTCAATTCATTACCTATTTTACTCATACCCATTCGGATTTTAAAAGTAAATAACTCACTTGACCCGCGGGTTGCAGATCTATTTGCCACCCCTAATTTTAATTATATTAAAAAATAGATGTTATAACTCTGAATAAATTAATTACGTTTAGTTGTCTGAATTTTCAAACACATTAATATATTATTATGAAGGAAAAAGGTTACATTCATGACAAATTAATGCATCTAGATACACAGTATTGATCAAGAGGTTAAAATGGATCAATTTTCATTCATGCATGACAATTGAATTGCTCATTGTTAATGGATTTGTCCATTAAGATTGAGTGTCACTATACAAAACTTTAATTACAAAACATTTAATAGGAAGGACATATTTTTCTCAGCTTAATTAACTGCATTTTAATTTAATATAATATAATTCAGTTAATTTTATTTGACGAAAATTACCTTAGTTTTAAAAATTATTATCTTAATTCAGTGTAGACCATACGAAAAGAGAAAATTCGGTCCAACTCTCAAATAAAAGTAAATGTAAAAGGTAAATTTATAAAAGTAAATGTCAATATATATATGTCTTATACCTTTCACCTTTATAGAATATTATAGTGCTAGAATTGTCTTCTTTCCTGACCACGAACTAAAACTGCACATATATGACACTTATCGATGAAGAGATTGATGTAAATAAAGTTTTCTATTACTCAGAAGTTGAGACGAAAACAAGGGGAAATAAATGAGCAATTCTGATAGATTGAAATAGTTAAGTTTGCGAGGTCATTAAATTGAATTGAATTCATGAAAGTTCAGTGGAACAGATTTGGTTCCTTTCGTAAAATAGTACACTACTACATAACAATAAATGAAGGAAGAGGGCACATAAATTCATAGCTCATCAAATGAGGTGGTTTTTAATTTTGCTGATGATAGGCAGTTGCAAGGATTTAATAAAGTCACTTACAGATATGAAATGAAATGATGACGATGATCCCATTCATTTTCTTCATTTTAACTCCACAACACTGCTTCTTAGCCAAAAAAATATTTTGCACGATCTTTAAAAATATATATATATATATTTATTTATATATTTAATCACGTACAATAATAATTTATAAAAATATATATTATTTTTATAATAAATTTAATAATATTATATAAAAATTAATATTATTTATTTATTTATTTAAATATATGGTCAGTTATGCGGAGTTTGGTGGAGGAGCATGTCACTCCTGGTTGTCGAAAATTAATACTCCCTCCGTCCCAAATTAAATGGTATGAGAGAGAATTTTGGCTGCAAATTTGAACAGTGAAATTTGTTTAGCTTTTCAGTACAAAAGGCTAAATTTTGTACTTTGATGTGAGAGATGATTTACTGGTTAAAATGTTACTGATCCTTGACGGGAACAGTAACCATTCCCTCCTTTTTCTAATTTTTGGCTCCAAAATTTCAATTCCGGAGCCAAATGAAGCCACTGTTTACAAGGTTGAAAATTTCACCCTAACTTCTATGAGTAGGGGCATTTATTACAGCTCCCAATCCAATCCAATCCAAAAAAAAAAGGCAGCTCTCAGAAATTTTTTGGCCAGTTCTTCAGGAACTGGCTAGATACAAAAAACAATTCTCCCTCCTACAAGTTTGAATTCATCATCAAGCACAGCTGTGATGGTTGGGGCAAACCTGACAGATGAGCAGAGGCAAGACATTGCCCATTTTCTGCTTCGAAACTCAAAAAATGGGCAGATTCAGCGGCAACAGAGACTGGAGGCAGCAGAGAGATGGTCATGTTCAGTTCGGACCATCTCTACTATATGGGCGCGTGTGAAGCAGCAACTTCAAAATGGAGAAGCTATGAATGCCCGTTAAAAAAGGCATGGGCGTTGTGGCAGAACCAAGAAACCAATCGATGTGGAGGCCTTAATGGCAGTGCCACTTAGGTACCGGCGAACCTGTCGGAGCATAGCAGCATAGTTGCAGGTTGGAAAAAGCACAATACATAGAGCTATAGCAAGCAAGGAGATCAGAAGCCACACTAATGCAGTGCATCCACAGCTAAGTTTGGCATGCAAAGAATCAAGGCTAGAATGATGTCTAAGTAAACTGGAGTGTAACATGCAGTTCAAGCCCATGGAAAATGTGATACACATCGATGAAAAGTGGTTCTACTTGACAGAGGCAATAACAAGGTATATTCTAGGTCCCAATGAACCTGAACCATACAGAATCACACAAAGCAAGCATTATATTCCAAAACTCATGTTTTTATGTGCTGTGTTTAGACCTTTACTTGACTTAGAGGGTAATGTAATGTTTTATGGGAAAATAGGGGTGTTTACATACGTGGATTATGTACCAGCCAAGTACACCACTGTAAATAGACCTAGAGGAACCATGATTCTCAAACCCATATCATCCATAACTAGAGACATTATAAGACACAAGCTGATTCATGAGCTGATACCAGCAATCAAGCAGAAATGACCACTTTGGGCAACCAAAAACATTTTCATACAACAAGATAATGCCCCTTGTCACATATTTGCAAGTGACCCTGAATTTCTAGCTGCAGCCACCTCAGATGGTTTCAATATACAGTTACCGTGCCAACCATCAAAATCACCTGACCTAAACATTCTGGATTTGGGGTTTTTTGCCTCAATTCAAAGTTTACAACAGCAAAACCCTAGTCAGAACCTAGATGAGTTACTACATACTGTATATGATGCATTTCAGAGATATGATCCAATAATTATTGACAAGATTTTCCTGAGTCTACAATGTGTCATGGTGGAAATAATGAAATGTAGAGGTGGGAATGATTTTAAACTGCCACATATGGGAAAAGAGAGGCTAAGAAGCCTTGGGATGCTGCCCCACAATTTAATTGTTGACCCAGAGCTAGTAAGGGGTTGCTTGGAACACATGGTGACTATTGGAAGAACAAGGCACATTCAAAACCTGCTGATCAGTATGGAGATAGTTTAGATGTGCATGGGATCTGTACTTTTGTAGGGTTGTGCTTCTAGATTTAGGTCTAGGGTAAACTTACCAGTTAGTATTGGTAAAGGTAAGTTTATAGTGCAACCTTGTAAAAGATGGGAGGGCTAAACTCCATTCAGTATGCATGCAATTTGAAAAACATGTGTTTTGTAAATTTATGTTTTAGAACTGAGGCAAACAAACATTAACCAGAATGTAATGGATGACTAGACACACACAACCATTTCGTGGCAAAAGACACTACAAGGCTGCCATCCATGTGTTTTTAACAAACACGGTTGCTGTCTAAGTGTGAACAAACAATATCATCATAGGTGGCTATCAACTAATACAATAATTTCAGAGCTGGGTTTAATCACATCAGGCCCCGCCAAGATCAAATCAGTTTCGAGGCTGATAGGTATGGCTGCATGTTTTAATCATTCATCACAGCTACATCATTAATCAAGGGTTCAACCAGCACATAAACATGTTATCACAAACAATTTGAGAAGCTATGATATCTCATATAAAATGTAGTTAACATATGCCCAGCTAAGGTCAGTGAGTTTTGGAAACACTACTGCATGGCTGCATATGAGAACCACAAACACATACACATGTATAACTTTCACTGCTCCATTATTGCCCCTGATATGAAACATACCCTAGCTAACTCAGGTTCTGCATCGGATTCAGATGAAAAATGGGTAACAGCCACCCGGGTTTCAACTGAATCCGAGTCAAAATCTGAGTGGTTGCACATTTGATCATTAACAACACACAGACTCAAGTACGCAGCATAAAAAAGTTGCTAACAGGCTATCATAGACAAGTAGCAAACAAGTTATCACAGACAAACACAACACCAAATAGTTGCACTACCAAGAAAACCTGCATTTAAAAGTAACATGTTAGTACATTCTCAATAATATTACATTCCAAAGCAAGTGCAGAAATAAAAGCGTACATTTATTACAAACCTGTGAGTAATAAATTTATTTTCCAGCATCAGAATCAATATGACGAACATATCCAGTCCAGTTACTAGGATATAGACAGGCCCCAGTTTCCCAGAAACCAGACTCACCATACTTAGGGAATTCATTACCCTTAAAGTGAACTGATGGATGTGGATCACACCAGGATTCAGAATCAGATTTATCAGAATTAGGGGGCTGTGTTTCATCAGAATTAGGGGGCTGTGTTTCATCAGGATTAGGGGACAATGTTTCATCAGAATCAGGGGGCAGTGTTTCATCAGAATCAGAGGAGTGTGATGCATGTGGATGAAGGAGATGTGTTTGATCAGAATCAGGATCTTAATCTGAGTGATACAGGATTGCTTCAGGTATACGACTAAAATGTGTTGCCACAGGGGTATCCCAAGATTCAAACGAATCAGTATCTAGGATAGGATACTGGGGTGGGGTGAGTTTACTTCCCTTCGGTTGTGACTCAATGTCATCTAGGCCAGTAAATAAAGAAGGATCAATACTGGCCTGAAACTGAGAGTCATACTTGGAATCACTCAAGGATTGGCAAGAGGCAGACTCACCCTGCCTAGCCATGACCCTGTCACCGTGATCCATCAGGTAAGGGTAGACACAATGGGTAGGGAATGGGTTTCAGAAGCAAAGAATAGCATGCAAAAACAGTCGATGTCTATGACTAGGGATGGGACTAGGGTTTCAAAAGCAAACTAGCACCAGGAAGAAACAATACAGTATCGGTAAGGTTTATGTTGGACATGACTAAACTCTCAGAAAATAATACAGTATCATTAAGGTTAAGGACAAAATTAAGAAACTAACAGCGGTTTTGAACTAATTCATAACTTAACATTGAAAATTATCAGAAAAACACATTTACTTCACATGCAAGCACTTTCAATGTCACATGTTTTTAAATAGCACAGGAAAAAAACATAAGACACCCAACTGAAGTCAGATCTATGACATTAATAGGGCAAAGAGGAAGAATAGCAATAACAGGGGCACTTTAGTCACAGATCTGGCTACGAAGTTCCACAAATCCGCCAATAATCAAACTTTAAGCATGCTTTTCTTGACAAAGAACACAAATCGCAATGAATCGAGGATGAAAATAACCCGGAACAGGAACAACACCACAAACTAGGGCATATGTGTGTCAAATCTGCCAAAGGGCTTCAACATATCCAACGAAGAGCACAATAAATTTAGGTTTCTCAAGTCAAAATCTCGAAAACCACATAAATTCTACACATGCAGCCGATTTTATACTTCAAAACTGAAGATCCGTGTACATTTCAATGGTTTTAACACACAACCCACTAAGAAACCAGAACCCAAAACTTAAGAAGCAATCAAATTAGTACAAATCCCACAAAATGAACGACTCAAACACAGACCAGAACAAGAAAATGATGTGATAGAAACCAACGATGCTGAAATCATGTTCATTTTCAAAACTGCCAACATCATTTTTAGAAAACCCTAGATTGGAAACCCAAAAGGCTGTGATAAAAAACAAAAAATGAGCTGCGATTGACGAAGGAGGATCAACAGAACACAAATTCTTCAACACGGATCGGATATGGAGGGGCTAGGGTTTTCAAGCTTTGAGGGAGTAGAGAGCATCGCTGTGATTTTGTAGATGGAAAAGACTGCAATGAGTTGTGAATGGAGCATTCAGCAGTAATGGAGAAGAGAGAAAGTGAGCATTGGGAGAGCAATAATGGAGATTGGGAAGAGCGAAAGTTACGCAAGTGATAACTCTGACCCATTTTCAAATGGGTCAGCACACTTCTCTAGGATGCAACACGTGTCCCGGAGTTTGCTAAACAAAGGGATTAATCAGATTAAATCAATGTAATTTTGATAAAGTCCAGGGGCATTTCTGTCTTTTCACCTTTGGTCAAATGGGATGAATTGGGTAAGTTCTGACCATTGCAATTTAATTGGGGACAGCCAAAAATGGAAAGCATGCAGTTTAATTTGGGACGGAGGGAGTATAACAAAATATTACCTCAACTAACATTTTTCCTTTTGAACTTACCTCGTATTCTTATCATCATGATGACTGAAATCTGTAGTTGAGAGAAAACACTTACTAGTATGATTTGATGGATAGAACTGAGTTTTTTCTATTTAATTGAATCCCGAACTGACAATAAAATACTTTATAGATAAAAATATTAATTAATTTAAGATATTGGAAATTCACATAACAATATATACAAATTGTATTGAGTGAAATTATCATACTATCTAAATGATCTTTAAAAGACATGAAGTTGTATGTAAATCAAGCTGATTCCTCTAAAAAAAATATGGTTGATTTTTTGGAGTCAAACTAAGCTAATTTTAACCATTTTATTCTAGGGAAAGTTTATGGACAAGTCATTTTATTTTTAACTTAAAAACTATAAATTTTAATTTTAATTTATTTTATAAGGTGAAACATGTAATAATTCATGTTTAAATGTGAAAATATAAGAAATATTATATGAAAAGAACAATATTTAACGTAAAAACTTTATTTAAATTTTAAAAATAGTATTTAATTTAACAAATGAATGTATAAGTGAAAAAATACAGTGAACTATCCATAAATTAATGACATTCCATCTGTCAGGAGACCTTCTCTTTATCCTAAACACCACATAATAGAAATTGTTTATTTTTTGTGGTTTGGTGTGATGGTGTTGTCAACCATGGATATGTTGATGTCGTTTGACTAACCTAAACCCAAGTTGTCTTAAAAACAGCATACTAATATTATAATATATTACTGATTTTAATTCTTTACTGTATAATCAATCATAACTGGTTAATCTCAAGCACATATTGTAGAACTTTTTTGCTTTCTATGGTTTGGTGCGATGGTAATGTCAACTGGGGATATTGAAGTCATTTAGGCTAATCTAAACCCAAGTTGCACTACCACAGAGACCCCCCTAGCACCGGTTCTTTTTGTTCTAGCACCAGTTTCTTCATAAAAAAAACTCAGTGCCTAAGTAACCGATGAAACGGTTTCACCGGTTGGAAAAAAACCGGTGCTAAATCCCTACTTTTAGCACCGATTTTTTATGTTAGCGTGCTAATATGTACCATGATAGCACCGGTTTTTTTTTGTTAGCACCAATTTTTCAACCGGTGCTACCGATTTTCTCGTTAGCACCGGTTATTCAACCGGTGCTAATTTTAGCATCAGTTTTATTCTTAGCACTGGTTTTTTAACCTGTGCTAAATTATTTGCGACGACTAAAAAAAATCCCTTCCTCTGAAAGCGGCAGCGCGCTGCCGCTTTCAGAGGAAGGGAAAAAGACCCAAAATTAACAATTTATTAAGACATTAATTTAATAATAAAATCAACTTCACAAAATTGATAATATAGAAATAAAACCGAAAAAAGTAATGATACAAAATTAATAATCTATAAGACTAAACATAACTACCCCAAACATAACTATCTACGGGACTACACATAACTTTAGCTTGAACTAGCAATTGAATCATGTGGTGTATACACATCAAATCACAAGGCTAAGCCACACAACTAATCTTGAATCTATGATTCTTAAAAATGCTCATATGTACCGTTCCATATGCATCTACAAGACCATACAGCTACAAAGTTCAATTTAGTTTGCAAAATGGTAGGGGGAAAGGTAAATGTAACTAAATTAGTAAATCTTACCTTGGAAGGCTCATTGTATGTTCCGAAGCTGGAACATACTTAAGACAAATTGGAAATCCTCTGTATATTTAAACAGACAGAGGAATCAAACATACACACAAATGAGCTACGTAGTTTAGATCTAAATAAACATGGAAAAAAAAAGAGTAATCAAAAGTCCACTCACCACACAAGTCTATCTCTATAGGAAAAATTAGCATATGCTTGATTCATGCTATAACGACAGAGTCATTCGGTACCTGAAACATGTGATCTTTATTCATTTGTGCCTCCTCCATCAACTTTGCAATTTCTTCATTCTGTTGAGCAACTACATAGTTCACAATGAAACCAAGAATTAACAGTACCATGAACTATTTAGCAGAAATATGTTATGAATCACAAATATAAGCATAGGTTTAAATTCCAAGCTTCTCTGACAGAAATAGTATGTTAGCAATTGTCGAAATAAGAAATATCGACTAGAGATTAGGATGTGTACCTTCAAAAGAGAAATATGAATTCAAAAGGAGTATCATTAACTTCCCGGACCACACGTGTATAAGGATCTTACAAGTATCTACTAATGTGCAGCATCTCCCCATTTCAGCTCTTCTAATGCAACCCATCAGAGACCTTGTACAAATGCTCCTTCAATATGCAATATACACATAGGAATTAATCAAAGTGCATGTAAGCCATGACTCTTGCGCCTAATAACTCTTCAGCTTCTGCCGGCTTTAACAGTATCATGTTCTCAAGTGAAAAAGCATCGATAAAGGTTCTAACATATCGCTGAGCTTCACGGCCTCTACATAATGCTACAAATGATTTTTGTTTAACATGCAATGGGGATTTGCATCAATAGTAAGGCTTAGAAAGGAAACATAAAATTAAATGAATCCCTGTAATGATCAACTAACATAATTTCTACTATAAGCTAATCACACAAAGAAATGGTTGAAGGATCATTTACTACATTAGGTGAGACTGTCGAGTCTGCCCACATTACTAGCACCACAAATGACAGTTAAATGACAGACAGCTAAGTAAACAAACCATTGTCCTTCCCCTTCTGTTACTGCAAATTTCAACATTACCATATGCTTATTTTTCCTACCAACATCTTCCTATACCTTTTAAATCACACAATTTGCGAGAAATAAATTTCACCACTAAACTACACACATATGGAGACATTTTCTTTTTTATCATTAGGGTTTATTGGTTGTGGTCCTCAATTAAACCTGAGGATTAAATAATGATTCTCAACAGTACATCTAATAGTGGATTAGCAAGTGCATAATATGTATTTCAAAAATATTATACAACCTACATTAGTAAATGAATTCAGCAAAATTCGAATTATATTGAAACCCAACTAGGACATCTAAACACTCTACAATAGATATGTATATATATATATATATATTCATATAGGAAGAGAGGGAGGGAGGCTAATTTGATTTACTTGTTATTAGTTGTAGAGCTAGATCCACCTTCCCCATTTAACTCAGAGACCTGGCTCAAAGTGAAAAAGGCAAAAATAAGTTATCAATAAAAAGTTAACTAAAAAGAGGTGATGGATGCAATAGGTAGAACCCAAACCAAGATGCCACATGAAAATCACCACAGCATGCAAAAAAGTGTCTCAATAATCCAAAAATATCACAGAGCTCTCATGTGGGAGCATAGAGGTAATGCAAGTTCTCAAAAGCGCTGTACATCATCATCTTACAAAACTCAGCATCAATCAGCATACAGGAGAAAAATGAACTTTTAATTTGCAATGTGAGCCGCTTGGACTAGTTTATCTCAACAATAAAGGATTAACTTCAACACCAATGAAAATTACCTCGGCATGCTTCATCTTTTCCTCCAAACAAGAGCACCGAGCCTTGAGAAGGAATCACCAAAGCAGTAAGGATTTAGAAAATAAGTTACCATGAAAAATTAGAACACATATACAATAAACAGATGAACAAGAATCCCAGAAACAAAAACCTCAGCAACAATTGCTCTAGCCTTAGCCGCAGCCAGATCACACAAAGCTTTACTGAGTGCTTCTTCAGCTTGTTTCAAGGCATTATTCATGCCATTCTCCCGCTCAAATGTAAGATGTCGTGCTTCTTCAGCTTATTTCAAGGCATTATTCATGCCTCCACCCTAGTTCCGCCACCTCCTAGCTCTGCCAGAAACCCATGCCACTAGTCACCAGAAAGAACCGTGCCCCAACCTCCGCCCTAGCTCCGCCACCTCCTAGCTCTGCCAGAAACCCACACCACCAGCCACAAAAAAAACCGTGCGCCACTGCTGCCCTAGCTTCGCCACCCCCTACCTCCGCCCTAGCTCTTCCACCTCCTAGCTCCGCCAGAAACTCTATCTCCTGCCGCACCGCACCGCTTTACCGCCGCTTCTTCACAACTGTTTCAATCGAACCACAGTCATGCCGCCGCTGACTCATCTCCAATCGAACCACCATGCTCACACCAATCGAACAACCATCGATCATCAATTAGTCGAGCAGCGGCGATGAAAACGTGAAGGATGAATTTTGGGAAAAAAGAAAATGAAGAAATGAGGGCAGGGTTTCCTTTTTTTATTTTTTCACAGGGGCATAATAATCATTTCACTTTTTTCCAGCCATTTTTTATTTTTATTTAAATATACTAATTCAAATAAAGTTTGACCGTGGATTAGTTAAAGTCAACTTAGTTAAAGTCAAACATTTTTATTTGTATACTAATTCAAGTAAGGTTTAACCATTGATTAGTCAAAGTTAACGTAGTTATTAGTGTTTATATATTGAAAGTCGAGTAAAGTTTGACCGTTGATTAGTTAAAGTCACCTCAGTCACTAGTCGAAGGTAATGGTAAATAAAAAGAAACTGTGAGAGTCTACGGGAGTGGGAACATTATCCCACTCCCGTAATACAATGACACCTACTAAACTACCTCTGATCTAGGTGGTACAATCAGGTTGCTTAAAAATATACTACCGAAAAGGTCTTCGGTGTTGGGGACCTTGTCCCACTCCGTAAATACAGGATACCTACGAAGCTACCCCTGGTCTAGATGTAACCAGGTGGCCCAAAAAGATGCTACCCCTTTGTGATGACAGGGGCCCGTAGAAATCTTCCGTGAATCTATCGAGGGACGTGAGAACAAACTCAGTAGCCCCTCACTCCATGCAACTTCCATGCAACCGGTTGTGTGAACCGGCTCTTCAGCTGTGGTTTGTTCCCCACGGGTGTCTCCTAAGCTGAGAATGATATCGGCCTTCAAGTGAAGCAGTATGTCGTCTTCTCCAGGGAGAGCTGGTACACCGCTTCTACCATGTACACCTCTAAGATAAAGATAAAGAGGTATTATTGACCTTCGATAACGATCTCTGGATGAGTGCCGAGGTTAGTCACTAGTGTTTCTATGTAGAGAGAGTCAAGTAAAGTTTGACTGTTGATTAGTTAAAGTCAACTTAGTCACTAGTATTTATATATAGAAAGTCAAGTAAAGTTTGACCGTTGATTAGAGAAAGACAAACATTTTTATTAGTATTTATTATATACTAATTCAAATAAAGTTTGACCGTTAATTAGTTAAACTCAACTTTGTTATTAGTGTTTATGTATTGAAAGTCAAGTAAAGTTTGACTGTTGATTGGACAAAGTTAACCTAGTTATTAGTGTTTATATATTGAAAGTCGAGTAAAGTTTCACCGTTGATTAGTTAAAGTCAGCCTAGTTATTAGTGTTTATATATTGACAGTCGAGTAAAGTTTGATCGTTAATTAGTTAAAGTTAACTTTGTTATTAGTGTTTATATATTGAAAGTCGAGTAAAGTTTGATCGTTAACTAGTTAAAGTCAACTTTGTTATTAGTGTTTATATATTGAAAGTCAAGTAAGGTTTGACCGTTGATTAGACAAAGTCAACCTAGTTAATAGTATCTATTATATATTAATTCAAATAAAGTTTGACCATTAATTAGTTAAAGTCAACTTTGTTATTAGTGTTTATTTATTGAAAGTCAAGTAAGATTTGATCGTTGATTAGACAAAGTAAAACATTTTTATTTGTATTTATTATATACTAATTCAAGTAAGGTTTGACCGTTAATTAGTTAAAGTCAACTTAGTTATTAGTGTTTATATATCGAAATTCGAGTAAAGTTTGATTAGTTATTAGTTAAAGTCAGCTTAGTCACTAGTGTTTCTATATAGAGAGATAGTCAAGTAAAGTTTGACCGTTGATTAGTTAAAGTCAACTTAGTCACTAGTATTTATGTATAGAAAGTCAAGTAAGGTTTAACCGTTGATTAGACAAAGCCAAACATTTTTATTACTATTTATTATATACTAATTCAAATAAAGTTTGACCGTTAATTAGTTTAAGTCAACTTTGTTATTAGTGTTTATTTATTGAAAGTCAAGTAAAGCTTGACCGTTGATTAGACAAAGTCAACCTAGTTATTAGTGTTTATATATTGAAAGTCTAGTAAAGTTTGACCGTTGATTAGTTAAAGTCAGCTTAGTCACTAGTCGAAAGTAATGGTAAATAGAAAGAAACCGTGAGAGTGTACGGGAGTGGGAACATTGTCCCACTCCCTCAATACATGAAACCTAATAAGACTACCCCTGATCTAGATGTTACAACCAGGTGGCCAAAAGATGCTGACCCCGTCGTGGTGACCGGGGCCTGTGACAATCATCCCTGAAAACAGAGGAGCATGTGAATAAACTCAGTAGCTCCCTCAATCCCTGGAATTAGAGAGGCATGAGAACAAACTCACTAGCCCCTTCGCTTCGTACAACATCCATGCAACCGGTAGTGTGAACCGGCTCTTTCGCCGTGGTTTGCTCCCCATGGGTGTCTTCCAAACCGAGAGTGGTCTCGGCCTTCAAATGAAGTAGTATGTTCTCTCCTCCGGGAAGAGCTGGCACACCACTTCTACCATGTAAACCTCTAAGATGAAGATAAAGAGGTGTTATTGGCCTTCGATAACGATATCTGGATAAGTGCCGAGGTTTTCTCGGTGGGGTTGGGAGCAGATTGACCGTTGTCTATGTTGCTCCCTAGTGTTCCCCGCCGATAGACCTCATAATGATGAAGAGACCTGGCATGACTTCTACCGCGCACGCCCCGCGTAACGATTTTGTAACCGCCTTTTCCATTTTAGGCAAATGGACAGCCTGATGCCTTTTTTACACTATAGTGTGCAGCGCAGGCAAATGACGCAACCATTGAATCCGAGTGACTAGTCACTAGTGTTTCTATATAGAGAGAGTCAAGTAAAGTTTCACCGTTAATTAGTTAAAGTCAACTTAGTCACTAGTGTTTATATATAGAAAGTCAAGTAAGGTTTGACCATTGATTAGACAAAGTCAAACATTTTTATTAGTATTTATTATATACTAATTCAAATAAAGTTTGACCGTTAATTAGTTAAAGTCAACTTTGTTGTTAGTGTTTATATATTGAAAGTCAAGTATAGTTTGACCGCTGATTAGTCAAAGTCAGCCTAGTTATTAGTGTTTATATATTGAAAGTCAAGTAAAGTTTGACCGTTAACTAGTTAAAGTTGTATTTATGTATACTAAATCAATTAAGGGTTAAACATTAATTTGTTAATGTAAACAAATTTTATTCTTATTTTTATATATTAGGTTAGTAAAGGTTGATCGTTGATTAATTTAACTTAATTTAGTTATTGGTTAAAGTCAACAAAAGAATTGAACAATTTTAAAAATTTTTAAAAAATAGCTTAGAGTGGCTGCGCAGCTGCTCCCAGCTCATGATATTTTTGGGAAGATTATTTGAAATTTTTGGCAAATTTTTTGAATTCTTTGGCGGAAAATTTGAACTTTAAAAAATTTCGACGAATATTTAGAAATTTTTGGAGGGAAGATTGAATTTTAAAAAATTTTGGCGATTTCTTTGGCAGGAATTTGTTTTTGATGATTTCTTTGGTGCGAAATTCTTTTTTGCGATTTCTTTGACGGGGAAAATTTAAAATTTTTTTAAACTTTTACACCAGTTTAAATCAGTGCTATTTTCTTCCAAAATCGGTGCTATTTTTTAATTTTTAGCACCGGTTTTTACAACCGGTGCTATTTAAATTTTTTTGGCTATTTTTTGGCGGAAAAATGGATTTTGAAAATTTTTAAAAACCGGTGCTATTATTTGCAAAAACCGGTGCTAAATTTTAATTTTTAGCACCAGTTTTTAAAACCGGTGCTATTTTTTACAAAACCCGGTGCCATTTTTTAAATTTTTAGCATTGGTGTTTAAAACCGGTGCTATTT
This sequence comes from Rubia yunnanensis, assembly GCA_037428765.1. Classification (NCBI taxonomy): domain Eukaryota; kingdom Viridiplantae; phylum Streptophyta; class Magnoliopsida; order Gentianales; family Rubiaceae; genus Rubia; species Rubia yunnanensis. The sequence goes on from CM075067.1 coordinate 75,670,837, forward strand.
TTTTACTAAAACAGGTGCTATTTTAAAATTTTTGGCTATTTCTTTAGCGGAAAAAAATGAAATTTTCAAATTTTTTGGCACCAGTTTTTAAAAATCGGAGGTAATATTTTCCAAAATATTTGCTATTGTAAACTTTAGCACCAAATTTTAAAAAACCGGTTTAAATTAACACCGATTTTAAAAACAAATGTTAAAATTAAAAAAAACCCTGTGCTATTAGATTTTTAGCACCGATTTTAAAAATCGGTGCTAAAAACCGGTGCTAGACGGGGATCTCTGTTGTAGTGTTGTCTAAAAATAAGATACTAAGAGGTCGTTTGGTTTGTGTGGGAATTCAATTCATAGAGGAATTTCCATTTCACGGGAAGTTAAATCCCCAATCAAATTCTTGGGAAATACAAAATGTTTGTTTGGTAGCACGTGAAGGAATTTGTATTTCCTAGAATTTATCTATGTGGATGTTGTTTAGTTTACTTAATCTATTTCCTACAAAATTCAACTATAATTTTTAAAAAATAATAATTTTTTTTCAACATTCACATATCAAAATCTTCAAACATTCAACATGGAAAAGGAAATTCAGTTAGATCTTAACTCACCCAAAATATAAGACAGTAAAAATAAATTATAAATTATCATATTAAATGAGCTTTAATATTGAGATTTTTTGTTATTAGATTGAGAAATGGATAATTATTGAAAGAAAACAAAGGAATGGATAAATATTAAAATAAAACAATCGAATTATCTTACAAAACTACATGAAAAAGTAAAAAGTAAAATATGATTTCCAAGGACATAAAATGATGTTGGTGTAGTTGAGGTGCACCAATGGTTTAGACAAATAGTGTAGAAAAAGTGGCCTAGAGGATCCGAATTTGAAAAGAAAACGTGAAAACACAGTAAAATAATGAAGAAATTGTGATTGACCGAGGGGGTCCTCAGTGAGAAACTTTCCACGTTGTGTGGGAACTTTAACTTACTCCGTAATTGTAAATTTCCACGTTTTTCATATTTTATGCCAACCAAACAACTCAACCAAATACAAAATCCTTGGAATTTATATTTACCATATAACTCACTGCATACCAAACAACCTATGATATTATAATATTTTACTGATGTCAATTCTTTACTATATATAATCAATCATAACGTGTTAATCCCAAACACCATATAATAGAAATTGTTTGCTTTCTATGGTTTGGTGTGATGGTGCTGTCAACTGGAGATATTGAAGTCATTTAACCTAAATCCAAGTTGTCTAAAAATAACATACTAATATTATAATATATTACTGATTTTAATTCTTTACTATATATAATCAATCATAATCCCAAGCACCATATAATAGAAGTTGTTTACTATCTGTGGTTTGGCGTGATGGTGTTGTTAACCGGAGATATTGAAGTCATTTTGACTAACCTTTTTTTAAATTAAAGCACCCGAGGGTGGGGGATGATATATTAAGGTTCCCCAAACCTAAGACCAAGATCAATAAAATGTACATGATGTTTAGCTTGTTCATAATGAGCATTGAGGCGACATAGTTGTCTCCAAAAGCCCTAACTATCTACAGAGTAGTATGTGTCAAAACTATCCAAACAAATAGAGGATAGTTATTGAAATTGCGATTCCAGAAGAAAGAATCTCCACCCCTTGTGTTAATTCTTCCCTTTGGCCAGGCAACTTCAATCCAAAATTACAAAGATTAATCTGAAGAAAATCCAAACCTAGCAAAAAAGACTTGAGATTTCTTCTTATCAGCCACAGATGTATTGTTTGCAGCAAACTAAGTTGGAAGTCCATTAGGTGTCCGAGCACACAAAACCAAATGGTATTTGATGGTGAGTCCCAAGGAACAAATAAAGCTCCAAAACCCATGTTCAGTATGTCTTCCTGGTGAAAAACCCATGTTCAGTATGTCTTCCTCGAAGCCCCGTCCAGGACTCGAAAACCCCAAGGACTCGAAGTATCCTCGAGACTCGAAGTCCTCTAGAAGACTTGAGACCCCCTCGAGGACTCGAAACCCCCTCAAGGACACGAAGCTCCCTTGGAGACTCGAAGGCCCTTCGAGGACTGGTGGCCCCTTCGAGGACTCGAAGCCCCCTTGAGAACTCGAAGCACCCCCTCGAGGACACTAGCCCCCGTCGCAGACTGGAAGCCCCCTCGTGAACTTGACGACCTGAAGAATACTTGAAGCCCCCTCGAAGACTTGAAGTCCCTTCGAAGACTCGAGACCCCCTAAAGGACACGAACCCCCCTGTTAGACTCGAAGCCTTCTCAAGGACTCGAAGCCCCCTCGAGGACTCGGGCCCCCCTCGAGGACTTGGGCCCCCCTTAAGGACTCGAAGCCCCCTCATGGACTCAAAGCCTTCCGTAGGAATCGAAACCTCCTCGAGGACACGAAGCACCCTGGAGGACTCGAAGGCCTCTCGAGGACTGGAGGCCTCTTCGAGGACTCGAAGCCCCCTTGAGAACTCGAAGCACCCCCTCGAGGACACTAGCCCCTGTCTTAGACTGGAAGCCCCCTCGTGAGCTCGACCACCTAAAGAAAACTCGAAGCCCTCTCGAAGACTTGAAGTCTCTTCGAAGACTCGAGATCCCCTAAAGGACACGAACCCCCCTGTTGGACTCGAAGCCTTCTCAAGGACTCGAAGCCTTCTCAAGGACTCGAAGCCCCCTCGAGGACACGAAGCTCCCTTGAGGACTCGAAGCCCCGTAGAGACTCGAAACCCCGAGGAGGACTCAAAGCCCCCTCGAGGACATGAAGCCCCCTCGAGGACATGCGGTCCCTCCAAGTTGGTCGAAATCCTGTTGGACCGTTGCTTGAAAAACTGCCATACGAAGCATGCATTTGAGTTCAATGGTGTTGTCGTGTACCTGCCATAAGAGAAAATAGCAGCAGTAGTCTATTCCAATAGCTAACATAGGGAGAATAACTGGATTTAATGTAAGGAAAATTTGCAAGCATCACGGTGAATTACTGATTTTTTTTTACTAACCTAAACCCAAGTTGTCTAAAAATAACATACTAATATTTTAATATGTTACTGATTTTAATTCTTTACTATATATAATCAATCATAATTTTTTTATTATATATAAATTACAAAGATATATTTAAAACCATAAATATTTCATTGTATTAAATATATATATATATATATATATATATATGTGTATATTTATATATATCTATATATCACAGTAGAAAATCCAAAGAAACACATAAACTGAAATAACAAAATGCTCAAATATTTTTTATACAATGAGAGATTACTTTTGATAAAAATATGTGTACATATTATTTATTTTTCTATATATGGTAAAATCTTATTTTAGACTGACTAATTGTTAAATGAAGACATTTTATAATTAGTGAGACTAATAAGGTCATTTGATATTTAATTTTATTTCTTGCAATGAGATACATATAATTATGATAACCTTTCAAATGAATCTCAACATATAAATAATTACTTTTTAAATCATTTGAATGAAATATTATAAAAATGATTAATTTTTATTGTATTCAATATTTAAAAAATTTTAACTAAATTAATTATCTCACATCATAACTCATATAGTTTTCCTTAGGTGGCGTAACTTTAAAATGTTAAATAAAATTCTTTAAAAAAAATTAAATGCAAGACACAAAATGTACATAAAATTTAATTCTAATATTTTCTTTAATAGTATTATGCAACGTGCGATGATACTCTAATAGTTTTATATATATATATATATATATATATATATATATATTAGACTATTATCATGTAATGTGTTATTAAATTCGCTATAAAATATATTTATAAATTATTATTTTTATACACTATAATAAAGATATTAGTAGTTACAAAAAGTCTTGTTTGGGGTCATTTTATAATTAGTGTGATTACTAGGGTGATTTAATTTTTTAATATACCACAATGAGGTATCTATAATTATAAAGATTTGGGTGGGGCGATATTATTGAATTTTATGGTGAGACAGAAGGTTTAAATGTAAATTTTTTCAAGGTGTAAAATGAAACGTTGTATTTTCTATAATTTTTAGAGCATTATTTAGTTCCTAGTCTCACCATAAGTTATATAAGACGGTCTCATACATATATATATATATGAGTCATTCTCATCTATACTTATGAAAACCTTTCACTACTGCAAGACAGAGGTATTTGCACCGGTAATTTAGGGCAATAGCACTGGTATTTTGGGGCCAAAATACCGGTGTGTATGTATAGGGGTGTAAAAATGCAACAAATTTGCACCGGTAAAGTGGACCGGCATAGAACAATATTTGCACCGGTATGTTAGGCCGGTGTAAAATGGTGGGATCACAAAATATCACCACCGGTATTATTTGGAACACTGGTGTAATACCGGAATATAGTTTGCACCGGTATTTAACCCATGAACCGGTGTAAAACTTTGATTTGTACACCAATATTAAATATGACACCGGTATTTCTTTTGTAGTCGGAATATAGTTGGTTTGCACCGGAAAAGATTGCACCGGTATTTTTTTACACTGGTATTGCTGTACTTTATGCACCAGCATTATTGAAATAATTAAAAATAAATTATTTAAAATGTGAAATTTATTTACACAAGTACTTGCCTTTTATACCGGTGTATAATCTGGCTAAAATTTGCAATGCCTAATTTGTTTTCCGATGGTCCATCCCAGATCATTTTCGGGGCAACGACAACTGGAGACACTTGTGAACTATTATAAATTGGAAACTTTTGAATAGGTACAAAATTTGAAACATTCGAACATTATTCCAACATATGAAATAGAAGAAGTATGTTAAATATGGAATGAAACAAAGTAAAATACAAGTTTATTATAACCAAACACCATCCATAGAATTCAAATATCATCAGCAATTCAAAAATAAACCATATCTCTATTATGTCATTCTTATCATCCAGAAGTTGCAACATAGTGTTCGTCTACTGCTGGTAGTCTCCGAGCCAAGCCCCACACCATCTCTCAGCTACACGTTGAATTTCGTACACATGGTACGTCTCTTTGCCCTCCAGGAAAATCTATTAATTTCAAACTTGCACTGTTTTTACCTGAAACTTTTCCCATCCTTCTCCATTCCCCCAGCTTCTGTCAAGTCGTCGTCTGCTTAATTAATAGTTGGCCTTCCTTTGATGGTGCTCTTTCCCTTTCCTATGCGAATTGGTGTTTTGGCCAACTGTTTACCGGCATCCACTCCTTCAACATCCCTTACAATAACACCACCCGGTTCTGCGGTTTCTTCCTTATCTTCACTAAATGAGTCATTTGGTTGAGTTTCATCTTCCTCAAATTTTATCTTCAATGACATCCTTTTTGGCGTGGTTCTTTGTCCACCACATCCACCTCCTCATCGACCACATCTTTCACCTCCTCCTCCTTCTTCATAACCGGCTACTTCCTTATGTTGTTGAATTTCCCCTTCTTTGGCGGCATCTATAACAGTAGAATTGGAAATTCTCAATCCATAACGGTTCACACAATAACGGTACATAAAGATCAATATTGATAGAACGTGGCGTAGAACTTGATCAACTAGTTTGTAAAACTTTTGAGCAAAACATGGCATATAAATTGAACATTTCATACATGAAACTACATTATGTGAGGCATAAAAGTTTATATAGCATGGCATAGAATTCAAACAATTAAGGCATGGAACTTGATGTCGAATGAAATGGAACCTTATAGAAGTTGATAAAATACCATACAAATGTCTTTGCATTCATAAATTAGGCATACAACAGAGCAATTCTCACTCCCCCTTAACGTGACTATCAACATTATCACCAACAAAAATACTATAGAACTACATCACCCATCCACAAAAAATGAAAAAAAAATTACTCCCCACAATTGTATAAACATACCATTTAAGTTACCCTTTCAACCTTTTGTCAATTTACATATTTTTGGTCATAGAGGCAATTGATCGAACATGTATTGTGCGTGAGTGATGGAATAGTTTTTGAAGAGAAATTGACATGGTAACCCATGGAAACATAAACCCCAACACTTACCTTCACCAATGGAGTGTTTTTGTTGCTACTCCCTTTCGCCGAACTCGCCAAGAACGGATCTTCAAGTACTTTCTTCTCTTCCCAAGTTCCTCTCTCATTTTAATTTCTTCTCTTGTGTTGCTCCAAATTTATAGGGATAGAATGGGAGATGAGGAGTTACATGGTTGATGAGGATTTGTGATGGTTTAATTAAGTGTGGATTGAATGGTTGGAGTGGTTGATGGTGGTTTTGAAAGAGAATTTGAAGGATTTCAAGATGAGAATAGGAGGAACTGTGGGAGTTATGGTCGTTTCAAATGGTTTTGATTTCAGAAGTTATGTTTTTTACACCGGTAATATATACAAATTCGGCGTAAGAATAGTGAAAATGGGATAGAATTTTGGCAAACTGTTTAGCACCGGTACCAATACCGGTGTAGAAATGAAGAAAAGAAGTCGTGTGCAGCTGCTTTAAATAAATTTTCATTTAACCCGAGAGGAATACACAGAAATTTTGGCTAAGTGTTGTACACTGGTATATAGTACTGGTGCATAAAAGGAAAATACCGGTATAACAATGTACAAAAAGCAGTTGCGCTAGGCTGCTTTAAATGTATTTTTGGAAAAAAAACATTCAACCCGAGAGGAATGTCAGAAATTTTTTCTAAGTGTGCAGCACCGGTATATTTACTGGTGTAAAATCATAAATTACCGATGTAAAATATTCCGTGCCTTACTAAAAATCAAAGAAATTGAAAATTTTGAAATGTGCACAAAAAAATTGAACAAATACACTGGTACTTCTTCATTATTACCGGAGTAAAAAAAAGTTTATTAGTTAGTTAAATTCTCACTTATTGCATTTGTCACCGTGCATTTTTCAAATGACCCCAACTAATCAAATTAACGTTCAATTATTGTGAATAGACACTGTACTAGTTGTTTCATGTAAATATCGACCACACATGGGCACAGTACGGTGACGTTTCTAAGCATTGTTTAATTTCATAAAATTTGTAGATTGACCCCAAACATTTCATTTGACCCCTTCAAGCACTTTTCCACCAGCCCAAATGGAACTTTCCAATGCTCCGGATTGAATAAGTAATGTTTTCGTACCTCAACGGTACCGACAAACCCGCAAAGTTGATTGTATGTATTTATTGCAATTAGGTTCCCCAAATTGGGACATGCAATTACAACGTGTTAGGAAACTACACAAATTATCAAATTGAATATTCCGCGATTAAATCATAATTGAAACATATTTGTGCCCGAGTGGTGATTCGTCCTGAAGTGCTAGTAGGTGTTGTAGAGTAAACGGTAAGGGTTTACTCCTATGTTTCTATATGTAATCTGAACATCTTCGAAACAAAATATGGAGCCCAGACCAATTTGTTTCCCCGCATGTTTTACTTGGAAATACAAAAGGGTTGTTTTGTGGACCATCCGGTTTGATCGGATTGCAATTTTGATTTACGAGTAAACTTTTTACTTTTTGTAATTTAGTCCCTCCAAGAATCTTGGAAGGGTCGGAATATAAAATTGGCTCCACATATACGCAATTCAATACACAACGATCGTTTTAATGCATTTGTAGACCTTAATGGTGGATGGAAGGCCCTTTAAAACCAACAATGAATGCTTGCACTATATTTTCCATAATTATACTATTGCCCACAAATTTACTTGGGGAACCTCCATAGCTCCCAATGCTACATTTGTTTTTGCAATTCTAACCAATTTAGGAATATAATGCACCAAATTTGGCAGTCCTGATGTAAAAAGATAGGCCAATTACATTCGGCCTATCTTTTTGTCTTCATTAGTGTATTTGGCTGACAGAATTTCAATAAACGCGGTGTACAAATTTTTAATTCGATTATCATCGTGCATGTTTGTCAAAAGTAAGAATGTCAAACTGTCTAAGTGTAACACAGTCAAAGTTGAGTACATAATCTACTATTCCTAATAGCTAATACAAGTTTTCTATGAATAATAACGAGAATATGGTTCTACCCCATCAGCTGGTCCTATTGCATCACCATCACGGGTACTTGTGCCAACGTCCATGTCCTCGACATCGCCTTCGTGGAAGGTTGGAAAATTTCTGACTGCTTCCATGGTGTTAGGAAATTGATACGTCATAACCTTGGCCATATGCTCCTGCTAGAATCTTTGGTATTTGGATTCTTCAAGTAAATTTGCTACACCGACCTCTAATGCAGAAACTCTGGATTCAATAGTATCGACAGACGTGTTAGTTGTTTTTCTATAGAAAGAGTCCATGCAAATCTTACCCATTGGTTGGCCATAAACGTCATGTGCACGGGCACTAACTCCCGCTCTTGAACAAAGTGCAGAGATGATACTGCAATGGGCATAAGATCCCATCTGATCAAGTTCCCTCTGCAACATAGGACAAATTCGACGACCAGCATTCCATCGAAGCTCCCTCTTTATTGCATACAAGAAGGTGAAATATGAGAGATACTTCAATTCCTCTCTCTATGTGATGACAGCCCGCACATACGTATCTCCCTAACCAAGTGTACCACTAGGTGAGATGGGGGAGATATATCCAATGCATTCTGACAGGCCTGCACATACGTATCTCCCTAACCAAGTGTACCACTAGGTGCACCATAATGTCAAAGAATGACGGGGGAAAATACTTCTCCAAACGGCCTAGAACAACAGCAAGGTCACAATCCAGTTCATCTAGCTGTTGCCTGCTAATATTTTTCCTACATATCGAATTGAAGAAGAAACATAAGTGCATAACAGAAAATCCAACTTCCTCTTCCAAACACCCGCGTATTGCTACGGGCAAAATTTGTTACATAAGGACATGACAATCATGTGATTTCAAAGCATTAGGACACAACTCATCATTCACAAACTGATTAACATTAGAGGAGTAACCGAAAGGTACCTTCATTCCTTGGATGCTCTCACACACCGATCCCTCTCAGCAACTGACAGATTGTAAGGAGCGGGGGGCAGGTACTTTTGCTTCCCTCTTATCTCTAGTACAAGATCCAACCATTTAAAAGGTCCACTAAATCTTTTGTCGCATTCAAGCTATCCTTTGTATTCCTGGGAATGTTCAGAAGCATCCCAATTAGACTCTGATACGAATCAGGGTTTTTAAATTCATTTATTAAATTAGGGTTCAGGATGATAGCAATATACTTTATTTCCCACTGGGTTTTTTTTAATGGGGTTGTGTGATCATTTGTAATTTATTTTATTTTAGAATAAGACCCGTTAACTCAGCCATGTTGGCTTAAAATATTTTTGGTATATTTTAATTAGTGTTTAGAATATTTAGTTCTGATTTGATTAGAATTAGATTTTGTAAGATTAGATAAGGCATTATCCATTTATTTTAGGTATTTTAGTTAGATATGGTTTTAGCTTCTTAAAGCTGACATAAGTCATTCCAGTTTCTATTTGTACTAGCTGAATTATACCCTATAAATATGGAAGGTCATTCATAATTAAACAACACCACTTTTATCAATCAAATATACAACCTTTTGGATTCATACTCTTTGCTTGCGAGCTATTCCATTGCTGCTTAACCCCGGGGGCTAGTTAAGTATCAATAAACCTTGTAATCTAATCTTGAGAGCTAGTTAGAGGGCAAGTCAAAGTTAGGCGTAACCTGGGGGCTAGACACCAGAATTTCGTGCGAGATAGTGAGGGTTTGCAGATCCCTTCACTAGATCAAAGATATTAATTCCGCAATAGTGAGTCTTAGCAAGAAGATTCATATCAGACTCTCACAAACGTTCTTTTCGATATGCATGATATCCAAACAATGGCGAACATCCAAATCTTCCCAGTATAGCAAATCAAAGAAATTGACTGTTTCTTCCACTGTTCGTCTACAGCCCCACCATCCTTTGATAACTTCTTACCTAGAAAAACATTCAATTTCTTTACTTTGTTGTGAATAGCTACACTGGTCAAAGTTTTGGGTGTCTTTCTCCTCTCCTTCCCACCAACGAATGCAATCACGTTCTCCCGCAACATGTGATCTACAGGAAGGAATTTATGGTGACCCAAATAAACCAGTTTCCACCCATTCCTCAATTGATGGTAATCTGTCTCATCCTCACAAACTGGGCAAGCCTTGTAACCCTTAACCTCATACCCAAAAAGGTTACCACGTGCTGGGAAATCATTTATGATACAAAAAACATCGCCTTCAATGTAAAATCTTTACAACTACAACCATCAAACATTAAGGCACCTTTCGACCAAAGCACCTTCAGATCTTCTATCAAAGGGGCAAGATAAGTGTCTATGTCATTTCCAGGTTGTTTCGGGCATGAAATCATGGTGGGCATCAGCACATATTTTCTCTTCATTCACAAGTACGGGGGAAGATTGTAAATGGAAAGCATAATCGGCCACGAACTATGTTTTGAGGACAAAAAAAATCTCAAATTCCTAGGTTCCGATGCAAAGTGTGGATACATCTTGTCAAATTTCTTCCACTGGTCCACATCTGCCAGGTGTCGAATTATATTGCCATCTTTACAACCTCCCCTATCAATGCACCACGTCAATTTTTTTGCATCCTTATCATTCTTGAACAACCTTCTCAGGCTCGGAATAATTGGAAGATAACACGTACATTTGGTGGGCACCCACCTCCTCACTAGAACAACATGCTCTCAATCGACATTCACATTTCTCTTCTTCTTATAACGCGGCACATTACATACTGGACAAACAATCTTATCCTTAAGGTCACCCCTATATAGGACACAATCGTTCAGACAAGTATGTATATTTTCATACTCCAATCTCATCGGAGAAGCTTCATAAATGTTATCAGGAACCCCATTACCGGGTGGAAGCTTTTCATTCAAAAACTTAAGCAATTTATTCATGCTAGTATCAATCTATGACCTTACACCTTTCAAATTAAACAACTCCATCAAACACGATATGACCGTGTCTTTCTTCTTGCAACCGGGATACAATTCTGTATCCTTCTCACCAAGGAAGTTAGCCAAAACCCCGGGTCTCCTTCTAAACTCATTAACAACCTCATCACACATGTCATCCAACATAGAATCCCCAAAACACTCTCCCTCACTACTAACTCTCACTTCCGGTGGTGATTTTTCCCCATGAAAGGTCCACACAACATAATCTTTCGTAAACCCTCATCTATACAAACGGATTTTTAGGATGTCCTTCTTATCAGTACAAATTCAATTTCCACAATCACGATAGGGACATAATATTCGCTTCTCTCGACTAAAAGCATGCTCCAAGAACTCATCCATGAACATAATATATTCATCGTTCACCCTACTAACGTTGGCATACGCATGCTTATGCCTCTCGATGATGCGATACAACTCTACGTATCAATAGTTTTGGCACCAAATTTTAACAATAAGAATTTATTTTTGCACCGGTATTAAGAAAATACTGGTGCTTAATCAATTCCTACACCGATGCTAATTTTAACCTGTGTACAAATGCAAAATTTTCCCATTTTTTAAATTTGTTGCATCGGTAATTTCCCATTACCGGTTACCTCTTCGCGCCAAATTAATATAGAGAGTAAATAAGTACACATCGATAATCATGTACCGGTGCACATGTTAGCAATTGCATCGGTACAAAGACCTATTTAAGTACAACTGGTGCAATATATTTGATATTGGTACACCGGCAGAACCAACACCAGTGCGAAAATAGTTGAACATTACACTGGTTGACAGGATACCGGTGCGTATGTACGTATTTGCACTGGTATTGATGTTAACATGATAAATACCGGTGCAATTGGTTACATGCGCACCGGTATAGCTGTACTCATAAATTTATACCAATGCGTATGTACCTGTTTTCCAGTAGTGTTTAAATATGAATCTCAACATATTAATAATTATAATTCGACCTTAAAAATTATTAAATTAATTTTTTTTCTTAGTATAACCGTTAGTTGATCTAACAAGATACCTTCTCTAGTAGCTAAGAGTCTGTCTCCTAAGAGACTATCTTACCGTAAGACCAGGGACTACTATAATATAAGGCAAAAGGCAAACCATTTTTGTGGGTCATATTATAAATAACTTATTCCCGGTGCCAAAGAAAAATGTGCAAAAAAATAGGAGGACTAACCTGCAAATAACAAAAAGCAGGAAAGAATCTGCGTTTGAAGGAGGCACAACTCAAAAAACACACTTCATAATCTTCATAAGAGTTTCAACCGATCATAAACTCTTCAATCCATCGCTCTAAAACCTTTGAAGATCTAATTCTCTAAATCTACGATTAGGAACAAAAAATGAGATGAACAACGTCGATCAACAAATAATTATGTTCGTGATTCAACACTAGAAATTGAATCAGTTTTTAAAAATCTACAATCAAAATATTGTGACACTATAGATATTGCAGATCGAAAGATAAATGATGTGCAAAGAATAGGAAAGCAAAACCAAAGATTCATTAACATGTGTTTTGGACATTGAACAACAAATTTTCCATGGTGAGTGAGACAAACAATGAGATTGAACAGAGATATCTAAAAGGTAGGTTTTCACTACTAGACTTTCCATACAAAAAATTATTTAAGCTATTTTTTTTTAAAAAAATTGAAATCAGTATTCAAAAATACTGACACAATACAATAAGGAGGATTGATCTTTCAGCTCATATTGCTTGCGAATGTTTTGATGTTTACAGTTGGTTCTTTGTATAGTGTATGTAGATAAAGCCTATTGTTGTCATTCTATATCATAATGTGACCTGAATAAGTTTTATGTTATATTTCTAGTATAGAAATTAATGTTTTAATGGAAATTTATGATCAGTGTATATCTGCTGTTAATTGTTACTGAATATTAGCTGCTATAACTAGTGTGTGATGTCTTAAATAAAATGAGTGATTTGCTTATGCTCACTGATGGCATGGGTGACCACTCTTGGAGTTCTGAATCAGAATATGACATGCATATACTACTATGTGATGTTGCAATTACATAGATTGACGTTTTAATAAAAGTGTTTGATGCTTTTATACCTGATGTCAACTGTTACTGAATACTAACTGATTGAATTGATCTTTGATTTTATAAACAAACATAGTGATCCGTAATTTTACTAACAGATCTGCTAGATGAGTTTCCTAATCTGTTGGAGATAGATGCAAGGGAGTGTTTACAGGGAATAAGAGAAAGAAATTTGGAAGAGCTTGAAAACTTGTATCGAGCACATGTAACTGTGCTTGGATTTTATGTGAGGAAGTCAACAACAAGACAGTCAAACTAGGGAGTGATTAGGAAAAAATATTTCACATGGTCATGTGCAGGGAAGTCAGTTTCAAGAACTAAAACCGCACCTACTCTATAGCCAAAAAGAAAGAGAAAAAGAAAATCAAAGGAGTTTCTAGTGATAAGAAAAGGATAAAAACCTCTTATTAGGATCAAAATTGTTGATGAAAAGTTCTACAAAATCAAGAACCACTTCATTGAGCATAACCACGAGTGCATAAGATCTGAATGAAAATGAGAAAGCAAGAGCAATTGAAGCTATAGAATAGGCAGGTCTCAAACCAACAACAAGTTACAAGTATTTAGCATGTGCTGCCCAAGGAGAAGAAAATGTAGGGCACGCAATGAGAGATAGCATTAATTGTGTGAACTGGTAAAGAATGAATACTATGGAAGGGGGGTGTGCTCAGAACGTCATAGATGAGCTTTATCAAATTGTTGTTGCTGAGGAAGACTACTTTTTCATAATCAAGTTGGATGATCAAGGAAAATTGATTGCACTCTTTTGGAGGGACTCCATGATGAAAGAAGATTACATTCTCTATGTGATGTTGTGATTTTTAACACTACTTACTGTACAAACAAGTATAATCTCACCTGTGCTCCGATTGTTGGGATAAACAATCACTGGAACAATGCAATGTTTGGTTGTGATTTTATTGGAGACGAAGAGGCTGGATCTTTCATATGGCTGCTGGAGGTATTAAAAAAACCAATGGGGGACAACAACCAAAAACTATATTCACTGACTAGGATTTGGCTATGTCAAAGGCAATTAAAGAGGTATTTCTATATTAAGTTTGATGATTGCTATTTCAAGTCCTATGTTTGACTTGTTATATATTAGTATTGATGTTGAAAGTCTTCCTTTGGTTGATGTTTTGGGACCAGTGTCTAACTTATTATATTATTCAATTAATGTTTCATTAAAAAGGTCTAACATGTTAGGTTATTCAGTTAATGCTCTAAATAAATTTTTTTATGTATCCTTATTTTATCGGTGATGTTAATAATTTGATGTTCTAAATCATCAGCACAACCTAATTTAGGACATCTGAGAACCCATCATGGTCATATGTACAATTTCTCTTGGTTTTGAAACTACAACATGAGTATCATACATTTAGGATTGATATTCCATTAGTAGTATACAATATATTTAATAAACTGGTTGATGATGCATGTACTGAAATTGTCGTTTCATAGGTATTCGAAGACATAAAGCACAAACTTTGTTTGTGGCACCTGAAATAGAACACCAATAGTCACTACGGTAAAGTAAAGAGTGATTAAGAATTTGGAATGGCATTCGACCACTGTTTGAAAGATTGTGCAAATGAAAAAGAATTTGAAAGGTGCTTGAATTCTGTGATAGAAACCTACCACCTGCAGGACAATGATTGGTTCAAACGCTTGTAAGAACTCCGAGATAAAGGGTGTACGACATTAAGCTAGGATTTCTTCTCAGCTGGAACTTTGTTATTTGTGAGCATCGTTTTACTCCCCAAATAACATACAAACTCAGAAAATTCTTAATTAGTATACCAGTAAGAAGAGTCGATCCCACAAGGGGTAAAAGCAATAATTATAATATTTTTCCAACTAATTTCGAAAAAACATTGGTGTAGCCACCACGCCTTAAATTCAAGAATTTTTCTAACACAAAATGCAAATAATTAATCTAAAAATGATATATATATATATATATATATAAGAATGATATCGCCTAAGAATAACTCATGTTAGTGAATATCGATCATGGGAGCTATGTTGAATCAATCCTTACGTATTTATCAGTTATAGGAAAGTAGGTACGCATAACTTCCTCAGTTCTTTCTTACTTTATCGACAATTAATCAATTATAATTAACTAATTGTTTCCCTTACCCAATTGCCACCAGAAAGTATTTATTGGGCCAGATACACATTTTGATGGCATTGAGAAATAAAAGAACCTGATATAGCACTTACCAAAGTAAAAGCAAATAGCAATGCATACTTAATTATTCTCTATCTTGCTATTACAGTCTTAGCTAGTTAGTTGTTTTTCACAAGATTGCCTATTTACTAACTCTTCCTAATGATTCTGTACTGGTGGAATTAGATAGCAAAATCCTAACAATATTTTAGTTTTCCAGACTCAAAGATATTAGAAGTGAGTTAAATTAAGAAAAAAAATCAAGAATACATAAGAATCAATTATAAAACAATTAGGCCTCAATATTCATAAACTAACACTTGTTATTCTCTATCGATAAAAAAAATAGCTACTCATGATATACATAAAAAAATTTGCAGAAGAAAAATTATGAAAATATGATGTTAAACTTAACTAAGAAAAGAAATTAATTCTAGAAAATGGGTTCCATTTGGTCAAACTGGACTGCGGCGAACCAGAATCTGGAAATAATTAGAAAAATATGTTGGCAAAAAATCTGAACACATTCTAGACAAAGAAAAAGTGCATCTTTGAATGTCTAAATTTATGCCTCTTCTATACAGAAGAGGCTCAACCCAAAATATCATCCAAATCTATTACAAGTTAAATTCTAGACTTATTCTTATCTAAACGATAGATAAGAATCAAAATTTAATCCAATCCATACAAAATCTCCAATCAAATATGATCATATCTCCATAAAATATGATGTAATCAGCTCCAGACCCAATTTTATTTCATCCTCACTGTTCAACTTGGCCGCATGTCATTTCTGCGCAACTCCAGTCTTCTTTTTTGCCATATTTTGCCATATTCCTCCTCAATTTCCTCCAAATTCCTCCTAAGCCCACAAACCTGTAATCTGTGATAAATAATACACCTAAAGTGAAAAGTAATCCAATAAAATCACATAATTTATATGCATCAAATATCCTCACACTTGAGTTATACTTGTCTTCAAGTATGGAATGAGAATCAAATCATGTTGTTTATCACACAAGTCTCAACTATCCCCTATTGAATCTAAGAAAGATTCAAATGAAAATTGACAAAAGACACTAACTTCGGACTCAAACAAACAAACCCAGTAAACTCAGTATACCAACCCTTAGTTTCTTGATACATAGACAAACCTTACCTTCATAATAAAGGGTCCTGCATAATACATTTGACCCTATCAAAGCCTTCAAATAACTCAGGTAAATACATACTCAAATCAATCCAAACCAACCCTCAGCTTAGTAAAAAATTAGACAAGTATCATACATTTCTCACATTTCACACATTCACTCTAGAGGTAATGGATAGTCATTTATATTTATGAAGTTCACATTGCAATACTCAAATCATTTAATGAAAATTAGAAAGTTCTTTATCCAGGGTTGTAATGGGGCTAGGGAGAATAAAAAAGAAGTACGGTCCTAAGAGTTCTAAGCTTCCATTGTAAGATATCTATATGGGTGCATACTTCAACCCAATATTTCCCAAATAAAAGAAATGAATTCAACCATCATTATATTATAGAAATTCTTCTCAAAACTGATTGTAAACACTAAGTAATGGTGCTGTAATTTTCTTTTTTCTTTTTTTCATTTGTCAATTTTTTCTCTTTTTTTTTCTCGGCACATCAGCCCCTTTTTATTTTTTTAAATTTTCTAGCACATATATCACTTTTTCTTATAATTCTACTGCACATCTAAAGCATAGTGCCACTTGATCAATTTACACATCAAAAATCAAGGTACTAACTAATGATTTTATGAACAACAACAGCAAAAATATGAAAAATCTAACCATAATCACAAGCATATATATATATATATGTGTGTGTGTGTGTGTGTATATATATATATATGGAACAAAATAAGGGATAAAAATAGGTTTTGGCTTCATTTTTAATGCGACTCAAACAAAGAAAATGCCAAGGCTTCAAGGGGTTAATTTGGGGTGATGTAAGGTGGGAAATATAAGTTGTGGGGTTAATCCTAATGTCTTTCATCATTTTCACAACAAACAATTTAAGTAATGCCAATATCTCTTACAAAAAAAAGATTGATATAGAGACTGCTCTATTTTAGGCTCAAACCTCCCTATAGGTAGGCTAAAATGTCAAGTATTTATCTTTTTTCGTCATCCCAAGTATCATTTAGACCAATTTACATCAATTATTTGAAATGATATAAATATCAAATGATTTGATGATGCTTTAAATGCTTTGATTAATTGACTTTCTAATGAAGAATTGACAAAGGACTCATTATCAACATCTTGGATTTATTGTTCAAGGCTGTCAAAGAACTAAAGACAATATGAAGAACACTATACTCTTTTTTCCCACTGGGTTTTTAATGAGGTAGTGTGATCACTGTAAACTATTGTAAAATTATTTCATTTTGGACTGATAAGCTCACCATGTGGGCCTTGAAAAGGCTGGTTTGAAAATACAGCCCATTAGGGTTTAGAATATTCTGTTTTGAATTCGGTAAGGGTAGAATACGCCTTATGGTCGATTGTCTATTTTAGGTATTTTAGTGGATATGGTTTTAGCTTCTTAAGGTTGTCATAAGTTGATTTAGATTCAGTTTTGGATTAGGGATTTGGCCGAGATTGATTCCTCTAAATAGAGGGATATGGCCGAGACCTCTCCTAACACTTTTATCAATAAAATGTTCAACCTTTTGAGTTCATACTCTTTGCTTGTGAGCTATCTTCATTGTTGCTTAATCATGAGGGTTAATTAAGTACCAGTAAACCTTGTGATCTGATTCTGCAGGCTAGTTACACAGAAAGTCGAGATTGAGAGCATCTTGAGGGTTAGGTTCTTGAATTTGTGTGACTTGGTGAGGGTTTGTAGATCCCTTCATTTGGTCAAAGATTTTAATTCTGCAATCCAGAGTCTTCTCAAGGAGATTCATATCGGAAAAATTTACCAAGTATTTTTATCATTGTATCAAGTAGCCAATATGTTACACAAGCGATTCATTACTAGCAAGTTCGGTCCATGAAAGAACAATAGCACCAAGAATCGTATGCTGAATTTGACTCGACTCAAAAATCAAAAATCTTTTTGCATTTTTTAAAAATGACAATAGTATATAAACACATAAATCTCCTCACACTTATATCTTGCTTTCCCCCAAGCAAGCTTAGTAAAAATATAAGAAGGACACATAAACAACAACAAAAAAACTAAAAAAGAGTCAACCCAAGGGGATTAAGGGACTTATTGAAAGGGGTCATCCACACTATGACAGGTTAGGAGGATCATTCTGGTCACATGAGGATCATGGTGGCGTTTCCTCGTTGAATCCTGCACAATAAAAAATTGAAGCATTAAAACAAGATTCTAATCCCATAAATCTTCTTTATTTTTTCCAAAATTTTCATTTTTTGTATTTTCTTTGCATGTTTAATTATTTTTTTTGGATTTGTTTTGGGAACAAACCAACTAAAACAAAGAAAAAAGGGTTGCCACCTAGTAGCGCCGTCATTTATAGTCTTAGGCTAGACTTTCATGCTGTCATTTAAGCTGGTGGTGCGCAATGGAATTTCTTCCTCACACTTAAACGATTCCATTTCAACTGGAAGAGTATCATCACCCTTGCGATAACCACACTTCAGATCGGGTAGTGACAATTTCAACTCCAAATTTGAGGTTTTCACATCTGATGGGACTAGTCTGGCGGACAAGTCCTGTTTAGCCAAACTGGACCTTGTATGCATTTTAGAACTTTTTCGAGCATCTGATTTGAACTGAGTTGGGTTGGGTAATCCATGGCTTATTTCAATTCTAGGCATCACCTCTTGAGAGTACATTGAACATAGCAATTTGTGGATTTTCTTATCGCTCAAGCCTTGAACATTTACCTCTTTTGAACTTTTAGGCAATTGAATTTACATCCTATCCTGCAAAATTTTAGTCTCAAGAGAATCTTGGACAAGGGGGCCAACTTGATCAATGAAATACACATTCTCAGCATCTATAGATTTCTTCACGAGCTTATCAATGTCGAGTGTGTATTTTTTGCCATCATAATCAAGACAAATTGTTCCATTACCAACATTAATGATGGTGTTTGATGTTCTCAAGAATGGACAACCCAAAAATACTCCTTGTGTTCCCTTATCACTATTATGATTCATTTACCATATAAAAATCTGCAGGGTCAACAAAATTATTGACTTGCATAAGCACATTTTCCAACAACCCTTCAGAAAACACACAAGATTTATCTGCCAATTGAATTACCACTCTAGTGTCTGCCATTTCATCTCCATTTAAAGTTTGATACACAAATAATGATATAAAATTAATCAAAGCTCCTAAATCACACATAGCAGCATTAATCTTCTTATCTCCTATATAACAAGGTAAGGAAAACGTACCTGGGTTCTTGCCCTTTGGGGGAAAATTTATTTTGAATCATTGCAGACACAAATTCACCCATTATGATCTTGCTCGAATCATTCGGCTTTCCTAGAATGAAATCTTTCAAGACCTTGCTTACTGGTGGTAACTTTATAGCTTGCAAGAAAGGAAGGTTAGTATCACTTTTCCAAAAAAATGATACAAAATCCATAGGCTCTTCCTTTTTCTTTTCCAATCTAGCTGGTACCTTGGATTTACCTTTATTTCAGCACTTAGGACATTTAGGATGTGTAGATTGTATGGTGGTTTTGTCACCTTTTTCCTTCATTTCTTGGATCTGAAGTTCTGCTGTAAGGTTCAGTTTGGACAAATTGGACCCTCCCTTAGTGAGCTCCTTCGCCACTTTGTCCGCGTATTTCAATGGTAATGCACCAACTACGTTCCCACTTCTTAGTGTGACCCGATTTACCGCCTCATGTGGATTTAACTGAACTTGACAATGTAACCCTTGTTGTTTTATTCTAAGTTCGTTCATGGAGTTCGATAAGTGGGAGATTTGTCGTGTATACTCCTCTAAAATTGTTTTAACATTCTCAAACCTTTTGTGTTCCTTCTGCATCATGTCTATCAGTATGTCTAGCTTATCATTCACAGATTTCCCTTGACCACCTTGTGGGGGTTGATGAAAAACTAGGGCTTCCCGTTGCATTGGCGGAATATTAGGTTGTTGGTGATGCCGAGGTTGGGGTTCCTCGGTGTCTCCAACAAAAATTTGGGGGATCCATCCATCTTGAATTGAAGGTGTGGAGGTATGGATCTCCATTTTGCTGCCTCTCATTGTGATTCCCCATCGCATTTTCTTGGACGGGTATCTTTCCCATGGTAAATATGCATTGTAGTGTCGTATTGTTGACTACTCTACACGTGTCGCAAGACCCTTCTTGTACAACCACAACCTTTTCAACGAATGAGATAGCATCTTCTCCATTCTTTCCATCCTCTCCTTGAATTCATCTTGTTCGGGAGTGGAGGTTTGTGCCAATTTCTTCAAGATTCAGACCTCCTTTCATCATACCCCTCTTTTGAAATCCACCAACTTTTTTATGATCTCTCTAGCCTCATTCACTCGAAGGTGAAAAAATCCACAACTACTGGAAGAAGTCACCAAGTTCTTATTGGTGGCTATCATTCCTTGATAAAAACACTGGAGCAATTGGTCTTCCGTCATTCGGTGATTGGGGGAGATATCCACCAGCTTTCTAAACCTAAGTCAATAAGCACCCAATGGCTTATCATACTCCTATTTGATGCTTGTGATCTTCTTCTTCAAGGAATCTATCCTTGTGGCTGGAAAATAATATTCCAAAAATAATTTCTTCAATTCAGACTATGCCGAAATGGAGTTGGGTGGCAGGCTTGAGAACTATTGAATTGCTACTCCTATCAAGCTAAAGGTAAATGCCACCAACTTGAATTGATATCAGTCACGGTGGCTGGTCTCTTCTGCAACTTAAATATTTTCACAAATTTTCTCAGGAAATTGTAGGGGTCCTCGGTGCTTCTCTTGTGAAGCTTCGAAAGTACATTCAGGAATACCAGCTTGATCTCAATCGGATTCTTGGTCTCTGGTAGCTGAATGAGAATTGGAGAATTATCCTCACTATGACCAATAAGTTCCCACATGTATGGGTTGTTTGGGTTCTACCCAGGATTTGCATTTCCTTTATCTTTGTCCGTTTCAGTATCAGTTCCCGAATTAGATGTGGTGGCCAAAACCGTTATAGGTCCAGTTTGGCCAAACTGAAGGGTCACGCAAGAAGCTGATTTCTGCGCCTTTATTCTCTTTCTGTTCCGCTTGGCTATTTTTTCTACTTTTGGGTCGAATATTATATTTGGCCTTGATGGTCTACTCACAAACCAAGAACTATCACACAGATTAGTAGGTAAAAAAAATTGACTTGCTGCTCTCCGGCTGCGACGCTATTTTGGTGAGCAACGTTTTACTCGTCGAATAACCTGCAAGCTCAAAAAATCTTAATTAGTATATCGGTAAGCAGAGTCAATTCCACAAGGAACAAAATAAATAATTATGATTTTTCCAACTAATTTCAAAACCTTTTTTTTGGTGTAGCCACCACGCCTTAAATTCAAGAAGTTTTCAACACTAATAATGAAAATAATTAATCTAAAATGATATATGTGTGTGTGTGTGTAAGAATGATATCGGCTAAGAATAACTTATGTTAGTCTATATCAATCATAGGTGCAACGATGAATCAATCCTTATGTATTTATCAATTATAGGAAAGTAGATATGCATAACCTCTCCAATTCTTTCTTACTTTATCGACAATTAATCAATTATAATTAACTAACTGTTTCCCTTACCAAAATGCCCCCAGAAAGTATTCGCTAAACTAGATACACATTTTAAGAAATAAAAGAATCTGATATAGCGGTTACCAAAGTAAAATCAAATACTAATGCACACTCAATTGTTCCCTATCTTGCTATTACAGTATTAGATAGTTAGCTATTTTTCACAAGATTGGCTGCTTACTAACCCTTTCCAATGATTACGTATTGGTGGAATTAGATAGCAATATCCTAAAAATATTCCAGTTTTCCAAACTCAAAGATATTAGAAATGAATTAAATCAAGAACAAACCAAGAACATATATTAATCAATTATAAAACAATTAGGTCTCACAATTGATAAACTAACACTTGTTATTCTCTGCCCATAAAAAAGTTTGCTGCTTATGATATGCATATAAAAATTACTGAATATATAATCTGAAAACATGATGTTGAATTAAACTAAGCAAAGAAATTATTCCCAGATGATAGGTTCCGTTTGGGCAAACTGGACCTGTGGCGGACCAGAATCTGGAAATAATTAGAAAAATATGTTTGCAAAAATCTGAACGCATTCTAGTCTAAAAGAAAAGTGCATCTTTGAATGTCTAAACTTATGCCTCTTATATACAGAAGAGGCTCAGCCCAAAATATCATCCAAATTCATTCCAAATTTAAATTATAAGCTTATCATTGTCTAAATGATAAATAAGAATCAAAATCTAATCCAATCCCTACAAAATTTTCAATCAATTATGATCATATCTTTATAAAAAATCTGGTCTATATCTACATAAAATCTTATGTAATCAGCTGAAAATCAAATTTAATTCATCCATACTATTTAACTTGGTCGCAAGTCATTTCCGCGCAATTTAAGTCTTCTTTTCTGCCATATTTTGCCATATTCCTCCTCAATTTCCTCCAAATTCCTCTTAAACACACAAACCTATAATCTGTGATAAATAATACACCTAAAGTGAAAATTAATCCAATAAAATTACAATAAACCCCAAAAAATAAACAACATAATTTATATACATTAGCCATCACAGCTTAGTGAAAGTACAAATAAAGAAATCAACTTCAATGCTTCAAAAACAACCAACTTGACACATCTTTTCGCAATCTTTGGAAAACAGTAAAAAGTTGGAGAAGCACGGAGACATCATATCTGCTAGAATAACAAGAATAGGGATAGGATGGCTTCCCATAATAGCCAGAATAAGGCATCAGATCCGTCATCTCAAGGTGCATGGGTGATTCAGAGTATTGTATCCCATGTACAATCTTCCAGAATGTACCAGCATTTGAGATGGCTCAATGCTCAAGAATGGTGGAATCGAATACACCATTCCCCGCCCATACTCTAGGAAAGAGGTTTGTGTACAAGTTTGGACTTCTCCTCCCGGGTGGCCTAGTTAGGATACCCTTGGTAAATGCTAATACTGTGGCATCGTTTATATCACTGAAGGCAGCGATGCCATAATCCACATCGATGGCTGAATAGGCCTATGGTGAGGTATCAATGGAGGTGTAATAAGGTATCCTCTAACCATGAGAGTTTGCGCAATCTGCGCCACAATCTAGTTGCAAATGGAGTGCCACACCGTGTGTGCTGTGATTCGAATGGATGGCCATCTCATAAGCCTCTATATGGGAATCAAATAAAGCCCATGTGAATAGACCATCAATCAACACTAGCAGATTTGGCACAGGATTTGATTTAGGGTTTGCTGCATTGGGTACCCCTCATCAAGGGCTCGATGATGACCTCCTGTTTGTTTGAAGATACTGTCGTCACATTATGAGATCCTCCAAAAGCAGTGGTGGCCAAGGTTTTTTTATCAATATTTCAATCAGATCTGCCTTGGCAGGTTGAGATCCAGGGGGGTTGACCATTTTTTGGATTCTCCTTGTTCTTCTTTTTTACGGTGACTGTACTTTTTCACCAGCGCTGGGATTCTTTCTTTTTAGTCGTTCAATCCTACACAACATACTGATGGTAGAAACGGGTATAAACCAAGGAATCCACTATCTAACTTAATGGGTTCCACTGAGCATGCCAACTGATAATTCTAGAACACGTTTGGGTCACGCTGTCTATTCCTTCGCCTTGATCTGCAAGAAAGAGCCCCCCAAAGTATTCTTATTTAAGTGTTATTAGTTAAATGTGAGTTTTAGGCATTAAACCAAACAGAAATCAATTGAACACCAAACCCATATATTCGACCCAAACCTTGATTTTGAGCCATATCTTCCCAATGTCCCAATTTTGAGCCATACCTTCCCCACCATCCCAATCAGACCCTTCCCCTACCCAACATTGAACCCGATGCTATTGTGCTGCAATATTCTCCTTGGCAGTATGAATCTAAGCCAGAGAATAAAAATTCACGAATAATACGTGATAACTCAACGCGAGTCCTAATTATCAACGTGATTCCAATGTTTAGTTTGAAATTGGCCCCAAGAAAAATTTAGTTACATTCTAACCCCTGATATCTAAAAGTTCCTATTTTATATTGCCTTTATTTGTAGTTTGTTCCCGATCTTACCATAAGATGATCTCATGAGAGACAAACTGATCATTAATATTTTGATGTATTAGATGTGTGGGTATATTGTTTTGTGTTGATGGTTTTAGATTAATTCCAAATTAACGGTTTGAAATTCCTTAACCTGAATTCAACCCATTTATTCAAACAAATCATTCATGTTAAGACGTTTAATCCATCAACCCACATAACATTAACCCACTAATTTTATAAATGATTCGGGTTAGGTTAGAAATTACCACCTCCACTATTTCTTAGGGATGGTCACGCTGGCCTGCGGGTTGGGGCAGGTTAGCTGTCCCGACCCAAATTGTTAAAAAAATTACAATAACAAACGACACCTATTACCTCGATTTTCAGGGTTTTTTACCTTGGCTTTTTCCCCATAAAAACGAGGTAAATGTGGGTGAAGTAAAAAGTATACTTTTTACCTCGGTTCAAAACCAAGTAAAAAAATATCTTTTACCTCATTTTTTCAAGTGACGTCGGCAGATGTTATGTGCGACATCGCTCCTAGCATTAAGGCCGATGATAGGATATGATATTTGTTACATCGTTCAAATCGACGTTGGGATATAAGACAAATAACGTCGGCCATACCAACAAGACATGCGATGTGAGAGGAAAGTCTGCGACATCGCTCAAGTCGACGTCGATCTAAAGAACAGCGACATCGTGCAATGTGGTGCACCAATGTCGTGCTGACATGGAAATGTGAATAATACAGCATCGTTTTGAATGGCCGATGTCGCAAAAACAATTACACACCGGTTCTACATGCGACATTGCTTTAGTGTTGTATGAGCACCGGTAAGTGCAACATTGCGAATCAGTCATGGAGAGAACGTTTTGGTTAAATATTATAATATTAAATATTTGATGAAACAAAAAATCGTTCATTGGTAACCATTGCATGTTATTTAGTATTGGATTACTCCATAAATGTTTAAACATCATAAAACAATGAATTGTCACTAAATTCATATGGGAAAATTAACAATGACATGTTAATAATCCACAAAACTTGCTATAACATATTTTATGAATACATGTTACGATATGTAATAATACATAAGGTTGATATTAATTTAAACATTAAAGGTATTGAACCTCCATATTGTCTACGTTGTAGGCATTAACACTATCAGGGCGAGTCGTGAAGTGACAAGTCATCCATCTACAGTCTATCGATAACTCTCATTGTCCTATTACACCCAATACACAAGAAACAAAATTTATGTTAGAATTGGGCAGTCCCAAATTTTTTAAAAAAACATATAATATAGTCATACTTAGACGACGTGAATGTAGACTTGGAAAAAGAATTGATATGGGTAGAAGCAATGTTGCACATTAAAGTAATTGATGTCTCTAAAGCTGACCTAAGTGCGACGTCAGACATTCAAGATATTTCATAATTTTTATTGACATTTTCGTCGTTGGTCTTAATTTCGTTTTACATCACAAAGGCTGACTAATAGTGACAGACGTTGCACATACATATCGTGTTCATACGAATAAGTAATTATTGTACACAATCAACCATAATCTAAGCATTTTTTTCTCATTCCTTACAAACATGGCATCATCTTGGAAACAAAAACAATATACCCTAGATAACATGTAACACAATTATCATACACTATGAAAATATACAAGCTTTGATCAATGAGAAAAATAACATGTAGAAGGTATGGTAATTAAATTACTAAATTAACATTGAATGTATAGAAAACTACCTCAATAAATTTAAACTCGGAGATGCTCCATCATCAGGCACATGTTCATATGTGGGAAAAACAAATTGATTGAGCTCTTGAATTGTTGTATTAATGGTGTGGATGGAGAAGATGGTGTGTTGTAGCTAGGGTTTGGAGAAAGTGTGTTATAGATGAGAGATAGGCAATGGTGTTGGTATTGATGACTTGAAATTTTGGCTGGGGGGAAATTTTGCTTCAAATTTTCGTTTCCCGCTAGAAATTTCATTATGACCGATGTCGGCCGTTGTTCAGTCGTGGATCCGCATTTAGCAATGTACCCACAACGTCCCACATGAGGGCCAATGGGTAATTTTGGAAAAGTGTCGTAAAATACTCTGTCTTAAGATTGCGGCCCTTCCGTGAAAATATGACTACAAAAATGTTATCTAAAAATTTTCATTTGGAATTCTAACACTTTCTTGGAGGGACCTAAGTGTAAATATCTAAAATTTCACCAGTGGTCCCAATTATACTTGATTCTAATCGTCTGAAAAAGAAACTTAGCCATATCTATTCGAACTTATAATAACCAAGAGTAACAAATAAGAAACTGCTCTTATTCCACAGAGACTTCCCATCCAAAAACCTCTAATTAATCTTTGCATACTTATAAGTAACCATCTATAATTTACTCAAAACCATGTACTAACCGTTCTAAAATTTGATGGATGCGATTTTATTATATATTTTTTCATAAAAAACCAAGAATAAGAAATTGCATGTGATTCTATGTGGTGGAAATTGTCGTTCCCATAACGCTTATCCTAAGGTATAAATGGAAATACTAATACAAATGACAGACAATTACCCTGTTCCATTCATCCGGGAATGCCTAAATCGGAACATCTTGATCCTGACAATGTGAATTAGATTAGGGTAAGTCGCACTAGCTTAGCGGATTTCACAACGGCTCTTCACGACTTTATATATGGAGCCAATCTCATAACTCATTTCAAACTTTTAACTTTCCCTCGAATTCCAACAATCTTTCAACCTCTTTTCTCAAAGGTAGGGTTTCTAGATTATCTTGATGTCTTTCAATTTCATATTTTTCATAGACAATATTGTTATGTATATGGAGTGTGAATTATGTGTTCTCTCCATTGTTTATTTCAAAGTTCCCATGAGGTTTAGGGTCTAGGATTTAGAACTTATAAATTCCCTGGTTTTCTAATGTTTTTTTATGTTGTTGTCGGTTTTAATGTGTTGTTGCTTGTTAGTAGTTTCCACTTCGGTTTATGCAATTAATGTGCGACGTCGTACATTCATATTGTTTCTCCTCATCTTTGAATGAGACATCGCACTTATCTCGGTTAACCAATTGGATATACCGATAGGTCTGCTACGTCATATTTACATTTCGACTCAAGCGATTGATTGAAATTATTTGAATCAGACCAATTGCCATCGATCATTATACTTTTCATCCGTGGAAATATGATTTTCCAATTGCCATCGATCATTATACTTTTCATCCGTGGAAATATGATTTTCCAATTGCCATCGATCATTATACTTTTCATCCGTGGAAATATGATTTTCAGGAATCATGACTGGCGGAAAAGGTTCTAGTAGACGTGTACTGATTAAGGTGCGATCGATATTTGGTTTAGAACGCAAGTTATTTAATTATTACTAATTTCATTGACCAAAAGTAGATCCGCAGCGATTCGGATGAGGACTGTGTGCGGACTTCATTCGGTGATATCATACCACATTTCATACGTATGTTAACCCAGACGAACTTCGGTTCAATTTCAATTTTGGTAAGTCCTTCTGTTTACACATGCACTTTATATTAAATTATAATTTTCTCAAATTAATTATCATATATACTGACTGTGGTTTTATGTTTATAATTTAGTACATCCCCAGCTAAATTGGGCCGCTCCTACCAAAGTTGAAGACGCATGTTGTCTTGAGGTGCCATGAAAGAGAATATAACATGCACTACTTGGGGAACAGGCGGCTAAAAACCCTGGAGAGGACCTAGAGGTTGGGGACACGCTCTACTTCGAGCTGGTTGATTTTTCTGCGCCCACAGTTTTCAATGTCGTCATCCGTAACATTTAGACTATTTTGTTGCCATGTTTATCTAAATTAATCTTGAATCTATTTGTTGAATGTTTTTTTATGTTATTGAATCATTAATATTTAACCTACCATATGAAACCAATTTTTTATGTTACGATCATACATGATACTATAAAATACTTGTGTGTCATGATTATTTTGTTTCAACCATTCTTAAATAGAAAATATTTGTTATCACCAATATTTTTTAATATATTCAGAATCTTTTTAAATATATTTGCTAGCCCACTTAATCATGCGATGTCGCTATAAAGTCAGTCATATGTCGACTCAAGCGATATCGGTGCGATGTCGCACTAACCACAGCTGACAACACAAGGTCCCAAAATGACGTTGTTTCAAAATGGCTATAAATAGAGGGTCCCTCAAAATCAGTTTAAGCTCATCATTTCAAGTTTTCCGCGAATACCAAGAGTCTCTCCACCTCTTTTCTCTTCTCCTTTGACAAAGGTATGAATTTATACTCTTGTAGGGCCTAAGTTGTTTAAATTGTTACTTAACCTTGTTTAATTAATCTATGCTTTTTTATATGGGTTGTATTTTTGGTTTCTTGTTCTTACTCAGATTTGTTAGAGTGTTAACTTTTCTTACATGTAAACCTAGATATTATGTTCTTGTTTGTTTTAGGACATTTTTGTGTGATTTTGTCTCCTTAATGCCTGTTTTTTGCTGGGTTTCTGTGTTTTTTCCCATTGCTGTCTTTGACGCATGTAAAGTCGATCTCTAGTTGCACGTCATTCGGTTTTTCATGCAACGTCACACATTCTTATTTCAAGTTATGCATAAGCCATCATGGTAGTCTTGATTTGTACATCGATATTATCAATGTCTAAGCGACGTCGCACGTAGGCATTTAAGTTAACTAAATGTTTATTTTTGCGACCTCGTTTTGTCATCGGTTATGATATCGGTCTTGCCGACTCACTGTCGGCGTCGATGGTACATGTTGATTAAGCCACTGGTTCAGACCGATATGTTCCTGCGACACATGACAAACGTCGCACATTGTTCTTAAAAGGATAGTTTTCCCAAACATATTGGTCACTTCATATACAAGACTAATGGCTAGTGAAGGATTCTCTAGGCGCCCCTTTTTCTAGATATTTTACCATTTTACATATATATACATATATATTTACTAATACATATGCACACTTTATTAAAATTAATTTGTATTAATTATACAGTTCTCCGCGTAAAGGAAAAACCCCGAATCGGTTGTGTTCGAGCTTGAACACCATACAATGGCTCTAGAAAGCCCGCATTTCCACTGCACTTTGAAGCAACAAAACTTTGGGGAAAACCCAACTTTAATAAGGACTAAAACTAGCAAATAATTAAAATCATGAAATTATTTCATTTTCAGTTAATACTATTTGTTTATAATTGCATATATATATATATATATTCATAATGATTTTTTTCCTGATTAGTACATCCCAATTGAAATTGCACCACTGCTACCAAATGAGAAGACCTCGTTGTGCTGAGGTGCAACATGAAAGAGTGGTGCATGAACTACTCGGGGCAAGGGAAGATCAAGGCCCTATCCCCGAACGGTTTTTTCGAGTTCCTTTCCAGCAACAACCTGTGCGTTGGGGACACCTTGTTCTTTGAGATCTAGAAGTCGGAGGGCTGGTTGTCTTCAAGGTTATGATAATTCGAACGGATTGAGTTTATTGTAATTTCTATTCTAATATTCAGACTAAGAAATTTATTATTAATATTCGAACTATTATGTACTAATTAATTTGTAAGGAAATTTTCATGATTAATACTTTTCTAATAATTGTACTACCTTTTTTTAACAATATGCAATTGATTATATGTGCGATTTAATCTGTGCTTGATATTTAAAAACATTTTCAACTGTACCATTCAATACCATTTCCTACAATCTTTTAATTCAAAAACATTGCAAATACTTTTGTGTAGATGGTATCAATCATTTTCATAAAATAAATTGATGAATATGGGACGTTGAGAGGAGAGAGAAACGCCAAACCGCAGAAAAGCGTACCACCCCGACTTTCTTTTTAATTTCCTTTTGTTTCTGTCACCTTCAAAATTATTTTCATTTTGGTTGTGGTTTTCCATATTATTCAACCATTTACAATCGTAACATAACAAAACTGACCTTATTAAATTTTAAAATAATAAATTGTAACATAACAAAATTTAACAAAGCTCCTCATTTTTCATAGTCAATCATTCTCAATTTTATCATCTAAAAGTTCTATATTCAATTGTCTGCGACGTCGGTGTTCCATCTCACTCTCTGTCTCTGTCGGTGACAACGACAGAATACGCGATTTTGACAACAATTTTAATACATTAATGCAAATGCGTACGCTTGGTAACATTATTTACTTCATTTTTTAACCTTTTACTTTGATTTAAATACTAACTGAGGTAAAAAAAACTAATTATTTAACTCGATTTTTTTATAACCGAGGTAAAAGAACTTTTTACCTTTATTTTTTTACCAAAGCCAAAAAAACCAAGATAAAAGGGCAAAGTAATCGGTACAGTTTCTTGTAGTAATTTAGGGTTAAACGAATCGGATTGGGTCAAAATTCCCATCGTTTGGGTCGGGTCGGGTCGGACAGGGTCACAAAATTGACCCATTTCGACCCAAATCATGGTAGATTTTTTATAATTTATTCAGTAAAATGAATAATTTTGAAATATATTAATGTTTAAATAATAAATAAAATGATATTTTATTTTTATATAATTTAAAATAAAAAATATTTTATTTTATTATAAACTATTCACTTAATAAAGAAAAATTACAATTATTTTCATTCTACTTAGTTAGAATACTTTGAACATTTCAATTAAAAGATATAATTTTACTAGTGGTGGATATGTTGAATTAAACTAATTAATTTTATAACTTTTTTGAAAAAAAAAATCTCAAGAAAATTGGGCAAAATTTCAAATGGGTCAGATCGAATTGATTTGGTTCAAAATCCAACCCAATCCATTTTGATTTGACCCGGTTTGACCCAAATGGGACATTGATCTGACCCAACCCAAATGAATTGAATCAAAATGGGTCAGGTCGGTTCAAGTCGTGCAATTTGAATACCCCTAGCAGTAGTATTTCTATATCGATAACTAAGCTAAAACGTCAATTCAACGTCATGAACCATTTGAGCGATTTACCCAGTCGGAAAAATGACATCGTTTATATTCTAACATCCTAGCTAGAACACATTTTATGATTGAAAAATGGAAGCCATTTTGATGTTGAAAAATAGTAAGACGGTATTCATATGACAAATTTAATGCTCCTTTTTAGCTTACTAGTGTTGGTTAATTTCCTTATGAGTAAGGCGCGCGATTCTGAAAGTTGGGAGTTATGATATCCATTAAAGATGTCCATAGGTAGAGGCATTCAACACCCCCTGCCACAACTGTATACATACTCTCCCATTTATTGTACAAATCCTCATCACCTTTCTCACATTTTCCTCCTCCCCTAAATGTCACCGCAATCACAATTGCAACAATTAATAAATTTTCATCATTTTTCTTGAATGTTTTGGCTGGTCTTTGTTGGGATAGATACTGTAATATTGCATTCCATTGGAACGTGAAATCAAGCTTGGATGATTGTGGTTCTCCCTCCGTCCCAGGCAGCGGCGAAACCAGATTTTTTTATGGGAGTCTGGATGGTGTGGGGGCTGTGGCATCAGTGGCGGCAGGACGGTGGTGGATCATGGCGGTCCGGACGGAGGCGGTCCGGTGGAGCTCTAATAAGGTTATACAGAAAAATGTTATGCTGATACTTTAAAAAATTTGTGCGTCAGTGAAAATATCATACTCCCTCCGTCCCACCATAAATGGCTTATTTACTTTTTCATTGTTTTTAACGAACATGTTTAACCAAAAATATCTCTAGTTACCTATAATAGTGTTGCATAAAAAATTGATATTTAGAAAATAGATATTAAGATGAATCTAACAAGATATTTCATGATATTTTTTATTAAATACAGATTAATTTATATTTACGGTCAAAGTTTACAAAATTTGAATCTCAAAAAGCAATTAAGCAATTTATAGTGGGACGGAGGGAGTATGTGCAATTTGAAATAAATCGAGGTTTTACAGACAAATATCATAAAATTGGGATTATTCATACGTTTTGTCCATTAAAATTTTCTAGAAAGAAAGGAAAGAATTAAAAATATCATTATATAATGGAAAATGGACCAATAACGATGTAGCAATAGGCACCCTTGATTTGGCCCAATGCGGATAGGCCTTGGGGCGGAACGGAGATAAAATCCGCCAATGCCCCTCTCATACTGAAACGGCGTCATTTTGAGTTCAATATGGGCAAAAAAAGAAGATGCATGACCTTTTTCTCTGAGAAGGCCAGCGGCGGCGCGAACGCAGAAATACCAAAGACGCAGCAGCGAAACCCTAATCCGTCCTTCCAATTCCATTACTACTACGTTCGTGCCGGAAAATTAGGTAGGGCTAGGTCCCTACCTCGCGTAACAGTAGTTCCGCCACTGTTCCCAGGGAAATTTGCACACTTTCCTTTTTGGGCTGTCTCAGGCAAATCTGCACACTTTCCATTTAAAGAAAAAACTAACCTATCAAAAGACATATTAACCCTTACACAACTAAAATTTTACAAACCCTACCCACCCTTCCCCACCCAACCACGCACTCTTCTTATTTCTTTTTCACTTCCCCATTATTTTTCTCTTCCGAACCTGCCGCCCAATCCTTATTCTCCTTTCATTTTATCTAAACTCCTAACTCTCTTCCAAATCCCCCTCCTCAAACCACATTCTTCCACCTTCATACGGTGTTGCACGTCGCCAGAGCTTGAGGTCCAATTGAAGATCTTGGCAGTGGTGGTGCTCTAGAGGGTTGTGTTGTGGTGTTTGAGAACCGTGGCTCGGCGGTGTTTTAGAGGGTCGTAGCTTACCGGTGGTGTTGTAGTTGTGGGTTGAAGAAAACAAGGCCATAGCTTGCCCGTGGTGCTTGAGGGTAGCTTGGTTGTAGTCGGGAGGACCGAGGCGCACAGGCGAAGAGGATGGAGGTACACCAAAGGGAGTCAGAAAGGACGGAGGCGCACAGGCTAAGAGTATATTGGGGAGGGAAGAAGAGACAAGGGCAATATAGTCTTTTCATCCAGGGGAAATTCTGAGAGAGAATTTCTCTCTCTCCAAAATCCCCTTGGATAGAGGGAGTATAAAGTCTCTTGGATATTGATATGAGTCGCGTTAAACACGCTTTGGTATAAAATCTCTTGGATATTGATATGAGTCGCGTTAAACACGCTTTCCTTAAAGAGTAATTCGACCATATTACACCCTTGAGTTACCCGAATTCCCTTAGAGAATAAAACAATCGAGAACCCCTCATGTTCTAGGCTAGAATCAGGAGAATACTTTTGAGTACCTGTATTTTTAGTTATATATATGTCAAGGGAAATTCTTAGTTTCCTTGTGTATACTGTGTTCTTCCACTTCTGTATTGTGTGTATTATCATGTATTTATAGGAAACAAATGTCGTGAAAAGACATAACACTTCATCATTCCACACTAACCATGTACTTATCAAAATTATAAATTTTGAAATGATGCAATTTTTCACACGATACATCTTTCCACATTGCACTACAACATTCAATGTATCGTATTTAATCTGATATCATCCTTATCATTTCCATCAAAGACAAGTTAGACAATACACACCACCATATCAGAATTACAATAAATTCTGAAATGATATATCTTTTCACACTCTAGGACAAGTCATGTTAGCTATAACCAACACAATTAATCCTTATCCTATGAACCTATAAACTCATAGATAGTTTATACAAGTGTGCACTCCACACCACCAAACTTGTTTTAACGTCCCAAGTTTACAATTACTCGAATCCAATTATACTTAAATAACTTTTTGTTTCATAAAAAACCAACAATTCTCCCCCATTTAAGTACTATCCTTGATTCGAAAAATCCAACAATCAAACCAAACAAGTGCATGAATGAAAATGTCTTGAAGATTGAATTTTCACCTTAGTGAACTACACATTCCAAATATTCGAGAATCGGGTGTCTCTTAAGATTGAACCCTTCAACCCATTTGAACACTTAAAGATAATCCACACACAAGTTCAAATACAACTCAAAAGCTTAAACCGACACTATACAAGCCATATGTCCCTATCCATTCATGAGTGCATACAAAGCCAAGCTTGGGCTTATTGAATCGGCAACACTTCATACTTCATATAGGTGAATCTCTTTAATTGTGCACATGCAAATGTACTTTGTCAAAGAATCCATTAAGAAGTTAAAACTTCAACCTAACTTCCATGCAGGTCCAAACATATTAACTTCGGGATATGAAATAACGTGTTTCAATCTCAAACAATAGGCCTTCCACATTGAATTTTACTCTAATGTCGTATGAGAGCAAACTTGGGTATCCCATTATCAAAGATTTAGATAGGCTTTAAACCCATCCCGATCACCGACTTGTTTATCAAGTCCCTAACTAGTCAATTCGTCAAGTGTTCCGCTAGATTGTGTTGATATCTTACAAAATCAACTAAAATCAAATCATGAGTTATTAACTCATGAATCGGCGTTATTCCTAATTGGCTTTTGGCCAACACAAAATTTTATATACCAAATTCCGTAACCATCATGCCTCTATACTAGCAGTTCTTTTACCATGGCGCTCTTTACCAGCAAGTAAGGTTTCTGCTAATTTTCGTTTCACCCCTTCCCTCCTAATTTTTATTTAACTTCTTCCTTCTTAAGTAAGGAATGGTTACATGAACACTCTAGTTTCCTTTCATTTTTCAAGAGCCAACACAATTGTATTACATAATTCTTGAATACTGTGTTCTGATTCATTTCTCAAGAGTCAACACATCCATATTAAAAATTCTGTAATAATGTGTTTTGAATCATTGACATATAAATAAAATTTTTAAAAATATATATTCTCGTCAGTTCATTTAATGAAAATAAAATTTTCAGCATCTCAATGAATACATAGAACATTCATCTTTATCCTTTACGCTTTACAGTGATAAACAAAGACTGCATTTCATCAAAAATTCTATCACCGTCATAATGCCTTTCAGGAATACACTATCATGTATTTGATAAAAAATTTCATCATTAAAATTTCCATCATCGTCATGATGCCTTTTCAGGAATACACTGTCATGTATTTGATAAAAAAATTTCATCATGGTCATATGCATAGGCTGAGTCGCCTTGTCTGTATTATGCATACATATATCGCATATTAAAAATAAACATACATGTGAGTGAATATGTGCCTATGTTATAGATATGTGTGCAACTAATATGCATTACACATCCCATGTGGTTGTTTGTCGATAAATAAATCTATTGCAACAATTATATAATATAAAACATGTTTACTCCACCCTCATCTTACCAGCCAAACATAGACCAAACATAGAAATTGTAGTTATGGAGTCAACAAATTTTAATGGTATAGGCCGTATTAGCAATATACATGAATCCCTCATTTTCCAACCAAAATCATTATAACCTTTATTATTACTTTTTTCAATGTATCTAATTGTTTTTGCATATGCAATTTATTCATGTTTCATTGCATGTATACTACGATCATAAACTCAGGAAAGTAGTATATACGTTAATGTTTCTTCGTCTATTTTTGCCAAAAAAAACAAATAATTACTCCATTCAAAATTGACAGCCAACAACATAGTTCAACTTATAAATTCTCAAAAACTTACCGAGATTATTCTGAAAGTTTAAAACTAACCGAAATGATTCTGAAAGTTGGTAGGAGGTGTTACGCACGAAATCCATCGCAGTCACATCTTCTTTAATCAAATCCATCTATTGCAATCCTTAGGAATTACACCACACTCTACAAGCAGCATCCCTCGTCCAATATCCATCCATGCATGCGCCACATGCACAACCAAACTCATCATCCAATACGTTAAACAAAATTATTCTTTAAGATTGCTAGGGTAGATGTTATAATATTGCATTCCATTGGAACGTGAAATCACACTTGGATGATTGTGGTATAAAATCTCTTGGATATCGATATGAGTTGCGTTAAACATACTTTCCTTAAATAGTAATTCGTTCATATTACAGCCTAGGGTTACACAAATTCCCTTTGAGGATAAAACAATGGAGAATCCCTCCTGTTCTAGGCTTGAATTAGGAGAATAATTTTGAGTACCTGTATTTTTGGTTATATATGTCTGGGAGAATTCTCAGTTTTCTTGTGTATACTGTGTTCTTCCACTTCAGTATTGTGTGTATCATCACCGTCCATGCAAAAGCATGTATTTATAGGAAACCAATGTCGTGAAAAGACATAACACTTCATCATTCCACACTAAATCACGTACCTATCAGAATTATAAATTCTGAAATGATGCAATTTTTCACACGATACATCTTTCCACATTGCACTACAACATTCAATGTATCGTATTTAATCTGATATCATCCTTATCATTTCCATCAAAGAGAAGTTAGACAATACACACCACCATATCATAATTATAATAAATTTTGAAATGATATATCTTTCCACACTCTAGGACAAGCCATGTTAGTTATCACTAACACAATTAATCTTTATCCTATGAACCTGTAAACTCGTAGATAGTTTATAAAAGTGTGCACTCCACACCACCAAACTTGTTTTAACGTCCCAAGTTTACAATTACTTGAATCCAATTAAATAACTTTGTGTTAATAAAACACCAACCTTCTTTCCTATAAATGTGGAATTACATTCTAGCATACACAAGAGTATTCTAGAAGAGAGCGGCTCAATAGATGTATATTCCTATTCCTTAGAATCGTGATCTCTTTCTATCCCAATTTGTGCAATGAATAATACCGCTGCACGTGATGAGGCATGTTGAAAATCAGAGGCGGATCTAGCTTAGTGAAGGTTGGGAAATTGCTCTACCTTTTTTCTTAATAAAACATAAATTTTCAATTTTTTTAGTTAATTAATATATGATTTTTGATTAGTGGCCTATTTTTTATGGACCCATTGAATTCCTAATTCTAAAAAAAATAAATTCTAACACTATCTTAAGAGATAGAGGCATCAAATTAAATTGTGACCACCGAATTAAAATTTCTAGTTTTGCCCCTGTTGACAGTCACATATTTTGACAAAATAGCTGCTTAGTATATAAAAATCATGGATCAAATCTACATAATACCAATTAATTTGATGATAGTAGCCCATAATTCTTACTATTACCCATCATCCATCACCATAATTACATGCCTTATATTTTACTCCGTGGTAGTATATATTACATGCATGACAAAAAAATTTGAGTCCGTCTCCTGCGAGACCGTCTTATCGTAAGACCAAGGACTTACAGTAATTTAAGGTAAAAGACAAAAAAAATTGGGGGTCCTGGCATAATTATTTTATTTTCGATGCCCATTTAAAACACGCAAAAGAATAGGGGAACCAATATGCAAATACCAAAATATGGAGCAAAATCTGAGAAGAAGATGCATTTACAGAAGGCGCACAACGGAAAAATACGCTTCGTAAATATTCTCAGAGTTCAATTGATCTCAACCACTTCAATCCATTGCTCCAAAACCTTGAACGATCAAATCCCCAACTTCTGCGATTAACAATGAACAACGTCGATCAACAACAAATCAGGTTCATCATTCAAAACTACATAACCAAATCTATTTGTAGAACTTCTACATTATCATTATGTGAATTTCATTTATTTTGTAGATCTGAAGATCAATTGATGTGCGAAGAAGATGACAGCAAAATCGAAACTTCATCAACAAGCCTTTTGAACAGTGAACGACAAATTACTGTGTTGAACGACACAATTAATGAAATTGAAAAAAAAAATCTGTAAAAGGTGAGTATGAAAAATCGGAATCATCATATAAAACTTGATTTAATCTGCTTGTGAATGTTTCAGCTCATACTGCTTGTGAATATTTTGATGCAGACTAGTATTTCAGCTCAAAAAGCTTCCGAGTGTTTTAATGTTCAAAATTGATGCTCTGTACAAGTATGTGAAAATAATGTTGTAGATCTATATCAAGCTGACCACAATAAACTATTATGTGATGTTAATGATACAGAGATTGATGTGTTAATGAAAGTGACTGATACTTGTGTATCTGGTATCAATTGTTATTGAATATTGGCTGCTATAACTAGTGTATCATGCTATAAATAGAATGAGTGATTTGATTATGCTCATTGATAAAACGGAATGCTCAGTTCTGGCATGGGTAACAAATCTTGGAATTCTGATTCAAAGACAGACATGCATATACTGCGATGTGATGTTTCTATTATATGGATTGATGTTTTAATAAAAGTGTTTGATGCTTCTGCACCTAATTCAGAAACTGACCTGTATATACTGATATGTGATGTTTCTATCATATATATTGAAGCTTTAATAAAATTGTTTGATGTTTCTACACAATATGTCAACTGTTACTGAAACTGATATAATTGATCTGTGATTCTATAATGAAACTAAATGATCTATAATTTTACTAATAGATCTACCAGATGATTTTCCTAATCTGTTAGAGATAGATGCAAGAGAGTGTTTGCAAGGAGTGAGAGCAAGAACTTGGGAAGAGCTTGAAAAATGGTATCGAGCACATGCAACTGCACTTGGATTTTGTGTAAGGAAGTCAACAACAAGACAGTCAAACTAAGGAGTAATTAGGGAAAAATATTTCACATGTTCATGTGAAGGAAAGTCCAGTTCAAGAACTAAAACCACACCTACTCTACAGCCAGAAAGGAAGAGAAAAAGAAAATCAAAAGAGTTTCCAGTGATAAGAACAGGATGCAAAGCTCAGATCAGGAGTAAGCTTGTTGATGAAAATTTCTATGAAATCAAGCACCACTTTATTGAGCATAACCATGAGTGCATAAGATCAGAATGGCAGTACCTGCAATGTAGTGAAAGAAGAATTGAAAATGAGAAAGCAAGAGCAATCAAAGCAATGGAAAAGGCAGGTCTCAAACAAGCAGCAAGTTACAAATATTTAGCGTGTACTTCGCAATGAGAAGAAAATGTTGGGCACACTATGAGAGATCACATTAATTATGTGAACAGATACAGAATGGACACCATAGAAGGGTGGATGCCCAAAATGTCATAGATGATCTTTATCAGATTGCTGCTGCCGAGGAAGACTACTTTTTTAGAGTCAAGCTGGATGATGAAGGAAATATAACTGCACTCTTTTGGAGAGACTCAATTATGAAAGAAGATTACATGCTATATGGTGATATTGTGATTTTTGACACCACTTATCGGACAAACAAGTATAATCTCATTTGTACTCCGATTCTCGGGATAAACAATCACTGGAACAATGCAATGTTTGGGTGTGCTTTTATTGGAGACGAAAAGGCTGAAACTTTCGTATGGCTGCTGGAGGTATTTAAAAAATTAATGGGGGAAAACAACTAGTGACTATATTCACTAACCAGGATTTGGCTATGGAAAAGGCAATTAAAGAGGTATTTTGAAACTCTGTCTGATGATTGATGTTTCAAGTTATGTGTTTAACCTTTTAAATATTAATGATGATGTTTTAAGTGTTACTTCAGTTGATGTTTTGAACCAGTGTCTAACTTGTTATATTATTTAGTTGATGTTTCATCAAAAAGGTCTAACCTGTTATGTTATACAGTTGATGTTGTAAATATATATTTTAGAACATTGCTTCTAATTATCTTACTTGTGATGTCCATAATTTAATTTTTAAATCATCACCACAACCTGTTTTAGAACATCTGAGAACTCATCATGGACATGTATACATTTTCTCTTGGTTTTGACACTGCAACATGAGCATCCTACATTTATAATTGATGATACATTAGCAGCATATCGTCTTTTTAAGAAACAGTTTGATGATGCATTTACTGAAATTGTTGTTTTGTAGGTATTCAAAGAAACAAAACATAGACTCTATTTGTATCACCTTAAACAGAATGAAAATAGTCACTACGGTAAAGTAAAAAGTGATGAAGAATTTGGAATGGAATTCGACCACTGTTTGAAAGG
Organism: Rubia yunnanensis; assembly: GCA_037428765.1. Lineage (NCBI taxonomy): Eukaryota > Viridiplantae > Streptophyta > Magnoliopsida > Gentianales > Rubiaceae > Rubia > Rubia yunnanensis. The sequence goes on from CM075067.1 coordinate 75,711,389, forward strand.
TTATGCAAATGAAGAGGAATTTGAAAAATGATCTATGATAGAAACCTACCAGCTGCAAGAAAAAGATTGGTCAAGTGCTTGTACGAACTCCGGGATAAATGGTGCACTGCACTAAGCAAGGATTTCTTCTCTGCTGGAACTTTGTCATCACAGCGTAGTGAAAGTACCAACAAAGCAATCAACTTCAATGCTTCAAAAACAACCAACTTGACACAGTTTTTTGCAATATTTGGAAAAACTGTCAAAAGTTGAAGAAGCACGGAGACAAGCAGGGAATACAGCAGATCAATAGGAAAACCAAGAGCACCTATAGAAGGGGCCGGAATACTGAAGCAAGCTGGGGAGATATACACTCTTAAAATTTTCAAGGACTTTGAAACAGAGTGGAAATTGGCAATGACGAGTAAAGTGGAGAACATATTCAACATTGGCTATGAAGATATTTACGAAGTCAGCCAAGAAAATAATGAAACAAAGGTAGAGAAGGTTTCTTACAGACTCATGGATGGTAAAGTGGAGATCAAGTGTTCATGTAAATACTTTGAAGAAGTTGGGCTGTTGTGCTTCCACAGACTTCGTGTGCTCCACTTGCGCAACATCACAACAATACCTGAAGATTATATACTAAAGAGATGGACAAAGATGGCAAAGAAGGAAATATGGAACCAAGTACTTGGAGGTGTATCAATACAAAATAGCGAGAACTACAATGAGATGAAAGGTAAGATACCATGGCGCCATGAGATGCTCAGAAAATACTACAATTTAGTGTTGAAATGTGATGATGACAAAGATACTCGTAGAACACTTAGGATGGTTTGAACAGGGATTCGGCTACAGTATGTCAGCTGCTTTCAATGAAAGATCAAGATAAAACTGAACATCCAGCGACAAACAATGCTAAAGAGTCACCAACAAAAAGTGTTCCCAAAGTCCTAGATCCAAAAAGAGCAAAAACAAAGGGGAGAAGTAAGAGGTTGACAGGAAAGCTAGAAAGGAAGAAGCCACAAAAGAAGGAATTTGGGTCCAAGACTCCAAAAGCCCAAATCATCTGAATTAGGGAAGACCAAAGTTGATGAAGGATGAGTTATGAAATTCCTCATGTTTCAGTACTTTCATTTGACATTTCAAGACTTTCAGTTGATGTTACATTTTTTAGAAGTGAGAACTTTGAATTAAAATTACTGCTCAACTTAGTAGAATACAGAAGGTTTTATTATGGAAATCATTCTAAAGTTTACTAGTCTCTATAAGTTTCTTGTTTGAGTACTGAAATTTAATTTGCAGGAACGTGATCTTTTAACTTAAATGTGTGATAAGTTACAAATATGTAACGAGCTTTTAAAGTTTACTGGAGTTTTACAATAAGTATACCAAAAGTTACAACTAGAAATATGTCACATTTTTTATAAATAAACTAGACAACTCCTAAAATGTGAGAATCTAATTTCAAAACATATCATTCATACATAATCATTAATTTAAAAAACTCTACAAATAGAATAATGAGAGTTAAAGCATAAAAATAAGCTTTACTATCAACACCCTAAAACATCAAGACCTACTGATGAAATATCACTGCATTACTTTAAAATGTCAACTTCCACCAAAATCCAAAAACCAAATGTCAAATTCAAACAAAAATTATGAGAATCACCTAACCAACAATTAAAAAATACTTGAAACATCATCTGCAAACATAAGTTCATCACATCCAAAAACCATCCAAAACCAACAATACTAAAAATCATCCAACAGTAGTACTTAAAACATCATCCTCAAACACAAGTTCATCACATCATTAAAAAAGAATTATTTCTTCTTCAATCCCTTAGATGACTTTTCCACTTGTCCACTCTTTTTCTTAGCAACTGTAGACCCATTCTTTTCACGTACAACAGTAGAAGAACTTGCAACACGTCCAATATCTTCCAAGCTCTCAATCCCAAGACTAAAAGATGGTTCAGGTCCAGTCTTCAATATTGGAACTTCAGGAGTGCACTTCTTCACTGACTTCTTAATGATTTCTTCGATAGGATAAAAAAAACCCATCAGAAAAATAATCCTGTGAACAAACAGGAATATGAACTGGAGGAACAATATCTTGCACAGTAGCTAGAGCTTTTTCACCAAGCTTTATCATCTCAACCACATAGGGTTTGGTAACAATTTCAATATTCCTAGAAAATCTCATTGAGCACTCAAACAACATCCTACAAACAACAACATTATTACTCATAATCTGAAACATCATATCAAAAACAACAAACATAAGATAAATAAAAACAACTTACAGAAAGAGCTTCAGCAAGAATCTTCTTGCCGGTGGGTAAATCGCCAGGAATTTCCAACACTACAAAGCAAGAGGTACTGTAGGCAGTGCCATTACCTGGTCCTGAACCTAACTGTAATTTTCCCATTGAAGTCAAAGGAAAACCATTGCTGCTCATCAAGCAAGCATCAAACCCAGCACTCACTATGGACTTACAAATAACCTTAACCTTACTGTCATTAAAATATTGAACTAAGGGGAGGGAAGTAGGCAATGGGATTCCTTGAAATGGAAATCTATAAAGATAGCACATCAAAGGTAGAAATACACAACCATTTACAGTATCAAATGGACCTTTGTTGTACCTCTCAACAGCATCACAGAATGTTTTCAGCACATACCCACACCAATCCATATTCTTGATTTCATTCATTTTCCACAACCCTCAAAAGCTTTAAATCAACATTACTTCTAGATGTGGGAGTAAGGAAAGTACATAACACGTACATCAGAAAATACTTCTTAAACAGATCACCTCCCTCAGTCAGCAAGGACATCTTACATAGCAACCTATCACACAGAATATTGTCATGTTTATCACCCCTTAAATCCATCTTCCACTTAAGCCTCAACTCCATATCTCTATTCTGCTCCTTACCCGTGTTATTAACCTCTACAACCTCAGCATCACTTACAGGCACACACATGGAATCATAAAAATCATCCTTGGTTATATAATACTTATCACTACCTATTCACTGCAAGTGACTAATTGGGTTGAAGTTAGATATCAGATATTGAATCACATTTTTGGCCAAAACACCAAAATTTATCTTCAATAATCCTTCAAATCCTATATCAATAACTGACCTGATCTTCCCATCAGTCAATGATTTAACAAGCTTTACAATCTTACCAGGGCTACACCTCGTAGAGTAGCCCCTTTTCGAGCTATAAAAAGATTAAAAAAATGTTAAGCAACACTGAAATATGAAACATATCATAAAATTGTAAGTCATTAATGCATACCTTGATGGATCATTGACACCCTTTGGATTTTTCGACTTCACAGCTCCTCCACTCTCCTCTCTAACACTCTTCTTCACAACAGATTTCCCTTTACCAACGGAAGTTGTTTTACATACAGCAACACATTTGTCACCTTCCTCATCTGAATCATCAGACTCTCCACCAGCATCATCAAACTCTTCATCAGAATCATCAGAGTCATCCTCCTCACCGGACCTAACTTCATAATCATCCTCCTTCACATCACACCTATCTTCATCATCATCCTCATTTTCATCATGCTTCTCCCCACTCACTAATTTATTCTCATCACTATTGTCATGATTCTCCTCACTCTCAGACTTGCTACCAATATCATCACTAACTTGTTGTTAAACATCAACAACATTTTCAGAATCTTCGCCCTTGTCAGATGCTTCACCTTCATCGGAATTGTCTTCACTTTCATTACCTCCCTCCTTCTCAGGGTCCTCTTTAGCCTCTCCATCTTCCTCAACATCATTTGGCTTCTCACCTTCACCATCAAAACTGTCATCAGATTCTAAGCCATCAACATCTTTAGACCCCTCATCACTTGTCTCCATTTTATCATCATCACCGCCAGTCTGGTCTTCATGATCAGTTTCATCAATGGTAGCATCAAGTGTTTGAGATTGAGAAGGAGCAGTACTGAAGATCTCCTCTGCAAACAAAAATATTAAATACAGTCAAATAATGGGGTAACACAAAAATATCATAAGAATTGAAAATTTAAAACAACAAGGTTAAAACATATAATTTACCAGATAGAATATCAGCAACTCCATCATCAGTCAACATATCTTTGTAACGTAGCTTTGACTGGAGAATTTTTGAAGCTGAAGAAACATTTTTGACAGCAGCGCCTATAAACATATTAAAACAAAAAATGCAAAAGAATAAGATTATAGAAAAAGTAAAATCAAATCAAAAGAAAAATGTATAAAAAGGAGAAAAAATACAACCTGGTTCAGGAGATTTCTCAACTTGAACAGAAACCTTTTTAGCACTGTCAGCTACATATAAAAAAACATCATAGCATATTAAAAATTAGGAGGCAAAAATAAATAAATCATCAAATTACAGAACTAAGTATTCCAAAATAAATAAAAAAAATTACTGCTACATTTTTGGGCAGATTTTCCAACCCGTAAAGCTGGAACTAAGCTAACCACCTTATAAGAATGAAATAAAAAATAAAGGTCAAATTACTGAACAAGAAGAAGCAAAAAATAAGACATCAAAAATCAGGAAAAGAAGTTTTAAAAGGGAAATCTATTTTTACCCTTTTTAGCAGATTTTACAGGTTGAGCAGAATCATGACTTACAATATCACCTGAAACATATAGAACATCAAACCATAGTAATAAAAGGTAAAAAGTAATAAGTGAAACATCAAAAATCAGAAAAAGATATATTTAAAAGAGAAAATTATTGTACCTTTTGTAGCATATTTTTTTCCAGGCAGATCAAAAGCTGAAACATCAAAACATAGTCCCATTTGGTAAAGGATAATAAATAAAAAAAATCAAAAGTATGAAAAAGAAGTATTGCAAAGGGAAAATATTTTTACCCTTTTTAGCAGATTTTTTTTCAAGGTCAGAAGAAGAAACATGGCTGATACCCTCATCTGAATAATGTGAAACATACAACCATAGTGGTAAATGGTATAGAGTAATTAATAAAAACATCAAAATAAAAAAAGAAGAATTTAAAAGGAAAACTATCTTTACCCTTTTTAGCAGATTTTTTTCCAGCCAGAGCAGAACCTTGACTGACACCATCACCTAAATTACATAAAACATCCAAACAGAGTGGTAAAAGATAAAGTGTAATAAATCATAAATCATAAAAAGTAGAATTAAAAAGGAAAATTATCTTTACCCTTCTTAGCAGAATTTTTTCAGCTATAGCAGAAGCTAGACTGACACCATCACGTGAATTACATAAAATATCAAACCATATTGGTAAAGGGTAAAGAGTAATAGATAAAAAATAAAAAAATAGAAAAGAAGTATTAAAAAATAATGTTTACCTTTTTAAGCAGAATTTTTTTCAGCCCCAGCAGAAGGTAAAGTGACACCATCACCTGAATTACATAAAACATCAAAACATATTGGTAAAGGGTAAGAAGTAATGAATAAAAAATCAAAAATAAAAAATTAGAAAAAGAAGTATTAGAAAAAAAATAATGTTTACCTTTTTTAGCAGATTTTTTTTCAAACTCAGAATAAGCTTTCCTGACACCCTCAACTGGATTATATCAAACAGCAAACCATATTGTTAAATGGTACAGAGTTATTCATAAAACATAAAATGAAAAATAAATCAAAATTATAAATATTACCAGTTGCATTCTCAGCTAAAACAGAAGCAAGTTGGCTGATATGAATGTTACTGGCACCCTCATCTAAAAAACATAAAACATCATGAAAAAATTAAAATAGGTAGTATCAAATCACATAATAAAACACAATATTATAATTTGAATAATACCTTCGGCATCAGAATAGCTCTCACGCTCAGCGAGAACATTGCCCTTACCGCTAATCACTTTGACTCGTTTAACAGCAGTTTGTTTTACGCACCTCTTCCGAATAATTTCTTTAGGGATGGATGAATCAGGAACTGGAGATGACAGGATAGACAGCTCAGCCACTTTCTTCTTTTTCACATTTCTTGGATTTGAAGCTGGAGGAAGACCAAAACATTAATAAAAATTAAAAAGAAAATTATACATATAAACATATACCTGCAGTAAATGTAGGTATCGTCAAACTACGAATCCTATCAGATTTTCGAACACGAACACCGCAATAAAACAAAATAAAAAAATATTTATAACATAAATAACATCACCACCCATACATGTATATAAATATTCACAAAAAGTCAAAAAACATCAATCAGAAATATAAGACATCAATGAAGAACCTAACAACATCATTTTGGAATTAAAAAACAAAAAAATACGAACATACAAAAGCTGTGAAACCAGCACACATAAAACATCATATAAAAATAGTTAATACAAACTAGTAAACACTAGCATCATCATAACACATAAAACCAAACAATACAAAGAAACATCAGTACAAGAACAGCAAATGGAATACTTGTATCATCAAATCAGAACTATAAAGCATCAAATAAAAACATATAATGAAAACATCAATTGATATAGTTACACCATCACTCTTACTGAAAATTATGATAGAATCACAGTAATTTAAAAATCATACAATAATGAAAATAAAACACACATATAACAAGAGCAACATACATAATACTGTTCCAATAGAAACATGAATTACAACATCTCATAAACAGAAAATGAAGTCAAATGAAAACCTTGAAACATCATAATCAAACATTAAAACATCATGTAAAACCCTAGACGACAAAAAATGAACAAATATAGTAATAAATTCCAATATACCCGCCAAACAAATAAAAAAAAGCAACAAACCTTGAGAAGAAGTCTTCCTCTTCTGCTTTACAACAACCTTCAAAGAAACGGAAGGTTGGGAGTATGACTTTGCAATTTTCATCACAGCATCGTCTATACAACCAAAATCAACAAGATCTCCTTCCTTTGACATCTACAAAACGATAAACATGAAAAATAATACAGTTAAATACGATCGACATCAATGAAAACCTAATAAACAACATGCATGTAAAAACATTCAGCTTCACAATTTCCTCTTCAAATACGATAACAACATCAAAATAAAAGAGAGTAATAATTGGAAAAAAAGTACAGAAACCTCATAGTTCAACAACAAAAAAACTTACCATACAATAAAACGGTTAAAAAACAAAGATTATCAGCCAAAAGAACAAATCTAGGTCGTTGGAGTTACCTGATGAAGAACCGAACCGATTATCAAGCAAAATTGCAAGAAACTCCAAAAATTGGACCAGAACAACCGATTACACTCACATCAAAACACGATATAATGCGTATTAAGCAACAAAAGCAGATGAAAGTATAGAAATCGCGGCGGGAATAGAAAACCTAAGTCGCCCGAAAAGAGGGAAAAAGAGATGGACGGAACAATTCTATTTTTAAGAGAAAACAGAAGCGGTTTTCGAGAGAGAAAAATAAAAAGGTAAGAATGAGGAGAAGAAGAAGAGATATTGTAGTAACTGTATGCTCAGATTTATTTTTATTACAATTTAGTCCCTAAAAAATATGAAAACTATAAATAATACCCCAACCCAAATTAAATATGTATTATTTATAATTTAATCTCCGGTCTCGCTGCGAAACCGTCCTGCACAAGACTTTGTTAAAAAAAATTTATGTTAGTGATTTTAGTATGTTAAGATGGTGATCCAATAAAAAATTGATAATGTATAAAATTGTTAGATTTTTACTCAACAATTAATTTTAAGGAGATGGTTAACGATAATTATATACACTTATCAATTTTCTATTGAGTCATCACCTTAACATACAATACTAACTACTGATATAAAAACAATTTCTGGCATGCATGCAGTCATGCACGCGTAAGTATCGTACAGTTTTACTTCTGCCCTTAGGGTAATGATATACGTACCATGGTAGAAAAAATTAAAACGTTTTCCGCATACTATCTACAATGTACTGTCATAGATCGGTAGTTATGTCATCTTTTAAGAGTACATCCTCTGTCCTATATTAAATTATATATGATTTTTTTATAATTATCAAGAAATATATTTAATCATTAATATATTTAATGAGTCCGTCTCTTGAAAGACGGTCTTTCCATAAGTTATGGAAAGACCAAGATTTAAAGTGTAAATTAGAAGAAATTAAGATAAAATTTTTGGGTTGCATGAACCGGGTTATAAATTTTATAACTACTACATGTTGCATACTAAAATTTTAATATTGAAACTAAGACCTTTTACCTTTTAATATTCTAATCAAACCCCGTCTTTCCATAAGACTATGGAAAGACCGTCTTTCCCAAGACTTTGCCATATTTAATTATGTATAGTATTAGAAAATAGAAAGTTACTTTTTAGAAATTACTCATTATGATGAATTCAACAATATTAAATATGATAATATTATTGCTTATATACCTATTTAATTATGTGGTCAAAGTTTAATCGTAAATAGTATTAAATAGTAAAGTGTGTAATTTAATCCGGGACAGAGGGAATAGTTAAAAGTTATCGTTAGATTTGGAATAGCATTTCTTACTCAATTGCTGAATGTTCACGTCAACTAACGATTTAACATTACTTCATTTGTTTCATTTTAAGTGGCACATTTTGACTTTTGACAGTTGGCTAAACAAATGTTTGATCTTTGATATCTTTTAGTAAGCATAATTGAAACTTATGAAAAGTTGATATTTTAAAAATATATATTATAAAGAATCTAAAAATGTATCACAAAATAGTATTTATATTTGTATATTAATTTATTTTTATAGTAAAATTTATTAAATATTCACTATATAAATAGTTAATTTGTAACTTGAATTAAGAAAGAATGATCTCTATTTACGTACGTCATTTGAGAAGAGGAAAGTGAATGTTTATATTACTCCAGCTATTTCACTTTAATGGTGTTTTGGGAACGATATTGTGTTTTCCAAAATTTGACCGTATGATACTTGAAGTGTTTTTAATTAATTTTATCTCCGTTCGGAAAACAGGTAAATATATACCTATGGTTTAATCGATTTTATCTCCATTTAGAAAATAATAGATATATGCCAAAGTCTTGTTTGAGATGGTCTTACAGTGAAACTAGGGATTAAATTGTAAAAAATTCAGCAGGGGGTTTCAAATTAAAATTTTAAAAGTTCAGGGATTAGGTGTGTAATTTAGTTAACTTACATTTAAATCTAGGTATAAATAATAAACTCAACACATTCTTCTCTCACTTTCCCCTCACTTTTTACAACGGCAGAGACGCATGAACCAAATTCTCTCTCCATTTTCTTTGAGCCTCAAATCTCAACTGCACACATGCTCCTTTCCTTCCAATTGACCACACATCCTCTCCATTTTTCTTCCTCATTTCTTGCGCATAATGGTCCATTGAGATTTTTGGAATTTTTCGGCGAATTTGCCAATTTTAGCTTTGATTTCCGGCGATCTAACACAATTCAACCTTCGTTTTGTGTTTATCTTCGAAGGTAATGTCTTTGCTTGGATTTTTTATGCATATTTTGTTTTTTTTGTTAATTTATTTTATTCATGTGATTTTCTAGGGTTTATGTTGTTCACTGTGTTCATATTTGGGGATTTCTCTAATTTTTTGTGTTTAATAAATTGTTCTTACGGATTTGTGCTACTTTATTTTGTTGCTGCTGTTGTTTATTAGATGTCTAAGAAGACTTGCCTCACTGCTGCTGCAATCGAGAGGGAAGGAGGATCTGTAAGTTTTCTTAAGTTTCAGCAGTGATGTTTTAGATACTGTTGTTGATGTTTATCGTTTTCTGTTTCGTGTGTTAGGTTTTAAATTTTTTTATCTGTGTTGGTGTGATGTTTTAATTTCAACGTTTGACGCTTCATGTGTTTTCATGCTAAAATGTGCACTTGATGTTAAGTTTTGATTGTGTGTGATATGTTAGGGTTTTGTTATGAATTGTGCTAATTTTTGTGTTATTGTTGATGTTTCTTAGATGTCTAAGAACACTTGCCCACAGTTGCTGCAATCAAGAAGGAAGGAGGATCTGCAAATTTTATTATTTTTCTGATGTGATTTTTGGATACTGTAGTTGATGTTTCTCGTTTTATGTTTGATATTTCATGTTTTAGGTTTTAAGTATTTTTGTCTATGTTGGTGTGATGTTTTAGTTTTAGTGTTTGATGTTTGTAGTGTTTTTATGCTTAAGTGTGCGATTGATGTTCATTTTTTATTGTTTGTAATATCTTGGGGGTTTTGTAACGAATTGTGCTAATTTTTGTGTTGTTGCTGTTTCTTAGATGTCTAAGAACGCTTCCCCACTTTTGCTGCAATCGAGAAGCAAGGAGGATATGTAAATTTTGTTATTTTTCATATGTAATGTTTTAGATACTGTTGTTGATATTTCTGGTTTTATGTTTGATGTTTCAGGTTTTAAGTACTTTTATCTGTGTTGGTGTGATGTTTAATTTCGATATTTAATGCTTGTAGTGTTTTAAGTGTGCAATTGATGTTCAGTTTTGTTGTTTTGATTGTGTGTGATATATATCTTAGGGTTTTGTTACTATTTGTGCTAATATTTGTGTAGTTGTTGTCGTTTCTTAGATGTCTAAAAGCACTTGCTCACTGTTGTTGCATTCGAGAATGAAGTAGGAACTGTAAGTTTTTTTTAAGCTGTGATGTTTTAGATTCTGTTGTTGATGTTTCTGGTTTTATCTTTGATCTTTGATGTTTAAGGTCTAAGTATTTTTTTTATGAGTGTTGGTGTAATGTTTTAAATTTAAGTGGTTAATATTTGTGGTGTTTTCATGTTTAAGTATACAACTGATGTTCAGTTATGTTGCTTTGATATTTTATTGTGTGATTTTTATGTTTTTGAATTTTGAGATTGAATTTTTAAATATTGTATGTGATATTTCTCAATGTAGTTGTTAGTGATGTTATGTGTGCTACTATGATGTTTTAATTACATATGTTGATATTTTTATTACTGTATGTGATGTTTTATATTATTTCACATGAATACTTTCCAAGCCAAAGCTCTACGATGTCATTGATGAGTTAATGAAAAATTGGTATGAGGAATCCTGCTCCTGGAGGTGTTCCCCTGAACAGAGAACCGTAGTCGACCTTTAATTTGTGTGTTGGTGGAGTATGAGAGTCATCATATTCAAAAAAAAGCAGGAGAAGGCAAGTTTGTGAAAAGGCCAGTGGCGAATTGAAACAAGTCGGGATTTTTTTTTAGAATGTGATTGTCTATGATGTATTATTTGACATTGATTTTTCAATTATGATAGCTGATTGTTAGTGTTGAGGCGCTTGATCATAATTGATGTTTTAGGGAATTTGAACCCTTTTGTAATGAATGATGTTTGATGGTTCGATAGTTATAGCGATTGGCATCTTCACATCTGATGTAAAACTTAAAAAAATGTTTCCAATTTTATATGCTAATTTTATATATTTGTTGTGTCAGTTGATGATTTATTGAATTCATTTGATTTTGAGTTATTAGAGTTAATGTGTTAAGTCTTGCTCATCCGTAATATACATAAAGTGACACGTATTATCTTACATCTGTAAATTATCATGTAAAAATAATAATAACCTCAATGGTTAGAAGTGTAACGTCAAAGAAGTCATTTCATGCAACAAGAGTGGAGTGTATATTTTTCAACCCTTGTTTGAGATATTTTCTTTTCGATTGATGTGTTAGATTTTCAGCATGTCATTTTCAAAATTTGATATTGATATATATTAAATTTTAATTTGATGTATTTGTTGATGTTTTATTTTTAGCGGATTTGATGATTAATTATTTTAATTTGATGTTTTATCTTTTTATTTTTACTTTTTAAACTATTTTAGGAATCAAGCCCAATAATAAATTCAGCCCAAAAAACATATTCTAATTTCAACCCTGATTTGACTCATATTTGACCTGACCTTCCGACTTCCGCCTTCCCTCGACCGGAAAGAGACTGAAAGCCGACAACAATCGCCGTTTAAACCCAGCGCCAGAATCTGGCAACTCAATCCGGCAATGCAATCAGGCAACACAATCCGTCAACACAAGAATCTGGAAACGAATAACCCGGTCGTTCATTGTCGAGGAAATTAAAAGAAATGCGGCGATGACAGAGCTCCGGGGGCAGCGAACCAAACGCCACCATCTGCAGTCTTAAATACCAAAAACGGCCAGAGCTCTGCATCTTCGCCATCGACGATACAATTGTGGTGAAATGTCAAGAAGAGGTCGCCGGCTGATGGAGATGCTTGAATCACGAGCCAATCGGAAAATGAAGTAGCTAACGTACCGGAGAAGGCCTCCGTCGAAGCCACCCCTGTCAGGTAACAGCGATGTGAGGCGACAGCGACGCATCTCTGAATAGGGTTTCCCGGAGAAGAAAGACTTGATTTGATTTCTTTAGTTTTGCTAGTCCCTGGATTTCATTAATTTTTTTAAAACTGACCCCGAAAATAAAGTTATCGTACTTTCAACTCCTATTTTGTAATACAATATTATCAATTCAGTCTTTGGTCTCACCATGAGACGGTCTTGCAGTAAACGAACTCTGGATATATATAACTGTTAAATGTTAGGTGTTTTGTTTACATGTTATGGGTAGGTGAATGGTTATATTAGTTTATCTGACTATCGATTTGGCTAAATTATTAATATTATATAGTTTATAAATAGTAGATAACATATCCCATTGAAATAAATAACACATACACCAAATTATTTCATTAGATACATAAATTATAAAAAAATTCCATTTAATGGTTAATTGGTGTAAAATAAGACTTTGTGTTCAGTCTTAGCCAGTTGGCGCAAGAATTAGAAAACAAATAATAGTTAATGTGTTGAAAAATGAGGAAAAAATTTATAAATAAAAATGCGGAAATATAGTAAGAGTCAATTAAATAGTTATTCAAAAATTTAAATTAAAATATAGTTGTTAAAATTGAGAATGGATATAATTTCAGCATATTTCAGCACAAATAAAGTGAATAATTCAGCACTAATAAATTAAACTCAACGCCAATCAACTAAAAACAACGCTAATAAATTAAATTAAGCCCTAATAAACTCAAGACTGAAAGAAAAAAAAATCTATTTGGGTTCTCGACAGTCACTGGTTGAGTAATAAGTGTAAAAAGTAAAATATGTTATGAGTACATCTTTTGGGAGTCATTCTTTTCATTTTTATTCAAAAATAAATCATTAATAAATTCAATTCACCTCCAATAAACTCAATTTAACATCAATAAATTAAATTCAACACCAATAAACTAAACTCAGCACCAATAATTAATTTCAACACCAATAATTAATTTAACGCAAAGTCTTGTTTTAGGCAAACTAAACTTTAGGCCAGGGTTTATTGTGTAATTATAAGAAGTCATATTTGGGATGGGTTTTTTTTGAAAAAAAATATGCTAATAAATTTAGGGACCTACCTTGTAATTATCAAAATACTATATATATCACAAAAATTTTAGAATTTACATTTTTTTCCTTTCTCCTCCCCCTCCAGTTGGAAACCGCCTCCTCCTACCGGTAACCACCTACAACCGACAGTTTCCACTGCATTCTATTGGATTTCGGTTGGACGCTGCTACTGGATCAAGCTCACGACGGAGATAGACGAGCTCATGATGGAGATCCAGTAACCTTCATCGCCTCGATCACGGTGAATACCAGAGCACCTCCATCGCCTCGATTGGAGCTCACGGTGAAAACTAGAGCACTAACCTCCGTCGCCTCGATCGGAGCTCATGAATTGGTGATTTGTTGCAGAGAAATCACGGTGGAACTAGGGCACCAATGACTAATTGCAACGACGATGGATAATTGTAGGCGACGACGGAGCTAGGGTTTTGGTGATGGAGGCAACGACGACAATGAGGCGATGACGATGAGGAAACGTTGACGAGGCTGGAGAAGAATGTGTCGAGACGCACGCACCGGAGAAAGAGAGAGAGAATGACTCGTGCGTGCAGACACGAGCAGACGGTGGTGGAGGCGGCGACAAATTAGCTTCTAGTTGTGAGAGTTGAGGTTTGATTTAACATTTTGTGTTTTTAAAATTCAATCTGAGGTTTATTAGTGCTTGACTGAGATAATATTCAACAATAGTTGTTTGGCGTAATGGTTAGGATCCTAGACATTGAGGTTAGAGGTCAAGATATTTGAATCTCATTATGACCTTTATTTTGAAGAATTTATGTTCTTGATGTACCTGCTAAAATTTGATATTATTTGACAGAATGTATGTTTAATAAGAGTCTATGGTGTAGTGGTCATTGCTCTATGCTCTAGGGTTAGAGACCTAGGTTCAAATTCCCCCTAGTCTTTTTTTTTTGAAGAATTTTATTGTTAAGGTACTGTAACTTTTTGTTGATGTTTGTATCTTTTTATTCTCTTATATATGTTGATGTTTTTTATTATTCGGGTGAGGTTTAATTGGTATGAGTTGATGTTTTGTATATTTTTTGGGTGATATTGATTGATATTTGTAGTTTTTTAAAACTTTCTTATGCTGATGTTTTTAATTTTTCGGCTAAGGTTTTGGTACTAGGAGTTGATGTTTGCAGTCGTTTTTCATTTTCCATATGAGGTCCAGGTGTTAGGAGTTGATGTTTGTAGCTTTTTGGGCGATATAGGTTGATTTTTTTTGTAGTTTTTTTTATTAAAAAAAATTGTTGATGTTTTATGATTTTTACAGTGAATAATTTATACTCTTGAGACTCCGTAACTTTTTTGTCGATGTTTTTTGTTTTTTCTCTCATGTTGATGTTTTTTATTTTCTTGATGAGTTTTAGGTGATAGGAGTTGATGTTTGCAGCTTTTTTTAGAGACATGGTTGATTTTTGTAGTGTTTTTTTCTTATGTTGACGTTTTTTTCTTTATTTTTTGGGTGAAGTTTAGATGATAATAATTGATGTTTTCAGCTTTTGAGTGATATAGGTAGATGCTTGTAGTTTTTTAAAAATTGTTTTGATAATTTAAGGCTTGTTGATGTTTATATGATTTTCAGTTGATTTTTTGTTAGTTGTAGTTGATGAATATTCAATTTTTTTATTTGATATATATATATATATTTTGCTGCAATTTTTAGTTGATGTTTATGATTTTTTGTTGATCCATTTTTTTCGTGATATTTATAATTTTTAGTTCACTAATCATATTGATTTTATTGCATTTAAAAAATAATAAATTTTTTACAGATTGCAGATGGCGGGAAAATGATGGAAAGAAATTGGGAAAAAAAGCCCCTAAAAATATATTGACGATAGGTCCCTGTAAAATAATTAGCGATAGGTCTCTGTAAAATTATTAGAGATAGGTCCCGAAAGCTAGAATATTATTAGAATTGCATAAAGGTTCCTACCTAAAGTTTAGGCTGCCTCACAACACCAAATAAGCCTAAATAGACAAAGTCCGTTAGACCGACTAACGGTAAAATCAATCATGAAAAATCTCGTTTCATAACTTAATTTTAAGGTCAAATTACAATTAATTATACATTTTCCTTTCAAAATTATATCAATCTCGTTGGAATAAATAAAAACAAACATCAAATCACTTTATTGATTATTATAAATAATCTTGTCTAACGGTTAATTGGTCTACATCAAGATTTGTTATGATTTGTCTAATTTTGAAAGATATGACGAAAGATGCTCCTTAAGATTAAACATTTTTAAAGTCAAATACTCCCTCTATCCCATTTCAAACGGTAATTAATTAGTCAAAACTTTAATTTTGACCATTAAATTGAATTGAAGTATACGTATAAAATAATATTTAATGATATATTGTAAGATTCGTTGCAACATATATTTTTAAAGTATTAATTTTATATAAGTTTTTATTACCCTTCATAAAAAAATTTAAAGATCAAATATTTTTCATATTAATTATTAAAAACTAAAATGTGCAAATTAAAATTGTACAAAGTATATAATTTTGGTCTAATATATTTCATCATTTTCTATCCAGGACTGTCTTCACTAAACACGACTCTTATGTTCGTATTCGACTAGTTGGACCGGAGAAGAAACTCCTTGACCTCCCCCTCCAATTCTTACATGCAATAAAGATTAATTACTTATGGTAGGGGAGACTAATTATTACTTTTAAATATAGAAGAAGATCTATGGTTAGATCGACTGACAGTATAATTTTTGAATTCTGATTATAATTATTTACATATATGTTCAGATTCACTTTAAAAAGTGTTCATAATTATAATTACAGGTACCTTATTGTAATAAATAAAAAATATAAAATAACCTTATTAGTCATACTAATTATAAAATGATCACATTTAATGGTTGTCGGTCTAAAACAAGTTTTTGTGTTAAATATATTGTTGACTGCATTATTTTATGAGCCCATCTCTTGAAAGATAATAATGGAAAGATCAAGGTTTAAACTGCAAATTTGAATAAATGAAGATAAAATTTTGGTCTGCATTAATCGGGTTATAAACTTATAACTAATGCGCATTGCATAATGAAATTTAAGATTACAACTAAAATCTTTTATCATTCTATTATTCTAATTAAATCTCATCTTTCCACAAACTTATTGAAATACGGTGTTTTTCAATATTTTTCCCTCTTTTATTTACATGTAAAACATTAGAATGATACACCAACTGAAAAGTTCCCCAAAACACTACACAAATTGAAAAAATTGAAAATGGAAGTATAATGCTATTTTTATATCGAACTCAAAAAAGAAAGTACATAATTTAATTATCTCAAGATAAGAACTT
Source organism: Rubia yunnanensis (assembly GCA_037428765.1). Classification (NCBI taxonomy): domain Eukaryota; kingdom Viridiplantae; phylum Streptophyta; class Magnoliopsida; order Gentianales; family Rubiaceae; genus Rubia; species Rubia yunnanensis. The sequence goes on from CM075067.1 coordinate 75,728,139, forward strand.
TAAAGATAATTTTTAATCTTTCGTCACATTATCTTTTACATAAATAGTACTATCAGATTTATTTAGTTACTTGAACATTTAATTCTAAAAAAAAGGTTAGATTTACATAAACGCACTACAATACTGACCACGCCACACAAAAACAAGGGGAAACGTATATTTTCTTCAGTCAAAAGAGTATTAAATGTCATTTTCACTCACCTTTTTTACATTTCCAAAGCTTCATTAACCATTTGAGAGTTAAGATTGAAGAATTACGATGCTCAAAAATCACATATTTGACTTGCAGAGTAATATAAAAATTCCTAAGAGGATTATGATCATCCACTACGCACAATTAAATTAAATTAAGTCAAATCAAATGTTTCCTTATTGATTGTTGACGTTATTGGCACGAAAATAAGATTTAAAACAAGGGTCTTCCAACGGAAAAATGTGACATGTGTAGCTTACTTTCGGTACGCAATCAAGATCAGGGGACTCGATTAGGTGCAGTGCAAATATGGGATTTGGCAATTTCACAAATTAGGTTAAAAAAAACGAAAAACAAACTCAGCAATTTTGACCAAGAAGTAGTTAGTTAGGACTTTAATTAGGCAATTAATTAATCAACACCCCTGCTTTAATTGAAGAGTAGTAATTGCAAACCCAACTTCTTCACTTGGAAAGCACGTCTTGAAGGTAAGCAGATGGATGGGTGGCCCCCATTTACTTCTTCATTTATGTCATTGCCCTTTTGGATTCTATACGTATGTAGCATTGCTCTCTATATAAATACTAGCCTCTACCATTTCTTTCTTCACTCCCAAATATAAGAAAATCAATTTCAAACAAAATGGTTTCCTTGCAAACCTCCCTCTCCCGGAAAATCGTGCCGGAATTCGAGGGCCTGTTGAAGAGGAGGAGATTGATCGGTGGTGATAGAGACCACGATGATCACAATCAAAGTTCGATCACGACGCCTGATACCGAACTACACCTCGAAACTCCTATTCCGCCTGAATGGCAGAGATGTCTTGATATCAAGGTCGGTAAAAATATTTCTTTGATTCTGCAATTGTTTTTGGTTGAGCATACAGTTTTTTAATCCACGGTTCTAATTAATTAAGTTTTCAAACTCCAGTTTTGATCTTACTGATTAGTTTGCAGTTAGTAAGCAAGACTTCTGGTTAATTGAATTTGATTTTGTATGCAGATGTATTTATTACAATTTATGCTCTTATAATCTGCTATCTTTTGGCGATGCAGTCGGGACAAATTTATTTCTACAATACAAGGACAAACAAGAAGATGTCAAGTGATCCAAGATCAAGCCCAGAACCACCGCCGTCGCCACACATGTGCCTCGACCTGGAGCTCAACCTGCCGTGCGGTTCATCACCATCAACAGCCAAAAATCAAGACCTCAAAAAGCCAAATACTTCCTCGAACGATCACCGCCGACTTTTCAAGAACTCAACCACCGGCGGCGGAGGGCCAGGGCTTTCCCGGGCGCCGTCGTGGCTGAGCTTCGAAGGGGAGCAGGAGATGGTGGCAGCGGCCTGCAAGAAGTGCCATATGCTGGTTATGATGTGCAAGTCTTCACCATCTTGTCCCAACTGCAAATTCTTGCATCCTCAAGAGCAGAGCTCTAATGGCCCTCTCTTGAAAAGAAGGCTAAGCCTTCTTTGTTAAGAGGCTTCTGTAATAATAATTGAGTGTTTTTTTATCAATTTTATGTGATCACCCTATAATTAAGAAAATATATAAATGGTAACTGGCTGAAGTTTGAAATGCAGATTTTTTGTTCGGTTAAAATAAAATATGAATACTTCATTATTTGGGATGTGACTCTGCAGGTTATGCAGTGTACATAACCATCTCATTAAAGTCCTGCCTATAAATACTGTTTCTATTTTCTTTTTCGTTTCTAAATTTTTTTAAAAAAAAGTTTAGGAATTTTGAAAATTGGACAGCTTGGACTTCATTACTTCAGTACACGTGGTTGTATTGAATAACTTCAATACCTTCAATGGTGGTGTCTAATAGTTAGATTCTATATTAGGGTGTTAATTTGTAATTTGGTTGATGGTGTGTAATCCTAAAATAAAAGGGTTGTTTTGTGTATTTCTCTGATTAAGATACTTTAACCAGCATGCATAGGTAATTTTAAGCTGAGTTGAAATTGTTAGGCTACTCAGTTTCTCCAAAATTTCCTCTATCGAAAATTCAAACAGATTTTCTATGTTGCATAATTATTAGGGAAATAGAATATTCTTGCCGTATTACTTGTAATTGTAATTATATTCTATTACCTTTTCTTATCTTGTATAAGTATCATGTACTACTATGTAATGTATCCTAAATTTATGAATACAAACACACAATTATTACCCTTATTTTCTACATGGTATCAGAGCCTAAAATCCTGAAACCTTAAAATACCGTCCTAAATTTTCCGCCGTCGTCCGTGCGTGACTTCAACGGGCCGCCGATCCGGACTACCTTTCTTTTACCCCTAAAAAAAAGGATCTTCTTCTTCAGCCGGCGCCAGTCCTGCTCACCACCACGCTGCCACCGGTTCTGCTCCCGTTCTTCTTCCGCCACCGGTTCTGCTCACGCTCCGCCTCCGTCCGCCGGCCTGAACCTTCAGTTGCTCGCCGCTTGGTTACCACGCCGCCGCAGCAATTACTCCACCACCTTACAATCTCCACCGCCCATTGGTTACCATGCCGCCACAGCAACTAGCAATCTCCACCGCCCCCGCCGCTGAGTTGCTTCGACACCAGATCGGCAGAGGCCGTCGCCGCTTGGTTCCTTCGACACCAGATTGCCAATCACCGCATCGACGATGCCGTCCAGTTTCCACATCGACGACGCTGCTCCGACAAGAGGAGCGCGTGAGATTCACGCGCGCACCTTCCCTCCAGTGCGTGTAACCACGCGCGGTTGTGTCAGACGCGCTCTTCCCTCAGCGTGCATGTCTTCACGCGCCATTGTCTCCACTCGTGCGCCTGATTCTATTTTGCGGCAGCCTTACGAACAATTTGTTTGCAGAGTTATTTGCAAACAATTAAATTTTATATCCTTTTTATTTGTTTGTTTACTGTTTGCCATTTGTTTTATGGCTCTTCTTCCTGGTGAAGTGACGTCACCACAAGGGTTTGTGGTGGCCGCCACCTCTGGCTTACCTACACGATCTGATTTTGGTCATGCTCTGTCTGAGGAGCAATGGAGTACGACCATACATTTATTTAATCACTTTTATTCGTTATCTGACCATGGGTCAGGTAAGTCTACTTTACCCTGGATTCTTGATTCGGGAGCCTCATATCACATGACTAGTGACAAGGGTTCTCTTACTGATATTACTGCTGCTACCAATACTGTGAATGTTATACTGCCTGATGGATCTGTGTCATCTGCTACACAATATGGGTCTATTTGTTTTGGTGATGTCACCCTTACTCATGTGCTCTACATACCTACTTTGCGATGCAATTTATTATCATGCTCTAGATTGTTATCTGCCTTAAAATGTCTAGCCTTGTTTACTGAAAATTATTGCATTTTACAGAAAATCAGTACGGGGATTATGATTGGCGTGGGTGAACAGAAAGGGGGGGGTTTATTGGCTTCGTTTGTTGGATACTTGCATTCGTCCTTATATCCTGCAATCTATTCCGATAGTTACTTCAGTTTCTTCATCTGATTTATGGCATCAGCGTTTTGGTCATCCATCATCTACGATGTTGTCTTCTATTCCTACTCTTGATTTTAGCACCAATAATACTACTATACCTTGCTCTGTATGTTATAGAGCAAAGCAGACTAGACATAGTTTTCCATTGAGTTCTACAAATGCTACTGCATTATTTGAATTAGTACATTGCGATGTTTGGGGACCTTATCGAACTCCATTCTCTAGTGGTGCATTTTATTTTTTGACTATAGTCGATGATTATTCTCGAGCTGTTTGGGTTTATTTATTAGTCGCTAAGTCTGAAGTAGCCTCTAGTTTTTTAGAATTTAGTGCCTTAGTGAAGAACCAGTGGGGCCGAACCATAAAATGTGTTCGGGCTGATAATGGGCCTGAATTTCTGCCTTTGCGATCTCATTTTACTGCATTTGGGATCATCTTTGAGACATCTATGGTTGACACACCACAACTGAATGGTCGGGTTGAAAGAAAGCATCGCCATTTACTCAATGTGGTGTGAGCTTTACGGTTCCAAGCCAGTCTTCCTATTGAATTTTGGGGAGAATGTGTTCTTACTGCTGCCTACCTGATCAACCGAACACCGACTCAGCATCTCAACGATCGTACTCCCTTTGAGTTGCTTTATGGGCAAGCTCCAAATTATTCACCGTTAAGGGTTTTTGGAAGCTTGTGTTTTTTTGCTCATGTTCCCAGATATCGTAACAAGTTTGCACCACGAAGTTGGCAGTGTCTGTTCCTTGGTTACCCTGCCGGAAAGAAAGGCTATCGCTTTTTTAACTTGGAATCCGTAGTGATCTTTAACAGTCGGGATGCTGATTTCTTTGAAGACCAGTTCCCGTACTCTGCAACTCTGGCATCTACTTTATCCGATGAACCTGGCGGCGCCACCACATCACCGCCGAATTCCTCATCCTTCTCGCCGGAGCCGAACGGAATTTTTGTTCAGCCTTCCGCTACCGATCCACCGCCACCGGTCGCCATTGGCCTTCCACTGTCTACCGATGGGCAGCTGCTGCCGACTGCTATTTTACCGGTCACCGCCAGTCAATGTCGGCCAGTCAACACCGGTTAATGCCGGCCAGTCAATGCCGACCGTCGCCGGCCAGTCAACGCCGGTCAATGCGGGCCGGTCAACGCCAGCAGGTTAACACCGGTGAGTCCTCTACCGCCCGATGCCGGTACCGCCACGCCAGCCGCTACCGGCCAACCTTCACCGTCCACTGCCGGTTATTCTCCGCCAGTCGCCACCGATGCTACATCCTTAGTATCTACTTTACCGGCTTCTCTGGTACCGGACAGTTTCGCTGCTGAGTTGCCACCTACAAGACAGAGTGTTCGATCTCGTCGTCCTCCATCGTACTTGGCAGATTACGGCTGTGATGATCATGCTTGTACTCTTACTACTGAAGACCCCTTCCCGTTCTACTACGTTTCCTCATGCATCGTCAATTTCCTCAGGTGTTCTCTATCCTCTTACTGATTATGTAAATTGTGATAATTTTTCTAGTATGCATTCTAGATTTTTTGGTGCTGTAACATTTAGTGCAGATCTCACTACTTATTCTGAGGCTTCCCGACATTCTCATTGGCGGGATGCTATGGCTGAAGAAATTACTGCGCTGGAGTGAAATCAGACATGGACTTTGTCTCCTTTGCCTGCGCATAAGAAGGCAATTGGGTGCAAATGGGTATACCAGACAAAGTTTCATTCAAATGGTACTATTGAACGTCAAAAGGCGCGACTCGTGGTTCTTGGTAATCGCCAGGTTGAAGGTATTGATTACACTGAGACTTTTGCTCCGGTTGCGAAGATGAGTTCTGTCCGATTGTTTCTGTCTGTTGCAATTATCTGTGGCTAGGAACTGCATCAAATGGATGTTCATAATGCCTTCCTGCATGGTGAATTGCATGAAGAACTGTTCATACGTCCTCCGCCTGGCTACGTTATTCCGCATGGTCAGGTTTGTCACCTTCAGAAATCTCTCTATGGTCTTCATCAGGCTCCTAGAAATTGGTTTGCTAAACTTGCTCAGGCTTTACGAGCCTTTGGTTTTGTTCTGAGTAAGGCCAATTACTCTTTATTTGTCTATTCCCGTGGATCAGTTTCTTTACATGTTCTGGTTTATGGGGATGATTTGGTTATTGCTGGTAGTTCTTCTTCGCTCATCTCCGAGTTCAAGAAATACTTGGGTTCTTGTTTTCACATAAAGGACCTTGGCTTGCTTAAGTATTTTTTGGGCATAGAGATTGCTAGAAGACCGGAGGGGATGTTTCTCTCACAAAGGAAATATGTTTGGGACATCTTATCTGATACAAGTTTATCTTCCTCTAAGCTGACTGACTTTCCGATGGAGCAACAGCACGATTTGGCACGTGTTGAAGGTCCAGCCTACTATAACCCGGAGCAGTATCGATGCCTGGTTGGGTGCCTTATCTACCTGACTATTACTCATCCTGAACTGAGTTATTCAGTCCACACTCTTGCGCAATTCATAAAGTCCCCTTGTGTTCCTCACTGGCAAGCTGCTGTTCGTGTGTTGCACTACCTGAAGAGTCATCCTGGTCAAGGTTTATTTCTCTCTTCTCGTAGTATGTTACAATTGACTGCTTATTATGATTCTGATTGGGCTGCATGTCCAATTACTCGGTGTTCTCTTTCTGGTTATTTTGTGATGATTGGTGATTCTCCGGTTTCTTGGAAGACTAAGCAGTAACCTACTGTTTCTCGTTCTTCCGTTGAGGTGAAGTATCGTGCCATGGTTGTTACCTGCTGTGAGTTGTTATGGCTTCGGTATTTACTCTTCTTGACGACTGTGCTCTGTCGATTAAGACGAAGGCGCATGGCAAGATAACTAGCAGGCTGGTGGATTGAGGCATAGCAGGGGCAGACGACGGTGCGACAGTAGGAAAAGGAGATGGTTTCCTGGAGGTAGATGAGGACTCGTTGGGCCAAAATCCATTTAATCCCATTTTTGACTTCCTTTGTTTTTGTTTCTTCATTAAACCAAACAACGTCATTTCACTTATACAAAAAATGATGCCGTTTCGTTTAATGAAGAAAAAATATATGATGCAGGCTTGTGAAGCTACGCGCTGTACTGTGAACAAACATTTGATACCAACGTGTGTTTGTACGCGAGTCACCTTCTCCGTCGAAACAGAAGCATCGGGAATCACTGTCGAAATTCTCTTTGTCAAAGCGTGCAGAGGCCTAGAAGATCACCGTCGAATCGCATGGAGGTCTCAAGGATCACCATGAATCACCATTGAAATCATCTTCACCGTCATCTGGGCTTCACGCCGACATCACATCAGCGCTATGGATTAGCTCCTGCTCGCTTCAGGCAGGGTTGATGAGCAGGAGGGAGGGCTGGAGGATGAAGAAGGATGAGCCGTTAAGGATTCCGACGAGAATGAAGAGGTGTCAGTGATGGCTCATGTTTTTTTTGTGTATTTCACCCACAGAGACATAGCCAGGTTATCGCATTCGCTGAATCAAGCCCGGGAGTCGTCAGAGTTGGAGCACCAGCGAAGTCGTTAGAGTCGAAGCGGAGCCGGCGGAGTTAGAGCGGTGACGAACCCTATTGGATCTAGGATCTGATGGAGGAGAAAGAAGAAGACCCAATTTCATTTTTTTCTTTTTTTTTTAAAAAAAAATCAGAGGTATAATGGTCATTTTATAGATTTTTGGCCAGACTTTACCTGAAAACCACCTTTGGGGACCAAACAAATCATTTTGAATTTGTTTATTGCTGAACAAAAGTGGTATTGGTATTGGGGACCAAAAGATGTATTGCATCATATTTGGGGGACATAAAAACAATCTAGTCTAATTTTTAAAAGTAAGTCCAACAGATTCTCCATAATAGCGATTTTCATCATTTTTAGAAATTTTGGAAAACTTTTCTACTCCAACAAATTCTCCATATAGTTCTTCAAAATAGAGATTTTGTTGAATTCAGAATTTGGTTCTCTATATTGGTAGAGAGAGAAGAAAAGTTGGAGAACGTCACCATCAATGCAATCATCAATTAACAACCTAAATTAATAACGATATTTCATATATGTGTAAAATATGACTGTATGATTTATGATACAAAGGTACAATATATAGACAACATATACAAAATCACAAATGGAAAAAAGATACTATCCATGGTACAATAATATTGCAGAAGATATTCCCAAAATATACCCTAGACGACTCCTCAAGTTGGAGCATGTGGATCCCGAATGCCCAACTTGCTAAGCAAAGTATGAAAGATCTGTTGTCCAAGCGCCTTATTAAACAAATCTACTGGCTGACTAGAAGTACGAATATGATACATCACCAGACTGAATCCAATCGCGAACAAAATGACAGTTAATCTTGATGTGCTTCATTCTCTCATGAAACACCGGATTGGCTGCAATATGAAAGGCTGCATGATCATCATAATACAAACGCATCAGAGTAGGATGGGCAACACCCAAAGGCCAAAAAAAAATACTTGAGCCACAACAAGCAACTGTCATAGCTCAATACTCTACATTAGTAATTGGACAAGCCGCCCAAGCAGAATCCCAGAATACCGTAAGCTGAAGTGAACTCTTAGCTGACAGAAAAAAATCTTGACTAGGATGACTCTTAAGATAGTGAAAAACCCGTAGTGCCACTTGCTAGTGTGCCAACTGCAGTTTTTCCAATAAACTGAGCCAAGGTATGAACTGAATAGCTAAGCTCGAAATGAGTGATGGTAAGATAAATGAGCTTCCCAGCCAGACACCTGTACTGTGCCAAAACATCAAACAAAGGACCATCATCTCGCACCAAGTTGTGCTGCTGATCCATGGGAAAATCAGTGAGTTTCACTGCCAATAACCCAATATCGGACGAAATATCTAAGACATATTTCCGTTAAAATAGAAACATGCCATCGGGGCGAAGAGCTATCTCAATGCCCAAGAAATACTTCAGGGCACAAAGATCTTTCATATGAAAATAGCACATATACTTCTTGAATTTAATCATCATCTTAGGAGATGAACCAGTAATAATAAGACCATCAACATAAACCAGAACATGAAGAGACACACCATCTTGAAGATAAGAAAACAAAGAGTAATCCGCCTTACTCTGAACAAAACCAAAGGGGCAAAGAGTAACAACAAGCTTTGCAAACCAATTCTGTGACGCAATGGTTGATCTTGTGGAAAAACTTACCGGAAGAAGAGAGTTCATGGGAAGATGCAGTTGTGATTAAGCATATATTTCCAGAATTTCAAGCTTGAGGACAAGCTTCTTGAAACACAAGGGTAAAACAGACTTTATACTAAATGTTGCCATAGCAGTAAAGCTCAGAAGTGTTCAAAGAAGGCAACCGGAGCTCACAAGAGGGGAAAACTGATTCCAGTTCTTCTATGGTGGTTAGGACCTAGTTAAATCAGTTAGATTGTTATCTGTTGGAACATATAAAGGCTGAATAGCAGCAGTTAGAAAGTTTTATCAAAAGTTTGATCAATTGTAATAGTGTTTTCAAGATGTTCATCAGCATTTATTCTCTCCTAAAAACTGAGGTGACTTTTGGAATTTAGTTCAATTCTCTTCGATCCTAACAAAAACCCTCCTCGTCTTCTTCCTCACGATCTCATCTTTGCCCACTACTGCCACTCCAACGCAGAGCTGCATTTCGCCACATACACTAGAACCTCCTCACATTCTCCGCATCTCACCACGCCTCGGCGCAATAGCTCCCACCCGACTACCACTACCACCGACGCGCCTCACTTCCTCGCCAATACGTGGTCAATGCGACTGGCGATGCAGAAGGACTCGGGATGCACCAGCTTCTACTCGAAGACAGCGGGGATGTTGTGGTGGTAGTTGCTGGTGTGAGCAATGGATTGGTTTTTGCAGTAGCTGAACTAGGATCAGAAGCTGTTAAATTCGCCGGGGTCGGGTTCATTGGACTCACCGCGTCTCACCACGCCTTGGTGCGACCACGACTCCTCACTGTGAATGAGAGAAACCTCCATCATTATGAGGTGTGAGTTTATTAGCCATTTATAGGCAACAGAATGCTAAATTAATACAAACTTAAAGCCCATTACTCACCCACTACTCAACTCCCATACATTACTCACCCACTACTCAACTCCCATACATTAATCAACCACTACTCAACTCTCATACCCCCCCTTCAAGTGAAGCATCGGGTTGACCAAAATGCAGTGCTTGGAAAGAAAAAATTCAAACAATGGCTTAGGTAGCCCTTTGGTGAAGATATCCGCAAGCTGCAAGGAAGTAGGCACATGACTGACACGAAGCTTGCCAGAAGCCACCAGCTCCCGAACAAAATGATAATCGATGTCGATGTGCTTTGCCCATTTATGAGCAACGGGATTCTGAGCCAAGAAGACCGTACTGTTGTTATCACACAGCAACAAAGGCGAACCATCCGAAGGAAAATGCAACTCCCGTAGTAGATGAGAAAGCCAAACCACTTCAGCAGCTGTGTTTGCGAGAGCACGATGCTCCGACTCCAAGCTCGAGCGCGAGATAGTGGGTTGCTTCTTGGCACTCTGGGATACCAAATTACCACCCAAGAAAATTGCATAGCCGTAGGTCGAACGACGCGTCTCCAAACAACGAGCCCAGTCAGCATCCGAGTAAGCACAAACATCAGAGGAACCACTCGAGCGGAAAGTAAGACCCAGATGAGGTGTGCCAGCCACATATCGAAGAATCCTGGTGACAGCTGCAAAATGATCTTCCCGGGGATCTTGAAGAAACTGACTAACCGAGTTAACGGCAAAAGCCAAATCCAGACGAGTGATAGTCAGATACTGAAGAGCACCAACAAGCGAGCGATAAAGAGTCGGATTACCGAAAGAAGCACTGGAGCTACGAGAAAGCTGAGAAAGCGGTACAAACAGAGTGGTGACTGGAGAAGTCTTAGTCATGCCAGCTCGAGAAAGAATATCACGAGCATACTTGGCCTGTCCAAGGAAGATACCTGAAGGAGAAGAAGACACCTCAAGACCAAGAAAATAGTTCAAAGAATCTAAGTCCTTGATCGAGAATTCCTGATCAGTTCTGGTGATAAACTGATGAATTGCACCCGCATCATTGCCAGTAAGGATGATGTCATCAACATAGACCAGAAGGTACAGCAGCGTAGAACCCCTAGAGAAAACAAACAGGGATGTATCCGAAGAACTGCAAAGAAAACCAAGCTAACGTAGATAAGAACTGAATCTATCAAACCAGGCCTGAGGAGCCTGTTTAAGGCCATAAATAGCCTTTTTAAGACGGCAAACATAATCAGGACGAGCAGGGTCCTTATACCCGATGGGCTGAGCCATATAAACAGGAGTATCAAGAACACCATTAAGGAAGGCGTTCATGACATCAAGCTGATGCAACAGCCACTTCTGAAGCATAGCTATAGCAAGAACAGTCCGAACTGTAGCAACCTTGACCACCGGGCTGAAGGTGAGATCAAAATCGAAACCAGGAATCTGCAAAAAAGCCTGAGCAACCAGACGGGCCTTGTAACGATCAATAGTCCCATCGAATTTGTATTTCAGGCAAAACACCCACTTCGAACCTACAACATTGGCATCCGATGGCCGAGGCACCAACTCCCAAGTGTTCTGTCGATGAAGTGCATTCAACTCTTCATCCATTGCACTAACCCATTTCGGATCCTTAAGAGCTGTACGAAAATATCGAGGCTCAGAATGAATTAAAAATGCAGCTAGAAGACCAGTGGGAACAAAATCAGGATGAGACGTAGGACGACGAGTACCATCCTGATTTCTGGTGGTCATATGATGAACCCTCTGCAGTGGAGCATCATAATCAGAAGTGGACCTAGAGGAAGTGGAGGAACTCGAAGAAGGAGAAACCGGCGTCGACGGTGAAGGGATCAAAGGAGTAACCGAGACCTCCGGAATGGGCACGGAAGGCAGTAGACAAGCCGAGGATGGAGACTGATCACAAAGAGTACAAGGACCAGAAACTGCTGAGGAGGACAAGACCGGCTCATAAGTAGACAGCTCAGGATTCAGAAAAGTAAGAACATCCAAGGATGAAAGACCCTGCTCAGTGCTCCCATTAGCTAAGGGAAAGCACGTCTCGTCAAAACGAGCATGGCGAGTGATATAAATTTGACCAGTGACACCATCCAGATAGCGAAACCCCTTATGCTGAGAACTGTAACCAATAAAGATACAAGGAATGCTATGAGGAGAGAGCTTATGATAGCATAAGGTCGGACAAAGGGATAAACCCGACAGCCAAAAGGCCGAAAGTTCGAGTAGTCTAGAGGTTGACCAAACAAGAGACTGTAAGGGGAAGCACCATCAAGGATAGGAGTGGGCAATCGGTTTATGGTGTAGACAGCAGCTGCAAAAGCATTGTCCCAGTGTGACAACGTCAGGTGAGAATGGAACAACATAGCCAACCCCATTTCAGTTATATGCTGATGCTTCCGTTCGGCACGACCATTTTGTTCCGGAGTATAGGGGCACGATAACTGATGATGAATGCCCTTAGATGCAAAATAGGAGCGTAGACAATGATTGAGAAATTCCGTACCACCATCACTCTGGAAGGTTTTGATAGTGGTAGAGAATATTTCTGTACAAGAGCCTCAAACTGCATATAAACGTCTACGAAATCCGATTTTCTGCGAAGTGGGTACAACCAGGTAAAGCGAGAATGATCATCCACAAAGATGGCATAATAAGAAAACCCATTTTTCGATAAAATAGGGGCAGGCCCCCATAAATCACAATGAATCAAGTCCAAAACTTTCAAAGCCCATTTGGGATTAACAAGAAAAGATTGTTTTTGACCTTTATCCATAACACATGGAGTACACAGACCCGGCTTAGGCAATAAGGAAGAAGCACACAAAACACCAGTCTTAATTAAAGTAGAAATAATGCTAGGGGCCACATGGCCAAGACGAGCATGCCATAAATCAAATGACGCTCGAATTTTATTCTGAGAAATAAAAGACAATAAGACAGCTTCTCCTCTATCCAGCACATAGAGACTGTGCTCACTGTGGCCTCTTCCCAGAATCCCCTTGGTAACTTTGTGCTGAATAATAAAGTTCTGGTCATCAAATATCACAAATGCATCAAGGTCCTTAGTAAGACGACTTATAGACAAAAGATTTTTAGAAACTTTTGGAGCATATAAAACATCAGACAGTCGCAAAGAAGGAGTAAGCTGACAATCACCAATGGAATGAATACCAATAGAATCACCATTACCAACTGTAATTTGAGAATTACCAGAGTATGGAGTGACACTCTCCAAGGTAGAGGCGGAAGAGCTGAGATGATTGGTTGCTCCAGAGTCAATGTACCAATCAGAGGTGACATGAGAAGGCTCCATGTGAAGCGAGCGCTGGAATTGTTTAGCCAGCAGGGCAGATTCACCATGGAGAGGACGCGGAGGAAAAAACTTGAAACACGTCTGAGCAGTGTGGCCGGGTTTGTCGCAATAACGACAAGTGATATTATTGCGACCAGATTGGGACCACCAGAGCCACCAGAGGAAGAAGGACGTCCACTTCCGCAACCCCGGTAGCCAGAGCGGCTATTCCGGCCGGCGGCCCATGCGCCGCCACCACGCGCGGGTGCGTGGCTCCACGCGCCACCACCACTCCTGCCAAATTTTGCCTCTGCCAGAAAGGCAACAGGGGCTGCTCCAGTACCCCCAAAAATCTGCAAATTCTTCAAAAAAAAGCCTCTTGATTCTCCGCCTCAGCAACAACATCAACATATTGCGGAGTCGGAGAACGAGACAATAACAGGGCAATAAAATCTCTATAATCAGCCCCAAGAGCATGCAAAAACCATGACACCATATCATCATTCGTAGCAGAAGCATCCATGGCAGCAAGTTTATCAAATAAAACCTTAAACTGGAGATGTAAATCATGCACAGAATCAGTTTTGCGAAGATTCATGATTTGCACATGCAAGCTTAACACAGAAGACTTACTACGATTCTGAAAAATAGTAGCAAGAGTCTCCCAAATTTGAGCAGCAGTCTCACATGCAAAGATTTCAGACATTACCTCAAAAGAGACCGAAGAGAGAAGGAGACAACACAACTTCTCGTCACCAGTGATCCATTGATCATAGGAAGCCTTCAACTTGTCATAATCCTCACGCTTAGGGGTAGAACCCGAGGCAGAGGCGGCCGTGAGGAACGTGGGCGGCGTCGGCAATGGAGGGCACAGAGTGGAACCATCAAGATGTCCCAACAACTTCTGAGATCAAAAGAGAAGCTGCACCTGCTTCCTCCACATCATGTAATTGGATGAATCAAGCTTTATCGTTAACAGATGAATCATATTGCTATAAGAAAGTTTGCCTTCTGCCATGATCGAAAGAAGAGAAAGAAAAAAAATTCGAAGGAGGGAGGGAGAGAGACGCAAGGCGTCAGTTAAGGAAGAGAGAAAGCCAAAAGGCACTGGCTGATACCATGTGAATGAGAGAAACCTCCATCATCATGAGGTGTGAGTTTATTAGCCATTTATAAGCAATACAATGCTGAATTAATACAAACTTAAAGCCCATTACTCACCCACTACTCAACTCTCATACATTACTCACCCACTACTCAACTCTCATACATTACTCACCCACTACTCAACTCCCATACATTACTCACCCACTACTCAACTCCCATACTCACCACTCACGCACCTCTGTCACTCAACATCATCGTTGGGCCTCAATGCGATTGACATCCACCATAACACTTCAGCCAGGATCGAAAGCCAAGAGATTCATCAAGGTTTAACATTGGAATCTAGATAGATAAAATTATTTGGGGAGTATGACTATATGAGCAACCATTTCAGAGCTAGTGCTGCTAGACTTTGTTTCTCTGGCCAGATCATCTTGCAGCACTTTTTGTTGCCGATAGTTAAAGAGGAAGAAAACTGATGACTTGGGTATATCCCTGTTATCTGGGCTTGTTATACCGCCCATGTTTTATCTGGGTTGTTATGAACTTTCGGGTTACAATATGAATTTTGGATTTTTGTTATGAATTTCTGTGTTTAATCTGTTCTTCTTTTGATGTACTTGTTCTTTTGATTTTCCAGTTGCCTGGTGGCCGCTGTATTCTGCTACCGCTGCCCTGGAAAAGACGCCGCTGGCGGAACACTTCAATTACCTCTTCGTCTCCGGTACTTATTCTTTTTTACTGTACCAATTTTCTATGTGAATATGTGATAATTTATAGGTACCATAACTCTTTTTCAATGGTGCTATAGTAGTTTTCTTACATATGTATTTTGTGAAGAAAAACTATGTATTGAAATTGAAATAGCATTTCACACAACTTACATAAGAATTGATTCTTCGAGCTCATTGATATAATTCAATTCCTACATTATCAAAGAATGAGGTGCTTCACTTTTTTGGAAAATATTAATGCTCTTTTACCTCTTGTTTATTGTAAGGAATACGAATCCCACGAGATATCTATTAGCGCTAAAAGATAGATAACAAAGAAAACATATAGAAAATAAAGGAAATAATTGCTACAAGGATTTACGTGGTTCGGTCAAGTTAACCTACATCCACGGCCGGAGGAGACCGGAAACTTCACTATATGTGGAGAAAGTATTACAAGGCTTTGCCTACCACCTATGAAGGAATTATGTGGCAAAATATAAAGATGAGGGTTTTGGCTTCTACAACTACAAAGGAGAGCTAAAGGGAAATGAAAGCAAGCAGCAAAGGAATTCTATGATTGAGGTGTATTTGAACTACTACGTTCATCCCCTATTTATATTACTCCAAGTTCACCAAAGGCCAAGAGCTCTCAAACAAAACTTATCCCAATATCTCAAGAAATCCTCCTTGCTCCAAGCATGGGTTGTGAACATTACTTCCAAATGGTTCTTGCCAAAAAAACCATGATGGTTGAACCCCAATAGTCAAAGAAATAATGCTTCAATTTGCTAAGTATGAGATGAGAATAGTGTTGCAATTTAATGCTTTGAATCATTGTCTTTGCTATCCTCCAAAGAAGTGAATGTTCATGGACAATTGGGTGAAGACCACATTTCTTCACAAATCTCCACCTTGATCTGAACCCCAAAAGTAATAGCTTACTCACCCTCCTCCGCCATGACCCTAATGGGACGAATCACCAACAATGAACACCAATCAAGTCCAAGCATTGCTTGAACTTGAAATAGGGAAGAGCCTTCATGAACATATCAGCAAGATTATCCTCTGTATTGATTTTCTGAACAAAGACCTTCTTCTGTGCAATGATATCACGAATGAAGTGGTACTTAATATCAATATGCTTCATCTGCTCATGATACATCTGATCTTTAGTCAAGTAAATTGTACTTTGACCATCACAGTGAATGGTAGTAACCCTTTGTTGTTGAGTTAATTCGCCGAAGAGACCTGTCAACCATAAATCTTCTTTGATTGCCTCTGTGACTGCCATATATTCTGTCTCAGTAGTAGATAAAGCAACTACATGTTGTAGAGTAGCTTTCCAGCCAATTGCACAATCTCCAATGCAAAATACATAACCTGTAAGAGACCTACGCTTATCAAGATCACCGGCAAAGTCTGAATCTACAAAACCAACCAGAGTGTTATTAGTTCTACCTAACTTCAAACACATATTTGAAGTACCCTTTAAGTATCTAAGAATCCACTTCACAGCCTGCCAATGTGATTTTCCCGGATTGGCCATATACATGCTAACAACACTAACAGCTTGTGAGATATCATGGCGAGTACAAACCATTGCATACATTATACTCCCAACTGCATTTGAATAAAGAACTCTAGCCATATAATCTTCTTCTTCCTCAGTTTTGGTGATTGGGCAGCAGATAGCCTGAAATGGCTACCAAGAGGAGTGCTAACTGGTTTGGCATCATGCATGCCAAATCGCTCCAAAACTTTCTTAACGTAACTCTCCTGGGTCAGGTACAACTTTCAACTCCTCGACCTCTTCTTATCTCCATACCAAGAATATTCTTAGCTGTACCAAAATATTTCATCTCAAATTCACTATCCAACAAGGCTTTCAACTAATGAATTTCTGCAAGATTCTTAGCCGCAATGAGCATGTCATCAACATATAATAGCAAATAAATGAATGAGTTATCTTGTAACTTCCAGAAGTAAACACAACTATCATACATGCTCCTGGAGAAACCATGACCCAACATAAATGAATCAAACCTCTTATACCATTGTCTTGGAGACTACTTTAATCCATACAAGGATTTCTTCAACAAGAAAACCCGATCTTCCTTACCTTGAACTTCAAAACCTTCAGGTTGACTCATACAAATATGTTCATCTAATTCACCATGCAAGAAAGCTGTCTTGACATCCAGCTGTTCTTACTCCAAGTCATACATGACAACCAAAGCAAGCAATACACGAATAGAGCTATGTTTCAAAACAGGTGAGAAAACAACATTGAAATCTAAACCTTGTACCTGACTGTAGCCCTTTGCGACCAATCGTGCTTTGTACCTTGCATTATCAACACCTGAAGTATCTTCCTTTCTCTTGAAAATTCATTTGTAACCAAAAATTTTCTTTCCTTTTGGTGGCACCACAAGATCCCATGTTCTATTCTTGTGTAAAGATTCCATCTCTTCGTTCATAGCCACCAACCATTTGTCTAAATTAGCATTTGAAACTGCCTCTGAATATATGGAAGGTTCCTCGTCTCCACCTGTTTCCTGTGCCACTAATAAAGCATATGCAACCAAATTTTCATACTTTAATGTTGGTCGAATGTCATGTCTCGATCTATCTCTAGCAATGGAATAATCCTCATCTCTCGATTGGTCTTCAATACGTTCATGATCATATTCTTCAACCACTTCTTAGGTTGGGTTTCTCCCAGAAGAATCACCAATCTCTAACTCCACTTGCTTTTGTGCACTATACTCTTTTTCTAAATCACAAGGATTACAAGAATCTTTTTCAGGATGTAACATATAAGATTCATCAAATGTAACATCTCTAATAATTATAAATTTGGATGATTTGGGATCAGGATACCACAATCTATATCCTTTCACCCGTGAAGCATAACTGAGGAAAATACATTTCCTAGCCCTAGGCTCTAGCTTTCCCTCTTTAACATGCATATAAGATGGACACCCAAATATTCTTAAATTAGAGTAATCAGCAAGAGTACCTGACGAAACTTCCTCCAGAGACTTGAAATCAAGAGGTGCACATGGAGAGCGGTTGAGATGTGACAAGCCGTAGATATGGCTTCTGCCCAAAAGTCTAATGTCAACTGGATTTGAGCTCATGCACCGAGCTCTTTCCAAAAAAGTTTGATTCATCCGCTCTTCCACACCATTCTGTTGAGGTGTCATTCTAACAGTTCGATGTCGAGCTATTCCTTCATTTTTGCAGAACTGAATGAATTCATTTCCACAAAATTCCTACCCATTGTCAGTCCTCAGTCGCTTAATTTGTTTTCCCGTCTGTTTTTCAATCAAAGTCTTCCTTTGTTTAAATGTTAGGAAAACATCACTTTTAAACTTCAAAAAATATACCCAAACTTTTCTTGAATAATCATTAATAAAAGCAAGCATATATCTTGCACCACCCTTTGAAGGAACACGAGAGGGCCCCCAAAGATCAAAATGAATGTAATCCAAAGTACCTTTTATTTTATGAACTGCAGGTGAACGAAAGTTAACTCTTTTCTACTTTCCAAAAATACAGTGTTCACAAAAGTCCAACTTACCAGTACTTTGACCACAAAGTAGACCTCTCTTGCTTAATAATGTTAACCCTTTCTCGCTCATATGTCCCAACCTTATATGCCACGATTTGGTGATGTCTTCATCAGAGGAAGTTGAGATAGCCACTGCTCCAGTTACTGTAGATCCCTGCAAAACATACAAAGTGTCAACTCTGCAAGCCTTCATTAGCACAAGAGCACCTTTATAGATTTTCAGTATTCCACTATCACCTGAATATCTTTACCTGAGAGCATCAAGAGTGCCAAGAGAGATGATATTTTTCTTTAAGTAAGAAACATTCCTAACATTAGTTAGTGTCCTAATAATGCCATCGTACATTTTGATTTGAATTGTTCCCCTAACAACAACCTTACAAGGAGCATTTATACCCATCAAAACAATTCCACCATCCCATTTTCATAAGTGGAAAAACACCCCCTATCATAACTCATGTGTGAGAACCACTCACTACAAGACCTTGATTCATTATCCATGGCCACAAATATGATTACATCACTCTCATCTTCTACTACACTAGCTTCACCAGCATTGCTGCTATTATGCTCATTTTTATATTTTTCTTTATTTTTCAATTTAAAATAACCAGCCTTAATGTGCCCTTTTTCTTGCAATAGTTGCAAATTTTATTTCTGTATCTAGACTTCGACCTCCCTTTAGATCTACCACCTTCATAATCTCTATTTTCACCTTTACCTCTCATAAACAAACCCTCGGCATGAGTTTCACTCGATTCCCCCGTAATGTCCCTATCAATCCGCTCTTTAGACTTTCATGCAGTTTTTATACTATTGTATGAGACCGAATCTTTCCCATAAATCATAGTATCTCGAAAATAATTAAAGGACATGGGAAGGGAACATAACAATAAAATAGCTTGATCTTCTTCATCAACTTTAGCATCTACATTCTCCAAATCCAAAATGATGGAATCAAATTTATCAAGATGTGAGAGTATAGATATACCTTCCGCCATTGTCAACATGTACAACTTTTGTTTCAAATAGAGGCAATTCTCCATTGTCTTCTTCATGTATATAGATTTCAACTGATCCCACATACCTTTGGCAGTTCTCTCGCTAACAACATCCTACAAAACCTCGTTAGAGAGATATAAAATAAAGGTCGATCTAGCCTTCTTGTCTAGATCACCAAAATATCCCGGTGACATGTCTGATGGCCTTTCCTCCACTCCTTCAAGGGCTAAGCTCACATCCATCTTGGATTAGAATGACTTCCATCTTTGGTTGCCACATACCGAAGTTTACACTCCGGTCAAACTTTTTAATAGAAGTCCTTGTTACCGTCATGGTGGCTAATAGATCAAAAATGAGATATGGCTCTGATACCAATTTGTTAGAAATATGAATCCCACGAGATATTTATTAGCCCAAAAAGATGGATAACAAAGAAACTTAAAGAAAATAAAGGAAATAATGGATACAAGGATTTACGTGGTTCAGTCAAGTTGACCTACATCCACGGCCGGAGGAGACCGGAAGCTTCGCTATATGTGGAGAAAGTATTACAAGGCTTTGTCTACCACCTATGAAGGAATTATGTGGCAAAATATAAAGATGAGGGATTTGGCTTCTACAACTACAAAGGAGAGCTAAAGGGAGATGAAAGCAAGTAGCAAAGGAATTCTATGCTTGAGGTGTACTTGAACTACTAAGTTCATCCCCTATTTATACTACTCCAAGTTCACCAATGACCAAGAGCTCTCAAATAAAACTTTTCCCAATATCCCAAGATATCTTCCTTCTTGCTTTAAGCATGGGTTGTGAACATTATTTCCATAGAGTTCTTGCCAAAAAAACCATGATAGTTGAACCCCAATAGTCAAAGAAATAATGCTTCAACTTGCTAAGCATGGGATGAGAATAGTGTTGGAATTTAATGCTTTGAATAATTGTCTTTGCTATCCTCCAAAGAAGTGAATGTTCGTGGACAATTGGGTGAAAACCACATTTCTTCACATTTATACTGTTGACATTGATCTGCCATTTAACAATATGGTATTAGATGAGAAAAAAATTTGATAAGCTTTTCCTTGGAAGGGAATTACAAGTTAGTTTAGGAAGGATTGTTCTGATTCAGGTGTTTTAACTGTATGGATTTTGCCATGTTGTGTAGGAGTGTGTGTTTTAACTGTACTAGTTTTCTTATGCTATGTGATATTGGAGTGTGTGTTTAAGTCTTTTTTTTGCTATCCATAGGGACTCGGAAGATTGAGCAAGCTCGGCATAGTAAAGAAGCATCAATGCAACATGTTGAGATGGATAAGGCTAAACTTTAGATAGTTAAACTTCATATTTTTAACAAACTTATTATATTTTATTTAAATGTGAGATGCAATGTGTAATAGAGTAGCATCAGTATTGAGACTTATCAAAATGTAGCTCATTTATGCAATAGTGTAGCATCAATTTTTTTTTGTTGAGGATATAGCATCATTTTTTAAAATTTGAGATTTTGGGTCTTTTCCCCTTCTCTAGACGCACCCGAACACAACTGAGTACAGAGGAAGGTATTTTTTAAAATTTTAAAAATATTTAGGGCACCGGTTCTCATTTGTTAAACATTTTGGGCACCGGTTACCAGTGCTACAAATTAACTAGTGTGGTAAAACCATTGATTTTTAGTTAGAGTCATTTAAACTAATGCAGCATAAAGTGATGAAAAAATTATTGCATCATTACAAATACATGATGGATAATAAGTCGCCAAATTAATGCGACAATTGACTTGTTGACACAAATTATGTCATATATTTTGTGGCCCATTTTTATAAAATTCGCATAGTATGCGACATAATATGAAAGAATTGTGACATAAGTTATGTGTCAAAACAATTTACAACAATTTAAATATGACGTCAGATAAATCGCAAACAATTACGCAGATTGTAATTGTGTAGCAAATTAATATGCTTCATTTAATCAATGTTGCATAAAGTGTTGCAAACATGCATGCATCACAAAAACTACACGATGCATAATACGATGCAAATTCAATGCGACAGATAATAAAGTGACATGTAATTTGGTTTTACCGAATTTTCTCAGTTATTACTAGTATGTTCCAACAGAGCTTATCTAACCAAGTATGCAATAAAGTAAAGCATAAAAGACACGAGACTTGGTTACGCAGTTCGGTGAAATCCACCTACATCTACAGGGCCTGGCCTATTTCAGAATGAATCCACTAATTAGAAAGATACAGTACAAAGTACACCATACAAAATACTTATCTTTTCTAATCAAACGTGTGAATTCTGCTAGCTCCCATAGCTACCGATCTGCCTTGAACTGACTCCACCTAACCTCAAAAATTGTCGATGCTGGATCTCCTCCTCCCGAGAAATTAAGGCATACGATTCTGAACTTTGAACGGCAGGTCACGTATTTACTTTGCAAGACTCTTGGAATGATGAAAATCTGTCTGTAGATTTTCTCTATTAAATTCGTGAGTTTAATGCAACAGTGATGTCCCCTTTTAAAACCATGAGCAGTTCGAAACTCTCCATGATTATCTCCATAATATTCCTATTCCTTATCTCCTTCTGAAGCATATCCAAATCCCATAAATAAAGAGGTTTACTTTATCACAATATCTCCCATATATTCGATAATATCAATACCATATTTGTATGGATTTTCCATAAACCAACTAAGCTTCTACCACCTACTAGTATATTACAGAATATTCAGATATCCATAAATCATAAGTACCATAATATTCTGATATGCTTCCGTTCAATTATGTAGGCGTAACTATGCCTGTCCGCATGTTCCATCATGGAAATTTTTTCGTTTCCAAATATGTTCACAAATTGCCAATTAAAATATTCAATGAACACCACTTGACTTTACAATTTCCCTCTTTGGCATTTTGTGGACCCAACCATTTTGAACACAACGAAAAAAACTTCCAATCAAACACGTAAGCCTTCCTGAACTCCACATATGCTGGAATATATGCATACTACTGGATCTGAACATAAAAATACCATCCAAAAACCAGAATTCCAGAATACTAAAAAAATATTCAGATTACAGCATCCAAAATAATTATATCCAAAAATCACCAAATATTCTCCCCCTGGGGCCATGAATATGCCAAAGGCAATAAACCATGGAAATAACATTTGAAACAAGCAGAAAACCAGCTCCCCCTGAACATAACATGGGATCTATGTTGGAACATAGATACTGCAGGAAAATCAATCCTGTTCAGGGGCAGCATCATGTGCCTCCAGCTGGGCCTTCTCCCCCTCAAGTCTGGCCTTCTCCACTTCAAGTGCCTCAATTTGGATGGCTATAGCCCCCAACCTTGCATTGAGCCCCACTAACTTGGTATTCTTTTCAACATCTACAGAAGCAGTAGCTTCAGGGTTCCATGGCAAATCATGAACTTGGCGCATGCAAAAGGTCTTCTTGTTAGGCCACAGAAATTCTATGTCGATGATCACATCCTTTGCTTTTCCATTCACCTTGGCACTCTTAGCCAATGCAGACATCAAACAGGGATACACGCGAGCATGCTTCGCCTTTGGAGCAGTGGCTTGCCTAACTAGACTCTACTGGATAAATAACCCTAGATTAACTAGTTTCTGTCTTCCAACACAGTATAGAAACTTCACCATTTCTCTTGTCAAAGTTGTAGTATTGGAAGATGGCATCCAGGAATTTAGAGCTACCTGATATAGACAAAAAAACCTAGAAGACGGGCAGGAAGCATGTGAGTATCCAGTCTCGGGCCATTCTGTCTTATACCCTCTCGAGACTACCTCTAGAATCTTGTCATCAAACACTTCTAAATTATTTGGAAAAACTCCCTCAAAGTATGGATTTTTCAGCCCCAACATTTTGTTCATCCTAGAAGTAGAAAAATCAATAATCTTTCCCCCAAACATAGACCCTCTCAAACCATGTGGAATCAACCTCTAAGTTCCCAGCCATCTGGTTGGAATATACTCCAATGACCACCTGCTTGTTGTACTGAAGTTGTACTGTAGCATCCCTTTTCATCCCAATTGCTTCCAAAAACTCAGAAAAACAGCTAGCTCCATATGCATCTAGATCAACTGGTCTCTCAGAGATTATCTTCCTCTCAGCAAACACTTCTCCCATCTCCTCACAGTTTATATCATAGTAAGAAAAAGACAATGCTTCACTTACCGGAGGAGGTGGCAGAAAATTCCTCTCGGGAGTAGTTTGGGTTTTCTTTGATTTCTTAGTTGGTGGGGAGTCCTCAGTAGCAAGAATCTTCCTCTTTCCCCTAGAAGCTTGGAAGAATTCATGCAATACTTCATCGCTGGAGTAGTTCAACTCAAGTTCCTATGTTGGAACATACTCATAATTTCCAGCATATTCTTCTTCAGCAGTCTCTGCCCTGCCCTGTGTTCTAACATGCTGATCCTTAACTGATTGATCTTGCCTCAAATCAGATCCTCCCGTCTATCCTCCTTCTGAATACTCATGTTCATCATATGCATTACCAGTGACATCACACTAATCTTGACCTATCATGTCCACATCATCAATTTCCATATCTTTAGCCCTTCCTGAATTTGCTCTCTGTGTTGGAATATACCTAACACGGTTTCCATCTTCACTATCAGTAATCTCTATGATCACATGTTTTCTAAGCTCTTTAATTCTCTGGGCAGCCTTAGCATCATAAAACCCTACCAGCATCTTATCAGTGGACTTAATCACTTCCAGTCCCTCAGCCACTTCATCACCTATCTCTTTAATTTTAACATAGATAGGGCCGGGAATAGAAGAGTATACATGAAATCTATCCTTCCCGTTGTAAACTCCATATTTCCCCTGAAAAATTTGACTTCATAATTTTTAACATCCTCTAGATCACCAATATCATCAGACAAAAGTTCCTTGACATTAACACTCAGAAATTCTCCCTCTAAATTCTTAAATTTAGTCAAATCCACAGTATTCCTATTGGCTTCAAGCCACTCAAAAATATCATCAACAATTTTAAATTCCATTCCAAGCACTTTGAGAGTAGGAGGATCAGGGATTGTTACCTTTTGATAGAGACCTTTCCCTTTAGCTCTGAGTTCTTCACTTTTTCGTCATCACGGTTTAGGTTTGCCTCCACATTTTCTTCCCTCTGCTCAACATTGTCATCCTCTGGAGATTGAGAAGTTTCTTGAATCTTGTCCTCGACCGTGAGAGATTTTGGGCTTGAAGATATTTTTCGGCAGAGGTTTGTTCTGAATAAGAAGATATTAGAAAATTTTTGGCAACAAGAATCCAAAAAAACACCAAGAATAGTGGGAGTGTAAGCCGAAAAGAGTGGGATATGGAGAGATGGAGTCAATTTTGAAACAAACACAAACTCTTCACTTCTTTACCTCTTTTTCCGCAAAAACCCAACACGTTTTACCTTTCCAAGAAAAGTAATGATTCTACTTTTCTCACTTGTCAACTCAAGACACACCTTCTTCCAACATACCAGAACTTTGCAGCTTCTATTTTTGTAGCATTTTCCCACTAAAATTTTTTTTCTGATTTTCTGAACAAAAATAAAGCGGAAAAAATATTTACAGCTAAATAAAGGCAAGAATTATCTCAAATCTGACAAACACCTAAGTGTTGTCTGAGAATTTCAAAAGTGGCAGTGTCCAATGGCTTTGTAAAAATATCAGCAAATTGCTCTGATGTTGGAATATAGACTACCACAACTTCCTTCCTTTCAACAAGATCTCTAATAAAATGATGCCTTATATCAATATACTTAGTTCTAGAGGCTGGACTGGATTTTTTGAACTATAAATAGCACTTGTGTTGTCACATAAAATCTTCAAAGGGTCTTGATAAATTCCATAGTTGTTCATCATTTGCTTCATCCATAATAATTGTACACAACAACTTCCAGTAGCAAGATATTCAGCTTTTGCAGTAGACAAAGAGATCGAATTTTGTTTCTTACAGTACCAAGAAACTAGGTTTGTACCAATAAAGAAACATCCACCTGTAGTGCTCTTTCAATCATCAGCATTACTAGCCCAATCAGAATCGGTGTACCCAATTAAATCAAAATCTTGATTCTTAGAATACCAGACACCATACTCAGAAGTCCCACTTACATATCGAATAACTTTTTTGGCCGCAGTGAGATGACATTCCTTTGGATCAGCCTGAAATCTTGCACATATTCCTTTGCTGAAACATATATTTGGTCTACTTGCTATCAAATACAATAGACTCCCAATCATGCCCCTGTATAACTTCTGATCAACTGCGACTCATTTCTCATTCTTTACCAGTTTGTCAGAAACCCCCATAGGTGTTCGAACTGCTCTGGCATTGGTTAAACCAAATATTTTTACCAAACTCAAGGCATACTTACTCTGATTTATGAACATGCCATTTTTTCCTTGCTTAACTTGCAATCCTAGAAAATATGTAAGCACTCCAACCATGCTTATCTCAAATCCAGCCTGCATAGTAGTGACGAAATCATTTACCATAGATGGTGAAGTAGAGCTGAATACTATATCATCAACATAAATATGAGCAATCAGAATTTTTGATGACTTTTCAAGCAGAAATAAAGTGTGATCTACTCCCCTCGACTATAACCATTCTTAAGAAGAAAGTTAGTAAGTCGTTCATACCATGCCCTTGGTGTTTGCTTTAGTCCATATAAAGCCTTCTTATGGCGATACACATAATGAGGATAATGAGGATCATCAAATCCTTTAGGTTGTTTCACATATATTTCTTCATTAACCACACCATTTAGAAATGAACTCTTGACATCCATTTGATAGAGAGTAAAGTTCATAGAGCAGGAAATAGCAATTGAAATTTGAATTGACTCTAACCTGGAAACTGGAGCAAATGTCTCATCAAAGTCGACTCGTTCAACTTGTGTATATCCTTGAGCTAGCAGTCTAGCTTTGTTTGGAGTAATATGTCCATCATATTTATTCTTGAAGATCCATTTGGTGCCAATGACATTTACATTTATAGGGCGAGGAGCAAACTGACTGAGTTCTTCTTGCATCGTAGCAATCCAGTATTCGTCCAGTAATGCCTCCTTGTAGTTCTTAGGTTCAATGAGAGAGATGAAGCATTGTAATCCTACCAACTTTTTGTAATCAACCTGAGGAACTGATCGAGTACTCCATGTCATTTGCTCAGGTTGATCCTGTGTTCGAACATAGGATAAGGCAATGTGGGATGATGTTCCAACATGCTCAGTATCATCTGGTTCAGCAGGGTAATCAGTCTGCTCAGATGTTCGAACATGTGATGGGCCTGGCTTGTTAGGTTGACTCGGCTGTGTTGGAACATGGTTTTTATCGGGTTTATCTTCTACAGTATCTGAACCTTGTCCTTCTTCAGAATCATCCACAATAACGTTTATGGATTCCATGAGAGTGTTTGTCCATTGATAAGGCTTTCTGAACTTTCTCTTTATCCCTCAAATCTTTGACTTGAGCGTTACTATGCTCTTAGGTATTTCTCGAGTCTCAGACTTGACTGTGTTCTTTGGTGGGTTGTCATACACAATGCTGTGTTGATCTCCAAAACACTTTCTCATTACAAGAATATCATTGAGTTTGCTTTTCCAAAGTCCAGTTTAGTAATAGTTATTTCACACGTCTCAGCTCTCTTGGTTGCTGAAATTAACTTCACATTCAACTCATCTTTATTCTCCTTTCTGAGTTCAGCAACTTCCATACACAAATCCTTTTCTATCTCTGCCAGATGAGTTTTTTCTTCCTTCAGTACTTTGTTTGTATCAACTACTTGGAGCCACATAGCATACATCTTTTCGTATGAACTGTAGATTTATTCATCACTTATATCAAGTCCATCATCATCCCTAGACTCCTCATATGAATCTATGTTGGAATATACAGCTTTGACTCTATCTGATGTATTTGAACATCCATCTTCCGATGCATCATATTTTTTTTGCTTCAAATGCCACATAGTTACTTGTAAGTTCCTCTTCGTCTTTCTCATCCTCTTCATCTTCACTCCAGAGGTGACATATGATTTTCCCTATTTCTTCTAGGTATTTGCACACTCAGCCTGAATATGACCATACCCTTCATATTCTCTTCATTGAATTCGTCCAGGCTATTTTGGTTCACCACTTTGATTTCTAGAGAACTGCCGATTTCCTTGTTCAAATCTCGTCCCATGATTAATTCCAAAATCTTGCGGCCTTGGTCTATTTCCACCATACCTTTCCTGAGATTTCTTGTATACTACTTTCTTCAGCATTCTTGAGAAGTTTTTTGTGATAAGTGCAAGTTTTTCAAACTCATCATCACTGTCAGATTCGTGATTATTGTTTGATGACAATGTTTTGAATGCCAACTCCTTTTGAACCCTTTTTGTAGCCTGTTGGAATGTCATCTTATACGTCTGTAATGATCCCATCAATTCATCTAAGCTCATGGTGGCTACATCTCTTGCTTCTTCTATTGTTGTGACCTTCATTGAAAACCTTTTAGGAAGTGATCTCAAGGTCTTTTTCACCAATTGTGCCTCTTTGTAGACTTTCCAAGTTGGTACGCCATATTGGAGATGTCCCTGAGTTTTTTGTTGAATATAGAAATAGTGTCATCTTCCTCAATCTTGAGTTCTTTGAAATTTGTAGCCAACATATGTATTTTAGATTCTCGAACTTGACTAGTTCCTTCATGAACTGTTTGTAGAATATCCCATGCTTTCTTGGCTTGATGACATGTAGAGATGAGTTTGAACTGATTTTCATCAACTGTCATGAACATAGCATTTAATGTTTTTTAATTTACCAGTGAGGCCTTGAGTTCATAAGGAGACCAAGCAGATTTGTCTTTGAGTTTCTGCTTCTTTTGACTTGACTCTCCTTATTTCGCCTTAGAGCTTGTATCAGCATCCTCAGTAGGATGGTTCCACTCGTTTTCAACATAGTGCAGAGAAAATTCATCCAGTGAGTTGATAAAAACTCTCATGCGTGTCTCCCAATAATTGTAGTTGTTGTCTTCCAACAGAGGTGTCCGAGACACCGAAGCTCCTTCTTTGGTCGTCATGGTAATTTGGCTTTACCAAATTTTCTCAATTATTACTAGTATTTTCGAACAGAAAGTATGAAATAAAGTAAAGCATAAAAGACACAAGACTTATTTACACAGTTCAATAAAATCCACCTACATCTATAGGGTCTGGCCCAGTTCAGAATGAATTCACTAATCAGAAAAATACAGTACAAAGTACACCATACAAAATACTTATCTTTTCTAATAAAACGTGTGAATTCTGCTAGCTCCCCTAGCTACCGATCTGCCTTGATCTGACTCCCTTTGACCTCGAAACTCGTTGATGCTGGATCTCCTCCTCCTGAGGAATTAAGACATACAATTCCAAACGTTGAACGACATGTCACGTATGTTGGAACATATAGATCTGGCTCTTTGCAAGGCTCTCGGAATGATGAAAATATGCGTGCAGATTTTCTCTATTAAATTCGGGAATTTAATGCAGCAGTGATGTCCCCTTTTAAAGCCATAAGCAAATCGAAACTCTCCATGATTATCCCCATAATATTCCTATTCCTTATCTTCTTCTGAACCATATTCAAATCCCATAAATAAAGAGTTTTTTCTTATCACAATATCTCCCATATATTCAATAATATCAATACCATATTTGTAGAGATTTTCCATAAACCAACTATGCTTCTACCACCGCCTAGCATAATACAGAATATTCAGATTTCCATAAATCACAAATACCATAATATTTTGATATGCTTCTGTTCAATTATGTAGGTGTAACCATGCCTGTCCGCATGTTCCAACATGGAAAGTTTTTCGCTTCCTAAT
This sequence comes from Rubia yunnanensis, assembly GCA_037428765.1. Lineage (NCBI taxonomy): Eukaryota > Viridiplantae > Streptophyta > Magnoliopsida > Gentianales > Rubiaceae > Rubia > Rubia yunnanensis. Next base: position 75,757,492 of record CM075067.1, read on the forward strand.
ATGTTCACAAATTACCAATTAAAATATTAATGAACACCACTTGACTTTACATGACACAAATACTATCATTTTTTAGCATCACAATAAAAAAAAGAGTGACAAAGAATACCTCAATAACTACGGTGACAGAAAATAAAATGAAGCATAATGTGTCACAAATACCTTTTGCGACACTAAATGAAGTCTAAACGACACAATTTTTATGTCGCAAAAGGCCATATTTCTTAAGGATATTATGGAAGCAGTGGAGGATTTCTTTGTCAATGGCAGGTTATATAGGGCAGTAAATTGCACACTTGTTACTCTGGTTCCAAAGCATCTCATTGCAAAAATAGTACAGGAGCCCAGACCAATCTCTTGATGCACTACCCTTTATAAAATACAATCCAAAGTTCTAGCGAGAAAGCTAAGCAAGGAGATAAAAGAAATTGTGGGAGAAGATTAGGCAACATTTGTGCTAGGCAGATACATCCATGATCATATCATGATGGTTTTGGAGCTGGTAAGGGGGTATAATAGGAAGACTTGAGGAGGAAAGTGTATGATCCAAACGGACATCCAGAAACCCTATTGCATGGTTGATTGGAATGCATTGGAGAAAATTATGCGGAAGCTGGGAATCCCTAATCAATTTGTCAACTTGACAATGATATGTGTGAAGTCTATGTCTTTCAAATATATGGTGAATAGGATATAATCTAAGATGGTGACTGCCAAGAGAGGAGTGAGACAAGGAGATCCTATTTCTCCACTGCTCTTTGTAATGGTAATAAAGTACATGAGCAAGTGTATTAGAAATTTGGGAGAAAAAAAGGAATTCAAGTACCATATGAAATGTAAAAAACTGTAGCTGATTAATCTTAGCTTTGTAGATTATGTGACCTTAGTTACAAAGGGAGAATGTAAATCAATTTAGGTGCTTATGGACACATACATGATGTTTGCTGATGCTACAGGATTGAAGGTGAATAATAGCAAATGGAAGGTCTACTTTGGAGCGGTGGATGATGACCAGAATCCAAAGATTTTTGAGATCACAGGCTTTGTAGAAGGTTAATTTCCATTTCATTATTTGGGAGTTCCCCTTTGTAGCAAGAAACCGAATCTATTGGTTTGCCAGTCATTGATAGAGAAAATGAATGCAAAACTAAGACACTAGAGTGCAAGAACCCTGAGTTATACTGGTAGACTACAACTGGTTAAATGTGTTGAGCTTCCCAATACCAAAAGCAGTGTTGAAACATTTAGAAGCCATGTGGAGATCATTCCTGTGAAGTGGAGGAGAGAAGATATCAAGGAAATCAGTAGTTGCTTGGGGCAAAGTGTGCACTGAAAAGAAAACATGGGGACTGAATCTCTGATGGAGATGCCAAGATGACTACCATCATAAATGAAGACATTCCACGACTTGATCAAACATTTAAAGGATATGTTCGGGATCCTCTAAGCAGGGGCAGAGCCAGAAATTTTTCCTGGCGGGGACTAATTAATTAATTTTTAATAAAATATTATTTAATAAAAATAATTTTATCTAATCTGATGGAGTTGAAGGATAATTTTTAAAATATTGGTAGCATTAGGAAAAATTGTATGGAGGGTGAAGGGTAATTTTTTTTTAAATGGTAGCATTAGTAAATTTCTGATGGAGACTGAAGAGTAATTTTTAAAAAACATTATAGTATTAGAAAATTTCTGGCGGGGGCTGAAGGTTAATTTTCAAAAATTAATACCCCTAAAAAAATTGCTGGCGGGGGCTGGAGCCCCCTCCAGCCCCCCTGTATCTCCGCCTCTGCCTCTAAGTGATATGACGGGACCTATAACGAGGTCAATGACTAGACTTAGGGTGCTACTTTAAATGCTTTGTTTGATCGCCTTTATGATGAAGAATTGAAGAAGGAGTCATCATCAACATCTTGGATTTATTGTTCAAGACTGTTGAAGAACTGAAGACATCATGAAGAACACTATACTCTTTTTCCCACTGGGTTTTTTAACGAGGTAGTGTGATCACTGTAACATATTGTAAAATTATTTCATTTTGGTTTTATCGGACTAATAGCTCGGCCATGTGGGCATTGAAGAGTTGAATTTCAAAAATACAGTCCATTTGGGTTTAGTATATTCAGTTTTATTCTGATTAGAATTAGATTTGATAAGACTAGATAAGGTAATATTCTTCAAGATTACTTCTTGAAGAATTCGACCAGATTACCTTATATTAACATTTATTTTAGGTATTTTAGTTAGTTATGGTTTTAACTTCTTAAAGCTTTCATAAGTCAATTCAGTTTCCAGTTGTGATTAGGGTTTATGACCGAAATCTACCCTATAAATAGGGGATTCCTTTGGACGAATTTCTCACCACTTTTATCAATCAAAATACAACCTTTTGAGTTCATACTCTTTGCTTTGCGAGCTATTCCATTGTTGCTTAACCTCGAGGCTAGTTAAGTATCAATAAACCTTGTAATCTAATCCTGAGGGCTAGTTAGAGAACGAGTCAAAATTGAGTGTACCATGTGGGCTAGACCTTGAATTTCATGCGGCATTGAAGGGTTTGCAAGTTCCCTTGTTTTATCAAAGATCATAATTCCACCATCCAGATTCTTCGCAAGGGGATTCATATCAATCTTATACCTCTGGTGGATTGGAATGAAGCTTGCATGGTCAAGACCCAGTGGAATTTATATAAAAATATGAACAGGTTATGGATCAAATGGGTGCATATGTATTACATAAAAAATGGCAATGTGATTTATGTTGGCCTTCCAACTGATTTCTCATTGATATTGAGAAGCATTTTTTGAAGCAGGAAAAAAGTTAAGGGGATGTCAAAATGCAAGAGGCAACTGGAAAATGGAAACTTTTGTGTCATAGGAATGTACAATGAATTAAGAAATGAGCAGATGCAGGTTAACTAGAAGAACCTATTCTATGAAAATTGGGCTAGACCACGGGCCAAGTTCGTATTATGGATGTGCTGCCATAATTGACTTGCAATAAAAAATCGATTAAAGAGGTTTGGAGTGACAATCGATAGTAAATGTGATTTCTGTTATGAAGATGAAACAATACAACACTTATGTTATATATGTGTTAGAACCACAAATCTGTAGATGGCGGTTTTGAGATGGCCGAAGATATCAAGGAGGTATAGAGAATAGGATGATGAACTTCAGTAGCCGGTGCAGTTTGCAAAGGGCAAGAACTCAAGGGCTCAAATTTACTAAAATGCTTATGCTTATAAAAAAATTCTTATAGGAGTATCTCCATAACTATACTACTTCTATCCCGATCAAAAGTTTCTATTAAACCTTTTATGCGCACATTTATGTATGTTTATATGGCAGGAGAAGTATTGTATTTGAATGACTTGGTTCAATTTCAGCCACAAATTTAAGTCCAAATAAGAAAATAGTAAAAATAGGAATCTTTAGTTGGGACAATCAAAAATATAAAATAGAAACATTTGGTTGGGACAGAGGGAATGAAATGTCTTACGGTAAAGCCTGGAGGCGAATTACAAATAGTTGATTCATTAAGAAGACACTTCTCAAATTTGAGGGTCAAACATAATTACCTTTAATTTGAGATCAATTTTAAAACAAGCGCTAAAATACAAGGACTGAATTGCTAAGTATTGAAAAAGAGAGGAAAACCCTTATTCTTTCTCATTTACAGTCGTTGTCCGGCTTCTACCGTTATCATTGAGCTTCTTTTCCCCTTGGCCACCGTCGAGTTTAAACTATATTTCAGATTGAGGTCTATAGTCCTTATTCTTGATCAATAGACCGGCATCGATTTGTTGGCCTATTTCATAACTATGATTTTCTAGCATATTTTGCAACTAATTGTTGTTCTATTTCCCGTCAATGCGACACTGAGAGCAATTAGATGTTGCGCCATCAGGGTTCTTCGTCATTGGCTTCGTCTCCGTCATCAATTTGAGCACTTTGGTTACACTACTGGAAACCCCCCTGTTGTTCTATTGATTATGAGTGTTTGCTCACTTGTTGTTGGACCTTATATTGCAACGTTGGCTTGTGTGTGTGAAGCCATGCTCCCAATCTAAACTCGTGTGTGTATCTCCACTGCATACTCGACCACGTCCCTCGAAAGGCTTGGTGTGCTGCGAGCAACCAAGCGGTGTGCGATGCACGTGGAAATCTAGGCGGTAGTTGTGACAAGGTAGAACATGGCTAGGCCGCACGGTTAGCACCCTTAGCGGGCGACCCATGGCATTTGGTAGCAGTTATTTTTTTTGTCCCATATCAACTAGTTTTTTGGCCACGTAGCAGCTATTTTTTTATTTGCCAAGATAGGTACCTAAGTGGGCAGTGCAATGTTAATTTAACATGGCAGCTATTAAGTAACAGCTTCAACACGATGCAACTATTTTTATTAGCAGCGGTATATTTAACCGCTGCTTTGCGTAACATATATTGGTTTCCCATGTAGCAGCTATTTTGTTTATTTGCTAAGGTGGGTGGCTAAGTGACTAGTGAAACATTAATTTAACATAGCAATTATTATGGTAACACTTCTACGCATGACGTGGAAGATATTTTGAAAAATAGCTGCTACATATTGAAATTGTTTTTTTAAAAGGCTGCTACATATTGCAACTATTTTTTTAAAATGTGCTATACAAAATTTCTAATTCTAGATAAATAAATAAAAATCAATGCTCCACTTTTGTGTTTCTCCCTAAATGATTAAAATAAATAAAATTTCTTCATTAATAGAAAACTTAACATAATCAATTGTAACATCAATTTTAGTTACATGAGCAAAACATAACTCAAGAAAATTATGCTAAATCCTATAATAGCTACTAGAACTAGCATCTATTAAAGAAGCTCAAACCGATTTGGTCATCTTCAGATATGGTAAATCTTTTGCAGAAGATTCAACAATGCAATCTCCTCATGGCTTCTTTGACATTTAAAGTGGAGGGAACTCTTTAGCTGCTTCATTTTCCTTCAAAGAACTTAATAGAAAAACTTCCTTTATCCGGCATATGGAATAATTAAACTTAATAGCTTGCTACAATGGCGCTTAAATTAAACTTAAGGTTGTAGCTTTTACCTCATCGCATAATCTAAAAACATAAACATAGAAATCTAAGCTAATCTGAACTATAACCAGCTCTATGTATGTAAAGAGAATGAAGAAAAATACTCCAAATAAGCTATACTTTCCTTTCTGCACAAGGTAGACTTTTAATGTTTGACCTTTAAGTTACCGGCTGGAGTTTATGAACTTTCGATACATTACAACAAACATCACCTATTACCTCGATTTTTCAGCCCTTTTTACCTCAATTTTTTGCCCCCAGGAAATCAAAGTAAATATGGGTGTAGTAAAAAATATACCTTTTACATCGGTTCGAAACTGAGGTAAAAATAACTTTTAAACCTCAGTTTTGGACCGACGTCGGTATGTTCTGCGATCGAGCTCCTACCAAGGAAGAAGGCCGACTATACTAACCCGTAGCTGCGACATCGTTTACATCGATGTCAGCATCCATAAGAAGCGAAGTCAATAACATCAAGAAGGCAATCGATGGCACTGGAACAATTGCGACATAGATGAGATTGACGACGTGAATAGTTACAACGACGTCGCTCATGATTGTAAGTGAGATTGCATGATCCAGTGCACCCCTTGTCGTTTACATGCTGACGTGGGAGGCTAACAAATACGACGTCGTTTTGAATGTATGACGTTGCAAAAAAAATGTAGCCATTATATGCGATGTTGGTTTGGTGTCATTGCTTTATCGGTATATGCGACATCGCATAGGTATCGTATCTTTACTGGTTTGTGTGATGTCGAGGTATGAATCGTGGAGAAATCGATTGTCGTACAATAATATAGTATTTACTTTTGGATGAAACAAAAAAAATCTTGAACATAAATTACCAATAAATGCTAGAATATATTCAAATACATATGGTTGATGTGAAAATGAACGATTAATTGTATTTAACATCCATTGCCTATGTCGTACGACCTCCATGCTAAGAGTCCATGACAACTCTCTTTGTCTTATTAAAAAAATACACATGAAACAAAATTTATGTCAGAATTCGGCAGTCCCAGAATTATGTACACATAAATTGTCAAGTGTAGGTGACAATAATCTAAACATGGAAAAGTAACTCTACTGACGGAAAATGATGTTGCTTGGTTGCTAAAGCAATGTCGATTAAACCGATGGGCGTGCGATGTTGGACATTCAAGATGGGGATGTCAGTTCTGGACAATGCAATGTCACACAACATTCGACTCTATATCGTATAAGGCGATGGACAAAGTATGACGTCGCACATTCAACCCGTGTTCATATGAAAATTTGATTATTATCCACAATCAGCAATAGTCTATGATTTTTTCCACAATCCTTACAAACAAGACATTATTTTGAAAAGACAAACATTGTAACTTATATAACATGTAACATAATCATCATACTTCATGAATATATTCAATGAATGGTCAATGTGGAAAATAACATATACAATTGAGGAGATGCCAAAATGAACTACCTCAATTTATTTGAACCCGGAGATGCTCCATCCTAATATAATTGTTGATAGTTAATAGAAGAAATTTGATTGGGTTCTTTAGTGTTTGTAATGGTGTTAATGGAAAGGATGGTGTGGAATGTGTTGAGAGCAAATGTGTTGGAGATGAGAAATTATTGTGTTGGTCGTGGCTATTATTGTAATGAGATGGGTTTGGGGGGAATTTTGGTTCAAAATTTTGGCTCAAATCTCAGTTCCCGCAAGAAATTTTTAATTGGAGCGAAATCGCATGGATGTCGGCCACTGATTTGTTTCATGCGACTAGCATTTGCGAAATTGGACGAGTGGAGCCTTAGTACAATTTTTGATAATTGTCATCAAAGTAATCGTTTACAGTTTACTCTACACGATGTACTAGCGCTTTTTAAAATTTGATGAACGAATTTTATTAGCTTTTAATTTCATAAAAAAAACCTATAATGTTAAATTTTATGTGATTCCATGTGGTGGAAATGATCTTTCTCTTAATGCTTCCCCCAGTCAAACCATGATCACTGTTAGTCATGACATAGAAAATGGCATGATCCCACAGAGAATTCCACAGGTTCATAATGAATGAACCATGTATACTTAAAAGTAATCATCTACAATTTACTCTAAACGATGTACTACCACTTTTTAAAATTTGATGGACGGAATTTTATTAGCTTTTAATTTCTTAAAAAACCTAGAATATTAAATTTCATGTGATTCCATGTGGTGGAAATTGTTGTGCGGAATGGAGAAAGAACAGAAAATATGAACGAAAATAACAACACACAAGATTTACGTGGTTCACCAAATTTTGACTACATCCACGGGAGACGGATTCACTATATCAGAATTAATGTTTACAGAGAGAAGAGAGACACTTTATATGTTGTCTCCACTAAACCCTAACAAACTGGGCCAAAACACAATTCGGCCCAAATCAACAGCAGTCCAATAAAGAGACAAGCTATACCGTCGGACCGGGGGCGACTCCGCCCCCCGGACCCCTAAGCTAGGGTGGCTCCGCCCCCCTGGACTCCCCGACTCGCTGACCAGGCATCGAGACCCCCGTACCAACCTGTCGAAACGGCTAATACATATTCAAGGCATACCAAGAAATCTCCACCTTGACTTGAATCCTCAAAGCAGAAACTCCAGACGCACCATTACAGTGCCAGATGAGTAGACTTATCCCTCCACTCCCGGGACTGCCCATAGAGCACCTAATCAGCTCTGATGTTCAGCAAGTCCAGACAATGTTGAAACTTGCTATGTGGAACAGGTTTGGTGAACATATCAGCGGGGTTGTCAGCAGCTCCCACTTTCTTCACCCTGATTCTCCTCTCACTCCTCAAGAAATGATATCTGACATCAATATGCTTGGTCCTCTCATGATGGACCTGATCCTTGGCTAGGCAGATTGCACTCAAGCTATCACAATACACAGTAGCCTGATCATGATGTAGACCAAGATCACTAACCAGCCCTTTCAGCCATATTCCCTCCTTTGCAGCTTCTGTCAGAGCCATGTACTCTGCTTCCGTAGTAGACAACGTCACTGTAGGTTGCAAAGTCGCCTTCCAACTAACCACAGAACCTCCCAAAATGAATACATAACCAGTCATCGATCTTCTCGTGTCAACATCACCAGCATAAACAGAATTAGAGTAGCCTGTAACTAAGCACTCGGTATCACCTCCATAAATGAGACCCACATCAGACGTACCTCTAAGATACCTGAAAATCCTCTTCACAGCTTGCCAATGTTCCTTTCCCGTTTGCCCCATGAACCTGCTCACAACACTGACTGCCTGTGCTAAATCTGGCCTCGTGCAAACCATAGCATACATCAAACTCCCCACCGCGCTGGCATAAGGAACCCGAGACATATACTCCTTCTCCTCGTCTGACTGAGGAGCAACCATGGTGGTGAGATGGATATTTGCAGCACTAGGAGTGTCTATAGGCTTCGCTATAGACATGCCAAACCTAGCCAACACTTTCTGAATGTAGCCTTTCTGTGACAAGAAAAGCTTCCACTGACTTCGATCCCTAAGAATCTCCATTCCTAGTATCTTCCGAGCTGCACCCAGATCCTTCATCTCAAACTCAGCACTAAGAAGTCCTTTCAACTTCTGAACCTCATTCTTACTCTTTGAGGCTATCAACATGTCATCTACATAAAGCACCAGATAAATGAATGACTCATCTTTCAACTTGCTGTAGTAGACATAACAATCATATGAACTCCTTGTGTAGCTCAACTCAAGCATGTAGTTGTCAAATCTCTTGTACCACTGCCTCGGAGACTGCTTAAGCCTATATAAGGACTTCTTCAACTTGCAAACATATTTTTCCTTGCCAGGAACTTGGAAACCATCTGGCTGAGTCATGTATATCTCTTCCTCCAACTCTCCATGTAGAAAAGGGGTCTTCACATCAAGTTGTTCAAGCTCCAAATCCTGATGTGTCACTATAACTAGCAACACCCTGATGGAAGTGTGTCTGGCCACTGATGAGAAAATCTCATTGTAATCTACTCCCTCTCTCTGACTGAAACCTCTAGCAACAACTCTAGCCTTGTACTTGACTCCCTCTGTAGGTGATATCCCTTCCTTTTCTTGAAAACCCATTTGCAAGTGATAACCTTTCTCCCTTGAGGCTGTTGAACCAAATCCCATGTCTGATTCTTCTGGAGGGACTCCATCTCATCTCCCATTGTTATAAACCATTTGTCAGCATCAGTACCTGAAACAGCTTCTCTGTAGGTGGATGGCTCATGAGTATCCACCTCCTCAGCAACCTGTAGTGCATAACCCACCATATCCTCAAACCCATATCTCTTGGGCGCCCCAACTCCAACCCTCCTGGGTCAGTCCCGAGCTAAACTGCGAACTGTAGCTCCTGAGGGTTGAGGATCTGGTGGTGGAGATTCCGGTATCTCAGATTCTGTCTGTGGCTCTTGATCCACCTCAAATTGTTCCAATCTATTTTCACCTTGAGTGACTTCAAGCTCCACCTGTTTATCAACTCCACTAGTTTCTGGCACAACTGTGGGCTTCACCTTAGATCTAAGCAAAGAATTTTCATCAAAGACAACGTCCCTGCTCATAATAACCCTCTTCTCAGATGGAGACCATATCCTGGAGCCTTTAACTCCATCTCCATAACCCACAAAGACACCCTTCTTGGCTCAGGGCTCTAACTTACCATCACTAACATGATAATAAGATGTACAACCAAAAACTTTTAACTTGGAGTAATCAACAACTTTACCTGACCACAACTCCATAGGTATTTTGCACTCAATACCCGTGTGAGGCCCGCAGTTGATCAAGTAACAAGCTGTACTCACCGCATCTGCCCAGAATCTCCTTTCCAAACTAGCATTAGAGAGCATGCACCTCGCTCTCACCAGCAATGTATGATTCATCCGCTCAGCTACGCCATTCTGCTGTGGCGTATTCCTGACTGTATGATGACGAGCAATCCCTTCATCCCTACAAAACTGATCAAACTCAGACGAGCAGAATTCCAGCCCATTATCAGTTCGAAGCCTCTTGATCTTCTTCCCGGTCTGATTCTCCACCAAAGCTTTCCACTCCTTGAACTTCGAGCTTCACTCTTATGTTTCATCATGATAACCCAAGTCATCCTTGAGTAATCATCAATCAGAGAAACAAAGTACCTGTGACCTCCCAGTGACTCAACTCGGGAAGGTCCCCAACAATCAGAATGGATGTAATCCAATGTGCCCTTTGTTCTATGAATCGCCTTAGGAAACTTGCTGCGGTGATGCTTCCCAAAAATGCAATGCTCACAGAAGTCCAAGCTCTTGACCTTGTGGCCACCAAGAAGATCATATTTCGACAGAATCTGCATCCCTCTTTCACCCATGTGACCAAGCCTCATATGCCATAACTTAGTCATATCATCCTGGTGAACCTCCGAAGATGCAACATTAACAGAATCCATAATCGTGGAACCTTGTAGAAAATACAAAGTACCATGCAGAACACCTTACAGAGCTAGCCTAGAACCTTTGCAGACACACAAAACTCCATCACTCCCTGAGTAGACGAAACCCTTTCTATCCAACGTAGGAAGAGAAATCAAATTCTTTGTCATCGATGGAACATGCCTGACATCGTTCAAAGTACAGAAACTACCATCATGCGTCCTGATCTTGATTGAACCAATCCCAACTACTTTGCACGTAACACCATTTGCCATAGTAATGATGCCCTCAGCTTGCTCATAAGTTGAGAAATAATCTCTCCTTGGGCATATATGGTAAGATGCCCTAGAATCAAGAAACCACGCATTAGGATGATTATTTTGCCCAGTAGCAGCTAGAGCAAAATCATCTTCAGAACTGAAATCCCCTTCAGCCACAGCAGCAGTACCAGATGTACTCCCAGATTTACTAGCCTTCTTCGGACACTCTTTTTTCCAATGCCCCTTCTCCTTACAGTAGTTACAAACATCATTGGCCTTGGGACCCTTTGAAGATGACTTCTTGCCCTTCTTCTTACTGCCGGTTCCTTTGCCCTTTGTGTTTCCGTCACTAGCAAACAAGCCAGAGGCCTGACTTTCTGTGCCTGTACTGTTTGCCTTATGTCGCAACTCTCTACTATGGAGAGAGGATCTAACTTCCTCCAGAGACACGGAATCTTTACCAACAATAAATAACTGAACAAAATTCTCATACGAAAGCGGTAAAGACACTAGCAAAATCAAAGCAGCATCTTCATCTTCAATTTTCACATCTATATTTCGCAATTCTAATAACAAAGTATTCAATTGCTCTAGATGGTCTCTGAGTTGCGTACCTTCCTGCATTCGGAGACCGAAGAGGCGTTGTTTCAGAGGCAGATTGTTGGTTAGAGATTTCGTCATATACAAACTCTCCAACTTCAGCCACAGTTGTGCAGCAGTCTCCTGATCTGAGACCTCAGTGATGATTTCATCCGTGAGACACAGCATAATCATCAGTGTGCCTTTCTTCCAGACCCACCACATCGCCAGAACTGCTCGCAAAATCCTTCGTCAGCGGAGTCCACAAACCTTGCTGTTTCAGTAAAGTTTGCATCTTGATCTGCCATAAACTGAAACTGTTTCTCCCAGTAAACTTATCGATCTTCACGTTCAACCCAGACATTTTTCTCCCCGATCAGCCCCAATCTGATGAGCCCAGAATCCGATACACCCACTATGGATCTCACCGGAAAAAGAAATCGCTCTGATACCAGTTTGTTGTGCAGAATGGAGAAAGAACAGAAAATATGAACGAAAATAACAAGACACAAGATTTATGTGGTTCACCAAATTTTGGCTACATCTACGGGAAACGGATTCACTATATCAGAATTAATGTTTACAGAGAGAAGAGAGACACTTTATATGCTGTCTCCACTAAACTCTAACAAATTGGGCCAAAACACAATTCGGCCCAAATCAACAGCAGTCCAATAATGGAATACTCCAACCTGTCGAAGTGGCTAATACATATTCAAGGCATACCAACAGAAATGATCTTTCTCATAACGCTTATAGTAAGGGTATTAATGGAATACTCCAAAAATGACGGACGATTACCCCAGTTTGCGGACGGGACCTTTGTCATCCCCCACTCAAACTCATGAGAATGCATATTAGATTATTGGGTAGCTCCAATTTTGCATTTCATCCTCTCCCACCATCTTGGAGGGACCTATGTGTAAAAACTGAAAAGTTCACCGGCTATGTTAAAATTGATTCCGATCAAACTAGGCATTAATATAGGTCATGGAAAATTGTAAATTAAAATTATCCAGTGTACAATTACCAGATTTGAAGGTCAGTTACGTTCATCTAGGTCAAACGCGGGCCAGTTACCATCTTTGTGGGCTGAAATGGTGAGGCCCAATTTCATAGGCACCGATGTCGGTCTTATGTCAGATTCATATCACTAAACCAAAATAAAATGCGACCTTACACGAGGATTGGTCAAACACAGGCTCATTCATATGCGAGTGAGCTGTAATGGTGAGGCCCACATTTGTAATAGCCGACGTCGCACAACAGTTGGTATGAGTTCGGTAAGTGCGACAGAAAAGAGAAGTTGGCTTGCCCTAGGCGGAAGTCACAACACTTCATAATGAATGTATAAATGGAGCCCACCTCTCGTACATCATTTCAAACATTCTATATTCTCTCGAATTTCAACACTCATCCCTACCCATCTTCTAAAAGGTATGGTTTCACATGTGTTTAATTTGCTTTTGCTTTTGCATTTATCATTGAAATTGTTATTTTGATTAGGGTGTGAATGTGTTATTTGTTTTAAGTTTTGAGGTTTCTATGGTTTGGGGTGCTAGAATATGGTTTTAGGGTGCTGGAATATGAATTGGGATGCTACAATATGGTGTAAGGGTGGTAGAGTTTCTGTTGTTGTCGTTATATGCTCTAATGCAACATCACTGACAAGTCGGTCTTGCTTCTGTTGTACCGATCCTTATGCAACATCGCAATCATGCTTTGTGTAGATGGCCAAATCAATGTAACTCCCACATTCATTGGTTAACCAATCGGTTATACCAATACTTTCACGACGTCGTCTTAAGTTGGTCAACAAAACAGATTTTATGTCTTTAATTTTCAATATCTGACTATCATAACATTTAACATCCCCGACAATATGAATTACAACAATCACGGCTAACAATGTTAGTTCCAGCCGTGAACCGATTGAGGTGAGCAATTTTTTGTTACGTTTTCAATATGCCTTCTATTTCATTACTAAGAATCTAATTGAATTTATAATAATTTCATTGACCAATATAGATCCATACTCATTGACAGTCCGCGTCACACATTCTCAGGCAGATTTCCGCATTTTGTATATACTCTGACCCAGACGAACTTCGGGGCAATTCCAATTGTGGAAATTCCACATGTTTCAAACAAAATGAGTTTTCAATTAACTTTTTCTATAGATTACTTTCATAAGTACTAACAAATGTTTTTTTGTTTAGAATTCAGTACATCCCTGGAAAAATTGCTGGTACCTACCGTCGTACAAGTTGGATGCTGTGATTAGGTGCAAAGGAAGTGAGTACAAAATGCACTACTCGGGGAACATAATGCTCAAGATCTAGAGGAACTTGAGATTGGGGATACATTGTACTTCGAGCTCATAAATAGTGATGGGCCCGTAGTTTTCCGTGTTGTCATTCTTCCCCACGAAGATTAGAGGGCTGGCTAAGACTTCATATGTATGGCTGTGTATTCAAAACTAATTTTCACGTATTTGGATGAATTTGAATTGGGACGCATTTTATATTAGACATCTTAAAATTTAAAATTCCGTTGTTTATTGTTATTTTAATGTTATTCAATGTTTAATATTTAACATGTTATTCAATGTTATTCAGAATTTTATTTATAAATTGGAATTGTTGACAGACTAGGTGGTAGGCTGAAATAATTGTTAGGCCCATATACATGCAACGTCAGTCTCAGGTCGGTATGTTTTCGTATGTTCCGATATAGGTGCGACATCGCACCTTAAGAACCGGATTTCAGAATCTGGTCAAAACGACGTCGTTCCAAAATAGGTATAAATATGGTAACCCTAACAGAGAGTTCAAGCTTTTCATCCCAAGTTTCCCGCGAATTCCAACGGTTTCCACCTTCCACCCTTCTCTTGTGTATTGGATAAAAGGCATGGTTTTTCTAATCTCCTAGCACATAAAATTAGAAATTCTTACTTCAGAATGTCAGATCTGTGGTCTATGAATTTGTTTTGTTTACCCCGTTTTCTAGCTTTTGTTTCGAATTTATGAGAGTGTGAACTTTCCTTGACTTTGAACGTTGGTACTATGTTTTAGTGTGTCTCCAAAGGGTTTTTGTTTTATTTCACATTGAGGAAGCTTTATTTTTTCCAATTTGATGTGTTTCTTCCGGTAACAACCTGTGACATCTGTGACGTCGGTAGTCTATCAGACACAGTTCAATTCGTCTGATACATGTGTCACCTTGCGTATTTTTCTTCTAGTTGTTGATTCTTCAATTTTTTACGTCGGATGTATCTCAGTATGGCATTCTGTTTGCCCAAAACGTTACCGACTTCTCATTATGACCTCTAAGTTTACTTTGGATTTCCCAAGGAGACATCGGTATTGTGTCAATTTACTGTTCAGTGTATCTGGCACAAAATCGAGATCGCATTTACATGTCGACCAAATCACTACTTTGTACCGAGATGCACCTGCGGCGCTTGTTGCGGCGTCGCACATGGCATTCCACAGTGTGGTTCATCACTTCACATTTTCACTTCTGATGTAGGACTAATGGCTAGCGAAGGATCGTCTGATCAGCCCTTTTTTTTGAGCCATTTCACCTATTTACATATATATATATATATATATTCAAACAGAACTCCACACTTCGTAACAACTAATACATTCTGGTTTTCGTACAGTTCACCGCACAACAGAGGCACCCGAAACCTTTTCTCATTCGACATTTTGTGCAGAGGCACCCAGAGCCTTTTTTCTTCGACATTGGACATCATTCGATGGCTATTAATAGCCCACATTTCGAGTGCACTTCGAAGCAGCTGAACTTTGGGAAAATACCAACGTTGGTAAAGTTTTTAAATAAATTTTATTTGTTGACAATTGCTAATGTATGTGCATATATATATATATATATATATATTTCTAATCAATATTTGTTGCGGTGACTTGGTACATCCCATGGGAGATTGTACCAATACTGCCAACTGAGAAGACCCCTGTAGTGCTGAGGTGCTACAAGACAGAGTGACATATGAACTACTCGAGGGGTGGGAGGGTCAAGGCCCTTTCCCCAAAGGATTTGACAAGTTCTTTAGGGGAAACTCCATACGCATTGGGACACCTTATTCTTTGAGGTGATACAAGCTAGGGGGTCAATCATCTTCAAGATCATCATTTTCTGAGCTGATTGAGTGTATTGTAATTTCTATTATGTTGAAACTAAGATAGTTCTTACTCGAATTAAATTATGTAATACATAAATGTAAGGATATTTTCATGACTAATGTTTTTCTAATTATTTGTCTATCTTATTTGAACATTAAACAAAAAGGGTACTAGTAGTGTTTTAGAGCAGGATTTGTAGTGTGTTTGTAGCACAATGATTGCTAGCAACTGTTGTGCCTAACTAACCTTAATTTTACATTCCTCCAAATTAATCGTGATGACGGAATATTAGGAGGAGAGAGACGTCAAAGACAATGGGGGAAAAGCGCACGATCTCCAATTTATTGCATTTTATTTTCTTCTGTCACTTTCAAATTCTTTTCTTTAACTTGTCTGTTACTTATATCCGACTTCGCTAATTGTTTGTAAGACATCAACGACGTATGTAGCGAAGTCAGGAAAGCTTTTCAAAGAACATATGCAACGTCGCACTTTATTCGGTAACATTATTTACTTTGTTTTTTAACCTTTTACTTCGGTTCAAATAATAATCGATATAAAAAACCAATTATTTACTTTGATTTTTTTATAACCAAGGTAAATAATATCTTTTATTTCGGAAAAAAAATCGAGGTAAAAGAACTTTTTACCTCGATTATTTGGTGTTAACAAAAATCTGAGGTAAAAGGAGAGAAGTAATAGCTCATGTTTCTTGCAGTGAAAAAACCAACGGCAGAGCATTGTAACTCACTACTTATCCCGTACATGATTTCCTAGTTTGGGAGAAGTAGTGCTAGTTCAGATGAACCTAAAAATAAATAGAGAAATTCACCCTTAAAGCAATTCATCAACATTTAACAAGTATCCTAACAAATAGGACACGAATAGCATTTATGGAAACATACAAACCAAATCTCAGCTTGCTTACCTACAAGAACCGCAGTTCCAACATAGGAAAGAAATATCGAGAGAAAAGAGTTGAAGGGGAATATGATCCTACCAAAGCCATGTACACCACCTGCTCAGCAAAAATCACCAAACACCAATTCGTTAAAAGTCAGGCTAAGCTCTCGCAAAACATGAATAAGATGAAACATCCTTCCACTTCTGATAACTTCGTCTATATTCAGAGATTTCAACAGGCAGGCACATATTAGACCGGCATTCTACTATTTCCCATTAGCATCACACAAAAAACTCATTTCAACCAAATTCTTATCTATATGTACAAATGAACACTCACAGGGAAATCAGAATGAATTTACATTTTCTCCGCTTTTCCGTTTTCCCTGTATTTGAACTTCAAAGGGTGTACATGTACAACTAAGTAATCACAGCCCAAATCATCCATTTGCTAAGATATTAATCTCTGATGTACAATTTCATACAAAATTTTGTTACACTGCAGAGATATAATTAAGTGATGCCATGCGGACCAATCCATCGTTAAATCAGAAGTGGATAAGCATAAAAAACTCACGCATTGGGGAGATGAGAGACAGTATCTTCATCGAGGACGACTTCCTGCTCTACAAGAACCTCTGCAAGCTCTCCATGAAGTTCTCTTCCCAGTAGCATCAGGACGATTAGATTCTATTGAGGGGGAAGATACTGTCTCTGGAACTTCTCAAGGTAATCATGGACAATGCTAGTCCTGTTTGGCGCACCAACGACAGGCAACTAAACAACTATGCCTTCCTCTCATCTTCTATATTCCCAAACCACCTCCATGTCATTTTTTTTGTGTAAGACACATTTTGAATCCAACAACAATGTATAATGACAAAGAGGAAGTTCAAAATGTAAGCATATCATCAACTAACAAGGCGAATTCCACATCTGCAAAATCACAAGTGATGAATAGTCTCTAACCTTCCTCCTCCCCTTGTTGTGCTTCTTGTACTTCTTCTTCTTCAAACTCCTCATCATCTTCTTCAAACTCATCATATGTATCAATGTAACCCAATCCGTACCATTGATTCAAGAACTCGACGGCTTCTTTAGTAAACACAAATTTCTCAGCATCCAGAATGTCAAACAAGTTCAATATCCTCGGAGTCAGCATCTTCAGAGTCCCCATATTCCGACACGAACGGACCACATTCTCCGTAACCTCAGTCATCAAGAACAAATCCAATCTCTTCATCATCGCAATGAACTCCTTCGTTTATGGCTTTTCGAACTTATCAACGAAATCCTCCACAACCAGAGCATTCTCCACCGAACTGTTCAAGGCGGTGGAGATGACAAGCCTCTTCTCCTTCCTAATGATTTCCACTGGCCAGTCTTTGGGCTTGGGGCCGAAGACAACACCTCCACCGGGCCGGAGCGGGGTCCGGTTTGACCCGCAACTGGCAAACCCGTTTTTTTCTGCGGGTAGGGTTTGACCTCCCCCTCCGCGGACCTCCGCGCGGGAGAGGGTGGAGGCGGTCCCCCGGCGGTGGTTGCGGAGGTCGGTGATGATCCCGCGGTGGACAGCGGCGTGTGCAGATTCCCAAACGCCATTAAGCTCTCTCGGTGATGATACATGTGCCTGTCCCTCGTGAAGAACAACGCTCTCTCAGTCTTGACTATATTCCAACTCCTCTGTTCCATATTTGAGACCTTAATTTTAAAATTCCGATCCTCGATGAAGAAACCGACGGATGTTGATAGGCGGGTGGCGCGAATGGTTTTAGCGGCGGGCGGCGGTTTTTTAGGAGAAAGGGGGTGGGTGTCAGGGAGAGAGGGGATTGCTAATAGAAGTTAGGGTTTCAGTCTCTATATGAGTTATTTGAAGGGTTGAGATTTAACCTATTAAATGGTTATAATGGTTCAGATTTATCAACAATAAATAAATTTATATTTAATTTTTTTTATTTAAAAAATTTATATATAATTATTTTGGACAATAGTGTAATTTTTTAATATTATGCAGAAGTAATCATGTTGACGCCCTACGTTCATCCATACATACCCAAATTGCAAATTTACAAAAGTATAATATTGAATTGCATTTTGGTGTCGTCGAGATTTCGTGATTCGACTACTCCAACTTTGTTGGAGGGACCTAAGTGCAAAAAGTAAAAAATTAACTGATTACTCGAAATTCAAACTCGCTCGAACGTAATGATACCTCATACACCCCTATTGTATTTTTCAAGTTTTTTTTAAAATAAAAACACCCTAGGGTGGGAGATTATATATAAGGATCCCCAGACCTATGAGAATAAAGATAGATACGAAGAGAGTAATTTTTACAGATTTTCTACTAAGGCAACATCATTGCCTCCAAAAGAATATTTATCATCTAATGACTATGGTTATCTATAGCAATATATCTATGCTAATTTGTGGGAATAGTAGTTGCAATTCCAAAGTAAAAGAATCTCCACCCCATGTCTTAATCCTTTACTTTGGTCAGGCAACTACCATTCTGGCAGTACAAAATACATTCCAAGAAGAGGTGCAGTAGAGTAAATCAGTCACCATTATTTCTTGAAAAACCATGAAAATACCGAGAACTGGTGAGGAGTATTGTTTCCTGGTGCAAAGATCAGCAATGGAGTATTGTGAAGAAAACTGGTTGCTGGTGTGAGGAGATTGCAGTGGTACTTGTGGCAGAAAAAAGATACAAATCAGCAGTATCAATCATCCTTAGTGGCATGTCTATGGGTTCTAATGTAGGGTGTATGATCTCTATCCAATTGGATGGAGCCTCTGATGTTTGCAGGGATGTTAGAGTGGTTGAAACTGAAATCCATAAGGTGTGAAGATTGGTGTTTAGCAATAGCATCAACCACTGAGTTACATTCTCTGAAAGTATGATTAAGGGTGGCATTTCTTAAGAGAGAGTGAACTTGGAAAATTAGTGTATACAGGGACCATTTTGCACAACTTGGATCATTAATCATATTCACTGCAAGTAGTGAGTCAGATTCAATGATGAAATTACTATCCAGAGAAGGGAAAACCTGACAAGCAAATAAGATAGCCTTTATTTCAGCTTCAAGTGGTGATTTGGCAGAGGTGCTTGTGGACTTGATTAGGTAAGGAATTCCATTATTGTCTCTGGTAATAAGGCCAAGTGATGAGTTAGTAGAAGACTAGGATGCATCTACATTAATTTTAATAGAGTTATGTTCCGGCCTTTCCCAATAGACAATGGAGATGGAGGGTTTTGGAGGTGGTCTGGGGGGAGGGATCTACAAAAAAAAAAGGAGAGCTCATAATAGGGTATTTGTTTGAGGGACAAAGGTTGGTTGAAAGGGATAGGAAGATTAGGTCTCTAACTTCTTTGCATATATGAACTGTTGAGAAATTTTTGTTATTCAAATAAAAAATGTTTCTGGCTTTCCATAAGGACCAACAAATCAGTGAGGGCAATATTCTACAAAACACTCTTTGCATTCTAGGAAGGTCATTACAGTTCCAATATGTAAAGAATCTATCAGTTAAATTGTCTAGATTACGTAGGTTAAAACCCATGTATGCAGCAGTATCATTCCATATAGATCGAGCCAGGTGACAGGAGATGAAGAGGTGTTCCAGAGAATCAGCATGGTTACAACAATCGGGCTTAAGAACATGGTTGTAATAGAATATTTATAAACAATCGGGCTTAAGAACATATATGTAATCTTTTTCGATTTCCCTTTCTTTACCTCTAATTAATCAACTTCAAGTTACTCTAGAACATATACTAGCGAATTTCATCATTTCTTCCAAAAAAATATTATTTTCTATTTATTTATTTATGCAAGAATAACAAAAATCATGTATTTTGGAGCAATGAATAATATGATAATATAATTTGGGGTCATATTGTAATTTTTCCAAGATTGTGTAGAAGCAATCAATGTTGACTTTAGAGGCCCTTTCGTTCATCCATACAAGACCGAATCGCAAATTTGAAAATGTATAATATTGAATTGCATTTTGGTGTCGCCGATTTCGTGATTCGACAACTCCAACTTTCTTGGAGGGACATAAATGCAAAAAGTAAATACTTTACTCGTTGCTCGAACTTCAAAACCGCTCAAACCTGATGCTCCCCTATACACCCCCAATGTATTTTTCAAGTTCGTAACAAAATATTCATCAACAATCGGGCTCAAGAACATATCTGTAATCCTTTTCGATTTTCCTTTCTTTACCTTTGAGTAATCAACTATAAGTTACTCTAGAACATGTACTAGCTCTATTCATCATTTCTTCCAAAAATATATTTATTTTCTATTTCTATATTCATGCAAGAATAACAAAAATCATGTATTTCAGAGCAATGGATAACATGGTAAAACAATTTTGGGCCATAGTGTAATTTTCCAAGATTGTGTAGAAGTAATCAATGTTGACTTTAGAGGTCCTTTCGTTCATCCATACATGTCCAAATCGTAAATTCACAAACGTATAATATTGAATTGCATTTTGGTGTCGCCGATTTTGTGATTCGACAACTCCAACTTTCTTGGAGGGACCTAAGTGAAAAAAGTAAAAAATTTACTCGTTACTCAAAATTCAAATACGCTCGAACGTGATGCTACCCTACACACCCCCATTTTATTTTCCAAGTTTGTAACAGAATATTTATCAACAATTGGGCTCAAGAACGTATCTGTAATCATTTCCGATTTCTCTTTCTTTACCTCTAAGTAATCAAGTCTAAGTTACTCTAGAACATGTACTAGCGCTAATCAACAAATCACACAAAAAATATTTATTTTCTATTCCAATATTTATGCAATAATAACATAAATCATGTATTTTTTAGAGAAGGATAACGTCATAACAAATTTTTGGAACATAGCGTATTTTTTATTAAATATGTTAGAGGTATTTCCGTTCACCCATTGTAGCCCAAATTTTGAACATGAAATCGTCTGTAATTTAATTTTTCTACATTCTTCACTCAATTTAAGACTAATCATAAAATCAACCAGGTTCCGTATCATAATTTATGAAATTTAAAATAATTAATTACTGGAGAAAAAATAAATTGTAACTATATTTTTCAAATTTTGGATAAGTTTAACTAAATTTTTATACTACCTCATTGAAGATAAATTTAATAATATTTATTACAGATTGATTGAATTTGGCTTTAAGGCAGAAAGGCCTATATACCAAAAACGTCGGCATATCAACTCAAGTTTTAAATATCCACCTTATAACCTAATATGTCTAATTCAAAAGGTTGTGACCTATTACTAATTAAATTCTTTTTTATGTATGGCTGAGACTAATACCCTTTTGAAACATGTAAGATTTTCCAACACCGAAGCAGCTACTTACATCTACACAAAAATAGCCGCTACAATGTCAAAAGGTTGTGACCTATTACTACTTTAGTTCTTTTTATGCATAGCCGGGACCAACGTCATTTTGAAACATGTAAGATTTTCTAACACCGAAGCATTTATTTACGTCAACACAAAAATAGTTGCTACAATGTCTAAAGGTTGTGACCTATTACTACTTAAATTATATTTCAAGCATGGAAGAGACCAACGTCCTCTTGAAACAAAGAAGATTTTCTAACACCGGAGTAGCTATTTACATTTATACAAAAAGAGTTGCTACAATGTCAAAAAGTTGTGACCTATTACTACTTAAATTCCTTTTCATGCACGGCCGAGACTAATGTCATTTTGAAACATGTCAGATTTTCTAACACCGAAACAACTATTTACGTCTACACAAAAATAGCTACTACAACGTCAAAATGTTGTTACCTATTACTACTTAAATTCTTTTTATGCATGGCTTAGACCAACGTCCTTTTGAAACAAAGAAGATTTTCTAACACTGAAGAAGCTATTTACTTTTACACAAAAATAGCTGCTACAATGTTACCAGGCTCAATGCAGTGATTGTAGGCATAGTACCCAAAAGCCAAGCTGCTTCTGTACCAGGCAGGAATATCTACGATTATATGGCTTCCGAGCTGATCAGCGGTTATAAAAGAAAAAATTGAGGGCCAAGATGTTTGATTTAAATGGACATGCAAAAGGCTTATGACACTGTTGAGTGGACAACCTTAAAAGGTATACTACAGGAGCTTGGGATACCAGGTAAATTCATAGAATGGATCTTGATTTGTGTGAGAACTGTGTCATATAAATACACGGTGAATGACAATTTGACAGAATTTATAAAAGAAATAGGGGATAAAGAAAGTGAGATCCTCTATCCCCCTTACATGTATAAATATTTGCAAGAGCTTGATAAGTTGAAACAGGTGACTTTGAGTTTTGTAAATAAGTTCTTTTATTATCTAAGGGTGATAACAAGTTTTTGCAGGTACTTATGGAGGCTTTTCAGAAATTAACTAAATCCATATTGAGGGTGAACCGATCTAAATATAAAGTATACTGGGTGTGGATGAGGATCAAAGAAAAGAGATATTCAATATACACTACTGGAAAATAAGTACATAGGCATCGGTACAAATTGCTCAGGTACAAATGTACCGGTGCCAAAATAACGGTGCTTAAATGTCAAAGGCATCGGTATGTCAGTGATACAATGTAAAAAACTAAAATTCAGCACCGGTACACAAAAAACCGGTGCCTATGCACTGAATACCGATGCTACAAAACTAAAATTCAGCACTGGTACACAAAAAATGGATGCCTATGAATAAATTCAGCACCACTAAACAAAAAACCGGTACCTATGCACTGAATACCGGTGCTACAAAACTAAAATCCAGCACCTATATAAAAAAACCGGTGTCTATGAATAAATTCAGTACCGGTAACACAATTTTGGGCCACAATGTAATTTTCCAAGAATTTACAGAAGTAATCAATCTTGACTTTCGAGACCCTTCCGTTCACCCATACATTTCCAAATTGCAGAGTTACGATCGTATATTATTAAATGCATTTTGGTTTCGCCAATTTTGTGATCCGACGACTCCAACTTTCTTGGAGGGACCTAAGTGCAAAAAGTAAAAAAAACTTTACTCATAACTCCAAATTGAAATCCGCTCGAACGTGATCCTACCCTATACAACCCCATTGTATTTTCCATGCATGTAAGGGAATATTTATCAAAAATCGAGCACAAGAACATATCCATAATCTTTCCAATTTCACTTTGTAACTCCCAAGTAATCAACCATAAGTTACTCTAGAACATGTACTAGCATTTTTCAATATTTCACCAAAAAATCATTTTTTTATATTTCCATATTTATGCAAGAATAACAAAAATCATGCATTTTGGAGAAATGCTTAATGAGGTAACACAATTTTGGGCCACAGTGTAATTTTCCAAGAATTTATAGAACTAATCAATTTTTACTTTCGAGACCCTTCCGTTCACCTATACATACCCAAATTTCAGAGTTCCGATTATATATTATTGAATTGCATTTTGGTTCCGCTAATTTCGTGATCCGAATACTCCAACTTTCTTGGAGGGACCTAAGTGCAAAAGGTAAAAACTTTACTCGTAATTCAAAATTGAAATCCGCTTGAACGTGATCCTACCCTATACACCCTCATTGTATTTTCCAAGTCCACAAAAAATATTTATCAACAATCGGGCACAAGAACATATCCATAATCTTTTCCGATTTCTATTTTTATCTTCTAAGTAATCAACTCTAGGTTACTATTGAACATGTAGTAGCGCTTTTCAAAATTTCATCAAAAAAATTTATTTTCTATTTCTATATTATGCAAGAATAACAAAATTCGTATATTTTTGACAGAAGGATAATGTTGTAACAAATGTTTTGGCCATAGCTTAATTTTCCAAAAATATGTTAGAGGCATTTCCGTCCACCCATTGTACCTTAAATTTTAAAGATGCAATCATCCCTTATTAAGTTGCATTTTGGTGTCATTAATTTTGTGATTCGTTGCCTCCAAATTTCTTCTATGGACCTAATAGTAAAAATTAAAAAGTTAACTTAGAGATAAAATAATACTAGCACCGGCATTGTTTTTCATTCATACCGGTGCTATGTTATGGCGGGATAATGAATTTTTTGAATTTTAATTCCAAATTTCGTTGAGATATTTAAAATTTTGGAATTTTGGAATGAACACTTGTATTAGTTACTTAGGCACCAGTATGTGTACCGATGCTCAACACTTCAAAAAAAATTTCCCAGGTTTGCTCTTAACTTCAATTTTTTTTTTAAAAAACCACTCAAAGTAGTCCTAAGCAGCCGCGTTTCGTATGTTTGGGTACTGGATTAGCATTTTGGGCACCGGTTTTTTAACCAGTGCTCAACACTTACAAAATATTCCAAGGTTTGCTATTGGGTTCAATTTTTTTCAAAAACAAAACATTCAAAGCAGCCCTAAGCAGCTGTGTTTCGATTTCTTAAGAACCGGTATGAGCATTTTGGGCACCGATACCGGTGCTCAACACCTAAAAAAAGCCCAACTTGGTTTCATCTGAACCATTGAATACTTTTGTTGATTGAATCTCGACCGTTTAAAATTTGCATACATATACTACCCCCTGAAACCCTAAATCTACCCACCCTCATTTGTCTCCTCTCCATCTTCTCCCTCATCCTCCCCTCTGTGCTTCGACGTAGCCACCGACGCCATCTTCGAACATCATCCCGACTCCATCTCACAGACCATCCCCGATGCCATATCACGGACAATCCCGACTCCATATGCCCTCCTCACGGTGCACCATCCCCGACACCATCTCCCTGGGCTCTACTCACTGGTCGAAGTTGCGAGCTCCGCCAAGACCCGAGTCACCTTCACTATTTTGGTGCGTTGATGTTATCTAGGGTTTCTGGAAATTAGGTTCTAGTTTTTATGATGATTGATGTTGTTAATCTATGTTTAGGTATAGCTTGTTTCATGAATTGAGAGGTGTAATGTATTTTCAATTAAATGAAATGAAGTTCTAGATTGTGGTATGAATTTTCCAGTTTTTACATGAGCTTATATTTTTTTTGTGTTTTGTTCGTTCTAGGTTTCATATTCTAATCAGTGGGTTTATTCTCACTGGCCAGATTTCTTTTAATTGATCGCCTATTTACTAGCACCGGTATTTCATGCATAGGCACCGGTAAATGGTACTGGTGCTGAAATATATTCTACCACCGGTATGACAAAGTGAAAATTGGGCACCGACAAGTGATATCCGTTGCTGGCTTAATTTCTGGCACTGGTACCAAATACTGGTGCCTATGTATCACATTACTAGCACCGCTCACACATGCACCAGTGTGAAAATTATAAAATACCGGTGCCTATGGTATGAAAATACCGATGCCTATGGGGGTACTCTCCAGTAGCGACAATAAGTTTTGAAATGGGAGAGCTACCTTTTTGATACTTAGTGTTCCACTAACAAGTAGAAGACTCACAATACAAGATCATCAACCATTGATTGAGAAGATTACAGACCAAATCAGGCACTAGAGCGCACGATAACTAAGTTATGCAGGTAGACTATATGTGATCAAAAGTGCATTATTTGTAGTTTCCAATTACTTGATACAATATTTTTTTATACGAATTAGGTTTCTTTATTTATTTTTATTTATTAGGATTTTTAGAAGATAACACTATACTCTTTTTTCCATTGGATTTTTTAATGAGGTAGTGTGATCATTTGTTTTATTTTAGAATAAGGCCCATTAATTCAGCCATGTTAACCATGGAAGAATTAATGTTTCGGTCATGCATTTATTTTAGGTGTTAGAATATTTAGTTTTGATTTGAATATAATTAGATTTGGTAAGATTAAATAAGGCGATATTCATTCAAGATTTATCTTGAAGAATATAGTCATTTATTTTAGGTAGTCTAGTTAAATATGGTTTTAGCTTCTTAAACCTGCCATAATCTTTTTCAGTTTCTTGTTTGTATTTTTGAAGACCATACCTATGTACTATAAATAGGGGTGGCTTTCAACATTAATTTTCACCTTACAACTTTTCATCAATCAAATATACAACCTTTTGAGTTCATACTCTTTGGTTGCGAGCTATTCCATTGTTGCTTAACCCCAGGGGCTAGTTAAGTATCAATAAACCTTGTAATCTGATCCTGAGGGCTAGTTAGAGAGCGAGTCAAAATTGAGTGTACCTCGAGGGCTAGACCTTGAATTTCGTGCGGCATTGAAGGGTTTGTGAGTTCCCTTGTTTTGTCAAAGATCTTAATTCCGCAATCCAGATTCTTCGCAAGGGGATTCATATCAGTTTTCCAATCTCCAAAATAGTGCTGAAACATGTAGAGGCAATTTGTAGATCTTATATATTGAGCGGATGGGAAGAAATCACCCAAAAATCACCCATTTCTTGGGGAAAAAAGTGTTCTCACCAAAGAAGGAAGGGGGCTAAATGTGATTGCACTTGTGGAATGGAATAATGCAGTATAGATGAAGACCTTATATAGTGTGTGTAGGAAGTCTGATAGTTTATGGATCAGATGGATTCATATTCTATCTAAGGGAGAATGAGGTTATGAATGCTAAAATTCCTTATGGATCAGATGGATTCATACTCCATCTAAGGGAGAATGAGGTTATGAATGCTAATATCCCTAGTTCTAGCTCTTGGATGATTAAAAGGTTGATGAAGTGCAGGGAGAAATCCCAGGGTATGGAGCAATGGATACATCAGAAAAACTAAAACAAATTCAGTGTCAGAAAGGTGTATAAAGCACTCACAGGGGAGCATGATGCAAGGCTATGTGGGAAATTTTTATATGACAATCATGCTAGACCTAGATCGAAGTTTACAATGTGGATGACTTGCCATAGAAGACAATTCACCGGGGACATGATGCTGAAAATTGGAATTACAATTGATAGTGGATGTATGTTCTGTGATAAAATGAAGACTATAGAGCACCTATTTTTTGAATGCAGAAAATCTAAGGATGTCAGGGAAAATATTCTCAAATGGATGCAGATGAATAGGGAGCCAAAATGATTGGATGAAAAGATGTAGTGGCTGATGCATACCAGTGGGAAGAAAGGTTGGAGAGCTGAATTTCTAAGATTAGATGCTGCAGAAACCAAAAATGCTTTGTGGGAAACAAGAAATGAATGGAGTTTTGGAGCTAGAAAGCAAGGTGAAGATATAACAAACAATATTATTGAGTGTATAGTTTATAGATCGTGGATGAAACCAAAACTTAGAGAGAAATGTGTAAAGTTTATGTTAGGAGAATAGAAGGAGAATGAGGTTGTTTGTAAAGATGCAACTTAATTTTGGTAATGAAACTTATTCAAAAGAGAACAAAATTGAGCAGTTACTGATGATGGATCGGGTCTGCAGGGATTATGGATGAGCATTGGTCTATGACCCAACTCAGACCCATAAGGTCTAGGCCGGTTGGGTTGGGTATAGCGTCAAAAAAATTTATATCCATCGGGTCTGGGTCTAGATTTTTAAAAAAGGGTTGAGTCCGAGTCTATAATATTAAAACCCAAATCTGACCCCTAGACCCATATAACTTAACTATATATATATTACTCTAATTCCTAAATCATTTCAATATTCTCTCTGTATTTTTATTTTCAATTCAACATATATTCTGGATTGTATTTTTTCTTGTAGAACTACAGTAGCTCAAGTGCATCTTGAACTTGAATTATTTTTTATTTAAGATAATATATGTTTTTTAGAAAGAAAAAAAAATTAGAACGTTAGACCTATTTAGGATCCGTTTTGGACTCAAGACATAGTAGATCCATCAGATTTGGGTCTGGATCTAATATTTTCATACCATACGAGTTTGGATCGGGTCCGGGTCTAACTAAATTTTTTTAGGGTTGAGTCTAGATTTTATTATATCAGACTCGATCCATGAATGATCATCCCTAGCAAGGATGGATGGAGGGACGAAGGGTAGACTCCTTTGGTTGCAGGAGTTCGGATTCAGGTAGGAATTTTGGGCCAAATTATCCAGCTACAATTCTAATCTTAGTATTATGTTTGGTTATGATCCCTATTTTTTATAGTAAAGTATCATTTCATATTACTGGAAACGTCCAGTATCGTCTGACAAGAAAATGTCTGGGGGTGAATCCCATACAGTTTTTAGGGACTCGCTCGACTTTGCAAAACACTTCTACAAGACAGGGGTATTTGCATCGGTAATTTGGCCCCCCAAAATACCGGTGCATATGTGTAGGAGTGTAAAAATGCAACAAATTTGCACCGGTAAAATGGACCGGTGTAGAACAATATTTGCACCGGTATGTTTGGCTGATGTAAAATAACGGGATCACAAAATATCTGCACCGGTATAATTTGGAACACCGGTGTAATACCGGAATATAGTTTGCACTAGTATTTTGCACAAGTATTTTGCACCGGCATTTAACCTATGAACCGGTGTAAAACTGTGATTTGTACACCGGTATTAAATATGACACCGGTCTTTCTTTTGTAGTCGGAATATAGTTATTTTGCACCGGAAAATATTGCACTGGTATTTTTTTACACCGGTATTATTGTACTTTATGCACCGGTATTATTGAAATATCAAAAATAAATTTTTTAAAATGTGAAATTTATTTACACTGGTACCTGTCTTTTATATCGGTGTATAATGTGGCTAAAATTTGCAATGCCTAATTTGTTTTCTGATGGTCCATCCCAGATCATTTTCGAGGAAACAATATCTAGAGATACTTGTGAACTATTATAAATTGGAAACTTTGGAATAGGTAAGAAATTTGAAACCTTCTATTACGAAAATATGGCTCGCAAAACACGCGAACATTATTCCAACATATGAAATAGAAGAAGTATGTTAAACATGGATGAAACAAAGTAAAACACAAGTTTAGTATAACCAAACACCATCCATAGAATTCAAATATCATCAGCCATTCAAAATGAACCATCAACCTATCATGTTGTTCTTATCATCCAGAAGTTGCAACGTAGTGTTCGCCTGTTGCTGGTAGTCTCCGAGCCAAGCCCCACACCATCTCTCTGCTACACCTTGCATTTCGTACACATGGTACGGCCCTTTGCCCTCCGGGAAAATCTGTTAATTTCAAACTTACATCGTTAGTCAATAATGTTGCATTTACTAGAGATTAATAATATCAAATTTTGAGATGCAAGGTTTACCTCCAACATATTGTTTGTCTCTGGGTGATAAACAAATTCTTCCATGAAAAGCATGATGGAGTACCCGCATTGCCACAAATCATTCTAGTTTCAGTACTGCACGAGAAAGGTAAATGTAATTACTAACCCTAAACATAAAATTTGATGGATGAAATGATAGAATGACTTACCATAATTTTTTTGATTTTCCCAAATTTGTTTGAAATGGAGTTCGACCTCCTACTTGAAGTTAGTTAGGTTGCCACTGCTGGATGGGCCGAATTGGACACGGCCTGAATTAGTTTCATATATTTTCTACCATGGGTGCCTTTAACGTTAATCATACATGAAAATGAATTCTTTATAAATTATAAAATATAAAGGCTGTAAGTTTTGAAACTCACCCCATCCACACATCAATCTGCGCATTATCGATCCAGGTCATCGAATGCATGTTTTCTAGCTTCTTCCCAAACTCGAACAGAACTTCTATTCCAACACTGCAAGTGTAATGGCGTGCGAATGTTAATGGTCAAAAAACTGGGAAGAATATGCAGTCCTTATTCTTTATGATTTCCAGGATAGTGGCATTTGCTTCCTTTATGAATTGCCCCATGATCGGCCAATCTGTCAGGTCTCATTTGTTGACAATATGTGGACGTGAAATGATACGAAATGATCACTTAAACATGTAGTATTGAACTGTCGTTGTTAGTGAATAATAATGGGACTTTTTTAGTGCATTACCTGTTTTGGCAGCCTATTTAATCTTGGTCTTGCAGATGGCCGAAAATTAGCTTTTGACTGAGATTTTTGCTCGCCAGTATCCTGTTACAAGGATTAATGTATACAGATACGCAAATGTACTTTGAGGAATTGAAAAATAATGTGTTACAATAATGTACCTCATCGTCGCTGGTGAGAATCATTACATCCACATCATCGTCGTCTGTATCACCTCCAGCATTGATTTCATCAATGTCACTCGGTTGATCACTTGCCTTGCCTATTAAGGACACCGGCTAATCCACTACGCTATTGAGCGCCTCTCCAACATTATCAAAGTGGTGGTACGCCGAGGGCAATCCCGTTCTAGGATGGAGGGCTGGCTCGCATACTCTCACATAAGCAACACTTCCTTGTTGGGCTTCTCGACGACGAGATACCTGTCGCAGCCCACGGGTGACCATTTTCTTCTTCCCAACTATGTCTTTAATGAAAATAGTCTTGCGTTCTCCATCATGTTCGTATACTATTTAAGTGAATAGATAAAATGGTTATGGAGATATTTTAGATGTGTAAATAAATGTATAAGACATGCATAGATTATTAAAGGTGTACTTTTTCATCTCATTCTCTGTCGCTGGGCTCTTCACATGACTTTGTAGTAGCTGCAACAATGTCATCCATCGCCTTCTCTATAAACTTCTTGGGATTGTCAAGGCCTGGCGGAATCTAAACATTGCTTGTAGATACTAAGCCCTTCACCATTTGCTCCAGGTACGATACCATGGCTTTCACGACCGGTTGATCATTAGATGGTCTCCTCCGGGCTGTCTCCTTGGCTAAGGAACTGCTACCGCACTTGCTACGGGAGGGATGAGAAATAACCACCACTGTGAGTAGACCCGTCTGAGTTCCCCTGTACCTGCCCGGGTGATCCTTCTTCTTTGTGACTTTTATGAGGATGTCTTCAACCGGCTGCAGTTCCAATGCTCATTTTCCTTAAGCTCGTTCAATTTCAACTGAGAATCACATAGGAACGCAATTGGGTATATGAATAATGTGAAGTACACATAAAAATTAATTGAAATGGTCAATTTTGGCATAATTTACAACGTCCGGTGCGATCTTCTCAACCTCTTTCGATGTGTATAACCCTTTCTTATCTTTGTTTGCCTCACGGTAGATAAGAGATCTGTCAGGTGTCAAGTCTCTTTGAATGAGTTGTTTCTCAATCTCCTCGTCAGTGAATCCATCGACGGTCAACCTCATTCTCCTTCAGATCCTTAGTCAATTTGTCACAGATGTTTCGATTACCCCTTCTGCCCGTGTAGTGCGTGTAATCCCTGCCCTTGTAGCGTTCAATATTTGTCACCCTGAGCCTCTGTTGTTGTTATAAATGAACATTTAGCTGAATAGAATTTGTGGGGAACATGGCTCTAAACAAGTATTAATTTTTTCATCATACCTAAAAATCAGGATGCTGACGCCTCTTTTCAAACAAGTGTTATTCGTCTTCATCCATCCACTTGTACTTCTCCCATGCCGGTATTCGTATTTTATTGATACCTTTGTCCACGTCGTGAACAAACATATTTTCTACCTTTGTCTTCCAATTCCTATGTTGGTTTTTTCCCTCTCTGTAACCTCTTTTTTCAGTATTTGTAGTTGCCCGTCTGTCACAGGTGTTTCAATTGTGAAACTCTCCTAGAATGAATCATATGAAAAAGCATGTCATTAATCACGTCTTCACTAAGACTTTACCATTTCATAAAATTTTTAAATTACACTTGTCGAGAGTCTTACCAGAACATCCTTCCATGCCTCTTCCTTAACATCTTTAGGGATATTGCTCCAGTGTTCGCATGCGCCTGATGCAGTGCTGGAAAGCGTAATTTCCATAAGCGTGCCACTCTAACCAATTCTTAATGCATATTGCTTGATTCCCACGGAACTCAAACGTAACAGGAGTTGGGGTGTTATGCTTTTCCAACATCACAAACTGACACGTACTAGTTCCACACCTCCTCAAATAACTTTTTACCTCATACTTGTCTCATCCTTCTTCATTTTCCCTCCAGCTTTTGTCAAGTCATCGTCTGCTTCATTAATAGTTGGCCTTCCTTTGATGATTCCATTTCCCTTTCCCTTGCAAATTGGTGTTTTGGCCATCTTTTTACCAGCATCCACTCCTTCAACATCCTTTCCCTACAATAACATCACCCGGTTCTGCAGTTTTTTTGTTCTCTTCACTAGACGGGTCATTTGGTTGAGTTGCATCTTCCTCAAATTTTATCTTCAATGGGATCCTTTTTGGCGGTGGTTCTTGGTCCGCCACATCCACCTCCTCATCGACCACATATTTCACCTCCTTCACCTTCTTCATAATCGGCCGCTTCATCTTCATGTTGAATTTCCCCTTCTTCGGCGAGATCTACAACAGTAGAATTGGAAATTCTAAATCCATAATGGTTCACACAATAATGGTACTTAAAGATCAACATTGATAGAACATGGCATAGAAATTGATCAACTAGTTTAGAAAACTTTTGAGCAAAACATGACATAGAAATTGAACAATTCATACATGAAACTACATTATGTGTGGCATAAAAGTTTATATAACATGGCATAGAACTTTAACAATTAAGGCATGGAACTTGATATAGAATGAAATGGAACCTTATAGAAGTTGATAGAATACCATACCAATGTCTTTGCATTCATAAATTAGGCATACAACTGAGCAATTCTCACTCCCCCCTAACGTGACTATCAACAATATCACCAACAAAAATACTATAAAACTACATCACCCATCCACAAAAAATGCAAAACATTTACTCCCCCCAATTGTATAAACATACCATTTAAGTTAACCTTTCAACTTTTTGTCAATTTGCATATTTTTGGTCATAGAGGCAATTGATCGAATATGTATTGTGCGTGAGTGATGGAATGGTTTTTTGAAGAGAAATTGACATGGTAACCCATGGCAACATAAACCCCAACACTTACCTTCACCAATGGAGCATTTTTGTTGCTATTCCCTTTCGCCGAACTCGCCAAGAACGGTTCGCCAAGTACTTTCTTCTCTCCCCAAGTTCCTCTCTCATTTTTGTTGCTTCTCTTGTGTTGCTCCACACTTTATAGGGATAGAATGGGAGATGAGGAGTTAAAATGGTTGATGAGGAGTTAAAATGGTTGATGAGGAGTTGTGGTGGTTCAATTAAGTGTGGATTGAATGGTTGGAGTGGTTGATGGCGGTTTTGAAAGAGAATTTGAAGGATTTCAAGATGAGAGTTGGAGGAATCGTGGGAGTTATGGCCGTTTCAAACGGTTTTGATTCAGAAGTTACATTTTTTACACCGGTAATATATACAGTACCGGTGTAAGAATAGTGGCAAACTGTTTAGCACTGATACCAATACCGGTGTAGAATTGAAGAAAAGTAGTTGCTTTAAATGAATTTTCATTTGACCCGAGAGGAATACATGGAAATTTTGGCTAAGTGTTATACACCGGTATCTAGTACCAGTGCATAAAAGGAAAATACCGATGTAACAATGTACAAAAAGCAGTTGCGTTAGGTTGCTTTAAATGTATTTTTGGAAAAAAACATTCAACCCGAGAGGAATGTCAGAAGTTTTTTCTAAGTGTGCAACACCAGTATATTTACCGGTGCTTTTTTTTTTTTTTTTTACCGGTGCA
This sequence comes from Rubia yunnanensis, assembly GCA_037428765.1. NCBI lineage: Eukaryota > Viridiplantae > Streptophyta > Magnoliopsida > Gentianales > Rubiaceae > Rubia > Rubia yunnanensis. The sequence goes on from CM075067.1 coordinate 75,791,475, forward strand.
AAATCATAAATTACTGGTGTAAAATATTTCGCGCCTTATTAAAAATCAAAGAATTTGAAATTTTTGAAATGTACGCCAAACAATTGAACAAATACACCGGTACTTCTTCATTATTACCGGTATAAAAAAGTTTATTAGTTGGTTAAATTCTCACTTATTGCATTTTCCACCCGTACAATTTTCAAACTACCCCAACCAATCAAATTAACGTTCAATTATTGTGAATAGACATTGTACTAGTTGTTTCATGCAAATATCGACCACACATGAGCCCCGTACGGTGACGTTTCTAAGCATTGTTTAATTTTATAAAATTTGCAGATTGACGCCAAACATTTCGTTCAACCCCTTCAAGCACTTTTCCACTGACCCAAATGGAATTTTCCAATGCTCCAGATTGAATAAGTAACTTTTTTGTACCTCAACGGTACCGAAGAACTGCAAAGTTGATTGTATGCATTTATTGCAATTAGGTTCCCCAAATTGTGAGATGGATTATGACATGTTAGGAAACTACATAAATTATCAAATTGAATTTTCTGGGCTTAAATCATAATTGAAACATATTTGTGCCCGGGTGGTGATTTGTCCCGAAGCGCTAGTAGATGCTGTAAAGTAAACGGTAAGGGCTTACTCATGTGTTTCTGTATGTAATCCAAACATCTTCGAAACTAAATACGGGGCCTGAACCCGTTCGTTTCCCCGTATGTTTTACTTGGAAATACAAAAGGGTTGTTTTGTGGACTATCCGGTTCGATCGGATTGAAATTTTAATTTACGAGTAAACCTTTTACTTTTTACAATTTAGTCCCTCCAAGAATCTTGGAAGGGTCGGAACATAAAATTGGCTCCACATATATGCAATTCAATACACAACGATCGTGTTAATGCATTTGTAGACCCTACTGGTGGACGGAAGACCCTTTAAAACCTACAATGAATGCTTGCACTATATTTTCCATAATTATACCATTGCCCACAAATTTACTTGGGGAACCTCCATAGCTCCCAATGTTACAATTTTTTGCAATTCTAACATTATAGGAATATAATGCGCCAAATTTGGTGTCCTGAAGTAGAAAGATAGGCCAACTACGTTCGACCTATCTTTTTGGTCTTCATTAGTGTATTTGACCGACAGAATTTTAATAGACGGTACAAATTTTTTATTCAATTCATCATCGTGCATGTTTGTCAAAAGTAAGAATGACAAATGGTCTAAGTGCAACACAGTCAAAGTTGAGTACATAATATACTCTTCCTAACCGCTAATACAAGTTTTCTATGAATAATAACAAGAATATGGTTCTACCCCGTCAGCTGGTCCTATTGCATCACCATCACGGGTACTTGTGCCAACGTCCATGTTTTCGACATCGCCTTTGCGGAAGCTTGGAAAATTTTTGGCTGGTGCCTCGGCGTTAGGAAATTGATACATCATACCCTTGGCCATATGTTCCTGCCAGGATCTTTGGTATTTGGATTCTTCAAGTAAGTTTGCTATACCGACCTCCAATGCAGCAACTCTAGATTCAATAATAGCGACAGACGTGTCAGTTATCTGTCTATAGAAAGAGTCCACACAAATATTACCCATTGGTTAGCCATAAACGTCATGTGCACGGGAACTAACTCCCGCTCTTGAACAAAGCACAGAGATGATACTGCAATAGGCATAAGATCTCATCCGATCCCGTTCCCTCTGCAACATAGGACAAATTCGACGACCAACATTCCATCGAAGCTCCTTCTTTATTGCATACAAGAAAGTGAGAGAAAGTTTTTGAACTTCTGTGTTAACAGTTACTAGATGGATTCTAGATGCCATAAAGTGGTACCACCCATTCATTTCCGGAGTTAGAGTTTTCTTAGGTATTTTGCTCCAACCTAGTTTAATCAACTCATCTATGTCTGTACCTGCCCTAGTTACTGTCCCAACAACCTCCTTCTCAATTGGTTGCTATAGAATATAGCCTTCATCACCTAGAAAATGTAGTGTGAGAAACTCGTCCTCATAGTTTGGAACATTGGGCAATCCCAACAAGCCATTGATACATTCTAGTGTGACAGGGACAGTTTTACCTCTACAATACACGTGATCGTAGCTCGGCCCGCACTTCAAGTTTGCATAGAACCCACTTACAATGGTCAGGTTGAATGGTTGCGGAGTCTCGCAGAATTTTTCCCACCCAAGCTTCCAGATAGTTTGTTCGAATGAAGGAGATGCTTCAATTCCTCTCTCTATGTGATGACGGCGTCCTTTGTAATATTCATGGACCAACCTAGCCTTCTCGGACACGAAGGTACCATCCGGGTAAGTGTGCAGTGATATTTTTGGCAAAGACGGGGATGGTGAATGGCGTATCCTTTTCGAATTGGATTTTGGAGGCATTTCCTAAGAAACACATTGAAGCATTTCATCAAACACCTTACATGCAAGTCAAACTATTCATGATTTGACATTCCTAATAATTCTATTTCATATGCAATTTCTAATTAATCATACCATAGAGGAATTACAGTGGTTTACCTGATTATATGCCAACCTACGTAGGATTTCAATAAAGATGGGTAATGATGGAGATGGTACGGTGTGAGAGATATAAATTCTAAGTACTGTGTAAATGGGGTGCTGATTGCATTTTTAAAGAGGAAACATTTTTTATACACCGGTATTGTACATATACCGGTGTAAAAACAACCCTAAAGTAGCTGCTTCAGGCTACTTTAAATGATTTTTTTATGTAATCTGACCCCGAGAGTAAATTTTATAAATTTTTTCTAAGTGCCTAGCACCGGTACAATTACCGGTGCAAATGTTACAAAAAGAAGCTACGTTAGGCTGCTTTAAATGCCAAAAAAATGACATTGTCAGACCCGAGAGAAATTTTTTTAAAAAAACAATTCTAGGTACTGTGTACTGATAGGAGAACAGGTGCATAAGTACAAAACAGAGTCCCTTCCCTGTTTTTCTACACAGGTAATTTTATTTTTACCGGTGTAAAAAACCAGCACCTACTAGAAAATTTAATCACAATTTAAATGCATTTTCACCGATTAAGTTCATAAACACTCATACCAACCAATTCATTAAAGAGTGTCAATTAAATACATTACACACTAAATCGCTGAATGATCATACGATTTTCCACAAAACAAGGTCACAAAAACAACGGACGGGAATGACCGATCTATCGCTTTCGCTTCAAGACATTGTCCTCACCTATTATTTCACCTCTCTCGTCAACCCACAGCCCATCGCCATGCAAACACCTTCCAACAATGGGTCCCCCAACATCTTCTATGTAAACTCGGGACTATCAGTTATGGCGGGCTGATCAATCTTCTCATCAAAGTAAAACTTCTTCCCATGTAACACCACATGATACTTCTCATTCGAAGGGTCCTTGATGTAAAAAACATGTTGAGCCTGGGTAGCTAAGATAAACTTGTCATTTTCATATCCTACACGATTCAAGTCAACCAACGTGAACCCCATGGGCTTCTCAACAACAACACCGGAACCGTGTTCCACCGAATAACACTTGAAGACAAAAACCTTGAAATCTACATAATCCAACTCCCAAACTTCTTCAACCGCTGCATAGAAAGGCGTCACAGCAACAACCAGATGTTTATCTCTCTTGCTTGCCTGCCACATGGATTCAGATTCAATATATACACCAATATTTTGAGTGGTGATCTTCTCGTCCTTTGCCAATGTTGAGAAATTGAAGCCATTAGTGTCATAACCAAGGTATCATCTAACGGTGCAGTTTGGCTTCCTTGTAAATGCCCATAGGTTACTAGGCATCCCATCGATATTACAACGATTATAAAACAAGTTAACAAACCTTGAAGAATGCTCAACCTGAATTTTATTTGGGGGCCGGTCTGGATGAATCTGTTCCAATGGGGAAACATGCTCTTTAACATATGTTACAATCTCGCTACTATTACGAAACACATACAGGTGATAGTCATCAACTCAGCGTGATAGGGTGTATGAAGTGTACCCTTGGAACATTGAATCCCATTCCGCCTTCCACAGTGGGGTCCATCAGGAACACCAACCACTCTTCTTCCAACCAAGTTCGCTGTAAAATACTCAATGATCTCCTTAGTGACGTACCTCTGAACAATGGAGGCATCGGGCCGACTACGATTATGAACATAACCCTTGAAAACAGCCATGTGACGCTCAAAGGGGTACATCCAATGCATTCCGACAGGCCTGCACATACATATCTCCTAACCAAGTGTACCACTAGATGAACCATGATGTCAAATAATGACGGGGGAAATTACTTCTCCAAATGGCATAGAACAACAACAGTCCCTCGATCCAGTTCATCTAGCTGTTGCCTGCTAATATTTTTCCTACATATCGAGTTGAAGAAGAAACACAAGCACATAACAGAAAATATAACTTCCACTTCCAAACACCCACGTATTGCTACGGACAAAAGTTGTTGCATAAGGACATGCCAATAGTGTGATTTCAAAGCATTAAGACACAACTCATCATTCACAAACCAACTAAAATTAGAGGAGGAGGGTACCTTCATTCCTTGGATACTCTCACACACCGATCTCCTCTCAGCAACTGACAGATTGTAAGAAGCAAGGGGCAGGTACGTTCGCTTCCCTCTTACCTCTAGTGCCAGATCCAGCTGTATACCAAGGTCCACTAAATATTTCCTCGCATTCAAGCTATCCTTAGTTTTCATGGGAATGTTCATAAGCATCCCAATTAGACTCTCACAAATTTTATTTTCGATATGCATGACATCCAAACAATGGCAAACATCCAAATCTTCCCAGTACGAAAAATTGAATAAAATGGACTGTTTCTTCCACGGTCCGTCTACAGCCCCACCACCCTTTCATGACTTCTTACCTAGAAAAACATTCAATTTCTTCACCGTGTTGTGAATAACTACACCGGCAAAAGGTTTGGGTACCTTTCTCCTCTCCTTCCCACTAACGAATGCAACCGCGTTCTCCCTCAACTTGTGACCTACGTGCAGGAATTTACGATGACCCAAATAAACAGTCTTCCACCCATTCCTCAACTGATGGTAATTTGTCTCATCCTCACAAACTGGGAAAGGCTTGTGACCCTTGACTACATACCCAGAAAGGTTACCATGTGTCAGGAAATCATTTATGGTACAAAAAAGCATCGCCCTCAATGTAAACTCTTCACGACTATAACCATGAAACATTAAGACGCCTTCCAATCAAAGTACCTTCAAGTCTTCTATCAAAGGGGTAAGATAAGTGTCAATGTCATTTCAAGGTTGTTCGGGCCGGAAATCATGATGGGTATCAACACATATTTTCTCTTCATGCACAAGTATGGGGGAATATTGTAAATGGCAAGAATAACCGGCCATGAACTGTGTTTCGAGGATATATTCCCAAATGGGTCCATACCATTAGTACACAAAGCAAACCTCAAATTCCTAGGTTTGGATGCAAAGTGTGGATAGATCCTGTCAAATTTCTTCCATTGGTCTGTGTCTGCCGGGTGTCGAATTATATCATCATCTTTACAACCTCCCCTATCAACGCAGCACGTCAATTTATTTGCATCCTTTTCATTCTTTAAAACCTTCTTAGCCTTGGAATAATGGGAAGATACCACATACATTTGGCGGGCACCCGCCTCCTCACCGGCACAACATGCTCTCCACAGACAACCACATTTCTCTTCTTCTTATAACGCTACACATTACATACTGGACAAACAATCTTATCCTTAAGGTCACCCCTATATAGGACACAATCATTCGAACAAGAATGCATATTTTCATACTCCAATCCCATCGGACACAAAATTCTCTTTAGCTTCATAAAGGTTACTAGGAACCCCGTTACCGGGTGGAAGCTTTTCATTCAAAAACTTAAGCAATTTATTCATACTAGTATCACTCCATGACCGTACACCTTTCAAATTAAACAACTCCATCAAACACAACATGGCCGTGTCTTTCTTCTTGCAACCGGGATACAATGGTGTATCCTTCTCACCAAGGAAGTTAGCCAAAACCTCGGGTCTCCCTCTAAACTCATTATTAACCTCCTCACACATGTCATCCAACATAGAATCCCCAAAACACTCTCCCTCACTACTAACTCTCACTTCCGGTGGTGATTTTTCCTCATGGAAGGTCTACACAACATAATCTTTCGCAAACCCCCTGCTATACAAATGGAGTTTTAAGATGTCCTTCTTATCAGTACGAATTTATTTCCACAATCACGACAGGGACATAATATTCGCTTCTCTCGACTAAAAGCATGCTCCAAGACCTCATCCACGAACATAATATATTCATCGCTCACCCTACTAACTTGGCATACACATACTTATGCCTCTCGAAGATGCGATACAACATATCAATAATTGTCTTACAATCAAACTTCAACACATTTAATACAACAAAATTTTTCATTATGACTTCCTAATCATGCAATATCATAAATGCACAATATGCATCAACATTCCACATTACAATTACAACAATCTTAAAATGTCAAACACTATAGGAATCAAAAGCCATAACCTTATAACTAAAAAAAACCTTGAGAACAAATCACAAACTAATATCTACAATTCTACCTCAATCACCATCAAATGATCAAACACAAAATGTAAATATCTCTACTAACCAAAACCATACATGAAATCCTTAATATCCATAAATGTAATTAAAAAAAAAGGTACATTCAAGGGTCTTCATTGTGGAGAATTCAATGCATTCATCAACCAAAAAATACCATTAATGAACCTCTTCTTCCAAAAATCCCATATTTAACCCGCTAAAAAAGGGGGTAGGTGAGCATTTAATGCTATTTTCTACACTAGTATTTAGACTTTACCGGTGCATTTGAAGCATTTTACACTGATAAAATCCGTTACCAGTGTAGATATTCAACCAAAAGGAGTATATTTTACTGTCTTGCACCGAGACAATCACAATGCCGGTGCAAAAACTAATAGTTTTGGCACCAAATTTCAACAATAAGAATTTATTTTTGCACCGGTATTAAGAAAATACCGGTGCTTGATCAATTCCTGCACCGATGCTAATTGTAACCGGTGTACAAATGCAAATTTTTCCCGCTTTTTAATTTTTGCACCGTTAATGGGAATTTCCCATTACCGGTTAAAAATTTTACCTCTTCACGCCAAATTAATATAAAGAGTAAATAAGTACATAACAATAATCATGTACCAGTGCACATGTTAGCAATTTCACCGGTACAAAGAACTATTCAAATACAACCGGTGCAATATATTTGATATTGGTACACCGGTAAAACCAACACCGGTGTGAAAATAGATGAAAATTACACCAGTTGACAGGATACCGATGCCTATGTACTTATTTGTACCGGTACTGATGTTAACATGATAATTACTGGTGCAATTGGTTACATACGCACCGGTATACCTGTAGTCATGAAGTTATACCGGTGCGTATGTATATGTTTTCCAGTAGTGAAACTAGCATTCGGGGTGAGCGAGAATATTTCTATCCCTGGATATCCAAAATGGTGGTTCTACACCAAAATCCTTCTACAATACTTGTATATGTTTAATTATTTCAATGCATGAAAATGAGGGCTCCATTTCATCCCTCACCATGCATATAACATTGAGAGTGCTTTCTTTGAGAGTGCTAGATAAATTAAAGTTGGATGCAACTATGCTGGTTTTAAAAAATGGTCACATCGTCCTCTCACGTATATATATATATATATATGTATGTATATATATATATATATATATATTACCTGCATTTAGAGGACGCATTCAGCGAATGCATCCCCAATATATGTAATTTTTTTTTCAATCCAGTGCTGAGGACAGATTCAGAGAATGCATCATCTCGATTTTATATTTTTTGTACCTGCATTTAGAGGATGTATTCAGGGATATATATAAATTAATTATTTTTAATCCAGTGAATTCTTTGAATGCGTCCTCTATTTGAATTAGTTTTCCATTTGAATTCTCCGAATGCATCCTCAATTTAAAATAACCTTTTAAATAAGTCTTCTATGTGATTGTCCAATTTTTTTTGTTGTCCCCAATAGCGCATTAGTAGACATGTAATTATTTTTATATATTTTTAAAAAAATTGGGTAATGATAAATGCATCGGAAGAATTTGGAAGTCTACTTTGAAATTAATGATAATAAAACAAGAACGTCCCACTTACATGATTAAAGATAATGGAAAAATTTGATCGTGGGTATTGCAATTTTTAAAAAATAATCTTGAATATAGAGTAGGAATGAATTATTAAAAAATTTGGAAGTTACTATAGTATTTGAATCGTAATTTGGAAAATTCTTTTTTTTTTTTAATTTTACACTTTTTCCACTATTAACTAGTATAAATAAAAAAAATGTAAATGCAGATGCATTTAATGTTTATGAAATTAGAGATGAAAATGAAAATCAAATAAACATGAATTGATTTAGAGAAACAATATTCGAAGAACACGTTTCAAACAAATAGGTACAAACGTGATGAAATAAATGCCCAACGACATGTAATGTACTAATGACCTCTACAAAGCTTTCCACATGGGGAATGATGTATGGTGCAGGATGTACGCTGTGGAACAACCATCTGAGTGGAAACATGTACGTCGTCACGCAGAGCTCCCTCTGTAAAATCTTCCTTCATATCGTCTCCCGTGTCCTCGTTCAAATCATACTGGACATGGGGAAAACTACCTGTATCTAATGGAGCAGTAGGCGACATGTACACACGACTAGCAGTGGGAGTAAGATATGCAGTAAAATCAGCAGGAGTAGTGTCATAGTGTGAGGGTCCGCCATGTGATGGTCCGGTATTCGTTGGATTCGCACATGAGGGTCTGGCTTCAGATGAACCAATGTATTCTGTAAGGCCCCGAGCACGCGGTCGCCGACCACCCTTTCGACTAGGTGGAGCTGGATGGTGGCTTCTGATTTCATTATATCTCACACCAGGGGGAGGTTTCTCGGTGTGCACATATGGCTGATAAAACTGCAGTTTGGAGGGCTTATGCATATATTATAGAGTACGTGTGGCAACACCATGTACCCCCGTAATAACATCCACGAAATGTGGGGGGCATTAATCCAAATTAATATCTGACATGGGGAGCATCTCGGACATTGCCCGCAACTACATAAATGAGATAAATATGTTAGATATTAAAAATTGAGGGAATCTAAAGTATTATTTGTTAATACTATTAGAAATTTAGGAAATACCATATACTCCATAGTAGCCCCGTTTCCATGAAAACCCTTCGTAACCGTTTGGGGCCATCATGGCTGATCAATTAGGGTCACAGTCTTGCAAAAATAATACTCTATGTATTCTCGATCGGGTGTATATGGATCTGCTGACCCCAAGTGTATTAATTTGTTGCTCTGCTCGATGTTTCCATTCATCGAGATATCTTCTCACTTCAACACACCAATTCATGCCTGACCTCCCCCGACGGTCTCTAGTATGAAGCAGTTTGTGTTCATCCCTAATGACCAATTGGGTGGGTATTGGCTGGATAAGGCCAAACTGCCTGAGAACACGATGAACGTGATGGTACGCAACGATGTAGCAGCAAATGAGGTCAACACACAGTGGCCAGTTGTTGCTACCAATTGTACAGTATTGTGGGAGTTGTTGCACAAACTCCTCAGTGTATGGTTGCCAAATAAACTGACATAACAGACAAGTGTTGTGCTTATGAGAGAAAAATCCTTTTTTCCATCAGTTCAAAATAAGGAAATCAAAATTACTATATGCCTGACTGTCATGGAGAGATGTCAGCTAATCGCGATACACTTTCAATACATACATGGGTGATTGTGATAAATCATACCGGGCTCTCCACCTATGAGGAAAAGAACGAATAATATTAACCACTCCTAGTAATTTCAAAGGTTTAAAAATTGTGTCCTTACTAATTGAATACAAACCTGGACTCAAGAGCACTCATCGTGCAGTTAGTGGAAGTCGTCCGGCAGGATGGATGGTTGGTATTTGCTCCCATGCCCATAGCTGATAATAAATAAAAGAAAAATTAATATAATATAAGAGGTCATTATTGACATTATGTACAACTGACAAGTTTAACCAACAATGTTACCTGCAGTAAGACCAGTGGTCCAGATATGGATTTGACTTGTGGGATTGCAGCGTCACATAAGCACCTGTACAAGTGTGCCAAAATGGCACTCCCCCAACTGTACTGATCTGCTGCATCTAGGTCCATCAGTACCAACAAATAGAGCAGAGGGACCAGGTGGCTGAATGTGTCTGACATGAGCGTTCCACCGACCATCAGTAGAATGAAAACCCTAGCCTGCTATTGAAAATCTACCTCAGTAGCATCAAGAGGTAACAGACAGTGCAATAAGTTTTCCAACCAACTGGCCCTCATGCATCCCCCTCTAATGGCACTCGTGTCTGGTGTAGCCCCTAGGTAATTTGTAGTGGCGAAATGCATCGATAGCCTGACCAAATGCCCATAACAAAAACTTAAATTTCCTACACCCACGACTGTGGATTCTATCGGGTACGTCTGCCCAATCAACAATGGTGCTCAGATTGGCCCTGATTAGCTCATCCATATATGTTGGTAATATTTAAAAGGATTCCTCTCAAGTTCTGAATACCAAATAAATAGCCTTCTGGCGAGCATACCACGCCTTCTTTTAGGAAAGGGTCACATTTAACTCTGTCTTCACATGCGCTTGGACATCTTTCACCGTGTAAGAAGGGTTTGCATCAATAGGGTGGCGAATGGAATGGGCGATCATCAACGATGTCAGGTTAGTGTTACCACTCGATCGACCAGCACCTACACAACCATGACTAGTTGCCCATTTGGTGATCTCCCACATCCCACGGGAAGCCTTTTTGTTGGCTCTAACAATCCAATGACAACTACCACTTCCTTCAAAAACATCCTTACATTTTGCTTACCATGTACGTGACCTTCTCTCCACGACCCGGTGTTCCCTGTTCATCATGGAACTCCACCTAGAAATAGCTTCTACCAATTCTGGCTTACTCCAGAATCGCATACCCAATGCAACTTCACCAGTCACTTGAACATAACTAGGAAGTCCTTCACCACAATTAGTTGGGTCATAGACATCCTCATCAGGGCCCCAATAATCCCCTAAAGTAGGCCTCCGTATTAGGATTCGCCATAAGATGGAACATCGTGGCTACATTGTTCGTGCACACCACTTGTTCATCATTGTCCCCTGGATTCGAATCAGTTGATAAGGAACGATAATCTTCACTTTCTTCTTCAAGTTCCCTTTGCTCACTTTCATCATCGCTACCAACATGTTCACCATGACCAGCAACATGGTTGCCAATTTCACCCACATAATCATCATCGAATATATTCAGCTCCTTATGCTGCACACCGTATATACCAGCATGGTGAACGTTGTTTCACTCACCAAAATAATCTGCAAACTCTATAGATGAGATTAGCACAGTAGTAAGCAGAGTCGATCCCATGAGGAACGGAGCAAAACCTATAATAAAATTCCTACTAATATAGAACACTTTTGGTGTAGCCACCACGCCTTAATTTTCATATTTATCTAACAACTAATAATGCAACTAACTAATATAAAATAATAATGCAAACAAAAAATATATAAATATATATAAAAATCTATAAAAATATGAATAAGGTAATCGGCTCGGAATAACTCACATTAGTTAAACATCGATCACAGGCACAAAGATAAATTAATTCATATGCATCTATTAGTTATAGGAAAGTAGGTACGCTTAACCTCCCCAATTCTTTCGTACTTTATTGACAAATAATTAATTATAATTAACTAATTGAAATTAACTAATTGTTTCTCTTACCAAGATCCCCCGGAAAGTATTCGCAGAACCAGATACACACCTCGATAGCATTAAGAATGAAAAGAACCCGATATAGCAATTACCAAAGTAAAAACAAATAGTAACACACACTTAATTGTTCCCTATCTTGCTATTACAGTTTTAGCTAGTTAGCTGCTTTTCACAAGAACTTGCTACTTACTAACCCTTTCCAACGATTACGTATTGGTGGAATTAGATAGCATTATCCCAATAATATTCAAGTTGATCAGGCTTAGATATATCAAGAATAAAATAAATCAAGAACAATCAAGAACACATAAGAATCAATTATAAAACAAGTAGGCCTCACGATTCATAAACTAATGCTTGCTATTCCATATCGATATATAAATTAGTTACTCAGATAATTAAAATAAATAATAATATAATATATGAACATAATGAATATAATGAAATAACTAACGAATTAAAGGAAACAGACCAAACCAAAGAATTCGATCGGCTTGCATGGATGCACCAGGAAATTTTTGCGTACAATGGTAATGACAATGTTGTTCAATCAATTCCCATGCACACATATACATGACGGCTAAAACTCAATCAAACTGGTATATTTGTAAACTGAAACTACTCCTAATCTCTGTATGTGTGTCTTCTAGACTCGGTAAAGCATTGGTATATATATACCTGTTTGCTACCGACGAGAAGGCTAATACCAATCCTTTTTCAAATCTAATTCCTCTTCTTTTTATCGAAGAAAAAGGAAATAAAATAATATTTATTCTAATTATAAATAACTAATTCCTACAATTAAGGAATTTTAAATAGAAGGAAATAAGACAAACCTTATCAATATGTGATGTGAATATATTCATTTTCTTCAAATCCACATCTCTTCAATGATTCACTTTTCACTTCATAACTTAAGCAATTCTGCTTTTGCCTCTCTTCCTTCATCTCTGGAAAAATGTCTCATAAAATAAGAACATTTTCTATTGGAGCACATCGCCTCATTAAAAACCTTAACCTGGAAAATCCAGTGGGAAAAAACCATTGGTTAAGGGAAAAAGAGTACAATGTATAACACCAAAAACACCTAAAAGTGCAAATTATATCTCAATAAAATTATAATAATCCCACAAAATATGAACACAATATAACACACATCACAACACTTGGGGACGGCTGAGCGCAATCGAGGTGAACATACGCACTGGGTTGGCTCGACTCACCAATGACAAAACCTTGGCTGTGAACCGGGGGTGGTAAGGTTGGCAAAGGTGTATAGTTCTGAATATTGCTCAACAACGACATGAACGTGGCCAAACTAACATCACCTGCACGGTCAATGGTGCTTGACATTTTCTTGATAATAATGTACAGATCAGCTGAGGACAAGGACATTCGATCAACAATGTTGAAGAAGGTCGCAGTAGACTCGTCATCTTCCACATTATAGCATCGATAGTATACTGACGAACCAATCAGCTTAGGACAACGATAATAATTTTCAACAGCAACCCCTCGCTTGCAAGGTCAAGCCTTCTGAAAATTAAATCAACTAACTCGTAGTGGCTTAACCTCCTTTCGAGAGTCACATTTTTCTAGGGTATGAGAGGATCATAATACACACCCACAATCAAATCAAACTTAATCTGACCCCCTTTGTACAAGTACACCGTCAAAAACATCGTTCAACTGCATTATACAAATACAAACAATATAATTTTATATTTGAAAATACTATCATCGGGAAACCAAATCATACACTATTATCGATTTTCTAACTATTACACTATTGTAAAATGTGTGTTCACTTATGCCACACAAATTAAATCGTTACTACAACTTCAATACAAAAATTAGGGAACAAATCACACATAATCAACACTTACATATAATCAACACTTTCATATAATCAAACCAAACATACTCATTCAATTCAAATCACACACAATTAAAAATACCAAACATCTTAAACTATTACTACAAATTCAATTAAAAACATTACACATAATTAGTGAACAAATCACACATAATCATTCAACACATTCGTGTAATAAAGAATTTTTCAGATACCTCTCGGAGACTCGAATTTTCCGGCGGCATGTGACTGTAACTCGTGGACGTCCTGGTGGTGCGTGAGGTCCATGCCCGGATGTCCCGGCAGCGCGTGCGGCACGTGTGGCGTTCATTCGGGTGCAGGTGAGTCGACAACAGCCAGCCGGTGATATCAACTACAAATTCGACAACAATTAACAACATAACATAACACACACAAACACAGCAGATCTGAACAAAATAAAAAAACAAAAACCAACTATCTCTTGGGGAGGTACCAACCGAGGGATGAAGAAGGAAACCTTGGTCCCGGAGATGGAGACGATGGTGGTAAGCGTGGGAGTGAAGAATCCAGCGGCAGAAGAAACAAAGGCGTCGGGTGTGTGTGTGTTGTTTTAATGGAGAAACCTGAGGAGAACCAAGGTTTTGCTCACAGGAACTGGGTTTTAATGATGAAGTTGGTGAGGACGCATTCGGTGAATGCGTCCTCTACATAACGGATATAAAATAAAATACATAAATTTTAGATGACGCATTTAGCAAATGCGTCCTTACAATTATGCAAAAAAAATGTAAAATTTCATGAGGACACATTTACCAAATGCATCCTCAATAATTCTGGAAAAAAAGGAAAACTCCATCCATGCAATAACAAAAAAGGAAAACTTAGTCTACTGTAGCCACAATAGTAGAATTTTCCCAAGGTGCAACTCTTTGTTGGTGAGTCATCTGCACTAGCTGAGCAGAGAGAGGTAAGCAAAATCCTAGTTTTACGGTCCTGTTCAGTGGCATTTGTTTTTAATTTTAAGCCATCCTGATAGATGGGAGGAATTTATTAGGCTCCCCGAACCCAAACGAAATAGACCCAAAAGGTGCAACATGTAGAGTTCTTTACAAAAGATCATTCATTTGATGATCCAAGAGCAAGGGACAGCCCTTGAAGCAAATAAAAAGTTGTTTCCAAAAGCGATATGTTCAATCGAGTCTAAGCTAAATGGAAGTGTGAAAATACAGTTTGCTAGTCTTATTTCCATCCAGCATAAATAACACGAACATGGTCAGGGAAGCGAAGAATCGAAACCCTTATTAGTTAATGTTATTCGGCCGAATAGGAGATAAGACCGCCTGAGTGTCTTCAGTCAGTGCTTCCTCTCCTATGATCAAAATCCTCCTTTGCTTCAGATGTGGAACTCAGTTAAAAACTGACCTGCACAGTAAAGAACAGAGGCACATCAGTTTCCATTCGAGAGGAAGAGTGAAAAAATAATTACTAGAAGATGCTTTAGTTACTAAAGGAGTTCTAAGTGTAGTAAAAAAACTCTAGGTGTTGCCCAGAGAGGTTCCAATTCGCACTCCATGGAATCCAATTTTATCTAGTAGTAAAAGACCCCTAAGAAAAGATGGAACATTTTCTGTGTTTAAATCTCCAGTTAAATTCTTATCCTTTGCATATTTTGCCAAGAAATCTGCAGCTGTATTAGCTTCCCTGGGAGTGTGTTGGATTGGATTAACTTTATACCTTGTGTTCAATGTGCTACAAATAGAAAAAACTCTCCATGGGCAGCCCATTGGATCTTGTATTCCTTTAACAGCTGATAAACAGTCTGACTCAAGCACACAACAGTGAAGATCAAGTTCTGAGCATAATTGATATGCACTCTGAATACCAACCAATTCAGCATGTAGAGGAGAATCAGATTGAAAAATATTAACTCTCAGCTTAATCACCTCTCCCTTCCAATCCCTCACTATAACTGCACATGAGGACTCTCCTCCAATTTTCCATGTAGCATATGTATTTATTTTGAAACCAGATTTTTGTTTTTCCCAACTGACAGCAGTTAAAACTCTTTTCTTTTTTTGGAGGATTTTTGGTATGATTCCAGCTTGAATTAAGTCCTTATGCTTTTCTATATTACCTTTCAGTGGATTGGCAGTGAAGATTAAGTATATCAGTTCTTTGACATTCTGAAAGCATGCATCAACTGAGAAGGATAGATTATCAAATATGAATTTATTTCTGTATATCCAGAGGGACCATGTTGTGACTATTAGGGCTGCTGTAAACAAATTGGACAAATTCTTAGAGTCTGCCCTTATGGAGAGGTAGAATTCTACTCTGTTCCTGAAGCTCCCTAAAACTAGTTGTTGAAAATGTAAAAGATTGTTAACTCTAATCCAAATTGCAATTGCAGAAGAACAGGAGTTAAAAAAATGGTCCAGGGAGTCTGAGTGGTTCTTACACAGAGGACACTTAGAAGCTAAAGAGAAACCAAACTTACACAATATGTTATCAAAAGGCAGTATACCATTAAGAGCTCTCCAAACTAGTACAGACATTTTTGAGGGAATGAATGGTGACCATACCTTGTGTAGATGTCTAATGGTTGTTCCTTTCTGTCTGAAAATCTTATATGCTGTGCTGGTAGAGAAATTACCATCCAAAGAAGGAGTCCAGACCAACCTATCTGCATGGGAGTTTCTAAGTTTGACATCCTGCAAGAGCAAAATAGTATTGGTAGCCAGGTGAGGCTCCAAGATTGGAAGATAGGAATCTTTGTTAGAAATGAAGGAGCTTAGAGAGATTTCATGAAATGGGATTTCCATCTCTTGGGGCCATTCATAGAACAAAGCTCCCTCACCTGTCCAATTAGCATTCCAGAATGAACATTCACCTATTCCATAAATAACTCTAGTAAGACTATTAGCTTTTTCAGTGACCTTGCATATTCTATTCCATGTATGGGATTTTTTATACGATGCAGGGAGTGACCACAAATGATGGGACCATTGGGTATTATTTATTTGCAATTTCCACCAAAGTTTACAAGAGAAAGCATCTACTATGGCCTGAAGGTCTTTAAAGCCTATACCATTCTCCTGAACTGGTAGACTCATTTTTTTTCCAGGATCGCCATTTTTTCTTATTCTCTGAATTTTCAGTATTTCCCCAAAATAGTCCAGAAGCCAATTTTTCCATTTTCCTTAAAACTAACTTTGGAGGACTTAAAACAGCAAACAAATGTGTGGGAATAGAGAGAAAACAGTGATTAATAAGAATGATTTTACCTGCAGTGCTTAACCACCTGTTCTTCCAGTTATTAATGGTTTTCTCCATTCTTTCCAAAATAGGGTAGTAATGTACCTGTGTATTCTTTCCTGGAAAGATGGGGACCCCTAGATACTTAAAAGGAAATGTGCCTCTAACCATACCTAAAGTCCTGCTCACTTTTTGGACTCTATCCAATGTGGTGTTAGGAGCAACAAAGAAATTAGATTTTGAAAAATTAACTTTTTGACCCGATGTTTGCTCATATGCTTTCAGAAAACTTTTAAGTCTTTTCAAATTTTTGTGATTACCATTCAGGAAGACAGCCGTATCATCAGCATACATGAGATGAGTAATCTGTGAGCAATGTCTTGGCAAGCTAAAATATTGCAAATATCCTATGTTGAACAATTTTTTCAAACCTCGGGAAAATGCCTCAGATAGAATATTGTACAGAAAAGGTGAAAGAGGATCACCCTGTTTGATGCCTCTATTGGATGCAAAGAAACCTGAAGTAATTCCATTAATTAAAACTGAAAAATGAGCTGCGGCTATGTTTTACATAATGCGGTGCACAAATGTACCATGAAATCCAAATTGAAGGAGGATTGAATTAAGGAAAGACCATGAGACCCTATCAAAAGCCTTCTGCATGTCTAATTTAACCATGAGATTTGAAACTTTAGATTTTCTAGATAGAATTCTAGTCATCTCTTGCATCAGTATTATGTTATCAGATATATCCCTCCCTTTTATAAATGCACTCTGTTCAGGGGATATGAGTGAAGTCATTAGAGGTTTAATCCTTTCCATTATCATCTTAGAAAAGACTTTATTCACAAAGTTTGATAGGCTTATGGGCCTGAAATCTGAGAAGGTGATTGGAATTGATCTTTTGGGGATTAAAATCAGCCAAGTGCTAGAGATGGCCTTAGGAATATTACCACTTTTTAGAAAATCATTTGCAGCATCTAGGAGATCTCCTTTAATATTATCCCAGAAAGTGGTGTAAAAAGCTCCAGAATATCCATCAGGTCCCGGGGAACTAGATTTATTTAGGTCAAATACTGCAAATTTAAGCTCCTGAAATTGAAAAGGAGACATAAGAATGTGGTTTTCTTGATCCGTAATTACTTTTGGGATTTCAGTGAGGAAGTGTTTTAGATATGTTCCCATTTTTTGAGAGTCTTCTTCATTAAGTAATTCTCTGTAAAATCTCACTGCTTCCTCTTTAATCAGAGATGGTTCTGAAATCCAATTACCTTTTCTATCCTTGATTTTACTGATTCTTGATTTTGTTCTCTTTTCCCTAATTGAGTGATGAAAGTAACTCGTGTTGGCATCACCATACTTGAACCAATTTAACCTAGCTTTTTGCTTCAGATAGATATTTTTTTCTTTTTGAGCTCGCATCAGCAAATCTTTGGATTTATTTAGCTCCGCTAGGATTAAATCATCTTGTGTTTGCTGGAAAGAGATTTCCAGGTCATTAACTACATTCTCATATTGTGTCAAATTCTGATTCACATTACCAAAATATAATTTATTCCATTGTTTGATTTCCATCTTTAGCCTCTTAAGTTTAAAAACCAACCTGTACATCCCATTGAAAGGAGAAGCTAATTCCCAGTTTGAGACTACTAGGTCTTGAAATTCCTGTCTATTTGACCACATTTCTTGGTATCTAAATGGTCTAGGGGCTTGTTCTTCGGATGATTGTACAGTTAGAAATAAAGGGGAATGATCCGAGGTCATCCTATTTAAAACATGAATGGTACTATTAGGAAATAGGTCCAACCAATCTAAGGTGGCAATTCCCCTATCTAACCTCTAAAACATTAAGTCCTTACATTTATCCCTATATCTATTATTGCTCCAAGTGAAGGAATTTCCTACAGTAGGGATGTCATGCAAGTCCATAATGTTTATAAATTCATTGAACTGCTTCATACTTTTTTTGGTGTTGACTTCCTTCCTTTATATTCAGATACAGATGCAACAGTGTTAAAATCCTCTATATATATGGAAGGATGATGCATTGTTACCTTTAAGTCATTCCATAAAGCCTCCCTCATTTGTCTATGTACACTAGCATATATGAAAAAACAATTCCAGCTAAAAGAGGAGGCCGAATCTGATATATTGACTTGCACAAATTGATCTGTCTCCCTTAAGGTTGTAATACTGAAGACTTGATTCCATAAGATCCAAATTTTAGCACATTGGGCAGGAAAAGCATTTTGGTATCCCAGTTCATGCTTTAATACTGTTAAATTATGTTTATCCTGCCAGGGTTCTATTAAACACAGTATGTCAATCTTATGCTTAAGTTTTAAAACCTTTAGTCTATCAAGAGATGTTCCAATACCCCTCACATTCCAGACTAGTATATTCCCTATTATGGTGTGTTTTATCATTTAAAAACTTTCGGGGTAGCTTTTTGTGAAGATCTTAGGTTTCTACTTGTCTTAGCAGAGTTCTTACCTTTGTCACCTGTTCAGTGGCATACTGGCATGCATGGCTCCGGTGGGAATGATTTGCAAAGTTTTACTCCATATGAGATAAATATCCCACTGCTAGCTATAGAGGATTCCTCACCCAATTTCTTCTCAACAGCCACTTCTAGATAAGATTTTATTGCATTCCATGGTGGATCAATCTCACCCTCAGGAACTGGAGACTCGGGCTCAACAGATGCATATAGAGCTTCAAAACATTATTGAAAACTCCACTCATCAATGCAGATAGGTTCTCAGATTCAGATGGAGGATCCTCCAGGTCTGCAGTCTCTGCCCTCTCCTCCTGTGTTGGTAACTTCTAATTTGGTACACACTGCCTTCCTTCTAAGTTCTGCTTCAAACGATCTGGGGACCAGTCTTCATCCCATCATTGTGCACACGGCTTCTGTGTCTACCTTGGAGCACACTCAGCCCCCAATCAGCAGTGGCGGATACAGTACAGGATGTTTTGAATTTTCAAATTCCCTTCCTTCTGCTCACAGTATTCCTCCAAAAAGAGGGCTTCTGTTAATAGTAAAAAATGGACTTTCTCCAAAAAACCGAGGCTGGCGGAAGAAAAGAAGGCGAAAACTACACTGGATTTGGACAAGTATGCAAAGAAATTCAAAATTGCAGAAGACCTAATGAGGAGGAAGCATCCAGTTTCAATTCAAGATGAGGAAAATCCTAACTCAAGAAATGCCCGTTTATGTGGTACAGAAGGCCGGATTTGCGGCTTTTCAGCTGGCTCAAGGACAAAATCCAATCCACAATCAGAGTCCTCTTGGAGAACAGAATGTCAAAAGAGACTTCAAGATGAAGGATAAGGATATAATTCAGGTGGATGATGATCTATTCCAGCTGCCTGATGAAGAACAACTGCAGAAGATTGCGCAACTAGTGGCAGGATTACCATCTGCGGGTTTGTCGGTGGTTGTCCCAAAACAACCACCTAAAAATCCATGAGGACCATATCTTGGAACTGCAGAGGTTTCCACCGGCCTCTTGCGCAGAATTACCTTATAAGGCTGATCAGGTTGTACAAGCCTGAAATGGTTTTCCTAATAACTAGGGATAAACTAGACTTTTGGGTAGGATCTACTTATTTCTATAATAGCTTTTGTGTAGACGCCTCCAATACGGATAAATTTAGGGGTAATTAAGTTTCATCTGGTGATACTAGAAGCCTAAATCACTTGATTTCTTATTTGAAGCTTCAAGAGTTGAACCATAAGGGCTCATGGTTCACCTGGTCTAATGGTAGAAAGAATGAGGACATGATTCTGGAGAGATTGGATAGAGGTAGTTTGCTAGTTCCCAATGGTCTTCCATGTTCCAGAATGTAATAGTACAAAATCTCCCAGTTTCAGTGTCTGATCACGGGGCTCTGATTCTGGATCAGGAGGGTTTCAAAATACAGAATCACAAGTTACGCAGGTATGAGGCCTTTTAGTCAAGGGATGCAGTTGTCTCTTGTATTGTGAAGAAAATCTGGGAGATAGCTATCACTCAATTTCGTCAAGATTCAATCCTGGATTCTTCTACATGCTTTTTGAACTGGATAAGTGTTACTATGTCCCATCTTCAGAATTGGCACAAGGTATCATATGGAAATATAGATAACAAAGTCTTAAGATTAGAGAAAACTGACAAAATTATTGCCTCAAGGGAGCTCAGATACAAATAAACTGGAAATTCCTACAAGGAGGAATGAGTTGCTCGGATTACAACAATTTCAAACGGATTACTGGAGGCAAAGTGCCAAAGTTGAATTGGTACACTTGTAGAGAAATCAACTCGAAATTATTTCATAAGTGGGCTACAAAGAAGTCTTTAGCCAGGAAGATTGTGGAAATTCAAGATGGAGAAGGCAAATGGCCATTACAAGAAAATGAATCTATTACTGAACCATTTTTACCTCGATTTTTTTTATAAGTAAAAGATATTATTTACCTCGGTTATGAAAAAAATTGAGGTAAAATATTGGTTTTTTTACCGCCGTTCCACAATAACCGAAGTAAATACCCTATGAAATCGAAGTCAAAGTTTTGATCGACATACCTGCGACATCGTCAATAAGGGTACGACCTAGCATTAATAGCCATTGAAGAGAAGACCGACTTTGCACCATCACTCGGTGTGGCCGACTTCAATCCAATGTAAACAGCGATGTCGATGTTTACATTCGGCGAAGTCACACATGCTCCTCGGTTCAAACTCGTGCCTAAAATCCTTGCAAATAAATTAATTTATGCAATGTCGCGCCTCCATCGGGTTAATGTCAGTTAGGGTTGTTATGACCGTGCGAATGGAGCGCGAGGTCGCACATATCTATCAAACCTAATAAATTTGGGATACTTAACCAATACAGCCAGAACTTGGAATCTACCATCTAAAGGTTTCATCCCAAGTTCACCACAGCCAGTCTCAGATTTGTTGAAGTTACATATGTAAGACTGAATCTTGATACATACGTACGTATGTATATCCAAAACACATAATGCTACGTACCACATGTAATATCCTTGCAAAATGAAAATGAAACAGAAGGAATAGAATTCTAATTGTAAAGTCAAGAGATTTGCAAGAGAATGTTTTATTGGCAATTTTGTGTGAATTAATTTTGAACAGAAATTCTGACCATGTTGGGACATGCTGGTGCAGAATATTTACGCCAATGTTTTATGGAAATCAAAGTCAGAATATTGCTGTAGTTTGGTATAAATGGAATTCGTATATCTGACTATATATATCAGGCGTGTGAAGCATAATTGGTTTATGGAAAATCCCTACTTATATGGAGAAGATTTATTCGAATATATGGGATAGAATGATATAAGGTAAATCCCTTTATTTATGAGATTTGGATATGCTTCAAGAATCAGATTTGGAATAGGAATATTGTGGAGATAATCAAGGAGTATTCAGATCTGATTCGTGGATATAAATAGGGGACAAACACGGCTGCATACTCACGAATTTAACAGAGCAAAAATCTGCACTCAGGTTTTTGAGACTTTCGAGAAGTTGCAAAGAGTCAGAACACTGTGTTCCAGAATTAAATAGGCCAAATTAGGCGCATAATGACTTTAAATGTTACAAAAAGGTCATCCATTTGATGATCCAAGAGCCGAAATAAGCTCTTGAAGCAATAAATCACTTGCTATCAAAAGCAGTGTTTCCACCTATTCAAAGCTAGAAATAAAACTAATGTTCATCGATGAGCTTGCAGAGGACTATCTTAGTAAACCATCTAACTAAAATACCATGAACAAGTCGGCGAATCGAGCAATTCGAAACCCCAGTTTGTCAATGATATGCCTACCAAATGGGATGTAAGATAATCTCTGAGTTAACCAGGGGAAGTCACGGATACCAGATCTAGAAAGCAGCTGTAATGTTTGGGAGGCAAAAAAATTTGCTCAGCATCCTAGGAGCTGGTTGAGGGGTGTTGAAGTAGAACAAGATTTCATAGAGTAGTTAGCTTGAGAAGTAGACTATTGCTGGGGGAGAAAAATGCCTCGCCCTGCATCCAGTGCATTGCCACCCTTGCTTGACATCCGTATCCTATCCATGCATTCAGTCGAGATACCTGTACTAACAAGAAGAGAAAAACCAGCATTATCTATGCTAAAAATCATGTACCCCTAATTTCAGAGTAGTGCTGGAAAAAAAACACTAAGCAAACTGAGCAATCCTTTTCTAAGTACTGATATCCATAGGAGATCCAATACGAATGGCTGGATAACCCATGCTATCGAGTGACAGTAAACCCCTAAGGAAGAGGGGAATAGACTGAGGGTCTAAGTATCCCTGTAGATGGTTTTCCCTAGCAAATTTTGCCAAGAAATCTGCAGCTAAGTTTGCTTCTCTAGGGGTATGCTGGATTGGGTGTGTGAAGTGTTCTAAATTAAGTGCACTGCAAATGGAGAAAGTTCTCCAAGGGCTGCACAATGGGTTTTGAATACCCCTAACAGCAGTTAAACAATCAGATTCTATGACACAAGTACCTAAAGCTAGTTCTGTACAGATTTCATATCCACATTGTATTGACAAAAGTTCAGCTTGTAAGGGGGTTGGACACTGAAATGATTTAACTCTCATTTTAACCACATTCTCTTTCCAATCCCTGACTATAACTGCAGATGAGGAAAAACCACTAGAGATCCAAGATGCATCAGTATTAATTTTATAACCAGATTGTGGTTTTTTCCAGTACTCAGCAGATATAGCAATTTTTTTCTTTTGAAAGATTTGTGGAATGAGTTTAGCCTGAATCCATTGCTTATGCCTTTCTCGATTGCCTATCACTTGGTGAGCTGTGAATATTTGATAGATCGTATCTTTAATATGATGAAAGCATGCATCTGTTGAGAAGGGTCTATTTTCAAAAATGATTTTGTTTCTATTAGTCCAGAGATTCCATATTGTAACCAGTAAAGCAGCAGTTATCAGTTTGGCATGAATCTTTTATTCAGCCTTAAAAGATAGATAGAATTCCACTCTGTTTTTTAAACTCCTAAATCCCTTTTGTTGTAACAGTAAAAGTGAATGAACACCTTGCCATACAACACAGGAAGAGGGGCATGAATTAAAAAAAATGATCCAGCTTATCTGCATGGTTCAGGCAAAGAGGGCATTTAGAAGCCAAAGAGAAACCCATCCTACTTAGAATATTATCGAAAGGTAAGATGCTGTTTAGAGCTCTCCAAAGAAGTACAGACATCTTTTTAGGAATGAAAGAGGACCAAACCTTTTTAAAATGTTTGATTTCTGGTCTTTTTTGTCTGAATAAGGTGTAGGCCGATATAATTGAAAAGTTCCCATCATTTGTTGGAGTCCAGACAAGCTTATCAACGTGAGAGAATTCCAGCTCCACTTCCTGCAAAATATGAAGGGTATTGGTAGCCAAATGAGGCTCCAGATTTGGTAAGATAGCAGTTTTGTTGTTAATGAAAGTCCTAAGAGAGATGTCCTCGAATGGAATATCTATCTCCTCAGACCATTTATAACACAAAGCTCCCTCTCTTGTCCAATTTGCATCCCAAAATGAGCAATCACCAACTCCATAAATGACTCTAGAATACCTGTTGGCCCTAGCAGTGATTCTACAAATTCTACCCCAAGTGTGGGATTTTTTGTAGGAAGCAGGTAGTGACCATAAAAGAGATGACCACTGGGTACTATTAATTTGAAGCTTCCACCATAATTTGCATGAAAAGGCATCTACTATGGCGTTTAGATCCCTGAATCCTATACCATTTTCATCCACAGGGTAGCTCATTTTTTTCCAAGATCTCCACCTTTTCCTTACTGAATTTTCACTGTTACCCTAGAATAGAGTAGATGCCATTTTTTCCATTTTTTTATAACTATCCTTGGAGGTCTTAGAACTGCAAAAATATGTGTTGGAATGGAAAGAAAGCAATGATTAATCAAAATGATCTTACCGGCTGGACTTAGCCATCTATTCTTCCAATTGTTTATCAATTTCTCCATTCTTTCTATTACAGGTAGGTAGTGCACCTGTAAATTTCGGCCCAAAAATATAGGGACTCTAAGGTATTTAAAAGGGAAGGAGCCTTTCTCCATTCCCAGTATTCTCCTAACAGATTGCACAATATGTAAAGATGTGTTGTGAGCTACATAAAATTCAGATTTGGCAAAGTTAACCTTTTGACCTGATGTATGCTCATATGCAATCAGAAAATGTTTAAACCGCTTTAAGTTGTTAGGCTTAGTATTTAGGAAAACAGCAGTATCATCGGCATACATGAGATGAGTCAGGGGGGAACAAGAATTGGGGAGACTAAAGTAATGTAAATAGCCAATGCTAAACATTTTCTTTAAACCTCTAGAGAAAGCCTCAGATAGTAAATTGTACAGGAAAGGGGAAAGGGGGTCTCCTTGTTTGATACCCCTAGAGGAAGAAAAGAAACCAGCTGTTACTCCATTAACTAGTACAGAAAAGTGAGCTGAGGCGATGTTATGCATTATGAGTCTAACAAATTTACCATGAAAACCAAAATGTAGGAGAATGGAATTTAGGAATGACCAAGAAACCCTATCAAAAGCCTTTTGCATATCAAGTTTAACAATCAGATTTGAAATCTTAGATTTCCTAGACAGTAGTCTGGTCATCTCTTGCATTTGAATTACATTATCTGAAATATCTCTTCCTTTAATAAAAGCACTTTGCTCAGGGGAAATCAGTATTTGCATCACTGGTTTGATCCTTTCCATTAACAGTTTTGAGAAAACTTTGTTAACAAAATTTGATAGGCTAATTGGTCTGAAATCTGTAAATGTGATTGGAATAGATTTTTTGGGGATTAAGGTCAGCCAAATACTAGAAATGGCTTTAGGGATGTTGCCATTATTTAAAAAATCATTTGATGCTTCTAAAAGATCGTCTTTAATGGTCTCCCAGAAAGAGGTGTAAAATTCTCCTGAGAAGCCATCTGAGCCCAGGGCACTAGATTTGTTAAGATAAAAAACTGCAAATTTGAGTTCCTGGATATTAAAAGGGTTGAGCAGAAGGAGGTTCTGTTGGTCAGTAAGTACTCTAGGAATTTCTTGTAGAAAGTGATTCAGATAAGTACCCTGTTTTTGTGAGACGTCGTCATTAAGTAATTCCTGAAAAAATCGAACTCCTTCTTCTTTTATCAGTTGTGGATCTGTTATCCAATTCCCACTTCCATCTTTAATTTTACTAATTCTAGATATAGCTTTCTTTTCCCTAATGGTGTGATGAAAGTAACTAGTGTTTGCATCTCCATGTTTTAACCAATTTAACCTAGCCTTTTGCTTCAGGAAAATATTGTGTTCTTTCTGAGCTCGCAGGAGCATGGCTTTTGACTTCATGAGTTCTATTAAAACTGATTCCTCTTGAGACTGCTGGAACAGAATTTCCAGTTCATTAACTTTTGTTTCTGATTGTAAAAGATTATGATTTACATTGCCAAAAATGGTTTTGTTCCAGTCTTTAATTACAATCTTAAGCCTCTTTAGTTTGTGAACAAACCTATGCATCCCTTTGAGGGGGGATATTAATTTCCAATTTGAGACTACTAGAGTTTGAAAATCATGTCTATTTGACCACATTTCTTGATATCTAAAAGGCCTTGGAACCTGTTCTACTGCAGATTGAATAGATAGTAATAAAGGGGAATGATCAGAAGTCATTCTATTTAGTACTTGTATAGAGCTGTTTGGAAAAAATTCCAGCCAGTCTAAATTACGCAATCCCCTGTCTAATCTTTGAAACTGTAGGTCCTTACATTTATCCCGATATCTATTATTACTCCAAGTGAAAGATTTTCCTACTGTGGGGATTTCATGCAGGTCCATGTTAGTTAAGAATTCATTAAATTGTTTCATGCTTTTTCTAGGTGTTGATTTCCTACCTTTATATTTAGGAACTGAAGCAACAGTATTGAAATCCCCAATGTATATGGATGGTTCAGGAGTTGGGGATTGTAAATCAGTCCATAAAACTTCCCTCGACTGTCTATAGACACTAGCATAAATGAAGAAACAATTCCAGGAAACGGCTATGGCATTGTCTGTAATTCTAGTTTGTAGGAACTGATCAGATTTATTTAAAATGGATAAACTAAAAACATGATTCTATAAAATCCAGATCTTAGCATTCTGGGCATGTAGGGCATTTTTGTAACCAAGATCCTGCATCAAAGTGTTTAAATTCTGTTTATCATGCCATGGTTCTATTAAGCATAGAATGCCAATCTTGTGTTTCAAATTGAGAGCCTTTAATCTGTCTAGTGAAGTACCATAACCCCAAACATTCCAGACTAATATGTTCCCTATTTTTGTGTATTTTATCATTTAAAACTTGGGGGGTTGCTTTTTGTGATGATCTTAGTTTCCTAAGTTTCGTTACTGGGGCATTACTATTTTTACCTTTCTTGCCTTCACTTTTGCTCAAAAAATCTGATGTATACTTACCTCCGGTTGAGTGCTTTGTTCCACAATTCTGCTCTATTCCTCGGAATTGATTGGGGATTTGATTGCAGTGTCGGGAATTTGCTGTGAGGGATCAATCTGCTCTTCATCAGGAGTAGACAAGAATATTACCAATGAATCTACCTTTTCTGCACTAGTCTGGTGAGGCACTACTTCCTGTGATTCCAAAGACTCATGGAAAATATCAACTACTTCATCCTCCTGGGCATCGTGATCATCTTCATGTAAATCAGTTAAAGTGTGGAAAGCATTTGTTATTGTGACCATACCCTTATTAACTAATTCTTCCTGAATAGGAGGGATTTCAGTCTGTTTAGTCTTTTTTTTCCAATAAAAATTTGTGATTGGTTTTGAGATATCATCCAGTGAGTAGAAAGGAGTATTTCTTTTCATGTGACTAACTCTGAGAGAGTTAAAGTTATTTTCAACCAGAGGAGTTAAGTTCTTGTTTTGAGTTTGGAAATCAGTTTCTTTTTGGGAAACTAATAGAGTTGATGAACCCTCAACATCAGTTGTTACATTAGGGGAATTTCCTAAGATTTTCTGAGTATCAGATTGGACTGGAGCATTTTTAGCCTTATTCTCTTTGACTTCAGCTATGTTATATCTATTCTTTCTCAGTTCCGGATGCAGGAAGTTACAGTTTGTCTGACTGTGTCCAATTATCTTACAGTGAGTACAATATGAAGGCAACTGATCATATTCTATTGGGTAATCAGCTACTTTGTTGCCAATTCCTACCACAATAGTAGAAGGGAGTTGAGACAAGAGGTCCACCTCTACACATACTTTAATAGCAGAGGGTCTAGTTAGAGCATTAGTAGCTGCATCCATTTTGAGAAATCTTCCTATCTGGCTGCTAATGCCTATAATAGCCGAGGTATTGTAAAAATGTATAGGACCCATGCTGGAACTATGGAGGATTCAGCAGCAGGAGAGAAATCTGGAGACCACTTCTGAACTTTCATAGTCGAGCCTTGAATCATCCATTGGCCTTTCATCCAGCATCGCTGGTAGTCCTCGCTGTCCTGAAAATGAATTAACACATGGCGATAGTCAATAGATCCTAATTGAAATTTGGCTTTGAAGCCGATTGATTTGAAAGCAGATAATAATTTCCCCATAGGAGGTTTCCCCCTATTGAATTTCCCAACTAAAGCATTCTGGTAATGTGAGGCCAGAAGATCGCCTTCCTCCGGGGGGAGGATATAAGCAATCTTGCCCTTATATTCAGTGATTGGATGCAGATTGGGCGTATCGGGAAGAGAGGATAGGAGCGGGGGGAGGGGGTTTCGTGTTCAGAGCTTGTAGAAAGCTTTTGTTGATGGGAGGGGTGGAGTCTGAAATTTGGTTTGGCGTCGGAGACGCCATGACCGGCAACCAGTAACAGTGACCGGCAACTAGTAACAGTGACCGGCAACCAGTAACAGTGACCGGCAACCAGTAACAGTGAAAAGAACCGTTAAAAGAGAAAAGTTATAGAAGAAAGAGGAACAGTAACGGTAGTGTGTGTTTCGCACTAATATTCGCACGTAGGAACAGTATTTTGCACTATGTTCCAACACACTTGACCTGCCGCACAAAGTTCAAACCTTAATTCCTCGAGAGGAGGAGATCCTGCATCGACGGAGTTCGAGATCAGAGGGAGTCTGATTAAGGCAGATCGGTAGCTAGGGGAGCTAGCAGAGTCCACACGTCATAATTAGTAAAGATAAGTATTTTGTAAACTGTACTATGTACTGTATCTTTCTAATTAGTGGATTCATTCTGAACTGGGCCAGGCCCCGCAGATGTAGGTGGATTACACCGAACTGCGTAACCAAGTCGTGTGTCTTTTACGTATTATGTTATTATGCACTTGGTTAAATTAGACATATTGGAACACACTAGTAAAGACTAGAAAAATTGGTGAAACTAAATTTCATTTGGTATCAAAGCTGAGTCACTTATCGTTCCCTTGGTTGTTTCAAGGAAAGTGAGATCCAGTTTTACCATGATGACAAGAGAAGGAGCTTCAGTCTCTCGACCACCCCTGCTAGAAGGGAACAACTACAACTATTGGAAGGCGCGCATGAGGGTCTTCATCAATTCCCTGGATGAACTGGCATGGTTTTATGTTGAGAATGAATAGAATTATCCTACAGAAGATCTGATACAAGTTCTAAGGCTGTAGAAGGGGAGTCAAGTCAAAAAGGTCAGAAACCCAAAGACAAGGCCAGATGGACTCCAGATGACCTTAAAGAATCTCTAGCGAATTCAAAGGCACTTAATGCGATCTTCACTGCTGTTGATGAAAATCAGTTCAAGCTTATATCTACGTGTCATCAAGCAAAGAAAGCATGGGATATTCTACAGACTGTTCACGAAGGAACCAGTCGAGTGCGTGAATCAAAACTACAGATTCTTGCTACCAGGTTTGAAGAACTCAAAATGGAGGAGGATGACACTATCGCGACATTCAATGGAAAACTCAGGGATATCTCTAACATGGCTTATCAACTCGGAAAGGTGTACAAAGAAACTAAGCTGGTGCAAAAGACCTTGCGATCTCTTCCCAAAAGATTTGCAATGAAAGTAGCAGCAATAAAGGAGGCAAGAGACGTAGCCACCATGAGCCTAGATGAACTAATGGATTCGTTGCAGACATATGAGATGACATTCTAGCAACCCACAAAAAGAGTCCCCGAGGAATTGGCGTTCAAAGTTTCTCCAGCTAAGGAAAGTTACGAGTCTGACAGCGATGATGAGATTGAAAAACTGGCACTTATCACAAAGAATTTCTCAAGAATGCTAAATAAGGTGGTCAATAAGAAATCTCAGGAAAGGTTTGGTGGAAGCGGATAAAAACAACAAGATTCGAGAAACAATCGTGGGATGAGATTTGAACAAAGGAATATGCAGTTTGGGAGAAATCCAAACAACGAACCAAAACAGGCTGGACGTAT
This sequence comes from Rubia yunnanensis, assembly GCA_037428765.1. NCBI lineage: Eukaryota > Viridiplantae > Streptophyta > Magnoliopsida > Gentianales > Rubiaceae > Rubia > Rubia yunnanensis. The sequence continues at coordinate 75,821,913 of CM075067.1, forward strand.
TCAATGCAGAGAATGTGGAGGATATGGTCATATTCAGGCTGAATGTGCTAACACTCGCAAGAAACAAGGAAAATCATATGTCACCTCTTGGAGTGAAGATGAAGATGATGAAAAAGAAGAAGAGGAACTTACCAGTAATTATGTAGCCTTTGGAGCAAAGGTCCATGATATGTCAGAGGATCAGTGTTCTAACACACTGAACAAACGTAAAGCTGTATGTTCCAACACAGATCTGGACGATGCACACAACGACGAAGATGATAATCTGTCTGTAAGTGATAAAGAAATCTATAGCACATATGAACAAATGTATGCTATGTGGGTTCAAGTAGCTGACACAAACAAAGAGTTGAATGTAGAGAAAAGAAAGCTAATGGAAAGTGAAAAAGAATTACTATCCACGGTTGCAGATCTTGAAAAATGTAATGAAGAACTGAACAAGAAACTGTTAGCAGCAGTCAAGAGGGCTGAGGTGTCTGAAGCAACTATCTTTAAATTGAATTTCGGAAAGGCAAAGCTTGATGATATTCTGGATATGGGAAGAAACTTTGGTGATAGACACGGGATTGGATATGGGAAAGAGCCCATGACTGAATTGCATGAAAAATCAGTAACTCTCAAAGCCAGGATCAGAGAGGTAAAATGGAAGTATGGGCTGCCGTATCAAAGAAAGCCACTCATCTGCAGATATTGTACGTTCCAAGGACATGCTGAACAACAGTGCATAAGACTGATCAGAGATCAAATGACAGGAAGACAACTTCTGCTGTGTTCCAACACAGGCGATACTCATACGGGAAAAATGATCAGAAAGATATGGGTTGTTAAAAAATCCAGTACGTGTCTGGTGGCACACACTTCTCTAACAGCCTATTCCAGTGATTCGTGGTACTTTGATAGCGGTTGTTCTCGCCACATGACTGGCACTCCAAAATACCTTACGAACATTACTCCGTATAATGGCGGATATGTAACCTTTGGTGATGGAAAGAAAAGCAGAGTAATTGGCAAGGGCGAACTGAAAATTGAAGGCTTTCCAGTATTCACAAGTGTATTATTTGTTGAAGATCTGAAGGCAAACTTGCTAAGTATAAGCCAGCTGTGTGACGACAATATGGTAGTGGAATTTCAGAAGGACAAATGTATAGTGAAGCATGGAGAAAACAAGGTTCTTTCTGGAACAAGATCAGCAGACAATTGCTATCTGCTAGAACAAGGAGTTCGATGTATGATTTCCAAGAAGGATGAAGGAATTCTTTGGCACATAAAGCTCGGCCACATCAACTATAAAATACTGGTGAAAATCGCAAATGTGAAAGCTGTACGAGGAATGCCTACCTTAACCAGCAAGGATGGAGTTGTATGTGGGCCATGTCAACAAGGTAAACAAATTCGATCTCCTCACTCTTCAGTTCAGTATATTACTACATCTAGAAATCTGGAATTATTGCATATGGATTTGATGGGTCCGGTTAATACACCTAGCATAGGTGGAAAGAAATATATTTTTGTATGTGTTGATGACTTCTCCAGATTTACATGGGTAGCCTTCTTGAAAGAAAAATCTGATACGATAGAAGTATTTAGAAGCCTTGTAGTGAAGTTACAAACTGAAAAGGGAAGTCCAGTAGGAAAGATAATCCGAATTCGAAGTGATCATGGTAGAGAGTTTGAAAATGAACAATTCAGTTCCTTCTGCGATGAGCTAGGAATCCAACACGAGTTCTCGGCTCCTATCACCCCTCAACAGAATGGCATCGTCGAAAGGAAGAACAGACCTCTACAAGAGATGGCTCGAGTTATGTTGGCAGAAAAAGATGTTCACAAGAAATGGTGGGCATAAGCGATTAATACAGCTTGTTATACAATCAATAGAGTGTATCTTCGACCATTCACTAGAAAGACATCCTATGAGATCTGGAAGGGCAGGAAACCAAATGTCTCATATTTTCATGTGTTCGGAAGCACTTTCTATATTCTCAGAGATAGAGAACAGTTGGCAAAATTTGATAATCGGAGTGATCCAGGAACGTTTCTCGGGTATTCCATCAACAGCCATGCCTATAGAGTTTTTAATCATCGAACCAACACTCTCATGGAATCCATAAATGTTATTGTGGATGATTCGGAAAAGGAACAACATCCAGAAGGTGTAGAGGAAGAATCTGCCAACACTCATGTTCCCACACAGTCTCAAACTTCAGACAATGAAAAGCCATCAGTTGACCTTCACCAACGTGCTGAACCAAATGAGCAATAGGATCCTAACTCTACCGAAGCTGACCATGTTGGAACACAGCCCCCTACTACTGACGACCATGTTCCAACATACGACCAACCTGGTTCCACCATGAGAAGTACTCGATCAGTGCCTCGAGTTGATTATCGACGACTGGCTGGACTACACTGTTTTGTTTCTCTAATTGAACCCAAGAACTATAAAGAAGCCTTACTTGATGAGTATTGGATTGCTGCAATGCAAGATGAACTCGGTCAGTTTACAAGGAATGATGTTTGGTATCTCACTCCTCGCCCCAAAGGCATTAATGTTATTGGTACGAAGTGAATCTTTAAGAATAAATCAGATGCAGATGGCTTAGTCATCCGTAACAAAGAAAGACTTGTTACTCAAGGCTATACCCAAGTGGAAGGTGTTGATTTTGATGAAACCTTTGCGCCAGTTGCCAGGTTAGAATCCATTCGAATTCTACTAGCTATTGCTTGCTCTATGAATTTTACTTTGTATCAAATGGATGTCAAAAGTGCTTTTTTAAATGGAGTGGTGAATGAAGAAGTATATGTGGAACAACCAAAAGGTTTTGAAGATCCTCATTATCCACAACATGTATATCGTCTCAAAAAGGCGCTGTATGGACTCAAGCAAGCACCCAGGGCATGGTATGAACGACTTACTACCTTTCTTCTTCAGAAAGGTTATCGTCGAGGGGGAGTAGATCGCACCTTGTTCGTGCTTGACAAAGCTTCAAGGTTTCTGATTGCTCAAATATATGTTGATGACATAGTTTTTGGTTCTACCTCACAATCTATGGTACAGGATTTTGTCACCATTATGCAATCTGAATTTGAAATGAGCATGGTTGGAGAGCTAACTTACTTTCTTGGACTGCAAGTCATACAAGAACGGAATGGCCTATTCATAAATCAAAGTAAGTATGCCTTGAATTTGGTTAAAAAATTTGGACTCAGTAGAGCTCAATCAGTTCGAACGCCTATGGGAGTGTCTGATAAATTGGTGAAGGATGAAAAAGGAGTTTCGGTCGATCAAAAGTTATACAGAGGCATGATTGGAAGTTTATTGTATCTCACCGCAAGCAGACCAGATATATGTTTCAATGTCAGAATATGTGCAAGATTTCAAGCTGATCCTAAGGAATCTCATCTTACTATAGTGAAAAGGTTTATTCGATATGTAAGTGGGACTTCAGAATATGGTGTCTGGTATTCTAAGAATCAAGATTCAGAGTTAGTTGGGTACAGTGATTCTGATTAGGCTGGTAATACCGATGATCGAAAAAGTACCATAGGTGGCTGTTTCTTTATTGGAACAAATTTGGTGTCTTGGTATAGCAAGAAACAGAATTCAATCTCTCTATCTACTGCAGAAGCGGAGTATCTTGCAGCAGGGAGCTGTTGTGCACAACTGTTATGGATGAAACAAATGTTGAAAGATTATGGAGTTCATCAAGGACCTTTGAAGATTCTATGTGACAACACAAGTGCTATTGATATTTTGAAGAATCCAGTTCAGCACGAGAACCAAACATATTGACATAAGGCATCATTTTATTAGAGATCTGGTTGAAAGAAAAGAAGTGGAAGTAGCCTATGTTCCAACACACGAGCAACTTGCAGATATATTTACAAAGCCGTTGGATGCCACCACTTTTGAGAGCCTTCGACAACACCTAGGTGTGTGTCAAATTTGAGGTAATTTTACCAAAATTATTTTCCCTGTAAATATGTCTTTTTGGTTATTTTCGTTTTGCAAAATCAGAAAAGAACAAAAAATATGGAAGGAGCAAAGGTGTACAAAAATAGGAGTTGGTAAGTATGGTGTGTTGGAAGTTATTTAAGAAAGACAACGTGATGTGACAAGTAGAGAAGGGGCTATCATTACCATGTTTGGAAAATCTAAAAAGGGACTTCGCGGGAAAAGAGGTGAATAAGATGAAGAGTTAAACTGGGATTCAAATTAGTATACATCCTTTTGCATCTCTCTCTCTCGGCCAAATACTTTTCTCCCCAAAATCCTTGCCGAAAAAATCTTATACTCAACACTCCTCTCCATCTTGGCATTGTGCCTAAGAATGTCAAACCCAAACTCTCCAATAATGGAAGCTGCGGTGGCAGAACTCATGGGGGAAGATCAAGGCTCAATGAATTTGGACTTGGTGTTGGCTACTGAGCATAGAAAATATGATGAACGAGTGGACAGAGATAAGAAAGAAAGTCAAACCCAGACCGGAGGAAACTTGGATGACGCAAAGGCTGAGGAACGAATTGAGCGTGAGACCGATGAAGCCAAAGAACCAGAGGAAGAGAAAGAGGGTTCCGGAAACTGCAAATTGAGTGAGAAATCCGAAGTTAAGGCAGATGCTGAAAAGGAAACTTTAGGAACCAAGAAGAAACCTACGGTAACTAGCCCTGACCCTAGTCCGTTAAAATTTATGGGTATTGAATGCTTGTGTATGGATGAAGTCTTTGAGTGGCTTGAGGCCAATAGAGTAGCTGTAGACTTGAGGAAGATCAAGAAAATCGAAGGAGAATATTTGACAGTTAAAGTGAAGGAATTGGTGACTGGGAATCTAGGAGGAATAAGGCTTGAGAATCATACTGTAAAATTTGTTATGGGACGATATGCTGAGTTTCGGGAAAAGGACAAATTTTATGTACATTGTTATATTCCGGTGCCGAGTTATGCTTATTTGAGAGAGATAGATGATAGTGAAGTGGCCGGAAGTGAAGTGGTTAGGAACGGAGATAAGCTTCAGGTGGAATCCTATGATACAAATTCTGCAAAGAGAATGGAAGAATTGAGGAAGCCTATCTTCATTGTTCTGTCTGATAGTGAAGAGAGTGTTCCAACACAGACGGATGAACCAGAGTATATGGACTTAGACTCTGATGCTAATTTAGGAGGAGAGCATAATGATGATTTTTATAATCAGGATCATGAAGCACCTGATGAAAACCTGTCTGCTCGGAGTGATGGTCCTGAGAGTGATGAAGATACTCAGTCAGAAGAAAAATCTGAGAAGGAAAAGAAAGCTGAAGCATCAGGGAGTGTTCCAACACTGGATATTCCTGATCCGGCATATTCCAGTGATGAGGCACTGGATGAGTTCTATCAGAAAGCAAAAGGCAAGAGGAAGGCTGGCAAAGCCATGGATTCTGCTCAAGCTAAGTGGAGCAAGAAAAGGCACGACAGCAAGACAAAGAAGGTTTTACCTCCTCCATCTGTCAGCAAGACTTACTCTGCAGTTTATTTTGATGAAAAAGGTGCAGAGATGGGAGATTTCTTTTCAGAAAAGAAGTTCATAGCAGAAAGGCCTCTGGATTTAAAAGCCTATAAGGAGAGCGGCTTTACAGATTTTCTGAAGATGACTGGCATGACAACAGCAGCAACAATCCAGCTACAGTACAACAGACAGGTTGTACTTGAGGTATATTCAAATCTTATGCCTGGTAATTTAGAGGTTAACTCCCCATGGTTTGGTAGAGTATATGTCAGGGGGAAAGTCATAGATGTATCTGCTGCTAGGATTAATATGTTGTTGGGTCTGAAAACACCTGAGACAGGGGGAGTCTTTCCTGAAAATCTGGGATTGTCTGACGATGAGATATTAGGTGTGATATCTGGTGGATATAAGGTAGAATGGCCAGCAATCGGGTACTCACAAGCATCCTGCTTGTCATCAAGATTTTTTGGTTTATATCAGGTGGCAGTGCAATGTTGGTTGCCCTCGAGTAATACAACAGCTTTGACAAGGGAGATGGCTAAGCTGTTATACTATGTTGGAACACAAAAAGAAGTTAATCTCGGACTTCTCATTCAACAGCATCTGGTAAGACAGGCTACTGCTCCGAAAGTAAATGATGTTATTATCTACCCTGCTTTAATCTCTGCTCTAGCCAAGACTGCAAAGGTGAAAGGGAAGGTTTCAGATATAGTGATTGACACGGAGTTTTTGAGGCCAAACAAGAAGACATTTGGGCAGAGACATGTTCATGACCTCCCATGGAAACCTTCTGGGTCGAATTCGTCTTCAGCAGCAGAAAAGGAGGCTCGGCTACTGGTTCTGAATGCAAGACTTGGAGCTTTAGGCATCTAGATAGCTGCACTAGAGGCAGAAAAAGCAAGTCTAGAGTCGGAGAAGTCAAGGTTGGAAGCATGACTTGAAGGTTGGATGCAGGGGGAGCAGTATTTATTTCGTTGTTTTTAATGATTTTGATGGTACCTTTGGCCTATGTGTGGTCCCAGGGGGAGAAATTTTGGATTTGAATGATTTAGACTTTGATTCAATTTGGCTGTAATTTGTTTGTTTTGGATTTCTGAATTCTGAATTCTGGTTTCTGGTTTCTGGTTTCTGGTTTCTGGTTTTCGGATTTCATGTCTAAGGGAATTCTGGAATTCTGGTATCTTGTTGATTGTTGGTTTACAAGTTTATAATATTGATGCTGGAAGTTACTGTTTGGGAATTACAGTCCAAAATATTATGGGTCCACAAAAATGCCAAAGGGGGAGATTTTAAAGTCAAGAGATTTGCAAGAGAATGTTTTATTGGCAATTTTTTGTGAATTAATTTTGAACAGAAATTTCGACCATGTTGGAATATGCTGGTGCAGAATATTTACGCCAAGGTTTTATTGAAATCAAAGTCAGAATATTGTTGTAGTTTGGTATAAATGGAATTCGTATATCTGACTATATATATCAGGCGTGTGAAGCATAATTGGTTTATGGAAAATCCCTACTTATATGGAGAAGATTTATTCGAATATATGGGATAGAATGATATAAGGTAAATCCCTTTATTTATGGGATTTGGATATGCTTCAAGAATTAGATTTGGAATAGGAATATTGTGGAGATAATCAAGGAGTATTCAGATCTGATTCGTGGATATAAATAGGGGACAAACACGGCTGCATACTCACGGATTCAACAGAGCAAAAATCTGCACTCAGGTTTTTTAGACTTTCGAGAAGTTGCAAAGAGTCAGAACACTGTGTTCCAACACACTTGACCTGCCACACAAAGTTCAGAATCACAAACCTTAATTCCTCGGGAGGAGGAGATCCTGCGTCGACGGAGTTCGAGATCAGAGGGAGACTGATTAAGGCGGATCGGTAGCTAGGGGAGCTAGCAGAGTCCACACGTCATAGTTAGTAAAGATAAGTATTTTGTAAACTGTACTCTGTATTGTATCTTTCTAATTAGTGGATTCATTCTGAATTGGGCCAGGCCCCACAGATGTAAGTGGATTACACCAAACTGCGTAACCAAGTCATGTGTCTTTTACGTATTACGTTATTATGCACTTGGTTAAATTAGACATGTTGGAACACACTAGTAAAGACTAAAAAATTAGTAAAACTAAATTTCACTAATAAAATCTAAACAAACATTCTTCATGTTCTAGGAAAAATGAACATATCAAAGATGGCTATCAATGGGGTGGTGACAAGGGTGGAATAGCATCATCTGTTGAAGAACTACTTCCATTTTCTTGTGAATTAGTCTTCAACTCTTCGGTGGAAGACTCGCTAGCGCCAGTGCGTGACCCTCCTTCATCATCTGTGGTATCTTTCCCATCCTCGTCAACCCCAAACCCCCCATCCCCTGCAGGTTCTTTAATTTTATATGCAATCGTAGACTTCAGCACGGTGTTTTTCATGCGCAGCACCATGGCCTTGGTCTCGGCCATGTCCTTCAGGAGGATGCCACAAGCCTTCTATCTAGATCTTGTGGGATAAGAAATTAGTTACATTAAATGAAAATGTTAAAATTTTAATTAATGATGATTTGAAATAAACCAAAAAACTCTAAAAAAATTTACCCGTTGAGGGCGCGTGAATAATAGCAGGATGAAGGTCCATAGCTGCGGAAGCCGATGGAGTTGCCTCGGGCCTAGGCGTGGGAGGCACATCCATATCCTATTTAGGGGCATTGCGATCAATCCATGCCCCCGACTCCTAAACACAATGCTTCAGCTTTGAGTAGTTTGCATCGTAGTATTTAGGCCGGATCTTCTCTTTCGCTTTGATGGGAACCTTCTTCTTCTCTAGAATGGAGGTGATGACATTGTCGTAGGGGAGTGTCCGACTCTTCGTGGAGAGGGAGACTAGATGCATCTCCTGCATGATGGTGTACTCTGGGCCGACTACCTTCTTCTCCGTATGGTGGTAGTACATAACGGTCTCGTTGATTGTGCACTCCATAGGATGTCCAGCTGGGATAAGTACTTGTACAATTATATTGAACACCATTCTCTCCTGAAGGTTGAGAACACCAAGCTTGATCTACTTCATTGGGGTGAGTCCATTTATCACTTTAATTTTGAAAGTATTTCTCCACCATTCGGTTGGGGTCTAGCACCCCAGATGAGTCATTCTCATCAACCCGTTGAGGGCAATTGTCCCAGCAGTATAACTATAAAGACTTAACTTCCGGCGGATCCTCCCATGTTGGCGATAGAGAGGTGGCTGTTGTTTTCGCCTTCTTCGTGCACGATGAAGCTGCCCCTGTGATGTCGTCCCTTCTCCTCCTGGCTATCTGCTTCATGCGAGCCATCTAACAATGAAAGGGATGTTGAACAATCAATGCAAAAGTCAAGAACTCAATTATGTCAATGTGTTTTAGTCAACTTCGGATTCATGTCGCAAAAAATTCATCTAGATTGATGTTACAGATGCAATATCACACATTCATGTTCTTGAATATGTGACATCGCAAATCAATCGGCTAAGGCTAAATAGTATGTGACTCAAACACGAATGGTCCTAAAACATATATCATCTCAACTAAAACATTACAAAGTAAACCACTAACATAACGTGATTGAATAACCAAGAAATGGGCAACTAAAGAAGTACATGAAGTCCAAAAAAACTAACATTGAACTTCATCCAAAAATACTTACCTTATTAGGGTTTCTTTTTCTTGAAATTTGGAGAAATCTGCCAATGCACTATGTCCAAAGCAATTTAATGTTAGTTTTCAGGCTACTCTGATGTGTGACCAACCGATTCTATTGCGATTAGATTGATTTCTGACCTTTTTTTCTGGTGTGAGGTTTTTGTGCGATGTCATTGGTTAGGAATGCAAAGGGGAAGGGTGATCGGGTACTTATATACCCGCAGTGAAACACTACCATTTTGTGTGACTTTGCCGGTGTGTCGCATAGACCGACAATGTTATAAACAGCAGTGCGAAGTCGCGGATTCTAGGTTTGGGCCCAACACAGGGGCCCAAATATTTTTTGGATGGGGCCTGGACTATCCAATCAATAACCAGCATTATCACGATCATAATCGCTCTATCCAAGATAAAACCAAAGCCACTCCGATCTCGCATATAATAAACATTGGGACGTATTAGAGTAGTGGCCCAATTTAAATTTAAATATGTCGATGATCACTGGTGAACAAAATAACACATGTATGCGATGTCGCATTACTGTCTTCTCCACCGAGTCCAAAATCGACCCCAAACCAGCGTCACATTTATTGATCGTGGGCCGAATAGCCAAAATTTCATAGTTTACATTTCTAATGGAATCTAAAAGTAATAAAATTACATCCATCAAATTAGGACCGCCATGTTCGAATTCGGCTATGGACCCATCATATGAAAGGGCCTAAATTATTCACAAATAGTGCATTATGTCACTCTATGGAAATTACACTACGGCCCAAACTACTGTGGTTGTTACTCTGTGTTTAGAGGCAATCACCTAAATGAAACGACATATGTTTCATATGGAAATTATGCTTACTGTCTTACAGACACGCGAACCTGGGTTATTTTCCGAGTTTTGTTTTATAGAATTCCATTAATACCGTAGCGATAAGTGTTATAGGAACGAACATTTCCGCCAGATATATAGAATCACATGAAATTTCATATTCTCGCATTTCTTTGTAAATATAATAGTATTAAATTTCCATCCCTATTTTTTACGAAGCGCCAGTACGTGGTCTAGAGTAAATTGTAGTTGAATACTTAAAGTATACGATTGTTGGTTGTATGATCTCGGGGAAGTTTATGGGGAAATATAATATTACTATCGGCTATTATAAGTTCAACTATATATGGATGCCATTGCCTCTTTTTGAGACAATCATAATCGAGTTTAATTTGGACAACACGTTTTTTTTTGTTCATTCACTTAGGTCCCTCTAACAGACTGGGAGATGTCGAAATGCAAAATCAGTTATACGCTTAAGGTTTCCACATTGTCTGGACCACCATGTCTTTGAATCTGACCATGAACTAGCTAGTCAACGGAATGGGCCCAAATTAATCACAAACAGTGCATTAAGGCACTCTAGGGAAATTACACTATAACCCAAACTACCGTGGTTGTTACTGTATGTGTAGAGACAATCACCGGAACTAAACGACAAATGTTTCATACAGACAAATGCTTACTGTCTTACAGACACGCGAACCTGGGTTATCTTCCAAGTTTTTTTTCTCCATAGAATCCCAATAATATCGTAGTGATAAATGTTATGGGAATGAAAATTTCTGCCAAATAAATAGAATCACATTAAATTTCATATTCTCACATTTCTTTGGAAATATAATAGTATTAAATTTTCGTCCTTATTTTTTACGAAGCACCAGTACGTGGTCTGGAGTAAATTGTAGTTGATTACTTAAAGTATACGATTGTTGGTCGTATGATCTTGTGGAAGTCTAGGGGAAAATATATTAACAGTTTATTTTTTACTTTCGGTTATTAAAAGTTCGACTATATATAGATGACACTACTTCTTTTTGGGACAATCAGAAATGATTTGAGACCACACGCTGTCTTTTTTTTGCAGTTAGGTCCCTCCAAGAAACTGGGGAGATGTCAAAATGCAAAATTGGATACATTAATATTTTTATTCAAACTTAGACGATAATGTTGTCCTGATTAGGGCATGAACGAGCCGACAGAAGGGCTCAGAACCTTTAAATGAATATTTTACGAGAAATTTCCATTATTACACTATGGCCACATATGCAGTGTCACACACATGTCTCATAATTCGATTGACATACCGAAGAGCTAGCGACATCGCTCAATGTGAAATTTAGAGCAGGAACCAAAAATTTCAGATAAAAATTTGAATTAAAATTTCCCACCAAACCTATTTTTCATTTCAATAACTATCCACTGACATTCATTTCCACCTCCAACACATATCCAACAAACACACCTTATTCATTCACACCACAATGAAAGGGATCGTTGAAATGAATTCATTCAATCATCAACAAGTATCCAAAGAACGGAGCATCTAGGTTCAAATTTATAGAGGTACTAATGCATCTTTTACATGTATATCTTCACCAAATATGTTACCATGTACACCATCTATATGTTTTTTCTTCATTAATGGAAGATAAAAAAATTTAATGAATGGTGAATCATTGTGTCACATGTTACGTACAGTATGTTGTGTTTCTTACCAACATGCTGACATGTTTGTAAAAAGTGAGAAAAATGGCTTAGATTCAGATGAAAACAATATGAATGTGCGACGTTGGTCTTTATTCGCTCTGTACAATATGATACGAAGTAAGACTCGACGTCGCACATGTGAGGAATTGTTGAGTTTAGCATTCATATACATGTATATCCAGGTTTGGTTTTATCTCGGTCTCTGCAACCTCAGTAATTATGAGTTCAACGTCGGTTTGATTATGTTATGTTACTATCGACATTTTGCGAATAATGTTGTCCACAAACACACACACACACACACATATATTACATGTAATTTTGGGTACAACCCAGTTGTAACATAATTTTTGTTTCCTATGCATTGGTTGTTATAGGATCAAATGGAGTTATTAGTGGATTCTAGCATATCAGATGGACTTAGTTGGGTTCTCACCGGTCGCCCTAGAAATATGAACGCAGTACAACATAGAAAATGGAGGTTAGATGCAAATATTGTTTCAATTTTATAAAAACCTTAAGTATTTTAATTTATTGTTGCATTTATTTGTAGTATACCAGTCTGTTGTAATCTTGTTGGTCTAAATGAACATTTCAGTTAATGATTCCCACAATAATTGAACAACAATTGAATGTTGTTTGATGTTCGACCATTACTCGAATTACCACAATGTTTATAACATGCATGGTTATCGAAGACCGATTGTTTGCATCATCAAACATTTGTAATTATAATATTTGCCGAGAAATGAAAGTAGGCCGACAAAACCGCGACATTGCAATAACTGACTCTGACAAGACATATTAGTGACTTCACATAGGCCAGCATCACTTTTTTTGCGAGCTCAGACATACAAAATGACGTTGTTTTGTCTGCGTTCCACATCACTGGGGACACGACGTGGGTACCTCACTATGTGCGACATCGCTTTGCATCGACTCCAAAATCGCTCGTATTGTGAATGGTATCATGGAGTGCGACATCGACGCACATCACATACCATCGGCTACTACATTCCTTTCATCGATGTCGCATGCTTCAAGATGTCGACGCCGTTTCAAACGATGTCATAGCCAGGGTATCATAACATCGGCCTTCCGTCATAATGCGACCTCGGTCTCCTTTCATGCCGATGTCGGTCGAAAACCTAGGTAAAAGGAGACTATTTAGCTCGATTTTGAATCGAGGTAAAACTAAGCCTTTTACTACAGCCACATTTACCTCGATTTTTCAGGGGTTGAAAACCAAGGTAAAAAGCACTGAAAACCCGAGGTAATGAGTGTTGTTTGTTGTAGTGTGGCTAACTTCTTTACCGCAAATTCAGGAAGAAATGCATAGACATCTGAAAGAGGTGTATACACACCCACACGATCGGTCAAGTGGTTGGGTGCTTGGTCTCAATCCCCGTTGGTCAGGGGTTCGATTCTTGGCAGCCGCAGTGTGGGAGTTTCCTCCAGTGGGGGGGCTCCTTGTGGGCACCAAGTGCAATCGTGGATCAGGTGCTTGACCATTGGACGCTGTGATTTACCTCCTCGTCGATGCCTGTGGTGTCGGGCGGACGGGGCCCTGAGGGCGAGGGTTTCGCCTGAAAGAGGTATATACTCAGTAGCATATTTACCCACATATGCCAGAATTACTGGACTTTGTTACTGCTAGAGTGCAACCAGATGATAAAATCTTTTTGGAGGAACCTTTTTCTAAAAAAGATCTCAGGTTGGCTGTTAAACACATGAAGGCATGGTCTTCCCCGAGCTCCGATGGTTTTCCACCGGGCTTTTATCATAAGCACTGGTCTGATATCAAATCACCTTTACGACAGTGCATAAAGGATCTTCAACAAGGGGGTTTAATCAAAAGGGAATGGAAATAGACTACTATTCTTTTAATTCCTAAAATTTAAAAATCATGTCTCTGCCAAGGACTATAGGCTAATCATCATGTGCAAGGTTCTATACAAGATTTTGGCTAAGTTACTTCAATACATGGTCAAGAAAATAATTGGTTCCCTAATTTCAGACAATCGGAACGGTTTTGTGCTAGGATGACAGATTGGAGAAAGCATCCTTATGGCACATGAGCTGGTTGAATTTATAAAGAAGAAGAAGAAGGGGTTAAAGTCTTATGCTTCCATAAAAACTAACATGAACAAGGCTTATGAGAGTTTCTTGGCAGTTTTTACAAGCCGTGTTGCGCAAAATGGAGTTCCCTAAAAGCTGGATTCACATGGTTATGCAATGCATCACCACTGCTTCCCATATGACAGTGACCAATGGTTAGCAATTAGGGGTAATTTATCCAATTAAAGGCATCATGAAAGGTTTTCCCTTATCTCCCTATTTTTTCATTATATGCCAACGGGTTTTATCAGATGCTTTGGAGAATTGACACTCAAACGGGAACCTTTTAGGAGTTCAAATCAGCAAAACAGGTCCGAGAATCTCTCATTTAATGTATGATGATGATTGTATTAATTTCAAAGAGAATTAACAGAAGAGTATCAGATTTCTTGCTCAATGATTGGACTCCTATGAAAAATTCTCAGGGCAACACATTAGTTTGAAAAGTCCTCTTTCTTTTTCAGTCCAAATACACCCCGGTGGTGGAGAAGCTGAGCATCTTATGCTCTTAACATTCACTGGATAGGATTACCTGACAAATACTTAGGTGTTAACATTCTATCAGTTAGGAAGCGATCTCTCATGTTTCACGGGGTGATCAATAGCTTAAAGAGGAAAATACATAAGTGGAGGGATGATGGAATTTCTTTGCCCTAGCCAAATCAGCTTTACAGTTTGTTGCTATATACACCATGTCTGTTTATAGGCTTCAAAAAATGTGTGCCTCAAACTAGATAAAATTGTTAGAATCTACATTTGGAAGGTAAATCTAGGTATCACAACATATATTGGAAGAATTGGCACGATCTGTGCAAGTCAAAGCATGAAGGGGGGCTTAGACTTAGGTCATCTGAATTTATGAATCAATTCTTATTGGCCAAACATGCATGAAAAATTACAACTAATTGTAACTCACTTTTTTGTCAGTTGTTTATACGCAAGTATGGCCATCCTCCTCCTCCTTCTATGAATAAGGTAAAATCTAGAGCTTCTTTAGGTAAGAGATCGATTCAGTGGGGTGGTCAACTGACTACCAACCGTTTGCAATGGAAGATCATTAATGGAAATCAGATAAACATGCAAGACCATTGGATTCCTGGAACAATTAATCCTCTCGGGAGTCTAAACTCTTGGGACAACCAGTCATCCTTAAAAGTTTCTCATTTGATTGATCAAAATAAACAATGGCGTTCAATGTTGGTAAAAACAATGTTCCCTCCTCAGATAGCAGAACGGATACGCCAAATTTGGATTCCTCCGCACCGTGATTATACAGAAGAAGATACCCTCATCTGGACAGGTGATCCTACGGGGGAATACATGGTCAACAAGGGATATCAAGAGGCTAGAAAGATGGATCAGGCTAATCTTTCTGCTCAATCTTCTTCTGCAAACAGATGTGGTACTGCCTTCTGGAAGAACATTGGGAAAATAAAGATTCCTACGCGTTTTAAATTTCTCATTTGGAGAATCATGAATAATTCATTCCCAAAAATGAGCGCATTACAAAAGACAGGCGTTCAAGTTTTTCCTCTCTGTTCCTTCTGTTTCCAAACCCGGGAAACAAAACACCATCTGTTTGCAGAATGTGAATTGAGCAAAAAACCTGGAGGTGCGTTTCTCTTGGTTTTGATCCCTCATTGATAAATGACTTCCAGTCCTGGTTTGCTGAATGTATTATGCTAGCTCGTTCTGATAAGGATATTACCTTGTCTTTCTGCATAGTTTGGGAAATTTGGAATTCAACAATTAGAGTTGTCTGGGATGGAGTTGTCCTGAACCTAGCACAGATATAGGCAAAGGGGTACTCATAGCTTCTTCCCATTTCCAACGTGGGACAAACCTTTTATAGGCAAATGGGTACTAATAGCTCATTCCCATTTCCAATGTAGTACAAACCTTTTATAGGCAAATGGGTTCTAACGGCTCCTTCTCATTTCCAATGTAGTACAAACCCAAGTTATTACTCTTTAAGTAATGAATTTTAAACCCTTATTTCACATTCAAACATAACCCAGAATTAATGTATGAGTATACTACTTTATAGTACTCGTGGAGACAAAGCTAATGCTCCATTATTCCGGCACAAACGGTGGTCGGAGCCCACCAGAATCTTGCTCGAAAATTTTGGTTCCAACACAGATTACAAGTGCAACAAATCCTTTGCAAGCAGAACTCTTAGCTATCTTGCATTGCCTGGAGTTTAGTTGGTCTACCCAAGCTACGCATGTTCTGATTGGAACAGATTCAAAGGTTGCAGTGGAACTCATCACAGGGAATGAGAATGAAGAAGTATATGGATTCAGGAGGCATAGAGGCAGCATCCAAGGCCAACAATTCACACTTAGAAACTCAGGATCAAGCCACAAAGGCCTTGATCAGTTTTGGAGAAGTTCTAAAAGCAAACTCTTTTATTCTTCAGATCTGGATGAAGGTCAATTCAACAATCGTTTCAAGGATTAGGAATTCGATCAGTAGAGACATTGCAAGAAGTTTTTCCTTTCGACATGATGCGAAGAAGCTGTAGGATGAGGTTGAAGAAAGGTACGCAGTGAGTCATGGACCTCTGTACTACCAATTGATGATTAATCTAGCAGAAATTAAACAAGGTACTGATTTGATTGCTCGGTACTTCTATAATTTGAAAGAGGTTTGGGATCAGATCGATGTGATTAGGCTAAGACTAAAATGCACTTGCTGTCACTTTGAGTGCATTGTGGTTTCTCTTCTAAGCTAGAATGCAGGCAACTCAAGAAAGATTGCAGCAGTTTATGTCAGGATTGAATGATGAGTATGATGCACTAAGAGATCAAATTATTGTTATGAATCCTTTGTCTACAGTTGGAAAGCCATATTCATTGTTAAGTAAACAGGAGCAGTAGAGGAGTGTGCAAAGTAATATGATCAAGTACTTGAATCAATCAGCTGCTATGCTTGTAAGGCAAGGATCAGGTCAGAATTATGCAGGAAAGTTTGGCCAGAAGAAGAAAGATGCACAGGAAAAGAAGTTTTTGAAATGTGACTATTGCCATAGGAATTGGCACTTGAAGGAGTCTTGTTTCAAGTTAAATGGATATCCAGAATGGTGGCCAGATGCAAGCAAGGCGAAATGGAAACCTTGAAAATGTTGCTACCTCATCAGGCTTTGAAAATAAAACTGAGCAGGCTGCACCTGGAGTTTTGTTACACAAGAATAGGAAACATGCAAGCTATGATTGCAAGCATGATCCAAATGGAGTTTGGCTGATTGATGAAAGGAAAGGCAAAGAAGCGGGAAGGAGATTCAGGGAAACATAATCAACTTTGCTCACCTTGACTTTGCAAGTAGTTTTATAACTCACTATGCTAAAACTGCTACTTATTTTGAAATTGATGATTGGATTCTTGACAATGGTGCTACTTCACATATGTGTAGTACTCTTTATTGCTTTTAAACTCTTCATTCAGTCTCTCACAAATCACCAATACTTTTGATAGATGACTCAAAAGTTTCCATAGATGCCATAGGATCAGTCAGACTGAATAATCAGTTGAAGCTTGTAAACTATTTGTTTTTCAGAAGCTTCAAGTTTAATCTCCTTTCAATACAGAAAATTACAGAAGACTCTCAAGCTTATCTCACTTTCTATCCTAATGTGTGCATCCTATAGGACAACATGACTAATACTGTGTTAGCACTGTAAGTCAAAGCAATGGTCTGTATATTCTAAACAAGAAATCCTTTCTGGCAGCGATTAGGAAGTCAATAACCGCTAGGCCTAGCCCAATATCATCATATAGTAGGACGAACGAATTTTTAGCCCAAGACGAGGATCAACTAAGTGAGGAGCTTCTGGTCATGGAAGAATACGTGGGCCGAGAAATACGGATGAACAACGAACACTAAGGCCACAAGCGCATAATGTGGTCATCGTGGTACGCCCAAGATCTTAATCCCTAAAGCCAAGAAACTGCAACTATGTCAGCCTATAAATAAAATAAGCTCTTGAAGATCTAGGGTAAGCACAACTATCTCTAGAAATTCCAGTTCTATGAAGAGAAAACCGACTTGATCGTTGGAGCCTTTCTGCAAGATCATTTCTGGGATAAGTTTTGCAGGTAAGGAGATTCTTGGAGAGGACAACCAACTTGCCTGAGCGGTCTACCACATCATTTGGCATCGTTTGTGGGGAATCGAATTTTTTTTCGTTTCAAGATAATTCAAGTAAATAATGGTGTTCCCTAAGAGTGAGAGGAGCCATAACCATCAGTCACACGAACAAGTACTGGGACACGATAGATAAGTACATCATCATCAAGAACGCACCCCAAATAGGGAAAAGGAGCATAACAATCAGGAAACAGAGGAGGAAGTAGAGTCTCCGAACAATAATCATGGCAAGGAAAAGAGGGCGTTCACGGCATTCTTGGAAGCGAACAGAGAAAGTCTTTATGACCAAATTTTGAAAATGCTCAAGCAAAAACCCCCAGAACTAGAAAAAGGGTAAATCAAGAGCGTGGAATCCTTAACTACGAAGAAGAGTTACGTGATATAGTTGCAGAAGATGATGCAGATAAATCACCTCTAGCTCGACATTTGCGTGATTTTAAAATGCCAAAGGACTTCAAGCCTCCTTTGCATGTTAAAATCTATGATGGGACCACATATCCAAAACAGTTTCTGCACTTATACAGAAAAAACATAAGATTTCACGAAGCGAACATCGAATTAGTTTGCAAGGCATTTCCCATCTTGTTTACATGAACATCGATCACTTGGTATGAAGACCTTCCAAATGAGAGTAACAAATCTTGGGCACAGTTATCTGACCTATCCCTCGGTCACTTCTACCAGAATAAAAGTTCACTTAGACCATCGCAAATCTCAATGACATAGGCCAGCAAAGTGATGAAAGCCTAGCAGAATATCATAATCGGTTTGTTACTAACAGCTTACAAGTTCACGACTTGTCCTTCCAATTGTCATTAGGAGTGTTCACATGAGGCATGCGATCAGGAGAGTTCTATAAAGAGCTAACGAAGAACATGTCTAAAAAACCCAAGGGAGCTACTAAAGATGACTGAGCAGCATGTGTGAACGGAATAAGCAAACAATCGTAAAATAGAGCGGGAAAGAGGCAAAAAGCGAACGATGGAAGCAAAGTCTTAGCAGAAGGGATTCAAGAAAAATGGAAAGGGAAGCATCCCTTTCAAAGGAAGAGAATCAGATTCGGAGACTGCAACATTTCAAGATACACCTTTGATAAGGCCAAGGAAAGAAATATAGCAAGCACACAAGGATCTATTCCGAGAACCAGCACGCATGCTAGCACCACCAGAAAAAAGATCCAAGGAATATTATTGTGCTTTCCACAAGGACCATGGCCATGTCATCGAGTATTGAAGAGACCTAAGAAGACAAATTGAAGAAAGTTTGAGGAACGACTTCTTAGGTCAATATAGAAAAGAAGGGGGAAGCCAGTATGACAAAAATATCAAAATAGTAAACACCTTAGCAAGGAATCAAGGGACAATATCCACATTGCCAAAGAATCAAAAGATGACCGCAGCAATTGACTCCAAGGAGGATGAAGGAGATGAAATACCAGAAATAATCATCTTGTCTATACATGGATCTACGAAGTCATTGTCCAACAATGATTGAAAAGTTAGAGCACGATACTCTCCCCCGGAAGAACCTGTTGACAAAAGATTCCGCTCAGATGAGGCAATCACCTTCAACGAAGAGGATGAAGTGCCGAGCACTTTGCCTCACAACGACCCCATAGTAATTCTAGCAAAAGTCAAAAATGCTACTGTACACAGAGTGTTCGTAGACGATGGAAGTGCAGTCGAAATACTATTTGTCGACGGCTTTAACAGGCTGGGTTTCAAGCGAACGAACCTCAAAAAATCCACGTCCAGGGAGATCAGAAATGCCTTTGGGTAATATACAACTACAGGTCACTATTGGAGAAAGCGGAAGAAATTGCACCATCATGTGTGACTTCGTAGTCATAAATGCTCCAAGTACGTTTAATGCTATCATAGGAAGACCACGGATGAACTGAGAAAATGTCATATGGTCCCTTTACCATCTGGTCATGAAATTCCCAACTCCGACCGGAATAGCAACTGTAAGAGGAAACCAGCAAACTGTGAGGCAATGCATGGTCATCACAATGAAGGCAGGAAGATTGGGAGATAAAGCGAAGATGGTTAACACGATCTCAAATGGAGAATCGCTAAATCAGCCAGAATTAGCAGCGGGCCTAGGGAAAGATGATAGGTATTAATTAAGCTGTTTATTTTATTGGGTTAATTTTAATTTTACGGGATTAATGTACACTTTAGTTATTTTATTTATTGTAGATCTTAGTTTTTGGACTTCAGCCGAATTTAGAGGCTAATGAGGAGAATTATAGCAATTATGGCAAAAAGAAAGCAGTCAAAATTAATGTGCAGAGAGAGTAATTAACTGTGGCAGCATATTTGTAAAATATGGAGCTGATTTGGAGATATGCTTGGAGATATTTGAAGAGATTTAATTAAATATTATCTCTTCAAATCATATTTTAAAATTTAGAAAGACTTATATTTTGACTTAGAGACTAAGTTCTATTTAGACTTGGATTTATTTCGAATTTGTAATAATCTTCGGACGGAAGTTAGGCAGAGGGAGAATTATTCACTTGCTTTTGCGTTTTGGCGAAAACATACGTACTTGGATTTCCGTGCAAGGTTATCCAATTTTGTGAATTGATGTATCACATCCTTATTTTACTTAATCACGTCATGCATTTGTACTATTAAAAATATTATTTATATTTCTAATTTATTTGAATGAATAAAGAAATTGATTAGGTAAAAATAATTAGTAATAATTAATTTTAAATCCAATTAACAGCAGTGTCGTTCGCCGGAGGTGGTGGTCGCCGAAGCTCGCTGTTCACTGGAGGTGGTGGTCACTGGAGAGCGACGTTCGCCGAAGCCGGAGACCACTAGCAAACATCGCCGTCACTGTTCGGCGTGCCGCCGAAACCCCACCCCTCGTCGTCAGCTCCTGGTTTCCTGGTCTCCGACGGTGGAGCCGTTTGCCAGCGGCGGAGCTCGGTGGGTGTAGGGGTTCCGCCGGCATGTTCTGGAGTCTTCTTCGGCATCTCCTCCAGCGAGGCTCGTCATCCCCGCCGTTCTCATTTTCCCCACCATTCTCCTCTTCATTCTTGTTGTCCCATCGTTCTCGTTTTTCCAGCCCCGACCGGCTTTCCTTCTCCCTCGGTTCTCCTTTTTCGATTCTCTTTTCCCAGACCATAGCCATCTCTCTTTGCCCGTCCTCCTTTCCCGCGCGTCGACCATCTCTTTTTCTCCGACTCTCCTCTCCAGACCCCGGCTCTCTTTCTCTTTCTCCGGCTCTCTTTCCCCAGACCCCGACTCTCTTTCTCCATCTCTGGCTCTCTTTTCCAGTTTTCATTTTCGCGTCCCCTACGGTTCTCGTTTCAAATCGTCCCCCACAGTTCTCGTCCACGACGCCGGCGAGAACCTCTTCGAAAATCTGGGTTTCAGGCGATGTAAGTGATAAGGAGATCTGGTTCGCAACACCGGCGGAAGAGGTTTTCGTCGCCGGAAAAACAAGCAAAGCAAGAAGAGAGAAAGCAAGAAGAGAAATGTTGGCAGGGCTGGGCTTCTTCAATATGGGAGGGGCCGGGTTTTCAAATGGTGGCAGAGGGGTGGTGATGATGAGGGGAGAGTGGTGGGAATGAGTGGTAGTGTAAAATTTCCGGCTATGGTGGACGGTAGTCGGTGGCCGATGATAAGTGTTAGGAGGAAGAAGAAATAAATTTAGTTTTTTCAATTCAAAACTTAATTAAATATTATACGCGTACATATACGTATTAAGACATGTGGTAGTAAAATAAACGGCGTGATATAATAATGTGTTTTATAGTGTGTTCATATTTAGTGGGATTATTGTGATTTTATTGATATATAATTTGCACTTTTTGGTATTTTTGGTGCAGGAATTCATGGATTGTGAAGAATTGAGAGGGAGATATACATTGTACTACTCTTTTTCCCTTAACCAACGGTTTTTTCCCACTGGGTTTTCCAGGTTGAGGTTTTTAATGAGGCGATCTGCTCCAATGGAAAATATTTTTATTTTATAAGACATTTTTCCAGGGATAAAGGAAGAGGGGAAAAAGAAGAATTGCTGAAGTTATCGGGTAAAAAGTGAATTATTGAAGATATGTGAATTTGAAGAAAATAAATATATTCACTTCTTATATTGATCAGGATTGTATTATTTCCTTCCATTTGAAATTCCTTAATTGTAGGAATTAGTTATTTAGAGTTATAATAGATATTATTTTATTTCCTTTTTATTAGGTAAAAAGAAGAGGAATTATGTTTGGAAAAGGATTGGTATTAGCCTTCTCGTCGACAGCATACATGTCTATATACATACCAATGCTTTAGCGAGTCCAGAGGACACACATAAATACGGAGACTGAAAGTTTAGTTTAGTGATTTATTAATATGCTTTAGTTGAATGTTCTTTTACACGGCAGCAGCATTGATACGCATGCATGGAAATCAATTTCTTGGTTTGATTTACTTGTTCCATCACTATTCTGTTTAGATTAATTATGTATATTGATTATAATCTTTGTTTGTTTAGTTTAATCGTTATGAGTAGCTAATTTATATATCGGCATGGAATAACAAGCATTAGTTTATGAATCGTGAGGCCTAATTGTTTTATAATTGATTCTTATATGTTCTTGATTATTCTTGGTTCATTTTATTCTTGATATATTTAAGCCTGATCAACTTGAATATTATTGGGATAATGCTATCTAATTCCACCAATACGTAATTGTTGGAAAGGGTTAGTAAGTAGCGAGTTCTTGTGAAAAACAGCTAACTAGCTAAGACTGTAATAGCAAGATGGGGTGCAATTACATGTGCGTTATTATTTTCTTTTACTTTGGTAATTTCTATGTCAGGTTCTTTTGATTCTTAATGCTATCGAGGTGTGTATCTGGTTCAGCGAATACTTTCCGGGGGCATCTTGGTAAGAGAAACAATTAGTTAATTATAATTAGTTAATTTTAATTGGTTAATTGTCGATAAAGTACGGAAGAATTGGGGGGGTTAAGCGTACCTACTTTCCTATAACTGATAGATGCATATGAATTGATTTATCTTTGCGACTATGATCGATGTTTCACTAATATGAGTTATTCCGAGTCGATTACCTTATTCATATCTATTAGTTGCATTATTATTTTATATCTATTTATATCTATTAGTTGCATTATTATTTTATATTAGTTAGTTGCATTATTAGTTCTTAGATAAATCTGAAAATTAAGGCGTGGTGGCTACACCAAAAGTGTTCTATTAGTAGGTATTTTATTATAGTTTTTGCTCTGTTCCTCATGGGATCGACTCTGCTTGCTACTTTACTAATCTCATCTATAGAGTTTGCAGATTATTTTGGTGAGTGAAACGACGTTCACCAAATTGGCGCCGTTGCCGGGGAACAAAAGGAGTATTGTTAGGTCGTCTGTTCTTGAAAACTGCAAACACCATTATTAATGTTGGGAATGGAACTACTTCTCTTGATTATTTTGGTGATAAGTACACACTCAACATTGATAAACCCATGCAGAAATCTATAGATGATGAGAATGTGAATGCAATTGATCACACTGACCTTTTGTCCAAGATTCTCTTGAGACTAATGTTTTTCAGGATAAGATGGGAATTCAAATTCCTACAAGTCCAGAAGAGGTAAATGTTCAAGTCTCAAGTGATAAGGAACTCCACAAATTGGTGTGTTCAGTGCACTCTCAGAAAGTGGTGCCCATAACCAAAATAAATCAAGGAATGCCCAACTCAACTCAATCCGAAGCGGATGTTTGAAAAAATTATGAGGTGTGTACGGGGTCTGGTTTGCCCAAACGCAACCTGCCCGCCAGACTTGTTCCATCGGATGTGAAAACCTCAAATTTGGAGTTGAAGGCGTTACCACCCGATCTGAAGCATGTTTATCAAGAAGAGGATGATACTCATCCAGTGAGTATGAAGTCGCTCAAGTGTGAGGAAGAGACAAAGTTCCTACTCCAAGAATTGGGAGATCTAAGATTGAAAGGGTTTGATCAATCTATGTGTACAAGGAACGCAATAAGATGTGGCATGACATAAATTTGAAGTCTAAGAAATTTGTGGTTGGGAAAATAGTTCTTATTTCTGAGTCTATCTTTCGACATATGTCATGGAAATTCAAGTCTAAACGGACTAGACCATTCGAAGTGGCTTATGTTTGGCCTGATGGGATGGTAGAGATTATAAGCATGGACGCAAAAAGGGCAGTCCTCGTCGATGGTCATTGCCTTATACCGTACTATGATACTTCTCAGGTGGCATTAATGGAAGAAATTCCATTGTGCCCAACAAATAATCATTAAAGACATCTGAAAGTCTAGCCAAAGACTATAAACAAAAGCGCTAATTGGGAGGCAACCCAATTTTCTTAGTTTTTTTTTCTTTTAAGTTTTTTTATTATTTTTTATATTTTTAGGAATTTCAATTTCTCATCTGATCTCAGTTCTTGATCAACAGAGTTAAATTACTTGAATTTGCACCATGGAGAATGCACACCTTTGGAGAGCTGGACTCACAGGGTTCCGTTTGGCCAAACCAGAGGTCTGCGGCAGAACCTGATTCAGATACAACACTCTCTTCTTGTTGGGAATTTTTTTCAAAATTCACCACTATAAGTTCCCTCTTTCCCTTTTATTTTATTTATCACGATGTTTGACTGTGTGTGAAACTTTTTCCAATTAGAGATTTGCATTATTTGCTTGAGGGCAAGCAAAGTTTAAGTGTGAGGAGGTTTCTTCTGTGTTTTTTTTGTATTTTTGAAAAAAGATTAAAAAATTTTATTTTTTTCCAGTTTTTTACCGTCAAGCATGTGTTTTTGTGTTGTTTGAGTCGATAATTTGACATGAGAAAATTCTAGTGGCTCTTGATAAAAGTACCCTGCCGGTTGTAAACTTCATTGTAACAAACTTGGTAAATCTGATATGCCTTGAGGTTTTTGAATGAGATTTTCTATGATTTGTGAAATTTTATTGATATGATTTTTGGGATGACGAAAAAAGACGAGTTTAATTGAATATTTTAGCCTACTAAAGTGAGGTTTGAGCTAGAGTAGAGCACTCTCTACATCAATCTTTATTCTGAGAAATCACATTGTTATAATTGGAGTTGTTATGTGTGAACGTGATGGAAGGCACTAGGATGAACCACACAGCTTAAATTGCCTACCAATTACATTAACCCCTAGTGAAACACTTTGAAGTTTTGACTATGTTCTTTGATATGAGTTACTATATATTTACCAAAACCTTGTTTTATCCTTTCTCTTGGCCCTATTATGCATGTCCTTGGAGCTGATGTTGATGAATTCATCCATTGTGTTCTCTTGAGTTGATGACATTACTGAGTATGTGTCCAGTTTGCTCAGACTGAATGGTTTCGGAATTGAAGCCTGAATTTTATTATGAACAGTGAATCTGTGGTTTCGTTTGGCCAAATCGGAGGGAGTAACTATGGAAACAAATTCCTATTTTTTTGTTATGTTGCGATTTTTCTCTCAAAAGTATTGGTTTTGGACTATGTTGGAGAAGAACGGTGCTTAAAAATTCAAAAAAGAAAAAATATATATATAGCACCTACATTTGATGTGCCATTACTTGGCTTTCTCATAATAGCCATGCGATGAACATTTTTGGTGAATGTCTACTATACATGGATGATGGTTGAAGAAAAAAACATGCATAATATTTTGATCGATATTCTTTGAGCTTAGAACCCTTAGGATCTCACCAATCTGAATAGTCCCTAGCCCTATTACAACCTTGAGAAAGACCTTCCTCATTTGCATATTAACTTCTCTATGTTATAACTTGTGAATTAGTTGAGTGAATGTCCTTCATATATTGAGAGTGATTGAGTGAAACCATGAAAAAATATTCATTACTTGTCCGATTTTGACTGAATTGATGATTAGATTACCTGATTTTGAACATTTTACTCCAATTACTTTAAGGATTGATGATTTTTCAGGTGCGTTAACGCGATCCTTTACTCCTTGACAGGGAAAAATTTATCGTTATAAGAGTAGAAGCTAGAGTTTTTAAATGTTGAATTTTCGCGTTTCTCGTTGTGTGATTTGTGTTTCTATCTTACTTTTTCTTTTTATAGGGTCATTTTAGATAGAGTCTTATGAGGGAATGAGTACTTACGAACATTGTGGATTATTGATTGATCTTATATTCTTCACTTCATACTTGAGGGTAAGCATGATTCAATTTTGAGGATATTTGATGTGTGTTATAATGTTCATATTTATTGGTATTATTGTGATTTTATTGAGATATAATTTGCACTTTTAGGTATTTTTGGTGCAGAAATTCATGGATTGTGAAGAATTGAGAGGGAGATATACATTGTACTTTTTTCCCTTAACCAACGGTTTTTCCCCACTGAATTTTCCAGGTTAAGGTTTTTTAATGAGGCGATGTGTTCCAATGAAAAATGTTCTTATTTTATAATAAATTTTTCCAGGGATAAAAGAAGAGAGGCAAAAGAAGAATTGCTGAAGTTATCGGGTAAAAAGTGAATTATTGAAGATATGTGAATTTGAAGAAAATAAATATATTCACTTCCCATATTGATAAGGATTGTATTATTTCCTTCCATTTGAAATTTCTTAATTGTAGGAATTAGTTATTTAGAGTTACAATAGATATTATTTTATTTCCTTTTTCTTCGGTAAAAAGAAGAGGACTTAGATTTGGAAAAGGATTGGTATTAGCCTTCTTGTCGGCAGCATACATGTATATATATATACCAATGCTTTATCGAATCCAGAGGACACACATAAATACGGACGCACATAAATACAGACACTGAAGGTTTAGTTTAGTGATTTATTAATATGCTTTAGTTGAATGTTCTTCTGCACGGCAGCAACATTGATACGCATGCATGCAAATCAATTTCTTGGTTTGATTTACTTGTTCTGTCACTACTGTTTAGATTAATTATGTATATTGATTATAATCTTTGTTTGTTTATTTTAATTGTTATGGGTAGCTAATTTATATATCGGCATGGAATAAAAAGCATTAGTTTATGAATCGTGAGGTCTAATTATTTTATAATTGATTCTTATGTGTTCTTGATTGTTCTTGATTTATTTTATTCTTGATATTTAAGCCAAATCAACTTGAATATTATTGGGATAATGCTATCTAATTCCACCAATACGTAATTGTTGGAAAGGGTTAGTAAGTAGCGAGTTCTTGTGAAAAACAGCTAACTAGCTAAGACTGTAATAACAAGATGAGGAGCAATTAAGTGTGCATTACTATTTACTTTTACTTTGGTAATTGCTATGTTAGGTTCTTTTCATTCTTAATGCTATCGAGGTGTGTACTTGGTTCAGCGCATACTTTCCGGGGGCATCTTGGTAAGAGAAACAATTAGTTCATTATAATTGGTTAATTGTCGATAAAGTACGAAAGAATTGGGGAGGTTAAGCGTACCTACTTTCATATAACTGATAGATGCGTATGAATTGATTTATCTTTGCACCTATGATCGATGTTTCACTAATGAGAGTTATTTCGAGCCGATTACTTTATTCATATATTTTATAGATTTTTATACCTGTTAATTGCATTATTATTTTATATTAGTTAGTTGCATTATTAGTTGTTAGATAAATCTGAAAATTAAGACATGATAGCTATACCAAAAGTATTTTATATTAATAGGTATTTTATTATAATTTTTACTTAATTTCTCGTGGGATCAACTCTATTTATTACTGTATTAATTTTATTTATAGTGTTTGTAAATTATTTTGATGATTGAAATGTCATTCACAGTATAACAACACACCAAATTTTTGGCCATTAGTTCTCCATTGTGATTGCCGACATTAGTAGCTTTGCAGACATTGGGGTGCGACACCCACGGGTGTACCCCAGTGGTTGGGACATGGGTGGGTAAGCCAATAATCCCAGGTTCGATCCTCGGCAGCGGCAGTGTGGGGAGTTCTTGCTTTGCAAGGCTCCCTTGTGCGCACCGAGGCAATGCCAAGCCCATGGGTCCTGGTGCTGGGCTACCGTGATTTACCTCTCATACGATGGCCTGGGTGTGGGCTGGTATGGGCCGCTGAGGGCGAGCGGATTGATCGCAGACATTGGGGTGCGTGCATTGAATTTATTCAATTGCCATTGTTTCTTTCTTCCTTTATGCGCAGACCTGTTATCCTCCCTCAGTTTCTTTAATAGTGGAATATTTTCTAATTTGAGATGTTTCTTTTATATTGATACTTTTTATTTATGGCAAGTTTAAAGTTATTACATCCACTCATTTTACTTTTTCTTCTTTCAATTCAATTTTATCTACTCATTTAGCATCTCATAAATTCTAACACTAAAAATGATGTGCCACTATTAAAGAAACCGAGGGAGTATATTACTTTGCATGCATTCTTGATTTCGTATTAGTGATATATTAGGTTAGTTATGTTCGATTATTATATAATAAATTTATTTAGTTTAATTATGATGAGTAGCCAATTCATACATCGGCAGAAAATAATAAATATTAGTTTATAAATCATGAGAACTATTAGTTTATAAATCGTGAGATCTAATTGCGTTATAATTAATTCTTGCATATTCTTAATTGTTCTTGGTTGGATTTTATTTCTAAGATTTTAACCCTGATCAACTTGAATATTTTTAGAATAATGCTATCTAATTTCCGCTAATACGTAATTATTGGATGAGATTAGTAAGTAACACAGTCTTGTGAAAAACAGTTAACTAACTAAGACTGTAATAGCAAGATGAGAAATAATTGAGTGTGCATTGCTATTTGCTTTAACTTTGGTATATGCTATATCAGGTTCTTTTAGTGCTTAATGATATCGAAATGTGTTCTGGTTTAGCGAATACTTTCTAGGGACATTTTGGTAAGGGAAACAGTTAATTTATAATAATTAGTTGAATATCGATAAAGGAAGAAAGAATTGGAAGGTTAAGAGTACCTACTTCCCTATAACCGGTCGATGTGTAGGGATTGATTTATTCTTGCACTTGTGATTGATAATAACTAGCACGAGTTATTCTTAGCCAATATCATTCACATATAGATATATTTCTCATTTTTAGTGTCATCATTTGCATTTTTAATGTTAGTAAAATCATTGAATTTAAGGCGTGGTGGCATCAACAAAAAAATTTTCTAAATTAGTAGAAAAATAATTATTATTTATTGTTTTTCCTTCTCATGGGATCGACCCTACTTACTGTTGTACTAATTGGTATTAATGTGAGTTTGCAGGTTATTTGGCGAGTTAAACGACACTCACAAGGCATCACCAAACGTGTTTTCTAAATTAGTAGGAAAATAATTAATAATTATTGCTTTTGCTCCTCGTTGGATCGACCTTGCTTATCAGTGTACTAATTGGTATTAATCTGAGTTTGCAAGTTATTTGGAAAGTTAAATGACACTCACCAAATTGGCGCTTGCCGGGGAGCGGTACGTCAATTATTTTTTTATGTTTTCCTACTAATCTGTGTGTTACTGTGCTTTTTTTATGAGCTATCCATATAGGCCAAATTTAATAATTGACCCGAAAGTTGAGAAGATAGCCAAGCAGAACAGAAAGAGAACAAAGGCGCGGAAAGCAGTTTCTGTCGAGACCCATTATGGTTTCAGCAGCCACTTCTGATTCAGGAACTAATACAGAGATGGGTGGAGCTAGATGAAATCAGAATCATGGGCAGAACCCAAACAATCCATACATGTGGGAACTCACTAGTCATAGTGAAGATGATCCCCCTACTCCCATTCAGCTGCTAAAGACTGAGAATCCAATTGAGATCAAGCTGGCATTCCTGAACGTACTTCCAAAATTCCATGGGAGGAGCACCGAAGACCCTTATAATTTTCTGAGTGAATCTGTAAAAATTTGTACGGTGCAGAAGAGGCCATCCACGGTGATTGAAGATCAATTCAAATTGGTGGCATTCCCATTCAGTTTGACAGGAGCAACAAATTAGTGGTTTTCAAGCTTGTCACCTAACTCTATTTCGACGTGGGCTGAATTGAAGAAATTATTCTTGGAGTACTATTTTCCAACCACAAGAACAAATGCTTTGAAGAAGGAGATCACAAGTATCAAGTAGGAGTATGATTAACGCTAAGTACATATTGGCTAAGGTTCAGAAGATTGGTAAACAGTTGCCCTAATCACCGAATGACGGAGGCATGTTGCTTTAGAGTTTTTACCAAGGGATGACATCCAGCAACAAGAACTTGGTGAACTCTTCCAGTAGTGGTGGATTTTCTCACCTTCGAGTTAATGAGGCTAGAGAGATCATCAAGAGGTTGGTGGATTCCAAGAAGGATTACAATCAGCAAGAAGTCATAATCTTAAAGTATGTAGCACAGACTTCAACTCCCAAACAAGATGAGATCAAGGAGAGGATGGAGAGGATTGAGAGAAT
Source organism: Rubia yunnanensis (assembly GCA_037428765.1). Lineage (NCBI taxonomy): Eukaryota > Viridiplantae > Streptophyta > Magnoliopsida > Gentianales > Rubiaceae > Rubia > Rubia yunnanensis. The sequence goes on from CM075067.1 coordinate 75,852,313, forward strand.
CAAGAGAATCGAGAAAATGCTCTCCAAGTTCGTTGACAAGGTTGCGGCTGTACCAGAAGGGCGTTGCGATACGTGTTGAGCAATCAACCATACGATGTTACACTGCATTCTGAATATGGAGGGGGTACCTGTTCAAGCAAATGCTATGTGGAATTATAAGGAGAGACATAAAAAAGGTGATCCATATCCCCACATCTTCAATCCAAGGTATACAGATCACCCCAACTGTCGTTGGAGAGAAACCCTAACACCCTCTCATAACCAATGACCTATGTTCCACCAATGCAACGAGAAGCTCCATTTTTTCCTCAGCCCCAGCAAGGTGGTCAAGAGAAATATCTAAATGAAAATATGGATATGTTAGTGGAAATGATGAAGAAGCAATCCAAGAAGACCAAATAGGCATTGGAGGAGCATATTCGACAAATCACTCAGCTATCGAATTCTCTGAATGAACTCAAGATGAAGCAACTCGGAAGATTTCCCTCTCAGGTCCAAGTGAACCCTCATAAGAAAGAAAATCAGGTCACACTCAGAAGTGGAAAGGTAGTTGGTATGTTACCATTGAAATTCGCGAGCAAAGAAGTGAAGGAGTTTACTGACGGAGGGCCCGGTTTGTCCAAACCGAACCCCACATTTGAAATTCATTATCAAGAAGCAGAGTAAAAAGGTGATGAAACCACCTAAAAATCTGAGAACCCTAAGCATACTGAGACCAAAGATAAAGGTAAATCCAAGGTACTAGCTGAGGTAAGTAAAAGGTTGAGTTTACATGATCCTTCACTTAAAAGTTTTCCTCCTTTCCCTCGTAGACTAGAAAGAAAAAGGAAGAGCCTATGGATCTTGTAACGATTTTTGGAAAAATGAATATTAACCTTCCTTATTGAAAGCCATAAAGTTACCACCTGGTAGCAAGTTTTTGAAAGATTTCATTGCATGGAAGCCGAAGGATTCAAGCAAAATAATAATGGGTGAATCAGTGTTTACAGTAATTCAAAAGAAACTGCCACCCAAGTGCAAGGACCCATGTTTGTTTTCCTTACCTTGTTATATTGGAGATAAGAATATTGATGCTTCCATGTGTGATTTAGGAGCTTTTATAAATGTGATGCCATTGTCTGTATATCAAACTTTAAATGGAGCAGAAATGGTTAACACTTGATTCAGTTGGCGGATAGATCTTGTGTGTTTCCAGAGGGGTTGTTGGAGAATGTACTTGTGAGAGTCAATAATTTTGTGTACCTTGCATATTTTTATGTGGTAAAAATGAGTCATTCTAGTGTTCATGGAACAACAGGAGTATTGTTGGGTCATCAATTTTTTAGAACTGCGAATACTTTCATTAATGTGGGAAGTAGTATTATTTATCTTGATTATTAGGGTGAAAAGTATAATTTTAGTATTGATGAGGCCATGAAAAAGCCAATAGATGCTGAGAATGTATTTTCCATTGATCTCACTGAACCTCTCATCCATGTACATCTTGAGACTAAAATTTTGCAGGAAAGAATGGGAATTCAATTCCCAATAGGTTCGAAAGAGATTGATATTCAAGGCTTGAGCGATAAGGAGATCAGTGATTTATTGATCTCAATGTACTCTCAGGAAGTGGTGTTCAGTACTGATATAGACCTCTAAAAGGCCAGCTCATCACGGCCCAATACAAAAGTGCGGAAAAATTCTGAAGTATGGGAAGGCTCCAGTTTGGCAAAATTGAACCCGTCTGACAGACCAGTACCATTGGTTGTGAAAGCCCAAATTTTGGACTTACAACCCTTGCCCCCAAATATGAAATATGTATATCTCGGTGATAATGATACTCTTCCAATAATAGTCAGTACAGAGTTATCCACATCTTAGAGGAGAGATTAATTGCTTTGTTGAATAGATACAAGAGGGCCATTGGGTGGACACTGGCGGCCATTACGGGAATTAGTCCAGACATTTGTATGCACTACATTATGTTGAAGGACGATGCCTATCCTAGTAGGGAGGTTCAGAGAAAGCTAAATCCCAACATGTGAGAGGCAGTCTTCAAGGAGCTATTGATACTACTCTCACTTGGGATCATATATCCCATTTCTGACAGCAAGTGGATGAGTCATGTTCATGTACTGCCCAAAGTTGGGTTTTCAAGTGGTGAAAAATGACAAGGTTGAGATGGTCTCTACAAGGATGGTTACTGTTTGGACGATGTGCATTGACTACCGGAAGTTAAATGCCGCTGCTCGTAAGGATCGCTTTCTACTTCCTTTCATCGATCAGATGTTGGAGAGACTTGCAGGAAACAACTTCTTTTGCTTTTTGGATGGGTACAATGGCTATTTTCATATTTTTGTGAACCTCGAGGACCAGGAGAAGACCACATTTACTTGTTCCTTTGGCACTTATGCTTACAGAAAAATGCCCTTTGGTCTATGCAACACCTCAGGCACCCTCCAGCGTTGTATTATGAGTATCTTCTCCAATTTACTTGAGACAAGTATCGATGTGTTCATGGACGACTTTAGTGTCTATGGTGACTCATATGACGTATGTTTAAGTCGTCTTGAACAAGTCTTAATTCGTTGTGTGAAGAGGATCCTTGTTCTTAATTTTGAGAAGTACCACTTCATGGTGAAAGAGGGCATAGTCTTGGGACATGTGATCTCAAAGAAGGGAATTCAAGTGGAGAAGGCCAAGGTGGAGACCATAGAGAAGCTCTCATATTCTTCTAATGTTCGTGAGGTTTGTGGTTTCTTGGGGCATGCAGGATTTTATCGGAGATTCATCAAAGATTTCACCAAGATTGTTCAACCATTGACAAATATTCTCTAAGATGATGTTCCTTTTGAGATGACTGAAAATTGCAAGAAGTCCTTTGATTTGTTGAAGAAAAAGTTGATCTCAGCCCTAATCATGCAACCACCCAATTGGGACCTTCAATTTCAGTTGATGTGCGACGCGAGCGATTATGCAGTTGGCGCAGTCTTGGGGTAGAAAGAAGGCACAGAGAGCCATGTGATTCATTATGCATCAAAGACTTTGAATCCGGCACAAAGTAATTAAACCACCACTGAGAAGGAGCTGATGGCCATTGTTTTTGCTTTGGATAAATTCATATCTTATTTACTTGGCTCTAAAATTATTATTTACACTGATCATTCTACTCTGAGATGATTGTTTACTAAGAATGATTCTAAGCCTCGATTAATCCATTGGATTCTATTGTTGCAGGAATTTTACTTTGAGATCAGAGACAAGAAGGGTGCAGAAAACCATATTGTTGATCATCTGAGTCGTCTAATAAGGTCTGAGGATGAAATTCCCATTCCCGAGACATTTCCCGAAGAACACTTGTACATTGCGACATGGTTCAGTTTGGCCAAACAGAACCCATTGCTAGTACTGAATTCAGGTAAGTTGGATACAAATCATTGGTATGCCGAATTCGTAAATTTTATGACCACTGAAGATATGCCACACACAGTGTGTCGTGCCTAGAAATTAAAATTAAAAAGTGATTGCAAGCATTACATCTGAGTTGAACCATATCTTTGGAAGACTGGTTCTGACCAGATTATTAGACGTTGCATTCCTGATGACGAGCAAGGTAGTATTCTTTTACATTGTCACTCATATGCATGTGGTGGACATTTTGGGCCTAAACGCACTGCTCATAAGGTGCTTGATTGTGTTTTCTTTTGGCTAACCTTGCATAAAAATGCTTACACATTTTGTAATAATTGTGATAGATGCCAAATGACTAGAAATATTTCTCATTGTGATGAAATGTCACAAATGCCTATAATTGTTTGTGAAATATTTGATGTGTGGGACATGGATTTTATGGGTCCTTTCCGAGTTCTTTTGGAAATGTTTACATTTTATTAGTAGTTGATTATGTGTCAAAATGGGTGGAAGCTAAAGTCACTCGTACTAATTATGCTCAAGTTGTTGCAGGGTTCCTGAAATAAACAATATTCCACAGGTTTGGAGTGCCACGAGCAATCATTAGTGACCAGGGAACTCACTTCAACAATCATACCATAGAAGCTCTTATGAAGAAGTATGGAGTTCACCATCGACTCACTACTACTTACCATCCTCAATCCAATGGCCATGCAGAGATGTCAAACAAAGAGATTAAGCATATCCTAGAGATCACTGTAAATCCTTCTAGGAAGGATTGGAGCAAGCATTTGGAGGATCCTCTTTGAGCATATCGTACTGCATTCAAGACACCTGTAGGGATGTCCCCATATTGCCTTATTTTAGGGAAGATGTGCTATCTACTAGTTGAGCTAGGGCATAGGGCATATTGGGCTGTGAAGCAAGTGAATATGGAACCTCTCAAGTGTGAGGAGGAGAGGAGATTCCAACTTCAGGAACTAGAGGAACTATGTTTAGAAGTATTTGATCATGCTATGTGGTACAAGGATAGGAATAAATGTGGAATGACAAGAATCTAAGGACCAAGAAGTTCGTGGTCGGGCAGAGAGTCTTACTTTTTCAGTCCAAGCTTCGGTTGATGCTCAAAAAAATTAAATCGAAATGAATAGGCCCCGTTCGTGGTGTCTTCGGTTTGGTCAAACGGGATGATCGAGATTAAAATTTTGGAGACAGATAAAGTATTCCTGGTTAATGGTCATTGTCTCAAGTCGTATCATGATTCCTCTCATGTGGAAACAGTGGAAGAAATTCTAATGAACACCACCCAACCAAATTGACGGCATTCACAATCTGGACCAAAACTATAAATGACGGTGCTATTGGGAGGCAGCCCAGTTGTTCTTTTTCTTCATTTAATTTTTTCTATAAAAAATAGAAAATTTTAAAAGCTAGAAAAAAATTAGTTTTTTTATTGTGTACATTTGGATTCTAATTTGTGTTTTTTTTTTCAATTTTTCTTGTAGAAGGAAGCAAATATGATGAGTTCTTCAAAAGAGAAATGATGGATTGAATTCAAATAGTAGTGGAGGAGTGAGGTGGGCTGAAATGAAGGCCCAATGTTGAATAGGTTGAAGGAGAATGTTTAGGGGTGGAATTGGAAACCCTAATCTATTTTGAGGGGCCTGTAGGCAATTAAAAAATTCACCTCTAGTACCCTAAGACGAAAGTGGCTGCACATACTACCACCTCTCATTTCAACCATTTTTCTATCTTTCTCCTTCTCTAAAATCTCACCACTGGCCGCCCCACCTTATCACCCCCTTATCACCGCCCCCTCCATCTACTTCCCGCCTATTGCCACCTACCCAGCCCCATCTTCACCGGATCTCGCTATGGGATGTTCCAAAAGAGAGCATCCACGCTGCCGATTTCTACCGTTCAACCACTGGAGGACGGCCTTGCCAAGGCGGAGCAACCAAGGCGGCCTTGGGTCTAATTTCTAGGGAGCAGTTATTTTTATGAGTCTTCGTTTTGTTGTCCTTATGTGACTTATCAGGGGTTCAGTCCCAATGCTGCTTGGAAATTGCTTGGCCCAACATGCTCTAATGTTTATGACCCCACTGTATCTACTGTGCATTGGATTTCTGACCTTGGCTTGCGTATTTTCCATCTTATCCTTATGTGAAATGTGTTTGGTCGTACTACTTCTTGGGTTAAGGTGAGCCAACCAGCCCTCTTCGTTTTGTGGTGTATGCACAAAAAAACTGAATTTAGGGTACTGGTAAGCTGAAGCCTTGCTTGACATTGCTAGACACATTACTTGCCATGTCACTTTGTGCCATATTCTTGCCATATTTCTTTAGAAAAATGTTATTTTTGATGGTTTACCTCAGCTGGAATTTGTGAAAGCCCCTGCTCTTCTTCATCTAAATGCTATGGTAGAGTATAATTTGATTTATTTGGATGCTAACAAGTGCCCTCAGTTTCCTCTGCTGGGCAATCCTTGCCCGAGCTCTTCTACTCCTGCAGGTTCCATTTCACTTGTATCCATCAATGAGGACCTCAAAAGCCTCCAACAAAAGGTGGACATAATCATGGAGTAGAACGAGCTGATTCGTTTAGCCCTTCATAATGTGGATGGCCCCTCCCAATAAGTTCCCCAATCCCTAACTTTGTTTTTTTAGAGTTATTTTCAAATTTTAGTTGTTTTTGTTTCTTCCTTACATTTTTACTAAGCTTGATTGAGGGCAAGAAATGTTTAAGTGTGAGGAGGTTTATGTGTTATGTGTTAGTGTCATTTTTTAAAAAATAAAAAACACAAAAAGAATTTTGATTTTTTTGAGTCAAGTCAAATTCAACATACTATTCTTGATATTATTGTTCTTTGACGGACTGAGTGATAAAGCTCTTGTGCGATATATTTGGCTACTTGATACACCTCTAAAATTACTTGGTAAATGAGTCTAATATAATTGATGTAAATTGACTTTTATGACACTTGAGATGAAGGAAAAAGATAAGTAATTGAACATTTTAGCCTAGTAAAAGTGAGGTTTGAGCTAAAGTAGAGCAGTCTCTACATCAATCTTTTTTCTGAGAGTCATTGCATTACTTGAATTGTTTGGTGTAAAAATGATGAAAGACATTAAGATTTAACCCCACAGCTTATATGGCCTACCATACATCACCCTTAGTAAACCCCTTGAAGCCTTGACCTTTTTTTCTTTGTTAGAGCCACAGAAAAAATGAAGCCAAAGCCTGTTTTTATCCCCTCTTTTGTCCCATGTATATGCATGCTTGTGACTATATTGAATTCTCAGATAATTGCTGCTGATTGTGCTTGAAAAAATATGAGTGAGTACCTTGAATTCGATGTATAAAGTGCCTATATGGTACTAATTTCATAGGTGCAATAAATTGATAATAAAATGGGTGATTTGGTGCTGGAAAATTCAGAAAAAAAGGGGCTGAATTGCCTTGAAAAAAAATAGAAAAAACTGAAAAATCCAAAAAATGGAAATGAAAAAAAAAATTCTAGCACCAATACTTAGTGTTTACAGTCAGTTTTGACAAGAATTTTCCATTTTTATGATGGCTGAAAATTGTTTCTTTGATTGAGAAGTTTTGATCTGAAATGAGCATGCATGTATATTTATATTTTTAGCTTAGAACCCTTAGGACCCTACCTTGTTTTCCCCCTAGTCCCGTTACAACCTTAAATAAATACCTTTTTGATTTGCATTGAATGATTAGAGTATTTCAATGTGAAATTCATATATTTGAGTGACTGTCCCTTACATCTAGAGTAAATTTGTGAAACGTGAGAAAAGTTTGATGCTTGCCTGATTTTAACTAAGTTTGGTCGAATATTGGAAACGTGCTATATCGCTTACTCCCTGTAATTATATTGAAGCACACAATTGGTTGAAGATCACGAGGCGTTTCGAATAAAAAAAGCTGACGCCTTTTAGTTTTATGCTTTTAGTTTTATGAATGAATTGTCTATTTAGTATTTAAAATTTTTTAGCTCTTTATATTTTTATAGATCATTTTATCATTTTTGTTAAAATGAATTGTTTGTTTGTCCTATCAGTAAAAAAAGGATCATTCCTTTAGGAAGACCCAATTCAATTGAGGGTTGGTTTGCATTGATTTCAGGATAATTTCACCAATGTCATTTGAAATGTGTGACAGTGTCAAGTGTGTTATACATTATTCTTTGTTATTAGTAACGTAAAGTTTGTCTATGGATCAAGAGATCAATGATTGATATGCTGAGTTTGATTGTTTGTTGGGTTGTAGTTAGTGTTTTTTTTCTTTTTGAGTCTTTCTTATAGTCAGTTGGGGATACTTGAGACTTTTGTGGTAAACAACTTGATTTTATTCTCATTTAATACTTGAGGGTAAGCATGACTCAAGTGTGATGATATTTGATGTGTATCAATTATGTTTATTTTATTGGGGGTAAATTGTGATTTTACGAGATTAATGTGCACTTAAATTTTTTTATTTGTTGTAGATAACAGTTTTTGGCCTTCAGCAGAATTTGGAGGAAAATGAGTAGAATTATGGCAATTTTAGTGAAAAGAAGACAGTTAAAATTAATGTGCAGAAAGAGCAACTAATTGAAGCAGCATATTTGCAAAATATGGAGCTGATTTGAATACATTCTTGAAGATATTTAAAGATATTTAATTAGATAATGAGTCAGTCTCTTGAAAAATGGTCTTTTAATAAGTTATGGAAAGATTAAGGTTTAAAGTGCAAATAAGAAGAAATGAAGATAAAACTTTCGGATTGCATGAATCGGATTATAAACTTTATAATTACTACACGTTGCACAATAAATTTTTAATATTATTACTAAGATCTTTTACTTTTAATTATTCTAATTAAATCTCGTCTTTCCATAGCATCATGAAAAGATCGTTTTTCCCACTACTTTACCTTAGATAATATCTCTTCAAATCAGATTTTAAATTTTGGAAAGACTTATATTTTGATTCGAAGAAGACTAAGTCTCGGTCTAAGACTTCTATTTGGACTTGGATTTATTTGGAATTTGTAGTAATCTTCGGACGGAAGTTAGGGAGGGAGATTCACTTGCTTTTGGGTTTTGGCGAAAACATACGTACTTGAGTAGGCATTGATTTCCATGCAAGGTTATCAAATTTTTGGCCGTTAGTTCTTCATTGTGATTGCAGACATTAGTAGCTTTGCAGACATTGGGTTGCGTGGGTGGGTGTACCCCACTGGTTGGGATATGGGTGGAAAAGCCAATAAACTCAGGTTCGATCCTTGGCAGCGGTAGTATGGGGAGTTCTTGCTTTGCAAGGCTCCCTTGTGCGCACCGAAGCAATACCGAATCCATGGATTCTGGTGCTGGGCTACCGTGATTTACCTCTCATATGATGACTTGGGTGTGGGATGGTATGAGCCGCTGAGGGCGAGCGGAAAATCGCAGACATTGGGTTGCGTGCATTAAATTTATTCAATTGCCATTGTTTCTTTCTTCCTTTATGCGCAAACTTGTTATCTCTTTAGTTTGCATGCATTCTTGATTTCGTGTTAGGTTAATTATGTTCAATTATTATATTATAAATTTGTTTAGTTTAATTATCATGATTAACCAATCCATACATCGACAAAAAATAATAAATGTTAGTTTATAAATCGTGAGCCCCTAATTGCATTATAATTAATTCTTGCATTTCTTAATTGTTCTTGGTTGGATTTTATTTCTAAGATGTTTAAGCCTGATCAACTTGAATATTTTTAGAATACTGTTATCTTATTTCCGCCAATACATAATTGTTGGATGTGATTAGTGAGTTGCATAGTCTTGTGAAAAAAATTAACTAACTAAAACTGTAATAGCAAGATATGAAAATAATTGAGTGTGCATTGCTATTTGCTTTTACTTTGGTATATGCTACGTCGGGTTCTTTTAGCGGTTAATGCTATCGAAATGTGTTCTGGTTTAGCGAATACTTTCTGGGGATATTTTAGTAAGGGAAACGGTTAATTAATCATGATTAGTTGACTGACGATAAAGTAAGAAAGAATTGTTGGGGGTGGTTAAGCGTACCTACTTTCCTATAACTGGTAGATGTGTATGAATTAATTCATTCTTGCACATGTGATCGATAATAACTAGCATGAGTTATTCTTAGTCGATATCATTCACATATAGATTTATTTCTCATTTTTAGTGTCATCATTTGCATTCTTAGTGTTAGTAAAATTATTGAATTTAAGCCGTGGTAGCATCACCAAAAATATTTTCTAAATTTGTAGTGTTGGTATGCCTTGAATACTACAATAGCCGCTTCTGCGACCCTGGCCTGGGGGTCCGGGGGGGGGGGGGCGGCAGTCGCCCCCGGGAAATAAACGGGGGTCTCGCTGCCCGGTCAGCGAGTCGGGGGGTCCAGGGGGGCGGAGCGCACCCTGGCCTGGGGGTCCGGGGGGCGGAGTCGCCCCCGGTCTCTTTATTGGACTGCTGTTGATTTGGGCCGAATTGTGTTTTTGGCCCAGTTTGTTAGGGTTTAGTGGAGACAGCATATAAAGTGTCTCTCTTCTCTCTGTAAACATTAATTCTGATATAGTGAATCCGTCTCCCATGGATGTAGCCAAATTGGTGAACCACGTAAATCTTGTGTCTTGTTATTTTCGTTCATATTTTCTGTTCTTTCTCCATTCTGCACAACTGGCCCAGTTTGTTAGGGTTTAGTGGAGACAGCATATAAAGTGTCTCTCTTCTCTCTGTAAACATTAATTCTGATATAGTGAATCCATCTCCCGTGGATGTAGCCAAATTGGTGAACCACGTAAATCTTGTGTCTTGTTATTTTCGTTCATATTTTCTGTTCTTTCTCCATTCCGCACAACTGGCCCAGTTTGTTAGGGTTTAGTGGAGACAGCATATAAAGTGTCTCTCTTCTCTCTGTAAACATTAATTCTGATATAGTGAATTCGTCTCCCGTGGATGTAGCCAAATTGGTGAACCACGTAAATCTTGTGTCTTGTTATTTTCGTTCATATTTTCTGTTCTTTCTCCATTCCGCACAACTGGCCCAGTTTGTTAGGGTTTAGTGGAGACAGCATATAAAGTGTCTCTCTTCTCTCTGTAAACATTAATTCTGATATAGTGAATCCGTCTCCCGTGGATGTAGCCAAATTGGTGAACCACGTAAATCTTGTGTCTTGTTATTTTCGTTCATATTTTCTGTTCTTTCTCCATTCCGCACGGGATTTCAGTTCTGAAGATGATTTTGCTCTAGCTGTTACTGGGCAAAATAATCATTCTAATGCGTGGTTTCTTGATTCTGGGGCATCTTACCATATATGCCCAAGGAGAGATTATTTCTCAACTTATGAGCAAGCTGAGGGCATCATTACTACGGCAAATGGTGTTGCGTGCAAGGTAGTTGGGATTTGTTCAATCAAGATCAGGACGCATGATGGTAGTTTCTGTATTTTGAACGATGTCAGGCATGTTCCATCGATGACAAAGAATATGATTTCTCTTCCTACGTTGGATAGAAAGGGTTTCGTCTACTCAGGGAGTGATGGAGTTCTGTGTGTCTGTAAAGGTTCTAGGCTGGTTCTGAAAGGTGTTCTGCATGGTACTTTGTATTTTCTACAAGGTTCCACGGTTATGGATTCTGTTAATGTTGCATCTTCGGAGGTTCACCAGGATGATATGACTAAGTTATGGCATATGAGGCTTGGTCACATGGGTGAAAGAGGGATGCAGATTCTGTCGAAGTATGATCTTCTTGGTGGCCACAAGATCAAGAGCTTGGACTTCTGTGAGCATTGCATTTTTGGGAAGCATCACCGCAGCAATTTTCCTAAGGCGATTCATAGAACAAAAGGCACATTGGATTACATCCATTCTGATTGTTGGGGACCTTTTCGAGTTGAGTCACTGGGAGGTCATATGTACTTTGTTTCTCTGATTGATGATTACTCAAGGATGACTTGGGTTATCATGATGAAACATAAGAGTGAAGCTTTCTCGAAGTTCAAAGAGTGGAAAGCTTTGGTGGAGAATCAGACCGGGAAGAAGATCAAGAGGCTTCGAACTGATAATGGGCTGGAATTCTGCTCGTCTGAGTTTGATCAGTTTTGTAGGGATGAAGGGATTGCTCGTCATCATACAGTCAGGAATACGCCACAGCAGAATGACGTAGCTGAGCGGATGAATCAGACATTGCTGGCGAGAGCGAGGTGCATGCTCTCTAATGCTGGTTTGGAAACGAGATTCTGGGCAGAGGCGGTGAGTACAGCTTGTTACCTGATCAACCGCGGGCCTCACACGGGTATAGAGTGCAAAATACCTATGGAGTTGTGGTCAGGTAAAGTTGTTGATTACTCAAAGTTAAAAGTTTTTGGTTGTATATCTTATTATCATGTTAGTGATGGTAAGTTAGAGCCCCGAGCCAAGAAGGGTGTCTTTGTGGGTTATGGAGATGGAGTTAAAGGCTCTAGGATATGGTCTCTATCTGAGAAGAGGGTTATTCTGAGCAGGGATGTTGTCTTTGATGAAAATTCTTTGCTTAGATCTATGGTGAAGCCCACAGTTATGTCAGAAACTAGTGGAGTTGATAAACAGGTGGAGCTTGAAGTCACTCAAGGTGAAAATAGATTGGAACAATTTGAGGTGGATCAAGAGCCACAGATAGAATCTGAGATACCGGAATCTCCACCACCAGATCCTCAACCATCAGGAGCTACAGTCCGCAGTTTAGCTCAAGACCGACCCAGGAGGGTTGGAGTTGGGGCGCCAAAGAGATATGGGTTTGAGGATATGGTGGGTTATGCACTGTCAGTTGCCGAGGAAGTGGATACTCAAGAGCCATCAACCTTCAGAGAGGCTACTTAATGTACTGATGCTGATAAATGGCTTGCTGCAATGGGAGATGAGATGGAGTCTCTTCAGAAGAATCAAACATGGGAATTGGTCAAACAGCCTCAAGGGAGAAAGGTAATCAGTTGCAAATGGGTTTTCAAGAAGAAGGAAGGAATATCACCTGCAGAGGGAGTCAAGTACAAGGCAAGAGTTGTTGTAAGAGGTTTCAGTCAAAGGGAGGGGGTAGACTATAATGAGATTTTCTCACCAGTGGTTAGACACACTTCCATCAGAGTGTTGCTAGCCTTGGTGACACATCAGGATTTGGAGCTCGAGCAACTTGATGTGAAGACCGCTTTTCTACATGGAGAGTTGGAGGAAGAGTTGTACATGACTCAGCCAGATGGTTTCCAGGTTCCTGGCAAGGAAAAGTATGTTTGCAAGTTGAAGAAGTCTTTGTATGGACTTAAGCAGTCTCCGAGGCAGTGGTACAAGAAGTTTGACAGTTACATGCTTCAGCTGGGATATACGAGGTGTGCTTATGACTGTTGTGTCTACTACAGTAGGTTGAGAGATGGGTCATTCATTTATCTGGTGCTTTATGTAGATGACATGCTGGTAGCCGCAAAGAGTAAGCACGAGGTTCAGAAGTTGAAAGGACTTCTTAGTGCTGAGTTTGAGATGAAGGATCTGGGTGCAGCTCGGAAGATACTAGGAATGGAGATTCTTAGGGATCGAAGTCAGCAGAAGCTTTTCTTGTCACAGAAAGGCTACATTCAGAAAGTGTTGGCTAGGTTTGGCATGTCTACAGCCAAGCCTATAGACACTCCTAGTGCTGCAAATATTCATCTCACCACTATGTTTGCTCCTCAGTCAGACGAGGAGAAGGAGTATATGTCTCGGGTTCCTTATGCCATCGCGGTGGGGAGCTTGATGTATGCTATGGTTTGCACGAGGCCAGATTTAGCACAGGCAGTCAGTGTTGTGAGCAGGTTCATGAGGCAACCGGGAAAGGAACATTGGCAAGCTGTGAAGAGGATTTTCAGGTATCTTAGAGGTACGTCTGATGTGGGTCTCATTTATGGAGGTGATACCGAGTGCTTAGTTACAGGCTTCTCTGATTCTGATTATGCTGGTGATGTTGAAACGAGGAGATCGATGACTGGTTATGTATTCACTTTGGGAGGTTCTGTGGTTAGTTGGAAGGCGACTTTGCAACCTACAGTGACGTTGTCTACTACGGAAGTAGAGTACATGGCTCTGACAGAGGCTGCAAAGGAGGGAATATGGCTGAAAGGGCTAGTTAGTGATCTTGGTCTACATCATGATCAGGCTACTGTGTACTGTGACAGCTTGAGTGCAATCTGCCTAGCCAAGGATCAGGTCCATCATGAGAGGACCAAGCATATTGATGTCAGATATCATTTCTTGAGGAGTGAGAGGAGAATCAGGGTGAAGAAAGTGGGAACTGCTGACAACCCCGCTGATATGTTCACCAAATCTGTTCCACATAGCAAGTTTCAACATTGTTTGGACTTGCTGAACATCAGAGCTGATTAGGTGCTCTATGGGCAGTCCCGGGAGTGGAGGGCGAAGTCTACTCATCTGGCACTGTAATGGTGCATCTGGAGTTTTCTACTTTGAGGATTCAAGTCAAGGTGGAGATTTGTTGGTATGCCTAGAATACTGTAATAGCCGCTTCTGCGACCCTGGCCTGGGGTCCGGGAGGGCGGCAGTCACCCCCGGGAAACAAATGGGGGTCCGACGGTATAGCTTGTCTCTTTATTGGACTGCTGTTGATTTGGGCCGAATTGTGTTTTTGGCCCAGTTTGTTAGGGTTTAGTGGAGACAGCATATAAAGTGTCTCTCTTCTCTCTGTAAACATTAATTATGATATAGTGAATCTGTCTCCCATGGATGTAGCCAAATTGGTGAACCACGTAAATCTTGTGTCTTGTTATTTTCGTTCATATTTTCTGTTCTTTCTCCATTCCGCACAATATGTAGGAAAATAATTATTAGTTATTGCTTTTCCTCCTCATGGAATCGACCCTACTTACCATTGTACTTATTGGTATTAATATGAGTTTGCAGGTTATTTGGCGAGTTAAATGACACTCACCAAGGCATCACCAAACATGTTTTCTAAATTAGTAGGAAACAGAATGAATAATTATTGCTTTTATTTCTCGTGGGATCGACCTTGCTTATCAGTGTACAAAGTTTTATTAATCTAAGTTTGCAGGTTATTTGGTGAGTTAAACAACATTCACCAGAAGAAACATAGCTGGTTAGCCTGGATAACAAAGACAACTCAACGTGGGTAAGGGTAGAGAAATACATTCCCAATGAAAAGAAGAAGAGGAGCATAGAAATCCTGCGAAGCTACAAAGAAACTTTTGCATTGAGTGTTCATAACATGCGAGGAGTAGACTCGCACATTGCTACACACTTTTTTGAATATCAGTGATACGGTCAAAGTTAAACAAAAACAGTGCTGCTTCGCCAGAGATAGGCAGAAAGAAATCAAAGAAGAGGTTACAACACTGCTTCAAGCTGGCATATTAAAGGAGTTTATATACCCAAAATGGTTCGTGATGTGTCCACTTTAGACGCATTATTTAGTAGTATTTAGGATCACTTTTGTGCTCTTTTATTATCGAGAGCTTGTGTTTTACCTTGAAATTCACTTAGGAGAGGCAAAAGCAACTTTGTACTCTTTTACCTCTTCTAAGTGGATTTTGTGTGACAAGGGAAGAACACGGAAGCAACGAAGACCGGAAGACATTGAAGACTATACTTTCGAAGACTTTTGGATACTCACTTTGAAGACATGAAGACCGGAGGCCGTTGAAGACCATTTTGGAGCTGTTGAAGACTTGAAGATTGAGAGGGATGGCTATGAAGAAGACAAAGAAACAATGCAAAACTCTGGCTCCCGTCGCGACCCCGTCGCGACACCATCGCGAGTCGCGACCAACACCGTCGCAAGTCGCGACGAACTCGTCGCGAGTCGCGACCAACGGGCGGCCAGAAATCAACTTTATCTTCTTTGCACTATAAATACTACTCTCTTTCCTCCTCTTCTCCAGTTTTGCTCAGCCCGTTTTTCTCTGGGTTTTAGGGCTCCAAAGCCATAGATTTTCTTCTTCTTTCTTTGTAGCTTTTAGTTCTTTGTTATGGGTTTTGTTTATCTAGGTTAGTTTTGTACTTGGGAGCAAAGGATTGAAGCTTCCATTATCTATGTAGCAAGAACTCATTTTATCTATCTATTTGGTATTTTTGCTATTGTGCATTTATTGTGCTTTGAATGTTAATTGTTGATTTCATTGATGTTGTTGAGAGCTTGATGATATGAAATGCTTGTATGAATTGCTAGCTAGGGTTTGGGGGATTTGGGTTAATTTCCCCCCTGTTCTTGTTAGGAATGTATGAGTGTGAATTAGAGCTTTTGATTGTGTTAGTGTGTTGACAATGTGCTAGACGAATGTGATTGATGTTGAACTCTTCGTCATGTTCGTTTGTGTAGCAAACGAGAAGAGTTATATGCTCGTGGTCTATGAGTGGTCGCTCTTGACTAATCTCGTGTAATTGCATGAATTGGTTAAATGCTTAGTCACGGTGTAGTGGTCATAGGCATTGCCAAGCTTGTTGGTCCTTCGTGCTAAATGCCACCAATGACACCTTGAGTCGTGGTCGCGACTCGGGAGTCATTGGTGAGGTTTGACGAGAGATGTGGAACTCACTCTCGCAAACTACGAACTAAGAAGGATAGGAGTTTAGTCTCCACGACAAGTAGTTGAAGTATTGAATAGATGATTTAAATTCATTCTAGAAGCATTTGTTATTTGGCGTTTATGTATTCTTGACGGTGTGTTTCACTGCATGTGTGCCATGAGTTGTTTGAGCATAGGTAGTGCTTGTGTGGTTGAATCGTTTAGGTGTAGGAATGTGACGAATTCCGTAGCGCCTTTGCATGAAGATGTATGAGCATGAACTTAGAACTCCTTGTGATGTGTGTGTTGTGGTACTTGCTAGATGGGTGTGTGAGTGTTGGGTCCTGAATGCTATATGATGGAATGTGTGAATGATTCGATGAACTACATTAGATGTGGAAGTGGATATCCGTTGCCCCCAAGGCATTTTATCTTTGTAGTTTAAAACCCCTTTTCTTAGTTTCGTTTGATGATTAGCATAGTCACTTGACCTTGCTAGTTATCTTGTCTTTTTACTTTCGTAACTTAGGAACCAACCAACCAAACAACCCCCCCCATTTACATGCTTTTATGTGTGTGTATATATAGTTACTCCTAGCCTAATATCAACCATTTGTGTGCTTAGACGCTTAGGAAGATCCCTCTTCTCATTGGACGACCCCGATTTGCCGCTATCTACCTAGTTGTAGAAAGTAAGCAAAAAGGGCTTATAAATTATCTTTTGCACGGCGGGCGCGACGACCGCCCGCCCGTCAAAATGGCGCCGTTACCGGGGAAGAGGCGTTTATTCTTAAGTATTTAGGTGTATTTGGTTGTGTATTAGCTAGTTGTTTTTATTTTCCACTACTTGGTGGTTGTTTTTGTTCGGAGTAGGTATTGCTTGAGTTCTTGGTGATTTATTTTATCGAGAATCCTTGCACTATGATTCCGAACTTTTGAAAAAAAATTTTTTTTTTTAATGGAGCGTCTCACCTTGAGGGAACTCATGATGAGAAGAGAGGCTCAACAAGCAAGGTTTTGTAGGATGTGTCATACCGATCATCCTACCGAATCTTGCCCTTTGTTGTGGGAAGAGCACTATGACCGAGAAAGAACCCTTGGTTTCCAAAACCATGGGTACTATGAAGAGTGCTATCAAGAGGTAGGAGATATTGGTTTTCAAGGGCAAGAAGCTCATGAATGCTATCCATACCACGACTCTTACAATCCGGAATGGAGTGGTAGTCCGGATTGGTGGTATGAGAATGAGCCGGAAAACCAACACTACGAGCAACCTAGTTGGCCATCACCACCCTATACCATCCCCCAAAACCAAGCCCAACAAGGAAGTTCAAGTTTGACACGTGAGGATGTCTTAAATACCATAGCAAACTTGAACTCCTTTACTAGTGAGGAGCCGGATACCCAGCTCTCCTCTAGTGTTGAGGCCATTGAGGGGCATGCGAGGAACATATTAGAGGTATTGGCCCGCATGGAAGCTCGTGATTCCGAAAACACACCATCCCAACTTGAACTCGATGATTCGGTGAATGAGGTCACCAATAAAAATGATTTTGAGTTTGAAAGGGATGAGGAGTTGGTTGTAGAGGATAGAAAAATAGAGGAAGAGGTGATAGTGCTACATCCATTAGCATCATCACCCCTTCTCCCACCTAGTGAACCAACTCTAATATTTTCGGAAGTTTTGAGGGAAACGAGAGAGGAGCCAAAAGACTTTCCCAAGCTCCCTAACCACTTAATGCCCTTTGAACCATCTCCACCTCCACAAGACTTTCCTCTTGAAAGTTTTGTGCCCCCACCTCTCTTATTTTGGATGCTCATGGTGAAAAGCTTCAAGCCTTCACCATACGGATAACATTAGGGTCGTGCCAACGACCTTAAAAATACGGAGCTTTGTCGTGCCGACGACGTTAAATAAAT
Organism: Rubia yunnanensis; assembly: GCA_037428765.1. Lineage (NCBI taxonomy): Eukaryota > Viridiplantae > Streptophyta > Magnoliopsida > Gentianales > Rubiaceae > Rubia > Rubia yunnanensis. Next base: position 75,870,175 of record CM075067.1, read on the forward strand.
TCGGCATTTCTTTTAGTTTTTGTTTCTTTTAGTTTTTGTTTCTTAGTTTTTTGTTGTTTTGTTTTGTTATTTTTATGGCTTGTTTTTCTGTGATTTTGTAGCAAAGTGAAGTGCATTGCAATGAAGGAGATGAAGGAACGAGATCAATGAACGAGGGAAGAAAGCTTGGACAGTTGGTAAGCAAAAGAAAAATTTTAAGCCTGGGATACCCTGCCGTCGCGAGTCGCGATGGGCTTCGTCGCGAGTCGTGACGAACAGGGGAGAAAAATCACTCCCAGCGCCAACTTTCCGCGAGTCGCGATGACTTCGCGAGGCTCGTCGCGAGTCGCGATACACTTCGTCGCGAGTCGCGACGAGCTCAGAAATTTTTGAGCTTCCGGACTCAACTTTCCACGAGCCGCGATGACATCGCGAGGCTCCGTCGCGAGTCGCGATGAACTTCGTCGCGAGTCGCGACGTGATCAGAACTTGTCAAGCTTCCGGACTCAACTTTCCGTGAGTCGCGATGACTTCGCGAGGCTCGTCGCGAGTCGCGACACACTTCGTCGCGACACGCGACGAGCTCAGAAAATTTTGAGCTCTCGGACTCATCTTTCCGTGAATCGCGATGACTTCGCGAGGCCCGTCGCGAGTCGCGACGAACCTCGTCGCGAGTCGCGACGTGCTCAGTAACTGTTGAAAACTTTTTGAGCCCGGATTTCAAATTTCCAACCTTCCAAGTTTCCAAATGATTTTAAACATTGCATGATCCTACCTGTGACCTTTCCATCTGGCTACCTCCGAATCAACCTTTCCAAGCAGTGTACCAAATTGAGTGACCTTCAACTTGCTAGAGTCGAGTGGCACCCCTAGATACCGTACCGGAAAAGTAGCCCATGGAATACCTGTGAAACTTAAATCCTCTTTCAAACCAACTCCAAAGAATTTGGATTTTTCCACATTGATGGCTAAACCCGAAGTACCCTCAAATTCATTAAGAGCACTCATCAGAATGTGAACCGATCCTGTATTTTCCTTGGAGAAAAGTATGAGATCATCCGCAAAAGCTAGGTGAGTGATCTTAAGCACTTCACACCTCGGGTGATGGGTAAAGTGTCGTGATTCAGTCCTCCTCTTTAACAATCTCGAAAAATATTCCATGCAGATCACAAAAAGGAGAGGAGACAAGGGGTCACCTTGCTGAATACCTCTTTCTCCCTTGAAGTGATCGCACAGTTTCCCATTAACTGCAATCGAGAATGAAGATGTTTTGACGCACATCATGATTCTATCTTTAAGTCTTCTTGGAAAACCCAGTCCAAGTAAAACTTCTTCCAGAAAATCCCAGGAGACTGTATCAAACGCCTTTTGTAAATCCACCATGATCATGCATCTGGGAGAATTTCTTGCCCTCCCATAGCCACGGACAATTTCCTGTGCTAACATAACATTATCTGAAATGCTTCTGCCCTTTACGAACGCCCCCTGGCAAGGATCAATAATTCCGGGGAAAATTCCTTCCAGTCTATTGGCAATAATCTTGGTAATGATTTTATAAACCATATTGCAGCACGCTATTGGTCTAAATCACTCACCTTAAGATTATCCGGCTTCTTCGGTATAAGGGCAACCGAGGTATGATTCAATTGGGCTAATAGATCCCCATTTCAAAAGAATTCTAAAACCGCACCTGTAAGATCCACCCTTACAATATCCCACTGTTTCTTGAAGAAGCCAGCAGTATATCCATCCGGACCCGAAGATTTGTCATCCGCCATTGCAAATAATGCCAGCTTGACTTCATTACTTACAATTTCTTGATCCAAGAATGCCCTATCCAAATCCGAAAGAATGTTTCCCGAATTGAGCACATCACTATCAATGGAGACCCTATCCCTAGAAGCTCCGAATAGGCCTTTGTAGAAATCCGCAAAGAGCTCTCCTTTACGAATGTTTGAAGTAACAATTCGATTATCTCCATCAATAATGGCTGGAATGCCACCACCTTTCCCCTCCGAGATCATTGTATGAAAGTACTTTGATCCCTTATCCGCCAGTGTGATATGGTTAATCCTTCCTTTTTGCGATAGAAAGGATGACTCCGCAAGATAATAGAGCATGGCCTTCTTTTTCAACGCCCTCAATGCCTCAATATCCTGGTCTGAAGCACTCATGGCGTCAAAACTATCAAATGATGCACTATACTCCTTATCCGCCACTTTTGCCCTTTCCGAGATATGGCTAAGATCCAGAAAATCCAATTCCTTCAACGGCTTATTAAGCCTTAGCAACTTTCTACAAACCGAGTATTGAGCTGAACCCTCCACCGATGGTCTCCAATAATCATCCACAATCTACTTACAGTTTGGATGATCAAGTAACATATTTTGAAATCGAAAAAGCCTGCTTTTTCCATCAATTTCCTGTGACATAGAAACAACCATAGGAGTATGATCCGTTTGCGCCGAAATGGGTAGAAAAGTTGTGCGACATGCATCCGAATCCCATCTGTGATTTAGTAGCACGTGGTCCAACTTCCTCCATATTTTCCAATCCGCACTGTGCCATGTTAAATGATCCCCTATGGGAGGCGCATCACGCAACCCACATTTAATACAAACATCCTGAATTCCTTCATTGCATACAAGCTTGGAATTGAGGCACCATAGTGATCATCCACACTAAGTATAGCATTAAAGTCCCCAAGAACCATCCATGGAGAGTTTGTATTTTCACCAAAAGACTTCAATTAAGCCCAAAGAGGCAAACGAGCCAATCTACCTTCACTATGACCATACACAAATGAACATAGGAATTCAACACCAGTAGAAAGATTACGCACCTTAAGATTAATACATTGCGGGGATTTTCCAAGAACATCAACTGAGAAACCCTTCGGATTCCATATGATGAAAATTCTGGAATTCTTCCACAACTCAAAATTATGCGTAAACTTCCACTCCTTAAAACACTTAAAAAAATATCAAAAGCCTTATCCTCCAACTTAGTTTCCAACAAGCCACATAATCCTACCTGATTCGTGGAGATGATGTTTTTAACCCACCTCCTCCTTACAGGGGCCGAAAGACCCCTAACATTCATTGATGCGACATTCATTGGGAACCTGAGGTCCATTTTGGCTTCGGACCGCCGCCTTCAAAAGATTTGCTTCCAGAACTATTTGAATTGCTCCTTACGGCCGATAGCAAGCGTTGAAAAGGCCTCTGGACGGCCTTCCCACTTTCATTCATTCGATTTCTGCTCTTGCTCTGGGACCTAGTCAAAGCCCCTGAAGTAGGAGGAGGCCTACTCTTACTCTTGCTCCTATGCAGCCTTGGAATTTTTGAACCACGAATTTCAGGGTGTATCATTTGTTGGGGCAATTCACCAGCTCCAGCAATCGGATGGTCATCATCTCCAAAAGCTAGCTGCTGCCTATCGGGCGCAGTAGGCGCTGGATTCACAGATTTAGTGCCACGGTTCTTGCTGGATTTCGAGCGCTCGGCACTCCTGCCGCGACGCACTGCTTGAGCACTCCTGGAGTCCACAGCAAGGTCTCCAGCGCCACTGTTTGCAGCTCCAGGCGCTGGCGATGCGGGCGATCTTGCTGGCAGCGCAACAACCGGTTGGTTAACCTCAACTTGCGATATTCCAATAACTATTCCAGGCCCTCGGTTGACAACTCCAGCTTTCTCTATGCCTTTAACTATGCCTTCAACAATTTTTCCCTTACCTTTCCTTAGCCTCTCCACTTCCTCATTATCCGAGGATGCATCCTCGATGATTTTATTTTCTCCAACTCCAACCGAATTATCACTTGGATTATCTCCAATATTTCCCGAATGCATCTTCTTTACCCAAACTTGGTCATTATTTCGAGATCTCCAATATTTTTTACCCTTCTCCTTTGTAGCATTCTTACTCTTCAATTCCGTAGGGTTTTTCAGCTCCTCCTCCTTGGCTTTCCAGAAATCATTACACACCTTCGTAAGATGAGTATTTTCCCCACAATTCAAACACCAAGGACGGAAATAATCATAGATGATTTTTTGCTTAACCACTTCACCAGTTGGAACACGAAAGCTCACCTCCTCCTTAAGCACTTTCGAAGTGTCAATCCATACCAAAAGACGTGCATAATAGCCCCTCAGCTCAAGAGTACCATTATCCATAAGGATCGGATCTCCTATTGAAGTGGCAATTTTCTCCAATGCTTTCTTATGCCAGTAAGTCTTTGGCAAGTGCTCCATCCTTATCCAAACTGGTTTAGTAGCTTGGATGTTCGAGTCATACTGCCCAGTTTCATCAACTAACAACATGAACAATTTCTTCCCATGGAGATAATAGTCAGGACCATTCATCACCAGATCTCTGTCCTCAGCACAATTGAATTTAAACATGACATATCCATTAAGCTTACTCTGAACAGTACAAGCTACCTTCCACTTTGTCACCAAAAGGGTTCGAATAGCATACATACCAGGAAAGAAGCCCAGAAAAACACCCAAGAATCCGTGGAAGGGTTTATAGAGGTCTTTGTGTACCTCCTCCTCCATGAGAACAAAGTCAACACTATCTCCATTGTTTTCAACAATTTCAATAGTCGACCTGTTCATGAGAATGTCCGGATCATCCCATAACCTTCTTCTTTCAAGCTTCGGATCATTCCATTCTCTTGGATGAATTTGTTGAGTTTGCCGCACCTTGCTATTACCCTCGGCCGTACCTTGCTTTTGAAGATTGTTCTTCTTCATGTTGCCCGAAGAAGATTCACCATTAACCACCATTGCAATCAAGCTAAATCAAACCCCAAAATATGAATTCTGATAAAACAGATCGGATTCAGCCAAACAATTAAACAAACCCGATAATCAAATTGGATGTAGCAACACCAATTCGAAGATCACCAAGCAAGCAATAATCAAATCAAAATGCTTAAACAAAACCGAATTACTCCAATGATCAGATCGGAGACAACACAACATAAACACAATGCATCGAATGGAAAAACAATCAAGCCGCAATGAATTGAAGCGAGAAAACCTGGAAACCGTGGCCACCAAGCAACACAATAAAAAGATTTTGAGTCCTCTGATTGCTCCAATTCAGATCCGCTAACTCCTCATGCAAATTCGGTGTTGATGCTAGGAATTTGATTAAAAAGTGTGCTGGAAATTTTAATCAAACCCTTTTAAACTCCTTGCCGCAACCAGAACCTAACCAATTATTTTTGAGGTAAACATGTAAATAGTATAAACAGTGGAACCCACGGTAGAGCCCTAAGAGAGCCCTACCAAATACAAAACCAGTCCAACCCTTGGTTACTTTGATGAACCTAGGGAGCAAAATCCAAGAGAGAGGGGGAGGAATGAAACTCTAAGAGCACCCCTCCCCCCCCCCCCCATTTTATAAAATAAAAAACTAACAACCCTTAGAAATATAAGTCTAGCAAAGGGAAACAAAACAAGTTCCAATGATAATGGAACTGAAACAGCAACCTGAAATGAAGACAGGCTAAGAAATACTAGGTAAATGGGGTGAGAACAAACTCACTACCCATAGATAAGTGAACTGATTCAACCCCTAAGACACGGGGCTCTTCATTTCCATTCCATAAAGCAGCCGAGTATTGTGAATCTCGGGTCTTGAGCAAGTTGAGCTACCGAAATGTTGGTGAAGGTACAAGAGTCCAAGAACAAATAGTTTGAAATTCCTTGTGCAGCCGAGAGTGTCTCGGGTCTTGGATGTCCCCAAAAGTGTGAAGCTGATGCCCAATGTTGCACCTATCTGGCATGGTGGATATCTGCTTCTACCATATACACCACTAAAGTGGAGAAAGAGGGATGTTATTGGCCTTCAAACATTCTCTTGAGGGCACCGAGAGTAATGAAGCAGGTAAGGATATGTTGAGGTCGTGCCTCATATCCTTGGGAATCCCAGCTAAATCAATCTCCTGAAGATGAGAGAATGGATACACTTATACCGCGTGCATCAAGCGTGGCGATTATGTAATCACCCTCTCCATTTTGAGCAAATGGACAACTTTATGCCGATTTAGCACGGAGTGCAGCGCGGGCATAGGGCGCATAAATAACCGTCAAATCATAAGTAAAAACTAGGCTTAGGAGAAAGAGCATCAGTAACAAAGGCCTTGCCTTAAACTTCTTGCCTCACCGTGGAATCCGAGCACCTGGACCGTGCCAAAGATCGAGCTCTCGAGCGCCTCATGCTGATACTCCTCGAGCACTCGAACTCCTTCGGACGCCCCATTGAGCACTCGAACTCCTCCTATGTTCGAAAGCCTCCTCGAGCTGTCGAAGACCTTCTGAAGTCCTCGAAGACCTCCAACTCTCGAATGCTCCTCTCGAGCAGTCAAACACCTCCATGTCTTGAAAGCCTCTTCGATCATTCAGATTCTTCTTTCCCAGCAACGCCAGTTCGCTCGAGTACTCGGGGACATGGATACCGTGTCACACACTTGAACAAGCTTGAAGCTCAAAGACCTCATCTAGTGCTCTCGAAGACAGAGTCACCTCTAGTACACGAACATCGATTACTGTCGAAAGCCATTTGTATTACTCGAAGATCTCCCATTCTCAAAAATCTCCCGAGGCTCTCGAAGATCACCGGCCACCTCGAGCAGTCGATGATCTCCTCGAGCACTCGAACATCTACAGCCACCTCGAGCATTCGAAGGTCTCCCATATTCAACATCTTCCATAAGTTAGTCGCCGGAAACTGGGCAAAAGTCCAGGTAATGCCATTATTTTAACAGTTTTCTCCCCCTTTCATCCTGACCTGGGTATTCTCATGAGATTGAAGAATGAAGACAACACTTGGGTGTACCATCATTAATGATTCCGGTAAGCTCGGTCTGCTATGGTCGGCCGCCGGGCACGAATTGGCTAATTCCAACCAACACACAGCAGAACTTCTCCTGATATCCATTTTGAATCTGACTAGCCCCAAAGCATTTGTCTCATCCAACAGTACCATTATAATATCCCAAATCCGTGGGAATTTTCGTGAGTGAGTAAGATTAATTTTGGGATAATGGCATAAAACGTAGCCTATTGGCTAAATTCCAATTAATTCAAGCAAACCTGGGAGCACAAGTTTACTGAATCGATGAAGAACTCATCCAAATACTAACACTCTTTATGCATGAAACCTAGCGATAATCCCACTCCCACATAAATTCCATATAAACTTTCATGAGTAAATGAAGCAAGTCTGATTTTATGGCATAAAACATAGCCTATTGGTTTGAATACTAATCGGGTCAAGTAAACAGGGTTGGGTAATGTCCGAGATTTGGGCACATGCAAGGCCGGGGTACTGAGCACAGGCATGGTCGGAAGTTGACCGGGTTCTGGGCACTAGCATGGCCGGAGGGACGGTCCGGGGTTTGAACACAGGCTAGGCCGGTCTGTTACCCGGGATTTGCACACAAGTTTACTTGAATCCAATAAGAGTTCTCCCAAATACTAACACTCTCTATGCCTTAAAACCATCCTTAGACTTAATCCCCCATGAGTTTCATTAAACCTGTCCCGAGCCTATAGAATTTTGCATACAAATCGACACAAACTGTTTATAAGCATCTTGATCTATCCACAGCCCAGATTTATTAGACGAAATACTTCCACATAGATATATATGCAAAGTAATTCATCTCTTTTCACAGCATCACAGACTAAGATCCCCACCATTCTAGTCTAAGCTGAACCGTGTTCTACAGCAAACTCACATTCCGCACAAAGTTAACTAAACCATCCATCGAACAGAGTAGGAACATAGTACCAGTCCACTTTCTACACAGACATAGCAGACCAACCACAATCCACAAAATCCACACAAAAAGCAGAGTAATTCCCACAGCAATCCACACAAGTTCTCACTAATCCGCACCAATTCAACAATTTAAAATTACCTGACATTCGCCGAACATTATTCATCGGCAACCCAGATTGTGGTCAACCCAAAGTTGCGTCAGATTCGTGCTTGGTTCTTGGTCCGAACTGCAATCCGCACAAATCTTCCTCCTCCAAGTTTGGGGAAGCAGGTTCTCCCCCCTAAACCCATGTTCGATGGGATTCCTCTGGACCCGTGATACGCGCTACTCTTCTTCTAAAAATTTCCACGCTTCAAGGTCAGAAGCGTTCTCTCCTTCAAAAGAACCCTTAATTGGGGCATGGGTTTTCAGATTTTAAGATCAGAAGTGAGATCTTCTTCCAAATCACAACGTACTCACTGACTTCGGAGTTTCGAAAAGAAACCCAGATTTGGGACATAGCTTCTGATTGAGATACAAACCATATGTCAAAAGATTCCCGGCGAGGAGCCCAACAAAAGTGTTGGGCCCCTCGCTGGAGGAGAAGAACTGAGGGAGAGAAACTTGGAAAAAATTGACTACGGTGAACAGTAGTAGGGTTGCGCCCTATTTTCGCCTCTCCCTTATTCTTTTGAGATTCTATGCTTTTGAGATTCTTAACCAATTATTTTCGGTTTCTACGGTTGGTGGCATTGCTTATTATATTACTGTTCCGTCAAGGTAGTTAACTCTATGTTATTATAATCATTTTGACTTCTTGCTGTTTGCTATTTATTTTCCATGCTCTTCTTATATGTATATATAACTATTAAACTGACATACTGGCGACATTACAGCTGGGCTAATATGGCTACCAACCCATTCCACGCACTGCTTTACATTGTCTTCATGCTTTCGGCTTGCGCTCTGCTCTCCAAGACTTGGATTAAAGTGGCAGGTTCCTCTGCCAGAGATGTCGCCAAGCAACTTAAGGTACATTCTTCTTCTAAAAACATGTATAGTGTAATAATTAGAAACCTAGGGAGACTCCAAGGTTGGAGTCTTTGTCTCAGGATTCACTTCAACTTGTTAACCACTGTGACATATTTCTATCTTGTCATTACACTCCGAGATGCATTTTGTAACGACACTTGCATGAGAAGATGAAAACATTCACTTTCTTGTTTGTTTGATTCTCTCAATATACTTTTACCCGTGTTTGATCAACAATCAGTTTGTTCTGGAAACCTGGATTTTTTCTCTCCCTGGCATGTAATGTAGTTTATTACTTGCCTTGAGACTGTGTCATGAATCTAAGGCTTCTTAACTGTGAAGCTTGGTCATTTGTTGTAGACATAGGGTTAGCAAGCAGAATGAAACCTTTTCATTTCGAACTTTTTATGGCATTAAAAAGACTGAAACTCTTTCAAATTTTATGCTGAACTTTACGATATCTATGTCATTGAGTAACTTTTTTGAATGTTTGTAACTAAAAGAATTGATTTTTTCATTTCAAATTTTAGATATGTGTCAACCATTCTTTCTCCGGAAGGGGAAGAACCTAAAGGAGATAAATTAGTGGTAGAAGATACCTATACAAGCTAGGAAAAGGTAATAGAATATAATTTCAATTTTAATTAATATTCTAATTCCTTAATACTCCTCCTCAAGTTGGAGCATGGGGATCAGAAATGCCCAACTTGCCAAGCAAGGAATGAAACTGGTTACGTCCTAGAGACTTAGTGAACAAGTCAGCAGGTTGGTCTGATGTGCAGATATGCTGAGTAACAATAGTGCCAGATTGAACGAGATCCCGGACAAAATGACAATCAACTTCAATGTGCTTTGTGTGTTTATGAAAAACTGGATTTACCGCAATATGAAGAGCAGATTGACTGTCACAAAACAGTCGCATAGGAGAAGAGTGCATAAACCCTAAGTTTTTCAGTAGAGACTTGAGCCACAACAACTCACAACAAGTAACAGCCATAGCATGATACTCCGCTTCAGCAGAAGACCGAGAAACAGTAGGTTGCTTCTTAGTCTTCCAAGAAACCGGAGAATCACCAATCATCACAAAATATCCAGAAAGAGAACACTGAGTAATCGGGCAGGCAACCCAATCCGAATCTCAGTAAGCAGTCAACTATAACGTACTACTCGAAGAGAGAAACAAACCTTGACCAGGATGACTCTTTAGGTAGTGCAACACATAAACAGCAGTTTGCCAGTGAGAAACACAAGGAGACATCATGAATTGCGCAAGGGTATGAACCGAATAACTAAGTTCATGTTGAGTAATAGTCAGATATATTAAGTGCCCAACCAGATGTCTATATTGCTCTGGGTCGTGGTAGGCTAGACCTTCACCACGAGCCAAATCATGTAGTTGCTCCATCGGAAAGTCAGTCGGTTTAGAAGAAGATAAACATATATCTGATAAGATGTCCAAAGCATATTGCCTTTGCGAAAGAAACATCCCCTCCGGTATTCTAACAATCTCTATGCCCAAAAATACTTAAGCAGACTAAGGTCTTTCATATGGAAACAAGAACTCAAGTATTTCTTGAACTCAGAGATGAGCGCAGAAGAACTTCCAGCTATGACCAAATCATCCACGTAAACCAGAACATGCAAAGAAACTGATCCACGGGAAAAGACAAACAAAGAGTAATCTGCCTTACTCTGAACAAAAATAATGCTCGTAAAGCCTGAGCCAATTTGACAAACCAATTTCTAGGAGCCTGGTGAAGACCGTAAAGAGATTTCTGAAGGTAACATACCTGACCAGGAGACACGACATAGCCTGGTGGGGGTCGCATAAAAATCTCTTCATGCAAATCACCATGCAGGAAGGCATTATAGACATCCATCTGATGCAGTTCCTAACCACGAATGACTGCAACATATAAGAATAGACTAACATAACTCATCTTTGCAACCGGAGCAAATGTCTCAGTATAATCAATTCCTTCAACCTAGCGATTCTCGAGAACCACTAGGAGCGCCTTATGACGTTCAATAGTACCATCTGTCTTAAACTTCGTTCGGTAGAACCATTTGCAACCAATCTTCTTCTTATTCAGAGGCAGAGGAGCCAAAGTCCTAGTCTGATTGTGCTCAAGCACAGTAAGCTCTTTAGTCATAGCGTCTCGCCAATTTGCATGGTGTAAAGCCTAAGAATAATTGGTGGGATCTGCATTAGATGTTACTACACCTAAAAATCTAGAATACCTGATGATCAGTAAGGGGATAGAGAATACCTGATGATAGTGACGACGCATGAGTGAACGTAGATGTCGGGGGGAGGAGGGTTTCAATAGTAAGAGCACATGCATAATCATCACAATCATAATCTTCCAAGTAAGGAGACGGTTAGTGAGCATGAATACTCTATCGGATAGGTGGTAACTCGGTAGTGGAACTATTCAGAGCTGAAGATACTGCAGAAGGAGATTGTGTTGGGTGGTCAGAGCCAGCGGTATTCGGGATCGGAGAACAGACAGAAGTTGTCGACGATTGTCCAGCGGTGACCTGTGGCGGAATTCCAACGATGGCCGGTGGTGAAGGACCACGGACAGTCACCATGAGGAGACCGGCGGAGACCGGCGTTAAAGGACTGGCAGCGGCCAATGGCAGTAAGCCGTGCGACTCCGACGGTGAGGTGGTGGCACCGTTGAGCTCTTCTAAAGAGGCCGATGTCAGAGTTGCAGAATACATGAACTGATCTTCAAAAAAATCGACATCCTGACTGGTAAAGATTACACGGGATTCTAAGTCAAAAAGGCGACAGCCTTTCTTTCCGGCAGGATCAAGAAATAAACAACCCCGACTTCTTAGTGCAAACTTGTCACAAAATCTAGGAACATGAGCAGCAAAACACAAGCACCCAAAAACTCTTAATGATGAGTAATTAGGAGCTTGCCCATAGAGCAACTTAAAGGGATTACGACCATTGAGATGATTTGTTGGTGTTCGGTTAATCACATAAGTAGCAGTAAGAACACATTCTCCCCAAAATTCAATAGGAAGAATGGCTTGGAATCATAAAGCACGAGCCACATTGAGTAAATGGCGATGCTTTCTTTCAACTCGACCATTCTGCCGTGGTGTGTCAACCATAGATGTCTCAAAAATGATCCCAAATGCAACAAAATGAGATCTCAAAGGCAAAAATTCAGTTCCGTTATCAGCCCGAACACGTTGTATGGTTCTTCACCAAGGCACTAAATTCTAAAAATATGGAAGCTACTTCTGATTTAGCCACTAATAAATAAACCCAAACAGCTCGGGAATAATCATCAACTATAGTCAAAAAATAAAATGCACCACTAGAGGATGGTGTTTTATGAGGACCCCAAACATCACAGTGAATTAATTGAAATAGTGCAATAACATTTGTAGTACTCAATGGAAAACTATGTCTAGTTTGTTTTGCTCTATAACATATAGAGCAAGGAACATAAGTCTTATTAGTGCTAAAATCAAGAGAAGAAATAGAAGACGACACCGTAGAGGAAGGATGTCCAAAACACTGATGCCATAAATCAGAAGAAGACACGGAAAAAACTGTCGGAAGAACTGCGGGATAGGAGGATGATCACGAGTATCCAGCAGACGAAGCCAAAACACCTCCCCCTTTCTGTTCACCCACGCCAATCACTTTCCTCGTACTGATTTTCTGTAAAATGCAATAATTTTTAGTAACAAAGCTAGACATTTCAAGGAAGATTGCAATCTAGAACATGATAATAAGTTGCACCGCAAAGTAGGTATATATATCACATGAGCAAGGGTGACAACACTAAAGCAAATAGAACCATATTGGGTGGTGGATGACACAGAGCCATCAGGCAGAACAACATTCATAGTATCAATAGCAGTAGTAAGATCAATAAGAGAACTTTTGTCACCAGTCATGTGCTATAAGGCTCCTAAATCAAGTATCCATGGTAAAGTAGACTTACCGGACTCATTGTCAGTAAGAGAATTAAACTGATTAAATAAATGCATGGGCGTGCTCCAGTGGTCACCAGACAGAGCAGGGCCAAAGTCGGATCGGGTAGGGACGGGGCTAGAGGAAGCCGACACCACTAGACTAGGCGGCGACGACGAACAGCGGCGAGAGAGGAAGTGCCGTGGCGGAACCTTCGGTTACGACGGCGGCGGTCGACCGAGAGGCTGGCACCGTCTTCTTGGCAGCGCTGTCTTTCTCCTTCAACTCCTTGAACCATTCTGGTACACCAAAGATCTGGAAGCATGGATCTTTATCGTGACCCTTGCGATGACAATGTGTACAAACAAGATTCCTGCGGTCAGATGCAGAAAGAATAACTGGCAAAGAACTTGTAGGTGGTGGGCGTCGTGCAGCATATGCCCTGGAGTTAGAAGATGGCTCACGAGCTCGAATGATAGCTCTATGATTCTCCTCCTTGACAACAAGAGCATACACTTTCATGACAGGTGGAATTGGATCAATGCTCATGATATGTGATCGCAAGATGTGACAGCCTTCGTCGAGGCCAAAGATGAATTTGTAGATCAAATCCTTCTCTCTCTCAAAAGACTCTTGCAGAAATATTGCAATGGCACAGTGCCTTGCTTTCTTCACAGTGACAAACTAGGGGAGGCCGCATGCAGTGAAAATCTGCAAACAACTTCTTCAGTTTGCCAAAGTAAATGTCGATGGGCTAACCGTTCTGCCTGCAACTCTGATTAGCCTCTTGCAATTGCAAAACTTCCATACCATCGCCAAGAATAAATTGTGCCTTCAGGTCATCCTACAGTTCCTAAACTGTGGCAAACTAGCTTGTAGAAAATCTCAACACCGGATCCATGATTTGCAAGATCCAGCAGACAAAAGTAGCATTAATCCCAGGCTAATCAGCAGGATCAGGATGACCATCCTAGGGTTTGGTAATTGATCCATCAATGAACCCAATCTTGTTCTTGGCAAGGAATGCGCGGCACATTGCGTCGGATCATTCAATGTAATTTTCTTAACCTTTCAACATGTTCAGTATAAGTTGTAAACATGGACCATCGCCAGAGCCAATAAAGTAAGGATCAGTCGACATACGACCAATAGGTACAATAATCCGAGGGCCAGATTGCAATTGCAACTACTTCAGTTAAGTCGCTTCACATCATAACTACTCATATCCGGAAGCTTCGGAACCTCAGGAGTAGCATCAAGACGGGCCTGTTCTTCGGGCAATAGTCCGGAGTCAGACATAGTGTAAAATCAGTTATAGATCAGTAGCATGTACAATAACCAACGACGGATTGGATGAGCAAGACGCGGCGACACGTGGAGATGAAGGCGATGACGCGTGAGGCGTGGAATCGACGTGTGTCAAGCAATGCTCGATCGGATAGGACGGCTGACTGATCACCGCTACTGGAAGATGGCAACGACAATCGGCAAGCAGGGAAAAAAGAGCTGACGCGTGGCTGAGGCGGCGGCACTGGAGCTCGGTAATGGTAAGAGAATTTTCTTTAAGGTTTCATTATTTCAGGCTATGATACCATTTAGAAAATAATGGTAATGATCTGTGTTTATTCATGAACTCAAGATACATTATACAGTGGTACATGATATATATACAAGCTATAAAAATGTAATAGAATATAATTATAATTACAAATAATATTCTAAATCCTTAATAAATATACTTATTAATCCAGGCTAAACCCAACAAAGTGCAGTGCATTGTATCTAGTTTTAATAAAAATTTGGTAAAATCAATTATAGTTGAAATGTATGCGCCATTATTAGTATGCCATCAGTACTCCACAAATGTAATCTTATCCTCCTTGGTCTTCTATTTATGTTCCCTTTTAAAAAAAAAAATTCAAAGTATGTTTGACCATTGATATATGTAACATAATAGATTATAAAATTTTATTTTAAAAAGTTACTTGTTACGAAGAATTCAAAGACATACGAAGAATTCAAAGACATACGAAGAATTCAAAGACATCTCACATAATGTTCATTGCTATATAAAAAATTATCAATTGTTAAACATTCCATAAAAAATGACTGATTAAAGGGGCATATAAATAGAGAACTAGAGTGAGTATGCCATTATTGGTACGCCATGGTACGCCCACAAATGTAACAGTGACGTTGACTTTGGGTAAAGTTTTTTTACTTTTACATCTTTCATTTCGTGTGTTCGTCTGACTAGGACAAACCAAGCCGTCTGTTTTTTGTTTTGTTTTTTTTTTTACATTTTTCTATTGACAAGATATGAGGAAAGACTTCATTTTCTTTTTTTTTTTCAATAAAACACCCGAAGGTGGGGGAGTTCTTTATTGGGTTCCCCAAGCCCTATATCAAAAGAAATCAAAGTATGTTTGTACATGGGTTCGGCAAAAAAACCAGAAGAAGTGATACAAAGAAGTGCATCGACCCCTATAAACAGTAAACAAAGTGCTGTAATGAAAGTAGAAGTCGCGATCCTAGGGAGAGAATCTCCACCCCTCGTGTGAATTCTCTCCCTTGGCCAGGCAACTTATACATGAAGGTGAATGGAAACATATAAGCTCAAAGGTAAGAGGAATGGCAATCAGGCTGAAAGCTATCCTACTAATGAAGTTTCCAAATGCCAAAGATTAGGATATGGCCACTTGTGTCATCAGTGTGATATCAAAGATGTTGCTGCCCCAGCAAGCAAACCATCTTCTGGAGTCTGATCTGCCACTCGGGCATCCAGGTTATGCGACATCTCTTGGAGTCTGAGTCTCTGTATTTGTCTACTTCATGTTATAGATCAGTTATCTGCCTCTCAAAGTTGGAAAATTGATGAAACATCCGAGCCAGACATGGCAACTCAGAGCAGATGCAGAAGTGCTTCATTCAGTCCTGCACAAGTCCTGCACAAGCAAACAGCAAGTCATAAGGCAGTATCTGTTCCTAATTTATATCTGCTTAGTGCTTCTGAGATGGGGTACATTATCTCTATCCAAAATTATAAGCCCTCTGATCTCAGGGGAAACATTAGTAAGATTGAGACTTTGGTTGTTCTGAAAGTGATGTTTAGAGATAGCATGAGCCACTGCATTACCCTCCCTATAGACATGTTTTAGTATCGCTGAGCCAATCAAGGATTTAGCCTTAAAAACCAGCTGAAAGAGTTCCCATTTTGCAGTATAAGGATTACTGATCATCTGTACCGCCAATTTTGAATCAGATTCAATGATAAAGTTATGATCAAGGTGGTTAAAGGTGTAGCAAGCATGCAATATGGCTTCAATTTCTGCGTGTAAAGGAGATACACTAGCAATTGAAATTGAGCTAATACAAATAGGCTGACCGAGGCTATTCCTGGCAATAAGACCAACCGAAGCATTACCAGAGCTCCAGGAGGCATCCACATTTATTTTAGTACAACCAGGTTCAGGCTTAATCCAATATACTTTCTTAAAAATTGGCTTCGGGGGAGGTCTCAATAGCGGGATTAGATGCTTAAAGTCTGGAGGGATTGAGTGTGTTGATAATATACTAGGCTTACATTTACTCAGTGTCAATCTGATCAGTTCATCAACCTCCCTACAGATATTATCCACAGAGAATGGCTTGTGATCATATAGAAAGCTGTTTCTAGCTTTCCATAAGCACCAGCAGGTCAGAGATGGAAGTATCATGCAGTAAACTTGATAAAACTAAGTAAATCTTGACAGCTCCAGAATAGAAAGAATCTCTGGGGTATCGAATGTTGGTCATTAAGATTGAAATGAATGGATGCAGTCAAAGAAGACCAAACTTTCTTTGCTAATGGACAGGTGATAAAATAATGTTGGATAGAGTCTGAATCACAGCAAGCTGGACACTTGGAAGCTAAACTAAAACCACATGTAATCAGTATTTCGTCAAAGGGAAGAAAGGCATGTAGCAGTTTCCATACAAAAATTGAAATCTTTTTGAGAAAGAGGGAGTTCCATAGATATTTAGTTACAGGGAAGTTACCTGATAGTTGAACGAGTGCCCTATATGCAGACTTAAACGTAAAATTACCCGAAGCTTCAGGCTTCCAAATCATCCTGTCCTCTCTCTCAAGATTCAGCTCTGCACCCTGTAAAAATAGTACAGTATCATTGTCCAGAAAAGATGATATTTGACTCAGAATATTTGCTTTGTTGGCTATAAAATCAGCCACTGAAAGACCAGCTAACAGAATCTGTGCACTTTCAGGTAGCTGACCCATCAATGGTCCCTGAGGGCACCAGTTAGCAGATAAGAAATCACACTTTCCAACTCCATAAATGACATACGAATTGTTTTCTGCAAATGAATTAATGTAACATATTCTCTTCCAGGTTGCAGAATTTTTATGGGAAGGAGGAAGTGACCATAATAGCTTAGCCCACAGTGAATCCCCTAATTGGCTTTTCCACCACAGTTTAGCCGAACAAGAGTCTACAATTGCTTGAACAGATCTGAACCCTAATCCTCCCATCTTTGTTGGTTTAGTAATTTGAGACCATTTTTTCCAAATCTTGTTGTTTTTCCCCTCTGATTCTCCCCAAAAGAAGTGAGCCATTTTTTTCTCAAAAGCTTTAATGATCCCTTTAGGGGGTTTAGTTACCATCCATATATGCTGAGGGATAGAGTATAATACTGATTGAATTAAGGTCATTTTCCCCCCAGAACTTAGCCATTTATTTTTCCAATTTTGTAGCTTAAGATCAACATTAGCTAAGATGGGAAAAAAATATCTATTTGAAACCCTACCCTTAAAAATGGGACATCCTAGATATTTAAATGGAAAAGAGCCTTTCTTCATTTTCAGAATTGCTTTAACCTGGTTATTCCTAGTTACAGTAGCCTTGCTGCTGAGATAAAAGTCCGATTTCTCAAAATTAAACTTTTGGCCTGAGGTATACTCAAAAACTTCCAGAAAAGCTTTGATTTTAATAAGGTTAGCCTTAGATGCTTGCATAAATATTATCGTATCATCCGCATACATCAAGTGAGAAACAGCAGTAATTGAACCAGGAATTTGGTATGAAGATAAACTTCTATTGTGAAAAATATAAGTTAAGCTTCTAGAGAAAGCCTCAGAAAATAAATTAAAGAGAAAGGGAGATAGAGGATCACCTTGTTTGATTCCCCTTGTTGCCTTAAAAAATCCTACTGGATTTCCATTGAGTAAAACTGAAAAATGTGCTTGTGACAGGTTATTCATGATTGCCCTTAAAAAATTCCCATTAAAACCAAACTTCATCAAAATATGCTCTAAAACTTTCCATCTAACTCTGTCAAAAGCTTTTCTAAGGTCCAATTTCAGCATGCAATTTGGGGTTCTGTATTTTTTGTCCAAAAATCTGATCATTTCATTTAAATACAGAATGTTATCTGATATATCCCTATTCTTCATGAATGCAGTTTGGTTAGGGGATATCAAGATATCCATGTAAGGTTTTAGTCTCTCATTTAGTACTTTAGAGCAGATCTTATTCAAAACATTTGACAAGCTAATTGGTCTAAAGTCATCAAATGAACTTGGAGTTGGTTTCTTTGGTATGAGGGTAATCCAGGTGCTGGAGATACCCTTAGGAATATCAGCACCAGAAATGAACTCATTGACAGCATCCATTAAATCTATTTTTATTATGGACCAGCTTTTTGTAAAAAACTTTGGAGAAAATCCATCTGGCCCAGGACTACTTGTTTTATTTAAACTCCTAATGACAGATTCAAGTTCTAGTTCTGATACAGGCTTACCAAGAGCATGATTATCATTATCTCCTATAAGAACCGGGATCTGGCTTAGAAAATGAGAGAAATAGGTATCATCCGTGGTCAGATCAGATTCATTAAGTAACTCAGAGAAATAGTGTATAGCTTCATTTTGAATATCTGCTTGAGAATTTATCCATTGTCCAGCTCTATTTTTTATTTTACTTATCTGAAGTTTACTATTCCGCTCCTGCACTACCTTATGAAAAAAGGATGTATTATTATCCCCAAGCTTATGCCATCTTAATCTAGCCTTCTGTTTCCAGTATTTTTCTTTTTCTTTTAAAACCTTAAGCAAGACAGCATTTTTTCCATTCAATTTGATACGCTCAGATAATGTGGGATTCAAGTCATAAATCACCTCTTGTGCTCTTAAGTCTTCCTCAGCTTTTTTAACATTTAAATCAATGTTACCAAATACCTCTCTGTTCCAGATTTTTACAGTTTTCTTAAGTCTAATCAGTTTGAGATAGAATCTTAGCATACCAGTTCCACCAATAGGAGAGTCCCAACTATTTTTTATCACTGAAATGAATTCTTCCCGCTGAAACCAAGCATCAATAAATCTAAAAGGCTTCGGGTGCGAAGAGGTCAGGTTAGAGACCTGAAGAAAAAGAGGAGCATGGTCCGATGTTTGTCTATTTAGAATTTGGATCGATGAAGATGGAAATTTAGAGATCCAAGACAAAGTGCACAGACCCCTGTCTAGCCTTTTTGAGGTAGGGTTTCTAAGCCTAGAATTACACCATGTAAATAGGTTTCCTACTGTATTAATTTCCTGGATGCCATTAGAGTTAATCCATGAGCTGAAATCCCTAATACTGCCTAAAGCAGGTGAACTTGGACCTCTGTATTCAGTTAATGAAGTAATTGCATTGAAATCACCCATAAAGATAGTATCACCCTTAGGGATAGAGCTAAGCTCAGTCCATAAAATCTTCCTACCTTCTCTATCCCTTAGAGCATAGACAAAAACTGCATCCATTATCAAATTTGTAAACTGATGAGCAATGGATACATGCATGAACTGTTCATGAGTGGATAATATAGAGACAGATAAGTTATTAGACCACATAAGCCATATTTTACCATTCGACAGTGTCAAATTCTGGGAGAAAGATAATTTTTTCTTGTAGTCTTCACATTGTGAGTTATTATGCATGGGTTCAATAATACATAGCAATTGAATTTTCTTAACCTTGCATAAATTAGATAGCCTTAACAGAGAAGAGTCCATTCCCCTCAGATTCCATACTAAGAAATTAACAATTTGGTTTCCTATCATTGTTCACCTGATTTACTACTTTTTGTAGATGATCTGAGCATCATTTTGTTAATCTGACTTAGGTAATTATTTTTTTTAGCTTTGGCCTTACCTTGGATGTTACCTGAAGGGGTGTTAGGGTGTATCTCCTCAGTCATGATCTCATTTATAGGCCTGGTAGCCTCAGTCTCAGCCTCCACATCCTTCTCCTTAGTGTTTTCAGGAACCTGCAAAATCGAAAACCTGTTTGCCATCTTCCCTGGCTGGGAGTAGGTGTTTTTATAGCCAGGACTATATAAAGGGAGAGTAGAGGAGCCAATCTGCATATCATCTTTAGCAAAATTCGAGAATATGGGTTTAGAGGTAGCAGTATCATTTAGCAGCCTTGATATTGAGTTATCCAAACTATGAACAGACTTGTTAGTATCATTTAAAATAGCACCCTGATTGACTATCAAGTTTGGATTAGTCATTTTACTGAGCTGTTCAGTGAAAACTATCTCCAAATTATCATCTTGAGGAGGTTGTTCTTCCACAGAATCTAGGATTAGGGGAGCTTTATCAAATTTTTTACCTGTTGCCTGCCATTGGAGCTGAGGTAAGTTCTGTTCAAAAATAGGCTCCTGAGATCTTTCATTGTTAGCCAGGGAGTTGGACTTGCACTGGGATAGGGAATGACCTAATTTTGCACAGTGAGCACAGTAGAGAGGTATGTCCTCATATTCAATCTGGTATTTCCTGTTGTTGGTCACTGAACCTAACCTTATAAAGCTACTCAGAGGTTTTTGGATATCTATTTCAACACAAAATTTAATTGCAGAGGGTCTTGTTAACATTTCTGTTGCTAGATCATTTTTAATGAAACTTCCTATACTGTTTCCAATAGCCTCAATAGAAGCTGAATTATAGTAATACAATGGCACCTCTTTGATAGTACACCAGATAGGGACTATAGGAGATTCTCTATGGGTTGAAAAATCAGGGGTCCATTTCAGCATTTTAAGAAGGACACCATTCAGATTCCAAATACATTTCATCCAACATCTCTGATAGTCATTTATGTGCTCAAATCTTATCAAAACATGTTTATAATCCAGAGAACCAAGCTGATACTTACCTTCAAATCCCACAGTTTTGAAAGCTTGCTCCAATTGTTCCATTGAGAGTCTGCCCCTTGTAAACTTTCCAACCAGAGCATTTGCGTAATGGGCTGAGAGGGTAGCTATCTGATCATCTGAGTATAGACACGAAGGTTCTCCTAGGTGTTGAGATTTAGGAATGAGCTCTGGATTGTTGGGTAAAGTTTTCAGAAGGGGCGGAGCTTTGCTTTGGAGAACAGAAGCGAAGGTTTTGGGGGGGATTTGGTTGGCACAGGGAGTCGCCATCTCTGTCGGCTTCGCCGATTGGGTGACCGACGAAGCCCAAGCGGACGGAGAATTAGCCGTTGCCGGCAAGGTAGCCGTTATCGGCGGGGAAAAGCGAGCAAGGACAGTTTTTCAGAAGAGAGCGTTTTTTCAGAGAGCGTGGAAAGACTTCATTTTCATATCCTCTTTCCATATAAAGAAAGAGTTTAATTAGAATAATAAAAATTTAAAATATTTTAATTGTAATATTAAAAAAATTATTATGTAACATGAGAGTTATAAAATTTATGATCCGATTTATGTAACATGAGAGTTATAAAATTTATGATCTGATTTATGTAACATGAGAGTTATAAAATTTATGATCCAATTTATGTAACATGAGAGTTGTAAAATTTATAATCCGATTAATGCAATCTAAAAATTTTATCTTCATTCTATCTTATTTGCAGTTTAAACCTAATTATTTTCATAACTTATGAAAAAAATCTTCTTTCAAGAGACAGACTCTTTTACATTTATCCAACTTTTTACTTCTTTTTACCTTTACTTTCACTTATTACTCATATGTTCATTTAATGTATTTCTGTCAAACTGGATTCAATTGACTAAAAAAAATCATCATAGTTCCACTGTATCTCAACTTATAAATTAATTTTTCTTACCTGATAAATATACTATTTTCATTTAATACATAATCAAAAAATAAACATATTAAAATTTTGATATGTAATATATACATTAACACTTTATATCACAAATAAGTATAAATTAAATTTATATTCTATATTTTTTAACTGTATATAAATAATTGAGATGGTCTCATGTGAGACATTCTAAACTTAAAGCATGGGCCTTTATGCAATAACTATATTCTACCTCTAGGAACCTATCTCTAATAATTTTACATGGACCTATCTAATATTTTTTTTAGGGGTTTTTTTGTCCAAATTTTCCCATCATTTTTCCGCCAGCTGCAATCTGCCAAAAATAAATTAAAACAGATTTTTAAAATGCAAAAAAAAAAATCAACGGAAAACATCAGCTACAACTAACAAAACATTAACGGGCAATCATAAAACATCAACCTGAAGCAAAATATATATTAAAAAATCAAATAATAATCAACAAAAATAGAAAAATTATCTACTACAACTAACCAAAAATCAACTGAAAATCATAAAAAAATCAACAAAGTTTAAATTATCAATTTATTGAAAAACAACTACAAACAACAACCTATATTTGCCAAAAGTTAAAAACATTTATTCCTATCATCTAAACTTCAAATAGAAAATGAAAAGGGTCAACATAAGGGGAAAAAAACTACAAAATATCAAACATATCACCAAAAAAACTACAAATATCAACCCCTATCACCTAAAACTCACCTAGAAAATGAAAAGTATCAACATGAGAGAAAAAAACTAAAAATATCAACCCATATAACCCCAAAAAAACTACAAAATATCGACTCATATCAACTAAGGGCATGGGCGGTGGTGGTCTCTTAAAACTAAAAGACCACTCTAGAGACCGAAAACCACCACAGTGGTGATCTCTAAAGTGGTCTCTTAACAAGAGACCACTTAAAAGTCTCTTGCTAAGAGACCGTGCAAGAGACCAGATATTGGGCCAAAGCCTGACAAACCCATGTGGTGCAAGAAGCGGTCCATTTTTTTGGTCCTCAAGGGACGCGTGTGGCCCCCTCATTGGGGCATGTGTCCCACTGAGTTCATGCAAGTTTTTTTTACTTTTGAATGAGACACGTGTCCCATTCTAGTGGCGACACATGTCCCACTAAGTTCATGCAATTTTTTTAACGTTTGAATGGGACACGTGTCCCATTCTAGTGGCAACACGTGTCCCTGCCATTTTTTGATTTTTTTAAAAAAATTTCAGAATTTTAAATTTAATTTTTAATTCAATCTTCCTCTAATTTTTGCATATAAATATAGATGATTTTAACTCATTTCATCACACTACTTCCAATTTCAGTACTTTCACCTCACTAATTCATCTTTTGCTTTGTAATCCATTTTTTGTGATGGATCCACGAACAACGTCGAAGGGCAAAGATAAGGTAATTCCAAATTCTTTCAATTTGGAAAATTCTTCGCAAAATCCGAATTATCGTCCATTTTCAAATTCGAATTTTAGTATTTTCTGTAATTTTTATAGTTGTTATAATTGGTTTTTGCATTTTTTATATTTTTTATATAATATTAAAAAAATGGAATTCTCTTATTATTTATTTTTAAAATTTCGTTTTAATAATTTCTTTAAAAAAATTGAAATTAAATTTATTTTTTTACACCGAAGCATGGTATTGACAAGAACGAAAAAAAATTATTTAACATATTTTAAAAAAACGAATTTATATTTTAAATATTAAAATATTATATTAAATTTTACATTCAACTTATTTTGGGTGGACAAATTTATTTAAAATAATATTTAATAGTCAAATTAATGAGTAGGATAGAGAAAATCAAGTGTGGTTCATGAATAGTAAAGAGTGGTCTCTTACCATTGTGGAGAAAAAAATGGGTTGTCTCTTAAGTGGTCTCTTAAGCTGAGGTGGAAGAGAGAGAGAAAAAAAAATATTTAATTGGTAAGACACCGCTAGCGGTCTCTACCATTGTCCATGGCCTAATCACCAAAAAAATGAAAAACACCAACATGAGAGAAAAAAAAGTAAAAACATCAACAAAAAAATTGCGGTACCTTAAGAGTATAAATTATTCACTCTGAAAATCATAAAACATCATCAATTGTTTTTATAAAAAACCTAAAAATATCCACCTATATCCCCAAAAGCTACAAATATCAACTCCTAATACTTGAATCTCATCCGAAATTTGAATCGACATAAGAAAAAAGACACTACAAACATCACAAGTGGAACTAATAATGGTTTTTTTAAGGAAATTATAAATACACTGAACGAACATATGAGTAATAAGTGAAAGTAGAGGTAAAAAGGAATAAAAAGTTAGATAAATGTAAAAATAAAATAAAATGACAAACAACTAGATTTGTCTTGGTTACACGAACACATGAAATGAAAGATGTAAAAGTAAAAAAATGTAATCCAAAATCAGCGTCACTGTTACATTTGTGTGCGTACTATGTAGTACCGAAAATGGCACATAAAGGCGAAACCCTCGCCCTCAGGGCCCCGGCCGCACTGACACCACATCCATCACCGAAGAGGTAAATTACAGCAGACACTCAGGCCAGACCCTTGATCCACGACTGTGGCACAAAAATTATATTTGTGGCGTACCGATTTTGTACCAATAATGGAGCATAACATCCAACTATAGTTGATTTTACTTAATTTTTATTAAAATTGATAATGTGACACTTAAGAACGACTCATTAAATTCACTACCATCTACAAATACTACTAAAACAGCAAGTTTTTGGCCAAGTGACATCCCCACAACTTGCCACATCAACTAGACATCACATCAACTAGACATGTAACCGACTAATGAAAAATTATTCAAGAAATTATATTTTGTATAAGAATTAGAGCCCGTCTTTTGAAAGACGGTCTTTCCATAAGTCATGGGAAGACGATATTTTCATAAGTCATGGATATACGGTCTTTCCATAAGCCATGGAAAGATGGTTTTTCCATAAGTCATGGAAAGACGGTCTTTTCATAAGTCATGGAAAGACGGTATTTCCATAAGTCATGGAAACAAAGGTTTAAACTGAAAATTAGAAGAAATAAAAATAAAATTTCTGGGTTGCATTAATCGGATCATAAGTTTTATAACTACTATACGTTGTATAATTAATATTTAATATTGCAAGTAAGTCCTTTTACCTTTTCATTATTCTAATTAAACCCGTCTTTCCCAAGACTTTGCCCAAGAGTTAATGTTATTTCCAATATATTCTCTTAAAAAGTGTGATAATTAATGTTATAATACCATAATTAAGTGGATTGCTATTTCACGCCCTGTATTTTACTTGATTACGTCATGTATTTTATACTATATAAATACTCACATTTTTTTAAATGTAAATGACATTGATTTTCAAATTTAATTATGGCTGTTATCATTAGTAATTAATTCACAATTAGTGAGAATTAAATGTGCAATCAATGTAATTGATTGATTTGGGATCTGGTTGCGCCGGTCAACGGTCAATGGCCGGACGGAGGTGGTCAACGCCGGAGAAGTCAGAAGTCAACCGTGTTTTCCGGCGGGTGAATTGAATGGAGAAGACGAATGGCGCGGCGGTCGACCTTCTCCGGCGGCGGTCAAGGAGAACGACTCGCTCCTCCGTGCTCTTGCGGAGGTACCTGCGATTGTTCCTCCTCGATCACACGGGCTCTCGTCTGTCTGGCCGAGGCACTAATACCTCTCCGTCGTATACAACGACCTTCGTCATTAGGTTGGCCAGCAGTGCTCATCTACAATACAAGATGTATAATTATTATCATAACAATTGATTTATTGTAAGAGAAAATAAAATAACATACATATAAATAAAATGTAAAGTGATAGGACGAAACAGTGCATAATTTCAAACAACTTATGGAAAATAATTAATTACAAATAAAATACATTATCAACTTCCGCAACAAGTACATTTTTCAATTACTTACTTTCCAAGGCAATTTTTTACAAATAAACAACATATTCACTAATGCATAGAAAAATGTAAATATATCGTAAAAAATCACACTCTAAACAAAACATTTAATTCTTTTCAAATCCCATACAACGAACTATTTATGTTTTTTATTTACAAATTATAAAATAATTTACTAAATCATATTATACAATAATTTACTTGTTTAACAAGTGAAATTATTATTATTATTTATTGAAATAATTATTAAAACATATCATCATCATTTACTACAAAATTGTTTTTATAAGATTCAAAAATTTGATTTTCATAATATTAATTTAAATAATATAATATAATATAATATTATATTATATATACTTTCCAAATTACTACAATAGTTATCATTTTGAAATTTAAACTAAACAATTTCTAAAATTAACTATTACTTCATTTTAATTCCAAAGTTCATACAATTCATAATATTACATTTTTCAAATTTAATTTACTATTTAATTTCCAATTTTCTGATTAAAGAATTTATTTTTCAATTAAACCTTTAAATTTTCTAATATTTGCACCCAAACCCCTCATCATCCTCATTCCTCCAACTCCAACCTAAACCCTAAACCACCTACCGCCGCCGCCGCCGGCCTCCTCCGCCTTTGGACGCCGCTACAGCTCCTCCGCCCGAAGCCACCTCCTCCCTTCTCCTTCTTCTCTCCTTTTCCTCCTCCTCTCCTTCTCCTCTACCTCTCCTTCTCCACCTTCCCGATGCCAGCGTGCCCGCTCTTCCACACCACGGCCCGTCGTGCGCCGCCCAAGGCCCGACGAGCGATGCCTAACCGGCCAAGGGCCACCTCTGGTCCATCCTGCTACAGCCCGACACCACCTCCGATTCATCCTCCTCCTCCGGCCATTTCGCACCACCAATCCGACGGGTAAGAACATTTCTAACACAACCCAAAATTTCTAACATTTTCTAACAATCCCATTCTAACAATTCTAACAAGTTCTAATAAATTCTAACAGGTGGGCAAGAACATCTAACCCATTCGAGATTCAAAAAATCAAACAATTGTACGAAATTGATTTTTTTTCTGAAAAACTTGCGTTTTCCAGCGAGATTCAGGCTTCGTACAGGGGCCGGAGGTGGTCGGCATCGGTCGGTGGCCGTTGACAGCGGCGGCGGGTGGCGGAATCCGGCGAGAGGTGGTGGTTGCTGGTAGAAAGGAGGAGAAGCAATTTTGGGCTAATTAAAAGTGTTGTTCTCACAAATGTGGTTCAACCACTTTTATACTACCCAATTTCTTCAAATAAAATTATTTATTCCAAAATATAAATACATGTATTTATGCGTATTAGGGCGTAGATAGTAAAATACATGGCGTGATATAGCAATACCCATAATTAACTATCATTCTTCGTATTCCTCAATATTCTCTGGTATATTAATTTCAAATTTTGAATGTTATTAGTGCTGCTCACTTGATTGGTCCGTTTATTTTCTCTGTATAATAATTTCAGATTTTGGATGTCATTAGTGTTATATTAACCATATAAATGGCATTTAGTACAAACATCCAATCTTCCAAGTAAGGTAGTTAAATGGTTTTGAAAACCTTTTCAATTTTCCACGTAAGTTAATTCAGAACAGATGAGATGAATGGTAGGGAGGGTTTGGAATCATTGACTTTGAGAAAGAGGGGTGAAGATGAGATGCACGCTTTCTACTTTCAAAGGCTATAGATCTGAAGCCCATTGGAGGGGTCCATATAATGTACAGAAGCGGGTCTGCTGCAAGGTTGGCCATTGGAGACAAGTCTGGAGCACTTGAAGATGTTAAAAGTCTGGAGCACTTGAAGAGTTTATCCGGCAGCCATTGTTCCGGAGCAGAAGCTTTCAGAATCAGGTGCAAGAGTAAGAACTCAAAATGGATTTGAGGTGCTTAACCTCGACAAAATGTTCAACAGTTCATGGTTAATTTTGAGTTCTAGAGACGTCTTCGGTTCTTCTAACCTGCACACAGCAATTCCCATGTTAGTTTCTACCATTATTGTAGGTTTGCTATGATTACTTCTGATGCAGCTTTAATTGTTAAAGCACAGCAAATTTTAAACCCTTCTTCTCACCATAACTTATAAAAAAGGGTTCAACTTAGAGTTAGCCAATGTGTTTTGTCTACTTCTCCTCTCATTTTTCTCCCCTCTTCTCTATAGCTAGGCGAGATTGTGGCAGTAAGTATGGAACAAAGGTGATGTATTTTGGAGTGCATGATTTTAATATAGCATAAAGTAAAATTTTGGTCCAAATTGTGGTACACGGTGGATGTGGAAGCAATGGGTTGAGGACGCATTTCCATAATGCGTCCTCCCCTTTTTTAATTTCCACCTCATTCTCCTTTTCTTTTTTTCAAGGGCTGGCCCCTTTCTATTTGTTTTTTATTCTTCCGAATTGTTTTCTTCTTCCGAATTGTTTTCTTCTTCCGAAAATTTTTCTTCTTCCGAAATTTTTTCTTCTTCCGAAATTTTTTTCTTCTTCCGAATTTTTTCTTCTGCCGAAATTTTTTCTTCCGAAATTTTTTAACGCAATTTAGCACTCGTTCTGGGAAGCGACTCCTCAGATCCGGCGAATTGTTTTTTTGAAAGTATTTGGAGGAATCATTTTTTACTGAAGAATTTAAATATACGGATAAATATATAAAATATATATATATATATATACGGATATATGTATAAATATATACGTAAATATAAATAATTATATATATATATTACAAATATATAAATATATAAATATATATAAATATGTATACACGCGTAA
This sequence comes from Rubia yunnanensis, assembly GCA_037428765.1. NCBI lineage: Eukaryota > Viridiplantae > Streptophyta > Magnoliopsida > Gentianales > Rubiaceae > Rubia > Rubia yunnanensis. The sequence continues at coordinate 75,898,761 of CM075067.1, forward strand.
ATGTGTGGATGTATGCACCCGTAAATGTGTGGATGTACGCACGCGTAAATGTGTGGATGTACGCACGCGTAAATGTGTGGATGTACACACGCGTAAATGTGTGGATGTACGCACGCGTAAATGTGTGGATGTACACACGCGTAAATGCGTGGATGTACACACGCGTAAATGTGTGGATGTACACACGCGTAAATGTGTGGATGTACACACATATATAAATATAAATATAATTATGAATATAATTATAAATATAAAATAAATATAAATATGTACATATATATAAATACAAATACAAATATAAATATAAATATAAATAAAGATATATATGTATATATATATATATATAAATATATATATACATAAATACATACATATATATAAAAATAAAATTATATATAAATATGAATATAAATAAAGATATATATATATATGAATATATATATAAATATATACATATATATAAATATACATAAATATAAATATGAATGTAAATAAAGATATGTATACAAATATTTAAATATACAAATATATAAATATATATATATATATAAATATATAAATATGCACACACGTGAATGTGCGGATGTACATACATATATATATGTAACTTTATGTATATAAATATAAATAAAGATAATATAAATATAAATATATACATATATAAATATAAATGAAGATTGCGCATAAGCAGACTTTTGTTTGTTCGATGAAAATTTGGAAAATAGTCAAAAGATGATTTTGGGTCTCGTTGTTCGAATCTTTTTGAGTAGTCTTGAATGTCGGTGCAGGAACGGAGTGTTGCATAGTTAGAATGGATACTAGTTAGTATGAATGTACAGTGTAGAACAGTACGAGTGAAATGTAATGCCAATTAGTGGTGAATAGCATGTACTGTCCTATCGATGGTCTCTGCAAAGCTTTCCGCCCGTTCCACACGGGGGAGGACGTATGGTCCTGGATGTTCGTCGTGGTACAACCGTCTGTGCGGGTACATGTTCTTCCTCACGTGGAGCTCCCGCTGGTATGTCCTCCTCCATTTCGTATCCCGCTTCCTCGTTGGAATCATAGTAGGCATATGGAATAGTACCTGTATGTGATGGATCGATATGGGACATGTACTGATGACTGGATGCCGGAGTGACATATGTATTGTAATCTGATGCATCCATGTTGTACTGTGAGGGTTCCCCGGCTGATGGTCCGCAAATGGGTGGACTCGCATGTGAGGGGCCCGCTTGTGATGGACCAATGTGTTCCGCATGCCCCCTAGCACGAGGCCTCCGACCTCCTTGCCGACCAGGTGGGGCCTGACGGTGGGTTCTGAGGTCAGTATATCTGACACCAGGGAGCGGTTCCTCACAGTGCACGAACGGTTGATAATGCTGCGGCCTGGAGGGCTGATGCGCTTGTTGTAGACTACGTGTGATAACATGATGCATCCCCCTTATGACGTCCGCACAATGTGGGGGCCAACTATCCAGATTAATGTCTGACATGCCATGCAACTGTGTCATTCCCTGCAACTACGGAATCGAGATGAATATGTCAGATATATAATTTTGAGGAGCTTTGTTGTATTCTTTCTTGACAATATTTGAAACTTAGGACATACCAAGTACTCGGTGGTTGCACCGTCCCCGTGGAAACCCTCAGCAGCTGTTACAGGCCGCCCTGGTTGATCAATGAGGGACACCGTCTTGCGGAAGTACCACTCCAAGTAATCACGGGTGGGTAGGTATGGATCCGCACTCTCCAGTGGGGGTAATTGTCGGTTGGACCGATGTTCCCAAGTGTCGAGATATCTTCTGAGCTCGACGCGCCAATCCATGCCCGACCTTCCGCGCCGGTCTCTAGTGTGGACCAAGTTGTACTCATCCCTACTGACCAACTGGGTGGGTATTGGCTGAATCAGACCGAACTGCCTGAGAACACGATGCGCATGATGGAACTCCACGGCATGCCAGCAGATGAGGTCGACGCAAAGCAGCCAATTGTTTCTACCATCCGTACAATACTGCGGGAGTTGCTGCAGGACGTCCTCCGCATATGGCTGCCAGATGAACTGAGACAAGATGCAAGTGTTGCCGTTAGGTATGGGAAACCAATTTCCGTGCGAAGTCTAGAAATCAAAATCCAATTATTCCTATACCTGATTATGGGTGAGAGACGTCAGTTGATCTCGGTATACTTTGAGAACGTGCATTGGCGATTGTGAACAATCGTAACGTGCCCTCCACCTATGAGGAACCGAGTGACACAAATTAGCCGAACTATGGAATTGCATGTGGACTTATGAATACCGCATATTGAGGGATCAGACAAATACCGGGATCCAAGAGCACTCATCGTCACTGTCACCGGCAGTGCCCCAGCCGGACGGATGGATGGTATGCGTTCCCATGCCCACAGCTGCCAGTAAATGCAATAGAAATGCCCGTTAATGTTAAGCACGGTATGTACGAATGACAGGCGCGGGCGGTCGTCGCGCCCGCGCGCCAAAAGATAATTTATAAGCCCTCAGTGCTTACTTTCTACAACTAGGTAGATAGTGGCAAATCGGGGTCGTCCAATGAGAAGAGGGATCTTCCTAAGCGTCTAAGCACACAAATGGTTGATATACAAGGCTAGGAGTAAATATATATACACACATAAAAGCGAGTAAAGGGGGGGGGGGGGTTGGTTGGTTGGTTGGTTCCTAAGTTAACAAAGATAAAAAGACGAGATAACTAGCAACGTCAAGTGACTATGCTAATCATCAAACGAAACTAAGAAAAAGGGTTTTAAACTACAAAGATAAAATGCCTTGGGGGCAACGGATATCCACTTCCACATCTAATGTAGTTCATCGAATCATTCACACATTCCATCATATAGCATTCATGACCCAACGCTCACACACCCCATCTAGCAAGTACCACAACACACACACCACAAGGAGTTCTAAGTTCATGCTCGTAGATCTTCATGCAAAGGTGCTACGGAAGTCGTCACGTTCCTACACCTAAGCAATTCAACCACACAAGCACTCCCTATGCTCAAATCACTCATGGCACACATGCAGTGAAACACACCGTCAAGAGTACATAAACGCCAAATAACAAATGCTTCAGGAATGAGTTTAAATCACCTATTCAATATTTCAACTACTTGTCGTGGAGAATGAACTCCTATCCTTCTTAGTTCGTAGTTTGCGAGAGTGAGTTCGACATCTCTCGTCAAACCTCACCAATGGCTCCCGAGTCGCGACCACGACTCAAGGTGACATTGGTGGCATTTAGCACGAAGGACCAACAAGCTTGGCAATGCCTATGACCACTACACCGTGACTAGGCATTGAACCAATTCATGCAATTACACGAGATTGGATGAACGTGCAACGCACATTCATCCGCGAGCATATGACTCTCTCGTTTGCTACACAAACGAACGTGACGAAGAGTTCGACATCAATCACGTTCGCCTAGCACAATGTCAACACACTAACGCAATCGAAAGCTCTAATTCATACTCTAACATTGCTAACAAGAACAGGGGGGAAATTAACCCAAATCCCCCAAACCCTAGCTAGCAATTAATCCAAGCATTTCATATCATCAAGCTCTCAACAACATCAATGCAATCAACAATTAACATTCAAAGCACAACAATTGCACAATAGCAAAAATACCAAATAGATAGATATAAATGAGTTCTTGCTACATAGATAGTGGAAGCTTCAATCCTTTGCTCTCAAGAACAAGAACTACTCTAGAACAACAAGAAAAGACATAATCAAACTAAGAAAAGAAGAAGAAAAGAAAAGAAGAGAAAAACCTAGGTTTGGCGCCCAAAAACAGAGAGAAACGCGCCTGGAAGCTTGGAGAAGAAGAGGGAAAAGAGATGGTATTTATAGTGCAAAGAAAATAAAGTTGATTTCTGGCCACCCGATGGTCGCGACTCGCGACGGTGTTCGTCGCGACTCGCGACGATGCCCGGCTCGCGGTGGTGTCGCGACGGTGTCGCGACGGGGTCGCGACGGCAGCCACAGTTTTGCATTGTTTCTTTATCTTCTTCATAGCCATCCCTCTCACTCTTCAAGTCTTCAACAGCTCCAAAATGGTCTTCAACGGCCTCCGGTCTTCATGTCTTCGAAGTGAGTATCCAAAAGTCTTCGAAAGTATAGTCTTCAATGTCTTCCGGTCTTCGTTGGTTCCGTGTTCTTCCCTTGTCACATAAAATCCACTTAAAAGAGGTAAAAGAGTACAAAGTTGCTTTTACCTCTCCTAAGTGAATTTCAAGGTAGAACACAAGCTCTTGATAATAAAAGAGCACAAAAGTGATCCTAAATACTACTAAATAATGCGCCTAAAATGGACACATCAAACCTCCCCACACTTAAACCTTACTCGTCCTCGAGTAAGAAAAGATTTAAGCATACGGAGGAAATGGCATATCCACATCCTAAAACCCCCAAAATAACCACACAAAATGGACCTATCAAACCTCCCCACACTTAAACCTTACTCGCCCTCGAGTAAGAAAAGATTCAAGCATGCGGAGTAAATGATATATCCCAAAACCTAAACTAATCCCCCTATCAAAGCCTCACCAAAACTCTCAATCTCAAAAATCCCAAAATAAAAGCTCACATGAGAATTTTGCACACACACATCCCCAATCCTAAATCTAACCAAACCTACCACTTATCAATTCACTACCCATAAAAAAAATATTTCACAGCCCAGAATTGATATTCCCAGAATCCAATGACACAAAATGAAGCTAAAACCATAGAGGAAGTTTTAAAAACATGCTTCACCTAATGCCAATATATCAACCAAAAACGAAGTAGAAAGAGATCAAGAATTTCATAACCATACTCCGTTTCCTAACCCACTAAGCTACCCAATCCCAAGAGGTCTATAGATGTTGAGCTACCCGATCCATCCATGTGACAACCGTAACCTTATGACTCCAACGCCGGCAAGTGAGTAAAATCAAAGCATTTTTCAATTTCCCTCAATTTCTCTCATTTTGCCTAGGAGCTCTTTCGAGTTTTCATCCTAGCCACACATCATGTTTCTTTAGCTCACATCTCACCTTTTTCCGCACATTTAAGCCTCTCATTTTTGCCTAGGCCGCCCTTTAAGGGTTTTCGACCTATCCGGGCCCCCAATGTTGCCTAAGTTGCCCTCTCGGGTTTTCAACTTAGCGGGTTTTTTTTTTCTCTCTCTTTTTTTTTTTTTTTTTCTTTTTCCAATTTTTTTTTTCTTTTTTTTTTTTTCTATTTTTTTTCTTTTTTCTCATGTTTTTCCAATGAAAAGTAGCAAAAAGCATTCCAACACAATGTCGCATGCATGTGAATCCTCTAACCCCTCCCCACACTTAAAACATTACATTGCCCGAAATGTAAACACGTAAGGCAAGAACAATAAAAATCAAGGTAAGGGAGTTAGAGTGACACCCGTGTCTCCGCAATTTGCCGGTGATATGGCGATATCCAAGTACTTGGATGGTCCCGAGATAGGTTTCGGAACCGGAAGGGTGAGCAAAAATAATGCCGTAGAAGAACTCACCCCTCGAGAAAAGCATTGTCTCCATGGCGCCGTTTGATCAAGACTACACCACGAAGAACATATTAAACTCACAAGTACATAAGGATATGTAATACTAGGTTTAGCATCAAGAGTTAATAACCATAGTATTGTCAAAGAACAACCAATCAACCCTCAATCACCACTATAAGATTATGCATGAAAAATATCCAACATATATTGACATGTATACAAGCATCATTATAGGATAAGAACTTACGGTCACAATGATGTAGTCGGCATACTACAATCAACAAATGTACTATAAAGATGCAAGAATGTTCATATGTCAATATATGTAGGATGGTGGAAGAAATGAGAGGTATGTGATGCTCTTGGGAGTGTTGGGTGGAAAAGAAGGAAAGATCATGCAATGTTTAAAATCATTTGGAAACTTGAAAGCTTGGAAACTTGAAATCCGGGCTCAAAAAATTTTTTCAAAAGTTACTGAGCACGTCGCGACTCGCGACGAGGTTCGTCGCGACTCGCGACGAGCCTCGCGACTCGCGACGAGCCTCGCGACGTCATCGCGACGCGCGGAAAGTAGAGCCTGGGAGCTCAAAATGTTCTGAGCTCGTCGCGACTCGCGACGTGATCAGTCGCGACTCGCGACGGGTCTCGCGACGTCAGGGCGACTCGCAGAAAGTGGAGTCCGGGAGCTCAAAATGTTCTGAGCTCGTCGCGACTCGTGACGTGGTTGGTTGCGACTCGCGACGGGCCTCGCGACGTCAGGGCGACTCGCGAAAAGTGGAATCCGGAAGCTCCAAATTTTCTGAGCTCGTCGCGACTCGCGACGAAGGGTGTCGCGACTCGCGACGAGCCTCGCGACGTCAGGGCGACTCGCGGAAAGTTGGCGCTGGGAGTGGATTTTGCTCCCCTGTTCGTCGCGACTCGCGACGAAGCCCATCGCGACTCGCGACGGCAGGGTATCCCAGGCTTAAAATTTTTTTCGTTTTCTTACCAACTGTCCAAGCTTGCTTCCCTCGTTCATTGATCTCGTTCCTTCATCTCCTTCATTGCAATGCACTTCATGTTGCTACAACATCATAGAAAAACATGCCATAAAAAGAACAAAACAAAACAACAACAAAAACAAACTAAGAAACACAAACTAAGAAACAAAAACTAAAAGAAATGCCGAATTTATTTAACGTCGTCGGCACGACGAAGCTCCGTATTTTTAAGGTCGTCGGCACGACCCTAATGTTATCCGTATGGTGAAGGCTTGAAGCTCTTCACCATGAGCATCCAAAACAAGAGAGGTGGGGGCACAAAACTTCCAAGAGGAAAGTCTTGTGGAGGCGGAGATGGTGCAAAGGGAATTAAGTGGTTAGGGAGCTTAGGATAATCTTTTGGCTCCTCTCTCGTTTCCCTCAAAACTTCCGAAAATGTAAGAGTTGGTTCACTAGGTGGGAGAAGGGGTGACAATGCTAATGGATAGTGTAACACTATCACCTCTTCCTCCATTTTTCTATCCTCTACAACCAACTCCTCATCCCTTTCAAGCTCAAAATCATTTTTATTGGTGACTTCACTCACCGAATCATCGAGTTCAAGTTGGGATGGTGTATTTTCGGAATCACGAGCTTCCATTCGGGCCAATACCTCTAATATGTTCCTCACATGCCCCTCAATGGCCTCAACGCTAGAGGAGAGCTGGGTATCCGGCTCTTCACTAGTGAAGGAGTTCAAGTTTGCTATGGTATTTAAGACATCCTCACGTGTCAAACTTGAACTTCCTTGTTGGGCTTGGTTTTGGGGTATGGTGTAGGGTGGTGATGGCCAACTAGGTTGCTCGTAATATTGGTTTTCCGGCTCATTCTCATACCACAAATCCGGACTACCACTCCATTCCGGATTGTAAGAGTTGTGGTATGGATAGCATTCATGAGCTCCTTGCCCTTGAAAACCAATATCTCCTACCTCTTGATAGCACTCTTCATAGTACCCTTGGTTTTGGAAACCAAGGGTTCTTTCTCGGTCATAGTGCTCTTCCCATAACAAAGGGCAAGATTCGGTAGGATGATCGGAATGACACATCCTACAAAACCTTGCTTGTTGAGCCTCTCTTCTCATCATGAGTTCCCTCAAGGTGAGACGCTCCATTAAGAAATTTTTTTATTTTATTTTTTAAAATTTTCAAAAGTTCGGAATCATAGTGCAAGGATTCTCGATAAAATAAATTACCAAGAACTCGAGCAATACCTACTCCGAACAAAAACAACCACCAAGTAGTGGAAAATAAAAACAACTAGCTAATACACAACCAAATACACCTAAATACTTAAGAATAAACGCCTCGTCCCCGGCAACGGCGCCATTTTGACAGGCGCGGGCGGTCGTCGCGCCCGCGCGCCAAAAGATAATTTATAAGCCCTCAGTGCTTACTTTCTACAACTAGGTAGATAGTGGCAAATCGGGGTCGTCCAATGAGAAGAGGGATCTTCCTAAGCGTCTAAGCACACAAATGGTTGATATACAAGGCTAGGAGTAAATATATATACACACATAAAAGCGAGTAAAGGGGGGGGGGTTGGTTGGTTGGTTGGTTCCTAAGTTAACAAAGATAAAAAGACGAGATAACTAGCAACGTCAAGTGACTATGCTAATCATCAAACGAAACTAAGAAAAAGGGTTTTAAACTACAAAGATAAAATGCCTTGGGGGCAACGGATATCCACTTCCACATCTAATGTAGTTCATCGAATCATTCACACATTCCATCATATAGCATTCATGACCCAACGCTCACACACCCCATCTAGCAAGTACCACAACACACACACCACAAGGAGTTCTAAGTTCATGCTCGTAGATCTTCATGCAAAGGTGCTACGGAAGTCGTCACGTTCCTACACCTAAGCAATTCAACCACACAAGCACTCCCTATGCTCAAATCACTCATGGCACACATGCAGTGAAACACACCGTCAAGAGTACATAAACGCCAAATAACAAATGCTTCAGGAATGAGTTTAAATCACCTATTCAATATTTCAACTACTTGTCGTGGAGAATGAACTCCTATCCTTCTTAGTTCGTAGTTTGCGAGAGTGAGTTCGACATCTCTCGTCAAACCTCACCAATGGCTCCCGAGTCGCGACCACGACTCAAGGTGACATTGGTGGCATTTAGCACGAAGGACCAACAAGCTTGGCAATGCCTATGACCACTACACCGTGACTAGGCATTGAACCAATTCATGCAATTACACGAGATTGGATGAACGTGCAACGCACATTCATCCGCGAGCATATGACTCTCTCGTTTGCTACACAAACGAACGTGACGAAGAGTTCGACATCAATCACGTTCGCCTAGCACAATGTCAACACACTAACGCAATCGAAAGCTCTAATTCATACTCTAACATTGCTAACAAGAACAGGGGGGAAATTAACCCAAATCCCCCAAACCCTAGCTAGCAATTAATCCAAGCATTTCATATCATCAAGCTCTCAACAACATCAATGCAATCAACAATTAACATTCAAAGCACAACAATTGCACAATAGCAAAAATACCAAATAGATAGATATAAATGAGTTCTTGCTACATAGATAGTGGAAGCTTCAATCCTTTGCTCTCAAGAACAAGAACTACTCTAGAACAACAAGAAAAGACATAATCAAACTAAGAAAAGAAGAAGAAAAGAAAAGAAGAGAAAAACCTAGGTTTGGCGCCCAAAAACAGAGAGAAACGCGCCTGGAAGCTTGGAGAAGAAGAGGGAAAAGAGATGGTATTTATAGTGCAAAGAAAATAAAGTTGATTTCTGGCCACCCGATGGTCGCGACTCGCGACGGTGTTCGTCGCGACTCGCGACGGTGTTCGTCGCGACTCGCGACGATGCCCGGCTCGCGGTGGTGTCGCGACGGTGTCGCGACGGGGTCGCGACGGCAGCCACAGTTTTGCATTGTTTCTTTATCTTCTTCATAGCCATCCCTCTCACTCTTCAAGTCTTCAACAGCTCCAAAATGGTCTTCAACGGCCTCCGGTCTTCATGTCTTCGAAGTGAGTATCCAAAAGTCTTCGAAAGTATAGTCTTCAATGTCTTCCGGTCTTCGTTGGTTCCGTGTTCTTCCCTTGTCACATAAAATCCACTTAAAAGAGGTAAAAGAGTACAAAGTTGCTTTTACCTCTCCTAAGTGAATTTCAAGGTAGAACACAAGCTCTTGATAATAAAAGAGCACAAAAGTGATCCTAAATACTACTAAATAATGCGCCTAAAATGGACACATCAACGAACGGCTATGTTGACCAACAATTTTACCTGTAACAAGACAAGTGGCCCGGATATGGATTTAGATTGTGGGATTGCCGCGTCACACAACGACCTGTACAAGCATGCAAGAATCGAACTCCCCAAACTGTACCGATGGACTGCACCCAAATCCGTAAGTGCGGATAAGTAGAGCAACGGGATGAGGTGGCCGGACGTATCGGACATCAGCATTCCCCCAAGAAGCAGCAGAAGGAAAACCCTAGCCCGCTGTTGGCATTGTACATCAGTGGCATCATCGGGGAACGGACTGCGTAGTAGCGTTCCCAACCACCTGGCCTTAATGCGGCCCCCCCTGATACAAGTGAGGTCTGGTGTAGCTCCCAGGTAGTCTGTGCAGATGAGCTGCCACTCCTCCGGACGCCTGACGGTGTCAACCCCTGTTACTGGGGTGCCATCGATCGGTAGACCCCACAGGACCCCTATATCCTGCAAGGTGACTGTGGCCTCCCCCATTGGTAGGTGAAACGTGTGCGTCTCTGGGCGCCAACGCTCCACTAGGGCGGTGATGAGGGAGTGGTCGATCTGTATTGCGGCAGAGTCCAGGAGTCCCTGAAATCCGGCGTCACGAACATACCGCATAACCTGTTCTGGCGGTTGGTCAGTCCAGCATGCCCCGTCGCACCGACGCACCTGCAGTGCCTCGTCATCTAGAGTGCCGTTGTATAGGGCACGAGCACGGTGCTCCTGGTGTAGGTACAACAAGTCCTCCTCAATCGGTCCTGGATGGTACATGGTGTTACCTGTGCGCAAATACCAACCCAAGTTAGATGTTTTTTCTGGAAGAATAACACAGATAAAAGTGACACTGCGTAATGTAACACATATTTGCCAAACATAAGTAATACAACAAAATCTGCCACATATATCATTTAGTACAAGGAATACTACATCAGACTACGAACGACAGACTACGCATGTACAATGCAAACCAAGTGAAAGATGGAGGTTCTATTACAGACACCGTATGACACCACGATACTAAGCACGACCACGCCTACGATTGCCCCTGGTTTCACCCGCCACCCTGTCATCCATCTGATTCCTTATCCGCCTCTCCGCAAACTGTCCACGCCTCCTGTTGCGAAACTTTTCTACATCCGGAATCAACCTCCAACTGGCACACTGCCACAGTGATGGATCTCGCACGGGCATGAACCCCTGACTGTATTGTTGGACATATGTGGTCGTGTGATACACCCGGTCATACAGGCTAGCAGGATCGTCACGCCTATGGCGACAAACGGCCAGGGCATGGGAACAAGGGAAACAAAATATTTGCCATTCGCGACAAGTGCACTCCCTGCTACGGTATTTGATCGTGTACTGTCGTTCACTAATGCTTCCGTCGATGTTCCTCGCCACAACCCTGTATGTCTGCGACGCGTGCCCGAACAGGGTGACGATATGTCCCCGTGCCAATGTATCCTGCTTCTGGAACTTTTTCCAGATCCTCTGCGGGAACACGGACCTGGACAGACGGGCAATATCTCATAAGCATCGAACCGGCACACCGGTAAATCTGAAAATGCAATTAACTGACAGCGTACCTCCAATCCGTAGCGTCCGTAAGCCTCTGTGCAAACATTTCAACCGTTCGCTCGAACGTTGCTTTGACACACGCTGTTATTGGAAGGTGGCGTGCGCGCCGTAAGCAGTTGTTGAAGCTCTCTGACAGATTCGTTGTCAAAATTCCCCACCGCCGATCACCATCATCGAAGGCAAGACACCACCTACTCCTATCTTGCCGTTCCAGCCAAGCCCAAGCTGACGGATCCATACTCTCCAGCTCCTCCTTGTACTCCCTCCACCTGCTCTCGCGCCTGGCACTACCGAGCTGCCACACCAGAGACTTCATGAGCGCATTCTTGAACTTCCCTCGATCATGTGATAAGAAGTTTGACTAAAAATGCCGCAAGCAAATCCGGTGGTATCCGGCTGGCTCCATCCACTCCTCCATATTTGTCATCGCATTTACAAGTCCTGCGTGCCTATCTGATATGACACAGATTGGTCTGCTATCACCTCCAACAACGTGAAGACGCAATCTCCCCATGAACCAGTTCCAGCTTTCATTCGATTCCTCGTCGACAATTCCGTAAGCGATAGGGAGGATGTAATCATTTGCATCGTGGGTCACGGCGACCAGCATTGTCGACTTGTACGCACCTCTCAAATGAGTGCCGTCGACGCTGATCACTGGCCTGCAGTGGCGGAAGGCTGCAATTGCCTGACCGAATGCCCAGAACACAAATTTAAATTTCATACACCCGGGACCGTGTATTCTGTCAGGTACGCCAGCCCAATCAACAACGGTGGTCGGATTAGCCCTTACAAGTTCATCCATAAAAGTCGGGAGCTGTTCAAAAGAATCCTCCCACGTTCCAAATACCATGTCAATTGCCTTCTGCCGAGCATACCAGGCCTTCTTGTAGGAGATCGTGACGTTGAACTCATCATTCACTTGAGCTCGCACATCTTTCACCGTGTACGAAGGGTTAACATCAATGTGGTGGCGAATTGAACGGGCGATCATCACCGACGTCAGATTCACGTTACCCGTGGATCGACCAGCCCCGACACACCCATGGCTACTAGCCCATTTGGTGATCTGCCACATACCATGCGAAGCCTTTTTGGAAGCTCTGCAAACCCAAACACAATTCCCAGTTCCTTCGACGACGTCCTTGCATTTCGCATACCATGTGCGAGAACTGCTCTCCACAACCCTGTGTTCCCTGTTCATCATAGAACTCCACCGAGAAATAGCTTCGACCAACTGCGGCTTTGTCTGAAATCGCATACCCACTGCCACTTTACCAGTCTCCTGGACATAAGTAGAAACGCCGGACCCAAAATGGGTAGGGTCATAACTATCCTCATCGGGGCCCCCATAATCTCTGTAGTAGGCCTGTGTATCCGGGTTTGCCAGAATATGAAACGACGTCGGTACATTGTTCGTGCACACCAATTGCTCTTCCTCGTCCCCGGGGTTCGAATCGGTTGACAAGGAACGATCATCCTCGGTTCCACCATCAAGTCCAGGTGCCGAGCCGTCATCCTCGCTACTATCATGCCAAGCATCGCGGTCGCTAACGGCACCCACAAAATCATTGCAGAAGACATTCTGCTCGCCATAGTCTACCACGGCTCTACCACCACTTGTGGACGGCTCGGCACAATCCACGTGGGCATACTGTCCAGGTTGGCTGGACTCACCAAATTCACGACCCCAGCTACGAACAGGTGGTGGTATACTGGGCACAGCGGCGGAGTTCTGCACGTTGCTCAGCAATGACATGAACGTGCTTCCCCGCGCCCCGTGATTAGCGATTGGCAACTGTTCCGTAATAATGTAAAAATCCGCAGAGGACAATGCCATTCGATCAACAACGTTGAAGAAGAACGTGGTGGACGCATCATCTTCCACAGGATAACATCGATAGTATACCGCCGAACCGATCAGCTCGGGACACCGGTAATACATTTTCAACGAACAACTCTCCCTCACAATGGCCAGTCTCGTTACAATTAAATCAAACAATTCCAAGTAGTTCAGCCTCCGCTCGAGAGTCGTAACTCGCTCCGGCATTGGAGGATCATAATAAACCCCCACACCCAAATCAAACTTAATCTGGCCCCCTCTATACATATACACTGCCAAAAACATCGCAGAACTGCAACACACAAACACGTAACACATAACTCACAACGCAACGAACCAAGCTCAATCATGAAATGTACACACAATCAGACAACACAATCATACACATACAATTAAATTAACTAAATTACTCCAGCATGTCAACAGATTATAATTCAACCCAAACGGCAACAACTGACCGACGACCGGCAATGTGCGACACTCACATAATGTCGGAACACGTTCGTATAATTCTATAGGCCGCAAATACCTACTACATAAAGGATAACAGAGTGGGAGGGGTTCTGAGACTTACGGGTCAACGTCGGTCAACGCGGTCAACGCGGGTCAACGGCGGTCAACGCGGGTCAATGGCGGGCAACGGTTCGACGGGGTCAACACGGTCAACGCGGTCAATGCGGGTCAACGTCGTTGAACGCGGGTCACCGGCGGGTCAACGGGCCAACGGCGGTTCCACGGTGTCAAGAAACGCAGTCAACGTCAGGTCAACAAACGGGTCAACGACACGATCTCTGCAACCGAAATCCAATTAACAAATCAGTAGCAATTAACAAAAAAAAACACATATTCAGCGGAAAAAAGGAAAATCCCGGATCCCGAACAAAACTCGAACTGCAGATAAAAGGAAAACACGTTCGTATAATTCTATAGGCCGCAAATACCTACTACATAAAGGATAACAGAGTGGGAGGGGTTCTGAGACTTACGGGTCAACGTCGGTCAACGTCGGTCAACGCGGTCAATGCGGGTAAACGGTGGTCAACGCGGGTCAACGGTGGTCAACGCAGGTCAACGGCGGGTCAACGGTTCGACGGGGTCAACACGGTCAATGCGGTCAATGCGGGTCAACGTCGTTGAACGCGGGTCACCGGCGGGTCAACGGGCCAACGGCGGTTCCACGGTGTCAAGAAACGCAGTCAACGTCAGGTCAACAAACGGGTCAACGACACGATCTCTGCAACCGAAATCCAATTAACAAATCAGTAGCAATTAACAAAAAAAAAACACATATTCAGCGGAAAAAAGGAAAATACCGGATCCCGAACAAAACTCGAACTGCAGATAAAAATGGAGGAACACCGGCAGAGCAATACTGGAGAACGAGTGCAGCGGAGAAAGAGTGCACCTGAAAAAGGCGAAAGCACCCGAACACTGGCGAAAATGTGACTTACAGTGGGGGAAATGAGAGGAAGGAAGGCTGAAGAAGATGGTCAAGGCTGGAGAAGAAGAGCAATTCGGTGGGAGAAATGAGAGGAAGGAAGGCTGAAGAAGATGGAGAAGGATGGAGAAGAAGAATAGCAATTCGGGTGATTTAAACTCAAAAATTCTGACGCCTCCGCCACGTGGCAGCATGCCATTCGACCGAAAATTCCACCCAAAATGCTCACATGCAGCCGCGACACGTGGCAACTCCCCTGGCCGACACGTGGCCTGGGGATTTAAAGGAGAGGGCCGGATCTGGGTAAAAAAAAATTGACCGACACGTGGCATCTCCGGATTAGAGGACGCATTACCATAATGCGTCCTCTGCCACGTGGTGCGTCCCTATTCGGCCACGTGGCGCCGGATATTTTGGACCGAAATTTAAAAAAAAAAAACCGCTCTGCCAGGGAGGACGCATTACAATAATGCGTCCTCTGCCACGTGGCGCGTCCCCATTCGGCCACGTGGCGCCTGACATTTTGGACCAAGAAGAAGAAAAAATAAACTCGGTCAGGGCCACGTGGCGCGTTCCCATTCGTCCACGTGGCGCCTGACATTTTGGACCGAAATTTTCAAAAAAAAAAACGCTGGCAGTGAGGACGCATTACCATAATGCGTCCTCTGCCACGTGGCGCGTTCCCATTCGGCCACGTGGCACCTGACATTGTGGACCTTGAAATCTTGACCAAAAAATGGAAAAAAAAACGGAAAAATGAGAGGACGCATTTCGGAAATGCGTCCTCTATATTGGGTAGCCATTTGTGGCTACTGTAGCAACAATTATAGCAATTTCTCATGTATTTTGGGATCACCAGATTCTCCTCTCGCCAGATTTTGGCTCAGATTTTTACATTATTTCTAAGGATGATGATTTTGCTTTCTCCGTTATTTATCTTCCTATGTTTATGCAAACATCCTGTTGGTAATGTGTCTATAATCTCTTCACCCCTGTTCCAAGTCCACAAAGCAGTGGAGACTTTGCTGCACTGAACACCATCGTCGGCGGGTTTGTCATGGTTGTAGAGGGCTTGGAGAAGGGAAATACAGAATGCCTCTGGTGGAGTAGGCCATGCTACACATCAGGTGTGTGTGCCGACATATCTAGGGCTCTTGTTGCTGCTGTAGATATCAACATCGAAGCCTGCAATCCTTCTCATAGAAAGATCCGTAGATGTAATTGCCATTCCTGGTGATTTTTGTTCTCATGCTCAGCTTACCTTTCCATGCACTTGTTGATACACTGTCAGTTCTGAATTTTGTAAACTATTTGAAATTTGTATAGAGTAGAGGTGTCAATTCGGGTTATCGTATCACATTCGTATCGGGTTGGAAACGTGTCGTGTTGAAACATGTCGGGTTGAATCGTGTTGATTTCATTTATCGTGTCGGGTCGGGTTGGATTGGGTACTTATCGTGTCGGGTTGAAAACGTGTTAGTTTTTTTCTCGGTTTAGGTCGTGTCGGATTGAGTTAATATCGGGTCGGGTCAGAATATTGTCGGGTAGGATTGGATCGGGTTATTGTCGTGTCATTTTTTGTACTGAAGTTTTGTTCGGGTCTGATTATGTCAATTATTTTTTATAATGTTTCACATTGAATTCAGATATATTTTGGGTTGGTTCATTTTAGATCAGGTTATTATGTCACCCAATTAAATTTGGGTTGATTTAGGTTATATTTCAATAAGAGTAGGTCTCCTAACAGGCGGCCTGTCCATAAACTTATGGACAGACCACTTATTTCTTACCTTATACACTGCATTTCTTAAATTACATACAAAATTTAAAAATTTTGAAAATATTTCTATATATCATATATTTTTATATTTTCACCTTCAAATACATAATATTATTTGTTTTAACTTATAAAATGCAATATTTAAATTTTATAAAAAAATTATAAAATTTAAGGCAAATGCCCCTGAGAATTGTCCTTAAGCTTATGGAAATGCCGTCTTTCTTGAGACTTTCCCTTTCAATAATACTATTGTTACAAATGCACTATTATCAGGTATTATTTCGTTGTAACTTGTAACTTGCAAAATGTTAAAACATGACTCGTAACTCCAAATTAAAATCCGCTCGAAAATGATACTACCCTATACACCCTCATTGTATTTTTCAAGTACGTAACAAAATATTTATCAACAATCGAGCATAAAAATATATCCGTAATCATTTTCAATTTCCCTTTCTTACTTCTAAGTAATCAACTTTAAATTACACTAGAACACGCATTAGCGCTTTCCAATAATTCACCAAAAAATTAATTAATTTAATATTTCTATATTTAAGCAAGAATAACAAAAAATAATGTATTTTGGAGCAACGAATTATAGGGTAACATAATTTTGGGCCAGCGTGTAATTTTTCAAGACTGCGTAGAAGTATTCAATGTTGACTTTCAAGGCCCTTATGTTCACCCATACATGCCCAAATCGCAAAGTCGCAATATTACATTATTGAATTACTTTTTAGTGTCGCCAATTTCGTGATTTGATAATTCCAACTTTCTTGAAGGGATCTAAGTGCAAAAAGGAAAAACTTTACTCGTAACTCCAAATTGAAATCCGCTCGAACGTGATGATACCCTATACACCCCCATTGTATTTTTCAAGTTCGTAACTGAATATTTATCTACAACTGGGCACAAGAACATATATGTAATTATTTTCAATTTCTATTTCTTACTTCTAAGTAATCAACTTTAAGTTACTCTAGAACATGTACTAGTACTTTTCAACATTTCACCAAAAAAATATTTTTTTTCTATTTCTATATTTATGGAAGAATGACAAAAAAATGTGTAATTTGGAGAGAACGATAATGTCGTAACTTTTTTTGGGCCATAGCGTAACTCTCCATAAATATGTTAGAGATGCTTTTGTGCATACTATCTTAGTTGAGTAGCAGTGTTGAGTATTCATTGAATTCAATTCACTTTTAAAAATACTTTAGTGCAATTTTGTGTTGTAATAAATATTCTGATTCTATTTTTTAAAAATAAAAAAACTTGTAAAGTCCCACCGCGCATCACGCGGCATTATTTATTAAAAAATTAGGATTACTTTTAAGTATTTTTGTGTCTTACATTTAAATTGAAAATAAAGAACTTTATTTACAATTCTGAAGTTTAGTTATATAAGGAAAAATATATGAGTAATGAAGTGAAATAATTAGTTTGGTTAGAAATCGTTACATATTAAATACAATAAAAATGATTATTTTTATAATATTTCATTCAAATTATTTAAAAAATAATTATTTATATGCTGAGCTTATTTTCAAGGTTATCATAATTATATATATCTCACTGAATAAAATTAAATATCAAATATTCTTATGAGTCTGTCTCTTAAAAGACAGTCTTTCCATAATCCATGGAAAGACCAACGTTTAAAGGGCAAATTAGAAGAAACGAAGATAAAGTTTTTGGCTTGTATGAATCGGGTTATAAACTTTATAACTACTACATGTTGTACAATAAATTTTTAATATTGTAACTAAGACCTTTTACCTTTTATTATTCTAAATAAACCCCGTTCTTATTAGTCCCACTAATTATAAAATATCATCTTTCCCAAGTCTTTTCCTGTTCTTATTAGTCCCACTAATTATAAAATATCCTCATCGAACAGTGACTCGGTCTATAACAAGATTTTGTGATAATTTATTAAATATTATTTTTACAATACTTTTCAAACTGATTTTTGAAATTAATTTTTAGTCGACTCTCTATAATTGCTAATTCAAAACCATAATTTTAATGAGACATCTCTCTTTATTTGACTATTATTCGTTAGATTTATAAATTTAGTCGTGTGCATTTTTAACTTAACATTGTGTATTCACATTTGTTATGAATTGACATTACGTACTAGTAATCATATGGCTAAAAACCCAATTTGTTATTAGTTTGATGCACAACCAACTTGAATTGGTTCCATATTAAATGTTAATTGACTAACTGCATCTGTTTTGGGTTGATTACATGTAGGGTTATATAGTTGATTTATCGGGTTGAATTAGGTTCGTGTTAAATTGGGTTCGGGTTGATCTCGGGTTCGTATTCAGGTCGAGTTTGGGTCCAGATTATCGGGTCATATTCGGATTTTGGGTTGAATTCGATCGTGTCGGGTTTGGGTACATGTCAATATTTCTCGGGTCAAAATTGGGTTTCGGGTTGAGTGTGGTCGTGTCAGGTCGGGTTCTGGTCAATATTTCTCGGATCAGATCAGATTTCAGGTTGATTCGTTTGTATCGGTCCAGGTCGGGTTCTCGGTTCGGGTCAGAGATTGACAGCTCTAGTACAGAGTGAACTTTAGCTTAAAAAATAAAATAAAATAAAAATTTCTGATCTGCCTTACTTTCTTTAATTATCTTCTTGAACTTCCTAATGCTTTGTTTTTTTTTTAAATAAACCATCCTAAGACGGGGGAAAATATATTAGGCCTTCCCAAGCCATAAAATTACAGAACTGAAAAGTAAATAAAGGGAGAAGCCATTGGCTTAGTCCATTTGTACATATGTGAACCATAGGCTCATTAAAACAACATTTGTTGCTTCCAAAATGAAAAAGGATAGAGTTAATTGTTAGAGGATTACAAAAACTTCATAGTTTAATTGGAGATCTTCGAACTTATTAGTGGATCATGGATACGAAACTCAGGTCAGTCAAAATCACCCCAACTAAACTAAGAAGACTATCCCCTGCCGAGCTAAAATGGTCGAGAAGAAAGCCTCGAGTCAAAAACCAAGTTCCATGTAGCAAGTGTCCAGCTTCCTCAAAGCTGGTTTCACTTATCTCATCAGAAGAATTCCTCTGAAGATGACTAAGTGGAAATTTGAATCCAAATGCCCTCCATAATCTGTGGAAACCTCCTACTTGATTCTGCACTCTGAGATGAAAGTAATCCACCAGGATCCATCATCCTGAAATATAAAATACAATCAGTAGCATCTATTCAGATATCAATCCGAATAGAAGGAGTACCCATCTGGTCCAATCTTATCAAACCTTGCACAAAATTAGTTAAACTCTGAAAATGAAGGAACGAAGAGGATGACAGATTACTTAAACAGTCCTTAGCTAATTTATCTGCCACTAAGTTGCCTTGTCTATGAACATGCTTGAGAGGAATCCCTCCCAGGAGTTTATTAATCTCATCAGCCAGACTAAAAACTTTCCATGGTGACTTATAAGGATCTACTACATACCCGATAGCATTTAGGCAGTCAGATTCTAAATAATAAGAGAGATTTATTTCTGAACCTGCTCGTAATGCAAACCTTATTGCTTTCAGTTCTGCCTCTAAAGGGGAATAGGCAGGGGAGATCTTAGTATGAGCAACAATAAATCCTCCCCTACAATCCCTTACAATCATACTAATACCACACATATTCGTTTAACAGCACCATGCAGCATCAACATTGATTTTATATCCTATGTCTGGCTTTGTCCAAGCTATTTAAAATATCTTTGGCTTAGGAGGTTTTTTGCTCAAAGGTAGGAAAGAATGTTCAGCAATTAACCTATCAATCCCAGAGACAACAGAGAATGGCTTAGCAGTGAACAGATAAAAGATGTGTGTCCTAATATGATTGAGCACAACACTAATCACAGGATTAACTGAATCATACAAGCAATTATTTCTAGTTTTCCACAGATTCCAGCAGGTTATTAATGCAGCAGAATGAATCATCTCAACTTGTACATTACTGAATCCATTATATGTGAAATAGAAGGATAGTCTATCCCAAATGGATGGGAACACCTGATCCCTGATCCCCATAAAAGAATGAATCTGTTTCCATATATGCATTGTAAATGTGCAGGAATTAAAAAAATGATCAAGGGAATCCTCATGGTTATGGCACATACAGCATTTAGAGGCCAGTGAAATTATCAAAGAGTGCAAAACATTGTCAAATGGAAGAAAGGAGTTCATCATTTTCCACATGAAGATAGAAACCTTTTTTTCAATTCTGTAATTCCAAAGATGTTTAAAAGAAGCCACAGAACCTCTATGGTGACTTAGTAATAGATATGTAGATTTGAAAGAGAACTCACCATTGATTCCCGGTTTCCATATTAGCCTGTATTTTCTATGAGGAAACAAATTAGAATCACGTAAAAGAGTTACAGCATGATCAGGGAAAAATGGAATGATTTTAGCAATCAAGGCAGATTTATTGGCAATAAAATCTGAAACACTACAGTTAAAAGGAATATTCACATGTAATTGATCACAAATATCCTGTAGTGGTCCTATATCCAACCAATTGGAGGTCCAAAAATTACACTCTCCAGTACCAATAATGACTCTAGATTGAGATTCTACCCAATCATTGATGTAGCAAATCCTTTTCCAATTTGGTGAAGATCTGGAAGAAGATGGAAATATCAAATGAGTCCAGAGGGCCTCACCCTTTTGATATTTCCACCAAAGCTTGACAGAACAAGTTTTAATAATAGTATCTATTGATCTAAATCCCAGACCATTTTGAATGGTAGGGTAGCAAAGAGCATCCCACTTTCTCCATACCCTTTTTGGATTTATATCGTCAAACCCCCAAAAAAACTTGCTCAATAATTTTTCTATGTCCAATATAACTTGTTTGGTAGGTTTAATCACTGACCATATGTGCTGAGGAACTGAGTATATACAGGCCTGGATCAAAGTAAGTTTCCCTCCCATTGAAAGCCACCTATTTTTCCAATTTCCTAGTCTATTCTCAATTTGTTCCAATAAAGGATGGAGGTAAGTCTTCCTAAATCTGCCAGTAAAAATGGGGACCCCTAAGTATGTGAAAGGAAACCTTCCTAACTTCATTCCTAAAATTCTCCTTATCCTTCTAACTCTGTTTACAGTGGCATGCTTTCCTATGTACAGTTCGCTCTTATTATAATTAACATGTTGGCCAGTGACTTCCTGAAAAGTATCTAGGAAAGCCTTGAGCCTGATCAAAGAATTGTTATTAGCTTTGAGGAATATCACAGTATCATCAGCATAAGAGAGATGAGAGATATGAAATGCATTACCTGGAACAGCATAATATGATAAACTACCATTCTGAAAAACAAAAGATAGGCTTCTAGTAAAAGCTTCAGAAAAGATATTGAACAGAAATGGTGATAAAGGGTCTCCCTGTTTGATACCCCTTGTTGGTTGAAAGAAACCAACTGGTTTACCATTTATAAGGATGGAAAACCATGCCTGAGACAAGTTCTTCATAACTAGAAAAATAAATTTTGCATGAAATCCAAATTTTGCAAGCACAGAGTATAGAAAAGACCACCTCACTCTATCAAAAGCCTTCTTAAGATCTAATTTAACAATCAAGTTAGGTTCTCTTTGTTTCCTATTTAGGAATCTCACCATTTCCTGAAGGTAGATAACATTATCAGCAATATCTCTACCTTTTAGGAAAGCAGTTTGGTGATTGGAGATAAGTTTAGACATTAAAGGCTTCAATCTTTCCAATAGAATCTTAGAGAAAATCTTATTTATAACATTAGAAAGGCTGATCGGCCTGTAATCATCAAAAGAGGTAGGTGTACTTTTTTTTGGAATAATTGTAATCCATGTACTACCAATCCCTCTTGGAATATTATTATATGATATAAAGTCCTGTACAGCTGATAATAAATCATTAGCAATTATATCCCAAGACTTTATATAAAACTTTGCAGTAAAACCATCCGGACCAGGGCTACTTTTGTGATTGAGTCCAAATACAACATTTTTAAGTTCAGCAATTGATACAGGTTGTAGTAATTTTTCATTGTCATCATGTGTGATCAACTGTGGGATCTGACTTAGGAAATGAGGTTTAAAAATATCACTTTCAGGGAAATGTTGCTCAGTTAGGAGGTCCTGAAAATAGTGGATGCATTCAGTCTCAATTCCTTGTGCATTATCAATCCACTGTCCATTACTCCCTTTGATTTTTGTAATTTTTAAACTACATTTCCTTTCTCTAACCGTGTTATGAAAGAAACTAGTATTATTATCACCCTCCTTCAGCCATTTAACTTTTGCTTTATGTTTCCAGAAACTCTTCTGTTCAATCAAAGCCCTCACCAATTTTGCCCTAGCTTCTTTCATTTTAACCCTGTTTTCAATTGTAGCATTCAGATCATACTGTCCTTCCATTTCTTTTAAAATTGATTCAGCCTTTAAAACATTATCATTAATATTTCCAAACACTTCCTTATTCCAAATTTTCAAAGATTTTTTCAGCCTCAACAGTTTTACAAAGAAGCCAACCATTCCTGATTGCTGTATCTGAGCATCCCAACTTTGTCTAACTACCTCACTGAAGCCATCTCTTTTGTACCAAGTGTTAATAAACCTAAATGGCCTTGGAGAAGATGCAATATTACTACCTATAGAGAGTAGCATTGGGTTATGGTCAGAGGAAATTCTATTCAAAATATGCACTGAGGAATTTGGAAAATTAGTTGACCAAGAAGCAGTGCATAAACCCCTATCTAGCCTCTTAACTGTAGGATTTCTTAGCCTATTATTGCTCCAAGTAAAGAGATTACCATTTATAAAATCTCGAAAATTTATCATGCTACCAGTCTTTGGAGTAGAAGGACCTCTGTATTCATTAACAGATGTAATAGCATTGAAATCACCAATGAGTAAAGAGTTTGATTGAGTACAATTCTTAAGATCTGACCAGAGATCCTTTCTACCTTCTCTAGTTCTAAGTCCATACACAAAGATAGCTTCCATGCTTTTATTCAGAGTAATGCTACTCATTTCAACAGCTAGAAATTGCAGGTTATCCATTTTACAAACAACAGAAACACTGTTTTTCCAGAATAGCCAAATCTGGCCATTATTAGCTTGCATACAATTGTCAAAGTGAAGTAACTGTCTATAATGCTCACATTGTGTGTTGTCATGTTTAGGCTCAATTAAGCATAATAACTCAAGATGGTGCCTGTCTATCAAATTATGCAGCCTAATAATTGAAGTATCCATTCCCCTAAGATTCCACACTAGTATCTTAATCTGAATTGTACTATTCATAGGGAAACATTATTGGAGCTTTTTGATCTAGTCATGATTGTATTTAACTGAGTTAAAAAGCTCTCATTCTTATGTGATTTAATGTAGTTGTCCTGATCTAAATCTTTTATTTCCCCTGCTAGTGGTTGAGGAGACATAGGAGTTACCTGATTAACCTGAATACTAACAGTATCATTATCCTTGTCCACCAGTAGTGACTTTGTTACATCAGTAGTCTCAACTTGATCTTCAGCTGGCTCATCCTCTGCCAGTAAAAGAAACCTGTTCTGCCTGTCTATTTGTTGAGAGAAATTAAAACTTTTAGCAGCAAGAATAGGGTTAAAAGGTGAGAACAGCTTACTCCTGTTGTTAGGGATGTCATCCTTGACAAATCCTGTTTTTGATATGAGATTTGGTGGAGCAGACAAGGACATCTTACTCAGTACCGAAGATTGAGGACTACCTGTTACCACCTCATGGACATCCCCATGAATCTCATTTGAATTATCATTAGTGTCATCATTCAAGAAAATCACAGGAGGATGGTTTATTACTTCAGACTGGACTTCGACAGGATTGTCATTTATTGGCTCAGTATTTAATAGAGGGGACTGTTTATTCACATCATGCTTTTTACTTATCATATCCTCCCCCTGTACAGCTGACTCAGCTCCCCCTGATTGATCACCCTCCACCCCAGATACAGGCTTCTTTTTAGGTATATATTGCAAATTCTGACCATACAAAGTCTTAGATTTCTCATTAGCAGTAAGACCCGAACCACCAGCCTTATTATGCTCCACATGAGGCTCATTTTGTGTAGTCTTATTGACAGATTTCACTTTATCCATCCTATTAAACCTTGGCTTCTTTAGCTCCGGATGTAAATAGATACAAAGACTGTCATCGTGTCCTATAGTTTTACAATGCTGATAGTAGAGAGGCAGATCTTCAAATTCAATGGGAAGCTTTACTACATTATACTCTATTCCATCTTCTTCAATACCCACCCTAATAGAAGATGGTTGTTTCTTTTTCAAATCAATTTCAATGCACATCTTAACCGCAGAGGGCCTAGTTAATGCGGCAGTTGCTGTATCCATTTTGATATAATTACCTATTTGATTCCCCATTGATTCTATCATTGCGATATTATAAAAGAAAATCGGAACACAGGGGATAGTAACCCAAACTGGTACAATAGAAGATTCAATTTCAGGATTAAAATCCGTATTCCATTTTAACACTTTCATGGGAACTTGGTTAAAAATCCATTGACCTTTGATCCATAACCGTTGATAATCCTCCTTATCCTGAAACCGAATAAGGATATGCTTGAAATCAATAGATCCCAATTGAAACTTACCTTTGAATCCAACGGAATTGAAAGCTTCATTTAGAGCAGTCATTGATGGTTTCCCCCGAGCAAACTTACCGACGAGAGCATTGCTGTAATGTGCTGCTAGCGTTTCAGCATCTTTCCGAGACACAAGACAGGAGATTTCGCCCTTGTATTGGGTTCTTGGTATAATTTCAGGGTTCGAAGGGAGGGAGGAAGTAAGAGGGGATGGCCTATTGCCCAGAGCTTGCAGAAAGGTCTTGGTCGCGGTTGCTCCACCGCGACCAGGCGGAGGAGCCGCCATCAGAGGAGAAAAACAAAAATTATTAACCGATGTAGCAGCAAAGTAAGGAGAAGGGATGAAGATGGATTCGAATCAGTTAGGAAGCAGATCGAGTGTGTTTCGCACCATAATCGCACGCAGGAACAGTATTAGTGACCGTTTGACTTCCTAATGCTTTGATATGTTGTTTAGTTAAGTTTTTTAATTAGTATTAAAAGTATTTGGAATGAGTTTGGGCAGATGATTTTTGGTATTTTCTTTTAATTAAAAGATTCACCCAAGGTGAGGGGGGCTATTAGGCTCCCGGGCCAAAAACGTAACAAATATGGTACAATCAATTCGACGTTTTACAAATTGATTGAAGCGAACCATCAAGGTAATAGCATTTAGCCTCTCGCTTATAGAACTCCATTTCTATTGTCTCCACTCCTAGTGTTAACAGTCTAAAACGGCATTCCACGTTTTTACCTCCAATACCAATTGTTGACAAAAAGAGTTGACATTCTGTGATACCCCTCGCAAATTGCTTCCCCAAAAACCATTTTCTACAAGCAGTCTGATTTCTAGAGATGTAGAGCCAGGAGTAGTATAGCAAATCCTCTGAGCATGCGTCCAGTGATATGCCTGATCAGACTTCACCATTCAATGTTAATCCTCCTTCTTCACTCCTTGTTAAATGCTTGTACATTATGTTGCTCACGGACAAAGCAGAAAAGGCCATGCACTAAGATTTCTTGATTCCATAATGTCTGCTTTCCTGACATAAAACAAACACACCTACAGTATCCTTGCCAAAAACATAAAAGCTAGGAGATTCTAAGATGAGGAAAGTACATGGCATCTAAATGTATTAGGCCTCTGATATATTTTGGCATGCTAGCATGATTGGGAAAGAAGTGATGTACCTTTGATGTGCTTGCTAGCTTTGTTAGAGAATCTGCAACACGATTAGCCTCTATATAGATGTGACATATGGTGTAATCAAGCTTGCTCAACAAATTCCAGATTTTCCTGATGTTTGCTATGTAGCGCCATGGAACTCTGAACTCTCTTCTCACCATGTTCACCAGGATCAGAGAGTCACATTCTATTTGTAATGGAGAAAAAACCTGTTATAGAGACAACTATAGTCCTTGTCCAGGGCTTTGATTTCATCCAAAATACTGTTACCTTGGCTGAGATATGTGGCCTTTGCAAGCTGGACATCTCCCTACTAATTCCTGACAATAAAGACAACTCCAGCATCCCCGTTTCTGAGGGCAGAGCCATTCGTGTTCAATTTTGCATCTCTCCGGGAGTTTCCAGTGGATGATCTCACCTGTTCTTTTCTTCTTCTTGAACCTGTTATGCATTCTAACTAAAATAGGCAGATTTCCAAGCATAGACCATTTAAAATTCAGATTATGAGCAATGAATATGTCTTGGTGTTGTATCATAACCAATGTATAGCTGTTAATATGTGATCCTTTTGGAGGCAACTTTGTTTGCCTCAAGTCTAGTGATCTAGACATACTCATGTACCAACTGTTTGTTATTTTCAAATAGGGCATGGGGAACCCAATACATAACTCCCCCACCTAAGGGTGTTTTGCATTAAAAAAAAAAGTATCATAACCATCTTGATTGTTTGCATAGTATTAGGCTTTATGGATTCATGCATAAATCTGTTTCTGGCACACCATATAAACCAAGTTACTATACATGGGAGGATGCGAATCAAATGAGCAAATTCAGAGTTTTTAACTTCAAAGGACCATTAAAAGTAGAACCTTTCCCAAAGATATATAAAATTGTGACTTGGCAGGTTAAAATCGAGTTCATATAGTCCCATATAGTCTGAATAATTTTACAAGAGTTAAAAGAATGGTGAATATCATCTGATTCATGCTCACGGAAAATGCATTTGGAAGGGAGATTGAAAGATAGATCTTCTAGGATATCAGGCATAACTATCAATCTGTTCAATAACTTCCAATTAAAGACACAAAACTTTCTAGGCAGCAGAATGGACCACAGATTTTTAAAGGATGAGACCTCATCCTTTGTTTGTCTAAGAAAAACATAGGTTAATTTCAGAGAAAAAACACTACTTTTAGATATTTTCCAAACCAGTGCATCATCATATTTAGGATATAAGATGGTTTCATGCTTAAGGTGATACAAAATAAGAATAGGAAGACTAACACTTATCGAATTAAGGAAATGACTTTTATTTGAAGTGATATCAACAATGGAATAATTAAGAAAAGTGATATCCATATCACTGTTCCAAACATCAATGAGTGGAGCAAATCTAGTCCAACTAGATATCCAAAAGGAGACCTCTCCTTTTCCAACCTGTAAAAAAGAGTTAGTGACAACAATATATGATATTTTCTTTACCCTTCTCCATGTTCTAGAGACTTTTAAGTAGTATGGCATAGACCACATGACCTGAGACCAAAAAGATTGGTTTTATTGAAACTTCCACCAGAGTTTAAGTGAGAAGCTATCAGTCATGGTATGCAGATTTTTGAAATCAAGACCACTCTCCAATTTAGGAAAACATAGCTTAGGGTAAAATCTCTATTTTTTTCATCCTTATTACCTGAGATCCTCCAGAAGAATCTTACAAAAATTTTGTGCAGCCTATAAATCACTCCTCTAGTAGGATTTTATAACTGTGATTAAGTGCAAAAGAATGGTTGAAAGAACATATTTAATTAAAACCATCTTACTGGCTTGACTTAAAAAAGTTATTTTGCCAAGATAAGATTTTAGAGGAGACAAAGTCAATCAGGTTTTGAAAGAAAATGTTTTTGCACCTCCCAGTGAACATAGGGCAGCGTAGATACCTGAAAGGGAAACTATTAGGTATCATGCATGTTTCATTTGTTAAAAAAGTCCTAATACTTGGAGGTGCAAATTTAGAGAGGTAGAAAAATGATTTATCAAAGTTCACCTTTTGACCCATACCTCTTTCAAAGGTTTTAAGAAAACATATGAGAGTTTTTAGACCAGCCTTTGAAAATTTCATGAAAATTGTTGTGTTGTCTATAAAAGATAGGTGAGTTACTTTGATCATAGATTGTGGCAACCTGTAAAAGTCCATATGCATATTGGAACAGAAAATTCAAGTTCTTTGAGAATGCCTCAACCATAAGCATAAACAAGAAAGGAGACAAAGGATCTCCTTGCTTGAGTCCTCTTGATGATTGAAAGAAATCGTGGGATTTTCCATTCACAAGTATAGAGAAGTAAGCTGCCTTAATGTTGCCCATAATGACATCAACCAGAGAGTTTTAAAAACCAATTTTTAAAAGGAGTTTTGTAAGAAAGGACCAAGAAACTCTATCAAACGCCTTCATCATGTCTAGCTTGAAAAGTACATTAAAAGCCCTATTTTTATTGTTTAAAAAAGAATTTATTTCTTGCATTAGATGAATATTATCCGCCAGTCTCTACCTTGAACAAATGCAATTTGTTTAGTTGATATTAAAACTGGCATTATGGGCTGAAATCTTTGTGTTATGAGTTTAAAAAAGTTTAAAAAAATTTATGTTCACAAAGTTACACAAACTGATTGGACGAAAATCCTTAAAGGATGACACCACTTTTTTTTTTGAAAAAAAAATCAAAGTTGAGGCAATTGCTTTGGGGATGGGATTACCATTTAAGAAATCGTTTACAGCTAGCAATAAGTCATCCATAATGATTTCCCAACAGTTTTAAAGAAAGAACCTAAAAAGCCATCAGGGCCAGGCGCTGAATCACTGTCCATTGAGATGATGTTAAACAATTCCAAGCTAGTGGCTGGTTCCAGCAATGTTGCATTCATTTCATCTGTTACTAAGGCTGGAGCATTTTCTAATAGGACAGCTGAATTCACCCTAGGGGGGATCAAGAGATTCATTAGTAAACAAAGAAGAGTAAAAAAATGGAAGCAATATGTTGGGAACCCTAATGGAAGCAATATGTTGTCTACTATTCTTTGCCTTCACTGTATTGTGAAAATTTTTTGTGTTATTATTCCCATGCCATTTAACACGTGATTGTTGTTTCCAAAAAATTTCTTGTTGGGACAAACAAGAGTTAGTTCGGCTTTAGCCAAATTATAAGTTGTTAGATTAGTGGGATTATCAAGGTTCTGTAGATTCTGCTCGGCTTTTAGAAAGGTTTCTTCATAAGCTTTTACTCTATCAAAAATATTCCCCAAAACATTTTTGTTCCACACTTTTTTAGCTAATTTTAAGTTTTTTAACATAAAAGAAAATTTCTTCATTCAAATAAGGTTAGTTTCTATATTCCATACATTCGAAACAAGTTTAGAGAAAGTATGGTGGCTAATCCAACCGTTTTGAAACCTAAAGGATTTCGGTCTAGTTCCAATATTGTTTGACTTAATGGCTAACATTAGGGGAGAATAGTCTGATTGTTCTCTAGTAATAACCTTTATAGAAGATGAAGGAAAATCATTAGACCAAAGGTTACTGGCTAAAACACTATCAAGAATTTTCCATACTCGACCATTCAGTCTCATACACATCCATGTAAAAAATATAACTAAAGTGGGAAGACGTGAAAAGTTACATGAATTTGTGAAATCAATAAAATCTGCTATACAGGCTGGTTATGTATCGATGGACCAAGGTATTCCATTAGATTGTCAATGATGTTAAAATCCCCAATTAGTAAAACAGGTTTAGACTCTGTTTGGCAGAGCTGTGCTTATAAGCAAAGCTGGTTTTTTTTAAAGCAGGGGGAGACTAGCTTCTGATATTCCCCCAAAAATAGCTTCTTCTTTGTAAATAAGCTTTTTTTTTTGCATTTTACCAAACACTAAAAAGTTCTTTGCTTTAAATCCAGCGGCTTAAAAGCTCTGCCAAATAGAACCTTAGTCTTATGAGATTTCAGGGATTTCCACAATATTTTAGAGTGTTTGGCACAAATGAAGGCTACCAGACATTCTTTAGAAAAGTGAGCATACTTAATGTTGGCTAGAAGATATTGATCATGTGTCACCACTATGTCAACAGTTAAAACACCATCCCACATAAGCCAAGTTTTGCAATTAGGGGCAGCAAATGCATTTTTAAATCCTAATTCAGAAGTTGTAGTTGTTAGCTGATCATACTGGATAATTGGTTCAATTAGAGCAGTGAGGTTAATGTGATGTCCACAGTTAATGTCCCTAACTCTAGTCTTGGATGCAGTGTTTCCAATGCCTCTAACATTCCATATACAACAGTTTAGACCTATCATTAAAAACTCATGGGATAAGTGTCAAGGAGGAATGGGTTTTGGAGTAGTAGTGTAGTCCTTCTTTGTGTATTTTCTTGTCTTTCTTTGCTGCTCCAGTGCTACACTTTGAGGTTCATCTTCTGTAGTTTATGAACCTGTAACTTTTAAGAGGCTATAAAATCTATTCTGAGAAGCAAAGAGGTTAGCAGATATTTATTCCGATGTAAGTTCAATGGTTATAACATAATCCTCATTCAATGTATTTCCATTCTTTATGCAAGAATTAGTGTTTAGCCAATTTAAAGCATTGTTGCTAACATTCTTAGAACTTGATGACAATAATGGCTCACAACCAACATTAATCTCTATTAAATTACCATTCTAGAATAGATTAGTACTATGCATAGGCTCATTATTACTTTCACTTTCAATATTTGAATCAGGAATTGGATTATTTTCATTAAGCATTGTATCCTTTTCAACAGATGAGATAGAATTTGCTTCATTAAGTCCTACTGATTCAATGTTATTTGATTCATGCATAGTTGGGATATTGGAAGTGTAGAAGGAACCCGAGTCCCAAGAAAAAAAACCATTGTTGAGATCATCTTGTGATTTTGGCAGAGCAGTAGAGGTCGATGTTGCATGTGTTGAAAATGATATTGGTTCAACTTGATGATTTCCTTCTAGTGTATTGGTGTTTTACTGGTTCAGAGGAATTTTGGTATCTTTGGTAACTGTTCCAACATCCTTAACAATGATGGTGTCCACCTAAGGCTGCTTTTCGATTGGCACCCACACTTTTCTTGAGTTGAGACCTGCAAAAACATTAGGGCCATTCTTTTCCAAGACGACATTCTTAGTTGCAGGGTTAGTAACATCAGTATGATCATACTTTTTCCTTCATTGACAGACCAGGGGAAGAGGGTGTAGCAGTTTTATCTGTTTCAATGTCCTTTGTTTCATCATTAGATGGCCTCCAAAAGAATTTTTTTTATAAGAATCCAGGTCAGCTTTGCAATTAGATTTTAGGTGTCCTAGTTTAAAACACTTGGAGCAATAATCTGGGACTCCTTTGTACTCTAGGTATTGCCAAAAACCAGAATCTCCATAACTGATCCAAATGCGTTCTAGGAGAGGTTTCGTAACATCTAATTCAACGCAAACTTTCACTACATGTGGCCTGGTTCTATTGATAGTTCCCTTATCTACTTTAACAGGCAGGCCAACCAGATTTCTTAGTGAAAGCATGACATATTCATCAAAAAAATGTTGAGAAAGGCCATACATTGCCATTAATACCGGAACAACTGGCGAGTCAGAATTTGGATCAAATTGGGGGCTCTATTTGGTGATGCAAATTGAGTGTACCCCGAAATTCCAAACTTTGTGCATCCAACACCTGTAATAGTCATCAGGAAGAATAAAATGAATTAGTACTTGACAATTATCTAACAGAAAAATATCGCGATGCCCTTTAAAATCGGCGGTCTGGAAATCCCATCGTAGCTTCTCTAATTGGGGGTGGGATCTGGAAAATTTTCCGACGAGAGTCCGTCTCAGTGGAGCTTCAGCTTGCACACTCTTCATCTGTGAAGTGGATCTCAGGTTCCCCTAGGTGATCGATTATAGGCTTTGGAATGAAGGGACCTCTGGTAGGTTGAGCGGTGGCTAAATTGTTCAAAGGATTCAGAGATTGAGGAGAGTTTGAAGTAATTTGGGCGTAAAATAGTGTGTGAGCCTTCTCGGCGGTTGGACCCGCCATCTCGGCGATGCTGGAAACCTATGATAATTATTCTTTTAAGGCTTGTTTGTGTTGATTTTCTTTGTTTTGTAAAAATTGTTGTAAGCATCAATTGTTTGGCATACCTTCTGCATTATTTTGAGCAGCAACTGTATGGTTTTGCACGGTTAATGCAAGTATAATCCATTGCAGGAAAACTTTTCAAAAATGTGAAAATGATAATAGAATTTCGTTGATCGTCATTTTGTTCCCTGATCCAGGACTACAATTTAAAGAATTTATTAGCTTACATTTGTTGTTGCATTCGGTATTTTATATTTGAATTTTTCTACCTGCTAAGATGTTGGATGAATCTGTAAAGACATCTATACTTTTAACTAAAAGATCAACATTTTTTACAAATGACAGGTGGCCTGTCCATAAGCTTATGGACATGCCACTTATTTCTTACCTTATATATTGCATTTCTTAAATTACATACAAAATTTAAAATTTTTAAAAATATTTTTATATATCATATATTTTTATATTTTCACCTTCAAATACATAATATTACTTGTTTTAACTTATAAAATGCAATATTTAAATTTTATAAAAAATTACAAAATTTAAGGCAAATGCCCCTGAGAACTGTCCTTAAGCTTATGGAAAGGCTGCCTTTCCTGAGACTTTCTTTTACAAATGGCACCCTCACAGTTACCACATCAGCTCTTAAAGAAAATATTAATTCTAAATTTATTTACGGTTTTTCTAACGAGTGTCCATGGACACTCGTTAACAACTTCAGATTCCATCGAAAACCGTGTTATTAAATGCAAATACAGTTAATGATTAATGACATCCATCAAAAACTTACTCTCCCTATGTATTATTACACAATTTTCGATGAATTTGCATTTAATAACACAGTTTTCGATGGAATCTGAAGTTGTTAACGAGTACACTCGTTAGAAAAATTGATTTATTTATTGAATTATTGAAAATGAAAACTGGAAGGATTTTTCAAGAAAGTACCTTTTGACTTTCCATAGTTTGAAAATGGTAGGAATAATCTCTTTTTCGACTCCAATCAACTTTCCGTATTCTTCATTAACTCATAATTAATGTTGGAAGTCAAGTTGATTATTCTTTTAACATTCTTCAAACTTAAAATTTTTGCCAAACTGCTTCCGATCTTTTTGTCGCTACAAGCTGCTACGACTATGATGCTTCCGATCTTTTTGACTCAATAGATGAGTTTCGCTAGAATAAAGTTTATTCATCCTACAGGTCAATGCCCCAACATCATGGCTGAAGTTTACTCCTGTACACAAACTGGCATGGCAATCATACATTGAATCGACGCTTCCTGCTGATGGCAGAGATACATTTGCAAAGAATGTATTGTGGAAACAATATTACTCCCTCCGTTCGAGGGGAATCTGCACAGAGAGAAATCTCTGCAGATTTTTTTCCCTGAGCCCCACTGGAGACTGACCCCCCACGTGCTACTTTATCAGTGGAAAAAAAAATTAAGGGGCAATCAGGGGGGATAATTTTTCCCTCCTTTATATTTAATGGCCATTTCCCGCTTTTTTGTCAACGTTTGTAGGCGCCAAAACAGTGCAGTAACTTTTACAGCTTCAAAAATTGTGCACCCAGCTGCACAAAAACTACTCTATAAATACACACAATTCTGGGCTCAGACTGGTTAAAAACCACGTAAAAAAAACTGAAGAAGACACCACAAAAGGATCAGTCAAGGCTTCGAACCCCAAACCCAACAAAAGTTTGGGTATTTGGGGAACCCTCAGGTATGGTTTTACACTTCATCGAGCCATCCCGACTCACCCGAGGGTGGTGGTTGCTCTCAGTGTTTTGCATCTTCCCATTCCTCATTGGGTTTTTTTTAGGGTCAATGCGGAAAAATCTGACGAACAAGGAGAGGCAGCATTTGGGGGAGTTTTTGCTGGAGCATCACAAGGATGGGAAGCTATTGCATTCGACACGATTGTTGGCAGCAGCAATGTTCGACTGTTTAATACGAACAGTGAGCACCATCTGGGCTCTTACTCGAGCTCAAATGTCACAAGGAAAACCTCTGGACTTGCGTCATCGGATGACAGGCCATCCTCTGAAGAACAAGAAGGAAATTAACCTGGATGAATTGAAATCATTGCCTGCATTGAAGAGGCACACTATTAGAGGTACAACAAAAGCACTCGGAATAGGGAAGAGTAGTGTTCAACGGGCAGTGGCATCCAAGGTAATAAAAAGCCACACAAATAGCATCAAACCAACTCTCACAGAACACAATAAGGTATCACGTATGTGGTTCGTTTTAGAAAAGCTTGATCCTGAACTAAGATTTAGATCAATGGACCATGTCATACACTTAGATGAGAAATGGTTTTATTTAAGCCAGGAAACAGTAAGGTACCTACTGGCCCCGGATGAACCAGAGCCATATCGCACAGCTAAACACAAGTCACATATCCCAAAGTTAATGTTTATATGTGCAGTAAGCAGACCAATATGGGGAGTTGATGGTGAACTGCTATTTAATGGTAAACTAGGCATATTTCCATTCGTTCAAGATCAAGTAGCAATAAAAAACAGCAAGAACAGGCAAGCAGGGACAGTTGAAAAGGCAGCAGTACCAAAAATCATAAGAGATGTCACAAAAGAGAAGCTAATCACAGAAGTCATCCCAGCAATTAAGTCACGGTGGCCATCTCACATCTTGGGCAAATTCATTCATATTCAGCAATACAATGCAAAGCCACACATATTCAACAATGATCCAGAATTCAGGGAAGTAGCTGATGCAGATGATTTTAACATACACTTAGTCAACCAACCAGCAAACTCACCCGACTGTAACATCCTAGACTTGGGATTTTTTAACTCAATTCAAAGCTTACAACAAGAACATACATCGTCTAATGTTGAGGAGTTAATGGCAGCGGTGCAGTCAGCGTACGACAGAGAAGATGCAATCACTTTGAACAAGGTATTTCTTACACATTAACTGTTAATGATCGAAATACTAAAAGCACGCGGGTTAAACAACTACAAGATGCCTCACATGAACAAGGACAAACACATAAGGGAAGGAACTCTGCCAAGATCACTACAAGTAAGTGAGGAGGTTGTAAGGGGCAGCATTGAGTATCTAATCAGTAAAGGTGCAGTAGATGAAACTGTGGTGCCACTTATGCATGCCTTAGGTTATAGGCCTTAGATGCAGAATTGTAAACATTTTGGGGGTTGGTTAGATAGCATTTTTTGCAAGCCAAGAACATCCCACTTTTGGTGTTCATGGGATGTTCTGACACCAACCCCGGTTAAATGTTCATTTGGTTAATGAAGTTTAACCCTTTTTTTTACAACATACTCTCTAATATTTTCCATATTAGGGGAACATGCTCAATGTTACAGCCAGGCAACAATCAGGGACGATGCTTAAAACTATTGTCATGTTCAAATACACGGCTGAGGCATGTCAATGATACAACAAACTCAGGCTTCACCACATCACTGAAATTCAGGCAACACACACAAACTCAGGTTTCAACACATCATCCAAACTCAGAACAGTTTCAAGTATATCATCGAACACCTGAAGCAAATCAGGTGTTCTCGCAAATAAATATGCATGCAGAATCTAACTTTTTTCTGTACAAAAAGTGGACATTAATAACGCACATATATCATCGAGCAACTGCATAAAACAGTGGCTCTCGCACATAACACAGAAAAGGTTACATTCAAGGTAGGAACGATTTCACCTCATCTGCCAAATGGAAACCTTCCATTTTCGACTCTTTAATACTCCCAACCATTTCCAATTCAAGATTAACATCCGGTTTGATCTTATCTCTTCTCCACCGAAAGTAGCATCCAATGAATGGATCCTATATATTTATGGGATTATTAGTGTGAAGAACATAAAAGTTAGATTAGCAGAGGAAACTATTCGTACCACTGCAATGATACGGAAAAGGAACTAACCGTATTAATATGACCAGCGAAGGGCTTATCTTTTTTCGAGCACGTATGTAATGAAACGCCACCGGAGCTAGGGTTTGCGCCGACGGGTGTCGCGCTCCTCCCGCAACCAAGGGCATAACAGGTACAGCACTTGGTTGCTGCCATACATGGTGTCCTCTGGGTCATCTGGAACATTTGTGTCCCAAGGGAACCGCATTGGTTCTGCAACGATCCCCGTACCTTCTCCACCGGCAATATCACGGCTGGGAGGAACCAAACCGTGCTCACCGTGGCACGGTTGAACATTTTCTCCACCATGCAATTCGCCAGTGGGAGATTTAACATCAGCCCGTGGCTCAACAATAGCAGATGCCCCTGGATCTGGAGTGGAGACCGTTTCACTGTGGCCGTTGACCACTGTTTCCCTAAGGGTTGCGTCAGACCTCCAGGCGGAGGTGGTATCATCCACCTCCGTCTCAGGGACGAACTCCGACTTACTATATGAATCCGAAACGTAGCACAACGAACACCTCTGACAAGATTGACCGGTGGAATTCGAGTGAAACGATATTAGAAACGCACCAAATCACCGGGACTATAGGGGGAAGATGACAGATATTGACCGGATCTAACAAAAAATGATGAAAATAGCAATGGGAACTGGGGGAAGATGCCAAAAAATGAGGGCTATGGTTTCAGGATGAGGAAGAGGAAGATTGAGAGGAGCGTCTGAGAAGGAAGCAGGCGAAATGAACGAGGTATTGAGACTGTGGAACAAATAAAGGAGAGCTCCACTTTTCACAAGACCAAGACGCATTCATTGGTGCTACTTTCGGTGCGGAAGAGATAAGATCAAGCAAGATCATCTCTTGAATTGGAAACGGTTAGGAGAATTAATGAGTTGAAAATGGGTTTGGTAAATTAGGTGGTTTGGTTTAGTTAAAATTGGGTTAGAAGAATGGATTTGGGTTCAAATTAGAATAACCCTTTTTGATATTTTGGTAATAGTTAAAATATGCTAGGGGTAATTTTGGAAATTCATGTCACTTTTTTTGCCAAATATGGAAAGAAACAAAAAGAGTGCAGATTTGCCTGGGACACCCCTTTAAGGAAAGTGTGCAGATTCCCCTGGAACAGAGGGAGTAGTATAGCTCTTTCTCAAGTTCTATAAAATATGACATGTGATTTTATTGATGGTGCAAGAGTGCTATATAAAGGCATCATATGCAGAAGTACAAATGGTAAATGATTCTAACTATGGTACAAGATATACATAGAATATGATAAAATATCTCCTTAACACTTCTTCTCAAGTTGGAGCATGTGGATCACGAATGCCCAACTTGCCGAGAAGATTCTGAAATAACTGTCGTCTAAGAGATTTGGTAAATAAATATGCAGGTTGATAGGAAGTGTGAATATGATGAGTAGCAACTTCTCTGACTATACCAAATCACGAACAAAATGACAGCCAATCTCAATGTGCTTCGTCCTCTCATGAAATACATGATTGGCTGCAATATTGAGGGCTGCCCGACTGTCACAATATAAACACATCGGAGAAGAATGACCAACTCCCAAATTGCGAAGAAATGACTTAAGCCATATCAGCTCACAACAAACAACAACCATGGCCCGATACTCAGATTCAGCAGAAGAAGGAGAAACAATCGGTTGTTTCTTTGTCTTCCATGAAATAGGTGATTCACCAAGTATGAAAAAATATCCAGTCAAGGAACGACGTGTGATTGGATAAGCATCCCAATCAGTGTCGCAAAAAGTAGATTATTGAAGAGAACTCTGAGCAAAAAGAAATAAACCTTGACCGGGATGACTCTTCAAGTAGTACAGGACGCGAAGGGTTGCACGCCAATGGGTGACACGCGGCTTCTCCATAAACTGCGCCAAAGTATGGACCGAATAACTAAGTTCCGGATGAGTAATAGTCAGATAAATGAGCTTCCCAATTAGACGACGATATTGTGTAGGATCAGGACAGAAAGGACTGGTCGAGCGCGCCAAATTGTGTTGTTGTTCCATCAGAAAATCTGTAGGCTTGTAGCTAGCAATCCAGCGTCATGTAAAATTTCAAGGGTATATTTCCGTTGGGACGGAATATACCTTCAGGTCTCCTAGCAATCTCAATACCCAGAAAATACTTCAGAGCACCAAGATCCTTCATGTGAAAGCAAGAGCTGAGCTACTTCTTGAACTCAATCATCAGGGTCGAGGAAGAACCAACAATAATCAAATAATCAACATAAACCAAGACAAGCAGGGTAACACCATTGCGCAAATAAGTGAACAAAGAGTAATCTGCCTTACTTTGAACAAACTCAAAAGTGCGTAGGGCTGTAGCAAGTTTCGCAAACCAGTTGCGCAGAGCCTGACAAAGACCATAAAGAGATTTGCAAAGCTTACAAAACAAACCCGGTACAGGAATGGTATAACCAGGCGGAGGACGCATATAGACTTCCTTATCCAAATCACCATGTAAGAAGGAATTGTGAACATCCATTTGATGAATATCCCAATGTTTGGGGCAGACTCATAAGCATGAACAATAGTCGTGTGACGCTTCTCCTGAATGGAAAGTGAGTGAACATGACCAATAGGAGGCAAATGATCAAGTGTCAAGATGTGAGATCTCAACGAATGGTACTCTTCATCCAGGCCTATGAGAAATTGATGAATAATCTCCTTCTCATAGGGCTGAGCAGCAATTTTAGCATGAGGAAAACACATGTCTAAGCAGGTAAGTAAGTATTCAATCCATCCCACAATTTCTTACATTTGTTATAATAAGCAGCAACATGCTAACCATTCCGGTGACAAGTATAAATGGCTGCACGTATTTTACACATGCGTGGACCATTACCAATAGAGAAGCACTGTTTAAGGTCATCCCAAAGTTCCTTAATAAACGTACAATAAGTGACACCAGAACGAATAGATGGATCAAGTGTTTGAACCACCCAACCAACAAGCATAGAATTCACACTATTCCAGTCATTGTAAAAAGGGTCAAAGGGTGATGGCTTAACAACAAAACCATAGAGAAAACCCTCCTTATGTTTTGCAGAAAACACATTAAACAGGGATTCACTCCATTCATTATAATTATCACCCTTAAAAATCTTAGGAGAGATTCTCAAACTTGGATGATCTGACAGATGAACATAGTAGGGATGATTGGTAAGCAAAGCATGAGAAGAGTCACCAGATGACTGGTGTATGGCCTGTGCAGCGGCCATAGTTGTGGCCTGTACGGCAGCCTGGAAGATGGAAGAATCTGTAGTGGGAAAGCCCGGAGGATTGGACGACAGGGGATTCGCCCACACCGGCATGACGAGATGATGTTGCCAGTAGCAATTGGATCGGCTTCAGCAGCGGCGTTGACAGGCAGTGGCGACATCATCGAAAACAGGATTAAGAGCAAGGTCAATATCTTCAATTTCAACATGATCAAGAGGATTCATGGTGACAGGAACATGGACGACAGCAGAAGATCCTTGAACGGTGATGGCGGCGGCGGCTGTGGCGCATGAAGGACCGGTGGTGGCGGAAGCGACGCGTGAAGTGCGATGGTGATATTTTAGGATTTAGGTTTTCAGGATTTTAGCCCTGATACCATGTAAAATATGAACGTGTAATTTTATTAATGATACAAGGGTGCTATATAAAGGCACCATATGCAAAAGTACAAATAAAATAGGATTCTAACTATGGTACAAGATATACATAGAATATGACAAAATATTTTCTTTAACAAGTTCCCTTTTCTACCCGTAAACTTTCTAAATCATTCTCATTTCGTGTAAAGGGAATGGTCCATGAATTAATAGGTATTTAAGACAATAAAGTAGACTTGTCAGGGTAGCTTTACAACAATTATGTGTACTTGTTTTAGTTTTTTATTTTAAAAGTATTTTTTGTTTTAGTTTTTATTTGTTATATGGTTAGAATGAATAAATACAAAAAAGTAATGTTGTTTCTAATTGTATAAAATAAGGGTAATGATTGTATATCTTTATTTATAAACCCAAGATACATTATATAGTGGTACAGGATACCTATACAAGCTAGGAAAAGGTATGGACGCCTATACAAGCTAGGAAAAGGTATGGACGCCTATACAAGCTAGGAAAAGGTAATAGAATATAATTACAATTACAAGTAATATTCTATATCCTTAACACTCCTCCTCAAGTTGGAGCATGTGGATCTGAAATGGCCAACTTGCCAAGTAAGGAATGAAACTGGGTACGTCTGAGAGCCTTAGTGAACAAGTCCGCATGTTGGTCTGAAGTGCAGATATGCTGAGTAACAATAGTGCCAGATTGAACAATATCCTGGACAAAATGACAATCAACTTCAATGTGCTTTGTGCGTTCATGAAAAACTGGTTTGGCCGCAATATGAAGAGCAGATTGACTGTCACAAAACAACCGCATAGGAGAAGAGTGCAAAACCCCCAAGTCTTTTAGTAAAGACTTAAGCCATAACAACTCACAACAGGTAACAGCCATAGCACGATACTCAGCTTCAATAGAAGACCGAGAAACAATAGGTTGCTTCTTAGTCTTCCAAGAAATCATAGAATCACCAGTCACTACAAAATAACCAGAAAGTGAACGCCGAGTAATTGGGCAAGCAGCCCAATCCGAATCACAGTAAGCAGTCAATTGTAACGTACTACGAGAAGAGAGAAACAAACCTTGACCAGGATCACTCTTCAGGTAGTGCAACACACGAACAATAGCTTGCCAGTGAAGAACACAAGGAGACTTCATGAATTGTGCAAGAGTATGAACTGAATAACTCAGTTTGGGACGAGTGATAGTCAGATATGTCAGGCACCTAACCAGACATCTATACTCCTCCGGGTCACGGTAGGCTGAACCTTCAACACGTGCCAAATCATGTTGTTACTCCATCGAAAAATCACTCGGTTTAGAGGCAGATAAACTGGTGTCTGATAAAATGTCCAAAGCATATTTCCTTTGCGAAAGAAACATCCCCCATGGTCTTCTAGCAATCTCCATGCCCAAAAAATACTTAAGCAGACCTAGGTCTTTTATATGGAAACAAGAATTTAAGTATTTCTTGAACTCAGAAATGAGAGCAGAAGAACTACCAGCAATGACCAAATCATCCACACAAACCAAGACATGTAAAGAAACTGATCCCCTTGAAAAAACAAACAAAGAGTAATCAGCCTTACTCTAAACAAATCCAAATGTTCGTAAAGCCGGAGCCAACTTAGCAAACCAATTTCTGGGAGCCTGACGAAGACCATAAAGAGAATTCTGAAGATGACATACCTGACCATGGGGCACAACATAGCCGGGTGGGGGTTGCATAAAAACCTCTTCATCCAAATCACCATAAAGGAAGGCATTATTGACATCCATCTGATGCAGTTCCCAACCACGAATGACTGCAACAGACAAGAATAAGTGAACATAACTCATCTTTGCAACCGGAACAAAGGTCTCAGTATAATAAATTCCTTCAACCTGGCGATTCCCAAGAACAACAAGGCGCGCCTTATGACGTTCAATAGTACCACTTAACCAAAACTTCGTCTGGTAGACCCATTTGCACCCAATCGCCTTCTTATATATAGGCAGAGGAGCCAATATCCATGTCTGATTTCACTCTAGCGCAGTAAGTTCTTCAGTCATAGCATCTCGCCAATGAGAATGCCGGGAAGCCTCGGAATAAGTAGTGGGATCTGCACTAGATTTTACTGCACCCCAAAATCTAGAATGCATACTAGAAAAATTATCACAATTTACATAATCAGTAAGTGGATAGAGAACACCTGAGGAAAGTGACGATGCATGAGTGAACGGAGACGTAAGAGGGGAGGGGTCTTCAGTAGTAAGAACACATTCATGATCATCACAATCGTAATCTGCCAAGTAAGGAGGCGGTCGGCGAGCACGAATACTCTATCTGACAGGTGGAAACTCGACGGCGGAACCATCTAGAGCCGGAGATACTAAAAAAGGAGACACCGATGATGAATGCTCGGTAGCGGCCGACGGCGGTTGATAGACGGCAACCGACAGCGACCGACTAGCGGCAGCCGGCGGTGACTGATCGGTGGCGGACGACGGTGACTGACCGGTAGCGGACGGTGGTGAATGACCGACAGTGGCCGGCGGTGGCAGCGACTGACCGGCGGTGACTGACTAGCAGTGATCGGCGGTACCTAACCGCTGACAACTTACACCGTCGGGCCGGTGTCGGCTGGCGGTGAACGGTGGAATGAAAATTCCGTACGACTCCGGCAGTGAGCTGGAGGAGATCGACGGTAATGTGGTGGACCAGTCAGGTTCATCTGAAGGGGCCAAGGACGGAGTAGCAGAATACGGGAGCTGGTCTTAATAAAAATTGGCATCCCGACTGGTAAAAATCACTCGGGATTCTAGGTCAAAAAGACAATAGCCTTTCTTTCCGCCAGGATAACCAAGAAATAGACACCGCCGACTTCTTAGGGCAAACTTGTCACGATATCTGGGAACATGATTAGCAAAACACAAGCATCCAAAAACTCTTAATGATGAGTAATTTGGAGCTTGCCCATAGAGCAGCTCAAAGGGAGTACGGCCATTGAGATGCTGTGTCGGTGTTCAGATAATCAAGTAAGTAGCAGTATGAACACATTCTCCCCAAAATTCAATAGGAAGACTGGCTTGGAGTCGTAAAGCACGCACCACATTGAGTAAATAACGATGCTTTCTTTCAACCCGACCATTCTGTTGTGGTGTGTCAACCATAGATGTCTCAAAGATGATTCCAGATGCAACAAAATGAGATCACAAAGGCAAAAATTCAGTCCCATTATCAGCCCGAATACATTGTATAGTTCGGCCCCACTGGTTCTTCACCAAGGCACTAAATTCTAAAAATCTAGAGGCTACTTCAGACTTAGCCACTAATAAATAAACCCAAATAGCTCGGGAATAATCATCGACTATAGTCAAAAAATAAAATGCACCACTAGAGGATGGTGTTCGATAAGGTCCCTAAACATCACAATGAATTAATTGAAATAATGCAGTAGCATTTGTAGTACTCAAAGGAAAACCATGTCTAGTCTATTTTGCTCTATAACATACAGAGCAAGGAACATAATTCTTATTAGTGCCAAAATCAATAGAAGAAATAGAAGACATCACCGGGGAGGAAGGATGTCCAAAACGCTGATGCCATAAGTCAGAAGCAAACACAGAAGCAACTATTGGAACATACTGTAGGATATGAGGATGAACATGAGTATCCAGCAGATGAAACCAAAACATCCCCCCCTTTATATTCACCCATGGCAATCACTTTCCTCATACTGATTGTCTGTAAAATGCAATAATTTTCAGTAAAAAAAGCTGGATAGTTCAAGGCAGATAACAGTCTAGAACATGAT
The DNA here is from genome assembly GCA_037428765.1 of Rubia yunnanensis. Lineage (NCBI taxonomy): Eukaryota > Viridiplantae > Streptophyta > Magnoliopsida > Gentianales > Rubiaceae > Rubia > Rubia yunnanensis. Next base: position 75,942,491 of record CM075067.1, read on the forward strand.
AATAAGTTGCACCGCAAGGTAGGTATATATAATACATGAGAAAGGGTGACACCACCAAAGCGAAGGAAACCATATTGAGTGGTGGATGACACCGATCCATCAGGCATAACAACATTCACAGTATCAATAGCAGCAGTAAGATCAGTTGAGAACCTTTGTCACCAGTGATGTGATATGAGACACCCGAATCAAGTATCCAAGGTAGAGTAGGCTTACCAGACTCATTATCGGCAAAAGAATTATACTGATTAAATAAATGCATGGTCGTGCTCAATTGGTCATCAGACAGAGCAGGGGCAAAGTTGGATTGGGCAGGGACGCGGCCAGAGGAAGCCGCCGCCACTCGACCAGGAAGCGACATGGCTGCTCCGGCAAATGGTGGTGGGAGAGAAAGTGCCGTGGCAGCACCTCCCGGCACGGCGGTGGTCCGAGAAGCTGGCATCAACTTCTTGGCGGTGCTGGCTTTCTCCTTCAACTCCTTGAACCATTCTGGTACACCAAAGATCTGGAAGCAGGAATCCTTATCATGACCCTTGCGATAACAATGTGTACAAACAAGATTCTTGCGGTCACATGCAGAAAGCACAACTGGCGAAGAACTTGCAGGTGGTGGACGTTGTGCAGCATATGCTATAGAGTTAGAAGAAGGCTCACGAACTTGAATAACAGCTCTATGATTCTCCTCCTGGGCAATAGGGGCATACACTTTCATGACAGGTGGCATTGAATCAATGCTCATGATATGTGATCGCAAGGTGTGAAAGCCTTCGTCGAGACCAGAGATAAATAGGTAGATCAAATCCTTCTCTTTTTCTTGGAAGACTCTCGTAGAAATATTGCAATGGCATAATTCCTTGCTTTCTTCATAGTCACAAACTAGGGGAAGCCGCATGCAGTAATAATTTGCAAACAACTTTTTCAGTTTGCCAAAGTAAATGTCGATGGGCTGGCCGTTTTGCCTGCAACTTTGAATAACCTCTTGCATTTGCAAAACTTTCATACCATCACAACAATAAATCGTGCCTTCAGGTCATCCCACAAACCCTTAACTGTGGAAAACGAGCTTGTAAAAGATCTCAACACCGGGTCCAGGGTTTGCAAGATCCAGCAGACAAGAGTAGCATTAACCCCAGGCCAATCAGCAACATCTAGATGACCATCCTGGGGTTTGGTAATAGATCCATCAATGAACCCAATCTTGTTCTTGGCAAGGAATGCACGACACATCGCGTCAGACCATTCAATGTAATTTTCTTGACCTTTCAGCATGTTCGGTATAAGTTGTAAACTTGGACCATTGCCAGAGCCAATAAAGTAAGGATCAGACAACATACGACCAGTAGGTAAAGCAGTCCGAGGACCAGATTGCAATTGCAACTACTTCAGTAATGCTGCAATCACATCGTAACCACTCATATCCTGAAGCATTGCAACCTCAGGTGTAACATTAAGACGATCCTATTTTTTGGAGTCAAACATAGTGTAAAATTTGGTACAGATCAGTAGCATGTACAATAACCGGTGACAGATCAGATCGATAGGACACACCGACGCATTGCGTAAAGGTTGGAGAGCTCTGGCTGTGGGAAGAACTGGTCGGCAGCGTGGAGCAGCTGCAGCGGCGGCGCATGGTGGAGCAGCAACGACACGTGTGGTGATCCGGAAGCGGCTGGAGCTCAGGAATTTAAGGCCGCGGAAATTTTCTATTTAAGGTTTTAGAATTTCAGGCTTGGATACCATATAGAAAATAAGGGTATTGATTGTATATCTTTATTCTTGAACCCATGGTACATTATATAGTGGTACAACATACCTATACAAGCTAGGAAAAGGTATGGACACCTCTACAAGATAGAAAAAGGTAATAGAATATAATTACAATTACAAGTAATATTCTAATTTCTTAACACTAATCTCCCTTCTGAATGAATGATCATTAAAGATAGTATATGCGATAGAATGATTTACCGTAATCGATTGTATTATTGATATCTAAATATATAGAGAGTACAATAGAGGTGTAATAAGGAAAGAGCTCTAATCATAATAAATCATAATCTAATCAAGAGTCTGATTTATCCTAACACCCCCCTCAAGCGAAGCGTCGGATGCTCGCCGACGCACAGCTTGGACCTCAAGAACTCGAACAGCGGACGAGAGAGCCCCTTGGTGAAAATGTCCGCAATCTGAAGAGAAGTCGGAACATGAGCAACACGCAGCTTTCTGGATGTCACCAACTCATGAACAAAATGGTAGTCGATGTCGATGTGCTTCGCCCGCTTGTGAGCCACTGGATTCTGAGCCAAGAAGATAGCACTACTATTGTCGCATAACAACAGTGAAAAACCAGAAAGCAGAAACCAAAAATCACGAAGCAAATGAGTAAGCTAGACCACTTCTAAGGCAGTGTTGGAAAGAGCACGGTATTCAGACTCAGTGCTAGAGCGAGAAACAGTGGGCTATTTCTTGGCACTCCAAGAAACCAGATTCCCACCAAGAAAAACTGCATAACCATAAGTGGACCGACGAGTCTCCAGACAGTAAGCCCAATTAGCATCAGAGTATCCTAACACATCAGGATTACTAGAAGAACAAAATCGAAGACCAAAATGAAGAGTGCCACGAACATACCGTAAAATTCCTGTCACGGCAGCAAAATGATCATCTCTGGGATCCTGAAGAAACTGACTCACTGTGTTGACCGAGAATGCCAAATTCGGGCGAGAGATGGTGAGATACTGGAGAGCACCAACAAGAGAACGATAAAGTGTAGGATCCCGAAATGGAGGACTGGCAGAGCTGTGAAGCTGAGAACCAGCAAAAAATGGAGTAGAAACAGGTGCCGCGTCAGACATACCGGCCCAATTCAAAATATCCCAAGACATACTTTGCTTGGCCAAGCAGTAATCCTGAGGAGATAGGCGAAACTTCAAGACCAAGAAAGTAATGAAGAGCACCAAGATTCTTGATCGCAAACTCTCTGTGTGTCCGATCAATGAACTGGCGAAGAAGAGTCGAGTCATTTCCTGTAAGAATGATATCGTCCACATACACAAGTAGGTACAGTAACGACGACCCTCTCGAAAGGACAAACAAAGAAGTATCAGCTGAGCTGCACCGAAAACCAAGCTGTGTCAGATAACTGCTGAAACGCTGGAACCAAACCCCGGGAGCCTGCTTAAGACCATAAATGGCCTTTTTCAAATGACAAACATAGTCTGGATGGACAGAATCCTGATAACCAACGGGCTGCTTCATGTAGACTGGAGCATCAAGAACACCATTAAGGAAAGCATTCTTGACATCAAACTCATGAAATGGCCAGGAACACATGGTGGCTATGGCGAGAACCGTCCTGAAAGTGGAGGCTTTGACCACAGGACTGAAAGTGTGGTCAAAATCAAAACCCAGAATCTGCGAGAAACCCTGCGCCATAAGTCTAGCTTTGTGACGCTCAATAGTGCCATCTGGTCGATACTTGAGCCTATAGACCCATTTGGAGCCAACAATGTTGACATTCGAAGGTCGAGGCACCAAATCCCAAGTGTGCTGACCACGAAGAGCATCCATCTCATCATCCATGGCTGTAACCCAGGTTGGATTCTGAAGGGCAGTGCGATAATCAGTGGGCTGTCTGAGAGAGAAGTGCAGCAGTGAGACCATGAGCAATAATATCCGAATAATCCCGGCGCTGAATGGCACCAGTAGAAGACCGAGTGGCCATCCAATGAGTACGAAGCTGGGGCGGCGAAGCTGAGGAGTCGAACCAGCTGATGACACGGAGGAAGATCGAGATGTGCTGACCGGAGAGTGGCCGTCGGAAGTCACCGGAGAAAGAATAGCCAATACTGGCTGAGACGTGGTGGCCGGTGGCAGAGGAATGCTGGCCAGCGGCTGAGATATGGTGGGCGTTTGGCGAGGAGCCGGGTCCAGGTCAGCCATCCAGATGGAAGATAGTGGTGAAGGAGGGGCAGCTGGAATAGTCACAGACACAGGCGTGGTGGCCCGAATCGATGAAGTAACAGTTCCATCAAAAAATGATGAAATCTCCAAATCTGAAATCGAACGACTATCCGTGGAAGATGAGACATAAGGGAAGAAAGTTTCATCAAAATGAACGTGGCGAGAGATATAGATGCACCCAGAAGTTGGGTCGAGACACTGGAAGCCCTTATGACGAGAGTGATAGCCAATAAAAACACAGGGAATGGATCGGGGTGCAAACTTATCAGTAGCAGTGGCACGCAGACATGGAAATGCACGGCAACCAAATGGGTGAAAGAGGGTATAGTCAGGCACATGACCAAAAACAACCTCAAAAGGTGATTTGCCACTCAGAACCGAACTAGGCAGACGGTTAATAATGTAAACCGCAGAGGAGAAAGCTTCCACCCAATAACAGTGCGGCACAGAAGAGTGAAAAAGCATGGCAAGACCAGTCTCTGTGATGTGGCGATGCTTCCGCTCAGCCCGACCATTATGAGCAGGTGTATAGGGCGAGGACATCTGATGATGAATGCCACATAATATGAGATGAGCCTGAAGTCGGTGATTAGTAAACTCGATCCCACCATCGGTCTGAAAAATTTTAACCCTAGCAGAAAACTGATTCTCAACGAATTTGTGAAACTGGATAAAGGTGTCATAGAAATCCGACTTATGCCGCATCGAAAGAAACCATGTGAATTGCGAAAAATCATCAATGAAAATGACATAATAAGAGAAACCGTGGACAGATAAAACAGGAGCTGGTCCCCACAAATCACAATGTACTTTACCCAATAAACCAGTAGCGCGCTTGTCACTAGTGGAAAATGGCAAACGGCTACTCTTGGCCATCTGACAAGGAGAGCAACTGACATGTGCAGGCATAGCAGAAGTGACAGAAATAAGGCCCCGTCGATTCAATAACTGAACAGTATCATGAGACACATGACCGAGGCAAGAGTGCCACTACTCAAAAGAAGCATGAAGCTTTGTAGAGCGTAGTTCGCCTAAAAAACTGGAATCACCAGTCCCAAGAAAATAAAGACCAGACCTATGATGACCTTTACCAATTATCGCCCCTGTAAGCTTGTACTCAGTGGAAAATGCATCGGCATCAAATATAACACGGACAGGTAGATCACGAATAAGCTTACTAATGGACAATAAACTTCTAGTAATCTTAGGTACCACAAGAACATCATTATCAGAGAAACCAGATAAATGACATTGGCCGATGTGAGAAATAGATAATGATTCACCATTTCCAACAAGAATAGAATCAGAACCACGATAACATTGTACCTGATCAAGATGACTGGTGTGAGCAGTGATATGAGATGTAGCACCTGAATCAACGATCCACTGATTTGACGAAGAATGACGGTTGGGACCATTCAAACTGGCCTGAAACAATAACTTGTCCGCAACCCAATTAGTGGAGCAATCTTCCAGAGATGTAGAACCCAAATAAACCATAGCAAAAGCCCAAGAATTGCACAGAAATTGACTGGGTGCTGATTAGAATATGAAAAACTCGTGATAAAGGACCTCAACTCGCGATAAGCAGCATCAACTCGCAAAAAAATAGCATTAACTCGCGATAAACATTATTAACTCGCGACAAACAGCATTAACTCGCGATAAACATTATTAACTCGCAATAAACAGCATTAACTCGCGATAAATTGAAGGACGCGAGAAATCCAAAAATTCGCGAGTCGAATCGCGCGTGACTTCACGCGCTGGAATGACGAAACGCACTGAAATCTCCTTCGCGCGTAACTTCACGCGCGTCACCTTCATGCGGGCGCGTGGATCTCACCGTCGGAAGCACGAAACAACGGAACTCGCCGCTGAAGTTCGCCGCTGAAAGACTCGTCACTGAAGATGGGTTTCGACGCCGTTGGAGAGAAGAGCTTCGCCGATCGCCGTGAAGAATGGCCTCGCCGATCGCCGTGAAGAATGGCTTTGCCGATCGCCGTGAAGAATGGCTTCGCCGATCGCAGTGAAGAATGGCTTCGCCGATCGCCGTGAAGAATGGCTTCGCCGCTCGCCGTGAAGCCTCTGGAAGAACTCCGATGCCGATGAACCTGTTGGCGCTCCAGTGGGCAGAAAATTTCCGTCGAAATTTGACCGGAAACTTCCACCGGGATTTGACCGGAAACTTCCGCCGGAAAAAAAGGAAGGTGCTGAGCAGTAAATTAAAATTTAGGGCGTAGGATCAGAACTTGCTCTGATACCGTGATAGAATGATTTGTCGTAATCAATTGTATTATCGATATCTAATTATATTGAGAGTACAATAGAGGAGAGTACAATAGAGGTGTAATAAGGAAAGAACTCTAATCATAATAAATCTTTTTTTTTTTTTAATAAAAACACCCTAAGGTGGGGGATGATATATTAGAGGCTCCCCATTCCTCATTAAGAACCAATTACAAGATGAGTCAATGTATGTGGTGAGGCAACAAAATTGCCATCCAAAATAACCTACAAGGATCTATACATAGTACTACTTGATATTAATAATTATAGACAAAAGAATGCTAAGGTTACATAGTACTACTTGATATTAATAATCATAATAAATCATAATAGTCTGATTTATCCTAACTAAGACTTTATTACTTCATCGTTACACAAAGCATTTGAAATGTTAGCATTTGAAAATGTTAATTTATTAACATAAAATTGAAGTATAGGTACATAAATTCTAAATCCAAGTTATTTAATGGTTAAATTACTATTTCATCCTTAACGTAATTTTAAAGTGTAGGACTATAATTTGAAAAAGGCAAATTCTTGGGAAAGACGGTCTTTCCATAGGCTTATGGAAAGATGGGGTTTGATTAGAATAATAAAAGGTAAAAGGTCTTATTTGCAATATTAAAGTTTTAGTATGAAACATGCAGTAGTTATAAAATTTATAACCCGGTTCATGCAACCCAAAAATTTTATCTTAATTTCTTCTAATTTACACTTTAAACCTTGGTCTTTCCATAACTTATGGAAAAACCGTCTTTCAAGAGACGGACTCTTCGAAAAATGTCGTCCCTTCTTCTTGATACATCATCCTTTTAAGATATCTATAACCTATAAATTTTCTTTAAATATAATTAAAAGAGCAACTCTTACCCAAGTGTTACTCTCACACTTAACCATGTCAGCTTGACTAAGTGTCACCCACTGAAATGTAGGACTATTTAATACTATATTTATACATACTCCCTTTCCCTTTGTCCCTCTATAACTCTCTTACTTCACCATTCATCACTAAAGTAGATACTGTTTAGATTGTAAAATTTATAAATATATAAATGTGAAAATTTTTGTGTTAGAGTAACCTTCTTCGTATCGTATATTTTTAAAATATCAACTTTTTATAATTTTTTATTATGCATAATTAAGATATTGAACTTTTAAAATCATCCATGAATAGTTTAAGAAAATGGTAACTGGTAAAACACTTATACAGGGATAGAGTAAGTAGGAAATTTAAAAGTGAATCTAATCTCTTATTAATTACCTTCTTTGACTAATACATTTCATTTATACATCTATTAATCAATATATCCCCACCTTCTTAAATTTTGGTTCAGCACATCTCCTTCCGCGATGTCTGCTGTAATTACAAAATAATTATAGTCCTTTTTTTTTAGTTTTTTTCTTAAATGATGCATTCTTTTTTTTATTTTATTTTCAATTTTCAATTTTCAATTTTATTTTTCTTTATACTTTGTGTACATAATACTGAACTAATACAATTATGATATTAAATAATAATATAATAAACATTTTTAAATTGACTAATATCAATTAGTTAGAAAATAATTATTTATTTGAATAATATGAATATATAGTGTAATATAAGTATTTTATAGAGTTCTAATTTATTCTTGATCTTACATTCTTTTTATGATTTCTTTTTAAAGACACATAATTTTATAACTTAAATTAAATAATTATTCATTTATTATCAACTGACATTTTTTTTATTTTTATCACTACATTATTTATAACGTATAAGTATTTTTATACAGATTTTTCTTAATAAAATACATATGTGTCGATAAAGATTGTGTCAATAAAGATCAAGTTGATTTTCTCTCATGCATTATAATATTAATAAATATATTAATTTATTATAAATTTTGCAACATGTGTAATTCTCATTTACATATGACACCAACTTATTACTTATTGAAATTATAAATTATATTATTTTTAAAAATTTTGTTCATAATTCGTGCATTGGCACGTGTATTATCCAATTGTAATGATCTTATAAACTCTATCAAACACACTCATCATAATACGTCATTAAATAGTTGTACTTCTTCCCCTGCACCCAGTATTTATGTTACCCATACATTTTATTTTTTACGCAGTAAATATCACCGACCACCGTTCCAATTCGTTCAATTATCCTTGCTCGCTCTTGTAATATCTATAGTTTCTTTTTTCTTATTTTGATTTTTAAAAGTTTTTGGAAGAGGTTCATGTGTTACGAATTGATATTTGAACCTTTTGGGCAATAAAGTTGATATTTGTAGTTTTTTTATATAAAAAATTGTTGATGTTTTATGATTTTCATAGTGAATAATTTATACTCTTGAGGTACCATAGTTTTTTTGTTGATGTTTTTAGTTTTTTTTCTTCTCATGTTGATGTTTTTCATTTTTCGGATGAGTTTTAGTTTTAGTTCCCTTTTGTCGATGTTTTGCAGTTTTTTTTGATGAAATACGCTGACAAATTTAGGGACCTACTGTGCAACTATCAAAATACTATATATATCACAAAAATATCATAATTTTCATTTTTCTTTCCTCCTCTTCCTCCAATCAGAAATCGCATCTGGCCGACAATTACCACCAGATTTTGCCGGTTTCCACCACCTCTGCCAGTATGTCACTGAAATCAATCGCGAAACCCTAGACTCTGCAATTCATCGCCGCTGTTGCGCCTCTTTTTCTTCTTCTAGCTCGTGATAGCAGTTACTGGCGGAACATAGCGACGACGCGACAGTGCAATGCCGGAGTGCATCGATTTGAGGAGGAACGACCTTTGTTGAAGACGAAGCTTCTCCGATTTGACAAAGCCTCTCTGATTTTCCGATTTGATGAAGCTTCATGGTGAGGCAAACGTGACGGCGAGGCAAGGAGTGGTATTGCAACGACGAGGCGATGATGAGGCGTGCCATTGTGACAGCGAGGTATTTCTGCATTTTTCATTCAGGCGTGTGAGATCCACGCGCCTCAGCAAAGAAGAAGATTGTGCATGTAAACACGTGCGGATGACGTAAACGGTGGATAGTGGCGACGGCAGGTGGTAGTGGTGGCAGACAGTGGCGACGGTGGAGGCGGACGGCTGAGCTTCTGCTCTTGAGAGGTGAGGCTTAATTTTGTGTTTTATTTTTTAAAAAGTTGACGTGGTTTAATATTACGTGATTGGTCTTATTATCAACAAAGACTGTTTGGTTTAGTTGTTACTACTCTTGTTGTTGAGGTTGGAGGTCTGGTGTTCGAATCTCACTATGACCTTCATTTTGAAGAATTTATGTTCTTGATGTACATGCCGATGTTTATTATTATTTGACTGAATGTATGTTTAATAAGAGTCGTTGGTGTAGTGGTTATTGATCTAGGCATTAAGGTTAAAGACCTTGGTTTAAATCCAACTAGGGCATTTTTTCTGAAGAATTTTGATTCTTAAGGTACTGTAGCTTTTTGTTGATGTTTGTAGTTTTTTTCTCTTATATATGTTGATGTTTTTCATTATTCGAGTGAGGTTTAATTGATATATGTTGATGTTTTGTAACTTTTTTTGGGTGATATGGATTGATATTTGTAGTTTTGTTTTATATTTCTCATGTTGATGTTTTTCATTTTTCGGCTGACGTATTGATAATAGGAGTTGATGTTTGTAGTGTCTTTTTTCTTATGTTGATATTTTTCATTTTCCCAACCTTGGTATATAAGATGGTGCCCTCGTGGTTTCGAAGAACATAAAGGTTAGCTGAACACAAATCTTTCGCACTAGGGTTTAATAGCTTACCCTGTTTAACCCCTTATCCCTCTAACCGCCCTTCGTGCCTAGATTTCAGAACCCCGACATAATAAAACCCCTTTATATATTCTTTACAAAATTCAATTACCTCCTTCGCCTCATAATGTTGAACAATGCTTGAGTCAGGTCTATATTACTTGTTCACAAAATGTTAAAAATATTTCATGATGTGGTAGTCCTTTCAGGTAAACTGCTTTGTCGTTCACTCCTTGAACTTCTTCACCTGCAAAACAGCCCCGGAAGTGATTCTGGTAGAAAACCTCTGACGATCAAGTCAGCTTTCTCTTTTAAGAATTGGAATTTCCCAAGTCGGTTACGCTTACCATGGTTCGTATCCTCCTTCTTTTTATAATGTATCACGAACGTGGCTCCATCTTATCCGAGCTTGCATTGTGTGTCAGATTGTGGGACTGAGAAATGTAGTTCATGGCTGAAAGCTAATCAAGGTCTCCACTATTCTCGGTTTGTGGGTTGACTTAATGTATCTTCCTTTCGTTTGGCCCAGTTTGTGCTGCCGATCAGGCTCAAGCCTCACTGTGGTTTTGGGCTTCCTACTTATTATTTGGGCTAGGTAAACACCATAAGTCCCCCAGCCATGAAGACAAATAGGCATGGAGTAATGGTGTCAAAATGATCAAATGCGACTTGTTGTTGTATATCAATAACTTGCTCGGCATTTAATTCTATAGTCATAGTCATCGCGAAGTAATATTAGCTTCGTGGCTTATACCTTACTTCTCCGTCAACTCCGCAGACTTCAAATTTTGAATTTTGAATCTCTTATCTTTATTGATAAGGATTGTTGTGAAGATTATGTTCAATGAGGGCCGCGATTCGATCCACCTTTTTTGCTGCTCGTTTCTGGATTTTCCTGTCATTTGTTATTACTCTATTTCTCAAATGAGGAATTCTAAACGAGTGACTTGACTATACCATCATTCAGTGCGTTATCTTTTCACATTCCGCCGACTCTTCGATATATGTAAAAGGTAAGTTACTTTTGTGTCAGACCCTCATCATTGTGTTGTTGAACTGCTTGTTCTCTTTGATTTTATTGTTTCTTTCTTTGTATTTAAACATCATAGCTTGCTTTTTGTTTCAGTTTTATCACCTCTATCTGCCAAAATATTCACTCTTTGCAGCCATCTCTAGGTTTTTTGCACATCATTTTCCCCCATCTTTCTGAAGGGTAAGTTTTGTTTCTAATTTCCAATCTCTTTACTGCTTGCTCTGAATTTGATAGGATTTTTCTTTTCTTTGATTTTCTAGTAAGTATTGTTTGCGCTTTTTTTGCATAATATTCCGTTAGTCTTCTTCGGCATACCTTTTCCCCAGCTTTATTGTAATAGACTCTTACCTGCGGTCACCCTAATTAAGGTTGTCATTTCCTACTTTAAGCTCCTCGTTTATCTACATGTCTTCCTTTAACCTCGTCGAGCCTCCTATGGGAGATGCTCACAGTGATGGGGACTTCGATCAAGTCACCGGGTCTTCTACCATACGCAGTATTCTGTCTTACTCGTATTTAGAATAATTGAAGAAGTATTTCCCATTTTTAATTCCTTTTAACCTCGTGCTCCCCTAAACTGTGAATGTGTTCGCACTCCTCCGCCTGGCCATTTATCATGTCATTTAGCCTATTTGAACTTTGGCCTTTACTTTCTTCTCCCTCAACATGTGGTTGAACTTCTCTGTTCGTACAAAGTCGCATTTTCCCAATTTCACCCCAAAGACATCACTATTATAATGGGGTTTCTTCAGGTGTGTGAGAAAGATAACGTTCCTTTCACCCTTGAGTTGTTCCACGATTTCTATCATCTTTAAAAAGTAAAAAAATGCAATTGATGAATTTACCTTATTCGTGTGATTGTTGGGGTTAAGCTTGTGAGCAGTTTTCCTAGTAATGTTGGTCTCTAGCGTACAAAATATATTTTTATAAAACTAAGTCAAGATCTCGAAGTGGCTTTGCCCTCTTGGAATTACAAGGTTCCCAAGTCTAAGCTTCCTGGTTTGAATGTTTGTTTTAATGCTGAGACGGAGATCGTGGTCACACATCGTGCTCATATGCAACATCTCCGCCAAGCTGACTCTAATGCTAAAGGTGTTTTGCTCATTATTGTATTAATGTGTTTGATTTGTAAACTCTCTTATTTTGAGCAGCGGCTACTTTTTTTGTATGTTGTTTGATATATGTTGTTCGTTTCATTTCAGACATGAATCTAGCTGGAAGTGACATCGACAGGTCGCTCTTTGATAGCGATGACGAGGAGGTGACTGAAGCCATTGTTCAGCCTGATAGTACTACTGCGAATAACACCCTTCGGTTGGGTGTTAACAAAACTAGCTCTGGTAATAAGGGTAAGGTTACTGAGGGTGGGGAGATAGGTGACCATCGCTCCATTGGTGGGTAAAAAGAGAAGAAAAAAATAGGGATATGAGTAATGGACCTTCAGGACATTCGCTTCCTCACTTGAAAAAGGGGTGTGGTAACCAATCTCATTTGCAAACGCTGGCCCAAACTGAGCACCCTCTAGCGGAGGGGATAATATCTTATATTTTCTCCAACCTCTCTCTGCCCGATACACTAGTTGAGGTAAGTTCAGGGCTTAATTTCAGTAACCCTCACTATATCTTGATATATTTTATGTAAGGTGTTGACTAACTTCGTCCCACGTGTTCTTGTTTTGTAAGGTCGGTGAAAGCCTTCAACTCGCAAGTGAGCGTATTTCTAAGTTCTCTCATGTTGATGAGTTGCAAGCTGAGAATTATAAGGCACAAGAGACAAAATGTGCGACTCTAGAAACTTTACTTAAAGCCGCTCAGGAGAGGCCAAACACTGAAGAGGAGAGGGTGAGCACTGCTGAGGAGGATGCCATATTCGTGGAGATGGAAGCGACTCAGCTTCATTTTGAGTTAGAAGATATGCACACCAATGGACATACTTCCCCCAAATACCCTCAAATTCTGGTAGATAGGTTGTGCAAGACTGAGGCCTTCTATATGATATTTGAGGATGTTTCCAATAATGCTTGCATCGTTTGTTACTGCCACATTGTTAAGGATCAGCGCAAGTGGAATCCAACTTGTACTCTGAAGAGTCTGCCTTCTCTGAAGAAGTGTACTGAGACCTTTGAGAAGCATAAGGCAATACTTAACAAAGCTTTCATCGAAAAGATCGCTGACGGGGGCCATCCCTATATTTTGCTATCACATCTTGCCAGCCTTCCCTGTCTTCCTTCTGAGGCTGAGCTCAAGTGCTATAAAGTGGATTATTTGGAAAATCTTTCCTTTGGATGTCACACTGTATTCCCAATCCTAATCTTGATGCCAATTTGTCCACATGGGTTATTGTGAGCATTGAAGCTACTGCTCAATAGACAAATGAGGAAACTATCGCTCATCAGCCAAACCAAGAAGTTGGTGATCTCGTTGTTAACCATTCGCCCACTTCCACCTCCAAAGTACTGGGATTTTTGGATTTTTAATTGTAATCTTAAGACAATATTTTGATGTACGTCTTTATTATTTATGTGACTTCAGTTATAAATGTTGATATGTCTTTCTTTTTCTAAATTTTCTCATCGCCCTAATTTATGTGCAGGGTTTGAATATTTTGGTTGATCATAAATACTTGAAACGACTTGACTTTATGGGGTGTGCTGATCCTTTTTCTGATCGCTATGGATTTTCACCATCTGATTTCCATTTTTCCTATTAGTTTGCTTTGTGCCACCCAATCTTTAACCAAAGAGTGTGAGGAGTTCGTTTCTTCTGACCGCTTTTCTCGTATGGAGCCAGTTCCCTTATGTCTTAAATGGAAACTTCCTATTCCCGCTTCATTTCCATCTTCATATGCAATATATCTTTGCAGTAAGTTTGTTCTAGATGGGGTATAATTTTGAATTGCTTAGCAAGGATATTGTTCGCAGTTTGGTTGACCTTGAATCAACTGGTGCGTATATGCGATCGCTTAACCTCCCTGTCCGTGTTTAAGAGTATGCATTATCCTTAGGCATTCATTTCAAAGTACATGTTTCTAGGTATTAATGATCTTAAAGCAAAGTGGGATACAACTGTAAAGGACACCCAGGATGATGTGTGCAATTTGTGTAGGATTTGCAACTAGCATAACAGTCTTACTCAGCATTAAAAATTGACACTGGTGAAGATGCTTCGGCAATAGGAGGAGACTAGGAATTACGCTGCGGGCAAGACTAGTGAGACCCATCAGAAGACGCTGATTATTAATAAACAATGTACTTGCATTGATGAATTGTTCAATAAGTTGAAGGAAAAGCAAGATGAGTGTGATCACTTTTCATCATCTGCACTCGACTGGCAAAGTAAGTTTGTTGTAAACAACAGATGCAAAGTGAACATGAGCAACTTTACACTGAGTGCAATCGGCCTAATTTGGCTGTGCACCAATTCGAACAATCTTGGGTTGAGTACAAAGATAGACTTCATGCTATTCCTTCGTAATCTTGCAGACCTACTAGTCGTGGAGATCTTACTGTGGGAATCAGCGGGTTGAGGATTAACTTGTCTGAAGCTGTTCAATTTCATATTCGCTGCCTAGAGGATGAAGTACAGAATTTAAGGGCTGAAATGAAGCGGTATGGGGAAACTGTTAATGTTATGAGTATGCAGCTAAATCGCGAGGATTTTGGTCCTATAACCGACTCCAAGGTGTATTATGCTAGGCATCTTGGTCATTTGGAGCGAAGGGGTCTAACACTCCATCCTGCTTATTTACAAATGAAATGGCGTTATGACCATATGATTAGCGAGGAGCGTGAGGCTGAGGAAAAATGGCATAGGGCTGAGCGCCTCCCCTACAATGCTAAGCATTGTCGTCGCTGTGGTGGTTCATCTTCTACAGGATCATCACGAGCATCTAGGCGTAGATGATATGTAGTGATTTTCTTTTGTGAGCAATGATATTGTTTATGTGACTGTTTCTGGATGTTGTGGTTGTGTTTTTTCCATCTTCCTACTTTTGAATGTTGTTGACTACATGATTTTCTTTTATTCATAAGATCTCTTCTTCAAATATCTTTTTTGAGTATTGAAACACTGTTTATTGCAGAGCCACAAGATCTATAGCTTGCTATAGTAACTGTTTCGTAGGCATATCTTCCGTATTGTAAGATCTATTGATTGCTTTATTGAGAGTATGTAATGTGCAAAGCTGCAAGATTCATTGCTTTATTTTGTTTATGAGCAAATCTACTTTTGTGCAAGATCTATAGCTTGCGATCGTATGGTTCACCGAGTTGAAAGATCTAAATCTTGCAAGTATCGGTAGCATGTAAGATCTGTAGCTTCCGAGTGTATGATTCATGAAGATGTAAGATCTAAAGCTTGCGATTGAGAAACTGTTGTGCAAAATCTATAGCTTATTGTTCGCAACCTTATGCTTAATTTTTAGCATTGATTGCGATGTGCTACTAATGTACTTGTTATCTAAGATTTGTAAGTAGAGAACTAAAAATGTAATTGCAGCTCAGAAAGATGAGGTTTTTAAATATATACTGCAATAATGTCGCGTTAGGAACAACGAACGAATACAACCAATGATAATCTCATGGTTTCTGCACAGGTGGGTGCTTCCTATCTTTTTCCTCAAGTCTAGACATAAAAATTTCTCAAATTGATCCCATTTCGTGTGTTGGGAACATTGGTATTGTCCAACCTTTCTAGTTCGTAGCAGTTGGACTTGTGAGGCTTCGTGACTTTGTAGGGTTCTTCCTGCTTTGGGCATAGCTTTCCTCGTTCTCCTGCTAGGTTAGATTCTGTCTTTCTTAACACCAGATCACCAACTTGAAATTGTATTTTCTTCACCTTCTGATAGTAAGATCTAGCCATTCTTTCCTTATGCTTAGATCTTATGATCGTTTCCAATTCTCTTTTCTCTTCCAGTTCCTCCAAGTCTAACTTTATCATCCCCGAATTGTCCTTGTCCATGTGACCACATACTTGAAGGCTTGAATTACCAATCTCTACTGGTATCACCATCTTGTGATCGTTCACCAAACTATACAGTGTCTTCCCCGTTGGTTCTCGAATGATACATATGAAGGCTTCATATTCTGCTTTGTTGCTGGTTAGCAGGAACCTGGAGCGTAGTGAGTATCTGTGTTTATACCTTGAAATCGCCAGAGCTTCATGATCTAAAATCCCTTCAACTTGTAGATCAATTTTTGGCAGAGGTTAGTAGTCCTTTGGGCATACTTCACTCGAATTCATGGAGTCAGTGCACATTCTCCAACCCGTGTCTGACTTCTTCACCTTGACCGGGTTCGCTAGCCCTTTTGGGTATATGACATATTTCAGTGTACCGACTTGAAACATTGCTATAAATTCCTTTTTGATTACTTTTTATCTATCACCGGCGAAGCAAAGTTGCTTTTGTTCAAACGGTTTGATTGAGTTACTGATATTTAAGGGATGGGTAGCAATGGATGGTTCCTCCCTTCCCATGTTCTGGACGCTCCACGTGAACGTATCTTTGTGGCTTTGTAGGATTTCTACAAATTTCATCCTCTCCTTGTCCAGAAGGTTTTTTCCTCTCTTCATGCACTTCCATTTATCTTCGCTATTTATGCTAGTCAACTCTGCTTCTTTCCCCAAGTCTACTACCAATTCCGGTTGCTCTACTAAACCATCGGCCAAAATTGTGCTAACCATTTCTACCTTCTCTCCAATCCTTTCTGCCTTCATTGTTATGACCATGCATTGTCCATTCATTTGTTGGTTTCCTCGTATGGTTACGATACTAGCTGGAGTTAGGAATTTGATTACCAGGTGGTAAGGAGACCATATTGCTTTAGCTCTGTTCATCCATGGCCTTCCGATGATAGCATTCAATGACTTGGGGCATTCATGACCACAAGTCGCACATAATGGTGCAATTTCTCCCACTTTCTCCAATAGTGACGGGTAGTTGTATATTCCCCAAAGGCATTTTCGCTCTTCCCGTGAATCCTACCAGCGAGGACTTGGACTTTTTTAGGCCACCTCTCTTGAACCTCAGTCTGTCAAAGCAGTCTACAAATAATATCTCAATTGTGATTCTGTCATCCACAAACACTCTATGACGGTTGAATTTTCAATTTTTGCTATGATGACCATGGGATCGCTGTGAGGCAAAGTATTAGGTATTATCGCCTCATTCGAACAAAGCCTTTTATCAACCGGCCCTTGTGGGAGAGAGTATCTTGCTTTGGCCTTCCAAGCATTGTTGAACAATGGCTCCGTGGATCCATGTATGGATAAGATGACTATCTCTGGTACTTCATGGCTTGCATCATCATTGCAATCCACCGCCGTAGTTTTTTTTATTCTTTTCGATTGTGATCACTATACCCTGGTTTCTTGGAGATGGGTTCACTGTTTTGCTAGTGTCCCCAAATTAGATTAAGTAGCTCTTTCTCAAATTTTCTTCAATTTGTCTTCTCAGGGCTCTGTAATACTCAATGTCATGACCATGGTCATTGTAGAAGGCATAATAATACTCCTTGGATATCTTTTCTGGTGGTGCTAGCATGGGTGCTGGCTCTCAAAATAGGTCTTTGTTCGCTTGTCATCTCTCCTTACTTGATCTAGTCAGAGGCCTATCTTGGAATGACTCGCCTTGTGATCCTATTTCTCCCTATTTGAAAGTGATATTTCCTTTGCCTTTTTCCTAAAACCCTTCGGCGAATCCTCCATCATTTGCTTCTCACCTCGTTTCCTTTCTATCTTGCGGTTGTTCACCTCTTCTATTCGCACGTGTTGTTCAATCATCTTCTGTAGCTCTCTCGGGTTTTTGGGAATATTCTTTGTTAGTTCCTTGTAGAGCTCTCTTGATCACATACCTCCCGTAAATGCTCCCAGTGATGATTGGAACGACAAGTTGCAAACTTGCAAACTTTTCGTGATGAACCTACCATGATACTCCACCAGACTTTCTTCACTTCGTTAAGCTAGGTTATTAAGGTCCACAATCACTTTTGTGAATATTTGCTTCTGATATAATTCACCCAGGAATAAATCTAATAACTGTGCCCATGATTTTATGCTTCCACTTGGGAGATCTTCATACCGGGTGATTGTTGTTCTAGACAAGAAGATGGGAAACACCTTGCACACTAATTTAATGTTCGCATCGCTAAACCTCATACTGTTTTCGTATGAATGTAGGAACTCTTTTGGATCTGTGGAATCATTGTAGATTTTAACATGTAGAGGAAGTTTGAAATCCTTTGGCATCTTAAAGTCCTAGAGATGCGGTGCTATGGGTGATTTGTCTGCACTATTGTCTGCAACGATATCCCACAACTCCTCCTCGTACTTGAGATTTTCACGTTCCTGACTTACCCTTTTTTCTATTCTTCGATTGTTTGGTTTGAGTGTTGTCAGGAACTGGTTGTACAAATTTTCTGGGTTCGCCTCTAAAAATTATGCAAACGCCCTTCTCTCTTTTTCTTTGTTCGTGTTGGGGGATTCTGCTCCTTCCTCCTCATGCATTACCTCTTTACTACGCTCTCTTTCTCTACTGGGGATGTAGTTCTAATCCTGGGGAGGATGCATGCTTTTACTACATCCAATTGTTTGCTCCTTTCTTTGGTGGTTATGACTCTTCTCACTTCTGGTGAACACCATTGTTTACTTGAATGACTTTGAAATGAAAGAAAAAATTTCCATCCCCACAGACAGCGTTAAATGATGTGGTAGTCCTTTCAGGAAAACTGCTTGTCATTCACTCCTTGAACTTCTTCATCTGCAAAACAAGTCCCGAAAGTGATTCTGAGAGAAACTCTCCAACAATCAAGTCAACTTTCTCTTCTAAGAATTGGAATTTCTCTAGTTAGTTATGCTTACCTTGATTTGCATCCTCCTTCTTATTTTTATAGCGTATAAAAATGTGGCTCCGTCTTATCTTGGTTTACACCTTGTGTCTGATCGTGGGACCGAGAAATGTGGTTCATGGCTGACAGCTAATCAAGGTCTCCGCTATTCTCGGTTTTTGGGTTGACTCAACCTATCATGCGTCCATTTAGCCCAGTTCATGCCACCAGTGTGGTTTTGAGCTTGCTGCTTAGTATTTGGCCTAGGTATACACCACTTCATAAACCTCTCAAACGGGCCTGCACAACTTCTTTTCCATTATAGATTCATTTCATAAACAGGGACTTCTGTTGGTGATCTGCTTACTTCAAACGCCATCTTTATGTGACTATTGTGAAAAAGGCCAAAAGCAAATGCCTTTCTCTTATGGATAATCCTAAACAAGCAGATTCTTTTCTATCATTGGTTCATGGTGATATATGGGGAACGACACTAGTCTCTTCTAATCTTTGTTTTTCATATTATCCTATCTTTATTAATAACTATTCCCGCTTCACCTGGTAATACCCCGTGCGACATAAATAAGATTTTTGTAATATTTTTTCCGCCTTTCACACATTTGTGGAGAATCAATTTTCTTCCACCATCAAGATTTTTCAAAGTGATGGAGGCACAGAATTCATGTATGCCCGATTAAAATTACATTTTTCTGCTAGCAGTATTCATCCTCAAATGTATTGTCCTGCTACACCCAAACAAAATGGTCGAGCTGAGAAAAAGCATTGTAACATTATTGAGATGGCCTTGACTATGTTCTTTCATTCTCCTCTCTGATATCCTATTGGAATGATGCTTTCCACAGTTGTCTACATTATTAATTGGCTTTCCACTCATGTTCTCAATAGGCATTCTCCATTCTCTCTCCTTTATAATCATCAACCCGATTATTCTAAAATTCATCCATTCAGATGTCATGTCTATCCGTTTATTCGACCCTTCTCTACCTATAAACTAGCTCCTCACAACACTTCCCATGTCTTTGTGGGATACAACTCTCAGTTAAAAGGGTTTCGATGCTTGGATCTATCTACTCACAAAGTCTATAATACCCGACATGCTCATTTGAATGAGCATCACTTTCTTTACTCTTGTGGTTGTGATTTTCCTTAATCATCCCTATATATCTCTGTTTATCTTGATCCAGAGTCCACCGTAGCTACTTCACCCTCTAGACTCCACCGACTCAAAATGCATTATCTATGATGTGTCCCTTCTCATATTTACCCCCTTCTATAGCACATGCCAGTCCTACATCCCCCCATATTCTCCTCCAGTACCTTTCTTATCCCCTTCACCAACACATCATTCTCATACCATGGTCACTTGTTCTTGCACTGGTTCTATCTCCCACCATAACTTTGATGATTATGAGGCCAACAACCTTCTTGCAGCTCATCTCACTGAATCTGAACCTCATGGTTGTTGATCAGCTCTAAAGGATCCCCATTGGGTCCCTGCTATGGATGAGGAGATGTCAGCACTTTGTTAACAACATACGTGGGATCTTGTTCCTCAACCTACTGGAGTTAATGCGATTGGCTTCAAATAGGTCTATCACATCAAACATCATGCTGATGATTCTATTAAGCACTACAAAGATAGTTTGGTTTCTCAGGGTTATTCTCAATTGCCAGGATTTCATTTTACTCACATTTTCAGCTCTGTGGTGAAAGCATCCACCGTCCGAATTATACTATCTCTTGAGACCATTCACTACTGAACACTTCATCAGATAGATATAAAAAATGTTTTTCTAAATGGTCTTCTTGATAATCCATTCAACATAGAACAACCTTACGGGTACAAAGATCCACTTCATCCTGACTATGTGTGTCTTCTTTGCAAGGCCATTTATGGCCTCAAGCAGGCAGCTCGAGCTTGGTTCCACGGGTTTAGTTCTTACTTGCACACTATTGGGTTTGCTTTTACCAATGCGAACAACTCTCTCTTTATCTATGTCTGTGACTCAAAAATTCTCTATCTTCTTATGTATGTTGATGATATCATTCTCACTAGAAATGATCCTTCCCTCACCCGTCACTTCATCTCTCGCACAGATCACAAGTTTCTTATTAATAAGCTCAGGCCTTCACAATATTTTATAGGGTTGGAAGCCTCTTGCTCTACCTCTGGTCTTTTTCTTGGTTAGGCCAATTACACTATAGATGTCATTCAGCGGGCCGGTTTGACTGATTGCACTCCTATATCCAAACCCATCATTCCTGGTAGCTCCATTCTCCAATCCTACTCTCTACAGCTCTCTTATTGGTGCTCTTCAGTATTTGACCATTACACGGCTAGATATTGCATATGCGGTTAACACAGTATGTCAGTTCTTACACTCTCTATGTGACTTACATTATGAGGTTGTTACTCACCTTCTACGGTATATGTGTGGTACCCTCAATTTTGGCCTGACTTTTCGTCCTACTTTTGGTCTCCTTACATTTTTGGGGTACTCTAATGTGGACTGGACTCGCTGTTTGGAAATTCAGTGCTCCACTTATGGTTTTGCCATTTTTCTTGGTGGTAATCTTATCTCTAGGAGTGCTAAGAAAAAGCCTACCGTATCTCGCTCTAGTTGTGAGTCACAATATTGTACCATGGTCAATATTGCTTATGAGCTTGTTTGAGTATTTCATTTATTACGTGATCTCCGTGTGTTATCGTCCTCTCCACCTCTTCTCTTGTGCGACACAACAATGTCATTTTCTTATCCCAGAATCTGGTGGCCCACAAATGAGTGAAGCACATTGATATCGATTATCATTTAATTTGTTTGAGAATTGGTGTCTTATAGAAGACTTACATTTTATTCTCAATATGTAATGTTTCTAATCAAAACTCAAATGTTTCACATACCGTTACCATATATAAGCTCATAGCTTCATATTATTGTTATTGTAGAGTAGAAAATTATAAGTTCATATTATTCTAATTAAACTCCGTCTCTCCATATGCCTATGGAAAGACGATTTTTCCCAAGACTTTGTCTACTACATATAAGTAAAAGTGACTTATTCTTGAAATAGAGGAGGACTAATTATTACTTTATTTTAAAAAAATAACTTACGCTTATAAAATAAGTAGATTTTTATAGGTTTATCAAATACTAAAAAATTAATTAACTTATAATTAAAACACTTAGAGCATCCACAATGGTTACTCATTAACCCAACTTTTCTTAATAAGGAGCACTCCTTATTCAAGGAGGATCATTGTGGAGTTTTAAGAACCACTCCTTAACAAGGAGTTGCTCCTTAATTAAGTCGTTGGTACCTCTTTATTTGTAAAAGATGAACCAATCAATGATGGACTCTTGGCATGACTTGTTTTGTATTTTAATTTGATTGGATTATAATCAAAGTTTAATTTTGATTGTGTATATTTTTTCATAAATGATATTATTTGTTTTTTTAAATTTTAAATTTTGAATATTTATATTTTTATTTATGTATTTAATATTATTTTGTGGCAAAGTCTTGGAAAAGACCGTTTTCCCGTAAGCATATAGAAAGACAGAGTTTAATTAGAATATTAGAAGGTAAAAGGTTTTAGTTGTAATATTAAATATTTATTATGCAACGTGTAGTAATAAAGTTTATAACCCGATTCATGCAACCCAAAAATTTTAGGGATAAGTGCCAATATAACCCTATCTACTTGAGTAAGTGTCAATATAACCCTATGATAATTTTTAGTACAAATATAACCCTAACTAGTTAATGAAAGTGCCAATATAACCCTCAGACCCCATTTCCGGCATTGACCTCAATTTTTTGGTGTTGACTCTAAGTAACTTGACCAAAATACCCTTTGGGCTAACTCTGAAATTAGGTGGACAATTTTACCCTCATAGTTTGCCGGACTGCCGCCGGAACATGTAGGGTTATATTAGCACATTATGCAATCTTATTGGGTTATATCATCACATTCCTAATGTTTGTAGGGTTATATCAACACATTTCTAATGTTTGTAGGGTTATATCAGCACATCCTTAAAACTTATAAGGTTATATTGGCACTTTTGAATATTGAAAGGTTATATTGGTACTTATGTCAACTAGATAGGGTTATAAAAGCACTTTTTTCAAAATTTTATCTTCATTTCTTCTAATGTACACTTAAACCTTGGTCTTTCCATGGCTTATGTAAAGATCATTTTTCAAGAGACATACTCTTAATTTATATCACATAATCTATTATATTGGAATGTAGAATATCAATATCTAACTATGCAAGTCACGGAAGGGTTAACTCATGAACTTCAAACTTCAATCCATCAATGCCCAGAGATTCGGGGACCAGGACATCCTCAACAACTTAGAGCGGACATCGTTGAATATATTTCAAAATGTTTTGTAAATGAGGATCAAATGTTTTTCTTTACAAAATATTATGATATTGATTAATATTGATAATTTTAAATAATATATATTTTATATACATATTATTATGGATTAGAGAATAAACATGTTTGTGTTATATTTATATAGTCAATACAATATAATTTTTTATTTGCACGATATTGGTATTTTATAAGATAAATAAAATTTCAAATATTTTTTTATTAGAGATGGTGATGTGGCAGTAAAGAGTGACTATCAAATATCATTCCATTGTCAATTCGGAACTTCTGGGCATTGGTAGCCACCAGTACGCCACAATGTAACGGCGTCGTTTTATGATTTGGATTAAAAAAATTTTACTTTTAATTCTTTCATTTCATGTGTTTATGTGGCTAAAATAAGTCGAGTTGTTTGTCATTTTATTTTATTTTTACATCTTTACATTTGTCCAACTTTCTTCTTATATCTTTTTGCCTTTACTTTTATTTTTTATGTCTAATCAGAAGATCGAACTAAACATAATCTTATTAATGGCAATTTAACTCGTTCTCTATTAATGACTTTTTTAAATATTTTGAATAACGGTTTTTCTAACGAGTGCCCATGGGCACTCGTTAACAACTTCAGATTCTATCGAAAACCATGTTATTAAATGCAAATCCATCGAAAACTGTGTAATAGTACATAGGGCGTGTAAGTTTTTGAGGGATGTCATTAATCATTAACTCTATTTGCATTTAATAACACGATTTTCGATGGAATCTGAAGTTGTTAACGAGTGCCCATGGGCACTCGTTAGAAAAACCGTTTGAATAAAGATTAATCGTTAAATTCATTTTTTTACTTTGAACAAAGACAAGTCGTTAAACTTTAATAATGCTCTATAAATTCTTCTACGGACATATGGAGTCACATCAACCATCAAGACATGGAATCACATTAACCATCAAGTTAATCAAACTCATCTGAATCATTATGCAAAATGCATTTTCTTAATGCAACGCAATGATATAATTTTTTGCAAATCAAGGGTGACACAACAATTCTTTTTAATAAATATTTACCTTTTATATTTATAATAATCATTGTATAACATTAAAAATTATGAATGTTCAACATTTAAGATTTTAACATAGAGATATCAACCAACTTTATTGTCGAGTGGAATTTTCTTTTCAAATTCTAAAATTAATAAATATTTACACAAAGCCTTGTTTTAGGGAGCCTAAACTTTAGGCCTGGATTTATTGTGCAATTATAAGAAATTTCATTTTTGATGGGGTTTTTATAAAAATATAATGACAAATTTAGGGACCTACTGTGCAATTATCAAAATACTATATATATATATCACAAAAATATCAGAATTTTTATTTTTCTTCCCTCTTTCTCCTCCGAATGAAAACTGCCTCCAGCCGGCCAATGGTTACCACTGGATTTCACCGATTTCCGCCACCTCCACTGATATGTCACTTGAATCAAACACTCCGCATGATATTTAGGGTGCATCCACCAGTATTTCTGAGGTGGATGTACCCGTTCGAGAGATATATGAAATATTTTAAACATTTTGTGAACAACCGATATAGACCCGGCGTAAGCATTGTGCAATGTTACATGTCAAAGGAGGTAATTGAATATTGTAAAGAATATATAAAGGGAGTTGATTATGTTAGCGTTCCAAAATCTAAGCACGAAGGGCGGTTAGAGGGATAAAGGGGTTAAACAGGGTAAGCTTTTAAACCCTAGTGCGGAAGATTTGTGTTCAGCTCACCTTTATGTTCTTCAGAACCACGAGGGCATCATCTCATATACTAAGATCAACATGGACAACATTAGGGTGTTGCATCCCAAGTTCAACAAAGCATGTTTTCTACAACAAGACTGCTACATTTGCTTCATGGCTGCGTGGGCATGTGGAGAACGATAATCATCCCACAACTGTTAAATGGATGGCACGTAGATCGTCGAGCACAGTACTATCATATGAAGCTTCTAAAATTAATGGATTTACTTTTGGTACAAAATAATCAGATGATAAGAGTGTATCACAGAACAGTGGTGCTAGTGATGACAATCCCATGTACTCCCAAACGTGCTATTTCAGAACCATTATTGAGATCCGGGAACTTGATTATGTGAAAATGCAAGTCCCCATGTTTAAATGCCAATAGGCATATGTGAACAACGATCAAAGAACTGAGGATTTGGGCTTCATACTTGTTAATTGCAGCTGAGTCGGTTGGAGGGATGATATGTTCATATTGGCATCACAAGCTCATCAAGTTTTCTATATCAAATATCCAATAGACCATCAGTGAGAAGTTGTTGTTAGAAGTAAGAGAGCTTTCATTGAGGAATATGAATGCAAAGATTTGATCGGTTTTGGTCGAAAAGTCAAACCGGATCGGAGGAGATTGACATGTTTCCTGTGGAAGATGAATTAAGTTTGCTTGAATATCTAAGGCGTAGCGACCATGTTAAAGGCTTTTGGGTTGATGGGCCAGGGAAGGTGACAAAGAGAAAGGAAGCGTAAAAATAGTTGAAGAAAAGAAAACACTAGCTGACTTGGTGGTCTCGATGCTTTTAGTATGTTTTTTAGAAAGGTGGCATGAACCTGGGGGAGATTTCCAAATTCGAAAGTCACTCGGCTGTAATGGTAAATGCAAATTATTGGCCTTATTTTGGTTTCCTTTCAATGTTATAATGTCCTAACATTTTTATGTCATTAAAATGATTGCACACCCATGCTAGTAATACGTATATTTAAGTAAATATTAAACTGCTTGGATAAAATATTAAAGCAATCACAAATCATACATAAAAATAGTTTACAGAAATATCGAATGTAGTTTTTTAAAGAGAGCGAATAACAATTCAAGTACTAAAATCCTAATGAGATCAAGTTGCAACATCAAAGATAAATTAATTCATTCTCATAAATTCAAAGAGAGTTGGATCACCTAAGTCCCGATTATCACTCATAGACACGTTGACTGTGCTCCAACTTCCCAATGCGCATCCTAAGGCCGAAAATATCCCTTCAGTCCCATCTGTAGCGGGCTTTAAAACCCTTAACAAAACTTGAGTTGGATTCCTCTACAACATCCTCTAAAATACACAAAACCAAAACATTTATACTCATTTCAAACCCAGCAAAATTCACAAACCTTCTTCAATTCCAAGCCTCTTATTTTCCTCACCTGCATCACGATCCATATGTGCCCACTTGTTCTCAAACAACACCCATCTCTTCTTTGTGAAATATACCTTGTCAAAATACTTCATGGTTTCTCCTCCCCATGGAATGCAAATCCCTAGACGTCCTTCAAAATCAATGTGGTAAGTTCCCTTACGGAAGACTTTTTATTACATTCTTTGATGATGCGACCAACAACATATACTTCAATATAGCAGCTCCAAGATTGATCCTCCTACCTTTAATGATGTAGTGAAATATCATGATTGTTGCATATGTAGGCTCAGTGATGTGACAGGCTGTGGGTACAATACTCCTAGCAATCATTTCGTATACGATCTTCTGGTGTATTGTAAGGTTAGTTAGGGATAAACTCTCGGGATTCCCTAGGTTGGCCATATTACGTTAAAAGTATCCAGCACTACATGGAATTGGATCAACATACGGGTAGTCACTTTGAAGATGCCAACTATCTATGTGGTATACATTATCTAACATGCCTTCTATGTTTTGAGGAAATACGTCTTGGTGACCTTTAACCACCCTCATCTCAAACCCACCCACCCTTGTCTTATAACCACCCTCATCAACCTCATGTAAATTTCTATAAAAATTGACACACTTCATAGAAATGTGATGGTTCATTCAAAGTCAATAACCTTATCTCATGTTGGCCATCAAATTTAAGGACAGGATCCACTAAACTAATACTATGATAAACTTTAAAATCTAGAATGTAACAATTTAATAATTTACCATTCTCATGGAGAGCATTATTCCTAGATTAATCTTGAACAGAGACAAACCTTTCCCTTTCAAAATCAGTGTTTCTCCCTTGACTAGAATTGGTTGATTTTGAACGTCCTCTACCTCCCCAACCTCCTTGGTTTGATGTTGACATAGCTCATGATTTCTCACCTAATTTGATTTTCAAAAATAGGGGGTTCGGGATGATATTTCCGGCGCCGTAAGTAATGGTCGGTTTGATTAGGTTTTGTGAATTTTCAAATAATTTTTATACTCTTTTGCTGTTCCGAGCTCCGTAAAGAAGAGCATAATATTTTGTTGCGAATGAAGAACATTTACTCACTCTAAAAAGAAAGCAAGCATCATTTTACCCATGTAGATCCAGAAACTGGAACTGAGTTTGGAACTACAAGTTCCGAGTCCGGAATGTGTTTCTGTCATATAAAATTAATTTGGTAAAAAAATAATATAAATATCTGAAACAATTCCAAATGAGGAACCAAATCGGACCCTATTACATATGGAATTGGTCTAGTGCCCCTAGTTATTTTACAAACTCATAACCAAATTGGTTCCATTTTAAAACTAATTTGAACACCTTCCAAACTTGTAAGATGGTCGGCCCGAATGGATTTTTTTCATTTTGAGGATTCTTTTCTTTGTTTTATCTTACACTAAGATTTTCCGGAAACAATAATGGCAAGAATACTTAAACGTCATGGTTATATCGTAGTAATACGCCAAAAAAATCATCCATAGCAAACAGAGTGTAAAGTAGCTTTGAAAATGTTAAACAAAAGCAACAACGAATATAGCTATCATATGGAAACATTGCTGCCAAATCGGGATCACTTTCATCTACAACGGGCTCCTGGTCACCCTCATCTGCTGGCTCACTATCGAAAAAATCTAGGTCAAAGTTGGGCATCATCTCATCATCTCTAAGCTCCAATTGAAGTTTGGTGAATTTTATAACCTTGGCATGGAGGGCTTCCACTCACTCCATCTCATTATTTGTTTTTCTAATGTCGGAACAGATATAATGTGGATACCGACTAACGATACTCTTCCATCCACAAACCCCAACTATGAAAAATAGAAAAACACATTGGATTATGTATAATATGGTTATGTATGAAAAAATAAAAAAATGGTTAATGAATAATTCACCTACGAGATGTAGATGTCTCAGCCCTGTCGAGTGTAGCATCCCTTGCTCTCTTTGTCGACTTTGTTACTACACCGGGAAGAACCTTATGGAGCCACTTGTTATTGCATCCCAACCTTTTGTTCTTGAGCAAAGAGGGGTCGTAATATTCCAGATGCAATGGGTGATCTATGGGGACCATACTAAACTATCTCAGAAATGCAGTTATTGGTCCCCCGCATGGAAGATCTTTCTTCTTCCCTGCCACAACCTTTAGTATGTAGATTACTATAGTGTAACCAGGGTTAGTTGGGATTTTAATGATGTAGTAAAACAACATTAGGTTTCCTATAGCACTTCCCCCTCGACAACAAAACATTCATACAGATCCACTCATGAATTATCCGTTGCTTGACGGCAACCTCCCCACATCATAATGCTCAGCTTGACCCACCCCGGGCTCAACTCTATGGAAGTACTTCCAGGCCATTTTAACGGGGAACAACGGGGTTGCCTCGGCAACCGCTGGCTAACTTTTCTAATGAAAAATCTCTAGGGGACTCTCAAGGTTTAGTATACATGCAATCTAAAATGGTGTGTATGGTATATTTTATGACCATCACATTAACGTCATTTACTTGGGTTAAGTCACTATTGAAATTATACCCTTTGTTAGCATAAAACTTCACCACCTTATCAGTGTGTACCCTATCCTCTAAGGTACCAATTTAGCCATATGTTGGTTACAAAAGTAGTGGATCCGGTTGCCTAAGGATAATTCTTGAAATCAATCATTAGGAACGACCTTAGGATTCGTACAGTTACAAATACAAAGGAAATTAACATACCTTCGTTCCGACTTGTCATTGAAGAACCTCGGGCTCTACCCAACTTCGACGAGTGGAGTGTGGCTCCTAGTTGAAGCGTTGCCTATGTTACTAGTTCTCCTACCGCCCCGGCTCCTAGACATTTTTGTGGGGAATATGATTCTAGGTGATTTTTTTATCTTGGAATCGGAAGGGGTAGCTGGGGTTCTTCAATTATTTTTTATAATTGGGGATCCTTTCCCCGTTTTTGATTTTTGTTTTTGTTTTGTTTTTGTACTCATACAAGATTCAAATCTGAAACTGCTTCCTAGGGTTGCAACCTTTGACTTGAAATACTTCCGATTGAGGAACTATGTTGTGTCTTATATTATGAAGGACAAACATGATTCCGAGTTCGAAACTTTGGTTTGATGGGATAATATAACAAAGCATTAAAGGCATATTGAAAAGGGATAATTACTGTTGAGAGTGGGAGCGAGTTCCCCCATTGTTTCCACCAAAAATCAAACCCAAACCCTTCTTCATCTCAAAACCACCTCAAATCTTCCACCAAACCAATGTTGATTTTCCAACTACACCAAATCCTAGTTACACTACTCTAAGCTCATCCTCATTCGAAGATCATGTCGGGAATGAGGATTTTTGGCTAGGTGTTTGATGTAAAAAATGGGAGCTTGGGATAATCATCATACATTCATTGAGAAGATCGGTAAATATTTCTCCATTCAATGACAGTGTATCGAATATTAGTTATTTATTTTGTTACTTGTTGTGATGAAAAAAATTGTGTTTCTTCCTCCTTTTTTGCCATCATAATGTATCACGTTCACTTTATTATTACTAGTAGAGTAAGATCGTATGTTGCACAATATCATTAATTAAAATATTGAGATTAAGTTTTATTTAAATTTTAAATTATAGTCATCTAAGGAAAATTATATGAGTTATGAAATGAAATCATTAATTTAGTTAGAAACCGTTAAATATTGAATACAATAAAAAATTATTATTTTTATAATATTTCATTCGAATTATTTAAAAAGTATTTATTTATATTTTGAGATTAATTTTAAAAGGTTATCATAATTATATGTATATCATTGCAATAAATAAAAATAAATATCAAATGGCTTTATTAGTCTCACTAATTATAACATGTCCTCATTTAATAGTTAGTCAGTCTAAAACAAGACTTTGTCATATATAAATAAATGAATAATATGTATACATATTTCTATCAAAAGTACTTTATCATAATCTAAACATTTTGTTATTTCATATTATGTATTTCTTTGAATTTTCTTCAGTTATATATATGTATATATATATATATATATTGTAATGAGATATATATGGTTTTAAATATATCTTTTGAAGTAATATATTTTAACAAGTTATGATTGATTATATATATAGTAGAGAATTAAAATCAGTAACAAATGATAATATTATTATGTTAACAAGTTAAAATTGATTATAAATAGTAAAGAATTGAAGTCAGTAACATATTATAATATTAATATGTTGTTTTTATACAATATGGGTTTAAGTTAGTCAAAATGACTTCAATATCCTCGGTTGACAGCACCATCCAAACAATTTCTATTATATGATTATTGGGATTAGTTTCATTCAAATACATTCATATTTGTTATGTTTTAGTTTACATGATGGAGGGTTATTGATTTGATGGGTGTTGCTAAGCGTTAATATGTCAAAAAAAGGTCTCGTGATGATCAAGTATCTTCGCAAAATGGAAATACCGATACAACAATTGATAAAGATGAGGAAGGGAGGGGATGGATGAGGTAGGAATTTCTAAGACCCATAGTGGAAATCTGGAAAGGAATTTACCTTGTCAGTTTTCAATAAAGTGGGTCGTTGATTGTCGGAAGAACGTGCCAAGTGGTCTAGCTGGGTAGGGAAGGTAGGTAGAACGAGGGTAGACATCTGTTATGATAATTGGCACGAAGTTCCAAAATAATACAAGAAGACGTTATGGATGGGGTGCAAGGTTACAACCTAATTATTTTTTGACAAACTTGGTTCTAATCACATTATTTTGTTCTAATCCAATGGACAATATTTGTTGAAATTTTAATTTATGTCACACTAGAGACCCTTTGAAATCGATTCCCCGGACCCGGATGACTTGAAAAGGAGGGTCATGAATATGTTATCCAAAAGTTGGCGAGAACACAAGTGCACTTTATCAAGAGATTACATCTTCTCGAGTAGAAAAGATGATCAACCATGACTAACTTACACACACATTCAACCAGAGAGTTGGGAGATCCACAAGAGAAGAGCCTTAGAAAATGAAGAAAAAAAATAGTAGATCATATACAAATTAATAGAAGGTTTTAGTTTTGGTATTTCTAATTCATATAACTAGAAAAATTTCACATAGGGGACGAGGGATGAGAAAAGGCACATTTCTTTGTTCAATATAACTCAGCTTAGAAAGAGCTGTTGGGGTTATGCATTGGCGGCACTCGAGTTGGCAAAATAACAATTTGAACAAGATGTACTTTTGGCAATGAATAGTCGAATGTCCGAGGAAGAAGCAAGGGCATCGGTTTTTCCAATTAACGTGGATCAAATTGAATAATTTGATCTATTCCTCAAGGCCCAACAAAACAAAGAGAGCCGGTATGTCAAAGAACCAACAATTCAACTTGTGGAGAAAGTGGTAAGAATGTTACTAACTACATTTTACTTCTTGTTAAATTTTAACCTTTTTGTCAATTAAAATGTTTATTTCAATTAAGTTGGTGAAATTAAAACAAGATCAACTCTAGGGTCAATTCATTCCATCTGGTAAGCACGACATATTGTGCACGGCTATGGGTAAATCAGAACAGCCCAGATGCGTAAGAGGGGTAGATGCATTCGTGACACAAAGAGAGGTTTTTGGAATTGTGTGTTCTTACATTAGGCTAAGCTGTCAAGAATCAATGTTTTGCAAAGAGAGACCCTTATACGGGACAAGCGATTAGAGTAACAAGATATTTTGATTCGCAAGTTAGTCAAGCACCCTGATCTTCCTCTACTTAAAATCCATAAAATCTAACTAATGATAGAGAGCCCCCTTCAAGAGGGTCTCATCACTCTCTGGGGGACATTGAGGTGAAAAAGAATGGAGTACCGAGGGAAAAAATTGAAGAAACCCTAGACAAGACCATCTTATCCACTAAGAAAAAGGTGCAACCTTCTTGTATCTAATTTCCTTTATATTTATAACGTTATTAAGTAGGTGGTATTTATTATATGTAGGGTACTCAATTATGCGAGCTTTTCATAGATATTTTCAGTGCTTGTATTCTGTATGGTTTACAATTGACCCGCCTAGACCCGGGGTCATTAACACAATCGCAGCAGCGCAATCTAGCTGAGGCACTGGTCCCGTGGGATGGTCAAAGATAGATTTATATTCTCCACCCATTTCTTGCTGCTAGGCTACCAAAGGTAGTAAGTGGCAAGCCCTGGGTTTGTCCACGGAGATGCTAGGATACAAGTAAAAGTCAAAACACAGTCTCGTGCGAGTAGTCAATCTGCACGAGTGAAAGGAATAGCTATTAATGTAAACATGCAAATTGGGGAGGGGGGAGTTGTTATTTTCAACTAACAACTACAAGCATAAAATAAAAAAAATAAACTATTTATACTAGACACTTGGGACTAATTTAGCAACATGGTAGCTCTAATGCTTCAATCATTGATTCATTCACATATAAGTATACAAAGACCTATCAGTGTGTTCACAACACGTGGTGTGGCCGATAACATACACTTCCCCATCCCTGTCACGGTGGGTGCGCTTGCAACCCTCCAATGACCGCCATTGTAATTAGGGGAGCATAACACGGTCTGGCCATTGTTTTGGTCCTACTTCTCCCCCATGCTATTACATCCCAAGACTTCATCATGAATGCACTAATTCCCAGTGGTCTTCTATACGCGAGGTCTTAGGTTTCTGTGATACCAGGATTTCACACAACACCTAGCTTGCTACTATCAACTATCTCTACGCCTAACCATATTTGAAAATGGTTAAGTAACCAGCTAAGACTGGTGCAATGGTATGCAGATTAAGGTTACCTCGAATCTCCCGTGCACATACTCATGCAGAATCGTTCCTCTACACCCATTCAAAAATCCATGTTTCTCTTCCTAATGAGGCATTAATAAGTGCATCATACATGAACATAGCCAAAAGTGTGTGCTCATATGTGGTGTAGTGTTCATGCATTTGTCACATTCAAGAACAATCACAATAATATCATAAACACAAAGATAGGTGGAATTTAAGGAATCTCATAAAGCATCAAAAGCTACACATGTGCCAAATATGTCCCAAGCTTAAGATCTACTCTGCAAAGGTTAGATCCATGAAAAATATTGGGTTAGATTCCATGGGTTTAAGAAAATAAAATGAAAAGAAAAAGAAAGTACAAAGATAAAAGAGAAGGAGAAGGAATAAGAAGAAGAAGTCTCCTCTTCCTTCTCTCTAAACTAGAAAGAGAAACTAATCTACATTATTATAACTTATATTCTACCTAGGGTTTAGTAGAAGACTAAGACTTATATAAATAGTAGTAGTATGTTAGTCCTAAAGATAGGCCAAACATAGCAAAACCCTAGTCACCCTTTCCCTCTAGCCGTAGAACATTTCTCGAATAAACTGTTCAAATATGTGAATCATCAAGAGCTTAATTATAGGGATTTGAATAGAGCTCGGAAAGAAAAAGACTTTGATATATGGTTGAGGGAAATCTAATGTAAATTGAGAGAGTTATGGCTAAAACGATTAGTCACCAAGGTTTCACGTATAGGCACGGATGCCACGGTCTGTGAACATTCAAGCACGGTGTGCCAGATCTAGCATGGTCCATGAACATGCATAGCCATGACGCACCATAGTCCGTGAAGCTGGGCTCGTGCCACGGTCTGTGAAGGTTTTTATGGACCGCGAGCAGCACCAATGTTTTTGCTCAGAAGTTTTTAAAAGGTTTTCATGGACTGCGAGAAATGCCATGGTTTCCACTCAGAAGTTTCTTCATGGTCCATGAAGGTTTTCACGGGCCGTCGCCATACTTAGCAAAATCTATAATTCTTCATCCCCTTGCTTTACGGCTGGTGCTTTTGTCAGGGCACGGCGCATTACCTCGTGAAGGTCTCGTGCAGGTCTTCACAAAACCCCTAGATTCTTGTATACTGTGGGCCATGAAGATTGTCACGGGCTGCTGGTGCTTGACCATGCACGGTCTGTGAAGTGCCGCCGTTTCTTTTTTGGCTTAACTTCGTTTGCTTGCTAAGAGTGAACCGTTAGTCCGAATCGGGAGTTCTAGTAGTTAATTTTGTAGTACTTGAGAAGATGAATCCAATGGTACTAGCCTTGAAGGAGAATTATTCATGGATCATTCTCGGACTAAGGAAACACTCCTCAGGCCACGATTTACCATTTTCTCCTTTGGCCATCTTGAACTTCGAAGCCGCCTATCTTTGGCTTCAATATCTTCCTACCATGCATTGATGTTCATGTCCTTCATCTTCTACCATTCTAATGTGAATGGCATTTGCCTTCTACTGCCCTTGCGAACGGCCTTCAATATTCTACCGCCCTTGCAAACGGCCTTCACATAGAATGTAATCAAAAAGTACCAACGGAAGACCTGCTAAAGATGATCACAAGGAAGATCAAGGAGCCCGTGGATACAAAATGTCCAGTAGTACCAATTAAGTCTACAAAATGCGGGATTTAGACAAGAAAACCAAACATGGCCATCTAAAACCCTTGTCACGTAAACTCAACTAATACTAGCAATCCACCAACTAAAACTAACTAAAAAGTATGCCAAATGCAACGGTTAACGCATGTAAAATGAAACAGATCAGACACCCCACACCTAAACCTTTACCCATCCTCGAGTAAATCTAAGACAAGAAAAAGAATCAAGCAAAATGTAGCTTGCAAGCATAAGTTAACTGAAGCATTGAACTCATCCCAAGCTACCCTAGTTCCCCCAAAGAAGTGAAAATCCTCACAACTCTCACACTCCCCAAAGATCCTAAAGTAACCTATTCACCCAAAATAAAATGTGGAAAAAGGTAAGCCAAAACGATAAGTGTCAAGCTAGCTTACTTTTCCTAAAATGATCCCAAAGAAATCAAAGAGTCGTCTCTAAAAACAATCCACCGTGGAAGCATGCATTTAACCTAGTTTTTTGTTTTCTCTCAATTTCTCTCATTTTGTCTAGGAGCCCTTTTGGGTTTTCATCCTAGCTTTAACACACAAAGTGTACTAACTTCTCACTTTTTTCCACACGACCTCTCACTTTTGCCTAGACTTGTAAGTCTAGCCGGGCCAAGCCTCTCACTTTTACCTAGGTCTTTTGACCTTTCTGGGCTTTTCCCAATGTTACCTAATTTGCCCTTTAGGGTTTTTGACTTGTCCGGGTTTTTAATTTTTTTTTTTCAGTTTTCAAATCTTTCAAAATTTTCAAAATTCTCTTGGAAGAGTTATTAGCTATATAAAAACAACTAAAATTAATAAATATATCCAATCCCCTAGACTCCTCATACATAATGCTTGCATTATCCTCAATGCATATACAAAATCAAAGAGCACATGTCAAGGGAAAGAAATCGGAAAACACTTATAATGAAAAATTAACACTAAAAACTACCCTTGATGGCACAATCATGGAATGTAAAGAACAAACTACCATCACCCCAATATACCACCCATAACCTCTAAACATAAAAGATCGATCTAACCACTATCATGCACCACAAATTGAATGAAGAATTGAATACCAATGGAGAGTTACCTCTTCGTTCTCGATGTGTGTGTCTCAAAGGTTTTGATGGTAGGTGGGTTTTGAGGGTAGGTGGGTTTTGGGTGGTATTTGGTGGTGGTTGGGTGGTGGTAGGGAAGAAATGGTGATTGGGTTGTGTAGGAAAGTATGTGAGCTTAATGGTTCGTGCACGTCTACACGCCACATGAACTTAGGGTTTGGTTCTCCTTCTTATCCGCCATTTTGAATGTCACAAACCATGTACGTCTACATGGTCCATGAGTTAGACTCCCCGCTTGCTCACCTTCCTCCAAGAACCATATGGTTCCTATAAAACAAACATACACATCAAGTGTAATAGTGTCCCAGAAACAAAAAAGAAAGTTACAAATAGAAAACACACCAAAAATAGCAAACAAATCTAATTTTTCAAAACTCGGGTTGCCTCCCGAGAAGCTCCGTATATTTAAGGACGTCGGTATGACCTAATGTCATCCATATGGTGCGGGTTTGTACCCCATCACCTTGGACAACCAAAACTCAATAGGCGGGGGTAAGAATCTTCCAAGAGGAAAATATAGTAGAGGTGGAGTCAACCTTAGAGGGAATGAGTGATTTGGAAGCTTATCATATTCAATTGGCTTCCCTATGGTTTCCTCTAAGGCTTCCAAAAATGTGGGAGTGGGTTCTTAAGGTGGAGGTAGGGGTGCAAACAAGTAATATGGAAAATTAAGTATAATCACCCCTTCCTCGACTTATTCACTCTCAACAAACCTTTCCCCATCCCCTTATATTCATCTATAAAAAATTCACATTCAACTAGGGATGGTTCATTTTCAGAATACTGGGTTTCAAGTTGGCTCATCCTATTCATCAAATTAATCACTTGCCCTTCAACTTTCTCAATGCTTGAGAATAGTTGAGTTCCCAAATAGCTAATGTCGCTAAGCACTTGTGATTGGAGTAAACCACTACTCTTGGTCACATTAGCTATAGTTTGCAAAATTTCCACACAATTCGATTTGGAAACCAATCCTAGGGATTGGTTTTGGGGCATTGGGTAAATTGGTGAAATCCGCTATCTAACCCAAAGTGTTGGTTTCCCGATGCATTTTCATACCACGAGTTCGAGTTACCACTAAAACTCAAATTTGGAGAGTCATGGTATGGGTAACAATCTTGATCCTATTGGCCTTGGGAACCAACAACTCCTTACCTCTCTCTCATAGTCATGGTATGGGTAACAATCTCACTCGTTGAGCCATTCTTCTCCCATACTCACTCAACCTTGTGCAACACTCTATAGGATGATAACAATGACACACCCTACAAAGTGCCCTCCATTGGTGTTTTCCCACATTTTTTTTTCTTTCCTATTAAGCACCAACAAAAGAACACACAAAAATCGGAATCGTAGTGCAAGATTCCTCCGTTTTCACCAAGAACTCAAGCAATACCTATTTTGGAAAACAATAAGCAACAAAAACAAGAAAAAGATAAAAACAATACTAACTACTCACTAACACGCTATGCTCAACTAATACTTGAACTGAAAAGCATCCCAACAGTGATGCCAAAATTTGACCCTCCTCAACCCAGGGGTCGTTAACACAATGCAACGGTGCAATCAATTAACCTTAGCCAAGCCACTGGTCCCGTGGGATGGTCAAAGATAAGATTTATAGTATGCACCCGTTTCTCACTGCTAGGCTACAAAAGGATAGTAAGCGGCAAGCCTTTGGGTTTGTCCACAGAGATGCTAGGGTTCAAGTAAAAGTCAAAACACAGCTTCATGCAGGTCGTCAATCCACACAAGTGAAAGGAATAGCTACTAATTTAAACATGCAAACTGGGGGGTTGGTATTTTCAACTAATAACTACAAGAATAAAATAAACAAATAAGTAAACTATTTATACCAGGCACTTTGGACTAATTTAGAAACTTGGTAGCTCTAATGCTTTAATCCTCGATTCATTCACATATAGACATACAAAATACCTATCAGTGTGTTCACAACACGTGGTGTGGCCGATGGCATACACTTCCCCATCACTGTCACAGTGGGTGCACTCGCAACCCTCCATTGACACCGACATCGTAATTAGGGAAGCACAACAAGGTCCGAATGTTGTTGTGGTTCTATTTCTCCCCCATGCTATTACGTCCCGGGATTCCACCACGAATGCACTAATTCCCAGTGGTCTTCTATACGCGAGGTCTTAGGTTCATAGGCACCTTATATGTGATACCAGGATTTCAACACAACACCTAGCTTGCTACTATCAACTATCTCTACCTGTAAACTATTAGAAAATGGTTACGTAACCATCTAAGAATGGTGCTATGGTATGCAGATTAGGGTTACCTCGAATCTCTTGTGCACACACTTACGCATAATTGATCCCCTCCACCCATTCAAATATC
Organism: Rubia yunnanensis; assembly: GCA_037428765.1. Classification (NCBI taxonomy): domain Eukaryota; kingdom Viridiplantae; phylum Streptophyta; class Magnoliopsida; order Gentianales; family Rubiaceae; genus Rubia; species Rubia yunnanensis. Next base: position 75,980,930 of record CM075067.1, read on the forward strand.
CAGGTTTCTCTTCCCAATGAGGTATTAATAAGTGCACCATACATGAACATAGCCCAAAGCGTGTGCTCATATGTGGTGTAGTGTTCATGCATTGTCACATTTAAGAACAATCACAATAACATCATAAACACATAGATATGTGGAATTTAAGGAATCTAATAAAGCATCAAAAGCTACACATGTGCCAAATATGTCCCAATCTTAAGATCTACTCTACAAAGGTTAAATCCATGGAAAAATATTGGGTTAGATGCCATGGATCTAAGGAAAGTAATGAAAAGAAAAAGGAAGTACAAAGATAAAAGAGAAGGAGAAGAAGAACTCTCATCTTCCTTCTCTCTAAACTAGAAAGAGAAAATAATCTACATTATTCTAGCTTCTATTCTACCTAGGGTTTAGTAGAAATCAAAGGCTCCTATATATAGTAGTAGGAGATTAGGCCTAAAGATAGGCCCAAAATAGGCCAAACATAGCAAAACCCTGGTCACCCTTTTCCTCTAGCCGTAGAACATTCTCGAATAAACTGCTTAAATCTGTTAATCATTTGGAGCTTAATTATAGGGCGTTGGATAGAGCTCGAAAAGACAAATATTTTGATATATGGTTGAGGGAAATAGGATGTAAATTAAGATAGTTTGGCCAAAATGGTCATCCGCCAAGGTTTCCCGTACAGGCACGGATGCCACGTTCCATGAACATTCAAGCACAGGGGTGCCAGATATGGCGTGGTCCATGAGCATTCATAGCCGCGGCACACCACGGTCCGTGAAGCTGGGCTCGCGCAACGGTCTGTGAAGGATTTCACAGACTGCGAGCAACACCAAGGTTTTTGCTCAGAAGTTTTCACGCACCGGCCTCCTTTTCATGGACCGCGAGCAGTGCCACAGTTTCCACTTATGAAAGTTTTCAAGGGCCGTCACCATACTTAGCAAAGTTTTCAATTTTTCATCCCCTTGCTTTACGGTCGGTGCTTTTGTCACGGCATGGTGCATTGCCTCGTGAAGGTCTCGTGTTGGTCTCGTGCTGGTCTCGTGCAGGTCTTCACGGAACCCCTGGATTATTATGTACTACAGGCCGTGAAGATTGTCACGGGCCGCTAGTACTTGACCATGTGCGGTCTGATTTGCCGCCAGTGCTTCGTCGGCAAATTTCGTTTGCTTGCTACGGGTGAACCGTTAGTCCGAATCGGGAGTTCTAGTAGTTGATTTTGTAGAACTTGAGAAGATGAATCCAATGGAACCAACCTTGAAGGAAAATTCTTCCTGGATTGTTCTCAGACTAAGGAAACACTCCTTGGACTACGATTCACCATTTTCTCCTTAGGCCGTCTTGAACTTGCCTATCTTTGGCTTCAATCTCCTTCTACTATGCATTGATGTTTGTGCCCTTAATCTTTTACCATTCTAATGTGAATGGCCTTCGCCTCTCTACCATCCTTGCAAACAACCTTCAATCTTCTACCGCCCTTGCGAACGGCCTTCACATAGAATGTAACCAAAAAGTGCCCACGAGCGATCTATTAAAGATGATCACAAGGAAGATCAAGGAGCATGTGGATACAAGATGTCCATTAGTACCAATTAAGTCTACAAAACGCGGGATTTAGACAAAAAATCAAACATGGCCATCTAAACCCCTTATCACGTAAACTTAACTAATACTAGCAATCCACCAACTAAAACTAACTAAAAAATATGTCAAATGCAACTGTTAACGCAGCCAATATGAAGAAGATCAACAATTCATTACAACTTTGGAAGAGTTGGACTTTGTACAAATGCCTCCACAATTTAGGGGAAGGATCACAACTTCTGATCCTCACAAAATAAGTCACGTGCCAGTTGTGTGATTTAATTGGGAGTAGGTCTAGTAATTTAAAGTAAGTTTATTATTATATTAGTCTTCTTCCGTTCAGTGCCTGTATTTAAATTAAAGCACACGGTGATTAAAACTGCACTTAAATTTGTGTATATAATTAGGGGTGGAGCTAGGAAGAGGCGAGGGAGAGCGCAAGGCTCCCACCAACCAAGAAATTCCAGGTATTACATTAAAAAAAAATTATCTAAAAATTAGTTAATGTAATGTAGATCCGCTGAATACTTCAAATCTTGCAGGAGCTAGAGAATCCGACAGAGAGGGTTGTTGAATCTTCAAATTTAATAAAGAATATATAGAAATTTATAAATGGAGGTTATGTGCAGTGGCTGTCAATATTAACCTTTTCTTCAATTGGAACGGCATCGATTTGATGTCGTTGTCTACATTGATGATTTATTATTTAGCTCGAGCATAGGATGAATACATTCATATTCCATGTTTTATGTTCTCGATCGATCTCTTCTACTTCCCCAGTCCCAGTATTTGTCACTATTCCAAACTTTGTTACTTAAAACGTAAACTTTAAGTAATGCATAAAATAATATATTATCATATGAGATATCATTAGAATCGTGTTAACATCTATTTTGATAAGATTATTTTTTTATTATATATAAATAGGCACAATTAAAGATATTAATGGTCAAGATTAGTTATGATCAATCTGAAAAAGTTAAAATTTGCAGAAATAGCTGGGATGGAGTGAGTATTATGGAACTTCTTACATAATTTCAAAATCCTTAATATTTATTTCACTACTCTTACCATTCTCTCAAATTTGATACTCTCTCTCCTAGACCAACCTGCAATTTTACTTTGACAAATTAACACTGTCAAACTTTGATCACGTATTTAAATAGATATATACATAATAATATTATCATATGTAATATTGTTGGAATCGCCGTAATAAGTAGTTTCTAAATATTAACTTTTTATTTGTTGTTATCATACATAGTTAAACATATTAACGGTCAAACGTGTTTTTCGAAAATCATGAAAAAAGATTCTATGCAGCATGGTCTAGGACAGAGGGAGTACACACTTTCTGTTTTAGTCTATGTTTGACCACCAATAACTTTAATTTTGTATATTAGTGGTGTATAAATTTGTACTTAGAAAATGCATGATACACCTGACCGGAAGTTAGAGACGGATTATAGTTGTGGCCTCATCACCGCGCGAAGAAGACACCAATGCCGGAGAAGGAGGTAACCCTGTCTATCACACGTCTTCCCGGAGGTGGCACACAGCCATTGTAGGCGGTACAAGGCTGATGACGGAGGAGTACGGCCGCTAGTGGTGGAGCACGACCTTTGGTGGGGAAGCACGACACTTGGCGGCGGAGAACGGCCACTGGAGGTGGCACATGGCTCGGCCCGGATCTGACAAAAATAGAAACACAAAAATTTGAGTAATCCTCTTTCTAATGATAAACGACAGAAACGTTGTAGAGCAGGATGCTTAATCGTGGGTCCGATCCGTCCGAAAGGACCGGCAGCGGGTTCAGGTCTATAATGGTTGAATCGAGTCATCATTTTGAACTAAAATGAACATATGGTGATTTTTCCTACTTTAGTTGGGATGACTTCTCTCCGGGTTTTTTGGGTATGGTGCCCTTGTAACTTTGCTCCGATTCCAGCTTCGTAATTTTAGTGTAGTCTAAGTTAGTTTATATATTCACTATTCTCTTTAGTATTAAGGATGGTGTTTTGCAAAAATTGGGTTCTTTTTGTCTCGAGCATTAGATTAGGAGGTTTCAGCCAATTAGGTTCTCCAACAGCCTGTTTAAACAATAGAACTTGGTTTGCTTCTAATATACTCTCCAAAGTACTGGGTATAGGAGAAATCCAAGTCAAAGAACTAAAATAGCTTACTTGTGGAGATCCCTTCTGAGGATAAAGAGTAGATTCGTAGACCACCGCCAGTTTGGACAGGTTCAGAATATTTAGATTGGCTATAAGAGAATAGACACATTTTAGACCGTTTCTCTTTTTGTAGAACTTCATTACCGGTTCGGGTAAGAGACCTTAAAAAAAAGAATTGTCAAGTCTAATGTTTGTTGTGAAACCCATGAGTCAGGACGCTCACTTGAGTTGATCAATCTGGTGGAGGTAGGTCGACACTGCTAGACGCAATCATGGTACATGTAGACCATTCATCTTGTGGTGCACCTTCCATACAACCACCAAGGCAACTAGGGCATTGTGTTCCACTGACCAGGTGCAACTCGGTCTTCCCCCCCCCCCCTAATAAATGATGGTCTTTAAGTCTCTATACGCCAAGTTGGTGTTAAGCAAGCTCCGATACACCATTTTGGTGTGGAGCTCAAGTGGGAGGCTCACTCCACTCACTCTATGTGAGCCATCGATGTGGGAGTTCATCCCACCTTGTAATAGATAGGTTTTTATCATTTTAGTTATGGTGTTCGATAGTTTATCGATTCTCAAATCGTAATAGAAGATAGACTAGCAGTATTCATAGTCTAAAAGTAGATAAAATAACAATGATGATCGTGCATACGATTGACCACAAATTGTAACCCATTTCTATATCTTTATGGGAAGAAGCACGGCTATTTGTTTCAAAAAAATCATGATCAAACGTGTCTTGAAAAAATTGACCAAAAAGTGTGCATATTCGTCTGGGATGGAGGGAGTTAAAAAATTGACTATAAATTATTAAATTAATATATATATATATATATATATATGATATTATATATATATAGACACACACTATATAAATATAAATATATAAAATATATATATATATATATAACTAGTTCATCGATTTTCATTGCAAAAGTAAACTATAAAAACAATATTCATTTTCATTACAATGATATGTTTGCTATATTTACCCGAAGACCCGACTAAAAATATCAGAATTTGACCAAATCTGATCTGAAATAGAATGTTCTCGAAAATTACCAAAACCAAATTGGCTCAAACCAAATCCAATCTGAACCCAATTCAAAAAATGTATACCCGAATTGTATTTGAAACCGAAACAACCTGAACCAAACCCAATCTGAACTCGATTTCAAAAAATTATACTCCCTTCATCCTGCTTTAAAATATTTAATTTCCTTTTTAATCCATCCCACAAAAAATTGCTTAGTTTGAAAATTTCCCAAATTGTGAAATTTTTGGCATGTACCTTTCATGAAATAGCGTTACTAAAATAACAAATTGCAAATCAGTAATTAAAAACCAAACAAAATCTTAGAATTGAATCACATTAACTCACTCATTACTACTAAACCCTAAACATTTATCACCTAAAACTAAAATTAGATGAGTAATTAATACCCACCCACCTCCGCCCTTATTACCCAATCTCGTTTCACTCTCTAACCACTATCTTTATGATCACTCCCGTGTTCTAATCACTTCATGCTTCCAATTTATTTTTCATTTCTCTCCCTCACTCTCTCATCATTCACTCCCTCGTCTCTTGAGCTCCTTCTCTCCTATCTCGCACTCGAAACCCTAGCCATTAGCCTCCCATCTTCGGTGGCGTAACCTTTAAACCCTTGGTAGCCCAAAGTCTTCATCGACGGCATTTTGTAGATGTTAACGCATCTTAAACATATAGATCCCACCTTCTCACACCCAATGAACTTCTATTTGACTCTAGTTTCAGGACCCAACCTTGAAATCGAATATTCTGACCCTCATTTGACCGATTCACAGTCTATTGAGGATTGGGAAGACTTTATAGAAGAGTTTCTCATGAACCTTGAGTGTGTGCCAGATTCCAAAGGTCCTAGCAGGCGTTCAAGAGTTGCGCTGGCTTTTAAGGTTGACTGGCAGAGCTTCTGTGTACACACAGCTCACAAGGGAAATGATTATGTAAATGAGCTGGCAGTTGCAAATGAGAGTGGATTGGTGGGAGCTTTCCACGGTGGCGCTTCTGAATTCGAAGAGCCCCTGGTGGCAGGTGAACTATGAACGGCTCGTTCGATCGGATATCTCTCAAGCTCCATGGTGGCGCTTCTGGTTAGCTCCAAGTGGGTTGCTAGCTACTGGAGTAACACTCTTGGGTACATCCGTCTTTGGGTCGACAGAATTAAAATCCCTAGACCCCTTTTTCTGCTAAAAAAGGGTAAAATTGTAGTTTCGAAGTATGATTTATGTCACCCGTGTTTTTTAAAATAAATTTTAGTTTTTTATCTGTATTTTTTTTAAATGAGACTTGAATTTTTTTATGTTTCAGGATTTAATTTGGATAGCTCTCTGTTAATTTTTGGTGGATTGAAGCTTTGTTTTTATTTCCACATGTTATCTGGTTACTATATAAAAGGAATACTTGGAAACGACACGCTTGTGTCAACCGTTGTCAGGGGAATAGTGGTCATTTCTAGGGCAGGCCGAACGTGTGCCCCAGGCTGTGCTCTGAAGTGGCCACCCAAAACGATGTCATTTTGGGCAACACTTTTGTCATTTTGTGCATCCCATTTGTCAAAGGCACCCCCATGTGTGGCTATATGTGCTGCCAGGTAGCCGAGCAAAATAACGTCATTTTGGGCACCTATTCGAGAGGTACCCATTCAAGATGTGAGCTTCCATGCAGTGGGGTTTGATAGGATAGGTTTGAGAGGTACCCATTCAAGGTGTGAACTTTTAGATAGAGGGGTTCGATTGGATGGGTTCGATTGGATGGGTTCAAGCGGTACTCATTCGAGATGTGAATTTTCAGTTGAACGGGTTTGACTGGATGGATTCGAGCGGTGGCCTTCGAGGGGTTGTGCTTCTGTCCTCAAAGGGATGGAGTCTTCTGGTCTCGAAGGGATGAAGTCTTCTGTCCTCGAAGGCAGGGGTTCCATTGAACATGTTCGAGAGGTACCCATTCAAGAGGTGATGTTTGAGGTGGAGGGTTTCCATTCGATCCATTCGAGAGGTACTTATTTAAGACGTACCCATTTGAGAGGAACCCATTCTAGAAGTTAAGTTTGAGATGGAGGGGTTCGATTGGATGGGTTCTAGAGGTACCCATTCGAGATGTGAACTTCCAGGTGGAGGGTTTCGAGACATTCTGGATTCGAGTGATGGATACATAGCGTGCGTGTGCCAATGGCTCGATAGGTCGAAGTCTCGAGGGGTAGATGGGGGATCTTTGAAGGGGTGGTTCTTGGCCTCAAAGGGATGGGATCTTCTATCTTTGAAGGGGTCGAGCTCTTAGCCTCGAAGGGATGGAGGCTTCTGTCCTCGAAGGAGTCGAGATCTCAACCATCGAAGGGATGGAGTCTTCTGTCCTCGACGAGGTTGAGTTCTAGGCCCTCGAATGGATGGGGGCATTTGTCCTCGAAGGAGTCAAGATCTCAGCCCTTGAAGGGATGGAGTCTTCTATCCTCGGAGGGGTTAAGTTCTAGGCCCTCGGATGGATGGAGGTTTTTAACCTCAAAGGAGTTGAGATCTCAGCCCTCAAAGGGATGGAGTCTTCTGTCCTTGAAGGGGTCGAGTTCTAGGCCCTCGAATGGATGGATGCTTCTGTCCTCGAAGGAGTCGGGCTCTCTACCTTCGAAGGGATGGAGTCTTCTGGCCTTAAGGGGTTGAGTTCTCGGCCCTCGAAGGGATTGAGTCTTTCATTCTTCAAGGGGTTGAGGTCTCGGCCCTCGAAGGGATGGAGTCTTCTCTCCTCAAAGCGAGGGGTTCAATTGGACATGTTCGAGAGGTACCCATTCGAGAGGTGATGTTTGAGGTGGAGGGGTTCCATTCGATCCATTCGAAAGGTACCTATTCGAGACGTACTGATTCCAGAAGAAACCATTTGAGGAGTTAAGTTTCAGATAGAGGGGTTTGATTGGAGGGTTTGAGAGGTACCCATTCAATATGTGAACTTCCAGGTGGAGGGGTTCGAGACATTGAGGATTTGAGTGATTGATACTTAGCGTGGGTCTGCCAATCGCTCAACAGGTGAAAGTCTTGAGGGGTAGATGGGTGATCCTCGAAGGGGTGGTTCTTGGCCTCGATGGGATGGAATCTTCTATCCTCGAAGGGGTCGAGCTCTCAGCCCTCGAAGGGATGGAGTCTTCTCTCCTCGAAGGAGTCAAGATCTCAGCCCTCGATGGGATGTAGTCTTCTGTTCTCGAAGGAGTTGAAATCTCATCCCTCGAAGGGATGGTGTCTTTTGTCCTCGAAGGAGTTGAGATCTCAGCCCTCAAAAGGATGGATTCTTCTATCCTCGAAGTGGTCGAGTTCTAGGAACTCGAATGGATGGAGGCTTCTGTCCTCGAAGGAGTCGAGCTCTCTACCTTCGAAGGGATGAAGTTTTATGTCCTCTAGGGGTTGAGTTCTTGGCCCTCGAAGGGATGGAGTCTTTCATCCTCGAAGGGGTTGAGGTCCTAGAGCCCTTAAAAGGATGGAGTCTTCTCTCCTAGAGGGAGGGGTTCAATTAGACATGTTTGAGAGGTACCCATTCGAGACGTGATGTTTGAGGTGGAGGGGTTCCATTCGATCCATTCTAGAGGTACCTATTCGAGAGGAACCCATTCGAGGAGTTAAGTTTCAGATGGAGGGGTTCGATTGGATGGGTTCAAGAGGTACCCATTCGAGTTTTGAACTTCCAGGTGGTGGGGTTCGAGACATTGAGGATTCAAGTGATGGATACTTAGCGTGCGTCTACCTATGGCTCGACAGGTGAAAGTCTCGAGGGGTAGATTAGGGATCCTTGAAGGGGTGTTTCTTGGCCTTGAAGGGATGAAATCATCTATCCTCGAAGGGGTCAAGCTCTCAGCCCTCGAAGGGATGGAGTCTTCTCTCCTTGAAGGAATTGGGATCTCAGCCCTCGATGGGATGGAGTCTTCTGTCCTCGAAGGAGTCGAGATCTCAGCCCTCGAAGGGATGGAGTCTTCTGTCCTCAAAGGATTCAAGCTATCTGCCTTCAAAGGGATAGAGTCTCTGTCCTCAAGGGGTTGAGTTCTCGGCTCTCGAAGGGATGGAGTCTTCTGTCCTCGAAGGGGTTGAGTTCTCATCCCTCGAAGGGATGGAGTCTTTCATCCTCGAAGGGATCGAGGTCTCGACCCTCGAAGGGATGGAGTCTTCTCTCCTCGAAACGAGGGATTCAATTGGATATGCACGAGAGGTACCCATTCGAGAGGTGATGTTTGAGATGGAAGGGTTCCATTCGATCCATTCAAGAGGTACCTATTCGAGACGTACCGATTCAAGAGGAACCCATTCGAGGAGTTAAGTTTAAGATGGAGGGGTTCAATTGGATTGGTTCGAGAGGTACCCATTCGAGATTGAACTTCCAGGTGGAGGGGTTCGAGACATTGAGGATTCGAGTGATGGATACTTAGCGTGCGTCAGCCAATAGCACGACAGGTGGAAGTATCGAGAGGTAGATGGGGGATCCTCGAAGGGGTGGTTCTTGGCCTCGAAGGGATGGAATCTTCTATCATCGAAGGGGTCGATATCTCAGCCCTCGAAGGGATGGAGGCTTCTGTCCTCAAAGGGGTTAAGATCTCAGCCCTCGAATTGATGGAGTCTTCTGTCCTCGAAGGATTTGAGATCTCAGTCCTCGAAGGGATGGATTCTTCTATCCTCGAAGGAGTCGAGCTCTCTGCCTTCGAAGGGATGGAGTCTTTTATCCTCGAAGGGGTCGATTTCTAGGCCCTCGAATGGATTGAGGCTCCTGTCCTTGAAGGAGTGGAGATCTCTGCCCTCGAAGGAATGGAATCTTCTACCCTCGAAGGGGTCGAGTTCTAGGCACTCGAATGGATGGAGTCTTTTCTCCTCGAATGGAGGGGTTCAATTGGACATGTTCGAGAGGTACCCATTCAAGAAATGATGTTTTAGGTGGAGGGGTTCCATTTGATCCATTCGAGAGGTACCCATTCGAGAAGTACCGATTCTAGAGGAACCCATTCGAGGAGGTAAGTTTCAGATGGAGGGGTTCGATTGGATTGGTTTGAGAGGTACCCATTCGAGATGTGAACTTCCAGGTGGAGGGGTTCAAGACATTGAGGATTCGAATGATGGATACTTAGGTTCATGTGCCAATGGCTCGACAAGTGAAAGTCTCGAGGGGTAGATGGGGGATCCTCAAAGGGGTGGTCTTGGCCTTGAAGGGATGGAATATTCTAACCTCGAAGGAGTCGAGATCTCACTCCTCGAAAGGATGGAGTTTTTTGTCCTCGAAGTGGTCAAGTTCTAGGCCCTCGAATGGATACAGGCTTCTGTCCTCAAAGGAGTCGAGCTCTCTGCCTTCAAAGGGATGGAGTCTTCTGTCCTCAAGGGTTTGAGTCTCGGCCCTCGAAGGGATAGTGTCTTTCATCCTCAAAGGGGTCGAGGTCTCGTCCCTCGAAGGGATGGAGTCTTCTCTCCTCGAAGGGAGGGGTTCAATTGAACATGTTTGAGAGGTACCCATTTGAGACGTGATGTTTGAGGTGGAGGGGTTCCATTCGATCCATTCGAGAGGTACCTATTCGAGACGTAACGATTTGAGAGGAACCAATTCGAGGAGTTAAGTTTCAGATGGAGGGGTTCGATTGGATGGGTTCGAGAGGTACCCATTCGAGATGTGAACTTCTAGGTGGAGGGGTTCGAGACATTAAGGATTCGAGTGAGGGATACTTAGCATGTGTCAATCAATGGCTCGATAAGTGGAAGTCTCAAGGGGTAGATGGGGGATCCTCGAAGGGGTGGTTTTAAGCCTTGAAGGGATGAAATCTTCTATCCTCGAAGGGGTCGATCTCTCAGCCCCCGAACGGATGGAGTCTACTCTCCTCGAAGGAGTCGAGATCTCAGCCCTCAAAGGGATGGAGTCTCCTGTCCTCGAAGGAGTCGAGATCTCAGCCCTCGAAGGGATGGAGTCTTTTGTCCTCAAAAGAGTCAAGCTCTCTGCCAACAAAGGGATGTAGTATCTATCATCAAGGGGTTGAGTTCTCGGCCCTCAAAGTGATGGAGTCTTTCATCCTCAAAAGGATCGAGGTCTATGCCCTAGAAGGGATGGAGTCTTCTCTCCTCTAAACGAGGGGTTCAATTGGACATATTCGAGAGGTACCCATTCAAGAGGTGATGTTTGAGATGGAAGGGTTCCATTCGATCCATTCGAGAGGTAGCTATTGGAGACGTACCAATTCGAGAGGAACCCTTTTGAGGAATCAAGTTTAAGATGGAGGGGTTTGATTGGATTGGTTCGAGAGGTACCCATTCGAGATGTGAACTTCCAGGTAGAGGGGTTCAAGACATTGAGGATTCAAGTGATGGATACTTAGCGTGCGTCTGCCAATGGCTCGACAGGTGGATGTCTAGAGGGGTACATGGGGGATCCTCGAATGGGTGGTTCTTGGCCTCAAAGGGATGGAATCTTCTATCCTTGATGGGTCGAGCTCTCAGCCCTCAAAGGGATGGAGACTTCTGTTCTCAAAGGAGTCGAGATCTTAGCCCTCAATGGGATGGAGACTTCTGTCCTCGAAGGAATCAACCTATCTGCCTTCAAAGAGATAGAGTCTTCTATCCTCGAAGAAGCTGAGTTCTAGGCCCTCGAATGGATGGAGGCTTATGTCCTCAAAGGAGTCTAGATCTCAGCCCTCGAAGGGATGGAGTCTTCTTTCCTCGAAGAGGTCGAGTTCAAGGCCCTCGAATGGATGGAGGCTTTTGTCCTCAAACGAGTCAAGCTCTCTGCCTTCGAAGGGATGGAGTCTTCTGGCCTCAAGGGGTTGAGTTCTTGGCCCTCGAAGGGATGGAGTCTTCTGTCCTCGAAGGGGTTGAGTTCTCGGCCCTCGAAGGGATGAAGTCTTCTCTACTCGAAGGGATGGAGTCTTCTCTCCTTGAAAGAGTTGAGATCTCAGCCCTCGAAGAGATGGAGTCTTCTATCCTCGAAAGAGTCGGATCTCAGCCCACGAAGGGATGGAGTTCTCTGTTCTCAAAGGCGTCGAGCTCTCTGCCTTTGAAGGGATGGAGTCTTCTGGCCCTAAGGGGTTGAGTTCTCGACCCTCGAAGGGATGGAGTCTTATTTCCTCAAAGGGGTTGAGTTCTCGGCCCTCGAAGGGATGAAGTCTTTCATCCTCGAAAGGATCGAGGTCTCGGCCCTCGAAGGGAAGTGGTTTTCTCTCCTCAAAGTGAGAGGTTCAATTGGACATGTTCTAGAGGTACCCATTCGAGAGGTGATGTTTGAGATGGAGGGGTTCCATTCGATCCATTCGAGAGGTACCTATTCGAGACGTACCGATTCGAGAAGAACCCATTGGAGGAGTTAAGTTTCAGATCGAGAGGTACCCATTCGAGATGTGAACTTCCAAGTGGAGAGGTTCGAGACATTGAGGATTTGAGTGATAGATACTTAGTGTGTGTCTGCCAATGGCTCGAGAGGTGGAAGTCTCGAGGGGTAGATGCGGGATCCTCGAAGGGGTGGTTCTTGGCCTCGAAGGGATGGAATCTTCTATCATCGAAGAGGTCATGATCTCAGCCCTTGAAGGGATAGAGGTTTCATTCCTCGAAGGGATGGAGTCTTCTGTCCTCGAAGGAGTCCAGCTCTCTGCCTTCGAAGAGATGTAGTCTTTTTTTCCTCGAAGGGGTCGAGTTCTAGGTCCTCGAATGGATGGAGGCTTCTATCTATGAAAAAGTCAAGATCTCTGCCCTCGAAGGGATGGAATCTTCTGCCCTCGAAGGGGTCGAGTTCTAGGAACTCGAATGGATGAAGTCTTTTCTCCTCGAATGGAGGGGTTCAATTGGACATATTCGAGAGGTACCCATTCGAGAGGTGATGTTTAAGGTGGAGGGTTTCCATTCGATCTATTAGAGAGGTACCTATTCGAGACGTACCCATTCAAGAGGAACCCATTTGAGAAGTTAAGTTTGAGAAGGAGGGGTTCGATTGGATGGGTTCTAGAGGTACCACTTCGATATGTGAACTTCTAGGTGGAGGGGTTCGAGACATTCAGGATTCGAGTGATGGATACATAGCGTGCTTGTGCCAATAGCTTGACAGGTCAAAGTCTCGAGGGGTAGATTGGGAATCCTCGAAGGGGTCGAGCTCTCAGCCCTCGAAGGGATGGAGGCTTCTATCCTCAAAGGAGTCAAGATCTCAGCCCTTGATGGGATGGAGTCTTCTGTCTTAGAAGGGGTCGAGTTCTAGGCCCTGGAATGGTTGGAGGCTTTTGTCCTCAAAGGAGTTGAGATCTCAGCTCTCGAAGGGATGGAGTTTTCTTTCCTCAAAGGGGTCCAGTTCTAGGCCCTCGAATGGATGGAGGCTTCTGTCCTCGAAGGAGTTGAGCTCTCTGCCTTCGAAGGGATGGAGTCTTCTGGCCTCAAGGGGTTTAGTTCTTGGCCCTCAAAGAGATGGAGTCTTTCATCCTCCAAGGAGTCGAGGTCTCGGCCCTCCAAGGGATGGAGTCTTCACTCCTCGAAGTGAGGGGTTCAATTGGACATGTTCGAGAGGTACCCATTCGAGCATTGATGTTTGAGGTGGAGGGGCTCCATTCAATCCATTTGATAGGTACCTATTCGAGATGTACCGATTCCAGAGGTACCGATTCTAGAGGAACCCATTCGAGGAGTTAAGTTTCAGATGTAGAGGTTCGATTGGATGGGTTTGAGAGGTGCCCATTCGAGATGTGAACTTCCAGGTTGAGGGGTTAGAGACATTGAGGATTCGAGTGATGGATACTTAGCGTGCGTCTGCCAATGGCTCGACAGGTGGAAGTCTCGAGGGGTAGATAGGGGATCCTCGAAGGGGTGGTTCTTGGCCTCAAAGGGATAGAATCTTCTGTCATCGATGGGGTTGAGCTCTCGGCTCTCGAAGGGATGGAGTCTTCTGTCCTCAAAGGAATTGAGATCTCAGCCCTCGAAGGGATGGAGTCCTCTATCCTTGAAGGGATGGAGTCTTCTGTCCTCGAAGGGAGGGGTTCCATTGGACATGTTCGAGATGTACTTACTCGAGAGGTTATGTTTCAGGTAGAGGGGTTCGAAACATTGAGGATTCGAGTGATGGATACTTAGCGTGCGTGTGCCAATGGCTCGACAGGTGGAAGACTCGAGGGGTAGATGGTAGATTCTCGAGGGGTGGTTCTCAGCCTCGAAGGGATGGAATCTTTTGTCTTCAAAGGGGTCGAGTTGTAGGCCCTCGAAGGGATGAAGGCTTCTGTCCTCGAAGGGGTCGACCTCTTCAGAGGTACCCATTCGAGATGTGAGCTTCCAGGTGGACGGGTTCGAGAGGTACCCATTTGAGATGTGAATTTCCAGGTGGAGGGGTGCGACTGGATGGGTTCGAGAGGTGGCTTTTGGAGATATGAACATTCAGGTTAAGGGGTTCCACTGGATGGGTTCAATTGGAGGCCATTCGAGATGGAGTAATTCGATTGGATGAGTTCGACTGGTACCAATTCGAGAGGTATGCATTCGAGAAGTGAACTTTGAGGTGGAGGGGTTCCATTGGATGGGTTTGAGAGGTACCTATTCGAGATGTGAACTTCCAGCTGGAGAACCTTCACATCTCGAATCAGTACCTCTCGAACACCTCCACTTTAACCCTGTCCACCTGAACCTTCACATCTCACCATCTCCACACTTCAATTAAATGTATAATTGGTACATTTATAGCTTCAATTAAAACTCTTTTAACATTCCTATACAATTTCTATAATTTGTTATCAAGCTCACTGCGCAACGCACGGTGTAGCCATACTAGTAAGAAAGAAGGTGTAGGATTTTTTGTAATCTTTCTGTGATTAAAATTAATTTTTTAGGGACTCTATTTTAAAAAAAAAATTGGATGTCTCTTTGTTTTCCATTTAAAATTGGATGTCTCTATGTTTTCCCTCTATGAAACTGTCAGACATTTTAAAAACTAATTTCAAGTTCAAAGTAGCAACCTGGGAGCTTTGAGTCCCCCATAGGAAGGCTGTGTCAGATCAAATTTTGGGGGTTTTGATTGTTTACATCAATCATGTTCAAAGTTTCATTTTATGCATACTTTGTGATGCATCGGAGTATATTTGCTCAGTTGTGCTTGGGAGATCATTGTTGTACCTATCAAAGTTAATATTTTTAAGCCATAATACTTCCTCTCTACAATTAAGTAGATAATGGCAAGTCAGGGCCGTCCACGAGAAGAGGGATCTTTCCATGTGCTTTAAGCATATAAAGCGGAAAACATAATAGACATAGATATACACATACATATAAAAGAAAGTAATAAATGAGGGATTTCTGGTTGCTTTTTCCTAGATTATGAAATTAAAAGACAAGGAACTAGCAAAGCAAGAGAACAACGCTAATCATGGAACCACTAAGAAAATGATTAAATCAAAAATTAACGGAGCCTTGGGGGAAATTGATTCTCACTTTCAAACCTCTTATAGATCCTAGATTAATTTACTCATTCATTGACATTTATTGCTAACGGGGAATGCTATCACTTCCCAATTGAAGAGCAACATTCCTTCCTTGTTAATAGTAATTTGCAAACGCAAAAAACAACATTATGTAAACCACATCGATAATCACTTTAGACAAACAACGCATAAAGGTATTTCATCAACGACATTTCACACAAAGCACCATAGATTTGATAACAACAAGCCTTCTACCAAAGACATAGTCATTTAACCAAACGAAGCATTTATTAAGCTAACCCTAGAACAAACCACATTCAAGGTTCAACCTTTCTTTGTATCTATATGATAAATATAAGAAAAATCCACATTAATATACTTATCTAGCAAGAATCACAACACATTATACACAAGCCGTTCTAATTCCATGTTCTTGGATTTTCATGTTAAATGAGCTAAGAAATTAGCAACTTTCCTAACACCATAACATTTCAATCATACAAATGCTTCATAATCTCAAACAACCTATGACATAAATGAAGTAAAACATAGTATTAATGGCACAATAAATGCTTCCCAACAAATGTTCATAAATGAGAAAATCAAGAATCTCACTACATGGGTTTGGAAGCTTCAATCAATTGCTCCCAAGAGATTAACTTAGCTAATAAAAATCACAATAACATCCATTGATAAATTTGTATAGAAATAAAGAGAGAAAAGGTGAAAAAGATGAAGAACCTGGGGTTTGAGAGGAAGGATTTTTGGCCAAGAGAAGAATTTCTGAAGATAGGATAAGGTTTGGGGTATTTATAGTACAAAAAGAGAGTCTAATTTGAGTCAAGGATGTCAGACGCTGGCCACGCGAGGCATGGAGAGGCTTAGGCGTGAGGTGTGCCGGAGCAGGGGCCGCTGGACCGCAACATGGCGTGGTGGATCTGGCATGGCGCACAGGCACGGATGGAGCAGGAGTGGATGCTTGGCACAAGAGCTTGTTGCGATGGAGCAAGCATCGCGCACGGTTGCGCGGGAGCATATGCTCGGTGCACAATAGGGAACCAAGAATGAATTTCCAATGTCTTCCGAGGTGCGCTGGAGTGGAAGTACAGGTGTGGCGAGCGCGAGCGTTGGGCGCTGGCTATTGCCCAGCGTGCGGCTGCTCGGAGGGACATGCCAAACGCTCAATCTGAATCTGAGGGATTGCATGATAGCTTATTTCTAGCGTGGGGGAGCGCGGTTAAGAGTGCAGCCCATTTGCCCAATCTTATTCACCCGGTCCGTCGGGCGGCCGGTCTTTGCGTCGGATGGTTGGCCTTCGTTCTTCTATTTTTTTCACTTTTCTTTTACTACATATTGCTCGTGGACTTCAATCTTATACCATCCTTGCGAATGACCTTCACTAAATCAATCTGAAGTGCTTGCGAGCAATCTACAAATTAAGCTTACAAAAAGGGATCTAGATGTTCGTAAGGACCGAAAATCCACTAGACTATAAATAGGTTACAAAATGAAGTATTTAGATAGGAAAATCTAAAACGGTTATCTAAACCCCTTATGATGTAAACCTAACTAAATCTATCAATCTTCCAACAAAAAGATGACAAAAGAGGTGTTAAATGCTTCAGAAAATACATGTATTTCATGTCTGATCAAACCTCTCCGCATATAAACATTTACTCATCCTCGAGTAAACAATAACAAACAAAGATCTAAGCATAAATTTTTCTCCTAAACATCTAACATCATATTTCTAGACTACCTTAATCCCCAAGATATAAGAATCTCTCACACTCACATCCTAAAGTTTAAGATAACTTAAATAACGACATACCAATCAAAGGTTAGGTATAAAATACAAGTGCAAAACTAGTTTACTCTACCAAAGAAGCCACCAAATAGACAAATCAAGAGAAGCATAAAATTTCTCAATTTTTCTTATTTTTCCTAGGAGCCTTCTCGGGTTTTCATACTAGCTTCACACATTTTTTTCCTCAAGGCTCACCCTCACCTTTTTCCACACCATTTGGCCTCTCATTTTTGCATAAGTTTCCCTCTTGGGTTTTCAACTTAGTGTAGTGTTTCTTGAACTAAAAATCACAACTAGATACATAAGCACATATGAGCATCCATATTCACTTCCCACACACTTACAAAATGCACCATCCCCAATGCATATAAACAATCAAAAGCAAAAGTAGGGAAGAGGAATATGAAAAGCTCACAATTAGGACCTTGAAGGTCTCGTGCCACCGTCTCGGCTCGCACGTCTCCTTGCTCTTTCCTCCTCGCGTCTCCTTCGCCTCTCCAAAAACTCCAGTAGTGGTTCATTTTTGGAAAAAAGAAGAAGAGAGAATTGCAAGAATTTCATCCATGTTGTCATTCATGCTCTCACAAGCTTCCTCAACAAGATGCTCAAGGTTCTCCATCTATTGCCCCAAGCTTTCAAACCCAATGGTAATATTTTCTTGCATGGTTTGGAAGGATTCATAGATTTGAGCCAGTGAACCCGGTGGTGTAACTTGTGGCAATGTGACAATGCGGTTTCCTTGGGGCAAGTCATTAAAATTCATGTCCTAATGGGGGCGGCAATCTGAAGATCCCACCATGAGACCCCCTAGGCAGTCCAATGGAAGAAACATGTAGGGATCTCCTTCATGGATAAGCCAAATGAACCTCGTGGGGTCCACAGTGGGTTTCAACATTTTTTCCTTCACCAAAAAGATGATGGTGTATGAGTTGTCCTCGAGATTAGTACTAAGTGGCACCAAGCTCGGTGGAGGGGGAATATGAAAATGTTTTGCTAAGAGTGTGACTATTCCCCCAACACAAATGCACCCCGCAGTCTTACTCGACAATCCGATGTAACCATCAACCCATATATCAACCGAATTAGGAGCCCCATGAACGCACAACATACATGCCCAAAGGTACTTCAAATCCCATCTAGAACACTTGTTGAATTACCCTTGGTAGAAAAGTGTAGTACTTAGAACACGGTAGACATATCGAATTGTCGGATGGATAATGGAAGTAGCCTTGGTGTGATGATCTCTTCTCTCTCCCATAAGGCATTCCCAAAACTCTTGGTGGGTGTATAATTCCTCTACCCTAAATACCTCTTCTTGATCGTTTCCCAGTATGTAGTCCTACCTAAATGCCAATACTATATCATCATATGTAGCTTTCCTTCTCTTATCATTTAGGTAGAATGAGATCCCCGTGGTATCATCCTCAAGAGTGATCTTCCTCACCGTGGAGAGGAATTCAAGTGTCAATGATCTATAAGTAGGGGCATTGACCCTTGCGAAGCCATCTACGTTACCTTTTACCAACATATGCTTGACCATCTCCAACAAACCCAAGCGAGTCAAAACATCCCTATACACAAACCGACTGAACATGATGGCTCTATTTTTGTCCAACCTCTTCCACCTTTCGGCATAATCCCCTCTTATTTTCGTCAAACCATAAAAGGGAAGAGATTGATCATTAACTATTGGAGGTGGTGGGTGATTGGGCTGATATTACCATATATTTTGGGTTGTATTTTCCCTAATATGTTGATTAAATTTGTGGAAACTCATTTTTTTATGGTATTTTATTGCAGTTTAGAATTTTGGAATGAAATTGATGAGTTGCTATAGTTATCAGTCGAGATGACCACCCGACCAGTTTTTGGACACGTGGAAACAAAAATACAAATTTGACATTGGATGTTGTATGTACGTGTTACGTGGCATGGAGAATAAAATAAGGAAATTTTGGTGCAAGAAAGGTGAACATTATGATGGAATATTATGGTGGATTAATTTTGCCAAGTCCAAATTAGAAATGGAATTGGATTGCTTGAAAACTCCTAAATTTTAGTAGAAGATATTTTCTAATCTTCTTGGATTTTAAATATATAAGGAAAAGACATATTTTATTCCTTATCTATCTTTTGGCTGTAATAATTTTTCCATTGATTCTGCTTTTTATTCGTATGCAAGACAGAGACGCACGACAGACAGTTTTTCTGCGGAAACCATATTCACGTTTTGGCACTTTTACATTATTCTATTCAGACAATTTTCATGATTTATTTTTATGCTTTTGATTTTTTTTATTCCGTTGTGTTTTATAGCTAAATTCATCTTTTCCGATAAAGATCAAGGAAGTACTTGCGTCGATTCTCGTGAGATCTAAATAGTTTTATCCTTTGATTGCATGCTTGCATCTATTGTTCTTGATTATAATGTTATGATTGTTTTCATGTTATTCAATAGTGTGCAATAAGTAATATCATGTTAGTTAATTTATTACCAATTAAACCAATCATCCCTAATTGTGATTTCAGTTCAATCAGTAGTAGGGAATAACAGTCTTAATTTAACAATCTGGCGTCCGAGTTTGTTGGTTATAAATTGGGTCTTTGTCATTCTTAATGCTGTTAGCATATCAAATCTATAGAGCGTCTCTTAGGTTATATGTTAGTTAGAGAAATAGTTGGTGAGGCTTCCTTCTGATTATCGACAAGGTAAGAAAGATTGCTTGCTTTCAACTAAAACCAATTTGTATGCATGCATTTAAAGTCATCTTTGCATCAAAGATCGAGATAGAAAGCCAGTGCGGAATTGATCCAAATTGGAATTCTCTCATCATAGTAGAATCTTTATGCAATCTGTAACAATTTTCCAATTTTATTTGTTCTCAATTTTTTGTTTTTATCGTTCATCGTCATCAAATCATTGTTTTGGTTACAAAATCGCAGGTTAAGAATTAAGAAAAATGTCGCCAATCTCTTGGGAAACAAACTTGCTTGCTGATGTACTAGTCAAGGTGATCATCTCGACCACCAAATCGTAAATTGGAATTTAGTTTTGAGCTCAAATTATTTTTGGTGTAAAACGATGCATTAAATTTTGGCGCTGCTGCAGGCGGATTGGTTTTTAGCAGTATTTTTCTTAAAATTTTTATTTGCTTCTTTTTCCTTCTGGTTTATGCCTCTTTCTTCTCGTACAGGAGAAATGATTTTTACTACGGAGATTGAGAAACTTGCACAAAGTTTAACAAAGTAAAGTAAATCCTTGAAGGAATACTCCTCATCTGAGTCAACTGCCAGCGAAGAAAAACCCAACATGGCGATGAACAAAGACTTGAGGAAGAACCAGCACCTCAGCGGATAAAAGACATGGGGCGTTACCGACATAATCGCCCATTGTGCATTATTCTTCCTGACATCAACCACAACTCAGAAATTAAGCCAGGTTTTACACATGTATTAGCTAAGTTCGGTGATTTTCCATGTGTGAGTTTTCATAATCATCTTGATGAATTTGATCTAGTGTGTGTGACTCTGCGACCCCAAGGTTTTTCTAATGATCAAATTAGACTGCTCACATTTACACACACTTTGCAGGGAAAAGCTTGTGAATGGTTTTGAACTTTCCTCGAGTTCAATCCAAACTTGGGAGGATCTTAAGCTAAAATTTTCAAAAAACATTTCCCTGAGTCTAGAGCAGCTAATTTAAGAGCTGCAATTAGTGGCATAAGACAAAAAAATTGGGGGGGGAGTCTTGCTAGTTATTGAGATTGTTTTAATTAATTATGCCGTAAATGTCCTAGCCATGGTTTGGTGAATATCATCTCATCACTAATTATTTTTATGGAGGCATGTGTTCGATAGATAGGAAAATTTTTTATATAACTTGTGGTGGTAATGTGCTAAACAAAACCATGGATAAGGTGAAGGAGATCATTCTTGATATGGTCACCCATGAGTATGATGAAGGTGATGATAGATCCAGACCAGTCAAGGTAGCCAGAACTTCACAAATAGATGAGAAGTTAGATGCCCTCACATCTTTGGTACGTGAGCTAGCTGTGAATACTTCACGAGGAGCTAAGTACAAAATTTACTCACAAAGGAGACACTACACTGATGCTTGCCCTGCTATTCAAGATCCTCAGACCGAACAAGCATGCTTTGGATTTGAAGATGCCCCATTGAGGTTAAGAAAGTACGATCCGTATTCAGATGCATATAAGGTGGGATGGAGGAGCCACCCAAATTTCAATTGGACCCAGAAAGCTCCAGGAATGTAAGACCCGAGATAGCCGCAGGTCGGTCGGGATGATCATCCCACCCTAAACGATCAGAAAATCTCCATGAATTATCTTCTCAAGAGTATTGCTCAAGGCAATGAAATCTTGCAAATTTTAGCCAAAAACACGAATTCTTTTCAACAAGAGACAAATGCTTCTATAGGAAACATTGAGCAACAGATGACACAAATGGCTGTGGAGATAAATAAGTTGAGTCAATCAAAGAAAAACTTCCTTTCCCGACAAAACCATATCGAAGAGAGAATGCAAGTGCAGTAACCTTAAGAAGTGGGAAGTAGTTAGTTGATTATGCACCTAAGGAAGGGAACAAGAAGAAGGATAAACACGAAAAGGCAAAGGTGACAGAAAAAAGAGTCAAAGGTAAACACTCAACCTAAATCATCTATTTCTAACTCAAATATTTCTCCACCATTCCCATCCATGTTAGCTAGAAACAAGAAGGAAGATGATGAGAAAGAGATCTTGGAGGTCTCCAAAAAAGTAGAAATTAATATGCCCTTAATTGAAGCTATAAAACAGGTTCCCAGGTATGCAAAATTTCTTAAAGAGCTTTGTTCAAAAAAGATGAGACATGGGAAAGATACGAAAATTAGGGTAGGTGAAAATGTTTCTACAATTATTCAACGTAAATTGCCACAAAAATGTAAGGATCCTGGGATGTTCTCTATCCCATGCAAAATTAGCAAAAAGAATGTTGAAAATGCCATGATAGATCTAGATGCATCAATTAATGTTATGCCCCTCTCTGTATATAATGACTTGCTATTAGGACCATTAAAGGAAACTCGTGTCATAATCCAATTAGCAGATAGGTTCAATGCATACCCCAAGGGTATAATAGAGGATGTACTTGTGAAAGTCAATGATATGATGTTTCATGTGGATTTCTACATTGTTGATATGGATGGTTCATTCTCTGCTAATAAGTCTCTAATTCTTCTGGGAAGGCCATTCATAAAGACAGCGAAAACCAAGATTGATGTTGATAAGGAAATACTTAGCCTTGAATTTGATGGAGATATAGTCACATTTAATATTTTCGATGCCATGAAACATGTTGATGATCCTGAATCTATGTTTACTCTTGATGTGATTGACCCATTGGTTGATGATTTTGTAGAAAAGTATTCTAGGGATGACAAGCTTAAACAGTTACTCTTTAAGGGTTGGGAGGACAAGGACGCTATGTATGAGATGGATGAAACAATGTGTGAGATTATCATGCAACTTTACTCCACCAAAGAGTACCATTCTCAGAAAATACCAGTCGAGATGACCATCCCGCCAGATCCATTTCCAGAAATAAAAAACTTCGTCATTTATAATAATCTGGTCCGTAAGCCCAGCAATTTGATTCATTCGGTATCCGTCGGGATGATTATCCTGATCATTCCTAAATGCACTCTTCCTTCGATTGAGAAAACACCTAAGTTGGAATTGAAGATATTACATGAGCATCTCCAATATGCATTCTTAGGGGAGAATGAGACCTTACCTATCATGTATCCGAGGGAATGAAACTCTTCAAAGTTGAGGGAATGTCATTTTCTTTGCCTCCAAATGGTTGAACTGGACGAGCCAATGAGTCTATCCTAAGACGTTAAATGATGACATTTCTTGGGAGGCAACCCAAGCTTCTTCCTCATTTTTTTGTTTGATTAGTTTTATTTTCATTATTATTATTACTTTATGGCGTAGTTGTGTTTGTTTATTTTATTTAAAATATATATATAAAGAAAATAAAGAAATTTCCAGGTTTTGTTTGTTTCTAATTTTTGTATGTTTGGTTTGATTTTGCAGTTTTGGCTTTGCAGACTTTGGAGTAAGTAATTTGAAACATTTTGATATTTGTTGGGTGGTTAGATATACAAGAGAAAAGAGGAGCAGAGACTGAAAAATAATTTTGAAATGAGAGAAAAATTCGGGCCCTGAACCTTTCCCCATCGTCTCATTCACTTTGCATTTCTTCCAAAAACACCACACCATGACACAACTCTCACCACTGGCATCCACCGTGGCAGCGTCACTGGAGCTCTCACCACCGGTGTCCACCATACCGTACCGAGGTCTCCACGGGATGCTTATCCCAACCTCAGTTCTGATGTTGACCCCAAGGCTAACTAATCGCCCATGAAGCATTTACTTTTCTTTGTTTATTTTTCTCTTTTAGTTGCATTAATTTGTTTCATTTGTAGAATATTTACATGAAATCATATTTTCTTATTCATTTGCATATGCTAACTCTTTGTTAAACAGCGAGGACATTGTGTTGTCCAAGTGCGGTGGAGAGGTGCAACATCGTTGGTTTGTTTTTCATTATTGAAAAAAATTAAAATCAGAAAAATAAAAACACAAAAAGATTTTTTTTGTTCTTTTTTCTTTCTTTATTTGAGTAAAAAAGGCAGCCTTGAATTGAAAATTTGAAGGGTTGGAACTGGAATTTGGTCTGTGGTAAGATGGATGATTGCCTCCCTTTGTGGAAAAAAATCATTGATTCCTTGTATGTGTTCTAGAACAATGAATGTGCAATAAGTCATTTTTATTTGAACTTAGATATATTGTGAGGATTTGAGCCTTGAGCAAAAGCCGTGAAAAAATATAGGCATATATGGAAAAAAAAAATCATAAGTAGCTATATATCTCTTTGTTGAGTGGTCACATCTTCACATTTATTGTTTGGTTTGTGCCATGATTTCGAGACTATTTTTGATACTTGAGTATGAAAATGATATAGGCATTTTGGAATGAGCCATTCTTAGCTTCTACTATATATTTCTGTCCTTACATTGATCCCCTAGTTTTCCCCGTTGAAGACGGAAAATTTTTTCTTTGGTATTTTCAGTCACTAAATATTTAGCCAAGAGCCTTAACCTTTTCTTAAACCTCTGAGAATGTGTAAGTGATTTATTATTTCTTGGGATATGGTTGAGCTATTGTGTGAATACACGTTCGAAGAACAGAGTATTTGGTCTTGGTATTGATTGTGACAGTGTATGTATAGTTTTAGCATGATATTTTTTTATTTTTTATGCCCATAAAATATTGTGAGTACTGCTGCCTAGAAAACAAAAAATGGAAAAATAAAAAAGAAAAGAAAAGAAAAATAAAAAACTGGGCAGTATGTATATTGGGCTGTAATTTTGGGAGCAATATGGACATGATTCGGTTCTTGGTAGTGATATTTATACTTCAATACTTATCAATGTTGCATTTTCATTCAAAGTATGAACATGAAGGTGACTTTGAATTACTTGCACATTCTTGGATTATTAGCCTCGTATTTTCTTTATCCAACCTTTTTGACCCTGGCCCCGTTACAACTTTGAAAAAGACCTCATTGATTTGTACTCAAGTTTTCAATTATTACGGTGGAGATAGTGGCATTCGCAAACCCGTTGTGATGAATATTGAGTGTGATTTGTGTGAATTACCTTGTTATGATTTTGAGATATATTGAGTGATCTAAGAGAGGCTGGGCAATATTGCTTTTTTTTTACGAGAATGAAAGGATGAAATGGTTTAATGAGCAAAAGGGAATGGTTTGTGGTATGACTGTGGATAGTGTTTTGGCTTCAACCATGATGGTTTTTTTAAATTTTAGGGCTACCATAGTTTTTTGAGTCTCACGTTTACATTTGTGCTGTGCATTTGCATATGCTCGAGGGCTAGCATAATCTAAGCGTGGGGGAGTTTGATTGGGCTGATATTACCATATGTTTTGGGTTGTATTTGTGCTGATATGTTAATTAAATTTGTGGAAACTTATGTTTTGATGGTTTTTTATTGCAGTTTAGAATTTTGGAATGAAATTGATGAGTTGCTGCAGTTATAAGTTGGACTGAGGGCCGTTTAACTTCACATTTTGGAGCACGCTAGTGCACGACTTAGCGCTCGGGGTGCGTTAAATAAACGTGGAAGAAAAACTGATCAAAACCAAGTTTATTTCACGTCATCGGCATGACTTAAGCAAAAGAGAATGAAAAATAAGGTCACATCAACGAAATGTCATGGGTGACATCCAGATGGTCAAAACCAAGTTATTAAACGTCTTCAACACTACTTACTCCCCTTGGAGTTTACTCACAAACAGGATCAAGAAGCTCAACATCCTCTCCTTTTTCCACCAAAATACTTTTGTGGTAAGGCTTCAAACGTTGTCCATTGACCTTGAAGGCCTTGGACATGTTATGATCTATGATCTTCACCGCATCATGCATAAATACCTTAACCACTTCAAAAGGGCCACTCCACCGCGACCTTAGTGTACCAGGAAATAGGCGGAGGCGGGATTGAAATAGGAGAACCTTTTGTCCCATGAAAAAACCATTCCTACTTATCATATTGTCATGCCACGTCTTGGTCCTCTCCTTGTAGATCTCGGCATTTTCATAGGATTCTCTTCGTATCTCTATTTTTTGCAATTGCAACTTCCTATGTAAACCGGCCTCATCCACATCAAGGTTGAAACTCTTGACCGCCCAATAAGCTTTGTGCTCTATTTCCACCGGTAAATGACTTCGCTTTCCAAATACTAACCGGTAAGGTGGCATACCAATCGGCATCTTGTAAGCCATCCTATATGCCCACAAGATGCTATTCAACCGAGAACTCCAATCCTTCCAGTTGGGATTAACTGTTTTCTCAAGGATGGACTTGATTTCCCTATTGTAAACTTCGGCTTGGCCATTGGTTCGTGGGTGGCATGCGGTGGAGGTCTTGTGTGTGACACCATGCTTCTTCAAGAGTGCCTCTATTGTCCGGTTGCAAAAATGGGTGCCACGGTCACTAATCAAGGCTCGAGGAATCCCAAACCTAGAGAAGATGTTATCTTTCAAGAACTCTGCAACCACTTTTGAATCATCAGTTTTAGTGGGTTTAGCTTCAACCCACTTCGACACATAATCAACCGCAAGAATAATGTATGTAAAGCCACAAGAGTTATGAAAAGGTCCCATAAAGCCAATGCCCCAACATCAAAATTTTCACAATATAACATAGCTTTTTGTGGCATCTTATTTTTAGAAGAAATATCTCCTAATCTTTGACACTTGTCACAAGCTTTGCAAAAATATGTATGCATGTTTATTCAAGGTAGACCAATAAAAACCACTCTCTAGGACTTTCCTAGCGGTCATTTTCGCTCAAAAATGACCACCACCTGCATAAGAATGACAAAAATTAAGAATTGAATGCACTTCAGCATCGGGGATGCATCTCCTAACAACTTGATCTACGCAATGTTTTCACAAAAAGGGACCATACCACACATAATACTTAGCATCACTTCTTAGCTTATCTTTTTTAGCCTTAGAAAAATGAGGAGGGAATTTACCGAAGATCAAGGAAATTTACAATGTCGGCATACCGCGGTTGGAGGTCCCTAATTGAAAACAATTGCTCATCGGGGAACTCCTCCTGTAGTTGCTCATTCATTGATGAATTTATCTCTACATCTTGGCATGGAGTCAACCGACTCAAATGATCGCCAAAAGGTTCTTCACGCACTTCTTAACTCTCATCTCCAACTCAAATTCACTCAAACGCAGGATCCATCTAATCAATATTGGCTTGGCCTCTTTCTTCGCCATCAAATGACGAAGCGCTGCATGGTTAGTGTGCACAATAACTTTTGTACCAAGAAAATAAGATCAAAAATTTTCTAAAGAAAATACCACCGCTAGAAATTCATTTTATGTGGCGGAGTAGTTTTTTTGGGCCTCATTGAGAGACATGGATCCATAGTAGATGGCGTGAGATGCTCTCCCCACCATTTGACCAAGCACCACTCTGACGACGTAATCACTAGCATCGTACTTGATCTCAAATGGAAAAGACCAATTCGGGGGTTGTATGATAGGGGTCGAAACTAACCTTTCCTTCAATGTATTGAAGGCCCCTTAGAGGAGACAACATGACCTAAGACAATGACTTGCTCTATCATAAAAAGACACTTTTCAAAATTTAACGCAAGAGTAGTATCAATGCAACATTTATGAACTTGTGCTAAATTTTCTAAACAATTGTCAAAAGAATTACCATGAACGGTGAAATCATCCATGAATATCTCAACAAAGTTTTCAAAATATTTTGAGAAAAATGCTTACCATACACCTTTGAAAGGTAGAGGGGGCATTAAATAGCCCAAAAGGCATGCACCGATAAGCAAGCGTACCAAAGGGACATGTGAAGGTTGTCTTCTCTTGGTCCTCCGGGGCAATGGTCACTTGAAAATAGCCCGAGTACCCATCGAAAAAGAAATAGAACATGTGACTTGCTAGCCTCTCAAGAATTTGATCAATGAACAACAACAGGAAGTGATCCTTCCGAGTCTCCGCATTTAGCCTCCGATAGTCAATGCAAATGCGCCATCAATTTTGGACTTGGGTGGGCACCATTTCACCTTTTTCCATTCTTGACTACCACTTGAGTTGGGCTTGCCCACTTACTATCCAAGATATGATGGATCATACCCGCTTGGAGTAAGTTGAGGATCTCCGCCTTCCACCTTTATCATAGGTGGGTTCAATCAGCATTGGGGTTGCTGTACAGGTCTTGCATCCTCCTCCAACAAAATTCGATGCATGTAAATGGATGGACTTATGCCCTTGATGTTGGAAATAGTCCATCCAATTGCTTCCTTATTCTCCCGAAGCATCTCCACTAATTTCTCCTCTTGCTCTTGAGTGAGCTTACTCAAAATGATAACCGGGAGTGTCTCCCCTTCCCCAAGAAATGCACACTTGAGATCACTTGGCAAAGGTTTAAGCTCTATAACCAGGGCTTTCACAAGTGATGGGAGGAATTCCGCTTCCTTGGGCTCCTCTAAATCTAGAGGAGGGCTTGGAACCACCTCTTTAAGAATGTTTAAATCTTCAATGCTTTCCATTAAGTTAGTACTCATGGAATATACAAGACATGCACATAATTTTCCAAAGAAACCAACAAGGAATCATCACCGTTTAATTCAAAAACATCTTGCACAACACCATCAACTATATCAATAGCATGGCAAGAATATCCATCAATAGGATACTTCATAGAGTCATTTATGTTAAACTCTACTTTAATCCCATCAAATTCCATGGTGAGGGTACCATTATGCACATCAATGATAGTCCTTGAAGTTTTAAAAATTAGCCTCTCCAACAAGATCTGGGCAGCATGTTTATCATGCTCTATGTCAAGGACATAAAAATCTGCGGGGAATGTTAAGGAATCCACCTTAACCAACACATCCTCGACAATACCCTTAGGTATGCACTAGAACAATCAGCTAATTTGATCACCACATTGGTTTTGTGCAAAGTACCAAGATTGAGGCTTTCATACAAAGAGTAAAGGATCACATTTATTGATACACCTAGATCAAGCATGACTTTTTCAAAATGTGCATTTCTATCATGCGAGGGATTGTGAACATGTCGGGATCGCTACATTTTTAGCATAGCTAGGAATTTGTTCAATGGCATTCAAGAGAGAGATATTTACCTCACATCTACAAAAGACTTCATAGATGTCCTTGTTGGACTCCTTCCTCTGTTTGTCTTTCAAAGCTTCCGAAAATGGTGATTCTGGCACATATGGAGGAATTTCCACCACATTCCCCTTCTTGTGAGGAGGGGATGAAAGTTCAGGAATGGAGGTTGATTTTTGAACAATGACCTCTTCTTCCTTCTCTGTTCATTTCCTTGATGTCTCCTTGGCCAATTTCTCGCCTCTTCTTCCACCTCTTTTTCAAACACCTCAACCCTTCTAGGTTCATCTTCAAAAACTTCACCACCCGAGGGAGTGCCAACATCTTTACCACTTCTCAAAGTGATAGCACTAGCATTTTGGTGGGGATTCATCCGGTTGGGAATGAAGTTTTCCCTTTTCCCGCGCCTCCATTCGATTCATGGCTTGTGCTATTTGGCTCACTTGGGTTACCAATTTTTTAATTCTCGCCTTGGCTTCATCTTGGATTTTTTCCCTTCTCCGCACACATATTCAACCTGTGAATGGCTTGCATCACCTCATCTTTCGACAAGCCCAAGCTCTCCCCTAGATCTTAGGGCTTGTCTTGAAGCCTTTGGTGTTATTGTTGAGGTGACCAATATTGTTGTTGAGAAGGGGAATACGGCTGAGCATTTTAACCTCCTTGATGGTTTCCATACTGGAGATTTGGGTGATCTCTATTACCCGCATTGTAAGGTCAATTTTGGTAGCCTTGATTCCCTTGATAGCCTTGCCCACCTTGATAACCTTGCTTACCTTGATAACCTCGGTAGTCTTGTCCATCTTGATATCCCATGGCACTCACCTCCTCGACATAATCATCTTCCAAAGTAGGGCAAGCATCTGTAGGATGCACCGATGAAAAAATTTCACAAGACTTTACACGTGGCATATATCTGGACATGGTTATCAAAGGCTTTACCATAGAAGTAAGTGTCAATAATTGGTTCTCGAGCTTTCCACTATTGGAAGGATCACTTGTGGTGTTGGGATTTCTTCTTCTCAAATCTTCCATCGCATTAAAGTTCCTCGACTCCTCAGCTAACTCCTCATAAAGCTCCATAGCCTCCATTAAAGTCTTGATCCCAATGGAACCACCTCAACCTCCTCTCACTAGTCGTTGGTCCTCATCAAGAAGACCATTGTAAAAATAGTAGACCAAGTCTCTCTCCAAATAGCCATGGTAAGGAAAACTAAAGAGAAGTTTCTTGAACTTCTCACAGTAGTCCTAGAACGACTATGCATGCCATTGGAGGATGTTGCTTATATCCTTCAGAGTGGCATACTTTGAGGCTGGGAAGTACTTGGCGGGAAACTTTTTCTTCATGTCAAACCAAATTTTGATATTTTTGGGTGTTAGGTAGTGGAGCCAATCCCTTGCACCATCCCTCAATGTGAATGGGAACACCTTCAATTTGTAGAGGTATTCATCTACTCCTTGGGGAATCATACCACCACAAATAAAGTGGAATGCATAGAAATGTTTGTTGGTGTTCTCCCCTAGCCTACCAAGAAATATAGGTAGCAAGTTTATCAACCCGATCATAAGCTCGAAGTGTCCGGTTGGTCCAACCAATATATACTCTATCCATATCTGTTGTTGAACAAGGTTAGGGGTCATAACATCTCTCAATAGAGCTTGCGTTAAAGGAATAGCCCCTCCAAGATGAGGATCTCTTCCTTGAAGCAAAGGATTTTGAGGTCCTCCTCTCAGATGCTCATCTTCATGCTTGTCTTGATGATCCATAAAAGTGGAGGTATCCAAAAATTGGGCACTATGAGGGGTGTTATTCATACTTTCCAAAGAAAGCATGCTAGCTCTTCTCAAATTCAACTCTAACTCGGGGTCGTAGTGTAGGGGTTCTTGTGAAAAGGATCGTGTATGAACCATACACCAATAACTCAAACAATACGTCTCCAAGCCAAGCAAAAATGGCAAATCAACTAAAAGCCAAAATAAAAGCAAACTAACAAATATTTACAACTAGAACATAGTCACACATAATATGCCCAAACACTTAAAAATAAATGTCCCTTCCCCGGCAGCAGCACCAAAATTTGGGAGGACATAGTCGTACCTCTCAAATTTCATATTTTTGAGCTATAATTCTTCATATATACAATTAAGTAGATAATCGCAAGTTGGAGTCATCCACGAGAAGAGGGATCTTTCCAAGTGTTTAAACATACTAGGCATAGAAACATACTAGGCATATATATACACATACATGTAAAGGCAAGTAATTGGGGGGTTTTGGTTGGTTTTTCCTAGATTACGAAATTGAAAGACAAGTAACTAGCAAAGCAAGAGAACAATGATAATTATGCAACAACAACTAAAAAGATGATTAAATCAACAATTAACGGAGCCTTGGGGGAAATTGATCCTCAATTCCAAACCTCTTATAGATCTTAGATTCATTCACTCATTCATTGACATTATTGCCTACGGGGAATGCTATCACTTTCCAATTGAAGAGCAACATTCATTCCTTCTTAATAGTAATTTTCAAATGCAAACAATGACATTTTGCAAACCTCATTGATAATCACTTTAGACAAACAATGCCTAAAGGTATTTCATCAACTGCATTTCACACAAAGGACCATAGATTTGAAAACAGTCATTTAACCAAACAAAGCATTTATTAGGCTAATCCTAGAAAAAACCACATTCAAGGTTCAATCTTTCTTTGCATCTATAAGACAACTATGAGAACAATCCACATTAACATACTTATCTAGAAATAATCACAACACATTATACACAAGGAGTTCTAATTCCATGTTCTTGGATTTTTGTGTCAAATGAGCTAAGAAATTTGCAACTTTCCTAACACCCTAACACTTCAATCATACAAACACTTCCTATTCTCAAACAACCCATGGCATAAATGAAGTAAAACATAGCATTAATAGCACAATAAATGCTTCCCAACAAATGTTCATAAATGAGCAAAATCAAGAATCTCACTACATGGGTTTGGAAGCTTCAATCAATTTCTCCCAAGAGATTAACTTAGCTAACAAAAATCATAATAACATCGATAGACAATTTCATAGAAAAATAAAGAGAGAAAATATGAAGAACCTAAGGTTTAAGAGGACGGATTTTCGGCTAAGAGAAGAAGTTTTGAATATAGGATAAGGTTTGGGGTATTTATAGTACAAAAAGAGAGTTAAAAGTGAGTCAAGGCTTTCAGGCACGCTGGCCGCACGAGGCATGGTGGGCTTGGGCGGGAGGCATGCTCGAGCAGGGACTGCTGGACCGTGGCATGGCAGGCGGGCACAGATGCTTGGCGCAAGAGCTTGGCACGAGAGCTTGGCGCAATAGTGCAGTCATCGCGAGCAGCTGCACAAGAACACACAACTGATGCTCAATAGGGAGCCAAGAATGATTTTCCAGTGTCTTCCAAGGTGCTGGAGCACTAGTGCATGCAAGGCCCACGTGGGCGTTGGGCACTAGCTCATGCCTAGCGTGCGGTCACTTGGAGGGACGCATCTGGTGCTCAATCTGCATCTAAGGGCTTGCATCATGGTTTATTTCTAGTGTCCGGGTGCCCGGTTAAGAGTGAAGCTTGCACGCCCGGTCTTCTTCACCGAGTTGGTCGGCTGGCCAGTCTTTGCATCGGTCGGTTGGCCTTCGTTCTTCATTTTTTTTTTGCACTTTTCTTCTACCACATATTGCTCGTGGTCTTCAATCTTCTACCATCCTTCCGAATGGCCTTCACTAAATCAATCTAAAGTGCTTGCGAGCAATCTACAAATTAAGCTTACAAAAAGGGATCTAAACGCTTATAAGGACCAAAAATCCATTAGACTATAAATAGGATACAAAATGAAGGATTTAGAAATGAAAATCGAAACTGGTTATCTAAACCCCTTATGATGTAAACTTACCTAAATATAGAAATCTTCCAACAAAAATATGACAAAAGAGATGTTAAATGCTTTGGAAAATACATGTATCTGACGTCCTATCAGTGCATGTGTGCCCGAGTATGTTAGGTTGGTTGTTCTTGTATGTTTTGACATTATGTGGCCAAGTATGCTAGCTAGGTTGTTGATTATGTGCTGTGACTTTGTGTGGTTGGGTATGTTAGCTCGGGTGTTGATTCTTTCTTGTGATATTATGTTGCCAAGTATGTTAGCTCAGTTGTTGTAACTATGACACTATATGCCTCACTGGATTTTTCTAAAGCTGATATTATGGTGTGCTAGTGTGTTGGTATGGTTGTATGTAACAACTGAACCTGTGTTGTTGGGTTTGTTTGGGTTTTATAAATAGGTTCCAGCACCAAAAGTTGGCCTTGTTCATTCATATAAGGCTGACTGGTGCTGAGACCATAAATTAATTCCGTTTGTGCTGCTAAGCTAGACCTAAAATGTAAAACATTTCTAAGATGCTGCTAACTGCATGTATGATGTGTGCTTCTTGTGTAATACAACCACGGGTCTTGAATCCATATGACGGTACTATATTTGTCATTGGTTTTACCGTTTCCACTCACGGCGCCTGACAAGCATGCTAAAATAAAACCATGCGCTTGATAACAAGAACTTTATAATAGTGTTGAAATTTGGTTTTGCGTAATTAATTAAATAATTACTACAGTGTTCCAACATAACATATCTAACCAAATATGCAATAAAGTAAAGCATAAACACACGAGACTTGGTTACGCAGTTCAATAAAATCCACCTACATCCCAGTTTAGAATGAATCCACTAATCATAAAGATATAGTACAAAGTACACCATACAATTATACTTATCTTATCTAGTTATAACGTGTGAATTATGCAAGCTCCTCTTGCTACTGATCCACCTTGATCAGACTCCTTCTGACCCGAAACTCGTCGATGCTGGATCTCCTCCTCCCGAGGAATTAAGGTATACGATTATGAATTTGATCAATATGTTATGATCATTTTGGAACACAGATGAATGACTCTAGAGTACTTCTCAAAAGAAATGAAAATATGAATGCAGACTTTCTTCAATTAATTCTGTGAGTTGCACAGTCGTAATGTCCATCAATATATATATACCATGAGAAGATTAGAAATATCCATCTTTATCTCCACAATATTCTGATTCCAAATCTACTTCTGAAGCATATCCAAATCTCTTAAATAAAGGGATTTTCCTTATCTCAATATATCTCATAATATTTCATAAATTCAATTTCTTAAGAATAGGGATTTTCCATAAATTCAATATGCTTCAAAACACGCCTAAAATAATATACTCTGAAATCTTAAATCTTTCATAAACTAATATCCACGCAATATTCTTCAATCAATTAAATCCTTTTAGGTTTCAGTTTTCCGTATGTTACAACATAGAAAGTTTTGTGCAAAAAAAATTTCCTATTCCATCTCCAATTCTAATTGATCAAATTCCATGGAAATAAGAATTTTCAAATCCAATCCCTTGATGTAAGGAATTAACATATATCCATCCAATCAAGCTACATCCCATATGGAAGGGGATATTATCAAATCAATTCTGATTTCTTCCAATCTAATCCAACTGCATAAATATAAGAATTGACATATTCTTTAATCTCAAATAGGGATGGAATATTTCTACCACCTCAGATTTTCTTTTGCCGCGTATCTTTCCATATTTATGTTTCAACATATACTTTCCATATTTGCATAATGTCCACAAATTGTCAATTAAGTAGGTGTGGTTTTTACAAGTGTCTTTCATACAAAATGACTGGATGTTGCAGCATAAACATGCCCATTGATTACAACATGTTTACAATATAACCAAAAGTATGCAACACTATCATTAAACAAAAGATACCGAGCATGAATACTTAACCATGCTGCTAGTTCCCATCTAGTGTGTCCAATTCTGTCGCAAGCTTCAAAATCTTCTATGTTCTATTTTGGGTTCTTAAAAACCGAACACATTCCCTCGCTTAAGTAATATCTGCATCTAAATCATTTTGAAGTAACCCATCACGTGCTAGTGCATCCTTTTTTATGTGCAGAACTTAATAATTTTGTTTCCCTTGCATTACATCATCTCAATCATTACGACCTATAATGAGATAAATATTTTATTGATAGTGCCAGCCCTCATTTCCTCATATGCTTTCTCCACAACCTCTACTAGTTGGTCCCCTATTTTGCATGCTCTTTCCCATAGGAGACTTTGAATTGATCTAAAAAAGTCCATGTCTAGTATCTTGAGGTCTGGAGAGTTTGCTGGCTATGAATTCCTAATTATTTGAAACCCATCAGAATTAGCAGCCCTAAGGAATGCAGCACTTTTGCTTGTTATGTGTGCTAGTGCATTGTCTTGCTGTAGCCATATTTTCTTGTTTGACTAGGGTAGCCATTTACGTTTTATTGCTAGAATTATTTCATTCACTAGGCATGTTGTCATTACATCTCTGGTTACCTTGACTTTTGCCTTTGTCTCAGTGGTACCTTTTGGTCTATTCTTGCTCTTCTTCTTTGTTGGTACCTTGTCAATGAGTTGGAATATGCCAATCTTTCCATCGAAACTTACATCACCATTTTCAGCAATAATAGGCCTAGCTAGCACAATTGAACATGACTTTCGGTTTGTAGTCTTTATGTTGACTTGTTATGTACGTATTATATTCCTCCGGTAAAAGAATGTAATTTTAAAATTCATCCAACAGAAAAAACCACTTATCATCAAGGTGTATGACATTATACATGCTTCTGAATTTAAATGAAATTGACAACCTTTCAAACCCGAGTTTAGAGCATGCATATTCAACCTGATCCACTCTGTTTGCTTCCCTTAGAAAGGGCTTGATAGCATTGTTGTATGTTCTGAGTTTGCCCTTCTTTATGAGTCAATGAATCGTGCCATATACAACTTCATAATGATGTATTTGTATATTGATGTAATAATTTAATATGACGTCCAATTTTGGTATACAAATTCTATGTAGCTGCATACAAATTGTTTTTCGTCCAGTATTGATGCATTTTCGGGCAACCTGCCTTTTTTTGGCGAAAGTCGCCGAGTAAGGCAAAGATATGGTCGTATTTAATCATATTTTCTTTAATTTAAAAAATTCTTGAATGAGATTTAAATTTTATATCTAATGTGATTGAATGTATTTAACCTAATTAATGTGGTTTAATGTGATTAAATGTCACTAAGTTCACTGTTTATGATTGATTCAATTTAAAGTGATTTAATTTTACATAAAATTGATATAATTTGATATAGTAAATGTGACTAATCTCATTTAGCAGGTAATTTGGATTGGAAGTGATTGAATATTAAATCAAATAAATATGTTTTCATTTATTTTGTGTTATGTGTGATTGACTCAATTAATGTAATTAATTTGGTTTGATGTGATTAAATGTAACTGGTTGAATCAATATGATTCATTTGATTTAATGTGATTAAATGTAATTGACCCATTTAATGTGATTAAATGTAATTGACCCATTTAATGTGATTAAATATAATTGGCCGAATTAATGTGATTAAATGTAATTGGCCGAATCAATGTTATTCTCTTTTTTTTTAATGAAAAATACCCGAAGGTGAGGGAGTTATGTATTAGGTTCCCCGGGCCCTATAGGAAAATAAAACAGTTGGTACATAAGTATATCTAGATCCCTAGACATTGAGGCAACATTGTTGCCTTCAAAAGTACTAAACTATCGGAATGGTAGTACAATCGGTGAAGAAGTTACGATCCAAAAGAGAGAATCTCCACCCCCTGTGTTAATTCTCTCCCTTGGCCAGGGAACTTCTAAATGTAAGTAATGTACAATCTAAAAACTGTTGTACTCTAGAAGTGAGGAAAGATGATGAAGGCAGCACCAAAAGAATGGGCTCATCAGTTCCTCGTCTTTTGATTTAATGTTATTAAATTTAATTGGCCAAATTAATGTAACTAAGGCCCCGTTCTCTGGAACTTATTTGAATGATCTGATATATTCTGATCTGAATTGATTTGAACTAAACTGAACTGAACTAAAATAATTGTATTAAAAATAGTATTGTATGATTAAATATAAATTAAATTTCACCAAATTGCGTTTACGCTGAAATAAACTGAACTGAATTGATTTAAATTGAACTGAACTTATATACAGATAAGCTCCGGAGAACCAGGCATAAATGTAATTGGACAAATCAATGTGATTCATTTGATATAATGTGATTAATTCTAATTGACCCATTAATGTGATTAGTTTATTTTAATGTGATTAAATGTAGTTATTCCAATTTAATTTGATTTAATGCATGATTAATGTCAAATATAATTTATTATAAATCCCTTTGTAAATATTAAGTTATTTAGTTGTCATGTGAATTGATTTGTTGGGTATGTTCAAGGTCGTTTAAATTATAATAGACTAAATTGTTTTTTGGTCCCTTACATATTATGCAATACATTTTTTTGGTCCCCGAGGCCAATATCGCATTTGTTCAGCAATTAATATTATGAAATTAATTTTTTTGGTCCTCAGAGGTGATTTTCAAGTAAGACTAAATAGTTTTCCAGTATAGTCGGGGGTTATTTTCATAATTTTACTAATAAAAAAACTTGAAATATAAAATTTAGCCTAATAATCATAGTCACGCGAGTGAAGCCTCGCATGCAAAATTTTTGTCCGTAGAACACGCGTCTTCTTCCTCTACTCGCCCGCGCGTCTCACGCATGTCCCTCTTTCTCTGCCGGTACAATGAGAAAAGCATTCCGGCGGAGAAGACCAGGCCCATCTTTACCTACAGCACCCTGAAGCACAGCTTCTCCAACCACAAGCTGGTAGACGAGATGGAGCTTTATGCGGTTTCAGCCCGCGGGCAGCGATGTGGAGGAAGTGTGATGGCGCACTTCCAATCGGAGATTAATAAAATTGGATGAGAGGGTTTCCAAGTGGGAGTCATTAAAGCTCTTCCGGAGCGAGTAGCTGTTTAGTGATATCTGCTAATCCACGGAGATGATGCAGGGGTGGTCGGAGTACTTTTGGGTGGTGCTCTACCAAGTGGCGATGGTGGGACGGCAGAGGGATTTTCTGCCGCCGGTCTTCAGGCTGAGGGACTGGAGGAAGTCCACCACAACAGCATGTTGTGGGGCGGTGAACTTGTCGTTCCATACTTTGCCCAATTGGAGATGGCGCACTTCCACGGCAGTGCCACCGACTTTGTGTCAAGCAGCGATAGAGTTAGACAGGGAAGACGTCTAATTTTCTTTTCTTTTTTAATTCAGCAGAGGTATAATAATCATTTTACATATTTTGACCATTTTTAACGTTGACTTTATTTGAAAACTACCTCTGGGAACCAAACATATCAATTTTAGAATATTAATTGCTGAAAAAATGTGGCATTGACCTCAGGAACAAAAAGAAGGTATTGCAGAATATGTAAGGGACCAAAAAAATAATTTATTCTTTATAATATGTCAAATTTTATTTTTGAATAATGGGTCAAGATATAACAAAATATTTGATTTGTTGGGAATCTTCAAGGTCACTTGTTTTAAGGTAGTGATGGAGATGCCAAGACTTCTACCACCATAAATGAAGACATTCCACGATTTAATCAAACATTTAAAGGTTTTTTTTGGGATCCTCTAAGCAATATGGCGGGACCTATGACTAGATCAAGGACGAAACTTAGAGATGCTTCTTTAAATGTTTTGATTAATCATCTTTATGATGAAGGATTGAAGAAGGGGTCATCATGAAGAACACTGTACTCTTTTTTCCACTGGGTTTTTAATGAGGTAGTGTGATCAATGTAAAATACTGTAAAATTAATTCATGTTGGGTTTTTTGGACTGATAAGCTCGGCCATGTGGGCTTTGAAAAGGCTAGTTTGAAAATACAGTCCATTATGGTTTATAGTATTCAGTTTTATTTTGATTATAATTAGATTTGGTAAGATTAAATAAGGCAATATTCATCCAAGGTGTGTTTTGGAAGGATTAGACCATATGTGTCTATTTTAGGTAATATAGTATGATATGGTTTTAGCTTCTTAAAGTTGCCATGAGATGATTCAAATTCTGTTTTAGATTAGGGTTTTGGCCGAGATTAGTGTCTATAATTAGAGGGATATAGCCGAAAAAAGTTGTTGTTGGGATGTGTCCTAATGAAGCCATTGATCCATATTAGTTTCCTGTCGCAGTAAATGCACTCATGAGTAAGGTGCAAATATTGGCGAGAAAAGTTGACAGCATGGCAGCGCCTACACCTACACCTACATCATCGGCCAAGAGGGAGGAATTCCTGAGATATGTCCGCCAATTCCATGGTTCTAGTAGTTCAGATGAATATATTCTGATGATGGTTTGGAAAGGTGATCACACTAAGGGTCTTCTAGAAGGCATTGCCACAGCAAATATCATTCTCGAAGGAGATTGAGGGCTAGCTTGGGATTCAGTTCAGGGTCAAATTCTGCTCGAGACATCAAGGGATTGAAGTACGACATCCCTCGATTTAATGGTCAACACAATTCGGTGAAGTATGTTGATTGGAAGCGACAGATTGAGAATTTTTTTATCTCAACAATATCGGGAGAAAGAAAAAGTCAAGGTGGTGTAGTATTCCTTCATTCATTATGTGGCTGAATGGTGGAAAAATAAAAGAGAATCGAGACATCTTGCCGAGAAGAAACCAATCTCCACTTAGGAAAGATTGAGATCCAAGCTTCGCCAATATCATGTTGTGCTTACTTACCTGATGGAACAACATTCTTATATGGCTAACATGAAGCAAGGAAATCAAATAGTTGATGAATACTGGAAAGATCTTGAGTTGACCATGAGAAGGGTCGGGATGAAAGAAGACGACACATTCATCAAAAATCAATTCATTAAAGGCTTGTGTGAGAACCTTCAAACGCAACTCAAGCTTCTACATCACATATCAATGGGTGATATATTGGTGAAAGCAAGATTGGTGGAAAGCACCCTATGACCAAAGAAACCGTAGTTCATATTTTCCAGTTAAACATTAGAGTTTGACTCCAGAAACCAAAGCTCTAACCGAGGTAGGAGCAAGTCTATGGGAGGTCATGGGTCGGTTTAGACATATTCAAATTTTACTTATAACTCCAATGATAAAGGACGGCACCACCAGCTTTGCAGTTTCAAAAATTCCAGGTAAATCCACTACTTATTCATCAAATTCAATTTCTAATTAATACTCCTACTTGTTTCCACAGAAAAGAAAGAGGACATGTCTGTAGTAAGTACCCTCATGCTCGAGTGTTAACAACCATTGAGGAAAGTGATGAAGAAGATTAATATGATGATATGCCAGCATTATATGAAAATGGTGAAGAACATGTATATGAAGAGATCATTATAAATGAACATGGTGAACAAGGTCTGAAAACACAAGGTAACTTTGCATCATTGTGACTCTTAAATACTCAGATGGCCGAATCTCAGGTGCAGAGAGTCAATATTTTTCATACTCGTTGCCTTGTGAAAGATCAGAATTGTTTACTGATTATCGATAGTGGTTCTTGTGCTAATATTGTCTCCAATATTCTTGTTAAATCATTTTCTTTGCCTGTTACAATGCATTCATCACCATATAAACTCATTTGGTTAAATGGTAGTGGAAAAATTAGGGTTAACAAACAATTCATGATTAACTTCAAGATCGGAAAATATCATGATTCTATCTTATACGATGTTATACCTATGGAAGCTAGTCATATTTGTTATAGGAGGCCTTGGTAGTTTGATCGTAAATCTATGCATGATGGTTACACTAACAAAATCACTGTGATTAAGGATAGAACCAGGTATACATTGACACCTTTATTAAATGTGGAAGTGCTAGAAGCGCAAAGACACATGAAAGTTGATAAAGAGGAGTTTGCAACTGATGTACATGTGGCCGAACAAAACCCTAGCTAGGGTTTAAGGGAGCTCGGCCACAAGGTGAAAAAAGTAGGCAAAACCTTGATAATTTCAACCAAAAATCAAGGGTGGCCGATCCAGGTCAGTCCTTGATTGATTCTGATAAGTCACATAAAATTTTATCGTCACATCTTAGTCCTTTGTCATCGTTTACATGATAAAACATGAACTTCCTATTGATTCTGGTAGATCATTTTATGCATCGATTAGGGATGTGAATCATGTTTTTGCTAATCATTCTTATGTTCTTATCATGAATTTTAAAGAGAGCTATTTTGTCAGTGATAATATTCATATGCATGTACCTCCAAGGTTTGCTAAGATGTTACAGGAATTTGAGGACGTCTTTCCAGAAGCCTTACCAGCAGGTTTACCCCCATTGCGAGGTATTGAACACCAGATTAACTTGGTTTTAGGTTCGGTCATTACAAACCGCTCGGCGTATAAAGAAAACCATGAGAAGACAAAGGAACTACAACGACAAGTCGATGAGTTACTTCAAAAAGGTTATGTGTGAGAATCTCTTAGTCCTTGTGATGTGCCTGTCATTTTAGTTCCTAAGAAAGATAAAATGTGGCGTATGTGCATTGATTGTCATGTTATTAACAAGATTACCATTAAGTAACGCCATCCAATCCCTGGGTTAGATGATGTGCTTGAAGATTTACATGGATCTGTGATTTATACTAAGATTGGTTTGACCCAGGGTTATTATCATATTTGAATAAATAAGGGGGATGAATGGAAAATTGCATTTAAGACTAAGTTCGGGTTGTATGAATAGATTGTTATGCCTTTTGGTTTAACTAATGCACCTAGTACTTTTATGCGGTTGATGAATCATGTCTTGAGAAAGTTTATTGGTCAATGTGTTGTGGTCTATTTTGATGATGTATATATTTATTCTACGTCAGCTGATGAACATATTGAGCATGTTAAAATGGTTCTTGTTGCACTCTGTGAGTCTTGTTTGTATGCAAAAATCAAGAAGTGCACATTTTGTGCTTCGGAGGGTGTATTTCTTGGTTTTGTGGTCTCTAAGGAGGGAATAAAAGTTGGCGAATCTAAAATTAGGGCCATCAAGACTTGACCGAGACCTACGAATGCCAATCAGGTGCGTTCTTTTCATGGTTTAGCTAGTTTTTATAGATGGGTTGTGCAAGATTTCCCATCTATTACTACACCTCTAAATGAACTAAATAAAAAGTATATGATATTTGTTTGGACTGACAGTCAAGAGAATGCATTTAACAAATTGAAAGTACGATTATATAATGCTCGTGTTCTTGCTTTACCTGATTTTAATGGTACTTTTGAGATTCATTATGATGCTTATGGTGTTGGTATTGGTGTTGTTTTAATGCAAGAGAATCGACCTATAGCGTAATTTAGTGAAAAGCTAAAGGGTGGTGCTCTAAAGTATTATGTTTATGATAAAGAGTTTTATGCAATTGTGCGTGCATTAGAACTTGGAAACATTATTTATTGCATAACGAATTTGTCATTCATAGTGATCATGAGTCATTGAAATATTTGAAAAGTCAGATGAAATTGAATAGGCTTCATGCTAAATGGTCTAGTTTTATTGAATCTTTTCCTTATGTGTTGTGATACAAAAAGGGTAAAGAGAATGTTGTTGTTGATGCTTTAAGTTGTAGACATGTGTTTCTTACAGATTGGAATGTACTATGTTATGATTTTCATTCGTGCGATATTTATATGCGACCGATCCTAATTTTTCATTTGTTTATGATGCATGCAAAAATAGTGCTTATGAGAAGTTTTTTCGACATGATGGTTTCTTGTTTATGAATAATAGGTTGTGTATTCCTCAGTGTTCTATACATGAGTTACTTGTTAGAGAAGCTCATCAGGTGGTTTAGTGGAACATTTATGTGCATTTGAAACTTATAATTTGTTGCGAGAACACTTTTATTGGTCGAAAATGGCACTAGCTATTGATAGGGTTTCTAGGAATTGTCTTGATTGCTTGAAGGCTAAGTCAAAAACTAAGCCTCATGGTCTTTATACTCCATTACATATTCCTAAACAT
Source organism: Rubia yunnanensis (assembly GCA_037428765.1). Classification (NCBI taxonomy): domain Eukaryota; kingdom Viridiplantae; phylum Streptophyta; class Magnoliopsida; order Gentianales; family Rubiaceae; genus Rubia; species Rubia yunnanensis. The sequence continues at coordinate 76,023,650 of CM075067.1, forward strand.
CCCTAGATTGATATTTCTATGGATTTTATTCTCGGTTTACCACGATCTCAGTCGTTTAATGGTTCTATTTTTGTGGTTGTGGATATATTTTGAAAATGGCACAATTTATTCCTTGTAGGAAGAAAGATGATTCAAAACATGTTGCAGATCTATTTTTGAGAGAGTTAGTTTGACTACATGGGTTACCTGCATCCATTGTCTCTGATCGTGATGGTAAATTTTTATCCTACTTTTGGAATACCTTGTGGCACAAGTTAGGGACAAAATTGCTATATTCGGCTGCCAATCATCCTCAAACTGATGGACAAACAGAAGTGACCAATCAAACCCTAGGGACTCTCATTCGTGCCTTAGTCCAGAAAAACTTGAAGAATTGGGAAGTGTACATTCCGATAGCATAGTTTGCTTATAATCACACTATTCATTCTACTACTTCTATATTTCCATTTGATATTGTTTATGGTGTTCTACCTATTGTACCGCTTGATTTACTTCCTTTGAATTTTAAACAAGTTAAAATATTGATGGAGAAAATAAAGCAATTTTTTTTGAAGAAAATACATGAGAAGGTGCACATGAAAATTGAACGGGCAAATGCAAAGAATGCTGACAGAGATAATCAGGGCCGAAAGTTGATGAGGTTCCAGGAAGGAGATTATGTCTTGGTGCATCTACGAAAAAAGAGGTTTCCAAATGCTGAGAAATCTAAGTTGAGTCCACGTGGAGATGGACTTTTTAAAGTGTTGGCATGTTTGAACGACAATGCTTACAAGATTGAGTTACCGGATGATTATGGTGTTAGTGTGACCTTCAATGTTGCTAATTTACCTCCATTTGCCTTTGAAGGCGATTCAGTTTCGAGGGTGAAACCTTTTGACCATGGAGGGAATGATGGAGATGCCAAGACTACTAGAACCATAAATGAAGATATTCCACAACTTGCTCAAACATTTAAAGGTTATGTTCGGGATCCTATAAATGACATGGCGGGGCCTGAGACTAGGTCAAGGACGAAGCTTAGAGATGCTGCTTTAAATGCTTTAATTGGTCGCTTTTATAATGAAACATTGAAGAAAAATTCATCATCAACATCTTGGATTTATTGTTCAAAACTGTCGAAAAACTGAAGACATCATGAAGAACACTATACTTTTTTTCCTTCGAGTTATTAATGAGGTAGTGTGATCACTATAAACGATTGTAAAATTAATTCATTTTGGGTTTTTAGGACTGATAAGCTTGGCCATGTGGCCTTTGAAAGAGCTGGTTTGAAAATTGACAGGCGGGCGGTCGTCGCGCCCGCCGTGCAAAAGATAATTTATAAGCCCTAAATGCTTACTTTCTACAACTAGGTAGATAGCGGCAAATCGGGGTCGTCCAATGAGAAGAGGGATCTTCCTAAGCAATCAAGCACAAATGGTTGATACTAGGCTAGGAGTAACTATATTTACACACACTTAAAAGCAAGTAAAATGGGGGGGTTGGTTGGTTGGTTTCCTAAGTTAAGAAAGATAAAAAGACAAGATAACTAGCAAGGTCAAGTGACTATGCTAGTCATCAAATGAAACTAAAGAAAAGGGGTTTTAAAACTACAAAGATAAAACCTTGGGGGCAATGGATATCCACTTCCAAATCTAATGTAGTTCATCGAATCATTCACACATTCCATCATATAGCATTCAGGACCCAACACTCACATACCCATCTAGCAAGTACCACAACACACACATCACAAGGAGTTCTAAGTTCATGCTCATAGATCTTCATGCAAAGGCGCTACGGAATTCGTCACATTCCTACACCTAAACAATTCAACCACACAAACACTACCTATGCTCAAACAACTCATGGCACACATGCAGTAAAACATACCGTCAAGAATACATAAACGCCAAATAACAAATGCTTCAAGAATGAATTTAAATCATCTATTCAATACTTCAACTACTTTTCGTGGAGACTAAACTCCTATCCTTCTTAGTTAGTAGTTTGCAAGTGTGAGTTCGACATCGCTTGTCAAACCTCACCAATGACTCCCGAGTCGCGACCACGACTCGAGGTACCATTGGTGGCATTTAGCACGAAGGACCAACAAGCTCGGCAACGCCTATGACCACTACACCGTGACTAAGCATTTAACCGATTCATGCAATTACACGAGATTGGATGAACATGCAAGCACATTCACCCACGAGCATATGACTCTCTCGTTTGCTACACATAACGAACGTGACGAAGAGTTCGACATCAATCACACTCGTCTAGCACATTGCCAACACACTAACACAATCAAAAGCTCTAATTCACACTCATACATTCCTAACAAGAACAGGGGGGAAATTAACCCAAATCCCCCAAACCCTAGCTAGCAATTCATACAAGCATTCATATCCTCAAGCTCCCAACAACATCAATGGAATCAACAATTAACATTCAAAGCACAATAAATGCACAATAGCAAAAACACCAAATAGATAGATAGAAATGGTTCTCAATACATAGAAGTGGAAGCTTCAATCCATAGCTCCCAAGTACAAGAACTACTCTAGAACAACAAAAGACATAATTAAACTAAGAAAAAACAAAGAAAAGAAAGAAGAGAAAAACCTAGAGTTTTCGCCCAAAAACCAGAGAGAAAACGGGCTGAGCAAAACTGGAGAAGAGGAGGAAAGAGAGTAGTATTTATAGTGCAAAGAAGATAAAATTGATTTCTGGCCGCCCGTTGGTCGCGACTCGCGACGAGTTTCGTCGCGACTCGCGGCGGTGCCCCAATGGTCGCGATGGTGTCGCGACGGGGTCGCGACGGGAGCCAGAGTTTTGCATTGTTTCTTTGTCTTCTTCATAGCCATCCCTCTCAATCTTCAAGTCTTCAACGGCTCCAAAAATGGTCTTCAACGGCCTCCGGTCTTCATGTCTTCGAAGTGAGTATCCAAAAGTCTTCGAAAGTATAGTCTTCAATGTCTTCCGGTCTTCGTTGCTTCCGTGTTCTTCCCTTGTCACACAAAATCCACTTAGAAGAGGTAAAAGAGCATAAAGTTGCTTTTACCTCTCCTAAGAGAATTTCAAGGTAAAACACAAGCTCTCAATAATAAAAGAGCGCAAAAGTGATCCTAAATACTACTAAATAAAGCAAATAAAATGGACACATCAAAAATACAGTCCATTAGGGTTTAGAATATTCAATTTTATTCTGATTAGAATTAGATTTGGTAAGATTAGATAAGGTACTATTCATCCAAGGTGTGTCTTGGAAGGATGCGGCCATATGTGCCTATTTTAGGGATTCTAGTTAGATATGGTTTTAGATTCTTACAGTTGCCATAAGATGTTTCAGATTCTATTTTAGATTAGGGTTTTAGCCAAGATTGATCCCTATAACTAGAGACATATGGCCGAAACTTCTCCTTACACTTTTATCAATCAAATATACAACCTTTTGAGTCATACTCTTTTCTTGCAAGCTATCTTCATTGTTGCTTAATCCCAAGGGTCAATTAAGTACCAGTAAACCTTGTGATATGATCTCGCGGACTAGTTAGAGAGAAAGTCAAGATTGAGAGAATCCTTAGGGCTAGGCTCTTGAATTTTGTGCAACTTAGTGAGGGTTTGTAGATCCCTTCATTCGGTCATAAATTTTAATTCCGCAATCCAGAGTTTTCGCAAGGAGATTCATATCAGGTAGAGAATTAGAAGTCACTTGAAGTTCAAACTAATAGTTAGACCCTGTTCACCAGAACTTATCTGCATTTTAGTTCAGTCCAGTTCAATTCTGTTCGGTGTAAATTTAATTTGGTGAATTTTAACTTATTTTAGTCATACATTACTATTTTTCAACACACTTATCTTTAGTTCAGTTTATTTGAATTCAGTTCAAATCAGATCAAATCAAATCAGTTCAGATAAACTCCTGGGAACAGGGCCTGAGTAAACTAATTATCTGGGAGTTACAATTATTGTAAATGATGTAAGATCTACCTTGTTAATTTATTTTGATTTTTTGGGAATTCTCATGGTTAAAATAATTAGCGAGTATCCTAGCCCGCTAGTAATATCTCAAAAGTAACTAGTAATTATAAAGCTTTTATCATAATAAATAAATTATAATATTTAATATTTAATAAATTATTATATTTAATAATAAATAAATTTTTATTATTTTGAATAAGGGATTCAAATGACGACTTCCTAGTAGACCAAGAACTTTTGTATAAGAGGGTTGGATATTAAAGTGGGACCTTTGTGACCCCTCCACGTGCATTTTCTTTCAATTTTCCTTAGAAATTATAGAAATCATAAATCTATTCAATGAATAATTTAAGAACGACTTTTAGTAAATGATCAAAAAATTCTGTCTAAAGAGGCTGGCGGTTTTAAGTGGGACCGTTTGTGACCCCTCCACAAGTCTTTCTTGGAAATTTTGAGAAATTTAAAAGTATCTTAAATTATTAAATCTGATAATTAATTTAAGAATGACTTCATATAAATGACCAAGAAATTATGTCTAAGGAGGTTGGCGATTATAGAAGTGTCTTACGACTATTTAAAATGATGACATTATAATTATAAATACTAGGAAGGATAATTTCGTAATAAAACTAGTGGGAGCCAAATCAGTGACATAATTCATATCTTGTGTTTGATTTTGTTCACCATGTGAATGATATTATATGTTCGTATTAGAATTATAATTAGAATTTATGTATTGTAGGAAATATTATTGCTCACGTTATTGGATTACGTGAACTGCTTCAAGAATATAAATTGAATGGTTAAAATTTCATGAAATGGTACCAAAATTTGAGAATTGCTCTCAGATTAAAAAGATTTTTTATGTTCGTGAAAAGTCCCCCATGTAGATCCTGACAAGCCAAAGTCAAAATCAAGTGCTATTGAGCTAGTTGATTCCTCTAAACCAATCCCGTCAACCATTGACAAAGATTCTGGAAACACTTATAAGAAGTGTAAAGAGTATGTTGAACAAGACGCTTGTATCATGCTAGCCTCTATGATTTTTGAGCTGCAAAGGCAACATGAGCATATTGCCACTTATACCATTCTTCAACATTTGAAAACTTTGTATGATAAACGTAATATGAGTAGGAGATATGAGATACCCAATAAACTCCATCATTGCAAAATGGTTGATCAGGTGTTGAAAATGAATGGCCTCATAAAGAAAATGGAAGTTTTGGGAGAGCAATATTCTCATGAGTAAAGTATTGACATCATTTTTACAATCCCTACCAGCAAGCTTTACCCAAATTGTGAGATCCTTTCATATGAACAAAGTGGAGAATATATCTCTCGCCAAGTTATTCCACATGTTCAAGACAAATGAAGAAGCAATTAAAAGGGACAAGAGTACATTTTTTATGGTTTAATCCATCGAAAAGGAGGCAACATGGCAAGAAGCCGAAGGCTGGCCCTAAAAAGGCTAAGCAAGGTGCCATGAAGCCCAAAAATGTGATCAAGAAGGATAAGAACAAAAATACCAAAGGCATGTGTTTCCACTATGGCAAGGAAGGGAACTGGGAGAGAAACTGCAAGGATTACTTGGATACCTTGAAAAAGCTTGGTGAAGCTTCTATTTCATGTATGATGATGATTAAAATTAATTTATCTACTAAAAATTCTAATCCCTGGGTATTAGATACCGATCTAGATCTCATATTTGTACAAATATGCAGGAACTGAGAAAAATTAGAAGATTGGCGAAAGGAGAAGTGAACCTACGAGTGGGAAATGGGGCAAGAGTTACTGCATTAGCCGTAGGGACTCCTTTTCTTAGTTTGCCTAGTGTATTGATTTTAAAGTTATTTGGATGTTATTATGCCCTTGGTATTACCCAGAATATTATTTCTATTCCTCGTTTGTACTCGGATGGTTCTGATATTGCTCAGAAGAACCAGTTATGTTCTATTTCTTGAGATGTCATTTTTTTATGGTTCTGAACCATTAGTTGATAATAATCTTTATCTTAGATTTGGAAAGTCCAATTTATAACATCATCACCAATCAATCAAAAGTTGATAATCTCAAAGAGTCTTACCTCTAGCATTGCAGACTTTGTCACATAAATGAGAATGGCATATCCAAGTTGCACAATAGTGAAATTTTGGTTGTGAAAAATGAGCATGTCACCTTTTAACGGAAAAGGGCAAAGATCAACTGAGTTTCTTGGCCTTACACATACAGATTTGTGTAGTCCGGTGACAATTTAGGCTGGAGGTGGATTTTCTTACTTCATTACATTTACAAATGATCATTCAAAATATGGCCATATTTACTTGTTGAAGCACAAGTATGATGCTTTCAATAAGTTTAAGGAATACAAAAATGAAGTGGAGAAACATCTTGGTAAGAGTATTAAAATGCTTCGATCTGATCAAGGTGGACAATACTTGAGCCTAGAATTTCAGAGTTATCTCAAGGAGAATGGGATTTTTCCACAGTGAACTCCTCCTAACACACTGCAATTGAATGGTGTATCTGAAAGGAGGAATTGTACCTTACTAGATATGGTTCGATCCATGATGAGTTTTTACAGATTTGCCAAAATCATTTCGAGGACATACCTTGGAAGCTGCCTCCTATTTTCTTAATTGAGTTCCATCTATAAGTGTTGATACTACTCCATATGAGATATAGCATTGTCAAAAATTAAATCTATCTCGAATGAAGGTTTAGGGATGGGCCTTTCTGAAAAAGATAGAATCAGACAATATTGAGGCTAGATCTGATTGATGTTTGTTTTTTGGACTTCCTAAAGATATTTTTACATATTAATTTTACAATCCTAGTTAGAAAAAGGTGCTTGTCTTAAAGCATGCTATTTTTCTAGAAAACAAGTTTATTGGAAAAATCAAGTGGGAGTAATGTAGTGCTTGAAGAAATTCAAGAACAAATAAGTACATCAAATGAGATGGAAATAGGAAAACTTCAGTCACATTAATTTAGAACCAAGTGAAGTTCTTAGTACACAGTTGGAACAAGAGAATCTTGAATCACATGATGATGTGATGCATGAACCAGTTCCAAGTACACAAGTTACTACAAAAAGTGGTAGAGTGATTCGTCCTCCATTAAGGTTCAATGATATGTTTAGTATAGATGATGATAATGAACCTACTATTTATATAGAAGTCTTAAAAGATAAGGACTCTAAGAAGTGGCTAGATGGAAGTCTGAAATGGATTCCATGTATGAAAATAATGTCTTGACCTTGGTAGATCCACCTGATAGGATAAAACCCAATAGATGCAAGTGGATTTTCAAGAAAAAGAGAGGCATGGATGGAAATGTGTCTACTTATAAGGCATGGCCGGTGGCAAAGGGTTTTTTCGTAACAATATAGTATTGGTTTGATGAAACCTTCTCATCAATTTCTATGAGTAAATTCATTCAGATTTTACTTGTTATTGCAGTTTACCATGATTATAAGATATGGGAAATGGATGTAAAGATTGCATTCCTTAATTGTTTTTTTTTTTTTTGGAATAAGATGTGCATATGATACAACTTAAAGGATTTACGTCTAATGATATCATAAAGTATGTCTATTAAAAAGGTTTATTTATGGGCTGAAGCAAGCTTCTCGTAGTTGGAACCTTCTATTTGATGAAATAATCAAAGAGTTTGGTTTCATTCGAGGAGAAGAGGAACCTTGTGTGTACAAGATGGTTAAGGGGAGTGCAATAGTTTTATATATATATATATATATATATATATATATTGTATGTTGCTGACATACTGTTGATGGGAAACAATGTGCCTATGCTTGAATCTATTAAGGCATACTTGTACCATAAATTTCCATGAAATATTTGGGAGGTGCATCCTATATTCTTGGAATAAGAATATACCCTTATAGAACCAAAAGGTTGCTAGGGTTATCTCAGTCTAAGGATATTGGTAAAGTACTAAAGCGATTTAGCATGGACTAGTCAAAGAAAGGTTTCTTGCCCATGTCGCATGGGATACACCTTTCAGAGGCAATGGGTCCAGAGACCGATTCAGAGATACAATGCATGCAGAACATTTCTTATGCTTTTGCAATAGGTTCTATAATGTATGTCATGCATTGCACAAGACCCGACATCTCTTATGCTATAGGTGTTACTAGCAAATACCAAGGAAATTCCTGTGAATGTCATTGGAAAGCTGTCAAGAATAATCTTAAGTACTTACCAAGGTCTTCAAAATTATTCTTGATTTATGGTGGAGCTGAGTTAGAAATACGTGGTTATGCAGATGCTAGCTTTCAGACATACATTGATGATTACAAATTGCAGTTTAGTTATGTGTTTACTCTCAATGGTGGTGTAGTTAGCTGGAAAAGTTCCAAACAATCTACAATGGTTGATTCTACAATGGAAGCTGAATATATGTTAGTGATATTTTATGATATGAATCTCCTTGCAAAGGCTCTAGATTGCAGAATTTTGATGGCTTCTTGACTGCAATAAAGGTAATTTCACCCACCCTTACCACAGCTGCACAAACTGTTTACTAACTACCCTGCAGAATCAGCTCACAAATTTCAAGAGTATTGCTAACATAATTAACCTGCAAGATTAAGCAACAACGGATAGCTCGTAAGCAAAGAGTAATAACTCAAATTATAATATATGATTGATAAAAAGGTGTCAAAGTTTATTAATATGTTGAAAATCATCCCCTATTTATAATACATAGGTATGACCTTTAAGAATACAAAGATTTGGTAATTCCTGTCAGAAACCAGAATGACTTATGGTAGTTTTAAGAAGCTAAAACCATATTAAACTGAAATACCTAATTTAAATCTAAATGATGAAATTCATCCAAGTAAAACAATCCAAATATTGGATGAATTCTTGAAGGAATCTACCTTATCTAAACTTACCAAATCTAATTCAAATCAAATCAAAACTGAATATTCTAATCTCTAATTAAAATATAGCTAAAACTATTCTAACCCAACATGGCCCAGTTTATGAGCTTTATTCATAATAATAATAAACTAAAATGATCACAACTACCTCACTAAAAACCTAGTGGGAAAAAGAGTATAGTGATATCCTCCTAAAGTCCTAATCAAAAAATAAATTAAGAAAACTATAATAAATGATATTTTTGACATCATATCATTCCCTCCATGGTTGAAAACTTCCGTTCTCGAAGCGAGAATGATCTTCAAAAGTTAATGGATATAAACGTCCCATGCCTTCCTTGCAAAGTCCGCTGGCAAGGCAGTGATTGTGCGCGGACTAGGATGGTGAGGTGGCTCTGACGAGATAAATAACAGACTCGCAAGAAAATTGATCAACTCGCAATATATTGAGTGACCCGCAAGATGAAAATTTGAAGAAAGTCTCGGCGTGTAAGACACGCGCTCTAGTGTGCGATCGCGTGAGGATTACACACTGGACTTCTTCTTTGCTGGACCCTTCCGCACTGAGCTTCTCTTTGCCGGAGGTACGCTGCCTGGGAATGGGATATGAAGAAGCACGCCAGAGATAATGGACCAAGTCCGGCTGGTTGTGGCACTAGTGGCTTCGAAGAAAAATGTCGATAGATGGTTGACTAGTTCGGCGGCGGCGGACTTGATTGGAGAAGAAAAGAGCAGATCTGGAACAATAGAGTCGGTAAAAATGGAAGCTTCATCGTAGACTATCGAAGACAAAGCAGAGAAAACATGTGCGGCGATAGTGGAATCGTCGGATATTAACTAAGCGGCAGCGGCGATATATCCGGCAGCAGTGAATTGCTTATTTCTGAATTCTTTTTTTATTGAGTCCATATCTTGAAAGACGGTATTTCCATAAGTTATGGAAAGACCAAGGTTTAAAGTGCAAATTAGAAGAAATGAATATAAAATTTTTGGGTTGTATGAATCGGGTTATGAACTTTATAACTACTACATGTTGCATAATAAAATTTTAATATTGCAACTAAGAACTTTTACCTTTTATTATTCTAATTAAACTCCGTCTTTCCATAAGCTTATGGAAAGACAGTCTTTCCTAAGACTTTGCCTTTTTATTTATATTTATATTTTTTAAAATTTTATGAGTCTGTCTCTGCCTCTTGAAAGGCGATCTTTCCATAAGCCATGAAAAGACCAAGCTTTAAAGTGCAAATTAGAATAAATGAAGATAAAACTTTTGGGTTGCATGAATCGGGTTATAAACGTTATACCTACTACACGTTGTGTAATAAATTTTAAATATTGCAACTAAAATCTTTTACCAGGGTTGTCTTTGAAGGCGTTCAACCGGTGCTTTTGAGCAGGGCCCCAAAATTTTTGGGCCCTAAAATTTATTATTAGCTATACTATATATATATATATATATATATATATAAACTTATACTAGATCCTTCTGGAAGTCATCTTCCTTTCTCGTTCCGGCTTCTAAGTTCAGCACCTTTGCACATTTCTTTTCAACCAAAGTATCTTCCTACTTGTAAGAACTCAACTTGTAGTATTTTTGATATTTTATTTGATGGTAATTAAGTGGTATAATTAATTTGTCTTTATATTTTGTTTTGAAAAGCTGTAATATCTAAATAATATAAATTTTATTTGATAATTTTATGTTAATGTATTTAGGGGCCTTTTTTTTTAGCACAAGGTCTCCAAATTGTCAAAGACAGCCCTGCCTTTTACCTTTTATTATTCCAAATAAAGCCCGTCTTTCCATAAACCTGTGGAAATATGGTCTTTTTCAAGACTTTGCCTTATTTTATCATCTGAAAATTTTGACAATTTATACATGTTGACACTAGTTAATGATATTTTCTTTTATTGTATTTTAATTTCTAATTTATACTTTCATTTTGATTGATGTGTTAGTTTTTCAGCGCATTATTTTAAAATAAATATTGATGTTTCTCTTTTTTTTGAATATTATATTATTATTTAGTTTTTCCTTTGATGTTTTAATGGTACGAATTGGTCTTTAAAATTTTAATAGTGATGGTTTATGATTTTCGATCTGTGTCACATGTTATTGCACACTTTGATGTTTTAACATTCACATTTATTTTTGTTCAATGTATGCTTTAATGTTTCAATAGCGTGAAATATTTTTCAAATTTTTAATATTGATGTTTATTTTTTTCAATATTAGTGTCACATTTTATTGCATACTTTGATGTTTTAAAATTTGTGTGTACTTTTAATTGATATTTAACTATTTTAATTTAATATATTTTTTTAAGATATATTTTTTATTATTATATTTTTTGTTTAACTATTTTGCCGTGTGTTTTTAATGTATTCCTTTGATGTTTAATTATTTTAAGTTTGATGTTAAACTATCTAAATTTTTATGTGTATTTTTATATGATGTTTAACTATTTTGACGTGTTTTTTTTATTTTTAATTATTTTTATTTGATATTTAACTATTTTAATGTGTATTATAGTGTATTTATTTGATATTTAATTACTCTATTTTGAGGTGTATCTTAGTGTTTTCATAACGAAACTTTTAATGATTTTAACTTGTGTTTACTATATTTTAATACAAATATATTATAGTGTATTCATTTTATGTTTTACTAACCTAATATGTATCAAATACTCCATGTATATTAAATGTTGATTTGATTTTTAACTAACATAATACATGTGTTTTTAATATTTTATTTGATGTTTAATTATTATAATTTTATGCATATTTTAATGTTTTTAATTGATGTTTATTTATTTTAATTCAATTTACTTTTAATCTTTATAATTTTATTTATATTTAACTAGTCAGGCCCAAAATTAGTATTCAGGCTAACATCGAGCATAACACAAAAAGAAAACCCAAATGGATCTGCCAAAGCAGTGTAATCCAATTTTGACCCGAACTTAAACTTTTGACCCAAAATTAAAAGTTTAACCCGTAATTAAACCCAAAAACAAAGCTCTGAAACAACCTCATTCGACGCCGAAAAAACACGACCAGGCACTGATGACTTTAAAAGGCATGGCCGCAAATCCGTGACCCAAAACATGAAACCTGACAAAGAGAAGTTGATTCTACCTGACGTCTGAATCGTCAAAAATAAGAAGCAGTCGGCGGCAATGGAGAAGTCGTCGAGTTTTCCTAGCGAACTTGATTCGGCTGGACCAAATTTATGAAAAGAAGAATATGACGTAGGTAACCTGGCAGGTGGCCTATCTTTGAATTATGGACAGTCCACTATATTTTTCTCTTATACACTTCATTTATTAAGTTATATATTAAATTTAAAATTGATAATGAGTTAAATAGTGTAATGTTTATATTATATTTTTTACATAAAATATATATTTATATAACTTAAAAATATTTTTTTTATATTAAAAAATACAAATTTTAAGGTAAACAGTGAAGTGGACTATCGATAAAGCTTATAGATGTTTCCTGAGACTTACCCAAGATTCAGACATCGGAATCATTGGAGAAGCCGTCGAGTTTTTCCAGCGATGGAAGTCATTGCAAAAGCTGTCGAATTTTGCCAGCGAAGTAGCCAATTGGAGACGGTTGAGTTTCGCTGCCAAAGGTGGTGGACTGTAGACGAAGGTGTCATAATTAGAGCATTTTTCAATTCAGCCTCTAAAGAAGAACATGGTCTGAGAGCAACGAAATTTGGGAGCAAATTCAGAGAGGAAACGGAGATGGGGAAAGAGAATGAGGGTTTAAAAGGGGTTTTAAGTAGTGAAGTTGAAGAAAATAGTTCTACTCCTAAATTGTTGGTGATTGTAGAAACATTAACGAAGAGAGCAATCGAGGATGTTAGATCGTTGGGGCTTATACCTCCTGTAAAGAGTAAACCAATTCAAGTTGAATTAAGGGAAAGTTCAAACTCAAATCAAGGTGGGAAGAGATTGTCATGGGTGATCGGGTGGAAATGGATGAAGGGAAGAAATGGAGCAGAATGCTTGCAGAAGATGAATCTGAGGTGAAATACTATGATCCAATAGTAGTGGAAGGTATGGAAATGGGTAAATTAACATTGGATGAGGTTGAATAGAGCTCTAAACAATGGATTACTTCAATAGTTTGCAAAACTTTGGTCTACAATCCTCCATTCAAAGTGATAGAAGGTTTTTTCTTCAGAATCTGGAGTAAAAAAAAGTAAGGTATGGATGATGAACAAAGGCGTGTTAATGGTTAAATGCTTGAATGTGGATTTTAGAGATGAAATTGTTTATGCTTGCACTATATTTTTTTTTATGGAAAACCTATAGTTGTTAAACCCTGGACTGCTAATTTTGACTATTCTTAGCCAAGTATAATACCAGCTGGGGTTCTAATGCCTAACTTACCTGTTGTTTACTGGCATCCAAAACTAATTAGTAAGATCATTAGTCCAGTTGCTAATCTAATTTGTCTGGATAAAGAAACACAACAGAATAACAGATTTGCCTTTGCTACAGTTAAAGTTGAAATGGAGATTTGTGATAAATTACCCGATAATGTTCTATATCTGAATGAGCATAAGGTAATCATGCAAAATAAACTTGTATTTGAGTGGAAACCAGTTAAATGTGGAGTCTATAATTTATTGGGCCACGATATGGATGAATGTAGGAGTAAAACTGAGCCTAAAAGAGATGGTGCACAGAAGGGGTGGAAGGTGTATGTACCTGCTAAACAATTAGTTGAGAAGAAAGGACTATTAAACACTGATGCTATCATATGAAAGGGGAAATGGTAACTGATATAGAAGTAAACAAAGAAGTTGTGAAGGGTATGGAGAATTCTCTGAAGAAGGGCTCTAGTAAAGGATGCATGATCGTTTATGAGTAGGGAGAAAGATGGAGTAATGAAAATATTGTGAAGAGGATGGAGAAAAAGCCCATTGATGGAAAGTAATTGTCTAGTATGGAATGTACGAGGGTTAAATAAAACTAGCAAGCATAGTGTTATTGAAAATTTCTATTTACAGAATAAGATTAGTTTACTGTGTTTACTGGAGACAAAATTAAAAAGGAAAAAGAAAAGGAGGTGTTGAAGAGCATAGGTTTAAGTTGGGAAATGGTTTCAAATTCAGATGTGATTGCAGGTGGGAGAATATGGGTAACGTGCAGAGTTGATTTGCTAGAAATAAACATTCTGGCAAAAGGTGAACAATGGATGAATTTGGTTGTAAAGATGAAAGACTCAAATCAGTGTTGCTTCTGCACTATAGTCTATGGGTTCAATACAGGCTTAAAAAGATAAGGGATGTGGCAATTCTTAAAAGGTTGTGGGAATAGAAGCAAGGCTTGGCTAGGGGTAAGAGATTTTAACTCTCCGCTGGTTTTTCAAGACAGGATAGGAGGTGTGTCTGTGGAGGAGAGAGAGGTAAATGACTTTCAAAATATTGTTGATGAAATGGAGTTGCGGGAGATTAAATCCACGGGGTGCCTGTATACTTGGAGTAACAGGAGAGAAGGCCTGGATAGGGTGATGAGCAGACTAGATAGAGGATTGATCAACAAACTTTGGTCACATGAATTGAACAATGTATTCTGTAAAATCGGAATGGAACCTATGTTTAACCATTAACCCTTGATGATTAGATTTGATGCAAACAAAATGAAGTACGAGAAACCCTTCAAATTTTACAATATATATTATTTGTCACCACACATTTTGAGGGTATAGTGAAGCAAGTCTGGAAGAGCAAAAAGGTAGAAACAGTGGTTGATTTACAAGTAATGCTCAAAGCATTAGAAAAACCTTTGTCAAAACTAAACAGAAGGTAGTTTGGTGCAATTGGATAAAAAGTTGAGATAAAACTGAATAAGTGGAGAAAAGCCCTTAATATTCTGAATGAGGATCCGTTGTCATTAAGGAGTCAGAAAGAGGGAAAAAATGCAGACATGAAAGAATTGGAAAACATTGCAAGAGGAAGGTATAGATTCCTACAGCAGAAAGCTAAAATGCAGTGGTTGTGTGAAGGTGACCATCCTACAAAATTGTTTTATGAAGCAGTAAAATCAAGGAAGTACAAGAAAAATAGTGTATCCCTTACAGTGGATGGAATTCTTATCACAAAGCAGGAGGATATTGAGCAGGAGTTAATGAAGCACTTTAAAAATGTGCTGGGGAGAAGTTCAAAAGCAGAAAAATTGGACAAAGGAGTAACAATGTTTGGAGGCGTTCTGAGCTTAGAACAACAAGCAAATATGATTTTACTAGTAAACCAGTAGGAGATAAAGTTTGCCTTAAAAGGAGTTCACTCTTTATAGAGCCCTAGAAAAGATGGATTCACAAGTCGGTTGTTTAAAGAAACTTGGAGTATAATATGGATGATGTCATACATGCATTGAGCAGCTTTTTTTAAGGAGCGTGGATACCAAAAAACTTCAACAATACAGTCATAGCTCTATTTCGAAAAGTGCCCTTACCACATGTTGCTTCTGATTTTAGACCCATTTCTTGTTGTTCTGTAGTATACAAGATTATTGCAAACGTGATATGTGCTAGATTGAGAATTGTGCTTCCTGATATAATAAGTGCTGATCAAAGTGTTTATATAAAAGGTAGATACATTGCCCACAACTTATTACTTGCCCAAGAACTACTGCACGATTATAAAAATGATAATATGAAGCCTAGTTTGTGTAATGCAACAGGATATCAGTAAACCATTTGACAGTATTAGTTGGTATGTTCTCTATAACTGGTTATTTGAATTGAAGTTTCCTAAGAGGATGGTTGTTTGGATTATGAGACTTGTTAAGGGGGTCCAGTTTTTGCCTACCAATTAATGGTATATATTCTAAGGGGTTTGAAGCTAAAAAAAGGTGTAAAACAGGGAGATAGTGTGTCTCCACTGTTATTTGTCATCTCTATGGAGTATTTGTCTATGATGTTCAATAGAGAATTTGAAAACAGGCATATAGATTATCATCAAAGGTGCAGTAAAGTTGGTGTACATTCTTTGATGTTTGCTGGTAATTTGTTGGTATTTTGTGGGGCAAATAGAAAGTCTGTGGAGGGAAATAAATGGGTATTGGGAAATTTAATAGGGTATCAGAGCTAGGTGTTAATACTGCAAAAATCAAAAGTGATATTTTACAAGATGGATGAGGATTGGCAAATTATTCTTGCTACCATGCTACAGGTTGTGAAAGGGAAATTTCCCATTAAATATTTGGGTCTTCCTCTTTCCAATGTAAAATGAGACAAATCAGATTGTGAAAACCTGTCTAAGAAGGTAGGTAGATAATTAAAAGTTGGAACTCAAAGAACATCTCTCATATAGAAAAAATGCAGCTAATAAATTCAGTAATTTTGAGCATCACTGGGCATTGAGGAAATATAATGAAGATTCATGAAGGTGTTAACAACAGAATTGTGAAGATATATACCAGTTATCTTTGGAGCAGAGATGGGGATCAAAGGGTTTTTCAGCAGCTTCTTGGGGAATGATTTGCAGAGGTAAAAACTAAGGTGCCATGGGGATTAGGGATCCAGCAACATGGAATTTGGCTGCTCTTTGTCAGCACGTATGGGATATTGAGAGGAAGAAAGATATCATTTGGGTTGAGTGGCTAAGTGCTTATTATATGAAAGGGAAGTGTCTTGGTGACAGTAAGTTGAATGATTCACATAGTTGGCCTTATAGGGTGTTACTGAATCTCAGAAATAAGGTTGATGGTGTTATGAATCAGTGGGCATACAAAAACGGAAAGTTGTTGACCATGGAAGTATATAACAGAATAAAATGTGGTGAAATGGCTATGGCAAACTCTTCTGTGGTGTGGCATAAATAGGTAAATCCCAAACAAAAGTTCTTCAGGTAGATGCTCGTTAATGGGAAACTTGCAACCTGTTATAGCCTGCAGAATTTTGGCATTATAAGTGTGCAATAGCAAAATTGTTGATTGTGTGGGGTGAAAAAGGAGACAACCTTTCATCTATTTGTAAAATGCAATTTTGTGCAGGAGGTTTTGCTGGGTTTGAAGATGAGACAGTATAATTCTCTTCAGGGGTTGTAGAGATATTGCTTCCAGTCAGCAAAAAGAATAAAAGGAGGAAATTTGGGATATCTATCAACTGCTTTATATAATGTATATTTAGAAAGAAACAAGAGGATCTTCTCACATCAAGAATTGAAAACTGGTACTATTGCTGCACGAACAACTATGAATTGAGAATTGAGGGAGAGAAGGAACTGGAAGAATAGATTAAGGAAGCTGGAGTGCTCAGTAATGGAAGAACTTGAAGGGTAATCAATTTTTCCTTATGTTTTCATCAGTACGGGAGCAACCATGGTGAGTTTTTGTTTTGTTTTCAAAAAATTTACAATGTAATTTTGTAGTTTCTTTGGGCGGTAATAGGGGTTGTATTTGGGCTTAGAGGGATGGCCCAAAGGAGCCTTGTATTATTTGAAATTAATATAACCCAATCCTTCATTAAAAAAAATTAATAAGTATGATCAGTTATATTAAATTGTGGTGTTAATCTAGCTTATTCCTAAATTTCACAGAAAATGTAAGGCAAAAAACGTGTCATGTAAACGGTATGACAATTGTAATTCTTTTGAGAAATGTAACAGTCATGTAATAAAGAGTTAAGTGTCCATATAACCTTACGTTTTGGTTGAAAATGTCAATATGACCTTGTAACTTTATATAGTGCGATTATAACCCTATTATTTGATAGATAGTGCTAATATAACCCTGGAGACCTGAATTTGGCCAAAAATTAATAAAAATGACCATTATATCCCTAATTTAAAAATATTAAAATATAAATAAATTGAAAAGGTCCTTTTTGCCCTCCTATCTTCTTCTTCCTCTCATTTCCTTTTTCTTCGATTGAGTAACTTTGTTCCTCTCTATGCTTTCTACTCCTATATTCAATTTATTAAAATTCAAACTACTCTCTCAGTTTCCTTTCGACTTGCAACGTCGATGAAGAATGGCATCGTCGACGACCTCACTCCCGCCAATGAAGAGGGCAAGGATCTCGTCCTTCGGTGACCAACGAATTCATCGGTGAAGGGCCGCTGAACTTGCCGGTGAAGATAGTGCTAGTGGATTGACAGCGCGAGTCGGACAATGAGGTCGGGTCTTGGAGGATTAGCTGGCGCGTGGTATAAACTTTGGTTTGATGGCTCGCTGGAGAAGGCGGTGTTCATCGTTGACTACTTGTCCGTCGAAGAAGGGGTTGTAGCGCCGATGACTACCTCACTCACGCCGATGAATAGGGTATTATCGCTCGTCCTCCGGTGACTGTGAATCCGCCACTGATGAAGAGGGATTGAAACTCGTCTGTTGGTCAAGGCGGTGGTCACCGGAGGGGCTGGGTTGACTCATTATGCTGGGTCGAGTTGACTCGTTGAGTTGGGGTGAATTTTTAATTGAAAGGGGCCTCTTGTTTTAGAGATTTGAGGTGACGCACAGATTAATTTGTTTATCTTCTCATTTCCTTTTATCTTCTTCTTTAGTTTTCTCCTCTGAAATCTGTAGATCCATTTCCTGAATGGATCCCGCCTACTAATTGGCTAAAAAGGAAATGAGTGGATATGGCCTACATGTTTATCTTCTCATTTCCAAGTTTATCTTCTCATCCGGCCTACATGCTAAAAAGGAAAAATGCAGACATGAAAGAATTGGAAAACATTGCAAGAAGAAGGTATAGATTCCTGCAGCAGAAAGCTAGTGGTTGTGTGAAGGTGACCGTCCCACAAAATCGTTTTATGAAGCAGTAAAATAAAGGCAGTACAAGAAAAATATTTTATCCCTGACAGTGGATGGAATTCTTATCACAAAGCAGGAGGATATTGAGCAGGAGTTAATGAAGCACTTTAAAAATGTGCTGGGAAGAAGTTCAAAAGCAGAAAAATTGGACAAAGGAGTAACAATGTTTGGAGGTGTTCTGAGCTTAGAACAACAAGCAAATATGATTTTATTAGTAAACCAGGAGGAGATAAAGTTTTCCTTAAAAGGATTTCACTCTTTATAGAGCCCTAGAAAAGATGGATTCACAAGTCGGTTGTTTAAAGAAACTTGGAGTATAATATGGATGATATCATACATGCACTGGGCAGCTTTTTTTAAGGAGCGTGGATACCAGAAAACTTCAACAACATAGTCATAGCTCTATTTCGAAAAGTGCCCTTACCACATGTTGCTTCTGATTGTAGACCCATTTCTTGTTGTTCTGTAGTATACAAGATTATTACAAATGTGAGATGTGCTAGATTGAGAATTGTGCTTCCTAATATAATAAGTGCTGATCAAAGTGTTTATATAAAAGGTAGATACATTGCCCACAACTTATTGCTTGCCCTAGAACCAATGCACGAGTCTAAAAATGATAATATGAAGCCTAGTTTGTGTAATGCAACTGGATATCAATAAAACATTTGACAGTATTAGTTAGTATGTTCTCTATAACTGGTTATTTGAATTGAAGTTTCCTAAGAGGATGGTTGTTTGGATTATGAGATGTGTTAAGGGGTCCAGTTTTTGCCTGTCAATTAATGGTAGGTATTCTAAAGGGTTTGAAGCTGAAAAAAGGTGTAAAACGGGGAGATAGTGTGTCTCCACTGTTATTTGTCATCTCTATGGAGTATTTGTCTATGATGTTCAATAGAGAATTTGAAAACAGGCATATAGATTATCATCAAAGGTTCAGTAAAGTTGGTGTACATTCTTTGATGTTTGCTGATAATTTGTTGGTATTTTTTGGGGTAAATAGAAAGTCTGTGGAGGGAATTAAACGGGTATTGGGAAATTTTAATAGGGTATCAGAGCTGGGTGTTAATACTGCAAAAATCAAAAGTGATATTTTCCAAGATGGGTGAGGATTAGCAAATTATTCTTGCCACCATGCTACAGGTTGTAAAAGGAAAATTTCCCATGAAATTTTTGGGCCTTCCTCTTTCCAATGTAAAATGGGACAAATCAGATTGTGAAAACCTGACTAAGAAGGTAGGGTAGAGAATTAAAAGTTGGAACTCAAAGAACATCTCTCATATAGAAAAAATGAAGCTAATAAATTCAATAATTTTGAGCATCACTGGGTATTGAGGAAATATAATGAAGATTCATGAAGGTGTTAAAAATAGAATTGTGAAGATATATACCAGTTATCTTTGGAGCAGAGATGAGATCAAATGGTTTTTCAGCAGCTTCTTGTGGAATGATTTGTAGAGATAAAAAATAAGGTGCCATGGGGATTAGGGATCCAGCAACATGGAATTTGGCTGCTCTTTGTCAGCACCTATGGGATATTGAGAGGAAGAAAGATATCATTTGGGTTGAGTGGCTAAGTGCTTATTATATGAAAGGGAAGTGTCTTGGTGACATTAAGTTGAATGATTCACATAGTTGGCCTTAGAGGGTGTTACTGAATCTCAGAAATAAGATGGTGTTATGAATCAGTGGGCAGACATAAAAGGAAAGTTTTTGACCATGGAAGTATATAACAGAATAAAAGGTGGTGAAATGGCTATGGCAAACTCTTCTGTGGTGTGGCATAAACAGGTAAATCCCTAACAAAAGTTCTTCATGTGGATGCTTGTTAATGGGAAACTTGCAACTTGTTACAGACTGCAGAATTTTAGCATTATAAGTGTGCAACAGCAAAATTGTTGTTTGTGTGGGGTGAAAAGGGAGACAACATTTCATCTATTTGTAGAATGCAATTTTGTGCAGGAGGTTTTGCTGGGTTTGAAGATGAGACAATATAATTCTCTTTAGGGGTTGAAGAGACATTGCTTCCAGTCAACAAAAAGAATAAAAGGAGGAAATTTGGGATATCCATCAACTGCTTTGTATAATATATATTTAGAAAGAAACAGGAGGATCTTCTCACATCAAGAATTGAAAGCTGGTAATATTGTTGCACGAACAACTATGAATTGAGACTTGAGGGAGAGAAGGAACTGGAAGAATAGATTAAGGAAGCTGGAGTGCTCAGTGGTGGAAGAAATTGAAGGGTAATCAATTTTTCCTTATGTTTTCATCAGTACGGGAGCAACTATGCTGAGTTTTTGTTTTGTTTTCAAAAAATTTGCAATGTAATTTTGTAGTTTCTTTGGGCGGTAATAGGGGTTGTATTTGGGGTTAAAGTGATAGCCCAAAGGAGACTTGTTTGATTTGAAATTAATATAACCCAATCCTTCATTAAAAAAAATCTAATAAGTATGATCAATTATATTAAATCGTGGTGTTAATCTAGCTTATTCCTAAATTGCACCAAAAAATGTAAGGCAAAAAACTTGTCATGTAAACGGTATGACAATTGTAATTCTTTTGAGAAATGTAACAGTCATGTAATAAAGAGTTAAGTGTCCATATAACCTTCTGTTTTGGTTGAAAATGTCAATATGACCTTGTAACTTTCAAAAGTGCGATTATAACCCTATTATTTGATAGTTAGTGCAAATATAACCCCGGAGACCTAAATTTGGCCAAAAATTAATAAAAATGACCATTATATTCATAATTTAAAAATATTAAAATATAAATAAATTGAAAAGGTCCTTTTTTCCCTCCCCTCTTCTTCTTCCTCTCATTTCCTTTTTCTTCGATTGGGGAACTTTGTCCCTCTCTATGTTTTATACTCCTATGTTCAATTTATTAAAATTCAAACTACTCTCTCAGTTTCCTTTCGACTTGCAACGTCGATGAAGAAAGGCACCGTCGATGACCTCACTCCCGCCGATGAAGAGGGCAAGGATCTCGTCCTCCGGTGACCAACGAATTTGTCGGTGAAGGGCCCCTGAACTTGCCGGTGAAGATAGTGCTAGTGGATTGACAGCGCGAGTCGGACAATGAGGTCAGGTCTTGGAGGATTAGTTGGCGCGTGGTGTAAAATTTGGTCTGATGGCTCGCCAGAGAAGGCGGTGTCCGTCGTTGACTACTCGTCCGTCAAAAAAGGGGTTGTAGCATTGGCGACTACCTCACCCTCACCGATGAATAGGGTATTATCGTCCGTCCTCCGGTGACTGGTGAATCTGCCGCTGATGAAGAGGGATTGAAACTCGTCTGTTGGTCAAGGCGGTGGTCACAGGAGGGGCTGGGTCGACTCATTATGCTGGGTCGACTTGACTCGTTGAGTTGGGGTGAATTTTTAATTGAAAAGGGCCTCTTTTTTTGGAGATTTGAGGTGACGCACATATTTATTTTTTTATCTTCTCATTTCCTTTTATCTTCTTCTTTAGTTTTCTTTTACGAAATCTACAGATCCATTTCCTGAATGGATCCCGCCTACTAAGTTGCTAAAAAGGAAATGAGTGGATCCGGCCTACATGTTTATCTTCTTATTTCCTTGTTTATCTTCTCATCCAGTCTACATGCTAAAAAGGAAAAAATGCAGACATGAAAGAATTGGAAAAGATTGCAAGAAGAAGGTATAGATTCCTGCATCAGAAAGCTAAAATACAGTGGTTGTGTGAAGGTGACCATCCTACGAAATCATTTTATGAAGCAGTAAAATCAAGGTAGTGCAAGAAAAATATTGTATCCCTGACAGTGGATGGCATTCTTATCACAAAGCAGGAGGATATTGAGCAGGAGTTAATGAAGCACTTTAAAAATGTGCTGGGAGAATTTCAAAAGCAGAAAAATTGGACAAAGGAGTAACAATGTTTGGAGGTGTTCTGAGCTTAGAACAACAAGCAAATATGATTTTACTAGTAAACCAGGAGGATATAAATTTTGCCTTAATAGGGTATCAGAGCTGGGTGTTAATACTGCAAAAATCAAAAGTGATATTTTCCAAGATAGATGAGGATTAGCAAATTATTCGTGCCACCATGCTACAGGTTGTGAAAGGAAATTTTCCCATGAAATATTTGGGCTTTCCTCTTTCCAATGTAAAATGGGACAAATCAGATTGTGAAAACCTGACTAAGAAGGTAGGGTAGAGAATTAAAAGTTGGAACTCAAAGAACATCTCTCATATAGAAAAAATGCAGCTAATAAATTCAGTAATTTTGAGCATCACTGGGTATTAAGGAAATATAATGAAGATTCATGAAGGTGTTAACAACAAAATTGTGAAGATATATGCCAGTTATCTTTGGAGCAGAGATGAGGATCAAAGGGTTTTTCAGCAGCTTCTTGGGGAATGATTTGCAGAGGTAAAAAATAAGGTGCCATAGGGATTAGGGATCCAGCAACATAGAATTTGGCTGCTCTTTGTCTGCACCTATGGGATTATTATATGAAAGGGAAGTGTCTTGGTGACAGTAAGTTGAATGATTCACATAGTTGGCCTTAGAGGGTGTTACTGAATCTCAGAAATAAGGTTAATGGTGTTATGAATCAATGGGCAGACAAAAAAGGAAAGTTTTTTATCAGGGAAGTATATAACAGAATAAAAGGAGGTGAAATGGCTATGGAAAACTCTTTTGTGGTGTGGCATAAACAGGTAAATCCCTAACAAAAGTTCTTCATGTGGATGCTTGTTAATGGGAAACTTGCAACCTATTACAGACTGCATAATTTTGGCATTATAAGTGTGCAACAGCAAAATTGTTGTTTGTGTGGGGTGAAAAAGGAGACAACCTTTCATCTATTTGTAGAATGCAATTTTATGCAGGAGGTTTTGCTAGGTTTAAAGATGAGAGAGTATAATTCTCTTCAGGGGCTGAAGAGATATTGCTTCCAGTCAGCAAAAAGAATAAAAGGAGGAAATTTGGGATGTCTATCAACTTCTTTGTATAATATATATTTAGAAATAAATAGGAGGATCTTCTCACATCAAGAATTGAAGGCTGGTACTATTGCTGCACGAACAACTATGAATTGAGAATTGAGGGAGAGAAGGAACTGGAAGAATAGATTAAGGAAGCTGGAGTGCTCAGTGGTGGAAGAACTTGAAGGGTAATCAATTTTTCCTTATGTTTTCATCAGTACGGGAGCAACTATACTGAGTTTTTGTTTTGTTTTCGAAAAATTTGCAATGTAATTTTGTAGTTTCTTTGGGCGGTAATAGGGGTTGTATTTGGGCTTAGAGTGATAGCCCAAAGGAGACTCGTTTGATTTGAAATTAATATAACCCAATGCTTCATTAAAAAAATTCTAATAAGTATTATCAATTATATTAAATCGTGGTGTTAATCTAGCTTATTCCTAAATTGCACCGAAAAATGTAAGGCAAAAAACGTGTCATGTAAACGGTATGACAATTGTAATTCTTTTGAGAAATGTAACAGTCATGTAATAAAGAGTTAAGTGTCCTTATGTTTTGATTGAAAATGTCAATATGACCTTGTAACTTTCAAAAGTGCGATTATAACCCTGTTATTTGATAGATAGTGCTAATATAACCCCGGAGACCTGAATTTGGCCAAAAATTAATTTAAATGACCATTATATCCCTAATTTAAAAATATTAAAATATAAATAAATTGAAAAGTACTTTTTACCCTCCCTTCTTCTTCTTCCTCTCATTTCCTTTTTCTTCGATTGAAGAACTTTGTCCTTCTCTATGCTTTCTACTCCTATGTTCAATTTATTAAAATTCAAACTACTCTCTCAGTTTCCTTTCGACTTGCAACGTCGATGAAGAAAGGCACTGCCAACGACCTCACTCCTGCCGATGAAAAGGGCAAGGATCTCGTCCTCCGGTGACCAACGAATTTGTCGGTGAAGGGCCCCTGAACTTGCCGGTGAAGATAGTTCTAGTGGATTGATAGCACAAGTCGGACAATGAGGTTGGGTCTTAGAGGATTAGCTGGCGCGTAGTGTAAACTTTGGTCTGATGGCTCGCCAGAGAAGGCGGTGTCCATCGTTGACTACTCATCCGTCGAATAAGGGGTTGTAGCGTCGATGACTACCTCACCCTCACCGATGAATAGGGTATTATCGATCGTCCTCCGGTGACTGGTGAATCCGCCGCTGATGAAGAGGGATTGAAACTCGTCTGTTTGTCAAGGCGGTGGTCACCGGAGGGGCTGGGTCGACTCATTATGCTGGGTCGAGTTGACTCGTTGAGTTGGGTGAATTTTTAATTGAAAAGGGCCTCTTTTTTTTTGGAGATTTGAGGTGACGCACAGATTTATTTTTTTATCTTCTCATTTCCTTTTATCTTCTTCTTTAGTTTTCTTTTACAAAATCTGCAGATCCATTTCCTGAATGGATCCTGCCTACTAAGTTGCTAAAAAGGAAATGAGTGGATCCGACCTACATGTTTATCTTCTCATTTCCTTGTTTATCTTCTCATCCAGTCTACATGCTAAAAAGGAAAAAAATGCAGACATGAAAGAATTGGAAAACATTGCAAGAAGAAGGTATAGATTCCTGCAGCAGAAAGCTAAAATACAGTGGTTGTGTGAAGGTGACCATCCTACAAAATCGTTTTATGAAGCAGTAAAATCAAGGCAGTACAAGAAAAATATTGTATCCCTGACAGTGGATGGAATTCTTATCACAAAGCAGGAGGATATTGAGCAGGAGTTAACGAAGCACTTTAACAATGTGCTGGGGAGAATTTCAAAAGCTGAAAATTTGGACAAAGGAGTTACAATGTTTGGAGGTGTTCTGAGCTTAGAACAACAAGCAAATATGATTTTACTAGTAAACTAGGAGGAGATAAATTTTACCTTAAAAGGATTTCACTCTTTATAGAGCCCTAGAAAAGATGGATTCACAAGTCGGTTGTTTAAAGAAACTTGGAGTATAATATGGATGATTTCATACATGCACTGGGCAGCTTTTTTTAAGAAGCGTGGATACCAGAAAACTTCAACAACACAGTCATAGCTCTATTTCGAAAAGTGCCCTTACCACATGTTGCTTCTGATTTTAGACCCATTTCTTGTTGTTCTGTAGTATACAAGATTATTGCAAACGTGATATGTGCTAGATTGAGAATTGTGCTTCCCGATATAATAAGTGCTTATCAAAGTATTTATATAAACGGTTGATACAATGCCCACAACTTATTGCTTGCCCAAGAACTACTGTACGAGTATAAAAATGATAATATGAAACCTAGTTTGTGTAATGCAACTGGATATCAGTAAATCATTTGACAATATTAGTTGGTATGTTCTCTATAACTGGTTATTTGAATTGAAGTTTCCTAAGAGGATGGTTGTTTGGGTTATGACATGTGTTAAGGGGTCCAGTTTTTTCCTGTCAATTAATGGTAGATATTCTGAAGGGTTTAAAGCTAAAAAAAAGGTGTAAAATGGGGAGATAGTGTGTCTCCACTGTTATTTGTCATCTCTATGGAGTATTTGTCTATGATGTTCAATAGAGAATTTGAAAACAGGCATATAGATTATCATCAAAGGTGCAGTAAAGTTGGTGTACATTCTTTGATGTTTGCTGATAATTTGTTGGTATTTTGTGGGGCAAATAGAAAGTCTGTGGAGGGAAATAAATGGGTATTGGGACATTTTAATAAGGTATCAGAGCTGGGTGTTAATACTGCAAAAATCAAAAGTGATATTTTCCAAGATGGATGAGGATTAGCAAATTATTCTTGCTACCATGCTACAGGCTGTGAAAGGGAATTTTCCTATGAAATATTTGGGCCTTCCTCTTTCCAAAGTAAAATGGGACAAATCAAATTGTGAAAACTTGTCTAAGAAGGTAGGGTAGGGAATTAAAAGTTGGAACTCAAAGAACATCTCTTATATAGGAAAAAATGCAGCTAATAAATTCAGTTATTTTGAGCATCACTGGGTATTGAGGAAATATAATGAAGATTCATGAAGGTGTTAACAACAGAATTGTGAAGATATATACCAGTTATCTTTGGAGCAGAGATGAGGATCAAAGGGTTTTTCAGCAACTTCTTGGGGAATGATTTGCAGAGGTAAAAAATAAGGTGCCATGGGGATTAGGGATCCAGCAACATGGAATTTGGCTGCTCTTTGTCAGAACCTATGGGATATTGAGAGGAAGAAAGATATCATTTGGGTTGAGTGGCTAAGTGCTTATTATATGAAAGGGAAGTGTCTTGGTGACAGTAAGTTGAATGATTCACATAGTTGGCCTTAGAAGGTGTTACTGGATCTCAGAAATAAGGTTGATGGTGTTATGAATCAGTGGCCAGACAAAAAAGGAAAGTTTTTTACCAGGGAAGTATGTAACAGAATAAAAAGTGGTGAAACAGATATGGCAAACTATTCTGTGGTATGGCATAAATAGGTATATCCCAAAGAAAAGTTCTTCATGTGGATGCTTGTTAATGGGAAACTTGCAACCTATTACAGATTGCAGAATTTTGGCATTATAAGTGTGCAACAGCAAAATTGTTGTTTGTGTGGGGTGAAAAACGAGACAACCTTTCATCTATTTGTACAATGCAATTTTGTGCAGGAGGTTTTGCTGGGTTTGAAGATGAGACAGTATAATTCTCTTCAGGGGTTGAAGAGATATTGCTTCCAGATAGCAAAAAGAATAAAAGGAGGAAATTTGGGATATCTATCAACTGCTTTGTATAATATATATTTAGAAAGAAACGGGAGGATCTTCTCACATATGAATTGAAAGCTGGTACAAATGCTGCACAAACAACTATGAGTTGAGAATTGAGGGAGAGAAGGAACTGGAAGAATAGATTAAGGAAGCTGGAGTGCTCAGTGGTGGAAGAACTTGAAGGGTAATCAGTTTTTGCTTATGTTTTCATCAGTACGGGAGCAACTATGGTGAGTTTTTGTTTTGTTTTCGTAAAATTTGCTATGTAATTTTGTAGTTTCTTTGGGCGGTAATAGGGGTTGTATTTGGGATTAGAGTGATGGCCCAAAGGAGACTTGTTTGATTTGAAATTAATATAACCCAATCCTTCATTAAAAAAATTCTAATAAGTATGATCAATTATATTAAATCGTGGTGTTAATCTAGCTTATTCCTAAATTGCACCGAAAAATGTAAGGTAAAAAACTTGTCATGTAAACGGTATGACAATTGTAATTCTTTTGAGAAATGTAACAGTCATGTAATAAAGAGTAAAGTGTCCATATAACCTTATGTTTTGGTTGAAAATGTCAATATGACCTTGTAACTTTCAAAAGTGCGATTATAACCCTATTATTTGATAGATAGTGCTAATATAACCATGGAGACCTGAATTTGGCCAAAACTTAATAAAAATGACTTACATATCCCTAATTTAAAAATATTAAAATATAAATAATTGAAAAAGTCCTTTTTGCCCTCCTCTCTTCTTCTTCCTCTCATTTCCTTTTTCTTCGATTGAGGAACTTTGTCCCTCTCTATGCTTTCTACTCTTATGTTCAATTTATTAAAATCCAAACTACTCTCTCAGTTTTCTTTCGACTTGCAACGTCGATGAAGAAAGGCACCGTCGACAACCTCACTCCCGCCGATGAAGAGGGCAAGGATCTCGTCCTCCGGTGACCAACGATTTTGTCGGTGAAGGGCCCTGAACTTGCCGGTGAAGATAGTGCTAGTGGATTGATAGCGCGAGTCGGACAATGATGGCGGGTCTTGGAGGATTAGTTGGCGCGTGGTGTAAACTTTGGTTTGATGGCTCGCCGGAGAAGGCGGTGTCCATCGTTGACTATTCGTCCGTCGAAGAAGGGGTTGTAGCGTCGGCGACTACCTCACCCTCACCGATGAATAGGGCATTATCGCTCGTCCTTCGGTGACTGGTGAATCCACCGCTGATGATGAGGGATTGAAACTCGTCTGTTGGTCAAGGCGGTGGTCACCGGAGGGGCTGGGTCGACTCATTATGCTGGGTCGAGTTGACTCGTTGAGTTGGGGTGAATTTTTAATTGAAAATGGCCTTTTTTGGAGATTTGAGGTGACGCACAGATTTATTTTTTTATCTTCTCATTTCCTTTTATCTTCTTCTTTAGTTTTCTTTTACGAAATCTGCAGATCCATTTCTTGAATGGATCCCGCCTACTAATTTGCTAAAAAGTAAATGAGTTGATCCATCCTACATGTTTATCTTCTCATTTCGTTGTTTACCCCCCCCCCCCTCTTCAGATCCACTTGACCATGACTTGCCCATCTCTACAGATTTCATTCTCTCTGCACCCCGCCTACTGATCCATTTCCTTTTATCTTCTCATTTCTTGTAATCGCAACTGTGTGCGTGTTTTTTAGTTTTTAATTTTGTTCTTGTGTTCTTCCTTTTCTGGTTGGCGGGGGATGAGATAGCTGGCTGGCAGGGGATGAGATGGTGGTATGGTGCTACTTACTAGGTTTAGAGAGGAGATGATGGTGCTGCTGCTGCGCCACGATGGCGATGCTGCTGGGTGGAGAAGAGATGATGGCGGTGTGATGTGTCCATTTTAGGCGCATTATTTAGTAGTATTTAGGATCACTTTTGTGCTCTTTTATTATCGAGAGCTTGTGTTTTACATTGAAATTCACTTAGGAGAGGTAAAAGCAACTTTGTACTCTTTTACCTCTTTTAAGTGGATTTTGTGTGACAAGGGAAGAACACGGAACCAACGAAGACCGGAAGACATTGAAGACTATACTTTCGAAGACTTTTGGATACTCACTTCGAAGACATGAAGACCGGAGGCCGTTGAAGACCATTTTGAAGCTGTTGAAGACTTGAAGAGTGAGGGGGATGGCTATGAAGAAGACAAAGAAACAATGCAAAACTGTGGCTGCCGTCGCGACCCCCGTCGCGACACCATCGCGATCCCGTCGCGACACCGTCGCGAGTCGCGACGAACCCCGTCGCGAGTCGCGACGAACCCCGTCGCGAGTCGCGACGAACCCCGTCGCGAGTCGCGACCAACGGGCGGCCAGAAATCATTCTTATTTTCTTTGCACTATAAATACCATCTCTTTCCCTCTTCTTCTCCAGCTTTTTCAGCCCGCGTTTTCTCTGGTTTTGGGGCGCCAATTTTAGGTTTTTCTTCTTCTTTCTTTTCTTAGCTTTCTCTTAGTTTGATTATGTCTTTTGTTGTTGTTCTAGGGTAGTTCTTGTTCTTGGGAGCAAAGGATTGAAGCTTCCACTATCTATGTAGCAAGAACTCATTTCTATATATCTATTTGATGTTTTTGCTATTGTGCAATTAGTGTGCTTTGAATGTTAATTGTTGATTGCATTGATGTTGTTGGGAGCTTGATGATATGAATGCTTGTATGAATTGCTAGCTAGGGTTTGGGGGATTTGGGTTGATTTCCCCCCTGTTCTTGTTAGTAATGTATGAGTGTGAATTAGAGCTTTTGATTGTGTTAGTGTGTTGACAATGTGCTAGGCGAATGTGATTGATGTCGAACTCTTCGTCATGTTCGTTTGTGTAGCAAACGAGAGAGTCATATGCTCGCGGATGAATGTGCGTTGCACGTTCATCCAATCTCGTGTAATTGCATGAATTGGTTCAATGCCTAGTCACGGTGTAGTGGTCATAGGCATTGCCAAGCTTGTTGGTCCTTCGTGCTAAATGCCACCAATGACACCTTGAGTCGTGGTCACGACTCGGGAGTCATTGGTGAGGTTTGACGAGAGATGTCGAACTCACTCTTGCATACTACGAACTAAGAAGGATAGGAGTTCAGTCTCCACGACAAGTAGTTGAAGTATTGAATAGGTGATTTAAACTCATTCTTGAAGCATTTGTTGTTTGGCGTTTATGTATTCTTGACGGTGTGTTTCACTGCATGCGTGCCATGAGTGGTTTGAGCATAGGGAGTGCTTGTGTGGTTGAATTGCTTAGGTGTAGGAACGTGACGAACTCTGTAGCGCCTTTGCATGAAGATCTACGAGCATGAACTTAGAACTCCTTGTGGTGTGTGTGTTGTGGTACTTGCTAGATGGGTGTGTGAGCGTTGGGTCATGAATGCTATATGATGGAATGCGTGAATGATTCGATGAACTACATTAGATGTGGAAGTGGATATTCGTTGCCCCCAAGGCATTTTATCTTTGTAGTTTAAAACCCCTTTTCTTTAGTTTCATTTGATGATTAGCATAGTCACTTGACGTTGCTAGTTATCCTGTCTTTTTACTTTCGTAACTTAGGAACCAACCAACCAACCAACCCCCCCCCTTTTACATTGCTTTTAAGTGTGTGTAAATATAGTTACTCCTAGCCTAGTATATCAACCATTTGTGTGCTTAGACGCTTAGGAAGATCCCTCTTCTCATTGGACGACCCCGATTTGCCACTATCTACCTAGCTGTAGAAAGTAAGCATTTAGGGCTTATAAATTATCTTTTGGCGCGCGGGCGCGACGACCGCCCGCGCCTGTCAAAATGGCACCGTTGCCGGGGAAGATGCGTTTATTCTTAAGTATTTAGGTGTATTTGGTTGTGTATTAGCTAGTTGTTTTTATTTTCCACTACTTGGTGGTTGTTTTTGTTCTGAGTAGGTATTGCTCGAGTTCTTGGTAATTTATTTTATCGAGAATCCTTGCACTATGATTCCGAACTTTTGAAAAATAAAAAAATAAAAAAAAATTTTAATGGAGCGTCTCACCTTGAGGGAACTCATGATGAGAAGAGAGACTCAACAAGCAAGGTTTTGTAGGATGTGTCATTTTGACCATCCTACCGAATCTTGCCATTTGTTGTGGGAACAGCACGATGACCGAGAAAGAACCCTTGGTTTCCAAAACCATGGGTACTATGAGGAGTGCTATCCAGAGGTAGGAGATATTGGTTTTCAAGGGCAAGAAGCTCAGGAATGCTATCCATACCACAACTCTTACAATCCGGAATGGAATGGTAGTCCGGATTTGTGGTATGAGAATGAGCCAGAAAACCAATATTACGAGCAACCTAGTTGGCCGTCACCACCCTATACCATACCCCAAAACCAAGCCCAACAAGGAAGTTCAAGTTTGACACGTGAGGATGTCTTAAATACCATAGCAAACTTGAACTCCTTTACTAGTGAGGAGCCGGATACCCAGCTCTCCTCTAGTGTTGAGGCCATTAAGGGGCATGTGAGGAACATATTAGAGGTATTGGCCCGAATGGAAGCTCGTGATTCCGAAAACACACCATCCCAACTTGAACTCGATGATTCGGTGAGTGAAGTCACCAATAAAAATGATTTTGAGTTTGAAAGGGATGAGGAGTTGGTTGTAGAGGATAGAAAAATGGAGGAAGAGGTGATAGTGCTACATTATCCATTAGCATTATCACCCCTTCTCCCACCTAGTGAACCAACTCTAATATCTTCGGAAGTTTTGAGGGAAACGAGAGAGGAGCCAAAAGACTATTCTAAGCTCCCTAACCACTTAATTCCCTTTGAACCATCTCCACCTCCACAAGACTTTCCTCTTGGAAGTTTTGTGCCCCCACCTCTCTTATTTTGGATGCTCATGGTGAAGAGCTTCAAGCCTTCACCATACGGATAACATTAGGGTCGTGCCGACGACCTTAAAAATACGGAGCTTCGTCGTGCCGACGACGTTAAATAAATTCGGCATTTCTTTTAGTTTTTGTTTCTTAGTTTGTGTTTCTTAGTTTGTTTTTGTTGTTGTTTTGTTTTGTTCTTTTTATGGCTTGTTTTTCTGTGATTTTGTGGCAAAGTGAAGTGCATTGCAATGAAGGAGATGAAGGAACGAGATCAATGAACGAGGGAAGAAAGCTTGGACAGTTGGTAAGAAGAAGAAAAAAGATTTAAGTCTGGGATACCCTGCCGTCGCGAGTCGCGATGGGCTTCGTCGCGAGTCGCGACGAACAGGGGAGCAAAATCCACTCCCAGCGCCAACTTTCCGCGAGTCGCCCTGACGTCGCGAGGCCCGTCGCGAGTTGCGACCAACCACGTCGCGAGTCGCGACGAGCTCAGAAAAATTTGAGCTCCCGGACTCCACTTTCCGCGAGTCGCGATGGCGTCGCGAGGCTCGTCGCGAGTCGCGACGCCCTTCGTCGCGAGTCGCGACGAGCTCAGAACATTTCGAGCTCCCGGACTCCACTTTCCGCGCGTCGCGATGACGTCGCGAGGCTCGTCGCGAGTCGCGACGAACCTCGTCGCGAGTCGCGACGTGCTCAGTAACTTTCAAAAATTTTTTGAGCCGGATTTCAAGTTTCCAAGCTTCCAAGTTTCCATATGATTTTAAACATTGCATGATCCTTCCTTCTTCTCCACCCAACACTCCCAAGAACATCACATACCTCTCATTTCTTCCACCATCCTACATATATTGGCATATGAACATTCTTGCATCTTTATAGTACATTTGTTGATTGTAGTATGCCGACTACATCATTGTGACCGTAAGTTCTTAGCCTATAATGATGTTTGTATACATGTCAATATATGTTGGATATTTTTCATGCATAATCTTATAGTGGTGATTGAGGGTTGATTGGTTGTTCTTTGACAATACTATGGTTATTAACTCTTGATGCTAAACCTAGTATTACATATCCTTATGTACTTGTGAGTTTAATGTGTTCTTCGTGGTGTAGTCTTGATCAAACGGCGCCATGGAGACAATGCTTTTCTCGAGGGGTGAGTTCTTCTACGGCATTTTTGCTCACCCTTCCGATTCCGAAACCTATCTCGGGACCATCCAAGTACTTGGATATCGCCATATCACCGGCGAATTTGCGGAGATACGGGTGTCACTCTAACTCCCTTCCCTTGATTTTTATTCTTCTTGCCTTACGTGTTTACATTGAGGGCAATGTAATGTTTTAAGTGTGGGGAGGGGTTAGAGGACTCATATGCATGCTAGATTGTTTTGGAATGCTTTTTGCTACTTTTCATTGGAAAAACATGAGAAAAAAAATAGAAAAACAAAAAGAAAAAAAATTGGAAAAAGAAAAAGAAAAAAGAAAGAAAAAGAAAACCCGCTAAGTTGAAAACCCGAGAGGGCAATTTAGGCAACATTGGGGGCCCGGATAGGTCGAAAACCCTTAAAGGGCAGCCTAGGCAAAAATGAGAGGCTAAAATGTGCGGAAAAAGGTGAGATGTGAGCTAAAGAAACATGATGTGTGGCTAGGATGAAAACTCGAAAGAGCTCCTAGGCAAAATGAGAGAAATTGAGAGAAATTGAAAAATGCTATGATTTCACTCACTTGCCGGCGTTGGAGTCATAAGGTTGCGGTTGTCACATGGATGGATCGGGTAGCTCAATATCTTTAGACCTCTTGGGATTGGGTAGCTTAGTGGGTTAGGAAACGAAGTGTGGTTATGAAATTCTTGATCTCTTTCTACTTCGTTTTTGGTTGATATATTGGCATTAGGTGAAGCATGTGTTTAAAACTTCCTCTATGGCTTTAGCTTCATTTTGTGTCATTGGATTCTGGGAATATCAATTCTGGGCTGTGAAATATTTTTATGGGTAGTGAATTGATAAGTGGTAGGTTTGGTTAGATTTAGGATTGGGGATGTGTGTGTGCAAAATTCTCATGTGAGCTTTTATTTTGGGATTTTTGAGATTGAGAGTTTTGGTGAGGCTTTGATTGGGGGATTAGTTTAGGTTTTGGGATATATCATTTACTCCGCATGCTTGAATCTTTTCTTACTCGAGGGCGAGTAAGGTTTAAGTGTGGGGAGATTTGATATGTCCATTTTGTGTGGTTATTTTGGGGGTTTTAGGATGTGGATATGCCATTTCCTCCGTATGCTTAAATCTTTTCTTACTCGAGGGCGAGTAAGGTTTAAGTGTGGGGAGGTTTGATGTGTCCATTTTAGGCGCATTATTTAGTAGTATTTAGGATCACTTTTGTGCTCTTTTATTATCGAGAGCTTGTGTTTTTACCTTGAAATTCACTTAGGAGAGGTAAAAGCAACTTTGTACTCTTTTACCTCTTTTAAGTGGATTTTGTGTGACAAGGGAAGAACACGGAACCAATGAAGACCGGAAGACATTGAAGACTATACTTTCGAAGACTTTTGGATACTCACTTCGAAGACATGAAGACCGGAGGCCGTTGAAGACCATTTTGGAGCTGTTGAAGACTTGAAGAGTGAGAGGGATGGCTATGAAGAAGACAAAGAAACAATGCAAAACTGTGGCTGCCGTCGCGACCCCCGTTGCGACACCATCGCGATCCCGTCGCGACACCATCGCGAGTCGCGACGAACCCCGTCGCGAGTCGCGACGAACCCCGTCGCGAGTCGCGACGAACCCCGTCGCGAGTCGCGACCAACGGGCGGCCAGAAATCATTCTTATTTTCTTTGCACTATAAATACCATCTCTTTCCCTCTTCTTCTCCAGCTTTTTCAGCCCGCGTTTTCTCTGGTTTTGGGGCGCCAATTTTAGGTTTTTCTTCTTCTTTCTTTTCTTAGCTTTCTCTTAGTTTGATTATGTCTTTTGTTGTTGTTCTAGGGTAGTTCTTGTTCTTGGGAGCAAAGGATTGAAGCTTCCACTATCTATGTAGCAAGAACTCATTTCTATATATCTATTTGATGTTTTTGCTATTGTGCAATTAGTGTGCTTTGAATGTTAATTGTTGATTGCATTGATGTTGTTGGGAGCTTGATGATATGAATGCTTGTATGAATTGCTAGCTAGGGTTTGGGGGATTTGGGTTGATTTCCCCCCTGTTCTTGTTAGTAATGTATGAGTGTGAATTAGAGCTTTTGATTGTGTTAGTGTGTTGACAATGTGCTAGGCGAATGTGATTGATGTCGAACTCTTCGTCATGTTCGTTTGTGAAGCAAACGAGAGAGTCATATGCTCGCGGATGAATGTGCGTTGCACGTTCATCCAATCTCGTGTAATTGCATGAATTGGTTCAATGCCTAGTCACGGTGTAGTGGTCATAGGTATTGCCAAGCTTGTTGGTCCTTCGTGCTAAATGCCACCAATGACACCTTGAGTCGTGGTCGCGACTCGGGAGTCATTGGTGAGGTTTGACGAGAGATGTCGAACTCACTCTCGCATACTACGAACTAAGAAGGATAGGAGTTCAGTCTCCACGACAAGTAGTTGAAGTATTGAATAGGTGATTTAAACTCATTCTTGAAGCATTTGTTGTTTGGCGTTTATGTATTCTTGACGGTGTGTTTCACTGCATGCGTGCCATGAGTGGTTTGAGCATAGGGAGTGCTTGTGTGGTTGAATTGCTTAGGTGTAGGAACGTGACGAACTCCGTAGCGCCTTTGCATGAAGATCTACGAGCATGAACTTAGAACTCCTTGTGGTGTGTGTGTTGTGGTACTTGCTAGATGGGTGTGTGAGCGTTGGGTCATGAATGCTATATGATGGAATGCGTGAATGATTCGATGAACTACATTAGATGTGGAAGTGGATATTCGTTGCCCCCAAGGCATTTTATCTTTGTAGTTTAAAACCCCTTTTCTTTAGTTTCGTTTGATGATTAGCATAGTCACTTGACGTTGCTAGTTATCCTGTCTTTTTACTTTCGTAACTTAGGAACCAACCAACCAACCAACCAACCCCTTTTACATTGCTTTTAAGTGTGTGTAAATATAGTTACTCCTAGCCTAGTATATCAACCATTTGTGTGCTTAGACGCTTAAGAAGATCCCTCTTCTCATTGGACGACCCCGATTTGCCACTATCTACCTAGCTGTAGAAAGTAAGCATTTAGGGCTTATAAATTATCTTTTGGCGCGCGGGCGCGACGACCGCCCGCGCCTGTCACGGTGATGCTAGGGTTTAGAGATGGTGGCGGTGGTGGTTCTGGGCGGAGGTGGTGGAGCTGGGCACGACTGAGGGAAGACCGGGCAGCCAAACTTAATTACCGGCGAATTCCCAGATTCCAGTCGGCGGAGCGGCAGCGGGACGCCGTTAGTGTAAGTGGCGGAGCAGCGATGGAAGCAGCAGTGATTATGGAGATTAAAAAAAGAATTTATGGATATTTTTGTCAATATATTTTTTATTTTACAATTAGAATTATTCCAGTATTTTTAATTATGGCCAATGTTCAAAAATATCAAATTAATAATGTAATAGTATCAAAATATTATACTCCCCATGTCCCAATTATTTCTGTAATTTAACTATTCATTTGGTCAAAATTGCTTAACTTTGACTTCAAATTTAAATTGATAATTAACTTAGGATATTGTTATATTTGATTTTGTTAGATTCGTAATGACATTATTTTTACAATATCAATCTTTTATAATATATATTTACACATAATAATAATTATCAATAATTAAATTTTTTAAAGTCAACTGATAAAAGTTAATTTGTGCAGAAAATGTGAGGGGAGTATGGGCACTTATAATGTAATGGATAGGGTTACTGTGCACTTTTCACCAAACCCATTATAAGTGACATTCCCGTGGTCCTCATCTAGACATCTCCACTCCAACTAATCAGTCATGCCATTAAATTCATTCCACCAGCATTTTCCATTCTCCACTTCCATTTCCTTTTCCACCAGTACTCCCTTGATAATTTGCAGGAAACCATAGAAAACAGAAGAATCATTTTGCCTTATTTTGCAGGGGAAACACCAAAAAATGGTTAACGATGTGGCTTTCCGGTCGCCGCTAATGTGCTTGGCTGTAGTTATGGTGATTGTGGGATTCTACACCCACTCTTTCAAGAAAACGGTGGCCACTTACATTTTCGGAATGTTTGCAATCGGAGGCGTTATTCTGCCGGACTGGGACTTCTTTGATCGGAATATCACCCTCTGGTGCACCCCACTCACGGTGGATTCTGTCAGATCTCCTTCAACCCCCACTAGGTAATTAATGCTCCCCTTTCTCTCCTTCTAAATTTAGTAGCCCATTAATACGTCCCAAATTCAAATTGCCTTTCCAAAAAACAAAGAGATCAGCTGACAAGTTTAATTTTGTAAATTATCAACTGACGGCTCTGTTCTACTGAGCTTATTTTTGGTTAACTGAATTGAATGGAACTGAAATGAATTGAACAAAAATAAGTGTGTGGAGAATTAATAATAATATGGTTGAGTTAAGATAAATTACATCAAACTAAATTTTTATTGATCTAAATTGAACAAAACTACAATGCTGATAAGTTCTTAATAAGATGTTACTGTAATTTTATTTTCTTTCCTGAAAGGGGTATTACAGAAATTGTGTGATAATTGTTCGTG
Source organism: Rubia yunnanensis (assembly GCA_037428765.1). Classification (NCBI taxonomy): domain Eukaryota; kingdom Viridiplantae; phylum Streptophyta; class Magnoliopsida; order Gentianales; family Rubiaceae; genus Rubia; species Rubia yunnanensis. Next base: position 76,061,518 of record CM075067.1, read on the forward strand.
GATGTGGTTTTGGAGGAATTACATATCTAATCTGTAATCTGTGAATGTTAAATTTGCATTGAGTTTGAACTTGTTAGTGTTAGTGTTACATTTAGTAATGATCTATTCTTGTGGTTTTGGATGACTGTATGCAGGTTTAGGATCTTTCCAATCAGATTGGCTCTATACTCATTAGTGTATGCTTATGCATTTTATAAATGGTGGATGCTTGTATCCACCTAATTAGTTACAGTCTGCACTCTTTTTCTTTAAAATAAGCCATGTATTCACTATTTAGCTCATCAAATTGTACCACTTTCTGAAATAAGTATGAGTTGTGAAACAATGCCCTTTCATATAGTACTATTTATCATCAGAAGGTATTCTAAGATTATCAAATAACAAGGAAAAGTTATCCATGCCAAATAACAAGGTAGCCATTGCCATCTATCACAGCTAGCCTCATAGTTAACCGCAAGAAGGGTGGCACATGCAATCCTTGGGCACATCGTGAAGTGACTAATGACTATGTCGAAGAAAAATAATCGGTTAGAGAACATTAAGAGATTCCTCTTTGGTAGGAAGCAAGGATCTGAGCCCTAGCTGACTAAGTGGGCTACGAGGAGATGGATGTTGCCCATATCAGTGGAGACCTCGAGGTGGCCAACATGAAGGTGATGCATCAGGATATTGTGAGGAAGCTCTAGCGTTTTGCGGCTTGGATATTGCTGAGATGAGAGGCATCATTGAGCAATTGGGTAGAGATGTGCACGTGCTCATGAAATTTGTGGCCAATTTGTCCCAACGTGGGGGTGGTGGTGGCTATGGTGCTCATGCGGCGCACAGACTGAAAGTCCCTAAGTTTACAAAATAAGTCAGGCACATGATGAGCGAAATCTTGATAATTTGTTGTACGAGATAGACAAATACTTTTAAGGCGATCGAGAAAGACTCATAAACGGAGAAAGTCAATGTTGCCATTGTGTACATGAAAGGTGGCGTGATGGTGTGGTTTAGCTCCCTAGATGTGGAGACAAAGGTTGGACACTGACCATAGACACATGGGAAGAGATGAAGCTCAAGGTGAAGCGACATTTCATGCCCATAAATGTGAAAGAACCACCTTTATTAAGGGTGAGAGCCCTGAAACTTACTAGTAGTATGAGGGACTACGTGTCTAGGTTTAACTACGTATAAACATGACAATAAAAAATTAATATTTAAAAACTACTTATTACGACGAATCAAACAAAATCACAAACTCCCTCTGGCCCCTTAATTTTGTCTCCCTTTGACCATCATTATTTTGTGTCATGTTTGACCATCGATAACGGACATCATGTGAGATTTCGTTGGATTCTTCGTAACAATTAGTTTTTAAAAAGCAAAACTTTATAATGTGTTATCGTACACAGCTAAAGTTATCGATGGTCAAGCATGCCTTGAAAAAATGTTAGAAAAAAGTGGGACATAAATAAAGGACCAGAGAGAGTATAATAATATGTTTGTTTATGTATGTATTCAAATATATGGTCAAAGTTGAATGGTGTCAAAAAGTAAAGCGTAAATTTTAGTTGAGACATAATGTGTCAAAAAATTTGTTTAATTGTAGTAGGTTAACAATATTTTACAGTGGAATTTCTGGATTGGGCTTTCGTATTGTGGGCCAGAACGAAAAATAGTAGCCAGGAAGAGGAAGATCCAGGGACTAATAAATAAGAATTCAGGGAAATCCGTCCCATTTTAAATCGCAGCGGCCGCCGACAGTCCAAACGAAGAAGAAGACACGAAGTCACCGGAAAGATGAGGCTTCTGACCCACAACATGCTGTCTTCCAACATCAAAGGGGTGGCGAACGGATTCCCTCTGCTCATCGAGGTGGCACAGGTGGTGGAGAAAGAGGTGGATTTCAACCCCGACTTCCTCAAGAATATGTTCGCCAAGGTCGAGTACGGGGCCCTTCTAGAAGCTTCCAGAACCATGGGCTACGCGGAGCTCCCCGAGCAGGCGGAGCCCTCCATGTTGGAGTCTGATGACTTTCTGCGCAAGTTCCATCACGCGCTCCTCGAGCTCCATCTCGAAGAGGGCGCCCTCGTCTGCCCGGAGACCGGCCGCAAGTTCCCCGTCAACAAGGGCATCCCCAACATGCTTCTCCACGAGGATGAAGTCTGAATTCTTTTTTCCTTTTTTTGGGAGTGGATTTTGGGGATTAGGGTTTATGGCTGTTTTTCTATTAGTGTGTGTAATGTTACTTCCGATTGCCCTATTATTGAACATGGTTTCTGCTCGTAGTATTCTTCACTTCTTGATTGTTACAGATGCTGAATGTTATCAGTGAGCAAAATTTGAATGCTAACCTTAAACTGTACTAGTATTGCTGTTATACTAAGTATAAATATAAGGATTTGATAACAAGCTACAAGGCTTTGGTGAATCTAACCTTACAGGGTTGCGCTTGGAGCAATTCATAACAATGTGCAAGGGCTATGAATGATTGGTGCACAGGCGTTAACAGGAAAATGGGTTAGAAAACTATTATGAAGTTACAGAGCCATGACTTGTAAGTGTAGGGTTGGTGCAGCATTCATATCATCACCCCTTTTTGTCACTCTTTCGGGGAGTGGTTTCGTAAGGAGGGAGAGGCACGCCAAACACCCAGTCGAGGACATTCAGATACTTGGACCGAAATACATCCCTCTCTACTGCATAACAGTGCATGATTATTGCTGTTGAGATGCTGAAAACCACTACGTCAGATCTCTTCAAATTCCTCGAGCAAGGCAAACATCCAATGTCAGCCATACACATGAAGAAACTCTCTATGGCACGAGCCATGCAGTAGAGAGATATCTCTATCCGCCTGCTCTTCTTCTCAATTGCCAAAGCCAGGCCAGTAGGGAACTGTGCAAGATCACTATGATCAGCCATACACAGAAATGAACGAGAAAGGAACAGAGATAAGTACTACACTTACAGTCCCCATGGCCACCATTGGTATATTGCATCTGCGAAATATTCTGAAAAGAAGGCATGTCCACATCCTAATCAAAAAGATAACATCAAGTTTATGTTCTGTCTAGTATGTCAATGTAGATAAAGAAGTCTCAAAGGATCGAAGGAGGAGTGGTGCTTGGAATTTGGCGCTCCCCACAATTAGATTATGGATTCGATCCTTGGTGGGGTGATGATATAAAAAAAAGTTTCAAAGTGCACATTCAGGCACCGTGCTTCATGCAACAAACATTTCACTCATACTATGAATCGGACAATGTTGTTCTACTGTATGCACTAGTTTGGAATTGCATATGTATCAGCTCTATGGCCTTTCAATTGATAATAGATTTTTGAACAATTCAGTTAAAATCTTGCAGGTTCAAGATTGGGGATGTTGTAGAACTACTTCCAAGATAATTATAAGTAGGTGAGGTGTGACAAAATAACACATGCAGTATTAATTAGCTTAGTGTTATAGTTTCTGCTCCGTTCCACTAGAGTGGATTCCTCTATTTAAGTTCATGGTTTAAGACAAGTGGAACAACATAGAAAAATATTTGATTAATGTGGTAGAAAGAGATATCTACAGTCAATCAAACTTCCAAGAGAAGATTTCGAGTTCCACCCATATAGGAAGATTTGCATGGAACTTGAAATCTTCTGCCTTTTAGATATAGCTGGGTCATTCAGAGGCTTAAAGGATTTAGCCAGAATATTGAGATGCTACAGTACTCACACTTACCACGCAGAAGCACAATATGTTGACAAGAACAAGCTGGACCTTGCAGTACCGAGAAGACCTTTTGTCAAAATTGTGAAGGGTCTGCAAAGTATTAAGTATAACTATGTAAAAGATCAACAGAGCTACCCAGTTTTACAGAACAAAAACCAGGATACCAGGCTAGTAACTCCTATTACTGAGCTTCGTGAAACTAACTTTACCCATTACTAAGCGTTGTGAAACTTAAATATTTTCAAAGTAATAAATATTGATTTTGAAGAATAATAATGATAATTAACAATACAAGTGCATCAATAGAATAGAGCTGACATTCAGTTAACACTAATGACTAACCAGAACTTCATATGGTAATCCAAACCAAAAACCGAAAACAACCTTCTATATGTCGTGGCACAACCTAGTTGTAGAATGTTCTTCTCATTTACATAATACCTGCATAAAAGAAGTGAAAACTAATAGAAGAGTACCTTTTCATGAGGCCCTGACGATGTACAATTAGTGCGGGAATTAGATAAACTGGAAGGTAAACAGGCAAAGCTCTTCTATAGGCTTGCACAAGGAAGGAAAGAACATGTGCTCCACATGCTTGGTTACCGTGTATGATCTGCTTAAAAATGAAAAGGAGGTGTTTCATTACCTTTAACAAGCACATCAACTCAGAATTCATCATTCGATTATTATACCATATTCCACTTTTACTGATTCATGAATCAGTCAGCCTACTTATGAAATCAGTTCTCTAACTTCTCTTTAGGGGAACTTTCAAACTTAATGTTAGCAGCTATCAGTATACTACAATAAGAGTTACGTACCGAGCACGGGACTTTCATTTCAGGATCCAGTTTGATGTCAACACCACTTGACCTATAATAGTTTTCTATTTCATCCAGATTTGTAAACGGGAGGCCACATGCAATATCTCTCACTCCTTGCAAAATTCGCCTATCCTTTGCACCATGTTTATTAAGAAAAGACTTATAAGATTGGGGCAGACTCTCTTGCTTCAGAATGTAAGCCGACCTGAAAGGAGCGTTTGTTTCACTTCATAGAATCCTCTTAACATAAAAACAGCATAAGTTCAGCTAAAAGATGGTAATATACGACAACATTTAATCCAATATAATGATAAATATACAAAGCAGAACTCGAAGTTCCCCTGAGTTTTTCTGTGTACACCAGTAGCCAAAATTCTAGAACTACAGCCATAGAATGCGTTGAAGATGATTATTATCTCAAAAGACAATGCTTTAATGATATGCTCAGAAGCCTCCACAAAGTCATGTTCAAATATCAAAATCCATAAGTACTCTTCAATACTACCTAATGATCATTTCATTTCATCTCCTATAGTAAATTCAGTGTATTACTTCTATGCATGCATTGTCAATGTGTGTTCACAATGAGACCCTGACAGTCAGCAGATCTTAAAAATTGATCATCCATTCAGTCCAGAATCCGGATCCGAATGTTTTGGATGACCATGAATGGGTACAACTAGAATATAGTGGACAAATTTCCGGTTACTGTTTTGGACATTTAGATCTTTTGCCTAAAATGTGAAATATGTTTTTAACTGCAGTCAAACTTGAGAATTTAAGCATCAGTAATGACATGGTCACACAGCCAAAATTACTCACAGAATTTGTGAAGAAGAAAGGCACATGAGAAAAATGTCTCCATGGGCCCAAGTAAGTGGTTTAAAAATGCGCCCAAAGCACTTGCTTTTTATACCACAGCGCGACGCCAATACAGCAGCACGCATTAGAATGTAAATGGCCAAACTCGTGTGCTGTGTGTTGAATCCTGTTAGAAGCAACGAAGGCCCAGCAATAGCCCCGGCAAGCAGTGCTCTCCATTTGGCTGTCCTGAAATATATTTTTTTAATTGAAAAATATCATTTTACCATTAAACATCCTTCTGTACATTTTAAGAGCCAAATTTAATATTCAAATAAAGTCTAACACAGCTGCCACTCTCTTTTATAGTGTTTAATACAGTGCATTGTGTAAAGTAACCTGTGTGATCCAAATCCAGATGGAAGAAACACAAGTAACACAACGAATAGTGAACCATGAAACAGTCAATAAATGTATGAGCTCATCAAGCACACAGTATATTCAAATGTAAATGGGAGGTTAAATTTTATAGGAAGAAAAAACAAATATAAAAGAGGAAGGAGGCAGAGAGCCATGCCTACGATGACCTCCCACAGCAGTAACAATCTCGTCCACTGATACAAATATACCGGCAAAAGTCCCGAGAAATAAGCCATATCTCAGTGTTTCTTTTATCGCCAAAATTATATCAGCATTTCCAGAAACCATTTCCGTCTTCCTACAACATTATTTTAAGAAAAAAGATAAATCAACAAAATAATCACTCCAACGTCCTGTTAATAATGACATCTTTAGTTTTTTCAGTCAAAGTTTACAAATTCTGATCATGAAATCCTCAATCAACATATTAATACAATTATCAACTTTTCATATTATATTATCAACCGAAACTGAAATACTGATGCTTAACATGAACACCGTGAAAAAACAAGTGGGACAGTATTGAAAAACTATAAGCAAGCTCAAACGTCAGTGGAAATGTAAATTATTGAACGAGCAATTGAAATTCTTCGAAGTTAAGGGGCAGTCAGACGAAACATGGATAATCAATTACCGATCAGAGGGGAGGGATTGGCGACGGCGGAGGCGTGCCAGGATGGCAAAGAGAGCAAGGCCGCCTTTGATGCCGGCGCCGATAGTAAAGCCTTTGACGGAAGCGGTGTAGATTCTCCATAGCCTGTCGTAGTCCTGAACAGGATAAGATTCCAAGCTCAACAGAGAACACGAAGAGGATGACGAGGGGAGGCCGCCGGAGCTGCAATTGGAGCAGCTCTCCTCAGGTGAAGTGCAGATGCATTTACCGTCCGTTCCGTTTGAGGTGGCGGAGGAGCGGACCGCGAGCTCTCCGTCACACGCCGGCGGCATGGCGACGCTGCTTTACTGGGCGTTGAAACCAATGGATTGAATGGGGGGAGGTTTTTGGAGGAGGAATTCCGACTGCCACGTGGGATTCTGCATAATAAATGTCAGACACCTGCAAAAAACGTACTCCTTTATCGTTTTATTTTCCTTTTTTCATTTTTCATTCTACTCCATCTAGTTTTTAATAGTCGCACATTCTCCTTTTTTGTATGGCAAAGTCTTGGGAAAGACGGTCTTTCCATAGGCTTATGGAAAGATGAGATTTAATTCGAATAATAAAAGATAAAAGGTCCTAGTTGCAACATTAAAAATTTAGTATGCAACATGTAGTAGTTATAAAATTTATAACCCGGTTCATACAACCCGAAAATTTTATCTTAATTTCTTCTAATTTACACTTTAAACCTTGGTCTTTCTATGACTTATGGAAAGACCGTCTTTCAAGAGACGCACTCTTTTTGTATAATCTTTTAAGAGTCCGTCTCTTGAAAGACGGTCTTTCCATAAGTCATGGAAAGACCAAGGTTTAAAATGTAAATTAGATGAAATTAAGATAAAATTTTTGGGTTGCATGAACCGGGTTATAAATTTTATAACTACTACATGTTTCATACTAAAACTTTAATATTGCAACTAAGACCTTTTACATTTTATTATTCTAATCAAACCCCGTCTTTCCATAAGCCTATGGAAAGACCGTCTTTCCTAAGACTTTGCCATCTTTTAATATTGGTACATTTCTTTTTGTTTAATCTTTTAATATTTGCACATTCCTTTTAGAGTGCGTCTCTTAAGAGACGGTCTTTTCATAAGTCATGGAAAGACCAAGGTTTAAAGTGTAAATTAGAAGAAATGAAGATAAAATTTTTGGATTGCATGAACCGGGTTATAAATTTTATAACTACTACATGTTGCATACTAAATTTTTAATGTTGCAACTAAGACCTTTTACCTTTTATTATTCAAATTAAACCCCGTCTTTCCATAAACCTATGGAAAGACCGTCTTTCCCAAGACTTTGCCTTCCTTTTATGGTAAAATTAAGATTAATTTCATGCTCTCAATTTATTTTTTATTTTTCTTTTTTCTCATACAATATCAATCACTCATTTTACTTCTCAATAAAAAACGTGTCATCTCCTTTGGTGCCAATATATGTAAGTTAGAGGGAGTACATCCTATTTTATTACAATAACTAAATCATGCTTCTTACTCACTCCGTCCCAAGTTCCTAAATCTATTTATACCATAATGTTCATAAAAACCTATTTGACCGTTAATATGTTTATTCACGTTTAATAATAGCAAATAAAAAGTTGATATTCAAAACTATCTCATCCATCCCACGAATTTTGGTATACTTTCTATTTAGTTTGTCTCACAAGTAAATGAAATTGCATATATCACGCCCTATATTTTACTGAATACGTCATGTGTCCTCAAAATACCTTATAAATACTAATTTATATAATATTAAATAAAAATAGTAATTACATGAAAAGGGAAATGAAATTCTGAATATGAATAGTGGTACCACTGCATAGGTTTTCCAGCAGTGGCAAGTGGTGGTTTCCGGCGTCATTCCCGGTAGGTAAACCTAAAAATGTAAGGCTAAAATTGGGCTAATTAGTGGCTCATTTTTTCTGGCCTTGATTCGAATGCGGCAGTTCTTCACCAGTGGCTCGCGGGTGGCTCGATTTGGCAGATCTCCGTCCTGGTTCGAGCTGGCCAGAAATCCATGGTTTGAGGGCAGCAAATCTCCTTCGGTAGATCACGTTGGTAGAAGTAGACGGTGGCTCTCGAACCGGTTCTCATTCGAGGGGTCGCACCGATGGCTTGTGTCGGAGTATTTTTTCGCGGTTCGCTTCAGAGGCTCTCATCGGTGGGTCGTGTTTAAGGCTCGCGTCTGATGCAATGCATTGTGGCTTGTGTCTGAGTAACGAGAACCGCAACAAGAGCCAATGGCGAGGGCTGAGGACGGGAGGGTTTCTATCACCGAAAAAATGAGCGGGTGGGGTTGGGGGCTGGGCTTGGGTGGGAAACAGTTGGGGTGGTGAGGGAGCGGCCGAAAAAATGAACTGGTTGTGCTTGGGTTTGAGAGCTGAGGACGGGAGGGTTTCCTTCGCCAGAAAAATGAGCAGGGGGGCTAGAGGCTGGGCTTGGGTGGGGAGCGGCTAGGGTTGTGAGGGAGTGACCCAAAAAATGAGCGGGAGGGCTGGGGTTCGGATAGTGGCAACGGGAAGGTGGTGATGAGGGAGTGTGACAGATGAGATGGTTTGATTTCCAACAAGTAGCGGCGGCACCACTACTTGGCGGCGAGGGGCAGGGAGGAAAAAGACAGGTGGGCTGGTTTGATTTCAGACGAGTAGCGGTTGCGCCACCGCCATCTGACGAGGGGCAGGGAAGAAAAAGGTTTGAATATTTCTTAATTTTATTTTTAATAATTTAAATTAAATATAATACATATTAGGGCGTGTTGTAGTAAAATATAGGGGGTGAATTAGCAACACCCACAAGCAATGACATACTTTAAAAATTACTACCTGCGTTTTGTTGGATGTGGCACCATAGCCTCTCTTTTCTTTTTGAAAGATTATGTACAAGCAACCAAGTTGCATATTAACATCCTAATCTAGGACCTAACTAGGAGACACCTCCATTGAATCGGTTGAAGCTTAATGGAGTCTGAAACTCCATCCATTTGAATAGCTAGGGATGCCCTCCCGAGAACATTGAAATGTTGCACGACCAACGAACTGGCGTCACCGAAATCAGAACCACCACGATCTCACCATTATCGACCACCTGCAGGTTGGGAAACCACAACGGGACCACCGACAAGGTCTCATGACGCTGGGTATTCCCCATCAAGAAATTGCTCTAATATTCACAATTTTTGCTGGGGATGTGTTTTGAACCATGGACCTCTCAGTTATAAAGGGTGTGGCTTACCACTAAACCAAGGCCAATTCACATGTGGCACCATAGCCTTAGGTGCTTGTATTTAGGTGAAATGAAATATGTGAATGAAATCGAATTTAGAAAGGGAAAAATAGAATGAATGGATGAAATTGAAGGAATCTTGCCATAAAAGGAAAGTGTGTCAAATCCACAAATAACAACTAAAAAAGGAAAGTATGTCACATCCAATAAAACAGAGGGAGCACCTAAAGTGACAAAGAATCTACTGTTAAATTCCCACAATGTCATCTTTTACTCTAACAACTTTAAGACCGAACCTACTATTTTTCCTAAATATCCCTACTTTTGTACAATCATTCTCTGCCACATCAACATTTCTTAATATTTGATCCAAAACCACTTAGATCATTACTCATGGGACTGAAGGAGTACTTGTTACGACGAATTCAATAATATCATATTCAATAGTATTGTTGTTCATATATCTACTCAAATATGAGGTCAAATTTTAAAAAATAATGTCAAAAAAATAAAAGTGCAAATAGAGTTGGGACGAAGGGAGTAAATATTAAATAAAATTATTATTAAACAGCCTAACCATTAGATCGGGATCCTATAGCAAATCCCCTTTCTACAACTTTTGAGTTTAAAATATAATTATTTTTTCATGTCTATTTTAAAAGTTTTCAAACTACAATGACCTTAATTCAATAAGAAAAAGGTCTCCTCTCTCTCATCTTTCACGAGTTTTTCCAATTTCTACCTCCCCCAAAAACAAATTCTCTCTCCTCTGCAAAACTATCATACACTACAAGAGACAGCACATATTACCCCCATTTTTTAATGCTTTTTACCTCGATTTTAGCCCTAAAAAATCGAGGTAAATGTGGGTGAAGTAAAAAGACATATTTTTTACCTTGGTTTTGGACCGACGTCGATAGGAATTGAGATCGACATCGCACCATGGAAGAAGGCCGACGATATGATACCTTAGTTGCGAAATTGTTGTAGGCGACGTCGACCAAAGGAATATAGCAGTAGATGGGAGAGGAAGTGCGACGACGTCGAATAAGATGATGTCATTCATAATACGAGCGTTGTCACAGATGATGAGAAGCAATCTTGCACGTAGTGTGGGACCCATGCTGTGTGCCAGATGACGTGGAACACTGACAAAATGATGTCGTTTTGAGCGTTCCATGTCGCAAAAAAAGTGACGCATGTTTATGCTACGTCGCTAATTTGTCATTTTTGGGCTAGTTAATACGACGCCACACTTTAGTCGGTCAGCTCTCATTTCTCGTAAAATATTTTTAAATAATAAATATTTGATGACGCAAACAATCGGTCTTTGATATCCGTTACATGTTATTAAAAATGTGATAAATCGAGTAATGGTTGAACATCATACAACACTCAAATGTTGTTCAATTATTTTGGAAATCATTAATTGACATGTTCATTTAAACCAACAAAATTATGACATATATTACAAATTAATCTAAGAATATATTAAAATACATAAGGTTGTTATGAAAATGAAACAATAATTGTATTTAATCTCTATTTTCTACGTTGTACGGCTTTCATATTTCCAGGGCAACCGGTGAGAAGACAATTACGTCCATCTGAATGCTAGAAGTCCATCGATAACTCCCTTTGATCCTATTACAACCAATACACAGGAAACAAAAATTAAGTTACAATTGGGCAGTACCCAAAAATACACATAATATAGTCATACATAGACGACATTATTTGCAATATGGGAATAGTAACTGATATATAAAACAAACGTCGGACTCATAAAAACCAATGTCGCAGAGACCGAATTAAAAGCGATTTTGGATATTCTTGGATATTAATTAAAAACTCAACAATTCCTTGACCTATGTGACATTGATTTCTATTTGGCACAGAGCGATTTACACTAACCGACGTCACACATTCATATTGTGTTCATCCGAATGTAAGCCATTTTTCTCAATCTTTAAAAACATGTCATCATATTGGTAGTAAAAATAACATACAGTATATAACATGTGACACAATGATTCATCCTTCATAAATTCTTTGATCTTTGATGAATGAGGAAAAAAGCATATAGAAGGTATATATGGAACAAAATTGCTACATGAACATGTAAAAGATGGAAAATTACCTCAATAAATTTGAACCTAGAAATGCTCCATCCTTGGATACTTGTTGATTGTTGAAGGAATCAATTTGAATGAGCCATTTCATTGTTGTAATGGTGTGAATGGATAGAGTGGGTTTGTGGGATATGTATTGGAGATGGAAATGGGTATTAGTGTTGATAGTTATTGGCATGAAAAATAGGGGGGGGGGGATTTTATTTCAAATTTTTACTGAATTTTTTGGTTCTCACTAGAAATTTTAGAATCAGTGATGTCGCTAGGTATTCGGTATATGTTTCGTTACATGCGACATATATGCAACGTCGAATCTATGGCCATAGTTTAATAATCGAAATTAGTTGTAAAAATCTCAGTTTAAAGATCCCGGGCCCTTCATTCGATCCATTTATGCCCAAATTTAAACAAAATTGTCATCAAAATTTGAATAAAATAATATTATCTCCATATTTTGCATTTCGACGTCTCTCACTTTCTTGGAGGGACCTAAGTGCAAAAATAAAAAAGAGAACGTGCCCAAACTCGATTTCGACCGTCCCAAAAATGAAAAGGCTTTGCCATCCAAATATAGTAGAACTTTTAATAACCGACTATAATAAGGAAACTGGTCTCATTTCCACATAGACTTCCACGTGATCATATGATCGACACTCGTATACTTTTAAGTAATCATCTACAATTTATTCTAGACCATGTACTAGCGCTTTGTAAAATTTGAAGGATGGAAAATACTATAAAAAAACCCGGAAGATTATCCAAGTCCGCGTTCCTGCAAGACAGTACGTATAATTTCCACTTGAAACATTTGTCATTTTGTTCGGATGAATGTCTCTTAACCGTAGTGACAAGCAAGCAAGTTTGGGTCGTAGTGCTATTTCCCAAGAGTTTCCAGGGATGCACTGTCTGTGAATACTTTGGGCTTGTTTCGGTGACACGTTCATGGCCAAATTTGAACATGGTGGTCATGACAATGTGAATTACACAAGCGTATATCATATTTTGTATTTTGACGTCTCCCACCTTCTTGGAGGGACCTAAGTGCAAAAATAAAAAAAGAGAACGTGTTGTCCCAAACTCGATTCCGATCATCCCAAAAATTAAGAAGCTTTGTCATCCATATATAGTCGAACTTATAATAACTGATAGCAATAAAGAAACTGGTCTCATTTCCACATAAACTTCCACAAGATCATACGGCCGACACTCGTATATTTTTAAGTAATCATCTACAATTTACTGTAAACCATATCCTGGTGCTTTGTAAATTTGAAGGACATAATTTTATTACTTTCATATTTCATAAAAAACCTAGAATATGAAATTTCATGTGATTCTATGTGGCTGAAATTTTTGTTCCCATAACGCTTATCGTTATAGCATTAATGGAATACTATAAAAAAATCTAGAAGATAACCCAGGTTTGCATGCCTGTAAGATAGTACGCATAATTTCCACATGAAACATTTGTCGTTTTGTTCGGGTGAATGTCTCTTAACCGTAGTGACAAGCAAGCAAGTTTGGGTCGTAGTGTTATTTCCCCAGAGTTGCAGGGGATGCACTGTCTGTGAATAACTTGGGCCCGTTCCGGTGATACGTTCATGGTCAAATTCGAACATAGTGGTCAAAATTTAATGGACGGAATTTTATTACTTTTATGAAATTTGATGGAACATGGTGGTCAAATCGAACATGGTAGACTCAGAAATTTGGGCTATTCAGCCCGCAATCCATTTTAGCGACGTCGCTCATGCGTCGATCTAACATCGGTGACGATGACATTGAAGCGACATCGTGCTTTTGTGGTTTCAGTCCACCAATGACCAGGGTCATAGTTATTTTTGGATTGGTCCGCTCTTCTAATACGGCCCAGTGTTTATTACATACGATGTAGGGCATTCTTTGGTTTTATCTCATATTGATCTATTAGTATCGTAACATCGCTATATATCGATTCGATTACCTCTTGTTCAGACCCAAATTTATAATTTTTGGACCTAATCATGGGCCCAAACCTACGACCCGCGACGTCGCACTATATTCTCTGTCTTTTTCTTCCTCGGCGAAACAGCCTGCGACGTCGCACCTATGACTAAACGGCAATGTTTCATTGCGGGTATATAAATACCCGGCCATCCTCCCCCTTCGCATTCCCAATCGACGATGTCGCACCAAAACCTCCCACCTGAAAAAAAAATGGTCGGAAAATATTCAAATATATATGGAAAAACCTTCGTCTCATATCACTATAGCCCAAAACCCACATTCAATTTCTTTAGACGTAGTACATTGGCGGATTTCTCCAAAGGGGAAGAGCAAGAAACTCTGACAAGGTAAGGATTTTCTTATCAAGTTTGATGTTTGTTTTTTGGGTTTCATATACTTCTTTTGTTGCCCATTTCTTGGTTATTGAATCGTGGCATGTTAGTTGTTTACTCTGTGATGTTGTTAGTTGAGATTATAGGTGTTTTAGGACCATTCCTGTTCCAGTCACATACTGTTTTAGCTTAGTCGATTGACCTATGACGTCACACATTCAACCACATGAATCCATGACTTCACATTGGTCATGTCGGTCTAGCCGAAGTGTGTGCGACATTAATATGAAGTTGGGTAAAACACATTGACATCATTGAGTTCTTGACTCTTGCACTAACTGTTCTACATCTCTTTGATTCTCAGATAGCTTGAATGAAGCAGGCAACCAGGAGGAAAAGGGAAGACACCACGGGAGCAGGTCCATCATGCACGAAGAAGGCAAAGACAATGACCACCACTACATCGCCAACATGGGACAAAATACACTTCGTAAAAGAGGAGGCAAAGAAGCATTTTGAAGAGATATAGGGCCGAAGGATAAATGAGGTCTAGGTGATAAAGCCCGAGGATGTGGAACAACTTTATCTCGATGTTTTCCTTGAACCCTTCAAAGCGTTAGGAATAGAGGGTTTGATATGCTTGGATAGACCAACGTATGATACAGAGGTCAAGGAGTTCTATGCCAATTTCACTAGGGAATCAAACATCATCTACAAGACAAGAGTGAACGGGATAGACGTAGACATGATGACAGAGTTCATCAATCACGTGATTGGGTGCACAATCGATAGGGAGGATCACCCGGAGGTTGAGCCTCTACAGCTGTACTGCCAGGAAAATTGACCTTCATGGGTCGACGAGAATGACCCATCCGGGGAGCTTGACCCCAACTGAATGGTGGAGAAGTACTTCAAAATTAAAGTGGGGAACAGACTCATCCCAATAAAGCAGATCAAGCTTGGCATTCTCAACCTTCAAGAGAGAATGATGTTCAATATGATAGTATATGTACTTATCCCGGTCGGACATCCAACGAAGTGCACGATCAACGGGACCATCATGTACTACCACCTTGCGGAGAAGAATGTAGTCAACCCGGCTACACCATCATCCAGAAGATGCACAAAGTGGCCCTCTCCATGAAGATTTGGACATTCCCCTATGGTAACGTCATCACCGCCATTCTGGAGAAGAAGAAGGTTCCTATCAAATCGAAAGCGAAGATTCATCCTAAGTACTACGATGCAAACTACTTTGGGCTAAAGCATTGGGTTTGAGAGTCAGGGACGTGGATTAATCACAATATTCCTAAAGGGGATATGGATGTGCCTCCCACACCCAGGCTCGAGGTGACTCCATCGGCTTCAACAACTATGAACACTCACCCCACCATTATTTCTGCCCTCTGAACGAGTATAAAAATTTTGAGGTTTTTTTGTTTATTCAAAATTATAATTAATTAAAATGTTAACATTTTCATTTAATATAACTAATTTCTTATCCCATAGGACTTAAACAAAAGGGTTGGGGCATCCTCCTGAAGGACATGATCGAGACCAAGGCCATGTAGTTGCGCATGGAACACATCGTGTGTAAGCTTATGGAAGAATTGACGAACTGAAGTTTATGATTGTCGATGCAATCGATGAACCTCCAGGGGATGAGCGATATGTGGGGGGCCCTGGGGTGGACAAAGATAGGTTGGAGACTGCAGATAATGGAGGTGGGTCTAGCACCGGCGATGTCGAGTCTTCCACTGAAGATTCGAAGGCTAATTCTAAAGACAATGGAAGTAGTTTGTATACAGACGATGCCATCCCACCTAAGTCACCACCCCATTGATTGTCATGGATTATATGTTAGTTTATCGTAGAAGATGAAGAATGTTTGTTTGCATTTTATTATGATTCTATGTCTTTTGTTTAATTTTTATTTTAATGGGATGTTATATGGTACGTAGGATTATGTGTTTTGGATATACGTACGTACCTAACCTTAGTCTTACCGATGTAACTTGATGAAATTTGAGATGGTACATTCCAAGTTCTGGCTGTATTAGTTAAGTATTATTAGTTCATTAGGTATGATAGATACGTGTGACGTCGCGCTCCATTCACACAACATGATTTCAGTTTAATCGACATGTCACCAATTTAGATGCAACATCGCATATATTAATTTATTTGAATGGATTTAGGCACGGGTTTGGGCCGAGGGCATGTGCAACTTTGCGTAGTGGAAAATTCGACTTCGCTTCCTATGTCGGGAACAATTCTGTCACATCGACTGATGGTGTGAAGTCGATCTTCTCATCACTGACTATTACTGCTAGGTCCTACCCATATTGCTGACGTCGCAATTACGTCGGTAATATTTTTCACTTCAATTTTCAAGACTATTTACTTCGGTTATCATAGAACCTCGGTAAAAAACCTATTATTAACCTCTATTTTCAAAACTGAGGTAAATAATATTATTTACTTTGGGAAAAAACTGAGGTAAAAGAACTTTTTACCTCCATTTTTTTGAGCTAAGCCAAAAAACTGTGGTAAATAGGGCGAAGTAATATGTTCAGTTTCTTGTAGTGATAGCCACACGTCCCCATCCCTTAAAATATCATAGGCGTCGAGTCACAACTCGAGCCACTCGTATTAAGAAGATAAGGCGATGGAGGAGATCTGCATGTTCAAATTGCAGAACATGTACTATCGACCGCCTAGGTATCTGTTCACAATTATGGAAGAGGAGAGACACTAATGCGAGGGCGGATGATAGAACTAAGAGCGGTAGTGAGTGATCAGTGTGGTTGCAGGAGGTTTTTAAGGTCACCTTTGAAGAGTATGATCACTCAAAAATGACAACGAGAGAAATTATGGGGAATGAGTTTGCAATCGGATTGGATGTTGAATTGAGGCTATGTGAATCTCCTCTGTAAATCAATATCAACATCAAAGAAATCTTCTATATTTTTTAAGATGTGTCTTTTTGATATTTTCCCTCAAGAGATTTGGCCTTTTGGAATAAAATGATAGCTAGTTTTCTTGCGAGAAAAATTAAATGGCAAGTTTTGAGGTTATTTTCGCGTTAAATTGCAGATAATGTTAGTCCTAAGGAATGTACATCAGCTAGTATTTTAAATAATCGTATTGTGTAAAGCCACTTATTGTGCACTTATTATTTAATTTTCATTTGTGAACTAATTTGGAAAAGAAAAACTCTCCATGTTGGAATATACGGGAAGTTGGAGGTTAGAAGAATTTAACCGATTGAAGAATATTGCGTGAATATTGATTTATAGAAGATTTTGAAATATTGACTTATGCGTATGATTGAAGCATATTGGATTCACGAAAAATCCATATTCATAAGGAATTTGATTTATGGAATATTAATCTGTTTATGGGATATGTTGAGAAAGAAAAACCCCTATATTTAAAGGATTGTGATATGCTTCAGAAGCACATATGGAAACAAAATATCTGGAGACAAATGTGGGGATTTCCAATCTGCTCCTGGACTATGAATAGAGGACATCAAGGTTGTTCCACTCACAAACTTCATAGCAAAAATCTGCATCCAGATTTTTTATCTTTCCGAGAGTATTGCGAGAGCTAGAATACATATGTTCCACTATACCGTGACCTGTTGATTAATTCAGAAGCGTATACCTTAATTCCTTGGGAGGAGTGGATCTATGGTCGACAAGTTTTGAGGTTAGGGGAAGTATGATCAAGGTGGATCGGTAGCAAGGGGAGCTTGCAAAATCTGCACATTGTAATTAGCTAATATAAGTATAATTGTATGGTGTATTTTGTACTATCTCTTTCTGATTAGTGGATTTCTTCTGAACTGGGCCAGAGCTCGCAGATGTAGGTGAATTTCACCGAACTGTGTAACCAAGTCTCGTATGTCAATGCTTTACTTTATTGCATACTTAGTTCAATAGGTTATGTTGGAACACATTAGAAATTACTGAATTAATTAGGTAAAACCAAATTTCAATTGGTATTAGAGATAATTCACTTACTTTTTCCTTGTTTGTGAAATCTAGTTTTACCAATGGAGACCAAAGAAGGAGCTTCTGTGCCTCGGTCACCACGCTGGAACGAACAAACTACAACTAATAGAAGGCATGCATGAGAGTTTTCATAAACTCACTGCATGAACTTACTTGGTATTGTGTTGAAACAAAGTGGAATCCACCAAGTGTGAGCATTGGAGAAGAATAGTCTAGTTCGGAAGAAGGAAAATCTAGTTTGAAGGAATCAAAACTTAAACCATCATGGTCTCCAGATGAACCGAAGGTGTCAGTGGGAAACTCGAAAGCATTTAATGCTATATTCACTGCAGTGAATTAAAATCAATTCAAACTCATCTCCAAGTGTCATCAGATGAAGAAAGCATGGGATACTTCATAAACCGTGCATGAAAGAACAAGTCGTGTACGTGAATCCAAACTACAAATGTTGGCCACGAGGTTTGAAGAATAAAAAATGGAGGAGGATGAAACTATTGCTATGTTTAATGGCAAACTGAGATATATCACCAGCATAGTGCATCAACTCGAAAAAAAAATCACAAGGGGTCTAACTGGTGAAGAAGACTTTTAGATCACTTTCTCAAAGATTTGCAATCAAAGTTGTAGCAATAGAAGAAGTAAGAGATGTGGCCACCATAAATCTAGATGAACTAATGAGATCACTACAAACCTATGTGGTGACGTTGGAACATCCAACAAAGATAGTGCAAAAGGAATTGGATTTCAAAGCTTCGTCGTAAAAAAAACACCCATGAAGTTGACAGTGATGATGGAATTGAAGAACTTGCATTTATCACAAAGAATTTTTCAAGAATGCTGAAGAAAGTGGTGAATAAAAAATATCAGGAAAGATTCAACGGTAATAGACCCCGGGCTCAAGACCTTGGTAATAATTGTGGAACACGGATGGAACAAACCAATCAGCAGTTCTCAAGAAAAAGCCAAAACTACAGTAAAAAGCTTATACTGATTCTCATTCACATCATCTCCAACTAAGGATGACAGTGGGGTGGGTTTTGGTGGAGGTCTTCCCCGCATCCGCCATAATGGGGCGGGTATTAAGGTAATTTTGGTGGGGGTGGGGCGGTATGGGTATGAAAATCATACCCGACATGGGTAGTGCGTCGGGCGTGGATATTAATTCACACTTGCCACATCCCCGCCCCGCCCACTAAACCCGTTATATACCTGCTAATTTAATATAAAATAAATTATTATATTGTACATATCTTAACCTATATTATTTTCATGTAAATACATTTATTAATTTTTATATAAAAGTTACTGTAAAAAGTGAATTTTAATTATTTTTGAAGATATAAGTGAGACGAGTACAATGGGTATGAATGAAGTGGGTAGGGAGACCCAAGTGGGCGATGAGGCGGGTATGAATTTTGTATAATACCCAATAGAATGGGGGTGGATTTCAAAGTTGTACCCTCCATAGGTAATGGGGCAGGTACAAGTATGGAAATTTTAGGTGAACATAGGTATGGAGGTACCATAATCTGTGCCCGCCCCGCCACGTTGTCATCCCTATCTTCAACTATAGTAAAAAGCCAAAACTAATAATATAAATATTAGAGCCAAAGGATTATACATAAGAAATGTTAGATTTGACACCGCTTGGTTCCATTTATGGTCTTAAGTAGGCTTTTCAGGCTTGGTTCTAGTGTTTCAGTAGTTATCTGACACAGTTTGAATTTCATTGCAGCTCAGCCGATACTTCTTTATTTGTTCTCTCGAGAGGGTCGTCGTTACCGTATCTCCTTGTGTATGTGGACGATATCATTCTTACGGGAAATGATTTGACTCTACTTCGTCAGTTCATTGATCGGACATACAGAGAGTTTGCTATTAAGGATCTTGGTGTTCTTCATTACTTTCTTGTTCTTGAAGTTTTGCCTACCTCCTCAGGGTTACTTCTTGGCCAAGCAAAGTATGCTCGGGATATTCTGACTCGGGCCGGTATGTCTGATGCTGCACCAGTCTCTACTCCATCGGTCGTCAGTTCTCAGCTGCACAGTTTGACTAGTGCTCCATTCCGAGATCCTTCACCATATTGTTCTTTTGTTGGGGCGCTCCAGTATCTCACCATCACTCGTCCGGATTATAGTAGGGGTGACAAAATAGCCCCGTAATCCGTGGGTCAAGTGGGTTGTCTATTATTAAACTCGGGGGGTATTGGTAAAATGGGTAATGGGTAAAGGGTAATGGGTCAAATAGGTAGTTGAAAAATATGGGTTAGGCGTGTTGGGGTTTGTGGGTTGACCGCAGGTTTACCATATGGTTTGAAACCATCGGATTTTTACCCATGTGGATTGGTAAATAAACTCAAATGAGTTCATATATGGGTTGAAATCCACAATTTTACCCATTTTCAATCCGTGAGTTAAATAATTTTCAACATGCGGGTTGAACGGGTATCAAGCCGACCCGTTTTTCCCCGACCCAATTTTTTGTCCATCATAAAATTGGTCAAAATTGGTCATACCCATATTTTTTAATTACCCATTTTACCCAATTCATATTTGACGAGTCCGCCCATTTGCCACCCCTAGACTTTATGGTTCATAAATTTTTAAATTTTTTGGATGTTACCTTTTATTTAAAACCGGGTGAATATATAAAAAAAATACGAAAAAAAACTAGTTCTAATTAACACCAAAATTTTAGTTTCAAATTTGTTATGTCGATTGTTTTTAAAAAAAACTACCTTAATTTTTATATATAATATATTTTGAAGCGATTAAAACTCTTATCTTTAAATGAAAATGTAACTATAATGTAATAAATGTCGGATTATACAAAATAGGCAAGCTGTTAGAGTTGAACTAAAAATATATAGGGAACATCAAATTTCATTTCCTATTATAGAGAAAATTTTAGGGAAGCCGTTGGTTCATTCCCTATTATAGAGAAAAATTTAGTAAAGTGGTTGGTCTTGCTCTTAGAAGGTTCTCTCTCTACCATTTTGAAGTGGAGATGGAACAGAAAACAAAGCCCAATTAATACTAAAAAAACATTCAACATTAGAAGCAAAACATGTATCAACAGGACTAAGCATTTATGTAGATGGCTATCTGGGGTAAAGAATTACAACATTCAGAAGTTTGATACTATAAGAACGTCATGCTACCAATGCATTTATACCCATGACGATGTATGTACACAAGTCTCACTAGTAAGTCAATCTTAAGAGTCAATAAGCCAGAAACAGCAAAATGGCTTCACTATGTATAATTTTGTCAATCTCCATTAGAGTACTCCCACCATGTATGAATTTGTGAATCTTCCTCTAGATCATGAACAAATGCTCACAATCACTCCACTTTCAGTATGATCTTCATGAACTCGTAGACAAAGTAGCTTATGGACGCGGAAGGTAATACCTGAAGAGGTTTAAATGATATTAATGGCAGTAAAGAATTCAGCAAAACGATAATAGTACAACTAAATGCTCTTGGTGACAATGTGATTTTTTAGGAAATAGATGTACGTAATGTGGGATGTTAAGCATGAACCAATTCAAAAAATTACATTTCCTATTCAAGACAAATTTTTCATTCACTTATCAACCTGCATGCGTGGAACTGATCAACAAAGAATGCAAAATAATGAAAGATCTCATTCATTCTTGCATGTGATATCAAAACATCAAACCTAGCTCTGATTACCTGTAGCAAACTGGGTATGAGGCCAGCATAAAGAGCTGGAACCCCTCCTTGCTCAATTATCCTCGCACAAATGGTCAAAGCACCAGCTTTATTAGATCGGCTTTGCAGTTGAAGCTGTCTCCTCACAACCTCGAAGGGATAAGTTGCAGCTTCAGCACAGGCCCCAGAAATAGCACCATGCAGGAAAGTTCTAATTGGTCCCAGCTCCAGCTGATCAAGAGCATTTAGTTTTCCACCCTGTAGTCGCAGTTTCTCAATTCTTTTCTTTCCTTCATTGGAGTGCAAATAAGCCGATTTCAGTATATCGTAGACACCATAAAAGACAGCAGCTGAAGGCGCAATGCTTAAAATGGAGGGCACTAAGCCGTTGTAAAGAGAAAAGACCCCTTCGGTCATAACCACGTGACGAAATGCACCTATTACACCACCCAAGGCTTCTCCACCTGGTGCCACCAGCTTCGTCCTGATCTGGAAGATTTCAAATGAAGTCAAGCATTAATAGCTCCAAAAAAAGTTGCAAATAATCGAAACGTGTGCCAGGTTTTTGAAGACAGGGACAGGAAAATCTATCTTTGTAAGGGGGAACTAAGCATAAACTAACTTCTTACAAAGTTATTGCTTCAATGCTCACTGACAGAGAACAGCGCAAGGTGTTCGAATAAACATTAACAATAACCAAATTCCAGTGCCAAATAGAACAGAGAATAACCTAGTGTATGCAAGATAAAAGTTCCAAGCAATGCATACCCAAATTACATTAATGTGGCATGAGGTTTGATACATTATCCAGTTCAATTCGGATGATTTCCGTGAAATATGAGAATGACACATATCCCAGTTCTAAACCATCATCTTCGTTAATAATAATACAATAAAAACGGTTTATCCAAGGCAAAAGAAGCAAGGAACAGAAAAGCATATGTTTTCAACAGCTTCATACAAGTATTGATCAATAATCCTCATCTTTGTGTCCATTTTGGCAAATTTAGTAGTCTCTCTTATCTAAACAACTGTGACAAGAATAAAGAAAAAAAGAGGTCTAACCAGAATTGCTTGTAACACAACAAAGACCACTAAGAACATGAATAACTTCTTACGGTGTCCAGAGGCAAGCAAAGAACTGTAGCAGTAATACCAGCAGCCGCGCCAGCAATAAACTTCTCAGAGTTTGTTGTTTCTTCATTTCCATGAAATCTACGAAGTTGCTTTCTGTAGGTGTCATAGGCACAAAAGTTCACAGCCTTAAAAGGAGCAGTGCGGAGAATATTGACCAAGTTTCCTTTCCAGAATCCCACCAAGCCCTGCGTAGCAGCAATTGACTTGATGAGCTCAAGCAGTTCCTTCTCTTCCCCGCGAAGCATATATTCCAGTTTCAATCTCTCCAATGGGGCAACAAAAGTTCTGGCAAAGCAAAGATGACTTCAAAACCTGAGTACCAGTGTACTACCACAATAACAGGCAGATTAACATCGATGCATGCAATCACTCTTTTATCAAAAACCCAGAGAATTCACGTTCTTCGTCCATAATGCAAAACATCAAGCTGAATTACAGAAGATTGCACGAGAAATTTTGTACTACTGAACAAACAAAGGCAACACATGCATTGATTCAAGAAAAATCATCAATAGTAAACCAATGAAATGCAAATGCCGAGTACAACCGATTCATCATCAGAATCACATAGATTATAATAAAAATAAACTCAGAAATTATAATTGCAAGAAAAACAAGTCATGGCATAACCTTGGTTTTCACCAATGTAACTTGGGAGAGCAAGCACGATGAATGCATGTCGAAAGTTGTGGTACAGCACATAATATATTAAAATGATTTCATCCCGCGTTGCTCCCAGTCGACCGAATTCACAATCCCTCAGAGAACAAAACTACAAGATAATAACATGAAAAACTGTACACACTGCCTGCCTATTTATTCCAAGAGATTAAACTCGAAAAAAGAACAACAGTTCTAGAGCATTTAAAACCAGTTCGCTACACATTAACGGGTAAACATTCCTCTCTTTCCATTTTCATCTCCAGGAACTTCAGACCGCATGCACCGCTAGGCCAGAATGAAAAGGCGCAAAAGGAAAAAAAGAAAGTAATTAAAAAAAATACCAGGAAAAGAAAATCCCATTTAGCATAATTATAGACCTTGAAACCATGGCCGCCACAGCTCCCGCCCACAAATGCTTGGTGGTGTTGACCGCCCCCTGGCTCCGGCGCACCTCCCGCTTCTTCCTCTTCACAACATCGCCACCAGCTGACAGCCCTACGGACATAAACGCGCCGCCGCCTCTAGCGGCGCGCAATTTGAACGGGAAATGTGGCTCACTAGAAACATCATTCGTGGTGACAACCGCGTCGAAAATTGAAGGGGGGATGGAATTGTCGACGAATATTCCACCAACAGAGAATCTTTCCTCTTTTGGGGCACTGAATCTGTTGATGGACTTCATCGAATTTGGGATTATTGGGAGCAGAAATCGGAATGGGACTGGGGTTTATCTTTGAATGAAATGGCGGTGGCGTTTGAGCATTGCTTCCATCGCCGCGCGCTGATAACTGGGGTATAAGTAAATGAAGTGGAGTGAGGCAGTTCGCCTCTTCATTTTTGTTTCTTTTAGCCGATTCTGTAACAAACCTCCAATTAACTACCCAATAAACATAACAACTCCTAATATATGTATTTTCTAGGTTTATATAATTAGTTTCTTCATTTCTTATTTTATGTGGAAATTTGTGGGATGATATGGTAGGTTGAATCTGGTTTGGTCTATACTTTCACCTAGCTATAGAGATAGTTAACTATAGCAGGTATAGCAACAGAAAAAATATATTGCCTATAGATAGAAATCTCGTGTTTACTCTTTAGCATATTTTAAACGCTACTCTATTTGTTATAGTGGTTCGCTAAAAAAATATACTTGCGAGACTTCACTTCCTAGATAGCAATTCCCTATAACCTTCATTTCATTACACAGGACTATGAAGCTCTCGAAATCAAAGCGCTAAAAAGCTACATCACTTCATAGGAACTCAATTCTAGATTTCGTCCCGTAATAGCATGGATGCACCTTCAAGGGACAACCTAAGGAAAATAGATGAGGCCTCGATGGATAAAGCGGAAGAAGGAGCAAGGCTTGAAGGCATATTAGCAAAGGAAGAAGTTCATTAATTTGTGTCACTTCACTTTTTGACACAACTTTTTATAATATGCTAATTGTGTGGTGCAAATTAAATGGAAAGTTAAAAATATAAAATAAATGGTTAACATAACCTTAAATTTGACCATTATTAGAAGGTGCCAAAACGAAATAAACATTCTAAAACAGTAAGTGTGTTGGAACCGAATTTTTCGGGCAAGATTTTGGTGGGCTCCGGCCACCATTTGCATCGGAATAAAGGAGTGTTGGGTTCGTCTCCGCGAGTACTGTATTGTAGTATACTCATACGTTAAATCCGGGTTCCGTTTGAATGAGAAATGAGGACGCAAAATTGATTACTTTAAGAGCAATATTTTGGGTTTGTGGGATATTAGAAATACCACATTAGAAATAGGAAGAAAATATGGCTAGTACAAATACTAGTATGAAAACACTAGGAATATCAACTAGTAGTTTAGGCGACCGTGATCGGGTCGGGTCTCGAGTCTCGGGAATGCTCAGTTCAGGAAGATCATTTTGGAATTTGATTTTTGAACCGATCAACCCTCCTAATTGCACAGGTGTAAAACGTTCTCCTTGTCTTCCTCCCCTTTCATTGCAGGGAGTGGATTACTCTCTTCAAAATTGAAGAAGTGTGGATTGCTCCACGATTTCCTCCAAGCCGTTAGTGCACCTTTGCCGATAAAAGGCTGCCTCAATCCTCATTCTAAAACACACCAATAATACAATCCTCTTCTCTTCTTCTCTCCTCTCCTCTCCTCCATTTGTTCTCTTTTCCTTCTTCGTGCTCTTCACATTCTTCGTGCTCTTCACATTCTTCGTGTTCTTTGAGTCTTCTAGTCTAAGAGTAAGGCACTGAATTGGTTCATCGATTTCTACCCGTTTACATAAGGGAAAACTCCAGAGATTGCTTCGAAGTAAGATCCTTGCCTTGACTCTTTCCTGAACCAGAACCGGGGGAGGGTGAGAGGAAAGGGGTCATAATGTCCCATCAATAAAGTGAGGGCTGGGTCCAAGCAAGAAAGGCATTAGGAGTTACACACTACGAGACGTTTTTAGAATTAAGGACAAAGATATCAATCTCGACTCTGCATCAATTTTGAACATTCGTCTCTATTGGCATAATTCTCTACTCCCTATTTCATTTACTTAATTCTGTTATATATGTGCATATCTGATTGTTTAGTTAAATTGGAATTTAGGTACTAACAATCTTAATTCTGAAAAATGTATTTTACCTATAATCCTCACAACTAATCAATCTAGTACTCCCTTCGTTTCACTAAGAGTGGCAAACTAGGTTTAGGCTCTTGGATTAATGTGAAGAACATGAGAGGTTGAAATTGAGTGTAGAAAGTAAAAAGTAGAATGAGTGAATGAGATTGTAGGAATCTTGCCAAAATGGAAAGTGTGTCATTTAAAAAAACATCCCACTAAGGCAAGTGTATCACTGTTAGTGAAACAAAGGGAGTATTGAAATTCATAATAGAATTAGTAGTACAAATTTATCTATGCTGTTTTAACCTTCTAATGCTTTGCAATGAACTTGAAGATATGTAATGTCCAAGTTGTGAATATATATAATTGATTCCGATTTATTGACAGATTCATAAAATAATACTAAGAAGCTTAAAATAGTACTACTTAATAAAAATAGCCTAAGAAGTTTTGTGAACTTGGCAGCATCCTCTGGAACTATTCTGCATTCGAAGAGGAACAAGTTTGATTGTTTTAGTTCTTATATATTGACATATTGAACTAACTCATTGCTCATTTGCATAAGATAAGGAAATTTTATTCAGTGCCATCTCATAATCATTTCATATATTATCGAACTGACTGTGTGCAAGTTTAATTTTCCTTAAACTGAATTTAATCCCAACATTATAGCATTATTAATTCTGAATTAATTGTGATTATAACTAATTCTAATTAGTAGAAATTAATTTTGTAACGTTCTAGTTAATTCACAACCTTGTAACATTCTTTTACTTAATGACAATTAATTTGGTCAATTTTTCAAAATAAACCGATCATTTAAGATTCTAATTAAAGACCAATTCGTAACATTTTAATTAATTTCAAAGATTAAGATTAAAACTTGAAAGTTAAAATTAATTTTGAATTTTGTAAC
This sequence comes from Rubia yunnanensis, assembly GCA_037428765.1. NCBI lineage: Eukaryota > Viridiplantae > Streptophyta > Magnoliopsida > Gentianales > Rubiaceae > Rubia > Rubia yunnanensis. The sequence continues at coordinate 76,088,624 of CM075067.1, forward strand.
GGTTATTGCTAGAATACTAAAATTCCAAATTTTGAAAAAAAAATTGAAAATTGAACATTTGTATTCCAAAATTATGGAAAAATTTTTAAAAAGATTTTAAAGCAACTTTTACTTAATAACCAACAAAAATTATGTCTAAGGAGGCTGGCGTTTTTAAGGAGACATTGTGTCCCACCACAAGCCTTGCCTGGAAATTTTGAGGAAATTCTATAAAAGTGTTTTAAATCTATTATAAAACTATTAGTAATTTGTTTAATTGTTTTGAAAACAGATCTGTGAACAATGGAAAATGAGAATATCATTACTGGAAACCTTGGTGAGTCGACGCCCCAAATTAAGTTTTGGAGTGGTCTACCACCAGTGGACTTACCAGTGGGCCAACCCCCGGTAGTTCAGACCAAGATTGTTAGACCTACGGTGGAGAAAGAGGTTCATCAAATCAGGAACATGATGTCGGCATTGCCAAATGCTCAACAGGTGAGAATTTTTCCCGACAAGTTTGATGGAACGGGATTCAAAATGTGGAGTCAAAATATCCACTTCTTGGCCACGCCGAGTCTGGACAAGTACCTCCAGGAGAACAAACCTACCATTTCTCTAGTTAACACTGATGTGTACACTCAGACAAGCCTTGAGAATTGGATTCAAGGGGACTATATGTGCAAGGGCTAACAACACGAATGATTGACTCGTTGAACAATATGTACATTACTGAGAAAACGAGTACAGATTTGTGGATGACCCTGCACAAGAAATATAAGTCTTAAGATGTGGGCACAAAGAAGCATGCATTGTCAAAGTTTCTGAACTACAAAATGGTAGACTCAAGGCCGATCATGGAGTAGGTGGAAGAGTTGCAACTTATCACCCATGAGGTCCTTGTTGAAGGCACGAAAATCTGTGAAACCTTTCAAGTAGGTAGTTCCTTGAGAAGCTTCCTCCAAAGTGGGAGAGCTTCAAGCATTATCTATTGCACAAACAGAATGCAATGAAAGTCGAGGACTTAATTTTCAAGCTTTGAATTGAGTTATCCAACCAAAAGGATGATGGGGTGCAGGCTGAGCAGAAAGTAAATTTGGCAGAGCATAAGGAGAAGAAAAGAAAGTTTCAACCCCAAAAACTCGAGCAACTTTAAGAAGCAACCCGCCAAGAAGTTCAGCGGGAAATGCCACAAGTGTCACAAGATTGGGCACAAGGAGAACTAATGTCGGAGCAAGGTCGACTTGAGGAAGGGACGGGTTGTAGCCAACCTAACTGAAGGATAACTCTCGGATTCAGACCTGTGTGCTATGATGACTAAAGTAAACATAGTTGGGAGTAATCCAAATGAGTGGTGATATGATACAGGTGCCACCAGAAACATCTTCACAGATAAGGGTATGTTCACAGCATATCAGAAGAGCAAAACTGAAGAGAAAATCTTCATGGGGAACTCCGCCACTTCAACAGTTGAAGGTCAAGGGAAGGTCGTGTTCAAGATGACTTCCAAAAAGGAGTTGACACTCAACAATGTCCTACATGTGCCAGACATTCGCAAGAATCTAATCTCGGGCACTCTCCTCTCTAAGAACGGGTTTATGATCAAGCTCGTGTCTACACAAGTTAGTCATTTCTAAGAATGAGGTGTATGTGGGAAAGGGGTATGAGAAGGATGGACTGGTTAAAATGAATATAATAGCAGTCATCCAAAAAACTGATGTACTCGAGTCTCAATGAATAAGAATAATGTTTTTCCTTATGTCGTTGAGTCTTTTAACATTTTTCATGAAAGATTGGGACATGTGAATTATAAATCTATTAATTGACTAATAAGCATGAACATGATTCCAAAATGCAAAACAAGTAAAGAAAAATATGAAGTTTGTGTACAGGAAAAACTCATGAAAACACCATCCTCGCATGTGGAGAGGACAATAGAACCTCTAGGCTTAATTCCCACAGATCTATGTGATTTAAAGTTTGTGCAAACTAGAGGCAGTAAAAAGTATTTTGTGACTTTCATAGACGATAGCACAAGATGTTTTTATGTGTATCTATTACAAAGCAAAGACGAAGCTTTGCAAAAGTTAAAAGAGCACAAGTTGGAAGTTGAGAACCAACTTATCAAAACAATTAAAATTATCTGAAGTGATAGGGGAGGTGAGTATAATGAACCGTTAATGCATTCTGTAGAGAACATGGTATTGTTCATCAAACTACCGCTCCCTACTGACCTGAATCTGACGGAGTTGTGGAACAAAAGAACCAAACTCTCAAAGAGATGATGAATGCAATGTTGCACGAATTTGGGTTATCCCAGAACATATGGGGGGAGGCTATACTAAACTCCAACTACATTCTTAACAAGATACTACATAAGGTGACTGGAAAGACGCCTTATGAGTTATGGAAAGGTAATGTACCTTCGTACAAATACTTGAAAGTGTGGGAGTGCCTAGCAAAAGTGGCAGTACCACCTCCTAAAAAGGTCACAATTGGACCTAAACCCGTTGACTGTATTTTCATCAGGTATGTACACAATAGTAGTGCTTATCGATTTTTGGTTTACAAGTCTAATGTTTCAGATATACATGCAAATATGGTAATGGAATCAAGAAATGCACCCTTCTTCGAAGATGTGTTCCCGTGTAAGGACAGAGTAAGTCATAAACGGACTCGTGAAGAAGGAGAAGCAAGTACTTCTGGTCAACAAACAGAAGAGAGCATTGATGAACCTAGACATAGCAAGAGAGCTAGAAAGGAGAAATCATTTGGTCCTAATTTTGAAATTGCTTATCTATTAGAAAATGATCCTAGAGCATTTAGGGAAGCCATGTCTACACCATATGCACCTTCGTGGAAGGAAGCGGTGAACAGTGAAACTGACTTCATTATGCAAAACCATACATGGGAGTTAATAGATTTGCCATTAGGTTCAAAAGCTCTTGGGAGCAAGTGGATTTTCAAAAGAAAATACAAAACAAATGGCTCAATAAATAAGTACAAGGATGTAGGCAAAAATAAGGCTAGGATTTCTTTGACACCTATTCTCCGGTTACGAGAATAACTTCAATTAGAATGCTAACAAAAATCATTGTTGTAGGAAATTTAAAAAGTACATAAAATGGATGTAAAAAAAAAGCTTTTCTAAATGGAGAGCTTGAATAGGAAATTTATATGAAACAATCTGAGGGTTATGTTGTCCCTGGACAAGAACACAAAGTGTGTAGACTTGTGAAACACATATATGGGTTAAAACAAGCATCTAAACAGTGGCACAAAAAAATTGAGAATATAATAATGTCAAATGGTTTCAAAATAAACGAATGTGACAAGTGCATCTATGTCAAAGATACTCCAAATGGATACTTTTTGTTGTGCCTATATGTGGATGATATGCTCATCATAGGTAGCAATAAAGACATGATCAAACAAACCAAAAACTTGCTTAAAGGAAAGTTTGACATGAAAGACTTAGGACTAGCAGATGTGATCTTAGGGATAAAAATCTTTAGATATTCTGAAGGAATAGTTTTGTCAGAAGAACATTATGCCGAGAAAGTACTTGATAGATTTAAGAACTATTCAAGTGGTATAGCTAAAAGTCCTGAGGACCCTCATCTCAAGATGATGAAAAACTCACAATTGGAATATGCTCGAGTGATCGGGAGTCTTATGTATCTGACAAATTGTACAAGACCCGATTTAGCACATGTTGTTGACGTATTGAGTCGTTATACAAGCAATCCAGGACACAATCACTGGAAAGGAAAACTAGAGTTTTGAACTATTTGGGACATACTCAATGTTACGGGCTGCACTATGGACGATATTCAACCATTCTAGAAGGTTATACTGATGCTAACTGGATATTAGATTCAAAAAAGACAGAATCCACAAGTGGGTATTTATTTACGCTTGGTGGTGCAGCCGTATCATGGAAATCCTTGAAACAAACATTGTTTGCCAGATCCACAATGGAATCTGAGTTCATTGTTTTAGATAAAACAGCTGAAGAAGTAGAATGCCTACAGAACTTTATGGAGGATATTCCACTATGGAAAAAACCAATGTCAACATTAAGTGTACAAAGTGATGGTCAATCGGCTATACTTCGGGCACTGAATTCCATATACAATGGTAAATCTTGTCACATAAGAAGACGACATAAAACCATAAGACAATTGATCTCAACAGGTGTGATCTCAACAGGTGTGATCTCAGTAGATTACATAAAATTGGTTGATAACCTAGAAGATCCATTTACTAAAGGTCTGTCATGAGATCAAGTTATTAAGTCATCTAGAGGAATGAGTTTAAAGCCTATAACTACAGAGAATGCTTGATGATAACCCTAACTAAGTAATTGGAGATCCCAAGAAATAGGTTCAAGGGGAAAACAAAATCAAGTTGAATCAATGAAATCACTTTGAGATTTCAGACTCTTCCCAGTTTCTATGATGACAAAAGTGCTACCTATGCAAGTTAAGGTTAAGCTTGGTTTTTAATGATTCCATAGCTTTGAAGTAAAGTTTTGGGGTATGACAAGATATCCTTTATGATCAATCACCTTATGAGTGTGAAATGTGACAATTTCTAGGAGAATTAAGAAAGGCTGAATTCTCCAAGTTCACTCATGAATAACCAGGGATGTCAAGGCCAAAATGAACACAGCTAGAGAACCTAGTTCTATGAGAAGATAAAATTGTCTGAAAATCATTGTCTAGATTTATACAGATGCCCGGGTGGTTCAAGACATCATGTTTACTCCTTGGTCGATTAAATCATATAACTATTCACTATGGGTGGTTCAAGTCTGGGAAGCGCTACCATTCCAAATTCAGTGATTATTCACTCTTACTCTCAAAAGTCCATTTGTCTAGAACACACATGTGTAATGAGAGTCCTTTCTATTCATGTGGGGGATTGTTGGAACTGAATTTTCCTGGCAAGATTTTTGTGGGCTCTTGCCACCATTTGCGCTGAAATAAGGGAGTGTTGGCTTCGTTTCCGTGAGTACTATACTATAGTATACTCATACATGATATTCGGGTTCCGTTTGAATGAGAAATGAGGATGAAAATTTGATTACTTAAAGAGTAATATTTTGGGTTTGTGGTATATTAGAAATACCACATTGGAAATGGGAAGGAAATATAGCTAGTACAAATACTAGTATGAAAACACTGGGAATATCAACTAGTAGTTTGGGCGACCGTGATCGAGTCGGGTCTCGAGTTTCGAGAATGTTCGGTTTAGGAAGATCATTTTCAAATTTGATTTTTGAACTAGTCAACCCTCTTAATTGCAGATGCGTAAAACTCTCTCCATATCTTCCTCCATTTTCATTGCAAGGAGTAGATTACTTTCTTCAAAAATTGAGGAGGCATGGATTTCTCCACGATTCTCCCCTAGCCGTTAGTGCACCTTTGCCTATAAAAGGCTGCCTCGGGCTGCATTCTAAAACACACAAAGAATACAATCCGCCTCTCCTTCATTTGTTCTCTTTTCCTTCTTCGTGTTCTTCACGTTCTTCGTGTTCTTTGAGTCTGAGAGTCTGAGAGTAATGCACTGAATTGGTTCGCCAATTTCTTCTACCGAGTTGTGTGGACTAAAAAGTATAGCAGTTGTATCCTGGGTTTCGTAACGCCGTCGAACCATCACACACTATGGGGCATTTTAAGAATTATGGACAAAGATATCAATCTCGACTCTGCATCAATTTAGAATATTCATCTCTGTTGGTATAATTCTCTACTCCATTTTTTATTTACTTAATTTTGTTATATATCTTCATATCTCGTTGTTTAGTTAAATTGGAATTTAGGTACTAACAAAGTGTGCCAAAACAATTGAATAGAGGCATCACTTGATATTCTAAAACTGGAATTCCAACAAGACGGTATTGTAAACTACACAATACAACGTGAATAATAATTTGTTGGATAATTTTTTTTAAAATAAATCATTCAAAGATATTGGGATCAAAAACCTTCAACAACGATTACAATAAGTGAAATTGATATCCAACTTAATTAACCTCTAGCAATAACTAATCTATTGCAAGGATATTTAAATTACATGTCAATCAAACTAACTGTCTGTACTATTACATAATATAGATTCAATAAAACTGTTACATCGCCCTTAGGGATAGTTACTTGTTTCCCGCAAATATCATGACCACTTGGAAGATAGAAGCGTATCACGCATCAATATCATTATGCCAAACAGGGATCTTCAATAGTTTTAACACCACTTGTTCCAAAACACTATCTATGTTGTCGAAACTCTAAACACCGTGAAAAATACAGATCGAGAACATGACTTCTCCTAAAGAAACACACGATCTGTAAAATCAGATAAGACAAAATATATTGACATGAACAATTAAATTGGATAGTTATCATGAACACAACAATCTAATCTATCAGGCCGATGAACATTACTAGTTTATAAAGACAAATTCATACTTATTCAATAACATAAACATGAAAACAATATCAGCTGAAAAAACTACTGCGTTCTCATCTCCCCCTGATCAAAATGGGAAAAGAAGATTCAAGAAAAAAACCTTTTGAGATGAGAGATAGAAGAGGTAGTGTTGTAGCATTTTCGGAAGATATAAATAGTTTGATAATTAGGAAAGATAAACTTCACTTTAAAAGAAAATGTGAATACATCGATTCTGCTTCCTCATTTAATTTATGTAAGCATTGTACTCACTCTGGTTCTTTAATAATGACACCCAACAAAAGGCACTCACTTTTATAATTTCGGCCTTTTAATCTCACCTTTTTTTAAAGAACACTATTAGGCTTCATTATAGAAGTCAGTCACTAGATAAAAGAAGTAATAAATCATAAAAGGAATGGGTAAATTAGGAATTCTACACAATTGTCCTCTGTAAATATGAAAAATGTGTAAGAAGGAGATTAGAAAAAATATCCTAATAAGGGAAGGTGTCAATTTTAATGAAGCGATGAGAATATGTTGCTTTTGGAGTGAAGGTGAGTGTGGTGTAATTTAGCTGATCTTGTGAGACTTGCGATTGGTATTAAAAGAAAATAAAAGAACAGAAAAATATCATGTTATGAAATCCAAATCAATCCCAACTACGAGTGTGTAAAAATACCCGACTTATAATATTTGATATGTCGGCCCACTTATAAATACTATATTTTGGATACCCGAGATTCCCGGTAAAATTCTAATATATTTAAGTAATTCCAATATTAAACAACATGCTAGTAATACATAAACAACCAGATTTGTTTAAAGAAGAAATAACACTACGAGAACACATGTCCTAAACGAATATGACAAAGATAAAATTGATGATTTGGGTTTATTTGATTTAACAAAACAAGCTAAAGCATCAGTGTCATAATCCAAGGCGTAGATAACCCTCTCACTGTAACTTCGACCCACGTTCTAATTGTTAATCTTCTATGAAATAGTGAAAGAACGATCATTAAAATAGAAAATCACATTCAAATAAAAAGTCAGTTTTGTAATAGACAATAAATTCTTAGTAATATTGGCATAACCAAGACATCAAATAAAGATAGCAAATCAATATGAGAAATATTTAGAGTAGAACTATAACCAAAATAAAAACGATTATTAGTGTGATAAGGTGCCACACTATCAACAGTGATCTTGGAGGACGTTATGTGATTGCTAGTGCCCAAATCCATGTACCAAGAATGTGCTATGATGTTATATTATTTAAGTCCAAACTGATATGATTCCACATACTGAGCAGTTTCATCATGAGGCACCGAAGAAATCTTCTAACAAGATGAAGCCATGTGCAACCACCGTGCTCGCGACCATGCCATGATCCACCGCTATGGCTGTTCGAAGGTCCGACGTGATGCTTTAGATTACCCGACGCATGTGATGTGGGCTGAGAAGGCAGAAGAGTGACCACCGGAACCCCACTGATCTGTGGTAATTTTTTTCAATGAAAATTCTGCGATTGAACCTTAGCAATGACATCTAGCAAATATGGAGTGGGGACAATGTTCACTGAGTAGTTGTAAACTTAGTGAAAGTAATGTTCAATCTCCAAAGGAAGCACAAAACCTTTTGATCACTAAGAGGAGACTAAGCCATAACATTCAAATCATCAACAAGAACTTTGTAACGAACATAATATTCCCACACAAAGAGATCATCTTGACTCAAAGAAATCATATTATCAAAATATGAAGTTTATGAGTTTGGGAGAGGTTCTGATAACCTGCAGCCAGAGATTTCTAAATCTGGGCAGACGTCTTGGAGCCAACCACAACTAACAGGGAGGTGGCATTGAGAGAGTACAAAAGGCTCTTGATATGTTGATCCATTTTATACCAAGTGAGAGCTTATTTTGAATGAGCATCATCAGCAGCGGTGGAATCATACAGGAGGGTAGGATTTTGAACCATCGACCTAACCGAGTAATTCTTGGGAATCCATAAGAGACTCAACTTGCTCATGCCAAATCAAGTAATTGGAGTCATCCGACTCGATTGAGAGCATGGTGATCACAATGTTGAACGGAAGAGAGAAATGCACCATAATCTAAAGTTGCTTGAACACGAAGAGCACTGTGAGATCGGAAAATTGGAGAGTGAGATCGGCGACGATGTTGGTGGATCTTGGTTGAGAAAGAATAGGATCAACGGCGGCATATTTTGGAAGAGGGATGGGGCGGCCGATCAATGTTTTAGGGTTTCGGATTTGGAAAAAGCTTGGGTCTAGAGAAACTTGTGTGATATTGTGATATAATGTAAAATTCATACTAATATGGGGGTTGTGTGTATTGATATCTAGTACAGGTGAATATAAATGATATCACCATTATAAAATGATTACAAATAGTCATAGAAGGATTACGTATACTTTCATTATCATGTTTCCATTCTATTAGTTGTGGAAGTCGTCCTATAAAACCGAACCACCGGAACCCCTGTACATTTGATTAGTGGGGACACCCTTAGAAAAATACCCAATCGCTGCAACACCAACCGACCACCAAAAATCACCACGATGTCACATTCATCGACCACTTGTGGCATGAGAAACTACAACGCCCGATAATCACTACCAAGAAATTGCTCTAAAATTTCCAATTTTCAACATGAGTGTGACTTGGCCCTAAACCTCTCTATTATAGAGAGTGTGGATTAACCACTAAACTAAGACCCATTTCACTATTAATTTATTTATTACCTTGGTTAATGGTGGCTAGCTATTTGTTACCTTATTAAGCTGAACGTACAATCACTTTTATGTTTGTGTGTATTATTGTACTCAAGTATCTGAATGGGAACTCCAGTTTTATACCTGTGATAGATTCCACTACTCTTAAACTTGTAGAGGTGCAATATTCTGGACTATTTTTTTTGAACCGACGTGATCGGTGAGTTTGAATTTTGATTGTCGTGATTTACCTTTACACTAACATGTTGTGCTACAATGTCGGAGTTCTAAGGGTGAGACATTTTACATTTTACTCAAAATAAAAAAATGTTTTTCAATCAATGCCGGCCAATTTCGCTTAACCTTTTTTAATGTTTTAACATAGTAGTTTTTTTTAATTTGTACTATGCACTTTTAACTCCAATTTGATTTGTTGATTAAGCAAGTGCACTCTACTGACTGACTTATTGTGAAGCTGTCAATTCAGTTATTTGGGTTAGTTTTGGGTTTGGATCAAACAGGTTAGGGTTGAAACGGGTCAAAATATGTTTGTCGAGGTGGGTCGGGTTTGGATCGGGTCAATATGGGTTTGAGTTGATACATGTTGAAATCTGTTGGTCGGGTAGGGTCGAAACGAGTTTGAGTTGAAACAAGTCGAAGTCTGTTTGTCGAGTCGGGTCGTGTCAGAACGTGTTTGGGTTAAAAAATGCTAAAGTCTATTTGTCGGGTCGGATCGGGTAAATGTCAAGTCAGGTTCTGACGAGTCTGTAATGTTTCTCGGGTTGGGTTACACTACTAAAAAAAGGTATATAGGCACCGATATGCCAGTGCTGGAAGAGCAATGTCGGTGTGAGGAATGCTTATGAATAAATCTAGCAGCGGTTCAATGAAGAAAAAAAATGTTTGAATTAAATAATTTCAGTACCGATTTTGGTTGAATGACATATACCGGTGCTAATACTAGTGCTTATGTCTAGAATAGTAATTTTGGATAAAGTTGTGATGGGAAAATAGCTAGCCACATTATAAGTTATAATATACCGGTGCTAGTATTGCATTTAATTTTTCTAAAAATTAAGAAATGCTTTAGCAAGTTAGAATTGGGTTTCGGGTTGAGTTTGAGTTTTGCGAGTTCCAATTATCAGGTCAGAATTGGGTTTCTGGTCGAGTTGGGTTCGGGTTTGAGTCCAGATTATTATGTCAGAATCGGATTTTGGGTTTCGGGTAGAGTTCGGTTCATTTTGGTTCAGTTCGGATTCGAGTCAATATTTTGTGGGTCAAGATCGGGTTTGGGTTGAGTTCGGTTCGGATCAGGTTCATATTCGGGTCAATATTTTTTGGGTTCAGGCTCAGGTTTGGATTGAGTTTGGTCGAGCCGGTACGGGTTGGGACCGAAATTCGGGTAAGAGATCTCTAACTTATTGTTGTAGTATAAATATTCTCATCTTTCCCGCGTGATTCACTTCGTATCACTTCTGCTTCTTAATTCCAGAGCAGCCTGAAAAAAAACCGCTCACACTCACGCTCTGCAAGCAAATTTCTAGGGTTTTGTTCGAACATTTGGTCTGCTATACTCGTTGGCACTGCTCTCTAAGCCGGAGAACTCAAATTCTCCGTCGATTTGGGGGTTGAATCACCGCAGTTGTGAATTTCACCGGATCGAAGCACCGAATTATTGCGGTTGCTCGTTCTCATCATTTCCGATCGAGAAATGAATAAGCTCTTAGGTCTATCCGGCATGAAAAGCTTCGATTTGAGGTCATTCTCGTCGTCTGGTTCGGGATCGGCGAAGACTCTGGCAACCTCTTCTCGTGCGTCCTCGGAGTTTGTATCGTTGGGAAGTTTTGCAAATTTGAAGCTCACTGCAGGTAGTTTTCATATTATTTCGGATCTTTCCCCTATATATGTGTACATACACAATTTGTACGAACGGTTGAGATTACACTGCTTAATTGTATGTTTGTTTGGTTATCCACAGAAAAATTGGTGAAAGAACAGACTTCTGCAAAGACTGATCTTGACTTGGCGGTATATACGAACCTTACCTCGTTTTTCTGCGCTACAAATTATACTTACATTGGAAGATTTGATATTCTACAGTGTGTGGGTTGCGTACATGTGATATATGCCCTAGCTAAGCTGTAGATGTTCATATATAACTACACGTATATAGGAAATGATGTGGATTTGGAGCGATGCTCATAATCTTAAATGTTATGAATCGTGTACTTTGACTTGTGTGTGTGGGGACTGAGTTTGTTTGCATGACGTTTGTCTGCAGAACTGTAAGCTGAAGAAGTTGACTGATGATATTAGAGTGTTAGAAGAGAAATTACAGAATGCGCTTAATGAAAATGCTAAGCTAAAAGTGAAGCAGAAAGAGGATGACAAACTATGGAAAGGACTGGAATCTAAGTTCTCCTCTACAAAGACTTTGTGTGATCAACTCACTGACACTTTACAGCACTTAGCAAGTAATATTCAGGATGGTATGTGGTTTCCTGTAAGCATTGGTTTGATCTATATGTTTTTCGAAGTTTCCTGGTTATATTTACCTGTAACACTTTCTACAGCTGAGAGAGACAAGTTATCTCTTGAGGAAAAACTATCAACATCATCCGCTACTACTGATAATTTGCATGAGCAGATGAAGTCTGTGTCCTTGAGGTTGGAATCTTTGGAGGAAACTGTTAGGAATCGTGAGTTCTGCTGACGTTTATACAATTTTCAAAATTATTGTTCTTCAGTGGGCTCCTTGTGGCAGGGTAATGAAAATATGACTTTGCTGACATGAATATATTCTAATAAGTGACATTTACAAATTTTCCTTTTAGGGGAAAAGGAGCTGAAGCAACTTCACACTGAGAAGGAGGAAATCCAGAAATCCTTAAATACTGAGCTTAAAGGAGTGTTGAATTTAATTGAGGAGAAAGGTAAACTTTTGCTTTAAGATTGTACTGTGTGTAACTCTTTATCCAATTGTTGTCCATACACTAAGATGCATGTGAACTTAATAGACTGACAATGTTTAGGCCAACTCACTAGAGAATGTAATTGAGCAACAAATTTGATTTTACACGACAGTTTTGTAAATGACTTCCAGGAAGTGGCTCCAATACTAGTCTGCATCTTAAAAAGAAAGGACATGTTAATTGTCATATTGTGTTCCTGTTGAAAATCTTTCACTTCATTTAACTGAAATTCCTGTTATGCTTATATATTAAGAGTTTTGTTTAGCTATAGTGAATTGCATTTAGCTTTCATAGGTGTGGCCTCACTGATGTCAGTTTACCTAGATTTTCTAAATGAATTCGATTTAATGTTTTTACAGTTGTCTGCTAACCCTCTGGTTTTTTAATGAAGTCACATTAGTAAAGAAGAGGACCATCGGAAACCAATTAGGAAATGCATAGTTAACCCTTGATTCAAATCATCTACTTTGATTACTTTTCAGCGCTGGTGAGAAATTTTATGGTATTCACGTGATCTTGAAGTGCTTGGAATCTAGTGAAGTTAGTACTGGCACCTGAGACATTCATGATTTCATAGAAAAAAGACATTAACCCTTGTTTTAGTGATTTAGCATGCTTACGCTCAGCTGAATATTGACCTCAGAAAAGGTAAATGTGAGCTAATTTGGTCCTGATGTACAAGTTGCCGGGAGTAGTCTTTATGTTTGTCAGATTCTTGCTATCAGTCACTCACAATGGGTTTCCAAATGCAAGTTGTTTCTTTGGTCTTATTTTGCAGTAAAAGATGCCTCATTTTTTTGCTTATCTGGTACTTCTATCATGCACATAAACTGTCCATGCATATGCTCCTATGTTTATTTCCAAATTGTCGAATTCAATGTTTTTAATCAAGAGGAGTGTATAATACGCAAAAAAATATTGTACTGAATCTTAAGTTGCCATGTACTTTATTGTTTGTAATTATTTTTGTTAGGATTGACACTGATGTTTGAAAATGTGATGAATTAGTTGTGTTGCATGGTTTATTAATAGAATGATATTTCTAATTTGGTTATGATTAGAAAAGGCCAAATGTCTTAGCTCATCAGCAGGCATTTACACTGGTTCCTAATGAACTCATTGAAGTACTCCTCATAAACAACTTGACAGTTTCGAACTTTCACTATTTATGGACATATCAGTTTTCATGTGGAAAATAATTCCAGGTTCAGATGATGAAATTTTTATTTTCTCCAACAGATGGCATGATAAAAAAATTTGAAGCAACCGTTGCAACTAATGGATTAACCATGGAGCGTTTAAACTCCAAGTTGGAAATTTTGGATCTTGATATGAAACGAAAGGAAGAAAATATACAAGGTTTGAGGGACTTTAAGGAGGAATTAAACAAAGAAAAGGATAACATGTTGGGTGTCAACAGAGAAATTTCTGCCAAGCTAGAGAAAGCACATATAGAGATAAAGAACCTCGAGGACTTTGTTAGTTTGCTTACTGTAAAACTTGTTGATATGGATGCTCAAAGTTTGACATTCTCAGAGAAGGTTCTTCAGCTCATTTCTTTGTTTGAGTCTTGCTTTAAACTCCTCAAGGATGAAAGACAACTTTCTTCTCTGCATGCTGAAAAGAAGTTTGATAAGTTGCAAGATCAGTCAACACAAGTTGCATCTGAGAAAGATGATCTACTAACGGTGAATCAGAGTCTGGAAAATAAAGTCACTGAACTCCAAAAGGAGCAGGAATTCGCTGTGGTACAGCACGCAGAAGAATGTCGTTTAGCAGAAGAAAAAATCCGAAGATTAGAATCTGAAGCAGAGACTCTCCACTCTCAGAAGAGTGAAATGGAAGTTCTCATTACCAAATTGCAAGAGAATATTCAAACACTATTAGAAAGCTCAAGCTTATCTGAGAGTAAAATGGTGATATCTGCTAAACCACTTTTTGGTGCTATTTAGTCGTCTTTATTAAAACTACTCTGATTTTAATTGAATGCAGCAAGATGTCCTGTTGAAACTTTCTGAGCTGGAAATCGAGAAAAATGATTGTATTGAGAATCTGCAAGAAGTTGTAACCAAGAAAGAAGATGAAATTGATGGTTTGAAGAAGGAGATGGAAGACCGAGACAAACAAGCTGATTCACTAGAGAAGCAAGTTTGTGAGATTAATCTTTTACTAGAGGAGAAGGATATACTTGTTGGAGAACTCAGAATCAGGGAAAAGCAGTTGGAAGATCACAAAGCAAAGGTTCTTCAATGAAGCCATCTAGTAGCTTTCATCAATTTTCTTCGTCTTTGTTCATTTCTTTCTTTACCATATGGGTTTCTGTGCTTTTGATGCAGATTGAGGAGTCGTTATCTGATGCTGAGACTAAGCTTTCTGAAGCTAAGAAGCAGTATGATCTGATGCTAGAAAGTAAACAATTAGAATTGTCAAGACACTTGAAGGAAATATCGCAGAAAAATGATCAGGTACTTTTTGCAAATCCTTCTTTCTAGATGAGAATACTGGGAAATTTTTTTCTCTTAGTTTTTTCTTTAAAAGCTAATTTACTATTATTTTTATTGAACTTGGGGCTTCTATCAGGCCATTAATGAGATTAGGAGGAAGTGTGAGGTGGAGAAGCTGGAAAGTGCAAACCTTGAGAAAGAAAAGGTTTGCAAATTGTAATTCCTTTGGAAAATTTCTCTGTTTTAATTCCAGCTCTCACCTTTCAGAAATTCTAGGCTTACAAGACTGTTAGAGAAATGGAAAAAAAATGCGATCAGAAGCTTGAAGAATGCAAAGAGGAATCGAGACAGTACTTGACAAAGGTTCAGGAAGAACATGCTGCTCTGGTATGCTTAAATATGTTAAGTAGTCCTTGTTTGCTATTAATTTTTGAGAAGCAAACTCATTATACAGTTAAGCACTATTTTCCTTAGTTGGGGAGTTTGAGGTGGGGGTGGGAGCACTTGGATCTGGTACAGCTGTTGCAGTTTTTATTATTTTTTAAATGGGATTTATGGTATATGTATATGTTTGTTGTAAATTCACATTCATTGTTCAAGTACAGCTGAGGTTCTTCTTGCCAGTGACCTCTTGTTTGACCTGGTTTCGGGTCAGGATAGCTTCATCGTGTGATTAGGGTAGCTCATTGCACTATTAAACCATGATTGAGCTAAGTTTTGGTTGATAAAATAATGATATCATTTTGAGCATATTTGTTGACTCTGCTCGAGGTTCTTATGCATATAATGATGTCAGATACTGTAAGTGTTCCTAAAGATTATATACTTCACAAGCCTCTAGATGAAGTTCTTTCCAGTGACTTGTTTGTGCTGGAAAGTTAAATAAATATCCATTAATTTGAGGATGGAACTTGGTTAATTTTGTCTCATGGTTGTCACAGATTTGTAGGATCCAACAAGAGCGTGACAAAAAGGAAGCACTTATTGCATCCACTCATGCAGAAGAGATCAAGCGTCTTCAGCTTCAAGCTGAAAATGAACTAAGAGAGGTATATGCTGATATCATGTAATGGGACAGTAATTTTGTGCAATGAAATGATTGGATAATGTTTCTTTCTTCTTCAGAAAACAGCATTGCTTCATAGTGAACATGAAGCTGAGTTAAGAGCTTTGCAGCGCGAGCATGATGATGATTGCCTCAGATTGCAGGAGGAGTTGGATGTCCAGAAATCCAAAGTATCTTTTGTTTGAATCTTTACTATGTTTCTGCTCACTTGATTTTTCCGCTCGTTTCATTCATTATGTGGTTGTGGCATGTCACAGGAAGAGAGGCAAAGAGCTCTACTACAGTTGCAGTGGAAAGTTATGGGCGACAACCCTCAAGATGAGCAAGAAGTGAACTCAAAAAAGGTTTATATTATTAGTAATTTCATTTCGTTCACTCAAAAGTAATTTTTTCACCTAGTTATTTCCCATTCTCTCTCTTTGGTGTAGCAAAATCTTGGTTTCAGGTTATGCAAGTTCTTCTGCTGTAGATACTGTAAAATTTTCAACGCTTGCCCCTTGATGATCACATAACTGAAATTTCAGTTTCTTAAATATAAGCTAGTTGGCACTTGCACTGTTGCACATATGGGTAACAATCACCATATTCTGAAGAAACCCCAATGTCAGAGCTCTTGTTTCACTGAAGACAAATTTCAGTATATATTGTGGCTCTTTTGGTTTCAACATCGATTAGGGTGCCTGCTGATTAAATAACTCTGTAGAACATACATCATGGATTACTCTGCTTTTAGCTCAACCTTATTTGAACTTATAACATCTTTCTCCCTGGGGAAATGTCCCTCATTTGACTTAGCAATCCTTCAAGAGAACTTGAAATATGACAGAACTAACTGCATGGTTTCTATCATGTCATATGTCATCATTTCTTTTTGTGCTCCTTTTATTGTGTCAGTATAGTCAAGTATTTCGGTTATGTCATTAGAATATGCTTGCAGGTCTACTCCATATCATCGGGAAAAATGAAAAATTCTGGAAGTGACAAACGAATTCATCATATTGTGGACAGAAGAGAAGTAAAAGATATGGTGAGATGGAGAATGCAACAATGTAGTTGTTCTATTGTCCCTGGCTGCTTTCAGGCTGTTCATAGTTAGATAAATCTAAATATTTCTGCAGGGTTCGCCTCACCTGAAAGCAAGTCAAACGCCTGTCTCCAACTTGCTTAGGAAAGTGGACAAGGGGAATGCAGAAGATGTCACATCTCTTCCAAAGCAAAGGAGGAAGGTGTGTTACTCATTCTCTTGCCGTAGTTGCACATTGTGGAAATAAGCTGTAGTGTAAAATCTTTTTAAAGTAGCATTTTGAGAATAACACTGAATGTTCTCTGTTGGTAAAATGAGAATAGAAATAAAGGATAGATGCTAAAACTTGGGAATGAAAATCAAGGCTTTGACCTGTAACAATATATTTTCAGTCCCTCTTCTTCTCTATTTTATATTTTCTGTTCTTCTTGGTGACATGCAATCATATAAAAGTTTGGTAACCAGTCCTGCATTGAAATTGTTACTTTGAAACCCTTTTTGTTCATTCAAATATGGACCACTTTTTGGTTGCCATGGCAGGTAACACGTCATGAATATGAAGTTGAAACGACAAAAGGAGGAACAATTACCAAAAAGAGAAAAACTAAAAGTACTGTCATGTTTGGGGTACGTACAATTTAAATTAGACCGACTGTCCCTTCTCACATTGAAAATATTGTTCATGTTTATTTTACCACTCCAGTGTTTCTCTCTGCTCTAATGCAGGACCCTCGTAAGTCTAGAACGCCTATAGTAAAGACACCCAGAGTTGCTAAGGTATGCAAAAGAGGAGCAATCAGCCAAATTTCCTGATTATTTTATCATCCATGCTGTAGTTCATCTGTTGCATCTTGTCCTGATAGAATGCTTACGATACATGTAGCTGATGTCAATATATTGAAATAAAGGCCTAAGCGGTGATTGATGAGGTTGATAATGCACCGCATTGTTATGCTCATTAAACCCTCTGATCTTGAATTCATGCTTTATTTTAGGAAACCATTGAATCAAAAAGACAGTTAACTGTGATAAAGTGAAATCCAGTTTACTTTCAAAGAATGAAATTGAAAAAGGTAGCCATCTTATGTGATATTCGTTTTGTGTGCGTTGACAATTGCCAGTGAAATTATGTTGCAGGGGGGTAAGCGACGAAATGATACAAACCCTTCTAATATAGGGGACCTGTTTTCAGAAGGTTCCTTGAATCCATATGCAGATGATCCATATGCATTTGATTAGCGGTACTCTCATAACTTTTTTAGTATATTCAAATTAAAATCTAACTTCAATCATCTGTTGACATATTAGTTTGGGGATGTGTGGTTTTTGTGAATCTAGAGATTAGTTTCCAAGTCACATGAAGTGCATTTATAGGCATCATGTATACCACCTTTCTTTAATGGAGGAGTGAGAGTTCAAGATTATTGCCTTTCACATTATCAAATACGCATCCATTTATTTTTTATAATCAGCAGACACTGTTATTTGAATCTGACTAGCATTTTGGGAAGTGTGACAGTGACTATATGTCGTTCTTGATCCTTTTGTTTGGCTATTTTCCCACCTAAACTATTGCCATGTTTTCTGAGCTATGGAATGATTGACCATAGATGTTCGAGTTACTTTTCTGTCTAAGATCATAGTTAATATTTTATTTCCACCGCAGGTCACGATTAAGTTCATGTGCCACATTTTAAACTTCATCCAGAGTTGGATTTTCTCACCAGTTTTTGTTATTTCGAGTTGAGATCAGTTGTTCAATTTTTCTCACCAGAGTTGGATTTTCGAATTGAGACCAGTGTGAGTTTTTTATGCTCTTCATGTCTAAAATATGCCTCTGACATGTTTTAGATTTCTGTGACATTTGATAGAACCAAACATCTTATCTAACTCGATCAGTTTCAGAGGAATTACTTTCCTATTCCCGTTTAAAAGATTTTGCTTACCACTTTTCTCATTCGTGCAGCAGTGTAATGAAGGTCATGAATGCATTTTAGTCGTCTTTTGAAATCAACATGCATCTGGTAATACATCTTTTATGTCCTAAGCTAAATTTGGTTTTGAGAAGTACTGTTCTGTTACTATCAGGTGAAAATTTGTGAAAGCAGAGCCGCTAAATTTGCTCTATGAATGTAGGCTCTAGTGTAATGTAAAGAGGGGAAACTGAATTTGATTTTCTTGCTGTAGTGATATCTGTTATCTCACTTAAATTCTTAATCATAGACTGCTGCATATGGCAGGACCATCATGATACATGAGATGATTTCAAAAAAATGGATGGAGCTTGGAAGCTGTTCATACTATTAAATATTTCTGTAGTAAAACTGATTCATGGAAAATGCGAGTCCATCTGTAAAGAACTGATGTTCCATCTGTAAAGAGCAAATCCACCCGATTTTGCTATTGTAGAACGTTTTCCCTGGTCGAGGAAGCTCATGTAAACAGAAGAACAGCTACTAGTTTCAGCCGTGATCTGCATTAGTGGGAATTCCTCATTACTCTCTGGATGCATTGACTGTTCTTCCCGTTAAGTTTTGACCATTTTGTGGGCTAAATATGTTAGCCTTCGTTGGGAGCATAGTATTTGGCATGGTTCTTATATTGGTTTAATTTCTTTGGAGGTTCAAATGTTGCTTTTTCTGTTTCAAATGGCATCTTACAATTCAAATGTTGCCTTTTCTGTTTCAAATGGCATCTTACAAAGTAAACAGTTTCATTTTGGATTTACCATTTATTCTTTTTCACTTCTAATGGGTCCTTTCAATAAAAAATGAAACAATATGTCAGAATCCCTTATGCGAACAGTAGTTTCAGATGGCTTTTTTGTTGTTTGACTTAATAGCAGGCTGACCACATACAATCTTTTTAATAGAAAGAGGACAAATTGCAATTTCGAAATGAGACATTTCATCATCATTAAATAAAGACCATTTAGTAATGCTTTACAAATGGACATTGTATTATTGTATAAAATGCTCAGAAATCAAAAGCATAATATTTGTGCGGAACCAAACTTATTAGTACAGTATAGCTGAATAAGAAAATAGGCGAACTCCATGTCTAGCAGAACAAGCACAAGCACCACAGATAGAAATGCATTTTAGAACTTCCACATCAGAAACTGATATCTCTGGCCGGAGAGTAGGAGTAGAGACACGCCCTTCCTCCAGTCCAAATCCAACAGTGACTAGTTTCCCTAGTCTACCTGAGAAAACTGCATCTTAAACTTGAAAACAATAGCTGATATTGAGAAGAAGAAGAAGAACGCTAGTACTTATTTACGAAGACCAGAATTCCATATATCCAATCATTCAAATCAGAATCATCAATCTACATAATACGGAGCACTATCATAAACCTGGATCTACAGAAAACCGAAGGCGATGAACAGAGAGAGCGTCAGGAGAGAAAGCAGAACGATGATCAAAAGCAGCAACTCGGCAATGCTACACATCCGAATCTTCTTCTTCTTCAGTTTCTCCTTCGTCAACTCCTTCTTCAACTCCCGAACTTCCTCCCCGTCCTGAAACTATAAATTGAATATCATCATTTTCAGGACTTCAAATCCAAATTTAAACCATCGCGCCGGCAAAATTATCAAAGAAGAAAGGGAACATACACGAGGACGCACCTCGGGTGTGGATTCTGTTGATTTAGGGCAGCAATCTCTAAGCTTTGAGAGGAGCATGGCAGCTTTCGCGCACCGCATCGCCACTTCAACTTTCGCGCTCTCCATTGTACTTGCTTTCGGATTTGAGAGGGAACCAAATTAATTAGCGATGTTACCGAAGGAAGGGAATATAACATCAGTTATTTTGTAAAGCTTTTTCTCCTTTTGGGCCCGTTATAGTGGTTAAAGCCCAAAATAACATTACTCTTTCTTCGCTCGAAAAAATACTCCCTCCTTCCCAATTTACACAAATTCTTATTTTAACACAAAGTCTTGTGCGACACGGTCTCGCAGTGAGACCAGAGATTAAATTGTTAATAATGTAGTATGTGGTTTCTAATTAAAATTTAAAAAGTCTAGGGTTTGATGTGAAATTTCACTATTTTACATTTAAGTCAATGTATAAATATCAATATATACTCATTATTCTCTCATATTTTCTGAAACTTTCACTTTCCTCTCATTTCTTCTCTCATGTGCATAAAACCTTTATATTCTCTCTCATCTCCTACTCAAATGTCCTTCTTCTCTCTCCTCTCAATTTCTCTCCAATCTTCTTCAATTCGAGCTCATTTTCTTCCGTTCAAACGTTATCATCTCTATTTTTCTTGCTCTTCTTGCTCACAAAGATTCGTCATGATTTTTGGAGTTTTCCGGCGAATTTTCCACCGGCCGAACACAATGAACTTTGTTTTATGTTTATCTTCGAAGGTAATGTCTTTGTTCTGATTTTTATGCATATTTTGTTTTTTTTTTTCAATTTTTGTTTGTTTTTTTGGTTCATGAGATTTCTAGGGTTTATGTTGTTCAATGTATTAATATTTGGGGATTTCTATATTTTTTTGTATTTTGTGAGTTGTTCGTACGGATTTGTGCTAATATTTGGAGTTAAGTGCTCATATAACCCTATGTTTTGGTGGTATGTACCAATATGACCCTGTGAAGTTGAAAAGTGCTATTGTAACCCTATACTTTGCTTGAAAGTGCTAATATAACCCCGGAGGCCTGAATTTAACCAAAATTTTATGAATTGACTATTTTACCCTTATTAAAAAAATAAATACTAAAATTTGAAAAAGACTATATTGCCCTAAATTCTTCTTCTTTTCTCACATTAGATCCCACTTTTCCCACTTCTTCATCTCGGGATGCATCTGTACAAATTCCAATCGCCCAAACGCAGTCAAGATCAATGACCTCATACCGCTATTGATCAATGGCCTCATACAACTACAACAAAGAGGGTCCACTCGTCGCTATAAATACACCCAGATTTCCCCCAATTTTCCAAATTAGGTTTACAAAACAGTAAGATCTGAATCATTATCAGAAGAAAATGGTGGATTGGGGACCAGTGGTGATCGCAGTGGTGATGTTCTTGCTGCTTAGCCCGAGGCTGCTATTCCAGCAGCCGGAGAGATCTAGGGTGGTGGAGTTCGGGAATATGCAGATGAGCGGAGGGTTGATATTCAACTTGAGCAGCGGCGAGGCAGATCTGGGCTGAGAAGTGGCGGGACGAAAAGGGTCTGGCCGGGTGGAGGAGGAGCTGGGGAAGGGGAAGCAGGGCGGGGCACAGTGGTATAGAGGTGGGGCAGTGACTGGGCGCGTGGTGCAAAGGCGGGGTGAGATGGTCTCATCATCTGGACGTTTCTGTGGTTGCGCCTCCACTCCCAAACCCGCTATGCAAGGTTTGCATTGTGTTTCTTGCTTTGTTTTTTTAATATTTGATTTGTACAATGAATCTAGAATAATGGTTTTAGATTGTTTGCTGAGATTTTTTGGCTGTTATTGTTGGGAATTTTTGGTTGGGATTTTTCGGTCATATAAACCTGCTCCGGTAGTGGAGCGGCGGTGGCGGCGGCAGTGATGGTGGTGGTGATGGTGCTTCTGAAAATGAAGATGAAGAAGAACATAGGGTATTTTAGTCAATAAATTTGTAATTTGAAGGCTAGGGGTATTTTAGTCTTTTTGTATTTGGATAAAGCCAGAAAATACAAAGTCAACGTTGGAATAGTACCAAAAGGTTATATCGGCACTTCTGATGCAAAAGGCAGGGTTACAATAGCACTTTCAACTTCACAGGGTCATATTAGCACATATCACCAAAACATAAGGTCAATAGCATTTTCCAATATTTGCGTTTCTGCTGCTGTTTGTTAGATTTCTAAGGAGTTTTGTATCACTGCTGCTGCAATAAAAAATGAAGAATCGTTTGTAAGTTTTCTGATTTTTCGGCTGCGATGTTTTAAGTACAGTTGATGATGTTTCATTTTTAGTGTGTTGTTTCAGGTGTTAGGCTTTAAGTACTGTTACCAATGTTGTTATCATGTTTTAATTTCAGCGCTTGATACTTGTGGTGTTTTCATACTTAAGTGTGCAATTGATCTTCAGTTTTGATTGTTTATGATATCTTAGGTTTTTGTTATGATTTGTGCTAATTTTGTTGTTGTTGTTGTTGTTCCTTAGATGTCTAAGAATGCTTTTGCCATTGTTACTGCAATCGAGAAGGAAAGAGGATCTGTAAATTTTGTTATTTTGCATATTTGACTTTTTAAATACTGTTGTTGATGTTTCATATTTTATGTTTCATCTTTCATGTTTAGGTTTAAAGTACTGTTTATCTGTGTTGCTGTGATGATTTAATATCAGTATTTGATGCTTGTAGTGTTTTAAGTTTGAATTGATTTTCAATTTTGTTGCTTTAATTGTGTGTGTGATATATTAAGGCTTTGTTACGATTTGTGTTAGTTTTTGTGTTGTTGTTGCTATTTCTTAGATGTCTAAGAATGTTTGCCCATTGTTGTTGCAATCGAGAAGGAAAGATGATCTGTAAATTTTGTTATTTAGCAGATGTAACCTTTTAAATACTGTTGTTAATTTTTAAGGTTTTATGTTTGATCTTTCATGTTTAGGTTTTAAGCACTGTTATATGTGTTGGTGTGATGATTTAATTTTAGTATTTGATGCTTGTAGTGTTTGAAGTGTGCAATTGATTAGTTTTGTTGTTTTGATTGTGTGTGCGATATCTTAGGTTTTCGTTAATATTTGTTCTAATTTTTGTGTTATTGTCGCTGTTTCTTAGATTTCTAAGAGCACTTGCCCACTGTTGCTGCATTCGAGAATGAAATAGGAGTTGTGAGTTTTCTTTTTTTTAGCTGTGTTGTTTTTTCTATTGTTTTTGATATTTTAGGCTCTATCTTTTGAGCTTTCATGTTTAAGCTCTAAGTATTGTTATGTGTGTTGGTGTAATTTTTTTAATTTCAGTGTTTGATGCTCATGGTATTTTCATATTTAAGTATGCAACTGATGTTCAGTTTTTGTTCTTTTAATATTTTAGTGTGTACTGTTTGACGTTTTTAAATTTTGAGATTAGTGTTTTAAATGTTGTATTTAATTTTTCTCAATGTAGTTGTCATCAATCTTATATGTGCTATTGTGATGTTTTTATTACTGTATGTGATGTTTTATATTATTCCACAGGAATACGTTCCAAGACAGCTCTATGATATCATTGATGAGACGTTAAAAAAATGCTATGAGGAATCATGCTCCTGAAGGTGTTCCCATGAACATAGGACCAAAAATCGACATTTGATCATTGCGTTGATGGAGTAGAAGATCAATCCTCTTCGAAACCAGCAGGAGAGAATGCAAGTCTGTGAATAAGCAAGCAACGAAGGAAAACAAGTCGGGGGAAATAGAATTTGGGATGTATTGTGTGAGAATGATGTTTTATAAATATTGGTTTAATTGTTAGAGCCGAGACACTAGATTGTTGTTGATGTTTTAGGTTGCTTTGGATTTTTTCAATTTTTATGTTAGTGGTCTTTAGGGAATTTGAACCCTTTTGTACATAATGATATTTAATGGTTTGATAGTTATGACAATTGCCATTTTTATACGCTAATTTTATACGTATTTGTAATGCCAATGATGATTCAATAAATTCCTTCAATTTGAGTTGTCAATATATGATGTTTTATGTCTTGTTCATAAGTAATATACGTAAAGTTGTAGGTATCGTTTTACATCTGTAAATTATCTTGTAAAAAAATAATAACATCAGTAGATATAAGTGGAGCGTCAAAATAGTTTTTTCAAATCTACAACAATAGTGGAATGTATATTTTCAACATACTTTGATAAAATGTTTTACAGTGTTAGTTTGATATTTTAATAATTTAATTTGATGTTTATTAATTTTTATATGATGTTTAAATATTTTAATTTGATGCCTATTATAGTATAATTATTTAAGTTGATAGTTTAGAGTTTTTATTTGATGGTTTAGGTTTAAATTATTTTTTGATGTTTTATCATTTTAGCAATGATGAATTAATAATAAGACATGACCTTAATAATCAGGTCTAACCCATAACACGATCTAGGCCCAAAACCATTAAACCCACATTTTAACCCAAAATAAATGGACCGGAAATAAGCCCGTAACTACCTGAATCTTCAAAATTGCTCAAAGCCGGGAAAACATCACCTACGTCGGCGACTTCTCGCAAATTTGGAGCACTGCACCGCCGGAATCATCGGAATCTCCCATATGACGCAAATCAGACGATCTCATACCGGAATCAGTCGTTGACGGCTCTAGGGAGGTTTTATTAGTTCATGCCGTTGAGTCGTTGACGACTTCTAGTCTTAGATCTACGACGCCGATTTGGAGATTGTATTTGTGAACCGATCACACCAAAATGGACATGTTATGCCATTGCCGTTGCGGATTCAACTTTATTATCGTCGTCTCGGATTCGACTTCGTCATCACCATCGCAGATTCGTCTTCACTGAAACCCTCCATCACCGAATCCATTCATCTTCATCGGACCTAAAACCCTTTGTCTTTGCCGAGATTGAGACCCTTCATCTTCGGTGGACTCGAAGAATTTACGCAAATCAGAGTCGGAGCCGGTAAACAAGCAACCAATCAGGGCCGGAAACCTAGCGGAGATGCAGCCGGCGCCAGCGTTGCAAGCAAGGAGAAGGAGGAAGACACATTTTTTGTTTAATTTATGTTAATTTACTGTTTGGTCCTCCATCTTTTTCCGTTTTCCACTCAGGAACTGATTTTTTTTTTGTAATTTGACCCCCTAATTTCATTTACTCTTTACCTATTGTTACTCTAGTCCCTGGTTTTACGGTAAAACGGTCTCGCGGGAGACAAACTCTTATTTTAAAGTTTAAACCATTCTTCCCGTTAAATGAATTCATTTTAGGGCAAAATATTGATATGACCCTATGTTTTGGAGGTTTGTGCTAATATTACCCTGTGAAGTTGAAAATTGCTATTGTAGTCCTGTGTTTTGTATTAGAAGTACCGATATAACCTTTTGGCATTATTTCATCGTTGACTTGGTTATTTTTGGCATTGACCAAATACAAAAATACAAAAATACCCCTAACCTTTAAATTACAAATATATTGACTAAAATACCCTAGGTTCTTCTTCTTCTCCATAACCATAGCCAATGCCACTTCGCCACCTCCGCCTCCAGGGTTATATTAGCACATTCTTGCAAAATATAGGGTTGCAATAGCACTTTCCAACTTCATATGGTCATATTAGCACAAACCCTCAAAATATAGGGTTATATGAGCACTTAACTCTTCATTTTATAATTTGAGAAAGTCTCAGGAAAGGCGGCCTTTCCATAAGCTTATGGACAGTCCACAGGGATTTTTACCTTAATTGTTGTAATTTTTTTTATAAATTTAAATATTGTATTTTATAAGTTAAAACAAGTAATAATATGTATTTCGAGGTGAAAATATAAAAATACATGATATAAAAAATATTTTTAAAAATTCTAAATTTTGTATGTAATTTAACAAACGCAGTGTGTATAAGGTAAAAATAAGTGACATGTTCATAATCTTATGTACAGAGGAGACCCACACTTATAATTTACCTAACTAAGAGCATGTGCAGTGGCGAAACTGCTCTAAAATTGCTCTTGCGGTTTCGGTTCATTAAATATTCAATCTTTCTCTTCAAACTCATAAACTGAAACTACAAAGAAACCACTCCATTTTCTCTCCACAATGGTTGAACCACTCCATGGACCCACTTGATTTTTTCTATCCTACTCATTAATTTTATCTTCAATATATAATATAAATAAATTTACCTACCAAAATATTAGAATAAGTCAAATAGATGATTAGATAAGATTTTATTCTTGTTGACTAGGCTAGAGTTATATTTGGACTAGTCTACTTTGTACTCTATTTATTCTATTCATTGTTAATCAAAATCATTACGAGATATATCTTCTACCATGTTATCAGAGCAAACCTGGTCCAAAATCTTATCTAATCATCTATCTGACTTATTCTAACACAAAATAAATTGAAATGTGAAATTCAATAATGCACTTGTAATTTTTGAATTGAATTTCATGTTTTGAAATATAATACTTAAATTAATTTCAACTTTTAAAAATTATTTTATGAACCAGAATTAAAAAGAACCATACATTTTTTTAAAAAGAATGTAATGTTGATTTTAAAAAAGAATAAAATTTTAATTTTGATATCTAAAAATAAAATTCAAAATTTTAAAGCTTTTTTTTTCCATTTTTTCCCAATTTTTAATATTTCGGAAATTGAATTTCATTTTTTTAAATATAACTTTCTTTAAAAAAATTTGGTTGGGACACAAGGCACCATATGACTGGGCCACGTGTCCCAATCATGTCAACAAAACTATAAAAATAAAGACTAGTCGTTGTATGCTATGTGACCCAATCAGTGGGCGACACATGGCATGGTGGGCAGAAAAAATGGCCCGTGCTGCACGCGGACCCCCCTCCTCCCGTCACATGGCCAACTAACAAATGCAGAATTGGCCCAGTTGTAGTTGGGTGAAATCGCAGACCGGTTCCAATTAATCAAAACCGCATTGAAACCCTCATTGTGGAGTTTCTTGGATTCACTTAGGTTTCAGCATGGTTTCAATTCTGAATTGAAATCACACTGAAACCCCAATTGCACATACTCTAATAGGGTAATTTGATACACCCTCCGTCCCAAGAGAACATATAGACAGAGAAATCTCTGATCAAAACTTCTTGGGCCCCACCACCTGCCACATCACCCACATGTAGGGTGTTAAAAAAAAATTTTGAATAGTAAAGTAAAAAATTAGGGGGGGTGTAACACCCCCAAACCCAATACAAGTATCGGGTCGAGTCTGAGCGTGCTACCAAAAATGCTAGCAGTAACGAGCAGATAAAGTTTATGCGGAAGCAAATTTGGATAATTCGAAGCCTAACTTACTATTACAATGAAAGGATTAGTACAAGTGTTAAACAAAAGTTTCACCTAATCGTTACAGATTCAAAGTTCACGTTAAAATTTATCCGAAAGATTCTGATGGATTACCTGGGATCCTTTCTCAAAAGAAGTAAAGGTACTAGTGCACTTTTCTCTCACGGTTCTTCTTCACCTGAAAATGGTTTTTTAACTAAGGTAAGCTCCTTGCTTAGTGAGGTTCATCGCCAATATTTATCTAGTTGAGTTTTAATGATCACAGAAAAATAGATAACAAATAGCCACATAAGTCCTAGCACACAGTAAAAGGATATAGGTGGTTAATGCCGAGTTGCTGTCAAGTGCCTATATGGAAACTCTGACTAACATACAAGGCATAATCTTTTCAGTAGCACCCGAAGGCTATTAGTCCAGAATTCATTTTCGCCAACCATGCCCAACCGGATGTTCAGTTACAAGCTCGTATCAGATGCAGATGGTTATGCTAGCATACCAGAAACTCCACGAGTAGTCGGTCTAATCAGACGATCCGTTCTATTACGTTCCCCATCAACTTTGACCGAACTACAATCGCGCTGGGGACCCCAAAATCACAGTCAAGTAATCAGATAACAGATAATTCAAGTTTAACACGGCAAGATAAAGTACAAGCTGGTCATCCAGATAAAATATCAGAGCAGTATATGATTCAAGTTTGACACGACAAGATAAAGTACAAGCCGGTCATTTATAGAAATATATCAGAGCAGTTCATAAACTCAATTTCACGATAATTGAGAACAGTATGATAAAATACACACTTAATTTAACAGTCAGTACATACTATCATTTTAAGTTTAACAGATATATCCCTCTCATGTGGGGTTCGAGTACTCACGGTTCGAGTAAATGGTAGAGAGGTTGGAGTATAAGGTCCGGCACAGGGTTTTCGAGTAGATGGGTTCGAGTACAGGGTTTGAGTATATGGTTCGAGTACTGGGTTCGAGTAGTTGGGTTCGAGTACAGGGGATTTGAGTGGAGAAGGTTCGAGTGGTACAGGTATCAAGTCGTACTGGTTCGAGTGGTAAGTGGTACTAGTTCGAGTGGTGAGGTTCCGTTGGTTAGGTTCGAGAGGTACGGGTTCAGTTGGTGAGGTTCGAAAGGTACTGGTTCAATTGGTAAGGTTTTAGAGGTACGAGTTCAGTTTGTGAGGTTCTAGAAGTGCGGTTCAGTTGGTGAGGTTCAAGAGGTAAGGTTCAGTTGGAGAGGTTCGCGAGGTAAGGTTCGAGAGGTGAGCTCTAGAGGTAAATGTTTCAGTAGTACTAGTTTGAGACCTAAGGTTCGAGAGGTACAGTTTGAGAGGTATGGTTCGAGAGGTTCAGTTTGTGAGGTATGGTTTGAGGGATACAGTTTGGGAGGTACGGCTCAGGAGGTACAGTTCGGGAGGTACGGTTCGGGAGGTACAGTTTGAGAGGTATAGTTCAGGTGTTACAGTTCGAGAGTTACAGTTCAGGAGGACTGGTTTGAGAGGTACAGTTCGGGAGGTATGGTTTGGGAAGTACAGTTTGAGAGGTAGAGTTCGAGAGGTACAGGTTCGAGAGGTACATGTTTGAGAGGTAAAGGTTCCAGTAGTACTAGTTTGAGAGGAGGGTTCGAGAGGTAAAGGTTTTAGTGGTGCTAGTTCGAGAGGTAAGGTTCGAGAGATAAAGGTTTCAGTAGTACTAGTTTGAGAGGAGGGTTCGAGAGGTGAGTTCGAGAGGTAAAAGTTTCAGTGGTACTAGTTCGAGAGGTAAGGTTCAAGAGGTGAGTTCGAGAGGTAAAGGTTCCAGTGGGGGGTTCGAGAGGTGAAGGTTTTAGTGGGGTTCGAGAGGTGGAGTTTTCAGTAGTGATTCGAGAGGTGAAGGTTTCGGTGGTACTCTCTGGTGGTTTACACACACACATATGTAAATATATATACTTAGTTTAATTCAATTCGTGCTAAAGCAATGAAAACACTCACCAGATCGTTGCAGATATGTTTCCTCATCAGGACAGCTCGGCCTCACGTCCTAAAGCTACGACTGGGCTTAGTTAGCTTTTAATGTTGTAGGTTTGGGTGAGGGTTAAATTTCGGTGTGAAGCTTACTATTTATAGTTGGAAATGGCATAAAGTGAGGCTTTGGATTGCTGACACCTGAACACGAGGATTAATCTGATGAAATTCTCGAGACTTCCATTGGATAAAACTTGGTTGCAAGTTGCAAGGTTAGGGGACCTCATTTCCATGGTTTTGATTTTTTTTAAAGTTTATCCTCGCTTTGTTCTCTCCTGTATCCAAATATTTCCTTGTGGTACCATATCCCAGCGTACCATTTATTTTCCCTTTTTGGTGTTTTAATTTGTTTGTTTACTTATTGTCTCATCTTGTTTTTATCCACTCCTTTCTTTTAATTCTTTATTTATTGGTTTTTCTTCTTTTAATTTACAATACTTAATAATCAATTATATATATGTAAATATTAATTACAATTATATTCCTTGAAATCAAAACAATATTAGAAATGATAACTTATTTCTTTTAACTAATTAATTTCTAGTATTTGAGTTCCATATTGTAATGCTCGACGTCCATATAGGTATATATAATTAAAAATTATTATAAAATTAACATAAATACTTACATATACAATTTAATGAATATGAAATAATTTAGCGTAAGGAAATTTTATTGGATACAAGGTTAGGGGGGGGGGGGGGTTCCTCCCTTTTAATAAATTGGGCCCTTCTCGCCGAATTTCTGTGCAGGGAAGGCAGTAACTTTACACTACTGTTTATACAGTTAAAATCCAAACAAAAATTTGAGAGAGTACCCTAACGCATTAAATGAGCAAAAAAATGAAGAACACTCTGCTGCAAACACTTATCTTCCTGCCGAAATCCCAAACCCAATTATTTTTGGTTTTTTGGGGCTCTCAGTTGGGATACACACTTGATCAAGCCGTCCCAAGCCCCCAGAGGTATTGGTTGCTCTTAGTATTTTGTGCATCTTCCCATCAACATAGGGTTTTTTTCCGGTTGATGTGGGTGAAAAAACTTGACAAACGAAGAGAGGCAGTACATGGGAGAGTATCTCTTGGAGCACCACAAGAATGGGAAGGTCAAGCATTCAAAATGGATTGAGGCAGTGACTATATTAGATTGAAGCATACGCGCCGTGAGCACAATATAGTCCTAAGTTCGAGCTCAAATGGCATTAAGAGCACCACTTGACTTGTGTCATCAGATGATAGGACACCCTCTGCAGAATAAGAAAAACATAAACCCTTATGCTTTAAGGGCATTGCTTGCAATTTCATAATATACAATAAGGGGTATTGTAACAACTTTAAATATAGGGAAGAGAAGTGTTCAACTAGCAGTAACCGCCAATATAATCGAAAGCCACACAAACAACATTAAATCAGCCCTCACCGAACACAAAAAGGTATCACAAATGATTATCCGTTTAAAAAAGTTGGATGCAAATCTGAGATTCAAAGAGATGGACCACGTGATTCACATACATGAGAAATGGTTCTATTTAAGCCAACTAATAGTCAGATACTTGCTGGCCCTGGATGAACCGGAGCCTTACCAAACATGCATACACAAGTCCCACTTACCCAAGTTAATTTTTAAATGTGCAGTAAGTAGACCTATATGGGGGGAAGACAAAAACTTGTATTCAATGGGAAATTAGGCATTTTAAATATTTGTGCAATATCAATTCACTATTAATAATACACCCCCACGTCTCGGAGTAATTGGCTCACTTTCTGTTTGCTTCCATCCCACATAAAATGACACATTTTAATTGTAACCCAAAATGGTAAAGAATATGTTGTAAAATTTCTACAATATCCTTTTTAACTTCGATAATCTTTTGACTGGACCCACCGCTTTTCCAAAATATCCATACTTTTTCACAATTATTCTCTACTACATCACTTTGCATAAAAATCGAGCCAAAAGTGTATGTGTCAATTATTCCGGGAGGGAAGGAGTAGCAAGAATAGGCCAGTGGGTACAATTGAACAAGTCCCAGTTCCAAAAATCACTAGGGATGTAACAAGAGCTAAAATCATCGAAGAAGTAATCCCCGCAATCAAAGCAAGGTGGCCAGCACATATTTTAGGAAAGTACATCCATATTTAGGAAGACAACGCAAAACTGCATATAAAGAAAAATGATCCAAAATTCAGGGCAGTGGAAGAATTGTATGGATTCACAATCAATCTAGTAAGTCAACCAGCAAATTCACCAGATTGTAACATTGTCAACTTAGGTTTTTTCAATTCCATTCAGTCATTACAGTAAGAACAAGTATCTGCAAATGTGATGGTGCAATCATCATATGACAGGGAAAATGTAATGACTTTAAACAAATTATTCATCACACCTCAGCAACCCATAAACAAATTATTCATTACACATCAGCAACCCATGATAGAAATACTGAAAGCGTAAGGCTCAAACAGTTACAAGATGCCGCATATAAACAAGGATATGTATATAAGGGAAGAGACTCTACCAAGGTTCCTAAAAGTAAGTGAAAAGGTGGCCATGGGCAGCATTGAACACTTAATCAACAAAAAGACTATACATGAGAGCATCATTCTATTGATACATTGTCTAGGTTGTCAACCTTAACTGTAGAAATGTTCACATTTTGGAGGTTGGTGGGATGACAAGTTTTGTAAGCTAGGAACATCCCACTTTTGGTGTGAATGGGATGTTCCAAAATCAAGCTCAGTTAAATGTACATTTTGCTAATGTCATTAAGCTTTTTTTTTTTAAAAAAACATTTCTCCGTGTTTAGTTTATAATCGGATATATGCACTCATCGGTAGGAAGATGTAGCAAAATAAGCACCAAAACGTAGGTCATATACATCATGATCATGTATTTATCATGCTAGCACACAAAAGAATTTACTTAACATGGTACATAAGCATAAACATAATCCAAAGTAGATGCATAAGCCCAGTAATTGACACAACATTGTTCATAAGCATGAAGAGCACTGAAATGATCATTTAAAGGGGGCATAAAAACCAGCAAAACAGAGCTCAAATGCATCACAACAAGGCCATTAACATGTTGAGTCACAATGATAGAAAACTAATTATATTCATAGGTAGCAAAAAAAATCAAGGAAGATGCACATACCCCGGGAAAACCCGAACCCAAATCATAACAAAACATCAAACCCACCTTTTAATATCCTTAATGGGTATTCAAACATACAAATGCTCCAGATTCTGAAAACATTATTCACTTTAATAAACATGAACATCATGCTGGGAAGATGCATAGTCCCAAAATGGGGCACATGGTACATGTTATGCACATGACAAGGCAACACATATACAATAACCTAGGAGTTCACAAAAAATGCTATATTTCAAACCAAAAAGAAACAGAGATCAAAACAAGGTAGCATATGCCAGCTTATTTGATGCAACAACACTTAAGAAACTGCAAAGATGCGAGCATACCACATCAACAACAGTTTAAAATGTTAATTAAGACACAAAACAGACCATAGAGACAACATTGAATAGGGAATATGCATAGCTGGCTATATTCCAGACCAATAACAAACATGAATCACAAAAAAACATCACAAGAGTGTTTATACGGACCAACAATGCTTAATAAAGCTGCACATATATATAGGATCAATATAAGTAAATAAAATTAATTACGAATCAGAGTAATTATAAATCAAAGCAATATAAAGTGAACAAGTAAATCAAAACAAAACAATTTGTAAGTAATAGGAAATATTACAGAGTATCTTGAATGATTTTAGATATTGAATAGAATTTTGGGAGATTGGAAGTACATATGGATGGTTCAGGTTACAAGTAGTTGAAGCAACTTAATGCTTAGAGTGAGGAGATTATAGAATGTGAAAGGGGCTGAAAATCAAGTGTACCTAATAATGAAATAAGGCTTCTCTATTTATAGAAGCCTAAGACTAATCTATTATATGTTGAAATCTAGACTTGAAATTCGTAGTGGACTACATTATTGCTGCCTGTGATAATGGAGTGTGTGTCCCTCCATTATGTTGGTTGAGTGGTTGGAGTGGTGGAGTGTGGGACCTTCCACTATTTCTTGTCTATTGAATAATTGTAGTGGGTGCCGGAGTTGAGTCTGGGACCCTCCATTATCGACTGCTTTGTTGAATTTCTTTTCTTGAGTGGAGTCAGAGTGGAGTTTGGGACCCTCCATTACTAACTGTCTTCTTCTGGAATCGTCATTACTTACATATGGT
Source organism: Rubia yunnanensis (assembly GCA_037428765.1). Taxonomy (NCBI): domain Eukaryota; kingdom Viridiplantae; phylum Streptophyta; class Magnoliopsida; order Gentianales; family Rubiaceae; genus Rubia; species Rubia yunnanensis. The sequence continues at coordinate 76,122,534 of CM075067.1, forward strand.
TCAAAAATCAAATGGGTCTTGACCCATCAGACCTCCAAATGGATCATCTTCTTGAATTGGTTCTTTCTTGACTTCGTTGGTTTTTTCTTGACTTCGTTGGTTTGTTGACTTTTGAACTTCTTGTAAAATGCTAACATTTTCTTGAAATCTTCTTCGTCTTCATCCTTTTGAACCATGGCTGCTGATGATTGAATACTCAAGGTCTGCCTGACAGGTTGAATGCTCAAGGCCTGTTGAATTGGGCTTCTGATTGGGGCTTGAATTGAAATTGGGCCTTTTGAAATGATGTCCTCTTTATTAAATATAATTTTTAACTTCTCTCCTATTTGTAAGTAGTGAGTTACTTCCTTGGTAGAGCAGAACTTTGTTTTGTAATTATTCCACCACTTAATCTTGAATTGTCTTACTAGAGAACAAGGCATATTTGGGTAAAAATGTTTAATTTGAAAACTCCATGCAAAGATCCATGGAACTCTGAATATTGAATGAAAAAAATAAATGTTTTTCAAATGGTTTGCACTGGCTAAGCTTATTGAACGTATTGAATCCTTCTAATACTAGAGTAGGTAATATCTCGATTGTTGGTCCTATTTTCAACCACCAATCATAGAACCACATTGGAATATCACCATTAAAACTTTGGTGAAAGTTGATAAACCAAGAATGGTCAAATGACCTAATATAGAAAACTCTGTACCAGGCATTCATGTAATCAGCATAATTGAATCCTGTGGGGAGGTAGCTGACTAAAAATTTTCTATTTGAATGGATGTTTTGGAAATGACTAGGGCGAAGAATTTTCTTAATATAAATTTTTGAATAATCTATTCTATTGGAATCAGTTTTGTTCTGAATATGTTGAATGTCTATAGAATGGGTATCAAATAAGATGTGCTCATAGTAATTTTGGATTTTTTGAATGTCATCTGCCAACCATGGACATGTCGGCTTAAAGATGCTGGTTACAAAATGTTTGAGTTGTGGAATGTCAGGTTCTCTTTGGAATTGGGTAAGAAGTATATGGTATGGATTAGGTTTATCAAAGTATGACGGACTTGGGCTTGAACTTGAAGGAATGGATTGTTGACTGGGATTTGGAGTGGCTGATCTGTTTGAAGTGAGTACTGTATAATTTGATGTGATAATTGGGGTATAGGATCCGTTTTGAATATGGAGTTTGTGCCACTGTGGAATAAGTAAGAGGAGGAAAATCTGGTCTTGGTACTTTTGGTGTCAGGGGTCTTGGAACTGCATAATCTTTTGATGATCTTGAATTTGAAGAACTTGTATTTGAATGATCACTCATGTTTTCCTGTGAGGAATTCACGAGTTAAAAAATCCGGCAAGGAATTATCCTTTCCTTTAATGAATTGAATATCGAAATAAAAAACTGATAAAATTGCTTGCCATCTAGCAAAAATCTGTTTAGAAACTAAAATTTTAACATCCTTTTGTAAAATCTCTTTTGCTAGTTTACAATCTATTTTAATAAAAATTTCTTATTGTATAAATCATCTTGGAATTTTGAAATACATAAAACAATTGATAAAACTTCTTTTTTAACTGTTGAGTAATTTACTTGTGCTCCTATCCATAAACCCGAATGATATCTAACTATGTACTCGTTTCCTAAATGTAGTTGTTTTAATATACCTCCATAACCTAATTCTGATGCATCCGTTTCTACTATCATGAATGCTAATGGATGTGGAATGCCTAGGCATGGTGGTGACTTAGCCTTTAATTTTATGGTTTTTACTAGTTGAGTATGTTCTTCTGTCCACATAGGTGGATTAGTCTTTAATCTGTCATATAGTTTTTTACAAGTTATTCTTAGTTTAGGAAAGAAATCTGAGATATAATTTAAACATTCTAAAAATCTTTGTAGTTGGTTCTTGTCTTTAATTTCATATGGGAATTTATCAGCAAACTCAATTGCTCTTTGAATTGGTTTGGTTTTCCCTAAGTGAATATCATAGCCTAAAAACCTTATTTTTGTTTGGAATAATTTCATTTTTTGTTCTGATATTACTAATCCTTTTTTCTTAACGACCTTTAATAGTATATTCAGATGTTTGAAATGACTATCTATGGAGTCAGAATAGACTAATATATCATCAATATAAACTATGGCGTACTTTGAATAAGGATTAAATATATCATTAATAATTTTTTGAAATTCTGAAGGTGCATTTTTTAATCCGAATGGCATTACATTCCATTCATACTGTCCGAATGGAACTACAAATGTTGCTTTATATTTATCTTTCTCATTTATTTGAATTTGACAATATCTTGATTTTAAATCAAATTTTGAAAATATTTTTGCATTAACTAATCTATTTACTAAGTCCTTTTTTGTTTGGAATAGGGTATCTGACCCATTGTAATACTTTGTTTAATGGCTTGTAGTTTATGACTAATTTAGGAATACCTCTTTCCTTTTCTGCTTGTTTATTTACATAAAATGCTGAGCAACTCCATGGTGATTTGCTCTTTCTATTTAATTTTCTTTCGAAATGACTTTGAATTTCTTGTTTACACAACTCTATTAATTCTGCATTCATTTGAATAGGCCTGGCTTTAGTTGGAATGTTTTGCTCATTAAATTCTTTTTCATATGGTAATGATACAATATGTTTCTTTCGTTCCCAAAAGTCACTGGGATGACTTGAACAAACTTGAATCTTAAATTTTTTTCCTAATGTTGTTTTTTTCTCTTGAATTAGTTTATTACTTAATTGATCTTCTATTTTTGAGTAGCTTAGTTATGTTTTTAGGAATACTATGTCTTTTTGTTTCGTATTTAATAACCATAACTTTTTATATAGAGAGTTTGTTTGTAATAGATACAATTCTATTTGGCTAGGTGGATTAATGAATTTGAACAACAATTTTCTTCCTAAAATTTTAGTGCTAATTCCTTGTTAGGTTTTCTTAAAAGAGATAATTTGATATAAGAATGGATTTCCTAATACTGCAGCATGAGACACATATGAAATTAGGAATCATATCTAATAATATTTACTTCTCTCTCCATATATATATATATATATATATATATATATATATATAAATAAATATTCACCACACTTAACCAGTAGCAAATATGGTGTACAAGAAGACACGAAAAGGCATCACACCAGGATATATAGTGGCCCGCAGCCAAAGACATCACTAAAAGGGAAGATGCAAACACATGATACAGTCTAAATCCACAGGCTCAACACAGGATAAGTTATCAGTTATTAGGCACCAACAAGCCAAACACATAAACAATAGTGGCAACAACATGCCGAGCTGTAAAAAAATAAACATTAGGCAGGAATGATATCACCTCAATCGTAGCGATGAACATTTCTTCAGAACTTGAATTCAAATATGGGACTAGGAGTTTTTCCCCTTTTATTTTATTCTCATTTTTTCATATTTTTTCGACCAACACCCACATCAATTCACAAACTACAATATGTAACCAAGAAAGAGAGATTGTTAGCAACTGATGAACTGCAACTTATCTTTCTTTGGGCCAGGGAGACAAGAGAGGGAAGATCTCAATCCTTTATTCGCTTAGCATTTAGTATCTCCCTCAGCCAAGGCATCAGAAAATACAACATCTCGTTTCTGCCATGGTTGGTGTCAACGAAGCCGCTACCAGAGTGTGGAGAGGATAAGAATGAAATCTGATGGAGCGTTGGAAAAACAGAGGGGCCATTAGTGTCGCTTGGGTGTTTTTAATGATGAGTAAAGATTTGAATAGGGGTGGTCGATGTTTTGTCTTGATTTTTAGAGAGTAAAGTGGTTTTGGTTAATATGGATTTGGGTTTAATGAAATTTATGTTAGGCTGATTTGGTGTATAATATGTTGGGCTTGGTGTGCAATTGTAAAATGAGTATGGGTAGTTTAGGAATTTCTAGTGTAATTTTAGCCAAATGAGGAAAGTTTTCAAAGTGCGCAGATTTTTCAGGGACAGACGAAAAAGGAAAGAGTGCAGATTCAGTTGGGATGTGGGGATTATTTATTTTCCTTTACTACAATGATGTTCCCATAATTTTAAAGACTTATTAATGTACATATCTCAAATTATAAATAATTATAACTTGACCTTAAAAGTTATAATGATATTTTTCATAATTGGCCTAACCGTTAGGCGGTTTAACAAGATACGCTTTCCCCAAATAAATATTTTAATTAAAATTTTAAAAATATATTTCATGATTAATAAAAAGGAGAGCGTCTCCTACTATAATGCTTCACGATTAGACAAATCACGACAAAGTTCACACCCTTAACACAGTCCCTTGTCGCTTATTTGAACAAAGTCACAAGTAGTCAACACACCCAATGTTCATTGATATCGTAGTTGGAGAGCAAGCAGCTTACATACTCGATGTGATCATCTAGATTCGTAGTCCCATTGTAGGATTTCTGATTAGAGATTTGTTGTTGGTATTGGATATCTCTTAATCTATATGCTGGAAGGTTCTAGCCCACCGGTAGAGTTAGTGCAACCCTAGGTTTTTAAGAGACTCACGATGGAACTTGTAGCACGCCTAAATTTGAATTTTCCCGTGGGGGAAATTCGATCCATAAGTGTGACAAGTGGTGGATTCTGGCATACACTTTGTGAATTTTATCATGCAGACCGTATATTCTGCTTGAAAAATTCATATTTTGTACATGCTAGTCGATTGAGATCCACTGTCGCTAGGGTTGATGAAGTTCTTGGCTACAAACGACAACTCTTTCCATGAATCGACATAGAATAAGAAAAAGAAGATGCGAGAAAAAATGGGGAAGAGAGAGAGAAGGGTTTTAATCAAATACCTTTTGATAACTGCATTAATAGTTCTTCAAATTATTTTCACCTTAAAAAAAAATCATCCCAATTACAGATTCTATTATTCAAATAATTATCCCCGTATAATGGTTGGTTGGTCTAAAACAAAACTTTGAGAATTTATAATCATAAATTAATTATTGATACTAATTATAAAGATGTGTATTGAAAGGTATACTTTTTTGAAAAGGAGTTTATAAAAAGATGAGGTGAGCATATGCATAAATTCATAGATGTAACGTACAATATTAAAATAATGGTCTTGGGAGATAAATTAATTTGAAATGTAGAGACTCGTTTCTATTGGAGACCATGGCTCGATGTGAATATGTAAATAGGTGGTAACAGTCTTCAATTTTTAAATATAGTAATATGGTTGAAGTTGAAGGTCATTCTTGGGGGTTAGCCCTATTTTGGTTGTAGTCTGTGATTTTGGAGGTTGTTTCAAAGACACCGAAGTTTTTTGTCTAAAATTTACAGAAAAAAATTGTCTGGTCTGGTTTTTGTTGCAGTTGTATGGGTGCCCGCACAGGAAAGATAGACAGGATATTTAGGATTATTTTGAAAACATTTCGGAGTTGGTGTCATGTCCTTGCGCGATATTGGGGGATTTCAATCAGGTTGTTGAACAAGGAAATAAGATAGGAGGGCTACCAGTAGATAATAAGCACACCGCTGGTATCAGAGGATTGTTAAGGAATCTGTTGATGTTTGAGATACCGTGATTGGGAACTTGGTTCACCAGGTCGAATAAGAGGGTGAGAAATGATTGCATTTGGGACCAACTTGATAGGGTGTTTGTCAACGGGAATCGGCGTCAGATGTTTAGTCAGTCTCGGCTATGGAATTTGCCAATCTTTGTGTCAGATCACGTGCCAATTTTGTTAGAAACCAGGGCAGCAGTACGACCTCATGTTCATTTCCACAAGTTTGAAAATTTCTGAGTTAGACATCAGGGGGTGGGGATATAGTCATGAGGCATTGGATGGATAAATTTCAAGGTAATGGTAGAAGACTTAGTGACAGGGTGTTACAGGAGAACCCATGGAGGGATGTGATTGGGTCTTTGTTGGATGAAACGTTAGATGCATTCACCTCTTGGAGTAAGGCTCGATTTGGGGGATTAGAAGCAAGGATCCAGGGCCTTCATCAACAATTGAGAAACTTCAATTACATCCTCCGAGAAACATTACGCTGGATACGAAATTGAAGGTGAGAGATGAATTGGAAATATTATTCACGTTGCAGGATGATTATTGAAGACATATTTCAAAGATACTTGGGGATATTGTAGGGGATAGGAATACCAAGTTTTTTCACAGGAGTGCTTTGAAGAGATGAGGGAAAAATGGATCACTGATCTTTGAGGTCTATGAGGGGATTAGATCACAGGAGAGCTGCAAATTCAGCAGCTTATGCTAGAGTACATGAAGACTATTTTGGCAAGTCTAGCAGATTACCCGGAAAATTATGTCACAGGGTGTACTATGCCGGGGGAAGGGGATTTTGTAGGGGTAGAACCACCAGCTATATGATTCTTTCACTGTGGACAAAATGAATAAGATGTTATTTGACATGAATTTATGGAAATTTGCGGGACCAGATGGGATTCCGGCTGGATTTTATCAGAAGTATTGGGTACTAGTGGGGCCTCAGATCTCAACGTCGACTTTGAAAATGCTGAATGTTTGGGATATATTGGAGGGTATAAATAGAACACGAGTAATCTTCATTCCTAAGTTCCCAGTTTTGAAGAAGCCATCGGATTTCAGGCCGATTAGCCTGTGCAATGTGAGGTATAAGATAATGTCAAAGGTGGTGGAGAACACAATTTGACAAGTTCTGAATTCCAATATATTTTTGAAGCTTAGAATGGTTTCCTTAAAAGCCATTATGTAAGAGAGAACATTTTAATAGCTAATGAAATTTTGGAGCATATTAGGAGGCATCAGTTGGTGAAGGAGTCACTCGTAGTAGTCAAAGTGGAAATCAATAAAACGTACGATAAAATATCTTGGTCGTTCATGAGATTTTTTTTGATTAGGTTCAATTTCCCTCTAAGTATGGTTAACTTGATTTTGAAGTTGGTGACTCCAGTTTCATTTTTGGTAAAGGTTAATCAGTGGAACACTGAGTATTTTGTGCTTGTTAGAGGTTTGAGACAGGGGTGTCTGTTGTCCCCGTATTTGTTTATCATCTGTCAGCATGCCATTTTGGCGCAACTGGAGGCTTTGGTGCAACCTAAGAAGGGATGTGGAATATTAGTTTCTCGGGAAGGGCCAACGATTTCTCACCTTATGTAAGCGTACAACATTATCTTTTTTTTATATTTGTATCTCAAGACTTTGTAGTGAAATTGAACTGGGTTCTTGATCAGTACGCAATATTTGTAGACCGGAGGATAAATTATGACAAGTGCTTGATTAAGTTGAGCCCAAACACAGATGATGCAACCATAAATTGTCGACTGTTGGGTTTTCAGATAGGTAATTTTTGTTTCCATAAAAGTTATTTAGGGGTCAACTTGAATTTCTCACGAAATAAATCACTCATGTTTGGTGATCTCATAGCTAGAGTGGCCCTAAGTTAGCATCAAGGAACAAATTTTTAATGTCCATGATGGGAAGGGTTGTGTTAGTCAGACATGTGTTAGCTTCGATTTTATTGTATCATATGAGTGTCTTTGAATTTCCAGTGGCAGTTACTGAACGTTTATATGGGTTGATGGCTCTATTTATTTGGATGGAGAGCTTATAGGGGAAAGAGGTATACTGGAAGTCCTGGAAGTTTGTATGTACTTTCACAGTGAATGGCGACTTGGGGCTGTGGTCAACTAGGGAAATGTATCAAGCACTTTTGGCAAAAATGGCTTGGAAGATTTTGCATAACATCGCGTCTATCTTGTTAATATTTTTCACCACAAAATACTGCATGTTAGCTCCATTTCTGAAGCTGAGAGCGACCTTAAATCCAACATGGGGATGAAGGGGGAAATTGCCGGGGTCGACAAGTTTTGAAAGGCAATGTTTGGTGGAGAGAAGAATCAGGAACGCAAATTTTGTTGGGAGAGGATTAGATTCCAGGTGTAGGGGCTTTTAATTTAAAATCCATTGTCCATGTGCAGCAAAGGTTGCAAATTTGATTCATCAGACTGGGGAATGGCAGTCTTCACTAGTGCATGTACTCTTTCCAGATCGGGTAGTTGTTTGTATTATGTTGATCCCGCTCCCTCAGCCAAGGATCCTTTGGGAGGATATACTTGTATGGACGTTGACTATTTTGGGAGTATATTTGGTGAAAAATGGCTATTAGGTGGCCTGTAAAGTGAGAGATGCAACTCGGCCTTCGATATTGACAAATCATCAAGTTGGAGCGAATACGTTCTGGAACAAGTTTTGGAAAATTAAAGTTCCAATGAGGATGTTGCTATTAATATGGAAGGCTTTGGTGAGGTCTCTACCTACAACTGTTGCTTTGAACAAAAGAAGTGTGGGTTGTTGGATATTTTTGTACGTTGTGGCAAATCGGGGGAATCAACAGAATATATATTTTTTGGATTGCTTGCATTCAAGACAAATTTGGAGATGTTCATCTTTGGGTTTATATTTCAGCCAGGGACGCAACACGTCTTTCCAGTCTTGGTTTTTCAGCTGGATGAAGTCTATTCCAAAGCATCTTTGCCTGGTACAGTCGGTGTTCACTATGTGGCATATTTGGGGGAAATAAATAGAGCAACATGGGATAACATAATAACTAACGAGGCACTTGATGGAGGTAGTCCAACTCGCATCGAATGATCAATTGTGGAATGCGACATACTTAGGAATCCATAAGATGGGGGGCAAAGAACAAGTTTTATCCACAACTGAATGGTTCAGATGGTGAAGTAAAAATCCAGGGGAATTTTTTGGATGATGGGTCTTTTGAGACACCACTAATTCTGGCAACACTGTGATGGTTCATCTCAGAAAATAAAGTGGATGGAGGACAGATCCAAGGCAGTAAAATGGTATACACAGGTTCATCTATTCAAACGGAATTTTTGGCGGCATTAGAGGAGCTACAAATGGGAGGTTAGAATGGCTTCAAGTCAGCTCACCTGCAATTAGATTCTTTACAATTGGTGCACATCCTTAATATGGTTTAGGAGCCAGGGTTGGAGTTAGAAAGTTTGTTTAGCTGAGTCAATGTACTTATTATTACTATATCGTGGTCATTATCTAGTTGGTGCACATCCTATGTCATGGTCATTATCTAGTTGGTGTACATCCTATGTCGTGGTCATTATCTAGTTCGTTGATTCTTCTATATTTTTATTATCTACTCCTACATTATTATTACTCTGGCCATGTTCGTGATGAATAACACTCTTAATGAAGTTGAATACTAATCTATCGCTTCTACTACTACTAGTGAAGTTGAATATTTCTCTACCCCTACTGTTGTTACTGCTACTTCTATTGTTATTGAAGTTGAATCCCGTTCTATGGAGATTTTTTTTCAAAACTCTTAATGATTAGCGATTTCAAAATCTTCTTTGCAAGTTGGACATTCTTGTTCATCATGTTCCAAATTGAGGGAGGGTAATAAGGAAACAGAAATCCTTTCCTTATTGGAAAGGTTATAGATAGTAGTTTCCTTATAAAATTAGATTTCCTTGTAGGTTAGAGAATAGATGGTAATTCCCTATAAACTTTAGAATCCTATTCATGTTAGACTTCCGTTTGTAGCCATATATATTATAATTTCATAATTGATGGGATATTGTAATCCTAATTCTATAAGGAAACTACCATCTATAACCTTTCCTACAAGGAAATGATTTCTACTTTCTTATTAGACGGCTTCGTGCAACGATTCAGCGAAAGTTCTAATTATAGCGATATCTTAAGTATGCTATTAACAACAGTTTCAATTTTAACTACCGTATATGTGATGTGCCCCATTTTGTCACCGCCGCTGTGCCACCGTCTGTGGCTGGAATCTACAAGAGAAAGCCCCCTAAGGTATCCGGGAGGAAGAGGCTCTGACGGTCCAGTAAGCAAACAAAATTACCATAGTGTAATTAGGAATGAATAGATGAGTTTGTAGGGATACCTTTAGTCTTTATATAGGTTGGCAAGTAGGGAAACTATTTTGTTTGCTTGTGGAGAAAAAAACTTCTCATTTGGGTAGGCCCAAGGGTTATTACCCAAAGCGTAATATAAGAGACCTGGGCCGGCCGTACTTAGGCACTTGGGCCAAGTACAAATTTAGACATTATCAATAAGTCCCTAGAAAGTTGAGGGTTTGGCCTTCGAATTTATCCCAAGATCCTGGGTTTGAATCCGTGCTTGCTCATGCGAATTCGATGATTGGCCCTTTGATAGGGTTGCTTCAAATTTGTGGTTAAGCGAGGGTTTGACTTCTAAGGTCCCGCACTGCTTAAGGGGTACAGGTTTTAGATCCTAGAGGTGGATTCGAAATCTTTCAGTTTAGTATCGAATTTATCTTTCGAGTGAATTAATAGGTTGGGGGGTTTGACCCTCGGCTTTCTAATTTATGTTAGAGCTCAAGGGACAGGTTGTAGCCTTTTTTATTTTCCAAAGGAGGCCTTCGGGCCCCAGTGGTTTTGAATAAGGGGTTCAACCCTCTGCCTTCTAATCTGTGTTATAATTTGAGGGCCTTCGAGCCTCAGTAGATAGGAATAAGGGGGTTGACCTTTTCCGTCTAATCTGTGTTAGAATCCGAGGGCCTTTGAGCCCCAGTAATTAGGAGTAGGGGGTTCGACCTTCGACTTTCTAATCTGTGTTAGAATATGAGGGCTTTCAGGTCCCAGTAGCTAGGAATAAGGGGTTTAACCTTTGGCCTTCTAATCTGTGTTAGAATCCGAGGGCCTTCGGGCCCTAGTAGCTAGGAGTAGAGGTCCGACCTTTGGCCTTCTAATTTGTGTTAGAATTGGAGAGCTTCGGGCCCCAGTAGCTAGGAATAGGGGGTTCGATCTTTGGTCTTCTAATATGTGTAAGAATCCGAGAGCCTTTGGGCCCTAGTAGCTAGGAGTAGGGGGTTCGACCTTTGGCCTTCTAATCTGTGTTAGAATCCAAGGGCATTCAAGCCCCAGTAGCTAGGAATAGGGGGTTCGTCCTCCAACCTTTTAATCTATGTTAGAATCTGAGGGTATTTGGGCCCCAGTAGCTAGGAATAAGAGTTTGACCTTCGACCTTCTAACCCGTGTTAGAATTCGAGGACCTGGTTTCAAAGTGAGAAGTGGAAATGTTAGGGAGCATGATGCTCACTCTTACCTTTAAGCGCGTGAAGTCCAGGTCACTTTACACGTGCCACTTTCACCATGCCATTAATGCCTAGGATTTCTCACCCACGCAGCCCATTTACCCACGTATTCACTTACTGCGTGGTGACCCGAGGTAATCATTACCTTTTGTCCCTTTTATATAAGGTGCTTCTCAGCACTTTAATTCATTATTTACTCAAAACGATTTTCAAATTTTGAACTTTCTTTCTCTCTCCCAAAACAGCTTAAGGCAATTTTTATCTCCGCTAACATTTTCAGAGAACTCCGGCCAAACTTTGGCTAAGAACCAGTAAGTCCCCCCTTATATAATCCTCTTTCTTTCCCTTACTAAAATGTCGCAAACACCGTCAGGGGGACAGAGCTCAATTCTTTCCTATTTTTGACCGTTTCCTCTACCGGCGGGGTTGAGAACTCTTGCCTCCAAGATTTCAGTGTCGTTCCCTCATCGACCGCTGGTTCCAATTTAGCTGATAGGGAATGTGGAGGGAGCTCTGCCAATTGCCTGATGCCGCCTAAGGGCTACCATTGCAAATGGGTCACTTTGAGGTCCCAAATTTCAAGGGAAGCCAGGGTTCAGAAAAATAAGGAGGGTCGTCCTTTCTTTTTTGAGAAGATTCTTACCCCAGTTCCCGAGAGCCCCCAGCCAATCCCTAAGGAGATCTCCAATTTTCTTTCCTCACTACCCCTTTTAGATTAAGCTTCCGAAGAACTTACGGTAGGAGGTCCGTTGGGAAGAGAAAACCCTAGGGATACAAGGCCTGATAGGTGCGTCGTTTACGAGAGCCATCTTGGATTTAGGCTTTGTTTTCCCTCGCCCCCTATCCTCTCTCATCTTCTCAAGGAGCACTAAGTTAACATAGCCCAACTCCATTCGAACGTCATAATGTTAGTTATGTCATTTATGACCCGATGTAATAGCTTAGGAATAACCCCTAGCTACGATCATTTTAGGTCCCTATACTACCTTTCTACTAGTAAAACTGTGATACACGTGGATACAAAGATAAGTGGGATTTTAACCCTTAGCAATAGGTTTTGAGACCACCCCATAAAAATCTCCCCGGACTGCAAAGGGTGGCACAAGACTCCCATATACACCTTTGAAAGTGGGGCTGAGGAATATTATAGTCCAGGGTAGAATTCGAACCCTGAGTTCAAGAATGCTACTATTTACGTTGCTCGAGAAGATGAAAACCCTAGGGATACGAGGCCTGGTAGGTGCGCCATTTATGAGCGCTATCTTAGATTCAGGCTTTGTTTTCCCTTGCCCCTCATCCACTCTCATCTTCTCGAGGAGCACCAAGTTAACATAGCCTAACTCTATTCAAACGTCATACTGTTAGTTATGGCATTTTTGACCCGGTGTAATAGCTTAGGAATAATTCCTAACTATGATCTTTTTAGGTCCCTATACTACCTTTCTACTAGTAATGCTGTGTTACACGGGGATACGAACAAGACCCCTATATACACCTTCAAAAGTGAGGCCGGGGAATATTATAATCCAGGGTGAAATTTGAACCTTAAGTTCGAGAACACTGCTAGTTACATTGCTCCAAAGAGTGTAGTGACGGATAGGGATCAGTTCTTGAGTGAACCCCTTAACATTTATAAGATTTTTGTTTATACTTGGCCAGAGGAGGTTTATAAGTGGATCTACCATCAGAAACCAGTTTTGATCAAGCCCCTTCCTTTGGCAGACTCTTCGAAGGCCCCTTTGGGTAAAGGGAAGGGAAAGAAGAAAACGGCTGAGGGTGATAAGCCTAAGAAGATTAAGAGGAAAGTTTATATGGTTGCTGATGATGGGGCCCCAAAAAAGTAAAAGAAGAAAAATTTTGGTTCTTCGAAACCCGCCGAGCCTACTTCGAAGCCCATAAAAACTATCTCGAAGCCCTTAAACACCAAAAACTGCCACATAAGTCCCTTCTTAGAGCTCTCCCCCCACACGAAGGTGTTTGCGGCATCTTAGCTTTTATCATAAGTGTGTTTCTTTTTCTTTTTTTACTTCCCTAACTCATTTATCTTTATTTTTTGTTATTCAGTTGGTTTTTCTAATGTTCTAGATGATGAGGAAGAAAAGATGGTTTTCGAAGAGCCTCACTCAAAGGTCCACCCGCAGTTCCCCGCCTAGGCACCATCCCAGCAGGGGGTCCAGCCAGAGGCCCTCAACACTTTGGAAACCAATAAGCGGCATCGAGAGGGCACTTACTCCCATATCCCTTCTCCCATAAAGTAGTGGACTGACAATACTAGTGTCATTAAAACCTAGGCCAGTGGCCCCATGGCTGTTGAGTTCCAGGTCAGGCACGTTTTAGGGGAGGGTAACCCCACCCCTCTAGGCACGGCTAATCCTGACTTTACTTGGCTCCCGGGGGTGGCTTCCACAGAAACTGCTCTGGATTCTATCTTCTAGACCCTCGTTGAAAGGGCCAAGGAAGCCCAGGAGGCTGTAGCCAAGTTAAGGGCCCGTGAGGCCCAAGTTAACTAGCTCAATGAGAGCTTAAGAGGATGGCATCCAATTATGAGCCAGAATTGATGAGGGTGGCTTCTCAGCATGAGGAAGTGTTGAAGAAATTGAGCATTGAGAAGGATGATCATTTGAAGAAGCTCGAATAGAATCTGTCAGAGGCCTAGGCATTAGTTAAAGCCTTGACCAAAGCAAAGGCTGAACTGGTTAGCCTTTATTCCGCAGAGAAGCAGGCCTCCACCTTCAAGGCTTACATTGAAAAGCTTATGAAGACTAAGGAATTTCAGGACTTCTTCTCATCCCTCTCCAAGGTCTTGGTGGGGGTTGCATGAAATACCCTTTCTCATTCTATCGGTAAGGATCTTCCTGCCAAATATACTACCATGGTGGATGTCCACAAGAATAAGTTTGACATGGTACAACTGGACCATCTCTGGTGGAAGTCTGTCTAGGATGGGGGCATCAAACTCCCATTGCTCGATCACTTGAAGGCCTCCGGTAATTTCTTTTCCATGGAGGAGATCCACAACTTGTGGGTGGATGAGGACAAGGAGTGGAGCAAACTGGACCCTCTCACTCAGCCAATGCCCTGACGTAAGACCAACTCTTCAAACTCCACCCAAGCGGATAGTAGAGCAGGGGAAGATGTATGAACTATCTTCTAGGATTTTGAATGTACCCCTCCCTTTTCTATTATTAACAAAATTTTTGGTTTCTTTACTTATGAGTTTCTTCTTTTTGTCGCTTGTAGATTTTAGATTTGGTACCTTACCATTCCCCAGCTACAAAGGAGTACCATTTTCGGCTTCTTTTTCCAAGTCATGAGAGAATGGTATCATCGAAATGAGGAGTGGGTATGGGAACACCGAATTGAGGCATCTCGATTCTGGTATAAATCCATTTGGCTCGATGGATAGCTTCGGGCTGCAAATGAGGAACTTAGCCTGTGGCGTAATGGTCTTCATGAGAGGCAAAAAGAACTTCTTAAGGAACTTAGCCATTTGAGGGAAGAAAGGGACCTTCTTTCTGTGGCTAAGGATGAGCTTTTGGAGGACTATCGTCGTATCGAATCTCGGTACAACAAGGTTCTCAAAGAAATCACCACCAAAGTCGGAGTTAGATTGATGCATGAGTGCAGCATTGCTGCCAAGTCTTACAAGGCTTCTGGGAGGCATCATCCTCTAAGCCTAATCATGTCATCGAACACTATTGTTTCGAGATCCAGATGTATCAAGTGAATATATAAGTAGCTTGTGTGGCCCTTAATGCCACCAAGCACAAAGTAGAAGAGTGGAAGAAATGGAATTGGGAACATCAATGTTTAAATTCCTCCCTGGCGCTGGAGATTAAGGAAAAATAAGGCGCTTTGTATGGCTGCCTACAGAGATAAGGAAAAACCCGAGAGGGACCACGCCAAATTGTATCAAACCTATATAGCGACTGCTAATAGTCTTCAGGCGTATGTACTTCAACTAGGGACCGTCGAAGCACCTCTAGTTGAGGATTTTGAATTATTTCTTCAGGAGACCATCAACATCATGGAGAGAAAACTTATCACGGGGGATCCCAAGTACCGCGATGCCTATGCGGCTTCTAAGAAGTGGCTGAGCAATATACGAAAGGAAAACAAGAAAAATAGCAGGGCTTCGAGCTCCCATGCTGCTCTGAGAAGAACTAGAGCTCCTGGCCCTACACAGAGTAGCCCCTCCGGGATTTCTTGCGGAAGAGGAGGCTCCATCTTCTCTCGCTTAAGCCATCCTTCTAAGATCTCATCCTCGCAAACAGATCCCACCCATGTCATGACCTCTAGCTATCAATTTGCACCCTCTGGAGCTCCGATTTTGAGAGCTAATCAAGAAAATACTCAGGTTAACGCCTCCGGTCGAGGGAGGGGTGGCCTTACTTTTGTCGGAGGTTCTTCGAGCGGCAGAGGTGGTGGCGCCAATGGCAGAAAAAATTGAGTGGTCTTGCCTAACTCAGTGGATTCCGAGGATGCACCCCTTCATGAGGAGGTCTCGAGGCTTATCCTGCGAAGCATCAAACTCTGCTTGAAGACCAAAGGCAGGGGACTTCAAAGAATAAGAGCATCCTCTTACTTATGATAGGTTTCCCTTAGCTATATGTATATAGTTGTTGTAATTTTATTATTTTATTTGTAAGCTACTATGGTACTTTGTATGTTTGAAATAAAATTTCCTGCCTTTATTCTTTTTTTTACCATTCAAACCTTTTGCGATAAGGATTAACCCTTCTAATAAAGTTGATCGTTTCAACTCTTTCTTTTATTTTCCTTGCAAGGATTTACTATGCGTGTAAAAGCATCTGAAGGGATATGTTAGCCCTTCGAATTGTTGACAAGGTCAATTCCTTGGGTGCTTGATGCATGTTAAAGGTATTTTAGCCCCAAAGTGTTTGCTAAGTTGTGTGACAATGTCTCTGCCTTGGGCGCTTGATGCACATTAAGGTAATTTTAGCCCCAAAGTGTTCAATAGGCTGTGTTGTCCCTTCAAATGTCTACAAGCTCCGTGTCTTGGATGCTTGATGCACATTAAGGGAATTTTAGCTCCAAAATGTTCGATGGGTTGTGTTGGCCCTTCGAACGTCTAATGCTCCGATTTGAGGAGAATGGGGAATTTTTGTTCCCTCGTGGCAA
Organism: Rubia yunnanensis; assembly: GCA_037428765.1. NCBI lineage: Eukaryota > Viridiplantae > Streptophyta > Magnoliopsida > Gentianales > Rubiaceae > Rubia > Rubia yunnanensis. The sequence goes on from CM075067.1 coordinate 76,138,787, forward strand.
GGTGTTTTTTAATTCTTAGGAACAAGAAATGATTATAAGTGATGCGTCTTCGACCACTGGCCGGTTCATGGGCTTGGGTTCTTCTCAAACTAACCTAAAATCAAACTATCCATGGGGTTCCGGGGGTCAGCACTCCGATGCTTAAGTTAGTCCAAGCGTCCAATATGATTAAGACAGAATGAATCATAAGTAAATGTGTACCTTGTATTTATACTCCATGTCCTGAATAACGTACCCCTTCATTATCGCCCTTAGTTACCCACGAATGCAGTAGTTAAGTTAGAGTATTAAATATTCTCCTAACTGGGCTGACATACCTGCGGACAAATAGCCTTCTTGGTCTTAACCTCTATATAGAGGCCCCAGAAAATAAGATTCTCGACCTTAGAAAGCTGGAAAGTCACGAAGGTCTTCAAGGTCTCGAATGCATGGGACAATTCGAGAACTTGGAAGGGTCGAAATGAACCTTGCACATTGCGTTCCTGCCTTCAAGGATGAGAACCTAGTTTTCTAATCAACTTCGTCATTTAAGATTCCAAAAGAGCGCGGGCGTGCTATACAATCGCGCGTGTCACTTCCCCCGAAACACTGCGCCGTCAGAAGAGGATGAGGCGATCACATCCTTCCATAACTTCTTATATTTCCAATGCCGAAATAATTACCCATTCACTTCAGCCCCCATATTTACCCCTCCTCTGTGCTTCCTTATTTACTTTTCTCATTTGCAGGCATCTTCTTACAAGATTTCTTTCTATATTTATCTCGGGAGCGATCCAACTTCTATCACTTTTTCCAGAAATCAGTAAGCTCTTTCATCCTTATTCTCTTTCTAATATTATCGTTTCCCCCTTTTCCATCATGGCCCGTCTAATAAGGGTTCCACCTTCAAGAAACTTTCTGGTGAAATTAGGGTAGGAAAGTTAGGGGTTAGTATGCCGGAGAGAATCGTTAGTGACCCAGAATGTACCCTCTCAGAAGAACTCCGGTATGACTTGGATGCTGGAGAGGGCATATCTAATAGCCCTGGGGAATAGAGGATATTTCCCGTAACTGTTATGCCTTCTCAAGAAGCTGAGCAGCAAGATTGGTTTTTACCCTCCCCAAATCCAGAGCTCGAAGCCATAGAGGAGAAGGAAGAAGTACTTCCTTTCAGGGAGAAGGAAATCCTCAAGGGGGGGGGGGGGAGCACCCTCGAGTGGAACTCGATAATTTTCTCCAGCTGAGTCACAAGAGAAGAAAAAGAGGACTCGTTGAAGATTAAGGCTAAAGGACTCAGGAAGGGAGCCCCTAATTCCAGTAGCGGGAACCACTATTTCCAAAATTTTGGACTCAATCTCCCCTGGCCAACGAGTAGCTCCAGATGCCGATTTTCAACCCTTTAGAGAAGGTGACTCCCCCCATAACCTTCCCAAAGGAAGACCATCCATCTCTCTTCGACACCTTCGTTGTGGGCCCACCTCTCCCTTTCCGCCCCTTTTCCAAACTCCTTAGGCAATTTCAGATGAGTCCTGCACAATTCCACCCCAATATTTTGATGATCATTATGATGTTCTTGATCATATGTGATGTATTCATTATTAAACCTAGTTATAAGCTGCTTCGCTCACTATACTTTGTGTCCTATAGTGGGCGGTCTACCGATATGATCGTTATGTCTGCCAATCGAGAAGTACATCGTAAAGTTTTTTGTGTTCCTGGGAATTTGGGTGATTGAAAGATCTAGAAAAAGGTATCTCGTTAGATAGTAGGAGGTATCGAGTCCCTCCGTGGAATTGGGCCGTGCTTTTTGAGTCTCCCAAACCTGAGAAATACATTTGCCTAGATGCTCTCGAGAGGGACGAACAAAAACTGTTATCCAACTCCCTCAACTACATCCTCTTCAACAACCCCAAACCCCGGCTTGGCGGCTTTGTGTTCCTTCCTAGAATTTATGCAGAATATATGTATAACACACTCTGGAAAGATACAAGAAAGAGGCAAAGTGAACGTGAGGGCCCCAGAGATGGCCCTCCCCTTGAGATCATTGTTAGTGACCCTAGGAATTCGAAACCTTCTGAAGGTACCTTAATAGAAATCTACTTCTCTTATTTGTTGTGTTATTATGTTCATTACTATTGACTAACTCTCTTTCTCTTTCCATTTTCAGTGGGTCTTGCCAAGGGTTTAAAGAAGCCAAATTCTTCAAAGCACGGTCATGCTCCATCAGGGGAGATTATTGATCCCTTGAACCAGGCTTCCATTCCAGTGTCTCCCCTCTAGAACCCAGTTTCCCCTCTTGCAGAAGGCTTCGAAAGGCCTATCTCAACCATTGGTGTTAAGCGGTCTCCTCACACCCGAAACATTCGCCAGAAGACAAAGGCGAACAACAATACTATCGGCTCCTCCTTACCAATACCGCTTATGGGGACACATGGTGGTGAGGATGTTCATCGAAAATCTCTGCCCCTTCAACTGATGCTGCATCCATATCCGGGATCGAGCATTAACTATCAAAGATGGCCTCGAACCTTGAGGTTCTTATCACTTCTCTTCTCTTTCCTCTCCTTTTATTTTGTAGCCTTGATCTGAGCTGTATTGTTTTGTTAGGCCTTTAAATTTTTACGCGAGGCCACTGGGACAGTGGTGGCCTACCTTTCCTTTTACTCCGCTAGCAAAGGTAACCTTTGTGAGGAGCTCAACAAATGAGATGCTGAGATTTTGCAGCTAAGGAAGGTGCTCGAGGAAAAAAATAGGGCACTCGAAGAAAAGAAAAAGATTTTGGAAAGTGATAGGCAAGGTGTTGATGCCGAGAGGCGTCAATGGTTGCTAGAGAAAGATACCCTTGACAAGAGGGTACAAGCTGCAGAAAAGGGGGTTCGATCTGCAGAGGAGAGGGTTTGGGCTATAGAAGATCAAGCCACGCAGGTGAAACTGCTCGAGGCATTCTAAAACAAGCTATTGAATAGCACTGAGCTGTAAGAACTCTTCTGGGATCTTCTAAGGGTGGCCAAGGAAATCAGCTGCAGCAAATAAGCCGAGGAATTTTTAAAACCAAAAGTGTCCGCTTCTCTTTCTGAAGATTTGGCCAAGCAGGTGGACGGACTAGTTAATCCAGAGCTTGAAACCTCCCTGGATACAAAATGGGATGAGGATATCAAACACAACGGAATTCGCTTTATCCTATTGGATTTGGATTTCATTAAGGCCAAAGGGCAGTTCTTTACTGTTGAGGAGATTCAAGCGGTCCCCCTTCCAGAGGCTATTGACGCCTCCCCTGAGCAGGATTCCCCCACCAACCATGTGGAAGAAATGATTGCTTCCACATTAAAGGAGGATGATTCTAGGGTCGGTCCCTGATTGTAAAATATTCTCTCTTCCATGTTTTTTTACTTAAGGTCCCTCAACTGTAACCCTATTTTCTTGAGAATCAATAAAAACACATTTCTGTTTCTTCATGCTGCGACTTATTGAATTTACCTCTATTTTCTTTTCGTAGTATAATTCGTTAAAAATGGTGCTAGAGGGCGCTTGTGAGGAGCTTTCAAGTGCCCAAAAAGAGCTAAATGAGACAAACAAACAGCTAGTGATCGCCCTTTGAGATCTTTCTAAGTGTATTCAAGAGAAAGACTCCTTGAAAGACAAGCTCCACAACCTCGAAGCTGAGATGAAGCTGTGGCAGTCTAAAGATCATCCTACTTTCAAGGGGTTTGTCAAGGATTTCCTTAGCAAGGAATTTAATGGTACCTATCCTTTAGAAGTGGTCAAGGGCCGTGATCTCGCTAATGAATAACTAGTAGAACTAATGCGTCAAATTTATTTGAAATCCGGTTCTCTGAAGTCTTGTCTTGCTGCTGCAACTAGACTTTTAGTAGTGGAATGACGCCTAATCGGTTGCTTGGGAAACAATTGCAGACTGGAAGCCTAGAGGGAATTAATTTTCAAACAACACCTATTAGCTCAACGCGGAGTGGCTAGTGTTGAAGAGGACTTACTCGCTTGGAAGATAGCTAGTGTTGAAGAGGACCCCCCCCCCCTTCCTCAGGCGATCCCCCTTCAGCCCCTCGAATGAGCCCTCTGGTTGAAGATAGCTCTTTGGTGGAATCCCTTCTATCCGAAAATGAATAACCTACTGGGGAGATTGAGGCATGGAAGGTACAAGCCACAGAAATGGAGCAGCGCTTTGCTGAAAATGAAGAAAAAATAGCTGCACACGAAGTCAACCTTCGTGTCCATATTCTTTTCCACAGCATTCCTAAATTATTAGTGATTATGTTCCAAATTTTTTACTTAAAGCTGCTCAGTACTGGATGGAAGAGATCAACGTTCATGAGAATGGAACTCCACGGTAGAAGAAGGCTTCTGACCTCATTCTCGATTGGCTAGCGGAGCTGAAAGTAAAGGGGTTTACCTTCTCGAGTTTTCGCTCTGCCCCTTGGCCACAGAAGTCTTCCACTAAAGAAGTTGAACGTCACCTTGTCCCATTGACTAAAATTAACCAAGGGTCTTCCTCAAAATGCCGCAAAAGCACTTGGTCATCCTCGAAGGCCCCATTCAAACTTTCCACAAAGAAACAGTGTAGGACTATCACCGTCACCCCCCTTGATTCCTTAGAATATTCGGTGGAGGAGCAAATGAAGGATATTTGAAGGGCGGCTGGTATAAAGCTTGAAGAACTCGAAGAAATGGAGGCAAACGTGAAGGAGCTAGGAAAGCCTGTTTTCACTGAAAAATTGTTTCAAGTAGGATTTCCTCCCAGTGAATAAATACATATAGATGAATAAATTTGGATAGTCGTTCGTGTAAATATTGTATCCTTAATATTTGTTGGATTTTGAATGAATAATTAATATTATGTCCATCTCTAATATTTTACCCCTCGAATAGGGGTGCCTTGTGCAACTTCTTTAGTTAAAGCGAAGTATGAACATAACTAGTAAGTAGAAATTAAGCAATTAAGAGACACAAGTATTTTACCCAGGTTCAGTGTTTCCACCAACATCCTGCAAATTTTGCCCACTAGTTTATCATTTCGAGAATACAACATAGTCTTCGAGTGCTGCTTTAGAGCAACCAATCGGACATCAGCCGCGGCTGGAAACATCATCTAGAGTGCCGCTTTAAAGAAACCCGCTCGAACATCAACTAGAGTGCCGCTTTAGAGCAAACCACTTAAACATCAGCCGTAGCTGGAAACATCATCCGTAGCTGGAAACATCATCTGGATCGCCGCTCTAAAGCAACCCGCTCGAACATCAACTAGAGTGCCGCTTTAAAGAAAACCATTCAAACATCATCCGTAGCTGGAAACATCATCTAGATCGCCGATTTAAAGCAACCCGCTCGAACATCAACTAGAGTACCGCTTTAGAACAAACCACTCAAACATTAGCCGTAGCTGGAAACATCATCATGAGCACCGATTTAAAGCAACCCGCTCGAACACCAACTACGCTTTAAAGCAAACCACTCAAACATCAGCCGTAGCTGGAAATATCATCTGGAGCACCGCTTTAAAGCAACCCGCTCAAACACCAACTAGAGTGCCGCTTTAAAGCAAACCACTCGAGTATCATAGCTGGTAGTATTTTCTCAAGTTGGTAATGTTCCACCTTCTTGGCACTCGAACTCCATTCATCTGTTCAAGAACATAACTTCCTCTCGGATACAATTCAATCACTTTATAAGGTCCTTCCCAATTTGCAGCTAACTTTCCCTCAGGTTCCTTTCTACTTTTCTCATTTTTCCTCATGATTAAGTTTCCCTGTTTAAACAACACATTCTTTACCCTTCTCCCATGGCATCTTCTAACTTGTTCCTTAACCTTAGCCTCGTGCAGAGAAGCTAGCTCTCTCTTTTCTTCCACCAGATCTAAATCCAGACACCGGTTTGCTATTTGATTGTCTCATCTCCAGCAGCCATCATCCTTGGGCTGGGGACTCCTATTTCTACAAGAATTATTGCTTCCGAGCCATATACCAGACTATAAGGCATTTCCCCAGTAGCGAAAGACTCAGCTGTTCGATAAACCCACAACACATTGGGTAATTCCCATATCCAGTTACCTAATACTCCCTCAAGGCGCGCTTGTATTCCATTCACTGTTGTTCTATTGGTCACTTCCACTTGCTCGTTGGCTTAGGGGTGGTAAAAAGATGTCACCTTTTGCTTGATCATATACTCTTCGCACCACTTCTTGAAGGGATCCCTAGCAAACTGCGTTCCATTGTCTGTAATAATCGTCCCTGGGATTCCAAAGTGGCACACAATGTTCTTCCAGCAAAAAGAGATGACCATTTTCCCCCTTATGCTTGTCAACGGCTCAGTCTCTACCCACTTGGTGAAATAATCAACAGCCACGTTTTGATATATGAATTTTCCTGGAACTTCAGGAAAAGGGCCCACCAAATCGATCCCCCCATTTGTCAAATGGCCACGAACTATAGATGCTTCCCATTTCTTCCTGTGGAACATGTTTAATAGGTGCATGTCTCTGACACTGATGACAAGCCTGAATATAACGGTTCACATCCTTGAACATTATCGACCAGTAAAATCTTGCTCGGATGAGCCTCCTTGCCTCAGATCTAGCTCCATGGTGGCTGCCACATACCCCTTCGTGAACCTCTCTTCTGAGGTAATCTGCCTCATGAGAATCAACGTATTGAAGTAATGGTTGCAAATGGCCTCTTCTATATAGCCCTTCTTCTTGAAATACATACATTGGAGCTTTCAACCTTATCTTTCTGTCATCCACTTCATTTCTAGCAGGACTCCATCTCGAAGGTATGTCACGAACGGTGTCATCCAGGAGTTTGCCACTTCAACCGCCATCACTACAGGCTCTTCAAAATTTTGCATGTTCAAAGTTTCCATGAGTAGTTGTTGGTGGGATTAGGTTCCCAAATCTGAAGAAGCGAGCTTACTTAGAGCATCCGCTTTATGATTGTTCTCCCTTGGAACCCGCATCAATGTATAAAATTTGAAAAATTTTAACAAGTTCTTTACTACCTTGAGGCATCTCTGCAGATTACGCTCTCTGGCCTCGTACTCTCTATTCACCTGTTGAACCACAATTTGAGTCACCCATGCTCTACTCTCTGGCCTCGTAATCTCTATTCATTGTTAGTTGATTTAAATGCAAAGTTCAATGCATAAGGATAATCTCTGCCCTCGGGGCTAATCAGTGGGACCCATGCTCCACTTTCTCCTGAATGTGACGAACCATCTACAAACAACTTCCATATCATTCTTTGTTTTTTTCTTCATTCTAAATGGGATCCAAACATTCTTTGAAGGGTTTTGTTGTTTCCACTATAAAATCTACTAGTGCCTGCCCCTTAATTGCAACTCGAGGTTGATACAGGATATCATGTTCTCCCAACTCTACTGCCCTCTTTATCATTCTTCTGGAAATCTCTGGCCTTAGCAGGATCTGTCGAATAGGGTGGTTTGTGAGCACCACTATTTTATGTCCCTGGAAATAGGGTCTCAACCTTCGGACTGCATGCACAAGAGCTAGAACCAATCTTTCGAGGATTGTATACCTCGTTTCCAGCCCCTGCAGGGCACGCCTAATGAAGTAGATCAGATACTGAACCTTTTCTTTTTCTTTTACCAAAGCCGCACTGATTGCTAGCGGTGATGCGGATAAAAACAAGTACAATGTCTCATCCTTGTCTGGTTTCATCAAGGTAGGCAATGTTCCCAAATGTTCCTTCAACTGCTCGAATGCCTCATCGCATTTTCCATTCTACTCAAACATTTTTGCCCTTCAAAGAACAACAAAGAAAGGCAAGTGCCTCTCTGCCCCCTTCGCTAAGAACCTGCTTAATGCTGCCAAAGATCCTGTAAGCTTCTGCACATCCTTTATTGATTGTGATGTTTTCGTTGTCCTCGGAGCTTCAACATTTCTCGGGTTTACATCGTCCCTCTCTCTGAGACCATGAATTCGAGAAATTTCCCTGCTCCCACACCAGTGACACACTTAAACGGGTTCAACTTCAAATGAGCTCCCCAAAGCTTACCAAATGTTTCTTCCAGGTCATTTAAAAACTATTCACAATTCTTGCTTTTGACCACCATGTCATACACATATATCTCCATATTTTTCCCTATCTGTCCCCTGAACAATCTATCGACCAGCCTCTGATAAGTAGCCCCTGCATTCTTCAACCTAAAAGGCATCTTCTTATAGTAGAACGCATCCACATCTGTAATAAATGATGTCTTTTCACTGTCTTCCTTCGCCATGAGAATTTAGTGATACCCATATACGCATCAAAGAATGCTAAAATTGGTATCCAGTAATGGCTTCCACCAACTTATCGATTAGTGGAAATGGGTGACTATCTTTGGGGCAACATTTATTTAGGTCAGTAAAGTCTATACACATCCTCCATACTCCATCATGCTTTTGGACCATAAATGGGTTGGCAATCCAATCAGGATAGAATACCTCCTCGATAAAATCTACACTCAATAATTTATCCACCTCTTCTTTAATTGCCTTCACTCGTTCGGGAATGAACACCCTTCTCTTCTGCTTCATTGGCTTAATCGAGGGGTTGATGTTCAGCTTATGCAACGCAAGACTCAAATGGACCCCCGTCAGGTCAGACGTATCCCACGAGAAAACATCTCCATATATTCCTAAGAAGTCTTGCAGTCCTCTTTTCACATTTTTAGGAATTAGTTTCCCAACAGCTACTGACCCTTTATCCCGAATGGGCATCTGTGCTGTATCAGCTAATCCTGCCTCTGCGTGCACTACCGCTACATCCCTTTGTTTCCTTGCCTCTCAAACTGCCGTTAGGTTACATCTTCTTGCCACAATCTGATCCTCTATAAGGGTCACTAGACCGCCCGATCTTGGCACATCTATGGCCTTCCTAAGACCACATTATAAGGAGATGGTGCATCCACAATAACAAAACTACACCTGATGGTTACTCCCTTGTCGCCATCCACCACTCGAACAGGTAATGTTATCTCTCCTATGGGAAATATCAGATTTCCCATGAATCCTGATAAAGGGGAAGCAGATTTTTTCAAATTCTCACGCCTTGTGTCTAGCTGGTCAAAACATTCAGCAAACATCACTTCTACCCTGCTCCCATCATCAACGAACACCCTTTTGATCAAGGACGTTCCAACCATAGGGTCTGTATGGGGCATTTGGTCCAGCACAACATCCGCTTCCGAGAAAGTGATAGTCTCATCTGGTCGAAACCTCTTATGACTGGGCTCTTCCGCGGGAACCCTTCGAGCTTCAGCCCTTATAACATCATTCGAGGATCTCTCTCCCACCATGCCATTGATGACGTTAATTACCCTTCGGACGGGTGGGTTTTCCCCATTTTGGTTTCCTTGATTTCCCCCATTTTCCCATGGGGTCTATCCTGCCTTCCTTCCCGCCCCGTTTCTCAAACCACCTGTTCTCGAGGCCTTCTAGCTCCTCTACCTCCATTGTTTTAATTGTTCCTTCTATACGACTACCACTGATTCATCCGGGCCTTAATGGAACTACCTGGTACCTATGTCCTTGTCCTCAAAACCATTATTCCCGCTCAAACCTATCAATCTCCATCCTTAATTGCATACAATCGTCTGTGTCATGGCCATAATCCCTGTGATGATCACAGTATCGATTTGTTACCTTTCGAGATGCAACTGAATTATGAGAACTATGCAAGGGTGGGGGTGTTTGGAACAACCCTCTATGTATGCTTAAAATCTGTGCAGGGGTTCTTTCACCGAGCGTTGGAGGCAATGGATTATACCTCTCGAATGGTGTTCTTATGGGTTCGACCAGCCTTTTTCCTCTATGCTCTACATTTCTTCCTGCTTTCTCTGCAAGGCTATCTCTTTTCCTTCTAGTTGTCTCCTCTACCCTCGAATATTGCTCCACGACCTCCTGTAGTTTTTGCAATGTCTTAGGAGTATTAGGACTCAGTTTCTTGTATAATTCTAGGTCCTCTATCCCCAGCAGGTACCCCTAGATCACCTCATTCTCTGTCGTTTCTATCACCCAAACTTTCGTCTACATACCAGTGATAGAAGGTTTCCGTGCTTTCCTCTAGCTTTTGCTTCGTCTGGTAGAGTTCTAACAAAGTTTTGGTAAACTTCTTCTTCTGAGCGTACTGGACCAACAACGCTCTGCTGAAGTCCCAGTATGATTGAAGTGAGTCCCTTGGAAACTTATTAAACCACCCATGTGTCTTTCCCTGCAAGTAGCTGCCTACCAGCTTGCATGTCAATTTCTCATCGAAGTCCCCGGAACTCATCAAGCCCAAGAATGTCTGTATGAACTCTCGAGGGTCAGTTTCACCACTGTATTTGGGAAGTCCTTTCGAGGGCTTCACTTATATTGGCCATCAAACCCCAGTGATCACCGACCTGAAAGGAGACCCCGTAGCCTGGCCTAAGGGGCCGATCAATCTATCCAATTCCTTTCTTAACAATTCACTTGCATCCAAGGTCGAGCTGACCCACCAGCAGGTTTAACCTCCTATCGTGACCACACAACTATGGCATATAGAGAGGTTGGGTTCCTTCGTATCCCAGGTTCATTCAGTACGATCCGAGGTTCATGTGGTGTTGGTGACGGTTGAACATAAGGATTGTACAGCCCCTGGCTAATTCCCATACTCGCATATCCTTGCGTGCCAGAAGAATTCATCATTCTATATACCGCTCCTAGACCGGCTAGGTTAAGGATAAGAGCAGATGGGGCTAGCAAAGGTAGCACATATACAGAACCTTGGGAATAACCAGGAATGGAAGGCTGAGGCCTAGCCTGTAGTGGTTCTCCAACATATCCCTAATAAGGGTAGGCTATCGGGAGTTGGGGTTGAGAGGCCCACTGCATAGTTATTCCCAAAGGCGAGGGCGATACTGCCCCCATTGTAACTCTATCATCCCTCGGAGGAGGGGTGATTCGATAACCAGCCGCAGCCAGAGCCTGAGCTGCTCATTCCACATTCTCTCCCCACGTTCTGATTCCCTTAACCATGTTGGTCATAGGCTTCCATATACGAATCTCCCAAAACCTCCGTAAACCTTTCATCCCTTGAATTAACCACTCTCTTAAGCAGAGGATCAGTATTTCCTATCAATTCCAAAGTCCTCGAGGGCCTTGACATATCATTCTGGATTGGCACCAAGGTATTTGTGTCAATCGCCACTGAGATTTGTCCCCCCTCATGGCCTACACATGTACTAGGTTCCACTCGCAACTCCGCTCGCATCATTTCAATACTAGCCATATCGCTGTCCTCGATGCAAGCGTCATTTCCTCCTAGTGGATTCCCCAACGTCAACCTTAGTGGAGATTCAGCGCCCGTACCTATTGATCTTAATCTTTCACTCCTTCGAACTACCGTGGACATAAACTCTCCCAAACCTTGATCCGGCTTAGTCATCCCCATAGACGGCGCCACTTGATGGGTATTCGACCACCAAACGGTTCGTGGGCTTGGGTTCTTCTCAAACTAACCTGCAATCAAACTATCCATGTGGTTCCAGGGGTCAGCACTCCGATGCTTAAGTTAGTCCAAGCGTCCAATATGATTAAGACATAATGAATTATAAGTAAATATGTACCTTCTATTTATACTCCGTGTCCTAAATAACATACTCCTTAATTATCGCCCTTAATTACCCACGAATGCGGTAATTAAGTTAGAGTATTAAATATTCTCCTAACCGGGCTACCATACCTGCGACCCAATGGCCTTCTTGGGCCTAACCTCTTTCAATAAGAAAGACACTTCAACAGATAGTCAGCAAACACAAAGGAACCTTATCGAGTTACAACACTTTTTCGTTGAGTGTATCCTCCATCCCATAGCTACTTTGGGGAGGGCTATTTTTTGGCTACACCAAGTCTACTAGGATTTTGGGGAATAATACCTCCTAAGGTTCAAAACATTCCATCTGCGCAGAATCGGTTCACCTTGGGGGGTTTCTAGCACGTAACTACCTCCAGACTTCAACGACTCGGTAGGGTACTTCCTAGTTTGCTGATAGCTTCCCCCCTGGATCTCTTCGGCCCTTATTATTTCTCCTTATTACGAGGTTTCCTGGGGAAAATGGACTTTTTGGACCCTCTGATCACAATACCGCTTGATCCTCTCTTTGACCTTGGCTTCGTTGAGGGATGCTTTCTCTCTCTTTCCTTCTAGAAGGTACAAATCCAAATGGTGCTGCTCATCATTGACCTCTTGGCATTCATTGCTTATAGAAAACCTTTGAAAGATGGGCAACTTTATCTCCACAGGAATGACCGCCTTCAAACCATAAACTAGGCCGTAAGGGGTTTCACCCGTGGCAGATGACTCCATTGTTCAAAATGACCAAAACACGCTGGGTAACTCATTGATCCAATTCCCACCCATCCCTTCGAGCCTCGGCTGGATGCCATTGACAATGGTTTGATTTGTGACCTCCACCTACCCATTAGCTTGGGGCTTGTAAACGCTGGTGACTCTCTAACGGATCTTGTGTTCCTTACACTATCTTTTAAATGGGTCATTGACGAATTGGGCACCACTGTTGGTTATGAGGGTTCTAGGGATCCCGAAATGTCATATGATATTCTTCTAGCAAAAACCAATCACCGTATTCCCTTTTATGCCAGTTAGGGCTTCGGCCTCAACCCACCTTGTATAGTAGTCTACAACCACAATCAAGTATTGAAAGTGGCATGTGGCCTGTGGGAAAGGACCCACCAGGTTGATCACCCATTTCTCAAATGGCCAAGATTAGTTTTATATTTATCATTTCTTCTTGGGGGACATGGGTGATTGAAGCATGCCTTTGGCATTTATGGTAGGATTTGATGTGCTTATTAACCTCATCAAACGTCTTGAACCAGTAGTATCCAGTTAGAAGAAGCTTCTTAGCTATTGATCGATCCCCTTGGTGACTTCTACATTCTCCTTCATGAGTTTTGCGGATCAGATGGCCCCGACGATAAAGCACATCTTCATGGATAACATATTTGGGTGCTTTTAGCCTAACTTTCCTTGTTTCAATGGAATCTTCCGGAAGGGTACCATCTTGACGGTAGCTAATGATAGGCATTATCCACGACTTTTGTTCTTCCACTATCGTTACTGTTGTTTATTCTTTGAAGCTATGTTTACTCAACGTTTCCACCATTAAGCGCCCTTGGTATTGTAGATCCAGGTCCGACAAAGCCAACTTGCTCAGGGCGTTGGCCTTGTGGTTTTTCTCTCAAGGGACTTGAGTGAGAGTGTAATGATGGAAATGTTCAAGGAGGGGTTTCACCACTTCTTGGTAACGCTGCAAGCTTCTTTCCCAAGCCTCATATTCCCCCTTAACTTGAAGGAACATGATTTGGGAATCGCTGAATATTTCCAGCCTTCGAACTCTCAAATCGCTAGCTATTCGAATGCCCGTGATTAGGGCATCATATTCTTCTTTGTTATTCATGGCCTTGAAGTCAAATATTAACTTTTCAAGGGCAGTATATCGAGTCTCCGGATCATGAAATGCCTTGCTTACGAAATAAATTGGGTGTTGGGCTTTGTCCTTTTCCTTTTCCAGTACTGCACTTATTGCTAAAAGAGATGCTGAGATGTATAAGTACATATCTCCCCCCTTATCTGGTTTCATCAGGGTGGGCAAGCTTTGTAAGTGTTCCTTTAACTCTCGGAAGTCTTTATATCATTCTTTTATCCATTCAAATTTTTTTTCTTTTCAAAGCACATCGATGAATGATAAATGTTTCTCGGCCCCATTCGAAAGGAATCGACTGAGTGCCGCCAACAATCCTATTAACCTTTGGATATCTTTAACCGTGTGGGGGGACTTCATACTTATTAAGGCTTTGACCTTCTCGGGGTTCACATCGATCCCCCTCTCCAAGACCATGAATTCCAAGAAATTTCCAGCTCCGACTCCAATCACACACTTAGCCGGGTTCAACTTTAGATTGGCCTCTCGGAGCTTCTAGAAGGTTTCTTTAAGGTCCAGTAAGAACTGGTCGAAGCCCTTGCTTTTGACTTCTATATCGTCCACTTATATTTCAACATTTCTACCTATATGTTTTTTGAAGAGCTTATCAACCAACCTTTGATAGGTGGCTCCTGCATTCTTTAGGCCGAATGACACTTTCTTAAAGAAAAACATCCCACGTCCGTTATGAATGACGTCTTCTGCTTATCCTCCTCCGCCATGAGTATCTGGTGGTAACCTTTATAAGCATAAAAAAGGCAAGCACCTCATATCATGCTATTGCTTCAACCAACACATCAATAGTGGGTAGTGGATAGCTATCCTTAGGGAAACATTTTTTGAGATCCGTGAAGTCTATGCACATTCTCCAAGCCTCATCGTGCTCGGGAACCATCACCAGATTTGCTATCCATTCGGGGTAAAATACTTCTTCGATAACCTCAACTCGAAGCAGTCTCTGAACTTCTTCCGTTATGGCCTCTGCCTTTTCGAGGGCAAACAACCTTCTTTTTTGCTTAATTGGCTTTTGGGAGGGGTTCACATTTAGCCTGTGGACTATCGGCTTTTTAGATACTCCTGTGAGGTTAAAAATGTACAACAAAAACATGTCGACATAGTCATCCAACATGCCCTTCAACCTTTCTTTCGTTGCAGGTGGTATCATTTTTCCCACGGGCACCGTTCCTTTTTCTCGGTGGCCATTAGCTCTGTGTCTGTGGGTTTATATTCTCCATTAACTGAAGCTAACCTGTCCTCTTTCTTAGCTTCTTTTAATGCTATAACCAAACAACTTCTGGCCGTAGGCTGGTCCTCCCTTATGACTGCTATTCTCCTCCTAGTGGGAAAATTTATTGTCAAGTGATAGAGGGACCATACGACTCGTGCCTGGAACATCCAAGGTCTTCCCAATATAACATTGTAGGGGGATACGACATCGATCACTGCAGAGCTACAGTCAATCGTGACTTCCTTGCCTCCATCAACTACTTTAACTGGGAGGGTTATAACCCCTAAGGCAGCACCGTTTTCCCAGTGAAACCAAATAGATGGGAGGTTGTTCTCCTCAAACTTTCATGCCGCAGTCCAAGCTGATCAAAGCAATTGGCAAACATCACTTCTACTCAGCTACCACAATCCACGAACACCCTTTTGACGTAGAAATCTCCAATGGTTGCATGGATTATCATTGGGTCCATATGAGGGGTTCAACTGGGTACCGGGTCTGCTTCCGAGAAAGTGGTTTCTCCTTCTGCTCAATACCTCTTTTGGCAGGGTTCTCCGGGGGGTACGTACTAGGATTTTGCCTTTGTAATATTGTTTGATAACTGGTCACCCACCACTCAATTGATGAAATTGATCACCCGGCTAGCCCCCTCCATCCGGTTCCAATACATTCAAGCTTCAAGCTTGACTCTGACATTTTCCCTTGCCTGGGTCTCAACTTGCTCCCCATTATTTCCCTAGTGTTCTCTGTCACCCTGGTTGGCTCCTTTCTTGCTGCCTTTCCAATAGTGTTTTCCTTTTTGCTTCAAGGAGGCTTTTCCTCTTGGTCTTTCGACGTAGTATGAGAGCAAACCTTCTTTCACACACCTTTTAATTTTCTGCTTCCGATGAGTGCATTTGTTTGTGTCGTGGCTACATTCTTTATGATGGTCATAAAATTTGGGTGAACCTTTTTTTCCGGGGTAGTCCCTCCCTGGAGGGGACCTTCGAAATAATTCCTTGTGGATGGAGTGTATTTCCATCAGGGATTTGGTCAGGGGAATGTAGCCCTTGAAGCTTTTCTTCAAAGCTTCTGACCTCCTTCATATTTCGAAGGGCTTAGAGCTCTTTTCAGCCCATCTATCCCCCCTCTCATTTTCTCTTTGTGGCTTCCTCGATCTTAGAATATTGTTCCATGATATCTAGCAGTTGATGTAGGGTCCCGACTTCTTCGAGACCAGCTTCTTGTACAAGTTAAGGGCAGACATTCCATTCATGTAGCAAAGGATTACTCCATCCTCAAATTTCAAAACTCTGAAGCTCTCGTCCACATACCGATGATAGAATGCATATGTCGATTCATTGGGCCTCTGCTTATTCTAATAGAGCTCAATTTGGTTTTTTGTAAATATTTTCTTTTGTAAGAATTGTCCCAACATGGCCCTTCCAAAATATTTTTATAGGTGCAACAATCACTTGCCCAGTTTTTTAAACCACTCATGAGCTTTTCCCCAGAGGTAACTCCCTACCAACGTACACGTCAGCGGCTCATTGAAGTCCCTCAAATTCATCAGACTGAGATAGGTCTAGATAAATTCCCAGGGGTCCAAATCTCCACTGTACGTGGGGATTACTTTGGTTTTTTTCACGTTGTTGGGCCATCGAGTGGCCATGATCATAGGACTGAAGAAGGAAGTTGAGACTTGACTCAAAGGGTCGATCAACTTGTCGAGCTCCCTTGTGAGGGCATCGCTCGACCCACCCCCATCCGTGGATCACCATATTGATTTTTCCCATTTTGAAACATCGATACTAGGTATCTAGTTCGAGGCCATATATCCTGGCCGCGGCGGCCCTTCCACAGCAGAGGTGTGATACAACTGTTGTTGCCCCTGATGGTAGGGGCCATACGAAGGGATCTATGGTTGGGACTATGAATGCATCTGGTTCTTGTAACCTGGGTAATTCCCCATTGGCTAGGCCATCAAGTAAGGGATCACCTGGTTTGAAATGTAGGGAACCAAGAGTGGCATTGAATATGCCAATGTTTGGTCCATGCTAGGGAACGTTGGTTGGGGCCGATCTTGGCCCCTTATCCCCATGTCCACTTGATAGAATGACCTTGGGGTGGCCTGCAACCAAATCTTGGCTGCAACGCCAAGGGCATCGAAGGAAGGACACCCCTTACTGCTAGATCATCCTCTGATAGAACATTGGGATCTCCACCTGATATCTATCTGATCTAAGGGTTTGAGCAAGTTGTGCTAGGTCTTGCTGTGATGGGGGGAATGTACTATTTGTTCCCCTCATCACTCGAGCAGCTCCTATTGTAGCTTTTGTTTGTGAAACCGTCATAACTTCTGTGAACTGAAACTTCTCCTCCCTTGGTCAGTGCGCATGGATTTGCAATATAGGGGCTACAACGCCTCCTATCTAGGGATCGATATTAACTTCCGTCCTTCTTGGAGGTACAATAGCTTCCATCCAAGAACCCTCCGGTCCCCTTGTTGCCAGGATCTGGTCTCAGCCGACCTCTGGGAGTTGGTTGGCGGCAGTTGAGGGGGTAGGTTCCGATTGCATCTTGGTCCTACACCCTCTTCTTCTCGGGGATTGTACTTCTCGTCGGTTCCTAAAGTATTGCCTTTTAGCCATTCACTCCTACGCAAGATGCTTTCCATAGAGGTGGACATAAACAACAAGAACACACAGATCTGACTAACAGTCCCACTGGGTGTGCCAACTTGATGCACCCCAATTCGCCGCGGCCGTTGCGCCACCGTCTGTGGCAAAAATCTACAAGACAAAACCCTTGGAGGTAACCGAGGGGAAGAGGCTCCGACGGTCCAGTCAGTAAACAAGATTACCAAAGTGTTTTAGGAATGAATTGTTGAGTTTGTAGGATTACTTTTAGCGTTTATATAGGTTGGCAAGTAGGGTAACTATTTTTTTTCTTTCTCCCTTGGGCCGGCCTAAAGGTTATTGCTCAAAGGGTAATATAATAAACCTGGGCCGGCCGTACTTAGGCACTTAGGCCCAGTACGAATTTACACATTATCAATATGATGATAACGACAACAACTGTGAGCATTATTCCAATATTTGAATACGAACGAATATTGAGTCAACTTTGTAGCTTTCTTTAAGTGATTGATTATGTACATCGTCCAATTACAATTGAGAGAAAAAATGCATTAGGCGCTGAAATAACACTACTACAAACTAAATCTAATGTAACACTTTAAAAATGTTTCTTTAGGTGCTAATAATACTAAGTTAAACATATTGCAGCACTTTCAAGTATTACCTAAGCTGATGTTGCATTATATCTAACGCAACAATTTTTAAGATTTTGGTAACACTTTTCAAAGGTTTACGTAACACTTTATAAGCTATTGTAACATTTTAATAAAGTCTTGCAAAAAATGTGTTACGATAGCTCTAATTTGTAGTAGTGTAAAATGTTTTGATGGTCATTCCATTATCTTAACATTCTTTATTTTGATCAAATCATGTAGAATTAAATAGCTATATGAAAAATGGTGGTTTACAGTTTGGAACGCGATCGAATACAGAAGCCAACGTGTTCAATGCTTTGGTCACATGCGAAAGAAGTTCCAAACTCATAATTCCTCTAGGAAAATAAGGTAAATGATTCTTTGCTCAACCCAGTGAAGGAGGTGGAGACAAAGCTACTCATAAGTTGAAGTTTTGTAGAAGAATAGATTACAAGTGCAACAAATAACAATGTTTGCAACAAATCATCAACAACAAAAAAATTTTTACAAGACATTATCTCGTAAAAGGCAATGTTAATAATAATTGGTCTTTGCGCAGTTCTGGTTCTCCTCAACTGTATTATCTTCTTGAAATTTACTTTAATTTGTTTGCATGTCTCCATGAATAATGATTCGTCCTCTTCACCTACAGTTGGGAGCATCAAATTAGAATAACAGTACATACTAATAACGTCAACATTAGATTTAATGAAAAGTGAACCACTAAATTTAATTTTTGTTGATATTTTGAGAGGCAAAAATGTCTTTACATATTCAACCCTAGGATTCTTTGCAATTCAGAAAAATGTCTTTTCGACCCCTGCGTGCAGTGTGTGATAGATCTCAACTCTGATCTTATCGTCGATGACATCTAAACAGTTCAAGAAGATATCTCGGGCACATGCACGACTCGTTTTTTACCCAAAATAAAATGGATCGAAATGGGTCAGTACCTGCATTTTTACATACCTATATTACCTGGCCAATATTCTACCTGTCTACCTATTTAACTCTCCAAGTCCTTTTTCTACAATTTTTTTGAAATATTTAAGAAACAACAATTAAAAGAAGACTTTTAACTACGTTTTTAGAAACCTTAATTAAGGTCATTTTTACTTCTATTTTAGCTAAAGACATGTTTATTTTTTTTTAATTTCGATCTTTCCTTATATTTTGAGTACTAAAGTTGTAATTATGTAGTTAAAAGCCATTTTGTATACTATGATTTTATAGCCATATCGTACTTGTGAGTTTAAAGCCAAATCGTGATAGATACATTCATAGTACTCGTTAAATTCCTTGGAGAAAGAAATATATGCTTAACCACCCATAGCTTATTCAGCAGTTCATATAAAATTATATAAATGGAAGTATCATTTTCACTGTGATGAAATTTTGAAGTGGGTGTTATTTAAGCCAACAAAAAGATGCGGTGGTTGATGTCTTTTTATTCACTACTCACTTCCCTACAAGAAAGTTCATCATCATATGGACTCATGAGTTTCCATCCACATAATAATTTTAAATTCTATGCTTTCCAAGGCGAAATTAAATCATTACAATTTACTATCCAAGGGCGAAAGAAAACCACGTTGTTGGGTAAGATTTTCGTTTGTTGCTTAAGCAAGAATTAATCCAAGTTCGAACAAAAATATAAGACTAATCTTTCTGTCATTTTTATGGGGAAATATCTATAAATCATATAATTTTTAGAAATAAATTCCTGATCAGTCAAAGCTAGAGCTCGCGGTACATATCAAATTTGAGAATGCGTTTTTAGATAAGGTATAGTATTGGGGAAGACCATATTTCATAGGCATATGAAAAAATGTGTTTGAATTAAAATTATATAAAAGTAAATTTTTTACTTGCAATATTAAAAATTTACTCCCTCTATCCCAGAGAAAATGACACATTTACTTTGTTCAAGTCAAACTTTGCAAACTTTGACCCTAAATATAAATTAGTATATATAAAATAAAAATGGCATGTGAGATATTGTTAGATTTGTCTTTAACATATATTTTTTAATATAAAATTTTAATGCAAAATTGTTGTATGTAGATATAGATATTATTGGTCAAACATGATCATTGGATACCGTGAAAAAGTAAGTGAATCATTTTCTATGAGACAAAGGGAGTATTATGCAACATGCAGTAGTTATAATTTTTCCACCCGATTAATGCAACCCTAAAATTTTATCTCAATTTCTTCTCCTTCTCCAGCACCTTCTCTCTCCGCCTCCTCTCAGTGCCTCCCTCTGCCTCCACCTCACCTATCCTCCTCCTCTTTGCGTTGATCCCGCCACGCTCTGCCGCATCAGCTCCAACCCGTGGAGATCTTCGTCATCGCGGGTGAAGAGCTTCAAGCCTGCTTGTCGCCGGTAAGGTCTCCGTCATCGCAGGTGAAGCTCCGTCGTCGTGATCTCCGTCGTCGTGATCTCCGTCGTCGTGATCTCCGTCATCGCAGGTGAAGCTCGCTGGTGCCGTTCACTTCGTGGTGGTCCGATCTAAACGAAGAAGTTGAGAGGCAGGGATTGGAAGAAAAAATTTTGGTTTTTGAATAGCAGGGATCGGATTTGGAGGCAAAAGAAGGGCTGGTAGTGGCGGGGAAAAGTGGCGGTGGCGAGGCAAAAGGAGGGCCGGTGGTGGGGGCAAAATGAGGGGTGGTGGCAGGATTAAAGGGGCAAAAGGAGGAGAGAGGAGGCGGGAGCTCAAGGAGGGTTTAAGAGAGGAAGGGTGATGGAATGGGTGTATTGGATAAAATTTTAAGATTTTAAGGGTAAGAGATAAGTGCCAATACAACCCTATTGACTTGAGTAAGTGCCAATATAACACTATGATAATTTTTAGTGCAAATATAACCCTAACTAGTTAATGAAAGTGCCAATATAACCCTCAGACCCCATTTCCGGCATTGACCTCAATTTTCCAGCGTTGACTCTATGTAAATTGACCCTTTGGGCTAACTATGAAACTAGGTGGACAATTTTACCCTCATAGTTTGCCGGACCGCCATAGTTCGCTGAAATTATGTAGGGTTATATCAGCACATTATGCAATCTTATTGGGTTATATCAGCACATTCCTAATGTTTGTAGGGTTATATCAGCACATTTCTAATGTTTGTGGGGTTATATCAGCACATCCTTAAAACTTATAGGGTTATATTGGCACTTTCACCAACTATATAGGGTTATATTGGCATTTTCAAATATTGAAAGGTTATATTGGCACTTAACTAGGTAGGGTTATAAAAACACTTTTTTCTAAGGGTAATTATATATTTTAGAATGTTGAATATTTCCTAAAAAGAAAGTGTGCAAATTTATTTGAGATACATCAATCTATCAATCTATCAATCGTCCCAAGTTGCTGGATCTTCTGCTAGAGATGTGTCCAAACAGCTCAAGGAGCAACAAATGGCATCATGAATCCAACCTGCAAAAAGAATCGAGTCACTGCATTCGGAGGAATGTGCACAGCATAGGTGCCTAGACCAATATGTTCAGGCACTGGAATACTGTGCATGAATTTCTTGAATGCAAATTATCAAGATACGATTTTTCATATAACACTAAAAAATAATTGTCCAAATCAAATCGTTAAAATGATTAATATATATGTTAAACATATATATGAACTAATTTATACATTTGTTAGTAGTAAGTTCTATAATTTTATTGCTAAAAAAGGAGTCTAAACTAAAATTTCAAAATGAATATGGACCAATTTAACATTCGCTACTATACTTGTATCGTTATATTGTAAAAATGAAAGTCTAAACAAAGACATTAAAAATATTATCCTAAACACATGAAGTAATATATATGCTAGCGGTAAGCCTCATAGAAAAGGCAAGTTGAACAAAGTTCTTAAAATGATTAACAAATATGCTAAACTCATAAACTAATACATGGACTACTACAAAACAGGTAAATACGCACCGGTATAAATTCATGAGTACAGGTATACCGGTGCGTATGTAACCAATTGCACTAGTATCTATCATGTTAACATCAGTACCGGTGCAAATAAGTACATATGCACCGGTATCCTATCAACCGTGTACAGTTCACCTATTTTTGCACCGGTGTTGGTTCTACCGGCGTACAAACTCAAAAATTTTGCATTGGTATTATCGTATTGGTGGTTTTGACCAATGCATTTGCTTACATATGCACTACTAAATGATTACCGGTGTGTACATATTTCCTTTTTTTATTATTATTAATTTGGCGCCAATAGGACAATTTTTTAAATCGGTGACGGAAAATTACCGGTGCAGAAATAAAATAAAGGCGGGAAAATTTTTCAATTGTACACCGGTTACTTTTAGAACCGGTGTACGAATTGAACACGCACCCGTATTTTCTTAATATTGGTGCATAAGAAATTTCTGTTTGTAGTAATTTGGTGCCAAAACTAATCTTTTTTTGCACCGGTACTATGATCATACCGGTGCGGAAGAAGAAAATACGCATGTTTTGGCTAAATATCTACACCGATAACTGTTTTTACTGGTGTAGTAAGCTACATATGCACTGGTAAAGTCTAAATACCGGTGTAGAAAATCGCATTAAATGCTTACCTACCACCTTTTTTTAACGGGATAAAAATGAGATTTTTGGAAAAAAGATGTTCATTAATGGTGTTTTTGGTTGATGAAGGCCTTGAATTCTCCACTATGAAGACCCTTGAATTCTCCACTATGAAGACCCTTGAAGGTACCATTTTTTGAATTACATTTATGGATATTAAGGATTTCATGTATGGTTTTGGTTGGTAGAGATATTTACATTTTGTGTTTGATCATTTGGTGGTGATTGAGGTAGAATTGTTGATATTAGTTTGTGATTTGTTCTCAAGTTTGTTGTAGTTATAATGCCATGTCTTTTGAATCCTATAGTGTTGGACATGTTAAGAATGTTGTAAATGTAATGTCGAATATTGATGCATATTGTGCATTTATGATGTTGCATCATTAGAAAGTCATCGTGAAAAGTTCTATTGTATTAAATGTGTAGAAGTTTGATTGTTGGACATTTATTGATATGTAGAGTTGTATCGCGCCATTGAGAGGTGTAAGCATGAGAATTCCAACGTTAGTAAGGTGAGCGATGAATAAATAATGTTCGTGGATGAGTTCTTGGAGCATGCTTTTAGTCGAGAGAAACGAATATTATGTCTCTGTCGTGATTGGGGAAATCGAATTCGTACTGATAAGAAGGACATCCTGAAACTCTATATGTATAGCCGGGGGTTTGCAAAAGATTATGTTGTGTGGACCTTTCATGGGGAAAAATCACCACCGCAAGTGAGGGTTAGTAGTGAGGGAGAGTTTTTTGGGGATGCTAAGTTGGATGACATGTGTGAGGAGGTTGTTAATGTGTTTAGAGGGAGGCCCGGGGTTTTGTTAACTTCCTTGGTGAGAAGGATACACCATTGTATCCCGGTTGCAAAAATAAAGACATGGTCATGTCGTGTTTGATAGTGTTTTTTAATTTGAAAGGTGTGGGGTTATGGAGTGATACTAGCATGAATAAATTGCTTAAGTTTTTGAATGAAAAGCTTCCACCCGGTAACGGAATTCCTGATAACCTTTATGAAGTTAAGAGAATTTTATGTCCGATGAGATTGGAGTATGAAAAGATACATGCTTGTCTGAACGATTGTATCCTATATAGGGGTGACCTTAAGGATAAGATTGATTGTCCAGTATATAATGTGTCACATTATAAGAAGAAGAGAAATGTGGCTGTTGGTGGAGAGCATGTTGTGCCGGTGAGAATGCGGGTGCCCGCCAAATGTATGTGATATCTTCCAATTATTTCGAGGCTGAGAAGGTTGTTTAAGAGTGAAAAGGATGTAAAGAACTTAACACGGTGTGTTGATAGGGGAGAGTGTAAATATGATGTTATAATTCGACACCCGGTTGACGCGGACCAGTGGAAGAAATTTGATTAAAATGTATCCACACTTTGCATCCAAACCTAAGAATTTGAGATTTTCTTTGTGTACTAATGGTATGAACCCATTTGGGAATATGTACTCGAAACACAGTTCATGGCCGGTTATGCTTGCCATTTACAATCTTCCCCCGCACTTGTGCATGCAGAGAAAATATGCGTTGATGCCCATCATGATTTTAGGCCTGAAACAACTTGAAAATGACATAGACACTTATCTTGCCCCTTTGATAGAATATTTGAAGGTGCTTTGGTCAGTTGGAGCCTTAATGTTTGATGGTTGTAGTGGTGACGAGTTTACATTGAGGGCGATGTTTTTTTGTACCATAAATGATTTTCCGACGTATGGTAACCTTTCCAGGTATGTGGTCAAGGGTCACAAGGCTTGCCCAATTTGTGAGGATGAGATAGATTACGATCAGTTGATAAATGGGTGGAAGACTGTTTATTTAGGTCACCGTAAATTCCTGCCGGTGAAGCACAAGTTGCGGGATAATGCGGTTACATTTGTTGGTGGGAAGGAGAGGAGAAATGCACCCAAACCTTTGACCAGTGTAGCTATTCACAAAAAGGTGAAGAAATTGAATGTTGTTCTTGGTAAGAAGTTATCAAAGGGTGGTGGGGCTGCAGACGGACCGTGAAAGAAACGGTCCATTTTCTTCGATTTTCCGTACTGGGAAAATTTGGAGGTTCGCCATTGTTTGGATGCCATGCACATCGAAAAGAACGTTTGTGAGAGTCTAACTGGAACGCTACTAAACATTCCCGGGAAGACTAAGGATAGATTGAATGAGAGGAAAGATTTAGTGGACCTTGGTATACAGTTGGATCTGCACCAGAGGTATGAGGGAAGCAAACGTACCTGCCCCCGCTCCTTAGAATCTTTTAGTTGCTGAGAGGAGATCGGTGTGTGAGAGCATCTAAGGAATGAAGGTACCGTGCGGTTGTTCCTCTAATGTCAGTCAGTTTATGAATGATGAGATGCGTCTTACTGCTTTGAAATCACACGATTGTCATGTCCTTATGCAACAACTTTTGCCTGTTTCAATCTGTGGGTGTTTGGAAGAGGAAGTTATATTTTCAGTTATGCGTTTGTGTTTCTTCGTCAACTAGATATGTAGGTAAAATATTAGCAGGAAACAACTAGATGAACTGGATCAAAAGGCTGCTGTTGTTCTATGCCATTTGGAGAAGTATTTTCCCCCGTCATTCTTTGACATCATGGTGCACCTAGTGGTACACTTGGTTAGGGATATATGTATGTGCGGGCCTGTTGGAATGAATTGGATGTACCTCTTTGAGCGTCACATTACTTTTTTCAAGGGTTATGTTCATAATCGTAGTCGGCTTGATGCCTCCATTGTTCAAAGGTGCGTCACTGAGAAGATCATCGAGTATTGTACATCAAACTTGGTTAGAAGAAAAGCGGTTGGTGTTCCAGGTGGACCCCACTGCGGAAGGCTTAATGGGATTCCACGTTCCAAGGGTACGCTTCATACACCCTATCACGCTGAGTTAATGACTGTTCACCTGTATGTATTACATAATAGTAGCGAGATGGGAACATATGTTGAAGAGCATATTTCCCTATTGGAAGAGATTCATCTAGATTGGCCCCCGAATAAAATTCAGGTTGAGCATTCTTTGAGGTTTGTTAACTGGTTTTACAATCGTTGTAATGTCAAAGGGATGGCCAGTAAGCTACGAGCGTTTGCAAGGAAGCCGAACTGCATCGTTAGACGATACCTTGGTTATGACTAATGGCTTTAGTTTCTCAACATTGGCAAAGGATGAGAAGAGCACCACTCAAAATAGTGGTGTTTATATTGAATCTGAATCCATGTAGCAGGCAAGCGAGACAGATAAACATCTGGTTGTTGTTGTGATGCCTTTCTATGAGGCGATTGAAGAAATTTGGGAATTGGATTATGTAGAGTTCAAGGTTGTTGTTTTCAAGTGTCGTTGGGTGGAACACAGTTCCAGTGTCGTAGTTGAGAAACCCATGGGGTTCACATTGGTCAACTTGAATCATGCAGGATATGAAGATGATAAGTTCATCTTAGCTATCCAGGCACAGTGGAATTTTTACATCAAGAACCCTTAGAATGAGAAGTATCATGTGGTGTTGCATGGGAAGAAGTTTTACTTTGATGAGGAGATTGATCAGCCCACCATAACTGATAGTTCTGAGTTTCCATTAGTATTTCTTGGTTTGGAAGATGTTGGGGGGCCCGTTGTTGGAAGGCACTCTCATGGTGATGGGTTGTGGGTTGATGAGAGAGGTGAAATAGTTTGTGGGGAAAATGTTTTGAAGCGGAAGCGATAGATTGGTCGCTCATGACCGTTGTTTTTGTGAACATGTTTTGTGAAAAATCGTATGATCATTAAGCGAATTAGCGTATAATGTATTTAATTGACACTCTTTTATGAATTTGTTGGTATGATCCGTGATTTCAATGGAGTGTTTATGAATTGAATCGGTGAAAATGTGTTTTAATTTTAATTAAAATTTTGACTAGGTGCTGATTTTTTACACCGATAAAGATTAAATTACCGGTGTAGAAAAACAGGGTAGGTACTCTATTTTGTACTTACTCACTGGTACTCTTACCGGTGCACAACACTTAGATTATTATTTTTTTGCTCTCGGGTCCGACAATGTTAATTTTTTTGGCATTTAAAGCAGCCTGAAATAGCTGTTTTTTTTTTAAAAAAATTTGCACTGGTAGTTGTACTGGTGCTAGATACTTAGAAAAAAAATTTGAGCATTCGTATCTAGTGTGAAGAACCAAATTTTGTTGGCATTTAAAACAGCCTAAAGCAGCTGCTTTTTGTTCAATTTGCACCGGTAAATGTACAGGTGCTGGGTATTAGAATTGTTTTTTGAAATTTACTATCGGGTCGAATTAGGTAGATTTTTTATATTATTTAAAGCAGCCTAAAGCAGCTGCTTTACACTGGTATATGTAGAATACTGGTGAATGAAAAAATGTTCCATTATTTTAAACCCTCTCAAATCCTCATTTTTACAGAGGGAAATTTATATCTCTCACTCAATACCATCTCCATCACTACCCCTCTTTGTTGAAATCCTATGTAGGTTATCATATAAGCAGGTAAACCACTTCAATACCTTATCAGTATGATTAATTAACAATTGCATATGAAATAGAATCATTAAGAATGTGACATCATGAATAGCTTGACTTGCATGTAAGGTGTTTGATGAAATGGTTCAATGTGTTTTTTAGGAAATGCCTCACAAATCCACTTCGAAAAGAATACGCCATTCACCGTCCCCATTGTTGCCGAAAGTATCACCGTACACTTACCCGGATGGTACCTTAATGTCCGAGGAGGCTAGGTTGGTCCATGATTCATATAAAGGACGCCATTATCACATAGAGAGAGGAACTGGAGTATCTCCCCCATTTGAACAAACTATTCGGAAGCTTGGGTGGGAAAATTATGCGAGACTCCGCAACCATTGTAAGTGAGTTCTATGCAAACTTGAAGTGCAGGCCGAGCTACGATCACGTGTATTAGAGAGGTAAAACTGTCTCTATCACACCAGAATCTATCAATGGCTTGTTTGGGTTGCCCAATGTTCAAAACGATGAGGACGGGTTTCTTGCACTCCATTTTGGTGATGACGGCTATATTCTACAACAACCAATTGAGAAGGAGATCATTGGGATGGTAACTAGGGTAGGTACGAACATAGATGAGTTGGTCAAACCAGGTTGGAGAAAAATACCTAAGAAAACTCTAACTCCGGAAATGAATGGGTGGTACCACTTCATGGCGTCTAGAATCCATCCAATAACTGTGAATACAGAAGTCCATAAACTTCACCTCACCTTCTTGTATGCAATAAATAAGGAGTTTCGATGGAATGTTGGTTGTAGAATTTGTCCTCTGTTGTAGAGGGAACAGGATTACATGGGATCTTATGCCTATTGCAGTATCATCTATGTGCTTTGTTCAAGAGTGGGAGTTAGTGCTCGTGCACATAACGTTTATGGCCAACCAATGGGTAAGATTTGTGTGGACTCTTTCTACAGACAGACATCTAACACGTCTGTTTGCTACTATTGAATCCAGAATTGCTGCCTTAGAGATCAATGTAGCAAACTTACTTGAAGAATCCAAATATCAAAGATCCTAGCACGAACATATGACAAAAGTTATGACGTATCAATTTCCTAACGCTTTGGAAGAATTCAAAAATTTCCCAACCCTCCGCGAAGGTGATGTTGAAGACATGGATGTTGGCACAAGTAACTGTGATGGAGATGCAATAGGACCTGCTGATGGGGTTGAACTATTTTTTCATTATTGTTCGTAGAAAACTTGTACTAGCAGTTAGAAAGAGTAGATTCTATACTAAACATTGACAGTGTTGCACTTAGATAGCTTGGCATTTTTACTTTTGATAAACATCCACGATGATGGGTTGAATAAAAAATTTGTACACTACATGATTTGAATTTTTGTTGGACTCACGAAGACAACAAAAGATAGGCTGAACGTAGTTCGCCTAAGTAGTTACATCATGACCGCCAAATTTGGTGCGCTATATTCCAAGAATGGTTATAATTAAAAAAATTGTAGCATTAGAAGCTATGGAGGTTCCATAAGTAAATTTGTGGGCAATAGTATAATTTTGGGAAATATAGCGCATACATTCACTGTTAGCTTTACAGGGCCTTCCGTCCAGCCGTAGGGTCCACAAATGCATTAACACGATCATAATGTATTGAATTGCATATATGTGGAGCCAATTTTATATTTCGATCCTTCCAAGATTCTGGGAGGGACTAAATTGCAAAAAGTAAAAAGTATACTCGTAAATCAAAATTGCAATTCGATTGAACCGGATGGTCAACAAAACAACCCTTTTTATATTTCCAAGTTCCACATGCGGGGAAACGGACAGGTCCAGACTTCCTATTTAGTTTGGAAGATGTTCGGATTACACATAGAAATAATGAAGTAAACTCTTGTCGTTTACTCTACAACACGTACTAGCGTTTCAGGACGAATCACCACCTGGACACAAATATGTTGCAATTACGATTTAGGCCCGGAAAATTAAATTTTGTAATTTATGTAGTTTCCTAACATGTCGTAATAACATGTCAAAATTTGGGGGACCTAATTGCATAAAGGCATATAATCAATTTTGCAGGTTCCTCGGTGCCATTGAGGTACGGAAACGTTACTTATTCAATATGGAACCTCTTAAAATACTATTTGGGCCAGTGGAAAAGTGCTTCATGGGGTGAAACAAAATGTTTGGGTCAAGATGCAAATTTTATAAAATTAAACAAAGCTTAGTAACGTCAATGTACGAGGCCCATGTGTGGTCGATATTTGCATGAAACAACTAGTACAATGTCCATTCACAATAATTAAACATCAATTTGAATAAATGGGGATGTTGGAAAATTGCACGGGAGGTAAATGAAATAAGAGGGAATTCAAATAATTGACAAAAAAAGTTTTTACGCCGGTAATATTAAGCAATTACCGGTGCATGTGTTCAATTTTTTGGGTTAAAAAATTTCAATTTATTCATTTTTTAATAAGGCGCAAAATTTCTTAAACCGATACATGTTTTTGCACTGGTACATGTACCTATGCTGAATACTTAGTCTAAATTTTTTAATGTTCCTCTCGGGTTCAACCCATTCTTTCCAAAAAAAATATTTAAAGCAGTCGCACGCAGTTGCTTTTTGTGTGCTTTTAAGCTGGTATTAACATTTTCTACGCTGGTAAGATATACTGGTGTACAACAGTTAGCCTAAATTTCCAATTGTTGCTCTCGGGTCATTGAAAAAAATCATTTAAAGTAGCTGCACGCAGCTGCTTTTTTTTCCATTTCTACACCGGTAAAAGTACCGGTGCTGAAGAGTTAGCCAATTTCCAAACCAGTTTTCACAAATATTACACCGGTACTCTACATCTTACTAGTGTAAAAAACGTCTTCATATGTTTTTCAACCATTTCAAACGGACATAACTCCCACAACTCCTCCTCTACTCATCAAACACCTTCAAATTCTTTTTGTAAACCGCCCTCCACCACTTCAACCATTCAATTCACACTAGATTGAACCACCATAACTTCTCATCAATCATTGTAACTCCCACCATCTATCATATAAAGTGTTGAGCAACCCAAGAGAAGCAACCCTTCATCAACCCTTGAAAACACAAGAGAAGAAAGTACTTGGCGAGTTAATCATCCCATTCCGTTCTTGGCATATTTGACTAAAGGGAGTAGCAAAACAAACGCTCCATAGGTGAAGGTAAGTGTTGGTGTTTATGTTACCATGGGTTACCATATCAATTTATCTTTAAAAAATCCTTCCAACCCTCACCCACAACACATGTTCGACTAAATGCCTCTATAAAGAAAAATATGCAAATTAAAAAAGAGTTGAAAGGGTAACTTGAATGGTATGTTTATACAATTGTGGGGATAAAATGTCTTTCATTTTTTGCGGATGGATGATGTAGTACTATAGTTTTTTGGTTGGTGATAATGTTGATAGTCACGTTAGGGGGGAGTGATAAAAGCTCGGTTGTAGGCCTATTTTATGAATCCAAAGATATTGGTATGGTTTTCTATCAACTTCTATAAGGTTCCATTTCATTCTATATCAAGTTCCATGCCTTGTTCGTTCAAGTTCTATGCCATGTTACATGAACTTTTATGCCTTACAAATGTAATTTTATGTATGAATTGTTCAATTTCTATGCCATGGTTTGTTCAAAAGTTTTATGAATTTGTTTTTCAAGTTCTACGCCACATTCTATCAATGTTGATCCTTAAGTACCGTTATTGTTTGGATTGATTCCAAAGAAGGGGAAATTAAACACAAAGAGGAAGCGACCAGTTACGAAGAATGAGGATGAGGTGAAGAATGTGGTCGATGAGGAGGTTGATGTGGCGGACTAAGAACCTCTAGAAAAAAGGATCCCGTTAAAGATACAATTTGAGGAAGAAGCAACACACAAATGACCCGACTACTGAAGAGAAGGAAGAAATCGCGGAACATGGTGATGTTAATATATGGGATGTTGAAGGAGAAGACGCTGGTAAACAGTTGGCCAAAACACCAATTCGCAAGGGAAAAGGAAAGAGCACCATCAAATGAAGGCCAACTGTTGATGAAGCGGACGAAGACTTGACAAAAGCTGGAGGTAAAAATGGAGAAGGATGGGACAAGTTTGGGGAAAAAAGTTATTTGAGGAGGCGAGGAACTAGCATGTGTCAGTCTGTGATGTTGGCAAAGTATAACACTTTAACTCCTGTTGCATTTGAGTTCCGTGGGAATCAAGAAGTATGCATTAAGAATTGGTTAGCGTGGCACGCTTATGGCAACTAATCTTTTTGGTGCCACATCAGATTTGGCGCTTGCCAACACGGGAGCGATGTCCCTGAAGATGTCAAGGAAGAGTCATGGAAGGTTGTTCTGGTAAGACTCTCGACAATTGTCATTTAAAACTTTTATTCATGGTAAAGTCTTAGTGAAGACATGATTAATGACATGCCTTTTCATATGATTTTTTCCAGAAGAGCTTCACAATTGAAACACCTGTGACAGACGAGCAACTAGAAATACTTAGGAAGGAGGTTACAGAGAAGGAAAAAAACCAACATAGGAATTGGAAGACAAAGGTGGAAAATAGGTTTATTCACGACGTGGACAAAGGTATCAATAAAACAGGAATACCTGCATGGGAGAAGTACAAGTGGATGGATGAAGACTAATGACACTTGTTTGAAAAGAAGGCGCCGACATCCATATTTTCAGGTATGATGAAACAATTAATACTTGTTAAGAGCTATGTTGCCCACAAATTCTATTCAACTAAATTTTTATTCATAACAATTATATCAGAGGCTCAGGGTGACAAATATTGAATGTAACAAGGGTAGGGATTACATGCACCACACAGGCAGAAGGGGTAATCGATACATATGTGACAAATTGACTAAGGAGCTATAGGAGAAGGAGAGAATTAGGTTGACCGCTGAGGGATTCACTGATGAGGAGATTGAGCAACAACTTAGTCAAAGGGATTTCACACCTGACATATATCTTGTCTACCTTGAGGCAAACAAAGATAAGAAAGGGTTATACACATCGAAAGAGGTTGAGAAGATCGCACCGAACGTTTTAAATTACGCCAAAATCGACCATTGAAATTATTTTTTTAGTGTATTACACATTATTCATATAAACAATTGCGTTCCTATTTGTTTCTCAATTGAAATTGAACGAGCTTAAGGAAAAATGAGCATTGGAACTGCAGCCAAGTGAAAACATCCCCATAAAAGTGACAAAGAAGAAGGATCACACAGGAAGGTACATAGGAACTCAGACGGGTCTACCCACAATGGTGGTTGTTCCTCATCTTTCCCGCAGTAAGTGCGGTAGTAGTTCCTCAACCAAAGAGAGCCCAGAGGAGACCATCTAATGATCAACCTGTCATGAAAGCCTTGGTATCGTACTTGGAGCAAATGGTGAAGGGTATAGCATATGCAAGTGGTGTTCAGATTCCATCAAGCCTTGACAATCCCAAGAAGTTTATAGAGAAGGCGATTGATGACATTACTCCAGCTGCTACAAAGTCCGGTGAAGAGCCCAGCGATGGAGAAGGAGATGAAGAGGTACACCTTCATTAATCTATGCATGTCCTATACATTGGATTACACATCTGAAATATCTCCATAACCATTTTATCTATTCACTAAAATATTATACGATCACAATGGAGAACGTGTGATTCTTTTCATAAAAGACATTGTTGGGAAGAAGAAAATGGTCACCCATGGGTTGCAACATGTATCTTATTGTTGGGATGCCCAACAAGGAAGTGTTGCTCATGTGAGAGTATGTGAGCCATGCCTCCGTCCTATTGCGGGACTACCCTCGGTGGACCACCACTTCGATAATGTTGAAGAGGCGCTCGATTGCGTCATGGATTGGCCGGTGTCCTTAATAGGAAAGGCAGATAAGAAACCGAGTAACATCAATGATGTCAATGCCTGAGGCGATACAGACGACGATAACGAGAAGGTTATGGTTCTCACCACCGATGATGAGGTACATTATTGTAATGCATTATTTTTCAATTCCTCAAAGTACTTTTGCGTATCCGTATTCATTAATCCTTGTAATAGGATACTGGCGAGCAATAATCCCAATCGACGGCTAATTTCCAGCCATCTATAAGACCAAGATTAAATAGGCAGCAAAAATAGGTAATGCACTTAAACGAGTACCATTATTATTCATTAACAATGATAGTTCAATACTACATACTCAAATGATCATTTCGTATCATTTTGCGTTCACAGATTGTTAACAAACGAGAGCTGATAGATTGGCCGATCATGGTGTAATTCATAAAGGAAACAAGTGCTGCTATCCTGGAAATGATAAAGAATAAGGACTGCATGTTCTTTCCCGTGTTCCGACCATCGACATTTGCACGTCATTACACCTGAGGTGTTGGAATAGAAATTCTGATCGAGTTTGGGAAGAAACTGGAGAACATGCATTCGATGACCTGGATCGATAATGCGTAGGTCGATGTGTGGAAGGGGTGAGTTTTAAAACATATATCCTTAATGTTTTTTTAAAAATTTATTAGGAATTCATTTTCAGTATCATTAACGTTACATGCACTTGTGGGAGAAAATATGGAAAACTAATTCATGCCGCGTCCAATTTTACCCATCCAACTGTGACAACTTGAACAACTTCGAGCAAGAGGTCTAATTCCGTTTCAAACTAATTTGGGAAACAATGAAGGCAATGGATGATGAGTTCTACATCGTCCCTTACATAAAAATGTAAGTATTTCTTCCTGGAAATTAACCACTTCCATTTCATTAATTTGCTAACATAATTTTCCGACTGTGATCATTGGTACCTCATTATTATCCGTCCCAGAATGGAGGAGGTTTTCACCCTGGACACATTGTTAGAAGGTATCAAACCAACAAACTTAATCGAACTCAGGGTCATTTCTAGGTAATTCAATCAATCAAATAAAAAAATCCTAGTTTGGTAATATACAGGAAGAAGTGACCATTTTAATTTATTTTCTTGACAGGCTTGCATGTGCATACCAAAAGGAGAAGAGAAAGATGGAGCCAGAACCTGAATACACTAGGAAAATCTACAATATCATGGTAAGTCATTCTGTCATTTTATCCTCAATTTATTATATTTAGGGTTAGTAATTACATTTACCTTTCTTGTGCAGTACTGAACCCAGAATGGCTCGTGGCAATGCGGGTATTCCATCATGCTCTTCATGGAAGCATTCATTAATCACCCGGAGACAAACAATATCTTGGAGGTAAACCTTGCATCTCAAAATTTGTTATTATTAATTTCTAAACACAACATTATTGACTTACAGTGTAAGTTTGAAATTAACAGATCTTCCCAGAGGGCAAAGGGACGTACCATGTGTACAAAATTCAAGGTGTAGTAGAGAGATGGTATAGGGTTTGGCTCGAAGACTACCAGGAGCAGGCGAACACTACGTTGCAACTTATGGATGATAAGAACGACATAATAGGTTGATGGTTTATTTTGAATGGTTGATGATATTCGAATTCTATGGATGGTGTTTGGTTATAGTAAACTTGAGTGATTTTTTGCTTTGTTTCAATCCATGCATAATAGTTCTTCTATTTCATAGTTTGAATAATGTTCGCGTGTTTTGCGAGCGATCTTTTCGTAATAGGATTTTTTAAATTTCTTACCGATTCAAAGGTTTCCAATTTATAATAGTTCACAAGTATCTTTGGTTGTCGTTGCCCCGGAAATGATCCGGGATGGACCATCAAAAAACAAATTGGGCATTGCAAAATTTAACCAAATAATACACTGGTATAAAATGAATGTACCGGTGTAAAAAAATCACATTTTAAATAATTTATTTTAAATTATTTAAATAATACCAGTGTAAAAAATATAACGGTGCAAACTATTCCGGTGCAAAAAAATAATATTCCTACTACAAAAGAAAGACCGGTGTTATATTTAATACCGATGTAGAAATCACGGTTTTACACCGGCTCATATGTCTACACCGATGTTCCAAATATTACCTGTGCAGATATTTTGTGCCGCCAACTTTTCAAAAATTATACACCGTTCTATGATGGCGGTGCAAATAATTTTCTACACCGATTCATTTTACCGGTGCAAAAGTGTTGCATTTTTACACCTCTACACATACTGGGAGGTCGTCGCCGTACCTCTCAAAGTTAATATTTTTAAGCCCTTAATGCGTCCTATCCACAATAATGTAAATAGTGGCAAGATGGGGTCGTCCACAGGAAAAGGGATTTTTCTAAGTACTTAAACACCTATATGAGAAAACGTACTAAACATATACATACTGAGATATATATATATATATATATATATATATATATATATATATAAACATGTAAACAAGGGGGGGTTGGTTGGATGGTTCCTAAATTAGCAAGTTGAAATACAACAATTAGCAAATCAAGAGGATGATGCTAATCATGTAAGCGCAAATAGAGATGTGATGAAAATACAATTACGGAGCCTTGGGCGCAATCGACTTTCACTTCCAAACCTTGTTTCCATCATTGAACATGTGACTTATTTACTACTTTCACTACTTGCTGTGAAGACTAAACTTCTATCCTTCTTAGATAGTAGTTTGCAAGAGTGAGTTCAACATCTCTTGTCAAACCTCACCAATGACTCCCGAGTCGCGACCACGACTCAAGGTATCCCATTAATGGCATTTAGCACGAAGGATCAACAAACTCGGCAACACTTATAACCACTACACCGTGACTAAGCATTTAACCGACCTATGCATTTACACGGGATTGATCAAGAGCGACCACTCATAGACCTCTCCCATTTGCTACAATTGATAAACATGGCAAAGAGTTCAACATTGCATATTTATCTAGTAATCATCAATTCATCAACATAATCAAAAGCTCTAAATCATACTTATATATCCCTAACAAGAACAGGGGGAAATTTAACCCAATTTCCCCAAACCCTAGCTAGCAATTAATACAAGCATTTCATATACTCAAGCTTTCAACCACTATGATGAAATCAACAAACACATTAAATTCCCACAAATGCATAATAGCAAGAGTAATAAACAAGCTACAAAGTGTTCTTAGGACATAGGTTTGGAAGCTTAGGTCAATTGCTCCCAAGAGATGAGATTAGCTAATAGAGTTCATGCTAATCTATCTAAAACAACAAATCAAAGCAACTAGATGAATCAAAGAAGAAAATGGAAGAATAGGGTTTAGAACAGTACAAATTCGCAGCTGCTGAAGAACTGGAATGAGAGGAGAGAAAAATGGTATTTATAGTGGAAGGAAAAGAAAGTAGGATTTTGGTCAGTGGCCGTCGCGACTCGCGACGAAGTTCGTCGCGACTCGTGACGAACAGTTGGTCGCGACGAGTCCGTCGCGACTCGCGACGGTAACCAGAATTTTTTGCATTATTTCTTCTTCTCCTCCTTGTGGCATGTAGTCATCTCCATAGTCACTCCTCTCAACTTCTAAGTCTTCAACGGTTTCAAAAGTGATCTTCAATGGCCTCCGGTCTTCACGTCTTCGAAGCAAGTCTTCAAAATCTTCGAAAGTGTAGTCTTCAATGGCTTTCGGTCTTCATTACTTCGTTACACAAAACATCTACTTAAAAGAGGTAAAAGAGCGCAAAGTTGCTCTTACCCCTCCTAAGAGGATTTCATGGTAAAACACAAGCTGTTGTAATGAAAGAGTACAAAATGGATCCTAAATAGTACTAAAATAAGCATATAAAGTGGACGCATCAAGCCTCCCCACACTTGAACCTTACTCGCCCTCGAGTAAGAAAAGATCCAAGTATACGAAAGGGATGATACCTCCACATCCTACTACTAATCCCCCAATTCACTACCTCACAAAACTCTCAATACCGCACATCCCAAGATTAAGATCAAATGAGAATTTTCCACAACCCCTATTCCTAAATCTACCTAAACCATATCACTCCGTCAATTCATTAATTTCCCTAAGACATCTCCAAATCCAGAACTGACAATCCCAAATCCAATGATAAAAGATGAAACCAAAGGTATGCATAAAGTTCAAAGCACATGCTTCATCCTATATCAATGTATCAACCTAAAAACGAAGTCTATTAATGATCAAGAATTTCACAACTTACTCCGTCTTGTCCCCGCTAAATTATCCATCCCCAAAAGATTCTCAAGATGTCGAGCTACCCGATCCCTCCGTGTGGTCACCTCAACCTTATGACTCCATCGCCGACAAATGAGTAAACACTTACTGTCTTTCAATTTCTCTCGCTTTCTCTCATTTTGCCTAGGAGCCCTTTCAGGTTTTCATCCTAGCCACACAATCATTTTTCTTTTAGCTCACACCTCACCTTTTTCCACACATTTGACCTCTCATTTTTACCTAGGCCGCCCTTTCGGGTTTTCGACCTATCCGGGCCCCAATGTTGCCTAAGTTGCCCTCTCGGGTTTTCAACTTAGCGGGATTCTTTTTCCTTCCTCTTTTTTTTTCATTTTTTTTCTTTTTTTTAATTGTTGTTGTTCCCCATCCGAAAAGTAGCAAATTGCTTCCAAATGTGAAGGTTAAGAAAAGTATCAAAACCAACATTATCCAAGTACATCAAAAGCAAAACAATATCCAAAGCAAAAGGTAAAAGTATCTCCAAATCCCAACTCGCCTATCAATAGTAGATACCCCTCCCCACACTTAAAACACTACATTGCCCTCAATGTAGACTAGGGCAAAACTGTACAAAGCAAAGTATGGAAAAGGGGTAAAGCGTGATGCTCACTTTATCAATGCGGTGAAGATGAAGGGCCGCTGCCGGAGTAACGCTGCTGATACTGAGTCAGCCACTCCTCGCTCCGCTGCCTCCGTGCTCTCCGCTGCTCCACTCTTGGATCGGTGCCTGATGTACCAGCCGACTGGGACTGCATCTCATGGATGCGAGCGGACAGGTGTTCAATCTCCTCATCCATATCTATCAAAGCCCGGGAGACAAACCTGTTGTGCTCGAGAATCATGCTTTCCTGGCGGTGGAAACCCTCGTGCATGGTCCGCATCATCTGCTCATAGAAATCTGGCGGAGGCTGGGAGAAGTGAGGTGTGGTCTCATCTATCGGAGGTGGAGGCTGTGGAGAGTGCTGCTGCTGCTGATGATGCTGCTGGTGATGATGGTGCTGCTGCTGCTGATGCTGCTGCTGCTGCTGATGCTGCTGAGGAGGAGGTAGGGTGCTGTCATCCGGCTGGACCGGGGCTGGGCCAAGGTCGTGGAGCGCACGCTGGAATTCGGCTGAACATGAAGAATCTGGGGAGATTGCTAAATCCCCCAAAGGTGTGTCGAATTCCAGTCTGGTCCGGCTGTGCTGAGGGAGGGCCATGAAGGTGATCTTTCTGGCACCGTATAACCAAAGGAAGAGTCCAGTGGTCCGAGTGACACTGAGCATCTCAAATCAAACCAGTCGCTCGACGGTGATCAGATAAGACGTTCGCTTCCCCAGGCGTGGGAAGTCGGTCGAAGGGACCAATCCCAAGTACCCCGCTAGAATGCTTATCATTCCTCCGACCATAATTTTCCCCTTTACCTTGTCTGCCAAATCCACAACCCTCTTCATCCAGAGCTCGGCCCACATACCATATCCCTGCCCCTCGCTCGTTAAGTGCCATAAGAAATGAATGTCATTGTCTGGCACATTCGTCGGCTCCGCGGAGCAGAAGACTGTGCCAGCTAGGAGCCTGTGCACATAACGAAGCGCGGGGTGGATGATGGAGCTGCTCTTGTCATGTGAGTTCTTGGGCCTCATGTTGATGACATTCCAGAAATGCATGTCATCTTCAATTGACCGCTCTGGGGCATCAGGATTCAGCCTGCCCCGAATGTCAGCAGTGGCAAAACCGAAGGCCTCCTCCACCTCGGAGACGGTCATCTGCCAGGAGATGTCATCTAGGTGAAAAGCGATATACTTCTCACATGGTTGATCATCCCTCATACTGCGAATACGGACGGTGGACAAGAACTCCAGCGTGTATCTCCGGTAAGTGGGCGCGCTCTTGTTCATGAATCCCTCCATTCCCCCTTTGGCGAGGAGGCATCTGACAGGTTGTACAAGGCCGAGGGTGTCCAACGTGGGAATATCAACAAAACTGGTTTCCTTGAGCAGGCGTCTCTCTAGGACCTCCCATCTGTCGGCATAGGACCCGGTGATCCGGGTCAAGCCCATGTATCTATCCGGAGGCGGAGGCGCAGAACCAGATCCTGAAGCCGGAGGAGGTGGAGCGGTAGTGTGATCATCCCTAGTCATCGCCCTGGACCTCTTTCTGGGGGCCATATCTATCAATCACCAGCAAACAGAACAAACAGGTTAAATGTGAAAAATAGATGTATATGCAATATGGCAAGTCTGTGACCAATCTCAAACGAGTTTATGATGACCGGCTGAAACGAAAACAGTTTAACTAGTTCAAATCGGATGCACAATAGAATGTACAATCTACATTTTGTTTGTCCAGAAGCACATATCATCAAATTCAAGAAGTTGGCACATAGTCGAAATAGATACGCTATGTTATATGTCAAACTCACAATGAGGCTGAATGGGATTAACCATTAACATTACGTTCACAATGTTCACAATGTTCACAATGATGACCATGTTAACATTGAACACAGCATAGCACAACATTATTTTAGTCTGCTAACAACTATGTGCAGTAAACACGAGGGTACAAATCTAAAACCATTCCAACTGCACGATTTCCAAACCGAGTATGCCGAAGCAGAATACAGACAGTCTATGGCAAGAATGAAAATATGTAAACAACACCCACAAGATAAAATTTCTGCAGCACTACAGCATACCCACAATCGACCAGAACCGAGACTAGAAATTGGAATCACAATACAACACAATGGTAACCAAATTGAACACATATAGAATATATGCAAAATCATAAACATAGTTCAATAGGGTTAAGAGGTGTACCGATACCGCTTAGGACGAGGAGAGAAAGGAAAAATCGGCAGCCCACAATGAATCGGGGCTCAAATCGGCCACGGCGTCAAAAATCTAGGGTTTCGGTTAGGCGTGGCGCGTCAAAGATGCGGGGCGGCAACGAGGCGGCGGTGGCGACGAGATGCGGCGGCGGCGAGATGGCGGCGGCGTGGAAGGTGAGGATGTGGAAGAGGTATCGGGTGAGGATGTGGAAGAGGTGTGTTCCCCCGTTATTTAAATCAGAACCAAAAAAGAAGTTTCTGTACGCTCGACCGTCGCGACTCGCGACTACGCACATCGCGACTCGCGA
This sequence comes from Rubia yunnanensis, assembly GCA_037428765.1. Taxonomy (NCBI): domain Eukaryota; kingdom Viridiplantae; phylum Streptophyta; class Magnoliopsida; order Gentianales; family Rubiaceae; genus Rubia; species Rubia yunnanensis. The sequence continues at coordinate 76,179,107 of CM075067.1, forward strand.
CGGGCATCGCGAGGAAGTCGCGAGTCGCAGAAAGTGAAACCTGTAAGCAAAAATGTCCTGAGTCCGTCGCGACTCGCGACAACGCTCATCGCGACTCGCGACGAGCGTCGCGAGGTAGTCGCGAATCGCGGAAAGTGGAATCCGAAAGGGTCAAATTTCGCAAAAATCTCTGAGTCCGTCGCGACTCGCGACGAGGCTCATCGCGACGAGCGTCGCGAGGTAGTCGCGAATCGCGGAAAGTGGAATCCGAAAGGGTCAAATTTCGCAAAAATCTCTGAGTCCGTCGCGACTCGCGACGAGGCTCATCGCGACTCGCGACGGGCGTCGCGAGGTAGTCACGATTCGCGGAAAGTGGGATCCGAAGCCCAAAAATTTCGCACAAAATTCCTGAGCCCGTCGCGACTCGCGACAAAGCTCATCGCGACTCGCGACGGGCAACTAACCTGGCACCTAGAAAAAAATTTTCTGCTGCTTTCTCTTGTCCAAGTTCTTCCTTTTCGAATTTTAAGTAGTTCCCCCTTCCAAAATCCAATGCTTTGGCTTCAAAATATCTACAAAATCATGGAGAAAACAACCCGTGAAAAGCATAAAGCAAAACAATGAAAGCTTAAAACTAAACAACATCAACAGAAAGTCACGAATGACGATCCGGATGATCAAAACCAAGTTTATTTAACGTCGTCGGCACGACTTACTTCCCTCCTTGGAGCTTACTCGCAAATCGGATCGAGGAGATGAACGTCCTCCCCTTTTTCCGGTACAAAAGTCTCATGGTAAGGTTTCAAACGTTGTCCATTAACCTTGAAGGTATTGGACTTAGCTCGATCTAAAATTTCCACCGCCCTATGCGGGAAGACCTTAACCACCTCAAAAGGACCGATCCATCGGGACCGTAACTTACCTGGGAATAGGCGAAGGCGAGATTGGAATAAGAGGACCTTCTGACCAACGTCAAAATCCTTTCTGATGATCATCTTGTCGTGCCATGCCTTTGTCTTCTCTTTGTATATCTCGGCGTTTTCATAGGACTCCCTCCGGATTTCATCCAATTCCTCTAATTGTAACTTCCTATGCAAACCGGCTTCATCTATATCAAGATTAAACTGTTTTACCGCCCAATAAGCCTTGTGCTGAATTTCTACCGGTAGGTGACAGGGCTTACCAAACACTAACCGGTATGGGGACATACCGATTGGTGTCTTGTAAGCCGTCCTATACGCCCACAGGGCATCATTCAACCGAGAACTCCAATCCTTCCAGTTAGGATTAACCGTTTTTTGAAGGATGGACTTGATTTCCCGATTGGAAACTTCGGCTTGCCCGTTGGTTTGTGGGTGATAGGAGGTAGATGTCTTGTGAGTGACTCCATACTTCTTCAAGAGTGCTGCTATGGTCCGATTGCAGAAATGGGTGCCACGGTCACTAATCAAGGCTCGGGGTACCCCAAACCTGGAAAATATGTTATCTTTCAAGAATTCTGCAACCACTTTAGAATCATCAGTCCTAGTGGGTTTTGCTTCAACCCACTTCGATACATAATCAACAGCAAGAAGAATGTACGTAAAGCCATAAGAACTAGGGAAAGGCCCCATAAAGTCAATACCCCAAACATCAAAGATTTCACAATATAAAAGAGGTCGTTGGGGCATTTCATTCCTAGTGGAGATATTTCCTACCCTCTGGCATTCATCACAAGACTTGCAAAAAATGTATGCATGCTTATTCAACGTAGGCCAATAAAACCCACTTTCTAAAACTTTTCTAGCGGTTCTCTTGGCTCCAAAATGACCGCCACAAGCATGAGAATGACAAAACTCAAGAATTGAGTGAACTTCACTATCAGGGACGCATCTCCTAACAACTTGATCCGCACAATGTTTCCACAAAAAGGGATCATCCCACACATAATATTTTGCATCACTCCTTAACTTATCCTTTTGGGCCTTAGAAAAATGATGAGGGAATTTATCAGCGACAAGAAAGTTTACAATGTCGGCATACCACGGTTGGAGATCCCTAATGCGATTAATGGTGAACAATTGTTCATCAGGGAATTCCTCCCGTAGTTGCTCCTTCATTGCTGGGCTTACCTCAATGTCTTCCCCCGGAGTCAACCGGCTCAAATGATCGGCCACAAGATTTTCAGCGCCCTTCTTATCCCGCACCTCCAAATTGAATTCGCTCAAAAGCAAGATCCACCTAATCAACCTTGGCTTGGATTCTTTCTTCGCCATTAAATGACGAAGCGCTGCATGATCAGTGTATACAATAACTTTAGTACCAAGCAAATAAGATCTAAATTTTTCTAAAGAGAATACCACTGCTAGCAACTCCTTTTCAGTGGTGGAGTAGTTCCTTTGGGCTTCATTTAGGGACATGGATGCGTAATAGATGGCGTGAGGTACTCTCCCCACCCTTTGACCAAGCACTGCTCCAACGGCGTAGTCACTCGCATCGCACATTATCTCAAAAGGCAACGCCCAATCCGGGGGTTGTATGATAGGGGCCGAGACCAGCCTTTCCTTCAATGTATCGAAGGCCCCTTGACACCTCTCATCCACTACAAATTCCACCTCCTTTTGCAACAATTTGCATAGAGGAGATGCTATCTTTGAGAAGTCCTTGATGAACCGGCGATAGAATCCTGCATGGCCAAGAAAAGAACGCACTTTGCGCACATTAGTAGGATAAGGCAAAGTTTGAATCGTGTCTATCTTTGCCTTGTCCACCTCAATACCATTAGAGGAGACAACATGGCCTAAAACAATACCTCTCTCCACCATAAAGTGACATTTCTCAGAATTTAGCACTAGGTCAGTTTCAATGCAACGGTTAAGAACTTGCGCTAAATGTGCTAAACAATCGTCAAAGGAATACCTCAACAAAATTTTCAACAAATTCTGAGAAAATGCTTACCATACACCTTTGGAAGGTTGCGGGGGCGTTACATAGCCCGAAAGGCATGCGTCGGTAAGCAAATGTACCGAAAGGGCATGTGAAGGTGGTCTTCTCTTGGTCTTCTGGAGCGATAGCCACTTGAAAATACCCCGAGTATCCATCCAAGAAACAATAGTAGGGGTGACTTGCTAACCTCTCAAGCATTTGATCAATGAACGGTAAGGGAAAGTGATCCTTCCGGGTTTCTGCATTCAATCTCCGGTAATCAATGCAAACTCGCCACCCATTTTGAACTCGGGTGGGCACCATTTCACCCTTCCCATTTTCAACGACTGTCATTCCACTCTTCTTTGGTACCACCTGAGTTGGGCTCACCCACTTGCTATCCAAAATTGGGTAAATCATGCCTGCTTGAAGCAATTTGAGGATTTCCACCTTCACCACATCCATCATAGATGGGTTCAAACGGCGTTGGGGTTGTCGGACGGGTCTCGCACCTTCTTCCAACAAGATTCTGTGCATACAAGTGGATGGACTTATGCCTTTGATGTCGGCAATAGTCCATCCAATTGCTTCCTTGTTCTCCCGCAACACCACCATCAACTTTTCTTCTTGCTCCTTGGTGAGCTTGCTCGAAATGATAACTGGAAGCGTCTCGCCTTCCCCAAGAAATGCATACTTAAGATCATCTGGCAAAGGTTTAAGGTCAAGCACCGGGGCTTTCACAAGCGAGGGGAGGAATTCCGGTTCCTCGAGTTCCTCTAAGAGTAGAGGAGAAGGTGTTGAGACACTCGGTGTCATCTTTTCAAGCAAGTTCAAATCTTCAAAGCTGCCTTTCAAGTTAGTGCTCATAGAATATACATTGTGGGCATCATCAACATCACATTGCAAAGCAACCAATAAAGAATCCTCACCATTTAGTTCAAAAACATCTTGCACAACTTCTTCAACAATATCTACGGCATGGCAAGAATGTTCTTCACTAGGATATTTCATAGAATCATTTATGTTAAACTCTATTTTCATTCCATCAAATTCCATGGTGAGGGTACCTTTATGCACATCAATCATTGTCCTAGATGTTTTCAAAAATGGCCTCCCCAACAAAATTGGGGCGGTATGTTTATCATGCTCCATTTCAAGGACATAAAAATCTGCGGGGAAAATTAAGGAATCCACCTTAACCAACACATCCTCGACAATACCCTTAGGGTATGCACTAGAACGATCGGCCAATTGGATTACCACCCCGGTTTTATGCAATGTTCCCAAGTTAAGATTTTCGTACAAAGAAAAGGGAAGAACATTTATGGATGCACCTAAATCAAGCATAGCTTTTTCAAAATGAGTATTTCCTATTATGCACGGGATTGTGAACATACCGGGATCGCTACATTTAGGGGGTAGCTCTTTTTGACACAATGCAGAAACATGCTCACTTTTTCCACTTTTCAATTTATTTTTGGCCCTTTGTTTCCTATTCACAACACATAATTCTTTGAGAAATTTGGCATATCTAGGGATTTGTTCAATTGCATCCAAGAGAGGAATGTTTACCTCACACCTACAAAAGACTTCGTAGATGTCTTTGTTATCCTCCATCCTCATCCTGTCTTTCAAGGCCTCTGGAAATGGGGGTTCCGGAACATATGGGGGGCTCTCCACCATCTTTGCTTTCTTGTGTGGAGGAGAGGATGGTTCCGGGGTGGAGGTTAACTCCGGTTTTGGTGGCAATGTCTCCAACTTGATTTCTTCCTCCTTATCTTTGTTGGCTAGCTCCTTGGTCACCTTCTCATGGATTGCCTCTTCCTCAACTCCCTTCTCAAACTCTTCAATTCTCGTTGGCTCCTTCTCATGGATTACCTCTTCCTCAACTCCCTTCACAAACTCTCCAATTCTCGTTGGCTCCTTCTCATGGATTACCTCCTCCTCAACTCCCTTCTCAGACTCTTCAGTTCTCGTTGGCTCCTTCTCAACATTTTTAGCCTCCGGTGAAGCACCGACCTCTCTACCACTTCTCAAAGCAATAGCACTTGCATTTTGCCTCGGGTTGATCTCTGGTTGGGCAGGTACTTTACCCTTTTCCCGGGCTTCCATCCGGTTCACTATTTGAGCTATTTGGCTCACTTGAGTTTCCAAGTTTTTGATACTTGCTTTAGCTTCATCTTGGAATTGTTCGCCCTTTTCAGCATTCATGCCTAATCGGTGAATAGCTTGCATTACCTCATCCTTGGATAGCCCCGAACCTTCCCCTTGGTTTCGGGATTTGTCTTCAAATCTTTGGAACTGTTGTTGAGGTGGTCGGTATTGTTGAGGGGGGAGCCTGTACGGTTGAGAGTTCTGGCCTCCTTGAGGGTTTCCATACCGGAGGTTCGGTTGATCACGATTTCCCGAATTATATGGCCGGCTTTGGTACCCTGGGTATCTTTGGTATCCTTGGTTACCTTGGTAGCCTTGGTTACCTTGGTAGCCTTGGTTACCTTGGTAGCTTTGACCACCTTGGTAGCCTTGACCACCTTGATACCCATAGGTACCTTGGTATCCTTGATTTCCCTGATACCCCATAGCACTTACTTCCTCAACGTAATCCTCTTGTAGAGTGGGGCATATGTCCGTAGGGTGCGCCAAATAGCAGATTTCACATGACTTAACATGTGGCGCACTTCCTCCGGGGTTGGTCATCAAGGTCTTCACCATGGATGTGAGGGTTGTGACTTGATCCTCCAATTTCCCACTGTTGGCAAAATCACTTACAGGCCTTTGGTTTCTCCTCCTCAAATCAGCCCTTGAGCTAAAATTCCTCGACTCTTCCGCTAGCTCTTCATATAGTTGCATGGCTTCAGCAGACATTTTGTTTCCGAGGGTGCCACCACAAGAACTTCTAACCAGCCTTTGGTCTTCATCCAGAAGGCCATTATAAAAGTAATACACCAAATCTCCCTCCGAATAACCATGGTAGGGACAACTTGCGAGGAGCATCTTAAATCTCTCCCAATACTCGAAGAGAGACTCTTCATGCCACTGCAGAATGTTGCTTATATCCTTCTTCAAAGCAGCGGACCTTGAGGCCGGGAAATATTTGGCGAGAAATTTTGTCTTCAAATCAAGCCAACTCTTTATGCTCCTTGGTGGTAGGTAATGGAGCCAATCTCTAGCACCATCCTTAAGAGTGAAAGGGAATGCCTTCAACTTGTAAAAATCTTCATCCACTCCGTGAGGAACCGTTCCGCTACACAAGAAGTGAAATTCGGTGAGATGCTTGTTGGCATTCTCCCCTTGCCTTCCAAGGAATGCGGGTAGCATATTGATGAACCCGGTTTTCAGCTCGAAATGCTTATTTGGTCCAACCACTGGGTATTCAATGCACATCGGTTGTTGCTCAAGATTGGGCGCCATGATTTCTCTCAACAAGGGCTGTCCCAAAGGGATCCCTCTTTGGTGGGGATGGGGATTGTAGGCTTCTTCTTCCCTTTGCTCATCTTCAATCTCGATTCGGGGGTCCATTGAAGAAGATGTGTTCACAAAATGGTCACTAGGAGGGGTGTTATTCACACTTTCCAAAGAAAGCCTCCTAGCCCGTCTCAAATTCAACTCCAACTCGGGGTCGTAGTGTAAGGGCTCTCGTGAAGAGGATCGCGTGCGAACCATACACCAAGAACACAAACAATACGTCTCCAAGCCAAGCGAAAATGGCAAATGTACTAAGAAATCAAAATAAGATAAAATCAAACTAACAAATATTCACAAGTAGCACATAATCACACACAATATGCTAAAGTACTTAAAAATGAACGCCTCTTCCCTGGCAACGGCGCCAAAATTTGGGAGGTCGTCGCCGTACCTCTCAAAGTTAATATTTTTATGCCCTTAATGCGTCCTATCCACAATAATGTAAATAGTGGAAAGATGGGGTCGTCCACAGGAAAAGGGATTTTTCTAAGTACTTAAACACCTATATGAGAAAACGTACTAAACATATACATACTGAGATATATATATATATATATATATATATATATATATATATATAAACATGTAAACAAGGGGGGGGGGGTTGGTTGGATGGTTCCTAAATTAGCAAGTTGAAATACAACAATTAGCAAATCAAGAGGATGATGCTAATCATGTAAGCGCAAATAGAGATGTGATGAAAATACAATTACGGAGCCTTGGGCGCAATCGACTTTCACTTCCAAACCTTGTTTCCATCATTGAACATGTGACTTATTTACTACTTTCACTACTTGCTGTGAAGACTAAACTTCTATCCTTCTTAGATAGTAGTTTGCAAGAGTGAGTTCAACATCTCTTGTCAAACCTCACCAATGACTCTCGAGTCGCGACCACGACTCAAGGTATCCCATTAATGGCATTTAGCAAGAAGGATCAACAAACTCGGCAACACTTATAACCACTACACCGTGACTAAGCATTTAACCGACCTATGCATTTACACGGGATTGATCAAGAGCGACCACTCATAGACCTCTCCCATTTGCTACAATTGATAAACATGGCAAAGAGTTCAACATTGCATATTTATCTAGCAATCATCAATTCATCAACATAATCAAAAGCTCTAAATCATACTTATATATCCCTAACAAGAACAGGGGGAAATTTAACCCAATTTCCCCAAACCCTAGCTAGCAATTAATACAAGCATTTCATATACTCAAGCTTTCAACCACTATGATGAAATCAACAAACACATTAAATTCCCACAAATGCATAATAGCAAGAGTAATAAACAAGCTACAAAGTGTTCTTAGGACATAGGTTTGGAAGCTTAGGTCAATTGCTCCCAAGAGATGAGATTAGCTAATAGAGTTCATGCTAATCTATCTAAAACAACAAATCAAAGGAACTAGATGAATCAAAGAAAAAAAATGGAAGAATAGGGTTTAGAACAGTACAAATTCGCAGCTGCTGAAGAACTGGAATGAGAGGAGAGAAAAATGGTATTTATAGTGGAAGGAAAAGAAAGTAGGATTCTGGTCAGTGGCCGTCGCGACTCGCGACGAACATGTTGGTCGCGACGAGTCCGTCGCGACTCGCGACGGTAACCAGAATTTTTTGCATTATTTCTTCTTCTCCTCCTTGTGGCATGTAGTCATCTCCATAGTCACTCCTCTCAACTTCTAAGTCTTCAACGGTTTCAAAAGTGATCTTCAGTGGCCTCCGGTCTTCACGTCTTCGAAGCAAGTCTTCAAAATCTTCGAAAGTGTAGTCTTCAATGGCCTCCGGTCTTCATTACTTCGTTACACAAAACATCTACTTAAAAGAGGTAAAAGAGCGCAAAGTTGCTCTTACCCCTCCTAAGAGGATTTCATGGTAAAACACAAGCTGTTGTAATGAAAGAGTACAAAATGGATCCTAAATAGTACTAAAATAAGCATATAAAGTGGACGCATCACATACGCACCGGTATTTTGGGGGGTCAAAATGCCGGTGTTGTTGCCCTAAATTACCGGTGCAAATACCCTTGTCCTGCCGTAGTGGTGATATCTTTGTTAATTGTAAGTGTGTATGTAGTAAAAATTGATTCTAACTATAATTTTAAATTACAATTTAGAGAAAAGTGGAGGTTTAAACAAAGCCTTTAAAATGATTAACAAAATTTTTAAACACGTGAACTAATATATTTAAAAAAAAAATTATGTGTATGATTATGTTGTAAATAGTTATTTAGACTATAATTTTATAACATGATACATTAAACTAGTTAAGATAAAAATAGAGATCTAAACAAAGTACTTTAAATGATTAACAAAATTTCTAAACGCATGAACTAATATATCTTTACTAATTGTAAATGTATGATCATATGTAAAGGTCGATTTAGACTGTAATTTAGAAATATGAATTAAAAATAGTTTAGATAAAAATGGAGGTCTAAACAAAGTCCTTAAAATGATTAACAAACATTCTAAACACATAAACTAATATATCTGTGCGAATTGTAAGTGTATAATTATGTAGTAGAAAGTGATGTAGTTAAAATAGTTTAGATAATAATGGATGTCTAAACAAAAATATTAAAACGATTAACAAACGTTCTAAAGACATAAACTAATATAGCTTTGCGTATTTAAGTGTATGATCGTGTAATAGAAAGTGACTTAGACTATAACTTTTGAAAAAAAATAGAAAAAATGGAGGTATAAACAAAGTCCTTAAAACGATCAACAAATTTTCTAAACACATAAACTATTACTTTGCAAATTGTAAGTGTACGATTCTGTAGTGTAAAGTGATTTAGACTTTAATTTAAAAATAGTTTAGATAAAAATGGAGGTCTAAATTTTTTTTAAAAATGATTAACAAACATTCTATACATATGAATTAATTTGTACATTTACATGTTTTAAGACCTAAATCTTTAAAACCATTTAAAAAACCATTTAATTCATGAACTAGTTAATAAAATATTAAAATTACGATCTATTAATTTTAAAACATGATTAATAAATATTAATCTCAGTTAAAAATTTAAAAATATATTTTTAAATGAAATAGAACAAAAGAAAAATAAAACAAGAAGTCAGGTAAGTAATGAGAAGTTGTAGACTATTTAACAAATCAAATTTGTTTTTCTGGCTTGATTGAGTATTCGGTTGGTACAAGTTCGATTCCCAGCATGTAACTTTTGTTAATATTTCTCCACTATCGAAACCTACAAGGCTGCAACGACGCTCCTACATTAACGTTCAATCACGCGCTCCAACTTCCGGTGATTAGGTATGCGTGCTTCAACTACTTAGTTTTATAATTGCAAAAAAAAAATTTTTGTGGTAAAAGATTGAGATTTCATTCATTCCAAATGTGGCTTACAATGGTTGAGATATGATCTCACTGTGAAACAAAATTCATAGAAATTTTTACATATTGAGCCAAAGTGTGGGCTACAGTGTTTTTCTGTCTCCTAATCCAGAATAGTTCCGGATAGTTTAGTTTTGGAATAAGGCTAACTATATCCTCAGTGATAAGACCAAAGTCCAATAGATCTTCCTTTTTATTCTTGACCGCATTTATCACTATTTTTGTGTCTCCTTCAATTTTCCTTAGTGGAATGCCTTTTTCCAAGGCTGCCAGCAGTTTGGTTCGCAGAGCAATGACTTCTGTCTGTTTTGGAGTGTAAATGAGCGGTATATATTGTGCTTCTCCGCATATCCAAGAGCCTTCATCGGATCGTATGTACCATCCTAGACATGTTCTTCTTGAAGATATCGCTGCATCGAAGTAGAGGGTATTTCCATGCGACGTCGTATGGGTACTTTGATTATGACTCTCCTTAGTAGATTCCACTTTACTATTGATCTTTACCAACTCAGACCACATTTTCATCGCATAGCTGGCACAATGATGTGGTTGAAGTTCATGAGTTTCTCCGTGAAGGAGTTTGTTTCTGTGATGCCACAATTGAGATAGGATGACAGCAGCTATAGCCATATCTTGTGATCCCAATTCTAATATTAAGTCCTGAACCCATAGACCTGCATTTTGTTGCTGGTATGTGAATATCTGTTTGTGTAAATTTGCTGCAAACCAGATTTCGTGCGCTAGAGGGCATTGGAAGATTAAGTGCTCAAGAGAAGTGTCGTCTATAGAACAGCTCAAGCAGCACGATTCAGCTGGCATACGTCTTTGAATTAAGTTTACAGCTGATGGTAAGTGATTTTTGCATATCCTCCATAAGAAGTGTTTGACCTTTGGTTGTATTGTTAGAGACCATATCCTTCTCTAATGTGGGGAGGGTCCTGAGCTACTCTTTGCCATATTTCTTGCAAAGGCAAAATTCGAGGAGTTAATACCCAAGTTATAGCTGGATTTGACCGTGTACTTACCGTCCTCTGCTGGTTGCTATATCCATCTGTCTGGGCCTCTGGGGTTTGTATTTCTTGTCAACAATAGAATGATATCTGACTCTTCATGATTGAACGTGTTCCGTACAAGGTCTTCATTCCATCTTGTACCATTGTCAGTCATTGGATGAGATACCATAAGGTTTCCAGGATAGCTGTCCGGCAAGGATGTGGGTGTTTGATTCTCTATCGTCGGGAGCCATAAATCATTTTTTATGTTTGTATCCGCTCTCAATCCTATCCTTCTCCGAATCCCTTTCAGTAATAATTATCTTCCTTCTAACAATATATCTCCAGGCATATGATGGATTCCATCCTAACTTGGCATCCAAGAATGTCGTTGATGGGAAGTATTCGGCTTTTAATATCTGTGAAACCATGGAGTGTGGCTTCTCTAGTATACGCCATGCTTGTTTTCCTAGCAGAGCGGTATCAAAAATTTTGAGTTCCTTAAAGCCCAAACCTCTCATACTCTTTGGCGAACATAACCTAGTCCGTTTAGTCCAATGTGTTTTCCTCTTTTGGGGTGTATTACCTCACTAATATTGACTGTGGAGCTTATAGCTTATATATGTCCTCTATAAGATTATCCGGCAGCATAAAGCACGACATAGTATAGGTGGGGATTGCTTGAAATACTGACTTTATGAGAATTTTCTTTCCACCCTTGAATAATTGTTTTTTCTCCCAACTTTCCACTTTTGTCCAGATCCTCTTTTTAACTCCTTCTAAAGCAGCAGATTTTGAATGACCCGGGATCATCGGAAGTCCCAAGTACTTTTCATGAGCGATTGTTTCAACCATTTGTAGAGTTGCAAGGACTTGAGTTCTTAAGAGTTCATGAGTGGTGGGGCTAAATATTATTGAGGATTTTTCCAAATTTATCTTCTGACCTGATGCTTCCTCATACAACGAAAAAATATCTTTTAGCAACTTGGCTTCTTGATTAGTTGCTTCTCCTAATATCAACGTATCATCCGCAAACAGAAGGTGAGAAAGTATAGGAGCCCCTTTTGCAATTTTCACTCCATGTAGTCTTCTAGTCCTTAAACTTTGTTTGATCATTTGAGAAAAAATTTCGCTGCAAATGATAAACAAGTATGGGGATAGACGATCACCTTGTCTTAGTCCTCTAGAAGGCGTTACCCTTCCGAAACAATTTCCATTTAGTAGGAATGAGAAATGTACTGTCGAGATACCGTTATAAATCAGATTTATAAAAGCGGGATGAAAGCCCATATTCTCTAATGTTTTTAGAAGAAAACTCCATTCTATTCTGTCAAAAGCTTTGCTCATATCCAACTTAATGGACATCTGCCCTTTTTGCCCTGTTGTTTTTCTTTTTATATAATGATGAACTTCATAGGCTATTAAGACATTGTCTGTGATGAGCCTATTCTTAACAAAATCACTTTGGTTGCTCGAGATTATCGTATCCAAGACCACTTTTAGCCGGTTTGCTATGCACTTTGATATTATCCGATAAACCACATTACATAGACTAATGGGTTGAAATTGGATGATGTTCTTCGGCTTCTTCACTTTTGGAATGAGCACCACATTAGTGTCATTAAGGTTACTCATAGATCTTCCTTCATTCAAGTATCGTAGTGCTTCACGAGTAACGTTTGGACCCACAATACCCCAATATTGTTGGAAAAATGATGGTGGCATCCCATCAGGTCCTGGATATTTATTTGGTGCCATACTCTTTAGAGCAGCTTGTATTTCGCTCACTGTGTATGGTTTTGAGTTTTTCATTCATCATTGACGAGACTTTTGGTGAAATCTGGTCCGCCAAATGGTTCACCACTAGTGGGGATGGATTAGAGCTTTTGAAAAGTGTCTGAAAATGGTTGGAGATAATGAATTCCATATCTTTCTCTTCTGTACATCATCACTCTAACTGGTTTGTTAGTTCATGAATGGTGTTTCTCTTTTTCCGTTTATTTGCAAAAGAGTGGAAAAAAATTGTTTTCATGTCTCCTTTCTCCAGCCAGTGTTGTTTAGCTCTTTGTTTCCACCTTGCCTCTTTTATATCTAGGTGTTTCTCCAGCCCAACTTTTAAATTTGCCACGTCACTTTGTACTTCAGCAGTTATAACACCTTGTTGGAGTCTCTTGAGATGATTTGAAATGTCCTCTTTTTTCTTATGCTGATTGTAGAATTCTAATTTTGCCCCAAAATCCAGTCCACTTGAACACTCTTTTATTGTTTCCGGAAGATCCGATGTTACCGAGTTCCAATATTCTGCCACTTTCTCTTGACATCTTGGGGATTGGATCCAATAATTTTCAAAACGAAAAGGCTTAAATCTTCTTTGATGTGCCAATTCTGTTCTTGTACCTCTTAAATGTAGCAATATTGGAACATGATCCGACTGGTGGCTATACAAATGTTTAAGCATTATCGTAGGGAAAACATTTAGCCAACCAGGATTTGCCACAACTCTATCTAAGCATGCTCTAACAGTGTTGGGGTCTTTCCAATTTCTAAACCATGTGAACTTGTAGCCCTCATATCCCACGTCAATTAAGTTACAATTATTCAGAGCTAGCCAAAAATCATCAATCTGGGCTGGAGGCTTGTGATTGGCACTTTGAAACTCATCCTAATGAAGAACTTCGTTAAAATCCCCTATGCATAACTATGGCATATGAGGACCGTTCACGAGTGCTGGAAAATTGCACCAAAATTGTGGTTGCTTATTTGTGCCAGGTTCACCATAAATACATGTACAATGCTAGAATAAGTCAGTTTTTGGATCTCTTACTGTAAAGTCAATAAAGTTAAAAGAACAACTCAAAACTAAAACTTCCAGGTCTTTATTCCAAAGTAATGCAAGACCCCCTGAGTTTCCTAGAGAATCAACAAAGACTCCGTGCAAGTCTAAGGAATCACGTATCCGTACTAACTTATTGGAAGTACACTTAGTTTCACACAAAAAAAATTAAATTGGGGGAAAATTTGCGAATGAGGTCTTTTAGATGTCTGACTGCACGAGGGTGTGACAGCCCCCGACAGTTCCAACTGAGAAGACTCATGGGTGTCGGCGGGACTAGTTCTTGCCATTCGCCGCCGCTGGTCCAAATGCGGGTGAGCCCACATTAAATTTCAACTCTGGGTAAAGAACAAAAGGTTTCATCAGCTCCACTTTAAGCCCTTTTGGATCCTGGCCATCTTTATCATCCATTATTTCAGCAGTATCTCCTAATTTTTCTTTTAAAGACAGTAAGTTGGGTCTTTGTAGGTGAGTACTGGGCCACCCAAGGTAATTTAGCCTACTTTCCTTCCTCTATTTTCCCTTTATTTCGGTCCAGCATCTGAATCCTCTCTACTGTTCCATCTCTTTTATGTGTTGTAGTGATAATCTCCGCGTCCCCAAAGAGAAAGGGATTCTGTGAACTGGGCGGCTGAATAGACCGATCAATCTTTGGTGGAGAAGCCTTTGTCTGCTCCGGCTTCGATCCTCGGATGGAGCTAATTTCCTCCACAATCAGTGGCTTCATTGTTGTGAGTATCGTCAGATCTATACCACCACATACGTCAAATGGGATTTGATGCTGCTCCTTATCTGGGTTTGCTGGATCGTATGTTACCATGGATGGTTACTTGCTGCTCACTAGTGCCCAGACTTTCCCAGAGATGCTGATGCTATTGACCCCTAGGCTGTTGGTTGTGAAAGCCCAATTTCCACGACGGTGGGAACCGTTGGCTATGAAATACCAATTTCCATGACAGTGGGGGCTGACGTAAGCCTGGCAGCAGTTCAACGAGACTTGGCGCAAGCGTCTCTCTATTAGAGTTTGTCCAAATTCCGCCATAGGCTTCTTCCCTGTCCTGTGAGTCAGGCCAATAGCCTCTTGAACCTGTGTATGTTCAGCTTCTACTTCTGTGCTTTGTTTTTCCTCTCGATGCCCCTTTAGTTTGAGAGGATAAATTGAGTCATTTTCTTCCTCTGATGGGATTTCAATTACCACTGGCCTGTTCTCAAATCCAGGTGGTGGCAAATTCAGGTATATGCTTCCTCCATCCTTGCCTCGTGAAACTTGTTTGTTGGACTTTGCTGGTGATGATCTCAGTAGATTGATTAGATGAGTCACCAGGGACTGGATGAATGCTTTTATCATAGGATGCATGCTTGATCGGTTGGCGGTGTTGATCCTTGATGCTCAATGCTTTCACCTAGAACCTTTCAGTGCTGGCATCTGACATAAAAGTTGAGTCCTCATGTTCCTATAGCGGTATATATTTCTTTCCAATTTGAAAATCGTTAGGAGTTTGTCTAGGAGTATTAATTACTAGCTGTCCCTCTTTATTGACAGAAAACTCCCTACACAATTAACTCCCTTTACTTTTAATGGGATGTAATTATTTTCCATCCTGAAATCACGCTCTGTTACTGGCATAATAATATGGGAGCCGTTTGCTTGCATTGTGGGGGTTTGGAGATTTTTCTCTGCTCGATTAACGCCTTGATTAGCGCCCTGGCTTGAATGCTCCGGTGCTGCAATAATCGCAATCCTTTGTCCCTGCTCGTTTCTGGCCATGGTTGGATCAGAAGCTGCATCCTTGTATATCACTTTCTCCTGGTCCTCCTTCAGCCTTCTTAGGTGAAGCACCACTGGGCCCTTCATCAGGTGTGGCTGATCATTTTCATATCTCAACCAACGTCCATAGCCCATTGGCATGAACGAGTCTCATTGTGGGGTATCCTTCTTCGGGCAGTCTGATTTCAGATAGTACAAGCAATCACATAGTTGGCAGAACATTGGCAATCTCTTATCTTGAAAGTAAAATAGGTAATCAGTACCTTTGAATTCAACTATGATTACTCTTAATAATGGCTTATAGACATTGATTATTGCCCCCAGCTTCAGTGTCTTTCCCATACATTTTCTAGCCTTATGTTTTGACACTTTTACAAAATCCCCCAAGTAATCTCTAATCAAGGCAGCCATGTTTAGTGTCATTAGAATTGGTGGGACATTATGAACATGAATCCAAATAGGGGTTTCCGCAAAACAGAGATGACGAAGGGCCTCAGCTCCATCTGTTTCCACAAATACAACCAAGTGATGCTCAAAAGATCAGGGTGACAGCTCAGTTACCTTGGACCTATCTTCCAGCCTTTCAAATTTGAACAGGGCGAGGTTGACTCCCATCTGGTATCCTTCCACCTTACTGTTACAGTTCTACGCCATCTTCATTGTGGAGATCATGTAGTCAACTCTCCTTGATTTTTGATTCAGGATCTTTGCACCTAGAAAGTACGATTTTGGTTGTTGGTCTCCATATTTCAACGAGTCTGGGGCTATGATTCTGTTTTGGGTTTCATCAGAGAGGTTAATTTTTGCATAATGGGCTATCAACTCTTCCCCCACTGTTGCAGCAGCAAGAGAATCTATATGGCAGATTAGGAGTATAGGGAGAGTATGGTTGTGATGAATGAAATTGGTGAGAGCTAGATGGTGTTGACTATGTGAATATATAGAGATTGATGTGATCTTCATATTGATGAAATTCCTTCAATCAAGTATTTGTGAATATCCTAATTGATTTTGTAAGAACGTAAACATTTACTTGCTCTTCAAAATTCAAACTTGAAATTCAAAACAACATGTGAAAATAGGCTCCAGAATCATTGGAGGGATGATAAGATCTTGAAGATCTTGAAAAAACTAGTAAAGGATTTCCTAGAGAGAGATTATGAGTAGAGAGAAGGCCGAGCAAATTCCCCCTTCTTATGTTCTTTGGCTCACTATTTTTTATGGTGAGACGGTCTCACACAAGTGCTTGTATATTAAGAATGTCTTGATAATTTTATTGAAGGTTTATTAAAAAGTATATTTAAAAGGTAAAGTGTTAGGAAAAACTGTCATTCTCCACTATCGAAACCTACAAGGCTACAACCACGCGCTCCTACATTAACGTTCAATCATGCGCTCCAACTTTCAGTGATTAGTTAAGCGCGCTTCAACTACTCAGTTTTACATTGCAATTTAGTTTTTCGTCTCACTATACTTTATGGTGAGAGACAGTTTCACACAAGTGTTTGTATATTAAGAATATCTTGATGATTTTATTGAAGGTCTATTAAAAAGTATTCTAAAAAGGCAAAGTGTTGGGAAAGACCGTCTTTCCACAACCTTATGGAAAGATGGAGTTTAATTAAAATAATAAAAGGTAAATGGTCTTAGTTGCAATATTAATAATTTATTATACATCATGTATTAATTATAAAGTTTATAACCCGATTAATGCAACTCAAAAATTTTATCATCATTTCTTCTAATTTGCACTTTAAACCTTGGTATTTTCATGGATTATGGAAGTGTCGTCTTTCAAGAGACGGGCTCTATCAAAAATATTTTGAAAATTTAATTTTCTGAAAATTGTGTGAAACTAAAATGTGCCGTATCTCATAGGAGCTATATTCAAAGTTTGGACGCAGTGTTGGGATTTCTCCAGTGGAGAAATCCCTTGTGGTCAGCGGGTACAGTCGTGGATCAGAGGTTTGACCCTAATATCTGCTGTGATTTACCTCATCAGTAATGACTGTGGAATCGGCACAGCTGGGGCCCTGAGGGCAAGGGTCTCGCCTTGTTATATTCAAAGTTTGAAATCTTCAATCGACTATCAACTTTTAATTGTAAAATTCTAGATTGTCCATCATCAAAATATGCATATTAAAGGACCATCAATTATGTATATCAATGATTCTAAGAATTTTAGATCTTTTGTGTGATTACCCTCTAGGCAAATTCTTGGGAAACACCATCTTTTCATATACTTATGAAAAAATGAGGCTTAATTAAAATAATAAAATGTAAAAGGTGTTAGTTGTAATATTAAAAATTTATTAATCAACATGTAGTAATTATAAAATTTATAATCCAATTTATGCAACCCAAAAATTTTATCTTTGTTTCTTATATTTTGCACTTTAAACATTAATCTTTCCATGATTTATGGAAAGACTACTTTTCAAGAGACCGACTCAAGAATTAAAACCATAAAACTGTACAATAATTAGACCAGATTAGGAATGGGTGCTAGAATTTGGATGGGTAAATTAATGGTAGAATGAAATAAAGAAGCCTAGAACTAGAAAGCTCTTCTCCGAATTCTTGAAGTCACATTTAAGGTAACACAGTCTTCAATTAGGCCACCAGCCAGATCTATTTAGCTTAATACTCCTATATACAGATAGATTCTTGTTCGTGGGGTATCCCTAATAGTCACGTCCGTTACGATCAAAGTTTAGTATTTAAAGTTAGTAGGAAATAATGTTTGGATTGTATTTATGATTTGAGTTACAATTTATAGACATACAAGAGATTTATACAGAGTTATAAAAGGAAAATTATTCTAATCTATACATAATTAATATTCACAAAATGTTTCTATTCCCTAACACTACTTAAGTTGGAGTGTGAAGATCAAGAATGTCCAACTTGCCTAGTAGATTATTAAATGAGTACGCCCAAGAGCTTTAGTAAAGAGATTGATAAGACGTTAAATGCATGATTTTCTGAAATATTTAACATCTCTTTTGTTATATTTTTGTTGGAAGATTACTAGATTTAAATAGGTTTACATCATAAGAGGTTTAGATAACCGTTTTCGATTTTCATATCTAAATCTTTCATTTTGTATCCTATTTTGAGTCTAATAGATTTTTGGTCCTTACGAGTACCTAGATTCCTTTTTGCGAGATTAATTTGTAGATTGCTCGTAAGCACTTCGAAGTATTTTAGTGAAGGGCATTCGCAAGGATGGTAGAAGACTAAAGGTCACAAGTCCAAATGTGGTAGAAGATGGAAGGGTGGAAGAAGGAAGACCACTTACAAAGTGGTAGAAGATAAATGGAAAAAAGAAGGCAAAATGGCAGAGGAAGAATGGTCAGGCTTTTTGAAGTCGAGTTCTGAGAATGATCTCAGATTAATTGGGATCCATGGATAGAATCATTGAACTTATCTTTGCGAGTACTACAAAAATGATTACATGAACTCCCAAAACGGATGAACGGTTCACTCGTAGCGGTGGAAAGAAGAATGGGGAAGATTGACCTCTACGATCCGTGTCATATATCATAGTTCGCGGAAAACACTCAAAATTTGATTTTTTTTGGTATTTTGTCCTTTATTTCACTGGGCTATAAATAGTCCATTCTTCCCCATTTGAGTGAGCTCGACTGGGGACCTTTAAGCCCTAGTTTTTTCATTTCTCTTTTTTTTCATGTTTCTTTGTAGATTTTATGTTCTAGGTTATGAGTTTTCATAATCTAGGCTAAGTATACTCATGTGAGCAATTTGTAAGTATTTCTAGTATGAATTTGTGAGATTTGGTTTCTCTTATTTTGTGCTTTGTTGTGTGATTAATGCATGATTTAGACTGAGATGATTAACTAGTTGATGATTGTGAATTGATTGTTTGCTAGGTTTTTGGTCAAACCTAGACGACTTTGTCGTTTTGTCAATGTGATTTTTGTTGATTGGCGTTAGGTTGTAGTTAGGGGTGACAACTAATTATAATTTTTGATTGATGAAATTGCTTAGGTTTAGGATGGATTCGAATGAGTTCACCTAATTATCCATGTGGCTTACTAACAATGTCTAGCATGAAGACCGATTCTCGTAGTCGTTATTAGTAGATATAATTATGCTATATATGTGTTTCTCGCTTGTAGGGTATTGTGATAGTTGTGTTGGATCTCCATGTATATTTCTATTCTCTGAGAAGCCTATGACGCTGATCGTCTAGAGTGCCTAAGGGTAAGGGTTATTGTGTGGCGCCGATTGCCCACTCTAACTATAACCGAAGAGAGGTGAGATATGTCTTCACTCGAAAGGTGTGACAAGTTCTCCACAGTATGTGGTTAATGTATATAAAATAGGATGATTAGTCGATGATCAAAGGATAACCAGAAATGTAAACCAGTTGCGCCCAAGACTCATTATCATATTAGTTACACTTTTCGTACTAGTTGTGATCGTATTTACATCGTTTGTTTTAATCATTTGTTAATCTAGTTTCTCAAAGTAGTCGTAGTGTTTTCTAAACTCAAAACCCCCCACTTTGTTACCACACACTTAGAGTGACATCTTTCTTTGCTTTTAACACATTTAATACTTGATTGAATCCTTTTTCTATGTGGGCAACCCCAACTTTCCACTAGCTAATCTCTAGTAGTTAGCCACATTAGGGCTTTATAAATTCTATTTTTGATAGGCACGACGGTGGCCTCCCAAATTTTGGCACCGCTTCCAGGGAAAATGCGTATTCAATTGAGTGTTAGTGTAGTTTTTTGTGTTTTGTGTTTCTCTTTGTGTGTTTTTGTTTTTTCATAGTTTGTGCTTGTTTTGTGTTTTTCTTTTTTGGAAGGATGTATTGCCTTTGTTCTTGGTTTATGGTACGTGCTCGTTCCAAGAACCGAGAACCTTTGCACTGCGACCCCGAATTCATTGTGCTTCTTTGTTTTTATTTTCTTTTGTTCGAAGTATGTACTGCTTGAGTTCTTGGTGTACTTATACCGAGAATCCTTGCACTACTATTCCATTTTTTTCTTCGAAAAATGGAACATCTCACATTGAGGGAACTCATGATGAGAAGAGGGGCTCAACAACCAAATTTTTGTAGGATGTATCATCCCAACCATCCCCGTTGAGTCTTGCTATTGGTTGAGAGAGGAGCACTACGAGGAGAATAGAACCCTTTGCTTCCGAAAATAAGGGTACCATGTGGAGTGATGTGAAGAGGTTGAAGTTGTTGGTTTCAAAGGTCAAGGAGCTCAAGAATGGTATCCATACTATGATTCTTACAATTTGAAGTTGATTGGTAATCTGGTTTCGTTGTATAGAATGCAAAAAAAAAACCAACACTGCAAGCAATATGATCATCATTCATCACCTTATGTCATGTCCCAATATGCTCAATAGGGAGGTTCAAACTCGAATGAGGAACTCATGCAAGCAATATCGAATATGGTCCAAGATTTGGAGACTCGCACTTCCTCTAGATTCAAGAGCTTAGAGACCCAAATTAGCCAACTTGCATCTTCCGTGAGCAATTTGGAAGCTAGAGATTCTGAAAAGCTTCCATCACAACTGAAGTTGAACCTGGAGCCAAGTGCAAATCCTTCTACCTTGATGACTAAGGTGGTGAAGAAAGTTGAAGATGAGGTCCAAGGGGATGAGGAGTTGGTTGTTGAAGACAAAGAAGTTGAGCAAGGGGTGATTGTCCTATATTCATTATTCTTGCCATCATCACCCCACCTCCATCAATTGAACCAACTCCAAAATTTTTGGAATTCTTGAAGGAGACAATAGGGGAGCCAAATGATTCTGCCAAGCTTCCAAATCACCCATCACCTTTAAGACCAACTCCAACTCTACCTCAACAAAATCTACCTCTTGGAAGATTTCTGCCCCCACCTCTCTACTTTTGGAAGCTCATGGTGAAGGGATTCAAACTTTCACCATATGGATAACATTAGGGTCGTGCCGACGACCTTAAATTTACGGAGCTTCTTGGGAGGCAGCCTGAGTTTTAAATTATTTTAGTAGATTTTTTTTTTGAAACAAATTTTGAAAAAGTTCCCTCACCCTTGTCCTCACTCTTACCCCCAAACCACAAAAACACCACCACAATCCACCACCAAAAACCACCACCAAAAACCACCACCAAAACCACCATCTAGGAGTACTACTAATTGTTGCCTTTTGTGAGTATTGATCGGGACCTGCATAGTTAAAGATTTGTAGTGGATGTGTTGTAGTTTCATATGGGGCGGAGTTCGAAAACATGGAGGAGAGAATATTCATTGAGAAGTGAGCATTGCTACCACCGGGAAGGACCTTCAAGATCCTAGTTGAGAGTTTTTTTTCTTTCTCCCTTACTTCTTTATCTTGTCCTTCTGTTCATATTGAGGATAATGTGTTTTAAGTGTGGAGGAGGGAAATATATCTCATTTTATTGTATTTTAGTATGCATATGCTCCACTTTGATTTTTTTTGTTTTAAAAAAAATCCCGCTAAGTTGAAAACCTAATAGGACAACTTAGGCAAAATTGGGGAGCCTAGATAGGTCAAAAATACAAAAATGTGACCTATGTAAAAATGAGAGGCCAAAGGGTGGAAAAAGGCGAGCGTGAGTATTGAAAAAAGTGCAGCTAGGATGAAAAACCCGAGAGGGCTCCTAGGAAATATGAGAGAAACTTAAACATTCTATGCTTCTCTTAGTTTGTCTATTTGGTAGCTTCTTTAGTAGAGTAAACTAGTTTTACACTTGTATTTTGTACCTCACATTTGATTGGTATAATGATTGTTTAGATTATCTTAGGCTTTGGGACGTGTGGGTGTGAAAGATTCTTACGTCTTGGGGGCTAAAGTAGTTTAGGAATAAAATGTAAGGTGTTTCGAGAAAATCTTTGCATGCCAGTGTACGCTTAGGTTTTTTCTTATTCTTGTTAACTCAAGGACAAGTAAAGGTTTAAGTGTGGGGGATTTGATGAGACGTCGAATGTATGTATTTTGTGAAACATTTAACATCTCTTTTGTTATCTTTTTGTTGGAAGATTACTAATTTAGGTAGGTTAACATCATAAGGGGTTTAGATAACCATTTTCGGTTTTCATATATAAATCCTTCATTTTGTAACTTAGTTTGAGTCTAATGGATTTTTGGTCCTTACGAGCATCTAGATTCCTTTTTGTGATCTTAATTTGTAAATTGCATGTAAGCACTTCAGAGTATTTTAGTGAATTCCATTCGCAAGGATGGTATAAACTGAAGGCCAAGAGTCAAAACGTGGTAGAAAATAGAATGGGTGGAAGAAGGAAGGCCACTTACAAAGTTGTAGATGATAGATCGAAGAAAGAATGCAAAGTAGCGGAGGAAGAATGGTCTGGATTTATGGAGCCGAGTTCTAAGAATGATCTGAGATGAATTGGGGTCCATGGATAGCATCATTGGATTCGTCTTTGTGAGTACTATAAAAAAGTACTAGAACTCCCAAAACAGATGAACGGTTCACTCGTAGCGATGGAAAGAAGAAGGGGGGTAGATTGACCTCCACGATCCATGTCATATATCACGGTCCGTGGCAAACACCCATAATTTGATTTTTGGTCTTTTATCCTTTATTTCCTTGGGCTATAAATAACCCTTCTTCCCCATTTGATGTGAGCCCAAATGGAGACCTCCAAACCCTAGTTTTTCCATTTCTCTTTCATAATCTAGGAGAAATATACTCTTGGGTGAAATTGGTAAACATTTACAGTTTGAATTTGTGAGATTTGATTTATCATATTTTTTCTTTGATTATCAAGTATGTTTTGTGCTTTGTTGTGTAATTAATGCATGATTGAGACTAGGATAATCAACTAGTTGATGACTGTGAATTGATTGTTTGCTAGGTTTTTGCTTGAACCCAGAAAACTTTGTCGTTTTGTCGATGTGATTATTATTGATTGCCGTTAGGTTGTAATTAGGGGTGAAAACTAATTATAATTGTTGATTGATGAAATTTCTTAGGTTTAGGATGGATTTGAATGAGTTTGCCTAATTATCGATATGGCTCACTAACAGTGTCTGGCCATTACTCGTAGTCGTTATTAGTAGATATACTTGTGCTATCTATATGTTTCTCGCTTGTAGGACATTTTGGTAGTTGTGTTGGGTCTCCATGTTTATTTCTATTCTCTGGGAAGTGTATGACGCCGATTGTCTAGAGTGACTCGTGGGTAAGGGTTATTGTGTGGCACCGATCGCCCACTCTAACTATAGCCAAGGAGAGGTGAGAAATGTCTTTACTCGAAAGGTGTTGACAAGCTCTCCAAAATATGTCGTGGGTGCATAAAATAGGATGATTAGACGATGATCAAAGGATAACTAGAAAATGCAAACCAGCTGCGCCCAAGACTCGTTATCATATTAGTTACATCTTTCGTACTAGTTGTGATCGTATTTACATCGTTTGTTGTAATCGTTTGGTAATCTAGTTTCTCAAAGTAAGCGTAATGGTTTCTAAACTCAAATCCCCCCACTTTGTTACCACACACTTAGAGTGACATCTTTGTGTGCTGTTAACCACGTTAAATACTTGATTGAATCTTTTTTCTGTGTGGACGACCCTGACTTGCCACTAGCTACTCTCAAGTAGTTACCCGTATTAGTGATTTATAAATTTTATCTTTGAGAAGCACGACGACGACCTCCCAGTGAACCACTGGCTGATCAAAAGTATGTTTATGATGAGTAACAATCACACAGGATTGCATAAGATCATGTGCAAAATGACAATCAACCTCAATATGTTTCGTTCCTTCATGAAAGACATGATTAGCTGCAATATGAAAGCAGATTAGCTATCGCAAAAGAGGCGCATTGGAGCAGAATGCGCAATCCCTAAGTCTTGAAATAAATACTTGAGCCATAATAACTCGCAACAAGTCACAGTCATAGCACGATACTCAATTTCAGCAAAAGGACGAGAAACTGTAGGTTGTTTCTTCGTCTTCCATGAAACCATAGAATCACCAAGCATTACAAAATAACCAAAACGATATCTCCATGTAATTGGATATGTGGCCTAGTTAGAATCACAATAAGTAGTTAACTATAATAAACTACAAGAAGAGAGGAAAATACCTTGACCATGATGATTTTTTCAAGTAATGAAGAACAGGTGGAGCAGCATGCCAATGAGAAACATGGGGAGACTGCATGAACCAAGCAAGCATATGCATAGAATAACCGAGTTCTAGACGTGTAATGGTAAGACAAATGAGGCGACCAACAAGTCGGCAATACTGTTCAAGATCATGGTAAAGCGGTTCATCCACACGTACTAGATCATGTTGTTGCGTCATTGGAAAATCAGTTGGTTTAGTAGCCAATAAACTAGTATCAGACAAAATATCAAGAGCATAATTCCTTTGAGAAAGAAACATCCCTTTCGTTTTTTAACAATATCTAAAGAAATACTTTAGAGCACCAAGATCCTTCATGTAATAGTAAGAACTCAAGTATTTCTTTAATTCATAGAGAAGCGACAAAGAACTACCAACAATCCCCAAGTCATCCATATAAACAAGCACATGCAATGAAACTGAATCTCGTGAGTAGGTGAAAAGAAAGTAATCAGCCTTCCTATGAACAAAGCCAAATGCGCGAAGAGCAGCAGACAACTTAGCAAACCAATTGCAAGGAACCCGTCAAAAGCGGTAAAGAGATTTCTGAAGTCCGCAAACAAGACCTGGGGGTGCATAGTAACTGGGAGAGACCGTATGAAGACTTCCTCATGAAGATCGCCATGCAAAAATGCATTATGAACATTCATCGGATGAGGTTCCAAACCACATATAACTGTAACAGAAAAAAATTGAATCGAGCTCATTTTTGCAACAGGAGAAAAAGTTTCAGTAAATTCAGTTCCCTTAATCTAACGATTTCCTAGAGACAGCGGACGAGTTTGTGTCGTTCAATAGTACCATCAGACTTAAACTTGATACGATACACCCAATATCCGCCCGGAGGAAGAAAAACCATTGTCTAAGTTTCATTACATTCAAGAGCGCGAAGCTCATCTGTCATAGCATCACGCCAATGAGCATGCTTCGATGCCTCAGAATAAGTGGTAGGATCTGCACAAGAAGTTAGTGCACCTAAAAATCTAGGATGTGAATTCATTGCAATTTATATAATCAGTTAAAGGACCGAGAACACCTAAGGATAGTGATGATACAGAAAAGAGCACAAAAAAGAGGGGGGGGGGGGGGGTTAGCAGACAAATTGAGCAGATATAGTCATTCAGACAAGCAGGAGATCAATGATCACGAGTACTAGAACGAACAGAGAGCTCAAAAGATTAAGGTTGAGAGAGCATTCATCGACAGAGGAGCTGCGAGAATTTCATTTAGTGGTGTAGGAGTTGCGATTGTGGCTAGCAGCGAGGTTACTGCGATCGTAAGCGGCGACAGGAGTGAAACTACAAGCATAAATGGTTGTCTGCTATCGTTGACTGGCAACAAGATGGCTACGGCGCTGGTTGGCTCTGTTGGCTGTGGAGGGTTTCATACATCTCGCTCCCTTATCTCGGTGAACCATTTCAGATAACCTATGATTGTGAAACAACTAGCTTTGCCATGGCCTTTGCGATTACAATAAGTGCATGTAAGATTCTTACAATCAGCTTCAGTGAGAACTACCTAGTGATGCACCTGAAGCAGGTGGACCATGAGCAACATATGGCATTGAACCAGTCGAAGGTTCACGTTCCCGAACAACAGACTTTTAACCTAAATTTCATGATCATAAATACCAGCGAGTGGAAGCAGGGGTTCTTGAGCCATGAAAATGGATCATAATGTGTTATAGCCATCTTCCAAATCGAGAAGAAATGAATAGATGATCTCATTCTCACGATCAGTGACGGCGGTCGAGGCAGCATTACAAGCGCATAACTGTTGACAAGGTTCTGGATGTGTAATGGTAAGACAAATGAGGCGACCAACAAGTCGTCAATACTGTTTAAGGCCATGGTAAAACGGTTCATCCAAGCGTACTAGATCATGTTGTTGCTTCATTGGAAAAAATTGAAAATGCCTACTGTCTTCATCGCACTTTGACCCATAGCAAAGAGGTCGCCGTGTTAGCCTTGTGAGATATGTGA
Source organism: Rubia yunnanensis (assembly GCA_037428765.1). Classification (NCBI taxonomy): domain Eukaryota; kingdom Viridiplantae; phylum Streptophyta; class Magnoliopsida; order Gentianales; family Rubiaceae; genus Rubia; species Rubia yunnanensis. The sequence continues at coordinate 76,205,545 of CM075067.1, forward strand.
TTCCAGTGGACTTCCTGCGTGAACCGGACTTTCACTATGAACTGGACTTCAAACGACGACGTCTCGATGCTGGAGAATCGCAGAAGACTTCCTCAGGACTTCCGCAGATACCTGGGCTTGACACCGTGAATGAAACTTCCAGCGGCGCTAGAGAAATGCCATATCTGCCGTACCTGGGCTTGACACTGTGAATGAAACCTCCAGCGGCGCTAGAGAAATGCCATATCCGCCACGAACCAGAGGGCCGTAGTGATGCCGTGAACCAGAGAGAAATAGGGGACCGTGTGGACTTGACTACGCCGTCTCGTGAACACGAACTGCAGCTACATCGTCTCATAGATCTTGGAGAGAGAATAGTCATAGGTAGGAGGGATGTTGAGGAGGGTGGAAATGGGAGGGGGTCACTGGAGGTGGTTGTTTGTGACGACGGCCCCCCAAGATATAAGGTTTGGGGGCTGGTAAAGCGGAGGAGTGGAAGAAAAGTAGAGAGATGGATTGTCTATGATAGAGGATATCTCTCAAAAATATATATTATAACAAATATAATAAAGTATCATACAACACTATTATACTTAGAGAGTCTTAGGAAATGTGGCCTATCCATAAACTTATGGATAGACCCCCTAAATTTTTACCTTAAAAGTTGTAATATTTTTTTTATAAAATTAAATATGTATTTTTAGAGTTAAAATAAATAATGATGTGTATATGAATGTAAAAAATATAGAATACATAATTAAAATTTTAAATTTACATGTAATTTAACAAATATAGTGTATAATAGAAATAATACAGTGGACTGTACATAACTTAAGGATAGGTCACCTGTCAGGAGACATACATTAATTTAATTTTATGGTCAAAATTAAGAAATTTTAATTGAATAGTTAAATTGCAACTTGAAATGTGATGGAGGGAGTAACATATTTGCCTAAATCTGGATAGAAATGGATCATGGACCAGTGAGTATATATTTTCACCGAAATGGATCATGGACTAGTCAATTTGATTCTATATAGAGATATCTATAATCTTATATATCAAATTATAACTTAATACACAAATTAATACAAAGCTCTAACAAACATTAATATCAATCCCATGATCATTATAAAGAAATCCATCACATTATTTTCTTTTAGTGTTATAATGGTCCAATAGGCATCTTAAAGTTTTATGTAGTTCTTCAAAGAAAAAAAAAATGCTTTTTAGAATTTTATTTCTTACATTTTGTTTGTGTGTGTGTTTTTGGTCGATCGAGATTCCCATTACGTGATTCACTGAATTAATTATTCTTAGATGTAAAATCACATTTTCCAACTTCGACGAGAGTAAAAAAAGTTTGCTAAGGCCATTTTCATCAACATGGATAACCAATTAAAATTTTCTAATACATTTGCAAGACCATCTTTTTTTTTAATAATTAAAATCATCGATGACAAGGATGTTCGAAAATCTAACCATTTTTATTAATGAGATTAGTAAAAAAACCTACAATTAAGTTACCTTTACATCGTCATGGAATAAACTCATTTATAGTGAGACGCTAACTAGTACATCAATTCTAAGAGTGGGTCTCCTAACAGGCGGCCTGCCCATTACTCAACCCCTGACTAGCCAACCTGACTTTGATGATTGGCCTGGAGTTAATGCTATGCTTGTTTGCTTGATTCTTCAGACTATTGATACATATGTACGATCATCGGCAAACTACTTCAATCGTGCTAAACAACTGTGAAATGATCCTGCTGGCAGATTTTCCTTTTGCAATGGACTAAAAATTCTGCAGATACACGGTGATATTTTCAATTGCAGCCAAAATGGACAACACGTTGACATCTACTATGACAAACTCAAGAAGCTATAAGATGGGTATAACTCGTTTATACCTCCTCGGGTTTGCTCCTCTAAACCTTGTCAACAATTGTGCGCTTGTAATGCTGCCTCGACCGCCATCACTGATCGTGAGAATGAGATTGCATTAGAAATTGTATTCTTTACTATTACAGGTACAGATTTTCCAAATTTAAATGAAATTGATGCCACTGAAAATCTTACCGGCGTAAAAGAAAAAATATTGGAATCACTTCATGCTATGTACAAGAAGCATGCAAATGCTATTGGTTTCAGCTACAGGAAGGACTGCCAACGTTAAAACAGCATAGGCCAGATTCGTGAAAAGTACTACAAGTGTTCTGTTGGAGGCCAATTGAAAAGATTAAAAACCAGCACTACCAGCTCTGTTCCTTGCATGGATAATGAAAATCATTCTAAAAAGAAGAAGAAGAGGAAGAGAAAGGACCTGATTACAAAAATAGGATGCCTAGCTGAAATTAGAGTGAAGCTAGAGTAGAATTATTACATCATGGAACACCACAATACGGTACACAATCATGAGTTAACAAGACCAGCCTGGCAGTATCTCAGTAGGAGTGAACGGAGGATTACAGAAGACAAAGGAAAAGCCATCAGTACAATGGAACAAGCAGGTTTAAGACCTACTATAGGATATAAACACGTCTTTTGAAGCTGGTGGAGAAGAAAATCTAAGGCATACGATGAAAGACCACCTCAACTTTGTGTGTCGACTTCGGGTGAAAGAAATAGAAAGTGGAGATGCTCAGAAACTTGTTGACACACTCATGGAAATCAATGACAAGGATAAAGATTTCTTCTTCAAAGTCAAATCCGACAAGGAAACAAAACAATCGACTGTGTTTTGGAGGGATTCAATGATGCTGGAGGACTACAAGCTCTACGGAGATGTCACCATATTTGACACTACATATAGAACAAATAAGTATAACTTGATTTGTACGCCAATAGTTGGAATCAACAATCACTGGAACATAACAATGTTTGTTTGTGCTTTTATAGCAAATGAGTTGGCTGATACTTTTGTGTGGCTCCTCAACCCTTTCAAGAAATCAATGGAAGGAAGGGAACCTGTCACAATATTCACAAATCAAGATCTTGCAATGGGCAAAGCAATAAATGAGGTATGTTGTGAAAATTTGTAATTTACAGTTCTGAGCACTGGATATGCACTGTTAGACATTGCACCTCTTACCTTACAATATGCATTACATATCCTAAAAATTGCACTTGTTACTTTGGAAATCAGGTTTCCTGAAAATGATGCAGCTACAGAAATTCCATTTCTTAGACCTGAAATTGAGTAGGGAATGTTAGCTTCTGCACGTGTCAGCTTACAATATGTATACTGATCAACATCCATTTCTTGTTGCAACTTCCATGTCTTCCAAAACACAAAACACATATTGTGATTGTGGCACATAAAACAAAATACAATACAACATTATGGAAGATTAAAGAAAGATGAATCCTTCAAAAGCGATCTAGACTACTGTATGAAAAGATGTTTTAATCCAACAGAATTTGAAGAAAAATGGACCTCCATGATCGCCACATACAAGCTCGAAACTAGCATATGGTTTCAACGCCTGTACGGCATCCGTGAAAAATGGAGCACGACATTCAGCAAGGATATTTTCTCAGCAGGCATCTTATCATCACAGCGAAGTGAAAGCACCAACCACGCACTATGCTTCAATGCAAACAAAACAACAAAACTGACACACTTCTATGAGCTGTTCAACCAAACAATTAGAAAGTGGAGGAGAGATGAAGCAGAAAAGGAAAATGCATGTACAAAAGCAAAGCCAAATTATCAAAACAAAGTAGGTATATTCACATTTAAAAATATGTATTACGTAGTCTAGAACACGAATTTGTTAACTTACAATATGCATTTATTTCCCACTACTGGGCTAGTACAGGTTTGGTTAAATATGCTGCTCAGGTTTACACACTTGCATTGTACAAAGAATTCAAAAAGGAATTTTCCCTAGCAATGGCAACTAAGGTCAAAGAAATTTTCTCAGAACCACGACAAAAAAATATGAGGTCAGCCTAGAACATGATGAATCCAAATACGAGACAGTTGAGTACAAAAATGAAGATGCGCTCGTTGAAGTACAATGCACATGCAAGTCCTTCGAGGTGTCAGGTATGTTGTACTTTCACACTCTCGGGATATTGCACCTTCATTCCATCACAGAAATACCTGCAAAGTACATCATCAAAAGGTGGACAAAAAATGCCAAAACAGAAGTTTGGGACAGGATTCTTGGCTAAGAAAAACAACAATCGGAAAGCGTTAACGGCGTACTTTCATGGAGGAACCATATGTCAAGCAGATTCTACAATCTGGTTCTAAAGAGCGAAGGAAACCCAGAAGCTAGAAGTGCTCTTTAACAGATGTTTAACACCTGCTCAATAAGAATAGAAGACTTGTTGACATAAAAAACAAATGACATTGAACAATCAACCACAAGTAGCCAAAGCAACTGAACCATAACAAGTGCACCTAAGATACTGGATCCAGCCCAAGTGAAGACAAAAGGAAGAGGAAAAGGCTAAAATCAGGCATGGAAAAGAAAAAACCAAGGAAGAAAACTACTGAATTCGGCACAAAAACACCAGATGTGAAGACACTGTAAAGAGTAGCATTGTTTAAGATACAAGTTGCATTTGTTTAGCTATATATTGTATTTTTTTTAAGGATCATACCATATGCCTAAGATTTTTGTTTACCTAAGATTTTTATACATTCAATAACATACTGTATTTTTTAGCTTACAACTATAAATTATCAAATTATAACTTGCATTTGTTTTGCTTGCCCAAGTACCAACCTTTGTTTCATAAAATGTTATTGAGATGGAAACATTGACTACAAACTAACTGATATGTGATTACTTAGCTTACGACTGTAATTTATTAACCTATGAATTGCATTTGTTTTCCTAAAAGCTCAGAAACCCAACACAATAAACCACATAACATTACTAAAATGCAACTTGGTATTAATAAGCATACAAATATTACTTGTTAACATTCAACATGCACTTGTTTCCCTAAAAGGGACTTGTATTATATTTCACATAATTTTAGTGATACGAAAACCACTGAATACATGTAGAACTACTTAGCTTACACATGTAGTTTATTAACCTACCAATTGAATTTGTTTTCCTATAAGCTCATAAAATCAACACAATCAACCTCATCAAATAATTCAAAAATCAACTTGGAATTAAAAGCATACAAATAGTACTTCTTCAAACAAACATGCATTTGTTTCATAAAACCTGCAACCTTACAAACAAATCCTAAAACGGCGTCTCAAATGTACTCAACATATCACCCACAAAACAGTCAGTCACAAATCATCCAAATACACCTTCAACCTTAAAAACAACTCCTGAAACAGTGTCTCAATTGTGCTTAACATACCACCAACAAACCAATCAGTCACAAAATAAGCTGATTACAAATCATCCAAAAACAATTCAAAGATGCTAAAGCTACAAATCTTCAAGTCCTTCTATCCCAAGGGAAAATGAAGGAATCACAGAACGAGCTTTCCTCGTGTATTCTTCAACTATCTTATCAACCCACTCATGTGTGGCTGGGTCTTCCATAATTTCTTGTGTTGTCTTCACATGAACAACATCCTCATTAGCTGTGGTTGTTCCTTCTTCCTAAGGATCTGATTATGGTTGAGGCTGCGGGTGTGGTCACACAATCGGGCTAGCATTTGCCCTCTCAAGGTTTTGAACCAATACACGTGTAATGACCTCCATGTCTCGTTTGAAAATGAGGCAAGCCATATACAGAGGCTGACAGAGAAGAACAAATATCAGTCCAGTTGAAAAATTAGAAACTGTCTAAAAAGGAAATATGAATTAAAAACTGCATTAGATTAACTAACATCTACATTAGTTTTAAAACAACATGCACTAATTTTTATGAACTATATAAAAAAAAGACAAAAAATACTTACATTGCCGGTAGCTTTGTCAATGTCTTCATTGCTCATCACGCCATTAGGTATTCGATAAGAAATAAATCCAGGCTCCTGAGCAATACCATCACATGCAGCAGTAGGTGTATGAAGCCCCTCGTGGCTATTATGAGTTCTCTTAGATTGCTGTTGGCTACTTATGTTATCTTTAACCCTCTCATCCTTTGTCAAAGGAAAACCAGAAACTACCATAACACCCTTATCATAACCCATTTTTTCCAGATGATGAGCCCAGTCGAGCAAAGATTTGTTCGACCAATGCATGCATAAGGGAAGTCTAGTAGGGTCAGGCTGACCTCTAAAGGGAAACCTATAAATATAAGCTAGCAGCAATAAAAATACACAACTGCCAACACAAGACACGTCTCTTTTACCTGAATCAGATTTGAAGCTCCTAACACCCTCACAGAGACGATCAAGCACTAAGCCATACCAATCAAGACTCTTGATGGTCCCATCATTTTCTAAAGCACTAACCAGCTTAAAATCAACTAAGTTTCGGGTAGTTGGCGCCAAAAAAGTACACATGACATACATAACAAAAAATCTCTTAAAGCGCTCACCACCATCACTTACTACCCAGCTCCTCAAAAAGATTAACATGAGAAATATTACCATATTTATACGCACCCAACTCATCTCTCCATTTATTCCGAATGTCCACGTCACTTGACAAACCCCTACCATTATTCCTAACCAAACCAACGGCACAGCCTGGAATCCTGGGGATACAGAATATATCAAACACATCATCAGGTGTAATGACATACCTTGAGCTTGATATTTCTTGCACACAGCCAACAGGATCAAACCTAGAACAAAAAATGAGAAGTCAACATAGAACAATTTGTAGTCAGCATAAAACAATATGAAATCAGCCCACATAATCAAACCTGTCAACTAGTCAAGGCACAATTCCAATAGGAATGGATGAGATGTCAAACGCAGGAAGTCTACCAAAACCTATATCTTCCACATCAATCTTTTGGGCGGGAGTGAGTGAGGCACTTAACGATTTCAGCTTCAAAGGACAACAGCTGGTTGAGAATTTTTTTTAATGAAAATACCCGAAGGTGGGGGAGTTATTTATTAGGTTCCCCAGGCCCTATAGCAAGCTTAACCGTTTATACATAAGTATATCTAGATCCCTAGACACTTAGGCAACATTATTGCCGCCAAAAAGTACTAAAACTATCTATAAGAACAACTGTACATAGGTAATAAACGTCCGTGAAGAAGTTACGATCCAAAAGAGAGAATCTCCACCCCTTGTGTTAATTCTCTCCCTTGGCCAGGCAACTTCCAAAATATGAGTAATATAAAAGCTATAAACCTTTCTAGTCCAGGAGTGAGTACGAATGATATGGACAACACCAGTAGAATGGCATCCTCCAGTTCCTCAGTATGGCATAAATGAACTGCCAAAGCCAAAATCCATAAGAGAGCAGCAACATCCATCCAACCTCATTCAGAAACAAGTCCTACATATGAGAAACAAACCATAACTTAGCAGTATCTATTCAGAGCCATTATCATTTCTGCAAACTCGAATATAAGGTATGGATTCTTTGTCTAAAGTAATGAGGCCTTTTATATGCCTAGGGACATTAGATATAGAAAGGCCATGATCTGTATGAGAATGGTACTTAGCCAGAGCATCAGCTACAGAATTACCCTCTCTTAAAACATGTTGAAGAACAGATGTACCAAGCAAAGCCTTAACCTTATAAACTTCGTAAAAAAATTCCCATTGAGCAGCGTAGGGGTCATTTATCATATTGACCGCAATTTTTGAGTCTGATTCAATTATAAAAGTGTGGTCAAGCTGAGGGAAAAAATGACAAGCATGCAAAATGGCATCAATTTCTACTAGTAGCGGTGAAGCAGCAGAAGAGGCAGCAGTACTTATCTTAATTGGGCAACAAAAGGTATCTCTAGCAATAAGACCAACAGAAGCTTTGTTGTGACTCCAAGAAGCATCCACATTAATTTTTATGAAACCAGGCTTACGCCTTTCCCAAAAAATCTTAGAGATGTTAGGCTTAGGATGAGGTCTAAGCAGATGTGATAGATGTATGAGTGAGGCTGGGATAGGACCAGAAGGAAACAGTTTAGGGGGACACACATATAATGTTAGTTTGATCAATTCTTTCACCTCATTGCAAATAGAATTGACTAAGAGGGGTTTATCATCAAATAAGAAACCATTTCTAGCTTTCCAAAGGCCCCAGCATATCAGAGAAGGAAGGATTCTACAATACAAGCGCTCAAATTTTGGTAAATCACTACAGTTCCAGAATAAATAAAACCTCTGTGGAATGGAATGAAGAGCATGTAGATTAAAATGGAGCAAAGATGCAAAATTTGACCACACTGCCTGAGCTATGTGACAAGATATAAAGAAATGCTGAATCGAGTCAGAATGATAACAACCAGGGCATTTTGATGCTAAAATGAAACCCAAAGTCATGAGCACATAATCAAATGGGAGAAAAGAATGCAATAATTTCCATGTAAAAATAATGATCCTTTTCTGCAAAGGGATCTTCCAGAGAGAAGTATTTGCAAGGAAGTTACCTGATGCTGCAGTTAAGGCCTTGTAGGCAGACTTGAAAGTAAAATTACCTGAGAAATCAGGTTTCCAAATCATTCTGTCATCCCTTTCCGATGTTATTTCAGCGCCCTGCAAAAATAGAAGCGTATCATACTCCAGGAAAGAAGAGATCTGATCCAAGATAGAGTTTCTATTAGTGATAAATTCAGCCACAGAGATGTTAGGCATAAGTGAAAAAATATTCTCTGGAATTTGGTTTATCAGAGGGCCATATGGATACCAGTTGGCCAACCAAAAACTACAACTCCCTTTGCCATGAATTATAGTAAAGTTATTTTCAGCAAAGGAGTTAATAGAGCAGATTCTTTTCCATGTTACAGATTTTCTGTGGGATGGGGGAAGTGCCCATAACAATTTAGACCACAAGGATGTACCTAGTTGACACTTCCACCACAGTTTAACTGAACAAGACTCGATTATGGCCTTGAAAGATCTAAAACCCAGTCCATTAAATTTAGTAGGCTTTGCTAGATCAGCCCATTTTTTCCAAACCCTGTTATTCTTATCCTCAGTCTTACCCCAGAAGAAATGAGACATTTTTTTCTCAATTAATTTAATGATACCTTTAGGGGGATTTGTTACAGTCCAAATATGTTGAGGAATAGAATAAAGGCAAGATTTTATTAAGACCATTTTCCCTCCTCCACTAAGCCATTTATTTTTCCAATTTTGAAGCTTGTGGTCAATGTTAGCCAGCAAAGGGTGATAATATTGCATTAAAGTTCTTCCCTTAAAGACTGGACAACCTAAATATTTAAAAGGGAAAGATCCTTTTTTCATTTTTAAAATGGTTTTGACCTGATTAAGCTTGGCTGGTACTTAGGTAGAAATCCGATTTATCAAAGTTAAACTTTTGGCCCGAGGTAAACTCAAATATTTCAAGGAAAGCTTTGATCTTAATTAGATTCGACCTTGATGCTTGCATGAATATGATAGTATCATCCGCATACATTAGATGAGATACAGAAGGAATAGAAGCAGGAGTCTGAAAACTAGCCAATCTATTATTATGGAATATAAAAGCTAAACTCCTAGAGAAACCTTCAGAAAATAAATTAAATAGGAAGGGTGATAGAGGATCACCTTGTTTAATACCTCTTGATGCCTTGAAAAAACCTACAGGATTTCCATTTACAAGTATAGAGAAATATGCTTGTGATATTCATGACAGCATTTAGAAAATTCCCATAAAAACCAAACTTGAGCAAGATTTGTCTAAGAAAGTTCCAATTTACTCTATCAAAAGTCTTTCTTAAATCCAATTTCAGAATGCAGTTTGGAGTTCTATATTTTTTATCTAGAAATCTGATCATTTCTTTTAAGTACAAGATGTTATCAGATATATCTGTGTTTGTCATAAATGCTGATTGGTTGGATGAAATCAAGTTTTCCATATAAGGTTTTAACCTTTCCATTAACACTTTAGAATAGATTTTATTCAACACATTAGAAAGGCTAATTGGTCTGAAATCATCAAATGAGCATGCGGTAGGCTTTTTAGGTATCAAGGTAATCCAGGTGCTAGAAATTCCCCTGGGCATAGAAGTTCCAGCAATAAAATCATTAACAACAAAAATCAAGTCCATTTTAATTATAGGCCAGCACTTAGAGTAAAATTTTGGAGAGAATCTATCTGGACCTGGGCTACTCATCTTGTTCAACCCTTTTATAACTTTTTCCAACTCAGCTTCAGTAACCAGAGAGGCTAGTACTTGATTATCTCTATCCTTAATAATATTTGGGATCTGACTAAGGAAATGAGAAAAGTAGGTCTCATCAGATTCCTGAGGGGGCTCAGTGAGCAAATCAAAGAAATAATCAACAGCTGCATTTTGAATTCCAACCTGAGAGTGAATCCACTGACCAGCACCATTTTTTATTTTTGTAATCTACAACTTACAATTTCTTTCCTGCACTACCTTATGAAAGAAAGTTGTATTATTGTCTCCTAACTTGTGCCACTTAAGTCTTGCTTTCTACTTCCAAAATTTTTCCTTTTCTTTTAAAGCTTTAAGCAATAAGGCATTTTTCTCATTCAGTTTTACCCGTTCCAAGGTAGAGGGGGTCAAATCAAAGATAATTTCCTGTGTTCTTAAAGCCTCCTCAGCCTGTTTAACATTAAGGTCAATATTGCCGAAGCTATCTCTATTCTAGTTCTTTAGAACTTTCTTAAGTCTTATCAATTTTAGGTAAAATCTAAGCATACCTGTTTCAGCTAAAGGTAAATTCCAATTATCATTAATTAATACAGTAAACTCATTCCTCTAAAACTAGGCATCAATAAATCTAAAAGGCTTTGGATTGGAAGAGGTCAGAGAAGAGATTTGGAGAAGAAGGGGTGCATGATCAGAGGTCTGCCTATTCAGAATTTGAATGGAAGAGGATGAGAATTTAGAGTTCCAAGAGATGGTGCTAAGTCCTCTATCAAGTCTCTTAGAAGTTGGGTTCCTAAGCCTAGCATTACACCAAGTGAAAAGGTTACCAACTGTATTAATTTGAGAATTTCTTAGCAAACCTAAAATAAAATAAAATATGAAGAGTGTAAGTTTATTTGAGACTGTGAATAACAAATAAACATTGAATATTATCAAATACTGAAGTTTATTTGAGACTGTGAATAACAAATAAACACTGAATCTTATCAAATGCAGCATCTTATGAATAAAGTGCAGTTTATAACATATTAAAATACACTTACGTGTTACCCTCCTCATCAGTACGTTGGACCACCTGCTTCTTCTGACGGTTGCGATGTTGTTTCGCAGCTCCTTCTGCACCAGCAACCATTTTTCCTAACCCAGAAGCTTCACCAGCAGTACTGTCCGCTTTCCTCTTCAAACCAATTTTTTTTGCCACTTCAACAACTTTCTTCACCTTCTCAGCAGACTCCTTCAAACTAGTTTTTTTTGCTACTTCAACAACTTCCTTCACATTCTCAGTAGACTCCTTCAAAACCCCACCAGATTTCTTTGCCTTTACAGCACCTTTCTTCACAACAACTTTTTTAGTCTTTGTCTTCATCGCCTTCTCAACAGGCGACTTTGCAGCAAGTTCTTCTGCCTTCCTTTTATTCTGTCCAGTAGAGATCTCACTTTGTTTGTCCTTCTCCTTGCTCAACATACGAGGTGACGACCTCTTTTTCTCTCCTTCAAATAAGACCACCACAGTAGGTCGACCTTCAACACTCTCACCCAATTCCACATCAGCTTCACAACCCTCACTTTCCCTCTCACACGCTGCTGCAGCAGCTTGTGCCGCCTCCGCCTTCGCAACTGCACCCAAAATCCACTGATTTTCATTAATATAGTCTTTAATCATACTGTCACCATCATCACTGGACCCGCCTTCACCATTATTCTCAATATCCTTAGAGCAACCTTCACCAACAGGTACATCTTCCTCCCTAACCGATTCAGTCTCTTTCCTATTCAAATCAGTATCATTCTAATTAAAATATGCCTCAACTTCAGCATCAATATCTGCCGAAGCATCCTTCCCGTTAGAACCCTTGGCTTCATCAACACCAGCTACTTATCTACTCATTCGAACAACATCATTCAGCAGTGAGTCATAGTCAAATTCTTGACTTGATCCACCCTCACCCACAGCTGATACACCTTCACCATCTTTCAACTATTTAACACCCACATTCATCCGTTTCTTATTTCCCGGCTTAGGAACGACAGGAACTGAAATCTGTGGAGTAGCACCACCACCAATTCTGGCAGACCTGCATGCCAGTACCACTACTACACAAAAAAATGAAAAACAAAAAACTGTATAAGCACATATTTTAAAAACAAACATAATCACAAAAATAAAATGCAACATGTAAAGAAGAAAAAAAAACCTCCAGAAGCATAAAACTGCTGAACCTTCTTCAGCTCATCTTGAAGAGAAGATCCATCTTTCCTTTTAAATTTTCTAACCACCTTTTTAGAAGCTAAACAACATAACATATTTGAATAAGTAAATGTATAAGAAAATAATTAAATAAATATATAGAAAAATTACAGTCACCTTCTTCTATCTCAGGTTCTTGACGTTGAATAGTATCTTCACCTCATTCAGGAACAACTAAAAATAATTGTGTACCACACAGTAAGAAACTAATGCATAAAGAATACAAAAAAAATGCATGCATACTCTGACAACCAATAAACAACCTAATCTAGGAAAACAACAGTATAACTAACTAATGCATAGGCTATACTAATATATGCAACTTGTAATGAAACAAAATACATACTAGCAAATCAGAAAGAAGAACAATAACTAACTAACAATCAGTGAAACTCAAAGCACAAACTAAGTAACAAATACATAAGTTATATTAACAGATGCAAATTCTAAGAAAACAAGTACACAATATAACAATCAGTCAACAATAAAATAAGTAACTCGATAAACAAAGTAACTAACTTAGACAAATATTAGCCTAACATATGCAAATCATAAGAAAACAAATGCACATCATAAAACAGAGTCAAAACATGCGGATCTGGCATACAAATCAGAAAAATATGATGACTAACTAATACAGCTGTTAACCTAACATATGCAACTCCTAAGAAAACAAATGCACATTATAACTGATAACATGCTGAGAAAAACAGAGCAACTAACTAGTGCATATCTTACAATAACAAATGCAAATTCTAAACAATCAAATGCATGTTATAAAAAAGACTCAAAACATACAGAACTGACTAACAAGAAAAAAGTCAACAACAACTCATATGCAGATCTGACTTACGAATAAAATTCTAAAAGTCAACATCAACAAGACTGAAAAAATACATACACACACAACAAGAACAAAAAAATGTGAAACTCCAAAATGGAAAACAGGAAGAATACGAACCAGGAGAAGAAGAAGGCTGAGACAACTTCTCAGCTTTAGGAAGAATAGCTTCCCCCTTCACCCTACGCTCGACTAGGTCAAATACACAAAAAAAATCTCACAGCAGAATCGCGTACAACTTTAAAGCAAAAATGGAAAAGAACAGAAACAAAATTTCAAAACATAGAATATCAATATTACTGAATTCAGGTGATTCCGGTGCAAACTTGAACAACGCGATTCCAGCGCAAACTTGAACAACGCGATTTCGGCAAAATTTCGTGAAGAACGAAGAGCAAAATTGAAGAAACAAAAATCGGAGTACAGAGGCATTGAAGAACGAAGAGAGGAGAAGAGAGGGCAAACACGCAAGATAATTGATTACAGTTTCCAAAAATTTAACTACTCAAAGCTGGTGAGAAAAGGAAAATTAGGCATGGATGAAAATTAAAAATAGATAATCAGCTTTAATTAATTATTAGGTACCCCATTTTAAAAATAATTATGATATGAACCCCATTTTACACATCAATCCCTGACATGTCCATAAGCTTATGGGCATGCCGTCTTTCCCGAGCCTTTCTCTAATTCTAATATGAGGTTTTAGTCGAAGGTAATGGTAAATAAAAAGAAACCATGAGAGTCTACGGGAGAGGGAACATTGTCCCACTCCCGTGATACAGTGAAACCTACTAAACTACCCCTGATCTAGATGGTACAATCAGGTGGCCCAAAAAATGCCGTGGGAATGTACGGGAGTGGGGACATTAGCCCACTCCCTTTATACATGTTACCTAAAATACTATCCCTGATCTAAATGGTAGAACCAGGTGACCAAAAGAAGCTAGTCCCGTCGTTGTGATCGGGCCTGTGGAAACCATCCACGTGGTGACCGGGGCCTGTATAAGCCATCCCTGAAAAACAGAGGGGCAGGAGAACAAACTCACTAGCCTCCTCGCTCCATGTTACATCCATACTACCGGTGGTGTGAACCGGCTCTTGCGCCGTGGTTTGCTCCCCACGGGTGTCTTCAAATCCGAGAGTGGTCTCAGCCTTCCAGTGAATGAAGCAATGCGTCCTCTCCGGGTGGAGTTGGTACACCGCTTCTACCATGTACGCCCCTAAGATTAAGATAAAGGGGTGTTATTGGCCTTCGGTAATGACCTCTGTGTGGGGTGCCGAGGTTTTTTCTTTGGGGATGGGAGCCAGTTGACTGTGGTCGGTGGTGCTCCTAGTTGTTCCCCGCGGATATACCTCCTAATGGTAAGAGACCGGGCATGACTTCTACCGCACACACCCCGCGTAACGGTTTTGTAACCGTTCTCTCCATTTTTGGCAAATGGACAGCCGTATGCCCTTTTTACACTTTTCAGTGCAGCGCAGGAAAACCGCACAACCGTCAAATCCAAGTATCTCAGCTAGTAGTGGGTTAATTAATTTTGCGTACGCTAATTAATTAATCTACTAGCCAATTCAAGTAGTTGTGCAACCAAATGATGAAGGGTTACACCCCACTGGATAGGGAAAATGAGAATTCCCATACCCGTGATCCATAATTTCAGCCCAAAAGGGAAGGCTGAAACTGTCCTCATTTCCTCCCCCTTTTTTTCATCCTCTTCGAGGGAAGTGCCCCTTCGAGGGTATAACCACTTCGTGGGAAATGCCCCTTCGAGGGTATGACCCTTCGAGGGCCGAGCCCTTTCGAGGGTATACCCCCTTTGAGGGCAAAGCCCTTTCGAGGGTATAACCCCTTCGAGGGCAAAGCCCCTTCAAGGGTATAACCCCTTTCAAGGCAAAACCCCTTCGAGGGCAAACCCCCTTCGAGTGTATACCCCTTCGAGGGCAAAGCCCCTTTGAGGTTGTAGCCTCTTCGAAGTTGTAGCCCCTTCGAGGGTCAAGCCCCTTTGAGGGCAGAGGCCCTTCGAGGATTCCATTGCTCGAGCACTCGAATGCCTTCAGCGCTCGAGTACCTCACTCCAGCTACCCATCGAACCGACCTTTGACCCTCGAACCACCATTCTGACCACCTCCCCTCGAGATCCTTTAAGTAACCTTCGAGGGTGATTCGAGCAACCCCTCGAACATTCTTTTAACCGTCGATCCTACCTTCAAACCTCGAACCATCTACCTCTCCACCCACCCTGTTATGGTCGAACCACCCTTGTAGCCACGAACCACCTGCATCTCGAACCACCTACGCCTCGAACCACCCTAACCCTTTCGAGACTGCCAGTTGCTAGGTGTTTTTCCGGACTGCATATTTCTGGTGCCGTTAAGACGCCATAATCTGGGCAGGACTGAGAGAATCCACCATTTATAAGAATTTGTTCTTCCATTCGTCTTCTTCCTGGGAATCCTTTGAAATTGAAGAACAAGGGAAACATATTGAGTATGATTTCTTTATTGATTCTGATGAAATCAAACCACCATGGCCGGCCGCCAGGGACAAACGGATAGATCCAACCAAACACACAGTGGAACTTCTCCTTAAATCCGTCTTGAATCAGAGCAGCCCCAAGGTATGTGCCTCATCTACCAATAGCATTCCAATATGCCGGAAATGAAGAATTCCTTATGAATGTTCATGAGTGAATAAGACAACTCCGTGTTCTTGACATAGAGCACAGCCTGTTGGTCTAAATGCCAACTAGACCAGGACTGGCACGGCCGGACAATGAGCGCAAGCGCGGCTGGGAGTTTACCGGGGTCTGTACACTGGCAAGGCCGGGAGGGAGACCGGGTTTTGAACACTTGCAGGCCGAAAGTTTCCCAGGTTTTGGGCACACACAAGGTCGGATGATGACCGTATTCTGAGCACTAGCAAGGTCGGATGGGCAGTCCTGGGTTTGTACACAAGCTAGGCTAGTCAAGTGTCCGGGATTTGAACAATAAAAGAAATTCACCTGCATCAGCTAAGAGCTCTATGTGTGGAACCCAAAATTAGTCTCATTCCTGTATGGACTTCATATTACCTAACCCCAATCCTCCTAATGTAGATTTCAGATCAGCACAGATTCTTCCTCTCCATTAATCCAGCCCAGATTTTCCATGAAGAACTCCCTGAGAATCCATTTATGTGGGTTCATGAGCCACTAGAATAGATCGGAATTTTGGCATAGAAGGGCATAGCATTTGGTCGAAGGTTGCAAACCATCCCAGAAAACAAGTTTACTGGAATGGAAGCACCCAAATGCTATAACTTTTTATGCCTAAAATTCTTCACTATTCTGCGTTCAACATGAACCATTCTACACAGATTTGACCACTCCAAACTGAGTTCCACCGCGGTTCACAAAAATCCAAACATTTCACACAGATTAAGCATACAGTTTCACACCTCTTCACAGCTATCCGCTCAAAATAAATTTCTATACTAATTACACCATAAGACAGGAAAACAACATTTACACCTCAATCCACACATCAATCCACCCAAATTCATACAACAAATCCGCACTAAATTATGAAAGCCAATCCACACCATTTGCATCAATCCGAACAAATCCGCATAAGTTCAGAGAACAGGACTTACTTGGAACGTTGATATGTATTCTCCATCGGATGTGAGTCAGGGTTGGGTACCCAGTGGTCGCCGAATCTGTCTCCGTCTCCTCCTTGGTGTTCACAACTGTTCATTCGAAAAAGCTGAATTCCCAATTTCAAGATCGAGCAATGGATCTGTGAAATCATCCTCCTCTGAGATGCGCCTTGTTATGGGTCTTCAAAATCCGAGATCGGAAGACCGATCTTACTCCAAAATCCAAGCAAAATTTCGAGTAGAGAAATTTCGTGAGAACCCCAAATTCAGGTTTCAATCCTTGAAGAACAGCGACTTACCATACATGAAAGCACTCCCGGAGAGGAGCCCAACATTAATGTCGGACTCCTCGCCGGAGAGGAAGAGCCGCGGAAGAGAAACCCGGCAAAAACTGACTACGATGAACAGTAGCAGGGCTGCGCCCTATTTTCGCCCTAAGCAGTTCCTTCAATATGAGGTTTTAGTGGCAATAAGAGAAGAGATGCACAAATATATTAATCAATTTTACCATTCTAAACAAGGTATATAATATGTGGCAATTTTACAATTGTAGGAAAGCAGCGGAATCACGTGGCTGGGCTTTGATGATCAACAATCGACGAGCAGCGGCGGATGGTGTCAGGTGTCGTCCGCAATGATAGAAATCCTTATGGTAACTATAACAACGGGAAGGACAATAATGGCGAACCTGATTTAGAGTTTTTGAGTTTTTAGGGTTTTGAGATTTTTAGAATACGAACTGGTGATTGTATTCATCACCAAAGATTAAAATGTATAGAGCTCTACACACAAGTGCAAAAAGAAAAGAGATTTTAATCCAAAACTTTCTCTACGAGAACCATACATTACAAAATATCATTAATAGAATGGGAAATACTATACAATATGAATCTTTGGGTTCGAACCCTTCTTCACCCAGGTTTTATTTTTCTCTCCTGGTAAATTTTATGTCCCCAAAATAAAGAAAACAAATAAGAGTATCAACTGGGGATTGTTCGAACACATTAAAATAAAAATTCTTCTATTTTATGAGGGTAGGTCTCCTGACAGACGTCATGTCCATAACCTTATGTACAGATCACTTATGTTTAACTTTATACACTGGATTTGTTAAATTACATATTAAATTTAGAAAATATTTTTTATATTATATATTTTTAAATTTTCACATTCAAATAAATACATGCTATTACTTGTTTTAACTTTAAAAATACAATATTTAAATTTTATAAAAATTATAACATTTCAATTAAAAGTAACTGTGGACTGTCCATATGATTAAGGAAAGACCACTTTTCCTTCAACTTTCTCATATGTCTCGTGAGGCAATTTTAATATTTTACACATAATTACTTGCTTAAAATACGTCGTATGTAGTCTTATATTATTTCCGTTGTTAAATAATAGGAATATTGTGTAAATATTAATTTTGTATAGATTAGAATTCTTTGCCTCTTATTACTTTATATAAGTCTTTAGAATCTTCAAAATTTGTTTTCCAAATCATGAATACAATCAGAATATTATTTCTCATACCGTTGAAACCTCTGCAATCCTAAATTTTGGTGTCAATCTATTCCCATAGATTTCCGCCGTTGTCTGACTTCTACCCATCGCCGATGACCTATGCTGCCGCTGCAAACCTCGCTGGTGCATCCATCACACGCGCCACTGTCTGTTCGAGTTGCTACCGATTCACACGCGACCGTGCAAGACTCACACGTCGCCACCTGCTGCCATTGCTGAACACGTTCCGCCGCTGATCAGATGTCAATTCACGAATCTGATTCAGTCCTCGAAGTTGCCCGCATTGCTAACGAAGTCGAAACCAAGAAAACTTGTGATGCTACTGGCAATGATGTTATTGCCGCTCTCTTTAGTCAGATGCAGTTACACGATGGTAGCTCGCAATCACAGTCGACTGGCAGCCAAATAGCCTGTCTGTACTAAAGCAATTCGCTGACAGCCTCGACTTGTGATTGGACCCGTTGTTCTGAAAGGTGAAGAAAACTAAAGAGAGTGGACTACTCTAACCATCAGTGTTTTACTTGTGAAGAAGAAGCCTGGTTTCATTAATGGAGCCATTACTCAACCCCTGACTGGCCAACCTGACTTTGATGATTGGCCTGGAGTTAATGCTATGCTTGTTTGCTTGATTCTTCAGACTATTGATACATATGTACGATCATCGGCAAACTACTTCAATCGTGCTAAACAACTGTGAAATGATCCTGCTGGCAGATTTTCCTTTTGCAATGGACTAAAAATTCTGCAGATACACGGTGATATTTTCAACTGCAGCCAAAATGGACAACACGTTGACATCTACTATGACAAACTCAAGAAGCTATAAGATGGGTATAACTCGTTTATACCTCCTCGGGTTTGCTCCTCTAAACCTTGTCAACAATTGTGCGCTTGTAATGCTGCCTCGACCTCTTTATATCTTACATCAGAAACATGTTGAGACTTTTGAGCAATTTGGATTATACTATTGATCACATTTATAGAGAGGGCAATAGTGTTGTGGATTCAGTAGAAAAACTAGCAAGCTCATCAAAGGTACACCATTCTTTTCCTAATCTTGCTAGCATGCCTAGAAATATTAAGGGGGTCATACACTTTGAAGCTATGTATTTTCCTTATATTCGAGTCTCTTAATTGTTTCTCTCTGGAAAAGATATTGCTGGCCCTTTTGTTTATGACATGTATGAAGAAGAAGTTGGAACAAGGGACTCAATTTTTCAGCCTACATGATGTAGCATGAGATGCATTGCTAGCTTGAAACAAAATGATGCAAGAGAGGGAGAGACATGGGCTCCATATCATAGGCGACTGATCTTGAAGCCGAAAGCACTTGAGGCAATAGTTGGAGAGCAGAACAGGTTCAGGAATGCAGCTATGCAAATTAGGATCAGGGCTTATGAAAGCATCAGGTTGCAAAGCTGTGTTGCTCGGTTTCAAAGAAATGACTACCAAACATATTTTAAAGTGAACTGCCTCGGGGAAAGTAATTTGCGAGGGGTATTACGGAAGGCCACCTCCTTTTGTCAATAATGGGTGTGAAGGTAAAAAAGTGGAAAATCGTTCTAAACCTATCTCAAGGATTAGACCATTTCTTTTTGTTAACATTTGGGGTGGAGACAAAAGGAATGGATTTCCAAAATTGTGGCACTATTTGCCTTTATCTATTTATTACACTAGATACGGTTTGTATAACTTTGAAACACTTGTGCTATGATTGTTATTTGCTTGATTTTATGGTCCGAGGAGCCTAGTAGACATCCTCTCACATTTGGTTAGTTTTTTAATGGGTTTTAACGCATATTGTGCAAAAATTGAGAAAAATGGAAAATAGATAGGAATCCTTTAAACCCTCGTTCGACAATTTATTCAAAATAAATGTTCAAAATATCAACTTTTCAGAAGTTTTAGTTATTCTCAATAAAAATATGTATCAAGTACTTTTTAAGTCAATTGATGAAATTAAAAGTGGGTAGTTTAAAATGAGACAAAGAGAGTAAGTTAATTAGGATATTAATTTTCTTTGACGTTATGAGCTAGGGCAAGTACTCTTACGTGTACATTTTAGAAAAATGATCAAACTTGTTTGACATATGGAGGGATTAATATATAATTCTGGATTTAGTAATTACATTACAGTCAAAATTTTGCCTGAGTAGTTAGACTAGGTAGTGTAATTGTCTATTAGAAGACCCAAAAATCATACAGGTTGCTCATAGTCAATGACTATGCCGGATATCATAAGAAATTACCACTTGATCTTCTTTCGTTCTTTAATATACTCGGTCAGTTCCATTTCAAGTTTCATGTTTCAACTTTTAACTTTTAACTTTTAATAATTAATTTAAAAATTATTTAATCCTTAATATCTTTTATTAAGAATAGTTAAAACTTCAAAAAATATGATATTTAAAAATACATGTTATCCCGAATTTAACAATGTATCACACTATCGTATTTATACCTATATAACAATTCAATTTAACGGTTGATGTGTCTCCCCACCCGATCCAAAGCACACCTTCGATCTGCTAGCAGTTATTGACGATCTGCAAAACAAAGTCCTCGGAGTGTTCCGGGGGAAGAAGCTCTGATGGCAAAGTCAGTAAGTTTTCGGCCGATCAATCAATAATGCCCCTTAAAATAACAACATGCCTTCCTATTTATACCTTTTGAACCCTATTTGTGGTTGCCTAATCCTTGAGTCTTCTCCTTAGCATAAGGCCCAATAAGTTGGTTCTTTTGGGTCTTCCTTGTTGGGCTCGTGGCCCAACGAGGTCTTGGTCCATCTCATCATGAAGAGCCCCCTAAAAAGGCAAGTGGTCTTCTGTTATCAAAGTGTCATACCCTCGATCAATCGCATTGAACGTGACTATGGCGCTTTGATAGAAGTTGGCACTTGGATTTCTTCAGATAGCTTTTTTGTCCTCCTATGCCTTTTATTTGAATTTCAAAAGGCGCGCGTAGATAAGGAAAGCGGGAAAACTAGGTGTGTGAGGTCGTTTATTTTCCCAATTTACCACGCCTTGTCAGGATTTTTGCTTTTCAAGGTAAATATTACCTACCGCCACTTCTCTTTCCTTTTTATTCTCTTCTAAACCACTACTTTCTTCATTTAACTCTCTTTTTTCTCGCAGGTAAACTCACATCTTGAAAAGACTTTCTTGCTCTCCAACTCTCCAATTCTCATCCCCCATTTTTCATTTTTCTTACGAGTAAGTTCTTACCACCATGGCTTCTTCTTCTTTAAATCCAGATTCATTGTTTAAGAACGTTTCTTCTTCCCAATCTCTCCCCAAATATTTATCTTTATCAAATTCAGGGAGGCGGGTGAATCTGGGAAGAATTTGTTGGAGAGAACTGTTTCAGAGGATGTTGAATCCCATCCTCTGCATAGTGTTGCTAAGTCCGGTAAAATTCTAGCCGACTTAGACAACTCAGTGACGAGTCACCAGGGAGAGGGATTTCTGGAATCCGACCGCCCTGTTGGTAGTTGTGACAGAGAGGTAAGGGTGTTTCCGATAAGTAGGGATGCAATCGGTAATCCAATTGAACAACCCATCCCTAGTCTCGAAGAGACATCGTTTAGGTTAGTGAGGCAAAGAGGGATTTCCTATGCTCCTTCTAGGAGGAAGTTTGTTGTTCATAAATGTCATTCCTCAACAGATCGATCAAGTGGAGAGAACTCGAATTCAGGATATGTTATTCCTAGCGAACTAGAGAAGATTATAGAGGAAATCCCCTCGTACCAGAGAATTCCCCTAGACGCTAAGCTCAAGGTTCTACAGGAAGACGAATCTCTTTTGAACCTACCCTTAGAAAGATCAATAACATATAGCTGACATATTCGTTTGGATTTGTTCTTTCCATTCCCCCCCTTTCTGATTGATTTGATGGAAGAGTTCAAAGTGAACTTGGGCCAACTCCGCCCGAACGTGATTGTCATAATAATGGCTTTCATTGTACGATGTAAAGATGTTGGGCCGTCCCTCATTACTAGTTGTTCAGAGTGTTGTATACCTTGTGCTCAAACCGAGATGTCTAGGGAACGTTCACCCTATCTAATAAGACTTCGGGCACTCAGTTCATCATCCCCCTTTCAAACAATAAGGGTTGGCAGCAAAAGGAGTTTACCTTCGATTGTTCTGTGGCCTATCGAACCCCTCATCGAAACTCCAAAGTGAAAGTTGAGGTCAGGAAGATGGGAGGGCATTTGATACCTAATCATTTGCATGAGGAAGTAGCACGCCTCCGGGGGCTCGAGGCTTTAGAAGTCAAGTTATATCATCCCAAGGTAAAGGGAGCAAAGTCTTTTTCTCGGCCCGAATGGTTGTATGAGGAGATTTATACCTCTGGGACCCATCGAAACTCCAACCATGTCTCTGAAGACCTTGATCCCACCATTCTCTCCGAGAGCAGCAAGAAAGAAGAACTTGTAGATATGGCATCTCGTTGACAGGGTGACATCAGGGAGAGAGAGATAATTGCCCTCGATACCCCAGAAGGTTTTCGGGGATAAAATATTTTAATTTTTTTCTTTTTGTCTTGACCCTGTCATCGAAACACCTAATCTCCTTTCTTTTATGTAGTGTAAGAGATGAACCTCCTCAATGAATTTTGATATAAGACTTGAGATATGTTCAAGAGGGAGCTAGACTAGCTGATATGGCCATTGGGACAGTCTGTTGGGTCTCCATTCAAAGTGACAATAACCATGTGTCGATGGCCTGCTGACACCAAGCCCCCTGAAAGGCTTCCTACATATGCGAGAGATTCAAACCCTTGAGAGTTTATTCAGACCTTCCTGAGCCTGATGAATTCTCGAGACTTCGAGGAGAAGATAACATGTAATCTTGTGGGTAACTACCTTCGAGGAAAAGTGCAAGAGTGGTTCAATAAGCTACCAAGGGGATCCTTACTGTCATACCAAGACTTTAATCGAGCATTTCAAAGCTAGTACTGCTAAAAGAAAAAGTTTACAAAAACGTTGACAGAGTAGTACCAGACGAAACAGAAGCTTAGAGAGTGTACATTAACGTTTTATCACAGATATGTTAACGAGGTTTTGGGTGTGGTCGAAGGCACAGAAAATGAAGTGATACAAGGATATGTTTTTAGGATGAAAGACCTAGAGCTATACAAGAAATTGATGGCCAAAACCCCAACAACCCTTCAGTAGTTTTAAGAAGTGGTGGAACAACACTCGAAAGTGGAGGAAACCACTGAGAAAAAGAGAGAAGGGACGATGGCTAACCAAGTAAAACATAGGGACATGGGTAAGAGACCGATGAAGCCATTGAGAGTAAGGTTTGATAAGTACAAACCCCTGTGATGCTCACCAGCGGAGATTTGGAGTATTCATAGAGGGGTCTTTCGAGAACCTCCACCACTTAATAGGACGGAGGAGGTCGTAACCGGAAGGAGAGCCACAAACAGATTTTACGAACATCCTGGGGATTTTGGCCATCACACAAATAATTGTGCCCACCTTCAAGCGGGGATCGAGAGGTGTGAAAGGGAAGGACTTCTTCGAGGCCCAAATTCTCGTCCACCTTTTCACGATGGTCCGACAAGACAGGGGAATGATCGAGAGGGTCGGTGACCCTTCAAAAGTAATTTCCCTCCTCGAAGGGTTGAATGCACCCCCAAGCTAGGAGGTAGGAGCATGGACAAGAGCCATACCCCAATCAGCATGTGGGGAATCCTAACCAGAATAAAGAGAATCTGGTTATTCATAGGGTGGTAAATATTATTAACAGAGTGACTGGGAAAGGATCCTAGAATACCGTGATGAAAGCATACTCAAGGCGTGTCCCTACAGGCGAACCATCCCATAAAATATTTCGACCAGGCAAAATGATAAAGTTTTTGAAAGCAAATGCAGTTCCTAACCAGACCTTCCATGGGGATCCAATGGTGATTTCAGCGGTGATCAGAACTTTGCTGGTTAAAAGAATTTTCATTAATGATGGAAGTGGGGTTGAGATTATGTTCGCCATTTTTTGATCAATTGGATATCATATGAGGAAATTTGAAGGAATCGTTTTGCCCCTTGTCGAGATTCATGGGGAAAACGATAACTCCTCTCGGCGAAGTCTCTTTGCCAGTTAGGGTGGTAGATGGAGAAAAAGAGATAACGATATATTGTGACTTTGCAGTCATCGATGCTTACTCCCTTTATAATGTGATCCTTGGAAGGCCTTGGATGAGTCTGGCTTGAGCAGTATGGTCATTGTACCATCTAATAATGAAGTTCCCAACAAATAAGTAGGTAGCCTACATTCGAGGTGATCAAGTGGTAGCAAAGCACTGTAACTTGGCAGCTGTAAAAGGAGAAAAAGGGGAGATGGGGCATCAATCCATGAGAGTTCTGGACCAAAGGATACAAAGAAGATCCCTGTTTAGGATTTGGGAGTTATTATTATTGGAAAGATGATGCCAGAGGCGGTAAGGAGTAAGTTGCAGGTCTTGATTGACCACTACTGTGATGTTTTCTCTTCGGGCACTACGAATGTGACAGGGGTGCCCACGGAGTTAGCTATGTACAAATTAAACATTTAACCCCTGATAATGCCCACCAAGCAGAAAAGAAGAATGTTCACACCAGAATGACCCGAGGCTATAAGGATAGAAGTGGAAAAACTCGTTGAGGCAGATATAATCGAAGGGGTGTTCTACCCATAGTGGCTCGCTAACCCAGTGATGGTCCTGGAACATGACGGTGCATGCCACATGTGTATCAACCTCACCAATTTGAACAAATGTTGCCCAAAAGACATGTATCCCCTTCCTTCGATTGATAGGCTCGTATAGGTAATAGCTGGATACCAGGTTCTGGCCTTCTTTGACGCACACAAGGGGTACCATCAGATACTAATTGTAGAAGAAGACAAGGCAAAGACTTTTTTCATAATGGAGGTTAGCACCTTTTGTTACAAGAAAATGCCAGTTTGCTTGAAAAATGCTGAAGCAACCTATCAAAGGTTGGTAGATAAGCCATTTTCAAGCCAAATTGGGAGGAATCTGGAGGTGTATATGGATGATATGGTAGTAAAGAGTAAAGATTATGACTAGTTCATAAAGAATTGGAGGAGATATTCATTGAGTTAAGAAAGGAAAATTTAAAGTTAAATCCTACCAAATACGTTATTGGAGTGGGGCCTAGAAAGTTTATTATGGGTTTCATGGTATTGGAAAGAGGAATTTATGTAAATCCTGAAAAAGGTTAAGTCTTTGAAAAACATGAAGAGTTCAAAGACTGTCAAAGAAGTCAAGAGGCTAACTGGATGCCTTGCAGTGTTAAGTTGCTTCTTATCAAAGGGAGCTGAGAAGCACCTACCTTTCTTTGATGTCTTGTGAGGGGCCAAGAGGTTCGAATAGATGGAGGACTAAGAGAAGGTATTCGTAGATCTGAAGGAACATCTTCGGACTCAGCCAACATTGGTAAAGCCTGATCAGGGGTAGGTTTTGTACCTTTACATTTCCACTTCAGCCCTGGCAGCTTGAGCCGTCTTGATAAAGGAGAAGGAAAAGCAACAGTATCTCGTGTATTTTGTGAGTCAGGAATTACAAGGTCTAGAAACATAATATACTTCCCTCGAGAGGTTTATTCTGGCCCTGGTCCATGCTGCTCGAAGGTTGCGCCCTTACTTCCAGGGTCACACTATAGTAGTTCTAATGAGCTTCCCCATCAGACAGGTGCTCCTTAAGCTAGAAGATTTAGGAAGGATGGTGAAATGGACCATGGAGTTAGGTGAACATGACATCCAGTTCCAACCCAGAACTGTGATCAAAGGCCAGGCCCTTACTGGTTTAATTGTGGATACGATGGAAGTAATCGACTTGGGGGAAGGAGTTGAGCGAGTTAGTCATGGAAATTGTTTGTGGATGGATCTCCGCATTCCAGAAGTAGTGGAGCTGGGGTGTTAGTGATTGGTTCTGATAGTACTGATTATTCGTATGCACTGTACTTCAAGTTACGAGAAACAAAAAATATTAAAACTTGATCACGGGCTACGTTTGGCCAATGAAATGAAAGTTGAAAGCATGGAGGTGTTCAAATGGGAGTATAAAGCCAGGAGGCCTAACCTGCAACAATACTTAGAATTAATAAAGCCCATGCTGAAGTACTTCCAGTCGTGAACCCTGACATAGAGACCTTGAGAGAATAACCAAAAGTCGGATGCCCTCAATAAGTTGGCCTCTTCTGACTTGGGAGGATTGTCTCAAAAACATATTCCATTCGAAGAGTTGTACCATCAAAGCATCGAAGAACCAACAATGATGATGATTGACGAAAAATAAACTTTGATGACTCCTACCATCAGGTACCTGTAGGAGGGGACTCTTCCTAACGAAACTTTTCAGGCAAGAAATATTCACCTAGTGGAGCCCAGGGAAATTCATGAAAGAATATGTGGCAGTCACCAGGGGGCTCGTTCGGTAGCTAGGAGAATGCTCTTGGCAGGATATTATTGGCCAACTACATTCTAAGACACTAATTGATACATCCAATCTTGCCACCAATGCCAGAGGCATGCACCATTGATCCACGTACCCTAGACGGAGATGATCAAAATCCAAAGTACTTGGCCCTTTGACAAGTGGGGAATTGACTTAGTGGGGTCATTCCCAGAAGTGCCTGACAGACTTAAATACTTGCTGGTGGCCATGAACTATATTACTAAGTGGGTTGAGGCTGAGCCCTTAGCGAATAAAAGGGGGAAGTTTCCAATTCGGAATCCCAAGGGTTGTAGTATTCGACAATGGCATGCAATTTGCCAATGATCCTTTCAAAAGCTGGTGTGAAGAATTCAAGATTCAGTTGAAGTTTACAACGGTCTACCACCCATAGGAAAATGGAAAAGTTGAAGTTACTAACCAAAACCTCATTAATGGGATTAAAAAGAGGCTCGAAGGCATGACGGGAAACTGGGTGAACGAACTCCCGAGCATATTGTGTTCATACAGGACAACCCCATCTTCTGCCACTGGAGAAACACCGTACAACCTAGTTTATGGGACGAAGGCCATCATACCAGCAGAAATTGGATTTCCAAGCCCTAAGGTGGAGGCAATAAATGGATTGGACAATGATAATAACCGACATCTCGACTTGGACCTGGCTAAGGAAGGCCGAGCATTAGTAGTCATTTGCGAGGCCAGGGTGAAGAAACGGGTAAGGCGATACCATGATCGAAGGGTCAGGAAGGTGCAACTAAAGGCAGGGGACCTAGTCATGAGGAGTAACGAGAAGAGTAAGTGACAACCAGAGGGAAAGCTAGCTCCCAATTGGGAAGGGCCGTACAAAGTAACAGAAGCGCCCCCGGGTGAAAGTTACTTTCTGAAAAAGTGATTGGGGCACGGGTTCCTCGACGATTGAACATCACCAACCTTCATCGATGCCACCAATTTTGATGTATAGATCATCCTCATGGCTTGATTTTGTATGGTTCTAGTTTGGGTTCCTTAAATGAAATCACTTTGATCATCTTACCGCCATTAGCCGAGTCTTAATATTCTTGTGTCGAAAGATTGTGCACTTGAACTAACGTGTGCAGTTTTATTAAATAAACATATATTCAACCAAGCCAATTGTGTTTGAAACTAATGACTCTAACAAAAGAGCTAATTGGAAATATACATGGACTAAGGTTAGAAAAAGTAAATGAAAATACGAGGGTCGAAAAGTAAACAACAACACATGGTTAGAAAAAAATATCTAATGTTTAAACTGAACTATATACCTAAATAACCGAACAATATACCTAAGGACACATGGCTATAAATGAACAATACATTAAGTAACAATATGCAAATATAGCAAATTTGGTAAAGCAAAAATTCAACATCCAAAAAATAATTACTAGACAAACTGTTAAACTATAATAGTAAACTAAATCTATAAACAATGCAACTAAGGAGATAAACTTCAGATCTAAACTGATACTGGAATCATCTTTAAAAAATTACAAGTTTCAATCCAGCAATTACAAAATAAATCCAACAACCTAGCAAATAGACCATTAAGAATCATCCATCACTTCAATTCAACAAATTCAAATATTCAAATCACTCCATAACAAATTCAAATTACATCATTTAAACTCCTTTGTTTGTGGACGTTCCTCCTAGGGCATCATAGTCACCATCTTGAAACAAGTTAAAAGTCGGAATTGTGTCCTTCTCCTCCATTGGTTGCAAGTTTCATCAACCATAGCAATTAACTTGTCATTCCATTCCAATGGTGAATCTTCAATTGGTGGAAAGTTATCTTGCCGAACTGAGTTCCTACACTAGTCCCACAATTGGTGGCAAGTCTCGCGATGCTTCATCCACAACATCACTCTTCACATTCTCCAACCTCTGATACATATTAGCGGTAACAACTTCAAAGTTATGCTTCACGATCATCAGGGCCTCATCATAAGCCTACACAGGAAAAATATCAATAAATTTATACTGGAAACTAGACAATGGAACACCTGAACAAACATATTAAATACCCAATGAAAGAATAATCAAACTAACCATAAACAGTTCATATATAAACCGAACTAAACTATTAAAAACCTAAACAAAAAGATTAAGCACATGAACTAACTATACTAAATGTCAACAATATAGAATAATGAAATTAAACACCTAAACTATCACATAAAAATTTAAACTAAATACCGAAACACGTAGAGAATCATCTTCAAAATCAGAACCTACACACCAAATACACAAGGTAAAATTTATTTCAATTGGTGCTGGAGGAGACTCATCAACATTTCTTTTAGCAGAAACATTTCCAGGCTCTAATGCAAATACAAACACTAATGAGTTTAATAGCAAAACTAAACATAAATAAATATGAACTAATAATTCGAACTAACAATAAGTTTCATAGCAAAACTAGTAAACATGAACTAATAAGTTTCATACCCAAACTAACAAAATGACAATAAACATAAAGCATGAATCTTACCAGATTGTGTTTGTTGAAGCAGGAGGTTGAGGATTAGTAAGAACAGTTTCAGCCACAACAACTACAAAATAAAAACAAATAATTTAAATCACAAAATTAAATCAACAAACAATTAAAGTAGAACAACGAGAAACCAGAATATATTAAATTTACCAGCGTTATCTTGACCTCCAGTCACATCACATCCATCTACAATAAAAAAAAGCGTAAATACCAAAACTAACGCACTAAACTGTAAAAGTAAACAAAAAGAAACCTGAATATTTTTAATTTACCAGTGTTATCTTAACCTCCAGTCACATCACATCGATCAATAACAAAATAAAATACTTAAATACCAAATGCAATGCACTAAACCGTAAAAGTAAAACAAAAAGTGACAATAATATATTAAATTTACCAGTATTATGTTGAACCTCAGTCATCACATACAACTACAAATAAAAAACAAAATTATTAAATACCAAAAGTAAACCACTAAAGAGTAAAAGTAAAAAGAAAAACTAGAATTCCAACCAGTAGCAGATTAATTAGCAACTCCATCTGGCTTATCCACACCAGATTTACTACCACTCTTCCGCAATCGCTTCACAATATCAGTTATAAAAAAGAAAAGAAAATATCAGCAATAGATAAAGCTATCAATTAAAAACCAACTAAAGATTGGAATAAAATTCAATCATATTTAAATACATGTGGTAGTAGTTTTCTACTGATTTTTTTCCTTTTAATAACAGGAGGTTTAGAACCTGAAAATTACACAATCAATTAAAAGAAAAATATAAAGATTAAAATAAAAAAATTTACAAACTAATAATATACATACCATCTTTAACTAGCATTCTGGACTGCGATCTACTTGATTTCATCAAGCTAATTAATTCATCTACATTAAAAAAAGTTATCACATAAACACTTAAATTAAAAACAAGAAAACCTAAAGTAAATAAACCAATATAACTATGTATATACAAATACGGAAAAACAATGCAAACAGAGAACATATTAACATGTAAACTAAACACATAAACAACCTAACTAAAAGACAGTGCAAACAAAAAACATGCAAACTAAACAGATCCTAAACTAAACCACAACAGATCCACAACAAGACCTTAACTAAATACATAAAAAACTAACTAAACACACAAACAGTCTAACTAAAAGACAATGCAACATAAAACATGCAAACTAAAGAGAGCCTAAACTAAACCACAACCGAGCCACAAAAAAGTCTGAACTAAGCATGTGAACATGCAAACTAAATAGAAACATAGCCTAACTAAAAACAATGCCACCGAGAACATGAAACTAAACAGAGGCTAACTAAACCACAACAGAGTCACAACAAAACCAGAACTAAGCACATGAACATTCTAATTAAACACATAAACAGACTACCTAATCCGTTATACACCGACAAAAAAAATTCAACAAAATAGAACATCATCAAAAAAATCAGCAAAACAGAGCAACATTAACACAAGAAATAGAGCAGCATCAATAAGAACTAACAACACATCAAATTAATCAACAAAAACACAGAAAAATCAAAGAAAAAGAGGCCAATACCTTAACAATACAAAAAAAACCAAAAAAACCCTTTAGATTCAACAGTTAATGAGCTAGGAACATCGTCGTCAACCTTCAGTTCATCTACACTAGCAATACCTTCTTTCGATTTTGTCATACCTAAAAAATATTCAAACACAAATCGAAAACACACAATATAAGGCAATAAAAACATGCATGGCCAAATTCACAGAGATAGACACACGGAATTGAATCGAAAACAACCATAAACTTGAAGAAACCAAGAAGCCCCAAATATGAAACACAAAATAAAAAAAAAAGAAAATTTTTCCTCAATCAAACCAGAATGAACTGAGCAATGCACTGATGCTACAAATCTCGAATTTAAACATATATCAGGCGGTTGAATCGGAGGTTATGACGAGTGGTTTTGAGGGTTTTGAGGGAGGGTTTTTTGCGTTTGAATTTTGGGGAAGAAGAAGAGACGTGACCCAAAATGAAAATCTGAAATAATTTCTAAATTATCTAAATTATATAGTATTATTTTAAGACACCTAAAAATATTTTATTTTGTAAGAGACCCTTGATCTCACAATAAAATTGGGTGAGATAGTCTCACCCAAATCTTTGTATAACTATTTGTATAGCTGTTTGAGCTGATATTATGTTGCATTCCACGAATTAATTGCTAGTCTTTCAAAATAGCGACTTGCTGTAACATAAATGCTTGTGATATTTATGTAATAGTCTCATTTTAAATTTTAAATTTTACATTTTAACTAACAGTTGAATTGAAAAATATTTGATCCAATATATTATTTTATGAATGATAACTAAAATTTGTAAAAATTTGATATTTAAAAAATATTTATTATAACGAATCTAATAAGGACACTCAATAATAGATACACTTATATATTAATATAATTTTATGGTCAATTTCTTATAAAAAAATTAACTAAAAAATAGTTATATTATAATTTAAAATAGACACACGGAGTAATTAAGTTTGAATAAAATTGTGCATGATCAAGAGGGAACTAATTTATGCATGAAAGCACCTTACTGTTTACCAATATAACAAGAAAGAATAACTTATTAAAATCTATTAATGTCCCACAGTGATATCTTATAAACTTTGAAAAACTGTTGAGGATTTAGGACGTCGGCTATACCAACTTTGCTTCGAACCCTTTCTCTTTTTTCATTAACAAATTAATTATTTCCATCTACTTGGTTTTAACCGCAGTTCCTTTTAACTTTTGAGGATTTAGGACGTCGGCTCTACCAACTGCAGTACCATTTAAGTCTTTTTTTGGGAAGGAGTTGCTTTTATTTTATGCGTCGTTAAAATGAATTTTCATTTTAAATAAGATCGACCACGGATAACTTATTTTTGTTGCTTATAATTTTTCTTTGTCTATTACTTGATTTGTTTCTTTTAAAAAAAAAACCATGTCCATATGTAAAATAAGATGTTGTTAGAATAAAGTAAGTAGATGATTAGATAATATTTTATTCCATGTTGATGACTAGTACTGGAGTTATATTTAGACTAGTATTCTTTTTACTCTTTATATTTCCTGATCATTAATCAGAATCATTATGAAAATTACTTTAGTATGGTATCAGAGCAAGCCTGGTTCTAAAACTCTCCTCTCTTTTTCGGCCGTAGCCTCTCCCCTCCTCCTTGCTTCCGCCGCCGGAAAATTTCTCCCCCCGCCTCCTTGCCAATTTTTTTATTTTTCTCCTCTCATCATGTCTGATGAGAAATTATCTTATAATATTTTGCTCCACATGATGACTATCAAATTGTCATCATCCAATTATTTGTTGAAGCGTTGAGCTGGTTATGTTCTCCGACCTCAGAAGCTGTATGGTATTCTTGATGGTTCCAGGCCGTGTCCGACTATTACTCCTCGCCCCCCGGCCACCGCCTCTTCCCTCTCCTATGTTGAGGCCGTTAGTTCCACTCCAAGTCGCGGCTCCGCCACCAAGACTGATCTCATGGAGGCTTACTTGAAGGTGATTATGAGATTTGGGTTGATGAAGATCAACGTGTGTGCACACTTTTTTTTTCTTCTCTCACCCCAGAGGCCTTGGCGGTTTTGCCTAACTGTTCCACTTCAAAAGAAATTTGGGACAATCTTCAGTCAATTTATCACAACAGCAGTGCATCATCCATCCTTCGTCTTCGTGCTTCTGCCCATGGTATACGTAAGACTGGTACAGTTCATGAACTCCATCTCCAATTTAAAGATATTTTGAGCAGTTGTCTATGATGGGTTCTCCTGTATCAAATGATGATCAACTTATTTGGTTTTTTACTACTCTTGGAACTGAGTTTGAGGATTTTTCTACACCTTTAATTAATTTCTCACCTACTCCGTTGTATGTCGATGTTTTATCTCGTGCCAAAAACCACGAAGCTTTTCTGAAAAATTTACAGGACCATTTAGCCCCAGCCACTGGGCCTGCCGCTTTCACAGCAGGTATTTTTCCCTCAGCCGGCCGTGCGTGGGATCACGTGCCGGCGGGGAGTGGCGGCGCGTCCGGTTCACGCACTGCCAGGGGAGGCCGTTACGGCATACGGCGGGGTAGCAGGTCCGACGATCAATTCATGGCAGGGGCTGGTCGTGGTCGGCCGCAGTGTACTTGGTGTGGTCGTCCCGGTCACTATGCTGCAACTTGTTACAAGATGCTTGCTCAGACTGGTTCTTAGGGTCCAGCTAATCGTACAGACTCCACTCATCTGGCCGAGCGTTTTCAGTCATCACTACAGTTAGAGCCTACTGCACGATCCTCCGATTGGTATGTTGACTCTGGTGCCACCAGCCATATGGCATCCTCCGCCTCAAGCTTGTAGTCTGTATCCCCATATTCTGGTAATTCTCATGTTTCTGTTGGTAATGGAGCTTCTATTCGAATCTCTCATGTTGGTGATGCTAAACTTTCTGATGATTTATGCCTGTATAATGTTCTGGTTGTTCTCAATATTACTAAGAATCTGCTGTCTATTAATAAACTGATCAGAGATTTAAACGCTTTTGTCAGTTTTGATGATCGGAACTTTGTCATTCAGAACAAAGTTTTCAAGGTGGTTGTGGGCAGGGGCTATAGTGATGGTGGTCTCTATGTTTTGGATAAAGGCGATTCAGCATTTTTCTCGCATTTGCAGCAGAATAAATGACGAGCATCTTATGAGTTGTGGCATGCTCGCTTGGGTCATGCTTTGGCATCAGTAATTTCTAGTTTTCAGAAGTCTGGTTTAGTCTCTTTGTCTTCTTTGTTGCCTAAACCGGTTTCTTGCGCCCACTGTGTTATGACGAAAGGTTAATGGTTGGCGTTTGTTGAGAACCATAAGCGTGCTACACATGTACTGGATTTGATTCATTGTGCCTTATGGGGACCTTCCCCTGTTTTATCGACACATGGTTTTTCATACTATGCTTTATTTTTGGATGACTATTCTCGTTTCACCTGGTTTTATCCACTTTGTCGCAAATCAGATTTCTTTGATGCTTACTTACAGTTTGAGGCTTTTGTGGAGAATCAGTTTTCATCCAAAATTAAGGTGTTTCAGAGTGATGGTGGTACTGAATTCCTGAAAACTCGCCTAGAGGTCATTTTCTCACTAAGGGTATTCATCATCAGATCTCGTGTCCTTACACTCCAGAACAGAATGGTCGCGCGGAGTGAAAACATCGGCATGTTGCCGAGATGGGTCTTACTACGCTTTTTCATTCGCATCTGCCTATTTCTTACTGGGATGATGCATTTTTCGCAGCTGCATATATAATAAATTGACTGCCTACTCCGGTTTTGCATGGTTCTTCGCCTTATGATCTTCTTTATGGATGTGCTCATTGCTACTCAAATTTTCATCCCTTTGGGTGCCGGGTTTTTCCATTTGTTTTACCGTATGCTGATCACAAGTTATTTCCCCGTAGCATTCCATGTGTTTTTCTTGGATACAATTCCCAGTACAAAGGTTTCCGGTGTCTTGATGCTTCTACAGGTGGAGTCTACATCACTCGTCATGCTCGTTTTGATGAGACATACTTCCCATTTGCTCCTTCTACGTCTTCGGGATCTTCTGCATCTACCCTTGATGTCTCTGCTTTTCTTGATCCTGATGGCGACCATGTGATCTCTGTGCTAGTTTTGGCTTCATCTCACGTGCCGCCATGCACCATGTGCTCACCGGATCTGGAACGAGCTTCTCCGCCGCCGGTTCTGCCTTCTCTACCGTCGGTCACGGTCCCGTAGCCAGCTTTGGCTGCGTCTTCTCCGACCTTGTCCGTAGCTCACCGCTCGGACAGCTCTTTCGAGTCTTCTCTGGTGTTATCTGCTAGTTCTTCTCCTCAGGCCTCGCTACCTCGGCCTCGTCCTCATTGGATGGCCACTCGGTCAGCGACTGGTACCATTCAACAACGGGATTATTCTGACATTGTTGCACATGGTCTTACTACTGTACTGCTATCTCAGACAGAACCCACAGATTATCGCTCGGCTCTTTTGGATCCAGCCTGGGTTTCAGCTATGGAAGATAAGATGACTGCTCTTCGTAGCCAGCACACTTGGGACTTGGTGCCTCGGCCTTCAGATGTCAACATTGTTGGCTCCAAATGGGTCTATCGGCTCAAGTATCGTCCGGATGGTACGATTGATCGCATAAAGCCAGACTTGTGGCGCAAGGTCTTTCGCAGATTCTGGGTTTTGACTTTGACCAAACTTTCAGTCCTATGGTCAAAGCCTCCACTGTTCGGATGGTTCTTGCTATTGCCACCATGCGTTCTTAGCCACTTCATCAGTTAGATGTCAAGAACACCTTTCTTAATGGTGTTTTGGATGCTCCGGTCTACATGAAGCAGCCAGTTGGTTATCGGGATTCTTCTCATCCGGACTATGTTTGTCGTCTGCGGAAGGCTATTTATGGTCTTAAGCATGCTCCTCAAGCTTGGTTTCAGCGGTTTAGCAGCTATCTTACTCAGCTTGGTTTTTGGTGCAGCTCGGCTGACACTTCTTTATTCATTCTGGTGCAGGGGTACTCCTTACTGTACCTTCTTGTGTATGTGGATGACATCATTCTTACTGGGAATGACTCGTCTCTTCTTCGTCAGTTCATTGCTCGGACACACAAGGAGTTTGCAATCAAGGATGTTGGTTCTCTTAATTACTTTCTTGGTCTTGAGGTTTCTCCTACTTCCTCCGGGTTGCTTCTCAACCAGGCGAAGTATGCTCGGGACATTCTTACTTAGGCTGGTATGTCCGATGCTGTGCCAGTTTCTACGCCGTTTGTTGCCGGTTCTCAGCTGCATAGTTCCACTAGTCCGCCGTTTGTTGCCGGTTCTCAGCTGCATAGTTCCACTAGTCCGCTGTTCAGGGATCCTACTCTTTATCGCTCTCTTGTCGGGACACTTCAGTATCTCACCATTACTCATTCGGATTTGGCCTTCTCGGTCAACACGGTGAGTCAGTATCTTTAGTATCCTAGAGATGATCATTTTGCTGCAGTTACACGGATTTTGCATTATGTTCGTGGTACTCTTCATTTTTGTTTGATTTTTCATTCCGCGAGCACTCCGGATATGTTAGGCTATTCTGATGCTGACCGGGCTCGCTGTCTGGAGACTCATCGTTCCACTTATGGATATGCGGTCTATCTGGGTGGGAATCTTGTTTCTTGGAGTGCCAAGAAACAACCCACTGTTTCTTGTTCCAGTACGGAGTCTAAGTATCGTGCTCTTGCCTTGCCAACACTGCTTCAGAGGTTGTTTGGCTCACCCATTTGCTTCGTGATCTTCAGGTTCTGCTTTCTGGTTCGACGTTGTTGGGCCAAGCATATCGATATTGATTATCATTTTGTTCGTGAGCTGGTGACTTCTGGCAAGCTGCGTGTTGCTCATGTTCCTACTTCTCTTCAGATTGCTGACATCTTCACTAAGAGACTCTCTCGTCCGTTGTTTGAGTTCTTCAGATCCAAGCTTTGTGTCGACGAGCATCCGACGCTTCGCTTGAGGGGGGGTGTGTGTGTTAGAATAAAGCAAGTAGATGATTAGATAATATTTTATTCCATGTTGATGACTAGTACTAGAGTTATATTTAGACTAGTCTTCTTTGTACTCTTTATATATTCCTGATCATTAATCAGAATCATTATGGGAAATTATTTTATCAACTTATTTTGAAGCAACATGAACCTTTTATCATAATCATTGCGTGACTTAATTTTTGAACCTTATATTCTAAAGCTTTTAAAAATTTATCCTTTAAAGGTATGTATTATTTTCATTGATAATCCAAAAATATGTTTATCAATTCAAAATGAGTATCATTTTAATACCGTTTTAATTTAAAATTTTATTAATATTTGTTGGAAAACAACTTTTTGAAACATAAATTTAAACAATTGAATACACTAGTTAAAGAGCAAATGCAAAATTTTAACTTTAACCAATAAAAACTTTATGTATACATATATATATATATACACATATATGTATATATACATATATACATACATATATATATATATATATTCATACATATGTATATATATGAAAAATATTGTATTTAAATTTAAAATATTTTTTTACTCCAACATAAAAAATATATTGTTCAGAAGTTCTTCTCCTACCAATTAGCCCAAGCAAACCTTACTTGTTGACATTAACTTGTTGCGTAAATCACGTGTTTAGCAAGCCACCGTGGCTGCTAAATCGGCAGCAAGGTCCAAAATTCCAACAACTATTTTCTTTACCATTAGTGTTTGCCAGTCAAAAATATTTTGTCTTTCTTGTTTGTGTTATTATTAATAATACAAAGAGCTAAAATATAGTGAAAAGGGTTGTTAAATTTTGCATGTCATGTTGACGTTATTAAACCTTAACAACTATATACTCCGCATTCAATTTCGTATGCCTAATCGGTACAAATTAGAGTACTTCAAAATATTTTCTATTTATGGTCTTGGTACTTATTTTTGAATATCATGCACTGTCATTCTAAGACCAATTACCCTAACTATCTTTAATTAGTGTACTAAGAAAAGCAGTTTATTGTTCTTATAGTATACCTACGTTCTGATTGGGATTGTAAAAATCATTGCGTCCTAAATACCAAATAATATATCCATGCAACTTGATAAGGACTTAATAATATTGATAACTGAAACTAAGTCCAAGGGTTAGAGATTTTTTTGGTATAAAAAAAATCAATCATTCATAGAAGTTGGAAAAATTATCGAACAACGATTACAATAAGTGAATTGACATCTTACCTAATCAGTCTCTAATGCTAATTAACATATCACAAAAATATCTAAATTACATGTTAAACTAGGTTGATCAATCGTATGTACTATTATAATTAGAGATCTAATAGAATTATAATATTACAAATGATTAGTCTGTTTAAAAAATGATTTAGATATTCTTGTTATATGTTGGTGATTGTTAGAAGCTAGTTGCGTAGGATGTCAAATCCACTTATTATAATCGTTGTTTTAGAGATCTAATACAAAATTTAGTGGC
Organism: Rubia yunnanensis; assembly: GCA_037428765.1. Lineage (NCBI taxonomy): Eukaryota > Viridiplantae > Streptophyta > Magnoliopsida > Gentianales > Rubiaceae > Rubia > Rubia yunnanensis. The sequence goes on from CM075067.1 coordinate 76,243,994, forward strand.
ACCACCTGGTTATTAACTTTCTTTCCGTGAAAATCATGACCACTTAACAGAAGAAAGCGTATCACGCATCAATATTATTATGCCAAAGAAGGATATCGTAATGTCAATTGATCCAAAACACGATCTATGTTCTTCGTACTGGAAACACCTACAAATTGATGTATCCAAATAAATGGAACCCCTAATACAAAAACACAGACAAAACAATGAACACACAATATGATCAATCAGATTGAGAACAATACGTAAACTCGGATAACTAAATTGAGTGATCATCATAAACACAACGGTCAAATTGATCTGGTCGAAGAACAAGACTAATGTATATAGACAAATTTCACACTTATTCAATAATATAAATATTTTAAAAATTAATTAAAATTAGTTTGTATTTTCCATCTTCTTATTTATGGAAAGGTCTTGGGAAAGACCGTCTTCCACAGGCTTATGGAAAGACGGGGTTTAATAAGAATAATAAAATGTAAAAGGTCTTAGTTGCAATATTAAAATTTTACTATGCAACGTGTAGTAGTTATAAAGTTTACAACCCGATTCATTCAACCCAAAAATTTTATCTTCATTTCTTCTGATTTACACTTTAAACATTGGTCTTTTCATGACTTATGAAAAATCTATTTTTCAAGAAACGAACTCCTTGTGTATAATGGAAAGATTGAAAAAAGAAAATAGAGCAAACTATAATTTTTGAGAGAGAAGGAATGTGTGGGGACTAGGTCCATGGTTTAGAGAATTTATTGAATGACTTTGGTTTCTTTTAGACAAGTGGCGGAACTAGAAAATTTTTTCAGGTGGGGCTGGACGGACGGATGGTGGCAGAGCGGCGTCTGGCGATGGCGGGACGACGGCAGCGACAACGGGCAGCGGCGCGGCGCAGAGCTGAGAGGCGGGAGATGCTCCTCCACTCTCCAATTTCAAATGTTGAAGAAAGTCCCAAAATGGGTTTGTCTGACTTGGGTTTTGTATTGGGCCATTTTTTGGATTTTGGCCCAATAACAAAACCCTGATTTCTTTTTTTTCTTATTCACTAATCAAAACGACGTCGTTTGACTTAAGCCAAAATGATGTCGTTTTGATGTTTTCTGGCCAAAAAAAAAAGGGAAGGTCCGGCCTTCTTCCCCGACGAATTTCATCGAAAAATTGCGATTTTTGCCGAAAAAATGCGTACGCGCGTGTTGAAGCTCCGGACCCGCTTATCACTACTACTACAATGGCACCGGAATCTCAGGTAGGACTGGAGCCCTACCACGCGCCATGGTAGTTCCGCCACTGCTTTTAGAGAATATGTTTTAGTTGCCTAATTACTTTTTTCCTTGTTTTTGTAAACTAATTGGATATGATCAAGGACTCCGGCTTTATAAATGAAGTCCCACTTGATTCATGAGATTACATAGATCTTGAGATTCTTCAAGTACTAGATCAAGATGTGCATGCATAAATAGTTATTGATTCTTCGTGTGAAATAATTCTGGAGTAGTTTTTTTTTTATTTCCAATTAAACTAAGAGATGGTTTTATGTAGAATTGTTGAAAAAAAAAAAAAAAGAGATGGTTTTATGTGAGGCAGACTAAACTTTAAGCAGCATCCTTTATGCAATTTTAACTATATATTAACTCCAATGACACACAGTCTCAAGTTTAATTTCCTGATATGGAATCTGAGAGGAATTGATACCTCAATGCCAAGGCTGAAACATTTGATTGTTCATAAGAAAATTCAGCTTCTATGTATTATAGAACCTATGCATGATAATTCTCAATTCCAAACATATATGGAGAAGCTGCATTACTCACATAATCTACCTCTCCATAATGGCAAAATTTGGCTTATGTGGAATGACTCAATGACTGTAAATCTCGTATGCCACCATGAGCAATTTCTAAATGTAAAAATCACCCATTTAGGATCTAACTCTCAAATGGAAATGGTCTTTATATACGAACTTAGGAATAGAGAAGGTAGGAAGAAACTATGGCATGGCCTAAGCCTTCTCCCACCAAATGAAATTGTTTTCATAGGGGATTTCAATACAATTATCACACCTGATGAATATAGAGGTCATAGTTTTCCTAATCTAGGCAATATTAGGGATTTTCATAATTGGATTAACAACCAGGGACTTCAAGAGATTAATACAGTAGGGAATTTATTTACATGGACTAATTCTAGGCTTAGAAAGCCTACTTGTAAAAGGTTAGATAGAGGTTTGTGTATTGTTCAATGGAGTAATAAATTCTCAGCCTCTTCTATTCAGATCCTTAATAGGCAATCATCATATCATTCACCCCTCCTCCTACAAATTGCTTCCCAGATCCCATCACACCCTAAACCATTTAGGTTTCTTAACTGCTGGTTTAATAGAACAGAATTCCTAGACTTGATTAAACATAACTGGACCATTCCTGTGCCCCAAATAGGAATGATGGGACTATACCTTAAGCTTATTAGAGTTAAGAAAGTGATTAAGATCTGGAATAAAGAAAGTTTTGGTGACATTGATGCTAATGTAATTAATGCTGAAGAAAACCTGAGGAGACAAGAAGCTGTCTATGATTTAACACACTCAGAAACTAATTGTATCAACCTTAATGTAAAAAAGGCTCTACTTCTTAGAGCTTTAAAAGAGAAAGAAAAGTTCTGGAAACATAAATCTAGGTTGAACTGGTTTAAGAGCGGAGATAACAACACCCAATTTTTTCACAAGTCCGTTCAGGAGAAAAATTGTAAACTGCATATATCCAAGATAAAAAAATTCTCTTGGGCAATGGCTTGATAACCCTGTAGGCATCCAAGAGGAAGCTGTTTCCTTCTTCTCTGACCTGCTGACCGAGCCCAGGAATTCAGTAGATTCTACCTACTACCCACATTTCATCAGTCAAATTCCTGCCATCATTATTGAACAAGATAATCTTAGGCTATCCCAACCTGTAACTGAAAATGAGCTCAAATTTGTGGTTATGAGTCTAAATAAGAATAGCAGCCCAGGACCTGATGGTTTTTCAAGCAAATTTTACATTAAATGCTGGGATTTCATAAAAGATGACCTCATAATTGCAGTAAATGATTTCCTTTCTGCATCTAACATTCCAAGAGGTATTACAAGCACTTGGATAACTCTGATTCCTAAAAAATCTACTCCATCTTCTTTTGATGATTTCAGACCTATTAGTCTCTCTAATGTAGTTAACAAAATATGCTCTAAGGTCCTGATGGAAAGATTGAAACCTCATATGGAGAAACTAATTTCAAATAATCAAACATCCTTTATGAAGAACAGAGATATCTCTGACAATATCCTATACCTGCAGGAGATGGTTAGATTCCTAGACAAAAAAAACAGAACCCCAAACTGTATGATCAAATTGGACTTAAAAAAAAGCTTTCGATAGGGTTAGCTGGGAATTTTTGCAAAATATTCCGTGTAAATTTGGTTTCTCAGGTAAATTCCTCAAGGCTGTTATGAACAACCTTGCACATGCCTATTTCTCAGTGCTTATTAATGGTAATTCTGTTGGTTTTTTTAAATCAAGCAGAGGAATCAAACAAGGTGATCCACTCTCTCCCTTCATTTTTAATATCTTCACTAAATCTTTTTCTAGGAGCCTTGCATTCATTTTTAAAAATAACAGTTTGCCATATTTCTCAATGCCCTCTAATATTTCCCCAGTCACTCACTTAAGCTATGCGGATGATACCATTATTTTCATGCAAGCTTCTAAACCTGGTCTGATTAGGATTAAAGCTTTGCTATATTTTTTTGAGTTAACATCAGGCCAGAAAATTAGTTATGAAAAATCTGAGTTCTACATCAGTAAGAGGGCTACGGTTACAAAGAATCATCAGATTAGAGCTATCCCAGGTATGAAAAAGGGCACACTCACCTTCAAGTATCTGGGCTGCCCTTTTTTTAAAGGTAGAACTCTATCTAGATATTTCCACCCCATCCTTGAAATCATGGATAAAAGATTAAAAAATTGGAAGAACAGATGGTTAAGCCCTGGAGGGAAGATGATACTGATCCAATCATGTCTATATTCTATCCTTCACCACATTTGGACTATTCTTAAACCCCCTATTTCTATTGTTCTTTCCATGGAAAAAAGAATGTCTAGATTCTTTTGGGGAGAAACTAAGGATAGAAAGCACAGGGTCTGGAGAAAATTGGCTGATATTGCTATGCCTAAATCCCATTATGGATTATGTTTTAGATCCATCCAGTCAATTGTTGAATCCTGTTCACTTAAATTATGGTGGAAAAGCCAATTAGGTAACACTATGTGGGCCAAATTACTATGGTCCCTTCCCCAATCTCACAGGAATTAAAAAACATGGAAGAGAATCTGTAATATTAACCTTACTGCTGAAAGGAATTCTCTAATTATTCATGGACAGGGTAAGTGTGATTTCTGGTCTGCTAACTGGTGTCCAAATGGTCCTCTGATAAACTGTACTCCATCTTACATCATTTCTATGTTCTACCCCTGCTCAGTTACTGAATTTATAAACAACAAAGTATCAATTCTATCTCGGATATCTCCCTTCTTGGAAAATGATACTCTTCTTTTCTTGCAGGATGCTGAAATTGAGCATGGTAGAGAGGATAAACTGATTTGGAAACCTGAAATGACTGGTAGATTCTCATTCAAATCTGCTTACAAAATGCTAACATATAAATCAGGTAATTTCCCAGTCACTAAGCTCATATGGAATCCAAGGTTACCTAAGAAGATTTCCATTTTTACCTGGAAACTGCTTAACTTCTTCTTACCATTTGATGATATCCTCATAAAATGTGGTTATAGCTTGGCCTCTAAATGTCCTATGTGCAATCAATCTAACTCCATGGAACATTTCTTTATAAATTGTTATCTTGCGAAATCCATTTGGATTCAGATTGCTGCTATAGTGAATTTCAATTTGCAGAATGTGAAGAATATAGTGGATACTTTTTTCGTTTTCTGGAACTGTACTGACCTTACTGGAGTGCAGAGAATGCTATGTCATCTGATTCCTTCTCTGATCTGTTGGGCTCTATGGAAGGCTAGGAATGCTTATTTTTTCGATGACACACCTTTTTCTATCTCTCATATTAGCAAGCAAGGAAGTTACAGATACTCTCCACCTTTCCATTACCTCCTCTCACTGCTTCCCAACTATATTTCCTAACCTAAGATTTCAGTTCCCTTCTCTGATGTTTCCCCCCAGACCACCGCCAAAGCCAACTATTTCCATTGTATACTGGGAATCCCCATATCACAGGTTCATCAAGGTTAACGTGGATGCATCTTGGTCTAATTCATCTGTTTCAATTGGCTTTATTGCTTGCAATCACCAAGGTTTACCAATCCTTATTAGAGCAGAGACCATAACAGCCACATCTCCACTGGAAGCTGAAGTTAAGGCAATTCTTATGGCTTGTCAGATCTATCTGGACAGATATCCCAACCTCATCATTGAATCTGACTTGCTACAGGCAGTAAATATGATTAATGATCCTTCAGTTTCCAAATGGACCCTATACCCTTTAGTTTTCCGAGTGCACACTCTTCTATCCCATGCTACCCTCAAGCACACATATAGAGAATGTAACTCAGTAGCGAATGCCATTGCGAAATATCAAGCATTCTCTGAAATGGTTTCCCCTTTGCATGTGACCAATATTCTGGCACATATTAATGGCTTAATCTATATGGATAGTATTCATACACCTTATATTAGAGTCCATAGGCAAGCCTTTAAATAAGATTGATACAGTTGATCTTTCCTCTTTTCTGTCTCAGTTTATGGACTACTTCCCTCCATCGAGCACTCGAGCCTGGAGCCCTCGAGCCCTGGAGCACTCGAGGACTCAAGCCTTAGAGCCCTCGAGCACTGGATACCTCGAACACTCAAGCCCTTGAACCCTCGAGCCTAGGAGGCCTCGAGCCCTGGATCCCTCGAGCACTCAAGCTCTCGAGCCCTGCTGCCCTCGAGCCATCAGTCACTCGATCCATCGATCACTCAAGCACTCGACCCCTCGAACACTGGAGCCCTGTAGAACTCGACCCCTGTAGCACTCAAGCACTGGATACCTCGAACACTCAGGAACTCGAGTCATCGAGCCTAGGAGGTTTCGCCCTGCATCCCTTGAGAACTCAAGCTCTCGAGTCCTGTTGCCCTCGAACCATCAGGCACTCGAACCTTCGAGCACTCAAGCACTCGAGCTCTCGAACCTTTGACTCTCGAACACTAGATACCTAGGAGCCCTCGAGAACTAGAGCCCTCGAGCACTCAAGCACTCGAGCACTCGAACTATCGAGCCTTGGCGTCATCGAGCACTGGATACCTTGAACTCTTAAGCTCTCGAGCCCTCGAGCCTAGGAGGTCTCGAGCCCTGGATCCCTCCATCACTCAAGCTCTCGAACCCCGCCTCCCTCGAGCCATCGGACACTCAAACCATAGAGCACTCAAGCATTCCATCCCTCAAACACTAAAGCTCTCGAGCCCTGCCGCCATCAAGGTATCAGGCACTCGATCCATCAAGCACTCAAGGCCTCGAGGGCTCGAACCATCGAGCCTCTAACACTGGATACCTTGGAGTCCTCGAGCACTGGAGCCCTCGAGCATTCAAGTACTCGAACCCTCGAACCATCGAGCCTTGGTATCCTCGAGCACTGGATACCTCAAATAATCAAGCTCCCGAGCCCTCGAGCCTAGGAGGCCTCGAGCACTGGTTTACTCGAGCACTCAAGCTCCCGAGTCCTGCCTCCCTTGAGCCTTCAGGCACTCGAACCATCGAGCACTCAAGCACTCGTACCATCGAACCATCGACCCTCGACCCCTCGAGACCTCGAGCCAGCAAGTACTAACTCCTCTACTTCTGAACCACTTGACCACTAGTATTAGATCATTTTTTGAGGGCAACGAGGTTGCCCTATCGATGTAATATTCCAAAACATCATTGTACATCTTTTGGTTTCTGAATAGGTTTGGGAAACCTAATAAATATCCCCCACCTTAGGGTGTATGCATTTAAAAAAAAAACTCCAGATACCTATTTTTAATAATTTTATAGGGATCTATATTTAATTATTTTCCAGGGATCCATCTCTAATATTTTTTCAGGGATATTTTTGTCCAAATTTCCTATAATTTTCTCACCATCTGCAATCTGCAAAAGAAATTCAAAAACAAATTTAATGCAAAAAATTAATATGATCACCAAACTGAATATTATAAACATCAGATACAACTAGCAAAACATCAATGGAAAATTATAATACATCAACTAAAAAATTGCAGCAAAAGATATATAAAAAAATAAAATAAAAATCAACAAATAATTGAAAAATGATTTATTATAACTAACAAAACATCAACTAAAAATCATAAACATCATTAAATAAAAATCATAAAAACATCAACAAATCTGAAATTATCAAAAAAGAATAATCAAAAACTACAAATATCAACTTATATCACCAAAAAGCTTAAACATCAATTTCTATCACCAAACATCAGCCGAAAAATGAAAAACGTCAATATTAGGAAAAAACACTACAAAAAATCAACCATATCACAAAAAATGCTACAAACATGAACTTCTATAAGCTAAAATTCACCTAGAAAATGATAAACATCAACACGAGAGAAAAAAACTGAAAATATCAGCCCATATACCCCTAAAATAATCTACAAAACATTGACTCATATAAACTAAAACTCACCCGAAAAATGAAAAACATCAACCTGAAAGAAAAAAAAACTTAAAAAATCAACAAAAAAGTTACGGTACCCCAAGATTATAAATTATTCACTCTGAAAATCATACAACATCAAAAACAATTTTTTTTAAAAACTACAAATATCAACCTATATCACCCAAAAGCTACAAACATAAACTCATGACACCTAAACCTATCAGGAAAATGAAAATATCAACATAAAAAAAAGACACTGCAAACATCAACTCCTATTACCAAAACCTCAGCCGAAAAATGGAAAAAAGATCAACATGAGAAAATAACAAAACTACAAATATCAATCCATATCACCAAAAAAAACTACAAAACATCAACTCATATCAACTAAACCTCACCCAAATAATGAAAAACATCAACATAAGAGAAAAATAGTTACAAACATCAACTGAAAAGCTACAGTACATCAAGAATAAAAATTCTTTAAAAAAAAGACCTGGTGAGATTTGAACCCAACTTACTAACTTCAAAACGTAGAGTAATAACCTTCACACCAAAGACTCATTATTGAACATACACTCAGTCAAATAATATGGGTGTTGCTATATCACACCATGTATTTTACTAGTTACGCCATAATACGTACACATACATGTATTAATTATTTTAATTTTGTATTTTTATTGTGTGAAAATTTATATTTAAAAGTGTGGGTTAAAATTTGTTGGTAACAAAATTAGGGTAAAATTTGGATAAAATTTGAACTCTCTCCCTCACTTTCACCATTTTTGGCTCTTCTTCTCCTGAACCCACCGCCCACCGATTGCCACTGACCAACGCCGCCGACCACCGCCGACCACCGTACATTGCTTGAATCTCGCCAAAAAAGTAATTTTTCCTTTTTAGTGAATCTCGCTTGAATCTTGCCTCAAATTGGTCTGAATCTGGAATCTGTTTGATTTTTCTGGCGACATTTGAATCTGTTATAATTATTAGAATTGTTAGAATCAGGAGAGGCTGGAGAGGAGGAGTACGGTGGTGGCATCGGGCGAATGGTGAAAGTGAGGGAGAGGATGGAGACGGTAGGCGGGAGAGGAGCGGAGACGATGGTGGCATTGGACGGGAGAGGAGGGAAATGATGGTGGCATCGGGCGGGAGAGAGGGGAGACAGTGGTGGCATCGGGTGAGAGAGGAGGTAGCATCAGGCGGGAGATGAGGGAGACGGTGGTGGCATCAGGCGGGAGAGGAGGGAGATGGCGGTGGTGTCGTGCGGGAGAGGAGGGACGGCAGCGGTAGGGTACATGGGAAGAAGGAGCACGCGACAGTAGGGTATATGGGGAAGAAGGAAGGAGTTAAAATTTAAAATGAAATGGAATTGAAATTAATTTAAAGATTTTAATTAAAAATTAATATTTTATATTGGTAAATAATTTAAAATTAAATATTAAAATTTTTAAAAACTTTGAAATTAAGTAGAATAATTTAAAAATACTTTTTAGCTTAATTATAAAATAAAAATATGTAAATATTTGAAAAATAAATATAATATTATGTAATATAATATTATTAAAAATAATATTATGAAAGTCACTTTTAAAATATATAAAATAATTGTGAAGTAAATTATGATGATATGATTAAATAATTATTTTGAAGTAAAATTTAAGTAAATTATTATATAAATTGTAAATAATAAAAATATTTTTTTTTTGAATACCATCCGGAGATGGGGGAAATTATATTAGGCCTTCCCTAGCCCATAAATAAGAACAAAACATGGAAAAGAAAGCCGAGGCTTAGATGTTTATACATGAGTGAACATTATGCTTTTGAAGCAATAATAATTGCTTCCAAAGGGATAATGAGATATGAGAGAGCTATATAGGAGGAACATGGAATTAGGCTATGAAGAGAATCATCGAACTTGTTAGTGAATCGAATCAATGAAACACAAGACAGTCAGAGACTTCCACATAGCCTAAACCATGATAAACCTCTTCTAAGTGAAGAAACAATAGACAATGTATGATCAAAAGAAACTATGCTTTCCAAGCCTGAGAATCCCATCCTGTTAGCTTCCTGTCATGATCCTGATCAGTCCATCCTGAGCAAAAGCTCAACCCTGGGAAGATCTCTTGTTGTCACACTATGGCACTCCAAAAGATTGAGATCCAGAGAAATAGTTTGGTGGCAGCATGTCCCCAACCTGCAAATATGGAATATAAAATCAGTAGCATCCGACCTAATTAACTATCCGTATAGAAGGGGTCCCAATTTGATCTAGTCTAATCAAGCCTTGCACTGAGTTAGGTAGCACAGAAATTGACTGAAAAGATTCATCACACTTAAGCTGTCGACATTTCTTTGCAAGAGTATGAGCCACCAAGTTAGCCTGTCTATAAATATGCACAAGTTTGATATCTTTCAAGGAGTGATTAATCTCATCAGCTAAGCAAAAGCATTTCCAGTGAGCTCTATGTGGATCATTAGCAAAAAGCACTGCACTAAGGCAGTCTGATTCAATGCACAGAGGTGGAGGCAAATCAGAGGAATGCTGAATTGCAAACCGGATAGCCTTTAATTTAGCTTCCAAAGAGGAATTAGCATTAGAGAATAATGTGTAAGCTCCTATAAAGCCACCTCTACTATCCCTAATACTCATTCCAATCCCACACGTGCAAGTGTTGCAGCACCAAGAAGCATCTACGTTAATCTTAAAACCAGATTTTGGCCTATCCCAAGCAATTTTCCAGATTTGTGGCTTTGGTGGACGTTTGAGAAGAGGTAGGAAAGAGTGGTCTGCAATACCGAAATCAAAGGGGGAGGATATATAAACAGGTTTAGCACAGAATGAGTAAAAAATCTGATCTCTAATCTGATGAAGCACTAAGGTAGATGAAGGCCTTAAGGAATCAAATAAAGTTCTATTCCTCATCTTCCACAGATTCCAGAGTGTGAAAATAGTTGCAGTGCGGATTATAAGAGAGTGTAAAGAAGAAAGAGTTGGAAGGGTTAGGTAGCAGGATAATCTGTCCCAAACAGATGGAAAAGCCCTATCTCTAATCCCCATAAACTGATGAACAGTAAGCCAAACATTCAAAGAAAATTCACATGAATTAAAAAGGTGCTCTAAAGAGTCTTCCTGTTTATTGCACAAACAACACTTAGATGCTAGACAAAATCTTAGTTTTCTAAGGATATTATCAAAAGGTAACAAAGAGTTAGTCACTTTCCACATAAAAACCGAGATTTTCTTTTCAAATCTAGAATTCCAAAAATGGTGAGAGGAGGATATACTACCTGTGTAGTTACATAGAGAAATGTATGTATCCTTGAAAGAGAAATTCCCATGGATACCTGGTTTCCATATTAGCCTATCAGCTCTATGAGGAGTAAGCTCTGAATCCTGCAAGAGGGAAATAATGTTAGCTGACAGGAATGGTTCAATTTTTGTGATGAGAATAGCTTTGTTGGATATAAAATGAGAAACTGTGCAGTCCCCATCAATATCCACCCTATTCTGATCACACATATCAATGAGGGGACCAGCATCAAGCCAATTTGCAGTCCAAAAATTACAGTCCCCTCTCCCTATAATAACTCTGGAATTAGCTTCTGCCCAAAAACTGACTGAGCAGATCCTCTTCCAATTTGGGGATGTCCTATGTGAAGGAGGGAGGGCTGCTAGAAGATGAGTCCACAGAGCCTCAGCCATTTGAAACTTCCACCACAATTTAACCGAACATTTTTTAATTATGGTAGATATAGACCTAAAACCTAAGCCATTTTGCTCAGTAGGAAGACAGAGATCTTTCCATTTTCTCCATGATCTTTTAGATTTTAGATCAGTTTCACCCAAAAGAACTTGCTAAGTTTTTTCTCAATGATGGAAATAATAAGTTTTTTTGGTTTTAAAACCTGCCAAATATGCTGTGGGATGGCATAGATACAAGACTCAATCAAAGTAATTTTTCCACCCATGGATATCCATCTGTTTTTCCAGTTACTAATCTTACTATCAATCAGCTCCAAAAGAGGTTGAAAATATATCTTTTTTGCAGCACCAGTGAAAATTGGAACTCCCAGGTATGAAAAAGGAAAAGATCCAATTTTCATTCCTAAGATCCCTTTAATGTGGTGAACCTTATGAACCGAAGCATGCTTACCAATGTAGATATCACTCTTATTATAGTTAATAGATTGACCTGTGACTTCCTCAAAGGTGGACAAGAAGGCTTTTAATCTAACTAAAGTTAGCTTAGTTGCTTTAAAGAAAATAACAGTATCATCCGCATACGATAAGTGTGAAATTCTTGGAGGATTACCTGGTAGATCGAAGTATGACAGCTTACCACTAGCAAAAATGAAGGACAAACTCCTTGAAAAGGATTCAGAGAAGATATTAAACAAAAAAGGTGATAATGGATCCCCCTGCTTAATGCCCCTAGTGGATTGAAAAAATCCCACCGGTCTACCATTAATTAGAATAGAAAACCAAGCCTGGGATAGATTTTTCATGACAGAGAAAATAAATTTTGCATGAAAACCAAATTTAGCCAAGACTTTGTATAAAAAGGACCATCTAACTCTATCAAAAGCCTTTTTAAGATCAAGTTTAACTATACAATTAGGATCCCTCCTTTTCCTATTAAGCAACCTAACCATTTCCTGAAGATAAATTACATTATCTGAGATATCACGTCCATGAAGAAAAGCTGTTTGATTAGGAGAAATTATCTTAGGCATAATAGACTTAAGCCTTTCCATAAGCACTTTGGAACAAATCTTATTAATCACATTGGAGAGGCTTATAGGTCTATAGTCATCAAAAGATAATGGGGTTTGTTTCTTTGGAATTATGGTGATCCATGTACTTCCAATACCCCTGGGCAAGTTAGAAGGAGACAAAAAATCCTGAACAGCAGAAAGAAGATCATTAGCTATAACATCCCAGGATTTTATATAAAACTTGGCTGAGAAGCCATCCGGACCTGGGCTGCTGGATTTATTAAGACTGAAGACTATCTCTTTAAGCTCATCAAATGTAACCGGTTGCAGCAATTTTTCATTGTCTTCCTGAGTGACCAGATTCGGGATATGATTTAGAAAATGAAACTGAAAAAGTGAGCTTTCAGGAGGGCAATCCTCCCTCAGAAGATTCTGAAAATAATTTATGGCTTCCATCTCAATATCCTGAGTATTTTCTAACCACTGTCCATTAATTCCTTTAATTTTTGTGATCTTTAATCTATTGTTCCTTTCTTTGACAGATCTATGGAAAAAAGATGTATTATTGTCCCCTTCTTGCAGCCATTTTACCTTTGCCTTGTGTTTCCAAAAAATTTTTTGCTCAGACATGGCCTTAACTAACCTAGCTTTAGCCTCCCTGAGCTTAACTAATTCAGCCACAGAGCAGTTTGATCACATACTGTCTCCTGATCCCTCACAGCCAGTTCGGCTTGTAAGACATTGTCATTAATATTCCCGAAATGGTCTGTATTCCAAATTTTTAAAGCCTTCTTGAGCCTGACCAATTTTAGGTAGAAAGCTAGCATTCCTGAATTATGCAAAGGAGCATCCCAATTATCTTTTATTACATCATTCAGCTCTTTTCTTTTATACCATGTGTTTAGAAACCTAAATGGCCTAGGGTTTGAGGGATTATCACTACCTACAGTCAACAGCAAAGGATTATGATCCGAGCTAACCCTATTCAGAATCTGTATTGAAGATGAAGGAAAAGAAGTGGACCAAGCTGAAGTACACAATCCTCTATCAAGTCTTTTAACAGTGGGAGATCTTAATCGGTTATTAGACCAAGTAAACAGGTTCCCAGCCGTATTAATTTCTTCTAAAGCCATACCATTAATAAAGTCATTAAAATCCCTCAAACTCCCAAGTTTTGGAGTAGATGGACCTTTATATTCATTTATTGATGTAATGGCATTAAAATCTCCAATAAAAAGGGATTCAGCATGATTATATAATCTAAGATCTGACCAAAGTGATTTTCTACCTGATCTAGTTCGAAGTCCATATATGAAAAAGACATCCATAGGTTTACTGAGATTAGAACTAGTTAGGTTAGCACCAAGAAATTGGAGATTATCACAATGAACTGACAGAGTAATGTTTGAAGACCAAAAAATCCATATCTGACCATTTGTTGCAGAGAAGCAGTTATCAAAATGAAGCCTTTGTCTATATAATTCACACTGAAGATTATCATGTTTTGGTTCAATTAAGCAAATGAGTTCAAATTTGTGCCTATGAATGAGATTAGATAGCCTTAACATAGAAGTGTCCATACCCCTAATGTTCCAAACCAGCATTTTAATCTTTAAATTTGTAGTACTCATAGGGAAACATTAGAGGTGCTTTTTGATCTAGTCATAATAGTGTTTTTTTTGTGCAAAAAAGGATTCATTGTTATTTTTAACTACAGACTTACCTTTCTTTTGCTTAGTAAGAGCAGTAGGCGAAACACCACTACTAAGTACCTGGTCATCATCATCAACTTAGTCTGATGTCAGCAAGGGAGAACCTACTTCATTAGCTGGATATTCAGAATTAGTAACCTCATCACATGATGTTTCATCTTCAGCCAGAGGAAGGAATCTATTAGCCCTGTGTTTCTGCTGAGAAAAGATAAAGTTTTTTGCAGCTATAATAGAACTTAAAGGAGAGAAAGATCTTCCCCTTTGTATAGGAAATCTTGTATGTTTTGTTAAGAATTTGTTCTTTTATGTTATATTTACATTTTTCTATGCATTAGTAAATATGTACTTTATTATTGTAACATATAAGATGAAAAATTACATGAGTAGTTGAAAATGTATTTTATGTTCAATTTTCTTTTTCATAAGTACTTTGAAATTATGTATTGTTTTTGTCATATTAGTTAACATTTTATTTCTATTTATGTTATTTTATTTTCTCCTACAATTAATGAATTGTTAAGCATTAATTGTTAAGATAATAATTTTATTTCTTGTATTTCAGATGAGCACTGACGACAGACCCATTGATGAAGGTCGTTGTATACGACAAAAGGGGATTAGGGCGTCGGCCAGACTGGCAAGAGGTCGCGCCATTGTCCAGGAACAGTTGCAGGACACTGTGCAAGATCACGAGGTACCTGTTAAGCAGCCTTCTCCAAGGCCCAATGATGTTTTTGATCCCATGCCAACCTGGGATGGTTCGGAACTCAACATTCTCACCGATGGTAGAGTGCATTCAATATGTGATGAAGGAAACTGGCAATCATTGTTCGAATTACAGCTTGGGGATCAAGCACCCGTATCTATCCCACTAGATGGTTGTGGTGTAGAGCCACTACTATACGCCGAGGGCGGGCAGGGTACATGCATTGTTCCCCCCAGTGGCCAACCAGCGATGACTTTGCAGGTGGAGGTTGGAATTGCAGCACCTGTTGGTGGAGAAGGTAAACATACGTACAAGAATAGAGCTGGTCGATTTGCCCAATCTTCAGGTAGATCATACAATGTTGGTGAGGCTGGGACTGAAAGGGATGTTAGGAACAAGAGAAAGCATGTAGCTGATGAAACATGGCTTGTGCGCAGATCGATGGGTGGTGGCCAGCAAGATGACCTCATTATATCCAACTTTGGAGGCCATGTCGCAGTTGATGTTTGAAATGGTATAGAGTGTGCTGAAATGCCACACTCGTGCAAATCTTTGCAAGCAGCTAATCACCACACTCCCGAATTGCAACGATGTTGTTCAGGGCAGGATACGTGCGAATGAGTTGTTGCACCTTCCCACGATTATATTCAAGCAACTTGATATGGCACTGATATCTTCTTTTGTCGAGAGGTGGCAACCATACATGAAATCATTTCACATGCCTTTTAGGGAGATGACCGTCCGATTGCATGATGTTGAGATGATTCTCAGAATTCCTATTGTTGGTGGCTCTATTGCTAGTACCATTTCAATGGAGGCCATTCAGGGAGCAAGTGCTGAGCTATTTGGGAAAGACGTGGAGTCCTTCCTCAGGGAAGACTGGAACGGGGGTAATATTGATGGCCAAGCATTGATGGCGAGGTGTGTAGCGGTGGGTTAGAGCGATAACTTCCAATTCATGCTCTACATGTTTACCCTTTTTTCATCAACTATCTTTGTTGATAAGACCTTCATCTACATGCACTGATATGAATCTCCTTGAGAAGACTCACAATTTGCAGAATTAATATCTTTGATAAGGGATCTGTAAACCCGCACTATCTCGCACGAAATTCAGGAGTCTAGCCCTCAGGGTACGCCTAACTTCGACTTGCTCTCTAATTAGCCCTCAGGATCAGATTACAAGGTTTATTGATACTTTACTAGCCCTCGGGGTTAAGCAACAATGGAATAGCTCGCAAGCAAAGAGTATGAACTCAAAAGGTTGTATATTTGATTGATGAAAGGTTGTTATTTTCGTCCATAAGGCCTCCCTTTTTATAGGGTTACAATCTTGCCTCAAACCCTAATCACAAATGGAAACTGAATCGACTTATGGTAGCTTTAAGAAGCTAAAACCATATCTAACTAAAATACCTAAAATAAATGGTAATCTAAGGTAATCAGGTTGAATTCTTCAAGAAGTAATCTTGAAGAATATTACCTTATCTAATCTTACCAAATCTAATTCTAATCAGAATAAAACTGAATATACTAAACCTTAATGGACTGTATTTTCGAAATTCAGCTCTTCAAAGCCCACATGGCCGAGCTATCAGTCCAATAAACCCAAAATGAAATTATTTTACAATATTTTACAATGATCACACTACCTCATTAAAAATCCAGTGGGAAAAAAGAGTATAGTGTTCTTCATGATGTCTTCAGTTCGTCGACAATCTTGAACAATGAATCCAAGATGTCGATGGTGACTCCTTCAATTCTTCATCATAAAGATGATCAATCAAAGCATTTAAAGCAGCATCCCTAAGCTTAGTCCTTGACCTATTCATAGGTCCCGCCATGTCACTTAGAGGATCTCGAACATATCCTTTAAATGTTTTATCAAGTCGTGGAATGTCTTCATTTATGGTGGTAGCCTTCTTGGCATCTCCATCATTCCCTCCATGGTCGAAAGGTTTTTCCCTCGAAACTGAATCATCTTCAAATGTAAATGGAGATAAATCAGTAACATTGAAGGTCGCACTAACACCATAATGATCTGGTAACTCAATCTTGTAAGCATTGTCGTTCACACGATCCAACACTCTAAAAGGACCATCTCCATGTGGACTCAACTTAGATTTCCGAGCATTTGGAAACCTCTCTTTCTGCAGATGAACCCAAACATAATCTCCCACGTTGAACCTCATCAACTTGCGACTTTGATTAGCTTTATAAGCATTCTGTGCATTTGTCCGTTCAATTTTCAAATGATACGAATATCAAATGCTTTGATGTGCTTTAAATGCTTTGATGGATCAAATTTATGATGAATAATTGAAAGAGTCACCTTCGACATCTTGGATTCATTATTCAAGATTGTCGATGAACTGAAGACATCATGAAGAACACTATACTCTTTTTCCCACTGGGTTTTTAATGAGGTAGTGTGATCACTGTAAAATATTGTAAAATTATTTCGTTTTGGGTTTATTGGACTGATAGCTCGGCCATGTGGGCTTTGAAGAGCTGAATTTCAAAAATACAGTCCATTAAGGTTTAGTATATTCAGTTTTATTCTGATTAGAATTAGATTTGGTAAGATTAGATAAGGTAACATTCTTCAAGGTTACTTCTTGAAGAATTCAACCTGATTACCTTAGATTACCATTTATTTTAGGTATTTTAGTTAGATATGGTTTTAGCTTCTTAAAGTTGCCATAAGTCGATTCAGTTTCCATTTGTGATTAGGGTTTGAGGCAAGATTGTAGCCCTATAAAAGGGAGGCCTTATGGACAAAAATAACAACCTTTCATCAATCAAATATACAACCTTTTGAGTTCATACTCTTTGCTTGTGAGCTATTCCATTGTTTCTTAACCCCGAGGGCTAGTTAAGTATCAATAAACCTTGTAATCTGATCCCGAGGGCTAGTTAGAGAGCAAGTCGTAGTTAGGCGTACCCCGAGGGCTAGACTCCTGAATTTCGTGCGAGATAGTGCGGGTTTACAGATCTTTTCACTAGATCAAAGATATTAATTCTGCAAATCGTGAGTCTTCGCAAGGAGATTCATATCAGTCGGTATCAGACCAAAGCAAAAGATCTACTGAGGCCGAAAAAAAAACAAAAAAAGGGGTTTCGAGTTTTGCATTAATTTATTTTTTTTAATTATATATATATATACTCTTTCATGTCATGTTTTAACTATGTTTGTTTGATCTTTCTTACCAGGAGGATTGAATCTAGAGTCAAAGTACCTCGAAGGGTCCGAGAGTTAGAATACTTCGGTATTACTATCCACCTTCACCTTCATCAATCGAGTCAGGAGGACTTCGAAGGGTCTGAGCGTTAACAAGTATTATCCGCCTTCACCTCCTGGTTAGTTTCGTAGTTTTAAGTAGCTTAAACAGTTTATGTGTTTGTGATATTTTCGTCAACTCTTCTGAAAATTATTGCATGCTCATAATCCTATTTGTTTTCTTTATCGTTCTTTGATTCCGTGATCTAGAATTGTTCTTTGATTCTTGATTACACCTTATTCAAAAAAAAGAGTCTTGTGTCTTTTTCCATATATATAGTGTCATATTCTTGATCCTTACGATCTTGAATACCTCGAAGTTCATTTGAATCAAGAGGAAGTTGTCGCAGTTTTCTTATTCTAAGTTTTGTATAGGCGATTCTTGTTCCAAAACTTTTCAAAAATTTTTAAAAAAGGTAGCAGATTTTGGGTTTCAAAATCGGAATTTAGGATTTGAAATCTGAAATTTAGGCCAGATTTGCAATTTTCAAAAGTTTGGGGGCAGATTTGCAATTTCCAAAAATTTTGGTAATTGTGACCGAAACTTTTTCTTGGGGAATAAGATTCTGGTTGTGAGTTTTTTAGTACAAAAAAAGGGAAAAAAATGAATTGTGGCTGAAAAAAAAACTGAAAGAAAAAGGAATCCGGTTTGAAAAAGGAAAAGAAAAGTCAAAATCCGGAAGAGAAAGGGGAAATAAAAGCCAATTGTGAGAGGGGTTTTGATATGAATTTTTGACTTGGGGGACAAGTAAGTCATTAAAATCCTTTTCCACAAGGGATTTGGATTTAAGTTCCTATTCCAATTTGTTTTCAGAAAAGTTTCTTGAATTTTCGGAACCTATTTGTCGCCTATATAAAGCAATCTTGTTTTGGTCATAATTCATTCAATACAGCTCCGATTCGTGTCATTCAAATTGTGTTTTGTTCCTTATTCTTTTTAGAATTTGGAATTCCAGATTGTAGAGCCAAATTTTGAGTTTATATATTTTTTAATTTCGAAATAAGTTCTGCAGTACTCATCTCCATAGTTTGCTTTGAATTGCGGTGAATTGATCAATTGCCCTTGCATTATCCTTCGCCTGGTGAGTTGTGAGTGTTATACACTTGGTGAGTGACCTTACTAAACAAAGGGGAAGGGGGACATTTATTCCTGATGGTTTGTTTCTTCTTAGCAGGGATGGCGGACGATCCATTCGCCCCACCATTTGTTGGCAATCCCAACAATAAACCTAAAAAAAATTCCATGAATGTCATAAATTCCATAATGAGCGAGGTTCAGAGATTTTCTAGGAAGGTAGATGAATTATCAAATCCAACGACGCCTCGTTCTGCAAGACAAGTTGAATCTGCTTATGGCATCAAAGGTTTCAAAGATGATATTCCTAGATTTGAAGGTCGACACAATCCTGTGAAATACTTGGTTGGGAGAGACAGATCGAGAACCTATTTGATCTTTACAACTATCGTGAGAAAGATAAGATCAAGATTGTACAGTATTCTTTCACCCATTATGCCACAATGGTGGGAGGATTTAAAACAATCAAGACAGCTTGCTGGTAAAAGACCTATCTCCACCTGGGAGAGATTGAAAACCAAGTTTTGATTACATCATGTTCCACGAACATATTTGATGGAGCAACATGCGTATCTCAACACTATGAAGCAAGGTAACCGCAGTGTAGATGAATACTGGCAAGATCTTGAATTGGCTATGAAGAGAGTTGGCATGAGAGAAAATGATGCATATATAAAGAATCAGTTTATTGAAGGTTTAAGAGAAAATCTGCAAGTTCAGGTTAAGCTCCAGTATTATGTTTCCATGCAAGATTTATTGTTCAATGCTAGGTTTGTTGTGTCAACATTAAGGCCCAGTGGAAGCTCTAATTTTGGCTATGACAGTCAAAGGCAATTCTCTGATTTCAGAAGCCCAAATTCGACCAGGAGTTGTAGAAATTTGGACTTGGGTGGCTGAGGAAACCCTAATTTGACCAAAACCTACTCAAATCCACCATTGGAACCCACTGATCAAAGAATGATCGCAACCAATCAGTCTCTTAGCCAAGACACAGGTAAATCAATTTCTACTTTGTCAGATAAACTTTCTTCTAACACTCCCACATGTTTTCATTGTAATGAATGAGGACATGTTCACTATAACTGTCCCCATGAACGAATTATAACAACAATAGAGGAGGAGGAAGATGATGATATGCCTGCACGGTATGACACCGAAGAAGAACAAATAGATGATGAAATCATCATTGTTGACAGAGGTGAAAAAGTTCCTGAAACACAAGATGTTTTTGAGGCGTATTCCACAGATGTTGCTGAAATTACTCCCCCACAAGGAGCAAGTAATTTCGACCAAATTAGTGTCAATTCCACCAAAATGACAGTAAATGTCGCCATAGACAAGTTCCAGGTCGATCATTAGGTAGGTAAGATAGGTAAGTTGCAGAATGATTATGAAAAGTCGCATAAATTCTTGTCTTCACATCTTAGTCCTTTACTTTCTATTTATATGATGAGGCATGAACTATCTACCGACTCTAATAAATCATTTTATGCTTCAATAAAATATGTGAATCGATCTTTGACTAATCATTCTTTTGTTCTTATAATGTCCTTCAAAGAAAGTTACTATTCCAAAGAAGATATTCTTGTAGATATGTTTTCACGGTTTGTTAAGTTGTTACAGGAATTCAAAGATGTTTTTATAGGTTATATGCTTTTAGTTTCGAGGATGAAACTTTTCGATCCGGGAGGGAATGATACGAATATCAAATGCTTTGATGTGCTTTAAATGCTTTGATGGATCAAATTTATGATGAAGAATTGAAAGAGTCACCTCTGACATCTTGAATTCATTATTCAAAATTATCAACGAACTGAAGACATCATGAAGAACACTATACTCTTTTTTCCCACTGGGTTTTTAATGAGGTAGTGCGATCACTGTAAAATATTGTAAAATTATTTCATTTTGGGTTTATTGGACTGATAGCTCGGCCATGTGGGCTTTGAAGAGCTGAATTTCGAAAATACAGTCCATTAAGGTTTAGTATATTCAGTTTTATTCTGATTAGAATTAGATTTGGTAAGATTAGATAAGGTAACATTCTTCAAGGTTACTTCTTGAAGAATTCAACCTGATTACCTTAGATTACCATTTATTTTAGGTATTTTAGTTAGATATGGTTTTAGCTTCTTAAAGCTGCCATAAGTCGATTCAGTTTCCATTTGTGATTAGGGTTTGAGGCATATTTGTAACCCTATAAAAAGGGAGGCCTTATGGACGAAAATAACAACCTTTCATCAATCAAATATACAACCTTTTGAGTTCATACTCTTTGCTTGCAAGCTATTCCATTGTTGCTTAACCCCGAGGGCTAGTTAAGTATCAATGAATCTTGTAATCTGATCCTGAGGAATAGTTAGAGAGCAAGTCGAAGTTAGGCGTACCCCGAGGGCTAGACTCCTGAATTTTGTACGAGATAGTGCGGGTTTGCAGATCCCTTCACTAGATCAAAGATATTAATTATGCAAATCGTGAGTCTTCGCAAGGAGATTCATATCACGTGGAGTCCTTCCTTAGGGAAGACTGGAACGGGGGTAATATTGATGGCCAAGCATTGATGGCGAGATGTGTAGCGGTGGGTTAGAGCGATAACTTCCAATTCAAGTTCTACATGTTTACCCTTTTTTCATCAACTATCTTTGTTGATAAGACCGGGACTAAGGTCAGAGCCAACCTGCTCCCTATAGCTGATTCGCAATTGTCCTAAGGCTCAGTGGCCCTGGCCAATTTGTATTTATAGTTGTGAATTGCCTCCAGGGATAAGGCCCGTGGCCTATGTGGACATTGCACGCTACTGCAAGCATGGATCTACGAGTACTTTCCCATGTTTCGTCCAAGCCTGAATACATTGCCAGCTCTTCCGGGATGCACCAATCGGTGGCACTCTGGGGAGAAATGGGGAAGGAAAATCAACGTCTTGTGACTATCAGGTGTCAACTGGATACTTTATAGGCTCACCAGGTATGATTATCATGTTTTAAATTTATTATAAGAATTGTAGGTAGATTGGATAACATATGACTGTTACAATTTTCAGAATCAACTACAGGTAGATTAGTTGCCATACGGATTTGACTTGGTCAGGGATGCGAAGCGAGGACTCATTATCGCAGCATGATTTGATACCTTGAAGTAATAAAGGCGCACATTCCAGACCGTGTGGTGCGCCGGTTTGGTGTTGTACAGGGTATCCCGTACATCATTAGGATTGTGCCAAAACCATGCGCCATACTCGCTGAACCTTCTGGCTATTCAATGACCTACTCAGGGATGATGCAGTTGACTTTATGGGACATGGCACATGCATGGCATAGTGGTCAGCTAGTCGAGTATCCTATTGCCACCGGTCCATCTGACTGTACCTTGGATTACGAGGATTGGTTCACGACTCATTCTCACCCATTCATCACAAATCATGTACATGATGGTACCAAATGCTGACCAGATATAACCAATCCTGAATTACTGGTAAGTATTCTCTAACTGTTTGCTTTAATTAATTATATTAAATATAATTGATTCATTATATGATAATATGTGTTTCCTGTATCTCAGTTGCTGAATGATATTATGAGCGAGTTGGATCCATTTAACCCTAAAAAAATTCATAAAATAGTCGATCCACGTATGAAGGAGTAATTGGCTACCTGGTTTCGTCGTCGTGAGGAGTATAGTAGACGCCACGACTAGGAGACTGGTTCATTTTTGTATAAGTGTACTGTTTGCTTATTTTTGTTCATTTATGTACCTTGAATTATTTGCTTATTTTGGTTCACTTATGTACTTAAAACTTCTTGCTTATTTTGGTTCAATTATGTACTTTGAACTCTTTGCTAATTTATGTTCATTTTTGTATGCCAAACTCTTTTGTCGTGTTCAATACTATAACTCTTTGTATGATGCAATGCAATTCACTACATTCTTTGATATAAAAAAAGTACCAAAAAGTTTGCAAGAATAATAGTCCCACACAACTATTAATTACGGTTGTGTGTATGCTTTGTTCCAAGCCACCATCCTCTTTCGAAAGGGTAACTCCCACCAAACAACATCCGACTTCCTCCATGTGGTCCACAGGTTAACCACAGGGGGCATGGGGCATTTTTCCTTCACGTCTATTCTTACAAAATGGTTGGCACACATATACAATGTGTAGCTCCCTCCTTGTTCCATCCGCCTCTCAATGGCAGTACTGTACAATAATAGTCTGCCTACCCATTCTCTAGAATGTAGTGTAAAACTACAAACGTGTTGTAGTAGGTGGCAACAAGAAACATATCTGTAGCTACCTCAAACCAATGTTCACGTCCACATCACCCAATACCAGTGTCTTAAATAGTGGATGAATGTCGTCCAAATACAAGGGGATTCCTTGTTTTCCATCCACATGATGCAAGCACATGGTATTCTATGCATCGAACGCAGTACACAACCACAATATGCATAAACGTGTGCTCCAAGTGTTTCCATCATCTTGTGCTCAGATGTCAATTTATCCAGATAATGTTTTGACACATTATTGAACAAGTTGTTAAAAAGGACTCTACGGTGCAATCTAGCAATGAGTGTTCTTGGTTTCTTGGGGTTGTTCTTGATCACAGTAATCTGCCTGGCTATCTGCAGGTTAACACCCCTCCATATTGTATCCAGGGAACCAGTTTATGTTTGTAACCACCCTTTCAATGACGAGTGTTCACTTTCAACCCGACATGTAGTTGGTTCCCCAAATGAAGAAATCTATCTGTCCATGCCTGAACAAAATTCTCCTTATGGGGGTTGAGCCATATGGTCTCAATGTAACTAATAACACCTTCGCTCCAAGACCAAC
Organism: Rubia yunnanensis; assembly: GCA_037428765.1. NCBI lineage: Eukaryota > Viridiplantae > Streptophyta > Magnoliopsida > Gentianales > Rubiaceae > Rubia > Rubia yunnanensis. The sequence goes on from CM075067.1 coordinate 76,268,023, forward strand.
CAGCCCTCAGATCTACCAATGCAACTCCGTAAGCAATAACGGTGGAGACATTGCAAACCCATTACCATGCACCATTCTTGAAGGATGTATCGTTCCTCTTAATCCTTGATAACATAGTAACATGTGCCTACACATCCTTATTGATATGCCAAGTACAAAGAAAATGCTTCGAGTCTAGAAACACTACCTGAATCGGCCTAATCAATCCCAGCTCACGATTGGTGACCACAACCTCAGGGAACGGTCCATCAACAAGCAAGTTTCTAATTATGTGAAGAACACACTCATACGTATCTTCCATTTCTTCGACAACAATGGCATAGGCGATCAGGAAATTTATGTTACATGGAGACATACCAATCATATCAATGAATGACATGCCGTATCGAGTCATCTTGTACGTTGAATAGATGGTCACAATCCATGGATAAGTATGAAATGCCACAACAACTTCGGGATGAGCCAGGAGTAAATGGGTCAAAGTAATATCAAGTGTTGAGCGGTGACTAATTATATACTCATTGGAGGTGGCAAGATGCAAACAATTCTCAGCTGTGTTGTGCCCACCTCGCCTTTCTCTTTCGTAAGCTGATCGCTTATCGTACACCTGCCTAATGGTTTGATGCAGTTCTGGAAATGAACAATTGAGGCTCACATTGATATACCTGGGAGCTGTCTCACCATTCGTCAAATCTCTTATCATTTGTTTCGCCTTTTCATGGAGCCTGCTACTTTGTCTGTTCCCTTCAACGTACACTGAAAATTGGTGGTTGTGCATCCCTCGCCGAGAATCCTTGCATGGTACTACATTCCAACCCTCCCATGTACTACTCTCTCTTATAACAATCATGAAAGGACAATCGCAGCTTCTTGTCGATGTGTTACTTCTTTGGACAACATCTCAATCGCTCATACCGACAACCTTATCATTTCGACCCTGATTGAAAATACAATATATCCTAAGGGACCCATTCTTATCTTTCTTATACGACCCCATGACATGTTCAAATCCTACACGACGAGAAGTTCGTTGCAGGTAGGAATAAACTTCGATATGACTTGGAAACACATTTGTGGTTGTGAATGCTGAGTAACCATTCCCCCCTGGAATCGCTCCATATGGCTCATTGCCATCCTTAAACAACATTATATATCCAGTAATTAGTTTCGCAAAAATATAATACCAAATGCATTATTGCCATCAATCATTCTAATAACTAATAAAATATAACAATTAATCTTTTTTTATAAGTGCGTAAAAGATACCTACACATATTTAAAGTATAATAATTCTCAGTACTAGTCATGAAATCTATAACCACATTAAAAAATACAAGATATCTACACATTCTTATGACTTAGTTATACAAAGTTTTATTTTATTTGTACCAACTTTTTAAAAAATTAGTAAAACCACACTAAATTATTTTATATCATCATTAGTAGAATTATCTCATTAGCCTACCAACAATTCCCAACACAATACTAGAACTACTCTAAATTATGTTTGTAGAACCTTTATAATTTATGTTAGTTATAAATATAGAAATAACGTATGAACTAAAATATTGTACAAAATTATATCCTCATTAGTAGAACCATATGTAATGAACTAACGTATATCGCAATTAGTAGTACCAAATTATAACGTATTAGTAGTACCAAATGAACTAACATATTAGTAGAACCAAATTATAACGTATGAACTAACGTATATCATCATTAGTAGTACCAAAATTTTGCAAATTATATATTTAACTAAGATAAAAAAACATATTAATTAACATTAAATTAACTTTAAATTAACATATTTTCAACTATAAATGATGAAATCTAGAACAAAATTAGAGGGAATATAAAGAGACATGCATAGACAATAAAATGTTAAACAACTATATATGAAATTAAAATAAAATATCACAACTATTAATTAGGAGATAGAATATAAGTTTCTACTTAAACAACTAATAAATCATAACTTTAACTATTAATTATTACAAAAACCAACACTTGAATTTAAAAAATACCTCTAAAGACATGGAGCTTCCAGCACCCAAATTTAGAGTAAAAAGTCTGATATTATTTACCCAATGAGCATTTTTACAACCTATTTTATAGAAATTTTGTTCACTTTTTCGAATTAAATGGGGTAAATGACATTAAATTTGGGGCAGGGCAAATGGTAGTTTGGCAAAGGAGAACCGAGCTGGGCAAGGAGAAGAAAGCTGGGAGGAGGGAAATGAGAACCAAAAATGAGAGGGAAGGGAGAAGAATGCTAGGAAAGAAAGGAGAACCGGAGGCAATAGATAGAAAGGAGACCCGGGAAGGGATTGGGAATGAGAACCGGTCAAGGAGACCCAGTTCGGGTCTTCCTGGGGAGAACCAATTAAGAGACCCGGTTCGAGTCTGGCTAGAGAGAATAGGCAGAGGAGACAACGTCGGGCCAAGAAGAAGAGAACAGGGTCAGGAGAAGAAGAGGAGAGCTGGAGCTGGAGAAGGAGAGGAGATCGGGGAAGCTGAGAAGGGAAGGAGGCCGGATGCCGGAGAAGAAGAGGAGACTGGAGGCCGAAGAAGAAGAGGAGAACGGGCCGGAGAAGAAGAGGAGACCAGGCCGGAGAAGAGAAGGAAAGTGTTGCAGCGATCGGAGAAGACGCGTTGCTGGAGAAGACGCCTGTTGCCGGAGAAAATGAAATCACCAGATTTCAAGCCGATTTTTGAAATCACCGGTGACCACCACCACCGCCGTTGACCACCACCACCACCGCCGTTGACCACCACCGGTCCCATTGTTGTTGACCACCACAGTGACGCTCCGTCGTTAACCACAACCTGTCGACGTTGACCACCACCGTCGGCACTGACCACCGGCTGCCACCATTAATTATCATTGATAGCTAATCTAATCATTATGTTAATCTAATTAAATATCAATTTACAATTAATTATTAGTAACTAATCAATTTCGTTTAAATTAATACAAAATACATAAGTATTTCAATTGTACAAAATACAGGGATTAAGTAAGTAAAATACAGGGCGTGATATAGCGATCCACAATAATATTAAACCTCAGCATGTACCTCAAGAACATATAATCTTCAAAATAAAGGTCCTGGTGGGATTCGCACCCATGTCTACGACCTCAAAGTCTAGAAACTACCCACTGCACTAAAGAATCTTTGTCAATTACACGCTCAATCAAATAATATGAAACCAAACCAAGTATTTAGAAAAAGAAATAAAACACAAAATTAAACCTCACCACTCATGAGCAGAAGCACAACGTCGGCCTCCGCTATCACCACCATCCGCGCGTGATTACACATGCAATCTTCTTCTTCACCAAGGTGCGTGGATCTATTGCGCCTGAACAAAAAATGCAGCAATGCCTCGGTGTTGCAATGCCACACCTCGTTATCGAAATGCCATGCCTCACTGTCACAATGCCATGCCTCGCCGTCGCAGTGCCATGCCTTGCGCTCTCCGTCGTGTTTACGTTATTGTGAATCTTGACTACAGAAAATCAGAGAAAGCTTTGTCTTCTCGAACAACGGAAAATTAGAGAAGCTCATCGTGAATCTCGAACAACAGCAAATCAAAGAAGCTTCGTCTTCAATAGAGGTCGCTCCTCTTCCAATCGCTGTGCTCCGCCGTCCCACTGCTTTGTTTTGCCAGTAACTGCCCCTGCAAACCAGAAGAAGAAAAAGAAGAAGAAGAAGCACGACATCAGTGTCAAATTGCAAAGTCTAGAGTTTTGCGACGTCGAATTGCAGAGCCTAAGGTTTTGTTGTGGAGCAGAGTGGTTGCATCCGTTGAGATTCTGGAAAAATACATGCGGAGGTGGAAAAAACTGGAAGAAATTGGGTGGTAACCGTTGGCCAGAGGCGGTTTCCAATTGGAGGAGGAGGAAAGAAAAATAAAATCTATATATTTTTGTGATATATAGTATTTTGATAATTCACTTGTGGAGAGCTCTTGATCATAGATACTCAATCAAAGACAGTTCTTGAAAAACCTCCTTTAATGAAGATCCCAAGGAGTTCTGAATTCGAAACTTCCTCCCAAGTCCCAATCGAAAATTTTAAAGTCACTTTTCTATTGATCGAAGGCGGTTATTAAAGAACCGCATTTGATTGACATCAATTAAAGGCGGTTCTATTGAAGAACTGCCTTTAGTGAGATCCCAAAGAGTCCCGAATTCGAAATTCCCTCCCAAACCCTAGCCCATCCTTTGGATATTATTTTTCTCTCCCAACTCCAGCCCTCATTTCCCTCACACAACATCTCTCTTCTTATTTTTCCTAACCCCAGCTCTTATTTCCATCTCCCTCACCCCTCAAATCTCCCTCCGTCGTATGCCACCTCCTCCCTCCCTCTGTTGGCCGCGTTTCTCCCTCCATCCATTGGCCGCGTTTCTTCCTTCCTCCATTGGCCGCATTTCTCCTTCCTCTGTCGGGCCTTCTCTTCTCCTCCTTCCATCGACCGCGTCTTCTCCTCCCTCCACCAGCCACGTCTTCTCCTCCCTCCACTAGCCACGTCTTCTCCTCCTTCCAAGGATCCGACGCTTCTGGCCACCGCGCGCTGCACCTTGATGTCCTTGGCCCGAGAGATTTGTCGTCGGTCATTGGGTGCCCACCGTTGAAGGCTATACGCCACGACAAAGGTTTCTGTCGGCGAAGGCTCCGCTACAAAAGGCTCTGGTGAAGGCTATTGCTGTGTTAGGTTTTCGTTGCGAAAGGCTCTGTTGTGATGGGTCTTTTGGGTCTGTTGTGTTGGGCCTGTGTTTTGCAGATCTGAATTTTTTTCTCGTTGCCAGAAACCTCAGGTTCCCTACAGCCTTTTTTTGGGACTTCAGAAACAAGTTCCAAACTCGGAACTGTTGGGGATCCAAACAAAGGCTATTTTTTGAACCACCTTGATCGATTCCGATCAAAGGCGGAGCCAGAGAAGGCGGTTCTAAAGTGCATTTTCTGATTCGATAGAACTGCTTTTAATTGTGCGATTTCCACTAGTGATTGCACAATAGGCCTCTAAATTTATCAACATATTATAAAAAAAATTCATAAATTTTTTTATAATTGCACAATAATCATTGAGCTAAAGTTTAGCTCAGTTTGTGTTAAACAAATCGCTAAAACGTAATTGTGACAAAAGCGCCTACTATTTGAACAGTTCAATCATGTGATACGTAAAGTAATTATCATCTCCATCCGTTTTAATTTTGTTCTATTTTCCTTTTGAGCTGCTGATGTTCAATGCCAAAAACTTTTCATTTTTAATAGTTTATTATTCGATTTTATTTTCAATTTTATTTATATATTCTACATGAGTCCGTCTTTTGAAAGACGCTCTTTGCATAATCTATGGAAAGACCAAGGTTTAAAGTGCAAATATAAATAAATGATAAAATATTTGATTTGTATGAATCGGGTTATAAACTTTATAACTACTACACGTTGTATAATAAATTTTTAATATTGTAATGAATATCTTTTACCTTTTATTATTCTAATTAAACCTCATCTTTCCATAAGCATATGCAAAGACGATTTTTCCGAAGAATTTTCCCTTCTACACTTTTTCTCACACATATATATTACTATCCATATATATCTCACTTTTTTTCCACATATGACATCAAATTTAAATATAGTGATCAGAAGTAATTGGAAGAGAGGGACTAGGGTATAAATGTTTTTTTAAAATCAATCATTCCAAGATGCTGGAAAAAACAGTCAGCGACGATTACAATTAGTGGAATTAACATCCAATCTAACTAACCTCTAGCAATACTAACATATTGCAAGGATATCTGAATTACATATCAACCAGACTGATTGTCTGTACTATTATAGATAAGAGATCCAATAAAAACTGTAACATCGTCCTCAGAGATATTAACTTGCTTCCTACGAAAATCATGACCACTTGGCAGAGAGGAGCGTATCACACATCAATATCACTGCGCCAAACAGGGATCTTCTACTAATGTAACACCACTTGATCCAACCACGATCTATGTTGTCCAAACTGTAAACACTTTGAAAAACACAGATCTGACGAGTCCAAATTAATGGAAACCCAAAATAAAAGCACAAATAAAACTACGATCTTACAATCTGAACAAGCAAATCGAGAACACTACGTCAACGTGAACAATTAAATTGAGTTATCACTATGAAAACAACGATCTAATCGATCAGGTAGAAGGACAAAACAAATATGTGGAGATAAATCTCACACTTATTCAATAACAAAAACATGAATTAAAATAAACTGTTGGTTCCCCATCTCCCCTAAAAGGAAGATGGGGAAAAATTGAAGAAGAAGGGGTGTGGCAGAATAGGGTTTGCGGCAAGAGAGGCTGCGGCAAAAACAAAGGACCGTTTGACGCACTTTCCTAATTACGGAGGTGGTGTCGATAGGATAAGATGTGGGCACCTTTGTGTGACAAACAAAGGGAAGTGTTGACTATCGACCACACTATGTGGAATATATATTATGATAGGTTTATAGGTCTTGTATTTGATAGAATCTAGGATCAAAGTATTCTCCCGATCATGGAACACAAATATCCCCAAGTGCTAGCTTAGTATAGTTTGATCTCTTACTTTTGCATGCTTTGTAGTTTATATATAACCCCCCCTCCCAACCATGTTTGCAACATTGGCTATTTTGGACACACTGTCATATTGACGACCTGATTGCGAGTTTTGCGTAGATAACTTTTAAATTCCTAGCATCTCTGTGACCCCGAACTTGCCACTATCTACTTGATAGTTTAGTAGTGAGTACGGAAGAAACAATACAAATCTTTATCTTTGATATTCTAGCACTCTGTGGGTTAATTCTCCCACAGGTTAACGACTCTGCAGAGTGCGGATCATCTATGATTTGGTTTTATTAACCCAGTAAAACAATATAATCAATTTTATTATCCAACATTCATCCCCTTAATCAAATTGGTCCAAACTCTTTCATACCAATGCTGGCTCGCAATCTTCAATTTGCTCGGTGACGAGGGCCTTCTACTCGGTCCTTTTGGAGCGACAATCAATGATATAGTGTCCAGAATCATTACAATTATAAAAATGTACCTTTTTTATGTCAAATCTTAGGTCATACTTGTCTATACCACCCTAACTATCACAACGAGACTCCCTTCGTTTCCACTCATCTTGAGTAAGCAACAAGTGCTCATCACCATTGTCATCTAACCCACTAACACTATCCTCGTATTCCTTGAGGTGGCCTACCACTTCATCAATTGTCATTGTTTTTGGGTCTCTAAATTGCTCAATGGTTGAGACAATTTGGAGATATCTTCTCGTAACCGCATGCGAGAACTTCTTCACTACGTGGGTTTCTTCTATGCTTTCACTGAGGATTCAAATATCATTGACCATGCTCATGAGGCGAGCTACAAAATCATCAGTTTTAGCTGAATCCTTCATAAGCAATCTCTTGAAGTAGGACTTGAGAGTCTGCACTCGGACCTCTTTAAAGCATTAAGCACCCACGTATGTGGTTTTGACCGAATCCAATGATTCTTTTGTTGTCTCCTTATCACCGAGGAGAGAAAGTGTTCGTTGGACACTACCTGAAAGATGGTTACCATAGCCACTTGATCTTTCTTCACGTTGGTGTTGTAGTTTTATTTATTGAGCATTGGGTACGAGAGAGTTACAAATCTCTCTCGCACCTTCGATGAGGCCCCATCGTTGCTGCTTATGACGATGCTGCTACTGCTACTGGTTCCAATCTTTTATGTCTCTGACACTAGGTTTGATACCAATTGTTGGAAAAAAAACCCCCAACTAATATAAAAGTGTCGCATAACTATGAAAACAAGTACAGAGAAGTAAAAGTTCATATTCACACTTCAGTTTAAACAATATGAATGAACAATTATGAAAGTAAAGATGAGGAGGAAATATAGTTGTAATGTAAAACAACTAAACTGCAGAAAGAAGTTTTCTTGTTTCTTATCACTCGTTGGCTAATTTATAAGCAAAGTAAACAACTAGACTCCTAAACTTGTGCCACTAACAAGCTCCATTTAACTAACATTCCTAGTTTATAGCAAACTGAAAAACAATTGTGACCAATTTTTATGACTTGATTTTATTAACTCAGTAAAACTGTAAAATCAATTTGACTATCAACCATTCACTCCCTTAAGCAAATTAGTAGTTTCTTTTTTTCTTTGTGATTTTTGGTACAAATTTCATCCACCTTTTGTGCAAGTCCCAGCGACATTAACAACTTCTAGCAATGTCAATGGTGCTTCTCCAATATTGTTGGAGGCTTAATTCAACGATGGTGAATTGAGAAATTGTGCCGCAAACTTCAATAGGGGCTCTCTGACAAGCTCATTCGACTTGGATTTTTCCGCAACCCTAATGTCGTTGATAATCTTGATATGAATTTCCTTAAGAAAACTCTAGATTGTGGAATCTTGAGAAGCAGTTGATATGAAATGATCTGTAGCACTTCCTTTCATTCGAAGACAACACAAACGAACGTCCAATATAAGACACAACTTAAGAACTTCAGCAACACAGGGGACTAATTTGCATGAACCCAAGCACTAGTTGCAAAAATTGCTCACTAACTAGCCCGTAGGATTAGCTCACGAATTTGGAGGATATTGATAACTTAATTAACCCACAAGATTAAGTAACAATCGAATGCTCGCAAGTAAAGAGTAATAACTCAAATTATGAATATATGATTGCTAAAACGGTAAGGTAATTAAAATGTTGAAAATCATCCACTATTTATAGTATAGAGGTATGGTATTCAAGTATACAAAGAAGACAATGATTTGGTAATTCCTGTCAGAAACTCGAATGACTTATGACAGCTTTAAAAAGGTAAAATCATATTAAACTAAAATATCTAATTTAACCTAAATGATGACCAAATTCATCCAAATAAATAAAATCCATATATTGGTTGAATTCTTGAATGAATCTGTATTATCTAAAATTTACCAAATCTAATCTAATCAAAATTAAAACTCCTAAAATAAAAATATTGAGAAATTAACTTTAAATATGAGCACGCAACCTCACTAAAAAATTTAGTGGAAAAAAGAATATAGTGTTAAAATCCCAAAAATACTAGACTAAGAAAGTTGTAAATAAATGATATTTTAATCTCGTATCAAATCACTTCAATAAAATCATTCGAAAAAATGATTTTTTTGTAATCGTGCTTAAAAATTGATATAAAATATACACGATGCAGGGAATCGACCAATATCTTACATGATGATATTGGTGATCATAAATGATCAAATATGTTTTCAGAAAGTTGATAAAAAAGTGTGTAGATTTGGTTGAATTAGAGGGAATAATAAACTTGTTTATGAGAAGACGGAAGAAAACATTGATAAATCTATAATAGAGTTATTTAGAGAGAGAGAGAGAGTGTATGTGCAACGCAGAAGGATTTGCATTCAATTGCTAGTTAAATCAGCCAATTTCATTCAATAATCAAAATCTTAAATACAATTATTAGTTATACTTTAATTTCCAAATCAGCTCAGTATATGATTGAGCACTCAAAACACAAAACTGTGTAACTAGCCACTTTGATTTGTCCAAGTGGCCAGAGCACTGCTCTCGGTCATGTGCAATTAGGGTTCGATTCCCCCTTCCTTCTTTGATTTGCATTATTATTGTTCTACGTCTTCAAATGCATCATGTTGGTGTGGAGCATGCTCTTAGAGCACGTGAGAGGCTCACCCCACTCTGTGTAAGCTATGTGGGAGTCTCACCCCACTTTGTGTGAGACACAGTTATCATCTTAATGAGAAAGAGTCTAGTGTTTAATAAAAAAAATTGTGTAACTCAAGTGGTTAATCTTTAGATGAATAAGGAAATGTTAAAAGAAAGTATCTCAGAGTGTTTATTAGTTTGAGGGTTAGCATAAACACTAGACGGTTGACCTTTTGAACTCGGGAGGCCTTGTAAAGACGGTTCTAAATCGCCTTTGAAAGGATGAAAGAACCGCCTTAAATGGCGTCCGAACTCGGAACCCATGCTACCTCCACCGCCTTGGAAGACCTCTTCCAAACTCGGAACACTTTGTAAAGGCAGTTCTAAACCGCCTTTCTGAGGTGGCTTGAACCGCCATTAATGAGGTTCCAAACTCGGAATCGTAAATGCTATAGTCGACCTAGTGATGACGTTCCAAGCTCGAAACCTGATTATGTTCCAATTTTGTAACAAATTTCGGACGCAGAAACACCTTTAATGTCAGTGGACTTCCCTATTCGGATGCACAATTTGGTCAACCTCCGAAACTTCATGCATTCAAATTTTTTGGGGACTATTTCATTTGCGAACTCGGAAGTGAAATTGACTCTTAAAAACTTGAAGGGCCAAAATTGGTTCCGAACATGGAAGAGCTCATGGCTCCAATGGTCAAAAACAATTTTCATTCATTTTCGCAGCTCAAAATAGGCCTCATTCAACAGCCAAAATTGTACCACAATATATAAAATCATTTTACAAGCTAACAAAAATTTACCGAAAATGCTAACTAAGAAATAATCTATAAATAGGAATAGAAATCAACACATTTCTTTTCCGAACATACACATCATACTAATTTAACAAATATGTGTTACTTTACCAAATTAGGGTTTCCGAGGATTCCTGATCTATTGAGAATGAGATACCTAACCAAACAATTTCTTGCGTAGTTGATGTCTTCCTTTGAATAGGGCCTCGTTGCCTTAGGAAGAAGCTGTGACTCCAAGAAAATAGCTAGCTGTTAAAGATGATTTAAGACATGATTAATGTTTAGTCGAACCAAATGTATGATAACTTTGTCAATTTCAAGTAAATCCAACTTCATGGCTTCCATGAACTCTATTGCGTACAACATTACGTAATAGCCACATTCCCACATTTGTGCTTGTTTTTTGTATAGAATTAAAATAATTTCAAATTAGAGTTGAATAGAAGAACGTAAATTAATTTCTTTTAAAGAAGAATAAATTGTACTAGAATTCGTACCTTGATTTCGACCACATCCATTTTGCTTCCACCATCATCGCTAGTGTCGTTCATGGCGGACTCCAAAATCTTGACAAATGCTTCTGATGGTTGGAAGTGCAAGGGATCCATCCAATACACTCATTTTGTTTCCAAAACAATCATGATCAATCGGCAATGGTCTCTAAACATAAAACATGCACAAATTTCATGTTCACATAATTGCGTAATTAATGTTTGTAACAAATAAATAATTTTGTAACTATAACTTTTCAATGTAGGGCGCAATGAATAATTCTTATCCTTCCTCTCGATGTTTTTGCAAATGTAGTCAATTCTCTCTTGGTTTGTACAACCAATTTCTTGGGCCATCACCGGACCCATGTATCTAATCCATCCCTTCTTTTGATTATGCAAAAAATACATGTACATTGAAATTAAGAATTTTTTCACATTAATCATGAAGAATAAGAAAGTAATAAAATGAAAACACAAATTAAATACATTTATATTGGACTCACAAGGTGTAAATGGACATTAGCGTCCGATTAACTTGCTCACATTTCCACGGGTCCTCAAATCACTCATAGGGTTATGATATCCCGTTTCGCACCAAATACACAATCGTTTCCAAGGAATCCATGAGTTGTGTTGCGTTCATGTGGTTGAAGACAATTGTATAGCACTCATACAAAGGGAGGTGAGTATTTTGGGACTTGTTGTGCTCTTGGTACCGGTTGTCAAATCTTGTCTGGTGTTGTTTGGACCAATATAGGTGCTCTTTTGACCTGTTTCGGTGTAGCTTGCACCGGTTTTGGTGTAGCTACGACCTCTTAAGGTGTTGTTGGCGGTTTGACTTTCAAATGCAAATCTTTAATGGGATTGGCATAAATTAGTTGATGAGGCCACAAAAGAAACATTTCACGAGCAAAACCGAGATTCTTGTATTCTCTGTCTGGAATTGACAACAAGGCACCCCTCACCAATGCCTTATCTAGAGATACTATTGACAAACCTTCTACAATTGGTATGGTGTCGTGATGCCTCATTAACTCATGCAAAACTCCATTGGCAACATGTATTAGTCTACCACCTATGTCTTGATCAATGTATAGCTTACAAACATGTGAACCCCACATCGCACCAATTACAAATGTTATATCTTACACAAAATTCATATGAAAGAGTTGATATACTTAAATGTGTACCTTTTTATCACTTGTCGAAGTTATTGGCTTCGTCTCTAGGAGTTAGGATAATTGCCTCCCGATTAACCTTAACATCTTTAGGAGAATGGTGTGATCCTCTTGACTCTACTTCCCCATTGAACCATTTTTTCGCCAATCTCCATGGATGATCCTCCGGAAGAAACCTCCGATGGCCTTGATAAACAGTTTTACAACCATGCTTCAATTGGTGATAATCAGTATCCTTCTCACACATAGGACCAACAAAGTGACCTTTCACTGAATAACCAGACAAATTACCATGCGCAGGGAAGTTATTAATAGGGAAAAAATAACACGGCCTTCAATGTAAAGTTATCTTCAACACTACCGTCATATGTTCTAATACCATCCTTAAATAGGGTCTACAAATCTTCCACAAGAGGTGCAAGATACACATCAATGTCATTACCCGATTTCCTAGGACCGGAAATCATCAAAGATATCAAAACATACTTACGTTTCATTGTTAACCATGAAGGAAGGTTGTACATAACCAACATTACAAGCCAAGATCTATGTGTATTACTCATATTATCAAATGGATTCTTTCCACTAGTACATAGTCTAACCTCAAATGCTAGGGTTCTTTGCCAAACTCAGGGTAAAGAGTATCAATTTTTTTCCATTGCTCACCATCCGACATCATCCATAGGTTGATCCCCCTCAGCGTGCCAACACAAAAATTAAGCATCTTCCTTAGACGCAAATAACTTCTGCATTCGTAGAGCAATAGGAAGGTACTACATCACCTTTTCCGGTGTTTTTTTCTTTGACTTGGTTAACACTTCCGCTCCCACCACAATTCCACCCATCTTCAACTTGTATCGAGACTCACCGTATACTCGAAAAGTTTCATGATTTTCATCTTCTACCCTGCAGTACAACATACAATCATTTAGGCAAGGATGTTTTTTTTTCAATTCCAATCCCATCCCATCGGTCACAAAAAAAATTGCGGTATACAACCTATTCAGCATAAGATTACCTTTGGGTAACAAATCCCTAAGCAATTCAATAGTTTCTGTCATTGACTTATCGATACACCTAAATATGGCCTTCAAATTTATCATCCTCAAAGTCGCACTCAATACCAAATGTTTAGAACCATTATCCAATGGTGTCTCGTTGTTGTCAAGTAAAGCTTGTCGGGTATACCTTTGAACTTTCTGGCAATATGCTCTACCATTTTGTCAAATTCAACATTCTCATCTAACTCATCTTCCACATTCTTGTTATTTGTTTTACTCGTACGAGAATTTTGTCCTACTTCCCCATGCCTTACCCAAGAAGTGTAGGTTGTTTGAACCCCCTCATTATTAGATGTTGCCTCAATTTATTCCTCACTAAATAAACATCATTTCTAAAATCTTTTCACGGGCATCGTGCTCGCACAAGACCTTGTTTCTTCAAACGCTAGCACTAACAAAGTTTCAATCAATGGCATGTAATCGGGTGATTTTGTAAGATCATTACCAATGAGCTCATTCCGATCCATTACGCTACAAGTTAATTACTATGCAACCCATTAGTATTCACACAAGAATAATCATGGGCCACCACAAATGAACCTCTACACAAACCCTAATTCTACATTTATATATTTCAAACCCTAATATCAAGGAATAAATTCATATACAGTTTACCTTCACCAAAGGAAAATGATGCACTTTAATGTATGAGATTTGCTTCTTCATCAATGGACTAGAAATGGGAGAACACCCTTCTTCATGAATGTTTGGGAGAATTAAAACTATTGTGGCTATTTTTTTTATAAATACAGAGTTGGTTCCGAACTCGGAACCCACAACAATTTTAATTAATTCACGTATTTAAACTTTTCCAATATCGAAACTGTTATCTGATCCAGTTTCCGAGTTCGAAAGGTCTCTTTTCCTTTACTATGGGGGAAGGGAAAACGGTTACAGACTCGTAAGGGTTATCGGGCCCTGGTTCCGAGTTCGGAAATTCTGAAAATTTAATGTGGTTATATCTTACCGCCTTTAATTAATGTTAATTAAAGGCGGTTAACTAAATAACCACCTTTAATAAATTGTTACAGACTCGTAAGGGATTTCAGACCAAGGTTCCAAGTTCGAAACAACTAACAATTAAAAGGATTGTGTCTAACCACCTTTAGTTAGTGTTGATTAAACGAGGTTAAGTAAATAACTGCCTTTAACTGACGGTAATTAAAGGCGGTTATATAAAAACTGCCTTTAATTGATTTTAAACCGCCTTTAAAACATTTTGGCTAGGTACGAACTGCGGTTCCGAGTTCAGAACCCCTAATTAAAGGTGGTTCTGCTTTTTTTCCTCCAAACCGCCTTCTATTGCTGCCTTTAATGGCTGGGCCTCTAATAGTGATTTACTCCCTCCATCCCGGAATAAATGACATCTTGAAATTTGGCTCGGTATTTTATGCAAGATGAGGTGGCAACAATAATTGTGAAAAAATAGGGATATTTTGGGGAAAAGGTGGACCAAGTCATAAAGTTGTTGAAGTTAAAGAAGATATTGTATGAATTTTACAATATATTATTTGCCACTTTGGGTAAGAATTAAAGTGTATCATTTTATGTGGGACGAATAAAAATAGAAAGTGTGTCATTTATCCCGAGACGGAGGGAGTATAATTGTTTGTGTACAATCTCTCTCTACTCTTTTGAACTTTCACTGTATTTTTTTTAAGTTTAACAACACATAAATTTAACCCATAAAATCTTGTTTATATAGTTAGAAAATAAATTTTGATATTAGCATAATTATTTTTAGAATAATGATAAATAAAGTGAAAATTCATATTGGCACTAATGAAAAGATAAATATATTTAAAGTTAGTTACTCCCTTCATTTTTGTATTTATGGCACCATATGTTTATGTGCTTGGATTTAGATGAAGAAAATGAGTGGAGCAAATTGAATTTAGAAAATAAAAAGTATAATGAGTAGATGAAATTGAAGGAATTTTACAAAAAAATGAAAATTGTGTCAAATAAAAGAAAATATTCATTTATAATAACTGTGTCATATATAACAAAACAGAGAGAGTACATCTTTAAAAAAAGGTGAATAGTAATTTGATATTTTCATTAATGCCACATAATTATTTATTCTATTTCACAATAAATTTTCACTCTATCTATCGTTACTCCATTTTTCTAATTGTATATTAATAAAGTTTTAAATCAATTTGACACACTTTAAACCAAAATTTATAATAATTGAACAGGTGTCACACATTGATGGTGACTAGTCTTCTTTACGTGTACTATAATGATTGTTTGTTTATGAGAAAAACATACAATACCATCCATCCCACCACAAGCTTATTGACTTTGTAGGGTGAACTCCAAAAAAAGAAAAAAACCTCATCAATATTTTCAAATGTATACTATAATTATTAAACATCAGTAAATTGATATTATAACCTATAAATCCTACTATTCCACTTAGTAATTTATCAATTTATACTATTATGTATTAATTAAATTTATAATCAAAATTAGTTAATTTTAATCAAATAAATAGTGCTAATATAACCTTTTCTCCTCACTGTTTTATGATTTTGCACTGCACGTATTACCACAAGTTAAAACATGTACTGTAAAAAAAAATGCAAAGAAGCACAATTATAAAAGGAAAGAAATATACATGACATTATAGTGGAAGAACATTATATAAGCTCTCTTTTTTCTACTAATAATGTAAAGAGTCATATGCATTTCTCAGATCAAGTAGCTAGCACATATGACCTACTAATTAAAATTTAATTCAGCATGTATATCTGACTACTAATTGAAATTTTAGTAGTTTCAAGTTATATTGACTGCATTATAAATCTGTACTAATTAATTAAGTTGATTTTATCAATATAGCAAAGTGATTCTGGTAAGGTTTTCCGATTAGTGGAGTACCATCGTGTGTTGCGCGATGTTATTAATTAAAATAGGAAAAAAAGTATTTTTATAACCCTACCTATTTGACATAAGTGTCAATATAACCTTTCAATATTGAAAAGTGCCAATATAACCTTTCAATATTCAGAAGGGCCAATATGACCCTATCTATTTAGTGAAAGTGCCAATATAACCCTATAAGTTTTAAGGATGTTCTGATATAACCCTACAAACATTAGAAATGTGCTGATATAACCCTACAAATATTAAGAATGTGCTGATATAACCCAATAAGATTGCATAATGTGCTGATATAACCCAATAAGATTGCATAATGTGCTGATATAACCCAATAAGATTGCATAAAGTGCTGATATAACCATACATGTTCCGGCGGCGGTCCGGCGAACTATGAGGGTGAAATTGTCCACCTGATTTCAGAGTTAGCTCAAAGGGTATTTTGGTCAATTTACATAGAGTCAACGCCAAAAAATTGAGGTTAATGCCGGAAATGGGGTATGAGGGTTATATTGGCACTTTCATTAACTAGTTAGGGTTATATTTGCACTAAAAATTATCATAGGGTTATATTGGCACTTACTCAAGTAGATATGATTATATTGACACTTATCCCATTAAAATATTAGGATGTACATTTTCTGTCTTACATTTAAATTAAAAATGAAATTTATTTAAAATTTTAAAGTTTAGTCATCTAAGAAAAACTATATGAGTTATGAAGTAAAATAATTAATTTGGTTAAAAATCGTTAAATATTTAATACAATAAAAATGGATTATTTTTATAATATTTCATTCAAAATTTTAAAAATGTAATCATTTATATGTTGAGATTCATTTTAAAATGTTATCATAATTATGTGTATCTCATTGCAATAAATAAAAGTACATATCAAATGACTCAATTAGTCCCACTAATTATAAAATGTCTCCATTTAACAGTTAGCTGGTCTAAAACAAGACTTTTTCATATATAACAAATGAATAATATGTATACATATTTCTATCAAAAGTACTCTATCATTGTATAAAAAGATCCGAACATTTTGTTATTTCAGATTATGTGTTTATTTGGATTTTCTTTTGTGATATATATATATAGTATGGGATATTTATGGTTTTAAATATATCTGTAGAAGTTATATATTTTAACAAGTTATGATTGATTATATATAGTGAAGAATTAAAATATGTAACATATTATAATATTGCTATTTTTAGACAATTTGGGTTTAGGTTAGCCAAAATGAGCTCAATATCCTTGGTTGACAACATTAAGCAAACAATTTCTATTATGTGGTGCTTGAAAAAAAAACAGTGAGCTCATTCTCATTTATATGATGGATTAGTGTTACAAAGCATTACCGATTTTTCTAAGTTTGCACATTGGCTATTCCTAGTCTATCTACTTTTACAATTGATAAACTAGTGAACACATATCTAGAGTAACTTGCAGACACATTTGTTGGTTACGTGTTTCATGGCTTTGAGGATTGCTGTTAGTGTTGCTTCAACGGCTGATTATGCTTTGATAATTGTATGTCCAACCTAGGTCTCGTCTGCTCTTCCCCATTCTGCACCATGTCGCAACCCTATTCCCTGATTTTTCCACAAAATGCTACGCCTGTCGTTATTATTGCACAAGCCTGGAATATGTTGTTCAAGTCCCTGCCCTTCTTTGGCCAGTCTGATGTTCCCTACCATTATGTTTTCCTTGATCGGTTTGGGCCCATCATTTATTAGATGAGATTACTGTTTCATCCCTGCGGTTGGTTGCTTGTTGGTCACTTCACTGTGTCTCCTTGTTTTAGTGGCGGTTGTTTTGTTATCACTGCTTGTATAATTTCTGCCATCCTGTCAATAGAAGTCATTGTTTGATCTAGCGTGACTATATTTCGAGCACACCGGATCTCCCAGATGACTGTGCATGCAAGTTCCTTATCAACCTGCTCTGGTGTTGTTGTAAACCATGTTTGAGCCACTGTAGTTGGGATTCTGTGTTCCCTTTGTCATAGTCCAATCCTAATCAGTTGTGTCTCCGAACTTTCTTCGCGAAGTCGCATTCGAAAAGCATGAGCTCCACTAATTTCTCCAATGTCGTATACATTTGTCAAAATATTGATATGTTCATCCCTCTCTTCTGTAGGTTCAGACTTGTTAGGCAGCCCCCCTGTATCATTCTCCAGATGAGGAATTTCATGAGCTTCCACATATGTGCATTATCCTATTCATTGCCTTGGGATGTTGATGATGAAGGCTCCAATAATTGCAAATCTCCCATGTGGTGTGGTAACCCGACTTGATAGTGTATTTTCCAAGTAGTTCTTTATAATCCACCACACCAAAGCTATGTTGTGGCATATGGTTTTAACTATCTCCTTTATTGTTTGGGCTGGGAATAATATTCTTAGCAATGGCATTCTTCATTGTTTATTCCTATCAATGAGATCACTAACTTTAAAGCACAAGCTTTGGAGGATGTTATTATTGTTAAATCAGATTAGATTGTTGGTTCAGAATCCAGTAGTCCCGGATGTCGACGTTATTCCCTACCACAATTTTTCAGTTCAAGTGTGGTTTTATAAACTCCAGTCTTCATAGTTGTCCTCTCCATCCCCATGAGTCTCCCTGTTTTGGTGTGTTGTTAATGAGGTTCTTTTATTTTGTAGTACTTCGCCTGGAAGAATCTTGAGAGAGACTATTTGTTTTGTAGGAGCGACCATGTTTAATTTCCCATCATTTCATGATTTATCTCCGACGTGGACCTCATCCCAAGCCCCCCTCGCCATTTTGACGCACATAGCTTTCATTACAGTTTCTAGTGATTTACCTTACCTTTAGGGTCGCCCGTTCATATAAATCTAGCCATCTGCTTATTAATGTCATTTGCAGTTGTTTTTTTAATCATGAACGTCCTGATGGTGGATTGTGCTGTTGTTGTTGGGATATATTTACAGAGCGTAATTCTTTCGATGATGGATAAATCACTTTCCCCTAGATTTTTATCTTCAACATTATCTTTATTTTCAAGCCCTTATAGACATTAACTTTTGATCCTTAAAAATTTAAGTTATGGCCTGGGTATCTTCCCTTGAGTAGGTTAAAATTTATATTGAAGGTGATTTTAAATAGATTCGTTTCATAAGTATTTGCGTTTGGGTTGATGAGGAAAGACGAATTTTTGAAGTTTAGTCTTTGACCAGAGTATGCAGCAAACATGTTTATGGTGGATGCGAACATCCTCATGCATTTCTATAATACTTCGAGGAAGATGATACAATCATCTGCAGATATTAGGTTTGAGACATGCGAGTCTGTGATTCCACATTGTATGCCCATGCATTCTTTTTTGGAACGAGGCCTGAATCGAGCATCGACAATAATTCCTCCTAGCATAGTATGAAGAAAAAGGGAGATAAGGGGCATCCCTTCCTTTATCCTTGACTCGGGGTGAAAAAAAATCTCTTTAAATGTTGAGAGCTCTTAGGGAAAATCCTTCTTCCATAAGGAAGCAATATATGATCAAGGGAAACCAAATCCAGTTCCCTGATCACCAAAAAACCACAGCAAAATTCAATCCACAATGAATTATTCTCATGCTACCCAAAACATTCATACAAAATTTGTTTCATGCTACCAAATTTTTAACACAAAATATTGAACTACACTACCACTCAATAGTGTTTGCTAACTAACACAAAATACTACAACCAAATAAGATCACAATACATTAACCTTTCAACAACACACTACATCTTACCCAAAATGAAGGGAAACAACACATAAATCCCCCACCAACCACAGGTGCATCAACCAAGGCTACTAAATGAGCATATTCAGTGCATTCCAGTATGCGTATGAAAGCATCTTCCCTCCCTGCATATAAATAAGAAGACCCCAATTAATTCACACACAACAAGAAGTACAAAGCAAAAAGCTCCAGCCTTCCAAAACACAAAACAATTATGAAATATCCACACACACACTCTGAACCACACTATTGTACAAGCAAACATCTTAGAAACAAAAAACCAAACCCCGACCCAAATACACCAAGTCACAACCACGAGGACTATGACTTGCATTATCTTAGAGATTGGATTCTAATTTGGCCTTTTGGAAAGAGCTCAACAAAGGAACATATAGGCCCTCAAGGAGGGGACAAGTAATACTCGCTGATCCTGAGGACTATCTGAAGGCATTCACAACTTCACCAACTCACTTGTCGGCTACTTTGTTGACTATAGGCATTTTAGCAGGCAAAGAATGCAGTCATATGTTTCACAACACTAGGGCCAAGGATTGAAATGTTGTTGCGAAGTCGACAGTATTCTATATCTTCATGTTTAAAAGGTCACATGATATTCATCCTCCACAATAACATAGGGACTATCGACGGGGGTTTATTGGCACTCAATAGATGGAAACTAGGGATGCTGATCACACACATGAATGTCACACATGTACTAATATGGGTCAAGATCTATGGGATTCCGGAGAAGTACCTTAGGCTAAGCATTGTTGCTGGGTATACAGCAGTGATGTGAGTCAATCATGAGGTTAATTTCGAAAGAGGAGATGGCCTAGAGAATATGGACTTTGCAAATGTCCATATCTGGATACATGTTCATGAGCCATTGGTGTTAGGATTCTACTTTCAACTCCAAAGAGGAGTGAGGGCATAGATCGTCATTGGATCTGAGAGGATGCATAAGATATGTAGAAGATATGGCAATATCGTCCATACCATCCCTGAGTGAAGAATACAAGATGATTTTATGCTCAAACAAGTTATCAACGAGAGGTTTGATATGTTACACAGGGATTTTGTTCTCAAAATCTTCAAATACAATACAAATAACCTATACTCAAACTTGATCGTGGTACATAGGAATATGCCAGTGAGACGATTCACTCGATTTTCTAATGAGTACATGAGAACAAATGACCAAAGGTTCACAAGAGAGCAGGAGGATAATATTCCAAATGGTTTTCACTACTATGTAATCACCATGCCCAATCCACCCAAAGCAGTCACAAAAGCGCGAGTTTCAGCACAGAAGAAGGCTTGGGAGATGGAGGTTATGTTTTGGAAGCACCAAACAACATCCAACAGTATGCACTTGGGAACCGAATGTTGTAGGTTAAAATATGGTAGAACTAGCAATAAATAATACAATCTCAGTGGAACGAGGACTACTTGAACTAGAAACGGTTCTTGAATTTTAGGATGATGAAGCAGAAGAAAGGTACAATTCTTCTTCCCCGGGAAATGGCTCGAACTTTGACATGTTCTACGAGCTGATACATGATGTGGCACCCACCAGCCCAACACAAGCATCACTGTTGGGAGTCACAGAGATAAACATATTAAATTCAATGTATGGCATATGACATATAGTATTATTATCTATGGTTGACCAATTATTCCATATCTCAGTGTTCTTAGATATCAAGTTGGGGATAGAATTAAAATATACATTGAAGTCTCCTTAAAATACCCAGTGTCCTGCCTCTATTTCAGACTAGTAGTCTCCTTCTGGTTGTATCTCTTGAATCTAAGTTGACGATTCTCCTTGGTCATTTATTTTGTGTGCTCCATTAACCCCCCTGAATAATGGTTCTGCCATCTATTATTCCTTTTGTTGTTCTGATAGGACTTTGTGGCCCATATTTTTCCTTTTCCAATTTCTCACCTTATGAATATTTCAGTCATATTTATTTCTGGTGATAACGAGCTCTGAGCTTCCGCTGACTCTTCCTCATTACCGAGTTGTTGTGTTCAGGGTGGGTCTGAGTAATTCAACAAATCTTTGACCAAATCTTTTGAGTCGATAGCTGGTTCCTAGATTGAGATGCCAACATTATTTCTGGAGATCAATTTTTGAATTCTCTAGTTAGGTTTCTTGAATCTCTCGACTAATGTTTCCTCTAGGGCATTCTTTTTCTGATTTCTCCTATCTCGCTGATTAGTTTCTCAGCTTCATTTATTGTCTCCAAGATGGTCACCTGTGCGTCATCCACTGCGTCAGTTACCGGCACCCAATTCTGATTGAAAGACAACCTTGCAATTGAGCCAGTTGTGAAAATGATCAACTGCATCTCCTCCTCCTCCGTTATTACCATGCCATCCTCCATGCACTGAATTATTCCTTTGAGGGATAACTTGGAAATAAATATTTTTTACAAATATATACCTTTTAAAATATTTAAATGATTCGTAGGTGATGAAAAAACATCCAACCATGATTACAATAAGTGGAAGTGACATTTAATTCAACTAGTCACTAACAATAACTAGTATATTACAATATATCTAGATTACATGTCAACTAGACTAATCATCTGTACTATTATAAAAATTAGAAATCAAATAAAAACTGTAATATCACTTTTGGGACATTAACTCGCTTTCCGCAAAAATCTTGATCACTTGGCAGAAATGAGCGTACCACTTCACCAAACTAAGACTTTTCAAGAATTGCAACACCACTTGATCCAAAGAACAATTTATGTTGTCCAAATTAGAAACACATTTATAAATATATATAAAAAAATAAATAGAACTCCTAACACTAGTGGAGGATATATCATTTAAGGCACCATTAGAAGGCGGTTCTGCCTGATTTTGTTAAAACTGCCTTCTGGAAGAGGTCCTGATATTGGAACCTCTCTGAATCAGACCCCCTTTATTTTTAAAGGCGGTTATTTTCTGTAGAAAGGCGGTTTTATTATAACCACCTTTGATTGTGAGATATGGAAGGTGGTTCTGTCAAAGTGACTTTGAACGTGATGTTCCTAGTTCGGAACTAGGATCCGATAAGTGTTCCTGGTCCGAAACTGGTAGGTTTGAGTCGTAATTTAAAGCATGATTTTCCTTCCGAGCTCGTAAGGTTTGTCGTTCGGGTGTTCCGTATACGGAATAAAATTGGACTATAATTGTACATAAATTATTAAGGTCTGATTTACGTTCCCAGCTCGGAACTCATAAAAAATAGCAATAAATGCATACGACCAATCCCATTTTCATATGGAAAAATAAGCTGAAAATTTAGGGCACTCTTTTGAAGGAAATGGTGATGGTAATTCTACACATACAAATATTCTTACCTAATTGGACTAATGATTTTATTACTGTGTTAAGTTTTGTAATGTTTTGAATCAGGGTTTTGATTTGAAATGTTTCTCATAGATCAAAATTGTTCTGCATATATGATTGAATGTGTGTTGATGTAATTTCCATGTAGTTAATGGATAGAATCGGACTCATCGATATCTACCTCAAGACATCACCCGATTACATTTGTTTAGTAGATTCATTTATTATGTGGTTTTTGAACATGCCGCCAAAATGGGGCCATGCGTGCACGGTGCCCATGCAAGGATTCCCATAATGATGCTTATTTAGGGAGAAAGAAGTTGCATTAACACCTCATAATTTGGGGTTTCCAAACAGGTTCCACTTGTTGGATATGGCATGAGGAGGTACCAACAAATATAGGTGGAGATGTTGGAATAAAGGAAGGGTTAGAATTAGATTGTGATGATCGATTTGATGAGATGGTGAATGATGTTGCTAGAGAATTCCATGGTAAACCCGAGGTCCTAGAGTCATTGCTTAATGACAAGAATTGTCCATTGTACGTGGGGTCAAAACATTCAGTTTTGAGCGCGACATTGAAATTCATGAATTTGAAGGCCAAATTTGGTTGGACTGAAATGGATGACTGAAACTCTGGAATTGGTTCAAAAATTACTTCCCGAAGGAAATCGATTGCCTGAGAAATCTTATGTCGTGAAAAGAGTTCTTTGTCCTATGGGTTTAGATTTAGAAAAAAAATCCATCATGTCTAAATGATTGCATGATGTTTAGGGGGAAGCAGGATGAGAAACTTGAAACATGCAGGGTATGCGGTGAATCTCGGTACAAGTTAAAGCGTGGTGAAATTGGTGTGTGTGTGTGTGTGCAGAGTTGGGGAGCGTTTCAAAGAAGAATATACCAGCTAAGGTTATGGTATCTTCCGTTAATTCTATGTTTGCAAAAATTAATTGCTTCCAAAGAAGATTCAAAGTTACTATAATGGCATACCGAAAGAGATCATCTGGCAGATGATGTGATAAGTCATACGTCTGATAGTGAGCAATGGAAAAATCTTGACGGCATATACCTAAATTTCATATCGGATTCCCAACATTTGAGGTTAGGATTGTCTACCTATGGAATTAATCCATTTGGCAACATGAGCAGTGCATACAGTTCTTAGCTAGTAATGTTAGTGATATACAATCTACCGTAATGTCTGGTGATGAAAAGAAAATATGTTCTCTTGTCCATGATGATTTCAATCCCCAAGAAACCTGGCAATGACGTTGGTGTATATCTTACGCCCCTAGTGGATGATTTGTTGACGTTGTTCAATTATGGAGTCCCTACCTACGATTGTGTTGTGGATGATATTTTCACAATAAAGGCCCTTTTGTTTTGCACCATTAATGATTTTCGTGCTTATGAAATTTGTCAGGATATTCAGTGAAAGGCCACTATGCATGTCCAGTTTGTGAGAAAGATACCTCATTTTGTCAACTTAGGCATGGTTACAAAATGGTCAACCTGGAACATCGATGTCTTCTTCCTGATGGTTATCTATGGTGTTTTTCCAAGAAGTGGTTCCATGGAGACACGGAACTGTGAGATGCGCCTGCACCATTAACCGGCGCTGAGGTATTTGAAAATTTTAGAGAATTGCCTAACAGTTTTGGTAAGGGGAAGCGAAAGTTGGGAGTTTAAGGTAGCCGGAAGAAATGCTTAATCTTCTTTCAACTCCCTTATTGGAAGGATTTGGATGCCAGACACTGTCTTGATGTAATGCACATAGAGAAGAATGTAAGTGATTCTTTGATTATAAATTTTTTAAATACTCTTGGTAAAAGGAAAGATGGACTGAAGTCTCAACTTGATTTGGTTGACATGGGTATTAGGGAAATCTTTGTCCCGTTACCGATGGAGATACTTGTTACTTCCATCCGGCTAGTATTCAATGTCTCAGATAGAGAAGAAGTCGTACAGTGTGACGTTGAGTAGTGTGAAAGCTCCCGGAGCTTATTCTTCAAATATCAGCGCTTGCGTATCGCTAACAGAGTTGAAGTTAGTTGAACTTAAATCCCACAACTGCCACAGCTTGATCCAGGAATTGAATACCATTGTGGTTCGGTCGTCACTATTGTCCCATTTACGGATTTTTTACTACAAAGCTATGTCTATTCTTCAAATCTATATGTTCAAAAACCATCAGTGTTGCAAAGCTAGATCGGTTGCAAGCTATATTGTAGAAGTATTGTGCCGAATGGAGATGTACTTCCCACATTCATTTTTCGACATTATGGTACATTTGATAACTCACTTGGTTTGAGAGATTAAGTTACGTGGCCTGTATTTTAAAGATGGGTGTATTCTTTTGAGCAGTACTTGAAAATTTTCAAGCACTTTGTGAAGAATATGTATAGGTCTAATGCAAGTACTGTGCAACGGTATTGTGCAAATGAAGCAATTGAATTTTGTACCAATTATATTAATGAGATTGAATATGTGGGGGGTTCCCAGTTCTAGGCATGGCGGGCGGTTGGACGGTGTAGGGGTTCGACAGGGTAAACTACTAAGCCCCTCTATTGAGGATTTAAGCACTGCACATTTGTATGTTCTTCAGAATCATGAGGATGTTGTCCCATACATTGAGATTCACATGGATGAAATCCAAAGGTTGAATCCCACTTTCAACGAAGCACGAGCTCTTCATCAACACACTAGAATTTTTTTCTTGGCTACAATCTCACGTGGTCACTGGTCCACTTCTAGAAACAGTTAAATGGTTGTCTCAGAGACTGTTGGGTACCATTCAATCTTTCGGAAGTTATGAAATCAATGGTTTTACGTTTTCTACAAAATCAATGGATGATAAAGGAGTCTCTTAGAATAGTGGAGCTTAACTTATTTCCAAAGCATTGCATGTTCGTAGTATGGCCGACAACAATCCAGTATACGCCTATAAGTGCTACTTTGGTACCATTACGGAAATATGGGAGCTCGATTATGTTACAATAAGTGCTGGTTTTTAAATGTGAATGGGTTGATTTTACCAATGGACAACGAACGGAAGATTTGGGATTCACACTGGTGGACTAGAGTTGGTTGGGTTGGAGAGAAGATCCTTTCCTATTAGCCCGACAAGGTTATCAAGTTTTCTACACAAAAGATCCCATCGATTCCCAGTGAGAGATTGTGGATGAGGACGAAAGAGCTTTTAGGGAGGATTTTGAACAAGAAGATTTGATTGGTTTCGGTACAAATAGTGGGCTTGGGTCAAATGAAGATATTTTTCTCCTCGGAGAGGATGATGCTAGTTTGTGTGAGTTTGTTAGTCGGCTGGACCACAACGAAGTCATATGGATCAACTAGCAAGGAAAGATGACTAAGCAGCAGAAGGCACCAAAAGGTAAGATGAAAAAAAGAAGAAGAAGTCTAAGGTAAACGTTTAGAACAGTTTTGCAAGTAATTTTATAGTTGACCATTGTCAAAGAGAGACTTCCCAACTCGAAAGCTTTTCTGGGGATATGGTCATCGCTACTTTTACCAAAATTTCCTAGCCAAGTTACAGTTTCTATACATTGCGATTATAACACTGCATTAAAATGGCAAGCCGATTCAATCTAAACTTAAATCCAAACATTTGAATGTCAACAAAATTAGGATTTTAAAAGATTACACAAATTCAACATCCAGAATTAGGATCTAGAGTAGGTTAAAATTTAGCGACCAAATTTAGATAATCTAGAGTATGAAATTGATGAAATTGGACATTACAATGAATATCATCTCTGAAGGGGTGGTTTCTTGGATTCTTTTAAAGCCTTCTTGTAACCTCTCTGCTTCCGCTCAAGGATCCATACACGCTCTCTCAATTGGCACACTTTATCGCAAACTCATTTGTAAACGTTCTTCACGGCCTTCATAAATCCAGGGCCGAACTCATCTATGAAAAAGGTTATTCGTTACGAATACATAACAAATAAAAACATAGTTGTTTATCTTAACATTCTAATGGAATTATATTACCTTCCTTAATTCTTCGCCTCTTTCTTGGTTCCCCGGTTGTCAGAGTCTCATAATGCCACTTGTTATCGAGCAGTACCCACTTTTTCTTCATGATATACTATTTGTCAAAATACTTGCAATGTTTCTCCTCCCCGCTTAACTCCAATCCCTCCACCATCTTCAAAATCAAAGCAATCAAGTTCCCATATGGGAGACTCTTGATTACCTTCTTCGAGGTAGCAATCAACAATATAAGTTTCAAAATAGCCAACCCGGGATTAATTCTACGACCCTCCATTATGTAGTAGAGCACCATAAGTGTAGCATAGTTAGGTTCGGTGATGTGGTCGAACTTGGGAATGATTGGCCTAGCTATAAAGTTTCACACAATATGATCATCCGAAACAAGGCGATCCAAAGAAAATGATTCGGGCCTACCTAGATCATTGGCATTTTGGCAAAAATACTGCACACTACAATCCACGGGGTTTATCCTAGGTCACTTATCATCAAGAGACCATTCTCCCCTATGGTAAACATCATCTAAAGGACCATTCTCTCTTTGTGTATATACGTCCTCGGGGCCCTTATGGGGACAATCAATTATTTTACTTATGATCCAAGGGCTAAACTCTACGTTGAAACCATTCACCTTCATCCAATAAGCAACCCCACCCTCAATCTCATGAAGTTGCTATAAAATTGGAAAAATTTGTTAAAATAAGATTGGCTCATTCATCGTCAATAGCTTAAGGACATGTTGGCCCTTTAATATTTGCAACGGGTCGGCCAGGCCTATTGTACGGTGAACATTCAAATCTATGCCATAGAAATCCATCAACTTCTCACTACTTCTTAAAGCATTATACCTATTCTCCATTTCAAGAGATACAAACCTTCTTGTGTCATAGCCGGGGTTCGTGCCACATCCTCCTCTTGTTGATTTTGGCCTCTTTCGTTGAACCACTCCATCAGCATTTGATGTGGACATCTTTCCCCGCCTAAACAAGTATTTGAAATGCTTGATGGTTTGGTTCTGAGTGTGGAATTCCGTCTAGGGTTCGAAAATATGAAATCCAAACACCATTTTTTATATAGCGGAGACTCTTCCGAGCTTGAAACATCATCTGAAAAATGTTAATTAAGTTACATGTTTTGATCCAAAAGTGTGAAAGAATTTGGAATCCCAGTTCCAGACTCGGAATTGTTTTTGTGAATACAAAAAGGAATTGAAGTCAAAGAGTCAATCAGACATATTAGGATTAGAAATCATAAAATAATTCGAAACCCAAGCTCTGGACTCGGAATTGTGTCTATGAATTAAAAACATTGAAGACAAAGAGTCAATCAGACAGATTATGATCAGAAACTGTGAAATAATTTGGAACCCCAGTTCCGGACTCGGAACTATGTATGTGAATTTAAAAAAGAAATTGAAGACAAAGAGTCAATAAAACAAATTACGATCAAAAATCATAAAAGAATTCAGAACCCCAGTTCCGGCCTCGGAACTGCGTCTGTGAATTTTAAAAAAATTGAAGACAGAGAATCGGACAGATTAGGATCAGAAATCATAAAAGAATTCAGAACCCCAGTTTTGGACTCAGGACTGTGTCTGTGAATTAAAAAAAGAAATTGAAGACAGAGTCAATCAGACAGTTTCGGATCAGAAATCATAAAAGAAGTTAGAACCCCAGTTCCGGACTCGAAACTGTGTCTGTGAATTAAAATAAGAAATTGAAGACAAAGAGTCAATCTGACATATTAGGATCAGAAATCATAAAAGAATTCGGAACCCTAGTTCCGGACTCAAAAACGTGTCTGTGAATTTTTTAAAAACAATTGCACCATAAACAATTAGGATCAGAGAAGATGTCAGAGCTCAGAACTCAGTTTCGAGCTCAAAACTGAAATGTTCTGAAAACATACACTACTGAAAGACATTGTTCTGAGATCTTAACTATGTCTTTCGAATAAATTTTCACTGGCTAGACCTAGTTCCGGACTCGAAAGATGTTTGGAAAGTTTGGTATAAAATGTGATGCCCTTCTTTGAAATTGTAATCCACATATTCCCTTGAAGAAATTACACACCTAAACAACTAGGTTGCCAAAAACAGTTAATAACGAATTGTTTTAATATACCAAAACAATTTGCTTTATCCAAAACCCATAATCGCTAAAGAAACGACAACAAATTTGATGTTCGACATGAACACCCAAAAACTTACAAACTAGTTCAAATCAAGTCAAATGTGTAAATGTCAATTCCAGGGTCAATAAACTAATCTTCTTCTTCTTCATCGTCAAAGTTCACCCCCCCCCCCCCAAGCTCTGAACTGAATTGCTCATCAGTATTACCACAGTTCTCCTCCACCTCGTCCTCCTCTTCACCATCAGTGCCATTGCTAGAGTACTCTGGTTTGAAATTAGGCATGGAGTTATCGTTTCTGAGCTCAATTTGGAGGTCTATAGAGGCAAAAAACTTGGTATGATGCATTTCTGCGGCTGCCACTTTATTGTTAGCGAAGTAACATCTTCCTTGATGCAAACCAAATGTTTTTAAAATTTTTCCATCCTACCCCTCTGATCACCTGTAATAGAACCAAAATTTGTAAAACTACGTACTAAATGTAATTTGTAAAAGAAATTTATCTATATTTTTTGTGATCAATGTACTTACATGACGATAAACCTTCAGCCTTGTCCATGGATGCTTCCCTTGCTCGCTTGGCAGCTTTAGCCGCTTTACCTGGAATTTTCGAGCTTGTCATTTCTTTTCTTCACCAAGAACCAAATGCTTATGATCAAATCATGACTTATTGTAGTGGGTCAAATGAAGTGGCTTGTCGACAGGGATCACTTTCATTTTCTTAATAATGGCAGTTATCAAACCTCCATATGGGAGATCTTTCTTCTTCCCCGCAGCTACCTTAAGCATGTACATCAAAATGGTATACCCTGGATCTAATTTCACCCCCTCTATGATGTAGTAGAACAAAATCAAGTTGCCCATGGTCGACTCACACACATGCTCACATGAAGGGAGGATATTATGGAATATCCATTCATAAACTAACATGTGCTCGACACTCAAAACCCCCACATCATACTTGTCCACTTGCCCTGGCACTACCCCTGTACAACCAAAATATTTGTGAGCCATTTCAACAGGGCATAAAAGGGGGAGTTCATTAACAGTAGGCCAACTTTGTTGGTGAAATATCTCAATTGGACCCTTACTCCCATCATCAAGAGTAAGTTTGCTATACGATGTACTCGCAACCTAGGGCTTCATTTATGCTAAATTTTGTAATGGGAATCGTTACACCATTTACCATTGTGAGGTCTCTATTGTTTCTACTTTTACCTAAATTAGCGTAGAATTAAACCACCTCGTCAAAATGGACTTGTTATTCCAATTGCACTAACTTATCGAAATGGGAGGGTTTCAAATATTCAAACAAATATCCTAAGTATAGCGGCTCAATATCAAGACTATCAATTACCTTTGGATTGCAGCATTTCCTATGTTGAAATTCAATGTACTTATGTTCCGCTTCGGTAATGAAGAACAACTATGATTCTCCCACTTCTCTTTGTGGTTCATGACTCATCCCCTGCTTCACCACCGGCATCTCGACCTTTATACCTTAGCATGATTGATTATGGAAATTTGAAAGTGAAAGGAATTAGGGTTTGGGGATCGTTTGGAAAAAGGAAAATTTTCTCCTTGGACAAATCAAAATGATTTGCCCATTGCATTATTATTTTTAAATAGAGACTAAGTTTTGAGTCCGGAACTCAGTCTTTTCCACAAAATGTAGGACATATCAGGTTCCGATTGAAAACCTAGTTCCGAACTCGGAACTAACTATTGGCCACAGAGCATTAAAGACGGTTTTCAAATGGCATTTAATATACATTTGATAAAATTGTGAATTGCCTCCATTTTCTCCCACAAAAACCCTCCTCCCTTCTTCCACCATTCCTTCAATCAAAATTTCTTCACCCAATCTTCATCTATGTATATAACTACATTAAACCCTACTACATATGTGATCTACACATCCAAATGCCCAAGAGTTTGTACAAAATCAAAGGTAATCCATGGGCTAGGGTTTCATGTCTCAAGATTGTTCTATTTTCAATTGTTTGGATGAAAAGGTACAAATTTCACAACCTCTCCTTGCTCTACTATTAGAAATTTACATAGGATTATTATACCTTGATATATTCAAGGTGTTAGTTTATTTCTTCAATGTATATATAGTCTTGCATTTGTTTCAAAAAACCCTAGATTATTTATATTATATGATTTTGATGTATGTTCTTAGGTAGTATGATGTCCCAGAAGAGGACTCGTGATGAACATGTGCATCCAATAGCTGGAAATTCACAAAACCTAGGAATTTATGGTGATGAGGAGGAGGGGTTGAAAGTGGGAGGGTTTGCTAGAGCTCATTATAGAACATTAGAAAGGAGGATGGCTAGAAAGGAACTAACTTTGTTGGTTTTCACCAAATTCGGAAAGTGTATACCGGAGGAACAAGCTAAATGGTCTTGTTGGGTAGGGAAGGTCGGTAGAACAAGGGTAGACATCAAGTACGATAGTTGGCACGAGGTTCCTAAACAATATAAATATGTCCTATGGACTAATGCAAGGTACCTACAATTATATAGGTGAAATTGAAATTGTTTAATCACAAATGTAAATAAATAATATCCTACATTAATCTATGAAAATAACTTTGATTTCAACCCACCTAGAGACCGTTTGAGTTTGATGCCCCGTATATGGATGATTTAAAGAAAAGAGCAACGACCATAATGGCGACCAGTTGGAGGGAGCAAAAATATACCTTATTGCGTGATTTTATTTTTTCTATTATATATCATCCATGGTTGATATATACACATATTCAACCCGAAAGTTGGGGATCCACAAGAGGCAAGCTTTGGATAATGATGAAAATATAAGCCCAAATAAACGTTGTTTATTTTATTCTAGCACATTATATCTGTTTAATTTGAAATAATCACTATTACCTACAAATGTAGGGTACGAGGAGTGAAAAGCGATGGTTTGCAAAGGAAAACAAAACCCCTCATCGTAAGATTTGTGGGGGATGTGGATTGGCGGCTCTACAATTAATAAAACAACGTTTTGAAAGGGATGTCGAAATAGAAATTAGCAAGGGAATTACATAGGAGGAGGCAAGATCATCGATAATACCCATGGATGAGGAAGAAATTGATCGGTGCGATCTATTCCTGATTAGCCGTTAAAACAGTAAAGGTGATTACGATAATGAACCTGAGCGTGAAATTGTCAAACCAGTGGTAAAAACCATTAATATATTTACTATTTTAAAATTGAAATCCTAGATAGTAAACTGAATTTTTTTTATATAACACTCTTGTGTAAGCTAAATTTAAGCATGCACAATTGGAAGGGTGATTCGTTGGCACGGGTAATCATGACATCTTCCACGAGGCTACGGAAAAACCCAATCACCCAAGGCATGCAATAGGTCTTGGATCATTCTTATCACAAAGGGATGCGATTGGAATTCTCCGGTTATTCAAGAAAGCTAAACCTCCCAGGTTCACATCGTGTAGAAGGAAAGTGCTAGTACAAGACAAAAAGATCGAGCAACATGATATCTTGATCCGCAAGTTAATTGAACACATTGGTCTCCCCGTACCTAAAGATTTAGCTGATTTAACACCGGGTTGAACTACACCTTCTAGAGGATCGCGCCACTCACCAGGAGATGTAGAGGTTAACTACAAACCTATTCTACCTCCACAAGGAGATGACATCAAAAATCTTGACCTCGCCATCATGTCTGCCGAATAAAAGGTCAAAATTTTATAGTAATAATCCTATTCATTTTCATTTACCTTCAATTGTTTGACTTACTTTTTTTGCGTTGTAAACACCACATTTTAGTGAGTTGTACATTGATCAAGCGGAGAATGGTAGGCCGATCCACATTGCCGATGGTATTTTGCACGAGTGAATGCAACATATCACTCCGTACAAATTCAAGATGGGATATGCAGAGTCTCATTGGAGAAGCCACTAGTCCTCAACACCCTGTTGTCAATTCCAGATGGCTAATTCAAGCACGTTGGAACCGGTGAAGAACTTTTTCTCCTATGGACTTGTCACCTAATCTATGTGGACCCTACAAAGGATGGTCATTTGAAGACCAAGCCAAAACGGCACCAGTAATATTTCACAAAACACCAAAGAAGGCTAAGCCCACACTCACAAAGGCACACGTTTTGAAGGAATCACCAAACTTTGTTAGAGTCTTATATGATATGATTGGCGGACACCAAGTCAACTCAACCTACACATTTTGGGCAATGAATGCGTATTTGGTCAAAAGAGAGAAATAATTGCCACATGGAGTGACTTCGAAGACTTGTGGAGGTGTGGCCAAGTCAATCAAACCATAATGTCGTTATACGTATTGTAAGTACTAGATACTTTTGTTATTGGTAGAAATAATGTATCAGCTTCATTTTTTTTACAATTGATGTTTTCTCATTCTATTTGAAAGGTACATGTATTATTTTGCTAATCAAATGGAGAAAGGGTGGATAGGGTATTTGTGCCCAGTGATGACACAAGAAATAAAAAACATGGTAAAAGAGCAGGTCGACTACATCCGCAAAAGTCTTAAATGAACAAATAAAAAAAATATTCGTCTCCCCATACATTGAGAGGTAATGGTCAAACATCAAATCTACTCAAAAAAACATATTTTTTGGATTATTTTCATGTATCATATTCTTGTAGGGACCATTGGGGATTAATATTTATTGTCCCGGAGAAGAACAACGTTTATTGGATGGATCCACTACATTATCTACCTTCCAGATCATTTATTAAGATTTGTATACTTCCGTCACTTTTCCCACGGAATTTAGTAAAAAGGGTTTGGAGATAGTCGAGATCAAGGTGAACCTTTTTTTCATGTTCAAAATTCAATTTGATTCTTCAATTCTAAAGTTTTGATATGATTATTTAATTCTTTTCTATTCATTAGTACAAGAAACAAGCGAAAAATTAGGAGTGTAGGTATTACGTTATGCTATATGCAGCAGAGTGTCTTCAACCAATCCGTATGGATGTTCTTGAAATCAAAGACGTAATATTTGAATTAGATCTTCTTCCATTTATTCAATGTTGTAGGTTTATTGCTCATATTAATAACATTCCCAAAAACACAGATTTTGAAAGAGGATGAGAAGCCGTATCGCAAACTGATATCAACAAGGAAAGAAATTGCTTGGCTAGGTATATTGTCAACGCCCGTTCCAATTCCATTGGAAATCTCAATGTAGAGTGGTATAAGTAGCTAGTATTAATGAAGACATTGCCATTGCAATAATGCAGGACATGGGTATTTGCACCGGTAATTTAGGGCAATAGCACCGGTATTTTGGTCCCCCAAAATACTGGTGCATATGTATAGGGGTATAAAAATGCAACACATTTGCACCGGTAAAATGAACCGGTGTAGAAAATTATATGCACTTAGACTGGTGTATAAATTTTGGAATCATAATATATCTGCACCGGTATTATTTGGAACACCGATGTAGACATTTTGCACTGGTATTTAACATATGAACCGATGTAAAACCATGATTTGTACACCGGTATTAAATATAACATCGGTCTTTCTTTTGTAGTAGGAATATTATTTTATTGAACCAGAATAGATTGCACCGGTATATTTTTTACACCGGTATTACTTTACTTTATGCAACAGTATTATTTAAATAATTTAAAATAAATTATTTAAAAGATGAAATTTTTTATGCCGGTACATTCATTTTATACCGGTGTATTATTTGGTTAAATTTTGCAATACCCAATTTGTTTTCGGATAGTCCCTCCCAGATCTTTTCCGGGGCAACGACAGCCAGAGATACTTGTGAACTATTATAAATTGAAAACCTTTGAATCGGTAAGAAATTTGAAACATTCTATTACGAAAATATCGCTCGTAAAATACACGAACATTATTCAAAATATGAGATAGAAGAACTATCTTAAACATGGAATGAAACAAAGTAAGAAATCACACAAGTTTACTATAACCAAACACCATCCATAGAATTCTAATATCATCAGCCATTCAAAATAAACCATCAACCTATTTTATTGTTCTTATCACCCAAAAGTTACAACGTAGTGTTCGCCTGCTGCTGGTAGTCTTCGAGCCAATCTTCACACCATCTCTCTGCTACACCTTGAATTTCGAACACATGGTACGGCTATTTGCCCTCTAGGAAAATATGTTAATTTCAAACATACAATGTTAGTCAATAGTGTTGCGTCTACTTAGAAATCAATAATAACAAAGTTTGATATGCAAGGTTTACCTTCAAGATATTGTTTGTCTCTGGCTGATTAACAAATTCTTCCATTAAGAGCATGATGGAGTACCCGCATTTTCACGAACCATTCTGGGTTCGATATTGCACAAGAAAGGTAAATGCAATTACTAACCCTAAACATATAAATTGAGGGATGAAATGATAGAATGACTTACCATGATTTTGTTGATTTTCCAAGTGTAGTCGGGTTCTGGCTCCGTCTTTTTCTTCTCCCTTTGGTATGCGCAAGAAAGCCTGTCAAGAAAGTAAATTAAAATGGTTACTTCTTCTGATATATTACCAAACTAGGATTTTTGATTTGTTTGATCGAAATACCTAGAAATGACCCTGAGTTCGACCAAGTTTGTTGGTTTGATACAACCTGACAATGTGTCCAGAGTGAAAACTTCCTCGTTCTCGGACGGATAATGATAAGGTACCAATGATCGATGTTGGAAAATTATGTTGACAAATTAATGAAATGGAAGTGGTTTGAAATGTGAATGTAATTATCAGGAAGAAATACTTACATTCTTATGTAGGGTACGATGTAGAACTCAGCATACGTTGCCTTCATTGTTTCCCAAATTAGTTTGAAACTCAGTTCTAGCTTCTGCTTGAAGTTGTTAAGGTTGCCACTATTGGATGGGAATAATTGGACACAGCCTGAATTAATTTCCCATATTTTCTCCCACAGGTGCCTATAGCGTTAATGATACTGAAAATGTATTCATGATTCATTTAAAAAAACATTAAGGCTGTAAGTTTTGAAACTCACCACATCCACACATCGACCTGCGTATTATCGATCCAGGTCATCAAACGCATGTTCCCCAGTTTCTTCCCAAACTTGACCAGAACTTCTATTCCAACACCGCAGGTGTAATGGCATGCGAATGTCAATGGTCAGAACATTGGGAAGAACACACAGTCCTTATTCTTTATCATTTCCAGGATAGCGACATTTGCTTCTTTTATGAATTGCACCATGATCGGCCAATCTGTCAGGTCTCGTTTGTTGACAATCTGTGAACGTGAAATGATACAAAATGATCACTTGAGAATGTAGTATTGAACTGTCATTGTTAATGAATAATAATGTAGTCGTTTTAGTGCATTACCTGTTTTACCAGCCTATTTAATCGTGGTCTTATAGATGGTTGGAAATTAGCCGTCGACTGGAATGTTTACGCGCCAGTATCCTGTTACAAGGACTAATGAATACGGATATGAAAAAGTACTTTGAGGAATTGAAAAATAATGCATTACAAGAATGCACCTCATATCACTGGTGAGAATCATAACCTCCTCATCATCGCCGTCTGTATCACCTCCAGCATAGATATTAACGATGTCACTTGGTTGCTCATCTGCCTTGCCTATTAAGGACACCAGCCAATCCACGATGTTATTGAGTGCCTCTCAAACATTATCGGTGGTCCACCGAGGGCAATCCCACCTTAGGATGGAGGACTGGCTCACATACTCTCACACGATCAACACCTTGTTGGCCATCCCAATGATGAGATACCTGCCGGAACCCATAGGCGACCATTATCTTCTTCCTGACAATGTCTTTAATGAAAAGAGTCATGCGTTCTCCATTTTGTTTGTATAATATTTTAGTGAATAGATAAAATTTGTTATAGAGATATTTCAGATGTGTAATTCAATGTATAGGACATGTATAGATTAATGAAGGTGTAACTCTTCATCTCTTTCTCCATCGCTGGGCTCTTCACCAGACTTTGTAGCGGCTATAGAAATGTCATTCATTGTCTTCTCTATAAACTTCTTGGGATTGTCAAGGCCTGGCGGAATCTGAACACCACTTGCAAAGTCTAAGCTCTTCACCAATTACTCCACGTACGATACCATGGCTTACACAACCGGTTGATCATTAGATGGTCTTCTCTAGGCTGTGTCTTTGGTTTAGGAACTGCTACCGCACTTGCTGTGGGAAAGATGAGGAACAACCACCGTTGTGGCCAGACTCGTCTGAGTTCCCCTGTACCTGCCTGGGTGATCCTTCTTCTTTGTCACTTTTATGAGGATGTCTTCACCCGGCTGTAGATCCAATGCTCCTTTTTCCTTAAGCTCATTCAATTTCTACTGAGAACTACATAAGAACACATTTTTTTATATGAATAATGTGAAATACATTAAAAATTAATTTAAATGTTTGATTTTGGCGTAACTTACAACGTCCGGTGCGATCTTCTCAACCTCTTTCGATGTGTATAACATTTTCTTGTCTTTTTTTCCTCAAGGTAAACAAGAGATTGGTCATGTGTGAAATCCTTTTGACTGAGTTGTTGCTCAATCTCCTCGTCAGTGAATCCCTTGGCGGTCAACCTAATTCTCTCCTTCTCCTTCAGCTCCTTAGTCAATTTGTCAAGGATGTATCGATTACCCCTTCTACTTGTGTGGTGCGTGTAATCCCTGCCCTTGTTGCGTTCAATATTTGTCACCCTGAGCCTCTGATATCGTTGTTATTAATAAAATTTAGTTGAATAGAATTTGTGGGCAACATAGCTCTTAACAAGTATTAAATTTTTCATCATACCTGAAAATCTGGATGCCAGCGCCTCTTTTCAAATAAGTGCCATTCGTCTTCATCCATCCACTTATACTTCTCCCAAGCTGGTATTCCTCTTTTATTGATACCTTTGTCCATGTTGTGAATAAACCTATTTGCCACATTTTTCTTCCAATTCCAATGTTAGTTTTTTGTTCTCTCTGTAACCTCCTTCTTCAGTATTTCTAATTGCTCGTCTGTCACAGGTGTTTCAATTGTGAAGCTTTCCTGGAACGAATGATATGAAAAGGCATGTCATTAATCATGTCTTCACTAAGACTTTACCATGAATAAAAATTTTAAATTACACTTGCCGAGAATGTGGCGTAGAACTTAAAAAACAAATTCATAAAACTTTGGAGCAAAACATGGCATAGAAATTGAACAATTCATACATAAAACTACATTATGTAAGGCATAAAAGTTCATATAACATGGCATAGAACTTCAACAATTAAGGCATGGAACTTTATATAGAATGAAATGGAAACTTATAGAAGTTGATAGAAAACCATACCAATGTCTTTGGATTCATAAAATAGGCCTACAACCGAGCAATTATCACTCCCCCCCCCAATGTGACAATCAACATTGTCACCAACCAAAAAACTATAGTACTACATCATCCATCCACAAAATATGCAAAACATTTTAACCCCACAATTGTATAAACATACCATTCAAGTTACCCTTTCAGCTTTTTGTCAATTTACATGTTTTTGTTCATAGAGCCATTTGGTCGAACATGTGTTGTGCGTGAAGGTTGGAATGGTTTTTTGAAGAGAAATTGATATGGTAACCCATGGTTATATAAATACCAACACTTACCTTCACCAATGGAGCATTTGTGTTGCTACTCCCTTTTTTCGAACTTGCTAAGAACAGAATGGGATGATGAACTCGCCAAGTAATTTCTTCTCTTGTGTTGTCAAGAGTTAGGGAAGGGTTTCTTCTCTTGTGTTGCTTCTCTTGAGTTGCTCAACACTTTATAGGATAGATGATGGGAGTTATAATGATTGATGAGGAGTTATAGTGGTTCAATTTAGTGTGAATTGATTGGTTGAAGTGGTGGAGGGCGTTTTTCAAAGAGAACTTGAAGGTGTTGGATGAGAAAAGGAGGAGTTGTGGGAGTTATGTCCGTTTGAAACGGTTGCCAATTCATATGAAGACATTCTTTTACACCAATAATATGCACAGTACTAGTATAATATTTGTGAAAACGGGTTTAAAAATTGGCTAACTGTTCCGCACCAGTACGTTTACCAGCGTAGAAAAGGAAAAAAATAGCTGTGTGTAGCTGCTTTAAATGATTTTCTCACTGACCCAAGAGCAACACATGAAAATTTAGGCTAACTATTGTACACCTGTAAGAAATACCGGTGTAGAAAATGTTGATACCGGTGTAATATTACACAAAAAGCAACTGTGTGCGGCTGCTTTAAATATATTTTGGAAAAATATGTGGAACCCGAATGGAACTTTAGAAATTTTATACTGAGTGTTCAGCACCGGTATATTTACCGGTGCAAAAACATAATATACCTGTGTAACAAATTTTGCGCCTTATTAAAAATTGAAGAAATTGAAAATTTTGAAATGCGCGCCAAAAAATTGAACACATACACTGGTAATTTCTTAATATTACCAGTGTAAAAAA
The DNA here is from genome assembly GCA_037428765.1 of Rubia yunnanensis. Lineage (NCBI taxonomy): Eukaryota > Viridiplantae > Streptophyta > Magnoliopsida > Gentianales > Rubiaceae > Rubia > Rubia yunnanensis. The sequence goes on from CM075067.1 coordinate 76,307,903, forward strand.
TATTCTTATTTATTTGAATTCCCTCTTATTTTATTTACCTCCCGTGCAATTTACCAACAACCCCCATTTATTCAAATTGACGTTTAATTATTGTAAATAGACATTGTACTAGTTGTTTCATGCAAATATCGACCACAAATGGGCCCCATACATTGACGTTATTAAGCATTGTTTAATTTTATAAAATTTTCATATTGACCCCAAACATTTCGTTCCACCCCTTGAAGCACTATTCCACTGGCCCAGATGGAATTTTAGGATGCTCCATATTGAATAACGATTCTGTACCTCAATGGTACCGAGGAAACCGCAAAATTGATTATAGCATTTATTGCAATTAGGTCCCTCAAATTGTGACATGCGATTACGACATGTTAGGAAAGTACATAAATTACCAAATTTAATATTCCGGGATTAAATTGTAATTACAACATATTTGTGCCTGGGTGGTGACTCATCCTGAAAGCTAGTAGGTGTTGTAGAGTAAACGACAAGGGTTTACTTCATTGTTTCTATGTGTAATCCGAACATCTTCCAAACTAAATACGAAGTCTGGACCCGTTCGTTTCCCCGCGTGTGGAACTTGGAAATACAAAAGGGTTGTTTTGTGGACCATCCGGTTCGATCAGATTGCGATTTCGATTCACGAATAAACTTTTTACTTTTTGCAATTTAGTCCCTCCAAGAATCTTGGAAGGGTTGACATATAAAATTGTCTCCACATATATGCAATTCAATACATTACGATCGTGTTAATGCATTTGTAGACCCTACTAGTTGACGGAAGGCGCTGTAAAATCAACAGTGAATGTTTGCACTATATTTCCCAAAATTATACTACTGCCCATAAATTTACTTGGGGAACCTCCATAGCTCCTAATGCTAAAAAAAAATTAATTCTAACCATTCTTGGAATATAGTGCACCGAATTCAGCAGTCATGAAGTAACTGCTTACGCCAACTACGTTAGGCCTATCTTTCTTGTCTTCATGAGTGTATTTGTCCGATAGAATTTCAAATCACGCGGTGTACAAATTTTTTGATTCAACCCATCATCGTGCATGTTTATCAAATGTAAAAATGTCAAACTGCCTAAGTGCAACACTATCAATGTTTAGTACAAAATCTACTCTTTCTAATTGCTACCACAAGTTTTCTACGAATAATAATGAGAAAATGGTTCAACCCCATCAGCAAGTTCTGTTGCATCACCATCACAAGTACTTGTGCCAACGTCTATGTCTTCGACATCTCCTTCGCGAAAGGTTGGGAAATTTCTGACTACTTCCACGGCGTTAGAAAATTGATACGTCATAACCTCAACCATATGTTTGTGCCCGGATCTTTGATATTTGGATTCTTCAAGTAAGTTTGCTACATCGACCTCCAAGGCATCAACTCTGGATTCAATAGTAGCGACAGGCGTGTTAGATGTCTGTCTGTAGAAATGGTCCACACAAATCTTACCCATTGGTTAGCCATAAATGTCATGTGCACGGGCACTAACTCCCGCTCTTGAACAAAACTCATAGATGATACTAAAATAGGCATAAGATCCCATCTGATCTCGTTCCCTTTGCAACATAGGAAAAATTTGACAACCAACATTCCATCGAAGCTCCTTCTTTATTGCATACAAGAATGTGAGGCAAAGTTTGTGGACTTTTGTGTTCACAGCTACTGGATGGATTCTAGACGCCATGAAGTGGTACCATCCATTCATTTTTGGAGTTAGAGTTTTTTTAGGTATTTTGCTCCAACCTGGTTTGAAAAACTCATCCATGTCTGTACCTGCCCTAGCTAATGTCCCAAGGATCTCCTTCTCAATTGGTTGTTGTAGAATATAGTTGTCAAAACCTTGAAATGAAGTGCGAGAAACTCGTCCTCATCGTTTGTAACATTGGGCAACCCAAACAAGCCATTAATAGATTCTAGTGTGATAGGAACAAATTTACCTCTACAATATACGTGATCATAGCTCGTCCTGCACTTCAAGTTTGCATAGAACTCACTTACAATGGTCGGGTTGAATGGTTGCGGAGTCTTGCAGAATTTTTCCCACCCAAGCTTCTGGATAGCTTATTTGAATGAGGGAGATGCTTCAATTCCTCTCTCTATGTGATGACGATGTCCTTTATATGAATCATGGACTAACCTAGCCTCCTCGGACATGAAGTTACCATCTGGGTAAGTGTGCGGTGATACTTTCAGCAATGATGGGGATGATGAATAGCATATCCTTTTCGAATTGGATTTGGGAGGCATTTCCTAAAAAACATTGAACCATTTCATCAAAAACCTTACATGCAAGTCAAGCTATTCATGATTCACATTCTCAATGATTCTATTTCATATGCAATTGCTAATTAATCATACTGATAAGGTATTGAACTGGTTTACTTGATTATATGACAACCTACGTAGGATTTCAACAAAGATGGGTAGTGATGGAGATGGTATTAAGTGAGAGATATAAATTTGGCACTGTGAAAATGGGGACCTGAGAGAGTTTTGAATAATGGAACATTTTTATACACTGGTATTCTACATATACTAGTGTAAAACAAAGCCTAAAGCAGCTGCTTTAGGCTGATTTAAATATAAAAAAATCTATCTAATCCAACCCAAGAGTAAATTTCAAAAATAATTCTAAGTACCCAGCATTGGTACATTTATCGGTGCAAATTAAACAAAAAGTAGTTGCTTTAGGCTTCTTTAAATGCCAAAAAATTAACATTGTCGGACCCGAGAGCAAAAGACAAAAAATAATTCTAAGTACTGTGCACCGGTAATAGTACCAGTGCGTAAGTACAAAACAGAGTACCTCCCCTATTTTTTTACACTGGTAATTTAATCTTTACCTGTGTAAAAAACCGGCACCTAGTAGAAATTTTAATTGAAATTAAAACACATTTTCACCGATTCAATTCATAAACACTCCATTGAAATCACGGATCATACCAATCAATTCATAAAACAGTGTCAATTAAATACATTACACACTAAATCGCTTAATGATCATACAGTTTTTCACAAAACATGGTCACAAAAACAACGGGTAGGAACGACCAATCTATCGTTTCTGCTTCAAGACATTGTCCCCACCTACTATTTCACCTCTCTCATCAACCCATAACCCATCACCATAAGAACGCCTTCCAAAAATGGGTCCGCCAACATCTTCCAAGTCAAGAAATACTGATGAAAACTCAAGACTATCAGTTATGGTGGGCTGATCAATCTCTTCGTCAAAGTAAAACTTCTTGTCAAGCAACACCACATGATACTTCTCATTCGAAGGGTCATTGATGTAAAACACCTGTCGTGCCTAGGTAACTAAGATGAACTTGTCATCTTCATATCCTACACGATTCAAGTCGACCAACGCGAACCCCATGGGTTTCTCAACTACAACACCGGAACCGTGTTCCACCAAACGACACTTGAAGACAACAACCTTGAACTCTACATAATCCAACTCCTAAATTTCCTCAATCACCCCATAGAAAGGCATCACAACAACTAGATGCTTATCTCTCTTGCTTGCCTACCACATGGATTCAGATTCAATACAAACACCACTATTTTGAGTGGTGCTCTTCTCATCCTTTGCCAATGTTGAGAAACTAAAACCATTAATTCCATGACCAAGGTATTGTCTAACGGTGCAGTTCAGCTTCCTTGCAAACGCTCATAGGTTACTGGGCATCCCTTCGACATTACAACGATTGTAAAACCAGTTAACAAAACTTAAAGAATGCTCGACCTGAATTTTATTTGGGGGCCAGTCTGGATGAATCTCTTCCAACAGGGAAACATGGTCTTCAACATATGTTACAGTATCGCTACTATTACGTAATACATAGAAGTGAACAGTCATCAACTCAGCGTGATAGGGTGTATGAAGCATACCCTTGGAACATGGAATCTCATTCCAACCAAGTTCGATGTACAATACTCGATGATATCCTCAGTGACGTACCTCTGAACAATAGAGGCATCATGCCAACTACGATTATGAGCATAACCCTTGAAAACAGCCATGTGATGCCCAAAGGGGTACATCAAATGCATTCGAATAGGCCCGCACATACGTATCTCCCTAACCAAGTGTACCACTAGGTGTGCATGATGTCAAAGAATGATGGGGTAAAATACTTCTCCGAATGGCATAGATCAACAGTAGCCTCTCGATCCAGTTCATCAAGGTGTTTCCTGTTAATATGTTTCTTGCATATCGAGTTGAATAAGAAACAAGCGCATAACAGAAAATCTAATTTCCTCTTCCAAACACCCATGTATTGCTACGGGCAAAAGTTGTTGCACAAGGACATGATAATCGTGTGATTTCAAAGCATTAAGACGTAACTCATGATTCACAAACTGACTAACATTAAAGGAGTTACCGGAAGGTACCTTTATTCCTTGGATGCTCTCACACACCGATCTCCTCTCAGCAACTGACAGATTGTAAGAAGCGAGGGGTAGGTATGTTCGCTTCCATCTTACCTCTGGTGCCATATCCAACCATATACCAAGGTTAACTAAATCTTTTCTCGCATTCAAGCTATCCTTAGTCTTCCCGGGAATGTTCAGAAGTGTCCTAATTAGACTCTCACAAACATTCTTTTTGATATGCATGACATCCAAACAATGGAAAAAATCTAAATCTTCCCAAATTGAAGAAAATGGACTATTTCTTCCACGGTCCATCTACAGCCCCACCACCTTTTGATAATTCTTACATAGAACAAAATTCAATTTTTTTCACCTTGTTTTGAATAGCTACACAGGTCAAAGGTTTGGGTGCCTTTCTCCTCTCCTTCCTACCAACGAATGCAACCGCATTATCCGCAACTTGTGACCTACAGGCAGGAATTTACGGTGACCCAAATGAACAGTTTTCTGCCCATTCCTCAACTGATGGTAATCTGTCTCATCCTCACAAACTGGGCAAGCCTTGTAACCCTTGACCACATACCCAGAAAGTTTACCATATTCCAGGATATCATTTATGGTACAAAAAAACATTGCCCTTAATGTAAACTCTTCACCACTACAACCATCAAACATTAAGGTGCCAACCAATCAAAACACCTTCAAATCTTCGATTAAAGGGGCAAGATAAGTGTCTATGGCATTTTTAGGTTGTTCGGGCATGAAATCATGATGGGCATCAACGCATATTTTCTCTTCATGCACAAGTATGATGGAAGATTGTAAATTGCAAGATTAACTGGCCACGAACTGTGTTTCTAGGACATAGTCCCAAATGGGTTCATACCATCAGTACACAAAGAAAATCTCAAATTCCTAGGTTCGGATGCAAAGTGTGAATACATCCTATCAAATTTTTTCCACTGGTCCGCGTCAGTCGGGTGTCAAATTATATCATCATCTTTACAATCTCCCCTATCAACGCACCATGTCAAGTTCTTTGCACTATTTTCATTCTTAAACAACCTTCTCAGCTTCGGAATAATGGAAAGATACCATATACATTTGGTGGGCAACCGCCTCCTCACCGGCACAATATGTTCTCCACCGGCCGCCACATTTCTCTTCTTCTTATAATGCTACACATTACATAATGGACAAACAATCTTATCCTTAAGGTCACCCATATATAGGACACAACCGTTCGGACAAGCATGTCATACTCCAATCCCATCGGACACAAAATTCTCTTGTCTTCATAAAGGTTATCAGAAACCCCGTTACCGGGTGGAAGCTTTTCATTCAAAAACTTAAGGAATTTATTCATTCTAGTATCACTTCATAACCCTACACCTTTGAAATTAAACAACTCCATCAAACACGACATGACCGTATCTTTCTTCTTGCAACCGGGATACAATGGTGTATCCTTCTCACCAAGGAAGTTAGCCGAAACCTCGGGTCTCCCTCTAAACTCATTAACAACCTCCTCACATATGTCATCCAACATAAAATCCCCAAAACACTCTCCCTCAATACTAAATCTCACTTCCGGTGGTGATTTTTCCCTATGAAAGGTCCACACAACATAATCTTTCACAAACCCCTGGCTATACAAATGGAGTTTTAGGATGTCCTTCTTATTAGTACAAATTCAATTTCCACAATCATGGCATGGAAATAATATTCGCTTCTCTCGACTAAAAGCATGCTCCAAGAACTCATCCACAAACATAATATATTCATCGCTCACCCTACTAACGTTAACATGCAATGCTTACGCCTCTCAATGGCGCGATACAAGTCTACATATCAATAAATGTCCAACAATAAAACTTCAACACATTTAATACAATAGAATTTCTCATGATGACTTCCTAACCATGCAACATCATAAACGCAGAATGTACACCAATATTCCACATTATAATTACAACATTCTTAACATGTCCAACACTATAGGAATCAAAAGACATAGCCTTATAACTACAACAACCTTGAGAACAAATCACAAACTAATATCTACAATTCTACCCCAATCACCATTAAATGGTCAAACACGGAATGTCAATATCTCTACTAACCAAAACCATACATGAAATCCTTAATATCCATAAATGTAATTCAAAAAATGGTACCTTTAAGGGTCTTCATTGTGGAGAATTCAATGCCTTTATCAACAAAAAAAAACCACCATCAATAAACCTCTTCTTTCAAAAATCTCATTTGTAACCTGCTATAAAAAGGTAGTAGGTGGGCATTTAATGCAATTTTATACACCGGTATTTAGATTTTACCGGTGCATTTGTAGCTTATTGCATCGGTAAAATATGTTTACCGGTGTAGATATTAAGCCAAAACCCGCGTATATTCTTTTTCTGCACCGATACGATCACAATAGCAGTGTGAAAACATAGTTTTGGTGCCAAATTTTTACAAAAAGAAATTTGTTTGCACCGGTATTTAGAAAATACTGGTGTGTGTTCAATTCCTACACCGATTCTAATAGTAACCCGTGTACAAATGAAAAAATTTCCCGCATTTTTTTTAAAAAAATTGCACCAGCATATTTCCCTTAGCGGTTTAAAAAGTTGTCATCTTGGCGCCAAATTAATAAAAAGGGAAATATGTACACACTGGTAATCGTGTATTGGTGCACATGTAAGAAAATGCACCGGTTAAAATACATATTCGGATAATACTGGTGCACAAATTTTGAGTTTGTGCACCGGTAGAACCAACACCGATTCGAAAATAGGTGAACTGTACACCGGTTGACAGGATACCGGTGCATATGTACTTATTTGCACAGGTACTGATGTACAGGATAAATACCAGTGCAATTGGTTACATACACACCAGTATACCTGTACTCGTGAATTTATACCGGTGCGTATGTACCTGTTTTTTAGTAGTGTTGGAATAAATTTTTTTAGATTTCTATTCCTATCAATAGATTGTTGCTAACCTAGCGTAGTCTATAGATTTTTGATGACTTAGTATTTGAGGCTTTCGTATCACCGGATTTTATGAAATTACAGGAATTTGACCATACTTTCCGAATGGTGTTCCAAATTCAGACCACTGTCTGTTCTTCTTCTTTATTTTTATCAAAGATCAGATTCGATTTTACGAACTCGGAAGACAAGACCGAAATTTGTTCCGAATCCGGAAATTAAAATAAAGCATTAAATGATAAAAACATAAACCTCACAGATTGGGAACAGAAAATGCGTCCGAGCTCGGAAGTCATGCGAGTTCTGAGCTCGTAACCACTCTACAGATCCGATAGATTTCCTCACGTTCCGAGTCTGGAACACATTACTACATCTGTGGGTTTTGATGGTGTTCCAAGTCCGTAACAATCTCAACGATCCGAGGGTGTGACTTAAGCTACGAGTTTGAAATAGGATCCCTGATGTGACAACATACATGTCGTTCTAATTTTAGAACAAATAGAAGATGGTTCCACCCTATCGTTAGAAGGCGGTTTTGAACTGCCTTCCATTGCTTTGTTAGAAAGCGGTTCAAGGAACCACCTTTGATCCTCATCAATGGAAGCCATGTCCAGAGAAATCACCCACAAAGTGACTTCCATTGTCCTAAAGAACCACATTTAATAGAGGCGCCTCCACTAGTGTAATACAAAGACACAACGGGAAAAAAAGTAAATTGTCCTTCGTTTAGTGGTAAGCCACACTCTATATAACTGAGAGGTTCATGGTTCAAAACACACCCCCATCAATAATTGTGAATCCATATTAGTTGTCCCCACTGTGATTTCCCAACCTACAGGTGGTCAATGATGGTGAGATCATGGTGGTTCCAATTTTGGCGACGGTTCGTTGGTGGTGCAACGTTTGGGTGTTCTCGGGAGGGCGTCCCTAGCTATTCAAATAGATGGAGTTTCAGACTCCACTGAGTTTCAACAGATTCAATGGTGGTGTTTCCTAGTTAGGTTCTAGACTAGGATGTTGATATGTAATTTGGTTGCTTGTATGTAACCTTTCAAAAAAAAATCACTCCAACAAATTACAAGAAAAAGTAGATTATCTTTTGTGGATTAAAGAAATAAGGCTAAATTTTGAGAAAGATCGCCATTCCTTAAACATATATAAATAAAGGGTTGAATTAGAATTATAAAAGGGTAAAATGTTTTAATTGCAATATTAAATTTTTATTATGCAGCGTGTAGTAGTTATAAGTTTATGAGCCGATTATTACAACCCAAAATTTTTACCTTGATTTCTTTTAATTTGCAGTTTAAACCTTGGTGTTACCATAATTTATGGAAAAACCATCTTTCCAGAGACAAATTCAAGAAATAAAAGGATAAAAAATTATTATTATTAAATAACAAATTAACCGCCAATTCAAAATGCTATCATTGTTAATGCCAGGTTTTCGTTTTCGATAGAAACACTGTATTTTTTTGTGGTAAAAGAATCGTTTGTCGAATATATATTTTTTCATATCTTTGGCCGGTTAGAAAAAAGAAAAAAAACGGCAAAAATTTATATGACAAAAAGTCATGAGTCCGTCTCTTGGAAGACGGTATTTCCATAAGTTATGGAAAGACCAAGGTCTAAAGTGTAAATTTGAAGAAATGAAGATAAAATTTTTGGATTGCATGAACCGGGTTATAAATTTTATAAGTACTACATGTTGCATACTAAAAGTTTAATATTGCAACTAAAACCTTTCACCTTTTATTATTCTAATTATACCACATCTTTCCATAAGCCTATGGAAAGACCGTCTTTCCCAAAACTTTGCCACAAGTCATACGCCGCAAATCTGTATGTTAGAAATTTTTTATAGGAGTAATTGCTAGATTATGTAATTAATCCAATAGTTGATCACATCATCTAATATCTACCCTGAACTAGTTAACTTTGAAATTCTTAAGCTATGCTTTAGGCTTTAAACTAAAATTTTAATACTTCCTCAATTTAACAATTCATTTAATCAAACGTTCTTAACATTAACCATAAAATTGAATTGGTTTATAAGTATTATAAATACTGCTGTGTAATACCTTATTAGGTTCATTATAACATATATTGTCAAAATATTAACTTAATATAATATATATTAAGGATAAAACATTCTCAAGTTACTAATTAAAAATTAAATTGTGCAACTTAAAATGAGAAGGATGAAGTTGCATAATTTGGTATTTACACGTGCATGGATCTTTGGCTTCCCTACAAAATCAGCATATAAACTCACTTTATTTTCTATAAAAAAAGGATTAAACCCAAGTTTCTCATATTAATTTTTCAAAGAGAAAAAGTTTTACATGAATTGGAGGCAAGAGCAAGTATGTGATATCACAATTTCTTATATATTATATGAAATTAAACAATTAATAGTCTATCTTGAGCTGATATTAAAATAATGAAACAGTACCGAATCTCCAACAGTAAAATCAGTAATCAAAATAGTATAAATATACTGCTAACCCCATCTAACTTCATCCACAGCAAAGTAAGTGAACCTCCCCACAAGAAACACAGAGAGCAAGTAGTCAATTAAAATGGGAAGGTCCCCTTGCTGTGATGAAAATGGCCTGAAGAAAGGCCCTTGGTTGCCTGAAGAAGACCAAAAACTCATTGACTACATCCAGAAACATGGCCACAGCAGCTGGAGAGCCCTTCCCAAACTTGCTGGTACACACACACATCCATGCATGCATTTCTTGATGATCGGTTTACGATATTTCCTCTGTCTCAGTTCAAACTGCAAACGTGTCAAAAACTCTACAATGAAAGGTGTCAGGCGCAGAGACACCGTAAAGTCTCTCTCCTGACGGTTCTTCATCGTGATTGTTGCAGGTCTCAACAGGTGTGGCAAAAGCTGCAGGCTCAGGTGGACCAATTATTTGAGGCCTGATATTAAGAGAGGAAAGTTCAATCAAGAGGAAGAACAAACCATCCTTCATCTCCACTCCATTCTTGGAAACAAGTAATTTCTCTTTTTGTCACACGTGATTTTGTGTAACACTTTTATGTTTATTATCACGTTAGGGTTTGCTAGTAGTTGATCCGTTACACGACACGATAGTTCAAATAATGTCGTTACATACAAATTCCGAATGATTAACTTATCAATATTACAAACGCGACTCTTATACGACTGTTTTGTGGGAAGGTGGTCGGCGATTGCAACGCACCTGCCCGGGAGAACTGACAACGAAATCAAGAACTTCTGGAACACACACTTGAAGAAGAAGCTGATCCAAATGGGGTACGATCCGATGACGCACAGGCCAAGAACTGACTTGTTTTCGAGCTTGCCAAACCTCATAGCCCTTGCTAGCCTACTCGAGCAACACCAGCTCGAAGAACACGCTGCGAGACTACAAGCAGAAGCGATGGAGTTCGCGAAGATCCAGTATTTGCAATGCCTTCTCCAATCCGCCGCGAATAATAATAATAATTCCTCCACACCAAGCTCATCAAACAGCCAATTTGATCAGCCCAATAATTCTCTAAGTGTTTCTGACTTTGAAAATCAGGCCACATTTCCCATGGAAAACGCTACTTCTCAACTGCTCCACCATCTCATGGCACCCTCCAATCATATTAATATTCCAAACCCACAAGTCCCTTTTGAATTTGAGACACATTTCAATGTTGATAGTGATGGAAATAATGAAATTAGCCAGGATAATGTCAATGTCCCAAAGCTTGCTTCTGCAGCCTCTTCTACCTTGCTTCCTCCGCTCGCGGAAACATCCATCAGCAACATGGTAGAGGGCAGCAGCACTTCCAGCAATGGCGAGGGAGCTTCCTCGTATTGGTCTGAAATTCTTTTCGAATCCCCGTTTCTGCAGGAGAAGGATTTTGAATGATCGATACACATTCATGCGAGCGCTGTGAATTACTATCTTCGTGGAGGAAAAAAAAGTCGTGTTTGTAATATTAATTTGCTGGCATTCTGGCTAGCCAGGTAGTGTACATAGTTATGAGTGAGATTATGACTGCTATAAATTTCTTGTGCCATATAGTTATGTATTGGACTTGCATGCTTTTAGGGAAGTGATTATCATATCAACTTGTTCCTCTTAAAATCAGGTTTCTGGGCTTTTTCTCACTAGACATAGTATGTGTCACATTTGCTTCAATATATTAAAGAAATCTATTGACCCACAAGCTTCATGGGCAAGTTCGTCGATTTTCCAGTGAGTTTATAATTAATGGCTCGAAAAATCACTAATTCTGTAACGCGTAGGGTGCTAATTGTATTTTGCTATAGACTTATATATTACATTGTTTATGTTACATCATATGCAATGAGCTTTGTATCAACGTGTTTGGTTTTATTTTCCACCCCTACGAATATCAATCAATTGAGTGAAGTTGAGTTTTCACGCACAAAATGTGTGATGTGTGTACTTTTCAACCAAGAACTCATAATAATCTAATAACTTGGTATATTTATTAACTAACTCGATCGATCAGTACTTCTCAATAATTGCGTTTCCAAGCATTAAATATGAGTATATGAACACGGGGACAAAACAAGACATCTCTTTCTTTGCCATGCTACTGTCGCTATCACCTTTACATTTTCGTTACTTGCCAAGATATTGGAAATTTGTGTGCAAATATCGCATTTATTATTATTGCAGAAAGCAGACAAAAATGTTAATTAATTCTTGATAAAAATATGTAGCTGGTGAGAAGTTTATTTTATTTATGGTGATGTTAAATTGTGCCTGCATCGACGTAAGAAACTTGGAAGAAAATCTAAAGAGGGGTTAGGATTAGGTGATTAAAAATCGCTACCTTCTCTTTCACACAAGAAATTAATGGAAGCGATTAATTAAACTAGGCATTTTGATATATAGATATATACTTTAGAAATTAATTCCTGCCCACTTTGACAACCATATATAAGTAACTACTGACCAACTTTGACTTATTCCGACACTCAACATTGTATATTTTTACTATGTGTATGATCCTTAGACAATAGTCATCTTGGGTAGTTGACTAGCGTTAATCTGTTTTACAATGATCACTTTTTTTTGTGTGCAAATTGCTCAATTTGTCAAGTCAAAACTAAATTACTTTGGAACATTGGTAAAGCTGTGTACCGGAAGGCATAAGTTGGTCCATACCGGAAGTCATAATTTGGTCCATACCGGGGGTGGGGGTTTTGGCCTATTTACTTTTTTTTTTTTTTTTTACGATTTTCAATGATCATATTTGACCGTCAATATTTCTACATAGGGAAAATCTTAGGAAAGACGGCATTTCTATAAGTTTATGGACAGTCCTCAGGGGCATTTGCCTTAAATGTTGTAATTTTTTATAAAATTTAAATATTGTATTTCATAAGTTAAAATAAGTAATAATATGTATTTGAAGGTTAAAATAGTAAAAATATATGATATAAAAAAATATTTTCAGAAATTTTAAATTTTGTATGTAATTTAAGAAATGCAGTGTATAAGGTAAGAAATAAGTGGCCTGTCCATAAGCTTATGGACAGACCGCCTGTCAGGAGACCCACTCCTCTACATATATGTAATAATTTTGCATAAAAAATTGACAGTTTGAAAATAGATGTTAAGATGAATCTAATCATATCCCACATGATATTTTTATTAAATATATTAATTAATATTTAGGGTCAAAGTTACCAAATTTGACTTGAAAAAAGTAAATAGGCCAAACTGGTGGGACGGAGGGAGTATACATTAAAAGAAAAGTTTGTTTTTAACCCTAGTTTTGGTCGAAAGTGTCTAAATAACCTTGCAAAATCTAGAGGTGTCAATCTAACCCTAAGTTTTGAATGAAAGTGTCAATCTAACCCTGGAAACCTGAAATTGGCCGAAAATCGGTGAAATAACCATTGTACCCCTAAGTTTATAAAATTCAAAATAAAATAAAATAAGAAGTGACCATTATAGCCTCTTCTCTCTTCTCCGCATCTCATCTTCCCTAAACCATCTTCTCGTCTACCTCAAACCATCGCTCCACCATTGCCAATATTCTCGCTCCACTGCTGCCATTGACCTCCACCGCTGTCAATGTTCTTCTTCAACATCATTCTGCATCGCCAATGGTTGCTCGCTGGTTACTCGGTGGTGCGGTGTTAGCTCGGTGGTGCGGTGGCGTGGTTTTTGCTCTGATGGTCGTGGCATGATGGAGCGATGTTTGAGGGCGGGGCTAGGGTTGAGCGGGGGAGGAGGTACACTGAGGCGACACTAGAGTTGCATCGAGGGTGGGGCTAGGGTTGAGCGTCGAAGCATGGTGGCGGGTCTAGGGTTGAGGGCGGGGTTAGGGTTCAATAGCGAAGCATGGCGGCATGGCTAGGGTTGAGGGCGGGGCTAGGGTTGAGTGGTGGTGGGGAAAAGAGAAGGTGCATCGAGGAGGCACTGAGGTTGCATCGAAGGCAGGGTTAAGATTGAGTGGCAGAGCATGGCGCCGTGGCTAGGATTAAGCAATGACGGGCAGAGGAGGAGGTACATTGAGGCGGCACTGGGGTTGCATGAGTTCGAGGCGGAGAAGGAGGTGATGGAGGCTAGAGGCGAAGGAGGAGGTACTGGAGGTTGGGGGTAGTGAAGGGGGTGCTGGAGGCGTTGGAGGCTGAGAGCGAGAGAGGAGGTGCTAGAGGCTGGAGACGAAGAAAGAGGTTGCTAGAGCGGAGACACTCGATGGCAACAGTGGTGCTCAGCAATGATGGTTAAAGGTGTTTGAAGATGAAGATGAAGATGAAGTTTAGGGGTATAATGGTCATTAGATTTTTAGTTTTAAGGTTGAGGGTATTTTTGTCTTTTCAGATTAGGTCAATGTCTGAATTCCTTTAGTCAATGCCAGAATAATGCAATTTGGGTATATCTTCACCATAGCTCAAGATAATAGGGTTAATATTTTGATGTTGCGCACATGTGGGCTTCTGCTACTTGAACCGACCTGATTTGGAAGCACTGATTAGACTTGAAAAATATTTAGATCGGTTTAAAATTGATTTGATTTCGAAATATAACAGATTTCATTTTTTCAACGAGCTGCGTAACTAGACGGGTGCCATCAACACTAAACCAAACCTAAAAACTATTAAATCCTAAACCAACCAAAATTGTGTAGATGTGACATTAATCTTGTTGGGATGGAAAAACTAAAACGATAAAAAGATATTGTCTACTTTATGCCTAGTGTTGAGAGTCTCGCATTGGTGGTTGACGAAGAAATTGTTTAGTATATAAGTTCATAGGTTACCTCTACATAGCACCAATTAATTTTATGATAGAAGCTCATTAATCTTAAATAGTATCAGAGCCCAAAGTTAGCAAGATCGGCCTAGTGGATGCATATTCTCACTAATATGCCTGTGGCACCTTTTTGGTCCATGATGCGCGATGAATCATTACACTACACTTGAGTGGACGTGTTGAGAGTCACACATTGGTGGTTGAAAAATTAATTGCTTAGTATATAAGATCATAGGTCACCTTTACATAACACCATTTGATTTTATGATAGAAACCCATAATTCTGACACATAGCATGCAATGTTTATTTTTATATCTTTACATATTTCAAAAGGTCTCATACTAATGATGTGGCACTCTTGATTATGTCCAAGAACCATATGATTCATGTCTGCATCCTTAGATCATCTTGCATTGCCGCATAACACCCCGAATTCAGTAATACATTTGACACATGCACCATGGTCGAAGGCACAATGGAGGGACTCTCACATAGGGAACACACAATCCTCCACTTTAAAAACTCAAACCATGCCTTTTATACCACTTCTCGTGACTCCAAAGCCCAATTCAACCCACATTAGTATGATATTGTCCACCTTATACATAACCCGCACAATTTTAACTTCGTCATATGCGAAAAGGTCTTGTACTAATGTGGTGAAACTATTACTTATATTCGTGTCAATTACTCTTCTATCTTTCGATGTGGGACTTGGTTTGAAACACTCAACACCTCTTCACTGAGTCCACAAGTCTACACTTTTCGTAGCGTTTCCCCAGGGATGCCAATGGGGTAGGACGGGTGCAGATTATGTTCCCTCCATATGTTGAGAAATAATCCCCTGCACAACTCAATATAAAAATTTAAAAAAACACTACTGGAAATTGGGGGCATAGGAACCGGTACACATGTACGGGTGATAATAAACAGGTGTTATGAATCACCTATTGCACCGGTATAAATGTCTGTGTATTAAAAACAGGCGCCCAAGAGGTAATAGAATCGATAAAAAACATACCAGTGCTCAGGTCCGATTCTTATCAGTAGAATATAGATGAATGTGGCTAATATTTAGCACCGGTACCGATGATGATAAGTAGTGCTCTAAACAATTTACGCGGGAATTCATATCAATAGTACAAGTAACTGTTCCTGTACCGGTGCATTTTAGGAAGAAATGGCGAGAAAACATGTAGTACCGGTGTACATTTAGCACCGATTTATTTGTCCCGTTGCTGAAATTTGTAAAATGCGGGAAATATTTGAGCACCAGTAATATGTACCAGTGCGTTTGAGTGAAGATATGGAAAAACACGGGAAAAGTGAAAATTTTGAGCACCGGTAATTTCATTTATATTTAGCACCGGTATAAATATCAGTGTTAATTCTTCAGCTACATCAATAAAACTAATAATATATGCTTAGACAGGTGCTATTGATGCATTAAATTCTCATCTACCCCCAATCTTATCGGGTAAAAAAAGAAAGGAGGAGGGTTTTTGATGTCATTAATGGAAATTTGGGATTGGAGAAAACATTGGATGCTCATCAATGAATTCCCTTGAATGTATTTCATTTTTTAAACAAAATTAATATTTAGGGTGGAATGTGCGTGGAATGATATGTTTGTATAAATATCTTGTGAGCTTGAACATTGTAATGGTTTTTGACACTCTTGATGAATAGGTTTTGTTTGCAAATGTTGTTGATGTAATGTATGTCTTTGATTGCATGTGATTTGAAGTATGGTGTGTGGTAGGATTGTAGTATTGTGTGACCATACATGTTGCATGTTTATAGGGTGTGTTATGAATGAGCTTATAGTTTTTGGTGCAATTGTATATTACTTTGGGTGTTAAAATGTTTCAAATTGATTAAATTGCAGACATACACCGTGTCATTGAGAGGCGTAAGCATTTTTATCACAATGTTAGCTTTGTGGGTGATGAATTTGTTGCTTTTGTTCTGGACTTCTTGGACTATGCTTTTAGTCGTGAAAAGTGCATCCTATATCCTTGTTGTAATTGTAAGAACCGTAAGCATACTGATGATCGAGATTTGTTGCAACTCTATTTGTACATGAGAGGGTTCTCTAAGGATTATTTGGTTTGGACTTTTCATGGGGAGAAACCACCGCCGGACGTGGTTATAGGTAGTAAGGGGGAACATTTTGGGGATTTGAAATTGGATGACATGTGTGAGGAGGTGGTGGATGAATTTAGGGGGAGGTCTGAGGTTTTGTCAAAATTTCTTGATGAGAAGAACAAACCGTTGTATCCTGATTGCAAGGAGAAAGACACTGTAATGTCATGTTTGATAGAGTTGTTCAACCTGAAAGGCATTGGATCGTGGACCGATACTAGAATGGATAAGTTGTTGAAGTTTTTGAGTGATAAGTTCCCTTCGGGAAATGGTTTACTGGAAAACATGTACGATGCAAAGAGAATTATGTGCCCAATGGGAATGGAGTATAAAAAGATACATGCATTCCCCAATGATTGTGTTTTGTATAAGGATGCGTTGAAAAAGGCGGTGGCTTGCCCTGTATGCAAGGCATCTCGTTATAAGTAGAGAAAAAATAATGTTGTTAATGAAGAGGTCGGTGTGAAGCTAAGGAAATAGTTCCCTGCAAAGAACACTTTGGTACATTTCTATTGTCCCTAGGCTGAAGAGGTTGTTCAAGAACAATGTGGATGCGAAAAACATGACATGGTACAAGGATATGGGTTGTGTGATGATGATATCATTAATCACCCAGCGAATGGGGATCACTGGAAGAATTTTGATAACAGGTATCCTAAGTTTGTTGAAGAACCCAGGAATTTGCGAATGGCTCTGTGTACTGATGGTATGAATCCCTTTTATAATATGTCATCGAAACATAGCTCATGGCCTGTTATGATTTGTATTTACAATCTTCCTCTTTATTAATGCATGAAGAGGAAATATGTTTTAATTCCATTAATGATTTCCAGTCCGAGGCAACCCAGAAATGACATTGATACTTACCTAACCCCACTCATTGAAGATTTGAAGTTGTTGTGGTCGAATGGTGTTGAGGTGTTTGATGGTCATCGTGGGACAAATTTCACCATGAAGGTGATGTTGTTCTGCACTATTAATGATTTTCCTGCATATGGTAATCTTTCGGGTTACATTGTTAAGGGCTACGGGGAATTTCCCTTGTGTGAGGAAGCAAGTGATTTTACACAGCTAAAAAATGGTCGAAATAATGTCTATCTCAGTCATAGGAAATGCAAAGCACAAATTACGAGATGATGAAATTCATTTTGTTGGGGGGAGAGGAGGAAGGCGCGAAGAATATTGAGTGGGTTTGCCATCCACAACAAGGTGAAAAAAACTCAATATTTTTCTAGAAAAGAAGATATCAAAAGTGGTTGTCTTAAATGACGGACCTTGGAAGAAAAGATTGATATTCTTTGATTTCCCGCAGGGAGACTCTGGTGGTTTGCCATTGTTTGGATGTGATGCATATAGAGAAGAATGAGTGTGAGAGTTTAATTGGTACTCTACTTAACATTCCAAGTAAGATGAAGGACAGCTTGAATGCACAGAACGACCTAGTTGAGCTTGGTATAAGAGTTTATTTAGCTCCTGAGGTGAAAGGTAAACGGGCGTACCTACCACCAGCCCCTTAAAATCTTTCTATCAGTGAGAGGAGGTTGTTCTATGAGTGCATTGGGGGAGTCAAGGTTCCATCAGGCTACTCTTCCAATGTAAGTGGGTTTGTGAATGATGAATTACGTCTTAATGCATTGAAATCGCATGATTGTCACATGTTGATGCAACAAATCTTGCATGTGACTATCCGTGAGGTCCTGGAGGAAGCGGTGAGATTCTGCATCATACGTATGTGTTTTTTTTCAACTCCATTTGCCGTAAGAATATTAGCAAAAAATAGCTAGATGAGTCAGAGTGCGATGGGACACTTGTTCTTTGTTTATTTGAGAAGTATCTTCCCCCAACATTCTTTGGCATTATGGTCCATCTTGTAGTCCACATTGTAAGGGAAATTAAAATATGTGGTCCCATTGGGATACCTTGGATGTGCCCGTTTGAGCGTCATATGGGGGTCTTCAAGGGTTATGTACACAATCGATGCTGACCAGATGCTAGCATTGTTCAGAGGTATGTCACGGAGGAGATCATTGAGAATTGCACTTCAAATTTGCCTTGGAAAATGGTAGTTGGAGTCCCCAATCATGTCCACAATGGTAGGAAGAATGGTATCCCACGTTCGAAAGGTGAGCTATACACACCATTTAATGTTGAGTTGATGAAAGTCCATCTTTATCTTTTGCGCAATAGTAGTGAGACTGCTATTTATGTTGATGAACACATGTCAATGTTGGAAGAACTGTATCTCGAATGGCCGTTGAACCAGTTGCAACTTGAGCATTCTTTATTAAATGGTTTTATAATCGATGTAATGTGGAGGGGATGCCGTCAAAACATCAGGCGTTTGCAAGAACACCAGGTTGCACGGTTAAGAGATACCAGTGCTATGATATCAATGGATACAGTTTTTTGATTGCTTCCAAGGATAGCAAAAGCACTACTCAGAATAGCGGGGTTTTTTGGAATCTGAATCCATGTGGCAGTCGAGCAAGAGAGACAAAAAACCAATCGTTGTCGTGATGCCATTTTATGAGGCCATTGAGGAGATTTGGGAGTTGTATTATGTGGAGTTTAAAGTGGTAGTGTTAAAGTGCCGTTGGGTTGAAAATGGTGTCGGGGTACATACCGAGATGCCCATGGGTTTTACGTTAGTTGACTTTAATCGTGTGGGATATGAGAAAGACAAGTTCATCTTAGAGACTCAAGCTTGCCAGGTGTTCTACATCAAAGACCCAAGCAATGAGAAGTGGCATGTTGTACTCCACAGTAAGAAGTATGTTTTTGATGATGAAATTGGAATTAATGTCAAATTGGATATTGCAGAGTTTCCGCTACTTTCCCTAGTTTGGATAACATTGGTGGACCATCTCTAATTAGGAGATCACATGGGGATGGATTGTAGGTGGACGAGAATGGAAAATTTGTGGGTGGTGATGTTTTCTTGATGAGGAAGAGATAGGGTGTTCTATTTGTATTTTGCTCACTTGTGTACCTGTCATGACCGTTTTATTTGGCTTAGTGAGTATTTTTAGAGGAATTATTTACCTATGTTTGAAAATAGTATTTTTCTCCAGTAATTTTTAGAAAAAAAATAAAAAAATGTATGGATATTCATAGCACCGGAAAAATGTTAAATGCCGGTGTTATTGACTTAGGAACCTGCTCTTTTTTTAGGAAGAGTACTTGAAAACAGAGTTTGAGCACCGGTTTTCAAGCACCGGTAAGGTACCGATGCTCAACACTTAGTCTGAAATATCGTCAGTTGCTCTCTAGTCCTGTTATGAATAACAAAAATAAATTCCCACTCAGCTGCGTAAATATTTAGAACCGGTAATTTCTAGTACTGGTGCTCAACACTTAGTCAGAAATTTCATCAGTTGCTCTCTGGTCTCGCTTTGAATAACAAAAATAAATTCCCACGCAGCTGCATAGGGCTGCGTTGATATTTAGTACTGGTAGTTTCTAGTACAAGTGCTCAACACTTAGTCAAAAATTTTGCCAGTTGCTGTCTAGTCCCGTTTTGAATAACAAAAATAAATTCCCATGCAGCTGCGTGGGGCTGCATTGATATTTAGCACCACTAGTTTTTAGTACCGGTGCTAGCAAATTCTGCTATAATCAAACTACGTGGTCGTTATTTTACCTTACATTCATAACCACCTCTTCACATCTTCTTTGAGAAAAGCCTATATTCTTTCCAAAAGGCAAAAGAGCTTTAAAAAGGTAAAGTTCTCTCACTCAAACCACTACAGTGAAGTGGAAATCTATTACTTTTGTGAATGAATCCTTATTTTATCTAAGTTTTATTTCAAGATTGTGGAAAATCCAAAAACAATTATCATTTATGATTGTTATGTGTGAAATATTTTTTTTGCAATTACTTTTATTATATAATCAATGTGATGTTGTCCTTATTGTTGCCATTACATGTGACCAACGCCGTAATTAGATTATTTTTGAAATTGAGGAAAATTGACAATGCAAACAAAGTGTTTGATAAAATGCCTCTATGACCATGTACAGGCTGGCCCCCAAATCCAAGACAAAGAGGCCTAGGAAAGAAGGGTGTTCTTCACCCGCAGAAGATTAAAACATGAGGGTGGCGATGGAAAGATTTGTGTCGGACGAAGCAAGACTGCTGGCCCAGAGTTACAGAACAAGGAAGCATTATCTAGAACGTGGAATTGAAGCAAATCCACCCTTTCAAGACACTATTTGGAAATTGGGTTGGGAAACGCTTTGTGCTACACCTCCTGCATTCAACTTAACCATAGTTGCAGAGTTCTACAGAAATTTGAATTGTGGATTGGGCACAGAAAAAGTTTTTTGCTGTGGCAAATATGTCACCCTCACCCCCAAGCCATTAATGAACTGTATAGATTTCCCAATGTAGAAGATGATGAGGATAAGATGTCAGTGCTAATCAATAAGGACAATGATCTGAATAACGATGTATGGAAAACACTGGTTAAGTGCATTACAACCGAATGAACCAATGTGGATGCTCTCGTGTTTCCTGGGTGGACAAAAATTTATAAGAAAACACTAACTCCGAATATGAACGTGTGGTATCACTTTGTGGCCTCCAGTATGGACCCAATCACGGTTGACACTGAAGTGCACAAGATGATGATAATAAAGTTGTATGCCATCAAAAAGAAACTTCGTTGGAATGTAGGAGAGGGAGTACATCAAGCCCTTACCATGACAAGGAGAAGCCTGGCTCATATGGTTTTTGCTGTCTGATTTCTTCACTTTGTGCATTTGCAAGTGTGCCTAACTATGAGAATGACACATGGGGTCATCCTATGACACAAATTGTTGTAGAATCATTCTTTAATAATGTTGCTCCTACCTCTAAACCGTCGATTGAATCTCGTGTCTCTGCACTCGAGAGTGCGTTTGAAACTCTACAAGTTGATTACCAACACCAGAGTAGATGGTGAAACCACATGGGGATATTAATGAGCTACCAGTTTCCTGAAGTTGTGAAAGCGATAGGTTATTTCCCATCTCGTGATGAGGACAATGCAGCTGGCAGCAGGGAAGTGGAACCATTCTCGCATTATTATTCCTCAAATGTCCTAATAACTATGGTTGCAAATTGACATTTACATTTGGTGTTGTAGTAATATTGTGATTGATGGACACACGAATGATGGAAATCTATATTTGTATTTTGGTAAGTTTTTCTAATGTTGTTGACAAAATTATGGCACTGCAATGCTCCCGCACGCAGCTGCCTTATTGGTTTATAGCATCGGTACATTACCCTATGGGTACCGGTATGGACGATTTGAGCACCATCTTATCACGAATTGTAATATGATGGCATCTTTTATTAATGTTAAAAATAATCTAAATTTTGACACATAACTAAATACCATATGTAATTTTGATTACCAAGATTTACATGTTTTGAAGTTGTGGGTACACAATAAACAACATTTGGGGTCATTTCATAATTTTGCAAGACTATTCCTATCTTGAAAAAAGACGTCCTTCCATTCACTAAAACGGGTCCAATTTGAAAAGGTACTTTTCCCAAACATTGAATTTCTTTTCTTCATCGCCAATTTTGTATTGCGACAATTCAAACTTTCTTGGAGGGACTAAATTGCAAAAAGAAAAAAATTTACGCGTAACTCCAAATTGAAATCTGCTCGAACATCATCGTACATCTACACTCCCTGGTGTATTCTACAATTACTTATGTAATTTAATGTCAATTAGAGGATCGTAACAAGTCTCTTTAAAAGTTTCATAATTCTCAAAGTAAACACTAGCTAAGCACATCTGGCTAACTCTACATCATACACTAGTGCTTTTAGTTATGTGCCAGTGGTGTAACAATTATTTTAATCATTCATTTTCATTCAATGAAATAAAATATCATGGGTGTACGAGGCTTGCAAGTTAGCGTAATTGGGGCGTTTAGTTGGAGGTCCTTTTTGTAAACAAATTAAAATTCACCATCGGGACTACAATCGGTGATGAGGTATCTTTTGTACCTACTCGCAGGCATGTCATAAACCTATTTGGTACTCATCAACGTGGATTACGTGGTCATTAGGGTTTCAAAAATTATTTAGGCGCTATTGTAATTTTACTATAGTATATAATCCGCTACCGCTGGAATCTCAAATTCACATGTACACCATCAAATTCATGGTTTTACAAACTTAATTAAACATAAATTTGGTCAATTAAAAAAGTAACTTATTTTAAAAAGGTTTGGGGTATAAAACATAAATAATAAAAAATTGTAAGTTTTTTTAAAACCAGTAAGACCATACATTACCGGTGCTCATTTTTTGCGGGAAATAAAAATAATTTGAAATTATCAAACTGGGTAGGTGGGAAAATTGAATTTTTGTGAGCACCAGTATGATGATGTTTAGGCATCGGTTTTATATACCGATGCTCAACACTTAGAAAAATTTCAGGTCATTTCCTTACTGTACAACCGAATAAATTAAAATAATTGACAAGCAGCTTCGTTTGGTGGATTGGAGCACTGATATGTAGGTTACGGTGCTCAACACTTAGAAAATATTTTGGATAATTTCCTCACTGTCCACCCATATGAATTAAAATAATTGACAAGAAGCTACGTGCAGCTACGTTTGGTGGACTAAAGCACCGGTATATTGGTACCGGTGCTCAACACTTAGAAAAAAAATTTGGGTCATTTCCCCACTATCCAAGTGTATGAATAAAAATAAATAACAAGCAACTGCGCGCGGCTGCGTTGCATGGTTATAAGCATCGGTATTAGGTTTGCTACCGGTGCTAATAGGTAACATATAAAAGGCAGACGTTTCCACTCCTACTCTTCCATCCCCACTCTACCACTATCTCCAAACTTAGCTCAACTCCTCCACCACCATCTCTTCAATTTTAAGCCCCACTACGTCGCACCCTATTCCTCCTCCGTCGCTCGGTACTCCCCACCACCTCCATTCCATCAAACTAGTATCGCTATTCCTCCACACCTCCGTCGCCCCCTATTCCTCTGTACCACCGTCGAATTTCCAATATGCCACCTCCGCCACATTTTCGGTCCTCCACCACCGCCCATACATCAAGGTTAGTTTCCGCTATCGTGAACCTAGGGTATTTTCTATGGATTGCATTTTGGGTTTTTTATTTTGTCGTTGAGAAAGTGGTTGTGTACTAAAAACAAATTGCGATTAGGGTTGTTTAATCGTGATGGTTAATACCTATGTCAAAACCTTATTGATTTTGTTCATGTTTTATGCATTTTGATTATCGGAGCTTGATTATGGCAAAAGGGTTCAGCTTGCTTCTTGATATAGTTTTGGATTAGTGGTTTTGATTAGGTTAGAGGAAGTTTATTTGTTGGTTATTAGTTATGTTCAATGCTTGGGAATAGATTACGGGACTCAGTTGCTCTCTGAAAGCTTTGAACTTAGTTTGTACTTTCTCCGTTTTGATCATCAGTGTTTAATTGTGTCAATAGGGTTCAGCTTGATTCTTGGTATAGTTTCTTATTAGTGGTTTTGATAAGGTTAATGGGAGTTATTTTGGTTGAAAGTTTTGAACTTTGTTCGCATTTTCTGCTTTTCTGTGCTTAATGGATTCAAAAGTGTTCAGCTTGATTCCTGAATTCGAGTATGATTAGTGGTTTTGATTATGTTAATGCATTTTGATCACTAGTACTTGATTATGTCCAAATGGTTCTACTTGATTCTTGATGTAGTCTATGGTTATTGATTTTGTTTATATTTCCTGCAATTCGATCATCGGTGATTGAATGTGTCATGAGGGTTCAACTTCATTCTTGATATAGTTTCTGATTAGTGGTTTTGATTAGGTTAATGGAAGTTAATTTTGCCAAATATATTTTCTACATTACATGCCTCCCAAGGGTAAGAAAGTGGCTACAAGAGGTAGCAAGAGCAAGAAGGGACTCAGTCATGGGAAATTTTGTGGGAAGGAAGAGCCAACCATCCCTCCCCCTTCGCTGCCCTAGACGAGACTAAGACCACTGTTCCAGTACTATGATAGACCGAGGAGCCCAGAGCCATAGTCGAAGAGAATCCCCACAACGAACAGCCCCCGTCATCGATTAGTGATGAAGAAGAGACTTCATCCTTCGAATCGAGGACATCCAATAAGCGGGGGACAGATAATATTTCCAAGGCAGGGGGGAAGTATAGAAAATTCTTTGACAAGTTTGAAATAAAGGAGTGGTGCAAGACACGTGGTATAGCCACGTGCCAGCCGTTAATGCTGGCCAAGGAGAATAATGTCCAGGTCACTATCCGGTTCAAACTTTCAGACATGTCCTGCACGAAATATTGGACGGCGTGGAAAGCGTACATACATTACGCATTCCGGTGGCGAAAAAAGTTTGGGATGCATAGACATTGGAAAAATGTCCCCGATGACACTAGGAAGGAGGCTTGGAAGACATTTTGGTAAGAGAATTTCACAACTCATATATGTTGACGTTATTAAATTTAATTTATTAGCTCATATAAATTCACAATTTTCTTTGCATAAACTAACATCAGTTTCTATGATAAATTTCCAAAACACAAATGAGCTTCAAGTTCGAGCAAAAGTTGACTGTGGGACAACTTGGAAAGTTGAAAGAGTTTGTGTACGTTGCAGGCGGCAATGCCCACTGTAACTGGAAATCCAAAGTGGCCAAGAAATTCATTCATCAAGTGGAAAAAAAATAGGGCTAAAGATACCATGCAAACTCTAGGAAAAATTCAAATGGATAGAGGAAGAGGAGTGGTACAAGTTTTTGAAAATGAGAACAACACCATAATTTAAGGTAAACTTTACATCAACATTTAGCCAAATTCAACATGTGTGTCATTTCGGTTCATTTTCAAATTTCATTATTTTCACTAACATTTGTTTCTTATGGATAGGAAATAAGTAAGATTAACAATGAGCACTTAAAGGAAAAGGTTTACACACATTGGACTGGAAGGAGCGAACACTAGGTCATGCGGGAAAAAATAATTGAGAAAAAAAGGAAAAGAACGAGTGAAGCTGGCTGCTTAGGACTTAATGGAGGAGGAGATAGAGACTGATCTCGAGACCAAGGAGTTCAGTGTGGATAGGTCCCTAGTCTACCTCGAGTCCATCAAGCTAGCAAACAAAGACAAATACACTAATCCGGCCAACATTATCCATTGCAGAGAACATTGTAAGTTTTTCAGCATTAAAATGTTTAGTAATTCCACTTTGACTGATCTTGACATTTTTCGAAATTAAGTTCATCGTTTATACTTTACGCCTACCCACAAATAAAAATTAATGAAAATTAAGTTCATCCGGCGACTATCCATCGTGACTCTTGATGGACTCGTCACATGTCGTGATGAAATCAGGAAGTGTTCTGAAAATTGAGGCTTACAGATCCCAGATTCGGTGAGTCGCGACCATGACCTTCGTGGCTCGCAAAGAATATTTGAATATTTTTCTAGGTTTACTTCCTCGTCGCAAGTCACGACCAAAGCTTCTGGAGTCACAACGAGCGCACAGAACCTTTTTTTAAAAAAAATGGGCAGAACAGTTCTCCTTCCTCATTTCCTCTCCCTCCAAACCACTATCCTCCACCTATCTTCACCCATAACCACCACTCCTCTATCTTTCCAACCACCAAACAACATCCAATAGGCCGGAAATCCATCCTAGACCATCCCTAATCCATCTTCTCACCATAGTTGCCTACAAATCAACCTCAATTAGTGAAGAACCAAAACCCTAAAGCTTGGGGTTCTTGAAATTCTTGGCATATTGGGGCTAGATTCTTTGTAGGCTTCTCTCCTTCATCATCTTACGCACATTTTTGGTACAATTCCTCTCCTTTGAACCATTGAATTTTAATTTGGGTGTAGTTTCAATTTTGATGAATTTGTGCTATTTGTATATTGATGGTGTACTGTGTTCTTGAACTGAGATTTGTGCAATTTATTTCAATTTCTTCACATTTGTGCTATTGAACTGATATGTAATAGAATGTGAGGATATTTGTGAACTTATACAATGGAGATATTGTTGGTATATTGTTGGTATAGTGATGATGTACATTGTTGGTATATTTATAGTATATTAATGGTATATTGTTGGGATTATTTGTGAATGGTTTATGCTATGGATTGGGTATGTTAGCTTGTTGAACATAGGGTGATATTTATACGTAATTGTGTTCATGCTTGTAGTTTAGCTATGGAACTTGAATGTTAAAATTTGGAAACAGTTGATGATAGCTGAACTAGTTTAGGCATAATTGTGATTATAGGATGTGGCATTTAAGATATTTAGCTATGTGACAACCTCAATGAGTGGGAAATGTTGGTATGATTGAATGTGGCCTAATTTTTTGTTGTATATGCAGCTATGAATAATACTTAGACTATTTTAGCTTGGACTTGAATGTTGGCATTTGGAATTAGTGATGTTAGCTAAACTAGTTTAGGGATGATTGTGATTCCAAAATATTGCATATGCTTATGTTCTTGTACATTTGACATGTTTGTTGTGATTGTTAGACATGGCCCTGACGAAGAGAGCTAGAGCCACACGAGGTTCAAGCGTCGCCGCTCCACCTCCACCGGCTCCAGGGCCAAACCTTGTACCTGACTGGTACATGGGTTTGACCCAGATCACCGGATCTTATGCAGAAAGGTGGGACATTATGACCACCCGTAAGATCCAAGAGATGAGTTTCATTCCTCATACAGCGCTTGATACTCTCGAGCTGCTACAGCCAATCTGTTGCCTCCTTACCAAAGGAGGATTGGAGGGTTTCATGGGGAAGAGTGCCCCCACCTACTGGCGCTCTACACTAAAGTTCTTGACCACTATTTGATTATGCGGCATGAGGGATGGAGAGTCGTGCGAGAGATATATCTAATTCCACCTAGATGATATCACTTGAGAGATGACGGTGGCGCAGGTTGAGGCTGCCTTTGGTTGGGACACAGCTGAGATTCGGGCGCGATTAGACCCACCGCCCAAAATTCTCCCTGTTTAGAAGGACATGTTCTTTTGGTCCGTCATGACGAGAAAGAAGAGACTCTCCAAGGATAAGAATAACTTGATCATCCATCCTGCATTGAGATTTGTGCACCGGGCCCTGACTGACACACTATTTTGTTCGGCAAAGTCGACAAACGTGCTTAAACCGGACATTCACTACTTATGGCAGCTGATTAGTAAGGGATCAGGATATGGGAGATGGGGAGAAGTGTGGATGACCAAGGCCAACGAGGTGGCACAAAAGGAGAAGGGCAAGATTTCTACGGGGGGTACAATCACCTTTCTAGTGCAGCACTTAGGGCACGTGGCCCTGGTTGATTTTACACATGTGGGTCAAAACTCTTCTTACCTCATTACCTCGAGGAGCCTCAATCAGCCAACAGCTACCCGATGAGTGTACCACTGGTAATGGGGCAAAAAATGTCATCTTTATGTCACTTCCTCAGTGCCACAGGACCAAGATAGAGTGGGATACGTCGGTCCAGGATTAGCGATAGCACCTGATACTTCATGTAGGGTGGGTTTTGAACGAGATCTCAAGAACCTACCCCCACTTCTAGCTCCAACTGACAAGGGTGCTCTCCCACTCACTCAGGCAGATGATGTGCCTCATCTCCACAACATCAGACAGGGCCACAGCCAATGCAAAAGGATCATGTTCCACCTCATTTCCCTCAGCCCCTACCCAATTTTTATGAGCACCTAATGCAGACAGTCCAACACAGTTTTCGTTAGCAGGTTGAGCATAACATGTTCATCTCCGGGAGCCTCATGGAGATGGATGAGGAGATTGATTATCTTTCATCCAGGATTTCAGAGAAGCAGTCATAGGGTGGTGGTGCCCGATCTTAGAGTAGTGAGGCGGAGAGAGCGGTGTTAAACAAACGTCAAGTGAGTGGTACAGTATCAACAGACTTATGGCAGGAACTCCGATAATGGTGCCATACCATCTCATTCCTGATTGTGAGCTGATTGTTTTACACTCCCCATACTTTGTGTTGTATTATTTTGTCATGTTTTGTCAACATTGAGGGCAATGTAGTGTTTTAAGTGTGGGGAAGGGTATTTATTACTTTTACTGCTTGGCTTTAGACTTGTTTTGCTTAGACTTGGATGTTTGAGATCTCTTCTTTGCTTTGGGATACTTTTCATGTGATTTATTTAGATGCTTTGTTAGCTATGACATTTGGAAAGTTTTTGCTACTTTTGATCGGAAACACACGAAAAATGAAAATAATAGAAAATTTTGAAAAAAATTAGAAAATAGAAAATAAATAAAGAACAAAAATAAAAAGAAACCCGCTAAGTTGAAAATCCAAGAGGGAAACTTAGGAACATTGGGGGCCCGGATAGGTCAAAAACCCGAAAGGGCGACCTATACAAAAAAGAGGCTAAATATGCTTTAAAATGTGAGATGTGAGCCAAAGAAACATAATGTGTGGCTATGATGAAAACCCGAAAGGGCTCCTCGGAAAAATGAGATAAAGAGAGAAAAATGAGAAAATGCTATGATTTCACTCATTTGCTGGTGTTGGAGTCATAAGGTCGTGGTTGCTATATGGATGGGTTGGGTAGCTTAACATCATGAGACCTTTTGGGATTGGGTAATTTAGCGAGGAAAACGATGTAAGATATGAAACTCTTGATTAATATGCTTCATTTTTGGGATGATATATTGATATAGAGTGAAGTATGTGTTTGAACTTCATACATGTTTTTGACTTCATTGTATGCCATTGGATTTGGCATTGTCAGTTCTGGATTTGCGGATGTTTTTATGGATATCATTGAATTTATAGGTTAGTATGGTTGGGTAGATTTAGGAATGGGGGTTGTGGGTGAATTCTCATTTGATCTTAACTTTGGGATGTGTGATGTTGAGAGTTTTGTGAGGTATCAATTTAGGGAACATTAGTTTAGGATGTGGATACGTGAATTTTTTTCTTGTGCTTGAATCTTCTCTTACTCGAGGACGAGTAAGGTTTAAGTGCGGGAGGTTTGATGTGTCCATTTATGTGCATATTTTGGGACTTTTTGGGATCACTTTTGTGCTCCTTTGTTATCAAGAGCTTGTATTTTGCCTTGAAATTCTCTTAGGAGAGGTAAGAGCAACTTTTACGCTCTTTTACCTTTTCTAAGTGAATTTTGTGTGACAAGGAAATAACATCGAGACTTGAATACCAGAGGCCATTAAAGATCATCTTTTGAAGACTTTGAAGATTTGAAGACTAGCTTTGAAGACTTGAAGAGTTCAAGGAGTGTGTAATGGATTGAAGGCTAGAAGACAAGAAGAAGAAGAAACTGAATTCTGTTTATGGGCGCCCATTGCAACTCACGATGGACCCTGTCGTGAGTCGTGATGAACAGGTGGCCAGAATGCTTTTGCATTTTTCTTGTACTATAAATGGTAATCTATCTTCTCTCTCCCCCCCCCCCATTTCTTCTTCAGCCTGATTTTCTACCATTCTAACCCTAGTTTTTCACCATTTTCATCTTTGCTTTTGCTTGATTTATGTTTGAATTGTTGTTGGTAATTAGCATGGGTTTTAGTAGCTAAACTTGGTACTTAGGAGCAATTGACTAAGGATTTCAAGCCCATGTCTTAAGAACACTTTGTAGCTTATTTAATGCTTTTACTATTATGCATTTATGGAGCATTGAATGTGGGTTGTTAATGTCATTAATATTCTTGAAAGTTTGATTATATGAAGTACTTGTATGATTGCATGTTAGGGTTTGGGAAAAGGAGCTAATTTTCCCTCTTCTTGATATGAAATCTAAGAGTATGAATTAGAGCTTTTGATTGTGTTGATTGGTTCATAATTGCTAAATGAATGTGATGATGTTGAACTTGTTGTCATGTTTGTTTTAGATAGCAAATGAAAGAAGTCTATGAACTTCGAACGTTCTTGACTAATCTTATGTAAATGCATAAATTGGTTCAACGCTTGGATACAGTGTAGTGTTTATAAGAGTTACCAAGCTTGTTGACTCTTCATGCTCAATGCCATTAATGGGATACTTTTAGGTGTTTTTCGGCTAAAGGAGTCATTAGTGAGGTTTGACAAGAGATGTCGAATTCACTCTTACAAACTACTATCTAAGAATGATAGAAGAGTTATCTTCACAACAATTAGTGAAAGTAGTAAATAGGTTGCATGTTCAATGATAGATAAGAGGCTTGGAAGTGGAAGTCAATTGCGCCAAAAGTCCTATAATTCGTGTTTTATCCTTATCTTAGTATCTTGTTGCATGTTTTGCATATTTCTCTTGCTTTGCTAGTTATTTGTCTTTCAATTTCATAACTTAGGAAAAACCAACCAACACCCCCCCCTTCCCCAATTTATGTGTTTTTATATGTATCTATATTTGTCTATATCTTGTATGTTATCCACTTTATATGTTTAAACACTTGGAAAGATCCCTCTTCTTGTGAACGACCCCGACTTTCCATTATCTACTTAATTGTAGATAGGAAGCATTAGGGCTTAAAAATATTAACTTTGAGAGGTACGGCGACTACCTCCCAGACATCCCTATATGATGTAAAGCATTATCCAGAAATTCCCAGGATACTCTATCATACGCCTTGCTCATGTCCAATTTGATTGTTGATATTCCTTTGTGACACTTTGTTTTCTTACGAGGAACATGTATCATTTCTTGTGCAATTAACACATTCTCTCATATTTTCCTATTCTTGACAAAACCCGATTGGCTTGTGTCAATTAAATTCCCCATTACTTGTTGCAGTCAGCTCGTAATTACCTTTTCCACCATCTTGTATTTGACATTGCAAAGTGAAATTGGTCTGAAATCCTCCACTCTTTGAGAATTCCTGTTTTTTGGTGTGAGAATAATATGTGTGTGATTCTAGTCTAGTGGCATATTTTTGTTGTGTAGTATATCCAAAATATTTATCATAACCTGCTCCCCAATGTGCTTCTAGTGTACTTTATAAGAACCTGCAGGCATTGCATCCAGGCCCGGCACTTTCCATGGTTTCATACTTTTCAGAGCCTGCTTTATCTCCTCCTGCTTTATCTCCTCCTGCTTTAGAGGTTTTAGTAGATCAGATATCTTCCCTTGTGATAGCTTTTTCTCATTCACCTGTAGCACCTGCTGCAAATTTCTTTCGTTCCTCAGGGGTGTAGGATAATTGTCTTGCTCAGTACATAATCCTCTAAAATGGGAAAGTACCATTTGTTGTATATCTCTTTCATCATGCACCCAATTTCCTGATGTATGCTTCAGTAAGTCTATATGATTCACGGCTTGTCTTTTAGTTTCCTATTTATGAAAGAAAGCTGTGTTTTGATCTCCACATCTACCCTGTTAAGGAATTAGAATTAGAATTGTATTCTTACCATAATTGTAGATGTAATTGTATTTTATTACCTTTTTCCTAGCTTGTATAGGTATCCTGTACTATTATATAGTGTATCATGAATGCATGAATACAAACACACATTATTACCCTTATTTTCTACATGGTATCAGAGCCTGAAATCCTGAAACCTACAACCTTAAAATACTGTCCTAAATTTTCCGCCGTCGTCCGTGCATGACTTCCACGCGATAGAGTGTCTGCCAACCTAATAGACAGAGTGTTCGATCTCGTCGTCCTTCATCATACTTGGCATATTACGACTGTGAAGATCGCGCTTATGCTCTTACTACTGAAGACCCCCCCTCCTACGTTCCCTCATGCGTCGTCACTTTCCTCAGGTGTTCTCTATCCTCTTACTGATTATGTAAATTGTGATAATTTTTCTAGCATGCATTCTAGATTTTTGGGTGATGTAACATCTAGTGCATATCCTACTACTTATTCCGAGGCTTCCGGTCATTCTCATTGGCGGGATGCTATGGCTGAAGAAATTACTGCACTAGAGGGAAATCAGACATGGACTTTGTCTCCTTTGCCTGAGCATAAGAAGGCCATTGGGTGCAAATGGGTATACCGGACAAAGTTTCGTTCAGATGGTACTATTGAACGTCATAGGGCACGCCTCGTGGTTCTTGGTAATCGCCAGGTTGAAGGAACTGATTACACAAAGACTTTTACTCTGGTTACGAAGATGAGTTCTATTCGATTGTTTATGTATGTTGCAGCTATCTGTGGTTGGGAACTGCATCAAATGGATGTTCATAATGCCTTCCTACTTGGTGATTTACATGAAGAGGTGTTCATGCGTCCTCCACCTGGCTACGCTGTTCCGCCTGGTCAGGTTTGTCGCCTTCAGAAATCTCTTTATGGTCTTTGTCAGGCTCTTGAAAATTGGTTTGCTAAACTGTCTTAGGTTTTACGAGCATTTGGTTTTGTTTAGAGTAAAGCTGATTACTCTTTATTTGTCTATTCCTGTGGTTCAATTTCTTTACATGTTCTGGTTTATGTGGATGATTTGGTTATTGCTGGTAGTTCTTCTTCGCTCATCTCTGAGTTCAAGAAATACTTGGGTTCTTGTTTTCACATGAAGGACTTTGGTTTGCTTAAGTATTTTTTTGGCATAGAGATTGCTAGAAGACCGGAAGGGATGTTTCTCTCGCAAAGGAAATATGCTTTGGACATCTTATCTAATATAGGCTTATCTGCTTCTAAACCAATTGATTTTCCGATGGAACATGATTTGGCACGTGTTGAAGGTCCAGCCTACCGTGACCCAGAGCAGTATCGACGCTTGGTTGGGCGTCTGATATACTTGACTATCACTCGTCCTGAATTTAGTTATTCGGTTCATACTCTTGCACAATTCATGAAGTCTCCTTGTGTTCCTCACTGGCAAGTTGCGGTTCGTGTGTTGCATTACCTGAAGAGTCATCCTGGTCAAGGTTTATTTCTCTCTTCACGTAGTTCTTTACAATTGACAGCTTATTGTGATTCGGATTGGGCTGCCTGCCCGATTACTAGGCGTTCTCTACTAGGTTACTTTGTTATGGTCAGTGATTCTCCAGTTTCCTGGAAAACCAAGAAGCAACCTACTGTTTCTCGGTCTTTTGCTGAAGCGAAGTATCGTGCTATGGCGGTTACCTGCTGTGAGTTGTTATGGCTTAAGTATTTATTGAAGGACTTGGGGGTTTCGCACTCCTCTCCTATGAGATTGTTTTGTGACAGTCAATCCGCTCTTCACATAGTGGCCAATCCGGTTTTTCATGAACGCACCAAGCACATTGAAGTTGATTGTCACTTTGTCCGGGATCTTGTTCAATCTGGTGCGCTAATTACTCAACATATCTGAACTACAGACCATCCTGCGGATTTGTTCACTAAACCTCTCGGACGTAACTAGTTCCATTCTTTACTTGGCAAGTTGGGCATTTCCGATCCCCATGCTCCAACTTGAGGAGGAGTGTTAAGGAATTAGAATTAGAATTGTATTCTTACCATAATTGTAGATGTAATTGTATTCTATTACCGTTTCCTAGCTTGTATAGGTATCCTATACTGCTATATAATGTATCCTGAATGCATGAATACAAACACACATTATTACCAAAATTTTCTATGGCCCAAAGACACTCTAAGTCTCTGTTGCCAATAATCTTATTATTGTTTCAATAAATGTTCAAGCTCCTTTCTCAAAGTGATTTCATGTTGTTGAGTGTGATCATCCATTATGGTCGAAGATCTGCTTAGCCTCTGAATATTCTCTAATAGCCACTGCAATATTCACAGATCCTTTCCATACCTTTTCCACTATATTTTCGATTTCCTTACTGTGTCTCCAAAATGCTTCATATCTTAGCACCTTATGCTACTTTCTCCCCACCTCAGATTCTAAACTCAACAAGCACAGATCATGGTCTGATTGAATTCTCGGCATATTCCTGATTAATGAAGTGTTATCTATTCTCCAAGCCATGTCCAATCTTTGCAACACCATCTCACTAGCTCTCTCTTCTCTTATTTGACCAGGTAAACCATAAAACCATGTGCCTAAGTTCATGTAACACATGATCTTCAAGTAATTTAACCAGCCTTAAGTTCATGTAACACATGATCTTCAAGTAATTTAACCAGCCTTTCAGAACCAGGACTTGAATGAAATGGTATGCCCCCTTTCTTATCTACCTCGGCAGTAATTTGATTAAAATCCCCAACAAACACAAACGGATACTGGGCTGATGGCAAAATTTCATTTAACTGGTTCCAAACTACCACCCTTTCTGCTGCCCCAGAGTGGCCATAAACAAAACATTGAAACCAGCTACCACCGTCTTGACTAGTGCATTTGGTTAATACAAAGTGTTACTACTAACTAGGATATTAATAACTAAGCTAGTACACTAAATAATTGAGATACCCCCGGCTGAGCCTACTGCTGGGACACGCCATCCACTTCTATAATTAGTACTTTCTTGCCATCTCCCATCCTACACTGATCCATCTTCATTTCTAGCAAGCACACAATCTACGGCTTGTGGGTCTTCAACAGTTTTCCCAGCGAATTCCTCGTAGGGGCATTGTTCATACCCCTACAATTCCAAATGAGTGTTGTCAGGATGCCGGTGGTGGCTGTTTTGGGACAGCTAAGCGTGAACCCTCAGCATCTTCCTTCTTTTGCGTCCCATCCTGTTTAATAGAGTCTCCTTTTGCTGGGTCTTCCTGCATTGGTGCAGCTCTCTGACCAGCATCCTCCCTAACATGTGATGAGTTTCTCAATTTACTCTAAGCGACCACCATTTCTCTTTTTTAGAGGGACGCTCTGCTCCTGCCATTTGGTCAGCAATACAGTATTTATTGATGACATTGACTGATCTTCTTCATCTTCTCGGCTCCTCTTTCTTCGCGTTTGCTCTCGTTGCTTCATTTGATCCCCATTATTCACTTCAACCATAGAGCTTTCTCCTTTCCTTTCCTCGTTGCTAGTTTGGATAACGTCCGTGCCAATGTCTCCTCCTCAACCCACCTTTGTCCTTGTTGCTCCTCCATCTTTTTCATATCCATTGTGTGTTGGCAAGTGTCCTCCTCTTCCTGCTCCTGACGACATTTGTATGCCCCTTTCTTTAACCACTTCCATGTTTCCTCCTCACTTGCTGTCTTTATTACTTTCCTAAGTTTCCTCGCCGCCTTTAGCCTATGCATGCTCTTCTCTTCTGATCGTTGCTCTTCTCTGTTAGCCTCTCATGTGTCAGATCTCTCCTTTCCGAGTCCTGGCTATGTTGTGGTTGGGCAATAACTAAACCAAGCCGAGTACCCCATTCCCCATCCTTTTCAGTTTCTCCTTTCCTTCCTAAACCTGTGTTAACATGCCTATCCCAGTCCTTCTCAAAGCCTACATCAACTGCATTAACCAGCAGTATTCTATATTCTTCCACAAGATTAATAATCGATGGAACAGAATCCATTATTACCTTTGCATCCTGCAAATGAAGTTGGGCCTCATTTCCTGCTCCTGGTTTTGTTGTGATGATCCTTGTGCCAGCTCCTCATCCATTGTGCTTTGTTGTTGCATGATCAATGACCACTCCCACTCATTCTGAATCCATATTCCCTCTCCATATCAGAATCTGTACCTCCCTCAGCCTGCAAAATTCCATTTGGGAGTTGATGATCATATCCCTGATTATTTTCCTTCTATTGCACCTCCCCATTTTCCAGCGGTGGTTGCTTTGGGATGTTGATATTTCCTGTGACATGTCCTCCTGCCCGTTGATCCAGCAAATCATCTTCATCCATCTGTTGACGTTGACGTTGTCGTTGTGCTGGCATTAACTGATCATCTATTTACACCACATAGTCAAAGTCATCCGGAATAGTGGCTCCAGGAAAAAATCTGCCTACCCCTCCATAAAATCTACTTGATATGTCGTGTATCTCTTGTGAGGTCTATGCCCCTGTGCCCTTATTGTGGTCGGATGCAATTCCTTTGTGAGATCAAGCATTATACTCATCCCTCGCTCTTGATTATGCTCTTGCAGTCTTGACCTAGAAACTGCAAGTGTGCAACGTTGCTTTGAATCAGACATCTTAACATTGGGTGTCCAATTCTTCCACACCTTCTACAAAATTTATGCATTCCACCCAATATCGATGTCCATCTGGCATGTTGATGAAAAATTCTGGGATTAGCGGGTGTCCTATTGACCAACACAGAGCCCTCAAATATCGTAGATTACGTGCTGGAAATTGGTGAGACTCCACCTCCACCACTTCACCCACATGGTTAGCTAGTTTCTGAGAAATCTCCGGCATAAAACACACTAACAATATCACATGCATTCTAATAGTAACCATGATCCTCTGCTCAATTACCCTGTTCAGTGCAACTGTGGGATCCCACCGCCTTACAGCAAAAAAACCCCACCTGCAATGGCAAACAGTGGGTTCTGTAACACCACCATTCTAGTCGCATTATTAGCCAATTTGATTACATAAAAATTCGGGTGTCTATGATGCACTCTAGCCTCAAACCCCCAAGTCTCTTGCAGGTATTAATCGATCCTCCAACGTCCAAAGTTGCGATCATCCAACCAGTACCCCAAAACACAATTTTCTTCTTCCTACAAGGCTTCATTAATATCTTCTTGGAGAATATGTATTTCCCCGCCAATACTATGATGCCGATAGATGTCTTGGAAAAACATATTTTGCGTCTCTAGTTCACGAGTTTCTTTTGAAAAATCTTACCCATGTGATGTAAACGCCGCCAACGAGTCAGCGTCGGAAATTCTTCAATTCATGATGAACTGAGAAGCACGATGTGAGCTTTCTAATAATCCTTGTGAGATGTTGTTGACTGGAGGACTATCGATTTGATTCTTGTGTTTTTAAAACTCCTGAGTAATTGTGAATAAGACTTTACCCTCTCTTGTGAACTTTCCATTTATAGCAGAGCTGTTAAATATGAAACATTTCCTCTATTTGGCTGGTGTTCATGAGAGAAAGTCTGCGTTGGCTGTAATGATTATCTCGAGCCTTTCCCTCCGTTACTCTGGCTATCGTTTCCTCTAATTCCCAGATTCCTTTTGGAATAAACCACCTAACTCCCTATTTGCCACCCCATGCACCCAATTATCTGAGATTTCTTACCTTGATTCATGTTCTCATGGCCCTTTGACCTTCTCGTGTTGAATCAACCGCCAAAACTTTTGCACGCTACTTCTGCTTTTTTGTCGAAACCAGCTAATTCCAAAAATCCACTTTCCTGCTTTTCCTTGGATTGAGATGCCTCTTGATATTTCTATATTTAATTTCACTAAAACAGCTGGATTTTACTTTAGGGTTTTGATCGGAAAAGTTTGCCGGTGGCCAAAATCTGACTTCTGAAACTTTCTTGCTTCCTTCGCAAGAAAGGCTTCCCCCTAAGTAAGGTCGACTCATCGGCAAGCTGGTGTATCTCACAATTACTAGGCCTGGACACAGCTTCACTGTTCACACTCTCTCCCAGTTCATGCAGCAGCCCAAGGTGGACTATATTGGACAGCTACTTTACAAGTTTTTCACTACGTCAAAGGCATCCCGGCTCAAGGTTTGTTTCTTTCGCATGGTAGCAGCTTATCCTTGACAGTATATTGTAATTCATATTGGGTCACTTATACGATCATGCGTCACTCTATGACTGGCTACTTTATCACGTTGGGCGTCTCTCCTATCTCTTGG
Source organism: Rubia yunnanensis (assembly GCA_037428765.1). Classification (NCBI taxonomy): domain Eukaryota; kingdom Viridiplantae; phylum Streptophyta; class Magnoliopsida; order Gentianales; family Rubiaceae; genus Rubia; species Rubia yunnanensis. The sequence continues at coordinate 76,346,342 of CM075067.1, forward strand.
AAAACCAAGAAGCAACATGATGTATCTTGCTCATAAGTTGGAGTACTTGATTTTTGTATGGTGAAAAACGCAAAGTTGGGCGTAAATAGGGCATGGATTTTTTTGTGGACGTTCAGGGGGGAGGACGCATTTCCATAATGCGTCCTCCAGGGCCCCATTTTTTTTTTATTTGGCTTTTAACGAGGACGCATTATGATAATGCGTCCTCCGGCCAGCCTTTTTTTTTTTTTTTTTTTTGTTATTTTCGGAATTTAAATATAGTGCTCCTGTTTTATTTCCGAAAATGTTTCCCCCCTTTTTTTAATTTTAATTTAATTTGTCCTTTCAATTTTTTTGTTTTGGATGTAGTCACGATTAATTTTTTTGGTTCTGAAATGAATTAGAGGACCCGTTTTGGAAACGATTTTATTTGTAGCAATAATTAGTGGACTCATTTCTAAAATCTAATAATGGCTGGTTTGGCAACATTTTATTTTCCTCGAAATGATTCTCGTAGCACTCGTTTTGGGAACGACTCCTCAGATCCGGCGAATTATTTTTTTGAAAGTATTTTGGAGGAATCGTTTTTGATTCGAGCCGTCAGGCCTGGCGTTAATTTGATTTTCAACGGAAGGATTTGGAGGACGCATTTTTTGGAACAGTGTCCGAATGGGGGATTGTCTAGCTAGCTCTTCGGGATATTATGCGGAGGACTCGTTTATGGAACGAGTCCTTGGAAGCCGCCTAATATTATATGTCGGGAAATTAATCAGCGGAATGTTGCAAATTAGTACGAATTTGCATAAATTTATTTCTCGGGAGCTCCTTGAACGAGTCCTGGAATGGGTATTGCTTCATGCTATTTTTTTGAAAATGTCTGAAACTGAGATTTGCAATTAACTACCGTGCTAATGTAATATGTGAATGAAATAATGTTTATTATATTTTGTAAGAATGGATACAAGTTAGCATAAATATACAGTGTGGAACAGTACGTTGGAAATGTAATGCCAATTAGTGTCGAACAGCATGTACTGCCCTAACGATGGTCTCTGCATAGCTTTCCACCCGTTCCACACGGGGGAGGGCGTATGGTCCTGGATGTCCGCCGTGGTACAACCGTCTGTGCGGGTACATGTTCTTCCTCATGTGGAGCTTCCCCCGGCATGTCGTCCTCCATTTCGTACCCCGCTTCCTCATTCGAATCACAGAAGGCATATGGAATAGTACCTGTATGTGATGGATCGATATGCGATATGTATGGATGACTGGATTGCGGAGTGACATATGCATTGTAATCTGATGCATCCATGTTGTACTGTGAGGGTTCCCCGGCTGATGGTCCGCAAATCGGTGGACTCGCATGTGAGGGCCCCGCTTGTGATGGACCAATGTGTTCTGCCTGCCCCCTAGCACGAGGCCTCCGACCTCCCTGTCGACCCGGTGGGGCCTGACGGTGGATTCTGAGGTCAGTGTACCTCACACCAGGGGGCGGTTCCTCACAGTGCACAAACGGTTGATAGTGTTGCAGCCTGGAGGCCTGATGTGCATTTTGTAGACTACGTGTGACAACACGATGCATCCCCCTTACGACGTCCGCACAATGTGGGGGCCATCCATCCAAATTAATGTCTGACATGCCATGCAACTGTGTCATTCCCTGCAACTACAGAATCGAGATGAAACGTGTCAGATATGTAATGCTGAGGAGCTCTGTTGTATTCTTTCTTGACAATATCTAAAATTTAGGACATACCAAGTACTCTGCGGTTGCACCGTCTCCGTGGAAACCCTCAGTAGCTGTTACAGGCCGCCTTGGTTGATCAATGAAGGACACCGTCTTGCGGAAGTACCACTCCAAATAATCACGGGTAGGTAGGTATGGATCTGCACTCCCCAGTGTAGGTGCTTGTCGATCGGACCGATGTTCCCAAGTGTCGAGATATCTTCTGAGCTCGACACGCCAATCCATGCCAGACATTCCTCGACGGTCTCCGGTGTGGAGTAAGTTGTACTCTTCCCTACTGACCAACTGGGTGGGTATTGGCTGGATGAGGCCGAACTGCCGGAGAACACGATGTGCATGATGGAACTCCACGACATGCCAGCAGATGAGGTCGACGCATAGCAGCCAATTGTTTCTACCAGCTGTACAATACCGCGGGAGTTGCTCAAGGACGTCCTCCGTATATGGCTGCCAGATGAACTGGAACAACATGCATGTGTTGCGGTTAGGTAAATGAAACCATTGTTCGTGCGAAGTCCAGAAATCAAATTCCCGTACCTGATTGTGATTGAGAGACGTCAGTTGGTCACGGTACACTTTGAGAACGTGCATTGGTGACTATGAACAATCGTAACGGGCCCTCCACCTATGAGGAACAGAGTGAAATACATTAGCCATACTACAGAATTGCATGTGGACTTATGAATACCGTGGATTGAGGAATAAGACATGTACCGGGATCCAAGAGCACTCATCGTCACTGTCACCTGTAGTGCCCCGGCAGGTCGGATGGATGGTATGCGTTCCCATGCCCACAACTGCCAATAAATGCAATAGAAATGCCCGTTAATATTAAGCACGGTAGGTACGAATGACTATGTTGACCAATAATTTTACCTGTAGCAAGACTAGTGGCCCAGATATGGATTTAGATTGTGGGATTGCAGCGTCACATAACGACCTGTACAAGCATGCAAGAATGGAACTACCCCAACTGTACCGATGGACTGCACCAAGATCCGTAAGTGCGGATAAGTAGAGCAATGGGATGAGGTGTCCAGACGTGTCGGACATCAGCATTCCCCCAAGAAGCAGCAGAAGGAAAACCCTAGCTCGCTGTTGGCATTGTACATCAGTGGGAGCAGCGGGGAACGGACTGTGCAATACCGTTCCTAACCACCTGGCCTTAATGCGACCCCCCCTGATACAAGTGGGGTCTGGTGTAGCTCCCAGGTAGTCTGTGCAGATGAGCTGCCATTCCTCCGTACGCCTAACAGTGTTAACACCTGTGACTGGGAAGCCATCGAGCGGTAGACCCCACAGGACCCATATATCCTGCAAGGTGACCGTAGCCTCCCCCATCGGTAGGTGAAACGTGTGCGTCTCCGGGCACCAACGCTCCACCAGGGCGCTGATGAGGGAGTGGTCAATCTGTATTGCGGCAGAGTCCAAGAGTCCCTGAAATCCCGTGTCCCGTACATACCCCATAACCTGTTCTGGCAGTCGGTCGGTCCAGCATGCCCCGTCGCACCGACGCACCTGCAGTGCCTCGTCCTCTAAACATCCATTGTACAGGGCACGAGCACGGTGCTCCTGATGGAGGTACAGCAAGTCCTCCTCAATGGGTCCCGGATGGTACATGGTGTTTTCCTGCGATCAAGTATCAACCCTAGTTAGATGTTTTTTCTGGAAGAATAGCACAGATAAAAGTAACACTGCGTGATGTGAGACATAATTCGCAAATATAAGTAATACTACGCAATCTGCTACACATATCATTTAGTATAAGAAATACTATATCACACTACGAACGGGCAGACTAAGCATGCCCTGTCTTGTCGATGTACAATGCAAACACAATGACAGTTAGAGGTAGTACTACAGACACCATATGACACCACGATACTAAGCACGCCCACGCCCACGCCTACGCACGCCCCTGGTTTCCCCCTCCACCCTTTCATCCATCTGATTCCTTATCCTCCTCTCCGTAAACTGTCCACGCCTCCTGTTGCGAAACTTTTCTGCATCCGGAATCAACCTCCAACGGGCACGCTCCCAGAGTGATGGATCTCGCACGGGCATGAAACCCTGACTGTATTGTTGGACATATGTGGTCGTGTGATACACCCTGTCACATAGACTTGCAGGATCGTCACGTCTGTGCCGACAAACGGCCAAGGCATGGGAGCAAGGGAAACGAAAAATTTCCCATTCGCAACAGATGCACTCTCTTCTTCGGTATTTGACCGTGTAATGTCGTTCACTTATGCTCCCGTCGATGTTCCTCGCCACAACCCTGTAAGTCTGCGACGCATGCCCGAACAGGGTGACGATATGTCCCTGTGCCAATGTATCCTCTTTCCGGAACTTTTTCCAGATCCTCTCAGGGAACACGGACCTGGATGAACGGGCAATATCTCATATTCAGCAAACCGGCATGCAGGTAAATCTGAAAATGCAATTAACGGAGAAAATACCTCCAGTTCGTAGCGTCGGTAAGCCTTTGTGCAAACATTTCAACAGTCCGCTCGAACGTTGCTTTGACACACGCTGTTATTGGGAGATGGCGTGCGCGCCGTAAACAGTTGTTGAAGCTCTCTGACAGATTCGTCGTTAGAATTCCCCAACGCCGATCACCGTCATCGAAGGCAAGACACCACGTACTCCTATCTTGCCGTTCCAGCCAAGCCCAAGCAGATGGATCCATACTCTCCAGCTCCTCCTTGTACTCCTTCCACCTGCTCTCTCGCCTGGCACTACCAAGCTGCCACACCAGAGTCTTCATAAGCGCATTCTTGAACTTCCCACGATCATGTGATAAGAAGTTGGACTGAAAATGCCGCAAGCAAATCCGGTGGTATCCGGCTGGCTCCATCCACTCCTCCAAGGTCGTCATCGCATTTACAAGTCCTGCATGCCTATCTGATATGACACAGATAGGTCTGCTATCACCACCAACAACGTGAAGACGTAGTCTCCCCATGAACCAGTTCCAGCTTTCGTTAGACTCCTCGTGGATAATTGCATAAGCGATGGGGAGGATGTAATCATTTGAATCGTGGGTTACGGCGACCAGCATTGTGGACTTATATGCACCTCTCAAATGAGTCCCGTCTACGCTGATCACTGGCCTGCAGTGGCGGAAGGCTGCAATTTCCTGAGCGAATGCCCAAAACACAAATTTAAATTTCCTACACCCGGGACCATGAATTCTGTCAGGCACGTCAGCCCAATCAACAACAGTGCTCGGATTAGCCCTTACAAGCTCATCCATAAAAGTTGGGAGCTGTTCAAACGAATCCTCCCACGTTCCAAATACCATGTCAATTGCCTTCTGCCGAGCATACCAGGCCTTCTTGTAGGAAATCGTGACATTGAACTCATCGCTCACCTGAGCTCGCACATCTTTCACGGTGTACGAAGGGTTTACATCAACGTGGTGGCGGATTGAACGGGCGATCATCACCGACGTCAAATTCATGTTGCCCGTAGAGCGACCAGCCCCAACACACCCATGGCTTCTACCCCATTTGGTGATCTCTCACATACCATGCGAAGCCTTTTTCGAAGCTCTGCAAACCCAAACACAATTCCCAGTTCCTTCGACGACGTCCTTGCATTTCGCATACCATGTGCGTGACCTGCTCTCCACAACCCTGTGTTCCCTGTTCATCATAGAATTCCACCGAGAAACAGCTTCGACCAACTGCGGCTTTGTCTAAAATCGCATACCCACGTCCACTCCACCAGTCTCTTGAACATAGGTAGAAATGCCGGACCCGAAATGGGTAGGGTCATAGCTATCCTCATCGGGGCCCCCATAATCTCTATAGTAGGCCTGCGTGTCCGGGTTTGCCAGAATATGGAACGACGTGGGTATGCTATTCATCCTCGCCAATTGCTCTTCCTCTTCACCGGGATTGGAATCGGTTGACAGGGTACGATCATCCTCAGTTCCACCGTCAAGTTCAGCTTCATCGCCGTCATCTTCGCTACCGTCATGGGGAGCGTCGCGGTCGCTGCCGTCACCCGCGTAATCATTGCGGAAGACATTCTGCTCGCCAGGGTCTACCACATGCAGGACACCACTTGTGGACGGCTGGGCACAATCCACGGGGGCATACCTACCTGATTGGCTAGGCTCACCGAATTTAAAACCCCGGCTACGAACAGGTGGTGGTATACTGGGTACCGATAGGGAGTTCTGCACATTGCTCATCAATGACAAGAACGTGGTCCCCCGCGCCCCAACATTAGCGACTGGTAACTGTTCCACAACAATGTAAAAATCCGCAGAAGACAATGATATTCGATCAACAATGTTGAAGAAGAATGTGGTCGACTCATCATCTTCCACAGGATAACATCGATAGTATACCGCGGAACCAATCAGCTCGGGACATCGGAAATACATTTTCAGCGAACAACTCTCCCTCACAATTACCAGTCTCGTTACAATTACATCAACCAATTCTAAGTGGTTCAACCGCCTCTCGAGAGTTACAACTCGCTCCGGTATTGGAGGATCATAATACACACCCACACTCAAATAAAACTTGATCTGACCCCCTCTATACATATACACCGCCAAAAACATCGCCCAACTGCAACACAAAAACACATAACTTCAGATTCACACTCGTCGGACATTCCTATTCACACTATCGTCAAGTACGTACATTTCCTACACCCGGCCACTATGACAAGACTACAGACACAGACTTAATCATTCAAAGTACACACACAATTGCACACATACAATTACATTAACCACATTCCTCCGGGATCTGTAGGGATTATAAACCACCCCAACAGCCAACAACTGACAGTCCGCGGGTAATACACACATGATCTCTTGGAACACATTCGTATAATTATTCATGGCGCAATTAACTACATCCATACGGATAACGTGGTGGGTGAGAGTGTGCGACTTACTGAGAATCCGGTCAACGGTGAGACACAGCACCGGGCTAAGCGGTCAACGTCAGGTCAACGTCGGGTCGGTCAAAGGCGGGTCAACGTCGGGTCAACGCCGGGTCAACGTCAGGGCAGCAGATTCGAGGCGTTCAGTGTGTATTCGCGGCGGTCAAGGCCCGGGTCAACGCAGTCAACGGCGGTCAACGGCGGGTCAATGCGGTCAACGTCAAGCTCTTTCAACTACAACCAAAATCCCATCAGAAAATCAGTAGTAGTAAACGAAAACCCAAAAAAAAATTGCGCAAAAAACCAGGAAACCATACCGGATGTTTTAGAAAATACGAACTGCCATCGAAAGTGTTGGGACGCCGTTAGCACAATGCCGGAGATGAGTGGAGGGGAATTGGTGGGATGGCAACACACCGGCGGAATGGAGGCTAGCAGAATGAAAAAATTCGCGAAATGGGTGAGGAGGAAGATGAGGAAGATGGAAAATGCTGGAAGAGGAGGAAAGAAGCTGCAACATTTATGCTGCTGCAGGAAGCATTTCCATAATGCAACCTGCGCCACGTGGCGCCCAACAATTCGACCGCCCATTTGCGAGTGTTGACCGGATTTTTTTTAAAAAAAAATTCACTGCCACGTGTCGCTCATCGATTCGGCCGCATTTTCTTCTTCCGGAAAGTTTGACTGAAATAAAAAAAAAGGCAGGACGCATTACGGTAATGCGTCCTTGCCACGTGTCACGCTCTCGTTGCTTGTTTGAAAACTTTGACCGGAATTAAGCAAAAAAAATAAAAAATGGCAGGACGCATTACGGAAATGCGTCCTTGCCACGTGTCACGCTCTCGTTGCTTGTTTGAAAACTTTGACCGGAATTAAGCAAAAAAAAATAAAAAATGGCAGGACGCATTACGGAAATGCGCCCTGCACATGCAATTTCCGTTTGTGGCTACTGTAGCCACAAACATGTCATTTTCTCCATAAGTTGAGGTTGAATATCGCGCAATGGCAAATGCCTGCTATGAAGTTCTCTGGCTTAATTCTCTTCTTCGCTCTCTTGGTATTGCCCATTCCACTCCAGTTCCCTTACATTGGGATAGCCCACACATTGCCGCAAACCCAGTGTTCCATGAAAGAACCCAGCATTTCTAGATTGACTGTCATCTCATTTGTGACTTAGTTTCTTCTCACACATCTCCACACATTCCAACGACAGACCAACCTGCAAACATGTTCACCAAGGCACTTAGTTGTTCAACATTTCTTCATTTGGCGTCCAAGTTGGGCATCTTCGACCATCATGCTCCAACTTGAGGGGGAGTAATATAGTTTATATTGTAATAGAACTAGTGCATACGTAGTTTCCTTAGTTACGTCTTATATATTTGGGTATAAATCCCTTGACTTCCTATGAATAATATTGTAGGAAATCATTCCCAACATACCTTTATCTCCTTCGTTTCAAAAAGGCAAGCTCTCTGTATAAGAATGAACACTAGCCTCTGTAAATCCTATTGAATTACCTCGCCTGATAAGATATCCTTACTCTCAACCACAAAGACGAGTAGCAAGATGGAACCATTAATTACCAAATAAATAAACCTGTAATTGGAAAAGATAGAGCCATTAATTACCAAATAAATAATTCAGTAACTGAGCAAGATGGATCTATTAATTACCAAATAAATAAAAGCTTATAAGAGTTCAAACTCAAGAAACGTATATCAATGTTATAATATGCAATAAACTAAAAGATCACATGTATAAGCTGAGGCACAAATCACAAATTAAATATAAAACATGATAGTTACATGTTTTTGAAGATTCATAAGAGTATCTCTTTTCTTAGTTCAAGATGCTCAGCACATACAGCTTTTGTTAGGACCTTTGACTTCAAATTAACCTATGAAGCAGAGATGCATAGAGCTTTAGTTCGTTTAGTATAATCTACAAGCATAAGTGTATCTTTTTCATGTTTGTTAGAATATAGTGTGACAAACGTAGCCAATCAACAATCTCTCTTTGAAGTGTAGAACTAGTTTTTAATCGTTATGAACCTAATATTTTTCAAGGATAGGAAGTTTATACAACTTATCATGGCTGATTATACATTTTTATATAGATTCAAGGATAGAGGTAATCACCAAAAAATAATCATATTTCTAAGGGAAACCAGAAAATTCAACCAGAAGTTCAGCAAGATGGAACCACTAAGCATTCAAATTCAACAGCCAGTAACTAAGCTACACATTCAGCAAGTAAAATTACAAATTGAATTCGATGAACACAAATTTTGCTTAGCCTAATTTACGCAATAGAAAAGAAGGGGAAAATAGAGCAAACTTACTACGACGAGAAGCTACAAAAAATGTATGAGAACACCCGGGGTAAAAATGAGAACGATCAAATGAAACAGATTGATGCAGAGTAGAGAAGTCGAGATATGTCTATAGTGGAGGTGGGTGGAGAAGGCATGGGGGTGTTTGTAGAAATAATGGAAAAAATTAATCATGGCTCTTTTTAGAAGCTAGTATACCCCAGCTTCTGATTTTTCATTAAGCACCTAATTTATAAGTCACCAAACACAAAAATGGGTTGAACTTATAAGCAAAGCAGCTTATACAAGTCTTGCCAAACAGAGCCTTTTTCGTTGGTGTTTGTTTAATTAGTATTAAAGATGGTAAATTTCTTATCAAAACTATTAACGAACAAAGACTGAAGTTTCACATTTTAATAAGTACTAGATAATATCACTACACTTTGTGTAGTTTGAACCTGGAATGAATGGTACATCGGATTGAACTCCATGGAACAAGTCAATTCAATCTCACAAATTCCTACCAATTTTACTACTAAATCCAATAATTGATAGAAGCATAAAAGAAAGATGGCTTTTGAAGACGATTCAACGGTGAACATAGGAGCCAACTTCAAATCAAATTAAAGCTCCTAATCAAACAAGCTTAACAGACCGCCTTCGTTCTCGCTTTCCTCCTTAATTTCCTCCTGCAACCAACTCAAAATTGTAATTTGTTTTCATCCTTTCTTACAGTAGATTATCGCATTCTAATGCAGACTATAGCATTGTTAGCATTATATCAGCCACTTAATTAATGGAATTTTCGTCTTTCCATTTGTAGCATTTAGGGCTCTCTTTATGTAATATCTTAGCACACTTTTAAGGCTATCTTCTTCACTCAATAGAATTCTCCTCTTCTCTAAATCCTCAAATCCTCATGGTATCAGAGCCTCTTCTTCCTCCTTAATTTGGTGATTGTTGTAGAAGATTTTCTCAACCCTAAAAACAATGATCAAAGATTTTTTGGGTTTGCGTTCTTTGTTGAGGTATTTTTGCTTCCGTGCCTTTGATTTTGGGGTACCCACTTTGTTTGCTCGTTAATTTTGGGCTGTTTGGTTTTGTAGCAATTTAGGGTTCTTCAATTCGGGACTTTTTGGGTATGCGTTTATTCAGGTTTGTTTGGGATATTGAATTGGGACTTCTCATATGTGTTGATGTTTGTTATTGTTTGGAATTGACTTGGTGATTCTCATATGTATTTGTGACTATATCGGATTGCTTATGTTTTTCCAATTTGGGGCTCTTGTAATTTTTTTGTTTCGGTTTATTGGATTTTATTTGGATTATTATTGGCTTGTTGTCACTATGGTGAGTGGTTAAGATGATTCTCTTCTATCCATTAGTGTTCAGTTAGGTGGTAAAAATTACTCTTATTGGAGCTATGTTATGAGAATTTTTTGTGTGGGAAGTTTATGTGGGGTTATGTTACTGGTACTCGTGTGAACCCTAAGACCGGGGAAGCCAATTTTGATAAGTTGCTTGATACTAGGGAGGGGGAGAATGCGAAGGTTATCACGGATCAACAACTCGATTACTCCTTATATTGGTGCTCAGTTGTCCAAGTATGAGACTGCAAATAAGGTTTGGGATCATTTGGCGAAGATATAAACACAATCAAACTTTGCCATGCAGTATCAATTGGAGAGTGATATTCGTGTGCTTCAACAGAATGATTTGCGCATCCAAGATTTCTATTCTGCTATGTCTTCATTATGGGATCAGTTGGCCTTGATTAAATCACCTGAGTTGAGAGCATGTTCACCTTACATCGCTAGGCGGGAAGAGCAACATTTGGTTCAGTTTTTTATAGCCCTTCGTGATAATTTTGAGGGGTTGTGTAGGGCAGTCCTTCATCGTATCCCTCTTCCTTCTGTAGATTTTGTGGTTAATGAGTTACTAGCTGAAGAGATTTGTTTCAATTCCAAGATGGACAAGGAGACTCTTATACTCCCTACACTCATTGTTTTTGTTGTTCCCCAGTGGTCGCTGAATGTGAAACCTATTGGGAAGGTCTCTGTGGATGAGTGTGTTTTCTGCAAGGAGAAGGGTCCCTGGAAGGCTCAATGTCTGCAATTGTGAGCAGAAATAAGTCCCAACATCGACCTCCCCAGTGATCGCAGGCCCCTTGGACACCCCAACCACTAGGGATGCCCATACCTCGGCCACTAGCTCCTTGGGAACCTAGGCCACCTGCTCCTTGGGCCCCCTGTCCACCTTAGTCCACCAGTGCAGTTGCTGCCCCATCTGTGAATCTGCACTTGCTAGAGCAGATTCAACAGTTCCTTGCCTCGTAGCCTCATGTCATGTCTACCACTTCCTCTACAAGTTTGTCATCATCATCATCTTTCTCAAGTACATCATCCTCCTTGTGGGTCCTAGATTTGGGTGCCTCGCATCACATGTCTCCTAAGTTTTCATCATTTGTTTCATTATCCCCTTCTTTGTCTCTCTCCATTATGACTATTCATGGTACTCATATGTCATTGAAGGGTGTTGGTTTTGTTAACTCTCGTGTCTCTCTTAATGATGTTTGTTATATACCTATTCTTGCACTAAATAATCAATGAGATGAGGATTGTGAGGGGATTCGGAAAAAATCAAAGGTTGAGATTTAATTAAGTAATAAAGTGGTACAAATTGAAATAAAATTGTAGTACAAGTACTATATTTTCACTTTTATTTTGTTAGAAAATCATTATAAGTCATAATAAATACTCTCTCCGTTCCAGCAAAAATGTCACATTTACTTTTTCCAAGTCAAATTTTGTAAACTTTGACCCTAAATATAAATTTATATATATATATAATAAAAATATTATGTGCGATATTGTTAGATTCATCTTAATATTTAATTCCTAAATATTTATTTTCTATGCATAATTGTTATATGTAGCTAGAGATATTAACGGTCAAACATGATCATTGAAAATCAGGAAAAAGTTAATGCGTCATTTTTACTGTGACGGAGGAAGTTTTTTTTTGTGAAACTTCAAAATGTATTTTATTATACTCTATTAAATTTATGAAATATGTATACACAAGTTATTAATACATTTACTTTATATAAATATAATTATAATAAGATTGAGTTGACCTTATCAATCTACCTCTTATATATTTTGGATTCATCAAGTTATATATTATCCAATTTTTAAATTTTTTGATACCAAATATTTTTTTAAAAAAACTACCAGATGTATATAAGTAAGTAATATGGACCATTTGTGATGTAGGATGATTCGTGGTTATACTCCAAGATAAAATCGATCGTCGCAAAGATTGAACTGGTTCGGACAAAAGTTCAGCAGGTTGGGCGATCGCAAAATTCGCGTACGGTGTCTAAACGACTATTTTGATACCTTTTCAGAATTGCAAGGAGCTAATTTAAGTGTGGTACCGGTGGGGTACTGTTACACCCTTCCGGTACGGGATGATCCTTTCTAGTGTTTAAAGTCATTTTGGGCCTCAAACTGACATTCTATGATGTTTTATCTTTCATTCTATTATATTTTGATATTATTCTCTTCTGGTGAATTCCAGGCCTTAAACTCTAGGATTTGTACTTGCGGATCTTTCGATTTTTTACTGCTTCAATTTGAGTTATATGTCAAATTTAATTAGTCACCTACCTAATTAGAAATTTTCATTTAATCTTTTATTTTTAGTTTAATTTTACAATTACCTACATAAATGTGTATTAAATATCAACTAAGGATTGATTAAGTAAATAACGTTAGTACTCTCTCTATCTCATTTTAAACTGCACACTTTGACTTTCATTAGTTGACTCAAAAAATTTTGACCCTTAATATCCTTCATTAAAGATAACTAAAACTTATGAAAAGTAGATATTATGAAAAAGTATGTATGGCGAATCTAACAAGGTATCACTCAATAGTATTTATATTTATACACCAATTCAATTTTATGGTCAAGGTTAAAAAAAATTTGACTAAATGAATAGTTAAATTGCAGTTTGAAATGGGACATTAGGAGTATTAAATATTAATAATTAGTAAATAGTTACATAAAGTAAAAAAGAGACACTTGAATAATATTAGCATATCCAATTTCTGTGGAAACATACTCTCTTAAATTTATTTTTCAGTCTCAGCAAATCTGATATGTCCATAAGTTTATAAACAAACCCTCTGACTTTTTACCTTAAAAATTATAATTATAATTTTTTATTATATATTGTATTATATAAGTTAAAATAAGTAATTGTATTTGAATTTGAAAATATAACAATACATAATATAAAAATACATTTTAAATATTTAAATATAGTATGTAATTTAACAAATGCAGTGTATAAGTTAAAAAAATACAGTAACTTGTCCATAACTTATGAACATAACACCTATCAAGAGACTTACTATTTATTTTTTGTTTCATATAAAGAGTTTCCATTTTCACATGGAAGATGCTCAACTTCTTTTTTCCCTTTAATGATGTCCTCATTAAATGTGGTTTTAGTCTTGCCTCTAAATGTCCTGCTTGCAATCATTCAAATTCATTGGACGACTTTTTCAATTCTTGTGTGATTATTAAAGCTGTATGGAATGATACTGCAGACTTAATTACTCTTAGTAATCATGATTTTAGAAATCTTACAGATAGGCTCTTTGCATATTGGAATAATATTAGTCTATCAAAAATTCATAAATTGATTTCTAACATTCTCCCATCTCTGGTTTGCTGGTGTTTGTGGAAAGCAAGAAATACCTTTCTTTTTTAGAGTATTGCCTTTTCCATTCTACTATTAACCAAGGAAGTTAGACAAACTTTGTATCTTTCCCTCATGGACAAACTAATTTTCTCTAATGATCTTCCTGACCTTAGGTTATCAATTGCAGGTTTCATCTCACCTTTTAGACCTCCCCCAAAACCCTCTCTCGCTTTTCTACATTGGGCAAAACCTGAAGTCAATCGTATTAAATTTAATGTGGATACAGCCTGGTCTTCTGAACAGGCAAGCCTAGATCTGATAGCTAGAGATCAAGAGGGCAACCCTGTAATAATTAAGACAACCAACACCACTGCAGCCTCTCCCCTTGAAGTTGAAATGAGAGCTATCCTTTTTGCATGTCTTTCTCTTCCAATATCTTATTGCAAAATCACAATTGAATCTGACCCTCTCTTGGCTGTTAAAATGATTAACACCCCTATAAAGGCACGGTGGTCTCTCTACACCCTTGCCTTCCAAATACACACATTGTTAAATGGTGTTGATCTAATCCATGTTTTTAGAGAATGTAACATTACTGCTGATGAGATTGCCAAGTTAGCTTCTTCTTTACATTCAGAAAAGGAATGGATTTTATAAACCTACCTGCTCACATTAGAGGAACTATTAATCTAGATAGGACTCGGACTCCATATATTAGAGTACATAGACATGCTTGTGATGATGATTTATACAGCTAATGTATCTCTGTTGTTTACACATTCAGGTGTACATAACAAACAATTGGACAATGGATTCACAGCTGTGGGAAGCAACCAAAGCAGTAGAAATGAAGCATGCTTTCAATTAATCTCAAAAGAAGATGATCACACAAGGAAGCACTAATCTATCACACTCAAAGGAGCACTTTTCAAATTAAGGTCATGCAACAGATCATTTTTTAAGATTAAAGCCGCTCAACAAGCCTCTAAACTTCACATTTCCATATGTTTTTATCCTGAAACTTTTCTTTCTTCTAAGAAATCAGTAGATGCCCGGCCAAAGATAGTAATTAACATGTGGGGTGGAGATTACAATCTTTGGAAACGCATCTGCTAATCCTATCTGTTTGGCTTCAAACCTAATGTTCTCCATTTCTTTTAAGGGTTGGGGCCCTAATAATATCTCATACCTCTAGGTGTTTTAACCAAAAAACAGAAGAAAAAAAAAGGTACAAATTATCCCCACACCCTCTTCAAGTCGTTTTCATTTAATAATAAAAAAAATCGCCATAATCATGTAGGAATATAATCAAATTTAAGATTTCATTTTGAAAAAAAAAAGTGAATCATTTATTACGGATTTCAAACTTGAAAAATTATTGGGAAAGACGGTAGGAATGTAATCAAATTTTAAGATTTCATTTTGAAAAAAGTGAAATATTTATTACGGATTTCAAACTTGGAAAATTCTTGGGAAAGACGGTAGGAATGTAATCAAATTTTAAGATTTCATTTTGAAAAAAGTGAAATATTTATTACGGATTTCAAACTTGGAAAATTCTTGGGAAAAACGGTATTTTCATAAGCTTATGGAAATACGGGTTTAATTAGAATAATAAAAGGTAAAAGGTCTTAGTTGCAATATAAAAAATTTATTACACAACGTGTAGTAGTTATAAAGTGTATAACCCGATCCATACAACCAGAAAATTTTATCTTCATTTTATTTAATTTGAACTTTAAACCTTGATCTTTCCATGAATTATGAAAAAACCATCTTTCGGAATCTTCAAACTTTGGAAGTGTAAATTGAATCCTCTAAATTTAAACTCTAAAGTGTCTAGGCCTACTTAGCAAACTTTTGCGTAGAAACTCGGTTTAGACATATTATTTTAAATTTGAAATAAATTAAAGGTTAAGTATTAGGAAAGACCATCTTTCCATAGGTTTATATAAAGACGAAGTTTAATTATAATAATAAAAAGGTAAAAGGTATTATTAGTTGTAATATTAAAAAATTATTATGCAACGTATTGTAGTTATAAATTTTATGACCCAATTAATGCAACCCAAAAAATTTATCATGATTTCTTCTAGTTTGCAATTTAAACTTTGGTTTTTCCATGGCTTATGGAAAAATCGTCTTTTAATAGACGGACTCAAAATCAAATTAAACTAAATTAAAATTAAATAAATGAAAACAAATACAATTTTTTTTTAAACCAAACTTTTATTAACTTTAAAACATACATCCAAACTGATTACATTTGAGGCCATTTGCCCTAACATGTTCTACTTGTAACACTTGTCTCGGTACCTCCATCTCCGGGTTATTTAGTAACGTGGTTAGGATGGTGGAATAGTTCCATACCTGAATATCCCGCAACCCTAGCGAAATTACATCTCGGATACCTTTTAGTCACGTCATGGCTTCTGCCATCAGCGGTGACGCCGCTGGGAAGTGCTCCCCCACCGTGTTTCCTGATTCCTGCAAGCTGTGTATTATAGTCCATGCTAACGAGCCATGGTATCTATCTGCCCAAAATGCCCCGTCAATTTTGAGTGTTGGTCTGACTTGAAGCCCCTCATAATCCCCAGTATGAGTAATGTGATCGCTAGTCCCCTCCATTTGAACATCCTCCATGTCAATACTTTGTCCCCTCTGTTGATAAGAATCCGCTCCAATCTCCGCCATCTGTACCCAGTACCTAGGCTCACAGACTTTATTTTGGAAGATCTGAAAATTTCTTTGTTTCCAAATCTGCCACATTAAGTGTAATGACATCCTAATCCTTTCTTCATACGGCGCCAAGTGTAGCCAATTCCAGAACCAATCTGTGAATCTTACTGGCCATCCCAGATCAAAGTTGAAACCTAGCGTTGAGGCTCTCCAAATTCTGTTGGCCCTGTCACCGTTTAGGAAGAGATGACCAATGTGTTCTGTTACCTGATCGAAGCAGCATTGACATATATCCACTTGCCAGATGCCCCTACGTTGTAGTTTTCAAGTTGCAGGGAGAGCGTTCCATAATACTCTCCGAACCAGGACCTGTAGTTTCCTAGCAATTTTGATTTTCCAGAATTTCCTCCAGTTTGCTGCAGGGGTAATACCCACGGTGTTATGTGATTGTCTCTGTACCCAGTAGATTGACTTGACCGTGTATTTCCCCGTGGATGTGTGTGGCCAGACCCTTGTATCTTGCCTGTCTCCAGTGGACAGTATGTGTATAGCTTTTATGCGTTGAACAGCTTAGGGTTGAAAGATCGCACGTAGCAACGACATCTTCCTTTGGTGATGTTGATCCAACAATTGTGCCACTGTCAGTTATGTGTATGACTATATCGCTTCTGCCCGAGATCCCAACTCTGCTGGTGGATATCCCGGAATCCAGTTATCTGTGACGCCTATATGATTGCCTGATCTCACTTCCCAGCACACATGTTGTTTTAACAGATCTCGACCACGGAGAATTGATCGCCATGACCAACTATCTGAGCTCTTTAATGTGCATTCCATCAGCTCCACTTGTTTGCAATATTTGGCCTTGAAAACCTTAGAAAACAATGTGTCCTTGTTTTGCAAAACACTATGTGCGTGTTTCGCACGCAAAGCATAGTTCATTTCCTCCGCTAACCTCAAACTCAGGCCACCCATGCTTTTTGGTTTACACATGTTTTCCCAGGACACCCAGTATATTCCATGTTTCTCTGAGCCAGCACTCCATAGAAACCTAGCCACCGCTGCATCTATTTTCCTGAGCACTATTTTGGCATTTAAAATATGCCTAAAGGGTATAAAGGCATCGCTGACAACACATGTTTTTCTAGTGTAATACGTCCAGCAAAGGATAGCAATTTGTTCTTCCAATTATCAAATCGTGCTCGAAGCATTTGGAGTAAATTAATGTACGCCTGGCACCTGGATTGTAACAGTTGTGCCTCCATGCCTAGATATTTGCCTCTGATGCCTTGGCAATGAATATTGAAGTAATGTCTTATGTAAGATTCCATTGTGGTGGAGTATTCACGCTGAAAGCAATGGATAACTCTTCATGATTGATTCTCTGCCCGGAATACCTTGCAAAGTCGTCCAAAATTCTGCCTAATTGACTAACTACGGCTGGCGTGCATTCCATGAACAATAAGCTATCATCTAGTTGTTGCCTTGACTCCCTCTCCTGATTCTGTAAGTTTAATTGTCTATAAAGGTCCGAGTCTTGTATTTTCCTTTGTAACTCCACCAGTCTATCTGACAGTGTCTTGATACCTTGTCTAAGCACCCGAATATCTGATCATTCCAGTTTTTAAGATTTGTAAGCGTACTTCTGATATTATCCGACACATTTCCAGATATATCATCAGGTAGAATGTCAACCCCATATCCTTGCCACTCTTTTATGTGCTTGTTCACTGTGCCTCCAGTATGCCTCATATCTGATCATCTTCTGGCCTCTGGTACTGTTATCTGATTGTAATAACAGTAGACACGTACTATGGTCCTACTTAACCTGGGGAAGATTCCTTATGTGGGCAGTATTGAATGTTGCTATCCAAGAGGGATTAACAAATGCTCTATCTAGTCTTTGTAAGACTAGATCACCAGCCTCCCTGTTATTCAACCAGGTAACCTCCTATGTCTTAACTCTTGGAAGTTATAATCCAATATGACATTGGTTAGCCTCTGTGATCCCCCCGTCTGTTGGAATGGTATGCCTCCTTTCTTGTCTTCTGCTGCAATTATCTGGTTAAAATCTCCAAGCAACACTATCGGATACTGAGCCGAGGACAAATATCATTAATCAGGTTCCAAAATGCCTCCCTATCTTCTGCCTTTGGAGGGCCATACACAAAATATTGGAACCATGTTACACCTTCCTTACCTACAATCTTAACTAGAACATAATTCTGGCTACTAGCTTTTACTTAAAGATCTAGACTACTTATCCAAACTACTGAAATTCCCCTTGCTGAGCATGTTGCCAAGATGTGCCACCCCTTTCTATAGCTTGTTTGCTCTTTCTATGCATCCATTCTTTGCCGGTTCGTTTTTGCGTCAAATAAGCACACCACTTGTGGCTTGTGTGTATTCAGCCTCTTGCCCAGCCATCTTTTTGTAGGGGCATTGTCCATACCCCTACAGTTCCACACTAGGGACATCATGGCTCCTGACTGATTTGGGACAGCCAAGCGAGAACCCACAGTGTGTGTCAACTCATTTACCACCCTTCCTTCCCCTTGCTCTTGTTGTCTTGGTGCTCCTTCCCTCTCTTCACTCTGATTATTCCGTCCATATTCCTACCCCGCTACTGCTCCATTTCCTCCAACCATCCATTGGACAGTTCTTCGTTTCTTAATTGGTGTTTCCTGGTCTAGCCACTTAGCCAAGATTACAGTGTTGACCGACTCCCATATCCATTCCTCTTCTGGGCTCTTCCTTTCATGCACATTCATCTGCTGGTCCACCCTTCCATCGCAGGGAAAATTCTATGTTTGTGGCTATAGTAGCCACAAACGGAAGAGAATAGGGAGGACGCACGTAGAAAATGCGTCCTCTCCTACCCCCTTTTTTCGATGATTAATGGCGCGTGGACGTGGCGAGAGGACGCATTTCCAATATGCGTCCTCTAATCCGGTCAAAGATTTCAGGCGCAGCAGACGGAGGTGTAAGGGGCAGGCGACACGTGGTAGCGGACGTGGCGAGAGGACGCATTTCCAATATGCGTCCTCTCCTTCCGGTCAAAGATTGCAGGCGGTTGCAGGCAGAGCAGGCGA
This sequence comes from Rubia yunnanensis, assembly GCA_037428765.1. NCBI lineage: Eukaryota > Viridiplantae > Streptophyta > Magnoliopsida > Gentianales > Rubiaceae > Rubia > Rubia yunnanensis. The sequence continues at coordinate 76,365,775 of CM075067.1, forward strand.
TGGCAGGGAGAGGACTCATTTCCAATATGCGTCCTCCGATCCCTTCCCTTTAATTCCCAGCTCGCCCATTATATTTATCCACTTCTTCTCTTCTTTCTTTTGTTATCCCTTTCATCCCCATTTGTCCGAAAATTTTCTTCATTTCACCTCCCTTCTTCCTTCCCGAGATTTCACCACCACTCTCCTCCGCCATTGCGCCACTTGTTCTCCGACATTCCGCCATTCTCCTCCGTCATTCCGCTTGTTCACAATATCGGTAATGTATTTTTAATTTTTGCAAAATTCTACATTTTGCTCTTGTTTTATTTTGTTAAGGTTTTCTTTGAGTAAAATTTGTACTGGATTTTTGGTTGTAGAGATCACAATCGGCCTGAAGTTCCTGCCGTTGACCGTCCTTGACCCACCGCTGACCCACTGCTGACCCACCGTTGACCGCCATTGACTTCCACATTTGTCACCTTGTCCGTGAGTCTCAGACTGCCACCCACTTTTTTTAAAATTTTCTTGAAGTTAATTGAACCCTAAATAATTTTACGAATGTGTTCACGATTATGTGTGAGTTATCGTAGAAAGTTTGTTGTTGATTTTTTGGTTAAATTATAAATTGTGGAGAACCCGAAATAATTTAGTTAATTTGGATGTGTTGTATGATTGTGTGTAGTTTTAATGATTAAGTTTGGTCCGATGCTTTGATAGCGTTTAATGCTCATGCGTGACTAAATGAAGTAATTATGTGAATTGTTGACTGATTAATGTATTAAGTTTGTAGCAATAGTAATGACTTTTGAGGATACTACGAAAAGGAATGTCGAGTGAAAAGAAAATAAAAGTGATGTCTTTGTATAATCGTTTACTGATTAATGTATTATGTCTGTATTAATAGTGTTGTTAATGTGGTCGAGTGGAGTACATGTACATATTTGAGGATACAATGAAAATGAATGTCGAATGAAAAGGAATTAAAAGCTATGTATTTGTGTATTGCAGTTGTACGATGTTTTTGACTGTGTATATGTATAGAGGCGGTCAGATTAAGTTTGATTTGGCTGTGGGTGTGTATCATGATCCTCCAATACTGGAGCGAGTTGAGACTCTCGAGAGGAGGTTGAACCACTCAGAATTAGTTGATGTAATTGTCACGAAGCTTGGCATTGCTAGTGAGAGGTATATGTTGAAAATATATTATCGATGTCCTGAACTGATTGGTTCGGTTGTATACTATCGGTGTTATAATGTGGAAGATGATGAGTCAACCGCGTTCTTCTTCAACATTGTTGATCGATTGTCGTTGTCCTCCGCGGATTTTTACATTGTTATGGAACAGTTGACAAGCACTAATGATTGGGCACGGCCAAGCACGTTCATGTCGTTGTTGAGCAACATGCAGAACTTTTTCGATGTTCCAAGTGTACCACCACCCGTTCATAGCCGAGGTTTTAAAATTGGTGAGTCCAGCCAACCTTGTGGGTATGCTCACGTGGATTGTGCTCAGCCATCCACAAGTGGTGGTATGTATGGTATGGACCATGACGAGCAGAATGTCTTCGATGATGATTACGTGGGACACGTTAGTGACCATGTTGTTCGGCATGATGGTGGTGAAGACGATGGTGACGAAGGTGAACTTGACGGTGGAAGTGAGGATGATCGTTCCTTATCAACTGATTCGAATCCTGGGGATGAGGAAGAACAAGTGGTGTGCACAAACAATGTACCCCCGTCGTTTCATATTCTGGAAAATTCGGATACACAGGCCTACTATAGGGATTATGGTGGCCCTGATGAGGATAGCTATGACCCAACTCATTTTGGGTCCAGAGTTTCTACTTATGATCAAGAGACTGGTGTAGTGGATGTGGGTATGCAATTCCAGACAAAGGCCCAGTTAGTTGAAGCTATTTCTAGGTGGAGTTCCATGATGAACAGGGAACACAGAGTCGTGTAGAGCAGATCACGCACATGGTATACAAAATGCAAGGAATTTGTCGAAGGAACTGGGAATTGTCTTTTGGTTGCCAGAGCTTCAAAAAAGGCTTCACATGGCATGTGGGAGATCCCCAGATGGGCAAGTAGCCATGGGTGTGTTGGTTCTGGTCGATCTACGGGTAATGTGAATCTGACGTCGGTGATGATCGCCCGTTCAATCTGCCACCAAATTGATGTAAACTCTTCATACACAGTGAAAGATGTACAAGCTCAAGTGAAAGAGGAGTTCAATGTCACCATTTCCTACAAGAAGGCGTGGTATGCTCGACAGAAAGCAATTGACATGGTATTCGGAGCTTGGGAGGATTCTTTTGAACAGCTCCCAACGTTTATGGATGAGCTTGTCAGTGCCAATCCGAGCACCATTGTTGATTGGGCTGACGTACCTGACAGATTACACGGTCACGGGTGTAGGAAATTTAAATTTGTGTTCTGGGCATTTGGTCAGGAAATTGAAGCCTTTCGCCACTGCAGGCCAGTCATTAGCGTGGATGGCACTCATTTGAGAGGGGCATATAAGTCCACAATGCTGGTCGCCGTGACGCACGATGTAAATGATTACATCCTACCCATCGCTTACGCTATTGTTGACGAAGAAACGAATGAAAGCAGGAACTGGCTCACGGGGAGACTGCGTCTTCACATCGTTGGTGGTGATAGCAGGCCAATCTGTATCATATCCGATAGGCATGCTGGACTTATAAATGCGATGACACATATGGAGGAGTGGATGGAGCCGGCTGGATACCATCGAATTTGCCTGCGGCATTTTCAATCTAACTTCCTATCATATGATTCCGGGAAGTTCAAGAATACGCTTATGAAGACTCTGGTGTTGCAGCTTGGTGGTGCTAGGCGAGAGAGCAAGTGGAGGGAGTACAAGGAGGAGCTAGAGAGTATAGATCCATCTGCTTGGGCTTGGCTGGAACGGCAAGATAGGAGTAAGTGGTGTCTTACGTTCGATAAGGGTGATCGATGTTGGGGAATTCTGACAACGAATTTGTCTGAGAGTTTCAACAACTGTTTACGCCGCGCATGCCATCTCCCAATAACAGCGTGTGCCAAAGCGACGTTCGAGCGAACAGTTGAAATGCTTGCACAAAGGGTTATGGACGCCACAAATTGGAGGTACTTTGTCACTTAATTACAATTTTGTATGTGTCCGTAGAGCAGTTTCTGGATTCTAAGATCTTGTTCGTTTGTCCAGGTCCGTGTTTCCTAAGAGGAACTGGAAAAAGTTTCAGAAGCAGGATACATGGACACAGGGACATATCGTAACCTTGTTCGGTCATGCGTCGCAGACTTATAGGGTTATGACAAGGAACATCGATGGGAGCATTAGTGAATGACAGTACACGATCAAATACCGAAGAAGAGAGTGTACTTGTCGCGAATGGAAAATATTTCGTTTCTCTTGTAAATGCCTTGGCCGTCTGTCGGCATAGACGTGACGATCCTGCTAGCCTATGTGACAGGGTGTATCACACGACCACATATGTGCAACAATATAGTCAGGGTTTCATGCCTGTACGAGATCCATCACTTTGGCAACGTGCCCGTTGGAGGTTGATTCCTAATGATGAAAATTTTCGCAATAGGAGGCGTGGATAGTTTACGGAGAGAAGGATAAGGAATTAGATGGATGAGAGGGTGCCGGGTGAATCCAGGGGCGGCCGTAGGCGTGGCCGTGCTTAGTGTCATGTTGTCATATAGTGTCTATAATATTACCTCTATCGTATGTTACTTGTAGTATTACTTTCTGAACTCAGAATATTTATCTCATGATGTTATAGCTTTTATTTGCCGAATATGTTTGACATGGTAATCGTTTGAGTAATTAATTTTAACATGTTATAATTGTAAACAGGGACACACAATGTATCATTGTCATCCAGGACCCATGGAGGATGATTTGTTGTACCTTCACGAGGAGCATCATTCCCGTGCATTGTACAACAGTCAGTTAGAGGATGAGGCACTGCAGGTCCGGCGGTGCGATAGGGCATGCTGGACAGAAGGTATGCCTAACACAGTTATGAGCTACGTGCGTGACTTAGGATTCCAGGGACTCCTTGATTCTGCAGCGATACACATAGATTATTCACTCATCACTGCCCTAGTGGAGCGGTGGCGACCCGAGACACACACATTTCACCTACCGATGGGGGAGGCTACGGTCACACTGCAGGATGTGGGGATGCTATGGGGTCTTCCGATCGATGGGATCTCAGTCACAGGAGTAGACACCAGTAGGCGTACGGAGGAATGGATGATAGTGTGCACAGATTACCTAGGTGCTACACCTGACCCCAGTGTTATCCGAGGGGGTCGCATTAGGGCAAGCTGGTTGGGAAATTTATTGCACAGTCCGTTCCCTACTCACCCTACTGAGGTCCAATGTCAACAGCGGGCGAGAGTTTTCATTCTACTGCTGGTTGGGGGAATGCTCATGTCAGACACATCTGGCTATCTAATTCCACTGCTCTACTTGTCGATACTAATGGACCTAGGTGCAGCACGTCACTACAGTTGGGGGAGTGCCATTCTTGCACACTTGTATAGGTGCTTATGTGACGCTGCAATTCCACAAGTTAAATCCATTTCTGGCCCCCTTGTCTTGCTACTAGTAAATTAGTCTATCACTCCACTCATTTGTACATAATGTCCACTATGTTACTTTGTATTACATTTAATTTAATTTACTAAAAGTTGTGGGCATGGGAGCGCATACCATCCATCCGACCTGCAGGTGCTCTACCAATAACAGTGCCGATGAATGCTGTTGGGTCCCGGTAGGTGCCGAATAATTCTAGTTTTCCATTTTTAAAACCATAGTCAATTCCATATGCTGGCTAATATAATTCACTCTTTTGCTCGTAGGTGGAGAGCCCCTTACGATTTATCACAATCACCGATGCATGTATTGAAAGTTTATCGCGATCAGATCACATCTCTCAATCAGAATCAGGTATAGGCCAACTTGGATTATGTTCTTCTGATTTTGTGTGAAACATGGTTTTCAATACCTAACCGCAACACCATCATGTTCTTTTAGTTTATTTGGGAGCCATACACGGCGGATATCGTGGGACAACTCCCGTGGTACTGTACAGCTGGTAGCAACAATTGGCTAGTTTGCATTGACCTCATTTACTGGCATGTCGTGGAGTTCCACCACGCACATCGTGTTCTTAGGCAGTTCGGCCTAATCCAACCAATACCCACCCAGTTGGTCAGTGAGGATGAGTATAAACTGCTTCATACTAGAGACCGTCAAGGTAGGTCTGGCATTGATTGGCGTGTCGAACTAAGAAGATATCTCATTGCTTGGGAACAACGATTTAATCGACAAGTAAACCCACTTGGGTATGCAGATCCATATTGTCCCAGCCGTGAATACATGGAGTGGTACTTTCGCAAGACGGTGAGCATGATTGATCAGCCAGGACGGCCTCTAATGGCTACAGAGGGTTTCCATGGAGACGGTGCAACTACGGAGTACTTGGTATTTCCTAAAATTCAAATATTGTCAAGAAATAATGCTACGGATTTCCCCTATATTGCATATCTAACATATTTATCTCGATTCTGTAGTTGCAGACAATCACTAAGGTGCACATCAGGTCGAACATTAATTTGGATGGATGTCCCCCACAATTCGCGGACGCTCTCAGGGGAATCAATGAAGTTGTCACACGGGGTCTACAACACGTGCATCAGGCCTCTAGACTGCAGTACTATCAGCCGTTTATGCACTGTGAGGATCCTTCCCCTGGTGTCAGATATACGGACCTTAGAAGCCACCGTCAGGCTCCACCTGGTCGACAAGGAGGTCGGAGGCGGCGTCCTAGGGGCCAAACGGAACACGTTGGTCCATCACAAGCTGGACCCTCACATGCAAGTCCACCGATTGGCAGACCATCACATGGTGAACCCTCATATTACGACATGACTCCATCGGAATACACTGCATATGTCACTCAAACAGCGAGTCATTAATTCATGTCGCCTGCCGCTCCATCACATACGAGTAGTGTTCCACATGCCTATCGTGAGGAGGCAGGAGACAAAATGGAGGACGAAATACCAGAGGGAGTTCCACATGAGGAAGTGCATGTATCTACACAGATAGTTGTTCCACGACGGACATCCAGGACCATACGTCCTCCACCGTGTGGAACGGGCGGAAAGCTTTGCAGAGATCGTCACTAGGACAGTGCATGCCAGTGAACACTGATTTGCATTACATTTCACACGTATTTTTCGGCTATTGTACATTTATGCTAATTCATACTCATTCTAACTATGCAATACTTCATTCTTACACCCTTATTCAGGACTAGTTACAAAACTGCAACTCACGCTTCCCTAGTTTATCGTTTGACTAGTTCTCAAAATATCATCAGACAAACACGAGTATACTTATGCAGAATCTTCACCGAAACCAATGGGATGACAAATAATAAGTTATACATTGCAACATTCAAGGATAATTTATTACTTAAATTCACGACTCGTTCTGAAAAATACACTTTTGTTGAATTCATGACACGATTTTATAATCGAAAAAAAAAACTGAGAAAAACTCGCTGCAATTAAAAACAATCCCGCATAACGGTCATTGGGAATAAGCATTTTGCCAAATAATTAAAATTCTCCAAACGCTTATTTTACCCAATTTACCGAATAATTAATTGTCATTACGAAAGTCAGCTTTGAGGGCTCGTTCAAAACCTATTCGGGAATAATATTCAGGAAAAAAGAGAAGCCAGCTCCTGAGAACCCATTTCAAAAACGAGTCCTCTAAAAAAATTCCCAAAAAAAAAACCAGCTCAGAGGACTCGATTATGAAACGGGTCCTCTAAATAATTTTTTGGAAAAATAAAAATGCGGAACTACGAGGACTCGTTTTCAAAATGCGTTCTCTAATAAATTTTTGGGGAAAAATTTAATCAGCGCCAAAGCTGACTTAAGTATTTTCAGCAAAAAAAATATTACATCAACATGAGGACGCATTTTTAAAATGCGTCCTCTATTACTTTAAAGCTAAAAAAAATTACTCTTAAATTAGCGGAAAAAAAATAAAATTCCATGTGGACGCATTTGAAAAATGCGTCCTCTATTATTTTAGAGCAAAAAAAATTAAATCAGGAGCATGAGGACGCATTACCCTAATGCGTCCTCCACCATGTTGTCCATTTTCCAGAACCACCATACCCGCAGCCAACATTCAAATTTTTAGCCTTGCCTCTATTTCCATCCCCCTGTGTTACACTGGATCTCCTTTAAAGCCCCTCTTCACTACCCCAGTTCTATCCCTCCTACTCACCTTCGGTTATAATGTCTTCTGTATTTTACTTTGAGCTTTCCTCTTGTAACTGTCGGTACTTGCTCTCCCCCGTCTTAAACTCTTCTGCCAACTGTGCTTCACTAGTTGTTCTAACTATCTGTAGTCTCCTTCGAGTGCCTATCTTCTTCATCATCTTTGACTTCACCAAGAGTTTCTTTTGTTTACCCCCTTGTTTCTTCGTGTCCCCCATGTCCATTTGTTTTCCTTGTACCTGTTCGGAATCTAAATCTGAAATGATAATCACCTCCTCGAGTTTATCATTAACCAAGTCCTGTTGCAACACATTTTTGCCCCTCTCTCTGGGTGGGTCAAAGCAGTTGCACTGATTCAGTGCATGGATTGCATGGTCAACCACCAATCCTTCCCAGAGGCCCCATGAATGATCCCCCTCACATTAACTGGCTCCACCTGACAAAGCTTAACATATTTATCCCGTCTATTTGTATTCCCAATATCAATGGCATTTACTACTAAAAATATTATTCTCTTGGCCACTTTTTACTACAACAGGTAAATCAAAGAGAATTACCTCCGCTTGTGTGTGCGACTCTCCCAGTCAGGGGCGGATCTATTAATACGCGAGGTAGGGCTCCAGTCCTACCTCGATCGCCGGCCGGAGCTAGGAGGAGGCGGGAGCGCGTCTCCGGCGCGGCCGAGCGCGTCTCCGGCAGAGCCCAGCGCCTGCTCGCCGGAGAAGAAGGCCGCGCTGCGGCCTTCTTTTTTTTGCAGACGTACGCACTAAAACGACGTCGTTTCACGTTAGTGAAACGACGTCGTTTCGTTTGGCTTTGATTTTTTATAACCTAAGTAGTAAAACGACGTCGTTTCACGTTAGTGAAACGACGTCGTTTTACTAAGTACTATGAAAAAAAAAAGAGATCGGAAATGGATTGGGCCAAAAACTGAGCGGCCCAATCCATCATCCTATATAAATGCTTCATGCTTGAGCAGTTGAGCGGGAACAAGAACAGCCACAGCTCCTCCTCGTTGCCTCATTCCGCCACAGCGCCACTTCACTCACGCCGCCGCTTCCGCGCCACCGCCGCCGCTTCCGCGCCACCGCCGCCGCCGCCGCGCCACCGCCGTCCACCACCGCCATCCCGCCGCCTCTGGTAAGTCTTCTCTAGACTCTAGTTCTCTTCTCTTTATATGCTAAAGCCTAAATTGCTAATATTTATTAATTTTAGGGTTTATAATTTTTTGTCTTTTTAATTTATTTCTTCAAAACTTAAATATATGTATAATGTATTAATGTGAACATGATTTTTAGATTGGATGTTGAATTGAATTTATATGGTTGTATTATATATGATTGTTGAAGTTTAGTTGAATTGCATAAATTGATTTAGTTGAATTGCATATTTAGTTGAAATTTAGTTGGAATTTAGTTGAAATTATAATTGTTTGATTTATTTTGTATAATTGTATGTGACAATGAAATTGTCAATTTGTCATAATCGGTTTATGGAATTATCAATTAGGGATATTTGTTAAATTGAATTTAGATGAATATGATTTTATGAACTTTTTATTTTCATTTGTTAATTATCAATTAGGGATATTTTATTAAATTGAATTTGAATCGATGAAAAATAAATCAATTTACATAAATCGGACGCCGGACGCCGGACATGCCGGACGCCGGACATGCCGGACGCCGGACGCCTCTGCATGCCGGACACCGAAAATTTTTCAGCCTCCCCTGAAAAAAATTTCTGGTTCCGCCCCTGCTCCCAGTTGCAGAAATTATGGGTCAATACGTGTATCCTCCCTGTTAGGATCTTGTTCTCGTGCATCTTGATCAAATGGTAGGAGCACTGGTTCCTACCCATGCTCCTGCTCTGCCGCACTTTACTGACTAACTTGGCTTGACTCATCCCACTCCTGTTGTATCCACCCTTCCCACTCCATATCACAATCTCTTTGTGCTACTTCATGCAACACCCCATTTGGTAGTTTACGATTTTACTCTTGTGCATTATGATCCTCTTCTACATCTCCATTTTCCGTTGGTGCCTGCTCTGGTATATTAATGTTTCCCAACACCTGACCCCCCCCCCCCCCCCCCGCATTCTAATCTAAAATATCATCCTCATCTTTACTTTGGTTGGCCGACATCACCGGAACAAAATCATCATCCATCCGGACTATAAAATGAAACCCATCCGGGATAGTAGCCTCATCCAGGTGCTGAAAAAAGAAACCTGGGATGAGCGGGTGCCCTACATTTACCAAAAACTCTTGCCTTTACCTGGGAAACTGGGATTCGCAGCCAGAGTGCCTGGCTTGAAACTGCTGCGGATCCACTTCCACCACTTCACCCACATGATTCGCTAGCATGTGCTCTATCTCCAGAGTGTAGCACACTGAAGCCACCCCATGGATTCTGGCTGTGATGAGCACTTTCTGCACTATTACCCGATTCAGTGGAATTGTTAAATCCCACCTGTGCACCGTAAAGAACCCTCCAGCTATGATGAACGTTGTACCATCCTTGTGGCGTTATGGGCTAGATTTATCATGAAGAAACCATTATGGTGATGGTGGACTCTAGCATCAAAACCCCAGTGTTCTTGGAGGTATTGATCAATCCTCCAGCACACAAAGTGCCTGTCATCCAACCAGAACCCCAACACGCAGTTCTCTTCTCCCTGCAATGCCTCATTTATTTCGGAAAAATTCTATAACTATGGCTACAGTAGCACACAGTGGATTCAAATGTGGAGAACGCATAACGCATTCTGCAAATGTGTTCTCCCAGTTTTGAAATTATTTGTTTTTACAGATTTCTCGAGGACGCATTTGGCAAATGCATCATCTGTAATATGTTTTTTTTGTTCCCTAATTAAAGAAGACGCATTCTCCTAATGCGTCCTCAAAACTCCCATTTTTTTAAATTTCCTTGTTAATGAGGACGCATTCACTGGATGCATCCTCCAATCTAGCACAGTCTTCCGTACCGCCACGTGAACAAGGACACATTCGTTAAATGCATCCTACAGTCCACCATTGAAGTCCTCGATGCCACATCGACGAGGATGCATTCACTGAATGTGTCCTCCAATCCACCGTTGAAGTCCTCGATGCCACATCGACGAGGACACATTCACCGAATGCGTCCTCCAATCCTTCCTGTAATATCCCAAATTTCCAAAAAAAATTCTTCATTTTTACATTTAGTCTTCTTTGCCTCCTCCCCGCTCACATCGGAATCATCTCACGTAGTTCGCCGTTGCCATAATCCACGACCGACTCCTCCCCGCTCTCCATTTCTGGCATTGTCATCGCCGGTTCTCATCCCAGATTTGGTAGTTAATTTTCTCAGCTCTCCCATTTTCTATCTTCGGTTGTTTTTGGTTAGTTTTTGCTGAAGATGATTCTCACCTTGTAGCCGAACATGTCTACCGATATTCAGTTGGAGTTTTCACCATCGTTAACTAACATTTGACCGTCGTTGACCACCACAGACCAGGGTTGACCGCCGCTGATTCTCGTTGACTTCCGTTGATTGACATTGGCCGCCATTGTAATCACCTTCTCCGTGAGTTTTAGACACCCGCCTAGTCAATTTTTTACTTTCCTAAAGGTAATTGAACGTTACATGATTTTACAATGTGTCGAATGATTATGTGTTAGTTGTCCTATAATATTTGTTATTGAATTTGGTGTTACAATGTAATTTGTGAAATACCTAAAAAAATCTTGTTAATATGAATGTGTTGTATGATTGTGTGTAGTTTGAATGATTATGTTTGGTCTGATGCAATGAAAGTGTTGAATGAGGATGCATGACTATGCGAATTGATTATGTCAATTATTTACTAATTTTTGTATTAAGTTTGTAGTAATAGTTTTATTAGTGTGGCCAAATTGAGCACACATTTGAGGATAGTGCAATTGTTTGAAAATCGATAATAGTGTATGAGGTGGTTGACCGACTTTAATGGAAAGATGTAAGGTTTACGGTTGGAGTAGTTGAATATAAATTGCTGAATAAAACCATCTTTTCAAATATCAAATTAAATGTCATGTATTTATATAATGCAGTTGTATGATGTTTTTGACGGTGTATCTGTACAAAAGGGGTCAGATTAAGTTTGAGTTGACTGTGGGTGTGTATTATGATCCTCTCATACCGGAGAGGAACGTGACTCTCGAGAGGAGGTTAACCCACTCTGAGGTAGTTGATTTAATTTTCACAAGGCTTGGTATTACAAGTGAGGGGTATCCGTTGAAAATATATTATCATTGTCCTGAGCTGATTGGTTCGGCCATATACTATCAGTGTTATAATGTGGAAGATGACGAATCTACCGTCTTCTTCTTGGACATTGTTGATCGAATGTCGTTGTCCTCACCGGATTTGTACATTAATACTGAGAAGTTGTCAAGCACCATTGACCGTGCATGTCCATGCACGGTCATGTCGTTTTTTAGCAACATCCAGAACTGTACACCTTTACCAAGTTTACCACCACCTGTTCATTGCTGAGGTTTTGTCATTGGTGAGTCCAGCCAACCCAGTGCATACGTTCACGTTGGTTGCACACAACCGTCCACAAGTGGTGGTAAATATGGTGGGCATCATAAGGAGCCGAATGTCTTCGATGATGATTATGTGAGTGAAATTGGTGAACATGTTGTTGGTCATGTTGGTAGCGATGATGATGGTAAGGAAGCTAAACTTGAAGAAAAAAGTGAAAATGATTGTTCGTTATCAACTGATTTGAATCCTGGGGACATGATGAACAAGTGGTGTGCACGAACAATGTATCCACGTCGTTCCATAATTTGGAAAATCCTGATACGGAGGCCTACTTTAGGGATTATGGGGGCCCTAATGAGGATGGCTATGACCCAACTAATTGTGGTGCCGGACTTTCTAGTTATGTTCAAGCGACTGGTGAACTGGCGTTAGATATGTGATTCCAGACGAAGCTGGAATTGGTAGAAGCTATTTCTAGGTGGAGTTCCATGATGAACAGAGAACACAGAGTCGTGGAGAGCAGGTCACGCACATGGTACGCAAAATGCAAGGACCTTGTTGAAGGAACTAGTAATTGTCATTAGGTTACCAGAGCTAGCAAAAATGCTTCACATGGCATGTGGGAGATCACCAAATGAGCAAGTAATCATGCGTGTGTTGGTGTTGGTCGATCGACGGGTAACATTAAACTGACATCGGTGATGATTGCCCATTCAATTCACCACCACATTGACGTAAACCCTTCATACACAGTGAAAGACGTACAAGGTCATGTGAAGACGGAGTTATTTGTGACCCTTTCCTATAAGAAGGCATGGTATGCTAGACAGGAGATTATTAACATGGTATTTGGAACTTGGGAGGAATCCTTTGAACAGTTGCCAACATTTATGGATGAACTTTTCAGGGCTAATCCGAGCACCATTGTTGATTGGGCAGACGTACCTGATAGAATACACGAGCATGGGTGTAGGAAATTTAAATTTGTTTTCTGGGCATTTGGTTAGGCAATTGATGCATTTCACCACTGCAGGTCGGTGATTAGTATGGATGGAACTCATTTGAGAGGTGAATAGGCCACAATGCTAGTTGCCATGACGCACGATGCGAACGACTACATACTCCCAATCGCTTATGCAATTGTTGACGCTGAAACTAATAAGAGTTGGAACTGGTTCATGCAGAGACTGTGTCTCCACGTGGTTGGTGGTGATAATAGGCCAATCTATATTATATCAGATCACCATGATGGAATTCTAAATGCAATGAGACATATGGAGGAATGGATGGAGCCAGTTGGATACCACCGATTTTGCTTGCGTCATTTTCAATCCAACTTCCTTACTGCTGAGGGGGGAGGTTCAAGAATGCGCTTCTGAAGACTCTGGTTTGGCAGCTTGGTGGTGCTAGACGAGAGAGCAGGTGCAGGGAGTACAAGGAGGAGTTGGAGAGTATTTAACCATCTACTTGGGATTGGTTGATACAATATGGTAGCAGTAAGTGGTGTCTTGCCTTTGATGAGGGTCATCGACATTGGGGAATTCTCATAACCAATTTATCAGAGAGTTACAACAACTGTTTACAGCACGCACGTCATCTCCCAATAACTGTGTGTGTCAAAGCGACGTTTGAGCAAACAGTTGAAATGTTTTCCCAAAGAGTAATGAGTGCCACAAATTGGAGGTACTTTCCTTATAAATTACAGTTCTTTATATGTTCACAGACCAGTTTCTTGATTCTAAATTGATGTTGATTTGTGTATATCTGTGTTCCCTTGTAGGATCTGGAAAACAATTTAAGAAGCAAGACACATGGGCATAGGGACATATCATCACCGTGTTTGGTCATGCGTCGCAGACTATAGGGTTGTGACAAGGAGCATTGATGGGAGCATTAGTGAAAGGTAGTACACAATCAAATACCAGAGAAAGGAATGTACTTGTCGTGAATGGCAAATATTCCATTTCCCTTGTTCCCATGCATTGGCTGTATGTCGGTATAGGCGTGACGATCCTTTTAGTCTTTGTGACAAGGTATATCATACGACCACCTATGTGCAACAATATAGTCAGGGTTTCATGCCTGTACGAGATACATCACTTTGGAAATATACCAGTTGGAGGTGATTCTAGATATTGAAAATTTTTTGCAATAGGGGGCGTGGTCAGTATGCGGAGAGAAGGATAAGGAATCTGATGGATGAGAGGGTTCCGAGTGAATCTAGAGTCATCTGTAGGTGAGGCTGTGCTTAGAGTCATGTTTGTAAAATGGTGTTTGTAATTTTTTTATTTTTCGAGTTCAATTGATTGTCTACATTCGTATTACGTGTATTTGTTTAAATAGAAGCTACTGTACTATTTGGTTAAAATATTTATCACATGAAAGTGGTTTTTTTCCTGGAGTTGCAGTATAATGTGTATTTGTGGAATATTTATCACTTGTTGTAGTATTACGTGTATTTGTGGAATATTTATCTTGAATGATTAATTTTGACAAGTGATTCTGATTGTCAACAGGGACACACCATGTATCATCCAGGACCCATTGAGGAGGATTTTTTTATACCTTCATTAGGAGCATCGTGCCCATGCATTGTACAACAGCCATTTAGAGGATGAGGCACTGCTGGTGAGGCGGTGCAATGTGGCTTGCTGGACTGATCGGATGCCTGATAGAGTTATGCGCTATGTGTGGGAAGCTAGATTCCAGGGACTCTTGGATTCCGCACCAACACACATTGACCATTCCCTCATCACTGCTTTAGTGGAGCGTTGGAGACCAGAGATGCACACATTTCACCTGCCGATGGGGGAGGCTACGGTCACTTTGCAGGATGTAGGCATCCTATGGAGTCTTCCACTCGATGGCATCCCAATCACTGGTGTAGACACTAGCAGGCGTATAGATGAATGGCAGAGAGTGTGCACACACTACCTGGGTGCTACACCAGACCCGAGTTCTATCAGAGGAGGTCGCAGCAGGGCCAGCTGGTTGGGCAACTTATTGCACAGTCTGTTCCCTATTGATCCTACTGAGGTACAATGTCAACAGCAAGCTAGGGTTTTCATTCTACTGCTGGTTAGCAGAATGCTCATGTCAGGCACGTCCGACCACCTTATCCCTTTGCTCTACTTATTGGTACCGATGGATCTAGGTGCAGCACATCAGTACAGTTGGGGGAGTGCCATTCTGGCACACTTGTACAGGAGCTTATGTGACGCTGCAATCCCACAAATTAAATCCATATCTGGGTCACTTGTCTTGCTACAGGTAAAATTATTGGTCAATCTAGTCAGTTGTACATAATGTTCATAATATTACATCATATTACATTTTAATTTAATTATTGGCAGCTGTGGGCATGGGAGCGCATACCATCTATCGACCAGCCGAACGACTACCAGTAACCGTCACGATGAGTGCTCTTGGGTCCCGGTACGTATCGAATTAGCCAAGAGACAACTGCTAAACCATTGGCAATTCCAACAAATGGCTAGTATAATTCATTTTTTCCTCATAGGTGGAGAGCCCTGTACAGTTTGTCACAATCACCGATACATGTGTTGAAAGTGTACCGCGATCAGCTGACATCTCTCCATGACAATCAGGTATAGGCCAATTCGGATTTCTGTTCATTGACTTGGTGGGAAAAAAAAGGTTTTCCTTACCTAATGGCAACACCTACCTATTATGTCAGTTTATTTGGCATCCATACACTGAGGATGTCATGGAACAACTGTCGTGGTACTGTACAGCCGGTAGCAACAACTATTTACTTTGCGTTGACCTCATTTGCTGGCATGTCCTGGAGTACCATTATGTACATCGTGTTCTCAGGCAGTTCGGCCTTATCCAGCCTATGCCCACTTAGTTGGTCACTAAGGATGAACATAAACTGCTTCATACTAGAGACCGTCGAGGAAGGCCTAGCATGGATTGGCGTGTGGAACTGCGAAGATATCTCGATGCTTGGGAACATCGATCTGATCAACAAGTAAACGCACTTGGGTGTACGGATCCATAAACACCCAGTCGAGAATACATGGAGTGGTATTTTCGTAGGACAGTGACCCTGATTGATCAACTGGGATGGCCCCTAACAATTACGGAGGGTTTCCATGGAGACGGGACTACTATGGAGTATATGGTATTTCCTAAATTTCTAATAGTGTTAACAAATAATACTTTAGATTTCTTCAATATTAAATATCTAACATACTTACCTAATTTATGTAGTTGCAGGCAATTACCAAGTTGCATATCATGTCAGATATTAATTTGGACGAATGTCCCCCACGTTTCGCGGACGTTATCAGGGGAATGCATGGTGTTGCCACACGTACTCTACAATATGCGCATGAGCCTCCAGACTGCAGTTTTATCAGCCATATGTGCACTGTGAGGAGCCTTCCCCTGGTGTGAGATATAATGAAATCAGAAGACACCGTCCAGCTTTACCTGGTCGACAGAGCGGTCAGAGACCACGTGCTCAGGGCCATACAGAACACATTGGTTCATCACAAGCCGGACCCTCACATGCGAGTCCACCATCACATGGTGGACCCTCACAGTATGACACGACTACAGCCGATTTCAGTGCATATCATACTCTCACTGCTAGTCATGCCGCACCATCACATTGGGAACCCTCCTAGTATGACACGACTACAGCTGATTTCATACATGTCGCCTACCGCTCCATTAGATACAGGTAGCGTTCAACATGTCCATTATGATTCGAATGAGGACACAAGAGACGATATTGAGGAGTATTTACCAGAGGGAGCTCCGCATGAGGACATAAATGTATCTACTGAGCTGACTGTTCCACGACGCACATCCCACACCATACATCCTCCCCCGTGTTGAACGGGTGGAAAGCTTTGTAGAGGCTGTCATTAGGACATTACCTGCCATTCAGCACTCATTTCATTACGTTTCACACGTCTTCTTCTGCTATTGTACATTTCTGCTAATTTTTATTCATTCCAATTCTATGCAATAATTCATTCCTACTCTATGTTCAAGACTAGATAAAAAATTGCAAATCACACGATAAACAATTATCGTTTTACTATTTTTTTTAAATATCAGCAAACAAACACAAGTCTACTTATGCACAATCTTCACCAAAAACAAATAAATGAATTACAATAACTTGTACATTGCTGAATTGAAAAAAAAATATCATTTGTTGAATTCAGGACACATTTTTAGAAAATTCAAGACGCGTCCTCTACCGATTCTGCAAAAAAAAAAATTAAAACCAATTTGAGTACGCATTGCTGAATTTTCTGGAACCAAAAAATTATTACAATTCTGCAAAAAACAAAATTCAACAAGATGACGCATTCAACGAAAACGTCCTCAAAAATTTCTTTAAAAAATTAATTAAGTCAATGAGGACGCATTCAATCCTCTGAAATTTTTGGAAAAAAATAAATTACGATGAGCTCTTACAATTCTGCAAAAAAAAAATAATACAGCTTGAGGACTGAAATTTCCAAAAAAAAATTTTACGATGACCTCTTACAGTTTTGCAAAATAAAATACAGCTTGAGGACGCATTCAGAGAATTCATCGTCCAAATTTCAGAACATGCACATTTGCATCCAAAATTCTCCAAACATGCACCAACAAATCAAGCACTCCATTTATTTCCAAAGTATAGCGAAATTCTAGTTCGAAAACCTAAAGCAGAAATCGATTTGATTTTCCAGAAAAATGTTCTGGACCTTTCTTGCTTCTCCGTGATGTTTTGAGAAGAAACACCTCTTTTCTAAAGAAATACAATAAACTGAAAAGAACATGACCTTAATATTCATTGCCTCTCAAAAAGATACTACGGAGTATATATGTTTCTAAAAACGCTCTCAGACACGAATTGAAATTTTTGCTAAAAAACGCTCTCAGATTCCAAGATCCTTCTGGCAACGGTTCTCTGTGATTACTGTCCCTCCGCCACCGCCGATAACGGCTTCCTGCCGGAATTGGCCAGCCCTCTACCCTCTGGCACAAGGCGATCTACCTCTGTTGCCGGCCATTATGGCCGCGACTACTTCTGATCAAGATCCCCCTAAATCGTTTGCTTCTGTTTTACAAAATAAATCCCCGCCTCTTTCCAAAACCCTTCCCAATAACCCCGAAATTATCCCTAAGACTAACCATTTGGGTGACCCATCATGCCTGTACTCGGAGGACCAGATTGCCACCCTTTCCGCTCACTACGCTAATGCATTGGTTGGAAAATTTACGAAAGGGAGGATATCGATGGAACTTCTCGAGCAGGCCTTCAAAACGATTGGGTTCGAAGGTAAGTATCAACTCGGTTCCCTTGATTTCAAGCATGTCCTAATTAGGTTTGAATTGGTAAATGGCTATCAGAGATGTTGGATGAAATGTGTGTGGAATTTTAATGGAATCTCTCTAAAGATTTTAAAATGGACACCTGACTTCTCTACCCATATTGAATCCCCAATAGTCCCTATTTGGTGTACAATTCATGAGGTTCCCCTGTATTACTATAACACTGCGTCGATTGAAGCTATCGGGAACAGTATTGGTAGCTTTATAAAAAATGACCTAGCTACAGATTCGCTAACTAGGCCCTCAGCTATAAAATTCTGTGTTGAAATAGATCTCCTGAAACCCCTGAATCAGTTCATTAGGTTGGGTTCTGTAAGCAATAATAGAAAATATAAGGTAGAATATGAAGATGTGCCACTGTACTGTGATCACTGCCTAAAACTAGGTCACTCCCAGTCTCATTGTAAAGCTAAGATTCTACCTAATGATGAAATAGCTCATGACATTAATCTAGACCCAATCCTTCCTCAACCACAGTGGCATCCTACGGGGAAAAAATTTGACAAGGCTCCTCTGATTATTGACCCAATAGAGGAAACTCCACCCCCCTTAATTGTTAACCTGGTAGGAACTTCCAATAGAGCCTATCAAGACACATCACACAGCTCTCCTTCCCAGTCAATCTTTATCACTGGTACTTCTCCCTCCACTAATTTGCATAATCAGTCAAGTCCAGATAACTCAATCTTTAGACTGCTACATGCCACTGCTATTTCCAAACCAAAGGTACAATTATATGCTAAAGATGATATACAGATAGGGACTTTTACTATCCCTATGAATAGTCCACACTGCAATGTATCTCTTTCCCAGCCTGGTATGTTGGGAAATAGATTTTCTGTTCTACAGGATCTTGCAGATTGCTCTAATAATCTTGGAGTTAATCTGGAGGCTGAGCAATCCACTCGATCTGAACCTGCCAATCAAGATCTAAATCTGATCTCTTCGGCCTCTACAGGTATGCAACAAGGTAAGGTAAAACCAAAGAAGGCTACCTATCTAAGCCAATTGAACAAGATGATGCTTAGATCAGCAACACGAAGTAATAAATCTGTTGAATAATGATAGTTAAGCCTCATATAAATATTTTAGTGTGGAATCTTAGGGGGATGGACACATCAATGCTTAGGCTCTCTAATCTGTTGTATTATTGAGCCAATGCATGATAATAGTCTTTGCCAGGCTTATATGCAGAAACTCCCATTTGATCAGAATTTAACACTACAGAATGGGAAAATATGGTTAATGTGGACTAATACCTTATATGTATCTCTGATCTCACATCATGAACAATTCCTGCATGTCTCAATTCTGCATCATTTGTTTAATTGGAATATGGAGGCAGTGTTTACATATGGTCTTAGGAATAGGGAGGGTAGGAAAAATCTTTGGACAGATTTACAACCTGTTTCTAGGGGAGACACAATTTTTATTGGTGATTTCAATACTATTACTTCTTTGTCTGAATATAGGGGTCCTAGTTCTCCAGCTTTGGGAAGTATTAGGGATTTTAATGGTTGGATTAACTCGAATGGTATTCAGGAAATCCCAACAGTTGGTAACCTCTTTACTTGGTGTAATGCTAGACTTAGGAATCCTACATCTAAGAGATTAGACAGAGGTCTGAGTACCATGTCCTGGTTAACTAAATTTTCTTCTTCCTCTATTCAAATCCTTAACAGGCAGACCTCAGACCATTCACCACTTCTTCTTCACATATCTTCTCAGGTTACTGTCTCACCTAGACCATTTAGATTTACTGATGCCTGGTTTCAGAGGATAGAATTTACTGATTTAATTAAAGACTGCTGGAACTTACCCTTAGCTGAATCAGGTATGATGAGATTCTATTTAAAACTGATTAGACTTAAGAAAACTCTTAAGAGATGGAACAGAGATACATTTGGCAATATTGATCAGAATGTTAAACAAGCCGAAGAAGCTCTGAGATTACAGGAAATAATTTTTGACAGTAACCCCTCTACTTCTGAAAGGGTTAGGCTAAATGAGAAAAATACCCTGCTTCTAAGGATTCTAAAAGAAAAAGAAAAATTTTGGAAGCAGAAAGCTAGGCTTAAGTGGCAAAAACTTGGAGATAATAATACCAATTTCTTTCATAAGATAGTTCAGGAAAGAAATTGCAAACTGCAGATTACAAAGATAAAAAATGGAAGAGGTCAGTGGATTGATTCTCAGACGGAAATTCAAAGTACAGCAGTTCAATACTTCTCTGAGCTACTTTCTGAACCTGCTCAACAACCTGATGAGACTTATTACCCCCATTTTCTAAGTCAGATCCCAAATATAATTCAGGAAAGGGATAACCAATTACTTGCTAGTCCTGTCACTGAATTTGAACTAGAAAATGTTATAAAAGGATTAAATAAGAGGAGTAGCCCAAGCCCTGATGGTTTTTCCCCTAAATTTTACTCTAAATGCTGGCCTATTATTAAATTTGACCTAATCTGTGCTGTGAATGATTTTATTGCTGGTACAACAATGCCAAGGGGTATCTCTAGCACATGGATCACCATGATCCCTAAAAAACCTACTCCCTGTTCTTTTGAAGACTTTAGGCCGATTAGCCTCTCCAATGTGATTAATAAAATATTCTCCAAGATACTAATGGAAATGCTAAAACCTTTTATGGAAGTCTTGATCTCCCCTAACCAAACATCTTTTATGAAATACAGGGATATATCTGATAATGTCTTATACTTGCAAGAAACAATTAGATTTCTTGATAAGAAATACAGAACTCCTAATTGTATGTTGAAATTAGATCTGAAAAAAGCTTTTGATAGGATTAATTGGAACTTTCTCAAAAATATTTTGCTGAAATTTGGTTTTAATGGAAAGTTTTTAAAGGCTGTTATGAATAACCTGTCACAAGCATATTTTTCTGTTTTGGTAAATGGTAATCCCGTAGGTTTCTTCCAGGCTTCTCGGGGTATAAAACAAGGTGATCCACTATCCCCTTTCCTCTTTAATTTATTTTCTGAAGCTTTCTCTAGAAGTTTAGCCTTTATTTTTAATAATAACAGAATGGCTAGCTTTCAAACATCTGCTTCTATTCCTATGATTTCCCACCTTATGTATGCAGATGACACTATGATTCTAATGCAAGCTTCAAGGTCGAACTTAATTAAAATCAAAGCTTTCCTTGAGATTTTTGAGAATACATCTGGCCAGAAATTTAATTTTGATAAATCAGAGTTTTACCTGAGTAAAACAGCCAGTTTAGCTAAGTTAAATCAGGTCAGAACTGTGCTAAGAATGAAAAAAGAATCTTTCCCTTTTAAATACTTAGGCTGTCCAGTTTTTAGAGGGAGAACTCTAATGAGATATTATCATCCTCTATTAGCTAACATTGACCAAAAGCTGCAAAATTGGAAAAACAAATGGCTTAGTGGTGGAGGTAAAATGGTCTTGATAAGGTCTTGCCTTTACTCAATTCCTCAACACATTTGGTCTGTTACTAATCCCCCTAAAGGTATAATTAAAGCTATTGAAAAAAGACTGGCACACTTTTTTTGGGGGAAAACTCAGGACAAAAACAGAAGAGTTTGGAAAAAATGGGTAGATATTGCCAAGCCAACTAAATTGAATGGATTAGGATTTAGATCTATTAAGGCTATAGTGAAGGCTAGTTCTGTTAAACTCTGGTGGAAATGTCAAAATGGTTCTTCTCTATGGTCTAAATTTATTTGGGCATTGCCACCCTCATACAGAAAATCAGCCACATGGAAGAGGATTTGTTTGGTGAATTCTTTTGCAGAAACTAATTCACTGATAATACCTGGTAAAGGGAGCTGTAGTTTTTTAGAGGCAAACTGGTGCCCCAGTGGCCCTCTAATAAACTACATTCCTGACAATATTACATCAAATATGATGAATATTTCAGTGGCTGAGTTTGCTAATAATAAGTCCCAAATTTTAGACCAGATTTCCCCCTTCTTGGAGCATGATACTTTTATGTTTTTGCAGGGGGCTCAAATCCTGGAGGAAGGACAAGATAGAATGATTTGGAAACCTGAAAGTTCAGGCAATTTCACTTTTAAATCATGCTATAAAGCCTTGACAGCTGAATCAGGTATCTCTCTGGCTAGTTCTGTTCTCTGGAAAATTCCTCAGCAAAAAAAGGTAACTATTTTTATATGGAAATTATTGCATGCTTTTCTCCCTTTTGATGAGGTGCTTATAACTTGTGGTTTCAGTTTGGCATCAAAATGCCCTGTATGTGAACACTCGGATTCGATTCAGCACTTCTTCATAAACTGCCATTTAGCACATGCTGTGTGGACTAATTTTGCATTCATGATCCATTTTAACTTGAATATTTGCCATACCATTCCTCAGAGGTTTGCCCTTTTCTGGGATACTGAAGATTTACCTAAGTTTGAACGCATATACTGTAAATTACTGCCTTCACTCATCTGTTGGGGACTTTGGAAAGCCAGGAATGGTTTCCTCATGGACAATAAGCCCCTTTCTTTAACTTCTATTTGCAGAGAGGTTCAGGACCAGATCCTTCTTTCACTCCAAGTGTGTCCTCCAAAACTAATCAACTCTAACCCTATTCCACCTGGACTTAGACATCTATCTCCTCAATTCAGACCCCCCCCCCTAAGCCTAATTTAGCAAAGATCTTTTGGACTAGACCTAATTCAGGATTCACTAAAGTTAATGTTGATGCCTCTTGGACTCCTAACTTAGCCTCGGTAGGTCTGATTGCTAGAGATTCTCTAGGTAGTCCTACATACATCTGCTCCTCTGCCTCTACAGCTATGACTCCACTGTTAGCTGAAATTGATGCCATTTTGCTCGTTTGTCAGATTTTCTCTCATCTGGACCAAACTTTTATAATAGAATCTAATTCTAAACTTGCGGTTTCTATGATAAATTATCCTTATTCAGCTATGTGGGAATTCTTTGATAAAGTTTATAAGGTGAAAGCTGCTCTTGGAGGGGCTAAGCTGATTCATGTCCTGAGGGAGGCTAACCTAGTGGCTGATGCCCTGGCCAAATGCCATTTTGATTCTGGTCCTATACTTTCAATGACTAACACCCCGAGACACATCAAAGGGCTTATTACATTGGATAAACAATCTGTCCCATCTGTTCGTGCTCACTGATTTATTTCTGAAATCCAGAATGGATTCTGCTGAGTTATTATATGTGCTTTTTGCAGGTTTACTTACTCATCAACAATTTCTAGAGCATGGAATCTGTTGCTCGGCTAAACCTAACATGATCGGCCTCTACTGCTCTGCTGCTCTACTGATGAACACAAGCGACATGCCAGTTTTTAGTCTTCACTGATTTGGAGTTCAGTGTGCTCCTATTTTGTTACTCTACTCCTACTAGCTGACATTTTTGTGATCTTGAATTTATTAGACCAGATGATTGAAGTAACCTGGCCGAGGGGGAGAATTAACACAAGGGGTGGAGATTCTCTCCTTCGGATCGTTACTTCTTCACTAAATACCACTGTATAGCTGTTAATAGGTTTATCTTTTGGAGGCAACTTTGTTGCCTTAAGTCTAGGTATCTAGACAACTCATGTATAAACTGTTTCTTTATATAGGGCATGGGGAACCCAATACATAACTCCCCCACCTACGGGTGTTTTGCATTAAAAAAAGAGTATATATGTTTCTAAATAAACCTATCTAGAGACAAAAAGCCTCAGTGCATATGCAACTAGCGTAAAATATAGCATAAAATGTCTTCAAATTGATAAAATATACGAGGAATGCTCATTATTAGATAACACCTTGTAAATCAACCAATCTGAATAATTATACTCCGAATACTTTTATATTTTTACAAATGATAGAAAGTGTCGCATATATGTAACTAGAAATATGGTAGAACAAAGAAATGATATAATTGTGCCATAAAATTTGCAACAAATTTATAATTTACCATTTAATTAAGACATTTACGTACAATGTCGTAAATAATTTTTCGTATTCTAGGGGCATTATAGAAAGTGTCACATGTATGTCACAAAAAATATGACGGATTGAAGAAAATGACACAATTGTGTCGTAGATACACAACATGTTTACAATTGTGTGGTCTATTTGTGACATTTCATTCAATTGTTGTAAACTTCATGTCGTAATATTGACACACTAAATAAAGTGTCATATATGTGTCACAAGAAAAGTGACAGAGCTAAGAAATGATACAAAAATGCCACAAATAAAAGACACATGTGTACAAGTGTGACGAACATACGACATTTAGCCATATGTCGCTCCTATATATGTCGCAAAAGGTCAACTTTCTTGTAGTGAACTCTCATGACATTTTTTATTGTAGTGGTTGTAAACTTGCAAAATGTTCTGCCTTACCTTTTCGTAACAGTGTTTCATCATATCTTGCTCCATTTGATCTTGTGCATTTTGATGTGTGGGGGCCCTCTCCCGTGCCTACGAAATGGGATTCTAGATATTATGTTTTCTTTATTGATGATTTCACTCGTAATACTTGGATTTATCTTATGAAGCGTAGATTTGATTTCTTTGAAATATTTCATGAATATAGAGCACTTATTAAGACACAACATTCTATTGTCATTAAGTGTTTCAGGTGTGACTTAGGAGGTGAATACACCTCTAATGATTTTTGTCACCTTCTTGCTTCCGATGGAACCATATGTCAGACCTCTTGTACAAATACTCCTCAGCAAAATGGTGTTGACATGAGGAAACAATGTCACCATGTTGAAACAGCTCGCTCTTTCATGTTGTCAGCTGAGGTTCCCAAAACATTTAGGGGGGCAAACATTTATACATCTATCTATGTCATTAACCGCAGCATTCCAACCTCTCATAATTCAGGTTTTTCACCTTTTAAAAAATTGTATGGACATGCACCTGACTATTCCTCCTTTGGTTCCACTTGTTTTATTCTCCGCCCCCAAGCTGAGCGTAGTAAATTGTCTCCTGAATCGGCCTTATGTGTTTTCTTGGGATATGGTAGTGAGCAGAAGGGATATCGTTGTTTTGATCCTATCAGTCAGAAACTTTATGCCTCTCGCCATGTAGTATTCTTAGAGCATATCCTTTCTTTTTTGTTCCCGCTAGTTCATAAGATATGACTCAGTCATATCTTATTTGCATCGATCCTTTTGACATCACCACCAATGAGGTTCCACCATCAGCATCTGATACTTTGGTTCCTAACATGCACGCTCATCCTCCGGCCTCTTCTCTTACACTACCTCAATCACCTCCTAAGTCAGTCTACTCGTATCCGTAAGTCAACTCAACAACCTAATTTTGCTTATTCCTCATATTCTCCCTCTTTTGCTTCATTTCTCATGTATATTCATTATTTATCTAAGCCTACATCCTATAGAGAGGCTATATGTGATCCTTTATGGAAGGCTGTTATGGCTGAGGAACTCACTGCTCTGCAACAGACTCACACTTGGAATTTGGTACCCTTGCCTTCTAGGAAACATACCATTGGTTCTCGTTGGGTCTATAAGATTAAAACAAAATCAAATGGATCCATCGAGCGATACAAGGCTCGTCTTGTTGCCAAAGGTTATTCTCAGGAGTATGGCATGGATTATGAGGAAACGTTTGCCCCTGTTACGAAGATGACCACCATTCGTACTATGATTGCAGTTGCTTATGTTCAAAAGTGGAAAATATCACAGATGGATGTTAAGAATTCATTCTTGTACAGTGATCTTCATGAAGAGGTTTACATGACACCTACTACCGGGGTATAGCATCATCATGGGCATGTATGAAAGCTTCGCAAGTCTCTATATGGTCTCAAACAAGCTCCCAGAGCCTGGTTTAAGAAATTCTCCACAGTAATCACCTCACTTGGCTTTCTTCCCAGTTCTTATAACTCGGCCTTATTTATCAAACATACAAGCAAGGTTCGTATTCTCCTCTCTTTGTATGTTGATGATATGATTATTACATGTAATGATTGTGATGGCACTGAATTGATGAAGTGTGGCTTGGCTTGGTATTTTTCTATGAAAACTTGGGTTTACTCCATTACTTTCTTGATATTGAAGTGGCTTCTTCTTCTAAGGGCTATATTTTGTCTCAATCAAAGTATATAGCAGATCTTTGTGAGCGTGCACGTCTCACTGAAAACAAGACCGTTGGCACCCCTCTTGAGACCAATGCTCGCTACTCTCCCACTGATGGGTCTCCTTTGTCTGATCCGACCTTATATCATACAGTGGTTGGAAGTTTTGTTTATCTCACAGTAACTGTCCAGATATTGCTCATGATGTTCATGTCGTTAGTCAATTTGTCATTGCCCCTACTTCGGTTCATTAGTCTGTTGTTTTTCGCATTCTCATGTATCTTTGAGGCACACAGTTTCAAAGTCTACTATTTCCTTCATCAACATCTTTACGGTTGCGTGCATATTCTGATGCTGATAGGGCTGGTGATCCTAAGGATCGTAAATTCACCAATGGATTTTGTATCTTTCTCGGTGACTCACTCATTTCTTAGAAGAGCAAGAAACAAGATGTTATTTCTCTCTCCTCAATATAAGTTGAGTATCATTCCATTACTTCGACTACTTGTGAAATGTTTTGGTTGCATTGGTTACTTGTTCATATAGGAATCACGCTTCGTAGTCCTATGCCATTACATTGTGATAACCAGAGTGCTATTCACATTGCACATAATTCGGTCTTCCATGAGCGCACCAAGCATATTGAGATTGATTTTCATTTCACCCGCCACCATTTGCAGCTTGGGACTATTTCACTTCCTTTTGTTCCCTCTTTTCTTCAGATTGCAAATATGTTCACGAAGGCTCCCTCCACTGTACGGTTTTATTTCTTGCTGAAAAACTCTCGATGCTTATTGTTGTATCATTGTGAGTTTGAGGGGAGATGTTAGCATTATATTAGCCATTTAGTTAAGGGTATTTTTTTCTTTCCGTTTGTAGCCTTTAGGGCTTTCTTTGTGTAATATCTTAGCAAACATGCAAGACTATAGTCTTCACTTAATAGAATTTTCCCTTCTCTCAATCCCTAATTCCCAAATCCTCAAGCATAATAACACGATTAAACTAACAGTCCGATAGATGTAGGTATAATAACACGATTAAGCTTACAGCAAACCAACACGATTAAATGCACTACAACATGACTTATAAAAAAATAACGTGATTGAACTTATGCTGATGTGCCATCCTGCTTCGACACGATCGCCATCAAATCCCGAATGCAGTGGAGTGAAGAACAAGTTAGCAAGGACCAGCAGAGTGAAAGAGAACATAAATCATTTTCCGACTCTGAATTTTAATAACCCGCCATCATAAATGCAAGGCCATGAGCAGTGGTAGAGACCGCTAGCGGTCTCTTACCAATTAAATATATTATTTTTTTCTCTCTCTCTTCCACCTCAGCTTAAGAGACAATCCTTTTTTTTCTCCACAATGGTTAAGAGACCACTATATACTATTCATGGAACCCACTTGATTTTCTCTATCCTACTCATTAATTTGACCATTAAATATTATTTTAAATAAATTTGTCCACCAAAAATAAATTGAATGCAAAATTTAATATAATTATTAAAATAAAATTAAAAATAAATAATAAGAGAATTCCATTTTTTAAAATTATATAAAACCATTAAAATTGTAAAAAATAATTATAACAACTATAAAAATTACAGAAAATGCTTAATAAAATATTAATCTAATCTGACCAATGATTACAATTTGAAAATCAAAATTATATTAAAATTAAAATTCTTAAAAAATAAAAAAAATTGGAAACATTTTCATAAAAAATATGGTTGGGACACGTGTCGCCACCAGAATGGGACACGTGTCCCATTAAAAAAAAATTCAGTGGCCACACAAGAAAATAGCCATTGCGGACACGTGGCCCAATCCCTGGGTGACACGTGTCCGCAACAGAAATTTTAAAAAAA
The DNA here is from genome assembly GCA_037428765.1 of Rubia yunnanensis. Lineage (NCBI taxonomy): Eukaryota > Viridiplantae > Streptophyta > Magnoliopsida > Gentianales > Rubiaceae > Rubia > Rubia yunnanensis. The sequence goes on from CM075067.1 coordinate 76,393,907, forward strand.
ATAACTTTGGCTTAGTGGACACGTGGCCCACTCATGGGGTGACACGTGTCCCATGCGCACCAAAAAAAAATTCCGCTTTTCAGCGGCCCCAGCACATGTGGGTGTGTCAGCTTATTTGGCTCATTATCGGTCTCTTGGCTGGTCTCTTCGCAAGAGACTTTTAAGTGGTCTCTTGTTAAGAGACCACTCTAGAGACTACCACTGTGGTGGTTTTCGATCCCTATAGAAGTTTTTTAATTTTAAGAGACCACTGGCCATGCCCTAATGAGATGCACCTGACTCATCTGCCTGAACCCAAGGATGATAAGTAGGTGACACAATTTTGCGGAATGCAGCAGTTCAAATATAAGAACATACAGCCTCCGTGAAACACACAGCTATGATGTTATTTTTAACACACAAATTTTACTCTACAATGAAAAATATCATAATACATTACTACTAAGATTATATGTAATGAATCACCATATTCTACAACAAGAAACACAAATTGAACAAACAATCACCAACAAGAGCGCTGATGTGAATTTACAGGCATGATCTTGTAAATCTCTAGAAGGGTGTGAATCTTTTTCTGCTTAAATTCGAAGACAAAATGTTAGGAGCTAAGAGCCTACTATACTATTTCAAGAATGGTTTAACTTTTCTTTTTTTTCTTTTCCTCAATGTTGGAAGCCAAATCTGCACTGAATTGGTGAATTTGGACAGAACAAAACACCCCCTAAAGCTCCAGTGTTGATAGCCCTGCTATTCGTACTACTATCAAGCCAGAGGAAAGAGAAACCAAATGTTGTTTATGATTATAACTAGCTACCATTTGATCCTAAATTTCTCATTGATGGATTGGAGTCAAATCCTATTTGCACAAGGCTCCGCAACTCATTGTCCCATACTGCCTGCATAGGAGATAATAGAGGCTTGGGAATCAGTTTCTTCTATCTTAATGTAGTAATGACCAAAGATTTTTTTAAAAAAACAACTGAGCTACCTGAGGGAAGTGGCAGAGTACATGATTACGAAGATAAAGAGGACAATTCGATGCCAGTCCAGAATGTAAAAAAGAAAGAGGGAAGCGGAAGGACTGGAACGTTTCAATAACTCACCTAAACATGGACACCTCATGCTTCCATGAAGAAAATAAAGAGAAAAAAATGAAGAAATAAAGTAGATGTATGTAGGGGGGCGGTGGGAGAAGGCAAGAGGGTGAAGGGTACCTAATCGAAGAATTAACCAGCTACCTGCGACCGTAGACCCATTACAGACGGTGAGAGAATTGATAATCGAAAGACAAGTAAGCACTAGAAATACATCATCAAAAGTGGATATCACGAGGCATGGAACAGGGTGTCCAGCCAGAACCCATCATCTTCAACCGTCGCCACCAATATGAAGGAAACACAGCATATGTGGAAGACATTATGGCATTTGAACATACTGGAGAAAGTAAAATTCCTCGTATGGAGGTTGGTAACAAATGCTGTACCAACTGGACCTGCTCTTAGATTGAGAAATATGGAGGTCTCATCATATTGTCAAATGTGTCATCAAAAGGTTGAAATGGTGTCCCTTATGATCCTAGAGTGTGAGATCGTACGTAGGATATGGAGATTATCTAGACTGGGGTTTAATTTTGGTCAAGGAACCCCACTAAATTTGGAATTGTGGCTTCGTCGGTGGTTCAAGACTGCACCGGAAAAGGTGGATATAAACCTGACATGCATTATAATATGGGTGATTTGGTGTGCAAGAAATAACGCAACAATTGGACAACAGAAGCCATCAGTTGATATAATTCTAGCAATGATCAGGGCTACCTATGAGGACAACGCTAGCAGTGCGGAATCATGTCACGCGGTTTTAGCTAACCCGAACTCATCACATGTGGAGCTGGAAGACATGGCGCCTCGGACTCATAGGGAAAACACAAAGGTGGAACAAGTGGGAGACATGCGACTTCTTTGGTACGCAGAGGTTAATCACAACAACCAGGTATATGAGGATTGGATGTGCTTAAATACAGATGCTGCATTTCGAAAACAGGACGGTAAGGCAGAAGATGCATGGTATGTTGCACAAGGTTCAGATATTTCAACATCCTACCGAGGTTATCGCGTAATACATGCAGCTTCGCCAGCACAAGCAGAACTCATAGCCATTTACGAAGCTATGATACATGCTAGTCATATGGGCGCCACTCAAATATGCATTCGCACAGACTGTGAAATGGTCCTCAACCATACCAGCGAGTATCCATCGGTTCCACCGGGTCTAAAAAGTTTAGTTAGAAGCATCTTAATGCTAGCTATGGTTTTCCATAATATTCATGTCATCAAAGTGCATAGAGATGTTGTAATGAACGCACATAACCTAGCAAAACATGTAATCAAAGATATTTTGATAATTTAAGTGCATGATTTACCCCAAAAAAAAAACACTAGAAGCAGACAGGAGAAGCTAATGTAGAAGAGGTAGCCACCTGTTACCGGACCTAAACCGGCGAGCAAGAAAATGATTCACGCTTTTAGTTATAGTATAGATATATGTATATATAAATGTAAATAAAACTCGATTTTTCACTCGGTCCTTTAAAATATGAAATACATAATTTAAAGGAAATGGGTTTTAATGAAAATATATTTATAAAACTTTTTCTCAATTATAGAAATTATTACTTTTATTATGTCGAAGTAAATATGACACAACCTGAAAAGCCCCCAACATCTACAATAAATTTTGGTAAATATAAATGGGAGAATCACTATAAGAAAACTTGGAAAATAATCGAGATAAAAATTTCTTTTACCTCGGTTATTTGAAAATTTTAAGTAAAAGTTATCAATTACTTTGGTTAAAAAACCGAGGTAAAAATTCTAAAATGACCGACACCGCACGCCCCTCTCACTTACTGACATTGGTTGTTTTTATGACCAATGTCGCACGTTCCTCTCACAGACATGGATGACCGACGTCACATGCCCCTCTCACATACTGACATTGCACGTCCCTCTCACAGACATAGATGACCGACGTCGCACACCCCTCTCACTTACTGATATCGGTGTTTTTATGACTGACTTCACATGTCCCTCTCACAGATATGAATGACCGACGTCACACGCCTTCTCACCTATCAACGTCCGCTATTTTTATGATCGAGTTGGCACGTCCCTCTCACGGACAGGGATGACTGACGTCACATGCCTCTCTCACTTACTGACATCGGTTGATTTTATTTATTACCAGCGTTGCACGTCCCTCTCACAGACATGTGCCATGTTCCAACTTAGGCTCATATCCTAAAATATTAATATTTTAGGCTTTGCACATTTTCAAACAATATATACGCAATGTAAAAATAATATTCAATAGTACTCTAAATGAAATGTCAAACTTGTACATTCACCAATTTACATTCACCCTTTGTATTTTATTATTGATAATATTAATTAATTTATTAGTATATGAATAACTAAGACTTTCCGTTCGTATATAAATACTAATAACTAAAATTTGACCTTAATTAATCATGTGTACATAAATACTAATCAATGATTAACCCTTACTTGAATTTCTATAAATAAACACAAATAATTAAGGTTTGGCCTTAATAATTAATCAACGATCAACCCTTACTTGACATTCCATACATAAATACTAATGAAAAGGTTTGACCATGACTAATCAACTACTAACCATCACTTAAATTTCCATAAATAAACACTAATTACTACGGTTTGACCTTAATTAATTAGGTGCCAACCCTTATTGACTTTCCATACATAAACACTAATGAAAAGATTTGACCTTGACGAATCAACGAACAACCCTTACTTGACATTTCATACATAAACACTAATGAATTGTTTAAAACTTAATTAATCAACGGTCAGACCTTACTTAACCATGCATATATAAACACTAATAACTAAAATTTGACCTTAATTAATCAATGGCCAACCCTTATTTGACTTTCCATACATAAACACTAATGATTAGGTTTGACTTTAACTGATTAACGACCAACCCTTACTTGACTTTTCATATATATGAACACTAATGAAGTGGTTTGACCTTATTAGACAACGGTCAACCCTTACTTGATTTTCCATATATAAGTAGTAATGAAATGGTTATACCTTTACTAATCAACGGTCAACCCTTACTTGAATTTCCATAGATGAACATTAACGAAATGGTTAGACCTTAACTAATCAACGGTCAACCCTTATTTGACTTTCCATATATAAGCACTTATGAAATGGTTATAATTTAACCAATCAACGTTCAACTCATACTTGACTTTCCATACATGATCACTTATTGAACCGCTTCCTTGAATACCTTCTTTGAGATTAGGTAAGAACTTCCTAATCTCCACATTGAACCACTTATTTAATTTTTGCCACAGGTGATTTACCAGTAAGAACTTCCTGTGAACAAGATATATGGTTGTCCTACCATGCTCTAATTGAGTAAAATTAATATTATTTCCACAAACAAGACATGCGTAGTGATCTGTCACTGAATACCCTGATAAATTTGCATACGCTAAAATACTATTAATGGTAGAGAATAATATTACTTTCATTTTGAAACTACCTCAATGGAAACCATATTACGTCCAGTTCTCTTCACCCCAAAGCTTCCGCAAATTAACCAATGGGGTCAAATATACATCAATGTCATTAGTAGGTTTTTTTAGGCCCCAGAATCATCAATGACGGCAAAAATATACTTTCTTTTCATCGCTAACCAAGAGGAAGAATTGTAAAAAACAACAATGATAAGTCACGAACTATGAATTACTTGAATTTCCGAAGGGGTTCATACTGTCAGAAGATAGACCTAGATGCAATCCAAACTCCAGGTACATATCATCAATCTTCTTCCAATGATCACAGTCATAGATGTGCCAAATCACATCACCTTTAGGTTTTAATCTATCAGCAAGCTATGTCATATGTTTTGCATACAACTATTTCAACCTAAATAATTATTGGGAGGTGCCATAAAACCTTGGACGACGTTAGTTTAATTGTCTTTTTAACAACCTCATCACCCATATCAACATTACCACTCTTCACTTGTACTGTGGCTCATTACGTACTCTGTAATGATCTCTATCTTCATCCCTTCCCCTTGATAAAGCATACAATCATTTGGGCGAGCATGAATATTTTCAAACTGCATTCCCACATAACAGAATACCTTCTTAGCATCATAAACACGGTCGACTAGAAAACTATCGGCCTAGAGAAAATCCTTTTTCAACTGCATCACTTATGTCATTCCCTTGTCGATGGCTTTAGATTTTAAGTTCATCATACAAAGGGCCTCACTCAATAAAATATGTTTCGATCCCTCACACAAGATGGTTCCTTGTCATTGTACATAGCTTGTAGGACCTACGGTCTACATGAAAACTACCGAGCTACATCCATGGCTAAATCATCCAGGCGCTCGTTATAATCCTTTCATTCTTTAGCCTGGTCAACAACAACACCATCACTTACATCCCCATGTTCACCGAGCCAAATCCAGTTCGTATACGATCCTTCCAACCCCCTAAATATCAAATGTTCATGCAAATGACGTATCTTCAAGTAAACATCATTTTTGCAATCTTTACATGGACACCACATAAATGATATGTTTCCGTTCTTGCATGGTTAGCATCCACATCAATGAAATGTTCAACTAGTTGAACATACTCATACGGGGTTCTTAGGTTGGATGAAATAATACAAGTACAATCCATTAATCTTTACCAACCCTACATACAACCCATCAAGTGTTCAACATAGGTTCAATTGTGATTGTTATAAACACACAATATGGGGTAATAACCAATATATAAATGTATGTCATAACAATATCCATTGATTGAGAACCATGAAAAAAAAATTCTACTGCACATGACACACACCAATACCCTTGAAGTAGAGAAGAGAAACAATGCTAAATACCTCCAATAAATGGTTCGCCAGCAAACCATTAGTAACAAGACCCAACACCTCCAACGCCCTTCACAATTATGAAGAGCCCTATCAAAATAAAATTGATAAAACAATGTGTGTTCCTTTTCCAAGTTTGGATGTATATTTTCCAGAACATATACAAAGGTATTAACGTCAAGGAAGGCATTATATGGCACTTAAATGGAAGACGATGTTTCAACCCACCTAGCAGAAAACAAAATTACCTAAATCGGTGATTTAAAGAATGGTCAAATGTGAGTTCCTTCATCGATTATGGTTTCATAAGTTATTTGGTGTACGAGTGAGAAATAAATTTAACAATTGTTTTGCAGATGTTTCGAAATTATGATTTCTTTCGATGGTGGAGTCTCTCAAACATGTGACATGCACTATTGTTTTGATATGGCTTTGTTCAGCGTCCTGAACGTAACTCGCCAATTAAAGCTCTCAAAACTGACATATTTTATGAATTCGTAACTAACCACTAGTAGAGAACGAGGTGATTAAAGGCAGTTTTACCATACCAGAGAAAACACATTTCAGGTGCCTTGTACGATTAAAGGCAGAGTCTTAAAAAATTGTATATGAAGAAATACGATTAAAGTTGTATATGTTTTTTACATCCTCTAATCGTATAACCGAATTTGGACCTACATCACAGGTTCTAAAAAAATGTTGGAAACCCCAGATTTCTAGCAGTCTTGAAGCAAAGAATACAGCAAGCTCACTCAAATCATCAACAGGGAAAAAACCTTTCCCATTTAAGATACCAATAGAGAATACTAGAAATTGAAAACCTCAAACATCAAATCATCCATAGAGTTTACAGAAATTTTGAAATCCCAAACCCTTGTACAAAAATTAACCTCGGTCGGAAGTGGTGGGGCCATACGTCGACGGAGGTGTTCTATTGGTGGTGAGGAATTCAATTAGTGATGGGGGTGCTTGATCGGCAATAGAGGCAACAACAATGAGGCGTTCGATCGGCGGCGGAAGCGGTGGAAGTGAAGGGGGGACTGTTGGAAAATGATGGTTAAAAGGTTGAATTTTATCAACTTTTGGGCATTTTTTTGAGTGGGACTTGAATGAATTTAGGGTCGGTGGATATCATTTTTGGGTTCTGCTCCATGAGTACTATAAAATTGACTATTTAAACTCTCAATACAGATCAAGGGTGAATGAGATATGGATGTTCAAAATGTCACACTTGAAAGAGAAAAATTAGGCAGAAATTGGCCCAGATTAATTTTTCTCCGGACTGTCTAAAATACGTATGGACCGCGTGGAAGTCTCTAGAAGGTCCAACCGCATAGTACATATAGAATTGCTTGTGTGTGATTCTTAAGAGATAAGAACGAAATACTTTCATATTTTGTGAGAAATCTTGTCTTAAATAAATATGCAGTTTACCATGTTTAATATGCTAAAGAATATTGTACAAATATTTCTTTCATTTCTCGCAGATTTAATTCAAATATTCTTGAAATGTCTCAGATTTGATGAGTTGGTGATTGGAGAATATTCTTCTCTAATTATAGAAAATCAGAATATCATGTTTCCATGATTAGGGTCTTTTAGAGCAGCATAAATTGAGCCTCTAAGTCAGTCAGGAATTGCACCATTTCTCAAGTCCCTCCATATTATAAACTTGAGTCTTCTTTATGTCTTTCTCGAAGTTTCTATCATTTTCTCTGTCGAGATGATATTCCTTTGGACCTTGCGTGAATCTAAGGCAACTCTTACGTGTTAACTATTACCTTTGATGGTTTTACCCTAGGGAACGATGTCCACGGGACTCATTCGTTTCAAGAGCAGCGAGTTTACTCGTGACTCCATCACTTTGTTATTCTTTCAAACGTGATTTATTTATCGTACATATGCTTTAATTATTCGTAATTTAAGCTTTTCGATTTTATGCAAAATATTCTATTATCCCGTCAGTTACTTGATTTTTACAAATCCAAAATACTAATATCTGTATTCTTCCTTCATTTCAAATATGAATACTATGCTTGGAGAATAATCAATAAAATTTTATTATTCTTGCATATGTAAATTGTTCGTTTAATTTCTATTATTTAATTTTCACATGATAAAATTAATATATGTCCAACAATCTTGAAACAAATGATATTTGTTGAATTATACTGATCTGAAAATTGCTAGCCAAATGTTTGATGTTATGAACAAAATTTCTATATTATATTTTGATCTGCATGCGAAATTCGGTCCCGGATGGAAAATTTACCTTTCAAATGTGGAGACCTCAATTTGAAAATTGTATGGTGTATTTTATGCGTAGTGCTCGAGAATATGCATGCCAAAAATTAGGATTAGCATGCCTAGATTAATTATATGATTGCTACTGTATGTCTGATCGAAATTGATGTAGCATGGTTCAAACTACGGAAATTTCATGTCTATAATCAATACTACATGTTTAAGGTTCCAAAAATTTATGATTGATTTTGGTATGAAGTTTCGAAAATAGCAAAGATTACTGACACCTTAATTTGATATCTAATATACACTTTAACTAGTGTGCGGAAAAGTCATTTTGAAAATTGTTGTGACTTTGAAAATTTATTTATTGTGGTTTCTTGTAACAAAATCACATCAAGTTTTTTGTTATGTATAGTGATTTAAAAATATTATACTACGATATTATATGTACATATATTTAACGATGAATAATTTTCTGTATGTACACATTGGTGAATCCGAGTATATACGGGTGTATACCTCTTATGGAAGAGAAACTTGGCATAAAGGTACAGCAAGATTTGTGGCTCAGTGACATGAAAGAGTTAAAGGAGTTGACTTTTGGTCAGAGTTGTAACCACAGTTTTGCAAACTGAGATATATGGTGCATATGCATGTTAAATTACATGGCATGACGTGATTATGGGAACATGCTAATTCCATGATATCCATGCTTATGAGATTAAATGTTGATATGGTAATTATATTTGATTCTTTGCATGAAACATTGAATTAATGTTAGAAAAAGTGCCATGAGTTTGAAATATTGAATCAAACATTATTATTCCTTTTAATTAGGAAATTACATGAAAAAAGTGCATATGTTTGGAAATTATGAGAAATGTTTCATTTCCTAAGCCCTCGAAATGTTATAGTAATTTGGTTGTGTCGGCTACTCGTGTTGGTTAAAATTTTAAAACCAATTTGTGTGAGAATGTGCTGCTTGTGATGCATGACTTTTATAAGCTTGGTCTAAGAATTTCATGCGATCAAGCAATAAACTTTATTTGCACATAAATACGAAATCTCTCGGCAAGAGTGTAATATACTCGTGCATGAATGAAGTATGTGACATTGGATTATTTGATCCATGATGTATTTCCTTTGATTTAGGGGTTTGGTTTAGCTGCATATACAAAAATAAATTAGATTTATTTTATGCCTAAAATTGTGTTATGCCTTCATATGCAATGGTTATATGAATTGTTTGGGAAAGTACCATTTTGATGAATTGAAATATTTGACAAGTTTATTCCTGGTAATTGGCTATCTTGTTTGATTGCCTATGAGCATAAGCCTCACGGATGGCAATTTTTGGATTGCACGAATAGAGCATATGAGATCGACGTTCGATATATTTTGGTTATTATGTATAACCATGGAAATTATGACGTGAAGACATTAGTTTATGACTATGTCTAGGGCATTGGCTCTTGTGAACCATGGTATAAACCCTAAAGCATGAGTTATCATGACTATGCTAAAAAAATTGGAAATTTTCAAAATTTTGATTGAGAATTCTAAGAATCGCGAGAATCCCAAGACTTTTGGTCAAATCTCTAGATTTTTTGTAGGAATGCCTTAGAATTTTGAGATGAAGAATCCTAAGACATTTGGTCTAGGAACCCCAAGACAGAAGGTTTTGAGAAACTTAACACGTGTTGGGGTATTAAATAAAACCAACCCAATGAGGGGGCAGGCGAAAACCTAAAATTTAACGACCATATGAAATTTGATAGGTAATCGAGATAAAAAAAGTCATTACAAAAGACTTGAATCGAGTTGATCAAGTCAAGAATGCAAGGAACTCGAACTTGAGTCAAGCAACGAACTCGAATGTGTTTCGAGCACAAAGGCACTTAAGTTTGATTTGAGAAATCTAAGAGTCAAGTATGGTTGTATTGAAACTTGGCTTTAACATGGGCATGAAATTTGTGTGGAGTTGGTAAACTCACACTGCGCCCTAATGAGAGTTAATTGAATCCTCGATTGATTGATACTACATTGGTTATGGTAGTGGTTATGTGAGTACAAACGATTAATTGGGATCTGGAAGTTTAGTTATCTCTAATTCCAAGAGAGTTGAAGGAATAAGAGAGGCTTCCGCGATAAAAGATCAATACATGAAGGTGTTTTGATTGTTGAAAGGATCTATCCCTAAAATAAAATTTATGGGTAAGAACCTAGTGTTTGATTTGTTACTGAACAAATGAGACTTTTAGTAAGTGGGGATTTTAAATTAACGAAACCACTTACGTGATGCATATAAACAATATGTGATTATATGTGACCATGATGATGAATACATAGAATCCTTTGATGAATGTGATTCACAATGTTGAAACATTCACAAGGTCATATAGTGGTTAAAAAAAATTGCTAGAAATGATTAAAGCAATGTGGGGGAGCCTTTATGTTGGCTAGTGATCTTTTAAATAAGATACCCCGAGAAGGAGGAAAATAAAATTCCTCATAGAGTCATCCTTCAAGTTCTTTCGAATGTGGGGGTTGGCGTATTGCGAACATAGTAAAAGGAATACATAAACGGTATCTTTACTAGATATGCACAATGTTGAAGTGTTATCAATTTCTTGAAATTCACAAGATATAATATGCGAAAATTAGAAATGCATCTTGATGGAAAGTGTATTTTGTGGAAGTTTCTATTAGAGATCCTAATTTATCTTGAATGGACTTAAGAGTCAATAGATGAAATCATTAAGGATCAAGGATAAACCAACGAAGGAAATGAGATTCCATGAAATGATGTTTGTGGAAAGTGGTGATCAATAGAGAGATTGATCTACCACATGAGTGCAAAACACTAGAGCACCAGTAGCAGATGGGTGTTCTCTAGACGTGAGAATGAGTCCAAGGGTGATGGTACCGGCTATTGAGGCTTTGTGAAAGTTAGAAGTACATCTAATGGACCTAAATGGTTAATTGGAGATTTATATAGTAAAATATGAAAAGTGCAATATGAAAAGTTCAATGCTCTTAAACGACCCATCATTTGACCAAATTAATTGTTGTTTAGCCAATTATATTGAATCAATGAATTCAATGAAGGCGCGTACACTAAGGGACACAAAAAATGACCATGTCATTTACACTATTGCAAGACCGAGGTATTTGCGCCGGTAATTTAGGATAATAGCATCAGTATTTTGGCCCCCAACAATACCTATGTGTATGTATAGGGGTGTAGAAATGCACCAAATTTGCATTGGTAAAATGGACTGGTGTAGAGCAGTATTTGCACCAGTATCTTATGCCGGTGCAAAATAGCGGGATCACAAAATGTGGGCACCGGTATTATTTGGAAAACCGGTGTAATACCAGAACATAGTTTGCACCAGTATTTTGCACTAGTATTTAACCCATGAACCGGTGTAAAACAGTGATTTATACACCAGTATTAAATCTGATACCGGTCTTTGTTTTGTAGTCGAACTATAGTTTTTTTTCGCCAGAATAGATTGCACCATTTTTTTTACAACGGTATTACTGTACTTTATGCACCGGTATTATTGAAATAATTTTTAAAAATTATTTAAAATGTAAAATTTATTTACACTGGTACCTGCCTTATACCGGTGTATTATGTGGCTAAAATTTGCAGTGCCTAATTTTTTTTCCGATGGTCCATCCCGGATCATTTTCGGGGCAACGACAGCCAGAGATACTTGTGAACTATTATAAATTGGAAACTTTTGAATAGGTAAGAAATTTGAAACATTCTATTACAAAAATATGGTTCGCAAAACACGCTAACATTATTCCAACATATGAAATAGAAGAAATATCTTAAACATGGAATCAAACAAAGTAAAACACAAGTTTAGTATAACCAAACACCATCCATAGAATTCAAATATCTTCAGCCATTCAATATTAACCATCAACCTATTATGTCGTTCTTATCATCCAAAAGTTGCAACGTAGTGTTTGCCTACTGCTGGTAGTCTCCGAGCCAAGCCCCACACCATCTCTCTGCTACACCTTGAATTTCGTACACATGGTACAGCCCTTTGCCCTCTGGAAAAATCTGTTCATTTCAAACTTACACTGTTAGTCAGTAATGATGCGTTTACTAAATATTAATAATATCAAATTTTGAGATGCAAGGTTTACCTCCAAGATATTTTTTGTCTCTGGGTGATTGATGAATTATTCCATGAAGAGCATGATGGAGTACCCACATTGCCACGAACCATTCTGGGTTTGGTACTGCACATGAAAGATAAATGTAATTACTAACCCTAAACATAAAATTGGATGGATGAAATAACATAATGACTTACCATAATGTTGCTGATTTTACAAGTGTAGTCGGGTTCTGGCTCCGTCTTTCTCTTCTCCCTTTGGTATGCGCCAGAAAGCCTATGAAGAAAGTAAATTTAAATGGTTACTTCTTCCCGTTTATTATGAAACTAGGATTTTTGATTTGATTGATTGAAATACCTTGAAATGACCCTGAGTTCGACCAAGTTTGTTGGTTTGATACCCCCTGACAATGTGTCAAGAGTGAAAACCTCCTCCGTTCGGCGATAGATAAGGATGAGGTACCAATGATCGTTAAAAAATTATGTTAACAAATTAATGAAACATAAGTGGTTTAGAATGTGAATGTAATTGTCAGGAAGAAATACTTACATTCTTATGAGGGTACGATGTAGAACTCAGCATCCGTTGCCTTCATTGTTTCCCAAATTTGTTTGAAATTGAGTTCGACCTCCTGCTCGAAGTAGGTCAGGTTGCCAAAGCTGGATGGGCAAAATTGGACACGGCCTCAATTAGTTTTTCTCGATTGTCATTCAACTTTTTCTCGATTTACATATTTTTGGTCATAGATGCAATTGATCGAACATGCATTGTGCGTGAGGGGTGGAATGGTTTTTTGAAGAGAATTTGACTTGGTAACCCATGGTAACATAAACTCCAACACTTACCTTCACTAATGGAGCATTTTGTTGCAACGCTCTTTTGCCGAACTCGCCAAGAACATATCGCCAAGTACTTTCTTCTCTCCCCAACTTCCTCTCTCATTTTTGTTGGTTCTCTTGTGTTCCTCGACACTTTATAGGGATGAAATGGGAGATAAGGAGTTACAATGGTTGATGAGGAGTTGTGGATTGAATGGTTGGAGTGGTTGATGGCAGTTTTGAAAGAGAAATTGAAGGATTTGAAGATGAGAATATGATGAATTGCGGGAGTTATGGCCGTTTCAAATGGTTTTGATTTCAGAAGTTACGTTTTTTACACCAATAATACATACAGTACCAGTGTAAGAAGAGTGAAAATGGGCATGAACTTTTGCTAACTATTCAGCATCGGTAACAATGACGGCGTAAAAATGAAGAAAAACAGCTGCATGCAGTTGCTTTAAATGAATTTTCCTTTGACCCGAGAGGAACGCACGAAAATTTTGGTTAAGTGTTGTACACCGGTATATTGTGCCGGTGTATAAAAGGAAAATACCAGTGTAAAAATGTGCAAAAAGCAGTTTCATGCGGTTGCTTTAAATATATTTTTGGAAACAAATGTTCAGTCCGAGAGTAATTTCTGTAATTCTTTCTAACTGTCCAGCACTGGTATATCTACCGGTGTAAAATCTTAAATTACCAGTGTAAAATGTACGCCAAAAAGTTGTACAAATACACCGGTACTTCTTCATTATTACCGGTGTAAAAAAAAGTTTATTAGTTGTTTAAATTATCACTTATTGCATTTGCCTCTCGTGCATTTTTCAAACGACCCCATTAATCAAATTGACGTTCAATTATTTTGAATAGACATTGTACTAGTTGTTTCATGCAAATATCGACCACACATGATCCCCGTACTTTGACGTTTCTAAGCATTGTTTAATTTCAAAAAATTTGCAGATTGACCCCAAACATTTTGTTCCCTTCAAGCACTTTTCCACCGGTCCAAATGGAATTTTCCAATGCTCCAGATTGAATAAGCAACATTTTTGTACCTCAACGGTACCGAGGAACCCGCTATTTCACAAAAGAGTGTCAATTAAATACATTACACGCTAAATTGCTAAATGATCATATGATTTTTCACAAAACAAGGTCACAAAAACAAAGGCCGGGAACGACCAATCTATCGCTTCCGCTTCAAGGCATTGTCCCCACCTACTATTCCACCTCTCTCATCAACCCACGGCCCATTGCCGTGAGAATGCCTTCCAACAATGGGTCCCCCAACATCTTCCAAACCAGGAAATGCCGATGGAAACTCAGGACTATCAGTTATGGTGGGCTGATCAATCTCCTCATCAAATAAAACTTCTTCCCATGAAACACCACATGATACTTCTCATTCGAATGGTCCTTGATGTAAGAAACATGTTGTGCCTGGGTAGCTAAGATGAACTTGTCATCTTCATATCTTACAATATTTAAGTCGATCAACGTGAACCCCATGGGCTTCTCAACAACATCGGAACCGTGTTCCACCCAACGATACTTGAAGACAACAACCTTAAAATCTACATAATCCAACTCCCAAATTTCCTCAATCGCCACATAGAAAGGCATCACAGCAACAATCGGATGTTTATCTCTCTTGCTTGTTTGCCACATGGATTCAGATTCAATATACATCACTATTTTGAGTGGTGCTCTTCTCATCCTTCGCCAATGTGGAGAAACTTAAGCCATTGATGTCATAACCAAGGTATCGTCTAATGGTGCAATTTGGCTTCCTTGTAAACGCTCGTAGGTTACTGGCCATCCCGTCGACATTACAATGATTGTAAAACCAGTTAACAAATCTTGAAGAATGCTCGACCTGAATTTTATTCGGGGGCCAGTCTGGATGAATCTCTTCCAACAAAGGAAACATGCTCTTCAACATATATTACAGTCTCGCTACTATTACACAATACATACAGGTGAACAGTCATCAACTCGGCGTGATATGGTGTATGGAGCGTACCCTTGGAATGTGGAATCCCATTTTGCCTTCCACAGTGGGGTCCTCCAGGAACACCAACTGCTCTTCTTCCAACCAAGTTTGCTATACAATACTCGATGATTTCCTCAGTGACGTACCTCTGAACAATAGAGGCATCGGGCCGACTACGATCATGAACATAACCCTTGAAAACAACCATGTGACCCTCAAATGGGTACATCCAATGCATTCTGGCAGACCCGTACATACGCATCTCCCTAACCAAGTGTACCACTAGGTTCACCATGATGTCAAAGAATGATGAGGGAAAATACTTCTCCAAATGGCATAGAAAAACAGCAGCCTCTCGATCTAGTTCATCAAGTTGTTGCCTGCTAATATTTTTCCTGCATATCGAGTTGAAGAAGAAACACAAGCGCATAACAGAAAATCTAACTTCCTCTTCCAAACACCCACGTATTGCTACGGGAAAAAGTTGTTGCATAAGAACATGACAATCATGTGATTTCAAAGAATTAAGACGCAAATCATCATTCACAAACCGACTAACATTAGAGGAGTAACCAGAAGGTGCCTTCATTCCTTAGATGCTCTCACACACCGATCTCCTCTCAGTAACTGACAGATTGTAAGGAGCGGGGGGCAGGTACGTTTGCTTCCCTCTCACCTCTGGTGCCAGATCCAACCGTATAAGGTCAACTAAATCTTTCCTCGTATTCAAGCTATGCTTAGGCTTCCCGGGAATGTTCAGTAGCATCCCAATTAGGCTCTCATTAACGTTCTTTTCGATATGCACAAAATCGAAACAATGCCGAATGTCCAAATCTTCCCAGTTCAACAAATCAAAGAAAATTGACCATTTCTTCCACGGTCCGTCTAGAGTCCTACCACCCTTTAATGACTTCTTACCTAGAACAACATTCAATTTCTTCACCTTGTTGTGAATAGCTACACTGGTCAAAGGTTTGCTGGCCTTTCTCCTTTCCTTCCCACCAACGAATGCAACCGCGTTCTCCCGCATTTTGTGACCTACATGCAGGAATTTACGGTGACCCAAATGAACAGTCTTCCACTCATTCCTCAACTGATGGTAATCTGTCTCATCCTCACAAACTGGGCAAGCCTTATGACCATTGACCACATACTCGAAAAGGTTACCATATGCCGGGAAATTATTTATGGTACAAAAAAACATCGCCCTCAATGTAAACTCTTCACCACTACAATCATCAAACATTAAGGCGCCTTCCGAACAAAGCACCTTCAAATCTTCTATCAAAGGGGAAAAATAAGTGTCTATGTCATTTCCAAGTTGTTTTGGGCCTGAAATCATAATAGGAATCAACATATATTTCTCTTCATGTACAAGTACAGGAGAAGATTGTTAATGGCAGGCATAATCGGCCATGAACTGTGTTTCGAGGACATATTTCCAAATGGATTCATACCATCAGTACACAAAGAAAATCTCAAATTCTTAGGTTTGGATGCAAAGTGTGAATACATCCTGTCAAATTTCTTCCACTGGTCCATGTCTGCCGGCGTCGAATTATATTGTTATCTTTACAACCCCCCTATCAATACACCACATAAAGTTCTTTGCATCATTTTCATTATTAAACAACCTTCTCAGTCTCGGAATAATGGGAAGATACCACATACATTTGGCGGGCACCCCCTTCCTCACTGGCACAACATGTTCTCCACTGATAACCATATTTCTCTTTTTCTTATAACGCGACACATTACATACTGGACAAACAATTTTATCCTTAAGGTCACCCCTATATAGGACACAATCGTTTGGACAAGCATGTATCTTTTTATACTCCAATCCCATCGAACATAGAATTCTCTTAGCTTCATAAAGGTTATCAGGAACCCCGTTACCGGGTGGAAGCTTTTCATTCATAAACTTAAGCAATTTATTCATGCTAGTATCACTCCATGGCCCTACACTTGTCATCCAACTTTGCATCCCCACAGCACTCTCCCTCACTACTAACTCTCACTTCCGGTGGTAATTTTTACATGAAAATTCCACACAACATAATCTTTTGCAAACCCCTGGCTATACAAATGGAGTTTCAGGGTGTCCTTCTTTTTAGTACGAATTCGATTTCCATAATCACGACAGGGACATAATATTCACTTCTCTCGACTAAAATCATGCTCCAAGAACTCATCCACGAATATAATATATCCATCGCTCACCTTACTAACGTTGGCATACACAAGCTTACACCTCTCGATGACGCGATACAATTCTACATATCAATAAATGTCCAACAATCAAAATTCAACACATTTAATACAACAGAATTTTTCATTAAGACTTCCTAATCATGCAACATCATAAATGCACAATATACACCAACATTACAATTACAACATTCTTAACATGTCCAGCACTATAGGAATCAAAAGCCATAGCCTTATAACTACAACAACCTTGAGAACAATCACAAACTAATATCTACAATTCTACCTCAATCACCATCAAATGATCAAACACAAAATGTAAATATCTCTACTAACCAAAACCATACAAGAAATCCTTAATATCCAAAAATGTATTTCAAAAAAAAAGTACCTTCAAGGGTCTTCATTGTGGAGAATCCAATGCCTTCATCAACCAAAAAACACCTTTAATGAACCTCTTCTTCCAAAAATTCCATTTTTAACCCGCTAAAAAGGGGGTAGGTGAGCATTTATGCTATTTTCTACACCGGTATGTAGACTCTACCGGTGCATTTGAAGCATTTTACACTGATAAAATCTGTTACCGATGTAGATTTTCAGCCAAAAGGAGTATGTTCTCCTGTCCTGCACCGGTACAATCACAATGTCGGTGCAAAAACTAATAGTTTTGGCACCAAAATTCAAGAATAAGAATTTATTTTTGCACCGAAATTAAGAAAATACCGGTTCGTGATCAATTCCTACACTGATGCTAATTATAACCGATGTACAAATGCAAATTTTTCCCATTTTTTTAAATTTGTGCACCGGTAATTTCCCATTACCGGTTTAAAAATTTTACCTCTTTGTGCCAAATTAATAAAAAGGATAAATAAGTACACACCGGTAATCATGTACCGATGCACATGTTAGCAATTGCATCGGTACAAATACCTATTCAAATAATACCGTGCAATATATTTGACATTGGTACACCGGTAGAACCAATATCGGTGCGAAAATAGGTGACTTTTACTAGTTGACAGGATACCGGTGCATATGTACTTATTTGCACCGGTACTGTTGTTAACATGATGAATACCGATGCAATTGGTTACATATACACCGGTATACCTGTACTCATGAATTTATAACGGTGCGTATGTACCTATTTTCAGTAGTGTTATGTCTTTGAATTGATGATTTTCTCATTGATAGTAAAATTGATACGATGATTAAGTCTCTTGGAGATATGTTGTATTTAATGGAATGACTCTAAACATTGTGAGTTACCTTTTGTAAAAATGAGGTGTTTCTTAAGAAGAGAACTCAAGTGTCATTGATAGTATGAAGTACACATTTTAAAATTCTTACAATGGATAGTAAGATGATACACGAGTAATCCAAAAATGATCACTGGAAACAATCTGTGTGTATGACTCGTGGATATGACTTGAGTTGTGTAGAGAAATGGTTCTCTCTTTCTAGATTCTTAGAAGAATCTAAGTCCATTATGTTGGATGGAATTGGGAAAGATATACCATAGGATGACCAAAGCACGTGTGTGCTTAATGGTGTAGTGTAAAGCCATATCAATGATGGTGTGTATCGACAAGAACACTATACCATTAGACGACTACTCTCTATGAGAATTATCGATGTTCACTATGTGAGGTCAATATGATAAGGTTTTGATTCTTTGACAAAAGGATTGAATTGATTTCTTGACGTAGAAATTGAATTGAGAGTTAGCTGAGAACTCATCGAAAAGAAATGGGACTAAGTTCAATAAATGGTGGGTTACGACGTGAAAACCCAACCTATGTGACTGGAGATCACAAGATCTAGGTTCAAAAGAACAACTAAACTGCAAAGACCCATTGAGATCACTGTGGGGGTTTCATACCTCCTGTCTTATTCCTATGCTGAAGAAACAGTAATGTGAATGGAGGTTAAGCATTAAATTTCTTTTAATGATTCAAGGCATCGAGTGTGTAGTACTTGAAAGAGCGCAATAGTTTATGGAACTTCTCTTACGCGAAGAATCACATATTTAAGCGAGAAGTGTGGCCGCTTCGAAAGGGAATTGTTGGGATGCAATTCTTTAGAAACCTTATAGAAGTAGGCATGTGTCATGGCCTAATTAATGAACACAATCAAGGAAAGCGCAAGGGCTAGAAAAAATTTCTGTGGGAAGTGCATTGTCGTTCACACAAGGGTTAGGGGAAATTCAAGGACATCGTGTCTACTTCCTAACCAGTGGGCTAAGTGTACTCTCTCAAGGGAAAGTTCAAAGGGTGGCACCTACTTATCCTATGCAGCATCTATGCCATCGAAATGAATCTATCACCAAGTAAAACTCCGTGCCTAACGTAATTGTTCTGATTACTACATCAATATCTATTCATGTGGGGGATTATTGGAAAATGATGGTTAAAAAGTTGAATTTCGTCAACGTTTTGGTGTTTTTTGAGTGGGACCTGAATGGATTAAGGGTCAGTGGATGTCATTTTTGGGGTCTACTCCGCGAGTACTATAAAATCGACTGTTTAAACTCTCAAAACAAATCAAGGGTGAATGAGTTATAGATGTTTGAAATGTCACACTTGAAAGAGAAAAAACATTACTGAAATTGGCCCAGATTAGTTTTTCATGGACCATGTGGAAGTCTCTAGAATGTCCAACCGCATAGTATATATGGAATTGCTTGTGTGTAATTGTTAAGAGATAAGAACAAAATACTTCCATATTTTGTGAGATATCTTGTCTTGAATATGCGGTTTACCATATTTAATACGCTGAAAAATATTTTGCAAATATTTTTTTCATTTCCATCAAATTGAATTCGAGTATTTTTGGAATGTCTCGGATTTGATGAGTTGGTGATTGGAGAATATTCTTCTCTAATTACAGAAAATCAGAATATCATGTTTCTATGATTAAGGCATCTTAGAGCAGTATAAATAGAGTCTCTAAGTCAATCAGGACTCGCACTATTTCTCAAGTCCCTCCATATTCTAAACTTGAGTCTTCTTTCTGTTTTTCTCTAAGTTACTATCATTTGCTCTGTCTCTATCGAGATGATAGTCTTTCAGACATTGCGTGAATCCGAGGTACCTCTTACGTGTTAATTGCTACCTTCGATGGTTTTACTCTAGGGAACGATGTCCACGACGGGACTCATTCGTTTCAAGGGAAGCGAGTTTACTCGTGACTCCATCACTTTGTTATTGTTTAAAACATAATTTATTTGCCGCACGTATGTTTCAATTATTCGTAATTTAATCTTTCTAATTGTATGTCTGAATAATTAATAAAAGTTTATCATTCTTACATATGTAAATTGTTTGCTTAATTTCTATTATTTAATTTTTACATAATAAAATTAATATATGTCCAACAGGGGCAACGACGAGACTATCGATCAAAAATGAAGTGAAGGGAGGCAGGGTGGAGGCCGTTCATGAATGAGACGTGCTAAGGAGGGAGGAGCCCTTCATTTTTCGAAGAAATTCTAAGAGGAGAAAATCATTAAAAA
Source organism: Rubia yunnanensis (assembly GCA_037428765.1). Taxonomy (NCBI): domain Eukaryota; kingdom Viridiplantae; phylum Streptophyta; class Magnoliopsida; order Gentianales; family Rubiaceae; genus Rubia; species Rubia yunnanensis. The sequence goes on from CM075067.1 coordinate 76,414,796, forward strand.
AATATGAGTGGGTCTCTTGTAGGTGAGCTGTCCATAAATTTATAGATAAACCACTTATTTCTTACCTTATACACTGTATTTATTAAATTACATACACAATTTAAATTTTTTAAAAATATTTTTTTATATTATATATTTTTATTTTCACCTTCAAGTACATATTAATACTTGTTTTACTTAAAACATACAATTTTGAAATTTTATTTTTAAAAAATATCATTTAAGGTAAAAGCTCATGTGAACTGTCCATAAGCTTAGGAAATGACCGTCTTTTCTGAGACTTTCTCAAAAAATATATAGTGGGTCAAATAACCCATGAAAGGCAGTTCATTAAAGGCGGTTCTACAAAAGAATCGCCTTTAATTAATCTCCATTAAAGGCGAAATTGCGTTTAATCAATTTCGAACCACATTTGAAATAAAAGAGTATTGAGATAGCAGTTCCAAATTCGAAACTCCCCCAGAAAGACGGTTCCTCAAAAAAAATCAAAGAAATCATTTTTTATTGTTGCTAGATGCTTATACAGTCAATATGATTCCGAGCTCATAACAAGTATAAATTTACGGGGGTCAATACAGATTGAAGTTTTTCTTTTATTTTTATCCAAGAAGATTGAAGTTATGGAAAGGGATACATACATGCATGAACGGAATCTATTTCTCATGTACTTCCTTTATCCCACATGAATTTGCATAAACATTATTTATTTGGTCAAAATTAAATAATTTGAAAAGTAAAAATTAAGTAATATATAAGATATAATACTATTGTATGAGATCTTGTTAGAACATTCGTAACATATATTTTCATAATATCAATTTTTATTAGTTTTAAATGTGCATAAGTAAAGATATTAACGGTCAAAAATAATTTTTACCAATGTTAAGGAAATAGAAACCATTTCCTTGTAGAAAAGGTTATAGATGGTAGTTACCTTATAGAATTAATTTCCTTATGGAATTAGTTATAGATGGTAAGTTCCTTATATACTTAGAATCTTATTTCTATTAGATTTTGGTTTATTGCAACCCTATATATTGTAATCCCTATTATTGATGAGATGTGTCATTGATTAATATCAGTGCACCATAATAAAGTCATTTATATTTTATCATGGTATTAGAGCCTAAAATCTTGAAGCTCTAAGAAAATATTTCGCCGCATTTCCGAGCCACCGTCGTCGCCGTCTGCTTTGTTCCACCGATCACCACCGCCACCATTTGGTCGTGGTAATTCGTGTGCCGCCTCTCATGATCTGATCGGTCCATTCGTTAAGCTTCACGTGCACGCCGCCAATCCGATCTGCCGCCGGTTGCTGTATCTGCTGCCGGTTGCTGCATCTGCTGCCGGTTGCTGCATCTGCTGCTGATCTGTACCTGATTTTGCACTATGTCTGCCTTCAGAAGTAATCCTGAAGAACAGGCACGTACTAATGCTGGTTTTCAGGCTACTGCGCTTTAGAACATGAATGACTATGAGGTAATTGCGGTTTTACTGAAACAGTTGCAGTTGCAATCTGGCCCTAAGATACATGTACTTGTTGGTCGTTTATCGACTGACCCCTACTTCATTGGCTCTTCTGACGGATATGGTTTGGTTATTTCACCCACCATCCTGAAGGGTCAAGAGAATTACCTTGAATGGTCTCCTACGAATACTACTCTACTACTACTACTACCGCTAATGAAGTTGAATACTGCTCTACCGTTGCTAATGCTACAGTTGTTGCTGCTACTTCTACCCCTATTGAGATTTTTTTATATTATTTTTATTAGTAATTTCATAATCTTCTTTGCAAGTTGGACATTCTTGTCATCATGCTCCAACTTGAGGGAGGATGTTAAGAATAGAAACTATTTCCTTGTAGGAAATGTTATAGATGGTAGTTACCTTATAGAATTAATTTCCTTTTGGAATTAGTTATAGATGGTAAATTCTTTATAGACTTATAATCATACTTCTATTAGATTTTGGTTTATTGCAACCCTATATATTGTAATTTTTATTATTGATGAGATGCGTCATTGATTAATATCAGTGCAGCATAATAAAATCATTTACATTTTATCAACCAACTTGCAAAAATTAATGTGTAAATTCATATGCAATTGAGGGAATAGTAAAGATGAATTTCTACAGAAATGGACCCAAAATAACCCCACAAACCCTAACTCCAGCCCCCACAATCTCTCACTATATATTCTCAGCCACCACCAGCCATATTTTGTCCCTAACGCCATACCACACCCACGGGTGTACCCCAGCGGTTGGGACATGGGTGGAAATGCCATTACCCCAGGTTCGATCCTCGGCAGCGGCAGTGTGGGGAGTTCTTGCTTTGCAAGGCTCCCTTGTGCGCACCGAGGCAAGGCCGAGCCAATGGGTCCTGGCACTGGGTTACCGTGATTTACCTCTCATACGATGGCCTGGGTGTGGGCTGGTATGGGCCCTGAGGGCGAGGGTATCGCCTTTTACCCTAACGACAGACCTCCTAATTTCCAACTGCACCAGCATACTCCCTACGCTATTCTAGGCATTATCACATTTTTCTATTTTTTAAAAGTTATCACTATAATATTATGTCAAAGATGAAAATTCCCTGTGAATTCTCATTCACTAAGTAATTATTTCACTATTTTCAGCTTTTCGCTCAATTTTCTTTACGTATTTTAACTTTTAAAATAATTAATTTAAATTATGAAGTGTCAATCTCATTGAAAAGAGAGAGTGATGTTGTATTGGAACAAAAATCTAAATGTATAAAGGTACAAAAGATGCATATAAAAAAATTGTATTGTTGGAACTCTTTTTTTTTAATGCACCCTGAGGTGGGGGATATTTATTAGGTTCCCCAAACCTATTTAGAACCAAAAGATGTACAATGATGTTTTTGAAAAATTTACATCGGTAAGGCAATATCGTTGCCTTCAAAAGAAAGATCTAAAACTAAAGGACTAGTGATCCAAAAAGGAGAGGATGTAGTATTTGGGATGTCGAGGTCTCGAGAGCTTGAAGTTCAATGGTTCCGGGTTCGAGTGTAAGATGTCTCGAGGTATCCAGTGAGATGGCGGCTCCACAACTCGATGTAGCTAGGACTCGAGGGGTTGGTGCTCGAGTGCTCGAGTGTACAAGGACTCCAGCTCAAGGCCTGCTCCAGTGCTCGATGGGTCCAGTGCTCGAGGGCTCCAGTGCGCGGGGAATCCAGTGTCTTCAGTGCTCGAAGGATCCAGTGTCTTCAGACCTCAAGGGCATGGGTGCTCGAGGACACGAGTGCACGAGGAAGTACGAGGGTTGTTCCAAGTGCGTGAGGGCTCCAGTGCTCAATGGCTCCAGCAGCTCGAGGCTCCAATGGTCAAGGGATTTAGTGGCTTCAGTGCTCGATGGCTCCAGAGCTCGAGGGCTCCAGAGCTCGAGGGCTCTAGTGCTCGAGTGGTCTAGTGTCTTCATTGCTCGAGGGATCCAGCGTCTTCACAGTTTGAGGCTCCAGTGCTCGAGGGCACCAGTGTGCAAGGGCTCTGGTACTCGAGGGCTCCAGTGTTTGAGGGCTCCAGTGTTCGAGAGCTCCAGTGTTCGAGGGCTGAAGTGTTCGAGAAATCTATTTCGAGGGCTCCAGAGCTCGAGGGTTCCATTGCTCGAGGGCTACAGCACTCGAGGGCACTAGCGCTCGAGGGCTCTAGGTATTCTATTCAAGACTCGACGGTTCAAGGCTCGAGTGCTTGAGTTCTTGATGATTCGAGAGTTTGATGGCTCCAGGGTGGTCGAGCTCGAGTGTTTGAGTGTTCGATTGGGTCCAGTGCTCGAGACCTCCTACGCCGAAACCACGCGGAGTTCTAGAGCTCGAGGCCTCCAGTACACGAGGTGCCCATAACTCTAGACTCGCCGGTTCAAAGGCTCGATTGCTTGAGTGCTTGATAGTTCCAGTGCCTGATGTCTCGAAGGGCGTCCGGGCTCGAGAGCTTGAGTGTTTGGGTGAGTATAGTGCTCGATGCTTCCTGCGTTCGAGTCCCCGAGTGCTCGAGAGCTCGAGGTCTCCAGTGTCCAGGTTTGAGAAAGGTTTTAGTGCCAAAATAGTAGCTTGGAAGCCCTTCAATGAAATCTGCAGAGGGTAGGAACTATGTCAGCAGTATCAATCCTATGAAGAGCCATTTTTATGCATTCTAGTATGGGGAGTATGCTCTTTATCTAAGTAAATTAGGCCTTTGATATGTATTGGAACATTAGAAAGGCTAAGACTCTGGTCATGAGTAGAGTGGTGTTTAGCAATTGCATTTGCCACTGAATTGCATTCTCTAAAAACATGCTTAAGCTCATCATTCCTTAAGAGGGAATGTATTTTCGAGGTTAGATCAAACAGGGGCTAATTTGCAGTATAGGGATCCTTAACCATTTTAACTGCCAACATGGAGTCAGATTCAATTGTGAAAGTTTGATCAAGTTGTGGAAAGGTTTGGCAGGCAAATAATATGGCTAAGATCTCAGCTGGGAGTGGGGAGGAAGCGGTAATTGTTGTTGATTTTATCAGGAGTAGTGATCTAGAACTATTCCTTGCAATTAGCCCTGCTGCAACATTGTTAGGGTACCAAGATGCATCTATGTTGATTTTTATTGAACCCAATTTAGGCATTTCCCAGAAAAAAAGTAGAAATATTTGGTTTTGGGGGTGGTCTAATGTATGGAGCCAGATGCCTAAGGCTGGTTGGAGAGGCTGGAAAGGAGACTAGGTGGGAAGATTTAGCATAGAGGGACAGTTTAATTTGATCATAAACATCCTTACATACAAGGTCTGGATAAAAAAGCTTCTGATCAAATAAGAACCTATTACGTGCCTTCCAAAGACACCAGCAAATCAGAGGCGGAGGATATTACAGATCAGTTGTTGCCATTTAGGTAGATCATGACTATTCCAAAAGAGAAAGAATCTATCAATGATGGAATGATGATGGTTAAGATGGAAGTCCAGTAAAGCTGCCAATTTATTCCATACAATTTGAGCAAGAGGACAGGATATGAAGAAATGCTGAATGGAATCTGAATGATAACATGCTGGACATTTAGAAGCAAGGCTAAAACCACACTTAATTAGCACATCATCGAAAGGTAGAAAAGAGTGTAGCATTTTCCATGTGAATATAGAGACCTTTTTCTGTAGTGCAGTGTTCTAGATATACTTGGAAGTAGGAAAATTACCTGATGTGAGTGTGAGTTCCTTATAAGCTGACTTGAAAGTGAAGGTCCCTGACTTTTCTGGTTTCCATATTAACCTATCATTTCTATCTTGTGTAATTTCAGCTTCCTGAAGAAAGGAAAGAGTATCATGTTCTAGGTATGGTGAAAACTGGGCTAAAATGGAAGCTTTGTTACTAATGAATTCTGCCACAGAACAATAGATCAGTGTAGAAAAGATATGGCTGGGGATATAGTTAGAGAGAGGGCCATTGGGACACCAGTTAGCAATTAAAAGATTGGAATTTCCTTTGCCATGAATGTTGAGAGTATTATTTTCAGCAAAAGGGTTCACAGAACAGATTCTTCTCCAAGTAATTGATTTCCTATGTGATAGTGGTAAGCCCCATAATAATTTTGCCCACATTGTAGTACCTATTTGGCTCTTCCACCACAATTTGAGGGAGCATGAATCAATAATGGCTCGGATTGATCTGAAACCTAGGCCATTCTGAGCTATTGGTACAGCTAAATCAGACCATTTTTTCCAGCTTTTGTTCTTTTTACCATCTGTCTCTCCCCAGAAAAATCTAGCCATTTTTCTCTCTAGGTTCTTTAATATGTGGTTTGGGGATTTGGTAACAGTCCATAAATGTTGAGGCATGGAGTATAAACAAGAATTGATTAGAGTCAATTTACCCCCTGAACTTAACCATTTATTTTTCCAGTTTTGTAGCTTTTATCAAAACTTTCCATCAAAGGTTGGAAATATCTATTTAAAGTCTGCCTTTGAAAATAGGGCAGCCTAAGTATTTAAATGGAAAGGATCCTCTTTTCATTTTCAAGATCATCTTCACCTGATTCCATTTAGCTACTGTGGCCCTTTTACTTAAGTAGAAATCAGATTTGTCAAAATTAAATTTTTGACTTGAGGTATATTCAAAGATCTCTAGGAAAGCTTTCATCTTAATGAGGTTAATCTTAGATGCTTGCATGAAAATGATTGTACCATCAGCATACATTAAATGAGAGGCAGCTGGAATTGAAGCAAGCAGTTGATAATATGAGAGGCTCTTATTCCAAAAAATAAAGGAGAGGCTCCTAGAAAAGGCCTCTAAGAAAATATTGAAGAGGAAAGGAGAGAGGGGATCACCTTGTTTGATACCTCTAGTGGCTCTGAAGAAGCCCATTGGATTGCCATTGATTAGGACTGAGAAATGAGCTTGTGAAAGATTGTTCATTACAGCATTTAAGAAATGACCACTGAAACCAAACCTAATCAAAACATTTCTAAGGAAATCCCAGTTTACTCTATCAAAAGCCTTCCTTAGATCCAATTTGAGTATACAGTTTGGGACTCTACTCTTTTTGTCAAGATATCTTATCATTTCCTGCAAATAGAGAATGTTATCTGAAATGTCTCTATCTTTCATAAAGGCAGATTGATTTGGGGAGATTAGTTTATCCATGTGAGGCCTTAATCTTTCCATTAATATCTTTGAGCAGATTTTATTTATAACATTAGATAAACTAATTGGTCTGAAATCATCAAAAGAGCAAGGTGTAGCCTTCTTAGGAATTAGGGTTATCCAGGTACTAGCTATACCCCTTGGCAAATCTACACCTAAAATAAATTCATTCACAGCTTCGATTAGATCCTTTTTTATAATAGTCCAGCAGTTGCAATAGAATTTATTTGAAAAACCATCTGGACTTGGACTACTATTTTTATTCAAACCCTTAATCACAGACTCCAGTTCAGTTTCTGAGACTGGTATGGATAAGGCCTGGTTGTCCTGGTCTGTGATAATGCCATTATTATCTCCTAGGAGATAATAATTCTCCTAGGAGTGAGGATAGTAGGTATCATTCGTTGTTTGGTTAGGCTCAATTAACAGATCAGAAAAATAGGAAATAGCTTCCTTTTGAATGTCTGAATTTGAGTTTAGCCACTGCCTTTCCCTGTTTTTAATCTTAGTGATCTGAAGCCTACAGTTCCTCTCTTGAACAGTCTTGTGGAAAAATTGGGTATTATTATCTCCTAGTTTATGCCATTTAGATCTTGCTTTTTGTTTCCAAAATTTTTCCTTCTCTTTAAGGGCTCTAAGCAGTAAAGCTTTTTTCTCATTTAATTTGATAAGCTCGGAATCTGAGGGGGTCGAATCAAAGACAAGTTCCTGAAGTCTTAAAGCTTCCTCTGCTGAAATTACATTAGCATCAATATTTCCAAAGCAATCTCTATTCCAGATTTTTATCACCTTCTTAAGTCTAACTAATTTTAGATAGAATCTAAGCATTCCAGACTTGGAAAGTGGTTTTTCCCAGTTTTCCTTAATTAGATTTGTGAATTCTGGCCTATTAAACCAAGTATTTATAAATCTAAAAGGTTTAGGGTGGGAATTAGTCAATGTAGACACCTGGAGTAGAAGAGGGGAGTGATCTGAGGTTTGCCTATTCAGGATTTGGATAGAGGATGAAGGGAATTTATAGCTCCATGACATTGTGCAAAGGCCTCTATCAAGTCTTTTGGAGGTAGGATTCCTAAGTCTCGAATTGCACCATGTGAAAAGATTTCCCACTGTGTTGATTTCCTGAACTCCGGAGGAACTAATCCAGTTATTAAAATCTCTAATACTTCCTAAAGAAGGGTAACTAGGGCCTCTATATTCTGAGAGTGTGGTGATGGTATTGAAATCACCTATAATTATGGTTTCTCCTTTAGTGATGCTAATCAGATCTTTCCATAAACATTTCCTACCCTCTCTGTTTCTAAGTGCATAAACAAAAACGGCCTCCATATCTAAATGTAGAGATTGGTGTGCTATCTTAACATGCAGAAACTGTTCGTGGTGAGAGATGAGCGTGACAGAAACTGAATTAGTCCACATAAGCCATATTTTACCATTTTGGAGAGTCAAATTATGAGAGAACTTGAGCTTATCCATATATGTATGACATTGAGTGTTATCGTGCATTGGTTCAATTATACAGAGGAGTTGAATTTTCTTAATCTTAATTAGATTAATTAGCCTTAGCATAGAAGATTCATACCCCTCATATTCTAGACTAAAAAATTGACTGTTAGAGTGTGTGTCATTGTTCACCAGATTTATGACTCTTTGTCGCTGATCTGAGCATCATCTTATTCAGCTGGCTAAAGTAATTATTCTTTTTAATCTTAGACTTACCTTGTTGGGGATTCTTACCATTAAGCTTCATCTCATGAGAAGCTGTGATATCAGGGTGACTGATTGTAGCCTCATCCTCAGAATCCATCACATCCAGTTCTTCAATACCTTGTGGGGATTATCTAGGTCCTGCAAAATAGAAAACCTGTTTTCCATTTTATCCTGTAGGGAAAATGGGGGGTTATTAGTGGGGGATTGGTTTAGGCTTAGCCTGAGTGAGCCAATTGGATATCGTCTTTTGCATAGGCAATGGGGGTAGATTTGGACAATGCCGTAGCATTTAAAAGCTTTGAGATGGAGTTATCAGTGTCTTCCTGAGGTTGGATTCTGGGAAACTGAGCTGGTGACTGTAAGCAGATTGTTCTAGGCACTCTGTTGACCTCAGGGGAGGAGTTGGTGTCAAGGTTTAGGGGAGAGATTGTTGTAGCTCTCTGGTTGACAACACTGTCTTTTTTCTGGCAGGAGGCGTCTATCTGATTACCTAAGGAGATCAGAGAAGGATTGCTAAACTTGTTGCCAGTAGCCTGCCGCTGGGAATGAGTTCGGCTCTGGGCAGTGTGATTTTCCACTGATTTATCATTAGTATGTTCCACTGGTTTGCCATTAAGATTTTGAGGGATAGCTCTACATTGACTTATAGAGTGTCCTAACTTAGCACAGTGATCACAATAAAAGGGGGCATCTTCAAATTCTATAGGATATTTCCTATTGTTTGAAACTGAACCCAATCTAGTATAGTTACACATAGGCTTCTGAAGATCAATTTCAACACAAAATTTTATTGCAGATGGCCTAGTGAGCATATCAGTGGCTAAGTCATTTTTAATGAAGCTACCTATGCTATTTCCAATTGCTTCAATAGATGTTGAATTGTAATAGTACAAGGGTACTTCCCTGATCGTACACCAAATGGTTGGGGATTCTCTGTGTGTTGAGAAATCTGGAGACCATTTAAGCATCTTAAGGAGAATACCATTGAAATTCCAGATTCCTTTCATCCAGCATCTTTGGTAATCATTGACAAGCTCAAACCTAATCAGAACATGTTTGTAGTCTAAGGAACCTAATTGGTATTTACCTGCAAAACCAACCGTTTTGAAGGCCAATTCCAGATGCTCCATTGTGAGTCTCCCTTTTGTGAACTTTCCAACCAGAGCATTTGCATAGCGTGCTGAGAGTTTGGCAATTTGATCGTCATAATAGAGACAAGCTGGATCCCCTAGATGTTCTGATTTAGGGATTAGTTCTGGGTTGCTGGGCAGTGATTTCGAGAGGGGGGATTTGTTTTGGAGAACAGCCGCAAAGGATTTGGGTGATTCAATTGGGATTGGTGTTGGGTTGGCGTTGCTTACCGCCACAGCGGGCGGTTTAGCGGTGGCCATATCTGACGTGAAATTTCAGCAGTAAGGTTTGCCGTTAACGGTGGGAATTAGCCGTTACCGGTGAGCAAGGAAAGAAAGGAAGAAGATGATGTTTCAGTTACTGTAGCGAGAGCGAGAGCTAGTGGATTGAAAAGACACCGACCAAAAACTAAATCATCTCATCTTATAATTTTTAGATTGTTCTTGCATTGTTGGAACTCTATTCTCCCTTCGTCCCAACTCAAACAACACACTTCAATTTATGTTAATATTTACGGTCCAACTTTGATCACATATTTGAATAGATATCTAAAGAATAATACTATCATATGGTATATGGTTGGATTCGTCTTAACGAGTAGTTTCCCAAAAGTAATTTTTTATTTGCCGTTGTTATACATAATTAAACATATTAGTGGTTAGATAAGTTTTTTTATAAACTTAAAGAATATTTTGTGTAATTTGAGATTGAACAGATAGATTAAATACAGGGAAGACAATAACTCTTCTTGGCGGCCACTAGCAGGGATTTAACTCCAAGTAGTCAGCACAGCTGTCTCTTCCCCATGACCTGATCCTCATGTCTACTTCCAACTCGATTTCTGATGAGTCAGTCATCAATTACTTCTAAATATCTTTCAATTAATTCAACCCCATGACCTGATCCTCATGTCTACTTCCAACTCGATTTCTGATGAGTCAGTCATCAATTACTTCTAAATATCTTTCAATTAATTCAACTCCAAACCAAGTAGCAAAATGGGACAAACATAGTATTAGATGCAAGAAAGATAATAATATCCAAATCAGGAACGATATCAGATTTTTAAATCATTCTTAAGATATTTAAATTTAAATAGTAGAAAATGAGGATTTGGAAATAAAATTGAGAGAATGAAAAAACACTTTCATTATTAGCACTTTTTTTTTTGTTTTTTCTTTCATATTGACACGTGGTTTTTTATTTTTGGCAAAATCATTCATTTTCATCCATTCAATCAACTTTTTACTTTTAAATTTCAATTCTATCTACTAATTTCATTCACCAAAATTTAAGTAATCTAAATATACGGTACTATATAAAGATAATGAAGAGAGTATTGTGTATATTTTTTTAAAATAAAGTCTCATGTGACAAATTCTCATCATAACTTATGATAAAATAAGGGATTAAGTAAGGTTTTTACAATTATAGAAAGTATAAGATTGAAAGGGGCAGTCTCACCGTAAGATTGAAAGGGCCATGCTTACTCAAATCTTTATACGCCGTAAATGGATTTGTTAATAACTTAATATTGTTAATACTCCCCCTCTGATCCACTATATATGGGCTCATGAAAATGGCACAATTTTTTTTGAAAAGAGAAAGGAGAGGTGGAGATTGAATTGTGAGTATAAAAAGTAAGATGTGTGGATAAAAATAACCTAATATTTACCAAAAAAGAATGGGCCAAAATAAAAAACCATCTCAATAAAAAAAAGGGACATAATTAGATAACCAGAGGGAGTATTAACTTCCTTTTTGTAATTGGATGGGACCGACACTCACCAGCTTGGTGTTCCTCCGTGATCGAGAGCACATGATGCCACATGTTTGTCCCTTTAGTCACACATTTAGGCTTGTAAATGTGTGAGCATATAGGGCGTCGTTAAACGAAATGAGCAATGAGCATCCAATTTATGATTTAAATTTTGAGTCCGAATCTTGAAAGACGGTCTTTCCATAAGTTATGGAAATAACAAGGTTTAAAGTGTAAGTTAGAAGAAATGAAGATAAAATTTTCGGGTTGCATGAACCGGGTTATAAATTTTATAACTACTACATGTTGCATACTAAAAGTTTAATACTGCAACTAAGACCTTTTACCTTTTATTAGTCTAATTAAACTCCGTCTTTCCATAAGCCTATGGAAAGATCGTCTTTCCCAAGACTTTGCCTTAAATTTTTTTGAAAAATCATTCATTTAAAAATGCTGGAATATCGTTCATCGACGATTATAATAAGTGGAATTAACATTCAACGTAACTAGCATTTAGCAATAACCAATCCTATTGCAAGGATATTCATGTTACATGTCAACTAGACTAATTGTCCATACTATTACAAATCAAGATCCAATAAAAAAACTGTAACATCGCCCTCGGGGATATTAACTGCCTTCCAGCGAAAATTATGGCAACTTGGCAGAGAGGAGCGTCTCACGCATCAATATTATTGCGTCAAACATGAATCTTCCACAACTGTAGCACAATTTGATCCAACCACGATCTATGTTATCCAAACTGTAAATACCTTAAAGACACAGATCTGGAGAACCCAAATTGATGAAAACCCAAAAATAAAACTACAAACAAAATTGCGAACACACGGTTTGAACAAGCAGATCGAGAACAATACATCAGCATGAACAACTAAATCGAGTTATCATCATGAACACGACAATCTAATCGATCAGCTTGAACAACAAAATTAATCTGTGAAGACAAATCTCATACTTATTGAATAACAAAAACATGAATTAAAATAAAGTATTGTTCCTCATTTCCCCTAATGGAAAGATGATAAAAAATTAAAAAAGAAAGAGTGCCGCAATATTAGAGAGAGGCTTCGTTGCGCAAGGTTTTTTTGTTAAACCCTTGCTTCCAATTTATGAATTGTATTCTCAAGAAATGTGATAAAAAAAGTAAATCTCAAGAATTAAAGAGGGAATGATTGGGACTACACCCTCCTTTCCTTTTTAAACTTCTCGCTGTAATTATTTCTTTTAAAAAAATATCCTTCACCATCCGTCCCAAATTAAACTGCATAAAATATTTTTTACCCAAATTAAACTGCATAAAATATTTTTTACGATATTCAAAAAATATGTTTGATCGTTAATATGTTCAACTACGAATAATAATGGTATATAAAAAGTAGATATTTAGAAACAACTTGTTACAACGAATCCAATAATATCACATATGATAATATTGTTGCTTACATATCTATTCAAATATGTGGTTAAAGTTTGATAGAACATAGTACCAAATAGTAAAGTGTGAAATTCAACCTGAGACAGAGAAGTATCTATGTCCCAATCAAAAGTTTCTATTACCAATTAGTACGGACATTTATACCTATTGATGTGATAGGCGAAGTAGGGGATTGAAATTACATGATCAAATTCCAGCCACAAATTTGATTCCAAATAAGGTACTGATATAGCCTTATTGTTTTAAAAAACGTATTGATCTAACCTTATATTTTTATACAAAATACATATCTAACCTTAGATTTTTATGGGGTAAAATCGTCCATTTTTTGTAAAGAAAACTATGTAGGGTATTTTGGTCATTTTTGTGATGGTCAACATCAAATTTTCCACAATCGACGCCGGCATGGTTATTTCAACACTTTCATTAATAACTTAAAGTTATTTTAACACTTTCAAATTTTACAAGGTTATTTTGGCATTTTCGTGTAAAAAATATAGAATTATTTTAGCACATTTCTCTAATATAAATCTTGTGTTTACATATTAAATTTGTGACACACTAATTAGTGATATTTTATTGTCTGAATTTTTAAATTTAAATTTATACATTTATTTTGATTGACGTGTTAGTTCTTCATCGTCTCGTTTTAAAATTTTACACCGATGTGTCTTTTTTTATTATATTTTTATTTAATATATGCCTTGATGTTTAGTAGTATGAATTAATTTTTAAGATATATATGCTCATGTTATAAAATATGTGCCTAATTAAAAAAATATCAAATTAATTTTTTTTAGTAAAGTGCATTTATACCCCCCAAATCTTGATTAGTGCACATATATCTTTCAGTTTTTCAAAAGTGCACGCATACTTCTAGTTCCTTGTTTAGTGCATATATACCCCTATGTTTTTCAAATTCGATCACCGGTTATAGGGGTATATGTGCACTTTCAAAAAAAATATGGAGATTATATGAGCACTTTCAAAACCCGAAGGAATATGTGAACTAAATGAACAATTCGAGGCATGAAATTATTTTACTCAAAAGAATATGTCTCCTGCGAGACCGTCTTAGCAGAAGACCAAGGACTAGAGTGACAATAGGTAAAGAGCAAATGAAATTTGGGGTCAAACTATAATTACTTTTTTTTGGTGCCAAAACAAAAATGCAAAACAAATAGGAGGGCTATTCTGCAAATAAACAAAAAATGGCAGAACAACTCACCTTCTTCTCACGTTCTCCGCCACTGCCACCGCCTCGAATCTGAACTGGCGTCGCCGCCTTGCATCTCCACCATCGCCACCTCGCCTCGCCTCGCCGACGCTGTCGTCGCATCGCAACCTATAAATCGCAATCTTTCCGTCCATCACATCGCAATCTCCGTCCATCACATCCCAATCTCCGTTCATCTTCTCCGGCATCGATCTGCCTCGACCTCTCTGGCGTCGATCCGCCTCAAATTCTTTGGCGTCGATTTGCCTCGTCTTCTCCGATGTCGTCTTGTCATCTCCTCGCCATCTCAGCCATCGCATCGTTGAAAATTCGATGTTTGTTGTAAATCTAAATCTGATAGGAAAATCAAAGCTCTTGATCGCGGAGGTTTCTGCCACCTTCTCCGGTCGAATCACACTGCTTTAGTTGTGCTTTATGGTCCGTTTCTCCTGTTGTGCAAATGGTCAGGAAATGAAACACTGGAAAAAGAAATATGGTAATTTGGCTTTTGGTAGAAGTAGAAGTAAATTTATAAAATTGTATTCTGGTAAATGTTGGTTGCTGGTGTAATGGAACTTGGATATCGATTTGAGTCGCGTTAACATACGCTTTCCTTAAAGAGTAATTCGACCCAGTTACTGCCTTGGGTTACACGAATTCTCCTCGAGGATAAAACAATCGAAATTACCCTCTTGATCTAGGATTGAAACAAGAGAACGGCTTTGAGTGCTGTATTTTTGGTTACTGAGTAAATATGAAAATTCTAAGATTTTCTCTCTTTTTCTGTGAATGCATACTCATGTATATATAGGAGATGTTCTGAAAAGACACGACAGATTGTGTGGGTTATAGATCACCATGTTTTATGATGCACCGATACAATTGTAATACAATGTATCTTTCCACAAATGATTATATTTTCACATCTGATATATCCTAGTTGTCAGAGATGAATTCTGAAACAACACATCTTCTCACGTAAATGATTTCATTTTCAACATCCAGTGTATCGTAGTTATCCGAATTTTAATAAACTCTGACTTGTGTATTTTTCCACATGACAATGCAGTAAGTTGAGTATGCTGCAAACACTGCATCACGTACACATCCTTAGTTCATCTTCATCCTTTAAGGAGTCTGACACTATATACCACCATCCTTATAAGTATGTATAAATATGGAAGTAGTTGGAATGATCTATCTTTCCCAGAACTGTAAGCTCGTAGATAGTTTATACAAGTATGCACTCCGCACCACCAAACTTGTTTTTAACATCCCGAGCTCACAACTACTCGAATCCAATCATACTTAAATAGCTTGTGTTTCTCTAAAACACCAACAATCCTCCCCCATTTAAGTATTATCCTTGATTCGGAAAATCCAACAACCAAACTAAACAAGTGCATAAATGAAAATATCTTGAAGATTGAATTTTCACCTTAGTAAATTACACATTTCAAATATTCGAGAATCGGGGTGTCTTGAAAGATTGAACCCTTCAACCCATTTGAACACTTGAAGATAATCTACACACAAGTTCAAGTACAAATCTCAAAAGCTAAAACTTGACACTATATTAGCCATGTGTCCTTATCCATTCATGAGTGTATAGAAAGCCAAGCCCGAGCTTCTTGAAGCGGCTACACTTCACACTTCATATAGGTGAATCTCTTTAATCGTACTCCTGCAAAAGTACTTTGTCAAAAGATCCATTAAGAAGATAAACTTCAACCTAACTTACATGCAGGTCCAAACATATTACCTTCGGGATATGAAATCATATGTATCAATCTCAAACAATAGGCCTTCCACATTGAATTTTACTCCAATGTCATATCAGAGCAAAATTGGGTATCCCATAATCAGAGATTTAAATAAGCTTTAAACCCATCCCGATCACTGACTTATTTGCTAAGTCCCTAGCTAGTCCCTTCGTCAAGTGATCTGCTAGATTGTGTTGAGATCTTACAAAATCAACTGAAATCACACCATGAGTTATTAACCCACGTATCGCGCTATGCCTAACGCCCAAGTGTCTAGATTTTCCATTGTACACTTCACTATAAGCCTTAGATAGACTATTTGTACTATCACAATGAATAGAGATAGGTGAAATCGGCTTAGGCCACAATGGAATTTCATATACCAGATTCTGTAACCATTCCGCCTCTTTACCTGCTGCTGCAAGAGCTATAAATTCTGACTCCATAGTAGAGTTAGTTATGCAAGTTTGCTTTTTAGAAGCCCATGAAATGGCACCTCCACCAAGTAAGAATACCCAGCCAGTTGTAGAAGAATGATCTTCCGTATTTGTTATCCAACTAGCATCTGAATAACCTTCTAAAACCGAAGGAAATCCAACATAGCACAAACCATAATTCATGGTTTTCTTTAGATACTTAAGTACACGCCTAACTGCTTGCCAATGATGTGTGCTGGGGTTACTTGTGTACCTACTCAATTTTCCAACTGCAAATGCGATGTCCGACCTTGTGCTTGTCATGGCATACATCAAGCAACCAATTACTTGTGAGTACTCAAGTTGTAATACCGCTTTACCCTTATTAGGCATAAGCTTCATACTTGAATCCATTGGAGTGCTGACCAGGGAACAATTCTCACAATTGAATTTCTTAAGTACTTTCTCAATGTAATGAGACTGTGTCAGAGAAATTCCTTTATTCTCTCGTTTGATCTTAATACCAAGAATCACATCTGTCTCCCCCATGTCTTTCATGTCAAAACTTGATGATAAGAATGCCTTCGTAAGGTCAACTTGGATCTGATTTGTGCCAAAAATCAGCATATCATCCACATATAGACAAATGATAACTCAATTTCCAGAATTATCAAATTTGCTATACAAACATTTATCAGATTGGTTTAACTCATAGCCATTCGATAAAACCACCTCATCAAACTTATGATGCCATTGTTTAGGAGCTTGTTTTAGCCCATACAATGATTTGACAAGTTTACAAACCTTATGCTCATTTCCAGGCATAACAAACCCTTCAGGTTGTTTCATGTAAATCTCCTCTTCTAGATCTCCATTCAAAAATGCAGTTTTGACATCCATTTGATGGATCACTAGGTTGTTAATGGCCGCTAATGCAATCAACAATCTAATAGTGGAGATCCGAGCAACTAGGGAATATGTATCAAAATAATCAATACCCTCCCTTTGTCTAAAGCCTTGGATAACCAATCTAGCTTTATACTTGTCAATAGAGCCATCGACTTTCATCTTCCTTTTAAAGATCCACTTGCAACCCAAAGGTTTACAACCACGTGGGAGATCAGAAAGAACCCACGTATTATTACCCATGATGGAATCCATCTCATCATTTATCGCTTCTTTCCAGAAATCAACATCTCGAGACTTCATAGCCTCACTAAATGTCTTAGGATCCTCTTCAATATGATAACAATACGAATATTGATAACTTATCTCATCTCTTGATCCCTCAACCAAATAAATTTGGAAATCAGGACCGAAAGACTTCTCAATTCTACCTCTTTTGCTCCTTCGAAGCTCAGGTGACTTGATTTGATGAGACTTTTCATATTCATCCATAGTTCTACTTGAAGTAGGAACTAAATCCCTTGGCCTTGGTACCGATGTGAATCGATTTTCATCAAAGATAGCATCTGTTGATTCAATTACGGTGTGAATCGAAATAAAATCATTAGGTTCTGTAATATAGAACCTATAAGCCTTGGAATGCATAGCATATCCAATAAAGATGCAATCAATACCTCGTTCCCCCTATGTTTTTCTTTTGGGATTGGGAAGTCTTACTATTGCCCGACAACCCCAAACTCGAAGATAATTCAAGTTTGGTTTCTTTTTATACCAAAGCTCATATGGAGTGATCTCGTTCCGTTTATTAGGAACCCTATTTAATAAATAGCAAGCTGTTAACATGGCTTCACCCCAAAATTCGTCACTCAATCCAGAATAGGATAACATGGAATTAACCATTTCTTTAAGTACCCTATTTTTCCTTTCTGCCACACCATTTTGTTGCGGTGTATATGGAGCGGTTACCTCATGAATGATACCACAAGATTCAAAAAATGAAGGATCATAATATTCACCTCCTCTATCAGTGCGTAACTTTTTAATCAAAATTGATTTTTGCAATTCAACCTCAATTTTAAAAGTCTTAAATTTCTCAATTGCCTCATCTTTGGAATGCAACAAATAAATGTAACAAAATCTTGAATAATCATCAATGAATGTTATTAAATACTTTTTACTCCCCAAAGAAGGTGTTGCATGCAAGTCACACAAGTCACTATGTATGAGTTCTAGAAATTTTGAAGTTCTTTCAACACTTTTGAATGGTTGTCTAACAATTTTATTCAACATGCAAATATTACATTTTTGCACATTAATATCAAAAGCAGGAATCAAACTATCTTTAGACATATCAAGCATACGTTTGTAATGAACATGTCCTAGTCTAGCATGCCATAAAGATGGTAAATCAACATTGGAGCAAATCATGTAAATAGAACCACACATATTATTTATATTGAGCATAAACATTCCATTACAATAATATCCGAATCCCACAAACACACCAAACTTTGATAAAATAAATTTATCAGATTCATACACTTGCTTATAGCCACACTTAGACAATATACTACCAGAAACTAAGTTCTTTCTAATTCCAGGTACATGTAGAACATCTTTTAGATGAAGATTTTTCCCAGAACTAAATTCCAACACAACATCTCCTCGACCAAGAATAGTGGCGGTAGATTCATTTCCCATGTGAAGAATGGAACCATCGTTAGCATGTTCATATGACTTGAACCACCTACGGTCCTTGC
Source organism: Rubia yunnanensis (assembly GCA_037428765.1). NCBI lineage: Eukaryota > Viridiplantae > Streptophyta > Magnoliopsida > Gentianales > Rubiaceae > Rubia > Rubia yunnanensis. The sequence continues at coordinate 76,433,545 of CM075067.1, forward strand.
AAACATGTTTGGTTGCTCCAGAATCTATCCACCAAGCAATTTCATCATCCTGTACATAAAATGCTTCAGAAATTAATGGTACATAATTCTCAACCGAATTTAAACCATAATTAACATTCTGACCTTGATGAGGAGTTTGGCCTTGGTCCTTTGACCCTTGCCTAGAATGATTTGTTGTCACTCCTTTCTTGCTCTTCCTAACACGACAATCACGTTTGAAGTGTCCTGTCTTGCCACAAATCCAACATGCACCCTTAGGCTTCTTGTTGGACTCTTTGCTTGTGTTGTTAAATGGGCGCTTCTTCCCCTTTGTCTTCTTAGAACTATCACCCTCTTCCATCATATTAACTGAAGAGAGTCTCACCGTCTCTTTATCTTTGGACTTGCCGTTTTCATGTGCCCTTAGAGTTTCCTCTATGCGCAAATGGCTTCCGAGTTGAACAAGAGACAATTCTTCCTTTTTGTGCTTAAGCATGTGCTTGAAATCCTTCCATGAAGGTGGAAGCTTGTCGATTATACTTGACACAGAAATAGATTCATCCATTCCCAGTTTGTGTTGTGCAAATTGTCCTAAAGTCCGGAGCAATTCATTGTACTGCTCCATAACGGGCCTAGAGTCTGACATCTTGTAATTCATAAAATTACTGACAAGGAATTTCTTACTAGAAGCATCCTCAACATTTTGATAAACATCAAAGAGTGAGTCAGACATACCATTCAAGATGTGACCACGACAGATGTAGTCATCATTTTCCCATTTGTTCCTCCGACGAGTTTCTTCCAATGGTTCATCATCTCCTGGTTCTGTCATTGGAGTAGACAAAACATATGCCACTTTCAGAGTTGTAAGGAGGAAATGCATCTTCTTCTGCCATCTACGGAAATCAATGCCTTCAAACTTCTCCAGTTTCCCAAACTTGGATGTCATATCACGTACAGTTGCCATGTCTCGTACGGAAAGGGAATTACTCTTTAAGAATGTTGTGCAAATGGTCAGGAAATGAAACACTGGAAAAAGAAATATGGTAATTTGGCTTTTGGTAGAAGTAGAAGTAAATTTATAAAATTATATTCTGGTAAATATTGGTTGCTGGTGTAATGGAACTTGGATATCGATTTGACTCGCGTTAACATACGCTTTCCTTAAAGAGTAATTCGACCCAGTTACTGCCTTGGGTTACACGAATTCTCCTCGAGGATAAAACAATCGAAATTACCCTCTTGATCTAGGCTTGAAACAAGAGAACGGCTTTGAGTGCTGTATTTTTGGTTACTGAGTAAATATGAAAATTCTAAGATTTTCTCTCTTTTTCTGTGAATGCATACTCATGTATATATAGGAGATGTTCTGAAAAGACACGATAGATTGTGTGGGTTATAGATCACCATGTTTTATGATGCACCGATACAATTGTAATACAATGTATCTTTCCACAAATGATTATATTTTCACATCTGATATATCCTAGTTGTCATAGATGAATTCTGAAACAACACATCTTCTCACGTAAATGATTTCATTTTCAACATCCAGTGTATCGTAGTTATCCGAATTTTAATAAACTCTGACTTGTGTATTTTTCCACATGACAATGCAGTAAGTTGAGTATGCTGCAAACACTGCATCACGTACACATCCTTAGTTCATCTTCATCCTTTAAGGAGTCAGATACTATATACCACCATCCTTATAAGTATGTATAAATATGGAAGTAGTTGGAATGATCTATCTTTCCCAGAACTGTAAGCTCGTAGATAGTTTATACAAGTATGCACTCCGCACCACCAAACTTGTTTTTAACATCCCCAGCTCACAACTGCTCGAATCCAATCATACTTAAATAGCTTGTGTTTCTCTAAAACACCAACATCTCCGTTCCGACCTTCATCCATTGTACTTTTTGGAATCGTACTTCTCCAAAAACACAAACGATGTCTTGAATTTGTCTCGATTCCGACGGCATGTTTTAGTTACAATTAGCGTCTACGTCGAAATCGAGCCAGTGGATTTGACGAAATCGTCGTCGTTAGGTTGCTAAGGGGAGAAAAGACAGAGAACGTTTGAGATGGCAAACGGTTGAAAAGGCAAAGGGAGGAGAAGAGGCGGCGTAAGGGTTGCCGGCGCAATATGAAATTTGGGTAAAAAGGAGGGTCAAACAGATATTCGGGTAAAAAATGGGCTAAATTTGTGTTTGGGTCTGACTAAAAGTCACAATTTGTATTAATAAACAAAAATCCTCAAATATAAAACATATAACGTTATATTAAATTAAATAAAAATTATACAAAAATATTTTAGAAATCCAACATCAAATTATAATAATTAAGCATCAAATATAAAACATAAAATATCAAATTAAATTAATTAAAAATCGTACAAAAATGTAAAACAATCCAACATCAAATCAAAATAATTAATTTCAGATCTAAATAATACACATCATATAAAAATTACCAAACATCAAATCAAAAAATTAAAATATCAAACTAACATTGTAAAACATCTTTTTAAAATAAGTTGAAAATATACATTCCATTATTGCTGTAGATTTGAAAAAATTATTTTGATGTTCCACTTATATCTACTAATCTTATAATTTTTTATATGATAATTCACAAATGTAAGATGATTGTATAACTTATGTATATTACAGATAAACAAGACATAAAACATCAAACACCAATAACTCAAAATGGAATTAATTAAATGAATCATCATTGTCACAACAAAAAGATATAAAATTAGCATATGAAATTGGCAAACTAAGATATCACACAGATCTTCATTCCTTCTCGATTGCAGCAACAGTGGGAAAACATTCTTAGACATCTAAAGAAACAGCAACAACAACACAATATTAGCACAAATCGTAGCAAAATCCTAAGATATCACACACGCAATCAAAGCAACAAAACTGAACATCAATTGAACACTTAAAAAACACTACAAGTATCAAATACTGATATTAAATCATCAAACCAACACAGATAAACAGTACTTAAACCTGACCATGAAAGATCAAACATAAAACTTGAAAATATCAATAACATTATTTAAAAAGTCACATCTGCAAAATAACAAAATTTACAGATCATCTTTCCTTCTCGATTGCAGCAACAATGGACATGCATTCTTACACATCTAAGAAACAGCAGCAACAACAACACAAAAATGAGCACAAATCGTAACAAAATCCTAAGATATCACACACACAATCAAAGCAACAAAACTGAACATGAATTGCACACTTAAAAAACCACAAGCATCAAATGCTGATATTAAATCGTCACACCAACACAGATAAACGGTACTCAAAATCTGAACATGAAAGATCAAACATAAAACTTGAAAAGATCAACAACATTATTTAAAAAGTCACATCTGCAAAATAATAAAATTTACAGATCCTCTTTCCTTCTCAATTGCAGCAGCGGTGGCAAAAGCATTCTTAGACATCTAAAGAACATGAACAACAACAACAAAAATTAGCACAAATCATAACAAAACCCTAAGATATCACACACATCAAAATTGAACATCAATTGCACACTTATGCATGAAAACACCACAAATATCTAGCGCTGAAATTAAAATATCACAACAAAATTGATAACAGTAATTAAAGCCTAAAATCTGAAACATCACACTGAAAATTAGAAACATCAATACTTGTACCTGAAACGTCACAGCCAAAAATTCAGAAAGCTTACAAATCATTCTTCCTTCTCGATTGTAGCAGTGCTGCAAATCTCCGTAGAAATCTAACTGACAGCAGCAACAACACAAATATTAGAACAAATCCGCAAGAACAACTCATAAAATACAAAAAAATAGATAAATTCCCAAATATTAACACAGTGAACAACATAAACCCTAGAAAATTACATGAACAAAAAAAGGCAAATAAAAAAAACAAAATATGCATAAAAACTTTGAGCAAAAATATTACCTTCGAAGATTAACATAAAACGAAGCTCTATTGTGTTTGGCCGCCAGAACATTTGCTAGAAATTTGCCGGAAAGTTCCAAAAATCATTATGAATCTTTGCTCGCATGAAATAGGAAGAAAAATGGAGATGATGGGCAGTTGAATGGAAGAAAATGAGCTGGAATTGAAGAAGATGGAAGAGAAATGGAGAAGGAGAGAAGGAGAGAAGAATGAGATTTGAGTTGGAGAGGAGATGAGAGAGAATATGAAGGTTTTATGCGAAGGTGTTACGGAATTAGGAATTAGTAATATAGTTGTTATGGAATTAGTGTTAATTAGTATTGGTATTGGAATTGGATTTGTATTCCTACCATAAGTTGTACTTGTATTCTGTTACCTTCTCCTAGCTGGGATAGGTATCATTTGCCACTATATAATGTATCCTGAACTCATGAATAAACCTACAGATTATTACCCTTATTTCCTACATGGTATCAGAGCCTAAAATTCTGAAACCTAAAACAGAAAATTTTCCGCTGCCCTGATCTTTCCCGAGCCGCCACCGTCCGATGCCTCACGCGCCGCCATCGAAATCCACGCGCCACCGCCGCTGCAGCATCGCCGCCGCTGTCCGCCAGGTTTCTGACGACGACCCCATCAACGACGTTTGCTGCTCGTGTTTATTTGATCCGCTGCCAACCGACGCCATGCGCCGCCGCCGTCCGCCCACGCGCCGCCATGCAACTGTTCACCGGTGTTCTTATCCGTCCCTGATTTTACAATATGTCGAGTTCTGATGAACAACCTCGTTTTGAGATTCCTGAGGGTACGAAACTTCAGGATCTGAGTGCTAGTGACGTAATTGCAGCTTTACTCAAACAACTGCAATCACAATCTGGCACTCATGCTGCTTTACCGATTGGTCGTGTGTCAACTGATCCTTACTACATTGGTTCCGGCGATGGTCCAGGATTACAACTTGTACCAATCATGCTGAAAGGGCCAGAAAACTACAATGAATGATCTGATGCGATTTGTTACGCATTCTTGGCCAAACATAAGATTGTGTTCCTTAATGGATCTATCACAAAACCCCAGGATGATCATCCAGATGCTGCTGTCTGGCCTGGGGTTAATGCTACTCTTGTCTGCTGGATCTCACAGACCCTGGATCCAGTGATACGATCTTCAACAAGTTCTTTCTCTATCGTCAAGGATTTGTGGGATGATCTTAAGGCACGCTTTATTTTTGCTGATGGAATGAAGCTTATGCAGACACAAGAAGCCATTCAAGGTTGCAGGCAGAACGGTCAGCCCATCGCCATCCATTTTGCCACACTAAAGAAGTTGTTTGCAGATTATCACTGCATGCGACCGCCTGTGGTCTGTATCTGTGAAGATTGCAAGGCTTTATGCCAGTGCAATTTTCAGGCGAAAATCCTCCAGGAGAGAGAGAAGGATTTGATCTATCAATTCATCTCTGGTCTCGACGATGGTTTTCACACCCTGCGATCCCATATCTTGAGCATTGAGCCGCTGCCATCTGTCATGAGGGTGTATGCCCTTGTTACTCAGGAGGAGAATCATAGAGCTATCATTCGAGCCCGTGATTCTTCTTCTGCATCTATGGCATATGCTGCACGACGTTCGCCAGTAGTTCTTTCTGCCGACGACCGTAAGAATCTTGTTTGCACACATTATCGTCGCAAGGGCCATGACAAAGACACCTGTTTTAAGATACACGGCTTCCCGGAGTGGTTCAAGAAGGGCAAGAAATCGGCACCACCTGACCGGCCATTAGTCAACGCCGGTCAAACTGGTGGCGCCACCGATCTCTCGCTTTCGCCGCCGTTCGCCGGAGCCACCTTAGCGCCACCAAGCTTGGCGGCGGTGGCCTCCTCTACGGTCCCCGCTCGCTCCGATTTTGGCCCTGCTCTGTCTGATGACCAATGGAACACAGCCATGAACCTGTTTAATCAGCTTCACTCTCCTGGTGATGAGTCTGGTAAGCATACTTTACCATGGATCCTTGATTCGGGAGCCTCCTATCATATGAATGGTGACAAAGGTTCTCTTTCTGATCTTACTACTACTATTGATGCTGTGAATATTTTTCTGCCCGATGGCTCAATGTTCTCTGCTACACAATTTGGAACCATTTGTTTTGATGGTTTTAAACTGCCGCACGTGTTATATATCCCTACATTGCGCTGCAACTTACTGTCTTGCTCTAGACTGCTATCTACCCTAAACTGTCTAGCTTTGTTTACTGAAAATTATTGCATTTTACAAACAATCAGTATGAGGAGAGTGATTGGCGTAGGTGAACAGAAAGGGGGGTGTTTTGGCTTCGTCTACTGGATGCTCGTGTTCGAAGTCCTGTCCTGCAGCCTCTTCCTACAGTTGCTTCACTGTCCTCTTCTGATTTATGGCATCAGCGTTTTGGTCATCCATCTTCCACGGTGTTGTCTTCTATTTCTCCTAGCAATAATAAACATTCTGTGCCTTGTTCTATATGTTATAGAGAAAAACAGCCTAGACATAGTTTTCCTTTAAGTACTACTAATGCTACTGCATTATTTCAATTAATTCATTGTGATGTTTGGGGACCCTATAATACGCCTTCTTCTAGCGGTGCCTTTTATTTCTTGACATTAGTAGATGATTTTTTCCGAGCTGTTTGAGTTTATTTGTTAGTAGATAAATCTGAAGTAGCTTCTAGATTTTTAGAATTTAGTGCTTTAGTCAAGAACCAGTGGGGAAAAACAATCCAACGAGTTCGAGCTGATAACGGCACTGAATTCTTGCCTCTCTAATCTCACTTTACTGCATCGGGGATCATTTTTGAGACATCTATGGTTGATACTCCGCAACAGAATGGTCGAGTTGAAAGAAAGCATCGTCATTTACTCAATGTAGCGCGAGCTTTACGGTTTCAAGCCAATCTTTCTATTGACTTCTGGGGAGAATGTGTTCTTACTGCTGCCTACCTGATCAACCGAACACCGACACAGCTTCTCAATGGTCGTACTCCCTTTGAGTTACTTTATGGACAGGCGCCAAATTACTCTTTTTTACGAGTATTTGGATGCTTGTGTTTTGCTGCTCGTGTTCCAAGATACCGTGACAAGTTTGCACCAAGAAGCCGTCGGTGTTTGTTCCTTGGTTATCCTGTCGGAAAGAGAGGTTATCGTCTTCTCGACTTGGACTCTCGAGTTATCTTTAACACTCGGGATGCTGATTTCTTTGAAGACCAGTTCCCGTATTCTGCATCTCCGCAATCCACTTCTACAGATGAACCTGGCGGCGTCACCACTGCACCGCCGGTTTCCTCCTTCTACTCACCGGAACCATACGACTTTTCAGATCAACCGCCGGCCACCCTTCCGTCGGTCAATACTGACCGGTCAACACCGGTCAACTCCAGTCAACTCTGGCCGGTCAACGCCGGTTAATGCTGATCAACGGTCAGTCAACACTGGTCAACACCGGTGAGTCAACGCCGGTCAACGCCGACAGGTCAACACCGGTGGATCAGCTCCAGTCAACGCCGGTGAGACAACGCTATTCAACTGCGTCCAACTAATTCCGGCCACCGCCGGTGTCCCATCGCCCCCCGACGCCGGTCCTCCTCCGCCTGCTGCCAATAATCCACCATCCACCAGACGGAGTGTTCGTGCTCGACGTCCACCACCGTATTTGGTTGATTATGATTGTGATGATTCTACTTGTGCTCTTGTTACTGAAGACCCCCCCTCTTCGACTACGTTCCCCATACGTCATCACTATCCTCAGGTGTTCTCTACCCTCTTACTAATTATGTAAATTGTGATAACTTTTCTAGTCTGCATACTAGATTTTTGGGTGCTGTAACTTCTAGTGCAGATCCCACTACTTACTCTGAGGCTTCCCGTCATTCTTATTGGTGAGACGCTATGGTTGCGGAGCTCACTGCCCTAGAGCGCAATCAGACTTGGACTTTGTCTCCTTTGCCTGCGCATAAAAAGGCCATTGGTTGTAAATGGGTTTACCGAACGAAGTTTCGCTCTGACGGTACCATTGAACGTTACAAAGCTTGTCTCGTGGTTCTTGGAAACTGCCAGATTGAAGGAATTGATTGCACAGAGACTTTTGCTCCAGTCGCAAAGATGAGTTCCGTTCGCTTGTTCCTGTCAGTTGCTGTTATGCGTGGTTGGGAATTGCATCAAATGGATGTTCATAATGCATTCCTGCATGGTGATTTACATGAAGAAGTGTTCATGCGACCCCCACCTGGCTATGTGGTTCCGCCTGGTCAGGTTTGTCGCCTTCAGAAATCTCTTTATGGTCTTCGTCAAGCTCCTAGGAATTGGTTTGCAAAACTGGCGCAGGCTTTACGGACATTTGGTTTTGTTCAAAGTAAGGCAGACTATTTTTTATTTGTCTTTTCCAGTGGATCGCAGTCTTTACATGTTCTGGTTTATGTGGATGATTTGGTTATTGCTGGTAGTTCTTCTTCGCTCATCTCTACGTTAAAGAAATACCTGGGTTCTTGTTTTCACATGAAGGACCTTGGTTTGCTTAAGTATTTTTTGGGCATAGAGATTGCTAGAAGATCGAAGGGGATGTTTCTCTCGCAAAGAAAATATGCTTTGGACATTCTATCTGATACAGGTTTATCTGCTTCTAAACCAATTGATTTTCTGATGGAGCAACAACATGATTTGGCACGTATTGAAGGTCCAGCCTATCATGACCCAGAGCAGTATTGCCGCTTGGTTGGGCGTCTGATATATCTAACTATTACTCGTCCTGAACTTAGTTATTCAGTTCATACTCTTGCGCAATTCATGAAGTCTCCTTGTGTTCCTCACTGGCAAGCTGCGGTTCATGTTTTGCACTATCTGAAGAGTCATCCTGGTTAAGGTTTATTTCTTTCTTCTCGTAGTACTCTCCAATTGACTGCTTATTGTGATTCGGATTGGGTCGCCTGTCCTATTACTAGGCATTCCTTATCCGGTTATTTTGTTATGATTGGTGATTCCCAGGTTTCCTGGAAGACTAAGAAGCAACCTACTGTTTATCGGTCTTCTGCTGAAGCAGAGTATCGTGCTATGGCAGTTGCCTGCTGTGAGTTATTATGGCTTCGGTCCTTGTTGAAAGACTTAGGGGTTTCACACACTTTTCCTATGAAATTGTTTTGTGACAGTCAATCAGCCATTCACATAGCAGCCAACCCGGTTTTCCATGAACGTACTAAGCACATTGAAGTTGATTGTCATTTTGTTCGAGATCTTGTTCAATCTGGCGCTATTGTTACTCAACATATTCATACGGTTGACCAACCCGCGGATTTGTTCACTAAAGCTCTCAGCCGTAACCATTTTCATTCCTTACTTGGCAAGTTGGGCATTTCTGATCCGCATGCTCCAACTTGAGGAGGAGTGTTACGGAATTAGGAATTAGTAATATAATTGTTATGGAATTAGTGTTAATTAGTATTGGTATTGGAATTGGATTTGTATTCCTACCATAAGTTGTACTTGTATTCTGTTACCTTTTCCTAGCTGGGATAGGTATCATGTACCACTATATAATGTATCATGAACTCATGAATAAACCTACAGATTATTACCCTTATTTCCTACAGAAGGAGAGAGGAAAGGGGAGGATAGAGAAAGTTTAAGAAAATATGAGAAAATAATGAGGAAATCTTAATATTTACACATGGACTTGAATGTAAAATAGTGAAATTGCATACCAGCCCAAGACTTTTAAAAACTTTAATTAGAAACCTCATGCTACATTCTTAACACTTTAACCTTTGGTCTCGCTGTGAGACCGTCTCGCACAAGACTTTGTCTACTCAAAAATATTTATATAAAATAAAATACACATTAATTATTTGGTCGGAGGAGGCCGCGAACCATTCTGTTGTACAAGGAAAGGGTTTTAGTGTTTTTATTATGAAAAAAGTGCTTTTATAATCCTATCTAGTTGACATAAGTGCCAATATAACCTTTCAATATTCGAAATTGCCGATATAACCCTACACAATTAGTGAAAGTGCCAATATAACCCTATAAGTTTTAAGGATGTGTTGATATAACCCTACAAACATTAGAAATGTGCTGATATAACCATACAAACATTAGGAATGTGCTGATATAACCCAATAAGATTGCATAATGTGCTGATATAAGCCTACCTAATTTCAGCGAACTATGGCGGTCCGGCGAACTATGAAAGTAAAATTGTCCACCTAATTTCATAGTTAGCCCAAAGGGTATTTTGGTCAATTTACATAGAGTCAACGCTGAAAAATTGATGTCAATGCCGAAAATGGGGCCTGAGGGTTATATTGACACTTTCATTAACTAGTTAGGGTTATATTTGCACTAAAATTTATCATAGCGTTATATTGACACTTACACAGTAGATAGGGTTATGTTGGCACTTATCCCTTTTATTATTTGCATGTTCTGTCCCTGAACTTCCGCGCACCTTTTAAAAGAGACCCAAAATTTTAAATAAGTAGTATACATCTTTGAATAATATCTTATTTAATAATTTTCCTATCACTAGTTATACCTCTTAAATTACCATGAAACTGTCTAGCATGAAACAGACTCTCATCTCATTCGGAATGATTATACACCCACGGGTGTACTCCAGTGGTTGGGACATGGGTGGGTAAGCCAATAATCTCAGGTTCGATTCTCGGCAGCGGCAGTGTGGGGAGTTCTTGTTTTGCAAGGCTCCCTTGTGCGCACCGAGGCAATGCCAAGCCCATGGGTCCTGGTGCTGGGCTACCGTGATTTACCTCTCATACGATGGCATGGGTGTGGGCTGGTATGTGCCGCTGAGGGCGAGCGGATTGATCGGAATGATTATTAATTGATTAAACACTCCATCGGATCAAAAATAATAATTGAATGCCCTTTAAGCCATATCGAGTAAGGTAAACGATTTATGTGGTTATCAAACTATGTTGATCTTTTACTTTCATTGCTGAAGTTTTTAAATTGCTTTTGGCTTTTTCGTTAATTTAATCCATCAAAACTCATTCACGTCCCATCATACGTTATTTGGGTGATAAAAATATGGGGCAAAAATACGTATTTTATTTTTATTTTTGTACCTTCATAAATTATGATAAATATTTTGATCGTTCACTTTGTTCTTAAACCACTTTTTCCCATTAAACTATTTAATGAGGAAAGTTGTCGCCCCCCTTATGTTATTTTTATCCCTTAAATTAGCTTTGTTCCATCCAAGTGCAATTCAAAAGACATTTACAATGATATTTTGATCTTTCTTTGAAAGATTAAATCAATTTATTAAAGGGTTATCACATCGTCGCCACCTAGAGACTCCATCATGACCAGTGACACCATCCCACCATTATATTAGCCCCGACTTGACGAGTGAGACTGCTTCGGAAATCCCGCCTATGAAATTTCACTAATGCCGCACAACCCGTCATTTTATGGGCCATTTCCCTGTCCCATTTCAAACTGCAATTTAACTATTCATTTAGTCAAAACTTGTTAACTTTGATCAAAAAATTAAATTGATGTAAGTATAATATTCCCTCTGTCTCATTACTATTGGGGCCACTCAACTTTTTCACAATCTTTAATAATCGTCTTTGACCGTCAATACCTCTAGCTACATATATCAATTCCGCATAAAAAATTAATATTTAAAAATAGATGTTTAGATCAATCTAATAATATCTCACCTGATATATTTATCATATATATGTTGACTTATATTGATGGTCAAAGTTTACTAAATTTGACTTTGAAAAAGTAGAGTAACCAAAACTGGTGAGAGGAAGGAAGTACAATTGAGTTACTAGATTCATTATAACATATATTTTTAAAATATCAAATTTTTACAAATTTAATTTATCCATAATAAATAATATTAAGGATCAAACATTTTTCAAATCAACGGGTAAAAATCAAAATGTGCCGTTTGAAATAGCACACAAAAAGGGAATACACCAAACTTACTTTATGGAAATAACCTGACCGTATTGATCCCACTTAATCTAACCATTATTTTAATGTTTACATAATATATAAACATACTAATATATTTATGATAAAACTGAATTTTGATCAGGCAACTCGAATTGCCTGCCCATGTAGGAATTCCTAGAGAGGTATGTATAAGCACTGAGATCACTTTCAACATAGTAGCAATAATTCAGGAGACAGAAAGGATAGGAGTATATAGAGATGACTTTTATGCTGTGTAGCAACTTTCCACTTACGGGTGCTGTATTTTCTTTTGTTTCCAATTTCCACCCTGTCGTACCCATAACGTATTGGACTAGTTTGGGAAGCCACTCGAAGCTCCGCTTGGCGTGTTCCGCTAAAGCGACTTTTTGCAGGCTATCACTGCTCGCCCTCGGCGGTTCACACTAATTGATACTATAATTATCATGTGGAAGGTAAGTTAAGGTAGCTCAGTATCAGGATCATTGGGGGTAGTCATACTCGGTGCCCAGCTCCAGGATCATTGGGTAGTCATACTCGGTGCGCAGCTCCAGGATCATTGGGGGATAGTCATACTCGGTGCCCACCATGAAGCTCAAGCAGCCTTTGGCCCAAAGACCAAATTAACTCAGGACATTTCCACACGTTGACTGTCGAACGTCGAACCACTGACCTCGTAAAAGGCCACTCAACTTCCAACCACTAGAATACACCCGCGAGTGTAAGCGACCTTTTGTAGAGAACACTTGCTCAGGTACCATGGCCTATTGGCCTTCCATTTCTTCCCGAGTCTCGCATTTATTTTGCAGTGAAATCATTTTGAGTAAGTGGTAGAATAATCTTAATATTTTATCCAATCCTATAAAACTTGAAAGCGAACGTATCAATATAATCTTAATCTTGAGAACCTGATTTTAGCTGAAACAAAGATTTAAAAAAATTAGACAAGACTATATTACCATTGGCTATTCAAGTGCATAACTTAGGTTACTAAAAAGACCACCACACAACTCTAATTATAATTTCCGCCATAAATTAAACTTTCCTTTTCGAGAGCTGTTCTTCATCTCCAAATCCCCCATATTTTCTCACCAACGAATCCCACGAACCTACGATTACCCATATTTTCCTCCTCCGCCGGACCGCTGGCGGTTATGGACCGCTGGCGAATCTCCATAACCACCAGCGTGTCCTCCGCCAGAACAACTTGTTCACCTTGGCTTTTAACCGGCAACGACGACGACCCAGATGGGGTTTTCTTATTAATCTCCCTCCTCGCCTTCTTGCTCTTCTCCTTCTTGTTGGCGACGACGCCGCATCCTCAAACGTGTCGATGAACTCGTGGATGAGTTAGGCGTCTAGATTGGCTCTGTGAAATCTCCCGGAGCCGGTACCGGAAATAGCCGATGCCTCATCCGGCAGCAACCAGACGGCGGCGACCCAATCACCTACCGCACCAGAGCCGAATTCTAATCCGTACTGGTGCTACCACTGTGACCGAAATTGGAGTGATGGTTATTTCTGTTGACAGAGTAATTGAAGATAAGATACAGTAAATGAATGAAATTACATCAAGGCAAAAAATACAAATAAATTACCTAGCCAATTTTCGACAAATTTATATTTTGCAGAACTAGGACGTACTCGCAAACACAAATTAATAAACAGACTCAAATGGATTACAAGCTGCAATAACATCTACAGTCGTAGATGACAAACGCTACGAGCATCTCCAATGCATGGAGGGTTTTCCTTATTTAACGGGTACAAATGGTAGAATATGATTGGAATATCGATTTATCTTCAGTCTGACGTAATATTAAATATTTTGACTGTGGGTCTCGTTTGAAATCATTCTCCAATCCAAACTTCAAATGAATAATTATTATATCCAAACTTCAAATGAATAATTATTATATCCAAACTTCAAATGAATAATTATTATATAACGTGAATATGCTACAAACTCCCAATTATTATGTAACGTGTATATATATAATATTGAAATTGTATTTTAATATTATATTTGATCTCAACAAATATTATATTCATTCAATTGGATGCATCTAATTATTTGACAAGAGTAATGGTGGAGAATAAATAATTATATTGGTTCAATAAAATAATTTTTATGAACTCGAGTATAACATTGATCGACACTAACTTATTTTTAGTTCATGTTTAAAATAAAATTGATTATATTCTAGAAATTAATTTGTTATTCTAATTAAATTAACTAATTATTAAATAGACAATGAGTTAAGAAACTTTCTAATTTATGTCTCAATTTTACTTTTATGGAGAAAGAATAAAAAAAATTAATTGAAATTAATTTTTATTTTTGCCAATCTATAATATATACATCATTATTATTTATATATTATTAAATATAAATGAATATATTTAGCACTTACCATGTGGATTTTTCATTATTATTAAAATACATCATTCAATTATTTTATAACCTATAAATTCATAGTTACTTTTTAGAATTTGAAATTTTTTTTTGAATTCTAATATTAATAGACTAATACTTATAATTTTTTGAGTATAAATTTATATATATATATATATATATATTACCACATATACTGAAAATATTTTTAAATCTCTTTAAATTATTATTTTATTTTATATATAAAAATAAATCAACGTTAAAAATTAATTTTGCCATTTCATTTCCAATGTAGTTTGATTTATTTTATTGGTGTACAAAATTATGGTAAACGTGAATTTGGGAATTTTTCCAAACAAAACTACATCAAAACACCAAAATATCTACCCCAATAAAAAAATTAAATAAGACGCTTTTGTTTTTGTTTTGTGGCTGATTTGGCAAAGCGTGACCTTCGATATCATTCTCAGAGAATAGAAGTCCATTTCGACGGGGTCACTTATATTTTTAGCCACGTAATATCGACGTTCAACTCCGACTCTTGTATTGGAGATTAAATTTAATAATAGGCGTCAGTAAATCTTACGTGGCAATTAAAGTTTACTCTAACGAAACCCGCATTGGAGATGCTCTAAAATTTACAGTCAGTTTTGCCAAATTCCCGCCGCCGTCTGCAGCAGTTTTGGAGATGAAGAAGAAAAGCCTAGGGCATTTTTATCATTAAATTTTCAGGTTTAAGACCGGGGTAGTTTAGTCTTTTTAAATTTGGTGAATGTAAAAAAAAATCAAGTCAATGTCAGAATAATGCTGAAAGGTTATATCAGCACCTTTACAGAAAACTTAGGCCTAGAATCGCACTTTTTGATTTTATATGGTTAGATTGACACATTCAGGAAATAATAGGGTTAGTTTTGTATTTTGCCCAATAATTTTATACAGCAGAAAATCACCTTAATTTACCTATGAGAAAGTGCTTTTATAACCATACCTAATTCACATAAGTGCCAATATAAACTTTTGATAATTGAAAGTGCAGATATAACCCTGCTTAGGTAAGGTAAGTGCAAATATACCATCTCCAGTAACTTTTTAGCCAGAATTACGTGAAAAGATGTTTTTGCCCATATGATTTTTTTTAAAAAAAACTTGAAAATAAATGAAAATACTATTATACCCCCTTCTTCATTTTTTCCTTAATTCTTCTTCAATTTGGGGCTCCTGCTCAAATCTCATTTGTTTCTTCTACTCTCGATTTGCGGCGGCAGTGGGTGGGTGACGTTGGGGGTGGGGTGGGCTAGGATTTTGAGGTGGCATCGGGGCTGGGTGACATCAGAGCGGGATGGGTTAGGGTTTTGCGATGGCGCCGAGGTTGGGTGTTGTTGAGGCAGGATGAGGGGGGGTTAGGGTTTCGCGGTGGCAACATGGTGGAGCTAGGTGAGTGGCGTCGCGATGGCGGCGGACCTGGGGTTTCTCTGTGTTCTATGTTTGAATCTATAAAGTTTAGATCTTTATCCACACACTTGCTTAATTTTGTGGACATCTATTGGTTCAGGAGAATTGAAGTTTTAGATTAGTAAGCATGAGAATCATCGAAAAGATAAAGGAGATTAAGGTTGACATGGGTCGAACCAGAAAAATAAAGCCAGGGTATGTATTCTTGATGTTTGTTTTGGTTTTTTAGTTCCCAATTTGCAGAGAGGGTGGCGGATGTTAGAGATTTTAGAGCGGCAGTGGTTGTGGCAGAGCGGTGGCGGAAGTGGCAAACTGGGGGGCAGAATAGTATTTCAAACTTTTAAATTTGGCTCAAAGGGTACTTGTGGTCATTTTCGGTCGGTCAATGATCGGAATGACAAGTCAATGTCGGAGTATACTCCAAAGAGTTATATTAGCACTTTAATTGAGTACTTATGATTGTTTTTGTACTAAAAATGATCTAAGGGTATATTTGCACTTACTAAAGTAGATAAGATTACAAATTTACAGTGATATCATAGAAAAAATAAATGATTTTTGTGGTTATCAAACTATTTTAATATTTTATTTTGGTCACTTAAATTTTTGAGAAAAGTGCTTTTATAACCCTACAATTAACATAAGTGCCAATATAACCTTTTAAAAATTGAAAGTGCATATATACCCCCCCCCCCTCCAATAGTAAGTGTAAGTGCAAATATACCCATTCCGTCAACATTTAGTTTGAATTATGTGAAAAGACACTTTTTCCCCTATGAGAAAAAAAACTTAAAACAAAACAAAATTACTATTATACCCCCAACCCTAACCACATTTTCATCTTCTCCATTTTCTTCAGCCATCGTCTCTTCTTCTTCTTGTGATTGCTTCTTCAATTACTTCTTATTCTCGTGATTGAGGGCTCTAATTGCTTTTTCCTTCTGCTCTAATTTCTTTGATTCCTTCATCATAAGTGAAACACCGGCAAGTGGGCTAGGGTTTGGCAGTGACGGCAGGTAGGCTAGGGTTTGGTGGCAACGATGGGTGGGCTAGGGTTTCACAGTGGTTGGGACTGGGGCAGCGGGACGAGGGGTGGCCTTGGGCTTAGTGGTGGTGGTCGCCTAAATGAGGTGGTAACGCAGGGAGATGTGGTAGTGGGCAGGGCTGGTGGTGGCCAAGCTGGGGGTTAGGTTCGGTGGGTTATAGTGGTGGGTGGGATGCGGTGGTGGGTGGAGCTGAAGTGATGGGGCGATGGGCTGGGGGTGGTGGTTGGGTGGAGGTGGCGCGATAGCAACCTGGGGGACGGTCTGGTGGTGGCCCAAGGGCAAAATTGTCCTAAAATTTTTATGTTTCAGGCCAACGAGCATTTTGGTCATTTTATGTGCGATCAATCCCAAAAATGGTGTCTTTTATTGACACTTTCATCAACTAGTTGTGGTTGTTTTTGTAGTTTCAATTTCTTAGAGTTATATTAGCACTTACTCAAGTATATAGGGTTATATTTATAAATTGCCCTAATTTTTTTCATCCCACAGTTGATCCAAACTTTCAAAACTAAAAAGTCAAATCCAATCGATCAAGTCAATCCATTAAAATTTATCTCTAGCTCATCACATGTTATCTGTTTGACAAAGATAGGGGTAAAATTATCTTTTTATGTTTTACCTTTACACACACAATGATCACTGAATCGGTTCGATTGTTAACTTTCACCACTCAATTTTTTATCACTTTTCATCATCAAACTAGTTAATGAGAAAAGTTGACTTCGTCCATTATTTGTCTGTAAAATCAACTAAGCTCCATTCAAGGGCAGTATAAGTGACATTTATAAGGATATTTGTTTTGTTACTAATTAAATTATTTTATTTAAGAGTTATCACAATGCCACTCCATTATAAATGGCAACACCATCCACCATCATTTTAGCCCAGACGTGAAAGAGGCTCTGAAAACTATGTCTCTACAATTTCGCTAAAGCTGCGAAACCTATCATTTGATGGGTATATCACTCTCGTGTGGTTTGTATCAGATCCCATGAAACCCTTTTTTATGTTATTTTTATTGATATCATGAATTTAGGTTTGTCGTCTGCATTTATTCGATTGATAATATACTTTTTATATTGACTGCATTTATTGAGCTTCAAGCGCTGCCGCCCCTTCCTACTCCCTTCCACTGAAATGATGATGGGATGGTATCGTGGTATACAGTGGAGCTCCGTCCCTCGGTGAGGTGATAACCTTCGATGAACTGATTTAATTCGTTAAAAGAAAAACTATCATATCCTCGTATATGTCATTGAGTTGCACTTGGACAAAACTCACTTGATTTAGTGGACAAGATCAAGGGAATGAGGTTGACCTGCCTCATTAACTAGTTTGATAACCTAAAGTGGTCGAAAAAAATTGAGTGGGCAAAGTGAAATGATTGGATTTTAGTTCAGTGACTACAATTCATCAAGGTAAAAAATGAAAATACAATTTTGCCCTTGGTGTTGTAATGCAGATGGCACATGATGAGACATGGATGAGTTTTTGACAAATTGACCTGACGAAATAGCCTTGACTATTTTGTTTTGAAAGTTCGATTACCATAAGTGTTCAGAAAAAATTGTGGTTAAAGTGGAACGATCGAGATAGTTTAATAGCCATATAAATAGTTTCCCTTTTGTAATAGTGGTGGCACCATATAGATATATGTCAATATCTCTTTATTACTTAAAATGACAGGAGTATTTGAAAACTAGCGAATTTGTGTTAGCCGTTGCATATTACAGTAGATGATTTGACTACTTATTTCTATTAATTATTTTGATCATGTATTTTTATTATCACCGGTGATTTGTTGATAAATAACTGATAAATTATAGTTGTTTGATTATATCAAATGAGTAATATAAATATTTTGAAGTAGAAATAATTATTTATAAATACATGTGTGTGTACGGGTACATATGTATATATGTGGGGTTAGTACAAACTAGGAGTACATAAAACACATACAACTTAAGGGACTGGCATCCTAATTGGTAAGAGAGTGATACATGCACAGAAATTTGTAGTTGCAAAGGTAGTTAGAGCATATAAATGGAAACCCCTGATTCAGGTTTCAAATTAAACACAAACATGACATTCTCACCTCTAGTTATACCAAAAGCAAGAATTATAATAAAAAATACAGGTGGAACACCATATTTATTGTAGATGATACAATACCTGATGCAAAGGATGCACTACAAGTT
Source organism: Rubia yunnanensis (assembly GCA_037428765.1). Lineage (NCBI taxonomy): Eukaryota > Viridiplantae > Streptophyta > Magnoliopsida > Gentianales > Rubiaceae > Rubia > Rubia yunnanensis. The sequence goes on from CM075067.1 coordinate 76,452,553, forward strand.
GAAATACATGTCCTAATATCAGGTATAACCGTTCGTCTTGATAAGATTATGATACCACTAAATGTAGAATCTGATTGTTTGCAGGTGGTGGAAATGATGGTAGGAAAAAGACAATGACAGTGGAAACTTAGAAAACTAGGTTGGGGGTTGGACCGGCTATGTAATGTAGGAAGAAAGAAGGTACGCCATATTTTTAGGGAGCAAAACAAAACAGCTCCTCAACAGGCAAACCTAGCACAACAGAGGAGAATCCAAGGTTGGCAAGATTGGTCCAGAAATAAGCTAGATGACAACTCCAAAACTGCAATGCATGAAGATCAAACAGGGTTACCCAGCTTAAGGATTTAGATGGTGGCTGGAATGATGTATAAATACTTCACGGAAAAGAAAAGCAGAACAATGATCACATTTTTGTAAATAGAAAAGAGGTGTTCTTAGGTTGATAGTCCGGTTGGCTAAATACTTACACGAGGGGTGGAGGTATTTGAGTTAGAAGCACAATCAACTAAAACACATCTCAATACATCACATGTTTGTTTTAGAAGCACAATGATTTATGTTACTCTTTTTAATGAAGGCATGTGAGGCTAATTGTCCATCAAATTGTAAGTTACTCATATTTTTGTAAGGTTTGGGGCGCATGTACCAAATACCCCACTTTATGGTGGATTAATAAAAAAAAGAGAAAAGTGCTAAAACAACCATATCTTTAGGTTGAAAGTGTCAATATAACCCTGTAAAATGAGAAAGTGTCAAAATAACCCTAACTTATTGATGTATATGCCAATCTAATCCCGGGTGTCGTTGACTTCATTTTTCGATGCTAATTTTGGATGAAATTCAAGGAAATAACCATTTTGCCCCTAAATTAAAAAAGAAAAAGAAAAAATGGAAAAGGCTGAAATGCCCTATTCTTCTTCTTCTTCCCCCTTTCCATCTCTGTCTTTCTTCTTCCCCGCCCATTCCCCCTTTTCTTCTTCTTCCTCTTCTTCCATTCTACCCCACCTACCACCACCTTCTCTTCGCCTCCCCCCTTTTCGTCTTATTGTTTCTTCACCCACGCAATCCTCACCGGAGAAGACAAGCTCCAAGCCATTAAGATCTCTGGCGGCAAAGCCACCCTCTACAACTGTGATCCTCAACATCTTCTCATGCTCAAGCTCTGAATCTTAAGGAAGTAAATGGATTATTTGGGTCATCATAGAGCAGATATGGCAAGTGGGGACGACTCGCTCGATGGATTTTCTGGGGTTGAACAAGGCCCGCCGTGACGGGCTTCTTTAGGAGTCTAATTACAGGTCTAATCTTGTTATCAAAGTGGTAGATAATGGGATCTTGCCAGAGAGGAAGAACTTTGAGGATCGAGATTTCGGCCCGGTTCCAGTGAAGTGGAAGAGGGTGTACTCCGCCGGGAGGGATTTTCTGGCTAGTTCCTGTAACCGAAAGCTTATTGGAGCGATTTATTTTAGCGCGGGGTATGAGGCTACGAATGGGAAGATGAATAAGACTGCTGAGTTCTAATCTCCAAGGGCTGGGTGTTATGCAGGGCTGCACGGCGGTGGGGTGGTGGCTGGGGTGGTTGTGTGGCGGTGGGGTGGTGGTTGGGATAAGAGTGACAAGTTATTGGACACTGGAGTGAGGTTTTTCGGTCATTTTCGATGAGTAAATGAGGTCCTATGTTGGAACGCTGCCGTGGGTGAGGTATCTCTGAAACTGGGTGGTTGGTGGGAGAGAGGGGGTTTTAGTAATTTGAATTAAGAAATAATATAACATTAGGAAAAATGGGAGGGGTAAAATGGGGAAAAAAATCAACTTAAGGGTCTAGGTTATTTTTGAATTTTCAGGTTCGGTTAACGCCCGATTTCTTCAGTCAATGCCAAAATTAGGATAAAAGGTTATAACTGCAAAATTCATCATAAAGTTAGGATTGTTTTGACACTTAATCGTTTTGCAGGTTTATATTGCCACTTTTAATATAAACTTAGGGTTAGCACTGTAAAAATCCCTAAAATAAACATATACAACGAGCTATGTGTCTCAGTTTATTTTAGTTTTATGGGCAAAATACATTTTAACCCTAACTTTTGGCTGAAAGTGCCGATATAACCCTGTAATTTTGAAAAAAGTGTCAATCTAATCCTAACTCATTACCTAATGTGCCAATATAACCCTAACTATTGGTCGAATTGTGCTCATATACCCAAACTCTCCCATTTCTGGCATTGACCAAATGCTTACAGGCTTGACTAGAATCTCAAATGATGAAAATACCCCTTATGAAAAAACTTAAAAAATTAATGCCCATTATTGATTCACCGCATTAAACAGACCACCACTGATTCACCGCCCCCACCACCGATTAAACAAAGATCCACCGATTAAACAAAGATCCACCGATTAAACAAAGATCCACCGATTAAACAAAGAACCACTAATTCACTAGCCCACCACCGCTGAAAACCACCCCAATTCACCACCCCACTACCACTGATTCACCACCCCAAACCCTAGCTTACTGCAAAACAACCGATCTGCCCCCACCGCTGCGGAATCCTTAGCCAAGCCCTCCGCTCCTACTTCCACAGAGGAACCCTACCCCTACCGCTGCTGGGGAAGACGACACTGAAGAAAGAAACGGGGGAAGAAACCCGCCGTTGGGAAGGGAGAAACGAGGGGAAGACGACAGGGGGATGGGGTTTTCATCTTTTCACCAAAATTCGGCCAAACGAACGTCGACTAAAAAGTCAGCCAAGTCCAGGGTTAGATTGGCACTTTCTGAGAATGCAGTGTCATATTGGCACTTTTCAGCCAAAATGTAGTGTTATTTTAGCACTTTTCTCTAATTTTATTCTTCTGCCTGACATGAATAGTAATCGAATACGCTCATCCATATAACTGAATTTATTAAATATTAAATATTAAATACATAAGTATTATATTTTAAGTGGATCAAAGAAACTATGAGAAAAAAGGTAAACTTGGGAGTTATTTAACCTGTTTCGTCAACTACGGTTTAACCATCTCAAGCAATTACTTTACGAGAAGAAGATCGAATCATACAAACCCACATACAAACTTACTCCTGTTTTTCAGTGAATTTCAAAGTCCGAACTTTAACAAACTTTGTTTATTTATTTATTTATAGGTACTCCCTCTATCCCAATTATTTTTACACATTTTTTAATCGATTTTTTCAACCCGCTTGACAATATTTTCAACTAATATATAGGTTTTAATATCATCATGTTAGACATTGTTGGATTCTATGCATCATGTATTTTTTAAATATCATTTTTTGTATGCCATTAACATACGTACCCAAAATTATTGGTGGTCAAATATGGTGTGAGAAAGTGTGTGAAAGTTGACAAAAAAATGTGCAGAAATGGCTGACAGGAGTATCAAAATTTTCAAGTCCAAACCCTTTTAACAAAATTAAGGTTATAATATTCAAAAAAGGTTTTCATAACAATATTTTCAATTGCACTTTTAGAGTAGTATGAAATGATTCGTGTGTATCTTCAAAGTAATGTAAATATAAAAGTGAATTGCTCTTTGAAAAAGATCCAAAATAAAAACACTTTTGGTTTGTGGATGAGAATTGAAATTGCAATGTGCATTGGAGAATTAGAATAAAAATTAAGAAAAAGGTAATTTGGAAGATGTGACATTGATTTCGAAATTTGAATTTCAGTCTCATAGATCAAACACAATATATTAAAATAAAATTCTAAAAAATTTCATTCTTATGAAGATGGTCTTATGTGAGACGGTCTAAACTTTAGGCAGAGATCTTTCTATAATTTAAATTTTTTCTTCAACATATCTTCTTTCTCATAGGAAAAAATTGGGAAAAGGCTATGCAAGAAATATGGAGAAAAATGAGAAAGAATTTCACACAGATCCATACCTATAAGTTAGACAGTTCAAAACATGACTATTTGCTCGTCCCATTAATTCTAGCTTATTTGTTTTTTTACGATTTATCATGTTTGATCGTTAATATCTCTAACTACATATAATAATTTCAAATTTAAAAATTGATATTTTAAAAATAGACGTTAAGATGAATCCAACAAGAAATTATATGATATTTTTATATTATATATATTAGTTGAAATTTAGGGTTAAAATTTATATAATTTGACTTTTGAAAAGGTAAATAAGCAAGTTTTAGTGTGAAGGGAGGGAGGGAGTATGTGATTCTTATGAACTAAACACAATGCTTATTTTTCTTTTTGTAAAAACCAAATACAATGCTTAGTTATCCAAGAAATGTTAATCCAAATCAACGAAGCAAATTTGACACAATTAAACTCTACAATGAAAGCACCTAACTCGTTTGCTTTACAATTTTCCCGATTTTTTATTGCTTCCAGCTGGGAATTTCATCAGACAGTTTAGAGGCGTGTCTGAGGAGAAGAAAATCTTTCAGAGGCGCCAAAAGCTGATCTGCAAAATGGGAAATTGGGAATCATGGGAAAATAGTCGCATTTGCATAAGGGATAAAAAGAGGTAAAAAGAAGAAGTATAAACAAATAAAAATGAGTTAAGAGCTCATATAACCCTATGTTTTAGTCGAAAGTGTCAATATGACCCTTTAAAGTTTGAAAGTGCTATTATAACCCTATTATTCGCTTGAAAGTGTTAATATAACCCTGAATGCCAGAATTTTGCCGGAAAAACCTAAGATAACAATTATACCCTTTTAATAAAACTAGGTAGAGTCCCATCGCACGTTGCACGGAGTTTTGATTAAAAAAATTATTTGAATAAAATATTTGTGCATATGTTTCAGAGATTAAGTATAAGAGTCCGTCTCTTGAAAGACGGTCTTTCCATAACTTATGGAAAGACCAAGGTTTAAAGTGTAAATTAGAAGAAATTAAGATAAAATTTCTGGGTTGCATGAACCGGGTTATAAATTTTATAACTACTACATGTTTCATACTAAAACTTTAATATTGCAACTAAGACCTTTTACCTTTTATTATTCTAATCAAACCCCGTCTTTCCATAAGCATATGGAAAGACCGTCTTTCCCAAGACTTTGCCTAAGTATAAATTAAAATTAAATTCTAAATATAATAGTTGTAATATTAACTATAAAGAATCATAAATTAAAAGTAATCAATTGAGCTTGAATTAATTAAAAATAAACTTCAAGTTGGCAAAGTGACAAGTCAAAAAGAAATCAGATAGAAAAACAAGGCATATTCTTTTCATGTTATTCGAAGTGAACTAAATTAAATTAAATTTAATAACATGGAGTAATATTTTTGTGGATTTTATTCCTCAAAATGGTTCATCCGTGAGCGGGTGATAAACTTTGATCCGCAGGAGATGCGATTGAAAAATCTCCCTTTCTATCTGGAATTCTGCCCCACCCTCTAAATACCATACTAATATACCATTTCGTAATCAACACATAACAATCATGCATCAATTATTACAACCTTTTTTAGGTAGCCTTCATTTTTAAAAATAGTTGTCGAGGGCGGAGACCCTTTGTGCGATGAATTTGTTGGAGTTGTCACAGGGTTATAGATTGAACGGTGCCACCAGTGGAGGTCGTGCCACCACCAGTACTTCCCGTCTTTCGTCTTCCTCTACTCATCGTCGGCGATGACATGGTGGTGTGTTCTCTCCTTCATCGGCAAATCATCTTCGCCAGCGGCATGCTTTGTCTTCGTCGGCGGAGGGGGGGGGGGTGACGCTCCACCACTCTACCCTTTGTTCTGGGGCTAGGATTTCGACGACAGCGTTGCACAACCCAGATGGCTCTTCTCCAATTTCACTTGACCATTGCTCCCGCCACCGCCTCTCTTGCCATCAATCACCATCAACCACGTAAGCATTAATGTCATCACTTTTCTTTCATTGGATGCATTTGTTTTTATTTTTTTCATTACATAGCTGTTTGTACTTCCAAGATAGAATCTAGATTGATTGCAGCTTCTGAGTTTGCTTTTTATCCCTTGTTGGGTTGGTGTATTGCATTTCCATTTATGTGAAAGCTTTAGCTCAAACTTGAAAAAGATGTTTTGTCTCTGAGATTTTTCATCGAGCAACTGATTTGCAACTCTGTGATGAATGATGATGTATGCAACTCTATGATGAATGATGATGTATGGCTTTGGTGTTATTAAGTTTTGAGCTTTATTGGGATCTTTTTGTTTGTAGGAATTGCTCATGAATTGGGTAATCAGATGTTCAGCTTGAATTCTTGAAAAATGAATGCTACCTTATGAATTTGCAGAAAATTACATTGGTATGGCTTATAATGTGTTTTTTCGTGGCTGTTGTTTTACTAGTACCCATGTTTTGTAAAGCACCCTTAACTTATTGTTTTTTGAGTAAAGTGCTCATATGACCCTATGTTTTGGTCATATGTGCCAATATGACCCTGCAAGATAAGAAAGTGCTATTGTAACCCTATGATTTGATCGAATTGTGCTAATATAACCCAGAAGGACTGAATTTGGCCGAAATTCTATGAATTGACTATTATACCCCTGATATAAAAAAATAAAAATTTAGAAAATGTGAAAGGACTGTTGTGCCCTCATTGTCTATTAACCCCAAATATTTTCCCTTTTTTCTTTTCATTTTCTCGAGCTCACTTCTACGCAGTCTTCTCGAGCTTCTCTTCATCTTCTCAAACCGGAGCTTCCATTTCTCTTCTCCTTCTTCTCAAGGTCTCCACTTTCCGGCGCTAGCTAAATGACATGGGAAAATGGTGGCAGATGGTGGCGTGTATCTTTGGGTTTAGGGTTAGTAATTTAAAATGGTGGGGCTGGCTGTATGGATCAAGCAGGGGAAGGGGATGATCACAATGGTGGCGGGTTTCGACCAAAACCCGATGGTGGTGGCAGGGGCGATTAGGGTTAGATCCGATTAGAGTTTGCGCCTCCGTGGTAGGGTTCATCTAGTTCACCGTGGTTTCAGAGGGGTGGAAGATCAACAATTTTCGGTAGAGGCGGCATGGTGTCGTACTGGTGGTGGAACTGATGTTGGGGGTTGTGGTGGTTTGGGTATGGAGCTGAGATCGACGACGTACTGGCATCGAACAAGGGCGTGATGGTTTGGGTATGAAGGTGTTTGGCGTGGCCACGTACTGGCGTAATTGCGGTGGTTTGCGCTGTCATGGTAGGGCTCCAGCGGGTGGCCAAAGTTGGTGCGGGGCTCAAGTGGTGGCGGGGCGAGGGTCAGGTGGCAGCAGGGCTATAGTGAGTAGGCAGGGTGGGGTTCATGTGGCTGAGCTAGGCGGTGGGTGACTGTGGCAGCGTGTGGTGGCAGGTGGCAGAGCCAGGCGGAGCAGTGTGGCAGCGGGTGGCAGAGCTAGGCGGAGCGGTGTGGCAGCGGGTGGCTGAGTTAGGCGGTTGTGTGGCAGAGGTGCAGATTTGTAGTGAAAATCTCGAAGGGGATGTCGACGGATTTGCAATTTCCTTTTTCTTTTGTATCGGATTCCCGCAGTGGCGGTGGTGACCTGGCGGTGGTGGTGGCGAAATGATTGGAGGTGGTGCTAAGGCAGTTTTGAAGATATGAAGGGGGTATTCTTGTCTTTAATTTTTTATTTTTAAGACTAAGGGTATTTTAGTCCTTTTGTATTAGGTTAATATCGAAAATTACAAAGTCAATGTCAGAATAGTGCCAAAAGATCATATCGGCACTTCTGATGCAAATCATAGGATTAGAATAGCACCTTTTGATCTTGCATGGTCGTATGGGCACATATGACCAAAACATAGGGATTATCAGTATTTTACCCTTGTTTTTTTCCTTAAAATTTATTGTCTTCATCTAGAGCTCGGAGGCAGTGGTTTCCAGTGGCTCCAGCTCCGGCTCCGGCTCCGGCAGAGTAGCGGCAAGCGGTGGTGCGGATCGGCGGATCAGCAGTGGTGCTTGTTTTGGAGAAGGAGATAGAGATGATGAAGAAGAAGAACCTTAGGGGTATTATTGTCTTTAATTTTTTAATTTTAAGAATATGAATATTTTAGTATTTTTCTTATATTTGGTTAATGTCGAAAAATACAAAGTCAAACACCAGAAAAGTGCCAAAATGTTATATCAGCACTGATACAAAAGATAAAGTTATAATTACACTTTCAAACTTTATAGCACCACGACAATTTTGAGCAAAACATATGACCATATATTTATAAAAATCTACAAAAATCCAAAATAAAAGTTGTGGCTGCAGTTCATCTATCAGTCCTTAGCAGCCCCCACTGTCTTACCAATCACCTTTATAATTCGAGTATTTCTCATCATCTCATTTAATTTATTTCGATGATAAAATCAAAATAAATTTTTTTTTAGTTTCAGTGGGATTATTGTTAAATTACCAAGTAACTAAGATTCCCCAGAACAGGATACTGAACCCACTTTTCAACCTTGTTGAAGATAAAGGGATAAGATTTGAGGCTGATATCCAAGACACACTTAGTATGTTGTAAAGTAGGAGATAGGGTGTCGGAAAGCTGTGTTCTTTTTGGTGGAAGTTTTGTTGAAGATGTCTAATGGCGGTGGATGCAGTATTGTATGGTTTAGGAGGGATCTGAGAGTTGAGGATAATCCAGCTTTGCTTGCTGGAGTTCGGGCTGGGGCTGTGGTGGCTCTGTTCATATGGGCTCCTGAAGAGGAGGGACATTATTATCCAGGAAGGGTTTCTAGGTGGTGGATTAAGCACAGTTTATCACATCTCGATTCTTCTCTGAGGAGTTTGGGAACTCCTCTTGTTACCAAGAGATCTACTGATACCATTTCTACTCTCCGGGAAGTCATCCGCTCTACCGGGGCCACTCAGCTCTTCTTTAATCACTTGTATGGTGAGTGTTTGGGGATCTTTTCTGTGTTTTGATTTGACCCTTTTCTTGATTTTGTGTGCTTCTTTGTTTATATTATCCTTTTGCAGATGTATGGAGAGTTTGCTTATTTTAGTAGTTCTTGAGATGTCAAGTGGTTAATAAAATAATGGAGCTAGTAGGATTTATTAGTTAGATTCTTCTTGCCTTTCGGGCTGAGTGGATGATTGGCTTCTGCAATTAAAATATGTTTTTTTTCTTCTAGTACAAGATCTTGCTTGTGTACATACTGCTCTGCTTATCTCTACCATCAGAGTTCAGTGTTCAGTATCCATATTTTAACTTGATTAAAACTGAATATGGTTTGTGAAGTTCAATCCTCTTAGAGCTTTACAGATGAATGTTAACTGTTGAAATAAGTCGATGGCCAACTAGTTTTCCCACATCGGGTGATTGTGGCGAACATTATACATTTTTATTTACGATCTTGGGAAATTCCAGTTGACACCTATTGGTTTGAGATGGATCCTCTTTAGGATGAAAAATGTATTTCCTGTATGAATGTTTTCTGCAGCCCTGGGTTTTTGGTAATGGAATGTGTGTTTTTGGGTTTTTCTCTGGGAATTATTGCATCTTCGGTTTCACAATGTAAACTTACTCGTGTCTTCTATTGTAGATCCCTTCTCACTTGTTCGGGATCATCGCGCTAAAGAGGTTTTAACGGCTCAAGGTGTATCCGTACGCTCTTTCAATGCGGACCTGCTTTACGAACCTTGGGAGGTCCATGATCAGGAAGGGTGTCCATTTACAACCTTTGATGCTTTCTGGGAAAGATGCCTCAGCATGCCTTTTGATCCAGAGTCTCCCCTTCTTCCACCTAAAAGAATAATCTCTGGTAGTACATCACTTACATATTTTATTTGTTTTATTCCTCTTCCATAGTTGAACACTTGAACACTTGAATTCTTGAACATTGATTCTGTTTATATTGGTTCAATATTAGTATTCAATTTGCATTGTTAAAATTTTTCTGGATCTAAATGGCTATTGGCATGAGATTTGATAAATCACAATAACAAATTGTGGAGGTTCATCTTTTGTGGAAATGTAGTGTACCAGTTATGGTGCAGTTGGAAATCAGGGCTATTTATTGGATCCTATTCCACTAGTAAAACTAATCACTGAATTTTAAGAACTTCTGTACCTTTATTTTAGACACAGTGTTTATAGCTTCATTGCAAACTGATCTGGTTTGCATTTAAGCAAGATTGGATTGCTGTAGTTCAAGATATTCCATAAGGAGGCCTCTTCCTTAGTTCTACCACTGCCATGCAAGCATGCTCAATCATCTTCCTCTGGTTGTGCTTCTGTGATGTTATTTTAATAATCTGTTTACCTTGTTTTAGGGGATGCATCGAGGTGCCCCTTGGACCCTTTAGTATTTGAAGATGAGTCAGAAAAGGGGAGTAATGCACTTCTTGCTAGGGCATGGTCACCTGGATGGAGCAACGCTGACAAGGCTCTTACGACCTTTGTTAATGGTGCTTTAATTGAGTACTCAAAGAACCGGCGGAAAGCTGATAGTGCTACAACCTCATTTCTTTCTCCCCATTTACATTTTGGGGAAGTCAGTGTGCGAAAGGTTTTCCATCTCGTTCGTATCAAGCAAGTTTTATGGGCAAATGAGGGAAATCAAGCTGGTGAGGAGAGTGTCAATTTGTTCCTCAAGTCTATTGGGCTCAGAGAGTATTCAAGGTACATGAGCTTCAATCATCCTTATACCCACGAAAGGCCCCTGCTTGGTCACCTAAAACATTTTCCCTGGGTACTGGATGAGGGTTACTTTAAAGCATGGCGACAAGGTCGAACTGGCTACCCTCTGGTGGATGCTGGTATGAGGGAACTATGGGCAACCGGTTGGCTGCATGATTGTATACGAGTTGTTGTCGCTAGCTTCTTTGTGAAGGTTCTGCAACTTCCCTGGAGGTGGGGTATGAAATATTTCTGGGACACCCTACTTGATGCAGATCTTGAGAGTGATGCTCTTGGATGGCAATACATATCTGGTACCCTTCCTGATGCTCGTGAGCTTGACCGCATTGATAATCCACAGGTTGGAATAGTTTCATTCAAATATTGTAAATCAAATTTCTAGACGTATGTAAACATTGGTTTCACCTCTCATTCCGTAAATTATGTCATCTTTACGAATGTTGGCTAAACTAGTCTTTATTTTATTCTCTTGGCGTGACAAGTCTTTACGTAGCATCTGTTACTGTATTTGGTTTAGCACAGAGCAAGCCTTATAACCTTCTTTGCAGCAATTATCGTCACTCAGTTTAATCCTTTTATGTTGATGGTTGCCTTAGTATGTGTTTAGCATATAAAGTCTTAAATATTCCATTAAATGGGTCAGGTATGTAATGTGGGTTGAAATCATTCTGGGTGCTGTTTGCTATATTAAGCATTGTCTTACCTTAGCAAAGCTACCAATCTCTTAACCTTAATGTGCTGAGTTGCTAATTTTAAAATCTTTTTTATTGGTTCATGTAGATTGAGGGATACAAGTGTGATCCTAATGGAGAGTATGTTCGACGTTGGCTTCCTGAACTTGCTAGACTGCCTACTGAATGGATTCACCATCCTTGGAATGCGCCAGATTCGGTCCTCCAAGCTGCTGGAATTGAACTAGGTTCCAATTATCCTCTCCCCCTTGTTGAGATAGATGCAGCAAAGGAAAGATTGCAGCATGCGCTATTGCAAATGTGGCAGCTTGAAGCTACTTCTCAGGCTGCACTTGTTGATGGAATGGAAGAAGGGCTTGGGGACTCTTCTGATTCAGCCCCCATTGCCTTTCCTCAGGATATGCAAATGGAGTTTGATAATGGACACCCGAGAGCCAATCCTACTACTGCAGCAATTCGACGTTACGAAGATCAGATGGTGCCAACCATAACTTCATCGTTTGTGAGAAGTGAAGCATATGAAGAAAGTTCAGTAGATCTGAGGGCGACTGCAGAGAATAGTAGAGCAGAAGTACCAAGAACGTTTAACCTACCTGAAGAACCCACAAGAGAAGCACTTCCCACCCCTCCTGTCATCCGGGCAGTTAACCCTGCGCCGCAGTACCATTTTACAGTAGGAAGAAGAAACTCCTTAGACTCAACGGCAGAATCTTCCATCAGTGGTCGGACAGAAAGGGATGGAGGCATAGTTCCTGTCTGGTCCCCCTCGAGTTCAAGCTTCTCTGAACCATTTGCTGCCGAAGATAGTGGTATTGGGCCCAGCACTTCTTATTTGCAAAGGCATCCACAATCTCATGAACTAATGAACTGGAGGAGGCTTCCTCAAACTGGGTAAGCTTTGCTGTTATCCACAAAAAATCACCACTCGATCAGCCTTTTCTTTTTAGTTAGTAAAGCTTTGGTTCATGCATGGTAGTCGAAGAAAATAGCTCATGAACTGTTTTGCATCACCTATTGTCACCAAAATTTGTTTTGGAACTAATTTAAGGTATTTTAGCTGGCTTGATCTATTTGGATCCATTCTTTTGCTTCTGAATAAGGAAAATATATGAAGATTTAAGTTCTTACTCTGGTTTCTGTGCAAACAGGTGACCATAGTACAGAATACCAGCAGCGAATCAACACACAACGGCTTCTATTCTCGCTGAATTGGCCAATTAGCTTCGGGCTCTCCTGGCACACGCTAAACAAACCCGCCTTCTTCGTCCCTGACCCGAATATGCAAGTTGGATCTTCTCCTCATGCCTTCACGGTCTACTGTGTGGCTCAGCTGTATAGTGTATGATATCATCTGAAACCTGTGGTTAAATCATAGAATAGGAGTGTACTTCGGAATGGTGTAAGCTAATAAACTCGACTTTCTGGTTTTCTTTGTAGCGTAATCATGTTTATTATAGCTAATAATGTGATCTTCTTTGTCTGCAACCCCTTCCCATCTCTTCGGGACTGCATTGTAACACTGTATATTTTTAACTCTTGAGTGTTTTAATGTTAATTTTGCCTGTTATGTATATTCATGTTGCTGTCCACTCATCATTTTGATGTACTTGAGTTTTCCTACCAATGTTTCCTGGTGAACTGCAAGAGCTTATAAAAATGTGGGTCACTGATTGTCAAATTTTGGACTAAACATTTGGGGGTTGCCCTCGGTCAAGTTTGGGGCAAACGGTAGTGGAGTTTTTCACGAGCCTGTGTAGCCCGAGGACGGCACATAGAAGTGAAGTAGAGTTTTCTCTCTAGGGGTGGCTTTACCTCAAGAGCTCATATTTCGCTCATATTTCTGACGAGGAATCAAGATTCATTACTTTAGGCAATAGATTGAGATTTTGCCTGTTATGTATATTCATGTTGCTGTCCACTCATCATTAAATTCCCATTTCGTAGCATAATTTTCAGCAGTTATGATGAATTTTAAGTCTTGGGTGTACTTTTTTTCCCCCGGATCTGACACCATTTACTGCAAAGAATTTATTGCTGTTTCCCCTTGGGTTACGACATTAGGGCATGGGCAGTTGTGGTCTTTTAAAATTAAAAGACCGCTCTAGAGATCGAAAACCACCACAGTGGTTGTCTCTAGAGTGGTCTCTTAACAAGAGACCACTCAAGAGTCTCTTGCTAAGAGACCAATTAAGAGACCAAATGTGGGGTCAAAAAAATGACCAAGCCACATGGGAGGGGCCGCTTTTCAGCAGCCCAATTTTTTTGTCCATTCGAGACACGTGTTGTCCTCTAAGTGGGCCACGTGTCCCACTCATTTACTGCCCTTTTTTGAATTTTGAATGGGACACGTGTCACATTCTGGTGGCGATACGTGTCCCCACCCCCCCACAAATATTTCTGGAAAATTTTTCAATTTTTTTAAGAATTTCAATTTTAATTTTTTATTCCATCCTCCTCCACTTTTTGCCTATAAATATAGATGATTTCAACTCATTTCATCACACTACTTCCAATTCCAATACTTCTACCTTACTAATTCATCATCTACATTGAAATCCATTTTTTGTGATGGATCCACGAAGAACGTCGAAGGACAAAGATAAGGTAATTCCAAATTCTTTCAATTTGGAAAATTCTTCGCAAAATCCGAATTATAGTCCATTTTCAAATTCGGAATTTAGTATTTTCTGTAATTTTTATAGTTGTTACAATTGGTTTTTGCAATTTTAATATTTTTTATATAATTTTTAAAAAATAGAATTCTCTTATTATTTATTTTTTAAATTTCGTTTTAATAATTTCTTTAAAAGAATTGAAATTAATTTTATTTTTTTACACCGAAGCATGATATTGACAAGAATGAGAAAAATAAATTATTTAAAATATTTTGAAAAAAATGAAATTATATTTTAAATATTAAAACATATTATTAAATTTCACGTTCAACTTATTTTGGGTGGACAAATTTATTTAAAATAAAATTTAATGGTCAAATTAGTGAGTAGGATAGAGAAAATCAAGTGGGGTTCATGAATTGTAAAGAGTGGTCTCTTGCCAATGTGAAGAAAGAAAGATGTGGTCTCTTAAGTGATATCTTAAGATGAGGTGGAAGAGAGAGATATAAAAATAATATATTTAATTGGTAACAGACCACTAGCGGTCTTTACCACTGTCCGCGGCCTTCGTTTCAAGCATTACTTAGCTTTCAGATCTAGTATGGGACTCTGGGTCTTCTGTTGCACATTCACATAACACTCCATGTTACACTAATAAGATTATGACACATGTCTCTCTCTTAACTTAACTCCAAGCTAACCATGATTAACATCATTTAATATTATTCAATCAATTAATGATAATTCTTTTATTTAACTTAATCAAATAAAAGTAAAAACTATATTTCGGTCAAATCGTCGCCGCCATAGTGTTTCCTACTCTCGGTGCCACCTCTGCCGTGTTTCCCACTCCCGGCGCCACCTTCATCGCCGATAATCAACACCCTCTCGTAGTAATTAATCGACGCAGAACAAAGCTCGCCTCACTCGCCAGTCCACGCTCAAAGCATTTAATTTTGTCGACGATTTGAGAATTGAGTAGAATAAGAAACTCAGCGCCAATGATAACATTGATGTGCTAATTGAAATACTCTAGAGACTCGACCGGCTGCACATCTGGCGCTGTTGCCTGTGTTTGGCGCCTATGGTGCGGAATCACCCGGAACAATTCCCTCTGAGCCCACCTCCGCTTCCAAGCCTCGTTGCCGATGGTAGTGGTGCTAGCCCTCAGTGGTCTGCGACTACAAACGCTTCTCCATGGTTTGGTTAATAATATATTTTTAGGTCTAGTTAGTGAGTCGGGCAATTATTTGGCCTGGCTAGGGAGTTGGACAACGCCGGCGGCAACCAGACTCGACGGAAGGTGAATCACATCTTATTTCTGTTTTGCATGTTGATAAGCGGCAGCAGAGATGATTGTTCGACATTGTTACTGATGTCTTTGCAATGCCCTAATTAATCATCATAAATTTGTTGATTAAACATAAAATAATATTAATCAGAGTTAGATGGTTAGATTAAGTTAAGAGGGGCACATGGCATAATCTAACTGGTGTAACATAGAGTGTTACAAAGTATTGTAACAAAAGATATGTAGCCGTCTTTGTTTCATTTTGGGCTTTCAGGGTTGATTTATTTGCATTTCCCAATTGGGTCTTTGTGAAAAAATCATGCTTCTTGTCGGAGAACAATTTTTGGAATTTGAACACTTTTGGGGGTTTCCACTTTGATTTCACCATTGAACCCCTCTTGGATTTTAGCGTGAATTGAAGCTTTTTTTTTTCTGGATATGGAACACTTTTCTGGGGATTTAACACTTTGGGTGTTTTTGAGCAACACTTTTTTGGGTCGGGCCTTGAGAACACCTTAGGATCTGGAGAATTTCTTTGGATTATCACCCCTAGGGGTCATTGCTGGTCACTGGGTTCGAGTTTTTCTAGAGCTATGCAACACTTGGGGCCGAGGAACAGTAGCCACATCGAAGGATTCTGGGCACTTCAACTGAGGACACACATCCGACAATGGACATCTTGGCGCTCCAAAACCGATTCTCGGCCCACCGATTTTAGGTTAGTTGCCAAAACAGCGATGCTTATTTGTTTATGGTCTTTGGGATCTTTTTTGGTGGTGTTTTCGGATCCATACCTATGGGATCTAACGGGAAATTTAGTTTTTGAGCAAAGTGGGTATTTTCTAGGATTGAAGCGGGTTTTTGAATTTTTGGGCACAACAAGGAGGAGCAAGGTGTTCTACGGGTTTAGAATGGACGGATGGATTTTTGTCGGAGGGATTCTAGTCCCTTTTTCTTTGAGCTCAGGTTAGAGGAATGTCCATGGCATGAACAAGACCTAGTTTCCAATAAAAAATACGGTTATGGCCGGTCGGCTTTTGGGCATCCGACGAAGACGACGCGTCAAACCGAATAGGGCTCCTCCCAAAATGGATCTGCCGCTGGGTCAGGAGAATGTTCGGGTAGGGTTTTGGTCAAAGATGTGCAGGTTAAATAGGGCAATGGCTAGGGCAATTTCGGGTCAAGAGGAAAAATGAGTCTAGGGTTTCTTACGTGCCATCGGGAGTTGGGATGAATTATGCAATTTTGGGATGAAGACAATTTTTAGGCTGGATCGAATCTATAGAAAACCGACTGCTAGCGGTGCAAGAGCAAACGATCGGACAAGGCATGAGGGAGTTGTCTTTTCAGCATTTTCTTTGACGTTCAAGTGGGTTGCAGACCAACGTGAGCAAAACGAATATCAAGATGGAGAAGGATGCCACAAATTAGGCCAAAAATTATATCTCGGCTGATTATTTTTCTTCTTTTCCATTCCAGAGAAATGGGCCGATTTCAACAAACATGACTGACATCTGGGGCCGGCCTAGGAAATTATTTTTTAGAAAACCAATGTCTGGCGGGGTACTGGATAGAAATCAGGTCGGGTCACTGGTTGGCCCATTTTACTTAATCGTGCAGCAACTCTGAGCTGGACAGTGGGTAAATTTATCTTATTTTAGACCCCCACCATGGGCCACTGCACCATTATTTTTTGGCCCACCCCTCTTGAACAAGAACTTATTTGGGCTGATTAAATTAGAAGGGCTCCTTGCTATTGATGAGCCTGGGCTATTTTATAGAGGAAGACAGAGGGGCTGCTTTCAAGTCGGGGTGCTGAGATCAGTAACCCAAGCTCACGGCAGTCCCATAAGGTTAGTCTCTACCGCCGACTGCCGAGTTCATCCACCAAGGAGGCGGCTAGAAAACCAGTGGGTCATTACTCTTATTGCAAAAAAGGTGTTTTGCCCCTAAAGAAACTCACCATTCGACCCAATCTTCTGTTTTCTCTAGGTACTATTTTTAAGGCCATGGGTCTACTGAGTAGATCATTCCCCGCTAGACTTAGGTGAAGTTGGAGTGCTCAATTCGGGCAAACATCGTTTCCGCCGATAAGACTTTCAGTTGGCTTTCTTCTTGGTTTTCTTTCTTAAATTCGGGTCGAGTTTGCAACGAAATGATCTCTCTTCTGTTTCATTCCCCCGGGTTGGTATGCCTATATTGTTGACTTTAGACATGGCTTTTCTTCATGGTTTTCATAGAACCAAATTTAATCTGGGTTAATTTCATTAGTTTTTAGATGACTGAGCTGATTTATTTACTTGGAGGGCTGAAATGGAAGGCTATTGGGCCGAAATGAGGAGCCTAGTGGAATATCCTTTTCTTTTGAGGAGTTGATATGGAAGTATCACTGGATCACTCATATGAGGCTGAAATGATATTGTATATTGGGGTTGGAACCATGGGGCCAAATTATCACACTTTGGGGGACTACAAAACTAGGCCCTTCCTTTGTTGCCAGCGGGGTCACCTACGTGTGGCTGAAATGCCTCGTCTTTGAGGCTGATTGAAGGAAAAAGAGAAGGCCGATTTTGAAGCATTTCTTTTGGAGAATACTACAGCTTTCTGGAACGGGCTTATCTGTTGGTTGGGATTTATTTTCCCAACCAAACTTTTGGGAAAGTGTGGTATTCCAAGGCAGGAATTTTATTGGTATTTCGGGGAAGCTTGCGTATGGAAATAGCTACATCTTTTGGAGCGGATTGAAGGCAAGATTACACACCACTTGAGGGCTCACAAATTGTCCTTAAGTGGAATCTTTCTTACAATCCTAGGAACGACATAGTTCATCGGCGCACTCGACGGAGGTATCCATCTACGCCTTCTAGCTCCCCACTTGAGATATTCTTGGATATGGAACACTTGGTTATGGATTGGAGTCTCATTTGGAGGAACACTTTGTTTTTGGCGTGGAACACCATTTTAAGGATGCAAAGCGTGCGTTCTGAGGATCGCTTTCTTTGGAGTACCACCTTTGTCCCATCACTCAAGGCCAGAGGATTTTGGATCCTCACTTAGCCGCTGTGCTTTCGAGCACTACGAGGAGACCATGACACCGGTGCATTTCTCTATAGCAAGTTATGGTTTCATTTCGTAGTTTCATTGCTTTTTGTTATCTCAGAATCACTAGGGTTCCACATTTTGAATGGGGCAGCGGCCCCATAGCTCTTGTAATTTTGGACTGATTTCATTTTTTGCTTACTTACCATTTACCTAAACAAGGACGACATATAGAAGGCAGAATCGGTATGGGGATGCCTTGGCTAGGGTATTGGGGTGGGGTCCTCGCCCCAGTGCCTAATACACCAGAAGGTACTAGGCATGTCAAATGAGTCATAATGGGTTGGATCATTAAATGGACAATCCATTGGGTAACTCATGAGATAACTGACCCAATGAGTTAAAATATATTATCCAATAAGTCATTATCTAATAAGTCATTATCTAATAAGTCATTATCTAATAAGTCATTATCTAATAAGTCATTATGTAACTAACCCAATAAGTCATTATCTAATAAGTCATTATGTAACTAACCCAATAAGTTATCATTCAATATTTTCTTTTGATATGGGTTACCGTTGTCATTATCCAATGAGATCAGGTATTAAATGCTCATTAGTTTTTGGAATTTGACGGGATGCGAATAATTATGTTAATGGAAAATTTTGATCTCAATGAGTCTCATATTATGTTAATTGAATGGGAACCTAACAAATACCCAATAAATATCCAAAATCACCCAATTAAATGCATGTGTAATATTTAACATAAATATTCACTGTAATTCACAAATTATAATTCACAAATTATTCGAGTTCAATCTCGTACAATATTTGAGTTCGTACAGTATTTGAGCTCGTACAGTATTTGAGCTCGTACAGTATTCAAATTAAATCTCGTACAGTATTCGAGTTCGTACAAAATTCGTACTCAATCTCGTACAGTATTCGAGTTTGTACAATATTCGAGTTCAATCTCGTACAGTATTCGATCTCGTACAATATTCGAGCTCAATCTCGTACAGTATTCGAGTTCGTACAATATTTGAGCTCAATCTCGTACAGTATTCGAGTTCGTACAGTATTCGAGCTCAATCTCGTATAGTAATCGAGTTCGTACAATATTCGAGCTCGTACATTATTTGAGCTCGAGCTCGATCCCAGTTAATATTGTTCGTTAATTTCGTTGAGTTGGGTTGGGTTGAGTTGAGTTGGGTGGGTTGAGTTGGGTTGGGTTGGGTAATGGGTGACATGTGGATGATTTCATATCTCAAGATAACTAAATTTTCACAAGTTTGATTATGAATGATTTAATTTTTTCCTAATATATAATCATTTATTATAGGGTAATATGCAAATATAACCCTATACGTTGGAGAAAGTGCAAATATAACCCTGAGTTATTTTTAGTGCAAATATAACCCTAGCAATTATACATATGTGCAAATATAACCCTAACTATTATACATATGTGCAAATATAACCCTAAAGTCATTATCCCGGCATTGACTGACCAGAGTTATATTTGCATTTTCAATTATCACAGGGTTATATCTGCACTTTCATTATCGCAAGGTTATATCTGCACTTTCATCAATTATATAGGGTTATATATGCACTTTTCTCTTTATTATATTATGTAATATAATATGATGTAAATTATATTATATTATATTAAATAAAAATATCCAACGGGTAACCCATTATCCAACCCAACTAAACCCAATAACTATAACCCAATTATATCCATTAACCCAATGGGTCATTATCTAATAAGTCTTATTTAATAAGTAAAAATAGTATATGGATAACGGTTATCCAACGGGTGACCTGATATGTTTGACGTGCTTAGAAGGTACTTGCAATCACCGTGTAATTTAGATGCAGCATGTTGGCAGTGGGAGAAATCAGAAGATCAATGAAGAATGTCGAGAGTGTTTTTGGAAGCTTAATTAAAGCCAGTCTACCTCGAGGACCAGTGCCCCCTTCAACTCCATCTAGATCCTATAACAAGTTAACCTTTTTAGAACAGTAGACTCATTTTCCATTCACATACCTGTTTAGGTACTCGTTCTCGACTCAGTACTAATATGCCATTATCTAGTTTACTATATAAAAGGAATACTTGGATACAGCACGCTCGTGTCCACCGTCGTCAGGGGCATAGTGGTCATTTCCCAGCAAGGCCAAACGTGTGCCCTTCTATGTGCTCTCAAGTGGCCGCCCAAAATGACGTCGTTTTGGATTCCACTTTTGTCTTCTTGTGAATCCCATTTGTCAAAAGTTGCGGTGCCTCCATGTGGGTCTGCATGTGCTGCCAGGTGGCCGACGAAAATGATGTTATTTTGGACACCCCTTTGAGGGGTCCAGCTCTCAGCCCTCGAAGGGGTCTAGCTCCCAGTCCTCGAATGGGTCTAGCTCTCAGCCCTCGAAGGGGTTCAGCTCCCAGTCCTCAAATGGGTTTAGCTCTCAGCCCTCGAGGGTTCCAGCCCTCAGCTCTCGAAGGGGTGGAATCTCAGCTCTCGAGGGCTCCAGCTCTCAGTTCTCAAAGGGTTTAAGCTCTCAGCCCTTGAAGGGGTCTAGCTATCAGCCCTCGAAGGGGTCTACCTCTCAGTCCTTGAAGGGATGGACTCTTAGTCCTCGAAGAGTGAACTCTCAACCCTCGAAGGGATGAACTCTTAGTCCTCGAAGGGTGAACTCTCAACCCTCGAAGGGATGAACTCTTAGTCCTCGAAGGGATGGACTCTTAGTCCTCGAAGGGGTCTAACTTCCACCCCTCGAAGGGATATACTCTTAGTCCTCGAAGGGGTCTAGCTCTAAGCCCTCGAGGGGTCTAGCTCTCAGCCCTTGAAGGGGTGGACTCTCAGCCCTCAAAGGGATGAACTCTTAGTCCTCGAAGGGATGGACTCTTAGCCCTCGAAGGGGTCTAACTCCCAGCCCTCGAAGGGATGAACTCTTAGTCCTCGAAGGGGTCTAGCTCTAAGACCTCCAGGGGTCCAGCTCTCAGCCCTCAAAGGGGTGGACTCTGAGCCCTCGAGGGCTTCAACTCTTAGTCATCGAAGGATTCAAGCTCTCAGCCCTCGAAGGGGTCCAGCTCTCAGCCCTCAAAGGGAAAGACTCCTAGCCCTCGAGGGCTCCAGCTCTTAGCCCTCAAAAGGGTCCAACTCTCAGCCCTCGAGGGGGTCCAGCTCTCAGGCCTCGAGGGCTCCAGCTCTCAGCCCTCGAAGGGGTCTAGTGCTCAGCCCTCAAAGGGTTAGACTCTCAGCCCTTGTAGGGGTGGACTCTCAGCCCTCGAGGGATTCAATTCTCAGCCCTCGAGGGCTCCACCTCTCAAACCTCGAGGGGAAGGACTCTTCTATCCTTGAAGGGGTCTAACTCTCAGCTCTCGAAGGGATGAACTCTTAGTCCTCGAAGGGATGGACTCTTAGACCTCGAGGGGATCTAGCTCTCAGCCCTCAAAGGGGTGGACTCTCAGCCCTCGAGGGATTCAGCTCTCAGCCCTCGAGGGCTCCACCTCTCTAACCTCGATGGAAATGACTCTTCTATCCTCGAAGGGGTCTAACTCTCATCCCTCGAAGGGATGGACTCTTAGTCCTCGAAGGGGTCTAGCTTTCAGCCCTCGAGGGGTCCAGCTTTTAGCCCTCAAAGAGATGAAGTCTTTGGTCCTCGAAGGGGTCGAGCTCTAGGCCCTCGAAGGGGTGGAGTCTTTTTTCCTCCTTTTTTTTTTGTAAAAAACAAATATTATAAGCATTGTTTCTCCCTTTTCTTTTTCTCTGATCCAAAATGTTTTTTACTATATAAAAAAGGAATATTCCCCTCAACTAATAAATAAATTATGGAAAAAGAAAATATTATAAACATTGTTTCCGCCTAATCCAAACTCTTTCGTCTACTTTGTTCTTCTCCTGGTAAATACTTGTGGGTTTTTGAATTTCAGGTCTTTGGCCAAGTTTGTATAACATTAAGATTTTTTTCGTTATAAAACCTTGGAAATATATCGATGGAGGCCGTTGATCGATTAGACAGAAATGCTAAGAGGAGGAAGGCTTATGCTGAATTATCACCTGAGGCAAAGAGACATTGTTGCAGCGGAGAAGGGAGCAGAATGCTTTAAAGCGTTCTTTTAAGTCAGTGGAGGGTTCAATGGTGAATCATATTGGTATGTGTTTTTGGTCCTAATTCCCCCCTGGGTTTAAATGCCAGTGTCATATTACTGCGGATATCGCCATTGCATGCATTTCTTGTGAGGTCCATTTCTATTATTTTATTTTGCTGACTGGTCATCGTGGAGACGGTGTTTTGGTTTACCACTGCCACATATATGCAGCAATAATATTATGAACATTCATATTACAATCAAATTTACTAAATTCTTTTCTACAAGGACTGAAATTCAACAGGTTACAGGAGATCCATCAACTATCAATCATGAAATTTCTAAGAGAAGAAATGCTTATGGTCAGATTCCTGCTGAAAAGAAATTGCTAATGCTTCAACGAAAAAGAGAGCAAGTCGAACTAAAACGTTCTTCTCAAACACCGTATGAACAACCAGTAACAGGTTTGTGTGTACAATTTGAAACTGTATTTATTTATCTTCTTCGATTATATATAATCGGCTATTTAAATTTATTGGTTTCTGTTTATGGAATGCAGGTTCAAAGAGGAAGCCACAAACATCTTCCTCTGGTCATTTATCCACTGATGATGCACTCCCATTGAGGAATGTGATGGATAACAGTAATTATGGCAATGCAGAGCCAGCAAATTGGAGGTTTCTCATGATGATTTATTAATCATTGAGTCAAATGATTTGAGTGTCCAACAAATTCAGAATGTGCAAGTAATGCACCATCAAAGAATTTCATGGATAGCAGTAGTTATGGCAATGTAGAGCCAGCAGGATTGTCATATTCTCATGATGATTTGTTAATCATTGAGTCAAGTGATTTGAGTGTCCAAAAAATTCAGAATCTGCGAGCTCGCTGCAGGGGTCAGTTCGTCTTTACATGTTCATTGTATTCTTTTGTACCTACCTTTGCAGTATTATGTTTTCTGAGAGATTTTGATTTGTATCCGTGTCATTATATGGTCAATATCAAAATTTCTTGACTATAATATATAGTTCAATTGATTCACAGTGATTGGTATATCCATTTCACTATGTTTTTATTGCAGATACTTACTATGCCTTTTTGTCTGCAGCATATGGTTCATTTGCCAATTCTGTTACGTCTTCGCGAAGAAGTATTTCAGCTAATATTTATACTGATGGTCACCACGCAGTATCCTCTTCTTCGTATGTTCATTTCGTCAACACCAGCTCTGCAGGTCTATATATATATTTGTGTATGATTCACTGTTCTTTCTTGACATATATAGCATTTTCTTTACTGTATATTTCAACCTGTAACATATAATTCTTTTTCTTCTCGCGATGGTTTGTTCCAAGGAAATTCTCCAATTGATATTTCTGGCCATGTACATCAAGCAGACTGTTTCTCTTCTCATAGTTATTTGCCAATTATTAGTTATACTATTCTTTATAGTGCAAGGGATGAAAATTTACCTTCTACTTCTGCATGTTTGTTTTTCTTGGTTTAACATCACTGCTATTTTCGTCTTTATCAGATATTTGTTTTAGCTGTACGTCAAAACTTACATGTATTTAAATGGCTGATATCCAAATGTGATACTCTTCAGTAAAATAGCTGGTATTTGTATGTGTCATCAATAAATTAAATTATATCTTTATTGAGTCAACAATTGCAGAAAAGTAATGACATTAGATCAGGTTGAACTGGCTGGTGGTTATTTCTGGTATACTTAATTTTTTTTATGTTCAGGTCCACTGAAAAAGAGAAAGTATAAAACTATTGCTCTCGGAGATGATATTCCCACCTCTGCACGGACATTAACTGTAATGACTGATTGTGTTCATTGCAAGGCAAAGAGATTTAAGGGAGAATCAAATCTATTCTGTTGTTCTGGAGGGGAAATTTACTTGCCATCTGTGCCAATACCAGACCAATAAAGATCTCTTTTTGTTGGCATCACACCGCAGTCTATCCATTTTAGGAAGAATGTTCGGACCTACAACAATAACCTAGCATTTACAACTTTGAGTGTAGGTTATGATCGTAACTTAACTGCTAATGCCGGTGGAATTTACACCTTCAAAGTCCATGGTAAAATGTATCACTATCTGAAACCTTTGAAAGGTTCTGAGGGAGCTGAACCTGCTGGTGTTCAGCTGCATTTTTTTGACACAAACTTTGAGTTGGAAAAGTGAATGGGGTCTGACTGTGCTGGCAAATTCGATGAGGCAACAATGAAATTGTTGATGGATATATTGAGAGATAATTCATATTGTCAGTTCTTTAAGCACTTGAAAGATATTGACAGCATCGAGACGAAGACTATTGTTCTAAGTGCATATCCAAAACTTGATCAAAGGCAATACAACATTCCAACAGTGTCATCGGTTGGTAGTATAGTTGTTGAGCCGTTCGAGGAAGATGTAGTAAGGACTGTACTTGTTCAAGTCTACAGCGTTGATAGTAAAACTTATAATATCAAGCATTATTATGGATGTTATGATCCAATGCAATATCCTTTAATTTTTCCGAGGGGCTAATCTGGTTGGCATTTGAATGTTAAAAGGATTAGGAAGAGGCATATGGTCTGTGAAGAGTCTGGAAGTGAAATGATGATGTTTAATTCTCCTCAATCACTAATAGATTTTGAGAGTAAAGGTCTGTTATCAAATTTTACATTCAATAGTTGTGTTCTTTTAATTTTTTCGATAATTTACACTATTACATGTTTATGTTTTAATTTCCTTACAGTTGTCAGGGATGGGAAAAAAACAAGGATGCAGTTACTGCAAGGGAGTACTACTGCTATAAATTACAAATGAGATCAGAAGATGAATTGATGTTTCTACATGTTGGACGCCTATTTCAACAGTTTGCTGTTGATGCTTACATTAAAATAGAAACCAGCCGTTTGGAATTCTTGAGGTACAAACAGGGATAGTTCCGAACTGAAATGGCGTAGTGTTTTATGGATGGTATGAATGCTAGTTTAGCGGAGGGATCCTCACTTGATCGTCGGGTGGTACTTCCAGCTTCATTTATAGGTGGTCCTAGAGATATGCGTCGTAGGTATCTTGTTGCCATGGCCATTGTTCAAAAATTTGGTAAGCCTGGTATATTTCTGACCATCACTTGTAATCTCTATTGGGCAGAGATTCAAGAAAACCTTCGTTTTGGTGAGGCTACAAATGATAGGCCAGATTTACTTGCAAGAAATTTCCGCGCGAAAGTTTATGAGCTGAAGAATGACATTATTCAGAAGGAAAATTTTGGTACTGTGCAATATTTGGTGTACGTTATGGAGTATAAAAAAAGAGACCTGCCTCATTGCCATATGTTGATTATTCTAAAACCTGGTTGTAAACCTTTGGGACCAGATGCTTTTGATAAAATTGTTTGTGCAGAGCTGCCGGATCCAGACAAAGAATCATATCTTTTTGGTATTGTCAGCAAAAATATGATACATGGACCATGTGGTAGATTAAATCCTAAAATCCCCTACATGAGGAACGGTAAGTGTAAATTTGGATTCCCTAAACAATTTACATAGTCAACATATCATACAGAGGATGGTTATCCATTATATAGAAGGAGAGACGATGGTAGAACTGTTACCATAAAAAAACATGCTCTGGGAAATAACTGGGTTATTGGCTATAATAAATACTTATCCGCCACATATGAGTGTCATATAAATGTGGATATTTTCTCAACTATTCGGCTCATCAAGTATGTTCGCAAGTATATCTTCAAGGGCAGTGATCGAATTGGCTTTGCATTGCAGGGTGGTGGACATGATACAGTTATTGATGAAATAAAATTGTATCAAGATAGCCGTTGGATTGGCCCATCTGAAGCAACTTGGAGAATATATGGTTTCAAGTTAAACCATATGCAGCCTGCTGTTTACTCTCTTCAAGTCCACTTACCAGGTCAACAATATATTACATTTCACAAGAATGCCGTTCTTGAGTCGATTACTGCAAATGAGTTTCTTAGTAGAACTACGCTTACATATTTCTTTAAAATGAATGCATGTGACGACGATGTAAAAGAACTGAAGCTTTTATATAAATAATTTCCAGAACACTTTGTGTGGTCAACATCAAACAGGACTGGGCAAAAAGAAAATCCAGGAATGTTATTGGTAGGCTGGTTGCAGTGAGTCCCACAGAAGGTGAACGCTATTACCTAAGGCTTCTTCTATCTCATGTTAGATCACCAACATCATTTGAAAACTTGAAGAGTGTGCAAGGAAGTCAATACAATACTTATAGAGAGGCCGCAATTGCATATGGTTTGTTGACTTCAGATACTTATATTGAAGATGCCCTACAAGAAGCTTGTTCATTCGAGATGCCATTAACTTTGAGATCTTTATTTGCTGTTCTGCTGGTATTTTGCTCGCCATATGATCCAAAATAATTATGGCTCAAGTTCAGAGATGAACTATGTTCAGATTTCCGTAAAAAATCATCAACACAGCCCCATCTCACTGAAGCCTTTATAAATGCAAAGGTTTTGAATATTATAAATGGATTTTTGTTTGAAATGAGTAGGGATATTAAGCATTATGGATTGATGGATAGTATTACTGATGTATTAACTGATGAGGTTTTAACACGTGAAATAGTCAGTGAGAGGAGTATTCAAATTTCTGATGAGGAATTACTACTGCCTGGTCTATTAAATGTTGAGCAAAGGTTGATATATGATCGGATCATGCAAAGTGTTGTGGCCAAAAGTGGAAAATCTTTCTTTATTGATGGACCTGGTGGTACAGGAAAAACGTTTTTGTATAGAGCTTTGCTTGCGACATTGCGGTGTGAAGGTTATATTGCAATGACTGTTGCATCTTCTGGAGTAGCTGCCTCTGTGTTGCCTGGAGGAAGGACTGCACATTCCCATTTCAAGTTGCCATTTGATTGTTCCGACACCAAAGTTTGTCAATTGAGCAAGCAGTGTGGTTTAGCAAAGTTAATAATAGATGCTAAGTTGATTGTTTGGGACGAGGCGACAATGGAAAAACGTCAATCGTTAGAAGCTTTGGATACTGATAATCCATTTGGTGGTAAGGTTGTTCTCCTAGGAGGAGATTTTAGGCAAACTTTACCTGTTATACCAGGTGCATCAAGAGATGGAATAGTTCAAGCATCCATTGTACATTCTTATTTATGGCCGAAATTGGAAAAGTTCCATCTTCAACAAAACATGAGGGCCTTACATGATCCTCAATTTTGCTCTTTTTTATTACGTATTGGTGAAGGGACAAAATATATTGATTACAATGAGGAGATCGAATGGCCAGCTCACATTGTTATTCCATATATTGGGAAAGAAGCATCCATCCAAAAGTAAGACATTTTTATCCTTTTTGCACAGGTCTTCTGCATAATGAATCAATTATTAATGGAGACATTGACAATATTTTAATTATTTACAGGTTGATTCAACGTGTGTTCACAAATCTAGCTACATATGCAGTAAATCCAATTGATATGATAGGAATGTGTGTTTTAGCTGCAACAAATGCTGCCGTTGACAACATAAATAACTTTTTGATTGATGCTTTTCCTGGCACTCCGAGATAATATATTAGTACAGATAGAACTTTGGGTGAAAACAATCAGAGTGATCATGAGGATTTTCTTAATACACTAAATCCAAAAGGTCTCCCACCCCATAAATTAGTGTTAAAACCAAATTCTCCTATCATGCTCATACGTAATTTGAATCCAACCGAGGGACTGTGTAGCAGATCTCGATTAGTTTTTCGTGAGTTGTGTTAATTAACCATTAGGGCTGAGATAGCTTTTGGGCTTCATAAGGGCAAAGAAGTCTTTATTCCTAGAATACCAATTATTTGTGACCAAAGTAGTAAGACCTCCATCCCATTTAAAAGATTTCAATTCCCAGTGAGACTCTGTTTGCTATGACAATCAATAAGTCCCAAGGCCAGACATTAGATTTTGTTGGACTATATTTAGAACAACCCGTCTTTTCCCATGGTCAGTTGTATGTTGCTTTATCCCGAGTAAAAACCTCTGAATCTGTCAAGGTTCTTTTGACGCCTTCAACATTTGATGGC
This sequence comes from Rubia yunnanensis, assembly GCA_037428765.1. Taxonomy (NCBI): domain Eukaryota; kingdom Viridiplantae; phylum Streptophyta; class Magnoliopsida; order Gentianales; family Rubiaceae; genus Rubia; species Rubia yunnanensis. Next base: position 76,480,956 of record CM075067.1, read on the forward strand.
GCACGACTAAATAATAAAACTAAAAATATAGTTTACAAGGAGATTTTTGAGGAGCAGTAGTTATTCTATTTTTTCTCATCCTGTGTTCCTCGTTTTGGATCTGCAACATTTTTCCATTTTCTGTTGCATATTTTGCAATGTACGGGTTGATTTTGTCTTCTCCTTTTGGATTTGGTAGATTTTTTGGAGCTTCCTGATTTTTCAACTTGCAGGTACTTCCTTATTTCATTTTCTATTGATGCCTTACGAACATTCTTCAGGTTTAAATCATTTATACATCTTGCTTCTGTGTGGTTAATGTTGATGTGCAGATTTCAGATTCAGAGACTATTATCCAATATAATGCAATGAAGATCTGGATATATATATATATATATATATATATATATATATATATCTCATTGGACCTATATTAAAGGTACGTGTTTAATAGTTCTTCAGATAATCAATTGTAGTAATACAATATTCAAATTCTTTCACCTCCAGCGGAGAGGGTTCCACTGGAGCAAGTCAAATATGTCAGCAACACTTGAGTAAACACATCAGTCAAATCAAGTTTTCCATTGGAGTAGAGAGATTTGAGTCAAAATGATTCAACTGGAAGGTTTGAGTGTTAAGGTTCGACTCGAGAGAGTTGGAATGGAAGGTTCGATAGTTAAGTTTTCAGCTCAAATGGTCCGAATGGAAGGTTTGAATAGTAAACATTTCATTAGACTTGAAGCGGCCATAGTTTCAGTAGAAATTTAAAAATTGAGATTTCATTCCTGAGGTACTAATTCTAGAGGTATCCAGTTCAAATGCACAAGGTTCATGTGGGAAGGTTCCGTTATAAGAGTGCAAGATCTAATGATTAGAAATGCGAATGTTCAGGTGATGAATTTACAGTAGAGGGATTCGAGAAATGAAGAATAAGCTGGACAAATTATGTTGGCAAAGTTGGAGAGGTACTAGTTCAAGAACTGAACATTCAAGTGCTGAAGGTTACATTACAGGAGTTCTACCAGAGGGGTTCACCAGGTAATGATTCGATAGTTGAGGATTAAGCTGGAGAAGGTTTAAGCACAAAGGTTCTAGTTGAGAGGTTCAAGACATAGTTATTCGACAAGTTAATTCCAAATGCATTCACTCTTTGATGACTGATACCCCTTTGAGGACTCAAGACTCTATCCCTTCGAGGGCTGAGAGGTCGAACCCTTTGAGGCCTAAGATTCCATCCATTCGAGGGCTGAGATCTTGACCCCTTCGAGGACTGAGCCTTCCCTTCGAGGGCTGAGAGCTGGACCCCTTCGAGGGCTGAGAGCTAGACCCCTTCGAGGCCTAAAGGCTCCATCCCTTCGAGGGCTGACAGCTGGACCCCTTCGAGGATAAAAGAGTCTATCCCTTCGAGGGCTGAGAGCTGGAGAGGATTTTACTGGAGTCGGTCAAAGACATTAGCAACACTTGAGTCAACATATCAATCAAATCAGGTATAGTATATTACTCTTCCACCATCTCTTAAAACTGGTGACCATAATTTTTCATCAGATACCGTGTTTTTGTGTTCCAGCTTCTTCTCATCATTTGCACAATTTCCTATACTCTTCCTTCTTATCTTCTTATTTTATATATTTTTATTTTATATATATACATAAGCACAACCTATTGCTGTTCCTCCTTGCCTTACAACTGTTTGTTTACTAGAATCGTTTCTTAAGTTCAGTGTATTACTGTTCTTCCTTCTCCTCATCATTAGCACAATTTCCTATATTCTTCCTTCTTATCTTCTTATCTTATTATTATATACGAATCTTTCTTCGAATACTATTCCACCTTCTTCTCATCATTTGCACCTTGTGTAGTCAGTATGCTACTTTCTTCTCAAATACAGTGTATTACTCTTCCGCCATCTCTTAAAACTGGTTGTTGACCAGAATGTTTCATCAGATACCGTGTTATCGTGTTCCACCTTCTTCTCATCATTTACACAATTTCCTATACTTTTCCTTCTTATCTCCTTATTTTATATTTTTTTATTTTACATATATATACATAAGCACAACCTATTACTGTTCCTCCTTGTCTTAAAACTGTTTGTCCTTGTCTTAAAACTGTTTGTTCACCACAATCTTTTCTCGACTTCAGTGTACTATTGTTCTGCCTCCTCCTCATTATTAGCACAATTTCCTATATATTCTTCCCTCTTATCTCCTTGTCTTATTATTATATAAGAATTTTTTTCGAATACTGTTCCACCTTCTTCTCATCATTTTCACCTTCTGTAGTCAGTATGCTACATTCTTCTCATTATACTTATGCTCCACCTTCTACTCATCATTTGCACAATTTCATATGCTCTTGTTTCTTATCTCCTTATTTTCTTATTATATTTTATAATATAATAATAATATAAGAATATATATATATATGTATATATATATATTCAAAAATATTATTATATATTTTTTTACTTATAATACATGTGCGTACATATATTTACCTTTCTTCATCTTGTCGTCATCATAATCATCATCTTGTCATCTCATCTTCTCAGGTAACAACAAAAGAAGAAAGAAAAGACTTAGAAACTGCTCTAAACATAACATCCTAGTAACTTCCTTGAATCTCCTTTCCTTATTTGTTTTTTCTTTATTAATGTTATTACACAATTTCAAAACATTATGCTAATGCTGTTCTCCTTTGTTGATTTCTAATAACATATAATTATACTAGTAACGTAAATATTCTGCAAGTATCGAATCTGAAAAATAAATACAAATATACATGTATTATACTCTAGATTTCCATACTTCAAATCTTTACTAAAATATTGAATCACTTAGAGATGTCATTATATGTGATGCAGGAACTATGGCATCACAAAAAGCCATTGATAAACTACGCAATACTGATCGTCCTTGGATCAGAGTCGTTACAGTGGACGAAAAATTCTTTGTACTTCAAAGCCAAAGGAGTCCTACAAAAGTCCAGAAATTTATTTTTTCTGATGAAAAGGTAATTAACTCTTTTTTTTATATAATAGTATATAATATCATCATTTCTTATACTGATAGATTTACTGATAATATAGGGAGCCAAAGTGGAAGGGATAATATTTAACAAAGCATGTGAAACCATGAGCCAAAGAATCTAGGTTTATAACAAGTACAAGACATCGAATGAAAACATAAGAGAAATTGATCCCAGATATAAGAAGGGTGATATAACAATGCAGTGGATCATCGACATGAGTACGGTTATCGAAGAAATGCCTGATTCTGGCCATCTAATTTCAACTCAACATTCCTATGTACCATTTGAAAGAATCCATGAACATGTCAATAAACCTCAAGAACTGATAGGTAATCATTTCCTAATGCGTCTCTGCACTTTAAGTCTGAACATATTTTTTGTCTTTACTAATCGTATAAAATTACAGATGTTATAGGGATTGTTGCTCAATGCCTCCCAATTCACATTATCAATACACCGACTGGATCTAAGAAAATTCAAAAGTTTGTTCTTGTTGATGAGAAGTAAGAAAAAATAGTATCTGTTGGAAAATTATTATATAATTATCTTTTACATCCCAATTTGCCTTAATGTTTCTCATCCATGTTTAGATTACAAGCTTTGACTTTCACCGTGTCGCAAGAATTTATTGAAAATGAAGGCAAACAATTGCAAGCCACTGTGGATGACATGCCTGTACTAATTTGTCGTCGACTCAAGGTTGATTCCTTTCAAGGTATTATCTATTGATAAAACCAATGTGTCATCGCTCTCTAACTTCCATTTTGTATCAAACAACTTCTATTAACATTTTTGCTTATGCTTTATTCAGGGATAGAGGTATCAACACATTACAAATCATCCCTTTTAATTAATGGCACTAATAGTCAATCTTTGGAATCGAGGAAATGGTACTATTTTTTCCCATTCATTTGATATGGTGATAGGAATATTCAAATCAATGTTTACATTTATTGCTATACTAATTTTCCAGGGCAAAACAGCTCCACAGGGAGAGCACGAATACCATCACTACCTTCAACCAATCCTTGGTGAAAATGCCACCAACTGTGGATACTGTCTACACTTTAGTTGGTTATATTATACCAACTCAAAAGGTAAAAATAATGTCCTATTTTCCCCCGGTACTATGTTTTCCTCTTTAGATTGGGCGTTATTTGTGACTGAACAATTTTCTTCATAAATAGATGGTGACTTCAGAGGTGAAGATATCTTTCAAGGACATCTCTCAGAATTATTACTATATGGCTTGCGTCAAATGTTTTCGTTCAACAAGTGCCTCCTTACATTATGAATTCACCTGCAATTTATTCCAAGAGAAGCAGCTTGCTCAACCAAGGTTATAAACCAACCAACTTCTCCCATTATATATTATTAATGTCTTCAAAATATGTATTTATTTAAATATCACATAGTTACTAGATTACTCCTATTATTATTCTAAATGTGTTAATTGCGTAGGTGTCGCTTCGAAGCATGTCTTATCGATGACAATGGTGTTATCACTGCTACTTTCTTCGGTGAACCTGCTAAGAGATTATTGGGGTTGACAACAATGGAAGCTATTGATGGAGTTACACAGGTTAGTGCTTTCTATTTTGACATATCAATCAAGACTTTGAATTTATCACATGAAAACCCTGCATTGAGTTTAAACATAAGATAATTTTTATCATAGGAATATATCGAAGATCGCCATTCTATCATTGACAATGTTGACTACGTTGTCGAAATTCAAATCTCCAAATTAAAGAGTGGCCAGCTTACCCCAAGATATATTGTGTTTAATTTTGCTGAAAAACAATGCTTGCAAGACCAGGTTTCAACTCTTCAATTGCCCAAAAAAGGTTATGACCAATCACATTTGGAGATTAAAACTCCACTTGCTGCAACACAACTTACTATTCAAGGTACAACTGCATTTAATCTGATTTAATACTTCTACCTTATCATTACATTTCCCTTTCTAATATAAATATAATCCATGCTCCTTCAATCACAGACTCTGTAAATTGTGGACCACCTTCACCAAAGGCAAGGAAGAACTTTTTTCCCGAATCCGAAAGTGAGGACATTCAGCTATCAAAGGCAGAAGGGAAGAAACCTAAATTAAGCTAACTCCAACAGAAACCTTTTGTTGCATTGTTTCTCAAATCAAGTCACCTTTTCTTTTGCGGATGTCCCTTTTTGTGACATCTTTCAGATATCATTTGGTACAAGTGACCTCTAAGGCTGATAAATTAAAGTGGTAGCACTGTGTTGTGATCAATTCAACAACAATTAATTTGTTATCAGCTCTGTTGTACAATTTTTTTTCAATGTGCTAGTATTGCATGCCTAAGAAATGTCCGAATTATTCCAATATCACTGTCAGAATTATACATTGCTCGGTTGTATAGTTTTCAAATTTTTTTACAAGTTTTTCGCCAATGGCGTTTTAAATTTTACACTGAAAGTTGAACTGGCATAAATATTGTACATTTCAAGTTTAACCGACATGAAATAGTAGATATTAAATTTTAAACTAATCATATTTAAATTGAAAAAATCCCTGTGGAACTTCAAGAGATGAAGGTAAGTACCTATTCGGCCTTCGAAGGGATTGGGTCCTCTGTCCTCGAAGGGGTTGGGTCCTCTGTCCTCGAAGGGGTTGAGTTGTTGACTCTCAAAGGGATAGAGTCTTCTGTCCGGGAAGGGAAGAGTTCCACTGGACATGTCTGAGAAGTACCCATTCGAGAGGTGATGTTTGAAGTGGAGGGATTCCATTCGATCCATTCGACAAGTATCTATTCGAGACGTACCGATTCAAGAAGAACCCATTCGAAAAGTTAAGTTTCAGATGGAGGGAATCAATTGGTTGGGTTTGAGAGGTACCCATTCGGCCTTAAGGGGTTGAATTCTTGGCTTTCGAAGGGATGGAGTCTTCATTCCTCGAAGGGGTCTACCTCCCAACCCTCGAAGGGATCAAGTTTTCTGTCCTCGAAAAGGTCGGACTCTCAGCCCTCAAAGGGTTGGAGTCTTCTATCCTTGTAGGGATGCCATCTTCTGTCCTCGAAGGAATGAAGTCTTCAGCCCTTGATGAGATGGAGTCTTCTGGCCTTGAGGAGATGGACTTTTCAGTCCTCGAAGGGGTCGATACCTCAGCCATCAAAGGGCTGAAGTCTTCAATCCTTGAAAGGATTCTAGCTCTCAGCCCTCGAAGGGGTGGACTCTCAGTCTTCGAAGGGGTTGAGATCTAAACCTTCGAAGGGATAGAGTGTTCAGTCCTTGAAGAACCTGAGATGTTACCCCTCGTAGACATGGACTCTTCTAGCCTCAAAGGGTTTCCACCTCTCAGACCTCGAAGGGGTGGACTCTCAGTCCTCGAAGAGGTGGAGATCTAAGCCCTCCAAGGGATGGAGTATTCTATTCTCGAATGGGTCTATCTCTCAACCCTCGAAGGGATGGAGTCTTCAGTTCTCCAAGGGGCTGAGATAAGCTCTCGAGGGGTCCAACTCTCAACCCTCGAGGGCTCCAGCTCTTAGTCCTCGAAGGGTTCAAGCTCTCTGCCCTTGAAGGGGTGGACTCTCAGCCCTCGAAGGGTCCAGCTCTTAGCCCTCGAGGGGGTCCAGTTCTCAGCCCTCGAGAGGGGGGGGGGGGGGGGGGTCCAGCTCTCAGCAATCGAGGAGTCCAGCTCTCAGCTCTCGAGGGCTCCAGCGCTCAGCCCTCAAAGGGGTCCAGCTCTCAGCCCTCAAAGGGGTCCAGCTCTCAGCCCTCGAAGGGGTACAACTGTCAACCTTACAAGGGAATGAATCTTCTATCCTCGAAGGAGTCTAGCTCTTTAGACCTAGAAGGGATGGACTCTTAGTCCTCGTAGGGGTCTAGCTCTTAGACCTCGAAGGGGTCCAGCTCTCAGCCCTTGAAGGGTTTCAGTGTCCAGCACTCGAAGGGGTAGACTCTCAGCTCTCGAAGGGTCCAGCTCCCAGCCCTCGAGGGGGTCCAGATCTCAGCCCTCGAGGGGGTCCAGCTCCCAGCCCTCGAGGGGGTCCAGCTCCCAGCCCTCGAGGGGGTCCAGCTCTCAGCCCTCGAGGGGGTCCAGCTCTCAGCTTTCAAGAGGTCCAGCTCTCAGCTCTTAAGAGGTCCAGCTCTCAGCTCTCAAGAGGTCTAGCTCTCAGCCCTCGAAGGCTCCCGCTCTCAACCCTCAAAGAGGTTCAGCTCTCAGCCCTCAAAGGGATGGACTCTTAGTCCTCGAAGGGGTCTAGCTCTCAGACCTCAAAGGTGTCCAGCTCTCAGCCCTCGAAGGGCTCCAGTGTTCAGACCTCAAAGGGATGGACTCTTAGCCCTCAATGGTTCTAACTCTCAGATCTCAAAGGGGTCTAGCTCTTAGCCCTTGAAGAGATAGACTCTTCTACCTTCGACGGGGTCCATCACTCAGCCCTCGAGGAGTCCAGCTCTCAGCCCTCGAAAGGATGGTCTCTTCTATCCTCAAAGGGGTCCAGCTCCCTACCCTCGAAGGGGTGGAATCTCAGCCCTTGAGGGGGCCCAGCTCTCATCCCTCGAGGGGTCCAGCTCTCATTCCTCCAAGGGTTCAAGCTCTCAGCCCTTGAAGGGATCTACCTTTCATTCCTCAAAGGGATGAACTCTTAGTCCTCGAAAGGGTCTAGCTTTAAGCCCTCGAGGGGTCCAACTCTCAGCCCTCGAAGGGGTGGACTCTCAGCCCTCGAAGGGATGGACTCTTAGTCCGCGAAGGGATAGACTCTTAGTCCTCGAAGGGGTCTAACTCCAAGCCCTCGAAGGGATGGACTCTTAGTCCTCGAAGGGATCTAACTCCCATCCCACGAAGGGATGAACTCTTAGTCCTCGAAGGGGTCTAACTCCCAGCCTTCAAAGGGATGGACTCTTAGTTCTCGAAGGGGTCTAGCTCTAAGTCCTCAAAGGGGTCTAGCTCTAAGCCCTCAAGGGGTCTAGCTCTAAGTCCTCAAGGGGTCTTGCTCTCAGCCCTCAAAGGGGTGGACTCTCAGCCCTCGAGGGTTGTAGCTCTCAGTCATCAAAGGATTCAAGCTCTTAGCCCTCGAATGGGTCCAGCTCTCAGCCCTCGAAGGGAAGGACTCTCAGCCCTCGAGGGGTCCAGCTCTTATCCCACAAAGGGATAGAGTCTTTTGAACTCGAAGGGGTCAAGATCTCCGCCCCCAAAGGGATGGAGTCTTCTTTCCTCGAAGGGGTCAAGCTCTCAACCCTCGAAGGGATAAAGTCTTCTTTCCTCAAAGAATTTGAGCTCTACGGATAGAGGTCTCGACCCTCAAAGGGATGAAGTCTTCTGTCCTTGAAGGGGTTGGGCTCTAGGCCCTCGAAGGGGTCAAGCTTTCAGACCTCGAAGGGATGGAGTCTTCAGTCTTCGAAGGGATGGAGCCTTCATTCCTAGAAGGGATGAAGTCTTCATTCCTTGAAGGGATGGCGTCTTCTATCCTCGAAGGGGTCGAGATCTCTGCCCTCGAAGGGATGGAATCTTCTATCATCGAAGGGGTCTAGCTCTCAGCCCTCGAAGGGATGGATTCTGCTCTCCTTGAAAGGGTCCAGCTCTTAGCCCTCGAAGGGGTCCAGTTCTTAGCTCTCGAAGGGATAGACTCTTAGTTCTCGAAGGGGTCGAGCTCTCAGCCCTCGAAGGGATCGAGCTCTCTGCCCTCGAAGGGGTGGACTCTCAGTTCTCAAGGGAGTCTAGCTTTGAGCCCTCAAAGGGGTCAAGCTCTAGGCCATCGAAGGGATGAACTCTTCTATCCTTGAAGGGGTATAGCTCTCAGCCCTCGAAGGGAAGGACTCTTCTACCCTCGAAGGGGTCTAGCTCTCAGTCCTCGAAGGGATGGAGTCTTCTATCCTCGAAGGGGTCTAGGTCTCCGCCCTCAAAGGGATGGAGTCTTCTTTCCTCAAAGGGGTTGAGGTCTCACCCCTCGAAGGGATAGAGGTTTCTGTCCTCGAAGGGGTCGAGATGTCACCCCTCGAAGGGGTGGAGTCTTCTTTCCTTGAAGGGGTCGAGCTCTCAGTGCTCGAAGGGATGGATGCTTCTATCCTCAAAGGGGTCGAGCTTTCAGACCTTGAAGGGATAGAGTCTTCAGTCCCCGAAGGGATGGAGCCTTCATTTCTCGAAGGGATAAAGTCTTCATTCCTCGAAGGGATGGAGTCTTCTATCCTCGAACGGGTTGAGATCTCTGCCCTCAAAGGGATGAACTCTTCTATCCTCGAAGGGGTCTAGCTCTTAGCCCTCGAAGGGATGGATTCTTCTCTCCTTGAAAGGGTCCAACTCTCAGCCCTCGAAGGGATGGACTCTTAGTCCTCGAAGGGGTCCAACTCTAATCCCTCGAAGGGATGAACTCTTCTATCCTTGAAGGGGTCCATCTCTCAGCCCTCAAAGGGGTCAAGCTCTCAGCCCTCGAAGGGATCAAGCTCTCAGCCCTCGAAGGGGTTAAGCTTTCAGCCCTCGAAGGGGTCAGCTCTCAGTCCTCGAAGGGGACCAGCTCTCAGCCCTCAAAGGGATGAGGTCTTCAGTCCTTGAGGGGTCAAGCTCTTATCCCTCAAAGGGATGAAATCTTCTATCCTTGAAGGGGTCAAGCTCTTAGCCCTCAAAGGGGTCAAGCTCTCAGCCCTCGAGGGGTTAGACTCCCAGCCCTCAAAGGGTTAGACTCTCAGCCCTCGAAAGGGTTTAGCTCTCAGCCCTCGAAGGGGTCTAGATCTCATCCCTCGAAGGGGTCTAGCTCTTAGCCTTCGAAGGGATGGACTCTTAGCCCTCGAAGGGGTCCAGCTTTCAGCCCTCAAAGGGGTCTAGCTCTTAGCCCTCAAAAGGGTCCAGCTCTCAGCCCTCGAAGGAAATGACTCTTCTATCCTCAAAGGGGTCTAGCTCTCGAAGCTCGTAGGGATGGTGTCTTCAGGCCTCGAAGGGATCTAGCTCTCAACCCTCGAAGGGTGGACTCTCTATCCTCAAAAGGGTGAAGATCTAAGCCCTCGAAGGGGTGAAGATCGAAGCCCTCGAAGGGACGGAGTCTTCTATCCTCGAAGGGGTCCAGCTGTCAGCCCTTAGAGGGATGGAATTTTCAATCCTTCGAGGGCTAACTCGGGTTACAGGCGTGGTTTTGGGTGTATTAACCACATTTTTTGGTGTAACTGATTATTCCTTACCTCGAGACCAAATTGGTTATTGGTCAGTGAAAACTGTAACAGCTGTACCTGACGCGAACCTATTTTTTTTCTTGAATGAATTTATTCTGGCCTTTCACAATAAAGCGATCAATTGAACTGGCATGAAACGACTTATTAGTTGATTAATAGAGCACTTTGGAATGGCATATACATCCTACATCCTGGATCAAGTAAAAACCCTTTGTTTCCAACAATCTACCGCTACATCTATTTCATTAGGAGATCTAAGCCCTCAAGGAGATGGACTGTTAATCCTCAAAGAGGACCAGCTCTCAGTCCTCGAAGGGGTGGACTGTAAGCCCTCAAAGGGATGAACTCTTCTATCCTTAAAGGACCGAGTCTTCATTCCTCGAAGGAGTGGACTTTTCTTTCCTCGAAGGGGTCGAGGTCTTAGTCCTTGAAGGAATGGTGTTTTCTAGCCCTAAAGGAGTCAAGATCTCAGCCCTCGAAGAGATGGAATCTTCTGGCCTCGAAGAAGTCGAGATCTCAGCCTTCGAAAAGATGGAGTCTTCTATCCTCGAAGGTGTCTAGCTCTCAGCCCTCGAAGGGATGGAGTCTTCAGTCGTCAAAGGGGCCAGCATCTCAGCCCTCAAAGGAATAAAGTCTTCCATCCTCAAGGGGGTTAAGCTTTTAGCCCCTAAAAAGATGGAGTCTTTTGTCATTGACGGGGTTAAGATCTCTGCCCTCGAAGGGATGAAGTCTTCTATCGTCGAAGGGGTCAAATTCTAGGCCCTCGAATGGATGCAAGCTTATGTCTTTGAAGGAGTCAAGATCTCGGCCCTCGAGCGAATAGAGTCTTTTCCCTTTCAGGAGGATGATTTCTAGGCTCTTGAATGGATGGATGCTCCTGTCCTCGAAAGAGTCAACCTCTTTGCCGTCCAAGGGATGGAGTCTTGTTTCCTCGAAGGAGTCGAGACCTCAGCTCTCGAAGAGATTGAGTCTTCTGTTATTGAACAACTTAAGTTGTAGGCCATCCAACTCTCAGACATAGTTAGCTTGACCAAAAAATAGACCCGAGGAAGTGGGTAATACTTCTAAGCTAAGAAAGTAATGGAGAGCACCCAAATCCTTAATAACAAACTCCCGATGTGTCCCGAGGAAGTGAGAATATGGTTTTATTATCAATTCATCGTTTAAGATTCTGAAATGGTGCGCGTGTACTAATATAACCGCGCGTGTCACTACCCCTCCAATGCCGCACTCTCAGAAGATGAAGAAGCGATCACATCTTCCCATAACTTTTTGTATTTCCAATGCGGAAATTATGATCCATCACTTCAGTCACCAAATTTACCTCTTATCAGCACCTCCATATTTCCTATTCTCCTTTGCAGGCATCTTCTTACAAAATTTTTCTTCCGTATTTCAATTACGACCGATCCCGACTTCCATCACTTTTTTGCAGTAATCAGTAAGTTCTTTCATCCCCATTCTCCTTCTATTGTGTACTTTCATCCCTATTCTCCTTCTATAGTTCTTTCATCCCTATTCTCCTTCTCCCGTTTCCCCCGCGCTCCCTCTCCCCCCTATTATCATGGCCCGCTCTCACGAGGGTTCCTCCTCCGAGAAAGTTTTTGGTGGAATTAGTGTAAGCAAATCTGGCATTAGTACGCTGGCAAAAATTGCTAGCAACTCGGAATATACCCATTCTAAAGGATTCCAGCCCGATCCAAGATGCTAGAAATGGCGTATCTTATCCTCGTGCTCTTACTCCTGGGGAAGAGGGGTTCATTCTTATAACCGATATGCCCTCTCAAAAAAATGTGGAAATTGGCTCCCGGGCATGGGCAAACCTTACATAACGAGGTTCCTTGCAAGCGGCAAAATTGGCTTTTACCCTTCTCCGAGCACGGAGGTTAAAACGTTAGGGAGCCTCACAAACGATCCTTGCCTCAAGATCATCGTTAGTAAACCTGTTGTGTTATTATTTTATCATTATTAGAGATCGTTATAAGTAAATCTGTTGTGTTGTTAGATTTATCACTATTACCTAACTCTTTTTGTTTTACCAATTTCAGTGGGTTTCACAAAGGACTTAAAGAAGCAAAAGCCCTGGAAGCAGGATCAAGCTCGGTCTAAGGGGATACTTGATCCTTCGCATCAGGCTTCCACCCACACAACTCCAGTGTTTCCCCTCTTAAATTAGGGCTCCCTTCCTGGACCAGGCCTCGAAAGGCCGCTTATGGGAATTCAAGCTGGTGAAGATGTGCAATTACAACCTTTGCCCTTTTTGAGTGATGTAGTGCCTACATTAGAATTCGAGCATCACCTTTCAAAAATTGCCTCCAATCCTAAGGTCCTTTTCCATTCTCCTATCTCTTTCTCTCTCTCCTGTTTTTTTAATTTTTACTTCAACTGAGCTGAATAGCTTGATCAAGGCTTGTAGAGTTTACCACTAAGTGGAAACCAGTATAGCATCCCTCTTTTCCATTGGCGAGAAAACCTTTGTGAGGATCTTAGCAAAAAAGATGCTGAAATTTTGCTCCTAAGGGAATGTCTGGAAAGGAAGGAGAAAATGCTCGAAGAAAAAAAAGAGCTGTGGGACAGTGAGAGGCATCAATGGTTGACAGAAAGGGATACCCTCACTAAGAGGGTTCAGGCTGCAGAAGAAAAAAATACAAGCTGTAGAGAAGAACCTTACAGAGGCTGCAGGCACCTCTCATCAGCAAGATTCCCCAATTACTCACGTGGAAGAAATGCTTGCTTCCACATCAAAGGAGGATAATTCTAGGGTTGGTCCCTGATAGTAAAATTTTCCTCTGTTTTACTTTATATTTTTATTTTTTGGGAATCAATTGAAATATCCACTTATTAGATTTTACCTTTGTTTTCTTTCATAGTATAATTCAATGAAAATGGTACTCGAAGGCGCTTGCAAGGAGCTTTCAAATTCCCAAAAAGAACTGGATGAAATAAATAAACAGTTACTTATTGCCCTTCGAGATGTTTGTAAATGCAATGAAGAGACAGATCCCTTAAAGGACAAGCTCCAAAACCTTGAGGCAGAGATGAAGCTGTGGCAATCTAAAGATCGTCCTCCCTTCAAGGGATCATCCTACCTTCTGGAAGTGGGCAACGATTCTGATCATGCTGATAAATAACTAGAATAAATGATGCACCAAATTTATTTGAAATTTGGTTCTTTGAAGTCCTGCCTTACCGCTGCAACCAGGCTATCATTAGTGGAAGGGCGTTTGATCGGTTGCATGGGCGAAAATCGAAAACTGGTAGCCCAGAGAAATTCAGCTACCGAACATCATCTGTTAGCTCAACAGAAAGTGGCCAGCCTTGAAGACGACATACTGGCTTGGAAAATAGCAGTTAGCGAGGACCCCCCCTTCAACAACCGAACCCGATTTGGCCCCTCAAAATCCTCGAGAAAGCCCTGCAGCTGAAGATACCTCTTTGGTGGAATCTCTTTTATCAAAAAACACAAAACTGTCTGCGGAAATTGAGGCTTGGAAGGTACAATTAATGGAAATGGAGCAACGTTTTGCTGCGTATGAAGAAGAAATCGCCACACACAAAGTAAGCCTTCGTGCCCATATGCTTTCTCACGGCATTCCTTCCTCCTCTTTGATTAGCAAAGACCATCTTCCAAAGTTTCTATTAAAAGCTGCACACCACTAGATGGAGGAGGTCAACGTTAATGAGAATGGGACTCCCCAACAGAAAAAGGCTTTTGACCTCATTCTCGATTGGCTGGTGGAACTAAAAGTAAAGGGATTCACCCCCCTCGAGTGGAAGCTCTATTGCTCGATCACAAAAGTCTGCCGTTAAAAATGCTGAATGGCACCTGGTCCCATTAAGCAAAAATAACCAAGGGTCTTCCTCAAAATGCCACAGAAGCACTAGGTCATCCTCAAAGGCCCCCTTTGAACCTTCGACGAAGAAATGGTGTCAGACCGACGCTGTCATTCCTACAGAATACCCTATAGAGGAGCAAATGAAGGATATCCGGAGGGCGGCTGACATAAAGCTGGAAGAGGTCGAAGAGATAGAGTCAAATCTTAACAATCTAGGAACCTCTAAGTCCACTGAAGATTTGTTTCAAACGGGATTCCTCCCCCCCGTAGATGGGATTAACTTGGATAATTGTTAGTATGAAATATTGTAGGCTTACTGTATTTGTTGAAAGAGTCCCAAAGTAAATATTATAGCACTGACCGACCATTTTCAGCCATTGAGTGACCGGAAATGACCAAAATTCCCTTCTAACCTAAAATGAATGAACAGCTTCAAGTCGATTGAAACTAAAAAGATTCCCCTCATCAGAAAAACCTCGGCCCTAAATTATTCTCATTCATGCATTGGCACAAACGAAAACCAATCAATGCATTTCCTTTAGCGGCCATTACTATAGGACAAAAGAGTATAATTCATTATTTAATATTTTCTATGATTCATTCTTTAGATTACTGATCATGCGAACGGAGACCCTTCTAAGGTTCCAACGATCTTATCCCGCCAAGGTGAAGGTGTTCAGATCAAGAGTTGCGGCACCTCTATGTAGGGGTCCTCACCCCTCGAGGTCTCCAGCTCTCAGTCCTTGAATGGTTCAAGCTCTAAGCCCTCAAAGGGCTGAACTCTCAGCACTCGAGGGGTCCATCTCTCATCCCTTGAAGGGGTCCACCTCTTAACCCTCGAGGGGATCCAGCTCTCAGCCCTCAAAGGGTCCAGCTCTCAGCCCCCGAGGGGGTCCAGCTCTCAGCCCTCGAAGGGTCCAGCTCTTAGCCCTCAAAGGGGTTTAGCTCCCAGCCCTTGAAGCGGTTTAGCTCTCAGGCCTCGAAGAGATCCAGCTCCCAGTCCCCGAAGGGGTCTAGCTCTCATCCCTCGAAGGGGTCCAGCTCTCAGCCCTCAAAGAGGTTTAGCTCTCAGTCCTCAAAGGGGTCCAGGTCTCAGCCCTCGAAAGGGTCCAGCTGTCAGACCTTGAAGGGATGGACTCTTCTATCCTCGAAGGAGTCTAGCTCTCAGCACCCGAGGGGTCCAGCTCTCAGCCCTCGAGGGGGTCCAGCTGTCAGACCTCGAGGGGGTCCAGCTGTCAGACCTCGAGGGGGTCCAGCTCTCAGCCCTTGAAAGGAAGGACTCTTATATCCTTGAAAATTTCTAGCTCTCAGCCCTCGAAAGGATGGACTCTTAGTCCTCGAATGGGTCTAGATGTCAGCCCTCGAAGGGGTACATCTCTCATCCCTCGAAGAGGTCTAGCGTTCAACCCTCGAAGGGGTGGACTTTTAGCCCTCAAGGGGTCCAGCTCTTAGCCCTCGAGGGGTTCCTGCTCTTAGCCCTCGAGGGGTTCCTGCTCTCAGCCCTCGATGGGTTCCAGCTCTCAGCCCTCAAAGGGGTCCAGCTCTCAGTCCTCGAAGGGGTCCAGCTCTCAGCCCTCGAAGGGGTCCAGCTCCCAGCCCTCGAAGGGAAGAACTCTTCTATCCTCGAAGGGGTCTAGCTCTCAGCCCTTGAAGGGATGAACTCTTACTCCTCGAAGGGGTCTAGCTGTCTACCCTCAAAGGGGTCCAGCGTTCAGCCCCCGAAGGGATGAACTCTCAACCCTCGAGGGGTCCAGCTTTCAGCCCCCGAAGAGGGCTATTCTATCCTCGAAGGGGTGGAGATCTCATCCCTCAAAGGGATGAGCTCTTCTATCCTCGAAGGGGTCAACAACTCAGCCCTCGAAGGGGTCTAACTCTAATCCCTCGAAGGGATGGAGTCTTCTATCCTCGAATTGGTCCACCTCTCAACCCTCGAAGGACCCTCGAAGGGATGGTGTCTTCCGTCCTCGAAGGGCCCTCGAGGGGTCCAGGGCTCAGCCCTCGAGGACTCCAGCTCTCAGCCCTCGAAGGGGTCCAGCTCTTACCCCTCGAAGGGAAGGACTCTTCTACCCTCGAAGGGAAGGGATTTTCTACCCTCGAATGGGTCTAGCTCTCAGCCCTCGAGGGGTCCAGCTCTCAGCCCTCGAGGGGTCCAGCTCTCAGCACTCGAAGGGATAGACTCTTAGTCCTCGAAGGGGTCTAGCTCTCAACCCTCGAGAGGTCCAGCTCTCAGCCCTCGAGGGGTCCAGCTCTCAGCCCTCAAGAAGTCCAACTCTCTGTCCTCGAAGGGTTCAAGCTCTGAGCCCTCAAAGGGTTGGACTCTCAGCCCTGGAGGGGTCCAGCTCTCAGCCCTCTAGGGCTCCAGCTCTTTGCCCTCGACGGGGTCCAACTCTCACCCCTCGAAGGGATGGACTCTTTTATTACATGTATAATTAGTACATTTATAGTTTAAATTGCAACTCTTTTACCATTCATATAAAATTTCTATAATTTGTTATTAAGCTCACCGTGCATTGCGCGGTGCAACCAATCTAGTAGTATCTCAATTGCCTTGGCGGTGTTTATGATACTGCGACAATTCAAACAGGTGAAAAGAACCGGCCTTTAGTCTTCTTAATTGCAAAGTTTACCTTAGATTTATTGTCCGTGTGCATTATTTTTCAAAACCGTTTTAATTTGACGATTATACAAAGAGAATGTCTCAGGACATGCAGCTTTTCCTTAAATTTATGGACAATTCATAGTGGTTTTTACTTTAAATGTTAATTTTTATAAAATTTTAAATATTATATTTTTAAAGTTAAAACAAGTAAAAATATGTATTCGAATGTGAAAATATAAAAAATATATCATTTAAAAATATATTTTTGAAATTTTGAAATTTTATATATAATTTAACAAATGCAGTATAAGGTAACAAATAAGTGACCTATCCATAAATTTATGGACATGCTGTATATCAGGAGACCTACCCTCGCACAAATTCATGCCTTTGAAATTTAAAATGGCTTAGTTCCAACCTTTACTGGAAAACATGGACAAAAGACTACTGAATTGGAAGAATAAATGGCTTAGTTCAGGGGGTAAACTGACTTTAATTCAGTCTTGTTTATACTCTCTACCACAACATTTATGGACTGTCACCAACCCCCCCAAAAATATTGTTCATACTTTTGAAAGAAAAATGGCATCCTTTTTCTAGGGGGAAACAGAGGGTAAAAAGAACAAAATATGGAGAAGATGGAAGGCTTCAGCAGTGCCAAAATCACTAAATGGTCTAGGACTTAGATCAATCCAAGCTATAATTGACTCTTACTCTCTTAAACTCTGGTGGAAAAGTCAGTTAGGAATAACTATGTGGTCTAAATTGATATGGTCCCTACCTCAAACACACAGAAAATCAGTTACTTGGAAAAGGATCTGTTCTGTTAACACCTTTGCAGAAAATAATTCTTTCATAATTCATGGCAAAGGTAGCTGTAATCTCTGGTCTGCAAACTGGTGCCCGAGGGGACCTGTGATGTCACACATTCCCAATTCCGTCCTCTCGCCATTACTATCTTACACTATTGCTAATTTTATTAGCCATAGGGATGCTATTTTACCTATGATTTCCCCCTTTCTGGAATTTGATACTCTAT
The DNA here is from genome assembly GCA_037428765.1 of Rubia yunnanensis. NCBI lineage: Eukaryota > Viridiplantae > Streptophyta > Magnoliopsida > Gentianales > Rubiaceae > Rubia > Rubia yunnanensis. Next base: position 76,498,576 of record CM075067.1, read on the forward strand.
CCTTTCTTCAGGATGCAGAAATTAATGCCAACAGAGAAGACAGGTTGATATGGAAACCTGAACTAACAGGGTTTTTCTCCTTCAAATCCGCCTACAAGAAACTAACATATATCTCAGGTAATTTCCCAGCCAGTAATTTGATCTGGAATCCAATTCTACAAAAAAAGGTTTCCATCTTTACATGGAAAATGTTGCATTCTTTCTTACCTTTTGACGATGTGCTTATCAAATGTGGTTTTAGTCTAGCTTCCAAATGTTCAGCATGCTCTCACTCTGACTCCATTCAACATTTCTTCATATCCTGTTCACTTGCTCATAACATATGGATCCATATGACATCCTTTTTGGGTTTTCACCTAAATCAACAGGACTCAATTACTCACAGAGGCTTTTTGCTCTGGAATAGTAAAGATTTACCAAAATGGCACCATCTGATAAGCAAAATACTTCCTCCCTTGATATGTTGGTGTCTATGGAAGGCCAGGAATAGTTTCTTCTTCGATAACACCAGGTTTTGTCATGAACGGATATGTAAGGATATTTGTGATCAAGTATACTTATCCCTCCATGCTAAACCTTATCACCATTATCCTTCTTCACATATTTCTTCTAACTTGTTGCATCTGATCCCGAAGCTTAGACCTCCTCCTAAGCCAATAATATCAATTATTTTCTAGGAGAGTCCAAAGCAAAATTGTTATAAGATCAACGTAGATGCTTCCTGGAACCCAAATAAAGCGACAGTAGGTCTCATCGCCAGAAACAGTGCTGGAACTCCTTTTCTGATTCATTCAACAGATATTAGTGCTACATCCCCACTTCAGGCTGAGATTCTAGCAATTCAATTTGCTTGTCAATATTTTCCTAATCTAGATAACTCTGTTACAATTGAATCAGACTCTTTGGCAGCAGTAAAAATGATTATAGATCCATATACTGCTCATTGGACACTTTTTTATCTAACTTTTAAAATACATTCCATGTTAAAGAATGTTGAACTGAAATATGTTTACAGAGAATGTAATGATGTGGCAGATGCTATTGCAAAGCACCATTTGACTCATAGTTTGAGTCTAAATCTTTCTAATGCTCCTGGACATATCAAGGGCCTCATTTCTTTGGACAAAGAGCATACACCATATATTAGACTAAATAATCACACCTTTTCTTTGAATGGATACTGCTGAGTTTTAGTCCCTGCTCTTATTTGAAGGTACTTGGGAATAACAAGAACTGGAGCTCATGAGGAGCTAACCTGGAGCCTTACACAGGAACCCTCGAGGACGGGTGCCCTCGAACTGTGAAGACGCTGGATCCCTCGAGCTATTACGACTCTGGACCCCCCAAGCACTAGAGCCCTCGAGCTCTGGAGCAATTGAGCACTGGAAGAACTGAACCCCTCGAGCACTGGAGCCCTCGAGCTTCTAGAGACAACGAGCTCTGGAGCTCTCGAGCACTGAAGACATCGACCACTGGAAGCCTCGAGTACTTGGATCGGCCTCGAAGTAGTCCCCGTGCACTCGTGCCCTCCAGCTCCCAAGCCCTCGAGCACCCATGCCCTCGAGCTCTGATGACACTGGATCCTTTCGAGCACTGAAGATGCGGGAACCCTCGTGCACTGGAGCCCTCGTGCTCTGGAGACATCATGAACTGGACCCCTCGAGCTCTGATGCCCTCAATTTGGATACTCGAGCACATGAGACCTCGAACATTGGAGCCCTCGAGCACCGGGGCCTTTCGAGCACCGGAGCCCTCGAGCACCGGAGCCCTCAAGCATCAGAACCCTCGAGCACCGGAGCCCTCGAGCATCAGAGCCCTCGTGCACTGGAGCCCTCGTGCACTGGAGCCCTCGTGCACTGGAGCCCTCGAGCATTGGAGCCCTCGAGCATCAGAGCCCTCGTGCACCAGAGCACTCGAGCAACGGAGCACTCAAGCACTGAAGCCCTCGAGCACCGGAGCCCTCGAGCACCGGAGTCCTCGAGCACCTGAGCCCTCGAGTACCGGAGGAACAATGGAGACCACGAGCACTGGAGCCCTTAGGCACTGGAACCCTCGAGCTTGGAAGACCTCAAACTGTGAAGACTTTGGATCCCTCGAGCAATGAAGTCACTAGACCCCTCGAGCACTAGACCTCTTGAGCTCTGGAGCCATCGAGCATTGAAGCCACTGAATCCCTCGAGTATTGGAGCCCTCGAGCTTCTGAAGACATCGAGCATAAGTGCCCCCGAGAACTGGAAACATAGAACATGGGAGGCCTCGAGCCCCTCGAGCACGCATGCCCTCGAGCTCTGACCACACTGGAACCTTTTGAGCACTGGAGATACTGGAGCCCTCGTGCACCGAAGCCCTCGTGCTCTCGGGCCATCAAGAACTGGACCCCCTCGAGCAAGATACATCGAGTTTGTGGATCCGCCGTCTCACTGGATACCTCGGACATCTCCAGCCCAGACACCTTCGAGACACCTGACACTCGAACCAAATACCACACAATCACTCAAACCTGGAACCATCGATCTTGGCGCCCTCGAGACCTCGACATCTTAACTAATACATCCTCTCCTTTTGAACCACTACTCTACTAGTTTAGATCTTTCTTTTGAAGGCAACGATGTTGCCTTACCGATGTAAAATTTTCAAAACATCGTTGTGTATCTATTTGATTTCTAAATAGGTTTGGGGAACCTAATAAATACCCCCACCCTAGGGTGCATTGAAAAAAATTAAAATGAATCAAGTTCTACGGTGACTTATTTTCATACTTCTTTCAAATGAAACCATATCCACCCAAAATTAAATGGGAGTAAACTGCATATGTACTCGTTCCTTGATATTTATCAAGAGTGGCAAAAGGCAATCACCCGCTCGCGCTCAGCGGCCCATACCAGCCCACACCCAGGCCATCATATGAGAGGTAAATCACGGTAGCCCAGCACCAGGACCCATGGGCTTGGCATTGCCTCGGTGCGCACAAGGGAGCCTTGCAAAGCAAGAACTCCCCACACTGCCGCTGCCGAGGATCGAACCTGGGTTTATTGGCTTTCCCACCCATGTCCCAACCACTGGGGTACACCCGTGGGTGTTGATATTTATCAAGAGTGGGTCTCATGACAGGTGGGTTGTCTATGAGTACATGGACATGCCACTTATTTCTTACCTTATACACTGTATTTATTAATTTACATACAAAATTTTAAAAATATTTTTATATCATATATATTTTTTTATTTTTACCTTCAAATACATATTATTACTTGTTTTAACTTATAAAATACGATATTTAAATTTTATAAAAAATTACAACATTTAAGGTAAAACCCTATGTGGACTGTTCATAAACTTATAGAAAGACCGTATTTCCTGACACTTTCCCATTTATCAATATATGTAGCTCGTTCCTCTTATTTTGATTTACCCATCAAGGTACCAATTATAGAATGTTCTCTTACCACCTTCCTGACATTCTTTACCTCTAGCAATTGAAGTGTCATCTTTCCATCCTGATACATGACCTTCTATCTCATTTATGGGAACCCCAGCCCTAAACTCAAAAATAACACCGTTCCACTAATTCAACGTCAGATATCAAGATTACAATTAGAGTCATTCATTTCCTAGAATCACTATACCCCTAATCCTAAGAAATCCCTTTCCTTAGAGCCATTATTGTCCTTAAGGATGATCCCTTGGGAACCAGAAGGAGATCAAATGAAAATTGGGAGACCGAGCTCTCATAAATTGGTCATCTTCCCAGGCATTTTCTTTCTTCCGTCTCCAAGTTGAGCCATTACACCAAAATTCGAGCCAGTTAGTTTCTTGTGTTGGTAGGACTATTTGAACTCCTCACCAAGCGGCCTGTCAATAAGTTTATAAATAATCAATGTATTTTTTATCTTATACAATACATTTGTTAAACTACATGCTAAATTAAGAAATTTTTAATTTTTTTATATTATATATTTTTATATTTTCACATTCAATACATATTATTAATTGTTTTAAAATTTAAAATATAATATTTAAATTTTATAAAAAATTATAATATTTAAGGTAAAACGTACAGTGAATTATCCATAAACTTATGAAAAGACCGCCTTTACTGAGATTTTTTTCCCATTTTTTAAAGCACCACTTTTCGAACAACAACTATTTCATCAGTGTAAAGTCAGAGAGATTTGCATTGAATATTTAGTTGGCAGTGTTTGTGAACGTGTTTGGAAACGAAAAACTTTCTATGTTGGAACACTCGACAGGAGTATATTTACGCCGATGGTTTTCGTGAAAAGAAGACAGAATATTATGGTATTTGTGACTTATGAAAATTGTTATATTCTGTTATATAGTAGGCGTATAAGGCATAGTTGATTTATGAATATATGGAGCTGATATTTGCGAATATATGGGATATATTGTGATAAGGAAAATCTCTTTATTTATGAGATTTGGATATGCTTCAAGAAGCAGATTTGGAATAGGAATATTGTGGAGATAATCAAGGAGTATTCCAATCTGTTCGTGGATATAAATTGGGATCAACACGGCTGCAAACTCACGGATTTAATAGAACAAAAATCTGCACACATATTTTTGAGATTTTTGAGTTGTGCTAAGAGCCAGTTTCCTATGTTCCAACATACTGACATGCTGCACAAAGTTCAGAATCATAAACCTTAATTCCTCGGGAGGAGGAGATCCAGCGTTGACGGAGTTCGAGATCAGAGGGAGTCTGATCAAGGTGGATCGGTAGCTAGGGGAGCTAGCAGAATTCACACAATATAGTTAGTAAAGATAAGTATTTTGTAAGTTGCACTCTGTACTGTTCTTTCTAATTAGTGGATTCATTCTGAGCTGGGCCAGACCCCGCAGATGTAGGTGGATTACACCGAACTGTGTAACCAAGTCGTGCATTCTTTATGCTTTACTTTATTATGCACTTGGTTAAATTAGTCATGTTGAAACATACTAGTAAGAACTAGAAAAATTGATAAAACCAAATTTCAATTGGAATCAGAGCTTGGTCACTTATCATTCCCTTGGTTGTGTCAAGGAAAGTGAGATTCGGTTTTACCATGACGACAAGAGAAGGAGCTTCAGTCTCTCGACCACCCCTGCTAGAAGGCAACAACTACAACTATTGGAAGGCACGTATGAGAGTCTTCATCAATTCACTGGATGAACTTGCATGGTTCTATGTTGAGAATGAATGGAATCACCCTACAGAAGATACTGATACAAGTTCTAAGGAGGTAGAAGGAGAGTCGAGTCAAAGGAAGCAGAAACCCAAAGACAAAGCTAGATGGACTCCAGATGACCTCAAAGAATCTCTGGCGAATTCAAAGGCACTCAATGCAATCTTCACTGCAGTTGATGAAAATCAGTTCAAACTTATCTCTACATGTCATCAAGTGAAGAAAGCATGGGATATTCTACAAACTGTTCACGAAGGAACCAGTCGAGTTCGTGGATCTAAACTACAGATGCTGGCTACTAAGTTCGAGGAACTCAAAATGGAGGAGGATGACACTATTGCTATATTCAACGAAAAACTCAGGGACATCTCCAACATGACATATCAACTTGGAAAGGTTTACAAAGAAGCAAAGTTGGTGAAAAAGACCTTGAGATCACTTCCTAAGAGATTTGCAATGAAAGTAGCAGCAATAGAGGAAGCAAGAGACGTAGCCACCATGAGCCTAGATGAACTAATGGGTTTGTTACAGACATATGAGATGACATTCCAACAAGCTACAAAAAAGGTCTCTAAGGAATTGGCGTTCAAAATGTCTCCATTAAAGGACAATCATGAGTCTGACAGTGATGATGAGATTGAAAAACTTGCACTTATCATGAAGAATTTATCGAGAATGCTAAAGAAAGTGGTCAACAAGAAATCTCAGGAAAGGTTTGGTGGAAAAAGATGAAGACAACAAGACTCGGGTAATAATCGTGGAATGAGATTTGAACAAGGAAATCAGCAGTTCTTGAGAAATCAAAACAATGAATCAAAATAGGCTGGACGAATTCAATGCAGAGAATGTGAAGGATATGGTCATATTCAGGTTGAATGTGCTAACACCCGTAAGAAACAAGGAAAATCATATGTCACCTCTTGGAGTGAAGATGAAGAAGATGAGAAGGACGAAGAGGAACTTACCAGTAACTATGTAGCTGTTAGAGCAAAGGTTCATGATACATCGGAGGATGGATGTTCCAACACACTGAATAAAGGTAGTATGTTCCAACACGGATCTGGATGATGCACACATCAATGAAGATGATGATCTTTCTGTAAGTGATGAAGAAATATACAGTACCTATGAAAACATGTATGCTATGTGGGTCCAAGTAGTAGACTCAAACAAAGAGCTGAATGAAGAAAAAAGGAAGTTAATGGAAAGTGAAAGAGAATTACGATTCACGGTTGCAGAACTTGAAAAGATTAATGAAGAACTGAATGGAAAACTGACAGCAGCAGTCAAGAGGGCCGAGATGTCTGAAGCAACAATTTCTAAATTAAATTCTGGAAAAGCAAAGCTTGATGATATTCTGGATATGGGAAGAAACTTTGGTGATTGACACGGGATTGGATATGGGAATGTACACAAGACTAAATCACATGAAAATTTAGTAACCCTCAAGACTAAGATTCGAGAAGTGAAACGGAAGCTTGGTATGCCTTATCAAAGAAAACCATTCATTTGTAAATACTGTACATATCAAGGACATGCTGAAAAGCAGTGCAGAAGACTGATCAGAGACCAAATGATAAGACGACAACCTCTGGCATGTTCCAATATAGGCAATATCCAGAAAGTAAAATCGATCAGAAAGGTATGGATTGTTAAACAATCTAGCACGTGTCTGGTGGCACACACTTCTCTCACAGCTTATTCGAGAGATTCGTGGTACTTTGATAGTGGCTGTTCTCGCCATATGACTGGCACTCCAGAATATCTCACAAATATTACTCCATATGATGGCGGATATGTAACCTTTGGTGATGAAAAGAAAAGCAGAGTAATTGGAAAAGGCAAATTGAGAATTGAAGGTTTTCCAGTATTCACAAGTGTATCATTTGTTGAAGATCTAAAGGCAAACTTGTTAAGTATAAGCCAGCTGTGTGACGACAATATGGTAGTAGAATTTTAGAAGGACAAATGTATAGTGAAGAATGGATAAAACAAGGTTCTTTCAGGGATAAGGTCATCAGACAATTGCTATCTGCTAGAACAAAGAGTACGGTGTATGATTTCGAAGCAAGATGAAGGAGTTCTGTGGCACAGGAAGCTCGGCCACATCAATTATAAAACACTGGTGAAAATTGCAAATGTGAAAGCTGTACGAGGAATGCCTACCTTAACCAGCAAGGAAGGAATTGTATGTGGACCATGTCAACAAGGTAAACAAATTCGATCTCCTCACTCTTCAGTATATTACTACATCTAGAAATCTGGAATTATTGCATGTGGATTTGATGGGTCCGGTAAATACGCCCAGTATAGGTGGAAAGAAATATATCTTTGTATGTGTTGATGATTTTTCCAGATTTACATGGGTAGCTTTTTTGAAAGAAAAATCTGATACGTTAGAAGTATTTAGAAGCCTGGTAGTGAAGTTACAAACTGAAAAGGGGAGTCCAGTTGGGAAGATAATTCAAATTCGAAGTGATCATGGTAGAGAATTTGAGAATGCACAATTCAGTGATTTTTGTGATGAGCTTGGAATCCAACATGAATTTTTGACACCCATCACCCCTCAGCAGAATGGTATTGTAGAACGTATGAACAGAACCTTGCAGGAGATGGCTCATGTTATGTTGGCTGAGAAAGATATTCACAATAAATGGTGGGCAGAAGCAGTCAATACAACATGTTATACAATCAATCGAGTGTACCTTCGACCATTCACCAGCAAGACATCCTACGAGATTTGGAAGGGCAGGAAACCAAACGTTTCATATTTTCATGTGTTCCAAAGAAAATGCTACATTCTCATAGATAGAGAACAGTTGGCAAAATTTGACAATCGAAGTGATACAGAAATTTTTCTCGGGTATTCTATTAACAGCCGTGCCTATAGAGTTTTTAATCATCGAACCAACACTCTCATGGAATCCATAAATATCATTGTGGATGATTCAGAGGAGGAACGACAGCTAGAAGTTGTAGAAGAAGAACTCAGCAACACACATGTTCCAACGCATCCTCGCAAATCTGATAAGACAGATCCATCGGTTCAAGCTGAACCTCACCAACATACTGGAACAATTGCGCAGGGTAATTTTCAACCTGCCGAAACTGACCATGTTGGAACACTGTCCCTAAATGAATCTCACGTTCCAACACAGGATCAACCAGATTCTACAATGGAAGTACTCGATCGGTTCCTCGAGTGGATTATTGAAGGCTAGCTGGGTTGCATTGTTTTGTTTCATACATTGAACCAAAGAACTATAAAGAAGCCTTGCTCGATGAATATTGGATTGCTGCTATGCAAGAAGAACTAAGCCAGTTTGCTCGGAATGATGTCTGGTATCTTACCCCTCGCCCCAAAGGTATTAATGTCATTGGAACGAAGTGGATTTTCAAGAACAAGTCCGATGCCAATGGCCAGGTCTCTCGAAATAAGGCCAGACTCGTCGCTCAAGGATATACTCAAGTGGAAGGAGTTGACTTTGATGAGACATTTGCTCCAGTTGCAAGGTTAGAGTCCATTCGAATTTTACTTGCTATTGCTTGCTCTATGAACTTTATGTTATATCAAATGGATGTCAAAAGTGCATTTCTAAATGGCGTGGTGAATGAAAAGTTTTATGTTGAACAACCTAAAGGCTTTGAGGATCCTCATTACCCACATCATGTGTTTCGTCTCAAAAAGGCCCTTTACGGTCTAAAGCAAGCACCCAGAGCATGGTATGAACGACTTACTAACTTTCTTCTTCAGAAAGGTTATCGTCGAGAGGGAGTAGATCGTACCTTATTTGTATTCGAAAAGGCTTCCACAATACTAATTGCTCAAATTTATGTTGATGATATTGTATTTGGCTCTACTTCGTCTTCTATGGTACGGGATTTCGTAACTATTATGCAATCCAAATTTGAGATGAGTATGGTTGAAGAACTCACATACTTTCTGGGATTGCAAGTCAAGCAAGGAAGAAATGGTCTGTTCATCAATCAGAGTAAGTATGCTCTAAATCTGGTAAAACGATTCGGTCTAAGTAGTGCTCGAGTTGTTAGAACTCCTATGGGTATCTCTGAAAAACTTGTAAAAGATGAGAAAGGAGTGTCGGTCGATCAGAAATTATACAGAGGCATGATTGGAAGTTTATTGTATGTAACGACTAGTAGACTAGATATATGTTTTAGTGTTGGGATTTGTACAAGATTTTAGGCTGATCCAAAGGAGTCTCATCTCACTGCAGTCAAACGAGTTATTCGATATGTAAGTGGGACTTCTGAATATGGTGTCTAGTACTCTAAGAGTCAAGATTCTGAATTGATTGGGTATAGTGATTCTGATTGGGCTGGCAATGCTGATGATCAAAAAAGTACCACGGGTGGATGTTTCTTTATTGGTACGAATTTGGTGTCTTGGTATAGTAAGAAACAGAATTTGATTTCCTTATCCACTGCAGAAGCTGAGTATCTTGCAGCAGGAAGCTGTTGTGCACAATTGTTGTGGATGAAACAAATGTTGAAAGATTATGGAATTCATCAAGGTCCTTTGAAGATTTTATGTGACAACACAAGTGCTATTGATATATCGAAAAACCCAGTTCAACACTCGAGAACCAAACATATTGATATAAGGCATCACTTTATTAGAGATCTGGTTGAAAGGAAGGAAGTGGAGGTAGTCTATGTTCCAACACATGAACAATTTGCTGATATTTTTACCAAGCCGTTGGATTCTGCTATCTTTGAAATCCTTCGACAACACTTAGGTGTTTGTCAGATTTAAGGTAATTCTTACCTATATTTTTACTGTAAATATTTTGCTTATTTTTTTTTAGAAAATTGAAAAAGAACAAAAAAATTAAAAAGAATGAAAATGTACAAAAATAGAAGATGGTGTGTATGGTATGTTGGAAGTTATTTCTGGTGTGACATCTCAAGTTGACAAGAGGAGAAAGTATCATCATTATAAGCTTTGGAAATCTAAAAAAGTGTTTCACGAGAAAAGAGGTGAAAAGTTGAAGAGTAAAATTTGGATTCAAACTTGCCCAAAATCCTTTCGTATCCCTTTACAATCGGCCACTTTCTCATTCACTTTGGCATTCTTCGAATCTTTGCCAAAAAAATTCTCTCCACGATCCTTCTCCACAGCAACGTCGTGCTAGAGAATGACAATCCCAAATTCTCCCACACGAGAAGAAGAGCTTCCAAAAATTTTTCAACCCTCAGAAGTCATGGAAGAGGAACAGATGACGGACAATGTGGAGTCAAATCTGTCCAACGAAGGCAAACACTGTGCAGAAGAAGTTGAGGTCGAACTCTTGCCTGAAGAGAATGTCAAGGCAGAGGTGATTAATGATGGTGTGAAGAATACAGAGACTCTGGATTTAGGTGACAATGGCGACATTCAGGAGGAACACCCTAATGCCAAAAGTAAGGGTCAATATGGCAAGGTAACTGGCCCCGATCCCCCTCCTTTAAAACTTATGGGTATAGAGTTTAAGATGACTGATTAGATGTTTGAATGGTTAAAGCCTAATAGATACTCTGTAGACTTAACCAAAATTAGGAGTATAAGAAGAGATATGAAGTTTCTGCATGTTAAAGTTCAAGAAATTGTGACTGGGGATATTGAGAAGGTTTGGGATATTGAGAACTGGAATGTAAGATATCTGAGGGGGATGTATGGTAGGCTCAGGCGAAAGGGAAATGATAAATTTCATATTTTCTGTCGCATGCCCCAGCCAAGCTATGTATTTTTGAGGGAAATCAGTTAGGAGGAAGCTGCCGGTATGGTAGGAAGGAAGTTTGTTACGCAGCAAAACATGTTGCAGGTTGGTTTCTTTGATCCTCATGCTGCTCAGAGGATGGAAGATCTTAGGAGGCCAGTTCTAATTGAGTTATCAGATAGTGATGAAGATGAGAATCACATGGAGGTGGATTCTGATGCTGATCTGGGGGGTGAAGACCAGAATGACATGCATGATAATTTGAATGATGAGGCACCTGGAGGAGATTTGACTGACCAAAAAGACTTTGATCAAGACGAGCTATCTAGAAAGGGATCTGAGAAGGGGAATGAAGCTGGAGGTTAAGAGAATGTTCTAACACAGGAAATTCCTGATTTGGCATACTCAAGTGATGAAGTCCTTGATGAGTTTTATCAGACAGCTAAAGGCAAGAGGAAGGCTGCTGATGCCAAGGTATCTTCACAGGCAAAGAAGAGCAAGAAAAAGCAGGAATGCAAAGAGAAGAAGATACTTCCTCTCCCTTCTGTAAGTAAAGCTGTGTCATCTACCTATTTTGATTTAAAAGGGAAGGAAATAGGTGAGGTCTTTTCTTAAAGGAAAGTTATTCCTGAGAGACCAGTGAATCTAGAGACATACAAGAAGAGTGGATTTTCATAATTTCTGAGAATAGTGGGCATGACAAAGGCAGCCACAGTACAACTGCAGTACAATCAGTAAATTGTAATTGAGGTATACTCTAACCTCATGACTAGAAGTCTGGAGACTGATTCCCCCTGGTATGGAAGAGTCTATGTGAGGGGAAAGGTAATTGACTTGTCTGCAGCTAGAATTAACAAAATTTTTGGTCTTGAGACACCAGAAATAGATGGAGTTTCTCCTGAAGATTTGGGAGTTTCTGATGATTATATTTTAGCTACTATCTCTGGTGGGTATAAGGTTGAATGACCAGCAACGGGGTATTCACAAGCATCTTGCTTGTCCTCGAGATTTTTTGGTTTATATTAGATTGTTGTTCATTGTTCGATGCCTTCAACAAACACCACTGCATTGACAAGAGAGATGACCAGATTGCTGTACTGTGTTGGAACACAGAAGCCTGTCAACCTGGGTTATTCATTCAGCAAAATTTGGTCAGACAAGTTACTGCCCCCCAAGGTCAATGATGCAATCATCTATCCTGCACTGATTTCTGCACTAGCCAAGAGTGCAAAAGTGAAAGGAAAGGCAACTGATGTTGTGGTTGACACATATTTCTTAAGGCCAAATAAGAAGACTTTTGGTTTAAGGCACATTCATGATCTACCATGGAAATCAGAAGGTTCTACATTAGCTGAAGTCGAAAAGAAGGGCAAGTTACTGTCTCTGAATGCAAGATTGGGAGCCATTGCTATTCAAGTGGCAGCGCTGGAGGTAGATAAGGCAATTCTGGAGGCAGAGAAAGCTAAATTGGAGGCTTAAATTCAGGGGGAGTCTCAGGATGCTTAGTTATTACCTCTGACATATGTTCTTTTTGTCTTTGGCATCTGTGTGATCCCATGGGGAGAAATTTTGGATAATATTCATTTTGGTTTGGATAATATTCATTCTGGAATTCTGATATTAAATTGTTTTCAGATTTGGTAGTGTTCATGTTGTTGTGTGAATCCAACATAGGAGAAGACCTATGTGTGTGGTAAGTTTTTTCGTTGTGAGATTCATGATTAAAATGGTATGGGTTCACAAAATGCCAAAGGGGGAGATTGTAAAGTCAGAGAGATTTGCATTGAATATTTAGTTGGCAGTGTTTGTGAACATGTTTGGAAATGAAAAACTTTCTATGTTGGAACACTCGACAGGAGTATATTTACGCCGATGGTTTTCATGAAAAGAAGACAGAATATTATGGTATTTGTGACTTAGGAAATTGTTATATTCTGTTATATAGTAGGCGTATGAAGAATAGTTGATTTATGAATATATAGAGTTGATATTTGCGAATATATGAGATATATTGTGATAAGGAAAATCCCTTTATTTATGGGATTTGGATATGCTTCAAGAAGCAGTTTTGGAATAGGAATATTGTGGAGATAATCAAGGAGTATTCCAATCTGTTTGTGGATATAAATTGGGACCAACACGGCTGCAAACTCACGGATTTAATAGAGCAAAAATCTGCACACAGATTTTTGAGTTGTGCTAAGAGCTAGTTTCATATGTTCAAACATACTGACCTGCTGCACAAAGTTCAGAATCATAAACCTTAATTTCTCGGGAGGAGGAGATCCAGCGTCGACGGAGTTCGAGATCAGAGGGAGTCTGATCAAGGCGGATCGGTAGATAGGGGAGCTAGCAGAATTCACACGATATAGTTAGTAAGGATAAGTATTTTGTAAGCTGTACTCTGTACTGTTCTTTCTAATTAGTGGATTCATTCTGAACTGGGCCAGGCCCCGCAGATGTAGGTGGATTACACCGAACTGCATAACCAAGTTGTGCGTTCTTTATGCTTTACTTTATTATGCACTTGGTTAAATTAGTCATGTTGCACCATACTAGCAAGGATTAGAAAAATGGGTGAAATCAAATTTCAATCAGCCTCACTAGGAACCTGCAACGTGGCATGTCTAGAGTTTCTTCTCCCAGTTGCTTCTTTTATGTAGACATATGTAAAGCAAGGCGTGTATGATCTCTACTCAAGTCTATCTATAGGATGTAGCTTAATATGTTGTGTTTCTCCAACTAATTGATTTGTTATAGAAGCTAATGCTTGTTCTAATTTCTCGGGGTGATAGGTAGTGTTGTACCGCCATTTCTTGCATTTCTTTCACCTGTGAGAGGATTCAACACATTGTATCAATATCTTACGCTAACCATTGATAATATGTGGGCCTAGATATTTAAAGAATACTGTCCAAAACACACATGATATATATATATATATATATATATATATATATATATGAAAGGTAAAAATAATAGTACAACAGCAGTAAGATAAGTTAAATGACAAATACTTGAATGAATTTTTATCAGAATAAATTTATATCAGAATAGATTTTGGCTTACAGTGGGAACGGAACTCAAGATTGTACTTTGAGCTCAGATGGTGGTGATTGTAAGAGAGTACAAGAGGGGGCGATATTTCAAGCGTACTTAAAACTGAAATGGAATGCTCCTACTTATAGCAGTGGACTTCTAATCTATTACATCAGATTGAATGATATTTGAATTCCGGATTACATCTCGGCCGTTCTTTTGAATGAAGTGGAAGACTGGGGTCCACCACTTGCTCTTGTCTGCTGCTTTGTTGAATTGTTGAATGTGAGTGGAAACTGGGGTCCACCACTTGCTCTTGTCTGCTGCTTTGTTGAATTGTTGAATGTGAGTGGAAACCGGGGTCTACCATGTGTGTGTGTATATATATATATATATATATATATATATATATCAGCTAAAGACTTGATCCGTGTTTAGCTGGGCTACATCCTTGCATGCCAAGGGTGATTTTATTTGAGATAAGATGTGATCCAACTAAGTTAAGCGGCCAATTGCCACACCTATATATAGTGCACAACTTGATAATCATTCCAAAAAATTCATATTAATAATAATAAATGGCTTGGTTGGAACCGTAAATGTAAAGTTAAGTGGTGTTCTTTCAATATTTTAATTGGCAATTTGTGACATATTTGGAAACGAATAACTTTCCATGTTGGAACATGCGGACAACCACAGTTACGCCAACAGATTCGAAAGGAAGAAAGACAAAATATTATGGTATTTGTGATTTATGGAAACCTGAATATTCTGCAATATTCTTGGCAGTGATAGAAGCATAGTTGATTTATGGAAAATTCCTAAAAATATGGCATTGATATTATCGAATATATGATAGATATTGTGATAAGGAAAATCCCTTTATTTACGGGATTTGGATATGCTTCAGAAGTAGATAAGGAATATGAATATTATGGAGATAATCATGAAGAGATCCGATCTACTTATGGCTTTGAAAGGGGACACCATGGATGCATTAAACTCACGAATTTAATTGAAAAATCTGCATACAGATTTTGATCCTTAATGGAGTTTTGCAAAGAGCCAGATCTATATGTTCCAACATACGTGACCTGCCGTTGAAAGTTTAGAATCATATGGCTTAATTCCTCGGGAGGAGGAGATCTAGCGTCGATAAGTTTCGAAGTCAGAGGGAGTCTGATCAACGCAGATCAGTAGCTAGGAGAGCTAGCAGAATTCACTCGATTAATTAGAAACGATAAGTATTTTGTATGATGTACTTTGTACTGTATCTTTCTGATTAGTGAATTCATTCAGAACTGGACCAGGCCCTGCAGATGTAGGTAGATTTCACCGAACTGCGTAACCAAGTCTTGTGTCTTTTATGCTTTACATTATCGCACACTTGGTTAGATTGGTTATGTTGGAACATGCTAGTAATAATTGAGAAAATCTGGTAAAACCAAATTTCATTTGGTATCAGAGCTTGGTCACTTATTTTTTCCTTGGTTGTGTCAAGGAAAGTGTGATCCGGTTTTACCATGGTGTCCAAAGAATGAGCTTTGGTGTCTCTGCCACCTCTACTGGAAGGTAACAACTACAATTATTGGAAGACACGCATGAGAGTTTTCATCAACTCACTGGATGAACTTGCTCTGCATTATGTTGAAAATGAGTGGAACCATTTTACCGAGGATGCTGATACAAGCTCAAAGGTGAAAGAAGGAGAGTCAAGTCAGAAGGAGCAGAAACTCAAAGACAAGACTACTTGGTCTCCTGATGAATTGAAAGCCTCACTGGCAAATTCAAAAGAACTAAATTCCATCTTCACGGCAGTTGATGAAAATCAGTTCAAACTCATCTCTACATGTCATCAAGCCAATAAAGCATGGGATATTCTGCAAACAGTTCATGAAGGAACTAGTCGAGTTTGAGAATCTAAATTGTAGATGTTGGCTACAAAGTTCGAGGAACTCAAGATGGAGGAAGACGATACTATTGCTATATTCAATGAAAAACTCAGGGACATCTCCAATATGGAATATCAATATGGAAAAAGCCTACAAAGAGGCGAAATTGGTGAAAAAGACCTTGAGATCACTTCCTAAAAGGTTTGCAATGAAGGTCGCAGTAATAGAAGAAGCAAGAGATGTAGCCACTATGAGCTTTGATGAATTGATGGGATCATTGCAGACGTATGAGATAACATTCCAACATACTAAAAAAAGGGTTCAAAAGGGCTGGCATTCAAAACATCATCATCAAAGGATAATCACGAATCTGACGGTGATGATGAGTTTGACAAACTTGCACTTATCACGAAAAACTTCTCAAGGATGCTGAAGAAAGCAGTGCACAAGAAATCTCAGGAAATGTATGGTGGAAATATACCAAGGCCACAAGAATTGGAATTAATCGTGGGACGAGACTTGAACAAGGAAATCATCAGTTCTCTAGAAATCAGAGTGGTGAACAGCCTGGATGAATTCAATGCAAAGAATATGATGATATGGTCATATTCAGGCTGAGTGTGTAAATAATCGGAAGAAACAGGGAAAATCCCATGTGACCACTTGGAGTGAAGATGAAGAGGGCGAGAAAGGCGAAGAGGAACTTACAAGTAACTATGTGGCATTTGGAGCAAAAATTCATGATGCATCGGAAGATGAATGTTCCAACAAATCAGATAGAGTCGAAGTTGTATGTTCCAACATAGATTCTTATGAGGAGTCTAGTGATGATAATAGACTTGCTGTAAGTGATGAAGAAATCTACATCACATATGAAAAGATGTATGCCATGTGGCTCCAAGTAGTTGATACAAATAAAATATAGAAGGAAGAAAAAACTCATCTAGTGGAGATAGAAAAAGATCTGCGTATCAAATTTGCTGAACTCAGAAAGGAGAATGATGAGTTGAATGTGAAGCTAATTTCAGCAACCAAGAGAGCTGAGACGTCTGCAATAGCTATTACTAAACTGAACACTGGAAAAGCAAAACTCGATGATATTCTGTTAATGGAAAAGAGCTTTGGAGATCGACACAGAATTGGGTATGACAACCCACCAAAGAACACAGTAACGCTCAAGTATGAGACTCGAGAGATACCTAAGAGCACAGTAATGCTCAAGTCAAAGATCCAAGAGATAAAGAGAAAGTTCGGCAAGCCTCATCAATGGAAACCTCTCATCTGCAGGCACTGCTCGCATAGAGGAACAATTCCAGAAACTACTCAGAGACATCATGGTAGGACGTCAACTCTCGGTATGTTCCAACATAGACAATGCCTAGAAATCAAAGATGGTCAGAAGGGTATGGGTAGTCAAAAGCTCTAGTACGTGTCTTATTGCACATACTTCTCTTATAGCACATTCCAGAGATTTGTGGTACTTTGATAGTGGATGTTCTCGCCACATGAATGGAACCCAGGAATTCCTCACAAATATCACATCTTACGACGGTGGGTTTGTCACTTTCAGCGATGGAAAGAAGAGTAGAGTAGTTGGAAAAGGTGAACTACAAATTGAAGAATTTCCAGTATTCACCAGTGTTTTGCTTGTTGAAGACTTAAAGGCCAATCTGCTGAGCATAAGTCAATTGTGTGATGAGAATATGATCGTGGAATTTCAGAAAGACAAATGTATAGTAAAATATGGAGAAACCAAGGTCCTCTCAGGCATTCGATCATAAGATAATTGTTATATGCTGGAACAGGAAGTGAAGTGTATGATCTCTAAATAAGATGAAGGATTTCTGTGGCACAGGAAGCTCGGTCACATCAATTACAAAATCTTGGTGAAACTTGCAAATGCAAAGGCAGTACGAGGTATGCCTATATTAACAAGCAAGGACAGAATTGTTTGTGGACCATATCAACAAGGTAAAAAAATCCGATCTCCCCACTCTTCAGTCCAATATATAACCACCTTAAGAAATATAAAATTATTGCATATGGATCTAATGGGTCCAGTCAATACACCTAGCATAGGTGGCAAGAAATATATCTTTGTATTTGTTGATGATTTCTCCAGATTTACGTGGGTAGCAATTCTAAAAAAAATCAGATACCGTGAAAGTGTTTAGAAGTCTTGTGATAAAATTACAGACTGAAAAAGGAAGTCCAGTCAGAAAGATTATTCGAATTCGTAGTGATCATGGTAGAGAATTTGAAAATTCTCAATTCAGTGACTTCTATAATGAGCTCAGAATTCAGCATGAGTTTTGTACACCAATCACCCCTCAGCATAATGGTGTTGTAGAAAGGAAAAACAGAACTCTGCAAGAGATGTCTTGAGTTATGTTAGCCGAGAAAGAAATTCGCAAAAAATGGTGGGCAAAAGCCATTAACACAGCTTGCTATACAATCAATCGAGTGTATCTGCATCCATTCACGAGCAAAATGTCTTACGATATTTGGAAGGTCAGGAAACCAAATGTCTCATACTTTCATGTGTTTGTAAGCAAGTGCTACATCCTCAGAGATAGAGAGCAAATGGAAAAATTCGAAAATCGCAGTGATATTGGAATCTTTCTTGGGTATTCTGTGAACATCTGGGTATATCGTGTTTACAACCTTCGAACAAACACTCTCATGGAATCCATAAACGTTATTGTGGATGATTCTGAAGAAGGATAAGGTTTAGAAGCTGTAGAATATGAACCCAATAAAAACCATGTCCAACACAACCGAGTCAACCTAACGAGTCAGACCCATCGCATGTTAGAACATCTGAGCAGACTGAGTACCCTGCTTAACCAGATGAAAATGAGCATGTTGGAACATCACCCCCACTGCCTTATCCTATATTCCAACACATGATCAATCTGAATCAATAACATAGAGTACTTGATCAGTTCCTCGGGTTGATTACAAAAGGTCGACAGGATTACAATGCTTCATCTCTGTCATTGAACCCAAAAACTACAAGGAGGCATTACTGGATGAATACTGGATTGCTGCAATGCAAGAAGAACTAGGCTTTGCAATAAATGATGTATGGTATCTCACTCCTCACCTTAAAGGTGTAAATATTTTCAGTACAAAGTGGATCTTCAAGAATAAATTTGATGCTGACGGACATATTACTCAAAACAAAGCCAGACTGGTAGCTCAAGGATATACACAAGTTGAAGGAGTTAGCTTTGATGAGACATTCACACCAGTTGCCAGGTCAGAGTCAATTCAAATTTTACTTGTTATTGCCTGCTCTATGAAATTTACTCTGTATCAAATAGATGTCAAGAGTGCTTTCCTAAATGGTGTGGTTAATGAAGAAGTATATGTGGAACAACCTAAAGGATTTGAGGATCCTCATTACCCTCATCATATGTATTGCCTCAAGAAGGCGTTATATGGCTTAAAGCAAGCATCAAGGGCATGGTATGAACGACTTACTAACTTTCTTCTTAAGAAAGATTATCAACGAGGGGGAGTAGACCGCACCTTGTTTGTGCTTGAAAAGGCATAAAAAATTCCGATTGTCCAAATTTATGTTGATGATATAGTTTTTGGCTCTACTTCACCATCTATGGTACATGATTTCATCAGTATTATGTGGGCTAAATTTTAGATGAGCATGATTGGAGAGCTCACATATTTTCTAGGTCGCAAGTTAAGCAAGGAAAAATAGCTCGTTAATAAATCAGAGTAAGTATGTCCTAAATTTGGTAAAAAGATTCGGTTTAACCAATACCATAGCAGTTCGAACACCTTGGGGGTTTCTGAAAAACTGGTAAAGAATAAGAAAGGAGTCGCAGTTGATCAGAAGTTATACAGGGGCATGATTGGGAGTCTATTGTATTTGACAGCAAGTAGACCAGATATATGTTTCAGCGTAGGATTATGTGCAAGATTTCAGGCTGATCCAAAGGAATCTCGTCTTACTGTAGTCAAAAGAGTATTCGATATGTAAGTGGGACTTCTGAGTATGGTGTCTGGTATTCTAAGAATCAAGATTCTGATCTAATTAGGTACACCGATTCTGATTGGGCTGGTAACGCTGATGATCAAAAGAGCACTACAGGTGGATGTTTCTTTATTGGTACATACCTAGTTTCTTAGTATAGTAAGAAACAAAATTCGATCTCCTTGTTTACTGCGGAAGCTGAATATCTTGCTGCTGGAAGGTGTTGTGCACAATTGTTATGGATGAAGCAAATGATGAACAACTATGGAATTCATCAAGGGCCTTTGAAGATTTTATGTGACAACACAAGTGCTATTGATATTTTGAAAAATCCAGTCCAGCACTCTCGAACTAAGCATATTGACATAAGGAACCATTTTATTAGAGATCTTGTTGAAAGGAAGGAAGTTGTGGTAGTCTATGTTCTAACATCTTAGCAATTTGCTGATATTTTTACAAAGCTATTGGACACCGCCACATTTGGAAGTCTCAAACAACACTTAGGTGTTTGTCAGATTTGAGGTAATTCTTGCCTTTAGTTAGCTGTATATATTTTTCTCTCATTGTATTTTTATTCAGAAAATCAGAAAAATAAAAAATAGAAAGAAGAAAATGCTACAAAAATAGAAGCTACAAGGTTATTGTATGTTGGAAGAAAAAGAAAACTACCAAAATTGGAGTTATGGTATGTTAGAAGAAGGTGTGCCTTGAGTTGGCAAGTGTGAAAAGTAAAATCATTACTTTTCTTGGAAAGGTAAAAAGTGTGTTTTTTGCGGCAAAAGTGGCAAGGAAGTGAAGAGTTTGTGTTTGGTTCAAAATTGTCTCCATCTCTCAATTTCCAACTCTTTTTGGCCTACACTCCCACTATTCTTGGTGTTCTGCTGATTCTTGTTGCCAAAATTTGCCAAGATTTTTTCTTCTCATAACAAAACTCTGCCGGAAAACATGTCTTCAGCCCTAAATCTCCCACGATTGAGAATGAGACTTAAGAAACCTCTCAACCTCCAGAGTATGACAATGTTGAGCAGAGGGAAGGAAATGTGGAGGTTGAGGGGGTGAAGGTGATTAAGTTCACTGATAAGATGCTTGTAAGGTTCGATGATGCTAAGGCATCTCAGAGGATTGAAGAGCTTAGAAAACCTGTGATCATAGAGATTACAGATAGTGAAGATGGAAGCAGTGTTAGGTATGTTCCAACATAGATGATAGATTCAGAAAAAGCTGAGACATGGAAATTGATGATGTGGACATGGGAGGTCAAGACCAGGTTGATGTCCCTGGTAATGTACATGATAAACATGATTATTCAGATGGAGGACAAACTGGAGGATCTGATTTGAGGCAAGATTAATTAGTTAAGGATCAACATGTTAGAACACAGGGTAGGGTAGAGACTGCTGAAGAAGAAGATACTGGAGATTCTGAGTATGTTCCAACATAGGAGACTGATTTGAACTACTCTAGTGATGAGGTGCTAGATGAATTTTTCCAAGCCACAAGGGGTAAGAGGAAGATGACTGCTACTGAGGACTCCCCGCCAACCAAGAAATCCAAGAAAACCCAGGCTGCTCCCTAGAAGAAAGTGCTGCCACCTTCTACTGTAGTGCAGCATTGTCTTTTGCTTACTATGATATAAACTGTGAGAAGATGGGAGAGGTGTTTTCTGAGAGGAAGATAATCACCGAGAGACCAGTAGATCTAGAGGCATATAGAGCTAGTGGTTTCTCTGATTTTTTTGGAAGCAATTGGGATGAAAATTGCTGCTACTGTACAACTTTTGTACAACAAGCAGGTGGTCACTGAAGTATACTCCAATATGATGTCTCGGAACTTGGAGGTTGATTCCCCATGGTTTAATAGGCTATATGTTAGGGGAAGGATTATTGATTTTTCTGCTGCCAGGATAAATAGAATTTTGGGACTGAAAACTCCAGACATTGAGGGAGTGTTTCTAGATAGCTTGGATGTATCAGATGACAGAATTCTGGAGGTTGTCTCAGGAGGGTACAAGACAGAGTGGCCTGAGACTGGATACTCACATGCTTCCTGTCTTTCCTCTAGGTTTTTTGGTCTATATCATGTAGCTGTGAATTGTTGGATGCCATATTCAAATACAACTGCTTTGACAAGAGAAATGACGAAGTTGTTGTACTGTGTTGGAACACAGAAACCAGTTAATCTGGGGTTATTTATCCAGCAGAGTCTAGTGAGGCAAGCCACTGCTCCAAAGACTAATCATGCTATGGTGTATCCCTGCTTGATATCTGCATTGGCTAAGAGTGCCAAGGTGAAGGGAAAAGCAAAGGATGTGATCGTCTATACAGAGTTTCTCTGGCCTAACAAGAATACTTTTGGCATGCGGCAAGTTTATGGTCTTCCATGGAACCCTAAAGCTACTACCTCTGCAGATGCTGAAAAGAAGGCCAAGATAGTGGTGCTTAATGCAAGGTTGGGGGCTATAGCCATCCAAATTGTGGCACTTGAAGAGGAGAAGGCCTGACTTGAGGGGGAGAAGGCTCAGCTGGAGGCATAGGATGCTGCTTTTGAACATGATTGATTTTCCTGCAGTATCTATGTTCCAACATAGATCCCATGTTACATTCAGGGGGAGCTGGTTTTCTGTTTGTGTCAAACTTTATTTTTATGGTTTACTTCCTTTGGCATATTCATGGCCCTAGGGGAGAATAATTGGTGATTTTTGGATATTATAATTTTGGATGACTGTAATATAAATATTTTTTTGGTATTCTGGAATTCTGGTTTTCTGGAATTCTGGTTTTTGGATGGTATTTTTTATGATCGGATTCAGTAGTATGCATATGTTCCAACATAGGTGGATTTATGGAAGGCTTATGTGTTTGATTGGAAGATTTTTTTTGTTGTGTTCTTAATGTCCAAAATGGCTGGGTGCACAAAATGCCAAAGGGGGAGATTGTAAAGTCTAGTGGTTTTCATTGAATATTTTAATCGGTAATTTGTGAACATATTTGGAAATGAAAAACTTTCCATGTTGGAATATGCGGACAGCCACAATTACACCTACAGATTCGAACGGAAGAAAGACATAATATTATGGTATTTGTGATTTATGGAAACTTGAATATTCTGCAATTTCAAGGCGGTGGTAGAAGCATAGTTGGTTTATGAAAATTCCCTACAAATATGGTATTGATATTATCAAATATATGAGAGATATTGTGATAAGGAAAATTCCTTTATTTATGTGATTTGAATATGCTTCTGAAGCAGATAAGGAATATGAATATTATGGAGATAATCAAGAAGAGTTCCGATATGCTCATGGCTTTAAACTTACGAATTTAATAGAAAAATCTGCATGCAGATTTTGATCCTTACGAGAGTCTTGCAAAGAGCCAGATCTATATGTTCCAACATACGTGACATGCCGTTGAAAGTTTAGAATCACATGCCTTAATTCCTCGGGAGGAGGAGATCTAGCGTTGACAAGTTTTGAGGTCAGAGGAAGTCTAATCAAGGTGGATCAGTAGCTAGGGGAGCTAGCTGAATTCACACGATTAATTAGAAAACATAAGTATTTTGTATGGTGTACTTTGTACTGTATGTTTCTGATTAGTGGATTCATTCAGAACTTGACCAGGCCCTGCAGATGTAGGTGGATTTCACCGAACTGCGTAACCAAGTCTTGTGTCTTTTATGCTTTACATTATCGCATACTTGGTTAGATAGTTTATGTTGGAACATACTAGTAATAATTGAGAAAATATGGTAAAATCAAATGGTCAACTGGAAATGACCAAAATTCCCTTTGGGTTAAAGCTAAAAATTATTTTCCCATTTTACCCTTTTCTTCTTCTTCTTCATACACCTCTCTTACCCCACCCATCAGTCACCATCATCAAGACACCACCGGCCGCCACTTCCGGCCACCACAACCACCACCTTCCCGCCACCACAACCCTTGATCACCGCCACCTTCATCTACCACAACCTCCACCTCCCCCCACCACAACCACCATCACCAACTAGCTCCACCCCCACAACCTATAGTGACCACCTCCCCCACCAAAAATCACCACGGCCCAACCACCCTCACTTCTATGCAATCCACCTAGCTCTCCACCATTGCCCACCTTCACCATCGCCCACCTCCACCACCGGCCACAGTCTGGCTGACCACCACCACCTAGCATGACCTCTGCTACTTTTTGTTGTGCCATCAGTGAGCCCCACCTCTCTCGCCTTTCGCTCCACCGCCAGAAGAGAAGATTCTCTTAAGTTATCCCCGCCAGTTTTGAGCTTCAAATCGAACCACCATAACTTGCTCGAAACCCTACCGTGACTTGTTCCACCACCGTCACAGCTCGAAACCACCACCACGGCTTGAAACCCTACCTGTTCCGGCCAAAGAACTCCAGAACATGTCGAAGCATTGGGAACAAGTGCTCAGAAGCAATTTTTCCCTTTTTCCTGATGAATTTTTGGAGTACAATTTCATGATATTTAGGAATTTATTGGTAGTTTGGCCGCTTGGTACACAACAACACAAGTGGTAGAGGTGGTACAATGGGAATTACTACCAAAACTTTCCTAAATACTCTTTTTGTACAAAATGACAAGCTTGCCTTATGAGAACTACACATTTAAGAGGTTCAATTACTTTGAACCTCATTTTCCCGGTAAAGGTGATTATGGGTTTGGGGAGCCCAATAAAAAAACCCCATTAACATGGGTTTATCCAAAAAAATAACAATAAAATATACTCTAGTCTATTTTTGCCCCTGTCTAATACTAGTCAGGATACTTGTTTTTTTTTATCTAAACTGCCCTCTCAACTTTTGTATTTGTATTTTTGACATAATTTATCCAATTTAACGTCCCATATCTTCCATGCGGTAGGAATTTATTCACGTTCACATGTGATAAGATTCAAGATATTGTATTAATCTCTTTAATGATCCCTCTCTAGCGTCATTTAAAATACTTGGGGACTTTAATCAAAGATAAGAATTTAAATTTGTTGTTTCCTTACTCACTTCTAACTACAATAAAGTAGATAGCGGTAAGTTAGAGTGTTGTCCACAGAGAATTAGGGGTTTAAATGATAGTTTTGCAAAGTTCACAATCGGGCGTCACCCCGAGTGTGTGTTAGGAGTAGAATACATGGGGTGTTTTTGTTTGTAAATATTATCTAACTACAACCATTAACTACGATACAAGATAAGATGATATAAACAGGCCTTGGGGGTATTTGCATCACTTGATGAATATAAAATATTTGATCCTAAATTTCTATTCACATTGAAGAATTATATTTTATATCTATTGGCTATATCGCGCGATGTGAAGATGTTAATTCCCCAGGAACTTCCTCAGTCTGTCACACCATACCGGTTCTTCTCCTTCCTTAACATCTCACCTCCTCCACAAATAGCTAAAGGCGCGCTTCCACTAACACCTCTAACCCTCACTACCGGGGTTAATAAGGCCGTAGCTTTAATGAAGCAAATTAAACCCGGTAGTAGCATAGATCAACGGGACCTCCACCGTGAATACCCATCCTAACCCATTTCGTGTCTACCTCATGATAACTCTAAGGTTCTCTCAACACTTAGATGCCACAAACTAGGAACACACCCTTCAGTCGTTATCCCACGACCCCAATAAAAAATTTAACAACACCAACCCGATTTTAAATGAACCCAATGTCATTCGCAAGATAATAAAATTACAAAAATAATCCTATTACCATCTCAGGAAAATTGTGAGACTATAAGAAAAGATAGAAATGTAACACTACCCGGGTCATTTCCCTATCTTAGCACTAAAACCAAAAACCCGAAAGGACGACTTAGAAAAGATTGGGTGGCCCAGATAGGTTTAAAACCAAAAAAGGGCAACCTATGAAAAATTTAGAGGCCATAAATTTGTTGAAAAAGGTGAGGTGTTAGGCTTGCAAGAAAATGATATGCTAGGATGAAAACTTGAGAGGGCTCCTAGGAAAAATGAGAGAAATAAAAATTATCATATGCTTCTCTTGTGATGTCTATTTGGTAGCTTCTTCAGCAAAGTAAGAGTTCTCATTTTTCTTTTGGAACTTGATACCTCATTCTTATTAACAGTTTGTTGATTGGTTTAGATTACCTTAGATTTGATATGTGAGAGTGTATGACATTTGTATCTTAGGGTTAGGGTAGTTTAAGAATAAGAAGTTGGGTGTTTTGGGAAATTTCATGCTAGCTATACTGATATAAATCTCATTGCGAAGACTCACAATTGCATAATTAATATCTTTGATCTAGTGAAGGTATCTGCAAACCCTCACCATCTCGCACAAAATTCAGGAGTCTAGCCCTCGGGGTATGCCTAACTTCGACTTGCTTTCTAACTAGCCCTCATGATCATATTACAAGGTTTATTGATACTTAACTAGCCCTCGGGGTTAAGCAACAATGAAATAAATCGCAAGCAAATAGTATGAACTCAAAAGGTTGTATATTTGATTGATAAATGTCGTGGTAAATTCGACCATAAGGCCTCCTTATTTATAGGGTTACAATCTTGCCCCGAACCCTAATCACAAACGGAAACTGAATCAACTTATGACAACTTTAAGAAGCTAAAACTATAACTAAAATAACTAAAATAAATGGTAATCTAAGGTAGTCCGGTTGAATTCTCCAACAAGTAACCTTGAAGAATATTACCTTATCTAATCTTACCAAAACTAATTCTAATCTAAATAAAACTGAATATACTAAACCCTAATGGACTGTATTTTCAAAATTTAGCTCTTTAAAGTTCACATGGCTGAACTGTCAGTCCATAAACCCAAAATGAAATAATTTTAAAATATTTTACAGTGATCACAATACCTCATTAAAAACCCAAGGGGAAAAAAGTATAGTGTTCTTCATGATGTTTTCAATTCGTCGACAATTTTGAAAAACAAATCCAAGATGTCGATGATAACTCTTTCTTCAATTCTTCATCATAAAGTTGATCCATCAAACCATTTAAAACATCATCAAAGCATTTGATATTTGTATCATTTCCTCCCGGATCGAAAAGTTTCATCCTTGAAACGAGAAGCATATAACCTATAAAGACATCATTGAATTCCTGTAACAACTTAACAAACCGTGAAAGCATATCTACAGGAATATCTTCATTGGCATAGTAATTTTATTTAAAGGACATTATAAGAACAAAAGAATTATTAGTCAAAGATTGATTCACATCTCTTAATGAAGCATAAAACGATTTACCAGAGTCAGTAGATAGTTCATGCCTCATCATTTAAATAGAAAGTAATGGACTAAGATGTGAAGACAAGGCTTTATGCGACTTTTCAGAATCATTCTGCAACTTACCTGTCTTACCTACCTTAGGATCAACCTGGAACTTGTCTATGGCGACATTTACTGTCATTTTGACGGAATTGACACTATTGTGGTCGAAATTACTTGCTCCTTGCGGGGGAGTAATTTTGCAACATCTGTGGAATACGCCTAAAAAACATCTTGTGTTTCAAGACCTTGCTCACCTCTGTCAACAATGATGATTTCATATTCTATTTGTTTTTCTCCAGTGTTATACCGTGAAGGAATATCATCATCTTCCTCCTCCTCCAATGTTGTTATAATTCATTCATGGGGAAAATTATTGTGAACATGTCTCATTCATTACAATGAAAACATGTAGGAGTGTTAGAAGAAACTGTATCTTACAAAGCAGAAATTGATGTACCCGTATCTTGGCTAAGAAACTGATTGGTTGCAATAATTCTTTGATCGGTGGGTTCCAATGGTGTATTTGAGTAGGTTTTGGTCGAATTAGGGTTTCCTCGGCCACCCATGTTCGAATTGCTACCACCCATGGTCGAATTTGGACTTCTATAATCAGAGACTTCCCTTTGACTATCATATTCAAAATTAGAGCTTTCTCTGGGCCTTAATGTCAATTCAACCAATCTGGCCTTGACCAATAAATCTCGCATGGAAACATAATGCGGGAGCTTAACCAGAACTTGGAGATTTTCTCTTAGACCTTCAATAAACCGATTCTTTATAAAAGTATCATTTTCTCTCATGCGAACTCTTTTCATAGCCGATTCAAGATCTTGTCTGTATTTATCTACACTGCGGTTGCCTTGCTTCATAGTGTTCATATACGAATATTTCTCTATCAAATATGTTCGTGGAACATGATGTAATTAAAGCTTGGTCCTCAATCTCTCCCAGGTGGAGATAAGTTTCTTTCCGGTAAGATATTTTTATTGTTTCAAATTCTCCCACCGCTCTGTGGCATAATGGATGAAAGAATACCGTACCACTTTGACTTTTTCCTTCTCTCGATAATTGTTGAGATCAAACAGATTCTCTATCTGTTGCTCCCATTCAAGATACTTCACTGGATTGTGTTGACCATCAAATCGAGGGATGTAATATTTTAAAACCTTCATGTCACAAGCAGATTCAACTTGTCTTGTACAACGAGGTGTCGTTGGATTTGATAACTCATCTACCTTCCTAGAAAATCTCTGAACCTCGCTCATTATGGCATTTATGACATTCATGGAATTCATTTTAGGTTTATTGTTGGGATTGCCAATAAATGGCAGGACGAATGGATCGTCCACCATCCCTGCTAAAAAGAAACAAACCGTCAGGAATAAATGCCCCCTCCCCTTTGTTTAGTAAGGTCACTCACCAAGTGCATAACACTCACAACTCACAAGATGAAGGCTAATGCAAGGGCGATTGATCAATTCACTGCAATTCAAAACAAACTAAGGAGATGAGTACTGCAGAACTTATTTCAAAATTTTAAAATATATAAACTCAAAATTAGGCTCTACAATCTGGTGTTCCAAATTTGAAAAATAATAAGGAACAAAACACAATTTGAATGGAATGAATCATAGCTGTATTAAATGAATTATGATCGAAACAAGAAGGCTTTATATAAGCGACAAATAGGTTCCGAAAATTCAAGAAACTTTTCCAAAAACAAATTGGAATAGGAACTCAAATACAAATCCCTTGTGGCAAAGGATTTTAGTGACTTACTTGTCCCCCAAGTTGAAAATTCAGATCAAAACCCCTCTCTCAATGGGCTTTTATTTCCCTTTTCACTTCCGATTAGGATTTTGACTTTTCTTTTCCTTTTTCAAGTCGGATTTCCTTTTTCTTTCTTTATTTTTCATCCACAAATTTGATTTTTCCACTCAATATAAAAATCACAATAAAAATATTATTCCCCAAGAAAAATTTTCAATCGCAATTCCCAAAATTTTTAGAAAATGCAAAGCTGGCCACAAACTTTTGAAAATTGCAAATCTGCCCCAAATTTCCGATTTCAAATCCTATATTCCGAATTTGAAACCCAAAAATCTCCTACCTTTTGTTTTTTTTGAAATTTTTTTTAACAAAATCGTCTATACAAAACTTGAAATAAGAAAACTGCGATAACTTCCTTTTGATTCAAATGAACTTCGAGGTATTCAAGATTGTAAGGATCAAGAATATGACACTATATATATGGAAAATGAAAAAAGACTCTATTTTTTTGAATAAGGTGTAATCAAGAATCAAAGAACAATTCAAGATCACGAAATCAAAGAATGATAAAGAAATCAAATAGTATTATGAGCATGCAATAATTTTCAGAAAAGTTGACGAAGAATATCACTAGTACATAAAATATTTAAGCTACTTAAAAACTATGAAATTGACCAGGAGGTGAAGGCGGATAATACTTGTTACCGCTCAGACCCTTCAACGTCCTCCTGATAAAGGTGAATGCAGATTCTAATACTGAAGTATTCTAACTCTCAGACTCTTCGAGGTCCTTCGACTCTAGATTCAATCCTCCTGATAAGAAAGATCAAACAAACATAGTTAAAATACGATATGAAACAATTTATAAATTAAAATATTCAAAAATAAATTCAACAAAAACTCATAACCCTTTTTTTAAAAAAAATTTCTCGGCCTCAGTAGATCTTTTGCTTTGCTCTGATACCGAATGACATGAATATCCTTGCGAAGAATCACAATTGTAGAATTAATATCTTTGATCCAGTGAAGGGATCTGTAAACCCTCACTATCTCACACAAAATTCAGGAGTCTAGCCCTTGGTGTACGCCTAACTTTGACTTTCTCTCTAACTAGCCCTCAGGATCAGATTACAAGGTTTATTGACACTTAACTAGCCATCAGGGTTAAGAAACAATGGAATAGCTCGCAAGAAAAGAGTATGAACTCAAAATGTTGTATATTTGATTGATAAATGTGGTGGTAAATTCGACCATAAGGCCTCCCTATTTATAGGGTTACAATCTCGCCCCAAACCCTAATCACAAATGGAATTTGAATCGACTTATGACAGCTTTAAGAAGCTAAAACCATATCTAACTAAAATACCTAAAATAAATGGTAATCTAAGGTAATCTGGTCGAATTTTCCAAGAAGTAACCTTGAAGAATATTACCTTATCTAATCTTACAAAATCTAATTCTAATCAGAATAAAACTGAATATACTAAACCCTAATGGACCGTATTTTCAAAATTTACCTCTTCAAAGTCCACATAGCCGAACTGTCAGTTCATAAACCCAAAATAAAATTATTTTACAATATTTTACCATGATCACACTACCTCATTAAAAACCTAGTGGAAAAAAAAGAGTATAGTGTTCTTCATGATGTTTTCTATGCGCTGACAGTCTTGAAAAATAAACCCAAGATGTCGATGATGACTCCTTCTTCAATTCTTCATCATAAAGTTGATCCATCAAACCATTTAAAGCGCCATCAAATCTTTTGATATTCTTATCATATACGCTTAGATTTATTTATCTGTTATTGTTTATTCAAGGGAGAATAAAGGTTTAAGTGTGGAAGATTTGATGAGATGTCAAATGAATGTTTTTCTTAGCGCATTTAACATCTCTTTTTAATGCTTTTGTTGGTGGATAGTTAGGTTTAGATAGATTTTGCACAATAGAAAGTTATAACCATCATGTTTGATTTTTCTATGTAACTTCTCTATTTTGTGAGCCGATTGTGAACTTAACGGGAATTGTCCCTTGTAAGTATCGAGATCTCTTTTGTGTACTTAAAGTGTAGATAACCCATGAGCGAAGGCCATCCACAAGGATGGTTGTAGATAGAAGTGTAGGAACCTCATTTCCAACAAACTAAACAATCTTTATGAATGCAAATAACATAATTAAGTAAGTCAAAAAGAGAACAAAAAAAGTACACCAAATCTAGAAAATGGTTGAATTGATGCAAAATCGAGATGAAGATCTTTATCCTTAATTCTAAAATGCTCTGTAGTATGTGATGGTTTGGATGACATTATGAATCCTAGGATACAACAACTTTAGTATTCTTCCTTGCACTACCCAGAAGAAGAAAGCGTCGAACCAACAATTCTATTCCTTACTCTCAAACTTGATGAAGGATGAAGAACATGAAGAACAAGAAAACTATGAACGAAGAACAAGAAGAAACTTTGTAACAACAGAAAAGGAATGAGAGGAGGTGATGTTGTTTATGTGCTTTCGAATGAGGGTAGAGGAAACCTCTCATAGGCCAATGCTACTAATGGGAAGATGGCAATAATGGAGCAATCCATGCCTCTTCAATTTAGAAGAGAGCTAATGGTGGAACCATTCACGCCCTGCAATGAAAAGGGAGGAATACCAGGAACCTTTCACACCTTTGCATTTAGGAGGGTTGACTATCCGCTGGGAGGTTCAAAATTCAAAGTAGGGCCATGGTCTAAAAAAACTTACCGAAACCAAACATTCTCGAGAACTCAAGGCCCGACCCAACCCGGCCCAAAACAAACTGTGCGTGTGGATTTGAGTTGAGGTCTCCCACAACACTAGTTGATATCCCTAGTGTTTTCATCCTAGCCTTTATGCTAGAAATATTACTCTCCCATTTCCAATGTTGTATTTCCAATATCCCACAAAATCCAAAATGTTACTCTTCAAGTAATCACTTTTGAGCCCTCATTTCTCATTCAAACGGATGTGAATTTAACGATAAGTATAGTACGATATAGTACACACGTAGACAAAGGCCACGCTCCACTATTCTGGTGCAAATGGTGGCCAGAGCCCACCTAAATCTTTTTTTTTAAAAAAATGGGTTCCAACAAGAAGGCCAATCACAAGGTTGGTAGAAGAATGAATGCCATTAGCTTAAAACTGGTGAAAGATGAAAGCCAAGGGTCTGGATCCAAATAGGAAGGCACAGACCGTGTAGAATAACACAATCCATGTTATCAGTTCATGCTCAAAGAAATTACTAGAGCATAGACCATGCAGAATGGCACAATCTGTGCACTTAGAAGGAAGACAAGAAACAGTCCATGACACGAGCCATGCAGAATGCCCAAAACAAACTGTGCGTGTGGATTTGAGTTGAGGTCTCCCACAACACTAGTTGATATCCCTAGTGTTTTCATCCTAGCCTTTATGCTAGAAATATTACTCTCCCATTTCCAATGTTGTATTTCCAATATCCCACAAAATCCAAAATGTTACTCTTCAAGTAATCACTTTTGAGCCCTCATTTCTCATTCAAACGGATGTGAATTTAACGATAAGTATAGTACGATATAGTACACACGTAGACAAAGGCCACGCTCCACTATTCTGGTGCAAATGGTGGCCAGAGCCCACCTAAATCTTTTTTTTTAAAAAAATTGGTTCCAACAAGAAGGCCAATCACAAGGTTGGTAGAAGAATGAATGCCATTAGCTTAAAACTGGTGAAAGATGAAAGCCAAGGGTCTGGATCCAAATAGGAAGGCACAGACCGTGTAGAATAACACAATCCATGTTATCAGTTCATGCTCAAAGAAATTACTAGAGCATAGACCATGCAGAATGGCACAATCCGTGCACTTAGAAGGAAGACAAGAAACAGTCCATGACACGAGCCATGCAGAATGGCACGGTTCGTGCATTTAGAGAGTCATGGGTCGTGAAGATCAGCATGGTTCGTGCAATCAGAGGTGTCGAGACAAGCTTCTAGAACAAGGTCCGTGCAAAGCAGCACATACCGTGCTTGCTTGGCAGACTAGGGTTTTGGGTTTGGCCTTTGGGCCTTTTCCCCTCTTCATTGTAAAAAGGCCTAATTCTTCTAAAGCTAAAGAGAGAGACTGGCTATAGTTAGAATATATCTAGGCTCTCTCTCTCTCTCTCCATTAATTTCACTTCCCCATGACATTTAATGCATTGAATGTCAAGGGTTTGATTATAGTAGCTTAAATATATGGCTTGGAGATTTTTTTTTAAGCATGTAATGACTTTTGATTCATGAGATTTTTACATTCATTTATATTTATACATGCTATAAATAGCGTGTTTAATTTTTTTATTTAACTTCTTGTTATAATCTATTCGTTTAATGCGATTAGGATGTAGACTTAATTTAAGTATTCCATGATTTATCTCTAGGCTTTGAATTTAATTTTGGAGTGTAGGTTATCAAACTTTATTGTAGCCTTGTGAGCACCAGGGGATAGCACAAACCTTGTGAGATGACGAGGTGGTAATAGGGTGATAATAGCGACTGGAATAGTTATGCCCGATGTTTGGGAGTATCCCGATTAAATTCTTAAAATAGGTAGTGATGGCCAAAATAGGTCAGGTGTTGTAAAATTTCCAATCGATGGTATAACGATTAATACCCGAGAGTGAAATTCCTAGTTTGTAGCAACTAAGTGTTGGGCCCTGTTAGCTATAAACCTTAGAGTTATCACAAAGCACTAATGTCCTAAGTCACGGACTTAGGATGGGTATTCACGGTGGAGGTCCCCTATGAATAATGCTACTACCATGTCATAGGGGACCTCCACTGTGAATACCCATCCTAAGTACGTGCGGGCACGATCAAAGATAAAATTTGCAATGTTGTTCCCATACTCATTGCTAACTACAATAAAGTAGCTAGTGGCAAGTCTGGGGTCATCCCCAGAGATACTAGTATTTCAAGGTTAGCCGGACACAACCCACAATCCGGTGTCACCCTAATTGTGTGTCGGTAATAATAAGTAGTACTAAACCAATTGGGGGGGGGGGGTGGGTGGGTGGGTGGGTTGTGAACTGGAAACTACTAACATGCAATTAAAGAGAAGTAAACTATGGATTAACTAATCTTGGGGGGTATTTGGTAACATGACCGATTTAGGGATTGATCCTAGATTCTATCACTTATAGACATATAAACCTAATATTATGTTCATGTCACATAGTGTGGAGATGACTAGGAATTCTCACTGTCTATCACACAGTAATTCGTCTCCCTTAGAACCATCTCGTCACCTTCATAATTATGGATGACCTCCAATCCTTTCGACTCCGCAATTCATCCACATAATCTCATTTCCAAAAATAACTGGTCTCTTCTCAAAGGAACTTAAACCTCTACAAGGAACACCGTTAGATACGAGAGTGAGCCTAATACATCCCGAGCGCTCCACTATGGACACCAATCTTAGGGTCAACACCACCCTGTTCACTACAAACTACAAATGCTCAGTTATCGGCATAAGCCAGGGTTTCCTCCATTAGAAGTTTCTATACAGCAACCCCTCAGTCTACCGCTTCTTACATGCGATCACTCACACAACTAGCCAATAATAATTAAAGTCTAACGACCATCCCAACACTCTCAAGGTAGATTTAATTCACTCATCTTCCCGGTACTCTCAAGACCACAATAGCAATAATCTAACACTCCGAAATTAACATTTTAGCCTAGTACGATACTATACTATGAATGAAATCATGAGTGCATCATAAAACATATCATGGCATAAATCTTATAAGAATAGAAACCTAAAATCATGAACAATATTCATAAACATATAGAAAATTAGGGCGATCTAGAATCTCACAAATCCTAATCAAGTCATGAATACTAATATAACCCCAAGAAAACAAACTACTCTACTACTATTAAATCCATGGCATTCATTGAACTAAATGCCATTGATCTAAGAACTAAATGAAGGAAAAAGAAGAAGAACCTTAGAGAGAATTATCCTTTTCCTTCCTACCTACCACACTTTAAAATCAACATTTTGTCTACATGCTTAAACCCTAGGAAGACCAAATGCTCTTATATAGTAGGATAGATGGGCCTTAAAAGGCCCAAGGTCAAGAAACCCTAGGCAGCCACGTTGGCACGGGAAATGCATGATTACACGGCCCGACCAGCACGACTCGTGCAATAGTGCACATGGCATTGACTGGAGCCTTTGTAAATGCCTACTAATATGATGGGATGTGCTAGTTTACATGGCCCGTTGTCTGGAGCTTGTGCTACCCAGCCTCTGAGTGCACAGGACATGCTAAGTTACACGTCCCGTCAGTCGGGCCTTCAGTTTCTTCATTCTTTGAGCACGGACCGTGCTGGTTTGCACGACCCATCATTTGGGGACCACCTCCTTAGCACGATCTATGGAATGGGCCGTGCTAGTTTACACGACCAACATCATTCCTTCGACTCTCTCGGACTTTGCTCTTTTATTTGGCACATCCATCTACTACCATGTTTTAACTCGTGGCCTTTAGTCTT
Source organism: Rubia yunnanensis (assembly GCA_037428765.1). Lineage (NCBI taxonomy): Eukaryota > Viridiplantae > Streptophyta > Magnoliopsida > Gentianales > Rubiaceae > Rubia > Rubia yunnanensis. The sequence continues at coordinate 76,533,994 of CM075067.1, forward strand.
CTACCATTTTTGAAAATGGCCTTCACTAAAATACTCTGAAGTGCTAATGAGAAATCTACAAATAAGCTCACAGAAAAAAATCTAGATGCTCGTAAAGACAAAAATTTAGTAGACTCAAAATAGGTTACAAAATGAAGGTTTAGTTACAAAATGAAGGTTTAGATACAAAAATCGAAGCGGTCATCTAAACCCCCTTATGATGTAAACCTAACTAAATATAACAATCTACCAACAAAAGGATAACAAAAGAGATGTTAAATGTTTCGGAAAATACATGTATTTTACGTCTCATCAGCCACGGTAGTGAGGGTTATAGGTGGTCAGTGGTTGAGCGCATCTCTAGCTATATGTGTTGGAGGTGAGATGTTAAGGTGGGGGAAGAACCAATGTGTGACAGACCAAGGGAGTTCCCAGGGAATTAACATCTCCACATCATGTGATACAACATTAAATAAAATTACATATCTTTTATGTGAATAGAAGTCTAGTATAAAATCGTTTAAGTCAATCATGTGATGTAAATACCCCAAGGCTAGTTATAAGTATCTTAAGCTCGTTATAGTTTTATGCTCGTAGTTTGTAGTTATTCTCAACACAACTCCCCCTCCCCCTTTTTATGCTTGCTATCCTTAACACACACTCAAGGTGACACCCGGGGGGGGGGGGGAGCTTCACGGTGCTATCTTTTAAACCCTTGTATCCCTGTGGACGACACCTAGACTTGCAACTATCTACCTTAAATTGGATAGAAGTAAGAATATGAGCAACAATATAAATTTCATATTTGGTTGTTAGAATCCAATTTTTTAAAATACGCTTGGGTTCCCACCACTCATCACTCTTACTCTGATTATTGATTTGATAATGATAATATATACTTTTGTTCAACTTGGGTCCTAGGTATTTGAAAATTGTTATCCAAAAAAGACATGCTAATACCATGTCTACATGAATTACAATGGTACTGGAGATTTCATTTAAGCTAACGAATTGATCTGCGTTTAGCTGGGTTACGTTTTTTTATTCAAAGAGGGGTTCTGAGCTAGGATGTGATCTGACTTAGTGAAGCTGTAAATTACCTCCAGTATAGTGTCACTGCCCTTAAAAAATGGAAACCCTTCCAAAATATCCATAGTAATATGACTAAAGGGTTGTGTATGAATTGTAAATGGCTCCAATAATCCTGTACATACCAGTGTATCATGTTTCATTCCGTGCGATGTGTAAACTCGTGACATAATCAACGTTCTCTTACTTTGTACAAGGTCTCTTGAAGTATGCATTTATAAATCACTAAATAACTTCCTAATAGGTTCCTCTATATATTGGGAATAGATTTCACATGCCTTTGGTAAACATAAAACCTCCATGTTTCATTATTCTTCTTTATTAATAATGCTAAATATTCATAGGGGTTGTGGCTAGGCTGAACTATCTCACTAGCGAGCATTTATAACCACTAAATTCTCAAGGCAATTTTTTAAAATAGAGGATTTTGTGGGGAATTGTTTTAAATGGTTGTGCATTAGGTTTAAGGGTAATTTCTTGGTCCAATCTCTAACAAGAGATCGAGTTTTTTTTATTTTAAAAATATATTCAAAATGCTCTAATTCCTCATTGACGTTTGTTTGTTCTTGGGCAATAAATGAAACTTTGAGCTTTAACCTTTCTTGCCATTTCCCCTTTCTTATCCTTCTTGCAGTTTTCTTGCCTAATCTCTTGATGCTAAGATTAGTTGCAGTTTCTTCTACCTTCATGGTCCACTGGCAGTAGTGAAATATGTGATTAGTTTCTTAAGATAAAACACACCATGACTGAAATGATATATCCACTAACCTTCCAACACAATATCCCCTGATCCAATAGTAAGCACCCTTAGATCGTATCTGAAGTTGTAACTTTTCATACCCCATTTGAAATTTCTACAAATAACCATATTAGTTTACATGTTGGCATCATCTATAGTAGCTATTTATAGAGGTATTTTATCAACGTTCCATCCCATTTATTCCACCAGTTATGGAGATATGGAACTGAATGCCGCTAGTATACAATAAGATTAAAATTATGATGTCATTAATATTTATTACCATATTAATGATTTTTTTTAAAATTAAAAAGAGAGGGCATAGTTTGACACCTCTATTGATTTCTGTAGACCTCAAATCATATGTTCATGTTCTCTGACAAAACTTTCAAATATGAATCCTTCTTATAATTAGCTAACATATATTAATACCCTTAACCCTACACTTGTGATGCAAACTATTTATCTATACACTTAAAGTAAAAATGGTTATCTTCTTTACACTGCACTTCTTGGTTGTCTTTTTGTGATCTCTACAAATTACTCTTGGACAAAACCAATTTTAAAGGACTTAATTAAGAAGTTGGGTTTTTATGATCTTAGCATAGGTTGTAATTCCTCTTTCACCCCCTCCCAACAAAATTGTGATAAAATATAATTCCATTATGAATGGATAAGTGATTTCAATTTTGTTTAGAGTTCTTGAAAACTTTCATGATAATGTTTAACAAAATTAACTCGATGAAGATTATATAGTTATTTCAGTACATCCTTGGTTTCAAGATCCCAAACTATAGAGTTCTTGTCATTATAATCATCGTAATCAAAATATCACATGGTTATTTTCTCGCAATGATTCCACACCTATGGGTTGCCTCTTAGATGCATTTCTATAGCAATTTTGTTTTCTAATTTTCTTGTACTTGTTGATCTGGAAAGAACTTATCACATTTTCACAAATAAAGTTTAGGATTAAAGATACATAGATACACATTCAATTCCACTTTAGACAAGTTGTGCTACAAGATTTTCTTGTTGCCGTTATTTTTGTTCACATTTCTCTACTTTTGCGGTGGAAAATTGATTGGCGTATTTAAGCTGCTACTGAAACTCTTCTTGTAGATAGAATCTCCTTTTTCATATTCACCATTAGCTTCTTTATCTACTTATCTACAGTTTTGATCCACTCCAACAACTCATCCATCAACTCCTGAGAATGAAGGTAATTGTTCTCCTTTTTAAAGTCTATTCTCTAAGTGTCTTATATGGTGTTGCATCCACTATTTAAGATGATACGATAATTGTGTGTCCCGGATATCAATTCGTTAGCTTTTGGAACTAATAAAATCGGCAAGAAAATATTTAGAGAGTGAGAGAGAGATTAGAATGAGAGAGATGATAATGTTATAAATTTGGGGGAAAATGACATCAATTAATATTTTACCCCTGTCCCAGCAAAATGTTCTCCTTACTATTTTCCACGGAATGCACACTGATATGGTGGAGGAAGTGGGGGATTGAAATGAGTTGACCAAAATGCAACCATAAATTTCAGCCCCAAAAAGAGAATAGTCAAAATAAGAACATTTAGTTGTGATAGCCGAAAATGAAAAGTTAGAACCTTTGAATGGGAAGGAGGGAGTATATTTCATAATGGTATGTAAAATATCCATCCCACCAATTTTCCCTTAACAACTAACTAACTCATCGTTTCATCTTGGTCATCCATCTTATTTATGATAATCACATTTGTTATCCCTTAACTGAAAACGACAATGTTCCTCAATTTTATGACTTTATCTAAAATTATAATTTTGAGTCATTCAATCTCCATAGTTATAATATTAACTCCAATATCAAAACGTACATATATACATACATATGCATTTAAATTGTATGGATTTTTTTTATGGATTTGGATGAATGTAGTTCAGGATTTTTGTAAGAGACAACAACACTTCTCCTCATACTGGTTAACGATTTCTTTAACTGTATCTTTTCTTCCATGACATGAGAGATGAACCAAATTTCAAAATATTACATTTGTATATATCGGGGTGGTGGTGGTTGAGAGGCGCATAGTGTTCAAGCACGACACATCATGATAATATAATGCTGACAATTATAACAATAAATAAAGAAAGATGAATTCACCTCTTCATCTTATTTATAACGTCTAATTTATTTTTTAAATAAAATATGTTAAATCTTCCCATGAAATTATGTTTACTTATATATTTTTTGTATTTGGAAAAACCTGTATTTTTTTAACAAGATGATTTATGACTTTTAGATGAATGTAATTAAATAGTATTATTTAAATGTATTTTAAGGAGTATGCAATAATGATAATTAAAACACAATAATCAAATGAAGACAGTGTACTTTACATTGAAATCTATAACCGTTTAAAAAAATTATGAATTGTAAAATATAAAATAAATAGGTAACATGGTTCAATTAATATGCCTTATAATAGAAAAGGACACACATTTAAATGCTTTATTTTACATATGTGGATCAATCCTCTATTTCTTTGAAAATACTAAGATCGTATTCTTTTCATTTATTGAAACTGAATTATATTAAACCGTGTTGATTTAAATTGTGTCAAATTAAACAGAATTTTAATTAATTTAACTTTCATTAAAATGAAATTAATTGAATTGAACTAAATTGAAATCAAAATAACTTGGCCTTATGAATAATTTAAGTCAGAAAATCATCCCATCTCTCTGTTTTGTCAAAGATGAAGTTAAGTTACTATACCAAGTATAGTATAATTTAGAGTTAAGAGCCCATGTGACCCTATGTTTTGGTCAAAAGTGTCAATATAACCTTGAAAGATCAGAAAGTGTGATTATAACCCTATTATTTGCTCGAAAGTGCTAATCTAACATTGGAGACCTCAATTTGGCTGAAATTTTGTGAATGGACTATTATACCCCTGTTAAAAATAAAAAAATGTGAAAGGACAGTTATGCCCTCATTGTCTATTAACCACTTTTGTTTTCCTTAGGGGTGAGGCTAAGCACGGCTCTTTTCTGGTTTCCTTCTTCTGCACATAATCCTAGTTTCCTTCTTCTCCTCATAATCCTAGTTTCCTTCTTCTTCTTCTCTTCTCGATTTTCATTCCCCATAACCCGATTCTCCACTTTCTGGCGCTTGGGTGAGCGGCACCAAAAAATGGTGATGGATAGTGGCATGGGGCTTTGGGGCTAGGGTTATGTGGTGGCTGTGAACCTATGTTTTGGTGGCTCCGGGCCCTCGCAGACGGTGGCGCTGATAGTGTGCGCTGGTGCGACTGGATGGGATTCGAGGAGGCGGCGGTATAAGCACGAATGAGGAAAGGTCGGGTGGATTTGGGTGAGTGGTGGGTCGGGTGAGCGTAATCAAGTTATACGATATGACTGGTGAGCGTCGTTATCGAAAAGAGCGACGCAGGGTGGTGAGCGTTCTCGAGCTCTCCAGATCTGCTCCAGCGAGGTGGTGTTGGGAGGTGGATGGTGGGGGTTGTGGGGAGGTGATGGTGGTTCGGAGGTGACATAATGGGTAGAGATGGCAGGAGTGGTGGCACCAGGCGTTGGAGCAGAGACGGCACCGGAGAGCGAGAATGGAATAAATGTTCGAGGGCTATGATTTGTTATCCCATAATGGATTTGGGATGGAATTCCATTGTATCTAGTATGATTTACTGTTCTAATGGTGGCAGTGAAGAAGGTCTAGAGAGGAGATGGTGGCCGTTGAATTCTGGTGAAATTTGGCAAATTCCCATTTTCTGACCGCTGTAGATAGGGGAGGAGAGGCGGCAGAATGACGGCTATAGTGGTGGAAGTGGCGAAGCAGCAGTGAGAGCAACAGTGGCTATGGAGATGAAGAAGAAGAACTTAGGGGTATTTTTGTCATTACATTTTTAAGACTAGGGGTATTTTAGTCTTTTTAGTTATGTTCAATGCTAGAAAAGGCCAAGTCAATGCCGTAACAGTGCCAAAAGGTTATATTGACACTTCTGATGCAAAAGATGGAGTTATAATCGCACTTTTTGATCTTGTAAGGTCATATTGCACTTTTGACCGAAACATAAGGTAATATATGTATTTTGCCCTATAATTTATATTTGAATCTTTTTAGATCAAGTGAAAATATTATGGTCAAAGCTATATCACATGCAGCTACAAAATAACGGTTTGAATGGGAAATGGTTTAAATGCATAACATATTATATCAATTAATTTTTTTTGTTGATGCGTAATACGCTCTTCTCTACCAAGTGGTCATGGTTTTCGCAGGAAAAAAGGTAATATCTCCGAGGGCGATGTTAAAGTTTTATTGGATCTCTAATCTGTAATAGTACAGGCGATTTGTTTGGTTGACTTGTAATTTAGATTTCTTGTAATAGATTAGTTACTGCTAAAGGCTAGTTCAGTTAGATGTAAATTCAACTTATTGTAATCATTAAAGGACATTTTTCAAAATACCTATGAATGATTATTTAAAGTTTTTATTTTTTGCTTTTTTCTTAATTGATTGTTAGTTACTATGCAAAAGAAAACTATTGAGATTCCGCATTTCAATAAACATGAAGTATGCTATCCAAAAAACATATATGCATAAAAAGAGCTTGTTTTACTTTTAACTTATTAAAATTATAACAGCATCTTCAATGGTAGTGTTGTTGGACATACTTTCAATATTAAAAAAATTGTAGCAGGGTCTCCAGTGATTACGTTGCTTACGTGGAGTCTCCTCGGTATCCAAATTCATGGTAGACAAATCCAGAGTATATAGATCAAGGCGAGGAATTCGGGACTTTAAAATGATTACATGGCATGAGAGATGAAACGAATTTAAAATGATTACATCTTATGTGTTGGGATGGTGGTGGTTGAGAAGTGTATTAGATTTCAAGCAAGACACATCATGATAATATAATACTGACAATTACAAAAATAAAGAAAGAAAGATGAATTCACCTCTTCATTATATTTATACTGTCTAATTTATTTTTTAAGTAAAATATGTCAATTCCACCTATGAAATTATGTTTACGTATATATTTTTGTATTTAGAAAAATGTATATTTTTTACACAATGATTTTATGAATTTCAGATGAATGTAATTAATTACTATTATTTAAATATATTTTAAGGAGTTTGCAATAATGATAGTTAAAACACAATAACCGAATGGAGACGGTGTACTTTACATTGAAATCTATAACCATTAAAAAAAATTAATTGTAAATTATAAACTAAATGGGTAACAGAGTACAATTAACATGCCTTATAAAACAAAAGGACACACATTTAAATGTTTTATTTGACCTATGGGTATCCATCCTCTCTTTCTTTAAAAATACTAAGTCGTGTTCTTTTCATTTATTTAAACTGAATTATAATTAACTAGGTTGAATTAAATTGTGTTAAACTAAACAAAATTTAAATTAATTTAAATTTCATTAAAATGAAATTAATTGAATAAAATATAATTGAATTGAGTTGAAATGAAATCAAAATTACTTGGCCTTAAGAATAATTCAGCTGAAAGAAAATCATACTACCACTTTGTTTTGTCTAAGATGAAGTTAAGTTACTACATTGAAGTTAAGTTACTATACCAAGTATAGTATAATTTATATTTTAATCTTTTTAGATCAAGTGAAAATAACATGGTTAAAACTATTTCACATGAAGTAAAAAACTGACGGTTTGAATGGAAATGGTTAACATACATAACATATTGTATTAATTAATTAATTTTTTTGTTGATGCGTGATATGCTCCTCTCTACCAAGTCGTCATGATTTTTGGAGGAAGCAAGTTATATCTCTGAGGGCAATGGTATAGTTTTACTGGTCCCTAATCTGTAACAGTACATATGATCAGTTGGTTGACATGTAATTTAGATTTCCTTGCAATAGATTAGTTATTTCTATAGGCTACTTGAGTTGGATGTAAATATCGCTTATTGTAATCGCGATGGACGTTTTGTCAATACTTATGAATGATTATTTTTTAAAACAAATTAATTTTTTTTGATTGTTTCTTAATTGATTGTTAGTTACTATGCAAAAGAAAAATATTAAGATTCCACATTTCAATAAACAGGAAGTATGGTATCCAGAAAAACCTAAATACATAAAAAGAGATTGTTTTACTTTTGACCTGCTTAAAATTATTTATAAGAGCATCTTCAATGGTAGTGTTTTTGGACATGCTTGTAATATTCAAAAAGTTGAATCAGGGTCTCCAGTGATTACGTTGCTTAGGTGAAGCCTCATCGGCATCCAAACTCACGTTAGATGAATTCAAAGTATATATGATATGAATCTCATACCTTGAATTGCAGAATTTTGATAATTTCATGATTGCAGTATTTTGATAATTTCATGATTGCAGTTAAGGGAATCTTGTAAACCCTAACATCAGTTGAACGAATTGATCATCAACTAGCCCTTGGGATTGACACTCAATTCATAAATTTGCTCACTAACTAGCCAGCAAGATTAGCTTACAAATTTGAAAAATCGCTCACTAACTAGCCCGCAGGTTTAGCTCACAAATTTGAAGGAAAATTCTAACTTATGTAACCCACAATATTAAGTTACAATGAAACGCTCGCAAGCAAAGAGTAATAATTCAATATATGATGTATAAAATGTCTAAGGTTATTAAAATGTTGAAAACCATCCCCTATTTATAGTACGTAGGAATTGTCTTCAAGAATATAAAGAACACAAGGATTTGGTAATTCTTATCAGAAACTGAAAAGACGTATAGCAGTTTAAGAAGCTAAAACCATATTATACTAAAATACCTAATTTAAATCTAAATGATGACCATATTCATCCAAGTAAATCAATACAAATATTGGATGAGTTCTTGAAGGAATATGTCATATCTAAACTTACCATATCTAATTTTAATCAAATCAAAACAGAATATTCTAAACCCCAAAATAAAAATATGACTGAAATTAACTCTTCGAATGCCAACATGACCAAGTTAATGAGCCTTATTCAAAAATGAAATAAATTAAAATGATCACACTACCTCACTAAAAAATCAAGTGAAAAAAAGAGTGTAGTGTTCTTCGTCTAAAAACCCTAATCAAATAAATAAATTAAGAAAAGTATCATAAATGATATTCTTGAGATCGTATTAATATAGACCAAGGCGAGGAATCTGAGATATTAAAATGATTACATAGCATGAGATAAGAAATGATGGATGAAGCGACTCTTTTCTTCCATAACATGAGAGATGAAATGAATTTCAAATGATTACATCGTGTATGTCCGGGTGGTGATGGTTGAGAGATGTATTAGTGTTCTAGCACGACATGTCATGATAATACAATACTGACAATTATAAAAATAAAGAAAGAAAGATGAATTCACCTATTCATCATATATATACCATCTAATTTATTTTTAAAGTAAAATAAGTTAAATCTACCCATGACATTATGTTTACATATATATTTTTGTGTTTAGAAAAATGTATACTTTTTAACACGATGATTTTATGACTTTAGATGAATGTAATTAATTAGTATTATTTAAATATATTTTAAGGAATTTGTAATAATGATAATTGAAACACAATAGCTGAATGGAGACAATGCATTTTACATTGAAATCTATAACCATTTGAATAAAAATTGAATTGTAAAATATAAACTAAATGGGTAGTAGATTTCAAATAACATGCCTTACAAAACAAAAGGAGACACATGTATATGTTTTATTTGACCTGTAGGGATCAATCCTCTTTTTCTTTAAAGGCACTAAGATTGTGTTATTTTCGTTTATTTAAAATGATCTAGTGAAGGAATCTGCAAACTCTCACTATCTCGCACGAAATTTAGGTGTCTAGCCCTCGGGGTACGCCTAATCTCGACTTGATTTCTAACTAGCGCTCAGGATCAGATTACAAGGTTTATTGATACTTAACTAGTCCTCGGGGTTAAGCAGCAATGGAAGAAGCTCGCAAGCAAAGAGTATGAACTAAAAAGGTTGTATATTTGATAGATAAAAGTGGTGTTGGTAAAAATAATGTTGAAAACCACCCATATTTATAGTACATAGGTATGGTTTTCAAAAATACAAACAAGAAACTGAAAAGGAATATGATAGCATTAAGAAGTTAAAACCATATTTAACCAAACTACCTAAAATAAATAACTATATTCTTCAAGATAAATATTGAATGAATAAATGACTATATTCTTCAAGATGAATCAGAACTGAATATTCTAAACACTAAAATAAATGCATGACCGAAACATTAATTCTTCCAAGGCCAACATGGTTGAATTAATGGGTCTTATTCTAAAATAAAATAAATGACCACACTACCTCATTAAAAAACCTAGTGAAAAAAAGTATAGTGTTATCATCCTAAAAACCCTAATTTAATAAATGCTTTTGAAACCCTTATTCGTATTAGACGGTTTGAATGGGAAATGGTTAAAATGCATAACATATTATATCAATTAGTTTTTTGTTGTTGATGCGTGATACGCTCCTCTCTACCAAGTGGTCATGATTTTCGGATGAAGCGAGTTAATATCTCCGAGGGCTATGTTATAGGTTTACTGGATCTCAAATCTGTGATAGTACAGACAATTAGCTGGTTGACATGTAATTTAGATTTCCTTGACATATATTTGTTATTAATAAAGGCTAGTTGAATTCAATGTAAATTTCTCTTATTGTAATAGCTGATGGAGATTTTTTCCAATACCTATGAATGATTATTTTTTTAAAAAAATATTACTTTTTTGCTTGTTTCTTAATTGTTTGTTACTTACTATGGGAAAGAAAAATATTAAGATTCTGCATTTCACTAAACATGAAGTATGTTAACCAAAAAAAATATAAATACATAAAAAGAGCACGTTTTACTTTTAACTTCCTTAAATATTTCAACAAGAGCATGTTTAATAAAAGTGTTTTTGTACATGCTTGCAATATTCAAAAAATTGTAGCAGATCTCCAGTGATTACGTTGCTTACGTGAATCCTCCTCGGTATCCAAACTCATCGTAGATGAATCCAGAGTGTATAAACCAAGGCGAGGAATCCAAGATTTTAAAATGATTACATGGAATGAGAGATGAAACGAGAGATGAAATGGATTCATCTTTTCTTCCATGACATGAGAGATGAAACAAATTTCAAATGATAACATCGTATATGTCGGGGTGGTGGTGGTTGAGCGGTGTAATAGTGTTCAAGCACAACACATCATGATAATATAATACTGAGAATTACATAAATAAAGAAAGAAAGATGAATTCACCTCTTAATCATATTTATGTTAAATTTTAAAGTTAAATATGTTAAATCTACCAATAAAAAAATGTTTATGTATATATTTTTGTATTTAGAAAAATGTATATTTACCGTGATTTTATGACTTTTAGATAGTATTATTTAAAAATATTTTAAGGAGTTTGCAATAATGATAATTAAAACAAAAAAAAAATCAAATAGAGACGGTGTACTTTGCATTCAAAATCTATAACCACTTAAAAAAATTATGAACTGTAAAATATAAAATAATTGGGTAACAGAGTTCAATTAACATGCCTTATAAAACAAAAGGACACACAATCAAATGTTTTAATTTTCCTATGGGAATCAACCCTCCCTTTCTTTACAAATACTAAGATCGTGTTCTTTTCGTTTATTTAAATTGAACTATATTGAACCGGGTTGAATTAAATTGTGTTTAATTAAATATAATTTTAATTAATTTAACTTTCATTAAAATGAAATTAATTAAATGGAATAGAATTGAATTGAACAGAACTGATATCAATAAAACTTGGCCTTAAGAATAATTCAACTCAAAGAATATTTTTTGAACATTATTGCAATATTCTAAATACGTTTGCAACTCAAAGAATATTATTCTTTGAATTATTCTTTGAAAGAATAATTCAACAATCTCCTTATAATATTCTCTGATACCAACTGATATGAATCTCCTTGCAAAGACTCACGATTGCGGAATTAATATCTTTGATCTGGTGAATGGATCTGTAAATCCTCACTATCTCGCATGAAATTCAGGTGTCTAGCCCTCGGGGTATGCCTAATCTCGACTTGCTCTCTAACTAGCCCTCAGGATCAGATTACAAGGTTTATTGATACTTAATTAGCCCTCAGGGTTCAGCAACAATGGAATAGCTCGCAAGCAAAGAGTATGACTCAAAAGGTTGTATATTTGATTGATAAAGTGTTATAATAAAATCGTGAATTGTCTCCCCTATTTATAGGGTATAATTCGGTCAGTACAAATGGAAACTGGAATGATTAATGACAGCTTTAAGAAGCTAAAATCTTATCTAACTAGAATACCTAAAATAAATGACTATATTCTTCAAGATAAATCTTGAATGGATATTGTCTTATCTAATCTTACCAAATCTAACTCTAATAAAATCAAAATTAAATATTCTAAGGAGTTTCTAAATAGTTTCAAAGAATATTATTGCAAACTCCTTAAAGTCCTTATAATATTCTTAGAGTTGCAACTTAAAATAATATTCTTTGAATTATTCTTTGAGTTGAATATACGTTTGCAATAATATTCAGATTATTGCAACATGGTCAAAACTATTTCACAAGCAGTAACAAAACAACGGTTTGAATGGGAAATGGTTACAATGCATAACATATTATATTAATTAATTTTTTTTTGTTGATGCGTGTTGCGCTCAAGTGGTCATGATTTTTGCAAGAAGCGATTTAACATATCCGAGGGCGATGTTACAATTTTACTGAATCTCTAATGTGTAATATTACAAACGATCAACTGGTTGACATGCAATTTAGATTTTCTTGTTATAGATTAATTATTGCTGAAGACTAGTTGAATTGAATGTAAATTTCACTTATTGTGCAAAATAATTTTTTAAAATTCCTTTTAAAAACTTTTTTCTTAATTGATTGTTAGTTATTATGCACAAGAAAAATATTGAGATTTCGCATTTCAATAAACATGAAGTATGTTGTCCAAAGAACATAAATGCATAGGTTGTTTTATTTTTAACTTCCATAAAATATTTATAAGAGCATCTTAATAGTAGTGTTTTAGACATGTTTGCAATGTTCAAAAAATTCACCAGTGATTACGTTGTTTAGTGAAGCCTTCTTGGTATCATAACTCTTGGTAGATGAATCCAATGTATAGGAATCAAGGATTTTAAAATGACTACATGACATGAGAGATGAAATGGGAGATGAAACAAATTCTTCTTTTCTTCCATGACATGAGAAATGAAATAAGAGATGAAACAAATTCTTCTTTTATTCCATGACATGAGAGATGAAATGACACGGCATCAAAAATATCATTTATTATATTTTTCTTAGTTTAATATCTTTAGAAGGATAACATTATACTATTTTTTCAACTGGGTTTTTCTATTAAGGTAGTGTGATCATTTGTATTTTATTTTATTTTAGAATAAGGCCCATTAACTCAGCAATGCTGGCTTAGAAGAGTTTTGGTATATTTTAATTAGGGTTTAGAATATTTAGTTCTGATTCTATTAGAGTTAGATTTGGTAAGATTAGATAAGATAATATCCATTCAAGATTTATCTTGAAGAATATAGTCATTTATTTTAGGTATTCTAGTTAGATATGATTTTAGCTTCTTAAAGCTGCCATTAATCATTCCAGTTTCCATTTGTACTGGCCGAATTATACCCTATAAATAGGGGAGGCAATTCACGATTTTATTATAACACTTTTATCAATCAAATATACAACCTTTTGAATCATACTCTTTGCTTGCGAGCTATTCCATTGTTGCTGAACCCTGAGGGCTAATTAAGTATCAATAAACCTTGTAATCTGATCCTGAGGGCTAGTTAGAGAGCAAGTCGATATTAGGCATACCCCGAGGGCTAGACACCTGAATTTCATGCGAGATAGTGAGGGTTTGCAGATGCCTTCACCATATCAAAGATATTAATTCCGCAATCGTGAGTCTTTGCAAGGAGATTCATATCAGTTGGTATCAGAGCAAATCAAAAGACCTACTGGTGGCCAAAACTTTTCATCACAGGTTTCAATTTTTGCAAATTTTCATATCTGTATTTTTATTTTTATAAAAGAATTGAAAAAAAATTGTACTCGTGTTCTGAATTCCGCCGTTGGACATCTCGCTGGCGCCACTCAAATTAGCCCCGAAGACCTTTAAATGCCTTGCTCTTGGATCTGGCAAGCCGCTGTCGCCAGTCGCTGATTTTTTCCGTCTCAGACCAAGCTCCAGAAACTGCCGCCGCTCTTTCTCATCTCTGGTGAGCTTCTCCAATAGCGAGCTTCTTCCGTTCATTGCAACTCCGGTGATGAGAAGGTAAGCGTCCGCAGAAAATGGCCCAGTGAGGAAGACTACCGGCGTATGTTCTTCACGCGCTCGCTCACAAAGGGCGTGTGTAGTCCATGTGCGCATTGCTTAAGTGTTTGCCTCTCACACTCGAAACAATCAGCCCACCTCTACATCTAACGTTTTGTTCTTCATCTCGTGAGTTGGTTATTTTATTGTGATATATTGAATATATTGCGAGTTCTCGCAAATTTTCTATTATCTAACGAGTTAAGAGCCACATCAGTGCCCAGTCACTCCCTAGTCAGCGTACAGTCATAGTTTTATTAGTAGAATTTTGTAGGGATGGCGTGAGGCGTTTATCTCCATTTATTTTTGAAGATCGTTCACGTTTTGAGGATGAAATTTTTTGACAACGGGTTAAAAATGATACGATATAAAAAATATCATTTATTATATTTTTCTTAGTTTAATATTTTTAGAAGGATAACACTGTACTCTTTTTTCCACTGAGTTTTTTTATTGAGGTTGTGTGATCATTTGTATTTTATTTTATTTTAGAATAAGGCCCATTAACTCAGCCATGTTGGCTTAGAAGAGTTTTGGTATATTTTAATCAGGGTTTGGATTTTTTAGTTCTGATTTGATTAGAATTAGATTATAAGGAAATATTCATTCAAGATTTATCTTGAAGAATATAGTCATTTATTTTAGGTATTCTAGTTAGATGTGGTTTTAGCTTCTTAAAGCTCCATAAGTCATTTCAGTTTCCATTTGTACTGGCCAAATTATACCCTATAAATAGGGGAGGCCATTCACGATTTTATTACAACACTTTTATCAATCAAATATACAACCTTTTGAGTTCATACTCTTTGCTTGCGAGCTATTCCATTGTTGCTTAACCCGATGGCTAGTTAAGTATTAATAAACCTTGTAATCTGATCCTGAAGGCTAGTTAGAGAGCAAGTCGAGATTAGGCATACCACGAGGGCTAGACACCTGAATTTCATTCAAGATGGTGAGTGTTTGCAGATCCCTTCACTTATTCAAAGATATTAATTCCGCAATCGTGAGTATTCGCAAGGAGTTTCATATCATGAAACGAATTTCAAATGATAACATCGTATATGCCAGGGTGGTGGTGGTTGAGAGGTGTATTAGTGTTTAAGCACGACACGTAGTGATAATAAAATACTGGCAATTACAAAAATGAAGAAAGAAAGATGAATTCACCTCTTCATCATATTTATACCTCTAATTTATTTTTTAAGTAAAAGGCAAAGTCTTGGGAAAGACGGTCTTTCCACAGGCTTATGGAAAGACGGGGTTTGATTAGAATAATAAAAGGTAAAAGGTCTTAGTTGCAATATTAAAGTTTTAGTATGAAACATATAGTAGTTATAAAATTTATAACCCAGTTCATGCAACCCAAAAATTTTATCTTAATTTCTTCTAATTTACACTTTAAACCTTGGTCTTTCCATAACTTATGGAAAGACCGTCTTTCAAGAGACGGACTCTAAGTAAAATATGTTAAATATACGCATGAAATTATGTTTATGTACATATTTTTTGTATTTAGAAAAACGTATATTTTTTAACATGGTGATTTTATGACTTTTAGATTAATGTAATTAATTGGTTTTATTTAAATATATTTTAAGGAGTTTGTGATAATGATAATTAAAACTAAATGATCAAATGGAGGCGGTGTGGTTTACATTAAAATCTATAACCATTTAAAAAATTATGAATTGTAAAATATAAAATTAATGGGTAATAGAGTTCAATTAACATGCCTTATAAAACAAAAGGGCAACACATTTAAAAAAATTATTTTTCCTATGGGAATCAACCCTCTCTTTCTTTAAAAATACCGAGATCGTATTCTTTTCATTTATTTAAGCTGAACTATTTTGAATTGGGTTGAATTAAATTGTGTTAGATTAAATTTTTTAAATTAAATTAACTATCATTAAAATAAAATTAATTGAATTTAATTGAATTGGGCTAAATTGAAATCAAAATAAATTGGCCTAATAATAATTCAACTCAAAGAAAATCATCCCACCTCAATGTGTTACTACATTGAGGTTAAGTTACTATATCAAGTATAGTACAGTTTATACTTAAATCTTTTCAAATCAAGTGAAAATAACATGGTCAAAACTATATCACATGCAGTTATAAAATGACGGTTTGAATGGGATATGGTTAAAATGCATAATATATTGTATCAATTAATTTTTTTTATTGATGCGTGATACGCTTCCCTTTGCAAAGTGGTCATGGTTTTTGTAGAAAGTGGTTTTATATCTCCCAGTGCGATGTTACAGTTTACTGGCTTTTTAATTTGTAATAGTGCAGACGATCAATCTGGTTGACATGTAATTTAGATTTCCTTGCAATAGATTACTTATTGCTAATGTAAATTTCACTTATTGTGACCGTTGATGGGCATTTTTCCTGAATACCTATAAATGATTACTTAAAAGAAAAAATTAGTTTTTTTTCTTGTTTCTTAATTGATTGTTAGTTACTATGAACAAGAAAAATATGAAGATTCCGCATTTCAATAAACATGAAATATGTTGTCCAAAAAACATAGATGCAAAAAGGAGATTGTTTTACTTTTAACCTCCTTAAAATTATTTATAATAGCATCTTCAATGGTAATAGTTTTGGACATGCTTGCAATATTCAAAAAATTGTAGCAGGGTCTCCAGTGATAAAATTGCTTAAGTGAAGCCTCCTCGGTATCCACATTTATGGTAGATGAATCTAGAGTATATAGACCAAGGCGAGGAATCAAGGATTTTAAAATTCAAAAATTCTATTCCACACATCGACACAAATAAAGATAGTGCCCATCACATTAATGCAAAGTGTTTTAAACTCAAACAAAATTACTTTCTTACTAGAGTTAAGTTAATTATTATGATATAACCACATTTTGAAAGTGAAATATGTGGAACCTACATATCATGCTATAAAGAGTGTAGTTTATCATTGAAGATGTGTGTAGTCTGCCAACTCACCTGCTTGTAAAATGACATGACAAGGCAAGCTACAAGATTTTGTAGCTTACCATTCGAGATGTTGTAAGTGTACCAAAAAATTGTAACTTCTCAAGAAACGTATATTCCGAACTCAAGAAATTCTAATTAATTATTGCATTTAACGATCCACAAATATTTTTTTAGAGAAAGTCATATGAAATCGTCTCACCAAAAGTGTTGGTGAGACGAGTTAAAATTTACATAAAGTACCCCATGTGATCTCCCATCGTTAAAGATTTGTAAATAAATTCTCCGTCTAGCCAAAAGATTGGGTGAGACCGCCTCACCTAAGTTGTATTATTTGCAAGTGTGCTTAAGTAAAAAACTCCCTTATAAAATAGAAACCCTAAATACTGGGAGTTTGTCTCTCTTCAAAAAAGAGAAACAAGAAAATACAGACATTTTGTCTGACGGAGGAAAATAGGGTTTTTCCTTGGTTTTAATCCTCACTTTTTCTACTAGTTTTCCAGGAATATAGATTGGAGTATGCTAAAAGGTGGAGTTTTTCAAGGGCTTTCTACTGAACCTAATCATGAAGGCATGCGAAGGAGTATAGCTTTTTCATTAGGGTTTCTTAGGATAGCTATTCGAAGCAATTAGAAGTGATTGGGTGGGAGATGAAAGGTTAACACCTTTGTTAGGAGGTGCTGAGAGGTTATGTGTGTTGCATAGGAGTTACTGTCCCTAAGATTAATCAGCTAAAATTTAGCCTTAAATAGGTTTTTAGCTTGGAAATAGGCTTGTTTGGTATTCTCTAATTCTTCTGATTGGGCCTCAATCTTGGGGTTTGTATTACTGTAAGGATGGGAAGATCAGAGAATGAAAAGGCAGATCCATTACAAAATGAAACTGCGAGAAGGAGAATTGGAAGAGCCTACAATAGTACTATAAATAAATGTTTCTTATTGCTCAACCAATTCTCAGAAATTCCTAACCAAATATAAGTTGTGCTCAGACTCAGTAAATATGAGTGATGCTTCTTCATTACCCTTGTCAGACGATTTCTTCACACCACTTGGGTGGGTCAGATTTCCCAGAGGAGAATAGGGAACCGGTCATTCCTTACACAGATCTGGCGCAAATCGACATAACTACTAGGAGGGGAGGAGAGGTGACAATAACTCAGGAGGATATTGCAGAAATAGTGGAGATGGACCAAAACTGGTGTTTGCCTTATTGGATGGATGATAGTGACTTCATTGTTGAGTGGTTAAAAGAAAACTTGCTATGCATTGGAGTATCACGACATATGTTCAGCACAGGTAAAAGAATTTCTACGCCATCAAATTTCAAACGAGGGAGGAGACTCTTGCGGTGGTGGATATGACTCCATTTGAAATGGTGGGTGGCCTATTGGCTTTTAGGCGCTAGGGTGCTGGAATATCTATGAGGCAACTGAAGGTGGAGACAGTCAAAATTCCTATTCAGATACGTGGAATCTCAACGGAACGCTTTGCTCACAGGGCCGCTATCAAGATCGCACATATGGCATGTGATATAACTGATGTTAATATTGATCTTTGGCCTAAAATGAACATGAAATATTTATGTGCTACCATGTCGATTGTCCCGGGTGCTCCATTAATTTCTGGCTTCTTTATTAACTTGGTTAATGGGGCTAGGGTATGGGTAGACGTAAGGTATGAAAGATTGTATAAATTTTGTCGAAGAAGTGGTGTCATTGGTCATCCCTGCCAAAGCTTCCCAATAACTAATGATGATGATTTAAAGTACTTTATTGATGCTCATTTGCAAGCTCATAATGCTGCTAGGGGTACACATGTAATATAGAGTTAAGTGCCCATATGGCCCTATGTTTTGGTCGAAAGGATCAATATGATCCTGTAAAACTAGAAAGTGTAATTATAACCCTATTATTTGTTCAAAAGTGCCAATCTAACCCTGAGAACCTGAAATTGGATGGATTTTTGTAAATTGACTATTATACCCCTATTTTAAAAATATATTTTTAGAAAAAGTGAAATGACAATTATATCCTCAGTATTTATTAACAAAATATTTTTCTTTTTTCCCATCTTCTTTTCGTCAAATCTATTCTTTAGAGGTTCTTCAAAGGAAAACTTGAGCTTCCATCATTTGCTTCTTCTTCTTCAAAGCCGAGCTCTCTGCCGCTGTTGCTAAGGAGATTACCGCCACGGTGCGGAATTCCCAGATTGCGGCCAATACGCCCTCAATCGTACGTCATCACCAAACACCTCAGCTTCATTGCCATCCTCAGTGAGATTTTCCATTCATTTCCGGCCCAGCGTGAAGATGTTGCCGGCATACCTAATATCTAATTTTGTGACCATTATTTCGATTAGTGCTTGGGGATTAAGATTGGATGCCTCGTCATCGGGTGTAATAGAATCGAAGCTGTCGACTTTGCATAGGTGGTGGTCATCGCAGTGGGCCTCGATGGTGGATCTCATCAGAAAGGGTATTGGATGTGGGTGGAATCGACAGGTCTCGAATATGGCTCGTATCGGCAGGAATCGATAGTGACTCGCATCGGTGGGTCTCGTCAAATGGCTCTCACCGCGTGGCTCTCCCCATGGTCTTGCTGATGTTTGTGGCTCTCGTTTCAAATCGGAGGAGTGGATCTATTGTGTAAATTTGTTCTGGCGGGAGCAGGGTTGTGGTGGTGAAGCAGAGGAGCGGATTTGGTCGGGAGCCAAAAGGTGGTGCTGGAGGCGGTGAGATGGTGGTAGGGGTGGGCGTATGTTCGATTTAATTGGTTTTCGATTTATTCAGCTCTACCCCTAGAAACCTAAAATCGAAACCGACCCGAATAAAACAAACCAAATTTGGAATTCGGTTTTGGTTTAAAACCAAATTCAAACCGAATAAATTGAATTGGTTGTAAATATTTTAAAAGTAATTACTAAAATCATTTAACTTAACTTAATATTTAATTAAAATATGTAATCTAATTTCTACATCAACAAAATCAAGTTTTCAAAATAAAAATCCAGCAAGTACAATACAAATTCAACCATAATAATTTTCGCATTGCATTTAACATTAAAGAAAAATAGTTTGTTTTATAATTCATTTTCAAAGTCTTCACATTCTTTAAGCTTTCAAGCACTCCATATTCAATTTCACCTTGAGGCAATCTGGAAAGAAAAGTCACTGATCATCAATTTAAAACCATTTCCAGGTTTAAACTTTGCACACATTCCTCTCTGTCTCTTGATACCAAAATGAAATGGCCTCTTGATGACAAAAACATTCCTAGGCTTATAGCATTTCCATGCTCTTATTTCCATGCTCACTTCTAATTTCCATGCCAAGATCAGCAACATAATCCAAATGCACTTTTAACAAAACATACCCATTTTATTCCAAGTCACTATAGAACAAAGATTGTTCTGATTCCGAAGAAAAAGGTTCCATCAACTGCAGCTGATTATAGACCTATTTCTCTATGAAATGTGAAATATAAGGTGATAGCAAAAGTGTTTACCAGTAGATTTAAAAAGCACATCAGACATCTTATTTCTTATTCACAAAATGGATTTGTTCCTGGGAGGAGTATCTCAGAAAATGTTCTGCTGTCACATGAAATCATCCATTATATGAAGAAGAAAAAAAAATTAGGGTTCTAAAAGTTTTATGGCTATTAAGCTGGATATGAGTAAGGCTTATGATGGGGTTTCCTGGCTGTTTTAGAGAAAGAACTCACGAAATCAGGTATCCCGCCTCTATGGATTTGGCTTCTATTATCATGTACTAATAGAGTTTCTTATCAGGTGATACTCAGTGGTACTAAATTGATATTTTTCATCCCTGACAAAGGTTTACGACATGGATATCCATTATATCCATATATGTTCATCCTTTGTCAGCAGTTATTCTCTTCATGAATTGAACATAGGATGGAGATAAACAACAAAATTGGGTTAAAACCATCACGAGGTGGTCCTAGAATCTGTCACCTTATGTATGCAGACAACTGCATTCTCTTTTTTGAATGCAACTACTCAACAGTGGACGAAATTGCAAAAACTATTTATCTCTTTGCAAAATATTATGGGCAGAGATTAAATTTTTGAGAAGTGTTCTATGAAGTTCAGTCGTAATGTTTATTCAGGTTTGGAACAGTATGCCAGATTCACACTGAATATTCATGTAGTATATTTAGGAGGGAAATCTCTGAGAGTTGACATCAGTTTTCATATTCCTAAGACTAGTATTTTTTAGAATCTCATCACAAGGTTTCAGGAAAGATTCTCTTCATAGAAGACTAAATTACTATCCTCGGTAGCTATATATCCACTAGGAATTTTTAGAATTCCTAAGTCGACTCTTGAAACATTGGACAAGATGATAGTAGATTATACATGGGAAGGTGAACCGGAGAAGAAAAAGGTGCATTGGAGATCATGGGTGAAGGTCTGTAATTCAATGAAGATTGGAGGGGGGGGGGGTTAGGATTATGTTCAATGGAGGGCATGAACTTGGCTTTATTAGGTAAACATGCTTGGTCGATAATTAAGGATTCTAATTCTCTACTAGGAAAAGTGTATAAAGACAAATATTTCAGGATAGGAACTTCCTACATGCAAAACCTAGGAGTGCAGATTCATGGGGATGGAAGTTGGTTTTATGGGGAAGAGAAATAATCAAAGATCATTTGGCCTAGAAAGTAGTAAATGGAAGGAACATAAAGATAACAGATCAATGGATTCCGAACAAGGAAAAATTAATTTCTGTTTAGTCAGTAGTCTCCTCACAAACGAATCTCTGAGTTTCTGATCTTATTTCAGAAGACAATCAATGGAGAATACCATTAATAAGATCCATATTTCTCAGGAGGTAATTCCAAATATATTAGCTATACGTACACAAAAATTCTCTGATAAGAAGGATAAACCTATATGGAGGCTGAATAAGAATATTATATATATATAGTGAAGAAAGCCCATCATCTCAGTATGCAGCATATTAGAACTTCTCCAACAAAAACTCTTCAACATTTAAATGAGTTTTGGAAAGATTTGTGAAAATTAAAACTTCCACATAAGCTAGAAGTATTTGTTTGGAGATTGATAAACATGGCGCTACCACAACAACCAATCTTGCAGTGAGAAATATTATTACAGATAACACATGTACCAGGCGTTTATCTCACAAGGAAAATGAAACTCATCTATTTGTTGGATGTGAAGATTGTAAAAGTATTTGGAGAGCTTCATCATTGGGATTCGATTTCAACACTTTTCCAATTCAGGATATTAATACATGGTTTATTTCTTGGATGAAACAAGCACCAGATAAGGATGTCATCAGATTGTCTATTTGTATTCTTTGTGAGATTTGGAAGCAAAGAAACTCCAAGGCGATAGATGATCAAACAAAATATCTTATCCAATGTTGGATGGAGGCAAGAAATCTTTTTGAAATCATCAGTCAAATTGTTTCAGAGGGGAATACAAAATTGTTCCAACACAGATGGACACAGATCTTTGCATTCTTAACCTCAACAACCTGGTTCATGTATTATATCATTTGATGGTTCATATCAGCATTCTAGATACTTGGGAATAGTTGTGTGGTCTATAACATATGAATCCTAACAGCAAAATAAAAAGGGATAAGATTTGTTTGTAGTTGTATTGCGAATGCAAAAGAAAGTAGAAGGTTGTCTTCGTGCCATTCAAGCATCACTTAGAACGAATATCTCATGTATGTTGGTTTATACAGACTCACCAATTATAGCAACATCAATATCCAAGCTAGAATTTGCTCCTTGAGAGATGAAAGGGATCATTGATGACTAGTTGCAAGCCACGTCTTTTTTGTTATCTCTTACATGTATTAAGGTGAATCGTAGTTTACTTTCTGTTGAACACAATGTCGCTAATCAATAAGGAAGAACTCTTTGTAATGCTTTGCATATTTAATATATAAGTGTGGTTATCGAAAAAAAAGCAACTAACTCCCTCCATTTCTCTGCTAGTGACTCATTTTTCTTTGCTTATTATTTCTTTTATATTATTATACTTCTTCTTTTAGGCAAAATTCTTTCAATTTAATTCTCACTCACTTTATTCACTATAAATACAAGTGAAAAACTATATGTGTCACTATTAGTGGAATGGAGAGAATAAAATTTAGTTTGCATATAAATAATTTAGTCCAAAATTGCTACAACTTTATCTTTATTTTGCCTATATAACGGATATCAATTCCTCCATTTCGGAGTTTTTTTTTCCCACTTTAACGTTTCAAATTATTCTTCACACTTCAAATATTTTATATCTTTGACAATATTCATCTGGTTCTTATTCTATTTCTTTTCTTTTAATTCTCATCTACTAATTCTCTTCCACGTATTTAAATCTCCCATAACACACGTAGATTTCAAGATTTTTCAATAAAACACTTCGGAGTAAAAAAAAAGAAGAAGAAGAAGGTAGTTCCCATTCTAATTAAACTTTAACAACAAAAGTTAGTTATTGATAAGACAAAATATTTCCTCATACATTTTTAAAAGTTTTTTGTAAAATTTATTATTATTTATAAATTATATATTTTTATTATAAATTAATAAAAGCATTAAGAACTAACTGCTAAAAAAATAATCTAAACAATTTTACTCGAGATAAATGATAATATTTATTAATTTTCACATGTTAACATGATAACGAGAATACAAATTCTTGTTTTAGAATGCCTAATTGTTAGATGAGATCATTTTATAATTTAATATAATTAATGAAATAATTTGATATTTGTTTCTAATTATTGTAACGAGATTATTAATATTAAAAATAAAATATATATCTCAAAATATTAAATTGGGAGGTCGTCGTCGTACCTCTCAAAGTTACTATTTTTAAGCCCTAAATGCTTCCTATCTACAATTAAGTAGATAATGACAAGTCGTGGTCGTCCACGAGAAGAGAAATCTTTCCAAGTGTTTAAACAGTGGAAAACATACTAGGAATAGACAACTAAAGATACATATAAAAGCATTTAAAGGGGGGATTTTTGGCTGGTTTTTCCTAAGTTACCAAATTTAAAGACAAGTTAACTAGCAAACAAGATAGAACTAGGAAGTAGACAACAAACTATGAGAATAAGATTTAAAACACACGTTACGGAACCTTGGGCGCAATTGACTTCTACTTCCAAACCTCTTATCTATCATTGAACATGCAACCTATTTATTACTTTGACTACTTTTTGTGAAGACTAATGTTCTATCCTTCTTAGATAGTAGTTTGCAAGAGTGAATTCGACATCTCTTGTCAAAGCTCACCAATGACTCCCTTAGTCGAAATACGACTAAAAGTATCCCATTGATGGCGTTGAACACGAAGAATCAACAAGGTTGACAACACTTATAAACACTACACTGTGTCTAATTATTTAACCAATCTATGCATTTACACAAGATTAGTCAAGAACGTTCAACGTTCATGGACTTCTCTCATTTGCTACAAGGAACAAACATGACAAAGAGTTCAACATTATCATATTTATCTAGCAATTATCAATCCATCAATACAATCAAAAGCTCTAAATCATACTCTTGGATTTCCAATCAAGAAAAGGGGAAATCAACCCATTTCCCCAAACCATAACAAGCATATCATACAAGTACTTCATATATTCAAGCTTTCAAGAACATTAATGACATTAACAAATACATTCAATGCTCCATAAATGCACAATAGTAAGAGTATTAAATAGGCTACAAAGTGTTCTTAAGACATGAGCTTCGAAACCTTAGTCAATTGCTCCCTAGATTTAGCTACTAAAACACATGCTAATTACCAACAACAATTCATACATAATCAAAGATAAGACAAAGATTAAAAAATGGTGGAGAACTAGGGTTCAAAGGGGGAAAACAAGCTGGAAGAAGAAGTGGGGAAAGAGAAGAGATAAAGTGTTATTTATAGTACAAGAAAAAGAAGGTGGGATTCTAGCCACATATTCATCGCATAGTGTGAAGGGTGCCCAGAATCCTCAAGTGATTTCTTTCTTCTTCTTGGCTTGTCCTTCACTTCACCGCAACAATTTTCCTCCCTTCTTCAAGTCTTAACATCTTCAAAGAAGGACTTCAAAGTTTTCAAAAGATGATCTTCAATAGCCTCCGGTCTCCAAGTATTGATGTTCTTTCCTTGTCACACAAAATCCTCTTAGAAAAGGTAAAAGAGCGCAAAAGTCACTCTTACCTCTCCTAAGAGAATTTCAAGGTAAAACACAAGATCTAATTGACAAAAGAGCACAAAAGCGCTCCCAAAATATACACATAAAATGGACACATAAAAAAATACTATAATGTGGCAATGAAAATTATTAGAATGAGATTTTTCATCATTGGTCAAAAGGTGGCCAATCTAACAAAAACTTTTCCTAAGGAGGAACCTTTTACAAAATTTAAGCAATAAAGACCATTTTATAGGTCATAGTGGAATAATAAATATGTCCATCTTTTTTTTATAATGAAAATTTACTTTTGCACGTTATAGTATTTTTAAAATTTGTACGATGGAAATTGAAAGAATTTTCTTTTTAAAAAAGGAAAATTTGTCTGACGAAAATAGTCCAAATCTCTTTTTGAAAAATGGACACTTAAATTGAACAATTCTTATATCGTATCTTTAGGGTATCATGAATGTGCTTCTTGTTTTTGAAAAAGTAAAATTTCCTTTCAAGTTACTGGTAACTTCCAGTATTGTTTGAAAGTAGAAATCCTGGGGAATGGCCTTTACATGTATTTGAGACTCGCTTAACTTTGCAAAACTATCTAGTGTATGAGCTAGAATATTTCTATCTCTAGGAATTCCAACATGACAGGTTTACACCTGTTTCGTCAAGGATGTGTTGTATTTGACTAATAATTTTGACACAAGAAAGTAGTGGTTCAACTTCACCACGTACCATACGAATTACTGCCAATATATCACCCATAATCCATACTTTATTGCTATTCTCCTCGGCTAGCTATTTTATTGTCTCCAACAGTGCTAATGTCTCCGCTTAAGTTGGATCACTAGCTCTCGTGGTTCTTGATCTCATTGCATGCTCGAACCGGCCTTCCTCATCTAATTGTAGGAGTCCAACAGTGACAAGATGGTCTATCGTTCCTGCATAAAAAGGAATCTTGTGTCCTTTTTCCAGTGGGCTTAGTAATGCATGAGTGTGTAGCTCCTCGGAAATACGTTCCAGCCATTGATTTGTGATATGGTGGTAAGCTCGAAAACTCCTGATTTTACGGCCATAGAATATTTTCGCTGAGCTCTGACACTAACTGATATGAAACTTCTTGAGAAAACTTTGGATTGCAAAATTTTAAAAAGCACTCTTAACGAAGGTTGATCGAAGCATGCACCCTCTTGAAATCAAGAAGACACAGACGAAGTCTAGTCAAGAACACAACCTTAAGAACTTCACTAACACAAGGGTCAAATTCCACATAATCCAAGCACTAGTTACACCAAAATTAACTCAAAGAATCCTAACGGTTCTAAGCACTAATCTTAAATGGACAAACCTAACGGTTTAAGCAAAGAGTATAAACTCAAAATCTGAATATATGTTGTATAGACAATGTAAGGTCATTAAAATATTAAAAAGCATCCCCTATTTATAGTACATTGGTATGACCTTCAAAAATTCAAAGAAGACAATGATTGGGTAATTCCTGTCGAAAACTGGAATGACATATGACAAGTTTAAGAATCTAAAACCATATCTAATACCTAATTTAAATACAAATGATGGTCGAATTCATCCAAGTAAATCAATCCAAATATTGGATGAATTCTTGAGGAATCTACATTATCTAAACTTACCAAATCTAATCCCGTCAGAACTAAATCTCCTAAAATTACAATATTTTGAAAGTAACTCTAAATATAAGCACACTACCTCACTAAAAAAATCTAGTGGGAAAAATAGTATTGTGTGAAGCTCCTAAAAAAATACTAAACTAAAAAAACTATCGTAAATGATATTGTTTGGATCGTATCAATTTGCCTCCTTAAAACTCCTCAAGTTGGCCACAATTCCAGCAACTATCATCTCCGGGGACAAGCATTTGTTTTCAAAGATTTTTTGGTTTCCTTAAAACCAAATCCCATCACAGACCATAGTGACCAGCTCCGCATTCTCTTCATCGCATGTCTCAAGCAGTTTCTTAAACCAAAGTTCTCCACGGTTCATCTTTGCAGCATCAAGCGTTGCTTGCATGGCGAGGAATCTCTATGCCTCCTTTGCGTAGCTGCACTCAAATAAAAGGTGACCTGTCTTTCCACCTTCTCCATCGCACAATGCACAGGTGTCAGTGACAATTATCGTCCTTTTGTGAAGGTTTTCTATGGTTGGTAGTGAATCAGTCCAGAATCTCCATGCCATATGCTTTGCCCTTTGTGGAATACAAAGTTTCCATAGCTTCCACCATGCCTTCTTCACATTTTTATCCACCGGCTTCCGCCATGCCTTCTTCACATTTTGCGAAGGTTTTCATGATAGATGCTTGCTTGAAGCCCTGGATTAAGCTCTTTGCAACACCTTATCCTTAGCACATCCGCTTTTTCAGTATGCTTCTCCAAGACCATAACAGTCGGGGTCCTCCCACAACTTAAAAAATAGTAGAATATTCATCTTTATTCATTAAGGGCCTTTGCAACCAGAGCACCAGGGTTTACTAGAAGCCTCCATGTCTTCTTTCTCAATAAAGCCAAGTTAGGTGCTCTTAAGTCGCAAAATCCCAATCCTCCATTCTTCTTTGAACGTGTCATTCTTTGTCAAGAAACCCAGGGAATTTTTTGCTTTCCAGTCATGGCATCTCCCCACCAGAACTTACTAATCACACTCTTAATGTGATCAAGAATGGTATAAGGGATGGTGAAGCAGCTCATGGCGTATGTCGGAATGACAAGTATCTCCTTTAATGCTTTTGAAAGTTTCCTCTTGCTCCATCCATAAATTCTCTACCTGATTTCTCCTTTAGACTTTGAAAAAATATCTGTCTTACATTAGCCAATCTCCTAGGGAAGTCCTAGGTAGGTTCCATGTGATGCAACTTTATGGATTTTTATAATGCAACATACGGTGACCCTAGCCTCCACGACCGTGTGAGGACTGAATAGGATACCTGATTCGTCCTCATTTATTCTTTCCTCAAAACATTCTCAAACAGGGTATAGGCCAGTGGATATGTTTAAGCTCTTGCTCTGTTGCCTCTCCAAGCAGAAGTGTGTCATCTGCAAAAAAAACAATGAGATATTCTAGGACCAAATCTAGATGCACCAATTCCTTTAATCTTTTTGGAGCACATAAGATCTATCAAAAGTCCATTGAAAACCTCCGAGCATATAATGAAGAGATATGGAGATAGGGGGTTGCCCTAAGTCCTCTCTTTGGGTGGGGAATTCTCATCTCTCCGCCATTCAGGATAAATGAGAATAAAATTGTTGATAATCATAGGCAAATCAAACTGATAAAAGGCTCTGGGAAGCCCATCGCCTTTAGCATACGACATACAAACTCCTGTTCAATCATGTCAAACGCCTTACTCATATCCAACTTTATGCTCATGTGTCTAAGTCCATTGGTTATCATGTTCTTCATAGTATGGTGGAACTCATGAGCAATGAGGATACCAGTTATCAGTCTTCCTAGAATGAAAGGCTGACTACGACTCAGAGATAATTTTTGGGATCGTCGGTCTGAGCCTGTTGGCCACCACTTTTTATGAAATGAAGTAAACCGCACTGCGCAAACTGATGGGCCAACAATGTGTAATCAACTCCGGCTTCAAGGTTTTTGGTATCAAGAAAATGTGGGTGTAATTGAAAGTTGGCTCAAAAACTCCATTATTCAAGAAATCAAGCACAAAAAACGTGCGTCAAACCAAAAAATATGCCAATATTTTTGGAAAAAGACAGGGCTCATACCGTTGAGTCATGAAAATTTGAACAGGTGCATCTGTTTCAGTTCCATTGCAACATTAGTCTCCGTATATGGCCATGGAAGGCGTTCGACCATCTCTCTTGTGACTCTCGGCTGCAGGCGACTTACTACCTACTGAATGGCTTCCATTAAAGGCCCCGATGAAGAGAAAAGTCCTCCAAAATAATTCACAATGATTCGTTCAATACTGGCATCATCAATCTCCAGCTCCAGATTTTCATCTCTTAAGCCTTCTATGTGATTCATCGCTCTTCTTCTTGAAGTGAACTTATGCAAGAAGTTTGTGTTTCTATCTCCCTCCTTATACTAGTGTTGTTTCACCCGTTGTCTCCACCTTATACTTTCACCATCCTTCAACAAGACGTACTCATGTTGCAATGAGACTATTTTATGCTATGTCACTTTCATTATGGTACCACTCTCAAGCTCCAGAATGGACTTCTTTATCTCCTTAATCCGCTTCGGTATATCCGAGAATGCCGTATTTCCCTTCATTAACCCAAGGGAGTAGTTATCCATTTTTCAGGGTAGGGAAGTATCTGTTTCATTCCACGACTTTTCCATCATCTTCTCACAATCACTTAATTTAGTGTGCCTTAAAATGAAGCCTCTTCCTCCTTCTTTGACGGTGTGCCATGGGATCCCAAGTTTGTATCATAACATGCAAACACATATGGTCAGAGTAAACTATAGGTAGTACATGTACAAAAGACCATGGAAATTGGTTGTAGAAGCTCTAATTGCACATCGCTTCATCCAACCTGGCTCACTTCGTGTCCGGCCAATTTGCAAGTTGGCTCTAAGTGAATTTGGCCCTATGTAGCCGGGGTCAAATAAATCAAAACAAATAATCAAGAGCCTCTCAAAAAGTGTCAATCTTCAATTTCGCTCTTGGTCGACTCCCCTGAAACTCATCTTGTGACAAAACTTCATTGAAGTCTCCGAGATATAACCACAGAATAGTGGGTTTCGAGACAAGCTGCTGAAATTCCTGCCAACTTTCTCTCATTCTTAATACTACTGCTTATCCATAATAGCCAGTGACACGAACTTAACTTCCAGAAAATGTAAGAAAAACATCTTTAAAATGACTCGACATAAACTTTAAATCTACTACTACATGCTTACTCCATAACATTAAGAGACTGCCTGAACGGCCTTGCAATTCAATAACAACACCAAAATAATTCAACTGGAACTTTAAATTATCAATAACACATACTGGACATTTAGTTTCACTAAGAAAAATAAGAACTTGAAATTTCAAGCGGACCATGGTACACAGTTCTTGAACTTCTTCAGCTCTTCCAAGCCCAATGCAATTCCAACTTAGGATATTCATTGACATGGGGAAGATTGGTCATCATTTCCAGTTGCCGCCTATGTTGGTGTTTTAAAGAAACATAAACTATTTAAGTATGATTGGATTCGAGTAGTTGTGAGATTAGGATGTTAAAACAAGTTTGGTGGTGCGGAGTGCACACTTGTATAATCTATTTATGAGCTTACAGTTCTGGGATATGTATTAAAATTTTTGGTAAGACTAACATGTATTATCCTTTCTGTGGAAAGATACATCATTCTAACTACATCCGTATTTATACATACTTATAACGGTGGTGCTGTATAGTGTCTGACTCCTTGATTGAAAGGATGATGATGAACTAAGGATGTGTACGGGATGAAGTGTTGGCGGCATGCTCAACTTACTTCATTATCATGTGGAAAAATACACAATTCAAAGTTTATTAAAATTCTGATAACTACGGTACGCAGGATGTAGAAAATGTAATCATTTACGTGAAAAAATGTGTTGTTTCAGAATTCATTTCTGACAACTGAGATACATTGTATGTGGAAAATATAATCATTTATGAAAAGGTGCATTGTATTACAATTGTATCAGAGTGGTGCATTATAAACATGGTGACCTATAACCTACAAATTCCACGATAGGTAGTGTCTTTCCGGAACATCTCCTATATATACATATGTATGCATTCACAGATATACAAGTGAAAATTTTTGAATTTTTGAATTTACTCAGTAACCAAAATACTGCACTCAAAGCCTTTCTTTTGTTTCAAGCCTAGATCAAGAGGGCATTTCTGATTGTTTTATCCTCGAGGAGAATTCGTGTAACCCAAGGCAGTAACTGGGTCGAATTACTCTTTAAAGAAAGCGTATGTTAACGCGACTTAAATCAATATCCAAGTTCCATTACACCAACCTTTATTAGAATACAGTTTTATAAATTTACTTCTACTCCTCCCAAAAGTCAAATTGCAATTTCTCTATTCCAGTGTTTCACAACATCACTTACAGTTACACAACATTCTTAAAGAGTAATTCCTTACCGTACAAAACATGGCAACTGTACGTGATATGACATCCAAGTTTGGAAAACTGGAGAAGTTTGAAGGCGTTGATTTCCGTAGATGGCAGAAGAAGATGCATTTCCTCCTTACAACTCTGAAAGTGGCATATGTTTTGTCTACTCCAACGACAGAACCAGCAGATGATGAACCATTGGAAGAAACTCGTCGGAGGAATAAATGGGAAAATGATGACTACATTTATCGTTGTCACATCTTGAATGGTATGTCTGACTCACTCTTTGATGTTTATCAAAATGTTGAATCTGCAAAAGAGTTGTGGAATTCCTTAGAGTCAAAATACATGGATGCGGATGCTTCTAGTAAGAAATTCCTTGTCAGTAATTTTATGAATTACAAGATGTCAGACTCTAGGCCGGTCACGGAGTAGTACAATGAATTTCTCCAGACTTTAGGACAATTTGCACAACACAAACTGGGAATGGATGAATCTATTTCGGTGTCAAGTATAATCGACAAGCTTCCATGGAAGGATTTCAAGCACATGCTTGAGCACAAAAAGGAAGAATTGTCTCTTGTTCAACTCGGAAGCCATTTGCGCATAGTGGAAACTCTAAGGGCACGGGAAAATGGCAAGTCCAAAGATAAAGAGACTATGGGACTCTCTTCGGTTAATATGATGGAAGAGGGTGATAGTTCTAAGAAGAAAAGGGGAAGAAGCACCCATTTAACCACACAAGCAAATAGTCCAACAAGAAGCCTAAAGGTGCATGTTGGATTTGTGGCAAGACAGGACACTTTAAACGTGATTGTCGTGTCAGGAAGAGCAAGAAATGAGTGACACCAAATCATTCTGGGCAAGGGTCTAAGGACTAAGGCCAAACATTTGTCAGATTGGTTTAACTCATAGTTATTTGATAAAACCACCTCATCAAACTTATGATGTCATTGTTTAGGAGCTTGTTTTAGCCCATACAATGATTTGACAAGTTTACAAACCTTATTCTCATTTCCAAGCATAACAAACCCTTCAGGTTGTTTCATGTAAACCTCCTCTTCTAGATCTCCATTCAAAAATGCAGTTTTAACATCCATTTGATGGATCACTAGGTTGTTAATGGCCACCAATGCAATCAACAACCTAATAGTGGAGATCTGAGCAACCGGGGCATATGTATTGAAATAATCAATACCTTCCCTTTGCCTAAAGCCTTGGATAACCAATCTAGCTTTATTCTTGTCAATAGAGCCATCGACTTTCATCTTCCTTTTGAAGATCCACTTGCAACCCAAAGGTTTACAACCACGCGGGAGATCAGAATGAACATACGTATTATTACCCATGATGGAATCCGTCTCATCATTTCTCGCTTCTTTCCAGAAAGCAACATCTCGAGACTTCATAGCCTCACTAAATGTCTTAGGATCCTCTTCAACATGATAACAATATGAATATTGATAACCAATCTCATCTCTTGATCCCTCAACCAATTTGATCCCTCAACCAATCTCATCTCTTGATCCCTCAACCAATCTCATCTCTTGATCCCTCAACCAATCTCATCTCTTGATAACCAATTTCTAGTAACATATTGTCTAAATGTGGCTATAAGCAAGTGTATGAATCTGATAAATTTATCTTATCAAATTTTGGTGTGTTTGTAGGATTCAGATATTATTGTAATGGAATGTTTATGCTCAATATAAATAATATGTGTGGTTCTATTTACTTGATCTGCTCCAATGTTGATTAACCATCTTTATGGCATGCTAGACTAGGACATGTTCATTACAAACGTATGCTTGATATGTCCAAAGATAGTTTGATTCCTGCTTTTGATATAAATGTGCAAAAATGTAATATTTGCATGTTGAATAAAATTGTTAGGCAACCATTTTAAAAGTGTTGAAAGAACTTCAAAATTTCTAGAACTCATACATAGTGACTAGTGTGACTTGCATGCAACACCTTCTTTGGGAAGTAAAAAGTACTTAATAACATTCATTGATGATTATTCAAGATTTTGTTACATTCATTTGTTGCATTCCAAAGATGGGCAATTGAGAAATTTAAGACTTTTAAAATTGAGGTTGAATTGCAAAAATCAATTTTGATTCAAAAGTTACGCACTGATAGAGGAGGTGAATATTATGATCCTTCATTTTTTGAATCTTTTGGTATCATTCATGAGGTTACCGCTCCATATACACCGCAACAAAATGGTGTGGCAGAAAATGAAAAATAGGGTACTTAAAGAAATGGTTAATTCCATGTTATCCTATTCTGGATTGAGTGACGGATTGTGGGGTGAAGCCATATTAACGACTTGCTATTTATTAAATAGGGTTCCTAATAAATGGAACATGACCACTCCATATGAGCTTTGGTATAAAAGGAAACCAAACTTGAATTATCTCCGAGTTTGGGGTTGTCGGGCAGTTAGACTTCCCAATCCCAAAAGAAAAACATTGGAGGAACGAGGTATTGATTGCATCTTTATTGGATATGCTATGCATTCCAAGGATTATAGGTTCTATATTACAGAACCTAATGATTTTATTTCGATTCACATTGTAATTGAATCAACAGATGCTGTCTTTGATGAAAATCGATTCACATCAGTACCAAGGCCAAGGGATTTAGTTCCTACTTCAAGTAGAACTATGGAGGAAGATGAAATGTCTTATCAAGTCAAGTCACCTAAGCTTCGAAGGAGCAAGAGGGGTAGGATTGAGAAGTCTTTCGGTCCTGATTTCCAAATTTATTTGGTTGAGGGATCAAGAGATGAGATTGGTTATCAATATTCATATTGTTTTCATGTTGAAGAGGATCCTAAGACATTTAGTGAGGCTATGAAGTCTCGAGATGTTGCTTTCTGGAAAGAAGCGAGAAATGATGAGACGGATTCCATCATGGGTAATAATACGTATGTTCATTCTGATCTCCCGCGTGGTTGTAAACCTTTGGGTTGCAAGTGGATCTTCAAAAGGAAGATGAAAGTCGATGGCTCTATTGACAAGAATAAAGCTAGATTGGTTATCCAAGGCTTTAGGCAAAGGGAAGGTATTGATTATTTCAATACATATGGCCCGGTTGCTCAGATCTCCACTATTAGGTTGTTGATTGCATTAGTGGCCATTAACAACCTAGTGATCCATCAAATGGATGTTAAAACTGCATTTTTGAATGGAGATCTAGAAGAGGAGGTTTACATGAAACAACCTGAAGGGTTTGTTATGCTTGGAAATGAGCATAAGGTTTGTAAACTTGTCAAATCATTGTATGGGCTAAAACAAGCTCCTAAACAATGACATCATAAGTTTGATGAGGTGGTTTTATCAAATGACTATGAGTTAAACCAATCTGACAAATGTTTGTATAACAAATTTGATAGTTTTGGAAATGAAGTTATCATTTGTCTATATGTGGATGATATGCTAATTTTTGGCACAAATCAGATTCAAGTTGACCTTACGAAGGTATTTTTGTCATCAAATTTTGACATGAAAGACGTGGGGGAGGCATATGTGATTCTTGGTATTAAGATCAAACGAGAGAATAAAGGAATTTCTCTGACACAGTCTCATTACATTGAGAAAGTACTTAAGAAATTAAATTGTGAGAATTGTTCCCTGATCAACACTCCAATGAATTCAAGTATGAAGCTTATGCCTAATAAGGGTAAAGCGGTATCACAACTTGAGTACTCACAAGTAATTGGTTACTTGATGTATGCCATGACAAGCACAAGGCCGAACATCGCTTTTGCGGTTGGAAAATTGAGTAGGTACACAAGTAACCCCAGCACACATCATTAGCAAGGAGTTTGACGTGTACTTAAGTATCTAAAGAAAACCATGAATTATGGTTTGTGCTATGTTGGATTTCCTTCGGTTTTAGAAGGTTATTCAAATGCTAGTTGGATAACAAATACAGAAGATCATTCTTCTACAACTAGCTGGGTACTCTTACTTGGTGGAGGTGCCATTTCATGGGCTTCTAAAAAGAAAACTTGCATAACTAACTCCACTATGGAGTCAGAATTTATAGCTCTTGCAGCAGTAGGTAAGGAGGAGGAATGGTTACAGAATCTGGTATATGAAATTCTGTTGTGGCCTAAACTGATTTCACCTATCTCTATTCATTATGATAGTACAAATAGTCTATCTAAGGCATATAGTGAAGTGTACAATGGAAAATCTAGACACTTGGGCGTTAGGCATAGCGCGATACGTGAGTTAATAACTCAAGGTGTAATTTCATTTGATTTTGTAAGATCTCAACACAATCTAGCAGATCACTTTACGAAAGGACTAGCTAGGGACTTGGTAAACAAGTCGGCGATCGGGATAAGTTTAAAGCCTATTTAAATCTCTGATTATGGGATACCCAATTTTGCTCTGATACGACATTAGAGTAAAATTCAATGTGGAAGGCCTATTGTTTGAGATTGATACATATGATTTCATATCCCGAAGGTAATATGTTTGGACCTGTATGTAAGTTAGGTTGAAGTTTATCTTCTTAATGGATCTTTTGACAAAGTACTTTTGCAGGAGTGCGATTAAAGAGAGTAACCTATATGAAGTGTGAAGTGTAGTCGCTTCAAGAAGCTCGGGCTTGGCTTTCTATGCACTCATGAATGGATAAGGACACATGGCTAATATAGTGTCAAGTTTTAGCTTTTGAGATTTGTACTTGAACTTGTGTGTAAATTATCTTCAAGTGTTCAAATGGGTTAAAAAGTTCAATCTTTAAAGACACACCGATTCTTGAATATTTGAAATGTGTAATTTACTAAGGTGAAAATTCAATTTTCAAGATATTTTCATTTATGCACTTGTTTGGTTTGGTTGTTGGATTTTCCGAATCAAGGATAATACTTCAATGGGGGGGATTGTTGGTGTTTTAAAGAAACACAAGCTATTTAAGTATGATTGGATTCGAGTAGTTGTGAGCTCGGGATGTTAAAACAAGTTTGGTGGTGCGGAGTGCACACTTGTATAAACTATTTATGAGCTTACGGTTCTGGGATATGTATTAAAATTATTGGTAAGACTAACATGTATTATCCTTTCTGTGGAAAGATACATCATTCTAACTACATCTGTATTTATACATACTTATAACGGTGGTGGTGTATAGTGTCTGACTCCTTGATTGAAAGGATGAGGATGAACTATGGATGTGTACGGGATGCAGTGTTGGCGGCATGCTCAACTTACTGCATTGTCATGTGGAAAAATACACAATTCAAAGTTTATTAAAATTCAGATAACTACGGTACACAAGATTTGTAAAATGTAATAATTTATGTGAAAAGATGTGTTGTTTCAGAATTCATTTCTGACAACTGAGATACATTGTATGTGAAAAATATAATCATTTATGAAAAGATGCATTGTATTACAATTGTATCAGAGTGGTGCATCATAAACATGGTGATCTATAACC
Source organism: Rubia yunnanensis (assembly GCA_037428765.1). Classification (NCBI taxonomy): domain Eukaryota; kingdom Viridiplantae; phylum Streptophyta; class Magnoliopsida; order Gentianales; family Rubiaceae; genus Rubia; species Rubia yunnanensis. The sequence continues at coordinate 76,570,938 of CM075067.1, forward strand.
TACAAATTCCACAATGGGTAGTGTTTTTTCGGAACATCTCCTATATATACATGTGTATGTATTCACAGATATACAAGTGAAAAATTTAGAATTTTCGAATTTACTCAGTAACCAAAATACTGCACTCAAAGCCTTTCTCTTGTTTCAAGCCTAGATCAAGAGGGTATTTCCGATTGTTTTATCCTCGAGGAGAATTCGTGTAACCCAAGGCAGTAACTGGGTTGAATTACTCATTAAGGAAACCGTATGTTAACGCGACTCAAATCGATATCCAAGTTCCATTACACCAACCTTTATCAGAATACAGTTTTATAAATTTACTTCTACTCCTCCCAAAAGCCAAATCGCCATTTCTCTTTTCTAGTGTTTTATAACAGCGCTTACAGTTACATAACAGCGCTTACAGTTACATAACAGCGCTTACAGTTACATAACAGCGCTTACAGTTACACAACAACCTATGTAATACTCTTCCTGCCAAGGTTAGAGATGCCTTGTCGAGACTGTTTTGCTTTTTAAGTTTCTTGTCCTTTTTCAGGTTCCTTGGGATGGTCCACCAAGTTCAAGCTTTCTCTTCGTTTTCCCCCGATTTTTCTTCACCCTTGTGCTCCCTTACTTGATTTTATTATGGGCTCTCTTCTTTAGTGTCTTCTTTTTCTTGAGAATCCTCTCAATTTGCTTCATAATTTGCCCTGCCGGAGAAGAAAACTCGATCGGGACTTGCTTCATAGCTGGGCACAATGGATCAGCGGCAAAGCTAGGTATGTGCTTGATCGAAGAAACAACATTCTCTTCTTCATTAATGACTCCTTTCGACACTGCGGTGTCATCTACCTCATTGATCACATTTTCACATTTGATCACTTGGATGGATATAGCTTCAGGTGGAGAAGAATCCTTCATGGCGAAGTCCTCCAAGGTCTGACTTATCGCCTCATTTGGGGTCTCCTATGCAATTTTGCCCGGTGTTATTCCATCGTGACCACCATTATTCTTTGGGTAGAAGGCAAAAAGTTTTCCACTGAATGTTTCAGGGATGCCATCCAAGTTTGGGATCCACTTTTTGGTTTCAAAAAAATCAATGGCGGAGGTTTCTTAAGCACTGGTCTCGACCTGCCCATTGCATCACTACTACTTCCATGCTGGGCTGGAGTCATCATAGAATTGACGAGCACCATATAGTGTCAGCCAATGTATTTGCATCTAAGGATATTCACTACTCCCGACGTAATCTGCAATTGGGCTTGTTTCCTCACCCAGATTTATCTGTTTACACCAGCCTCATTGTGCCTAGGAATGATTTCAATACCACCAGTCACAGGTTTGTCTTCCACATTATGTTCTTGATCATGGTTTGGCAAAGCCCCACCATCCAATCCTTCCAAATCTCAAACCGAGTTTGGCGCAATTCGCCTCCTTCGAAATGAGTGTTGGAATGGCAATGAGTTAGGGTTTACTCCCAGCATTGGTGAGTAGTGAATTACATCCCGATCTACCATTGGCGCATGAACCCTAGCTTCACTCCCTAACGCCATGATTCAAGCGCCCACAGTAAGTACTAAATCTCGGTAGCTTTTCATGCTAGAGTAATAGTTTCATCTGATCTCCTTCTTAGCCTACCATCTGTTGGATAATCTACTTCTTTGGTTTGTTGAAGCATTACTGCAATATGTTTTTATATTTAGTAAAGCTTTCATTTCATGACTAAGTCAAGTTGTTAGTTGCTTGGAAGTAGCTAGCTTGATTAGAGGGATAGTGGCATGTCAATAGGAGTTTTACGTGGTCATGTTTTTCAGTTTTTGAAGGCTACTTTGGTTATAAAGTGAAGATCAGAAAATACAATAAGCATTCTGCACCAAAAATGTTTTCCTCTTGCCTTTCTTTAGTTTTGTTTCTGCAACAATCTTTTGGTTTCAAAGTTTTTTCTTTCGTTTCTTTGTTCCTGCAACAACAAGTGGTATCAGAGCGTACGTGTTTGATCCAAGACTCTGTAGTTGTTTGGTGTTCGATCCGCTTCGACAAAATGGCAGGACAAGGAGCAGGAGCAGCTGGTGACAAAAACAAGGGAGGAGCGTTCACACCACAACCATTGGAATGGACAAAACTTGGTCAAGGCAATGAGACGGGCGAATGAAGTGAGATACACATAGTAAAGCGGGGTCATAAGGGGGATCGATGGTGCCGCGCACTTTTCGGTTCTCACACGGACCAACTATACAGATTTGGGGATACTCATGAAGGTGCAGCTTCAAGCACAAGGCTTGTGGGAAATGATCGATGATGGTCTGGGTGAACAACGTGATGATCGATGGGCAAGGTCGGCACTCCTTCAAGCAGTCCCACCGAAGTTGGTTCGTACCCTTGGAGTCAAAACAAATGCTAAGGAGGCATGGGATACACTCAAGGTCATGCGAGTTGTCGTCGAACACATCCGAGAGGCCAAGGCACAAACTCGTTGGATGGAGTTTGAGAATCTCGCATTCAAGGATGGCGAGGGAGTGGAGTTTTTTTGGATCCGACTCACAGCAATTGTGAATTATCTTGAGGTGTTAGGCAATCCGGTGGACGAGCACAAGGCAGTGCTCAAATTCCTTCAGAGTGTACCACAAAAGTACAAACAAAAGGCCATGGCGATCGAATCGCTTATGAATTTGAAAACTCTATCCACTGAAGAACTCACTGGACGGCTTTTGGTAGTTGAAGAATACGGTAAGCTCGACGATTATGCACAAGATAGAGGTCACTTACTCCTTACCGAGGAGGAGTGGCTAGCACGACAACGACAATGCAAACCAGGGCAAGGTTCTGCCGGAGGTGACAGAAAAACCAAAGCCGCGACTAAACCGAAGTCGCCGTTGGAAGCAAGGCAAAACCATCATCAGGTACGGGTGACCGCAAGAAAGGAAATTGTAACTATTGCAGGAAAGATGGCCATTGGGCAAAAGAATGTAGAAAGGTGAAACACGATCGGGAAGAACATGCAAACCTTGTGCGCACCGAGACGGAATGAGATGAAGAACCAGCACTACTTATGGTGCAGATTGGGACTGAGACTAGCAACATATCTCAAGTTGTACATTTGAACGAGAAGAAGGTGATGCCAGTAATCACAGCAAATGGCATATGGTATCTCATCACCGGAGCCAGTAGTCATATGACTGGTGATAAAGCTGTGTTCAGGTCTCTTGATGAGACAATACATGGTACCGTTCGTTTCAGCGATAACTCGGTGGTAGACATATGTGGGAGAGGAATGATAATATTCATGTGTCTTACAAGGGACCATCAAATTCTCACTGACGTCTACTACATTTTGAGCTTGCGAAGCAACATTATTTCCCTCAGACAACTTGATGAAAACAGATGCAAAATCACCATTGAATATGAGAAGCTTTGTATTTTTTATCGGTCTCAGAAGGTATTGGCTCGGGTTACCCGATTGCACAACAGACTCTACACACTAAACTTGAACCTTGCGACTCCCGTGAGTCTTTTGGCGCAGAAGGAAAGTGAAGCATGGCTGTGGAATGCACGATTCAGACACCTTCACTTTCGGGCTTTGCATACGCTTTCAAGCAAAGAAATGGTTTGTGGAATTCCCTACATTGAACATGTGGAAGAGATTTGCGATGGTTGTGAATCAGGAAACAATGCAGGACACCATTCCCACAGTCCACAACGTTCCAAGCAAAATGTCACTTGGAATTGGTCCACAGCAATTTTTGTGGTCCAATTGCACCTCCAACAGCAGGTGGAAGAAGGTATTTTCTACTTGTTATTGATGATTATAGTCGATACATGTGGATTTAACTACTCAAGACGAAGGACGAGACGCTCCAACACTTCAAGAAAATTGAGTCGGTAACTGAAGCCGAGCGTGAATGCAAGCTTCTTGCGTTCATGGTGGAGAGTTCAACTCCAACGAGTACAAGGAATTCTGTGATGCAAGCGAGATTAAGCACAACATCACTGCCCCTTACTCGCCTCAGCAGAATGGGGTAGTAGAGAGGGGAATCCAGACGGTGGTCGAGATGGCTCGGTGCCTCATGAAGTCAATGGATATGCCTGGAACATTCTAGGGTGAAGCAGTGAAAACTGTAGTTTATCTACTCAATCGCTCGCCGACACGGAGTCTAGATGGCATGACAACATATAAGGCATGGCACGTGGTGAAGCCGAGTGTTCACCACCTAAAAACATTCAGGTGTGTCGGGCATGCGAAGAAGCTTGGCCGGGGATTGAACAAACTGGTGGACCGATCAGTTCGAGGAGTTTTCACCGGTTATGAGGAAGGTGCTAAGGCATATCGTGTCTACAATCCGATTGGGAGGTGCATGTACGTGACAATGAATGTCATGTTCGAGGAATGTCGAGCATGGAAATGGGGAGCTTCCAGCGAGACAATAGCAGCAGAAGGAGAGAACATGTTCACTATTGTTTACTCTACAAGTGAACACAATATTCCCGCACCCGAGCAAGTTGCACCAGAAGTCGAACCACAGACACCAGAGCCTACTCCATTAAAGACATAATGGGCAACACCTCCTACACACGATGACAACATCGACACTACATCAGGCCCGCAGTGTTACAGGTTGGTTACGGATTTGTACAATGCCACCGAAGAAATCAAAAATGTCGAAGAAAGTGGTCACTGCTTCTTGGCCGTAGAGGATCCAACAAGTGTTGAAGAGGATCTTGGAGATATAGCTTAGAGAATTGCCATAAAGGAGGAAATGAAATCAATCCTCAACAACAAAACTTGGGAGCTTTCATCACTTCCAGCGAACCACCATACTATCAGACTCAAATGGGTCTTTAAAGTTAAAAAGGATCCTTCGGGAAAAATTGTTAAGCACAAGGCGAGGCTCGTCGCAAAGGGGTATGCACAGCGACAGGGGGTGGACTATGAAGAAGTGTTCGCTCCGGTGGAAAGAATGGAGACGGTTTGGCTATTGCTTGCACTCGCCACACATGAAAGGTGGGAAGTGCACCACATGGACATGAAATCGGCTTTCCTAAATGGAGATCTTATTGAGGACGTTTATGTGAAGCAACCATCGGGTTTCGTTGATAGTGCCAGTGATGGAAAGGTGCTTAAGCTACATAAGGCTTTGTATGGGCTTCGACAAGCACCGCGTGCGTGGAACTCTAAACTAGATGCCTCACTCACTGCACTTGGGTTCACGAGAAGCCAGCTCGAGCATTCCATTTATCGGAAAAGTACTGCTCAAACTTTTTTTATTATGGGTGTTTACGTTGATGATTTAATTATTACGTGGACAAGTTTTGAATAAATTGTTGAGTTTAATACCCAAATGCAGCAAGTGTTTAAGATGAGCGATCTCGGTCTTCTTAGTTATTACCTAGGAATTGAGGTGCGTCAAGGTGATGGTGAAATCACGGTTCGCCAAGGAGCTTATGCAGCAAAGATACTGGAGTTTGCAAGTATGAGTGGTTGTAATCCATGTCATACTCCAATGGAAAATCGACTTCATTTAAGCAAGCAAGATGGCAGCGGCTATGTGGATGCAACAAAGAATTGGAGTGTTGTTGGAAGCCTTTGATATTTGGTGAATACACGGCCAGACTTAGCTCATGCGGTTGGTGTTGCAAGTCGATACATGGAAGCCCCAAGTGCTCAACATTGGGCTGCAATTAAACAAATACTTAGGTACGTTCAAGGTACTTTAAGGTATGGATGCTGCTACAAGTCAGGTGGAGGCGATATTAAACTAGTTGGCTACAGTGATAGTGACTTCGCCGGTGACATAGATGATCAGAAAAGAACTTCTGGGATAGCTTTCTTCCTTGGGAACAACATGGTTTTGTGGACTTCACAAAAGCAAAGGATTGTTGCTTTGTCTTCTTGCGAAGCGAAGTATATTGCAGCAGCAAGTGCAGCATGTCAATGCGTTTTGCTTAGTCGACTCATCAACGAACTAGTTAGGCGTGAAGAACTTGGTTTAAATCTATTAATAGATAACAAATCTGCTATTGCTCTTACTCAAAATCTGGTGCACCATAGTAGGAGCAAGCACATTGACACCAAGTTTCACTACATTCGAGAGTGTATCGAAACCGGGAGGATGAATGTCGAACATGTTGGCACCAACGGGCAACTAGCTGATGTCTTAACAAAAGTATTGCCAAGTATCAAGTTCATCGAGATGCGACAGAAGCTTGGAATCATTCAAGTTTGGAATGAAGAAGAAGAAGCTTAAGGGGGTGATTTGTTGGATAATCTACTTCTTTGGTTTGTTGCAGCATTACTGCAGCATGTTTCTATATTTTGTAAAGCTTTCATTTCATGACAAAGTCAAGTTGTTAGTTTCTTGGAAGTAGCTAGCTTGGTTAGAGGGATAGTGGCATGTAGATAGGAGTTTTACATGGTCATGTTTTTCAGCTTTTGTAGGCTACTTTGGTTATAAAGTGAAGATCAGAAAATGCAGTAAGCATTCTGCACCAAAAACATTTTCCTCTTGCCTTTCTTTAGTTTTGTTTCTGCAACAATCTTTTGGTTTCAAAGTTTTTGCTTTCATTTCTTTGTTCCTGCAACAACACCATATGCACCCTTTCTATAGGTTTTATTATGTTGATCTTACACTTTATTCTCAAGTATGGGCCAATCAGTGAACCATTCACATCCTTTTCAACCATCACAAACTTCCTGATAGCGCCCCTTATCAATTTCTCTGACTTCTCATTTATAGCGAGTGTGGGTACTCAATGAACATGGATCCAGAAGGAGCTAGTCGTGAATTGGATCTGCAAGGCTACCATTCTCTCGTAAGGTTCTTATAGTGCAAGGAGGAACTTACCAAACAACCCAAGCTTTGTCTGCAGGTTTCACAAATTAGTACGTTGTCGCTCAATAGTTTCCTGATCATGGAATTTCTCTGCCCCTAAATCCATTGTAACAGATCAACAATGTCTTCAAATGGGGATTACCAAAACCCTTCCAACCAAAGCCAAATGGAATCACGAAGAATCTGATGTAAGTGGTACTAATTGGCTAGGATTCTTTTCCTCCATGATAGAAAGATTCACGTTCAGTTGCTCGAGTGCATCAAGGTTTTCCATTACTCAAATATCGTCGATCACTGCTTGTTTTTTAGGCCGGTGACTTGCGCCCAAAATGGAAGAAAGAAGCAATCTAAACCCTAGTTTGTGTAGGGTAGAGAGAGAACGGATAGCAAGGTATAAATCTAGTGTTCCATGAATGTTCATTCTAAATATGTAAAATGTGCATTTGAACATTATTATTTGTGCATTAATATTCATAGTGTTCATTAATATTAAATTATAATAGTGCACAATCTCACATAAAAAATGTAAATCCTTATAATTTGAAATTTACAAAACATCCCCGATGATACGGTGCTTATGGTACTCCAAATATATTTTATAATGTCCCAATATAGTATATGTGACGTATTACCGATACAGAAGAAACATTGTGATTTTTTTTTGAAAAGAGATATTTTTAAATTATAAAATAAATATGATACAAGTATCCTTTAAAGTTAAATATGGTATTTAAAGTATAAATGTTGTTTTTTTTAATTTAAATATTATATATTTTTATATGGCAATACCTTTATAACCTTATATAATTGTAAAATGTAATTATAACCCTAAAATAATTGAAAGTAAATATATAACCCTAACTATTAAATAGAAATGTCAATATAACTCTCAGGGAGACAATCCAGTGTTGACCTTGAGTTTTTTACTGTTACCCCACCTAAAATGACAAAAATACCCTTTAGGCCAAAAGCTAAACAACTTTACCATTAAATCTGAGGCCACCAACGTCAATGACATTATTTTCTCTCACGTCCGCCAACCTTAACCCTAACGGTCTTGAATACAATGATGAAGAAGATGAAGACGACCACGTCTCCGACAACACTGAGGGGTACAAGGCGCCGCATTTCGTGGTTCCTAACAGTACAACCTCAAACTCAAAACCACGCGTATCAACTCCCTGAACTATCACATCGTCCTTAGGCCCGTCAAATGGGTTAATTGGATAAACTCATTATTCAAACCCAATGGGTCATTATCCAATTAACCCATTTATTAATGAGTAATAATGAGTTGGGTCATAATTGGGTTGGGTCATTAAATTGATAATCCATGAGATATTCATATGACCCAATGGGTTAAAATATATTATCCAATAAGTCATTATCCAATAATTCATTATATAATTAACCCAATGGGTTAAAATATATTATCCAGCAAGTCATTATCCAATAATTCATTGTATAATTAACCGAATAAGTTATCATTAAACATTTTCTATCGATTTGGGTTACAAGTTGTCATTATCCAATGAGATCACGTATTAAATGCTCATTATTTTTTTGGATTTGGGATGAGAATAATTATGTTAATGGAAAATTTTGATCTCAATGGGTCCCATATCATGTTAACTCAATGGGAACCTAACAAATACCCAATAAATATCTAAAATTACCCAATTAAATGCATATGTAATATTTAACATAAATATTCATTATAATTCACAAATTATACATATTATAATTCACAAATTATTCGAGTTCAATCTCGTACAATATTCGAGTTCGTACAGTATTTGAGCTCGTACAGTATTCGAATTCAATCTCGTACAGTATTCGAGTTCGTACAAAATTCGCACTCAATCTCGTACAGTATTTAAGTTCGTACAATATTCAAGTTTAATCTCGTACAGTATTCGAGCTCAATCTCGTACAGTATTCAAGTTCGTACAATATTCGAGTTCAATCCCGTACAGTATTTGAGTTCGTACAATATTCGAGTTCAATCTCGTACAGTATTCGAGTTCGTACAATATTCGAGCTCAATCTCGTACAGTATTCGAGTTCAATCTCGTACAATATTCGAGTTCGTACAGTATTCGAGCTCAATCTCGTACCGTATTCGAGTTCATACAATATTCAAGCTCGTACAGTATGTGAGCTCGAGCTCAATCCCAACTAATATTGTTCGTTAATTTCGTCGAGTTTACAGAGCGAACATATCATATATATTTTTTATTAAATATAATATAATGTACATAATATTATATTACATAATATAATAAATGATTATATATTAGGGAAAAATTAAATCATTCATAATTAAATTTGTTAAGATTTAGTTATCTTGTCATATGAAATTATCCACGGGTCACCCATTATCCAACCAAACTCAACTCACCCAAAATTATCCAATGGGTAAACCATTATCTAATCCAACTAAACCCAATAACTACAATCCAATTATATCCATTAACCCAATGGGTAATTATCCAATAAGTCTTATCCAATAAGTGAAAATAGTATATGGATAACGGTTATCCAACGGGTGACTCGATCCATTTGACGGGCTTAATCGTCCTGTACGATTCCGGTCTGAATCCGTTCGGTCACGATCACGACTCGGACAAGCCCCAAACCAACAATAACAACGCAGTGAGCAACAAGCTCACCAATCGCAAAGAAGTGAGCGATAGCGAGACACCGTACTCCTCGTACAAGCGGTCCTGGGTTGGCGAAGGTGAGTACCGAAAAGACCGGGATGAATGGAGCGACACGGCGATAGCGTGCCTGCTGGAAGCATACATAGAGAAGTTCATGGTACTAAATAGGGGGAATCTGAGGGGGAGAGACTGGGAGGAGGTGGCGGAGATGGTGAGCAAGAGGTGCGAGAAGCAGAGCAAGAGCGTGAGAAATGCAAGAACAAGGTGGATAACTTGAAGAAAAGGTATCAGTTGGAGAAGAATCGGCTAAGCAGGGCTGCGTCTTCGCCAGTCACTAGTCGTGGTTCAAGCAGATGGAACAAATCGTTGAAAGTTCCTCTGGCAAGTGTACAACATCCGACGAAGAAAAATACTGCCACCACCCACCCCGAGCCCCACCCTCTTTTATATGATATTACTTTTACTTTCATATTTAAATACGTGTTATTACATTTTAAGATATATTATATGGTAATATACATGTTTCATAAGTTTAGGAGTTTTTTCTACCATTTATTCGATTATATTTATTAGGGAGTGGAGGGATAATGATTAGCTCATAATATTTGAAGAGTGAACTGGTAAAATTATCTTATACTCCCTATATCCCAACCATTTCTGCAATTTAACTATTCATTTAGTCAAAATTGCTTAACTTTGACCTCAAATTTGAATCGATAAATAAGTTAGGATATTTTCATATTTGATCTTGTTGGATTCGTAGCGACATGAATTTTTACAGTATCAACTTTTTATAACATGTATTTACACACAATTATAGATATCATTGACCAAAGTTTTTTTTAAGTCAACTGACGAAAGTCAACTTGTGCAGAATCGGCTGGGACGGAGGGAGTATTTTGTTCAAATAACTCCCAATTTTTCAAAAGCACAAAAATAACCTTGAACACGTCGAAGTATTTCATCAACAATGATTTTTGCTAGAATTTTAGAAAAAGACAAATTTACCCTTATAATTATGAGTCCGTCTCTTGAAAGACGGATCTTTCCATAACTTATGGAAATACCAAGATATAAACTACAAATTAGAAGAAATCAAGATAAAATTCTTGAGTTGCATTAATCGGGTCATAAACTTATAACTACTACATGTTGCATAACAATATTTTAATATTGCAACTAAAATTATTTATCTTTCTATAGTTCTAAATCAACCCCAATTTAAAAAATATGCCTATGAAAAAATGGTTATCCCAAGATTTTTCCTATAATTAAAACATAAAAAATACGTAAAATTGAAATGACTATTAAGCCTTACCCATTAAATATACTCCCTCTTTTTCTTTAATATTGGCACACTTTCTTTTTTGGGTTGTTTCTTTTATATTGACACACTTTCCATTTTTGGCAATATTCCTCCAATTTCATCCACTCATTCTAGTTTTTACTTTCTACATTCAATTTTATCCCCTCATTTTCTCCACCTAAATCCAAACACCTAAACCTATGATGTCACCATTAGTGAAACGGGGGGAGTACGAAGTTTATTCAAACTCTAAAACCCCCAATCATCCCTTTTCCCTCTTTGATATTACCGTACACCTCTTTTCCAATGGAGCAAAAGGGAAATTCCTCGCCTGCAGGCCCGTCATCTCGGCACAATATACTTTTTTTTATCTGGGGTTAGAATAAGTCAATGTGATGATTGAATTTGATTAGATTTGTGTCATTTATCTTGTTGATTAGATTAGAGTTATTTTAGTCACAGTCTATCTCTTTTACTCTATTTATTCCATTCATATTATCATAATCATTATGGAAAATTACTTTTTTATGGTAATAGAGCAAGTCTGATCTTGATTTTAAAATATAAAATTCTCCTCCTCTTTCTTTTTATTCTTTTTTAAAAATAAAATTGTCCAAGTCCGGAGAATTTCTAGCGCCAATCTCGTTGATGTGTCCATTTTAGGCGCATTATTTAGTAGTATTTAGGATCACTTTTGTGCTCTTTTATTATCGAGAGCTTGTGTTTTACCTTGAAATTCACTTGTGAGAGGTAAAAGCAACTTTGTACTCTTTTACCTCTTTTAAGTGGATTTTGTGTGACAAGGGAAGAACACGGAACCAACGAAGACCGGAAGACATTGAAGACTATACTTTCGAAGACTTTTGGATACTCACTTCGAAGACATGAAGACCGGAGGCCGTTGAAGACCATTTTGGAGCTGTTGAAGACTTGAAGAGTGAGAGGGATGGCTATGAAGAAGACAAAGAAACAATGCAAAACTGTGGCTGCCGTCGCGACACCATCGCGAGCCGGGGCACCGTCGCGAGTCGCGACGAACACCGTCGCGAGTCGCGACGAACACCGTCGCGAGTCACGACCATCGGGCGGCCAGAAATCAATTTTATTTTCTTTGCACTATAAATACCATCTCTTTTCCCTCTTCTTCTCCAAGCTTTCCAGGCACGTTTTCTCTGGTTTTGGGCGCCATTTTTAGGTTTTTCTTCTTCTTTCTTTTCTTAGCTTTCTCTTAGTTTGATTATGTCTTTTCTTGTTGTTCTAGAGTAGTTCTTGTTCTTGGGAGCAAAGGATTGAAGCTTCCACTATCTATGTAGCAAGAACTCATTTATATCTATCTATTTGGTATTTTTGCTATTGTGCAATTATTGTGCTTTGAATGTTAAATGTTGATTGCATTGATGTTGTTGAGAGCTTGATGATATGAAATGCTTGGATTAATTGCTAGCTAGGGTTTGGGGGATTTGGGTTAATTTCCCCCTTGTTCTTGTTAGCAATGTGAGAGTATGAATTAGAGCTTTCGATTGTGTTAGTGTGTTGACAATGTGCTAGGCGAATGTGATTGATGTCGAACTCTTCGTCATGTTCGTTTGTGTAGCAAACGAGAGAGTCATATGCTCGCGGATGAATGTGCGTTGCACGTTCATCCAATCTCGTGTAATTGCATGAATTGGTTCAATGCCTAGTCACGGTGTAGTGGTCATAGGCATTGCCAAGCTTGTTGGTCCTTCGTGCTAAATGCCACCAATGTCGCCTTGAGTCGTGGTCGCGACTCGGGAGCCATTGGTGAGGTTTGACGAGAGATGTCGAACTCACTCTCGCAAACTACGAGCTAAGAAGGATAGGAGTTCAATCTCCACGACAAGTAGTTGAAGTATTGAATAGGTGATGCAAACTCATCCTTGAAGCATTTGTTATTCGGTGTTTATGTACTCTTGACGGTGTGTTTCACCGCATGTGTGCCATGAGTGGTTTGAGCATAAGGAGTGCTTGTGTGGTTGAATTGCTTAGGTGTAGGAACGTGACGAATTCCGTAGCGCCTTTGCATGAAGATCCATGAGCATGAACTTAGAACTCCTTGTGGTGTGTGTGTTGTGGTACTTGCTAGATGGGGTGTGTGAGCGTTGGGTCATGAATGCTATATGATGGAATGTGTGAATGATTCGATGAACTACATTAGATGTGGAAGTGGATATCCGTTGCACCCAAGGCATTTTATCTTTGTAGTTTAAAACCCTTTTTCTTAGTTTCGTTTGATGATTAGCATAGTCACTTGACGTTGCTAGTTATCTCGTCTTTTTATCTTTGTTAACTTAGGAACCAACCAACCAACCAACCCCCCCTTTTTACTTGCTTTTAAGTGTGTGTATATATATTTATTCCTAGCCTATTATCAACCATTTGTGTGCTTAGACGCTTAGGAAGATCCCTCTTCTCATTGGACGACCCCGATTTGCCACTATCTACCTAGTTGTAGAAAGTAAGCACTGAGGGCTTATAAATTATCTTTTGGCGCGCGGGCGCGACGACCGCCCGTGCCTGTCAAAATGGCGCCGTTGCCGGGGAAGAGGCGTTTATTCTTAAGTATTTAGGTGTATTTGGTTGTGTATTAGCTAGTTGTTTTTATTTTCCACTACTTGGTGGTTGTTTTTGTTTGGAGTAGGTATTGCTCGAGTTCTTGGTAATTTATTTTATTGAGAATCCTTGCACTATGATTCCAAACTTTTGAAAAATAAAAAAAAAATAAAAATTTATGGAGCGTCTCACCTTGAGGGAACTCATGATGAGAAGAGAGGCTCAACAAGCAAGGTTTTGTAGGATGTGTCATTCCAATCATCCTACCGAATCTTGCCCTTTGTTGTGGGAAGAGCACTATGACCGAGAAAGAACCCTTGGTTTCCAAAACCATGGGTACTATGATGAGTGCTATCAAGAGGTAGGAGATATTGGTTTTCAAGGGCAAGAAGCTCATGAATGCTATCCATACCACAACTCTTACAATCCGGAATGGAGTGGTAGTCCGGATTTGTGGTATGAGAATGAGCCGGAAAACCAATATTACGAGCAACCTAGTTGGCCATCACCACCCTATACCATACCCCAAAACCAAGCCCAACAAGGAAGTTCAAGTTTGACACGTGAGGATGTCTTAAATACCATAGCAAACTTGAACTCCTTTACTAGTAAAGAGCCGGATACTCAGCTCTCCTCTAGCGTTGAGGCTATTGAGGGGCATGTGAGGAACATTTTAGAGGTATTGGCCCGCATGGAAGCTCGTGATTCCGAAAACACACCATCCCAACTTGAACTCGATGATTCGGTGAGTGAAGTCACCAATACAAATGATTTTGAGCTTGAAAGGGATGAGGAGTTGGTTGTCGAGGATAGAAAAATGGAGGAAGAGGTGATAGTGCTACATTATCCATTAGCATTGTCACCCCTTCTCCCACCTAGTGAACCAACTCTTACATTTTCGGAAGTTTTGAGGGAAACGAGAGAGGAGCCAAAAGATTATCCTAAGCTCCCTAACCACTTAATTCCCTTTGAACCATCTCCACCTCCACAAGACTTTCCTCTTGGAAGTTTTGTGCCCCCACCTCTCTTGTTTTGGATGCTCATGGTGAAGAGCTTCAAGCCTTCACCATACGGATAACATTAGGGTCGTGCCGACGACCTTAAAAATACGGAGCTTCGTCGTGCCGACGACGTTAAATAAATTCGGCATTTCTTTTAGTTTTTGTTTCTTAGTTTGTGTTTCTTAGTTTGTTTTTGTTGTTGTTTTGTTTTGTTCTTTTTATGGCATGTTTTTCTATGATGTTGTAGCAACATGAAGTGCATTGCAATGAAGGAAATGAAGGAACGAGATCAATGAACGAGGGAAGCAAGCTTGGACAGTTGGTAAGAAAACGAAAAAAATTTTAAGCCTGGGATACCCTGCCGTCGCGAGTCGCGATGGGCTTCGTCGCGAGTCGCGATGAACAGGGGAGCAAAATCCACTCCCAGCGCCAACTTTCCGCGAGTCGCCCTGATGTCGCGAGGCTCGTCGCGAGTCGCGACACCCTTCGTCGCGAGTCGCGACGAGCTCAGAAAATATTGAGCTCCCGGACTCCACTTTCCGCGAGTCGCCCTGACGTCGCGAGGCTCGTCGCGAGTCGCGACACCCTTCGTCGCGAGTCGCGACACCCTTCGTCGCGAGTCGCGACACCCTTCGTCGCGAGTCGCGACGAGCTCAGAAAATATTGAGCTCCCGGACTCCACTTTCCGCGAGTCGCGATGACTTCGCGAGGCTCGTCGCGAGTCGCGACACCCTTCATCGCGAGTCGCGACGAGCTCAGAACATTTTGAGCTCCCGGGCTGTACTTTCCGCGCGTCGCGATGGCGTCGCGAGGCTCGTCGCGAGTCGCGACGACCCTCGTCGCGAGTCGCGACGTGCTCAGTAACTTTTGAAAATTTTTTCAGGCCGGATTTCAAGTTTCCAAGCTTCCAAGTTTTCAAATGATTTTAAACATTGCATAATTCTTCCTTCTTCTCCACCCAACACGCCCAAGAACACCACATACCTCTCATTTCTTCCACCATCCTACATATATTGACATATGAACATTCTTGCATCTTTATAGTACATTTATTGATTGTAGTATGCCGACTACATCATTGTGATTGTGAGTTCTTATCCTATAATGATGCTTGTATACATGTCAATATATGTTAGATATTTTTCATGCATAATCTTATAGTGGTGATTGAGGGTTGATTGGTTGTTCTTTGACAATACTATGGTTATTAATTCTTGATGCTAAACCTAGTATTACATATTCTTATGTACTTGTGAGTTTAATGTGTTCTTCGTGGTGTAGTCTTGATCAAACGGCGCCATGGAGAAAATGTTTTTCTCGAGGGGTGAGTTCTTCTACGGCATTTTTGCTCACCCTTCCGGTTCCGAAACCCATCTCGGGACCATCCAAGTATTTGGATATCGCCATATCACCGGCGAATTGCGGAGACACGGGTGTCACTCTAAATCCCTTACCTTGATTTTTATTCTTCTTGCCTTACGTGTTTACATTGAGGGCAATGTAATGTTTTAAGTGTGGGGAGGGGTTAGAGGATTCAATGCATGCTAGATTGTTTTGGAATGCTTTTTGCTACTTTTCATTGGAAAAACATGAGAAAAAGAAAAAAAATATATAGAAAAACAAAAAGAAAAAAAAATGAAATAAAAAAAAAAAGAAGAAAAAGAAAACCCGCTAAGTTGAAAACCCGAGAGGGCAACTTAGGCAACATTGGGGGCCCAGATAGGTCGAAAACCCTTGAAGGGCGGCCTAGGCAAAAATGAGAGGCTAAAATGTGCGGAAAAAGGTGAGATGTGAGCTAAAGAAACATGATGTGTGGCTAGGATGAAAACTCGAAAGAGCTCCTAGGCAAAATGAGAGAAATTGAGGGAAATTGAAAAATGCTATGATTTTACTCAATTGCCGGCGTTGGAGTCATAAGGTTGCGGTTGTCACACGGATGGATCGGGTAGCTCAATATCTTTAGACCTCTTGGGATTGGGTAGCTTAGTGGGTTAGGAAACGGAGTATGGTTATGAAATTCTTGATCTCTTTCTACTTCGTTTTTGGTTGATATATTGGCATTAGGTGAAGCATGTGTTTAAAACTTCCTCTATGGTTTTAGCTTCATTTTGTGTCATTGGATTCTGGGAATATCAATTCTGGGCTGTGAAATATTTTTATGGGTAGCGAATTGATCAGTGGTAGGTTTGGTTAGATTTAGGATTGGGGATGTGTGTGTGCAAAATTCTCATGTGAGCTTTTATTTTGGGATTTTTGAGATTGAGAGTTTTGGTGGGGCTTTGATTGGGGGATTAGTTTAGGTTTTGGGATATATCATTTACTCCGCATGCTTGAATCTTTTCTTACTCGAGGGCGAGTAAGGTTTAAGTGTGGGGAGGTTTGATATGTCCATTTTGTGTGGTTATTTTGGGGGTTTTAGGAGGTGGATATGCCATTTCCTCCGTATGCTTAAATCTTTTCTTACTCGAGGACGAGTAAGGTTTAAGTGTGGGGAGGTTTGATGTGTCCATTTTAGGCGCATTATTTAGTAGTATTTAGGATCACTTTTGTGCTCTTTTATTATCGAGAGCTTGTGTTTTACCTTGAAATTCACTTGTGAGAGGTAAAAGCAACTTTGTACTCTTTTACCTCTTTTAAGTGGATTTTGTGTGACAAGGGAAGAACACGGAACCAACGAAGACCGGAAGACATTGAAGACTATACTTTCGAAGACTTTTGGATACTCACTTCGAAGACATGAAGACCGGAGGCTGTTGAAGACCATTTTGGAGATGTTGAAGACTTGAAGAGTGAGAGGGATGGCTATGAAGAAGACAAAGAAACAATGCAAAACTGTGGCTGCCGTCGCGACCCCGTCGCGACACCGTCGCGACACCGTCGCGAGCCGGGGCACCGTCGCGAGTCGCGACGAACACCGTCGCGAGTCGCGACCATCGGGCGGCCAGAAATCAATTTTATTTTCTTTGCACTATAAATACCATCTCTTTTCCCTCTTCTTCTCCAAGCTTTCCAGGCGCGTTTTCTCTGGTTTTGGGCGCCATTTTAAGGTTTTTCTTCTTCTTTCTTTTCTTAGCTTTCTCTTAGTTTGATTATGTCTTTTCTTGTTGTTCTAGAGTAGTTCTTGTTCTTGGGAGCAAAGGATTGAAGCTTCCACTATCTATGTAGCAAGAACTCATTTATATCTATCTATTTGGTATTTTTGCTATTGTGCAATTATTGTGCTTTGAATGTTAAATGTTGATTGCATTGATGTTGTTGAGAGCTTGATGATATGAAATGCTTGGATTAATTGCTAGCTAGGGTTTGGGGGATTTGGGTTAATTTCTCCCTTGTTCTTGTTAGCAATGTGAGAGTATGAATTAGAGCTTTCGATTGTGTTAGTGTGTTGACAATGTGCTAGGCGAATGTGATTGATGTCGAACTCTTCGTCATGTTCGTTTGTGTAGCAAACGAGAGAGTCATATGCTCGCGGATGAATGTGCGTTGCACGTTCATCCAATCTCGTGTAATTGCATGAATTGGTTCAATGCCTAGTCACGGTGTAGTGGTCATAGGCATTGCCAAGCTTGTTGGTCCTTCGTGCTAAATGCCACCAATGTCGCCTTGAGTCGTGGTCGCGACTCGGGAGCCATTGGTGAGGTTTGATGAGAGATGTCGAACTCACTCTCGCAAACTACGAACTAAGAAGGATAGGAGTTCAGTCTCCACGACAAGTAGTTGAAGTATTGAATAGGTGATGCAAACTGATCCTTGAAGCATTTGTTATTCGGCGTTTATGTACTCTTGACGGTGTGTTTCACCGCATGTGTGCCATGAGTGGTTTGAGCATAAGGAGTGCTTGTGTGGTTGAATTGCTTAGGTGTAGGAACGTGACGAATTCCGTAGCGCCTTTGCATGAAGATCCATGAGCATGAACTTAGAACTCCTTGTGGTGTGTGTGTTGTGGTACTTGCTAGATGGGGTGTGTGAGCGTTGGGTCATGAATGCTATATGATGGAATGTGTGAATGATTCGATGAACTACATTAGATGTGGAAGTGGATATCCGTTGCACCCAAGGCATTTTATCTTTGTAGTTTAAAACCCTTTTTCTTAGTTTCTTTTTATGATTAGCATAGTCACTTGACGTTGCTAGTTATCTCGTCTTTTTATCTTTGTTAACTTAGGAACCAACCAACCAACCAACCCCCCCCCCCCCTTTTTACTTGCTTTTAAGTGTGTGTATATATATTTACTCCTAGCCTATTATCAACCATTTGTGTGCTTAGACGCTTAGGAAGATCCCTCTTCTCATTGGACGACCCCGATTTGCCACTATCTACCTAGTTGTAGAAAGTAAGCACTGAGGGCTTATAAATTATCTTTTGGCGCGCGGGCGCGACGACCGCCCGCGCCTGTCAAAATGGCGCCATTGCCGGGGAAGAGGCGTTTATTCTTAAGTATTTAGGTGTATTTGGTTGTGTATTAGCTAGTTGTTTTTATTTTCCACTACTTGGTGGTTGTTTTTGTTTGGAGTAGGTATTGCTCGAGTTCTTGGTAATTTATTTTATTGAGAATCCTTGCACTATGATTCCGAACTTTTGAAAAATAAAAAAAAAATAAAAATTTATGGAGCGTCTCACCTTGAGGGAACTCATGATGAGAAGAGAGGCTCAACAAGCAAGGTTTTGTAGGATGTGTCATTCCAATCATCCTACCGAATCTTGCCCTTTGTTGTGGGAAGAGCACTATGACCGAGAAAGAACCCTTGGTTTCCAAAACCATGGGTACTATGATGAGTGCTATCAAGAGGTAGGAGATATTGGTTTTCAAGGGCAAGAAGCTCATGAATGCTATCCATACCACAACTCTTACAATCCGGAATGGAGTGGTAGTCCGGATTTGTGGTATGAGAATGAGCCGGAAAACCAATATTACGAGCAACCTAGTTGGCCATCACCACCCTATACCATACCCCAAAACCAAGCCCAACAAGGAAGTTCAAGTTTGACACGTGAGGATGTCTTAAATACCATAGCAAACTTGAACTCCTTTACTAGTAAAGAGCCGGATACTCAGCTCTCCTCTAGCGTTGAGGCTATTGAGGGGCATGTGAGGAACATTTTAGAGGTATTGGCCCGCATGGAAGCTCGTGATTCCGAAAACACACCATCCCAACTTGAACTCGATGATTCGGTGAGTGAAGTCACCAATACAA
This sequence comes from Rubia yunnanensis, assembly GCA_037428765.1. Classification (NCBI taxonomy): domain Eukaryota; kingdom Viridiplantae; phylum Streptophyta; class Magnoliopsida; order Gentianales; family Rubiaceae; genus Rubia; species Rubia yunnanensis. Next base: position 76,590,484 of record CM075067.1, read on the forward strand.
ATGATTTTGAGCTTGAAAGGGATGAGGAGTTGGTTGTCGAGGATAGAAAAATGGAGGAAGAGGTGATAGTGCTACATTATCCATTAGCATTGTCACCCCTTCTCCCACCTAGTGAACCAACTCTTACATTTTCGGAAGTTTTGAGGGAAACGAGAGAGGAGCCAAAAGATTATCCTAAGCTCCCTAACCACTTAATTCCCTTTGAACCATCTCCACCTCCACAAGACTTTCCTCTTGGAAGTTTTGTGCCCCCACCTCTCTTGTTTTGGATGCTCATGGTGAAGAGCTTCAAGCCTTCACCATACGGATAACATTAGGGTCGTGCCGACGACCTTAAAAATACGGAGCTTCGTCGTGCCGACGACGTTAAATAAATTCGGCATTTCTTTTAGTTTTTGTTTCTTAGTTTGTGTTTCTTAGTTTGTTTTTGTTGTTGTTTTGTTTTGTTCTTTTTATGGCATGTTTTTCTATGATGTTGTAGCAACATGAAGTGCATTGCAATGAAGGAAATGAAGGAACGAGATCAATGAACGAGGGAAGGAAGCTTGGACAGTTGGTAAGAAAACGAAAAAAATTTTAAGCCTGGGATACCCTGCCGTCGTGAGTCGCGATGGGCTTCGTCGCGAGTCACGATGAACAGGGGAGCAAAATCCACTCCCAGCGCCAACTTTCCGCGAGTCGCCCTGACGTCGCGAGGCTCGTCGCGAGTCGCGACACCCTTCGTCGCGAGTCGCGATGAGCTCAGAAAATATTGAGCTCCCGGACTCCACTTTCCGCGAGTCGCCCTGACGTCGCGAGGCTCGTCGCGAGTCGCGACACCCTTCGTCGCGAGTCGCGACGAGCTCAGAAAATATTGAGCTCCCGGACTCCACTTTCCGCGAGTCACGATGACTTCGCGAGGCTCGTCGCGAGTCGCGACACCCTTCGTCGCGAGTCGCGACGAGCTCAGAACATTTTGAGCTCCCGGGCTGTACTTTCCGCGCGTCGCGATGGCGTCGCGAGGCTCGTCGCGAGTCGCGACGACCCTCGTCGCGAGTCGCGACGTGCTCAGTAACTTTTGAAAATTTTTTCAGGCCGGATTTCAAGTTTCCAAGCTTCCAAGTTTTCAAATGATTTTAAACATTGCATAATTCTTCCTTCTTCTCCACCCAACACGCCCAAGAACACCACATACCTCTCATTTCTTCCACCATCCTACATATATTGACATATGAACATTCTTGCATCTTTATAGTACATTTATTGATTGTAGTATGCCAACTACATCATTGTGATTGTGAGTTCTTATCCTATAATGATGCTTGTATACATGTCAATATATGTTAGATATTTTTCATGCATAATCTTATAGTGGTGATTGAGGGTTGATTGGTTGTTCTTTGACAATACTATGGTTATTAATTCTTGATGCTAAACCTAGTATTACATATTCTTATGTACTTGTGAGTTTAATGTGTTCTTCGTGGTGTAGTCTTGATCAAACGGCGCCATGGAGAAAATGTTTTTCTCGAGGGGTGAGTTCTTCTACGGCATTTTTGCTCACCCTTCCGGTTCCGAAACCCATCTCGGGACCATCCAAGTATTTGGATATCGCCATATCACCGGCGAATTGCGGAGACACGGGTGTCACTCTAAATCCCTTACCTTGATTTTTATTCTTCTTGCCTTACGTGTTTACATTGAGGGCAATGTAATGTTTTAAGTGTGGGGAGGGGTTAGAGGATTCAATGCATGCTAGATTGTTTTGGAATGCTTTTTGCTACTTTTCATTGGAAAAACATGAGAAAAAGAAAAAAAAAATATAGAAAAACAAAAAGAAAAAAAAATGAAATAAAAAAAAAGAAAAAGAAAAAGAAAACCCGCTAAGTTGAAAACCCGAGAGGGCAACTTAGGCAACATTGGGGGCCCGGATAGGTCGAAAACCCTTAAAGGGTGGCCTAGGCAAAAATGAGAGGCTAAATTGTGCGGAAAAGGGTGAGATGTGAGCTAAAGAAACATGATGTGTGGCTAGGATGAAAACTCGAAAGAGCTCCTAGGCAAAATGAGAGAAATTGAGGGAAATTGAAAAATGCTATGATTTTACTCAATTGCCGGCGTTGGAGTCATAAGGTTGCGGTTGTCACACGGATGGATCGGGTAGCTCAATATCTTTAGACCTCTTGGGATTGGGTAGCTTAGTGGGTTAGGAAACGGAGTATGGTTATGAAATTCTTGATCTCTTTCTACTTCGTTTTTGGTTGATATATTGGCATTAGGTGAAGCATGTGTTTAAAACTTCCTCTATGGTTTTAGCTTCATTTTGTGTCATTGGATTCTGGGAATATCAATTCTGGGCTGTGAAATATTTTTATGGGTAGCGAATTGATCAGTGGTAGGTTTGGTTAGATTTAGGATTGGGGATGTGTGTGTGCAAAATTCTCATGTGAGCTTTTATTTTGGGATTTTTGAGATTGAGAGTTTTGGTGGGGCTTTGATTGGGGGATTAGTTTAGGTTTTGGGATATATCATTTACTCCGCACGCTTGAATCTTTTCTTACTCGAGGGCGAGTAAGGTTTAAGTGTGGGGAGGTTTGATATGTCCATTTTGTGTGGTTATTTTGGGGGTTTTAGGAGGTGGATATGCCATTTCCTCCGTATGCTTAAATCTTTTCTTACTCGAGGACGAGTAAGGTTTAAGTGTGGGGAGGTTTGATGTGTCCATTTTAGGCGCATTATTTAGTAGTATTTAGGATCACTTTTGTGCTCTTTTATTATCGAGAGCTTGTGTTTTACCTTGAAATTCACTTGTGAGAGGTAAAAGCAACTTTGTACTCTTTTACCTCTTTTAAGTGGATTTTGTGTGACAAGGGAAGAACACGGAACCAACGAAGACCGGAAGACATTGAAGACTATACTTTCGAAGACTTTTGGATACTCACTTCGAAGACATGAAGACCGGAGGCCGTTGAAGACCATTTTGGAGCTGTTGAAGACTTGAAGAGTGAGAGGGATGGCTATGAAGGAGACAAAGAAACAATGCAAAACTGTGGCTGCCGTCGCGACCCCGTCGCGACCCCGTCGCAACACCGTCGCGACACCGTCGCGAGCCGGGGCACCGTCGCGAGTCGCGACGAACACCGTCGCGAGTCGCGACCATCGGGCGGCCAGAAATCAATTTTATTTTCTTTGCACTATAAATACCATCTCTTTTCCCTCTTCTTCTCCAAGCTTTCCAGGCGCGTTTTCTCTGGTTTTGGGTGCCATTTTTAGGTTTTTCTTCTTCTTTCTTTTCTTAGCTTTCTCTTAGTTTGATTATGTCTTTTCTTGTTGTTCTAGAGTAGTTCTTGTTCTTGGGAGCAAAGGATTGAAGCTTCCACTATCTATGTAGCAAGAACTCATTTATATCTATCTATTTGGTATTTTTGCTATTGTGCAATTATTGTGCTTTGAATGTTAAATGTTGATTGCATTGATGTTGTTGAGAGCTTGATGATATGAAATGCTTGGATTAATTGCTAGCTAGGGTTTGGGGGATTTGGGTTAATTTCTCCCTTGTTCTTGTTAGCAATGTGAGAGTATGAATTAGAGCTTTCGATTGTGTTAGTGTGTTGACAATGTGCTAGGCGAATGTGATTGATGTCGAACTCTTCGTCATGTTCGTTTGTGTAGCTAACGAGAGAGTCATATGCTCGCGGATGAATGTGCGTTGCACGTTCATCCAATCTCGTGTAATTGCATGAATTGGTTCAATGCCTAGTCACGGTGTAGTGGTCATAGGCATTGCCAAGCTTGTTGGTCCTTCGTGCTAAATGCCACCAATGTCGCCTTGAGTCGTGGTCGCGACTCGGGAGCCATTGGTGAGGTTTGACGAGAGATGTCGAACTCACTCTCGCAAACTACGAACTAAGAAGGATAGGAGTTCAGTCTCCACGACAAGTAGTTGAAGTATTGAATAGGTGATGCAAACTCATCCTTGAAGCATTTGTTATTCGGCGTTTATGTACTCTTGACGGTGTGTTTCACCGCATGTGTGCCATGAGTGGTTTGAGCATAAGGAGTGCTTGTGTGGTTGAATTGCTTAGGTGTAGGAACGTGACGAATTCCGTAGCGCCTTTGCATGAAGATCCATGAGCATGAACTTAGAACTCCTTGTGGTGTGTGTGTTGTGGTACTTGCTAGATGGGGTGTGTGAGTGTTGGGTCATGAATGCTATATGATGGAATGTGTGAATGATTCGATGAACTACATTAGATGTGGAAGTGGATATCCGTTGCACCCAAGGCATTTTATCTTTGTAGTTTAAAACCCTTTTTCTTAGTTTCGTTTGATGATTAGCATAGTCACTTGACGTTGCTAGTTATCTCGTCTTTTTATCTTTGTTAACTTAGGAACCAACCAACCAACCAACCCCCCCCCTTTTTACTTGCTTTTAAGTGTGTGTATATATATTTACTCCTAGCCTATTATCAACCATTTGTGTGCTTAGACGCTTAGGAAGATCCCTCTTCTCATTGGACGACCCCGATTTGCCACTATCTACCTAGTTGTAGAAAGTAAGCACTGAGGGCTTATAAATTATCTTTTGGCGCGCGAGTGCGACGACCGCCCGCGCCTGTCAAAATGGCGCCGTTGCCGGGGATATGCCATTTTGTGTGGTTATTTTGGGGGTTTTAGGAGGTGGATATGCCATTTCCTCCGTATGCTTAAATCTTTTCTTACTCGAGGACGAGTAAGGTTTAAGTGTGGGGAGGTTTGATGTGTCCATTTTAGGCGCATTATTTAGTAGTATTTAGGATCACTTTTGTGCTCTTTTATTATCGAGAGCTTGTGTTTTACCTTGAAATTCACTTGTGAGAGGTAAAAGCAACTTTGTACTCTTTTACCTCTTTTAAGTGGATTTTGTGTGACAAGGGAAGAACACGGAACCAACGAAGACCGGAAGACATTGAAGACTATACTTTCGAAGACTTTTGGATACTCACTTCGAAGACATGAAGACCGGAGGCCGTTGAAGACCATTTTGGAGCTGTTGAAGACTTGAAGAGTGAGAGGGATGGCTATGAAGAAGACAAAGAAACAATGCAAAACTGTGGCTGCCGTCGCGACACCGTCGCGACACCATCGCGAGCCGGGGCACCGTCGCGAGTCGCGACGAACACCGTCGTGAGTCGCGACCATCGGGCGGCCAGAAATCAATTTTATTTTCTTTGCACTATAAATACCATCTCTTTTCCCTCTTCTTCTCCAAGCTTTCCAGGCGCGTTTTCTCTGGTTTTGGGCGCCATTTTTAGGTTTTTCTTCTTCTTTCTTTTCTTAGCTTTCTCTTAGTTTGATTATGTCTTTTCTTGTTGTTCTAGAGTAGTTCTTGTTCTTGGGAGCAAAGGATTGAAGCTTCCACTATCTATGTAGCAAGAACTCATTTATATCTATCTATTTGGTATTTTTGCTATTGTGCAATTATTGTGCTTTGAATGTTAAATGTTGATTGCATTGATGTTGTTGAGAGCTTGCTGATATGAAATGCTTGGATTAATTGCTAGCTAGGGTTTGGGGGATTTGGGTTAATTTCCCCCTTGTTCTTGTTAGCAATGTGAGAGTATGAATTAGAGCTTTCGATTGTGTTAGTGTGTTGACAATGTGCTAGGCGAATGTGATTGATGTCGAACTCTTCGTCATGTTCGTTTGTGTAGCAAACGAGAGAGTCATATGCTCGCGGATGAATGTGCGTTGCACGTTCATCCAATCTCGTGTAATTGCATGAATTGGTTCAATGCCTAGTCACGGTGTAGTGGTCATAGGCATTGCCAAGCTTGTTGGTCCTTCGTGCTAAATGCCACCAATGTCGCCTTGAGTCGTGGTCGCGACTCGGGAGCCATTGGTGAGGTTTGACGAGAGATGTCGAACTCACTCTCGCAAACTACGAACTAAGAAGGATAGGAGTTCAGTCTCCACGACAAGTAGTTGAAGTATTGAATAGGTGATGCAAACTCATCCTTGAAGCATTTGTTATTCGGCGTTTATGTACTCTTGACGATGTGTTTCACCGCATGTGTGCCATGAGTGGTTTGAGCATAAGGAGTGCTTGTGTGGTTGAATTGCTTAGGTGTAGGAACGTGACGAATTCCGTAGCGCCTTTGCATGAAGATCCATGAGCATGAACTTAGAACTCCTTGTGGTGTGTGTGTTGTGGTACTTGCTAGATGGGGTGTGTGAGCGTTGGGTCATGAATGCTATATGATGGAATGTGTGAATGATTCGATGAACTACATTAGATGTGGAAGTGGATATCCGTTGCACCCAAGGCATTTTATCTTTGTAGTTTAAAACCCTTTTTCTTAGTTTCGTTTGATGATTAGCATAGTCACTTGACGTTGCTAGTTATCTCGTCTTTTTATCTTTGTTAACTTAGGAACCAACCAACCAACCAACCCCCCCCTTTTTACTTGCTTTTAAGTGTGTGTATATATATTTACTCCTAGCCTATTATCAACCATTTGTGTGCTTAGACGCTTAGGAAGATCCCTCTTCTCATTGGACGACCCCGATTTGCCACTATCTACCTAGTTGTAGAAAGTAAGCACTGAGGGCTTATAAATTATCTTTTGGCGCGCGGGCGCGACGACCGCCCGCGCCTGTCACTCGTCGTCTTCAGCACTTCGGGTGACTTACCGGTCAATTTCCAGCAACTCTTTGGTAAACAGTCCAGCAGCCCTCCTCTCTTAAATAGGTCCTTTCCCACCCTTTCCGGTGACACTCTCCTAATTTTGGTGACCGACTCATCATCTCCAGCTCCAATTCACCTTATCCGGCAGCATCTCTCCTTGCAGTGGTTCTCTCCGGCTCAGTGTCGAATCTCCAAAGTTCTCCGGCTCCAATCATTTCTAGCCGCTGACCTCATCTTGTCTGTCGCGTCATCTCCGGGGAATTTCTTCCACCAAAGATGTTCTCCTTCAAGTTGTCTTCTCTTATGCGAATCAGGGCATCCGCACAGCCTGTCTCAAGTCTCCAGCTTGCTCTCAAGAGTTCTTCACCTCCTCATCGCATGAGTCCATGCGCCCGCAGTGCATCGTCAGCCTTATACGTGCGTGCAATACATGGGCTAACAGTGCATCATCAGCTTTACCCACACATGTGATACATGCACCCGCAGTACCTTCCCACACATGTCAACACGCACCCGCCAGTTGTCTTTTACGTTTGGTCCACGACTAAACTATTCAAGCGCATCCTTATTCAATTTGTCATAGTATGACTTTCTTTGGCGGTACCTCTGTGTCTACGCACCCTGGTTTCAAGTGGATTTTAGATTCTAGCTCCACAAAACATATGACCTCGTCCCCCACTGTTATTGATCACGTAACTCATTATGATGGTTCTGCCAATGTTTATGTTGGTTATGGTGCTTAACTCCCTATTACACATGTTGGTGATTCTTGGATTTCTAAGTCTTTGCCTATTTATGATGTGCTTATCGTGCCTGATATGACTAAAATTTGCTTTTTATTAGCTAATTAACTCGGGATTTAAATGTTGTTGTCTTCTTTGATGATCGTTAATTTATTATTCGGCATAAAATCACTAGGAAAACCTTGGGTCACAGTCATATTGAGGATATTCTTTATGTCTTAGACTATGGTACATCTGCTTTACTGTTTACTGGTAGATCAAATAAGTTGTGTGCGTCCTTTGAAATCTAGCACGCTAGACTTAGTCATGTTCCGCATTCTGTTATTTCTGGGTTGTGTGCTTCTAGATCTTTAGTTGTCTCATCGATTTTTCCTAAACTCTTTGTGAAGCGTGTGAAAAAGCTAAAGGGAAACATTTATCTTTTCATACAAATGATAAACGTGCTGCTAGGGTACTTGATCTAGTTCATTGTAATTATGGGGGCCTTCTCCTATTTTATCTGCTGATAGTGTCACCTACTATGTCATTTTCCTTGATGACCATTCCCCGACTCTCGTGGTTTTATCCAATGTGCTGCAAGTATGATATTTGGGATGTTTATCACCAGTTAGAGGCTTTTCTGAAGAACCAGTTCTCTTCCACCATTAAGGTGTTTCAGAGTGATGGGGGACTGAGTTTGTAAATGGTCGCTTACGCTCTCACTGTCAGACAAAGAGCATTCACCATCAGATTTCTTTCCCATATACTCCCAAGCAGAATGGTCGGGCTGAGCGCATGCACCGTCACATTGCTGAGATGGGTTTGTCTATGTTGTATCACTCTCATGTTCTTCTCTCCCACTAGTCTGGCGCTTTTGCTGCAACCACTTATACCATAAATCGGTTGCTCACTCCTGTTCTTGGCGAACGATCACCATGTGAAGTTATTAATGACCGAGCTCCTATATACACCAATTTTGATGCTATTGGTTGTTGGTTCTTCCCATTTGTTCGTTCATTTTCCGACCACAAGCTGCCTTCTCACAGTATTCCATGTGTATTTCTTGGCTACAACTCGCAGTATAAAGGTTTTGGTGTCTCGATCACGCTACTGGCAGATTCTATGTCACTCGACATGCTCGTTTTGAAGAGACGTGCTTTCCATTCACCCCATCCATTCCTTCGGCGAGTGGTTCTCCACCTTCAGTGTCAGATGTTTCTGCATTTCTTGATCCTGATTCTGATTCGGAACCTTCTTTGCTTATAGTTTCTCTTGTGCCGACTCCATCTCCTTCTTCCCCTTGCTCAATTTCTCCTCTAGCTCCTCCTCCTCGACCTTGTACCCATCAGATGGCTACTAGGTCGGCTACTGGGGCCATACAATGCAGGGAGAATTCAGATATTATCTCCCATGGTTTTACTGTTGCCTTACTTGCTCAGTCTTATTCTACCAATTATTGCACTGCCTTTTAAGATCCGCCTTGGATTTTTGCTATGGATGATGAGATGGCAGCTTTTCGTGGTTAGCACACTTGGGATTTGGTGCCTCGCCTTTCATACGCTAACATTGTTGGATCCAAATGGGTTTATCGAATGAAGAATCGACTAGATGGTACTATTGAGCGTCATAAGGCTAGACTTGTGGCACAGGGTTTCTCATAGATTCCAAGTACAAATGGAAAATGATTCTAACTACAATACAAGATATACATAGAATATGACAAAATATCTCCTTAACACTCCTCCTCAAGTTGGAGCATGTGGATCACGAATTCCCAACTTGCCAAGAAGAGTATGAAATTACTCATCTAAGAGCTTTAGTAAATATATCCACAGGTCGAATGGAAGTGCAAATATGATGAGTAGCAACTTCTCTGGACTGTACCAAATCACGAACAAAATGACAAACAATCTCAATGTGCTTCGTCCTCTAATGAAACATAGGATTGGCTGCAATAAGGAGGGCTGCCTGACTATCACAATATAAACGCTTCGGAGAAGAATGACCAACTCCCAAATTGTGGAGAAGGGACTTAAGCCATATCAACTCACAAAAAACAACAGTCATGGCCCGATACTCAGCTTCTGCAGAAGAACGAGGGTCGGTTGTTTCTTTATCTTCCACGGAATAGGTGATTAACCAAGCATAAAAAATATCCAGCCAAGAAACGATGTGTAATTGGACAAGCAGCCCAATCACTGTCGCAAAAAGCAAATAGTTGAAAAAAAACTCTGAGTAGAAAGAAAAAAACATTGACTGAGATGACTCTTCAAGTAGTGCAGGATGCGAATGGTTGTATACCAATGGGTAACACACGGCTTCTCAATAAACTGCACCAAAGTATGGATCGAATAATTGAGTTCGGATGAGTAATAGTTAGATAAATGAGCTTCCCAATCAGACGGTGATGTTGCGCAGGATCAGGATAGAAGGGACTGGTCGAGCGCGCAAAATTGTGTTGTTGTTCCATCAAAAAATCCTTAAGCTTTGCAGCTAGCAATCCGGCATCATGTAAAATGTCAAGGGTATATTTCCGTTGGGACAGAAACATACCGTCAGGCCTCCTAGCAATCTCAATACCCAGAAAATACATCAGAGCACCAAGATCTTTCATGTGAAAGTAAGAGATGAGATGCTTCTTGAACTTAATCATCTGGGCCGAGAAAGAACCAACAATAATTAAATCATCAACATAAACCAAGACGCGCAGGGTAGCACCATTGCACAAATAAGTGAACAAAGAGTAATCTTCCTTACTCTGAACAAAACCAAAAGTGCGCAGGGCAGTAGCAAGTTTTGCAAACCAGTTGTGTGGAGCCTGACGAAGACCATAAAGAGATTTACGAAGCTTGCAAACCAAACCCAATGCAGGAATTGTATAACCAGGCGGAGGACACATATAGACTTTCTCATCCAAATCACCATGTAAGAAGGCATTGTGAACATCCATTTGATGAATATCCCAATTCATAATTGCAGCAACAGCCATGAGTAACTGGACAGAGCTCATCTTGGCGACAAGAGCAAAGTCTCAGTAAAATCAGTTCCTTTAATATGTCGATTTCCAAGAACAACTAGGTGAGCTTTATAGCGCTCAATAGAACCATCTGACTTGAACTTGGTCTGAAACACCCATTTGCACCCAATGGCATGTTTGTCAGCAGGAAAAGGAAACAAGACCCATGTATTGTTCCGCTCAAGAGCACTAAGTTCATTAGCCATTGCTTCTTGCCAGTGAGGATGGCGAGAAACCTCAAAATAAGTAATAGGGTCTGAGTTATCAGTCACTGCAACCAAAAATGCAGAATGGGGAACTGGCAGTGGCAGTAAAGGCGGACGACGGTGATTTTGGCTACAATTTCCCGAGTCTGCGCAACCAATAAACCCCACCCTGCTGATCACCCGCGCTAATCACTGTCCTCGTTCTGATATCCTGTATGATACATGATTTTTCAGTAAGCAAAACTAAGCATTTTAAGGCTGCAGTTAACTTAGAAAAATACAATAGATTGCATCGTAATTCCAAAATGAAGAGAACATGAGTAACAAGAATATCTCCAAAATATAAATTCCCATGATGAGAAGCAGTAAATATAGAGCCATCAGGAAGAATATAATCAACATGATCAGTAGGTTTAATGTCATGTAGAAGATTCTTTTTGCCGGTCATATAATATGAAGCTCCAGTATCAAGAATCCAAGGTAAAATAGAATTACCTGACGTATTGTTAGAATTAGTCAACTTAGAGAACATGTTAATAACCAAGTTCCACTGCTCTTTGGACAAGGCAGGACCGAAAGTTGTCCAATCAGCATCAGAAATAATGGCACCGGCATTGGCAGCAGTAGGAGTCGCGACGACGACAGCAGGGGCTGCTCCAGCGAACGATGTAGCTGCTGGGGTGCTGGTTTGTTGAGGCTTAGCTCTCTGACCGGATCTTTGTTGTTGTTTTTGCTCAAACCATACTGGATAACCGTGAATTTGAAAACAAGTAGCACCATCATAACCCTTGCAGTTACAGTGAGTATAGAGTAAAGATTTTCGATCAATGGCAGTGGCAGGCGGCCCAGATTCTTGTGCGGTGGCGGGCGGCTTTGGCGTAGGCTGAGGTCACACGCACCATAGGCCATATTTTCCAGGGCACTCTGATGAGCATGAACAACAGTCTTGTGATGCTCCTCCTGAATGGCAAGCGAGTGAACATGACCAATAGGAGGCAAAGGATCAAGTCTCAAGATGTGAGATCTCAACGAATGGTACTCTTCATCCAGGCCTATGAGAAATTGATGAATGATCTCCTTCTCATGGGAATGAGCAGTAATTTCAGCATGGGGGCAACCACATGTTTGAGCAGGTAAGTAAGTATTCAATTCATCCCATAACTTCTTGCATTTGTTATAATAAGCAGCAACAAACTAACCATTCTGGCGACAAGTATAAATGGATGTATTTCACACATGCGCGGACCATTACCAATAGAGAAATGATGTTTAAGTTCATCCCAAAGTTACTTAATAGACGCGCGATAAATGACACCAGAAGGAATGGATGGATCAAGTGTCTGAGCTGCCTAACCAACAAGCATAGAATTCACACTATTCTAGTCATTGTAAAAAGGGTTAGAGGGTGATGGCTTAACAAGGGAACCATCAAGAAAACCCTCCTTATGTTTTGCAGAAAATACATTAAACAGGGATTCACTCCATTCATTATATTTATCACCCTTAAAGATCTCAGGACAGATTCTCAAACCTGGGTGATCTGACGGATAAACATAGTAGGAATTATTGGTAGGAAAAGCATGAGAAGAGTCACCAGATGACTGGCGTATGGCCTGTGCAGCAACCATAACTGCAGCTTGTACGGTAGCCTGGAAGATGGCAGAATCTAAAGCAGGTTAGCCCAGAAGATGCAGTGGCGGCAGGGGATTCACCGACGGCTACACGACGGGAACAATGTTGCCGGTGACAATCATATCGGCTCCAACAGTGATGTTGATAGGCAGTGGTGGCGCGTGGACTAGTGGTCCTGCGGCGACAACAACATTATCAGAAACAGGATTAAGAGCAAGGTCAATATCTTAATTTCAACACGATCAAGAGGCTTCATGGTGACAGGAATAGGGACGGCAACAGAAAATCCTTGAACGGCGATTGTGGCAGTGGCGCTTGAAGGACCGGTGGTGGCAGAAGCAGCGCGTGAGGCGCGGTGGTGATTTTTTAGGATTTAGGTATTCAGGATTTTAGCTCTGATACCATGTAAAATATGAACGTGTGATTTTATTTATGGTACAAAGAGTGCTATATAAAGGCACCATGTGCATAAGTACAAATGGAAAATGATTCTAACTACGGTACAAGATATACATAGAATATGACAAAATATCTCCCCTTAACAGTAGTATTAGTCGGAGTTGAAGTAGCCATGTAGTTCAGAGCCCACGTCTAGGGGTACTACATGAAGGGAATATGATTTTTTGAGTGTTTTCTTTAGGGACAAGACAGATTTAGAGCACAATAAATATTTTGATAGATTTGTTATAAATGAATGCAACCTGCAAGTGATGTATAGTGATAAAAATGGAAACTAGCAAGCAAGTTGGAAGTGATTCTCCAACCCGGCCTAAATGGAGAAAGATTGCTTATAGAGAGGTGCAACCTGGGTTTGAGGACAATCACACTCACTGGTGGAACCAGGGGGGCGAGGGGGTGCTAGCGCCACCCCTAGGATCCGGTGGCCCAAAAATTAGGCCTAGGCGCCACCGGAATCCATGGATTCCGCCCCCCCCCCCTTTGAACTAGTTGCAGCCCCTGTTTCTGGCAAAGGCTGAGGAAGACGACTGGGCAAAATCCATATTTATTTTTTTTTGTTTCCTCATCAAACGAAACGACGTCGTTTTGGTGCAATTGAAATGACGTCGTTTTATTTCATCAAAGACAAAAAAAACAAGACTGGCCAATTGGGCTTTAACCTAAGCCCAATTGGCCCAATCATAATCATTATAAATAGCCATGACTGGAAACCTAATGTATTTGGCATCCAAAATTTCCATGTCCAGACTCAACTCCTCTTCCCGGCCTCCTTGCCGTTCGTCTGCCTCGAGCGCGCCGCCTCTGCCCGTGCCCCCGCCTTCCTCAAGTTTCCTATAGCCTCTCCAACGTCTCCCTGCCTCTGCCGAGAGATGAGAGGTATTCTTGCAAAAACATTTTGTTTCTTATCAATTCTATAATTAATCAAATGATTATGCTTTAGGTTGGATTTGTAATTTGATCAAAACTCTGGTAAGTGCAATAATCCCTAGCTTTTACAGACGCTTTTTGTTTCATTGTTTCATAAAGTAAAATTCTAGAGTGCAAAGAGAATAGCATGTCCTGTAGGCTTTCTTCCATAAATTCTGAAGTTTTTTCTGTGTGTGTGATGGGTTTGTAGGGAGATGACTATTACTTTTCTTCTCTAGTCAAGAATTAATCTATGGTATCTGTGTTTTCCACTACCCGTTTGCAGTCTTTTTCTATTGTTTTCCTCCATTATTTCTATGTGATTTCTTGAAAAGAGTTTGTTTTTAGCCTCGGAAATCTTTGGCCCTGAATTGGTTGTCAGAAAAAGGGGTTCAAAGGGTCCTAGAATAGTGTAAGATCTTTCATTTTTTTGAACCTGAGATTGCTGGGAAAACAAAGGGGTTGAAAAGAAGGGGACAGGGACCATTTTGGGCTAGTTCTTTGTGCAGTCCATATTGCTGTGAAAATGTCATCTGAAAATGACCAGAGGTATGCACAGTTGTAGCCTAGAATTTTACCTGTAGAATAGGGAAAAGAGAAATCCCAAAGTACCTGTAGATTAGGTCTCTATATTAAGCATTCGAAAAAAAATTTTGCCTCTCTTATTCAGCCCCCCCTTACATTACGCCCTGGTTCCGCCACTGATCACACCGATGACTAGGGGTGGAGAGAGGAAGTATATACGGCGGGGGTTGGAAGATATGCTTCCTCAGTCATTTCTTTCTTTCTTTCTGCCCTGCTAATGATGATGACACCTTTTTGAAAGTTATGATTATGAATGCCAATGTGGTAAGAAGTGTGACAATAGAAGATCGTGATTGATCGTGACTGATTGTGATTGATTGATTGTGATTGATTGTGATTGATTGTGATTGATCTTGATTAATTTCTAATTAATCAAGATTTATCTTGTCTATATTTAGAACTAGTCCAGATTCATTGTATCATTCATATGTAAACACCTATATATTACGTTGTAAATGGAAATAGAAAATCAAGTTGGAAAATTCCTTTCATGGTATCAGAGCATTGCTGATCCTCTCTCCCTACAGTTTCAATTTTTTTCGACCTTCCCTATTTCTTCTTCCTTCGGCCGCCCCTCTCCCCTCTTCTTCTTCAATCAAATTTTTTTTATCGATCATGGCTGACAACAAGAATTCAGACAGGTTGTCTCTCAACACCATGATCCATTTACGCAATACGAAGTTAGATGCTAACACATACCTGCAATGGAAGCAGCAGGTTCAATATGTGTTTAGACCGCAGGGATTGTATGGTCATCTTAATGGTTCTAGTCCCTGCCCAAATTTCCCAGTGATGCAGACACCGGTTTCCTCCTCCTCTTCTCCGCCTGATAATTCTGCGTTTCTCAAAGCTAGAGAGGTCTTTGATAAGACCAAGGCTGTCTATGATGATTGGAAGGCTGATGATCAACGAGTCTGCAGTGTGCTTTATTCTTCTCTCTCTTCCGATGCCAAGAACGAAATCTCGTAGTGCACCACCGCAAAGGAGATGTGGGATGCCTTCGCCACGGTATATTAACACAGTACTACAATTGCAGCCTTCAGTCTCCTCCAACAGGCCGACATCATCAAGAAAAATGGTACTGTTCATGAGCTTCACCTTTCCTTCATGAAAATTTTTGATCAATTATCTGTCATGGGAGAACCAGCTAGTAATCGTGAGAAATTGATTTGGTTTCTTAATGCTTTGGGGGCTGACTTTAAGCACTTTAGTGCACCTATTGCTGCCCGTAAGCCTCTTCCTGATTATATGACTGTGGTTGATGAGGCTAAGGGATATGAATCTTTTATTGTTAATGTGGAGAAAATACAGTTGAATAGTGTCCAGGGGCAAGTAAATTATGGTCCAATTGCCTTTGTGGCTTCTGTACAGCAGCAGGGAGAAGCTGGTTCAGACCAGCAGCCAGCCGTGGGCGGCGCGTGGCCTCATGCGCCGGCGGAACCCGTGCGTGGCAGTGGCGCGTGGGCTCCACGTGCGGCTGGAAACGGCCGTTCTGGTGGCCGACGTGGTGGCAGAGGCTCCTGGAAGGGTTCTGGCCATGGGTCCTGGTCTAGATCTGCTTCATATGGGTCTCCAATTCAGTGTTATACCTGTGAGGGTTTCGGTCACATTGCTAGTCAGTGTCCTTCGGCCAATCCTCGCCCTATGGCTTCGGCTCCTCAGCCTTATGTTCAGCAGCAGTACTCGCCTTATGTTGGTCATGCTCCTTAGGCAGTTCAGGCTCATCTTGTTTAGCACTATCTGCAGTATGCTCCTCCGATGCTTCAGGCGCTTCCCACACCACCAGGTTTTGCAGCACCTCAGTATTCTGCTCCTTCAGCATATCCCACTCAGCCATCTATTGCTTCTGCCCTGAGTGTTGCTTCATCGATCCCTGACTAGTATGTGGATTCAGGAGCGACTAATCATATGAGCTCTTCTGCTTCCAATCTATCGAGTGTCACTTCGTACAATGGTAACACTCTTGTCTCTGTTGGTAATAGTGCGTCTATTGCTATTGCTGGTATTAGTAATGCTCGTATTAGTTCTACCTTACATTTATCTGATGTGCTACTTGTGCCTGCAATTACTAAGAATCTCTTATCAATTAGCAAGCTTACTCGTGATCTGTGTGCTATTATTACCTTTGATGATCAGTCTTTTGTCATTCAGCACAAGGTCACCAGGGCAATTCTGGGGCGGGGACACGTTGAGGATGGCCTTTATATGCTGGACCGTGGTAAAGAAGCATTTCTTCCATTTGTTAGACAAAACAATAATAGAGCATCTTTTGAGATTTGGCATGCTCGATTAGGACATGTGTCCTCTAGCATTGTTTCTTTGTTGAACAAGAATGGTTATTTATCTCTTACTTCTGTGCTTCCTAAACCTGGTATTTGTGAGTCTTGTGTTATGACAAAGGGTCAGAAATTGTCTTTTGTTGAGAATTCTAAGCGCGCTGCTCATGTTCTTGACTTAATTCATTGTGATTTATAGGGGCCTTCTCCAGCCTTATCTGGAAGTGGTTTTGCTTATTATGCTGTGTTTGTGGATGATTACTCGCGATTTACCTGGTTTTATCCTCTTCGTCGCAAATCAGACTTTGTTGACATCTATTTTCAATTCGAAGCATTCGTGGAGAATCAGTTTTCATCCCGCATCAAAGTTTTTCAAAGCGATGGTGGCACCGAGTTTATCAATAACAGGTTGCAGTCACACTTTGGGGCTCGTGGCATTCATCATCAGGTGTCATGCCCATACACTCCAGAGCAGAATGGTAGGGCTGAAAGGAAGCATCGACACATAGTGGAAATGGGGCTGTCCATGCTTCTCCACTCTCACATGCCTATCTCATACTGGGATGATGCTTTTAGTGCTGCAGTTTTCACTATTAACCGCCTACCCACTCCTCCTGTTCTTGATAACATCTCTCCTTTTGAGGTTCTATTTGGCCGGCCCCCGGAATACTCCAACTTTCATCCTTTCGGGTGTCGCGTGTTTCCATATGTTCGACCGACTGCAGCTCACAAACTTGCCCCTCGTAGTCTTCCATGTGTCTTCACTGGCTACAATGAACATTATAAGGGGTTCAAATGCTTGGATACGACCTCCGGACGTACTTACATGACTCGACATGCCCAATTTGATGAGTCTCACTTTCCCTTTTCCACTGTATCTTCGGAGGTTCAGTTTTCTTCCCTGGATGTTTCATCTTTTTTGGACCTCACTGATTCAGACTTGTCTATCACCATCCCTGATCCTGCTCCGGCTTCACCGACTTTGCCTTGTTCGATGTGTCCAGATTCCTCGTCCACATCTGAAACTGCAGCACCGATGATTGCCCCTGCTGAGGATGTGGTTGTTACACCACCACGACCTCCTGCTTCTTTGACCACACTGACTGATCCCTCTAGTGGTTCGACTATCCTCTCCAGCATCAGTTCCAGTTCAGCATCGGCCAGTTCCTCGGGCGGTTCCTCTGGAAGTGTTTCTCCGACTCCTCAGGTGCCCCGTCCTCATCCCATGACCACTCATTTACAGGATGGGACACATGTTGCTCGTAATCTTGGCCCAGATTTTGTGGCAACAGGATTGGTTGCAGAACTTTTGGAGCAGAAGGAACCACGTCATTTTCGAGCCGCGGCGAAAGATTTAAGATGGGTTGCTGCTATGGATGAGGAAATGGCTGTTCTTCGCCGTCAGCAGACGTGGGAGTTGGTGCCTTGTTCTCTGAATGTTAATATTGTTGGCTCTAAGTGGATTTATCGGCTAAAGTACCATCAGGATGGCTCTATTGATCGTTATAAGGCCCGTCTGGTGGCCCAAGGATATTCTTAGATACCGGGGTTTGACTTTGATCATACTTTCGGTCCGGTGATTAAGGCTGCCACTATTCGTACTGTCCTTGCCATTGCCACCATGAGGAAGTGGCCTTTACATCAGTTGGACGTCAAGAATGCCTTTCTTAATTTTGTTCTTGATACTCCTATTTTCATGGCTCAGCCGGCTGGTTATCTGGATCCTGCTCGCCCTCATCATGTATGTCGCTTATGGAAGGCCATTGATGGACTCAAACAGGCACCCAGGGCGTGGTTCGACAGGTTCAGTTTGTTCGTCAGGCAGTTGGGTTTTGTTGGCAGTCATTCAGATCCTTCACTGTTTGTCTTCTCTCAGGGCACTATTGTTCTTTATCTTCTGGTCTATGTTGATGATATCATTCTCACTGGGAACAACAGTGTTGCTATTCGGCAGTTCATTGCCCGTGCTGATCGTGAATTTTCTGTCAAGGACTTGGGTTCTCTCAGCTATTTTCTTGGTTTAGAGGTTACCTCTACCTCTACAGGGCTGTTCTTAGGCCAAGCCAAGTATGCTAGGGATATTCTTCAGCGAGCTGGGATGTTGGATTCTTCTCCGGTCTCTACTCCGTTCTTGCCACTGTCCCAGCTTCATAGCAGTACGAGTGGACCATTTCACAATCCT
This sequence comes from Rubia yunnanensis, assembly GCA_037428765.1. NCBI lineage: Eukaryota > Viridiplantae > Streptophyta > Magnoliopsida > Gentianales > Rubiaceae > Rubia > Rubia yunnanensis. The sequence goes on from CM075067.1 coordinate 76,609,111, forward strand.
AAGTTGTATCGTTCCCTTGTTGGCACCCTTCAGTACCTTACCATTACTCGACCTGACTTGTCCTTTGCGGTCAATTCAGTGAGTCAGTTTCTTCAGGATCCACGAGATGATCATTTTTCTGCTGTCACTAGGATCCTACGATATGTTCGGGGCACGTTAAATTGTGGTCTAACCTTTGGAGTTGGTGGCGCTTCGGAGGTTATTGCCTATTCGGATGCTGATTGGGCGCGTTGATTAGAGACCCGTCGGTCCACCTATGGCTATGCAATCTTTCTTGGTGGCAACTTGGTCTCGTGGAGTGCCAAGAAGCAGCCTACAGTCTCTCGCTCGAGCTCAGAATCCAAATATCGAGCTCTTGCTAACACAGCCTCGGAGGTGGTTTGGTTGTTGCATATTCTTCGCGATCTTCAGTTTCTGCTGCAGGGCTTTCCTCTGCTTCTGTGTGACAATAACAGTGCTATCTTTCTTGGTGAGAATCCTGTTGCTCACAAACGGGCCAAGCATATTGATATTGACTATCATTTTGTACGGGAATTGGTGGCTGCTGGAAAACTTCGTGTTGGTCATGTCTCCACTTCGCTGCAAGTTGCGGACATTTTCACCAAAGGGCTTAATCGTGCATTGTTTGACTTCTTCAGGTCCAAGCTTTGCGTCTCAGTCAACCCGACGCTTCGCTTGAGGGGGGGTGTGACAATAGAAGATCGTGATTGATCGTGATTGATTGTGATTGATTGATTGTGATTGATTGATTGTGATTGATTGTGATTGATCTTGATTAATTTCTAATTAATCAAGATTTATCTTGTCTATATATAGAACTAGTCCAGATTCATTGTATCATTCATATGTAAACACCTATATATTACTTTGTAAATGGTAATAGAAAATCAAGTTGGAAAATTCCTTTCAAGAAGGGACCTGCTCAAGGTGATGCTTGATTCAGCTATCATCGCTCAGTATACAAGCATTGTTGCTCTTGTGATTTTGGTTTGGACCACTTAGATCTACATTGACTGATAATTATCTCTTGTTTCTTGATATTGGCATTCTTGGATCCGGATTTTTCATTCTTATCCTGACTGCAGAAATGCTTTCTTTTAACCTTCTTCTTAGTTATCTAAGCAAAATTTCCTTCAAATGGGAAAAAGAAGAAGATAATGATCTTAAGTCGTTTCCATAACTGTTGCAGGCCTATCTTTCTTAGGATACAAATCTGATGGGAATGCTCTTTGTTTGGGTGTGATTTTTGTCCTTGGCGTTATATGTGAAAGCTTTGACAAATTTTTATGTTATGTTGAAGGTATATTGCGCAATGTATTTTTTTGCTGATGAATATTTTTTGTGGCTATAGGATGTTTTAGAAGAATTCTGTGAGATTTTTTGGACTATGATGAGCAAGAGAGTGGGAGGGATCCAAGTTATTTCGGGGAATTTGCAAAATTTTGCTTATGTATTTCATCCATGAATCTTAGTTTATGTGTTTTTGTGTAATATTTTTATTGCAAGGGATTCTTCGGAAGACATCAGCATTTTGTCCTTTAAGTTATTAATGGAGGTGATTGTATGGAAAACAACAGCAATATTACCTTTAAAACTGGATTCAGTTTCTCATTCATCTCTTCTATAAAGGTAAATAAATAAAGAATCAATGCAAAGTAGAGTTAATTCTCAGCGATAAAAGAGTATTTTTCTGGTAGTTGATAGAAATGTTTTGTTTAATATGATTTTGGAAAGTATTTATAAATTCCTTATTCAACCCCAAAATTTTAATATAAGTGATGATATAGCCCCTAGAAATAAAATTAAGTACTGATATGACCCTATAATTCTTGTTATATTTTGGAAGGGTAAAATTATCTATTTTTTAAAGAAAACTAAGCAGTGGTATTTTGGTCATTTCCGGGATGATTAAAACCAGATGTTCCAGGGTCAACGCCGGTCATAAGTGTGCTGGGTATAAAGGCACCATTTAACGAAAGTTTAGGGTTATCTTTTTAACCTTCTAAGAACACAAGGTTATTTCGACACATTTGGAAAAACATAGTATTATTTTTTTATTTGGGCTTAACCTACAGACTCCCCCATGTGTTTTATCTATGGGCACATGGTAGTTCCATAAGTGCCTATCATGGAGATCATCACATAGAAAAATGTATCCCTCCATACCCCACTATTGCTAGGAAAATTGATCACCAACTCTATTCTAGCAACGACCAGATAAATTGTGAACTCATCCACATAATTCTTCAATGTGAAAAGTTGATAAAACTAGTGAAACAAGTCAACAATGAAGACAACACCAGCCTTATCACACACTCTCTTAAAACGCACTTGCACAACAACCCCTTTATAGTACAAAATTCTAATCTTGGCTGAAAAAGAAGGAAAGAAAAAGGAAATCTAATTTTAAAAGGAAAAATAAAAGTCAAAATTCTAATCGGAAGAGGAAAAAAAATAAAAGCCAATTGAGAGAAGGGGTTTGATCTGAATTTTTGACTGGGAGACAAGTAAGTCGTTAAAATCCTTTACCACAAGGGATTTAGATTTAAGTTCCTATTCAAGTTGTTTTCGGAAAAATTTCTTGAATTTTCATAACCTATTTGTCACATATATAAAGCTTTCTTATTTTTATTATAATTCATTCAATACAGCTCCGATTCGTGCCATTCAAATTGCTTTTTGTTCCTTATTCTTTGTAGAATTTTGAATTCTGGATCGTAGAACCCAATTTTGAGTTTATATATTTTAAAATTACGAAATAAGTTCTGCAGTACTCATCTCCATAGTTTGCTTTGAATTGTGGTGAATTGATCAATTGCCCTTGCATTAGTCGTTTCCTTGTGAGTTGTGAGTGTTATACACTTGGTGAGTGACCTTACTAAATAAAGGGAAGCAGGGTCGATTTTTTTTAACTAACCGTTTGATTTTCTTAGTAGTTTAGCTTAAATGGGGAGACGAAATCCATTCGTACCGCATTTTGTTAGCAATCCTAACAATTTTCCATTAACAAACACCTCTAATGGTGGGCGTGGTAATCATCCATGTGAAGTGGCTTAAGATAGTTGGGAGTGGCATCGAATTAATTTAAATGAAGCCAATGATCCTGATCTGTTTGATGTTGCAATAAATGCACTTATGAGTGAGGTCCAAAGGTTGACGAGAAAGGTTGATAGCATGGCATCAGCTACACCTACATCATCATTCAAGAGGGAAGAAACCAAGAAATATGTCCGTTCATTCAATGGTTCTGGAAGTTCAGATGACTATTCTGATGATGGTTCAGAAAGGCGATCACACCGAGGGTCTTCTAGAAGGCATCATCACAGTAAATCTCATTCCTAAAGGAGAGTGAAGAGAAATTAAGGATCTGATTTGGGTTCTGATAAATCTCGAGACATCAAGGGTTTAAAATATGACATCCCTCGATTTGATGGTCAACACAATCCAGTGAAATATCTTGATTGGTAGCGATAGATTGAGAATCTGTTTGATCTCAACAATTATCCAGAAAAGGACGAATTCAAAGTGACGTTGTATTCCTTCATTCACTATGCGGCTGAATGGTGGAAAAATAAAAAGGAGTCGCGATATCTTGCCGGAAAGAAACCTATCTCCACCTGGGAGATATTAAGATCCAATTTTTGCCAATATCATGTACCGCCTACTTACTTGATGGGAAATCATTCTTATGTCCAATATGAAGTAAGGAAATTACACAGTTGATGAATACTGGCAAGATCTTGAGTTGACCATGAGAAGGGTTGGAATGAAAGAAGACGACACATTCATCAAAAATCAATTCATTGAAGGCCTGCATGAAAACCTTCAAATGCCAATCAAGCTTCAACATCACATATCTATGAACGATTTATTGGTGAAAGCAAGGTTGGTTAAGAGTACCCTGAGACCAAGGAGGCCACAACCCAAATTTTCCAGTCAATTACCAGGGTTTAACTTTGAAACCCCTAGTAATGACCGCAATAGGGGAATGCCCATGAGAGGATGAGGATCTGTTCAGAATTATTAAAATATGACTTATAATCCTATTGAGAGGAGGGCGGCACCACTAACCCCAGGGGTTTCAAAAATTCCAGGTAAGTTCACTACTTCTTCATCAAATTCGGTTTCCGTTAACTCTCCTGCTTGTTTTCATTGTAAAGAAAGCGGATATGTCCACGATAATTTTCCTCATGCACGAGTGTTAACAAAAATTGAGAAAGGAGATGAAGAAGATGAATATGCTGATATGCCACCATTGTATGAAAGTGGTGAAGAACATGTAGATGAAGAGATCATCATAAATAATCATGGTGAGCAAGGTCCGAAAACACAAGGTAACTTCGTGTCATTAAGAGTTCTAAACTCTCAAATAGCTTAAACACAGGTACAAAGGATTAAAATTTTCCATACTCGTTGCCTTGTGAAAGATAAGAATTTTTTACAAATTATTGATGGTGGTCCTTGTGCAAATATTGTATCTAATCTTCTTGTTAAATCATTATCTTTGCATGTGACTACTCATCCATGACCATATTAACTTATTTGGTTAAAATTTGGGTTTAAAACAATGCATGATTAACTTTAAGATTGGAAAATACCATGATTCTATCTTATGTGATGTTATACCTATGGAAGCTAGTTATATTTTGTTAGGGAGACCTTGCCAGTTTGATCGTAAATTTATACATGATAGTTACACTAACAAAATTACTGTGATTAAGGATAGAACAAGGTAAACTTTGGTTCCATTATCTCCTGTGGAAGTTTTAGAGGCACAGAGACACATGAAAGTCGACAAATAGAAGTTTGCAACTGATGTGCAAATGGCCGACCAAAACCCTAGCCATGGATTGAAGGAGATCAACCACAAGGTGTAAAATGGAGGAAAAAACCTTGATAATATCGACCAAAAATCAAGGGAGGCCGTTCCAGGTAAGCCATGTAAGTCTAAGAATGATTCTGATAAGTCGCAAAAAATCCTATCTTCACATCTTAGTCATTTGCCATCAATTTACATGATGAGACATGAACTTCCTAATGATTCTAGTAGATTATTTTATGCATTGATTAGGGATGTTAATCGTTCTTTTTCTAATCATTCTTATGTGCTTATCATGCATTTTAAAGAGAGCTACTTTGCTAGTGATGATATTCCTATGCATGTTCCTTCACTGTTTGCTCAGATGTTACAGAAATTTGAGGATGTCTTTCCGGAAGCCTTACCCGCGGGTTTACCACCTTTGCAAGGTATTGAACACCAGATTAACTTGTTTGCGGGTTCTGTTATCCCAAACCATCCGACGTATATTGCAAACCCTGAGGAGACAAAGGAACTACAGCGACAAGTCGAGGAGTTACTTCAAAAAGGTTATGTGCAAGAATCCCTATATCCTTGTGATGTGCCTGTCATTTTAGTTCCTAAGAAAGATAAAACTTGGCATATATGCATTGGTTTCATGTTGTATGAATGAATTTTTATGCCTTTCGTTTTAATTAATGCACCTAGTACTTTTATGTGGTTGATGAATCATGTCTTAAGAAAGTTTATTGGTCGAGTTGTTGTGGTCTATTTTGATTATATATTGATGAAAAAAGTGCTTTTATAACCCTACCTAGTTGACATAAGTGCCAATATAACCTTTCAATATTCTAAAGTGCCAATATAACCCTATATAGTTAGTGAAAGTGCCAATATAACCCTATAAGTTTTAAGGATGTGCTAATATAACCCAACAAATATTAGAAATGTACTGATAAAACCCTACAAACATTAGGAATGTACTGATATAACCCAACAAGATTGCATAATGTGCTGATATAACCCTACCTAATTTTAACGAACTATGGCGTTCCGACTAACTATGAGGGTAAAATTATCCACCCAATTTCAGAGTTAGCCCAAGGGGTATTTTGGTCAATTTACATAGAGTCAATGCTGAAAATTTGAGGTCAATGCCGGAAATAGAGTCTGAGGGTTATATTGGCACTTTCATTAACTAGTTAGGGTTATATTTGCACTAAAAATTATCATAGGGTTATATTGGGCACTTATCCCTATATTAATTTATTCTAAGTCAACTGATGAACATATTGAACATATTAAAATGGTTCTTGTTGCACTCTGTGTGTCTAGCACGCGTGCGAGCATCCCACATTGGTGCGTGAAGGCCACGCGCAAATCACTTAAAGGCGTGTGCATATCACCCGCGCAGCTGAAAGGTCCATCTCGTGGTTTGTACCCACATCTCGTGAGCTGATCAGTTTCTCGCAAGTCAGTTTATTATCTTTTGAGACAAATTAGTTTTGAGTCAATATATTTCTTGAGGCTTGTCACTTTTATCGCAAGTTAAGTTCATTTTAACCCTATCTTCCCTTCTCGCGAGTTGAAGCAGTTTTTAGCCTAGTCAGCATCCAGTCACTGCCTAGTTAGCATCCAATAACTGTTTATTATCAGAATTTTATAGGGATGGCGTGGGACATTTATCTCCATTTATTTTTGAAGATCGTTCACGTTTCGAGGATGAAACTTTTCGACATCTAAGGGAATGATATGAATTCATTTTTTTTATTTATTTTTATTAATTAGGTTTTTTAGAAGATAGCACTATGCTTTTTTTTCCACTGGGTTTTTTAATGAGGTAGTGTGATCATTTTATTTTATTATTATCATTTTATTTTATTATTATTAATGAATTCATAAACTCAGTTTGATTAAAATTAGATTTGGTAAGATTAGATACGGCAATATTCATTCAAGATTTATCTTGAAGAATATAGTCATTTATTTTAGGTAGTCCAGTTAAATATGGTTTTAGTTTCTTAAAGCTGCCATAATCCTTTTCAGTTTCTTATTTGTATTCTTGAAGACCATACATATGTACTATAAATAGGGGTGGTTTTCAACATTATTTTCACCTAACCACTATCATCATTCAGAAATATAAACCTTTGAGTTCATACCCTTGCTGCTTGCGAGCTATTCCATTGTTTCTTAACCCCGGTGACTAGTTAAGTATCAATTCTGATCCTAATGGGTAGTTAGAGAGAAAGTCGAGATTAGTCATACCTCAAGGGCTAGACACCTCAATTTCGTGCGAGATAGTGAGGGTTTGCAGATCCCTTCACTAGATCAAAGATACTAATCCTGCAATCGTGAGTCTTCGCAAGGAGATTCATATCACTATAACACGTGGATTTCACAAGCTCTCCTTGCTACCAATCCTCCTTGATCAGACTCCCCCTGACCTCAAAACTCGTCGACACTGGATCTCTTACTCCCAAGGAATTAAGGTATATGATTCTGAATTTGATCAACGGGTTACGGTATGTTGAAACATATGTATTCTGGCTCTCGCAGTACTCTCAAAAAGATAGAAAACCTGGATGCATATTTTCGTTATTAAGTTAGTAAGTAGCATAGTCGTGATGTGCTCTAATTATAGTCCATGAGCATATCAGAAATCTCCACCTTTGTCTTCAAAATATTCCGTTTCCAAATATGCTTCTGAAGCACATCATAATTCCTTGAATATAGGGATTTTCCTTATCTCATCATATTCTTAAACAAATTAATATTCCATTAAACCAATTCCCAAAGAATGGGGATTTTCCATAAATCCAATATGTTTCAATCACACCCATAAATCAATATCGCGAAATCTTCGATCTTCCATAAACAATATTCACGCAATATTCTTCAATCGGTTAAATCCTTTAAGCTCCAGTTTTCTGTGTGTTCCAACATGGAAAATTTTCTTTTCTCAATGAGTACACATATGCCAATTAAATAATAAGTGCACAACATGTAACTTTACAATCTCCCCCATGGGCAGTGGACCCAACCATTGTTGAATTAAGAGCACAAAGAAAATTTTCCAACTTTATAAATAAAAATTTCACAATTCGCGGAATGTTGGAACATATAATAATCACCCATTTAAATTAATAAGAATTCCAAAAAAAACCTGGAAATCCATGTATGTAGGAACATAGTCAGAGCAGAATCTTCAATCATGTTCAAAAGCAGTCATCTATGCTTCCAACTGAGCCTTTTCTTCCTTAATCCTGGCATTTTGTAACTCCAAAGTTGTAATCTGGATGGTTAGGGCTCCCAACTTTGCATTCATGGCCGCAAGCTTGGCCTTCTTATTATTAACATCAAAAGTAGAAGCCTTCTAATTCCATGGAAGATTATATACCTGTCTTTTCCTAAATGTCTTCTTGTTCAGCCTAATAGACACAATCTCATCCTCAGACTTAGCCTTCACCCTCTCATTCCTAACCAAGGTAAAAATAAGGCAACCATATACCAGTGCATGCTTGGCCTTTGGATATATGGCTTGTCTCACAATGCTTTGTTGTATGAATAAGCCCAAGTTGATTGGCTTTTGTGTTCCAACACAGTTTAGCAGCTTTAAAATTTCTTTGGTGAGAGAAGTAGTGTTGGTTGAAGACATCCAAAAGTATACTGCTATCTTATAAAGGGTGAAGAACCTAGAGGATAGAAATGAGGCTTGGGAGTATCCAGTAGCTGGCCACTCAGTCTTGTATCCGCCAGAAATTTCAGATAAAACATGGTCATCTGTGACCCCCTAACTCCTCATAAAATACCCTATCAAAATCATGAGTTTTTAGCCTAAACAACCAGTTAATCTTCCTAGCAAAGAAATTTATTACCTTGCATCTCAAAAACACTCTATCACACCAAGGGGAATCCTCCTCAAGATTTCCATCCATTAGATTCGAGTAGACCTCAAAGACCAGCTGCTTATTGTAGTCATCATAAAGTGTGGGTGATGTCTTTAGCCCTAAAAATTCTAGAAAATATGAAAATCCACTCTCCTTGTATGCCTCTAAGTCCACTGGTCTCTCAGGAATAATTTTCCTTTGAGAAAATACCTCTCACATCTCCTCACACTCATCATTATAAAAATTTCTGAGAGAGCATCACTTACTGATGCTGCTAGTAGGGTAGGCTTCTTCTTTGGTGCAGGAGCAGGAGCTACTTCTTGTTTCTTAGATGGATGGGATGACTCATGTGCAAGATCCTTCCTCTTAGCATTCCTTATGTTTTCTGGATGAATTCATCCAATACCTCATCACTAGAGTATGTTGGATCCTTCTCCTGTGTTGGAACATAATCAGCTTGTTCACCCTCAGTTAGGATATCATGTGTTCCAACATGCTCAGCTTGCTCAATCATTGGTCATCTCCCCCTGTCTCTCCTACCTCTGATTCCTCCACATGAAAAGAGGTGTTACCTCCATCATCATCATCAACTGGATAGTCTTGACCACTCATACCAATATCTGTGAACCCTAGGTAATGCCCATCAACCTCCTAAGTTGCAGTAGAATCTATCCCTTCCTCATGTATTAGAACATACCTAACACCTGCATCACCTTCACTGATCGAAATCACAATAACAGGGGGGTTCTCTCAGCATCTCATTCCTCCTAGCTGCTCTATAGTCATGGGGTTTCACAACTGGCAAACTTTCATAATTTCACTTTCTTTTACTTTATCTTTAGGCTTTTCTACTACTGGGGCTTCAATATCGCTATCTGAATATGGCACGGGCTAGTAGCAGTAGAGTAAACTGTAAAAAAATTCCTCTCCATATTGCTTAGTAAAGCAGCCCTTAATCAGCCTAGGTTTGCACTTCTCTACCTTCTCAATGTCGTCAAACTCTCCTGTCACTAACTCAATCATATCCCCATCAAAAATATTTCCCCTCAAGTTTTTAAGTCCAGTCAAGTCTAGAGGAAAATTATTCAACTTGTATATATTCCTCAACATACTTGAACTCTCTACTATAAAAACTAACTCGAGAGGATTTTTTAAAGTTAGGAGGTGTTACCTTGACTTTGTGTCTGAAAGGGATTAGTTCCTTGCATGTGTTTGCTTGAGTTCCTTGGTTGGCCATTATTTTTTTCGAATTCAAAGAGGTTACGGAAAGAATGGTATTTGGTAGTGAAGATTTTGTGTTTCAACACAACTCAGCCTCTTGATAAAATCATGAGCAAAGAGATCCCAACAGTCTCAGCTATAATCTCTCACAAAGCTTTTAAAATTTGGAGATGACAAGAACCAGGGGAATAAGGGAAAATAGAGGGAGGGTGGAGAGTTTGAAATTTTTAAAAAGGAAATAACTTCTTACCTTTTTCACCTCTATAGCCACATCAACCTTTTTACTCTCCCTAGCAAAATCCATCATTACCTTTCCCACTTGTCAACTCATGTTACACCTTGAACTTCCAACATAGCTCCTCTCCTACTTTTTTTTTCATTTTCTTTTTTCTATTTTTTTTGTTTTCTGAATTTAGCTACAAAAATAAAGAGACTAAAGCTGAAAATAATCTAATGGGAGAGAAAAAAATATCAAACTTGACATACACCTAAGTCTTGACTGAGTAGCTCAAAAGTTGCAGTGTCCAAAGGTTTTGCGAAAATATCTGCAAACTGCTCAGATGTTGGAACATCAGAAACAATCAATTCCTCCCTTTCAACCAGATCATGAATAAAATGATGCTTTATATCAATGTGCTTTGTTCGAGAATGTTGAACTGGATTTTTTTATATATCAATTGGACTCTTGTTGTCACATAATACTTTTAGAGACCCTTCTTTAATTCCATAGTCATTAAGCATTTGTTCCATCCATAACAATTGTGCATAACAACATCCAACAGCAAGATACTCAGCTTCGGCGGTTAATAATGAGATCGAATATTGTTTCTTACTATACCAAGATACCAAATTTGTACCAATAAAACATCCACCGGTGGTGCTTTTATGATCATCTGCATTACTAGCCCAATCAGAATCAAGATAACTAACCGGATAAGAGTCTTGATTATTAGAATACCAGATTCTATACTCAGAAGTCCCACTAACATATCGAATTATTGAATTATCTGGCCGACTTGCTGTAAGATACAATAGACTCCCAATCATACTTTTGTACAATGTGTGATCAACTCCAACCCCTTTCTTATCCTTCACCAATTTATCAGTAGCCCCCATTGGTGTTCGTACAGCTCAAGAATTACTCGTTCCAAAAAAATTTACCAAATTCAAGGCATACTTTGATTTATAAATAGGCCACTATTTCCTTGTTTCACCCAAAGTCCTAGAAAATAGGTGAGTTCTCCAACCATACTCATTTCAAATTAAGTCCGCATCAAAATTACAAAATCTTTTACCATAGATGGTGAAGTAGATCAAAAAACAATATCATCAACATCGATTTAGGCAATCAAAATATTTGATGATTTGTAAAAAAAAACAAGGTGCAATCTACTCCCCCTCGACGATAACATTTCTGAATAAGAAAGGCAGTGAGTCGCTTATACCACGCTCTTAGTGCTTGTTTTAATCCATGAAAAGCTTTCTTGAGTCAATACACATGATGTGGAAAGTGAGGATCCTCAAATCTTTTGGGTTGTTCCACGTATACTTACTCATTAACCACCATGTTCAGAAAGCACTTTTGACATCCATTCGGTATGGAGTAAAATTCATAGTGCAAGCAGTAGCAAGTAAAATGCGAATAGATTCTAACCTTACAACTAGTGAAAATGTCTCATCAAAATCAACTCTTTCAACCTGAGTGTAGCCTTGAGGAACCAACCTTATTCTGTGTAATATGGCCACCAGCATCAAACTTATTCTTGAAGATCCACTTTTTGCCAATAACATTTACACCTTTAGGACAAGAAGTGAGATGACATACATCATTGCTTTCAAACTACCCAAGTTCTTCTTGCATTGCTGCAGTCCAATATTCATCAAGGAGAGCTTCCTTGTAATTTTTTTGTTCAATGAGAGAGTTGAAACATTGTATCATGCAAGCTCTCTGTAATTTACATGAGAGATTATACAAGTTCTCTTGATACTGGGTTCAGACTGCACCTGTGTTGAAACATTGGGTGTTGTAGTAGGAGTGGAAGTTCCAACATATTGGACTTCATCAAGTTCAACAGGACTATCTGAATGATCTGATGTTCCAGCATAGTCTGGCTGGTCAGATGGTCTGTTCAGTGTTGGAACATAGTCTAAATCTGGTTCATTTTCTCCTTCACCCGGTACCTATTTTTCATCAGAATCATCCACAATAACATACATAGATTCCATAAGAGTATTTTTACGAAGGTTGTACACTCAATAAGCGCGGATGTTCACATAATATCCAAGAAAAATTCCAACATCACTGCGGCTGTCAAACTTTTCAAGTTGCTCTCTATCTTTGAGAATATAACACTTGCTCTTACACACATGAAAGTATGACACGTTTTTCTTCCTGCCCTTCCAAGTTTTATATGATGTCTTGCTAGTGAATGGTTGCAGATACACTAGATTTATAGTGTAGCAAGTTGTATTGATGGCTTCTGCCCACCATTTCTTATGAAAACATTTCTTAGCTAGCATGACTCGAGCCATTTCCTGTAGAATTTTGTTTTTTTCTTTCCATAATATCATTCTACTAAGAAGTGATTAGTGCGGAGAATTCTCGCTAAATACAATGTTCATCACAAAAATAACTAAATTGGGAGTTTTTGAATCCTCTCTTGATCACTACAAATTCTAATGATATTACTAACTGGACTCCCTTTCCCCGTCTGTAGTTTGATCACCAAACTTCTAAAAACTTCCACCATTTCAGATTTTTCTTTAGGAAATGCCACCCAAGTGTATCTGGAGAAATCATCAACACACACAAATATATACTTCTTACCCCTCACTCTAGGTTTATTAATTGGACCCATCAAATCCATGTATAGTAATTCAAGGGTTCTCGAGGTGGTGATATACATATAAGTGCAGTGATCGAATTTGTTTACCCTGTTGACATGGTCTGCACACAATTTCCTTTTTGCCAGTGAGTGTAGGCATACCTCGTACTGCCTTCAAGTTTGCAATTTTCACAAGATTTTTGTAGTTGATATGGACAGGCTTCCTGTGCCACATTGTTCCTTCATCTTGTTTAGAACTTAGACATTTCACTTCTTGTTCCAGCATGTAACAGTTGTCTGAAGACCGAATCCCAGAGAGTACTTTGTATTCGCCATCTTTCACTATGCATTTGTCTTTATGAAACTCCACGGTCATATTGTCATCACACAGCTGACTGATACTCAACAGATTAGCCTTCAAATCTTCTAGAAGAAGAAAACTTGTAAAGATAGGAAACCCCTCGATTTCCAGCTTACCCTTTACAACTACTTGACTCTTCTTTCCATCACTAAAATTAACAAATCCACTATCGTATGGTTTGATCTTTGTCAGATACTCTTGAATTCCAGTCATATGTCAGGAATATCCATTATCAAAGTACCACAAGTCTCTAGAGTGTGCAATAAGAGAAGTGTGAGAAACAAGGCAAATATTAGTGTGTTTAGGAATCCATGCCTTTTTTACCATCTCTGATCGTTGGACATCATCTATTTTGGAACATGAAGACAGTCGTCGTCAATTCATGATGTCTTTGAATAGTTTTAAATAGTGGTATTTTGTATGACCTTGGTAGGTGCAGTAACTGCAAATAAGAGGTTTGCCTTGCCATGTTTTGATCACTTTTCTCTTCATGTCTTGAACTTATGATTTGAAATCTACAATGTTGATCGATGGTTTTTCATAACCTATACCTTGTCTATTTCCAAAGTTCTATCCCATAGTGAGTATATAATCTAATTTAGCCTTTCTTGTGTTCAACTTGTTTATTGCTGCCTCAGCAATTTCAGCTCTACTCGTTGTTGAGCTCAAATTTAGTTTCAATTGTTCAATATCTCTTCTAAGGTGTATAACCAGAGATGAAATCTCTTTCTCGTTCTCAGCAAGTTGATTTTTCTCTACCTTCGGAACTTTACTTGCGTCAACAACCTTCAACCACATCTCATAAAATTTTACATATGTTTTGTGGATATCTTCATCACTCACAACTTGACCTTTGTAATCACTAGAGGAGTACTCAAAACCTGACTTTTTATTGTTGGAAGATATAGCCTTGTTTGTTTGTGCTATGTTGGAACATGTATTGTTAGTTTCTAATATAGCATGAATTTTTCTCCAAATGGTACATAGTTGCTAGTAAGTTCCTCTTCATCTTTCTCCTCTTATTCGTCTTCACTCTATAAGGTTACATATGATTTGTTGTGCTTCTTTTGAGTATTAGCACATTCGGTCTGGATGTGACCATATCTCTCACACTCTCTACATTGAATCCTTCCAGGCTGCTTTATTTCACCATTCTAATTTCTTGAGAACTATTGATTGGTTTGTTCCATTCGTGTTCCATGGTTATTACCAAGGACTTAAGCACGAGGTCTTTTACCGTTGAATCTTTCCTGAGAATTTTAATTCACCACTTTCTTTAGCATTCTTGAGAAATTCTCTGTGATAAATGCAAGTTCTTCAATTCCACCATCACTATCAACTTCATGAGTGATCCTTGACGGTGAAGCCTTAAAAGTCAATTCCTTTTGAAATTTCTTCATTGGATGTTCCAACGTCATCTCATAGCTTTACAGCGATCCCATTATTTCATCTAGAGTCATGGTGGCCACATCTCTTGCTTCTTCTATTGCCGCAACTTTGATTGAAAATATTTGAGGGAGTGACCTCAAGGTCTTTTTCACTAGTTTGGACTACTTGTAGATTTTTCCAAGTTGATGCACCAGATTGGTGATATCTCTCAGTTTCTCAATAAACACGACAATAGTATCATCCTCCTCCATCTTTAACTCTTCAAACTTTGTGGCCATCATTTGTAGTTTGGATTCACGTACACGACTTGTTCCTCCATGCACAGTTTGAAAAATATTCCATGCTTTCTGTATTTGATAGCATGTAGAGATGAGTTCAAACGGGTTTCCATATACTGTTGTGAAGATAACATTTAATGCTTTGGAGTTTGCCACTGATGCCTTCAGTTCATCTGGAGACCATAATGCTTTTGGTTTAAGCTTTGGTTTCTTAGAACTAGATTCTCTTTTTACAATGGTCTCAATTTGTGGATTCCACTCTCTTTCAACATAATACCAAGCTAGTTCATCCACTGAATTTATGAAAACTCTCATGCGGGTCTTCCAGTAGTTGTAGTTTGCTCCTTCCAGCTATGGTGGCCGAGACACAGAAGTTCTTTCTTTGGTCGCCATTGGTAAAACCGGATCACACTTTCCTTGACACAACCATGGTAAGAATAAGTGACTTAGCTCTAATACCAATTAAAATTTGATTTTACCTAATTAATTGAAGAATTATTAAGCATAATATATCCAACCAAGTATGCAACAAAGTAAATCATGAACACGTGAGACTTGGTTACGCAATTTAGTGAAATTCACCTGCATCTGCGGGGCATGGCTCAATTCAGAATAAATCCACTAATCAGAAAGATACAGTACAAAGTACACCATACAATTATAATTATCTTAACTAATTATAGCATGTGGATTTCACAAGTTCCCCTTGCTACCAATCCACCTTGATCAGACTCCCTCTGACCTCGAAACTTGTCGACGCTGGATCTCGTCCTCCTGAGGAGTTAAGGTATACGATACTAAACTTGATCAACAGGTTACGGTATGTTGGAACATATGTATTCTGGTTCTCGTAGTACTCTTGGAAAGATAGAAAATTAGGATGTAGATTTTTTTCTATTAAATTCATAAATAGCACAGCTGTGATGTCCTCTATTTATATTTCATGAGCAGATAAAATATCTCCACCTTTGTCTTCAAAATATTTCATTTCCAAATCTACTTCTGAACCATATCATAATCCCTTGAATATAGTGATTTTCCTTATCTCATCATATCCCTTAAACAGATTAATATTCCATGAATCTAATTCCTTAAGAATAGGGATTTTCCATAAATCCAATATGCTTCAATCACACCCATAAATCAATATTGCAAAATCCCCAATCTCCCATAAACAATATTCATGCAATATTCTCCAATCGTTTAAATCCTTATAAGCTCCAGCCTTCCGTATGTTCCAACATGGAAAAAAATCCATGCTAATACGAAATACCAATTAAATAATAAGTGCACAACATGTAACTTTACATGCTCAATTGATTTTGGTCAATAAATAATTTAAGTATACGGTATCAAAGGATACACTGAGAACTATATCCCAATGATACTTTGTTGTTATGTATATTTATAAATATCAAGATAAATCATGATCTACTTTTTGTGAGTTTTTTTTTTCCTGTTGTTCTCTGTAAATATACTCCTACGGATATTCTGTGGAAGATATTTCAAAAATTCGGAGTACAGTATAATCTACTCAATTCTTTTCAAATCTATCAAAGAGAACATGGCCGATTCACATAAAATTATATAATGGCAACTTAAATGGAAAAAATGGTAACAAATTCAATCAATTAATTATCATTTTTTTCGTTATTGTTAGTTAGTTATGATGACACACACGAAAAGAATGAATACTTCGCATCTCAGTGAACATGAAGTGTGTTGTCTAAAAGCCATAAATACATAAAAGATCCCTGTGTTACTTTTAACTTCCTTAAAATCATTGATAAGTGTATAAAAAATCATAACGTTTCAAGAAATGTAATTAATTATCATTATTTTGTTATTGTTCGTTAGTTATGATGACGTACACGAAAAACATGAATTATTCGCATCTCAATAAACATGAAGTGTGTTGTCTAAAAGACATAAATAAATAAAAGATCCTCGCGTTACTTTTAACTTCCTTAAAATCATTGATAAATGCACAAAAACCCATAACATTTTCAGAAATGTGAAAGATGATGTTCCAAACCCTAGAAGTTCTCTTTACTGATTGCCTTTAACGATCAAAAAATCATTTGTAGGTGTGCTTCAGTAACAAGCTCCCCCAATGTGTAACTTTTAATGTACAATTTTAATAGAGTGGGTATCCTCACAGGCGACCTGTCCATAAGCTCATGGACAGACCACTTATTTCTTAACTTATACGCTGCATTTCTTAAATTACATACAAAATTTAAAAAATTTGAAAATATTTTTTTATATCATATATTTTTATATTTTCACGTTCAAATACATATTACTTGTTTTAACTTATAAAATGTAATATTTAAATTTTATAAAAAAATTAGAACATTTAAGGCAAATGCCCCTGAGAACTGTCCATAAACTTATGGAATGGCCGTCTTTCCTGAGACTTTCCTATTTTAATATTCCTTCTGTTTCACTATTAATTAATGACACACTTTTCTTTTTAATTGTTTCTTTTGTATTATCATTTTTCTCTTTTTGGTAACTTTCCTTCAATTTTATTCTTTTATTATACTTTTTTCTCTATAAATCCAATTTGATAAAGTAATTTCCCATAATGATTTTGATTAATGATGAAGAATATATATAGAGTACAAAGAAGACTAGTCTAAATATAACTCTAGTACTAGTCATCAACATGGAATAAAATATTATCTACTCATCTACTTTCTTTATTCTAACACCCCCCCCCCAAGTGAAGCGTCGGATGCTCGCCGACGCAAAGCTTGGCTCTGAAGAATTCAAACAATGGACGAGAGAGTCCCTTGGTGGAGATGTCAGCAACCTGGAGAGAAGTAGGAACATGAGCAACGCGCAACTTGCCAGAAGTCACCAGCTCACAAACAAAATGATAATCAATATCAATATGCTTTGCCCGCTTGTGCGCCACCGGATTCTGAGCAAAGAAGATAGCACTACTGTTGTCGCATAACAACAAAGGCGAACAAGAAAGCGGAACCCAAAGCTCACGAAGCAAATGAGTAAGCCAAACAACCTCAGAAGCAGTGTTGGCAAGAGCACGATACTTAGACTCTGTACTGGAACGAGAAACAGTGGGTTATTTCTTGGCATTTCAAGAAACAAGATTCCCACCTAGATAGACCGTATATCCATGAGTGGATTGACGAGTCTCCAGACAGCGGACCCAATCAGCATCAGAATATCCTAACACATCTGAAGTGCTAGCAAAATGAAAAACCGAACCAAAATGAAGAGTGCCACGAACATAACGCAAAATCCATGTAACTGCAGCAAAATGATCATCTTTAGGATCCAAAAAGTACTGACTCACCGTGTTGACCGAGAAGGCCAAATCCGGACGAGTAATGGTGAGATATTGAAGTGCCCCAACAAGAGAGCGAGAAAGAGTAGGATCCCTGAGCGGCGGACTAGTAGAACTGTGCAGCTGAGAACCGGCAACAAATGGCGTAGAAACTGGCGCATCATCGGTCATACCAGCCCGAGTCAGGATATCCCGAGCATATATAGCCTAGATGAGAAGTGACCCTGAGAAAGTAGGAGAAACTTCAAGACCAAGAAAGTAAGTAAGAGAACCAAGATCCTTGATCGCAAACTCCTTGTGCGTCCGATAAATGAACTGATGAAGAAGAGTTGAGTCATTCCATGTAAGAATAATGTTGTCCACATACACAAGGAGGTACAGTAACGATGATCCTCTCGCCAGAACAAATAAAGAAGTGTCAGCCGAGCTGCACCAAAAACCAAGTTGTGTAAGATACCTGCTAAAATGTTGGAACCAAGCTTGAGGAGCCTGCTTAAGGCCATAAATAGCCTTCCGCAGGCGACAAACATAGTTCGGATGAGAAGAATCCTGATAACCAACAGGCTGCTTCATTAGACCAGAGTATCCCGAACACCATTAAGGAAGGCATTCTTGACATCCAGCTGATGAAGTGGCCAAGAACGCATGGTGGCAATTGCAAGAACTGTCCGAACAATTGAGGCTTTGACCACAGGACTGAAAGTATGGCTAAAGTTAAAACCCGGAATCTGCGAAAAACCTTGCACGACAAGTCTGGCTTTGTGATGTTCAATAGTACCATCCGGTCAATACTTGAGCTGATAGACCCATTTGGAGCCAACGATGTTGACATCCGAAGGGCGAGGCACCAAGTCCCAAGTGTACTGACTATGAAGAGCAGTCATCTCATCGTTCATAGCTGAAACTCAGGCTAGATCCCGAAGGGCCAAGCGATAATCTGTGGGTTCCGTCTGAGAAAACAGCACAGCAGTAAGACCATGTGCAATAATGTCTGAATAATCTCATCGCTGAATGGCACCAGTGGCTGACTGAGTGGCTATCCGATGAGTACGAGTCGGAGGCAGCGAGGCCGAAGGAGTAGAACTTGCGGACGATGCCAAAGAAGACTCGGAAGAGCCGTCCGAGCACGAGCTACGGACAAGGTCGGAGAAGACACGGCTGGGGCTGGCTGCGGGACCGTGACCAGTGGCAAAGAAGCTGGTTCCGGATCTGGTGGGCACATGGTGCATGGCGGCGCGAGAGACGAAGCCGAAACTGGCACAGAGATTACAGAGTCGCCATCAGGATCAAGAAAAGCAGGACATCAAGGGCGGATGCTAAAGATCCCGAAGATGTAGAAGGAGCAAATAAGAAATATGTCTCATCAAAACGAGCATGACGAGTGATGTAGACTCTGCCTGTAGAAGTATCGAGACACTGAAAACCTTTGTATTGGGAACTGTAGCCAAGGAAAACACATGGAATGCTGCAGGGAGATAACTTGTGATCAGCATACGGTCAAACAAATGGAAAAACCTGGCACCCGAAAGGATGAAAATTCGAGCAGATATGAGCACGACCATATAGAAGGCCATAAGGCGAAGAACCATGCAAACCAGAGTGGGCAGTCGATTGATTGTGTATGCAGCTACGATAAATGCATCATCCCAGTAAGAAAAACAGGCAGATGCGAATGAAAGAGCATAGTAAGACCCATCTCGGAAACATGCCGATGTTTGGGCTCTGCACGACCATTCTGTTCCGGAGTGTAAGGACACGATATCTGATGGTGAATTCCCTTAGTGGCAAAATGACCCCGTAAGCGAGTGTTTAGGAATTCAGTACCACTATCACTCTAAAACACCTTAATTTTGGATGAGAACTGATTCTCCACAAAAGCCTCAAATTGTAAGTAAGCATCAAAAAAATCTGACTTGCGACGAAGTGGATAAAGCCAGGTGAAACGAGAATAATCATCCAAAAATAAAGCAAAGTATGAAAAACCATGTGTCGATAAAACAGGGGAAGGTCCCCATAAGTCACAATGAATCAAATCTAGTACATGTGTAGCACGTTTATGGTTCTTAACAAACGCCAACTGTTGACCTTTCACCATAACACAGGGGGCACATGCAACATGTTTAGGCAACAAAGAAGACAAAGAAACTAAACCAGACTTCTGCAAACTAGAGATAACTGACGTCGATGCATGACCCAAGCGAGCATGCCACAACTCATAAGATGCCTGTTTTTTATTCTGCTGTAAATGCGAGAAAAATGCTGAATCGCCTTTATCCAAAACATAGAGACCACCATCACTGTAGCCCCTGTCCACCACCGCCTTGGAAACTTTGTTCTGAATGACAAAGTTCCGATCATCAAAAGTGACAAAAGCATTTAAATCTCTGGTCAGTTTACTAATAGACAGCAGATTCTTAGTAAGATCAAGAACAACCAGGACATCATACAGATATAAATCATCAGAAAATTTAGCATCACCAAATGAGATATTTGAATAGAAGCTCCATTACCAATAGAAACATGAGAATTACCATAATATGGAAAGACAGACTCTAAGCCAGAGGCGGAGGATGCCATATGACTAGTGGCACCGGAGTCAACATACCAATCAGAGGATCGTGTAGTAGGCTCTAACTGCAGCGATGACTGAAAACACTCAGCCAGATGAGTGGAGTCTATCTGACTAGTTTGACCCTGAGAACCAGTTTACGCAAGCATCTTGTAACAAGTCGCAGCATAGTGACCATGACGACCACACCAAGTACACTGCGGCCGACCACGACCAGCCCCTGCCGAGAACTGACCGCCGGACCTGTCGCCTTGCCGACCACCAAAACGGCCACCCCCCGCACTGCTGTCGTGAGCCGTATGCGCCGCCGCCCCTCGCCGGTGCGTGATCCCACGCACGGCCGGCTGAGGGAAAAATGCCTACTGTGAAAGTGGCAGACCCAGTGGCCGGGGTTGAATGGTCATGTACATTTTTCAGAAAAGCTTCGTGGTTTTTGGCACGAGATAAAATATTGGCATACAACGGAGTAGGCGAGGAATTAATTAATGGTGCAGAAAAATCCTTAAACTCAGTTCCAAGGGCAGTAAAAAACCAAATAATTTGATCATCATTCGATACATGAGAACCCATCATAGACAACTGCTCAAAAATTTCTTTAAATTTGAGATAGAGTTCATGAACTGTACAAGTCTTACGTATACCGTGGGCAGCAGCACGAAGACGAATGATGGTTGATGCAATGCTGTCGTGATAAATGGACTGAAAGTTGTCCCAAATTTCCTTTGAAGTGGCACATTCAGGTAAAACCGCCAAGTCCTCTGGCGTGAGAGAGAAAAAAGAAGACTGTACACACGTTGATCTTCATCAACCCAGAGATCATAATCTGACTGGGCCTTCAAGTAAGCCTCCATGAGATCGGGCATGGTGATGGTGCCGCGATTGGGAGTGGCGCCGGCGGCCAGAGCGTAGGAGATGGAAGAGGTGTTGGCCGGAGGAAGAGGAGGAACAGTCGGACAGGGCCTGTAACCATCAAGAAAACCATACAGCTTCTGGGGTCTGAGAACATAACCAGTTTGATGCTTCCACAACAGATAATTGGATGATGACAATTTGATAGTCATCATGTGGAGCAATGTATTATAAGATAATTTCTCTTCAGACATGATGAGAGGAGAAAGAAATAAAAAAAATTTGGCAAGGAGGAGAGGGGAGTTGTCGCCGGCGGCGGTGGCAAGGGAGGGAGAGAGGCAGTCGGCCGAAAAAAAAGAAGAATAGGGTTTTAGAACCAGGTTTGTTTTAATACCATGATAGAGTACTTTCCTATAATGATTATGATTAATGATGAAGAATATATATAGAGTACAAAAAAGACTAGTCTAAATATAACTCTAGTACTAGTCATCAACATGGAATAAAATACTATCTAATCATCTACTTTCTTTATTTTAAGACAATTTTATCCTTAAAAATTTTAAATTTATCCATTCACCATAAATTCAAATAAAATTTTATGTGTACCACTATTAGTGGAATGGATGAAGTGCAATTTTAGTATGCATATAATAAATCTAGTCCATGTGGTTACAACTTTATTTATATTTTGCCTGTATAACGGATACGAATTCCTCCATTTCAGGTTTTTTTTTCCTCTTTAACATTCCAAAAGTATTCATTACACTTCAAGTATTTTATGTTTTTGACCTATTTTAACTGGTTCCAATTCATTTATTTTATTTATTTTAATTCTCATTTACTAATTCTCTTCCACCTATTTAAGTCTCTCTTTAACATACGCAAATTTATAGATTTTACGATAAAATCCTCTGAAATGAAAAAAATGCAATTCTCATCCCGTCCCAAATAAAATGACAACTTATGCTAACTAATTTGATTGATGGATGCGATAAAATATTACTTTGCAATTTTTTTATGTGTCTGTCTCTTGAAATACGGTATTTTCATAAGTCATGGAAAGATCAATGTTTAAAATGTAAATTAGAAGAAATGAAGGTAAAAATTTCGGGTTACAATAATCGTTTAATTAACTTTATAACTACTATATGTTGTATAATAATTTTTTAATGTTATAACTAAAATTTTTTACCTTTTCATTATTATAATTGAACCCCGTCTTTCTATAAGCCTATAGAAAGACGGTTTTTCCCAAGACTTTGTCATTTTTTATTTAATTTTGTAAAATTTATTATCTAATAAGTATAAACTTTTATTATACATTACTAAAAGTGCTACGGACTAGTTAATATTTTTTAAAATATGTAATTTTAATCCTGAAGAATGATAATACATTTTAATTTTCAGTTATTAACATGATTACGAGAAACCTCTCTCAAAATCAAAGCAATAAACACCATATTATAGGGCATAGTGTAACAATAAAATACACCCTAATATTGGTCAGGGTACTTGTTTTTTTTTTTGTCTAAACCGCCCTCTCAACTTTTGGATTTCAAATATTTTATATTTTTTACCTAATTTTTCCACTTTAACATTCTGTTTCTTTCAAGAGGTAGGAATTTCTTTACGTGCGCATGTGATAAGACTCAAGACACAGTTTCAATCCATTAGTCTGATGATCATTTATTTGAGAATGATCATCATAATGTATACTTTCGTCAAAGATGAGGATCTTATGCGGGAACTGCCTGCAAGGGAATTACTTAAATGGGCTAAAGAAGGTCCATCAACCTAAAGTAATCTTTCCAATGGAAAGTAAGGCGGTCAATGTAGCATTAGATATATGGGCTTCCTCATCTCCTTATTGTAATAGTTTAATCACATCCGCAGTTTTTTCTATGATCAAGTTCTCTTTATTGATGATTGGAACCAAGTCATCCACGGTGCTGACAGAAAGGGGGTCTTCCATCTGAATCCAAAACACTTAGAAATCTTCTCAGCAACTTTCGGTTCGAGGAAATCACACATCAAGGTGTATGGTATACATGGTCGAATAATAAGCAAGACCAAAACAGGATCTGGGAGAGATTAGATCGTGCCTTTGCAGCTCCTTCTTGGTCACAAAGATTTCCCAAAGCCTTACTAAAACACTTGCCACCATCAGTCTCGGATCATGGTGTAATAATTTTGGATTTAAAATTCGAGGGACAAAAGAAAGCACATTACTAAAGATATGAAACCTTTTGGAGCAGAGATGAAGCAGTCACAACAATAGTCTCAAGGATTTGGTGCAATATTAATCAGTTGCAGCATCTGGATTCAGCAGTCACGCCATCAAAAGGACTAGAGGTGATAAGGGCTCGTCTTCAGAATTGGCATAAAAAAGCCTTTGGAAATATAGATTCAGAGATCACGTAACTGGAAAAAAGACTAAATGATCTCCAACAGGCTGCTAACTCAGACAAAACATAAGAGGAGATTACTATTGTCAGGAAAGAACTTCTCAAATATTTACAATACCAAGCGGATTACGGGCAACAAAGATCGAGGTTTCTATGGGATAAGTCCGGCGATGAAAACTCGAAATATTTTCATAAGTGGGCTACAAAAAGAATGTTATAAAAAAAGATCATTGAACTGAAGACATGAGAAGGATACTGGTTGTCTTCTTCAAGACAAGTTCGAAATGAAATGCTTGGGCACTTCAAATCCATATATATCACTTAGGATATACATCCACACATGGAGAAAATGTTAGACATGATGCCAATGAAGTTAACACAAGATCAGAATACCTTTTTGGAACAACCTTGTACCGAACAAGAGCTGAAATAGAGCATTAAGGAGATGAAAGCATGGTCAGCTCCTGGAACAGATGGATTTCCTCCAGCTTTCTTCCGATAACACTGGAATGATGTTAAACAGGTTCTTCTTCATTGTGCCCTCTCTTTCCAAAATGGTCAGTTATTGCATAAAGAATGGAATCAAACAAACAAACAAACATAATCTTTATTCCTAAAATGAAGTCCCCAGTATGTACCAAAGATTTCAGACCAATTAGTTAATGCAAAACTCAATACAAAATCTTAGCAAAGCTTTTGCAATCCAGGTTGAAGAAAGTTATTGATACTCTAATTTTAGAAAATCATAATGGTTTCGCGCCTGGAAGATCTATTGGAGAAAGTGTACTACTTGATCATGAGCTGGTTGATCATATAAGAAAGGAAAAAAGGGAAATCATCTTTCTCGGCCATGAAACTAGATATGAATAAAGCTTATGAAAGAATTTCATGGCCCTTTCTCCGGGTAATCCTGATTTAATGGACCTCCCAGAGAGTTAGATCCATATGATATTACAATGTGTTACTACAGTCTGTTAGAATAAACCAAGTTGATTATTAGATAAAATTTTATTCCTAGTAACTAGGCTAGAGTTATATTTAGACTAGTCTACTTTGTACTCTATTTATACTCTTTTTTATTAATCAGAATCATTCATGGTAAATCACTCTATTATAGTATCAGAGCAAGTTCTGATCTTAAACCCTAATTTTTATTTTCCGGTCACCTCTCCCTCCCTCTTTCTTTTCCACTAGACATAGCAACTTGATTTTGGCAATTTTCCGTTCAACTTCCAACCAAATCCCGGCGATCTCCGCCAACATATTTCCGTCCAACTATCTGGTTTTTTCAGCATCTCTCTTATCTCGGCCGTCCGAATTGTCTTCTCCGGTGGCAAAGCTTCAACACACGTCCAGCGTCTTTGTTCTCCAGCATCTCCGTTCAACAATAAGTTGATGACCAGCGCCCAAGGTCTTTTTCTCTGGTCGCACAGCGGTATCTTCCGATCTCTGGCAATCCAGTTCCAGCAAAGATGCATCTCAGGCATCTCAGTATTCCAATTCTCAGGTAGCATCTCTATGCTCCAGGGAAGAAGCCGACTACCAGCGTCCTCAATTAACAAAGCGTATGAGATCCATGCACAAACAGGCTATATCTGCGTATCCTGTTAATCGTGTGTGGGCTACACGCACCCAGCTGTGACTTGCGTGTCCCTTTCACTTACGCGTGAAACACACGCGCCTAGCAGCCTCCCTGGGTGTCTCCATCACGCGTCCAGCATTTCTAGTACATATTCTTCTCAATTTTTGTCCCTATAACTTATTTTGGTGGTTTCTCAAAATGTAAGCACCATGGCTTGAAGTGGATTGTGGATTCTGATGCCACGAAACACATGGCATCGTCTCTCACTGATATAGATCATGTGAGACCTTATAATGGTTCCTCATGCATCTATGTTGGCAATGGTTTTCAACTCCCTATTACTCATGTCAGTGATTCTCATATTTCTAAATCATTGTCTCTTTATGATGTGCTTATTGTGCCTGATATCACTAAGATTTTTCTTTTGATTAGCAAATTAACTCGGGATTTAAATGTTTTTGTCTACTTTGATGCACACTCATTTATTACTCGGCATAAAATCACTAGTGAAACCTTGGGTCACGGTCATAGTGAAAATGGACTTTGTGTTTTAGATTATGGTACATATGTTTTGTTGTTTACCGTGGAATCAAATAAGTCGTGTGTGTCTTTTGAAATTGGGCATGCTAGACTTGGTCATGTTCTGCATTTCGTTAATTCTGGTTTGCGTGCTTCTGGATCTTTATCTGTCTCATCGGTTTTGCCAAAACTTACCCTTTGTGATGCATGTGAAAAGGCAAAAGGGAAACGTTTATCTTTTCAGTCAAATAATAAACGTGCTGCTAGGGTACTTGATCTAGTTCACCGTAATTTATGGGGGCCCTCTCCTATTATATCTGCTGATGGTTTCTCCTACTATGCCATTTTCCTTGATGATCATTCCCGACTCTCATGGTTTTATCCACTTCATCGTAAATCCTATTTTTGGGATGTCCATCACCAGTTTGAGGTTTTTGTGGAGAACCAGTTTTCTTCCACCATTAAAGTGTTTCAGGATGGTGGGGGCCGAGTTCGTAAATGGTCGCTTACGCTCTCACTTTCAGACAAAAGGCATTCATCATTGAGCTTCTTGCCCGTATACTCCTGAGTAGAATGGTCGGGAAGAGCGTAAGCAGCGCCACATTACTGAGATAGGTTTGTCTATGTTGAACCACTCGCATGTTCCTCTCTCCCACTGGCCACACACCTTTGTTGCAGACGCTTATACTATAAATCGGTTGCCCACTCCAGTTCTTGGCGGACGATCACCATTTCAAGTTGTTAATGGTTGGGTTCCCATATACACGAACTTTCATGTGTTTGGTTGTCATGTGTACCCTTATCTTCGTCCATATGCAGCTCACAAACTCGCTCCTCGTAGTTTGCCCTGTATCTTTCTTGGGGCCATGTATCTTTCTTGGGTACGACTCCTAGTACAAGGGATATCGATGTTTGGATCCTATGTCTGGAAAGATATATGTCACCAGACATGCTCGGTTTGGTGATACTTTCTTCCCATATGCTGATGGTTCTTCTTCAGTATCTCCGTTATCTCTGGAGGTCTCTATTTTTTTTTATCTTGCTGATACATCAGCTGATACTCCTACTTCTTCCACGGTAGCGTCTTCTCCTGCTCGGCTTGTCACTTCGGTTGCCAATCCTCCAAGCTCATCGATGTTGTCATCCTCACTAACCACGACACCATGTTTAGTCTGCTCCGATGATTTGGACCATCCAGTGGCTGCTCGAACTCATCCTGCTCCACCCATCCCGCCATCGACCAGCTCACCTGGTCCACCGACCAGCCTATCTGATTCCCTGGCCACCTTACCAGCCCCTTCATCGGCCACCTCACCAGCCCATTCGTCAGTCTATTTTCCTGTTGCGACTGCTGCTCTGCCTCTCCACCTGAGCCTTGCACTCATCATTGCTCACAGTCTTACTGCCTCCTTACTTGCTCAGTCAGAGCCCACAGATTACGGCACTGCTCTTCAGGATCCATCTTGGGTTTCTGCAATGGATGACGAGATGACAGATCTTTGTTGACAGCGCACTTGGGATTCGGTGCCTCTCCCATTGGACGTCTACCGTTGGCTCCAAATGGGTTTACAGACTGAAGTATCGACCAGATGGCACTATTGAGCGTCATAAAGCTAGGCTTGTGGCACAGGGTTTCTAACAAATTCCGGGTTATGACTTTGACCACACTTTCAGTCTAGTGGTCAAAGCCCCCACTGTTCGGACAGTCCTTGCCATAACTACCATGCATTCCTGGCCACTTCATCAATTGGAAGTCAAGAACGCTTTCCTTAATGGTGTTCTTGATGCTCCGGTCTATGTGAAGTAGCCTGTTGGTTATTAGGATTCTGCTCATCCAGACTATGTTTGTCGCTTGCGGAAGGCCATTTATGGTCTTAAACAGGCTCCTCAGGCTTGGTTCCAGTGCTTCAGTGGCTATCTGACACAGCTTAGTTTTCAGTGCAGCTCAACCGATACTTCTTTATTTGTTCTCTCTAGAGGGTCATCGTTACTGTACCTACTTGTGTATGTACATGATATCATTCTTGCAGGCAACAACTCGACTCTTCTTTGTCAGTTTATTGATCGGACACACAAAGAGTTTGTGATCGAGGATCTTATTGCTCTACATTACTTTCTTGGTCTTGAAGTTTTGCCCACATCCTCAGGGGTACTTCTTGGCCAAGCAATGTATGCTCAGGATATTTTAACTCGAGCTGGTATATCTGACGTAGCACCCATTTCTACGCCATTTGTTTCCAGTTCTCAGCTTCACAGCTATACCAGTCCTCTGTTTTGTGATCCCGCATTTTATCGTTCCCTTGTTAGTGCCCTCCAGTATCTCACCATCACTCATCCCGATTTGGCTTTCTTGCTCAACACGGTGAGCCAGTATCTTCAAGATCCCATAGATGACCATTTCACTGCAATGACATAGATTTTGCGGTATGTTCGTGGCACCCTTAATTTTGGTCTTAGCTTTTGTTCTGCTTGTACTCCTGAGGTGTTAGTGTACTATGATGCTGACTAGGGCCACTGTTTGGAGACTCGACGGTCCACTTATGGTTATGCGGTTTATCTTGGTGGGAATCTGGTTTCTTGGAGTGCCAAGAAATAACCCACTATTTCTCGCTCCAGCACTGAGTTTAAATATCGTGATCTCGCCAACACTGCTTCAGAGGTGCTCTAGCTCACTCATTTGCTTCGTGATCTTAGGGTTCCGCTTTCTAGTGCTCTATTTCTATTATGCGACAATAGCAGTGCTGTCTTCTTGGCTCAAAATCCGGTGGTGCACAAGCGGGTGAAGCACATCGATATTGACTATCATTTTGTTCGTGAGTTGGAGACATTTGACAAGCTGCGTGTTGCTCATGTCTTGACTTCTCTTCAGATTGCGGACATCTTCACCAAAGGACTCTCTCGTCCGTTGTTTGAGTTCTTCAGGTCCAAGCTTTACATCGACGAGCATCCGACGCTTCGCTTGAGGGGGTGTAAGAATAAAGCAAGTTGATGATTAGATAAGATTTTATTCTAGGTGACTAGGCTAGAGTTATATTTAGACTAGTCTACTTTGTACTTTGTTTATACTCTTCTTCATTAATAAGAATCATTCATGGGAAATCACTCTATCATAGTCTCCTATCAAATCACAGCTAATGGTCAGAGTTCGACAATATTTGAACAAGTAAAAGGCATCGGGTAAGGTAGCCTCTTGTCTTCTTATCTGTTTATCCTTTGCCACCAGGTATTCTCATTAGCAATAGATTCTGCTTCATAGAATAATGGGATGCTAGGTTTCCCATTAGTTAGAAATGGTATCAAAATATCACACCTGATGTATGCTGACGACTGCTTAATCTTTGTTGAGAAAAAAGAAGGAATATCATAAATTTGACTCTGTGTATAGATAGCTATGCTATGTTCTCAGGGTCAAAGAGTGAGCTTTGAGAAATCCTCCATCTTCTCCATCCCAAATACACAACGGCATTAGAAATCACGGGCTTCATATGCACTAAATATTCACAGACAAGAATTTCTAGATAAATATTTTGGTCGTGGAATACTTACTCATATAAATAAAAAAAAACTTATGTTTCAAAGGTTAGTAGATAATGTGAAGAGAAAGCTGGACAAATTGAGGAAACGTGGTTTATCCATCAATAGACGTATCACCCTCACAAAATCTGCATTACAACCAGTTTCAAATTATGCAGTGTCTATATACTGGATTCCAAATAAGATACATGAAGAAGTTGAAAAAGTGATTAGGGAACTTATTTGGAGTGGTGGACTTGCTGAAAGGAAAATACACTGGAAGAATTGGGAAAATTTATGCAAACCAAAACAGCTTGGAGGTAATGGACTAAGATCATCAAAGGCTATAAATATGTCTTTACTAGCAAAGCATGCCTTGAAGATTATATCCAAACTAGAATCTTTATTCAGTGAGATTCTCACTCAAAAATACGGCACACAAGCTTTATGGAGTGATAAACTGAAACCTAGTTCGTCTTGGGGATGGTGATCAATTTGGTGGGGTTCTCAAACTTTGAAAGGAAAACTTCAATGGAAATCAAGATCGGGAGATCAGATACATATTAGTGAATAGTGGATTCTGAATACAAATAATCCTCTGTTCCAACTAAGTTCTTGGGCTGTGCACTCAGACTTGAAAGTCTTGCACCTCATAACCAGCAATAGAGAATGGAATTGTTACTAATCACGGCAAAATTTCCACCTGTTGTGGCCAAAAATATTGCAAATATCATAATACAAAAGTATAATACCCAGGATGCAAATGACTTTATCATTTGGAAGGACTCGAAAAATGGTCTATACTCAGTTAAGAGGGGTTATCAGTGTATCACACAGAGGAATGATAGGAGCATATCATAGTCTTCATTACAAGCCATATTACAAAATTCCAAGGTATAGAAGAAACTCTGGAAGGTTGAGTTACCTTCCAGGTTTAAGTTTCTTATTTGGAGAACAATCGCAAATACTCTTCCCACACAGTATGCTCTAATTTTTAGAGGTGTTGTTCATTCACCATTATGCTATAGTTGTTAAAAGAGTGAAGAATCGTTAATCCACCTCTTTATCAAGTGTGAGATTAGTGCTAAAGCATGGCACTGCAGTAATTTTGATTCCAATTTCAATCAGATCTCGTCACTACAAGTCTTGTTTTGTGAATGGCTAATGTCATCCCCATCAATGGACGATATTAGTACCTTTTGCATATTTTAGGAGATATGGGCTCACAAAAATTTAGTTATTTGGGAAAATCATGATCCAAATGTTGTTAAGGACCCTATCAAAATATGGAGGAAAGATTTGTCTTTATTCCATCTATACAAAAATGTTTGTCCAAAAGATAGGATCCAGGATTTACTATCGGATTGAGATTTGAATATAAGATCTCTCACATATCTACAAGAGGATCACATATAGCCTTATCTTATCATCACTATGGTTACAGATGCCTCATATGACAAAGTTACTGGCAATACAATAGGAGTTTGGGCCTACATTAATGACTTTCCTGATCAGCAAAGCTTTGCTAGTTATAAAATCAGCAAAGCCATATCCCTGTTGTAGGCTGAGTTGCTCACTATCCTGCACTGCGTGGAATTTCAAATCCAAAAATAGATGTTTCAACTATCTATTTGGACGGAATCTCAAGTTGCGGTGGACTTAATCTATGGCCTCAAAAACCCTTCTCCGGATATATGTAATGAAGTTAATGATATTATGTTCCTACTACGCTACTTTATTTTTATTAGTATTAGGAAACTTGAAAGACAACTTGTTTTTAAGGCTCATAGTTTAACCTCATGTATTATGAAGTCATTTTAATAAAATAACTTCTTTATGATAAAAAAAATTTGGGTCCAAGGTATTTGAAGAATATTGTCCAAACCACACATGTTAATACATTGTGTCTATCAGTTATAATGATATTTGGGATTTCATGTAACCTAAAATTTGATCCGCATTTAGCAGGGCTACATCTTTGCATGCAAAGGGTGATTGTGAGTTAGGATGTGATCCAATTTATTTAAGTGGCCAATTACCACCAGTATACTTTCATAACCCTAGGAAATGGAAATCCTTAAAAACAAATCATATTAATATGAATATATGGTTAAGGATTCACATGGGATTTCGCGTGCCCCATGCTACTCGGGTTAGAGCGTAAGTTAGTGATGATTTTGGCTACTAGACCTTTGCCATCTAGGGTGTAGGTTTCAGGCTGTTTCGCCTTGCAGCACGACACTTGTATTGCTCTCCCACACCCCATTTTCACGGTTTAGGTTGCTCTCATTTCACTCGCCGCTACTACGGGAATTTCTTTTGCTTTATTTTCCTATATCTACTAAGATGTTTCAATTTCCAGGTTGTCTCTTGCCTGCCCATGGATTCAGCAGTATTTCAAAAGGTTGCCCTATTCGGGAATCTCCGGAACTATGCTTATTTTCAACTCCTCAAATTGTTTCATCAATTACTACGTCTTTCCTTTTCTATGGGTGCTTGGGTATCCATTGTAAGTCTTTCCTGGTTTGAACCTTTCCCTTCACTTTTATTTTAAGGCCATGTCATCTTAAGGTGGTGCTAAATGGATGGATCTTATCAACATCCATGAATGATAAATCGTAGATCGAACCGTCGAATCAGGAAAATGGGGTACTGTCATGTAGCTTTGTATTTACTATGTTCGTTAGTTGGAGATAAGCAGACTCGAACTGCTGAAATACTGCAGGGAAAATCACCGCCTCTCCGATCCCCCAGCTTATTTTACCATAGAGGCCAATGATAGACTATAACTCTCCCTCACCACTGAACACGACTTACAATTTACATCGTATTGTGCTTACCAAAGAGAAACTCTTCTCAAAATCTCACTCAAAGGGTGCTAAGTTGGAATCTCATTCCTAACTAAGGATCTTGTGGTTCTGGAGGATCCTGCTACTGGAGAACCAGGAATGGAGATCTTTCCCTCTTTCCAGCCTGGTTTCTCTTTTGTCGATCTTAAGAATGCTGGTTTTAAGAATGATTGATTGCCTTTCTCCGACCCTTACTGCCTAACCCCAGAGCGGGCAAGCCAAAGTATCATGCTTCATTCTGTGAGATGTGTAAACTCCTGACTTAATCAACGATCTCTTGCTTCATACAATGTCTCTTGAAGATTGAATAAATCATTAAATAGCATCCTAATAGGTTCCTTAGTATATTAGGGATAGATTTTACACAGCTTTAACATAAAACCTCCATATTTCATTATTCAACTAATCAGTTAAAGAATTTCATTATACCCATTTTAAGTGTTTTATTTCATCTGGTATTTTGTAGTCACAAAACAGATACAAAAAGTTCAACATATATCCCTTCTTCATATTAATTATTTTTTAAATTATATTAATTAATTTAGTTATTAATATTAAATTTGATTTCAAATAAAAATGAATCAAAGAAACGTAACTTTTGAATGACTAAATATATATACTGGAATATCTCTTAGTAATGCCTTTTCGCGAAGTTTGGTTTGTGATTTGAAATAGAATGATTAATTGTTCTATGTAAAAAGAAACGGTGAAAGATATGAATCTAAAATCGTCTAATTAAGATATGACTATACGCTCGGTTACACAAAGCAAACAACATTTTTTTCATCAATCCAAAATAGAAAACAAAATTATAAGATTCTAATGGTCCTTTAGGCGCCTATTAGCTATGTCATTATAGATGCAAAAACTTGCTCGAACCAACTGCCTGATCAAAATTGTTCTAGTATATAACTAAAGATAATAGATACATGGGAGATGAAAAAAATAGAAGGTAACTAAACTAATTAATATTTAATTAATTATAGAACTCTCTTTTACGGCTACAATAACCCTGTACGAGCCAAAGTATTATGTTTAATTTCGTGAGATGTGTAAATTCTAGACATAATCAAAGATCTCTTGCTTCATACAATGTCTCTTGAAGACTGTACAAATCATTCAATAACATCTAAATAGATTCCACAATTTATTAGGGATAAGTTTTACATGCCTTTGATAAACGTGAAACATCCCTGTTTCATTATTCTTCATAAAAAATAAGACTATATATTCATAGGAGTTGTTGATGGACTGAACTATCCCACTAGTGAGCATTTATACCACTTGATTCTCAAGATGGTCTTCTAAGAGAAAGGATTTTGTAGGGAATGGTCTTGAATGGTTGTGCATTAGGTTTGAGAGTAGTTTCTTGGCCCAAGCTTTAACTAGGGGTGTAAACGAATCAAGTCGTTTGTGAAAAGCGAGTAAACAGCTTGAGAAAAAGCTCGACTCGAACTCGAGCTAGATGAACACGAGCTGAGCTCAAGCTAGCTCGATTATTAGGCAAGCTTGGCTCGAGTTTCTTCATTCTTGTTTGGTATGCTCGTCAAGATTCACGAGCATGTACCTATATAACTATATTATTTTTAATTTACACTTTTGTATAAATTAGAGGGTTTTATTGGCTCGTTCAAAGGTAACGAGCTCAAGCTCGAGCTTAAATTTGATCGAGTTACTAACCGAGCTCGAGCATATCACAAACAATCGAGCACGAGATCGAGATGATTTTCCTGGGCTCAAATGAGCTTGAGCTCAAACACGAACATAGTAATTTTTTTCGAGCTCAGCTCAAGCACACCACTAATCGATCTCGGCTCGGTTCAGTTCGTTTACAACCCTAGCTCTAACAAGAGATCAAGTTTTTGTTATTTAAAAAAATATCTTCATATGCTCCAATACCTTATTTATTTTGACACGTTCTTTGCTTGTTCTAAGGTAATAAAGAAAATTTTGAGCTGTGATCTTTCTTTCCATTTCCCCTTTCTCCTTCTTGCAGTCTTCCCGCCTGATCTCTTGATTCTAGGATTAGTTGCAGTTTCTTCTAACTCCGTGGTTCACTAGCACTAGTGAAGTATGTGATTAGTTTCTTGAAATTAAACACAACATGAATGAAATGATACATCCACTAACCTTCAAGTACAATATCCCCTAAACCAATATTCAACATCCTCAGATCGTATCTAAAGTTGTGCCTCTTCCTACCCCATTTGATATTTCTAAAACTAACCCTATTAGTATGGGTGTTTTCGTCCGCTATAGTATCTATCTATAAAGGTATTTCATTAATTTTCCATCCCATTTTTCCACCGGCTGTGGAGACACAGATATAATGCTGCTAGTATCCAATAGGATGAAAATTACAATGAAATTAGTTTGTGTTACCATCATAACGATTTTTTTAAAAAAATAACAAGATAGGGCATAGTTTGACTCTATTGATTTCCGTAGACCTCAAATCACATCTTCATGTTCTCTCACGAAACTTTCAAATGGATCCTTATTGTAATAAGTTAACATATATTATTTCCCTCAAGCCTACATATGTGATGCAATATATTTATTTATACACTTAAAGAACATATAGTTATCACTTTTACTCTGCAATTCTTGGCTGTCTTTTCATGATCTCTACACATTACTCTTGGATAATACCAATTTTGAAAGACCTAATTAAGGAATGGGGTTTCTTAATCTTAGCACAGGTTGTAATTCCTCTTTCACCCCCTCCCAATAAACTTGTGATAAAATAGGATTCAATTATGAATGATAATGATTTAAATTGTGTTTAGAGTTCTTCATAACTTTCCTGATAATGGCTAACAAAAGTAAGCCTGATGAAGATTGGTAAAGTATTTCATTACACCTTTGATTTCTAGATCCCAAAACTCTTATCGTTCTTGTCTTTATAATCATCACAATTAAAATATCACGTGGTCATCTTTTGCTATGATTCCACACATATGACATGCCTCATTTCAATAGCAAATATTTTCTAATTTTCTTTTACTTGTTGAGATGGAAAGAACTTTTCACATTTGCACAAATAATTTTTAGGATTTAATATTACATAAATACACAATAAATTCCACTAAAGGCCAGTTGTGCCACCAGATTTAGTTGTCGCCACTATTTTTGTTCGCATTCTCTACTTTCGCATTCTCTTACATATGTTGTTTTCGTGTCATGGCTCTTATGTAGGAGAGGATCCCCTCTTTCATATTCACCATCAGCTTCTTGCTCTACTTACCTACAGTTTCGATCTACTCCAACAATTCATCCATCAACTCATGAGAATGTAGGTAATTATTCTCCTTTTTTAAATCTTTTTTCTAACTGTCTTATCTGGTGTTGCATCAACTATTAAAGATTATAAGGTGTGTGCAATTTTTTAGGGTTTGGAACTAAGAAAGCCGGTAAGGAATTTAGAGAGGGGGGAGATTTAGAAAGAGGGAGATGATAAATGTTAGAAATTTGAAAAGGAAAACACGACATTAATTAATATTCTCCCTATGTCCGGCAAAAGGTTCTTATTACCTTTTTGTGCACGCATTTATGCACACAGACGTGATGGAGGAAGTAGGGGATTAGAATGAGCCGACCAAATTTCAACCCAAAAATGGGAATAGTCAAAATAGGAACATTTGGTTGGGACGAACGAAATGGAAAGTTAGAACTTTTGAATATGAAAGATGGAGTATATTTCATAAGGGTATGTAAGTTTCATTCCCTTCAATTTTTCCTTAACAACTAATCATCTCATCATCTCATCTTGGTCGTCCATCTTATTTATGATAATCTCACCAGTCATCCCTTAACTCTAAATGATAATGTTTTGTTAATTTTATGTATTTATTTAAAATTTCATTCTCCATAATTATTATACTATCCTCCAATATCCAAACATATATACATGCACATACATTCGAATTGGATGGATTTTTTATGGATCGGGATGAATGTAGTTCAGAGATTCTATAAGAAACGGTGATACTTCTCCTCATACTCGTTTACGATTAGTAATATAATAATAATTTTATTATTATATCTTTCCTTCCATGACATGAGAGATGATGCAAAATTCAAATGAAGACATCGTATATGTCGGGGTGATGGTGGTTGAGAGATGTATTAGTGTTCAAGCACGACACGTCATGATAATACTGACAACTACAAAACTAAAAAAAGATGAATTCACATCTTCATCATACACTGTCTAATTTATCTTTTAAGTAAAATATGTTAAATCTACCCGTGAAATTATGGTACTCCCTCCGTCCCAATTCAAGATTCACTTTTTGACTTTTAACAGTTGACTTGAAAAATGTTTGATCATTAATATCTTTCATTAAGGATAATTATAACTTGTGAAAAAATGATATTATCGAAAATACATGTTATAACGAATCTAACAATGTATCACATAATAATATTTATATTTATATACCAATTCAATTTTAGGGTCAAAGTTGGGAAGTTTTGACTAAATGAATAGTTAAATTACAGTTTAAAATGGGACTGGGGGAATATGTAAATTTCATGAGACAGACGAAAATGAAAAGTTAGGACCTTTGAATGGGAAGGATGGGGTGTATTTCATAATGGTATGTAATTTCCTTCCCGGCAGTTTTCCCTTAACAACTAATTGTCTCATCTTGGTCATCCATCTTATTTATGATAATCTCATCAATCATCCCTTAACTCCAAACGATAATGTTCCATTAATTTTATGTACTTATTTGAAATAATAATTTGGGCCATTCATTCTCCATAATATAATATTATCCCCCAATATCCAAACATACATACTTATTAACTTACATACAAACATATACATTCAAACTGTATTGATCTTTTATGGATCAGAATGAATGTAGTTTCGAGATTTTATAAGAGACATCGACACTTCTCCTCATTCTCGTTTACGATTAATAATATAATTATTATTTTATTATTCTTTTTTCCATGACATGAGAGATGATCCAAAATTCAAATGATTACATCGTATATGTCGGGGTGGTGGTGGTTGAGAGGTGTATTAGTGTTCAAATACGACACTTCATGATAATATAATACTGATAATTACAAAACTAAAGAAAGAAAGATGAATTCACCTTTTCATTATATTTATATTGTCTCATTTTTTTAAAAGTAAAATATGCTATATCTGCACATGAAATTTTGTTCATGTATGTGTATATTTATATTTATAAAGACATATATTTTTTAACATGACGATTTTATAACTTTTACATGAATGTAATTAATTAGTATTATTTAAATATATTTCAAGGAGTTTGCAAAAGTGATACTAATTAAAACACAATAACTAAACACAAAGTCTTGTTTTAGACCGACTAACCGTTAGACGGGGGTTGTTTTATATTTGATATAACTAATGAGATCATTTGAAGTTTGTTTTATTTATTGCAACGAGGTTCCTATAGGCTATTACTTTGAAATACTTTTAAAAATTTTACCGCAATGTATAAATAATTATAATTTGACCCTAAAAGTTATTGAGATGTGTTTTTCATTATTGGTCTAACCGTTAGTCGATCTAACATGAGACTTTCTCATAATCAAACGGAGATAGTGTCCTTTACATTGAAATCTATTTATAATCGTTAAAAAATTAAGAATTGTAGAATATATAAATTAAATGGGTAATAGAGTTCAGTTAACGTGCCTTATAAAACAAAAGGACACGCAATTAAATATTTTATTTCACAAATAAGGATCAATCCTCCCTTTCTTTAAAAATACTAAGATCGTGTCATTTTCATTTATTTAAACTAAATTATATTAAACTGGATTGAATTAAATTGAACTATTTAGTTAATATAAATTTCATTAAAATTAAATTAATTAAATTAAGATAAATTTATATTTTATTAAACTAAAATTAGTTGAATTGAACTGAAATCAAAATAACTTGGCCCTAAAAATAATTCAACTCAAAGAAAATCATCATACCTCTCTATTTTGTGAAGTTTAGTTACTACACCATTGACTCTTTCCTAATTAGTAACAATCTCATAGAAGTTAATAACTTAGAAAATTTATTCACCTGGACAAATGGTAGAAGGAACCAACATAGAGTCTTAGAAAGGCTAGACAGAACCTTAGGGAATCAGGATCTTTTTGATAAATTCCAAAACAGTTCAGTCCAGGTATTAGGAAAGGGAATTCGGACCATAATCCATTGCTATAGTCTAGAAATCCCAACAAAACAATTCATGAAGCCTTTCCGTTCTCAATCTATGTGGTTTAATAGGCCAACTCTACTGCCACTTATAGAACAGAATTGGAATTAGCCAGTAGTGTCTCATGGAATGTTTGGATTCTCAATGAAACTGGCTCGGCTAATAACTTTCTTAGGAGATTGGAATAAATCATAATTTGGAAACATCTTTGAGAATGTTTTAAATGCCGAAAGTAGAATATCATAAATAGAACAAAGACTGGACACTAACTTTAGCTTGCATGACCAGATAAAATTGAACGAAGAAAATGTTAAGCTGGTTAAGTTTCTTAAGGAACAACAAGGCTTTTGGAAGCAGAAATCTAGAAATAAATGGCTAAAAGTGGAACACATCATTTTCCATAATAGTGTCAAATCTAAAACTGCTAAGCTAAGGATTAACAAGATACAAAAAAAGGATGGCAGTTGAATAGAAAATCAAGATGAGATAAGGGAATATGTTGGCTCCTTTTTCCATAAGCTCCTAACTAATGAAACATAGGAACATTCAGCTTCAAATATAATGCATTTCTAGAATTTCATACCTAGAGTCATAACTAAAACTGATAACAATGAAGTTCTTAAAATGGTGGATATAGATGAATTACAAAAGATTGTTTTCAGCTTAGGATAGGATAGCTCACTGGGTCCAGACTGATTTAATGGTCTCTTTTTTAGGAAAGTATGGCCTATAATTAAAAATGACTTGTTGCAAACAGTTCAAGAGTTTATGTGTGGCATCTAATTGCCAAAATCCTTTGCAAGCACTCTCATTACCTTGATTCCAAAATCTAAGACTCCAAAAAGACTATCTGAATTCAGACATATTAGCCTTACAATTTCAACCATAAAATTCTCTCCACGATATTAGCTGAAGGATTAAAACCTTTGCTACCCAAATGCATATTTCTGGAACAATCAGCTTTTATAAAAGGTAGGAAAATAGTGGACAATATGTTGGTAATGCAAGAAAGGGTAAAATTACTAGATAAAAGACCATATGCCATGAATATGATTGCTAAAATTGATATGGTTAAGGTTTTTGATAGAGTATCGTGACCGATGATAAACTCTTTGTTGCTAAAATTTGGATTCCATGGCCATATGATATCACTTATCTTAAGGAATATTAACTGAGCATGGTTTTTTGTCTTGATTAATGGTACCCCGTATGGTTATTTTAAACCAACTAGGCGATTGAAACAAGGCGATCCCTTATCTCCCACACTCTTCAATTTCATTACAGAATTACCAAATAGGGGGCTAAAATTCATGTACCAAAACAATCATGTAGATTATTTCAGATTACCTCCAGGAGCTGAAAATATTTCCCCATCTTGCATATGCCGAAGACACGGTCATCCTCCTAAAAGACACGAACAAATCTTTAAAAAAAACTTGGTCAGTTTCCTACAGAGTTGTGAAAGATCTTGTGGCCACATTTAATTTTGAAAAGAGTGCTTACTATGATGGAAACTGTTGGAAAATGATTGTAAAACAAGTTGAATTTCGTCAACTTTTGAGCTTAGTTTTGAGTTGGGCTCGAACTGAATTAGAGTCAGTGGGCGTCGTTTTTGGATTCTCCTCTGCGAGTACTATAAAATCGACTGTTTAAACTCTCAAAACAGATAAAGGGTGAATGAGATATGGATGCTCAAAGAGTCCCTCTGAGAATGGAAACTTAGGCGGAAATTGATTCGCACGTACTAAGTATTCTGTAATTTTTTAGCTGTCTAAAATGCGTTTGGATCGTGTGGAAGTCTCCAGATAGCCCAAACCGCGTAAGAAATATTCTAAGAATCACGTGTGGAATATCTGAGATTTGATACGCGGTTAATCATGATAAGGAATATGATATTCTTATCTTTCCAGAATCTATTCAAATATTTGTAAAATATTTGGTGGTTAGAGAATATTTTCTCTGATTACGGAAATCAGATCTTCCACGTATCTTCTCATATGGATTCTTAGACGTCTATAAATAGAGCCTTTATGTCAGATAGAAAACTCGCACCATTCTCAAGTTCCTCCCTACTTCTAAACTTGAGTCTTATCTTCTTATTCTGTCTTTGTCGGTGATAGTCCTTCGGGCTTTGTGTGACTCCGAGGTAATTTTACTTGTTAAATTACCTTCGATGGTTTTATCCTAGGGAACGATGTCCACGACGGGACTCATTCGTTTCAAGGACAGCGAGTGTACTCGTGACTCCATCAATATGTGATATATGTGATTGCTTGAAACGTGATTATTAATTGTACGTGTGAATAATTAGTAATATTTGATTATTCATTAGCAATATTCCATTTGTTACTGATGTTAAATTGTTCATTAGTAATATTCCAGATTTGTTACCGATGTTAAATTGTTTGCATACTTCCGACATGTTTGTTTTCAATATACGATCAACAGTCTTGAAACGAATGAAATTTGTTGGGGTATATTGAAAAAAAAATAAAAATAAAAAATAAAAAATTTTACACGTCATATATATTAATGCTTATGCGAATTATATGCCTTGTGTGGATATACATACATGTCAAATGTGCAATACATGTCGTATGCAAATTATATACCTATGCAATACATGTCGTACGCAAATATGCAATACATGTCGTATGCGAATTATATGCCTAGTGTGGATTAATAGTATATATGTAGTATACTTCGTACGTAATTAGAATTTTCGAAATTTATGTTTCCTTACGTGATTAGATGGTTAATCTGCATCAATATTGCATGCCTTACATTACCATATTTTTGCATGGTTCGCATACGCATGCGTAAGGTTCTACATTACTTGCATGATTTAATATAATCCATATATGTGACTTCATGCTTTATGCAAATTGTAAGTTTGGAAAGACATGCATGCTACTAATATGCATGTGGTTTTGCAAGTCTGCGAAAATATTTGATTGCATGCTTTATGGAAATTGTATACATGCTAAGTAATTGGTTTTGGTTGTTTACAACAGAACCATGTCGAGCGATGAGACTATCCATGGGGCGACGCCTCTTGTGACTGTTCAGGCTAAGACTACCCCAGGGGTGACACCTCTTATGGCTGTTCCTCATGCTGAGAAACTCGAAAAGTTCAATAATGGTATGAACTTCAAGATGTGGCAACAGAAGATGCTCTTCTACTTGTCCACTATGGGTTTGGAACGTTACGTTCATGAAGATCGTCCCGTTGTGGATGAGAAAAGCGCTAAGGAAGTCCAAAATGATGCGGTGGAATGGAACTCTAAGGAGTATATCTGTCGCAACCTAATTTTGAATAGCCTTCACGAAGCCATTTGGAGTGTGTATCAAGTGAAAGAGCCTTCTAAGGTGCTGTGGGAAACTCTTGACCAAGAGTACAGGGGTGAGGAGGTTGGATCCAAGAAGTGGGTCGTCGGCAAGTTCCTCGACTACAAGATGGTTGATGCCAAGTCTGTGGTCAGTCAAGCTCAAGAGCTTCAAATGATGATCAATGAGCTGATAGCCGAGAAGATGACAATGTGTGAGACTCTCCAAGTCTATTGCATCATTGAGAAGCTGCCTCCAAGTTGGAAGGACTTCAAGAGTTATCTGAAACACAAGCGAAAGGTGATGACCATGAGGGATCTGATGCAAAAGCTTCGTGTTGAGGAGGATAACCGCATCTCTGAAAAGAGGATGAATGGATATGTGCCTGTGGCAAGGGCCAATCTCGTGGAGGTTGGTGGGAGCTCCAAGTCAAAGAAGGCCAAGGCAAAGAAGGGATCCAAGTTAGGAGCTAAGGGTGGAGTTTCGAAGAAGTCGAAGTTCACTGGAAAGTGCTACAATTGCAACCTCGTTGGCCATAAGTCCTCTGAATGTAGGAAGCCAAGGAATGCCAAGAACGAGGCCAATATGGTTGAAAATCTTGCACTAGATGTGAATAACATCAATTTGTGTGCTGTGATTTCTGAAGTCAACATGGTGGACTCCAATCCAAAGGAATGGTGGATTGATACTGGTGCTACTAAGCACATTTGCTCTGTCAAGGAAGTGTTCTCAAACTTCAAGACAATTGAAGATGGAGAGACCATCTACATGGGCAACTCTGCAACTTCTATGGTGAAAGGACGTGGCACAGTGGTACTGAAGATGACGTCTGGGAAGGAGTTGACTTTGAAGAATGTTTTGTATGTGCCAGACATTCGCAAGAACCTTGTGTCCGGTTCTATGTTGATCAAGCATGGCTTTAAGCTAGTGTTTGAGTCTGATAAGTTAGTCTTGTCAAAGCAAGGTATGTTTGTAGGCAAAGGTTATGAGCTAGATGGTATGTTCAAGTTGAACACCATGGTTGTACCTCCTAAGAAAGATGAAATGAATGCTTCTTCTTCTGCTTACATGATTGAGTCTTCCAATTTATGGCATGGTAGACTAGGACACGTTAATTATGATTCGATAAGAAGATTAATTAAAATGGAAAACATACCTAACATGGAAATTGATGCAAATCATAAGTGTGAAACTTGTGTTGAAGCTAAGATGACTCGAACGTCTTTCAAACAAGTTAAACGAAACACGAAACCTCTTGAGTTGATACATACCGATATCTGTGATCTCAAGTTCGTGCAAACAAGAGGAGGTAACAAGTATTTCATCACTTTCGTGGATGATTGTACGAAATACTGTTATGTGTACTTGCTGAAAAGCAAAGATAAGGCAATTGAGAAATTTGTTCTCTACAAAACGGAAGTTGAAAATCAACTTGATAAGAAAATCAAGGTGATTAGAAGTGACCATGGAGGTGAATATGTAGAGCCATTTGGGGACTATTGTTCTAAACACGGCATTATTCACGAGGTCACTGCCCCCTACTCGCCTCAATCTAATGGTGTGGCTGAACGTAAAAATCGCACTCTTAAAGAGATGATGAATGCGATGTTGATAAGTTCTGGGTTGCCACAGAGCATGTGGGGGGAGGCTATTTTGACAGCCAATTATCTTTTGAATAAGATACCCCGTAAGGATGAGAAAGCAACTCCTCATGAGCTGTGGAAAGGCACGAAACCATCCTTTACGTACTTGCGAATGTGGGGGTGCCTTGCGAAGGTATTAATCCCACCCCCCAAGAAGTTAAAGATTGGACCTAAAACGGTTGACTGTATCTTTATAGGATATGCACATGAGAGTAGTGCTTATCGCTTCCTTGTACATGAATCTCATCATCCAGAGATTCACAAGAACACAATCATGGAATCAAGAAATGCAAATTTCTTTGAGAATGTGTTCCCTGCCAAGGAAAGGTCTGAATCGTCGAAAAAGACCGTTGAGTCACTGGATGAAGGCGTAGTAATTCCCGACGATCTCGAGGATCAAGAGGAGGAAGTGGATGAACCTAGACGAAGTAAACGGATTAGGACCGAAAAATCATTTGGTCATGATTATCTAACGTTTATGCTTGAAAGTGAGCCACAAAGTTATAAAGAAGCTGTGAATTCGTCTGAGGGGCCTATGTGGAAAGAAGCGATTAAAAGCGAAATCGACTCAATTCTACATAATCATACTTGGGAGCTAGTGGACTTACCTCCGAGGTGTAAAACACTGGGCTACAAATGGATCTTCAAGAAGAAGATGAGAGTAGATGGCTCGATTGACAAGTATAAAGCAAGACTTGTAATCAAAGGTTATAGACAAAAGGAAGGTCTTGACTACTTTGATACTTATTCTCCAGTCACGAGAATAAGCTCCATTAGAATGATACTTGCTATCGCCGCGTTGCGTAAGCTTGAGGTTCATCAAATGGATGTGAAGACTGCCTTCTTGAATGGAGATTTAGAGGAAGAAATCTATA
Organism: Rubia yunnanensis; assembly: GCA_037428765.1. Taxonomy (NCBI): domain Eukaryota; kingdom Viridiplantae; phylum Streptophyta; class Magnoliopsida; order Gentianales; family Rubiaceae; genus Rubia; species Rubia yunnanensis. The sequence goes on from CM075067.1 coordinate 76,653,526, forward strand.
TGGAGCAACCTGAGGGGTTTACGGCTCCCGGACAAGGAGGAAAAGTCTGCAAGTTGGTGAAATCATTGTATGGTCTCAAACAAGCACCAAAGCAATGGCATGAGAAGTTTGATCATATTGTCCTTGCCAATGGTTTCAAAATCAATGAGTGTGATAAGTGCATCTACGTGAAAGACACGGAAAAGGGATACGTAATCCTATGTTTATATGTAGATGACTTGCTCATTGTGGGTAGTAATGAAAAGATGATCAAATCTACCAAGGACATGTTGAATTCTCGTTTTGACATGAAGGATATGGGACTGGCGGATGTGATCTTGGGAATAAAGATCATCCGAAGCTCTGATGGTATCACATTAACCCAGTCCCATTATGTAGATAAAATCCTGGAGAAATTCAACAAGAATGACTTAGAGGTGGCGATGACTCCAATAGATCCAAATTTGCATCTACGAAAGAACAAATTGGAGGCTATTAATCAGGTGGAGTACTCGAGAGTCATTGGGAGTCTGATGTACTTGATGAGTTGTACTAGACCAGACATTGCCTACACTGTAAGTAGGTTGAGTAGATACACGAGTAATCCCAGTATGACTCACTGGAAAGCAATAACTAGAGTATTGAGATATCTACGTTTCACTCGTGATTATGGTCTACATTATTCGAGTTATCCAGCTGTAGTTGAAGGATACAGTGATGCAAACTGGATACACGATATAAAGGATCTGAAATCCACTAGTGGGTATGTATTTACACTAGGTGGAGGAGCAGTCTCGTGGAAGTCCTCTAAACAAACGGTTATTACTCGATCCACAATGGAATCCGAGTTTGTTGCCTTAGACAAGGCAGGTGAGGAGGCCGAATGGCTCCTTCAATTCGTAGAGGACATTCCTAGATGGCCGAAGCATGTGCCAGCCATATGTATACATTGTGATAGTGTATCTGCTATTGGAAAGGCTCAGAATATGCTCTATAATGGAAAGTCTCGTCATATTCGACGGAGACATAGTTCTATAAGACAACTTCTCTCAACTGGAGTGATCACAATTGACTATGTAAGGTCTAAGGACAACATAGCTGATCCCTTGACTAAGGGGTTGAATCGAGAGGTAGTTGAAACATCATCGAGAGGAATGGGACTGAAGTCCATTAAATGATGGGTTACGTACGTGGACACCCAACCTATGTGACTGGAGATCCCAAGATCTAGGTTCAAAGGGACAACTAAACTGCAAAGACCCATCACGATCACTGTGGGGGGTTCATACCTCCTGTCTTATTTCCTATGATGAAGAAACAGTGAAGTGAGTGGAGGCTAAGCATTTAATTGCTTTTAATGATTCACGGCATCGAGTGTATGATACTCGAAAGAGCGCAATAGTTTACGGAACTGCTCTTACGCTAAGAATCACCTATGTAAGCGAGAAGTGTGGCCGCTTCGAAAGGGTATTGTTGGGACGCAATTCCTTAGAAACCTTACAGAATTAGGCGTGTGCCATGGCCTGATTAATGGACACAACCGAGGAAAGCACAAAGGCTAGGAAAGATGTCTGTGGGAAGTGCATTGTCGTTCACACAAGCGGTCGGGGAAGTTCAAGGACATCGCGTCTACTTCCTAACCAGTGGGCTAAGTGTACTCTCTCAAGGGAAAGTTCAAAGGATGACACCTACTTATCCTATGCAGCATCTATGCCGACGAAATGAATCTATCACCAAGTAAAACTCCGTGTCTGGCGTGATTGTTCTGATTCCACATCAATATCTATTCATGTGGGGGATTGTTGGAAAATGATTGTAAAACAAGTTGAATTTCGTCAACTTTTGAGCTTAGTTTTGAGTTGGGCTCGAACTGAATTAGAGTCAGTGGGCGTCGTTTTTGGATTCTCCTCTGCGAGTACTATAAAATCGACTGTTTAAACTCTCAAAACAGATAAAGGGTGAATGAGATATGGATGCTCAAAGAGTCCCTCTGAGAATGGAAACTTAGGCGGAAATTGATTCGCACGTACTAAGTATTCTGTAATTTTTTGGCTGTCTAAAATGCGTTTGGATCGTGTGGAAGTCTCCAGATAGCCCAAACCGCGTAAGAAATATTCTAAGAATCACGTGTGGAATATCTGAGATTTGATACGCGGTTAATCATGATAAGGAATATGATATTCTTATCTTTCCAGAATCTATTCAAATATTTGTAAAATATTTGGTGGTTAGAGAATATTTTCTCTGATTACGGAAATCAGATCTTCCACGTATCTTCTCATATGGATTCTTAGACGTCTATAAATAGAGCCTTTATGTCAGACAGAAAACTCGCACCATTCTCAAGTTCCTCCCTACTTCTAAACTTGAGTCTTATCTTCTTATTCTGTCTTTGTCGGTGATAGTCCTTCGGGCTTTGTGTGACTCCGAGGTAATTTTACTTGTTAAATTACCTTCGATGGTTTTATCCTAGGGAACGATGTCCACGACGGGACTCATTCGTTTCAAGGACAGCGAGTGTACTCGTGACTCCATCAATATGTGATATATGTGATTGCTTGAAACGTGATTATTAATTGTACGTGTGAATAATTAGTAATATTTGATTATTCATTAGCAATATTCCATTTGTTACTGATGTTAAATTGTTCATTAGTAATATTCCAAATTTGTTACCGATGTTAAATTGTTTGCATACTTCCGACATGTTTGTTTTCAATATACGATCAACAGAAACAAAACCAGCCTTCTGGGAAAAAACATAATCAAAAGAACAACTAAGATGGCTGAAGGTTTTCTCTCCTTTCAATATCTGGGAGTCACAATCTTCAAAGGGAGAAAAAAGAATATTTATTTCTAGAACTTAACAGAGATATTATATGCAAATACTCTAGATAGTAATAACATATGGTTAAATTTAGCAGGTAGATCTATACTCATTAAACACGTCCAAGTTTCTATCCCACAACACACTTGGTGAAATATGTCACCTACATGTCACATTTTAGATGAATAGAGACCTATATTTGCAAACTTTTTGTGGGGAAATTCTAAAACAGGGAAGCGGAGACATTGGAGAGTATGGGAATCTCTCTGCTACCCAAAGTAAGAAAATAATTTAGGCCTCAAGGATCTAAAAACTCCCGTAGACTCCTTCTCCCTGAAAGATCAAACGGGTGAAACAATGTGGATTAGATACATATGGTCTATAGCCCCAGCCAAACGAACTTCATATCCTTGGAGAAGAATCAAAGATTTCCAGTCTGACCGAGTTGAATACGCAAATCATACTGGGAATAACATAGATACCTTGGACCATTTTTTAATGCATGTCCGACGGCCATTGATATCTAGAACCATATTTTTGACCTTATGAATTTTCTTCATAGGAATTTCCCCCATATCTCTAGCTGGCTCTCTTGGATACGGTCAGCTGAATCCATCTCCACTGCTAGATATAAGGTGCATTATGTGATATCAATTGTTACATTTTGGATACCCTGGGAATCAAAAAATAATTATCTGTTTCATTGATCAGCCTTTTCTCACTCATATATGATCAGGGAAGTTAATACATTCACCTCTCAAATTTTGACTTAGTGAGGAAAGATATGGTTTTGTTTTCAGGGACTCACAAGGTAGTTGTATCCGATTGGAAAGAAACTACCCAGAGGCGGATGATGCACAAACAGCAGAGCTATGCGGGGTTATTAAAGTAATCCAGGTAGGTATATAACACAATATTATGCCCCTGACACTCGAAGTTGATTCCCCGTAGGTTCAAAGAATATTGAGACTAGCTGCAAAACCTCCATATACTTGCAAATCAGTGATATAGGGAGTTTCAAATCTATCTCGCAACATCGGGTCATAATATAGCATATCCCGAGAGAATGAAATGAGGTGGCTCATGCCTTGGCTGCTCTAACTGGAGTTCGGGAGCAAGAAAGGGGCCTACAAAACATCGAATCAATCCATCAAGCAACTCATAGTGACCAAATATACCCTTCATGAGGATAGAGAATAAGGGTCCGCTGCAGTAATTGTACATGGTTGCGATGCTACATGGTTGCGATGCTACATGGTTAAGCGGTTCACGGATGCTACACTACATAGCAACAACTCACCGCAACAGATTCGAAAGAGCTCTTTGTACACCTGGCTTGGAAAACTGACAACATAGGGGTGGAGTCAATTTCATCAAGAATCGTGTACAACCGAGCTTTTTCTTTCTCAATGCTCCTTTTGGAAGCAAATGATTTGCTTCAAATAGGTTAATTAGTGTGTTAGGGTTTTCAAGATATTCAAGATCTAGTCTTGATTTTTTGTAATATTCGGATGCTTTGATAAAAGGCTTGGGTGGTCAATAAATACCCCCACTTCGATGGCCATAAAAAAAATTTTAAAAAAATTTAAGTTACTATACCAATATCATATATCTTAATTTTTTTACGATCAAGCGAAGATAACATAGTTAAAACTGTAGCACATGCTGTTACAAGAGACAATTTGAATGATTAAAATGCATAAGATATTATATCAATTATCTTAAGAGGAGGTCTCCTGATATGTGGCATATCCTTAAATTTTGCACTGTCCACTATATTTTTTCACTTGTACACTACATTTGTCAAATTACATACTTAATTTTAAAATGTACTTTGTATATTATATATTTTTTAATATTTACACATTAATGTACACATATTATTTGTTTTAGCTTATAAAATACAATATTTAAATTAATTTAAAATGCAAATTTTAAGGCAAAAAGTAGTGGTGGATTCGATACGGTTACCGTCACTATTTACTAATGACATGTACCATACCAATACTTTCGGTATATTATGTTTAAAAATCAGTATCGAGCCAAATACTTGGTATACCAACACATTGGTATACGAAAATGTCGGTTGGTATCTGTATGGCACGGTAGAATACCACCAAATTTAAAAATAATTGATTAAGTTTTATAATTAAAAAAGTTACAAATAATTAAAATTTTCATTTGTATAATCGTAATTTTAAAATTTTATTTTTATCTAATTCTAATAATAATAAAGTAAGATAACACCACATTAAAAACTATAATAAGCAAATTATAAGAAATAAAAAGAAAATTATGATTACAATTTATTTTTGTTATACTTAAAACAAAAACACCAGTTGTAAACAAATCTTATAAAAGAAAAAGTATTTGAACTTTTACCAATATCCAACATATTAAACCAAAATATAAACTACAAATTTCAAATTATTGCTATTGCTTCTAGTGTCGATGAATGATTAAATCTTAAATAAATAAATCTTAAAATTTACATAATATTAGTTATATTTTTTATACTACATAGTTGTGTGATACGGTACAATAATACTGTGGTTATATTTTATCAATACCATCACCATCTTATCATAAGTGTATGGTATGGTACTATCATACCAAATCATCGATTATCAATATATTCGATACAAATGATATATGATTAAGTTGGTAAATTAGTTTGTACTATATTTTGATTCAAACTGTCAATCCTAGTAAAATATCAGGGAACCTATCCATAAGTACTTAGATATGTCACATTTCATGTGACTTGCTTGTTTCTTAATTAACTGTTAGTTATTATGCACCAGAAAAATATGAGTTTTCCGCATTTCAATAAACGTATGTTGTACAAAAGACATAAATACATAAAAGAGCTTGTTTTACTTTTACCTTCCTTAAAATCATTCATAGGTGTATCGAAAAAAAAATCATAACTTCTCAAGAAACGTGAAAGATGATGTTCCAAACTCAAAAAGTTCTCTTTTATTATTGGCTTTAACTACCACAAATTATTTGTATGCAACAAGCTACCTCCTCCATTTCTATATTAGTGATATTTTTATAAATTATTTCTTTTCTTGTTATATTTTTTTTATAAAATTTCTTCAATTTAATCCTCTCATTAATTTGTTTTTTTATAAATTTAATTTTATCTGTTGAATCCATTCACTAAAAATTCAGGTGAAAAATTAAATGTGTCACTATTAGTAGGATGGAAAGGTACAATTTTAATATGCATAAAAAAAATTAGTCCAAAATTGCTACACCTTTATCTTTATTTTTCCTATATAACGGATATCAATTCCTCCATTTCAGAGTACTTTTTTCCACTTTAACGTTTCAAATTATTCTTTACACTTCAAATATTTTATGTTTTTGCAATGATTTCGTCTCTTTTAAGACAGTATTTCCATAAGTCATAGAAAGATCAAGGTTTAAAGTGCAAATTAGAAAAAATAAAAATAAAATTTATGGGTTGCATTGGGTTATAAACTTTATAACTAATACACGTTGCATAATGAAATTTTAATATTGCATCTAAAATTTTTTATATTTTATTATTCTAATTAAACTCCATCTTTGCATACGTATATGAATAGGGTCTTTTCCAAGACTGCATTTGGTTCTTATCCATTTATTTATATAATATATTCTATTTTATCTCTTTTACTTCTCATTTACTATTCTCTTCCACGTATTTAAATCTCCCTTGACAAATGTATATTTAAAGATTTTTCAATCAAATACTCAGAAGTGAAAAAATAAGGTAGTTCTCATTCCTTCCCAAATAAAATAACAAATAACTAATTAATTTTAACAACAAAATTTAATTGATGGATAAAAGATAAAAATATTATATCTTATAAAAATTTTAAACTTTTTGTAAAATTCATTATCATTTATTCATTATATACTGTATTTTAGATTATACATTACTAAAAGTATTAATAAGTTATTAATATTAAAAATAATGTATGCAATTGTAATCGCGATAAATGATAATCTTTATCATTCTTCACATGTACATCATAATAAGAACATAAAATCTTAGTTGACATCGTCTAACAATTAGATGTGATTATTTTATGAGTCCGTCTCTTGAAAGACGGTCTTTTCATAAGTTATGGAAAGACCAAGGTTTAAAGTGTAAATTAGAAGAAATGGAGATAAAATTTTTGGGTTGCATGAACCGGGTTATAAATTTTATAACTACTACATGTTGCATTCTAAAAGTTTAATATTGCAACTAAGACCTTTTACCTTTTATTATTCTAGTTAAACCCTGTCTTTCCATAAGCCTATGGAAAGACCGTCTTTCCCAAGACTTTGCCATATTTTATAATTTAATGTATTAATAGGAGAAATTTGATGTTCGTTTTCAATTAATAAAGGCAAAGTCTTGGGAAAGATGGGTTTAATTCGAATAATAAAAGGTAAAAGGTCTTAGTTGCAACATTAAAAATTTAGTATGCAACATTAGTAGTTATAAAATTTATAACCCGGTTCATGCAACCCGAAAATTTTATCTTAATTTCTTCTAATTTACTCTTTAAACCTTGGTCTTTCCATGACTTATGGAAAGACCGTCTTTCAAGAGATGCAATTTTAATGAGGTTCATAAAAAAATTAAAAAAATAAAAATATGTCTCAAAATATTAAAAAAATTTATCTGACTCCGAAAATTATCAGAATGAGATTATTCGTAGTTAATCTAATCATTATCCAGTTTATAAGAGACTTTTCCTAACAAGAAACCTCTCTCAATATTAAAGCAATAAATACCATTTTATAGGGCATAGTATAATAATAAAATATATCCATCTTTTATTTAATAATGAAAATTTCCGTTTGGAAGTTATAATTTTTAAAGAAAAATGTACTACGGAAACCGAAAGAAATTATTTTAAAAAATTATCGGGCAAAAATATTATAAATCTCCTTTTAACAAGGGAAAATGAACACTTAAATTCAAATTAATTTTTATACCGTATCTCTGGGTAACATGAATGAGCATTCTATGTGTAAAATGTTTATTTCAAATTTTTAATACTATTATTTATGTATTTAATAATTATAGAGTAGTTAAAATTAAATTATAATAATGCACAATATTACATTAAAATACTTTGAAATATACAAAACATCCCTTTCGATACAGTGCTTATGATATTCCTAGGACATCATATACTTTCCAATATAGTAAATATGACGTATATATTAGGGGTGTTTATAAGTACCGGGCACGCACTATCTGGCTCGTTCATCCACTGGCCAGGTTCAAAATAATTGGGTATTTTTTTATTTTTTAGGGCTGGGTACCTAACTTGGTAATTTTACACTTTAACGGGTCCAGGCCAAAGCCACAAAAATGCTATTTTCAGATACCCGCTAAGTTCAAATATATTTAATAATTTTAATGTTATATAATGTTTTCCACATATCTACTCCCAATGCTTAGTTGTCCATACATATGTAATATCAATTATTAAATAATGTGAATTAACATAATATTCGAGTGCTAAATTTTCAGTCATTCTCTTTCAACCTCGAATTTCCAGTTGTTCCTTCTGAGTTCCGCTCTTTCTCTTTCAGCCTCAAATTTTCAGTTGGCCTTACAACCACAACCTTATTTAGCCGTACGTCCAATTAAAAAATTTTACATTTGATTTTCATAAATTTCATATTAAATTTCCATAACCTCTCCATTAAATTAAAAACACAATAGTTCGTCATTTCAGTATTTTGTTCAGTTCAACCAAACTAAGGAATGATGATGATGATTACAGACTTGTTACTATTATTGATCATTATATGTTGAATTTTTAAATAATAAAAGGTGATAAATATTTGTACAAAAAATGTCACGAGAATACAATTGTTAAACTACATTGTCATTATTGTAATGATATTTTTCTTGCACTAATACAAATTTATGTTATATAATAAAATTAAAATTTATTATAAAAGATAAAATTTTAAACGGGTCACAGGTATCCTGTTTTTTCTGGACCAGGTCACGTGCCACATTTTTAACTGCCCACATTTACGGATACCTGCATTTAAACACCCCTAGTATATATTAATACAGAAGAAACATTGAGAAGCTTTTCTGAATGGAAATATTTTTACAAATTAGAAAATTATTATTTTTTTAATAAAAACACCAGTAGGTGAGGGATAGTATTAGTAGGCTCCCCAAACCTTGACTAGAAAATAAAGAGTACATAGAGATCGAATTGGATAAGAGACTAACTCTAGAGTATTTTAATTTGTTTAAAGTTGCGATTCCAAATCGAAGAATCTCCACCCCAAGTGTGAATTCTTCGTTTGGCTAGGCAACTTAAACAAATAAAATTGTAACCTGTAATGATCGGTTTTTTGTACAAGAAGACAGTGAAAGAGACAGTAATGTAAATTGCAGCAATACTAGGAGCAGTATCTCTGAGCGTCAAAGAGCATAGCAATGGTTGATTGATAGTAGCCGTCGGGGCCGTGTTTAAACCTGCATGAAAAGATTTTGGTTAGCAGTATCAATCCTTAGCCGAAACATGTTTATGCATTCTAATTTGCGGAGTATGTATCCTATCTAAGGAAATCAGACCCTTGATGTGCTGAGGGATATTATGGAGGTTAAGGCTCTGGTTATGGCTAGAGTGATGTTTAGCTATTGCATTAGCCACCGAATTACATTCTCTAAAAACATGTTTAAGATGAGCACATCCTAATAGAGCCTTCACCTTGAAAGCTAGATCAAAAAGATTCCAATGTACAGAGTAGGGATCATTAATCATTTGTACAGCCAGCTTACAGTCTGTTTCAAGCATGCAATTTTGATCTAAACCAGGAAAATTTTGGCAAGCAAAAAAAACTGCCTTAATATCAGCCTCCAGTGGTGAAACAGCAGAAATAGTTTCAGAAACAATTTTAATCGGTACACCAGAACTATCCCTAGCTATCATACCAGCTACTGCCTTGTTCGAAAACCATGACGCATCGATATTAATTTTAACAGATCCAAACGTAGGCCTTTCCCAATAAACAGAGATTATATTCGGCTTCGAGGGTGGTCTAATGAACGGGATCAGATGCATGAGGGGAGATGAAATAGCAGAGTGGGAGAAATGTATCCGAGGACTAGCAAATAAAGTCAGTTTGATTAGCTCCTGCACTTCATTACAAATTAGGTCTGAGGAGAAAGGCTTATTATCGAATAGGAACCTGTTTCTAGCTTTCCAAAGAGTCCAACATATGAGAGATGGAAGAATTTTACAGATGAAGTGATTCCATCTAGATAGGTCATAGCTATTCCAGAAGATGAAAAATCTTTCAGAAATGGAGTGTTGAGTACCTAGATTAAACTGGACTATAGAAGCCATGTTATTCCAGACATCCTGAGCAATAGGACACGATATAAAAAAATGCTGAATTGAATCTGTCTTACAACAAGCGGAACACTTGGAAGCTAGACTAAATCCACAAGTGATAAGCACATCATCAAAAGGGAGAAAGGATTGCAACAATTTCCAGGTAAAAATTGAGATCCTCTTCTGTAAAGCATTATTCCATATAAATTTACAAGCAGGGAAATTACCTGGTCCATGAGTTAGAGCCTTATATGTTGACTTAGATGAGAAATTACCTGAGACTTCAGCTTTCCATACCAATCTATCCTCCCTTTCTATAGTAAGCTCAGTTTCCTGAAGAAAAGAGAGAGTATCATATTCCAGAAAAGCGCTTATCTGAGCTAAAATAGTGGATTTATTCCTAATGAAATCTGCCACAGACATATATGGCATAGCAGAAACTATGTGCATAGGGATGTAGTTAAGCAGGGGACCCCTAGGACACCAATTAGCAGACCAAAAACTGCAGGTACCTTTGCCATGAATAATGAATGAGTTATTTTCCGCAAAGGAGTTAATTAAATGGATTCTTTTCCAAGTAACTGATTTCCTATGAGATAAAGGAAAAGATCATTGCAATTTAGACCGTAGAGTAGTGCCTAGTTGGCTCTTCCACCAAAGTTTAGCAGAACAGGTATCAATTATGGCTTTAATAGATCTAAAACCAAGTCCATTTAGATCGGTTGAAATAGAGATGTCAGACCATCTTTTCCGATTTCTGTTTTTTTTCCATCTGATTCTCCCCAAAAAAACCTTGCTAATCTTTTCTCAAATGATCGAATTATTTTTTGGGGGGGATTAGTAACAGCCCATAAATGCTGAGGCAAAGAATATAAGTAGTATTTAATTAGGATCATCTTGCCCCCTGCACTGAGCCACTTGTTCTTCCAGATTTGCCATCAATGGTTTGAAGTATCTATTAAGTGTTCTACCCTGAAAAATGGGACAGCCAAGATATTTAAATGGAAATGTGCCTTTTTTCATTTTTAGGATAGCCTTAACCTGGTTAATCTTTAAATTCGATGCCCTTTTACTCAGATAAAAGTCAGATTTATCAAAATTGAACTTCTGTCCCGAGGTAACTGCAGGTATTGAAGCAGGTAGTTGAAAACGAGAGAGACTATTATTAGAGAATATAAAAGATAGACTCCTAGAAAAAGCTTCAGAGAAAATATTAAAAAGAAAAGGAGAGAGTGGATCACCTTGTTTAATACCTCTAGTAGCTTTAAAAAAACCTGCTGGATTTCCATTAACAAGAACTGAGAAGTAAGCCTGAGAGAGATTACTCATAACAGCAGTTAAAAAATTCCCATTGAATCCAAATCTAATCAGTATCTTTTTAAGAAACCCAGTTAACTCTATCAAATGATTTCATTAGATCTAATTTCAGTATACAATTGGGAGATCTGCTCTTTTTATCCAGAAACCTGATCATTTCCTGTAAATACAAAATGTTATCAGAAATATCTCTTTTCTTCATGAAAGAAGATTGGTTTGGAGAGATCAGGTTATCCATATAAGGTCTCAACCTTTCCATTAAAACCTTAGAGCAGATTTTATTTAGGACATTTGATAAACTAATTGGTCTAAAGTCCCCAAAAGAACATGGTGTGGCTTTTTTCGAAATTAGGGTAATCCAAGTGCTGGATATTCCTTTTGGGATTTCCGATCCAGAGATAAAATCATTAACAGCCTCCATTAGATCTTGTTTAATAAAAGACCAGCATTTACTATAGAATTTAGCTGTGAAACCATCTGGCCCTGGACTACTGTTATTATTTAAACCTTTAATCACAGCTTCTAACTCAGATTCTGAAACTGGAGCAGCTAATGCTTGATTATCCATATCATTAATAACTGTGGGGATTTGACTAAGGAAGTGAGGGTAGTAGGTATCAGCTGTAGTATGATTAGGCTCAGTTAACAAACCTGAAAAATAAGTAATTGCTTCCTTCTGAATATCCGTTTGTGTATTTAACCAATGACCTACCTGATTTTTAATTTTGCTGATTTGCAACTTACAATTCTTTTCCTGCACTACCTTATGGTAAAATTGAGTGTTATTGTCCCCCAACTTATGCCATTTTAGTCTCGCCTTCTGCTTCCAAAACTTATCTTTCTCCTTTAAAGCATTAAGAAGTAAGGTTTTTTTCTCATTTAGTTTAACACGTTCAGGCAATGTAGGATTCAAGTCAAAAACAAGTTCCTGGATTCTTAAAGCCTCCTCAGCTAATATGACATTTGAATCAATATTGCCAAAGCACTCTCTATTCCAGGTTTTTATCACTTTCTTAAGCCTAATCAATTTCAAGTAGAATCTGTTCATGCCATTTTCAGCCACTGGTTTTCCCCAATTTTCCTGAATTAAACCTAAAAATTCAGTCCTTTGGAACCATGCATTAATAAATCTGAATGGCTTTAGGTGAGAAGGTAATCAGTTGGACAGTTGGAGGAGGAGAGGGGAGTGATCAGAAGTTTGCCTATTAAGAATCTGAATTGAGGAAGAAGGGAATTTAGAGCTCCATGATAGGGTACTAAGGCCTCTATCTAATCTTTTGGAAGTAGGGTTCCTCAGCCTAGAATTACACCAAGTAAAAAGATTACCCAATGTATTAATTTCTTGTATTCCATTGGCGTTAATCCAGGTGTTAAAATCTCTAATACTTCCCAGGGAAGGAGAGGATGGTCCTCTATATTTAGAAACAGAAGTAATTGTATTAAAATCTCCTATAAATATAGTATCACCCTTTGAAATCGGCTGTAGATCATTTCATAGAGCCTTTCTACCTTCCTTATTTCTTAATGCATAAATTAAAACAACTTCCATACGAAGATTTAAGGATTGGTGGGATACGTTAACATGCATAAACTGCTCATGAGAGGAAAGAAGTGAAACAGATAGGAGATTAGACCACAGAAGCCAAATTTTCCCATTTGGAAGGTACAAATTATGTGAGAAATTAAGTGCATTCATATATGATTGAATTTTTGTATTATCGTGCATAGGTTCAATTATGCATAACAGCTGGATTTTCTTAAGTTTGAGTAAATTAATCAATCTAAGCATTGATGTTTCCATACCTCTTAGATTCCAAACCAGAATATTAACATTAACTGTAGATGTCATAGTTCACCTGATTTATAACTTTTTGTAGCCGATCTTAGCAACATTTTGTTCAGTTGACTGAGATAGGTAATCTTTTTACTTTTGGCCTTACCTTGGTGATGATTCTTACCTGAGGACTCCATGACTGGAGATGCATTGATATTGTGTTGATCAGTAGTGTCCGGATCCTCAGAAGCTGGCTCACTAATTCCATCTTGACCTTGAAGGCAATTATCATTATCCTGTAAAACAGAGAATCTATTTGACATCTTTCCATCCAGGGAAAGTGTAGGGTTGTTAATAGAGCACTTCAGTGGTAACCGTAGTAAACCAATCTGAATATCATCTTTAGCATAAGTCGTCAATGCAGGTTTGGATGTTTTAGTTTCCTTTAGTAACCTAGAAGTAGAATTATCCGAGCTATCCAGAGATCGAATTTCTGGTGACAAGGATCTGCCATTATCAGGAACTCTGTGAGCCTCCAAGGGAGAATTATAGTGAACGTTAAGGTCTGAATTCATAATAGCATTTTCAGAGACAGGGTTAAAAGGCTCATTATGGGTATCAGTGATCAAAGGTGGTATATTAAATTTTTTGCCAGTTGCCTGCCACTGGGAGTGAGGTTGATTTGAAACTATGTTATTATCCTCTATTCTATCATTAGTAGACTGAGAAATAGCTCTACATTGGACCAAAGAGTGACCTAGTTTAGTACAGTGGTCGCAATAAAGAGGAATATCCTCAAACTCAATTAGATACTTCCTATTATTCGAAACTGATCCAAGCCTGATATGATGACACAAAGGTTTTTGAAGATCTATTTCAACACAGAATTTGATTGCAGAGGGCCTAGTAAGCATTTCAGTTGCTAAATCGTTTTAAATAAAATTGCCTATACTGTTTCCAATTGCCTCAATGGAAGCAGAATTATAATAGTATAATGGCACTTCCCTGATTATACACCAAATGGGAACGATAGGAGATTCTTTATGTGTTGAAAATTCAGGAGTCCACTTGAGCATCTTTAGGAGAATGCCATTGAAATTCCAGATGCCTTTCATCCAACATCTCTGGTAGTCGTTAACCTGCTCAAATCTGATTAGCATATGTTTATAATCCAGAGAGCCTAACTGATACTTACCTTCGAAACCGATTGTTTTAAGAGCTAACTCCATCTGCTCCATAGAAAACCTTCCTTTGGTGAACTTACCGATAAGAGCATTAGAATAATTAGCCGATAGTGTTGCAATTTGGTCATTGGAATATAGGCAGGTGGGATCTCCCAAATGAATTGATTTTGGAATAAGCTCTGGGTTATTAGGTAGCTATTTTGACAGAGGGAGGGATTTGTTTTGAAATACTGTGGCAAAGGATTTTGGGGGAGGAGGTTGATTAACGGGTCTTGCCGCCATATCGGCCGGCGTAATAGGTTCAGCCGATTGCACTGAGGTTAACCGGCCAGACGCCGTTACCGGCTCAGTAGCCGTTACCGACAAGTTTTAGAACCAACGGATAACCAGGGAGGTGAGAGAGAGAGAGGGGATTAGGAGAAATCGCACACAGAGTCGCACTGAAAATCGCACACATGAACAGTGAAACAATCGCACGAGCGCCTGAGAAAGGTAGAAAATTATTATGATAAATTTTAACATAAATACGATATCTTTTAAAGTTGAATATCATATTCTTAAGCATAAATATTATGTTGTAATGTGCTTAGTAACAAGCTCCATTCATTTCTCTATCAGACTATCAGCGATATACTTTTTAAAAAAAAAAACAATCCTGTGTATTTTAATTCTTGTTTTAGTAAAAGTCATTCAATTTCATCATCTCATTAATTTTTTATTTATAACCTATATTTTATCCACTAATCTCATTCACCATAAATTCAAGTGGAAATACTAAATTAGAAGAAGTGCAATTTTAGAATGCATAAAAAATTTAGTCCAAAATGACTATAACTATATCCTCATGTTGCCTATATATACTAAAACTATTTAGTGCAATAGTTAGAATAAATCGGATTACTGTTTATATTATGATTAGTATGATTAGAGTTCTTATCTTATTTTACCCCTCTTGTACTCTTTATATATTCAGTCATTAATAATACAATTCTTTACGGAAAATCATTATCTCATGATATCAAAGCGACTTATGATCCAAAAGCGTAAAACCCTAAAATTTTGTCCTAATCTTGGCCGCTACCCCCTCTTGTCAAAATTTTCTAGTCTTGATCGTCGTGTCCAGTGGCTCCCAACGTTCGCGTTCTCCTCTTCCAGCGATCACGTGCATCCTTCTCTTCCAGATCCAGCGTCCTCCTTTTCATCATGGCTTAAGAGAAATTCTCCTTCAACACTCTTCTCCAGATGATGTAGATTAAACTCATTGCATCCAACTATCTTCTCTGGAAGCGTCAAATGGGTTATGTTCTTCGTCATCAAGGTCTGTATGGATTCATCGATGGCACAAATCCTCGTCGTCTCTCCCTCAACAACCAGAGACTCTCTCCTATGCCCTCACCATCACGTCTCCTTCCAGGGCTGATCCCAAGGCAGTTTATCAGAAAGCTAAAGAGGAGTATAATCAATGGATTGATGAAGATCATCGTGTTTGCAGTCTCCTGTCCCACTCTCTCTCCACTGAAGTTCTTGCAGAACTCCCAGATTTTGCTACTTCCAAAGAAATCTAGGACAATCTTGCTCTCATCTATCAGAACGGCAGTAGCTCCACCATTCTCCGTCTTCGTGCAGATGCACATGGTATTATTTGTAAGTCTGGTTTTGTTTATAAACTTCATCTCAAATTTAAGGAGATTTTTAAACAACTGTCTGTCATGAGAAATCTAGTTTCAAATGTTGATCAAATGTTTTGGTTTTTGACTGCTCTTAGTCCCGAGTTTAAGGATTATTCTTCTCCTTTGATTAAAGTTGTCCCTACTCCGTTATATACGAATGTTCTTACCCATGCCAAAATCAACGAGGCTTTTTGGTAAATTTGCAGGGAATCAGGACCAGCAGTAGGACATGTGGCATTTCAGACCAGCGATGTACCTCAAGCCAGCTGCGCATGGGATCACGCACCGACTTGAGGAGGCCGCACATGGTTTTCACGCACCAGCTGATTCAATGGCTGGCGTGTCGCCAATCCTTCTCCAGTTCTCAGGCGGCTGGTTCGGTCCCTGGTCGCGGTTGTCCTCATTGTTCCTGGTGCGGACAGCTCGGTCATTATGTTGCGACGTGTTACCAGATGCAGGTACAGATTGGTCGTCCAACAAGTACTCATTTGGCAGAAAATTATCACTCTTCTCAGCAGTCATACAATTCTTCTCGCCTTTCAGATTGGTATCTTAATTCAGACGCTACCAGTCATATGGCATCTTCTGCCTCAGGCCTAGACAGTGTCACTCCTTATACTAGTAAATCTTGTGTTTTTGTTGGTAATGGTGCCCCTGTTATGACATCTCATATTGGCAATTCTAAAGTTTCTGAAAACTTGCATTTGTTTGGTGTTCTGGTTGTGCCTGCTATTACTAAAAATTTACTGTCTATTAGTCGGTTAACCAGAGATATGGGTGTACTGATTACATTTGATGATCGGAATTTTTTCATTCAGAATAAAGTAACTGGGGCCATCGTGGTCCGGTGACACAATGAGGATGGACTGTATGTTTTGGATCGGGGAGATGCAGCATTTGTTTCAGTTTTACAGCAGAATAATAGTCGAGCTTCATATGAGTTATGGCATGCATGCCTAGGTCATGTTCCTAGTGTAGTGATTACTAGTTTACATAAGTCTAGTTTACTTTCAGTTTCTTCTTTATTCCCTAAACCGCATAACTACGCCCCCTGTGTTATGGGGAAAGGTCAACAGTTGCCTTTTGCTGAGAACCCTAAACGTGTTGAGCATGTTCTTGACTTAATACATTATGATTTGTGGGGTCCCTCCCCAGTTTTATCTGGAAATGGCTTTGTGTACTATGCATCATTTATTGATGATTTCTTTAGATTCACTTGCATGTACCCTCTTTGTCGCAAATCAGATTTTGTTGACACTTATTTGCAGTTTGAGGCACTTGTTGAAAATCAATTTTTAGCAAAAATTAAAGTTTTTCAGAGTGATGGTGGCACTGAATTTTTGAACACTAGACTCAAGTCTCATTTTTTGGCGATAAGTATCCATCATCAGGTTTCCTGTCCGACTAGTCCAGAACAAAATGGGCGCACAAAATGCAAGCATCGCCATGTTGTTGAGACGGGTCTCACGATGCTTTTTCACTCACATTTCCCAATTTCCCGTTGGGATGATGCTTTCACCACTGTTTTCTACATCATCAACCAGTTGCCTACTCCAGTATTGCACGGATCAACACCTCTATCATCGGGATCCCATCTATGGTAACTTTCATCCTTTTGGTTTCTGAGTTTTTCCTTTTGTTTATCCATTTGCTAATCATAAGTTGTCTTCCCATAGTATTCTGTGTATATTTATCGGTTACAGCTGGCAGTATAAGGGGGTTTGGTGCCTCGACCCTTCTACTAGCAAGTTCTGTGTGGTTTGACGAGACTTATTTTCCTCTTGCCTCAACATCAAGAACTGGTTATCCCTCTTTAGGTTTGGATGTCTCGGCTTTTATTGATCCAGATCTTGTGACAGCATCATCGCCAGCTCGGCTCCACTGCCTCGGTCCATTTTCCTGATTATGAGCCGTGCTCAGTACCCAGTTCTGGGATCAGCCGTGACAGCGCCTCGGTATTTCCCACGCCCAGTTGTGATCGCTCCATGGCCTCGCGTGTGCCTGGAAGCTCCTTGGCCTCACCCCACATCTGCGTCATAGGAACGCCCCACGCTCCAGCCCGTGCAGCCTCGGTGTCCTTCCGCGATGGCACCACGGTTCCGCCCCTGCGTGGCCCTGGGCTTCTCCCGTGATGACGCTATAGCCACGGGCTGTGATGCTGCCCTAGCCACCTCTACTGGCTCTTCTCGTGAAGTCCTAGCCACGGCCCCACCCCGTGATGGCGCCACAGCCTCGGACGCACCTCGTGTTGCTGTGTTGGCCAAGCCCCAGGTCTTGGGTCCTCCGCGTCCAAGGGCTTGTCGCATGGTCACTCGTTCTTCCACTAGGATTATTCAGCTACGAGGTTACTTAGATATTCATGCTCATGGTCTTCTTGCAGCTTTTCTTGCTCAAAAAGAGCCGACTGATTATCATTCTGCACTTCAGGATCCTTCTAGGGTTTTAGCCATGGATGAGGAGATGGCAGCTCTCCATGGTCAATGTACTTGGGATCTTGTTCCACGGCCTCCGGACGTCAATATTGTTGGGTCCATATGGGTTTATCGCCTGAAGTACAAACTAGATGGTTTAGTTGATCGCCATAAGGCGCGCTTGGTAGCTCAGGGTTTCTTTCAGATTCCCAATTTTAACTTCGACCACACTTTCAGCTCTGTGGTTAAGGGTTCTACAGTGCGTACAGTTCTTGCTATTGCTACGATGTGTGCTTAGTCTCTTCATCAGTTGGACGCCAAGAATGCCTTTTTCAACGGTGCTCTTGATTCTCCGTTCTTTATGGTGCAACCTGTTGGCTATAAGAATCCTTCTCGTCTAGACTGTGTTTGTCATCTCCGCAAGGCCATTTATGGTCAGAAGCAGGCGCCTAGAGTATAGTTTCAGCGTTTCAGTGCCTACCTACTGAAGCTTGGTTTTTGTTGCAGCTCTTTTGATACTTCTTTATTTGTGCTATCTCGTGGCTCGTCATTGTTGTATCTGTTGGTCTATGTTGATGATATCATTTTGACTGGGAATGATTCCACACGCATTCGGCAGTTCATTGATCGCACCTGTCAGGAGTTTATTATTAAGGATTTGGGTGTCTTACACTACTTTCTTGGCTTGGAGGTCACGGCCACTGCCTCAGGACTCCTTCTAGGTCAAACGAAGTATGTTCGGGATATTCTTTCTTGGGCAGGTATGTCATATGTGATTCCAGTCTCTACGTCATTCCTACCAAATTTTCAGCTTCACAGCAGTACGAGTCCCCAGTTCAAGAATTTGACGTTGTACAACTCTCTGGTTGGTGCTCTTTGGTATCTAACCATCACTCGTTCAGACTTAGCATTTGCAGTTGTTCTATCATCTAGTATCTTTAGGTCCCTCGGGGGAGAATCATTTTTCGATTGTCACTCGGATTCTCCGCTATGTTCGACAGACTTTACATATTGGCCTCAGTTTTTGTGCAGCCTCTTCTCCGGAGGTGCTCGGTTATTCTGATGCAGATTTGGCCAGGTGTTTGGAGACTCGTCATTCTACCAATGGCTATGATGTCTTCTTAGGCGGCAACTTGGTTTCTTGTAGTGCAAAGAAACAACCCAGTGTATCCAAGTCCAGCACTGAGTCGGGGTATCGTGCTTTGGCCAACACTGCCTCTGAGGTCATCTGGTTGACTCATTTGCTTCATAATCTTCATGTTCCTCTTTTTGGTGCGCCTCTCCTACTTTGCGATAACAACAGTGCAATCTTCTTGGCTCAGAATCTGGTGGCACACAAGCGGGCTAAGCACATTGACATTGATTATCATTTTGTTCGCGAGTTGGTTTCTCCGAGCAAGTTTTGTGTTACTCATGTTCCTACGTCTCTACAAATTGCGGACATCTTCACCAAGGGTCTCTCTCGTCTCTTGTTTGAGTTCTTCAGGTCCAAGCTTTGCATCTCTAAGAATCCGACGCTTCGCTTGAGGGGGGTTGTTAGAATAAATCAGATTACTGATTAGTGTGATTAGAGTTCTTTCCTTATTTTACCACTATTGTACTCTCTATATATTCAGTCATTAATAATAAAATTTCTTACGGCAAATCATTCTTTCAGCAATATTTAGTACAATTTTTTGGACGCCGTAATATACCTCCTTATCAACCAAAGGTGCCGAGATGACAGGCCCTGAGGGCAAGTGATTTTGACTTTTGCTCAATCTTGCCTATATAACGGATATCAGTTCCTCCATTTCAGAGTACTTTTTCCAATTTAACGTTTCAAATTATTCTTCACGCTTCAAATATTTTATATTTTTGACACATTTCAACTGATTCTTATCCATGTATTTATATAATTAATTTTATTTATATTTATATTTTAAATTATTATTTACTAACTAATTCTTTTCTAGATATTTAAATATCCCTTAAAATACTTATATTATAAAATGTTTCAGTAAAGCACTCTGAAACGAAAGAAAAAAGAGGTAAATTGATGGATAAGACAACTCACCCAAAAGAAAAAAAAACAAATAACTAATTAAACTTTAACAACAAAACTATAAGACGAAATATTGTCCTATAAAACTTTTAAATTTGTTATAAAATTTAGAGTCCGTCTCTTGAAAGTGCAAATAAGAAGAAATGAAGATACAATTTTCGAATTCCATGAATCGGGTTTTAAACTTTATAACTACTACATGTTGCATAGTAAATTTTTAATATTGCAATTAATACATTTTACCTATATTATTCTAATTAAACATCGTCTTTCCATAAGCCTATGGAAAGATGGTCTTGCCCAAGATTTTGCCTAAAATTTATCATCAATGTTAGGATAAATCAGATTACTGATTAAATTATAATTTATTATGATTAGAATTTTTTCCTTATTACACATTTATTGTACTCTCTATACATTCAATCATCAATAATACAATTCCTTACGGCAAATCATTCGCTCATGGTATCAGAGGCTCTTCTGATCCAAAACCTAAAAACTTAAAATTTCCGTCACCGTCGGTCGCCAGTGGCTCCTCTTCCAGCGGCTGCGTTACGCACTTCGCTTCACTCCGCTCCAATGCGCAGCTCCATGCGGCTCCCCCGGAGGCACATGGCTCCCTTCCGCTCCACGCGGCTCTTCTTCGGACGCGCGCGACACCCTTCCGCTCCACGCGGCTCCTCTCCGGACGCTCTGCTCTGTTGCTTTTCCTCTACAGTTATGGCTCAAGAAAACCTCTCCTACAACACTCTGCTCTAGATGATGCAGATCAAACTCACTCCATCAAATTATCGTCTATGGAAGCGTCAAATAGGTTATGTCATTCGTCCTCAAGGTCTATACGGTTTCATTGATGGCACTAGATCTCGTCCCACTCTCCCACCACCACCAACACTGCAGACCCTGTCTTTTGTTACCATAGTCTCAACTCCTTTGGGTGGCAGCAAGGTTGATCTCTAGGAGGCTTATTTGAAAACAAAAGAAGAATGTGGTCAATGGGTTGATGAAGATCAACGTCTCTGCAGTCTCCCATTTTCCTCTCTCACTGCTAAAGTTCTCGCGGAACTCCCAGATTTTGCGACTTACGAAGATATCTAGGATAATCTTGCTCTCATCTATCAGAATAGCAGTGCCTCCACCATTCCTCGTCTTCACGCAGATGTGCATGGTATTCGTAAGCCTGGTACTGTTTATGAACTTCATCTCAAATTTAAGGAGATTTTTGAACAACTGTCTGCCATGGGTAATCGGATTTCAAATGCTGATCAAATTGTATGGTTCTTAACTGCTCTTGGTCTTGAGTATAAAGATTTTTCTGCTCCTTTGCTATTCCAACCCTGCTTTATCCAGACGTTCTTGCCCGTGCCAAAAACCACAAGGCTTTTTTGATGAATTTATAGGGACACTCAAGACCAGCCGTAGGACAGGTCGTGTTCCAGACTAGCGACGCACCTCAAGCCGACCACGAGTGAGATTGCACACTGACTCGAGGTGGCAGTGCGTGGCCTTCTCGCGGTGGCCAAGATGGTTTCTTCGGTGGTAGGCGCCGCGGCAGTCGACAGTCCTTTTTCAGTTCTCATGCGGCTAGTTCAGTCCGTGGTTGCGGTTATCCTCATTGTTCCTGGTGCGGATGGCTCGGTCACTATGTTGCGACATGTTATCGATTGCAGGCACGGATTGGTCGTTTGCCAAGCACTCATTTGGTAGAAAATCATCACTCTTCTCAGCAGTCTGATACTTCTTCTTGTATGTCATATCGGTACCTTGATTCCGGTGCTACCAGTCATATGGAAACTTCCACCTCAGGCCTAGACAGGTTCACTCCTTATACTGGTAAATCTCGTGTTCTTGTTGATAATGGTGCTCCAGTTATGATATCTCATATTGGTGATTCTAAAGTTTCTGAGAACTTGCATTTGTCTAGTGTTTTGGTTATGCCTGATATTACTAAGAATTTACTGTCTATTAGTCAGTTAAGCATAGATATGGGTGTTCTAATTACATTTGACGACCAGAATTTTGTCATTCAGAACAAAGTATCCAGGTTGTTGTGGGTTGGGGGCAAAGTGAGGATGGATTGTACATTTTGGACCGGGGAGATGCAACATTTGTTTCAATTTTACAGCAGAATAAGAGTCGAGCTTCATATGAGTTGTGGCATGCACGCCTAGTTCATGTTCCTAGTGCAGTGATTACTAGTTTACATGAGTCGAGTTTAATTTCAGTTTCTTCTTTGTTGCCTACACCACATACCTGCGTGCCCTGTGTTATGGAAAAAGGTCAACAGTTGGCATTTATTGAGAGCCCTAAATGTGCTAACAATGTTCTTGATTTAATACATTGTGATTTGTGGGGCCTTTCCCAATTTTTTTATCTACAAATGGTTTTTCATATTATGCATTGTTTATGGGTGATTTTTTGAGATTCACTTGGTTGTACCCCCTTCGTTGCAAATCAGATTTTGTTGACACTTATTTGCAGTTTGAGGCACTTGTTGAGAATAAATTTTCAGCAAAAATTAAAGTTTTTCAAAGTGATGGTGGCACTGAATTTTTGAACACCAGACTGAGATCACATTTTGCGAAAAAAAGTGTTCATCATCAGGTTTCTTGTCCGACCACTCTGGAACTGAATGGGTGCGCTGAACGCAAGCATTGCCATGTTGTTGAAATGGGTCTCACGATGTTTTTTCACTCACATCTTCCAATTTCTCATTGGGATGATGAGTTCACCACTGCTGTCTACATTATCAACTGTTTGCCTACTCCAGTTCTGCAGGGATCGCCACCTTATGGTCTTCTTTATCATTGGGATCCTATCTATGGTAACTTTCATCCTTTTGGTTGTCGGTTTTTTCCTTTTGTTCGTCCTTTTGCTAACCATAAGCTATCTCCCCATAGTAATCCATGCATATTTATTGGTTACAACTTGCAGCATAAGAGGTTTTGGTGTCTCGACCCTTCCACTGGAAAGGTTCATGTTACTCATCATGCTCGGTTTAACGAGGCTTATTTTCCTCTTGCTCCAGCATCGGGAACTGGGTCTCCCGTATCAAGTTTGGATGTCTCCACCTTTACTGATCCGAATCATGGGATGGCGCCATCATTAGCCTCGTCTCTGTCTTCACCTAAACTTTAGTTTCCTGATGATGGGCCGTCTTGTCCAGCTTCCCCGTAAGCTGACCCATATCCGCCGTCCCATCTCACACTCGATCCCGGTGGCTCTCTATCCGGTGCCAGTCGTAGTGGTCTCTCACATGCACTTGATCATAGCGATTTCTCCCCTGCGCCCATCCGTGATGGCTCGCGCCCAGCAGCCATAGACTTAGGCACCCAGCAGCCACAGGCTCAGGTGCCTCGGTTGGCCATAGACATGTCCTTGCCCAGCCGTGATGGCCCGCACCCAGTAGTCACTGGCTCAGGCGACCACGGATGGCCTGGCTACAGGCGACCACGGATGGCCACCTCATCCCTGCCTCGGTTATGGACACGGCTGACTTCATGGCCACGGACGACCTGCTCCTCCCTACCTCAACCATGACCATAGACTGTTATGGCTCCGTCGTGTCCCCGGTTTCTTCACTTCCACCACCTTCTCGCATGGTTATGCGCCCTTCCACATGAGTTATTCAACATCAAGATTATTCAGACATTCATGCTCATGGTCTTCTTGCGGCTGTTCTTGCTAAGAAAGAACCGACTGATTATCGTTCCGCAAAACAAGATCCTTCTTGATCTCCAAGATCTTTTTTTTGAAAAAAGAGAATAGGTCCTCAAATTTCTACCTCATATGCTATTTAGATACCAAAAATCTAGGTTCTTTCTAGAAAAGAAATTTAAAAAATTTGCATTTCAAAAAGTAATTTGGAATAAAAGCTTTTCATTAACCAAAATATGTTTCACATCTCTGGGAACGGATTCACCGTCGTATGGCTGACCGGCGATTACTAGCGATTCTGGCTTTGCTTAGACGGAAAAATCTAAGAAAGATTACTATATTTTCGATTCAAAGAAGAGAAATGAGTTTTAATATAATGCTAATTCATAAGAATGTAAGTCTTGCAGGGTAAATCAAAAGGGGAGTATTCATTATTGAACCCACCCATCTATCTTTGAAAAATGATGCGCAATGAGTAACTGTGCAGCAGCTACAAAGTAGGAGTTCAATAGAAGATAGAATAATGATATACAAACAAGAGCGAATCCCAGCGAAAAAGTAGAATAAATTGGGTTGGAAAGTAACACAACTCCCTGACCTCCTAAAATTAGACCCGATCCTAGAAAGAATTCTGTTAGATAGGAACAGATTTGATAAATACTGATAACTCTCGGATAGAGTATTAGAATGGAAAGATCCATTAGATAATGAACTATTCGTTCTAAGCCATCTCTGACGATTAAACAACAATTCAAAGTGCTTTTCTTGCGTATTCTTGATAAACCTGCATTTATGTCGATCTCATTTGTTGGAAAATCGAGGTTATGATACTAAATATAGTTTCCTACTTGTTAAACGTTTAATTACTCGATTGTATCAACAAAATCATTTTATAATTTTTGCTAATGATTCTAATCAAAATTTATTTTTTGGTTGCAACAAGAATTTCTACCCTGAAATGGTATCAAAAGGATTTGTATTTATTATGGAAATTCCATTTGATATACGATTAATATCTTCTCAAGAAGGGAAAAGAATAGTAAAATCTCATAATCTACGATCAACTCATTCCCTATTTCCTTTCACTAATAATAAATCTTAAGTAACTGAAATGACAAAACTATAGATATTTCATTTATTATACTGGATTTTACGGAGCCAATTCATGTACAACATGATTTGGACTTGATCATAGAAATTTTTTTCTTCAAGTGAACCAGCTTATCCTCAGTATAGGGCTTACGCGGCGGTTGGAACAAAGACACATTTACTTGATGAATTCCAAGGCCAATGTGTTTCAAAAGTAAATATAATTAGATTATTGGGATTACGAAAAGTATATGATTCAAATGAAAATACAGGCAAAAAAGATTATAAAATCAGCAATGAGGTAATTAATGAATCCTTTAGTCAAATTAAATTTCCACATTCATTTTCTTAATTGAAGAAATAATTGGAAAATAAAACCGCAAGTACAAAAGTGAGTAATAACCCCCAGTATAGGCTGGTACGATCTAATTCAACATTTTGTTCGTTCGGGTTTGATTGTGTCATAGTTATAAAATTTAGATATATGTTTATCGCTAGATGAACTGCATTGCTGATATGGATCCTAAAAAGAAGACGGTAGGGACAGCCAGTCCGTGAATAGCCAAAACTCTTGAATGGAAATGGAAAAGAGATGTAACTCCAGTTCCTTCAGAATTGGTAGTCAATCCTATTTCCAATAGGGGCAGTTGACAATTGAATCCAATTTTGACCACTATTTTCATATCTTATCCAAGGTAATTGAAATATCTGCCAAATCGGGGTCACAATTTGTATCGATTAAACAAATTGTTGGAATTCCTAAAGTAATACACTCACGCAGGGTCGTATATTAATCGTGCTGATCAACGATGAGTACAATATCGAGGAACTCGGCAAAATAGCCCCGTAACTTCGGGAGAAAGGGTGCCTCCTCACAAAGGGGGTCGCAATGACCAGGCCCAGGCAACTGTTTACCAAAAACACAGGTCTCCGCAAAGTCGTACCTCGCAAGCAGCTGCCAGTTCAGGACTCCATTTACAAGCCTCGCGGATAATATCACCCCCATCAACAACAAGATCACGCCCCTCGTGCAGTCATATCCGTTTTACTAAGCTATTCTGTAACCATTTGGCTATCACTTTGTTCTATCCGATCTTACTATTGGCATTTTTTATGGATCGTGATTTCAAGTGCTTCTTCTCCGGGAAAAGAAGTTCATGACCCGTGGGCCTTCTACCTCCACATGGCATTGCTCTGTCAGGCTTTCATCCATTGTGGAAAATTCCCCACTCCTGCCTCCCGTAGGAGTCTGGGCCGTGTCTCAGTCCCAGTGTGACTGATCATCCTCTCGGACCAGCTATCGATCGAATAAATGATTGTCTGATAATGAGCAAGGAAGATCAGTCTTTCTGCTAAACAGGATGTATTGAACTCATAATTCATTAGATACTTTTTATGAATGTCAACCAAGTGTCGTAAGTAAATTGTTCTACCTATTGTTGATTGGAAATTGGAAACCAATATTCGAAAGAAACGATTGTTTAATACTAAACAAGTACGGACTAATTGAATACTTGTATAAAAAAAATTCCTCGAATTGGTGGAATAATAAATATGAAAATAAGAGCTTCTGTTCGTAAAATTTGTGAAAAATGTCGGCTAATCCGTAGGCGGGGGCGAATTATAGTAATTTGTTCTAACCCAAGACATAAGCATTTATCCACATTTTTTTATCTACTTTGCTTTGCAACTTTAATCGTATATGAGTGTTTTTTGGCAAAAAAAATTCAGTTGCTATAAAAATATGACCGATTTCTCACATTTTGACTATGTTACATATTTTTTTGAAAAGAATAGGCTCGGAATTTTTGGAAGAATTCTTCGCGTCGGAAGAAGAAGATCTTTCTTGAACTTCTCTAGAGCTTCCTCTACTTTAGGGGGGGGGTGATACCATTCTCAACCAACAAGGTCAAAATGTAATATGTATTTATGTTGCTATTGGTCAAAACGCATCTTCAGTGGCTCAGGTAGTAACCAATTTCGAGGAAAGAGGGGCGATGGAATATTGGATTTGAATCAGATTTTGGATCAATCTATATTGATTGGCTGACTCCGTTATATTGTTGCTAGCAAATACCACTTGTGAATCTTCCAAATCATTCCCGCAGGAGATCTGGACCCATTTTTTTCTGTTCCTTCGAGAAAAAGATTTGTCTTCTTCATAAAAAATAGGAGGTAATGAAATATGAAACTTAATACACCTTAAAGTTCATAGGGCGAACAGAGATTGTTTGAGCTCCTTAAATACTCATTACGCCTAGCATTGTGGGTCTTAAAAAAGAGTTTGTATCAAATAAAGTATATACTTCGACTTTCTTGTGCTAAAACTTTGGGTTGTAAACACAAAAGTACGGTACATATTTTTTTGGAAAAATTAGGCTCGGAATTTTTGGAAGAATTCTTTGCGTCAGAAGAAGAAGACACCCTTTTTCGTTAAGGATAATAATGGAGACAGTTATTCCATATATTTTGATATTGAAAATCAAATTTTTGAGATTGACAACAATGATTCTTTTTGGGGTGAACTAGAAAGTTATTTTTCTAGTTATCAGAATTCTAATTATCTCAGTGCTGCATTCCTTAAATAGATGTGAAATCTAGAAATTTGCGTTCGCAGGTTTTTAAGTGATTTTTGTTGGAATTTTTTTGACACTCCTTTGACAAATAATAGGAATAATTTATTCTAAAACTAGGAATCATAGATATATATTGATATATTACCAATCTATTAGTTTTTTTTCTAAACAGGGCCTGGATACTTCATTTTTTAGTCTAACCAAGTCAACAACAACCTTTACTTTTCTATTATATTATTCAATGTGTTCCCGAATAATATTACTAATTTCGTCAGCTCGAATGGTTACCATATTTGAAACAAAGGTAGAAGATTTTATAATTTTCAAATGATACATAGTGCGATACAATTTTAAAAAAAGTATTCTAGTAAGAATAGATACTTCGGAGGTGGGTATAAACTTAAGGTGCCCTTGCTTGTCAGGGTAAGAAGGGGTAGAGAAAATGCCTCGAGCCAATGTTCAAGTACCAGGCGCTACGGTGCTGAAGTATCTATTCGAAGTGCCAAATTTTAAAAATTGTATTTTTTATATACTATAAAGTAGACCTTTAGACATTATACACTCTAATAGATAGACCAAAGGGCCTATCTATTAGAATACTACCCCGATCAGAATTAGCTTAACCAAGGTATATCTTTTTGATCCGAGGTTGAATCGATCATCATAAGAAGAATTAGGTCAAAATTTAGGATACATTCTGGGAAAATCAAACTTCCAGCTTCATCATCGAGAAGGAAACAGCCCGGATCACCAGCTAAGGCCCCTAAATGATCGCTCAATGATAAAAGAGGTAGGGGTGCAGATATGTCCGTTCTTCGTGGTCAGCATACTTGGGATCTTATTCCTCGATCTCCGGACGTCAACATGGTTGGGTCTAAATGGGTTTATTGGTTGGTCCATGCCTGATGGTTTGGTTGATCGCCGTAAGGCACGTTTGGTAGCTTAGGGTTTCTCTCAGAATCCTAGTTTTGGCTTTGACCATACTTTCAGCCATGTGGTTAAAGCATCTACAGTTCGGATAGTTCTTGCTATTGCTACTATGCATGCATAGTCTCTACATCAGTTGGACGTTAAAAATGCCTTTCTTAATGGTGTTCTTGATTCTCTGGTTTTTATGGCTTAACTAATTGGTTATAAGGATCCCGCTCATCCGGATTATGTTTGTCATCTACGGGAGGCCATTTATGGTCTGAAGCAGGCACCTCAAGCATGGTTTCAGTGTTTCAGTGCTTATCGTTTGCAGCTTGGGTTTCGTTGCAGTTCTTCTGATACTTCATTATTTGTGTTGTCTCGTGGCTCGTCGTTGTTGTATCTTTTGGTCTATGTTGATGATATCATTTTTACTGGGAATGATTCCACTCTTATTTGGCAGTTCATTGATCGCACCCATCAGGAGTTTTCCATCAAAGATTTAGGTGCCTTACATTACTTTCTTGGCTTAGAGGTCACATCCACTGCCTCGGGACTTCTTCTAGGATAGGCAAAGTATGCTCGGGACAATCTTTCTCTGGCTAGTTTGTCATATGCAGTGCCAGCCTCTACACCGACCTGCCAAATTCGCAGCTTCATAGTAGTACGAGTTCACAGTTCAAGAATTCGATGTTGTATCGCTCTTTGGTTGGTGCTCTCCAGTATCTAACCATCACTCATCCGGACTTAGCTTTTGCAATTAATTCTGTCAGTCAGTATCTTCAGGACCCTCAAGAAGATCATTTTTTAGCTGTCACTCGGATTCTCCGCTATGTTTGGGGACCCTACATTTTGGCCTCAATTTTTGTGCAGCTACTTCTCCAGGAGTGCTCAGTTATTTTGATGCAGATTGGGCCAGGTGTTTGGAAACTCGTTGTTCTACTTATGACTATCCTGTCTTCTTAAGCAGTAACTTAGTTTCTTGGAGTACGAAGAAACAGCCTATTGTGTCTAGGTCCGGCACTGAGTCCGAGTATCGTGCTTTGGCCAACACTGCTTCTGAGGTCATCTGGATGACTCATTTGCTTCGTGATCTTCATGTTCCTCTTTCTGGTGCACCTCTTCTGCTTTGTGACAACACCAGCGCCATCTTCTTGGCTCAGAATCCAGTGGCGCATAAGCGGGCTAAGCACATTGACATTGATTATCATTTTGTTCGCGAGTTGGTTTCTTCAGCTAAGCTTCATGTTGCTCATTTTCTTACATCTCTACAGGCTGCGGATATCTTCACCAAGGGTCTCGTCCCTTGTTTGAGTTCTTCAGGTCCAAACTTTGCGTCTCTAAGAATCCGACGCTTCGCTTGAGGGGGGATGTTAGGATAAATCAGATTTCTGATTAGATTATGATTTATTATGATAATAGTTACTTCCTTATTACAACCCTATTGTACTCTCTATATATTCAGTCATTAATAATACAGTTCCTTACGGTAAATCATTCTCTCAATCAAATATCAATCATATAATTTTGATTATACATTACTAAAAATATTAATAATTAATTTATATTTTTTAAAATTATAAAATTTCAATCGAGATACATGATAATATGTATTAATTTTTCCCTGGTAACATGAACACAAAGTTTTGTTTTAAACCGCCTAACTATTACACTAGGTCATTTATAATTTTATGTAATTAGTGGAGTAATTTGATGTTTGTTTTTAATTATTACAATGAGGTTCATAAAATTTTTAAAAATAAGAGCTCGTCTCTTGAAAGACGGTCTTTCCATAAGTCATGGAAAGATCAAGGTTTAAACTGAAAATTAGAATAAATAAAAATAAAATTTCTGGGTTGCATTAATTGGATCATAAGCTTTATAACTACTACACGTTGCATAATAAATATTTAATATCGCAAGTAAGACCTTTAAACTTTCTATTATTATAATTAAATCCCGTCTTTCCATACTTATGGAAAGACGATTTTTCTCAAGATTTTACCAAAAAATAAAATATATCTTAAAATATAAATAATTATAATCTGACTCTAAAATTATGGGAATGAGATTTTTTATAATAGATCTAACAATTAACTGATCTAACAAACGATTTTTCCTAACAAGAAACCTCTCTCAAAATTAAAGCAATAAATACATTTTACAGGGAATAGTGTAATGATAATATAAATCCATTTTTTTTAAATTGAAAATTATTAATTTTTAAAGAAAATTGTATGATGGAAACAGAAAGAAAAATAAAAAAGGAAAATTTATCCGCCGAAAATAGTCCAAATCTCTTTTTAATAGTGGAAAATGAACATTTAAATTGAAGAATTCATATACCGCATCTCTGAGTTACTATGAATGTCCATTCTAAATACTAGGAATGTATAGTTTAATATTATTATTTTAGCATTCAATATTTATAGAGTAATTAAAATTAAATTATAATAACGCATACGTTCACACGAAAAATGTAAAATTTTATGATTCAAAAATACAAAATATCTTTAAAAATACGGTATTAATGATACTCAAGGGATGTTATATAACTTCCTGGTATAGTAAATGTGACGTATAAACTGTACAAAAGAAACATTGAGAAGTTTTTCTAAATAGAGATGTTTTTTAAAGTTATGAAATAGTTACGACATAATTTACTAAAATATCTTTTTTAAAGTATAAATGTTAATTTTTTAGAATTTAAATATTATATTTTTATATGATATTTTTTTTATTTTTCACATTCAAATACGTATGTTATTACATTTAAGACAAAGTATTGGAAAAGACAATTTTTTTCATAGCTATATCGAAAAACAGTGTTTAATTAATTTATTTTTTAAATGAAGTTAGGGGTTTATACACACTGCAGTAACTTCAAGTGAGTTTACCGAAATTGCTTGTAACCCGAATTTAACCTGGATTTTAATTGTTTTAACCCACGAATTTTGACAAAGTCTTGGGAAAGACCGTTTTTTCATATGCTTATGAAAAGATGGAGTTTAATTAGAATAATAAAAAGTAAAAGGTCTTAGTTACAGTATTAAAATGTTATTATCCAACGTGCAGTAGTTATAAAGTTTATAACCCGATTCATGCAATCCAAAAAAATTTATCTTCATTTCTTCTAATTTGCGCTTCAAACCTTGGTATTTCCGTGGTTTATGAAAAGACCGTCTTTCAAGAGACGGACTCACAAATTTTTCATCCTTTTGTGATAAAACTGCACTTGAGTTCTTGGTCTTTCCGTAGTTTATGGAAAGACCGTCTTTCAAGAGACGGACTCTACATTTTAATTTATAGTACTTCCTCAGTTTTCTTAAATGTGGTACACTTTCTATTATTATACATTTTTTTTCTAAAATTGTCACATTTCTTTTTATGGCACAAAGTAAATCGATCTCAACCACTCATTACATTTTTCACTCTCCTCATTAAATTTTTTCCACATACTTCAACTTATATATAAAAAAATACATAAACCTATGGTGCAAAGTACAGTGAAACGGCGTAATTTGTACCGTAGTTGTTTTAGAAGTCTTTTACGCTCCCTCTCCTATGTACATGTCACAATTGGTTTATGTGATTGGATTTATGTGAATGAAATGAGTGGATAAAGTTGAATTTAGAAAGTTAAAAATATAATGACTAATGAGTGAATGAAATTAAAGAAATTTTGTTAAATAAAAAGTGTGTCCACATAAAATAAATGAATCAAAAAGGAAAGTGTGGCATATACAAGTGTGTTTGCCCGGACTTATAAGTGTTTTGCTTATAAGTTAAACACATTTTTAGTGTTTGATAAACTGGTAAAAAATACTTCGATACTATTTTTTGAGTGCGTCTCTTGAAAGACGGTCTTTCCATAAGTTATGGAAAGACCAAGGTTTAAAGTGTAAATTAGAAGAAATTAAGATAAAATTTTCGGGTTGCATGAACCGGGTTATAAATTTTATAACTACTACATGTTGCATACTAAAATTTTAATGTTGCAACTAAGACCTTTTACCTTTTATTATTCGAATTAAACCCCGTCTTTCCATAAGCATATGGAAAGACCGTCTTTCCCAAGACTTTGCCCTATTTTTTTAGGGGAAATTAGAATCTAATCTCCCTTACTTTTAAAATAAGTCAATTTTACTAGTAAAACAGTTTTGACAAACACACCCACAGAAAGAAGAGTAATACTTATCCGACTAATTTTTTTAGGGAGAGGAGGATAATGATTAGCTCATAATATTTTCAAACCAGTAGAGTAAAGAGTACTAATAAGAAGTTACTACTACGTTGTACAGTTGTAGAACAGTTGCAAAGTCAACAAGTTACATACTACGTCCTTCCACTTTTGCCCCTTTTTAAATGTGCAGGAAAAGGCCATGGGACGGTTGAGAAAGAAAAGGAAAAGAACATCGCTCCGCCTGGTTTTTTTCCTTTTTAATTTCTTTTCTGCCTCCTCTTGACATCATTTGGATTGATTCCAATGTCCAGCTATGTTATTTATACCTGGGGAATTTCCCCTTGTTGAGTCATAGGAGGGGGTTTTAAATCCTTTTCTTATTCAATTCTTGAAGCTACTCCTTCACTCACTTACCAGAACCAACTAAACAGAGGTACACACATACATACTGTGTGCAAGTTCGGCTTTTTCTTGGGCCCTTTTGGGAATTGAGTGGAACCCATTTTCTGAAATGCCTGTTTTTGGTGTTTAATTCTGTGGGCACTCGTGTTTTTTTTCTGTATTTTTTCAGTTTTGTTTTGAGGGTTCTGACTGACTGACTTGTTTTGAATGTCGAAATCAGGTGGTGGTGGGGACATGAATTGATCGTCAGTGGGGCTGAACCTGGTGCATGCTGAATATTTTCGTGAGGGTTTGATATTGCTAAGTGCTCGGTGGATCATTCATGGCCAAGTATCTGTGTTTCAATGCTGCTTGTCTTCAGGTAGAATGTTGTTTCTTTCCACTTTCTGTAATATATCATGTTTAGAATAGAGTAAATGACCATGCAGCATTGGGGATCTTGTTTGCAGTCCCCACCGACCTGAATTCACACAGTGACTGTGTGTGTGATGGGAATTTAAGGCCTTGGTATTTTATTTTGTTTGACTATGTCAAGGCTAACAGATGAGCTGCATTTCTGTTTTTGTTTCATTTTATTTGGAGATTATTGATGTGATGTGTGCAGGTTCTGTTGCTGTTTCTGAGATAGTAATCTGATTTTTTTTCTCGGCTGCCGCTTTCATGATTCCTTAAAGGGATTAATTGTATCTGAAGTGTTTTATGTCCTTGATTAGAACATGCATTTGCTGATCTGCTTGAGGACATGTGACCTTCGATCGCATCTGGTGTTATCTGATTCATTTTACTACTTCTTAAGTGATTACTTGTCTTTGTTGTGAAATATTTAGGTACATCACCGACAATTAAACTGAACCAAATGTTCCTATCTTGTCCTGTCAAAATCTTTGCAAGAACTGGTTTCTGTTTGGTTACATGTGTGAAACTGTTTGGATTTGTCGGGGTTAAGGTTGATCTGAGTCTTGCTTATCCTTTTTACTGCTCATTATTATTCATTATTTTGGGGTGACAATATTTCTTGGATTTAGCTTTCTTTCCACCTTTAACCAAAATTAGCATTATTTTGTTCTTATTTGCTATAAGACTTATTTTTCCATGTATGCTAGAGTTATGGTTTTTTGTTCATTGATTTTTGCAGCTATCATTATCACTACCTATCCTTGATTTTTGTTTTTTTTCTTTATCCAGTGTGCTGGAGATGGATCATCTTCGAATGATTCTGGAAATGATTCTGGAAAGGGAAAGAGCCGCGATGGGAAAATCCGATTTGGTTTCAATCTTGTGAAAGGAAGATCCAATCATCCGATGGAGGACTACCATGTTGCTAAGTTTGTGAAGGTAGATGAGCACGAGCTTGGGCTTTTCGCCATATATGATGGCCATCTTGGGCATGCTGTTCCTGCATACCTCCAGAAGAATTTGTTTGACAACATCTTGAAGGAGGTAGCATGGCCAAAGAACATAGCAATTTCTTACAAATATAATTGTACTTTGGCTTGTGGTCTCATTCCGTTGCTTTGTTTTAGGGCTCATTCTTGGCAGATCCTGGTGCCTCAATCTCGAGGGCTTATGAGAAAACTGACCAAGAAATTTTGAACAACAGTTCAAAATTGGGTCGTGGTGGCTCCACAGCTGTTACAGCCATTCTCATTAATGGTCAAAGGTTATGGGTGGCCAATCTGGGAGATTCACGAGCTGTTCTTTCTCGAGGAGGTCAGGCAATTCAGATGACCATTGATCATGAACCGAACAATGAACGTGGTAGCATTGAGAACAAAGGAGGCTTTGTTTCAAAAATGCCAGGTTCTACTTCTTTTCATTCCTACGCGCACATGAGCATATGATTGAGAGATTACCTTATTTTGTGTAACTGACCTTGATGTGGAATTTCTATTTTCAGATTTGAAAGCTTACTGTAGTTATTTTATGTCCAGTGTTTTGTTGCTGTTGTGTTTTCTCCTTTTATGTGTTTCTTTATATGGTAAAATGAGCAATTGTCAGTGCATCTTGGTGATTTTCTTTCCTGGTAACGATGTACTTTAATTGACCTAGAGAAGGAAATAAACAGCCGCTGAGGATCAAGTACTGTGATATAAAGTTTACAAAGCTCAACAATCAAGCTTTAACCAAGATTTTTTTTTTCCTTTTACTGCTTCTGCTCTAACTTTAGATTTGAAGCAGATTTTAATAATTATGCCTGTCAGGTGGATAAGTAACTCCTAATCCTTCACAACAAACTATTATCTTCTTGCTCATGTGACTCCTGTTAAAGTTCATGTAACAGTCTTATAACTAGATTAGATCTTATCTTGCTTCTGTAAAACATCTGAGTTTAACTTCATGCAGTGTTTCAACCTCTCATTTGCTTACCGCTACAATTTCCCCCATTTGCAGAGATTATGTTATGGCGCATCTTGTCTCCCTTAATTTGGAATCTGACTGTATTGTGTATAAAGATCACATGTCTGATTTTGGTAGATCCGTAGAGCTTCCAAATACTTTATAAACTTTAAATGTTTTCAAGCTTAGGCTGCTCAGCCTGCTCTCATCAATTTTGCATCACCTTGGAAGATGCTAGGCATTTGGCAACTTTTGATTTTACATGTTTTGTTCTCTCAACTGCTATGGTATAACATTTATGTTTATGAAATGTTGTCAAGTCTGCATTTTGCTCTTATAGCTCAGTCCTACTTGATTTGGGACAATTATTAATCTGATTTTAATTTTCCCCCTTTGCTTCAGTGTAAATACAACAGACTCGTATCTACTTATGATGCATCGTAATCGTTTGTTCATCCTTTTGTAGGAGATGTGCCTAGGGTTAACGGGCAGCTAGCTGTTTCTCGGGCTTTTGGGGATAAGAGCCTTAAGTCGCACCTGCGTTCAGATCCTGATGTTCTTGACATGACTATCGACATCAACTGTGATGTGCTTATCCTTGCTAGTGATGGTGTCTGGAAGGTAAACAACCGTTGCCCTGAACCTCTTTTACGCGTTATTTGAACAAAATGCACAACTGAAACCTGAAAGCCTGTTTTTCAATACAATCAGGTGATGAACAATCAGGAGGCAGTTGATATTGCTCGCAACATCAGAGACCCAAAGAAAGCTGCTGAGCGATTGACTGCTGAGGCTCTGAACAGGGACAGCAAGGACGACATCTCTTGTGTCGTCGTGAGGCTTCAGAAGTGATATGGTGTGGGTGGATGCTTCTCCGGGGTTAAGGGGTTTACTGAAAAGAAAAAGAAAAGAAGAAATCGTCGTACATGCATAGTGATTTGATGCACATAAAAGCAGCCATAGTCATAGAATATTATTACAGGAAAGGGAAGCATCTGGGAATCATAGACAAGAAAAGGATTATAACAGCAGAAACTCTCTAGTACCATCTTTAGCAATCCTATGTAAATTTGAAGTCTATCGTTCTGTTCTCTTAGGTTATATAGTCTGGTTATGTGTCTATTGGAATAATGTAACTTAAACTGGTGGATGGCTTTATGTATGAAGTTTATTTTCCTTTTTGTTGGGTTATATTTCTTGTTGTTTGTATTTCTTGCTTTGGTTTCTCTCAGGAAGAGCTCAGCTTAGGAAATGCCTTGGAGTTAATGAATGTTTGATATAGAAAATTGTGACTTAGGAAATGAGATTCAGAATTTGACAATGATTCTTGATTTTCAGGTAATACTTGAGTTTATCCCCAAGAAGTATTTGAGACATAAGAACAGAATTTGAGGATGATTCTTGATTTCTCGCTGTTGCTGATTTCATGAAGAACAAAGGTCAGTATCTTCCAAAACTTGCTTGTCTTTTCAGCTCTGATATAAATGCTGATCTTTTAAAGGACATACCACTAACTGGTAATGAGGATTACATGATATGGAAACCTGATATCCATGGTACATTTACAATTAAGTTTGCATACCAAGTGTTACGACCAAAAAAGCCTGAAGTGCAATTTTTTAAAAGAATTTGGATCAAAACCATACCCAAGAAAATCAGTTTCTTCATCTGGAAAATGATTTTAAGTGCACTTCCATTTGCTGATATCTTGATGACAACAGGTTTACATCTACCATCTAAGTGCTCAGAATGTGATAGCATTGACTCTCATGATCATTTCTTTAATTCTTGTGCTACTGCAAAATTTTTATGGACTAAAATGCATGAAGCTTTACACATCACAGATAGATCTTTCAGTAATATTAGGGAGAGATTGGCTTTTTACTGGTCTTTCAAACATTCAGTATCATCAAACTGCTCCCTAATGACAGTATTGCCATGTCTAATTTGCTGGGAACTATGGAAAATCATAAATAAATGGATACATGAAAACAAAAAGAGCCATGCTCCAGTAATCTGGAAATGCATTTCAAATTCATGTTCTTTGCTATACTCGGTTCATCCACAAGATATTTGCCATCTGAATTGTCAACTAACTAGTAATGGTTTATTGCCTTGCATTACACGGAGAAGAATCACTAGACTTTACTTAATTAAGTGGGAACCTCCGGATATAGGGTTAAAAGTAAACTGTGATGCAGCAATACAGGGTGACAAAGTAGGGATTGGTTGTGTTATCAGAGATGCAAAAAAAAAGAATCACACATGCTGTATCATCTTTCATGACCACAGATAATGCCTGCTTCTCCTCTTATATTGTAGTGATCAGAGCTGAGATGCTAGCTATCCGGATGGGACTTCAAGTGGCGGAGGGAATGACAGAACATCTGCACATTCAATCGGACTCCCTTGCAGCAATAAAAATCATTCAGGGGCAACCTTGTCCCTGGCCACTTAGGCCGATACTGAAGAAGGTTATGGTGGCCACTACAAGGTTCAGACAGGTTTTTTTCAGCCACATACATAGAGATGGGAATCAAACTCCGGACTATCTGGCTCAATTGGCAATCAGAAAAGGAAACACCTCGCAGCTTCAAGAACTCCTCACATCACAACGCTTTCTTTTCCTTAACCGCAGAGAGACCTTATTCCCTCAATTCCGATGGAAACACAAGTTTAGTCTGTAACTTCTCATATGTATAGGCTTGAAATGTATAGGTCTTGCTGTTTTTGCTTCCTTTCGATGGTCTGGCCTTCGCAAGCTCCACACAGGGGGTGGAGGGCTTGTCGAAGGAATCACTATCAAGAGGATGGCATTAACTATGTTTCTAGTCTAGCTTAAAAGATAGATCTCTAAGTCTTGTAAGTTTATTTTCTTCTTTCGGGTGTGGGAGCCCTAATCAATTTCCCCGCTCACTAGTGAGTGTTTTTGCGGAAAGAAAAAAAAAAGATTTCTCGCAAATAGGCTGTTTCTCAAAGCCTCTACAGAAACTGAGTACTAGTATCTGAATTTGGAAATAGTTTTCCAATTTTGCTAGTAGTAGAATTATTTATATCCACCACTTCTCTAGATTTGAGTTTTAAACTCGTATGTTTTCTAGTATTTTGTTTTTAGCTCTTTAGGTTTGATTATTGAGCCTGTCTATTGAAAGACGGTATTTCCATACCTATGGAAAAATCAAAGTTTAAACTACAATTTGAATAAATTAAGATAAAATTTTTGGGTTGCATTAATCGGGTCATAAACTTACAACTACTGTACGTTGCATAATAAATTTTTAATGTTGCATCTAAAATCTTTTACCTTTCTATAATTCTAATTCAATCATGTCTTTCAATAGACATACTCCCTCTGTCCCAGCCATTTCTGCTATTTAACTATTCATTTAGTCAAAATTGCTTAACTTTGACCTCAAATTTGAATCGATAAATAAAATTGGATATTGTCATATTTGATCTTGTTAGATTCGTAATGGCATGAATATTTACAATATTAACTTTTTATAACCTATATTTACACACAATTATAGATATCAATGATCAAACTTTTTTTGAGTCAACTGATGAAAGTCAACTTGTGCAGAATTGGCTGGGACGGATGGAGTATGAAAAGACGGACTTTCCCAATACTTTGCCTTGATTATAATATATAAAATCACTCCCATAATATAATTTAAAAAATCATAACTCTTTAGATACCATCTATCTTAGTTTATGTACTCCCTCCGTCCCAGTTGAATCTGCACACTTTTTGGTCAACTTTCTCATGGCACATTTGACCATATATTTGAGTTAGTATATAGGCACCAATATCATCATGTGAGATATTGTTAGATTATTTGCATAACTTAGTTTCTAAATATCAAATTTTATTACACTAATAATATACGTATTTAAAGTTATTGATGGTCAAACATGGCTTGAGAAAGTTGACTAAAAAGTGTGCACATTCGCTTGGGATGGAGGGAGTAGCTAGATTTTCAATTCTTCATTTCTTAAAGAGTTTTTTTCTACAATAGCTAAGCCTATGCATACACCCTTTAGTATTTACCACAAGATGCTAACCTAAAGAATGTGGGATATGATCTAGATTTTTTGAGTAATCAGATGAATGAGCAGGCACAGTCAGAGTCACCAGGAGAACAACTAGGCAATTTGAGTGAAGTGTCAAAACAGTGGCATGAGCAAGGTGAGGATCTCAGACTTGGAGTTATTCATCGGGTCTATTTCGAAGGAATCACCAACAGGACCATCGGCGATACGTCCCACTGAAAACCTGGAGGTTAACCCCACACACCTATATTGATAAACCTATACACAACCTTTGAGAATGACAACATGGAGGTGCGGGAGGAAGAAGAAGGAATATGAGCTAGAAATACAAACTCGAAAATGCCATGTATGATTAAACAGATGTTGTAATGTCTCTATCGGATGACGTGTCAAGGGATAATGATGAAAAATCATTAAAACTTGAAACAATTGATGAGAATCCCTGACAGGGTTCCAACCCAATTAATTGATGCCGTACCGGAGTGGATACAAGAGAGAATTGCCGAGTCAATTCGAAGGATTGAGGAAATCCACGGAAAGTAGAGAGAAGATAGAGTTGTTAGGGTGATGAGGATCCTGAGGAGGAACCCACACCACAAGAAGGAGCACGAGTGGGGGGAGAGGGATGAACATCTCTTAATGGAGGAAGTGTTGCAGAGAAGGGAAAGGGGAAAGGGGAAAGGATGGGGGAGGAGCACTTGAGTGTGAGGGAAAAGGTGGGTAGATTTGATGGAAGTAAATGCACTGGAGAAGATAGGAAAGGGAGAAGGTGGTGGATGGCGAACAGATTGGAAAATAATACTCAAACAATACAGAACCAAGCGACCAAGGAAATCGCACACTTTATCTCAATTTGCGTGCTCATTAATTCCATTAACGAAGCTTGGATATTGGAGGTCTTAGTAAATTTGAGAACAATTCTCTCTCTCAATTTGAGAGCAACAGTAGCAGAGTAAAGTCTGTTCATCTTCATTTCAGCATCAAATCTATCCAAAGCCACAGACGCAACCCATACCCAAAAATTATTCCTGAGATCATCTTGCAAGCTTGCACGGTAGTCTCTCACAGCCAAACAATCTCAAAGCCAAGCATCAAGCCTCAGCCTAACAAATCCTGCATCCCATAAAAGAAAAACATCTTGAAAAACAAAACACATAATACATTCAACACACAATTCCAATACGTTCAAAACAGTATGTGTTAGACTAAAATGTTTTCAGAGGAAACATGGCTAATATAGTTAGGGAAGAGCACTGGTCAGAAGGGTCTCGTGATGGCTCAGAAAACTCAAAGGAACGAAGAGATGCCCTCTTTGGTGATGAACTCAACAGAGCGACTCAACTGCCCCCCAGAAGGGGAGTCATTTTCACACTGGAAGAGGAGGAATACCAAAGGGGCTAGAGTCTACTCGAGGATAGTCTAGTAGGGTATTTCCTCGACTATCACCACTTTGCCCTAACTAGAATGCAGCCCCTCATATCAGACTACTGGGGAGAAGGTGTACACGTCATCGCAAAGAATGGAAAATTCTATGTTATCCAATTTCAACAGATATCCAAGCTCCTATCAGTACTATACAATGGTCCTGTGAACATCGCTGGTGGTCAGTTGGCTTTGCACAGACTAGTCCCTGAAATGGCTCTGTCACACATGACAGTCTCCAAAGTACTAATCTGGCATTTATGGGCTCACACTGGAATATTTCGGAAGGAGTACCATACAAAAGTTTTCATTTGTTGTTGGAGATACTAAAGAAGTGGATTTCGAAGGAAGACTGCTACAACACGCTGAGTATGTAAGTGTCCGGGTGTGAACGTTGGTCCAGAAAGCACTGATATCTGGTTTCTGGTTAAAATTGCGAAGGGGTGGAATGGTTTAGATAACTATTGGTTATGAAAGAGTCCACAAAATGTGCCGACGATGCGGAGCTCTAGGACATACCTATCCATAAGGCCATTGGCAGAATATGGATGCTCTTGAATAGCATATCGATGAAAGATTTGCAACTCTCGGGTCAGACCTACCGCTGGAGATTTATAGAGACCTTTCGGAGGAGCTCTACCCACCCGTCGTCCCGGTTCACAAGCACATGCCAATAAAACGGTTCACAAGATTTCCCCCAAACTATTTCTATACAAATGAACACATGTTTCAGCATATGCCAGACGAAGCTTTTCTAGATGGGTTTAAGTATGAAGAAGAAATTTATCCCACCCTAGAAGAACTGAGGGAAGCAGAGGAGAACAATCCAGAACACTTGCAAACGTTAAACCTAGCAGAGGATGACCAAGTAAAGGACCCGAAGGAAGACCCGGAAGAAGAACGAGAAGAGCTAACCCCGGAGGAGGCTGCTCAAAGGAATGAAGTTAATAAAATTTACCTACAGTGACTTGCAGAAGCATGCGAGAGGATACTAAACCTCCCAGAAGTACCTAATTTCAGGGAAGAAGTGGGTCAAGGTTTCATTTCCTAGAATACCAATTCCGACGAGGAAATGCAGGGAGCTTAACCCAACACCAGTCCCACAACAAATCTACCAGCAGCAACAGCCGAATACGGAGGGTCCGATGGTCCGTACAAGACATGTGGATGGTGAAGATGGTGAAATCGTAACTGAAGAGTACATGATCACCGGTGGGGGAAGATATATCTTCGCCGAAGCAGGGGCAAAACAGTGTCGCCAAGCCAATAAGGTGGAGTTCAAACAATTCACCTTGTCAAATGGAACAGTAACCGATCCTTTTTTCACAAACGAGGCATTTTCAGAAGATCATAATTTTGGAGTTGACTCAGACCAAAACAGTGATGGGCTCAAATTTGATATGGATATTACCATCAATTTTGGTGATCTAGGTGACGAAACGCATGTCATCACGAGTATCCAGAGCACATTCAAAGATAGTCTACCTACCACAATCAATTCCGAGGAAAGGGGAAAACACTTAAGAGAGCAGAAAGAAGCAGGGTGTACCGATGTTGCAATACTGGTGTTCAAATTAATGAACCCAGTAGCATATCACCTCTACAGAACCTAAGCTCAGACTCAGAGCTAGAGCTAGAGGATTTAGACACAAACGAGCCACAGACTAGACATAGCGGAGAATCAAGTGGATCCAGAATACAGCCACATCTACACTTAGAGGTTGATGATGAAAGGAGAGGTATGGTTGGCAAGAAAAGGTGTGCGGAGTTAAGTTGACGAGATAGAAGGAAAAAAATGGATATGAAGGGAGATGTGAAGAGCATGGAAAGCAGATGGACTTCAAGGGGGGTAAGCAGTGAGAATTCATTGCAAGCAAGTGGAGCATTTATACAACCAGACGGTTCAATACCTAAGCATAGGGAGCCAGGTAATTTTCAAAATTTATGTACATGCTCTTTTGGGTCAACTCATTCCTTAGGCATACAAAACAGCCCACAACAACCAAGTCAACATCAACAACCAAGTCACCAACTTCCCTTAGACCAAAATAAAACAAGACAAAGCCCAAACACTGCCAACCAAACAGGCCACCAATGCAATAATAACCCACCTATCCATCCTATTCTGAACAAGACAATCCTGCCCCCACCATCACCAAAGGCCCAACCAAAAAAACATACCAACATATCTCAGCACACAAATACAGTTAATGATCAAACAAATAAAACCATCAACGTCGGGAAGAGTTCAACCCAAGAATTTACTGTACCTGCACCGACCCAAAACAGTTCCAGTGCGACATCAATAATGGATAACAGTGTTGATCGATACGAAGTTGGAAGTAGCATCAGAGCTATGGAGGTGGGCTGGGTCGAATCATGTGACAAGGATGATGGCAGTGGGGGTGGCAGTGATGGCGGAGGTGGCGGTGGCGGAGATGACAAAGATGAAATTGAACGAGTGATCTGCGTTGGTATGATTCAGCTTTAACAAATTGGGGAAATACAAAAAAAATGGTGATGCTTCAAGTGGTGGATCTACCGGAGATAACATACATGCATTGGAACAAACAACGATCTTTGGTACGGCACCACTGTCGGTTTGGAGCATCGGGAGGTCACGACACCATCGGTATGGATCTTCGGTACGGCATCATCGGCAGGAGGAAGATCCGGACCAGGGAGAGGGTGAGGAATGATCGGACAACATTGGGGAGAGAGAGGGAGAGGAATGATTGGTCAACCTTGTGGAGCAGCTTATGGACAAAAAACATTATTTCAATCTCATGACTTTGGGAACCCGAGGAGAAGCTCAGAGAGGAACATTCGGGGAGAACATAAGCCAGAAGGAAATTAGGCCAATGGGTTAGTAGGGTGTGACCCATATGAGGGAAGAAGATTTGGAAAACAACCGGCCTTGGGTAAGGTTTTGGAATTGGGCCAGGTAGAACA
This sequence comes from Rubia yunnanensis, assembly GCA_037428765.1. Lineage (NCBI taxonomy): Eukaryota > Viridiplantae > Streptophyta > Magnoliopsida > Gentianales > Rubiaceae > Rubia > Rubia yunnanensis. Next base: position 76,697,673 of record CM075067.1, read on the forward strand.
TACACAAGATGGGCCTAACTATAACAGGATGCTGCTAACTGAATTTAAATGGAAAGGCAAATGTCGAACAGTTCTCCATAGTACAGGCAGAAGAGGGACAATTTGTCTCTCACCAACTAGATCAACAATGGATACCATATCTCTCATCCAAAATAATATGGATACAGTAAGGAAACTGAAAATTGGGGATGATGAGTTACAAGGAAATGTGGGGACTAGTCGTGTTGCGACAATCTGGCCAAAATCAATAGCAACTCAACATCTAGTGGACTAAATGGTGAATGTTAACTTCGGTCATATCAACATACAGAGAAAGGCAATTCTATGGGCAATGGCAGAATATATGCCTGTGGCGGAAGTGTTGGGTGTCAAAAGGAAGAGACTCCTTCAGGAGGAGATATGTGGCATTACTTTTAACAAAAGAATATGTACAGAGGACTAGGAGCAGGAGCTTCTGTATCGATCGCTCTCCGAGTTCACGGAATTTGACTTATCACCTGGAAAGGAACAGGGCAAGCAAGTTATAGTCACAGCAAGAATCTTTGATTCAGTAATACAAACAGTGTTGAAAGGGGAGGGAGAACAAAGCTGTGGTATTTCAGTGGTTGGTCCAGAACAACCACCCAGAGGTACATGAATCTACTCTCTTGGAACTACAGGGGACTGTCGCATCCTCTGACAGTACATTTCTTAAACAATACCATCAATCAGTATAATCCCAATATTGTGTTTTTAATGGAAACTACGTGTGATTATAGGAAAATTAGAAAGTGGCTAGGTAGAGCTTATTTCACTAGCTGGGAAATGGTAGATTCAGTAGGATTAAGTGGAGGACTCTGTGTAGCCTGGTCGGCGGAGATCCTTGTATCGGTAGTTAAAAGATGCCAAAATTTTGTATGTTGTAAAATCACTACCGCTTAGGGCGAGGAATGGATGTTGATCCTTGTGTATGGGCATCCAGACTGACCACAAAGGAAACAAGTGTGGGACTGTCTATATGTGGTCTTACAGGGCACCCAACTACCGGTTCTAATCACAGGTGATGTTAATCAAGTCCTAGACAGGGAAGATGAATATGGTAGTAGGCCGATCCTAAAACAGGAGACAAGGGACCTCAATGGACTTCTGAAGAAAGCTAACCTAAGTGAACTTATGCACAAGGGATAGTGGTATACTTGGTCCAATGGTAGAGAAGGTAGTGACCTGATACTAGAACGACTTGACAGAGCATTTGCAAATGATAAGTGGACGTCACTATTCTAGAAATATAGCCTAACAAGCCATACAATCATGAGATCGGACCATGGGGCACCACATCACAGTGTTAGGTCCCCAGACAAACACACTATAAGGAAGTTTGAGTCCTTCTGGGTAAGATTTAACCAGATAAAGGAACTGGTAAAACGAGTCTGGATGCCCGTCCAGCACACGGGAAACCAATCACGAGCCATAAACAATGCTCAGGTACCCAATACCACAATATTTTCAATAGGAAGCTGCAGGAAACTGCAACTAGATTGCACAACTGGGCTAAAGAGAGTGTTGGTAAGCTGGAGTTCAAAATCAGAAGTGTGAAACAACAGTTTAGCGCAAAGCAAAGACAGAAGGACGCAGATGGTATGCACAACAAGACGGTAGAATTGGAGGGACTCCTCACTATGTAGAATGATTACTGGAGACAGAGAGCCAAGTCACTGTAGCTTAAAGAATGAGATAGAAATACAAAAGTCTTTCACAAATGGGTGCAACAAAGGAAAGGGAGAAACTACATAACCCAACTCAAGGACAAAGCACGAGCTTGGATATCAAAGCAAGAGGACCTTCAACAGCTAGTCTACAATCATGTGAGCTCTATCTTTCTCACTGACTTTGTAATGCTGGAGGATGACTTTGGACAGTCGACTATGCAGGACATCCTAAACCTCATAGCCAAAGGGGTCAATCATAGTCAACAGATGGCACTGGAGAACCAAGTAACCACACAGGAAATAAAAATAGCAAATTTTCAAATGGGAAAATGGAAAGCACCAGGGCCAGATGGCCTACCACCAAGATTTTACCAACATTACTGGTCTGAAGTAGGGGAAGAGGTAACAACTGCGATTCAGAGTTTCTTGCCTACTTCTTCTATGCCAACAGAGTGGAATCACACTACTCTGGTCTTTATCCCAAAGAAGAGAGTCCAAAGGAACCAACAGACCTAAGACGTATAAGCATATGCAATGTTACATACAAAATCATTGCGAAGATCCTAGCAAACAGAATAAAAAAAGTCATGGGGTTCATCATATCAGGAAACCAATCGGGTTTTGCTCAAGGAAGATCCATTGTTGAAAACTCACTTATAGTGCATGAAATCATTGAATTTATACGCAAGAAGAAGATAGGAAAATAGCCAATGGCAGCAATGAAAATACACATGAGCAAGGCCTATGATCGAGTGTCATGGGAATTTCTGGAGAAAATGATGGAACATATGGGCTTTCCTCAAAAATGGATAGGGTGGATCATGGCATGTGTCACCACTGTCTCCTACTCCATTAAGCTTAATGGAAGGATCTCAATGGCTTTCCAACCAAAATAGGGACTAAGGCAAGGTTATCCTCTCTCGCCATTCCTCTTCATCCTTTTTCAGGAAGCATTCTCATCCATGATAGCATCGGAGGGTTTCCAAAGTGTCTGTCCAAGTGTAAAAATTTTAAGATATGTCCAACCTGTCTCACATCTGATGTTTGCAGATGATTGTATTCTCTTTTTCAACATTTCGGAAACAAGCTCAACAAAACTGGCACGGACACTAAATCTCTTCGCAACCTACTCGGGCCAAAGAATAAACTTTCAGAAGTCTGCACTCCTAGTCAGCCCAAACGCACAACCAACGACAAAGGAGAGACTCAGTCAGACTTTTAGAATATTTTCAGACCTACTAAAGGAATTTTTTTGGCCATGATATGGATTTCAATGTCCCTAAAGTGGGAATGTTCAGCAAGTTAATCCAAAGAGTAAAGGCAAAAACATCCATATGGAAAACTAGAGACATCTCGGTCATGGGAAGGTTTACCCTCACCAAACACGTACTAGCTTCAACAAGCCAGTACACCCTCAGTACCTTCCATATACCATCTACGGTTGCTAAAAAAATTGATAGTCGCCTTGCAAGATTCATTTGGGCAGGGGACACTGATGGGAGATGAATACACTGGATGTCGTGGAAATCGATGTAACAATCAAAGTGGCAGGGAGGACTGGGGATGAAATCCATACGACAGATGAACTAGGCCTTGTTAGGAAAGTTATCATGGAAGCTGACTACAGACAAACAATCATTTTTCTCAAAATTCTTCATCAGCAAGTACTGCAGCAAAGACGATTTTAACAAGGTCAAACTGAATCAAGGATCAATGTGGGGTTGGAGGGGCATAATGTGGGGAAGAGACCTCATCATGAGTGGGCTAAAATGGCAGGTGGTCAATGGGCATGATATTAAAATCCTGGATGAGTGGATTCCTAATCACAGCAACCCAATCAGGTATGAAACACAACTCCTTCCACAACTTGGCTTCAAGGTGAGTGACATGATCGATAGCGATAAGTAGTGGCGTATGCCTCTACTGAGACTATTCTTTAGCCAAGAAATAGTCAACCACATTGTAGGAATACACATTCCATACACCCCACCAGGTCTGAAGGATTTCTAATTCTGGGACAAGGACTGGCTAGGAAATTACACGATCAAAAGTGGTTACCATGAGGCATGGAACACGTTGAACAGCCAGATCCCATCCTCCTCCACCTTAGAATCAGACACGCATGAAAATCAACACCTATGGAAGACACTATGGCATTTGAACATACCAGAGAAAGTTAAGTTCCTCGTATGGAGACTGGTACGGAATGCAGCACCAACAGGCCCGATGCTCAGAACAAGAAACATGGAGGTATAATCATATTGCCAAATGTACTACAAACATGTAAAAACATCGTCTCATATGATCCTCGAGTGCGACATCGCAGGAAAGGTATGGAGAACATCCAGACTTGGGTTTGATTTTGGTCAAGGATCTCCTATGCAACTGGAACCGTGGCTTCGACAATGGTTCAAAATTGCACTGGAAAAGGATGACATAAACCTAACGTGTATCATTATATAGGCGATTTGGTGTGCAAGGAATAAGGAAGCAATTGAACAACAAGCGCCATCGATTGAAATGATTCTAGCAATTGTCAAGGAAACCTTTGAGGGCGATATGGGCGGCGCTCAGTCAAGACAGAGAGTTCTAGCTAATCCGAACTCATCACAAATGGCACTGGAACATATGGAAAACCAGATACAAATAGACAAACCAAAGGAGGAACAAGTGGGAGGCATTCGACTACTATGGTATGTAGAGGATAATCACAAGAACCAGGTATATGAGGGTTCGGCATTTCGGAAACAGGATGGCAGGGTAGTTGCGGCATGGTGCGCTGTACAAGGATCAACCAATGCTAGCTGCCATGGATATTGCTTAATACAAGCAACAACACCAACACAAGCGGAACTCATAGCCATACACGAAGCAATGACACATGCTAGTAATATGGGTGCCACTCATATCTGCATCCGCACTGACTGCGAAATAGTCCTCACCCTCACCAGAAACTTTCCATCTGTCCCACCTGGTCTCAAAGGATTAGTTAGGAGCATCATAATTTTAGCTATGGTTTTCCAGAACATTCATGTCATGAAAGTGCATAGATCTGTAATAATAAATGCTCATAATCTAGCTCAAGATGTAATTAGGGAGATGATAGTAATATAAGTTCACGTCTTCTTAAAAAAATGACCAAGGTATTTAATCTTATCCGTACAAACTTCTATCCATAGAAACTTCTATTTATAAACAAAATCAATCAAACCTAAAATTCCCAAACTAGACCGAGGAATGTAACGGCACCGTTTGACCAACTCGTCAACAGCGGCAGTGGCTACAGTGAGCATAAATGATACCCCACTAGAAGCAATACCACCGATGGAGAATAGCGGCAAGCGACGAAGACGGGTGATCCACTAGCTGCGGCAACACATGAAAGTTGGCATTTGATCGGGACTGTACCTGCATTGGGAGGCCGCTCTGGCTTCGTAGCTCCTGACTGATCCACCGGGAGTTCTTGATTTTATTGCTGTGAAAATTTGAATTATGGCTTCTAATACGGTGGTTCTAGAAAATGGCCAACAATGTGGAGGACGCATTTTTGAAATGCGTACTCAAGGTGCAGTTTATATTTTTTTTGGCCAGAAAATTAGAGGACGCATTTTAAAAATGCATCCTCAAGGAATTTTTGTTTTTTGTTCGGTATTTTTACAGTATTTTTTTTAGCCCAGAAAATTGGAGGACGCATTTTAAAAATGCATCCTCATGGATTTTTTTATTTTTTTCAGTAAATTAACAGTATTTTGTTTAGCTTAAAATATTGGAGAAAATGCGTCCTCGTGGAATTTTTATTTTTCTTCCGGAATGTTACAGTAATTTTTTTTAGCTTTGAAGAATGGAGGACGCATTTTAATGGAATTTTAATTTTATTTTCTGTAATTTAATAGTTTTTTTTAGCTTTAAATAATGGAGGACGCATTTGAAAAATTAATTGTTCGGTAGATCGGGTAATGCCATCGGCTGGAGAATTTTAATTATTGGGCAAAATGCTTATTCCCGATGACCGTTATGGGGGTTTTTTTAATTGCAGCGACTTTTTCTCAGTTTTTTTCCGATTATAAAATCGTGCCATGAATCCAACAGAAGTGTATTTTTCAGAACGAGTCGTGAATTTAAGTATTAAATTATCCTTGAATGTTGCAATGTATACCTTATTATTTGTCATCCCATTGATTTCGGTGAAGATTGTGCATAAGTAGACTCGTGTTTGTCTGATGATATGTTGAGAACTAGTCAAACGATAAATTAGGGAAGCGTGAGTTGCTGTTTGGTAACTAGTCCTGAATAAGGGTGTCGAAATGAAGTATTGCATAGTTAGAATGAGTATGAATTAGAATAAATGTACAATAGCCGAACGGTACGTGTGAAATGTAATGCAAATCAGTGTTCAGTGGCATGCACTGTCCTAGTGACGGTGACGATCTCTGCAAAGCTTTCCGCCCGTTCCACACGGTGGAGAACGTACGGTCCTAGATGTCCGTCGTGGAACAGCCATCTGTGCAGGTACATGCACTTCCTCATGTGGAACTCCCTCTGGTATTTCGTCCTCCATTTCGTCTCCTGCATCCTCACGATAGGCATGTGGAACACTACCCGTATGTGATGGAGCATCAGGCGACATGAAATGATGACTCGCTGGTGGAGTGACATGTGCAGTGTATTCCGATGGAGTCATGTCGTAATGCGAGGGTTCACCGTGTGATGGTCCGCCAATCGGTGGACTCGCATGTGAGGGGCCAGCTTGTGATGGACCAACGTGTTCCACTTGGCCCCTAGGACGCCGCCTCCGACCTCCCTGTCGAGCTGCAGGAGCCTGGCGGTGGCTTCTGAGGTTCACATATCTCACACCAGGGGGAGGATCCTCACAGTGCACAAACGGCTGATAGTACTGCAGTCTAGAGGCCTGATGCGCGTGTTGTAGACCCCGTGTGACAACTTCATTGATTCCTCTGAGAGCGTCCGTGAACTGTGGGGGACATCCATCCAAGTTAATGTTCGACCTGATGTGCACCTCAGTGATTATCTGCAACTATAGAATCGAGATAAATATGTTAGATATGCAATGTAGGGGAAATCTGTAGCATTATTTGTTGACAATATTATGATTGTAGGAAATACCAAGTACTCCGTAGTTGCACCGTCTCTGTGGAAACCCTCTGTAGCCGTTAGAGGCCGTCCTGGCTGATCAATCATGCTCACCGTCTTGCGGAAGTACCACTCCATGTATTCACGGCTGGGACAATATGGATCAGCATACCCAAGTGGGTTTACTTGTCGATTAGATCGTTGCTCCCAAGCAACGAGACATCTTCTTAGTTCAACACGCCAATCAGTGCCAGACCTGCCGTGACGGTCTCTAGCATGAAGCAGTTTATACTCTTCCTCACTGACCAGCTGGGTGGGTATTGGCTGGATTAGGCCGAACTGCCTGAGAACCCGATGTGCGTGGTGGAACTCCACGACATGCCAGCAGATGAGGTCGACGCAAACTAGCCAGTTGTTGCTGCCAGCCATACAGTACCACGGGAGTTGTCCCACGATATCTGCCGTGTATGGCTCCCAAATAAACTGACAGAACATTATAGTGTTGCGGTTAGGTACTGAAAACCATGTTTCACACAAAATCAGAAGAACGTAATCCAAGTTGGCCCATACCTGATTCGGACTGAGAGATGTGATCTGATCGCGATACACTTTCAAAACATGCATCGGTGAGTGTGATAAATCGTAAGGGGCTCTCCACCTACGAGCAGTGATGAGTGAATTATATTAGCAAGTATGTGGAATTGACTACGGTTTTAAAAATTGAAAACTAGAATTATTCGGCACCTACCGGGACCCAACAGCATTCATCGGCGCTGATATTGGTAGAGCACCTGCAGGTCGGATGGATGGTATGCGCTCCCATGCCCACAATTGTTCCACAAATTAAATTAAATGTAATACAAAGTAACATAGTGGACATTATGTACAAATGAGTGGAGTGACAGACTAATTTACCTGTAGCAAGACGAGGGGGCCAGAAATGGATTTAAGCTGTGGAATTGCAGCATCACATAAGCACCGGTACAAGTGTGCAAGAATGGCACTACCCCAACTGTAGTGACGTGCTGCACCTAGGTCCATCAGTACCGACAAGTAGAGCAGTGGAATTAGATAGCCAGATGTTTCTGACATGAGCATTCCCCCAACCAGCAGTAGAATGAAAACTCTCGCCCGCTGTTGACATTGGACCTCAGTAGGGAACGGACTGTTCAATAAATTTCCCAACCAGCTTGCCCTAATGCGACCACCCCGGATAACACCGGGGTCAGGTGTAGCACCTAGGTAGTCCGTGCACACTACCATCCATTCCTCTGTACGCCTACTGGTGTCAACTCCTGTGACTGGGATCCCATCGATCGGAAGACCCCATAGCATCCTCACATCCTGCAGCGTGACTGTAGCCTCCCCCATTGGGAGGTGAAACGTGTGTGTCTCAGGCCTCCACCACTCCACTAGGGCAGTGATGAGTGAATGGTCTATCCGTATCGGTGCGGAGTCAAGGAGTCCCTGGAATCCTAAGTCACGCACGTAGCTCATAACTGTGTCAGGCATACCTGCGGTCCAGCATGCCCCATCTCACCGCTGGACCTGTAGTGCCTCATCCTCTAACTGGCTATTGTACAATGCCCGGGCACGATGCTCCTCGTGAAGGTACAACAAATCATCCTCCATGGGTCCTGGATGACAATGATACATTGTGTTGTCCCTGTTTACAATTACAACATATGAAAATTAATTACTGAAGCGATTAACAGTACAAACATATTTGGCAAATAGAAGCTATAAAATCACGAGATAAATATTCTGATGAACGAAAGTGCGTGTACAAGTAACATATAACCGAGGTAATATTACAGACACTATACGACAACATGACATTAAGTACGGCCACGCCTACGGCCGCCCCTGGATTCAGCCGGCACCCGCTCATCCATCTGATTCCTTATCCTTCTCTCCGCAAACTGTCCACGCCTCCGATTGCGAAACTTTTCCCCATCAGTAACCAACCTCCAACGGGCACGTTGCCACAGTGATGGATCTCGTACAGGCATGAAACCCTGACTATATTGTTGCAAATATGTGGTCATGTGATACACCCTGTCACATAGACTAGCAGGATCGTCACGTCTATGCCGACAGACGGCCAAGGCATGGGAACAAGGGAAACGGAATATTTGCCACTCGCGGCAAGTACACTCTCTTCTTCGGTATTTGATCATGTACTGTCGTTCACTAATGCTCCCATCGATGTTCCTTGTCACAACCCTATAAGTCTGCGACGCATGGCCGAACAAGGTTACGATATGTCCCTGTGCACATGTATCCTGCTTCTGAAACTTTTTTCCAGTTCCTCTTGGGAAACACGGACCTGGACAAACGGACAAGATTTTAGAATCCATAAACTGCTCTACAGACACATAAAAAAGGGTACGTAAGTGAAAAAGTACCTCCAATTCGTGGCGTCCATAACCCTCTGGGCAAACATTTCGACTGTTCGCTCGAACGTCGCTTTTACACAAGCTGTGATCAGGAGATGGCGTGCGCGGCGTAAACAGTTGTTGAAACTCTCGGACAAATTCATCGTGAGAATTCCCCAACGTCGATCACCCTCATCGAATGCAAGACACCACTTACTCCTATCTTGCCGTTCCAGCCAAGCCCAAGCAGATGGGTCTATACTCTCCAGCTCCTCCTTGTACTCCCTCCACTTGCTCTCTCGCCTGGCACCACTAAGCTGCCACACCAGAGTCTTCATAAGCACATTCTTGAACTTCCCGGAATCATATGACAGGAAGTTGGATTGAAAATGCCGCAGGCAAATTCGATGGTATCCAGCCGGCTCCATCCACTCCTCCATATGTGTCATCGCATTTATAAGTCCAGCATGCCTATCGGATATGATACAGATGGGCATGCTATCACTACCAACGACGTGAAGACGTAGTCTCCCCATGAACCAGTTCCAGCTTTCATTCGTTTCTTCGTCAACAATAGCGTAAGCGATGGGGAGGATGTAATCATTTGCATCGTGCGTCACAGCGACCAGCATTGTGGACTTATATGCCCCTTTCAAATGAGTGCCATCCACGCTTATGACTGGCCTGCAGTGGCGGAAGGCTTCGATTGCCTGACCAAATGCCCAGAACACAAATTTAAATTTCCTACTCCCGTGACCGTGTATTCTGTCAGGTACGTCAGCCAATCTACAACGGTGCTCGGATTGGCCCTGACAAGCTCATCCATAAACGTTGGGAGCTGTTCAAAAGAATCCTCCCAAGTTCCGAACACCATGTCAATTGCCTTCTGTCGAGCATACCACGCCTTCTTGTAGGAAATGGTGACATTGAACTCCTCCTTCACTTGAGCTTGTACATCTTTGACTGTGTATGAAGGGTTTACATCAATGTGGTGGCGGATTGAACGGGCGATCATCACCGACGTCAGATTCACGTTACCCGTAGACCGACCAGCACCAACACACCCATGGCTAGTTGCCCATCTTGTGATCTCCCACATGCCATGTGAAGCCTTCTTGGAAGCTCTGGCAACCCAAACACAATTCCCAGTTCCTTCAACAACGTCCTTGCATTTCGCATACCATGTGCGTGATGTGTTCTCCACGACTCTGTGTTCCCTGTTCATCATGGAACTCCACCTAGAGATAGCTTCAACCAATTGGGCCTTCGTCTGGAATCGCATACGCACATCCACTACACCAGTCTCTCGATCGTAAGTAGAAACTCCGGACCCAAAATGAGTTGGGTCATAGCTATCCTCAGCAGGGCCACCATAATCCCTATAGTAGGCCAGTGTATCCGGGTTCGCCAGAATATGAAACGACGGGGGTACATTGTTCGTGCACACCACCTGTTCATCCTCGTCCCCAGGATTCGAATCAGTTGATAAGGAACAGTCATCCTCACTTCTACCGTCAAGTTGACCGTCGTCATCATCGTCCTCGCCACCGTCATCCCGAGCAACAAGGTCGCTAACGTGTCCCACATAATCATCATGCAAGACATTCTGCTCGTCATGGTCCATACCATACATACCACCACTTGTGGATGGCTGAGCACAATCCACGGGAGCATACCCACAAGGTTGGCTGGACTCACCAATTTCTAAACCCCGGCTACGAACGTGTGGTGGTACGCATGGTACATCGGTAAAGTTCTGGATGTTGCTCAACAACGACATGAACGTCATTGGCCGTTCCCAATCATTAGTGCTTGCCAACTGTTCCATAACAATGTAAAAATTCGCGGACGACAATGACAATCGATCAACAATGTTGAAGAAGAACGTCATTGAGTCATCATCTTCCACATTATAACACCGATAGTATACAGCCGAACCAATTAGTTCAGGACATCGGTAATATATTTTCAACATATACCCCTCACTCGCAATGCCAAGCCTCGTGACAATTACATCAACTAATTCTGAGTGGTTCAACCTCCTCTCGAGAGTCAAAACTCGCTCCAGTATTGGAGGATCATAATACACACCCACAGTGAAATCAAACTTGATCTGACCGCCTCTATACATATACACAGTCAAAAACATCGTACAACTGCAATACACGAATACATAACTTTTAATTCATTTTCATTCTACGTTCATTTCATTGTATCCTCAAATATGTACATCTACTCCGCTCGACCACATTAACAGCACTATTAACACAGACATGATACATTAATAAGCAAACGATTATGCAAAGACATCACTTCTATTTTATTCTCACACGACATTCCTTTCCGTAGTATCCTTAAAAGTCATTACTATTGCTACAAACTAAATACATTTATCAGTCAACAATTCACTTAATTACTTCAGTTAGTCATGCGTGAGCATTAAACGCTATCAAAGCATCGAACCAAACTTAATCACTAAACCCACAAACAATCATACAACACATCCGAATTAACTAAAATATTTCCGGATCTCCGCAACTTACAATTTAACAAAAAAATCAACAAACTTTCTACGACAACTCACACATAATCGTGGAACACATTCGTAACATTATTTAGGGTCCTCCAATCTTACATTTTTAATATTGCATAATAAATTTTTAATATTTCAACTAAAACCTTTTACCTTTTATCATTTTAATTAAACTCCATATTTCGATAAGCATATGGGAAGACGATTTTTCCAAGACCATGCCATCATAAAATAAGCCTACTAATAAATATTAAAAACTCAATAAAAAATCGTCTACTAAATTTTTTAATTTTTGCTTTACACAATCATACATTTAATTTCATCTCATCTCATGCAACATATATATGAAATTATTCATAGAAGCATGTATTATGGGAATCTGATTGTATCAATGCATATATGGTAAACTTGGGTAAAATATCATTTTTAACGTATCCCTAGGTTACAGTACAATTTACGTAGTTGTACATAATATATCCATGCATGCAAGCTTATGTTTCTTAAAATTAATAAGTAAAATTACACATTCAAAAATTTTACAAAATATAATAAATAAAGCTGTTTTCGTAAGATTTTTGAAATTTCGAACAGATGTGAACATTTATAAGCGCAACAAAACACGAGAACGTCTACTTTTGTAACACAGGTGCCTTTCCACAATGGTAACTCCCTAACTACACTTTTTTTTAATAAGGAACATTCCTTATTTAATGAGTATCATTGAGTTTTAAAAATCATTCCTTAACAAGGAGTTGCTCCTTATTTAAGAAGTGTGCATCTCTTTATTTTTGCAATGCCGATAAACCAATGATTGACACTTTATTTTATATTTCTAATTAATTATATTTTAAAATAAAAAAGAAGTGCTTAAAAAATATTTTCAGTGTTAATAGTTGATTTTTAACTTTTGTTTTTAATCAAAATCCATGATGTAGCAATTAAACCTTAAATCTACTACCAACAGGGATGTGCAATTAACATCAAGAAAATGGTAAAAAAAAGGGTGGCAGTCTGACACTCACAGACAAGGTGACAAATGTGGAAGTCAACGAAGGTCAACGGCGGGTCAGCGACGGGTCAAGGACGATCAACGGCACGAACTTCAGGCCATTTGTGATCTCTACAACCACAAATCCAATCCAAATTTTACTCATAAAAAACCTTAACAAAATAAAACAAGAGCAAAATGTAGGATTTTCCAAAAAATAAAAATACATTACCGATAACGTGAACAAGCGGAATGGCGTAGAACAACCGGTGCAATGGCGAACGAGAGTGCTGGTGAAATCTCGGGAAGGAAGATGGGAGAAATGCAGAAAATTTTCGGCCAAATATGGGAGAGGTAAGAAAAGAAGGAGGAGAGGAGAGGGGGATAAATAGGCTTGGGAAATCAGAAATGGAATCGGAGGACGCACATAACAAATGCGTCCTCCTGCTGCACCTGCTGCGCCTGCTACGGAGTTTGACCTGATCGAGAGGACGCATAAACAAAATGCGTCCTCCAAGCCACATGCATGCACTCTCCTCCAAGCTACATGCAGGCACAGGAGCTGCACTCTCCTCCAATCCACATGCATGCACAGGAGCTCCTGCCACGGCTGACCGAGATTGTTAAGCAATGACCGAGAGGACGCATAAATAAAATGCGTCCTCCAAGCCACATCAGCATTTTCCCACGAAAATTCATTTAGAAAAAAGGGTAGAAGAGGACGCATTTTCTACATGCGTCCTCTCTATTCTCTTCCATTTGTGGCTACTGTAGCCACAAACATAGAATTTTCTCATCCACCGGTGGCTTGAGAAAACAACGCCAGGAATGGACAAGGGAAACTCTCCTGGGCAGCGTTCTCTAATCTAGGTCTCCAACTCACGAGCCAAATAAACCCAAAGCCAAAGCAATAGGAATATATGGGGATACCAGAGGAGATGAACCGATCTAGAGAAGATGGAGAGAAAGAGATGGGGATCCCGGAACATGAAGGCAGTCAAATTGATGGTGAATGGGAGACCTTGGTTCTTAGTGAAGACGCTTCTATGAGGAAGGAAATAGGAGTCAGTGAAGGTGAAGAACATGCCAAACTCGAAAAAAGAATTACCATTTATGCTTGAAACTAACCCTATAGCAAAGCACAAAAAAGTACAAATTTTGAACACTCATTTACGGGCTCCTATATAATGGTCGGACACGTAGTAAAATGGTTGGTTACAGTAAGGGGTCAAGATGGGGCACTAGAGCAAGACTTTCTCCACCATAGCAACTGGATTACTCCTAGTGAAGAAGAGGCAGCGTCAAAGAGGAGCAAACTTTCTATTCCCAAAGATGGTTCGTGCAGGACCAGTTGACGCAGCAAAATACATAAATTTAGGAGGATACTTCAAGGGAGATAGGGGATGAGGAAGAAGTTCACCCCCCAACCAAACGAATGCTCTTAGTTGGGCAATGGAGGAATTTATTCCAGTAGCAGGGAAATGGGAGACAAGAGGATGAGGAAATTGAAGTTTGAGCTGGGAGAAATTGCATTGCTCAAAAGATCCTGACACAATGTGGAGGATGAAGGAAAACTTACTCGAGCAATGGAGAGATTCCTAAAATCGATCCAAGTGTCGAGATTGAACAAGGAAAGATGGTAAGTGTGGGAGCCCGTGCTCATGAGAATGTTATCTTAGAAGTGATAAACGCAAGTGGAGGAAATGTTTGTGGTAATTGGGTGGTTGGTCCAAAACAACCACCAAGAGGTACATGATCTACTCAGTTGAAACTGCAGAGGGAAGATGCACCCTCTGACAGTAAGTACTCTAAACAAACTCATTTTACATTATAAACCCAATATCATATTTCTTATAGAGACTAATTTAATAGTATTAAGATTAGCAAATGGCTAGATAAGTCGAATTTTACTAAGTGGGAAATAGTGAATTCACCGGTGCCAGTGGGGGTCTATGTGTAGCATGGACATAGGAAATCCAATTAGAGGTAGCAAAAAGCTGCCAAAATTTTGTATCATGTTATATCACCTCTAATATTGGGGATGAATGGAAGCTTGTTTTGCTATACAGACATCTCGATAGAAGAAATGGGAGTCAAGTATGGGACGACCTGAATAATGACATATTGAATAACTCACTAACACTATTAGTGATAGAAGACTACAACCAAGTCACGGGGAACGAAGACAAAATGGGATGACATCTCGTAATTGATCAACAAATGCCAACCCTAGCAGAGGTGTTACATATGAACAAGCTACATGAACTTCATTGCCACTACCAGTGGTTCACATGGTCAAATGATCGGAAAGGGTATCAGCTAATCATAGAGAGACTAGACAGAGGCTTCACAAACCAGGCATAGTTCAACTTATTCCCAACATAAGTGCACTTAAATCTACCTATGACTTGATCGGATCGCGATCTACTACTACTAAACTCTCACCACCAGAATACACGTGCAAGGATTCAAGCTAAACCAAAGTTTGAAGCCTTATAGATTCGTAGGGACGAGGTAAAAAACATTATTAAAGAAGCCTGGAAAATAACCGATGACCTCAACGCCCCGCGAAGCGCATCAACAAAACAACAATGTTATATGCCTAACCTCAAAAGTAAACTTGCAAACACGATGCAGAATCTGAGTAATTGGAGCAGAGAAAATTTGGGCTACCTAGAAAAGATTATCTGAATGAAGGAGGCTGAATTGATAGTCTATAGTTGAGGAGCGAGTTCAAAGCTTCGCACGGGCTTCGGGGGAGTTAGACGAACTACTAACTCAACATAATGATATCTGGAGACAAATAGCGAAGACATTGTAGCACACATAAGGCAATAAAAACATGAGTTTCTTCCATAAGTGGGCAAAAAGAAACAAGGAAGGAACCATATAATGCAGATGAAAAACAATGCAGGGATATGGGTAACTAATCCCAACGTCATAAAGAAAGTGGAAAGCATCGGGGTCTGATGGGGTCCCAGCAGGTTCTGGAATTCATCGTAACAGGAAAGATGCTCAGAAAATGAACATCACCAATATAACACTAATCCTGATGACAAAGTACCAACTAAACCCGTTGATCTAAGAACAATTAGCATGTGCAACGTCACAAATAAAGTGATCCCAAAAGTACTGGCGAATAGATTAAAACAAATCCTGGGGTATCTAATCTTGTGGAACCAAACCGCGTTCGTGCAAGGAGGATCTATAGTTGAAAACTCATTAAGAGCTCACGAACTGATAGAGAAGGTTAGGAAACAAAAAAAAAAGAAGGAAGACAACAATAACAGCTCTAAAAATCAACATGAGCATAGCATACGATAAAGCTTCCTGGGACTTTCTTAGAAATGTCATGGGATGGATGTGGAACGTTCTCTATGAAGTGGATAAACTGGATCAGGGAGTGCTTCACAGTGCTCACATACTTCATCAAATTTAACGAGGAAGCCTCACAGCCATTCAAACCAATATAAGGATTATGACAATGATGTCCACTATCCCCCCCCCCTTCATATTTATCTTATGCCATGAAGTACTATCATCTATGATAGACTCAACACACTTTCAACAAGTATATAGAGGAATACAGTGCAATGTTGGGGTTCTAAGTGTCTTAAACCTTATGTTTGCTGACGAATGTATCTTAGGAACAAGGAAACTAGCATCCACGTTGACCCTGTTTACAGCAGACTCAGTGTAACACCCAAATTTTGAAAGTCATCCTATCTTATAAGCCTGAACGCAAATGACTACACAATGAACCTGCTCAAACTAACATTCAACATCAAGCCAAACCTCCTACAAGGGAAGTATCTAGGCAATGCCATCAATTTCTATGGTTTAAAGGCCAGGTTGTTCAATGATCTACAAAGAAAGGTTATAGCAAAAACAAACTACTTGGAGGAAAAGGGATTTTTCGATAATGGGTAGGATCACGCTATACAAACATGTGTTCTGCACATTATCACAATACATCATTGGGACTTTTAGGATCCCTAAAATTGTTGCCAAAGATATTGATAAACAGGTGGCTAGATATATCTGGGTGGGGGATCAGGAAGGAATGGGCATTCTATGTAAATCATGGCAAAACAATGTGCATCTCGAAGTGGCTCGCCTGCCTTGGAATGCAATCCACCTCACAACTGAATCAAGCAATTCTCGGTAAGCATGCTTGGACATTGCTAACAAATAAAGGTTCCTTTTTTTTGAAATTCTTCCTTGCTAAGTATTGCAGGAAGTAAACCATGTTACAGACGAAACAGAAGCAATGAGACTCTTGGGTTTGGAAAGGAATCCTTTGGGGACTAGAGCTGATTAAACCACATCTTAGTAGAAAATCGTGACATGAGAAGAAATAGACATCCAACAAAACTGGAACCCAAATCAGGCAAACCCAACACGATTTGAGAGAAACACCCTGCCATCCCTCAGTTTTAAAGTGAGCAACCTCTTTGACGTACAAAAAGACTAGAGAATGCCACTTCTCAATGTACTTTTCCCAAGTCACACCATCAAGGAGATTGTCAAGATTTCACATCCTCATTCGCAGCTTCGTGGGCTTAGAATATCTAGCCCTAGATAAGGAAATGCTAGGCAAATACACATTCAAATCTAACCATACCATGTGGCCTGAGAGGCAAAGTCAAGAGCAGAGTCATTATCCTCCACAACACATCCAACAACCACCGATGAAACAAACATGTGGAAAGAAATCTGGATCGGCAATATCCTAGAACAAATCAAATTCTCTATCTGGATAATGATTCGAGGGGCATGTCTGACAAGTCTGAATCTCAGGAAAATAGGAATGAACATTTCGTACAAAATGTCAAGTGCGCTTGTTAGTGGAATAGTCAATAGAGCACATTCTCTTAAAATGTGACTTTTCTGAAAAGGTATGGAGGCAAAGAAGATTGGGACTCGACTTCAATTTGGGCAAGCTAGTCTCCCTCACATTGTGGCTACAACAATGATTCAAGATCGTACCGGAGAAGGAAGATAAGGAACTTCCATGCTTCGTCTTATGGGCAATATGGTGTGCAAGAAATATTGCTACTTTAGAGCAAGTCCCAACATATTTTGACCACACAATGACAAAGATTGCATCACTAATAAGGATGGGAGATCGTGTGGACGGTAATTAGGGAGGGAACCGACCACTGGAGTTAATTTAAGTTTTGTTTTTTTTTCCGATCCACGTGCGGCTGCTCTTCATTTTTTAAACATTGAAGAGGAAAACTAATCCATCTTCCCCATCAGTTCAGAATCCTAAACTCTGTGAAGGATTGAGGCGAGTTCTCTTTCAAACATTTCTATTATATTTTACTAGATTATTAGTCATGAAACCAAAGATTTTGGAAAAGTAATAACTTTTTTCAATGTTGGTTCACTTTGTTGTCCAAGTTTTTTTAAATATTGCAATTATGTACATAGAGTTAATTTGTATCAACAATCTTAATGTATAGATTGGATTTGATTGGGTGGCATTGGGGGTATGTTGATGTTCAAGAAAGCAAGTATTGTATAGGTTTATTTGGTTGCATGGAAGAGGTTTGTTGAAATGTCTCATTTGACATTGTAGAACATGGCACCCAAAAATCCCTACAAGAGGACACACACGGCATCCCCTTTCTCTCCGGAGGTGCGATCCAATTTTAAACAACATGAGAAAAGGTTCATTTCAGAGCAGGAAAAATTAATGACAAAAAACTACAAACAAAGGTGACATTTCCCTGAGAGAGGAATAAAAAATGCTCCCTCATTTGAAGAAAAATTTTGGGCACTTGGGTGGGAGATATTGTGTGAAATGCCTCCAATGTTCAACCTCAGCATAGTGGGTGAGTTCTATGCTAATTTGCAGTGTGCTGGAAAGTGGACTGAGGCATTCTGTCGTGGGAAAATGGTGAAATTAACTGTAGAATCCATAAACAAGTTGTACGGGTTGCTAAATGTTCCCCCCGAGGAGGATGAATTTCTTGCATTCCACTACTATACCGATAAGGGTTGGGATTATGATGATCCCATGGGACGAGAGATCGTGAGGACGGTAACTAGGGAGGGAGCCGACGTCGTGTCTATTGTTAAACCAGGTTGGAAAAAGATGCCAAAGAAGTTACTGACTCCCGAGATGAATGAGTGGTACCACTTTGTAGCATCCAGAACTGACAGTATGTGGCTGAGACATTTGTACGCAATTAAAAAAAATTCCGATGGAATTTGAGCAGGCAAATAGTGAACGAGTTGAGATATGGTGCAGAAAGAACATGTTGTTACAGTTTCTGCAACCTAATCTCCAAACTGTGCACAAAAGCAGGTGTCCCCCATTATCCGCACGACATATACAGGCATCCAATGGGTAAGATTACAACAGAAGCTTTCTTCAAATTTCCTCAAGACATTGTGGGTCCTAGTTTGGAATCTAGAGTCGCGGCGTTGGAGGTGGGTGTATAAAGTCTGCTAACGAAATCATAATATCAAAGGTCCTGGTGCGATCACATGGGAAAGGTATTTCAATACCAATTCCCGGGCGCAATGAAAGCAGTTGGATCTTTTCCTACATATCCGGGCCTGGCTGTTGGGAAGAGCGACATTGGGACGAGCTCTGAAGATGTATACATGTTGGATGAAAGCTGTTTGCTAGATATTATTCACGAATTTCGATCCTCATTGTCCTTCTATTGTTTTTGAAGTGATCATTTTATTGACTACGACTTGAAACAATTCTATGTTATTATGCAGACAAAATATAATTGTTAACACTACTTAGGTCATTATCATGCTTTTACATTAGAGAAATGTGATTTTTCGTTTATATTTATAAACATTTTTGGACATTTTAGTCTAGGAAATGTATGACCCCGTTGAAATTTATACATTAAAATTTTTTTATTATTTAGAATTCATATATTTAGGAAGTAAAAACAAGAATCAAGATTTTTTAATCAATGCTCAAGTTGAAACTTAGTTTGGGCAACACTGCAATTTGTGTAAATGTAGCACTTGTTATCTTTGATTTGTTTTGAGGATGTTCCACTCACCCAATCAAGTTGTACTCGCGTAGTTATGATTATACAATACTCAATTGCGACAATTCTAAGATTCTTGGCGGGACCTAAGTGCAAAATGCAAAAACTTCACCCGAACATCCAAATTCGGTTCCGCCCGGATGCAATCCTACATTCTTGGAACCATATGTGAATTCAAAGAATGAATAAAAAAAATCAATTTTCGGTGTAAATAAATAACAAAGAAAACATCCTGTTTGAACTTCCTAACTTCTAAGTCATCTATAGTCATATACTCGAGCACATGTACTAGCGCTTTACCAAATTCTAATAAAACATGACATTCTTTTTTATAACATATATTAGCCCAAGAATACAGAATGTGGTGTTATTTGACCACAAATAAGGAGTTGTATTTAAGTTTTGGGCAATAGTGTGGTGTTATTTGACCACAAATAAGGAGTTGTATTTAAGTTCTGATCAGAGGGTTTGCGGGTATCCATTGGACATAATTTTGAAACACGGGCTTTATTGAGTGTTGACTTGAATATTTTTGAGCTCATTTGGGCATAAAAAATAGTGGACAAAACTTCCTCCTACATAGGATCTTCAAATGAATATATAGATATAGTTTTCCCAAAAAATAGCACCGGTCACGATTGTTGATTTACCGGTGCTGAAATTTGTTGGATGTACCAAACAAAATAAATTGGTGAGTATTTGGGCGGGAAATTCATATTTTAACAATGTTAATTTCAGCACTGGAAGGACTATGAAAACAGCACCGGTTACAAAGTACCTTCCTTTGATTCAACATCGCGTCGGGAATAAGTAGCTTTAAGCAGTTGCTTTAGATTTTTTAGCACTAGTATTACGTTCTAGCACTGGTTTTTTAACCGGTGCTCCATAGTTAGAAAAAAAATTGTGTGTCTGCTCTCGGGTAAAAAAATTGTGTGTCTGCTCTCGGGTTGTAACAAAAAATAATACCAAAGCAACGTTAGGCAGCTGCTTAGCACAAAAGTTAGCACTGATATTCTGTTCCAGCACCGGTCAAATAACCGGTGCTCCATAGTTAGAAAAAAATTGTTAAAAATAATAATACCAAAGTAGCGTCGACAGTTGCTTTCCACAAATGTTAGCACCGGTTTCACTAATTCATAGCACATGCCAACGTCATTAATGATGCACAAATCTTGATAAAATCTTAACCCTAGATTTCCCCTATGTTGATTTAATCTCAACCCTTCAAAAATTGTCTATATAAACCAAACTTTAAACCCTAGCTACTCACTCCCTCATTTGCCTCTAATCATCTCATCCTCCTACTCCACCACCTCTCCATTTCCGCTGCCGCCAACTCCCTCCTCCCTCCATAACTGCCCTCTTCATCTTCCCTACTCCCCACCGTCTCCTCCCTCCACCACCCAACCACCACTGCCACTGCTTCACCCCTCCTCCCTCCATAACCGCCTTCTTCCATCTGCAACCGCTTCATTCATTTTCCATGATGTTGGTTTTTTTTGTTGGTTTTGTTAGATTTATTGTCTAGGTCATTAATTTCTTAACATAGCATTCTTCTTTCTTTTCTTTCTTTTTTGTTTTGATAGGTATTTTGGATTTTCATTCATGTTGTCTTTCAATGGGTGTGTGAGATTTTAGCATTTTCGTACTTTTTAGGTTGTGTGATGTTTTTTACTTTTTGTGATGAAAATGAAAGTGTATTTAATATATATATTTATATATATATATAGAGAGAGAGAGAGAGAGTTCCTTGTGTATGGTTAGATTGTTGGTTTTTTTTTTGCTGTGAAATAATTTTATATATAGATGATTGTGTCATGTTTAGGGGTTTGTGATAGTTAGAATTTGTATCATGTTGATCGTTTTTGTAAACTGGTATACACTGTGATATAAATTGTAGATTGGTACTATATGATTTTAAATTGTAGAATATGTACCTTGTGGTATAAACTGTGATTTAAATGTCGAATATGTACCTTGTGGTATAAGATGTGACTAAAATGTATAATCTATACCCTGTGGTACAAACTATGATTTTCTATGTCACTATATACGAACAATTGTATAGGTTTTTTTAGATTAAGGTTTTTTCTGTATTTGATTTTATGATATCAAGTTGAAGTTTAAAATGTTGAAATATTGCATGCTAACAACACCGAGGAAACCTGGAGTGTTTGGCATGGTTTGGTTAAACACTCCATGTTTCCTCGGTCCTGTAAAGTTGCTTCATTTTGACATTTTAAATGAATAAGAAATGTAATGCTTTTTCGATTAAATTTTTTTGTAACATTTGTACCCTTTGATTCGATTATTTCTAGTTGATGTTTAAACTGTTGAGATATTACAGTCTGTCAGGGCCAAGGAAATTTGGAGTGTTTGACATGGTTTGTTAATACACTCTTTGTTTCCGTGGCCTTATAAAACTACTTCATTTCAACAATTTAAATGTAACATTTGTACAATTGTGGAGAAATTGTAGAGTATGAGCTCCAAGGAATTTGGTGGGTCTACTTGTTTAAACAATAGGTATACACACCAAAAGGCTTGGTACTTAAATGCTGCAACATTTCAACATTTTTAGTCTTTTTCAAGTTCATGTTTAAGCTGTGGAAATGTTACAGTCTACGGGTCACCAGAGAAATGAGTGTTTGACATGGTTTGTTTAAACACTCCTTGCTTTGGTTCCCCAAGAAACTGCTTCATTTTGACATTTTAAATTAATAAGCATTAGTTAAAGGGCATTGCTTAGGTTGCCTTCGATTAATGTATTGCCCTCTAACTGTGTAATGCTTATAACATTTGTATAACTCTTCCATTTTAAATGTGGAGATTTTGTAGTCTATGAGCACCAAGTAGACTTGGTGTGTTTATCATTAACTGTTTAACATTGTCTGTTTAACATTAAATCATTGTTGATGTTAAATATAGTGTTAAAGCATAGTTATACACACCATCCTCCTTGGTGCTTAAATGCTGCTTCATTTTGACTTTTTAAATGGTTTTCTATTGTAATTGTTATTGTGAACACGCTTAAAGGAGGAAGAATTAGTTTAAGGGAACTGCCTTGGTTGCTTAGTGCCCTCTAACTAAGTAATGCTTCTTCCATTATGAAAAGGTGTTACAACGTTTGTAGAACTCCACAATTTCAAATGTGGAAATTTTGTAGTTCCTGAGTACCGAAGAGGCATGGTTTGTTCATTGTTAATTGTGCTTAACATTAAACTGTGTTGTGTTAAACAAATTGTTAAAACATATGTATGCACACCATGCATCTTTTAGGGTGCTCAAATGCTGCATCATTTTGACATTTAAAATTATTTTCTTCCACAACAATTAATTATTTTGTGCACGATAGATTTTTCCCCCGACAAGAGAAGCGTACAATGGCAAGAATGATAAACGTCTTGGACACGAGGTGTGAGGCTTGGGTGAACGTGTGTCTTCCTAATAAACCAAGACTTCAGTATATCTAGTGTATTTTCAACATGTATATTATTGGGACAAAGTTTAACCTTTTGTGTTAAGTTATATCTTGTTAATGGATACCGGTTTTCCCACTATAGATTCTCATTATTTGAGTATGTTCCTGCTTAAAATTAATTTCAATTCCGAGAGGGATGGGTATAATTTAAAAGGGATATTGCAATTTTTTTAAAAAAATAAGCACCAGTTTTACAAATATAATGACCGGTGATTAGACATCCATCTCCACAGCAACATCACCGGTAATTATAAAACAAATCAGTGCTATTTTTTTAATATGTCAGACTAACGTACCAGTTTATGTTACTAACCAATGTTGTGAAAGAACCTTTGAACCTTAATGAGGACTCAACGTTCAGCACCGGCATATCAAAAACCAATGTTGTGAAATCGAATTTCCAGCACTGGTTATGACGATTGGTGCCATAGTAACTTGTTAGATATATCGTAATGTATAAATAAATATAATTCGGCCCTAAAAGTTATTGAAAACAATTTTTTCATGATTAGTCTAATCGTTAGTCGGTCAAACAGAAAACTCTCTCTTTCTTTTGGAATGTGAAATGAAGGAAATTAGAAAATATGAGATGCAGCCTAAACTTTAAGCAATGATCTTTATGCAAAAATTAACACAAAACTTCATCTTCTCCAAATTATTTGCAGCTTTTAAAAGGACATAAAGTCTTTTTTTAGGCAGCAAAAACTTTAGGGCATGGTTTATTGTGCAATTATTGTAAGTTCCATTTGGGATGATTTTTTAAAATGCTAATAAATTTAGGGACCTACTATGCAATTATCAAAATATTATATATATTGCAAAAAAAATTCTTTATCTTTCTCGATCAAAATTCTCATCCTCCGATCGAAAACCTGCAACCGCCGCCAATTGCCACCGCTCCGTCGCCAAACGCCAGCGCTCCACCGCCAACTTCCACTGCTCCGTTGCTAAACGCCAGCGCTCCATCTCCAAATGCCAGCGCTCTGCCGCCAACTGCCACCGCTCCGCCACACTTATTCTTCCGCCGAAGAATCTCAGAACATCGCACGCCGGACTTTGCTTGGAGAATTGGAGCTCCACGCCATGAAGCCTCCAACAAATCTAGATCCGGATTGTTGCTCCTGTAACCGCGAAGCCTCGGGCAAATCCACATTTCAAAGCCTTTGGAAAAGTCATTGCTTGAGTAACTAATTCACCGGTGGTTGCGCTCTGTCACACAGAGATGGCATCCATGGAGATGGCGTCACATGAAGACGCCGCCGGAGATGGATTTACAGGAGGCATCGCGCATGAGATCCACGTGCTCCAATGGAGAAGAACACTTGAGTGTGGTGGACGGACGTACAGATGCTACTAGCGGTGACTGCAGAGGTGCCAGGCAGAAACGACGGTGACTATGACATCAAGGATGATGGCAACGAATTGTAGCGGATGGCGATGGACTGAGGTTTTGTGCATAAGAGGTGGGGTTTGATTTTATGTTTTTTTCCCAAAGAGATATACTAAGGTTTAATATTAATTAACTGAGTATATGAGCATTAAAGGTTCTCTGGTGTAATGGTTAGTACTCTAGACTTTGAGGAATTAATATTCTTGAGGTACATGCTTAGGTTTATTATTATTTGAATGTCAGAATGTTCAGCAATGGTTCTTTGGTGTAGTGGTTAGTATGTGGACTTTGATGTTAGTGACCTAGGTTTGAATCCCACATGGACCCATTTAAAAAATATTTATGTTCTTGAGGTACTATAAGATATGAATCCCCTTGCGAAGAATCTGGATTGTGGAATTAAGATCTTTGACAAAACAAGGGAACTCGCAAACCCTTCAATGCCGCACAGAATTCAAGGTCTAGCCCTCGAGGTACACTCAATTTTGACTCGCTCTCTAACTAGCCTTCAGGATCAGATTACAAGGTTTATTGACACTTAACTAGCCCTCGGGGTTAAGCAACAATGGAATAGCTTGCAAGCAAAGAGTATGAACTTAAAAGGTTGTATATTTGATTGATGAAAAGTTGTAAGGTACAAATAATGTTGAAAGCCACCCCTATTTATAATACATAGGTATGATTTTCAAAAATACAAACAAGAAACTGAAAAGGATTATGGCAGCTTTAAAAAGCTAAAACCATATTTAGCTAGACTACCGAAAATAAATGACTATATTCTTCAAGATAAATCTTGAATGAATATTGTCTTATCTAATCTTACCAAATCTAATTCTAATCAAATCAGAACTGAATATTCTAAACACTAAAGTAAATGCATGACCGAAACATTAATTCTTCCAAGGCCAACATGGCTGAATTAATGGGCCTTATTCTAAAATAAAATAAATGATCACACTACCTCATTAAAAAACCCAATGGGAAAAAGAGTGTAGTGTTATCCTACTAAAAATACTAAACTAAGAAAACTATAAATAAATGATATTTTGATATCGTATAATTCCCTCCAAGGTCAAAAAGTTTCATCCTCGAAACATGAACGATCTTCAAAAATAACTGTAGATCAACGTCCCAGGCCATCCTTGTGAAGAACGGCTAATAAAGCGGTGAGAAAATGCTGACTAGGCAATGCCTGAATGCTGGTGTGGCACTAACTCGTGAGATTAAGAGAACTTGAGAGAAACTCGAGATAAATTACATAACTCACGATTAAATGGCCAGCTCCCGAGATATTGAACAGCTCACGGGATGAAGATATGAACCGCGAGATGGACCTTGGAGCTGCGCGAGTGTTACACACGCGCCTTCAAGTTGCTTGCACGTGGGCTTCATTCACTAATGTGGGTGCTCGCGCGTGTTAGACACGCGCCATATTCTTCTTCGATGGAAACCCTATGTGTTGAATTCTCTTCGTCAGAGTTGTACGGATCGGCGAAGCTTAATGCTAGAGAAAAAAGGGCTGTGAATCCGGAGATAACCAAGTGATCGCCAACGAGGTTCTGGGTGATTGACGGGTTAGCAGCGGTGGAATTCGGTCAGAGATCAAAGGTGGACGAACGACAGCTAGCAGATCTGCAGCGATCGACGAGCAGACTCGGAGGAGATGGAGATCGATCGGAGACGATCGGCGTTTTAGCATATGGAGAGAAATAGCGGTGCGGCGGTAGGTTGTCAGAGTTGATGAAAATGAATGGAGTCGCCGGCCGCGGAAGCTGTCTGAAATTTTTTGTTTTTTTAAAAAAATAAACTCAAACAAAACTTGAAATCCCAAGGATTTTTTGCTTTGCTCTGATACCAACTGATATGAATCCCATTGTGAAGAATTTGGATTGCAGAATTAAGATATTTGACAAACAAGGGAACTCGCAAACCCTTCAATGCCGCACGAAATTCAAGGTCTAGCCCTCGGGGTACACTCAATTTCGACTCGCTCTCTAACTAGCCCTCAGGATCAGATTACAAGGTTTATTGACACTTAACTAGCCCTTGGGGTTAAGCAACAATGGAATAGCTCGCAAGCAAAGAGTATGAACTCAAAATGTTGTATATTTGATTGATGAAAAGTTGTAAGGTATAAATAATGTTGAAGCCACCCCTATTTATAATACATAGGTATGATCTTCAAAAATACAAACAAGAAACTGAAAAGGATTATGGCAGCTTTAAGAAGCTAAAATCGTATTTAACTAGACTACCTAAAATAAATGACTATATTCTTCAAGATAAATCTTGAAAGAATATTGCACTATCTAATCTTACCAAATATAATTCTAATCAAATCAGAACTGAATATTCCAAACACTAAAATAAATGCATGGCCGAAATATTAATTCTTCCAAGGCCAACATGGCTGAATTAATGGTCCTTATTGTAAAATAAAATATCACACTACATTATTAAAAAATTCAATGGGAAAAAAGGTGTAGTGTTATCCTACTAAAAATACTAAACTAAGAAAACTGTAAATAAATGATATTTTGATATCGTATCACTATAGCTTTTTGGTTGATCTTTTTAAACTTTTTTTCTCTCATGTTTATGTTTTTCATTATTCGGGTAAGGCTTATATAATATGAGTTGATATTTTGTAGTTTTTTGGTGATATGGATTGATATTTGCAGTTTTTTAAATGTTCTCATGTTGATGTTCTTCATTTTTCGGTTGAGGTTTAGGTGATAGGAGTTGATGTTTGTAGTGTATTTTTTCTCATGTTGATGTTTTTCATTTTCAGGGTGACGTTTATGTTATAAGAGTTGATGTTTGTAACTTTTTTTGGTGATTTAGGTTAATGCTTGTAGTGTCTATTTTCTCATGTTGTTGTTTTTCATTTTCTGGATGAAGTTAAGGTGATAGGAGTTGATGTTTGTAATTTTTTGGGTGATGTAGGTTGATGTTTGTAGTTTAATTTTTTAAAAAAAATTTAAGCTTTTTTTATGTTTTGTGATTTTCAGAGTGAAGAATTTATACTCTTGAGGTACCTTGGCTTTTTGTTTGATGTTTTAAGTTTTTTATCTCTCATGTTGATGTTTTTCATTTTTAGGGTGAGTTTTAGTTGATATGAGCCAATGTTTTGTAATTTTTTTTTGATTATATGGGTTGATATTTTTAGCTTTTTTTCTCTCATGTTGATGTTTTTTATTTTTTATGTGAGTTTTAGGTGATAGCAGTTGATGTTTGTAGTTTTTTTGGTGATATAGGTTGATGTTTTGTAGTATTTTTTTCCCCTTAAGTTGATGTTTTCATTTTTCAGCTGAGGTTTAGGTGATATGAATTGATGTTTTTAGCTTGTTGGGTTATAATGGTTGATGTTTGTAGTTTTTAAAATTTTAAAAATGATAGTTTAAGTTTTATTGATGTTTTTATGATTTTCACGTTATGATGTTTATGATTTTCAGTTGATGTTATTGTAGTCGATGTTTATTCAATTTTTTATTGATTTTTATTCAATTCTTTATACTCCCTTTGTCCCAACTGAAGTTGCACTCTTGCTTTTTGAACACACTCTATCAAAATTTAGTCATATATTTAAATAAATATAAGAACAATAATATTATCGTTTATGATATTGTTCGATTCTTCGTAACAAGTAGTTTCTAAATATCAACTTTTTATTTGTCATTATTATACGTAGATAAACATATTGATGGCCATACATGTCTTTTGAACGCCGTGCAAAGTCCAACTCTAGCTGGGACAGAGGGAGTACTATATTTTTTGCTGCAATTTTTTAGTTGATATTTTATGATTTTCTGTTAATGTTTTGCTAGTTGTAGCTGATGTTTACGATTTTCAATTCGATGATCATATTGATTTTTTTTTTGCATTTTAAAACATTTTATTATTATTATTTTGAATTTTTTTGTAGACTGCAGCTGGCATGAATATGATGGGAAAAAATTGGAGAAAAGTCCCTTAACAAATATTAGAGATAGGTCCCTAAAAAGTATTAGAGATGGGTCCCTGAAAAAATATTAGAGATGGGTCCTTGGATCTAGAATAGAGTTAGAATTACATAAAGACCTCTGCTTAAAGTTTAGGCTGCCTAACCGGAGACCATCTCTTTATCACATCCCATTAAAAATGTTTAATAATTGCATCATAATATAAGTCTAAACTTTAACCTGCCTAAAACAAGACTTGGTGAAGAAAGAAAAATGAAAATGAGTGGTTGAAATGAATAAAAAAATTATTAGAATTGGAAAGTGTCATGTTTAATGAAACATACAAATAGACAACTATGGCTTTTTTTTTGGTTAAATGCATTTCTAACCCTACCTTTATGTTGAAAGTACAAATATAACCTTCAAGCCGTATTCCAGCATTGATGCACCAATTGGGCCGTTGACTGGACATGAAATGATGAACATGCCCTCGGCCATTTCAACTAATTCCCCCCCCCCAACTGTTGCCACCCTCCCCCGCTGTCAGTCACCAACATCCAAACTTCACCATCACTCTCTCCCGCTTCCAGCCACCACTACCTTCTCCCATCGCCAACTGCCACCACCCAAGCCCCACCACCACCCTCTCCCGCCGCCAGCCACCACCACCTAATCTTCACCACCCTCGCTGCCAAGCTCCACCTCCTTCGCTGCCACATGCACCACCCCACCACCAATCTCCACCACCCCCGCCGCCAAGCTCCCTGCCACCCACCACCATCTTCCGCCTAGACACCCCCCACATCCATGCCACCTTGCCTGCCCAGCCACCACTACCTTGCCTGCCCAGCCACCACCACTCACCATGGCTTCTTCCACATCTCTGCCACCTTCCCCCCCCCTTTCTCCATGACACCATTGGATAGAAGCAATCCCATCGCGAACTTGATTCTGGATCGAAGCAATTCTTACACGTGCATTTTTTTCCTCACCAAATCTCTTAGGGTTTCAAGAGACAGAGTGGAGAAGGGGCAAAGAACTAGGTCTGGTGGGGCAAACGTGAGCTCACGGTGGGGTAAACATGAGCTTCTTCTTTCGCTGCTGCCAACATTGGGTTTTATCTAATTAATTTTTTCAATTTTTCTTTTTTAAAATTCAGGGGAAAATAATTATTTACTATAAAATTGGTCAATTTCAGCATTGACAATTGGAGACAACGCCTCCCAGGGTTATATTGGTACATATTTCATAAAGTTAGTTATTTGGCACGTTTTGGTTTTGCAGGGTTATATTGGTTTCAACCTAAAGTTAAGGTTATTTTGTAACGGTACTCTTTTTTTTTAAATCAATCATTATAAGATGTTGGGGAAAATGCCCAAAAGCAATTACAATAAGTGGAATTGACATCCAACCTAACTATCCTCTAGCAATAACCAATATATTGCAAGGATATTAAAATTACATGTAAACTAGACTGATTGTCTGTACTAATAGAGATTGGAGATAAAATTAAAATTGTAACATCGCCATCATGGATACTAACTCAATTCTGCAAAATAATGACCACTTGATGAAGAGGAGCGTATCAAAATCAATATCACAATGCCAAACAGGGATCTTCAACAATTGTAATGCCACTCGGTCTTGATCCAGAATACGATCAATATTGTCCAAACTGTAAACACCTAGAAAAACACAGATCGAGAGCGGAACTCCTAATAGAGAAACACAAACAATATCACGAACACACGATCTGTAAAACCAGATCGGACAAAATACATCAACATAAATAATTAGATTAAATGATCATCATGGACACGTCAATCTAATCCACCAGGCCGAAAAATAATACTAATGTATAGAAATAAATCCATACTTATTTCAAAACATAAACATTAAAAATATATCAATTGAAAAACTATTGTTTCCCCATCTCCTCATCATGGGGAGATGGGAAAAATAAGATAGGAGAAAAAACTTCACCATGCCATCTTTAATGTACCCTTAACGGTTTCATCTTAAATCAGTTTCAAAGCAAGATAAAGCTTTCACATTTGCTAAATAATACTCTTAGTTTCATTGAATGTGCCTCCTTTCCTTCTTTGGTTGTTTTTAAGAATTTGACACATTTTTTTGGTAAGATTCCTTCAATTTCATTCACTTATTTTACTACATTTTTTTCTAAATTCAATTTTATCCACTCATTTCACTCGCCTAAATCCAAATATCTAAGTATATGGTATCACATTCAACAAAACGGAGGTAGTATGGTGTTTCAGATAAACCAAAAGTATGATATCCCTATATATAAATGTTAGTCTTGAAATTATCGTCGTGTATTTCATATGTAACGAGTTTGTTACTGTGCATTATTATTATTATATATATACATATATTCATTGTATATATATATTTAATTATTTAAATTATTATAATACGCATACATAAGAGAAAGCCCCTTAGACTGTTAATCGGTTATATTAATCATGAAAAATCTCTTTTCAATAACTTTTAAGGTCATATATTAATTATGAGTAAAGTTCATTCATGCCCCTCAATTTCTTGTTTGGTGCACATATACCCCTCAATTTTTTTGAAAGTGCATATATATTCTTTCTTTGTTTAATGCACAGAGACCCCTCAGTTTTTCAAACGCCGGTCTCCGGTTATATGGGTATATGTGAACTTTCAAAAAACAGGGAAGGGTATATGTGCACTTTCAAAAAATAGGGAAGGGTATATGTGCAATTTCAAAAAATTGGAAGGGGAATATATAAGCGCACTTTAGAAAAATTGAGGGGCATATGTAAAACAAAGAACTTGGGGGAATATATGCATTTATCCCTATAATTATTTATATATTGCGATATATTTTTTCAAAGTTATAGGAATCTTGTTGCAATGAATAAAAAAATATCAAATCGCCTCATTAGTTACATCAATTATAAAATGACTCATATAAACATAGTAAGATGGTGTGTGAATCTTGTGTGGGCGAAATCATGCATTCAAGGTGTAAATCGGAAATCCATGGGACGAGGATGAGGCTGGACGAGGAGGAAGGTGGTCTTGTCACCAGAATAGTGGAGAAACACAAGAAAGGAGTCAAGCGCATTGAATCTGCAAAAAGAGGAGAAAGCATCGGAGGAAGAAGAAAACACAGAAAACAGGAACAAAAAAGAAGAAGATCAAAGGCAACAAGAGGTACATAATTTTGAAACCCCTGATGATTTGAAATTAGATGGGGAGAGGATTATTAAATTGCGGGTGGATGTAATTAGTGGAAACTGAGTGCAATCAAATGGGTTGAGAATAGATTTCATAGCACTAAAGATAATTAATTGTGAGACTGAGATTGAGATTGAAATCAAAGATGTTCAGGAGGAAATTAAGTACTGAGAGACAGCTCTAATCATGTATGTAATCGATGGGGATATTAGCATGAATTCTCTGAAGCGATACATGATTAGGTTCTGGTCATTTGTAGCTTTGCCTGATATACTGTACGACGGTGTAGCGTACTTTATTCTGAGGTTTAAGTCTATAATGGATAGAGATGAGGTGTTGAGGAAGGGACCATATACCATCTTTAACATGATGGTGTTCTTGCATACCTGGAAGAAAGATTTCTTGCTGAAGAAGGATATGGTTAGAATGTTGTCGATTTGGGTTAAACTTCCCAAACTTCCTCTACATCCATGGGGACCTGTTAGCTTAGGGAAGATTGGAAGTGCAATTGGAAACCAATGTTTACGGATTAATGTACGGAGAATAAGCTATGGATCTCTTATGCGAGGATCTTGGTTGAGGTTGATATAACTCAGAAGATACTTGAATCTGTGATGATTAGGGATGTTGGAGGTAGCAAGATCAAGCAAGAAGGGGAGTTGGAATGGAAACCGCAATTATGTGAAAAATGTATGATGGGGCACATAATTGCAGTATAATGATGGGCCAGAACAGAGTTGTGAAGTAGTGGAAACCAAAGGTTGAACAGAAGGGAAGTGATCAGAAATAAAGCATGGTGGAAAAAAAGAATGATGAGGAAAAGATTGAAGAATGTAATGTAGTCAAACTGAGAAGCAAGGGGAAAGAAAAATTGAAGCCAGTGGTGAATTTGGAGGATGTTCAAGAAATAGAAAGCAGTACTGGTTTGAAAGAGGCTCTGATAACTTGCTCTGGTTCTTCAGAAGCCTTAGGGCACATCACATGATCATATCTTGGAATGTAAGGGGGATAAATAAAACAAAAGACAAATAGGTTAGCTCCCGCCTTAGTGGAATGAATATTATGCTTGTTGTATTACTTGAAACTAAAGTTAAAAAGGAAAAAATGATGGAGGTCAGAAAGGTTTTGGGGAACAAATAGGCAGGTTGATGAGATTATCTACTCAAGGATTGACGAAGTTTTTAGAATGATTTTACGTGATGATTATGATATAATGAATGGAATAAATAGAGTGCAAGAGATAGACTATAACTAAAATAACTCTAGCCTAGTCATCAAGATAAACACAAATCAAATCTAATATAATCATCACATTGACTCATTCTAACACACCCCTCAAGCGAAGCGTCGGAAGCTCGCCGACACAAAGCTTGGATCTGAAGAACTCAAACAGCAGACGAGAAAGACCTTTGGTGAATATGTTCACAATCTGAAGTGAAGTAGGAACATGAGCAACTTGTAGTTTGCCAGAAGCAACCAACTCTCGAACGAAGTGGTAGTCGATGTCAATATGCTTTGCCCGCTTGTGAGCAACTGGATTCCGCACCAAGAAGATGGCACTGTTATTGTCGCATAACAGCACTAGAGATTTAGACAAGGGACATCGAAGATCTAGGAGCAAATGAGTAAGCCAAACAACTTTTGAGGCAGTGTTGGCAAGAGCACGATACTCAGACTCAGTGCTAAAATGAGAATCTGTGGTTGTTTCTTGGCACTCCAGGGAACAAGGTTTCCACCCAGAAAAATAACATATCCATAAATGGATCGGCGAGTCTCCAAAAAGCAAGCCAAATCAGTGTCAGAGTACCCCCATCTCCTTTGTATAACTAGCATAATGAAAAGTAAGACCATAATGCAGAGTACCCTGAACATACCGTAGTATCCGAGTAATAGTAGCAAAATGATCATCTCTGGGACCCTGAAGATACTGACTCACAGTATTGACCGAAAATGCCAAATTGGGATGAACGATGGTCAAATACTAAAGAGCCCCAATGAGTGAACGATACAGATTCAAATTCCAGAGAGGCGGTGTGGTCGAACTGTGCAACTGAGAACCTGGTACAAACGGTGTAGAGACCAGTGCAGTATCAGATATCCCTGCACAAGTAAGAATGTCCCGAGCATACTTTTCTTGACTAAGAAGTAAACTTGATAAAATAAGTGAAACTTCAAGGCTAAGAAACTAATGAAGATCTCCAAGATGCTTAATCGTAAACTCCTAATGTGTTCAATTGATGAACTTCCAGAGGAGAATCGAATCATTCCTAGTAAGAATGATGTCTTCGACATACACCAGGAGATACAATAACAATGATCCTCAAGAAAGAGCAAACAAAGAGGTGTCGGCTAAGTTGCACTGAAAACCAAGTTGAACCAAATAAGTACTGAATCGCTGAAACCAGGTCTGCGTAGCTTGCTTAAGACCGTAAATGGCCTTCCGCAAGTGACAAACATACTCTGGGTGAAGAGGATCCTTGTAAACAATGGGTTGCACCATATAAATCAGAGCATCATGAACACCATTGAGGAAGGCATTCTTGACGTCCAGCTGATGAAAGGGCCAAGAGCACATCGTAGCAATGGCTAAAATAGTACAAAATGTGGATTTTCCACCAGTGGACTGAAGGTGTGGTCAAAGTCAAAACCCAAAATATGTGAGAAACCCTGCACCATAAGTCTAGCTTTATGAGGCTCAATAGTGCTATTTGGTCGTTACTTCAGTCGATAAATTCATTTAGATCCAACAATGATGATGTCCAAAGGGCGAGGCACCAAATCCCAAGTGTGTTGTCCACGAAGAGTTGCCATCTCATCATCCATGGGAGAAACCCAAGCCGGATCCTGAAGGGCAGTGCGATAATCCGTGACTGAGCAAGTAGAGCAGCAGTAAGACCATGAACGACAATATCAGAATAATCCCTGCGTTGAATAGCCCTAGTCTCCAATCGAGTAGAGTGCAAGGCCGAGGTGAAGAGATCGGAAGAGCAATTGCGGCCGGCGAAGGAGCGGGTGAGGTGGCCAGTGAACCAGGTGGACTAGTCGGCGAACCATGTGTGTTGGTCGATGGTTTGAATCGATATGGCAGCCAGAACATAGTGTCATAGTCGGTGAGGATGATAGCATCGATGAGCCAGGAGGGATGGCAACCAAAGTGACAAGCCGAGCAGGAGATGCCACCGTGGAAGAAGCGGGAATATCAGTGGGATCCAAAAAAGTAGAGACATCCAGAGAGAATGGAGATTCTGAAGTATAACCATCGGCAAGGAAGTGTCGTCAAACTGAGCATGTCTGGTAACATATATATTTCCAGGCATAGGATCCAAACATCAATATCCCTTGTACTGGGAGCTGTACCCAAGAAAAATACAGGACAAACTGCAAGGAGAGAGTTTGTGAGCTGCATATGGACGAAGATAAAGGTACACACGATAACCTAATGCATGGAAGTTCGTGTATATAGGAACCCAACCATTAATAACTTTATATAATGATCATCCGCCAAGAATAGGAGTGGGCACCCGATTTATGGTATAAGCGGTTGCAGCAAAGGCATGATGCCAGTGAGAGAGAGCGATATGAGAGTGGTATAACATAAACAGACCCATCTCAGCAATGTGACGGTGCTTGTGCTCAGCCCGACCGTTCTGCTCTGGAGTATACGGGAAAACAATCTTATGGTTAATGCCTTTGTCTGAAAATGAGAGCGCAAGCAACCATTTACGAACCCAGTCCCTCTATCACTCTGAAACACCTTAATAGTAGAAGAGAAATAATTTTCCACAAAATCCTCAAACATGCGATAAACATCCCAAAAATTGAATTTGCAGCACAATGGGTAAAACCACGAGAGTCGGGAATGATCATCGAGGAAAATAACATAGTAGGAGAAACTATCAGCACATAAAATAGGAGAGCCCCCCCATAAGTCACAATGAACTAGATCAAGTACCATATCGACACGTTTATCATTTGTATAAAAAGATAAACGCTTCCCTTTAGCCTTTTCACACGCATCACACATGGTAGGTTTTGGCAAAATCAATGAGACAAATAAAGATCCAGAAGCTCGCAAACCAAAATTAACGAAACACGAAACATAGCCAAGTCTAACATGCCAGATTTCAAAAGACGCACGCGGTTTATTTGATTTCATAGTAGACAACAAGGCAGATGCATCATAGTCTAAAACATAAAGCTCATTTTCTCTATGACCTTGACCTAAAGCTTCACTAATGATTTTATGTCAAATAATAAACGAGCGATCATCAAAGTAGACAACATAATTTAAATTCCGAGTTAATTTGCTAATAGAAAATAAATTTTCAGTGATATCAGACACAATAAGCACATCATAAAGAGACAACCATTTAGAAATTTGAGAATCACCAACATATGTAATATGGAGTTGAGAACTATTACCAACACAAACGCAAGAAGAACCATGATAAGGTGTCATATGATCAACATCATTAGGTGATGATGCCATGTGTTTTGTAGCTCTAGAGTCAACAATCCATTTTGAATCATGTGCCTTCTATTACAAAAAAAGAGCCACTAGAATAAGCCCTACTAAAAAAGGATAAATCTAGCAAAAGGCAAAATACAGTGGTGCGTGAAAGTAGAAGTCACGAGCGCGGAATGTTGTGTAGAAGAATTTGAGGCGCGTGGAATATTGAGCTGAAGAATTTGAGGAGCGTATCTTCACACACTGCTGGTGAGTGCAATTCTGTGAGTGTTGGCACGCGCTACAGACTGGCTGAAACTGAGGACGTGTTGGCATGCGCCAAAAAATATGGAGGTGGGTTTGTGCTTTCACCGGAGAGGTGGGACGAGATATCTGCTAACGCGCCGGAGAAGAATGTAACCCCCGGAGAAGAAGGATATGCTAGAGCCTGTGAAACCGCTGCAGAGTGGTAGCCAGAAATCTATGGACACCAATCAGAAAAAGGTTGTCGTTGATAAAGTCGGGGATGCCGGAGACCTGTCGGGAAACAGATTGGAACCGTTGGAGGCCTGAGGACGACGCTGAAGGAGTTACCGCCGGGAAGGATAATGAGTCGAGAGGAAAGTGACGCCGAGGAAATCTGGAGATGCGCCGGAAATTTGCCAGAAATTGGCCGAAAGTTCGTTGGAAAGTGATGTCGGCGGAAGGCTGTGTAAGCAGTGGAAACGAAGAAGAAAGAGAGATGCGAAGAGATCAGGGCCAATATTGGCGAGGCTCAGATACCATAAAAGAATGATTTCCCATAATGATTATGATATTACTGAATGGAATAAATATAGTACAAGAGATACACTATGACTAAAATAACCCGAACATAGCCATCAAGATAAGCACAAATCTAATCTAATCTAATCTAATCATCACATTGACTTATTCTAACAAGAGTAATAGCAAACATGGAGTGGTTTCAGAGCTATCCTCAAGCAGAGGTGGAAAACCTTGCAGCAGGGGTGTCTGATCATGTGATGGTGAAAGTATATGTACCGAAAGAGGAGAAAAGAAGCAAAAAGCAATTCAAGTTCCTGAATTATTTACTGGATGATGAAAAGGTGATTAAAGCAATACATGAAAGTTGGATACAACCTATCGAAGGGAGGCTAACGTAGAGGTTATGGAAGGAATTGCTGATATTGCAGAATAATTTGAAAAACTATATAAAGGAATTGTCAGGAGTTAAATAGAAACTGGAGAATGCCATGTTGGAGTTACAAGAAGCACAACATGATCTAGTGAGTGACAGGATGAATCCACAAAAGGTGCAGAGAGTTATAAGCTGCATTCTAGAGGTTAACAAATAGAACGAATTGAGGAAAAAATAGCTAGACAGAAAGCTAAAGCGGATTGGATTAGATTGGGGGATGGCAACAATGGATATTTTCATGCTTTGGTGAATGGGAAGAACAAAAAAATTGGAATACATAATCTGATGAGAATAGATGGAACTGAAGCTGTGGAACAGGAGCACAGAGAAGAAACAGCTACTAATTTCTATGAGGGAGTGGTTGGAACTGCAAACGAACAACTGATTGGAGTAGATGTAGAGATCATGAGGAAGGGTAATGTTTTAAGAAATGATGCACAAAGAAAGCTGATTGAAGAAGTGAAGGAAAAAAAGGTATCATAGGCACTAAATAGTATAGGATACCAAAAAGCCCCTGGACTAGATGGATTCAGTACAAAAATTTTCAAAACAAACTGGAAATTGTTGAAGGAAAACTTTATGGCATCAAGGGAATATTTTTTTTTTTGTCAATGGCAGGCTATATAAGGCAGTGAATTGCACCCTTGTCACTTTAATTCCAAAGCACCCAATGCTAGAACAATACAAGAACTCAGATCAATATCATGTTGCACCACTTTATACAAGATTCTGTCTAAAGTTCTGACTAGAAGACTGAGCAAGGAGATAAGAGAGATTGTGGGAGATGATCAAGCAGCTTTTGTTCCAGGGAGATGTATCCATGATCACATCATGAGGGCATTGGAGCTGGTAAGGGGGTATAATAGGAAGACCGGAGGAGCTAAGTGTATTTTCCAAATGGACATCCAAAAAGCTTATGACAGTTGATTGGAATGCATTGGAAAAAATTATGCAGGAGTTAGGGATACCTAAACAGTTTGTAAGCTGGGTAATGGTTTGTGTGAAGTCTATGTCTTTTAAATAGATGGTGAATGGAGTACAGTCAAGACTGGTGATTGCCAAGAGAGGAGTGAGGCAAGGAGATCCTATTTCTCCACTGCTTTTTGTAATGGTGATGAAGTACATGCACATGTGTATCAAAACTTTGGGAAAAAAAGATTTCAAATACCATCTGAAATGTGAAAAGCTACAACTGATTAATCTGAGCTTTACAGATAATGTGATCCTAGTTACAAAAGGAGAAAACAGATCAGTCCATGTGCTTATGGAAACATACAGTAAATTTGCTGATGCTAAAGGCCTGAAGGTGAACAATGGAAAATGTAAAGTTTATTTTGGAGATGTGGATGAGGATCAGAAGCAGAGAATTTTGGACGTTATAGGTTTTGCAGAAAGCTAATTACCATTGTGGTATTTGGGAGTTCCATTTTGCAGCAAGAAACCTAACCTGATGGTATGCCAGCCATTAATAGAGAAAATGACAGCAAAACTAAGACACTAGAGTGCAAGAACCCTGAGTTATGCAGGCAAACTACAACTGGTTAAAAGTGTGTTAAGTGTCATTGCTAACTACTGGATTAAGAGTTTCCCAATACCAAAATCAGTGCTGAAACATGTAGAAGCCATGTGTAGATCGTTCCCATTGAGTGGAGGAGAGGAGGTAACAAGGAAATCACCAGTTCTTGGGATAAAGTATGTACTGAAAAGAAAATAGGAGGGCTAAATCTCATGGCTTTAATAACTGGAATGAAGCTTACATGATCAAAATGTTGTAGAACTTATGTAAAAAGGATGACAGGTTATGGATCAAATGGGTAGACATGTACTATATAAAGAATGGCAATGTTATGAATGCTAGTCTTCCATCTGATTGCTCATGGATACCGAGAAGTATATTTCAAAGCAGAGAGAAGATCAAGGGGATGTAAGAATGGAAGAGGCAGATGGAGAGGGGGAAGTTCAATGTAAAGGGCATGTATAAAGCTTTGATAACTACACAAGGAGAGGTCAAATGGAAGAAGCTGTCCTATGAGAATTGGGCCAGGCCACGAGGAAAGTTTGTATTATGGATGTGCTGCCATAAAGAACTTGCAACAAAAGATTGATTAAGGAAGTTTGGGGTGACAATTGAAGATAAGTGTGAATTCTTCTCTGAGGATGAACAATACAACACTTATTCTATAGATGTGGCTGAGCCAGGAAGGTTGGGATGGAAATCCTAAATTGGTTGAGAATACAAAGAAGACCTGCATAATGGGATGAAGAACGGGAATGGATGTTGTAGACAGCAAAATGAAAATGTTAGAAGGCATAAATGGTGAAGCTTACAACAACAGAAACAATATATAAGGTATGGAATTGGAGGAATGGATGTTGTTTTGGAAGAATACAAAGAGAGAAGGATATAGTTAGAGAGATTATTGAATGTATTGTCTTGAAAGCATGGTTAAAGTTGAAACTCAAGAAGAACTGTACAAGATTAATGGGTGGATGAGTAGACATGGATGTATAGGTGATGTAAAGAAACAATTTTGATGATGTATATAAAGTTACTTATTTCAATTTTTTCAATAAACTGACTTCGTCCAACAACTAGCCGATTTAAAATAAAACTTTGTGTATACTCCTTTCGGTCTACTAACATTAACTCTATTTCCTTTCTCATTGGTCTTTTAACAAGGACAACTGCCTTTTTTTATCATTAAATTTTCTTTTTACTCTCCAAATTCAATGTCCTCTTTCCACTTTATTTTCAATAAAAAGTATGCTTTGTTGGAAGAAAATATTAGAAAATTAAAGGGGTAGTAAAATACACATTTAAAACAATTAAAAGGCACGTCTTCAACCGAATACTCCCTCCGTTTATTTATTTGTGGCACCATATGTTTATATGCTTGGATTTAGGTGAAGAAAATGAGTGGACGAATTTGAATGTAGAAAGTAGAAAGTAAAATAATTGGATGGAATTAAAAGAATATTGCAAAAAAAATGTGTTAATATAAAAAAACTCAAAAAAAAATGTGCCACAGAAATAGGAGGAGTAGATCATATCCCCGTTTGAAATTTTTTCTTCCCATATTTTAGGAAGAAACTTTCACCCTCCTCTTATTGTGAAGTACAAGTAGTTGAGTCATAATTGGGCCGTTTGACCCGAAAAGGAAAAGCCCTTAATTGGGTTAACCATACTTCCACAAATTAGGGTTTTGACTTCTCCTGTATAAGACCCTCTCTCCCATTTGGCTTCTCGATGTGTGTTTCTCTTACGTGCTCTGTTTTCTTTTTCTTTCTAATTTGTAATTTTCTCCTTTCTTCTATTGCCTCTTCTTTCGGCTCCAAGGGCAACGATCTGAGATCGATTTCTTGGGGGCCTTGTTCTGGGGGCATAAATCAACCCATATTATGAAGGGTTTTTCACGAAATCCAGATTTGTTTATCACTCTGTTCTGGATCCCCCTTCATTTGGGACATTTTTATGCTTCTTATCTCTGTTTATTCTTCTGGTATTTTGCAATTTGGTGCAGTAACAGTACTAATGCAACATCGTTTTTCACATCACATATTGTCATAAGCGTTGATGGAAGAACGCATCGTCATTCTTTAGAATTGATGAAACTGAAATGCGTTGAATTCAGTTGCTGTTTACATTTGTCTCATGAAACAGGGTACGGAATACCGGATTTGATTCATTTGACAATATTTCAAAGATGTAATTGTCATTTAACTTAAAATATCCGAAACCACAACTTCGAGGCCGTGTTTTGTTCATGAGATCTATCTGCTGCTTTATTGGTGGCAGAAGTCCCTAATCAAATCAGTGTTCTTAGTATGTTCAAAAATATTATCTGCTTGACTAAAAGAGAGTTTTCCATATAGTATAGGATAGAACTAATACTGTCGAGGTGCTAACTGTAGCCATTTCCAAAGCCTAGTTTTGAAAGTCCGAACCCTAACCTTGAACCTTCCAAACCCTATCAGTCCGTGAGGAAATAAGCCAAAGTATTTGTTGAATTTGGTCCAAAATTAGGGGTATTCTGATAATATTAACAAATAGTACAATAGGGTTTCGTGATGTATAGCTGCTGGGATTCCGATTTGAGATTGATTGAAAGAACTACGAAAGGAGTGGGGGAGAGGGGGAAAAACATCAAATGCGATTTTAGAGTGAAAGACAGTAACCAGCATTGGTTGAACTGGTATATCTTTCAATCCTACAGTTAAGATTTTCGGGCAAGGAATTCCCGAGTTGTAGCTCCAAGTTTTGAATCGGATTTGAAGTTCTGGAATGGGGTCATTCATCCTTTGGAAGAATCTCTAGAAATTGGAAAAATCTTCTCCAAAGTTGTTTAATCTTAGTTAATGTAGTAGTCGTTGAACAGGTTTTTTATGAAGGCAACTTGTGATGACGGTAGCTGGTTCTTAATGATTGCAAGAGTGTTCATCAGTCCAAGACCGGACCGGACCCAGTTAGGACTGGAATTAGAATCACCAAAAATCTTGGATTGAAGATTGGACCGGTTAGTGGGTATTTTGGATTGGGATCGGACCGGAATAATTCCGACCTTAGACCGGTCCGGATTGGTTGGACCGGATTCTAGTATTCTTTATTTTTTTTACTTTACATTTTGCTATAAAATATGCCTAATCAATATTTTTTCCCCTTTAAAATATAATAAAATTGAAGTTATTAGAAAAATTCACCTCAAAATAATTGAAGAATACTAGTTGTCACGAATAAATATAAACTAGTATTTTAAACTAATTCATTGTCATTTTAAAAAAATATATAAAAGTAAAATACTGGTCCATCCGCGGAAAAAATCCAATTTTAAACCAGATCAGACTGAAACCCGAAATCTAAAAAAAACATAGACCGAGGACCGGACCAAAATTTTATTTATACAATTCCAGTCCTTACATTTCCGGTCCGATCAAGTCCATTGTTCCGATCCGAACCGGATCATGCACACCCCTAATTGCAAGAGAGTGTTGCAGGATTTTTAACAATCTGTCGCTGGTTAATGATAATTGCAAGAGTCTTGTCGCCGGTTAATGATTGCAAGAATTAGAATATCTATGATAACCAATTACTATTAGGTATAAAACTATATTGCTCTCAACAAAGAAAGGTTCAACAATCACTACAAGCAAAATTGTTCGAGAACTCGAAATCCTTTATCGTACAGAGTTTGGGAGAAATGGCTCGGGGACTTCCTGTCAAAATTTCAGCCAAATCTATCTAGTGCTCCAAAATCTGCTATCGTGTCTTTTTCTCTCCCCCACTCTATTGTTCTTTCTTGATCCAAAATTTGAATTCCAACTACATGATAAAACCATGTTGAATTGGAATGTTCCTTCATGAGAAAAATGTTGGGTATCTTCAGATTCAAAAAGGATTAATTAATAAAAGTTGAAGATTCTTTTCATTCATGATTGCACAGCTTAAGAATCCTAAGAGTTTTGTTCAAGAATTAGAAGATTATTGGGGCAAAGACGATATTTCCATAGTCTTATGGAAAGACGGGGTCTGGTTAGAATAATAAAAGGTAAAATATCTTAATTGTAATATTAAAATTTTAGTATGCAAC
This sequence comes from Rubia yunnanensis, assembly GCA_037428765.1. Classification (NCBI taxonomy): domain Eukaryota; kingdom Viridiplantae; phylum Streptophyta; class Magnoliopsida; order Gentianales; family Rubiaceae; genus Rubia; species Rubia yunnanensis. The sequence goes on from CM075067.1 coordinate 76,740,652, forward strand.
ATATAGTTGTTATAAAATTTATAATCCGATTCATGCAATCCAAAAATTTTATCTTCATTTCTTCTAATTTACACTTTAAACCTTGATCTTTCCATAACTTAGGGAAAGACCGTCTTTCAAGATACGGACTCCACTTTTGGTATGTAATTGAACTCTATAAATAAAGGGATCTTAAGAGTAGATGTTTATGAGTTTTAGATATATGTTAGTGTAGAAATTACCACTTTTGTAACTGTTAAACTGTGGGGAAAATATAGTCTGTTATACATCTATAATTTAAATTGGGTGGTCCTGTATGTTATAATTCTGAATATTTGAAATCTGTCCGATTCTTTGAATGATAAGATGAATCTGTTTCTTTCCTTATATGGAACATAAAGGGACGGAATTAATTTCCACTCATGTATCACTAGCTTTTAATTTTTTTTCACTTTCCTTTTTTATTGGATGATTTTATAACTGTAATTTTTTTTTTGACAAATTTTAGATTATTTTCATCCACTCAATTTACTTTTACCTTTTCAATGAATTTTTCACCACTAATTTTACTTTTTTTAAATTCAAGTGCTAAATATAAGTGAGCCAATGTTAGTGAACCGGAGGAAATATATTTTTAACTTTTCTCAATTAAGAAACATTGAGATTGTAAATGAGACAAAAAAATATTTATGCTAATAAACGGAGATTTGTTAATTAACTCCTTAGCAACAACAATAAAATTATTGATACATAATTGCTTAATATTAACCGTTTAACGTATAGATCCCTGCTGTAATGATTCACACTCGTGGGTGTACACCAGTGGTTGGGACATGGGTGGAAAAACCAATAAACCCAGGTTCGATCCTTAGCAGCGGTAGTGTGGGAAGTTATTGCTTTGCAAGGCTCCCTTGTGCGCACCGAGGCAATGCCGAGCCCATGGATCCTAGTGCTGGGCTACCGTGATTTACCTCTCATATGATGGCTTGGGTGTGGGCTGGTATGGACCGCTGAGGGCGAGCGGATGATCGCCTTTTGCCTGCTGTAATGATTCAAGTCAAATGGATTTGTATCTCCAAATTTTGATGAAAGTAGGATTTGAAAGTTTGGAACTCTCAGCGAATGCGTGGTTGGGATGGAGAATAGTAAAGGAAATAATAATAATAATAATAATAATTTAAGGAAATTTTCGAGCAGTTCTCTATGATGGGTTCTCCTGTTTCGAATGATGATTAGATTATTTGGTTTTTAACTGCTCTTGGCACTGAATTTAAAATTTTTCTGTCCCTTTGATAAATTCTTTGCTACTCCATTATATGTTGATGTTTAACCACGTGCCAAAAAACACGAGGTTTTTTTTGAGGAATTTACAGGGACACTCAGCCCCAGCAGCAGGGCCTGCCATGTTCGCAGCAGGAGAAAACCTCTCGGTCGGCCGTGCGTGAGATCGCGCACAAGCGAGGGGCAGGGCGTACGGTTCATGCGCCAGCCAGAGGTGGCCATTTTGGAGAACTACATGGTGGCATGTCCGTTTTTGTTCAGTTCTCGATTGGGTCTGGTTATGGGATTCCGAACTGTACCCGGTGTGCTCTTCCCGGTCATTAAGCTGCTACATGTTACAAGATGTTTGCTCATATTGGTTTTCAGGCTCATCGTAGATGCCATATAGTTTGGAGACTGTGCCGGAGAGGCCATATGACTGGTAGCACCAGAATCAATTTACCAATCTGAGGTACGGGTGGGTGAATTCTTTTAGCCAAGTGAGTCAAATCTGTACGACGAGCCTGAGAACCAGTCTAAGCAAGCATCTTGTAGCAGGTAGTAGCATCATGACCAGGACAACCACACCAGGTACAGTGCGGCTGCTCGCGACCAGACCCAAACGAGAACTGAACAACACCGGACATGTCGCCACGTCGTCATCCAAAATGGCCACCCCTAGTAGCACGTGAACGATAAGGACCACCGCCTCTCGCTGGTGCGTGATCCCATGCGCGACGACCGAGAGGTTTCCTCCTGCTGCAAACGTGGCAGGCCTTGCTGCTGGGGCTGAGTGTTCCTGTAAATTCTTCAAAAAAGCTTCGTGTTTTTTGGCACATGATAAAACATTGGCATATAAATTAAGTTCCAAGAGTAGTTAAAAACCAAATAATCTGATCATCATTCGAAACAGAAGAACCCATCATAGTCAACTACTAAAAAATTTCCTCAAATTTAAGGTGAAGTTTATGAACTGTGCCGGTCTTATGTATACCGTGGGTATCGGCACAAAGACAGAGGATGGCGGAGACACTGTTGTCATGAAAAATAGCATGAATGCTATCCAAAATGGCCTCGGAGGTTGCGCAGCCAGGAATTTCCTCCAGAGCTTCCGGCGTGAGGGAGGAGAAGAGGAGACTGCACACGCGTTGATCTCCATCAATCCACTGATCATATTCTACCTTAATTTTCTGATAGGTTGCGCCACCACCAGGAGGGGAGCCAACAACCTGAGAAAAGGTTAAGGAGGACAAACCACTGAGATGCGGAAGAGGAGGGAATGACGAGCAGGGCTTAGATCCGTCGAGAAAACCGAACAACTTCTGTGGCTTGAGAACATAGCCAATCTAACGTTGCCACACAGGTAGTTAGATGACGAAAGTTTAGTCGTCATCATTTGGAGCAAGGTATTGTAGGAGAGTTTTTTTTACCAGCCATGATGAGAGGCTTAGAGACGCCGGGAATGGTTGCGTCGGACAAGGGAGGATGTGCAAGATCGGTGGCCGAAAGAGAAAGAAGTGAGGCGGCCGATCAGGTTTCCAGGTTTTTGGAAAGTTTAGACTCTAAGAATTCTGATGATTTATTTTTATCCGATGTTCTGGTTGTTCCTAAGATTACTAAGAATTTGTTGTCTATTAGTAAAACTTACCAGAGATATGAATATTTTTTTCACTTTTGATGATCGAAACTTTGTGATTTAGAACAAAGTTTCCTAGAGAGTCGCGGGCAAGGGTCACAATGAAGTTGGTCCTTATATGTTGGATAGATACGAGGAAGCTCTATTTTCTCATTTGTAGCGAAATGAAGGACGGACATCCTACGATCTTTGGCATGCTCGCCCAGTCATACGCCGACAACAGTTATTTCCATTTTACAGAAGTCTGGTTTACTTTCAGTTTCTTTGTTGTTGCCTAAACCGCAAACCTGCGCCCACTGTGTTATGGCGAAAGGTCAACAATTGGCTTTTGTTGAGAACCGTAAATATGTTGCGCATGTCCTTGATTTGATTCATTGTGACTTGTGGGGCCCTTCCCTTGTTTTGTCGTTGAATGGTTTTTCTTACCATGCCTTATTTATGGATGATTTTTCTTGTTTTACTTGGCTTTTCCACTTCGCCGAAAATAAGATTTTGTTGGTACTTATTTGCAGTTTAAGGCATTAGTCGAGAATAAATTTTCATCCAAAATTAAGGTTTTTCAAAGTGACAGTGGTACGGAGTTTTTAAACACTCGCCTATGATCTCACTTTTCCACTAAGGGCATTCACCACCAGATTTCGTGCCCCTACACTCCGGAAAAAAAGGGCGCGCAGAGCGCAAACGTAGACATATTGCTGAAATGGGCCTTATGATGTTGTTCCACTCGCACTTGCCCATTTCTCACGGGATGATGTTTTTGTTACTGCTGCTTACACGATCAACCGTTTACCTACTCTGGTTCTTTAGGGTGCTTCTCCTTATGGGTTTCTTTATGCTCGTGACCCTATTTACTCGAATTTTTGCCCTTTTGGGTGTCAAGTATTTCCATTTGTTCGACTTTATGCCGATCACAAGTTGGCTCCCCGCAGTATTCCTTATGTTTTTATTGGCCATAGCTCTCAGTACAAAGGGTTTTAGTGCATTGATTCTTCTACAAGCAAGGTTTACATCACTCACCTTGCTCAATTTGACGAGACATATTTTCCATGTGCCGCCTCTACTGGTTTGGCTACTGGTTTCTCTGTGTTGACCCTGGATGTCGGGCTTTTCTTGATCCCGATGGCGAGTCGGCTCCTCATTTGTCTGTCCCAGTTGTGCTGCCACCTGCACCTTGCACCGTTTGTACCGCCGATCCAGAGCCTTCTCGGCCGCCAGCACCTGCCTCACCACCGGTGACCTCGGCTATATAGTCTCCGATCAGCTTGGACCCTTCTTTTCCATTTTTGTCGCCTGATTCTACTCCTCCGGTTTCTCCTCCTCGCCCATGTACACATCAGATAGCTACTAGGTCAGCTACTGGTAGCATGCAACGCAAGGATTACTCAGATATTGTCACCCATGGTCTTAATGCTGCTTTACTTTCTCAGTTGGAGCCCACGGATTATCGCACTGCCCTTCAAGATTCGGCTTGGGTTTCTGCTTTGGATGATGAGATGGCAGCTCTTCGGTGTCAGCGCACCTGGTTTTTAGTGTCTCGCCTTTCGGATGCTAACATTGTTGGCTCCAAATGGGTTTATCGATTGAAATGTCAACCATATGGCACTATTGATCATCACAAAGCTAGACTTGCGGCGCAGGGTTTCTCTCAGATTTTGGGTTTTGACTTTGACCATATTTTCAGTCATGTGGTAAAAACTTCCACCGTTCAAACAGTTCTCACCATTGCTACGATGCATTCCTGGCCGCTTCATCTGTTGCATGTCAAGAACACCTTTCTTAATGGGGTCCTCGATGCTCCGGTTTATATGAAACAACCCATTGGTTACAAAGATCCTGTTCATCCAGATTATGTTTGTCGCTTGCGAAAGGTTATTTATGGTCTAAAGCAAGCGCCTCAGGTATAATTTCAGCGCTTCAACACTTATTTAACTTATCTTGGGTTTCAGTGTAGCTCAGCCAATACCTCTTTGTTTATTCTTTCCCGAGGATCATCGTTATTGCATCGCCCGGTGTATGTCAACGACATCATTCTTATAGGGAACTATTCGACTCTCCTTCGGCAGTTCATCGATCAGACACATCGGGAGTTTACGATTAAGGACCTTAGTGCTCTCCATTACTTTCTTAGCTTGGAAGTTTCACCTATTTCATCAGGGTTACTTCTTGGTCAAGCAAAATATGCTCGGGACATTCTTACTCGTGCAGGAATGTCTGATGCTGCACTAGTTTCTACACCATTTGTGCAAGGTTCTCAGTTCAACAGTTCGACCAGCCTACCATTTTGGAATCTAGCCCTGTATCGTCTCTCGTTGGGGCTCTTCATATTTGACCATCACTCGTCATAATTTGGCATTTTCGGTCAATACTGTCAGCCAGTATCTTCAAGATCCTATAGACAATCATTTTGATGCTGTTACTCGGATACTATGGTATGTTCGGGGTACCCTGCATTTTGGCCTTACTTTTCGTTCTGCTAGTTCGCCAGAGGTGCTGGGGTACTCGGACACTGATTGGGCTCGATGTTTAGGGACTCGCCAATCCACTTATGAATATGCTGTTTTTCTTGGTAGAAATCTTGTTTCGTGGAGTGCCAAGAAACAACCTATAGTTTCCCGTTCCAACACTGAGTCTGAGTATCGTTCTCTTGTCAACACTGCCTCAGAAGTTGGTTGGCTTACTCATTTGCTTTGAGATCTTCGAGTTCCTTTGTCTGGTTCTCCGGTGCTGTTATGCGACAATAACAGTGCCATCTTCTTGACTAAGAATCCAGTTGCTCACAAGCAGGCAAAGAACATCAACATCGACAATCACTTCGTTCGATAGTTGGTTGTTTCCAGAAAGCTGCGAGTTGCTCATGTTCCTACTTCTCTTCAGATTGCGGACATCTTCACCAAATGTCTCTCCCTGTTCGATATCTTCACCAATTTAATCTAACTAATTATTGTATGTGTCGATCTAACCCTAACTAATTATTGTATGTGCCAATCTAACTTAACTTTCAAAAAATTTGTGCTGATATAACCAAACTTCCTAATTCCAGCATTGACCAAATAAATTCAGGCAAGAATGAGAACTGAAATGACAAAAATACCCATTCACAAATCAATCTTTCTTCTTCTAAACCTATCTATTTTCTTCAAACATTTGCCGCCTCCACCACTTTGTGCCGCCGCCCACCATTGCTCCCTTCTTCTTCCCCAGCCACACCACGCTGCTCCTTCCTCCTTCCTTGGCTTCCTTCCCCGACCTCCACCATGCTCCACCTGAAGGCCAAGACATATAAAATTTTCCAACCTTGGCTTTGTTCCGTACTATCCAAAAGGCCCGACACATAAAATTTTCTGGGCCAAGATAGATATACAAACAAAAACTAATCAGTAAGAATCTATGAACTGCAATGCTGCATATATAATCAGGATGCCATCATTATCCCAGCGAAAATGAAAACACAACCAAGGCCAATATCATCAAACTAGTCCATTTTGACCAAGATAAATTAAACATATTAACTTCAGATTCAGAGCATCCATTTGAAAACCAACCACCTTAAATCGATTTGGTTTTTCTCTTCTGGCCCTGCCCCTGCTCTTGTACAGCTGCACAGATCTTCATCCAGCAGTCGATTGAAATCGCCCTAGCCCCCCGCCGTCCCCCGCCTCATCGCCGGAAAACCGAGACCCACGCTCGCCACCACCACACCGCGACTCCGCCAGATCTTGGTTTGAATGAATTAGAGGCAAAGATAGGATTTATGTGAGGCGGCAAAATTTTGTGTGAAATCGGAAGCAAAGTGTGGGTAGGGTTTGAAATCACCGCCCCCGCCACATGCTTTGGCCCGGAGATAACGGTACTAATATAAGTATTTTTTTCATTTTTTTCAATAAGGGCAAAATGGTCTTTTCAACATAATTCGACCATCAAACAGTTGAATAAAAAGTCAACGGAGTCAAAGGCTATTTTGACACTTTTTGAGATTGCAGGGTTATATTGGCACTTTCACCCTAAAGTCAGGGTCATTTTAGCACTTTACTCTTTTATTTATGTTTATCTTGATGATTAAGAGCATATGCAATAGTAGAAATCACTACCGGTTTCTTACCAATTAAATATATTATTTTCTCATTCTCTCTCTTTCAACTCACTTTAAGAAACCACTTAAGAAACCACACATTTTCTTCTCCGCAATAGTAAGAAACAACTTTTTATTATATATGTACCCCACTTGATTTTTTCTATCCTACTCATTAATTTTATTATTAATATTTAATTTAAATAAATTTATCTACCCAAAATAAGTTGAATGTAAAATTTAATAATACAATATAGTTTTTAAAATTGAATTTCATTTTTTTCAATAATTATTCCAGATTTTTTCAATAATTTTTCTTCAATAATTTTCTCAAAAATTATTCCAAATTTTTATTCCAAATCATTCCAAATTTTAATAAAAAATCATTCAATATTTTTAATTTAAAAATGTTTTAAAATTAAATTTAAAAAATAAAAAATGCAGCTATTTTTTTTAAAAAAATTAAAACAAAGATAGGGACACGTGGCCCAACCAGAGGGTGCCACGTGTCCCTCTATTTACCAAAAAATACATTCGACATTTGAGTGGGACACGTGGTCCAACTAGAGGGTGCCACGTGTCCCTCTATTTACCAAAAAATATATTCAGCATTTGAGTGGGACACGTGGCCCAATGTATGGGTGACACATGGCCCAACCAGAGGGTGCCACGTGTCCCTCTATTTACCAAAAATATATATTCAGCATTTGAGTGGGACACGTGGCCCAATGTATGGGTGACACGTGTCCCACTCAGCCAACAAAATTTTGGCCATGTGACACGGCCCTGACACGGTTGACTCAATACGGTTTTTTAATCGGTTCCTTAGTTGGAAACTATGGACCAGTTTCTTAACAAGAAATCGGCCTAAAAATCACTACTGTGGATGTTTTCGGTTTTTAGAGCGGTTTTTTAAATTTTAAAAAATCCACTGCCCATGCTCTAAGTTAGAATTATTTTAGTCATAGTCTATCTCTTGTACTTTATTTATTCCATTCAGCAATATCATAATCATTACGGAAAACATTTTCTATCAGGTGAAACATGTTTCTTGAGCAAAGTGATAATGATTGGTGTGCAATTTAAGCTGAGACAGAGGGAGTAATCATGTCTGACCGTCAATATATCTAGATATATACAATAATTCCACATAAATATTAATATTTAGAAAATAGATTTAAAATGAATCTAACAATACATCATATGATATTTTTATTATAAATATTTTAATTTATATTTAGGGTTAAAATTTACCAATTTTGGTTTGGAAAAAGTAAACATGCCCAAACTCATGGGACGGAAGAAATAGTTTTAAAATTACTTTTTAATCCTTATGTTAAACCACCTCAAATTGTGAGTTGGGTCTTAGTTCAGTGGTTAATCCACTCTCTCTATAACATAGAAGTCCAAGGTTCTAGTCACACCTTTGTTAAGAATTGTGAATATCAAATCAGTATCTTAATTGGAATTACCCGGTGTTGTGGGACTGGATTGGTGGTACTCATTGTGAATTCTCAGCCTGCAAGTGGTGCATGAATGTGTGATTGTGGTGGTTTCGATTTCAGTGGTGGTGGTGGTTTGATAGTGGTGCAGAAGCTGGGTGTTCTCAGTGGGCACCCCAAACTATTCAAATGGATGTAGTTCAAGACTACATTGGGTTTCAAAAAATTCAAATGGTGGTGTCTCATAAATTAATCATATGTGTAAAGTAGTATGTTTATATGTAATTTAATTGCTTGCACGTATCTTTCAAAAAAAAAACCACCTCAGACTCACAATTAGCCAAAAAAAAGTTGAATAATCAAAGTATCATGAGTAAATTTAAATAAAACTTTAAAGAAAAGTAAAATATACTTGTGTCACAGTAAAACTGTTATTAAATGTTATTAATTCATGGGGTTGGCTAAAATAAAGAGTGATGATTCTTATAGGTGCAAATATAACCCTATATGTAGGAGGACGTGCAGATATAACCTTGAGTTATTTTTTAGTGCAAATATAACCCTACATATAATATATAAGTGTAAATATAACCCTAAAGCCATTATTCCGGCATTGATTGGCCATTTCCGTCCATTGACCGACTGAAAATGAGCAAAATGTCCTTCTAACCTAATACAAAATTTTAAAAGACAAAATTGCCCTTTGCTGCCACTACAACCTATGTTCCATCACTAGTCACCACCACACTGCTCCGATATTGCTGCCTTATAACCACCACAACGCCACTACTCACCTCCTGCTCGAAATCCTCGAAGAACCACCACAGCGCCACTACTCACCTCCAACATCAGCAGCTCCAACCAGTGTTTCCACCCCAGATCTTCTCCGACCACCACGCACATAAGAATGGCTGCGTGTTTGCCACCGCCGATTTTCCACCGCCATTAATTTGGAAACGACAACAGGCCTCTGAAATCTCTATTCCTATTCTTCTATACGCGACCACCACCTCATGAGCACACAGAATTTCAGTAAAAAATCATTGATTGAATTCTATGTCTAAAACTTTTCTTGTGAAAATATATAAGGGGCATATATCAAGGAAGGAAAATTTGGTAAATTCGGTGTTCTCTTTTACCAGATTACAATGCCCAGAATTCTGTGTACTCCGAACATCAAAGCGGGTCTATTAGGGGCATATAATCCTACTCCAAATTACAAGATTACAATGAATTTTACAATGCCCAGAATTGTTGTAATCATGCTCCCGGAACAGCGTTTCAACTCCGAAAGCTCCGGTTCCCCATTCTTCTATACGCGACCATTCTTCTCTGACCACCATAGGCCTTCTTCGACCACCACAAACCTTCAATGCCCACCCCAGATCTTTTCCGACCACAAGCGCAGTGGCTCGCTCCAACGAGGACGTGGGACCACCGATTCGTGTTTGCCACCACCCCTCCACCAAAACCCTAGGCCCACGCCACCTCCACCACCATCGATCACCATTTTTGGCGTCGCTCAGCCAAGCACCCAAAAATCGAGAAGGAGAAGGAGAGAACGCAGAGAAAAATGAAGAGAAAATGAAGAGAAAAATTGAAGGAGAAGTAGAGAACGCAAGAGAAGGAGAGAAACGAAGGAGAAGGAGACAAAGGGAAATTCTTATTTTTAATGCCTTCTCTATTTTATATTTTTTTACAGAGGGGCAAAATAGTCTTTTCACTGAATTCTGGCCTTAAACTACCGAAAAAGGTTATATTTGCACATAACCTAAATATATAGGGTAATATTTGCACTTTCAATTATCGCAGGTTTATATCTGCACTTTCATCAATTATGTAGGGTTATATATGCACTTTGCTCTAAAATTTAAAACACTCATTGGAATGAGAGGGAAATTATATCCGCTCTCCTAACCGTTTCCCAAAAATAAATCGATCACAACGATGTCATGGTTGGTCCAAGTGATCCTTGGATATGATCAGAAGACTATTTTAATTACTCAAAGAGGGAACTAAGAAGAGTAATGAACAAGATTCCAAACCTTGATCCTACACTCCTTGTGATCAATTAAACGTGACCAATATATTTCTAAATTCCTTAACACTAGTGGTATATACTATACCCTTGTAGTCACAGTTTGCTAGGGCTAGGATCACTTCAAGCAACGAAGCGATCCCAACCTTGCCAGCTCATAAGCAATCACCTTGCACAATATGTACAAGACTGTTACCCTTAGAACGTGTCTCACTATGACCCATGGTCTAAAAAAAAGAGAGCAAATAGCGTAGGCTACAATAACACGACCAAGATGCCTATAAAAGGAGAAAAGAAGTAAGAATCAAAGGGAGGAAAACTCATGCAAACACAAAGATTTCTAAAACACTAACTTATACATCAGAGTTTCTTCCTAGGGGAAAATCTAAGAAGTTTCTTTCATGTACCCGGTGAAGTGGAACAAATGAATTGGCCTCTTAGTCTGCCTTCACCCAGAAGGAACCCCCGCACCAGTGGCGCCGTCCGTGGAGATAAATTTTTTGTTTTCACTTTAGTTTTTGAGAGACATCGAGACAGTCTTAAACCACTTTAGGGTACAAGGCATAAAAAATGACATGAGAAATAGCCCAAAGAGAACGATGGCGTACAAGCGTACAACAAAATAAGAAAAATAACTTTAGTGACGAAGAACTACTCTGACAACAAGGAATCCCAACACATGAAAAATTCAGAATAAGGACACCAACCCAAAGAGAAAACTAGCAGCCTTCTAGAAAAGATCAGAACAAAGAAAAGTAGTAAAACAAACCATCCATAGCCATGGCAAAAGTGCGTCAACACCATTGAAGGACGACACCATTTTATCTAAGGTACGTTCACACATAATTGCATAAATTATGTGTTAACAGCACATAAGAATGCATTTCGATGGAATTGCACGCACATAATCGATAAAATAACACTATAATTAAAGCAAAGGCTCAACTTACAGGGTCAATAAAACATTAAACCTCCCCTAAAAAACCTTATACTACCAGATCATGTCTAAAACACACATAGACCATCAATCTTACTATAGTCAAGCCCTACATAGTTTTAAAGAAAATAGGAAGATGGCTTTTTGATACAAATTATGGTTTGATTAGGGTTTCTTATTTAATTTCGAGATTGGTGTTCTAGGGGAAGGGGTTACCACTATATTATTTTTTCCACTGGGTTTTTTTTAGTGAGGTAGTGTTAGGAATAATCTCAAAATTCTTGTAAAAGTATACGAACAGATTTGATTAAATTAGATAAGTTTATATAAGATTAGATAAAATTCGATAGTATTAGATTCGATGAATCTGACCATTCTTGTTAGAAGAATTTGACCATGCTTCCTTGTAGTTTAGGACATGTATTTTGATGAGGATTTAGATTCCAAAGATAGCTCTAATTCAGCAAGGAGGCAGATCAAATCCTAGCTGAGTTCTGTCTTCTTTCTCTTGTAAAGTGGCCGACTTATACCCTATACATAGGGAAGGCTTCCTACATTTTTGGTTACCTTTTTCACAATTATATACATGTCAGAAATTTGAGTTTTTACTCTTTTCTTGTGAGCATCTTTTAACTTGCGAGTTAATTAGTGATCAGTTTGTGCAACTAATGCCTGGGTTTTGCGTGAATTCATCCCCCGTGTTAGCCAAGTTTTTGAAAGTTGTGTTCTTGATTGGACTTCATCCGTGTTGTCTTTGAAAGAAAGTCAGTGCTTCGTTCAACTCTTGTTAAAAGTGCTCTTCAAAATCCCGCATCTAGAATCTTTGTAAGGAGATTCATATCACTTTTTCGCCCCCTGTCATTATATAACTAATGCCCCTAACTAGGAGACTTAGGCCACTAATCACATGTTTTAGTCTTCCTCGTGCACGCTCGATGGGTTATCGAGATGATGAAACAGCGTCATCATCCCCCCTCCTTCTCGCATTCGCTAATCCCATTTGTCAATCCTGCCAGAAGGTAAAAGATTTCACAAATTATAAACATAACCTTATCATACGAAAAATTGATGACGCATAAGAAACATTTAAGGTATAAGTTAACCGTCCAACCAGCTTTGGCCACCACATAATCAGTGATGAGCCAAATAATAACCATGAAAAATCTTCTCATTTCCAAACAATCACTTTACGCCATACAATATGCGAACTATATCACCACAAAAAAAACTTCGAAAACACCCTTTCAAAATGCTATCGTTATGCGTTACAATGATGGGATTGTAGCCCTTACATAGGCACAACATGGCCTCAAGCATCCAATAATCAACACAGTTAAAACAATTGCCTCATAAACTATGCATAACACCTTACATTAACACCATAATAAGAAATAATATACACTGTGGATGTGTACAACGGAACCACGATGGTAATGTCATAGTGTAATTGGGCATAGCTTCACGTACACCTTGAAAACCACCAACCAGCGACACAAGTGCACAACCATAAGCTGCCAAACCATGAGGTCCAGCAACACATACTAATAATACAACCTCTTACATAAACCTTATGTAGTTAGACTCATAGCCAATTTCAGAATAAACAGCTACCTTTTAGATATATAAACCATAAGACATTTAATTCACATAATAAAGCAAGGTAATCCATAAAAACACAACTATACACGATTATACGTCCAAGAAATCAAACTTGTATGAAAAACATATACTCATTCATATTAACCCAGCTCTTTAAAACATGATCATACATATAGCTCATCCGGAATACAACCCGATCATGTCTAGAACACGTATAAACTCCAAGTTCTACTATAATCAATCCATATATGGCCTTGAGATATATATGAAGATATATTTTATCCCTCCATTCTTGTTTAAGTAGTGCACCCAACCCAGGAACACCACTATCATATAATGATGGTTCCACAAGCAAAAAAAAACAACGATATTTCTTCACTAAAAATGCCAAACCATCCAAAAAGAAATACAGGCGCTGATTGGATCAGAACAACTGCCTGCACACTGTCCTTCTTCTCACAGCTAGGCAACGAAACCCATATTAGTTGTTCTTCCTGCCTACCTGTGGGGTTCTTGAATAAGGGTGATAGCACCATCACCCTTCTCCCCTATGAATTCGCTGGTCCTATTCACCGATCTTGCTAAAACAGACGCTAAAGCTAAATCAAACAACAATAAACAAAATAAAAAACATACCCACGGTACAATCTAAACACATTTTCCATCCCACCTAAGTTGCACAAAACCTTCATCAAATCTCTAATATCAAATAACCAGTAATGAATCCAATAAAAAAAATCTACATTCAACATAACCCTTTTCAGCAAAATCGAAGAAAACTCCGTGCCAATAATTTTGGGAAAATGGCTTCTATATATAGGCATAACATGGCCTAGGGCATCAATTCATTGTAACATTCAAAATAACTTAATTCACCCCTATGATTCCCGAGAAACCAATTAGCCGAAGTGACTATCTGGGAATGCAGAACGACGTATTTACTTCAGAAAAGTAAAAAAACAAGTGTGGAATCTTTATTTACGACCCACTTTAACACCAAGCCCATAAATTTTTTAAAACACTCCACGCCAAGGCTAAGAAACTACAACCTCGCATACGCATGGAAAGTACCATCTCGTGAGCATCTGTATATCTCTACCTCTGTATCACCTAATGCGTATAATAATGTTTATAAAATAAGTACACACTGCAGATACCTATGGTGGAAATCACGACGGTAAAGAAATCGTGCAATTGGACTCATCTTCGCATACACCTAGAACACCACCAGACAACAACACACGTGACCAACCATTAGCTACTAAACCACAAGGAACATAAATGCATCCTACCAGTACCATGTCATACAACCAAGCAATAACGGATAATCAAAACATCTTAAAAACTTAACTCATAAACCTCAATGAAAAACAAAATCACTTAAACACAACACCTCATCAACGACCTCCCAGAAACTACAAAGCCAAAACCATCTTAACTAATCCTCCCTCCTAACACCTGAACAACTAGTAGCATTATCCATTTCAAGTACGATAGAATGGTCAAACACCACTGTAGTAGCTCTTTGATCAAAGCAATGGCATCCCCCTCCTTAGTATCATCCTCTTCGTACTTGTTATACTAGGATTGCGCAAGCTTGTTGAGCGTAGGAAATCTCGCCATTTTCTCCAACTTATTGAGAATAGGAAAGGGTAGCGCGTTATCAGCAGTTATTTGATCATATGTCTCATCTAAATCCATCTGAGCTCGAGCCTTAGCCTTGCCTAAATTTATATTTTGGCATCCTTTAGCCTCTTAAAATTCCTAGTAGGGTTCTGCGCACGTATATTTCCCCATGTGTGCAACCACTCCAACTCTCCTATATTTGGATAAACCTTCGAAAAGTTGTAGAAACTCTGTTATTTCAACAATTTATTTACCAGTACACAGTAGGACCCCCATTCCACAACTCAGATAGTTCCCTAGCTAGCTCTGTGTTCATCCTTTTCTTCTCCTCCACGTCGTTTTCTAGCGTTTTGAACTTCTCTTCGGCTTGCTTTAACTTCTCTTGCAGCAGGGTCATCTCCACACAAACTTCCCCATCATCTCTCCCAGCTACAAAACTAAATCAACCTCAAAGAACAGTCATGCATAAGATAATTAATACACAAAACAACTAAACTCATACCTGGACCAACCGAGTTGGGATGCCTTTCATGACCACAATATCACACTGATAACCTTCTACACCCCTCGGATGGGGGAAAAACTAGAAGGGTTATCACCCAAACCTGGCCCAACCTTACCCCTCTTATGAGGACAACGCTCCGCTACAACTTTCACATCATTCCCCCCATTTCCCTCTTTGTCATCCTAAGGCTGCTGAAGACCAACTTTGGACAAAGTCATCCCTGCATAACATGTAAATAATCAATATAAATATGAACTCACTAAAATCATCGATCATAGGGAAATTATAATGAAAATAACCTTGCTTTCCCCGAGGACGACTGTCTTCATATCATGTAGTAACATTTCCCTAACAAGCTGACTCTCCCTAGTCAGTATCCCCACTTTCTTAGACTGTGGTTCAATTATGACATCACGATTCGAAGAGGGTACATGCAAACCTTCGACTTCCTTAACGAAGAAATACCGGTCCTTCCAAGGACCACAATTACTAGAAAATTTTTGCACAAGTTGAATAGTAGACATAATAGGATAAAACATATATTACCTTGGAACCGGCATTTCAAAACTTACATGACTGAATAAAATCCTCAATTTCCAAACCTTTGTTAGCACTCTTACACACCTCTATATAACTAGTAAGTAGTGCTAAGCATCTCAGATGAATTTGGGCAATAACTACATCATATTTACTCAAAAAATGCCTAACAAATTCAGGAGCAGGCAACGAAAAACCATACAAAAAATAACAATCATAAATGCTAAAAAACTCAGAGGGAGGATCCCAAGCCATTTCTCCTTTTGCAGGCAACCTAATTATGAAAGTGTTCAAAGAAGGGTGATATTTCATCAAATCTGATATGGATTCTCAAATTACACATTCTCCCTAACTTTCTTCCCAGCCGCACACTCTTCCCTGGAGCTGGCATAATTATCACTAGCCACGCCATTAT
Source organism: Rubia yunnanensis (assembly GCA_037428765.1). Classification (NCBI taxonomy): domain Eukaryota; kingdom Viridiplantae; phylum Streptophyta; class Magnoliopsida; order Gentianales; family Rubiaceae; genus Rubia; species Rubia yunnanensis. The sequence goes on from CM075067.1 coordinate 76,756,695, forward strand.
TACTTGCAATAGATCAGGTTATAGAAGAAGAAAAGTTGTACCATATTGGAACTATGGAAAATAACAGAGGGTAAGAACTTCGAACTAAGAGGTTTAAGGGACCTGCTCAATGACACCAGTGAAAGAGAAATAACTTCAGGTATGCCCCACAAAATTGCGATACTCACTTTTTATAATCTCCGCATTAGAAATTGTGGGTAAAACAAATGCACCCTTTTAACACATATAGGTTACTTAAGTCAGTTGAAAAGGCAGATGTCAATCGTTATACGTGCCCCGTCCAATGGGAATATTAATTTATCATAATTCATGGAACAACATATCTTCACAAATGAAGGAATTATAAATATTTTACTTCAACAACCCATAACACTTCGTGATTAGCTTTGAAAATTTTACTCAAAACAAACACAAGATGTGTTCATTTTGAATAAAATACACAAACACTACACTCTCATGGAACTTAGCGGTTGGGGAAGACTTACGGTATATACCATACCCTTGCAGTCACAGTTCTCTATGTCTAGGATCACTTCGAGCAGCTCATAGGATATCACCTCGTTCAATAGGTATGAAACCATTACCCTTTGAACGTAGCTCACTAAGACCCATGATCTAGAAAGAAATGAGCTAATAACGCAAGCCACAATAACACGATGATGAGACCTATAAAAGGAGAAAGAAGCAAGAACTGAAGGTAGGACAACTCATGCAAACACAGAGATTTCTAAAATACTACCTTAAGCATCCACTAATGGAGGAAGCCTCATTAAAGGTGGTTTTAAAGGTTCATAGAAGTCACTTTGTAGGTGACTTCTCAGGTAGTAACTTTGATTGGTTTCGATCAAAGTCACTTCATAAACCGCTTGTGATTGGGGTCCTAAACAAGTTTCAAATTCGAAACCTGTTGCTGACGTCCCAAAAAAAGCTGCCAGAAACTTGAGGTTTTTGGCGGCAATGAAAGCATAAAATACAGATCCACACTCAAACTGAAGCAAAAATTATAGATTTACACTATAAAATACAGATCCGCACTCTCAAAATACAAATTAACATTTCAAACAAACAAAAGTACAAATTCACCAGTTCTCCGGGGCTGTGGCCATTCGTGATGGAGTCTTCACGGTGGTTCATCGCAGCAGGCTTCACGGTGGTGCTTCGAGGCTCGACAGAGGCTTGAGGAACCGAGGCAGCACGGTGGTGCATCGCAGCGGGCTTCACGGTGGTGCTTCGAGGCTCGACAGAGGCTTGAGGAACTGAGGCAGCATGGTGGTGCTTTACAGCGGGCTTCATGGTGGAGCGTCGAGACGTGGAGGAATCGTGAGGAACCGAGGCTGCGCGAGTTTCAGGCAGCGGAGGCCCCAGGGTTTCAGGTGACGGAGGCGTGATGGTTTTGGGCAGAGGGGTGTGAGGATTTCAGTCGGCAGAGGGTGAGGGTTTCATGTGGGACAGAGGGGTGGTGGTGGAGGAGTGAGGGTAGAGGCAACAGAGAGGTAAGGGTTTGAGGTGGCCGGAAGGGTGGTGGTGGAGGAGTGAGATGAAGGCGGCGGATGAGTGAGGGAGATGGATGAGTGAGGGAGATGGATGAGTGAGGGAGATGGTGGTGGAGGGAGTACTGTGTGGAGGTGCGTGTCTGTGAGGGGAGGGAGATGGTGGTGGAGGGAGTACTGTGTGGAGGTGCGTGTCTGTTAGGGGAGGGAGATGTGAGACAATGAAGTGAAAATGAAGAGAGGATTTTGGATTGTAAAAAAAATACTAAGGGAGGAAGGGTTTGCATTTTCTTTATATATTGGGTTGAAAGCTGTTCTACAATCGAACTACCTTTGATAGATTTTCATTGAAGGTGGAACTGCCTTTAATCAATTGAAAGCCGCCTTTAAAACGTCTGGGAGAGAGTTCGAGTTTGGAACTCCTTTCGAATTGAGGAACAACCTTTGATTGGGTGCCTTTAATTACTCTTTCTCCACTAATGATCGAGCTCATTCCTAAGGACAGTCCCGAGAAATTTCTTGTAGGTATGCGGTGAAGTGGATCAAGTGATCTGATCTCGTAGTTTAACTCTACCCTGAAACCCCGCATCAAGTAGCCAAATTTTTAGAAGCACCATCTCAAATGACGAAAAACTATAATCCGTTCTTGAAAAAAGCAGAAGCTCCTGGGAATGAATCAGTTCGTAGTGCGTAGAGTCACTTATTTTCTTCAGAGCTAATGTAGCCAAAACATCAGCCACTTGATTGGCTGCTCTATGTGTATGCATGATTTGAATGTGAAGAGTTTCTGCAAGCCATTTAATCCCACAGGTCCTTTCTCGTCCTTGAAAAATATACTCCTTCCATCCTAACTATTTTTGTGGAGAGAGAAAAAGAAATTATTTTTAAGAACTCATTATTTAATGATTTATGGTCCATGTGCTGGTGGAGTACTTGTATTTTATTTTCCTTTTACATTTTATTTCAGCCTTACAATTGAGTCATCTCAATTAAAAAATGAATAAAATCTGACTAAAATTAAAAATAAAGCGAAAAGTATAAAAACAGTTGGGACGTCCCAAAAAGGAGAGAGTGCAAAAATAAGTGGGACAGAGGGAGTAACATGCTACTTGATACTCCCTCCGTCCCAGCTCAAACTGCACACTTTCCTAATTGGGCTGTCCCAGCTCAAATTGCAATTTCTGATTTAGCCAAAAATGACCTAGTTGACTTGAGTCAAAATTACCAAATTACCCATTTAAAATCTAAAATAACTAATGGATATGGGCTTAATAAGGTTTGATTTAGGTGTTAACGGACATGGGCTTAAGAAATGGACATTCGATGCGTTGGTTAATGGGAGAGATAATAACGCATGCTCTGTTCTCTGTTCTCTCTATTCCTCAAAAACACCAAACCTTATCATCTCGACTGTCTCAAAATCACAGCATCCAAGGCACTCGTCCCTATCATCTCCCTTTGGCTCCTCAGAAATCCCAAATCCTATCCTCCGAGTTCTCTCAAAAATCCTCTCGATTCTGAATTCCTTCCTCCACCTCATCACTGGTCCGAATCCCACCCCATTTTAGCATGTATTCTGATTCTTTCCTCATATCCAGCTTCTCGTGCTCACAAATTCCCAAATTTGTTCGATTTTGAAACTGGGTTTGTGAAACCCTTGGTTTTCCGAAGCGCCATGAGCACTCGGATTGTGTCATTTCGGGTTTGATTACTTTGGTTATGGTTTTTTTACTTTTTTTCCAAAGCTTTGCAAGTTTTCTCATTTTCGATTAGGGTTTGCATAGATCTGAAAGTTTAATGTTTTTGCGAACAAAGAAAATGGTTTTATTTTCACCCATTTGTGTTTTTAATGTGTTTGTAGACGAGTTTTCAATCCCTTGGGTTTGTATACCCCTGCCGAGCATCAATTGTGCTAGCCTGGGTTTGATTAGGTCTACCTCATGCCTTTTTGGCTGTTTCCATAATTTATTTTTTATTTTTCTTACTTTTTGGGTTAAGGTTCCCGTAGATCTATACACGAAAATAGTTTTCCAACACATAATTCTTATTATTCTTGACTGACTTATGTGTTTGATGACCCTGTTTATACGATTTGTATGCTGGTCTTGTAATCTGATGACTTCGTTTCAGTTTGTATACTGTAGCCCTAAGTTTATCTGAGTTTCATGTGTTTCATTTCTTTGGGTATTAACTGAAGTGTAGTCCCTTATTTACTGGTGTTAACAGACTCGTGTGTTTGATGACCCTGTTTATACGATTTGTATGCTAGTCTTGCAATCTGATGACTTTGTTTCAGTTTGTATGTTGTGGCCATATGCTTATCTGAGTTTCATGTGTTTCATTTCTTTGGGTATTAACTAAAGTGTAGTCCCCTGTTTACTGGTGTTAACTGACTCGTGTGTTTGATGACCCTGTTTATACGATTTGTATGCTGGTCTTGTAATCTAATGACTTCGTTTCAGTTTGTATGCTGTGGCCCTATGCTTATATGAGTTTCATGTGTTTCATTTCTCTGGGTATTAACTAATGTGTACACCTTTTTTTTGGATGACGTCTTGTCTACCATCACAGCCACTACTCTTTTTAATGTGTACACCTAGTGATGAGCCCAGTCACTTGTCCCTCTCATGTGCCGGAGCTTCAAGCTCCAAGGTGCTGATGGACACTGAAAAGGGTGATGATTCACATTCATTATTGGGATCTGTGTCTGATTCAGATGTTCCAATAGCCACTCATTTCAGTCTAATCAACTTTGCTGAGTGGACTCCATGGTCGTTGGAGACCCCTGTTGATTGTTCTGAGGTTGAGTATCCTCCAGAATGTATCGACACCCCTGATAATGGTTTTGTACTTAATAAGGAGAGTCGGGAAAATACAGATTGGTTTCCAAACCTTGAAGGTGTTACTGATTATTGCAACATCAAGTTTGGTGAAGCAGGATTCCATGAATATGGTTCATGCTATTTTCACGGGAATTGGCCTAAAAAAGGATGACTGAAGGCAAGTGGTCCTTGCGTAATTTTCCCCAAGATGTTCTTGATGATATAGCCTATTGGGAGAATATGTCAAAACCTGAAAGGTATGTGCCATTCGAGCTGAGAAAGGGAAACCCTCCCAAAATCAGCTTGAAGGCACTACTTAAGGTTGCATCTTGCCTTTAGCTATAGTTTTTTCTGTTAATATGGCACTCTTGACTTGCATTCATTTGTAATAATTACATTTTCTGTGCAGGTGGTCGATGACGGAACTAGCAAATCCAGTGATTAACCTTTGCGGGCATTTGGTGAAATACTTATGATGGCTTATATTAATACTAAATGTTCGATTCTTGACTTATTTTTACGTTATGCACTGCATTTTATGTGTTACCTGACATTCTCATCTGATTTTTTGTTCCTGGACTGGTAATATATTTTGTGGAATGTTGTGATGTGGACTGCTGTTCTTTGATTTGTTATACAGTCGTGTGGGACTGTTTGGACTAATATTTTTTACTAGTGATACAGTCGTGTGTGACTGTCTGGACTAATATTTTTCTGCATTTCTATCTTACTACACGCTTTGTGTTATGTGTTTCATTCCTTTCGACAAGTGCCTAACATGGGGCGTTGGATATGGTAAGGTTGTGACCCACACTGCAGCCATGCGGTTGGGTCTAAAGACTTGGCTGTTCTTGGCGGGGAAGTGTGATCAGGTTGCAATTATATTAATTGAGTCACAGTAGATATAGTAGGTCATAATCGATGATGAAGCTGTGATGTATGATTGTTATCTTATGCAGCCATGCCTATCAGTTAAGAAACTGATTTGATCTTGGCGGGGCATTCATATGATTTGAAAACAGCCTGAGATGTACTGTTATAATGACTTTGAGTTCTGGAAGCCTATTAATAATGATGACAAATGATTGAAAAAATTCACTGAACGCAACCTGGTTTTGTTGATTCAAATCCCTTTAGATGGCGTAATGATGTGGTTTTCTAATTTCAATTTTAATGTAGTGTGCCAAAGCAGTATATGTGGCTTCAGTCCTGTGATTGTTTCAATCTTAGACTTGGTGTTTTTGAAATAGGAAATGCATTCATTCATTCATACTAACTGGTTTTACATCCAAACTCAAACAGGGAAAATACAAACCCTATTTTACAAGGTTGCACCTTAAACATAACTATGAAAACCAAATTGCATGTTTATACAAATTTCCAAGTACAACCCTACAAAATATTTTCCATGCCAAACTTTTTCAGCCCATTTCCATGCTCAGCATGAGATCTTGAACTTGTGTAGTCATTCCAACAGCAATTAGGTCTTCCAAACATTTCCTCACAATTTCAAGATCCACAATCAATTTTTTTGGAAAAATTCCCAACCTAATCAGTCTTTGCTTACCCATACGTCGCATTTTAAAGTTATTTCCCCCTTTATCCTTCATGATTTCAATCATCACATTTTGCAAAGATAAGAAAATCTGGTCAATTTTTTTCGGATCCTCTCTTTCAAAAGCATTGTATACAGCTTGTAGAAGTCCCTCTAAGTCTGTGCCAGGGGTTTCATGTTGTAAGCTTTGAATGGAGGCAAAAAACCCAGGTCTAGGATGTTTAAATATGGTGATGTAGCTGGTTGGCACACCATTTTAATTGTAAAACCACCTGAATTTGCATCTGCTATGAACTCAGGGTCATTGGACAATATATGGGATGGGGCATTGTCTTGTTGTATTGAGATTTGTTTGCTTAACCAAGCTGGCCACTTAGCTTTAATTGCAGAGATTACATCATAAATAACTTTCTTCCTAATGCATTCCCTATTGATACCATTTTTTTGCAGCAACATATTCAGTGTAAGGAAAGAAACCTACTTTACCATCAGAGACACAATTTCCCTCATGGTCAAATATTGGCCTACAAACTGCACATAAGAACATCAACTTGGGTATGTAATGCTTGTTATGTTGTGTTCTATATGGTTCGGGTTCTTCAGGGGCAAGTAAGTACCTTGTGGTTGATTCAGTGAGGTAGAACCACTTCTCATCAATGTGAATGATGTTATGCATGTCCTTGAATTGCATGTTGCATTCTATCCTTGATAAACACTATTCCATTCTCCTTAGCTTGGCTGTTGTTAATAAGAATGGATGGACTGCATTGGTATGGCTCCTGATTTCCTTGTTTATCATAGCCCGGTGAACGGACTCTTGCTAATATGTAGAGCAGCAACGGTTGACCGACATGTTCTTCGCTTTGGGAGAGGTATAGCCATCAATGCTGCTGTGTCGATTAGCTTTTTCGTTGGGCATGGTTTTCCATGTCGGAATGATCTTGTGGATATTGATCCCCCACTAGCTATCTGTTGCTTCACTCTCGCCCAAATGGTGTTGATGGTTCGAACAGAACAGCCCCAGTGATTTGCTGCTTGAACTCGCTGGTTATGCTTGATTTTTCCGTTGCTAATATGCTGCAACAAAAAATGTGCTATTTGCTGCCTTTCCTCATCTGTGAGATTCCTTCCCACCATCACAGCGCCACCAACGTTAAAAGCCCAATGAGGATCTTCTAGGGACCATAATGTGTTTAATGAATCTGAGGGCTTTTAATGTTGAAAAAAGTGGAATCTGAGAAGAAGTGTTGGAAAAAGTGGAAAAGGAATTTTGGGATTTTGGAAAGGTTGAATTGAATGCAGTGATTGAAAGCTTTTATAGAGAATACTTCCAGGAAATGCAGAGAATGAAATTCTCATCGGAATTTGTAATTTTCAATTTTTTTTGGGTGCCCATTTTTTTTTGGCTCCAAAATTAAATTTTTGGAGCCAAATCTGATTTTTTGGAGCCAAATCTTAAGTTCTGGAGGGAAAGTTAGCTTGGAAATGTAATGTAAATAATTGATTACCAATTTCGAAGTTCACCATTCACAATATTATCAACAGTTTTTTTTTTCTTCTTTTTCAGTATTATATCTGTATTGTAAATACTGTACATGTTTCCCACCTCAATTTCACTTTCTGCAAATTGAGGTGGGACAGATAGAGTAGTTTGTTTCAACAAAGCACGATTGATGATATTGCGCTGCCCACTAGATACCTGCAAAAATAGCTAACAATTAAGATTTAAGCACCGAATCAGCTGTCAAACTGAGATATAACGTGTAAGACATGGCCATTTCCATCTCCCATTACGCAACCCTTTCCAACCGAGCTCTCTTTAACCCCACATCACAATTTTTGTTGATACCCCTGTCAGGAGGTTTCCACCTAATGATACTAAGTTTTTTCTTCCTTTTTCCAGAGTGAGGTATCAAACAAGTCAGAACAAATATTATCATCTCTAATGTTGTTATAAGTAGTAAATAAGAAATCACTTACAATTTTCTATATAAAATCAGAATTTGTGCTCACATTGTCGTAAAGCTTTCTATTCCCACATTTCCACAACTCCCAACAAATAATCACTGTCCCAACTTAAACTACACTTTTACTATTTAACAGTTAACATTGTTAGACTTTGATCAAATATTTAAATAGATATATAAACAATAATTTTATCATATATGATATTGTTGTATTCGTCGTAATAAATGGTTTCTAAATATCTATTTTTTACTTGATGGTTAAACATATTAACGGTTAAACACGTTTCTTGAAAACCATGAAAAAAAATTCTATTCAGTGTGAGTTGGGGCGGAGGGAGTAGGTAGGTTTGTTAAAATTGCACCTCTAAGGCTTGAACCTGAACTCATTCTCCAGTAAAAAGCTAATCTATTAAAATTGTTTAGAAATTCATACTCCTCCCATCCCATTGGATTCTACACACTTTCCTTTTTAGATTATCACATGTAATTTTGCACATATTCCCTTTTAAAAAAAATCATATGTCAAAAGAAATACTCACCCTTTAAAAACTAAAAATTTACATGAAAATACTTATCACTCAAACTTTCCGTTTTATCCAAATTCATCAACACCATTATTGCCAGAAAATTTTGTATGTTAAAGTTATATGTTGGGCTGATGGTCCAATAAGATACTGACACGTGTTGGATGGAAAATCTCAGTAACGGAGCTATTAATTCAACCAATCTTCCTCTCAATTTTTTTCAACCCCTAATGTTTCTAATTTTTACTTTTCAACCCCAGTCTCCCCTCACTCTCCTCGCCAGAAACAACCACCCCATTCATCCCTTGCGCTTGCTCTGACGCCGTTTCACTAGTTCATTCCTGCCCTTGCTCCGGCGAAAATCAAACCATCGAATTCCCTTATCGAATCACCGTCTGAATCTGTGCTATTGCCAACACCACAATCGTCCCGTCCATTATTGACAACTCAGGCGCCAAGGCTACCGTGCGTTTGCTCCGGAAAAAATTCAAACCCTTCTTCCTCGCGCTTGCTCGCGACTACTGCTCATTATTGTTGAGAGAACGTGTTACTTTGTGTGCGGTATGGTTAGTTTGTTACTATAAACTTTCTGTAGAGTTGTTGCCGAGTTTTCTGTTGCTCTGTCCAGTTTTATAGAAAGTTGTTTTCTTTAATCCTCTGACACCATTTATGCTCTAAGTATGTGGTTTTCATCTTGCAGTAATACAACATATTGTTGGGTTTGATTAGTAGTGTTGAATTTCTACCATATTCTGAGAAGCATAATTGTTTTTATTTTTCTAATCATTGATTTGCTGGGCTTTTGAAAGGGAAAATATTGGATTTCCTTGGCATACTGGACTTCATTTTGCTAGAAGTCAAGGGTGAACATCTACCAGGCTCTTCTTTTAATGGTCAAAACATAAATGATGGGGGAGTAAGAAAACATTAATTGTGAGTCATTGAAGAGGAAGAGAAGACTTCTACTTTATTTCCTCAACAAAGCAACTATAAACAATGCATCAACTTTAATATATTCCTAGAAAGCTAGCACCATTTATCTGTCTTTAGAATTTCTTATCTCTTGGGCGAAATTGTGAAGATTCATTTTAGTCAATTACCTTCGTTCAATTTCACTTGAAAATTTATCATGAGATTTTAGTTTGCTATAAATGTTTTACGGGTTTTACGTGTATTCTAACTATTTATGTGTATTATTAGATGGATCGACAATATTCAAAGAAAGAAAATCTAGAGAAACATCTTGTCGACTACAATATGACATTTGAGTAGGGAAATATACCTGAAAAAGGTATGGCATTTGAATAAGAAGAATAAGTGTATAGATAATACAATTCATATGCAAGAACGGCATGATTTAGTATTCAAAGGCATCACAGGTACACTAGGGAGAAGGATAAGAAATTAGTATGGAGAATCCCATGTTGTTCTTGTCAAGGTACGCAGGAAAAGAATTCAAATGGAACGCTGAATAAGTCATGTCCGCAAACGAGGTTCAACTGTGAAGCAAGAATGAAAATTGCATTAGCGGAGAATTCTTAAAATTATGTGGTAACTGATCTTGTTACGTAACATACACATATACTTGCTCCTCCAGACAAAGCACATATGTTGAGATCCCACAGATGTGTACGTCCGGCTTAAGAAGGCCTGATTAATAGTATGACAGATGCAGGAATTGGTCCTTCTGATATCTACCACTATTGTGCACAGGAAGTAGGTGGTTATGATAAGTTAAGTTTTTCACATGCCGATTTAGACATTATGGTGCAAAGGAGACTTACAGAGTTCCTCAAGAAAGGTGATGGTATTCTTCTTCTTACTTACTTTTGAAAGAAGAAACTCGAGAATAATTCATTCTGCCATACACGTGGATGATGATAATCAAATTCGTAATTGTTTTGGTGTGATGCAAAATCAAGAATTGACTATGAATGTTTTGGCGATGTTTTGTCTTTTGACACAACATATAAGAAAAATGACTATGACATGCCTTTCGCACCATTTTTTGGTGTGAACCATCACAGACAGACCATCACCTTTGCTAGTGCCTTGGTAAGTGATGAAACTGCATAGACGTTTGTTTGGATTTTTTAACAATTTTTACATGTAATGGGAGGAAAGATGATGAAGAATATTTTCATTGATTATGCAATAGCAATTGGTAATGCTATTAAGAGAGTTTTTCCAAATGCACATCATCGATTGGGTATTTGGCACATTTATCAGAATGCATTGCGTAACTTATCACATGTCATCACCAAGTTCAAATCATTTAATGGTGACCTCAAGCGATGTATCCATGAAGGAGAATTTGAAGAAGAATTTCTGTCAAATTGGACAGAGTTGCTTGAAAATTATGATCTTAAAGAGGATAAATGGATGCAAACACTGTTTGAGAAAAAAAGAATTTGACTCAAGTTTATGGACGTCAACACTTTTGTGCATGTATGATTCTTGTTGTTACTTTTAGTTTTCAGTCATTACCACCATATTTTACATTGCGGGAATACTCTCTATTTTATTACTTTTCTGCATTCTCGATTTGCATGCAGGCAAAAAAGAATCTTGCCTTCTTAGTTACACATGCAGATTCATTCCATCCTTTTCATTCTTATTTCTACATTAATTTTTAATGTTTATTTATTTTTTTATATGATTTATTTTGATATGTTTGGTGTTTGATTATTTTATTAATCTGTTTAATATGTTCGTTGTCATGTCATTTTTCTTATAATATCCATAATGTCACCTTTTTGTATGGGTATGGATAATACGCAACGTAGTGAAAGTATGAACAATTGTTTCAAGAAGTATTTTAAAAGAAAATATATTCTCAGGGTGTTTATGAAGCAATTCGATAAGGCAATATCTCTTCGTCGCTTGAAAGAAAAAGATGCGGATGTGAAGTCAAGCCAAAGAGAGCCAAATTTAATGTCACAGTGGGTTGTCGAACGCTTAACTCGGAACTTTTACACAAGAAAGATGTTTTCTCTCTTCCAGAAAGAGTTAAATGCATTGGTCGATCTTGATGCCAATAATCCATTAGAAAGTGATGGTAGTTCAATGATCACATATGATGTGGAGTCTTTGCATACCGGAATAGTTCATCGAGTTGATTTTATACGCTCAGCCAACACGACTAGTTGTTCGTGCCAAATGCATGAGTTCACTGGCATGCCTTGTGTTGAAAGTGTGGAGGAAGAACAATGTGAAAGATGTTCCCTCAGAGTATTTTTTTAACCAGATGGAGTAAAGCTGCAAATCACAAATTGATACATGTGGAAATACTATGGAAGTGCATAGTAATGTTCCGTTGTCTTTGCGGTTCAATGAGTTGTCACATATGGCTCAAACTATAGTTACCCCTGGCTCATTAACATATGAACTTGCTGAAGTAGCTAGCAGGGGGTTAAAACGAGCAATTACTGAGTTAGAAGCCTGTAGAAATACAATCCCAAAAAATGTTGGAGCCTCTAAGGATGCAAATACTGAAAATCCATTCATAGTTGTTCAAGAAAGTAGTGCTAATCAACTTCATGATGATGTAATAGTGTTTGCTCCTCCACGAAAGAAGTTAAAGGGGGACTCTGAGGGCGAATCAAGGGAATCTATGATAAAATGAAAAGGAATTGAGGAAGTTAAAGGAATATGACCACAGGTTTGGCTGTCAAATATTTTATTATTATTTAAATTACGAACTCACTACTTGTATTTTAACAGATTTTTTACTATTTTTAGGTAAAAAAGGACGAGATGGCACTGGAGAGATTAAAAAACTGTCAATCAACTAAATCTCAACGAGGAAAGAAAGGTGAAGGTTAGTTTATATTATAATTATACGTTCAATACTTTGTTTCAATTTAATTCTATGCACTGTTTCAGGTAAGAAATGAAAAGAAGATGATGCAACTAAAGTTGATATATGCGATGAAACAACTTATGTGGAGAACGCTTCAATCCAAAATGATGATGGCCCTCAATGTTTGTCCGATTTAATTTTAGAGAATGGTGGTAACCCTCAAGCTTCATTTAGCTATCAACAACTACTTTCCGATCAGTGTGCTACTGCAAGAAAACTTGTTTCTCAAATCATATGGATTCCTCATGATTACATTGACATAGAAGAGTCATTTTTGGAGTCAGCCGGTTCACTGTTAAGAAGAGCAAGAATATTCTGTTTGTCATCTCAAAGCCGGATGTTTCAAAGCCAAGATTGAGGACTTGAGCTCACAATTGCAGAAACAGGCAACAGAGAAATTCAAAGCTCCTAATCCTTGCAATGTGATAAGTTGCGGATGAGATATCATAATTTTCATAATGGAACTCACAAACTAGAAGGAAATGCATGAACCTTTACTTGTTATGTTTTCTTTTCAAGGTTGATGAGCCAAGGACTTTTATTTTTGATGTGGAGTGTTGCTGGTTTATGGCTTTGTTTCTTGTTATTCCTTTGTGCTTTTTTTTCAGTCTTGCTAGAGTATATAAATAAAAGTAAGAATTTGCCTTTACAAAACCATAAACATTGAAATTTTTTATGTAATTTCATGTCTCATCATTGAAATCAGCTGCTGTGATTTCATGGTTCATCATAAGCATATTCTAGGACTTAGGTTCATTTCCTTTCTTAATATGCTCAAATTTTACTGCTATATTTCTTCATAAATAAAAGCAAGAGATGGAATAAAATATAAAAAGATAAATTATGAATTAAAACATGTGCACTAGAACATGACCAATATATCCCACAAGTAGTTAATTATTCTACACAAGATTATAAAACTGATGAGGAAGACAACATAATGTCTTGCAATTTCCCAATGACTAAATTTCTACTGAAACACATAACCAAAGTATCTCCTATCGCATTTTGTCAATTTAAAGATGAATGGTGTGTGTGTGTGTGTTTTTTTTTCTTAAAGGATTTTAAACCTCCAATCAATCTTCAGCAGTTTCTTCTTGGCATGCTTTGCTGATCCGCTGCTTAAATATCCCATACCAATGTTCGTTCATAACCAATGTGCTTGAACTTCTGTACACACCGCTGCATTTTCCCGAATGATATAATTAATGAGCACACAGGTCATACATCAAAGATTACCAGATGCAAGTACATATTAAGATGCTACCTCTAGGGATGCTACAGTAAATTAAAATGGGATTCATTCTTCTAAACACTTTAGCTATTAAAGGATTTCAAGCCCAGAAGTTCAAACTTTAGCAATCAGTGGTTCAACCTGAAGAACCTGTGAATTATACCACCAACGTGTTCGAACTTTAGCAAGGATTAGTGCTTCAAACTTTAGAAAAGATTTCCAAGTTCATTTCTAAATATTAAAAACATTTCGGGACTCACAAAGTATATTCTGCTCATAAACATCACCTGCACAAAAGAGAAGAATACCTTATTTTCAGCCAACACTTTGAATTTAACCATTCATATAATATCCTCTACGTAGTTACTGATGCTTAAGAAATCACCAAAAAGTATCCAAGTACCCAATATACCCTCAACCCCTTCAAACGAAACTTACAATCCACGAATGCTAGTGCATTAAATCTTGCAAGAGAACGGGGGAAATAACTAGAGAATAAGCTCAAACTGATGAGCTCAAGGTACGCAAGACTCGCAATTCGTTACAAGTACATTTCTACAAATTCTAGTACCACAATTTCAACTCCCAACCTAAAACTATTAACCCCAATTTTTTTTAAAACCAAATGAATATTTTCATCGGATAAGCTAAAACCATACCGAAAAATGTGCAAGCTGTCTAGTTGTAATGATATCTCATTTTTGAGGTTTTCAAAGAGTATTCGGCAATCATATTTTAGAGTGATGCTCATAAACACATAAATTTAACAGTTAACAACAAGAAGTTGCCAGTACCTACCAAAATTTGAAAAATCTAAAATTTGGAATAAACTCAAATAAGCAATTGGCGTAAAGAGCACAAATTACGTAGCAAAGCATTGCATAACATAGACCTAAAGTATGAAGAGAATTTTGTATACATCTAGTCATTGATAAATTTAAAACCAAATACTGAAAATTTAAGGAAATCAATAAGTTCATGAATTCACAGATACACATTTTTTCCTCAGCTTAAGTTGAAAGCAGCAAGATTTTGGAAGAGAATTCTCTCCGACTTGAAGATGTGATTGAAAATTTTCCGAAAGCGTACGACTATTATCACAATTGCAAGGAGCATAAAACCTCAACCAAAATCAACCTGGGAAATGGATCAATTTGGGGGGACAGAGAGGGCGAGTTTACAATACCTGAGTGCCTGAAAGAAGGAAGAAGACAACATCGCATCGTGGGGAATTAGCGCCGGAGCAAGTGCGGGGAAGAAGGGTTTGAATTTTTGCCAGAGAAAACGCACGGTAGCCTTCGCCGGAGCTGTCAATAATGGACAGGACTACTGTGGTGTTGGCAATGTCACAGATTCAGACAACGATTCGATAGGGGAATTTGAGGGTTTGATTTTCTCCGGAGCAAGGTCAAGGGTGAACTAGTGAAACAGCATCAAAGTAAGCGCAAGGGAGGAATATGGTGGTTGTTTCTGGCAAGGAGAGTGAGGGGAGACTGAGGTTGAAAAGTAAAAAATCAGAAACATTAGGGGTTGAAAAAAAATTGAGCAGAAGATTGTGTTGAATTAATAGCTCCGTTACGCAGATTTCCCATCCAACACGTGTCAGCATCTTATTGGACCATCAGCCCAACATATAACTTTCCCTATCATACATATTAAACATATTATTATAATAATAAAAAACTAAACATATATTAATATAAATCATATCAACAATAAACAAACATTAAAGTATTAACGTAGAAATAAGAATGAAAAGGATGGAATGAATCTGCATGCTGGAACCAAGCTGGCGAGATTCTTTTTGCATGCACGCAAATTGAGATTTCAGAAATGTAATAAAAATAGAGAGTATTCCCACAATATAAAATATGGTGGTAATGACTAAAAACTAAAAGGAACAGCAAGAATCATACCTGCACAAAAGTGTTGGCGTCCATAAACTTGAGCGAATTTCTCTTTTTTCTCAAAAATTGTTTGCATCCATTTATCCTCTTTAAGATCGTAATTTTCAAGCAACTCTGTCCAATTTGACAGAAATTCTTCTTCAACTTCTCCTTCATGGATACATCACTTGAGATCGCCATTAAATGATTTGAACTTGGTGAAGACATGTGACAAGTTACACAATGATTTCCGATAAATATGCCAAATACACAAACAATGATGTGCATTTGGAAAAACTCTCTTAATAGCATTACCAATTGCTCTTGCTTGATCAATGAAATGGTCTTCATCATCTTTCCTCCCATTACATGTAAAATTTGTTCAAAAATCCAAACAAACGTCTCTATAGTTTCGTCACTTACCAAGGCACTAGCAAAGGTGATGTTCTACCTGTGATGGTTCACACCAACAAATGGTGTGAAAGACATGTCATAGTCATTTGTTGTATGTTGTGTCAAAAGACAAAACATCGCTAAAACATTAATAGCCAATTCTTGATTTTGCATCACACCAAAAACAATTACGAATTTGAATATCATCATCCACTTGTATGGCATAATAGAATGAATTATTCTCGAGTTTCTTCTTTCGAAAGTAAGTAAGAAGAAGAATACGATCACCTTTCTTGAGGAACTCTGTACGTCTCCTTTGCACCATATTATCTAAATCGGCATGTGATAAACTTAACTTATCATAACCACCTACTTCCTGTGCACAATAGTGGTAGATATCATAAAGACCAATTCCTGCATCTATTGTACTATTAATCAGGCCTTCTTGAGTCGGGCGTACACATCTGTGGGATCTCAACATATGTGCTTTGTCTAGAGGAGCAAGTATATGTGTATGTTCCGTAACAAGATCAGTGACCACATAATTTTTAGAATTCTCCGCTAATGCAATCTTCATTCTTGCTTAGCAGTTGAACCTTGCTTGCAGACGTGACTTATTTGGCATTCCATTTGAATGATTTTCTGCGTACCTTGACGAGAACAATACAGGATTCTCCATAATAATTTTTTTCCTTCTCTCTAGTGTACTTGTGATGCCTTCGAATACTAAATTCTTCCGCTCTTGCATATGAATTGTAATATTCATATGCTTCTTCTTCTTCTGATTAAAATGCCATACATTTTCAGGTATATTGCCCAATTCAAAAGACATATTGTAGTCGACAAGATGTTTCTCTATATTTTCTTTCTCTAAATATTGTCGATGCATCTAATAATACACATTAAATAGTTAGAATACATGTAAAACCCATAAAAAATTCATAGCAAACTAAAATCTCTTGATAAATTTTCAAGTGAAATTGAACGAAGGTAATTGACTAAAATGAATCTCCACAATTTCACCCAAGAGATAAGAAATTCTAAAGACAGATAAATGGTGCTAGCTTTCTAGGAATATATTAAAGTTGTTGCACAGTTTATAGGTTCTTTGTTGAGGAAATAAAGTAAAAGCCTTCTCTTCCTCTTCAATGACTCACAATTAATGTTTTCTTACTTCCTTATCATTTATGTTTTTACCATTTAAAGAAGAGTCTGGTAGATGCTCACCCTTGACTTCTTGTAAAATGAAGTCCAGTATGCCATGGAAATCCAATACTTTCCCTTTCAAAAGCCCAGCAAATCAATGATTAGAAAAATAAAAACAACTGTGCTTCTCAGAATATGGTAGAAATTCAGCACTACTAATCGAACCCAACAATATGTTGTATTACTGCAAGGTGAAAACCTTATACTTAGAGCATAAACGGTGTCAGAGGATTAAAGGAAACAACTTTCTATAAAACTGGACAGAGCAACAAAAATGTGGGCAACAACTCTACAGAAAGTTTAATGTAACAAACTAATCATACCGCACTTAAAGTAACATGTTCTCTCAACAATAATGAGCAGTAATCGCGAGCAAGCACGGGGAAGAAGGGTTTGAATTTTTGCCGGAGCAAACACACGGTAGCCTTGGTGCCGGAGCTGTCCATAATGAACGTGACGATAGTGGTGTTGGCAATGTCACAGATTCAGACAACAATTCGATAAGGGAATTCGATGGTTTAATTTTTTCCGGAGCAAGGCAGTGGTGAACTGGTGAAATGACGTTAGAGCAAGCGCAAGGGAGGAATGAAGTGGTTCTTTCTGGCGAGGAGAGTGAGGGGAGGTTGGGGTTGAAAAGTAAAAATTAGAACATTAGGGGTTGAAAAAAATTGAGCGGAAGATTGTGTTGAATTAATAGCTCTGTTACTGAGATTTCCCATCCAACACGTGGCAGTATCTTATTGGACCATCATCCCAACATATAAATTTCCCTAACATACAAAATTTTCTGCACATCGAATTTACACAATCAGTTTTCAAAAAAAGAAAATCTAAATAATTAAACCTTACCACCCAAAATCTCCGGATTTACACCACCCAACCATCGTAATACACCACCCAAGCAAGTCCACCGTTAATTTCCTCCCCCGTAATCTTTCTCCACATTTTATCCCAACCAAAATGCTTTGCCAAATTAAGTCCACCGTCAACTTCCTCTGCTCTCTCGACCTCACCATGCCGTCGGTTTCTTCCGCTGTTGAATTTCTGATAGGAAAGGTTGAAGAAGGAATTCGAGGTGGTTGAACGAGTTAGATCTGATGGTGGGTTGCTCCGATTTGGATTTTTCCTGTGAAATTAGTTGGGGGTTTCATTTTTTCTATGATTTGGGGATATGATTTTTCTTTTCATTTGGGATGGAATGTCATCTGAAATGTTGTTCGGAATGTTGAGAATGTTCAGGCCGTCGACTAAGGCCGAGGAAGTCATAAGCTAAGGCTAAAGAAGACACATGCTAGGGCTAAAAAACATGGGTATTTTGGACTTTTCACATCTAAAAAATTAAAACATCAATATTCTCTCTCTTCAGAATCCACTAGGATGGAGAGAGTAGAAGGAATTTGAAGTAGCGAGTGATTTTTTTCCTGTACTTGATTAAAAAACACGTAGCTATTAAACGGGAATAACTATTAAAAATTAAAAATTATTTTTAAACCCAAAATCACACCGTTGGAGGTGTTCACCGGCGGTGGAGGTGGCTGTCCATAGGAGTCTTCCGACGTCTTCTCCGGCCTCTTCTCTGGCGTGGTACGCCATCCCCACCCCTTTTCATTTCAGATCTCTACCCTGCCATCCCCATCAGATTCGTCCACTACACAACACCATCCCCGCCAGATTCATCCCCTCGATGGCGCATCGCGACATGGAAACCTAGTTCTTTATTTGTGGTTTCCCGCCGGTGGGAATGTGCTTGAGAACTATCGGAGGAAAGGGATTTGGACATTGCCGGTAGTTCTCATCGATGGTCCTCATCGATGGCTCTCATCGGCCTGCTCTCGCATGTGACCAAGGCAGGGATGGGAAACGAGAGTCGATGCTACACTGGGAAATGAGAATCGGGCTGGGGTTTGAGAAACGAGAACTGGGGCAAGGTTGGAGACACGAGAACCTGTGCTGCTGGGGAAACGAGAGTCAGGGTGGGATTGGAGAAACGAGAACCACAGGGTTGGAGAAATGAGAGCTGAGTCGGGTTGGGGAAATGAGAACCATCGATGTCCAAGACCCTTTCAGTCGGAAAGATGAGGTTGGGCTTTGCAACGCCGATGTGGCTCAGCGGGGAGGTGGGAGGGGAGATTTTCCAGGAATTTGTTGGGAGGTGGCGACTTGGGTTTTCAAGCGGTAGTGACGACCTGAGTTTTTTGGGTTTCCAAGCCAGGAGGTGAGAGGGAAGAAATATTTTTCGGCGTCCATGTGGGTGGTTCAACACAAGGATTTCCAACAAATGTGAGGTTTTTGGTGGTGGCAACGTTGGAGGTGTCGGTGGCTGGAGAGTCAGAAGGGAGGGAGAAGAAGGAGATTTTTATTTTATTTTTTTCAAAATTTTAAATTAAATATTATACATGTATATACGTATTAAGGCATGTGGTAGTAAAATACAGGCGTGATACACTAACACCCAAAAAGAATGAATTATTGTCTTAATTCTTCCGTTTTCATTAGTGGGATAACATATTCGGTCCAAAACCAGTGATTTCTTCTGCCTACTTCACTTTCACCCAATAATAAACTTGTTATTCACCCTTCCTAGATTAAATTGAACAATAATTATTATCACACTATTCAAGAAACACTTTTGACCGTTAATATGTTTACCTATATATAATAACGGCAAATAGAAAGTTGATACATAGAAACTAGTTATTACGACGAATTCAATAATACCACATATAATAATATTGTTATATATATATATATATATATATATATATGAAGTTATAGTTTGATAGAGAATATAGCTAAAAAAAAGTAGGGGATGATTTAAGTAGGGACGAAAGGAGTAGTAAAGATTCAATTTCATTTACAACACAGTTTGTTGGTGAAGTCGCAACCAGTTATGTTGCAAAATTGCCGTTAAAACATGCTTAATTACACTATTCTACCTCTTAGAGACAAGCATTTATTCTTCCAATTACTAATCTGATCCTTTATTTTATCTACCACACCATAAAATTACTGATTTAACTATGTACCTCTATAGGTAGATACCTAGGTAAGTAAAGGGGATGTTATCCCGGGATATGTACTAAGTTATTCTTCTGATTTGATTAACTTTTGCCTGGCTCAGCTTTCCTGAGCAAAAAGAGCTTTTGGCAAAGTTAACCCTTCGACTTGTAGCTCTCTGGACTCTGGCATGTGTTAAGGAATCATTATATTTTTTAGGGTTTATATTGCCTTAATAAAAGGATTGTATTGTCCGCAAATGAAAGTTGAGTTAGGGGCACTAGAGCTGTCAATTTGATTATTTGGATCAGGCTCGGGTTCGGGTCAAACATGATTGGGTTGAAACGGGCCATGTTGAAATGGGTCGAAATCTATCTGTTTGACGGGTCAGATTGGGTCAAAACGAGTTTGGGTTGAAACAGGTCGAAGTCTGCTTGTCTGGTTAGGTTGGGTGTGTCCCGTTTGGGTTGAAATGTGTCGGTGTCTATTTTTGGGGTCAATTCAAAACATGTTTGGGTTGAAAAATGTCGAAGTCTGTTTAGGTTGAAACGTGTTTGGATCATGAACACAATGATCTAATCGATCAAATCGAAGAACAAAATTAACATGTGGAGACAAATCTCACACTTATTCAATAAAAAAAACATAAATTAAATAAAAAAATCTATCCCCATCCCATTAATGGGAAGATGGGAAAAAAGATTGAAAAAGAAGAGATGCAACAAAATTGGAGAGAGGACTGTGGCAAGAGAAGGTTTTAAAATTCAAAATATATTCAAAACACGGTTTACACATAGGGTCAAAATTTGATTGATTATGTCGGTTATTTTCCTAGTTGATTATGGATCGATTTATTTATGTTATTTCTCGAGTTGAATCGGTTACAAGTTGATTATGAGTCAGGTTGAATCAGGTTCAAGTTCAAACATATTCTGATTGAATCATGTTTGGGTCGGAATAAGATTTCGAGTTGATTCGGTCATGTCGAGTTTGGGTCCAGATTATCATGTCAGAATCAGGTTTTGGGTTGGATTTGGGTCAGATCAGGGTTCGGGTTTGGACCCTGATTATCAGGTCAGAATCGGATTTTGGGTTGAGTTTGGGTTGGGTCGGGTTTGGGTTTGGACCCAGACTATCTGGTCAGGATTGAGTTTCATGTTTAGTTTGAACCGGGTCAGGTTTGGGTTCAGGCTAATATTTTGTGGGTTAGGATCAGTTTCGAGGTGAGTTCAGTCGAGTCGGTTTGGATCGGGTCAAATCAGAAGTTCAGGTAAGAAATTGATAGCTCTAAGGGCCCTGTCATCTGAGGAGTTCTGAATAGTTTCATTTGAAGCTACAATATAACATTTGCTGTCAACAATTCAATTACAATAACACCTTCCTTTTTTGACAAAATTTAAATAAATTTCATTTACTCAATTACGTTTTACTTTTCCATTTCAATCTCATCCACTCATTTTACCTTACAAATATTTGGATGCCAAATCTCGTTGTACTAGAGGGAGTATATTTTTTGATGACATAATAAAAAATAAGAGTTTATTTAACACTCCATAAGAACTAGAGGGTACACATATTTTGTCCAAGAGAAAATTACAGTTTGAGTGCCCACTTTTAGGTGAACTTACATGTTTTGTTCCTCTTTTTGTACTATGTTTCTAAAAGGTTTCCAGATTATTACAATATATTCTCAATTGGTTCCTTTATCGGATATAATACTTTTAAATTAAGTTAACGAACCAACAGTTACTGAGATTTTTAAAATTATAATTTAATAGCTTTTGAGAGATTAAATTATTTTTTAAAAATTTTATGTTCTTCCAGTTTTTTCTTCAATGCCTCCTCCACCATGTTCCGAACACCACCAATCCAACCATACTTATTGTCTCTTGTAGCGTCCTTCCTTTTCATGTTCCATACTTCCCAATGACGATACTATCACCACTAGAAAGTCTGACTCGATGTTAACTCATTTAATCTGGCTAAGAGTATGTGGGAATAAATTGAGACATTTTGTTATAATGTGGGAACATTTTGGGAACAATTTGCAAAAGGAGGAACAGAACCTGTAATTTCATATAAAAGCGGGTACCAAATCTGTCATTTTCTTTTTTGCCCAGTTACTAATATTTGGATTTAGGGACATCTTTGTCAATTCTTTTTTTTGGTATTAAAAGTAGCTGTTTAATATTTGTGTTACAAGAGTTAGGCTAAATTTTTAGGGGAAGTTTTAGGAAATGTGGTCTGTCCATAAGTTTTTTGGCACATCACTTTATTTTTTAACTTAAAATTTGTATTTATTAAATTTAAATATTATATTTTGTAAAGGGATGGTCTTCTGTGAGGTAGCCTAACTTTAGGCAGAGGTCTTTCTACAATTCTAACTATATTCTAGCTTCATGAACCTATCTCTAATAATTTTACATGGGTCTATCTCTAATTATTTTACAGGGACCTATCGCTAATAACTTTCCAGGGGACATTTCATCCAATTTTTTCCCATCATTTTTCCGACAACTGCAATCTGCAAAAAAATATTTAAAAAATACAAAAAATCAATAAAAAACTGCAGCAAAAAACTACGATAACATTTGCAAAAAATATCAGAACCTCATCAAAAAATTATAAAACATCAACTAACCTTGAAGCAAAAAATATATAAAAAATTAAATAAAACAACAAAAAATATATATAAATCAACAAAAAATTGGAAAAAAAAATGTCGACTAAGACTTACAAAAAATCAACTTCAAATCATAATAAAGACATTAACAATTTTAAAATGTCATTTAAAAAAACACTACAAAAAATCAACCATATCATCAAAAAAGCTACAAACATCAACTCCTCACAAACAACGATTGAAGCACTTACAAGTTGTACTGTAAGCACCAATTTATTTTCATAACACACACAAATTATAAAATAAGCACCTACAGCCTACATTTCAAGCACTAAAAAAGAAAAGAAAAATCCCAATATAAGGAAAAAAATACTACAAAAAATCAACCATATCATAAAAAAGGCTAAAAACATCAACTCCTAACAAGAAACGATTGAAGCACTTGCAAGTTGTACTCTAAGCACCAATTTGTTTTCATAACACACACAAGTTATAAAATAAGCACATACAACCTATATTTGAAGCACTAACAAAAAATGAAAAACATCAACATAAAGAAAAAAACACTACGAAAAATCAACCGTTGAAAATACAAAACATCAGCATGGGTGAAAACAAACCAAAAACATTAACAAAAAAGGCACGATATCAACCTATATCACCCAAAAAGCTACAAACATCAACTCTTAACACCTGAACCTCATCCGAAAAATGAAAAAAAAACATCAACATAAGCAAGAAGACACTACAAACATCAACCCTCATTACCAAAATCTCAGCCGAAAAATGAAAAAAAAAATCAATATGAGAAAATA
Organism: Rubia yunnanensis; assembly: GCA_037428765.1. NCBI lineage: Eukaryota > Viridiplantae > Streptophyta > Magnoliopsida > Gentianales > Rubiaceae > Rubia > Rubia yunnanensis. Next base: position 76,780,069 of record CM075067.1, read on the forward strand.
AAAAAAACTACAAGTATCAATCCATATTACACAAAAAAATCTACAAAATCCCAACTCATATCAATTAAATCTCACCCGAAAAATGAAAAACATCAACATAAGAGAAAAAAATGCTAAAAACATCAACAAAAAGCTACAATACCTTGAGCATAAAACATGAGAAAATAAAAAAAAAACTACAAATATCTATCCATATTACCAAAAAAAAAAACTACAAAACCTCAACTCATGTGAATTAAATCTCACCCGAATTATAAAAAAATCAACATAAGAGGAAAAAAGTTAGAAACATCAACAAAAAAACTACATTAACTCAAGAAATAAAACAATTAAAAAAATGGACTTAATGGGATTTCCTGGTCTCTAACCTCAAAGCTTAAAGCAATAATCACTACACCAAACATTCTTTTTTCAGCATATACTCAATCAAATAATATTAAACCTTAGCAATCAACATGTACATCAAGAAAATAAATTCTTCAAAAATAATTGTCACAGTGAGACTCGAACCCAAGACCTCAGACTTCTACAACAACAATACTTACCACTATACCAAACAAACATTGTTAACAAAAGCTCAGCTAAGTAATTATAAACCTCAGCAAGTATTAGAAAAAAAAAGTAGAACACAATATTAAACCTCACCTCTCAGAAGCCGAAGCTCTGCTCCGTCGCTGTCCACCACGTCCGCTGCAATCCGCTATTGTCGTCATCTGTCGCCGGCGCAATCTTACACGGGCATGTCATCTTCTTCATACCCGCAAGTGGATCTGACACGCCTGGCGGTAAACGAAGCAGCACCGATGCCTCGCCTCACCGCCGCTTCTTGTCGTCGTCGCGCCTCTGCTTCTTGTCCGCTTCAATATTACCTATCGATGATGAATCTGTTTCGTTTTGCCTTTGCCTCCATCGCCGAAGCCCTAGCTCCGTCGTCACCTCCTCAATCGCCTCCGCCAACTTCGTTGTCACTTCCGTAGCCCTAGCTCCATCGGCGTCTGCAATTAATTTCCTCCGCCATTGCCTCTGCGAGCTCGGATCGCAGTGCCGCCGACAGATTGAAGCATCATTCAAATCGAACAGCGCCACTGCCTTGGATGCCTCAAACCGGCACTGAAATATGAAAATCTTTGTCGAAAAGCTTCACACAGGCGGTGGAGGAAGAAACTCCGACGATGAAACCCTAGCTCCTCCGGTGTGACGCAAATGCAAGATTTTGGCGAGATCCGGCTGTTCAGTCGGAGGTCCCATCGAGTGGCGTAAAACCAGTGAAAATCCAGCAAAAAACTGATGAAATCGGGTGGAATCTGGCGAAAACCGTCGATTAGCAGTTGTTTCTGGTGGGAAGAGGTGGTTCCCAATGGAGGAGGAGGAGAAAATAAAAATAAAAATTCAGATTTTTTTGATATTTATAGCAGTTTGATAATTGTATAGCAGGTCCCTGAATTTATTGGCATATTTTTTTAAAAAAAACTCATCCACAAATTTCAGATTTATATTAATTGCATAATAGGGCCTGGCTAAAGTTTATGCTGCCTCATACAAAACTTTGTGTGTTATAAATTAAAAGGTGTAATAAGGTGTGTTTGAATGTGAATATTATTTTTTAAAAAGTAAAATATTCAACTTTAAAATATACTTTATTTAAATTAAAAAATTTAATGTTTAATTCGAATGCAGTGTAAATAGTAAACTGTCTACAACTTAAAGACATGGCAAGTGTCAGAATACCTCCGAAATTTTTTATACGAATGTCATCTCTTATACATTATTTTTATTATTACCACTAATATAATCTCCTCCGCCAATCAGTGGGTTTCATTAAAAAAGGTTCATACCAAGGAATTGATACTAATAGAGATATAATTGATTTAGAATCAGGATAATATATGAATACCTTTCTGATTGGTTTTGTATATATCTCGTTCCATATTTGTTTCTACTTTGTATACCAGTACTCACTATATATTTGAATATACACAACTACAATTATTTGTGGATTTTACTTATCATGGTATCAAATAGGTCTCTCTGAAATATTCCAGGCTTTTTCCCAAAAATTCTCCAACCTCTTGGTTTTTTCTAACGCCGATCGCTGCTTTTCCGGCCTTCGATCACCGTTCGATATTTGTCGTGAACGTTTACACCTCTCACGCACCGTCTGTTGCTCATACACGTGCCGCCCGCATTTTGCCATGCTTTACCGATCCCACCGATCTTTGTCGCCAATGTTCCGTCTGCCCATTTCTGCTCTCTCCAAACACGAACGTTAGGTCAATCATCCACTTCCATTCACAAGCATGCTGTGTGGTTGGTGCAATTTAAATTTTTTTTCGTGTTTGGATCAGTTTTCTTCTTATTTCCATAGCGTCTTTTCTGCTTACTACGTTGATCAGCTGCATCACCATCAATCTTGATGGTTCCAACTATGCAAACCGGTGCACTCAGGTTACTTCTATTTTACATTCCTTTGCTTTGCTTTGTTTCATTTATGGATCTAAGGAGTGTCCAGATCCACCAAGTGATATGCTGACAAAAATCCCAATGATACTGGATCTTCGGTCAAGACCACGACTTTGGATGCTTACGATGTTTGGATTCAAATAGATCAGCAAGTTCAAGCATTTATGTTCCAATTTTGTATCTACTTTGTATACCCTTTGTACTCAATATATATATATATATATATATATATATATATATATATATGAATACACACAATCACAATTATTTGCGAGTTTTACTTTCTATCAAATATCATAATAATGAGAATCATAGAAATTCAATCATTTTTTTGTTTGATATTCTCTCCAAAATTCTATAACTTAACCTTAATTAAGATTAAGTGGCCAATTTTTTTCTAGAATTGTTTTAAAAATTCCTTTCAATTTGTATCCGTTCAAAATTTGCTACTTTTGAAAACAAAATAGGGATTCAACTAGCACTTACTGCTATGTTAAGGGGTTTGTGTTTATGCCGATTATTTAATACAAAATAATTATTTAAACAACATACCAAAACATAAATGTTATGCCAATTATTTAATATAAAATAATTATTTAAACAACATACTAAAACATAAATGTTTATGCCAATTATATGACATAAAACTTTATCCAAACAACATACTGAAACACAAATTATGCTTACAAAGTAACATCCATTTAAAAAATTACAGCCAATTCGAAACACAAATGATGCTTACAATGTGTAACATCTATCTAAAAAATCACAACCAATTCTCTCTCAAAGAAAATCATAAATATTGGTATTTAAATTTTTGGATAAGTATCAAATGCTATCGCTCTCATCTTCAAGTTATAGGGATGTTTAATTTGGAAGATTGATCAATTTCATAAATCCAAGGGTGTAGAGGTCTTTTTCCCAGTTTCCTTCCACGTCCCCAACGTCTCAACCAAACATTTTGATCATCAGTTCAAATCTGAGGAGCGGAGCTAAGGCGTCAACGACTTTTTCACGGCTTTGCGGTTGGGATTTCAGCTCCATTTACAAGTATATATCATCCCTTGGCTGTAGGTTTCTGTTAGCAGTTGGTATTGTAGATTTTCAGCATATCACAGTTATGTTTTCTCACCTCAACTCTATTATGTTTCTCATCTCAATTCTCATCTTTGTAATTGAAATTAGTGATTTGGGATCTTTTTTTGTTAGTGTGTGACAAATCGGTATCAGAACACTCTTTCCTCGACAAGCAACAATGGCAGGCAACACCAGGAGTAAGTAAATGGAGAATCAAATCCGTGAGCTGGATTCGAAATTCAAAGAAGTCTCTCAGGGCGTCAAGGATATGCCGATGGAGATATCGGAGAAGCTAGACACAAGGATTGATTAATCGGTGGAGTCTACTATGAAGCTGTTCAAATCCGATTTCTCTCAGCAGATGGATGTGACTGTGTACATGATTCCCGATTCTGAAAGGAACGAACAAGGAGCCGGGGCTAGGAGGGGGTTCCAGCAAGAAGACCTCAGAAATGGCTTGAAGTCCAACTTGCCGAGGTCAGTAAGAAGAAATCACTTAGTACCCAAGCAGTCTGCACCGAATCCTCATCTGAGTTGAATTCCACTATTTTGCATGATCCTAGGGTGAGATTTACAAATGCCTGTTAACTGGAGAGACAAATTAGGCAAGAATTCTGGTAGGATTAAATTAACTGAATCAAATGGTGATAAACCTGAGGAATGGATTTGAAAATGCAAAAAGCCTTTTAACTTTTATCAAATGTATGATTCTCATAGAATGGAGGCTGCAGAGATTTATCTGGACGATAAGGCTGAAATATGGTTTAACAGTGAAAAGTCAGTTAGAAGCCACCTTAGTTGGAAAGAGTTTGCTAAGGCTATAGGGAAAAGATTCTCATATGTTAGTAATAGAGATGAAATTAATGAATTCAACAACTTTTATCAGAAAGGATCTGTGAAGAACTACTTAGAATTGTCTGGAGAGCTGAAAACACTAGAGATTTGTAAGGATTCTCAGCTTTCAGAGTCGAACTTTGTGTCAAGTTTCATCAGTGGCCTCAGAGATTAACTGAAACCAATGGTTAAACTTTTAAAACCAAGTAAGTTAAACTTTTAAAACCAAGTAATCTGCATGAAGCAGTCGAAATAGCATTACTGCAAGAGATGAATCTTGATTTTATGATGAAAAAGAGCAGGGCACCATCAAACTCAGACATAAGAGGGAACAAAAATTTGACTGAAAAGCTTTTCTATAAAAATGAAGCATGCGGGGAAAACAATGCTGAAAACTTCAAAAGAATTTCACAACAAGAGGCGTAATACATGCGAGAACACTATGTTGGAAAATGATGGTTAAAAGGTTGAAATTTGTCAACTTTTTGGGCTTCGTTTGAGTGGGATCCAAATGGATTTTGGGTCGGTGGATGTCATTTTTGAGTTCTCCTCCGCGAGTACTATAAAATCGACTATTTAAACTCTCAAAACGGATCAAGGGTGAATGAGATATGGAAGTTTGAAATGTCACTCTTGAAAGAGAAAAAATTAGGCGGAAATTGGCCCAAATTAGTTTTTCTCTGGACTGTCCAAAATGCGCATGGACCGCATGGAAGTCTCTGGAAGGCCCAACCGCATAGTATATATGGAATTGCTTGTGTGTAATTCTTAAGAGATAAGAACAAAATACTTCCATATTTTGTGAGATATCTTGTCTTAAATAAATATGCGGTTTACCATATTTAATACGATGAAGAATATTTGTGCCAATATTTCTTCCATTCCCAGCAGATTTTATTCGAGTATTCATGGAATGTCTCGGATTTGGTGAGTTGGTGATTGGAGAATATTCTTCTCTAATTACAGAAAATCAGAAAATCATGTTTCCATGATTAGGGTCTCTTAGAGTAGTATAAATAGAGCCTCTAATTCAGTCAGAAAATACACACCATTTCTCAAGTCCCTCCATAGTCTAAACTTGAGTCTTCTTTCTGTCTTTCTCGAAGTTTCCAGTTGATACTCTGTCGAGGTGATAGTTCTTCGGGCCTTGCGTGAATCCGAGGTAACTCTTACGTGTTAATTGTTACCTTCGATGGTTTTATCCTAGGGATGATGTCCACGATGGGACTCATTCGTTTCAAGGGCAGCGAGTGTTACTCGTGACTCCATCATTACTTGAAACATGATTTATGCTTTGATTATTTATAATTTAAGCTTTTCGATTGTATGCTTGAATAATTAATAAAAGTCTATTATTCTTGCATATATATTAATTGCTCGTTCAATGTTGTTATTTGATTTTCCGTATGATATAATCAATATAAATCCAACAGTCTTGAAACGAATGATATTTGTTGATTTATATTGATTTGGTCAAAAGATGCATGCGTGAAGAATCATGATGTAGTCAAAATAATCATGCGGTAATAATGCTTCCATAAATATGGTATGCATATATTACTTGCAGAATATTTATGTAAGGTAATAATGAATATATTACTTGCTCGACTTGCCTGATATATTCATTAATCGGCATACCATCTGCATGCCATATTTATCGAAAATATGCATATGATTTGTAATTCTGCGCAAATCACATGGGTTTGCATGCTTTATGGAAATTGTATGTTTGCAAAATTATGCATGATAATGGTTTTGGTTATTTACAACAAAATCATATTGAGCAATTTGTTATGTATAATTATTTAAAATATTATACTACGATATTTGAGATTTGTACATATATTTAACGATGGAAATCTTTTGTATGTACGCATTGGTGAATCCGAGTATACACGGTTGTATATCTCTTATGGAAGGGAAACTAGGCATGGAGATACGACAGGATTTGCTTGGCAACATGAAAGAATCAAGAGTGTAACCACGGTTTTGCAAACTATGGTACGTATACACGTTAATTAAAGTGAATCATGGCATATGCTATATATACATATATTGCTTGAATTATATTTGATAACCATTTGCGTGAATCTGGACGTGAACATGATTTTGTTACAAAGAGAGTTGTGTGAATAATATGTGCACATATATGTCCAGTACACTAAGGCTATCGAATTTGATAGTAAATGGATTTGGTTATATTAATCCCTTAATTATGTGGGAAAATGAGTTGAGCATGTATGGCGTAATTATGGAAATATGTTAATTCCATGATATTCATGCTTATGAGATTAAATGTTGGTATGGTAAGAAATCATATTTGATTCTTTGCATGAAAGATTTGATTAAATTTGGAAAAAAAAATATGCCATGAGTTTAGAATATGAGATCAGACATTATTATTCAATTATATTAAAGCAGTACATATGTTTGGAAATTATGAGACATGTTAAATTTCCTTAGCCCTTGAAATGTTAGAGTATTTGCTTAAATACTTGGTCAAATTTAGAAATACCTATTGCATGGTATAATAATTTGGTTGTGTGGGCTGCTCATGTTGGTTAAAGATTTTAAACCATATTTGTGTGAGAATGTGCTGCTAGTGATTCATGACTTTTATATGCTTGGTCTGAGAATCGCATGCGAAAAATTGGTAAACTTCATTTGCACTTAAACATGACATCTCTCGGCAAGAGTGAAATATATTCGTGCATGAATGAAGTATGTGACATTGGGTTATTTGATCCATGATGTATTCTCGTTCATTTAGGGACTTGATTTAGCCGCATATACAAAAATTTTAGATCTATGTTGTGTCTAAAATTGTGTTATGCTTTATATGCTATAATTATATTAATTGTTTGGGAAAGTGCCCTTTTGATGCAATGAAAGGTTTGACAAGGCTTGTCCCGATAATTGGCTATCTTGATTGATCGCTTACGAGCATATGACTCACGAGTGACAATTGTTAGATTGCACAGATAGAGCATATGAGCTCGAAGTTCGACATATTCTGGTTATTTTGTATGACCTGATAAATGTGAACGTGAAGACATTAGTTTACAACTATGTCTAGGGTATTGGTTCTTGTGAACCATGGTATAAACCCTAAAGCATGAGTTATCATGACTATGCTAAAAACCTTTGATTATTTGTAATCAAAGAATTGAGGGGAAAATCTCAAGAATTTGGTTGAGAAAACTAAGAATCCTGAGAATGGGAATCCCGAGACTTCTGGTCAAATCTCTTGATTTATGGTTGAAAAATCTAAGAATCATGAGATATGGAATCCCAAGACATTTGGTCAATTCTCTAGAATTTTGGTTGGAAAGCCTTAGAATTCTGAGATGAGTAATCCTAAGAAATTTGGTCTAGGAACCCCAAGACACGAGTTTTTGAGAAACTTAACATGTGTGGGGATGTTTAATAAAACCAGCCCAATGTGGGGGGTAGACGAAAACCTAAAAATTCAACGACGATATGAATTTTGATAGGTACTTGAAGTGAAAAAGTAACCACGAGAGATTTGAATCAAGTTGATCAAGTCGGGAGGACTTTAACTCGAACCAAAAGGGTAAACTCGAAATCAAGTCGAGCAGTGCACTCAAACTTGAGTTGAGCAATGGACTTGAATGTGTTTCGAGCATAAAGACACTCAAGTTTGATTTGAGTAGTCTGAAAGTAAAGTACAGTTGTACTGAAGCTTGGCTTTAAAATGGGCATGAAATTGTGTGGAGTTGGTAAACTCACACTGCGCCCTAGTGAGAGTTAATCGAATCCTCGATTGATTGATACTGCATCGGTTGTGGTATTGGTCATGCGAGGAAGAACGATTAATTGAGATCGAAAAGTTTAGTTATCTCTAATTCCAAGGGAGTTGAAGGAATAAGAGAGACTTTCACGATAAAAGATCAATACATGAAGGTGTTTTGATTGTTGAAAGGATCAAGCCCTAAAAGAAATTTTATGGGTAAGAATCTAGTGTTCGATTCATTATTGAACACACGAACTTTTAGTAAGTTGGGTTTGTATATTAACGAAACCACTTACGTGATGCATAGAAAACATATGAGGTTATCTGTGACCATGATGTGAATACATAGAATCCTATGGGGAATGTGATTCACAATGTAGACATTTGCAAGGTCATTTGGTGATTGAAGGAAATTGCTAGAAATGATCAAGCGTTGTGGGGGAGCCTTTAAGTTGGCTGGCGATCTTTTAAATAAGATACCCCAAGAAGGAGAAAAATAAAGCTCCTCATAGAGCCATCCTAAAAGTTCTTTCGAATGTGTTATGTAGTAAAAGTAATACTTAAACAGTATCTTTACTAGATATGCACAATGTTGAAGTGCTATCAATTTCTTGAAATTCACAAGAAATATTATGCAGAAACTAGAAATATATCTTGATGGAAAGTGTATTTTGTGGAAGTTTCTGTTAAAGATCATGATTTATCTTAAATGGACTTAAGAGTCAATAGATGAAATCATTAAGGATCAGGGATAAACCAACGAAGGAAATGAGATTCCATGAAATAATTTTTGTGGAAAGTGGTGATCAATAGAGAGATTGATCTACCATGAGTGCAAATCACTAGAGTACTAGTAGATTTGAACAATTAGTAAGTATATTTGTGTACTTGATGGGTGTTCTCTAGACGTGAGAATGAGTCCAAGGGTGATGGTACTTGCTATCAAGGTTTTGTGAAAGCTAGAAGTACATCTAATGGACCTAAATGGTTATTTGGAGACTTAGATATTAAAATTTGAATAGAGCAAAAATGAAAAGCTCAATGCTCCTAAATGATCCATCATGTGACCAAACTAATTGTTCTAGCCAATGATATTAAATCAATGAGTTTGATGAAGGCAGATACGCTAAGAGACACGAAAAATGACCATGTCATTTATGTCTTTGATTTATGATTTTCTCATTGATGGTAAAATTGATACGATGATTGAGTCTCTTGGAGATATGTCGTATTCAATGGAATGACTCTAAACATTATGAGTTACCTTTTTGTAAAGGTGAGGTGTCTCTTAAGAAGATAACTCAAGAGTCATTGATAGTCTGTTGTACTTATTAAAGTGCACATTAGACTATTCTTACAATGGATAGTAAGATGATACACGAGTAATCTAAAAAAGATCATTGGAAACAAGCTGTGTGTGAGACTCGTGGATATGGCTTGAGTTGTGTAGAGAAATGGTTCTCTCTTGCTAGATTCATAGAGGAATCTAAGTCCATCGTGTTGGACAAAATTGGGAAAGATATACCCTCGGATGACCAAGCACTTTTATGCGTATTGGTGTAGCGTAAAGCTTGTAGCTTAAAGCCATATCGATGATGGTGTGTCTCGACATAGACACTTTACCATTGGACGACTACTCTCTACGAGAATTATCGATGTTGACTACGTAAGGTCAATATGATAAGAGTTGTTATTCTTTGACGAAAGGATTCAATCGATTTCTTGACGAAGAAATTGAATCGAGAGTTAGTTGAGAACTCATCGAAAGGAATATGACTAAGTCCAATAAATGGTGGGTTACGTACGTGGACACCCAACCTATGTGACTGGAGATCCCAAGATCTAGGTTCAAAGGGATAACTAAACTGCAAAGACCCATCGCGATCACTGTGGGGGTTTCATACCTCCTGTCTTATTCCTATGATGAAGAAACGGTGATGTGAATGGAGGTTAAGCATTAAATTGCTTTTAATGATTCAAGGCATCGAGTATGTAGTACTCGAAAGAGCGCAATAGTTTACGGAACTGCTCTTACACCAAGAATCACCTATGTAAGCGAGAAGTGTGGCCGCTTCGAAAGGGAATTGTTGGGACGCAATTCTTTAGAAACCTTACAGAACTAGGCGTGTGCCATGGCCTGATTAATGGACACAACCGAAGAAAGCGCAAGGGCTAGGAAAGATGTCTGTGAGAAGTGCATTGTCGTTCACACAAGCGGTAGGGGAAGTTCAAGGACATCGCGTCTACTTTCTAACCAGTGGGCTAAGTGTACTCTCTCAAGGGAAAGTTCAAAGGGTGACACCTACTTATCCTATGCAGCATCTATGCCGTCGAACTGAATCTATCACCAAGTCAAACTCCGTGTCTGGCGTGATTGTTCTGATTTGCCCAACTTAAATGCGGCGAGAAGTTCGGTCCAAGACATCAATGAAAATACAAGCAGGTTAATCACATGATGGTTCATTAGGATTATGATGATCATGAAGACATTGTAATTGTCGAAAACAATGAAGAAAAGTTTAAGGTCCTGGAAGGTGAAAAATCCGAGCACTTCATAGTCAGGTCCATTAGAAATGATGGCAAAGATAATTCTCTCACTCTGGAAGGAAATATCTCTGGAGTGAAGGTTAGTTTGCTACTGGATACGAGCAACACTAATAGCTTTATTGATCCAAAGTGGTGAGGAAGATCAGGTTCAAGCAGCTGCCAATTAAACCTTCTCTGTGACAATAGCTGATGCCAGCAAGGTTTGGGCTACAAAAATCTGTCCTAAAGTTCCTTGGCAGTACAGAAACACAAATTCACATTTGATCTCAGGGTTATGGGGCTGGGAGATTAGACATCATTCTTGGAGTTGATTGGATGAAATGTTTTAGCCCTATTAGCTTTGATTTCAATACTTCAGATGTGACTTTTTGTAGCAAAGGAACTCAATGGTACCTTAAGGTTAATTGTGCTGAGTCAAGTCCGAATCTATTAATGAGTGTCCAAGCTCAGGAAGTCTATACCTACAAGAAAGGATGGCTAATATAAGGGAACTAGAGAGAGAAACTCAATTTAGAGGATCGTGAAATAAAAGACAACAAGATTATTATGATCAGTCTAGGAGCAGCTATATAAGGATCCGTTTGAGTATTATAATCAGGTACAAAGGGTTATTAACAGGAGTGGAAATTGTAGAATGGCAACAAAAAGTCAGGAGCAGCCGCGTGAATCAGATGTTCATCCAAAGTTGTAACATGTTATTCTTGATTTGTCTGATTTTTTCAATATGCCTACTAAACTTCCTCCTTGTTAAAATGTGGGTCACAAAATTCCATTAAAACGCGATGTCCATCCTTTCAGGATTAAGCCTTACAGGTACCCACATGCACATAAAGATGAATTCGAGAGACTAGTGGCAGAGTTACTGGACAATAAAACAGTGCATTTAATTACCAATCCTTATTCATCACCCGTTCTCCTAGTTAAGAAGAAGTATGCAAGATGGAGATTATGTATATATTAACGGAAGATGAATGAGCCAACTGTAAAAGACAGATTCCTTATCCTAGTAATCGATGAACTACTTGATGAGTTGTATGGATCAAAGTATTTTACAAAATTGGATCCTAGATCCAAGTATCACCAAATCAGGGTTAGTTGGGAGGATGTGTATAAAACAAATTTTCAAAGCCGCCATGACCACTTTGAATTCATAGTCATGTCGTTTGGTTTTACAAATGCTCCTGCGACATTTCAGAGTTTAATGAGCCAAGTCTTTTAGAAATATCTCAGAAAATTTTTGTTAGTTTTCTTAGATGATATTCTAGTTTACAACAAATCCTTGGATGAGCATATTGATCATGTGAGAGAAGTACTGAATGTCATGAGAGAACATAAACACTTTGCTAAACGTTCAAAATGTGTGTTTGCAAAATCCAAGCTATATCTTGGACACTTAATTTTAGGTTATGGTGTTGAAATGGACTAGGAAAAAGTGATATGTACTGTATACTAGCCTATGCTGCAAAATGTTAAAGAACTTATAAGTTTTCTGGGTTTAACTGGGTACTACAGGAGATTTGTGGTTGGGTATGGTATTGATAGAAGTAAAGCCTGAGAAGTACATTGGGCCACGTGTGGAGCGGCCCAAGCAGACTATTATTTACTTTGGGGTAATTACCCCATTTACAGGATAATTAGGGCTATATTTAAAGGAACCATTACTCAAGACAAGGGGTATAAATACCAGGTATGTGTTTAATTTTGGGCATTCATTCTGTCTTAATCATATCGAGACCCTTTGAATGACTTAGTCATCGGATGACTGACCTCTGGAACCTCCAGGGACAGTTTTCATTGCAGGTTGGTTCGAAGAGATCAAGCTCATTGATTGGTTGGTTGTTTGAGATGCATCAAATGACGCCATCTATGGGGAAGACTAAGCTAGGTTTGTGTTTTTAGAGTTTATGTTTATGATTGCTCGACGGAGTGAAACATTAAGGTCAAAAGGCACAGGAGTTGGTGGTGCAAAGCATCCCCCTGGAAAGAATGAAAGGTTAAAATCAAAAGGCAAGAAAACTAGCAGAATAGTGCAGATCAAGGGAGCAGACATGGTTAACTCCTCGGAGATGCAGGATCTCGCAAGTGGTGATCCTCGAGCGTTGGCAATTGAATCGAGGGCAGAATCCGCTCCTCTTGTGGAACACGAAGGGATACAAACTTCAATTGGATTTGTTCCAAGTACGATTGCACCCACAATAGAGGTCTTATATGGAAGCTTATGGGTTGGACATGTGAGGAAATCAGAATATAGGACGACATGTCCATCTCAGGAGTTAGAACAAGCAGCATAGGTCCTGGCCGTGGTGGGATATTGAGTTACCCCCCCCTCTAGGGGTGCAAGAGTTGTGTATGAGGGGATTCCACCCTCGCCCATAGGAGCTGCTTTAGGGTTGGCCTCTCAACCCGTGGTAGTATACCCCTATCCCGCGTACATTGGAGAGACGATGCACACGAGGCTTAGCCTTTATTCCCAGAGTATCCACAAGGTCAAAGGTGCCCAATGGCCTCGCTGGTTCCATGTACTTGAGTCATCGCGTTGCCTGGAAAGGAAAGAACATATGGAATGGTAACTTCTTCTGGTGTCCAGGGATATGGAGGTGCAGGGATACAAGGAGAGATGGTCAACCAAGGGCTTTACAACCATTATGGGCAGCCGATGGCTTATCAGAATGTGGGGTAGACTTGGGCAAATCCCGGGTATGTGGGGACTTTTCCTGCCCATCCCTCACAACTTGGAAGCCAAGATAGGGGCCTAAATTTAGTGGGAAGATAGCAGGAGCCAGTAAATGATGTGAGTGATACCCTCTGAAAGTAGTTGGATAGGTTGATTGGACCTTTAGGCCAGGATGCGGGCTTGCCTTTTAGTGCATTGGTAACTGGGGTTCGATGGCCAATGGAAGTCAAGCCCCCAGAAGAACTCCTCACCTACAGTGGTGAAACAGATCCTCGAGAATTCATTCAAACATTCCTGAGTTTGATGACTTCGAGAGAGTTGGATGAAAAATTGACGTGTAAGCTTGTAGGAAGTTATCTTCATGGGAAAGCTCATGAGTGGTACAACAAATTATTGAAAGTTTCTCTTCATTCCTATCGAGACTTCAGTGGAGCGTTGTTGAACCAGTACACACTGAAGAAGAAGTTCACAAAAACCTTGTTGGAACTTTATCAAACAAAGCAGAAGTCAGGAGAAAGCACATAAGCATTTTACCATAGGTATGTGGACGAGAGCCTAGGGATAATAGAGACCACAGAGAACGAGGTGATTCAAGGGTATCTGTTAAGAATGCATGATATGCAGTTGTACAAGAAATTGAGTACGAACACCCTCAACACTCTACAAAAACTTTAGGAGGTAGTGGAACAACATGCGAGGGTAGAAGAAGCCACTTAAAATAAAAGGGACATGTTAACGGAGAAGGTGGGAAGACATGTAGATCTTTGAGGGAAAAGGATAGGAGAATAAGCTAGAGCCCTGTTCAAGAGGTACGTCCCCCCATGTTGCCGGAACTTGGGGGAATGACCCCTACGCAGATTCTAAGCACACACAGAGGATTGCTTCGACCACCCCCACCTTTGTAGAATTCACACAGTGCAATTATGGCTAGGAGGGCGACAAACCAATATTGTGATCATCATAGAGATTACGGTCATGATACAAATGAGTGCGTGTACGTAAAGATGGAAATTGACAGATGTGAGCGAGAAGGATGGTTTCGAGTGCAGGGGCCCAGGAATCAGGTCGCACCACCGAGGCCTCGAGTGAATCAATGGCAACCCTACTGAAGAAATAATTAGAATAATGGGGGTAGGGGTAGTAGAAAGCCTAGAGAACAGATGGTCCAAGATAGAGGAACGGGAGGAAGGTATGAGAGACCCCAGGATCAGCAAGGGGGCAACCAGGACAACAGAAATGGGGAAAACCCACATGTTCGAAGGGTGGTCAACATCATAAATGGTATAGTTGGAGAGAGATCCTCAAATGATGTAATGAGAGTAGAATCTTGAAGGGTCCCTGCGGAAGAACCCCGCCATAAAAGGTTTCGGCCACATGAGACCGTAACGTTCTCAGAAGCAGATGCAGTACCATATCAGATGCCCCACGGAAACCCCATGGTGATTTCTGCGATCATTGGATCAGCTTTGGTGAAAAGGGTATTCGTTGACGATGGAAGTGAAGTAGAAGTGATGTTTGTCGACTACTTTGATTAGCTGTATATAATTTGAAAAAAAATCAACATATCCCTTATCTGGCTTCAGTTACAATTTTGCTGTTGTAGAGGCCTCATCCCCATGTAATGTGATTTTGGGAAGACCATGGATGTGCCAGGCTCGAGTAGTCTGATCACCTTATCACCTTATGATGAAGTTCCCGGCTGAGAATGGGGTTGCATCCATTCGAGGAGATCGGACGGTGGCTCAAAAATGTAACCTTACTGCATTAAGGGAGGCTAGAAAGTAGAGAGATGTTGCAACGACACATGTAGATGTGGGACCTGTAATACAATGCAAATGCCTGTTCAAGACAGGGGATCAATAGTTGTTGAGAAGTTGATACCCGAGGGCATCAAGAATAGACTGAAAGATTTGTTGGGAAAATATGGAGATGTGTTCTCTTAGGACACCTCTGACCTTACTGGAGTACCCTCGATTTTGGCAGTGTATGAATTGAAGATAGATCCCTCGATAAGGCCGGTAAAGCAAAAGAGAAGAGTGTTTGCTCCTGAAAGAGCTGGGGTGATTAAAGGAGAAGTGGAAAATTTGTTGAAGGTAAATGTCATCGAGGAGGTGTACTATCATGAATGGTTAGCCAAATCGGTTATGGTCCCAAAGAAAGATGGAGCTTAGCAAATGTGTATAGATTTTATTGATTTAAACAAATACTGCCCCAATGACAGCTATCCATTACCTCCCATCGACAAGCTAGTGGAAGCCATCACTGGATTTAAGATCTTGGCATTCTTTGATACACATAAGGGGTATCATCAAATACTTATGGCGGAAGAGGACAATGAAAAAATATCGTTCACTACAGATGTAGGCACCTATTATTACAAGAAGATGCCATTTGGACTGAACAATGTTGGGGCTTCTTATCAGAGGTTGGTTGACAAGCTGTTCATTGGGAAAAATTGGAAGAAATATGAAGATTTATGTGGACGATATGGTAGTAAAAAGAAGGGTTCATGAAGGATTCTTGATGGATTTGGAAGAAACATTTGGCAGGCTTTGAGGGGCTAACTTGAAGTTAAACCCGTCCAAGTGTGTTATTGGTGTAGGGGCGGGGAAGTTCATTGGGTTCATGATCTCCGAGAGGGGTATTTATGTGAACTCGGAGAAGGTAGAGGCTTTGATAAGGATGAGGACCCCGCAATCGATAAAACAAGTGCAAAAGTTGATAGGATCACTAGCGACATTGAGCAGATTCCTCTCGAAGGAGGCAAAAAAACACCTACCCTTTTTCGACGTCCTTCAAAGGGCAAAGAGATTCGAGTGGACTGAAAAATGTGACTAGGCATTCCAACAGTTAAAAGACCACTTGATAATGTTACCTACCTTGATGAAGCCCAATAAATAGAAGATGTTATACTTATGCATTTATGCACCGCCTCTAGCAATGAGCACGGTATTAGTAAAGGAGAAGGAAAGGGTGGAACATTTGCTTTGTTAGTCGCACCCTACAGGGGCAGGAGACGAGGCACACTGCGCTCGAGAGGTTGATTCTAGCATTGGTGCATGCAGCTAGAAGATTACCCCCTACTTTCAAGGACACATGATCGTAGTGCTCACAAATCACCCCATCCGGCAGATCCTATTGAAACTGGAAATTTCTGGAAGAATTATGAAGTGAGCAGTGGAATTGGGGAAATATGACATCCGATATCAGCATCGGCTGCAATTAAAGGCCAGGCGCCAGCAGACTTCATAATAGAAACTTTAGTTGAGTACCTAGAATCTACCCAAGTGGAGAAGGTGAATAAGAAAGAATTATGGAAGTTATATGTGGATGGTTCATCACATTCAGGAGGGAATGGAGCCGGGGTCCTATTAACAAATCCTGAAGGTAAATATTATTCTTATGCGTTGAACTTTGAATTCAAGCCGACGAACAATGAGGCAGAATATGAAGTTCTAATAACAGGACTGCAGTTAGCTAGTGAATTGAAGGTAGAATACTCGGAGGTTTACAGTGATTCTCAGATTGTCGTTCAAAAAGTGAATGGAGAATATGAAGCTAGGGACCGTAATCTACAGTGGTACCTCAAGGTAGTGCAAAATCTCTTGAAATATTTTAAATCTTATACTCTAATACAAGTCCCAAGAGAGAACAACCATAAGGTAGATGCTCTTAGCAAGCTTGCTTCCTTGGATTTGGGAATCCGATCTCAGAAACAGTTGCTCATGGAAACCTTTAAAAAACTAAGCTTTGAAGAATGTGTGATTATGGAAGCTGAGGTGGAGGGCAATTGGATGGACGCTATCGTGGCATACCTGCAAGAGGGTGACCCGGCGGTGAATGAAGTTGAGGCTAGAAAGGTAAGGCTGAAAGCTCCAAGGTATTTGTTACAAGAAGGGGTGTTGTACAAGATGGGTCATTTACAGTTATTGCTTAGGTGTGTTAACCCCCACAAAGCTGATTATCTTATAAGGGAGGTCCACGAATGGATATGCGGCAGTCACCAAAAGGCCAGATTCACGACGAGAAGGCTCATTCGAGCAGTATTCTACTGGCCAACAATGTTTGGTGACACGAATAGATACATATAAGCTTGCCACCAGTGCCAAATACATGCTCTCATAACCCATGCTCCCCATGAGGATATGAAAAGCATTTACAGTTCATGGCATTTTGGCAAGTGGGGGATCGACCTGGTAGGGCCCTTTCTGGAAGCTCCTGGGAAATTCAGGTACCTCATCGTGGCTATTAATTATTTTACAAAGTGGGTGGAAGCCAAGCCCTTGACGAACATAAGGGGAAAACTATTATTGCTTTTTGTTGGCATAATATCATATACCGTTTTGGGATTCCAAAGACAATCGTCATAGATAATGGAACACAATTTGCTCAAGATCCATTCAAAAGATGGTGCGAGCAGTATCAAATTAAACAGAAGGTAACGTCAATTTATCACCCCGAAGCTAATAGACATGTCGAGGTAACGAACAAGACGATAGTGAATGGCATTCAAACCAGGCTCGAAGGGGCATAAGGTAATTGGATATGGGAATTACCAAATATTTTATGGGCATATCGGTCAGGGAAAAACCCCAGGGTCAGAAATAGTATAGTCAGACACATCTCCTCCTAAGTCAAAATCATACTGTGGTTAATCAGAATGGAAGCACTTCGAATCATTACCAACCTTATCCAACACATGAACTTCCACCCCGTCTACCCTAGTCTCGCCGGAAAACCCCTCTCAATGGAATCCTCATTGGATTTGGACATGATTTGAAAAGGGGAAAATAATAGAGTTGCAGAATAAGAGGAAAAAAACTTATTAATTTTTGAAGAAAATGATGAGAATGGGAATTGCTGATGGGAAGAATAGAGGAGAGTGCGAAGGGAATTTCCTACAAGTAAGTAAAATTAAAAGAGGAAAGGGAAAGAAAAGAGCAGTTAAAAAGATTTGAAAACACGATATGATTAATAACCTCATTGGAAAACTAAAAAGGTATGGGGAGATGCAACTGTCATTTCACCTTTTTTCTGCCCGCCACAGGGGTCCACATACACACTTGACTAACAGATACACGCGCCTCCTGGAGTTCTAGTGGGATCTGATAGTTAATGCTGAAGTTCTGAGGGAACCGTTACTTAAGACAAAGGGTATAAACACTAGGTATGTGTTTAGTTTTGGGCATTTATTATGTCTTAATCATATTGATACCCCTTGACTGACTTAGCCAACGGAGAACTGGCCCCTAGAACCCCCAAAGACAGTTTTGATTGAAGGTTGTGTTCGAATAGCTCAAGCCCATTGACTAATCGGTTGCTGGAGACGCATCAGGTATATTGTGCAAACCTTGCACGATTTGTTAAGAAAGGAAGTTTTCCACTGGAATGACCAAGAAACAAGTGCATTTGAAAAGCCTAAATATGTGATCACTACAACCTCAGATCTCAAGATGTCGTAATTGAATAAGAATTTCATAATTGATAGACACTTGTGAGGTAGGAATGGGTGTTGTTCTCATGCAGGAAGGAAGACCTATAGCATTTCTAAGTAAGTATTTTTGCCCCCGAAACAGAGGATTATAAACCTATGAAAAAGAGTTGTTAGCTCTTGTTATGGCGGTGGACAAATGGAAACATTACTTGGTTGGTAGTCATTTTATTATCAAGACGGATCATCAAAACCTTAAGTACTTGATTGAAAAAAAACTGACAAATTCCTTACACCACAAATGGATTACAAAGCTCTTTGGTATTAGTTTTGAGATTCATCTAGTTTACTATATAAAAGGAATACTTGGAAACGGCACACTTGTGTCAACCATCGTCAGGGGCATAGTGGTCATTTCCCAGCAAGGCCAAACATGTGCCCTTCTATGTGCTCTCAAGTGGCCTCCCAAAATGACGTCATTTTGAGCACCACTTTTGTTCTCTTGTGAATCCCAGTTGTCAAAAGTTGCGGCGCCTCCATGTGGGCCAGCATGTGCTGCTAGGTGGCTGACGAAAATGACGTCGCTTTGGGCACCCCTTCGTGGGATCCAGCTCTCAGCCCTCGAAAGGATGGACTCTTAGTCCTCGAAGGAGCTATTAGCCCTCGAGGGGTCCAGCTTTCAGCCCTCTAAGGGGTGGACTCTCAGCCCTCGAGGGGTCCAGCACTCATGCCTCAAAGGCTTCAAGCTTTCAGACCTCGAAGGGGTGGACTCTCAGCCCTCGAGGGGTCCAACTCTCACCCATCAAAGGGAAGGACTCTTTTGTCCTCAAATGGGTCTAGCTCTCAGCCCTCGAAGGGATGGACTCTTACTTTTAGAAGTGGTCTACCTCTCAGCCCTCAAAGGGGTCTAGCTCTCAGCCCTCGAAGGGGTCCATCTCTCAGCCCTCGAAGGGGTCCAGCTCTCAACCCTCGAAGGGGTCCAGCTCTCAGCCCTCGAAGGGATGGACTATCATCCCTCGAGGGGTCTATCTCTCAGTCCTCGAAGGGATGGACTCTTAGTTCTCAAAGGGGTCTAGCTCTCAGCCCTTGAGGGGTCCAGCTCTTAGTCCTCGAAGGGTTCAAGCTCCCAGCCCTTGAAGGGGTGGACTCTCAGCCCTCGAGGGGTCCAGCTCTCAGACCTCGAGGGCTCTAGCTCTCAGGCATCCAAAGGGTCCAGCTCTCAGCCCCCGAAGGGGTGGTTTCTCAGCCCTCGAGGGATCCAGCTCTCAGCCCTCGACAAGGTCTAGCTCTCAGCCCTGGAAGGGGTCCAGCGTTCGGCCCTCGAAAGGATGGACTGTCAGCCCTCGAGGGGTCCAGCTCTCTGCCCTCGAAGGGATGGAGTCTTTGGTCCTCGAAGGGGTCTACCTTTAAGCCCTCGAAGGGGTTTAGGTCCCCGCCCTCGAAGGGGTCGAGCTCTAGGCCTACCAAGGGATGGAGTCTTTTTACCTCCTTTTTTTTGCAAAAGCAAATATTATAAGCATTGTTTCTCCATTTTTTTCTTTGATCCAAACTTTTTTGGTCCAGCTCTCAGACCTCGAGGGGTCCAGCTCTCAGACCTCAAAGGGGTCCAGATCTCAGCCCTCGAAGGGGTCCAGCTCTCAGACCTCGAAGGGGTCCAGCTCTCACCCCTTGAAGGGAATGACTCTTCTATCCTCGAAGGGGTCTAGCTCTCAGCCCTCGAAGGGATGAACTCTTAATCCTCGAAGAGGTATACCTCTCAGCCCTCGAAGGGGTCCATCTCTCAGCCCTCGAAGGGGTCCAGCGTCAAGCCCTCGAAGGGATGAACTCTCAGCCCTCGAGGGGTCCAGCTCTCAGCCCTCGAGGGGATGGACTCTTAGTTCTCGAAGGGGTCTAGCTCTCAGCCATCGAGGGGTCCAAATCTCACCCCTCGAGGGGTCCAGCTGTCAGCCCTCGAGGGGTCCAGCTGTCAGCTCTCGAGGGGTCCAGCTCTCAAACCTCGAGGGTTCCAGCTATCAGGCCTCGAAGGGGTCCAACTCTCAGCCCTCGAAGGGGTATAAATCTCAGCCCTCGACGGGGTCCAACTTTCAGCCCTCGAAGGGGGTGGACTTTCAGCCCCCAAGGGATCCAGCTCTAAGCCTTCAACGGGGTCCAGCTCTTAGCCCTCGAAGGGGTCCAACATTCGGCCCTCGAAGGGATGAACTGTCAGTCCTCGAGGGGTCCAACTCTCAGCCCTCAAAGGGATGGAGTCTTTGGTCCTCGAAGGGGTCTACCTTTGAGCCCTTGAAGGGTTCTAGGTCCCCGCCTTCGAAGTGGTCGAGCTCTAGGCCCTCCAAGGGATGGAGTTTTTTTGCCTCCCTTTTTTTTTGCAAAAAGCAAATATTATAAGCATTGTTTCTCCCTTTTTTTTTCTCTGATCCAAAATTTTTTTTACTATATAAAAAAGGAATATTCCCCTCAACTAATAAATAAATTATGAAAAAATAAAATATTATAAACATTGTTTCCGCCAATCCAAACTATTTCGTCTACTTTGTTCTTCTCCTGGTAAATGCTTGTGGGTTTTTGAATTTTGGGTCTTTGGCCAAGTTTGTATAACATTAAAAAAAATTGGTTATAAAACCTTCGAAATATATCGATGGAGGCCATTGATCGATTAGATTGAAATGCTAAGAGGAGGAAAGCTTATGCTGAATTATCACCTGAGGCAAAGGGACAATTGTTGCAGCGGAGAAGGGAGCAGGATGCTTTAAAGCGTTCTTTTAAGTCAGTGGAGGGTTCAATGGTGAATCATATTGGTATGTGTTTTTGGTCCTAATTTTTTACCCCGGTTTAAACGCCAGTGTCATGATTACTGCTGATATCGCCATTGCCTGCATTTCTTGTGAGGTCCATTTTATGTTATTTCATTTTACTGACTGGTCATCGTGCAGAGGGTGTTTTGGTTTACCACTATCACATATATGCAGCAATGGTATTATGAACATTCATATTAGGATCAAATTTACTAAATTCTTTTCTACAGGGGCTGGAATTCAACAGGTTGCAGGAGATCCATCAACTATAAACCATGAAATTTCTAAGAGAAGAAAGGCTTATGGTCAGATTCCTACTGAAAAGAAATTGCTAATGCTTCAATGAAAAAGAGAGCAAGTCGCACTAAAACGTTCATCTCAAACATCGTATGAACAACCGATGACAGGTTTTTGTGTACAATTTGAAACTGTATTTAGTTATCTTCTTCGGTTATATATAATTGGTTGTTTAAATTTATTGGTTTCAGTTTATGGAATGCAGGTTCAAAGAGGAAACCACAAACATCTTCCTCTGGCCATTTATTCACTGATGATGCACTCCCGTCGAGGACATTGATGGATAACAGTAGTTATGGCAATGCAGAACCAGCAGAATTAGAGGCTTCTCATGATGATTTATTAATCATTGAGTCAAATGATTTGAGTGTCCAACAAATTCGGAATGTACGAGGTAATGCACCATCAAGGAATTTGATGGATAGCAGTAGTTATGGCAATGTAGAGCCATCAGGATTGCCATCTTCTCATGATGATTTATTAATCATTGAGTCAAGTGATTTGAGTGTCCAGCAAATTCAGAATCTACGAGCTCGCTGCGGGGGTCAGTTCATCTTTATATGTTCATTGTATTCTTTTGTACCTACCTTTGCAGCATTATGGTTTCTGAGAGATTTTGATTTGTATCTGTGGCATTATATAGTCAATATCAAACTTGTTTGACTGTTATATATAATTCAATTGATTCACAGTGATTGGTATATCCATTTCTCTATGTTTTTATTGCAGATACTTACAATGCATTTTTGTTTGCAGCATATGGTTCATTTTCCAATTCCATTACGTCTTCGCGAAGAAATATTTCAGCTAATATTTATGCTGATGGTCACCACGCAATATCCTCTTCTTCGTATGTTCATTTCGTCAACACCAGCTCTGCAGGTTTATATATATTTGTGTATGATTCACTGTTCTTTCTTGACATATATGGCATTTTCTTTACTGTATATTTCAACCTGCAACATATGATTTTTTTTCTTCTCGCTATGGTTTGTAACAAGGAAATTCTCCAGTTGATATTTCTGGCCATATACACCAAGCAAGGGATGGAAATTTACCTTTAACTTCTGCAGGTTTATTTTTCTTGGTTTAAAATCACTGCTATTTTCATCTTTATCAGATATTTGTTTTGGTTGTACGCCGAAATTTACATGTACTTAAATGGCTGATATCCAAATGTGATACTCTTCAGTAAAATAGCTGGTATTTGTATGTCTCATCAATAAATTAAATTATATCTTTATTGAGTCAACAATTGCAGCAAAGTAATGACATTAGATCAGGTTTAACTGGCTGATGGTTATTTGAGGTATATTTTATTTTTTCTGTTCAGGTCCACTGAAAAGAGAAAGTATAAAAATATTGCTCTCGGAGATGATATTCCCACCTCTACATGGACATTACCTGTAATGACTTATTGTGTTCATTGCAAGGCAAAGATATTTAAGGGAGAATCAAATATATTCTGTTGTTCTGGAGGGAAAATTTACTTCCCATCTGTGCCAATGCCAGACCAATTACGAGCTCTTTTTGTAAGCATCACACCGTAGTCTATCCATTTTAGGAAGAATGTTCGAACCTACAAAAATAACCTAGCATTTACAACTTTGAGTGCATGTTATTATCGTAACTTAACTACTAATGCCGGTGGAATTTATACCTTTAAAGTTCATGGTAAAATGTATCACTATCTGAAACCTTTGAAAGGTTCTGAGAGAGCTGAACCTGCTGGTGTTCAGCTGTATTTTTTTGACACAGACTTTGAGTTGGAAAAGAGAATGAGGTCTGATTGTGCTGACAAATTCGATGAGGCAACAATGAAATTGTTGATGGATATATTGAGAGATAATCCATATTGTCAGTTCTTTAAGCACTTGAAAGATATTGATAGCATCGAGACGAAGACTATTGTTCTAAGTGCAGATTCAAAACTTGATCAAAGGCGATACAACATTCCAACAGTGTCACAGGTTGGTAGTATATTTGTTGAGCCGTTCGAGGAAGATGCAATAAGGACTGTACCTGTTCAAGTCTACAACGCTGATGGTAAAACTTATAATATCAAGCATTATTATGGATGTTATGATCCAATGCAATATCCTTTAATTTTTCTGAGGGGCCAATCTAGTTGCCATTTGAATGTTAAAAGGATTAGGAAGAGGCATATGGTCCGTAAGGAGTCTGGAGGTGAAATGATGATGTTCAATTCTCCTCAATTAGTAATAGATTCTGAGAGTAAAGGTCTGTAATCAAATTTTAAATTCAATAGTTGTGTTCTTTTGATTTTTGGACAATTTACACTATTACAAGTTTATGTTTTAATTTCCTTACAGTTGTCAGGGATGGGAAAAAAAATAAGGATGCAGTTACTGCAAGGGAGTACTACTACTATAAATTACAAATGAGATCAGATGATGGATCGATGTTTCTACATGTTAGACGCCTATTACAAAATTTTGTTGTTGATGCTTACATTAAAATAGAAACCAGCCGGTTGGAATTCTTGAGGGACAAATAGAAAAGTTCCGAACTGAAATGGCGCAAGGTCTTATGGATGGTATGAATGCTAGTTTAGCAGAGGCATCAGCACTTGGTCGTTGGGTGGTACTTCCAGCTTCATTTATAGGTGGTCCTGGAGATATGCGTTGTAGGTATCTTGATGCCATGACCATCGTTAAAAAATTTGGTAAGCTTGATATATTTTTTACCATCACTTGTAGTCCCTATTGGGCAGAGATTCAAGAAAACCTTCGTTTTGGTGAGGCTGCAAATGATAGGCCAGATTTACTGGCAAGAATTTTCCGTGCTAAAGTTTATGAGCTGAAGGATGACATTATTCAGAAGGAAATTTTTGGTACTGTGCAATCTTTGGTGTACGTTATTGAGTATCAAAAAAGAGGTCTGCCTCATTGCCATATGTTGATTATTCTAAAACCTGGTTGTAAACCTTTGGGACCGGATGCTTATGATAAATTTTTTTGTCCCGAGCTACCGGATCCAGACAAGGAATAATATCTTTTTGGTATTGTCAGCAAAAATATGATGCATGGACCATGTGGTAGATTGAATCCTAAAAGCCTTTGCATGAGGAACGATAAGTGTAAATTTGGATTCCCTAAACCATTTACACAGTTAATATGTCATACAAAGGATGGTTATCCATTATATGGAAGGAAAGACGATGGTACGACTGTTATCATAAAAAACATGCTCTGGAAAATGACTAGGTTGTTGGTTATTATAAATACTTATTTGCAACATATGAGTGTCATATAAATGTGGAGATTTTCTCAACTATTCGGCTCATCAAATATGTTCACAAGTATATCTTCAAGGGCAGTGACCGTATTGGCTTTGCACTGCAGGGTGGTGGACATGATACAATTATTGTGAAATAAAATTGTATCAAGATGGCCGTTGGATTGGCCCATCTGAAACAACTTGGAGAATATATGGTTTTACGTTAAACCATATGCAGCCTACTGTTTACTCTCTTAAAGTCCACTTACCAGGTCAACAATATATTACATTTCACAAGAATGCCGCTCTTGAGTCAATTACTGCAAATGAGTTTCTTAGTAGAACTACGCTTACATCTATCTTTAAAATGAATGCATGCGACGTCGATGCAAAAGAACTGAAGCTTTTATATAAAGAATTTCTAGAACACTTTGTGTGGTCAACATCAAACAGGACTTGGGCAAAAAGAAAATCCAGGAATGTTATCGGTAGGCTGGTTGCAGTGAGTCCCACAGAAGGTGAACGCTATTACCTAAGGCTTCTTCTATCTCATGTTAGATCACCAACATCATTTGAAAACTTGAAGAGTGTGCAAGGAAGTCAATTTAATACTTATAGAGAGGCCGCAATTGCATATGGTTTGTTGACTTCAGATACTTATATTGAAGATGCCCTACAAGAAGCTTGTTCATTCAAGATGCCATCAACTTTGAGATCTTTATTTGCTGTTCTACTGGTATTTTTCTCACCACATGATCCGAAAGAATTATGGCTCAGGTTCAGAGATGAACTATGTTCAGATTTCCGTGAAAAATATCAACACAGCCCCATCTCACTGAAGCCTTTATAAATACAAAGGTTTTGAATATTATAAATGGATTTTTGTTTGAAATGGGTAGATATATTAAACATTATGGTTTGATGGATAGTATTACTGATGTATCAGCTGATGAGGTTTTAACATGTGAAATAGTCAGTGAGAGGAGTATTCAAATTTCGAATGAAGAATTACTACTGCCTGGTCTATTAAATGTTGAGCAAAGGTTGATATATGATCGGATCATGCAAAGTGCTATGGCCAACAGTGGAAAATATTTCTTTATTGACAGGCCTGGTGGCACAGGAAAAACTTTTTTGTATAGAGCTTTGCTTGCAACATTGCGGTCTGAAGGTTATATTACACTGGCTGTTGCATCTTCTGGAGTAGCTGCCTCTGTGTTGCCTGGAGGAAGGACTGAACATTCCTGTTTCAAGTTTCCATTTGATTGTTCCAACATCGAAGTTTGTCAATTGAGCAAGCAGTGTGGTTTAGCAAAGTTATTAATAGAAGCTAAGTTGATTGTTTGGGATGAGGCGACAATGGCAAAACGTCAATCGTTAGAAGCTTTGGATACGTTACTGAAAGATCTCATGGATACCGATACTCCATTTGATGGTAAGGTTGTTCTCCTAGGAGGAGATTTTAGGCAAACTTTACCTATTATACCAGGTGCATCAAGAGATGGAACAATTCAAGCATCCATCGTACATTCTTATTTATGGCCGAAATAGGAAAAGTTCCATCTTTAACAAAACATGAGGGCCTTACATGATCCTCAATTTTTCTCTTTTTTATTACGTATTGGTGAAGGGATAGCATATAATGATTACAATGAAGAGATCGAATTGCCAGCTCACATTGTTATTCCATATATTGGGAAAGAAGCATCCATCCAAAAGTAAGACATTTTAATCCTTTTTGCACAGGTCTTATGCATGATGAATCGATTATTAATGGAGACATTGACAATATTTGAATTGTTTACAGGTTGATTCAATGTGTGTTCACAGATCTAGCTGCATATGCAGTAAATCCAATTGATATGATAGGAATGTGTGTTTTGGCTGCAACAAATGCTGCTGTTGACATCATAAATAACTTTTTGATTGATGCTTTTCCTGGCACTCCGAGATTATATATTAGTACAGATAGAACTTTGGGTGAAAACAATCAGAGTGATCATGAGAATTTTCTTAATACACTTCATCCAAAAGGTCTCCCACCCCATAAATTAGTGTTAAAACCAAATTGTCCTATCGTGCTTATACGTAATTTAAATCCAACCGAGAGACTATGTAATGGAACTCGATTAATTTGTCGTGAGTTGTGTCAATCAACCATTAGGGCTGAGATAGCTTTTAGGCTTTATAAGGTTCCTAGAATACCAATTATTTGTGACCAAAGTAGTAAGACCTCTATCCCATTTAAAAGATTTCAATTCCCAGTGAGACTCTGTTTTGCTATGACAATCAATAAGTCCCAAGGCCAGATATTATATTTTGTTGGACTATATTTAGAACAACCCATCTTTTCCCATGGTCAGTTGTATGTTGCTTTATCCCGAGTAAAAACCACTGAATCTGTCAAAGTTCTTTTGACACCTTCGACATTTGATGGCAGACGACTAAATAATAAAACTAAAAATATAGTTTACAAGGAGATTTTTTAAGAGCATTAGTTATTCTATTTTTGCTGATCTTGTGCTCCCCATTTTGGATCTGCAACATTTTACCATTTTCTGTTGCATATTTTTCAATGTACGGGTTGATTTTGTCTTCTCCTTTTGGATTCGGT
Source organism: Rubia yunnanensis (assembly GCA_037428765.1). NCBI lineage: Eukaryota > Viridiplantae > Streptophyta > Magnoliopsida > Gentianales > Rubiaceae > Rubia > Rubia yunnanensis. Next base: position 76,807,789 of record CM075067.1, read on the forward strand.
AGATTTTTTTGAGCACCCACATTTTTCAACTTGCAGGTACTTCCTTATTTCATTTTATATACATGCCTTTACGAACATTCTTCAGGTTTAAATTATTTACACATCTTGGTTAATGTTGATGTTGATGTGCAGATTTCAGATTCAGAGACTATTGTCCAATATAATGCAATGAAGATCTGGTTATATATAACTCATTGGACCTATATTAAAGGTACATGTTTAATAATTCTTCAGATAATCAATTGTAGTAATCAATATTCAAATTCTTTCACCTCTAGCGGAGAGGGTTCTACTGGAGCAAGTCAAATATGTCAGCAACACTTGAGTAAACACATCAGTCAAATCAAGTTTTTTTCCATTGGAGTAGAGAGATTTGAGTCAAAATGGTTCGACCGGAAGGTTTGAGTGTCAAGGTTCGACTCGAAAGGGTTGGAATGGAAGGTTTGAAAGTTAAGTTTTCAGCTCAAATGGTCTGAATGAAAGGTTTGAATAGTAAACATTTCATTAGACTTGAAGTGGCCAGAATTCCAGTGGAAAATTAAAAAATGAGATTTCATTCCCGAGGTACTAATTCTAGAGGTATCCAGTTTAAATACACAGGGTTCAAGTGGGAAGGTTCCGTTATAAGAGTCCGAGAGCTAATGATTAGAGATGCGAATGTTTAGGTGATGAATTTGCAGTCGAGGGATTCGAGAAATGAAGAATAAGCTGGACAAATTATATTGGAAAAGTTGGAGAGGTACTGGTTGAAGAAGTGAACATTCAAGTGCTGAAGGTTACATTACAAGGGTTCCACCAGAGGGGTTCACCAGGTAATGATTCGACAGTTGAGGATTAAACTGGAGAAGGTTTAAGCGCAAAGGTTCCAATTGAGAAGTTCAAGACGTAGTTATTCAAGAAGTTAATTCCAAATGCATTCTCTCTTCGAGGACTGACACCTATTCGAGGACTGAAGAATCCATCCCTTTGAGAGCTGAGAGGTCGAACCCTTCGAGAACTAAGAGTCTATCCCTTCGAGGGCTGAGAGCTGGACCCCTTCGAGGGCTGAGAGCTAGACCCCTTCGAGGCCTAAATGCTCCATCCCTTCGAGGGCTGAGAGCTGGACCCCTTCGAGGACAGAAGAGTCCATCCCTTCGAGGGCTTGAGAGCTGGAGAGGATTTTACTGGAGTCGCTGAAAGACATTAGCAACACTTGAGTCAACATATCAGTCAAATCAGGTATAGTATATTACTCTTCCACCATCTCTTAAAATTAGTTGTTGACCGAAATGTTTCATCGAATACGATGTTGTCGTGTTCCAGCTTCTCCTCATCATTTGCACAATTTCCTATACTCTTCCTTCTTATCTTCTTAATTTTTATATTTTTTATTTTATATATATACATAACCACAACCTATTGTTGTTTCTCCTTGTCTTACAATTGTTTGTTTACCAGAATCTTTTCTCGAGTTCAGTGTATTATTGTTCTGCCTTTCACTCATCATTAGCACAATTTCCTATACTCTTCCTTCTTATCTCCTTGTCTTATTATTATATAAGAATCTTTCTTCGAATACTGTTCCACCTTTTTCTCATCATCTACACCTTCTGTAGTCAGTATACTACTTTCTTTTCAGATACAGTGTATTACTCTTCAACCATATCTTAAAACTGGTTGTTGACCGGAATGTTTCATCGGATACCATGTTGTCGTGTTCCACCTTCTTCTCATCATTTTCACAATTTGCTATACTCTTCCTTCTTATCTCCTTATTTTATATTTTATATGTTACATATATGTACATAAGCACAACCTATTACTGTTCCTCCTTGTCTTAAAACTATTTGTTCACGTGAATCTTTTCTCGACTTCAGTGCACTATTGTTCTGCCTTCTCCTCATCATTAGCACAATTTCCTATATATTCTTCCATCTTATCTCCTTGTCTTATTATTATATAAGAATTTTTTTCGAATACTGTTCCACCTTCTTCTCATTATATTCACCTTCTGTAATTAGTATGCTACCTTCTTCTCATTATACTTCTGCCCCACCTTCTACTCATCATTTGCACAATTTCATATGCTCTTCTTTCTTATCTCTTTATTTTCTTATTATATTTTATAATATAATAATAAGAATATAAGAATATATATATATGTATATATATTCAAAAATATTATTATAAATTTTTCCTTTTTACTTATAATACACTTGCGTACATATATTTACCTTTCTTCCCTACCTTCGTCATCATTATAATCATCATCTTGTCATCTCATCTTCTCAGGTAACAACAAAATAAGAAAGAAAAAAACTCAGAAACTGCTCTAAACATAGCATCCTGGTAACTTCCTTGAATCTCCTTTCCTTATTTGTTTTTTTCTTTTTTAATGTTATTATAAAATTTCAAAACATTATGCTAATGATGTTCTCCTTTGTTGATTTCTAATAACATATAATTATACCAGTAACGTAAATATTCCGCAAGTATCAAATCTGAAAAGTAAATACAACTATACATGTATTATACTCTGAATTTCCATACTTCAAATCTTTACTAAAATATTGAATCACTTAGAGATGTCATTATATGTGATGCAGGAACTATGGCATCAGAAAAAGCCAATGATAAACTACGCAATACTGATCGTCCTTGGATCAGAGTCGTTACAGTGGATGAAAAATTCTCTGTACTTTAAAGCCAAAGGAGTCCTACAAAAGTCCAAAAAATTATTTTTTCTGATGAAAAGGTAATTAATTCTTTTTTTATATAATAGTCTATAATATCATCATTTCTTATACTGATAGATTTACTGATAATATAGGGAGCCAAAGTGGAAGGGATAATGTTTAACAAAGCATGTGAAACCATGAGCCAAAGAATTCAGGTTTATAACAAGTACAAGATATTAAATGCAAACATAAGAGAAATTGATCCCAGATATAAGAAGGGCGATATAGCAATGCAGTGGATCATCGACACAAGTACGGTTATTGAAGAAATGCCTGATTCCGGCCATCTAATTTCAGCTCAACATTCCTATGTACCATTTGAAAGAATCCATGAACATGTCAATAAACCTCAAGAACTGATAGGTAATCATTTCTCAATACGTCTCTTCACTTTAAATCTGAACATATTATTTGTCTTTACTAATCGTATAAAATTACTGATGTTATAGGGATTGTTGCTCAATGCCTCCCAATTTGCATTGTCAAAACACCGAGTGGGTCTAAGAAAATTCAAAAGTTTGTTCTTGTTGATGAGAAGTAAGAAAAAATAGTATCTGTTGGAAAATTATTATATAATTATCTTTTACATCCCAATTTGCCTTAATGTTTCTCATCCAAGTTTAGATTACAAGCTTTGACTTTCACTATGTGGCAAGAATTTATTGAAAATGAAAGAAAACAATTGCAAGCCACTCTGGATGACCTGTCTGTACTAATTTGTCGTCGACTCTAGGTTGACTCCTTTCAAGGTATTATATATTTATAAAACCAATGTGCAATCGCTCTCTAACTTCCATTTCGTTATCAAACAATTTCTATTAACATTTTCGCTTATGCTTTATTCAGGGATAGAGGTATCAACACATTACAGATCATCCCTTTTAATATATGGCACTGATAGTCAATCTTTGGAATTGTGGAAATGGTACTATTTTTTCCCATTCATTTGATATGGTGATAGGAATATTCAAAGAAATGTTTACATTTATTACTATACTATTTTTCCAGGGCAAAAAAACACCATAGGGAGATCACGAATACCATCACTACCATCAACCAATCCTTGGGGATAATGCCACCACCAACTGGGGATACTGTCTACACTTTAGTTAGTTATGTTCTACCAACTCAAAAGGTAAAAATAATGTCCCATTTTTCCCCGGCACTATGTTTTCCTCTTTGGTTTGGGCGTTATTTGTGACTGGACAATTTTCTTCATAAATAGATAGTGACTTCAGAGGTGAAGATATATTTCAAGGACATCTCTCAGAATTATTATTACATGGCATGCATCAAATGTTTTCGTTCAACAAGTGCCTCCTTACATTATGAATTCACATGTAATTTATGCCAAGAGAAGCAGCTTGCTCAACCAAGGTTATAAACCAACTAACTTCTTCCATTATATATTGTTAATGTCTTCAAAATATGTATTTATTTAAATATCACATAGTTACTAGATTACTCCTATTCTTATTCTAAATGTGTTATTTGCGTAGGTGTCTCTTCGAAGCATATCTTATCGATGACAGTGGTGTTATCACTGCTACCTTCTTCGGTGAACCTGTTGAGAGATTATTGGGGTTAACAGCAATGGAAGCTATTGATGGAGTTACACAGGTTAGTGCTTTCTATTTTGACATATCAATCAGGACTTTGAATTTATCACATGAAAACCCATGCATTGAGTTTAAACATAAGATAATTTTTATCATAGGAATACATTGAAGATCGCCATTCTTTCATCAACAATGTTGACTACGTTGTCCAAATTCAAATCTCCAAATTAAAGGGTGGCCAGCTTACCCCAAGATATACCGTGTTTAATTCTGCTGAAAAACAATGCTTGCAAGACCAGGTTTCAACTCTTCAATTGCCCAAAAAGGTGGTGACCAATCACATTTGGAGATTCAAATTCCACCTGCTACAACACAACTTACTATTCAGGGTACAACTACATTTTATCTGATATGATACTTCTACCTTATCATTACATTTCCTTACTTTCTAATAAAAATATAATCCATGCTCCTTCAATCACAAACTCTGCAGATTGTGGACCACCTTCACCAAAGGCAAGAAAGAACCTTTTTCCCGAATCCGAAAGTGAGGACTTTCCGCTATCAAAAGCAGAAGGGAAGAAACCTAAATTAAGCTAACTCTAACCGAAACCTTTTCTTGTATTGTTTCTTAAATCAAGTGACCTTTTCTTTTGCGGATGTCCCTTTTTGTGACACCTTTCAGATATCATGTGGTGCAAGTGACCTCTAAGGCTGATAAATTAAAGTTGTAGCACTGTGTTGTGATCAATTCAGCAACAATTCATTTGTTATCAGCTCTGTTGTACAAATTTTTTCCAATGTGTTAGTATTGCATGCCTAAGAAATGTTGGACTTATTACTCTATCACTGTCAGAATTATACATTACTCGGTTGTATAGTTTTCAAAAAAATTTACAAGTTTTTCGCCAATGGCGTTTTAAATTTTACACTGAAAGTTGAACCGGCATAAATATTGTACATTTCAAGTTTAATCGGCATCAAATAATAGATATTAAATTTTGAACTAATCATATTTAATTTGAACAAATCCCTGTGGAACTTCAACATATGAAAGTACCCTCAGAGAAGTACCTATTCGGCCTTCGAAGGGATTGAGTCTTCTGTCCTTGAAGAGGTTGAGTTGTTGACCCTCAAAGGGATGAAGTCTTCTGTCCGGGAAGGGAAGGGATCCACTGGACATGTTTAAGAAGTACCCATTCGAGAGGTGATGTTTGAAGTGGAGGGATTCCATTTGATCCATTCGACAAGTACCTATTCGAGACGTACCGATTCGAGAAGAACCCATTCACAAGGTTAAGTTTCAGATGGATGGGATCAATTGGTTGGGTTCGAGAAGTACCCATTCGGCCTTAAGGGGCTGATTTCTTGGCTTTCGAATGGATGGAGTCTTCATTCCTTAAAGGGGTCTACCTCCCAACCCTCGAAGGGATCAAGTCTTCTGTCCTCAAAGAGGTTGTCTCAGCCTTCGAAGGGTTGGAGTCTTCTATCCTCAGATGGATGGCATCTTCTGTACTCGAAGGGATGGAGTCTTCCATCCTCAATGAGATGAAGTCTTCCGTCCTCGAAGAGATGGATTTTTTAGTCCTCGAAGGGTTCGACACCTCAGCCGTCGAAGGGTTGAAGTGTTCAATCCTTCAAGGGGTTCCGGCTCTCAGCCCTCAAAGGGGTGAACTCTCAGTCCTCAAAGGGGTGGAGATCTAAACTTTCAAAGGGATAGAGTCTTCAGTCCTCGAAGAGGCCGAGATGTTAGTGGTCCAGCTCTCAATCATTTCTCAAGAGGTCCTTCTCTCAACCCTCGAGGGTTCCGGCTCTCAATCCTCGAAGGGTTCCAGCTTTCAGCCCTTGAAGGGGTTGACTCTCAGCCCTTGAGAGGTCCAGCTCTCAGCCCTCGAGGGGGGTCCAGCTCTCAGCCCTCGAGGGGGGTCCAGCTCTCAGCCCTCGAGGGGGGTCCAGCTCTCAGCCCTCGAGGGGGGTCCAGCTCTCAACCCTCGAGGGGGGTCCAGCTCTCAGCTCTCGAGGGGTTCAGCTTTCAGCCCTCGAGGGCTCCAGCTCTCAGTCCTCGAAGGGGTCCAGCTCTCAACCCTCGGAGGGATGGACTTTTAGTCCTCAGAGGGGTCCAGCTCTCAGCCCTCGAAGGGTTCCAGCGTTCAGCCCTCGAAAAGATGGACTCTTAGCCCTCGAGGGATCCAACTCTCAGCCCTCGAAGGCCCCAACTCTCAGCCCTCGAAGGGCCCAACTCTCAGCCCTCGAAGGGGTGGACTCTCAGCCCTCGAGGGGTCCAGCTCTCAACCCTCGAGGGCTCCAACTCTCAGCCCTCGAAGGGTTCAAGCTTTCCCCCATCGGAGGGGTAACTCTCATCCCTCGAGGGTTCCAGCTCTCAGCCCTCGATGGGGTCTAGCTCTCAGCCCTCGAAGGGGTCTAGCTCTCAGCCTTCGAAGGGGTCCAGCTGTCAACCCTAGAAGGGAAGGACTCTTCTATCCTCGAAGGGGTCTAGCTCTCAGACCTCGAAGGGATAGACTCGTAGTCCTAAAAGGGGTCTAGCTCTTAGCCCTCGAAGGGATGGGCTCTTAGCCCTCGAGGGGTCCAACTCTCAGCCCTCGAGGGCTCCAACTCTCAGCCCTCGAGGGCTCCAACTCTCAGCCCTCAAAAGGGTCCACCTCTCAGACCTGGAAGGGGTGGACTCTCAGTCCTCGAAAGGGTTGCAATCTAAACCCTCCAAGAGATAGAATCTTCTATTCTCTAATGGGTCTACCTCTCAGCCCTCGAAAGGATGGAGTCTTCAGTCCTCGAAGGGGCCGAGATCTCACCTCTCGAAGGTGTTAACTCTCAATCCTCGAAGGGGTCAAGCTCACAGCCCACAAAAGAATGACCTCTTCTATTCTCAAAGGGGTCCAGCTCTCAGCCCTCGAAGGGATGAAGTCTTCAGCACTCGAAGAAGTTTCAGCTCTCAGCCCTCGAAGGGGTCCAGCTCTCAGCCCTCGAGGGGTCCATCTCTCAGCCCTCGAAGGGGTCCAGCTCTCACACCTCGAGGGGTCTAGCTCTCAACCGACGAAGGGATGGACTCTTCAAGCCTCGGATGGGTCCTGCTCTCAAATGAACTTTAATTTAACTTTACGTTTAAATAATTCAATTTAGCAATAGATTTATTCAGATAATATCTCTACCTCGTGAACTAACTTGGGTTACAGGTGTGGTTCTAGGTGTATTAACCACATCTTTTGGTGTAAATTCCTTACCTCGGGACCAAATTGGTTATTGGTAAGTGAAAATTGTAACAAGTGTACCTGTCTCGAACCTAATTTTTTCTTGAATGAATTTATTCTGGTCTTTCACAATAAAGCGATCAATGGAACTGCCATGAAATGACTTATTAGTCGATTAATAGAGCACTTTGGAATGGCATATACATCCCACATCCTGGATCAAGTAAAACCCCTGGGTTTCCAACAAATCTATTGCTACATCTATTTCATTAGGAATTGATGATCTTTTAACAAGGAGTCTAGCTCTCAGCCATCGAAGGGATAGACTCTTCTATCCTCGAAGGGGTAGATTTCTAAGCCCTCAAAGGGATGGACTATTAGTCCTCCAAGAGGTCCATCTCTCAGTCCCAAAGGGGTGGACTGTAAACCCTCGAAAGGATGGAGATCTTAGCCCTCGAAGAGATGGACTCTTCTATCCTCGAGGGACTGAGTCTTCATTCCTCGAAGGAGTGGAGTTTTCTTTTCTCAAAGGGGTCAAGGTCTCAGTCCTCAAAGGGATGGTGTCTTCTAGCTCAAAGGAGTTGAGATCTTAGCCCTCGAAGGGATGGAATTTTCTGGCCTCGAAAAAGTTGAGATTTCAGCCTTCGAAGGGATGGAGTCTTCTATCCTCGAAGGTGTCTAGCTCTCAGCCCTTGAAGGGATGGAGTCTTCAGTTGTCGAAGGGGCCGATATCTCAACCCTTGAAGGAATGAAGTCTTCCATCCTTGAGGGGGTTGAGCTTTCAGCCCCCAAAAACATGGAGTCTTCTATCCTCGATGGGGTCAAGATCTCTGCCCTCGAAGGGATGGAGTCTTCTATCATCAAAGGGGTCAAGTTCTAGGCCCTCGAATGAATGCAACATTCTATCCTTGAAGGAGTCAAGATCTTGGCCCTCGAAGGGATAGAGTTTTTTCTCTTCCAGGAGGATGACTTCTAGGCCCTCGAATGGATAAAGGATTCTGTCCTTGAAAGAGTCAACCTCTCTGTCGTCCAAGGGATGAAGTCTTCTTTCGAAGGAGTCGAGATCTTACCCCTCAAAGAGATGGAGTCTTCTGTCATCGAAGGACTCAAGTTGTAGGCCGTCCAACTCTCCAGCATTCTTAGCTTGACCAAAAAATAGACCCGAGAAAGTGGGTGATACTTCTAAGCCAAGAAAGTAACGGAGAACACCCAAATCCTTAATAACAAACTCCTGATGTGTCCCGATGAAATGAGAATCTAGTTTTCTTATCAATTCATTGTTTAAGATTCTGAAATGGTGCGCGTGTGCTGATACAACCACGCGTGTCACTGCCCCATCAATGCCGCGCTTTCAGAAGACGAAGAAGCGATCACGTCTTCCCATAAATTTTTGTATTTCCACTGCGAAAATTATGATATGTCATACCTCTCATCTGCACCTCCATATTTCCTATTCTCCTTTGCAGTTATCTTCCTACAAAATTTGACTTTCGTATTTCTCTTACGACCGATCCCGACTTCCATCACTTTTTTGCAGTAATCGGTAAGTTCTTTCATCCCTATTCTCCTTCTATAGTGTACTCTCATCCCTATTCTCCTTCTATAGTGTACTCTCATCCCTATTCTCCTTCTATAGTGTACTCTCATCCCTATTCTTCTTCTATAGTGTACTCTCATTCCTATTCTCCTTCTATAGTTCTTTCATCCCTATTCTCCTTCTATTCTCTTTTTCTCATTTTCCCCGTGCTCCTCCCCCCCCTATTATCATGGCCCGCTCTAACAAGGGTTCCGCCTCTGAGAAATTTTACGGTGGAATTAGTGTAAGTGAGTCTGGCATTAGTACGCCCGCTAAAATTACTAGCGACCCAAAATATACCCATTCCGAAGGATTCCAGCCTGATCCAAGATGCTAGCAAGGGCGTATCTCATCCTCGTGCTATTACTCATGGGGAAGAGGGGTTTATTCTTATAACCGATATGCCATCTCAAAAACCTGTGGAAATTGGCTTCCGGCCATGGGCAAACCTTACATAACGAGGTTTCTTACAAGCGGAAAAATTGGCTTTTACCCTCCTCCAAGCCCAGAGGTTAAAACGTTAGGGAGCCCCACAAACGATATTATTATTTTATCATTATTAGAGATCGTCATCAGTAAATCTGTTGTGTTATTAGATTTATCACTATTAGCTAACTCTTTTTCTTTTACCAATTTCAGTGGGTTTCACAAAGGACTTAAAGAAGCAAGGGCCCTGGAAGCAGGATCAAGCTCGGTTTGAGGAGATACTTGATCCTTTGCATCAGGCTTCCACCCACACAACTCCAGTGTTTCCCCTCTTAAATCAAGGCTCCCTTCCTGGACCATGCCTCGAATGGCCGCTTATGGGAATTCAAGCTGGTGAAGATGTTCAACCACAACCTCTGCCCTTTTCTAGTGATACAGTGCCTACATTAGAATTCAAGCATCACCTTTCAAGAATTGCCCCAAATCCTAAGGTTGTTTTCCATTCTCCTATCTCTTTCTCTCTCTCCTATTTTTTTATTTTTACTTCAACTGAGCTGATACTCTTGATCAAGGCTTGTAGAGTTTACTACGAAGTGACAACTAGTATAGCATCCCTCTTTTCCATTGGCGACGAAAACCTTCGTAAGGATCTCAGCAAAAAAATGCTGAAATTTTGCGCCTGAGGGAATGTCTCGAAAGGAAGGAGAAAATGCTCGAAGAAAAATAAGAGTTGTGGGACAGTGAGAGGCATCAATGGTTTACAGAAAGGCATACCCTCACTAAGGGGGTTCAGGCTGCAGAGAAGAACCTTGCATAGGTTTCAGGCACCTCTCCTCAGCAAGATTCCCCAATCACTCACGTGGAAGAAATGATTACTTCCACATCAAAGGAAGATAATTCTAGGATTGGTCCCTGATAGTAAAATTTTCCTCCTCTGTTTTACTTTCTATTTTTTTTGTTTGGGAATGAATTGAAATATCCACTTATTAGATTTTACCTTTGTTTTCTTTCATAGTATAATTCAATAAAAATGGTACTAGAAGGCGCTTGCAAGGAGCTTTCAGGTGCCCAAAAAGAACTTGATGAAACAAATAAACAGTTACTGATTGCCCTTCGAAATGTTTGTAAATGCAATGAAGAGAAAGATTCCTTGAAGGACAAGCTCCACAACCTTGAGGCAGAGATGAAGCTGTGGCAATTTAAAGATCATCCTCCCTTCAAGGGATCATCCTACCTTCTGGAAGAGGGCAACGGTTCTGATCATGCTGATAAAGAACTAGAAGAAATGATGCAGCAAATTTATTTGAAATTTGGTTCTTTGAAGTCCTGCCTTGCCGCTGCAACTAGGCTATCATTAGTGGAGAGGAGTTTGATCGGTTGCATGGGCGAAAATCGAAAACTGGTAGCCCAGAGAAATTCAGCTGCCGAACATCATCTGTTAGCTCAATAGAAAGTGGCCATCCTTTATGACGACTTACTGGCTTGGAAAATAATACCTAGCGAGGACCCCCCATCTTCAACAATCGAACCCGCTTTGGCCCCTTAAACCCCCTCGAGAGAAACCTGTAGCTGAAGATACCTCTTTGGTGGAATCTTTTTTATCAGAAAATATAAAACTGTCTGGGGAAATCGAGGCTTGGAAGGTACAATCAACAAAAATAGAGCAGCATTTTGCTGAGTATGAAGAAGAAATCGCCACACACAAAGTAAGCTTTCGTGCCTATATGCTTTCTCACGGCATTCCTTCCTCCTCTTTGATAAGCAAGGACCATCTTTCAAAGTTTCTATTAAAATTTTCCCACCACTGGATGAAGGAGGTCAATGTTAATGAGAATGGGACTCTCCAACAGAAAAAGGCTTTTGACCTCATTCTCGATTGGCTAGCAGAACTAAAACTAAAGGGATTTACCCCCTCGAGTGGAAGCTCTGCCGCTCGATCACAGAAGTCTGCCGTTAAAGATGTTGAACGACACCTGGTCCCATTAAGCAAAAATAAGAAAGGGTCTTCCTCAAAACTCCACAGGAGCACTAGGTTATCCTCAAAGGCCCCCTTCAAACCTTCGACGAAGAAACGATGTCAGACCGACGCTGTCATTCCTACATAATACCCTTTAGAGGAGCAAATGAAGGATATCCGGAGGGTGACTGGTATAAAGCTGGAAGAGGTCGAAGAGATAGAGGCAAATCTTAACAATCTAGGAACCTCTAAGTTCACTAAAGATTTGTTTCAAATGGGATTCCCCCCTCCCCCCGTAGATGGGATTAACTTGGATAATTGTTAGTATCAAATATTGGAGGCTTACTGTATTTGTTGAAAAAGTCCCAAAGTAATTATTATGGCACTGACCGACCATTTTTAGCCATTGAGTGAGCGAAAATGACCAAAATTCCATTCTAACCTAAAATAAATAAACAGCTTCAAGTCGATTGAAGCTAAAAAGACTTCCCCCATCAGAAGACCCTCAGCCCTAAATTTAGTTTCTCAACTCAGTGGTTGTTTCTGCTTATCAAGCCGTCTGACTTCATTCATGCATGGGCACAAACGAAAGCCAATCAATGTCTTTACTTTAGCAGCCGCTACTGTAGGACAAAAGAGTATAATTCATTATTTAACCTTTTCTAATGATTCATTCTTTAGATTACTGATTATGTAAACGGAAACCCTTCTAAGATTCCAATGATCTTATCCCGCCAAGGTGAAGGTGTTCAGATCAAGAGTTGCCGCACCTCCATGTGCGGGTTCTCACCCCTCGAGGGCTCCAGCTCTCAGTCCTCGAAGGGTTCAAGCTCTCAGCCGTCGAAGAGGTGGACTCTCAGCCCTCGAGGAGGTCCAGCTCTTAGCCCTCGAAGAGATACAACTCTTAGCTCCCGAGGGGTCCAGCTCTCAGACCTCGAAGGGAAACGGCACGCTTGTGTCAACCGTCGTTAAGGGCATAGTGGTCATTTCCCAGCAAGGCCAAATGTGTGCCCTTCTATGTGCTCTCAAGTGGCTGCCCAAAACGATGTCATTTTGAGCACCACTTTTGTCCTCTTGTGAATCCCATTTGTCAAAAGTTGCGGCACCTCCATGTGGGCCAGTATGTGCTGCCAGGTGGCCGACAAAAATGACATCATTTTGGGCACCCCTTCGAGGGGTCCAGCTCTCAGCCCTCAAAGGGATGAACTCTTAGTCCTCGAAGGGATCTAGCTCTCAGATCTCAAGGGGTCCAGCTTTCAGCCCTCGAAGGGGTGGACTCGCAGCCCTCGAGGGACTCTTAGTCCTCAAAGGGGTCTAGCTCTCAACCCTCGAGGGGTCCAGCTTTCAGCCTCGAAGGGGTGGACTCTCAACCCTCGAGGGGCCCAGCTCTCAGGCCTCGAAGGCTTCAAGCTCTCAGACCTTAAAGGGGTGGACTCTCAGCCCTCGAGGGGTCCAGCTCTCAGACCTCGAGGGGTCCAGCTCTTAGACCTCGAAGGGGTCCAGATCTCAGCCCTTGAAGGGGTCTAGCTCTCACCCCTCAAAGAGAAGGACGCTTCTATCCTCGAAGGGGTCTAGCTCTCAGCCCTCGAAGGGATGGACTCTTACTCCTCAAAGATGTCTACCTCTTAGCCCTCGAAGAGGTCCAGCTCTCAGCCCTCGATGGGGTCCAGCGTTCAGCCCTCTAAGGGGTAGACTCTCAGCCCTCGAGGGGTCCAGCTCTCAGCCCTCGAGAGGTCCAGCTCTCAGCCCTCGAAGGGGTCCAGCTCTCAGCCCTTGAAGAGAAGGAATCTTCTATCCTCGAAGGGGTCCAACTCTCAGCCCTCGAATGGGTCCATCTCTCAGCCCTCGAAGAGGACTCTTCTATCCTCGAAGGGGTCTAGATCTCTACCCTCAAGGGATGTAATCTTCTATCCTTGAAGAAGTCCAGCACTCAGCCCTCGAGGGGTTCAGCTCTCAGCCCTCGAAGGGATGGAGATCTAAGCCCTTGAAGGAATGAGATCTTGTATCCTCGAAGGGGTCGAGAAATCAGCCCTCAAAAAGGTCTAGCTCTCATCCCTCGAAGCGGTTGAGAATCTCAGCCCTCGAAAGGGTCGAGAATCTCAGCCCCCGAAGAGGTCTAGATCTCAGCCCTCGAAGGGGTCCAACTCTAAGCCCTCGAAGGGATGGAGTCTTCTATCCTCTTAGTGGTCCAGCTCTCATCCCTAGAAGGGATAGAGTCTTCCGTCCTCAAAGGACCCTCGAAGGGGTCTAGCTCTCAGCCCTCGAAGGGGTCCATCTATCACCCCTCGAAAGGAAGGAATTTTCTATTCTCGAAGGGGTCTAGCTCTCAGCCCTCGAAGGGATAGACTCTTAGTCCCTTCGAGGGCTGGACGCTGGACCCCTTCGAGGGCTGGACGCTGGACCCCTTCGAGGGCTGGACGCTGGACCTCTTCGAGGGCTGAGAGCTGGACCCCTTCGAGGGCTGAAAGCTGGACCCCTTCGAGGACTGAGAGCTGGACCCCTTCGAGGGCTAAGAGGTAGACCTCTTCGAGGAGTAAGAGTCCATCCCTTCGAGGGCTGATAGCTAGACCCCTTCAAGGATAGAAGAGTTATTCCCTTCGAGGGGTGAGAGCTGGACCCCTTCGGGGGCTGAGATCTGGATCCCTTCGAGGTCCGAGAGCTAGACCCCTCGAGGTCTGAGAGCTTGACCAAAAAAGTTTGGATCAGAGGAAAAAAAAAGGGAGAAACAATTCTTATAATATTTTCTTTTTGCAAAAAAATGGAGGCAAAAAGACTCTATCCCTTGGAGGGCCTCGAGGTCGACCACTTCGAGGGTGGGACCTAGACCCCTTCGAGGGCTCAAAGGTAGACCCCTTCGAGGACCAAAGACTCCATATCTTCGAGGACTGAGAGCTAGACCTCTTCGAGGGCTGAGAGCTAGACCCCTCGAGGGCTGACATTCCATCCCTTCGAGGGCCGAACGCTGGACCCCTTCAAGGGCTGAGAGCTGGACCCTGTCGAGGGCTGAGAGCTGGATCCCTCGAGGGCTGAGAGTCCACCCCTTTGAGGGGTGATAGCTAGACCCCTTCGAGGGCTGAGATTTAGACTCCTTCGAGGGCTGAGAGCTGGACCCCTTCGAGGCCAGAGTGCTGGAGCCCTCGAGGTCTGAGAGCTGGACCCCTCGAGGGCTGAGAGCTGGACCCCTCGAGAGTTGAGAGCTGGACCCCTCGATGGCTGAGAGTCTACCCCTTCGAGGGCTGAGAGATTGAACCCTTCGAGGACTGAGAGCTACCCTTAGGAGAATGAAAATAAAATGAACCAAAACTTAAACCCAAGTAGATGCTTATGTGTTGATTTGGAGATCTCGATGTGAAAATATGTGCCTATGTGTTGATGGAATGGATTTTGATAGCAAACATAGTTTTAATTTAAAAGTTGAGAAAACCTAAGGAATAGTGAAAAATCTGGGGTTTTCTTCGTGACAATGTTTGTCACGAAGGGCAGGTCTCGAGGTCTGAGAGGTCCAGCTCTCAAACCTCGAGGGCTCCAGCTCTCAGCCCTCGAAGGGATCCAGCTCTCACCCCTCGACGGGGTCCAGCTCTCACCCCTCGTCGGGGTCCAGCTCTCACCCCTCGGAGGGATGGACTCTTCTATTACATGTAGAATTGGTACATTTATATCTTAAATTACAACTCTTTTACCATTCCTACAAAGTTTCTATAATTTGTTATCAAGCTCACCGTGCAACGCCCGGTGTAACCGATCTAGTTACAAGAAAGGGATTGAAAATAATGTGGTCGTGAACTTTTGAGAAAACCACAGGAGAAGGGATGAGAGTTCTAAGGGGTGTTTGTTACTGAATCTGGGTGAGGAAGAAGTTGATACATGATCAGGAAGTGAGCAAGAATCTCAGGTAACATTGGCAAAGAATTTTTGGATTATTCTGGTAAGGGAAAATAACACCACCACAGCTGATCAGTTTCAAAGAGGTGATATTGGAGTTACAGTAGAGCCAGTTCAGATTTCTTTGGATCGCACTACATCAGAAAATCAAGTGGGAAAAACATCCAAACACTGTAATATCACTTTTTCTTCTGAAGCTTCTGAGTGGATTAAGCAGTTGGAACAAAGTTATGATAGGAATGAACAATTTCATAATCTAATAGCTGCAGCCGTACGGTCACCTACTGATAACCAGGAATATACATTTGTTAAGGGAATTATGAAGCATGGTAACAAGATTTGTGTTGGATCTTCAAATAACATCAAGCAAGAGATCCTAAAGGCCACGCAAGCTTCTTCCATTGGGGTCATTATGGTCAAAGTGCTACGATTGGAAGAGTTTTATCTCTTTTTACCTGGCCGAGAATGAAACAAAATGTTGGACATATATTGATTATATCATACGGAAAATCAAATAACAAAATTGAACGAGCAATTAATATATGCAAGAATAATAATTTTTATTAATTATTCAAGCATACAATCGAAAAGCTTAAATTACAAATAATCAAAGCATAAATCATGTTTCAAGTAATTACAAATTGATGGAGTCACGAGTAACACTCGCTGCCCTTGAAACGAATGAGTCCCGTCGTGGACATCGTTCCCTAGGATAAAACCATCGAAGGTAACAATTAACACGTAAGAGTTACCTCGGATTCACGCAAGGCCCGAAGGACTATCACCTTGACAGAGCATCAACTGGAAACTTCGAGAAAGACAGACAGAAGACTCAAGTTTAGAATATGGAGGAACTTGAGAAATGGTGTGTATTTTCTGACTGACTTAGAGGCTCTATTTATACTACTCTAAGAGACCCTAATCATGGAAACATGATATTCTGATTTTCTGTAATTAGAGAAGAATATTCTCCAATCACCAACTCACCAAATCCGAGACATTCCATGAATACTCGAATCATATCTGCTGGAAAAGGAAGAAATATTTGTACAAATATTCTTCATCATATTAAACATGGTAAACCGCATATTTATTTAAGACAAGATATCTCACAAAATATGGAAGTATTTTGTTCTTATCTCTTAAGAATTACACACAAGTAATTCTATATATACTATGCGGTTGGGCCTTCATAAGACTTCCATGCGGTCCATACACATTTTGGACAGTCCAGAGAAAATTACCTGGGCCAATTTTCGCCCATTTTTTTCCTCTTTCAAGAGTGAAATTAAAACATTCATATCTCATTCACCCTTGATCCGTTTTGAGAGTTTAAATAGTCGATTTTATAGTACTCGCGGAGGAGAACCCAAAAATGACATCCATTGACCCAAAATCCGTTCGGGTCCCACTCTAAACGAAGCCCAAAAAGTTGACGAATTTCAACCTTTTAACCATCATTTTCCAACAATCCCCCACATGAATAGATATTGATGTAGGAATCAGAACAATCACGTCAGACACAGAGTTTGACTTGGTGATAGATTCATTTCGACGGCATAGATGCTGCATAGGATAAGTAGGTGTCACCCTTTGAACTTTCCCTTGAGAGAGTACACTTAGCCCACTGGTTAGGAAGTAGACGCGATGTCCTTGAACTTCCCCAACCGCTTGTGTGAACGACAATGCACTTCCCACAGACATCTTTCCTAGCCCTTGCGCTTTCCTCGGTTGTGTCCATTAATCAGGCCATGGCACACGCCTAGTTCTGTAAGGTTTCTAAAGAATTGCGTCCCAACAATTCCCTTTCGAAGCGGCCACACTTCTCGCTTACATAGGTGATTCTTGGTGTAAGAGCAGTTCCGTAAACTATTGCGCTCTTTCGAGTACTACATACTCGATGCCTTGAATCATTAAAAGCAACCTAATGCTTAACCTCCATTCACATCACTGTTTCTTCATCATAGGAATGCGACAGGAGGTATGAAACCCCCACAGTGATCGCGATGGGTCTTTGCAGTTTAGTTGTCCCTTTGAACCTAGATCTTGGGATCTCCAGTCACATAGGTTGGGTGTCCACGTACGTAACCCACCATTTATTAGACTTAGTCATATTCCTTTCGATGAGTTCTCAACTAGCTCTCGATTCAATTTCTTCGTCAAGAAATCGATTGAATCCTTTCGTCAAAGAATAACAACTCTTATCATATTGACCTTACGTAGTCAACATCGATAATTCTCGTAGAGAGTAGTCGTCCAATGGTAAAGTGTCTATGTCGAGACACACCATCATCGATATGGCTTTAAGCTACAAGCTTTACGCTACACCAATACGCATAAAAGTGCTTTGGTCATCCGAGGGTATATCTTTCCCAATTTTGTCCAACACGATGGACTTAGATTCCTCTATGAATCTAGCAAGAGAGAACCATTTCTCTACACAACTCAAGCCATATCCACGAGTCTCACACACAGCTTGTTTCCAGTGATCTTTTTTAGATTACTCGTGTATCATCTTACTATACATTGTAAGAATAGTCTAATGTGCACTTTAATAAGTACAACAGACTATCAATGACTCTTGAGTTATCTTCTTAAGAGACACCTCACCTTTACAAAAAGGTAACTCATAATGTTTAGAGTCATTCCATTGAATACGACATATCTCCAAGAGACTCAATCATCGTATCAATTTTACTATCAATGAGAAAATCATAAATCAAAGACATAAATGACATGGTCATTTTTCGTGTCTCTTAGCGTATCTGCCTTCATCAAACTCATTGATTTAATATCACTGGCTAGAACAATTAGTTTGGTCACATGATGGATCATTTAGGAGCATTGAGCTTTTCATTTTTGCTCTATTCAGATTTTAATATCTAAGTCTCCAAATAACCATTTAGGTCCATTAGATGTACTTCTAGCTTTCACAAAACCTTGATAGCAAGTACCATCACCCTTGGACTCATTCTCACGTCTAGAGAACACCCGTCAAGTACACAATTATACTTACTAATTGTTCAAATCTACTAGTACTCTAGTGATTTGCACTCATGGTAGATCAATCTCTCTATTGATCACCACTTTCCACAAAAATTATTTCATGGAATCTCATTTCCTTCGTTGGTTTATCCCTGATCCTTAATGATTTCATCTATTGACTCTTAAGTCCATTTAAGATAAATCAAGATCTTTAACAGATACTTCCACAAAATACACTTTCCATCAAGATATATTTCTAGTTTCTGCATAATATTTCTTGTGAATTTCAAGAAATTGATAGCACTTCAACATTGTGCATATCTAGTAAAGATACTGTTTAAGTATTACTTTTACTACATTCGCAATATGCCAACCCACACATTCGAAAGAACTTTTAGGATGGCTCTATGAGGAGCTTTATTTTTCTCCTTCTAGGGGTATCTTATTTAAAAGATCGCCAGCCAACTTAAAGGCTCCCCCACAACGCTTGATCATTTCTAGCAATTTCCTTCAATCACCAAATGACCTTGCAAATGTCTACATTGTGAATCACATTCCCCATAGGATTCTATGTATTCACATCATGGTCACAGATAACCTCATATGTTTTCTATGCATCACGTAAGTGGTTTCGTTAATATACAAACCCAACTTACTAAAAGTCTGTGTGTTCAATAATGAATCGAACACTAGATTCTTACCCATAAAATTTCTTTTAGGGCTTGATCCTTTCAACAATCAAAACACCTTCATGTATTGATCTTTTATCGTGAAAGTCTCTCTTATTCCTTCAACTCCCTTGGAATTAGAGATAACTAAACTTTCCGATCTCAATTAATCATTCTTCCTCGCATGACCAATACCACAACCGATGCAGTATCAATCAATCGAGGATTCGATTAACTCTCACTAGGGCGCAGTGTGAGTTTACCAACTCCACACAATTTCATGCCCATTTTAAAGCCAAGCTTCAGTACAACTGTACTTTACTTTCAGACTACTCAAATCAAACTTGAGTGTCTTTATACTCGAAATACATTCAAGTCCATTGCTCAACTCAAGTTTGAGTGCACTGCTCGACTTGATTTCGAGTTTACCCTTTTGGTTCGAGTTAAAGTCCTCCCGACTTGATCAACTTGATTCAAATCTCTAGTGGTTACTTTTTCACTTCAAGTACCTATCAAAATTCATATCGTCGTTGAATTTTTAGGTTTTCGTCTACCCCCCACATTGGGCTGGTTTTATTAAATATCCCCACACATGTTAAGTTTCTCAAAAACTCGTGCCTTGGGGTTCCTAGACCAAATGTCTTAGGATTACTCATCTCAGAATTCTAAGGCTTTCCAACCAAAAATATAGAGAATTGACCAAATGTCTTGGGATTCCATATCTCATGATTCTTAGATTTTTCAACCATAAATCAAGAGATTTGACCAAAAGTCTCGGGATTCCCATTCTCAGGATTCTTAGTTTTCTCAACCAAATTCTTGAGATTTTCCCTCAATTCTTTGATTACAAATAATCAAAGGTTTTTAGCATAGTCATGATAACTCATGCTTTAGGGTTTATACCATGGTTCACAAGAACCAATACCCTAGACATAGTTGTAAACTAATGTCTTCACGTTCACATTTATCAGGTCATACAAAATAACCAGAATATGTCGAACTTCGAGCTCATATGCTCTATCTGTGCAATCTAACAATTGTCACTCGTGAGCCATATGCTCGTAAGCGATCAATCAAGATAGCC
This sequence comes from Rubia yunnanensis, assembly GCA_037428765.1. NCBI lineage: Eukaryota > Viridiplantae > Streptophyta > Magnoliopsida > Gentianales > Rubiaceae > Rubia > Rubia yunnanensis. The sequence goes on from CM075067.1 coordinate 76,827,849, forward strand.
AATTATCGGGACAAGCCTTGTCAAACCTTTCATTGCATCAAAAGGGCACTTTCCCAAACAATTAATATAATTATAGCATATAAAGCATAACACAATTTTAGACACAACATAGATCTAAAATTTTTGTATATGCAGCTAAATCAAGTCCCTAAATGAACGAGAATACATCATGGATCAAATAACCCAATGTCACATCCTTCATTCATGCACAAATATATTACACTCTTGCCGAGAGATATCATGTTTAAGTGCAAATGAAGTTTATCATTTTATCGCATGCGATTCTCAGACCAAGCATATAAGAGTCATGAATCACTAGCAGCACATTCTCACACAAATGTGGTTTAAACCTTTAACCAACAGGAGCAGCCCACACAACCAAATTACTATACCATGCAAAATAGGTATTTCAACATTTGATCAAGTATTTAAACAAATACTATTACATTTTGAGGGCTTAGCAAATTTAAACATGTCTCATAATTTCCAAACATATGTACTGCTTTCATGTAATTGAATAATAATGTCTGATCTCATATTCTAAACTCATGGAATTTTTTCCCAATTTAATCCAATCTTTCATGCAAAGAATCAAATATGATTTCTCCCCATATCAACATTTAATCTCATAAGCATGAATATCACGGAATTAGCATATTTCCATAATTATGCCATACATGCTCAACTCATTTTCCCACATAATTAAGGGATTAATATAACCAAATCCATTTACTATCAAATTCGATAGCCTTAGTGTACTGGACATATATGTGCACATATTATTCACACAACTCTCTTTGTAACAAAATCATGTTCACGTCCAGATTCACGCAAATGGTTATCAAATATAATTCAAGCAATATATGTATATATAGCATATGCCATGATTCACTTTAATTAACGTGTATACGTACCATAGTTTGCAAAACCGTGGTTACACTCTTGATTCTTTCATGTTGCCAAGCAAATCCTGCCGTATCTCCATGCCTAGTTTCCCTTCCATAAGAGATATACAACCGTGTATACTCGGATTCACCAATGCGTACATACAAAAGATTTCCATCGTTAAATATATGTACAAATCTCAAATATCGTAGTATAATATTTTAAATAATTATACATAACAAATTGCTCAATATGATTTTGTTGTAAATAACCAAAACCATTATCATGCATAATTTTGCAAACATACAATTTCCATAAAGCATGCAATCCCATGTGATTTGCGCAGAATTACAAATCATATGCATATTTTCGATAAATATGACATGCAGATGGTATGCCGATTAATGAATATATCAGGCAAGTCGAGCAAGTAATATATGAATTATTACCTTACATAAATATTCTGCAAGTAATATATGCATACCATATTTATGCAAGCATTATTACCGCATGATTATTTTGACTACATCATGATTCTTCACGCATGCATCTTTTGACCAAATCAATATAAATCAACAAATATCATTCGTTTCAAGACTGTTGGACATATATTGATTATATCATACGGAAAATCAAATAACAAAATTGAACGAGCAATTAATATATGCAAGAATAATAATTTTTATTAATTATTCAAGCATACAATCGAAAAGCTTAAATTACAAATAATCAAAGCATAAATCATGTTTCAAGTAATTACAAATTGATGGAGTCACGAGTAACACTCGCTGCCCTTGAAACGAATGAGTCCCGTCGTGGACATCGTTCCCTAGGATAAAACCATCGAAGGTAACAATTAACACGTAAGAGTTACATCGGATTCACGCAAGGCCCGAAGGACTATCACCTTGACAGAGCATCAACTGGAAACTTCGAGAAAGACAGACAGAAGACTCAAGTTTAGAATATGGAGGAACTTGAGAAATGGTGTGTATTTTCTGACTGACTTAGAGGCTCTATTTATACTACTCTAAGAGACCCTAATCATGGAAACATGATATTCTGATTTTCTGTAATTAGAGAAGAATATTCTCCAATCACCAACTCACCAAATCCGAGACATTCCATGAATACTCGAATCATATCTGCTGGAAAAGGAAGAAATATTTGTACAAATATTCTTCATCATATTAAACATGGTAAACCGCATATTTATTTAAGACAAGATATCTCACAAAATATGGAAGTATTTTGTTCTTATCTCTTAAGAATTACACACAAGTAATTCTATATATACTATGCGGTTGGGCCTTCATAAGACTTCCATGCGGTCCATACACATTTTGGACAGTCCAGAGAAAATTACCTGGGCCAATTTTCGCCCATTTTTTTCCTCTTTCAAGAGTGAAATTAAAACATTCATATCTCATTCACCCTTGATCCGTTTTGAGAGTTTAAATAGTCGATTTTATAGTACTCGCGGAGGAGAACCCAAAAATGACATCCATTGACCCAAAATCCGTTCGGGTCCCACTCTAAACGAAGCCCAAAAAGTTGACGAATTTCAACCTTTTAACCATCATTTTCCAACACAAAAATCATAGAATACGTTAGAAGCTGTGAGGTGTGCTAAAGACATAAAAACAAGCATTCTTAAAGCCCAAGCTTGCTACAGCCAATGCCATTGCCAGATCAGCCTTGGAAATATATTTCAGTGGAGTTCATTTAGACGTTACCTCAGTCGGATGGGTATGATACCATTTTGGTTGTTGTGGATAGGTTTACGAAGTACAGTCATTTCATCACCCTCAAGCATCTATTTATTGCGGTACAAATAGCCAACATTTATTTCAGTGAGATTGCAAGTTACATGGGTTTCCTGAGAGGATTGTGAGCGACAGGGATAAGATCTTCACAAGTTATTTTTGGAAGAAACTTATGCAAAAGATGGGGGTAAGCAAAACCTATCACCCGCAAACGGACGGGCAAACAGAGAGGGTAAATAGGTTTTGAAAACCTACTTGTGTTGCTTTTGTAATGACAAGCCGAGCTCGTGGAAAGAACGGTTAAGTGTTTCTGGAGTGGTGGTATAACACTACGTTTCATACCAGTATTCACATGATTCCTTATGAGGCCATTTATAAAGTCAAGCCTGTGAGTTTGCCTCTTGGAGTGCTGGTAGGCTCGGTTATACCTGCAGCACAAAACTTGCTGCAAAGAAAAGATCAGGTTAATCAACTTCTGAAAAAGCATCGCAGATGGCTCAAGTAAGGATGAAGTATTATGCAGATTTAAAGAGATCGGATCGAGTTCTTGAAAGAGGGAGATCGGGTGTATCTCAAATTACAGAGATACATGCAAGTGTCAGTAAAAAAATTCTAAACTTGTTACTAAATTCTTCGGGCCTTATTTGGTTGATCAGAAATTCGGGGAAGGGGCATACAGATTGAAGTTACCTCCTAGCAGTCATATACATCCAGTTTTTAATGTGTGTTTATTAAAGAAACTTCAAGGAACACCACCATTGACTTCTACTGGTATACCAGATACATTATGTCAGGAAGTACAACCTTTGGAACCAAATAGAGTGTTACAAAGTAGATTGTTGAAACAAATGGGCGGACTCAAGCACAATGGCTCATTGAATGGAAATGGCTCCCACTGGAGGAGGCTTCCTGGGAATTTGTTTCTTTCATCCAGAATCAGTTTCCCAGGTTTTGAGCTTGAGGACAAGCTCAATTTAAGAGGGAATGTTTGTCATAAATCCAAGGGTGCAAAGGTCTTTTCCCCAATTTCGTTCACCGTTCCCAACGGCTCAACTGAAGAAGTTGAATACCAGTTCAGATATGAGGAGCGGAGCTAAGGCGTCAACGACTTTCTCACGACTTTGCGTTTGGGATTTCAGATCCTCTTACATGTATAAATCATCCCTTAGCTGTAGGTTTTGATCATCTGTTGCCATTGTAGCTTTTTAGCAGATCACGATTATGCTATTCTCACCTTCAGCTCTATTCTGTTTCTCATCTCAATTTTGTTTGTAACTGAATTACTAATGTGGGTTCTTTTGGGCTTAGTGTGTTCAGCGGTGTACAAGGCCCATCATTTAGCTACACATGTATTTAACTATAATTCCTAGAATTAATTCAAGAGACTGTCTTTCTCTAAGTTATAGAAATATCAATGTGTAAACGGTAAATTATAAGAAATTAAGATAAAATTTTTAAGTTGCATTAATCCGGTCATAAACTTATAACTAATTCACGTTGCAAAAATAAAATTTTGATATTGCAACTAAAACCTTTTACTTTTTTATAATTTTAATTTAACCATATTTTTCCATATGCATATGGAAATACGGTCTTTCCTAAGGTTTTGCCTCTTAATTATGTCATTTATGATTTATTTTAGGAAAAGAATCCATCTTTTATGATTCCAAACAAAGGCAAAGTCTTGGAAAATACTGTCTTTCCATGTGCATATGAAAAGACGGTGTTGAATTAGAATTATAGAAAGATAATTGAAATATCAAAATTTTATTATGCAACATGCAATTGTTATAAGTTTATGACATTATTAATGCAACCCAAAAATTTTATCTTGATTTCTTCTAATTTCCCGTTTAAATGCTGGTTTTTCCATAACTTTTTCGAAAGATCGTCTAATTTTATGAGACAACCTCCGAAACAAATCATATTCGAAGAACTGAAAACTGATCTTGTAAAGACGAGTGGTGTTAATTGAATATTTTAATTGATAATTTGTAAACATATTTGGAAAGAAAAATTTTCCATGTTGGAACTTGCAAACAAGACACATTTACGCCAACAAGTTTTACGGAAGAAGAATATCATAATATTATGGTATTTATGATGGGAAAGTCTCAGGAAAGGCGGCCTTTCCATAAGCTTATGGACAGTCCTTAGGGGCATTTGACTTAAATGTTGTAATTTTTTATAAAATATAAATATTGCATTTTATAAGTTAAAACAAGTAATAATATGTATTTGAAGGTGAAAATAAAAAATATATGATATAAAAAAATATTTTCAAAAATTTTTAATTTTGTATGTAATTTAAGAAATGCAGTGTATAAGGTAAGAAATAAGTGGCATGTCCATAAGCTTATAGACAGGCCGCCTGTCAGGAGACCCACTCATTTATGATTTATGGAAATCTGAATATTGTGAAATATGTTAGGCGGGGGTAGAAGAATAATTGGTTTATGGAAAATCCCTACAGATATGGTATTGATGTTATAGAATGAATGAGAGATATTGAGATAAGGAAAATCTCTTAATTTATGGGGAATATGCTTCAGAAGCAGATAAGGAATAAGATATTATGGGGATAATCATGGAGAGTTCCGATCTGCTCACGGAAAAGGGGACACCACGACTGCATTAAACTCACAATTTTAACTGAGAAAATCTGCACACAGATTTTCATCTTTCCAAGAGTCTTGCAAAGAGCCAATCTATATTTTCCAAAATACATGATCTGCTGTTCAAAGTTCAGAATTGTATGCCTTAATTCTTCGGAAAGAGGAGATCCAGCAGAATTGTATGCCTTAATTCTTCGGAAAGAGGAGATCCAGCATTGACGAGTTTCGAGATCAGAGAGAGTGTAATCAAGGCGGATCGGTTGATTTGGGAGCTAGCAGAATTCACAAGTTTGATTAGTAAAGATAATTCATTCTGAAGTGGGTACTGCGTAACCAAGTCTCGTGTTTTAAAGTATTGCGTACTTGATTAGATACCAGTAATAAAATAATTTGGTAAAACCAAATTATTTTGTATAACTCGGACTGTCGGATATAGATACAACACCAGAGATTCTTTCACTTAGAAGATAAACATGTAAACATTAAAATTCAAAATTCGATTCTGATCCTGATCCTGATCCTGATTCTAATTAGTCCCTATCCCCGGATAGGATGAGGATCAGCTATTACACTCAATCCACAGCTCCTTCAATACTCCAATTCTCATATCGCTAAAGAAGAAGAAGCCATTTATTATGGCGGTTTCTCTCGAAGCTCTTGCAATGGCGGGAGAGGATCCCAACTCTCTAAACTACACTTTCACCATTGAAGAGTGGGAGAGAAAATATGTATTGAAGCCCGCCCCACATCTTCTATCGCCAAAATCATCATCAAAGTGTCGTAGCGAGAAGATTTCTTGTAAAAACTACCCTCTTTTCCTCTTCTATCTCCCGGAAAAACACGAAAAGAGTTGCGAATGGAGTCGCTTCATGCATGACGCTGGTTGCGATTCAGGCAACGACGATGAAGAGGATGAAAGTCCGAGGAGGAGGAAGAGGAAGAAAGGGTCGATGGCGAAAGGCTTTAAGGAATTTGGAGATATGGTGAAGAGGATTTCGGGTAAGATTATTAACTTCTTTAGTGGAGCAATCAAGACGAAGAAGAAGGGGAAGTCGTTATGCTATATTGATTCGTCTAGCTAGTTATATCTATGTTTTAGATGTGGATTGGCTAATTTGTTGGAGTGTTATACTCCGCAAGAGTTAGGAACTGAAACGTATTATTTGCCTGGTGGAGCTACGATTTCTTAACATTGCTACATAGATTTAAGTGGATAGGATGAGCAGAAAAAATAGAGTTAAGAATTGAAAATTATAATTAATAAACGAAATTACAGAAATATTGCTAAAGCAAAAGAGTGCTTTTGTTTAAAAATCGATAATGTTAACGTACAAAAATAGAGTCCATCTCTTGAAAGACGGTCTTTCCATAAGTCATGGAAAGACCAAGGTTTAAAAGGAAAATTAGAAGAAATGAAGATAAAATTTTCAGTCTACATTAATCGAATCATAAACTTTATAAATACTACACGTTGCATATTAAAATTTTAATATTGCAGCTAAAAGCTTTTACGTTTTGATTATTATAATTAAAGCCGATCTTTCTATAAGCCTATGAAAAGACGATCTTTCCCAAGGCTTTGCCCAAAGAGTATTAGGTTTTTATTTGATGCGTCTGGAAACCGATCGGGTCGCAACGTCGAGTCCCTCGGTGGTAATTTGCAAGCAAAAAGCCCTGGGAGATCCCAGGGCTAAACTCTCTAATGCTTAAGTCAGTAAGTGTTTTTCGTAAATGTTTCAAAAGTCCCCCATAGTAAGTACGTACCTGTCTATTTATACAGTATCAGAGAATAACGTATCTCCGGAGTATACGCCTTGATGTTCGTCTCTCTATAAAGGAGATTTATTGTGCGAACGTGGGCCTGAGGTGCTCTCGGCCCAGCTACGGGTTTACCTATCATCAAGAGCCCCCAGAAAAATTGAGGGTAGCCTCGGGGTTAAGATCTTCGAGTAGTCTCGCATTTATCCTTCATTACTGAGTCCATGGGTTCACGTGTTCTCATAGAGTGCCGAGGATCCCCATTTACGTTTTTCTGGAAGAAGGAATCCCTAACCTCGAGGCACCGTTGAATTTTCTTTGACTATTATTTATTATTATTTTTCTTTTAGAAAAATTTCAAGGGGCGCATGCGCGCGCGTTTATTATACACGGAAACGCGTGTCGGGGAACATTTTATGAAAAGGAACGTCAACTTTTCATGCCTTTTCAAATTTTTACTTTTCCCATGTTAATCATTACTCTAGCCGCCTTTTTTGGGCTTCTTAACTTTCGCTCTCTTCACTTTAACTGCAGGTGACTTCAAAGGTTTTCTCAAAACTCTCCTTTCCCTCTGTTCATCGCTTACATTTCCCTCATTCTACTTTCATCAGTAAATTATCCTAACCTTCATCTTTCTACACTTCTTTTCCTTTATCCTTTGTGCTCATGTCTGATTCGAGCAAGAAATCAGTTGAGAGGGGGCATTCTGACGAGATTGAGTTTGAGAAATTTGAGGGAGAATCGCCCGGAAGGGGAGATTCTGAAGCTACGCTTAGCAACCCGGGGCATTCTCCCCAGGGTTCCAACCCTTGCGATAGTGAGATTGGCAATTCAAGCTACATACCAATTTTGGATTTCCCTGAAGGGGTTTTTCCTTGAGTTTGGCCTCCCAACCGAAGGAAAGGATATATTCAGAGGTCTTTGCGTGTTGGACACATTGAGTTTGGCTCCCCTTCTCCTAAAGAGGGAGGCCCATCGAGAATGTTAGAAGAGGATAGCAAGCTACTTCACTCCAAAGCCCCCTCCACCATTGAGCCCCCGGCCTTAAGCCCCCTCGTGGAAGAAGAATCGTACGGGCCCCCAGCCCTGAATAAGTTATGGACTATATCGGGGGTCTTACAATCGTTACCCCTAGATAAGAGGATTCCCGCTGACGTGGAATTAGAGTGGTTAGGGGCAGCGGAGTCCTACAAAGAGCCCCCTGCGTGGAGGTCGAACGTTTTTTCTAAATCTGATCCGGTCAGGGTTGTGTTTTCCTTTCCTCCGATATTCTCGAGGGTGCTCAGAGATTATCAAGTAAGACCTGCTCAAGTCCATCCTAACACCATAACCAACATCATTTTATTTCTCTGTCAATGCTACAACCTAGACATTGAACCCGAGTATAAGTTATTTTGTTCCCTTTTCACCATAACTCCTCCGAGAAGATCATTACTTTTTCTCCCCTCCAAAAGAGACGCAAGGTGTTTACCCTCCCCGTGAATGTGGGAAAGTGGAAGGATGCCAAGAGGGCTCTCACATATAACTGCCTTAGGTATAAGGTTTCTCGATGGAATCCCAACGTTAGAGTCGAATCTCAACTCCCTGACAAGTTTGTTTTCCCACCTCGCCTCGAGAGTGCTCGAGATTGTTTGCTATCCTCACCTCTTTCCTATGACTCTTATACCAATTCTAAAAACTTAGTCGGGGGTTAAGCCTGGCCCCCCGAGGTTCACAAAAAGTTTGTCTATGAATCTGTTAAGAAAACAAAATTACTGAGACAGCTCCGCTTGGCTCCATCCGATGAGCCTCCAGTAGGTCTGAAGAGAAGAAAACTAGTTAAAGGATATAAACCACGGCCTTTCTAGGACTTAGTAATCCGAGAGCCCCTTCTCGAGGATTCCCTTTTCTTTCCTGACATTGAAGGTGTCACTCATGTATTTTGTGCTTTGTTTCCTTTCTTACTACCACATTTATATACATATACTTTTGTTGTATCTTGTCCAATATCTTCATTCTCTTCAGTGGGCCGGAGTCTAGTGGGTGCTATGACCAAGAAAGGAGCAAACACCATCTCCTCCAAGGAGAAGGTTACCCCCGCTACCCCCTTCAGACAGTTGCTCTCGTAGACACATCAATGAAGTGGAAACCCGGGGATGATCTTTCTATTAGGAAGGGCCGTCAAAAAAATTCTCGTGAAAGGTCTGCTCCTGAGGCCTCTAATGAGGAGCTCGACACCGCCACCTATGGTTTGGCATCTTCCTCGAGCCTCTCAACCTTAGGGACCACTGCACTTGGTCCTTTTGTGAAAAACTCCGAGGTCAGTTATTTTATCAAATTTTAATTTGAGAATGATTATGCGTGTTGTTTGTCTACTCATCCTTGCCACCTGTTTTTAGGTTGTCAAGGAGTTGGATGGTGTGAGGTCCACCATTACCGCTTCCCTAACCTCTTTCCTATCTTCCTTCATTCGGAACTTAGGTTTTGAATTATCTTCCACCTATGAAGACAAGAATAAGGAGAAAGCCTCGCTACAGCTAGAGCTAGAGGCTTCCCAACAAAATGTTACTGAACTCCAGAGCGCTTAGGAGTGCCTAATATTTGAAAGGAACTCAGCTCTCAAGTATGCCAAACAAGACCAAGACCCGGAGGCTCGAATGTCCATGTTGGAGGCATTCAAAGATAAAGTTGCGGACCTTCTGAGTGTCGCCCAGGGTGTTGGGAGATCTAGCTTAGTGGATGAAGTGATCCTTCCTCGGATGTGATCGTTCCTATCAGAGGATAATGTCAAAGCATTGAAGGAAGAGGCTAAGTCCGAAGGCTTGAGACTATAAATCAAAAGTGGGAAAGTGTTGTGAACGAGGGTCGAATGAGCTTATCCATGATTGGCCTTCTGAGGGGTTCGGGGAAGTACATCACCCTAGACAATATCCGCGCCTTTCGTGATCCGAATGAAGAAGATAAGGATGCAGAGGCGGAGGCCGCAGCAGCTCAAGAGAACCAAGTGGGGGGTACCGTTGTAGGGACCGATGTATAATTTTGCCCTTTTGGGCCCCCATGTAATTGTTTTTGATCTTTTATGTGAACATTTTATTTCCCTTATTGATATGTTTTTTCCAAAAATTTTATTCTCGAAGTTCACGCATTGTAATGGGAACTTCAATCTACCCGCGAAGCTTTCCTTATTATCAAAGCCGAGCTCGAAACAGTTAGGAGAGACTTAGCCCATGTCGTGATGGCCTTGGAGAAAAGCTCCGAAGAACTAGAGTCGTGGCATAATAAGATTCACCCTTTTATAGTTGGCCTTCAAGATAGCATCTCCAATTTGAATTCAGTCACGAGATCCTTCCAAAAGGAGCTTGATCTTGCTAAGGCGGACTTGAAATCTTGGGAAAGGTTAAAACACTCAATTTTTGTAGCGCGCTTGAAGGACCACAATCATAAAAAATTGAAGGTTGTCGACGATACTGACCCCCCAAAGGCCAACTGTGAAGAAGACGTTCACCGCATAATCCACAAATTTGGTTACCTTAAAAGGTGTCTTTCAGATGTTGAAAGGATGCATATAGTCGAGAGTCGTCTAATAGCCACTTGGGGTCAGGCTTATGGGTTTATGGCTCAGTTGGGTGCATTATGAGGTCGCTCAGAATGAGATTTCGAGGCTAAACGAGGTGCTCTCCAAGTCTGGTGCTTCTATCGACAATAAACCTTCAGTAGTGGAAACTTTTTTGGGTGAAAATTTGAGGTTGCTCTCAGAGAACGAGACACTGCAAAGGTAAACCGTCAAGTTAGAGAAGAAAGATCATCTCTGTTATCAAAGCCTTCACGCTCATAGCTTATTTCATGGTGGGCTAATCCCAAAGTTATCTCAGACAGCTTTTTACCCAAATTCCTTCTGCACGCTCCTACCATTGGCTTATAAAAATGAAGTGGAAACGCGAGGGACTTTTAAGCAGAAAGAAATGTACAGTGCTATCCTCGAATAGATAAAGAAGTTACCCATTCCTCCTCCTAAGAATCAAAGGTCCTCCGTGAATTTATAAGTAGACGAAGTAGCCAGGGGCAGTAGTTCTTCGAAGCACCCCTTTGGGAGGTCTGCGAGGAAGCGGACCCATCCCGTGGTCCTCGATCAACTTTGGCAATAAACACAGATGACTATCCCGAGGAGGAACAACGAAAGGACTTTCAACTTGCCACTAGTATCAAGGCAGAAGAAATAAAGAGGATACAAGAAGAAGTAGCAAGAGTAGAAAATGAAATAAAGAAACTATTGTAACTGCAATCTATACACCACTAGTACCTTTTACTACTCATGTCCTTCGTGTGTGTGTGTGTATATATATATTGTATTTGCCTTTATGATCGTGATATGCCAAACATTCGACAAGCTAATTGTAAGCATTTAATAATCGAGTGGAAAAAAAACAACGATTTCACCCAGGTTCAGTGTTTTTCACCCAGGTTCAGTGTTTTTCACCTACATCCTGCAATAATTTTTCCACTAGGTCATCGAGTGACATCTACAATCAGTAGGGGTATCGAGGATATTACTTTCACACTCCTCCCCTATTCTTTGCCCTTACGAGCTCATGGCTCTGGTCTTCAGCCTTAGCTGGAATACAAATTTTGAGCCCATGACCCTATTTTACAGCCTTAGCTGGAATACAATTTAGGAGTTCGTGGCTTTATTCTACAATCTTTGTTGGAATACAATTCAGAAGCCCGTGGCTCTATTCTACAGCCTTACCTGGAATGCTTTGCAGGAGTGTTTGAGCTCGAGCCTTCAGTTTTAGCTGGAATTTTTGCAGGAGCGTTTGAGCTCGAGCCTTCAGTCTTGGCTGGAATTTTTGTAGAAGTGTTTGAGCTCGATCTTAGTGCTTACCACAGGATTTATCGAAGCTATTTACCCCCATCATAAATGGTGATATCTCTAGATATTGGTGATGTTCCATCTCCTTGGAATCTGAGTTCTCCCCATGGTCTCGAGGGTATAGCTTCCTCCGGGGTATGCTTCTATCACTCGATACGGTCCTTCCCAGTTAGCCGCGAGCTTCCCCTCAGGCTCTTGCCTGCTTTTCTCATTCTTTCTCATAACTAGATCACCGGGTGCAAATTACACTTTGTTAACCCTTCGATCGTAATAACATTTCACCTTTTCTTTCACTTTAGCCTCATGTATCGAGGCTAAATCCCGTGCTCCATCGGCCATATCAAGGTCCAGACTCCGATTTTCCCTGTTAACTTCTTCCCCGGCCATAACCATCATCCTTGGTCTTAGATACCCTATTTCAACTGGGATCACCGCCTCAGAACCATAGACTAGGCTATAAGGTGTTTCCCCTGTGGCCGAAGATTCCATAGTTCTGTATGCCCATAAGACACTGGGCAATTCCCATATCCAATTTTTGGGTGCCCCCTCGAGCCTAGCTCTGATTCAGTTAACGAGGGTGTGGTTGGTAACTTCTACTTGGCCATTTACCTGTGGATGATAAACAACCATCAACTTTTGCTGGATCTTATGTTCTTTGCACCACCTCAAATGGATTATTGGCAAACCGCTTCCCGTTGTCCGTTATGATCGTCCTTAGGATCCCGAACCTGCACACAATGTTTTTCCAACAGAAAGCAATAACTTTTTTACCTGCGATGTTGGTCAATGGTTCAGCTTCCACTCATTTTGTGAAATAATCCACAGCCACGATCAAATATTGAACTTTCCCAGGGCTTTAGGGAATGTCCCAATTAGGTCAATACCCCATTTATCAAATGGCCTTGAACTGTGAATACTCATCATCTCCTCTTGGGGAATTTGTTTCAATGGCATGTGTTTTTGGCATCGGTGGAAAGTTTGTATATGCAGGTTTGCATCTTCAAACATCATGGGCCAGTAATACCCCGTTTGGATAAGCTTCCTCGATACTGACCTAGCTCCTTGATGACTCCCACATATACTCTCACGGGCCTCCCTTATCAAATAATCAGCCTTGAGGGGGCTCACATATATGAGTAGAGGTTGTAGATGCCCTCTTTTATACAGAATTCCCTCTTGCATTGCATATTTTGGCGCTTTTAGCCTGACTAGTCTGGCTTCAACAGGATTCTCCGGGAGTGACCCATCTCGAAGATACTTAACAATGGGCATTATCCAGCAAATTTCTTCCTCTTCGGCCATTACCCTGTGCTCCTGAAAACTTTGATTATTAAGGGTCTCCATCAGCAACTGCCCTTGAGACTGCGCTCCTAAATTCGACGAAGCTACCTTGCTCAAGGCATAAGCCTTATGGTTGTATTCTTTTGGTACTTGCTCCAAGGTTTAGCTTTTGAACTTCTTGAGTAGAGGCTTCACAAACTCTAGAAACCTTTTCAAGTTGTGCTCCCTGGCCTCGTATTCCCCCTCTACTTGATGCACCACTATCTGGGAGTCACTATAAATCTCCAAATCCTCCACATTTAGTTCCGCAGCTAACCGCAAACCAGTGATCAGGGCTTCGTATTCAGCCTCATTATTTGTTTCCTTGAAGGCAAAGTGCAGCGCGTACGAGTAGTCTTTTCCATCAGGGCTAGTGAGTAAAACTCCTGCTCCGCTTCCTCTTGAATGTGAGGAACCATCAACGTATAACTTCCATACTTCTATCCTTTGATATCCCTTCTCCTCCTCCATCTCAATTGGCTCGATAGTCTCAGTGGTTTTGACTATAAAGTCCACTAAGGCTTAACCTTTAATCGCTGCCCTTGGCTGAAATTGTATGTCGTGTTCTCCTAACTCTACTGCCCACTTCATCATCCTCCCTGAAGCTTTGGATTTCAAGAGGACTTTCCTGAGGGGATAATTAGTGAGTAAGATGATCGTGTGCCCTTGAAAATAAGGTTGCAGTCTTCGAGCGGCATGTACCAGTGCTAGTATGAGTTTCTCGAGGGCAGTATATCTTATCTCTAGTCCCTGTGGGGCTCAACTCACAAAGTATATAGGGTGCTGTACTTTACCTTTTTCTTTCACAAGTACTACACTAATGGCCAGGGGTGAAGCAGAGATATACAGAAATAAGACCTCTCTTTTCTCAGGTTTCATAAGCATCGGTAACCTTCGAAGATGATCCTTAAGTTTATGAAAAAATTGTACACACCTATCAGTCCATTCAAACTTCTTTTCTTTCGGAGCACGTCAAAGAAAGGCAACTATTTCTCAGCCCCCTTCGACAAAAATCTGCTCAAAGATGCCAGTCATCTAGTGATCTTCTGTACATCCTTCATGTTCGGGGGGCTCTTCATCCTTATCAGGGCCTCAACCTTCTCCGGGTTAACATCGATTCCCCTGTCTGATACCATGAACCCCAGGAATTTTCCTGCCCCCACTCCTATGACACATTTGGCAGGGTTCAACTTTAGATTTGCATTCTTGAGTATATCGAAAAGCTCCTTCAGATCCATCAAGAATTTCTTATAACTTCTGCTCTTTACCACCATATCATCAACATATATCTCCACTTTCCAACCAATCTGCTTTCTGAACAACTTGTCCAGTAGCCTCTGGTATGTTGCCCCCTGTATTTTTCAAGCCAAAGGGCATCTTTTTGTAATAACACGTGCCCACATCTGTGATAAACGAAGTATTTTCCTTGTCCTCATTAGCCATCAATATCCAGTGATAACCCTTGTGGGTATCAAAGAAATCCACTACTTGATACCCTGTAATTGCCTCTACCAACTTATCGATGAGGGGTAAGGGGTAACTGTCCTTTGGGTAACATTTTTTCAAATTCGTAAAATCTATACATATCTGCCATGTACCATCATGCTTTGGGACCATAACTACATTAGCTAGCCATTCCAGGTAGAATACTTCCTCAATTACATCAGCCTTCAACAATTTATCTACCTCGACCTCGATGACTTATGCCCTTTCTGGTGCGAATACTCTCCTTTTTTTTCTTAATGGGCCTGGCCCCTTAATCAATGTTTAACCTATGAACGGCTAATTCCCAGGGAACCCCTATAAGGTCTGAGGTATCCCATGAAAACACATCTTCGTACTGTTCCATTAACTTGCTTAGCTTTTCTTTCACCTCCCCAGGGGTAATTTTCCCCCACAACCACTATCCCCTTATCCAAGATTGGCATTTGTTCAGTTTCAGAAAGGCTAACTCCCTCATGTATCGAAGCTACATCTCTCACCCTCCTTGCCTCTCTTACCGCTGTGAGGTTACAGCTTTTAGCCACGACCTGATCCCCTCGGATGGAAGCTATCCCTCTACTCGTTGGGAATTTCATTATTAGATGATACATGGAACACACTGCTCGGGCCTGACACATCCAAGGTCTTCCCAAAATTACATTGTAAGGAGAATAAGCATCAACCACTGCGAAGGTGCACTTGATCTTCACCCCCTTATCCCCTTCAGATATCCGTACTAACAAGGTGACTTCCCCTATGGGATATATCGGGTTTCCCGTAAATCCTGAGATGGGGGTAGTTGACTTCTTCAAATTATTCCTTCCAATATTTAACTGATCAAAACATTCAGCGAACATTATCTCAACCCACATCCATCATCAATAAAGACCATTTTCATTGCAACCTTGAATGGGTCAGCAGGTACCCTACTACCCGACTACCCGATCTGATCAAATTGGGTACATGCACTTCCGGGGGGTTTTCCACGTCGAGTCACGGGATGCATTGTCAACTGGAACATTTGAACACCTTAGTGGGAAGTCACCTTGCCAAAGACGCAAAGAAACAAAGAAGATGAAAAGAAAGGGAACGCGCAATATTCAGACTAAAAATACCAAAAACGGGCCCTTTAAAGCATCAATATATGCCTAAACAACTTTGCTTTAAATAGTTCTCTATGCAAAGGGTCTAAACTATTCATGGTTGATAGGAAATGAAAGTGGACAATCTTTATCACAGTATGATTTGATAAGCACATTTAAAAAAAATAATGCTCACATTACCTTCAGTTCCTTGGTACGTGACAATATGATCTTGGATTTTTTTTAAATGCCTATATACCTTGGACTCGTCGGCAACGATAGTCGAATCTAAAAAAGGAAATGACCAGATTACCCTTCCCAAATAATTGTAAATAATTTTAAATGGGAAATCTAAGTACAGGTTCAGAAATTCTAAATGCAGGTAAGTTTAATGAAGGATTTACTATATTATCCTTATGACCTGCATTTAAGAGTTTTTGGCTTGCATTTAGGAATTGATTCTAAATGTATAATTTTAGTCCTAAAAAATTTCTAATTCTTAAAATATTTCCTTATAATATTGATAAACTTTACTAACTACCTCATAATTTTTTCCCTAACAAATTGTGCTTTGAATCAAATAAAGCTTCAAATTTGACAAGGATGTGACTCTCGTCCATGTAGCTCATGATCCCCTCAAATCACTTGGGAACAGCCTGCTTTCCAGCGTCGGAATCTTTCTTTAAAACTTTGAACTAATTATTAGTGCAGCAGGGGCTTTTGAGTTCGTTGAGTTCGATATATCCGAATAAGTCTACCAACTTTTTGTTTCCATTAGTTGCCTAACTCTTGTTATTGGTAACTCTGATGGGAAGGGATGATTTAAGGATTATTTTTGACAAGCAACTTACTGACAAATGTTGCATTAATTTGGACATTAAGCCTAGGCTAGGCAAATTGGCAAATTGGATGGGGGTATCTTTTACGAATTAGAAATTGTTTAGGACTAAAATTAATAATTAGAATCAAATCCTAAATGCAGGTCCAAAACTCCTAAATGCAGGTCATAAGGATAACATAGTAAATTAACTATTAAAATTACCTTTACTTAGGATTTCCCTACCCGTACTTAGATTTTGTGTTTTAAATATAAAAAAATAAATCCTCATCCACATCCCTATGAGTCACCCTCCCCCCCGCCCCTAACCTAGCGGAAATCGCTGAGAGCTTTAACCCCACCCTTGAGGTCAAGGTTTCAATGATAATCTAGCGGTAGTGATTACGATATCGGAGTGTGTGGCTGAAGGTCGCGATGGCTCAGAGTAATGGCAATGGTCAAGCTTGAACTCATCGTTGATTGTGGTGACGTTGGGAGGAATTTGGTGCTATTGGATTTGTCAGACCCATCTCAACAAGAGTGGGTTGACTGGGACTTGCTTATGGGTGAATGCGTCATTGACAACAAGCACATAGGTGGGGTGAGGGAAGGAAAGCAAGAGTCAAGTGCAGGGGAGTGACATGTGAGGCGCGACGAGGGGTGGGGAGGAGGGGGTTGGGCGAGAGGTGGCAATAGATGGGGTGCCAGGATCAATGGTGGTGGGATAAGGTGTCCAAGGTGAGCGCGGTGATATCAGAAGTTAGAATTCAGGGTGAATCTCGGTTGGGGTGGTGGTAAGGGTTGGAATTGATTGATAAAATCCTGGTAGAAATATGCAAATACAACCCTATGTAATTGAGAAAGTGCATATATAACCCTCAGATAATTTTTAGTGCAAATAAAAATCTAACGATTATACATAAGTGCAAATATAACCCTAAAGCCTATATTCTGACATTGACTGGCCATTTCTAGTCATTCACCGATCGAAAATTAATAAAATGCTCTTTCACCCTACTATAAAAATTTGAAAGACAAAAATGCCCCTTAACCCACCACTATACTTCCACCACTGCCACTATCCACCACCTCACGGTGCCGCCGCCACAACTCCATCACCGTCATTGCTCCGGCTTCTCAGCCCTAGCCCTCCACCACCTCTCCACTCCACCATATCCTAGCACTCCACCACCTAGTCCTCAACAACATGCTCAGTCCTAGCTCTCCACCACCTGCTCAGCTCTAGCCCTCCACCACCACCGTCACTCCACCACCTCCTCCTCAACCATTCTAACATATATAGTTTGGATGCAAAAACAATTCTCCCACCATTCTAACCACCTCCCCTTCTTTCACATTTTCTCCCTACATTAGTCAATTTTACATCACATCCCAATCCCAAAAATAGATAATTCCAAATAAGATTAATTCAAGAACAGTGACTGGAGCATGAAAACATTCTTCAATAAACAATCGAACTCAGGAAGTGCGGAATTTCTCGGGCATCGAGCAAGGAACCTATCTAGCTCAAAATGATGCTTAAAACTCCCGTTTATAACCATAAGTATACTCTGTTCTGCAGCTACGACCTTCAAACCACCTGCTACTCTGCGAAATTCAAAAGGGGTTCATCAAAATTCCATCAAAACAGGTGTTCCAATCCTCGAAACTTCTAGCCCTGCCTTCTCCTCTGCCCTAGCCTCCAAACGCCTCCTCTTCAGCTCCGCCGACCACCACCACCAAGCCCTCTCCCCGCTCGCCACCCCCACAGCCCCAAGCCACCTCCGCCACCATCAGCCACCATTCCCGGCGCTGCTCAGCCAAGCGCCAAAAAATCGAGACCCATCATAGCCCTGCAAATCTGCATTGAATTGAAACCATTTCCTAGTTTTCGACTCTGTGAATGAACCTCGGCCACCTCTCCTTTGCGTCGCAAACCTAACTCCATAGCTAATAAGGTCCAGGAGGAAGTGGTGTGCGTCACCGGAGCTAAGATAGGGGTGGCGAGCAACATCATCGGAGAAGAGAAGATGAGAAATTAGAGAAGAGAAAGTTGCCCAGGGGGTGTGGAAGAAGACCCAAAATTTTAGGGTTTTAGGGGTGTCATAGTAATTTCATTTTTTTGTAATTTATTTTTTTATAAAGGGGTAAATTTGTCATTTTATTATAATCAGACTTCAAACTGCCATAAAAAGTTATATTTGCACATAAACTAACTGTCTAGGATTATATTTGCACTTTCTATTAATTCAGGGCTATATCTACATTTTCATCAATTCGATAGAGTTATATATGCACTTTGCTCAAATCTAGTTTTGGATGGTGGCGGGATTGGGATTGGATGATGAAATTCATTAGTGCTAATTTGGACGGTGGTGGTAGTTTCAGCGCTAAAATGATTGTGGAGCTAGTTCGACAAATTTAGCAAAATTAATAGGGCTATGTTTATCACTGCTTTTCTTTTTTTTAAAAAATCAGGAAACATAAGAATTTAATTATTATGCGGGCCAAGAATTATATTTGTACTTAAAAACAAAAGTTGTACATCAATCAAAGGTAATATTTGCTCTTTCAAAAAATTCAAAATCATGTGAGTATATGTACTCCCTCCGTTTTACTATGTTGGACATCATAGGTTTAGGTATCTTTTGTTGTAAGTTAAAATATGTGGAGAAAATTGAATGAGGAGAGTAAAACGTTTAATGAGTGATTAAGAATGATATACTTTTTACCATAAAAAAATGATGAACTTAAAAAAATATATAAATACAGTAATCGTTCCAAACTTATTATTACTCCGTCTGTGCACACTTTTTGGTCAATTTTCTCAGGTCATGTTTGACCAACGATAACTTTAGTTACGTATATTAACGATGTGTTAAAATTTGATATTTAGAAAATACAGCATGCAGAGAATCCAACAATATCTCACATGATGATATTGGTATCTATATATTAGTTAAAATTTATGATCAAACGTGTCTTGAGAAAGTTGACCAAAAAGTGTGCAGATTCGGGTGGGACGAAGGGAGTACATGAAATGAAATTGGACAGAGAAGTCATAGTGCGCTTTGATTACAAAACGACAATGAGTGTCTAGACTTCTCTTTTTTGTTTGCATTTTCTTTGTGCAGTAAACGATTTCATTGATGCCTAAAGCAATTAATAAATGAACAACAGTAATTGGCCATGATTGATTCTGTCCATCTCCAAACTCCACCATCACACACAGAGATGCAAGTATATTCCCAAAATCCCTAAAAAAACAAAACAGTGAGTAATTAACTAGCAATGCCCAAGTGTTTCAACCTCACAGCATCCGCCAACTGGTGCTTCCGGTCCGCCTTCTCCGCCGCCGGCCTCCGGTCAACCGTCACCGACCTCGGCGACGGCACCGTCATCCACTGCTGGGTCCCCAAGCGCCCCGCCGCCGCGCTCCCCAACCTCGTACTCATCCACGGCTTCGGCGTCGACTCCGTCTGGCAATGGTCCGACGCCGTCAAGATCCTCGCCCCGCATTTCAACATATACGTCCCCGACCTCGTCTTCTTCGGGGACTCATACTCCGCCCGCTCCGACCGATCCGACGCGTTTCAGGCCCGCTGCGTTAAGCGCGCCCTCGAGGCGCACTCCGTCGCCGGAGCGCGCGTCGTCGGGATGAGCTACGGCGGCTTCGTGGCCTACAGCATGGCGGCGCAGTTCCCGGATTTCGTGGAGAGGGTGGTGATCTGCTGCGCTGGGGTGACTCTGGAGGAGAGGGATATTAAGGACGGGCTTTTTCCGGTGGATGACGTGGACGTCGCCGCCGCCATCCTGCTGCCGCAGACGGCGGACACGATGCGGGAGCTGTTGCGGTATACGTTTGTGAAACCGCCCAAAGTTTTACCTTCCTGTTTGCTGAACGACTTCATCGATGTAAGTTAGTTTTTTATTTTACTATATTTCCACATGGTAAAAATGATTTTATTATGGAAAAGAAGTTGAAAATAAACTAATATTTATATGTGGACAAAGTGATAGTAGGAATTTTTTTTTATTGTGTGCCTGTCAAATAGTTGTTTGATATAAATATTGAAAGTGAGGTCATGTGGACTGAAGAGATTGTATTTTTCCAATTTCCTAAGTTTATTTTTGTCAGTTAGGACGCGTTCATCCACCTATTCTGTTACTTTATATTTTGTTTACGGGGCTGTCTTTTTCAAGTAATATGGACCCTAGTGGGTTGTATTTTGCCCATTTTGAAGATTTGTTAGAAAAGAAAGATAAAATGAAGCCTGTTTTGTCTCATTGGTTGAATTTTTGGAAAATGAATTTATTGTTACTTTGTGCAGGAGATGTGCTCGGATTATGTAGAAGAAAGAAGAGATTTGCTTCGAGCTATCTCCAAAAACAGGAGCCTTTCAGACCTACCCAAGATCTCTCAGGTATCGTTCTCACGCTTGTATCAAACTATTAAAAGTGTTACGAAAGATCGAAAGGCATTAAAAACAATGCATTGATGATTTGATGTGTTTTAAATGATGCATTTGCAGCCAACATTGATAATTTGGGGAGATAAAGATCTAATATTCCCAGTTGAACTGGCTCTCAGACTGAAAAGGTATCATATCTACTCTTTCTTGTTTTCCTTTGTTCTTTAAGTTTTACCTTAAGACATCTCGAATGTTACATTCTACATGTGTACTTTGGTAATGCAGACACTTGGGAGACAGTGCAGAGCTTGTAATACTTGAAGGAACGGGGCATTCGTTCGCTCATGAAAAACCGAAGGAGTTTCATAAGCATTTGAAAAGCTTTCTTCTGAGTCCTCCAACCTAAGACTAATGTTGTATCGAGCACATTTGTAACGGCACTCAACTCATCTGTATGTTTTTATTCTTTTTTCACCCCAAGGGTATAAAGTAACCAACAGAACAGATTGAATGATATGAAAATTTGCTTTTGGTTTAAAGAGTAAGACTGCATATAATCTGGGTAAGAAAGATTCAAATTACAACACAAACAAGTAGCATTGATGTTGGTTTGTCTAAAACACAGAAAACACAAACAAGCCAATTGTAATTGACCTCTTAACTTATGTTGGCAACAGAAACAAGACCTGTTACATTATCACCGAAGCTCTTCCATCTCTCAAAAGCATCTTCCATTCTCTTTCATCAACTAGTCCTGCCAACACAATCGAGTAAAGAATCGATTATAGCTCTTGAAAGTGGTGGATGATTTGATGATTTATGGGAAGACGACATCATACCTCAACCTGTATCTCATCAGCTTTCGAGTGATCACCTGCACGAGAAAAGCAGTTAGGATCGTTCTTTGGCCTTTAGAAATAGAGAATGTATAATCGCACTCAAAATCACATAATGATTTGCCAACATTTCTAGTCTGCTGGAGAAGAATTAACAACTCTTCAATTGTGAAACTAATGACTTACATCACTTCCTCTGGTTATTTTATTTCCCAACCACGCCTCTTACCTGCAATTTTTCACGGATACTTTGACAGGTGAAAGTTCTTAGAAGGTTGGCTGCGCTATTTTTCTGGGATGGGAATATGTAGTGATAATTACTCAATGGCTGATTTGCTTCACGAATTAAGCCGACTTGAATTATCCCTAATCATCTAAGTTCTATGCACCTTCTTAACAACCAACCATTTCAGAAATGGCTGTTGAGAGTGTGCATGTACATGTGTGTGTGTGCACACGTTGGTGTTCATTAATGTTAGCAGGTTTACAAAAAGGGTTCTACGGCCTATACCTAATCTCCTCGGGCGACGAAAATATAAAGAGAAACAGGTTGATTCAGATTAAAAAGGAGAACCAAACCGTCCCAGCTTACCTCCTTCTTCTGGAAGATCTGAAGTCCACAATGTTAGATTGTCCCTGAGAAGCTGCATAATTAAGGTGCTATCTTTGTAGGAGTCTTCATTGAGGCTGTCAAGCTCTGCTATAGCTTCATCGAATGCTTGCCGCGCAAGGTGGCATGCCCTAGTGCAAAGACAGATTATCAGACTTTAAGAGAACCAAAAATTAGCAGATAATATAACATATCGACACATTCAGGCGGATGTTGAGAATCAGCATGCTCAAACATTAATAAAAGACACAAAATGTTCAGTTCCAAAACAAGAAATGAAACAATAAGGTCTTCGTAATCTATGTAAGTAGTGATCTGACTTAAGGTCATAGGTTTTCTACGGCAGTATTGCTGGGCCAAAATAATTTCAGTGTCAACTCAGATAATTTGCAATATCACAAGTAAAATACGGGAACACATCCCGATTCCCGACACTGCACTAATAACGAAATCACCTTTATCCGCATGTACTGATAAGGCAAAACCTTAGCCCTAGATCATCTTAAGCATAATTTTTTTATTAAGCTGTTCAAAGTGACTGCCCTGTTGTTAAATGGAGCACACTACTCGTACTTCTTCATTTTTCAACACATTGTTGTTAACATTTTAGATCAAACTAAACCATCATCATCTCTACAAGTAAGGAAATATTAATATAAAAGGGAAACTAAATTTTCTAATGCAGCCAACCTTAATATAATGAAAAATGCCTACTGATGTTTAATGTTACTTAGCATGCATATCCTTTCCTTTCTACCTTTTAAAATGAGCAAAAGACAGAAAAAGAGATCACAAACCTCTCAGGGGAGTTCAAGATCTCGTAGTAAAAGACAGAGAAATTCAATGCCAATCCAAGTCTGATGGGATGAGTCGGTGAAAGATTGGCATTAGCAGCAGCAGTAGCAGCCTGTAACACGGAAAAGATATGATAAATCATCTGCCCACCTAAAAGACCTATAAAATGCAACAACGAAAACTATGATAATGGAAAAAGCAGCGTTGGAGAACCTCATAGGCTTTGAGAGAGTTGTCTGCTGCTTGTTTACGATCCTCAGCAGATTTGAATTCAGCCAAATAACGGTAATAATCTCCCTTCCTGGATGAACAGATACAAGAACCAGCATTTTAACCAAGTACAAACACTATCAATATGTTCCTATATAGCAAATAAGTCCAAATTTTGTTCATTGCATATAACTCACATCTTATGATAGAAAACAGTCGATTCTCCAGCAGAATGCGGGAGAAGATGCTCATCTATCACAGTCAAGATATCCTTGCATATTTTCGTGAGCTCATCTTCTACCCTCACGCGGTATACCTTAATCCTTTTCACATTCAGATCGTGACCCTTGCTTTCCTCCTTCTGCTCGATGGAAGATAATATCCTCCATGACGCCCTTCTTGCACCAATAACATTCTTATATCCAACTGAGATTAAATTCCTCTCCTCGATAGTCAGCTCCACATGCATTTTCGCAACCTCCTTCATTGCCTCAACCATCTCTGCAAGAGGATACGAATCAGAAGCCTGAAGAACAGTAACAATAAACGAAAGAACAAACAGGCGAAAACCTATGATCCCACAAACTAAAAAACTCAATCCCCTCACTCACTCAGACATGATAGTATATCTTTCTCAGTAACCAGAATAGTCTCAAAATTGCTCATTGCACTAGCAAATTAAAGAAAGTTACCGATTTAATTCTCCTGTTTCAGAAACAGCAAGATCATAGCAATTAAAGAAACCAATTACTTCTCTACCTCAGAATCCAACTTGATTCAAATGCAACATACTAACATTTATAGAAAAATCCAAGTCAAAAGCTCCCAAAAACCCCATCAAGTTCATAACTTAGCACAAAACAACACAATCGAAGCACAGCCCAGAATTTATTTCTTCCTAATCTCAACATGCAAACATAGAAACCCTCCATTCAAAACAACCCAAAATTGCCACACCTCAAACAGAGAGAAAATCCAAGAAAAAAACACAAACGGAGAGAAATACCCTCGTATCTCTCAGCCTGCTCAGCGAGCCTGGCCAAGTAAACATGCTTTTCTCTCTCCATCTCCATCTCGCTCTTCAGCTTTCAGGTTGAGTGAAACTATTTGGGATTCCTTTCTCCACTTTGATCGTATATATCTTCTGTTGCTTTAGTGACCAACATATTAATAAACAATTGTGTGAAATGCTGTAGATAGAATTAGAGCGTCCCGAAGGCCCCACTGGAAGGAGATAACGGCTGGTGGTTGTAGAGAGGGAAGGAAACGGAGGGACGGTTATGAGTATAAAAATGGCAAAAAGGAAATGTCGGAAGCTAAGTAAAAGGAAAAGGTGACCGTAGGATATGGGGACTAAAGTTTTCTACTGTCAAATCGGTTCGCTCTTAGCCGCTCCGGTCATCCGACACCACATACTTCATTGGAAAGATAAATTACAGTATTCCCATAATTGAACACATGATACTCGACTGTATCTGGTGTGTACAAAGAGTTCTCCCATCGGAAGAACCCCAACACTGCAACTGGCGAGAGTCGAACTCGTACTCCAAAGGAATTAGGTCATACACCCAACCACTTGAGCGATCGTACAGGTGTACCGTCGGTTACATGGATTCTCACATTATGCTGCTCTTGTCAACCAAATTCAGATTATGGTCGATTTATTTGTTTAGTTGAAATTCTATTAGATCAAATTTGGGTTCATTTAATGAATTTTTAACACTTTTAATTCTAACTTTAGAATGGAAGTATCAATATAACCTTGCGAAATGAAAATGCCAAAATACTAACTTTATGATAAATTTTGCAGTTATAATCATTTGGTCGATGTTTGTTGGAGAAACTGGGCATTGGCCGAATCTGAAATATCGCGAATACCCTCAACCATTACATTCTTCTTTTTTCTTCAAGTTAGGGTAGATTGACACATACATCATATAGTTAGAGTTATTTTGACAATTTCTCTTTTTGCATAGTTATATTGACACTTTCAGCATAAAGTTATAGTCATTTTAGCACTTTCCTCTTAATTTAATTTTTTAAGAAAAAATTAATTTAATTATATTATATTATTTTTAATACACTAATTTCACAAAGTTTTATTTTAGACCGACTAACCGTCAGATGAGGTCATTATATAGTTGATGCAACTAATAGGGTGATTTGATGTTTGTTTTTATTTAGACTAAATTATTTTTTTAGTCTCATACAAAGTATCTTACACCATATTTTGGTCCCCATTTGTAAATCAACCCTCAGACAAGACCAAACAAATTCAGAACGATTTGTTTGGTCCCCAAAGGTGGTTTCCAGGGAAAGTTATCGGTAAAACTGGTCAAATATATAAAATGACCATTATACCCCTAAGTTTAAAAAATAAAAAGAAAACATGGATATTGCTTCGTCATCTCCACTGAGCTCGCCATGGCCATCCGCTGACATCGCTTCGTCTTCTCCGCCTGCCACCACATTTTGCCGTCGCTTCATCTTCTCCGCCATGGCCATCTGTCACCTCTGTCGCTTCGTCTTCTCCGTTGAGCTCTGCCATGGCCATCCGCCACCGTCGCTTCGTCTTCTCCGCCTGCCACCGCCTTCCACCATCGCTTTGTCTTCTCCACCTGCCACTGCCTTCACCGTCACTTCGTCTTCTCCGTTGAGCTCGCCATGCCCATCCACCACCGTCACTTGGTCTTCTCCGCCTGCCATCGCATTCCGTCGTCGCTTCGTCTTCTCCGCCTGCCACCACCTTCTCCGCCGCTTTGTCTTCTCCGCTGAGCTCTGCCATGGCCATCTGCCACCGCCGCTTCGTCTTCTTCGCTTCTCACCGCCTTTTGCCGTCGCTTTTTCTTCTCCACCTGTCACCGCCTTCTCTGCCACTTTGTCTTCTCCACTGAGCTCTGACATTTACATTCGTCGTCGTCGCTTCGTCTTCTCCGTCTTCTCCGTCTGCCACCGCTTTCTCCGCCGCTGCCGGTGGAACCAGATCTTGAGCAGGGTGAGTCTTCTTCAGGTGAATCGGGAACGGTGGAAATTGAAGGCGGCGGTGGAAACACTGAGAAACTTATCATGAAGGTGGTGGTGGCAGGCGGTGGAAATTGAAGGCGGCAGGCGGCAACGGAAGTCGGAAGAAAAAGAAAATTTTAAATTAGGAATTTTTAATTAAAAATATTTTTTAATTTGTAAAATTACCATTATACCCCTGAATATACCGGAAACCATTTACTCTTACCTGAAAACCACCTTAAGGGACCAAACAAATCGTTATTAATTTGTTTGGTCCTGTCTGAGGGTTGATATGCAAACGGGGACCAAAACATGACATTAGATACTTTGTAGAGGACTAAGAAACAATTTAGTCTTTTATTTATTGCAACGAGATTCCTATAACTTTGAATTTTTTTAAAAAAATGCCACAGTACATAAATAATTATAATTTGATCCTAAAATTTATTGAAATGATATTTTTCATGATTGGTCTAACTGTTAGTCGTTTCAATAGGAGACTTTCTCCGTTTATTTTTGTTCACAATAGAAAAATAGACTTTATGTCAAATATAATTCAATTCAATTCATTTAATTTATTTTAAATTATTATTTTAATTTAATTTAATTCATTTTAATTTATGACAAAGTTTTGGGAAAGACGATCTTTCCATAGGCTTATGGAAAGACGGGGTTTAATTCGAATAATAGAAGGTAAAACGTCTTAGTTGCAACATTAAAAATTTAGTATGCAACATGTAGTAGTTATAAAATTTATAACCCGGTTCATGCAATCCGAAAATTTTATCTTAATTTCTTCTAATTTATACTTTAAACCTTGATCTTTCCATGATTTATGGAAAGACCGTCTTTCAAGATACGCACTCTTAATTTATTTGCGCAAAGATGCAAATTATCACTACGAAAATTGCCGAATATTCTCATAATGTAACTTGCAAAATGTATGCGTTTCGAGTATTTTGTTCTCATCAGCAAATCACACACCTCAACACTAGTATTTTTCAGCACCAAAACGGGAAATATCACTATAAATGCCGGATACTCATTCCGTGATGCTACAAAATTGAAGTTTTTTAGCATGTCATTTTTGTGAATAAAGCACGGACTCCAACAATAAAGAAGGTTTTTGAACGATAAAAGTATTTTTTCTAATCTAAATAAGGCTTTTAAAAAAGGGATACTATATTTTTAAAAATATTTAAAGTTTTAAGTTAAAAATTATGAGTCCGTCTCTTGAAAGACGATATTTCCACAAGTCACGAAAATATCAATGTTTAAAGTGCAAATTAGAAAAAATGAAGATAAAATTTTTGGGTTGCATGAATCGGGTTATAAATTTTATAACTACTACACATTGCATAATAAATTTTAATATAATAACTAAGATATTTTACCTTTTATTAAAATTCTATCCATCTTTCCATAAGCCTATGGAAAGATAATTTTTTTCAAGACTTTACCAACAATTATATATTTACAAAGACTTGGGTGAGGCCGCCTCACCCAAGCCTTATGGTGAGACCAGGGGTCTCACCATAAATTAAATATTTAGGGGTCTCACCATAAATTAAATATTTTCAGGGGCATGGAAGCAATACTATATAATATCGATATTTTAGTTAATTTTCAATTTTCAGTTTTTAAATTCAACCGTCCAACTAACTCCCCCCCCCCTCTCTCACACGCGCATTAACCCTTTCTTAAACCTCTGAAAACTGCTGCCATAAATTCCCGATTCAACTGCTCAAATTCTTTCAAATTTGCAATTTCTGAGTTGCATTACGTCGCCTTCTTCAATCCGGTTCTATAGAGGTTAGAATTTCTTATTTTCGCTGGATTTGGGGTGTATATTTAGGATATTTTGTTTTTCTTCTTCGTCTCCGATGATTTCTATATCATTCTAGCGCTTATCACTGTAAATCCGGTTGTGCATATATTTTTTTATCTTATATTCTGTGTTTCTGGGTTTTGTTTCAGCATTTTGTAGACATGATGAAATCGAACGAAGATGACCTAAAGGTTGTTGATGTTGTTTGTGCCTCATCCGTGCTTTAATCTAAAGGTTTTTCTATTTTTTGTTAATATTTGTATTGTTAGGGTTTTTTGTTCGGTTTCTTTGATTTTTCTATTTCATTATTTATTGATTTGATGTGTTGTTCATCGTTATTGAATTTGCTCTATTTTTTGTGTTGTGTTGCTTTGTTTTATATATGAAACAGTGTATAACAAATTATTTAAGATGTTCATGTGTTTAGTTAGGCTGTTCATGTGATTGGTTCGGGCTTTATTGTGCCTCTTTTGTGGTTTATTTTATGCTTTGTTTACTTTGTATGTTTTCTGTTTGAATTGTCTTTATATTAGGATATTAATGTGTTTAGTTTTCATGTTTATGTGTTTAGTTTAGGCTCAGTTTAGTTTGCATTGTCCTTTTTTTAGGTTGTTCATGTGTTTAGTTAGGTTGTTTATGTGTTCAGTTAGGCTGTTTATGTGTTTAGATCAGGCTTTGTTGTAGATCTGCTGTGGTTTAGTTTAGGATCTGTTTAGTTTGCATGTTATTTGTTTGCACTTTTTTTAGTTAGCCTATTTTTGTGTTTAGTTCGCATGTTAATGTGTTTTCTGTTTGCACTGCCTTTCTGTATGGGTATATATACAGTTATATTAGTTTGTGTACTTTAGGTGTTTCAATTTTTACCTTAAGTTTTTATGTGATTACTTTTCAAATGTAGGTGATGGAATTTGCTTGAGGAAATCAAGTAGATTGCAGTCTAAATTGCTGGATGGTATGTATATTGTTAGTTTGTAAATTTTTTTATTTCAATCTTTATGTTTTTACTTAATTGATTGTGTAATTGTCAGGTTCTAAACCTCCTTTGAATAAAACGGAAAAAAAAACCCAGAAGAAAACTACTAGCACATGTATTTAAATATGATTGAATTTTATTCAAAATTTTTGTTGGTTTTTAATTGATTGCTTTATGTATTGCTGATAATTTCTTTTTGCTTATAGCTGATATTGTGAGGAGATTGCGTAAAAGTGCTAGTAAATCTGATGTGGATAGGTCACATAGAGTTGCTGGTTGGAATTCTAATTTTCTTTGTTTTACTTTGACTGTTTAGTGATTTTTTTTATGTGTTTAGTGCGTTACCTTTGGTATTTATGCATTTTGTTTCGTTATTGTAGATGCATGTGATGTGATCAGCATGCATTAACATTTTGTTAATGCATGTTATTTTACTCATTAGTTAAGCTATTTCTTTTATTATTGTAGTTAAGCTATTTTACTCATTAGTTAAGATTGGATATTTCACTTCATAATCTACATTAACATTTTTTATTATGCAGTTGTGGAGAAGCGTGTGATTATTTGTCCTACTGCTTCAACTAATATTGAACATATTGGTTAGCATTTGAATTATTAGTTCATATTTATCGATGTTTAGTTTTGCTATTAAACTCATTAGTTTTTGTTTTTTTTGCATCAGAGCCTGGAAATGTTTCTGCTGAAAAAAATGAGGGTTCTGTTGAAAGAAACAAGGATTCTACTGAAAGAAATGTTGATGGTACGTTTAAATATATTTTTTATTGTGTATCTTTCATTACTTTATGTTTTATTTAGAATCCGTTAATTTTTAAATTTTGTAGGTTCTACTTGTGTTGCTGCAAGTCCCATAAGTGCCCAGATAAATGTTGTTATTGAAGGTTTGAGATGTGAAACCAATTTTGGTATGTATTGATTTCTCTGCTTCTAATTTTGTGTTTTTGATTTAGTATTTATTTTTCATTTGTGTGTTGTAGGTTAGAAAATTTGTCAAAAGAAACGTGTTAGGAAGAAGGTTAAAGTTAAATGAATTATTAGTGACAAAGATTATATGGAAGATGATGATTTTATTGATCCGCCTCCTACTATGGTGAATGCAAATGAAGAGGGCAAACAAAAGGTTTGTGAAGGGAAAGGAAATGAGCCGGTTGCGAAGAAGACGGCTCCAAAGAAGCCTGCTGCAAATGAGCCGGATGTGAACGAGCTGGCTGTGAACAAGTCGGCTGCAAAGGAGCCAGTTGTGAAAGAGCCGGTTGTGAAGCCTGCAGCGAAGAAGCCCACTCCAAAGAAGCCTGCTGCAAATGAGCCGGCTGTGAACGAGCTTGCTGCAATAGAGCCAGTTGTGAAGGAGCCGGCTATGAAGCCCACAACGAAGAATCCTGCAGTGAAGAAGCTCGCTCCAAATAAGCCTGCTGCAAACGAGCCAGCTGTGAACTAGCCTGCTGCAAATGAGCCGGCTGTGAACCAGCCTGCTGCAAACGAGCTAGTTGTGAAGGAGCCGACCGTGAAGTCCGCAACGAAGAAGCCTACAGTGAAGAAGGCCGCATTGAAGCCTGCAGTGAAGGTGTCTGGAGTGAAGAATCCTGTTGAGAAGAAGTCATCTGGGAACAATAATGAGGATGTTGTTGCAGATGGGAGTGGGCCATCGAAGAATTCTTCTACTACGGGAAAGCGCAAGCGGGATGGAGATGGTTTTTCTGGACCTGCTACAAAGAGAAATGTTTCTACTCATTGTTCAGCAGGGAATACTAATGATGGCACGGAAGTGACACGCCAGACTAAACAAGTTTATGAAATTCAGCTTCCTGATGGTTCTAGGTACGTTTTATTATTTTAAGCATTTTTTATTTTACTTTATGTGTGTACATATACTTTGAATATTTTAGTTTTAATATTTTTGCATAATAACTTGAATGATTTAGAATTTATTAGTTTAGCTATGTTGTCATTTACCTTTGGTTTTTCAGTGTTTTGTTTCACTATGCTTTTAATTTTTTTTGTGTAGAGTTACAGTATAAATAGTTTATGTACTTGTTGATTTTATTTATGTGTTTACCTGTTTAGTTTTATTAAACAATAAATTGCTTTTTTTTTATTAATTTCATATTGATTTGGCTATTTATTAACTAAACTTTCTTTTAAAAATTACTGTATGTTTACTTGATGTGTTTTATCTCTTAGTTTGGGTGTTTGTGTGCACAATTGTTATATTTACTAACTTCTTGTATTATATTGTTTTCTAGGTTTTTAAAGAAGTTTATGCCTAGAAGCCAGCATGTAAAGATCATAGATCTGTGCGCTGAACTCAGTGCTAAGCAGAAGGCTGATGTTGAAGCCATTGGTTTCAGGGCATTTTGAAGCTAAGATTGGAGATTGCACTTCCCTCGGGTATTGTGCCTTGGTTGGTGAGTAATTTAAACCCTGGTACATGTGTTCAGCTGGTTGGGGTAGATAGATACTTTATTACTGGTGATGATGTTTATGATGTTCTGTGCTTGCCTCGAAACCCTGGAAGGAAAGTTGTGGAGAAGAGAAATTCTAGTATGCAATTGAAGGATAGTTACAAGGCTAGGTTTGGTAGGGAGAATGAACATGATATACCCCCTTCACTTGATTTTAGATAGGATAAATGAACTTAATGAGGGATGGGATGAGTTTAAGAGACTTTTTGTGATCTATTGTTCTTCATACTTTTTAGCTTCTATAGCTACTGGGAAGGTAGATATGAATATTCTTGAAGCTATTGAAAATGTTGACGAGATTAAGAATCTCGACTGGTGTACTTTCGTGTTAGACAAAATGGCTTCAATGATTAGGAGGTATAAGAACAATGTAGAATACAAAACCTGTAATGCTTGTGTCCTTATCCTTTTGATTCTATATTTGCACTGATTTCTTGTCCGTGGTGTGTTGGAGCCAACATGCCTTCCTCTAGTCCAGCATTAGACTGATGCAAAGTTGAGGGAGAAAGTGAAGATGTTGTACATTGGAGGAGGTTATGGAAGGACAATCATGGTGAAGTGTTATCCAATCAGCTGTGCCGGAAAAGTGAAAGAGGGTCATAGGGGTAAGAGTGATGTTGGAGCTCAGCCTGAGATTGGAGCTGATTCTGTTCCTGAAGGTGATGAAGTGTTGCAGTTCAAAATCTCACGCGGAGTTTTGACTGACTCCAAGATTAAAAGTCTTGCTAAGAATGTAAGTGTTTAAGATTTTACCTGATGACTTTGCTTTGTTAGTTATGTGGTTAGCATGATTTCTTATGTGTTTCAGTATTTAGTTTAAATTTTTATGTGCTAATTTAGGTTTTTAGTTTCATTATTTTATATTGTTGACTTTTAGTAAGTTAGTTCATGTGTTTAATCTTTCTGTTTGGGTGTTTAATAGTTTGGTTCGGTTTATATATGAATTGTTTATGGTTAGTTGATTGTGCTTTCATTGGCTATTTAATATGTTTTTTTAGTTTTCTGTATAAATTTATTGATTTTTTTCTTGTGTAGGCTTATAATGAGGCCTTAATGATCGTGAAGCGTAACTTTGAAGTTGTTACCGCTGATATGTATCAGTGGTTGGAGATGGTGAAGGCTGATGTTGGGGATGAATCATTGCAAGACTTGCCATCTATTGTTGGGACTAGTGCAGAACTTCCGAATCAGCAAGATGACTCGCCACCAATTGAAGAATCACCAATCGAATGGAATGACAAGTTAATTGTTATGCTTGATGAAGCATGCAACCAATGGCAGAGAAGGAAACAGTACCAGCCTCAGAACGAGCCTCTTCCATCTTTTAAATTGTTTAAAGGTGGTGAATTGGATGGCATATGAGGAATCTCCACAAACAACGTAGATATGATTTGATTTGAATGATGTGATTTGGATTTGTTATGGAGTGATTTGAGTGTTTGAATTTGTTGAAATGATGTTATGGATGATTCTGAATGGTTCATTTGCTAGGTTGTTGGATTGATTGATTCTGAATGATATTTTTTAGATGATTCTGAATGATGTTTTTTAGATGATTCTAGAATGGATTGAAACTTAAAATTTTTTTTATGATGATTCTAGTATGAGTTTAGTTCCGAAGTTTATCTATTTAGTTGCATTGTTTATCTTTTTTGTTTCTATTATAGTTTAACAGCTTGTCTAGTAATTATATTTTGTATGTTCAAAGTCATGTGTCCTTTAGGTAAATTGTTCGGTTATTTAGGTATATAGTTCGGTTTAACCTCCTGCCTCGAGCCCTCGATCCCTCGAACCTCATGCCTCGAGCCCTCGAGCCCTCGAAGCCTCCTGCCTCGAGCCTTCTGCATCGATCCCTTGAAGCCTCCTGCCTCGATCCTTGAACCTTCTTCCTCGAGCCCTCGATCCCTCGAACCTCCTGCCTCAGCCCTCAAAGCCCTCCTACCTCGAGCCCTCGAAGCCCTCGATCCCTCGAACCTCCTACATGGATCCCCTAAACCCTAAACCCTAAACCCTCGAGCCCTCAAGCCCTCGAGGCCTCCTGCCTTAGCCCTCGATCCCTTGAATCTCCTGCCTCAGCCCTCGAGCCCTCCTGCCCCTTACCGTCGAAACCCTCCTGCCTCGAGCCCTCGAACAATTTAGTCTTCAATTTTTGACACTTATATTTTTATTTACTTTTTCTGACATTATTTTATGTATATTTCACTTTAGCTCATTTGTTAGAATCATTAGTTTCAGACACAGTTTACTTGATGAATATATTTTTGTTTAATTAAACAGCACTCGTTAGTTCAGGTGTTTCAAGTATTTGAAGGGAAATTTAAATGATTTGTTCATGTACATAATGTTGATATAAATAAATGTCAAATTGGAACTCATAGGTCTAGACTTGTTGCTTTGGTATCTTGGTACCAAACTCCTTGTTGAATTTTCATGTACTTTTGTACTTTTTGAGACAGGAATTTGGTCTACCTTTTCCTTGTATTTCTTGAATCTTTCTTCAAGAATTTTTCGGGTTTCTATGTCACCTTCACATTTTAGTACCAGATTGTAGTAGTTTCTTGCCATTTGGTGTCTCCATGGAACTTTGTCTTTGGTTTTGTCTACTTCTTAATTTTCTGGTTCTGCTTTCAGTTTGTCCCATACTTTCATTTTAGCAAGCTTTGTCCATCGCTTCAGAATGTATTGTGATGGTATCTCACTGATTGAGTTGATGTGCAATATACGGATACAGTGAAAGCAGAGCATTCCTCGCATAAAAAGATAGCCATGCATAAAATCAAGTTAATTAGATAAACATCCAAACTAAAGCTCTAAAGCATATAATGTCCTGCATTTTAAAGTTAAATATGCGAATGAAGAACTAATGACATATATATAAGATCTATTATCAGATTCTTGCTATGAAACCTGCCTACAAAAATATGAACCTTAATATTTAACCAAAAGTTAATGATCCAAACTAAATAACTAAAGATATTAACATATAAGGTAACATGTAAATTGTATTTCATCAGTACATACCTGTTTCTTCAAAATTTTTGCAAGAGCAGTTAACTTCCACCATTCCACTTTGTTGTGTGAAGGTGACAATTTCAACTTTTGTATCATCTTGTTCTGGACTTACTTCATACTTTGTTGCCGATCCTAGGGTGAAAACTCTACATGCTTTTGTTTCTTGTGCAATCTTGTGTTCCTTCTCAAACTTATAGTACATTGATAATGTGTGCTCTTGAGCTGCATGCTTGAGTAGTTTTGATCCATGTATAGTTGACTTTGGCACTGATTTTGAGCATTGATTTTCCTTTGTTATTTCCTTTGCTCTCTAATGATCAATAATCTCATTAAAGATGGTTAAGAACCTGTTGAGTGTTGTCATTTTGCTGCCATTGAATGACAAAGCTTTGTTTGTGCTCTCACTTCGTTGTGATGAAAGAGTTCCTGCGGAGGAAAAGTCTTTGCTCATTGCAGGCCACCACTTATCTCTAATAGAATATAGCCTCTTGAACCATTCCTTGTCTTCAACTTGAAAATTCCTGATCATATTGTTCCATGCCATTTCATATTCTTCTTCTTTTTTACAGTATTTCAAACAATTCTCAAATGCTTCCTTGAAGGGACCATCCTTTTTTAATTCACCAAAATTACTGATGGCATTTTGTGTAATGTGCCACATGCACAATCTATGCCTCGTGTTTGTGAAAACATGTAAAATTTCATGAATAATTTTATTCAAAACAAGTTCATGTATAAACATATGATCTAAAATCAATTAAACACGAACTAAAATATAAAGTTTAAATGTAATTGTTCCTGATTTTTTTTTTCAATTATCAGATTTTTTTTATATTGACAATGATAACTGAAATTATATTAGATGTTGTGAACATACACAAGAACTATTAAACTAAATACTAAAGGTAAGTACATAAACATATCAACCAATTATAGTCCAAATCAATCAAATTAAAGAATGGTTACCTTTTCGATTGCTTTGGCCATGGCTAGATCTTGGTCTGTAAATATTGTTACCGGCTCTTTACCACCCATTGATTTTCTGAAAACATCAAGAAGTCATTCGAAAGTTGAAGCTTTTTCGTTAGCAATGAAAGCACATCCAAACATCACTATATTGTCGTGGTTGTTCATTCCGACTATTGGAGCACAATTCAAGTTGTATTTGTTGGTCCTGTATGTTGACGGATCACTTAACAAAGTTAGATCATGTTAAATCATGTGTTAATGTAGTTACACTATTTATTTAGTATGTTACTTAGTACGTTTCAACAAACTTTAAAATACCTAAATTTTCTCAATAAAATACATATAGACCAATTTTAGATTTTTGTGAATTATCAAGTTGAATTATATCACTTTTATTCATATTTTCATACGGTTACATCGTGTTTCTAATTAATTACTTAATACATTTTTTCATATCTAAAAACAGCCAAATATTCTCCAAAAAATGTAACTTATTTTTACTTCATTTGTTTATGAATCTACATCGTGTGTATAACATACTACTTAATGTGTTCCAGCTGTTACTTCATGTGTTTAAATGTATTTTACGAAATATAAATCATACATGTATGTGGTGTAAAATACCATTAGATTGCCAAAGAGAGAGTAGTCTTCCTTCATCATTGAGTCCCTCCAAAATAATGTTGTCAGCCTACCATTATCATCCAATTTAACTCTAAAGAAGAAATCTTCCTCTTCGGTACACTTCTGTGAGAGTCTTTCAATTGCTTGCTGAGCATCGCATCCTTCAATCTCCTTCATGCGCAACCTGTTCACGTAGTTTAGATAATCCTTAATCGCGTGTCCTAGATTCTGAATACCACCAGCTTCAAAAGCCATAAACTTGAATCTATGACTAGGTTTTAATCCTGCACTTTCCATTCCTTCTATAGCTTTCCTTTTTCCTTCGGTAATTCTCCTTTCACTTCTCTGTAAATACTGTCATTCGAATCAAGTGAAAGGATGATTATGAGATGTCACATGATGCAAAACTTCATAGGCTCCATTGATAAATTTAACCCGAATTCCAGCCTTGCATCCAGTTCTTGTAACCACATTTTTCCTTGTTTTTCTTATTTTCTTCTCAGAGCCCTCTTCAATGATATTGTCATAGGAAGGTGTGTCGAGTGTTTCATTCTTCAATTTTGTGTTTCCCTGATTTGAGTAAACAAAATACTTCTCTAGGATGGTTCCGTCTTTTTTACCTCTTTGGGTTGAACATTGCCCCCCAAATCCTAATGCATTTGACTGTTTTCTGTATGAATCATGGAACTCTGACAGTGTTTTTGCTCTCAAACCTTTGAAGCAATCTGTGACATCAACTTTCGATAGGTCGCTTAAATTGGTGACAGAATCTGATCCTGCAAAATTGTATCCTTTCAGTAACTCATTACATCAACTATTATATTAGTTTGTTCGTGTATTTCACAATTTAGTTCGACCTTCATTAACAGTGTTCAGTCACTGATATATTTGTACAATTTCTAAATATTTTGATAATATATCCTACTAATTAAATTTCAGACATTAATAACAATAGATTATATTTTTATTAAGTTACATCGTGTGTTTAACATATTACTGGTTGTGATAAAGTAACTTTGAATATATGAAAATAGTCTTAACAAAATGAATGTAACTGATTTTAGTTCATGTGTTCATGCAGTCACATCATTGATTTACTATGTTACTTCAAACATTTCAGAAAATTTAAAAACACCTACATTTTCCAACAAATTGCATATAACCATATTTTAGACCTTGGAGATTTATCAATCAGATAATTGTCACGTTACTTCATGTGTCCATGCAGTTACATCCAGTGTTCATCGTATTACCTCATATGTTTCAGAAAATTATAAAACACCTATATTTTCTCAACAAAATCAGAATATCATCACATTACTTCATGTGTTTATGCAGCTACATCATTTGTTCATCATATTACCTCATATTTTTGAAAATTAAAAAAAACATCAACATTTTCCCAACAATTTGTCTATAACCAAATTTCAGCCTTTGGGGAATTTTCTATTAGAATATTATCGTGTTACTTCATGTGTTCATGCACTTACATTCAATGTTCCTCATATTACCTAATATGTTTCAGAAAATTGTAAAACACCAGCATTTTCTTCAGTACAGGCATATAACTGAATTTCATATCTGTCAAAATAAAATTCACAATAAATAAACATTACTTCATGTGTTCATGCAACTACTTCATGCGTTTAACTGTATATACAAAATTGAAACCTAACCTGGATGTAAACTAGTTGAATTTTCAGATTGAACATAATCGATGTTTTCTCCTTCATACAGAACAATTTCATTACCTTGAATTGCTTTGTCTTCCATAGTTTATACCAACAACACCTTAGATTGTAGATTTCAACCGTTAAAACTAAGATTTTAAACTGTAAAACTAAGATCTTAAATTACAGATCTCACCTTCGCAGATGTAGAAGCTTTCGTTGATGTTTTCGTCGTAAAGTTTTGTCTCTGAATCCGATTCTGGCGCAAATCCAAAACGAATCCGATGTAATT
Source organism: Rubia yunnanensis (assembly GCA_037428765.1). NCBI lineage: Eukaryota > Viridiplantae > Streptophyta > Magnoliopsida > Gentianales > Rubiaceae > Rubia > Rubia yunnanensis. The sequence continues at coordinate 76,866,137 of CM075067.1, forward strand.
CTGTCGCAAAATTGCAGACATGATTTTGGAGATCGCGAGCTTCAACCTGAGCTCAATCCAACGTGAATTTGAAGCAAATCCGACGCGGATCTAAAAACCTGAGGACAATCCGTTGATTTCAGAGGATTGATCGGCGATTTGCGACATTAAATCCGGTTTGATCGGATTGAATTTCATAGGGATTCAGATTCCTTGATTTTGGGGATTTTGTTTCCAAAATATGGCAGTTGGTTATGAACCAGGTTGGTGACCCATTTCCCTTATAACCCGAATTTAGACCTGTTTTCTTCAGCCCTCATTTTCTATATATTTGCAGTCTGATCCCATTTTTTTAGTTCTCTCCTGCCATTTCCTATGGTGAGACGGTCTCACAGGAGTTTTTCTCTTATATATTTTTAATTGTATTTCTTATATTTTCATATTCGAAAGTATCTTATAAATTTAACTTAGAGTGTACAATAAAAATACTCCTCTGCTTCACTAATAGTGAGATCATAAGTTTAGGTGCTTGGATTTAGGTGAAGAAAATGTGTGAATGAAATTGAAGGTAGAAAGTAAAAAGTAGAATGAGTGGATGAAATTGAAGGAATCTAGCCAAATATGAAAAATGTGTCAATATAAAAGAAATAATTCAAAAAGGTAAATATGTCAATAATAGATAAATAAGGGGAAGTATATAGTTCCATGAGTTTAAAAAGTAAATCAATTGATTGATTCATGAGTTTCAGAAGTGTTACATTTCCTAACAATTAGTCACAGTTGAAACTTACAATAAGTCTCTCAAGTCACATTTCCTAACAATTAGTCACAGTTGAAACTTACAATAAGTCTCTCAAGTGTAGTTTTTGACCTAATGCGGAAGATGATTAAACTCATGTTTAATTAAGTGGGTAGAGTCGTGTGAGCTCACAAGAAAGAACGTCAGATTGTTTAATTTTTTACATTATATATAGGGCAAATCAGGTTCATGTGAGACAAGGTAGTTTACGTGACACAAGCTAGTTCTAGTTATGTGAGACAAAATATCCACCATTCAAATAATTTGATGTAAGGGTCTATAATTAAAACATCTAATTCTCAACAAATTCGCACAAAACTGTTAATTTCGAGCCTCTGATGCGAATTAGCACGTTATATTGTTAGAATATACCAATTAGAAGATTAGATAATATTTTATTTCATGTTGACTGGCCATATAGTTATATTTAAACTAGTGTTCTTTGTACTATATATATACTCTTTATCATTAATCAGAATCATTATTATGAGTTGGTCGAGTGTTTTCCTCCCACGACATACTGCTCCACAGCAACTAGTACCTTTTCCGGGACCAAAGGGTTTTCCCCGTGATCATACACTTTGAAAAATGGCGTGAATTTCTTATGGAATTATCCTACTTCAGTCAATCAACAAATGGATGATATATTATAGATATTCTGATATTATGTTGAAAAATGAAAAGCATGACTCAAATATCAAGTAAACATGAGTGCAAAAGTTTCCAAGAACTTAAATATATACCGAAGCACCTAAAAGTAACTTGAGAGCACTTTCTACTATATTAGAAGTACCTCTAAATTCTAATGTATAATTTTTTTAAATTTCTATTGAAGCACCATAACCTACAACTTATACTCCTTCAACATCTACTCTGCGGCTTCTTCCTCAGTCCCCCAGCAAATCCATTTCGAAGAGCCCAACCCGGTGTTTCGGAGCGCAGATCAGCCATGGCAGAGGTTGCGCCGCCGGCGGTGATTGCACCAGTTTCTGAGACCGTGAAGACCGGTCACTCTGATGTCATGCTCTTCAACCGTTGGACCTACGACGACGTTCAGATCAATGACATTTCCGTTGAGGATTACATCACTGCTACTGCATCAAGGCATGCTACCTACATTCCTCACACTGCTGGAAGGTACCAGGCCAAGAGATTCAGGAAGGCCCAGTGCCCAATTGTTGAGAGGTTGACCAACTCTCTCATGATGCACGGGAGGAACAATGGTAAGAAGCTTATGGCTGTTCGCATCATGAAGCACGCCATGGAAATCATCCATCTCCTGACCGACCAGAACCCAATTCAAATCATTGTCGATGCTGTTATCAACAGCGGGCCAAGGGAAGATGCTACCAGGATTGGATCAGCTGGTGTTGTTAGGCGCCAGGCTGTGGATATATCCCCCCTTCGCCGTGTCAATCAGGCCATCTACTTGCTCACCACTGGTGCCCGTGAGAGTGCTTTCAGGAACATCAAGACCATTGCTGAGTGCCTTGCTGACGAGCTTATCAATGCTGCCAAGGGTTCCTCCAACAGCTATGCCATCAAGAAGAAGGATGAGATTGAGAGAGTTGCAAAGGCCAACCGTTAAGGAAAGAGAATGTTCAAAGAAGTTTTGTTTTTCTATCTGCTGTTGGGTTAATAGAACTTTAGTGGTTAATTGTTTTGGAGAATTAGACCTTTTGTGGTGTACTAAGTATTTATATTTCGGTTTATGGATTGAATCTAAGACCCAACTTGCTTGCTTCTGCTTTTAGCCCCCTTAAAAGGAATTAAAATAGTTGTGTTAAAAAAAAAATACAACTTATACTCGAAGCACCTATAAGCAATATTTAAAGCACCTTTAACCCATACATGGAGCACCTTACATGTATACTTGAAGCACCGACAAATATAATTTAAATAACCTACAACTTATACTTGAAACACCAAAATTTAATACTTAAAACACCTTCAAGCTATACTTGGAGCACCTTACATGTATATTTGAAGCACCTACACACTTTTCTTAAAGAACCTACTAGTATTATTTGAAGCACCAACGAACTTAACTTAAATAACCTTTGAGCGTAACTTCAAGCACCTTTAACTTATACTTGAAGCACTTCCAAATTATTCGTGAAGAACCCACTATAATTGATTTAGAATCAGAAAGGGTATTTGTTAGAATAAATCAGACTCCTGATTAGGTTATGATTTATTATGATTAGAGTTCTTTCCTTATTACACTTCTATTGTACTCTCTATATATTTAGATATCAATAACACAATTCATTACGGAAAATCATTCTGTCATGGTATTAGAGCAAGTTCTGATCCTAAGCCCTAAATTTTAATTTATTGTTCAGCGCCTCCCTCCGGCGTCCTCTCAAGTCTTCAATTTTCCGGCAAGTTCTTACAGCGCCGACGTCTTCATGAGCAACATTAGCACCGGCATCTTCATCAGCGCCGATGTCTTCATCAGCTCCAACGCGAGATCCACGTGCCTTGTCTTCCACCTCCAACGCGAGATCCACGCGCCCTTCTTCCAGCGCGTGAAAGTCACGAGCCAGCTCGGCCGAAGAAGAAACCTCCAGCACGTGAAGGACACACGCGAGTTGACTAGCGCAGCAAGTCAATTTCTCGTGAGTTAAACCTGTTTCTCGTGAATTGCTCAAATTCTCGCGAGTTGAGACGATTTCTCATGAGTTGCTCAAATTCTCGTCAGCACCCAGTCAATTTCTGTGCAATTTGGTCCTTTGCTCTGGTTTGTTTGGGCCCTATATCTCAGGAAGATTGCTCTACTAATTGGATTGCGGACAAGGTGTTGTTTTAGGCCAGTTTGAATGGTCCCAACCATCATTCTTCATTGAATCAGTGGATCGTTGATTCAGGTGCTACATCTCATATCACTGCTCGCACCAGTCATCTTGATAAGGTACAATGTTATCGTGATTCTGATTCTATTCTTGTTGGAAATGGTGAATCATTATCTATTTCTCACATCGGCCAATGTCATTTATCTGATTTCTCTGTTAATGATGTCCTTGTGGTCCCTAAGATTACTAGAAGTTTATTGTCCCTTAGTAAGCTTACTCGTGATTTACCTGTCCGTGTTATATTTGATTCCAATGCATTTTCCATTGAGCACAAGCATACATGGCAGATAATTGGTAAAGGTAGTCATAGTTCAGGTCTTTATTTTCTTGAGACTAGTGATTCCAGCTTTTTAGGTGAATTACGCTCTGGAAAGCTCTAGGCTTCTTTTGAGAAGTGGAACTCTCGCCTTGGTCATGTGTCTCATGATACTATTCAGTTGTTAAGTCGACGTGGCCATATCACTGTCACTTCTGCTATGCCGGCATCTGTTAGTTGCTCTCCTTGTCAGATGGCCAAGAGTAGCCATTAACCTTTTTCCACTAGTGACAGGCGTGCTACTGGGTTGTTGGATAAGGTGCATTGTGGTTTGTGGGGACCAGCCCTTGTCTTATCGATAGGCGGTTTTTCTTATTATGCTATTTTCATCGATGACTTTTTGCGATTCACATGGTTTTTCCCGATGCGGTATACGTTGGACTTTTATAACACATTTATCCAGTTTCAGAAATTTGTTGAGACCCAGTTTTCTACTAGGGTTAAAAATTTTCAGACCGATGGTGGCACAGAGTTTACTAATCATCGACTTCAGGCTCACTTCATATCATGTGGCATTCATCATCAGATGTCATCGCTCTATACACCTGCTTAGAATGGCCGAGCTGAGCGGAAGCATCGTCACATCACAGAGACTGGTCTTGCCATGCTTTTTCACTCTTCCGTGCCACACTGTTATTGGGTGGAAGCTTTCTCCTCTGCGGTTTACATCATTAGCCGGCTGCCAAGTTTATTTCTTGGTGGAAAATCACCTTTTGAGGTTGTTTTTGGTTATGTGCCTGACTATACCCTCTTTCACCCATTTGGCTGCCGTGCTTTTCTATGTCTGCGTGCCACTGCTACTGATAAGTTTGCACCGCGGTCCATTCCGTGTGTTTTTATTGGCTATAACCCTCGTTACAAGGGCTTCCAGTGTCTCAAGCCCACTTCTAGGCGTATCTATTTTTCTCGCCACGCTCCCTTTGATGAAACCTTATTCCCTAATGTCTCATCTTTCGCAGACTGTCGCTCTATTTCAGATATGGAGATTTCATCATTTTTATGGAGCTGTTACTTCATCGATTGGGGCTATCACGCCTGTGCCTGTTCCATCCGCCCCGCCATCTTCCATCTGGATGGCCGACCCGGACCCAGCTCCTCGGCCAATGGCCATCACATCTTATCTGCCGGACATCACTCCTCAGCCACCCTCTCAGCCACCAGCCACCACATCTCAGCCGGTATCGGCCATCCTTTCTTCTCTGGTGACTTCCAATAGCCACTCTCCAATCAGCGCAGCTCGATCTTCCTCAACGTCGTCAGCTAGTTCCACTCCTCCAGCTTCGCCACCCCAGCTTCGTACCCATCGGATGACCACTCGGTCTTCTACTGGTGCCATTCAGCACCGGGATAATTTGGATATTATTGCTCATGGTCTCACTGCAGCACTCCTCTCTCAAACAGAGCCCACTGATTATCGCTCTGCCCTTCAGGATCCAGCCTGGGTTTCAGGCATGGATGATGAGATAGCCGCTCTTCGTGGTCAGTACACTTGGGATTTGGTGCCTCGACCTTTGAATGTTAACATTGTTGGCTCCAAATGGGTCTATAGGCTCAAGTATCGACTAGATGGCACTATTGAGCATCACAAAGCTAGACTGGTGGTGCAGGGTTTCTCGCAGATTCCGAGTTTTGATTTTAATCACACATTCAGTCCTATGGTCAAAGCCTCCACTGTTAGGACGGTTCTCACCATAGCCACCATGTGTTCCTGGCCACTTCATTAGTTGGATGTCAAGAACGCTTTCCTTAATGGTGTTCTTGATGTTCCAGTCTACATGAAGCAGCCTGTTGGTTATCAGGATTCTGTCCATCCAGACTATGTTTGTCGCTTGCGAAAGGCTATTTATGGTCTTAAGCAGGCTCCCCAGGATTGGTTCCAGCGTTTCAGCAGTTATCTGACACAGCTTGGTTTTCGGTGCAGCTCAGCTGATACTTCTTTATTTGTCCTTTCGAGAGGGCCATCGTTACTGTACCTACTTGTGTATATGGATGATATCATTCTTACATGCAATGACTCGACTCTTCTTCGCCAGTTCATTGATCGGACACACAGAGAGTTTACGATCAAGGATCTTGGTGCTCTTCATTACTTTCTTGGTCTTGAAGTTTCGCCTACCCCCTTAGGGTTACTTCTTGGCCAAGAAAAGTATGTTCGTGATAGTTTGAATCGGGCCAGTATGTCTGACGCGGAAATTGTTTCTACTCCATTTGTCGTTGGTTCTCAGCTTCACAGCTCTACCAGTCCTCCATTTCGGGATCCTACACTTTATCGTTCTCTTGTGGTGCTCTTCAGTATCTCACCATCTCTCGCCCAGATTTGGCATTCTCGGTCAACACGGTGAGTCAGTATCTTCAGGATCCCAGAGATGACCATTTTGCTGTTGTGACTCAGATTTTGCGGTATGTTCGTGGCACTCTTCATTTTGGTCTCGGGTTTTGTTCTGCTAGTACTCCTGATGTGTTAGGGTACTCTGATGCTAATTAGGCTCGCTGTCTGGAGACTCGTCGGTCCACTTATGGTTATGCAGTTTTTCTTGGTGGGAATCTAGTTTCTTGGAGTGCCAAGAAGCAGCCCATTGTTTCTAGCTCTAGCACTGAGTCTGAATACCGTGCTCTCGCCAACACTGCCTCAGAAGTGGTATGGCCCACTCATTTGCTTTGTGATCTTCGAGTTCCGCTTTCTGGTTCTCTACTGTTGTTATGCGATAATAGTAGTGCTATCTTCTTGGCTTAGAATCCGGTGGTGCACAAGCGGGCAAAGCACATCGACATCGACTACCATTTTGTTCGTGAGTTGGTGACATCCGGAAAGCTGCGCATTGCTCATGTTCCGACTTCTCTTCGGATTGCAGACATTTTCACCAAGGGGCTCTCTCGTCCACTGTTCGAGTTCTTCAGGTCCAAGCTATGCGTCGGCGAGCATCCGACGCTTCGCTTGAGGGGGGTGTTAGAATAAATTAGACTCCTGATTAGATTATGATTTATTATGATTAGAGTTCTTTCCTTATTACACTTCTATTGTACTCTCTATATATTTAGATATCAATAATACAATTCATTATGGCAAATCATTCTATCAATATTCCTTTCTTATCTTGATTCTAAATCAATTATATCTCTATTACCCACACGTATAGTTTGAAGAAACTACAAATATAACTTGAAGCACCAACAAGCATTATTTGAAGCACCTACAAACAACACTTGAAGCACTTACAAATAATAACACAAAGCACCTACAAAATAACACGAAGCACCTACAAGTTATAAGTAAAGCACCTACAAGTTATAAGTAAAGCACCTACAAGTACGAATTCAAGGTGCTTAAAGTACAACTCGTTGATGCTTCAGTTATTGCTTATAAGTGCTTAAAGAGTAGTACGTGGGTGCTTCTTTTATGACTTGTACATGTTACGAAAATAAATTTTAAAAAAATGTATAAATTTAAGGTGTTTAAAGTAAAATGTGTTGGTGCTTCTACAATCGCTTATAAGTGTTTCAGATATATTATGTATGTAGTTTCTTTATAACTTGACATGTGCTACGAAATCAACTTTAATAAAATATAATTTTAAATTGCTTTAATTTTATAAACGTGAAATTGGATTAATTAAAGTTGATCACCTTTTACATTTATAAGCAAGTTAAAAGTGCAAATGGATTTTATGTTATAGTTGGGGAAAACCAATTTAAAAAGAATAGCTGAAAAGAAGGGTTCAATATTTAGCAAGTAAGATCAGAAAGGTATAAGGAAAAAACGTTGATGAAATAATGCAGTAATATAAGTGTAGGTGCGTAAAATCCTGCGAAATTACATGATCCTACAGAGGAGTATAGTTTTTTTCGAACGCATGATATATTTTTCAAACGCATGATTGAATATGTTAAAAGTATGGTTTCTTTCATCGATCATGTTTAAACTTTGATATTCAAATTTATCTCAATCAATTTCATTATTTTTTGGCTTTTATTAGTCTTTTAGATGATTGTTCACTTTTTTAAGCAATAAACTTAAAATTGTCTTTATGGCGGGTTATTATGTTAAGATGCTTAACTCTCAATGATCAAATTGGTCAGGGTATTTTACAAAGCAATTGATTTTGTTATAAAAAAATTTGAGACTGAAATCATTATATTGAAGCGCTTCGCATATAAGTAATCTATAAATTTACAACTTTTATATTAATACGAGAGTTACACTAAAATGAAACATGTATTGTAGTAAAACACAAATATTTAATAAGAAATCAAACAAATAAAAATCTAAAACGTCCTTTTCGTCTATCGAAACACTACTCTTTCGAACCCACTACTCCAAAATTAAGAAAAATGATTTTCACACTTGTTAAGGAATTGGAATTGGATTTGTATTCTTACCATAATTGTAGATGTAATTGTATTTTGTTACCTTTTTTCTAGCATGTATAGGTATCCTGTACTACTATATAATGTATCATGAATTTATGAATACAGACACAACATTATTACCCTTATTTTCTACATGGTATCAGAGACTAAAATTCTGAAACCTGAATAGAAAATTTTCCGCTGCATTAAAACCTGTCGTCCGACGTCCACGCGCCGCCGATCTCATCGCCACGCGCTGACCACCGCCACACGCCGATCGCCGCCGTCCAAACGTCCGACGTCCGCTGCCCGCCTCCATGCGTCGCCGCCTACTCTGCGTCGGTGTGTCCTGTGCTCCTGATTTGTACCTGATTTTTACAATATGTCTGGCTCTGAAGAACAACCTCGTTCACTATTCCTGAGGGTTCAAAGATTCAGGATATGAGTAGTTATGATGTGATTACAACTTTACTTCAGCAGCTGCAATTGCAATCTAGCCCTCGTACTACTTTACCGATTGGCCGTGTGTCAACTGATCCTTACTTCATTGGTCCTGGCGATGGCCCAGGTTTACAACTTATACCAACCATGCTGAAAGGTCAAGAAAATTATATTGAATGGTCCGATGCGATTTGTCGCGCATTCCTAGCCAAGCACAAGATTGGGTTCATTGATGGATCCATTACCAAACCCTAGGATGATCATCCTGATGCTGCTGTTTAGCCTGGTGTTAATGCTACTCTTGTCTGCTGGATCTTGCAAACCCTGGATCCGGTGTTGAGATCTTCTACAAGTTCGTTTGCCACAATCAAGGAATTGTGGGATGATCTGAAGGCACGATTTATTCTCGCCGATGGTATGAAGCTTTTGCAGACGCAAGAAGCCATTCAAGGTTGCAGGCAAAATGGTCAGCCCATCGACATCTACTTTGCCACACTAAAGAAGTTGTTTGCAGATTATCACTGCATGCGACCTCCCCTGGTTTGTACCTGTGAAGATTGCAAGGCATTATATCAGTGCAATTTTGCTGCAAAAGTCCTCCAAGAGAGAGAGAAGGATTTGATCTACCAATTCATCTCTGGCCTCGACGAAGGTTTTCACACCTTGCGATCTCATATCATGAGCATTGAGCCACTTCCATCTGTCATGAAGGTGTATGCCCTTGTTGCTCAGGAGGAGAATCATAGAGGTATCATTCAAGCGCGTGAGCCTTCTTCTAACTCCATGGCATATGCTGCACGACGTTCACCACCCGCAAGTTCCTCACCAGTTGTTCTTTCTGCAGCCTACCGCAAGAATCTTGTTTGTACCCATTGTCGTCGCAAGGGTCATGATAAAGATACATGTTTCCAGATACACGGTGTACCATATTGGTTCAAGAAGAGCAAGAAATTGGCACCACCTTCCCAGCCATTAGTCAACGTCGGTCAAACAGGCGGTGCCACTGATCTCCCGCTCCCACCGCCGTTCACCGGAGCTGCCTTGTCGCCACCTAGTCTGGTGGCGGCGGCCTCTTCTGGTGTACCTGCACGCTCCGATTTTGGCCCTGCTCTGTCTGATGACCAATGGAGCATGACCATGAACTTGTTTAATCAGCTTCATTCTCTTACTGGTGATGGGGCTGGTAAGCATACTTTACCATGGACACTTGATTCTGGAGCCTCTTATCATATGACCGGAGACAAAGATTCTCTTTCTGATCTTACTACTACTATTGATGATGTGAATAGTTTTCTGCCTGATAGCTCGATGTTCTCCGCTACTCAATATAGATCTATTTGTTTTGATGGTTTTATACTACCACACGTGTTGTATATCCCTACATTGCGATGCAACTTACTGTTATGCTCTAGATTGTTATCTACCCTAAACTGTCTAGCTTTGTTTACTGAAAATTATTGCATTTTACAGACAATCAGCACAAGGAGAGTGATTGGCATGGGTGAACAGAAGGGGGGGTGTTTTGGCTTCGTCTGCTGGATGCTCGTGTTCCCAGTCCTGTCCTGCAGTCTCTTCCTACAGTTGCTTCATTGTCTTCTTCCGATTCATGGGATCAACGTTTTGGTCATCCATCTTCCACGGTGTTGTCTTCTATTTCTCCTAGCATTAATAAACATTCTGTCCCTTGCTCTATATGTTATAGAGCAAAACAGACTACACATAGTTTTCAATTAAGTACTACTAATGCTACTGCTTTATTTCAATTAATTCATTGTGATGTTTGGGGACCTTATAACACACCATCTTCTAGTGGTGCATTTTATTTCTTGACAATAGTAGATGATTATTCCCGAGCTATTCGGGTTTATTTGTTAGTAGCTAAATCTGAAGTAGCTTCTAGATTTTTAGAATTTAGTGCCTTAGTCAAGAACCAGTGGGGAAGAACAATTCAACGAGTTTGGGCCGATAATGGCACTGAAGTTTTGCCTCTCCGGTCTCACTTTACTGCATCTGGGATCATATTTGAGACATCTATGGTTGATACTCCGCACCAGAATGGTCGAGCTGAAAGAGAGCATCGTCATTTACTCAATGTGGCACATGCTTTACGATTTCAAGCCAATCTTCCTATTGAATTTTGGGGAGAATGCGTTCTTACTGCTGCCTACCTGATCAACCGAACACTGACTCAACTTCTCAACGGTCATACTCCCTTTGAGTTACTCTATGGCCAGGCGCCAAATTACTCTTCTTTATGGGTTTTTGGATGCTTGTGTTTTGCTGCTCATGTTCCCAGATATCGTGACAAGTTTGCACCAAGAAGTCGACGGTGTTTGCTCCTCGGTTATCCTGTCGGAAAGAAAGGTTATCATCTTCTCGACTTGGAATCTCGAGTAATCTTAAATGCTCAAGATGCTGATTTCTTTGAAGACCAGTTCCCGTACTCATCAACTAAGCCACCTGTTTCATCCAATGAGCCTGGCGGCGCCACCACCACACCGCCGGATTCCTCCTCCTTCTCGCCGGAGGTGCACGGATTTTCCAATCCGACTTCCGACACCGATCAACCGCTGCCGATCAACGTTGGCCTTCCACCGTCAGTCGGTGGCCACCTGATGCCGACTGCTGTTTTGCCGATCACCGCCGGTCGTTCACCACTGGTCGTCGCCAGCTAATCAACGCTGGCCAGACAACACCGGTCAACGCCAGCTAGTCAACGCCGGTCAACACCAGCCGGTCAACTCCGGTCAATGTCAGCCGGTCAACTCCGGTCAATGTCAGCCGGTCAACTTTGGTCAATGCCAACGATTCACCACCGGCTGTCACCGACTAACTCCTGGTGGTCGTATCCGACGAAACGATGCCGGCATCCACCGGCCATGCTCCGCCGCCCAATGCCGGTTCCTCTATGCCGGCCGCAGCCAGCCTACCTACACTATCCGTTACCGGTACTTCTTCGCCAGTTGCCATCGATCCAACATCTACCAGATAGAGTGTTCGACCTCGCCGTCCACCGTCGTATTTGGCATATTATGATTGTGATGATTATGCTTGTGTTCTTGTTACTGAAGACCCCACCCCTCGATTATGTTCCCTTATGCGTCATCATTTTCCTCAGGTGTTCTTTACCCTCTTACTGATTATGTAAATTATGATAATTTTACTAGTATGCATTCTAGATTTTTGGGTGCTGTAACTTCTAGTGCAGATCCCACTACTTACTCTGAGGCTTCCCGTCATTCTCATTGGCGAGATGCTATGGTTGAGGAACTTTCTGCCCTGGAGCAAAATCAGACATGGACTTTGTCTCCTTTACCTACGCATAAGAAGGCTATTGGATGCAAATGGGTTTACTGGACAAAGTTTCGTTCAGATGGTACTATTGAACATTACAAGGTGCATCTAGTGGTTCTTGGAAATGGACATGTAGAAGGAATTGATTACACTGAGACTTTTTTTACTCCGGTTGCGAAGATGAGTTCTGTTCGATTGTTCCTGTTTGTTGTTGTTATACGTGGTTGGGAACTGCATCAGATTGATGTTCATAATGCCTTCCTTCATGGTGATTTACATGAGGAAGTGTTCATGCGTCCTCCGCCTGGCCAGTTCCGCCCGGTCAGGTTTGTCGCCTTCAGAAATCTCTTTATGGTCTTCACCAGGCACCTCGAAATTGGTTTACTAAACTGGCTTAGGCTTTACGGACATTTGGTTTTGTTCAAAGTAAGGCAGATTACTCTTTATTTGTCTATTCCCGTGGATCAGTTTCTTTACATGTTCTGGTTTATGTGGATGATTTGGTCATTGCTGGTAGTTCTTCTTCGCTCATCTCTGAGTTCAAGAAATACTTGGGTTCTTTTTTTCACATGAAGGACCTTGGTTTGCTTAAGTATATCTTAGCCATAGAGATTGCTAGAAGACCAGAGGGGATGTTTCTCTCACAAAGGAAATATGCTTTGGACATCCTATCTGATACAGGTTTATCTGCTTCTAAACCAATTAATTTTCCAATGGAGTAACAACATGATTTGGCACGTGTTAAAGGTCCAGCCTACCATGACCCGGAGCAGTATCGTCGCTTGGTTGGGTGCCTAATATATCTGACTATTACTCATCCTGAACTTAGTTATTTAGTTCATACTCTTGCGCAATTCATGAAGTCTCCTTGTGTTCCTCACTGGCAAGCTGCGGTTCGTGTGTTGCACTACCTGAAGAGTCATCCTGGTCAAGGTTTATTTCTCTCTTCCCGTAGTACTCTACAATTGATTGCTTATTGTGATTTGGATTGGGCCGCCTGTCCAATTACTAGGCATTCTTTATTTGGTTATTTTGTTATGATTGGTGATTCTTCGGTTTCCTGGAAGACTAAGAAGCAACCTACTGTTTCTCGGTCTTCTGCTGAAGCAGAGTATCGTGCTATGGCAGTTACCTGCTGTGAGTTGTTATGGCTTAGGTCCTTACTGAAGGACTTAGGGGTTTCGCACTCTTTTCATATGAAATTGTTTTGTGACAGTCAATCTGCTCTCCACATAGTGGTCAATCCAATTTTTTATGAACACACTAAGCGCATTGAAGTTGATTGTTATTTTGTCCGAGATTTTGTACAATCTGGCGCTATTGTTACTCAACATATCCGTACGACAGACCAACCTGTGGATTTGTTCACTAAAGCTCTCGGACGTAACCAGTTCCATTCTTTACTTGGCAAGTTGGGCATTTCCGATCCTCATGCTCCAACCTGAGGAGGAGTGTTAGGGAATTGGAATTGGATTTGTATTCTTACCATAATTGTAGATGTAATTGTATTATGTTACCTTTTCCTAGCTTGTATAGGTATCCTGTACTACTATATAATGTATCCTGAATTCATGAATACAGACACAACATTATTACCCTTATTTTCTATAACACTACCGATCATATTTCTCCCTACCCAAATGATTGCATAATCTAACCCTCCGGTCACTGTATTACATATAGCCAAGGGGCAAAATGACTCGAGGGCCATGGTAGTTCGACGGGTATGGTGGTTCATTTCGAGTGCTGGAGATCTTCAAGTGCTCGAGGAGGCATTCGAGTTCTCGACGCATTTGAGTCCTCGAGGCATTATAGTCCTCGAGGCATCCGAGTCATGGAGGAATCCAAGTCCCGGAGGCATTCAAGTCCTGGAGGTGTTTGAGTCATTCGGGCGTCCAAGTACTCGAGGAGGCCTCCGAGTCCTGAAGGCGCTCGAGTGCTCCAGGGGGCATTCAGGTGATAAAGGTGTTCGCCCCGATTCCGCGATAAAAAAAACCACTTGGCTGCGCAATCAAGGATCACCAGCCTTTCTTCAGTTGGCTGCACGGTCGGGTAAGAGGTCTATTAATTTTGCGTACGCTAATTAATTAACCCTTGCTAGGTATTATTTGGAATTGATGGTTGTGCTATTTGCCTGTGCTGCACTGAAAAGTGTAAAATGGCTTCCTGTGTCCATTTGCCTAAAATGGAAAGAACGGTTACAAAACCGTTACGCTGGGCATGCGCGGTAGAAGTCATTCCCGGTCTATTCACCATTAGGAGGTCTATCTGCGGAGAACACTTGGGAGAAACACAGACTACGGTCAATCTGCTCCTAACTCCAACGACAAAACCTCGCCACATCCAGAGATCATTATTGAAGGCCAATAAAACCTCTTTATCTTCATCTTAGAGGTGTACGTGGTAGAAGCGGTGTGCCACCTCTCCCCGGAGAAGACGTCATACTAATTCACTTGAAGGCCGAGACCATTCTCGGTTCGGAAGACACCCGTGGGGAACAAACCACTGATGAAGAGCCAGTTCACACAACCGGTTGTATGGAAGTTGCATGGAGTGAGGGCCTAGTGAAGCTGTTCTCATGCCCCTCGGCATTTTCACAGATGATTTCTACAGGTCCCTGTCATCACGAAGGGGTGGCATCTTTTTGGGCCACCTGGCTGTATCATCTAGTCCAGGGGTAGCTTAGTAGGTATCATGTATTCACGGAGTGGGACAAAGTTCCCATTCCAGTATATTTTTTCGGTTCCTTCTGGGCCACCTGATTGTATCATCTAGATCAGGGATATTTTAGTAGGTTTCTCTGTATCACGGGAGTGGGACAATGTTCCCACTCTCGTAGACTCTCATAGTTTCTTTTTATTTACCATTACTTTCGACATATAGCCAGTTCTTAGCTGTGTTGTATTGCTAAAGGTATCTTTTGGAAATTGTTTCCTTATGTCATTGTGTGATGTGTAGAACCAACACCTTTAGATGCTTCTAAGGCCTTAGCTTTCATCAAACAATTTTCTAAGGGAAATGAGACATATAGTGGTAGGGGTTTGGCTGGAGAGCCGCCAATTAAGGTTGTAACAAGATTTCTCTATCATTGGAAATCACTAATGGGAGAATTACCCACAGGCACCGGTATTTTCACCATATAGGTATCGGTATTTTGAGAATTTTCATACTGGTGCTTAAGTGACCCGGTGAAAAAAGTGTAGTGTCATAGGTACCGGTAAGTCGTACGGGTGCTAGAATAGATTCTAGCACCGATACCATTTACCGGTGCCTACGCATGAAATACCGGTGCTAGTAAATAGGCGATCGTTTACAATAAAATCTGGCCAGTGAGAATAAACTCACCGGCCGGAATATGAAACCCCAACAAACAAAATACAAAAAGAACTTGAAACTCATGTAAAAAACTGGAAATTTCATACCACATATAATTGAAAATACATAACACATCTCAATACATAACACTTCATTACATATAATTAATCATCATAAAAACTAGTTCCTAATTTTTTAGAAAACCTAGATAACATCAAAGAACCAAAAGTGAGGTCGGATCTGAGCTGAACCGAAAATTTTGGTGGAGCTCGCAACTCCAACCAGCAACCAGAGTGCCACATGGAGATGGATTTAGGGAGGTATCAAACCAGTGTCGAGGAGATGGAGTTGGAGCTGGTCCAGGAGATGGAGTTGGGGAGGCGTCGAAGCAGCATCGTCGGCGCTAGGCGTCGAAGCTGCGGCGGTAGAGTGGGAGAGGTGGTGGAGGAGGAGGGAGAAGATGGAAACAAGGTAGATGAGAAGGTAATGAGAGAGAAATGAGGGTGGGTAGATTTAGTATTTTAGGGGTAGTATGTGTAGGCTAATTTTTAATGGATGAGATTCAATCAACAAAAGAAATCAACGGTTCAGCTGAAACAAAGTTGGGGTTTTTTAAGTGTTGAACACTGGTACCGGTGCCCAAAATGCTTATACAGGTGCCTAAGAAATCGAAACACAGCTGCTTAGGGCTGCTTTGAATGGTTTTTTTTAAACAAATTGAACTTGAGAGCAAACCTTGGAAATTTTTTCCAAGTGTTGAACACCGGTGCAAATACCGGGGCCCAAAATGTTCATAACGAGGCCTAAATATACGAAACGCATCTGCCTAGGGCTGCTTTGAATGGTTTTTTTTGAAAAAAACTTTGGAACCAGAGAGCAAACCGAGGAAATGTTTTCTAAGTATTGAGCACCGGTACACATACCGGTGCCTAAGTAACTAATTTCGGTGCTCATTGCAAAATTTTAAAATTTTAAAAAATCTCTACAAAATTTGGAATGAAAATTCAAAAAATTCATTATCCCGCCATAACATAGCATCGGTATGAATGAAAAACAATGCTGGTGCTAGTATTATTTGATCTCTAAGTTAACTTTTTTAATTTTTACTATTAGGTCCATAGAAGAAATTTGGAGGCGGGGAATCACAAAATTGAAGACACCAAAATGTAAGTAAATAAGGGATAATTGCGTCTTTAAAATTCGAGGTACAATGGGTGGACGGAAGCCACACTAACATATTTTTGGAAAATTATGCTATGGCCCAAAAATTTGTTACAACATTATCATTCTGTCCAAAATATACGAATTTTTTTATTCTTGCATAAATATAGAAATAGAAAATAAAAAAAATTTGTGAGCCGGGGTGCAGTAAGTCAATTTGGTGAGTGCCGTTTAACTCGTCAAATAACTTGCAAATTCAGATTAATGCTAATTAGTGCAATGGTAAGCAGGGTCGATCCCACAAGGAGCAAAAATAATAATCAATAATTATTTTTCCTACTAATTTTGAAAACCTTTTTGGTGATGCCACCACGCCTCAAATATAGTGATTTTACTAACTCGAAAAATGCAAATGACGACTTTAAAAATATGAGAAATAAATATATAAATGAATTATATCGGCTAAGAATAACTCATGCTAGTCATTATCGATCATAGGCGCAATAATGAATTAATTCCTACACATCTACCAGTTATAGGGAAGTAGGTAGCATTAACCCCTCCCCCCCAATTCTTTCTTACTTTATCGACAGTCAACTAATTATAATTAATTAACTGTGTAAATGCATGAATTGGTTAAATGCTTAGACACAGTGTAGTGTTTATAAGTGTTGCCGAGCTTGTTGATTCTCCGTGGTAAATGCCATCAATGGGATACTTTTAGTCATGTTTCGACTACGGGAGTCATTGGTGAGGTTTGACAAGAGATTTCGAATTCACTCATGTAAAAAATCTATCTAAGAAGGATAGAAGTTTAGTCTTCACAACAAGTAGTGAAAGTAGTAAATAGGTTGCATGTTCAATGATTGATAAGAGGTTTGGAAGTGGAAGTCAATTGCGCCCAAGGTTTTGTTAATTGTTGTTTTCATCTTATCTTTAGTTATATTGCATGATTAGCATAGTTCTCTTGCTTTGCTAGTTGTTGTATTTCAATTTGATAACTTAGGATCAAACCAACTAAAAACCCCCCTTGTTTACATGCTTAAATATATAAGTATATGTCTAGTATGTCTTCTCCTATATATGTTTAAACACTTGAAAAGATCCCTCTTCTCGTGGATGACCCTGACTTGCCATCATCTACTTAATTGTAGATAGGAAGTATTAGGGCTTAAAAGTATTAACTTTGAGAGGTACGACGATGACCTCCCAAATTTTGGCTCCGCTGCCGGGGAAGAGGTGCTTATTTTTTAGTGTTTGGGCATATTATGTGTGATTATATGCTATTTGTAAATATTTGTTAGTTTGCTTTTACTTTGATTTCTTAGTTGATTTGCCATTTTCACTTGGCTTGGAAACGTATTGTTCGAGTTCTTGGTGTATGGTTTGTATGTGATCCTCTTCACAAGAACTCCTACACTACGACCCCGAGTTAGAGTTGAATTTGAGACGAGCTAGGAGGTTTTCTTTGTAAAGTGTGAGTAACACCCCTCCTAGTCACCATTTTGTGGATACATCTTCCTCAATGGAACATCAAATCGAGCACGAAGATGAGCATCCGAGAGGGGAACCTCACCATCCTTCTCTCCAAGGGCGAGATCCTCCTCTCCACCAAAGAGAGATCCCTTTGGGGCAACCTTTGTTGAGATACATCATGGCCCCCAACCTCGATCAACAACTGATGTGCATCGAGTATCCCGTGGTTGGACCAAACGATCATTTTGAGCTAAAGACCGGGTTCATTAACATGTTACCCATCTTTCTTGGTATGTAAGTGGAGAATGCCAACAAACACCTCACCGAGTTTCACTTCTTGTGTGGCGGTACGGTCCCCCATGGAGTGGATGAAGATTTCTACAAGTTGAAGGCATTCCCATTCACACTAAGGGGTGGTGCAAGAGATTGGCTCCATTACTAACCGCCCAAGAGCATCAAGAGTTGGCTTGATATGAAAATAAAGTTTCTAGCCAAATACTTCCCAGCCTCTAGATCCGTTGCCTTGAAGAAGGACATAAGCAACATCCTCCAATGGCATGAAGAATCTCTCTTCGACTATTGGGAGAGGTTCAAGAAGCTTCTTGCAAGTTGCCCTTATCACGGTTATTCGGAGGGGGATTTGGTTTATTACTTCTACAATGGCCTTCTTGGTGAAGATCAAAGGTTGATAGGAAGTTCTTATGGTGGCACCCTTGGGAACAAAACATCCTCTGAGGCCATGCAATTATATGAAGAGCTAGGAGGCAGAGGAGCACGGAGTGGCTAGCACAGTATCAGCAGTGGTATTTTGGCGGTGGCCCTTCTTCATCACAGCAGTGATTTTGTGAGCACCATATCTTTACCCTTTCCATACTTCGCTTTGTACATTTTTGGCCTATTGTCTACATTGAGGGCAATGTAGTGTTCAAAGTATGGGGAGGGGTATCTACTTGAGAGGATTGGGATTGAAGACACTTTTGCATAACTCTTTTGATTGGTTTTGGATATTTTGTCCCTTTTGTGTTGGGATGTTTTTCTTTTGATGTACTTGGATAATGTTGGCTTTGATACTTTTCTTAGCCTTAACATTTGGAAAGCCCTTTGCTACTTTTTGGATTGGAGACACGTGAAAAATACTAAAAAATTTGAAAACAAAATGAAAAAAAGAATCCCGCTAAGTTGAAAACTCGAGAGGGAAACTTAGGCAACATTGGGGGCCCAAATAGGTTGAAAACCTGAAAGGGCGATCTAGGTAAAAATGAGAGGCTAAATGTGCGGAAAAATGTGTGATGTGAGCCAAAGAAACATGATGTATGGCTAGGATGAAAACCCAAAAGGGCTCCTAGGCAAAATGAGAGAAAATGAGAGGAATTGAAAAATGTTAAGTGTTCACTCATTTACCGGCGTTGGAGTCATAAGGTTGCAGTGACCATACGGATGGATCGGGTAGCTTGACATCTTGAGGACCTTTTGGGAGTGGAAAATTTAGCGGGAGAAGACGAAGTAAGTTATGAAATTCTTGATCGTTAATATGCTTCGTTTTTAGGTTGATATATTGATATAAAGTGGAGCATGTGTTTTGAACCTTATACATGTCTTTAGTTTCACCTTGTATCATTGGATTTATAACTATCAATTCGGAATTTGGAGATGTTTTAGGGATATCAATGAATTGATGGATTGATATGGTTTGGGTAGATTTAGGAATAGGGGTTGTGGGAAACTTCTCATTTGACCTTAACATTGGGATGTGTGATATTGAGAGTTTTGTGAGGTATTGATTTGGGGGAATAGTAGCTAGGGTGTGGATACGTCATTTCCTTTTATGCTTGGATCTTTTATTACTCGAGGGCGAGTAAGGTTTAAGTGTGGGGAGGTTTGATATGTCCATTTTATATGCATAATTTAGTATTGTTTTGGGTCACTTTTGTGCTCTTTTATTATCAAGAGCTTGTGTTTTACCTTGAAATTCTCTTAGGAGGGGTAAGAGCAATTTTATGCTCTTTACCTCTTCTAAGTGGATTTTGTGTGACAAGGGAAGAACACGGAGGCATGAATTTCGGAGGCCATTAAATACCACATTTTCGAAGACTTTTGAGACTTGCTTCGAAGACATGAAGACCGGAGGCCATTGAAGACCATTTTTGGAGACATTGAAGACTTGAAAAATGAGAGAAATTTCTATGAAGATGAATGTATACCACAAGAAGAAGAAAATGAAACAAGGCAAAATTCTGGCACCCGTCGCGAGTCGCGACGAGTCCGTCGCGACTCGCAACCAACGGGTGGCCAGATTTTCCCCTTATCCTTTTTGTACTATAAATAGCACTCTCCTTCCTCTCATTGACAATCTTCTTCACCTGCGTTTTTATTACTATTTAGAACCTTATTTTCTTCCATTTTCATCTTTGAAATCTCTTGTATTATGTTTGGTTGTTTAGCATTAATTAGTATGAACTCTTGTAGCTAAATCAAGTTCTTGGGAGCAATTGACTAAGGCTTCCAATCCCATGTCTTAAGAACAATTTCTAACCTATTTAATACTGTTACTATTATGCATTTATGGAGAATTGAATGTGTTTGTTAATGTCATTAATGTTATTGAAAGCTTGAGTATATGAAGTACTTGTATGATATGCTTGTTAGGGTTTGGGGAAATGGGTTGATTTCCCCCTTTCTTGATAGGAATCTAAGAGTTTGATTTAGGGCTTTTGATTGTGTTGATGGATTGATAATTGCTAGATGAATATGATAATGTTGAACTCTTTGTCATGTTAGTTGGTTGTAGCAAATGAGAGAAGTCTATGAATGTCGATCGTTCTTGACTAATCTTGTGTAAATGCATGAATCGGTTAAATGTTTAGACACAGTGTAGTGTTTATAAGTGTTGTCGAGCTTGTTGATTCTTCGTGGTAAATGCCATCAATGGGATACTTTTAGTCGTGTTTCGACTACGGGAGTCATTGGTGAGGTTTGACAAGAGATGTCGAATTCACTCGTGCAAAATACTATCTAAGAAGGATAGAAGTTTAGTCTTCACAACAAGTAGTGAAAGTAGTAAATAGGTTGCATGTTCAATGATGGATAAGAGGTTTGGAAGTGGAAGCCAATTGAGCCCAAGGTGTAGTTCATTGTTGTTTTCATCTTATCTTTAGTTATATTGCATGATTAGCATAGTTCTCTTGCTTTGCTAGTTGTTGTATTTCAATTTGATAACTTAGGATCAAACCAACCAAAAACCCCAAGGTTTTGTTAATTATTGTTTTCATTTTATCTTTAGTTATATTGCATGATTAGCATAGTTCTCTTGCTTTGCTAGTTGTATTTCAATTTGATAACTTAGGATCAAACCAACCAAAAACCCCCATTGTTTACATGCTTATATATATATATATGTATGTATATATATTTATATATGTATGTATGTATATATATTTATATATGTATGTATGTATATATATATATATATATATATATCTATGTATGTATATATCTAGTATGTCTTCTCCTATATATGTTTAAACACTTGAAAAGATCCCTCTTCTTGTGGACGACCCCGACTTGCCATTATCTACTTAATCATAGGTAGGAAGCATTAGGGCTTAAAAGTATTAACTTTGAGAGGTACGGCGACGACCTTCCAGTAATGCTGAGGCTGTTGCGGAGAGGGGCCTTATTCTCTCCACTGGAATTTTGGGGATATGGTCCACCTTTTTGCTGCCTCTCGTTGAAATTTCCCATAGCATTTGCTTAGACAGGTATCTCTCCCATGGTCAGAATGCATTGCGACGTCGTATGGTTCACTGCTCCACACGTTTCGCGAGGCCCTTCTTGTACAAACACAACCTTGTCAATGACCTTGGATAGCATTTTCTCCATTCTTTCCATCCTTTCCTTGATCTCATCTTTTCTGGGAGTGGATTTCTGTTCCACCTTCTTCAAGATTCGTACTTCCTGCTGATCATACTCCTTCTTAGAGTCCACCAACCTCTTGATGATCTCTCTAGATTCATTCACTCGAAGGTGAGAAAATCCACCACTACTAGAAGAGTTCACCAAGTCCTTGTTGCCGGATGTCATCCCTTGATAGAAGCATTGAAGCAAGGCCTTCCGTCATTCGGTGATTAGGGAAACTGTCTATCAACTTTATGAACCTCAGCCAATACATACTCAAGGGTTCATCATACTCTTACTTGATGCTTGTGATCTCCTTCTTCAAGGCATCTGTTCTTGTGGCTGGAAAGTAGTACTCCAAGAGCAATATCTTTAATTCTGCCCATGTTGCAATGGAGTTGGGGGGCAAGCTCGAAAACCATTGATTTGTTGCTCCTATCACATTGAATGGGAATGCCACCAATTTGAATTGATCTTCCGTTACGGTGGATGACCTCTTCTGAACCTTACAAATCTTGATAAATTTTCTCAAAAAATTGTAAGGGTCTTCGGTGCTTCTCCCATGGAACTTTGGAAATACGTTCAGGAATGCTAGCTTGATTTCAATAGGATTTTTGGTCTCTGGAAGCTGAATATGAGTGGGGTCATCTTCACTATGACCAGTAAGTTCTCACATGTATGGGTTGTTTGGGTTCTGCCCAGGATTCAGGTTTCGGTCAGCTCCATCCATCTCGATATCAGCTCCTGAATTAGAATTAGTTGCTGAAATCGTGACGGGTTCGGTTTGGCCAAACCGAATGGTCTCGACAGGAACTGCTTTCCGTGCCTTTGTTCACTTTCTGTTCTACTTGGCAGTCTTCTCAACTTCCGGGTCGAATATTAAATTCGGCCTGGATGATCTGCTCATAAACCAAGCACACTAACACACGGATTTGTAGAAAAAATATTTAAAATAATTGACTTACTGCTCCCCGGCAGCAGCGCCAATTTGGTGAGCGTCGTTTAACTCGCCAAATAACCTGCAAATTCATATTAATACTAATTAGTGCAATGGTAAGCAGGGTCGATCCCACGAGGAGCAAAAGCAAAAATCAATATTTATTTTTCCTACTAATTTTGAAAATCTTTTTGGTGATGCCACCACGCCTCAAATATAGTGATTTTTTACAAAAAATGCAAATGACGACTTTAAAAATATGATAAATAAATATATAAATGGATGACATCGGCTAAGAATAACTCATGCTAGTTATTATCGATCATAGGTGCAATAATGAATCAATTCCTACACATCTACCGGTTGTAGGGAAGTAGGTATGCTCAACCCTTCAATTCTTTCTTGCTTTATCGACAGTCAACTAAGTATAATTAATTAACTGTTTCCCTTACCAAAATATTTCCAGAAAGTATTCGCTAAACCAGAACACATTTTGATAGCATTAAGTATTAAAAGAGCCCGATATAGCAATTACCAAAGCAAAAGCAATAGCAACGCACACTCAATTATTCCCTATCTTGCTATTACAGTCTTAGCTAGTTAGCTATTTTTCACAAGAATGTGCTACTTACTAATCCCATCCAACAATTACGTATTGGCAGAAATTAGATAGCAGTATTCTAAAAATATTTAAGTTGATCAGGCCTAAACATATTAGAAATAAAATTCAACCAAGAACAATCAAGAACATGCAAGAATTAATTATAATGCGATTAGGCCTCACGATTTATAAACGAGCATTTGTTATTCTCTGCCGATATATGAATTAGCTATTCATAATAATTAAATCAAACAAATAAATAATATAAAACTGAACCTATTTTATCTAAATAATAATGACGAATGTACGAAAACCAAACCAGGAAAGCTGCGCTCTGGAAATCAAACCAAATGATTATTCACCACATAATTCAAACCAAACAAGAACTTGGAAAAAGCTTCGCACGGAAATCATTCAAAACCAAACAAGAACTTGCAAATAATTATTCATCACTAGAAAAGGTTGCGCACGGGAAACAAGGATAGGTAAAGAATTCAACCAAAAATATTTCAATGGCCTCTGGTAAAAATCTCTGGTGGAGAATGATTACAGCTCAAAAGAAAGAAAAGTCTTCACTGCAACATGGTGCGAATCTGGCGTAAGAAAAGAAACAAAAAAGCACACTCTCCTCCGTCTTGCGTGCGTATATGCGCATTGGACTCTTCCAAATAAAACATAAATATTTCCAAATTTGAATTATAATTTAAAGGGAAAAGATCTAATTAAATCTTCAAATTATCCCCACAGATATCTCCACAAATATCTTCTTAAATCAACCCAAATCATCTCCAAATATCCGCTACGGTTATGCTCTCCATTTGACAGCTTCATTTGCCATAATTGCCCAATACTCCTTACTCTCCTCCAAATTCCTCTTGAGCCCAAAAACTGTGATCTGTTACAAATAAAACACCTAAAGTGCACATTAATCCCATAAAATCACAGTTAATCCCAATAAAATAAACAACATAATTAACACACATCAAGGTCCATAGAAGAAATTTGGAGGCGGCGAATCACAAAGTTCACCAAAATGTAAGTAAATAAGAGATAAATGTGTCTTTAAAATTTGAGGTACAATGAGTGGACAGAAGCGACTCTAACATATTTTTGGAAAATTATGCTATGGCCCAAAAATTTGTTACAACATTATCCTTCCGTACAAAATATACGATTTTTGTTATTCTTGCATAAATATAGAAATAAAAAATAAAAAAATTGATGAAAATTTGAAAAGCGCTGTTGCATGTTCTATAGTAATCTAGAGTTGATTACTTAGAAGATAGAAAGGCAAATTGGAAAGGATTATGGATATGTTCTTGTGGCCAATTGTTGATAAATATTTCGTTACGGACTTGGAAAATACAATGAGGGTGTATAGGGTAGCATCACGTTCGAGCGGATTTCAATTTGGAGTTACGAGTAAAGTTTTACTTTTTGCACTTCGGTCCCTTCAAGAAAGTTGGAATCGTCGAATCAAAATTGGCGGAACTAAAATGCAATTCAATAACATATGATCGCAACTCTGCAATTTGGGTATGTATGGGTGAACGGAAGGGTTTTGAAAGTCAACAGTGATTACTTCTATAAAGTCTAGGAAAATTACATTGTGGACCAAAATTGTGTTACCCCATTACCCATTGCTCCAAAATACATGATTTTTGTAATTATGGCCTAAATATAAATATATAAAATAAATAATTTTTTTGGTGAATTGTTGAAAAGCGCTAGTATATTTTCTAGAGTAACTTATGGTTGATTACTTGGAAGTTACAAAGCGAAATCGGAAAGGAATATAGATATGTTCTTGTGTTCAATTTTTGATAAATATTCCCTTACATTAATGGAAAATACAACGGGGGTGTATAGGGTAGGAACGCATTTGAGCAGATTTTCGTTTGGAGTTAGGAGTAAAGTTTTTACTTTTTGCACTTAGGTCCCTCCAAGAAAGTTGGAGTCGTCGAATCACAAAATTGGCAGAACTAAAATGCAATTCAATAATAAACGATCGTAACTCTGCAATTTGGGAATGTATGGGTGAACGGAATGGTCTCGAAAGTCAAGATTATTACTTCTATAAATTCTTGAAAAATTACTCTGCGGCTCAAGATTGTGTTGCCGGTGCTGAATTTATTCATAGGCACCGGTTTTTTTTGTGTACCGGTGGTGAATTTATTCATAGGCACCGGTTTTTTATGTACCGATGCTGAATTTTGGTTTTGTAGCAACGGTGTTAAGTGCATAGGCCGATTTTTTGTGCACCGGTGCTGAATTTTGGTTTTTTAGCTCCGGTATCACTGACATACCAGTGCCTAAACATTTTTAGCAGCGGTATTTTGGCACCGGTTCATTTGTACCCGTGCCTATGTACCTGTTTTTCAGTAGTGAATCAACCGTTCGTTGGACTTTAATGGAAAAAATAACTATCTAAATTTGAATAATTTGTACAAATTAGATGTATTTTTCCAAAAGTACCTCCAGATATATTGTCGATCCGTTGAGACCCAACCCAACCTAGAGAAATTTGGATCCAGAAAAGACTAGATTGGAGCTGGAAAAGAGGGGGAGGTTGCAACCAAAGGGATGACGACAACCTCCCCAGAAAGTAGGGTTAGATTTTACTTTTGGTGAGTGCGGTGGAACAACTCTCACTGACGCCAGAGAAAGTGAGGTCATCTTTCTTTCAAGCCGCCATATGGTTTGGCTTCCAGTGATTTGCAAATAATTATAAATAAAAAAACAACTGATATCAGTGATATACTAGAGAAAGGTGAGGATGACGTCTACCCTTATAATTCCCAATGTAGATTTCAAAATCAAGATTAACCCAGGAAGTCGATCCTCCTTTTGAACTCTATATTTGTTTCTATTAATCAATTAAACAAGGTAATCTAAGAAGTGTAGATGTATAGTAAAAGAATTATTCTTGGCCAAAAAATGAAGATTTGTTTGGGATATAATAAATTAGCCTTGATTCAGCCATTCTTTTTTTTTTCTGGAACAAAATCAAACTTTCATTTCCAAAATATCATTGTCAAAACAGTTCTTACATACTTCTCTTCCTAAATCTAACTTATACTGTACACATCTTTCTCTAGAATTTCTGTACACGGTAGTATCTAAAATTTTACTTAATATCTCCTTTCCTTGTTCATTCTTTCTGAAACATTTCTCATTTCTCAACTCCATATAGCATGTACAATTTCAGTTGCTTCTAGTTTCAGCAGTCTTGCTTTCCACCCCTTCCCTTTGCCTTTTGGAATCAGCAAAATCTTCTCTTCATCCCATTTCTTTGGAAATATGTATATCCCCATCCATTTAAGTATAATTTTCCAGATTTCGCGTGTTGCCTTACACTCGAAGAACATGCGTTGTTCGTTCTCTTCTTCATCACATAACTGACACTTTGGATCCTGCACTACTCCAATTTTTCTTAGTCTTTCTTTCGTTGGTAGCCTTCCATGGAAGCACATCCAGAAAATAAAATTTACCATGGGCCTAGCTATGATGTCAAAAACCATTCTTTTGCCATTGAACAACTTCTCTTTCTCCCCTCAATTCCTTATACACCAGCCTCACTCTAAACCTCCTACTCTGCTCTTGTTTAGCTCAGGTTTCCATCTTAGTCACCTTTTCTATAGCCTTTTCCAGTATCTTTAACACCCACGAGTAGTTACTGGGAAATTTAGTGTTCGTCACATCCCCTTCTTTTATGTAGTAAGCATGGACTTTATCCGTAAGCTATCTATTTTCCTCCACAAATTCCATAATTTCTTGAGCATGTTTGCCCTATTCCATTCAATCAACGACATCATATTCAAGCCTCCTCCTTTATTTGGTGAGTATCCCATGGCATAGAGGACTTTCTGGTAATCTCTTCATTTCCACTCCACAAGTAAGATCTACACATTGCCTCAATGTACTTCGGGATTGCTTTTGGAAAGGGAAAGTGTAGAGTCCTCGTGAGTTGGACTTATTTATGGCATATTGCGAATTCTGGTGATCTGGTGTTTTAACACCGTTATTCAGGTTTTCCGAACGAAGGATTCTGTCCACGAATTATGGAGCATATTATGGAGTATATTTATGCGATCAAATCAGAATATTGTGAAGAATATTATCTTATTTCGTGGCAGTCTAATTCTGGTAAACAAATATTCCTGTAATATTTAGGAATTGATTAAGTAGTTTATTTATGGTACAAGTCCTATTGATGAAGGATTGTCCATTTAAATACCAGATTAGAATTAGATCTTTCCTTAGTTTAGAAGTCTATTAATGGTAGAGTTAGACAAGGAAAGAGGTTGACAGAAGGCAGGATTGCGAAGGATATAAATAGAGAAAGAAGCAACGCAATCAAGACGCGACCAAGAACTATTCTCTACGTGAGAACTTTGGAGCGATTTGCCTGAGCTGTTTTGGAGGAGTGTTTATTCATCCGACCAAGTTCGTGAAGATCAGAAACAAGGAAGTCTTAATTCCTCGGGAGGAGGAGATCCAGGGAGACGTGTTGATCGTGAGGGTTCAACGACGTAGGATCGACAGTGAGGGGAGCTCACAACATTCACTCTGTAGGTTAGCAATGGATTAGTATTTAAGTTAAGCTTCTTGTACTAAAGACTGCTTTCTAGTGAATGGTTTCTGATCTGGGCAAGGCCCCGCAGACGTAGGTGTAATTGCACCGAACTGCGTAAACAAGTTGTGTGTGCACTGTGTTTTTATTTCGTGTTCCAACACCAAACGTTAAACAACTTGGCGTAAAAGTAGAGACATTAGGTGAAACAGACTTTCATTTGGTATCAGAGCAAGGCACTTGCTGACCCCTATACAGGGAGAGTGAGATCAGGTTTCACCATGGCACCAAAGGAGGGGGCTTCGGTCACGCGACCACCGTTGCTGGAACAAGGTAATTATACTTATTGGAAGGCACGTATGAAAGTGTTCATTGGAGCACTAGATGATCAAGCCTGGAACTATGTCATAAATCAGTACACTCCACCTTCAAGTGACGAAATTGCAGGATCAAGCGCATCGACGGCCAAACCATTCTCTAAATTTTCTCCTGATGAGCATAAAGCACACGTGTCCAACTCAAAGGCTTTGAATGCCATCTTCACAGCAGTGGATGAAGATCAATTTAAGATGATCTCAAATTGTGAGACTGCGAAGGAGCATGGGATGTGTTACAAACATATCATGAGGGGGCAAGCTCTGTCAGGGAATCAAAGTTGCAATATTATACGTCAAAATTCGAAGAATTGAAGATGCGAGAAGATGAGACTATTTTCGAGTTTAATGGACGAGTCAGAGATATTGCAAACAAAGCGTTTCGGTTTGGCAAAAAGTACAAAGATCAAAAACTTGTCAGGAAAGTGTTGAGGGCGTTACCTCCACGGTTCAATATGAAGGTCACAGCAATTAATGAAAATGGAAGGATTGGAACAATGACTCTTGATGAGCTTATGGGATCTCTGGAATCTTATGAGATGGAGATGTTGGAAACAAAAATGGGAAAGAAAGAGATGGCTTTTTCAAGCACAAACTCTGGAAAGGCAGATGATCTTACGGATAATGAAGATTCCGACGAAATTGCGAACATTACCAGAAACTTCTCCAGATTTATGAAGAAGATGGGCAGGAAACCACTAGATAAGTCAAGTGGGAGCAAAAATCCTAACACCAACTCCATTCCAAGATTCGGTCAAGCAACTGGTGTTGAAACACCAAAGATTAAATCGACAAATCTGAACCTGAACAGGAAAATCCAGTGCAGAGAATGTGAAGGTTTTGGACACATACAAGCTGAGTGTGCCAATACGCTTAAAAGGCAAGGAAAATCGTATGCTACAACCTGGAGTGATGATGACGGAGGAGATGATGTTAAGGATGGAGAAGAATATACAAATCATGTTGCTTTCGGTGTGTCAATGGTAGAGTTAGAAGACTCTATTACAGACGGTCTCGGTGTGCTGAATGAAGAAGAAAGTAGTAGTTCAGATGAAGAGACTGGAAGCATTAGTGATGATGACATTCGCAAGGAAAGTATGGAGATGTACAAGATGTGGTTAAAAGTGGCTGATGAAAACAAAGAGCTCAAGTTTGAAACAAGAGACTAAGTGAGAAAGTTAAAGTGAATGAACTTGAAAAGGAAGAGGCAATTGGAGAACTAAAAAGGTTTAAGAAGGAATTTACTGAAGTGGTACAACGAGCAGAGGCAGCAGAACAAGCTATTAGACGTCTCAATACAGGGAAAGCTAAGCTCGAAGACTGTCTACGAATGGGACAGACGACCAAATATGGAATTGGTTATGAAAGGACAGTGGATATGTTAAAAAACGAGGCAGATCCAGGTGTACCAGCTCCTAGCATAATCGAGAAGAATTGTCACATCAAGAGGATCAGACGATGCGGATACTGTGGAGCTCAAGGGCATGTCAGGAACAGGTGTTTTAAGCTGCTTAGGACACTGTCTGTCAACACATCAGATCGATGTTTCAACACCATGCCAGGATATAAGTCAAGGCATCGGCTTAACAATGGAGGATACAGAACCGGATTGCTGAACACACGTGTCAATCAAAATCCTAATCACATCCATCGATCAGTACGCCAGGTATGGGTTCGAAAATCTCAAGATGTTTGCTTTTCAAGTTTCGTTTGTTTTGGGGCACATACAGGAAACTCCTGGTATTTCGACAGTGCGTGCTCAAGGCATATGATTGGAATACCTGAATTCCTTCAAAAATTCAAACCGGGATTTGGTGGACATGTCAGATTTGGTGATGGAAAGCGCAGTAGAATAATCGGCAAGGGTGAGTTAGTCATTAAAGGGCTTCCTGTGTTCCAAGATGTATTACTGGTGGAAGGTCTGAAAGCTAACCTGTTGAGCATTAGCCATATATGTGACAATGAAATGACGGTGTCTTTCGACAAGGAGAAGTGTGTAGTCAACCACGGTACTGGAGTATTCACTGGTTCGAGATCAATGGATAATTGTTATTTGCTCGACCAAGATGTCACATGCCTCTACTCAAAAACTGAACTCAGTACAATGTGGCACAGAAAATTGGGACACATAAATTACAAATCCTTAGCTCGTATTTCCAGACTGAAGGCAGTTAGAGGTATTCCCGAGATCAGTGACAACAAGGAGATAGTTTGTGGGTCATGTAAAGAAGGAAAGCAAACCCGGATACCACACCATGCCGTACATGATGTTTCAACGTCAAGACTTCTGGAGCTCCTACATATGGATTTGATGGGGCCAGTCAATACTCCGAGTGTGGCAGGAAAGAAGTATATTTTCGTCTGCGTAGACGACTTCTCGAGGTATACGTGGGTATCATTTTTAAAAGAGAAGTCAGAAGCTGCTGATGTGTTCAAGAACTTGGCGCACAAACTACATGTTGAAAAAGGAACCACTCAAGTAAGAATTGCACATATCAGGAGTGACCATGGAAAAGAGTTTGAAAATTCTATGTTTCATAACATCTGCGAGACACTTGGCATACACCACGAGTTCTCTGCCCCCATAACTCCTCAACAAAATGGTATTGTGGAGAGAAAGAATCGAACACTACAGGGAATGGCACGAGCCATGTTGGCCGAGAAAAAAATTAATTCTAGATACTGGGCTGAGGCGGTACACACTGCATGCTACACCATCAACAGAGTATATCTGCGTCCGTTTACCGACCAGACACCATATGAGATTTGGAAAGGGAAGAAACCAGATGTGTCGTATTTCCATGTCTTTGGCAGTACGTGTTATATTCTGAAGGATCGAGAGCCCTTAGCTAAATTTGAATCTAGAAGTGATATCAGGATATTCTTGGGTTATTCTCCTACCTGTCGAGCTTACCGAGTGCTTAATCAACGTTCTGGTACGATCATGGAGTCTATCAATGTGGTGGTTGATGATTCAGAGGACGACACTGTCGGTGACAATGATGCTCTTGAACCAGTGACTCATACTGGTGTTGAAACACCAGCATCGTCAACCGGTGTTGACACTCCGGAAGCTGGAACTCATGAATCATAACAGCATCCTACTAGACACATGCAATTAAGGGATCAACCACGAGTAAATTACAGAGAATTGGCAGGACTATCTTGTTTCATCTCTCTCACTGAGCCAAAAAATTACAAAGACGCTCTTCTCGATGAATATTGGGTTTCGGCAATGTAAGAAGAACTGCAGCAATTCGAGAGAAACAATGTGTGGTATCTTACCCCACGACCAACTAATGTGAATGTGATCGGTACCAAGTGGATATTTAAGAACAAATCTGATGCGGAGGGTAACGTCACAAGGAATAAAGCACGATTAGTTGCTCAAGGGTATACTCAAGTTGAAGGAGTTGATTTTGATGAAACTTTTGCACCGGTAGCAAAATTAGAGTCGATCAGACTGATGTTGGCAGTGTCATGTATTCTGGATTTTCAACTTCATCAGATGGATGTCAAGAGTGCGTTCCTGAATGGCCTTGTAAAGGAGGAAGTTTACGTGGAACAGCCTAAGGGATTTGAAGATCCACATTTTCCTGACCATGTCTATCGATTGAATAAAGCACTGTACGGACACAAGCAGGCACCTCGTGCATGGTATGAGCGACTGACTACCTTTCTGATTCAGAAAGGATATCGTCGAGGGGGAGTGGACCGTACACTATTCGTGCTGCGTAGGGGGACAAATATTCTCATCGCACAAATCTATGTGGATGATATTGTTTTCGGATCTACCTCTTCAGTATTGGTGAAGGAGTTTGTTAACTTAATGACTCAGGAGTTCGAAATGAGCATGGTAGGAAAATTGTCATACTTTCTGGGATTACAGGTTACTCAGGAGAAGAATGGTATTTTCATCAATCAACAGAAATATGCTGAAAACTTGATCAAGAGATTCGAACTTACAAGTGCAAAAGCAGTACGCACTCCAATGGCTACCACCGACAAGCTTACAAAAGATGAA
Source organism: Rubia yunnanensis (assembly GCA_037428765.1). NCBI lineage: Eukaryota > Viridiplantae > Streptophyta > Magnoliopsida > Gentianales > Rubiaceae > Rubia > Rubia yunnanensis. The sequence goes on from CM075067.1 coordinate 76,898,523, forward strand.
CTGGGTCAAAGTGTGGATAAAAAATTGTACAGGAACATGATTGGCAGTCTGTTGTACTTAACTGCAAGCAGACCAGACATCTGTCTGAGTGTTGGTATTTGTGCTCGCTATCAAGCTAATCCAAAGGAGTCACATCTGTCAGCCGTGAAGAGGATTATTCGGTATATAAGTGGAACAGTGGAGTATGGAGTATGGTTTTCTCGAAACAAGGATTCGCAGTTGGTAGGTTTCAGTGATTCTGACTGGGCCGGGAATGCTGATGATCGTAAGAGTACCACTGGTGGATGCTTCTTTGCTGGATCAAATCTTGTTAGTTGGTACAGTAAAAAGCAGAATTCTATATCATTATCTACGGCTGAAGCAGAATACTTAGCTGCCGGGAGTTGTTGTGCGCAGTTATTGTGGATGAAGCAGATGATGAGAGATTATGGGTTCAATGATGTGAGTTTGACAGTCCTGTGTGATAATAAAAGCGCCATTGATATTTCCAGGAATCCTGTGCAACACTCTAGAACAAAGCACATCGATATCCGACATAATTTTATCAGAGACTTGGTTGAAAAAGGAGAAGTCGCAGTCCAGTATGTACCAACAGCAGAACAACTGGCTGATATCTTTACAAAACCTCTGGATGGTGAGACGTTTGAAGGCCTCAGACAGCACTTGGGTGTCTGTCGAATGTAAGGTACTCTGATTTGTACTTTCTATTGTATTATTTACTGATGTGTTGTTTCTTTTATAATATGGTGAAAAAGAAAAAAATAGAAAATCAAAAATATCAATAATATCAAAAATATGTGGAGTGGTGTTTAAACACCGAGGGAAATCAGAGAGAAGGAAATCAGACGGGCTGAAATTTGGGCCAGAAAAATTATGCTGATGGGCCTAAGTGTGCGATTGCTGTACTCAGAAAGAAGGAAAAGTAGAGTGGCTTTACGGTTTTCGAAAAAGACTGAATTTTTTTTAAAATCCCACAAAACCGCGCATTCCAAACAAAGCCTAGTGGACAATGGTGAATTTTACCCACAAGAGATGGTTTGGGGGTTTCTCGAGTGTGAAGATTCCGGAGAATCCTTGGGTCGAAGAACTTGACCCCGATACAGAAGTGGGAGAGCGCGCAGAAGGCCGAGAACAGACCATAATTCAGTGGGATAGAAGAAACCTCCGCCGCCCTAAGCCCAGGTTTGACCATTCGTTTGTTCGTGATGGTGTTTATTTTTCCTCTGTTTTGGAATTTATTACTTGGATGGTACAAAACAAAGGTTATATTGATCTTAGAAAGTATAAGAGTTTGCATGGAAAGTTGAATGGCTTCAAGTTGGAAGATCTGTTAACCGGGGGAATTGGAGAAATCCGGGAAATTAGCAAATTTCATGCCTCACTAGTAGGAGTCAACTTTGGTGAGCAGTATAAAGTGGGAGAAGATATAGATCAATATTTTACAATTTATACTCGAATAGGATCCCTGCACAGGCCTGTCATTAGAAGCCTGGATGATGATGTTGTGATTCAGCCCTGGATAAAAGTGGTAAAATCCACTGATTCTGCTATGGCTGGTAACACAGAGATAGGTTGTTTTGATGAACCCCTGTTTCAGATTCAAGAATCACTGAGACTATTTCCTATTCCTGTTGTGGAGATTAGTGATAGTGAGGAAGAAGCTGGTTGTGCAGGAGAAACTGATATAGATGACACATTGATGAACGAACCAGAGGATTCCCCTATGCTAAGTGAGGCACTGGCAGAGTTTTTGCAGTCAGACTCTGAGATGGAAGTTTCTGAAAATGTTGCTGAAGACAGTGTGGATGGTGCTGATTTGTTTGATACTGGTGTTCAAACACCAGCGGAGAAGATAACTGTGAGGGAGAAATTGCCTACTGATCTTGGTAGTGGTGTTGGAACACCACCGGAGACAAGTCCAGTCCAGGGACTCAAGAGGAAAAGAAAGGAGGTCGGTGTTAAAACACCACCTGAGTCTGGAGACAGATCTGTACCTCAGATATCTGAGACTGCCAGGGAAAGATTGGCCTCTGACTCCAAGAGAGTTCGAAGATCAAAGAGGTGCAGACACAAGAGTACAGCTGGCAGTGAAGACAGTGATGAGCCTATTGGGCAGAAAATGAGGAAATTGCGTGCAGAACGGCTGAAGAAATCTGCTGAGCAAATGAAGACCAAGACACTGCCTGCACCAGAGGTCAGTAAGGCTATCTGCAATGAATTTTATGATGATGCGAGCCAAGAAAAATGGAGTTCATCAGTGGGAGAAGGATACTGGCAGAGAGGCCAGCAGATGCTGAGAAGTACCGAGAATGTGGCTTTACTGATTTTCTACAGTACCTCAAAGTACTTAAAGCTGCCACATGTTTTACCGAGTACAATAAGCAGATGGTGATGGAGTTTTACTCAAATCTGAAGGAGGACTATGAAAGTGAAGATTCCCCTTGGTTTCACAGAGTGTACGTGCGTGGGGAAGTATTTGAGTTCTCCCCTGAGGCTGTGAATAGATGTCTGCAGCGTGGAAATTCCAGGAATGTCCAGACGGTGTTCCAACACCGGATGCCAGAGAACTTTGATGATGTGGCAGTGGAGTTAACTGGTGGGGTGGAAAGAACTTGGCCACTGACGGGCAGACAGCAGATTCCTGCATCAAATCTTACATCCAGATATTATTGTCTGTATATGGTAGTTGTTCACAACTGGATCCCTTCGGTTAACAATACATGTGTGACCAAAGAAATGGCAACTCTTCTCTATAGTCTGGGAGCGAGGCATAGGGTTAATTTGGGAAGGCTGGTATTCAATGATGTTTTGGACTGTGCCCGGAAGACTAGGAAGGAAGCCCTAGTACATCCCTGTGTCATCTCCATGGTCCTGCAAAAAGGGGGTGCAGCTGCAAGAGAATCTGATGAAGTGGTTGCTACTCAAGCCTTACGGCCTACACTCAGAACTTTGAGTGGTCGTATTGTGAAGGATCTACCCTGGACGCCTCCAGCACAAGCATGCTCGGATGAAGGCGGAGCTCGATTGAGAGCCATTGAGGCGAGAGCAGCAGTTTGTCAAGAGCTTCTTGGACGTCATCAAGCTGCCATAATAAAGATTCAGGGGGAGTTAGCTGCTCTGGAGGCTGAGCGAGGAGACTTGTTGGCAGCAACTCAGACTGAAAATGGGTCGAATGATAGTGCTTCGGACAGTGCTGGATCAGAAGAGTCAGATGACAGTTTGGAATAATTGATTTTCTTGGTTTTCTTGACATATTTCTAAATTCAGGGGGAGAATTTTGAATGATTTTGTGTTTAAATGATTCTGATTTGATTGTGATTGATTTCTGTTCGGTCTGAATATTTGGGCAATTGTGCCATCTGGGTGTCTATGTTATTTGTGCTGATGAATTCACCAATATGCCAAGGGGGAGATTGTAGAGTCCTCGTGAGTTGGACTTATTTATGGCATATTGCGAATTCTGGTGATCTGGTGTTTTAACACCGTTATTCAGGTTTTCCGAACGAAGGATTCTGTCCAAGAATTATGGAGCATATTATGGAGTATATTTATGCGATCAAATCAGAATATTATGAAGAATATTATCTTATTTCGTGGCAGTCTAATTCTGGTAAACAAATATTCCTATAATATTTAGGAATTGATTAAGTAGTTTATTTATGGTACAAGTCCTATTGATGAAGGATTGTCCATTTAAATACCAGATTAGAATTAGATCTTTCTTTAGTTTAGAAGTCTATTAATGGTAGAGTTAGACAAGGAAAGAGGTTGACAGATGGCAGGATTGCGAAGGATATAAATAGAGAAAGAAGCAACGCAATCAAGACGCGACCAAGAACTATTCTCTACATGAGAACTTTGGAGCGATTTGCCTGAGCTGTTTTGGAGGAGTGTTTATTCATCCGACCAAGTTCGTGAAGATCAGAAACAAGGAAGTCTTAATTCCTCGGGAGGAGGAGATCCAGGGAGACGTGTTGATCGTGAGGGTTCAACGACGTAGGATCGACAGTGAGGGGAGCTCACAACATTCACTCTGTAGGTTAGCAATGGATTAGTATTTAAGTTAAGCTTCTTGTACTAAAGACTGCTTTCTAGTGAATGATTTCTGATCTGGGCAAGGCCCCGCAGACGTAGGTGTAATTGCACCGAACTGGTAAACAAGTTGTGTGTGCACTGTGTTTTTATTTCGTGTTCCAACACCAAACGTTAAACAACTTGGCGTAAAAGTAGAGACATTAGGTGAAACAGACTTTCAGAAAGCTTAGCATCCAATAATTCACAATAGCAAACATCACGCTTTTGATCAATTGAAGCCTTCCAGCGTAACTGAGAAGTTTTGCACTCCAATGTTTCGATCTTTCATTCATCTTTTCGCTCAGGGGCTGACACATCACAATGATGAGTTTCCTTCTTGTCAACGGTACCCCAAGATACTTGAAGGGAAGCATACCTTCATTGAAACCTGTTAACTCTATCAGCAGGGGCGGAACCAGAATAATTTTTCAGGGGAGGCTGAAAAATTTTCGCCCCCGAGAAAATTTTTCTGGTTCCCCGGGAAATTTTTTCTGCTTCCGCCCATGGGAAACAATAACAATAACAAAAAAATTGAGATAACTATAACAAATTAATTTATTTTTAAAAAATCTAAAAGAGTTACGAAACAATAACAAATTGGGATAACAAAAAATTTATAAAATCATATTCATCTAAATTCAATTTAAAAAATATCCCTAATTGATAATTCCATAAACCGATTATGACAAATTGACAATTTCATTTTCACATAAAATTATACAAAATAAATCAAACAATTATAATTTCAACTAAATTTCAACTAAATTCCAACTAAATATGCAATTTAACTAAATTCAAATATGCAATTCAACTAAATTTCAACAATCATATATAATACAACCATATAAATTCAATTCAACATCCAATCTAAAAATCATGTTCACATGTATTTAAGTTTTGAAGAAATAAAAAAAAAGAGAATAAACCCTAAAATTAATAAATCTTAGCATAAAGAGAAGAAGTATACCGGTTGTGGTTGGTTTGGAGAGGCGGCGGATGGCGGTGGCACGGCGGCGGACGGCTCAGCGGTTGCGCAGCGCCGGACGGCTCGGCTGCGGACGAGCGCTGTGAGCAGGGGCGGGAACTGGAGGCTACGCCTTGCTGTTTCTCGCCTCCAGCTAATATAGAAGGATTAAGTTTGGGTTATTGGATTGGGCTCAGTTTTGGCCCAATCCATTTCACCTTTCAAATTTTTTTTTCATATTACTAAACAAAATGACGTCGTTTCACTAACGTGAAACGACGTCGTTTTAGTACTTAGGTATTGAAAAAAGAAGGCCGAATGAAACGACGTCGTTTCACTAACGTGAAACAACGTCGTTTTATTACTCAAGAATTTAAAAATAAAGAAGGCCGCAATGCGGCCTTCTTCTCCGACGAGCAGGCTTCGAACTTGGCTGCCGCCTCGCCGGAGACGCGCTCCTGCCTCCTGCTACCTCTGGCCGGCGTTCTAGGTAGGGCTGGAGCCCTACCTCGCGTACCATTGGTTCCGCCCTTGTCTATCAGGGCCTTTTTCTGCTCATCATTACAGCCACCAAAATATACTCTACACTAGTCCTGATTCACTTTCATACCAGTGAAATCAGTGAATCTCTGAAACTCCAGCGCTAATACCTGAACGACTTCATATCGCCATTAGCTAACAACAATAAGTCATCCGCAAAGCTTAGGTTTATAACCTTCACTTTTTCACATCTGCGGTGGTACTTATAATCAGCATTCTCATCCAGGTTTCTCATACATCTTTGTAAATACTCCATTATGATCACATACACAAGGGGTGATAGAGGATCCCCTTGACGGAGACCACATTTTTCTGTGATGAACTTTGTAGGGTTACCATTTATCACATATCTATACAAGACTAAAGATACACATTTCATTACCCAGAAAATAAACTGACATGGTATCCCTACCTCCTTTATAATGGCTTCCAAGGCTGTTGAGACTTACACTTGTTGGAGTCTCTTGTTCTTGAGTTGCATGCTGGTTTCTCTTAGGAATATTCATTCCTGAGTAAATTGTTTGCTTAGTATTTGTTAGTTCCTGTAAATAAGGGTTAGTTAGTTTGTTGGGAGAATTGTTAGCCAAGTTTAGTAATTTGTACCAAACTCTTAGGCCATGATCACTAGTTGGTTAGCCATGTTTAACTTGTTTAGTTAGTGGTCTTTTCATGTAATTGGCTTTAAATAGTGAATATGGAAGAACTGAAAAGCTGATAACTTCAACACCAATTTTTTGCCTTGTGTTTTAACCAAATCATTTTCAAGTAATTTTCGGTTTCTACATTTGGTATCAGAGCCATACCATTTCAATGGTTGGGAGCAGATCAACATCATCGGCGAGGTCGTTAACACCACCAAGGAGGCACGGACGCAGCCCATCAAGGCTGCGAGGCCACGACATGGTAGTTCAACCATCGTCGAGGGAATCAAACGGAAATATGGTTTACCCGATGCTAACGCGCACAAACTACGCCGATTGGGCTCTCGTGATGAGGGTCAATCTGCAAGCACAGGATTTGTGGCGTGCGGTTGAGCACGGGGACACTGAATATCGTGAGGATAGGCAAGCGTTGTCTGCAATCTTGCGTGCGGTTCCACCAGAGATGTTGTCCACGTTGGCGGTGAAGGATACAGCGAAGGAGGCATGGGACACGGTGAAGATTCAGCGAATGGGAGTTGGTCGAGTCCATGAAGCGAATGCCCAGAAGTTGCGTACTGAATTTGAAACCATCACTTTTAAGGATGGTGAAACGGTTGATGATTTTACTATGAGAATCACCGGTCTAGTCAATAATCTTAGCATCCTTGGTGACACAATTGAAGAGTCGAGGGAGGTGAAGAAGATGTTGCGCGTTGTGCCTCCACGGTACTCGCAAGTGGCAATCGCTATCGAGACATTGCTTGATTTAAGCACACTATCGATCGATGAATTGACTGGAAGGCTACGGGTGGTAGAAGATCGCTATAATCTTGGAAATTCAGATGGAAACTCTGGAGCTCGGCTACTTCTCACCGAGGAAGAGTGGCGAGCTCGTAACAAGAGCAATGAGGGCTCATCGGGAGGAAACAAAAGTCGTGGACGTGGTAAAGGAAAATGCTACAAATGTGGCATTTTTGGTCATTTTGCTCGGGAGTGTCACATGCCTCGACGTGAAAACAAGGAGGAGGCTCATTTGACGATGCTCAAGGACGACCAACCTGCATTACTATTGGCCTCAACATGTGAAGAGGTACAAGATGCCACTCAATACGTGTTTCTGAATGAAGAACGTGTGATTCCGGTCAATGTTGGCGTGGGGGTGTGGTACCTCGACACAGGCGCAAGCGATCATATAACGGGTTCGAAGGAGATATTTTCATCACTGGATGAAAAGGTGAAAGGTTCTGTCAAGCTTGGCGACGGATCGGTGGTCAATATTAGCGGACGTGGGGCTGTGATGTTTAACTGCAAAACTAATAAGGAGCATAGGGTGCTCACGGAGGTATACTACATCCCTCAACTACGTAGCAATATTGTTAGCTTGGGTCAGTTAGATGAGAGCGGCTGTAAAATTGTGATCGAAAATGGTGAATTGTGTTTGCTTGATCGAGAGCGAATATTACTTGCAAGGGTACTTCACTCTAAGAATAGACTTTACACTTTGTCTTTGGATTTGGCTACTCCTGTGTGTCTACTCTCGAAGCTTGATGATGAAGCATAGTTGCGGCATGCTTGCTACGGTCACCTCAACTTTCGGTCTTTGCGAAAGTTGGCCCAAGGTAGCATGGTAGAGGGACTTCCATCGATACATCAAGTTGAGCAATTTTGTGATGGGTGTGCCCTTGGAAAGCAGCACCGAACTCCATTTCCAAAATCTTCGGCGTACCGTGCAAAGCAAGGATTGGAGCTGGTTCATGTGGATTTGTGTGGACCGATTGCACCATCTACACCGGGAGGTAAACGATATATCTTGTTAGTTGTTGATGATTATAGTTGATACATGTGGCTTGAGATGTTGAAAACAAAGGATGAATCTTCAAAATGCTTCAAGAAATTCAAGGTTCGTGCAGAGGTTGAGCAGGGCAAAAAGCTTGTAGCATTTCGGTCGGACCGAGGAGGGGAATTCAATTCAAATGAATTTAAGGAGTTTGGTGACAATGAAGGGATCAAACACTACACTACTGCACCCTAGTCTCCCCAGCAAAATGAGTAGTGGAACGTCAAAATCGAACGGTGATGGAAATGGCTCGGTGTTTGCTCAAAAACATGGCTATACCGGCTATGTTTTGGAGAGAAGCGGTGAGGACCGTGGTCTACATACTCAATCGTTCAGCAACACGGATTTTGGAAGGGAAAATGCCATATGAAGCATGGCACAAGCGCAATCCAAAGGTGCATCATTTGAGGACTTTTGGGTGTGTAGCTCACGTGAAGAAAGTTGGCCCTGGAGTAAGTAAACTTGTGGATCGTTCGATGCCGATGGTTTTCATTGGGTACGAAGAAGGCTCTAAAGCTTATCGAGTGTATGATCCGAGTGGAAAAACACTCCGTGTATCTCGTGATGTGGTGTTTGAGGAGCATAGAAAGTGGGATTGGTTGACGGAGTTGAAAGATCAATCACACGAAGTGTTCACGGTTGATTATTTGGGTGAAACTGCACCTGGAGAAGGTAGCTTGTACACAAAAATCATTCCAAATGAAGATTAACCTTACGTTGAGTTAGAGGGCAGCAGCACTCGGACGCCTCGACCGGACTTGGGGAGCACAAAATTTGTAACACCACCAACTCACGATGATGTACTTAGCACAAACCATGGTGTTCAGTGGTACCGTATGTTGATGGACATATATGATGCCACGGATGAGGTTAGTTTGGAGTTGAACGATGTTTGTTTTTTGGCTAGTGAGGAACCCGCTAGTGTGGAGGAAGCACTTGGAGACACTTGTTGGAGACAAGAAATGGAGAGTGAGCTAAATTCCATTCGTAGCAATGGCACATGGGAGATCGCCACACTTCCGACGGGGCACAAAGCTATTGGTCTCAAGTGGGTCTTCAAGGTGAAAAAAAACCCGGCGGGAAACGTAGTGAAGCACAAGGCTCGACTTGTCGCGAAGGGTTACATTCAACGGCAAGGGATTGATTTTGATGAAGTGTTTGCACCAGTGACTCGAATGGAGACGGTTCGGCTACTAATAGCACTTGCCACACAAAAAAAAGTTGGGAGATTCATCACATGGACGTCAAGTCTACGTTTCTAAATGGTGATCTTGTTGAGGAAGTTTATGTTCACCAACCTCCAGGTTTCTTTGATTCCGGTAACAAGGAGAAGGTGTTTAAGCTACACAAGGCATTGTATGGTTTACGTCAAGCGCCACAAGCATGGAATGCCAAGTTAGATGCTTCACTAGTCTCTCTTGGTTTTGAACGTAGTCCATTGGAGCATGCCGTTTACCGAAGGGTAAGTGGTTCTTCATTGTTGCTAGTCGGAGTGTATGTTGATGATTTAATTATCACTGGAACTTGTGTTGATGATATTACCAAGTTTAAAGGTCAAATGCAAAGCTTGTTTGATATGAGTGATCTCGGCCTTTTAAGCTACTATCTTGGAGTCAAAGTACAGCAAAGAGATGGTGAAATCACGCTTTGTCAAAGCACCTATGCCACTAAGATTCTTGAAGTATCTAGTATGGGGGAATGCAATCCATGCTACACACTGATGGAGGTTCGACTAAAGTTGAGCAAAAAGGATGCCGGAGAGATCGTTGATGCAATAAAATATCGGAGCATTGTTGGTAGCTTGCGCTACTTGTGCAATACAAGGCCCGATTTAGCTTTTTCAGTTGGTTTAGCGAGCCATTTTATGGAGACACCGAAGGCATCGCATTGGGCAGCAGTGAAAAAGATTTTGAGGTATGTTAAAGGGACTATTAATTATGGTTTTCGTTATGGGAAGAATGATATGTTAGAGCCTGGTTTGAAAGATTGGCGGCGATGTAGAGGAGTACAAAAGTACCACGGGAATGACATTCTTCCTTGGTAAAAATCTGGTTAGTTGGACATCTCAAAAGCAAAAGGTGGTTGCACTTTCTTCTTGCGAGGCGGAGTATATTGCAGCTGCATCGGCGGCTTGTCAAGGTGTTTGGATGAGTTGTTTGTATGGTGATCTAACAAATCAGGAGCCAAAGCCGGTGAAGCTACTCATGGACAACAAGTCGGCAATTGATTTGAGTAGGAATCCGGTACATCATGAACGAAGTAAGCATATTCATATTCGTTATCATTTCATTCGTGAATGTATTGAAAATGGTTCGATGGAGGTTAGCCACATTGGGACACAAGAGCAACTGGCGGACATCCTAACCAAGGCACTAGGGCGTGTTAAATTTGCTGAAATACGACATAAACTTGGTGTGGTCGAAGTTGGTTCAAGCAACAAGTTTTAAGGGGGTGAAATGTTGAGACTAACACTTGTTGGAGTCTCTTGTTCTTGAGTTGCATGCTGGTTTCTCTTAGGAATATTCATTCCCGAGTAAATTGTTTGCTTAGTATTTGTTAGTTCCTGTAAATAAGGGTTTAGTTAGTTTGTTGGGAGAATTTGTTAGCCAAGTTTAGTAATTTGTGCCAAACTCTTAGGCCATGATCAGTAGTTGGTTAGCCATGTTTAACTTGTTTAGTTAGTGGTCTTTTTCATGTAATTGGCTTTAAATAGTGAATATGGAAGAACTGAAAAGCTGATAACTTCAGCACCAATTTTTTGCCTTGTGTTTTAACCAAATCATCTTCAAGTAATTTTCTATTTCTACAAAGGCTACCGAGTCCAGTGTGTCGTAGGATTTTTGAAGATAAACTTTTATTATGCATCTCAGCCCTCCGTTTTTCTGTTATATCCCCTAATCATCTCATATGCCAGCAATATCTGATCGTGAATGTCTCTTCCCAGAATGAAAGTTGCTTGGCTCTCATTGACAGTCTCTGTAATAACTTCACTCAACCTGGTTGTCAGAATCTTGGATATTATTTTGTACAAAGTAAAGCAACATGAAATTGGCCTCAGCTTTTCTACTTTCCTTGCTGCCTGATGTTTTGGTACAAGCGTCAGAAAGGTACTGTTAGCATCTTTGTACATTCTCCCATGTTCATAGAAATCCATCATAGCAGCCACTACATCATTCTTAATTATCCCCCAGCTGGTCTCAAAAACATTTGTGTTGTATCTGTCTAGCCCTTGGGCTTTTTGATCACCAATTTTGTTTAGAGCATCCCATATTTCCTTCTCCGTAACCTTTTTGATAGGGGTTTTCTTCCCATATGTACTCAGATTTTCCCCTTGTCTCATTACATTCACATATATCCCCCGGAATCTAAATGTAGGTTCACTTAAAGAAACAAAACATATCACTTCGCCTCTTTTACCTCGGTTTTTTACTTTACCCCAAATAACCGAGGTAAAAAGTTCCTTAACCTAGGTTTTTTTAAAGTAAATAATCTTTTTTACCTCAGTTAAAAAATAACCGAGGTAAATAATATGTTGTTTCCCTCGGTAAACATTGCAACTGAAGTAAAATGTTAAAGAAACGAAGTAAATAATACTACTGGATAGCATGTGACGTCGCATATGTTGTTAAAAAAGGATCGGTGATGCCGCATTGGAAGTCGTTTTCACCGAGAAGAAATGCGATGGACAAGTGACGTCGCACTTATGTGAGTTGACTTTGAAAAAAGAGGAAGTTTTATTTACATATTTAAATAGGTTACTTTTGTTATTTTACAATTGAAAAATGTGGTATGAGAGGAAAAACCAAAACAACCAACAGCAATCATCCACATTCCACTCCACTTCACTCATACCAAACTGCTTTCTTCATATAATGACACAGTAAGTTCCCATGCTTTTCCTGCTTGATTGATGTTTTTGTTTTGTTTTACCTCGGTTAACTTTTATAGGTTATAGTTGTTTGAAAGTGATTGACTATGTTTGCAAAAGTATTTTTTTAATTTTTTTTTGAAATGGTTGTGGACAATGTCGTTGAAGTTATATGGTATGCTTGAAAATGGTTATTAAACTCATGCACGGATCAAATCGCACATACAGTCAATCATATACTGTTCAAATAAGGTAGTTAAATTAATATAAAAATAGTACTGGTCATGAAATCCTTACAACAACTACATAAATTCGATTAGTAATTGTTTTACTTCTACTAATATAACAGAATTTTGTTCAATCAGCTCGAATTATGAAGAACTTGAAGAAAATTGGCCTTGCAGCTTCTATAACCTTGAAGAACAAGGTGTCCCCAATGCGTAGACGGTTTCCGGAGAGGAACTCGCCAAAACCCTTTGGGGCCAGAGCTTTGATCTTTCCACACCCGAGTAGTTCATGCGCCACTCTGTCCTGTAGCACCTCAGCACCACGGCGGTCTTGTCATTTGGTAGTAGTGGTACAATGCTCCTCGAGATGTACTAAGTCAATAGAAATAAATTTATCAAAAATATTTATAAATATATAAGCAATTAGAAACAAATAATATTAATTTGAAATGCCTTACCAACTGTAAAAATATGAAAAAAAATAGATTCACAAAAACTTCAAAACCCTAATCCATAATCCTAGAACCTAATCCTAAATCCCTAATCCTAGAACCCTATTCATGCAAACTTCAAATCATCCTAAAAATAACAGATTCATACACCATTTACATAACAATTTCTAGGATAAATACAAAAACAAAAGTAATATAAGCACATGTAGAAACCATACATTTGATAAGATGAGCAGGGGGACTGTTGAAATTCGAAGGAAAGTTGAATGTTGTGAATTCCGCTTCAGTAGTTGCAATTTTGCATGGCCTTCAACCTTACCAATAGTGTATCGATGTTTGAGTGACATCGACTACTCTAATGTGGGCCTCACCATTTCAGCCCACTAACATGTCAATGGGCCTGTGTTTAACCATCTGTGTGTGCGATGTCACATGTCATTCTATGTAAGCAACATTAGACGGACATTAGATCGATATTAGACCGACATCGGCTAGCCTTAAATTAGGCACCACCATTTTAGTCCACTTGCATAGCAACTGGGAATGCATTTGACCAGATGGAACATAATTGACCTTAATAATGGTTAACTATATATTACATACTACTAATTGAAATTTATAACTGCCCATGAACTTTTATAACGACTAATTCAATCGGAATCAATGTTAGCACAACCGGTGAACTTTTCAGTTTTTACACTTAGATCCCTCCAAGATGGCTGGGGCGAAATGTGAAATTGGAGATATCATATAATCTAAATCACATTGTCACTTATCTTTTAGTTCTGATTTAGGCATCAAGGAACCGGGGTATTCTTCCCTCATTTTTATTGGTAAAATATCATTAGAACGATAAATTCCACCACATGGAATCAGACGAAATTACACATTCTTGAATATTTTTTAATTAAAAAATAATGAAATTTCGTCCATCAATTTTTTGAAAGTACTAGTACGTGGCCTAGAGTAAATTGTAAATGATTACTAATAAGTATGCAAGGGTTAATCGGAAGATTGTGTGGAAGTCCCTGTGGGATCATGCCATTTTTTTATCATTTTCGAGGGATCATAAGTTTGACTGGGAATGACAAAGCTCCCGCCCGGGATGATTGGAAACAATTTTGGGACTGTAGGTGTACTTTTCAATTTTTGCACTTAGGCCCCTCTAACAAAGTGGGAGAATTCAAAATGCAAAATGCAAGATACCTATACTCAATTCACCAAGTCACGTGCAATGTTCCGATTTGTTAAAGCACGGGGTCAATGGAACAGGACCAAAATCTTCTCAGACATTGTATGACGAAACTTTGTGAAAATTACACTATATCCAAATTAACATCATTGCATGTTCACTACGCTTCAGAAATTTGTACCCGAACCTTAGGAGAAACTTTTGAAATGGAGATTATGCGTACTATCTAAGGGAGGTGCGAATCGGGGTCGTCGTCCATCATTTATGCAAGTTTTTCATTGATATCCTTCCTATGAGCGTTATGACTTATGAGAACAATAATTTCTACCACATAGAATCACATTAATTTCATAATCTTGTTTTTTTAAGAAATAAAAAAGGTAATAAAATTATGTCCATCAAATTTTAAAAAGCGCTAGTACATGGTCTAGAGTAAATTGTAGATGATTACTTATAAGTATACAAGGGTCATTCGGGAAGAACTTGTGAAATTCTATGTGGGAATAAGACCTGGTTCTTCATCACCCTCGGTTAGTATAAGTTCGAATGTGGGTGACAAAGTTTCTTTTCTGGACGATCGTAATCGAGTTTGGGACAATCGATGAACTTTTTAGATTTTGCACTTAGGTCATTTTAAGAAAGTGAGAGACGCCAAAATGCAAAATTGGAGATAAATTTTATGACTAAATTGTTTTTTTGGTCCCCTACAAAGTATCTTTTACTATCTTTTGGTCCACATGTGCAAAACAACCCTTAGATGGTACCCTACAAATTCAAAACATTGTTTTTGGTCCCCAAACCCAGTTTCCGGCCAGATTTCTGGTTTTCAGGCGCACGTATTGGTCACGTGCCATTTTTTTCGGCATGGTAAGGAGCAATTTGGTAATTTCACAATGAAAAGTTTTCCCGGAACCATGGTTTCCGACGCCGATGTGCCGCTGCTTTCCCTCCGTTGCCGGTCTTCTTCCCTCCGTTATTCTTATCGCCAGTTCTTCTTCCCACTGTTCTTCTTCCCTCCAATTCTTCTTCCCTCTATTCTTCTTCCACTGCGTCATTCTTCCATTTGCTTCTGCATATAGTCATCACTCAAAGCTCTGACTGCTTATATCATAATCATATTCCCCCATACAGCTCACAGCCAAATAAACCACCAAAATGATGACCACTAATTTTCTTTTCCTTTTCTTTTGAAATATTTTTAAAAAACAGCAATCTGTGTACTGTTGAAGATCAATAATTTTATGCAAAATGATGAAGAGAGCCTAAAAAGTGCCCCCACAAGAACTACCCAATATAGAGGAATCTCAAACAAGCTGAGTAAAAACAATGCAGCTGCAGAAACTTTATCAAAAAAACAGTGTCATCGCAAAACTACAGAATGGCACCAGTTCTCAAACATTAACTTTTACTCACTTCACATTCCACCGTACACAAGTAACACAACCCATTAAACCCATAAAGATTTCTTCTTTACATCCTCAACACAACACATAGATTCCATAAATTTTTGTACTTTACAGTTTATAAGGATTGCAGTTGCAGGGGATAGAAGGAGCGTTAGAATTTTGAGACCCAAAAAAGGTACAGGGGTGGTGAAAAAGGCTGTGCCGTGAAAATGGCTGCTCTGCAAATTTTACTTTGAAGTGGGACTGATGAGACAGAGGAAAGAACAATTGACAGGGCGCATGATAAGAGGAAAATGGGACAACGAAGGGAGTCCCACGCTTTCTCCAGGTTTAGTCAACATTTGTTTGATTGTGAACGATGCAGGAACAGAGGGAAGAAAAACAGCGGGAAGAAGAATTGGAGGGAAGAAGAACAGCGGGAAGAAGAACCGGCGAGAATAATAACGGAGGGAAGAAGACCAGCGATGGAGGGAAAGCAGCAGCATATCGGCATCGGAAACCATGGTTCCGGGCAAACTTTTTATTGTGAAATTACCAAATTACCCCTTACCATTCCAGAAAAAATGGCACGTGACCGGCACTTGTGCCTGAAAACTAGAAATCTAGCCGAAAACTGGGTTTGGGGGACTAAAAATAATGTTTTGAATTTGTAGGGTACCATTTAAGGGTTGTTTTGCACATGGGGACCAAAAGATAGTAAAAGATACTTTGTAGGGGACCAAAAAAATAATTTAGTCAAATTTTATTATTCACATACACAGGACAATGTTGTTCATATTTGGTATAAACGGGTCGTCGGAAGGGGCCGCAATCTTAAAAGGGGGTGTTTTACGACACTTTTAAAAAAAAGACTTTGGCCCAGATGTACGACTTTGCAAAGATAGTCGCATCAAACGAGCCATTGACCAATAACCTAGCGATATCGCTCGACCTGAAATTTCCAGTAGGAACCAAAATTTTGAGCTGAAATTTTGAACCATATTTTCCCTCCAACCCCATCTCATGACAATAATATCCAACACCAACACCCACACCCATTTCCCATCTCCAACACATTTCCTCCAAACCCAACTCCACACCATCCTTTCTATTCACACCATTACAACCACTAAAGAGCCCAATCTAATTTCTTCTAGAAAATATCAACAAATATCCGAGGATGGAGCATCTCCGGGTTCAAATTGATTGAGGTAGTTTAATTGAGAATCTCCTTAATTGTAAATGTTTTTTCCTCATTGACCAATCATTGA
The DNA here is from genome assembly GCA_037428765.1 of Rubia yunnanensis. Classification (NCBI taxonomy): domain Eukaryota; kingdom Viridiplantae; phylum Streptophyta; class Magnoliopsida; order Gentianales; family Rubiaceae; genus Rubia; species Rubia yunnanensis. Next base: position 76,914,974 of record CM075067.1, read on the forward strand.
ATATATTCATGGATTATGATGATTATATTACATGTTATATAGTGTATATTGTTTGTGTTTCCAAGATAATGCCATGTTTGTAAGGAGTGAGGAAAAAAGCTTAGATTAGGGCTGGTTGTGGACAATAGTCAAATTTTCGTATGAACATAGGTTGAATGTGCGACGTCGCTCGCTAATCATCGCCCCATATGATATAGCGTCGAATGTTGAGAATCTTTGTATTGGCTAGGAAATGGAATTAACATCTACGTATGTACAATGTTGCTCTTCAATCGGTATCTGCGACTTCGGTTCATCCTTTAAGCGACATTGCTTTTAATCAGTACGGGTACTTTTTCCATGTTTATATTATTGTCGTCTGCACTTGACTATATTATGTGTACATCATTCGGGGACTGCCAAATTCTAACATAAATTTTGCTTCATGTGTATTTGTTTTAATAGGACAAAAAGAGTTATTGATGGACTTTTAGCATGGAATTCTTATTTCCTTAGTCCCCCTAGTAGTTTAATGATGTACAATGTAGGCAAGGGAGGTTCAATACAATTAATCTTTCATTTTCACATGAACATTATGTATTTGAATATATTTTGACATTTATTGGTGATATATGTTCAAGGTATTGTTATTTTTGTGTCATCAAATAGTAAATATTATATTATTGTACGAGAACCAATTTCTCCATGATTTATACCGCAACGTAGCACAAACCGATTAAGAGAAGACACCTTACCGACGTCGCATAAACCAGTGGCTTTTTTTTTTGCGATGTTGCCCTTTCAAAACGATGTTGTATTAGTAAGCCTTTCACATCAGCAGGCACATAACGAGGGTGCCCTGGTTCATGCGATATCGCATACAATTATGAGCGGCGTCACTATTATTATTTCTCGGCTTTGTACTTGTCGATGTCACAGCATTTCCAGTCCCATCGACTGCCTTCTTTCTTTGATCGACGTCGCTACTTATGAACACCGATGTCGTAGCTATGGTGTACTATCGTCAGCTTACTTTCTTGGAGTAACGCCGGTCACAAAACCTACCGACGTTGGTCAAAAACCAAAGTAAAAAGTACTTTTTATACCTTGGTTACGAACCGAAGTAAAAAAAGTACTTTTTGCTACATCTATGTTTACCTCGGTTTTTTATGACTGAAAATTGAGGTAAAACCCCTTCCAAAACCGAGGTAAAAGTTGATGTTTCTTGCGGTGCTTGTCCAATCAGCTTACCATATAAATTCAAAACCTCTTCTTCCATTTCCTGCTGGTCTGTAACAGTTACAGCATCTCTTCTTTCCAAACCATTAATACATGCCTTATTATTTTTTACTTTCACTGATACATGTAAATATGCATTGTTTCCATCTCCAAGTCTCAACCAGTATATTTTAGCTTTTTGTCAAACTATCTTTTTATCTATTTCACTCCATCTCTTCACTTCCTCTGTGCATTTCACCACTCTTAGAAAACAAAATCTCTATCCATATCTGAGTGTTAAGCTCCTTTTGTGCCTTTGGTAATTCCTCCATGGCTGCCTCCAATTTCCTTTTTCGTTCTAGATGTTTTCTTAATATATGGTGCCAGAGTTGTTTGTAATCACATCAACTTCTGCCAAACTGTAAACATAGGTCTTCCCTTTGTCTCTCTTTCCCAGTTCTTCTTCACTTCCTCCAGTACTTCCCTATAAGGATGTTCATGATTTAGTCCAGACCGGTAAAATGGACCGAACCGGATCAAAATGAAAGGACCAAAATTGTGTAAATGAAATTTAGGTTTGGTCCTCGATCCATGTTTTTTTAGATTTCGGGTATCGGTCCACTCCGGTTCAGGCCGGATGGACCGGAATTTTACTTCTATGTATATTTTAAAAATAGTAATGAATTAGCTTAACATGCTAGTTTAGATTATTTGTGGGCTAGTATTAATTCTTCTATTATTTTGAGGTGAATTTTTCTAATAGCTTCTATTTTACTATGTTTAAAACAAACAAAAAAGATTGATTTAATTTTTTTCGATACCAAAATTTTAAAGTACAAAAAAAAATCATACTAGAATCGGTCCAACTAGTCCAGACCAGTCTGAAACCAGAATTATTTTGGTCCGAGCCCGGTCCAAAATACCCACTAACCGGTGCAGTCTTTGGTCCAAGATTATTGATGATTTTAGTTCCGGTCCTAACTGGTCTGGTCTGGTCCGGTCCGGTCTTGGACCGACGAACACCCCTACTTCCCTATCCTCCATAAGGTTGTTCAGTAATTTAAATTGTTTCTTTCATGTTTGGAGTAGAGCATGGTCTGAGAGACCTTGTTTAAGCACTTCAACTCTAGCTTCTAGGGATTCATGGAGCCACTTTAAATTGCCCCCTGTACTGTCACATTTGAACAATCCTGCCCTAGCCATAATCTGGTCTAAGTCCCAATATTTAGCAGCCAAAACTTCATTGCCTCCAATCCATTCATTCATGGACAAAACATTGTTAAAGTCCTCCATTAACAGCCAAGCTTCCCCTGATATCTTGGACCATATCTTCTCAATATCATTACATAATTTCCTTCTCTCCTTCAATTTATTTGCTGCATATATTGCATTAACCGGTGCGGAAATTCATCATCAATGTTATAAATCCCTACATGTATGAGCTGATTAGTATCTTCTATATGTTTTAGTACCACTCTGCTATCATCCCACACCATCCATATTTTACCATTCGGGTGTGAATGGTAGTTATCCAAATAATTCCATCTTCTCCCTATTTTCTTTCTCACGATATCTGTCTTCTCTTTTTTACTCTGGTTTCTATTAACACAGCCATTTCCACATCCATTTGGTTGAGACTGGAGCCTATCCCAACATGTTTGACTGTTTTATTGAGCCCCTTCACGTTCGAGGTTATTATCATGGAACTTTCCCATAAGAGGTTGAAGAATCAGTCAACCTCTCTGAGTCAATTAAATCTATGCCTCCTCCAGATTGCTCCACATGAATCAGATTCACCTAGGCTGCCTTTTTCCCTTTGTTCTTTTGTCTCACAATCTTCCATTCATTATCTGCCCCATTTTGAACTTCCTTTTCTTTTCTGCATCTCCTTATTTTCATTGTTTATCCCCTACGTAATTTTCCATTTTTGAACCACTTTCCTTTCAGTTCCTTGCACTAATGTCCCCCTGGTTGACATTTTCTACTGAACCGAGGTCTCCACTCAATTTCTACTTTCTGTTGGATCATTCTTCCTTCAATATCTTTGCTATTTATATACTTAGGGATTTTCTGAGAAATATCAATCTCTATCAACAGTGTGGCATAATATACTCTTAATTTGCTCATAGTACATTCATCTGCAACCATAGGTCTTCCCAGTGCACTTCCTATCTTGCCTAAACTCCTAGCACCCTATAAATGCAATGGAAATCTTGGGAATTTGGTCCAGATTGGAACATTCTTCACCATATCATCTTTCATTGAGACCTTCCATACATGTAGAAACATAGCTCTATTGTGAATTGTATAAGATCCCTTCCTCGGAATAGTGTCCATATCTTCCAGAGTTCTAAATATCATGATAAAATAACCTTCATCATTGTAATAAAGCTTAGGTAGTGCTACAAATGACCAGAATTGCACCATAAACCTTTTCCCAGCATTCATTGACGAATCTCCATCCAACACATACATAAGGGCATTTCCCAGAATATCAACTCTGATTCAACATCTGTTTGCTCAATTTCTACTTAAATTTTACCATTCACCATATTTGGGGGGTGGGGGATATAATCAATTTTCATTCCATTCGAGTTAACCCTATTTTCCCGAATGACATCAACCCACAGTTTCTCCTTTTCAATTTCCTTAATCTCCTAACCAGTATTATGCAGAAAACTTACCTCCTCTGTAGTTTTTTTCTCCCCTTCAATTGTGATTTTTGAATCCAATTCTTCACCAAGCCCTGCCATCTCCTAACTTTGTGTATCTGATTCCTCCTCCCTCTCTGATCTGCTCCAATTCAACTTCGGTAAAGTCATATTCTTCCGTGGCAGACCTCTTCCCTATTTCATGTCTCTGGCAAATTTTCACCTTAGTTGTGTGAAAATCGCTCATACAGTCGAGAGAGAGTCGATTATAGAAATAAACTTTGTTATGATTCAACCATTGTTTTTAAAGCAAAGTGCTAAAATAACTCTTGGAGTAGCCGGGGCCGGTGGCCGCCCCTGGGGGGGTCGCTTCCCGCCGCCCCGGACCGCCATGCAGGCTCTGATACCAGTGATGGGGTGCAACCCGAGCTAGCCAAATCTAACAAGGATAATCACGAAGAGGACCTTGTTTGATTCAACTAAGGTTGCAGACCATAAACGATATAAGAACTGAAAAGGTTATGAAACTCGAATCCAGGATGTGTAAAAGGGAAAGCTTATATTAACAATCAAGAACTTCGAATGAAGAACTTGAAGAACACTAAGAACTTGAGAATACAAGGCTTTTCTCTCCTAAACTCTCTCAGTTTTCGAGTTGAGTTTCGAATGCTGAGAACTAGGAATTCTAAGCCTATTTATACACACTGAGCAATAATTGCTCTTATCTACTAGCTACTAGGTGTGCCTCTAAGTCAAAAGCCTAAAAGTAGCCTTTAAGACTTTTCTTGCCTAGCTAGTACCTAGGTGTGCTAAATTGTCAAAAAGGCTAGGTAGCCTTTAAGACTTTTTCGCCCTACTCTAGGTGAATAGTTTAGCCGCCTTTGTCTTGTTAGGCTCGAGTTGGCTTCATCTTGACGCGAAGCTGACACCCTACTTATGGCCGGAAAGATTCCGTGGCCCACACTTTGTCGGGTAGTGACGACAAGCAGCCGCCTCCACTTGACTGGCCGGAACTTCCAGATGGCCCACACGAGATGGGTATTGACGCCGAGTTGTCGCCCATACCGCCTGTTTTATTTGCCGGTGTTAACCCAAACCCTGTACTGGTTTTCACCTGGTTGCACACTTGATTCGCCTACTACCGGAAAGGCGTATCGTCTGACTCCACTTTCTGTTGGATGAGTCAGTATCCCACCTGCTGGCCTTAGTTCTTACTGCTGTCTTGCAGAGCCAAATTTATTGGCCATGCTTTGCAGAGTATCAGCCAAGCCACCCAGTATACCATACGTGGCCCTATCGCTACGAACTTGGTCAGGAATGCACCAAGAGTCTGTTCCATGGCAGTCACAGAGCCCTGGATATGGTGTGAATACTTCACCTTTTTGTTTGTATATGGCTCGTAAGATGAGGACCCCTTCCATTGCTCGTCGGACTGCTTCCCATTCAATGGCCTTAAGGCAGTTGCTAACTTCCTCAAGAGTGATGCTTTCTTCTTTGGCGAGGTTTTGGGTGTACCTGTATCGTTCTGGCAGCTGACTTGGATCCAGTGATTTAATTTCGGAAGTCTGCGGGACTTTCTTTGCCATGCTTTTTCCTGGAGCGCAGTAGTTTGCTTAGTGAAACTATCCTTGCCTTCTTCCAAGGTTACTGATGACGATCCTGCTAGTGTACCTTGGCCCCTTTTATACTGGAACTTCATGGATGTCCCTGTTCCTGTTGGGCCTGGTTCCTTGTTATGAACCTGTTGGTTTCCTCTTGTGCTCTCCTTTTTCTTCCATTTCCAGCTGCTTGTTCCCCATTTGCTCTTGGGGTTACTGTTTTGATAGTATTTTGAGCTTGCGAGGCCCACGAACCTTTGCTTCAGGCCTAAGTCCTGCTTGACCTTTATTGGGCTTGGGCTTGTCTTAGTATTTCCTGGCCCGAATAATTTGATTATCGGGTGTTGGACGAGGCTTTTTATGAGACCTAACCACGTTGCTTGCTCTTCATATTCCTGTGGTTGGTTTCTGGCTGGGCCATCTTTAAGGCCCTCAATCTCCTGGGTTTCTTCCCCTGGGAAGTTTCCGGGCTGTATCTTTTGGGATTCCAGGCCTACTATTTCCCAGCGGAGCCCCTCTTCTTTACTGTTCGTCTGTTGCAAAGACTTTTGAGTTCCTTTGGATTTTACTGTTTCTTGTTCTAAGGGGTGACCTTCGTCTCCTTGTGCTACCTCTAGTGTTCCATCTTCCTTACTGTGAGGTAGCTGCTGGTGTAGCTGACCTTCCTGAACTCCTTCCGCCCCTTTGAGTTCTTTTGCCACCACTTGCCTCTCCCTTAGCTGGTTGTTTCCTTCCGCCTTTTGGGTCCATTCCTGTCTTTCAGGTTTCGTGGTCCTGCCAGGCTCTGGGCCTCCAGTGGCATTATGACTGCCGTTACCTTGAAATCCATCGTTTGTCATGACTTGAGGTGGTTTTCCTGGCTTCCATTCCTCTTCGTTTGCAGGGAATATTTGTTGCACTTGAATAGTTTTTGGAATGAAGTCCTGGAGGACTGCTTCCGCTGCCCTGGGAAAGTCACCTCTTATGACTGTTATGACAGTCCACGGTGCTCTGGGCAGGTCAGGGGTACACACTTGTACTAGCGAGGCTTTCATTGGTGCACTTCTACAAGCGATTGCCTGGGTATCTGCAACGGTTGCGATAGAGTCCCAGGCGGTTGGTTGGACGCTTGTTATAGCCAATTGTACCATTGGTTTGATCAGCTTTTCTTTCCTACTGAGCTGCGATACTGCCGTATCAGAATCCTGGTGCTCCTCTTCCTCCTGGTCCTCTGGAGGTTCTAGTTTGGTTTCCTGTACCGCGGGTGCTACCGATCTCCGCTGATCGTTCACTTCGTCTTTCGTTTCAGGGGCTGTTTCGAGCCTTTTGAGCTTTTCACTCCCCTTTTGCCAGGTACTGCTACTGGGTCTCAGTTCTTCCTCTCCTAACTGGTGCCCCCATGCTTGTTGCTGTCGTAGTGCAAGCAACTCCTGGAGTCTTCTGTTTTCCTCTTCCAGTGCCTGTTGCTGTCGTAGTGCAAGCAACTCTTGGAGTCTTCTGCTTTCCTTTTCCAGAAGAGAGGCCATGTTCTTTTCTTTGCACTGAAACCATTGGCCTGAGTTACCCCAACTTGGAACTTCCTTGAGGACTGGTAGATCCAAATCGAAGTAATTTTTACTGCACATCCCGCAGGTTGTTATCCTGCATTTAGTACAGTGAGCCCTGTGCCTTTTCATGGGCTCCCTTCCACAACCTTTGCACTTAGTGCAGGCTGCCTCAATTTCCCCATATTTCTCCCAGTCGTGACAACAGGTATACTGGGATTGCGTGACCTTCACCATGGGTTGCCAGCCGCCCTGCTTTCCTATCCAGTAGGTCCAGTCCTCTTCACGGAACATAGCAATATACTCAACATGCTCTAGGCTTGGACTGGTGGGGCTCCTCCCGAGTAGTAGATCATTGCCTACGTGCTCAATCCTTCACCTCATCTGGCCTGGCGCTGGATATTCTAACTGTGGCTACTCATCATCCCAAGAGATTACCAAGATAACCTCTTCTGTTAAGCCTCCACCTCGCCTCCAAGGAATGGGCCTGGCTTGTGGGTTATGGTAAGCTTGCCCTGGGTTGTCTCCTTCCAGGCTGGTAGCTTCTTCCTTTCCGTTGGAGTACAGCCATAGTGGGTAGTCTATGTCTGTTTCCACTATTTTGTCATAATCCCACTCCCAGCGGTCAAACAGGGACCCGCGCGTTGGCTGAGTCTGCCACTGGTATTCCTCTCCTGGGTTCTCATTCTCCATGTGTGGTGAGAATGGCACTCAGTTGAGGTCATCAATGGTAGAAAACCCCTCCAGGTGATCTTCATCAGGTATATTTAACCAGGTTGGATCCCAACACCGGTGATACCCTTCCTCGTCTTGCTGGGTGTGTTCCTCTCTGAGCCAAGGTTGGCTCTCTGTGATGCCACCAATTGGGTGAGGGCCATGGCTCACCTGCTCCGGTGGTGTTGTACTGTTGGCACCCTTCTTAGTAGGTAAATGACAAATACCAAGGGTGTCCCTTCTCTTCCTGACACATCTGTCCTTGTGGAGGTTAGGCCCCTCCTGTGCCATCGCAGCTGTAGTCACTGCCTCTTTCACCCGGTGAGGTATCCCGTCAACCCTGTGAGGGTGGTGTTATACCTCCATTGGTGCAAGGCGTGCCTGCTGTTTGTCGGCAGGCTTGGCTCGTGGAGCTGCTAGTTGCTCCTGAGTGAAGGTTTGCTCCTGCTTCACCCGTGGCCTCCACTGCTTGTTCAGGTTCCAGGCTGTCCTTCTGTCTGACCGGTACTGCCGGTTATGGGTCGCCTGGCTGCCTGACCGGTACTGCCGGGTTTGGTCTCCGTGCTGCAACAGAGCAGCGGTGTCTGCTTCCACCATGTTGCCCCTAGCTGAGGCCTTCATATGGCTTGGCATGGTTGAACTAGACTAGGAAGGATATGTAAACTGGCTACTATTTTTATGGAAATAAAGGTTTATTTGCTAAAGTAAAGGAAAGGTGATATGACTAGAAATGGTAAACATAACGGCAAGGTTGCAAACTATTTGGCTGGGATTGACGACAGGTCTAGGTATTCAAGGTTGGCGGTATACGGGTTCGTGTACCACCCCTGGATAGCCTCCTCCCACCTCCTGGACATGGATCTTCCCTTCCCTCCCTGCAGCTTCCCTCCTTTTGGCCTTCGAGAAAAGCCCCCTGTGCTTACCACCGTTGGGTTACCACTTACCCACCCTCCACTCGCCCCCCCTTCAGTGAACACCTCTCCTGGGATTTACATACTCTTCGAAGGGAGCAGCTTGCCTTGGGTGAGCTTTACGACCCTTCAGGTTGAGCGGCGGGGCGACAGTTCTGGCACGGTGTTACTGTTGCCGTGCAAGGCCCAGCCACAAAGGACGTCAGCTGCGAGCGAGAACAAGGGCTAGCCCCACGCCCAGGGCGGCGGGAAGCGACCCCCCCAGGGGCGGCCACCGGCCTCGGCTACTCCACCCCCCCCCCCGAGAAACCTAGACCTGGCGAGGGCACTCAGCCGCCCCGGACCGCCATGCAGGCTCTGATACCAGTGATGGGGTGCAACCCGAGCTAGCCAAATCTAACAAGGATAGCCGGGGCCGGTGGCCGCCCCTGGGGGGGTCGCTTCCCGCCGCCCTGGGCGTGGGGCTAGCCCTTGTTCTCGCTCGCAGCTGACGTCCTTTGTGGCCGGGCCTTGCACGGCAACAGTAACACCGTGCCAGAACTGTTGCCCCACCGCTCAACCTGAAGGGCCATAAAGCTCACCCAAGGCAAGCTGCTCCCTTCGAAGAGTATGTAAATCCCAGGAGAGGTGTTCACTGAAGGGGGGGGGGCGAGTGGAGGGTGGGTAAGTGGTATCCCAACGGTGGCAAGCACAGGGGGCTTTTCTCGAAGGCCAAAAGGAGGGAAGCTGCAGGGAGGGAAGGGAAGATCCATGTCCAGGAGGTGGGAGGAGGCTATCCAGGGGTGGTACACGAACCCGTATACCGCCAACCTTGAATACCTAGACCTGTCATCAATCCCAGCCAAATAGTTTGCAACCTTGCCTTTTCTTTAACTAAATAGCCTTTATTTCCATAAAAATAGTATCCAGTTTACATAGTTTACAAATCTGCCCTAGTCTAGTTAAACCATACCAAGCCATATGAAGGCCTCAGCTAGGGGCAACATGGTAGAAGCAGAAACCGCTGCTTTGTCGCAGCACGGAGATCAAACCCGGCAGTACCGGTCAGGCAGCCAGGCGACCCACAACCGCCAGTACCGGTCAGACAGAAGGACAGCCTGGAACCTGAACATGCAGTGGAGACCACGAGTGAAGCAGGAACAAGCCTTCACTCAGGAGCAACTGGCGGCTCCACGAGCCAAGCCTGTCAGCAAACAGCAGGTGTGCCCTGCACCAACGGGGGTACAACACCACCCTCACAGGGTTAAACCTCACTGGACGGAGGAGGCTGTGGTGGCAGCTGATAAGGCACGGGAAGAACTTAACCTCCAAACAGACCATGGTGTCAAGAGAAAAAGGGAACCCATTTGGGATACCCTTGGCGAGTCCTCTGGTCGTGACGACCCCCTGGTTCGCTATGACAGTGGTCAGCCACTACCTATGAAGGGTACCAACAAAACAACACAACCGGAGCATGTGAGCCTTGGTCCTCACCCAATCGGTGGCATCACAGAGAGCCAACCTTGGCTCGGGGAGGAACACACCCAGCAAGACGAGAAAGGGTATCACCGGTGTTGGGATCCAAGCTGGAATCCAATCTGGTTACATATGCCTGATGAAGCGCACATGGAGAGGTTTTCCACCATCGATGGGACGCCATTCTCACCACACAGGGAGGATGAGGACCCAGAGGAGGAATACCAGTGGCAGACTCAGCCAAAGCACGGGTCCCTGTTTGACCGCTGGGAGTGGGATTATGACAAAATAGTGGAAACAGACATAGACTACCCACTATGGCTGTACTCCAACGGAAAGGAAGAAGCTACCAGCCTGGAAGGAGACAACCCAGGGCAAGCTTACCATAACCCACAAGCCAGGCCCATTCCTTGGAGGCGAGGTGGAGGCTTAACAGAAGAGGTTATCTTGGTAATCTCTTGGGATGATGAGCAGCCACAGTTAGAATATCCAGCGCCAGGCCAGATGAGGCGAAGGATTGAGCACGTAGGCAATGATCTACTACTCGGGAGGAGCCCCACCAGTCCAAGCCTAGAGCATGTTGAGTATATTGCTATGTTCCGTGAAGAGGACTGGACCTACTGGATAGGAAAGCAGGGCGGCTGGCAACCCATGGTGAAGGTCACGCAATCCCAGTATACCTGTTGTCACGACTGGGAGAAATACGGGGAAATTGAGGCAGCCTGCACTAAGTGCAAAGGTTGTGGAAGGGAGCCCATGAAAAGGCACAGGGCTCACTGTACTAAATGCAGGATAACAATCTGCGGGATGTGCAGTAAAAATTACTTCGATTTGGATCTACCAGTCCTCAAGGAAGTTCCAAGTTGGGGTAACTCAAGCCAATGGTTTCAGTGCAAAGAAAATAACATGGCCTCTCTTCTGGAAAAGGAAAGCAGAAGACTCCAAGAGTTGCTTGCACTACGACAGCAACAGGCACTGGAAGCGGAAAATAGAAGACTCCAGGAGTTGCTTGCACTACGACAGCAACAAGCATGGGGGCACCAGTTAGGAGAGGAAGAACTGAGACCCAGTAGCAGTACCTGGCAAAAGGGGAGTGAAAAGCTCGAGACAGCCCCAGAAGACCAAGGGGAAGAGGGAGATAAGCAGGGGATGCTAGCGACCGAGGTACAACTGGTCAAACCAGAAGCTCGGGAGATTCAGGATGAAGGTAGGAACCTGAAGGTGGATACGTCTGTATCCAAGCCCAGCAAGGAAAAAGAGCTACTCATACCAAGCACACAAGTGGGTACACCGGCTGTCCAACCTTTCACCCAGGAAATCACTAAGCCAACCGTACAAGAGCCATCAGTGGTACAGGACAGCTCAAACTTAGCAATCCGCAAGGAGGAGAAGCACGGGGAGATAAGCATCCAGGGCCCCGTCTTCAATATTATGTGTCCTATTAGTCTGCCCAGGGCTCCATGGGAGAACTCAATGGTCAGAGGATACGATTTTAGCAAGGCAAACGATATGGCCTTCTATGTCTTCGTTTCTAGGACCATACAAGCTAAACAAACATTCCATACCAAAAAGAAGGAATGGAGGCCAAGGAAGCCACCTTGGCTGACAAAGGAGGAGAATAAGCTTCACAAAACCAACAGCAGCATCAACATGATGAACTCCCAGATGAACCAGGTCGGAAAACTACAGGAAAGAACCCTAAAGCTCACCTTGAGCAATTGGGAGAAGTCCTACGTCCCTAGAAGGTGGCAGAATTGGCATACATTACCTCAGCCACAGATAGTCTCCCAAGAGGCAAATGACGGACATCAAATCCAGATCATAGACAAGGAAAAAGGAAGTCTATGGCCAACAGGGAAAAGGAGGGGGATAGCAAGAAGAAGGCTTTCAGGGCCTAAAAGGCCGAAGGCCAAATTGGGCTACATCAAAAGCTATGGTCAGGACTTCAAGAGAACGTATAGGCCAGGCCACGAGAGAAAAGACCCAACAAAAGCAGAGCAGAACTGGAGCCTGAAGCAAAGGCGAAAGTTATTCAGGATGGGCCTCGGAAGCCCAAACTATGGTCATGGTAATACACCCAGAAACAAATGGGGAACAAGCAGTTGGAGATGGAAGAAAAAGAAAAGCTCAAGAAGAAACCAACAGGCTAATAACAGGGAACTAGGCCCAACAAGAACAGGAACACCCATGGAGTTCCAGCATAAAAAGGGCCAGATCAGCAAACCAACAGGAGCGGCAGTAACAGCCTTGGTAAATACAGAGCCAAGACCCACTAAACAAGATATTGCACTCCAAGAAGAAACATGGCAGACGAAGAGCTCAGTGGCGCAAACCTCATACTACTGGATGCAGACCAATTGCAGGACCAGTACAAAACCACTCTTGGGCTCACCAAAGGGAGAAACAGCGCTTCAGAGGGCAAACTCTACATCAACAACTTTCTCAAAGAGGTTGAGGATGAAGCAGTTAGGCGAGCAAAAGAAGGACTCCTGTCCTTACAAACAATTCACAAACAGAAGTATGAACGGAAACTGTTAGACCTTAAGTGTCACTGTGACCGAACAAACACTGTTGGTGTGACCTCAACAAGGCCGAATGTTTTTCCGATTTCAGAACCACGCAGGATGTACTTAGTGGCATGGCTGTCACTCTACAACGGATAGCCAGCAAAATGGGCCACGGCCGGCTGTAAGCAGCAGGCCAGACAGTGGGATACTGACTCATCCAACCAAAACAAGTATGGAGTCAGACGATACGCCTTTCCGGTAGTAGGAGACTAAGTGTGCAACAAGGTGAAGACCAGTACAGAGTTTGGGTCAACACCGGCAAATAAAACAGGCGGTATGGGCGGCTGCTCGTCGTCACTACCCGACAAAGTGTGGGCCACGGAATCTTTCCGGCCATAAGTAGGGTGTCAGCTTCGCGTCAAGAGGAAGCCATCTCGAGCCTAACAAGACAAAGGTGGCCAAACTATTCACCTAGAGTAGGGCGAAAAAGTCTTAAAGGCTACCTAGCCTTTTTGACAATTTAGCACACCTAGGCACTAGCTAGGCAAGAAAAGTCTTAAAGGCTACTCTTAGGCTTTTGACTTAGAGGCACACCTAGTAGCTAGTAGATAAGAGCAATAATTGCTCTGTGTGTATAAATAGGCTTAGAATTCCTAGTTCTCAGCATTCGAAACTCAACTCGAAAACTGAGAGAGTTTAGGAGAGAAAAAGCCTTGTAATCCTTTGTTCTTCCTTCTTCCTTCTTCGATTTCTTCTTCAAAGTTCTTGAAGATTGTGAATAGAAGTTTGTTTCAATCCATTCCATAGCCCTTTCAGTTCTTGTTCCTTAGTTCGGTTCCATACCGTTTATGGTCTACAACCTTAGTTGAATCAAACAAGGTCCTCTTCGTGATTATCCTTGTTAGATTTGGCTAGCCCGGGTTGCACCCCATCACTGGTATCAGAGGGGAGTTCTAAACGGATTGAGGGGAGTTGTAGGAGAGTTGAGGGGAGTCTTGGGAGAGTAGAGGGGATTTTCTACAGGATAACAAGGGTGTTGATGTCAAGAGGGAGGGGAAGAGCCATCAGGAATGGTACACAGCCCCGTATACCATCAGCCCAGCCCAGAATACCTAGACCTGACGTTTCAACTACCAAAAAGACAGTAAGCAACCTTGCTGTTATAGTTAGCCATATTAACCTTTTCGTTTTCCGTTAAACCTTTTGTAACCTATCCATTAAACTTGTAAAGGAGTAGTTATCTTTCCTAAGCTAGTTGAACCAACCACCAACAACGTAGTATCCAAATATCTAGTAGACTAGTCGTTTCCTTCCAGTTTGTTTACCTCTGTAAAAAAAAATTATGGTGAGAGAACTCACTGTGCCACGACAGCACAGAAAAATCTGCCTGTTCCAGTCAGGCAGGAAGAAAACCCAGAACCGGCAGAACCGGTCCAGCAAGAAGGCAGCCTGCAATCAGAGCACGCAGCGGAAGCAGCTGACAGAAGGAAAGTCAAACCCAGAGCCAACCAAGGATCTTAGTGGAGAGCCTTCGGGTAAAGGTGACTTTCTGGTCCGTTACGAGTTCCCTTCGTACGGACCTACACAACCGGTCTTTGATACTGGTTGGAATTATGATAAAAGGCATAACAGCCCTAAGCACCCGTCCAAACTCAGCACTCACCAGGATGAGGATATGATGGATTGTCAGTCCTGGAGAGCTGATGAGGGCAATCCCATTGCCCACGCTGTCAATATTCTGGAGGACTCACAGCTCATACAGAGCCCCAGTGATGATGACAGCCTAGAAGAGGAAAGCTTCCTGTGGCAAGCCTACTTCAGCCAGGCCCACTGGGAAGCACAGGACGGAGCAGTTGACAAGGATGAAGAAACTGCCAAAGCAAACGTAGAAGCAGTTGAAGGCGAGAAGGTATACATCTTTCGCATCCTTGAGGAGGGGAACTTTGAGATTTATCGTAGCCATATCCTTAACAGAGATCCCAGAGTACAAATCCCAGTCAGTGGTCGAGATTGGGAAAATCTAAGGAACAGCCTCCAAGCAGAAAAGGCAGACTCATGGGAGAAGCTGTTCGACAGCAGATACCAGTGATGGGGTGCAACCCGGGCTAGCCAAATCTAACAAGGATAATCACACAGAGGACCTTGTTTGATTCAACTAAGGTTGCAGACCATAAACGATATGGAACCGAACTAAGGAACAAGAACTGAAAGGGCTATGGAATGGATTGAAACAACCTTTTATTCACAATCTTCAAGAACTTTGAAGAAGAACTCGAAGAAGGAAGAAGAAAGGATTACAAGGCTTTTTTCTCTCCTAAACTCTCTCAGTTTTCGAGTTGAGTTTTGAATGCTGAGAACTAGGAATTCTAAGCCTATTTATACACACGGAGCAATTATTGCTCTTATCTACTAGCTACTAGGTGTGCCTCTAAGTCAAAAGCCTAAGAGTAGCCTTTAAGACTTTTCTTGCCTAGGTGTGCTAAATTGTCAAAAAGGCTAGGTAGCCTTTAGGACTTTTTCACCCTACTCTAGGTGAATAGTTTGGCCGCCTTTGTCTTGTTAGGCTCGAGATGGCTTCCTCTTGACGCGAAGCTGACACCCTACTTATGGCCGGAAAGATTCCGTGGCCCACACTTTGTCGGGTAGTGACGACGAGCAGCCGCCTCCACTTGACTGGCCGGAACTTCCAGATGGCCCACACGAGATGGGTATTGACGCCGAGTTGCCGCCCATACCGCCTGTTTTATTTGCCGGTGTTGACCCAAACCCTGTGCTGGTCTTCACCTGGTTGCACACTTAATTCGCCTACTACCGGAAAGACGTATCGTCCTGCTCTGAGTTGGCCCGAAAGTAAACGAGCCGGAGATTTACTTTCTTTTTGCCCTGCCATTGCTTCTACTGTTCCTTGGTTGCTGCAATGGCATGCAGTGCCACCATCCTTTTACTGATGCTGTTAGCAGTTGCTAACCCTGTTCCAGCATTGCCGTAATGGCTGCCGGTTACCTGGCAACCTGCCCGTCCACCTACCGCTTGATCCACGTGCTGAGTACTGAATGCGTCAAACCCAGTTTGGGCATTAGTAGTGACTATGGACTTTGTTGGGCTTGGGCTTGTGTTGATACTTGCTAGCCCAAACATTCCCGTTGAGCCCTCATCGAAGACCCTGGTGAGGTCCGTCCTAAGTTGTTGCCCTCCCTGTTCCTGTGGGTGCCTTTCCACAGGGCTGTCTTCCTCACGGCCTCTGATCTCTTGGCTATTGTGCTTCTGCCTTTCCTGATACTGAGCTGCATACTGCTGCTGCCCTAAGGGTTCTTCTTCCCGAAAGAGATAGACCTGCTCCGTCTGAACCAAGCTGGCTATCCCATTTTCCTCCCCTTCCGACAGGCTATAGATACCATCGCTCAGATCTTCGCCATCATGGAAAGACACAATGTCGTAATTTGCAGGGAGATCTACTCCTTCGAACAGGGCTACCCTCCTGATACTCCGCTTGTCTGAGGTGTATTCCTTGGCGAAATGGCCTTCCTCCCCACAGAGATAGCACTTGCACCTCTTACATCCCACGAGGTACTTCCGGGGTTCGATCCTGGCATGAATTTGGTGGGGTTTTCCCTTGAACGTTGTTGACTTTCGGAACCCATACCTCTTCCCATCTTTGTAGTAACCTGGGATTGGGATCTGTTTGCAGAAAGAGAGATCTTTCAGTGATCTCTGGAAAGCTGCATTCTTGCATTCCTGTTGCAAGAATCGGAACGCGAACATGATCCTTGGATGTACTCCGATACTGTTTCCAGGGTATGCCGCAGTGTATGCTGCTTTTATCCTTTCCCCAAGCATTGCCGGCATTTTGGTCCAGAACTTCTCTGATAATTCTGTCCCCAAGAATAGCCTCCCGGACTTTGTTGCCAATGCGAGATAGGTATTGAGGAACTCCAGTATATTTTTGACATCAAGACAGGTAAGCCTTTCCAAGTCTCTGTATGCCCCGTCTTGTATTACTGTCGATCCTTGTGCTGGGTCCTCAAGGGTAAAGACCCGCCGGATCTGGGAAGTGATATTTTGCGTGCCTTCCCTCCCGTCTGCTGTACTGAGCATTTGCTCATACTCAGCTGGGTATGCTATCCGCCACTGCACCCAGGATAGCTTCTCTACTTCTCCCATGAGATTTTCGATGAAGCTCATTTTCTCCTGTGTTTCTGTGAAGCCTTGCATGGCCACCACATTTTTGGTTATGCTCTCCCATCGGCTGAAGACATCGTTGAAATCTCCCAATTGTTCTGGGATAACGAGCATAGCCCCTGTTTGGTTTTATGCTGAAGGTAGTGTCCACCACTCTGAGTAATCCTTGGCCTTAAAGCCTAAGTCCTTCTTACTGTAGCCTTCGAACATTGGTCTGTCTGGGGCCTCATTTTTTCCTGGTGGATACGTAGGGGGACCCATGGCTGTATCCTCCGGTGGTTGGTAACTGCTTCCTGCACTGGCTGAGTAGAGTTGTTCAACTTGTCTCCTTAGTTTGTTTAGTGCAGGATATTCCAGGTCTGGTCCTTCCTCCTGTGTCACCATAGCTGCCACTATGTCTTCCCTTTCTGCGCCACAAGTGGGCTGATTTGTCTCCCCTAGTGGATGATGCCCTTCTGTCTTTTGGGCCTTTCGTGACTTCCTTCGTGTTCCCTGGGCTTCCTTCTGGGTTTTCCACGGGTTTTTATCACCTGTTTTTCCTGCAAACCCATATCCGATCTCATCCCATTACGGCCCGTCCTCATCACTGTTCTCCGAAGTATGCCACTTCTGGTGATAGTCCCTTTTGGGTGTGATATCTTTGTCTGGGCTTCCGGCCCATTCTTCTGGCCCAATCAGGTCAGCCCATGTTTTTCCTTCCATCCCTTGGTAGGCTTGCCACAGGAAGCCCTCTTCCTCCGAGCTATCAGTCCCATGGCGATTTTGGGAAAACCGTGAATCTCCTGGATCATGGATGTAGGGGTTCACCGAGTTACCTTCGCCTGGATCACCTTCCATGGGGTACTCCGGAAACTCAGGCCTCTAGCTAGCAACAAATGCTGGGAACATGGGATCATAGCTGGGGGTATAGTTACCCGGAGGTTCCTCTCCCGATCCTGCCAGAGTACTACAGATGGGTTCTTCTCGCAGGACGTACACCTTATGGCTCCGTATTGCTTCTTCGTCTTCATCCAGATCCTCTAGCTGTACGCTAGTGGTACTGCTTTCTTGCCTTGTAACTGGGATGAAACTCTCAAACCTGACGGCCACTGCTCCTCCCGGCAGGTTCCTGCTACTGACCTCCTTTGGCTTCATTGGGATGGCCAGTGTAGGCTCCTTCATGACCCAATGTAGCCCTTGCAAATCCTTGGCACTATACTTTTTTCCTGCCAAGGCCTTTACTCCTCGAGTAGCCAGGTAGTCAACCACATTGCTAATTTCGTAAGCAAAGCCGACGTTGGAAGTGTTGGATAACCTTCCCACCATTCCTCTGGTTACCAACAGGTTAGCTTCTCCAATCCGCCAATCTCCGTATCCTCTTGTTTGAACAGAAATTTGGAGATAATGATAGAAGTCACCTATGGCCATCATTAGGTTGGGGGCCACATAGACCAACTGGTTGCCGTTGGTCAAGTCGACTTCCATGGTTGCAAGGATAGCTTTGTCTCCTCTCCACCTGCTGTCTCTGAATGTGACTAGGGCCATGGTTCCTTGCTCTGCCCTGTGTAGGATTTGCAGCCTGACTTGCAGTAATCCCAGGTGGATAAACTGCATTCCACTCCTTCTAAGCTTCTGAAAGCTGTTCTCCTGTATAAAGGCTCGATCCTCCTGTGCCCCATCAGTTATCATCATAGCTTCCTCTGACCAGTGGGTGTAGACACGGTGATTGGCCTCGTCACGCCTGGAGTGATATAGTACCTTTGCTGGTGCAAGGCTTGCTCGATGTCTCATAGAAAGAGCCAGTTCAGCTTGTGGGTCAATTTGCTGTTCCAGGGTGAGGGCATGAGTCCTTCCCGTCAGTTGTCTCCATCGCATATTCAGGTTGTAGGTTGCCCTCCTTCCTGACCGGTACTGCGTTGATCCTCATGTTGAGAGGGAGCAGGGACTCTTTCCCCTGACATTTTGTTAAGAAGAGACCCAAGACTCTACTTTAAGTAGAATTTCTTCTACCCTTTCGAGCTTGGTTCTAAGTTCTTCTGCTAGCTCTGTTGCCTGCCTCTCAGCTTGTGCTGGCCGAGCAACAGATTGGATAACCTCTTGGGAGAGCTCCTTCAAGGCTATGTCGTTTCTTTGGACTTCTTTTTCTAATATTTCTATCTTCTGGGCTAAGGTTTCTACGTTCCCCAAGATGTCCTTAAAGTTTTTCAGCTGGACTCTAGAGGAAAGGTTTATATGGCTAAAAATAACAGCAAGGTTGTGAACTATTTCTTTGGTGGTTGGATTTTGAGTATGCGACAGGTCTAGGTATTCAAGGCTGGCGGTATACGAGGTTGTGTACCACCCCTGGATAACTTCCTCCCACCTCCTGGACATGGATCTTCCCTTCCCTCCCTGCAGCTTCCCTCCTTTTGGCCTTCGAGAGAAGCCCCCTGTGCTTGCCACCGTTGGGATACCACTTACCCACCCTCCACTTGCCCCCCCTTCAGTGAACACCTCTCCTGGGATTTACATACTCTTCGAAGGGAGCAGCTTGCCTTGGGTGAGCTTTACGGCCCTTCAGGTTGAGTGGCGGGTCGACAGTTCTGGCACGGTGTTACTGTTGCCGTGCAAGGCCCGGCCACAAAGGACGTCAGCTGCGAGCGAGAACAAGGGCTAGCCCCACGCCCAGGGCGGCGGGAAGCGACCCCCCCAGGGGCGGCCACCGGCCCCGGCTACTCTACCCCCCCGAGAAACCTAGACCTGGCGAGGGCGCTCAGCCGCCCCGGATCGCCATGTAGGCTCTGATACCAGTGATGGGGTGCAACCCAAGCTAGCCAAATCTAACAATACCAGTGATGGGGTGCAACCCGGGCTAGCCAAATCTAACAAGGATAATCACACAGAGGACCTTGTTTGATTCAACTAAGGTTGTAGACCATAAACGATATGGAACCTTAACTAAGAACAAGAACTGAAAGGGCTATGAATTGCGAAGCAAGGATGGATTAAAACACTGGTATCAGAGCCTGCATGGCGGTCCGGGACGGCTGAGCGCCCTCGCCAGGTCTAGGTTTCTCGGGGGGGTGGAGTAGCCGGGGCCGGTGGCCGCCCCTGGGGGGGTCGCTTCCCGCCACCCTGGGCGTGGGGCTAGCCCTTATTCTCGCTCGCAGCTGACGTCCCTTGTGGCCGGGCCTTGCACGGCAAAAGTAACACCGTGCCAGAACTGTCGCCCCGCCGCTCAACCTGAAGGGCCGTAAAGCTCACCCAAGGAAAGCTGCTCCCTTCGAAGAGTATGTAAATCCCAGGAGAGGTGTTCACTGAAGGGGGGCGAGTGGAAGGTGGGTAAGTGGTATCCCAACGGTGGCAAGCACAGGGGGCTTTTCTCGAAGGCCAAAAGGAGGGAAGCTGCAGGGAGGGAAGGGAAGATCTATGTCCAGGAGGTGGGAGGAGGCTATCCAGGGGTGGTACACGAACCCGTATACCGCCAACCTTGAATACCTAGACCTGTCGTCAATCCCAGCCAAATAGTTTGCAACCTTGCCTTTCTCTAGCTAAATAAGCTTTTATTTCCTTTACTTTCGCCAAAGAAACCTTTATTTCCAGAAAACTAGTAGCCAGTTTACAAACCATGCCAAGCCATATGAAGGCCTCAGCTAGGGGCAACATGGTGGAAGCAGACACCGCTGCCCTGTCACAGCACGGAGACCAAATCCGGCAGTACCGGTCAGGCAGCCAGGCGACCCACAACTGGCAGAACCGGTCAGACAGAAGGACAGCCTGGAACCTGAACAAGCAGTGGAGGCCACAGGTGAAGAAGGTGCAAGCCTTTACCCAGGGAAGCCTAGCGAAACCACAAACCAGGCTTGCTGATGAACAACAGGCACACCTTGTGCCAACGAAGGTACGACACCACCAGGCACCTTGCGAGTCAGAAGAAGCTGTGGTGACAGCTGGTCAGAAGCAGGAGGAGCCCAAACCCAAAAGGACAAGGAGAAAAAGGAACCCATTTGGGATACCCTTGGCGAACCATCTGGACGGAACGACTTCCTGGTTCGCTATGACTTCACTCCTAGTTACAACCCCACACAGCCGGTACCAATCACTGGCTGGGGACCAGAGTTCGGTGACCAGTTACCAGGAGAGACAACCAACAGCAAAATCCTCCGCATCACCCTAGAGAAAGACCCTGGCACACAGAAGAAAGATATGCTCGGGGTATGTACTGACAACTGCTCTCAGGCACCCATGAAGTACAGAACTATCTCTGACTTCTTAGATCTTATGTGACAAGCATGCTTCAACAAGATAAGCAGCCTGCAGGTTGGCTCGATGGACCCTCACACTCTCTACTACCCGGATGACTTGTATTCCTCACAAGCTCGTCACAAGACTGATAAACGAAGCCATAGGTGGCACGAGTGCCAGAGATCCCCAGATTTCTGGCCAGGCTCCAAATACAGGTGGCCCGGATGGAAGGATGATGGTAAGGAAGATGAAAGCCCACATGAGTATAGCACCAACTATGGGCCAAACACTGAGCCTAGTAACAGGGCGGTATCCCTACCTCCAACAGCACCCACACCAAACCCAGGAAGGTGGCGAACCAATGGAAAACAAGAAGAGGTTATTTTGGTAATCTCTGAAAAGGATGAGTAGCCACAACTGGAGTACCCAACAAAAGGCCAAAGGAGGCGAAGGACTGAGCATGTAGACGATGATCTACTACTCGGGAGAAATCCCACCAGTCTAGGCCCAGAACATGTCGAATACATTTCCCTATTCAGGGAGGTGGATAAGACCTACTGGGTAGGAAAGCATGGGCCAATGGTCAGTGTTACGAAAGCCCAGTATTCCTGCTTGCACAAGTGGGAAAAGTATGGCGACACAGAAGACCTCTGCAAAGGGTGTGGACGAAGACCCATAAAGCAGCACAGAGCTCACTGTGCAGACTGCGGCATCACAACTTGTGGGATGTGCAGTAACAACTACTTCGACCTAAGGCTGCCAGTCTAGGAAGAAGGGCTAGACCAACGATACCAACACGAGGTAGAGCATTTAGCTCAGTTAAATGAGCAAAGGATAAAACTTCAGGAGTTGTTTACAGTGCGAAACCAACAACTGGAGGCTGGAATCCTGTTCCCGCTAGCTGTGAAACCTGAAGGGCAGGAATTGAACCTAAAGTTGGAGCTAAACCAACAAACGGAGAAGCAAGAAACCGCTCCCGGAGAAGGGGTACAGCTACAAATGGAGGATCACGGAACGATGAAACTCCAGCAACAGGTGGAACAACCCTATTCCACCAGGGCAGCTTCGCACTATCAACCTCCCACAGAGGCTATGGTGGATTTCTCACGGTGTCCCTTAAAAGTTGGAGGTACGCCGTCTGAGGATCTAAAAGAAGCAAGTCAGCACCCTCAAAAGGCTGACAGGAAATTGCAAGAGAATGGGCCATTGGAAACAAAGCATCCAACAAGGCTTAGTAAAGGAAAGCACTGCTACCCAGCAGGACTGGTGGGCAGCTCACCAGAAGGAATGTCCGAAACTCTGGACAAACCATGGCCAGGGATCAGCAAAATGAAAGCGGCGATGGAATACACCGAGCATGACCACCAAGTCAGGAAAGGACACGTGGCATACTTGGCAGGTGAACTACAGCCCATGGAAGTCCAGGACCATTGCAACCACGACTGGGGCACACACGGTAACCTCGGGGATAGCCAGAAGGAAACCACGGGGGAGTACAAAACTCACTACCCTCAGTACAATTCCAGGCTCCTGCTCCACCCACAGCAGGAAAGCATAGAAGAGGAAACTAGGAGGCTCACTAACGTAGTTCCGGCTGAACAGCAATGGGCAGACGATGAACGGAGCCGTAACCTAGGAAGGGAAAAATTGCAGCCTGAACAGAGAAACCTGCAACAAGAAATTGCGGAATCCAGAGGGCAAGAATCTACCCTAAAGGTAGAAATCAACCAGTCAGTAGAAATGCTAGCATTGGCGCAAATATTCGAACGGATGATTGCCAAACAACAACCACCTGCGGAAGAAAGTCCAAAGGTATGGCAATTAGCCAAACCCGAACGAGAACACAGTGCCTTGCAGCAAGCTGTGAACAGGCTCGAAACAGACAATCGAGCGGTAGTCTTGGCAATAGAGGACCTCAGGAAGGAAGTAAGGACCTTCAGAAGCCAAGATCGAGCGATAGCCATGGCAATAGAAGACCTCAGGAAGGAAGTGAGGGACTTCAGGAGCCAAGCTGAGCAGCTACAGAAAGGAGGTAAAGAAGTAATACTGGCCTCCCAGAAACAGGACCAACACGTCCTCACAACCCCGGTGGTACAGGAAGGAAAAGGTCACCCAGAAGAGGCAGAAGGCTTCATAGTAAAGACCTGCAGCGGTGATCAAAGGCCCTTGCAACAAGCGACCTGTGAGAAGGAAGAACTCGATTCGGAAGTAGCAGGCAGGAAATTCACAGACATGATGCCCGAAGACTTCCCAAAAGAGGAAATCCAGATGCACAGTAGCCCAAAGCTCGAAGGCCTTGACAAAGGTGGCCCTGTTAAAGAACAGCCACAGGAACAAGAAGGGCAACAAATGAGGTTGGACCTCACCAGGATCTCCGGTGAGAGCTCAACGGAATTGTTTGGGCCAGCAAGCAGCAACATAAGCCCAAGCCCAACAAAGTCCACAGTTGATACTAGTGCATCCCAAACTGGGCCTGACATATTCAGTATTCAGCACATGGATCAGACAAAAGGTGGAGGACTGGAAGATTTCCAGGTGATCGGCAGCTATTACAGCAATGCTGGAACACCGGTGGCAACTGCTAGCGGCATCAGCAAGAAGGTGGTGGCACTGCATGCCATTGCAGCAACCAAGGAACAGTAAAAGCAATGGCAGGGCAAAAAGAAAGTAAATCTCCGGCTCGTTTACTTTCGGGCCAACTCAGAGCGGGACGATACACCTTTCCGGTAGTAGGCGAATTAAGTGTGCAACCAGGTGAAGACCAGTACAGGGTTTGGGTCAACACCGGCAAATAAAACAGGCGGTATGGGCGGCAACTCGGCGTCAATACCCATCTCGTGTGGGCCATCTGGAAGTTCCAGCCAGTCAAGTGGAGGCGGCTGCTCGTCGTCACTACCCGACAAAGTGTGGGCCACAGAATCTTTCCGGCCATAAGTAGGGTGTCAGCTTCACGTCAAGGAGAAGCCAACTCGAGCCTAACAAGACAAAAGCGGCTGAACTATTCACCTAGAGTAGGGCGGAAAAGTATTAAAGGCTAACTAGCCTTTTTGACAATTTAGCACACCTAGGTACTAGCTAGGCAAGAAAAGTCTTAAAGGCTACTCTTAGGCTTTTGACTTAGAGGCACACCTAGTAGCTAGTAGATAAGAGCAATTATTGCTCCGTGTGTATAAATAGGCTTAGAATTCCTAGTTCTCAGCATTCGAAACTCAACTCGAAAACTGAGAGAGTTTAGGAGAGAAAAAAGCCTTGTAATCCTTTCTTCTTCCTTCTTTGAGCGCCCTCGCCAGGTCTAGGTTTCTCGGCGGGGTGGAGTAGCCGGGGCCGGTGGCCACCCCTGGGGGGGTCGCTTCCCGCCGCCCTGGGCGTGGGGCTAGCCCTTGTTCTCGCTCGCAGCTGACGTCCTTTGTGGCCGGGCCTTGCACGGCAACAGTAACACCGTGCCAGAACTGTCGCCCCGCCGCTCAACCTGAAGGGCCATAAAGCTCACCCAAGGCAAGCTGCTCCCTTCGAAGAGTATGTAAATCCCAGGAGAGGTGTTCACTGAAGGGGGGGCGAGTGGAGGGTGGGTAAGTGGTATCCCAACGGTGGCAAGCACAGGGGGCTTTTCTCGAAGGCCAAAAGGAGGGAAGCTGCAGGGAGGGAAGGGAAGATCCATGTCCAGGAGGTGGGAGGAGGCTATCCAGGGGTGGTACACAACCTCGTATACCGCCAGCCTTGAATACCTAGACCTGTCGCATACTCAAAATCCAACCACCAAAGAAATAGTTCACAACCTTGCTGTTATTTTTAGCCATATAAACCTTTCCTCTAGAGTCCAGCTGAAAAACTTTAAGGACATCTTGGGGAACGTAGAAACCTTAGCCCAGAAGATAGAAATATTAGAAAAAGAAGTCCAAAGAAACGACATAGCCTTGAAGGAGCTCTCCCAAGAGGTTATCCAATCTGTTGCTCGGCCAGCACAAGCTGAGAGGCAGGCAACAGAGCTAGCAGAAGAACTTAGAACCAAGCTCGAAAGGGTAAAAGAAATTCTACTTAAAGTAGAGTCTTGGGTCTCTTCTTAACAAAATGTCAGGGGAAAGAGTCCCTGCTCCCCCTCAACATGAGGATCAAATCCGGCAGTACCGGTCAGGAAGGAGGGCAACCTACAACCTGAATATGCGATGGAGACAACTGACGGGAAGGACTCATGCCCTCACCCTGGAACAGCAAATTGACCCACAAGCTGAACTGGCTCTTTCTATGAGACAGCGAGCAAGCCTTGCACCAACAGAGGTACTATATCACTCCAGGCGTGACGAGGCCAATCACCGTGTCTACACCCACTGGTCAGAGGAAGCTATGATGATAACTGATGGGGCACAGGAGGATCGAGCCTTTATACAGGAGAACAGCTTTCAGAAGCTTAGAAGGAGTGGAATGCAGTTTATCCACCTAGGATTACTGCAAGTCAGGCTGCAAATCCTACACAGGGCAGAGCAAGGAACCATGGCCCTAGTCACATTCAGAGACAGCAGGTGGAGAGGAGACAAAGCTATCCTTGCAACCATGGAAGTCGACTTGACCAACGGCAGCCAGTTGGTCTATGTGGCCCCCAACCTAATGATGACCATAGGTGACTTCTATCATTATCTCCAAATTTCTATTCAAACAAGAGGATACGGAGATTGGCGGATTGGAGAAGCTAACCTGTTGGTAACCAGAGGAATGGTGGGAAGGTTATCCAACACTTCCAACGTCGGCTTTGCTTACGAAATTAGCAATGTGGTCGACTACCTGGCTACTCGAGGAGTAAAGGCCTTGGCAGGAAAAAAGTATAGTGCCAAGGATTTGCAAGGGCTACATTGGGTCATGAAGGAGCCTACACTGGCCATCCCAATGAGGCCAAAGGAGGTCAGTAGCAGGAACCTGCCGGGAGGAGCAGTGGCCGTCAGGTTTGAGAGTTTCATCCCAGTTACAAGGCAAGAAAGCAGTACCACTAGCGTACAGCTAGAGGATCTGGATGAAGACGAAGAAGCAATACGGAGCCATAAGGTGTACGTCCTGCGAGAAGAACCCATCCGTAGTACTCTGGCAGGATCGAGAGAGGAACCTCCGGGTAACTATACCCCCAGCTATGATCCCATGTTCCCAGCATTTGTTGCTAGCTGGAGGCCTGAGTTTCCGGAGTACCCCATGGAAGGTGATCCAGGCGAAGGTAACTCGGTGAACCCCTACATCCATGATCCAGGAGATTCACGGTTTTCCCAAAATCGCCATGGGACTGATAGCTCGGAGGAAGAGGGCTTCTTGTGGCAAGCCTACCAAGGGATGGAAGGAAAAACATGGGCTGACCTGATTGGGCCAGAAGAATGGGCCGGAAGCCCAGACGAAGATATCACACCCAAAAGGGACTATCACCAGAAGTGGCATACTTCGGAGAACAGTGATGAGGACGGGCCGCAATGGGATGAGATCGGATATGGGTTTGCAGGAAAAACAGGTGATAAAAACCCGTGGAAAACCCAGAAGGAAGCCCAGGGAACACGAAGGAAGTCACGAAAGGCCCAAAAGACAGAAGGGCATCATCCACTAGGGGAGACAAATCAGCCCACTTGTGGCGCAGAAAGGGAAGACATAGTGGTAGCTATGGTGACACAGGAGGAAGGACCAGACCTGGAATATCCTGCACTAAACAAACTAAGGAGACGAGTTGAACAACTCTACTCAGCCAGTGCAGGAAGCAGTTACCAACCACCGGAGGATACAGCCATGGGTCCCCCTACGTATCCACCAGGAAAAAATGAGGCCCCGGACAGACCAATGTTCGAAGGCTACAGTAAGAAGGACTTAGGCTTTAAGGCCAAGGACTACTCAGAGTGGTGGACACTACCTTCAGCACAAAACCAAACAGGGGCTATGCTCGTTATCCCAAAACAATTGGGAGATTTCAACGATGTCTTCAGCCGATGGGAGAGCATAACCAAAAATGTGGTGGCCATGCAAGGCTTCATAGAAACACAGGAGAAAATGAGCTTCATCGAAAATCTCATGGGAGAAGTAGAGAAGCTATCCTGGGTGCAGTGGCGGATGGCATACCCAGCTGAGTATGAGCAAATGCTCAGTACAGCAGACGGGAGGGAAGGCACGCAAAAATCACTTCCCAGATCCGGCGGGTCTTTACCCTTGAGGACCCAGCACAAGGATCGACAGTAATACAAGACGAGGCATACAGAGACTTGGAAAGGCTTACCTGTCCTGATGTCAAAAATATACTGTAGTTCCTCAATACCTATCTCGCATTGGCAACAAAGTCCGGGAGGCTATTCTTGGGGACAGAATTATCAGAGAAGTTCTGGACCAAAATGCCGGCAATGCTTGGGGAAAGGATAAAAGCAGCATACACTGCGGCATACCCTAGAAACAGTATCGGAGTACATCCAAGGATCATGTTCGCGTTCCGATTCTTGCAACAGGAATGCAAGAATGCAGCTTTCCAGAGATCACTGAAAGATCTCTCTTTCTGCAAACAGATCCCAATCCCAGGTTACTACAAAGATGGGAAGAGGTATGGGTTCCGAAAGTCAACAACGTTCAAGGGAAAATCCCACCAAACTCATGCCAGGATCGAACCCCGGAAGTACCTCGTGGGACGTAAGAGGTGCAAGTGCTATCTCTGTGGGGAGGAAGGCCATTTCGCCAAGGAATGCACCTCAGACAAGTGGAGTATCAGGAGGGTAGCCCTGTTCGAAGGAGTAGATCTCCCTGCAAATTACGACATTGTGTCTGTCCATGATGGCGAAGATCTGAGTGATGGTATCTATAGCCTGTCGGAAGGGGAGGAAAATGGGATAGCCAGCTTGGTTCAGACGGAGCAGGTCTATCTCTTTCGGGAAGAAGAACCCTTAGGGCAGCAGCAGTATGCAGCTCAGTATCAGGAAAGGCAGAAGCACAATAGCCAAGAGATCAGAGGCCGTGAGGAAGACAGCCTTGTGGAAAGGCACCCACAGGAACAGGGAGGGCAACAACTTAGGACGGACCTCACCAGGGTCTTCGGTGAGGGCTCAACGGGAATGTTTGGGCTAGCAAGTATCAACACAAGCCCAAGCCCAACAAAGTCCATAGTCACTACTAATGCCCAAACTGGGTTTGACGCATTCAGTACTCAGTACGTGGATCAAGCGGTAGGTGGACGGGCAGGTTGCCAGGTAACCGGCAGCCATTACGGCAATGCTGGAACAGGGTTAGCAACTGCTAACAGCATCAGCAAAAGGATGGTGGCACTGCATGCCATTGCAGCAACCAAGGAACAGTAGAAGCAATGGCAGGGCAAAAAGAAAGTAAATCTCCGGCTCGTTTACTTTCGGGCCAACTCAGAGCAGGACGATACGCCTTTCCGGTAGTAGGCGAATTAAGTGTGCAACCAGGTGAAGACCAGTACAGGGTTTGGGTCAACACCGGCAAATAAAACAGGCGGTATGGGCGGCAACTCGGCGTCAATACCCATCTCGTGTGGGCCATCTGGAAGTTCCGGCCAGTCAAGTGGAGGCGGCTGCTCGTCGTCACTACCCGACAAAGTGTGGGCCACGGAATCTTTCCGGCCATAAGTAGGGTGTCAGCTTCGCGTCAAGAGGAAGCCATCTCGAGCCTAACAAGACAAAGGCAGCCAAACTATTCACCTAGAGTAGGGCGAAAAAGTCTTAAAGGCTACCTAGCCTTTTTGACAATTTAGCACACCTAGGCACTAGCTAGGCAAGAAAAGTCTTAAAGGCTACTCTTAGGCTTTTGACTTAGAGGCACACCTAGTAGCTAGTAGATAAGAGCAATAATTGCTCCGTGTGTATAAATAGGCTTAGAATTCCTAGTTCTCAGCATTCGAAACTCAACTCGAAAACTGAGAGAGTTTAGGAGAGAAAAAGCCTTGTAATCCTTTCTTCTTCCTTCTTCGAGTTCTTCTTCAAAGTTCTTGAAGATTGTGAATAAAAAGGTTGTTTCAATCCATTTCATAACCCTTTCAGTTCTTGTTCGTAGTTAAGGTTCCATATCGTTTATGGTCTGCAACCTTAGTTGAATCAAACAAGGTCCTCTGTGTGATTATCCTTGTTAGATTTGGCTAGCCCGGGTTGCACCCCATCACTGGGATTCCAGGCCTACTATTTCCCAGCGGAGCCCCTCTTCTTTACTGTTCATCTGTTGCAAAGACTTTTGAGTTCCTTTGGATTTTATCTACTAGCTACTAGGTGTGCCTCTAAGTCAAAAGCCTAAAGTAGCCTTGAAGACTTTTCTTGCCTAGCTAGTACCTAGGTGTGCTAAATTGTCAAAAAGGCTAGTTAGCCTTTAAGACTTTCTCGCCCTACTCTAGGTGAATAGTTCAGCCGCCTTTGTCTTGTTAGGCTCGAGTTGGCTTCTCCTTGACGCGAAGCTGACACCCTACTTATGGCCGGAAAGATTCTGTGGCCCACACTTTGTCGGGTAGTGACGACGAGCAGCTGCCTCCACTTGACTGGTCGGAACTTCCAGATGGCCCACACGAGATGGGTATTGACGCCGAGTTGCCGCCCATACCGCCTGTTTTATTTGCCGGTGTTGACCAAACCCTGTACTGGTCTTCACCTGGTTGCACACTTAATTTGCCTACTACCGGAAAGGCGTATCGTCCCGCTCTGAGTTGGCCTGAAAGTAAACGAGCCGGAGATTTACTTTCTTCTCGCCCTGCCATTGCTTTTATTGTTCCTCGGTTGCTGCAATGGCATGCAGCACCACCATCTTCTTGCTGACGCTGCTAGCAGTTGCCACCGGTGTTCCAGCATTGCTGTAATAGCTGCCGATCACCTGGCAATCTTCCCGTCCTCCACCTTCTGCCTGATCCACGTGCTGAATACTGAATATGTCAGGCCCAGTTTGGGCACCAGTATTGACTGTGGATTTTGTTGGGCTTGGGCCCGTGTTGATGCTTGCTGGCCCAAACAATTCTGTTGAGCTCTCACCGGGGATCCTGGTGAGGTCCAACCTCATTTGTTGGCCTTCTTGTTCCTGTGGCTGTTCTTCAACAGGATCGCCTTTGTCAAGGCCTTTGAGGTCTGGGCTACTGTGCTTCTGGATTTCCTCTTTTGGGAAGTCTTCGGGCATCATGTCTGTGAATTTCTTGCCCGCTACTTCCGAATTGAGCTCCTCCTTCTCACAGGTTGCTTGTTGCAAGGGCCTTTGATCACTGCTGCAGGTCTTTACTATGAAGCCTTCTGCCCCTTCTGGGTGACCTTTTCCTTCTTGTAACACCGGGGTTGTGAGGACGTGTTGGTCCTGTTTCTGGGAGGCCAGTATTACTTCTTTACCTCCTTTCTGTAGCTGCTCAGCTTGGCTCCTGAAGTCCCTCACTTCCTTCCTGAGGTCTTCTATTGCCAAGGCTATCGCTCGATCTTGGCTTCTGAAGGTCCTCACTTCCTTCCTGAGGTCCTCTATTGCCAAGACTACCGCTCGATTTTCTGTTTCGAGCCTGTTCACAGCTTGCTGCAAGGCACTGTGTTCTCGTTCGAGCTTGGCTAATTGCCATACCTTTGGACTTTCTTCCGCAGGTGGTTGCTGTTTGGCAATCATCCGTTCGAATATTTGCGCCAATGCTAGCATTTCTGCTGACTGGTTGATTTCTACCTTTAGGGTAGATTCTTGCCCTCTGGATTCTGCAATTTCTTGTTGCAGGTTTCTCTGTTCAGGCTGCAATTTTTTCTTTCCTAGGTTACGGCTCCGTTCACCGTCTGCCCATTGCTGTTCAGCCGGAGCTACATCAGTGAGCCTCCTAGTTTCCTCTTCTATACTTTCCTGGTGGAGCAGGGGCCTGGAATTGTACTGAGGGTAGTGAGTCTTGTACTCCCCCGTAGTTTCCTTCTGGCTATCCCCGAGGTTACCATGTGTGCCCCAGTCGTGGTTGCAATGGTCCTGGACTTCCATGGGCTGTAGTTCACCTGCCAAGTATGCCACGTGTCCTTCCCTGACTTGGTGGTCATGCTCGGTGTATTCCATCGCCATTCTCATTTTACTGATCTCTGGCCATGGTTTGTCCCGAGTTTCGGACATTCCTTCTGGTGAGCTGCCCACCGGTCCTGCTGGGTAGCAGTACTTTCCTTTACTGAGCCTTGTTGGATGCTTTGTTTCTAGTGGCTCATTCTCTTGCAAGTTCCTGTCAGCCTTTTGAGGGTGCTGACTTGCTTCTTTTAGTTCCTCAGACGGCGTACCTCCAATTGTTAAGGGACACCATGAGAATTCTACCATAGCCTCTGTGGGAGGTTTATGGTGTGAAGCTACCCTGGTGGAATAGGGTTGTTCCACCTGTTGCTGGAGTTTCATTGTTCCGTGATCCTCCATTTGTAGCTGCACCCCTTCTCTGGGAGCGGTTTCTTGCTTCTCTGTTTGTTGGTTTAGTTCCAACTTTAGGTTTAATTCCTGCCCTTCAGGTTTTACCGCTGGCGGGAACAAGATTCCAGCCTCCAGTTGTTGCTTTCGTACTGTAAGCAACTCCTGAAGTTTTATCCTTTGCTCCTTTAACTGAGCTAAATGCTCTACCTCGTGTTGGTATCGTTGGTCTAGCCCTTCTTCCTGGACTGGCAGCCTTAGGTCGAAGTAGTTGTTACTGCACATCCCACAAGTTGTGATGCCGCAGTCTACACAGTGAGCTCTGTGCCGCTTTATGGGTCGTCATCCACATCCTTTGCAGAGGTCTTCTATGTCGCCATACTTCTCCCACTTGTGCAGGCAGGAGTATTGGGCTTTCGTAACACTGACCATTGGCCCACGCTTTCCTACCCAGTAGGTCTTATCCACCTCCCTGAATAGGGAAATGTACTCGATATGTTCTGGGCCTAGGCTGGTGGGATTTCTCCCGAGTAGATCATCGTCTACATGCTCAGTCCTTCGCCTCATTTGGCCTTTTGTTGGGTACTCCAGTTGTGGCTGCTCATCCTTTTCAGAGATTACTAAAATAACCTCTTCTTGCTTTCCATTGGTTCGCCACCTTCCTGGGTTTGGTGTGGGTGCTGTTGGGGGTAGGGATACCGCCCTGTTACTAGGCTCAGTGTTTGGCCCATAGTTGGTGCTATACTCATGTGGGCTTTCATCTTCCTCACCATCATCTTTCCATCCGGGCCACCTGTATTTGGAGCCTGGCCAGAAATCTGGGGATCTCTGGCACTCGTGCCACCTATGGCTTCGTTTATCAGTCTTGTGACGAGCTTGTGAGGAATACAAGTCATCCGGGTAGTTGAGGGTCCACCGGATATCCTTCATCTGCCATGACGACCGGATAGAAATTGTCGTCCAAGGGGTCACCTTCCAGGTGATACCCTTGTGCTGGGCTACCGGCTGGTCCTTCTGGACTGTCTTGACTAAGGAAATCCCCTCTTCCTCCTATGTAGCCTGGGTCATAGACTTTAGCATCCCTATCTTTTCTGGCGCCATTGATTGGGTAGATGTCATCCCAATGACTCAGCTGGTTTTCCAGCATGACTTCGTAGGTGCCATCAGTTATCTGCTGATAGTCTTGCTCATCTGCCACCTGGGTTTCTCTTCCCATGAAGGGGCCTCCTTCGCCTGGGGTAAGGCCCATCGAGCCATTCTGCAGGCTGCTTATCTTGTTGAAGCATGTTTGGCACATAAGATCGAAGAAGTCAGAGATATGTCTGTCCTTCATGGGTGCCTGAGAGCAGTTGTCAGTACATACCCCGAGCATATCTTTCTTCTGTGTGCCAGAGTGTTCCTCTAGGGTGATGTGGAGGATTTTGCTGTTGGTTGTCTCTCCTGGTAACTGGTCACCGAACTCTGGTCCCCAGCCAGTGATTGGTACCGGCTGTGTGGGGTCATAACTAGGAGTGAAGTCATAGCGAACCAGGAAGTCGTTCCGTCCAGATGGTTCGCCAAGGGTATCCCAAATGGGTTCCTTTTTCTCCTTGTCCTTTTGGGTTTTGGGCTCCTCCTGCTTCTGACCAGCTGTCACCATAGCTTCTTCTGACTCGCAAGGTGCCTTGTGGTGTCGTACCTTCGTTGGCACAAGGTGTGCCTGTTGTTCATCAGCAAGCCTGGTTTGTGGCTTCGCTAGGCTTCCCTGGGTAAAGGCTTGCTCCTTCTTCACCTGTGGCCTCCACTGCTTGTTCAGGTTCCAGGCTGTCCTTCTGTCTGACCGGTTCTGTCGGTTGTGGGTCGCCTGGCTGCCTGACCGGTACTGCCGGATTTGATCTCCGTGCTGCGACAGGGCAGCGGTGTCTGCTTCCACCATGTTGCCCCTAGCTGAGGCCTTCATATGGCTTGGCATGGTTTGTAAATTGGCTACTATTTTTCTGGAAATAAAGGTTTCTTTGGCGAAAGTAAAGGAAATAAAAGCTTATTTAGCTAGAGAAAGGCAAGGTTGCAAACTATTTGGCTGGGATTGACGACAGGTCTAGGTATTCAAGGTTGGCGGTATACGGGTTCGTGTACCACCCCTGGATAGCCTCCTCCCACCTCCTGGACATGGATCTTCCCTTCCCTCCCTGCAGCTTCCCTCCTTTTGGCCTTCGAGAAAAGCCCCCTGTGCTTGCCACCGTTGGGTTACCACTTACCCACCCTCCACTCGCCCCCCCTTCAGTGAACACCTCTCCTGGGATTTACATACTCTTCGAAGGGAGCAGCTTGCCTTGGGTGAGCTTCACGGCCCTTCAGGTTGAGCGGCGGGGGTGACAGTTCTGGCACGGTGTTACTGTTGCCGTACAAACCCCGGCCACAAAGGACGTCAGCTGCGAGCGAGGACAAGGGCTAGCACCACGCCCAGGGCGGCGGGAGGCGACCCCCCCCCCGAGAAACCTAGACCTGGCGAGGGCGCTCAGCCACCCCGGACCGCCATACAGGCTCTGATACCAGTGATGGGGTGCAACCCAGGCTAGCCAAATCTAACAAGGATAATAACACAGAGGACCTTGTTTGATTCAACTAAGGTTGCAGACCATAAACGATATGGAACCTTAAGGGTTATGACACTCGAATCAAGGATGTGTAAAAGGGAAAGCTTATATTAACAATCAAGAACTTCGAATGAAGAACTTGAAGAACACTAAGAACTTGAGAATACAACGGCTTTCTCTCCTAAACTCTCTCAGTTTTCGAGTTGAGTTTCGAATGCTGAGAACTAGGAATTCTAAGCCTATTTATACACACAGAGCAATTATTGCTCTTATCTACTAGCTACTAGGTGTGCCTCTAAGTCAAAAGCCTAAAAGTAGCCTTTAAGACTTTTCTTGCCTAGCTAGTACCTAGGTGTGCTAAATTGTCAAAAAGGCTAGGTAGCCTTTAAGACTTTTCCGCCCTACTCTAGGTAAATAGTTCAGCCGCCTTTGTCTTGTTAGGCTCGAGTTGGCTTCTCCTTGACGCGAAGCTGACACCCTACTCATGGCCGGAAAGATTCCGTGGCCCACACTTTGTCGGGTAGTGACGACGAGCAGCTGCCTTCACTTGACTGGCCGAAACTTTCAGATGGCCCACACGAGATGGGTATTGACGCTGAGTTGCCGCCCATACCACCTGTTTTATTTGCCGGTGTTGACCCAAACCCTGTATTGGTCTTCACCTGGTTGCACACTTAATTCGCCTACTACCGGAAAGGCGTATCGTCCCGCTCTGAGTTGGCCTGTAAGTAAACGAGCCGGAGATTTACTTTCTTTGGCTCCTTCCGTTCTTACAGTTGAACAGCTTTTACGGATGCTGTAATCCCCTGCAGCGTTGCAGCGACCCCTTTGATGTTATCATGGGCCAATTTAACCTCTGGCCACCGATCTCCCATGGAGCAGTCGCAATATCGATAGGGCGAATATGCCTGGTGTTTGAGCTTGTGTATTTTGTAGAGGGCCCGGACTCCTTCTCTTGCTCTCCTAAGCCCTTCTGCTTCAAGCTCCATCAGGATGAAGCTTTGTTGTCCGCATTCTTCAAAGGTGATTGGCCTACTGTTTCTGTCGTTGAGGATGGACCGGTAAAGGTCCCGTAGCTTGTTAGGATCCAGTGTTGTAAGATCTCGCCCAGTGCTTGTGGCGAGCTGCCCTCCTGTCGCCATGCTTCCTCTGTCAATAGCAAAGCCTTTTGATCAGGTGGTGGATTATTGAAGATGACTGCCACTGTGATTCTGGAGAGTGCGTCTGCAAGCTTGTTGTCCTGCCCTTTGATGTGTTCAAAGGTGATCGGAACACCTGTCCCGGTGATGAAGTCCGTGAAGGCTACCCACCGGACACGAGAAGGTTTATGCTGTGTAGACTTGTTGTAGAAGGAAATAATGGCTTGGCAATCAGTTCTAACAGTTACCCCCTTTTTATCGAGGTAATAGATTTTGAACTTATCTAGACCATTCATTACTGAATGGATCTCAGCGTCGATAGTTGCCTTGGGAGGTGTGAACTTTCCGCTTGCATAGGCACACACCTGCTCCCCTCCTTTTGGGTCCGCTTTAGCTTGCTTCCATTTGCACACAGCACCCCACCCGTCCATACATCCATCCGTTTCAATTACTATGTAGCAGTTTGGGCTTGGGAGGCCCAATGCTGGTAACTTTAGGATTTGGGATTTGATATCCCGAACCAAAAGCCAGTCCTGCTTATTCATCTGCCTAGTTCCTGTTGGGCTTGTTTTGGCGTAAAGTGGGCCTAACAGTTTTCCGAGGTCTGGGATATAAGCCCGGGCATAGTTTAGGAGGCCCAACCAGGCCCGCAATCCCTTGATCTCCTTTAACTGTTCGTCATCAAAATCTGCAATTTTTTTGATGATGTGTTCCTAGAGCCTGATCCTTTGGTTCCCAATGACTGCTCCGAGGAAGTCCACCTCTGAAACTCCAACCTTCATTTTTGTGGGGCTTAGGATGAGCCCATTTTTTTCACAGATAGCCATCATCTGCTGCAGGTGCCATTTGTGCTGTTCCCTGGTTTCGGAGAAGACCAGGATGTCATCAATGTATACTGCAATGAAAGCCTCAGTTCCTTTGAAGCAGTGATCCATCTTCCTTTGAAAAACTGCTGGTGCATTTTTTAGTCCGAATGGCATGACTAGCCATTCGTACAATCCTCCGGGGACACAAAATGCGGTCCATTCAATGGAGGCAGGGTCCATTGCAACCTGATGGAATCCACTCTTGAGATCAAACTTCGAGAACACCTTGCTCCTCCCTACTCGTTGGATGATTGAGTTGATCCCTGGGAGGGAGTATTGGTCTTTATGGGTGTTATCATTCAGCCTGGTGTAGTTGAATACCATCCTCTCCTTGCCTTTGATCTCCTTACCAGTTTGTGGATCCACCATAGTTCCTGAGTTGACAATCATAGCCTAGTTCGATGTCTACTGCTACTCTTTCGTATGACTCCTAAGTCCAGGAGGGCTGTGATGTGCTTCCGAAATGAATCCTCCATGGCCGGTGTAACATGCTTTAGGGGGCGGTCTTCAATGATAAGGTCTTGATTTTTGATGTCCAGGGTGCAGACCACCTTATTGCGTTCCCAGAGCTTCATTGGTTCCTCACCAATGACGCCTTCCTTGTGGAGTCTCCTGATCTCAGCCTTTAGGTCTTCATCTTCTGTTACGGCCAGAGGTTGGCCCAATGATTCCCAGCTTTCTTCCTTGGCATAGAAAGCTTGTTGTGCCTGGATAGTAGTGACAAATTTGTAAAATGTCACCGTATCTCCTTCGATTCTAACCCCGCCATATCTTGCTCTGATAAAGTTGCATCCAATTATTAACTGGATATCCCCTAGGGTCATAGGGAGGGCATAAGTGAAGGGAATAGTGAACGTTTGCCTCTTAATGCTCATTCTTCCCTGTTTGAGCCTTAAGTTTGCTGTTGATTTTGAATTAATTCCGGCAAACTGTACCGTGTAGGCCACCTCCGTGAGTGCCTCTTTTGGTACTGATGCTTCATTTACACAACAGGTTGTAGCTCCTGTGTCCAAAATAGCATTCAAGATGAAGGGAGTGACCCCTGGAACCTCGATTTGTACTTTGAACTTGATGAGCCCTTCCCTTTTGCTTTGTTGAGGGGCCAGTGTTTCTTCCTGTGCATCCTCCGGTGCTTCGTGGTCCATGAGGATGTTGCCCTGTTTCAGCTTCTGGGAGGCTAGGATTACTTCCTGCTGCACTTCCTTTTCCTTTTGTAGGTGTTTGAGTTCTTGCCTCAGATCCTCCATTGCCAGGACCACTGCCCTGTTTTCTCGCCTAAGATCCTCCATTGTCAGGACGACTGCCCTGTTTTCTGCCTCAAGCCGTTTCACCGCCTGTTGTAAGGCGCTTGCCTCCCTTTCCAGTCTATCCTTCTCCAACTGTTGCAACTTTTGGGTTTCCTCTGTTTGTTGCTGCTGGATAGCTGTCACTCCCTGGAGCCTTTTATTCTCCCCGTCAATGTATGCAATATAATCTTGCTGCAGTTGGAGGAGTGATCGTGGGTCATATTGGACTGGTGCTTCCTGGAAGACTGGGAGGTCTAGATCAAAATAGTTCTTGCTGCACATCCCGCACACTGTTATTTTGCAGTTTACACAGTGTGCTCTATGTTTTCTCATAGGTTCTCTTCCACAGCCTTTGCACTTGTTCAGCATACCTCCAATGTCCCCATATTTGTCCCACTGGTGTGAGCAGGAATACTGTGATTCCGTTACTCGAACCATGGGCTGCCAGCCTTGCTTCCCGACCCAGTAAGTCCTGTCTTCCTCTCGGAACATACATGCATACTGGAGTAAGGCAGGATTGTCTCCTGCTCTTGCGTCTGTCGCGGAAGTAGGTTCTATTCTTTTCATTCGTGCCAATGGTGGATACTCCAATTGTGAGTGGTCCGTATCCCATTCGAGAACCAAGATGGTCTCTTCCCTTGGCCACCTACGGCTTAGGTAGGCGTTTCCTGGGTAGTCTTCGTGACTTGCACTTCGGCCTGGGCTAGAGATTGCTCTCCATTCTGGTCGGTACTGCCGGCCTTGCCCTTCATGCTGTGGTTGAGTAGTGGTCTCTGTCTTCGCCACCTTGCCTCCTCGTTGGCTTGGGCCTCTGCAAAGATGGCTTTCGGGTCTTTAAATACCCTGAGTACCCCACTCCCTTCCTTTTTCTTTTCCGGTGTTCCTTCTGCCCTTATCGTCAGGGTTGCCAGCTTCTGGACTAGTTCGTCTGTCAGGTCTCCTGGCTTCTTTGCTTCTAACGCCTGCAACCTCCATTGTAGGTTGTCCAATCGTTCAGAGATCTGAACTAGCAGTTGGATGATGGTGTTGCCTTGTTTGAGTAAGGCTATGCTGGATGAAGCACCTTTGTAGTCGCCTGGCCGGACAAATCCGAGCGCTGGTGGTTCAATGATTTCCGTGGATTGTACTGCTTCTTGATAACTGGATGATGCTAGTGTATTTATGTGACTCATGAAAAGACCTAAGGCTGGGTATAGCGTTGGTAATTTAGAGAATAAGGCTAAGAACTGAATTTGTGAGTTTAAGTGAGCGACAGGTCTAGGTATTCAAGGTTGGCGGTATACGGGTTCGTGTACCATCCCTGGATAGCCTCCTCCCACCTCCTGGACATGGATCTTCCCTTCCCTCCCTGCAGCTTCCCTCCTTTTAGCCTTCAAGAAAAGCCCCCTGTGCTTACCACCGTTGGGATACCACTTACCCACCCTCCACTCGCCCCCCTTCAGTGAACACCTCTCCTGGGATTTACATACTCTTCGAAGGGAGCAGCTTGCCTTGGGTGAGCTTCACGGCCCTTCAGGTTGAGCGGTGGGGTGACAGTTCTGGCACGGTGTTACTGTTTCCGTGCAAAGCCTGACCACAAAGGACGTCAGCTGCGAGCGAGAACAAGGGCCAGCACCATGCCCAGGGCGGCGGGAGGCGACCCCCCCAGGGGCGGCCACCGGCCCCGGCTACTCCAAGAAAGGATTACAAGGCTTTTTCTCTCCTAAACTCTCTCAGTTTTCGAGTTGAGTTTCGAATGCTGAGAACTAGGAATTCTAAGCCTATTTATACGCACGGAGCAATTATTGCTCTTATCTACTAGCTACTAGGTGTGCTTCTAAGTCAAAAGCCTAAAAGTAGCCTTTAAGACTTTTCTTGCCTAGCTAGTACCTAGGTGTGCTAAATTGTCAAAAAGGCTAGTTAGCCTTTAAGACTTTTCCGCCCTACTCTAGGTGAATAGTTCAGCCGCCTTTGTCTTGTTAGGCTCGAGTTGGCTTCTCCTTGATGCGAAGCTGACACCCTACTTATGGCCGAAAAGATTCCGTGGCCCACACTTTGTCGGGTAGTGACGACGAGTAGCCGCCTCCACTTGACTGGCTGGAACTTCCAGATGGCCCACACGAGATGGGTATTGACGCCGAGTTACCGCCCATACCGCCTGTTTTATTTGCCGGTGTTGACCCAAACCCTGTACTAGTCTTCACCTGGTTGCACACTTAGTCGCCTACTACCGGAAAGGCGTATCGTCTGACTCCATACTTGTTTTGGTTGGATGAGTCAGTATCCCACCGTCTGGCCTGCTGCTTACAGCTGGCCGTGGCCCATTTTGCTGGCTATCCGTTGTAGAGTGACAGCCATGCCACTAAGTACATCCTGCGTGGTTCTGAAATCGGAAAAACATTCGGCCTTGTTGAGGTCACACCAACAGTTGTTTGTTTGGTCACAGTGACACTTAAGGTCTGACAGTTTCCGTTCATACTTCTGTCTATGAATTGTTTGTAAGGACAGGAGTCCTTCTTTTGCTCGCCTAACTGCTTCATCCTCAACCTCTTTGAGAAAGTTGTTGATGTAGCGTATGCCCTCTGAAGCGCTGTTTCTCCCTTTGGTGAGCCCAAGAGTGGTTTTGTACTGGTCCTGCAATTGGTCTGCATCCAGTAGTATGAGGTTTGCGCCACTGAGCTCTTCGTCTACCATGTTTCTTCTTGGAGTGCAATATCTTGTTTAGTGGGTCTTGGCTCTGTATTTACCAAGGCTGTTACTGCCGCTCCTGTTGGTTTGCTGATCTGGCCCTTTTTATGCTGGAACTCCATGGGTGTTCCTGTTCTTGTTGGGCCTAGTTCCCTGTTATTAGCCTGTTGGTTTATTCTTGAGCTTTTCTTTTTCTTCCATCTCCAACTGCTTGTTCCCCATTTGTTTCTGGGTGTATTACCATGACCGTAGTTTGGGCTTCCGAGGCCCATCCTGAATAACTTTCGCCTTTGCTTCAGGCTCCAGTTCTGCTCTGCTTTTGTTGGGCCTTTTCTCTCGTGCCCTGGCCTAGACATTTTCTTGAAGTCCTGACCATAGCTTTTGATGTAGCCCAATTTTGCCTTCGGCCTTTTAGGCCCTGAAAGCCTTCTTCTTGCTATCCCCCTCCTTTTCCATGTTGGCCATAGACTTCCTTTTTCCTTGTCTATGATCTGGCTTTGATGTCCGTCATTTGCCTCTTGGGAGACTATCTGTGGCTGAGGTAATGTATGCCAATTCTGCCACCTTCTAGGGACGTAAGACTTCTCCCAATTGCTCAAGGTGAGCTTTAGGGTTCCTTGCTGTAGTTTTCTGACCTGGTTCATCTGGGAGTTCATCATGTTGATGCTGCTGTTGGTTTTGTGAAGCTTATTCTCCTCCTTTGTCAGCCAAGGTGGCTTCCTTGGCCTCCATTCCTTCCTTTTGGTATGGAATGTTTGTTTAGCTTGTATGGTCCTGGAAACGAAGACATAGAAGGCCATATCGTTTGCCTTGCTAAAGTCGTATCCTCTGACCATTGAATTCTCCCATGGAGCCCTGGGCAGACTAATAGGGCACATAATGTTGAAGACGGGGCCCTGGATGCTTATCTCCCGGTGCTTCTCCTCCTTGCGGATTGCTAAGTTTGAGCTGTCCTGTACCACCGATGGCTCTTGTACGGTTGCCTTAGTGATTTCCTGGGTGAAAGGTTAGACAGCCGGTGTACCCACTTGTGTGCTTGGTATGAGTAGCTCTTCTTCCTTGCTGGGCTTGGATACGGACATATCCACCTTCAGGTTCCTACCTTCATCCTGAATCTCCCGAGCTTCTGGTTTGACCAGTTGTACCTCGGTCGCTAGCATCCCCTGCTTATCTCCCTCTTCCCCTTGGTTTTCTGGGGCTGTCTCGAGCTTTTCATTCCCCTTTTGCCAGGTAGTGAACTCCACCTGTTCCTGTGGCTGGGTTCGGACTGGGACGTCTTGGAGGCCCTCGTCCTCCTGGATTTCTCTTCTTGGGAAGCTTTCGGGCATCATATTTGGGAGTTTCTTGCCTGCTGCTTCCGAATTGAGCTCCTCCTTCTCATCCGTCGCCTGATGCAAGGACCTGTGATCACCGCTGCAGATGAAGTCTTCTGCCTTTTCTGGGTGACCCTTTCTTTCCTGTACCACCGGGTTTGTGAGGACATGTTGCTTCCGGGAGGCCAGTATTATCTCTTTCTGTACCTGGTCAGCTTGGCTTCTGACGTTCCTTACCTCTTTCCGAAGCTCTTCTAGTGCCAGGGATACCGCTCGAGTTTCTGTTCCGAGTCTGCTCACAGACTGCTGTAAGGCACTGTGTATTTGTTCGAGCTTGGCTTCTGGTACAATAGGTGCTACCGATCTCTGCTGATCGTTTGATTCCTGCTGATCGTTCCTGTCATATTTCTTTTCTGGGGCTGTGTCAAGCGTTTCCTTTCCCAGATGAGAGGCCACGTTCTTTTCTTCGTACTGTAACCAGCGTCCTGGGCTACCCCAACTTGGAACTTCCTTGAAGACTGGTAGATCCAAATCGAAGTAGTTTTTACTGCACATCCCGCAGGTTGTTATCCTGCATTTAGTACAGTGAGCCCTGTGCCTTTTCATGGGTTCCCTTCCACAACCTTTGCACGTAGTGAAGGCTGCCTCAATATCCCCATATTTTTCCCAGTCGTGACAACAGGTATACTGGGATTGAGTGACCTTCACCATGGGTTGCCAGCCGCCCTGCTTTCCTATCCAGTAGGTCCAGTCCTCTTCCCGGAACATGGCAATGTACTCGACATGTTCTGGGCTTGGACTGGTGGGACTTCTCCCGAGTAGTAGATCATTGCCTACATGCTCGATCCTTTGCCTCATCTGGCCTAGTGCTGGATATTCTAGCTGTGGCTGCTCATCATCCCAAGAGATTACCAAGATAACCTCTTCTGTTAAGCCTTCGCCTTGTCTCCAAGGAACGGGCCTAGTTTGTGGGTCCTGGTAAGCTTGCCATGGGTTGTCTCCTTCCGGATCCTCCAGGCTGGTGGCTTCTTCCTTTCTGGCGGAGTAGTCGGAGTACTCGTTTCTTATTGGTATTGCCGGATGGAAGTGCTCCAGCTGCGGTTGTAGCCATAGTGGGTAGTCTATGCCTGGTTCCACTATTTCTTCATAGTCCCATTCCCAGTGGTTGAACAGGGACCCGCGCTCTGGCTGAGTCTGCCATTGGTATGCCTCTCCTGGGTTCTCATTCTCCCTGTGTGGTGAGAATGGCACTCCGTTGAGGTCATCAATGGTAGAAAACCCCTCCAGGTGATCTTCATCAGGTATATTTAACCAGGTTGGATCCCAACGCCGGTGGTACCCTTCCTCGTCTTGCTGGGTGTGTTCCTCTCTGAGCCAAGGTTGGCTCTCTGTGATGCCACCAATTGGGTGAGGGCCATGGCTCACCTGCTCCGGTGGTGTTGTACTGTTGGCACCCTTCTTAGTTGGTAAATGACAAATACCAAGGGTGTCCCTTCTCTTCCTGACACAGCTGTCCTTGTGGAGGTTAGGCTCCTCCTGTGCCTTCTCAGCTGTAGTCACTGCCTCTTTCGACCGGTGAGGTATCCCGTCAACCCTGTGAGGGTGGTGTTGTACCTTCGTTGGTGCAAGGCGCGCCTGCTGTTTGTCGGCAGGCTTGGCTCGTGGGTCCGCCAGGTTCTCCTGGGCAAAGGCGTGCTCCTTCTTTACCCGTGGCCTCCACTGCTTGTTCAGGTTCCAGGCTGTCCTTCTGTCTGACCGGTACTGCCGGTTGTGGGTCGCCTGGCTACCTGACCGGTACTGCCGGGTTTGATCTCCGTGCTGCGACAGAGCAGCGGTGTCTGCTTCTACCATGTTGCCCCTAGCTGAGGCCTTCATATGGCTTGGCATGGTTTGACTAGACTAGGAAATATTTGTAAACTGGATACTACTGTTATGGAAGTAAAGGTTTATTTGGCTAAAGTAAAGGAAATAAAAGCGTATTTAGCTAGAGATAGGCAAGGTTGCAAACTATTTGGCTGGGATTGACGACAGGTCTAGGTATTCAAGGTTGGCGGTATACGGGTTCGTGTACCACCCCTGGATAGCCTCCTCCCACCTTCTTGACATCAACACCCTTGTTATCCTGTAGAAATATCCCCTCTACTCTCCCAAGACTCCCCTCAATCCTGCTGAACTTCCCTCAATCTTCCTAGAACTCCCCTCAATTCTCCTTACAAGGATTTTATGACACGTTCCTCCACTCGCCCCCCCTTCAGTGAACACCTCTCCTGGGATTTACATACTATTCGAAGGGAGCAGCTTGCTTTGGGGAATCACTTCAATCCTTCCTCAGAGGAGCACGAAAGTCTATGAAGAGCACGAACATTTAGTAGGAGTACGAAAGGTTGGGAGAGGCATGAAACACTCTACAGGATAGATCAAAGGATGTGTTTGGCTCGAAGGGCGGGAGGCGGCCCCCCCCAGGGGCGGCCACCGGCCCCAGCTACTCCACCCCCCCCCCCCCGAGAAACCTAGACCTGGCGAGGGCGCTCAGCCACCCCGGACCGCCATACAGGCTCTGATACCAGTGATGGGGTGCAACCCGGGCTAGCCAAATTATCCTCGTTAGATTTGGCTAGCCCGGGTTGCACCCCATCACTGGTATCAGAGCCTGCATGGCGGTCCGAGGCGGCTGAGCGCCCTCGCCAGGTCTAGGTTTCTCGGGGGGGTGGAGTAGCCGGGGCCGGTGGCCGCCCCTGGCGGGGTCGCTTCCCGCCGCCCTGGGCGTG
Organism: Rubia yunnanensis; assembly: GCA_037428765.1. NCBI lineage: Eukaryota > Viridiplantae > Streptophyta > Magnoliopsida > Gentianales > Rubiaceae > Rubia > Rubia yunnanensis. The sequence continues at coordinate 76,958,853 of CM075067.1, forward strand.
GGGCTAGCCCTTGTTCTCGCTCGCAGCTGACGTCCTTTGTGGTCGGGCCTTGCACGGCAACAGTAACACCGTGCCAGAACTGTCGCCCCGCCGCTCAACCTGAAGGGCCGTAAAGCTCACCCAAGGCAAGCTGCTCCCTTCGAAGAGTATGTAAATCCCAGAAGAGGTGTTCACTGAAGGGGGGCGAGTGGAGGGTGGGTAAGTGGTAACCCAACGGTGGCAAGCACAGGGGGCTTTTCTCGAAGGCCAAAAGGAGGGAAGCTGCAGGGAGGGAAGGGAAGATGCATGTCCAGGAGGTGGGAGGAGGCTATCCAGGGGTGGTACACGAACCCGTATACCGCTAACCTTGAATACCTAGACCTGTCGTCAATCCCAGCCAAATAGTTTGCAACCTTGCCTTTTCTTTAACTAAATAAACCTTTATTTCCATAAAAATAGTATCCAGTTTACATAGTTTACAAATCTGCCCTAGTCTAGTTAAACCATACCAAGCCATATGAAGGCCTCAGCTAGGGGCAACATGGTAGAAGCAGAAACCGCTGCTTTGTCGCAGCACGGAGATCAAACCCGGCAGTACCGGTCAGGCAGCCAGGCGACCCACAACCGCCAGTACCGGTCAGACAGAAGGACAGCCTGGAACCTGAACATGCAGTGGAGACCACGAGTGAAGCAGGAACAAGCCTTCACTCAGGAGCAACTGGCGGCTCCACGAGCCAAGCCTGTCAGCAAACAGCAGGTGCGCCCTGCACCAACAGGGGTACAACACCACCCTCACAGGGTTAAACCTCACTGGACGGAGGAGGCTGTGGTGGCAGCTGATAAGGCACGGGAAGAACTTAACCTCTAAACAGACCATGGTGTCAAGAGAAAAAGGGAACCCATTTGGGATACCCTTGGCGAGTCCTCTGGTCGTGACGACCCCCTGGTTCGCTATGACAGTGGTCAGCCACTACCTATGAAGGGTACCAACAAAACAACACCACCGGAGCATGTGAGCCTTGGTCCTCACCCAATCGGTGGCATCACAGAGAGCCAACCTTGGCTCGGGGAGGAACACACCCAGCAAGACGAGGAAGGGTATCACCGGCGTTGGGATCCAAGATGGAATCCAATCTGGTTACATATGCCTGAGGAAGCGCACATGGAGAGGTTTTCCACCATCGATGGGACGCCATTCTCACCACACAGGGAGGATGAGGACCCAGAGGAGGAATACCAGTGGCAGACTCAGCCAAAGCACGGGTCCCTGTTTGACCGCTGGGAGTGGGATTATGACAAAATAGTGGAAACAGACATAGACTACCCACTATGGCTGTACTCCAACGGAAAGGAAGAAGCCACCAGCCTGGAGAACCCGGCGGGAGACAACCCATGGCAAGCTTACCAGAACCTACAAAACAGGCCCGTTCCTTGGAGACAAGGTGAAGGCTTAACAGAAGAGGTTATCTTGGTAATCTCTTGGGATGATGAGCAGCCACAACTGGAGTACCCAACAAAAGGCCAAATGAGGCGAAGGACTGAGCATGTAGACGATGATCTACTACTTGGGAGAAATCCCACCAGTCTAGGCCCAGAACATGTCGAATACATTTCCCTATTCAGGGAGGTGGATAAGACCTACTGGGTAGGAAAGCATGGGCCAATGGTCAGTGTTACGAAAGCCCAGTATTCCTGCTTGCACAAGTGGGAAAAGTATGGCGACACAGAAGACCTCTGCAAAGGGTGTGGACGAAGACCCATAAAGCGGCACAGAGCTCACTGTGCAGACAGCGGCATCACAACTTGTGGGATGTGCAGTAACAACTACTTCGACCTAAGGCTGCCAGTCCAGGAAGAAGGGCTAGACCATCGATACCAACACGAGGTAGAGCATTTAGCTCAGTTAAAGGAGCAAAGGATAAAACTTCAGGAGTTGTTTACAGTGCGAAAGCAACAACTGGAGGCTGGAATCCTGTTCCCGCCAGCTGTGAAACCTGAAGGGCAGGAATTGAACCTAAAGTTGGAGCTAAACCAACAAATGGAGAAGCGAGAAACCGCTCCCGGAGAAGGGGTACAGCTATAAATGGAGGATCACGGAACGATGAAACTCCAGCAACAGGTGGAGCAACCCTATTCCACCAGGGCAGCTTCGCACTATCAACCTCCCACAGAGGCTATGGTGGATTTCTCAAGGTGTCCCTTAAAAGTTGGAGGTACGCCGTCTGAGGATCTAAAAGAAGCAAGTCAGCACCCTCAAAAGGCTGACAGGAAATTGCAAGAGAATGGGCCATTGGAAACAAAGCATCCAACAAGGCTTAGTAAAGGAAAGCACTGCTACCCAGCAGGACCGGTGGGCAGCTCACCAGAAGGAATGTCCGAAACTCTGGACAAACCATGGCCAGGGATCAGCAAAATGAAAGCGGCGATGGAATACACCGAGCATGACCACCAAGTCAGGAAAGGACACGTGGCATACTTGGCAGGTGAACTACAGCCCATGGAAGTCCAGGACCATTGCAACCACGACTGGGGCACACAAGGTAACCTCGGGGATAGCCAGAAGGAAACCACGGGGAGTACAAAACTCACTACCCTCAGTACAATTCCAGGCTCCTGCTCCACCCACAGCAGGAAAGCATAGAAGAGGAAACTAGGAGGCTCACTGACGTAGTTCCGGCTGAACAGCAATGGGCAGACGATGAACGGAGCCGTAACCTAGGAAGGGAAAAATTGCAGCCTGAACAGAGAAACCTGCAACAAGAATTGCAGAATCCAGAGGGCAAGAATCTACCCTAAAGGTAGAAATCAACCAGTCAGCAGAAATGCTAGCATTGGCGCAAATATTCAAACGGATGATTGCCAAACAGCAACCACCTGCGGAAGAAAGTCCAAAGGTATGGCAATTAGCCAAACCCGAACGAGAACACAGTGCCTTGCAGCAAGCTGTGAACAGGCTCGAAACAGAAAATTGAGCGGTAGTCTTGGCAATAGAGAACCTCAGGAAGGAAGTAAGGACCTTCAGAAGCCAAGATCGAGCGATAGCCATGGCAATAGAAGACCTCAGGAAGGAAGTGAGGGACTTCAGGAGCCAAGCTAAGCAGCTACAGAAAGGAGGTAAAGAAGTAATACTGGCCTCCCAGAAACAGGACCAACACGTCCTCACAATCCCGGTGGTACAGGAAGGAAAAGGTCACCCAGAAGAGGCAGAAGGCTTCATAGTAAAGACCTGCAGCGGTGATCAAAGGCCCTTGCAACAAGCGACCTGTGAGAAGGAAGAACTCGATTCGGAAGTAGCAGGCAGGAAATTCACAGACATGATGCCCGAAGACTTCCCAAAAGAGGAAATCCAGATGCACAGTAGCCCAAAGCTCGAAGGCCTTGACAAAGGTGGCCCTGTTAAAGAACAGCCACAGGAACAAGAAGGGCAACAAATGAGGTTGGACCTCACCAGGATCTCCGGTGAGAGCTCAACGGAATTGTTTGGGCCAGCAAGCAGCAACATAAGCCCAAGCCCAACAAAGTCCACAGTTGATACTAGTTCATCCCAAACTGGGCCTGACATATTCAGTATTCAGCACGTGGATCAGACAAAAGGTGGAGGACGAAAAGATTGCCAGGTGATTGGCAGCTATTACAGCAATGCTGGAACACCGGTGGCAACTGCTAGCGGTATCAGCAAGAAGGTGGTGGCACTGCATGCCATTACAGCAACCAAGGAACAGTAAAAGCAATGGCAGGGCAAAAGAAAGTAAATCTCCGGCTCGTTTACTTTCGGGCCAACTCAGAGCGGGACGATACGCCTTTTCGGTAGTAGGCGAATTAAGTGTGCAACCAGGTGAAGACCAGTACAGGGTTTGGGTCAACACCGGTAAATAAAACAGGTGGTATGGGCGGAAACTCGGTGTCAATACCCATCTCGTGTGGGCCATCTGGAAGTTCCGGCCAGTCAAGTGGAAGCGGCTGCTCGTCGTCACTACCCGACAAAGTGTGGGCCACGGAATCTTTCCGGCCATAAGTAGGGTGTCAGCTTCACGTCAAGGAGAAGCCAACTCGAGCCTAACAAGACAAAGGTGGCTGAACTATTCACCTAGAGTAGGGCGGAAAAGTCTTAAAGGCTAACTAGCCTTTTTGACAATTTAGCACACCTAGGTACTAGCTAGGCAAGAAAAGTCTTAAAGGCTACTCTTAGGCTTTTGACTTAGAGGCATACCTAGTAGCTAGTAGATAAGAGAAATTATTGCTCCGTGTGTATAAATAGGCTTAGAATTCCTAGTTCTCAGCATTCGAAACTCAACTCGAAAACTGAGAGAGTTTAGGAGAGAAAAAAGCCTTGTAATCCTTTCTTCCTCCTTCTTCGAGTTCTTCTTCAAAGTTCTTGAAGATTGTGAATAAAAGGTTGTTTCAATCCATTCCATAGCCCTTTCAGTTCTTGCTCCTTAGTTCGGTTCCATATCGTTTATGGTCTGCAACCTTAGTTGAATCAAACAAGGTCCTCTGTGTGATTATCCTTGTTAGATTTGGCTAGCCCGGGTTGCACCCCATCACTGGTATCAGAGCCTGCATGGCGGTCCGGGGCGGCTGAGCGCCCTCGCCAGGTCTAGGTTTCTCGGGGGGGTGGAGTAGCCGGGGCCGGTGGCCGCCCCCGGGGGGGTCGCTTCCCACCACCCTGGGCGTGGGGCTAGCCCTTGTTCTCGCTCGCAGCTGACGTCCTTTGTGGCCGGGCCTTGCACGGCAACAGTAACACCGTGCCAGAACTGTCGCCCCGCCGCTCAACCTGAAGGGCCGTAAAGCTCACCCAAGGCAAGCTGCTCCCTTCGAAGAGTATGTAAATCCCAGGAGAGGTGTTCACTGAAGGGGGGGCGAGTGGAGGGTGGGTAAGTGGTATCCCAACGGTGGCAAGCACAGGGGGCTTTTCTCGAAGGCCAAAAGGAGGGAAGCTGCAGGGAGGGAAGGGAAGATCCATGTCCAGGAGGTGGGAGGAGGCTATCCAGGGGTGGTACACAACCTCGTATACCGCCAGCCTTGAATACCTAGACCTGTCGCATACTCAAAATCCAACCACCAAAGAAATAGTTCACAACCTTGCTGTTATTTTTAGCCATATAAACCTTTCCTCTAGAGTCCAGCTGAAAAACTTTAAGGACATCTTGGGGAACGTAGAAACCTTAGCCCAGAAGATAGAAATATTAGAAAAAGAAGTCCAAAGAAACGACATAGCCTTGAAGGAGCTCTCCCAAGAGGTTATCCAATCTGTTGCTCGGCCAGCACAAGCTGAGAGGCAGGCAACAGAGCTAGCAGAAGAACTTAGAACCAAGCTCGAAAGGGTAGAAGAAATTCTACTTAAAGTAGAGTCTTGGGTCTCTTCTTAACAAAATGTCAGGGGAAAGAGTCCCTGCTCCCCCTCAACATGAGGATCAAATCCGGCAGTACCGGTCAGGAAGGAGGGCAACCTACAACCTGAATATGCGATGGAGACAACTGACGGGAAGGACTCATGCCCTCACCCTGGAACAGCAAATTGACCCACAAGCTGAACTGGCTCTTTCTATGAGACAGCGAGTAAGCCTTGCACCAGCAGAGGTACTATATCACTCCAGGCGTAACGAGGCCAATCACCGTGTCTACACCCACTGGTCAGAGGAAGCTATGATGATAACTGATGGGGCACAGGAGGATCGAGCCTTTATACAGGAGAACAGCTTTCAGAAGCTTAGAAGGAGTGGAATGCAGTTTATCCACCTAGGATTACTGCAAGTCAGGCTGTAAATCCTACACAGGGCAGAGCAAGGAACCATGACCCTAGTCACATTCAGAGACAGCAGGTGGAGAGGAGACAAAGCTATCCTTGCAACCATGGAAGTCGACTTGACCAACGGCAGCCAGTTGGTCTATGTGGCCCCCAACCTAATGATGGCCATAGGTGACTTCTATCATTATCTCCAAATTTCTGTTCAAACAAGAGGATACGGAGATTGGTGGATTGGAGAAGCTAACCTGTTGGTAACCAGAGGAATGGTGGGAAGGTTATCCAACACTTCCAACGTCGGCTTTGCTTACGAAATTAGCAATGTGGTCGACTACCTGGCTACTCGAGGAGTAAAGGCCTTGGCAGGAAAAAAGTATAGTGCCAAGGATTTGCAAGGGCTACATTGGGTCATGAAGGAGCCTACACTGGCCATCCCAATGAGGCCAAAGGAGGTCAGTAGCAGGAACCTGCCGGGAGGAGCAGTGGCCGTCAGGTTTGAGAGTTTCATCCCAGTTACAAGGCAAGAAAGCAGTACCACTAGCGTACAGCTAGAGGATCTGGATGAAGACGAAGAAGCAATACGGAGCCATAAGGTGTACGTCCTGCGAGAAGAACCCATCCGTAGTACTCTGGCAGGATCGAGAGAGGAACCTCCGGGTAACTATACCCCCAGCTATGATCCCATGTTCCCAGCATTTGTTGCTAGCTGGAGGCCTGAGTTTCCGGAGTACCCCATGGAAGGAGATCCAGGCGAAGGTAACTCGATGAACCCCTACATCCATGATCCAGGAGATTCACGGTTTTCCCAAAATCGCCATGGGACTGATAGCTCAGAGGAAGAGGGCTTCCTGTGGCAAGCCTACCAAGGGATGGAAGGAAAAACATGGGCTGACCTGATTAGGCCAGAAGAATGGGCCGGAAGCCCAGACAAAGATATCACACCCAAAAGGGACTATCACCAGAAGTGGCATACTTCGGAGAACAGTGATGAGGACGGGCCGTAATGGGATGAGATCGGATATGGGTTTGCAGGAAAAACAGGTGATAAAAACCCGTGGAAAACCCAGAAGGAAGCCCAGGGAACACGAAGGAAGTCACGAAAGGCCCAAAAGACAGAAGGGCATCATCCACTAGGGGAGACAAATCAGCCCACTTGTGGCGCAGAAAGGGAAGACATAGTGGCAGCTATGGTGACACAGGAGGAAGGACCAGACCTGGAATATCCTACACTAAACAAACTAAGGAGACAAGTTGAACAACTCTACTCAGCCAGTGCAGGAAGCAGTTACCAACCACCGGAGGATACAGCCATGGGTCCCCCTACGTATCCACCAGGAAAAAATGAGGCCCCAGACAGACCAATGTTCGAAGGCTACAGTAAGAAGGACTTAGGCTTTAAGGCCAAGGACTACTCAGAGTGGTGGACACTACCTTCAGCACAAAACCAAACAGGGGCTATGCTCGTTATCCCAAAACAATTGGGAGATTTCAACGATGTCTTCAGCCGATGGGAGAGCATAACCAAAAATGTGGTGGCCATGCAAGGCTTCACAGAAACACAGGAGAAAATGTGCCTCATCGAAAATCTCATGGGAGAAGTAGAGAAGCTATCCTGGGTGCAGTGGCGGATGGCATACCCAGCTGAGTATAAGCAAATGCTCAGTACAGCAGACGGGAGGGAAGGCACGCAAAAATCACTTCCCAGATCCGGCGGGTCTTTACCCTCGAGGACCCAGCACAAGGATCGACAGTAATACAAGACGAGGCATACAGAGACTTGGAAAGGCTTACCTGTCCTGATGTCAAAAATATACTGGAGTTCCTCAATACCTATCTCGCATTGGCAACAAAGTCCGGGAGGCTATTCTTGGGGACAGAATTATCAGAGAAGTTCTGGACCAAAATGCCGGCAATGCTTGGGGAAAGGATAAAAGCAGCATACACTGCGGCATACCCTGGAAACAGTATCGGAGTACATCCAAGGATCATGTTCGCGTTCCGATTCTTGCAACAGGAATGCAAGAATGCAGCTTTCCAGAGATCACTGAAAGATCTCTCTTTCTGCAAACAGATCCCAATCCCAGGTTACTACAAAGATGGGAAGAGGTATGGGTTCCGAAAGTCAACAACGTTCAAGGGAAAACCCCACCAAACTCATGCCAGGATCGAACCCCGGAAGTACCTCGTGGGACGTAAGAGGTGCAAGTGCTATCTCTGTGGGGAGGAAGGCCATTTCGCCAAGGAATGCACCTCAGACAAGCGGAGTATCAGGAGGGTAGCCCTGTTCGAAGGAGTAGATCTCCCTGCAAATTACGACATTGTGTCTGTCCATGATGGCAAAGATCTGAACGATGGTATCTATAGCCTGTCAGAAGGGGAGGAAAATAGGATAGCCAGCTTGGTTCAGACGGAGCAGGTCTATCTCTTTCGGGAAGAAGAACCCTTAAGGCAGCAGCAGTATGCAGCTCAGTATCAGGAAAGGCAGAAGCATAATAGCCAAGAGATCAGAGGCCGTGAGGAAGACAGCCCTGTGGAAAGGCACCCACAGGAACAGGGAGGGCAACAACTTAGGACGGACCTCACCAGGGTCTTCGGTGAGGGCTCAACGGGAATGTTTGGGCTAGCAAGTATCAACACAAGCCCAAGCCCAATAAAGTCCATAGTCACTACTAATGCCCAAACTGGGTTTGACGCATTCAGTACTCAGCACGTGGATCAAGCGGTAGGTGGACGGGCAGGTTGCCAGGTAACCGGCAGCCATTACGGCAATGCTGGAACAGGGTTAGCAACTGCTAACAGCATCAGCAAAAGGATGGTGGCACTGCATGCCATTGCAGCAACCAAGGAACAGTAGAAGCAATGGCAGGGCAAAAAGAAAGTAAATCTCCGGCTCGTTTACTTTCGGGCCAACTCAGAGCAGGACGATACGCCTTTCCGGTAGTAGGCGAATTAAGTGTGCAACCAGGTGAAGACCAGTACATGGTTTGGGTCAACACCGGCAAATAAAACAGGCGGTATGGGCGGCAACTCGACGTCAATACCCATCTCGTGTGGGCCATCTGGAAGTTCCGGCCAGTCAAGTGGAGGCGGCTGCTCGTCGTCACTACCCGACAAAGTGTGGGCCATGGAATCTCTCCGGCCATAAGTAGGGTGTCAGCTTCGCGTCAAGAGGAAGCCATCTCGAGCCTAACAAGACAAAGGCGGCCAAACTATTCACCTAGAGTAGGGCGAAAAAGTCTTAAAGGCTACCTAGCCTTTTGACAATTTAGCACACCTAGGCACTAGCTAGGCAAGAAAAGTCTTAAAGGCTACTCTTAGGCTTTTGACTTAGAGGCACACCTAGTAGCTAGTAGATAAGAGCAATAATTGCTCCGTGTGTATAAATAGGCTTAGAATTCCTAGTTCTCAGCATTCGAAACTCAACTCGAAAACTGAGAGAGGTTAGGAGAGAAAAAGCCTTGTAATCCTTTCTTCTTCCTTCTTCGAGTTCTTCTTCAAAGTTCTTGAAGATTGTGAATAAAAAGGTTGTTTCAATCCATTTCATAACCCTTTCAGTTCTTGTTCGTAGTTAAGGTTCCATATCGTTTATGGTCTGCAACCTTAGTTGAATCAAACAAGGTCCTCTGTGTGATTATCCTTGTTAGATTTGGCTAGCCCGGGTTGCACCCCATCACTGGGATTCCAGGCCTACTATTTCCCAGCGGAGCCCCTCTTCTTTACTGTTCATCTGTTGCAAAGACTTTTGAGTTCCTTTGGATTTTATCTACTAGCTACTAGGTGTGCCTCTAAGTCAAAAGCCTAAAGTAGCCTTGAAGACTTTTCTTGCCTAGCTAGTACCTAGGTGTGCTAAATTGTCAAAAAGGCTAGTTAGCCTTTAAGACTTTCTCGCCCTACTCTAGGTGAATAGTTCAGCCGCCTTTGTCTTGTTAGGCTCGAGTTGGCTTCTCCTTGACGCGAAGCTGACACCCTACTTATGGCCAGAAAGATTCCGTGGCCCAAACTTTGTCGGGTAGTGACGACGAGCAGCCGCCTCCACTTGACTGGCCGGAACTTCCAGATGGCCCACACGAGATGGGTATTGACGCCGAGTTGCTGCCCATACTGCCTGTTTTATTTGCCGGTGTTGACCAAACCCCGTACTGGTCTTCACCTGGTTGCACACTTAATTCGCCTACTACCGGAAAGGCGTATCGTCCCGCTCTGAGTTGGCCTGAAAGTAAACGAGCCGGAGATTTACTTTCTTCTCGCCCTGCCATTGCTTTTATTGTTCCTCGGTTGCTGCAATGGCATGCAGCGCCACCATCTTCTTGCTGACGCTGCTAGTAGTTGCCACCGGTGTTCCAGCATTGCTGTAATAGCTGCCGATCACCTGGCAATCTTCCCGTCCTCCACCTTCTGCCTGATCCACGTGCTGAATACTGAATATGTCAGGCCCAGTTTGGGCACCAGTATTGACTGTGGATTTTGTTGGGCTTGGGCCCGTGTTGATGCTTGCTGGCCCAAACAATTCTGTTGAGCTCTCACCGGGGATCCTGGTGAGGTCCAACCTCATTTGTTGGCCTTCTTGTTCCTGTGGCTGTTCTTCAACAGGATCGCCTTTGTCAAGGCCTTTGAGGTCTGGGCTACTGTGCTTCTGGATTTCCTCTTTTGGGAAGTCTTCGGGCATCATGTCTGTGAATTTCTTGCCCGCTACTTCCGAATTGAGCTCCTCCTTCTCACAGGTTGCTTGTTGCAAGGGCCTTTGATCACTGCTGCAGGTCTTTACTATGAAGCCTTCTGCCCCTTCTGGGTGACCTTTTCCTTCTTGTAACACCGGGGTTGTGAGGACGTGTTGGTCCTGTTTCTGGGAGGCCAATATTACTTCTTTACCTCCTTTCTGTAGCTGCTCAGCTTGGCTCCTGAAGTCCCTCACTTCCTTCCTGAGGTCTTCTATTGCCAAGGCTATCGCTCGATCTTGGCTTCTAAAGGTCCTCACTTCCTTCCTGAGGTCCTCTATTGCCAAGACTACCGCTCGATTTTCTGTTTCGAGCCTGTTCACAGCTTGCTGCAAGGCACTGTGTTCTCGTTCGAGCTTGGCTATTGCCATACCTTTGGACTTTCTTCCGCAGGTGGTTGCTGTTTGGCAATCATCCGTTCGAATATTTGCGCCAATGCTAGCATTTCTGCTGACTGGTTGATTTCTACCTTTAGGGTAGATTCTTGCCCTCTGGATTCTGCAATTTCTTGTTGCAGGTTTCTCTGTTCAGGCTGCAATTTTTTCTTTCCTAGGTTACGGCTCCGTTCACCATCTGCCCATTGCTGTTCAGCCGGAGCTACATCAGTGAGCCTCCTAGTTTCCTCTTCTATACTTTCCTGGTGGAGCAGGGGCCTGGAATTGTACTGAGGGTAGTGAGTCTTGTACTCCCCCGTAGTTTCCTTCTGGCTATCCCTGAGGTTACCATGTGTGCCCCAGTCGTGGTTGCAATGGTCCTGGACTTCCATGGGCTGTAGTTCACCTGCCAAGTATGCCACGTGTCCTTCCCTGACTTGGTGGTCATGCTCGGTGTATTCCATCGCCATTCTCATTTTACTGATCTCTGGCCATGGTTTGTCCCGAGTTTCAGACATTCCTTCTGGTGAGCTGCCCACCGGTCCTGCTGGGTAGCAGTACTTTCCTTTACTGAGCCTTGTTGGATGCTTTGTTTCTAGTGGCTCATTCTCTTGCAAGTTCCTGTCAGCCTTTTGAGGGTGCTGACTTGCTTCTTTTAGTTCCTCAGACGGCGTACCTCCAACTATTAAGGGACACCGTGAGAATTCTACCATAGCCTCTGTGGGAGGTTTATGGTGTGAAGCTACCCTGGTGGAATAGGGTTGTTCCACCTTTTGCTGGAGTTTCATTGTTCCGTGATCCTCCATTTGTAGCTGCACCCCTTCTCTGGGAGCTGTTTCTTGCTTCTCTGTTTGTTGGTTTAGTTCCAACTTTAGGTTCAATTCCTGCCCTTCAGGTTTTACCGCTGGCGGGAACAGGATTCCAGCCTCCAGTTGTTGCTTTCGTACTGTAAGCAACTCCTGAAGTTTTATCCTTTGCTCCTTTAACTGAGCTAAATGCTCTACCTCGTGTTGGTATCGTTGGTCTAGCCCTTCTTCCTGGACTGGCAGCCTTAGGTCGAAGTAGTTGTTACTGCACATCCCACAAGTTGTGATGCCGCAGTCTACACAGTGAGCTCTGTGCCGCTTTATGGGTCGTCGTCCACATCCTTTGCAGAGGTCTTCTGTGTCGCCATACTTCTCCCACTTTTGTAGGCAGGAGTATTGGGCTTTCGTAACACTGACCATTGGCCCATGCTTTCCTACCCAGTAGGTCTTATCCACCTCCCTGAATAGGGAAATGTACTCGACATGTTCTGGACCTAGGCTGGTGGGATTTCTCCCGAGTAGATCATCGTCTACATGCTCAGTCCTTCGCCTCATTTGGCCTTTTGTTGGGTACTCCAGTTGTGGCTGCTCATCCTTTTCAGAGATTACCAAAATAACCTCTTCTTGCTTTCCATTGGTTCGCCACCTTCCTGGGTTTGGTGTGGGTGCTGTTAGGGGTAGGGATACCGCCCTATTACTAGGCTCAGTGTTTGGCCCATAGTTGGTGCTATACTCATGTGGGCTTTCATCTTCCTCACCATCATCTTTCCATCCGGGCCACCTGTATTTGGAGCCTGGCCAGAAATCTGGGGATCTCTGGCACTCATGCCACCTATGGCTTCGTTTATCAGTCTTGTGACGAGCTTGTGAGGAATACAAGTCATCTGGGTAGTAGAAAGTGTGAGGGTCCACCGGATATCCTTCATCTGCCATGACGACCGGATAGAAATTGTCGTCCAAGGGGTCACCTTCCAGGTGATACCCTTGTGCTGGGCTACCGGCTGGTCCTTCTGGACTGTCTTGACTAAGGAAATCCCCTCTTCCTCCTATGTAGCCTGGGTCATAGACTTTAGCATCCCTATCTTTTCTGGCGCCATTGATTGGGTAGATGTCATCCCAATGACTCAGCTAGTTTTCCAGCATGACTTCGTAGGTGCCATCAGTTATCTGCTGATAGTCTTGCTCATCTGCCACCTGGGTTTCTCTTCCCATGAAGGGGCCTCCTTCGCCTGGGGTGAGGCCCATCGAGCCATTCTGCAGGCTGCTTATCTTGTTGAAGCATGTTTGGCACATAAGATCGAAGAAGTCAGAGATATGTCTGTCCTTCATGGGTGCCTGAGAGCAGTTGTCAGTACATACCCCGAGCATATCTTTCTTCTGTGTGCCAGGGTGTTCCTCTAGGGTGATGTGGAGGATTTTGCTGTTGGTTGTCTCTCCTGGTAACTGGTCACCGAACTCTGGTCCCCAGCCAGTGATTGGTACCGGCTGTGTGGGGTCGTAACTAGGAGTGAAGTCATAGCCAACCAGGAAGTCGTTCCGTCCAGATGGTTCGCCAAGGGTATCCCAAATGGGTTCCTTTTTCTCCTTGTCCTTTTGGGTTTTGGGCTCCTCCTGCTTCTGACCAGCTGTCACCACAGCTTCTTCTGACTCGCAAGGTGCCTGGTGGTGTCGTACCTTCGTTGGCACAAGGTGTGCCTATTGTTCATCAGCAAGCCTGGTTTGTGGCTTCGCTAGGCTTCCCTGGGTAAAGGCTTGCTCCTTCTTCACCTGTGGCCTCCACTGCTTGTTCAGGTTCCAGGCTGTCCTTCTGTCTGACCGGTTCTGCCGGTTGTGGGTCACCTGGCTGCCTGACCGGTACTGCCGGATTTGGTCTCCGTGCTGCGATAGGGCAGCGGTGTCTGCTTCCACCATGTTGCCCCTAGCTAAGGCCTTCATATGGCTTGGCATGGTTTGTAAACTGGCTACTATTTTTCTGGAAATAAAAGTTTCTTTGGCGAAAGTAAAGGAAATAAAAGCTTATTTAGCTAGAGAAAGGCAAGGTTGCAAACTATTTGGCTGGGATTGACGACAGGTCTAGGTATTCAAGGTTGGCGGTATACGGGTTCGTGTACCACCCCTGGATAGCCTCCTCCCACCTCCTGGACATGGATCTTCCCTTCCCTCCCTGCAGCTTCCCTCCTTTTGGCCTTCGAGAAAAGTCCCCTGTGCTTGCCACCGTTGGGTTACCACTTACCCACCCTCCACTCGCCCCCCTTCAGTGAACACCTCTCCTGGGATTTACATACTCTTCGAAGGGAGCTTGCCTTGGGTGAGCTTCACGGCCCTTCAGGTTGAGCGGTGGGGCGACAGTTCTAGCACGGTGTTACTGTTGCTGTGCAAAGCCCGGCCACAAAGGACGTCAGCTGCGAGCGAGAACAAGGGCTAGCACCACTCCCAGGGCGGTGGGAGGCGACCCCCCTTTTATTCACAATCTTCAAGAAATTTGAAGAAGAACTCGAAGAAGGAAGAAGAAAGGATTACAAGGCTTTTTTCTCTCCTAAACTCTCTCAGTTTTCGAGTTGAGTTTCGAATGCTGAGAACTAGGAATTCTAAGCCTATTTATACACACTGAGCAATTATTGCTCTTATCTACTAGCTACTAGGTGTGCTTCTAAGTCAAAAGCCTAAAAGTAGCCTTTAAGACTTTTCTTGCCTAGCTAGTACCTAGGTGTGCTAAATTGTCAAAAAGGCTAGTCAGCCTTTAAGACTTTTCCGCCCTACTCTAGGTGAATAGTTCAGCCGCCTTTGTCTTGTTAGGCTCGAGTTGGCTTCATCTTGACGCGAAGCTGACACCCTACTTATGGCCGGAAAGATTCCGTGGCCCACACTTTGTCGGGTAGTGACGACGAGCAGCCGCCTCCACTTGACTGGCCGGAACTTCCAGATGGCCCACACGAGATGGGTATTGACACCGAGTTGCCGCCCATACCGCCTGTTTTATTTGCCGGTGTTGACCCAAACCCTGTACTGGTCTTCACCTGGTTGCACACTTAATTCGCCTACTACCGGAAAGGCGTATCGTCCTGCTCTGAGTTGGCCCGAAAGTAAACGAGCTGGAGATTTACTTTCTTCTCGCCCCGTCATTGCTTTTATTGTTCCTCGGTTGCTGCAATGGCATGCAGCGCCACCACCTTCTTGCTGACGCTGCTAGCAGATGCCACCGGTATTCCAGCATTGCTGTAATAGCTGCCGATCACCTGGCAATCTTCCCGTCCTCCACCTTCTGCCTGATCCACGTGCTGAATACTGAATATGTCAGGCCCAGTTTGGGCACCAGTATTGACTGTGGATTTTGTTGGGCTTGGGCCCGTGTTGATGTTTGCTGGCCCAAACAATTTCGTTGAGCTCTCACCGGAGATCTTGGTGAGGTCCAACCTCATTTGTTGCCCTTCATGTTCCTGTGGTTGTTGGCCCTGTGACTGTTGGCCATCGCCATCGAGGCCTTTGATTTCCGAGCTACTATGCTTCTGGATTTCCTCGTTCGGGAAGTCTTCGGGCTTCATGGTTGTGGATTTCCCTCCTGCTGCTTCCGAATTGAGTTCCTCCTGCTTACAGTTCGTCTGATACAAGGGCCTTTGATCACCTCTGCAGGTCGTTACTATGAAGCCTTCTGCTTCTTCTGAGGGGTGACCTTTTCTTCTCTGTACCACCGGGTTTGTGAGGACGTTTTGATCCTGCTTCTGGGAGGCCAGTATTACTTCCTTGCTCCCTTTCTGCATCTGTCCAGCTTGGCTTCTGAAGTTCCCTAGTTCCTTTCTGAGATCTTCTATTGCCAAGGCTATCGCTCGATTTTCTGTCTCGAGCCTGTTCACAGCTTGCTGCAGGGCACTGTGTTCTCGTTTGAGTTTGGCTAATTGCCACACCTTTGGACTTTCTTCCGCCCGTGGTTGCTGTTTGGCAATCATCCGTTCGAGCATTTGGTCCTTTTGCGCCAATGCTAGCTGTTCTGCTGACTGGTTTCTTCCCACCTTTAGGGTCAATTCTTGCCCTTTGGAATCTGCAATTTCTTGTTGCAGGTTAGGCTGCAATTTTCCCCTTCCGAGGTTACGGCTCCGTTCACCGTCTGCCCATTGCTGTTCAGCCGGAACTACGTCAGTGAGCCTCCTAGCTTCCTCTTCCATGTTTTCCTGCTGTGGGTGGAACAGGAACCTGGAATTGTACTGCGAGTGAGCTTTATACTCCTTCATGGTTTCCGTACGGCTATCTCCGAGGTTACCATGTGTGCCCCAGTCGTGGTTGTAATGGTACTGGACTTCCATGGGCTGCCGTTCATCTGCCAAGTCTGCCACGTGTCTTTCCTTGACTTGGTGGTCATGCTCGGTGCATCCCATCGTCATTCCCATGTTGCTGACCTCTGGCCATGGTTTGTCCAGAGTTTCGGGCATCCCTCCTTGTGAGCAAGCTTTGTCCACCGTTTCTGTCAGGTAGCATTGCTCGCCTTTACTGAGCCTTGTTGGATGTTTTGTTTCCAGTAGCTCATCCCTTTGTGATTTTCTGTCAGCCTTTTGAGGATGCTGACTTACTTCCTTTGGTTCTTCAGACATCGTACCTTCACCTGTTGAGGGACACCGTGAGAACTCCTCTGTGGGAGGTGACCTGGTGGAATAAGGTTGTCCCACCTGTTGCTGGAGTTCCATAGTTACGAGGCCCTTCACTGGCAGCTGTACTCCTTTTCCAAGAGCAGCTTCTTCCTGTTGCCTTCCGCCTTGCTCCCAATGGTCTGGTATGGGTTCTTGGCTATGGGCAGTTTGCCATAGGTTGGCTTCTGCTAGGTTATTCCCATACTCCCTCTCATACCATTGTGGATTGTCGCTTGATTCTTCTCCTGACATATGCCACGTCTGGCTGTCGTACGGAGCTTCATTTACCGCATCAAGCGAGTCTTTATCTAGTACTCCATGTTGGACTACTTCGCCTGGTATGATCTTTGTCGTGGATACGACCGTGTTTGGTGCATCTGGTGCCAACACACCTTTGTCCGCCTCTCTCAGCGTGGTTTCCTCTGGTATGGCTGCATCATCTCATGTTTCAAGGATATTAATGCTATCGAGCAGCATCGCCCATACCTCATCTGGTACCTTTTGTTTAGCGGCATCGCTTCCATTACTGCTGTCGAACAGCTTCTCCCATGAGTCTGCCTTTTCTGCTTGGAGGCTGTTCCTTAGATTTTCCCAATCTCGACCACTGACCGGGATTTGTACTCTGGGATCTTTGCTAAGGATATGGCTACGATAAATCTCAAAGTTCCCCTCCTCAAGGATGCGAAAGATGTATACCTTCTCGCCTTCAACTGCTTCTGCGTTTGCTTTGGCAGTTTCTTCATCCTTGTCAACTGCTCTGTCCTGTGCTTCCCAGGGGGCCTGGCTGAAGTAGGCTTGCCACAGGAAGCTTTCCTCTTCTAGGTTGTCATCATCACTGGGGCTCTGTATGAGCTGTGAGTCCTCCAGAATATTGACAGCGTGGGCAATGGGATTGCCCTCATCAGCTCTCCAGGACTGACAATCCATCATATCCTCATCCTAGTGAGTGCTGAGTTTGGACGGGTGCTTAGGGCTGTTATGCCTTTCATCAGAATTCCAACCAGTATCAAAGACCGGTTGTGTAGGTCCGTACGAAGGGAACTCGTAACGGACCAGAAAGTCACCTTTACCAGAAGGCTCTCCACTAAGATCCTTGGTTGGCTCTGGGTTTGACTTTCCTTCTGTCAGCTGCTTCCGCTGCGTGCTCTGATTGCAGGCTGCCTTCTTGCTGGACCGGTTCTGCTGGTTCTGGGTTTTCTTCCTGCCTGACTGGAACAGGCGGATTTTTCTGTGCTGTCGTGGCACAGTGAGTCCTCTCACCATAATTTTTTTTTTACAGAGGTAAACAAACTGGAAGGAAACGACTAGTCTACTAGATATTTGGATACTACGTTGTT
This sequence comes from Rubia yunnanensis, assembly GCA_037428765.1. Classification (NCBI taxonomy): domain Eukaryota; kingdom Viridiplantae; phylum Streptophyta; class Magnoliopsida; order Gentianales; family Rubiaceae; genus Rubia; species Rubia yunnanensis. The sequence goes on from CM075067.1 coordinate 76,976,429, forward strand.
GGTGGTTGGTTCAACTAGCTTAGGAAAGATAACTACTCCTTTACAAGTTTAATGGAAAGGTTACAAAAGGTTTAACGGAAAACGGAAAGGTTAATATGGCTAACTATAACAGCAAGGTTGCTTACTGTCTTTTTGGTGGTTGAAACGTCAGGTCTAGGTATTCTGGGCTGGGCTGATGGTATACGGGGCTGTGTACCATTCCTGATGGCTCTTCCCCTCCCTCTTGACATCAACACCCTTGTTATCCTGTAGAAAATTCCCTCTACTCTCCCAAGACTCCCCTCAACTCTCCTATCCGTTTAGAACTCCCCTCAATCCTTCTGGCAACCCCCTCAATTCTCCTAGAACTTCCCTCAATCCTCTTGGAACTCCCCTCAATCTCCCTAGAACTCCCCTCAATCCTCCTTACAAGGATCTTATGAAACTCCCCTCCACTCACACGACGGACAGCTACCTCTCCTGGGTTTTACGCGTACTGCGTTCTTTTGCTTTGGGGCATCACTCAATCCTTACTCAGAGGAGCACGAAAGTCTAGAAAGAGCACGAAAGTCTAGAAGGAGCACGAAAGTCTGGGAGAAGCACGAAACTGCAGAAAGAGCACGAAAGTCTAAAAGGAGCACGAAAGTCTAGAAGAGGCACGAAAGCCTGGGAGAGGCACGAAACCTTCTACAGGATGAAACAAAGGATGTGTATGGGCTTGAAAGCGGGGAAGTGTACCACCCCTGGATAGCCTCCTCCCACCTCCTGGACATGGATCTTCCCTTCCCTCCCTGCAGCTTCCCTCCTTTTGGCCTTCGAGAAAAGCCCCCTGTGCTTGCTACCGTTGGGATACCGCTTACCCACCCTCCACTCGCCCCCCCTTCAGTGAACACCTCTCCTGGGATTTACATACTCTTCGAAGGGAGCAGCTTGCCTTGGGTGAGCATCACGATTCCTTCAGGTTGAGCGGCGGGGCGACAGTTCTGGCACGGTGTTACAGTTGCCGTGCAAGGCCCAGCCACAAAGGACGGTCAGCTGCGAGCGAGAACAAGGGCTAGCCCCACGCCCAGGGGCGGCGGGAAGCGACCCCCCCAGGGGCGGCCACCAGCCCCAGGGCCGGTGGCCGCCCCTGGGGGGGGTCGCCTCCCGCCGCCCTGGGCGTGGTGCTAGCCCTTGTTCTCGCTCGCAGCTGACGTCCTTTGTGGCCGGGCTTTGCACGGCAACAGTAACACCGTGCCAGAACTGTCGCCCCGCCGCTCAACCTGAAGGGCCGTGAAGCTCACCCAAGGCAAGCTGCTCCCTTCGAAGAGTATGTAAATCCCAGGAGAGGTGTTCACTGAAGGGGGGCGAGTGGAGGGTGGGTAAGTGGTAACCCAACGGTGGCAAGCACAGGGGGCTTTTCTCGAAGGCCAAAAGGAGGGAAGCTGCAGGGAGGGAAGGGAAGATCCATGTCCAGGAGGTGGGAGGAGGCTATCCAGGGGTGGTACACGAACCCGTATACCGCCAACCTTGAATACCTAGACCTGTCGTCAATCCCAGCTAAATAGTTTGCAACCTTGCCTTTCTCTAGCTAAATAAGCTTTTATTTCCTTTACTTTCGCCAAAGAAACCTTTATTTCCAGAAAAATAGTAGCCAGTTTACAAACCATGCCAAGCCATATGAAGGCCTCAGCTAGGGGCAACATGGTGGAAGCAGACACCGCTGCCCTGTCGCAGCACGGAGACCAAATCCGGCAGTACCGGTCAGGCAGCCAGGTGACCCACAACCGGCAGAACCGGTCAGACAGAAGGACAGCCTGGAACCTGAACAAGCAGTGGAGGCCACAGGTGAAGAAGGAGCAAGCCTTTACCCAGGGAAGCCTAGCGAAGCCACAAACCAGGCTTGCTGATGAACAACAGGCACACCTTGTGCCAACGAAGGTACGACACCACCAGGCACCTTGCGAGTCAGAAGAAGCTGTGGTGACAGCTGGTCAGAAGCAGGAGGAGCCCAAAACCCAAAAGGACAAGGAGAAAAAGGAACCCATTTGGGATACCCTTGGCGAACCATCTGGACGGAACGACTTCCTGGTTGGCTATGACTTCACTCCTAGTTACGACCCCACACAGCCGGTACCAATCACTGGCTGGGGACCAGAGTTCGGTGACCAGTTACCAGGAGAGACAACCAACAGCAAAATCCTCCACATCACCCTAGAGGAACACCCTGGCACACAGAAGAAAGATATGCTCGGGGTATGTACTGACAACTGCTCTCAGGCACCCATGAAGGACAGACATATCTCTGACTTCTTCGATCTTATGTGCCAAACATGCTTCAACAAGATAAGCAGCCTGCAGAATGGCTCGATGGGCCTCACCCCAGGCGAAGGAGGCCCCTTCATGGGAAGAGAAACCCAGGTGGCAGATGAGCAAGACTATCAGCAGATAACTGATGGCACCTACGAAGTCATGCTGGAAAACTAGCTGAGTCATTGGGATGACATCTACCCAATCAATGGCGCCAGAAAAGATAGGGATGCTAAAGTCTATGACCCAGGCTACATAGGAGGAAGAGGGGATTTCCTTAGTCAAGACAGTCCAGAAGGACCAGCCGGTAGCCCAGCACAAGGGTATCACCTGGAAGGTGACCCCTTGGACGACAATTTCTATCCGGTCGTCATGGCAGATGAAGGATATCCGGTGGACCCTCACACTTTCTACTACCAGGATGACTTGTATTCCTCACAAGCTCATCACAAGACTGATAAACGAAGCCATAGGTGGCACGAGTGCCAGAGATCCCCAGATTTCTGGCCAGGCTCCAAATACAGGTGGCCCGGATGGAAAGATGATGGTGAGGAAGATGAAAGCCCACATGAGTATAGCACCAACTATGGGCCAAACACTGAGCCTAGTAACAGGGCGGTATCCCTACCCCCAACAGCACCCACACCAAACCCAGGAAGGTGGTGAACCAATGGAAAGCAAGAAGAGGTTATTTTGGTAATCTCTGAAAAGGATGAGCAGCCACAACTGGAGTACCCAACAAAAGGCCAAATGAGGCGAAGGACTGAGCATGTAGACGATGATCTACTCGGGAGAAATCCCACCAGCCTAGGCCCAGAACATGTCGAGTACATTTCCCTATTCAGGGAGGTGGATAAGACCTACTGGGTAGGAAAGCATGGGCCAATGGTCAGTGTTACGAAAGCCCAATACTCCTGCCTGCACAAGTGGGAGAAGTATGGCGACACAGAAGACCTCTGCAAAGGATGTGGACGACGACCCATAAAGCGGCACAGAGCTCACTGTGTAGACTGCGGCATCACAACTTGTGGGATGTGCAGTAACAACTACTTCGACCTAAGGCTGCCAGTCCAGGAAGAAGGGCTAGACCAACGATACCAACACGAGGTAGAGCATTTAGCTCAGTTAAAGGAGCAAAGGATAAAACTTCAGGAGTTGCTTACAGTACGAAAGCAACAACTGGAGGCTGGAATCCTGTTCCCGCCAGCGGTAAAACCTGAAGGGCAGGAATTGAACCTAAAGTTGGAACTAAACCAACAAACAGAGAAGCAAGAAACCGCTCCCAGAGAAGGGGTGCAGCTACAAATGGAGGATCACGGAACAATGAAACTCCAGCAAAAGGTGGAACAACCCTATTCCACCAGGGTAGCTTCACACCATAAACCTCCCACAGAGGCTATGGTAGAATTCTCACGGTGTCCCTTAATAGTTAGAGGTACGCCGTCTGAGGAACTAAAAGAAGCAAGTCAGCACCCTCAAAAGGCTGACAGGAACTTGCAAGAGAATGAGCCACTAGAAACAAAGCATCCAACAAGGCTCAGTAAAGGAAAGTACTGCTACCCAGCAGGACCGGTGGGCAGCTCACCAGAAGGAATGTCCGAAACTCGGGACAAACCATGGCCAGAGATCAGTAAAATGAGAATGGCGATGGAATACACCGAGCATGACCACCAAGTCAGGGAAGGACACGTGGCATACTTGGCAGGTGAACTACAGCCCATGGAAGTCCAGGACCATTGCAACCACGACTGGGGCACACATGGTAACCTCAGGGATAGCCAGAAGGAAACTACGGGGGAGTACAAGACTCACTACCCTCAGTACAATTCCAGGCCCCTGCTCCACCAGGAAAGTATAGAAGAGGAAACTAGGAGGCTCACTGATGTAGCTCCGGCTGAACAGCAATGGGCAGATGGTGAACGGAGCCGTAACCTAGGAAAGAAAAAATTGCAGCCTGAACAGAGAAACCTGCAACAAGAAATTGCAGAATCCAGAGGGCAAGAATCTACCCTAAAGGTAGAAATCAACCAGTCAGCAGAAATGCTAGCATTGGCGCAAATATTCGAACGGATGATTGCCAAACAGCAACCACCTGCGGAAGAAAGTCCAAAGGTATGGCAATAGCCAAGCTCGAACGAGAACACAGTGCCTTGCAGCAAGCTGTGAACAGGCTCGAAACAGAAAATCAAGCGGTAGTCTTGGCAATAGAGGACCTCAGGAAGGAAGTGAGGACCTTCAGAAGCCAAGATCGAGCGATAGCCTTGGCAATAGAAGACCTCAGGAAGGAAGTGAGGGACTTCAGGAGCCAAGCTGAGCAGCTACAGAAAGGAGGTAAAGAAGTAATACTGGCCTCCCAGAAACAGGACCAACACGTCCTCACAACCCCGGTGTTACAAGAAGGAAAAGGTCACCTAGAAGGGGCAGAAGGCTTCATAGTAAAGACCTGCAGCAGTGATCAAAGGCCCTTGCGACAAGCAACCTGTGAGAAGGAGGAGCTCAATTCGGAAGTAGCGGGCAAGAAATTCACAGACATGATGCCCGAAGACTTCCCAAAAGAGGAAATCCAGAAGCACAGTAGCCCAGACCTCAAAGGCCTTGACAAAGGCGATCCTGTTGAAGAACAGCCACAGGAACAAGAAGGCCAACAAATGAGGTTGGACCTCACCAGGATCCCCGGTGAGAGCTCAACAGAATTGTTTGGGCCAGCAAGCATCAACACGGGCCCAAGCCCAACAAAATCCACAGTCAATACTGGTGCCCAAACTGGGCCTGACATATTCAGTATTCAGCACGTGGATCAGGCAGAAGGTGGAGGACGGGAAGATTGCCAGGTGATCGACAGCTATTACAGCAATGCTGGAACACCGGTGGCAACTGCTAGCAGCGTCAGCAAGAAGATGGTGGCACTGCATGCCATTGCAGCAACCGAGGAACAATAAAAGCAATGGCAGGGCGAGAAGAAAGTAAATCTCCGGCTCGTTTACTTTCAGGCCAACTCAGAGCGGGACGATACGCCTTTTCGGTAGTAGGTGAATTAAGTGTGCAACCAGGTGAAGACCAGTACGGGGTTTGGTCAACACCGGCAAATAAAACAGGCAGTATGGGCAGCAACTCGGCGTCAATACCCATCTCGTGTGGGCCATCTGGAAGTTCCGGCCAGTCAAGTGGAGGCGGCTGCTCGTCGTCACTACCCGACAAAGTGTGGGCCACGGAATCTTTCCGGCCATAAGTAGGGTGTCAGCTTCGCGTCAAGGAGAAGCCAACTCGAGCCTAACAAGACAAAGGCGGCTGAACTATTCACCTAGAGTAGGGCGAGAAAGTCTTAAAGGCTAACTAGCCTTTTTGACAATTTAGCACACCTAGGTACTAGCTAGGCAAGAAAAGTCTTCAAGGCTACTTTAGGCTTTTGACTTAGAGGCACACCTAGTAGCTAGTAGATAAAATCCAAAGGAACTCAAAAGTCTTTGCAACAGACGAACAGTAAAGAAGAGGGGCTCCGCTGGGAAATAGTAGGCCTGGAATCCCAGTGATGGGGTGCAACCCGGGCTAGCCAAATCTAACAAGGATAATCACACAGAGGACCTTGTTTGATTCAACTAAGGTTGCAGACCATAAACGATATGGAACCGAACTAAGGAACAAGAACTGAAAGGGCTATGGAATGGATTGAAACAACCTTTTTATTCACAATCTTCAAGAACTTTGAAGAAGAACTCGAAGAAGGAAGAAGAAAGGATTACAAGGCTTTTTCTCTCCTAAACTCTCTCAGTTTTCGAGTTGAGTTTCAAATGCTGAGAACTAGGAATTCTAAGCCTATTTATACACACGGAGCAATTATTGCTCTTATCTACTAGCTACTAGGTGTGCCTCTAAGTCAAAAGCCTAAAAGTAGCCTTTAAGACTTTTCTTGCCTAGCTAGTACCTAGGTGTGCTAAATTGTCAAAAAGGCTAGGTAGCCTTTAAGACTTTTCCACCCTACTCTACGTGAATAGTTCAGCTGCCTTTGTCTTGTTAGGCTCGAGTTGGCTTCTCCTTGACGCGAAGCTGACACCCTACTTATGGCCGGAAAGATTCCGTGGCCCACACTTTGTCGGGTAGTGACGACGAGCAGCCGCCTCCACTTGACTGGCCGGAACTTTCAGATGGCCCACACGAGATGGGTATTGACGCCGAGTTGCCGCCCATACCGCCTGTTTTATTTACCGGTGTTGACCCAAACCCTGTACTGGTCTTCACCTGGTTGCACACTTAATTCGCCTACTACCGGAAAGGCGTATCGTCCCGCTCTGAGTTGGCCTGAAAGTAAACGAGCCGGAGATTTACTTTCTTTGGCTCCTTCCGTTCTTACAGTTGAACAGCTTTTACGGATGCTGTAATCCCCTGCAGCGTTGCAGCGACCCCTTTGATGTTATCATGGGCCAATTTAACCTCTGGCCACCGGTCTCCCATGGAGCAGTCGCAATATCGATAGGGTGAATATGCCTGCTGTTTGAGCTTTTGTATTTTGTAGAGGGCCCGGACTCCTTCTCTTGCTCTCCTAAGCCCTTCTGCTTCAAGCTCCATGAGGATGAAGCTTTGTTGTCCGCATTCTTCAAAGGTGATTGGCCTACTGTTTCTGTCGTTGAGGATGGACCGGTAAAGGTCCCGTAGCTTGTTAGGATCCAGTGTTGTAAGATCTCGCCCAGTGCTTGTGGCGAGCTGCCCTCCTGTCGCCATGCTTCCTCTGTCAATAGCAAAGCCTTTTGATCAGGTGGTGGATTATTGAAGATGACTGCCACTGTGATTCTGGAGAGTGCGTCTGCAAGCTTGTTGTCCTGCCCTTTGATGTGTTCAAAGGTGATCGGAACACCTGTTCCGGTGATGAAGTCCGTGAAGGCTACCCACCGGACACGAGAAGGTTTATGCTGTGTAGACTTGTTGTAGAAGGAAATAATGGCTTGGCAATCAGTTCTAACAGTTACCCCTTTTTTATCGAAGTAATAGATTTTGAACTTATCTAGACTATTCATTACTGCGTGGATCTCAGCGTCGATAGTTGCCTTGGGAGGTGTGAACTTTCCGCTTGCATAGGCACACACCTGCTCCCCTCCTTTTGGGTCCGCTTTAGCTTGCTTCCATTTGCACACAGCACCCCACCCGTCCATACATCCATCCGTTTCAATTACTATGTAGCAGTTTGGGCTTGGGAGGCCCAATGCTGGTAACTTTAGGATTTGGGATTTGATATCCCGAACCAAAAGCCAGTCCTGCTTATTCATCTGCCTAGTTCCTGTTGGGCTTGTTTTGGCGTAAAGTGGGCCTAACAGTTTTCCGAGGTCTGGGATATAAGCCCGGGCATAGTTTAGGAGGCCCAACCAGGCCCGCAATCCCTTGATCTCCTTTAACTGTTCGTCATCAAAATCTGCAATTTTTTTGATGATGTGTTCCTGGAGCCTGATCCTTTGGTTCCCAATGACTGCTCCGAGGAAGTCCACCTCTGAAACTCCAACCTTCATTTTTGTGGGGCTTAGGATGGGCCCATTTTTTTTCACAGATAGCCATCATCTGCTGCAGGTGCCATTTGTGCTGTTCCCTGGTTTCGGAGAAGACCAGGATGTCATCAATGTATACTGCAATGAAAGCCTCAGTTCCTTTGAAGCAGTGATCCATCTTCCTTTGAAAAACTGTTGGTGCATTTTTGAGTCCGAATGGCATGACTAGCCATTCGTACAATCCTCCGGGGACACAAAATGCGGTCCATTCAATGGAGGCAGGGTCCATTGCAACCTGATGGAATCCACTCTTGAGATCAAACTTCGAGAACACCTTGCTCCTCCCTACTCGTTGGATGATTGAGTTGATCCCTGGGAGGGAGTATTGGTCTTTATGGGTGTTATCATTCAGCCTGGTGTAGTTGAATACCATCCTCTCCTTGCCTTTGATCTCCTTACCAGTTTGTGGATCCACCATAGTTCCTGAGTTGACAATCATAGCCGTAGTTCGATGTCTACTGCTACTCTTTCGTATGACTCCTAAGTCCAGGAGGGCTATGATGTGCTTCCAAAATGAATCCTCCATGGCCGGTGTAACATGCTTTAGGGGGCGGTCTTCAATGATAAGGTCTTGATTTTTGATGTCCAGGGTGCAGACCACCTTATTGCGTTCCCAGAGCTTCATTGGTTCCTCACCAATGACGCCTTCCTTGTGGAGTCTCCTGATCTCAGCCTTTAGGTCTTCATCTTCTGTTACGGCCAGAGGTTGGCCCAACGATTCCCAGCTTTCTTCCTTGGCATAGAAAGCTTGTTGTGCCTGGATAGTAGTGACAAATTTGTAAAATGTCACCGTATCTCCTTCGATTCTAACCCCGCCATATCTTGCTCTGATAAAGTTGCATCCAATTATTAACTGGATATCCCCTAGGGTCATAGGGAGGGCATAAGTGAAGGGAATAGTGAACGTTTGCCCCTTAATGCTCATTCTTCCCTGTTTGAGCCTTAAGTTTGCTGTTGATTTTGAATTAATTCCGGCAAACTGTATCGTGTAGGCCACCTCCGTGAGTGCCTCTTTTGGTACTGATGCTTCATTTACACAACAGGTTGTAGCTCCTGTGTCCAAAATAGCATTCAAGATGAAGGGAGTGACCCCTGGAACCTCGATTTGTACTTTGAACTTGATGAGCCCTTCCCTTTTGCTTTGTTGAGGGGCCAGTGTTTCTTCCTGTGCATCCTCCGGTGCTTCGTGGTCCATGAGGATGTTGCCCTGTTTCAGCTTCTGGGAGGCTAGGATTACTTCCTGCTGCACTTCCTTTTCCTTTTGTAGGTGTTTGAGTTCTTGCCTCAGATCCTCCATTGCTAGGACCACTGCCCTGTTTTCTCGCCTAAGATCCTCCATTGTCAGGACGACTGCCCTGTTTTCTGCCTCAAGCCGTTTCACCGCCTGTTGTAAGGCGCTTGCCTCCATTTCCAGTCTATCCTTCTCCAACTGTTGCAACTTTTGGGTTTCCTCTGTTTGTTGCTGCTGGATAGCTGTCACTCCCTGGAGCCTTTTATTCTCCCCGTCAATGTATGCAATATAATCTTGCTGCTGTTGGAGGAGTGATCGTGGGTCATATTGGACTGGTGCTTCCTGGAAGACTGGGAGGTCTAGATCAAAATAGTTCTTGCTGCACATCCCGCACACTGTTATTTTGCAGTTTGCACAGTGTGCTCTATGTTTTCTCATAGGTTCTCTTCCACAGCCTTTGCACTTGTTCAGCATACCTCTAATGTCCCCATATTTGTCCCACTGGTGTGAGCAGGAATACTGTGATTCCGTTACTCGAACCATGGGCTGCCAGCCTTGCTTCCCGACCCAGTAAGTCCTGTCTTCCTCTCGGAACATACATGCATACTGGAGTAAGGCAGGATTGTCTCCTGCTCTTACGTCTGTCGCGGAAGTAGGTTCTATTCTTTTCATTCGTGACAATGGTGGATACTCCAATTGTGAGTGGTCCGTATCCCATTCGAGAACCAAAATGATCTCTTCCCTTGGCCACCTACGGCTTAGGTAGGCGTTTCCTGGGTAGTCTTCGTGACTTGCACTTCGGCCTGGGCTAGAGATTGCTCTCCATTCTGGTCGGTACTGCCGGCCTTGCCCTTCATGCTGTGGTTGAGTAGTGGTCTCTGTCTTCGCCACCTTGCCTCCTCGTTGGCTTGGGCCTCTGCAAAGATGGCTTTCGGGTCTTTGAATACCCTGAGTACCCCACTCCCTTCCTTTTTCTTTTCCGGTGTTCCTTCTGCCCTTATCGTCAGGTTTGCCAGCTTCTGGACTAGTTCGTCTGTCAGGTCTCCTGGCTTCTTTGCTTCTAACGCCTGCAACCTCCATTGTAGGTTGTCCAATCGTTCAGAGATCTGAACTAGCAGCTGGATGATGGTGTTGCCTTGTTTGAGTAAGGCTATGCTGGATGAAGCACCTTTGTAGTCGCCTGGCCGGACAAATCCGAGCGCTGGTGGTTCAATGGTTTCCGTGGATTGTACTGCTTCTTGATAACTGGATGATGCTAGTGTATTTATGTGACTCATGAACAGACCCAAGGCTGGGTATAGCGTTGGTAATTTAGAGAATAAGGCTAAGAACTGAATTTGTGAGTTTAAGTGAGCGACAGGTCTAGGTATTCAAGGTTGGCGGTATACGGGTTCGTGTACCACCCCTGGATAGCCTCCTCCCACCTCCTGGACATGGATCTTCCCTTCCCTCCCTGCAGCTTCCCTCCTTTTGGCCTTCGAGAAAAGCCCCCTGTGCTTACCACCGTTGGGATACCACTTACCCACCCTCCACTCGCCCCCCCCCCCCCCCCTTCAGTGAACACCTCTCCTGGGATTTACATACTCTTCGAAGGGAGCAGCTTGCCTTGGGTGAGCTTCACGGCCCTTCAGGTTGAGCGGCGGGGCGACAGTTCTGGCACGGTGTTACTGTTGCCGTGCAAAGCCCGGCCACAAAGGACGTCAGCTGCGAGCGAGAACAAGGGCTAGCACCACGCCCAGGGCGGCGGGAGGTGAACCCCCCAGGGGCGGCCACCGGCCCCGGCTACTCCACCCCCCCCCCCCCCCCCCCCGAGAAACCTAGACCTGGCGAGGGCGCTCAGCCGCCCCGGACCGCCATACAGGCTCTGATACCAGTGATGGGGTGCAACCCGGGCTAGCCAAATCTAACAAGGATAATCACGAAGAGGACCTTGTTTGATTTGGCTAGCCCGGGTTGCACCCCATCACTGGTATTAGAGCCTGTATGGCGGTCCGGGGCGGCTGAGCTCCCCCAACCCGGGCTAGCCAAATCTAACAAGGATAATCACACAGAGGACCTTGTTTGATTCAACTAAGGTTGCAGACCATAAACGATATGGAACCTTAACTACGAACAAGAACCGAAAGGGTTATGAAATGGATTGAAACAACCTTTTTATTCACAATCTTCAAGAACTTTGAAGAAGAACTCGAAGAAGGAAGAAGAAAGGATTACAAGGCTTTTTCTCTCCTAAACTCTCTCAGTTTTCGAGTTGAGTTTCGAATGCTGAGAACTAGGAATTCTAAGCCTATTTATACACACGGAGCAATTATTGCTCTTATCTACTAGCTACTAGGTGTGCTTCTAAGTCAAAAGCCTAAAAGTAGCCTTTAAGACTTTTCTTGCCTAGCTAGTACCTAGGTGTGCTAAATTGTCAAAAAGGCTAGTTAGCCTTTAAGACTTTTCCGCCCTACTCTAGGTGAATAGTTCAGCTGCCTTTGTCTTGTTAGGCTCGAGTTGGCTTCTCCTTGACGCGAAGCTGACACCCTACTTATGGCCGAAAAGATTCCGTGGCCCACACTTTGTCAGGTAGTGACGACGAGTAGCTGCCTCCACTTGACTGGCCGGAACTTCCAGATGGCCCACACGAGATGGGTATTGACGCCGAGTTACCGCCCATACCGCCTGTTTTATTTGCCGGTGTTGACCCAACCCTGTACTAGTCTTCACCTGGTTGCACACTTAGTCGCCTACTACCGGAAAGGCGTATCGTCTGACTCCATACTTGTTTTGGTTGGATGAGTCAGTATCCCACCGTCTGGCCTGCTGCTTACAGCTGGCCGTGGCCCATTTTGCTGGCTATCCGTTGTAGAGTGACAGCCATGCCACTAAGTACATCCTGCATGGTTCTGAAATCGGAAAAACATTCGGCCTTGTTGAGGTCACACCAACAGTTGTTTGTTCGGTCACAGTGACACTTAAGGTCTGACAGTTTCCGTTCATACTTCTGTCTGTGAATTGTTTGTAAGGACAGGAGTCCTTCTTTTGCTCGCCTAACTGCTTCATCCTCAACCTCTTTGAGAAATTTTTTGATGTAGCGTATGCCCTCTGAAGCGCTGTTTCTCCCTTTGGTGAGCCCAAGAGTGGTTTTGTACTGGTCCTTCAATTGGTCTGCATCCAGTAGTATGAGGTTTGCGCCACTGAGCACTTCGTCTGCCATGTTTCTTCTTGGAGTGCAATATCTTTTTTAGTGGGTCTTGGCTCTGTATTTACCAAGGCTGTTACTGCCGCTCCTGTTGGTTTGCTGATCTGGCCCTTTTTATGCTGGAACTCCATGGGTGTTCCTGTTCTTCTTGGGCCTAGTTCCCTGTTATTAGCCTGTTGATTTCTTCTTGAGCTTTTCTTTTTCTTCCATCTCCAACTTCTTGTTCCCCATTTGTTTCTGGGTGTATTACCATGACCGTAGTTTGGGCTTCCGAGGCCCATCCTGAATAACTTTCGCCTTTGCTTCAGGCTCCAGTTTTGCTCTGCTTTTGTTGGGCCTTTTCTCTCGTGCCCTGGCCTAGACGTTTTCTTGAAGTCCTGACCATAGCTTTTGATGTAGCCCAATTTTGCCTTCGGCCTTTTAGGCCCTGAAAGCCTTCTTCTTGCTATCCCCCTCCTTTTCCCCGTTGGCCATAGACTTCCTTTTTCCTTGTCTATGATCTGGCTTTGATGTCCGTCATTTGCCTCTTGGGAGACTATCTGTGGCTGAGGTAATGTATGCCAATTCTGCCACCTTCTAGGGACGTAAGACTTCTCCCAATTGCTCAAGGTGAGCTTTAGGGTTCCTTGCTGTAGTTTTCTGACCTGGTTCATCTGGGAGTTCATCATGTTGATGCTGTTGTTGGTTTTGTGAAGCTTATTCTCCTCCTTTGTCAGCCAAGGTGGCTTCCTTGGCCTCCATTCCTTCCTTTTGGTATGGAATATTTATTTAGCTTGTATGGTCCTGGAAACGAAGACATAGAAGGCCATATCGTTTGCCTTGCTAAAGTCGTATACTCTGACCATTGAGTTCTCCCATGGAGCCCTGGGCAGACTAATAGGGCACATAATGTTGAAGACGGGGCCCTGGATACTTATCTCCCCGTGCTTCTCCTCCTTGCGGATTGCTAAGTTTGAGCTGTCCTGTACCACCGATGGCTCTTGTACGGTTGCCTTAGTGATTTCCTGGGTGAAAGGTTGGACAGCCGGTGTACCCACTTGTGTGCTTGGTATGAGTAGCTCTTCTTCCTTGCTGGGCTTGGATACGGACGTATCCACCTTCAGGTTCCTACCTTCATCCTGAATCTCCCGAGCTTCTGGTTTGACCAGTTGTACCTCGGTCGCTAGCATCCCCTGCTTATCTCCCTCTTCCCCTTGGTCTTCTGGGGCTGTCTCGAGCTTTTCATTCCCTTTTTGCCAGGTAGTGAACTCCACCTGTTCCTGTGGCTGGGTTCGGACTGGGACGTCTTGGAGGCCCTCGTCCTCCTGGATTTCTCTTCTTGGGAAGCTTTCGGGCATCATATTTGGGAGTTTTTTGCATGCTGCTTCCGAATTGAGCTACTCCTTCTCATCCGTCGCCTGATGCAAGGACCTGTGATCACCGCTGCAGATGAAGTCTTCTGCCTTTTCTGGGTGACCCTTTCTTTCCTGTACCACCGGGTTTGTGAGGACATGTTGCTTCCGGGAGGCCAGTATTATCTCTTTCTGTACCTGGTCAGCTTGGCTTCTGACGTTCCTTACCTCTTTCCGAAGCTCTTCTAGTGCCAGGGATACCGCTCGAGTTTCTGTTCCGAGTCTGCTCACAGACTGCTGTAAGGCACTGTGTATTTGTTCGAGCTTGGCTTCTGGTACAATAGGTGCTACCGATCTCTGCTGATCGTTTGATTCCTGCTGATCGTTCCTGTCATCTTTCTTTTCTGGGGCTGTGTCAAGCGTTTCCTTTCCCAGATGAGAGGCCACGTTCTTTTCTTCGTACTGTAACCAGCGTCCTGGGCTACCCCAACTTGGAACTTCCTTGAAGACTGGTAGATCCAAATCGAAGTAGTTTTTACTGCACATCCCGCAGGTTGTTATCCTGCATTTAGTACAGTGAGCCCTGTGCCTTTTCATGGGTTCCCTTCCACAACCTTTGCACGTAGTGAAGGCTGCCTCAATATCCTCATATTTTTCCCAGTCGTGACAACAGGTATACTGGGATTGAGTGACCTTCACCATGGGTTGCCAGCCGCCCTGCTTTCCTATCCAGTAGGTCCAGTCCTCTTCCCGGAACATGGCAATGTACTCGACATGTTCTGGGCTTGGACTGGTGGGACTTCTCCCGAGTAGTAGATCATTGCCTACATGCTCGATCCTTTGCCTCATCTGGCCTAGTGCTGGATATTCTAGCTGTGGCTGCTCATCATCCCAAGAGATTACCAAGATAACCTCTTCTGTTAAGCCTTCGCCTTGTCTCCAAGGAACGGGCCTAGTTTGTGGGTCCTGGTAAGCTTGCCATGGGTTGTCTCCTTCCGGATCCTCCAGGCTGGTGGCTTCTTCCTTTCTGGCGGAGTAGTCGGAGTACTCGTTTCTTATTGGTATTGCCGGATGGAAGTGCTCCAGCTGCGGTTGTAGCCATAGTGGGTAGTCTATGCCTGGTTCCACTATTTCTTCATAGTCCCATTCCCAGTGGTCGAACAGGGACCCGCGCTCTGGCTGAGTCTGCCATTGGTATGCCTCTCCTGGGTTCTCATTCTCCCTGTGTGGTGAGAATGGCACTCCGTTGAGGTCATCAATGGTAGAAAACCCCTCCAGGTGATCTTCATCAGGTATATTTAACCAGGTTGGATCCCAACGCCGGTGATACCCTTCCTCGTCTTACTGGGTGTGTTCCTCTCTGAGCCAAGGTTGGCTCTCTGTGATGCCACCAATTGGGTGAGGGCAATGGCTCACCTGCTCCGGTGGTGTTGTACTGTTGACACCCTTCTTAGTTGGTAAATGACAAATACCAAGGGTGTCCCTTCTCTTCCTGACACAGCTGTCCTTGTGGAGGTTAGGCTCCTCCTGTGCCTTCTCAGCTGTAGTCACTGCCTCTTTCGATCGGTGAGGTATCCCGTCAACCCTGTGAGGGTGGTGTTGTACCTTCGTTGGTGCAAGGCGTGCCTGCTATTTGTCGGCAGGCTTGGCTCGTGGGTCCGCCAGGTTCTCCTGGGCAAAGGCGTGCTCCTTCTTTACCCGTGGCCTCCACTGCTTGTTCAGGTTCCAGGCTGTCTTTCTGTCTGACCGGTACTGCCGGTTGTGGGTCGCCTGGCTACCTGACCGGTACTGCCGAGTTTGATCTCCGTGCTGCGACAGAGCAGCGGTGTCTGCTTCTACCATGTTGCCCCTAGCTGAGGCCTTCATATGGCTTGGCATGGTTTGACTAGACTAGGAAATATTTGTAAACTGGATACTACTGTTATGGAAGTAAAGGTTTATTTGGCTAAAGTAAAGGAAATAAAAGCGTATTTAGCTATAGAAAGGCAAGGTTGCAAACTATTTGGTTGGGATTGACGACAGGTCTAGGTATTCAAGGTTGGCGGTATACAGGTTCGTGTACCACCCCTGGATAGCCTCCTCCCACCTTCTTGACATCAACACCCTTGTTATCCTGTAGAAATATCCCCTCTACTCTCCCAAGACTCCCCTCAATCCTGCTGAACTTCCCTCAATCTTCCTAGAACTCCCCTCAATTCTCCTTACAAGGATTTTATGACACGTTCCTCCACTCGCCCCCCCTTCAGTGAACACCTCTCCTGGGATTTACATACTCTTCGAAGGGAGCAGCTTGCTTTGGGGAATCACTTCAATCCTTCCTCAGAGGAGCACGAAAGTCTATGAAGAGCACGAACATTTAGTAGGAGCACGAAAGGTTGGGAGAGGCACGAAACACTCTACAGGATAGATCAAAGGATGTGTTTGGCTCGAAGGGCGGGAGGCGACCCCCCTAGGGGCGGCCACCGGCCCCGGCTACTCCACCCCCCCCCCCCGAGAAACCTAGACCTGGCGAGGGCGCTCAGCCACCCCGGACCGCCATACAGGCTCTGATACCAGTGATGGGGTGCAACCCGGGCTAGCCAAATTATCCTTGTTAGATTTGGCTAGCCCGGGTTGCACCCCATCACTTAGATTTGGCTAGCCCAGGTTGCACCCCATCACTGGTATCAGAGCCTGCATGGTGGTCCGGGGCGGCTGAGCGCCCTCGCCAGGTCTAGGTTTCTCGGGGGGGTGGAGTAGCCGGGGCCGGTGGCCGCCCCTGGGGGGGTCGCTTCCCGCCGCCCTGGGCGTGGGGCTAGCCCTTGTTCTCGCTCGCAGCTGACGTCCTTTGTGGCCGGGCCTTGCACGGCAACAGTAACACCATGCCAGAACTGTCGCCCCGCCGCTCAACCTGAAGGGCCGTGAAGCTCACCCAAGGCAAGCTGCTCCCTTCGAAGAGTATGTAAATCCCAGGAGAGGTGTTCACTGAAGGGGGGGCGAGTGGAGGGTGGGTAAGTGGTAACCCAACGGTGGCAAGCACAGGGGGCTTTTCTCGAAGGCCAAAAGGAGGGAAGCTGCAGGGAGGGAAGGGAAGATCCATGTCCAGGAGGTGGGAGGAGGCTATCCAGGGGTGGTACACGAACCCGTATATCGCCAACCTTGAATACCTAGACCTGTCGTCAATCCCAGCCAAATAGTTTGCAACCTTGCCTTTTCTTTAACTAAATAAACCTTTATTTCCATAAAAATAGTATCCAGTTTACATAGTTTACAAATCTGCCCTAGTCTAGTTAAACCATACCAAGCCATATGAAGGCCTCAACTAGGGGCAACATGGTAGAAGTAGAAACCGCTGCTTTGTCGCAGCACGGAGATCAAACCCGGCAGTACCGATCAGGCAGCCAGGCGACCCACAACCGGCAGTACCGGTCAGACAGAAGGACAGCCTGGAACCTGAACATGCAGTGGAGACCACGAGTGAAGCAGGAACAAGCCTTCACTCAAGAGCAACTGGCGGCTCCACGAGCCAAGCCTGTCAGCAAACAGCAGGTGCGCCCTGCACCAATGGGGGTACAACACCACCCTCACAGGGTTAAACCTCACTGGACGGAGGAGGCTGTGGTGGCAGCTGATAAGGCACGGGAAGAACTTAACCTCCAAACAGACCATGGTGTCAAGAGAAAAAGGGAACCCATTTGGGATACCCTTGGCGAGTCCTCTGGTCGTGACGACCCCCTGGTTCGCTATGACAGTGGTCAGCCACTACCTATGAAGGGTACCAACAAAACAACACCACCGGAGCATGTGAGCCTTGGTCCTCACCCAATCGGTGGCATCACAGAGAGCCAACCTTGGCTCGGGGAGGAACACACCCACCAAGACGAGGAAGGGTATCACCGGCGTTGGGATCCAAGCTGGAATCCAATCTGGTTACATATGCCTGATGAAGCGCACATGGAGAGGTTTTCCACCATCGATGGGACGCCATTCTCACCACACAGGGAGGATGAGGACCCAGAGGAGGAATACCAGTGGCAGACTCAGCCAAAGCACGGGTCCCTGTTTGACCGCTGGGAGTGGGATTATGAAAAAATAGTGGAAACAGACATAGACTACCCACTATGGCTGTACTCCAACGGAAAGGAAGAAGCCACCAGCCTGGAGAACCCGGCGGGAGACAACCCATGGCAAGCTTACCAGAACCTACAAAACAGGCCCGTTCCTTGGAGACAAGGTGAAGGCTTAACAGAAGAGGTTATCTTGGTAATCTCTTGGGATGATGAGCAGCCACAACTGGAGTACCCAACAAAAGGCCAAATGAGGCGAAGGACTGAGCATGTAGACGATGATCTACTACTCGGGAGAAATCCCACCAGTCTAGGCCCAGAACACGTCGAATACATTTCCCTATTCAGGGAGGTGGATAAGACCTACTGGGTAGGAAAGCATGGGCCAATGGTCAGTGTTACGAAAGCCCAGTATTCCTGCTTGCACAAGTGGGAAAAGTATGGCGACACAGAAGACCTCTGCAAAGGGTGTGGACGAAGACCCATAAAGCAGCACAGAGCTCACTGTGCAGACTGCGGCATCACAACTTGTGGGATGTGCAGTAACAACTACTTCGACCTAAGGCTGCCAGTCTAGGAAGAAGGGCTAGACCAACGATACCAACACGAGGTAGAGCATTTAGCTCAGTTAAAGGAGCAAAGGGTAAAACTTCAGGAGTTGTTTACAGTGCGAAAGCAACAACTGGAGGCTGGAATCTTGTTCCCGCCAGCTGTGAAACCTGAAGGGCAGGAATTGAACCTAAATTTGGAGCTAAACCAACAAACGGAGAAGCGAGAAACCGCTCCCGGAGAAGGGGTACAGCTACAAATGGAGGATCACGGAACGATGAAACTCCAGCAACAGGTGGAACAACCCTATTCCACTAGGGCAGCTTCGCACTATCAACCTCCCACAGAG
This sequence comes from Rubia yunnanensis, assembly GCA_037428765.1. Taxonomy (NCBI): domain Eukaryota; kingdom Viridiplantae; phylum Streptophyta; class Magnoliopsida; order Gentianales; family Rubiaceae; genus Rubia; species Rubia yunnanensis. The sequence continues at coordinate 76,994,918 of CM075067.1, forward strand.
GCTATGGTGGATTTCTCACGGTGTCCCTTAAAAGTTGGAGGTACGCCGTCTGAGGATCTAAAAGAAGCAAGTCAGCACCCTCAAAAGGCTGGCAGGAAATTGCAAGAGAATGGGCCATTGGAAACAAAGCATCCAACAAGGCCTAGTAAAGGAAAGCACTGCTACCCAGCAGGACCGGTGGGCAGCTCACCAGAAGGAATGTCCGAAACTCTGGACAAACCATGGCCAGGGATCAGCAAAATGAAAGCGGCGATGGAATACACCGAGCATGACCACCAAGTCAGGAAAGGACACGTGGCATACTTGGCAGGTGAACTACAGCCCATGGAAGTCCAGGACCATTGCAACCACGACTGGGGCACACACGGTAACCTCGGGGATAGCCAGAAGGAAACCACGGGGGAGTACAAAACTCACTACCCTCAGTACAATTCCAGGCTCCTGCTCCACCCACAGCAGGAAAGCATAGAAGAGGAAACTAGGAGGCTCACTGACGTAGTTTCGGCTGAACAGCAATGGGCAGACGATGAACGGAGCCGTAACCTAGGAAGGGAAAAATTGCAGCCTGAACAGAGAAACCTCCAACAAGAAATTGCGGAATCCAGAGGGCAAGAATATACCCTAAAGGTAGAAATCAACCAGTCAGCAGAAATGCTAACATTGGCGCAAATATTCGAACGGATGATTGCCAAACAGCAACCACCTGCGGAAGAAAGTCCAAAGGTATGGCAATTAGCCAAACCCGAACGAGAACACAGTGCCTTGCAGCAAGCTGTGAACAGGCGTGAAACAGAAAATCGAGCGGTAGTCTTGGCAATAGAGGACCTCAGGAAGGAAGTAAGGACCTTAAGAAGCAAAGATCGAGCGATAGCCATGGCAATAGAAGACCTCAGGAAGGAAGTGAGGGACTTCAGGAGCCAAGCTGAGCAGCTACAGAAAGGAGGTAAAGAAGTAATACTGGCCTCCCAGAAACAGGACCAACACGTCCTCACAACCCCGGTGGTACAGGAAGGAAAAGGTCACCCAGAAGAGGCAGAAGGCTTCATAGTAAAGACCTGCAGCGGTGATCAAAGGCCCTTGCAACAAGCAACCTGTGAGAAGGAAGAACTCGATTCGGAAGTAGCAGGCAGGAAATTCACAGACATGATGCCCGAAAACTTCCCAAAAGAGGAAATCCAGATGCACAGTAGCCCAAAGCTCGAAGGCCTTGACAAAGGTGGCCCTGTTAAAGAACAGCCACAGGAACAAGAAGGGCAACAAATGAAGTTGGACCTCACCAGGATCTCCGGTGAGAGCTCAACAGAATTGTTTGGGCCAGCAAGCAGCAACATAAGCCCAAGCCCAACAAAGTCCACAGTTGATACTGGTGCATCCCAAACTGGGCCTGACATATTCAGTATTCAGCACGTGGATCAGACAAAAGGTGGAGGACGGGAAGATTGCCAGGTGATCGGCAGCTATTACAGCAATGATGGAACACTGGTGGCAACTGCTAGCGGCATCAGCAAGAAGGTGGTGGCACTGCATGCCATTGCAGCAACCAAGGAACAGTAAAAGCAATGGCAGGGCAAAAAGAAAGTAAATCTCCGGCTCGTTTACTTTCGGGCCAACTCAGAGCGGGACGATACGCCTTTCCGGTAGTAGGCGAATTAAGTGTGCAACCAGGTGAAGGCCAGTACAGGGTTTGGGTCAACACCGGCAAATAAAATAGGCGGTATAGGTGGCAACTCGGCGTCAATACCCATCTCGTGTGGGCCATCTGGAAGTTCCGGCCAGTCAAGTGGAGGCGGCTGCTCGTCGTCACTACCCGACAAAGTGTGGGCCACGGAATCTTTCCGGCCATAAGTAGGGTGTCAGCTTCGCGTCAAGGAGAAGCCAACTCGAGCCTAACAAGACAAAGGCGGCTGAACTATTCACCTAGAGTAGGGCGGAAAAGTCTTAAAGGCTAACTAGCCTTTTTGACAATTTAGCACACCTAGGTACTAGCTAGGCAAGAAAAGTCCTAAAGGCTACTCTTAGGCTTTTGACTTAGAGGCACACCTAGTAGCTAGTAGATAAGAGCAATTATTGCTCCGTGTGTATAAATAGGCTTAGAATTCCTAGTTCTCAGCATTCGAAACTCAACTCAAAAACTGAGAGAGTTTAGGAGAGAAAAGCCTTGTATTCTCAAGTTCTTAGTGTTCTTCAAGTTCTTCATTCGAAGTTCTTGATTGTTAATATAAGCTTTCCCTTTTACACATCCTGGATTCGAGTTTCATAACCTTTTCAGTTCTTATATCGTTTATGGTCTGTAACCTTAGTTGAATCAAACAAGGTCCTCTGTGTGATTATCCTTGTTAGATTTGGCTAGCCCGGGTTGCACCGACTTTCCTCTGAAAGTGCCAATATATCCCTGCTATTTCAGAAAGTACCAAAATAACCCTTGACTCCACTGACTTTTTAGTCAACCATTTTATGGCCGAATTTCGCTGCAAAGACTATTTTTCCTTGTCAAAAAAAAGGAAAAAAATTCCTCCATTATTCCTCATTTTCATTTCCTTTTTGTTTTCTTTTTGGTCATATTTCCTTTTTCGATGGTCGCATTTCTTCTTTCTTTTAATTTTTCCACCAAAAATCTAAGGTTTTCTGTGGGGTGGCGGGATGGCGATGTGTATGTCCGGGTTGAGAGGGATTTGGAGGATATCGGAGAGGCTAGGGTAGGGCTAGGGCGGAGAAGATCGGGATTTGCTATTCCCAACCGTCTTTTTTCTCTTAATTCTCAACTCAGTGCCCAAAACCGTCATTCTTCTCTTACTCCTCGACTCAGTGCCCAAATTAGTCTCTTTCTCATTATAATCACAACTCACTTTTCTAGTATCGTCATCGTCATCATTATCGATTTTGTGTTCAAAATCGACATCGCCCACTGGTACAAGACAAAGAGTGAGGCGGTTGTTGGAGTGATCGGCAAGGAAATACTCGTGCCCTTTAACTTTTTCCCATTTTATCACCAACATGTCATTATCACTGTAATAGGGTCATAGAATAAACGATGATAATGACACTGAGATTGGGATTTCCCCGGTGGCTCGAAGGCGATCTTTCAGTTTCATAAGGTTTTGGGAGGAGTGGTAGCGGGAGGAGGAGATTGGGAAGGGTGGTGGGGTGATGGCGATCAGCAGCGGGAGGGATGGGGCTAGGTGGAGGAGATTGGGAGGGGCGGCAGCGAAAGGGGTGGGGGTGGTAAAATTTTCAGCGGTGGTGGAGGAGCGACGGTTTCCGGCGGAGCAACAGCATTGAAGAAGATGATGATGAAGGGTAGATTAGGTATCAATGTTTTTTACTTCTTTGTCAAGAGTATTTCCATCATTTCATTTCTTGCCATTGCCAGAATTTCATAGGTCAACGCCGAAATTAGGGAGTTTGGATGTATCGGCGGAAAATTTTCAAAAGTTAGGATTAGATTGGCACATACATTAATTAGTTAGGGTTAAATTGACACTTTCTCAAATTACGAGGTTGTATTGATACTTTCAACCTGAAATTAGGGTTATAAATGTATTTATACATTCTTTTTATATGGGCATAATTTGATATTGTTAAAGGGACTGGGTTATGACAAATATTGATTAAGACCAAGATTTATAATGTTATAAAATCAATCCTACACAATTATTTTTTGGGTAGGATACTAATATAATCGCAAATTATCGGGTACACATGGAATACAGTGAGAATTGTTTCCTTGATAGTACTTCCTCTGTCCCAATTGTTTTTTGCAACGAGAGAAAGAACAAGTTAAAATTTTTATTATGTCAAATGACATCAATACCCTTCATCTTCCTCTCATAATCACCACCACTGCCTCATCTGTCCGCCACCACCTCCACTACATACACCACTGTCACCACCTTCACCACACCACCACGGCCACACCCTTCAATACACCACCGCCACCACACCTTTCACCATACCACCACCGCCACCACCTACAAAACCATAACCATTGTACCACCTTCACCCAAATCGAATTCAAGTAGCCGAAATGGGTCACACCCAGACTGTAGAAATGAGATCTACAATCATTTTCGTAGATGCATGGGCTCAAAGAGATGGCGATGGATGATAAGATTGTGACGGAGGGGAGAAGAGGGCAATGGAGATGGCGGCGGAGGGGAGATGGTGTGATGAGATGCTATTGTGGAAGAGATGAGTAAAGAATGCAGATAATGGAAGAGAATGTGAGTTGGGAATGCAGAGATGGAGCCAAAGAAGGCGGATGGAGTGAGGCACAAAAATAGAGTTTCATGTAGGTCAGGGTAAATATTTAGAAATTAAAGGGTAATGAAGTCTTTTTCATTGCAATTTTTTTCCCAAAATGGAAAGGTGCTAATTCAGCTGGGACAACCCAAAGAGGAAAGTGTGCAAATACAGCTGAGACAAAGAGAGTATAAAAATTGTTACTACGATAAATTTTCTCAAATCATAGACTGTAAAATTATATTTATCTTTTATTTTTTAGATATATAAAATGATGATAGTTAATGATTGAATACAGTAGAATTATAAATCCTACCAAAAAAAATTTTATGTCAAACAAATATATATGTATATGTATATGTATATTGAATACTCACCGAAGTGAGAGGGAGTATATTAGGTTCCCCAAGCCCTTAAAATAGTGTTGCGTAAAACGATCAAATCGTGGAACGTAATCAATATATAAGTGAAAGTATATGTAAGCAACTGTATAATTCGAAAACCTTTATTTACACCCCTGTGGAAACCAAAGGTCCGGCCCTTTGTACCCCAGTCGGAGTCTGCTACGGCCTACTATTTTTATGCCTCCACGCCCAGTGTTGACATAAAGGGATAGCCTTCCGTATCAGCTCCTTGCAAACCCCTTCCCCAGAAGTAGTTCACTACAAGTTAAGCTAGTTGTATCCATTTGTAAAAAGCAGTTGCAGTATGCTCAGCAGAACATCAAAGTCCTTTCCAAAAGATTTCTGAGTTGAAACCTATGCCAGCTTGTTTGTAGCAGTGTCTTGTGCTTCCAGTGTATGACTTGTGTATCTGTCATAAGTACAAGGAAGCAACAGTAAAAATTTCTAAAGATAAACCCGAATCTACATCCCAATTGCATAATATTTTGCATTAATATCTAGATTTAAACATATACAAAGGCCAAATGCAATAACTTAGCCAATTTTGATGTATGGAAAGGATTTTGAGTCAAATTTAACTTGACCTAGAATGTTTGGTGGCAAATTATTAGGAGTAAAGAATTGGTTTACCTGCTCTTTGCTGGCCAGTTTGAAAAGAGAATCAACTACTGCACTTGCTTCCCTAAAGATATGTTCAATAGAATAGTCCATTTGAGGAAGAATCTGCCATATCCTCCTCATCTAATATAGACATTTCCAGGGAATTCTATATTGTTTGTGGATTATCTTTGTCAGTATTTCTGAATCAGTTTCCATCTCAATGTGTTTGATCTGGTGATTCTGGGCTAACTATAGTCCATGCATCAATGCTAAGGTTTCTGCATGCAGGCTAGAATCAGCATTGATGATTTTGGATAAAGCCACGACCGTTTTGCCCTTTTGATCTCTAATAATACATCCAATCCCTGCATTTCCATTCTTTAGACAAGAACCATCAGTGTTTAGCTTGTACCTATCAGGTAGAGTCCATCTAACAAATCTTTATTGGCTTCTGAATCTTTTCTTTTTTATACAACAGTTTTGGAGCATTGGATAAATCCCAGTTGAAGTTCAGTTTGAAAGCCAAAAAAGTGATTGAAATGATGTAGAATTCTACTGGTGATGTTTCTTTTATCAGGCTTTATCCCATCAAAATTATAGGAACATCTGGCACACCTTATAAACAGATAACCACACATAGTATAGTTCTAACCAATTTAGCAAAGATGGCATCAGTGGTATCTAGGTTCTAGTAAAAATAGTATCCGTCCCACAGATATTGGAAGTGTTTTGGGATCAAGTTGAAAACTCTGTCTATAGTGTTCCAGATAAGTTGCACTTGCTCATAGTTATTGAAACTGTGATGTATAGATTTTGACTCTTGAAAGCAGAAGCAACATCTAGATGGCAAATGAAACTAGAAATCTTCTAAGACATCAGGGAAAGCTATCAATCTGTTAAGTACTTTCCAGTTCATGTAGCTTTTTTTTTTGGAATTAAGTTAGACTGCATATGTTTAAAAGATGGGATCTTAGTTTTCTTTGGTCTAATTAATTCATAAACTGATTTTAGTGCGAACTGACCAGTTTGAGTGACTTTCCATGTTAAATTATCTTCATACTTTGAGAAGAGCATATGTCATACAAATATATAAAAGATAATGAGTTCGTCTCTTGAAAGACGGTCTTTCCATAAGTTATGGAAAGACCAAGGTTTAAAGTGTAAATTAGAAGATATGAAGATACAATTTTTGGATTGTATGAATCAGGTTATAAATTTTATAACTACTACATGTTGCATACAAAAATTTTAATATTGCAACTAGGACCTTTTACCTTTTATTATTCTAATCAAACCCGTCTTTTCATAAATCTATGGAAAGACCGTCTTTCCCAAAACTTTGTCAAAGATGATTGTGAAAAAATATTTTTTAGACCCAACATCATGTTTGGATATGATCCAAATTGAAATTCTGTTTTAACAAAAAAAAATTGAAATTCTGACCATTTATACCGTGAAATTCTGATAATATGATTAAGACCATTTATACCGTGAAATTCTGATAACTATGATTAAGAGTTCGATGTACAATTTGTAGATAGTTGGACACAGCAATTTGGTTAGTGAACGAAAAGGTCTTTTTTTCCCACCCTCCCATGCTTTAACTGAACCTAACATCGGTCCACGGACTCACACTAAAGCTACGGTAGCAATCAATTTCATGGGAGTATTGTGGCAAAAGGCGATACCCTCGCCCTCAGGGCCCATACCAGCCCACACCCAGGTCATCGTATAAGAGGTAAATCACGGTAGCCCAGCGCTAGGACTCATGGGCTCGGCCTTGTCTCGATGCGCACAAGGGAGCCTTGCAAAGCAAGAACTCCCCACACTGCCACTGCCGAGAATCGAACCTGGGATAATGACAATCCCACCCATGTCCCAACCGCTGGGGTACACCCGTGGGTGTTTCATGGGAGTATTGTGCTGTGCTGGTCCCTTCTCTCCACTTTCATTTCATGGTCCCAACAAAACCTCCTCCCATTCACAACAATTTGTTTAGCAATATATAAAATGGAGGCACAATTTAAAGCTATACACAGATCGATACTACTAATCTTATTGGAGACCACAAATTCTACTCTACATAGATTCAAAAAAATGAAGCGAGCCGCTTCCATGGTGTCAAACATGAAATTCCTACCTTCCTATCACAGAATACATCGTCCACGACAGTGTAGTTAGCTAATATGATTCTACAACGAAAAACTCATAACAGCTGCAACACACACCCTTATATATACTCTATGGTTTCTTTTCAGCTAAAACTCGGTCGATATAAGCTGTGACTAACTTGTTGTCGTAGGTGATTTGCTGCTGCTTGCATCTCCAAATGAAACAGAAGCTAAAGACTTGGAAGCCCAGGCCTTGGCATTCATGGCTCCTTCCTGCAGATTACTTCTCTTGCACGGCTCCTTGAGGGAATTGAATACCTGCTTTGCTCGGTTGAGGTAGATCAGAGGGTGCTCCCACAGGTTCCTCAACCTCATGTTTGTGATGTATCTTCTCCAGTCTAACTGGGCGGATCTATGGAGAGCCGGGAAAAAGAGGTAAAGCAGTCGCAGAAGCACAAACATTGTAGCCAGGGCCAAATAAGTCTCCTGCCCAAGTAGATTCTCTGGAGATCTAGCCCATGGGAATGGGCAGCTTTCTGGATCACTGCTGTTTTGTTTCTGCTGATCTGATAAGCACCCAATCTTGTCCAGAGATACCCCACTTGTCGTTGTTGTCTCCATGCCTATACAGGAGAAAACCACAGGTTGCACTCGTAAGAAAGAAATAGATAAACTTAAAAGCAGCCCTTCTTTACAATTTCTTATACTCAGAGCCATGGGTCGATCCCCTGAACCCAAACATAGTGATGCAAGCAGTGATGAAAGCTTTTTGAAGCATGTAACTTGTAAAAATAAAATAAACTCATTAGTCATTGCAGCACATTAAGGATTATGTCAGCTTGAATGGGGACTACTTTGCCAAATTGCCAGCAAAGAATTTAGATTTCCAATACTTTTTCACCTTAATTCTGCTGTGGTCGGATCATTGCCAGTCAGCGAAATGCATAACTAACATTTGATTTACTCTCTCCATATCTGAAATCTCAGAATCCTCCCCTCCACTAATTTTCCCCATCTTCCCATCCTATAACCCAGATTTCAAAGCAAATCAATTTCTAGCTCTGCTCAACTTGCAGTTATTTGTCTTTTTGAGACTTAAATGGTGTTTGTAACAACTTCAAACTTTCACAAGCATAAGAAAAACAAACGAGCCACGGAAGACAGTTTAATATATCACAATGAACAGAACAGCACGATGACTGGGGACTAATGTCTTACCAGTAACATCATTATAAAAGGTGAGCAGAGAATCAAGTGTCCGGGAGCCATGGTACCGCACACGAATAGTAGAATTTAGCAGGAAAACCGTTGGAAAACCATGCACTCCATACTTTGAAAGAGAGCTGAAAAGAACGAATATATGTCTCAGGTGTCTAAACACCAGCATAACATGAATACAGAAGACAAAAACTTTAAAAAAACTCAAACCTTGGCTTTACTGCAGATTCTTCAACTGCAAAGTGAGGAATAGACGGAAACAAGGAAGCCAGGACAGAGAAGGACGGTTTGAAGCTAGAAGAGAATGGACACCAAGATGCGTAGAAAAGCAGAGCTACATAGTCATGTTTATTACCATACACCAAACTCAATGCCCTCTGCAGGGAAGTTTCATCCCCCTTCACATCAAAAAATATAACAGATTCAGATTACAATTTACAAATACCAACCAAAAAATTCTTAGCATCTAGAAGGTTTATTATTCAAAGGAGTTCATCATACTTAACTCCAACCTCAAAAGCACTGACATCCAAACCCTCTTAAAATTTCAGAATCTCTACCAATTTGCAGTTAAGTGGGGCAAAAAATTAAGAAACACATCCATTAACTGATCTATAACACCCATAGTCACATACGTGAACACAATCTTTGGGTAACAAACATTTTGTAAGACCTCATTCATAACATCCAGTGGCCTACCACAAATCAAAGATCATTGGCTTATGATTATATTACTCAATAACACCACTTTAACAAGCAATACGTTGTTCTTTCCTTGAAAATCATTTAGAGAATAAATACAATGAATTGAAGGGCCAAGGTACTTGACATACCCTAGCTGCTTTCTGGTCCGACAATAATCCGCTTTCAGTTCAAATCACAAGAAGTTTATCATAGCAGAGTGAGCATACATCAAAGTAAACCTCATACATAACCCAACCACTACACTACAGTACTACACAAAGATAATTGAATAAGAAGCATTTTTTAAAAAACGGAATGTCCAAGTTAATCTACCTAATGTCCCTAGCATTACAAACCGTGAAACATACAGAGCTCGTCAGGCAGCCAATCGACAAATATAACAATCGACAAATATTTCAAAACAGTCCTTCGCATGGACTTACCCAATCGACAAATATAACAAGGCAGCCAATTCAGCAACCCAGTTACTATCTTAAGTCATATCTATATCTATGCTGCATAAAAAACTGTAAAACGAATCTCAACAATTTTGCAATTTCAAAACCAGGAGATTTTCCCCTGTCTCAGATCTTCTATGAACAAGATAATATCAAACTAAGTCTACAATGACAATCAAATCAAACACAGTAAAAACAATAGTAACAATATATAATCAAGGAATATTGCAAAGGGATAAAAACATTTGAAGTACCTCAATTACTCCATTGATGTGGAAATTATCGATCCAATCGACAGGGCATTCACCCTTGCGGGCCCCACAGATTGCATCCTTGAGGGTAGTCACCGGACAGATGCCCGTTGACGGAACCCTGACGTCGCCGGAGGCGGTTATCCCCAAAATTAACAGCAACAGAGTCAACCCAGCTCCCAATCTCTCGAGGATCGCCATTCACCGATATATTGGTCAATTCAAGTAGATTCAAGCAACGAAAAAAAAAAGAAAAATTAAATAAACGATGTGGATAAGGGGAAACCCCCGGGAGATGAAACCCTAGGGAGAGAAATTGAATTTAAGGAAGGGAGAGATGAGAGGGAGAAGCCAGGAAGGGCATCTGAGCTTTCAAAGGCTCAGCTTTGTTGTTTTGTTGAGTGGAAGATGATGATGATGATAACAATTCTGATTGTTTAATCTGTTTTTACACTAAAATAATTCATCTCTTTCTTTTTCTTTTTTAGAAAAATAAAGGTGTGCATTATAAGTTTACATCTAGTTCTTACGTCTATTTCGGGATGATGCTTATTAGTTCTTGATTTTTAACAATTTAATTTAATTTAAACTAACTCAGTTCAAATTATATAAATAAAACTTGATTTCAATCTCAAATATATGTGAATTTTCATTTGAATAAATTCACTTTGCCTTCAAAGATGGGAAAAAAAAAGGAGTGAGTTTTGGAGTGAAAAAAGCGAAAAAGGTTAAAATTTGATATTTTTGGTGTTTGATTGTGCACGTGAATACTGCTTCTTGTACATTACACTTTCTTGCTGGGCTGGCCACTGCAAGTCTTCAAAGAGCTCCCTACTTGTTTTTTGTTTTTTCTAAAAAAAAAAAAGAAAGAAAAGAGCTCCTTACTTAGTAAACTACTCATTGTTCTTGATATACTTCACAAAATTAATTTCACGATCTTTACGTACTCATCCGTCCATCTCTATTCGATTTTTATATTATTCTTTATTGAAAGATACTATATGAACAACAATTAATATTGATCAATTCATCGTAACAACTAGTTTTTTAATATTAATTTTTCATTTTGACGTTATTGCACGTAGGTAAACATATTAACACGGTCAAACATGTTTTTTAAACAGTGTGATAATAATTGTGGTGCAAATAAAGTTGGGATGGAGATAGTATTTGAATGTTCAACATTTTAACATAAAGTCTTATTTTAGATTGAATAATCGTTAGATGGAACTATTTTATAATTATTGTAACTAATGAGCTAATTTGATGTTTGCTTTATTTATTGTAATATGGTTCTTATTAATTTTTAAAACTTTGAAAATGTACCTATAAATAATTATAATTTTCCTAAAAATTATTGAAACGATGTTTTTTATGTGATGCGTCTGAAGAACCGAATAGATAGTGTGCTCGAACTCCTTGATTACAACCTGCAAGAAAAATGTCCCCGGTGAATCCCATGGGTCAATCCTCTGATGCTTAAGTCAGTAAGGGGTACAAATATTGTATCTAGGCTTAATGAAATTGGAAATGAATACGTACCTCGTATTTATATTGTACAACCTTAGTAGTATTTGACATTATTTATAACTCTTTAATACCCTATAAATACGGCATTGAATAGTGAGGCTATAATCTAATTGGGCCGGTTAATCCAACCCCATTATAATATTTAGACTTTGTCACTATAAAAAAACCCCAAAAAAACTAGATACCTACTCGAGAGTATGAAGTTTCGAGATGGTATTTCGAGAACTCTCTCTGGTGATGATTCGGCGATCTTGACTTATCAGTGTTCGAGGTAAAGTTCTCCGCGTATAGTCTTGCGGGGGTATCCAGGTTTCTTATTCTTAAACTCTCTCAGAATACCAAGAGACGCGCATGTTTGGCAACTACGCGTGTTAGCGCGTCGAAGACGGCGTATTCTGAAAAGGTATGAAAAGATTCTCGCATCTTTTCAAAATTTTTAGTTTTTCAAAATCATCATTATCTTTGCCGTTGTTTCTTTCAACTCCCATTCACTTTATTTGCAGGTATCCTTGCAGAAGAAGTTATTCCTTAAATCTCTTTCTGTTTCTCCTCCTATCATCACCTCTGCCTTCATCATCTCCTTTTCTAAACCCAATAAGTGATACCAATTTTCCTCTTTCATTTTCTTTCATTTCTTTAATTTAATGGCCATTTCTTGTAAGGGATCTATTGAGAGGGAATTTTCCGATAAGACTAGGTTTGACGAGGAAAAGGTTAATTTGTTGGAAAAAATGGATTATGGTTCAAAACCTAACAACTCCGATGAGTCACATTATGATTTTGGTATGGAGGATGATGCTCTTGGCCAGAAAGATTATAACCCAGATGGTTGGCCCATCATAGATATGCCTCCTGAAGGATACAACAAAGTTTAGCCCCGGGGTATAGGTAAACTATACGTAAGGAGGTCTCCTACTAGCCGTAAGATTGGGTTATACCCTCCATCGAATGTACCCCTCGGGGAAAGAGAGGAAGAAAAGATGTCTCAAGAGGGAAAAATATCTCGATGAGAGAAGGAAGTATCTCGAGAGGAGGAAGTTGAGACCTCTTCCAATGAGCCCCCAGCTTCCAAGGCACAGAAGGTCATCTCAAGAATCTTGTCCTCGATCCCCTCGGGTCAAAGAATACTCTCATACCAACATTTCAGAATAAGTGGATCCCCCGATAACCTTCCCGAAGGGAAGTCAGCCAGCTTCCTTGGACACCTATGTACAGGGCTTTGCTTCCCATTCCCTCCGTTATTCTCTAAACTCCTTAAGGAATTTCAGGTTAGCCCAGCCCAAGTTCATCCCAATGTTCAAGTGATTATGATGACGTTTTTGATGAGATGCCATGAATTTGGGATCGAGTCAAGGTATAAATTGCTCTATTCGATATACAACGTGCCTTATAGTGGTAGGTCAGCGGAGAACATTCTCACTTTCACTATCAGAGAACCACACCGTAAATTTTTTGCTATTCCCTCTCATTCGGGTGAATGGAAAACTGGAGAAAGGGAATTACTTTCGACTGAAGGAGGTACAAGGCTCCTCAATGGAACTTGAATGTACATGTTAAGTCCTTGAAAGATGGGGAGTAGTCTTATCCCAACCATCTCGAGGATGATGGGAGACACCTTTTGTCCACATCTCTTGATTACAGTTATTTTCAAATCCTGAGAAAACCATCAGCGGTTTTATTTGGTCACCTGAGATTAATGAAAAGTTCATGTATAAGAAATTGCGAGGGAATAGCAAGAAGCATAAAAGGGTCCCCAAAAACCCACCTCAGGAGCCCCTTCTCAAGACCGCTTTTAGTGATTTTGGACCCTCGAAAATCTCTGAAAGTGTTGATGAGTTTTGTTGTTTCATTTCTTTCTTTATACATGTATATATATATATATATTTCTAACCTCATTTTCTTAATTTTTCTAGTGGGCCTCGGTTCAGCTCTAGCTCCAAAGAAGGGTGGCCTTTCTACCCCCTCGAATCATACATCTATGAATCCTCCGGTGGATGCTGGAAAGACCACCCAGGACAAGAGATCAGGTGGAAACATATCTTCCTCGAGGAATCAGCGCCAAAATGTAGACGACAATAGTGGTCAGATCCCTCGTATCCCTAAGCAAGCTAACCAACAGACCTCCTCTTTGAACATTCTGGCCGTTATTCCGAGTGTTCCCATTTTCAATGAACTGGTCCTCGAGACCTTTGCCAGCAATCCTCGGGTTACCTTTTCGTTTTCTTTTTAAAGCATGTTATCTTTGAAATCAGTTTTCCTGATTGCTCCATTATTCCCCAGGTGCCTCAACATCTTGGTCAACTGACCCAGGGCTTAGCTTCTTTTTTGCAAGTGCTGAATTCCGATTATGGTCAGCTGCATGAACGGTTTAAGCAAAAAGACCTAGAAATTGCTGCTGGTAAATGAGCTTGAAACAGAGAAAGAGAAGAATTCAATGCTCGAGGCTGAGAATAGGAAAGCCATTCTTGACAAGGAGGCTCTCAAACAAAGGGTAAAGGAAGCTGAAGATCCTAATGCTCAGGCCCTGCTGCTCGAGGCTTTTAAGGAGAAGCTGATGAATAGCACTGAGTTGTTCAATTTCTTCCTCGAGCTCTTTGAATTGGCTAAGAAGCTCAGTTGTATCTTCCTGATCAAGGAAAAATTAAAACCTAAGTTGGCGCCTTCCTTGTCCACGGATGATATCAAATTCCTGGAGTCCTTTTCAAATGGTTTCAAAATAAATGAATGTGACAAGTGCATCTATGTCAAAGATACTCCAAATGGATACATTTTGTTGTGCCTATATGTGGATGACATTCTCATCATAAGTAGCAAAAAAGACATGATCAAACAAACCAACAACTTGCTTAAAGGAAAGTTTAAAGACTTTGAACTAGCAGATGTGAACTTAGGGATAAAAATATTTAGACACTCTGAAGGAATAGTTTTGTCACAAGGACATTATGCCGAGAAAGTACTTGATCGATTAAAAAACTATTCAATGTAGGATAGCTAAAAGTCCCGAGGACCCTTATATCAAGATAATGAAAAAATCAGGTAATGAGATATTACAATTGGAATATGCTCGAGCGATCGGGAGTCTTATATATCTGACAAATTGTACAAGTTATTAAGTCATCTAGAGGAATGTGTTTAAAGCCTATGGCTACAGAGGATGCTTGATGGAAATCCAACCTAAGTGATTGGAGATCCCAAGAAATAGGTTCAAGGGGCAAAAAATCAAGTTGAATCAATGAAAGCACTTTGAGATTTCAATCTTTTCCCAGTTCCTATGATGATAGAGGTGCTACCTGTGCAAAAGGTTGAGCTAGGCTTTTAATGATTCCATAGCTTTGAAATAAAGTGGGGTATGACAGGATACCATTTTTGGTCAATCACCTTATGAGTGTGAAATGTGGTCATTTCTAAGAGAATTAAGAGAGGCCAAATCCTCCAAGTTCACTCATGAATAACCGAGGATGTTCAAGGACAAAATGAACACAGTCAGAGAACCTAGTTCTGTGAGAACATGAAACTATGTGATAGTCATTGTCTAGATTTACACAAAAGCCCGGGTGGTACAAGACATCATGTTCACTACATGGTTAAGTATATACAATAACTATTCACTATGGGTAGTTCAAGGCTGAGAAACGCCACCTTTCCAAATAAAGTTATTCTTCGCTCTTACTCTCAAAAGTCAGTCTGTCTAGAACACACATGTGTAATAGGAGTCATTACTATTCATGTGGGGGATTGTTGGAACCAAATTTTCTGGGAAAGATTCCGTTGGGCTCCCGCCACCGTTTGCACCTGAATAAGGGTGTGTTGACTTCATCTCTGCGAGTACTATATTGTAGTATACTCATACATTAAATTTGGGTTATGTTTGAAGGAGAAATGAGGGCTCAAGATAAATTACTTAAAAAGTAATATTTTGGGTTTGTGGAAAATACCACATTGGAAATGAGAAGGAAATATGGCTAGTATAAAGGCTAGTATGAAAACACTAGGAATATCAACTATTAGTTTAGGAGACCTTGAATCAAGAACACACACGAGCGGTTCAATTTGGTTCAGATTGGGTCGGATCAGGACGGGTCGGGCGTCAGGTTCTTAGTTTGGGTAGGTTATTTTGGAATTTTGTTTTTGAACCGGTCAACCCTTCTAATTGCAGAGGCGTAAAACACTCTCATTATCTTCCTCCCTTTTCATTACAGGGCATGGATTACTCTTTTCAGAACTGAAGAGGCATGGATTTCTCCACGATTCCCTCCTAGATGTTAGTGCACCTTTGCCTATAAAAGGCTGCCTCTAGCCTCATTCTAACACACACCAAGAATACTAGCCTCCTCTCATCTCCTTCCATTTTTATCTTTGTTCTTTCTATTTTTTGCGTCCATTGTGTTCTTTGCATTATTCGAGTATCAGAGTAAGGCATTGACTTGGTTAGCTGATTTCTGCTACTGAGTTCGGCAGAGTAGAAAGTGTAACAGTTGTATCCAGGGATTTGGAACGCCATCGAACCGCCACATACTATGGGGAGTTTTCAGAATTAAGGATAGAGATCATCATCTTGCCCTTCCATCAAATTCAAACATTTGCCTCTGTTGGTATAATTCTCTACTTTTTTTCATTTATTTAATTCTGTTATTTATTTTATAACTATTTGTTTAGCTAATTGGATTTTAGGTTCTAACAAATTTCACACTTAATGTACGTCGATGATTGTCTGGTATTTTTGGAGAATAAAGACGACAACATTTGATACAAAGTCAAAATGTCATTAACTATAGTTTTCTTAGTTTAGCATTTTTTAGGAGGATAATACTATTCTCTTTTTCCCATTGGATTTTTTTAATGAGGTAGTGTGATCATTTGTAATTTATTTCATTTTAGAATAAGACCCATTAACTCAGCCATGTTGGAGTTAGAAGAGTTTAATTTTGGCAATGCTTTATAGAATATTCAGTTCTGATTTGATTAGAATCTGATTTGGTGAGATTAGATAATGCAATATTCATTCAGGATTTATCTTGAAGAATATAGTCGTTTATTTTAGGTATTCTAGTTAGATATGATTTTAGCTTCTTAAATCTGTCACAAGTCATTCAAGTTTCTATTTGTACTGGCCAATTATACCCTATAAATAGGGAAGGCCATTCACGATTTTTAATACAATTTTTATCAATAAAATATTCAATCTTTTGAGTTCATGCTCTTTGCTTGCGAGCTATCTTCATTGTTGCTTAATCCCGAGGGTTATGTAAAATATAAACATGTGATTTTATTGATCATACAAGAGGCCTTTATATATGCAGCATATACTAAATCACAAATGGAACAAGATTATATCTAAGGCTACAAGATATACAAGAGTATTCATAAAATATCTCCTACACTCCTACTCAAGTTGGAGCATGTGGATCCCGAATGCCCAATTTGCCATGAAAATTCTGAATGTCTGACGTCCAAGTGCCTTCGTAAAAAAATCTGCTGGCTGACTAGCAGTACGAATATGATAAGTAATCACATCACCAGACTTAATCAAATCACGAACAAAATGACATTCAATCTCAATGTACTTCGTCCTCTCATGAAACACTGGATTGACTGTAATTTGAAGAGCTTCCTAACTATCACAATACAAATGCATCATAGTAGGATGTGCGACTCCCAAGGAATGAAGAAAGGACTTGAGCTACAACAACTCACAACACACGACTGCCATAGCCCGGAATTCCGCTTCAGCTAAAGAACGAGAAATAACTATTGTTTCTTTATTTTCCAAGAAACTGGAGATTCACCAATCATCACAAAATATCCAGTCAAAAATCTCCTAGTAATTGGAAAAGCTACCCAATTTGAATCACAGAAAGTCGTAAGCTGAAGCAAACTCTTAGCTGACAAAAACAAACCTTGACTAGGATGACTCTTGAGGTAGTGTAAAATGCGTGGGGCTGCTTGCTAGTGTGCCTATCGCGATTTCTCCATGAATTGCGCTAAGGTATGAACTGAATTACTAAGCTCAAGATGAGTGATGGTAAAGATAAATAAGCTTCCCAACGAGACGCATGTACTGCACCAAATCATCAAACATGGGACCATCATCTCGAGCCAATATGTGATGTTAATCCATAGGAAAAATCAGTGAGCTTTTCCGCCAATAATCTAGTTTCCGATAAAATCTCCAAGACATATATCCATTGACACAGAAATATGCCATCAGAGCGACGAGTTATCTAAATGTCCAAGAAATACTTTAGGGCACCAAGATCCTTCATATGAAAACAGGGGCACTGATACTTCTTGAATTTAATCATCATCTCCGGAGATGAACCAACAATGATAAGATTATCAACATAAACTAGAACATGAAGAGAGACACCATCTCAGAGGTAAGAAAAAAAAGAGTAATATACCTTACTCTGATCAAAACCAACGAGTCAAAGAGCAGCAACAAGCTTAGCAAACCAATTCTGGGGAGCCTATCAAAGACCATAAAGAGATTTGCGTAGCTTGCAAACCAAACCAGGCGCCGGAAGTGTATAACTTGGAGGCGGACGCATGTACACCTCCTCCTCAAGATCACCGTGGGGAAATGCATTGTAAACATCCATCTGATGCATATCCGAACCACGAATAGCAGCAACAACCAAGAAAAGATTAACCGAACTCATCTTAGCAACAAGAGCTAATGTCTCAGTAAAGACAATGCCCTCCATACTAAGAAAAACTAGACGCGCCTTGTGGCACTCAATCAAACCACCAGAATTAAACTTAGTCTGATACACACACTTTCAACCAATGGCCTTTTTACCAGGCGGAAGAGGAGCAAGAACCCACGTATTATTCTGCTCGAGTGCATCAATCTCATCGTACATAGTTGCACGCCAATGAGGATGGTGAGAAGCACCAACAAAGGCAACATGATCAGCTACATCTATAACTTTAGCTAAAAATCTTGAATGTGAAACCAAAAATATCACAAGAAACATAATCAGCAACGGGGTAACGAGTACCTGAGAACAGTGCAGCTAGCAGTGAGAGATCAACAAAAGGGGGGTTTATCGAGCAAGTAGTAGTGCAAATATAATTCTTCAGTTTAACCGGAGGCTGACGAAGATGAGTACTTGAATGAAAAACTGGCCGAACGGGCTCAATCGGTGACTCCGGAATAGGCTGCGGCTCGGAGGAAGGCGGCAGATTGCCAGATGGTGGCGGGGGCATGTCTAGCGGCAGTAGCGCTGACCCGATGATGAACGGTGGCAGCAGTGTTGACTTGGCGATGGACGGAGGTGGTGGCATTGACCCGGCGATGGACGGCGGCAGTGACGTTGACTTGGTGAATGGCATTGTTGACCCGACGACGGATGGTTGCGCCTTGGGCTAAGCATGTCGTTGATCAGTCAATCGCGGCGGTGGCTCCGACATACTAGCTAGCTGCGGCAGCTTGGGTTCTATCTGAACAAACGGCTCCAGAATGGAGTTGTCGTAAGTAGCAGGTGACTGTAAAGGTAGTGGATCAGCATGCACTACTTTTACGATAACCGACACATATGGAAAATAGTCTCATTAAAATATCACATCCCGACTATCAAACATAGTACGAGACTCCAAGTTATGAACGCGCCATGCTTTCTTGTCAACTAGATAGCCAAGAAAGACACACTTCAAACTTCTAGATGCAAACTTATCATGCGGTTATGGAAGCTGAGAAGCAAAGCATAGACAACCAAACACACGAAGATGGTTATATGCTGGTGTGCGACCGTAGAGAAGCTGGTGGGGCGATCGGCTATCTAACATGGGTGTTGGTGCGCGATTGATGAGGTAGGCAGCTGTAAGAATCCATTCTCCCCATAAGTTAATGGGAAAATGAGCTTGGAAACGAAGAGCACAAGCAACATTTAAAATATGTCTATGTTTTCGTTCCACGTGCCCATTTTGCTAAGGTGTATAGACTGTGGAAGTCCTAGAACAAACTCCCTTATCTCAAAAATATGATCTGAGAGGCAAGAATTTAGTTCCGTTGTCAGCCCGAACCGTTGAATGGGACAGTGGAACTGTGTCTGAACAAATGCAAAGAACTTTTTCATCTTCAATGGTACTTGAGACTTAGAAACTAATAAATAAACCTTAATAGCTTGGAAATAATCATCAACCATGGCTAAAAATGAAAATTCTCCACTAGAAAGGCCCCCAAGCATCACAATGTATAAGTTCAAATAAATAACTAGCCTGAGTATAACTAACATGAAATCTAAGTCTATACTATTTTGCTCGATGACAGACTGAGTAGGAAACTGTTTTATTAAAATCACTAGTAGGTAAAGAAATAGATGGGATAGAAGACAACACTGAAGAAGACGGATGTTCAAAACGCTGATGCCATAAAGCAGACGAAGACACTGATGCAGCAACTGACAAGGAAGGCTGTGTAGACTGTGAAGCTCCCGATCTGCGCAACCAATAAACCCCTCCTCACTGTTCACCCGGCCAATCACTGTCCTTGTGCTGATATCATGTACTACACATAACTTTACGGTAAGAAAAACTAGATAATTTAAAGCAGTAGTTAACTTGGCAAATGATAACAAATTGCATTGTAATGTCTGAATAAATAAAACATGATTCGTAATGATGTCTCCAAATCGAAGCTTTCCATGCTTAACAAGAATAGAAACATACCCATCGGGAAGTATGTCATCAACATTATTAGCATGCTCAACATCATAAAGAAGATCCTTGTTGCTGGTCATATGGTAGGAAGCACCAATGTCAAGAATCCAAGGTAAAGCAGTCTTACCTGACATATTGTCAGAAGGATTAAACTTAGAGAGCATGTTTAAAACCATCTCCATTACTCCTTGGACAGTTTTGGACCGAAGACAAACCAATCAGAATTGGTAACCCATCAGGAAGTATGACATCAACATTATTATCATGCTCAACATCATAAAGAAGATCCTTGTCGCTGGTCATATGGTAGGAAGCACCGATGTCAAGAATCCAAGGTAAAGCAGTCTTACCAAACATATTGTCAGAAGGATTAAACTTAGAGAGCATTTTTAAAACCATACTCCATTGCTCCTTGGGCAGTGTCGGACCGAAGACAGACCAATCAGAATCGGTGACCACGACGGTGGTGGCGCCCGTTGGTGGAGTGGCGGTGGCCACAGGCTGCGCGGCTTTGGCAAACAGCGCGGTAGGTAGGGTGCAGTTCTTAGGATTTGCATCATCTTTCGGGCCTGATACAGGGGCTCGGTTTTCAGTAAACCAATATGGATAACCAATGATACAAAAACAGGTAGTAACATCATTACCCTTTTGGCCACAATTGGTGCAGGTAAGGGATTGACGATCAACGACGGTGACAGGCTTGGTTCTCGGTGCGGCGGAAACATGCTTGCTTCCCGGTGCGGTGGCGACATGCTTGCTTCCCTGTGAAGCGGCATTGGACCTTGAACTGAAGGGTTGCACCTGACGATGTGCAACAAAGGCCATGGTGTCTGTCGAATTAACAGATTCATAGGCTGAGATGAAAGTCTTCTGACGCTCCTCCTAAGAGACAGGGGAGTAAACCTTGTCGAGTGATTGCAATTGATATCGTGCAAGGATATAAGAGCGAAGAGTAGCGTAGATGTCGTCTAGACCGATGAGAAACTTATGAACCATCTCCTTCTCTCATTCAATCTGAATCATAACAGCATTTGGGCATGAAACACAGGTTCTTGGATGCATGTAAGCAAGTAGATCATTCCACAACTTCTTAGATCTTCCAAAGTAGGCGTTAACAGCCTAATTATTCTGTCGACAGTTATAAATGTCTGCACGAATCAGACACATACATGAGCTATTACCAACTAAGAAACGTTGTTATAGATCATCCCACAACTCCTTAATTGAGTCATAATAAGTGATAACAGAACGAATGGAAGGATCGAGGGTCTAAACGATCCAACCAATGAGCATAGAATTCTAACTACTTCAAAAATTAGCAAAAGGTTCAACGGGCAAAGGCTTGGTGATGGATCCATCCAAGAAACCAAGCTTATATCTAGAAATAAATCCATGACGAATAGCAGTACTATAATCATTATAATTATCATAACCCTTCAAGATCGTAGAGGAAATAAGAAAACCTGTATGATTTGAAGGATGAATATAGATCGGATGCGATGCACACAGAATGGAGGAATCACCGCCAGGATGCTGGAAATCGGAGAAGGTCGAGGCATTGCTGGTGAGAAAGAGCAGGTGGAGAGCACAGTGGAGCAGGGCGATGTCGTCAAGCGGCGACATCATGGATGGGGAGCGACTGAGCGACGATCGGAATGGGAATTTCATGAAGGTTTCCAATCAAAACCTTATCAACGGGATCCATCTGGACAGTGTTTGTGGCACGTGGGTGACGATGGTGGCACGCGTGGAGTTGGTGGCGGCGCTTGTCAAATGGAGGAGGCGGCGGCGCGGTGCTGTTCTTTCCGGTGGCAGCAGTGGTGATGTTCACGGCGGCGGTGGACGGCAAGAGTAGGGCGGCGGGGGCGGCTATTTTTTAGTGTTTTATGGTTTTAATGGTTCTCAGGATTTTGGGCTCTGATACCAAGTAAATTATGAACTTGTGATTTTATTGATCATACAAGAAGCCTTTATATAGGCAGCATATACAGAATCACAAATGAAAAAGGATTCTATCTAAGACTATAAGATATACAAGAATATTCATAAAATATCTCCTACAGGTTAATTAAGTACCATAAACCTTGTGATTTGATCCGCATGCTAGTTAGAGAGAAAGTCGAGATTGAGAGCATCTTGAGGGCTAGGTTCTTGAATTTTGTGCAACTTGGTGATGGTTTGTAAATCCCTTCATTTGGTCAATAACTTTAATTCCACAGTCCAGAATCTTCGTAAGGAGATTTATATCAGTTGACATCAAAGAAAAGTGAAAGATCCTTGGATCAGGAGTTCGAGTTTTGCAAATTTTCATATACGTATTTTATTTTTGAACTGAAAAAAAATCAGAAATCAGATAATCATCCTCCGCCGCTCACATTGATCTCCAACAACCTACCGCCACACCACCATTTCTCACCATCTGCTATAACACCGATCATCTCCGACCGACCTCCATCTCCTCAGAGTCTGCTCGTCGATCGCTGCAGATCTGCTAACCTCCGTTCGTC
The DNA here is from genome assembly GCA_037428765.1 of Rubia yunnanensis. Classification (NCBI taxonomy): domain Eukaryota; kingdom Viridiplantae; phylum Streptophyta; class Magnoliopsida; order Gentianales; family Rubiaceae; genus Rubia; species Rubia yunnanensis. The sequence goes on from CM075067.1 coordinate 77,017,581, forward strand.
TACCTTTGATCTCCGACCGAATTTCGCTGCCGCTAACCCATCAACCACCCAGAACCTCATTGGCGATCTCTAGGTCATTTCCAGATTCGCTGCCTTTTCTTTCTCCAACAGCAAGCTTCTCCGATCAGCGCAAATTTGGCGTCGTCTGCATTTCTAGATAGTATGAGTCTGGCGAAAGAAAGGGTAGAAGTTCAGAAGTTCCAGCGAAGAAGACAAACAATTGGGCTCGTGGTCCTCACGCGCGAGCACTAACACGGTCGCGTATATCACACTCATATGACATTTGAAGCGCATTTTTACACGTGCGAAACAGTATCCCACCTCTTCATCTCACACATCAACCAATTTATCGAGAGGTTTTGATTTTATCGTGAGTTATTGTCATTTTTTCAACCAATTCGGCCAGTAAAAATTGTGAATAGCCTCCCCTAAAAAGTGTATTGTCATTTTATCGTGAGTTTTTTTTGGTCTAGCCAGCATCTAGTCATTGTCTGGTCATCGTCCAACCATCGTTTATTAGTAGATTTTGCAAGGATGGTGTGGGGCGTTTATCTTCGTCATTTTTAAAAATCATTCACGTTTTGAGGATGAAATTTTTTGACCACAGAGGGAATGATACAAGGTCAAAAATGTCGTCATTATAGTTTTCTTAGTTTAGCATTTTTAGGAGGATAACACTATACTCTTTTTTCCATTGAGTTTTTTTAATGAGGTACTGTGATCATTTGTAATTTATTTCATTTTAGAATAAGGCCTAGTAACTCAGCCATGTTGGCGTTAGAAGAGTTTAATTTTGGCTATGCTTTATTTTAGGGTTTAGAATATTCAGTTCCGATTTGATTAGAATTAGATTTGGTAAGATTAGATAAGGCAATATTCATTCAGGATTTATCATGAAGAATATGGTTATTTGTTTTAGATATTCTAGTTCAATATGATTTTAGTTTTTTAAAACTGTCATAAGTCATTCTATTTCTATTTGTACTGGCCGGATTATACCCTATAAATAGGGGAGGCCATTCACGATTTTTAATACACTTTTTATCAATCAAATATACATTTTTTTTGAGTTCATACTCTTTGCTTGCGAGCTATCTTCATTGTTGTTGGGGTAAACCTTGTGATCTGATCCCGCGGGCTAGTTAGAGAGCAACTCGCGATTGAGAGCATCCTGAGGGCTTGGTTTTTGAATTTTGTGCGGTCAAAGACTTTAATTCCGCAATACAGAGTTTTCGCAAGGAGATTCTTATCAACGTTAGGAAGCTAACTCATTGCATTGACAGTTATGTGAAGCTTTCAGGACAGAGAGTAAGTTTCGACAAATCCTCCATTTTCTTTAGTCCTAACACGCCTCAATACTGGAAGTCTTGGGCTTCATATGCTTTAAACATTCATGGACAAGGCTTTCCAGATAAATATGTAGGCCTAGGTATCCTCTCGCAGAGGAAAAAAAGTAACATGTTTCAGAGCCTAATAGAAAATGTAAGGAAAAAGCTAGATAAATGGAGACAACATGGTTTTTCCAGCAATGGTAGAGTGGCCCTAGCAAAATCAGTTCTCCCTGGGAAGGTTCATGAGGGAATTGACAAAGTGGTAAGGAAATTCATTTGGTGCGGTAGTCCTTCAGAAAGGAAGATTCACTGGGAAAACTGGGAGATATGGTCCTTCAGAAACTTGGTGATATAGAGTGATCATAAACCTTGTAATGCCGTAGACCCTATTCATATTTGGAGGAAAGCTTTCTCTCTATTCCAAGTATACTCGTCAGTTTCACCAAGGGATGGTATTCAAGACATTATAACATGATGGGACTCAAGTAGCAGGATTGCAATAACTCAGCAGAGTCATCAGCAGGAAGAAACATTCCCCGTGGCAAATTTCCTCACAGATGCTGCCTACGATAAGCTCGGAGGAAACACAGTGGGAGCATGGGTGCCTAGTATCTCCTTTCCTGATCGTCACGAATTCCCAAGTTACAAAGTCAACAAAGCCAGTTCTCCCACACAAACTGAATTACTGGCAATTCTTTACCGCCTGGAGTTCCAAGTTCAGCATGCTTTTCTTTTCTCCAATATTTGGACCGACTCCCAAACTGTTGTGGACCTAATATATGAAAATAAATCCATCACACCATGTAAAGATATTAGTGGCATTGGGTCCGTTATGGGTGGGTTCGTTCATAGTATGGTCAAGAAAGTTAGTTGACAGCTTGCGCATGATGCTCGTGATCTGGCCTTTTGTATCATGGAGTCTCTATGGTAAATGTTTCCCCATCGACCAAAAACAAGAAGGGAATTACTTAGATCAGTCTGATTCTCGAGTTCAGCCCAATTTAAACATGCGCAGTGCTTTTATAGTAATTGTATTTACTGACGTGTCTCGTTTCCTTTTCAATCCATCTGAAACTTTCGAAATCCGAATTTATACTTGATTTGATGTCATATACTTCACTTAATTGGACTACTAATTTAAGTTACTCGTTCCTGGGCTCTCCTCCTCTGTTACATTGATGCAGGTCTTATAAAAGAAAGTAAAACTTTATAAATAAAAGTGGATCCATATAAAATAATATACAGAATATGTCCAGAATAGTACCCTCTTTTAAGTAAAATTCACACTTTGGTACTCTTTTTTAAAACTATTTTTAAAAGGTATCCACTTTTCATAATTGTTCCGAAAAATATTTTTTAATTAAAAGGGAGTACCATTATGACACAATTTTGATCCAAATTGGTACCAATTTTTTGATGAAAGATATTATTTTAATACATAAATGAAAAGTGAGTACCTTTACGGAACAAATTTAAAATTCAGGTACCAAACTGTGAATTTCAATTAAAGTAGGTGCCGTTTACTACTACAAATTAGAGCTATCGTAACACTTTCCTTGCAAACACTTATTTGGAATGTTACAATAGCTTATAAAATGTTACTTAAACTTTTGAAAAGTGTTACATAAATATTTAAAAATGTTACCTAAATTTCAAAAAGTGTTACGTTAGATCTAATATAACATCGCCTAAGGTAATACTTGTAAAAGTGTTACTTTAGGTTCAAAGTGTTACAATAGCACATAAAGTAACACTTTTACAAGTATTACCTTATGCGATGTTACATTAGATCTAACGTAGTACTTTTAAAATTTTAAATTACGCTTTTCAATATTTATGTAACACTTATCAAAAGTCTAAATAGCACTTTTTAAACTATTGTAACATTTTGAATAAGTGTTTACATTAGACTTAGCCTATATGGGTGATTCTTTTTTTTTTTTTTGAAACAAATAGTCGGACTCCTTCTCATTAAATATGCAGCAAGGAAAGGTTAAATGTAACACTGAGAGTGTGAGAGAGTTGAAAACAGTCATCTAACATTGACAGGCACTACGAGGAGTAGCACTCTTTAGGAGTAGCACTCTTTGACACTACCTTAGTCCAAGTTTGATTTCATCATATCCTAATTAAGTTTGTGCCTACTAATCATTTTTATCCTTTCTCTACGTAAATGTTCTCCTTCCAGTTTGATCTGGTTTCTTTGAAGATGTAGGCCCTCTTCTCGAGAAATTTAGTCCATGGGTTTTGAATGCCCGGGCCTTCTTCTCGATTAGTTTGTACATATTTTAGTTTTGTTTTGTGTTTTATATAAAAGAAATCTTATAATTCTCTCCGCTGAGCAGCCTATGCAGATATTGTTGGCGGCATTCATATAGTTGGGTATGTGCTGCCAGTGTTGTGTCGACTCTTCCCAACAAACTCCCTCTCACCTGGTTGGATCCAAGTGGAGCTGAGAAGCATCCGGCTCAAAGAATAGGTCTCGTGACTCATCATAGATATGTGCTCTGCATTACCTATACAAATGCTGAAAATTTTATCTATATTAACTAACTGATTTCTGAAAGTAGCATGCATTTGACATTATAAGCTCTCCGGTAGCCATTCAAAAAGAAGAAGAAATCTTATAGTTAAATCTAAATCTTTTGTAGCTGGATCTAAAATTCTTACGTCTTATCTTTGACAAATCTTTATGTTGTTGTCCATGTTTGATTTAAATTTGTGAACCATTGTTGTTGATTATTGAGATTATGGCTGAACCTTTATTCCTTCTTTCACCGTATAATAGAAATTGTTTGTTTTAGGTGGTGTAATCAACCGCTTTGTGTGTAGTGGCACCACCCGACCAGTTCCCTTCTTCGTTTCTATTGAGCCTGCCACCATCGCCTCCTTCTCCTCCACCGTTGTCCCCGCCATCATTCGCCTGACATCTCCACTGGTGCAGAAGCTCCCCGCAAGGTTGCTTAAGTATTGGCCATTTCTTTGCCGACCTCTTCATCATCTAAGGTTTCCGACCTCTCCATCGGATTGACCGTTTCACCATCACCACCTTACGCCCAAACCTGTTATGGCCCGAGCAAATATTTGCGCCACCTCTGCTCTCCGCCTTCTTCTCGCCAGCACAATCTCCATCAACGAGGTTCCCATCCGATTTCTTGCCGATCTCTGTTTCTCCTCAATTTCAAAGATGAAGAAGAGTACGTTTCTCATATTTATTGTGTAATTTCATTGTTCTTCTGATCTTATTGTACTTAATATGCGAAAAATGTGCACTCCTTTTTCTGGGTGTGTGTTTTTCGATGTTCAAGGTTATGCTCTTCAGCTTTGATTGATGTTCAAGATTACGCCTAATATTTTGTTTGGGTGAGAAGCTCCTTGTCTGCCTTCTAAGGGTATGGCACTATGCATCTAAATTTTAGACTGTGAAAATGTTTGAATCAGAAAGGAAGAAAAAGTTTCAGAAAAACTGAGCTGCTATCCATGAGCTACAAACCCAATTTTCTCATTCATTGTTTTGCCAAAGAATCATGCCAAATGTGTTGCTCAGCCAAAGTTTTAAACAAATCCTAACAGAAACCGAGCTGCCTATTACAAAAAGACACGTGGCCATCTTATCAACCAAACACAGCAATAAGTAAAACGACATGGAGAAGTGCGTTGTGGGCATTCAATGTTCGAATGGATTTGGCGCCAGATTTGAAAGGCGGTTGCAACGCCCGCCTGATCATGCTGATGAACAAGGCCGATCATCAAGGCTTTCTATTCATTCTTCACCCCCTCCTCAAGCTCTGCTGTGGGAGAAACAAAGCTGAGCTTGGAAACATTGGCCCGAAAAGAGATCGGCGGGAGATTTTTAGTGAGTAAATCTGCAAGCTGCAAACGAGAAGACACAAAAGAGGGGAGCAAGAAGCCTTCAAGAAAATAGTCCCGAACCAAATGGCAGTCAATATCAAGATGTTTAGTACGCTCATGAAAAACGGGATTCGCTGTGATATGTATTGCAGCTTGATTATCGCAGAACAGAGGAATAGGAAAGGCAACCTTAAGGAGAAGATCACGAGCTAAATAGCTGATCCACTTAAGTTCACAGGCAGTCATAGAGAGACTCCTGTATTCAGCTTCAGCAGAGGATTTTGAAACGGTGGACTGCTTTTTGGACTTCCAAGACACTAAAGCGGTACCTAAGAAAACCGCATAACCAGTAACAGACCTCCTTGAAATCTTACAAGTTGCCCAGTCGGCATCACAATAGGCGTGGAGAGTGAGATCATTCTCTGAAGCATAAAAAAGTCCATGATCTGAGTGATGGTTAAGATACCTCACAATGTGCAAAGCACCTGTGAGATGATGATGTGTAGGCGCTTGGACGAACTGACTCAACTGATGTACTGCAAAAGTGACATCAGGCCGAGTATAGTTAAGGTAGAGTAGTCTACCAATCAATCTTCTGTAAATGCTTGGATCAGCCAGGAAAGGAGAAGATTCATCATGAACTGTCCAACTGATTGGTAGTGGTGTGGAGACGGACTTGCAACGAGTTAAACCACAATCAGCAACAATATCAGAAATGTATCTTTTCTGATGCAGATGCAGACCTGATGTGGTTCTGTGGAGTTCCAATCCCAAGAAATAATGAGCATCACCAAGATCCTTGATAGTGAATTTCTGATTCAAGGAGTGTTTAACCTCTGTGATTGCTTCCAAAGAAGTCCCCATAATGAGAACATCATCCACATAGACTACCAGTGCCAAAAAACTTGTGGAACTGATCTTCAAGAAAAGGCAGTGATCATGATAAGATTGAGTGAAATCCAGGGATAAAAGATGCTGAGTGAATTCCTTATTCCATTGCCTAGAAGCCTGTTTCAAACCATAGAGACTCTTGGTTAATTTACAAACCAAAGAAGGATCTGATGCTGTATAACCCTCTGGCAATTTCATGTACACCTCCTCATCCAAATGACCATGAAGGAATGCATTATTAATATCCAATTGTTGTATATACCAATTGGAAGCAGAAGCTAAGGCAAGAAGCATTCTGATGGTGACTGCCTTTGCTACTGGTGAGAAAACTTCTGAGAAGTCAATTCCCTCAATCTGATTATAGCCCTTTGCCACCAATCTTGCTTTATACTTAGCAAGGGAGCCATCTGCATTATATTTCGTTTTGTACACCCATTTAGAACCAATTGCCTTCTTTCCAGTGGGCAGATGAACCAAATCCCAGGTGTGATTTTGCTCCAAGGCCACCAGCTCATCATCCATGGCCTTGATCCACTCATGTGAATCCTTTGCCTGTTGATAAGTGAATGGTATTGGAATATGTGGAGTGCCACAAGCTATATGTGCAGTGATATTGGACTGATGAGTAAGAGGAAGAAGTGAGGAGGAAGATACATAATCCTTTGACCAGACTGGTGGTTTGATAACCCTAGTGCTATGTCTCAGATTAGTATCAATAGAAGGTGTGGAAACAGAAGCAGGTGGAGGATCTGAGTGACTTAGTATCTGTGATTCATTAGGACTGGAGAGATGTTCTGAATCAAGGTAAGGTAAAGGAAAGAAGAACTGATCTGGATGGGAATAGGGAAAGATTGATTCATGGAAACCACATCTCTGGATACTATAATTTTCTGATGGTGGAGATCAAAGAGTTTGTAAGCCTTTTGCCCTGTTGGATAGCCAATGAAGATGCAAGGGTAGGCTCTCTCTGCAAACTTATCTTTGTGAGGTGTAGTGTTTGCAGCATAGACAAGACATCCAAAGGATCGAAGGTTTTGAATATCAGGACTGTGATCAAAGAGAAGTTGATAAGGAGATTTCCAAGACAGTGTTGGTGTTGGTAATCTGTTTATAAGGTATGTAGCAGTGAGTATGGCATCTCCCCAAAAAACTTTTGGCAAACAAGACTGATACAACAAGGCTCTTGCCACTTGAAGTAGATGTTGATGTTTTCTCTCAACCACTCCATTCTGCTGTGGAGTATAAGAACAAGATTTCTGATGCAAAATGCCAAAATCAGAAAAAAAAGTCTTTCACATTCATGGTTCACAAACTCACTTCCATTGTCTGACCTTACAAACTTGACAGAAGCATTGAAATGATTCCTGATCATGATCAGAAAAGTTTTAAGAAGAGCTGGGATTTGATCTTTGGTTTTGAGGAGATAAGTCCATGTGCATCTTGTAAAATCATCCACTATTGTCAAAAAATATTTGCAATCAGTAGTTGATTTCACTCTATATGGCCCCCAAAGATCTGTATGCAACAAAGTGAAAGGTAGAAAGGTAGAAGATGTGCTGGATGGAAATGGCAATCTATGCTGCTTTGCCATAGGACAGATAGAACACATAACATCTTTTTGTAAATCTTTGATTACATCAAAATGTCTTAATACATCTGCAGAAGGATGCCCTAATCTATAGTGCCAAGATTCAGGAGACAAATGAGTATGACTGATTGCTGCATTAGAAACTGGAACTCTTGATACTGAATGGAGACAAGCTGACTGAAGCCTTTGATGTATGATCTCTGGCTGGAAAGAATGAGAATCAAGAATGTATAAACCACTGTTTTCTTTGATTACTACCAGAACTTTCTCAGTCTTGAGGTCCTGCAGTAAGCAATGGTTTGATAAGAATTTAAACAGGATTGGCATTGACCTGGATAACTTACTGACTGACAGAAGATTGCATTTGAAATCTGGAACATGCAGACAATCAAGTAACATGACTGATGAGGATAGGATGACAGTGCCTTTGCCTTTAACCAACTTAGTAGTATGATCAGGCATGTAAACTGGAGTAATATGGCTTACTGGTGCAACTGAAGTGAACTGAGAGATATCTCTACACATATGGCTTGAAGCTCCACTATCCACTATCCAATTATCATCATTCAAAGAAAACACATTAAGTGAAATATCAGTAGTGACACTACCTGCAAAGTCATGATAATGAGCATAGTTAGCCATTGCTCCCTGATGCTGCACAGGCTCCTTCCCCTTTTGTTTCTTTTCAAACTGTGTTTCTATCATTTTAGCAATTAGAGCTTGGAGTCTTCCATCAACATCACTGAGTGGACTTTCTTCTTCTGTTTCAGTCACTCCATGTGCTGAGTATTTCTGATAATTCTGATTTGGTTGATATGCCTTCTGATATGGTTGTGGAGTGAACTGTGGTTTTTGTGTTGATTGGATCTTAATTGCAGTGTCTTTGCTTCCTTCCCACCAATCTGGATATCCTTTGATCTTGAAGCAAGTCTCCTTCACATGTCCCAATTTCCCACAATGATCACATTTCAGATCAGGTCTCCTTACATTTCTTCTTCTATTACCATCTCCATCATCATTTTGTTCAGCAACACCATCTCTATACTGATAAGGCATCTTTGTATCCCTATACACTCTGACTGCCATTGCTGATGTGTTCTGGATCTCTTGATATCCCTCATGCACTGATTTCTGCTTCTCTATTCTACTGATCATTTGACAAGCCTTCCCAATACTAGGAAATGGATCCATCAGCAAAATCTGGTGACTAATTGAACTGTATTCTTCATTCAATCCCATCAGGAATTGATGAAGTTTATCATCTTCTTCTTCAGCAGGTAGACAAGCATAGTTAATGCAATCAACATTACATCTTCTCCTAGGTCTTAAGCATGCATATTCATCCCATAATCCCTTCAACTCAGTAAAATAAACAGCCACAGAGTCATTTCCTTGTTTTAGTTCACAGATGTCTTTCTTCAATTTATGGATCAGAGGTCCATTACATTCTCCAAATCTCTCCTTAAGTTCATTCCACAAAGCATGCGCATCCTCACAAAACATAAAACCTCTTGCTATTTTTTTTGAAATTGAATTTAAGATCCAGGAAATCAGAGTAGTATTCACCTTATCCCATCGATCGAACAAAGGATTATCCATCTCTGGTGCCTTTAGCTCTCCTGTCAGAAACTTGAGCTTTCCTCTGGATCGAATTGCCACAACCATCGATCTGCTCCATGTTATGTAATTGTATTCGTTTAGAGGTTCTGCAACCAGTACTAAGTTTGAGTTGTCAGAACTTTGAAGACTAAAAGGATCATCCGCATCAAGCCTTCTAGATCTGCTGCCTCTCAATGAATTCCCAACAGAATTTACAGATTCAGAATCTGAATCCATATCTTATGGATACTGATTAAGAATGAAAAATCGAAGAAGAAGAACAACACAGGATCAACCTAGATTGCTCTGATACCATGTGAAAATGTTTGAATCAGAAAGGAAGAAAAAGTTTCAGAAAAACTGAGCTGCTATCCATGAGCTACAAACCCAATTTTCTCATTCATTGTTTTGCCAAAGAATCATGCCAAATGTGTTGCTCAGCCAAAGTTTTAAACAAATCCTAACAGAAACTGAGCTGCCTATTACAAAGAGACACGTGGCCATCTTATCAACCAAACACAGCAATAAGTAAAACGACATGGAGAAGTGCGTTGTGGGCATTCAATGTTCGAATGGATTTGGCGCCAGATTTGAAAGGCGGTTGCAACGCCCGCCTGATCATGCTGATGAACAAGGCCGATCATCAAGGCTTTCTATTCATTCTTCATAGACGCCAGTAATGGGCTTTGGTAAAACCCTTTGTTTATTGAAGCCGAGGTAATGTTTTCATATTTTTATTTGTTTTGCATAGTGTAAAGTTTCATCCTCAAATTGGATCCAATTTGCACATTGAACTTGCTAGATCAAATTCAAGGAAAAATAATAAACATGGTAGATGCTCTATTTCTCTTTTGATGAAAGTAAAGGAGATCTTATTTCTGAAAAGATATTGCTTCTACAGATGTTTTTGACTCTTGCAGATGGCTACCGATAGCTTGTTATTCATTTTTTTTGTTGGTGGGGTGGTATCGTTTAACTTATTAACAGGCAGTGGACCTTGTGTTGTTATAGACAACCGAACTGTGTTTGGATATGCTCTTGACCATGTTATCCGGAAATGGCATAACATTGAACTTCCCCACCTCGAGACTTCAAATTGGCTCATCGCTTAGTCGTGTGAACTGGTCTGTTTCATGGACAATTACTAAAAAAGAATACGCACAATTGATATCTCAATCTCAGCAATGCAAGATGCTGCAAGAGCCTCAAGGTCCAGGGCTGAAGTTCTCTCACTTACTGCCCTAGCCATTTCAGTCGATCATGTTTTGCTTAGTTAAGCCATCTCCATCCTCAAGTCTAAGCAAGTCTTCCTTTAATGAGGTGTTCATTGGGCGTAGAAGTGGCAATAAGAGCATCATTTGCGATGGAGTAATGTACCTTTTCATTTACAGCATTGGAGGTGCTCCAGGTCATGTCCTGGTAACTTATAACCTTGTTTACTGGTCTACTAATAGCTTGCTAATGTTGAGCTTTACCGTAGCTCCTTGGCCGGTTCATGAACCTAAAGGACAAGTTCATATTAGCGGGAGGTAGATTGCTCTGACATCATTAAGGAAACTGGCATATGGGTGGTCAAGAGATTGTGCCAACACCACACAAATTCTTTCAAGGTTTTGGTGAGCTCGACAATGTTTTTACCAGCAATGGTACATATAATCTCATTTACATTGAGAGCTATGGTGCACACCTTCACTTCTTTTGTGCCAATATGTACTAATATTTTAGCTCTATGTTAAATGCATTCTCTGTTACAATAACACTACGCTATTAGTTATTCACACAATAAAAATTTATGCTAAAAGTGTGATTCTTTTTCTGCCTTGTTGTGCTTATGGTTTGGACTATATATGTTTTAGTACATTAAAATTTTTAGGCTTGTATTTGTTTGTTGATTCATGTGGTTGTGATTTAATTTGTGAGCATTGTGATCTCAGTGCGACTCTTCCCCTTAGAGGGTTCGTTGAGGGCTAGGATTGGTTCTGAAAGTTATATCATGGAAAGAAATGACACGCAACACTTTTTTTTTTTTTTTAGTTTTGCAACTTCCTGCCCTTACGTTTCAAGTTTGTGTGTTTGATTTTATGCAATTTGGTTGCAACACATTTTGGGTAATATGCAAATATAACCATATATGTTGGAGAAAGCGCATATATAACCCTGCGTTGTTTTTTAGTGCAAAAACAACCCTGACTATTTAATGAAAGTGCAAATATAACCCCTTGACCATATTTCCAGCATTGGCTAAGAAACTCCGACCATTGACCCACTTGCAAAGACTAAAATATCCTTATGCTGAAAGCCTTACATGAGATGGACAAATATGCCATCTCCGCCAACCACCACCACCACCCCCACCCGCCTGGCTCCACCTCCACTACTAGGCCACCACAACCACTCGCCTGGCTCCATCTCCACCGGCCTTTTGTTTAATAAGACCACCATTCTAAAGAAATATGATGTCCACGACGGCGGGCACCGCTGGTAAAGAAACGGTGGCGGACACCTCTGGTAAAGCCACTACGGCGGACACCTCTGGTAAATCCACGGCGGAGGAAAACTCAAGAAAAGCCACGACGGCAGATAACTTTGGGTAAAGCCACGATGGCGGGATTCATGGAGCAGATTCAAGCGAATCTTCCGCCCACTGAAGTGCAGGTTCCGGCAAGCTTCACTCCAGGATTAGATGCGGCTAACGGCTCAAATTTTGAGGCATTTAAAACAACCGGACTTAGTGGAAACTAAAGAAAGCCTTTTCGAAATTCATAACCATTGGAAACAAAAGAAAGCCTCTTCTCTGACCAGTGGCTGAACCAGGGGGGGCGAGGGGGTGCTAGCGCCACCCCTAGGATCCGGTGGCCCAAAAATTAGGCCTAGGCGCCACCGGAATCCATGGATTCTGCCCCTTTGAACCAGTTGCAGCATCATGTCCGGTAGAGGCTGAGGAAGACGACTGGGTAAAATCCAATTTTTTATTTTTTTTGTTTCCTCATCAAACGAAACGACGTCGTTTTGGTACAATTGAAACGACGTCATTTTGTTACAATTGAAACGACGTCATTTTGTTTCGTCAAAGGCAAAAAAAAGAAGGCTGGCCAATTGGGCTTAAACCCTAAGCCCAATTGGCCCAATCATAATCATTTTAAATCAGCATCCGAAATTTCCATTCTTCCCGGCTTATTTGCCGTTCGTCCGCCGCTGTATTAAGCATTCGGGAAAAAAATTTTGCCTCTCTTATTCAGCCCCCCTTACATTACGTTTTGGTTCCGCCACTGTCTCTGACTGTCCAACACATCCCACTTGTGTCTTGTGAGCGGCCTGCTGTTGGAGACCACTGGAAACAGACCATAGGTCGGCAAAAAGGCGCTGGTGGGCGGGGAGAGAGCTAAGAAAATTGAACCCCATGCAACCTAAATCCACATCCGCCACCATCGATCACCATTTTCGGCACTGTTCAACCAAGCGCCAGAAAATCGAGACCCCATCGTCGAGCCACCGGTGGAGATGCTGGTGGCCGTGGTGATAGAAAAACGAAGGCCACAAGTGCTGGGTTTGAAGGAGACGAATCTGATTTGCTTAGCCGAGGGTTTGAAGGAGATGCTGGTGGTCGAGGGTTTGAAGGAGACGAAGGGCAACATGGTCATTACATCATTTGGAATTTTCATTTTTTTAAACATAAACCGACCATGGTAAATTTGTCTTTTCACCTGATTCCGGCATCAAATTGCCGGAAAACGTTATATTTGCACACAACCTAAATATCTGGGGTTATATTTGCATTTTCAATTACCGCAGAATTATATTTACACTTTCATCAATTATGTAGGGTATATGCACTTTGCTCATACATTTTTTTTTTGCAGATTATCTTTCATTGCATTGCATATTCAGTTTCTATTCCCTGCCACACTCATAATGGCAGTCATTTTCTTTTTACAAAAGGCGATCACCACTCGCCCTCAGCGGCCCACACCAGCCGATACCACAGCCATCATGTGGGAGGTAAGTCACGGTAGCCCAGCACCAGGATCATTGGGGGCAGTCAGACTCGGTGCCCACCAGGAAGCCCAAGCAGCCCTTGGCCCAAAGGCCAAGTTAACTCAGGACATTCCCACACGGTGGCTGCCAAGCGTCAAACCACTGGCGTCGTGAAAGGCCACCCAACTCCCAACCACTGGGGTACACCCGCAGGTGTCAGTCATTTTCTTTTTACAGTATATGTATGTTGCAAATTTCTTTTGTTGTGCCAAGGCTTATGTCCATCTGGCACATTCTGTTGGAACTTGTGATGATTTTCCTCTTTTATGCCAGTTCTGCAATTTATCCGTCCATCAGGCTTAAGCCGTTTGACCACTGTTTGCCCTGTCAAGGAGTTTTTGAGGAATTAAATATAGGGGTGGGCAAAAAAACCGAAAACCAAAAATCGACAAAAATTGAATTATCCAAATTTGAATAACTCGAACCGAATTTAATATACGATTTTTGGATATCCGAATTGAATAAACCGATTTCTGAATACGGTTTTTGGTTTGGTTTTGGATATTAAAACTCAAACCGAAACCCGAACCGAATTGTAATTAATTAAACTAATTAAATATATATAATAATAAATAAATTTTAAATCTACAAAACTAAATTTATAAGTAAATATAAGTGGGAGGACTAATCTATAAATTTTAAAAAATTACCCCAAACATCTTAACATTAAATGGATCAAATAGACAAAAGACTGATATTCAAGTGTTTTATAATCCATATTCATTATAAACAAGTTTAATAAATTAGTTCGTTTAAATTTCCTATAAATTTTAAAAACAAGTATATATATTCTTACAAATTCTTATTGGCATGAATGTAAATGGAAAGCATTAACTATAATCAATAAATATCCATACCTAAACTACAGTGCTCTTAGTAATCACAGTGATAAGGTGCACGAATAATTGATTCTTCAACAGTAAATTTTCACTAGACTAAAGCATTCCTCAAACAATGGACATTTTTCTCTGCTCTCAAAAATTAACAAACTACAATGGACTTAGAAGAGATTACTTGGTGAAGAGATGAAGATGGTGATTAGCCAATCGAGAAGCATAAACAAGTGAGGATGTGGATCGTTGTGTAATGGTTATGCTTCCGGTAGCATGAAAATGAGCCTATTTCAATCTGATTCACAATCTCCAGTCTCCACTTCTCATATTCACTTAAACAGAAGAAGAAAATATGCCAGTTCAAAGTCAAAACCAACGTTTAAATCTACTCGTAGAGAACCTAAAGCAACTAGCATGGTACAACCCTTATCTAACCCCAGACAGTGGTAGAACCAGAACTGATTTTAAGGAGGGGCGGGAGCGGGATGATAATAGCACTACCACAGAGACCCCCCTCTGGCACCGATTTTTTAACACCGGTTACGAAAACCGGCGTAAATCTTGTTTTAGCAACGGTTTTTTTTAGTGTTAGCACCGGGTGTAAAACCGGTGTTATTCTAGCACCGGTTAAAATTTTTTTTACACCGGTTATTTAAATAAAAACCGGTGTTATTTTTACACCGGTCGGGAAACCAGTGCTAGGATTTGTGGAAACTGTTGAGAGTTTAGCACCGGTCAAAAAACCGGTGCTAAAAATAACGATCATCGGTGTTATATTCGCACCGGTTTGAAGATCGGTGCAAAGAATCCTAGAAAACCGGCGTGATATATGTTTTTGGCACCGGTTATAGAAACCGGTGTTATGGGATGTAGAAACCGGTGCTGAATGCAGTCGTGGAAAAATGCGGGAAAACTGGCACCGATTTGGTGTCTTATTGACAAAAACCGGTGCTAAATCGAGCATTTAATGCTCCGAACTTACCCTCTTAAATTAGTTATGAACTTGAACATCCATTATTAGATGGTAGATTTCTTGGGAAGGTGTGCAATAACTCAAACAAATGAAGACTCATGGAAGTAAGTATTCATTAATTTTTTGGAATAATAATCAACCAGAACCATAAATGCATGATTGGGGGTAATTTGTTTTGTATTTATTATTTGTTTCTCTATGCCTAGCTTATGTTGGTTGAGTATCGATCATGTTGTGGGAGTATAAATTAATGAGTGTTAATGTGAACATTTTTGGGCAACGATAGGTAGGTGGTATATATATTTATATGTTTCCCGAGAACATGCAGTTGATCTATTCGCATACTTATACACGGACATGCATGACACGTTTAGTATTGTGTAGCAAAAAGACCGTGTTCATTGTTTGTATTTTTGACCAATGAAAATATGTGTAATGGTGTGTTTCGTCTTGTTTAGATACAGCGGACCGAGAATCCGTGTTTGCGTGGAGGGGAAAAATGGTTAACTGTCCAAGTGTAGCTAGAGGGAGTGGTGAACATATTGCATTTATTGATTTTTTTCTAGATTATGCCTTTGGTCGGGAGGAGAGGATACTTTGTCCATGCAAAAGATGCTTGTGTCATGAATGGTTTGACGATCGTGGGGTTGTTAGATTTCACTTGTTGAAGAACGGATTTGACGGAGGTTACATTGTATGGACATTTCATGGAGAGGTTGAGCAAGGACATGACGGTGGGTTTGACAAGGTAGATGGAGACAAATGTACAGTTGATGGTATGTTCAATGGCATTGTGAGAGATTTTGAGGGGAAACCTACAATGTTGAGTGCTTTGCTGGATGAGAAAGAGAAGCCATTGTATCCGGGATGTAAAAGTAAGGATACCGTAATATCTTTTTTGATGGAGGTTTTCAATTTGAAAGCTACAAGCTCTTGGAGTGATGCAAGTGTGAATTCACTACTGAAGATTCTGAAGGATAAATTCCCGGAAGGGAATGGAATTCTGAAAAACTATTACGAGGCCAAGAAAATATTGTGTCCACTTGGTTTGGAATACAAGAAAATACACTCATGTCCAAATGATTGTGTTTTGTATGACGGTGATTTGATAGATACGGTTGAATGTCCCGTGTGCAAAAATGCAAGATATAAGGGTGTGACGAATGATGTTGATGGGTGTTTGGCTAGGAAGAAGAAGAAGAAGGTCCCATTGAAGTGTATGTGGTATCTTCCTATAATTCCTAGGTTGAAGAGGTTATTCGCGAATTCAGAAGATGCAAAAAACTTGCGATGGCATGGAGAGCCGGAAAGACTACATGACGACAAGATAAGACATCCGGCGGACGGTGAACAATGGAGAAATTTGACAAGCGATATCTTTCCTTTGCTTCAGAGGTTAGAAATCTCCGCCTTGCATTGTGTACTGATGGGATGAATCCACTTGGTAATATGTCATCGAAGCATAGTTCGTGGCCCGTGATGTTGGTTATATATAATTTAGCCCCATATTTGTGCATGAAACGTAAATATGTTATGATGCCTATGTTAATCTCAGGTCCTAGACAACCTGGGAATGAGGTTGATGTGTATTTGAGACCATTGATAGAAGATTTGAAGATATTGTGGGAAGATAAAGGGGTGTTGGTATTTGATGGCCATATGAATGAGGAGTTTCAACTGCGGGCCATGCTAATTTGCACTATCAATGATTTTCTGGCCTACGGAAATTTGTTTGGGTACGCTGTGAAGGGGCACAATGCATGTCCCATTTGTGAGGAGAAGACTGAATTCAAACAGCTAAGACATGGAAGAAAGACAGTGTATCTTGGCCATAGAAAGTGGCTCAACGGAAACCATAAATACCGGGATGATGTGGTCAATTTTGTTGGCGGGAATGAACGAAGGAAATCCCCTACACCACTAACTGGTGTGCAGATTCACAGCAAGGTTAAGAAATTACGAGTGGTGTTGGGAAAGTACAAAGGCAAGGACAATATAAATTGTGGTGGGCCATGGAAGAAAAGGTCAATATTTTTTGATCTACCATACTGGGAGCATCTTGAGGTTAGGCATTGCCTAGACGTGATGCATATTGAGAAAAATGTTTGTGAAAGTTTGATAGGCACCCTCTTGAATATTCCTTGGAAGATGAAAGATTGTTTGAATGCCCGGTTGGACTTGGTTGATCTGGGAATCAGAAATGACCTCGCCCCAGAAGTGAAGGGTAAGAGGACGTACTTGCTCCCTACACCTTGTACCTTGTCTAAGGAGGAGAGAATCTCAGTTTGTGATAGTTTGAAATCAGTGAAGGTCTCCATTGGTTATTCATCGAACGTGAGTCGAGTAGTTACGAAGGATTGTCGAATGGCGGGGTTGAAATCTCATGATTGTCATGTTTTGATGCAACAACTTTTACATGTTGCTATTCGTGGGGTAATAGAGGCCGACGTAAGGCACTCAATCACTAGACTTTGTATATTTTTTGCCTCCATATGCCGAAAGTCTATTGACCGGGACCATCTGGATGTTCTACAAAAAGATTTTGTTGTTGTGCTCTGCAAGTTGGAAATGTATTTCCCTCCATCCTTTTTTGATATAATGGTTCACTTGGTCGTCCATCTAGTGCGGGAGGTGAAGATATGCGGTCCAGTTGGCATACGTTGGATGTATCCATTCGAACGTCACATGAAAGTCTTTAAGGGGTACGTGAAATGTATGAGTCGGCCGGAAGCTAGTATTGTTGAGAGGTATGTTACCGAAGAAGTGATTGAATTTTTCTCTTCCTATTTGGAGGGACACAGAAAATTTGGGGTGCCCCTGAATCGACATGTTGGGAGGAAGGGGGGCAAGCCGAGGTCGAGGGGAACGTTATTTACTCCATTGAATAGTGATCTGATGTCAGTTCATTTGTATGTGTTGAGGAATTGTTTGGAGACTTCTGCTTATGTGACTGAGCACCTTCATTCGATAACAGAGTGTCATCCCACGTGGCCTCCTAATAAAGTCCAGTTGGAGCATATTGACAAGTTTGTGAATTGGTTATATGACCGATGCAATGTTGCTGATTACGACCCAAAAATTAGGGCATTTGCGAGGAAGCCTAACTGCACGATTTTGAGGTATTCCGGGTATGACATCAACGGTTTTTCTTTCGCTACTAGGGACCAAGATTTGAAGAGCACGACACAAAATAGTGGGGTATACATTAAGTAGGAGACTATGTGGCAAGCAAGTAAGAAAGACAAAAAACCAGTCGTAGCTGTGATGTCGTTCTATGGTGTTATTGATGAGATTTGGGAGGTTGACTATGGAGAATTCAAGATTCCGATTTTCAAGTGCCAATGGTTTGATAACACAATTGGGGTTCGAACTGATGATCCAATGGGATTTACCCTTGTTGACCCGACTCGTGTGGCATATGAAAATGATCAGTTTATTTTGGCCGAACAAGTAAGACAAGTTTTCTACGTAAATGACCCGTCCAATGTAGGTTGGTCTATTGTGGTGCAAGGTAGAAAATTCTCTTTCTGCGATGAAATTGATTTTGAGATTACAAGTGAAAGGTTAGAGTTCCCCTCTATTTCCCCTCTACCTAGTGACAACAGGATTGAGGCGGGAGCCATACGGAGGAAACAGAAAGATGGCATTTGGATAGATGACGATGGCCGAGAACTTCGAGACAGTCAATCCAAGAAGATGAAGTTGGTTGTAGACTAGGGGGGTCGAGCATCGATGCCGAAGTTAAAATTTAATTTACTTATTGTACTTTGTTGGGTTTTGTTGCCTCTGGCAACTGTTGTACAACAATCTTCCAATTTGTTTCCAAGTGGTGCAGTTCTGTCCGCTGCAGCGTACTACAGCGGTTTTGGTAAAGGCTGGTAAAACAAGTGGACAATTATTCCTATGATAGGTTCTGCCAGCTGCAGCGCGCTGCAGCTCTAGTGGTTCAGCGCGTTGCAGCAATTTTACTCAGGTAGGAACCTGATACGAATTGGTCATGTAGGTCGTTTAAAACAACAACACAAATACGTTATGTGTCCTGAAAGCTAACATTCCAAAATCCAAAGCAAAAACAGTCAGGACAAAGTAGCAATGTATGTTTCGAAAGCAACAAATGTTAGATCCTCACATCCAAATTAAACCAGCAACTGAAAAAATGTGATAATATGCAGATGTGAGGTCACTGTGGGCAGTCATTTCCTGCGCGCCCTCTTCTCCACCGTGTTGGGCCTTGGCGAATCAAAGGTAGGGATTGGACCCAATTCATTGATTCTCTCGCCACATATGGCTGTGAGGATCTTCCCAACCTGCGATGTCCAGCGCACCAAATGATCCACCTTCATTTGCAATGCAGCCAAGTCCCCATCCGAGTTCTCATTCGATGATTTACTTGTTGCCGCCCTCGATGACTCAGTAATGTTCTTCTTCTTGGAGAATATGGGGGAGCTTTGGCATCATTGTGACGTCATCATCTTTGTATCTGCAACCTGCTTCCACGCATATTGCAGTGATGAGTGAGGACAAGCCTATGCAGTTATGGGCATTGACACAATCCCAGATGTATGCCATTATTGTACTCCCAACATCTAGGCTCATGTTTTTCTTTATCTTGTACAGCAGCAGCATACGGGACCGATGAACCTCGCTATTCAATTTCACGGGGAGTAGCCGGGCAGCTATGAAACTGTACCACACGTTCATGTCCTCAGTCAAGTACTTTTTCTCTATGCTGGACCATTCTTGGGGTAGATTCTGAATTACTGCAGCGCTGTCATCACAGATTGCTGTGATGATGTCTTCCCATGAAGCTTGTTCAACTGCGGTGTCAGCGGCTTCGTACAAGCTCGCGAGCTTCGGTGGGATCCTGTAGAACGTGTTGATCAAATCTGAAGACAACTCGACCAACTGACCACGGAGGAAAACAGTTGCTGAATTCTTGTACTTCATCATCGACAAGAATTCACACGCCATGGTCTGGTTTGCCCGCGACGGTTGTGCGATGAGCCCTTCCCAGTCGTGCTCCTTCACATAGTTCCTGAAGGGCTTTTCCAGCCTCAGCCCTCTCTCAAGGATGAGGCCCCTCGAGATGAAGTCCTTGTACACTGTTGTATGCTGAGTGGAGTCCGCCTCTGCGGCCGGTATGGGCTCAGTCGACGGAACAATCTGAGTCTCGTGCTCGATGTCCTCCCCCTCCAGCACTCTTGGCTTTTTCCTAGGCTGTTGGGTGTTGTTCTTTTGCTTGGTTGAACCTTTTTTGGGGGCCATGTCTGTTAAACTAAATGTGTTAACGGCAGCCAGAATGGAACACGGTAAATAAGACACAGTCACAAAGGTAAATAATACAGACTCAACTTCTTCTAAATTAAGCATTCCTTCTCATAGGCTGAATGTAGAATAATGTTTACTCACACTTAATCCCAGTTTTTGATAATATTAACAGAAGCAAAAGAATTGAACAAGATGGACATTCTATAAATCCTTGGCGAATCGATGGGCCATGCATCCAGAATCACATGTCATGAACAACAATCAGGGTATGCTCAAAAGTACTCACCAATGTTGAAAACAAGAGCAGAATGAGGGCATTGATGGTATGAGGCCTTATGATGAAATCAACCCGTGAGCAAGAAAAAATATCATGAACAATCAGGTGATGCATAAAATTCTCATATTATATGCAAGCACAGGTTGTGCCATCTAGAATCACATATCATGAACAATCAGGTTACGTACAAAATTGTTCACCAATGCCGAAAACATGAGCACATTGAGGGCATTGACACAATGAGGCATTATCATGAAATCAACCCATGAGGAAGAAAAAATTTCGATTGACTAAACCTCAGAAAAATAATCTCCTTACCTAATTGGGAGTACGGGTTGTTGACGACTGGTGTTTGGTGTACAGTCTAAAATGGTCGGACACAGCTTGGCCGATCAAGGGGCGCGGCTGGAGAAGTGGACGGCGGAGGGAGCTGGCCAGGCGGAGGGAGCAGGGCACAGCGGAGGGAGCAGGGCACAGCGGAGGTGGAAGGGGACGGCGCCGTGAGAGTAGAGGAAGGCGGAGGGAGCAGGGGTCGGCAGAGGAAGGGGCAGAGGAATGGCCTTGGGAACGGCGGAGGAATGACCTTGGGAACTGCGGATGGAGGTGATGGAAGAGGAGAGGTTGTGGGCGAAATACTAATACAAACACACCTTATACTGATTGGGCTGCAGTTTACATTTTTTTTGGGCTAAATGTTAGGCCAGTTGATGGTCAAGTGCTTGCAGGGTCGAGGGTATCCAGTGCTCGAGGGCATACAGGCTCGAGGGCCTCCAGTGCTCGCTGGAATCCAGCCTCGAGGGCATTCACGCTCGAGGGCATCCATGCTCGAGGGCATCCACGCTCGAGGGCATCCAGTGCTCGGGGCCATCCATTGCTCGATGGCATTCGGGGCTCGAGGACATCCAGGGGTTGAGGCCATTCTTGGCTCGAGGGCATCCAGGCTCGAGGGCATCCAGTGCTCGGGGCCATCCATTGCTCGAGGGCATTCTAGGCTCAAGGGCATTCTCGGCTCGAGGGCATCCGGGCTCGAGGGCATCCAGTGCTGGAGGGCATCCAATGCTCGAGGGCATCCAGTGCTGGAGGGCATCCAATGCTCGAGGGCATTCTGGGCTCGAGGGTGTTCTAGGCTTGAGGGCATTCTCGGCTCGAGGGCATCCGGGCTTGAAGGCATCCGGGCTCGAGGGGATCCAGTGCTCGAGGGCATCCAATGCTCGAGGGCTCCAAGGCTTGAGTCCTATCGGACTCCAGGGCCCGAGGGCTCCGGGCTCGAGTGCTCGATGCTAGAAACTGGGAATCCGCCATGTGAAAGCACTCTTGAGATTGGGAAAAATGGTAGCCATCGCGGTAGAGCAGCAAAAATAGAGGAAAAATCAGCAGTATCAATCTTATTTGAAGGCTTACCTGTGGATTCTAATATAATTAAGGTGTATGAATAATATCCATATAGATTAAGCCGTTATAATGTGCCGGAATGCGGTTCATATGCAAAGTTAAAACCACCGCAGAGGATGCTTCATATTTCGCCATGGCATCCGCAACTGAGTTACAATCTCTATATGTGTGCTTTAGGGTAGCATGGGACAAAAGAGTGTGAACTCGGAAAAGTAGAGGGTATAGGGTCCATTTGGAAAGTGAAGGCTCATTAATCATATAAACTGCCTGTAGTGAGTCAGATTCAATGTTGAGGTTAGGATATCCGTCCAGACAGATCTGCCAGGCCATAAGAATTGCCTTAACTTCAGCTTCTAGTGGATATATGGCTGTTATGGTATAGGATCTATTAAGGATTGGTAAACCTTGGCGATTGCGAGCAACTAAGCCAATTGAAACAGAGGAATTAGACCAAGATGCATCCACTGTAACCCTGATGAAACTGTGACCTGGATATTCCTAGTATACTGTGGAAATAGTTGGCTTCGGTGGGGGACTGGGGGGAAACAACAAAGAAGGGAACATGAAACCTTCGGGGAGAGGTGGTAATGGAAAGGTAGAGTGTATCTGTGACTTCCTTGCTAATATGGGAGATGGGAAAAGGTGTGCCATAGAAAAAATAAGCATTCCTAGCCTTCCATAAAGCCCAGCAGATCACAGCATGAATCAGATGACATAGCAGTCTCTGCTATTACAGTCAGGTCACTACAGTTCCAGAAATTGGAAAAAGTTTCCACTGTATTATGCACATTCTGCTAATTGAAAGCAGCAATCTGAAACCAAATGGATTTACACAGTTGACAATTAGTAAAGAAATGTTCCATGGAGTCAGATTGATTGCACAAAGGACATTTAGAGGCCAAGCTATAACCACATTTTACGAGGATATCATCAAATGGTAAGCAGGAGTTAAGCAGTTTCCAGGGGAGTGGTAGAAATCTTCTTAGGTAAGATTATATTCCATATGAGCTTAGTAACTGCGAAATTACCCGATCCATAATATCACATGAGCTTATTGTTTTTAAATTAAAGTAACAAAAATTAAAAGACACCAAAATGTGCCAACAAAGCTGCATTTTCATTCCCTCCAAAAGTTGCCCTTTTCCCTCCATATCCCTAACCCTCTGTTTCCGTACCCTTCCCTCCCCACCACATCGAACTGAGTTCTTTCCACCCACCACATCTCTGATCCCAAGTTCCCCCTCTTCCCCCAAAAAACAATGTCCCTCCCTTCACCATTTATGTCGGGCTTCAACCTCCCAATCCAGGTCGCCAACCAGATACCCCAATTTTATCGACACTCTACTCCACAAATTTCGTACCCGGCTCGCAATGTTCACAGGGGAGGGGGTAGCCAAGACGGCCGGCTGTTGCGCATAAAAGGTAACACCCATTGGTAGTTTCCAATGATTTCCTGGGTTTAATGAGTAGCTATATTTTGGTTGGTCTCCTTGCGTGTGAGTTTGTGTTGACTTTTCTGGTTAAACTATTATGGGTGTTGTTTCATGCTCATACATGATATGCTTGCTTGTAATGTCATAGTTTTTGCCTACCCACGTGCCCCCTACACGAATTTGTTGAAGTCGGTTGGATTTTCATGAAAATCCACAAAGGGTTGGATTAATGTTTTGCTTGTGTTTCATTTACTGATAGAGAGCTTCAATGGCACCGCCGAGGAAGAAATTGTTTGTCTCCGGTGGTAGACAAACTGTTGCCCATGAATGTTTTACCCCTCTAAAGGATGCCAACTGTGACGACAATGGCGAGGAAGGGGCTGGAGCACAGAAATATTGCTCGGGATCAGAGAAGTCCGGAGACGCAGAAGAAACTACGGTAAAAGAAGACATGAGTGGGAGCTTCGACAAGTTTGAGATTGAAGAGTATTGCATGCACAGAGGTACAACCACGTGCAAGTCCGTGTTGCTTGCGAAACAAAAGAAGCCTCTTAAAATATTCTTCGATGATGACTTCGAACCCCTAGTTATGCGCAATCGATGGTCGATGTATGTTGGCTATGCCTTCCGCCGAAGAATCCGCTTCGGGACATGGCATAATTGGAGATCAGTTCCAGACCATGTGAAGAAGAATGCATGGGAAGACATTCTTGTAAGTGTGTTCTAATCCTCCATTGTTCATTTCAAGTTCGTTACATGTCGCACTAACAACATGTCTCCTTATCCTCCAGATCAGCTGGGATATACAAACGAAAATGACTTTCAATGAGATGAATAAGTTCTGCAATAAATGGAAAATTTATGCAGGAGAAAAGTGGAGAAATTGGAAGACTAAGGTAGCGAACAAGTACATTGTGCTTAAAAAATCGGGCTCTTGCGCATGGAGAGACTATAGGTGGATGGACAAAAATGAGTGGGAGCTGTTTTTGAAACACAGGTCAACCCCTGAATTCAAGGTAATCCCTCCAATCTTTTTTCTCCTAGTCACTACCATGCCGGCAGTTTACATACTGATGTCCACACAGGCGGTAAGTGACGTAGCAAAATTAAGCGCCTCATAGAAGGACTACATCCATCACACGGGGAGTGGAGGGAACCGTAGGGGTGCAGTAGAACTCGAGAAGGGGAAAAGAAACGCTACAATTGAGGCGCTTCTGGGTGAAGGTCAGAGTGTGGAAGAAGCAGAGGCTTTAGTTCAGAGCATGGATTTCAAACCGGACCGCTCGGAAGTGTTCCTTGCAGCAAACTAGGACAAGAAATTATCAACCTACACCAACGACTCCGTGCGAAGAGCAGCCCCCACTATTGTGAGCATAATTCATAAATGAATCTATCTCCATTGATATTCTTTCATGTTATCCCGATCAAATGGCTAATATTTTCTTTGTTTCTTAGTAAAAACTTTTGGATAAGAAGCAAAAGGGAGATTTGGTTATACATGGCAAAGAAGATATTCTAGTTCAAGCAACGGGTAGGAAGGATCACGGGGGTCGTTAAAGGGGTTGCTCCGCAACCTCCAAGGTCAACGAGGCCCTGCCACATATGACTGTCACCCGTTACGCATCTAGTCGATGTGGGAGCACAAACACAAAACCATCTGTGGAAATTTCAAATTCAACCAAACAACCAACATATGTCATCGAGCTCAGGGAAACATTTGTTGCTTTACTTGAGGCCCAAACAAATTGGCTAGCTGGGCAATTGGGTAAAGCTATTCCCCCACACTTGGATGCCCGTAATTTCCTCGCTGCATCTTCCACCCCCATGACCAAGGACAACCAGGTATTCATTCCTTCAGCATCAGGATGTAGTGACCCACAAGGAACTGAAGCGGATGACAAGGTAGTCCAAACCGTGAACTGCAATCGTATTTGTTCCTTTCTGGCTATGTGATTTGTAGTATATGGATTTCCATTTCCTGATTTGGATTGATGTTGTGTGGGGATACAGTTCATTGCTGATGAACACTGGAAGCTGCAGCGCGCTGTAGCTCTCAGTCTCAGCTGGGCACTGAAAGCTGCAGCGCGCGGCAGCCTTCAGCAGCTACATGTATAGTTCATTACTTCTTATTAGTTATTGCCCGACCCATGTATTTACCCAATCTCTAAGTTCATCTCTCAGAGAGGAAAAAAATGCTGCCTATATGCTTTGAACCATCATGGAGAGAGGGGGGTAGCCGCATTCGGTATATTCTTTCCGAAGGAAGCGGAAACTCACTTACCCATCAAGTGGGAGCGGGTAAATCTAAAAGGACCTGTGATCATACCAAAGGCACCTTTGCTAATTGAATACGAAGAATTTGAGTTCGTCATTCAGGCCATCGGGTATAACATTCTATGGCCGGGAAAACTGATAAGTGTCATAGAGCAACATGATGATGAGGTGTGATAGTTGCATTCTTCTTCTCATCGGTGCTCATACATATCTTAGGTGGTAATACAATGACATGATATGTTATTCATATTCTTACGTAGGAGAACGAGCAGCAACCGCCTCCGCAGCAAAAGGTGGTCGACGAAAATGGAAGTCCTCAAACAAACCTCACACCAGTGCCTAAGAAAGATACTCCTTTGGGAGAGGTGGCCGCTCGATCGGTAAAAGGAGAGGTACATACCCCCATACTATTTCATTCTGAATGATTTTCTATCTACGCATCACTAACATTTTACCCATTAACAACTACCGAAAGAAAAAACTACATCAACGGAGAATGGGCAATGAAATCCTCCCTCGTAGATTTCTCCCAAATACATATTTGTGAGAACTCATTTTAGCCTTTACATTACCATCCACTACTGAATTACATAAAAATACTGTTCAACTAATATTATTAGATTCTGAATGTAATGATTAGGGAGCCATGGAAAACCAAGAAAGCATCGCTGCTGTTCACCAGATTAGTGAGGCTTTACGGCTATCTGCACAAATATGTGGACCGGACAAAATATTCTGCATCAATTTCAGCGCAAAGGTGTTTAGATCAGAAGAAGTCTACGCAGCCATATTCACTGACAAGATACGACTGTTCATGAACAGCTTGGACACGGATGATGAAATGGAGTGGATCAGTGGGTGCCAACTGGATATATGGGCATCGTAAGAAGTGCATGCTTTCATTATTCATAGATACAAGTATCATTATATTTGCTTCACTAACCATATTAATTTGTAAGATACCTCTACGATGGGGTGGTACGTGGAGGCCACGTCCAGTTTATTCCTGCCTCTTCGAACTCAATGGCTCAGAAGGCAAATCAAAGGGTGGAATTGACTGTGGACGAGGTTTCGGCTGTCATGTGCCGCACTGAAGCGAGGATGTACATATTCCCATACAATCGAGAGTAAGTTTCATTCGTTTTTCGAGTAGCTAGACCCGGCCACATGGAAGCGAAAGCAACCATGTGCTGTGATTTTATTTGTTTGAATCTTAAGTACTTTTGTTTTACCCTTTTTCCCATAGGGACCATTGGTTTTTGCTTGTTTTCGTACCAGAAATCGATCGAGTCTATTGCATCGACTCAATGACTGGGGGAATTTCCAAACAAAATAGATCATGCCTTAAAATGATTCATTTGTAAGTGGAACACATTCGTTTCTTTCCTTCAGCTTCAATGTTTTCCAAAAATGGTTGTTCCCGTAATTGTGTTCTTGTACGTTTCGCACTCTCTTGGCTCAATTATTTACAATTATTGTTACTCTTCCCATGATCATATATTGTGTGAACCCCAATTTCTGAAAATAATATTCCTCATGTTGACGAAAATAGGTTTCCATCTATACTGTAGGATTGCAACAAAAGATCGACGGTCCAATTCCAAACAAAATAGGTCCTACCCTTCCAACTACACTTGGGATGTCATAAACATCAGTGTACGTATCATCTCATACCTTCATATTTCACGTGTCATTTTCATCTTCGTAATCGGTTCAACAAACTCTCTTTTCCATCATCAGCACAAGATACAAAGTAGTACTTGGGAGTGCGGGTACCATTGCATGTATTACATGGAAAAAATTGTCAGGCACGTGCATGGCATTAACATTATTCCGGTACGTTTTCCTACATTTCTTCTATTTATTCGTTATCCTGACATTTACATCCTTCTCTTAACATGTCATTTAATGCATTGTTTCAGCAATTCCCGGAAGATTACACTCCACTGGGGAGGGATGAACTGCGGAGTATTGCTGTGAAGTGGGTTTGTATTTTTGCAAAAAAATACTCTGTCAAAATGCATAGCTCAATTGAATATCATACAAGGACTTGCACAAATCGTCGGATAGTGGTTAGTCTTATCTGTTACAAGAAAGGTAATTGGCCATCTCATATGATACTCGTCAAATTCGACGCTGCAGGGGGTTTCAGTATCTTACGACACTACGGAACACTTCCTGCTCTTCTTTTGCTAGTCATATATTATACTTCATCGGATTCAATCCGTTCTTCAACCTAATTTGTTGTCTATGCATATTGTGGCTCTGAATTTGTTCAATTTGTCTTCGTGCACCATTTTGTTACTACGCACAACAAATACTGGGTACCATGCCTTGAAAAAAAGGAGCTGGCTGTGAGAAGATGAACGCTGCAGCATGCCGCAGCTTACAATGACCACATAAATTACTCACGCTTTTAACACCGGTTTTTTTTATTAGAGAACCGGTGCTAATTAAACGGTGCAAAATTAACGCTGGTAGCACCGCTTTCAAAACCGCTACTACAAAAAAGGTGCGATCATAACCGGTGCTATATTTACTTCATTGCACCGGTTTTCAAACCGGTGCTAAATTTAACCAGTGCAACAAATAAACAACTCTAGCACCGGTTTTTTTTTACCGGTGCTAACATATAACCGGTGCAATAAAACTGTTTTCTTATCACCGGTTCCCAAACCGTTGCTAACTATAACCGGTGCAATTAATTTTTCTGTCACGGGTTTAAAAACCGGTGCTATATACCTACAAACCGGTGTTAGAAATAAAGATTTAACTCCGGTTCCCAAACTGTTGCTAAACTATAACCGGTGCAATTTATTTTTCTATCACCGGTTTAAAAACCGGTGCTACCTACCCACAAACCGGTGTGAGATATAAAGATTTAACAACGGTTCCATTACCGGTGCTAACAATTCCGGTGCGACAAATCCGGTATTGCACCGGTTTTTTCTAGCACCGGTTACAAAAAACCGGTGCTAATATGGTACATTAGAGCACCGGTAACTTAAACCGGTGCAATATATAACCGGTGCTAATAAAATAAATTTAGCACCGGTTTTATTTCAACCGGTGATAACGTAGCATCGCTTACTTAGGCACCGGTTTTTTAGCCACCAAAAAACCGGTGCTAGGAACCAAAACAACCGGTGCTAGAGGTGTCTTCGTGTGGTAGTGTAGTAGAAAAATAATTTAACATAATACACGATCTAGAATGTATAAAATATCATTTTTACATAAACATAAAGATGTAAGAGATAAAATTTATGATAATTTAGATTTTATATTTGAACTAAAATATAATACATTTTAATACATTAAATCTTAGTTTTAAAAAAATACAATTCCTAATAGTTTTGATGAATACATCTACTAAAATATGTAATTTTTAACTTTAAAAAAACTTAAAAACTGTAATATATAAATATCATAGTTAATTTAGGAGAAAGTCTCCTATTAGACCATCTAAATGTTAGACTAATCATGAAAAATCTCGTTTCAATAACTATTAGCGTCAAATTATAATCATTTATACATTACTATACATTTTAAAAGTTATAAAAAATTTGTTGCAATAAATAAAAATAAATATCAAATCAACTCATTAGTTATATCAGTTATAAAATAACCTCGTATAATGATTTGTCAGCCTAAAACAAGACGTTGTGTTAATTTAATAGTGGAATTTTTGTTTCACCCTCTAAATGTATTTAAATTACTTATATAAATAGAAGAGAAAGAAATCATAAAATATATGATAAACACATTCATCATGTATGGAAACGGTAAAAACATAAGTCAAATTAATGGGGTAATAATAATAAAAAGGATTTGAGATCAAACGGTGTTAAATAATCCTCAGTCACAAAATAATCCTCAAATTAAATAATGTAATAATAACTGGCAAAATCTTGGAAAATGTCGCTTTCCATTATTTCATAGGCTTATGGGAAGACAGAGTTTAATTATAATAATACAAAGTAAAAGGTCTTAGTTGCAATATTAAAATTTTATTATGCAACGTGTAGTAGTTATAAATTTTATAACCCGATTCATTCAACCCAAAAAATTTATCTTCATTTCTTCTAATTTGCATTTTAAACCATAATATTTCCATGACTTATGGAAAGATCGTCTTTCAAGAGACAGACTCATAATAAATTCAACCAAAGGTAATAATAATTGAAGGAAAAGTTGGAAAATGGAAAATGAATTCGCAAGGAAAATGGAAAATGACTCATGCAAGGGCAGCAAGGCTTTAAAATGATGAAAGAAGACTTAGCATTATTACATTAGTCCCACATCGAAAGATGGTGGAGACTTAGCATGCATATCAATTATAAATACTAGGGCATCATTCCACCATTTTTTCAAAGCAAAGCATTAGATGCAATTGGGCTTCAAGTGACAAATCACTTGGCCTTGAATTATATTGGGTTGTAATTGTTAATTTAAAGTTAAAATTTTGACATGTTTATGGGTTCTTTGGTTTGGTCCACAATTGGTGTGGGCAAAAAAATCGATTGAATTGAATTCGATTTGATAAAGATTGGAATTAATTTGATTTATTCGGTTGAATTTGGTTTTAAACCAAAATTGAATTTTGAATTCGGTTCAGATAAATTGGGTTTTTTGGGTTGGATTTGATTTTTGATTTTTTAGGGGATAAACTGAATGTTCAAAAACTGGTTAAACCGAACCTGAGAACATGTTTCCTGATAAGTTCCTACAGAAACTATAACATGTTATAAACTAACTGGTCTACTCAGTGAATCTGCAGTTGAGGTTTGTTGATTAGATTTCTGTTTTCTTATTTAGCTATATATTTGAATTCAGGTCGTAGTGAGATAGAAATGAAGTCCTTTATAAACAAAATCTGTATCAAATTTGTTTTTTATGGTTTACAATCAATGGGTGCATATTGAGAGCTTGAAGAAGAAGTGAACCTACTTCAGAATCTTTCTCAACTTAATATCATTGTAATTGGAATGTGGATTCTGTATGCCTATGCAGCTTTCTCATGGCTTGCTTAGCCGAGCTTATAAGTTGTTTTGGTTATAAGTAAAATATTTTTTAGTGTTTGGTAAAGTGCTAAAAAATAGTTTATTTTAAAAGTAGAGGCTATTTTTGGAAGAAAAAGCAGAATTTGATATTTCCCTATTTTCAAAATAAGATAATTTTACTTATGAGCACAGCTCTACCAAAGATACCGTATATCTTTTTATTATTTTTAATGTGAAACTATTTTTTATACAAAGGTACATAGGTCCTTCTGCCAGAGAGCTTGTAAGCCCAACCATTACCCTCTTTTTTGCTGCACATTTTTTTGCAATTTTTTATTGCAGTATAACAAATATTATCCACTAATTTAGTACTCCCTCCGTTCTAAACTATTCTGAATAGAATTTTTTTACGGTGTCCAATAAACATGTTTGACTGTAAATATGTATAGTTATAGACAATAATGACACACACAAAAATTAATGTTCAGAAACTAGACGAATCTAACCATATCTCATACTATAAAATTATTGTTCATATACCTATTCAAATATGTGATCAAAGTTTGACACCTTTGACAAAAAAAATTCTGTGTAGAATATGGAGTATAAGTATTATATTCTCATTCAAAATGCATTTTAAAACACGATACGCCTAATTTATGATTATTAGAAATTCACGCTATATTGTGAAAGTTTGTCATTAACTTCAGAAGTTTGGCTGTTGAACTATCTTTGTCCCATCTATTCTTTCAGGTAGACTATTCAAAATTGTAATGTGTGTCTGATGAAGAATGGAGGAGTGTTTTCATGTCAAATGCATTACCATTGGTTTGAAAATACTGCTGGATTTACTTTTCGATCTCGCAGTTGACAATCTGAGTGTTACAAATGAGTTTATTGTCCTATTTACTGCAAAATAGACTCTCTCTCTCCCGTACTTTTTTTTTTTTTGGAATACTCTCCCGTACTCTTATGCTGCCGTGAACTCTTATGCTGCCGTGAAATACTCTGTTTTCCAATTCTCTGTTTCTATTGGTCCGTCGCTTGAAGTGCCTTGTAGTTCATAAATGTTGTTGGTTGTACTCCCTCTGTTTCTCTATTAGTGACACACTTACCTTAATTGAATGTTTCTTTTATATTGGCACACATTCCATTTTTGGCAAGATTCCTTCAATTTCATCCACTCATTTTACTTTTTACTTTCTACATCCAATTTCATCCACTCATTTCCTCTACCTAAATCCAAGCACCTAAACACCTATGGTGCCAATATTAGTGAAACGGAGGGAGTATATCACATAGAATATCAATTTTGTTGTATTCAAAATAACATGACTGAAATGGTTAAGTTTATTAATGGCTATTGTTAAGACCGTCAAACGAATCGGGTCACCAGTTAGATAACCATTATCCATATACTATTTTCACTTATTGGATAAGACTTATTGGATAATGACCCATTGGGTTAATGGATATAATTGAGTTATAGTTATTGGGTTTGATTGGGTTGGATAATGAGTTACCCGTTAGATAATCTTTGGTGGGTTGAGTTGGGTTGGGTAATGGGTGACCGTGGATAATTTCATATCACAAGATAACTAAATTTTCACAAGTTTGATTACGAATGATTTAATTTTTCCCTAATATATAATCATTTGTTATATTATGTAATATAATATTATGTACATTATATTATATTTAATAAAAATAAAAAACATATAATATGTTGGCTTTGTAAACTCGACGAAATTAACGAACAATATTAGTTGGGATCGAGGTCGAGCTCAAATACTGTACGAGCTCGAATATTGTACGAACTCGAATGCTGTACGAGATTGAGCTCGAATACTGTACGAACTCGAATACTGCGCGAGATTGAACTTGAATACTGTACGAGATTGAACTCGAATATTGTACGAACTCGAATACTGTACGAGATTGAGCTCGAATACTGTACGAGATTGAGCTCGAATACTGTACGAGATTGAATTCGAATACTGTACGAGCTTGAATACTGTACGAACTCGAATATTGTACGAGATTGAACTTGAATAATTTGTGAATTATAATTTGTATAATTTGTGAATTATAGTGAATATTTATGTTAAATATTACACATGCATATAATTGAGTAATTTTAGATATTTATTGGGTATTTGTTAGGTTTCCATTGAGTTAACATAATATGGGACCCATTGAGATCAAAATTTCTCATTAACATAATTATTCTCATCCCGCCAAATCCTAAAAAATAATGAGCATTTAATACTTGATTCCATTGGATAATGACGACTTGTAACCCAAATGAAAAGAAAATATTGAATGATAACTTATTGAGTTACTTACATAATGACTTATTGAATAATATATTTTAACCCATTGGGTCATATGAATATCTCATGAGTTACCCAATGAGTTATCCATTTAATGACCAAACTCATTTATTATCCAACCCATTATGACCCATTAATAAATGAGTTAATTAGATAAAGACTCATTGGATAATGAGTTAATTGAGTTTGGATAATTGGTTGATCCAATTAACCCATTTGACAGGCCTGACAATTGTCAAAAAACTTGTAGCAGGGAAGTATGATCATGGAAAGTTATTAAATTGCTGACATTCGATGGAGTTAAAAAGAGTTGTATTGAAGTTGTGGAAAGTTTTAGCTTGCCATTACCAAGTTGATTCTTGCTACCATTCTCATTCTGTTCTTGTTTATGAAATTGTCATTAAACTGCAAGGAAAATCCCATAGGACAGTTTTGATCCCATCTTTATTCTTCAGTTAATGGTATGAGCTGCAATAAGCTATTGTTTGTCTTGATACTATACTTCATAACACTCGAACTTCATGAATCTGATAGAGACAAGGCTCGTAGAGCAAAGGCACTGTTAATACTGAGTGTTCTGCGAGAACTGATACATTTGTACTTCAATCTATTGTTGGATACTCTCTGGGGTTCATGGCATGTTTTAATTGTTTTGAACACTAAATTCTTTGTTTTCTTGCGTTTTATTGAGTTCAAAGGCTAACATACTTTGTTCTGCTTTGAGATGTCATTCCAAAACACTGCATGCATTTTACTTTGATTGTGGTTACTGGTTCATATGATGTTTCGCTCCTTTCATGTGAATCAAACTGCACCAGGCTTTACTGATAGTTTTTCATCGTGAAGTTCCTTTAGCTGGGAGGGGCGTTGACCAAACCTGCAGGAATATGTCATTTCTTCGAGTAGCTTCTTTATAACTGTATTTCTATTTTCTTACAGATCCTTGATTTTTCACTGTACACAATCTGCATTTTATCGCTTCGATTTTGGAAGAGAACCCTGTGCGATTATAGGTTCTTCTTTGATGATAGGCAAACCTGCAATTGGGCCAAGAGTACCTTGGGCCGAGAGCGCCTTGGGCCGAGAGCGCTTCATGGCCGCGTCAACACAATAAATCTCTTTAATAGAGAGGCGTACATCAAGGCGTATAATTCGGAGATACGTTATTCCCTGATACAGTATAAATAGACAGGTACGCGCTTACTGTAGGAGACTTTTGAACATTTTGACTAAGACACTTAGTGACTTAAGTATCAGAGAGTTCACCCCTGGGACCTCCCGGGGCTTTTTGTTTGCAGATTATCATCGAGGGATTCAATGTTACGACTCGACTGGTTTCCAGACGCATCAATTGGCATGCCAAGTGGGATCGATTCAGTCGCATTTGAGTTCCTTGGTTTATGTCCACCTCCACGAATACTCAGAGGAGTGAGAGTTAGCCTTGATACATGAGGCTAAAGTGAAAGAAAAGGTGAAACGTTATTATGATCGAAGGGTCAGGAAAGTGCAGTTTGCACCCGGCGATCTAGTTGTGAGAAGGAATGAGAAAAATAGGCAGGAGTCGGAGGGGAAGCTCGCGGGTAACTGGGAAGGACCGTATCGAGTGATAGAGGCGTACCCCGGAAGAAGCTATACCCTTGAGACCTTGGGGGGAACTCATATTCAAAAAAGATGGAACATTGCCAATCTCCGGAGATATCACTATGTATGATGAGGGTAAATAGCGCTGATAAATCCTGTGCTAAGTGCTAAGATCGAGCTTAAATACTCCGACAAACATTCCAGCTAAGATTGAAGGCTCGAGCTCAAACGCTCCTGCAAAAATTCCAGCTAAGACTGAAGGCTCGAGCTTAAACGCTCCCACAAAGCATTCCAGCTAAGGCTGTAGAATAGAACCACGAGCTCCTAAATTGTATTCCAATTAAGGCTGTTGAATAGATCCACGAGCTCCTGCAAAAATTCCAGCTAAGACTGAAGGCTCGAGCTTAAACGCTCCCGCAAAGCATTCCAGCTAAGGCTGTAGAATAGAACCACGAGCTCCTAAATTGTATTCCAGTTAAGGCTGTTGAATAGATCCACGAGCTCCTGAATCGTATTCCAACTAAGGCTGTAGAATAGAGTCACGAGCTCCTAAATTGTATTCCAGCTAAGGCTGTAGAATAGAGCAACGAGCTCCTAAATTGTATTCCAGCTAAGGCTGAAGACTAGAACCATGAGCTCGCAAGAGCGAAGAAAGGGGGAGGAGTATGAAAGCAATATCCTCGATCCCCCTGCCGATTGTAGATGTCGCTCAATGATCTAGTGAATTTTTGTTTGTAGGATGTAGTTGAAAAATACCGAACCTGGGTAAATTCGTTGTAGTTTTTATTTTCAAACGATTATTAATTGCTTACAATTCGCTTGTCGAATGTTTGGCATATCACAATCTAAGGTACAAAGGCTCAGAAGGCCATGATCATAAAGGCAAAAACACGAAGGATAAGAGCAGTAAAAGATGCTATTGGAGTATAGAATGTAGTTACAGTTGTTTTTTTAATTACTTTTCTACTCTTGCTACTTCTTCCTATATCATCATTATTTCTTCTGCCTTGATACTAGTAGCACACTGAAGATCCTTTCTTTGTTCCTCCTCGGGATAGTCATCAGTATTTATTGCCAAAGTGGATCGACGACCACGGGGGCGAGTTCGCTTCCTTGCAAATCTCATAGGGGTGCCTCGAAGAACTACTTCCCCTAGCTACTTCCTTTGCTTCTAAATTTGCGGAGCATCTTCGATTATTAGGAGGAGGAATGGGTAATTTCTTTATCCATTCGATGACAGCAGTGTAAGCTTGTTTCTGCTTAAAAGTCCCCCGAGTTTCCACTTCATTATTTATAAGCCAGTGGTAGGAAGCGTGCAGAAGAAATTTGGGTAAAAGCTTGTCTAAGATAACTTTGGGATTAGCCACCCAATGAAATAAGCTATGAGCATGAAGGCTTTGATAGCAGAGACAAGCTTTCTTCTCCAACTTGACGTTCTGCCTCTGCAGTGTCTCGTTTTCTGACAGCAACCTTGAGTTTTCGCCTAAAAGAGATTCTACTACTGAAGGGTCATCGTTGATAGAAGTATCGGACTTGGAGAGCACCTCGTTTAGCCTCGAGATCTCATTTTGTGTGACCTCATAACGCTGCGCAATGTCACCCAACTGAGCCATAAACCCATAAGCCAGATCCCAAGTGGCTATAATACGACTCTCAACTATATGCAACCTTTCAACATATGAAAGACACCTCTTAAGGGAACTAATTTGTGGATTATGTAGTGAACATCATCTTCCCAGTTGGCCTTTGAGGGGTAAGTATCGTCTACAACCATGAGAGGGACGGAACCCTTGAATCTTTTACGGTCGTGGACCTTCAAGCACACTACGAAAATTGGGTGTTTTCCACTTTCCCAAGATTTCAAGTCCGCCTTAGAAAGATTAAGCTCCTTTTGGAAGGATCTCGCGGCCAAATTCAAGTTGGAGATGCGGTCTTGAAAGCCAACTATAAAGGGGTGAGTCTTATTACACCACATCTCTAGTTCTTGAGAGCTTTTCTCTAGGCCGTCACAGCATGGGTTCAGGCCCTCCTAGCGGTTTCGAGCTCGGCTTTAGCCTTAAAAAAATCTTCACGGGTAGATTGAAGTTCCCATTGCAATGCATTGAACTACGAGAATGAAAATTTTGGGAAAAAACATCAATAAGGGAAATAAAATGTTTATATAAAAGACCAAAATCAATTACATGGGGGCCCAAAGTGGCTAAATTATACATTCCCTACTACGATATCCCCCACTTGGTCCTCTTGAGTTGTTGCAGCCTCCGCCTCTGCATCCTTGTCTTCTTCATCCGGATCAGGCAAGGCGCATATATTGTCTAGGGTGATGTACTTCCCCGAACCCCTCAGAAGGCTCATCATGGATAAGCTCATTCGACCCTCGTTCACAACACTTTCTCACTTTTGGTTTATCGTGTCAAGCCCTTCGGACTTAGCCGCTTACTTGAATACGTTGACACATCCTCGGACAGGGACGATCCCAATTTAGGAAGAATCACTTCATCCACTAAGCTGGATCTCCCAATTCCCTGGGCAACACTCAGAAGATCTGCAAAAAGGTCAAAGAGCTCCGGGCTTCAAAGGACTTTATCTTTGAAGGCCTCCAACATGGCCATTTGAGCCTCTGGGTCTTGGGCTTGTTTGGGATCCTTAACAATTGAATTGTTTTCAAATGTTAGGCGCTCCTAAACACTCTGGAGTTCACTATTCTTTTTCCCGGGAAACCTCGAGCTCCAGCTGTAATGAGGCTATCTCCTTATTCTTGCATTCATAAGTAGAAGATAATTCAGAACCTAAGTTCTGAATGAAGGAAGACGGGGAAGCGGTAATGGTGGACCTCACACCATCCAACTCCTTGACAACCTAAAAATAGGTGGCGGGGATAAGTAAAAAAACAACACATATAATCATTCTCTTATTAATTTTAATAAAATAACTTAACTCAGAGTTTTTCAAAAAAGGACCAAGTTCAGTGGTCCCTAAGGCTGAGAGGCTCAACGAAGATGCCAAACCATAGGTAGCGGCATTGAGCTCATCATTAGAGGCCTTAGGAGCAGACCTCTCATGATAAATTTTTTGACGACCCTCCCAAATGGAAAGATCATCCTAAGGTTTCTGCTTTAACGATGTGTTCGCGGGGGCGATTATCTGAAGGGGGGTAGCAGTGATAACCTTCTCCTTGGAGGAGATGGTGCTTGCTCCTTTCTTGGTTATAGCACCCGCTAGGCTCTGGCCCACTGAAGAGAAAGAAGATATTAGACAAGGTACACCAAAAAGTATATGTATAAATATGATAGTAAGCAACAAAGTAAAGCACAAAATACATGAATGATGCCTACAATGTCAGGACATAAAAGGGAATCCTCGAGAAGGGGCTCTTGGATTACTAAGTCCTGGGAAGGTCGTGGCTTATACCCCTTAACTAGTTTCCTTCTCTTCGGACCTACTGGAGGCTCACCGGAGGGGGCCAAGTGGGGCTGTCTGAGCAATTTTCTTTTCTTAACAGGATCGTAGACAAACTTTTTGTAAACCTCGTGGGCGGGGGCAAGCTTGACCCCCAACTAAGTTGTTGGAATTAGTATAAGAGGCTTAAGAAAGGTGTGAGGATAGCAAACAGTCTCGAGCACTCTCAAGGAAAGGAGGGAAAACAAACTTGTCAGGGAGCTGGGATTCGACTTTAACATCGGATTCCACCGAGGAACCTTACATCTAAGGAAGTTAAATGTGAGAGCTGATGTGTCCATTTTAGATGCATTATTTAGTAGTATTTAGGATCACTTTTGTGCTCTTTTATTATCGAGAGCTTGTGTTTTACCTTGAAATTCACTTAGGAGAGGCAAAAGCAACTTTGTACTCTTTTACCTCTTTTAAGTGGATTTTGTGTGACAAGGGAAGAACACGGAAGCAACGAAGACCGGAAGACATTAAAGATTATACTTTCGAAGACTTTTGGATACTCACTTCGAAGACATGAAGACCGGAGGCCGTTGAAGACCATTTTGGAGCTGTTGAAGACTTGAAGATTGAGAAGGATGGCTATGAAGAAGACAAAGAAACAATGCAAAACTGTGGCTGCCGTCGCGACACCATCGCGAGTCGCGACCTCGCGATCAACACCGTCGCGAGTCGCGACGAACCCCGTCGCGAGTCGCGACCAACGGGCGGCCAGAAATCATTCTTATTTTCTTTGCACTATAAATACCATCTCTTTCCCTCTTCTTCTCCAGCCTTTCCAGCCCGCTTTTCTCTGCGTTTTTAGGGCTTCAATTCTAGGTTTTTCTCTTCTTTCTTTTCTTAGCTTTCTCTTAGTTTAATTATGTCTTTTGTTGTTCTAGAGTAGTTCTTGTTCTTGGGAGCAAAGGATTGAAGCTTCCATTATCTATGTAGCAAGAACTCATTTCTATCTATCTATTTGGTGTTTTTGCTATTGTGCATTTATTGTGCTTTGAATGTTAATTGTTGATTGCATTGATGTTATTGAGAGCTTGATGATATGAATGCTTGTATGAATTGCTAGCTAGGGTTTGGGGGATTTGGGTTAATTTCCCCCCTGTTCTTGTTAGTAATGTATGAGTGTGAATTAGAGCTTTCGATTGTGTTAGTGTGTTGACAATGTGCTAGGCGAATGTGATTGATGTCGAACTCTTCGTCATGTTTGTTTGTGTAGCAAACGAGAGAGTCATATGCTCGCGGATGAATGTGCGTTGCACGTTCATCCAATCTCGTGTAATTGCATGAATTGGTTTAATGCTTAGTCACGGTGTAGTGGTCATAGGCATTGCCAAGCTTGTTGGTCCTTCGTGCTAAATGCCACCAATGACACCTTGAGTCGTGGTCGCGACTCGGGAGTCATTGGTGAGGTTTGACGAGAGATGTCGAACTCACTCTCGCAAACTACGAACTAAGAAGGATAGGAGTTTAGTCTCCACGACAAGTAGTTGAAGTATTGAATAGATTATTTAAATTCATTCTTGAAGCATTGGTTATCTGGCGTTTATGTATTTCTGACGGTGTGTTTCACTGCATGTGTGCCATGAGTGGTTTGAGCATAGGGAGTGCTTGTGTGGTTGAATTGCTTAGGTGTAGGAACGTGACGAATTTCGTAGCGCCTTTGCATGAAGATCTATGAGCATGAACTTAGAACTCCTTGTGATGTGTGTGTTGTGGTACTTGCTAGATGGGGTGTGTGAGCGTTGGGTCATGAATTCTAAATGATGGAATGTGTGAATGATTCGATGAACTACATTAGATGTGGAAGTGGATATCCGTTGCCCCCAAGGCATTTTATCTTTGTAGTTTAAAACCCCCTTTTTTTAGTTTCGTTTGATGATTAGCATAGTCACTTGACGTTGCTAGTTATCTTTGTTAACTTAGGAAACCAACCAACCAACCCCCCCCCCCCTTTTACTTGCTTTTAAGTGTGTGTAAATATAGTTACTCCTAGCCTAGTATATCAACCATGTGTGTGCTTAGACGCTTAGGAAGATCCCTCTTTTGGCGCGCGGGCGCGACGACCAAAGAGAAGAGGGATCTTCCTAAGCGTCTAAGCACACAAATGGTTGATATACTAGGCTAGGAGTAACTATATTTACACACACTTAAAAGCAAGTAAAAGGGGGGGGGTTGGTTGGTTGGTTTCCTAAGTTAACAAAGATAACTAGCAACGTCAAGTGACTATGCTAATCATCAAACGAAACTAAAAAAAGGGGGTTTTAAACTACAAAGATAAAATGCCTTGGGGGCAACGGATATCCACTTCCACATCTAATGTAGTTCATCGAATCATTCACACATTCCATCATTTAGCATTCATGACCCAACGCTCACACACCCCATCTAGCAAGTACCACAACACACACATCACAAGGAGTTCTAAGTTCATGCTCATAGATCTTCATGCAAAGGCGCTACGAAATTCGTCACGTTCCTACACCTAAGCAATTCAACCACACAAGCACTCCCTATGCTCAAACCACTCATGGCACACATGCAGTGAAACACACCGTCAGAAATACATAAACGCCAGATAACCAATGCTTCAAGAATGAATTTAAATCATCTATTCAATACTTCAACTACTTGTCGTGGAGACTAAACTCCTATCCTTCTTAGTTCGTAGTTTGCGAGAGTGAGTTCGACATCTCTCGTCAAACCTCACCAATGACTCCCGAGTCGCGACCACGACTCAAGGTGTCATTGGTGGCATTTAGCACGAAGGACCAACAAGCTTGGCAATGCCTATGACCACTACACCGTGACTAAGCATTAAACCAATTCATGCAATTACACGAGATTGGATGAACGTGCAACGCACATTCATCCGCGAGCATATGACTCTCTCGTTTGCTACACAAACAAACATGACGAAGAGTTCGACATCAATCACATTCGCCTAGCACATTGTCAACACACTAACACAATCAAAAGCTCTAATTCACACTCATACATTACTAACAAGAACAGGGGGGAAATTAACCCAAATCCCCCAAACCCTAGCTAGCAATTCATACAAGCATTCATATCATCAAGCTCTCAATAACATCAATGCAATCAACAATTAACATTCAAAGCACAATAAATGCACAATAGCAAAAACACCAAATAGATAGATAGAAATGAGTTCTTGCTACATAGATAATGGAAGCTTCAATCCTTTGCTCCCAAGAACAAGAACTACTCTAGAACAACAAAAGACATAATTAAACTAAGAGAAAGCTAAGAAAAGAAAGAAGAGAAAAACCTAGAATTGAAGCCCTAAAAACGCAGAGAAAAGCGGGCTGGAAAGGCTGGAGAAGAAGAGGGAAAGAGATGGTATTTATAGTGCAAAGAAAATAAGAATGATTTCTGGCCGCCCGTTGGTCGCGACTCGCGACGGGGTTCGTCGCGACTCGCGACGGTGTTGATCGCGAGGTCGCGACTCGCGATGGTGTCGCGACGGCAGCCACAGTTTTGCATTGTTTCTTTGTCTTCTTCATAGCCATCCTTCTCAATCTTCAAGTCTTCAACAGCTCCAAAATGGTCTTCAACGGCCTCCGGTCTTCATGTCTTCGAAGTGAGTATCCAAAAGTCTTCGAAAGTATAATCTTTAATGTCTTCCGGTCTTCGTTGCTTCCGTGTTCTTCCCTTGTCACACAAAATCCACTTAAAAGAGGTAAAAGAGTACAAAGTTGCTTTTGCCTCTCCTAAGTGAATTTCAAGGTAAAACACAAGCTCTCGATAATAAAAGAGCACAAAAGTGATCCTAAATACTACTAAATAATGCATCTAAAATGGACACATCAAACCTCCCCACACTTAAACCTTACTCGCCCTCGAGTAAGAAAAGATTTAAGCATACGGAGGAAATGGCATATCCACATCCTAAAACCCCCAAAATAACCACACAAAATGGACATATCAAGAGCCCTCTTAGCCTCCTTCCACTTTCCCACATTCCCGGGGAGAGTAAAAACCTTTGCACCTCCTTTGGCGAGGAGAAAAAGTAATGATCTTCTTGGAGGAGTTATAGCCGAAGGCCACGGTGAAAAGGGAACGGAACAACTTATACTCCTATTCGATGTCTAGGTTGTCGCATTGATAGAGAAATAACATAAGGGTGGTTATGAAGTTAGGATGGACTTGGGCAGGACTTACGTGGAAATCTCTGAGCACCGTTGAGAATATCGGAGGAAAAGGAAAACACAGCCCTGACCGGATCTGCTTTAGGAAAATGATCGACCTCTCTTCTGGAGGATCTTCGTAAGACTCTGCTGCCCCTAAACACTCTAATTCTACGTCAGCAGGAATCCTCTGACCTGGGGGTAGCGATCTTAAGATCCCAGATTTAGTCTAAGACTTGTCCGGGGCTGAGGGCCTGTACGTCTCTTCCTCAACAAAGGGACCTAGGGTCGGGGGCTCAACGGTGGAGGATGCTTTGGAGTGGAGTAGCCCATTATCCTTCTCTAACATCCTCGAAGGGCCTCCTTCCTTAGGAGAAGGGGAACTAAACTAATTTCTCTGACATGTGAAGACTTCTGAACATATCCTTTCCCTCAGCCGAGAGGCCAAACTCGAGGAAAACCCCCCTCAGGAAAATCCAAAATTGGTATGTACCTTGAATTACCAATCTTATCGTCACTATGGCTGGAACCCTGTGTATAATGCCCTGGATTGCTAAGCATAGCTTTGGAATCTCCCCTTCTAGGAGATTTCCCCTCAAATCTCTCAAACTCAATTTTGTCAGAATGCCCCCTCTCAACAGATTTCTCGCTTGAATCAGCCATGGGCACAAAGGATAAAGGAAAAAAGTGAAGAAATATGAAGGTTAGGATAAATTACTGATGAAAGTAGAGAAAGGGAAATGTAGGCGAGGAACGGAGGGAGAAGAGAGTACTGAGAAAACCTTTGAAATCACCTATAGTTTAAGTGAAGAGAACATGGAGAAAATAGAGGTTAAGAAGCCCAAAAAGGGCAGCTAGAATAATGATTAACTTGGAGAGGTGAAAATTTGAAAAGGTGTGAAAATTTGGCGTGCCTTTTCATAAACTGCTC
Organism: Rubia yunnanensis; assembly: GCA_037428765.1. Taxonomy (NCBI): domain Eukaryota; kingdom Viridiplantae; phylum Streptophyta; class Magnoliopsida; order Gentianales; family Rubiaceae; genus Rubia; species Rubia yunnanensis. The sequence goes on from CM075067.1 coordinate 77,060,767, forward strand.
CCTGACATGCACTTCCCTGTATAATTAACACGCGCGCGTGCGCCCCTCGGAATTTTGCTAAAAATAAAATAATAATAAATGATAGCTATAAAGAAAATTAGATGGCACATCGGGGTTAGGGATTCATTCTCAGAGAAAAACACAAGTAGAGATCCTCGACACCCTCCACGAGAACACGTGAACCCAGGGGCTTAGTAACGAAGGATAAATGCGAGACTCCTCAAAGATCCTAACCCCGAGGGCACCTCAAATTTTCTGGGGGCTCTTGATGATAGGCAAACCCACAACTGGACCAAGAGTACCTTGGGCCGAGAGCACTTCAAGGCCGCATCAGCACAATACATCTCCTTAATAGAGAGGCGTACATCAAGGCGTACGTCAAGACATATAATCTGGAGATACGTTATTCCCTGATACAGTATAAATAGACAGGTACACACTTACTATAGGAGACTTTTGAACATTTTAACTAAGACACTGACTGACTTAAGCATCAGAGAGTTTACCCCTGAGACCTCCCGGGAATTTTTGTTTGAAGATTATCACTAAGGGACTCGACGTTACAACTCGACCAGTTTCTAGACGCATCTTTCTTCCAGATGAGATCATTACAGTTGACCTAGATCATGATTTTATCTTGATGATCTCTTCCGGAGGAAATTTTATCGCTAGAATGAAGTTGGAAAAAAAGAAAGATAAAGAATGCAACACAACTTAATGGATATAGAATCTAAAATCAAGGAGTCAATAGCAAAGTGGAGGTTTCTTGTTTGGCTTTCTTGAGTCTAAATAAGAATGGTATTTATTTTTTCTTTTAGCTTCTTGAAGTGATAAAAATAAGTTTGTTTTTGTGCTGTTTTTCTCTAGCTCGCGGGGTTAGAGTTGCAAGAGTTTATAACTTTTGATGGTGAGAGTGATAATGATGATGATAATGGTGAGTGATGATAGGTAAATTTTCAGCTGGGCCATTAGGATCTTGGGCCGAGAGTACCTTGGGCTGAAAGCACTTCAGGCCTGCGTCAACACAATAAATCTCCTTAATAAAGAGGCGTACATCAAGTCGTATAATTTGGATATAAGTTATTTCCTAATACAGTATAAATAGGCAGGTACGTACTTACTATTGAGTACTTTTTTGAACACTTACTAAAAAAACTTATTGACTTAAGCATCAGAGAGTTTACCCCTGGAATCTCTCGGGGCTTTTTGCTTGCAGATTATCACTAAGGGCCTCGACGTTGCATGTAAACCGGTTTCCAGATGCATTAATTGGCTAGTGGGACCTATTTAGTCATGTTTGAGTTCCTTGGTTTATGTCCACCTCCACGAATACTTGTAGGAGTGAGAGGTTAAAATTGATAGGAACCAGTGCTATCGAAGAAGTACAATCTCTTTATCGAGGAAAAAGAAGGAGAATGGTTAACCCTATAGTATCCTAGGAAGTGGAGAGAGAAGCGGTATAAGTCTCAGCTAGAGAGCTAGGAGGAGGGCAAGGCTCCATTGGAAAGATTCCAGTGATACCCGAGGGCCCTCGAGATGTAGTTGGACCTATGGGCCCCACTGTGAGTAATGCAGGCCGAGAAATATGGCTTGCAAATCCTATGCCAAATGTATACCTCGGGGAATACGATGAAAGAGATGGTCATTTCACGGAGGTTTCTAGTGAGTCATAGATGGAATATTACGAACAAACCTTACGGGTGAATCGAACAACAGGTGTGAATGCCTCGCAATCTGATTTGGCTAGGGAAGTTCATATATTGACGGAGTTGGGATATCAGGTCACACCTGCCTCAGTCCCGATAGCCTCCTCTCGAGACATTGAAGCCTCGATGATCTCTTCGACGATCATGGAAGCCCCGACAAACAATGCCGCTTAACCCATGATAGCATTTCCCTACTATGGATATCCTCGATAGGGGTACCATGCACGACCTTAACCTTCATTCCTTGAACCCCTGAGGTTGGCACATCCCGGGCCCCCCTGCAGTTCCGACGGCCTTGATGGGAGGATACCCCAGAGCAGATCAACTTCCATTCCTTGAACCCCGGGGGTTAGCACATTTTGGACCCCTTGCAGTTCCGGAAACCTTAATGGGAGGATATCCTAGAGCTGAGATAGGGTATGGGTCTCAGGGATATGGAAGCATATGGATGTCGAACCAGTCACCAGGTTATGGCTTGTATGACCCTTATGGGTTATATTATGGAAGTTCAGGGATCATGATGGCCTGGACAAATCCTGGGCAAGTAACTCAACCCCCTCGGCATCAGATGGCTTATAGCGACCCCCATAGAGGATTACTAAACCTTGGATAGCAAAGAGGAGATACTGGAAATGCCCTCAAGAGAGAGTTAGACAGGCTGATTGGGCCACTTGGTCAAGTGGTAGTATCCATGTTTTTGTCGTTAATAACCACATAGTGATAGCCCGCATATACTAAACCCCTAGAGGGGATCCCAAGGTATTGTGGTTAGTCCAATCCCAGGGAGTTCATCCAGACATTCCTTAGTCTTATGAACTTAAGGGATTTTGATGAAAAGTTGACTTGCAAACTGGTAGGGAGTTATGTTTGAGGAAAGGCTCAAGAGTGGTACAACAAGTTACCAAAGGGGTCTTTGCATTCCTATAGAGATTTTAGCGCGGCATTGTTAAGTCAATATGTCCAAAAGAAGAAGTTTACCAAAACCCCGCTGGAGTTATACCAGACGATACAAAACCCTGGAGAGTCAACAGAAGCCTTCTACCATTGCTATGTAGATGAAAGCTTAGGGGTGGTGGAGACCACGGAATATGAAGTGATCTAAGGATACTTTCTCGCGATGAGAGACATAGAGCTATACAAGTAATTAAGTAATATTGTTCCTCGAACCCTACAGAAGCTTTAGGAGATAGTCGAATAGCACTCGAAAGTGGAAGAAGCCACCAGGAGAAAGAAAAAGAGTATGATCGATAGACTAAGAAGAAGTAATGATCATCGAGAGAAGAAGACAGCGGAGGCGCCCCAGCCAAGCTTCAAGAGTTATACTCCCGCTAGTAGGCCTCCAGTACAAATCCTAAGTATTTATAGAGAGGTTTTCAGACAACCGCAACCTTTGTCAAACGCGCCTGCCGCAGTAGTAGGATGAAGGGCTACAAATTGATTCTGCAAATTTCACAAGGATTATAGCCATGATACGAATGATTGCATTCATTTGAAAAGGGAGATAGAAAGGAATGAAAGAGATGGGTAGCTTCAGGGCCCCGAACCTAGACGAGGAAATCAAGGGGAACCTCCTCGGCCCGGGAGGACTACCCACCATACATGAGATATCCTCAGAATAATAGGAGTAGAGGAGACAGAAGACATCAAGGAAAAGAGTGTCGAGGCAGAGATCAGGCAAGAAGGGATATGTGTCCGTGAGAACAACGCGTTGGAAACCAGGACAATACGGATGAGGAAAATCATCTATTGAAGAGTGGTCAACATGATAAGTGGAATAACATGAGAGAGGTCTTCAAACTCAGTCATGAAGGCTGATTCTCGAAGGGCTCCTAAAGAAGAGCCAAACCACAAGAGATTCCATCCGGACGAGATAATCACATTTTTAGAAGTGGATTCTGTCCCAAATGAAACCTCGCATGTAGATCCGAAGGTGGTAGCAACGGTAATTGGAACGGGCTTAGTGAAAATGGTCTTTATTGATGATGGAAGTGGGGTTGAGACAATGTTCTCTTATCAGTTAGATATTGGAAGGAATAATTTGAAGAAATCAGCTACCTCCCTCTCAGGATTTATGGTGTACCTAATATATCCCATAGGAGAAGTCACCTTGCCAGTATGGATATCTGAAGGGGATAATGGGGTAACTATCGAGTGCACCTTCACAGTGGTTGATGTGTATTCTACGTACAATGTAATTTTGGGAAGGCCTTGGATGTGCTTGGCTCAAGTAGTGTGGTCCTCGTATCATCTAAGGATGAACTTTCTAACGAGTAGAGGGATAGCTTCCTACGGAGAGAATCAGGCCGTTGCTAAAAGCTGTAACCTTACAGTGCCAAGAGAAGCAAGGAGGGTGAGGGATATAGTTTCAGTACATGGGGGAATTAGCCTTTCTGAAATAGTGGCTGTGGGGAAACTTTCCCCTAGGGATGTGAAGGAAAAGCTGAGAAAGTTAATGGAGGAATACGAAGATATGATTTTATGGGATACCTCAGATCTTACAAGGGTTCCCAAAGAATTAGGAGTCCATAGGTTAAACATTGATTCAGGGGTTAGGCACATCAAGCAAAAAAGGAGAGTATTCGCGACAGAAAGAGCAAAAACAATCAAGGTCGAGGTAGACAAATTGTTGAAGGATAATGCAATCGAGAAAGTATTCTACCCGGAAGGGCTAGCAAATCCAGTTATGGTACCAAAGCATGATGGTACTTGGCGGATGTGTATAAATTTTACGAATTTGAACAAATGCTACCTAAAAGATAGTTACCCCTTAACTCTCATCGATAAGTTGGTAGAGGCGATTACAGGGTATCAGGTATTGGCTTTCTTCGATGCGCACACAGGTTATCAACAGATATTGATGGATGATAAGGACAAGCAAAAGAATTCGTTTATCACAGATGTGAGCACGTACTGTTACAAGACGATGCTTTTTGGCTTGAAAATGCAGGGACAACATACTAAACGCTAGTGGACAAGTTGTTCAGAAAGTATATTGGTAGGAACTTGGAGATATATGTGGACGATATGGTGGTAAAGAGAATGAGTTATGAGGAATTCTTGATGGATCTAAAGGAGATTTTTGAGATACTCAGGAATTCAAATCTAAAGCTAAACCCTGCTAAATGTGTTATAGGACCGGGGGCGAGAAAATTCCTGGGGTTCATGGTATCGGAGAGGGGAATCGACGTTAACCCAGAGAAGGTCGAGACCCAAATAAGGATGAAGAGCCCCTAGAACAAGAAGGACGTACAGAAGATCACAGGATGCCTGGCAGCTTTGAGAAGATTTTTATCGAAAGGGGTTGAGAAACAGCTGCCTTTCTTAGACGTGCTCCAAAAAGTAAAGAAGTTTGAATGGACCGATAGGTGTGAACAAGCTTTTCAACAACTCAAGGATTATCTTTGAAGGTTACCGACACTTATGAAACTCGAGAAAGGGGAGGTCCTATTTTTGTAGATCTCCGTTTTTCCCCTGGCCTTCAGTGTAGTATTTGTGAAAGAAAAAGGTAAAGTACAAAACCTTATATACTTTGTGAGCCGAGCCCTACAGGGACCAGAGACAGGATAGACCGCCATCGAGAAACTCATACTAGCTCGAGTACATGCTGCTCTATGACTGAGACCTTATTTTCAAGGGCACACGATCATCTTACTTACTAATTATCCACTTAGGAAAGTCCTCTTGAAACCCAAAGCTTCAGGGAGGATGATGAAGTGGGTAGTAGAGTTGGGAGAACACGAAAATTTTAGCCTAGGGCAGCGATTAAAGGTCAATCCTTGATGAACTTTATAGTCGAAACCACTGAGACCATCGAGAATATTGAGATAGAGGAGGAGAAGGGACCTTGAAGGAAATAAGTATGTAGGCTATACATTGATGGTTCCTCACATTCAAGAGGAAGCGGAAATTGGAGTCTTATTCGCTAGCCCTGATGGAAAAGACTACCCGTACACACTGCACTTTGCCTTCAAGGAAAAATTATTGAGGCTGAATATGAAGCCCTGATCACTTGTTTGCGGTTAGCTACGAAACTGAATGTGGATGATTTGGAGATCTATAGTGACTCCCAGATACTGGTGCAGTAGGTAAAGGGGGGATACGAGGCCAGGGAGCACAACTTGCAAAAGTGTTTAAAATTTGTGAAGCCTCTACTCAGAAGGTTTAAAAGCTAGACCTTAGAGCAAGTACCAAGAGAACACAACCATAAGGTTGATGCCTTGAGCAAGTTAGATTCGTCGAATTTTGGAGCGGGGTCTCAAGGGAAGTTGCTCATGGAGACCCTTAATAATCAAAGTTTTCAGGAGCAATGGTCGTGGAGGAAGAAATTTGCTGGATGATGCCCATTGTTAGGTAGCTTCAAGATGGATCACTCCCGGAGAATCATGTTGAAGTCAGAAAAGTTAGGCTAAAAGCGCCAAAATATGTGATGCAAGAGGGAATTCTGTATAAAAGAGGTCATTTACAACCGCTGCTCAGATGTGCGAGCCCCCTTGAGACTGATTATTTGATAAGGGAGGCCCATGAAGGTATATGTGGGAGTCATCAAGGAGCAAGGTCATTATCAAGGAAGCTTATCCGAGCCAGGTATTATTTGCCCGTGATGTTTGAAGATGCAAACCAGTATATACAGACTTGCCACCAATGCCAAAAACAAGTGCCATTGAAGCACATTCCCCAGGAGGAGATGATGAGTATTCACAGTTCATGGCCATTTGATAAATGGGGTATCGACTCAGAAAAGTTAGGCTAAAAGTGCCAAAATATGTGATGCAAGAGGGAATTCTGTATAAAAGAGGTCATTTACAACCGCTGCTCAGATGTGCGAGCCCCCTTGAGACTGATTATTTGATAAGGGAGACCCATGAAGGTATATGTGGGAGTCATCAAGGAGCAAGGTCATTATCAAGGAAGCTTATCCGAGCCAGGTATTATTAGCCCATGATGTTTGAAGATGCAAACCAGTATATACAGACTTTCCACCAATGCCAAAAACAAGCGCCATTGAAACATATTCCCCAGGAGGAGATGATGAGTATTCACAGTTCATGGCCATTTGATAAATGGGGTATCGACCTAGTTGGGCCATTCCCTGAAGCCCCAGGAAAGTTCAAATATTTGATTGTGACGGTTGATTATTTCACAAAATGGGTGGAGGCTGAACCATTGACCAATATCACAGGTAAGAAACTTATTTCCTTCTGCTGGAAAAACATTGTGTGTAGGTTTGGGATTCCAAGGACGATTATACCTGACAACGGGAAACAGTTCACCAATGATCCCTTTAAGAGGTGGTGCGAAGAATATAAGATCCAGCAAAAGTTAACGGCTGTTTATCGTCCACAAGTGAAAGGCCAAGTAGAAGTTACCAAACGCACTCTCATTGACGGAATCAGAGGTAGGCTCGAAGGGGTAGCCAAAAATTGGATATGGGAATTGCCCAGCGTCTTATGGGCATACAAAACTACGGAATATTTGGCCGCAGGGGAAACACCTTATAGCCTATTCTATGGTTCCGGGGTTGTGATCCCAATTGAAATAGGGCTGCCAAGCTTGAGAATGATGGCTATGGCCGGGGAAGATGTTAACAGTGAAAATTGGCATATGGACCTTGATATGGTTGATAGAGCGTGCAATTTAGCCTTGATACATGAGGCTAAAGTGAAAGAAAAAGTGAAATTTTATTACGATCGAAGGGTTAAGAAAGTGCAGTTTGCACCCGGTGATATAGTTATGAGAAAGAATGAGAAAAGCAGGTAGGAGCTGGAGAGGAAGCTTGCGGCTAACTGGGAAGGACCGTATTGAGTGATAGAAGCGTATCCCGGAGGAAGTTACACCCTCGAGACCATGGGGGAACTCAGATTCCAAGGAGATAGAACATCACCTATCTCCGGAGATATCACTATGTATGATGGGGACAAATAGCGATGATAAATCCTGTGCTAAGTACTAAGATCGAGCTCAAACTCTCTTGTAAAGAATTTTGGCTAAGACTGAAGGTTCGAGCTCAAACGCTCCAGAAAAAATTCCAGCTAAGACTAAAGGCTTGAGCTTAAACGCTCTGGCAAAGCATTCCATCTAAGGGTGTAGAATAGAGCCACAAGCTCCAAAATTGTATTCTAACCAAGGCAGTAGAATAGAGCCATGAGCTCATAAATTATATTCAAGCTAAGGCTGTAGAATAGAGCCACGAGCTCCTAAATTATATTTAAGCTAAGGCTGTAGAATAGAACCACGAGCTCATGAATTGTATTCCAGCAAAGGTTGAAGACCAGAGCCATGAGATCTTAAGGTCAAAGAAAGGGAGAGGAGTGTGAAAGTAATATCCTCGATACCCCTGCTGATTGTAGATGTCGCTCGATGATCTAGTGAAAAATTATTGCAGGATGTGGGTGGGAAACACTGAACCTAGGTAAAATCATTGTTTTTTTTCTTTTTCTTTTTCTTTTCAATTGATTATTAAATGCATTCAATTATCTTGTCAAAACTTTGGCATATCACGATCATAAAGGCAAGTATACACAAAGGAAAATAGTAATAAAAAGTACTAGCGGCGTATAGAACGCAGTTACAACAGTTTCTTTAATTCCTTTTCTACTCTTGCTACTTCCTTCTGTATTATCGATATTTCTTCCACCTTGATACCGGCAACACATTGAAAGTCCTTTCATTGTTCCTCCTTGAGATAGTCATCAGCATTTATTGCCGAAGTGGATCGAGGACCACGGTGGTGGGTTCGCTTCCTTACAAGGCTCCCAAAGGGGTGCTTCGAAGAACTACCACCCTAGATATTTCCTCTACTTCTAAACTCGTGGAGAACCTTTGATTCTTAGGAGAAGGAATGGGTAACTTCTTTATCCATTCGAGGATAGCAGTGTTAGCTTCCTTCTGCTTAAAAGTTTTGCACGTTTCCACTTCATTTTTATAAGCTAGTGGTAGGATGCATGGAGAAGAAATTTGGGTAAAATCCTCTCGGAGATCATTTTGGGATTACCCACACCATGGAATGAGCTATGAGCGTGAACGCTCTGATAGCAAAGTCAGGATTTCTTCTCCAACTTGACGTTCTCCCTTTGCAGTGTCTAGTTCTTTGAGAGCAACCTTGAATTTTCACCTAAAAGAGATTCCACTACTAAAGGTTCATCATCGATAGAAACATCAGACCTAGAGAGCACCTCGTTTAGCCTTAAGATCTTATTCTTTGCGATCTCATAGAGCTGGGAAATGTCACCCAACTAAGCCATATGCCTATAAGCCTGACCCCGAGTGGCTTTAAGACGACTCTCGACTGTATGCTTCCTTTTAGCATCTGAAAGACACCTTTTGAGGGAACCAAATTTGTGAATTTTTTGGTGAACGTCATCTTCAGAGTCGGTCTTTGAGGGGTCAATATCGTTGATAACCTTGAGAGGGACAACACCTTTGAATTTCTTATGGTTGTGGTCCTTCAAGCGCGCTACAAAAACTGGGTGTTTTCCACTTTTGGAAGGATCTTGCGGCTGAATTCAAGTTGGAGATTCTTTCTTGAAGGCTAACTATGAAAGGGTGGGTCTTATTACATCACGGCTCTAGCTCTTTGAATATTTTCTCCATGCCCGTCACAACATGGGGTAAGTCCCTCCTACTGGTTTCGAGTTCGGCTTTGACCTTAAGGAAATCTTCATGGGTGGATTGAAGTTCCCGTTGCAATGTGATAAACTTTGAGAATGAAAATTTTGGAAAAAACACGTCAATAAGGGTAATAAAATGTTCATATAAAAGATCAAAATCAATTACATGGGGGCCCAAAGGGGCAAAATTATACATCGTTCCCTACAACGGTATCCCCTACTTGGTCCTCTTGAGCTACTGCGGCCTCCGTCTCTGCATCCTTGTCTTCTTCATCCGGATCAGGCAAGGCGCGGATATTGTTTAGGGTGATGTACTTCCCCAAACCCCTCAGAAGGCCCATCATGGATAAGCTCATTCAACCCTCGTTCACAACACTTTCCTACTTTTGATTTATCGTCTCAAGCCCCTCAGACTTAGCTTGTTCCTTCAATGCTTTGACATCGTCCTCATATAGGGGTGATCCCATCTTTGGAAGGATCACTTCATCCACTAAGCCAGATCTACCAGCGCCTTGGGTGACTCTCAGAAGGTCCACAAAGAGGTCGAACAACTCCGGGCTTTGAAGAACTTTATCTTTGAATGCCTCCAAAATGGCCATTTGAGCCTTCGGGTCTCGGGATAGTTTGGCATCCTCGACAATTGAATTCCTTTCAAATATTAAGAGCTACTGAGCGCTCTAGAGTTCAGCAACATTTTTTTGGGAAGCCTCGAGCTCCAACTGTAATGAGCCTATTATCCTATTCCTGTGTTCATAGGTGGAAGATGATTCATAATCTATGTTCCGAATGAAGGAAGACAGGGAAGAGGTCAGGGAAGCGGTAATAGTGGACCTCACACCATCCAACTCCTTGACAACCTGGAAAATAGGTAGTGGGAAGAATTAGACAAATAGCAAGCATAATCATTCTTAAATTAATTTTGAGAAAATAACCGACCTCAGAGTTTTTCATGAAAAAACCAAGTGCAGTGGTCCCTAAGGTCGTGAGGCTCGAGGAAGATGCCAAATCAGCGCTGGCATCGAGCTCCTTATAAGAGGCCTCAGGAACAAACCTTTCATGAGAATTTTTTTAACAACCCTTCCTAATAGAAAGTTCATCCTCGGGCTTCGGCTTTAACGATGTGTCTGCGGGAGCAATTGTCTCAAGGGGTGTAGCGGGGGTAACCTTCTCCTTTGAGGAGATGTTGTTTGCTCCTTTCTTGGTCATAGCACCCGCTAGACTCCGGGCTACTGAAGAGAGAAAGAAGATATTTGACAAGATACAACAAAAAGTATATGTATATATATGGTAGTAAGCAACCAAAACAAAGCACAAAATACTTGAATGACACCTTCAAAATTAGGACAGAAAAGGGAATTCTTGAGAGGAGGCTCTCAGATTACTAAGTCCTAAGAAGGCCATGGCTTGTACCCCTTAACTATTTTCCTTCTCTTCGGACCTACTGGAGGCTTATCGGAAGGAGCCAAGCGGGGCTGTCTCAGCAAATTTCTTTTCTTAACAGGTTTGTAGACAAGTTTTTTTCAAACCTCTGGGGACCAGGCTTGACCCCTGACTAAATGATTGGAATTGGTATATGAGGCATAGGAAATGGGTGAGGGTAGAAAACAATCTCAAGCACTCTTGAGGCGAGGTGGGCAAACAAACTTGTCAGGGATTCCATCGAGGAATCTTATATCTAAGGTAGTTAAACATGGGAGCCCTCTTATCATCCTTCCACTTTCCCACCTTCTCGGGGAGGGTAAAAACCTTGCATCTTCTTTGGCAGGGAGAAAAAGTAATGATCTTCTCGGAAGAGTTACTGTCGAAGGCTACGGTGAAAAGGGAGCAGAACAACTTATGCTCAGGTTCGATGTCTAGGTTGTAACACAGATAGAGAAATAGCATGAGGGTGGTTATGGTGTTAGGATGGACTTGAGCACGGATTAATCAAAAATCTGTGAGCACCCTCAAGAATATGGGAGGAAAATAAGAGAACCCTAACCAGATCTGTTTTAAAAAAACAACCAACCTCCCCCCAGGGGGATCTTCGTAAGACTCTGCTGCCCCTAACCACTCTAATTTCACGTCAGTGGGAATTCTCTGACCTGGGGGTAGCAATCGTAAGACCCCTAATGTAGTCAAAGGCTTATCCGGGGCTGAGGGACCATACGTTTCATATTCCATAGGGGGATCTGGGGCTGAGGGCTCAACGGTGGATGAGGCTTTGGAGTGAAGTAGCCCACTATCTTCCACTAACATCCTCGAGGGGCCTCCCTTCTTAGGAGAAGGGGAGTCAAACTTAATGTTTCCAATACGGGAAGACCTCTGAACATACCATTTCCCTCGGTCGGGAGGCCAAACTCGGGGAAAAGCCTCCGTAGGGAAATCCAAAAGTAGTATGTAGCTTGAATTACCAATCTCATCATCGCTAGGGTTTGAACCTTGGGGAGAATGCCCCGGATTCTAAGCGTAGCTTTGGAATCTCCCCTTCTTGGCGATTCCTCTCAAATCTCTCAAACTCAATTCCGTTAGATAGCTCCCTCTCAATGGATTTCTCACCAAAATCATCCATGAGTACAAAGGATAAAGGAAAAGAAGTGAAGAAAGATGAATGTCAGGATAACTTACAGATGAAAGTAGAAGGATGGAAAATGTAAGCAAGGAACAGAGGAAGTGGAGAGTACTGAGAAAACCTTTGAAGTCACCTGCAGTTAAAGTGAAGAGAATGTGGAGAAAATGGGAAGTTAAGAACCCCTAAAAATGTGGCTTGAGTAATGATTAACTTGGGAGAAGTGAGAATTTGAAAAAACATGAAAAGTTGGCGTGCATTTTCTTACACTATTCCCTGACACGTACTTCCCCTGTACAACCAATACATGCGTGTGCGCCCCCTGGAATTCTCCTAAAAAGAAAATAATAATAAATGATAGCCATAAAAAAAATTAGACGGTGCATTAAGGTTAGGGATCCCTTCTTCCAGAAAATTAAAAGTGGGGATCCTCGACACCTTCTACAAGAACACGTGAACTTAGAAGCTCTATAATGAAGAATAAACTCGAGACTTCTTGAAGATCCTTACCCCGAGGCTACTATCAAATTTTTTGGGGGCTCTTGATGATAGGTAAATCTGTAGCTGAGCCAAGAGAATCTTGGGCCGAGAGTACCTTGGGCTGAAAGCACTCCAGGCCCACGTCAGGATAATAAATCTCCTTAATAAAGAGGTGTACATCAAGGCGTACATCAAGATATATCATCCAGATATACGTTATTCCCTGATACAGTATAAATAGGTAGGTACGTACTTACTATTGAGGACTTTTTTGAACACTTACTTAAAACATTTACTGACTTAAGCATCAGAGAGTTTACCCTTAGGACCTCCCGGGGCTTTTTTCTTGCACATTATCACCTAAGGACTCAACGTTGTGACTTGACCGGTTTCCAGGCGCATCAGTGAGGAACAAGATGAATCTCCTAGAAAAAATAAAAAGCACGAGGTGTACCATGCTTTAGTCCAGCTTAGAGATGGCTTACATGAAAATGATGTCAAGGAAGAGGAAAAAGGCAAGGACATGGAAGTCACTTTCAACATCGATTTCTTCACTTTTGCGAAGAATTCTTCAGAAGCCAATTCTCAACAAGATATATTCAGAATTCTGGTAATTGAGAAAAATTCAATATTTGCTAACTTGTTAATATGTTTGGGTTGGTTAATGTTGTAATATATTTCATTTGTTCACAGTGATGTGATGCAAGAATATGGGAGCATTATGTTCTAGCTGTCGAAGAAGATCATCGAGATTGTTCTAATGTGTCGGGAGACAACGTGATGTTATCATCCAAGTTTGACAAATGTGTAGGTAATTTTAGAATAAACAACTCATCAGTGAAGACTGGGGATGGAATGAAACTGGAAGAAGCCGATGAAGTTGAAGCTCTCGGGATGCACACAGACATGAGCTATATAACATTCGTGCACCAGGATGCAATGGGAGACCTTCAGATTAGGTCCCGGAAAGGGAATGGTTGTACATTGACCCAAGCCATGGAAACCTCGTTGTGAACATAGGTGACATAGAGCAATAGAGCATCATAGAGTTGTCCTCAGAAAGCACTCAAATCGATTCTCCATCACTTTTTTTTTTCTTCAGGTCTTTCAAGGATGATAAGGTGATTTCTGCGCCAGAGGAGATCATGGGGGAGGGGAATCCCAAGCTGTATAAGTCCCTTATGTTCTCCAATTATCTGAGGTAGTGGGAGAGTAAGTGAGAAAGGAAACTTTGAGAAGATTGGAAAAACTGTACAGCTCTTTGCTGGGATCAAACCTTAAGCAATGAGCCAATGATCCATTCTTTCTTTCTTCTTGAAAGAATGATTTGTCGTAAGGAATTGTATTATTGATGACTGAATATATATAGAGAGAGTACAATATGGTTGTAATTAGGAAATGACTCTAATCATAATAAATCATAAGCTAATCATTTATCTGATTTATCCTAACACCCCCCTCAAGCGAAACATCAGATTCACAGAGATGCAAAGCTTGGACCTGAAGAACTCAAACAAGGGATGAGAGAGACCCTTGGTGAAGATATCCGACATCTGTAGAGATGTGGGAACATGAGCAACACGAAGCTTCGCTGAAGAAACCAACTTGCGAACAAAATGATAATTAGTGTAATGTTCTGAGCCCTCTTATACGCCACCGGATTCTGAGCTAAGAAGATGGCACTGTTGTTGTCACAAAGCAGGACAGGCACACTAGAAAGAGGAACATGAAGATCACGAAGCAAATGAGTCATCCAGATGACCTCAGAAGCAGTGTTGGCCAAAGCACGATACTCTGACTCAGTACTAGACCTGGACACAGTGGGCTGTTTCTTCGCACTCTAAGAAACCAAGTTATCGCCTAAGAAGACAACATAGACATAAGTAGAACGATGAGTCTCCAAACACCGGACCCAATCTGCATCAAAATAACCGAGCACCTCCAGAGAAGAAGCTGCACAAAAATAGAGACCAAAATGTAGAGTCCCTCGAACATAGCGGAGAATCTGAGTGACAACTAAACAATGATCCTTCTGAGGGTCCTGGAGATACTGACTAACAGATATACTTTCAAATGCTAAGTCCGAACGAGTGATAGCTAGATACTGGAGAGCACCAACCAAAGAGCGATACAACGTCAGATTCTTGAACTGTGAACTCGTACTGTTGTGGAGTTGAGAATTTGGCAGAAATGGTGTAGAGACTGGCACTGAATCTAACATACCAGCCTGAGAAAGAATGTCCCGAGCATACTTTGCATGTCCTAGAGGAAGTCCCAAGGCAGTGGGCGTTACCTCCAAGCCAAGAAAGTAGTGTAAGGCACCCAAATCTTTAATGGAAAACTACTGATGGGTGAGATCAATGAACTGTCTAATAAGAACAGAATCATTCCCAGTCAGAATGATATCATCAGCATAGATCAACGGATAAAACAATGACGAGCCACGAGACAACATAAATAATGAAGTATCAAAAGAACTGCAACAAAACCCAAGCTACAAAAGATAAGCACCGAAACACTGAAACCATGCTCGAGTTACTTGTTTCAGACCATAAATGGCCTTACGTAGATGACAAACAGAGTCCGGATGAGTTGGATATTTATAGCCAATGGGTTGCGCTATAAAAATCGGAGAATCAAGAACACCGTTGAGAAAGGCTTTCTTAACGTCCAGCTGGTGTAGAGACCAAGCACGCATAGTAGTAATACCAAGAACTATCCGAACTGTAGATGCTTTAACCACAGGGCTGAAAGTGTGGTCAAATTCAAAATCGGGAATTTGAGAGAAACCTGAGCTACCAAATGTGCCTTATGGCGATCAATCGAACCATCAAGTTTGTTCTTTGGCCGATAAACCCATTTGGACCCAACAATGTTGAAGTTTGGAGGGCGTGGAACGGGATCCCAAGTATACTGACCACGAAGAGCTATCATTTTTTCATCCATGGCAGAAACCCAAGAAGGATCTTATTTTACAGAATGATAATCAGTCGGTTCTTGAGCGAGAAGAGCTGCAACAAGACCATGAGCATTAATATCAGAATAATATCAGCGTTGAATAACTCTGGTGGAAGAGCATGTAACCATGCGAGAAGCTGCTGGACACAAAGAAACCAAGATCTGGGGCGTGGCCAAGACGGCGGAGCCGTGACCATCTGTGGTCATGCTGGAGGTGCCATCACGGGATGGGATAGAGAGGCCCATGGCTGTAGAGTCAGAAGGACCCATCGCTGTCTGTGGCCGACCGTGGCCATCTGTGACCAGATGTGGCCCGTGGCCGTGGCTAAGCGTGATCGTGGCTATCCTTGGTCGTGGCTATCTATGGCTGTGGTTGTGGCGCTTAAAGAGCCCATGGAAATCACTGTTAGGCATGGGCCATCACGGCTGGGCATGGGTGAGGGACCACCACGATTGGATGCAGGCAAGGAGCCATCGCGGCCGGATACGAGATGCGATGGCGGACACGGGTCAGCTTGTGGGGTAGCTGGATGAGATGACTCATCATCAGGAAAACAGAATTGAGGTGGGAATGGAGCCGAGGCTGGTGACGGCGCCGTCCCATGATCCGGATCAGTAAAGGTTGAGAAATCCAAACCTAAAGAGGGAGACCCAGTTCCTGATGCCGGAGCCAGAGGAAAATAAGTCTTGTTAAACCGAGCATCATGAGTAACATGAACCTTGCCAGTGGAAGGGTCGAGGCACCGAAACCCCTTATACTGCAAGCTGTAACCAATGAATATACATGGAATACTATGGGGAGATAGCTTATAATCAACAAAGGGATGACCAAAAGGAAAAACCCAGTAACCAAAAGGATGAAAGTTACCATAGATGGGGTCCCGACAATAAAGACGACCATAAGGTGTCGATCCATGCAGGACTGAAGTAGGCAAACGGTTGATAATGTAGACAACAGTGGTAACTCATCATCCCAACAAGAAATTGCAAGATGTGAGTGAAAAAGCATCGTGAGACCCATTTCAACAACATGGCGATGCTTGTGTTCTGCTCGCCCATCCTGTTTTGGAGTGGCCGGACAAGAAACCTGATGATGATTACCTTTCACCAAAAAATGTGATCTGGTGTTCAAATATTCAGTGCCAACATCACTTTGAAAAAATTTAATTTTTGCTGAAAATTGATTCTCAACAAGGACCTCAAACTGCAAATAAGTGTCAACAAAATCTGATTTGCGATGAAGGGGTACAACCAAGTGAATCTCGAAAAATCATCCACAAATAATGCATAATACGCAAAGCCATTTTTAGATAAAACCAAGGAGGGATCCCACAAATCATAATGTATTAAATCAAGAACATTGTCAGCACGTTTAGCGTTATCAACAAAAGCCAACCGTTAACCTTTCTCCAAAACACATGGGGCGCAGGTATACGGTTTAGGCAACAATGAAGATATTGAAAGTAAACCAGACTTATGTAAGCTAGTAATTACTGCACTAGGAACATGGCCTAGGCATGCATGCCAAAACTCATATGAAGCTTGACTCTTATTCTGCTGTAAAACTGAAACAAATGTTGCATTTCCCCGGTCCAAGAAGTACAATCCATCCTCACTGTGCCCCCGACCCATGACGACCCTGGTTACTTTGTTCTGAATGATAAATCTCCTATCATTAAATGTAATTAGGATACTCATATCTCTGGTTAACCGACTAATAGACAGTAAATTCTTAGTAATATCAGGCACAACCAAAACACCAGACAAATGCAAGTTCTCAGAAATTTTAGAATCACCAATATGAGATATCATAATTGGAGCACCATTACCAACAAGAACACGAGATTTACCAGCATAAGGAGTGAAACTGTCTAGGCCTGAGGTGGAAATCAGTATATGACTGGCAGCGTCGGAATCAAGATACCAATCTGAAAGACGAGAGGAAGTATCAGACTGCTTAGAAGAGTGATGATTTTTTGCCAAATGAGTGCTTGGTGGACGACCAATCTGTGCCTGTATCTGGTAACATGTCACAGCATAGTGACCGAGCCGTCCACACTAGGAACAATAAGAACGATCGCAACTAGGGATCAGACCAGCCGCCTGAGGACCGGGAAAGGACTGCCGACCGCCACCGCACCTGCCACCGAAGTGACCGCCTTGGAATTGCAGGAAGGCCACGCATGGCCACCTTGAGCCGGCATGTGATCCCACGCTCATCCGGCTTGAGGTGAGTCGGTGGTCTGGAACGCGACCTGTCCTGCGGCTGGTCCTGGATGTCCCTGTAAATTCATTAAAAGGGACTCGTGGTTTTTGGCGCGAGCAAGAACCCTGCATAAAGCGGGGTTTGAACAACATTAATCAAAGGAGCAGAAAAAGCTTTATACTCAGGACCAAGGGCAGTCAAGAACCAGACAATTTGATCAACATTTGAAACCGGATTACCCTTGGCAGACAGTTTTTCAAAAATCTCCTTAAATTTGAGATAAAGTTCATGAAAAGTACCAGACTTACGAATACCATGCGTATTTGCGTGAAGACGGAGAATGGTGAAGGCACTGCTATTCTGATAGATGAGAGCAAGATTATCCCAGATATATTTGGAAGTGGCACAATCTGGAAGTTCCACAAGAACTTCAACGGTGAGAAAGGAAAACAGGAGACTGCAGAGACGTTGATCTTCATCAACCCATTAATCATACTCTTCTTTTGCTTTCAAATAAGCCTCCTGGAGATCAACCTTACTACCACCTGAAGGAGTTGAGACTGTGGCATGAGATCTAGTGCTATCAATAAAATCGTACAGACCTTGAGGATGAAGGACATAACCTGTTTGATGCTTCAAGAGAAGATAATTTGATGGAGTGAGTTTGATCTGCATCATCTGGAGCAGAGTGTTTTAGAAGAGTTTTCTTGAGCCATGACTGAGAGGAAAAACAACAGATCGACTGGGAGGGGAGACAACCGAAGGAGGAGTGGAGCCACGGGTGTGGGAGCATAGCTGCATGCGTCGGAGCAGAGAGAAGGGGTACGGAGCGGCGCGCATGAGAGCAGAGCCGCTGGCGACCGACGGTGACGAGAGAGGGGGTAGCGGTCGACAAAATTTTATGTTTTTAGATTTTGGATCAAAAGAGGCTCTGATACCATGAAAGAGTGATTTGCCGTAAGGAATTGTATTATTGATGACTGAATATATAGAGAATACAACAGAAGTCTAATAAAGAAAGAATTCTAATTATAATAAATCATAATCCAATCATTAATCTTATTTATCCTAACACTTGTTGATGTAAAACAGACAATGTTTGGTTAGTCCAATGAAGAGACAAAATATTATTAATTGTTTATTTTTGTAGGAAAATATGTACTGCGTCAATTTATCTCTTTGTGTAACTGTTTGTATTTTAATCTGAGAGAGTGAGCTTACGTTTAACTTGGGGCCTTTGCAGTGTTTTATTGGGCTCAGGATCTTCTGTTACACTTTTGTGTATCACTGTGTGTTACACCAGTTAAATTCTGCCACGTGTCCCTCCTAAATTAGCTAAAATTAGATGAAAATCATTAACCTAATTTTAGCTAATTTAGGAGAGACACATGGCAGAATCCTATTGGTGTAACACATAGTGATACACAAAAGTGTAACAGAAGATCTTGATCCGTTTTATTGCCAGTTTTCTCATGATCCGGCGCATTGCATGTTAATATGCAGTTAAGCGTTGACCTTGGCCTGTTGCTTAGATATTCCAAACAAATTTGAAACTTGAAACAGCTGCATACATTCTCGTGGTTTATAGGCTATTAGGACAGACGTTTCTCACGTTTAACCACTGCACAAGCAACCAAACCCCTCGCCAAATCGTCCACAACAACAAACAGAGCCGCTTGGACTTGCCGGTGTCGGAAAATGTTGTTCATTGGTTTGTGTCATCGAAAGAAAGCTTGGATGAGATAAGGAGGGAGCAGTTAGTGGCATACATTTTGTTAATTCTCTCCATAAACCACTAATATATTTTAATGGTATGCCTATTTGTTGTTGCTCACTTTTTTTTTCTTGGTCTAATCGTTTGCGTCTTTATTACAAAGTACAAATTCAGTAGGAAGAAATAAAACTGCAACTTAATTTGATGTCAAGATTTGAAAGTGAAAATGGAAGCAACCGAAATCAAAGAAAAGAAAGATATAGTATGCTTAGTAATTTCTCTATTTATTACCCTAAATAATACAGGGGGCAAATTTATTCTACAATCTCATTTTGTTTTCTTTTCATTTGTTAGGGAATTGTGAGAATGTGATTTTCGTACCAATTATTTTGTGCTATTTACTTGTATTTTTAAAGATAAATTTTATTCAACAAATTAAATGTTTCTTTTATATTTTACTTCATATATTTACTATATATCCGATTAATGCAACCCAACAATTTTATCTTCATTTCTTCTAATTTTCCGTTTAAACCTTAGTATTTCCATGTCTTATGGAAAGACCGTCTTTCAAGAGACGGATCCTTCAATATAAATGGGAAATGCAAATATTACAGGTTAATTGAATTAATTTTTTAAAATAAAAACACTGCGCAATGCTCGGTGGAACTCCTTATAAAAAAATATTTATTAGTTGAGTTGATCGTGTGTAAAATCTTGCTCAACTATTCATCATATTCTCGATGTGGAGTAGGAGGATCGCCATCGCTTCCGTGATTAGCAGATATCATCATCAACGGGCTTTGTGATTTCCTTATGAAAACCAGATATCATTTTCAACAACAGGTTCTTGTAACACCAGTTCTCAAACTTAGGAGAAGAAATCTCGACAAAATCAAGATACAAACAGCCAATGATACACGGTTGCAAATACTTTGTAACAAGTGGCCAACTTTTTTGTAACAAGTGGCCAACTTGATTGAAAAGATTAACCACTTCAGTTGCAATAACCCTGAATGGCCATCAACCTCCTTTTCCAGTTGTGAAATAATTTGAGCAGCGGGTATCAACTTTGGCATATCTTGAAGATCCCTGACACAACCAAATTGTCAATCAATCTATAAATTTCCGGCCTCCTTGCATAACATCTTCAAATCCAAAGTTCTTGTTTCATTAATTCTAGATAGCAAGTTCCCTATCTGCATGTTCATTTAATTTAAGTTGCCGGAGATATCCTCCAAGAAATCAAATACCTTTGAGGATGAACCTTCATTATATGATATATAGAATACTCTGCATAATTGCCATTTCCAAGTAATCTAACCATTTCATGTATTAATTGAATCAGTTTCTCTAACATGGATATATTGGCTTCACATCTCCTTGGACTGCGACAACCTTGCTGGAAATTTCGATGTGCGCTACAACGAATAGTCTCCCTATAGTCCATGGAAAGCCATCGGAACTTTGAAACTCATTAACAGTGAATCACCCAACCAAAACTCACTAAAAATAATAACCACGAGTTCATGTCAAACAGTTTAAGTATTTTTAAATATAGTCTTAACAACGTCATATATTTAAACATATAGGGTTGAGTAAAGTTTTTATCTCAATCAACTTTTTTTTTTTTGCATGCACCCTAAGGTGGGGGATATTTATTAGGTTCCCCAAACCTATTTAGAAACCAAAAGATGTACAATGATGTTTTGGAATATTACATCGATAAGGCAACCTCGTTGCCCTCAAAAGAATGATCTAATACTAGTGGACTAGTGGTTCAGAAAGGAGAGGAAGTAGTACTTGCTGGGTCGAGGTCTCGAGGGGTCGAAGCTCGATGGTTCGAGGGTTCGAGGGTTCGAGCACTTGAGTGCTCGATGGTTCGAGGGTTCGAGTGCTTGAGTGCTCGATGGTTCGAGTGCCTGATGGCTCAAGGGCGGCAGGGCTCGAGAGCTTGAGTGCTCGAGAGATCCAGTGCTCGAGGGCTCGAGAGCTTGAGTGTTTGAGGTATCCAGTGCTCGAGGGCTCCTAGGCTCGATGGTTCGAGGGCTCCAGGGCTCGAGGACTCCAACGTATCCAGTGTTCGAGGCTCGATGGTTCGAGCCCTCGAGTGCTTGAGTGCTTGATGGTTCGAGTGCCTGATGGCTCGAGGGCGGCAGGGCTCGAGAGCTTGAGTGCTCGAGGGATCCAGGGCTCGAGGCCTCCTAGGTTCGAGGGCTCGAGAGCTTGAGTGCTCGAGGGATCCATGGCTCGATGCCTCCTAGGCTCGAGGGCTCGAGAGCTTGAGTGAAAAAAGTTCCATCTTGTGTCTCTTCATGTTTGCTGCTGCCACTTGATTTGAGTGCTCACGGTTGGTGCGGACGAGGCTCAAGTCCTTGATGGTTTGTAGACTCGAGGGGTTAATGGTCAAGTGCTTGCTGGCTCGAGGTCTCGAGGGGTCGAGGCTCGATGGTTCGAGGGATCAAGTGCTTGAGTGCTCAATGGTTCGAGTGTCTGATGGCTCGAGGGCAGCAGGGCTCGAGAGCTTGAGTGCTCGAGGGATCCAGGGCTCTAGGCCTCCTAGGCTCGAGGGCTCGAGAGCTTGAGTGTTCGAGGTATCCAGTGCTCGAGGGCTCCAAGGCTTGAGTGCTCGAGGACTCCAGGGCTCGAGGGCTCGAGGGCTCCAGGCTCGAGTGCTCGGTAGCCATCGTGAAAGAGCAAAACCAGAGCCCCTACACAGTAAAGGAAAAACAGGAAAACGAAAATTAGCAGTATCAATTCAAAGAGAAGCATGCTTATTTAGTTTGATGTAAGGAGTATGCTCTTTATCCAAAGAAATGAGGCCCTTGATATGCTTTGGAGCATTTAACAGGTTTAGACTCAGTTTGTGGCTCGAATAGTGTTTTGCAATGGCATCAGCAACGGAATTACATTCTCTAAAAACATGTCTAAGTTCAGCATTTTTTAACATAGAATGTACTTTGAAAGTTAGATCAAACAGTGTCCAGTGAGCAGTATATGGATCCGAAATCATTTTCACTACTGACAATGAATCTGATTCAATTGTAACAGAGTCATCTAGATTAGGGAAAGATTGACACGCAAATTGTATTGCTAGAATCTCAGCTTGTAAAAGGGAAGCAGCAATAATATCTGTCGATTGGATCAGAAATGGAGTCCCCGAACTGTTTCTAGCAGTAAGACCTACTGTTACATTATTAGGGTGCCAGGATGCATCTACATTGATCTTAAAACAGTTTTGCTTTGGACTCTCCCAGAAAACAATAGATATTATTGGCTTAGGAGGAGGTCTAAGCTTTGGGATCAGATGCAACAAGTTTGTTGGAATATGTGAAGAAGGATAATGGTGATAAGGTTTAGCATGGAGAGATAGATATACTTGATCACATATATCCTTACATATCCGTTCATGGGAGAAACTAGTGTTATCAAAGAAGAAGCTATTTCTGGTCTTCCATAGACACCAACATATCAATGATGGGAGTATTTTATTTATCAGGTAGTGCCATTTTGGTAGGTCTTGACTATTCCAGAACAAAAAGAATCTACTAGTAATTGAGTCATGCTCATGCAAGTGAAAACCTAAAAAGGATGTTTTCTTAATCCATATGTTATGAGCAAGTGAGCAGGATATGAAGAAATGCTGAATGGAATCAGTGTGAGAGCATGCTGGACATTTAGAGGCAAGACTAAAACCACACTTGATAAGCACATCATCAAAAGGTAAGAAAGAATGCAACAGTTTCCATTTGAAGATGGAAACCTTTTTTTGTAGTATTGAATTCCAAATGAATTTGCTGGCTGGGAAGTTACCTGGGGAGAATGCGAGCTCCTTGTAGGCAGATTTAAAAGTGAAAGCTCCTGTCAATTCAGGTTTCCATATCAATCTATCTTCTCTATTAGCATTAGTTTCTGCATCCTGGAGAAAGGAGAGAGTATCATGTTCCAGGAAGGGAGAGATCATTGGTAAAATAGCATCTTTCTGTCTAATAAAGTCTGCAACAGTGTAAAATAATTATGGTGAGAGGATGGAACTGGGAATATGGGACATTAGTGGTCCGTTTGGGCATCAGTTAGTAGACCAGACATTGCATCTACCTTTGCCATGAATTATGAAAGTATTTTTTTCCGCAAAGGTGTTGACATAACATATCCTCTTCCAGGTTACTGATTTTCTGTGTGATTGAGGTAGGGACCATATTAATTTAGACCACATTGTTATACCTAACTGACTTTTCCACCAGAGTTTAAGAGAGTAGGAGTCTATTATAGCTTGCATTGATCTAAATTCTAGACCATTTAGTGATTTTGGCACAGCTAAATCAGTCAATCTCCTCCAAACTTTGTTCCTTTTACCATCTGTCTGAACAATATTTTTGGTGGGTTTGATGACAGTCCATAAATGTTGTGGTAACGAGTATAAACAGGACTGAATTAAAATTAGTTTTCCCCCTGAGCTAAGCCATTTGTTCTTCTAGTTCAACAGTTTTTTGTCCATGTTTTCCATCAATGGTTGGAAGTATCTGTTTAAGGTTCTTCCTTTAAAGACGGGGCAGCCTAGGTATTTAAATGGGAAGGAACCTTTCTTCATTCTTAGTATCATCCTAACCTGATTAGATTTAGCTACCGTGGCTCTTTTACTGATATAGTAGTCAGATTTTTCAAAATTAAATTTCTGACTTGAAGTATACTCAAAAACCTCTAAGAAAGCTTTAATCTTAATCAAGTTAGATTTTGAGGCTTGCATAAAGATAATAGTATCATCAGCATACATTAAATGAGAAGCAGAGGTGATTAAGGGAGGTAATTGATAATATGACAGACTATTATTCAAAAATATGAAAGCAAGACTTCTGGAAAAAGCTTCTGAGAAAATATTGAAAAGAAAAGGAGAGAGAAGGTCACCTTGTTTGATTCCTCTTGTAGCTTTGAAAAAACCAACTGGATTACCATTAAGAAGCACAGAGAAATGAGCTTGTGATAGATTATTCAGAACTGCACCTAGAAAGTTCCCACTAAAACCAAATTTAACCAAAATGCTTTTAAGAAAATCCCAATTCACCCTATCAAATGCTTTCCTAAGGTCCAATTTAAGGATGCAGTTTGGGGTTCTACTCTTTTTGTCTAGGAATCTTATCATTTCTTGTATATAGAGAATATTATCAGAAATATCTCTATTTTTCATAAAAGCAGTCTGGTTAGGAGCGATTAAATTCTCCATGTGTGGTTTTAGTCTCTCCATTAAAACTTTAGAACAAATTTTGTTGATGACATTGGAGAGGCTAATTGGCCTAAAATTATCAAAGGAGGAAGGAGTTGCCTTTTTGGGGATTAGGGTTGTCCATGTACTGGAAATTCCTTTTGGTATTTCTGACCCTAAAATGAAATCATTTACAGCCTCTATTAGGTCATCCTTAATGATAGTCCAGCTTTTAATATAGAATTTGCTTGAGAAACCATCTGGACCTAAGCTACTATTCTTATTTAAACCATTGATGATTGATTTAAGCTCATCTTCAGAAACTAGCCTAGATAGCAGTTGGTTATCCTGTTCAGTAAGGACAGATGGAA
The DNA here is from genome assembly GCA_037428765.1 of Rubia yunnanensis. Classification (NCBI taxonomy): domain Eukaryota; kingdom Viridiplantae; phylum Streptophyta; class Magnoliopsida; order Gentianales; family Rubiaceae; genus Rubia; species Rubia yunnanensis. The sequence continues at coordinate 77,085,557 of CM075067.1, forward strand.
TTTGGCTAAGGAAATGAGGGTAATAGAAATTATTAGCCATATGATTAGGTTCAGTTAGCAGGTCTGAAAAATAGGTAACAACTTCCTTTTGGATATCTAGGTAAGAGTTTAGCCACTGTCCCTGTCCATTTTTTATTTTTGGGATCTGCAATCTACAATTTTTTTCATGCACAGTCCTATGGAAGAATTGAGTATTATTATCTCCTAGCCTATGCTATGTTAATCTGGCTTTCTGTTTCCAAAATTTTTCTTTTTCCTTTAAAGCTCTGAGCAACAATGCCTTTTTCTCATTTAACTTAATTAAATCTGTGTCTGAATGGATAGAGTCAAAAACAAGTTCCTGGTTTCTTAATGCCTCTTCTGCATTGGCTACATTAACATCAATATTTCCAAAACATTCTCTATTCCAGATTTTTATCACTTTTTTCAATCTAATTAATTTTAGGTAGAAACCTAACATTCCAAATTGAGGGAGTGGGAGTGTCCAATTTTCCTTTATTAGATCCATAAATTCTGGTCTATTAAACCAATCATTTATGAATCTAAAAGGTTTAGGGTGAGAGACAGCCAAAGTTGAAACTTGGAGGAGGAGAGGGGAATGATCTGAGGATTGCCTATTCAATATCTGAATAGATGAAGATGGAAATTTCTGATTCCACTTAATGGTGCAGCGGCCTCTATCCAATCTTTTGGAGGTAGGTTTCCTAAGTCTAGAGTTTGACCAGGTGAATAGATTACCAACTGTATTAATCTCTTGAACACCGGATGAGCTAATCCAATTATTAAAATCTCTAATGCTACCTAGGGAGGGAGAACAGGGACCCTCCTATATTCTGTAAGAGTAGTTATGGTGTTAAAATCCCCAATGTAGATAGTTTCATTATTAGGTAAGGTAGTCAGGGCAGACCATAAGCTTTCCTACCTTCTCTGTTCCTAAGAGCATAGATAAAAACAGCTTCCATATCAATATCCAGATTAAGGTGAGCTATCTGAACATGCAAAAATTGCTCATGTTGAGAGATTAAAGAAAATGTAACCGGGTTATTCCACATCAGCCAAAATTTTCCATTATGGAGTTGCAAATTGTGTGAAAAGTTGAGTTTTTCCATATAGGAACCACATTGAGAATTATCATGCATTGGTTCAATTATGCATAAGAGCTGAATTTTCTTAGCCTTAACTAAATGAGATAGTCTAAGCATGGAGATTTCCATTCCTCTAAGATTCCATATTAAGAAATTGACAGTTGAGGTGTGTGTCATTGTTCACAAGATTTATGACTTTTAGTGGCTGATCTAAGCATCATTTTATTCAGCTGACTAAAGTAGTTTTTTTTCTTACCTTTAGACTTACCTTGCTGAATAGAGTTCTCCTGATTCCTCATAGGCTGAGGTTCATTGTGCTCTTTGTGGCCAATATTATCATCTTCATCTAATTCCTGCTCTTCCTGTTCCATGAGGTCATCTGATTTCGGTGTATCCTCCAAATCCTGCAAAATAGAAAACCTATTTTCCATCTTTCCCAGTGGAGAAAGGGAGGGGTTAGTTGGGGAGGATTGATCCCAGGATGATCTGAGATTACCAATGTGTAGATAATCTTTTGCATAGGTATTCTGAGAGGGTCTGGCTAAGGCTGTTGCATTTAAGAGTTTAGATAGTGAGGATTGAAGATTATTTTGGGTTGGGATTTTGGGAGATTGCCTAGGGGTCATTATTGGTGCTTGGATGCCTTCGGTTCCAGACCCACTATTAGCCTCTAAAGGCTAGTATGAGGAAGGGTGAAGTATGGGGTTTAGTTATGGCTTCCTGTTGAGCTGTCTTTTCATTATTGGTGTGGGCATTAACAGCCTGATTCTCTAGAGAGATAAGAGGAGCCTTACTGAACTTATTTCCTGTTGGCTGCCAGAGAGAATTATTTTGGCTTTGTGGCAAAAAGTTTTCCTTTGATTTTCCATTGGTGTTCTGAAGGATAGCTCTACACTGGTTAAGAGAATGTTCTAACTTAGCACAGTGATCACAGTAAAGTGGGACATCTTCATATTCAATTGTGTATTTCCTGTTACTAGAGACTGATCCTAATCTGATAAAACTACACAAAGGTTTTTGCAAATCAACTTCTACACAGAGTTTTATTGCTGAAGGCCTTGTGAGCATTTTAGTGGCTAAGTCATTCTTGATAAAGCTTCCTATAGTGTTTCCAATTGCCTCAATTGATGCAGAATTGTAGTAGTATAAAGGTACCTCTTTTATCGTGCACCAAATAGGTGCAGTTGGCAATTCTATGTGAGTCGAGAAGACTGGAGACCGCTTTAGCATCTTCAGCAGAACTCCATTGAAGTTCCAGACTCCTTTGATCCAGCATCTTTGGTAGTCATTGATTAGCTCGAACCTGATCAAAACATGCTTATAGTCAAGAGAACCTAATTGATAGCTACCTGTAAACCCTACCGTCCTGAAGGCTTGCTCCAGTTGATCCATCGTGATTCTCCCTTTAGTGAATTTTCCGACCAGAGCGTTTGAGTAATGTGCAGATAGTTTGGCAATTTGGTCGTCGGAGTAAAGACAGGCTGGGTCACCTAAATGCTCGGATTTGGGGGTTAGCTCTGGATTAGTCGGCAAGGATTTCAATAGGGGGTTTGATCTGGTCTGGAGAGCTGCCATAAACGATTTTGGTGGGATTTGATTGGGATTGATTTCTACCATCACGGCCGGCCGGTCAATGACTGTGTATGTTGGTCCAATGTTAACGGCAGGGTTAGCCGTTAAAGGCAGCAAATAGCCATTACCGGCGAAGACAGAGGTGGAAGAAGAAGTTCGTTACTGTGATATCTCTCAATCAACTAGAAAAATAAAATAGTTACTTTTTAAAATCTTTGCTCACGATCAACTAGAACAATAGAATAGTTTTTCTTTAAAATTAATCTTGGCTCGTATAATAGAAATAATTATTTTATTATATTTGTTTGTAATCCTATTCAACTCAAGAATGTTAATTTAAACATAAATACAACTAAATATCTGTTATAGTTCCGTTTGTATTTGAGCTTTAAATCTTAATCCAAATAAGTGGAAAAATTCCAACTCTAACTATAGTAATTTGCGACCGTACACTCAATTTGTTGGGTTTTTCCTCCTATGTGAGAAAAGTAGTCCCAAACATTTTTGGGAATTGGCCCAAACTAAAAGGGGCATTCCGATCATTTTTCAAGAACCAAAGCCAAACATTCATTTTTTTACTTAGTCTCACAAACAAACGGGTGTTGCTATATCACACCTTGTATTTTACTACTTGCGCCCTAATGTGTACACATACATGTATTAATATTTTTTTAAAATATTTTTATTGTGTGAAAATTTATATTTAGAAGTATATGGTTTAAATTTTTTTTGGTAACAAAATTTGGGTAAAATTTGAACTCTCTCCCTCACTTTCACCATTTTGGCTCTTCTCCTCTTGAACCTGCTGCCTACCGGCGACCAGCGCCTGCCGCCAGCCACCGACCGCAAACCGTTGTTGACCACAGCCCTCCGACTGCCGCCGACCAACGCTGACCACCGTACATTGTTTGAATCTCACCGGAAAAGTTAGTTTTCTTTTTTTAAATGAATTTCGCCTGAATATTTATTTTTGACCGGATATGTGTCTGAATCTGGAATTGGATTGAGTTTTCCTGCGACCTTTGAATTGTTAAATTGTTAGAATCTGTCAACCTTAGTTTGAATTGTTTGGTTTTCGGGGGAGGCTATAGAGGGTTGATCGGGAGAGGAGGGAAACGAGGGTTAGGGCTACCGACGAATGGGCGGGAGAGGAGGGAGACGGTGGTGGCATCGAGTGGGAGAGGAGGGAGACGGTGGAGCTTCTCCAAAGGCTGTGGGACGACGGCGGTAGGGTACTGGGGAAGAAGGAGTTGGGTAGGTGGCTGGGGAAGAAGACTCCCCTAGGGTTCTGGAATTTGAAAATTAAATTAAACTAAAATTAATCTAAAGATTTTAAATTAAAAATTAATATTTTATTTTGGTAAATAACTTAAAATGAAATATTAAAAATTGAAAAAAAATTTTAGAGCCCGTCTCTTGAAAGACGGTCTTTCCATAAGCCATGAAAAGACCAATGTTTAAAGTACAAAATAGAAGAAATTAAGATAAAAAATTTGGGTTGAATGAATCGGGTTATAAACTTTATAACTACTACACATTACATAGTAAATTTTGAATATTGCAACTAAAACATTTAATCTTTTATTATTTTAATTGAACATCATCTTTCCATAAGGTTAGGGAAAGACGATTTTTTTCAAGACTTTGCCAACTTTTAAATTATGTAGAATAATTTAAAAATGCTTTTTATCTTAAATTCAAAAATAAAAAATATTTAAGAATATAATATAATATAATATAATTAAAAATAATATTCAGAAAATCACATTTAAAATATATAAAAGAGCAAATGACTTCAGGGGCCCCTGAACTTCCTCCACTTACTCTTTTAGCCCCTTATCTTTCTTTTTTTTTGAATACTTGTGGCCCCTCAACTAACAAAAGTGCTGAATTGTAGCCCTTCCGTTCGGTCAAAACATCAAGTTCAGTTAAAACTGTTAAATTTAAGGGTAAAATGGTCATTTTCACTTTTCCTTCTTTCCTTTTTCTTTTTTCAATTTCTTTTCTCAATTTTCTTTGTTTTTCTCCTTTTCTTTGTTTTTCTCCTTTTTGTTTCCTTTTCTCCTTTTCTCCTCTGCTTCTCTTCTATCGTCTCCATCATCTTCAAGCCCCAGTGTCACTGCAGCTACCATGCCGCCATCTTCGAATCCCATCCTCAGACCTACAAAATTGTCAGATCCACCACCACCGACGGAGAATTCAGAGCCTAAGGAGGGCGAGGGTATGGTTCATGCGGTGGTGAACGGTATCGCCACCACATCTAACACCTCAACACCATGTTGCCGCCTTCAAAGTGGGATGTTTAAATGTAGATGTAGGAGAGTGGGAAGAGAGTAGCATTCAAAATAGGGGTTGGGATGCTTGGTTGTTCAGAAGTGAGAAGTCGAGCACAGACATAGGCAGGGGTATAGTTCACGGGGTGGTGGTGGTGGTGGAGGTGAAAATCTCCCTCTTCGCCCTGATGGCCATCGAGAACAGCAGTCAGAGGCAAGGCAGGAATCACCGGTGCCAGTGGCGGCGACGGTGCAATGACACGACACTGGCGATGGAAACGGCGCTTCAAAAATAAAGGTTATGTTCAAGTCGAAGACCAAAACTCCTCCCAACCTTGTTCGGCATACTAGGGATCTCCCCATCTATGTCGATCAGGGACCTGATGGGCATGATACCAAGCAAGAAGAAAAGGTGCCCTTTTTGTTTTTATCTGAAATTGGATTCAGAAAGTTGGATATTTTTATTCATGATATAGTGTTTATCTGGATCAGGATCAGAGTAATCTTGGATTTGTTTTATAATTACCTAATTATAGCATTCTGATTTTGGTTGGTTGTTTGTTCATAGGTAATCCGTAAAGGATTCTACGAGACCAAACATGTGGAACATAAAGGCCAGGTACTTTAGAAAACCTTGTATTGATTTTCCTTTTATGGGTTGTTCTTTGTGCATTTTCTTGAAAATATTGCCTGAAAGTGTTGATTTTTATTGAGAATGCAATCTTGATTTGTTGCAAAATGTTTAAGCATTTGATTGATGCTTAGTTAAGGATTGGTTTTGCTTCCATGTTTCACTACTGCAAATTAGGTGAATTTGGCCACTGAAACTGACAAAGCCTGTGAACTTTTGTCTTATACGATCAGCATGTTTTTCAATTACAATTTTGAAGGCAGCGACATGGTGGCGGTGACGCGCTGGGGCGTGAAGACGATGGAGAAAAAGGAAGAAAAGGAGAAAAGAAAAGGAAAGAAAAGGTAGAAAAAGAAAGAAAATGAGAAAAGAAAAATGAGAAAAGGAAATTGAAAAAAGGAAAATGAGAAAAGAAATTGAAAAAAGGGAAAATGGAAAATGACCATTGCCCTTAAATTTAAAAGTTTTGACTGAACTTGACGCTTTGACCGGACGGAAGGGCTATGCTTCAACACTTTTGTTAGTTGAGGGGCCAAAAGTATTCAAAAAAAAAAAATAAAGGGCTAAAAGGGTAAGATGGAGGAAGTTCATAGGCCCCTGAAGTTGTTTGTCCTATATAAAATAATTGTGAAGTAAATTATGATGACATGAATAAATAATTATTTTAAAGTAAATTATTATTAAATTATTAAATAATTAAAAAAATTGTATAGGAAATATTGTATGTTTTGTTAAGAATTTGTTCTTTTATGTTATATTTACATTTTTTTATGCATAAGTAAATATGTACTTTATAAGATGAAAAATTACATGAGTAGTTGAAAATGTAGTTTATGTTCTCATAAGTACTTTGAAATTATGTATTCTTATTTTCATATCAGTTAACATTTTATTTCTATATGTGTTATTACATTTCTCCTACAATTAATGAATTGTTAAGATAATAATTATATTTCTTGTATTACAGATGAGCACTGACGGCGGACCCATTGATAAATGTCGTTGTATACGACAAAAGGGGATCAGTGTGTTGGCCAGACTGGCGAGAGGTCGTGCCATTGTCCAGGAACAGCTACAGAAACTTATGCAAGATCATGAGGTACCTGTTGAGTTGCCTTCTCCAAGGCCCAATGATGTTTTTGATCCCATGCCAACCTGGGATGGTCCGGGACTCAACATTCTCACTAGCGGTAGAGTGCATTCAATCTGTGAGGAAGGAAACTGGCAATCATTGTTCAATTTTTCAGCTTGGGGATCAAGCACCCTTATCTAGCCCACTTGATGGTTGTGGTATAGAGCCACCACTAGACGCCGAGGACGGGCAGGGTACATGCATTGTTCCCCCTAGTGGCCAACCTGCAGCGACTTTGCAGGTGGAGGTTGGAATTCCAGCACCTGTAGGTAGAGGAGGTAGACATACGTAGAGGAACATAGATGGTCGATTTTCCCAATCTTCTGGTGGATCGTGCAATGTTGGTGAGGCTATCACTGATAGGGGTGTTAGGAACAAGAGAAAACATATAGTTGATGAAACATTGCTTGTGCGCGAACCAATAGGTGGTGGCCCACAAGATGACCTTATTATACACAGCTTTGGAGGCCATGTCGCAGTTGATGTTTGGAATGGTATAGAGCAAGGAGTGCTGAAATACCACAATCATGCAATTATCTGCAAGCAGCTAATCACGATACTCATGGATTGCAGTGATATTGTTCAAGCTAGGATACCTGCTACCGGGTTGTCGCACCGTCCCGAGATTATGTTCAAGTACCTTGATATGGCATTAATATATTCTTTTTTAGAGGTGGCAACCGGACACGAACTCATGGATCTACGAGTACTTTCCCATGTTTCATCCAAGACAGAGTACATTGCCAGCTCTGCTGGGGCGAGCTAACCGGTGGCCCTTTGGGGAGAAAATGGGGAAGGATACTTAGCGTCTTGTGACCATCAGGAATCAACTAGAAGCTTTACAGGCTCACTAGGTATGATTATCATGTTTTAAACTTATTGTGAGAATTATAGGTAGATTGGATGTCATATGACTGTTACAATTTTTGGCAAAACTACATGTAGATTGGTTGCCATATTGATCTGACGTGGTCAGGGATGAGAAGGGGAGAACTCATTACCGCAGCGTGATTCAATACCTTGAAGTAATGGAGGCGTACATGCTTGACCATGTGGTGTGCCAGTTTGGTGTCGTATAGGGTATACCGTACAACATTAGGATTGTGCCAGAACCTTGCACCAGACCCCTGATCCATCAGGCTATTCAGTGACCTACTCATGGATGATACAGTTGACTTTATGGGACATGTCACACGCATGGCACAAAGGCTAGCTAGCCGAGTATCTTATTGCCACCAGTCCATCTTACTGTACCTTGAATTACGAGGATTGGTTCATGACTCATTCTCACCCATTCATAACAAATCATGTACATAATGATACTAGATGCAGACCAAATACAACCAATCTTGATTTACAAGTAAGTCTTCTCCAAATGTTTTCTTTAATTGATTATATTAAATCTAATTTATTCAATATGATAATATATGTTTCATGTATCTTAGTTGTTGACTGATATGATGAGCAACTTGGATCTGTTTGACTCTACAAACATTCATGATATAGTCGATCCGCGTATGAAGGAGTTGTTGCCTACCTGAATCCATCGTCACGAGGAGTATCAAAGAAGCCACGATTATAAACCCCTTCTCTAGGAGACTGGTTCATTTTTGTATGAGCGTACTGTTTGCTTGTTTTTGTTCATTTATGTACTTCATACTATTTACTTATTTTGGTTCACTTATGTACTTCAAACTTCTTGCTTATTTTTGTTCATTAATGTACTTCGAACTCTTTTCTAATTTCTGTTCACTTTTGTACTCCAAACTCTTTTATTGTGTTCTATGCCCCTCAATGTACACTGAAAATTGGTGGTTGTGCATCCCTCGCCGAGAATCCTTGCATGGTACCACATTCCAACCCTCCCATGTGCTATTCTCTCTCATGACAATCACGAAAGGGCAATCACAACTCCTTGTCGATGAGTTACTTCTTTGGACAACATCTGAATTGCTCATATTGACATCCTTATCATTTCGACCCCGATTGCAAATAAAATAAATCCTTAGGGGCCTATTCTTATTTTTCTTGTACGACCCCATGACAAGTTCAAATCCTACACGACAGGTAGTCTGTTGCAGGTAGAAATAAGCTTTGATATGACCTGGAAACACATTTGTGGCTACGAATGCTGAGTAACTATTCTTCCCTAGAACCACTCCATATGACTCATTGACATCCTTAAATAACATTATATATCAAATAATTAGTTTCATGAAAATATAATACCAAATGCAATAATGCCATAAATCATTCTAATAACTAATAAAATATAACACTTTTTTATAAGTGCATAAAAGATACCTTCACATATTTAAAGTGTAATAATTCTCATACAAGTCATGAAATCTATAACCACTTTAAAAAATACAAGATATCTACGCATTCTTATGACTTGTTTATACAAATTTTATTATATCTATACCAACTTTTTTCAAAAAATTGTAAAACCACACTAAATTTTGTTTTATCATCATTAGTAGAAGCATATGTTATACTAATATCATCTCATTAGCCTACCAACAATTCCAACACATTACTAGAACTACTCTAAATTATGTTAGTAGAACTTTTATAATTTATTTTACTTATAAATATAGAAATAACGTATGAACTAAAATATTGTACCAAATTATATCATCATTAGTAGAACCATATGTGATACTTAAATATGTGTAAGTACTAAAATATTGTACTTATATTATATCATAACGTATGAACTAAATCATGAAAATTAACATATTAATTTAACTTACTTAAATTACATAATTATTTATTTTAAAAATTATTCATTTCACTAAGATTTTAAAAAAGAAATAACATATTAATTAACATTGAATTAACATATTTTCAACTATAAATGATGAAATCTAGAAAAAATTTAAATTCAATATATGGAGACATGCGTAGACAATAAAATGTTAAACAACTACATGTGAAATCAAAATAAAATATCACAACTATTAATTATGAGATAGAATATAAGTTTCTACTTAAACAACTAATTAATCATAACTTTAACTATTAATTATTACAAAAACCAACACTTGAATTTAAAAAAAAATACCTCTAAAGACATGGAGCTTTCAACACCCAAATTTAGAGTAAAAAGTATGATATTTTCTACCCAACAGGCATTTTTACAGCCAATTTTATAGAAATTTTGTTCACTTTTTCGAATTAAATGGGGTAAATAGCATTTAATGTGGGCAGATGGTAGTTGGGCAAAGGAGAACCGAGCTGGGCAAGGAGAAGAAAGCTGGGAGAAAGGAAAGGAGAACCAAAAATGAGAGGGAAAGGAGAAAAAGACTGGAAAAGAAAGGAGAATCGAAGGCAAGAGATGGAAAGGACAACCGGGAAGGGAATGGGAAGAAGAACCGGTCAAGGAGACCCGGTTCGGATCTTGGGATGGAGAACCGGTCAAGAGACCCGATTTGGGTATTGCCAAGGAGAACCGGTCAAGGAGACCCGGTTCGGCAGTTTGAAAGGAGAACAGGAAGAATAGAGAAACACCGGCAGCTTGCGAACGAGATCGGGGAGAACGGGAGGAGGAGAACGTTGGGCGGGGAAGGAGGAGAACGCCTTGCGGGGAGAACTGACGCATGAGTACGCCGGGCGGGGAAGGAGACCGGCGGAGAAGAATAAGGAGATCGGCGGAGAAGATAGAACACGCCGGAGAAGATGGAACAGACGGAGGAGAACGCTGGGTGGGGAAGAAGACCGGCGGAGAAGATGGAACCCGCTGCTGCCAACGATAGACGGAGCTCCGACGACCACCACCGCCGGTGAATGGTGGAGCTCCGGCGACCACCACCGCTGGCGAATGGCAATACGCCTCTTATCGGCCTGTCTGCCTCATATAGTTTCTACTTTTTCTGGAAAACCGGTCTTCGGGTATCTAGCCATGGTTTATGCCATGATCAGTATAGGTGTTCTTGGATTTCTTGTTTGGGCTCATCATATGTTTACTGTGGGCTTAGACGTTGATACCCACGGAGACCACCGTTGAAATAATTAAATTTCTAATACTAATTAAATAAAATTTATTAAAGTTAATTATTATTAACTAAACTAATCATTTCTTTATTCATTTAAATAAATTGAAAATACATATTGTATTTTTACTAGTACAAATACAGGGCGTGTTCAACTAAAATACATGGCGTGATATAGCGATTGACAAAACGAAATCTAAGTTATAATTTTAAGACTAAATTGTTGTTTTAGTTCCCTACATATTCTTCAATACCTACTTTTGGTCCCCCACTCCAAAACCGCGTTTAATCGGGCACTAACATTCTAAAAATGAATCTTTTGGTCCCCTGAGGCGGTTTTCTGGTAAACTGGAATGGTTTTCAAATATAGTCAGGGGTATTTTAGTAATTTCACTAATTAAAAATATTTTCTATTAAAATTTTCTAATTTTAAAATATTTCCTTTTCTTTTTCTTTAATTTTACTTTCCTTTTAATTTAATTTTAATTTTCCCTTGCTTCTTACTCTACCGTCGTCAGTGACCACTACTGTCGATCGACGCTTCCGATTTCACCGCCGACGATCTATGCTTCCGACGCTTTTGCTAGCAGGGTGAGAAGAAAACATTTCCAGCGCAGCGAAGTGCTGAACAGAGAGAGAACGCAGATTGGTGCAGCGGAGTTAAAACTCATATTGACGGCAGAGCCAGGTTTTCGGTGATTGGGGCAAAGGTGACGGCGGAGAGGCGACTGCGACGAGGCGACAACAGCGAGCGACGATGCGACAGTGAAGAGCAACGAGGCGACAGAGATGAGCGACATGGTAATGGAGATGAATGACGAGGTGACGGAGAGAGGGGATGATGAGCGACGAGGCGACCAGGAGAGGATGACGAGCGACTGCGACAGAAAGAGAAGACTGTGCTGAGATGCACGCATCGGAGGGAGAAGATAACTCGCGTGTGCCGACATGCATTGGCGAAGCGATGACGAACGGCACGGAGGTGATGACGAATGGTGGAGGACGAGCAGAAACTCAAGAGAAGATGAACAGTACCTGATTTTCTTTTTTAACTCAGGAGCATAATGGTAATTTTACATATTTTGACCAATTTTACCGTTGACTTTACCTGAAAACCGCCTTAGGGGACCAAAAGATTCATTTTTAGAATGTTAGTGCCCGATTAAACGCGATTTTAAAGTGGAGACGAAAAGAAGGTATTCAACAATATATAGAGGACTAAAAAAATAATTTAGTCTAATTTTAACTTCCATCTTTTGACTTTGATTTTCCAAAGGTCAAAAAAACGAAACCAAAAGTGCTCCAAAACCAAAGTTAAAGGTTTGATTTCTACCCGTGGAACATAAATTAGCGCAATATAAATTTTACTTGTCCAGTCATAAAAAGATGAAGTAAAAATATCCCTCATCGTCCTTTCACTTTTTAAAAAATGAGGGGTTTTATGAATGACGGTCTGCCCATAAACTTTTTAAATTACATATAAATTTTAGAATTTTTAAAAATATTTTTTTATATCATATTTTTTTATATTACATATAAAAATATTTTTTAGAATTTATATTTTTATATATTTTTTTAAAAAAATTTATATTTTTACACCTTCAAATACATATTATTACTTCTTTTAACTTATAAAATAAAATATTTGAATTTTATAAGAATTATAACATTTAATGTAAAAACCCATGTGGAGTGTCAATAAACTTATGGAAATGCCGCATTTCCTGAGATGGAGTTGCATAAAAAAATAAAAAAGAAATGGAGTTGCATAAAAAAATTTAAATATTATAATTTTGTTTTAATAAAAAATTACATTATGAATATATATATATATATTCAATTATTTTAAATCGTGCATGTTGTCTTCAAGAGGTGCGTGCGCATTAGTAAGCCAGACACACACGTCTATCATTTCATGTCTGCGAGAGGTACTTGCGATATCGGTCACAATTTTAATTGACGTCGGTAAGCCAGACATACGCACGAGGTCGGTTATTTCATGTCTGCAAGTGGTACGTGCGACGTCAGTATAAAAAATAACCAATGTTGGTAAGCTAAACATGTGTGCTACGTCGGTCATTCATGTCTGCGAGTGGTATGTGCGATGTACAATAATAACCAACATCAGTAAGCCAGACATGCGTGCAACATCGGTCATTCATATCTGCGAGTGTGACTTGCGATGTCGGTCTCAAACACAACCGACGTCGGCAAGCCATACATGCGTGCGACATCGGTAATGGCAGGCTTTTACCTTGGTTTTTTTAAATAACCAAGGTAAAAAAAAATTTACTTTGAAAAAAATAAGATATATATTTTTACCCTTAAAAAATATATTTTAAAAGAAATATATTTTTTTACCTCGGTTATTTGCCCTTAACTGAAAAACCGAAGTAAAAGAGGCGAATAATAGGTTCATTTTGTTGTAGGGTTATAAGGTGAATGATATGAATCTCCTTGTGAAGACTCTGGATTGTGGAATTAAAATCTTTGATCGAATGAAGGGATCTGCAAACCCTCACCAAGTCGCACGAAATTCAAGAACCTAGCCCTCGGGATGCTCTCAATCTCAACTTGCTTTTCAACTAGCCGATGGGATCAGATCACAAGGTTTACTGGTACTTAATTCACCCCCGAGATTAAACAACAATGGAAATAGCTCGCAAACAAAGTATGAACTCAAAGGTTTGTATATTTGATTGAAAAAAATGGTGAGGAGAGTCTTGGCCATAACCCTCTATTATAGGGTGCAATCTTGGCCAAACTCTAATCTAAAACAAAATCTGAATCAACTTATGGCAGCTTTTAGAAGCTAAAACCATATCTAACTAAAATACCTAAAACAGACATATATGACCGAATTCTTCCAAGACACACCTTGGATGAATATTACCTTATCTAATCTTACCAAATCTAATTCTAATCAGAATAAAACTGAATATTCTAAACCCTAATGGAATGTATTTCAAAATTCAGCTCTTCAAAGCTCAGATGGCCGAGCTTATCAGTCCAAAGCCTAAAATGAATTAATTTTACAATAGTTTACAGTAATCACACTACCTCATTAAAAACCCAGTGGGAAAAAAACTATAGCGCTCTTCATGATGCCTTCAGTTTTAGTCTTGAACAATAAATCCAAGATGTCGATGATGACTCCTTCTTCAATTCTTCATCATAAAGTCGATCAATCAAAGCTTTTAAAGAAGCATCAAAGCTTTTGATATTCGTATCATTCCCTCCCGGATTGAAAAGTTTCAACCTCGAAATGGGAATCATATAACCTACAAAGACATCCTCGAATTCCTGGAACAACTTAACAAACTGTGAAAGAAAATTTACAAGAATATCTTCTTTGGCATAGTTACTTTCTTTGAAGGACAATATAAGAACAAAATAATGATTAGTCAAAGCTATGATACCAATTGATATGATGGTCGAAGAAACTTTTGCTTTGCTCTGATACCAACTGATATGAAACTCCTTGCGAAGACTCTGGATTGTGGAATTAAAATCTTTGACCGAATGAAGGGATATGCAAACCCTCACCAAGTTGCACGAAATTCAAGAACCTAGCCCTCGAGATGCTCTCAATCTCAACTTGCTCTCCAACTAGCCTGCGGGATTGGATTACAAGGTTTATTGGTACTTAATTAACCCTCGGGATTAAGCAACAATGAAAATAGCTCGAAAGCATCAAAGTATGAACTCAAAGGTTTGTATATTTGATTGATAAAAAATGGTGAGAAGAGTCTCGGTCATAACCCTCTATTTATAGGGTACAATCTTGTCCAAACCCTAATCTAAAACAGAATCTGAATTGACTTATGACATCTTTAAGAAGCTAAAACCTATCTAACTAAAATACCTAAAATAGACGCAAATGGCCAAATAATAAACACATATGGCCAAATTCTTCCAAGACACACCTTATATTGCCTTATCTAATCTTAACAAATCTAATTCTAATCAGAATAAAACTGAATATTCTAAACCTAATGGACTGTATTTCAAAATTTAGCTCTTTGAAGCCCACGTGGCTGAGCTTATCAATCCAAAACCCAAAATAAATTAATTTTACAATAGCTTATAGTGATCACACTACCTCATTAAAAATCTGGTGGGAAAAAAGAGTATAGTGTTCTCCATGATGTCTTCAGTTCTTCGACAATCTTGAACAATAAATCCAAGATGTCGAGAATAGCTCCTTCTTCAATTTTTCATCATAAAGTCGATCAATAAAAGCAATTAAAGCAGCATCAAAGTATTTGATATTCGTTTCAGTTTCAGTGAATGAGTAAAACAGAGAGAAATGTTCACTTTAGTTTGTCTGATTTTGACCGAGTTGATGAATGAGTTATATATATTTGAGGATGATTTTTCTTCATTTTTTTGAAAGATACAATGGTGCCAAGTGTGTTTTGCAGTGCCTTTGTTATAGGCGAGGGAAAATCTGTCTACAGATTAAGGACCTGAGATTTGATATGCTGAATTTGGGTGTTTTGAGTCTTGTTTTAGAGTTTCACTGCTGGAAAATAAGTACATATGCACTGGTAAAAAAATTATGAGTACAGGATACCGGTGCAAAAGTACGCTATTGCACCGGAATAAATTATGTTAACAAAAACACCGGTGCTTGTGAATACATACGCACTGGCGTAATGTCAACCAGTGTAGATGTTACTAGTTTTTGCACCGGTTATATCTAAAGAGGTGGTAACAACCGATGCGATTGTTTAAAATTGAACCGTTATATATACACCAGTGTATCAACGTGATGCATTTTTATGTTTTTGGAGCCAAAACATTTTTTTTCAAACCGGTAAATTATTTTACCAGTGTAAAATTTTTAAAAAGCGGGAAAATGGTTGAATTTTACACCGGTTCCATGTTATACTGGTGTAGAAATTCTTTATTTTAGAAAAAAAGTTACATATGCACCGGTATTATCTTTATACCGGTGTAAAATGTGCATTAAATGTTTACCTACCACATTTTTTTGTGGGTTAAAAATGAGATTTTTGGGAGAAGGAGTTCATTAATGGTGTTTTTTTGTTGATGAAGGCATTGAATGATCCACAATGAAAACTCTTGAAGGTACCATTTTTAAAATTATATTTGTGGATATTAATGATTTCATGGATGGTTTTGGTTGGTAGAGATATATATCTTGTGTGTTTGATCATTTGATGGTGATTGAGGTAGAATTGTTGATATTAGTTTGTGATTTGTTCTCAAGGTTGATGTAGTTATAATGCTATGGCTATTGATTTTTATATTTTAGGACATATTATTAATGTGGTAATTGTAATTTGGAATATTGGTGTTTATTGTGAATTAATGGTCTTGCATGCTTTGGATGTTGTCATGAAATTCTATTGTAATAAATGTGTTGCAGTTTGATTGTTGGACGTTTATAGATATGTAGAGTTGTATCGTACCATCTAGAGGCGTAAGCACTTGTTTGCCAACGTTAGTAGGGTAAGCGATGAATATATTATCTTCGTGGATGAGTTTTTGGACCATGCTTTTAGTCGTGAGAAGCAAATATTATCTTCTTGTTGGGATTGTAGAAATCAAAATCGTACTGATAACAAGGATATGTTGAAACTCCAGTTGTATAGATGGGGGTTTGCAAAAGATTATGTTGTGTGGACATTTCATGGGGAAAAATCACCACCAGAGGTGAAAGTTGGTAGTGAGGGAGAGTGTTTTGAGGATGCTAAGTTGGATGACATGTGTGAGGAGGTAGTTAATGAATTTAGAGGGAGGCCCGAGGTTTTGGCTAACTTCTAGGTGAGAAGGATAGACCATTGTATCCCGGTTGCAAGAAGAAAGACACGGTCATGTCATGTTTGATGGATTTGTTTAATTTGAAAGGTCTTGGGTCATTGAGTGATACTATCATGAATAAATTGCCTAAGTTTTTGAATGAGAAGTTTCCATTTAGTAACGGGGTTCCGGATAACCTTTATGAAGCTAAGAGAATTTTGTGTCCGATGGGATTGGAGTATGAAAAGATACATCCTTGTCCGAACGATTGTGTCTTATATAGGGGTGACCTAAAGGATAAGATTATTTGTCTAGTATGTAATGTGTCGCATTATAAGAAAAGGAGAAATGTGGTTGTTGGTGGAGAGCACGTTGTGTCGGTGAGGAGGCGGGTGCCCGCCAAATGCATGTGGTACCTTCCGATTATTCCGATGTTGAGAATGTTGTTTAATAATGATAAGGATGCAAAGAACTTGACATGGTACATTGATAGGGGAGGTTTTAAATATGATGATATAATTCGACACTCGGCTGATATGGACCAGTGGAAGAAATTTGATAAGATGTATCCAAAGTTTGCATCCAAACCTAGGAATTTGAGAATGGCTTTGTGTAGTGATGGTATGGCCCTATTTGGTGATATGTCCTCAAAACACAATTCATGAACGGTTATGCTTTCCATTTACAATCTCCCCCCATATTTGTGCATGAAGAGGAAATATGTGTTGACTCCCATCATGATTTCAGGGCCCAAACAGCCTGGAAATGACATAGTCTCTTTAGTAGAAGATTTGAAGGTGCTATGGTTGTTTGGCACCTTTTGTATACATATCTACTTTTGCATGATATAACATGTTTGATATAGATTGTCCGTTTAAGTAACCAAATTTGAAGGAACGTATACTGGTGGAGATTTAGCCCATTAACAGTGTTTAAAATGGTTTCTTAACAACGAAATCCATTATGTGTGACTGAGTCATACATTGTTGCGGTGATACACGACAATTTTTTAAACACCGTGTACACGGGTTTTAATGTCTCATATGATGGCAAATTTTGAAAACAGAGTACCGTCTGTTTCAATCGATGAAAGGCTACTTTGATTCTTCACTCAACATTAGAATCGCCACCTTGACACCAACACCAAAACTAATCATTTACACCACCATTACTACCAATCGACACCAACACCTCCACACACTTTTCAATCAATATCGTACCACCACAATCTTTAATATAACCCGCATGAACATTCATAATTGACTCCAGCAAACACCATCACCAACAAGTTAACCCTGGCTTTCAAATCTACAATAATCTCACATTGTTGATAGGTTAATGGTGGGATTCCACTATAGAAGTTGGGAGGGATGGGTAGGGAAGGAAGAAAAATAAGGGAGGGGATAAAAAAAATTAAGGAAAAGGGGGAAGGAAGAAGATAGAGAGGAATGAAAAGATAGGAAAAGTTTCGATTGAGAAAATATACTCCCTCTGATTCTCTGACGATGACTCACTTTCCTTATTGGGATATTTTTTAACATTATCTCCTTTCTGTTTTGGCAAATTCTATATTGTTTTCATCCACTCAATTTACCTTTTACACTTTCAATACATTCTCCACTACCAATTTCACCTTTTTTAAATTTAAGTGAGTCAATGTTAGTAAACCGGAAGAAGTAAATCGATTCATGGACGTTGTTAATAAAATGAAAATATATCATCGGTAATGGCATTGTAAAGCAAGCCATTAGTTTGGTTCACAATGAGTAGATTCATAATCATGGTAATCTTTAATGGCATTTGAGACTTTTCCTGTGGCAAGCTCTTTGAGAGAATCTTTAATGCCAGGCGATTTAGTGAAGATGAGGTATGATGCCGCTATTTTGGAGCAATTGATGACAAAATGAAAACATCCACTCCCTCCGTCCCATGGGAATTTGCACACTTTTCTTTTTGGACCGTTCCAGGCAAATCTGCATACTTTTAAAATTTTCCTCATTTGGCAAAGAATTTTAGCCATAAAGTTTTACATTACCCTTACTAGTTTTATCATTTTACATAAAGGTCACTGTTTTAACAACCAAATCAGCCCAATTTAACTTTAACAAACTCATATCCACTAATCCTAATCCCACTAATTCAGAATTTAAAACAAGCAATTTCCAACTGCCCATTTCAAATTCTTCACTCCTTTTTTACTCCACCCAACCGACAAAAGTAGCCAATTAATGGATCTTGGGCAGTGAATTCGCATGCCTTTACTCTCTGAATTTTCAACGTTTCCCATTCATTCTTCATCTCCTCATCTTCTCACATTCTCTCCTTCCACTCCTCAAAACTCTAGTTTAGATCTTCTCAAATCCATAAAAAATTTTGGATCGATCTTGCCATTTTTTTGTCTCAACATCTTCCCCGTCCCTTTTCTTCATTTAGAATGTCAATTTCCTTTATTTTTTCCGGTCAATCATGCCGGTGATGCTCATTGTGTTATGTGTCTGACACCTTTAGCCTGTCAAAGGTGGCCCCCGAGACTGAGGCAGATGATGCAACATTCATTTGGAGGCCTGACGCCATCCTCGGGGAAGCGACAGTGATGAAGCCTTCTATCGGCCGCCAAAGGTCATATCTGGCTATCTATGGCACCGTCGTCGGTGTTTTAGATGTCATGGCATCATCTCCGGTGATGCATTTTCACCCAGACCACCATCCTCGCCACAGTGATGTTGTTTGTGGCGGTGGGTCGCAAAACCCTAACATTCGGGTTGGCGATGCTGGACAAGTAGGCTTAAAAGGTGAGTCCCCATCGATGCCGAAGACGGATGGCAATAACTCTAATGACACCTACCATGGGAGCAATGAGATGTTGTATTTGCTCTGTCCTTGGATGAGGGAAGCTAGGAATGAGAAGCATCGGTGCCGGAAGTGATGTACTTCCTTCTCTCGATTATGAATGCCCGAGAACTTTTTCAAAACATCTTTTTCTCAATGTCTGCGTTCCTTGTAGTGTATGGAATTGTCTGTCATCTACCACGAATGCCTGAAAAAAAAAAGTGGCTATACGGTTTCGGTACATTAGGGTTTAGGCCATGTCTTTATTTATACTCTATTTGTGGCTAACTTATTTATTTACTTCTCCAATACTGCAGTTATGGATGTATGGAAAGGTTCTACTAGAAAAACATGCTTCATACTATGTCAAGGGGGAAACCCTAGACCCTCTTATTGTGATGCGAGTTCCGAAGAACTATTCGCGACTGCAAATTATGTAATTTTGCTCCATCCCTGGCTTGATTTATTGATATGAGGTCTTTTGGTGCCACTGATATTGTGAATGTTTGGTCTTGTGTTGATTTTGTGCATGTGTAAGTCAGTTGCTTCTTCCTTTCATGTATGGCTTTTTAATGCTCGGTATCTATGCTCCCCTATTATATGGTGAACCCGTGCTACCTTGTCAATTGTTTGTGTGCTCAGTATTTGTGTATGAACCCGATTAGTATGCATTTTCCCTAATAAATGGCCGAACCTCATCAGTGGATTTTGTGTGCTTATTATTTGTGATGCACTATTTTTTGGATTTTTCTGTGATTGTACCTGATCAATATGCATCTTCCCTCTTTTATGGATGAACCTGTTTTTCTGTTCAACAAGTGGCTGAACCTATTTTTGTGTGTTCATTGCCTGTGGCTGAACCTGTATTTGTGTTTTTCTGTTTAATAAGTAGCTGAACCTATTTTGTGTGTTCATTGTCTGTGGTTGAACTGTTTTTGTGGGTTTTTCTGTTTAACAAGTATGCATCTCCCCCTAGATCATTGATGGGTGAATGTTATGCATTTTTGTGAAAATGAAAACATGATAATAGAGGCATAAACAAACAACCTTAAAAAAAGGTAAATGACATTAGCAATAATGTGCATTTATCCGGGGTTGGTCTTGGAACATCCCATTCACACCAAAAGTGGGATGTTCCTAGCTTACAAAATTTTCCAATTAACCAACCCCCAAAATGTTTTACACTTGTGCACTCACGGTCTATAACCTAGGGCATGCATCAATGGTATGATGCTTTCATCCAGTGCCCTCTTGTTGATCAGATGTTCAATGCTGCCCCTTACCACCTCTTCATCTACCTGCAGTAACCTTGGTAGAGTCCCATTCCTTAAGTGCATGTCCTTGTTCATGTGTGGCAATTTGTACTTGTTCGATCCACGTGCTTTCAGTATCTCTATCATTGATTGATGATGAGTGACAAACACTTTGTTTAAAGTGATTGCATCTTCCCTTTCATATGCTGATTACACTGCTTCAATTAGTTACCCCACATTTGTTGATGCTCGTTCTTGTTGTAAGCTCTGAATTGAGTTCAAAAAAACCCAAGTCAAGTATGTTGCAATCAGGTGAATTTGCTGGTTGACAAACTAGTTTCATATAGAAGCCATCTGTTTCTGCTACAACCCTAAAATCTGGATCATGATTGGAAATATGTGGCTTTGCATTGTCTTGTTGAATGTGGATGAACTTGACTAGTAAATGTGCTGGCCATCTTGCTTTGATTGCTGGAATTATTTCTTGTATTATCTTGGCTCTTGTCACATCTCTTGTGATCTTTGGTATTGACACCTTTTCCACTGTCCCTGCTGGCATATTTTTGTTGTTATTAATTGCAACTTGATCTTGCACAAATGGAAATATGCCTAGTTTCCCATCAAAATGTAGTTCACCATCTTCCCCTTAAATTGGCCTAATTACTACACACATGAACATCAATTTTGGTATGTGGGACTTGTGTTTACATGTTCGGTAGGGATCTTGTTCATCTCGGGCTAGTAGGTACCTAACAGTGGGTTGACTTAAAGAGAACCTTTTTTTATCTATGTGAATAGCATGGTCCATGGACCTGAATCTAAGATCTGGATCCAACATTTCTAAAACAAACCACATACGGGATACCTTATTGTGACGGTGAGGGTAGGTTGGGTGCTATTTGTATGACTTCTTATGACCTTGGTTGCGATGGCACGTTGAATGCTGATCTTCCCTATGCTTAATGCTTTGGCCGCACCCCTTATGGTTCTTCTTTCTATTGCAGGCAACAGTCTCAAGGCATCCATATCGATGCTTTTCTTATTTTTTTGGAGGATGTCCCGTCATCTGATGACGCATATCCAGTGAGTCTCTGGTTGCCAATTGAGCACTAGTCAGCGCCCAGATTCTGCTAACAGTACAAATGTTGCAATCGCACATAGCAGTTGCCTCTTCCCTTTTTGAGTGTTGGATCCTTCCATTTTTGTGGTGCTACAACAAAAACTCTGCCATGTGCTGCCTCTCTTCATTTGTTAGATTCTTGACCCGCATCGCCCCGAAGAAAAGATATACCCGATGATGATGGGAAGATGCACAAATGAGAGCAACCAGCACCTTTGGGGGCTCGGAACGGCTCGATGACTGTTATATTCTTCTTCAGGGTTCCCCTAAAAACAAAAACTTTTAGGGTTTGGGGTTTTGGCATGAAGCTGAATGTTTGTACAATTGTTTTCTTCATGTTTAGTTCATTGATGGTAGTAGGGATGAATGTATTTATAGGAAATGTGTTTCGAATTTTTTTCATAATTTTAGTACTGTATGAACAGTACTTAGTTGATATTTTTTATGCCTTCCCAGGTCTGTAATTCGGCAGGAAGACACCCAATTAATGAAAGGGGGAGAGGGAACTAACCCCCCGATTTCCCATTACGTGATGTACTTTTTTTTGTTAAGGCCCTCACGTGGGCTGACTGGCAAGGTGGGGCCCAGGGGAAATTATGAGAAGAGAATTCTCTTTCTACTGGTTCCCTTGGGATGGAGGGAGTACTCAGTTTGTGTTATCTGTGATTTTTGGTAAAGAACATGTAGAAAATAAGGGTAATAATGTGTGTTTGTATTCATGATCTCAGGGTACAGTATATAGTGGTACAAAATACCTATACGAGCTAGGAAAAGGTAACAAAATATAATTACATTTAAAATTAATATTCTAATTCTTTAATACTCCTCCTCAAGTTGGAGCATAGGGATCAGAAATGCCCAACTTGCCAAACAGAGAATGAAGCCGGTTACATCTGAGAGCCTTAGTGAACAAGTCCCTAGGTTGGTCTGACATGCGGATATGCTGAGTAACAATAGTGCCAGATTGAACAAGATCCTGGAAAAAATGAAAATCAACTTCAATGTGCTTTGTGCGTAGATAGAACACTGGATTTTCTGCAATATGAAGATCAGATTGACTGTCACAAAATAGTCGCGTAGGAGAAGTGTGCTTACCAGTAAGTCTTGCAGCAAAGACTTAAGCTATAACAACTCACAACAGGTAACAACCATAACACGATACTCTGCTTCAGCGGAAGACCGAGAGACCGTAGGTCGCTTCTTAGTCTTCCAAAAAACTGAAGAATCACCAATCATCACAAAATATCCGGAAAGAGAACGCCGGGTAATTGGGCATGCAGCCCAATCTGAATCACAATAAGCAGTCAATTGTAATGCACTACTGGAAGAGAGAAATAAACCTTAATCAAGATGACTCTTCAGGATGTGCAACACACGAACTGCAGCTTGCCAGTGAGGAACACAAGGAGACTCTACGAATTGAGCAAGTGTATGAACCGAATAACTAAACTCAGAACGTGTGATAGTCAGGTATATCAGGCGGCCAACCAAACGGCTAACTGTTTGGGATCATGGTAAGGAGAACCTTCAACACGCGCCAGATTGTGTTGTTGTTCCCTCGGAAAGTCAGTCAGTTTAGAAGCAGATAAACATGTATCGAATAAAATTTCCAAGGCATATTTCCTTTGCAAAAGAAATAACCCCTCTAATCTTCTGGCAATCTCTATGCCCAAGAAATACTTAAGTAAACCAAGATATTTCATATGGAAACAAGAACTCAAGTTTTTCTTGAACTCAGATATGAGTGCAGAAGAGCTACCAGCAATGACCAAA
This sequence comes from Rubia yunnanensis, assembly GCA_037428765.1. Taxonomy (NCBI): domain Eukaryota; kingdom Viridiplantae; phylum Streptophyta; class Magnoliopsida; order Gentianales; family Rubiaceae; genus Rubia; species Rubia yunnanensis. The sequence goes on from CM075067.1 coordinate 77,108,989, forward strand.
TCATTCACATAAATCAGAACATTCAAAGAAACTGATCCACGGGAAAAGACAAACAAAGAGTAATCTGCCTTACTCTGAACAAAACCAAATCCTCGCAAAGCCTAAGCCAATTTAGCAAACCAATTTCTAGGATCCTGGTGAATACCATAAAGAGATTTCTGAAAGTGACATACCTGACCATAGGGCGCAGCCCGGTGGGGGTCGCATAAAAACCTCTTCATGCAAATCACCATGCAAGAAAGAATTATGAACATCCACCTGATGCAGTTCTCAACCATGAATGACCGCAATAGACAAGAAATGACGAACAAAACTCATATTTGCAACCGGAGCAAATGTCTCAGTATAATCAATCCCTTCAACCTGGCGATTCCTAAGGACCAGTAGGCATGCCTTATAACATTCAATAGTACCATATGACTTAAACTTCATCTGGTAAACCCATTTGCAACCAATTGCCTTCCTATCCAGAGGAAAAGAGGATAAAGTCCAAGTCTGATTGTGCTCAAGCGTTGTAAGCTCTTCAGTCATAGCATCTCAGCAATAAGCATGCTGTGAAGGCTCAAAATAAGAGGTGGGATATGCACTAGATGTTACTGCACCCAAAAATATGGAATGCATACTAGAAAAATTATAACAATTTACATAATCAGTAAGAAGATAGAGAACACCTGAGGAAAGTGATGACGCATGAGCAAACATAGCAGTAGGGGGGTCTTTAGTAGTAATAGCACATGCATAATCATCACAATCATAATCTTACATAAGGAGTAGGTTGGTGAGCACACAGACTCTGTCTGATAGGTGGCAACTCGGCGGTGGAACTATTTGAAGCTGGAGATGCCATGAATAGGGCTAGACAGGCGGCGAGTGAGGCGGGTGAGACTTCATCGCTGGTGGAGCGTGAGGCGCATGAGGCAGCAGCGTCCTTGGCGACGCAATGTATGGCAGGGCCGAAAGTAGAATCCAGCGGTCTTGGGCGGGATCTAACAACGGAACCACATCCGCCAGGGATGGGATGGTGAGTACCGATGGGTCGGTATCAGTGGCGGCCAACTTAGATGAGCTGGCGGCATGTGACCGACGATAGAGGGCCGGCAGCAACCGGCGTCAGAGAACCGGTAGCAATCTGTGGCCGGTGACTGGTGGTGGCCGAAGGTATTGGGCTAGAGGCATAGGGCCGATGGCGACCGGCAATAGGTGTACAATGGAGTCCGGTGGCAATGGGTCATGTGACTCCAGCAATGGCAATGAGAAGGCCGGCGGTGAGGTGGTGGCCCCGCTAAGGTCTTCTGATGAGGCTGATGTCGGAGTTACAGAATATGGGAACTGGTCTTTAAAAAAATCTGCATCCTGACTGGTAAAGATTATGTGGAATTCTAGGTAAAAAAGGTGATAGCCTTTCTTCTGGCAGGGTAACCAAGAAACAAACAATGGCACCTTCTTGGTGCAAATTTTTCACGATGTAGAATTTGAGCGGCAAAACATAAGCATCCAAAAACCCTTAAGGATGAGTAAAATTTGGGGCTTGCCCATAGAGCAGCTTAAAGGAAGTACGACCACTGATATGCTTCTTCGGTGTCCGGTTAATCAGATAAGCAGCAGTAAGAACACACTTTCCCCAAAATCAATAGGAAGACTAGCTTGAAACTATAAGGCACACACCACATTGAGTAAATGGCGATGCTTTCTTTCAACTCAACCATTATGTTGTGGTTTATTAACCATAGATTTCTCAAAAATGATCCCAGATGAAGCAAAATGAGATCTCAAAGGCAAAAATTCAGTCATGTTATCAGCCCAAACACGCCAATGGTTCGGCCCCATTGGTTCTTCGCCAAGGCACAAAATTCCAAAAATCTAGAAGCTACTTCTAACTTTGCCACTAATAAATAAATACAAACAGCTCGGGAATAATCATCAACTATAGTTTAAAAAAATAAAATGCACCGCTAGAAGATGGTGTTCTATAAGGACCCCAAATATCACACTGTATTAATTAAAATAATGCAGTAGCATTTGTAGAACTCAATGAAAAACTATGTCTAGTCTGTTTTGCTCTATAACAGTCTTATTAGTGCTAAAATGAATAGAAGAAATAGAAGAAAACACCGTAGATAAAGGATGCCAAAAACGGTGATGCCATAAATCAGAAGAAGACACAGAAGTAACTGTTAAAAAAGACTGCGGGATAGGAGTATGATTACGACTATCCAGCAGACGAAGCTAAACCACCCCCTCCCTTTCTGTTCACCCACGCCAATCACTTTCCTCGTACTGATTTTCTATAAAATGTAATAATTTTCAGTAAACAAAGCTAGACATTTAAGGTAGATAATAATCTAGAGCATGATAATAAGTTGCACCGCAAAGTAGGTATATATAGCACATGAGTAAGAGTGATAGCACCAAATCAAATAGAACCATATTGGTAGTAGATGACACAGAGCCATCAGGCAGAATAACATTCATAGTGTCAACATCAGTAGTAATATTAGTAAGAGAACCCTTGTCACTGGTTATGTGATATGAGGCTCCAGAATCAAGTATCCAAGGCAAAGTAGAATTACTTGACCCATTGTCATAAAGAGAATTAAACTGATTAAATAAATGCATGGTCATGCTCCATTGGTCATCAGACAGAGCATGGCTAAAATTAGATCAGATAGGGATGCAGCCAGAGGAAGCCTCCGTCGCTAGGCCAGGCGGCAACATGGCTGTGCCGGTGAACGGAGGCGGGAGTGGAAGAGCCATGGCAGATCTTCCGTTCACAGTGGCGACGGTCGACCGAGAGGCTGACACCGTTCTCCTAACGGCGCTGGCTTTCTCCCTTAACACCTTGAACCATTTTGGTACACTAATGATCTGGAGACAATAATCTTTGTCGTGACCCTTGAGATAACAATGTGTACAAACAAGATTCTTGTGGTCGGTTGCAAAAAAAACAACTGGCAAAGAACTTGTAGGTGGTGGGCATCGTGTAGCATACGCCATGGAGTTAGAAGAAGGCTCTCAAGCTCGGATGACAGCTCGGTAATTCTCCTCCTGGGAAACAAGGCATAAATGCTCATGATATGTGATCTCATGGTGTGAAAGTCTTCGTTGAGACCAAAGATGAATTGATAGATCAAATCCTTCTCTCTCTCTCTCTCGGAAACTCTCGTAGAAATATTGCAATGGCACAGTGCCTTGCTATTTTCACAGTCACAAACTAAAGGAGACCGAATGCAATGGTAGACTGCAAAGAGCTTCTTCAGTTTGCCAAAGTAAATATCGATGGGCTGACCATCCTGCCTGCAACTCTGAATAGTCTCTTGCATTTGCAAAACCTTCATACCATCACCAAGAATAAATTGCGCCTTCAGCTCATCCCCTGGTTCCTTAACTGTGACAAACGAGCTTGTAGAAGATCTCAACACCGGATCCAGGGTTTGCAAGATCTAACAGACAAGAGTAGCATTAACCTTAGGCCAATCAGTAGCATCAGGATGACCATCATGGGGTTTGGTAATGGATCCATCAATGAACCCAATCTTGTTCTTAGCAAGGAATGTGCGGCACATCACGTCATACCATTCAATGTAATTTTCTTGACCTTTCAGCATGTTTGGTATAATTTGTAAACCAGGACCATCGACAGAGCCAACAAAGTAAGGATTAGTCAACAGACGACCAATAGGTACAGTAGTCTGAGGGCTAGATTGCAACTGCAACTGCTTTAGTAAAGTCGCAACCAACTTCGTCTCTTTGTAAACCTTTCCAAGTTGATATGCCATGTTGGAGATGTCCCTGAGTTTTCCATTGAATATAGCAATAGTGTCATCCTCCTCCATCTTAAATTCCTCAAACTTTGTAGCCAACATCTATAGTTTAGACTCACGAACTCGACTAGTTCCTTCATGAACAGTTTGTAGAATATCCCATGCTCTCTTGGCTTGATGACATGTAGAGATGAGCTTGAACTGGTTTTCATCAACAGAAGTGAAGATTGCATTCAGTGTCTTTGAATTTTCCAGAGATGCCTTGAGGTCGTCAAGAGTCCAACTAGCTTTGTCTTTGACTTTCTGCTCCCTTTGACTTGACTCTCCTTCTGTCGCCTTAGAGCTTGTATCTTCCGTAGGGTGATTCCACTCATTCTCAACATAGAACCATGCAAGTTCATTCAGTGAGTTGATGAAAACTCACATGCGTGCCTTCCAATAGTTGTAGTTGTTGCCTTCTGGCAGAGGAGGCCGAGACACCGAAACTCCTTCTTTAGTTGCCACGGTAAAACCGGATCACACTTTCCTTGACACAACCAAGGAAATAATAAGTGGCCAAGCTCTGATACCAATTGAAATTTGGTTTTACCAAATTTTAGTTAATCCTTATTAGTATGTTCCAACATGACCTATCTAACCAAGTATGCAATAAATTAAAGCATTAACAACACAAGACTTGGTTACGCAGTTCGGTGAAATCCACCTACAACTGCGGGGTCTGGTTCAGTTCAGAATGAATCCACTAATTAGAAAGACACATTACAAAGTACATCATACAAAATAATTATCTTTACTAACTATAATGTGTGAATTCTGCAAGCTCCCCTTGCTACCGATCCGCCTTGATCAAACTCCCTCTGACCTCGAAACTTGTCGACGCTAGATCTCCTCCTCCTGAGGAATTAAGGCATGTGATTCTAAACTTTGAACAGCAGGTCAAGTATGTTGGAACATAGAAATTTGGCTCTTTGTAATTCTCTCGAAAGTATGAAAATCTGTGTGCAGATTTTTCTCTGTTAAATCCATATGTATTGCAGCCATGATTGTCCCCTTTTATATCCATGAACATATTGGAATACTCCTTGATTATCTCCACAATATTCCTATTCCAAATCTGTTTCTTGAAGCATATCCAAATCCCATAAATAAAGGTATTTTCCTTATCATCATATATCCCATATATTCGCAAATCTCATCTCCATATATGTAGGGATTTTTCACAAATCAACTATGCTTCATACGCCTGATATATAGCAGAATATACAGATTTCCATAACTCACAAATACCATAATATTATGTCTTCTTTTTCCATAAAACTCCTTGGCGTAAATATGCTATTTTTGAATGTTCCAACATGGAAAGTTTTTCGTTTCCAAATATGTTCACAAAAACTGCCAATTAAATATTCAATGCAAATCTCCTGACTTCACAATCTCCCCCTTTGCCATTTTTTGACCCATAACTTTTTGACCATTAATCACACACCGAAAAACTTGTCATCGTACGCATAGATCTCCAAAACTCCATCTATGTTGGAACATATGCACAATATGAATACTACTGAATCTGAACAAAAATTTGAATACTAGAATTCCCATAAAACATGAAAACCGAGAACTGAATATCCGAAATCCAAGAATTCCACCAAAAGATAAACTTCAGATTACAGATCCACACTATCAAACTTCACAAATAAACCTCAAAATTCTCCCCCTGGGAACACAAATATGCCAAAGAAAGAAAAAAATCAATGAAAACACAAGCATCCAGTATGTTTCCCCTGACTTTGACCTCTATGTTGTAACATAGAAAAGAAATCCAGTTCCGGAACTGGCCTGTAACCGCGCTTTCTCTTCCTCCAATTTTGCTTTCTCTGCCTCTAGAGCTTCCATTTGAATGACTATGGCTCCCAATCTTGCATTCAGAACCCCAAGTTTAGCCTTCTTTTCTGCTACTGCTGATGTAGAGCATTCCGGATTCCAGGGTAAGTCATGGATATGCCTCATTCCAAAAGTTTTCTTATTCGGCCTAAGGAACTCTGTATCTATGGTCAAGTATTTTTCCTTGCCTTTCACCTTTGCACTTTTATCCATCGCTGAGATCAAGCAGGGATACACTATGGCATGTTTATCCTTGGGAGCTGTAGCCTGCCTCACCAAGTTTTGCTGAATGAACAAGCCAAGATTTACTGGCTTCTGTGTTCCAACACAGAACAGCAGCTTAGCCATTTCCCAGGTCAGAGCAGTTTTTTTTTACGATGGCATCCAGCAATTAACAGCAATTTGATACAGGCCAAAAAATCTAGAAGACAAGCATGAAGCTTGTGAATACCCTGTTTCAGGCCACTTGGCTTTGTATCCTCTCGAGATAGTTTCCAAGACTTGATCATCAGTTACTCTTAAATCATCAGGAAATACCCCCTCAAATTTTGGTGTCTTCAATCCCAAAATTTTGTTTATCCTGGCTGCCAAAAAATCCACAATCTTTCCTCTCAAATAAACTCTTCCAAACCAGGGAGATTCAATTTCTAGATTCTCTGTTATCAAATTTGCATAGACCTCTATCACAACTTGTCTATTATACTGAAGTTGTATGGTTGCAGCTCTCTTCATTCCAATTTGCTCCAGATAATAAGAAAAACCACTTACTCTATAAGCTTCTAAGTCTATGGGTCTCTCCGAGATAAAACCTCCTCTCAGCAAATAGTTCACCCATCTCCTCACATTTTAAGTCAAAATAAGTGAATGACAAAGCATCACATACAGGTAAAGATGGCAGTGCTTTCTTCTTGGGATCTTTCTGATCTGTCTTGACCCTTTTTGCTGGTGGAGCAACCTTTGAAGTAGTCACCTTCCTCTTACCCTTTGCCATCTGGAAAAACTCATCGAGTACCTCATCACTCGAGTAGCTCAACTCAGGAAGTTCCTGGGTTGGAACATACTCAGAACTATCAGCTTCTTCTTCTTTCTCAGATTGTGTCCCACAGTGTTGATCTTGATCTGAATCATTTTGTCCAGACATTGGCTCTCCAGGTTGCTCAGTATCACTTGCCATTTGATCTTCTCCACCCATGTCCTTATCCTTCTCTTCCATATTTTCTTATCTCTCTTGTTGTGTTGGAACATACACAGCCCTATCTTCTTCATCACTATCGGACAACTCAATTATTACTGGCTTCCTAAGCTCCTCCATCCTCTGGGCACTGTTTGAATCAAAGAACCCAACCTGTAATCTGTTTGTATACTTTATAATCTCCTTTCCTTCAGCTTCTTCATCACTTATCTCCCTAAAAAATGCATAACTTGGATAGGGCATCCGAAAATACACATGGAATTTATCTTTTCCTCTGTACTCCTCATATTTACCTCTCAGAAATTTCACCTTCCAATTCTCAATAATCCACATTTCACCTATATCACCCGTCACTTGTTCTTTAACCTTAACAGACAAGTATTCACCTTCTATACTTTTGATTTTGGTTAAATCAACTGCGACTCTGTTTGCCTCTAGCCATTCAAATATTTCATCTATGCTCTTAAACTCCATACCCATCAGTTTTAAAGAGGGGGGATCGGGACCAGTTACCTTTCCATACGGACCATTTCTTTTAGCACTGGTGAGTTCTTCTTGTCCGTCGCTATTGATGCCAGAACCACTGGGCTTTTCACCGCCATCTGTTGCCTCTGCTTCAACAGCATTCTCTTCACATTGACCATTATTTTCTTCGGGAAGTGCTTCGGCCCCAATTTGGTCCGTCATTGATTCATCCTCCATGCCCTCTGAAGGTTGAGAAGTTCCTGGAAGTTCCTCTTCTCGTGTGGGAAAGTTAGGGCTGGAAGTCATTATTTAGCAGGGATTCGAAGAGTAGTAGTTTGGTAGGTGATTTTCGAAGTGAATTCGAGATGAATTCGAAGATAGCTGAAAAGAAGGGATTTGGAAGGATTTTGGACAACATAGAAACAAAAACCAACTCTTCACTTACTTCCTCATTTTCCGCGTAATACCTTTTTCCTTTACCAAGATTTGCAATGATTATCACTTCAAGGCTACCAACTTCCAACATACCATATCTTCCAACTTCTATTTTTGTAAAAAAATTCTTCTTTCTATTTTTTTATTTTTTTCTCAATTTTCTAAAAAAAAATAAACAGAATATTTACAGTAAAATTAAGGCAAGAAATACCTCAAATTTGACAAACACCTAAGTGTTGTCTGAGATTTTCAAAAGTGGCAGTATCCAACGGCTTTGTAAAGATATCAACAAATTGCTCGTATGTTGGAACATAGACTGCCTTCACTTCCTTCCTTTCAACCAGATCTCTAATAAAGTGATGCCTTATGTCAATATGTTTGGTTCTTGAGTGCTGAACTGGATTTTTTGAGATATCAATAGCACTTGTGTTGTCACATAAAATCTTCAATGGGCCTTGATGAATTCCATAGTCTTTCAACATTTGTTTCATCCATAATAGTTGTGCACAACAGCTTCCTGTTGCAAGATACTCAGCTTCTGAAGTAGACAAAGAGATCGAGTTATGTTTCTTACTATACCAAGACACTAAGTTCGTACCAATCAAGAAACATTCACCTGTGGTACTTTTATGATCATCAGCATTACCAGCCCAATCAGAATCACTGTACCCAATCAACTCAGAGTCTTGATTCTTAGAATATCAGACACCATACTCAGATGTCTCACTTACATATCGAATAACTCTTTTAACTGCGGTGAGATGCGACTCCTTCGGATCAGCCTGAAATCTTGCACAAATTCCAACATTGAAACATATATCTGGTCTACTAGCTGTTAAATACAATAAACTTCCAATCATGCCTCTGTATAATTTCTGATCAACTGTGACTCATTTCTCATCCTTTACCAGTTTGTCAGATACACCCATAGGAGTTCGGCTCGTGCATTTCTCAGACCGAACCTCTTAACTAAGTACAAAGCATACTTACTCTGATTTATGAACAAACCATTCCTTCCTTGCTTGACTTGCAATCCCAAAAAGTAAGTGAGCTCTCTAACCATGCTCATTTCAAATTTGGCTTGCATGATGGTGACAAAATCATGTACCATAGAGGATAAAGTGGATCCAAATACTATATCATCAATATAAATTTGAGCAATCAGAAATTTTGATGACTTTTCAAGCACAAATAAAGTGCGATCTACTCCCCCTAGCCTTTCTGAAGAAGAAAATTAGTAAGTCGTTCATACCACACCCTGGGTGCTTGCTTTCGACCGTATAGAGCCTTCTTGAGGTGATACACATGGTGTGGATAATGAGGATCCTCAAAGCCTTTAGGTTGTTAACATAGACCTCTTCATTCACCACTCCATCTAGAAACGTACTCTTGACATCCATTTGATACAACATAAAGTTAATAGAGCATGCAATAACAAGTAATATTCGAATTGACTCTAACCTGGCAACTGGTGCGAATATCTCATCAAAGTCGACCCCTTCCACTTGCGTGTATCCATGAGCTACTAGTCTAGCCTTATTTCGAGTAACTAGCCCATCAGCATCAGACTTATTCTTGAAAATCCACTTCGTGCCAATGACATTAATGCCTTTGGGGCGAGGAGTGAGATACCAGACATCATTTCGTGCAAACTGACTTAGTTCTCCTTGCATAGCAGTAATCAAATACTCATCCAGCAAGGCTTATTTGTAGCTCTTAGGTTCAATGAGAGAAACAAAGCAATGCAATCCAGCTAGCCTTCGGTAATCCACTCGAGGAACAGATCGAGTACTTCTCATGGTGGATTCAGGTTGGTCCTGTGTTGGAACATAGGGTTCGGTAGCGGGGGACGATGTTCCAACATACTCAGCTTCGACAGGTTCAGGACCAATCTGCTCAGTTGTTCCAGCATGTTGATGAGGTTCAGCTTCAACTAATGGATCTGTCTTGTCAAGTTGACGCAACTGTGTTGGAACATGAGTGTTACCGGGTTCTTCTTCCACAACATCTGACTTTTGCTCTTCCTCTGAATCATCCACAATAACATTTATGCACCCACCATCCCGAAGGGTCAAGAGAATTACCTTGAATGGTCTCCTACAAATACTGCTCTACCAGCTGCTACTGTTACGGTTGTTGCTGCTACTTCTACCCCTACTGAGAATTTTTTTTAAAAAAATTGTTTTATTGATTAGCAATTTCATAATCTTTTTCTCAAGTTGGACATTCTTGTCATCATGCTCCAACTTGAGGGAGGGTGTTAAGGAAATAGAAACTCTTTCCTTATAGGAAATGTTATAGATGGTAGTTACCTTATAGAATTAGTTATAGATGGTAGTTACCTTATAGAATTAGTTATAGATGATAGTTTCCTTATAGACTTAGAATTATATTCCTGTTAGACTTTGGTTTGTTGTAAGCCTATATATTGTAATCCTCATCATTGATGAGATGTGTCATTGATGTGATGTCAATGCACCATAATAAAGTTCTCTATATTTTATCAAGATTGTTTATGAAAAAAAATAAACTAAAAGAATGAATTTTCAGTAATATATTCTAGTATGAAATTAAGTAGGCACAAGTTAAATGTTCACAAATTTTAATTCGGTAATATCTTCAGTACCTACTCGTTTTGGGCACCTGAGACTTCTCTTGCATGCCCATGTATCTCCTTTCAACTGGGCGTTAGAAGGACGTGTTACCAAGCACCACTCATCCAACACACTCGACTAAAAGGAAAAAACTTTCATTAGGTTTGGATAACTGAATGATTGAAAATGGGAAAGATCTAGTTCAACCATCCTGCATGGAAGAGACGTCACTAAAAAATCAGTCTTTTAATTTTCAAAAGTTGTGTGTCAATGGGTGTTTAGACATTGAATACACCATAATTTGGCAAGAGTTAAAGAGAAGACTAAATTATTTTTTTACTCCCTTACATATTCACCAATAACTTCTTTTGGTCCCCGACTCCAAACCCGTGTTTAATCGCTTAGTAATATTTTGAAATTGAATCTTTTAATCCTCTGAGGCGGTTTTCAGGTAAAGTCAATTGTAAAATTGGTCAAAATATGTAAAATGACCATTATGCCCATGGGTTTAAAATTTTCAAAAAAGAAAAAGAAAATCAGAAATGTGCTCGCCAGATTTTCTTCTACGCCCGATTTTCTTCTCCATCTGGTTCTCCCTCTTTGTCCCCATCACTGGATCCTCCATGAGCTCCGGGGAATCTGCTCCATCTGGTTCGTATCGCTCCATCTAGTTCGCGCCGCTCCATCTGGTTCGCCGCTCCATAAGTGAATCAGATATATTTATCTTATAAGCAAAACGAATTCTTCCATGAGCTTCACGTTGGAACCCTCACCAGAAATGCCGCTAAGTGAGCAGCGGGTTTCCACGCCGGAGCAAATCGGAACGCCAAAATCGATGCTACCGGATTTGAGCAAATTCCCCGATTTGGGAGTGAAGAGATGCATAAGATTAAGGAAGACTCTCCGTCACCGATTGGTTAAACAATAGGCTCTCTGTTCCGTCGTCGATTAAAGAGCAACGGTGGTGGCGGTGGTTTGAATGGTAAGGGATCAGCGGTAGTCGGCGGCGGCGGTGGTTTGAATGGCAGCATTTTAGGGTTTCAGAGGAGGACCAAAATTAAAGAAAAAAAGAAAAGAAAAAGGAAATATTTTGAAATTAGAAAACTTTAATTGAAAATGTTTTTAATTAGTAAAATTACTAAAATACCCCTAAAAACCGCCCCAGGGACCAAAAGATTCAATTTCAGAATGTTATTAGGCGATTAAACGTGATTTTGGAGTTGGAGACAAAAAAAGGTGTCAATAAATATATAAGGGACTAAAAAATAATTTAGTATTAAGAGAATGGTTAATTTGTTTCTTTGAATCACGTGGCATTCACTAGGACATTCTTAATCTCTTACGGGAACAACAAAATAGCCATGATATAATCTTACAAAAAATATAAAACTTCAGCCATTTGAAAATGAATATGAAAACTTGAAATAACATACGGCCAATCAAAAATAAAATTGTACTCCCACTATTTCTCTATTATTGCGATACTTTCCTATTTGAGTTATTTATTTTATATTAGCATATTTTTTATTTTTGGTAAGATTCATTTAATTTCATTCACTCATTCTATTTTTTACTTTTTACCTTCAATTACATCCACTCATTTTATTCACATAAATTTAAATACCTAAAATTATGATGTCACTGATAAATAAACGGAGGGAGCACGAAGAGAAAAGTGATTATACATATTGGAAGCAAGAAGGGAGTTAAAATATGATATACCCGCATCGAAAGTAAGGTCATTTTCCAAATGAGTGTGTATTTAACTAGGGGTTTATTCTACAATTATTATAAATTTGAAAATGAGATGAGACTTTTCTAAAATTTGCTAATAAATTTAGGGGGCTACTTTGCAATTATAAGAGTATAACCAATTTTCAATTTTTTTCATTTTTCTTCCTCCCCTCTCCTCCGATTTGATCTCGTAACCGCTGCCAACCACCATCGTTCCACCGATCGGAACCACCGCTCTGCCGCCGTGTTTCTTCTTTTTCCGCCGGCATCGCAGTGGAGCTAGGGTTCTGGCGGCGATTCTTCTTATTCCAACGGCGATTCTTCTTCTTCCGCCACTACGCCACCCAAGGGCGGAACCAATGGTACGCGAGGTAGGGCTTCATCCCTACCTAGAACGCCAGCCAGAGGTAGCAGGAGGCAGGAGCGCGTCTTCCGGCGAGGCGAGCGCGTCTCCGGCGAGGCGGCAGCCAAGTTCGAAGCCTGCTCGTCGGAGAATTCCTGAGTAATAAAACGACGTCGTTTCATTCGGCCTTCTTTTTTTAATACCTAAGTACTAAAACTACGTCGTTTCACATTAGTGAAACGACGTCGTTTTGTTTAGTAATATGAAAAAAAAATTTTGAAAGGTGAAATGGATTGGGCCAAAACTGAGCCCAATCCAATAACCCAAACTTAATCCTTCTATATTAGCTGGAGGCGAGAAACAGCAAGGCGTAGCCTCCAGTTCCCGCCCCTGCTCACAGCGCCCGTCCGCCGCCGTGCCGCCGCCGAGCCGTCCGCCGCCTCTCCAAACCAACCACAACCGGTATACTTCTTCTCTTTATGCTAAGATTTATTAATTTTAGGGTTTATTCTCTTTTTTTTTATTTCTTCAAAACTTAAATACATGTGAACATGATTTTTAGATTGGATGTTGAATTGAATTTATATGGTTGTATTATATATGATTGTTGAAATTTAGTTGAATTGCATATTTGAATTTAGTTAAATTGCATATTTAGTTGGAATTTAGTTTAAATTTAGTTGAAATTATAATTGTTTGATTTATTTTGTATAATTTTATGTGAAAATGAAATTGTCAATTTGTCATAATCGGTTTATGGAGTTATCAATTAGGGATATTTGTTAAATTGAATTTAGATGAATATAATTTTATAAATTTTTTGTTATCTTAATTTGTTATTGTTTCGTAACTCTTTTAGATTTTTTAAAAATAAATCAATTTGTTATTGTTATCTCAATTTTTTTGTTATTGTTATTGTTTCCCAGGGGCGGAACCAGAAAAATTTTCCCGGGGAACCAGATTAATTTTTCAGGGGAACCAGAAAAATTTTCCCGGGGGCGAAAATTTTTCAGCCTCCCCTGAAAAATTATTTTGGTTCCGCCCCTGACGCCACCACTATGCAACCACTCTCGATCGGAAACTTCCGCTCTACATCTGTCACCGCGCTTCTTCAGCTTCTTCCGCAGTGAGATCAATGAGACGGCAGAGAACGTCGGAGAAGCGATGGCGGCGCATCTACAGCGAGTTCGCGGATAGACATGAATATGCAGAAGAAAATGGTGACGACGGTGAGAAAACAATGAAGGTTGTTGAGATTTACGCGGCGCGTGAGACGCATGCGGCCAAAATTGACATGATGATTCATGTGTGCATCCACACGCAAGATTAGTGACGTCGACGGTGGAGGCGAGGTTGATGTCAACGGTGGAGGTGAGGATGACGTCAACGGTGGAGGCGAGATTGATGTCGACGATGGAGGCGAGGTTGATGTCGACGGCGGAGGCAAGTTCGACGCCATCGACGAGGTCAACATCGACGACGGCAAGGGCGAGGTTGACATTGACGTCGACGGCGAGGGCGAGGTCGACAGCCGGCTGTAGAGGCAGAGGTCGACGGCGGACGGTGGAGGCTGAGGTCAACGAAGGACGGTTGAGGTTATGTAGAGGTGACGTTTAAATTCATTTTTTTATTTTTTTTCAAAAATTAGATGAGGTGTAGTGATATTTGATTGAGTGAATGACAAATAGAGGTTTTCTGGTCCAATGGTTAGTAGTCTATGTTTGGGGATAGGCATCTGGGGTTTTAGGTACATGTTGTGGTTTAATATTGCATTTTCAAATACTTTCTGAGGTGTAATATGTTGTTGATTGAGCTTAGTTCATGAATGTTTGTTTGGTCTAGTTGTTAGTACTCTTGTTGCTGAGCTGAAGGTCTAGGGTTTCTCAAATACTTTATGAGGTATAATATGTTGTTGATTGAGCTTAGTGCATGAATGTTTGTTTGGTCTAGTTGTTAGTACTCTTGTTGTTGAGCTGAAGGTCTAGGGTTTCGAGTCTTAGTGTGAACTTTATTTTGAAGAATTTATGTTGTCTTAGTATGAGCTTTATTTTGAAGAATTTATGTTCTTGATATACATGTTGAGATTTACTGTTATTTGACTGGGTGCATGTTCAATAATTAGGGGTGTTCATCGGTCCAAGATCGGACCGGACCGGAACCGGTTAGGACCGGAACCGGAATCACTAAAAATCTTGGACCGAAGACCGGACCGGTTAGTGGGTATTTTGGAATGGGATCAGACCGGAATAATTTCGGTCTTAGACCGGTCCGGACCGGTTGGACCGGATTTTAGTATTCTTTATTTTTTTACTTTACATTTTGCTATAAAAAATGCCAAATCAGTATTTTTCCCTTTAAAACATAGTAAAATAGAAGTTATTAGAAAAATTCACCTCAAAATAATAAAAGAATACTAGTTATCATGAATAAACCTAAACTAGTATTATAAACTAATTCATTATCATTTTAAATATATATATGTGTGTAAAATACCGGTCCATCCGGTCCGGACCGGAAAAATCCAATTTTGGACCGGACCGGACCGGAACCCGGAATCTAACAAAAACATGGACCGAGGACCGGAATTTCATCTATACAATTCTGGTCCTTACATTTCCGGTCCGGTCCGGTCCATTTTACCGGTCCGGACCGGATCATGCACACCCCTATCAATAATAGTGTTTGGTGTAGTGGTTATTGCTCTAGGCTTTGAGGTTATATGCCTGGGTTCAAATCCTACTAGGTTCTTTTTTTTAAAAGAATTTTTATTCTTGAGGTACTGTAGTTTTTTGTTGATATTTTTTCTCTCTCTTATGTTGATATTTTTCATAATTCGGGTGAGATTTAATTGATATGAGTTGAGGTTCTGTAGTTTTTTTTGGGTGTATGGATTGATACTTGTATTTTTTTAAAAAAAAATTTCTCATGTTGATGTTTTTCATTTTCCTTGTGAGGTTTTGGTAATAGGAGTTGATGTTTGTGGTGTCTTTTTTCTTATGTTAATGTTTTTCATTTTCCATATGAGGTTCAGGTGTTAGGAGTTGATGTTTGTAGTTTTTTTTTAAAAAAAATCGTTGATGTTTTATGATTTTCACTATGAATAATTCACAGTGATTTTCATTGCGAACAGAATCCACACGGCTTGGCATCCCGAGCACGAAACACGTAGTTTTCCCAGAACCATTATGTGCCTGAGCCTATTGTTGTTGGACCATACAAGAGAGAATACACAAGAAGAACTACTAGTGAGCCAATACACAGCCCAAGATGTGAAGCACTGCATTCAAAAGAACCAGATGAAAATATTTACTAATTCCCAAAGATATTATTCTAGCAAAAGAAAGTGCAGAGTTTTAATCACCCAAAACAAACCTCATTATATCTAGTTAGAAGCATACCAAAGAAGAGAAAATTAACTCACGTAATCTTTATACATATATGACATACGAAAGATAATCTTTATGCATATATGACATACGAGAGATAATCTTTATGCATATATGACATACGAGAGATAATCTTTATGCATAATTAAAGAGATTGAATACTGGGAAAATATAATCATACCTGCTGAAAAGAGTACAACTAGTATATTATATAATCTTCTACCTCCTCTCGTGCTTCAACCCCTCCGCCGAGGTGGAGCCGCCATCGCCGTTGTGCACACAATCCAACCTAATATGATGAAATTCCTCTACCAGACGGAATCTGACACGTTTGGACTCACCTGGTCGGTGGACCACCTCTTCGCCCGCTCCCTCCACATCCACATCAATCACCAATCAAAGCCCTCCTTCCAAACCCAATCAACAGTTATGATGTTAAGATACCGATTATCTTCCGAAGACTTCCATTAATCTGAAATCTAACCTTTGTTGAAAGTTAGACTTATCAGTAATCTGAAATCTAACCTTTATTGAAAGCCCCAGAAAGTGCCAAACGCCAACGAGATCTAGATGATGTAGTCGCCATTCTCCGGGAAGCTTTTGGCGAGCTCCGCCGTGACCAGAGCTTCCAGAACGCTCCCGAATTAAGGGAAGATGAGGAATCTGAAGAGGGATAACAGACTAGGTTGGATATTTGCAATTTAACTCGCAATTTTTATTTAATTTGTGTTGATTGCAAATTGGTCTATGTCCGTAACCTTATGGATAGGCCGTCTGTCAGGAGACCCACTCTAGTCAAAATTATCACTAACAACCATATATTCTACATGATCAACCCATATACTCCTCGGTCCTACTATAAGTTGCTTATTTACTTTTTGAGAGTTAAATTTTACAAACTTTGACCCTAAATATAAAATTTATATAAAAATCATAAATATATCATGTGAGATATTATTAGATTTGTCTAAATATATATTTTCTAAATATCAATATTTTATGCGATATTATTATATATAATTAGAGATATTTGTGGTCAAACATGCTCATTGAACACCATGAAAAAACAAATAAGCAATTTAGAATGAGACGGATGGAGTAGTAAAATAGACATTACATTACATAGAATATTGTATATAAATCCTTTAATGACTAAGATTACTTGGTCACTTCTGGTTAATATGCATAGTCTTCTTGATCTTTCTCATCATAATTACAAAATCTTTTTTGATGAACTTGCTACATGTTGAAACATAAGGCAATTATACATTTTTCCTTAGCTGATGATCTCGCATTCTCGCCCTTGTAGAACTAGAAGGCAAGGGGTAAAAGTAGCAATTCTATGTTGAATTGGAACCATATCTTGAGTACAATTAGAATGATCTCAGTTACCTAACCACTACAATCAACAAACCAAAACGGTTTACTTCGAATACAGAAGGAACTCATTTACATTAAATGGAAACCACATTACCTATAGGATTCTGGAAGCTACTTCAAAAAGGAAATTCTATAAACTAACTGCGGCTTCGTGTACCTTGCAGGTTGAGTTTACAGGAGCACTTCAAGGTCTCTTCCCTTTTACAAGAAACATTTTGGGTAGTTTTACCCATTCTTTATGCCCTGCTTTCAAGTTTAAAAGCTAATCATAATGTAAAATGATGCAACTAAACAGGCAATAAGCTTTGTAAACAGACACACAGACAGGGATAGGAACTTAAAAGTAACAGAACATGTCATCATACTCAAGATGTCTAAATAGTTTCCGAAGAGAAAATTCTAAAATAAAACAGTAAAGTTCCACAACTTCAAACTGGTTGCCTTAAGCTTAAATTATTACTCCTATGGCAGATTATAACAATCATCACATGTTGAACTGGCTCGAGACCTTGGAGCTGCAGTCTGGACACATCGAGCCAATCGCGCCTCCAGTTTGTGCTCCTGTAGGAAGCGGCTCCTGGTAGAACTCGTTTCTGCACCAGACACATTGAACCGATACCTGCCTCGGGTTGGCCATCAGGGCTTCCCTTCCCAGCCAAAACGAAGAGTCGAACCCTCCTGTGTTTACGTCATATGGGAAGCCCTTGGATTTCCCAGGAAGAGAACTTGAGCTTGAACCTTGCCCAGTCATGAAGCTGTACTCGATCGGTTGAGTTCTTCCTAATCTCAAGCTTTCAAAACCAATCCCAGCATCATACTTCTGGTTGACTCCATATAGACCCTCACCCTGCAATGCAGAAGCACACTTGAGACATATGACCACAACAAAAGGAAACACCAACAGTGCCCCCCATAATCTGGACTTCTTGTTTTCCTTACATGTAAATTAACTAATGGGGATAGTCAATACTGTACATACATCTATACGTCGGAAACACAGTAGTGATGTATTATGGGATTTATGGCCAGAAGAACAAAGGGAAACAAGGTGCCTAGCATAATCTCAACTCGTAGTTTCCTTAGATGTTAAAGTAATGAGGATAATCA
The DNA here is from genome assembly GCA_037428765.1 of Rubia yunnanensis. Taxonomy (NCBI): domain Eukaryota; kingdom Viridiplantae; phylum Streptophyta; class Magnoliopsida; order Gentianales; family Rubiaceae; genus Rubia; species Rubia yunnanensis. Next base: position 77,127,267 of record CM075067.1, read on the forward strand.
ATACTATCCATCTACATAGAAAAAACTGCAAGGATTCAAAGCATTATACAAAAGCATAAAGGCAGAAACCAAGTTACCTTGTTAGAGATGATATCAAAGTTGCGAAAGGAGCTTGATGACTGTACTGGTGGGGCTGAATTTATAGATGAACCTGCATGGAACCAAATAACCTTGTTAGAGATGATATCAAAGTTGCGAAAGGAGCTTCATGACTGTACTGGTGGGGCTAAATTGGTGGATGAACCTGTATGGAATAAATTCTGTTCTCCAGGTGGGGCTGAATTTATGGGTGAACCTGCATGGAACCAAATTACCTTGTTAGAGATGATATCAAAGTTGCGAAAGGAGCTTAATGACTGTACTGGTGGGGCTGAATTTATGGATGAACCTGTATGGAATAAATTCTGTTCTCCAGTTCTCCACATGCCACCAGACATGACATTCTGAACAGGCTGAGCGCTGATACCATCAAAACCCGCCATGAAGTTTCTGCTAGAATTCCCAACTGCATCTATCTTGGGGGTTTCCCAAACCTTGTCAGGATACATCATGTTTCCAAAACCAAAGCTCCTGTCACTGAAAGCCGGATGACTTACTGTACCAACATGGGAATTCATGTTCAAGTTACCCGGAAGACCCATCATCTGCTTCATACCAGATCCAGGGCCATAACCCTCGGAAGGGTACCGGCTATCAGAAGCAAGGCAAAGCTCTGGAGCTTTGGAGTTTCTACCATCATTGGACTGTTCAACTTGAGTGGCATAGATGTTTTCCATGCCATTTGTGTGAAAGCTTGTCACACTATCCTCAGCACTTTGAGATGGAAAGAACGAGCGAAACTCCAAGCTTCTCTCAGGCTTCCTATTTGCTTGCGTGTCCAACTTCTTAGGAGTGGTGCTGCTGTTGAACGAAAACACCAAATCCTCCTCAGTCAAATAATGAACCTCACTTCCTTTAGACTCCTCCTCAGTCTGCCTTGCTGAACCCCCGTCAGCATATTGTTGAAGCCCAGTGTTCAACTCAAAAGCAGCAAAAGAAGGTAAATAATTTCCAGATTTACCACTCTCCATGCCAGCAAATGTGTACATGTTCTCATCTTCAAAAGCGGCGCCTGATGAGTTGTAGCCAGAACCCAGATTCCCTTCAGATCCTAAATCAGGATACATCGGCTTGTCATCTAGATTATCACCATTCTTGCATATTTGATCCTCAGATGCAAGATGCTCCTGCACTCCGATTCCGCTACATAAGTCTAGCCCACCATCATTATCATCAAAATTACATACTGATACATCAGGGACATACTTCTCACTCTCAAATCTAGGTTCATCATTTCTATCAGATAAAGGAGCATCACCCAAGTCAAGATCAGAAGTTACGAGATTCTCCTTCGAGCCAAGCAAATCACTCCCTAGAACAGTTTTCTGTTGATCCTGCTCAGTGTCGACAGAAATGCCTGTAACTTGCATCTCACTACCCCGTGTTTTATCCTCCACTGAAAAAGATGGATAGCTCTCAGTAACAATTCCCTGTGTATCAGAATACTTATTATTACTCACCACAATCTCATCAGAAATCCCCTCGATCTTATCTGTGCCGCCCAAGATTTCAACACCATTGTCAGTTCCACCAACTACTGTTTTAGTTATAGTTGCATCATCATGAGTTCCAAAGCAATCATTGTTTTCACAACTATATGGAAAAGCTTCTGAGTTTAAAGGTGAACTAGATTTTGTGGCATTGACATCCAATTCCTCACTAATTCCAGCAACGCCATCAGTTGACTCCTTGAACTCTCCTTGTTGCTTACTAACACCACAAGACGAATAAGGATTTGGGGCATGATCAGCATCTGTCCCTGACAATGTTCCTTGAGAAACAAGATTAAATGCAGGGGGAGCAAGCAATTCATCAGAACCTTTTCCTTGGTACCTGACATGGGCTCCAACATGACCATTGTAGCGATGTCTTTCAATAAATGTCTTATGGCAGAACTGGCATTCGAATTTTCCATCTCTAATTATCACTCCATCAGTGATGGATTGATGACCACTTTTTGGTTTCTTTCTTCGGTGGGAAGAAAGTTGGTGTTGGAAATAATCATCCTGGCTTGGGAAACTTGTATTGCACTTAACACAATGTGTAACCTCCTCCACTTGGACAGCTGGGAGATCTTCAGTCTTCAATGGTGTTGCTTCCAGTGGAAAGGTAGAAGATTCTGAAGCGGCAGCTGATGATGCAACTTGGCATGCTGTATTCACCTCTCTCGCCTGATCACCAGCAGCCACACCTACAGTCTGTAATTCTACTGTTAGCCAAGTGATTATAGAGAGGAAAGAAGTTCTTGGGGAGAATAATAAAAGCTATACATACATTGTCAAAAACCATGCCACTAACAGTCTCCGTGAGTGTGTTACTTTGTGTGAAAGGAGGTTGATTAGAATCTGGCATGCCACGAAGGGATAGCAAATATGAAGATATATCTTTACACGTCTCGAACTGCCGTCCGCTGGGGCTGCAAGATGAAGTCAGGAAATTATGAGGATGTAAAGATGTACCTTTTCCTCAAAGGTAGAGGTGTGGGAGTTGGAGCACACTAAAATAATTAACACAGACAAAGCCTTAAACCATAACCATATATGCAAAATGGAAGTAACACAAACTTCAAAGCTGGGTGCCCCATTAGTACAACATATATAGCTATCAAATTGTCACAAAGCAAAGCTGAAGTAGACCCTAGCAATGTTCATCTTGGTTCTCAAGAAGTAAATGGCCAATGCTTTTACCAATAAACTACTTAACCTAGACCAATTAGTAGATTCATGACCTATCCACCATCCATTCAAAATGATTACGTCCAACTTTCATATTCTCCGGACACTCCATATCCAAAGGCTGTAAGGTTTTCTTGATCATATATTGCATGACCTCAGCCTTATGCATAAAATTGTGGCATCCAAAGTCAAGTTTTTAAATATATAGAGGATAAGTAACTATATATAACCTAACAAAATAGAAAAAAAATTAATCAATCTTAACATGCTGGATAATTTATTTAGGTGTCATACTGCATAAAATTGCCCAAAAATACAATCTTCTCATCTAAAGCCTAGTTCATAAATTCTTCTAGTGGAATAAGTCATCAAGTTTAGAACAGTAATCTCACTGATGCAAGTGAAAACTAAAGACCCTTCACTGTAATCAGTCATTGCAGACATGGTCATGCCATCAAAATAGTTCACCAATCAGTCGCCAGATGCCTCTTACGGCAGCAATCACATATGGTTTAAATGATCACCTAATATAGGCTTGCTTCTACATCCTAATAAAGAATAAATGAGACCAGTCTTAAGCGTTGGCTTGTGTGACTGGCAGAATTGACATCAAACACAAGACTAGGCATGCAAAGGTCAACTATAGAGATGAAGGATGCAGATATTAAATGACTCCTTATCCCCTCACAGACCCACAATCATGCTTCATATATTTGTAATTCAATCCAGGAGAAAAACGATCCTCCTTCAGCACCAGTAGACCACCACAAAACAACAGTAAGACCCAAAACTTAATTCCACTACATAAAATCATCACAGCGAGACCTAAATGTACAAGACATTGCTGAAAATTAATTCCATTGGGACATTAGCAAGCATTAATTTTATACTGTAACCTAAAACCATTTCCATTTGAAAGCACAAACAGGCAGACCACAAGAGACACCATTAATAAATATTCAATCTATCTGAAGAACATTAACACTCAACCTAAATGCAACTAACCAAAGTAACCAAATGGGGTATTGCAGTATCTAAACCCTATAGAGGGAAAATGGTTAATTGCATAGTATTTTGAAAATACCCATTTCCATAATAACAATTTCAAAAGTTTCTCAATGCTTCATCTACAAGAAAATTGATCTGCAAGCCTGAAACCATTATCCAAAACTGCTCACATAAGTATGGAGAAACCAAGTGTCATTTCTATATAATTCCTATGGACACATAACAGCCAATCTGAAGACAATAAACAGCCACAAAAAGAAGTTAATCATCAACAAAGCCTAAGAATAAACCTTATATAGCGGCGACAGACTATCCAGCAATGACCATCCTTTTTCTTGACAGCAAGCAGCAGGGTCCAGCCGGTGGGCAAAACATTCCCAAACTCGTTAGCATCCACAATCCTCCTCTTGTTCCTCCTAGTTCCCCATCTCCCACCAATGCCTCCCAGAAAGTCCAGAAGCTCCTCCTCGGTTGCCATCCCCCGGGTCCTGCGCATTAGCTCAGGCTCATAGGGGTCCAGCATTCCTCCCATAGCCACCAGATCAACCTCAAGACCATCTTTGTTTATAATCCCCCTATCCATATCCAGATTCGGCTGCACCTCGCTTTGATTGCTATGATTGTTGACGGGGCTGGCTGGCTTGACTTCCACCATGTTCTCCACCGGAGCGAAAGGAACAGCGTTCTTCCTCGGCCGGCCGCGCTTCCTCTTCATGCCCTCCGGAATCGCATTGCCGGATTCAAGCGCCGACAAAACACCAACAGAAACCGCACCGTCAAGTTGCGCGGGCTCCACCGTGATAGGAACCGAGGTACCAATTTGCTCCGCCATGAGAGGTTCGGTAGGCGAATACTCTACCCTAATTGGAACCAGTTGCTCGGGATTAGGCTCGTCGATAACAACACTCCCATCCACTCCAAAGAGCTGCTTAAACAAAGAGACAATTTGCTGATTCTCGCCTTTCTCCGGCTCCGAGTCCATATACTGGTACGGCACGCCTCCTCCGTGGCGGAGGTGAGGCGTGCGGCGGCGGATTGGCGGCTGGGAGCAGGAAGCAGCGGAGGAAGCCGGAGCGAGACGAAGCCGGGAGTAAGTCTGCTTCCGGGAGCCGGCGGACTCGTTGAAAACGGAACGATCAATTTTCGGAATTACCACGTCGTCGCAACGGAGCGGGTCGAAGCCGGACGGGGTACACTTCGAGAGGGCATACAACTCTGCCTGCGACATGCCCCGGAGATCCACCGTCCGGAGGTGGTCGAGCCGGATCGGTGGGTCGGGGTCGGGGACGGCGGCGGAGGCGGAGGAGCCTACGGCGGCGGCGGCCATGGCGGGGAAAGAATTGTGTGCGGCCGGTGTGAGTGAGTGTGTTCGCGGCTGGTGTGACCGTGTGAGTGAGTGTGTGTGTGTGGAAATGTATAGGGGTTTTAGATTAATGAGGGCGATTGAGGACGACGGTTACAGTACAGAGTTCTACAGTATTCGTTCGCGGTTGTATGACCACATTACTCTACTATAAACGACGGACCTCGAAATGCTGCATCTGCTTTTTTTGTTTTCAATTTTGTTTTTCGTTTTCTACTCTTTTTGTTTTTATCCGTTTCCCTCCAACCATTTTTATCCTTTCTAGGAATGTATTTTTGGAGCCCAAATTATGACACTATGATGTACATAATACCCATTCCATTCACGTTTAGTCACCAGCTGTGATTTTTAAATAATAGATTAAAATGAAAATGTGACAATGTGAAGATAATGTAATAATGTGAGGTCTCATGGGTAAACTCTCTGATGCTTAAGTTAGTAAGTATCTTTAATAAGTGTTCAAAAAGTCCCCAATAGCAAGTAAGTACCTGTCTATTTATACTTTATCAGGGAATAACGTATATCCGGATTATACGTCTTGATATACGCCTCTTTATTAAGGAGATTTATTATGCTGATGCGGGCCTGAAGTGCTTTCAGCCCAAGGTACTTTCGGCCCAAGATCCTTTTGGCCCAACTGCAGATTTACCTATCATCAAGATCCCACAGAAAATTTGATGGTAGCCCCGGGGTTAAGATCTTCGAGGAGTCTCGAGTTTATTCTTCGTTACTGAGCCTCTGAGTTCACGTGTTCTCGTAGAAGGTATCGAGTATCCCCACTTGTGTTTTTCTAGAAGAATGGATCTAACCTCGAGACGCCATCTAATTTTCTTTATTACTATCATTTATTATTATTTTCCTTTTAGCAGAATTCAGGGGGCGCAAGCGCGTGTGTTGGCTGTATAGGGAAGTGCATGTCAGGGAACAGTTTATGAAAAGGCACGCCAACTTTTCATGCATTTTCAAATTTTCACTTCTCCCAAGTTAATCATTACTCTAGACGCATTTTTTGGCCTTCTTAACTTCCCATTTTCTCCACGTTCTCTTCACTTTAACTGCAGGTGACTTCAAAGGTTTTCTCAGTACTCTCCTCTTCCTCCATTCCTCGCTTACATTTTCCCTCTTTCTACTTTCATCAGTAAGTTATCCTAACCTTCATCTTTCTTCGTTTCTTTTCATTTATCCTTTGTGCTCAGGGCTGATTCTAGCGAGAAATCCGTTAAGAGTGGGCATTCTGACGGAATTGATTTAGAGAGATTTGAGGGGGAATCGCCCTGAAGGGGAGATTCTGAAGCTATGCTTAGCAATCCGGGGCATTCTTCCCAGGGTTCCAACCCTAGCGATGATGAGATTGGTAATTCAAGCTACATACCACTTTCGAATTTCCCTGGGGGGGGGAGGGGTTCCCTGAGTTTGGCCTCCCGGCCGAGGGAAAGGGTATATTCAAAGGTCTTCGTGTATTTGAGTCATTGAGTTTGGCTCCCCTTCCCCCAAGGAAGGAGGCCCCTCAAGGATGTTAGAGGAAGATAGCGGGCTACTCCACTCCAAAGCTTTCTCAACCGTTGAGCCCCCGGCCCTAGATCCCACTGTGGAAGAAGAAATGTACTGGCCCCCAGCCCCGGATAAGTATTGGACTACATTGGGGGTCTTACGATCGCTACCCCCACCCCAGTCAGAGGATTCCTGCTAATGTAGAATTAAAGTGGTTAGGGGCAGCGGAGTCTTACGAATATCCCTCTGGGGGGAGGTAGGTCATCTTTTTAAAGCAGATCCCGGTAAGGGTTGTGCTTTCATTTTCCTCCAATATTCTCGAGGGTGCTCAGAGATTTTCGAGTAAGCCCTGCTCAAGTCCATCCTAACTCTATAACCACCCTCATGTTATTTCTCTGTCAGTGTTTCAACCTAAACATCGAGCCCGAGTATAAACTGTTCCGCTCCCTTTTTACCGTGGCCTTCGGCGGTAACTCCTCCGAGAAGATCATCACTTTTTATCCCTACCAAATGAGACGCAAGGTTTTTACCCTCCCTGGGAACGTGGGAAGGTGGAAGGATGCCAAGAGGGCTCTCACGTTTAACTGCGTTAGATATAAGTTTCCTCGATGGAATCCTGATGTCAAAGTCAAATCCCAACTCCATGACAAGTTTGTTTGCCCTCCTCGCCTCGAGAGTGCTCGAGATTGTTTGCTATCTTCACCCCTTTCCTATGCCTCTTATACCAATTTCAATAACTTAGTCCGGTGCCAAGCCTGGCCCCTGGAGGTTTACAAAAAGTTTGTCTACGAACCCGTTAAGAAAAGAAAATTGATGGACAACCCCACTTGGCTCTTTCTGATGAGCCAACAGTAGGTCCGAAGAGAAGGAAAATAGTTAGAGGGTATAAGCCACGACCTTCTCAGGAATTAGTAATCCGAGATCCCCCTCTCGAGGATTCCCTTTTCTGTCCTAATTTTGAAGGTGTCATTCATATATTTTGTGCTTTGTTTTGTTGCTTACTACCATATATATACATATATTTTTTGTTGTATTTTGTCTAATATCTTCTTTCTCTTTTCAGTGGGACGGAGTCTAGTGGGTGCTATGACTAGGAAAGGAGTAAACACCATCTCCTCAAAGGAGAAGGTTACCCCCACTACCCCCCTTTAGACAGTTACTCCCACAGACACCTCGTTGAAGCAGAAGCCCGAGGATGATCTTTTTGTTAGGGAGAGTCGTCAAAAATTTTCTCACAAGAGGTCTGCTCCTGAGGCCTCTAACAACAAGCTCGATGCCATTGACCATGGTTTGGCGTCTTCCTCGAGCCTCTCAACCATAGGGACCACTGCACTTGGCCCTTTTGTGAAAAACCTTGAGGTAGGTTATTTTACCAAAACTAATTTGAGAATAATTATGCGTCTTGTTTTGTCTACTCATCCCTACCCCCTATTTTCAGGGAGTCAAGTAGTTGAATGATGTGAGGTGCACCATTACCGCTACCCCGACCTCTTCTCTGACCTCCTTCATTCGGAACTTAGGTTCTGAATTATCCTCTACATATGAGGAGAAGAATAGGGAGATAGCCTCGTTAAAGCTGGAGCTCGAGGCTTCCCAACAAAAAGTTGTTGAACTACAGAGCACTCAAGAGCGCCTAACATTTGAAAAGAATTTGTCTTTCAAGGATGCCAAACTAGCCCGAGACCTAGAGGCTCAAATGGTCATGTTTGAGGGATTCAAAGATAAAGTCCTTTAGAGTCCGGAGTTGTTTGACCTCTTTGCGGTCCTTCAGAGTCTGGAGTTGTTCGACCTCTTTGTGGGCCTTCTAAGTGTTACCCAAGGCGTTGGGAGATCCATCTTAGTGGATGAAGTGATCCTTTCTAAGATGGGATTGTCCCTATCTGAGAACGATGTCAAAGCATTGCAGGAAGAGCCTAAGTCCGAGGGGCTTGAGATGATAAATCAAAAGTGGGAGAGTGTTGTGAACGAGGGTTGAATGAGCTTATCCATGATGGGCCTTCTGAGGGGTTCGGGGAAGTACATCGCCCTAGACGATATCTGCGCCTTGCCTAATCTGGATGAAGAAGACAAAAATGCAGAGACAGAGGCTGCATCGACTCAGGAAGACCAAGTGGGGGATACCGTAGTAGGGACCGATGTATAATTTTACCCCTTTGGGCCCTCGTGTAATTGATTTTGATCTTTTATATGAACATTTTGTTTCCCTTATTGATGTGTTTTTTCCAAAATTTTCATTATCGTAGTTCAATGCATTGCAACGGGAACTTCAATCCACCCGTGAAGATTTCTTTAAGGTCAAAGTCAAACTCAAAACCGCTAGGAGGGACTTAGCCCATACTGTGACGGCCTTGGAGAAAAGCTCCGAAGAGCTATAGAGTCGTGGCGTAATAAGACCCACCCCTTCATAGTTGGCCTTCAAGAAAACATCTCCAGCTTGAATTTAATCGCGAGATCCTTCCAAAAGGAGCTTGATCTTGCTAAGGCGGACTTGAAAACTTGGGAAAGTGGAAAACACTCAGTTTTCGTAGTGCGCTTGAAGGACTACGACCATAAAAAATTCAAGGGTTCCATCCCTCTCAAGGTTATCGACGATACTAACCCCCCAGAGGTCGACTGTGAAGATGACATTCACCACATAATCCACAAATTTGGTTCCCTCAAAAGGAGTCTTTCATATGCTAAAAGGATGCATACAGTCGAGAGTCATTTTATAGCCACTCAGGGTCAGGCTTATGGGCTTATGGTTCAGTTGGGTGATATTTCCCAGCGCTATGAGGTCGCACAGAATGAGATCTCAAGGCCAAACGAGGTGCTCTTCAGGTCTGGTTCTTCTATCGGTGATGAACCTTCAATAGTGGAATCTCTTTTAGGTGAAAATTCAAGGTTGCTCTTAGAGAACCAGACACTACAGAGGGAGAACGCCAAGTTGGAGAAGAAAGCTCATCTCTACTATCAGAGTCTTCACGGTCATAGCTTATTCCATGGTGTGGCTAGTACCATAATTATCTCAGACAGGATTTTACCCAAATTTCTTTTGCATGCTTCCTACCACTGGCTTATAAAAAAATGAAGTGGTAACGCACGAGACTTTTAAGCAGAAGGAAGCTTACACTGCTATCCTCAAATGGATAAAGAAGTTACACATTCCTCCTCCTAAGAATCGAAGGTCCTCCGTGAGTTTGGAAGCAGAGGAAGTAGCTAGGGGTGGTAGTTCTTCGAAGCACCCTTTTAGGAAGTCTGCGAGGAAGCGGACCCACCCGTGGTCCTCGATCCACTTCAGCAATAAATGCTGATGACTATCCCATGGAGGAACAATGAAAGGACTTTCAACGTGCCACTGGTATCAAGGCAGAAGAAATAACAAGGATACAGGACGAAGTAGCAATAGTAGAAAAGGAATTAAAGAAACTGTTGTAACTGTGTTCTATACACCGCTAGTACTTTTTCTACTCTTTTCGTTTGTGTATATTTTTTTCCTATATTTGCCTTTATGATCGTGACCTTCTTCGCCTTTATACCTTAGATCGTGATATGCCAAAATTTTGATAAGCTAATTGTATGCGTCTAATAATCGACTAGAAAGTAAAAAAAACTACAATTTTACCCAGGTTCGGTGTTTTCCACCTACATCCTTCAACAATTTTTCCACTAGATCATCGAGCGACATCTACAATCAGCAGGGGTATCGAGGGTATTAATTTCACACTCCTCCCCCTTTCTTTGACCTTAAGAGCTCATGGCCCTAGTCTTTAGTCTTAGCTGGAATACAATTTATGAGCTCGTGGCTCTATTCTACAACCGTAGTTGGAATACAATTTAGGAGCTCGAGGCTCTATTCTACAGCCTTAGCTGGAATACAATTTTGGAGCTCGTGGCTCTATTCAACAACCTTAGCTGGGATGCTTTGCAGGAGCATTTAAGCTCAAGCCTTCAGTCTTAGGTAGGATTCTTTGCAGGAGCATTTGAGCTCGAGCCTTCACTCTTAGCTAGAATTCTTTACAGGAGCGTTTAAGCTCGATCTTAGCACTTAACCCATGATTTATCGGCATTATTTGTCTCCATCATACATGGTGATATCTCCGAAGATTAGTGATGTTCCATCTCCTTGGGATATGAGTTCCCCCCATGGTTTCGAGGGTGTAGCTTCCTCCGGGGTACGCTTCTATCACTCTATACGGTCCTTCCCAGTTAGCTGCGAGCTTCCCCTCCGGCTTCAGCCTACTTTTCTCATTCTTTCTCATAACTAGATCGCTGGGTGCAAACTGCACTTTCTTAACCCTTCGATCGTAGTAACGTTTCACCTTTTCTTTCACTTTAGCCTCATGTATCGAGGCTAACTCTCGCGCTCCATCAACCGTATCAAGGTCCAGACGCCAATTTTCACTATTAACATCTTCCCTGGCCATAGCCATCATCCTCGGGCTTGGCAACCCTATTTCAACTAGGATCACTGCCTCAGAACCATAGACTAGGCTATAAGGCATTTCCCATGTGGCCAAAGATTCTGTAGTTCTGTATGCACATAAGACACTTGGCAATTCCCATATCCAATTTTTGGCTACCCCCTCGAGCCTAGCTCTGATTCCGTTAACAAGGGTGCGGTCGGTAACTTATACTTGGACATTTTCCCATGGATGATAAACAACCATCAACCTTTGCTGGATCTTATATTCTTCGCACCACCTCTTGAAGGGATCATTGCCGAACTGCTTCCCATTGTCCGTTATGATCGTCCTTGGGAGCCCAAACCTGCACACAATGTTTTTTCCAGCAAAAGGCAATAACTGTCTTACTTGCGATATTGTTCAATGGTTAAGCTTCCACCCATTTTGTGAAATAATCCACCGTCACGATCAAATATTTGAACTTTCCCGGGGCTTCAGGGAATGGCCTTACTAGGTCGATACCCCATTTATCAAATGGCCATGAACCGCGAATACTCATCATCTCGACCCGAGGAATGTGTTTCAATGGAGCATGTTTTTAGCATTAGTGGCAAGTCTGTATACACTTGTTTGCATCTTCAAACATCATGGGCCAGTAATACCCAGCTCAGATAAGCTTCCTCGATACTAACCTAGCTTCTTGATGACTCCCACATATACCTTTGTGGGCCTCCCTTATCAAATAATCAGCCTAGGGGGGCTCACACATCTGAACAACGGTTGTAAATGCCTTCTTTTATACAGAATTCCCTCTTGCATCACATATTTTGGCACTTTTAGCCTGACTTTTTTGGCTTCAACAAAATCCTCCGGGAGTGATCCGTCTCGAAGATATTTAACAATGGGCGTCATCTAACAAATTTCTTCCTCCACGACCATTACCCTGTGCTCCTGAAAACTTCGATTATTAAAGGTCTCTGTGAGCAACTGCCCTTGAGACTCCACTCTTAAATTCGACAAAGCTAACTTACTCAAGGCATCATCCTTATGGTTGTGTTCTCTTGGTACTTGCTCCAAGGTATAGCTTTTGAACTTCCTGAGTGGAGGCTTCACAAACTCAGATACTTTTGCAAGTTATGCTCCCTGGCCTCGTATTCCCCTTTTACTTGCTGCACCACTATGTGGGAATCACTATAGATCTCCAAATTATCCACATTCAGTTCTGCAGCTAACCGAAAACCATTGATTAGGGCTTCATATTCAGCCCCATTATTTGTTGCCTTGAAGGCAAAGTGCAGCGCGTACGGGTAGTCTTTTCCATCAGGGCTAGTGAGTAAGACTCCTGCTCTGCTTCCTCCTAAATGTGAGGAACCATCAACATATAACCTCCATACTTTTTTCCATCAAGATCCCTTCTCCTCCTCCAGCTCAATAGGCTCGATAGTCTCAGTGGTTTCAACTATAAAGTCCACTAAGGCTTGACCTTTAATCGCTGCCCTAGGCTGAAATTGTATGCCTTGTTCTCCCAACTCTACTCCCCACTTCATCATCTTTCCCGAAGCTTCGGGTTTCAAGAGGACTTGCCCGAGGGGATAATTAGTGGGTAAGATGACCGTGTTCCCTTGAAAATAAGGTTGCAGTCTTCGAGCGGCATGTACCAGAGCCAGTATGAGTTTCTCGAGGGTGGTATATCTTGTCTCTGGTCCCTGTAGGGCTCAACTCACAAAGTATATAGGGTCCTTCACTTTACCTTTTTCTTTCACATGTACTACATTCATGGCTAGGGGCGAAGCGGAGATGTACAGAAATAGGACCTCCCCCTTCTTGGGTATCAAGAGCATCGGTAATCTTCAAAGATAATCCTTGAGCTGTTGAAAAGCTTGTTCACACCTATTGGCTCATTCAAACTTCTTTGCTTTTTGGAGCACATCAAAGAAAGGCAACTATTTCTCTGCCCCATTTGACAAAAATCTGCTCAAAGCCTTCAGGCATCCAGTGATCTTCTGTATGTCCCTCATGTTTTGGGGGCTCTTCATCCTTATCAGGACCTCGACCTTCTCCGAGATAACGTTGATTCCCCTCTCCGATACCATAAACCCCAGGAATTTTCCCGCCCCCACTCTTATAACACATTTAGCAGGATTCAGCTTTAGATTTGCATTCCCAAGTATCTCAAAAAGCTCCTTCAGAGGCATCAAGAATTCCTCGTAACTCCTGCTCTTTACCACCATATTGTCCACATATATCTCCACGTTTCTACCAATCTGCTTTCTGAACAACTTGTCCACTAACCTTTGGTATGTTCCCCCTGCATTTTTCAAGCCAAAAGGCATCTTCTTGCAATAGTATGTGCCCACATATGTGATAAACGAAGTCTTTTCTTTGTCCCCATCAGCTATCAATATATGGCGATAACCCTTGTGGGCATCGAAGAAAGCCAATACTTGATACCCTGCCACTAACTTATCGATGGGGGTAAGGGGTAACTATCCTTTGGGCAACATTTGTTAAAATCTATAAAATCTATACACATCTGCCAAGAGCCATCATGCTTTGGAACCATAACTGGGTTAGCTAGCCATTCCGAGTAGAATACTTCCTCGATTACATTAGCCTTCAATAATTTGTCTACCTCGACCTTGATGGCTTCTGCCATTTCTGGCGCTAACACTCTTCTTTTTTGCTTGATGAGCATGACTTGTGAATTAATGTTTAACCTATGTACTGCTAATTCCCGAGGAACCCCCGTAGGGTCTGAGGTATCCCATACAAAAACATCTTTGTATTCATCCATTAACTTGTTCAGCTTTTCCTTCACATCCCCAAGGGCAAGTTTCCCCACAACCACTATTCCCTCATCCAATATTGGCATTTGTTCAGTTTCAAAAAGGCTAACTCTCTCATGAACCAAAGCTACATCCCTCGTCCTCCTTGCTTCTTTTACCGTTGTGAGGTTACAACTTTTAGCCACGGCCTGATCCCCTCGGATGGAAGCTATCCATCTGCTCGTTGAAAATTTCATCATTAGATGATACGGGGACCTCACTGCTGGAGCCTGGTACATCCAAGGCCTTCCCAAAATCACATTGTATAGATAATAAACACCAACCACTATGAAGGTGCACTCGATTGTTACCCCCTTATCCCCTTCAAATATCCATACTGGCAAGGTGAATTCTCCTATGGGATATATCAGGTTTCCCGTAAATCCTGAGAGGGGGGTAGGTGACTTTTTCAAATTATTCCTTCCAATATGTAACTGATCCAAACATTCAACGAACATTATCTCGACCCCACTTCCATATCAATAAAGACCCTTTTCACTAAGGTCATTCCAATTACCGTTGTTACCACCATCGAATCTGCATACGGGGTTTGGTTTAGAACAGCATCCACTTCTGAAAATGTGATTGTCTCGTCCGGCTGGAATCTCTCATGATTCGGCTCTTCTACGGTAGCCCTTTAAGAATTGGCCTTCACAACTGAGTTTGAAGACCTCTCTCCTGTTATTCCACTTATAATGTTGATCACTCTTCGAATAGGCAGATTTTTTTCCATTCCTATTGTCCTGGTTTCCAGTGGGTTGCTCTCGCAGACCCTCATCCCTTTTCGCATGATCTCTACCTCGATGCTCTTGTCCTTGATGTCTTCTATCTTCTCTACCCCCGTTATTCTGAGGATGTCTTCTGTATGGTGGACGGTCTCCCCCGGGGCCGAAGAGGTTCTCTTTGATTTCCTCACCTAGGTCCGGGACCCAAAAGCCGCCATCTCTTTCATTCCTTTCTATCTCCCTTTTCAAATGGATGCAATCATTTGTATCATGGCCATAATCCATGTGAAAGTCGCAGAATAAGTTCGTAGCCCTTTGTCTTACTACTGCAGCAGGAGTGGTTGACAAGTGTTGTGGTTGTCCGAATACCCCTCTATAAATACTTAGGATCTGTGCCGGAGGCCTAGTAGCGGGAGTATACCTCTTGAAGTTAGGCCCGGGCCTCCGATGTCTTCTTCCCTCGATGATCATTAATTTTTCCTGGCCTATCGATCATACTCTCTTTCTTTCTCCTAGTAGTTTCTTCAACTTTTGAGTGTTGCTCGACTATCTCCTAAAGCTGCTGTAGGGTTCGAGGAACATTGTTACTTAATTTCTTGTATAGCTTTATGTCTCTCATCTCAAGCAAGTATCCTTGGATCACTTCATTTTCCATGGTTTCCACCACCCCTAAGCTTTCATCTAAATAGCGATGGTAGAAAGCTTATGTTGACACCGTCTGGTATAACTCCAGTAGGGTTTTGGTAAACTTGTTCTTTTGGGCATATTGACTCAACAATGCTGCGCTAAAATCCCTGTAGGAATGTAAAGACCCTTTGGGCAATTTGTTGTACCACTCTTGAGCCTTTTCTCGGAGATAACTCCCTACCAGTTTGCAAGTCAGCTTTTCATCGAAATCCCTTGAGTTCATGAGACTGAGGAATGTCTGGATGAACTCCCTCGGATCAGACTCTACACTATACATCGGGAGACCCTCCGGGGTTTGGTATATGTGGGTCATCACTCTGAGGTTATCAACAATGAAAATGGGGATCCTGCCACCCGACCAAGTGGCCCAATCAACCTGTCTAACTGTCTCTTGAGGGCATCTCCAGTATCTTCTCTTTGCTCTCCCATGATCGGTAATCCCCTATGGAGGTCGCCATAAGCCATATTATGCCGATGGGGTTGAATTATCTGCCCAAAATATTCCCAGGTCGTCATCATCCCTGAACTTCCATTATATAGCCCATAAGGGTCGTATGAGCCATAACCTGTTGACTGGTTTGACATCCCTATACTTCCATATCCCTGAGACCCATACCCCATCTAGGCTCTAAGATATCCCCCTATCAAGGTTTCCGAAACTGCAGGGGGTCCAAAATGTGCTAGCCCCAGGGGTTCAGGGAATGGAAGCTGATCTGCTTTGGGATATTCTCCCATCAAGGTTGCCAGAACTACAAGGGGTCCGAGACGTGCCAACCCCTGGGGTTCAGGGAATAAAGGTTGAGGTCGTGCCTGGTACCCCTCTCGAGGATACCCCAAGTAGGGAAATGCTTTCATGGGTTGAGCAGCGTTGCTTGTCGGGGATTCCATGACTGTCAAAGGGATCAGGGCTTCTAAGCCTCGAGAGGGGGCTATCGGGGCCGAGGTAGGCGTGACTTGATATCCCGCCTTCGCCTCCGCCAACATCTGAACTGCCCTGGCTAAGTCAGATTGCGAGGTATTCACACCTGTTACTTGATTCGCTCGTAAGGCTTGTTCGTAAGCTTCCATCCGTGACTCGCCGGAAACCTCCGTGAAACAACCATCTCTTTCATCGTATTCCCCGTTGTATACATTTGGCGTAGGATTTGCAAGCCCTGTTCCTCGGCCTGCATTACTCACAGCTAGCCCCGAGGGTCCGGCTACATCTCGAGGGCCATCGGGTATCACTGGAAGCTGTCCAATGAAGCCTTGCCCTCCTCTCAGCTCTCCAGCTGATACTTGTACAACTTCTCACTCCACTTCCTAGGATACTGGAGGGTTAACCACTTTCCTTCTTCTTCCTCGATAAGGAGATTGTACTTCTTCGGTAGCACCAGTTCCTTTCAACTTTAACATCTCACCCCTCCGAGTATTCGTGGAGGTGTACATAAACCAAGGAACTCAAACATGACTATATCGGTCCCACCGGGCATGCCAATTGATGCGTCTGAAAACCGGTCGAGTTGCAACGTCGAGTCTCCCAGTGATGATCTACAAGCAAAAATCCCCGGGAGACCCAAAGGGGTCAACTCTCTGATGCTTAAGTCAGTATTTGTCTTTAGTAAGTGTTCGAAAGTCCCCAATAGTAAGTACGTACCTGCCTATTTATACTGTATCACGGAATAACGTATATCCAGATTATACGCCTTGATGTACGCCTCTTTATTAAAGAGATTTATTGTGTTGCCTGAAGTGCTTTCAGCCCAAGGTACTCTCGGCCCAACTGCAGATTTACCTATTAAAAGGTGTAAATGAGAAATATACATAACATATTTTTCATCGACAAATAAAGTTAAATAATGAAATTCCCAATATAGTGTAAATAGTCTCTTTGTTTTTGTATGTTTTGTTAAGATTGACGTATTTCCTTTTATGGCAAAAAGTGAATTATTTTCAAACGACTTATTAAATTTTTCCCTACTCTCAATTCTCTTTACACATTTCAACTTACAAAAATAACATTTAAATTTAGGATGTCAAACATAACAAATCATAGGAATTATTAATTTTAATAATGGGTTAAAAGTTATTGAAGCAGGATATCATTCTATTCATGTTCAAACTTCTGTTCAAAGTTTTTGGTCATATTGGTTCGAGGTTAAATGAGAAATATACATAATTTTCGTTTTTTACTCCTTTTGTTTTTATCCGTTTTTCCTCCAACAACTTTTTTCCTTTCTTGGAATGTATTTTAGGAGCACAAATTATTATGCTATGATGTAATATGATTCCAATCACGTTCAGTCAACAGTTGTAATTTTTATTAATAGATTAAAATGAAAATATGACTGCGTCAAAATAATGAATAGAGATAAAGTTAAATGTTGAGTTTTTGGTGTGCGAATATTAACTATCACGATTCAGTAGTGTAAAAAATAATGGTAATAATTTGTGTAATAATTCATGATTTTATGATACATTATATAATTGTACAAGATACCTATACAAGCTAGGAAAAGGTAATAGAATACAATTACATCTACAATTATGGTAAGAATACAATTCTAATTCTAATTCCTTGACACTCCTCCTCAAGTTGGAGCATGGGGATCGGAAATGTCCAACTTGCCAAGTAAAGAATGGAACTGGTTACGTCCGAGAGCTTTAGTGAACAAATCTGCAGGTTGGTCTGTAGTACGAATATGTTGAGTAATTAGTGCACCTGATTGAACAAGATCTCGGACAAAGTGACAATCAACTTCAATGTGCTTGGTGCGTTCATGAAAAATTGGATTGACTGTCACAAAAAAATTCCTTCAGTAAAGACTTAAGCCATAACAACTCACAGCAGGTAACTGTCATAGCACGATACTCCGCTTCAGCAGAAGACCGAGAAACAGTAGGTTGCTTCTTGGTATTCCAGGAAACCGGAGAATCACCGATCATAACAAAGTAACCAGATAGAGAACGCCTAGTAATTGGGCAGGCAGCCCAATTCGAATCACAATAAGTAGTTAATTGTAAAGTACTACGGGAAGAGAGAAATAAACCTTGACCAGGATGACTCTTCAGATAGTGCAACACACGAACCGCAGCTTGCTAGTGAGGAACACAAGGAGACTTCATGAATTGTGCAAGAGTATGAACCAAATAACTAAGTTCAGGACGAGTAATAGTCAAGTATATCAGACGCCCAACCAAGCGTCGATACTGCTCCGGGTCATGGTAGGCTGGACCTTCAACACGTGCCAAATCATGTTGTTGCTCCATTGGAAAATCAATTGGTTTAGAAGTAGATAAACCTGTATCAGATAAGATGTCCAAAGCATATTTCCTTTGCGAGAGAAACATCCCCTCCGGTCTTCTAGCAATCTCTATGCCCAAAAAATACTTAAGCAAACCAAGGTCCTTCATGTGAAAACAAGAACCCAAGTAATTCTTGAACTCAGAGATGAGCGAAGAAGAGCTACCAGCAATAACCAAATCATCCACATAAACCAGAACATGTAAAGAAACTGATCCACGGGAATAGACAAATAAAGAGTAATTGGCCTTACTCTGAACAAAACCAAATACCCATAAAGCCTGAGCCAGTTTACCAAACCAATTTCTAGGAGTCTGACGAAGACCATAAAGAGATTTCTGAAGGCGACAAACCTGACTAGGCGGAACAGCGTAGCCAGGCGGAGGACGCATGAACACCTCTTCATGCAAATCACCATGCATGAAGGCATTATGAATATCCATCTGATGCAGTTCCCATCCACAGATAATGGCAACAGACAGAAACAATCAGACAGAACTCATCTTCGCAACCGGGGCAAAAGTCTCAGTGTAATCAATTCCTTCAACTTGGCGATTACCAAGAACCACGAGATGCGCCTTATGGTGTTCAATAGTACCATCTGAACGAAACTTCGTCTGGTATACCCATTTGCACCCAATTGCCTTCTTATGCGCAGGAAAAGGAGACAAAGTCCATGTCTGATTTCGCTCCACCGAAGTAATTTCCTTAGCAATAGCATCCCTCCAATGAGAATAACGGGAAGCCTCAGAGTAAGTAGTGGGATCTGCACTAGATGTTACATCACCCAAAAATCTAGAATGCATACTAGAAAAATTATCACAATATCCATAATCAGTAAGAGGATAGAGAACACCTAAGGAAAGTGACGACGCATGAGAGAACGTAGTCGAAGAGGGGGGTCTTCAGTAGTAAGAGCACAAGCATAATCATCACAGTCGTAATCCGCCAAGTACGATGGAGGACGACGAGATCGAACACTCTGTCTTGTAGGTGGCAACTCAGCAACGGAACTATCCGGTACCAGAGAAGCTGGTAAAGTAGAGACCGAGGATGTAGCATCGGTGGCAACTGGCGGAGAAGTATCGGCAGCGGACAGCGACGGTAGGCTGGCAGCGGCCGGCATGGAGGTTCCGGCGTCGGGTGGCGAAGAAGGGCCGGTGGATGCCAGTGTTGACTTGCCGACGTTGACTTGCCGGCGTTGACTTTCCAGCGATGACCAGCGGTAACTGGCCGGTGACTGCCGGCGTTGACTGGCCGGCGTTGACCGGCATTGATCGAGATTTACTGGCCAGTGTTGACCGACCGACGATAGCCGGCGTTGACTGGCCAGTGTTGACCGGCGGTGACCAGTGAGATAGCAGACTGCAGCAGCTGGCCACCGGCGGTGGTGGATCAGCAGCAAAACGCGGAACCAAAATTCCTTGCGGCTCCGGCGAGAAGGAAGAGGAATCCAGTGGTGGCGCCGCCAGGTTCATCTGATAAAGCAGATGTTGGAGTTGCAGAGTACGGGAACTGGTCTTCAAAGTAATCAGCATCCCGACTGTTAAAGATCACTAGGGATTCCAAGTCAAAAAGGCGATAGCCTTTCTTTCCAGCAGGATAACCAAGGAACAGACACCGCCGACTTCGTGGTGCAAACTTGTCACGATATCTAGGAACATGAGCAGCAAAACACAAGCATCCAAAAACCCTTAATGATGAATAATTTGGAGCTTGCCCATAGAGCAACTCAAAGGGAGTACAACCATTGAGATGCTAAGTTGGTGTTCGGTTGATCAGGTAGGCGGCAGTAAGAACACATTCTCCCTAAAATTCAATAGGAAGACTGGCTTGGAGCTGTAAAGCACGTGCCACATTGAGTAAATGACGATGCTTTCTTTCAACTCGACTATTTTGTTGTGGAGTATGAACCATAGATGTCTCAAAAATGATCCCAGATACAGTAAAGTGAGATCGCAGAGGCAAACATTCCGTGTCGTTATCAGCCCAAACTCGTTGAATTGTTCGGCCCCACTGGTTCTTCACTAAGGCACTAAATTCTAAAAATCAAGAAGCTACTTCAGATTTAGCTACTAACAAATAAACCCAAAAAGCTCGTGAATAATCATCTGCTATAGTCAAAAAATAAAATGCACCACTAGAAGATGGTGTTCAATAAGGTCCTTAAACATCACAATGAATTAATTGAAACAATGCAGTAGCATTTGTAGAACTTAATTGAAAACTATGTCTAGTCTGTTTTGCTCTATAACATATAGAGCAGGGTACAGAATGGTTATTAATGCCAGAAGAAATAGAAGACAACACCGTGTAAGATGGATGACCAAAATGCTGATGTCATAAGTCGGAAGAAGATACTGAAGCAATTGTAGGAAAAGACTGCAGGACAGGACGGTGAACACGAGCATCCAGCAGACGAAGCCAAAACACCCCCCCTTTCTGTTCACCCACGCCAATCACTCTCCTCGTACTGATTGTCTGTAAAATGCAATAATTTTCAGTAAACAAAGCTAGACAGTTCAGGGTAGATAACAATCTAGAGCATGACAGTAAGTTGCATCACAATGTAGCTATATTTAAAACATGCGGCAGAATAAAACCACCAAAGCAAATAGATCCATATTGAGTAGCGGATTACACCGAGCCATTAGGAAGAAAAACATTCACAGCATCAATAGTAGTAGTAAGATTAGTAAGAGAACCTTTGTCACCAGTCATGTGATATGAGGCTCCCGAATCAAGTATCCATGGTATAGTACGCTTACCAGACTCATCGCCAGTAAGATAATTAAACTGATTAAACAAGTGCATGGTCGTGCTCCATTGGTCATCGGACAGAGCAGGGCCAAAATTGGAACGGGCAGGTATACTGCCGGAAGAAGCCGCCGCCACCAGACTAGGCGGCGACAAGGCAGCTCCGACGAATGGCGGCGGAAGGGCCGCGCACGCGCCTCCGGGACCGGTGGCGGTGGCTATTGTCCGGGAAGCTGACACCGGCTTCTTGCTGGTACTAGCTTTCTCCTTCAACTCCTTGAACCAGTCTGGTACACCATGTAACTGGAAACATGTATCTTTATCATGACCCTTGCGACGACAATGTGTACAAACAAGATTCTTGCGGTCGGCTGCAGAAAGAAGAACTGGCGAAGAACTTGCAGGTGGTGGACGGCGGGCAGCATACGCCATGGAGCTAGAAGAAGGCTCACGAGCTCGAATGACAGCTCTATGATTCTCCTCCTGAGCAACAAGGGCATATACTTTCATGACGAATAGCATTGGATCAATGCTCGTGATGTGTGATCGCAAGGTGTGAAAACCTTCGCCGAGGCCAGAGATGAATTGGTAGATCAAATCCCTCTCTCTTTGTTGGAAGACTTTCGCAGCAAGATTGCACTGGCATATGGCCTTGCAATCTTCACAGGTACAAACCAGGGGAGGGCGCATGCAGTGATAATCTGCAAACAACTTCTTCAGTTTGGCAAAGTAGATGTCGATGGGCTGACCGTTCTGCCTGTAACTCTGAATGGTTTCTTGTGTCTGCAAAAGCTTCATACCATCAGCCAAAATAAATCGTGCCTTCGGGTCATCCCACAGATCCTTAACTGTGGCAAACAAACTGGTAGAAGATCTTATCACTGAATCCAGGGTTTGTAAGATCCAGCAGACAAGAGTGGCATTAACCCCAGGCCAATCAGCAGCATCAGGATGACCATCCTGGGGTTTGGTAATGGATCAATCAATTATCCCAATCTTGTGTTTAGCAAGGAATGCGCAACAAATCGCATCGGACCATTCAATATAATTTTCTTGACCTTTGAGCATGGTCGGTATGAGTTGTAAACCTGGACCATCGCCAGAACCAATAAAATAAGGATCAGTCGATATACGACCAATAGGTAAAGTAGTCCGAGGGCCAGATTGCAATTGCAACTGCTGAAGTAAAGCTGCAATTACATCATAACCACTTATATCATGAAGCTTCGAAGCCTCATGTGCATCAAAACCAGTATGTTCTTCAGGGCTAGACATTGTGGTAAATCAGGTACAGATCAGGAGCAGGTACAATAACCAGCAACAGATCGGATCGGCAGGACACACCTGCGCAAACAAGCGGCGGCGCGTGAGGACGTACGGCCGTGCGGTGGACGGCGGAGCAAAAGCGAGCAGCGGACGGCGACTGGCGTGCGGCGGTGGAACCAGCGGACGGCGGTGGCGGCGCGTGGTGGTGCACCGGCGGCGCGTGGAGATCGACGGCGGCGGCTCGAAAAATTTAGGGCAGCGAAAAATTTTTTATTTAAGGTTTCAGGATTTTAGGCTTTGATACCATGTAGAAAATAAGGGTAATAATCTGTGTCTGTATTCATGAATTCTGGATACATTATATAGTTGTATAGGATACCTATACAAGCTAGAAAAAGGTAATAGAATACAATTACATCTATAATTATGGTAAGAATACAATTCTAATTCTAATTCGTTAACACGTAGTGTGTTCACATTAATCATGTTCAAAATTTCGTTCAAAATCTGTCGGTTACGGTTATAGAGGGAATAATTTTGACTTAAAATTTATCGTCAAATAAAATTAAATATTGAAATCCTCAATATAGTATGAATATTGACTTTGATAATCGATTAAAATTATGAGTCTGTCTCTTGAAAAATGATCTTTCCATAAGCCATGGAAAGATCTAGATTTAAAGTGTAAATTAGAAGAAATGAAGATAAAATTTTTGAGTTGCATGAATCGGGTTATAAACTTTATAACTACTACACGTTGTATAATAAATTTAAAATATTGCAATTACAACCTTTTATTTGACCACATCTTTCCATAAAGATATGGAAAAACAATCTTTCCCAATACTTTGCTTAAAATTATTGGTTTAGTAGTGTATCACACTATTCACGCTCAAAACTCCATTAAACATTTGTGGTCATGTATATTGATTCGAGGTTAAATGAGAAAAATACATAACATAATTTTCATCGACAAATAAATTAAATAACTGGAATTCTCAATATAGTATGAATATGAATATTAATGTTATAATGAGTTAAAATTATCGATAGCTCAAAACTCCATTCAAAATTTGTGGTTATATTGGTTTGTGGTTAAATGAGAAAGAAACATTATATAGTTTTCATCGTCAAATAAAGTTAATATTGAAATCTTCAATATAATATAAATATTAATTTCTAAAATGGAATAAAATAATTGATTCAGCAGTGTATCGTGCTATTCACATTCAAAATTTGTGATCGTATTAATTTGAGGGCCGAAAGAAAATCATAACATATTCATGCTTGAGGGTTAAAGTTATTGATTCAGTAGTATATTCACACTATTCAGGCACAATTTTTTTTTTCTTTTACAGTTTGCGATTATATTGGTACGTATGAGGGTTATAGAAGGAAAATTAACCTGATTTTCATCGTCAAGCAAATATAAATTTCAAAATTCTCATATAGTAGAAATATCCTTTCCACAATGGTTGAAAGTTATTAATTACATAGGGTCCACTTCATTAAAAATTCCTGGTCATATTGGTTAGAGGTTCCACAATCGTTGAAAGTCTACAGCCAGTACTACAGTTTCTCTAAAAGTTTAAAAAAAAATGGAAGATTCAAAACTCATATCCTCTGTATTTTTGTGCTTCAACTCTAATAGATTTTTTATTTTACAGAGTTCAACATTTATTTCACAATAATAACAAAATTTTAATTTAAAGAAAAGTATTAGATTTAATTACTTCCCAAAAATACTAACTTAAAAAAAGTTAGGAAAATCACTAGTTTTATTTTTTTCATTTATAAAAAAAATTAAATATCTTAAAACTATTTTTTATTTAATATTTATTTAAAAATAATGATTATTAAATTTACAAAAGTCATCAATTAGGTAATTCAAAGTTTTTGCCAGTATTAAGAAAAAGAGGCAATATTTTGGGCCAAATATAAAAGAAGTTGAACTTCAAAAGACAATCATTGTGATATTTCTTTATTTCTCATCGAGTGAGTAAAGAAAACAGCAACTAATTTCTTTATATTATATTTGTAAGGTCAAGTGTTATTCATTGAATATTTTAATTGGCCATTTTGTGAACATATTTGGAAACAAAAGTCTTTCCATGTTGGAACACGCGGACAACATATTTACGCCTACAAAGTTGAACGGGAAAAATGACAGAATATTATGGTATTTGTGATTTATGGAAATATGAATATTCTGCTATATATTGGGCGTGTAGAAGCATAGTTGGTTTATGGAAAATCTCTACAAATATGGTGTTGATATTATCGAATATATGAGAGATATCGTGATATGGAAAATCTCTTTATTTATAGAATTTGGATATGCTTCAAGAAGTAGATAAGGAATATGAATATTATGGAGATAATCATAGAGAGTTCCGATCTGCTCATGGCTTTAAATGGGACACCACAGGTGCATTCAATACATGAATTAAACAGAGAAAATCTGCACACATATTTTCATTCTTTCGAGAAGAATTGCAAAGAGCCAGAATTCTATGTTCCAACATACGTGACCTGCCATTCAAAATTTAGAATCGTATACCTTAATTCTTCAGGAGGAGGAGATCCAGCGTCGAGAAGTTTTGAGGTCAGAAGGAGTCTGATCAAGGTGGATCGGTAGCCAGGGGAGCTACACGAATTCACACGTTTGATTAGTAAAGATAAGTATTTTGTATGGTGTACTTTGTACTGTATCTTTCTAATTAGTGGATTCATTCTGAACTGGGCCATGCCCCACAGATGTAGGTGAATTTCACCGAACTGCGTAACCAAGTGTTGTGTCTTTAATGCTTTACTTATTGTATACTTGGTTAGATAGGTTATGTTGGAACATACTAATAATAATTAAGAGAATTCGGTAAAACCAAATTTCATTCGGTATCAGAGCTTGGTCACTTATTTTTCCCTTGGTTGTGGCAAGGAAAGTGTGATCCGATTTTACCATGGCAACCAAAGAAGGAGCTTCGGTGTCTCGGCCACCTCTACTAAAAGGTAATAACTACAATTATTGGAAGGCACACATGAGAGTTTTCATCAACTCACTGGATGAACTTGCGTGGTACTATGTTGAAAATGAGTGGAATCACCCTCTGAAGATGCTGATACAAGCTCTAAGGCGAAAGAAGGGGAGTCAAGTTAACGGGAGGAGAAACTCAAAGACAAATCTAATTGGACCCATGATGACCTCAAGGCATCTCTGGCAAATTCAAAGGCACTAAACGCTATCTTCACCGCGGTTGATGAAAACTAGTTCAAACTCATCTCTACATGTCATCAAGCCAAGAAAGCATGGGATATTTTGCAAACTGTTCATGAAGGAACTGTTGAGTTCGAGGATCTAAACTATAGATGTTAGCTACTAAGTTTGAGGAACTCAAGATGGAGGAAGATGACACTATTGCTATATTCAACGAAAAACTCAGTGACATATCCAATATGGCATATCAGCTTGGAAAAGTCTACAGAGGGACTAAATTGGTGAAAAAGGCCTTAAGATCACTTCCCAAAAGGTTTGCAATGAAAATCGCAGCAATAGAAGAAGCAAGAGATATAACTACCATGAGTCTAGATGAATTAATGGGATCATTACATACATATGAAATGACATTCCAGTTGATGTGCCCATTTTATACGGTTATATTAGGACTTTTAGGATTCACTTTTGTACACTTTTGTGCTCTAAATGTGGCATTTTGCCTTGAAATTCTCTGAGGAGGGTTAAAAGCGACTTTTACGAAACTTAATCGGGAGATGTTTTGGCTTATATTCCTATGAATGTAATCTCAACTCTTTTTTATTTACCCCCCCCCTTATCGCTGTCTTTACGCTTTTATTACTTTTCTAGAGGATTTTGTGTGACTAGGAAATTTGTTTGAAGACTTTGAAGAATACATTTGAAGATTTGAAGACTTGTATTTGAGCTTTTGAAGACTTGAAGAATTGAAGAAAAGTGAAGAGAAGAGGAGGACATGAAACAAGAAGAAGAAAGAAATCAAAATGCTGGAGCTGGGCATCGTCACGAGGTCGTCGCGAGCCCGTCACGACTCTCGACAGACGTATGGCCAGAAATTCTTCTCGCTTTTTATACTATAAATACTCACCTTAACCTTTCCTCTTCAAAAACAGCTTCTACTCTTCTTCTTCCTGCGTTTTTCTAGGTTCAAACCCTAGTTTTTCTTTCTTTCCTTTCTTAGTTTTTGTAGGTTAATTATGTCTTTTAATTATCTAGCTTAGTTTTATCTTGGGAGCAATGGATTGAAGCTTCCATATCCATGTAGTAAGAACCATATATCTATCTATTTGGTACTTTTGCTATTTTGCATTTATTAAGCTTTGAATGTGAATTGTTAATGAGATTGATGTTATTGAAAGCTTGAGTATATGAATTGCTTGTATGATGACTTGTTAGGGTTGGGAGAAAGTAGCTAAATCTCCTCTCTTTTAATGTGGAATCTAAAAGCATGAGTTAGAGCTTCTTAATGATGTTGATGTGTTGATGATTTCTAGATGAATGTGATGATGTTGAACTCGTTGTCATGTTTGTTGCTTGTAGCAAATGAGAGAGGTCTATGAATGTCGATTGTTCTTGACTAATCTCGTGTAAATGCATGAATTGGTAAATGCTTATTCACGGTGTAGTGTTTATAAGTGTTGCCAAGCTTGTTGATTCTTCGTGCTAAATGCCATCAATGGGATACTCTTAGTACTAAGGGAGTCATTGGTGATGTTTGGAAAGAGATGTCGAATTCACTCTTGCAAACTACTATCTAAGAAGGATAGAATATTTATCTTCATAACAAGTAGTGGAAGTAGTGAATAGGTTGTTCATGTCGTTCTTGAAGCCTTTGTTATTTAGTATTTATGTGTTCTTAATGCTATGTTTACTTCATTTATGCACATGTTGTTTGAGAATATGAAGTGTTTGTATGATTGAAGTGTTAGGGTTTTAGGAAAGTGACGAATTCCTTAGCTCCTTTGCATGAAAAATCTAAGAACATGAATTTAGAACTTCTTGTGCATAATGTGTTGTGATTCTTGCTAAATAAGTATGACAAATGTGACAGGATGAGTGAATGGTTCAATTATCTATATTTGGTTTGGAAGTGGATATCGATTTCCTCCCAAGGCTTTATCTTTTGTAATTTATAAAACCTTTTTTTATTAGTTTGTTTGATGATTAGCATAGTTACTTGACTTTGCTAGTTATCCTGTCTTTTAATTTTCATGACTTAGGACCACCAACCAACCAAACCCCCCATTTACTCGCTTTGATATGTATATATATATCTACTTCTAGCCCAATATCAACCTTTTGTGTCTAAACGCTTAAGAAAATCCCCCTTCTTTGTGGATGACCCCGACTTGCCGCTATCTACTTAGTTGTAGATAGTAAGCATTTAGGGCTTATAAATTTAACTTTGATAGGTACGACGACGACTTCCCACCAGCCAGCTACAAAAAGGGGTCAAAAGGAGTTGGCATTCAAAACATCTTTATCAAAGGATAATCACGAATCCGACAGTGATGATGAGCTTGACAAACTTGCACTTATCACAAAAAACTTCTCAAGAATGCTGAAGAAGGTTGTAAACAAGAAATCTCAGGAAAGGTATGGTGGAAATAGACTAAGGCCACAAGAATTTGGAGGCAATCGTGGGACGAGATTTGAACAAGGAAATCGGTAGTTCTCTAGAAATCAAAGTGGTGAACCAAAACAACCTGGACGAATTCAATGCAGAGAATGTGAAGGATATGGTCATATTCAGGCTGAATGTGCAAATACCTGGAAAAAGCAAGGAAAATAATATGTCACCTCATGGAGTGAAGATGAAGGGGACAACAAAGACAGAAAGAAACTCACAAGTAACTATGTGGCGTTTGGAGCAAAAATTCAGGATGCATCAGATGATGGATGTTCCAACACATTAGACAAAAATGAAGTCTTATGTTCCAACATAGACTCGTATGAAGTATCCAGTGATGAATATGTTGGACTCATTGTAAGTGATGAAGAGATCTACAGCACTTATGAAAAGATGTATGCTATGTGGCTCCAAGTAGTTGACACAAACAAGGAACTGAATGAAGAAAAAATGCAGTTGACAGAAATACAAAAAGAATTGCGTGTGAAAGTTGCTGAACTTAAAAAAGAGAATGAAGATTTGAATGAAAAGCTAATGTTAGCAACCAAGAGAGATGAGACTTCTGAAGCATTAATTTCTAAGCTGAACTCTGGAAAAGCAAAACTTCACGATATTCTGGACATGGGAAAGAACTTTGGAGATCGACAGAGAATTGGGTATCGCAGCTCACTCAATAACATAGTCACACTCAAGCCTGAGACACAGGAGATACTCAAGAGTCCAGTAACTCTCAAAACAAAGATTTGAGAGGTAAATAGAAAGTTTGGCAAGCCTCATCAAAGGAAACCTCTTGTCTGCAACTACTGTTCATATCCAGGTCACTCAAAGGAGCAATGCCAGAAACTAATCAGAGATCTAATGGAAGGATGACAACTCTTGGTATGTTCCAACATAGGCGAAGTCTCGAAAAAAAAATGGTCAGAAAGGTATGGGTTGTCAAACGTTCTGGTACATGTTTTGTAGCACATACTTCGCTTATATCATATTCCAGAGATTCATGGTACTTTGATAGCGGCTGCTCTCGCCACATAACTGGAACTCAAGAATTTCTCACAAACATCACACCATACGATGACGGTTATGTTACATTTGGTGATGGAAAGAAGAGTAGAGTTGTTGGAAAATGTGAACTACAGATTGAAGTGTGCTATTTGTTGAAGACTTGAAGGCCAATTTGCTGAGCATAAGCCAATTGTGTGATGACAATATGACTGTGGAATTCCAGAAAGATAAATGCATTGTGAAACACGGAGAAGCCAAGGTTCTTTTAGGCATACGATCATCTATTAATTGCTATTTGCTTGAACAGGAAGTACGGTGTATGATCTCGAAACATGATGAAGAATTTCTGTGGCACAGGAAGCTCGGTTACATCAATTACAAAACCTTGGTGAAAATTGTAAATGCAAAGGTTTATGAGGTATGCCTACCTTAACAGCAAGGGTGGAATTGTGTGCGGACCATGTCAACAAGGTAAACAAATTCGATCTCTCACTCTTCAGTTCAATATATAACCACCTCAAGAAATCTGGAATTATTGCATATGGATTTAATGGGTCCGGTCAATACACCTAGTATAGGTGGAAAGAAGTACATCTTTGTATGTGTTGATGATTTTTCCAGATTTACATGGGTAACTTTTCTAAAAGAAAAATCAGATACGATGGAAGTATTTAAAAGTCTGGTGATAAAGTTACAGACTGGAAATGGAAGTCCAGTTGGGAAGATTGTTCAAATACGTAGTGATCATGGTAGAGAATTTGAAAATTCTTAATTCAGTGACTTCTGTGATGAGCTCGGGATTCAACACGAGTTTTTTGCACCAATTACTCATCAACAGAATGGTGTTGTAGAATGGAAAAACAGAACCTTGCAGGAGATGGCTCGAGTTATGTTGGCCGAGAAAGAAATAAAAAAATAGTGGGCGGAAGCTATTAACATAACTTGCTATACAATTAATCGAGTATATTTGCGTCCATTCACTAGCAAAACACCCTATGAGATTTAGAAGGGAAGGAAACCAAATTTCTCATACTTTCATGTGTTTGGAAGCAAGTGCTACATCCTCAGAGACAGAGAGCAATTGAAAAAAATCGTTTATCTTAGTGATACTGGAATCTTTCTTGGTTATTCTATGAACAGTCGGGCTTATCTTGTTTATAACCATCGAACAAACACACTCATGGAGTCTATAAATGTTATTGTGGATGATTCTGAAGAAGGACAACAGTCAGATGTCGTAGAAAGGTTATCGTCGAGGGGGAGTAGATCGCACTTTATTTGTGCTTGATAAGTCATCAAAATTCTGATTGCTCAAATTTATGTGGATGATATAGTATTCGGCTCTACTTCACCATCTATGGTACATGATTTTGTCACGGTTATGCAGGCTGAATTTGAAATGAGCATGGTTGGAGAGCTCACATACTTTCTAGGACTGCAAGTTAAACAAGGAAAACATGGCCTGTTCATAAATCAGAGTAAGTATGCATTGAATCTAGTAAAGAGATTTTGTTTAAGCAATACCCTAGCAGTTTGAACACCTATGTGGGTTTCTGAAAAACTGGTCAAGGATGAGAAACGAGTCGCAGTTGATCAAAAGTTATACAGGGGAATGATTGAGAGTCTACTGTATTTAACAGCAAGTAGACCAGATATATGTCTCAGTGTAGGAATATGTGCAAGATTTCAAGCTGATCCAAAGGAGTCTCGTCTCACCGCAGTCAATAGAGTTATTTGATATGTAAGTGGGACTTCTGAGTATGGTGTTTGGTATTCTAAGAATCAAGATTTTGATTTAATTGGGTACAATGATTCTTATTGGGCTGGTAATGCTGATGATCAAAAGAGCACTACGGGTGGATGCTTCTCTATTGGCACGAATATGATTTCTTGGTATAGTAAGAAATAGAATTTGATCTCTTTGTCTACTGCGGAAGTTGAATATCTTGCTGCTGGAAGTTGTTGTGCACAATTGTTATGGATGGAGCAAATGATGAACAACTATGGAATTCATCAAGCCCTTTGAAGATCTTATGTGACAATACAAGTGCTATTGATATTTCAAAAAATCCAGTCCAACACTCTCGAACTAAGCATATTGACATAAGGCATCATTTTATTAGAGATCTTGTTGAAAGGAAGGAAGTTGTGGTAGTCTATGTTCCAACACACGAGTAATTTGCTGATATCTTTACAAAGCCATTGGACACCGCCACTTTCGAAAGTCCCAGACAACACTTAGGTGTTTGTCAAATTTGAGGTAATTCTTGCTCTTATTTAGCTCTAAATATTTTGTTTTATTTCTGTTCAGAAAATCAGAAAAACAAAAAATGGAAAAAGGGAAAATTTGTACAAAAATAGAAGTTGTATAGTTATGGTATGTTGGAAGTTGGAAGTTGGTATGCCTTGAGTTGATGTCTTGAGTTGACAAGAGAGAAAAGAAGCATCATTGCTAATCTTGAAAAAACAAAAAGTTTTTACGGTAAACGAGGAGGTGACGTGAAGAGTTTGTGTTGGTTTCAAAGTTGTCTAAATCTCTCCAAATCCCTCTCTTTCCAGCCACCCTCCCACTCATCTTGGTTTCTTTCAGATTCTTGTTGCCAAACTCCTCCATGATTTTTCTCTACTCAACAAATCTTTGACAAAAGATGTCTTCGAACCCCAACTCTCCTAGAGTCAAAGAAGAAATGCAAGAAACTCTTCAATCCTTAGAGGATGACTATGTTGAACAAAGAGAAGAGAATGTAGAAGCCGATTGTTCAAGCTTCAGTGGTGACGGTCAGGATGAACACTCCAGAGACAAAGGAAATGGTCCATATCAGAAGGTAACAGTTCCTGATCCTCTAACTCTTAAAATGCTCTGAATGGAATTCAATACTGCAGATGAGATTTTTGAATGGCTGGAAGCAAATAGAACTACAGTAGATTTGACCAAGATTAAGAGTATAGAGAGGGAGTTCTTGAATGTTAATGTCAAATAATTCGTGTCCGGTGATATTGGAAATCTATAGGATATTGAGAACTATGAAGTTAAATTTCTAAGGGGATAATATGGAGTGTACAGAGGGAAGGATAAATTTCATGTCTACTCATCCATTCCTTTCCAGAGCTATGTTAGCATTAGGGAGATAAGTGATGCTGAGGCAACAAGATTGGAAGTTATTAAGTCTACAGATAGAATGCCTGTAGGAGTTTTTGATTCTAAGGCTGCTTAAAGAATGGAGAAACTGAGAAAACCAGTGATAATTGAAGTTTCTGACAGCGAAGAAGAAAACAATGTTGGCTATGTTCCAACACAGAATGCAGAGACTGAAAATATTGAGGAGATGGATATTGATGATGAATATATGGGAGGTGAATACCAGGTTGAGGTAACTGGTGATGATGATGCTGATGGAGACCAGACTGGAGAGCCTATTTCTAGACAAGGTGAACCAGATGAAGACCAGCATGTTGGAACACAGACTGCTGAAGAAGAAGGGAATAGAGATATTGAGTATGTTCCAACACAAGAACAACCTGAGTTGAAATACTCCAGTGATGGGGTGTTAGATGAGTCCTTACAGACTGCTAGGTGCAAGATAAAGGTGGCTGTTACTGAGGATTCTCCACCAACCAAAAAGGCCAAGAAAAATCAGACAGCTCCCAAGAAGAAAGTGGTGCCACCACTGCCTGTAAGTGAAGCACTGTCATTCTCTTATTTTGATATAAACTGTGAAGAAATGGGAGAAGTATTTGCAGAGAGGAAGGTGATCTCTGAAAGACCCGTAGACCTAGAAGCATACAGGGCTAATGGGTTCTCTGATTTTTTGAAACTAATAGGAATGAAAAAGGCTGCCACTGTACAGCTTCAGTACAATAGACATGTAGTCATTGAAGTGTACGCCAATTTGATGGTTGGAAATTTAGAATGTGATTCCCCCTGGTTTGAAAGGGTGTATGTAAGGGGGAAGATTATTGACTTCTCAGCAGCCAAGATAAACAGGATTTTGGGGCTGCATATTCCAGAATTTGAGGGAGTGTTTCCAGGTGATCTAGGAGTGACGGATGATCAGATTCTAGAGGAAATCTCAGGAGGATACGAGACCAAATGACCTAAAACTGGTCATTCGCAAGCTTCTTGCCTGTCATCGAGATTCTTTGGTCTGTACTATGTAGCGATAAACTGCTGGATGCCATCCTCAAATACTACTGCCTTGACTAGAGAAATGGCTAAACTGTTGTACTGTGTTGGAACATAGAAATCAGTAAACCTTTGGTTGTTCATACATCAGAATCTAGTGAGGCAAGCTACAACCCCAAAGTTAAAACATGCTATTGTGTAACTCTGTTTAATTTCTGCGATGGCTAAGAATGCCAAGGTGAAAGGGAAGGCGAAAGATGTGATTATAGATACGGATTTCCTACGGCCTAACAAGAAGACCTTTGGTATGAGGCAAATCCATGATCTTCCTTGGAATCCTGAAGTCTCCACGTCTTCAACTGCTGAAAAGACAGCCAAATTGGTGGTACTGAATGCTAGGTTGGGAGTGATAGCAATTCAAATGGCAACACTGGAAGCAAAGAAGGCTAAACTCGAGGAGGAGAAAGCGCAGCTGGAGGCCTAGACTGCTACTCCTGAACGAGAAGGATTTTCTGTTGTATCTATGTTCCAACATAGATCGAGTGTCACATTCAGGGGGAGCCTGCTTTCAGTTTGTGTCAATTTTTTTGTGCCTTTGGCATCTTCATGTCCTCAGGGGGAGAATATTTTGTCTATAATCTTATTAGTATTATTTTGATGGTAGATGGTATTCTAGTATTCTGGTATTCAATTCAATTAGTATTCTTTTATATCAGATTCAGTATTTTGTATATGATCCAACATAGGTGAAGTTTGTGAAGACCTATGTGTTCGTCGTGACATTAATGACCAAAATGGTTGGGTGCACAAAATGCCAAAGGGGGAAATTGTAAAGTCAAGTGGTATTCATTGAATATTTTAATTGGCAATTTTGTGAACATATTTGGAAACGAAAGTCTTTCCATATTGGAACATGCGGACAACATATTTACGCCTACAGAGTTGAGCAGAAAAAGGGACAGAATATTATGGTATTTGTGATTTATGGAAATCTGAATATTTTGCTATATATTAGGCGTGTAGAAGCATAGTTGGTTTATGGAAAACTCCTACAAATATGGTGTTGATATTATCGAATATATGAGAGATCTTGTGATAAGGAAAATCCCTTTATTTATGGGATTTGGATATGGTTCAAGAAGCAGATAAGAAATATGAATATTATTGAGATAATCATGGAGAGTTCTGATATGCTCATGGCTTTAAAAGGGGACACCACGGGTGCATTCAATACATGAATTAAACAGAGAAAATATGCACACAGATTTTCATTCTTTCGAGAAGAATTACAAAGAGCCAGAATTCTATGTTCCAACATATGTAACCTGACGTTCAAAGTTCAGAATCGTATACCTTAATTCCTTGGGAGGAGGAGATCCATCATTGACAAGTTTCAAGGTCAGAGGGAGTCTGATCAAGGCAGATCGGTAGCTAGGGAAGCTAGTGAAATTCACGCATTTGATTAGTAAAGATAAGTATTTTGTATGGTGTACTTTGTACTGTATCTTTCTAACTAGTGGGTTCATTCTGAACTGGGCCAGGCCCCGCAGATGTAGGTGGATTTCACCGAACTGCGTAACCAAGTGTTGTGTCTTTAATGCTTTACTTTATTGCATACTTTGTTAGATAGGTTATGTTGGAATATACTAGTAATAATTAAGAGAATTCGATAAAATCAAATTTCAATATTCATATCGTGATTCAAGTTAACTATTATTTGAGGATCATAAGTTTAACACAAAGTCTTGTTTTAGGTAGTCTAACCACTGGGTGGAGCTATTTTATAATTAATATAACAAATAGGTTGATTTGATTTTTTGTTTTCATTTTTTTTTAAAGAAACCATCCTGAGATGGAGGAAGATTATATTAGGCCTTCCCAAGCCATAAAAAGACAAGACATTCAAAAGAAGCCGTAGCTAAGTTGATATATACAATGTTGAGCACTAAGCTCTTGAAGCAACGCTTGTTGCTTCCAAAAGAATGAAAAAAAACAACCGGCAAATCGTTAGAGGATTCCAAAAGCTCTTAGACTATGTTGGAGAAGATCAAACTTATTAGTGAATCTAATCAAAGAAACACAAGTCAGTCCAATTTTCTCCACATACCTAAGAAACGAAGCCTCTACTCACAGAGAAAAAGAAACAGTTATATCCAAACATGAACTCCCACCAATGGGGATTATGTGCAGAAGAGTACTCCAGAGATGGCAAAATCTGATTCTTGGATGAGCAAATCCATCAACAAGGTATCCAGTTTGTATCTATAATCATGGCAAGTTTTGTCTAGTAGCTGAGCAGCTGTAGCAATTAGTGTATTCATCTGTAATCAGCAAGTCCTGCCACAGCAAAATCTTTGCATCATCAAACCTGCAATATATACAGAAATCAGTAGCATCCATTCGAAAAAGAAATAGTTCTGATATAAGGTACAGTCAGTAACATCATTCAATTAGCAAACCGGATTGAAGGTGTACCCATTTGATCTAATCTAATCAATCCTTGCACAGAATTTGATAAACTCTGAAAGCGAAGGTAAGAAAAGGTTGACAAACTTCTCAAACAATCTTTAGCCAAAGTATCTGCAACCAGGTTTGCCTGCCTATGCACATGTAGTATAGAAATTTCTCCTAGCAGAGCATGAATCTCATCAGCCAATTGGTATATTCTCCATGGGGCATTATCAGGATCAACTACATACCTAACAGCATTCAGGCAATCAGATTCTACAACGTAATAAAAACCTAGATTTAAACCAGTTTGTAAGGCGAACTTAATTGCCATCATCTCTGCCTCCAAAGGAGAATAAGCAGGAGAGATCTTAGTATGAGCAGCAAAGAACCCACCCCTGCAATCTCTAATAATCAAACTCAATCCACTCATGTTTGTTTGGCAGCACCAAGCAGCATCCACATTAAATTTAAAACCCTTACATGGTTTTGTCCAAGCAATTTTGAAAATCTTTGGTTTAGGAGGTAGTTTGATCAGTGGCAGAAAAGAATGATCAGCAATAGTCTTATCTATCCTAGAGATTATATACACTGGTTTAGCAGTGAACATGTAAAAAATGTGTGTCCTTATGTTATTTAGAGCTACACTGGTCACAGGATTAGTAGAATCATATAAGCACTTATTTCTGACTTTCCACAGATTCCAACAAGTTATAGCTGCTAAAACATGAATCATTTCTAGATGTAATTTACTGATACCAGTATAAGTAAGATAAAAAGAGAGTCTATCCCATATGGATGTGAATCCTCTGTCCCTAATTCCCATGAAGGAATGAATCTGTTTCCATATATACACTGCAAATGTACATGTGTTAAAAAAATGGTCCAGAGAATCCACATGATTCTGACACATACAACATTTGGAAGCCATTGAGATTCTCAAGGATATCAAAACATTATCAAATGGGAGCAAACAGTTCATCAGTCACCACATGAATACTGAGATTTTTTTCTCTATTCTAGGGCTCCATAAGTGTTTGAAGGAAGCAACAGTACCTCTTTGATCCCTTAGCAAAAGGTAGGTTGATTTGAAAGAAAATTCTCCCTTGATACCTGGTTTCCATATCAGTCTGTCCTTCCTGTGAGGGGATAATTTAGCATCCTGCAAAAGAGAGGAGGCATGAGTAGGAAGAAATGGATAGATTTTAGCAAACAGGATAGCTTTATTGTTCATAAACTCAGACACACTACAACTAGCTGGTATATCAACATTTGAATGGTCACAGAGATCCTGCAGGGGACCTATGTCCAACCAGTTAGCAGTCCAGAAATTACACTCCCCACTTCCTATGATGACTCTAGATTGGGATTCTGCCCAAGCATTAATGGAGCAGATCCTCTTCCAATTTGGTGAAGATCTGTAGGAGGGTGGAAGAGATGCAACAAAATGTGTCCAGGGAGCTTCAGCCTTTTGGTATTTCCACCAGAGTTTAACAGAGCATGCATTTATAATGGTGGTAATTGATCTAAATCCTAGTCCATTTTGTGAGGTAGGATAGCATATTTCTTCCCATTTTCTCCATGCTCTTTTAGGATTCAGATCATTGTATCCCCAGAAAAAATTACTCATTTTTTTCTCTATAGCTACTATGACTTGCCTACCTGGTTTGATTACTGACCAAATGTGTTGTGGAACTGCATATATACATGAATGTATGAGAGTAAGTTTCCCTCCAGTTGAGAGCCACTTATTTTTCCAGCTTCCTAATCTACTGTCAATTTGCTCAATTAAAGGCTGGAAATATATGTTCTTTGCTCTACCAGTGAAAATGGGAACCCCTAGATATGAGAAAGGAAACTTTCCTACTTTCATACCTAAAGTTCTCCTTATTCTATTTACCCTATTTACAGTAGCATGCTTTCCTATGTACAAATCACTTTTACTGTAGTTAATTTGTTGTCCAGTAACTTCCTCAAAAGTAGCCAAAAAAGCCTTAAATCTGATCAGAGTATTATTATTGGCTTTAAGGAATACTATAGTATCATCAGCATAAGATAAATGGGAAATTTTGGTTGCATTACCTGGAACACCAAAGTATGACAAGCTACCATTCTGAAAAATGAAGGACAGACTTCTGGTGAAAGCCTCTGAAAAAATATTGAAAAGAAAAGGTGATAGGGGATCACCCTGTTTGATTCCCCTAGTGGATTGGAAGAAACCAACTGGCTTACCATTTATAAGGATAGAAAACCAAGCCTGAGACAGATTCTTCATAACAAGAAAAATAAATCTAGCATGAAATCCAAATTTAGCAAGCACAGAATAGAGAAAAGACCACCTAACTCTGTCAAATGCTTTCTTAAGATCCAATTTAACAATGCAATTAGGTTCTCTTTGTTTCTTGTTTAAAAATCTGACCATTTCCTGAAGGTAGATAACATTATCAGCAATGTCTTTACCTTTGAGGAATGCAGTTTGGTGATTTGAGATGATCTTATCCATTAAAGGCTTTAATCTCTCCATTAATAACTTAGAGAAAATCTTGTTTATGACATTAGAGAGACTAATCGGTCTGTAGTCCTCAAAGGTGGTTGGTGTACATTTTTTTGGTATGATTGTAATCCAGGTACTACCAATCCCCCTTGGGATATTGTTCACACTCAGAAAATCTTGTACAGCAGATAACAAATCATTTGCTATTATATCCCAAGACTTAATATAGAACTTAGCAGTAAATCCATCTGGACCAGGGCTACTCCTATGATTAAGTCCAAAAACAATGTTTTTAATTTCAGAAATAGACACAGGTTCCAATAATCTATCATTATCCTCCCTAGTGATCACATTCGGGATTTGGCTTAGGAAATGAGGCTTAAAATAATCACTGTGTGGGGAAATTTGTTCAGTTAAAAGTCCCTGAAAAAATTGGATGGACTCATTCTCAATATCTTGTGAATTATCTATCCACTGTCCATATCCACCCTTGATTTTTGTGATTTTTAACCTACTTTTTCTTTCCCTAACTGAGTTATGAAAGAAACTGGTGTTGTCATCACCCTCCCTTAACCATTTTACTTTAGCTTTATGTTTCCAGAAGCTTTTTTGTTCCACTAAAGCTCTCACTACATTAGCCTTGGCCTTTTTCATGTTAATCATATTTTCAGCTGTATCATTCAGATCATACAATTCTTCCTTTTCTTTCAGAATTGATTCAGCCTTTATCACATTATCATTTATATTTCCAAACACTTCTCTGTTCCAAATTTTTAAAGTTTTTTTCAGCCTCACCAGTTTTAGAAAAAAACCACTCATTCCTGTTTGGTGAACCTGACCCTCCCAGCATTGTCTAACTACCTCATTAAAACCATCCCTTTTATACCAGGTATTAATGAATCGAAATGATGTAGGGGTGGATGAAGTATCACTTCCTATGGTGAGGAGCAGTGGATTATGATCTGAAGAGGTTCTATTTAGTATATGAACAGAGGAGTTAGGAAAATTATTTGACCAGGAAGCAGTGCACAAACCTCTGTCTAACCTCTGAACCGTTGGCTTTCTTAATCTATTATTACTCCATGTAAACAGATTACCTACGGTACTTATCTCTTCCAAAGCCATAGTATTGATAAATTCATTAAAATCCCTTATACTACCAAGCTTCGGAGTGGAAGGTCCTCTATACTCATTGACCGATGTTATAGCATTAAAATCCCCAATGAATATAGAATCAGATTGAGAAAATGCTTTAAGATCAGACCAGAGATCTTTCCTACCAATCCTAGTCCTAAGCCCATATACAAAAATAGCATCCATACATTTATTCAGCTTAACGCTATTCAAAGAAACAGCCAGAAACTGAAGATTATCAGTTTTGCATACTATGGAGACACTATTTTTCCAGAAAAGCCAAATCTAACCATTATTAGCATACATGCAATTATCAAACTGCAATAATTGTCTGTAATGGTCACATTGATTATTATCATGTTTAGGTTCAATTAGACAGATGAGCTCAAAATGATGTCTATTTATTAAGTTATTGAGCCTAATCATAGAAGTGTCCATCCCCCTAAGATTCCAAACTAGTAGCTTAATCTGCAGTGTTGTGCTATTCATAAGGAAACATTATGAGAGCTTTTTGATCTAGTCATGATTGTATTTAACTGAGTTAAATAGGTCTCATTACTATGTGCTGTACCATTATGTTCCTGTTGCCCTATTTTTATTTCTCCTAATTCTGATTGGGGAGATACAGGAATTACCTGACTTACCTCATCTGGTACAGGAGGAGCAGAAATGACAGTGGTAGATTCCATGTTTACAACTGAGGTATTTTTATTATCGTTGAGACTATCTTCATGGTCAGATAGCTCTTCCACCTCAAGTGGTAAGAACCTGTTCTGCCTATCTAACTGCTGAGAAAATATGAAACTTTTAGCAGCCAAAATAGGATTAAATGGTGGGAAAAGCTTACCCCTTTTACTAGGAATGTCATCCTTAGCAAAACCTGCCCTTGTGGTGAGATTAGGTGGAGCAGAAAGTGACTGAGAATAATTAATCAAAACATCTGAAGAGACAGTTTTGTTATCATTATTACTATCACTCTGCTGAGCACCTTTATTCAGATCTGGTGATAAAGCCTGAAATTCTAGTAAATCACCCTCTTTATCCACTGGCTCAAAACCTGGGTCTGGAGACTGGTCATTTATGTGATGGATTTCATAATTACTATCCACCCCAAGTTTAGGAGAAATAGGACTTTCTAATTCTTCCCCTTCCACATTTGGTATAGCCTTTTGTTTGGGAACATATTTAAACTTCCGTACCTTAAGTTTTTCCTTATCAGAGAGTCCTGACCCCCCAGCTTTATTCTGTCCCTCTTGTGATTTATTAATTCCATCTGTTGACATGATTGCCATCCCAGTTTGCTGATCCTTATTTCCAGTTAATTTCTTTTGCTCATTTGTGGCCAGATTAACATTCTTTGCTTTATCTGCCTTATTATATCTCGGTTTCTTCAATTCTGGGTGTAAATAGATACATAGACTGTCATCATGTCCTAAGGTTTTGCAATGGTTACAATAGAGTGGAATCTCCTCAAATTCAATGGGCAATTTAACCACATTATACTCTATTCCATCCTCTTCAATACCAACCCTAATGCTAGATGGCTATTTCTTTTT
Organism: Rubia yunnanensis; assembly: GCA_037428765.1. Classification (NCBI taxonomy): domain Eukaryota; kingdom Viridiplantae; phylum Streptophyta; class Magnoliopsida; order Gentianales; family Rubiaceae; genus Rubia; species Rubia yunnanensis. The sequence goes on from CM075067.1 coordinate 77,168,248, forward strand.
TAGATCAATTTCAATGCACATCTTAACAGCTGAGGGCCTAGATAGTGCTGCAGTTGCTGCATCCATTTTGATATAATTGCCAATTTGATTTCCAATTGATTCTATCATGGCAATATTATAAAAGAAAACTGGAACACAGTGGATTGTAACCCAAACCGGAACAATAGAGGATTCAATTTCAGGATTAAAATCAGTATTCCATTTCAGAACTTTCATAGGAGCTTGGTTAAAAACCCACTGACCTTTAATCCAGTGTCTCTGGTAATCTTCCTTATCCTGAAAACGGATCAGAATGTGTCTAAAATCAATAGACCCTAATTGAAACTTACCTTTGAATCCGACCGAATTGAAAGCCTCATTTAGAGCGGTCATGGATGGCTTCCCTCTGGCAAACTTCCCCACGAGGGCATTACTATAATGTGCAGCAAGTGTTTCCGCTTCCTTCCGAGTCACTAGACAGGAGATTTCTCCTTTGTATTGAGTTTTGGGAACTATCTCGGGGTTCGATGGAAGGGTAGTGTTAAGAGGGAGTGGTCTATTACCTAAAGCTTGGAGAAAGGTTTTGGCCGCGGAGGAGCCACCGCGACCGGGCGGAGGAGCCGCCATGGAAGTTTGAGAAAAACTACAGGGAAATTACCGTTACACAGCAAAGAAGAAGGAGTGGTTTCGAGGTTGAGAGAACAGGGTAGTGCGTTTTTCGCACCTAATTTTCGCACCTAGTTACCGTTGAATTTTGATTTTTTGTTTTCATTTCTTGCACTGAGGTTCCAATACTTAGAAAATCTTTTAAAATGTATCTCGAAATATAAATAAATATAATTATAATCTAATATTATTTTTTTTTAAAGTACCTTCAATTACAAATTATTTTTAAGAACGAGATTTTTCATGATTGGTCTAAAATTGATCACTAATTGAAAAAAAAAGAAAAAAAAAGAAAAAGAAAAAAAGAAAAAGAAAAATCAGAGTTCAAAGGTTCAATTTTATTATTTGATTCAATAAGAATTAAATGTTGCAATGGTTTAGACCTAAATACATTGGTAGAAATAGAATATAAGCCTTAAAACTCAAGTGTTAAATTAATGGTTACATTAAATATTTAATTCTCCAAATTAGTTTTCTCTCTACCAATATAGAGAACCAAATATTCTCTTTCATCAAAATCTCTATTTTGGAGAGTGAGATATAGAAACTGTTGGACATCAGATAGCTCCTAAAACCTCTAAAAACAACCAAATTCTCTATTATAGAGAATCTCTTGGACTTGCTCTTACTCCCTTCATTTCTCTATTATAGCAAGTCCAACAGCTTCCCTATAATAGAGATTTTCATTGATTATAGGGATTCTATATGATTTTTCAGCTCCAACAGGTTCCTTATTTCATTTCCTAAAATAGAGATTTTGATGAGAGGAGATTTACTCTCTATATTTGTAGAAAGAGAAAATTATTACAGGTAATGGAAATTTAATGCAATTCCAATTGAATGAATCAAATCTTAATACAATAGTCATTTATTCTATTAAATTTAGGTCTCTTTTTTTTCATTTTTTGTTCCTACTATAAAATACATTTGATTTTCAAGAATTTTTTTAGAGAAAAATAACATTTAATTTTTAGAATATAAACATGGCCCCCACAAAACCACACCATTAATATCGTAATCGATCAAAATGAGTCATCATTACAAAAAGTAGGCTAGACAAAAAAATATTTGAGCGTAAATTTTATATTTGGAAAACTTTGTTGAATTTTTTAATGTTACTCGTCTTTTATTTCAAATTGGATGAAAATAAGAAAATAAGAAAAAAAGAAAGAAAGAATATTAGTTTCTAATTAATATCTACTTCTAGTTTTCTATTTATTATAAGAATTCCTCGACGGGGGACTTACTATCGGAATTTATCATGCAATCAGCGACAGGTACCAATTATGGATGAAAAACAAAATAATAACTAAGATAGGGACCGATTCACTCTGCGTAGATTGACTGAACGCAGAAAACCTTCCACTGGCAGGCGATCGTGTTTTTCACAGGATTTATCGTTACTCATGTCAGCATTCTCACTTCTGATATCTCCAGGTCTTGTCACCAAAAAACCTTCGTATTTCGTTCATTCCATCGGTATGCTCTCAGGTACCTGTAATTGTGATCCGTTTGCCAGAATCAAGGGGTCTTTCTGTAGAAACCTCCACGAACAATCGTCATTTTTTTATGGTTTTTCCGCTTTTGACAGCTGCTCTTTCCACACCTCCGGATATCTGGTGCCAAATTTCTGCCCGTTTCCTTTGATTGCTATTAAAAAGTAACTATTAATTTTTGTATATATTTTGGAATAATTTAAATCAACTCTTAGCTTTAAATTTTTAAAAAACAATAATAGTGTATTAAATGCTAGATCCTGCAAAATAGGAAACCTGTTGGAGTTGGGTCTAAAAAATATAGGAAATATTGATTTTCACTCCTTATCCTAGAGGAAATTTTAGGGAAGCTGTTGGATTTGCTCTTAGTAGCAAACTTGCTTTAATGAGATTTTTTTTTGTAAATGACACACTTTTCATTTTTGGTAAAATTCCATCATTTTCATTCACTCATTCTATTTTTTACATTCTAAATTCATATTCATGCACTCATTTTCTTCACATAAATCCAAACACATAAATCTGTGGTGTCATTATTAATAAAACGAAGGAGTAATTACATAGGGTATCCACTTCATTAAAAATTCCTGGTCATATTGGTTAGAGGTTAAAGAATAAAGATATTTAACCTGATTTTCATAGTCAAATAAACTAAATACTGCGATTCTCAATAAATAAATATTTAATTTTCACAATCTATAAATTTATTGATTCATTAGTGTATTCACACTAATTTATTTTAAGTCAAGACATTTTTTTATATATTGAATAGTGCATTTGTGTTGGGTTTTATAAAATTACTGCATAACTATAAAAGTATCGTGCTTAAATTCATCTTCAAATAAATTTGAAGATTAAAATTATTAGTATCGTGCTTAAATTTATCGTGAAGACGGACTCATTGTATAACCGCACATGTGTTAGGTCTAAATCCTTTTCACATAAAAGATAGTGTCATGTGGTAAAATCATCGTCTAACGTACAAGTGTTCAACTTAAATTCATGAGTCCGTCTCTTGAAACACTGTCTTTTCATAAGTTATGGAAATACGAAAGTTTAAACTCCAAATTAAAATAAATGAAGATAAAATTTGCAAATTGCATTAATTGGATCATAAACTTTATAATTACTGCACGTTGTATAATAAAATTTTAATATTGCAACTAAAATATTTTACCTTTTTATTATTCTAATTAAACTCGTTTTACCATAAGTCTGTGGATAAATGGTCTTTCCCAATACTTTACCTAAATTCATATTCGTATAACTTAAAGACTATATTTTGTTAGCATTCTACGTGCGATTCTACGTGCGATTTCTCCAAAACGATACTTTCTACGTCGTTTCATTCTTGCTCCGTACCTTCTCTCCTACCTTTCTCTGGTTTTCATCTGATAACGGCTATATACTCGTTCTGATACCTCTCTTCCGCCGCTATGGCGGCTCCGCCGTCTGGTAGCGGTGGCTACGGAGGAGGGAAATCCTTCCTCCAGGCCCTTGCTAATCGCCCACCGCCCCTTCATGATTCCCTCCCCTCGAACCCGGAGATTAAACCTAAAGTCCAATTCAAAGGGGAGATTGCGTGCCTTGTCACCCGCAAGGATGCTGATACTCTCGCCTCTCACTACAGCAATTCTTTGATCGGTAAGTTTGCCAGGGGGAAGCCGACGATGATTCAACTAAACAATGCTTTTAATTCTGTAGGTTTTAAAGGCAAGTTCCAGATTGGCTCGATTGACTTCCGGCACATCCTCATTCGATTCCAAGAAAAGGAAGATTACCAACGATTCTGGCTCAAAGGACAATGGTCTTTTAATAACTCTCAAATGAAGGTCCTCAAATGGACTCCTGACTTTTCACCGGAGGCAGAATCGTCGATTGTGCCGGTATGGGTATCAATCCCTCAAGTTCCTGTTTATTTTTATAACTCCTCTATGCTTGAAGTTATTGGGAATCAAATTGGGAAATTTATTAAAGTCGATGCTGCTACTGAGGCTCTGTCTAGGCCTTCTTGTGTCAAAATGTGTGTGGAAGTCGACCTAAAAAATAAATTACCAACACATATCAGAGTGGGAATTGAAGAGGAAGGTAATGAATTTAATGTGCGCAAACTACCTCTAGAATTTGAGGATATCCCACCCTATTGTTTCCACTGCAAATGTATAGGTCATGAGGATAATTATTGTGTATATTTACATCCTGAACTTAAGAGAATTTGGACTAAAAAACCAGAGCTGAATATAATGAAAACATCTGACGCTCAACAGAATATCCATGCTGTTCAGTCTAATGGGTCTACTAATCTAAATCAGGTTGACTCTCTTAAAGCAGGGAGCTCTGGAGTTTCCATAATGGAAAAACAGAAAAATTTTCAAACCCAGAAACTGATATATGTTCCTAAGAAACTCTCTAATGCTGAGCAGGGCACTAATAAGACTAATCATTGTGGCTCTGATCCCCTAATGGCTCCACAGATTTCACTGGTTCCTGAGGATGTGACAAATGATCTGCCAGTACATATTGGTAGGAATGATCTTATTACTTGTTCTAATGAGTTGTCATGTCATGAAGAGAGCCAAGCATTGACAATAGGAAAAGATTCTGTGAATGATGAATTGATCCCACAGCTTAGTAAGGTAATGCTGGTCCCTCCTCATGACATGACAGCAAAAGGTAATGATTTTAACACATGTATTAATCAGAATGCTCATATAGTCTCTGGAGGAGATCTTTCCTCCCAGTTTTTAGATGGGGGTACCTCTGATCCAACTTCTTCCCCCCTGTTCCCCCCTCTGTTTATAGTCCAACTGTGCATTTGAACAAGATATCTCAATCTGATCCTACTAACCTTAGGAAAGTTTTTGCTAAGGATGATTTGCATGGTAAGCGAGGTAGGTCTTTCTCCCCTTTTAGTTCCATTATTGCTGCAAAAAACTTTATTTTTTCTCAGCAGAAACATAAGGAAAATAGGTTCTCTCTTTTGGCTGATGATGAGGCATCGGCTGATGATCTACACATTACTGAGGATCCTTTACAAACTGATATGCTGGATGGAGTTTCCCTCTCAGCCTCCCTAGATAAAAATGATGATCTGGAGAACAAGGTTAGTCCCTCTCCCCCTCTCCAAGGTAAGATGAGGTCTGATAACTCTGAAAGGAAAAACTCAAAAAAAGGAAATGATTCCTTTTTTTCACAGAAGAATATCATCATGACCAGATCAAAAAGCTCCTCTAATGTATCCCCATGAATAGTACATCCAATAAGCTTAAAATGTTGGTTTGGAACATTAGGGGCATGGACACATCCATACTAAGGCTCTGTAATCTTTCACATAGGCATAAATTTGATCTTATTTGCCTAATAGAGCCTAAACATGATAACTCTCAATGTGATTCATATAGACAGAGGCTGAAATTTGATTACTGTCTCTCAGCCAATAGTGGTCAAATCTGGTTGTTCTGGTCATCAAGTTTAACACTAATGGTTAAAAATGATAATCTGCAGTTTCTAGCAGTTAACTTGAGTTGTGCTAAGCTTAATAAATCAATGGATGTCTTTTTCATTTATGGTCTTAGGACTAGAATTGGAAGGCTTCCCCTTTGGTCAGACCTGAGCTCGTATAGTCACTCTGAATCCCTATTTGTAGGAGATTTTAATGCCATTTCTTCTATTAATGAGTACAAAGGTCCATCATCTCCAAATTTAGGTAGCATAAGGGACTTTAATGGTTTCATAAATGGTTTGGCTTTGGAAGAAATTAACACTTCTGGAAATTTGTTTACCTGGTCAAATAACAGACTAAGATCTCCCACAATTAAAAGATTGGATAGAGGTTTGTGCACTCAATCTTGGTCCTCATGTTTTACTGATTCTTTTATTCAGATACTAAATAGAGCTAGCTCAGATCATAGTCCTTTGTTATTAACTGTAGGTAGTGACTCTCCTTCATGTCCTAAGCCTTTTAGATTTCTTAATACATGGTATAAGAGGAAAGAGCTTAATGAAGTCATTAAACAAAACTGGGATATCCCTGTAAATAATACTGGAATGTTAGCTTTTTATCTTAAGTTAGTCAGACTTAAAAGGATTCTCAAAATCTGGAACAAGGAAAAATTTGGCAACATTCATGATAATGTGATCCAAGCTGAACTAACATTACAGGCTCAAGAATCTTTAACTGATATTTCAGGATCTTTGCCAGATCAGGTTAAACTGAAAGAGGCTAGGGCTAGGTTAGTTTTGGCATTGTCTGAACAGAAAAATTACTGGAAACACAAGGCCAAAGTAAAATGGTTGCAAGAGGGAGATAACAACACCAGTTTCTACCATAATTCTGTAAGGGAAAGAAATAATAGACTGAAAATTACAAAGATAAGGAGCAAAAAATGGACAGTGGCTAGACAATACTCATGATATTGAACTGGAGGCAATTAATTACTATCAGGAACTTCTGAGTGAGGAATCTCCCACCTTTAGCTCTCCTTTTCAGTATCATTTTCTGAATCATATCCCATGTTTGGTCACTGAGGCTGATAACGATAATCTACTGCTGCCAGTTTCTTTGGAAGAGCTTAAAAAGACTGTCTTTAGTTTGAATAAATCTAGCAGTCCTGGTCCGGACGGTTACACTGCTAAATTTTATATCAAGTCTTGGGACATCATTGCTACAGATCTGCTAAGTGCGGTTCAGGATTTTTTATCTTCATCTATTATGCCTAGGGGTATAGGAAGCACATGGATTACCATTATCCCAAAAAAGAAAACACCAACTTCCTTTGATGATTACAGGCCTATAAGTCTCTCTAATGTGATTAATAAGATTTGCTCTAAAGTGCTTATGGAGAGACTTAAAGCTATTATGCCTAAATTAATCTCCCCTAACCAAACAGCATTCCTACATGGCAGGACATTTCAGACAATGTCATTTATTTACAGGAAATGGTAAGGCTGCTTAATAGGAAGAGAAGGGAACCTAATTGCATAATAAAATTAGATCTCAAAAAGGCTTTTGATAGGGTTAGATGGTCTTTTCTATATAAAGTACTTGCTAAACTTGGTTTTCATCCAAAATTCATTTTCTCAATTATGAAAAACCTTTCACAAGCTTGGTTCTCTGTTCTTATTAATGGCAAGCCTTGTGGTTTTTTCCAATCTTCTAGGGGTATTAAGCAAGGGGATCCTCTATCCCCATTTTTGTTTAATATTTTCTCTGAGTCATTTTCCAGGAGTCTGGATTATATATTTCAAAGTGGTAAGCTTTCACCCTATGACCTGCCAGGTAATCCTCCAAGAATTTCACACTTATCATATGCTGATGACACTGTCATTTTCTTTAAGGCAAATAACTTAACTCTGGTTAGATTAAAAGCCTTTCTATCTACCTTTGAAGAAGTCACTGGACAATCAATCAATTATAGTAAGAGTGACATTTTCATAGGTAAGCATGCTACTGTTCAAAGGGTAAATCACATTAAGAGAATTATGGGAATGAAAATTGGTGTTTTTCCATTCATGTATCTAGGTGTTCCAATTTTTACTGGTGCTGCAAAGAAGATTTACTTTCAACCCCTTTTTGAGCAGATTGATAGTAGGATTGGTAATTGGAAAAATAGGTGGATAACTACTGGTGGTAAAATTATACTGATTGAATCCTGTATTTATTCCATTCCCCAGCATATCTGGCAAGTAATTAAGCCTACAAGTTTGATTGTTTCCACCATTGAAAAAAAATTGAGTAGATTTTTTTGGGGGGAGAATGAGTATAAACCAAAAAGACCATGGAGAAAATGGACTGCTCTCTGTGCATCAACTGATCAAAATGGCTTGGGTTTTAGAAGTATAAAGACAATTGTTAAAACTTGTTCTGTAAAGTTGTGGTGGAAATTTCAGTTGGCAGATACTTTATGGTCTCACTTGTTGGCTAACCTTCCACCATCTTACAGAACCTCCCCTAATTGGAAAAGAATTTGCTCAGTTAATTCTTGGGTAGAAGCTAACTCCAGGGTAATAATTGGAAATGGTGAATGCCATTTCTGGACTGCAAATTGGCTAGGGATTGGGATTTTATCTGATTTGTGTGATCAAAACAGTATAGGAATTGATGAGAACTGTTCTGTTGCTGAATTTATAGCCAATAAATCTAGCCTTATACCTTTAATTCAACCATTTCTGCCCCCTGATATTACTACTCTTTTGCAGGACTCAAAAACATTACCTCATAGACCTGATAGATTAATCTGGAAGCCAGGTGCTGATGGTAATTTCTCTTTCAAAGCTACTTATTTGTTACTTTGTAACAACTCAGGTCAGTATGCATCTCCACTTCATTTCTGGAACTCCAGATTTGAGAAAAAAGTATCTGTGTTTATGTGGATAGTGACAAACTCTTATCTTCCTTTTGATAATACCCTTAAAAATCTCAGAATCAGTTTGACCTCTAAATGCTGTATGTGTAATTTACATGAGGATGACCTAGACCATTTCTTTAACTCCTGTGAGTTTTCCTTGAATGCTTGGAAATCTATACATCAGTTTATGGGAATTAGGGATAGGGAATTTCATTCTGTGTGGGACAGATTATCTGGTTACTTATCCTTCCCCACCCTATCTAAATTACATTCCATTATTGTGAGAACTGCAGCAATTTATACCTTTTGGAATTTATGGAAGATGAGGAATAGATTTATTTTTGATTCAGTCAAGCCCTCATCTTCCATAGTGCTTCAGCAGATTAGAGATCAAATTTTCTATTAATTCTCTGCTAAACCAGTATATATAGTCTCTCCTCTTGATCTCAGTATTGCAAACCACTCCTACTTGCCTCTCATTAAAAAACCCCCAAAGCCTAAAATCTGGAAAATTGCATGGGTCAGACCAAAACTTGGTTTTAAAGTAAATGTGGATGCTGCTTGGTGCTGTAAGACGAATAAGTGTGGCCTTAGTATGATCATTAGAGACTGTCGAGGGAGTTTTAAGGAAGCTTATACCTCATTTACTAATGCAAAATCTCCCATAGAAGCTGAGTTAAAAGCTATTTTGTTTGCTATCCAATTTTCCACTCCTCTGTCCACTGTTTGCATGGAATCAGACTGCCTTAATGCTGTGCTATATGCTACTGCTCCATTAAGATCTCCCTGGGAATTGTTTGGTTTAGCAGATGAGATTCATTTTTCGTTGGGTGATATACACATTATGCATATATTTAGGGAAGCCAATCAGGTTGCTCATTTGCTGGCAAAAACTTGCTTGTTACAAAAATGTAATTTGGCTTTTCCTAATTTTTCTTTGCTTCCTAACCTAGTCCAGGGCTTAGTTAGGCTGGACCAAATGAATACTCCTTCTCTGCGGATTGCCTCCTAGTTCGGATGCTACTCAGTTAAAATTTTTTCTTGCAGATCAAATGTTGATATCAGGCTTCATGCTAAGATGGACCCCTGCTGCCTCCAGTTTGTTTTGAAGATGGTTCTGTCCATCATGGACTGTTGCTGCCTTCGGTTGATTCGGACCTGGATGGTTTGGTTACTCTTGTTGCTCAGGGTGGATATCTTCATTTTGAATTTTTTCTACTGCCCAGCTCTCTTTTTGGTATATATCTTTTAGCTAGGATGGATAGTCATCTGCAAATAGCTAGATTAGGTTTTGACTTCTACTTCAGGCCAGTGATGGAGGTTTGCTCTTTATTTATGTGGAGAGGGTTTCGACTGCCTTGTGTTTTCTTCTTGGATTCACTAATAAGTTTCGATCCTTTCCACCATAGATAAAGAGGCCTCTCCTCCGACTTGATGCTAATATGTATCTTTCATTCTTTTGGGAGCAACAAGCGTTGCTCTGATAGCCAGTGATCATTCATGTATATCCTACTATTGCTTCGGCTTTTCTTTATTGTCAATTTTTTGGGCTCGGGAAGGCCTAATAGAATTTTCCCCATCTACGGATGGTTTTAATTAAAAAAAAAGTATAACTTAAAGACTAAAAATATTAGTGTCTTGGAAGTGATTCAAATTACCCTTTATAATGAAATTACGTATGAGGCAATTTTCTTCTTCCCCTTTTCTCGGAACTGCCTAGCTAAAACCTAGGATCTCCGGCCAACTCTGCTGGCGATGCCGCTATGGTGGGGCCACAACGCGCACCACCATTCTCCTATGCCCAAATGTTGAACCAAACCCTAACCGATGCCCTCAAACCAACTAGAGCCTTATTCAATCCAAAAGCCAAAAGCAAGCACCTAGGTGAACCAGGTCTGAAATTCTTTGACCAAGAATGTGAACATTTGGAAGCCCCTCTCCGATGGACTTTAGTGGGTGAGTTTTTAAGAAGCCGATCGCAAATGGAAGAGCTTAGGAAGGACTTCCAAACTATTGGATTCAAGGGCCAAATCGACACCAATATTTTGGATAATCGACAAGTTCTCATTCATTTCAATCAGCCAGAAGATTACTACAAGTGTTGGCTTCACAAGATCTGGAATTTTGGCGCCTATTCCATCGGTATGACGAAATGGACTGCTCAAATTGATCCAAATGCTGACTTGCCAATAGTTCCAATGTGGGTGGCTCTTTACGGACTTCCGCAGCAAGTTTTTGACCAATGGGTAATGATGTTGATTGGCAGTCTTCTCGGATCTCCAATCAAGGTAGACAAAGCAACATTGAACTGAACTCACCCTGATGTGGCAAAGGTTTGCGTTGAGTTGGATATTTCGAAGCCACTGAGGGAGAGAATTTGGATTGAATGTCGTGACTCTGGCTTCTGGCAGTATGTTGACTACGAGGTAGTGCTTGTGTATTGTTTTAAATGTTTGAAATCATGTCATGTAGCCTCTGCTTGCAAATTTGACTCTGCTAAAACCACAGTCAATACCTGGAGACCTAAAGATAATCCACCTATGAATCAATCCCCTGGTAAGAACCTTGCCCCCAGTGATGCACAGGGAAGGATCACAGGTAATGGGGGTAAGGCTTCTACCTTAGGTATTTCGATTTCTGATAAGAACTATGTGCCTATAATAAAAAATAAAGTTGTCTCCATTATTCAGGAACCTACTCAGAGGTAGGAATTGAACTCAAAGGATAATGTTCCAAATGGCAGTGCCTCTGGAAAGCAGAAGGATAATGGAGTCCTGGCTTTGGACACTAGTTTAAACAAAGCGACTTCCTACTCAAATGAATGGATGATTCTATCTCTAAATGCAACCCCGTATAAGAAGGATATGTTTTTCATTGTTGTTAACAGTGCCATGCCTGAACAACCTGCTGTTGTAATCTCTCAGAATGTGACTAATGCTCATGTTAAAGATGCCACTATTGTTAACTTGTCTGATGATTTTATCCTTATGAATCAAAATGCTGAGTCTGATATGCTTGATGTAGAACTTGCTGTTGAAAATATACCTGCTGTTGAAATTATTGAGCGTGTCAATGTTGTTACTCTGTCTGAAAACTCAGAATTGTCTCTAAATTATAGGGAAAGGAACTTAGCAAGCTTGAATTCTATTAAAACTGCTTCTAAAAACTCATCCACATTCAGTGTAAAGACTCAAACATATAGGTTAACTAAGGACTCAAGCAACAACTCTAAAAGACTTAATTCAACCAATAAGAATCAGAATTTTAACAATCTACAAGGAGACTTCATTGAACTCAGTGCTGGAGGATCTCCTTTACTGTCCTCTAGTAATAAATCAACTAAAAGAATTGAATGGCTAAATGCTGAACCCCCAAAGACTGTCCAATTCTTAAACTTTCAAGACATTAATTTTTTTTAATTGAATCTAATAATAAATTCAATACTTTGCTAAATCTTAAAGATAATTCAAACAAAGATAATTAAGATAATCCTAACATGTGTGATCTGAAAACTAAACCTAAAAAATACAATAAAAAGGATTACACTGCTACTCCTAAAACGGTTGCAATCTATTCCTCATTGAACAACTTAAAAGCTTCTTAGTGTTTGAGTACAAAATCTGTGTCTGGATTGCTGGAGGTGTGGGCAACAAAGCTACACAAACCAGAATCAGAGACATAAAAAGGAGATGTAAAACAGAAATATTTGTAATAATTGAACCAATACTCAGAAATGAAGACATTGACTATTTCTAAAAGACTTGGTTTCCATCAATGCTTCTCAGATCCTAAATGCAAAAGTTAGATCTTCTGGACTGATGAAATCAACCTCCAAAACATTTTAGTGGAAGAGCAATTCATAATCACCAAACTTAAACTTCCCCTGCTACATAATGAATGCTAGATTGGTTTCATTTTATGCTAAGCATACAAATAAGGAAAGTAAGAAAATGGGGACTTCACTATCTGCGTACAAAAACTCTTCACTTTGCTTTATAGGTGATTTTAATGTCATAACCAATACTGATGAGTACATTGGTCCATCAGTTCCAAGCAGTAAGAACATTTTAGCCTTTAATAAATTCATAACTAACAACCTGTCTGATATCCCTACCTCTGGATCATTATATACTTGGACAGGGATGAGACCAAGGGGTAGAGTACGGAAGAGACTTGATAGAGGACTTTCTAATAACAATTGGTGGCAACTATTTCAAACTTTACATATTCAAACACTTGCAAGAGATCAGTCAGATCACAATCATCACATACTCCACATTTCTTAACAATCCAATTCTACAGGTTGTAAGTCTTTCAAATTTCTGAACTATTGGATCAACCATCCAACATTTATGAAAACTATTGTAGAATGCTGGAATGTTCCATCCAATCTCTAGGGGATGAGAAAACTTGTCTTCAAATTAAAATTGTTGAAAGCAACCTTGAAACAGTGGAGTTCTAACACTTTTGGGAACATTTTTCAAATATTCAAAACTATGAAGATGCACTTCTTAAAGCTGAAGCAGATTTACAAATTTTAGATAATAAAAAAAGCTAGATAGCTTTTAATCAAGCAAAAGAAAATTTCACACAAGCTTTTGCAAACCAACAATCATTTTGGGGGCAAAAATCAAGAATTAAGTGCTTAGCAGAAAGTGATTCAAACACCAATTTTTTTCACCACTCTGTAAAAAATAAGCATAAAAAATGATTTCAGTAATTAAAGATGCCAAGGGGGACTGGATATATGACCAAAACTTGATAGGGCAAGAAGTAGTGTCCTATTTCTCAAATCTATTAACAGAAGAAGAAACTGATCAATCTGGAATTAATACAACTTTTTACTAGAAAACTTGCCAAATTCCATCAACAACACAATAAATCAAGTACTAATCAAACCTGTAACTTTGGAAGAAATAACTGACACAGTAATGAACATGAATAGTGATTCAGCTCCTGGACCTGATGGATTTCCAGGTCTCTTCTACAAAACATGTTGGCACATCATAAAATATGATGTCCTATAAGTTGTTCATGACTTCTTCAATCAAGCTGAAACCCCCAAGCAATAAGTGCACTCTCATCATTTAAACCCCCAAAACATGTTGGCACCTAAACAAGATGTTTGCTCTTCATTTAAAGATTATAGGCAAGTTAGTCTCTGCAACTTTTTAAATAAAATCTTCACAAAACTTATTGCAGATAGGCTTAAACCTATAATGATGAAATTATAAGCCTTGAACAGTCTGCTTTTACTTCTGGCAGAGAACTTTCTGAAAATGTGCTATTAATGCAAGAGAGGGCAAGTTACATTAACTAAAAAATAAGAGGTTTAACATGATTATTAAACTAGACACGATGAAGGCCTTTACTGAGTATCTTGGTCTTTTTTGTCTAAACTCTTAATCAAAATGGGATTTGCTGAAAAAATTGTAAACCTTATCACCAACAACATAGGGTTTGCATTTTTTTTCTTCAATTCTGGTTAATGGAAATTCAGTTGGATTCTTTCCAGCTTCAAGGGGTTTGAAGTAAGGAGATCCTCTATGCTATTTATATTGATGGCAGAATTCTTCTCCAAAGCTTTGAATTTCTACTATCAATTTGCTGGAATTCCTTACTACAAATTCCCAAAAAACATGCTCAATGTAACCTATCTTTCATTTGCTGATGACACAAAAATCTTTTTAAAATACTCAAAGGAAGGCTGAGTCTGAGTATCGGGCGCTCGCCAACACCGCCTTTGAGGTTGTTTGGTTGACTCATCTTCTTCGTGATCTTTGTCCTGCTTTCTGATTCTTCAATGTTGTTATGCAACAACAATATCACCATCTTCTTGGCTCAGAATCCAGTTGCTCACAAGAGGGCAAAACACATCGACATCGACTATCACTTTGTTTGAGAGTTGGTTGCTTCTGGCAAGCTGCGTGTTGCTCATGTTCCTACTAATCTTCAGATTGCGGATATCTTCACCAAAGGGTTCTCTCGTCCATTGTTTGAGTTCTTCAGGTCCAAGCTTTGCGTTGCTGAGCATAGGACGCTTTGCTTGAGGAGGGTGTTAGAATCGGTCAAATATCTGATTAGATATGGGTAGAGTTTGATGATTAGACTAGAGTTATATTAGTACTAGTATTCCCTATCTGTTTTGTACTCTATATATTCTGAGCAGTAATACATTCATCATTACGGGAAATCATTCTTTCAAGAACCGTACAAGTGTTCGGCTTAAATTCATAGTCATGTGAATTCAAAGACTAAAATCGTTAGTATCTTGTATGGTAAAAATCATTGCATAACCGTACAAGTGTTTGGCCTAAATTCATAGTCATATCAATTCAAAGACTAAAAATCATTAGTGTCATTGCATAACCGTACAAATGTTCGGGTTAAATTCAATGTTATATAAATTCAAAGACTAAAAATATTAGTGTATTGCATAGTAAACCATTGCATAATCCTAAAAGTGTTCAATCTAAACTCGTAGTCATATAAATTCAAAGACTAAAAATACTAGTGTCTTGCATGGTAAAATTATAGCATAACCGTACAAGTGCTCGGTCTAAAGTCATTGTCATATAAGTTCAAAGACTAAAAAGATTAGTATCTTTCGTGGTAAATACATTGCATGACCATCCAAGTCTTTGGCCTAAATTTATTGTCATATAAATTGAAAGATTAAGTTTTTATGTGTGTTCCAATAAATTTGAATAGTATTACTTTTTGAGGCCTAACATTAAAAGTAAATAAAAACTTGTCCTAACTTTGTTGAACCATAATTTTTGTCCTCAATAAAACTTCTATTATAGCGCTTTGTTAAACTCAATTATTTTGGGGGTAATTTAGTCATTTGGGTTGTTTCTTTTTCTATTTTTTTCTTTTACTCTTTTTTCCCTTTGTTTTTTCCTTCTCCACTTTTATCCTTTACTCAATGCCCCCTCCCTTAACATCACCCCACCTCGAGAATTCCAGCACGACCAAACCTCCATCCCAAAACAAGGGTTTCAATTTCAACAACGCCCGATTGTCTATGATGCATTCAGGGTCTTCCAAATTGCTGAGGGGATTTGGAGATTTTCCCTGTAGTGCTTTGAGAAGCCCCAACTGGCTTGCGGATTTAATCATAAGCTTGATGACTCCTTGATATCCGACGCTAGGAAAGATGGTGCAGGGAGCAGCACCATGGCGACATGGTGGTGGAATTGTTCGAAAGTGGAGTAATAAAGCTGATAACACCGTTGCAGCCGACGATGTCTAAGAAATAAAAAAGAGCAGTTTCATGCCACTGAAATTCCTGATTTCATGGGGAAAGGGATGATTTCTGGCATGACCGGTGTTTGATGTGGACAATTTTAAAGAGGAGGAAAGAGGGTAACATGGATTTTGAGGGAGAGAGGTCAGGTTGTGAAGATTTACTGGATCTTGTATCAAAGTTCATGTTCGAGAGGAAGTTCCGGTCGCACTGAAGTTTTAGTGGCAGTTGAGATGTTAAGGGAGAGGGTGGCAAGGAGTATATGAGGAAGGAGGGGAAGCAAAAAGAAATGAAAACGAATAAGTAAGAGCTAAAAATGACTAAACTACCCTTAAATAATTGAGTTTAACAAACCGTAATGACGAAAATTTTGTTGAGACCTAAAAACTATGTTTCAAAAAAAGTTAGGGAAAATTGTATTCACTTTTAATGTTATGGTTTGAAAAGTAATATTTCACTTTTGTAGCTGCCTAAATTTTTTTCCTTCAATACTACACAAATTCCAACATGCACAACCATTGAAAGTTATCGATTCATTAATATGTTCACACTAATTAAAACATTATAATATGTTAGTTAGACTTGAACTCTTATTCAAAGTTCGTGGTCATATACATCCAACTAAAATAGTATGCTACAAGCACTGACGGATATAAGGTGGGGTATGTGCCCCCACCTACCACTACTATAATGTTTAAGATATAATATTAATTTTTTGATATTTTAATTTTGTTGTACATGTGCCCCTAATGTTAATGGTAAATTTTTTGAAATAATATTAAACAAATTCATGGGATGTACAACTTTTTTTACTTTACTATCTCAATCATTTCCTAAATTTTAGCCTTGTCAGTTTTCAATATTTATTAAACCGTATCATTTTTTTAATCTTTTAACCCTTTATATCCTACTACAAGTAATGAAAGATTTTCTAATGTTTATAAATCATAAATTTTGGCAGGTATCCTTCCTTTCATTCTTTGATGAAACAGTAGACTTAAAGCCTATATGTTTTGATAAACTCATCACCTAGAGAAAGGTCCTTAACACTATAGACATCTAAGTGGGCTCGAAAGTGGGCATTTCACTAAAGGAAGAAGAAAGCTAGGTCATAGACCAAGAAAGCTAGGTCATAGACCAAGGATGCCAGGGTTTATGAAGGGTATAAATAAAGAGGTATGTCTTCTATGTTTGGTAACACTTTTATTTGCCTAATTTTGCTCTCGACCAATTGTTGACTAGATTGTCGGAGAATCTTCCCCCGGAACTCTTCGGGGTCTCTTTCCTTTTGTAGATCGCAGCTATGACCGACCGGGATCAGGCTCAACACGGGATTGACGGTCACGACATGCATCATTCTTTATCATAAAAACAAATTACCCACGCGACTATTTCTTTTAAAAGACCGTCTACGTAAAACCTCCTCATTTTAATCAAAAAGAATTCTGGATAATTTGCACGAGCAATATTGATGACAAGGATATACATGTGCAATGTATATAATTTGATTATGTACTAATCATGTGCAATGTTATGGAATGTTTCTAATTCACTTAATGATTGTCTTGTTGCAGACATTGAAAAAAAATATCTCTCTGAGTTAATAAATCGATAGTTATCTAATGTTATCAAAATATAAAATTTTGTTGAGATATATAGTAAAATTGTATCAAATTGTTTTATTCATACAGCGGTTAACGTTTTATTAATAAATTTATCATCTATGTTTCATTATAATATACTATTGCCGCCACTAAATATATTTTCAAGACACGCCACTGGTGAGATTTGTAAAAAGAATTCACTAAGTATAAACTGGTTCTTAATGCACAAACACGAATACCCATCAAGTAAGTATTATTGATTCATTATTGTACTTACCTATTTAGGAGATCACCAAGTCTTGTTTTAGATGGTATAAAGTTTAGTCATGGATCATTATGCAATTCTTAAACATTTCGATTGTCATGAGATTCTTTGAAAAATTGTAAATAAATTAGGAGAAGATGAAGTTTTTGTGTTGATTTTTGTGGAAAGGTTCATGCCTAAAGTTTAGACTAACTCACGAGAGACCATCTCTTAGGAGATAACTAAACTGTATTTTTCTTTAAATATATTTACTCACATAGAGTATTACTATATTTAAATTTGTAATTTAATTGGAGTTGAAATAGTTACCTATAGGGTATAAATAAATTATATTTTTGTAAATTAATCGAGGCTAAACTCTTGATATGCTATCTAATTAATAATTTAAGTGATTTATTTATTTTAAATAAAAACAAGAATAATAAGACCGTGCGTACTAACAATTTTATTTTAGTTGGATTATTATAAATGACACATCTCAGGTAGTTTAAAGTGTTAATTTAAGAACAATTGAATACATGTGAAATACCAAATTTATGTTAGGATTAAGCCGATATAATAAAAATAATAGAGTTGGATTTGAATTATTTTAATATCTAAAAAGATACATGTTGACTGCTTAAAGTTACTATGCAGCTTGGAATTTGAACTATGGCACATTATGGATGTGTTTGGTAGAGTTGTTCTTATAAACAAAACTGCCTTAATTAGCTTATTTCAAAAGCAATGGTAAATTAGATTATGCTTTTCTCCAGAGAAAATAGTTTATATTTCTTAAATAAACTTTTTTTTTTAGCCATTTAGCATAAACTAAAATGGTAACACACACCCTGTGGTAGGGGGCATGGCACATTAAACACCATTTTCTACAACCACACTCATTGTTTCTTAGGATAGGTTATTATGTTCATCCTCTAGGTTTTTTTTACGCATAGACTGATACACTTTCCATTTTAAGTGCAGATTTTAATGACTTAGTGCAACAAATGGTGATATTGTGAGGTTATGCAACATAATTCATTATCAACATCAATTTACAACTCAATCATAATCTCATAATCTCTCTCTCTCTGTGTGGTCCCTGCCCCACGATCGCCTTGGAAACTTTGTTCTGAATGACAAAGTTTCGATCATCAAAAGTGACAAAAGCGTTTAAATCTCTGGCCAGTTTACTAATAGATAGCAGATTCTTAGTAATATCCGGAACAACCAGAACATCATACAGGCATAAATCATCAGAAAGTTTAGCATCACCAACATGAGAGATTCAAATAGAAGCTCCATTACCAACAGAAACATGAGAATTACAAGAATATGGGGAGACAGACTCCAAACCTGAGGCGGAGGATGCCATATGACAGGTGGCACCGGAGTCAACATACCAATCGGAGGATCATACAGTAGGCTCTAACTGCAGCGATGACTGAAAACGCTCGACCAGGTGAGTGGAGTCTGTACGATTAGCTGGACCCTGAGAACTAGTCTGAGCAAGTAACTTGTAACAAGTCGCAGCATAGTGACCAGGACGACCACACCAAGTACACTGCGGCCGACCACGACCAGCCCCTGCCATGAACTGACTGCCGGACCTGCCACCTTGCCGTCCTAGCGGCGTGTGAACCGGATGCGTCGCTACCCCTCGCTGGCGTGTGATCCCACGCACGACTGGCCGAGGGAAAAACTCTTGCTGTAAAGGCGGCAGACCTAGTGGCTGGGGCTGAATGGTTCTGTAAATTTTTCAGAAAAGCTTCGTGGTTTTTGGCACGAGATAAAACATCGGCATACAACGGAGTAGGTGAGGAATTAATTAAAGGTGCAGAAAAATCCTTAAACTCAGTTCCAAGAGCAGTAAAAAACCAAATAAGTTGATCATCATTCGATACAGGAGAACCCATCATAGACAACTGCTCAAAAATTTCT
Organism: Rubia yunnanensis; assembly: GCA_037428765.1. Taxonomy (NCBI): domain Eukaryota; kingdom Viridiplantae; phylum Streptophyta; class Magnoliopsida; order Gentianales; family Rubiaceae; genus Rubia; species Rubia yunnanensis. The sequence goes on from CM075067.1 coordinate 77,187,774, forward strand.
TTAAATTGGAGATGGAGTTCATGAACTGTACAAGTCTTACGTATACCGTGGGCAGCAGCACGAAGACAAATGATGGATGATGCACTGCTATCATGATAAATGGACTGAAGATTGCCCCAAATTTCCTTTGAAGTGGCTCGGTTAGGTAAAACCGCCAAGGCCTCTAGGGTGAGAGAAGAAAAAAGAAGATTGCACATACGTTGATCTTCATTAACCCAAAGATCATAATCAGACTGGGCCTTCAAGTAAGCTTCCTTGAGATCAGTCTTGGTGGCGGAGCCACGACTTGGAGTGGAACCAACGACCACAACGTAGGAGACGGGAGAGGCGGCCGGAGGGCAAGGAGGAACAGTCGGACATGGCCTGGAACCATCAAGAAAACCATACAACTTCTGGGGTCGGAGAACATAACCAGCTTTTTGATAGTCATCATGTGGAGCAAGGTATTATAAGACAATTTCTCGTCAGACATGATGAGAGTAGAAAAAAATTTGCAAGGAGAAGGGGGGAGAAGGCTTGCGGCCGAAAGGAGAAAAGGGTTTTAGAACCAGGTTTGCTCTGATACCATGATAAAGTAATTTCCCATAATGATTCTGATTAATGATGAAAAATATATATAGAGTACAAAGAAGACTAGTCTAAATATAACCCTAGTACTAGTCATCAACATGAAATAAAATATTACTTAATCATCTAGTTGCTTTATTCTAACACATGCAATGGTGGCAGTTGGAACATTTGGTGAGTTTGATCAGAATCTTGAGACATTTGGAGCCCCGAAAGCTTCGAATGGTTATACAAAGCCCGCGATGGTTACTTAACTGAACCAAAACAAAACGCCTGACTTGTATGAAGAACAGAATATCATATCAAATTCCAATTTTGATGATGGCCTCAACAATTGGTCAGATAATGGCTGCAGTATTAGTTTGCACGACTCAATGGAAAATGGAAAAGTTCTTCCACAATCTGGAAAGTTACAAAGAGGATGATGATTTGTAAAACATCATGGTTAGTGATGGTTGATTTTTTTGTGTGATGTTACACTATAATGCTATGATGGTTCAATTTTGTTTTTGTGATGTCACATTGTAATGTTGCGATGACTTAATTTTTTTGTGTGATCTTACATTATAATGCTGTGATGGTTCAACTTTTTGTGTGTGATGTTTTACAAAAGTATCGATGAAGATGTTGATTTAAACAAGATAATCATATGTTCCACTGCACGTATACATTCCACTGTTATTGCATTTCAAATAACTTGTTAAACATCATTAATTACAAAAGGATTCAAATACACTAAAACATCGCTAACATAAAAACAAAAAAAATTCAAATAAACCTAAAACATCAAACAATCCAGTGTCTTATCTCTAACAAATAAACTAATATTTTTAAAACATCATTCTCAAACAATACATCCCAACCAATTAAATTCTATTTCCCCCCTCAACTTATTCCCTTTGTTACTTGCTTATTCACAGACTTGTTTTCTCTCCCGCTGATTTTGAAGATGATGACTCTTCTATTCCACCAATGCCAAGATCAAGGGTCGGCTCCAGTCCTCTGTTCAAGAAAACATTTCATGAACATGATTCCTCATAGAAATTTTTTATTATCTCATCAATGGCATCGTAGAGCTCTGGCTTGAAAAGTAGTTCTATGAAATAAACAGAAAACATCACATACAGTAATTAAAACATCAATATATGAAATTAAAACATCACAATAGCACACATAACATCACTGACAACTACATTGAGAAACATCAAATATAGTATTTAAAACATCAATATCAAAAATTTAAAACATCAATCAGTTCACACTAAAATATCAAAAGAACGAAACTGAACATCAGTTGCGTACTTAAATATGAAAATACCACAAGCATCAAACACTGAAATTATAACATTTAACCAACACACTTAACAATACTTAGAGCTTAAACAAGAAACATCACGTAGAAAACCAAAAATATCAACAACAGTATGTAAAATATCACATCTAAAAAATAACCAAAATTACAGATCTTACTTCCTTCTCGATTGCAACAACAGTGGAAAAGCGTTCTTAGACATCTAAGAAGCAACAACAACACAAAAATTTGCACAAATTGTAACAAAACTCTAAGATATCACACACAATCAAAGCTGAACATCAATTGCACACTTAAGCATGCAAATACCACAAGCATCAAGCGCTGAAATTAAAACATCACACCAACACTGATAACAGTATTTAAAGCCTAAAACCTGAAACATCACACTGAAAATGAGAAAAATCATTACCTGTACTTGAAACATCACTGCTGAAAATTAAGACAAATCATTTTTCTTTCTCGATTGCAGCAGTAGTGATGCAAATCTTCTTTGACATTTAACAAACAACAACAACAATACAAATATGAGCACAAATTGAAACAAAATCCTAAGATATCACACACACAATCAAAACAACAAAACTGAACATCAATTGCACATTTAAAACACTACAAGCATCAAATACTGAAATTAAATCATCACACAAGCACAGATAACAGTACTTGAACCCTAAACATGAAACATCACATAGAAAACCTGAAACATCAACAACAATATTTAAAACATCACATCTGCAAGTATCAAGCGCTAAAATTAAAACATCACAACACTGATAACAGTACTTAAAACCAGAAACATGAAACATCACAGTGAAAATGAGAAACATTATTAGTCGTACCTGAAACATCTGAGCCAAAAATTCAGAAAGCTTATACAATTATTCTTCCTTCTCGATTGCAGCAACAGTGATGAAAATCACCTTAGAAATTCAACAAACAACACCAGCAACACAAATATTAGCACAAATCCGTATGAACAACTCACAAAACACAAAAAATAGAGAAATCCCCAATTATTAACATAGTGAACAACATTAACCCTAGAAAATCACATGAACCTAAAAAAGCAAACAAAAATTGAAAAAAATAACAAAATATGCATAAAAACTCCGAGGAAAAATATTACCTTCGAAGATAAACTCAAAACAAAGCTCTATTAAGTTCGTCCACTGGAAAATTCACCAGAAAACTCTAAAAATCGCGATGAATCACTACACGAAAGAAAGAGGAAGAAAAACAGAGATGATGAGTGGTTGAATGGAAGAAAACGAGATTGAATTGAAGACGATGGAAGAGAAATGAAGTGGAGAGAGAAGAAAGGGATTTGAGTTAGAGAGAGAAAAAGAAGGAAATGAGGAGACTCGTTGAATAGGAGAGAGGAAAGGAGAGGAAAGAGAAAGCTTCAGAAAATATGGGAGAATAATGAGGTTAGCTTGATATTTATACATGTACTTAAATGTAAAATAATAAAATTTCACATTCAACCCCTAGAATTTTATAGCTTCAATTAAAAACCCCATTTGCAATTAAATCCATGGTCTCACCATAAAACGGTCTTATACAAGACTTTGTCATGGGTAGGAAGGAAAGTTAAACTTTGGGCTTGAAGAAAAGATTGGAAGCGAAGTAGAGATGGGAGAACAAATGAGAGAGAGGAATGATCTGCACCATTACGCATGCTTTAACCAATGCATTTGACATAGTTTTTAGTTACTTTTAGTTGGTGGATTTCTAGTATTAGTTGAGTTTACGTGACAAAGGGTTTAGATGGAAATGTTTGGTTTTTTTGCCTGAATCCCGCATTTTGTAGACTTGATTTATACTAATGGACATTGTGTATCCACATGCTCCTTGAACTTCCTTATGATCATCTTTAGTAGGTCGCCTGTGGGTACTTTTTGGTTATATTCTATGTGAAGGCCGTTCGCATGGGCGGTAGAAGATTGAAGGTCATTTGCAAGGATGGTAGAAGAGTCCAAGGCCATTCACATTAGAATGGTAGAAGATGAATGCCACAAACATCAATGCATGGTAGAAGGAGATTGAATCCAAAGATAGGCGGCTTCGAAGTTCAAGACGGCCAAAGGAGAAAATGGCGAATCGTGGTCCAAGGAGTGTTACCTTAATCCTAGAATGATCCAGAAATAATTAGCCTTCAAAGTTGGTTCTATTGGATTCTTCCATTCGAGTACTACAACATTGACTACTAGAACTCTTAATTCGGACTAACAACTCACCTGTAGCAAACAAACAAAGTTCAGCTGATGAAGCACCAGAGGCACTTCTCGGACCACACATGGTAAAGCACCAGCGACCCATGACAAAGAACATGGCCCGCACTACACGAGGGACACTAGAGGATCCGTGAAGACCTGCACGAGACCTTTACGAGGCATACCATGCCGTGACAAAGACCCCGGACCGTGGAGCTTGGAGATGAAGAATTGAAGATTTTGCTAAGTATAGAGCCGATCCGTGAAAACCTTCATGTGTTGTCACAAAATTTCTGAGCGAAGACCATAGGATGCTCGCGGTCCATGAAAACCTTCACAGACCATGGGAAAACTCTGAGCAAAAACCATGTACTGTTCGCGGTCTGTGACAATCTTCATGGACCGGGGCACGAGATAAGCTTCATAGACCTCGCCAGATCCCGTGGACGCGACTATGAATGTTCACGGACCGCGCCAGATTTCACTCCCCGTGCTTAAATGTTTCACGGATCGTGACTTCCGTGCTGGTCCGTGAAGCTTTGGCGGCTAACCTAGGGTTTTGCTATTTTTGGCCTATTTTGGGCCTATTTTTAGGCCCAATGTCCTACCACTATATATAGATGCGTTAGTTTTCTACTAAACCCTAACCTATGCATAATGTAAAGTATATTCTCTCTCTAGTTTAGAGAGAAGGAAGATGAGAGTTCTTTTTCTCCTTCCTTCTTCTTTTCTTTTTCTTTTTTCCTTTCATCTTATTTTGTAGAACCATGGCATGTAACCAAATATTTTCCGTGGATCTAACCTTTGTAGAGTATATTTTTAGCTTGTGATTCATTTTGACACTTGGTATGTTCTAAATGCTTTATGAGATTCATTAGATTCATCATATCTTTGTGTTTATGATATCATTGTGATTGTTCCTGAATGTTATAAATGCATGAGTAGTAAACCACATATAAGCACTCACTTTGGTATATTCTCATGTATGGTGCAACTATTAATGCTCCATTGGGAAGAGAAACCTGGATGTTAGAATGGATAGGGGAGAATGCATCTGCATGGGTGTGTGCACAGGGGATTTGAGAATGCTCTGACCTATTTGTCGTCGCACCAGTCTTAGCTAACTTCGTAACTTTTGTTCGAGAGGTTGCGGGTAGAGATAGTGAATAGTAGCAAGCTAGGTGTTGTGTTGAAACCCTAGTATCAAAGATAAGGTGCCTACGAACCTTGGGCCTAGCGTATACAGGACTCGGGGGAGTAGTTGCATTCATGGTGGAAGCTTGGGACGTAATAACACGGGGGAGAAACAGATCTACAATGATGGTTGGACCTCGTTGTACTCCCCTAATTATGATGGCTGTGCCGATGAAGGGTTGCGAGCGCACTCACCGTGACAGGGTTTGGGAAGTGTATGTCATCGGCCACACCACGTGTTATGAACACACTGATAGGTCTTTTGTACGTCTATATGTGATTGAATTGAGGATTGAAGTATTAGAACTACCATGTTGCTAAATAATTCCCAGGTGCCTAGTATAAATAGTTTAATTGTTTGTCAATTGCATGTTTGTAGTTGTTAGTTGAAGGCATCAATCCCATCCAGTTGCATGTTTACACTACTAGTTGTTCCTTTCACTCTTGTGGATTGATGACCCGCACGAGATTGTGTTAATTAGTACTTGAGCCCTAGCATCCTTGTGGACAAACCCAGGGCTTGCCGTTTACTATCCCTTGGTAGCTTTACAGTAAAAATAGGTGCATAATATAAATCTCTGTCTTTGACTCGTAAACCCCTCGGCTCGTGTTTAACGACAATTGGGTTGGGGCAGGTCAAATTTTGATGCCGTTGCTGGAGATGCTCTTCAGTTCGAGTATTAGTTAAGCATAATGTGTTAGTGAGTAGTTAGTATTACTTTTATCTTTTTATTGTTTTTGTTTTTAGGAGTAGGTATTGCTTGAGTTCTTGGTGAAAATCGAGGACTCTTGCACTAAAATTCCAAATTTTGTGTGTTTTCTTTGTTGGGGTTTAATTGGAAAAAAAGAAAAAAAATGTGGGAAAGCACTCAACGGGGAGCACTTTGTAGGGTGTGTCATTGCGATAATCATATAGAGTGTTGCCCAAGTTTGAGTGACTATGGAAAAATAATGGCTCAAACAGCGAGATTTTGTAAGATATGTCATCACTACCATCCTACGGAGTCTTGCTCTTGGATTGGCAAAAATGAGAGAGATGTAGGAGTTTTTGGTTCCTAATGCTGATGGGATCAAGATTGTTACCCATACCACGACTCTACAAATTTGAGGTTTATTGGTAACTCAAATTCGTGGTATGAAAATGCATCGGAAAACCAACACTTTGGGTTAAATAGTTGGAATTCACCAAGTTACTCAATGCCCCAAAACCAATCCCTAGGATTGGTTCCTAAATCAGATTGTGTGGGAATTTTGCAAGCTATAGCTAATGTGACCAAGAGTAGTGATTTACTCCAATCACAAGTACTTAGTGAGATTAGTGATTTGAGAACTCAACTATCCTCAAGCATTGAGAAAGTTGAAGGGCAAGTGCTTAATTTGATGAATATGGTGAGCTAACTAGAAACCCAATTTTCTGAAAATGAACCATCCCTAGTTGGATGTGAAATTTTGGTAGATGAATCTAAAGGGGATGGGGAATGGTTTGTTGAGATTGAAGAAGTCGGGGAAGGGGTGATTATACTTAATTTTCCATATTACTAATTTGCACCCCTACCTTTACCTATAGAACCAACTCCCACATTTTCATAAGCCTTAGAGGAAACTATAGGGAAGCCAATTGAATATGCTAAGCTTCCAAACCACTTATTCCCTCTAAGGTTGACTCCTCCTCTACTATATCTTCCTCTTGGAAGATTCTTACCCCCGTGTTCTTCATTTTTGGTTGTCTAAGGTGATGGGGTACAAACCTGCACCCTAAGGATAAAATTTGGGTCGTGCTGACGACCTTAAATATGCGGAGCTTCTCGAGAGGCAACCCAAGTTTTAAAAAATTAGATTAGTTAGAATTTTTGTGTGTTTTTATATTTGTAGCTAATTTTTATTTTTGGGACACTATTACACTTAGTTTGCATGTTTGTTTTGTGGGAAGCTTATGGTTCTTGGAGGAAGGTGAGCAAACGGGGAGTCCAACTCATGGACCATGTAGACGTACATGGTTTGTGACACTCAAAATGGTGGACAAGAAGGAGAACCAAACAAATTCATGGGGCGTGTAGACTTGCACGACCCATGAACACGACCAATGAAGCTCACATACTTTCCTACACCACCCAATCACCATTTCTTCCCTACCACCACCATACCACCACCATATCACCACCAAAATACCACCCAAAATCCACCTACCCTCAAAACCCTTGAGACACACACATCAAGACCTAAGAGGTAACTCCCCATTTTGATTCAATTCTTCATTCGATTTGTGGTACATGATAGTGGTTAGATTGATCTTTCATAATTAGAGGTTATGGGTAGTATATTGAGGGTGATGGTAGTTTGTTTTTTTACATTTCCATGATTTAGCCATCAAGGATATATTTTAGTGTTCTTTTTCATTTATAAAGTGCTTTCCTATTTCTTCCCTTGACATGTGTTCTTTGATTTTTTATATGTATTGACGACAATGCAAGATTTAAGTGTGGGGAAGGGGATTAGATATCACTTATGATTTTTAGTTGTGTTTATGTACCTAATTGCTCTTCTAAGAGCATTTTGAAAATTTTGATTATTTTTTTGAAAAATAGAAAAAAATTGAAAAAACTCAAAACCCGGACAAGTAAAAAATCCAAAGGGGCGACTTGGGTAACATGAGGAAAATTTTGGATAGGTCAAAAGACCTAGGTAAAAGTGTAGGCTTGGCCCAACTAGACTTACGAGTCTAGACAAAAGTGAGAGGCTGTGTGGAAAAAGGTGAGAGGTGAGTACATTTTGCGAGATAAAGCTAGGATGGAAACCCGAAAGGGCTCCTAGGAAAAATGAGAGAAATTGAGAAAAAAGAAGAAGAAAGAAATAAGAAATAAGAAGCTTGGCTGATGATACATTGGACTTCTTGGTTGCAACTAGGTCAAGAATCTTGAGTTATCCCTATGTTGCAACTAAGTCGACGGCTTTTGGATTTCCTTGGTGGATTGTTTTGCTTGAGGATTACTCTTTGATTGCTTTGGAACTACTTTGGAGAAAGTAAGCTTGGTTTTATTTGGATCTTTTGTCACTTATATTTTTCCATACACATTTACTTGTCTTTGGTGGTTTTGTTACTTTAGGAACTTTGGGAAGTGTGATAGTTTTGAGGATTTTCACCTTCTTGGGGGAACTAGGGTACCTTGGAATAAGTTGAATGCATTGGCTATTTTTTTCATGCTTCATTCCGCTTGAACCTTTTTCTTTGATTTTATTTACTCGAGGACGAGTAAAGGTTTAAGTGTGGGGAGTCTGATCTACACCATTACGCATGCTTTAACCAATGCATTTGACATAGTTTTTAGTTACTTTTAGTTGGTGGATTGCTAGTATTAGTTAAGCTTACATGACGAGGGGTTTAGATGGCCATGTTTGATTTTCTTGTCTAAATCCCACATTTTGTAGACTTAATTGGTACTAATGGACATCATCTATCCAGTCTCCTTGATCTTCCTTGTTATCATCTTTAGTAGGTCTCCCGTGGGCACTTTTTGGTTACATTCTATGTGAAGGTCATTCGCAAGGGAGGTAGAAGATTGAAGACCGTTCGCAAGGAAGGTAGAAGAGGCGAAGGTCATTCACATCAGAATGGTAGAAGATGAAGGTCACAAACATCAGTGCGTGGTAGAGGAGATTGAAGCCAAAGATAGGCAGCTTCAAAGTTCAAGACGAACAAAGGAGAAAATGGTGAATCGTGGTCCGAGGAGTTTTGCCTTAGTCCGAGAACGGTCCAGGAAGAATTTTCCTTCAAGGTTGGTTCCATTGAATGTTTCTTCTTGAGTACTACAAAATTTACTACTAGAACTCCTGATTCGGACTAACGGTTCATCCGTAGCAAGCAAACGGAGTTCAGCCAACGAAGCACCGACGACACTTCACGGACCGCACATGGTAAAGCACCAGTGGCCCGTGACAAAGCACATGACCCACATCACACAAGAGACACCAAAGGGTCCGTGAAGACCTGTACAAGACCTTCACAAGGCAAAGCGTCAGGCCGTGACAAAGACACCGGACTGTTAAGCTTGGAGATAAAGAATTGAAGATTTGGCTAAGTATGGAGCCGGTCCGTGAAAACCTTCACTGTCTGTGACAAAAGTTTTGAGCGAAGACCACAGGCTGCTTGTGGACCTTGAAAACCTTTACGGACTATGGGAAAACTCTGAGCTAAAACCGTGTACTGTTAGTGGTCCGTGACAATCTTCACGGGCCGTGGCACGAGATAAGTTTCACGGACCATGCTAGATCCCATGGACTGTGGCTATGAATGTTCACAGACCACGGCAGATCCCACTCCCCATGCTTGAATGCTTCACAGACTGTGACTTCCGTGCCAGTCCGTGAAGCTTTCGCAACTGACTTAGGGCTTTGTTATTTTTGACCTATTTTGGGCCTATTTTTTGGCCCAATCTCCTACTACTATATAAAGGATCCTTAGTCTTCTACTAAACCCTAACCTAGGCATAATGTAGAGTAGATTTTATCTCTAGTTTAGAGAGAAGGAAGAGGAGAGTTCTTCTTCTCCTTCCTTCTTCTTTTTCTTTTCTTTTTTCCTTTCATCTTATTTTCTAGATCCATGTCATCTAACCTATTATTTTTCATTGATCTAACCTTTGTAGAGTAGATTTTTAGCTTGGGATTCATTTTGGCCTCGGTATGTTCTAACTGCTTTATTAAATTAATTAGATTCATTATATCTTTGTATTTATGATATTATTGTGATTTTTCTTGAATGTTATAAATGCATGAGTAGCACACCACATAAGAGCACACACTTTGAGATATACTCATGTATGGTGCAATTATTGATGCCCCATTGGGAAGAGAAACCTAGATGTTAGAATAGGTAGGGGAGAATGCATCCACGTGGGTGTGTGCACGGGGGATTCGAGAATGCTTTGACCTATTTGCTGCCGCACCAGTCTTAGTTGACTTCAAAACTGTTGTCTGAGAGGTTGCGGGTAGAGATATTGAATTGTAGCAAGCTAGGTGTTGTGTTGAAACCCTAGTATCAAAGATAAGGTGCCTACGAACCTTGAGCCTAGTGTATATAGGACCTAGGGGGAGTAGTTGCATTCGTGGTGGAAGCCTGGGACGTAATAGCACGGGGGAGAAACAGACCTGCAATGATGGCCGGACCTAGTTGTACTCCCCTAATTATGATGGCGGTGGCGATGAAGGGTTGCGATGGCACCCACCGTGACAGGGTTGGGGAAGTGTATGCCATCGGCCACACCACGTCTTATGAACACACTGATAGTTTTTTGTATGTATATATATGAATGAATCGAGGATTGAAGTATTAGAACTACCATATTGTTAAATGATTTCCAAGTGACTAGTATAAATAGTTTACTTGTTTGTCAATTGCATGCTTGTAGTTGTCAGTTGAAAACACCAACTCTCCCCTTCCCCCAAACCCCAAAGTTTCATGTCCACACTACTAGTTGTTCCTTTCACTCGTGTGGATCGACCACCTGCATGAGGTTGTGTTTAAACTAGTACTTTATCCCTAGCATCCTTATGGACAAACCCAAGGCTTGTCGCTTACTACCCTTTGGTAGCTCAACAGTAAAAATTGGTGCAGAATATAAATCCCTATTTTTTATTCCTAAACCCCTCATCTCGTGTTTTAACAATAACCGCATCGGGGCAAGTTAAGGAAGAGTAGGATATTTTTGAAGACATTGATTTTGTTTGACTAGTCTTATAGGATTAAAAGTATTTCATGGTACTGTGATTATATTTCTTAATTGGTTTTGTCGTGCAGTGGTTTTATGTGCAAGGAGGTTGGTTTGAATTATGCATTCCACGGGAGTATAAGTATCTATGGATAATATTTCTTTACATTTCTCGAACTTCCGTCTGTTGTAACTGTAAGATAAAGTCATAAAGTTGTGAGGATGAAATCATGTTCACTTTCCTCAAAAAATATAGCTCATGGAGATAACCGATATCGATAAATATTTAACCATAAACATATGCAAAATAGAAATGATATAAACTTCAAACATAGGGGATACATTAGCACAACATAAATAGCTATTAAATTGTCATAACACAAAGTTAAAGGAGTCCATCACTGTTGATTTTGGTTCTCAAGAAGTAAATAACCATACTTTTACAAATAAACTAGTTAACCTATACCAATTAGTACATTCATGACCTATCAACCTTCCATTAAAAAAATGATAACGTCTAACTATTATATTCTATAGATACTCTGAATCCAAAGAACGGAGAATTTCCTAAGCATTATATTGCTTGGTTTGTGCCTTATGTAAAAAATTGTGTCTTATTTTTTTAAATATAAACTCATGTTAATGGGAGGGATATTTATTAGGTTTCCCAAACCTTAAGGCAAATAGTAGTTTTACAAAGAATGCTTCAAATGTAACTTTGAAGACTTTGTACAAGAAGATATCAAAAAGCAACCAAATTGCCTAATCAAACTTTTGGAAGTGATTCCATCGCTCACATCTCCACCCCTCGTGTTAATGTGGTAAAGATGGCCAGACCTCCAAAGTATCCCTAAGTAGGAATTTAAGAAACAAGTGAAGATGTATGTGTCTCCTGAAGTTTGAAGGTCAGAATTTACATTCCATTTGTTTCTAAAAAGTGAACTTTTGTCCCTTTTCTGAATTAGTGGCGCCTCTCATGCATTACTGAGTTTGGTGCAAAAACTTGTGTGGATCTTTGTTACCCTTGCTTTGTAATCTGGAAATCTGGCTCCTCTCCTTTGTGCTTTCACATGAACACCTGTGGATAATAAATCAGTAGCATCCATTCAAACTATTCTAATGGTTGGTAGTTGGATCTTATCTAGGTTAATTAGACCATTTGTTCTCTGATCCAAGTCTTGAAAATTTAGGTTCTTTGGTTGGGATTTCATGGCTAGTTTACTTAGTCTGCTAGCCACTAAGTTGCCCTCTCTGAGTGTGTGTGATTTTTATATGTTTCAATTTCAGAGATAGATCAAAGGCAAGCTGAAATGACTCCCAAGGTGCTTTTGAGGGGTAATTTATAGCTTGTATCACAGGCATGAAATTAGATTCTATAGCTATGAAACACATGTGTAAGGATGATGCAAAAATGAAGCCCTCCTGCATAGCTATTAGTTCCGCATGGAAACTAAATGGACATAAATTATTTCTGAAAGTTGTAGCTACAAAAGATCCATCAGACTTCCTAATTATGATTCTAATACCACACTTGTTACTATTTTTGTGCCAAGTAGCATCCACATTAACCTTAAATCCATTATCAGGTTTTACCCAAGTAATGCATTTAATAGTTGCTTTAGTGGAGGTCTGAGAGTGTGAACAAGTCCAAAGTTAACCCATATTTGGTCATCTAGGCTCTTTGAAAATACTGGTTTTGCATGTAGGGTCAAGAAAATGTCATTTTTGATTTTCGGAACAGTCTGGTTGCATAATGGTTTAATATCATAAAAAATGAGTTTGTTTATGCCTTTCCAAAGATTCCAATAGATGAAATAAGGTATTAAAGTTATTAGAGTCTTGTGGATCCTAGTTAGAGACTAGTAATAGGATAATTTGTCAAAAATATAATCAAAATTTTGGGATCTAACCCCAAGCACAGTATCAAAGTAATTCCAGACTTGCAAAGCTAAGTTACATGAGTTGAACAAATGAGATAAAGAATCCGAGTTGAGACAGCCAGGACATTCAGAAGCAAGACTGATCTTTGAGAAAATGATAATGTCATTGAAAGGTAACAAAGCATTTGCAAGCTTCCACATATTCAATGAGATCTTTTTCGACAATCCACTGTACCACACATTATTCAGAATTCTTAGCTTTGGCTTTTTTGTGGCTTACCAGATCACAAGCAGATCTGAAACTGAAATCTCCTTTTTAGGATGGCATCCAAATTAGTCTATCATGTCTGTGCGGATAAATCTGAGCTTTTTGCAAGAAAGAAAAGATATTGTTAGGCAGATTTTGCAAGATAGTAAGGTAAGTATCTTTGTTAGAAATAAAATGAGCAATGGTTAGATCATAGGGAAAGGTATCAGGTGTGTTCCAGTGATCTTGAATAGGTCCAAAACCTATCCAATTTGATGTTAAGAAATTAGCAGAGCCACAACCATGAATTACTCTTGTGTTTGATTCAGCAGTCTGATTAACCTCTACAATTCTCTTCCAATTTTGAGATTTCCTTAGGTTAAGAGGGATAGACCATAGGAATTGTGTCCAGGGGGGTTGTCCTAGCTAAAAATTCCACCAAAGTTTGAGTGAATAGGCTTTTATGATATTCTTAAAGTTCCTGAGTCCTATTCCATTATGATTTAGTGGAAAACACATATTAGGTAGGCTCTTCCACACTTTTTTGTCCTTATTATCATATTGACACCAAAAGAAAATATTTAACTTTCTTTTTAACTTAGTGATTACTAAGTTGGGGGGTTTTATTACAGCCTAAAGGTGTTGTGGGATTGAGAACATCACTGATTTTATAAGTGTTAATAGTAAGCCATTTGTTTTTCCATGAGTTTAATTTTCTATCATAAAGCTCTAACAAAGGCTGAAAGTGTATTGATGTTGTTCTTCCTATGTAAATAGGACATCCAAGGTAAGTAAAAGGAAAAGAACCCTTTTTGACTCCCAGCAAGTGTATGATCATATTCTCCTGACCCTGTGTAGCATGCTTACTAGTATAGTAGTCAGTTTTATCAAAATTTATTTTTTGTCCACTGGTTGACTCAAAAACTTCTAGGAAGGCTTTTAGTCTTTGTACTATTTTCCTAGTGGCTTGAAAAAATAAAATAGTGCCATATGCATAACTTAGATGAGATATGTTTAAAGCACATGCAGGCAGTTTGAAGTATCTCATCTTGTTATTTACAAAACAGAAATGAAGACTTCTAGAGAAGGATTCTGAGAACAAGTTAAAAAAGAATTGGGGAAATAGGGTCTCCCTGTTTAATTCCTCTAGTTGCTCTGAAAAATCCTGCAGGTTTAGCATTACTAATCATAGAGAAGAAAGCCGGGGATAAATTAGTAATAATTAGATTTATAAAGTGTTTAGAAAAACCAAACATGTTTAGAAAAACTCTTAAAAAAAGACCATTTGACCCTGTCAAAAGCCTTTGCTAAGTCTAATTTTAAAATACAGTTAGGTGCCCCAGATTGATTGTTTAAAAATCTTGCCATCTCCTTAAGGTAAATGGCATTATCTGCCATTTCTTTACCTTTTAAGAAGGCTAACTGATTTTTAGAAATCAGGGCAAGTAGAAACTCAGACATTCTTTGAACTAATAGTTTAGAGAAGATCGTGTTTGTGAAGTTAGAGAGTGAGATTGGTCTATAGTCTGAGAAAGAGATAGGTATTTCTTTCTTTGGAATCAAGCATATCCATGTGATTGATATTTCAGGTGGAATGGGCTTACCATTCATGAAGTCAAGGGTTTCATCTAATAGGTCAGTAGCTATAGCATCCCAATTTTCTCTGAAAAAAAAGCAGAGGTATAACCATCAGGTCCCGGGGAGCCATTGTGATTCAGTGAAAATACAATGGTTTTAAGTTCTTCTAGAGTGGGTGGCTTAGTCGGCTTTTGGTTATCTAGATCAGTTATGATACTAGATATCTGGCTCATGAAATGAGGAAGAAAACAATCAGATTGTGTGTTTTCCTCATCAGTTAGGAGTGTCTGATAAAAGGCAATGACTTCAGATTCAATCTGTTGTGGATCTTCAGTCCATATACCATCAGATTTCCTAATCTTGGCTATTTTCTGCTTTAATCTCCTTTTGTATTTCCATCCCCCTTCTTCAGCCATTTTAGTTTAGCTGTCCATTTCCAGAAAAGATTTTCGTCATTTAATGTTTTCAGAATCCCCCTGCTGAGCATTCCTATGATTTAACTCAATTAGGTCATTTTGGGAGTTAGAAGTGTCATAAGTAATTTCTTGTAGCCTCACAGCTTCTTCAGCTTCTATTATGTTAGCATTAATGTCTCCAAAATCTCCCTATTCCATTTTTTAAGCTCATTTTTCAGTCTTTTTAATTCAAGGAAGAACCTGTTTATTCCTCTTTCCCTGATTTTCTACGACCAATTGGATTGAATTAGCAGTTTGAGATCTGGTCTAGTTAACCACACATCTAAAAATCTAAATGGTTTGTGGATTGAGGGTAGTCTACTAACTATGATTAGTAAAAGGGGACATTGATCATATGTGTTTTTGTTCAGGATATGAATAGTAATGTTAGGGTAATTATCCGTCCATTGAGCATCTGCTAAAGCCTTGTCAAGCCTCTCTACAGTAGGGGGTTTTCTAAAGTTTGACCATGTAAAAGTATTTCCCATAGTTGAAATGTGTGTGAGCTGACTCTTACTAATAAACTCACTGCAAACTCTAAAGCTATTTCTATTTGGACAGTTTGGACCTTTGTATTCATGTATATATTTTATAGCATTAAAGTTCCCAACCAGCATTTTATTAATGTCCTGATGTGATAACAGTTCAGTCCACAGTAAGTTCCTAGTTTTTCTATCAGTGGAAGCATATATAAAGTAAGTGCACATGTCAGACTGAAAAAAGGAGTTAGAAATACAAGTTTTAGTGTACTTTCCAGTTTCTCATGCAATTTGTATTTTGAAACTGGAGTTCCGCATTAGCCATATGTTATTATTTACAGAGCTGTGATGAAAATAAAAGTTTAATCTCATTTGTAGATTAAGCAAAGATCCTGGTTATGTTTTGGTTCAAGAATACATAAGACCTGAATTTTATGTATTCTTATCAGTTTTTTTAAGCCTATCCATAGATGTGTCAAGGCCTCTTAAGTTGAAGACTAGCATTTTATTATTGATGGTCTTATCAATCAGGATAACTGGCTAGATTTGCCTTTTGAGTTAGATCTTAGATTCATTTTATTAAGTTTCTTAAACATAGTTCTCTTCCTAGTATTAGTAGGTTCAAGAATTTTAATTTTTGGGATAGGTTTTCTTACCTGCTCTGACTGTAGCTCTCTAGTACTTGACTCACTGTTATCTCCTGTTTCTGAATCCTCATCATTACTTAAAAAATTGAACCTGTTTAAGTTTTGAGGGCTAGGCCTTCATGCATTTAGCAATAGAGTGTCATTTTTCATGATCTGAAGCAGGGGAGTTTAGAGAGATACCTGCTAAGTTATCTTTGGCATGCTCCAAAATATGAATTGGAACTTCTCATGACTTGATGATTGATTCCTCATTTATGTGAGCCTGATCCTCGGATGGAGGCAATTGTATTGTCTCCTGAATCTCTGATGGAGGTTGTGGTATTTCCATATGTTTGGAGTATTGGTAGGCTGGGAGAGGTCTCCAGTTTTGGTAGGATGGGAGAGGTCTCCAGTTTTGGTTGTTCCAAGATTAGTATTGACAAGGGGTTCCTGAGCATCAAATTCCTTTTATTTCTCCTCTATGGTACTGCCAAAACCTTGACCATTCCTATCAATAGGCTTAAGTTTTTCTAGGTTCTTAGCTGGGATTCTACGGTCAAAAACATGTTTAGTGGCCAACTCTGGATGCTTAATTCAACATTTCTCAATAGAATGGCCTATCTTCTTATAGTGGGGGCAATATAAGGGAAGATTTTCATACTCTATATTGTATTTTTCATTGTCCACAGTTGAGCCTAACCTAATGTGGTTGAGGAGTTGGGTTTGCAGGTCAACCTCAATGCAGATTTTCAGAGCTGATGGCCTTGTCAGCTTCTCTGTTGCTAGATTTATCTTGAAGTATTTTCCAATTTGATTCCCAATTGTAGCATCAGTTGTTGGGACATTGTAATAGTACAAGGGAATGCTTTTTATTGTGAGACAAGTTGGGAAAATTGATGATTCGTTGTTTGGCTTAAAATCTGGTGTCCAACTTAAAACACTTATCGATATTCCGTTGAAAGCCCATACACCCTTGATCCAACATCTTTGGAAATCCTCTTTGTCTTGAAAACGTATTAAGATGTTCTTGAAATCAACTGCTCCTAACTGGTAGCGCCCATAGAAACCCACTGTTTTGAAGTCCGCCTCAATTCTATCCATGGTGGGTCTTCCTCTTGGAAAGTTTTCGATGATGGCATTTGAGTAGTGGCTTGAGAGCTGTTGGATTTCATCCAATAAGAAGAGCACTGATGATTCTTCCTTAAATTGCAGAATTGGGTTGAGGTTGGGTGTTACACGGAGGGATGTAATGATTGGAGGGATTTTTTATTGCAACGCCTGAGAAAAGCTCCGGTTAGCCGTCATAGCGACGGGGTGTGTGGATCTAGATCAGATAGTTAGGAACGTTTATTTTGGTGAACAGAGTTGGTGGAAATATGGCCGTTACGGGTGGAGTATGGTGGCTTTCGAAAAAAAATAAGAGATAACAGGGGGATAGAATGAGAAAAAGTTTCTTCCCAGTGTGTTTTTTTTTTTGTTTCTTCAAAAGGTAAACTTAGTTGTAACGTCAAAATATTTATGTGATGTAAAAAATTGTGTCATCCAAATACTAATTTATTATAAATATATGATTATTACCAAAATTAACCTAACAAAATAATAAAAAAAACTAATCAATCTTAACATCTTGGGAAAAAACTCCTATGCATGAGTTTTAAAATTAATTATAAGACTAGAAAAGCTGAGACATCAGTTTATGCTTTGCTTAGATGTCCATTTCTTAAGCAAGAAATTACAATCTTAGGAAAGCAACAACTATAAACATATTTTTTTTCATGAGATTCAAAGAATAGTTTTATGTACATTGATTTATCTCAATCACATCGGTTAGGAATTTCTAAAAATTCTCAGTTTGATATCAGATAAGATTCACCTGATCAGTGGGCATATCAAATTGATTTTATACAAGCTTTTAAATTTCACCAAGTGGATTCTCCTTGTTCTAATCAACTTATTGTCCCTAAATGCTTGCAAGAGGATCATAAATTTTTGAGCAAAATACTCGCATGACCGTATGTTTTGGTCATATGTGTCAATATGACTCTGCAAGATCAGAAAGTGCTATTATAATCCTATGTTTTGCATTAAAAGTGCCACTATAATCTTTTGGCACTATACCAGTGTTGACTAGGTAGTTTTCGGCACTGACCAAATATAAAAAGACTAAACTACCCCTAGTCTTAAAAAATGTAACGATAAAAATATCTCTAAGTTCTTCTTCTTCATCTCCATAACCATTGCTGCTCCCACCGCTGCTCCACCGCCTCCCACCGCCGCTCCACCGCATTCTCCCGCCGCCCGGAATCTAGGAATATTTTTTTAAAAAAACACATAAATCCTTGGCCTAGTTTCTGATCTTCATTTAAGCACTAAATTACATGCCGGGTAACGATTAACAAAGAAGACCTTGAGTTTTCCCACCTCAAAAATAAACCAGCAACAAAATCCCATCATTTGAACGAATATCAAATCAGCAGTGGCTTAGTGTAGCAACAACAATCATTTACATCAATGTACAACGAAAACCTAAAAAGGACTAAACACATGGATTCTTAAACAATAAACACAGAAGCATCATACTCCATCTCCTTCTGTCAAACAAAAAACCCAAGTAAAAAAGAATAATCTTTTCGACGAAAAAATAAAAAAAACCTAGAGCCATAGGCTAGATATGCATCCATAACTACGAACTAAGATAAATCAATTACAGATATGGAGTAGAGAGATAGGGTTGCCATTGTTGAAGATCTGGGTTGACGGCCTGAACACTGGCACAGGCGGTAGCAGGGTTTTTCCCCTTATTTGTCGCCGCCGTAGCAATTGAGCACAAATTCCAGTGCACAAAGCCGCCGGAGACGACCACCATGGTCAGCAATACCCACAGCATGCAATCGGTGCCTACGAGGACATAGGAGACCTACTGACTAGAGTTTGGGCACCATATGCCAGACGGGATCGGCATCGGGGGAAATAATCCAACCCGCATGCGAGCTTTTCATCCAATTATCCAACCACAAGGTGGACGGATTCTCTGCCTCGATCCACCCCTACGCTCCTTCGGCCTACTTGTTGGAGTTGTCGCCACCAAAAATGGCGGACGTGGAGCTCATCCAGGTTCTGCTTTTGGCGGCGGAGTGCCCCACCTCGACGATCCTTTGTGCTACACTAGGCCCTCCCCTTCAACCAGGTATGCCCTGCCCCGGCGATGCCTTCTCAGATCCGAGAAGATGAATTGGAGCAAATCGATATGAGAAGCCGAAGAAGAAGAGACTTGAGAAGACATTTTCAAAATTTTATTTTAGTTAATAGGGGTATAATTGTCCTTTTACATTTTCTAAATTTTATTTTTTTAAACATGGGTATAATAAGCAATTCATAAAATTCCGGCCAAATTCAGGCCTCCAGGGTTATATTAGCACAATTTGAGCAAATTATAGGGTTATAATAGCACTTTCAGGGTCATATTGACACATATGACCAAAACATAGGGTCATATGGGCACTTCACGCTAAAATTTTCTTAATGGCAGACCGCTTAGTAGTAGAGAGAGTACTAGACCCTCCGTTCTAACCGAACGAATTTGACAACTTTCTATTTCAATTAGGCCCAACCAAATCTGCCCACTTAAGCTTATACTCCCTCCGTTTCACTATGTTTGGCACCATAGGTTTATGTGGAGTTTTTTCTTGTAAGTTGAAATATGTGGAAGAAATTGAGTGAATAGAGTAAAAAGTTTGATGAGTGGTTGAAAATGATGTAAAGGAAATGTGATAAATTTAGAAAAATATACAAATATGGTAAATGTGTCAAACTTAAGAAAATAGAGGGAGTATGAAAGATTCAACATTTCATGAAACATTAGTACCCTTGAAAATTTTAAATTTTACCCAAACTTTCCCTCACAAAAATTCACATTCTCAATTATCCACCATCAAAATACACACAATCTTCACCCCATTAATTTTTTCCTATCATAAATCACACAATTTTTCATTCATTAAGCTCCTAATATTCTGCCTTTTATAGCTTCCCAATCTTCAATATTTTAAACTTCACTCAAAAACCCTTTATAGACGGATTCCAGAAGCTGCCTCTTCGCACACACACCGGTGTAGCATATAGGTGAACCCAATCCTCATCTTTCCTAGGTGAATATGTTACCCAAGCAGATTTATGGAAGCCATCCACCGGGGCGCGCAGAGAACGAGGTTGTCGGTGGCGTAACCGAAGGACACCAGCTCCGCGTCGCAGTTGTCACACATTTAGGACCGGATGTGCTTCTGGGAGAGCGCATTGGCAGAGTGGACATGGTGGTCGCACACCTAACAGAGCTTCTCGGAGTCAGCCTAGTAATAGAAGAGTCTTCATGGTAGGGGTGGGCAAAACATTCAAAAATCGATAATCTGAATATTGAATAAATCGACCGTATTTGATATTCAAATATCTGAATTGATTAAATTGAATTATGAATGTGGTTTTGTTTTCGAATTCTAAACAAGAACCGAAAACCGTATATACGTTAACTAATTAATATATGCCAATAAATAATGTTAATTTTACCCCAAAAATTTATAATGAGAATTTTCATAAAATTGGCAAAAAAAAAGCATGAGAAAATTTAAAATAATCTTATCTAATTGAGTAATTGTATTTCTAAGTTAGTTTATGGATTTTGAGGAGCCAAAATTTTCATTGTCTTCTATCAAATCGACCCTTTCCTAACCTCGTTAAAATGCAGACCTCCACGGCTCTGGCAATCTAATTAATCGATTGTTTGATTTTGACTGTGTATTTTGTTTTTTTCAATTTGTACAGTTTTTAATGTTTGATTATTTAAATCCAGGCCATTATATAATTTTGAGATATTCATACGTAGGAAACAATCATGAACAGTATTAATTTGCAAAAACCTTCATTGCTAAAAGGGAAAAATGATTAATGAAGATGTTCATGAGTCAGTTTAAACTGATAAATAGACCCGATTGAAATTAAATGTAAAGATCCGCTTTGCGATTCAATTTTTTTTAGTATTTTGGCCAAGTACCAATTTGCTACAATATAATTACAATACAGTTGCTTGGATCCATCTAGAAAATCCTAATCATTGTTGTTATGTCAAAAGAAATCATCTTCTTTTATTTCAGTTTTTAAGGCATTACCTTTTGGTTACAGATTGATCTATTTTCATTTGTTTTAGACCATAAATGGATCTATTTTCTTCCTTTTGCCCCCTTCAACTTTTATGTTGCAAGTACATTAATATAAACCGTGGTTTCCTCGTTTAGATGCTCAGTATGTATTAATCTTAAGGCATGATTCTCAGCAGAAAAAGTTGTAAGGTGTAATCTGGCCATTGACTCTAGCATGCAGGCAAGTAGTATGTTGTTATACGAGAACTCATTGTTTGCGTTTATGAAGTTTCCCTTGCCATTGGATTACGAAAGAAGTCTCTTAATCAACAGGTAAACCATACTAGCTAATCATATTGCTTGAGGAACCTTCAATTCTTTTGCGATCTCTGAGTACACTTTTTGAAAAGTTTGCATTTTGGTTCTTATACAAACTGAATAATTTTGTTAACTTTAAGGGTAATATGCAAATATAACCCTATATGTTGGAGAAAGTGCAAATATAACCCTGAGTTATTTTTTAGTGCAAATAAAACCCTAACTATTATACATATGTGCAAATATAACCCTAACTATTAAACATATGTGCAAGTATAACCCTAAAGTCATTATTCCGGCATTGACTTACCAGAGTTATATTTGTACTTTCAATTATCACAGGGTTATATTTGCACTTTCATTATCTCAGGGTTATATCTGCACTTTCATCAATTATATAGGGTTATATATGCACTTTTCTCTAACTTTAAAATGCTCTTTTTTGGTTCTTACAAACTTAATAGTAACGTTATCACAGAATGCTTATTTTCACTTCTTACGAGCTGAATAGTTATGCTAACTTTAAAAAGATAACAAAATTCATCAAAATGTAGAGAGAATGTAATCAAATATGGATCGTAATCAATGCATGAGGATCAGATATTGATGTATGTGTTAGAATAAAGGAAGTAGATGATTAGATAATATTTTATGGGGCTTGCTATATCCCGCCCTGTATTTTACTATCCTCGCCCTAATACGTATAAATACACGTATTTTGAATTAAAATAAAATAATTTTAAATTTTAAAAAAACATAAAAAAGAAAAAAAAATATTAAAAACCCTATAAATACCCCTCCCCTCTCTCCATTTCCCTCTCCCTTCCCTCTCCCTTCCCTCTCCCCTGCCCTCTCTCCCCCTGCCCTCTCTCCCCCTGCCCTCTCCCCTTCCCTCTCCCCCTTGCCTCTCCATTTCCGACCGCCGCCCGCCGCCGCCGGAATCCCGCCGGAAAATTGTAAGTTTTTGAGAAATTTTTTTTTCTTTTCGTGGGAATCGTTGCCCGATCTATTCAAATTTTGTTGAACTTGTCGGAATTGTTAGAATTTTGTTGAGCTTGTCGGAATTGTTAGGATTTTAGTTATGTGACATAATAGAAGTTATTGAGAAACGATTTTTTAGAAATTGTGCTTCTTTGGAAATTGTTTAGCTATGTGACATATGTGGAATTAATGACATAATGACATAATTGGACATGATGACATAATTGGAAGCTTATTGTGTTTTTTAGTAATTATTTAGTTTAAATTTGGCCATAATATTTTAGAAATTGTATTTTTTAGAAGTTGGGTTTTTTAGAAATTATGTAGTTATGTGACATAATAGAAATTACTTAGGAATTATTTGTTTAGAATTTGTGTTGTTCTGGAAATTATTTAGGTATGTGACATAGTTGGAATTAAAACGAAGAAATTGTGTTCTGTGTAAATTACTTAGTTTAAATTTGGACATAATATTTTAGGAATTGTTTTTTTTAGAAATTGGGTTATTTAGAAATTATTTAGTTATGTGACGTAATAGAATTTATTTAGAAATTGTATTTTTTAGATATTGGGTTATTTAGAAATTATTTAGTTATGTGACATAATTGGAATTAAAACGAAGAAATTGTGGTTTGTAGAAATTACTTAGTTTAAATTCGGACATAATATTTTAGAAATTGTATTTTTTAGATATTGGGTTATTTAGAAATTATTTAGTTATGTGACATAATTGGAATTGAAACGAAGAAATTGTGTTTTGTAGAAATTACTTAGTTTAAATTCGGACATAATATTTTAGAAATTGTATTTTTTAGATATTGGGTTATTTAGAAATTATTTAGTTATGTGACGTAATTGGAATTGAAACGAAGAAATTGTGTTTTGTAGAAATTACTTAGTTTCAATGTGGACATAATGGTTTAGAAATTGTATTTTGTAGAAATTGGCCAATTTAGAAATTATTTAGGTATGTGGCGTAATTGGAATTAAAACGAAGAAATTGTGTTTTGTAGAAATTACTTAGTTTAAATTTGGACATATTGTTTTAGAAATTGTATTTTTTAGAAATTGGGTAATTTAGTAATTATTTAGTTATGTGACGTAATAGAAATTATTCAGAAATTATTGATTAGGAATTGTGTTTTTTGGAAATTATTTAGTTATGTGACATAATAGAATATAGTTCTATGTAAATAAACTTTAGTAATCCGATGTAAACAATTGTGTAGTAAACTGTTACGATATGTTTTAACTATTGTTTCCTTGAATGTTAATAATAGTGCGATGTGGTAAGAAAATAAGATTATTTAGTTATGTAATCTCCAATTTGTAACTAGAAAAAATGTTCCAGTTCGTTGATGCACTGTTCGAAAATATTAGTTCACACGTTGTTGAAATGTATGTTAATTTATCTTATCATATCAGTTTGATTCACTTGTTGTTATACTAATTACATATCTTGTGTCGTAGATGAGCACTGGTGGTCAACCTGACGGTCATGGTCGTTCCATACGACGAAGATGTGTTAGTGCCTCGGCGAGACAGGCTAGAGGCCGCGTGGTCGAGGATGAACCGTCGCCTCGCCCGCGGGAGTTTGATGTAGGAGCGGAGCAGCCTTCTCCACCGAGCGTTCGTGCATTCGATCCCATGCCGACATGGGACGGTCCGGAGATTAACATCCTCGCGCCCGGTGGTATCCGTCATGAAAGTGATTGGCAGATGAATTATGACCTGCCCGCAGATGTCCCCCCGGTGGGCCAACCTGGTTCGAGTGTTCCATTGGATGCCGGGATCGAACGTTATGCTGAAGCTGGAGCCAGGCACACCGTGAGGAACAGAGCTGGTCAATTCGCACAGTCTTCTGGTGGATCGTGCAATGCCGGTGAGCCTAGCACCGGAATGGCACCGAGGAATAGGAGGAAGCGACCCGCCGCCGATGAGACGTGGCTAGTGCGGGGACCAGTGGCTGGTGGCCCGCAGGATGACCTCGTCATACCAAGCTTCGGAGGACACGTCACGCTTGACGTTTGGAATGGTATAGAGCGAGGTGTGCTGAGATGCCATGCTCGGTCGCCGCTATGCAAGCAGCTAGTCGACACGCTCCCCGAACTGAGCGATGTTGCACAGGCCCGGATACATTCGACTGGGTTGGGCCACCTGCCTGCGATTATGTTCCAGTTCCTTGACATGGCACTGATATCCGCTTTTGTCGAGAGGTGGCAGCCGGACACGAACACGTTTCACATGCCGTTTGGGGAGATGACCATCTTGATGCATGACGTTGAGATGATTCTTGGCATTCCCATCGATGGTGGCGCTGTTGCGAGTACCATGTCGGCGGAGACTATTGAGGAAGCGTGCGCTGAACTGTTTGGGAAAGACGTGGAGTCCTTCGTCGCGGAAGACTGGAACGGGGGTAACATAGATGCCCAATCGTTGATGGCGAGGTGTGTAGCGGCGGGGCAGAGCCAGAACTTCCAATTTATGTGCTACATGCTGACCCTGTTTTCATCCACGCTTTTTGTGGATAAAACTGGGAATAAGGTTAGAGCCAACCTTCTACCCCTGCTTGATTCGCAGTTGTCGTGGGGCTCGGCGACGTTGGCCAGTTTGTATCTGCAGTTGGGAATTGCGTCCCGGTCCAAGGCGCGCGGCCTATGCGGATGTTGCACGCTGCTTCAAGCATGGATATACGAGTACTTTCCCATGTTTCGGCCAGGACCGAGTACGTTGCCAGCTCTTCCGGGTCGCGCCAGTCGGTGGCACACAGGGGATAGATCGGGGAGGGGTACGGGGAGGCTCGGTGCCATCAGGCGACAGTTGGATGCCTTACAGCCCGACCAGGTATGAATTCCATGCTTTTACTCTTATTCTGACAGTAGTAGATAGATCGGATTCCATAGAAACGTAACATGTCTGTGAAACTTTTTGCAGGTGGATTGGTTGCCATATGGAGTGGACGTGGTTAGGGCTGCGGGGGGGAGGACTCACTACCGCGGCGTGATTCGACACCTCGACGCAATGGAGGCGTACATGCCAGATCGCGTTGTGCGGCAGTTCGGTCTCCTACAGGGTATACCGCGGGGTCTTGCAATTGCGCCCGAGCCTTGTTCCCGCCCGGCTGATCCAGCCGGCTATTCAGTGACCTACCCAGGGAGGCTGCAGTTGACCCTATGGGAGATGGCACACAGTTGGCACAACGGTCAGCTTGCGGCGTTCCCGATAGCCACGAGCCCATCAGAGTGTACCATGGATTACGAGGGCTGGTACGCGACCCATTCGCACCCATTCATCGCAAATCCTGAACATGCTGCCGCGAGTGGACCGGACAGGATACATCATCAGTTATCGGTAAGTTTTCCCGTACTGTTTGCTTCGAGTAATTCTATTACATTTTACTGTTTCGTTATTGTAAACTCTGTTTCCTGTGCAACAGATGCTGAGTGACATGATGGGCGACCTGGATCCGTATGACTCGGCGACCGTTGATGGACTCGCCGCCGACCCCCGCCTGAGGCAGTTGATGACGACTTTTGTCAGTCGTCGCGATGAGTACCGCAGGCTCGGTTATGGCCCCATTCCGTAGTCGGACGTTTGCTTATGTATGAACCCGCAGTTTTGCCATAGTTTGCTCATTTATGTAATCGGTAACTGTTTGTGCATATTAAATACATAAGTCATCGATTTTTGCAACAGTAATGCTATCAAAATAATTACTCCATGCTTCGATAGTAACTGTAACGGTTGCGTGCATGCCAAACTGTTTCTGGCGATTTACAACAGTTAATTACTCTCAGAGTATGCTCTTCTCCAAGCCCTTAGCCTCCTACGAAAGGGTAACTCCCAACCTACGACATTAGCGTTCCTCAACGTGGTCCACATATTAACCACGGGGGGCATGGGACAGTTTTCCTTCACGTGTACCCGGACGAAATAGCTTGCACTGCGAACGTATACAATGTGCAGCTCCCTACTTGTTCCATCCTCGCCCCCGCCTGCCCTCAGTGGAAGGACCGTACAGCAATGGTCCGCCGACCCATTCTCTAAAATGTAATATAGAACTACAACCGCGTTGTAGTAGGTGGCCACAGGAAACATGTCTGCAATGACCGTAAACCAATGCTCCGGACCACATGGACCGCTGGTGTGGTGTATACGGGCTCTGGCGAGTTCAACGTCATTTTGCGAACCGTATATGGGAACATAGTCAGGCCAATGAGTTGATATCTCGTTAAATACCGCCCGACGCGCTGTAGACCATTCACCTTCACCGTCTACGTGGAACGCATCAGCAACGCATCTGAAGCCACAGTTTCCATCACTCGCGACATCGTTCCAGCCTTCGATGTAGCGCCGGACAATGTGGGGGACACTTTCGAGGAACGGGAATGTCGCTGCAGGAGAACACATTAAGATAAATATCTTGCGCAGGAGGCGTTCATTAGGAAGAATGGTGCTTGTACTCACCGTGCCGGCGACCGCTCCCTGAACCGCGCCCCGGGGACCGTGAACTACTCCCGTATCGCCTGTTCACGTGCTCCTGGTAGCTCGGTGAACGTCGGGTTGATCTTGATCGGGGGACCTGCTCGCTTGGTCTCCCACGTGCACTGGTGCAATTGTCCGGCTCGCCAATGCCGCTCTCCTCCGGACGCAACTGCGCATCTATGTAGGATGAAACTCGCCGGCGGACCGAAGGGTCGCTGCGTGCCAGCTCCTCCAACAGAGTGTTGAACCGCGACTGATCTTGTTAGGCCCTCGCAATGTTGTCCGTGCTCCGCACGTGATCACCCAATGCCAGGCTCTTGAACAGCGGATGAATGTCGTCCAAGTACAAGGGGATTCCTTCAGCAACTGCCCCTGCCATGATGCATGCACACGGTATTCCGTGTGTCGAGCGCAGCACACATCCACAGTAAGCATATACCTGTGCTCCGAGTGCATCAATCCTCCCGGACTCGACCGTCAATTTATCCAGACAGTATTTGGACACATTGTTGACCAAGTTGCTGAAAAGGGCCCTACGGTGCAATCTTCCAACGACAGTTCTTGATTTCTCCAGGCCGGTCTTGATTATAGTAATCTGCTGGGCTATCTGCAGGTCGACACGCCTCCATACCGTGTCCAGCGAACCAGTCGACGTATGTAACCACCCTTTCAATGACGAGTGTGCACTTTCGACCCTGCATGTAGTTGTGTTCCCGAAATGCAGAAATCTGTTCGTCCATGCCCTCACAAATTTCTCCTTATGGGGGGTGAGCCACGTCGTCTCAGCGTAACTAACAACAGCCTCGCTCCAAGCCCATCCAGTCCTCATATCCACCAAGGCGGTTTCGTACTCTGGAACGGTGGACGCATTGCAAACTCGGAACCATGCACCATTCTTGAACGCTGCCCCGTTCCTCTTATTCCCTGTCAGCACAGTAACACGTGCCTCCACATCCTTGTTAATATGCCAGGTGCAGAGCAAATGGTTCGATTCCGGAAACACAGTCCGAAGTGGCCTAATCAGTCCCATCTCCCGATCGGTGACCACAACCTCAGGGAACGGTCCATCCAGAAGCAAGTTCTTCAGCGCGTTCAGCACCCACTCATAGGT
This sequence comes from Rubia yunnanensis, assembly GCA_037428765.1. NCBI lineage: Eukaryota > Viridiplantae > Streptophyta > Magnoliopsida > Gentianales > Rubiaceae > Rubia > Rubia yunnanensis. The sequence goes on from CM075067.1 coordinate 77,216,054, forward strand.
ATCTGCCGTTTCGTCAACGACAATTGCGTAGGCAATCAGGAAGTTTGTGTTGCAAGGGGACATCCCAACCATCTCAATGAACGGCATGCCGTAGCGATTGGTCTTGTACGTTGAGTCGATGGCCACCACCCACGGAAACGTGCGAAATGCCACAACAGCATCGGGATTGGCCATGAATAAATGAGTCAAAGTACCATCACCTGCTGAGCGGTGACTAGTGACATACCCTTTCTCGGTGGCCAGATGCAAACAATTCTCCACTGTGTTGCGCCCGCCTCGCCTTTCTGTTGCATATGCCGACCTCTCATTGTACACCTGCCTAATGTTCTGATGCAGGTCCGGAAACGAATTACTGAGGCTGGCATTGATATGCCTTGGGGCAGTTTCTGAATCTGTCAAGTCTCTGATCATTTGCTTCGCGTCCGCATGGAGCTTGCTGCTCTGTCTATGACCCTCGGGGTACACTGAGAAAGGGTGGTTGTGCATCCCTCGTCTAGGATCCTTGCACGGCACTACATTCCAACCATTCCCCGTGATGCTCTGTTTCAAGACAATCGCGAACGGGCAGCCACAACTGCTGGTCGAGCTGCTACTCCGTCGGACTACATCAGATTCGCTCGTATCTACATCCTTATCCTTCCGGCCCCGATTGCAAATGCAATATAACCTTTGGGGACCATTCCTATTCTGTTTGTAGGACCCCGTCACAAGTTCAAATTCCACCTGCAGAGCAATCCGTTGCAGGTAGGAGTAAGCCTCGGCAACGTCTGGGAACACAGCTGAGGTGGCAAATGGAGAGTATCCGTTCCGCCCTGCAGCAGCTTCACATGACTGATGGTCATCCTTAAATAGCAATAAACATCAAGTAATTAGTTACACTCAACTGCTATACCAATTACAATATCAAAATTAACGTAAAAAAATGTAAATTAACGTTACAATAATTAACAAAACAACAACATTAACGTCACAATAATTAACAAAATAACAAAATTAACAAAACAACAACATTAACGTCACAATAATTAACAAAATAACAAAATTAACAAAATAACAACATTAACGTTACAATAATTACAATTAACGTTACAATAAATAAAATTAACGTTACAATAATTTTTACGTTACGATTAATAAATTAAAATACTAAGATGAGCATAAATTAAAAAACTAAGATGAGCATAAATTTCTTTCTCATTAACAGCTGAAACATACATGTAGTGGGAAAAAAAAGGCAATAACATCGTGGCTAGAATTAATATAACATTCTTACAGTTCAACAAATTAAAATATCAAAATAACGTAAAAATACGTAACTTAACGGGACAATAATTAACAAAATCACAAAATTAACAAAACAACAAAAATAACTGCTTCAATAATTGGTAGGACATACATTAACGTTACTGCTATTACCAGGAGATAAATTCATAGGAGATAAATGTGCAATAATTTCATCGTAGCAGTTAATAAATTAAAACACAAAGACGAGCATAAATTTGTACGGCAAAAATTATTAAATTTAACAACTACTTACGGACAGAATTAGAAAGCTAATTAGTAAAATTACCTCCGAAGACATGGAATTTCTAACACCCTTTTCGGGGTAATTTTTGCTCGTCTTGGACAGCAATATTTTTCGAGTGCCCTTCGAATGAGCAAGAATTCGAGTGCCCTTTGAATGAGGAATGAGTATGAAATTCGAGCTCATTTATAGCAGTGCGATTTTTGGAAGCAGGCTGGCACGGCTCGCGCCCAGCCCACGGCGAGCCGAGGCGCGTCCGGCTCGCGCCCCAGCCATGGCGAGCGGCCCGCGCGCGGCTCGCGCCCACCGCATGGCGAGCCACGGCTCGCGCCCACACGCCGGCGAGCCGCCCGGCGATGGCTCGCGCCCTGTCGGTGGCGACCGGCCCGCCGGCTGCTCGCGGTCCACCGGTGGCGAGCGGACCGGCGGCGGCGCGCGGCCTGTCGGTGGCGACCGGCCCGGCACCGGCTCGCGGCCAGGGCGCGGCGACCGGACCGGCGCCGGCTCGCGCCCAGGCCATGGCGAGCCGACCGGCGGCGCCTCGCGCCCAGGCCGTGGCGAGCCGGGTCCGGCGGCGGCGACCGGCGGTCCGGCGGCGGCGGACGGCGGTCCGGCGGCGGCGGACGGCGGTCCGGCGGCGGCGGACGGCGGTCCGGCGGCGGCGGACGGCGGCCCGGCGGCGGCGGATGGCGGCCCGGCGGCGGCGGATGGCGGCCCGGCGGCGGCGGCGATGCAATTTCGATTAATTAACTAACTTCGTTCCGTTAATATTAACTAACTACGATTATCTAAATTGATTTTTATTTACCTATTGAAAATAGAAAAATAAAAAATACTGTATACGTATTAGGGCGAGAATAGTAAAATACAGGGCGAGATATAGCGATCCACTATTTTATTTCATATTAATGACTAGTAATAGAGTTATATTTAGACTAGTATTCTTTGTACTATATATATATATATTCTTCATCATTAATCAGAATCATTATGGGAAATTACTTATCATGGTATCAGAGCAAACCTAGTTCTAAAACCTTCTTCTTCTTTTTTTCTTCGACCAGCCGCCTCTTTTCTCCTTGCTCCCGGCGCCGGCGATCTCTCTCCCTCCTCCTTACAATTTTTTTTTCTACTCTCATCATGTCTAGCGAGAAATTATCTTATAATACTTTGCTCCACATGATGACTACCAAATTGTCATCATCAAATTATTTGTTGTGGAAGCGTCAAGCTGGTTATGTTCTCCGACCCCAGAAGCTGTATAGTTTTCTTGATGGTTCCAGGCCCTGTCCGTCTGTTCCTCCTCTCCTTCCGGCTGACGCCTCCCCCCTCTCCTACCTATGGCCGTTGGTGCCACTCCAAGTCGCGGTGCCACCACCAAGCCTGATCTCATGGAGGCTTACTTGAAGGCCCAGTCTGATTATGATCTCTGGGTTGATAAAGATCAACGTGTGTGCAATCTTCTCTTTTTTTCCCTCACTCCAGAGGCCTTGGCGATTTTACCTGAATGTGCCACTTCCAAGGAAATTTGGGAAAATCTTCAGTCCATTTATCATGACAGCAGTGCATCATCCATCCTTCGTCTTCGTGCTGCTACCCACGGTATACGTAAGACTGGTACAGTTCATGAACTCCATCTCCAATTTAAAGAAAATTTTGAGTAGTTGTCTATGATGGGTTCTCCTGTATCAAATGATGATCATTTTTATTTGGTTTATTACTGCTCTTGGAATTGAGTTTAAGGATTTTTCTGCACCTTTAATTAATTCCTCGCCTACTCCGTTGTATGCCGATGTTTTATCTCGTGCCAAAAACCACGAAGCTTTTCTGAAAAATTTACAGGACCATTCAGCCCAAGTCACTGGGCCTGCCGCCTTCACAGCTGGCATTTTTCCCTCAGCCGACCGTGCGTGGGATCACGCGCCAACAAGGGGTGGCAGCGCGTTCAGTTCACGCACCGCCAGGGGAGGCCGTTTTGGCGGACGGCGAGGTGGCAGGCCCGACGGACAGTTCACGGCAGGGCTAGTCGTGGTCGACAGCAATGTACTTGGTGTGGTCGTCCCGGTCACTATGCTGCAACTTGTTACAAGATGCTTGCTCAGACTGGTTCTCAGGGTCCAACTAGTCGTACAAACTCTACTCATCTGGCCAAGCGTTTTCAGTCATCGCTGCAGTTAAAGCCTACTGCACGATCCTCCGATTGGTGTGTTGACTCCGGTGCCACAAGTCATATGGCATCCTCCGCCTCAGGCTTAGAGTCTGTCTCTCCATATTATGGTAATTCTCATGTTTCCATTGGTAATGGAGATTCTATTCAAATCTCTCATGTTGGTGATGCTAACTGTCTGATGATTTATGCCTATATGATGTTCTGGTTGTTCCTGATATTACTAAGAATCTGCTGTCTATTAGTAAACTGACCAAATATTTAAACGCTTATGTCACTTTTGATGATCGGAACTTTGTCATTTTGAACAAAGTTTCTAAGGCAGTCGTGGGCTGGGGCCACAGTGATGACGGTATCTATGTTTTGGATAAAGGCGATTCAGCATTTTTCTCGCATTTGTAGCAGAATAAAGGACGGGCATCTTATGAGCCGTGGCATGCTCGCTTGGGTCATGCATCGTCGTCAGTAATCTCTAGTTTGCAGAAGTCTGGTTTAGTTTCTTTGACTTCTTTGTTGCCTAAACCTGTTGCCTGCACCCCCTGTGTTATGGCAAAAGGTCAACAGTTGTCATTTGTTGAGAACCATAAGCGTGTTACGCATGTACTGGATTTGATTCATTGTGACTTGTGGGAACCTTCCCCTGTTTTATCGACACATGGTTTTTCATACTATGCTTTATTTTTGGATGACTATTCTCGTTTCACCTGGCTTTATCCACTTCGTCGCAAGTCAGATTTTTTTGAGGCTTACTTACAATTTGAGGCTTTTGTGGAGAATCAGTTCTCATCCAAAATTAAGGTGTTTCAGAGTGATGGTAGTACTGAATTCCTGAACACTCACCTACGGAGTCATTTTACCACTAAGGGAATTCACCATCAGATATCGTGTCCTTACACTCCGGAATAGAATGGTCGTGCGGAGCGCAAACATAGGCATGTTGCCGAGATTGGTCTTACTATGCTTTTTCACTCGCATCTGCCTATACGGTCGTGCTCCTTGCTACTTGAATTTTCATCCTTTCGGGTGCCGGGTTTTTCCATTTGTTCAACCATATGCTGATCACAAGTTATCTCCCCGCAACATTCCATGTGTTTTCCTTGGCTACAGTTCCCAGTACAAAGGTTTCCAGTGTCTCGATGCTTCTACAGGCAGAGTCTACATCACTCGTCATGCTCAGTTTGATGAGACATATTTTCCATTTTCTCCTTCTACGTCTTTGGGGATCTTCCCTATCCGCCCTTAATGTCTCTGTCTTTCTTGATCGTGATGGCAACTCTGTGATCTCTATGCCAGTTTCACCTTCTTTTCACGCGCTTCCATGCACCACGTGCCCACTGGATCCAATACCAGCTTCTCCGCCGCCGGTCACGGTCCCGTAGCCAGCCTCGACCTCGTCTTCTCCGACCTTAACCGTCACTCACCGTTCGGACAGCTCTTTCGAGTCTTCTCCGACATCGTCCGTAGGTTCTCCTCCTCCGCCCTCATCGCCTCCGCCTCGTACTCATCGGATGGCCACTCGGTCAGCCACTGGTGCCATTCAGCGACGAGATTATTAGAAACATTATTGCACATGGTTTTACTGTTGCGTTGCTTTCTTAGACATAACCCGCAGATTATCGCTCGGCCCTTTGGGATCTAGCCTGGGTTTCAGCTATGGACGATGAGATGACTGCTCTTCGTAGTCAGCACACTTGGGACTTGGTGCCTCGGCCTTCGGATGTCTACATCGTTGGCTCCAAATGGGTTTATCAGCTCAAGTATCGACCAGATGGTACTATTGAACGTCACAAAGCTAGACTTGTGGCGCAAGGTTTTTCCGTAGATTCTGGGATTTAACTTTGACCATACTTTCAGTCCTGTGGTCAAAGCCTCCACTATCCGGACAGTTCTTGCAATTGCCACCATGCGTTCTTGGCCACTTCATCAGCTGGATGTCAAGAATGCCTTTCTTAATGGTGTTCTGGATACTCCGATCTATATGAAGCAGCCCATTGGTTATTAGGATTCTTCTCATCCAGACTCTGTTAGTCGCCCACGGAAGGCTATTTATGGCCTTAAGCAGGCTCCTCGAGCTTGGTTCCAGCATTTTAGCAGCTATCTTACACAACCTGGTTTTCGGTGCAGCTCGGCTGACATTTCTTTATTTGTTCTAGAGAGAGGATCATCGTTACTGTACCTCCTTGTGTATGTGGACGACATTATTCTTACAGGAAATGACTCAACTCTTCTTCGTTAGTTCATTTCTCGGACGTACAAGAAGTTTGCAATCAAGGATCTTGGTGCTCTTACTTACTTTCTTGGTCTTAAAGTTTCTCCTACTTCCTCAGGGTTACTTCTCGGCCAGGCGAAGTATGCTCAGGATATTCTGACTCGGGCTGGTATGACCGATGCTGCGCCAGTCTCTATGCCATTTGTTGCCAGCTCTCAGCTGCACAGTTCCACTAGTCCGCCGTTCAGGGATCCTACTCTTTATTGCTCTCTTGTTGGGGCACTTCAGTATCTCACCATTACTCGCCCAGATTTAGCCTTCTCGGTCAACACGGTGAGTCAGTACCTTCAGGATCCTAGAGATGATCATTTTGCTGCAGTTACACGGATTTTGCATTATGTTCGTGGCATTCTTCATTTTGGTTTGGTTTTTCATTCTGCTAGCACTCCAGATGTGTTAGGATATTCTGATGCTGACTGGGCTCGCTGTCTGGAGACTCTTCGATCCACCAATGGATATGCGGTCTATCTGGGTCGGAATCTTATTTCTCGGAGTGCCAAGAAATAACCCACTGTTTCTCGTTCCAGTACGGAGTCTGAGTATCGTGCTCTTGCCAACACTTCTTCGGAAGTTGTTTGGTTTACTCATTTGCTCCGTGATCTTCGGGTTCCGCTTTCTAGCTCGCCTTTGTTGTTACGTGACAACAGTAGTGCTATCTTCTTGGCTCAGAATCCGGTGGCGCAAAAGCGGGCAAAGCATATCGATATTGATTATCATTTTTTTCGTGAGCTGGTGACTTCTGGCAAGCTGCGCGTTGCTCATGTTCCTACTTCTCTCCATGTTGCTGACATTTTCACCAAGGGACATTTTCACCAAATTGAAAACCTCCATAAAAAAAGAGATTATGGTATCCTTACTTTTACATCCCGGATACAATGGCTTCTCTTTTTCGTCGATCAAAGCACTCAACATTTTAGGCTTCCCCTCAAAATCTCTTACAATGTCATCGAACATAGCATCAACGGTACATTTGTTTCCATCTACCTTGTCAAAACCACCGTTATGTCCTTACTCAACCTCTCCATGAAATGTTCATACAATGTAACCTCCGTCAAATCCGTTCTTCAACAAGTGAAATCTAACAAAGCCCACGATCATCAAACCGTTCACGACACAAGCATCTTTTGCATGGACAAAGTATCCTCTCCTCCCGACCAAAGGCATAATCAAGAAATGAATCAATAAATGCAATATGTTCACCACCCCCTCTAGCTACACTTGGATAGCTAACCATTTTTTCCCTCCACGCAAACATCGACTCTCGGTCTGTTGTATCTAAACAACACATAATAAACAATTACACAAATTTTCATTGTTCAAACATAATAAAAATAAATACAATCAATTTGCTACACAATACAAAAAGTGTCATGTATGTGTATATGTATGTGAATCGATCAAAAAGTGTCATGTATGTGTATATGTATGTGAATCGATCAACTAGATTGTTCTTGGGATACATACATACATACATACATATACATACATACATACATATACATACATACATATACATACATACATACATATGCATACATACATACATATACATACATACATATGCATACATACATATACATACATACATACATATATATACATACATACATATATATACATACATATATACATATATATACATACATACATACATACATATATATACATACATATATATATATATACATATATATATATATATATATACCATCTCCCAAAACAAACACAACCATGTTTACATCCACACTCATTTATACTCTCACAACATGATACTAAACCGACATAAAGCATATAGAAACCATTAATACATACGAATAAACTCTCTCCAAGCATGCATTTATGGTTATTATAACTACTAGCTATTTGATTGAAATTCCAATAAGTTATTGAAAACTTACATCCATGGGTCTTCATTGCTTTGAGTTAATAGCTCACCATCCAAAAAATCTTCCATCAATGAAGGAGAAAGAAACTACAAGTTCAGATCTAATTTTGGAGGGGTAGTTCGGAGCATTAAATGCTCAATTTTGCACAGATTTTTGTGAATAGTATGTAAAACAGGTGCCATTTTTCCTATTAGCACCGGTTTTTAACCGGTGCAAAATCAAACGGTGCCATTTTCCCGCTTTTTTTCTAGAATTATTTTAGCACCGGTTTCTTTAATTTTTTAGCACCAGATTCCAAAACTGGTGCCAAATATATACTTTACACCGGTTTTCTTTAATTTCTAGCACCGGTTTTCAAACCGGTTCAAATTTAGCACCGATTTTCAAACCGGTTCAAATTTAGCACCAATTTTTGAAATATTTTAGCACCGGTTTTTCAAACCAGTGCCAAAATTTACAATTAACAGGTTATGCGGATTTTTAGCACCGATTTTCAAACCGGTGCTAATTTAAAATTGGTTTTTGTTATTTTTAGCACCGGTTTTTGACCGGTGTGGTTTTCATCAAATTCTAGCACCGGTTTTCGGACCGGTGTTAATATAACACCGGTTTTTGGACCGATGTTATATTTAACACCGGTTATTATAAAAAGAACCGGTGCTAACACAATTATAACCGGTTCTAAATTACCACCGATTTTAGAACTGGTGCTAAAAAAATATAAACCATTGCTATTACATTATTTGCACCGGTTTTTAAAATCGGTGCTAAAAACCCGGTGTTAGAGGGGGGTCTCTGTGGTAGTGTCATTAGCTATTTTTACTTTGCGTGTTTAACATTAAATCAGGGTTAATGTTAAATACATTGTTAAAACATAGTTATACACACTATGTTTCTTGGTGTTTAAATGTTGCATTATTTTTATATTTCAAATTGTTTTCTTCGACAGATTGTAGTTATTTTGTGCACAATAGATATTTTCCCCCGGAAAGAGGAGCGTACAATGGCAAGGAAATAAATGTCATGAACACAAGACTTTAGTGGACCTAGTGTACTTTCAACGTGTATTTTATTGGGACACAGTTTCACCTTTTGTATGAACTTGTATCATGTTGATGGATTGCTTTTTTTCCACTTAAGTTTCTTACATTTTCAAATGTTCTTACTTACAATCAATTAAATTTTTTCCGGTTTCAATTCTGGGAGGACCAAGAATAATTTAAAAAAGGATATTGCAAATTAAAAAAAAAAGCAACGGTTTTACAAATAATACGTCTGGTGCTTAGACATCCATCTCCAAAGCGACAACACCGGAAAATAAAAAATAACCGGGCGCTGGTTTTTGTAATCTGTCAGATTTAAGGCACTGGTTTATTTTAGTAACTGGGGCTATACAGGTATCGGTGATCATTAACAAGGACTAAGAATTCAGTACCGGCATATCAAATACCGGTGCTGTAATATCTAACTTTCAACATCGGTTTATTATAATCGGTGTCATAATAACTACGTTTCAGTACCGCCCTACTTAGGCACCGGTCGGCAGGAGGCATGAACGACCAGTGCCATAGGGGGGGTGCCTGCAGTAGTGTATCATTAAGGCTTTCTTCCTAAAACTTTGGCGGAAATTCCAGCAAGGCATAGCATCATGGTCTCAGTTTCTTTGGTCACTACCTGAAAATCATAGAAAATCTCTCAATTGGAAAATGATAGTCCAGTTTAATATGTTAGCTGAATCTCACACTAGGATTATGCATGGGATTGGCAGGGAAAATGTTTTTACCTCAAATTGGACAGGCTTTGGAATCTTGCAGGATCTATGTCAAAATCATAACCTAAACAGTATCACTGACATCTCTATTGCCGTGTTTGTAAATATAAAAAAAAACTCTTATTCCACAACTTAGTTTTTTGCCCCTTAACATTCTAAACTTCTTGCAGCTTGCTAAAGTCTACCCTCACAATGATAATAAACTTATTTGGATACCTGCGAACAATGGTCAATTCTCTTTCAAGTCTGCATATGAAGTTGTATCCAGGAAGAGGAATACGCTAAGAAATCTATCTCAGGTTTGGCACTAGAAAATCCCAAAGAAAATATGCATCTTTATGTGGAAATTAATTAGTGCTATATTGCCATTTGATGACATAATTGTGAATTCTGAGATTAGTATTGCATCTAAATGCAAATTCTTTTGCAATTGTGACTCTCTCACGCACTTTTTAATGACTCTAATCTAGCAACACAGTTATGGTCATTTTTCAATCAAATTTTGAGCATAGTCAATCCCCACTTTAATAATATCTGGGATCGATTAACCTGTTACTGGACTTCATATGGTGTTTCAAATACGCACAGAACCTTAATTAGGTTAATCCCATCATTTATATGTTGGCACTTATGGAAGGAAAAAAATAATGCTCTATTTGATAACCTAAATCCACAACGTTCAGTGATGATTCAGGCAACTAAACAAGAATATTTTCTAGCCTTCTTCACTCACAAAACTTATGGTAAAAATAAGGAGGACATGATCTGGTTTCGGCTGGGTTTGACACCTAAACCTAGACCACCACCTAAGCCTAAACTCAAAATTGTGAAGTGGCTGAAACCAACGGATAAATACAAGATTAATGCAGATGCAGCTTGGTCTAAAGGTATTGGAATGGCTGGAATTGGCATTGTAATCAGAAACTCCGATGGCTCTTTTATAAAGGCATACACTAAGTCGCTACGCACTACATCTAGCCTTCATTATGAGATTATGGCTCTGAGGTCTTACATAAATGCTGAAATTGACTCGTTTTCTTTTACTCGTACATTAAGACAAGGAAATTTAGTAGCAGATTATCTGTCAAAAATGGCTTTAAAAAATCTCCTTGCTGGCTCAATCCTCCGGTTTAATGGTTTAGATCAGAAAACCAAAGGTCTACTATACTTAGATAAGTATGGTGTACCTTCAATCTGTAGTAAAACGGTGAACGGATGCTATTGATATGCTATTTATTTGCAGAAAGCCAACTCAAGTACCTCAACATGAAGATTTGCAATCGTAATTGCTCACTGAACATGAGCATGTTGGACTCCCATTTTGGAACTGAAGCTATATTTCTCAAACCCTATTCATACAATAGGGCAGCAACGTTTTTGGAGCATCAAGAATGTTTTAAGTCGATACAATATGAAGACCAGGAATACCTCAACTGTTCACTCAACTGCAACTGAATATCTCATTTCCATGAGATCAATTTTTTTGCATATGATTATTATGTGTGTGAACACTCATCTCTTTTTTTATAGAGGTTTTGAAAGGTTTTTTAAGTAGTCCGGTCGATATCAAGATATTATAACATGGGGTGGAGATATCTTTATCGGAAACGCTACATACTAAAATTTTTCAAAACCAAAACTGGGAATATTTATATCCCCCTTTAGCTGGGAAATTCAAGTTACACTTGAACATTTCTACATGTAAAGCTCATATTCTTTTGATCTAGGTTTGGGGTCCTATAAATGACCCCCTCTCACCTTGGTGGGTGTTTTAATAAAAAAAATGAACACGGAGGTTTTAAATGTCTCATAAGAAAGATTTAGCCGTCCCATGTGATTCGATCTATAATAACAATGACCGGTGATTGATATGAGTATTTCCTTGTAAGAAAAATGTAAACTTAGATATCAGCTTTAAAAAAACTCCTAGAATGTTTTTGAGCGGAGAAGCTTCGACATTAGTGCACCAGATTAATCATGTGTCTTATTGGTCATTTTATTTTGATAATGATTGGAATTTGAGGGATTTGTCTTGAATTTATGTTTGATTGATAGCCATAATGGTGAAGATCTAGGACAAGCCGTAGACAAGTGCTTGGTTATCTAGGGTTTGCATACTATTTGTTCCATTCAGTTGATAATGCAAGTTCTAATGAAGTTGTTAATTGTTTGAGGAAAAAAAGTGTCAATTGGGGATGGTCTTGTGTTTTCCAAGGGAATGGATGCATGTTGAATGTGTATCATCAATCTAATTGCTCAATATTGGGTAAAAGAACTTGGAAAATCTGTTGAAAGTGTAGAACATTGGTGAAATATGTCAGACAATTTCCGGCTAGGCGAAGGAAGTTCTATGGTTATGCTAGATTATAAAAATGTGGAAGCACTAAATCCTTATGTTTAGATGTTTCTACATGATAGAATTCTACTTATTTGATATTAAGTGTGACTTTAGATTGTGAGGGAGATTTTAACTACTTAGATGGAGAGGATGATCAATTTGGAAAATAAGTAGATGTTCCATTATCTTGGGACTGGTAGACTGTTCGACGATTAATTGTTTTCTTAAAAATTTCTGGTACAAAGTGTGTCATTGCCGATTCAGATTTAGATGATATTAGTTGTATATATGAATTCATAAAAGAGCTTTGGTGAGACGTGATAATCAATCGAGAGATATGCAATCTTCTATATTGAAGAAGTTTGACAAATATTGGAGAAATATGAAAAATCTTAATACGTTGGTTTTTATTTCTTGTACTCTTAATTTAAGAAATAGATTAGATATTGTGAATGTGTGGCAATGAGGAGAGAGGGAATTATTGAAATAGTTAAGAGTGCAATGTATGAGCTGTGATTATAGGAGAATCTCTAGTGTTGGGTCTGGAATTTCTGCTGCAACATCATTTCTCACTTCAACAACATCATCGATCCCAACAACTTCTTTGGGAGATAATGTTGATCCTCTGGGGGAAAAATTAAGGAGAAGAATAAGGATGCATTAAATAAAAAAAAAAGACCAACTCTGACTTTATTAATGATTGTAAATCTAAACTGGATATCACTTGAGTGAAGATATTGTTGATGATAATGTAAGATAATCCAAAAAAAAAGTAAGATAATCCAAAAGTTTTTAGTGCGAATTTGGAACTGCATTGCCAGATTGCAGCGGGCGGCCGTGATTTTGCCAGATTGCAGATCTCCACCACAGTGTTCTTCCTCGGGCGGCCGTGCTTTCGCTTTGGAACTGCATTGCCAGATTGCAGCGCCGGTAACACATTGTCAATAAGTCCGTCAAACGGATTGGGTCACCTGTTGGATAATCGTTATCCATATACTATTTTCACCTGTTGGATAAGGCTTATTGGATAATGACCCATTGGGTTAATGGATATAATTGGGTTGTAGTTATTGGATTTAGTTGGGTTGGATAATGGGTTACCCGTTGGATAATTTTGGATGAGTTGAGTTGGGTTGGATAATGGGTGACCCATGGATAATTTCATATCACAGGATAACTAAATTTTCACAAGTTTGATTACGAATGATTTAATTTTCCCTAATATATAATCATTTATTATATTATGTAATACAATATTATGTACATTATATCATATTTAATAAAAATAAAAATATATAATATGTTGGCTTTGTAAACTCGACGAAATTAACGAACAATATTAGTTGGGATCGAGCTCGAGCTCAAATACTGTACGAGCTTGAATATTGTACGAACTCGAATACTGTACGAGATTGAGCTCGAATACTGTACGAACTCGAATACTGTATGAGATTGAACTCGAATATTATACGAGATTGAGCTCGAATACTGTACGAACTCGAATACTGTATGAGATTGAACTCGAATACTGTACGAGATTGAACTCGAATATTGTACGAACTCGAATACTGTACGAGATTGAGTGCGAATTTTGTATGAACTCGAATAATGTACGAGATTGATTTCGAATACTGTACGAGCTCGAATAATGTACGAACTCGAATATTGTACGCGATTGAACTCGAATAATTTGTGAATTATAATTTGTATAATTTGTGAATTATAGTGAATATTTATGCTAAATATTACACATGCCTTTAATTGGGTAATTTTGGATATTTATTGGGTATTTGTTAGGTTCTCATTGAGTTAACATAATATGAGACCCATTAAAATCAAAATTTCCCATTAACATGATTTTTTTTACATCCCGCCAAATTCCAAAAACTAATGAGCATTTAATACTTGATCTCATTAGATAATGACAACTTGTAATCCAAATCAGAAGAAAATATTAAATGATAACTTATTGGGTTAGTTACATAATGACTTATTGGATAATATAATTTAATTCATTGGGTCATATGAGTTATCTCATGAGTTACCCAATGGGTTATCCATTTAATGACCCAACTCATTTATGATCCAACTCATTATGACTCATTAATAAATTGGTTAATTGAATAAAGAACCCATTGATTAATTAGATTTGGATAATGAGTTGATCCAATTAACCCATTTGACAGGCCTAGTTGTCAAGTTGCGCAGGCTCCACCATGATAGGAACCAAAGTACCAATTAGCTCCACCATGAGAGGTTTGGTAAGCGAATACTCTACCCTAACTGGTGTTGGAAAATGATGGTTAAAATGTTGAAATTTATCAACTTTTGGGCATCGTTTTGAGTGGGACCCGAACGGATTTTGGGTCGGTGGATGTCATTTTTGGGTTCTCCTCTATGAGTACTATAGAATTGACTATTTAAACTCTCAAAACAGATCAAGGGTGAATGAGATATGGATGTTTGAAATGTCACTCTTGAAAGAGAAAAATTAGGCGGAAATTGGCCCAGATTAATTTTTCTCTGGACTGTCCAAAATGCGTATGGACCGCGTGGAAGTCTCTGAAAGGCCCAACCGCGTAGTATATATGGAATTGCTTGTGTGTAATTCTTAAGAGATAAGAACAAAATATTTTCATATTTTGTGAGATATCTTGTTTTAAATGAATACGCGGTTTACCATGTTTAATACGCTGAAGAATATTTGTGCAAATATTTCTTCCATTTCCTGCAGTTTTAATTTGAGTATTCATGAAATGTCTCAGATTTGGTGAGTTGGTGATTGGAGAATATTCTTCTCTAATTACAGAAAATCAGAATATCATGTTTCCATGATTAGGGTCTCTTAGAGCAGTATAAATAGAGTCTTTAAGTCAGTCAGGACAGTTGGACTTGAGTCTTCTTTCTGTCTTTCTCGAAGTTTTCATCAGTTACTCTGTCGAGGTGATAGTCCTTCGGGCCTTGCGTGAATCCGAGGTAACTCTTATGTGTTAATTGTTACATTCGATGGTTTTACACTAGGGAACGATGTCCACGGGGGGACTCATTCGTTTCAAGGGCAGTGAGTTTACTCGTGACTCCATCAGTTTGTTATTGATTGAAGTGTGATTTATTTCTCCCATGTATTGCTTTAATTATTCGTAATTTAAGTTTTTTGATTGGATGCATGAATCATTAATAAAAGCATATTATTCGCATATGTAGATTGTTCATTCAATTTTTATTATTTAATTTTCGCATGATAAAATCAATATATGTCCACCACCGGAAGCCAGTTGATCGAGATTTGGAACGTTGATAACAACACTCCCATCCACTCCAAACAGTGGCATAAACAAAGAGACCATTTCCTGACTCCCGCCCTTCTCCGGCTCCGAGTCCAGGTATAGGTACGGCATGTCTTCTCCGTGACGGTGGATTGGCGGATGGGAGCCGGAAGCGGAGGAGGTCGGAGCAAAATGAAGTCGGGAGTAAGTCTGCTTTCAGGAGCCTGCAGACTCTTTGAACGCAGACCGGTTGATCTTGGGGATAACCACGCCATCACAACGGAGCGGGTCAAAGCTGGAAGGGGTACACTTCGAGAGGGAGTACAATTCCGCCTGCGAAATGCCCCGGAGATCCACCTTCCGGAGGGAGTACAGTTCAGGCTCGGGGACGGCGCGGAGGCATAGGCGGAGGACACTACGGCGGTGTCGTCCATAGGTGGGAATTGGGAAAGGCTGTGTGTACGATTGTGCATGTGTTCGCGGCTGAGTGAATGTGTGACGGGGTTTTATATGAAGTGGTGGGAATCGGATTTAATAAGGACGACGATTACAAAGTTGTACAGCATTCGTCCCGCAAATTTGACCACATTACTCTGTTACTATATACAACCTCGAAATGCTACATCTGCTCTGTTTTTTCTTCATTTTTTACTCTTTTTGTTTTTATCCATTTTCCCTCCCAACCACTTTTTTCCTTTCTTAGAATATATTTTTTGATCGCAAATTATCACGCTAATAATGTTAGATGATTCCAGTCACGTTTAGTCAGCAGTTGTAATTTTCAAATAATAGATCAAAATAAAAAAACTGAAAATGTTAAGATCATTGATAGAGATAAAATTAAATATTGGGATTTTCGATGCGGTCACACCAACGGTTGCAGAGGGAAAAGATTTGACTTCAAATTTATCGCCAAGCAAAATTAAATTGTATTAAAATTTCTAATATAGTATAATTATTAATTTGGATAATTGGTTAAAATATTTATTTAGTAGTATATCACACTATTCATATTAAAACTCCTTTCAAAATTTATGTTCATATTAAATCGAGGGTAAATGAGAAAAATACATAACATAATTTTCATCAAGAAATAAATTTATATATTGAAATTCTCAATATTGTATGAATAATAATTTCTGCAAACAATTAAATTTATTAATTCATTAGTGTATCACACTTTTCACGCTCAAAGATCCATTTAAAATTTGTGGTCATATTGGTTCGAGGGTTAAATGAGAAAAATGCACAACATAATTTTCATCGACAACTAAAGTTAAAGATTGTTTCTTTATTTTCTTAAGTTTGACATACTTCTCATTTTTGTATGTTTTGCTAAGATTGACACATTTCCTTTCATGGTAAAATGTGAATCATTTTAAACGACTCATTAAACTTTTTACTGGCTACACTCAATTCTTTCCACACATTTTAAATTGCAAAAATAAAATCTAAAATAAGAGTGCCAAACATATCAAAACAGTGGGGAGTATTAATTTTTATTTTGGGTTAAAATTATTGATTTAGTAGTTTATCATTCGTTCAAAATTCTGTTCAAAATTTTTGGTCATATTAGTTCGTGGTGAAATGAAAAATATACATAATTTTCGTTTTTCACTCTTATTGTTTTTTGTCCGTTTTCTCTCCAACCACCTTTTTCCTTTCTTGGAATGTATTTTTGGAGCGCAAATTATTACGCTATAATCTTATATGATTCTAATCACGTTTAATCAGCGATTGCAATTTTTAAATAATAGAATAAAATAAAAATGTGACTGTGTTAAAATAATGGATGAAGATAAAGTTAAATATTGGGGTTTCTGATGTATAATATTGACTATCATGATCAAATTCTCGTTCAAAATTCTCATTCAAAATTCTCGTCAATAACAACTCAGTAGTATATTCACATTAGTCTACAGCGGTGTTTGGCAGCGTCACTCCGGTTGCAAACGGAGGTGTCACGGTGGCAAACTCCAGGTATGGTTTTTTAAGGCCGACCTAGTGCTAGATCTGATGGTTTGGTGGCTCAATTTCCTGTCCAAGGCAGTGGTTCCGGTGGCTCAACGTCGATCTAGACCCTTGCCCGTGTTCAACTACAGTGGTCGAATCGGCCAACTCGGTCACTCGGATGTTGGCAAGGCGGCGAGCGACGACCCTCTGCCCAACTCAAGATCCAAACTCGGATTTACAAGGACTGACTCAGTCAACTCGGTTTTAGGCTCGGTACATCAGGCTTGGCTCAACCTAACTCGGTCAAACTCGGCTCAACTCAGTTTTGACTCGGTCAAAGAACCGAGTTGGAGTTTCCAGTAACTCGATCAACCCAGACATTCAAAGTTTTACTGTTGTTCAGTAGCGAAATCAGTGGCAAGATGAGGTTATGTATTTTTCAATCCTGGGTGCTTTTCTTTAGTGATTTTCATGATGGGTATTTCTCTTCTTTTTTTATTTTTATAGATTCATGGGTGGGATGTTTTTAATTATGCTATTTTCCCTTTTATTTCGATTTTCTTTGTTGCTATTTTCAGCTTTAAATGGGCAGTTTTAAAATAGTTCTTTTTCTCAAGTGTTAGAAGGAATTATCTGTGTCATTGTATATTTTTCCGGTAGCCCGAGCCGTTAAAATTGGATTGATTTCAGATCTGATATCTAAAGAGACGGCAAGGAGAAATCCAAGTCAAAGTTGTATTATACGAACTTATGGCGAAACTGTTTTTTTCTCTATAGATATAAATCAGATTTGTTGACTTGGTCCATAAGGATGTTGAGGCCAATGTTATTGATAAATCAATTATGTTGGTCCTTAAATTCTTTTGGAGTCAAGTTATGGATAATTCTATGCATTATAAGTGATATCAGGGTACTGATGAAAAATATTTTTGGCAATTAAAATGACGGGTCCTAGTCTCCTACATTAGGGACATGGTCTTAAGTTAAATGGAGATAGACTTGATCTTTAGTTGGGGAGCCTCTTAAATTTTTATTTTGATTGCCTTAGATGTTTGACTAGAGGTGTTCATGAGTCATTTTGCGTGCGTATCTTTTGACACTTCATCGTGTCTGTTCTGCTGGTAGTCTTGGGTCAATTTATTGTGGCTACACTATGACGATACGATGGAAACCACTTATCCTCAACGAGCCCTTCACTTATTGCCACATAGGCTTTTGCTTTATATTGTAATATCGATTTGGGCCTATGTGTATATCTCTTTTTATGACATTGAGACCTTGGATTAGATTATTAGAGATAGCTGAAGGGTCAAAGACCTTAAATGGGTTTAACTATAGTTCCTTGTATTTTGCCTATTTATTCTTCATAATACACCCTCATAAGTCATGGAGGTTTCACTCTAACATGGTATCAGCCAGAACGTCTTAGACGTCCTTTCTTCTCCTTGGCAGCTGCGTCTGTCTTCTTCTCTTCCTTTCTGTTTCAAATTCATACATTTCCTTCTTTGTTTATCTTCTTTTGCTTCACTCTTGTTCTTTACAAGATGGCCACCGATGATAAACTCACCTACAGTAATATGATTCACCTTCTCACAATCAAATTGGATGCTTCAAACTATATGATGTGGAGGAAGCAAGTCCAACACCTTCTTCGTTCGCAGCGGCTTTTGGGCCATATTGATGGTTCGAATCCTTGCCCTCCGGTTCCGTTGCGGGTCTCTTTTGCTCAGGCCGTCGGCTCGTCCTCCCCTACTGGTTCCTCCAAGGCAGCCTATGAGGAACTCAAGGCGGCTTATGACCAGTGGATTATCGATGACGAGAAGCTTTGTTGTCTTCTTCTCTCTTCTGTCTCGGTTGAGGTAATGTCCGAGATTTCTTCCTGTGATACGGCTGCTCAGATATGGGATACTCTTGCTAGTGTTTTTCATAATCGTAGTAAGTCTTCTGTGTTGAGCCTTCGTGTGCAAATCATGAATCTTCGTAAGACTGGGTCTGTTCATGAATTACACCTTCATTTTAAAGCTTTATTTGATAAACTTGCTGCCATGGATGCCCCTGCCACAAATGATGATATGGTTCTGTGGTTTTTACATGCTCTTGGTGCTGAATTTCGAGATTTTAGTGCCCCTTTGTTGTCTCGTTCTCCGACTCCGGCTTATGTCGATGTTGTGGCTGAGGCGGAGAATCAAGAGGCCTTTCTGAAAAATCTGCAGGTTTTTGGAGTATCACAGGCCGCTCCTGTCGCCTTTCTGGCTCAGGGAAATTTTTTCGGCCATGGTGGTGGCGCGTGGAGCCACGCGCCCGCGCGTGGGGGTGGCGCGTGGGGCTCACGCGTCGGTAGGAATGGCCGTGGCGGCGGCCGCGGTCGTGCAGGTGGTCGTGGTAGTTCTACTGGTGGTCAGGGTGGCGCTGGTTCGGGCAGAACTGTTGTAGAATGCCGGTTTTGCCATAAATTCGGTCACACCGCTCAAACGTGTTACAAATTGTTTCCGCCGCGACGTGGTGAAGCTGCTGTCCGTGATGATTCTGCCCTCTTGGCCCAGCAGTTCCGAAGTTCCTTGACCGTGGAGCCTTCTCCTACGGCGTCGGACTGGTACATTGATTCCGTAGCAACCAATCATCTCACCTCTTCCGCCTCTGCTTTGGAGAGTGTGACTCCATACTCGGGTAATTCTCGAATTTCAGTTGGTAATGGTGATTCCATTGGTATTCATTCTGTTGGTGATGGTCAACTTACTTCTATTTTGCGGTTATCTGATGTTTTATATGCTCCGGATGTGTCTAAAAATCTATTATCTATAAGTCGTCTTACTCAGGACCTTGATGCATTTGTGATTTTTGATGACCGGAGTTTTGTTATTCAGCACAAAGTCACCAAGGCGATCATGGGCAGAGGTCGTAGTGTGCATGGTTTATATGTGCTGGATAGAGGAGAGGCTGCTCTATTATCTTTTATATCTCAGAATACTTCGAGTATCGTTTGATTTGTGGCATGCTCGTCTTGGCCATGTGGCCCCTAAAGTTATTTCTCATTTGATTAAGACTGGAGTTTTGTGTGCTTCCTCTTTATTACCTAAGCCGGGACTGTGTGCCCCCTGTGTGATGGCTAAGGGTCAAAGACAATCTTTTTCTGTTAACCCTAAACGGACTTTGAAAGTTTTGGATTTGGTGCATTGTGATTTATGGGGACCAGCCCCTGTTTTGTCCGAAAGTGGTTTTGCTTATTATGCTCTTTTTGTGGACGATTATTCTCGTTTTACCTGGCTATATCCTCTTCGCAGAAAATTGGATTTTTTCGATGTTTTTTTGCAGTTTGAGGCTTTCGTACAGAACCAGTTCTCCTCCACCATCAAAACTTTTCAGAGTGATGGTGGGTCCAAATTTCTCAATAATCGTCTTCGCTCGCATTTTGCCTCAAAAGGCATTCACCATCAAGTCTCCTGTCCATACACACCGGAGCAGAACGGTCGTGCAGAACGAAAACACCGTCATGTAGCTGAAATGGGATTGTCTATGTTATTCCATTCTCACTTGCCTTTGTCTCACTGGGAAAATGCTTTTGCTGCTGCAGTATACACTATTAACAGGTTGCCTACTCCTGTTCTTGACGGTGCTTCTCCCTATAGTGTTCTATTTGGTCGGACTCCAGAATACTCGAATTTCAGACCTTTTGGCTGTAGGGTCTATCCTTTTGTTCGGTCATATGCTGATCACAAGCTGTCCCCTCGTAGTATCCCGTGCCTTTTTGTGGGTTACAGCTCTCACTACAAGGGGTTTCGTTGTCTGGATCCTATTACTGGCCGGATTTATATCACTCGCCATGCTCGCTTTGATGAGACATGTTTTCCTTTGGCCACTGGAAGCACTGCGCATGTGTTTTCTTCTTTGGATGTTCTATCATTTATGTATCCCGAGCCTTCTGTTTCTGAACCAGTCTCACCTTCTTCGACAGCCTCTTCTGGTCCTTGTACAGTCTGTGATGACTCACCATCTCCAGTTAACCCATCTCGATCTCTGCCACATCCTCCGGTTACTTCTCCTCCGGCTACTCCGCCGTCCTCTCCACCTCTGATTACTCCGCCATCTACTCCTTCGTTTGTTTCTCCATCTCCGAGAGTTCATCATATGGTTACCAGGAATTAGGATGGCACTCGTCGTATCAAATCCCATCCTGATTTTGTTCCCACTGGTCTTCTAGCTGCGGTTATGGATCATTCTGAGCCTCGCGACTATCGTGCAGCTCGTCGGGACTCGAAATGGGTAGGTGCCATGGATGAGGAGATGGATGCACTTAGAAGACAGCACACTTGGGAGTTGGTTCCTCGCCCTTCGAATGTCAATGTTGTTGGGTCAAAATGGGTCTATCGCTTGAAATACAGACCTGATGGCAGCATTGATCGTTACAAGGCTCGTCTGGTCGCTCAAGGTTACTCGCAGATTCCTGGCTTCGATTTCGATCACACGTTTAGTCCGGTAGTTAAAGCTGCCACAGTTCGGACTGTTCTTGCTATAGCTACTCTACGACGGTGGTCCTTGCATCAGCTTGATGTCAAGAATGCGTTTCTCCATGGCGTTCTTGACACACCGGTCTATATGGCTCAGCCTGTTGGTTATCAGGATCCTGCTTGTCCTACTCATGTCTGTCAACTTCAGAAGGCTATTTATGGCCTGAAACAGGCTCCTCGAGCCTGGTTTGATAGATTCAGCTCTTTTTTGAGTCAGCTTGGTTTTGTTTGTAGCTCGTCAGATACATCTCTGTTTGTTTTCTCTCGGGGTTCTACACTACTGTATCTCCTGGTCTATGTTGATGACATCATTCTCACTGGCAATGATGAGGGTGCCATTCGCCAGTTCATCTCTCGGACTGATAAGGAGTTTTCCATCAAGGACTTAGGGTCTCTGACTTACTTCCTTGGTCTTGAGGTATCCACTTCTCCTACCGGTCTCTTTCTTGGGCAAGCCAAGTATGTTCGTGATATTCTTTCTCGAGCAGGCATGACTGACACATCTCCGGTTACCACTCCGTTTGTTCCACTCTCACAACTTCACAGCAGCTCCAGTGCTCCTTTTGGTAATCCTACCTTTTATCGATCTCTGGTGGGTGCCCTTCAGTATCTGACTATCACCCGTCCAGATTTGACTTTTGCTGTCAACTCTGTCAGTCAGTTCCTTCAGGATCCTCGGGAGGATCATTTTGCAGCTGTCACACGGATTCTTCGGTATGTGGCTGGAACGCCCCACTTTGGTCTCACTTTCCGCACGGGAGGATCCTCTGATGTTTGTGCTTACTCCGATGCTGACTGGGCTCGCTGCTTGGAGACGCGTCGTTCGACCTATGGTTATGCTGTTTTCTTGGGAGACAACTTGGTGTCCTGGAGTGCCAAGAAGCAGCCCACTGTCTCGCGCTCGAGCTCGGAGTCTGAATACCGCGCTCTTGCAAATACGGCTGCTGAAGTCATTTGGCTCTCTCACCTTCTGAAGGAGTTGCATTTTCCGCTGGATGGTTCGCCTCTTCTTTTGTGTGACAACAACAGCGCGATCTTCTTAGCTCAGAATCATGTTGCTCATAAGCGGGCGAAACACATCGACATCGACTATCATTTTGTTCGGGAGTTAGTTGCCTCTGGGAAGCTTCGAGTTAGTCATGTGCCCACTTCATTGCAGCTTGCGGATATTTTCACGAAAGGGCTTCCAAAGCTATTGTTTGAATTTTTTCGTTCCAAGCTTTGCGTTTCGGTTAACCCGATGCTTCGCTTGAGGGGGGATATTAGAGATAGCTGAAGGGTCAAAGACCTTAAATGGGTTTAACTATAGTTCCTTGTATTTTGCCTATTTATTCTTCATAATACACCCTCATAAGTCATGGAGGTTTCACTTCATCGTGTCTGTTCTGCTGGTAGTCTTGGGTCGATTTATTGTGGCTACAGTATGACGATACGATGGAAACCACTTATCCTCCACGAGCCCTTCACTTATTGCCACATAGGCTTTTGCTTTATATTGTAATATCGATTTGGGCCTATGTGTATATCTCTTTTTATGACATTGAGACCTTGGATTAGATTTGTAACATTTAGCTAGCGTTTCAGTGTTAATGGGTTTATCCCAAATCATATGTTTGTAAAGGCACATTGTGCAAATTGATCTTAATATAAAAGGGAGGGACACCCTATAAACACCCTCAATTTATTAAAAAAAAACATTAGTCATGTTCAAATTTTCGTTTAAAATTTGTCGGTCATACCAACAGTTATAGAGGGGAAAATTTTGACTTAAAATTTATCGTCAAATAAAATTAAATGTTGAAATCCTCAATATAGTACGAATATTAATTTCTGTAATCGGTTAAAATTATTGATTTAGTGTATCACACTATTCACGCTCAAAACTCAATTAAGTATTTTTTTTAATTGGGTAATAACTCAAATGAGCCCCCAATAAAATCCCTCCCCTCCCCTTGCCCTGGTGGGAATTGAACTTGAGAAAAATACATAAGATACATTTCATCGAAAACTAAATTAAATAATTGGAATTCTCAATACAGCATGAATATAAATATTAATTTCTATAATGAGTTAAAATTATTGATTTAGTAGTGTATCACACTATTCACGCTCAAAACTCTGTCAAAAATTTGTGGTCATATTGGTTTGGGGTTAAATGAAAAAAAAAAACATAACATAGTTTTCATCGTCAAATAACGTTAATATTGAAATCTTGAATATAATATAAATATTTATTTTTATAATAGGAAAAAATTATTGATTCCAAGGTTATCACACTATTCACATTCAAAACTCTATTCAAAATTTTTGATCATATTAATTTGAGGGTCAAAAGAAAATCATAACATATTGATGCTCAAAATTTTATTTACAGTTTGTGGTTACTGGTTATATTGGTATGAGACTATAAGGGTAAAAGAAGGAAAATACTTGACCTGATTTTTCAGCGTCAAATCAAATATAAATTTCAAAATTCTCAATATAGTAGAAATATCCATTCCACAATCGTTGAAAGTTATTAATTATATAGGGTAACCACTCATTAAATATTCCTGGTCATATTGGTTAGAGGTTAAAGAAGAATATATAACCTGTAAATAAAACTAAATACTGTTATACTCAATAAATAAACATTTAATTTTCACAATCTATAAAATTTATTGATTCATTAGTGTATTCACACTAATTTATTTAAAGTCAAGACATTTTTAATATATTTCAATAGTGCATCAGTGATGTGTATTATATAATTATTGCATAAATGTAGAAGTATTCGACTTAAATTCATAGTCAAAAAAAATTGAAGATTAAAATTATTAGTATCTTATGTGTTAAAATTATTGTATAGCCGTATATGTGTTCTGTTTAAATTCGTTTCATGCATATGAAGAAAATTTTGGTGTCTTATTCGGTAAAATTATTGTCTAATCGTACAAGTGTTCAGCTTAAATTCATAGTCATATATAATTTCAAAAACTTAAAATATCAGTGTCTTGTAACTTAAAATATCAGTGTCTTGTGTGGTGAAATTAATGCATAACAGTACAAGTGTTCGATCTGAATCCATTGTTATATTAGTTCGAAGACTAAAAATATTAGTTTTTTGCATGGTAAAATCATTGCATAAACGTTACAAATGTTCAGCCTAAATCCATTGTCATATGAATTCGAAGACTAAAAATTTAGGGTCTTGCATGCTAAAATCAGTGTATAACTGTACAAGTATTTGTTCTAAACTCATTGTCATATAAATTCAAACATTAAAAATATTAGTGTCTTGCTTGTATAACCATTGTCATATAAATTCAAACATTGAAAAGATTAGTGTCTTGCGTGGTAAAATCAGTGCATAACCGTACAAGTGTTCGACCAAAATCCATTGTCATATAAATACAAAGACTAAAAATATTAGTATCTTGCATGGTAAAATCATTATATACCCGTACAAGTGTTCGGTCTAAATTCATTTTCATATAAAATCAAACACTAAAAATATTAGGGTCTTGCGTGGTAAAATTATTGCATAACCGTACAAGTGTTCAGTCTAAATTCATTTTCGTATAAATTTATAGACTAAAATTGTTAGTGTCTTGCATAATCGTACAAATGTTCTGGTTAAATTCATTATCATATATATTTGAAAACTTAAAATATTAGTGTATTGCATGGTAAAGTCAATGCATAATCGTATAAGTGTTCAATTGAAATTCAAAGTCATGTAAATTCAAGGACTAAAAATATTAGTATCTTGCATGGTAAAATCATTGTAAAATTGTACATGTGTTCGGCCTAAATTCATAGTGATGTAAATTCAAAGACTAAAATCGTTAGTATCTTGCATGGTAAAATCATTGCATAACCGTACAAGTGTTCGAACTAAATTCATACTCATATTCAAAAAAAAATATTAGTGTCATTGCGTAACCGTACAAATGTTCGGGTTAAATTCATTGTTATATAAATTCTGAGGCTGAAATTATTAGTGTATTGCATAGTAAAATCATTGCATAATCGTACAAGTGTTCGATCTCAATTGGTAGTCATATAAATTCAAAGAATAAAAATATTAAAGTCTTGCATGGTAAAATCATAGCATAACCGTACAAGTGTTCGGTCTAAAGTCTTTGTCATATAAGTTCTAGGACTAAAAATATTAGTATATTTCGTGGTAATACATTGCATAACCATCCAAGTGTTCCGCCTAAATTTATTGTCATATAATTTCAAAGACTAAATTTTTATGTGTGTTTCAATAAAGTTGAATAGTATTGCTTTTTGAGGCCTAACATCAAAAGTAAATATAAGGGATATATACGAGGTAACTGCAAATATAATCCTCAAATAAATAAAACTACAAAAACAACCATAACTAGTTGATGAAAGTGCAAATATAAACCTTTGGCTAGAAATCCAGTGTTGACTGTGTTTTTTCGGCGTTCACCCCCCAAAAATGATAAAAATGCCCTTGGACCAAAAGATGAATTTGGGTGGACAATTATACCCTTGCCCACCGTCGGAGCGCCGTCAGACAATATAGGGTTATATCAGCACATTATGAAAATTGATAGGATTATATCAGCACATATTATAAAAGTAAAATCATCGACATTAAAAGCCCTAGGTCGAAGGACACAACAAAGGAAAAACTACACACAACACCAAAGGTCATCCAATCATCAATCCGGACCAAACTCAACAAAATAAACAAAATATCATCAATATCCTCATATTCTATACCATATATACCGCATATCTCTACTTATGTGAGAAGAAGCAAAAAAAATCATAGAATCAAACTAAATATCGCATTAATCTAGTGAATTAAGGGGAATTTCAGATGAAGATACCATTTTTGAAAGGTTCCTGCACCTCCACTTCAACGTCCGATGTGTCAACCTCGCCAAAGCTCTTTCATCACCACTAAAATTACACTCTAGAACGTCGACAATCGGTAGAAGAGGTTGAAATGGCAGTTGCGTGCAGTTGACGTTGATATTGTTCTAATATGAAACTTTATGTTAATAGTATGTGTTGATATAATCCTACAATTTTTACGAATATGATGATATAAGTTTTTATTTTAATTTTGTTATAGGCAAATTATATCCTACACCGGAGATATGTTAAGTTTCGTATCCCCAGTGCTATGTATAGCTACTAAAATGTAGACTACAATTATAGAAAAATTAAATCCTAAAAAAATGGATAATAAACTAATTAATAACTACGGATTTAATTAATGGGGATACTGTTAATGTTGTATTTCCAGTATACCATATACTAATTGTTTGTTGTATTCGTCCTAATGTTAGGTAAATTTTCAATAATATATTAAACAAATTCATGGGTTGTACAACTTGTTACCTTACATATCTCAATCATTTCCTAAATTTTAGTCTTATCAGTTTTCAATTTTTAAAAAACTATTTCATTTTTTTAATCTTTTAACCATTTATCTCCTACTACAAGTAATGAATAATTTTCTAATGTTTATAAATTGTAAAATTTGGCAGGTTATTCTTTCTTTTATTCTTCATCATAAAAACAAATTACTCACGTGACTATTTATTTTACAAGATCGTCTGCAACCTCCTTGTTTTAATCATAAATTTTTTTTGAATAATTTGCAAGAACAATATTGATGACAATGATCTACATGTACAATGTATATAACTTGATTATGTACTAACACATGCAATGTAATAGAATGTTTGTAATTTACTTAATGATTTTCTTATTGCATACATCGGAAAAAAAATTCTCGCCGATAGTTATCTAATGTTATCAAAATATAAAATTTGTTTAGAAAATGTAGTAAAATTATATCAAATTATTTTATTCATATTGTGGTTAACGTTTCATTAATAAATTATCATCTATGTTTCTTTATTTAAGAGTTGATCTCCTAACAGGCGGTCTGTCCATAAGTTATGGACAATCACATATTTTTTATCTTGTACACTGCATATGTTAAAATACATACTCCTCCGTCCCAAATTAACTGCACACTTTACTATTTGATACTAATCACTGTCAAACTTTGACCACATATTTAAATAGGTCTATAAGTAATAATATTATCATATGTGATATTGTTGAATTTGTCATAACAAATAGTTAAAAAGTAACTTTTATTTGCTGATATTGTACGTAATTAAATATGTTAACGATCAAACATGATTCTTGATAACCGTAAAAAAAATTCCTTGCAATTTAATCTGGGACGGAGGGTGCACTAAATTTAGAAATTTAATTTTTTAATATTATATATTTTTACATTCAAATACACAATATTACTTGTTGAAACTTTTAAAATATAATATTTAAATTTTATTAAAAAATTATAATATTTAAAGTAAAAATTACAGTAGACTGTATATAAACTTACAGGCATAGCGCATTTAATGAGAATTTCTCATTATTTATATACTATTAACGTGCCGCCACTAAATATATTTCCCGTAAAAAGAAACACTAGGAATAAACTGGTCTATAATGCACAATCACGAATATTCAAATAAGTAAGAGTTATTGATTCACAAATGCACTTACTAATCACCAAATCTTGTTTTATGCGCTATAAAATTTAGCCAGGAATCATTATGCATTTATTATTAAACAATTTAATTTTGATGAGATCCTTTTGAAAACAATAATTAAAATTTGGGGAAGATGAGTTTTTGTGTTGATTTTTATGGAATTGCCACTATCTAAAATTTAGACTAATTCACGGGAAACCATCTCTTAGGACATTAATAAACTATAATTTAAAAATATATTTACTCACGTAGGGTAGGCAAGTCTTGGGAAAGGCCGTCTGTCCATAAGTTTATGAAAAACGGGATATAACTAGAATAATAAAAGGTAAAAAGTCTTAGCTGCAATATTAAAAATTTATTATGCAACGTGTAGTAGTTATAGAGTTTATAACTCGATTCATGCAACTTAAACATTTTATCTTTATTTCTTCTTATTTGCACTTTAAACCTTGATCTTTTCATGATTTATAGAAAGATCGTCTTTCAAAAGATGAACTCCATAGGGTATTACTTAATTTAAATTTGTAATTTTATTGGAGTTGAATTATTTACCTGTAGGGTATAACTAAATTATATTTTTGTATATTAATTGGGGCTAAACTCTTGATATATTATCGAATTAATAATTTAAGTGATTTATTTTGTAATAAAAACAAGAATAATAAGACCATGTGCATTAACGGTTTTACTTTAGTTGGATTATAATAAATGACATCTCAAGTAGTTTAAAGTCTTAATTTAAGAACAATTGAACACGTGTGAAAGACAAATTTGATATTTGTAGAGAGACATCAGGTTAAAGTTTAGACTAAATCATGGGAGACCATCTCTTAGGACATTATTAAACTATAATTTAAAAATATATTTACTCACGTAGGGTATTAATAAATTTAAATTTGTAATTTTATTGGAGTTAAATTATTTACCTGTAGGGTATAGCTTAATTATATTTTTGTAAATTAATTGGGGCTAAACTCTTGATATATGATCGAATTAATAATTTAAGTGATTTATTTTTTTAATAAAAACAAGAATAATAAGACCATGTGTATTAATGATGGAAAGCAGCGTGTGTGCTATAAGTCTGCGTGAATCTGGGCCGACGTGACCGCTGTGAGCTCTGCTCTAGCGACGCAGAGAATGCCGATAGGACGCGGCGAGGCAACAACTATTGCCTGCGAACAACAAATCTGACGGTGGTTGCTGAACGGAGACAACAATGAAACTTCGGACTGGAGATGACGCCACTGCTCCACTGAGAATGACGCCGCTGTGGGACTGAGATGGCCGAAGGAGCTTGGGGCTAGAGATGAAGAGTTTGGATCTTCGGAAAGAGAGAGGTGCCAACAAAGAGGAGGTTGGACGAAGAGGACTGTCGGAAGATAGCCAGAAGTTACCGGAAATTGATCGGTAATTTGCCAGAATCAGGTGCCTTGGTAGGCCGGAAGAAAAATAAAATATTTTAAAAAAATGATATGATTTAGGATCAGAACTTGCTTTGATACCATGATAGAATGATTTTCCATAAGGAATTGTATTATTCATGACTGAATATATAGAGAGTAAAATAAGGGAATAACTCTATTTATAATAAATCATAATCTAATTATGAATCTGATTTATTCTAACAGGTAATAATGTGTGTCTTTATTCATGATCTCAGGATACATTATATAGTGGAACAGAATACCTATACAAGCTAGTAAAATGTAAGATAATATGTTAAGGAATTAGAATTGTATTCTTACCATAATTGTAGATGTAATTGTATTCTATTACCTTTTCCAATCTTGTATAGGTATCTTGTACTACTATATAATGTATCCTGAATTCATGAATACACCACACATTATTACCCTTATTTTCTACATGGTATCAGAGCCCAAAATCCTGAAACCTTAAAATAGAAAATTTTCCGCTGCTCTACAATTCCAAGCCACCGCCGCCAATCACCATGCGCCGCCAGTTGCTGCCACCGCTCCAAGCCGCTGCAGCCGTCACGTGCCGTCTGTCGGTTCTTCCGCCGCACGTCATTCGCCATCCGCCATCCGCCGCTCGCCTTCGTTCCGCTGCATGACCGAACTCCTCACGCGCCGCCGCTCGTTTGCGCCGGTGTGTTCTGTCGATCCGATTTGTCGCTGGTTATTGTACCTGCTCCTGATCTGTACCTGATTTACCACAATGTCTGGCTCTAAAGAACAGACTGGTTTTGATGCACCTGAGGCTTCGAAGCTTCAAGATATGAATGATTATGATGTAATTGCACCTTTACTTCAGCAGTTGCAGTTGCAATCTGGCCCTCGAACTACTTTACATATTAGTCGTATGTCGACTGATCCTTACTTTATTGGTTCTGGTGATGGTCCAGGTTTACAACTCATACCGACCATGCTGAAAGATCAGGAAAATTACATTGAATGGTCCGATGAAATTTGTCGCGCTTTCCTTGCTAAGCACAAGATTGGGTTCATTGATGGATCTATTACCCAACCCCATAATGGTTATCTTGATGCTGCTGATTGACCTGGGGTTACTGCTACTCTTGTCTGCTGGATCTTGCAAACCCTGGATCCAGTATTGAGATCTTCTACAAGTTCGTTTGCCACTGTTAAGGATCTGTGGGATGACCTGAAGGCACAATTTATTCTTGCCGATGGTATGAAGGTTTTGCAGACGCAAGAATCTATTTAGAGTTGTAGGCAAAACGGTCAGCCCATCGACATCTACTTTGTCAAACTGAAGAAGTTGTTTGCAGATTATCACTGCATGCGACCTCCCCTGGTTTGTGCCCGTGAAGAGAGCAAGGCATTATGCCATTGCAATATTGCTGCGAGAGTCTTCCAAGAAAGAGAAAATGATTTGATCTACCAATTTATCTCTGGCCTTGACGGAGGTTTTCACACCCTGTGATCACACATCATGAGCATTGATCCAATGCCATCTGTCATGAAAGTGTATGCCCTTGTTGCTTAGGATGGGAATCATAGAGCTGTCATTCGAGCTCGTGAGCTTTCTTCTAACTCCATAGCGTATGCTGCCCGATGTCCACCACCTGCAAGTTCTTTGCCAGTTGTTCTTTCTGCAGCCGACCGCAAGAATCTTGTTTGTACACATTGTCGTCGCAAGGGTCATGATAAAGATACATGTTTCCAGTTACATGGTGTACCAGACTGGTTTAAGAAGTTGAAGGAGAAGGCCGGTACCAGCAAGAAACCGGCGCCAGATTCCCGGACGTCAGCCACTACCGCCGGTCTCGGAGGCGCTACCACGGTGCTTCCTCTCTCACCGCCGTTCATCGGAGCAGCCACATCGCCGCCTAGTTTGGTGGCGGTGGCTTCTTCCGGCAGTGTCCCTGCACGTTCCAATTTTGGCTCTGCTCTGTCTGATGACCAATGGAGCACGACCATGCACTTGTTTAATCAGTTTAATTCTCTTACTGGCAATGAGTCTGGTAAGCCTACTTTACCATGGATACTTGATTCGGGAGCCTCATATCACATGACTGGTGACAAAGGTGCTCTTACTGATCTTACTACTACTATTGATTCTGTGAATGTTGTTCTGCCTGATGGCTCAGTGTCATCAACTACTCAATATGGATCTATTTACTTTGGTGGTGTTACTCTGCCTTATGTTTTATATATACCTACATTGCGATGCAACTTACTGTCATGCTCTAGATTGTTATCTACCCTGAACTGTCTAGATTTGTATATTGAAAATTATTGCATTTTACATACAATCAGTACGAAGAAAGTGATTAGCATGGGTGAACAGGAGGGGGGTGTTTTGGCTTCATCTGCTGGATGCTCGTGTTCACCGTCCTGTCCTGTAGTCTCTTCCTACAGTTGCTTCAGTATCTTCTTTTGACTTATGACATCAACGTTTTGGTTATCCATCTTCCACGGTGTTGTCTTCTATTTCTTCTAGCATTAATAAACATTATGTACCCTGCTCTATATGTTATAGAGCAAAACAGACTAGACATAGTTTTCAATTGAGTTCTACAAATGCTACTGCATTGTTTCAATTAATTCATTATGATGTTTGGGGATCTTATAGAACACCATATTCTAGTGGTGCATTTTATTTTTTGACTATAGTAAATGATTATTCCCGAGCTGTTTGGGTTTATTTATTAGTAGCTAAATCTGAAGTAGCTTTTAGATTTTTAGAATTTAGTGCCTTAGTGAAGAACCAGTGGGGCCAAACAATTCAACGAGTTTGGGCTGATAATGACACTGATTTTTTGCCTCTGCGATCTCACTTTACTGCATCTGGGATAATTTTTGAGACATCTATGGTTGATACACTACAACAGAATGGTCGAGTTGAAAGAAAGCATCGTCATTTACTCAATGTGGCACATGCTTTACGGTTCCAAGCCAGTCTTCCTATTGAATTTTGGGGAGAATCTGTTCTTACTGCTGCCTACCTGATTAACCGAACACCACTCAGCATCTCAACGGTCGTACTCTATTTGAGTTGCTCTATGGGCAAGCTCCAAATTATTCATCATTAAGAGTTTTTGGATACTTGTGTTTTGCTGCTCATGTTCCCAGATATCGTGACAAGTTTGCACCTAGAAATCGGCGGTGTCTATTTCTTGGTTATCCTGTCGGAAAGAAAGGCTATCGTCTTTTTGACTTGGAATTCCGTGCGATCTTTAATAGTCGGGATGCCAATTTCTTTGAAGATAAGTTCTCGTACTTTGCAACTCTGACATCTGCTTTATCCAATTAACCCGGCGGTGCCACCATATCACCGCCGGATTCCTCCTCCTTCATGCCAGAGACGCACAGAATTTTGATTCCGCCAGCCGCTGCTGATCCAATGCCACAGGTTGCCGTTGGCCCTCCGCCGTCCACCGGCGGCCAGCTGCTACCGTCTACCGTCAACCGGTCGCTGTTGTTCATCCCGGCCAGTCACCGCCGCCAGTCAATACCGATCGTGCCGGTCAGTCTCCGCTGGTCACCGCCGGCTAGTCAGCACTGGCAGTCGCCGGCCAGTCACTGTGGGCAACCGCTGGCCATTCTCCATAGTCTGACGCCAGTCCCTTCATGCCAGCCGCCGCCGTCCAACCTCGGCCGTCCGCTGCCGGTCATCATCCACCGATCGCCGACGATACTACATCCTCGGTATCTACTTTACCGACTTCTCTGGTACCAGATAGTTCCCCTGCTAAGTTGCCACCTACTAGACAGAGTGTTCGATCTCGTCATCCGCCATAGTACTTGGCTGATTACGATTGTGATGATTATGCTTGTGCTCTTACTATTGAAGAGCCCCCCCTTCGACTACGTTCCCTCATGCGTCATCACTTTCCTAAGTTGTTCTCTATCCTCTTACTGATTATGTAAATTGTGATAATTTTTATAGTATGCATTCTAGATTTTTGGGTGCTGTAACATCTAGTGCAAATCCCACTACTTACTCCAAGGCTTCCTGTCATTCTCATTGGCGAGATGCTATGGCTGAGGAAATTATTGCGCTGGAGCACAATCAGATATGGACTTTGGCTCCTTTGCCTGTGCATAAGAAGGCAATTGGTATACCGGATGAAGTTTCGGTCAGATGGTACTATTGAACATCATAAGGCGCGCTTAGTTATTCTTAGGAATCGCCAGGTTGAAGGAATTGATTACACAGAGAGTTTTGCTCCGATTGAGAAGATGAGTTCTGTTCGATTGTTCCTGTCCATTGCAGTTATCCGTGGTTGGGAACTGCATCAGATGGATGTCCATAATGCCTTCCTTCATGGTGATTTGCATGAGGAAGTGTTCATGCGTTCT
The DNA here is from genome assembly GCA_037428765.1 of Rubia yunnanensis. Taxonomy (NCBI): domain Eukaryota; kingdom Viridiplantae; phylum Streptophyta; class Magnoliopsida; order Gentianales; family Rubiaceae; genus Rubia; species Rubia yunnanensis. The sequence continues at coordinate 77,250,065 of CM075067.1, forward strand.
TCACCTGGCAACGCTGTACCGCCTGGTCTGGTCTGTCGCCTTCAGAAATATCTTTATGGTCTTCATCAAGCTCTTAGAAATTGGTTTACTAAATTGGCTTAGGCTTTACGAAAATTTGGATTTGTTCAGAGTAAGGCCGATTACTCTTTGCTTGTTTTTTCTCGTGGATCAGTTTCTTTACATGTTATGGTTTACGTTGATGATTTGGTTATTGCTGGTAGTTCTTCTTCGCTCATCTCTGAGTTCAAGAAATACTTAGGTTCTTGTTTCCACATGAAGGATCTTGGTCTGCTTAAGTATTTTTTGGGCATAGAGATTGCTAGAAGACCAGAGGGGATGTTTCTTTCGCAAAGGAAATATGTTTTGGACATCTTATCCGATACAGGTTTATCTGCTTCTAAACTAGTTGATTTTCCGATGGAGCAACAACATGATTTGGCACGTGTTGAAGGTCTAGCCTACCATGACCCGGAGCAGTATCGACGCTTGGTTGGGAGTCTGATATACCTGACTATTACTCGTCTTGAACTTAGTTATTCAGTTCATACTCTTGCGCAATTCATGAAGTTTCCTTGTGTTCCTCACTGGCAAACTGTTGTTCGTGTGTTGCACTACCTGGAGAGTCATCCTGGTCAAGGTTTATTTCTCTCTTCTCGTAGTACTTTACAATTGACTGCTTATTGTGATTCGGATTGGGCTGCATGACCGATTACTAGGCGTTCTCTATCTGGTTATTTTTTTATGATTGGTGATTCTTTAGTTTCCTGGAAAACTAAAAAACAACCTACTGTTTCTCGGTCTTCCGCTGAAGCGGAGTATCGTGCTATGACAGTTACCTGGTGTGAGTTGTTATGGCTTAAGTCTTTACTGAAAGACTTAGGGGTTTCGCACTCCTCTCCTATGCAGTTGTTTTGTAACAGTCAATCTGCTCTTCACATAGTGGCCAATATGGTTTTTCATGAACGTACAAAGCACATTGAAGTTGATTGTCATTTTGTATGGGATCTTGTTCAATCTGGCGCACTCATTACTCAACGTATCCGTACGACAGACCAACCTGCGGATTTGTTCACTAAAGCTCTCTGACGTAACCAGTTCCATTCTTTACTTGGCAAGTTGGGCATTTCCGATCCCCATGCTCCAACTTGAGGAGGAGTGTTAAGGAATTAGAATTGTATTCTTACCATAATTGTAGATGTAATTGTATTCTATTATCTTTTCCTAGCTTGTATAGGTATCCTGTACTATTATGTAATGTATCCCGAATTCATGAATACAATACACATTATTATCCTTATTGTCTACATAATATAATTAGATTTACAAGTAAGAGTGAGTCTCCTGACAGGCGGCCTGTCCATAAGCTTATTTAAAATTTAAAATCTAATTACATACTCCCTCCGTCCTAGCCGAATCTGCACACTTTTTGATCAACTTTCTCAAGACACATTTGACCATAAATTTCAACTAGTATATAGATATCAATATCATCATGTGAGATATTGTTGGATTCTCTGCATGATGTATTTTCTAAATATCAAATTTTAACACACTGTTAATATACGCAACTAAAGTTATCGTTGGTCAAACATGACCTGAGAAAGTTGACCAAAAAGTATGCACATTCGGCTGGGATGGAGTAATACAAAATTTAAAATCTTTGAAAATATTTTTTTATATCATATATTTTTATATTTTCACCTTCAAATACATACTATTATTTGTTTTAACTTATAAAATGTAATATTTAAATTTTATAAAAAATTACAATATTTAAGTCAAATGCCCCTGAGCACTGTCCATAAATTTATGGAAAAATCGCATTTTCTGAGACTTTCCCTACAAGTAATATTCTAATTCCTTGATCAAGAAGGCTCACTGGAACAAACTGAGAGAGTTCGAAGTGTATGGAAGCACTTCTTGTCGAAGGTGGCTGTTCCAACGTTCATCATTTTTTATCAGTGGATCACACGCGGAGTGCATGATTTTTGTGTTGTGTACAGTAGAATAATGGTCCAACGTGTGGCAGCTTTTGGTTTTGGAAGTAGAGGGTTGAGGATGCATTACCATAATGCGTCCTCCCCTTTTTATTTTTTCAGAATTCTCCCCCTTTTTAATTCTCTCCCTCTTTGTTTCCGGAAGTTTGTCCCAATTTTTTTTGTTTTCGGATGCAATTAGGCTGCGCACTTTTTTCTTTTGGAAAACAGTTAGCATTTATTTTATTGTTTCTAAAATCAATTAGAGGACTCGTTTTGGGAATGATTTTATTTTTTGCATCAATTAGAGGACTCGTTTGTAAAATAAAATAATGCCTGAGTTAGCATTGCTCTATTTTTCCCGGAATGATTTTCATATCACTCGTTTTAGGGAGCGACTCCTCATATCCGGCGAATTATTTTTTTGAAAGTATTTGGAGGAATCGTTTTTGAAAGGAGCCCTCAGACCTGGCAATAATTTGGTTTTTGACGGAAGAATTTGGAGGAGTCATTTTTTAAAACAGGCTACAAATCTGGCATTATCTAGCTCTTCCGGATATTATGCGGAGGAGTCGTTTTTGGAATGAGTCCTTGGAAGTCGCCTAATTTTTTTTCTCGGAAAATTAATCAGCAAAATGTTGGTAATTAGTGCAAATTCGCATAAATTTATTTCTCGGGAGCTCCTCGAACGAGTCCTGGAATGGGTATTGTTTCCTACAATTATTTTGAAAAAGTTGGAAATGAGATTTGCAATTAACCACGGTGCTAATCTAATCTGTGGGTGAAATAATGTTTATTATATTTTGTTATGTTCGGTAAATTTATTGTGAGGAGAATTTTATTTATTGGGGAGGAAGCTTATTATACTATTCCACCCTGAATTCAACAAGAGTGTGGAGTTTCAAATGAGGCGTGAATTTGAGTAATAAATTATCGTGGGTTACTGTAGTTTGTAACTTACTATTTCTGATCCACGTGTTTTCGGTCAAGATTGCGCATAAACAGACTTTTGTTTGTTTGATGAAAATTTGGAAAATAGTCCAATGATGATTTAGGGTCTCGTTGTTCGAATTTTTTTGACTAGTCTTGAATGTCGGTGCAGGAACGGAGTATTGCATAGTTAGAATTGATACTAGTTAGTATAAATGTACATTGTAGAACAGTACGAGTGAAATGTAATGCCAATTAGTGTTGAATAGAATGTACTGTCCTATCGATGGTCTCTGCAAAGCTTTCCACCCATTCCACACGGGGGAGGACGTATGATCCTGGATGTCCGCCGTGGTACAACCGTCTGTGCAGGTACATATTCTTCCTTATGTGGAGCTCCCTCCGGTAAGTCCTCCTCCATTTTGTATCCCGCTTCCTCGTTCGAATCACAGTAGGCATATGGAATAGTACCTGTATGTGATGGATCGATATGTGACATATACTGATGACTGGATGTTGGAGTGACATATGCATTGTGATATGATGGATCCATGTTGTACTGTGAGGGTTCCCCGCCTGATGGTCCGTAAATCGGTGGACTCGCATGTGAGGGGCCCGCTTGTGATGGACCAATGTGTTTGACAGGCGCGGGCGGTCGTCGCGCCCGCGCGCCAAAAGATAATTTATAAGCCCTCAATGCTTACTTTCTACAACTAGGTAGATAGTGGCAAATTGGGGTCGTCCAAAGAGAAGAGGGATCTTCCTAAGCGTCTAAGCACACAAATGGTTGATATTAGGCTAGGAGTAACTATATATACACACACTTAAAAGCGAGTAAATGGGGGGTTGGTTGGTTGGTTGGTTCCTAAGTTACGAAAGTAAAAAGACAAGATAACTAGCAACGTCAAGTGACTATGCTAATCATCAAACGAAACTAAAGAAAAGGGGTTTTAAACTACAAAGATAAAATGCCTTGGGGGCAACGGATATCCACTTCCACATCTAATGTAGTTCATCGAATCATTCACGCATTCCATCATATAGAATTCATGACTCAACAATCACACACCCCATCTAGCAAGTACCACAACACACACACCACAAGGAGTTCTAAGTTCATGCTCATAGATCTTCATGCAAAGGCGCTACGGAATTCGTCACGTTCCTACACCTAAGCAATTCAACCACACAAGCACTACCTATGCTCAAACCACTCATGGCACACGTGCAGTGAAACACACCGTCAAGAGTACATAAACGCCAAATAACAAATGCTTCAAGAATGAGTTTAAATCATCTATTCAATACTTCAACTACTTGTCGTGGAGACTAAACTCCTATCCTTCTTAGTTCGTAGTTCGCGAGAGTGAGTTCGACATCTCTCGTCAAACCACACCAATGACTCCCGAGTCGCGACCACGACTCAAGGTGTCATTGGTGGCATTTAGCACGAAGGACCAACAAGCTTGGCAATGCCTATGACCACTACACCGTGACTAAGCATTAAACCAATTCATGCAATTACACGAGATTGGATGAACGTGCAACGCACATTCATCCACGAGCATATGACTCTCTCGTTTGCTACACAAACGAACATGACGAAGAGTTCGACATCAATCACATTCGCCTAGCACATTGTCAACACACTAACACAATCAAAAGCTCTAATTCACACTCATACATTACTAACAAGAACAGGGGGGAAATTAACCCAAATCCCCCAAACCCCTAGCTAGCAATTCATACAAGCATTTCATATCATCAAGCTCTCAACAACATCAATGCAATCAACAATTAACATTCAAAGCACAATAAATGCACAATAGCAAAAACACCAAATAGATAGATAAAATGAATTCTTGCTACATAGATAATGGAAGCTTCAATCCTTTGCTCCCAAGAACAAGAACTACTCTAGAACAAGAAAACACATAAAAACTAAGAAAAGAAGAAGAAAAGAAAGAAGAGAAAAAACCTAGAATTGAAGCCCTAAAATGCAGAGAAAAGCGCGGGCTGGAAAATCTGAGAAGAAGAGGAAAAGAGATGGTATTTATAGTGCAAAGAAAATAAGAATGATTTCTGGCCGCCCGTTGGTCGCGACTCGCGACGGGGTTCGTCGCGACTCGCGACGGTGTCGCGACGGGATCGCGATGGTGTCGGGACGGGGTCGCGACGGCAGCCACAGTTTTGCATTGTTTCTTTGTCTTCTTCATAGCCATCCTTCTCACTCTTCAAGTCTTCAACAGCTCCAAAATGGTCTTCAACGGCCTCCGGTCTTCATGTCTTCGAAGTGATTATCCAAAAGTCTTCGAAAGTATAGTCTTCAATGTCTTCCGGTCTTCGTTGCTTCCGTGTTCTTCCCTTGTCACACAAAATCCACTTAAAAGAGGTAAAAGAGTACAAAGTTGCTTTTGCCTCTCCTAAGTGAATTTCAAGGTAAAACACAAGCTCTCGATAATAAAAGAGCACAAAAGTGATCCTAAATACTACTAAATAATGCGCCTAAAATGGACACATCAGTGTTCTGCATGCCCCCTAGCACGAGGCCTCTGACCTCCTTGCCGACCAGGTGGGGCCTGACGGTGGATTCTGAGGTCAGTATATCTGACACCAGGGGGCGGTTCCTCACAGTGCACAAACGGTTGATAGTGTTGCGGCCTGGAGGGCTGATGCGCATTTTGTAGACTACGTGTGATAACATGATGCATCCCCCTTATGACGTCCGCACAATGTGGGGGCCAACCATGCAAATTAATGTCTGACATGCCATGCAACTGTGCCATTGCCTGCAACTGCGGAATCGAGAAGAATATGTCAGATATATAATTTTGAGGAGCTCTGTTGTATTCTTTCTTGACAATATTTGAAATTTAGGACATACCAAGTTCTCCGCGGTTGCACCGTTGCCGTGGAAACCCTCAGTAGCTGTTACAGGCCACCCTGGTTGATCAATGAAGGACACCGTCTTGCGGAAGTACCACTCCAAGTAATCACGGCTAGGTAGGTATGGATTCGTACTCCCCAGTGTGGGTGCTTGTCGATTGGACCGATGTTCCCAAGTGTCGAGATATCTTCTGAGCTTGACACGCCAATCCATGCCAGGCCTTCCTCGATGGTCTCTAGTATGGACTAAGTTGTACTCATCCCTACTAACCAACTGGGTGGGTATTGGCTGGATCAGGCCGAATTGCCTGAGAACACGATGCGCATGATGGAACTCCACGGCATGCCAGCAGATGAGATCGACGCAGAGCAGCCAATTGTTTCTACCATCCGTACAATACCGCAGGAGTTGCTCCAGGACGTCCTCGATATATGGCTGCCAGGTGAACTGAGACAACATGCATGTGTTGCGGTTAGGCAAAGGAAACCATTTTTCGTGCGAAGTCTAGAAATCAAAATCCAATTATTCCTATACCTGATTGTGGTTGAGAGACGTCGGTTGATCACGGTACACTTTGAGAACGTGCATTGGCGATTGTGAACAATCGTAACGGGCCCTCCACCTATGAGGAACCGAGTGAAATACATTAGCCCTACTATGGAATTGGATGTGGACTTATGAATACCGCATATTGAGGAATCAAACAAGTACCGGGATCCAAGAGCACTCATCGTCACTGTCACCTGTAGTGCCCCGGCAGGACGGATGGATGGTATGCGTTCCCATGCCCATAACTGCCAGTAAATGCAATAGAAATGCCCGTTAATATTAAGCACGGTATGTACGGACGACTATGTTGACCAAAAATTTTACCTGTAGCAAGACAAGTGGCCCAGATATGGATTTAGATTGTGGGATTGCCGCGTCACATAATGACCTGTACAAGCATGCAAGAATCGAACTCCCCCAACTGTACCGATGGATTGCACCCAGATCCGTAAGTGCGGATAAGTAGAGCAATGGGATGAGGTGGCCGGACGTGTCGGACATCAGCATTCCCCCAAGAAGCAGCAGAAGGAATACCCTAGCCCGCTGTTGGCATTGTACATCAGTGGGATCAGTGGGGAACGGACTGTGCAATAACGTTCCTAACCAGCTGGCCTTAATGCGACCCCTCCTGATACAAGTGGGGTCTGGTGTAGCTCCCAGGTAGTCTGTGCAGATCAGCTGCCAGGCCTCCCTACGCCTAACGGTGTCAACACCTGTTACTGGGATGCCATCATCCGGTAGACCCCATAGGACCCCTATATCCTGCAAGGTGACCGTTGCCTCCCCCATCGGTAGGTGAAACGTGTGCGTCTCTGGGCCAACGCTCCACTAGGGCGGTGATGAGGGAGTGGTCAATTTGTATTGCGGAAGAGTCCAGGAGTCCCTGAAATCCCGCGTCGCGTACGTACCGCATAACCTGTTCTGGCAGTCGCTCGGTCCAGCATGCCCCGTCGCACCGATGCACCTGCAGTGCCTCGTCCTCTAAATTTCCATTGTATAGGGCACGAGCACGGTGCTCCTGATGGAGGTACAGCAAGTCCTCCTGAATGGGTCCTGGATGGTACATGGTGTTTTCCTGCGCGCAAATACCAACCCAAGTTAGATGTTTTTTCTAGAAGAATAGCACAGAAGAAAGAAACACTGCGTAATGTGACACATATTTGGAAAATATAAGTAATACCACATAATCTGCTACACATATCATTTAATACAAGAAATGCTACATCACACTACGAACGACAGACCAAATGAAAGATGGAGGTTCTATTACAGACACCGTATGACACGACGATACTAAGCACGACCACGCCTACGCACGGCCCTGGTTTCACCCGCCACCCTGTCATCCATCTGATTCCTTATCCTCCTCTCCGCAAACTGTCCACGCCTCCTGTTGCAAACCTTTTCTGCATCAGGAATCAACCTCCAACGGGGACGCTGCCAGAGCGATGGATCTCGCACGGGCATGAAACCCTGACTGTATTGTTGGGCATATGTGGTCGTGTGATACACCCTGTCACATAGACTAGCAGGGTCGTCACGTCTATGTCGACAAACGGCCAAGGCATGGGAACAAGGGAAACGAAATATTTGCCATTCGCGACAAGTGCACTCTCTTCTTCGGTATTTGACCGTGTACTGTCGTTCACTAATGCTCCCGTCGATGTTCCTCGCCACAACCCTGTATGTCTGCGACGTGTGCCCGAACAGGGTGACGATATGTCCCTGTGCCAATGTATCCTGCTTCTGGAACTTTTTCCAGATCCTCTGAGGGAACACGGACCTAAACAGACGGGAAATATCTCATAATCAGCAAGCCGACATACGGGTAAATCTGAAAATGCAATTAACTGACAATATACCTCCAATTCGTAGCATCCGTAAGCCTTTGTGCAAACATTTCAACCGTTCGCTCGAACGTCGCTTTGACACACGCTGTTATTGGAAGGTGGCATGCGTGCCGTAAGCAGTTGTTGAAGCTCTCTGACAGATTCGTTGTCAAAATTCCCCAACGCCGATCACCATCATCGAAGGCAAGACACCACCTACTCCTATCTTGCTGTTCCAGCTAAGCCCAAGCGGACGGATCCATACTCTCCAGCTCCTCTTTGTACTCCTTCCACCTGCTCTCGCGCCTGGCACTACCAAGCTGCCACACCAGAGACTTCATGAGCGCATTCTTGAACTTCCCGCGGTCATGTGATAAGAAGTTTGACTGAAAATGCCGCAAGCAAATCCGGTGGTATCCGGCTGGCTCCATCCACTCCTCCATATTTGTCATCGCATTTACAAGTCCTGCGTGCCTATCTGATATGACACAGATTGGTCTGCTATCACCACTAACAACGTGAAGATGCAGTCTCCCCATGAACCAGTTCCAGCTTTCATTCGATTCCTCGTCGACAATTCTGTAAGCGATAGGGAGGATGTAATCATTTGCATCGTGGGTCACGGCGACCAGCATTGTGGACTTATATGCACCTCTCAAGTGAGTGCCGTCGACGCTGATCACTGGCCTGCAGTGGCGGAAGGCTACAATTGCCTGACCGAATGCCCATAGCACAAATTTAAATTTCCTGCACCCGGGACCGTGTATTCTGTCAGGTACGCCAGCCAATCAACAACGGTGGTCGGATTAGCCCTTACAAGCTCATCCATAAAAGTTGGGAGCTGTTCAAAAGAATCCTCCCACGTTCCAAATACCATGTCAATTGCCTTCTGCCGAGCATACCAGGCCTTCTTGTAGGAGATCGTGACATTGAACTCATCATTCACTTGAGCTCGCACATCTTTCACTGTGTACGAAGGGTTAACATCAATGTGGTGGCGGATTGAACGGGCGATCATCACCGACGTCAGATTCACGTTACCCGTAGATCGACCAGCCCCGACACACCCATGGCTACTAGCCCATTTGGTGATCTGCCACATACCATGCGAAGCCTTTTTCGAAGCTCTGCAAACCCAAACACAATTCCCAGTTCCTTCGACGACGTCCTTGCATTTCGCATACCATGTGCGTGAACTGCTCTCCACAACCCTGTGTTCCCTGTTCATCATAGAACTCCACCGAGAAATAGCTTCGACCAACTGCGGCTTTGTCTGAAATCGCATACCCACGTCCACTTTACCAGTCTCTTGAACATAGGTAGAAATGCCGGACCCAAAATGGGTAGGGTCATAGCTATCCTCACCGGGGCCCCCATAATCTCTATAGTAGGCCTGTGTATCCGGGTTTGCAAGAATATGAAATGGCGTGGGTACATTGTTCGTGCACACCAATTGCTCTTCCTCGTCCCCAGGATTCGAATCGGTTGATAAGGAACGATCATCCTCAGTTCCACCGTCAAGTTCAGCATCCTCGACATCATCTTGGCTGCCATCATGCCGAGCATCGCGGTCGCTAATGTCACCCGCGTAATCATTGAGGAAGACATTCTGCTCGCCATAGTCTACCACATACATACCACCACTTGTGGACGGCTGGGCACAATCCACGTGGGCATACCTTCCAGGTTGGCTGGACTCACCAAATTCAAGACCCCGGCTACGAACAGGTGGTGGTATACTGGGTACAGCGGCAGAGTTCTGTACGTTGCTCAGCAATGACATGAACGTGCTTCCTCGTGCCCCATCATTAGCGATTGGTAACTGTTCCACGACAATGTAAAAATCCGTGGAGGACAATGGCATTCGATCGACAATGTTGAAGAAGAACGTGGTTGACTCATCATCTTCCACGGGATAACATTGATAGTATACCGCAGAACCTATCAGCTCGGGACATCGGTAATACATTTTCAACGAACAACTCTCCCTCACAATGGCCAGTCTCGTTACAATTAAATGAACCAATTCCCAGTGGTTCAACCTCCTCTCCAGAGTCACAACTCGCTCCGGTACTGGAGGATCGTAATACACACCCACACTCAAATCAAACTTAATCTGACCCCCTCTATACATATACACCGCCAAAAACATCGCAGAACTGCAACACACAAACACATAACTTCAGATTCATACTAGTTGGACATTCCTATTCATTGTATCCTTAGGTACGTACATGTACTCCACCCGGCCACTTTAACAGCACTATCGACACGGACATAACACATTAATCAGTTCAACTGCTATACATAGGCATCACTTTCATTTCCTTCCCATTCCACATTCTAGTTCACAAGATCCTCAAATGTCATTACTTTTGCTACAAGCTCAATACATCAATCACTAAACAATTCCGATAATTACTGCATTTAATAACACGGAATCATTACCCGCAACAGACCATACTTAATCATTGAAGGTACACACAATCAGACAACACAATCATACACATACAATTAAATTAACTAAATTACTCCGACGTACCAACAGATTATAATTCAACCCAAAAGGCAACAACTGACCGACGACCGGCAATGTGCCTGATGTGTCCATTTTAGATGCATTATTTAGTAGTATTTAGGATCACTTTTGTGCTCTTTTATTATCGAGAGCTTGTGTTTTACCTTGAAATTCACTTAGGAGAGGCAAAAGCAACTTTGTACTCTTTTACCTCTTTTAAGTGGATTTTGTGTGACAAGGGAAGAACACGGAAGCAACGAAGACCGGAAGACATTGAAGACTATACTTTCGAAGACTTTTGGATACTCACTTCGAAGACATGAAGACCGGAGGACGTTGAAGACCATTTTTGGAGCCGTTGAAGACTTGAAGATTGAGAGGGATGGCTATGAAGAAGACAGAAACAATGCAATACTCTGGCTCCCGTCGCGACACCGTCGCGACGCCATCGCGAGTCGCGACGAACTCATCGCGAGTCGCGACCAACGGGCGGCCAGAAATCAACTTTATCTTCTTGGCACGATAAATACTACTCTCTTTCTTCTTCTTCTCCAGTTTTGCTCAGCCCATTTCTCTCTGGTTTTTGGGCGAGAAACCTAGGTTTTTTCTTCTCTTTCTTTTCTTAGCTTTTTCTTAGTTTAATTATGTCTTTTGTTGTTCTAGAGTAGTTCTTGTACTTGGGAGCTATGGATTGAAGCTTCCACTTCTATGTATTGAGAACTATTTTATCTATCTATTTGGTGTTTTTGCTATTGTGCATTTATTGTGCTTTGAATGTTAATTGTTGATTGCATTGATGTTGTTGAGAGCTTGATGATATGAAATGCTTGTATGAATTGCTAGCTAGGGTTTGGGGGATTTGGGTTAATTTCCCCCTTGTTCTTGTTAGGAATGTATGAGTGTGAATTAGAGCTTTTGATTGTGTTAGTGTGTTGACAATGTGCTAGACGAATGTGATTGATGTCGAACTCTTCGTCATGTTCGTTTGTGTAGCAAACGAGAGAGTCATATGCTCGTGGATGAATGTGCGTTGCACGTTCATCCAATCTCGTGTAATTGCATGAATTGGTTTAATGCTTAGTCACGGTGTAATGGTCATAGGCATTGCCAAGCTTGTTGGTCCTTCGTGCTAAATGCCACCAATGACACCTTGAGTCGTGGTCGCGACTCGGGAGTCATTGGTGAGGTTTGACGAGAGATGTTGAACTCACTCTCGCAAACTACGAACTAAGAAGGATAGGAGTTTAGTCTCCACGACAAGTAGTTGAAGTATTGAATATATGATTTAAATTCATTCTTGAAGCATTTGTTATTTGGCGTTTATGTACTCTTGACGGTGTGTTTCACTGCATGTGTGCCATGAGTGGTTTGAGCATAGGTAGTGCTTGTGTGGTTGAATTGTTTAGGTGTAGGAACGTGACGAATTCCGTAGCGCCTTTGCATGAAAATCTATGAGCATGAACTTAGAACTCCTTGTGATGTGTGTGTTGTGGTACTTGCTAGATGGGGTGTGTGAGTGTTGGGTCATGAATGCTATATGATGGAATGCGTGAATGATTCGATGAACTACATTAGATGTGGAAGTGGATATCCGTTGCCCCCAAGGCATTTTATCTTTGTAGTTTAAAACCCCTTTTCTTTAGTTTCGTTTGATGATTAGCATAGTCACTTGACATTGCTAGTTATCTCGTCTTTTTACTTTCGTAACTTAGGAACCAACCAACCAACCAACCCCCCCCCCCTTTACTTGCTTTTATGTGTGTGTATATATATCTGCTCCTAGCCTAGTATCAACCATTTTGTGCTTAGACGCTTAGGAAGATCCCTCTTCTCATTGGACGACCCCGATTTGCCACTATCTACCTAGTTGTAGAAAGTAAGCATTTAGGGCTTATAAATTATCTTTTGCACGGCGGGCGCGACGACCGCCCGCCCGTCAAATATAATTATAAATATAAAATAAATATAAATATATACATATATATAAATACAAATATAATTATAAATATAATTATAAATATAAAATAAATACACATATATACATATATATAAATACAAATATAAATATAAATATAAATAAAGATATATATATATACATATATATATATAAAAATATATACATATATATAAATATATACATATAAATATAAATATAAATATAAATATATATATATATATAAATATGAATATATATATATATATACATATATATAAATATACATAAATATAAACATACATAAATATAAGTACAAGTATAAATATAAGTACAAGTATAAATATAAGTATAAGTATAAATATAAATATAAATATAAATATAAATATATATATATATATATATAAATATAAATATATAAATATATAAATACACATATATATATATATATATAAATATATACATGTATATATAAATATATACATGTATATATAAATAATTATAAATATAAAATAAATATAAATATATACATATATATAAATACAAATATAATTATAAATATAAAATAAATATACATAAATACATATATATAAATACAAATATAAATATAAATAAAGATATATATATAAATATATACATATATATAAATATAAATATAAATATAAATAAATATATATATATATATATATGAATATATATATATATACATATATATAAATATACATAAATATAAACATAAATATAAATAAAGATATATATCAAAATATATACATATACGGATAAATATATAAAAAAAAATATATACGGATAAATATATATATATATATATATATATAAATATATACATAAATATAAATAAATATATGTATATATGAATAAATATATATATATATATATATAAATATATATATATATATAAATATATAAATACATGTAAATGTGTGGATGTACATACATGTAAATGTGTGGATGTACATACATATATATATATATATAAATAAATAAATAAATATATAAAAATATAAATAAAGATATATATATAAATATAAATATATACATATATGTAAATTAAATATATACATATGTATAAATATAAATAAAGATATATATATATATATATATATATATATATATAAACATATATATAAATATAAATGAAGATATATATATATATATATATATATATAAATATATATGAATATAAAAAATATATATAAATATAAAAATATACATAAATATAAATATAAATATAAATAAATATATATATACAAATATAAATATATATATATAAATATAAATATATATACAAATATATATATATATATATATAAATATAAAAATATATATGAATATAAATATAAATACAGATATATATATATAAATATAAATAAAGATATATATATATATATAAATATAAAAGATATATATAAATATAAAAGATATATAAATATAAAAGATATATATAAATATATATATATATAAATAAATATAAATATAAATATAAATAAAGATATATATATAAATGTAAATATGAATATATATATATATATAAATATATACATATATATACATATATATATAAATATATATACCTATATATAAATATAAATATATATATAAACATATATATAAATATAAATATAAATATATATTCATATATATAAATATAATTATAATTATAAATATAAAATAAATATAAATATATACATATATATAAATACAAATATAAATTTAAATATAAATTTAAATTTAAATATAAAAGCCACAGAGGACGCATTACGAAAATGCGTCCTCGCCACGTGGCGCTTGATATGTTTGACCAGCCTTCCAAAAAAAGAAAAAAAAATAGAGGACACATTACGGAAATACGTCATCGCCACGTGACATCACCTCCTTCGCCGCTTGACTTTTTTGACCGAAAATTAACAAAAAAAATAAAAAATGAGAGGATGCATTACGAAAATGCGTCCTCCACATGCATTTGATGTTTGTGGCAACTGTAGCCACAAACTTAGCAATTTCTCCGAAAATATGTCCTTGAAGGCAAGTCGTTGAAGAGCCCAACTGAAAGAGTGATTTCCCATTATGATTCCGATTGATTAAGAAGATTATAAATAGAGTACCAAGTAAACTAGCCTAAACATAACTCTAGCCTAGTCATCAAGAATAAAATCTTATCTAATCATCAACTTGCTTTATTCTAACACCCCCCTCAAGTGAAGCGTCGGATGCTCGCCGATGCACAACTTGAACCTGAAGAACTCGAACAGTGGACGGGAGAGTCCTTTGGTGAAGATGTCCGCAATCTGAAGAGAAGTCGGGACAAGTGCAACGCGCAGCTTGTCAGATGTCACCAACTCACAAACAAAATGATAGTCAATGTCGAAGTGCTTCGCCTGCTAGTGCGCCACCGGATTCTGAGCCAAGAAGATAGCACTGCTGTTGTCGCATAACAGCAATGGAGCACCAGAAAGTGGAACCCTAAGATCATGAAGCAAATGAGTGAGTCAAACCACCTCTGAAGCAGTGTTGGCGAGAGCACGGTATTCAGACTCAGTGCTGGAGTGAGAAATAGTGGGTTGTTTCTTGACACTCCAAGAAACTAGATTCCCACCAAGATAAATCGCACAACCATAAGTGGACCGTCGAGTCTCTAGACAGTGGGCCGAGTCAGCATTAGACTACCCTAACATTTCAGGAGTACTAACAGAACGAAAACTAAGACCAAAATGAAGGGTGCCGCGAACATACTGCAAAATCCGTGTCACTGCAGTGAAATGGTCATCTCTGGGATCTTGAAGATATTGGCTCACCGTGTTGACCGAGAAAGCCAAATTCGGACGAGTGATGGTGAGATACTGGAGGGTACCAACAAGGGAACGATAAAGTGTAGGATCCTGGAATGAAGGACTGGCAGACCTGCGAAGCTAAGAACCGGTAATGAATGACGTAGAAACAGGGGCCACGCCAGACATACCGGCCCGAGTTAAAATATCTCGAGCAGACATTGCTTGGCCAAGAAGTAACCCTGAGGAGGTAGGCGAGACTTCAAGACCAAGAAAGTAATGGAGAGCATTAAGATCCTTGATTGCAAACTCTTTGTGTGTCCGATCAATGAACTGACAAAGAAGAGTCGAGTCGAATCCTGTAAGAATGATATCATCCACATACACAAGTAGAGACAGTAATGATGACCCTCTCGAGAGAACAAATAAAGAAATATCGGCTGAGCTGCACTGAAAACCAATCTGTGTCAGATAACCGCTGAAGCATTGGAACCAAGCCCGAGGAGCCTGCTTAAGACTATAAATGGCCTTTCGCAAGCAACAAACATAGTCTAGATGAGCAGTATCCTGGTAACCAACAGGCTGCTTCATATAGGCCGGAGCATCAAGAACACCATCAAGAAAAGCGTTCTTGACGTCTAACTGATAAGTGGCCAGGAACGCATGGTGGCTATGGCGAGGCCTATCCGAACAGTGGAGGCTTTGACCACTGGACTGAAAGTGTGGTCAAAGTCAAAACCTGGAATTTGTGAGAAACCATGTGCCACAAGCCTAGCTTTATGACGCTCAATAGTGCCATCTAGTCGATGCTTCAGTTTGTAAACCCATTTGGAGCCAACAATATTGACGTCTGAAGGGCAAGACACCAAACCCCAAGTGTGCTGTCCACGAAGAGCTTCCATCTCATCATCCATAGCAGAAACCCAAGCCGGATTCTAAAGAGCAGTGCGGTAATATGTGGGCTCTGACTAAGCAAGTTAAGCGGCAGTAAAACCATGAGCAATGATATCAGAATAATCTCTGCGCTGAATAGCTCCAGTCGCCGATCGAGTAGCCGTACGCTGAGCGCAAAGCAAAGGTGGAGAGACCGGAGGAGCAGTCGCAACAGGCAAAATGGTCGTTGAGGCGACTAGCGAAGGAACCAGTGAGGTGGCCGATGAACGGGCCAGTGAGGTGGCCGATGAACGGGCCAATGAGGTGGCCGGCGAGATGGTCGGTGAAGTGGCCAGAGAATCGGATGGGCTGGTCGGTGGACCAGGTGAGCTGGTCGATGGCGGGATGGTCAAAGGAGGACGAGTTTGATCGGCCACTGGATGGTCTGAATTATCAGAGCAGTCAAAACATGGTGTTGTAGTCGGTGAGGACGACAACATCAATGAACCAGGAGGGATGGCAACCAAAGTGGCAGACCGAGCAGGAGGAGATGCCACCGTGGAAGAAGTAGGAGTATCAGCTGATGTGTCAGCATGATCCAAAAAAATAGAGACATCTAGAGAGAACGGAGATACTGAAGTAGAACCATCGGCATAAGGGAAGAAATTATCATCAAACCGAGCATGTCTGGTGACATATATCTTTCCAGACGTAGGATCCAAACATTGATAGCCCATGTACTGGGAGTTGTACCCAAGAAAGGTACAGGGCAAACTGTGAGGAGTGAGTTTGTGAGCTGCATAAGGACGAAGATAAGGGTACACACGACAACCAAATACATGAAAGTTCGTGTATATGGGAACCCGGCCATTAACAACTTCAAATGTTAATCGTCCGCCAAGAACCGGAGTGGGCAACCGATTTATAGTATAAACAGCTGCAGCAACGACGCGTGGCCATTGGGAGAGAGGAACATAAGAGTGGTACAACACAGACAAGCCCATCTCAGTAATGTGGCGGTGCTTGCACTCAGCCCAACCGTTCTGCTCAAAGTATACAGACAAGAAATCTGATGGTGAATTCCTTTTGTTTGAAAGTGAGAGCGTAAACGGCCATTTACAAACTTAGTCCCCCTATCACTCTGAAACACTTTAATGGTGGAAGAAAACTGGTTCTCCACAAAAGCCTCAAACTGGCGATAGACATCCCAAAAATAAGATTTACGACAAAGTGGGTAAAACCACGAGATTCGGGAATGATCATCAAGGAAAATGGCATAGTAGGAGAAACCATCAACAGATATGATAGAAGAGGCCCCCTAAAAATCACAATTAACTATATCAAGTACCCTAGAAGAATGTTTATCATTTGTATGAAAAGATAAACGTTTCCCTTTAGTTTTTTCACATGCTTCACAAATGGTGGGTTTAGGCAAAACCGACGAGACAACTAAGGATCTAGAAGCACGCAAACCAGAAATAATGGAATGCAAGACATTACCAAGTCTAGCATGCCAGATTTCAAAGGACGCACGTGACTTATTAGACTCCACAGTATAGATTAAAGTAGATGCGCCATAGTCTAAGACATAAAGACTATCCTCAAGACCGTGACCCAAGATTTCCCTAGTGATTTTATGTCGAATAATAAAAGAACGATCATCAAGGCAGAAAAAAAAATTCTTGAGCCTAACCTCTATCAAGAGCCCCAGAAAAGCAGGTTCTCGACCTTAGAAAGCTAAAATTTTACGAAGGTCTTTGAGGTCTCGAATGCATGGGACAATTCGAGGACTTTGAAGGCTTGAAATGAACCTTGCATGTTGTGTTCCTGCCTTCGAGGATGAGAACATGATTTTCTAATCAACTTCGTCATTTAAGATTTCAAAAGGTTGCGCTCGTGCTATGCAATCGAGCGTGTCACTGCCCCCCAAACACAGCGCTCTCTGAAGACAAAGAGGCGATCACGTCTTTGCATAACTTTTTATATTTCCAATGCAGAAATAATTATTCGTCAATTCAGCCCCCATATTTACCCCTCATCCGTGCTTCCTTATTTACTTTTCTCGTTTGCAGGCGTTTTCTTACAAGATTTCTTTCTTTATTTCTCTCGCAAGCGATCCAACTTTCATCGCTTTTTCTAGAAATCAGTAATTTCTTTCATCCCTATTCTTCTTCTAATCTTCTCAGTTCCCCCATTTTCCATCATGGCCCGCTCTGATGAGGGTTCCAGTTCTGAGAAACTTTTCGATGAAATTAGGGTAGGTGAGTTAGGGGTTAGTACACCAGAGAGAACCGCTAGCGACCTAGAATCTACCCATCCCGAAGGACTCTAGCACGATTTAGATGCTGGAGAGGGTGTATCTGATCATGGTGCTAATAGTCATGGGGAAGAGAGGGTCATTCCCATAACTGATATGCCCTCTCAAGAAGCTGTCGACATTTGGCCTATGGGCATGGGCAAACCCTACATAACAAGGTCCCCTACGAGCGGCAAGATTGGCTTTTACCCTCCTCCATGTCCAGAGCTCAAAGCCATAGGGGAGAAGGAAGAAGTACTTCCTTCGAAGGAGAAGGCAATCCTCAGGGCAGGGGGGAAGAAGCACTCTCGAGTGGAACTCGAGAGTTCTCTCTAGTTGAGCCCTCTCTAAGGAAGAAAAATGGGACTCGTTTAAGATTAAGGCTGAGGGAGCCCCCAGTTCCATTAGCGGGAACCACTATTTATAAAATTTTTAACTCGGTCCCTCATGGCTAACGAGTAGCTCTGGATGCCGATTTTCAACCTTTCGAGAGGGTGATTCCTCCATAACCTTCCCGAAGGAAGATCGCCCATCTCTCTTCAACACCTTCGTTGCAGGCTCACCTTTCCCTTTCTGCCCCTTTTTTTCCAAACTCCTAAGGCAATTTCAGGTGAGCCCTGTGCAAGTCCACCCCAACATTTTGGTGATCATTATGATGTTCTTTACCATATGTGATGAATTCAGTATTAAACTTAGTTATAAGTTGTTTTGCTCACTATACTTCGTGTTCTATAGTGGGCGGTCTACCGATATGATCGTCACGTTTGTTAATTGAGAAGCACATCGTAAAGTTTTTAGTGATCCTGGAAATTCAGGTAATTGGAAGAGCTAGAAAAAAGGTATCTCGTTTCATAGCAGGAGGTATCGAGTCCCTCCGTGGAATTGGGCCGTGTGAGTTAAGTCTCCCAAATCTGGGAATACATCTACCCAGATACCCTCGAGAGGGACAAACAAAAATTATTGTCCAGCTCCCTCGACTATAGCCTCTTCAACAACCCCAACCCCCGAATTGGTGGCTTTGCATTCCTGCCCAAAGTCTATGAAGAATATGTGTTTAACACACTCCAAAAATATACGAGAAAGAGACGAAGAGAACGTGAGGGCCCCAGAGATGGCCCTTCCCTCGAGATCATCGTTAGCGACTTTAGGCATTCGGGACCTTCCGAAGGTGCCTTAATGGAAATATACTTCTCCCATTTTTTGTGTTATTATGCCCATCGCTATTGGCTGAGTCTCTCTCTCTCTCTTTTACCTTTTTCAGTGGGTAAGAGCTTAAAGAAGCCAATCTCCTCGAAGCAGGGCAAGGCTCCATCCAAGGGGATCATTGGTTTCTTAAACTAGGCTTCCATTCCCTCGACTCCGGTGTCGCCCCTCTCGAACCCTGTCTCTCCTCCTATGGTAGGCCTCGAAAGGCCTATCTCAACCGTTGGTGCTGAGCAGTCACCTCATACTAGGGACGTTCACCAGAAGACGGGGGCGAACAACAATACTATCGGCTCCTCCTCACCAAGGCCGCTTATGGGAACACATGGTGGTGAGGATGTATATCAACAATCTCCGCCCCCTCAACTGATGTAGCGTCTGTATCCGGGATCGAGTATCAGCTGTCAAAGATGGCCTCTAACCCCTAGGTTATTTTCCCTTCTCTTTCTTCTCCTCTCTTTTTTTCTTTTTTTTTTTATAAAAAAACATCTGAGCAGAATTATTTTGTCAGGCCTCTAAAATTCTTCACGAGACTACCGAGAGAATGATGGCCTTCTTTTCCCTTTGCTCTGCTAGAAAAGGTAACCTTTGTGAGGAGCTCAGCAAACAAGATGCTGAGATTTTGCAGCTAAAGAAGTCTCTCGAGCAGGCCCTTAAGGAGAAAAGCAAGGTGCTCGAGGAGAAGGACATGTCGCTAGAAGAAAAGCAAAAACTTTTTAATAGTGAGAGGCAAGGTGTTGATGCCGAGAGGCGTTGGTGGACGCTAGAGAGGGATACCCTCGCTAAGAGGGTTCAAGCTGCAGAAGGGAGGGTTCAAGTTGCAGAAGACCCGGCCACGCAGGTGCAACTGCTCGAGGCCTTCAAACACAAGCTATTGAATAGCCTCGTGCTGCTTCAACTTTTCTTGGATCTTCTAAGGGTGGCCAAGGAAATTGGCTGTAGTGAATTAGCAGAAGAATTTTTAAAGCCATAAGTGTCTACCTCTCTTTCTGAAGATCAGGCTAAGCGGGTAGACGAACTAGTTAATACAGAGCTCAAAACCACTCTGGACTCAAAATGGGACGAGGCCATAAAAAACAACGGCCTTCACTTTGCCCTATTGGATTTCATCAAGTTCAAATGACAGTTCTTCACCACTGAGGGAATTTGAGCGATCCCTCTTCCAGAGGCTACAGACGCCTTTCCTAAGCACGATTCCCCCGTCGGCCACATCAAAGGAAGACGATTCTAGGGCTGGTCCCTGATTGTAAAATTTTTCTCTTGTTTTTTCTTAACTTAGGGCTCCTTAATTATAACCCTGTTTTTCTTGTTTGGGAATCAATGAAAATAATTTTTTTGCTACGACTTATTGATTTCACCTTTGTTTAATTTTCTTAGTATAATTCATTGAAAATGGTGCTAGAAGGTGCTTGGGAGGAGCTTTTGAGTGCCTAAAAAGAACTAAATGAGACAAATAAACAACTACTGATTTTCCTTCGAGATTTTTCTAAGTGTAACCAAGAGAAAGACTCCTTGAAGGACAAGCCCCACAACCTCGAAGCCGAGATGAACCTGTGGCAATCTAAAGATCATCCTACTTTCAAGGGGGTGTTAAGGATTTCCTTAGCAAGGAATTTAATGGTACCTATCCTTTAGAAGTGGTCAAGGGTCACGATCCCGCTGATGAAGAACTAGAAGAACTGATGCATCAAATTTATTTGAATTTTGGTTCTTTGAAGTCCCGCCTTTCCGTTGCAACTAGGCTTGCAGTAGTGGAATGGCAATTAATCGGTTGCTTGGGAGAAAATTGCAGACTGGTAGCCCAGAGGGAATTAATTGCCAAAAAGCATCTGTTAGCTCAACGCAGAGTGGCTCGCCTTGAAGAAGGCTTACTCGCTTGGAAGATAGCTAGCGAGGACCCCCTTCCACAAGCGAGCCCCCTTCAGCCCCTCGAGGTAGCCCCCCAGTTGAAGATAGCTCTTTGGTGGAATCCCTTTTATCAGAAAATGCAAAAATCACTGGGGAGATCGAGGCCTGGAAGGTACAAGCTACAGAAATGGAACAACGTTTCGCTGAATTTGAAGAAAAATTGCCACGCACGAAGTAAGCTTCGTGCCCATATGCTTTCTCACGGCATACCTTCCTCCTACTTAATCAGCAATGATCATCTTGTAAAGTTTTTACTTAAAGCTGCCCAGTGTTGTATGGAAGAGGTCAACGTTCATGAGAATGAGACTCCACGGCAGAAGAAGACTTTTGACCTCATTCTCGATTAGCTAGCAGAACTGGAGGTAAAGAGATTTACCCCCCTCAAGTTTTTGCTCTGCGCCTCGATCACATAAGTCTGCTGGTAAAGAAGTTGAATGACACCTTGTCCCATTGAGCAAAATTAGCCAAGGGTCTTCCTAAAAATGTTAAAAAAGTGCTGGGTCATCCTTGAAGGCCCCATTCAAAACTTCCATAAAGAAACAGTGTAGGACCATTGTCGTCACTCCCCTCGATTCCTCAGAATATCCTGTAGAGGAGAAAATGAAGGACATCTGAAGGGTGGCTAGTATAAAGCTTGAAAATTTTGAAGAAATCGAGGCAAACGTGAAGAAGCTAGGAAAGCCTATTTCCACTGAAGAGTTGTTTAAAGCGAGATTTCCTCCCAGTGAATGAATATATGTAGATGGATCAACTTGGATAATTGTTAGTGTGAATATTGCATCCTTAGTATTTGTTGGGATTTGAATGAATAATTAATATTCTTTCCATCTCCAATATTTTACCCCTTGAATAGGGGCGCCCTTTTAGGGGTACCTGCTGAGGATGCAGGACCTAGAATTATACAAGAAGCTAAGTACTAATACTCCTAAGACACTACAAAAACTTCAGGAGATCGTGGAGCAATATTTGAGGGTAGAGGAGACGGCTAGAAGGAAAGAGATAGCCTTGCAGAGAAAGCAGGGAGAACTGTAGAGCATAGGGGGAAGAGGCCGGTCAAACCCATAAGAACACCGAGCTGTCATACCTGCAGCCCAACGGCCTTCTTGGGCCTAACCTCTATCATGCGGGTCGTCGAAGAGATCAACCATCGAAGGCTTGATCCCTTGTGACCTCAATCGTCGACTCTAAAAGCCTCATCGAAGAAGCATGCCAAACCTGCTGTGAGTCACATCTCTCATCTCACGTGTGCATTTTTTACACATATATAGGTAACCAAGAGGAAGCAGTTGATGCTTATGATTCAACAGCCATGAAATACAGAGGAGCTGGTGCAATCACAAATGTCGACATTAGCACGAACACTGACAAACTGAAGCAGTTCCAACAGCCACATGGCGTACGTGTTCGCGGAAACACAAGTGAATGAACTAGAAAGCAGCAGAAACCGATTGAGAGTTCACTACCGCCTCAGAAGCCCTCATTGACTCTTGAGGCCGTTGTCAACTCTCGAAGCCTAGCATCATCAGCTCTCGAAGCTCTCGGACTTCGAAACTTGAGCTTGAATTTTCTTCCCTCATCTGCCTAAAAACTCTAGAACTGTTATGAAGAAGATATTTTCATGTGACAAATGAAAATAAAAAACATATGAAGCACTTAAAGAATAATAATTTATAAAAAAGAGAGAGAAGCTATGCATGTTGATCAGGTTCCTTTCAATAGAATTCAGATTTTAGAGAATAACTTTATACTGCATTTCATTTGGCTGATATTTCTGATGATACTCTTATGAAGTTAGAGTTGGCCCACAATCCAACTCATTAAATAATATCTTTGGGTTGGTTTGGACCAATAGGATTGAGTCATGAATAGGTCAAGATTGCCATTTAATACGTATTTAATAAGAAATGCGGTTACGTGGCATGCCAGTTAGGATTTAATTAGTATAAATATAAATTTATTTATTCATTTTGATTGATTCACTATTATTCCTTCTCTCATATAAATTACTATCGGTCGTTGATTTTACCATCAGAGTGTTTTCTCTCAGAGCACCATCGGGGATTTATTTTGCAGGTCACGGTAGGGGATTTGGCAGCACACACAGTCCAATCAATTTCCAAATAGATCGATTGACACTGCATGTGGGGATCGAGAAGTTAACCTTGTCGACTCCCTACCATTCAACAGATTCAGCATCTCCGATCTTCCCGCATTAAATACACAAGGGACATTGTTGTGCAGCGCGTGAGATCCACGCATTTTATGGGTGAAAGGCTTGGATATGACCTTCACGCGCAAAGGTTGGAGCGCGACTTTCCGCATTCCAGTTACATTAGGATTTCAGGCTATTGCTGACGTAGCCCTCTGCTTCTAGAAGACCCAACCGCAACGGTTCTCCGCTTCTCGAAAATTTTCCGTCGTGGTCCTCCAGCCCTAGAGATCCCAGCCTCAACAGAATCGAGATGCTACCATCGTGATCCTTCGAGAATCTCGACTCTGCGACCCTTCATCCTTCGAGCTAGTCACCGCCGGTGTCCCCTCGATTTTGCAGCTGAATTAGCCCTCTGGTGATGTCCTTTGAACCCACCATTAGTGCCCCCCGAGTAGCGTCCTTCGGCTAGTCGTCATCACCCATTTTAAAGCGTCTCTTGGGGTCTTCTCGACGTTGCCCCTCGATAGTCCGTTGACCTTGCTATCATCGAGAACTCGTCGGTATCATCGAGAGTGATCGACGCTAAACTCGTCGGTCTCTGCCCTTTCCACCGCTCGATGTTCGAGAACCCACCGCCGATGCCTTCGAACGTTGAAGTCGATGTCATACCGCTGCTATTGCCAAGTTGTCGTTATATAGAGTGCAACCTTATGAATCATCGTTGGCTATTTTTCTGAGCAGACCATCGAGCCTCCATCTTTGCCAAGAGGTTACAACTCAAAGCTCCATATGGTCGATATTAAAATCCTCTCGACAGCTCTTTGTCAAGAAGTTTGCTCATTTTCATCATCCTCAAAGCGCTCAGCCATCGAAGAAGCTCTTCGACAGAGCCCATCGAAGTTCTTCGATAATACACATCGAGGTTCGCTGCTATTGCCAAGTTGCTGTTACATAGAGTGCAACCTTATAAATCATAATTGGCTATTTTTTATATTTTATTTGTCAGTTTTCAGAAGAAAAACTAGAGAACAAAAGGTTTTTGGTGCAGTAATCGTACTGCTTTTCGTCTTCATATCATTCCATATATATACACCAAAACTGTGATCCGATAATTTCGAACCATCTCATTCGTGCTAAGCCACAAAACACCAAGAAAAATGGAAACCGAAACACCCTACGTGCAAGACTAATTCAAACGGAAAGGAAAAACAAATTCCTAATTTAGATGACAGGATTAAGGCATAACAAATCACCCCCTTAATCTTGTCGTCGCCTAACTTATGTCAGCAACGCCAATTCTGCTCCTTAGCGCCTGGAAACGAACACGTCCAAGAGCCTTCGTCAGAATATCAGCAAGCTGTGCCTCCGTGTTGATGTGATCGATCTCGAGTTCACCCTGTTCCACATAATTACGAATCAGATGGTACCGAGTGTCGATGTGCTTGCTTCGATCATGAAACAAAGGATTTCTGCTGAGGGAGATTGCTGACTTGTTATCCACCAGCAGCTTCGGCGCTCGTGGTGGTTCGTTCTGCAACTCTCCTAGTAACCTGCTCAACCAAATTCCTTGACAAGCAGCGGTGGCAGCTGCAATATACTCAGATTCGCATGACGAAATTGCTACCACTCGCTGCTTCTGCGATTGCCAACTTACCGGAGCTTGTCCGAGGAAGAAAATCAAGCCAGTCGTGCTCTTCCTGTCGTCAACATCTCCGGCTAGATCAGCATCACTGTAACCTATCAACTCCAAGGTTCCTCTTCCTCTTCCATACGAAACTCCAAAATTCAAGGTTCCCGCCACATACCGCAATATGTGCTTTACTGCTGCATAGTGCACCGTTGTGGGTTTCTCCATGAATCGGCTTACATAGCCAACGACGTACGTGATGTCCGGCCTTGTGTGAACTAAGTACCTGAGACTCCCCACTATGCTGCGATAAAGGGTGGCATCTACTGGTCCTCCGTCGCCAACTTTGCTCAGCTTGAGTCGTGCCTCCATTGGTGCTGCACAAGGATTGCAATGCTCCATTCCATCCTTTTGCAATAACTTCCTCACATAAGATGCTTGACAAAGAGTGATTCGATCATCCCTCTGCTGCACCTGGATTCCCAAATAGTAACTAAGTCCGCCAAGATCACTCATCTTGAAATGACTAGTCATTTCCTTCTTGAATTTGATCACCTCTTCGATTGATGACCCCGTGATTATGAGATCATCCACATAAACACCAAAAAGAATTAATACTTCATTGTTGCCTCGTCGGTAAACTGCATGCTCCGCTTCGCTACGTACAAAGCCCAAATTTCGAAGGCTTACATCGAGCTTCGCGTTCCACGCCCTCGGAGCTTGACGAAGTCCGTACAACGCTTTCTGCAGTCAAAGTACCTTGCGCTCCTTGCTGTGAACGACAAAACCCGGCGGTTGTTCGACGTAAACTTTCTCGATTAGGTCACCGTTGAGGAAGGCAGTTTTTACGTCCATGTGGTGGATCGGCCAGCCGTGATGTGCTGCAATTGCGATCATCATTCGCACCGTCTCCAAACGAGCGACCGGTGCAAATACCTCTTTGTTATCCACTCCCTGTCGTTGTACGTAACCTTTCGCCACCAGCCGCACCTTTTGTTTTACCACCTCACCAGCTGCATCCCTTTTGAGCTTAAAAATCCACTTGAGCCCGATAGCTCGATGTCCCGCCGGCAGTTTAGTGAGCCGCCACGTCTGATTTTCCTCGATGCTGGCCAACTCTTCCACCATCGCTGCTCGCCATTCCTCGTCCATCTCCGCTTCAGCCAGACTCGTCGGTTCCTCGGCGGTGAGGAGACACTGGTCATCGTCTTCTTCAGCTTCTACGTTACCAGTTGCATCGTATAAACTGTCCAATGTGCGGTATCGGCGAAGCGCCTCCTTGCCTGGAGATGGCTCTGATGCACCGGTTGGTGGGGACACGAACTCCACCGTCGGCGGTGGTGATGCAACCGGAGTTGTTGGAGTGGGCGGCGAATCTACGGCGTTTGAAGGTGATGCGCGTTCCGTGTGCATCGTGCTCCAGCTCGCATTAGTGCCTGTAATTGGAGATACAAAATGCTCAGGGAGAACATCTCCGTTTCTCCAAGTCGATCACCTCCTTGCTCTCGTCCCGGAAGTGTCCAATCCCATGCCGCATCCTCGTCGAAAACGATGTCACGGGAGACTCTGACTCGATCCGTGGCGGGGTCATAGATGCGGTATGCTGTGGTGCCCGGCTCGTAACCCAGCAAAACCATCGGGATGCTCCTGTCGTCCAGCTTCTTCGGGTTTAGATGCGCCGCCTTGACATGAGCGACACACCCGAAGATGCGGAGGTGTTGCACACTTGGTCGGCGCCTGTGCCACGCTTCGTAGGGGGTCTTTCCGATGACGCTCTTCGTAGTTCCCCGGTTCAACAGGTACACCGCCGTCGTCACCGCCTCACCCCAGAATCTGACCGGTACCCCCCTTCGCCTTCAAAAGACAGCGCGCCGTTCCGACCACTGTTTGGTTTCGGCGCTCCACGACTCCATTTTGTTGCAGTGTGTATGGCGCCGTCAGCTGTCGTTGTACTCCTCGCTCTGCGAAATAATAACCAAGTCCTTGAGAAGTGAATTCTCCACCATGATCGGTGCGTAGCATTTTCAGTTTGCTCCCGCTTTGTAGTTCGGCCGCGGCTACAATCTTCTTGATTTCCTCGCCCGCTTGATCCTCCGTGGCTAGCAATGATACCCACATGTATCTAGTGTGATCATCAACCATTAAAAGGAAATAGCGTTTACCTCCTGGTGTCGCTGGATCAGTGGGTCCGCACAAGTCCGCGTGAACAAGGCCAATGCGCTCATTTGTGCGGTTCCGCGCCTGATGAGGAAATTGCGTGCGCTTCTGCTTTCCAGCCAAGCATGCGTCGCACATGCGCTCAACATCATCAATCATCGGAAGTTCATGCACCATATCGTCGCGCGCGAGTCACCGGAGAGCCTCAAAGTGTAAGTGCCCGTAGCACGCGTGCCAGCGCCACCCACTCTCGGATCCGTTCAAGGTAAGACAGACGGGCCGCGCCAGGTTTAGGTGGAGTAAGTAGAGTCGTCCGCGGCTTCTTGGCACTCACGCGAGCAAGCGCCCGTCTTGGTAAAGGAGTTGGAGACAGCCAGGTTGGATTCGAGTGTCGTATCCGAGTTCATCTAGCTACCCCAAGGAGATGATGCTACTGTGAAGGCGCGGGATGTAGTACACCTTCGAGAGCGTCAGATGCTCCCCATTCAGACATGTGAAGAGGATCGTTCCATGGCCTTCTATCTCTACCGACGTGTTATCTTCGAGCTTGACTGACCCGCGCACGTTGGTGTCCAGTTTAGAAAACAGCTCACGTCTGCCACACATGTGGGAACTAGCACCGGAGTCTAGAAACCACACCGTGCTGCATCTCCCGTCCTGTCCCATTGCCTTCGCCTGAGATCGCACCTCATTCAGAAGAACATGCTCGTCGGACACCTGGCTCCCGATCGTGAGTGAGTGCAACCTCGCCACCAGCAGAGCCGCCGCCTCTTCCTGATCTTGCACAAGGTTTGCCCGTTCCTTGCGCTCCCATCGCGGTTCCGGACAGTCTCTGGAGATATGACCCGCGAACTTGTTACAATTGTAACATTTTATTTTGGTCATATCCCGATCACGGCTAGAGGCTTGTTAGCTGCCATCGCGGCCGTGACCCTGCTGTTTCCCCTTCCACTTGGCCTTCCCCTTTGCGGTGGTTCCGGAGTTGGATCCTTACCCTTGCTCGCATTGTTTCCCGCGCGCGATCCACTCCTTCTCCGTGAGAAGAACCTGTCTGCCGAAGTTGCCCATGGTGTTGATGGAGCACCGCTCAGAAGTCGACCGGAGCCGACCGATCAACTCCTCGACCGTCATGCCATCCAGATCAAGCAACGTTTCAATCGAGCACGCGATCTGGGCGTACTGGCTCGGCACCTCCCGCAGAAACTTTTGGGCCACCTTTATCTCCTCGACGGTGTCACCCAAAGAGCGAAGATTATTGACGATGCCGGTGATGCACATGCCGAACGCATCGAGAGACTCGCCATCTTTGAACATAATCTTCTCGAACTCCTTGCGCAGTCGTTGTGTCGTCGCCTCCCGCACGCGATCCACCCCTACTCGCATCATTCGGATTGCCTCCCATGCTTCGTGTGCTGTGTTTTTCACGGCGAGAGCTGGCACCATCTCCGGTGGCACCGCACGGATCAGGGAGATAGGTATTTTACTGGAGAGAGGTATTCAGTTTCTAGCATACGCGAAGATCAAGATGTATTTTACTGATCGAGATGGTAGCTCTCGAGGGTCTCATCCGTCAAAGAGAATGTGATGTTGGATAATCTTCTTCCCTTTCTTTTGTTGCAGCGCAACATGTTTTCTATTTTTCGTAAGAGTTTAAATGTTCAAATCAAGTCATGGTTAGTTGCTTGAAAATAGCTAGTTGGGTTAGAGGGATAGTGGCATGAAGATAGGATTTTAGGTGGCCATGTTCTTCATCTTTGTAGGTTGTTTTTGGTTATAAATTGGGATCAGAAAATGCAGTAACATATCTGCACCAAAGTATCTTTGCCTTTGCTTTCATTAGTTTTTTAGTTCCTTAAACTAAAACATTTGTTTTTCAAGTTCTTCTTTCGTTTCTTTGTTCCTGCAACAACAAGTGGTACCAGAGCGTTGGTGTTTGATCCAAGACTCTGTAGTCGTTCGATGTTCGATCCGCTTCGACAAAATGGCAGGACGAGG
Source organism: Rubia yunnanensis (assembly GCA_037428765.1). NCBI lineage: Eukaryota > Viridiplantae > Streptophyta > Magnoliopsida > Gentianales > Rubiaceae > Rubia > Rubia yunnanensis. The sequence goes on from CM075067.1 coordinate 77,279,684, forward strand.
AGCAGGAGCAGCTGGTGACAAAAACAAAGGAGGAGCATCCACACCACAACCATCGAAATGGCCAAAACTTGGTCGAGGCAACGAGACGGGCGAAGGAAGTGAGACACGCATAGTAGAGCGGGTCATAAGGGAGAGCGATGGTGCCGCGCACTTTCCGGTTCTCACACGGACCAACTATGCAGATTGGGTAATCCTCATGAAGGTGCAACTTCAAGCACTGGGCTTGTGGGTTGTGATCGAGGATGGTCCAGTGATACACGTGATGATCGACGGGCAATGTCGGCACTGCTCCGAGCAGTTCCGCTGGAATTGGTGCGCACCTTGGGAATCAAGGCAACAGTAAAGGAAGCCTGGGATACGCTTAAAATGATGTGAGTTGGGGGTGGAGCGTGTTTGAGAAGCAAAAGCACAAACGCATTGGACAGAGTTCGAGACGTGGCTTTCAAGGATGGCGAAGGGGTCGAGTCTTTTGGCATTCGACTCACGGCCATTATGAATGATCTGGAAGTACTGGGAGATCCAGTATCGGAGCACAAGGCGGTGCTGAAATTCTTGCATAGTGTGCCAAGAAAATACAAGCAGATAGCAATGGCAATAGAGTCACTTGTGGACTTGAAAACTTTGTCCATCGAGGAACTCATTGGTCGGCTGTTGGTGGTGGAAGAGCGCGGAAAACTCGAGGACTCCACACCTACTGGAGGATGCTTACTACTCACGGAGGAGGAGTGGAAATCTCGGCAACGAGGGCAAGATTCTTTCGGTGGCAGGGACAAGAAGAACAAGTCTCCGGCCAAGCCAAAATCACCGGCTGGGAGCAAAGAAAAGCCATCAAGCAATGGTGGTGGTGGCGAACGTAAGAAAGGGAATTGTCACTGGATTCCAGGACATTGGAAAAAGGAGTGCCGCAAGGCAAAATGCGACCGTGACCAGCAAGAACATGCAAATCTTACTCAAGTCGAGGTAGAAGGTGACGATGACCCAACTCTACTCATGGTACAGATTGAGGCATTGGATAATGTAACTCAAGAGGTGTACTTGAATGAGGAGAAGGTGGTTCCTGTAGATGTGGGAGATGGCAGTTGGTATCTTGACACCGGCGTTAGTAGCCACATGACCGGAGACAAGAAGGTTTTCAGAACCCTTGATGAAACGGTGCATGGGAAGGTTCGATTTGGTGATGGTTCGGTTGTGCATATTTGTGGCAGAGGTACGGTGATGTTCCAATGTCTCACCAGTGAGCATCGTATTCTCTCTGACGCTTACTACATCCCAAGCCTACGGAGCAACATAATCTCACTTGGGCAGCTTGATGAAATGGTTGCAAAATTTTCATCGAAGGAGGAGTTCTATGCATTCTTGATCGAGTTCGCAAGGTGTTGGCTCGGGTTAGGCGAACTCGAAACTGGATGTATACTTTGCAGCTGAATCTAGTGACTTCGGTGAGCTTATTGACGAAAAAGGATGATGAAGCTTGGTTGTGGCATGCACGGTTTGGTCATCTCCATTTTCGTGCTTTGTACAACCTGTCCTGAACTTAAATGGTGAAGGGTTTTCCTTATATCGAGCATGTGGAGGAGCTTTGTGATGGATGTTCACTGGGGAAGCAACACAGGACCCTATTTCCTCAAGCTTCGAAGTTTCGTGCAAAGTGTCCATTAGAGTTAGTGCACAGTGACTTGTGTGGTCCTATAACTCCAACAACCGCGGGTGGAAAAATGTATTTCTTACTCATAGTCGATGATTTTAGTCGATATATGTGGATTGAATTGCTCAGGACCAAAGATGAGGCATTCCAGTGTTTTAAGAAAATCAAGGCTATGGCCGAAGCTGAACGTGAATGCAAATTGCTTGCATTTCATTCCGATCGTGGCGGAAAATTCAACTCTAGTGAATTTTTTGAGTTCTGCAAAGAGAATGGGATTAAGCACAACACCTTATTCGCCACAACAAAACAGCGTTGTAGAGAGGCGAAATCAAATTGTTGTTGAAATGGCTTATTGTCTTATGAAGTCGATGGAGGCGCCCGGAATGTTTTGGGGGGAAGGGAATGAAGACTGCTGTGTATCTTCTCAACCACGCACCGACAAGGAGTCTTGATGGCATGACACCTTACGAAGATTGGTACAAGAAGAAGCCGAGTGTGCACCATCTCAAAACCTTTGGGTGCATTGCTCATGTCAAGAAACTCGGACTGGGTTGCACAAACTTGTAGATCGCTCGGTGTTGGGAGTGTTTTTAGGTTACAAAGATGGTGCAAAGGCTTATCGGGTCTATGACCCGGTAGAGAGACGATTGTATGTGACTAGAGATGTTGCCTTTGAGGAGGGTCGTGCTTGGAGTTGGGAGGGAGCAAGCATAGAGAAAGTAGCAGCTCCGACTCCATTCACAGTGGTTTACTCGATGAAAACCAACCAATGAGTAAATGGTGCCTCACGTACGCTTGCTACAGAGGTGACCGCACCGGAAGTTGAGCCAAAAACACCCACACCTGTAGAGACCCATGTTCAGTTTGCTACGCCACTAATACATGATGATAATCTTGACTCAGATTCACGTCCTTCGCGATATCGACGGATCACAGATGTGTACAACACCACTGTTAAGGTGAAAAATGTTGAAGAAAGTGGATATTGCTTCTTGACAGCGGAGGAGCCGACGAGCGTGCAAGAAGCACTTGCTGATCCATCTTGGAGGAGGGCTATGATGGACGAGTTGAAGTCGATCAACGACAACAAAACGTGAGAATTCGCATCACCTCCAGCAAGCTACAAAGCCATTGGTCTCAAATGGGGTTTTAAGGTGAAAAAGGATCCCGCCGGCAACATCGTGAAGCACAAGGCGAGACTTGTGGCGAAAGGCTATGCTCAACGTCAAGGGATTTTGAATAATTTTTCACTTCGATGACGAGAATGAAAGCGGTGCGGTTGTTGTTTGCATTAGCCGCACATCACAAATGGGAGGTGCACCACATGGATGTGAAATCAGCGTTCTTGAATGGCGACTTGGTGGAGGATGTTTATGTGCAGCAACCACCGGGTTTTGAAGACAGTACAAATGATGGAAATGTGCTTAAGCTGCATAAGGCTTTGTACAGGCTTCGACAAGCACCGCAAGCATGGAATTCCAAGCTGGACGCTTCCCTCGCCTCACTTGGGTTCATGAAAAACCAGCTTGAGCATGCCGTTTATCGGAGAGGTACTGCCCAAAATTTTCTGCTCGTAGGTGTTTACGTTGACGATTTAATTATTACGGGGACAAGTGTTGAAGAAATCATTGAGTTTAAGACTCAAATGTAGCAAGTGTTTAAGATGAGCGATCTGGGACTTCTTAGTTATTACCTGGGAATCGAGGTGCGTCAAGGTGATAGTGAAATCACGATTTGCCAAGGAGCTTATGCGGCAAAGATACTGGAGTTTGCTGGTATGAATGGTTGTAATCCAAGTCATACTCCAATGGAAAATCGACTTCGTTTGAGCAACCAAGATGGCAGTGGTTATGTGGATGCAACAAAGTATCGGAGTGTTGTTGGAAGCCTTCGTTATTTGGTGAATACGCAACCAGACTTAGCTCATGCGGATGGCGTCGAAAGTCGATACATGGAAGCTCCAAGTGCTCAACATTGGGCTACAATTAAACAAATACTTAGGTACATTCAAGGTACTCTAAGGTATGGATGCTGCTACAAGTCAGGTGGAGGCGATTTAAACTAGTTGGCTACAGCGATAGTGACTTCGCCGGAGACATAGATGATCGGAAAAGCACTTCCGGGATAGCCTTCTTCCTTGGGAACATCATGGTTTCATGGACTTCACAAAAGCAAAAGATTGTTGCTTTGTCTTCTTGCGAAGCAAAGTATGTTGCAGCAGCAAGTGCAGCATGTCAAGGCGTTCGGCTCAGTCGACTCATCGGCGAACTAGTTGGGCGTGAAGAACTTAGTTTCAAGCTTTTGATAGATAACAAATATGCAATTGCTCTTACTCAGAATCCAGTTCACCATAGTAGGAGCAAGCACATTGACACCAAGTTTCACTACATTCGAGAGTGTATCGAAACCGGGAAGATGAATGTCGAACATGTTGGCACCAGCGAGAAACTAGCTGATATCTTAACAAAATCATTGCCAAAGATCAAGTTCGTCGAGATGTGGCAGAAGCTTGGAATCATTCAAGTTCGAAATGAAGAAGAAGCTTAAGGGGGTGATTTGTTGGATAATCTTCTTCCCTTTCTTTTGTTGCAGTATTACTACAACATGTTTTCTATTTTTAGTAAGAGTTTAAATGTTCAAATCAAGTCATGGTTAGTTGCTTGAAAATAGCTAGTTGGGTTAGAGGGATAGTGGCATGAAGATAGGAGTTTAGGTGGCCATGTTCTTCATCTTTGTAGGTTGTTTTTGGTTATAAATTGGGATCAGAAAATGCAGTAACATATCTGCACCAAAACATCTTTGCCTTTGCTTTCATTTGTTTTTCGTTCCTTAAACTAAAACATTTGTTTTTCAAGTTCTTCTTTCGTTTCTTTGTTCCTGCAACAACATGTGATAGTGGCGAGCTTAAAAACTATGGAGGAGAGGCATTTGATGGGTACATGAAGATACTTTTGGTGGAGGGTTGCTTTAGAGAGAACCACGCTGTAAGTTCCCTCCACAAAGAGACCACCAACCCCCGTAAGTATATTTCTGAACATTGCCTTTTCTACATGAGTTTCATTATAGCATATGATATAAGTAATGTGAGCAAGTAAAAGGAATTAATGAAATTTTCTGATAGTACATGCAATTTGATACTACGAAAGTTGAACTTGTCCCTGGCAAATTTGGACATCAAGAAAGAATCTGTACATATTCTGGTTGAATCTTTACATTAAGAAAGAATCTGCATGAAACGATACATGCATCATATAGGTCGCATAATATCGAAGTTCACGATTACAAAATATTCCTTGAGAAGAATCTGTACATTAAGAAAACTAGTTCTTAAATTTTAGGTGCTTACCAAATAAAACGACAGTAAATAATTTATACTATTCATGTTTTCTAATGGTTAATTTAAGAAGTATTGATTCATTAGATGAACGAGATCACCATTTTAAGAACTGGTTTGTGCATGAAGCTCCATGGATGAAAAACATCAAAACCCTACATTTGTAGGCATCTTTGGCTCTTTGTCTATTGCTATTTGATGTTTATGGGGTTTGAGAGCTCAGTTCATTATTCCTTTTGCTCCCTTTCGCAGTAGAAAGAAATTGTATTTTTCCTTGCCCGCCTACCTTTGACAATTCTATTTGTGTGAGTGTGCTATGGTAAGCAGTAGCAAAAGAGCGCAAAATCTTAGAATGTGGTGCTAGTTCCACATTTTGATGCCTAAAGAAGAGCCTCGTCTCTCGAGGAAGCGACTTCAAGTCCAACAATTTTGATGCTCATGCAATTTTTTGAATGAAAATGTCCTTCGCTTTTATGAACTCTCTTTTCTAATTCTCCTTGTTGTTCCTTATGTTTTTGGAATATGATTATGAAAGTACTGATCGTGGTAATGAGTTTAGGCACTTGACACTTAGGATAAATGAATACATCACTTGGATAAAATGTTAAAATTAATTTTGCTGAAGTTTAGAGTTGGCGCCTATGAAATAACTTTGGCATGGACCTGATGGCGTCGCGTATTAATTTTTAGGGCTAGATTAAAATTATTTTAAATCATTTAAAAATAATTGTGGGGGAAATAAAGGCTAGGTTGAAGGAGTTTAAAAAGAAAGGCATAAAGCTATATGAAATGAGTTATACTGCTTTGATTGGTGGATATTGCAAACAAAAGATGATTGACGTAGCTGTTAAGATATATTCGAATAAGGCCATGCAGGAAATTGTTCGATGGAGTTTCGCACTTATAATGCCCTTGCTTGATTCCTATTGAAGGAATGTTAAAAAGATTTTACTCTTAAAGATATGAAGGTTGTGGGATGTGAGCCTAATATCTGTGCTTATCCTTTTCTTATTGTATATTGGAAGCAAGGGTAGGTGAGAAAAGTAAGTAAAACCGAAATGTGAATTAGCAGAAAAAATAATAGCAAAAAAATATCATCATATGAAAACAACTCCCACCGGTATCTATTAGATGGCTATAAAACATATAGCTTAAGTGTTTGATAAATGATTTGACTTGTTCTTTCATATATGAGTATCTGTTGCTAGAATTTCTAGCTTAATGCAATTTTCTCTTAAATGCTAGTTAAGTGATAAGATGCCTAGTATGAAAAAGATTCATTTTGTGTGTTGTCACTCTCTCTTCATATGATGGATGCTTGGACAAGTTTCATTTATTATGTATACTCTCATGTCGTTGGGATTATGTGCTTGACATGAGATCACTTATGTTACCCCACGTTACTCGCTATAACATTGAATATAGCCTAAAAGCCCGGGTGAGAAACTGTGATTAAGATATTGACGTTGTTGATATTGATGTTTCTCTTGTTGTTTTCAGAGGGTTATTAGTTGAACAATAGCATATGAAGAACTATTGAATGTCCTCCTTGCGTTGATAAGACCAAGGTCGACGATTATTTCCCTTGCGTTAATAAGAACAAGGTTGATTTGCTTACACCGATATGGCCAAGTTCGATAGTTTCACTCCCGCTCTTAAGCGATGATTCGAAGATACGAGCTAAAATCTCTTACATATCTTTCCAGCTAAGGCTGGGACTCGAGCTAAAAGCTCTTGCATATCTTTCCAACTAAGGCTGAGGGACTGGAGCTAAAAGTTCTTGCATATCTTTCCAGCTAAGGCTAAGGGACTCGAGCTAAAAGCTCTTGCATATCTTTCCAGCTAAGGCTGAGGAACTCGAGCTAAAAGCTCTTGCATATCTTTCCAGCTAAGGCAGAGGGATTCGAGCTAAAAGCTCTTGCATATCTTTCCTGTTAAGGTTGAAGGACTCAAACTAAAAGCTCTTGTATATTTTCCAGCTAAGGTGGAGGGACTCGAGCTAAAAGCTCTTGTATATCTTTCCAGCTAAAGCTGTAGATTCGAGCTACCAGCTCCTGAAGATTATTCCAGCTAAGGCTGTAGACCCGAGCTATGAGCTCTTATATATTATTCCAGCTAAGGCTCCAGACCCGAGTTATGAGCTCTTATATGTTATTCCAGTTAAGGCTGGAGATTCGAGCTATGACCTCTTGCATATTTTGCCAGCTAAGACTGATAAACCGAGTGAAAAGCTAATAAGCAGCGCTCTTATCTTAATTCTAGCTAAGTCTGAGGAGACGAGTGAAAAAAATTGATAAGCAGCACTCCTAATATTAATTCCAGTTTTATAGGATATGTGCTGCAATCGATGACAAGTGACAGGCTACGCGCTGTGCATTCGAGGTACCTTTATTTCCAACATTGCAACTAAATATGCTCGAGGGTTGAGTAAATAAAATGCAATATTCGAGGATGAATATGAATTGCAAACATTATAAAACTTTTCACATTAGTACATGGAAACTATAATAAAAATCGAGGGTCAAAGAGGATCTTATGGTTGGAACAGATTATACTCGGGCTCGATGCTGAGCCCGTGACACTGCTTCATGAATAACATAAAGATTATCATCTCATTGGGATGGACTTGAGCAGGGCTCACTTGAAAATCCTTACGCATCTTCAAGAATATCGGGAGAAAGGGGAAACATAGCCCTGAATGAAGTTGTTTCATATATATAATGGGCATATCCTTGGGAGGATTTTCAGGAGATCCCATTGTTCCCAACAATTGCAGTTCGACATCAGGAGGAACCCTCTGACATGAAGGAAGTGAATGTAGAATCCCTGATACTGGTCAGGACCCATCATGGGCTCTTGAATATATTTCCCCACGGGGAGTATTGAGTTTTTTTCCTCCACATGGGGGTCTCGAATATTTTCTCCCCCCCCCCGAGGGTTGGAGGCTATTGAATATTTTCCTCCACAGGGGGGTCTCGAATATTTTCTACCCCCCCCCAAGGGTTGGGAGCTGGGGCTGTTGAATCTTTTCCTCCCCAGGGGGGTCTCGAATATAGGGGCTATTCAATCTTTTCCTCTATAGAGGAGTCTCAATATTTTCTGCCCCCCCCCCCCCTCCAAGTTTGGGGGCTGGGGGCTATTCAATCTTTTCCTCCATTTGAGGGTCTCGAATATCCCCCCCCCCCCCCTTTGAGGGTTGAGGGCTATTCAATATTTTCCTCCACAGGGGGGTCTCCAATATTCCCCCTGAGGGTTGGAGACTGGGGGCTATTGAATCTTTTCCTCCATAAGGGAGCTCTCGAATATTTTCTCCCCCCCTCCCCCACCCAAGGGTTGGAGACTGGGGACTATTGAATCTTTTCCTCCATAGGGGACTCTAGAATATTTTCTTCCCCCTCTCGAGGATTTCTCAAAGCAGAAAAAGCTGAATTAACATGCAATGCGCGAATTTGATCCTCTAATGACTAAGGCAACTTGATTGCTCCTACCTACGTTGAGCTCTCTAAAAGATGAGCAAACAGTAAGCAAGCTTCATGAATACAATCAAGAGAATTAAATGTGCAAAAAAATTTTGTAACCCCTAGGGGGTAATATAAAATGTATGATCTCTACATGGCCACGATAACTTTGGTTACAACATTTCAAGATACAAATGGCAAGGAATTATACAAATGGCACAGATGTCCTTTGACTGAGAGTGGTAGTGACTCAAGGAGGCCACTGCCAAAAAGTCAAAGGATACCCTCCTTGATTCCAAAGTTAATTATATGCCCAGCGCTACATCCAACTATGAGATTTATAATGACCTACGTGATTGGGGTTACACTTTAAACAATGACCCGCTCAACATTATCTCAATATACAGCGAATTTAAAACTCCGTAGAGTTGATTGAGCAAAGTTACTTCAGGCGTACCTCGATAATTGTATAAACACTACAACACAAAATAATATATATACTACAAGGATAAACTCTCTCGAAAACCCTAGGGGAGCCTCAATAATGGAGCTTCATCGATAATTACACCTCTGAGGTAAGAATCGTTATGCAAGACCTTCAAACAGCGTATCACAGGTTTCGATAGTCCCTCGAAGCTATTGATTGCTTCCTCTACATACTTGTGTCACTCCACCACATCGTTAATGCGAGCTTGAAACCCCCTTTCCCCATATAGTAGGGTGACTATTATTGCGCCAAGATTATAAATCCTTGTTGGCGTTTGTTAAGTCCCGCTTAACCCTCATCAACTTGGGGGTTAGTCATAGTCGAATGATAACAAGACTCATCTAATGATTCCTTTAAATTCATACACTACAAAGGCAACTGGTGATTTCCTCAGTCCCACTCCATATATAAGATTGACACATTTCTTCAATGTGCTTCAACACAACTTTTGGAAAGGTGAAGCTTTGCATCCAGTAGTTAACTATGACAAACATAACACTTTTGATCAAATGGAGTCTATCTGCATTGTTTAAAAGTCTCGAACTCCAATGCTTTAATCTATCAGTCATATTATCTATCAAGGGCTGGCATGTTAGGACTGAAACCTTTCTGCTTGTCAGTTGAACACCAAGGTATTTAAATGGGAGAATTCCCTCATTAAAACCTGTAAGCTTCATCAATTTTTCCTTTAGCTCTTCACTGAAACCACCAAAGTAGATTCTGCACTTATTTCGATTTACACAAAGTCCAGTAGACTTAGTAAATCTCTTAAATTCAAGCATAAAAAGCTGCATAGATTGTTCATCTCCATTGACCAGCAATAACAAATCATCCGCAAAACTGATGTTTATAACCTTCACTTTTTCACACTTTGGATGGTATTTAAACCAGCTATTTCAATCCAGATTTCTCACACATCTTTGCAAATACTCCATAATGATCACAAACAAAAGGGGAGATATCAGATCCTCTTGTCTAAGACCATTTTTTATAACAACAAATCTTGTGGGATTCCCATTAATAACATACTTATACGAAACTGTAGAAACACATTTCATAACCCTATCATGAACTGACCTGGTATTCTGACTTCTCTCATGATGGCCTCCAAAGCTACCCATTCCACCGTGTCATAAGCTTTTGGAGATCGATTTGTATCATGCATCTAGGCACTCTACTTTTCATGTTATACCCTCTGACCAGCTCATGTGCTAACATAATGTGATTGTTAATGTTTCTTCTAGGAACAAATGTTGTCTAGCTTACATCCACAATTTATGTGATGACTTTGCTCAGTTTTTCTGTCAAGATTTTTTAAACACTTTTGTAGAGTGTCGAGCAACATAATATGGGTTTCAGTTCTCCTACTCTTTTTACTGCTTGGTGTTTGGGAATCAATATCACCAATGTGTTGTTTACTTCCTTATAAAGTCTCCCCTGCTCAAAAAAATCTTATACAGCATCCACAACATCATTCCCAATAATCCCTAGCTTGTTTTAAAAATTTTGAGCTATATCCATCAGGGTCTGGTGCTTTCTTATCACCAATTCCTTTTAAAGCATTCCATATCTCCTTTTCATTTGTTTTCTGTATAAGGCTTTGTTTCCCCTGTACGCTCGGTTCAGCTCCTTGCCTTTTAGTATTTACATCAATCCCTTGTTCTTTAAGCTTCTTGTACTATTAAAACACTGTAGAACTTTAATACTTCTTCCTCCATTCCCTGTTGATTTGCAACCATTGTTCCATCACTTCTTTTGGAGCCATTGATTCCAGTCTTGCTGTTTTTAGCTTTCAATGATGCGTGGAAATACGCATTGTTTCTATCCCCTAACCTCAACCAGCCAATTTTAGCTTTTTGTCAAGCTAATTTTTCATCTATATCACTCCATTTCATCACCTCTTCAATGCATTTCACCACCTTCAGTATACTTTCTCTGTTCATTTTATGGTTGCTCAATTCTTTCTGTGCCATTGTAAGTTTTCTCTGACCAACTCCAATATCTTCCTTGCACCTGATGTTTTCTTTATGTGGGGGATTAGTACTTTATGCAATATTATCAAATTTTCCAGGTTCTTTACATAGCACTCCCATTAGCTTCCATCATCCAGCTATTTTTTTACTTCCTCTAGTACCCCTCTATCCTCCATAAGTACATTCAACATTTTAAATTGTTTCCTCCGCTTTGTTTTTTTCTCATGCACTTTGATTCGAAGCAAAGCATGGTCTGATATTCCCAGTTCAAGTACTTCAACTCTGACATTTAGAAATTTCTGAAACCGGCTTAGATTACCCAAAACCCTATCAATCTTTGAGTATATCACATTATCCACCTGTCTATTGGACCAGGTTAAAAAGTCACATGTTGACTCTCATTCAAATATCCCCACTCTCTACATAATCTGCTCAAAATCCCAAAATTCTGAGGCAATTACTTCACTCCCTCCACTTCGATCATTCACAAACAGAATATTGTTGAAATATCCAATTCAAAGCGACGATTCCCCCAACAACTTTGGAATGCAGTTTCTCTATATCTTGCCACAATTTCTTCCTCTCCTTCAATTGGTTTGTTGCGTAGATTGGAGTGAACCAATGTAGAAGTTTATCGTTAATGTCTAAAACTTGCACATGTATAAGCTGATCAGTATCCCCCATAAACTTAAGTCTTACTTTGCACTCATCCCACAACATCCAGATTCGGCCATTTGGGTGCGAACTGTAGTTGTCTATGAAATTCCATCTCCTTCCCAACTTCATTCTCACTACTTCTGCTTTCTCTTTTTTTACCCTGGTATCTATTAATGCAACCATGTCAATATCCATTTGCCTGAGACGAGAGCTTATTTCAGCATTTTTGACTATTTTATTGAGCCTTCTCCCTCACATCCCAAGTTGTGATCATGGAACCTTCCCAAAGAGGCAGAGAAGTCATTCCAAACACTCACCCTCTATGAGACAATTTTTTATCCACTTTTGTTTTGATCCCCCTGGTACAGGTTTATCTCATCCACCTTTTCCCCCTTGTTCTTAACTTTCACGTGCTGGCAATTATTCTTTGTTCATTCCTACTTTTTATTCTCTTTCAATGTATAATCAGTCCCAGCCTTCCCCTCTTACTTCCTATCTTTATCTGGCCCCTGTTTAACCTGCCATTTCTGAATCATTTTTTCACAGCTTCATAGCATTGGTGTCCCCATGTTGGCATTTACTACAAAACAACGGTCTCCATTCTAACTCTATTTTATGTTCTATCCTTTCCCCATTCACATCCTTGATACTTATCTCCTCAGGAGTTTTCTGAGATAAACAATCTCAATCAAGAGTCTGGCATAAAAAATTGAAGCTTTCCGGTAGTTCACTCATCCGTAACTATAAGATTACCTAGGGCCCTTAGTTTCTTCCCCAAACTTCTAGCACCCCATAAATGTAGCAGCAGTCCTAGGAGCTTTGTCTAGATTGGCACATTCTTCACCATATCATTCTTTATAGAAAAATTCTCCTTCCAAGCATGCAAAAACATAGCTCAATTATAAATTGCATAGGGTCCCTTTCTCAAAATAGCATCCCTATCCTACAGGTTTTTAAACTTCATAATGAAGTAGCCTCCACCATTTTAGTACAATTTCGGCAATGTTACAAACGACCAGAACTAAACCATAAACCTCTTGACATCATTCATCAAAAAATCACCATCTAGCACATATATAATAAGGGAACACTTCTAGAAAATTGGCTCAGATTCAGCATCAAATTTGGGGGAACGTATTCAATTTTCATACCATTCTCATTAACCCTATTCTCCCAAACAATATCTACCCACAGCTTATCATTCACATTCGCCTTCACTTCTACGGCAGAGTTATTCAGGGATTTTACCTCTTATGTAGACACTTTCTCCATTTGCTCCATCTCCACTTCAACTAATTTTTCTTGTTCTTCAATCATCTCTTGAGTCTACACTTCCAGCTCCTCCTCTCTTTCAGCTCGACTCCAGTTCAACTTAGGTATGGACACCTTCTTTCGCGGCGGACCTCTTTCCCGTTTCATGGTCTCGGTCCGACGATCTACACCTTTGTTGCAAGAAATTTTCCCATAGCTACATTATATATATATATATATAGATCTGTATATATATATATAGAGAGAGAGAGAGAGAGTTTATGTGTACTCACTTTTAATGTTAGGGTTTGAAAAGTAGTATTTCACCCTTGTTGCTACCTAAAACTTTTCCCTTCAATACTACACAAATTCTGACATGCACAACCATTGAAAGTTATTGATTCATTAGTATGTACACACTAATTAAAACACTATAATATTTTGGTTCTACTCGAACTCTTATTCAAAGTTCATGGTCATTTTACATCCAACTAAAATGATACGTTACAAGCACCAATGGATTTAAGGTGTGGCATGTGGTCCCACCAACCACTACTCTAATGTTTAAGATATAAAATTAATCTTTTTATTTTATTTTTTTGTACATGTGCCCCTAATGTTATAGGTAAGTTTTCAACAGTAACATTAAACAAATTTATAGGTTGTGCAATTTTGTTATTTTACGTATCTCAATCATTTCCTAAATTTTAGCCTTATCTGTTTTCAATGTTTATTGAACCAAATCATTTTTAAAAATCTTTTAACCCTTTATCTCCAACTACAAGTACTAAATGATTTTTTTAAATTTTATAAATAATAAATTTTGGCAAGTTATCATTCCTTTCATTCTTCATCATAAAAACAAATTACCCGACTATTTGTTTTAAAAGACCATATGCAACCTCCTCATTTCTAACAAGTTTTTTTTTGGAGAATTTGCAAGAAATGTATCGATGACAGAGATCTACATGTGCAATGTATATAACTTGATTACTTACTAATCGTTTGCAATGTAGCAGAATGTTTCTGATTCACTTAATGATTGTCTTCTTGTATACATCGAGAAAAATATATATCTCGTTGAGTTAATGAATATAAAGTTAACTAATGTTATCGAAATAAAAATTTCATTGAGAAATATAGTAAAATTATATCAAACTGTTTTATTAATATTGTAGTTAAAGTTTCATTAATATATTTATCATCTATGTTTCATTACTATTAACGTGCCTCCACTAAATATATTTCCTAAATTTGCCACTGATGAGATTTGTAAAAAACAAAAGTCACTAGGAATAAACCGGTTCTTGTCCTTGATGCACAAACTCGAATATTCAAATAAGTAAAAGTTATTTATTCACTAGATCCACTTATCTATTTAGGATATTACTAAAATATTTTTTTTAAAAAAAAACATATTTACTCATATAGGGTATTACTAAATTTAAATTTATAATTTAATTGGAGTTGAATTACTTACCTGTAGGGTATAATAAAATAGTTTGTCTCTTGAAAGACGGTCTTTTTAAAAGTCATGGAAAGACCAATGTTTAAAGTGTAAATTAGAAGAAATGAAGATAAAAATTTTGGGTTGCATCAAATGAGTTATAAATTTTATAACTACTACACGTTATATAATAAATTTTTAATATTGCAAGTAAGACATTTTACCTTTTATTATTCTAATTAAACCTCATATTTCCATAAGACTATGGAAAGACGGTCTTTCCCAAGACTTTTCCATAATAAAATTATATAATTGTAAATTAATTGAGGCTAAACTCTCAATATGTTATCTAATTAATAATTTAATTGAATTATTTTTTTAAAATAAAAACAAGAATAGTAAGATCGCGTGTATTAATGATTTTACTTTAGTTGTATTATTATAAATGAGGCATCTCAAGTAATTTAAAGTGTTAATTTAAGAACAATTGAGTGCATCTGGAATGCAAATTTGATATTAGGATTAAGTCGGGATAGTAAAATTAGTAGAGTTGGATTTAAATTATTTCAACATCTAAAAAGCTACATGATGATTGGTTAAAGATACATTGCAGCTTGGAATTTGAACGATGGTACACTACTCTGTCAGATTTGTAATTACAAGCAAATTTGACTTATTTTAGCTTATTTTGAAAGTATGGGGAAATTAGGTTCTACTTATTCCAAGAAAAAGTTTCTACTTCTTTAATAATCATTTTAAAAGCCGTTTAGCAAACACTAAAAATGTGCTGATATAATATAAAAGACTTTATTATGGTGCATTGATATCACATTAATGACACATCTCATTCACAATGAAGATTACAATATGTAGTGTTACAATCTAAATTATGATAGAAATAAGATATTAAACTACCATCTATATTCTAACATGCAAGAAAACTAACACCTATAACTATTCCGTATTACCTTCTACTCTGTGTAACTATTCCATAAACTATTTCTTATTTCCTTAAAGGATATTCACAGAAAATAACGCATAATATTGCAAAAGATATTACAAAATATCTCTTACACTCCTCCTCAAATTGGAGCATGAAAATCTCGAATGCGCAACTTGCCAAGTAGACTTGAAAACAATAGCAGTAGTAGCGGTAGAGTAGTCATTGAGGGAGGCGGTGACACGTGAGTGGCAGCAGCGGCGCGTGAGAACAACTGAATGCGACAGTGGTGCGTATGGATAATAAAGTGGAACAGCGGCGGCGGTGTGGGTCACGGTGGCAGCAGAGAAGGTAAGGGTGACGGCGACAAAGCAAATACAACTAAAGATAAGGGGTCCCAAATCTGATACCTTGATAAAATATAAAAGACTTTATTACGGTTCATTGATATCACATCAATGACACATCCCATTCATAATGAGGATTACAATATATAGTGTTATAATCTAAATTATGATAGAAATAAAATATTAAATTACCATCTATAATCTAACCTGCAAGGAAACTAACACCTATAATTGTTCCATATTACCTTCTACTGTGTATAACTATTCCATAAACTATTTCTTATTTCCTTAAAGGATATTCACAGAAGAGAAGACATAATATTGCAGAAGATATCACAAAATGTCTTCTGCAAAGCACATATAACCTCTGCTAAACACCATTTTCTACAACTACACTTTCTTTAAAGAAAAATCGTCACTAGGATGAGGGTTTATAGGGTTCTCATTCCTTTTCTATTAAGCTCAATATTGCACAATGTGCGAATATAACATATGATATGGGATAAACCCATTCACACTAAGGTGCTAGTTAAATATTACAATTCTAATCTAAATCCTCATGGCTAAAATGGAGATACAATACTCAAAGGCACTAGTTGATATTAAAATCTTAAAAGAAGACCATTGTGACAATGAGAAGGGCGACCAAGGATAAGTGGTTCCCACTGTGTAGTCATAGTGTAGCCACAATAGTATCGACTTGAGACTACTATTAGAACCAATCACGGTGAAGTATCAAATGAAACGCACGCAAAATGTTTCATCCACACTTCTTATCAAACATCTAAGGCAATCAAAACAAAAAGAATGTAGCTCTCCAACTAAAGATCTGGTTTGTCTCCATTTAACCGGTTAAGACCATTTCCTTAAACTAGGAGACAAAAACCATTCATTTTAATTATCGTAAAACAACCACACTTATTGTTTCTTAAAATATGTTAGTATGTTCATTCTCTTGCATTTCTTGACGAATAGAGCAATATACTTTTCATTTAACTGCACATTTTAATGACTTAGAGCATCTCCAATGATTTTCTCTATCTTTCAATTGCTACATTAATTTTTTACGGTTGCTACAGTGTCTTTACTCCAATAGTTTACTCTATATCTCCTTTTAAAAATAATATTTCTTCATATGCTTTATGAATCTTAATATTTTTTACTTTTTCTAACATTTTATTATATTGCAAACTTATTTAAATTATATAATTACCTTAAATGGTTTGCCTTTTTGCACTCCAAACGCAAAGTTAGCGTTGCCGTTTGAGTTGCTCTTAGTGCAACAAGTGGTGATATTGTGAGGTTAGGTAACATAATTCATCGCCAACATCAATTTACAATTCAATCATAATCACATAATTTTTTGGCCAGCGGCATGATCTAAGTAGAGGTGAAAATAGATTTTAAACCCAATCCAGACCCCCACATTTATATCCGTATTTTTAGGATTTGGATTATAATAATTAGATGCCACAAATATGGATATGTTCTGAATGTTTAAATTTATGGTTTATACCTTATCCCACGACATGGTATGACAATTATAATCATCTCGGTGAGACCTACATGTGTAGGACATTGGTGCAAATTCAACCAATTGAAAAATTAGCAGGCGCTAAAATCACGGCAATAACTTTAAAGCATTTGCATCGGGGAGATGAACATTGATAATCAAGCTCCAAACTATTTAACGAATGACTTCTTGTACACAAATATATAGGGATTGCTTTCATCCTCGATTCTTCCGAACTCGTCATTTCCCCCGCGGCCAAAAACCCAATTAGCTGAAACGCGGGGTGGGGGGAGATGTCGATGCAGAGCAGCAGCGGCGGCGAGAGTGGCCGGAGCCGCGGGTCCCCGGATTTCTACCTGCCGGACGAGATACTGTCCGTGATTCCGACGGACCCGTACGAGCAGCTAGATCTGGCGAGGAAGATTACGTCGATGGCCATAGCTTCACGTGTTAGCAAACTGGAGTCCGAGGTTGGGCGGCTCCGGCAGAACTCCACGAGAAAGACCGGACGGTGGCGGAGCTTGAGGATAAGGTCGCGCAATTTCAACAGGGTTACCAGGAAGCTGAGTTGCGTCTCAGAATGTCTCAAGATGACAATATGAAATTAGCGAAGGAGAGGGATTCTCTTGCACTCAGTGCCAAGAAGCTCAGCCGCGACTTGGCTAAGTTGGAGACATTCAAGAGGCAATTGATGCTGTCATTGAATGATGAGAATTCATCTCCCGAAACTGTCGATATCGTTACTTATGACCAAACGGTTCCGAAAGCATATCCAGTAAAAGATGAAGAGGCCAACGGCTATGGGACACAACATTCATTCTCAGTAAAGTCGGGAAGTGCAAGCAATACGGATGATGCCTCGAAGCAAGCTGGGTCAAAATTCTCTCTGACGCCATATTTGTCTCCGCGTCTTACTCCTTCTGCAACTCCAAAAGTTGCATCTACTAATGTGTCCCCTGGGAGGTATTCTGCAGCTGGATCTCCCCAAAGAACTTCTAGTGCTACATCACCTACGAAATCTCAATACGACTACCGAGGTGGTTCACTTTCATCATGGTATCCATCAAGCCAGCGCACATCGGCAGCAAACTCCCCACCTCGTGGACGTAATATGCCAGCTCGCACTCCTCGAATTGATGGGAAAGAATTTTTCCGCCAAGCCAGGAGTCGCCTGTCATATGAGCAGTTTAGTGCATTCCTGGCTAACATAGAGGAACTAGAGTAAGTCTCAGGAAAGGCGGCCTTTCCATAAGCTTATGGACAGTCCTCAGGGGCATTTACCTTAAATATTGTGATTTTTTTATAAAATTTAAATATTGCATTTTATAAGTTAAAACAAGTAATAATATGTATTCGAAGGTGAAAATATAAAAAAATATCATATAAAAAAATATTTTCAAAAATTTTAAATTTTGTATGTAATTTAAAAAATGCTATGCATAAGGTAAGAAATAAGTGGCCTGTCCATAAGCTTATGGACAGATGGACAGGCCGCCTGTCAGGAGACCCACTCAAGGAACTAAATGCATAGGGATTGCTTTCAAAAGTGATTTTTTTGAAAAAATCTTGTGGAGTCCTCCTTTTAGGAGATTCCAGGATCATTGCATATAGCATCTCCAGTGAGGGAAAATGGGCTCAAGATCTTCTGTTACACTATTGTGTATCGCTGTATGTTACACCAATTAGATTCTGCCATGTGTTCCTTCTAAATAAATTATACTTAGATAAAAGTTATTAAATTATTTTTAGCTAATTTAGGAGAGACACGTGGCAGAACCTTATTGGTGTAACACACAGTGATACACAAAAGTGTAACAGAAGATCCTGAGCAGGGAAAATGGGAGAAATATGGAAGAGTAGAATATTTTTTAAGACGTTTGATTTGTTTGACCAGCCGATGACGGCTCTCCCGACTTCATCCAGGATTAAACGTATTTCATTGTATTGTGATTATATTGCTTAATTAGTGTTGTCATACGGTGATTTTATGTGTAAAGAGGTTGGTTTGAATTATGCATTCCACCAAAGGATAATTATCTATAATTAATATTTCGATACATGTCTCAAACTTTGATCCGTTGGGACTTAGAACTGTAAGATAAATTCATTAATTTGTGAGGATAAAATCATATTCATTTTCCTAAAAACAAATAGCTCACGGAGATAACTAATATCGATTAGTCCTTAACCATAAACACATGCAAAATAAAAAAAAAATGCTATAAACTTCAAACATAGGGGGCTTTAATTTTGGTTCTTAAGAACTAAATAACCATACTTTTACAGATAAAATAAACTTCACACATTCATGAAACTAGTGGAAGATGCTTGGAGTGTTCATACCAATCTTCGAGGTATGAAAAGACTAATTTTCAAACTTAAAAACCTAAAACAAGTCCTTAAAATTTGGAACAAAGAGGTTTTTGGTAATGTTTTTGATGCTGTTCAAATCAGTGAGGACTTAGTCACTAATGCTGAAAAGGATTTACAACAGATGGAATCAAGTGTCACAATACAAGCCTTAAACCTGGCCAGAGCAAAACTGAAATTAGCTCTAAATAATCAGGAAATTTTTCTCAAACATAAATCAAGACTAAAATGGTTGAAAGAAGGGGATGTTAATTCAAAATTCTTTCATCATTCAATCTTAAGTAAACATAAAAGGCAATCAATTTCCCTAATCAGATCTAATGATGGAAACTGGTTGAATAATATAGAAGCTATTGAAGAAGAAGCTGTTAGATTCTTCTCAAATCTTCTTACTGATGAACCATTGGACCCATCAGGAATTAATACAGCCTGGATTTTGGATAATATAACACATGTAGTAAACAATGAAATGAACTCAAATCTACTTAAAAAAATTAGTATGGATGAACTAACTAACATTGTTCATTCCATGGATAAACATTCAGCACCGGGACCTGATGGTTTCTCTGGATGCTTTTACCATACCTATTGGGACATTATAAAATTTGATGTACTGTTGGCAGTGGAAGAATTCTTTGATGGTAAAGATATTCCCAAAGCCATTTCAGCAACTCAAATAATTCTAATACCCAAAAAAGATGTCTGTTCCTCCTTCAAAGATTACAGGCCTATAAGTTTATGTAATTTCTCAAACAAAATTTTCTCAAAAATACTCTCCACAAGACTTAAAACCTATCTGGATATTATAATAAGCCCAGAGCAGTCTGCATTTGTCTCTGGTAGAGAAATTGCTGATAATGTTCTTCTCATGCAAGAATTCACTAACCATATACACTCAAAAACAAAAGGTTTTAATATGATTATAAAATTGGACATGATGAAGGCATTTGATAGAGTTTCTTGGGTTTTTTTGGAAAAACTCCTTCTTAAGCAGGGTTTTCCCAACACCCTAGTTGGGCTTATTATGAGGAACATCAAATCTGCCTATTTCTGATTACTGATAAATGGAAAAACAGTTGGATTTTTCCCTGCTTCCAGGGGCTTAGAACAGGGTGACCCTTTATCCCCCCTACTTTTCATACTAATGGCTGAAGCATTTTCACAAAACCTAAATTTTCTATACCAATTCGGAAATATTCAGCCCTACAAACTTCCATGTGGGATGAAATCATCATCACATCTCTCCTATGCTGATGACACAGCAATTTTTTTAAAATACACCAAACAGGGTTTAAAAACGATTCTGAGCTTTCTGAAATCTTATGAATTGGCTTCTGGTCAAAAAGTGAACTTTGAAAAATCCACTTTCCTCATATCAAAATATACACCTAACAGAATCATAACTTTGATTAAAGGAGAAACAAACATGCTGTTAGGAACCATTCCATTTAAATATCTGGGATGTCCGATTTTCACTGGAAGGGTTAAAAATTCACTCTTCCAAAGCATGCTGCTTTCAATTCAAAATAAAATCAATCATTGGCATAATAAACTTCTATCTCCAGCTGGTAGGGCAATACTAATTAGACATGTTCTAACCTCAATGCCAATTCATCTTATAACTGTATTGAGGCCTACTCAACACATTATAAGCCTAATCCATAAAACTCTTGCTCGATTCTTCTGGAAGAATACTTCAGACAATCAACAGAAAAACAGAGTTTGGAAATCTTATCCCAAACTATGTTTTCCAACAGAGGAAAATGGACTAAAATTTAAAAATTTAAACACTCTAACAAAAGCTTTCTCACTCAAAATGTGGTGGAAACTTCAAACTGGAAAATCTCTTTGGGCTAAAATCATGTGGTCTATGAGAGATACTCAAAAAACATCCAGAAGTTGGAAAAGAATTAAGGAAGTTCAAGACATAGCTTTAAATAACACAACAGTCCTTCTTGGATCGGGTTCAGTTTCTTTTTGGAATTCAAATTGGACCTCTATGGGACCACTAACGGACTACTTAATTCATCCAACTGAATTTCCCTATCAAAACTTAACTGTGGCTGAATACATTCAAAATAAACCATATTTTTCTGGCCTGATCAAGACCTCACTACCTAATCACATTTACCACTTGCTGGATATGGAATATAAACTTTTTCCTGATTACGATGATATCCTCATATGGAAACCTTCTTGGACAGGAACCTTTACTGTTAAATCAGCTTATGACTTGATAAGAGAGAAGAAAATGAAGATACCATCCTACACTCATCTGTGGTCTAAACTCTTACCTAAAAAAATTAGTTTATTTAATTGGAAACTTTTAAATAGACTAATTGCACTTCCAGATGTGCTAGAGGATTTCCAATTCCATCTACCTTCCAGATGTTGTTTCTATTTTCAAGAATCTGAAACTATTCATCACTTTTTTAACTCCTGTGTAAAAGTCGACAAACTTTGGAAATTTGTGAACTCCACATTCGGCCTTATCAATAACCATTTCCAACTTTTGTGGGATAGAATCTACTTTTACTGGAATGTCTCTTCCTCTGCTGGCTCCTTGTTAAAGATCATTAGAATAGTTCCTTGTGTTGTACTCTGGTACCTGTGGTGTGCCAGATGTACCTACATCTTTGAAGGAACAATACCAGATATAATGCTCATTTTCAAACGGATTCTATATCATTTCAATGATACCTTTTTGGCATTCAATCTGGATTTCAAATGGGCTTTATCCCATATACCCATATTACTGAGGCAGAACTCTATAAAACACAGGCCAGTTAGAATCATAAAGTGGTTTCTACCTTCCAGATTCAAACTTAATACTGACGGCTCCTTTCTTAGCACTGGTGATGCTGGTATCGGATGCATAATCAGAGATCATGTTGGTCAGGTAACCATAGCTCTTTCAAAATCCATCTTGGGTGACTCTGTCTTGCAGGCCGAAACCTATGCTCTTTTGCATGGTATTCATCTTGTTATTGAACAAGGCATCAGGAATTGACATTGACTGGATTCCAAATTCCTTTATGGAATGATACACAAACAACTCAAGATTCTATGGAAATTGCTACCTCTGATGAGGGAGATATGGCACCTGCTACAAGAATTGGATTACTCGCTGCATCATATTTTCAGAGAAGCCAACGGAGTTTCCGAATTACTTGCAAAGATGGCGAGCCGCGACCAGGTAAATAACACTTATGATTCTGCGGGTTTGCCTAGCTTAGTGGCTGGACACGTAAAGCTTGACGCGAATGGAACTCCTCATGTTAGAGTAGAATAATTAGCTACCTATGTACTTTTTCCATGGTTGACGCTGGTTGATCTTTAGGTTATAATAGGATTCTTGTATAGTTTTTCACAGATCATCAGCTGAATTCTCAGAGGTAAGGTATTAAGACCCCCTCTTTTTCTGTATCTTTCATTTTAAATTAATAAACGGGTAGGGGTCTGCCAAACCCCCCACCATCACAGGTGGATTTATTAAAAAAATAGATAAAATAGTTAGCATATATCAATTAGTACATTCATGCTATCAAACTTCCATTAATAACTGATAACGTCCACCTGTTATATTCTATGGACACTCTGAATCCAAAGGCAGTAGGATTTCTTTAGCATCATATTGCTTGGTTTGTGCCTTATGTCAAAAATTGTGTCCTCAAAATTCTAATTTATCACAAATATATGTGATGATAGGTAAATTTGCGGTTGGGCCGAGAGTACCTTGGGCCTGCATCAGCCCTGTAAATCTCCTTAATAGAGAAGCGTACATCAAGGCATACATCAAGACGTTTATCAAGGCGTATAATTTGGATATACGTTATTCCCGGATACAGTATAAACAGGCAGGCACGCACTTACTAGAGGGGACTTTTTGACACTTACTAAAGACACTGATTTAAGCATCAGAGAGTTTACCCCATGGACATCCCGGGACTTTTTGTCTGCGGATTATCACCGAGGGACTCGAAGGTGTGGCTTGACCAATTTCCAAACACATCAATTGACATGCTTGGTGGGACTAATTTAGTCATTTTTAGCCTTGGTTTATGTCCACATTCACCAACACTCGGAGGAGCGAGAGGTTAAAGTTGAAAGGAACTAGTGCAAACGAGGAAGTACAATCTCCTTATCGAGGAAGAAGAAGGAGAATGGCTAACCCTCCAGTATCCCAGGAAGTAGAGCGAGAAGCGATACAAGTCACAGCCGGAGGGCAAGGGGGAGGGCAAGGCTATGTTGGACAGATTCCAATGATATCCAAGGGCCCTCGGGATATGGTTGGACCCTCGAGGCCACTATGAGTAATGCAGGCCGAGGAGAAGGGCCTGTAAAACCTACACCAGATGTATACACCAGGGAATACGATGAAAGAGATGGTCGTTTCATGGAAGTTCCAGGTGACTCACAGATGGAAGCTTACGAACAAACCTTGCGGGAAAATCGAGCAACAGTTGTGAATACCTCACAATCTGATTTAGCCAGGGTAGTTCAAATGTTGGCGGAGGTGGGATATCAGGTTACGCCTGCCTCGGCCCCGATAGTCCCGTCAACGGCCATGGAAGCCCTGGCAAACAACACTGCTCAACCCATGGTTGCGTTTCCTTACCTTGGATATCCTTGAGAGGGGTACCAAGCGCGACCTCAATCTTCATTCCCTGAACCCTGGGTGAATCCTGGGCAAATAATTCAACCCCCTCAGTATCATAAGGCTTATGGCGACCTCCATAGAGGATTACCAATGCCTGGAGAGCAAAGAGGGGATACTGGAGATGCCCTCAAGAGAGGGTTAGGCAGGCTGATTGGGCCACTTGGTGAGATGGCAGGATCCTCATTTTCATTGCTAATATGCCTGCTGGAAACCAACCTGCTCGAAATGAAGACAATAGGAACAAAGAAAATATGCCTATTCGGAGAGTGATCAACATGATAAGTGGGATAATAGAAGGAAATTCTTCAAACTCAATGATGAAGGTTGATTCTTGAAGGGCCCCCGTAGAAGAGTCGAATCATAAGAGATTTCAGCCGGACGAGACAATCACCTTGTCAGAAGCAAATGCTGTCCCAAACCAAACTCTGCATGCAAATCCGATGGTGGTAACGGGGGTATTTGGAATGACCTTAGTAAAAAGGGTCTTTATTGATTATGGAAGTGGGGTAGAAATAATGTTTACTGAATGTTTTGATCAGTTAGATATTGGAAGGAATAATCTGAAGAAATCAGCTACTCCCCTCTTCAAATTTACTGGAATCCCAAAACATACATATATGAGAAGTTACCTTACCAGTATGGATATCCAAGGGGGATAAGGGGGTAATGATCAAATGCACCTTTGCAGTGGTTAAGGCTTATTCTCCGTAAAATGTATTTTGGGAAAGCGTTGGATGTGCCAGGCTAGAACAGTGTGGTCCCTGATGAAGTTTTCAACAAGTAGAGGGATAGCTTCCATCCGAGGGGATCAGGGCATAGCTAAGAGTTGTAACCTCACAGCACTAAGAGAAGCAAGGAAGGTGAGAGATGTAGCTTCGGTTCATAGGGGAGTTAGCCTTTCTGAAACCAAACAGATGCCAATCTTGGATAAAGGGATAGTGGCTATAGGGAAACTTACCCCGGGGGATATGAAGGAAAAACTGAAGAAATTGATTGATGAATACGAAGATGTGTTCTCCTTGGATACTTCAAATCTTATAGGGGTTCCCCAAGAATTAGCAGTCCACGGCTTGAACATTAATTCAGGAGTCAGGCCCATCAAGCAAAAAAGGAAAGTGTTTGTGCCAAAAAAGGCAGAAGCAATCAAGGTCGGGGTAAACAAATTGTTGAAAGCATATGTGATCGAGGAAGTAGAATGGCTAGCTAACCCAGTTATGGTCCCAAATTTTGATGGCCCTTGGAGGATGTGTATAGATTTTATGAACCTAAAACAATGCTGCCCAAAGGATAGTTACCCCTTACCCCCCATCGATAAGTTGGTGAAAGCAATTACGGGGTATCAAGTACTGGCTTTCTTCGATGCCCACAAGGGTTATCACTAGATATTGATGGCTGATGAGGACAAAGAAAACAATTCGTTTATCATGGATGTGGGCACATACAGTTACAAGAAGATGCCTTTTGGCTTGAAAAATGCAGGGGCAACATACTAGAGGCTAGTGGACAAGTTATTTAGAGAGTAGATTGGTAGCAATGTGGAGATATATGTGGATGATATGGTGGTAAAGAGAAGGAGTTATGGGGAATTCTTAATGGACCTGAAGGATATTTTCGAGATACTCGGGAATGCAAATCTAAAGTTGAACCCAGCTAAATCCGTCATTAAAGTGGGGGTAGGAATATTCCTGGGGTTTATGGTATCGGAGAGAGGAATCGACATTAACCTAGAGAAGGTCGAGGCCCTGTTAAGGATTAAGAGCCCCCAGAACATGAAGGATGTGCAGAAGATTACCGGATGCCTGGAAGCTTTGAGCAGATTTTTGTTAAAGGGGGCTGAGAAACAATTGCCTTTCTTTGACATGCTCCGAAAAGCAAAGAAGTTTGAGTGGAAAGATAGGTGTGAACAAGCTTTTTAGCGCCTCAAGGAACATCTTCGAAGATTACCGATGTTCATAAAACCCGAGAAAGGGGAGGTCCTGTTCCTATACATTTCTACTTCACCCCTGGCCATCAGTGCAGTACTTGTGAAAGAAAAATGTAAAGTGCACATCTTATATACTTTGTAAGCCGAGCTCTACAGGGACCTGAGACAAGATATACCACCTTCGAGAAACTCATACTAGCTATGGTACATGATGTGCAAAGACTGCGGCCTTATTTCAAGGGCACACGATCATCTTGCTCACTAATTATCCCCTCAAGAAATTCCTTTTGAAACCTGAAACATCAGGGAGGATGATGAAATAGGCAGCAGAATTAGGAGAACACGACATATAATTTCAGTCTAGGACAACGATCAAAGGTCAAGCCTTGGCAGGCGTTATAGTTGAAACCATTGAGCCTATCAATCCTATTGAGAGGGAGGAGGGGCCTCAAAGGAAAGAAGTATGGAAGCTATATGTTGATGGTTCCTCACATTCAGTAAGAAGCAGAGCGGGGGTTTTACTCACCAGTCCTGATGGAAAACACTACCCGTACGCGCTGCACTTTGTCTTCAAGGCAAAAACATAATGAGGCTGAATATGAAGCCCTGATCACTGGTTTGCGGTTAGCTGTGGAACTGAATGCGGAGGATTTGGAAATCCATAGTGACTCCCAGATAGTGGTGCAGCAGGTAAAAGGGGAATATGAGGCCAGGGAGCACAACTTGCAAAAATATCTAGAGTTTGTGAAGCCCCTACTCAGGAAGTTTAAAAGTTATACCTTGGAACAAGTACCAAGAGAACATAATCATAAAGTCAATGCCTTGAGCAAATTAGCTTCATCATATGTGAGAGTAGGGTCTCTAGGGCAGTTGCTTATGGAGACCCTTAATAATCGAAGTTTTCAGGAGCATAGGGTAATAGCCGTGGAGGAAGAAATTTGCTGGATAACACCTATTGTTAAGTATCTTCGAGATGGATCTCTTCCGGAGAACTCTATTGAGGCAAAAAAAGTCAGGCTTAAAGTGCCAAGATATGTGATGCAAGAAGGAATTATGTGTAAAAGAGGGCATTTGCAACTGCTTCTCTGATGTGTAAGTCCCCTCGAAGCTGATTATTTGATAAGGGAGGCTCACGAGGATATATGTGGGAGTCATCAAGGAGCTGGATCAATATCGAGGAAGCTTATTTGAGCCGGGTATTATTGGCCCATGATGTTCGAAGATGAAAACCAATATATATTGCCACCAATGTCAAAAAAATGCGCCATTGAAACACATTCATCGGGAGAAGATGATGAGTATTTACGGTTCATAGCCATTTGATAAATGGGTATCAACCTAGTTGGGCCATTTCCTGAAGCCCCTATAAAGTTTAAATACTTGATCGTGATGGTGAATTATTTCACGAAATGGGTGGAAGCCGAGTCTTGACCAATATTGCAAGTAAGACGGTTATTGCCTTTTGCTGGAAAAACATTGTGCGTAGGTTCGGGATCCCAAAGAAGATCATAACGGACAATGGGAAGTAGTTCTCTAATGATCCATTTAAGAAGTGGTGCGAGGAGTACAAGATCCAGCAGAAGGTGACAGTTTTTTATCATCCAGAGGTAAATGGCCAAGTAGAAGTCACCAAAATTAGAGCTAGGCTCAAAAGAGGAGCTGAAAATTGGATATGGGAATTGCCCAGCATTTTATGGGCATACATAACTGTGGAATCTTTGGCCACAGGGGAAACACCTTATAGTTTGGTCAATGGTTCTGAGGTTGTGATCCCAGTTGAAATAGGCATTTCAAGCCCGAGGATGATGGATATGGCCGAGGAGGATGTTAACAATGAGAATCGGCGTTTGGACCTTGATATGTTCGAGGGGGCATGAGAGCTAGCTTCGATACATGAGGCTAAAGTAAAAGAAAAAGTGAAAAGTTACTACGATCGAAGGGTTAAGAAAGTGCAGTTTACTCCCGGCGATCTAGTTATGAGAAAGAATGAGAAAAGCAGGCAGGAGCCGGAGGGGGAGCTCACGGCTAACTAGGAAGAACCCTATCGAGTGACAGAGGTGTACCCCAGAGGAAGCTACACCCTCGAGACTATGGGGGGGAACTAAGATCCCGATGAGGTGGAATATCGCCAATCTCTGGAGATATCACCATGTATAATGAAGGCAAATAGTTACGATAAATCTTGTGTCAAGCGCTAAGACTGAAGGTTTGAGCTCAAACGCTCCTGTAAAGTATTCCAGCTAAGAATGAAGGCTTGAGCTCAAACGCTCCTATAAAGTATTCCAGCTAAGACTGAAGGCTTGAGCTAAAACACTCATGTAAAGCATTCCAGGTAAGGCTGTAGAATAGAGCCACGAGCTCCTAAATTGTATTCCAGCTAAGGCTGTAGAATCAAGCCACGAGCTCCTAAATTGTATTCCAACTAAGGCTATAGAATAGAGACACGAGCTCCTTAATTGTATTCCATCTAATACTGTAGAATCAATCCACGAGCTCATAAATTGTATTCCAACTAAGGCAGTAGACTAGAGCTATGAGCTCTTAAGGCTAAAGAAAGGGGGAGGAGGGTGAAAGTAATATCCTTAATACCCCTGCCGATTGTACATTTTTCTCGATGATCTAGAGGAAAAATTGTTGCAGACGTAGGTGGAAAACATCGAACCTGGGTAAAATCGTTGTTATTTTTATACTTTTCAGTCAATTACTAAATGCGGGCAATTAACTTGTCAATAGTTTGTCATATCACGATCTGAGGTATTAAGGCTCAGAAGGTCACAATCATAAAGGAAAATACAGGAGAGAAATATACACAAAGGAAAAAGAGTAGTAAAAAGGGCTAGTGGTATATAGAATGCAGTTACAATATTCAGGGGATCAAGACGATAGTTTCTTTAACTCTTTTTCTACTCTCGCTACTTCTTCTTGTATCCTTGTTATTTCTTCTGCTCTGATACCATGGGCACACTGAAAGTCCTTTCATTATTCCTCTTCGGGAGAGTCATTAGCAATTATTTCCAAAGTGGATCGAGGACCATGATGATGGGTTTGCTTCCTCACAAACCTCCCAAAGAGGTTCTTCAAAGAACTACCACCCCTAGCTACTTCCTCTGCATCTAACCTCGATGACCCTTGATACTTAAAAGGGGGGATGGGTAACTTCTTTATTCATTCAAGGATAGCAATGTAAGCTTCCTTCTGCTTAAAAGTCATGTGCATTTCTACTTCATTTTTTATAAGCCAGTGATAGGAAGGCTGCAGAATAAACTTGGGTAAAAACTTGTCCTAGAAAATTTTGGGATTAGCAACACCATGAAATAATCTGTGAGCTTGAAGGC
This sequence comes from Rubia yunnanensis, assembly GCA_037428765.1. NCBI lineage: Eukaryota > Viridiplantae > Streptophyta > Magnoliopsida > Gentianales > Rubiaceae > Rubia > Rubia yunnanensis. Next base: position 77,309,025 of record CM075067.1, read on the forward strand.
TCTAATAGAAAAGACGAGCTTTCTTGTCCAACTTGACGCTTTCCCTCTGTAGTGTCTGGTTCTCTGAGAGCGAATTTTCACCTAAAAAAGACTCTACTATTGAAGGGTTATCACCGGTAGAAACATTGCCTCATTTAGCCTCGAGATCTCATGTTGTGCGATCTCATAATACTGTGCTATATCACCCAACTGAGCCATAAGCCCATAAGCCTGACCCTGAGTGGCTATAAGACGACTCTCAAGTGTATGCATCCTTTCAGCATCTGAAAGACACCTTTTGAGGGAACCAAATTTGTGGATTATGTGGTGAACATCATCTTCGCAGTCACCCTCAGAAGGGTCAGTATCATCAACAACCTTAAGGGGGACGACACCCTTGATTTTTTTACGGTCGTGGTCCTTCAAGAGTGTCACGAAAACTGGGTGTTTTCCACTTTCCCAAGCTTTCAAATATGCCCTAGCAAGATCAAGCTCCTTCTGGAAGGATTTCGCGGCTGAATTCAAGCCAAAACTGTTGTCTTGAAGACCAACTATAAAGGGGTGGGTTTTATTATGCCACGACTCTAATTTTTTGGAGCTTTTCTCCAATTCCATCACAGCATGGGCTAAGTCCTCCCTAGCAGTTTCAATCTCGGCCTTGACCTTAAGGAAATCTTCGCGGGTGGATTGAAGTTCTCGTTGCAGTGCGTTGAACTATGAGAATGAAAATTTTGAAAAATACATTAATAGGGGAAATAAAGTATTCATATAAAAGGTCAAAATCAATTACATGGGGACACAGGGGGGTAAAACTATACATCAAATCCTACAACATTATCCCCCAATTGGTTCTTCTAAGCCGATGCGGCCCCTGTTCTGCCTCCATCTCTGCATCTTTGTTTTCTTCATCAAGATCAGGCAAGGCATGGATATCGTCTAGGGTGATGTATTTCCCCCCAAACCCTTCAGCAGGCCCATCATGGATAAGCTCATGTGACCTTCGTTCACAGTGCTTTTGATTTATCGTCTCAAGCCCCTCGGACTTAGCCTCTTCCTTTAACACCTTGACATCGTCCTTGGATAAGGATGATTCCATCCTGGGTATGATCACCTCATCCACTAAGATGGATTGCCCAATGCTATGGGCGACACTCAGAAGGTCAGCAAAGAGGTCGAACAACTCCAAACTCTGAAGGACTTTATCTTTGAATGCCTCCAACATGGCCATTTGAGATGCAGGGTCTCGAGCTTGTTTGGCATCCTCGATAGTAGAATTCTTTTCAAAGATAGGGTGCTCCTGAGTGCTATGAAGTTCAGCTACTTTTTGCCCGGAAGCCTCGAGCTCCAGCTGTAACGAGGCTATCTCCCTATTCTTTTCCTCATAGGTGAAGGATAATTCAAAACCTAAGTTCTGAATGAAAGAGGACAGGGAAGAGGTCAGTGAAGAAGTCAGGGTAGCAGCAATGGTGGACCACACACCATCTAACTCCTTAACAACCTGAAAATAGGTGGCAGGGGTGAGTAGACAAACAAGACGCATAATCATTCTCAAATTAATTTTGAAAAAATAACTGACCTCGGAGTTTTTTCACAATAGGACCAAGTGCAGTAGTCCCTAAGGTCGAGAGTCTCGAAGAAAATGCCAGGCAATGGGCAGCGGCATCAAGCTCCTTTTTAGAGGCCTTAAGAGCAGACCTCTCGTGAGAAATTTTTTTGACAACCCTCTCTAACGGAAAGATCGCCATCGGGATTCCACTTCAAAGATGTGTCTGCATGAGCAACTTCTTCAAGGGGGGTAACCGCGGTAACCTTCTCCTTTGAGGAGATGGTATTTTCTCTTTTCTTGGTCATAGCATCTGCTAGACTCTGGCTCACTGAGGAGATAGAAGATATTAGACAAGGTACAACAAAATATATGTATAATAAACAACAAAACCAAACACAAAATACATGTATGAAACCTTCAAAATCAGGACACAAAAGAGAATCATCAAGAGGGGGCTCTCGGATTACCAAGTCCTAAGAAGGTCGTGGATTATATCCTTTAACTAGTTTTCTTATCTTCGGACCCACTGGAGGCTCATCTGAAGAAGTTTAGCGGGGCTATCTTAGCAATTTTCTTTTTCTAGCAGGTTTGTAGACATACTTTTCATAAACCTCAGGGGGGGCAGGCTTGACCCCCGACTAAGTTATTGGAATTGGTATAAGAGACATAGAAAGGGGTGAGGATAGCATACAATCTCGAGTATTCTCGAGGCGAGGTGGGAAACAAACTTGCCAGTGAGTTAGGATCGACTTTAACGTCAGGATTCCATCGAGGAACCTTATATCTAAGGAAGTTAAACATGAGATCCCTCTTGGCATCCTTCTTTTTTCCCACATTCCCAGGAAGGGTAAAAACCTTGCGTCTCGTCTAGCAAGGATAAAAAGTGATGATCTTCTCGGAAGAGTTACTGCCAAAGACCACAGTAAAAAGGGAGCGGAACAACTTATACTCGGGCTTGATATCAAGGTTGTAACATTGACAGCGAAATAACGTGAGAGTGGTTATGGTGTTAGGATAGAGTTGAGCAGGGCTCACTTGAAAGTCTCTGAACACCCTCGAGAATATTGGGGGAAAAGTAAAGCACAACCCTGACTGGATCTGCTTTAAAAATATGATCGACCTCCCATAGGGGGGGATCCTCGTAAGACTCTGCTTCCCTTAACCACTCTCATTCCATGGCAGTAGGAATCCTATGCCCTAGGGGAAGCGACCGTAAGACCCCCGATATAGTCCAAGACTTATCTTGGGATGGGGGCCCGTTCGATTCTTCCTCCACAAGGGGGTCTGGGGTCGGGGGCTCAACAGTGGAGGATAGTTTGGGGTGGAACAGCCTGTCATCTTCTTCTAACACCCTCGAGGGGCCTCTCTCCTTAGGAGAAGGGGGGACAAACTCAATGTCTCCAAGATGCGATGACCTCTGAAATATACCCTTCCCCCGGCCGGGAGGCCAAACTCGGGGAAAACCCCCCTCAGAGAAATCAGAAAGAGGTATGTAGCTTGAATTACCAATATCGTCATCGCTAGGGTTGGAACCCTGGGGAAAATGCCCCAGATTATTAAGTGTAGCTTCAGAATCTCCCCTTCTGGACAATTCCCCCTCAAATCCCTTAAGCTCAATTCCGTCAGAATGCCTCCTCTCAGTGGATTTCTCAGTAGAATCAGCCATGAGTACAAAGGATAAGGGAAACGAAGTGAGGAAAGATGAAGGTTAGGAGAACTTACTGATGAAAGTAGAAGGAGGGAAAATGTAAGTGAGGAACGGACGAAGAGGAGAGTATAGAGAAAACCTTTGAAGTCACCTGCAGTTAAAGTGAAGAGAACGTGGGGAAAATGGGAAGTTAAGAAGCCCAAAAAAGGCAGCTAGAGAAGTGTTGAAAAAGCGGGAAAGGTTGGCGTGCCTTTTCATAAACTGATCCATGTCATGTGCTTCCCTACACAACCAATACATGTGTGTGCGCCTCATTGAATTTGTTAGAAGAAAATTAATAATAATTGATAGTCATAAATAAAATTAGACGGTGCCTCGAGTTTAGGGATCCCTTTTTCTAGAAAGACACGAGTGGGGATGCTCGACACCCTCTACAAGAACACGTAAACCCCAGGGTTCAGTAACGAAGGATAAACTCAAGACTTCTCGAAGATTTTAACCCCGAGGCTACCATCAAATTTTCTGGGGGCTCTTGGTCGAGAGTACCTTGGGCCCGCATCAGCCCTGTAAATCTCCTTAATAGAGAGCCGTACAACATGGCATACATCAAGGCATACATCAAGGCGTACATCAATGGATATAATCTGGATATACGTTATTCTTGGATACAATATAAATAGGCAGGTACGCACTTACTATAGGGGACTTTTGACACTTACACTGACTTAAGCATCAGAGAGTTTACCCTCGGGACCTCCCAGGATTTTTTGTCTGCAAATTATCGCCAAGGGACTCGACGGTGTGGCTCGACCAATTTTCAGACGCATCAATATGATTAGTACCAAAATTTACCTAACAAAACAGGGAAAAAATCGATCTTAACATGTTGGGAAAAAACTCCTAGGCATGAGTTTTAAAATTAAATATAAGACTAGTAAAACTAACACATCAGCTGATGTCCAGAAATCCATTTCTTAAGGAAGAAATTATGATCTTAGGAAAGCAACAACTATAAACATCCTTTTCATGAGCTTCAAAGAACAGTTTGATGTACACTGATTCATCTCAATCACATCAGTTAGGAATTTCTAAGAATTCTCAGTTTGATATCGGATAAGATTCACCTGGTCAGTGGGAATATCAAATTGTTGTTTTATAAGCTTTTAAATTTCAGGTGTACTCTCCTAGTTCTAATTAATCAACTTCTTATCCCTAAACCCTTACAGGAGGATTAGAATTTTAAAAAAAGAGAGCAAAGTGCATATATAATCCTACATTATTGACGAAAATGCAGTTATAACCCTGCAATTATTGAAAGTGCAAATATAACCCTACATATATAGGTTATGCGCAAATATAACTTTTTTTTTAAATTCAAGCCAGAATTGAGAAAAGTCAATTTTATCCCTATGAAAATGTAGAAAATAAGGGTAATAATTGTGTGTCCGTATTCATGAATTCATGATACATTAAATAGTATACCTATACAAGCTATGAAAAGGTAATAGAATACAATTACATTTACAAGTAATATTGTAAGAATATTCTAATTCCTTAACACTCCTCCTCAGTTGGAGCATGGGGATCGGAAATTCCCAACTTGCCAAGTAAGGAATGAAACTGATTACGTCCAAGAGCCTTAGTGAACAAGTCTACAGGTTGGTATGTCGTACGGATATGTTGAGTAACAATAGTGCCAGATTGAACAAGATCTCGGACAAAATGACAATCAACTTCAATGTGCTTTGTGCATTCATGAAAAACTGGATTTGCCCCAATATGAAGAGCGGATTGACTATCACAAAACAATTACATAGGAGAGGAGTGCAAAATCCCCAAGTCCTTCAGTAAAGACCTAAGCCATAACAACTCATAGCAGGTAACCGCCATAGCATAATACTCCGCTTCAGCAGAAGACCGAGATATAGTAGGTTATTTCTTAGTCTTCCGAGAAACCAGAGAATCACCAATCATTACAAAATAACCAGAAAGAGAATGCCGAGTAATCGGGCCTGCAGCCCAATCCAAATCACAGTAAGCAGTCAATTGTATCATACTACGAGAAGAGAAATAAATCTTGACCAGGATGACTCTTCAGGTAGTACAACACACGAACAGCAGCTTGCCAGTGAAGAACACAAGGGTGATTCATGAATTGTGCAAGAGTATGGATTGAATAACTAAGTTCAGGACGAGTAATAGTCAGGTATATTAGGCGCCCAACCAGTCGTCGATACTACTTCGGGTCATGGTAGGCTGGATCTTCAACACATGCCAAATCATATTGTTGCTCCATCGAAAAGTCAGTCGGTTTAGAGGCAAAAAAACTGGTATCTGATAAAATGTCCAAGGCACATTTCCTTTGCGAAAGAAAAATCCCTTCCGGCATTCTAGCAATCTCTATGCCCAAAAACTACTTAAGCGGACCAAGGTATTTCATATGGAAATAGGAACTTAAGTATTTCTTGAACTCAGAGATGAGCGAAGAAGAACTACTAGCAATAACCAAACCATCCACATAAACCAAAACATGTAAAGAAACTGATCCACGAGAAAAGACAAACAGAGAGTAATCGGCCTTACTCTGAACAAATCCAAATGCTCGTAAAACTTGAGCTAATTTAGCAAACCAATTTCTTGGAGCCTGACGAAGGCCATAATGAGATTTCTGAAGGCGACATACTTGTCCATGTGGCACAGCATAGCTAGGTGGGGGTCGTATAAACACCTCCTCGTGCAAATCACCATGCAGGAAAGCATTGTGGACATCCATCTGATGCAGTTCCCAACACCGAATAACCGCAACAGACAGGAATAAGCAAACAGAACTTATCTTCACAACTGGAGCAAAGGTCTCAGTATAATCAATTCCTTCCACCTGGCGATTCCCAAGAACCACTAAGTGTGCCTTATGACGTTCAATAGTACCATCTGACTGAAACGTCGTCCGGTAGACCCATTTGCACCCAATGGCCTTGTTATTTAAAGGCAGAGGAGCCGAAGTCCATATCTGATTGTGCTCTAGCAGAGTAAGTTCTTCCGTCATAGCGTCTCGCCAATGAGCATGCTAGGAAGCCTCAGAATAAGTAGTCGGATTTGCACTAGACGTTACTGCACCCAAAAATCTAGAATTATTACTAGAAAAATTATCACAGTTTCATATAATCAGTTAGAGGATAGAGAACACCTGAGAAAAGTGATGACGCATGAGGGAACGCAGTCGGAAGTGGGGGTCATCAGTAGTAAGAGCACATGCATAATCATCACAATCATAATCTGCCAAGTAAGACGGTGGTTGGCAAGGTCAAATACTCTGTCTGGTAGGTGGCTACTCAGCAGCGGAACAATCTCGAGCCAGAGAAGCCGGTAAAGTAGATGCCGATGAAGTAGATGCCAGCAGAGACTGACTAGCGGCCGCTGGTGTAGGATGACCGATGACGACCGACAGCGACTGACCGGCGACGATCGACGAAGGCTGACCGGCGGCGACTGGCCAGTGACTGGCCGCCGGCGGCCGGTGCTGACTGACCGACGATGAATGGCGGTGGCTAACCAGCGGTGGCTAACCGGCGGTGGATGACGGCAACTGACCGGAGGCGGACGGCAGCGACTGACCAGCGGTGACTGACCGACAGCGGACGAAAGTGAGGGACCGGTGGCAGCTGGTAGGAATTGACCACTGGCGGACGGTGGTGAGCCAGCGGTGATCGGCGATGAATGATTGGCGGTGGCCGGCGATGACTGGATGGCAGAATAAAAATTTCGTGCGATTCCAACGGCAAGGAGGGGGAAACCAGCGGTGATGTGGTGCCGCCGGGTTCGTCGGAAGAGGCAGAAGTTAGAGTTGCAGAATACCAGAACTAGTCTTCAAAAAATTGGCATCCTGACTGTTAAAGATCACATAGGATTCCAATTCAAAAAGGCGATAGCTTTTCTTTCCGGCAGAATAGCCAAGAAACAGACACCGCCGACTTCTTGGTGCAAACTTGTCATGATATCTGGGAACATGAGCAGCAAAACACAAGGATCCAAAAACTCTTAATGATGAGTAATTTGGAGCTTGCCCATATAGCAACTCAAAGGGAGTGCGACCGTTGAGATGTTGTGTCGGTGTTTGGTTAATCAGGTAAGCAGCAGTAAGAACACATTCTCCCTAAAATTCAATAGGAAGAATGGCTTGGAACCGTAAAGCACGCACCACATTGAGCAAATGGCAATGCTTTCTTTCAACTTAACCATTCTGATGTGGTGTGTCAACCATAGATGTCTCAAAGATGATCCCAGATGCAGCAAAATGAGATCGCAAAGGCAAAAATTCAATGCCGTTATCAGCCCGAACTCGTTGTATTGTTCGGCCCCACTGGTTCTTCACTAAGGCACTAAATTCTAGAAATCTAGAAGCTACTTCAGATTTAGCCACTAACAAATAAACCCAAATAGCTCGGGAATAATCATCAACTATAGTCAAAAAATAAAATGCACCACTAGAAGATGGTGTTCGATAAGGTCCACAAACATCACAATGAATTAATGGAAATAATGCAGTAGCATTTGTAGAACTCAATGGAAAACTATGTCTAGTCTATTTTGCTCTATAACATATAGAGCAAAGAACAGAATTCGTATTAGTGCCTAAATCAATAGAAGAAATAGAAGACAACACTGGAGAGGAAAGATGTCCAAAACACTAATTTCATAAGTCAGAAGAAGATACAAAAGCCATTGTAGGAAGATACAGCAGGATAGGACGATAAACACGAGTATCCAGCAGACGAAGCCAAAACACCCCCCCCTTTCTATTCACCCACGCCAATCACTTTTCTCGTACTTATTGTCTTTAAAATGCAATAATTTTCAGTAAACAAAGCTAGACAGTTCAGGGTAGATAACAATCTAGAACATGATAACAAATTGCACCGCAATGTAGGTATATATAAAACATGAGGTAGAGTAACACCACCAAAGCAAATAGAACCATATTGACTGGTGGATGACACCGAGCCATCAGGCAGAACGACATTCATAGTATCAATAGTAGTAGTAAGATCAGTAAGAGAACCTTTACCACCAGTCATGTGATATGAGGCTCCCGAATCAAGTACCCATGGTAAAGTAGGCTTACAAACTCATTGTCAGTAAGAGAATTAAACTGATTAAATAAATGCATGGTCATGCTTTATTGGTCATCAGACAGAGTATGGCCAAAGTCGGATCGGGCAGGGACACGGCCAGAGGAAGCCGCCGCCACTAGACTTGGTGGCGACGTGGCTGCACCGGCGAACGGTGGCTGGAGAGGGAGTGTCGCGGCAGCACCTCCGGGACCGGCGGATGTGGTGAACGTTCAGGAAGCTGGCATCGGTTTCTTAGTTGTACCGGCTTTCTCCTTCAACTGCTTGAACCATTCTGGTACACCATGTATCTAGAAACAGGTATCCTTATCATGACCCTTACAACGACAATGTGTACAAACAAGATTCTTGCGGTCATATGCAGAAAGAACAACTGGCGAAGAACTTGCAGGTGGTGGATGTCGGGCAGCATAAGCCATGGAGTTAGAAGAAGGCTCACGAGCTCGAATGACAGCTTTGTGATTATCCTCCTGAGCAATAAGGGAATACACTTTCATGACCAATGGCATTGGATCAATGCTCATGATATGCGATCGCAAGGTATGAAAACCTTCATTGAGGTTAGAGATGAATTGGTAGATCAAATCCTTCTCTCTTTCTTAGAAGAGTTTCGCATAAATATTGCAATGGCATAATGCCTTTCTTTCTTCAATGACACAAACTAGGGAAGGCCGCATTCAGTGATAATCTGCAAACAACTTATTCAGTTTGGCAAAGTAAATGTCGATGGGCTGATCGTCTGCAACTCTGAATAGCCTCTTGCATTTGCAAAACCTTCATACCATCGGCAAGAATAAATCATGCATTTAGGTCATCCCACAGATCCTTAACTGTGGTAAACGAGGTTGTAGAAGATCTCAACACCGGATCCAGGCCAATCAGACAAGGGTAGCATTAACCCCAGGCCAATCAGCAGCATCAGGATGACCATCCTGGGGTTTGGTAATGGATCCATCAATGAACCCAATCTTGTTCTTAGCAAGGAATGCGTGGAAAATTATGTCAGACCATTCAATGTAATTTTCTTAACCTTTCAGCGTGTTCGGTATAAGTTGTAAACATGGACCATCGCCAGAACCAATAAAGTAATGATCAGTCGACATATGACCAACAGGTAAAGCAGTTCGAGGGCCAAATTGCAACTGTAACTGCTAAAGTAAAGTTGCAATCACATCGTAACCACTCATATCCTGAAGCTTCGCAACCTCAGGAGCAACATTAAGATGAGCCTGTTCTTCGGAGTCAAACATAATGTAAAATCAGCTACGGATCAGCAGCAGGTACAATAACCAGCAACGGATCAGATCAACAGGACACACCAACGCATTGAACTAGCGGTGTCACGTGAAGGTTGGAGAGCTCTGGCCGTGCACCAGAACCGGTCGGCAGCGTGAAGCAGCGGCAGTGGCGGTGCGTGGCAGAGCAGCGGCAGGGCGTGTGGTGATCCGCCGGCGGCGGGAGCTCGGGAATCTAAGGCAGCGGAAATTTTCTATTTAAGGTTTCAAGATTTTAGGCTCTGATACCATGTAGAAAATAAGGGTAATAATTGTGTGTTCGCATTCATGAATTCAGGATATATTATATAGTAGTACAGGATACCTATACAAGCTAGGAAAAGGTAATAGAATACAATTGCACTTACAAGTAATATTGTAAGAATATTCTAATTCCTTAACAGAAAAAAAAAGAAAAAAAAGTGCATTTACTAGTTTAACCAAAATTATCTCACATATGGAGTAATTATCCTTGAATTATCCTTGAAATAAGACGGGTTCAATGTCATCTGGCAACGTCTCGAAACTAATGCCCTGCCACGATGCCATTGTTTATTTTTCCTGGCACATCTCTGATGCCCTGCCACGACGACATTGTCTAGTTTTCCCGATGTGTCTCTGGTGCCTTGTCGCAGCATTTCTCCAATGGGTTAAGTGGTTGAACGGCAGCGAACCTGCCCTCCTCTATATCCTCTCTATCTTCTGCGAGCTCCGCCACTTCTGGTCCCGACGGACGTTGTTGCTGCTCGCCGGTAGTGCAATTTTCCTTTTAAAGCTATCGATTTCAGTAATTATTGACGAAATTAACGAAATTTCGGTACTGCTCGCCAGTAGTGGAAAATTCTTATATCGGTAATTATATAGGAATGGTAGTTTCAGTAATTATTGCCATTGTAAATTTCAATGGTTCCTTATAACGTTAAAGCTGTCGATTCAATAATTATTGCCAACGAAATTCATTAAACTGCTGTCGGTAGCATGATACTCTGATGGGGAAAATCACCAGATTGGAAACAGTGGATGGTAGTCATGGGTTGTGGTTGCGGGAGATGGTGGTTGCAGTGGCCGAGAGATGGTGGTTGTGGTGGCCGGAGGTGGCGATGGTCGTGGGTCGTGGTAATCAAAGTTGGTGGTTGTGGTCGGAAGTGGCGATCGGTGGTGGTTTGATGGTGGTGACCTATTTGTTGGGGTGAGAGGGGTATGATGATGAAGAAGAAGAAGAAAGGAGTAGTATGGGAAATGAATTTTTAGCTTTGGTCCAAAAGGCATTTTGATCATTTCTCGTCGGTCATAAAATTGAAATATGAGTTACCGAAGTAGATTTCTGGAAGCCATGTTATCGATGCGCATAAAATTGTGTTTGAGCTTAACCTGGGTCAATATGTTATCGATGCGCATAAAATTGAAATATGAGTTACCGAAGTAGATTTATGGAAGCCTGCCACCGTGGCCTGGTCGTGGGTCGTGGTAATCGAAGTTGGGGGTTGTGATAGGAGGTGGCGACCAGTGGTGGTTTGATGGTGGTGACCTATTAGTTGGGGTGAGAGGGGTATGATGATGAAGAAGAAGAAGAAAGGAGTAGTATGGGAAATAAATTTTCAGCTTTGGTCCAAAAGGCATTTTGATCATTTCTAGTCGGTCATAAAATTGAAATATGAGTTACCGAAGTAGATTTATGGAAGCCATGTTATCGATGCGCATAAAATTGTGTTTGAGCTTAACAGGGTCAATATGTTATCAATGCGCATAAAATTGAAATATGAGTTACCGAAGTAGATTTATGGAAGCCTGCCACCGTGGCCTGGTCGTGCACGGCGGAGAAGGAGCAGTCATGGCAGGTTGTCGGTGGCGCAATTGAAGGACGCCAGCTTCCGGCAGAGTGGACATGGCGGTTGTACAACAAACAGAGCTTCACTGAGTCAGAGTTTGGTATGGCTTCTCTTATGATAGGTAAATAAAATTGTGGTTGGAACAACTGATGGTATCAGGACTGAAATTTTAATATCTATGCATTATTTCCTTATAGGCGGGTATTCTGGCCAGGAAGCAACCACTAAAAGATTTATTTCTCTATATCTTTTTGGTCTTAAATAATGGATATGATCATTATTTTTATCATAAAAATGAAAGATTATGTCTAATTTGAATTGACCGGAAGGATGAATCGCTCCCGAAAAGGAATCTATTGATTCTCTCCCAATTGAACATTCATTGAAGAAGACTTAGTCGGCAAAAGGCGATCAATCCGCTCGCCCTCAGCGGCCCATACCAGCCCACACCCAGGCCATCGTATGAGAGGTAAATCACGGTAGCCCAGCACCAGGACCCATGGGCTTGGCATTGCCTCGGTGCGCACAAGGGAGTCTTGCAAAGCAAGAACTCCCCACACTGCCGCTGTCGAGGATCGAACCTGGGATTATTGGCTTACCCACCCATGTTCCAACCACTGGGGTACACCCGTGGGTGTGAAGAAGACTTAGTCGGCATATAGCTTCACGTAGGCGAAAGATTTTATCTCAGGTGTCGCGACAGGCGAGAGGTTTGATTCTCTCTCAATATCTTGGTCTTCTACAACCACTACATATTCCAAATCAACCTTGTACTCATATCACTATTATTTTTGTAGAAAGATTATCCAAATCTAGGAATTATGACACTATTTTGGTAGTAGTGATAGGTTTGCAAATTATGCACATTTTGTGGCAGTTTCACATCCTTATACTGATGCTCAGATTGCTAAACTTTTCTACTCATAAGTTTGTAAATTACCTGAAATCCTTGAGACCATCACATATGCCAGCAATTTTTGGCAATAATTAATTACTATGATGGTAGTAAAACTACAATTTTTGTTCAGCCTAAACGGATGTACTAGCTGAAAGAGTCAATCGGGTTTTGGAGAGTCATTTGAGATGTTTATGTGGTGAAAGACCTAGTACATGGTAGGAGTGAGTAAACCATTCAAAAACTGATGATATGAATATTGAACAAATCAAACAATATTTACTATTCAAATATTTGAATTGATTAAATTGAATTAGGATCATGGTTTGGTTTTCGAATTCTAAACACAAACTGAAAACTGAATTATAAATACATTAATTAATTAATATATGCTAATAAAATATAAAAACAATGTTAATTTTACCCTAAGTTTATAATGGTAATTTTCATAAAATTGGAATAAACATAGGGGCCTCATGAGAAAATTTAAAATAATCTTATCTAATGAGTAACTGTATTTCCTAATTAGTTTATGAATTTCGAGCAACCAAAATTTTCATCGTCGTCTGCCTAATTGACCCTTCCCTAACCTCACGGTCAGCATTCAGCAGCATTTGTGCATCAACAACATCTATATGCAGGCCTCCGCAGTTGCGCCAATCTGATTAATCGATAACTTGATTTTTACTAAGTGATTTTTCTTCAGTTTGTACTATATTTCGTACTGTTTTCAATGTTTGATTACTTAAAGTCGGGCATTATACAGCTTTGAGATAGTCATGCGTAGGAAACAATCCTTGACAATATTAAGTTCAACAACCTTCATTTCTAAAAGGTAAAAATTATTACTAGAGATGTTCACGAGTCAGTTTAAACTGATAAATAAACCCGGTTGGAATTAAATGTCAATATCAGTATCGAATTTTAAAAAATATTAATCCGCTTTGCAATTCAAACATTTTAGTATTTCTGCCAAGTCCCAATCTGCTAAAATATAGTTATAAAGCAGTTGCTTGGTCCATCAGAATATCCTAGTCACTGTTATGTTTAAAGAAATTGTCTTCTTTAATTTTAGTTTTTAAGGCATCATCTGTTGGTTACAGATTGATCTATTTTCATTTGTTTCAGACCATTAAATTAATGGATCTGTTTCCTTCTTGTTGCCCACTTCTACGTTTAGAGTTCGTCTCCTGCGAGACCGTCTTACCGTAAAATTAGGGACTTATAATAAGGTAAAAGGCAAAAAAAAATTCGGGGGTCCTGACATAATTATTTTATTTTCTGTGCCTATTTAAAACGCGCGAAAAAATAGGGGGACTAACCTGTAAATATCAAAAATATGGAAAGAATTCTGAGAAGAAAACGCGTTTATAGAAGGCGCAGAACGGAAAAACACGCTTCGTAAACATTCTCACAATTTCAATCGATCTCAACCACTGCAATCCATCGATCCCGGACCTTCAAAGATCAAATCCCCAACTTCTGCGATTAACAATGAACAACGACGATCAACAAGAAATCGTGTTTGTTATTCAAAACTGCATAATCAAATCAGTTTGTTGAACATTGTAGAATCAGATTATGTAAAATTTCATTTATTTTGCAGAATTGAAGATCAATTGATGTGCGAAGAAGATGATAGCAAAACCGAAGCTTCATCAACAAGCCTTTTGAACAATGAACAACAATTTACTGTGGTGAACGACACAATCAATGAAATCGAAAAAAATTATGTAAAAGGTGAGTATGAAAAACTGGAATCATCATATAAAACCTGATTTAATCTACTTGCGAATGTTTCAGCTCCTATTGCTTGTGAATATTTTGATGCAGACTGATCTTTCAGCTCAAAAAACTTCAGAGTGTTTTAATGTTCAAAATTGATGCTCTGTACCAGTATGTAAAAATAATGTTATAGATTTGTATCAAGTTAACCACAATAAACTATTATGTGATGTTACTGATATAGAGATTGGTGTGTTAATGAAAGTGACTGATACTTGTGTATCTAGTGTCGAATGTTATTGGATATTGGCTGCTGGAACTAGTGTATCATACTATAAACAGAATGAGTGATTTCATTATGCTCATTGATAAAACTAAATGCTCAGTTATGGCATGGGTAACAAATCTTGGAATTCTGATTCAAAGACAGACATGCATATACTGCCATGTGATGTTTCTATTATATGGATTGGTGTTTTAAGAAAAATGTTTGATGCTTCTGCACCTAATTCAGAAACAGACATGCATATACTGGTATGTGATGTTTCTATCATATATATTGATGTTTTAATAAAAGTGTTTAATGTTTCTACACAATATGTCAACTGTTACTGAAATTGATAGAATTGATCTGTGGTTTTATAATCAAACTAAATGATCTGTGATTTTACTAACAGATCTGCCAGATGATTTTCCTAATCTATTAGAGATAGATGCAAGGGAGTGTTTGCAAGGAGTGAGAGCAAGAACTTGGGAAGAACTTGAAAAACTGTATCGAGTACATGCAACTGTGCTTGGATTTTGTGTAAGGAAGTCAACAACAAGACAGTCAAACCAAGGAGTAATTAGGGAAAAATATTTCACATGCTCATGTGAAGGAAAGTCCATTTCAAGAACTAAAACCACACCTACTCTACAGCCAGAAAGGATGAGAAAAAGAAAACCAAAAGAGTTTCCAGTGAAAAGAACAGGATGCAAAGCTCAGATAAGGATCAAGCTTGTTGATGAAAAGTTCTATGAAATCAAGCACCACTTTGTTGAGCATAACCATGAGTGCACAAGATCAGAATGGCAGTACCTGCAACGTAGTGAAAGAAGAATTGAAAATGAGAAAGCAAGAGCAATCGAAGCAATGGAAAAGACAGGTCTCAAACCAGTAGCAAGTTACAAATATTTAGCATGTGCTGCCCAAGGAGAAAAAAATGTTGGGCACACTATAAGAGATCACATTAATTATGTGAACAGGTACAGAATGGACACTATAGAAGGAGGGGATGCTCAAAATGTCATAGATGATCTTTATCAGATTGCTGCTGCCGAGGAAGACTACTTTTTTAGAGTCAAGCTGGATGATGAAGGAAGACTAACTGCACTCTTTTGGAGAGACACAGTGATGAAAGAAGATTACATGCTATATGGTGATGTTGTGATTTTTGACACCACTTATCGGACAAACAAGTATAATCGCATTTGTGCTCCGATTGTCAGGACAAACAATCACTGGAAAAATGCAATGTTTGGGTGTGCTTTTATTGGAGACGAAAAGGCTGAAACTTTTGTATGGCTGCTGGAGGTATTTAAAAAATCAATGGGGGGAAAACAACCAGTGACTATATTCACTGACCGGGATTTGGCCATGGCAAAGGCAATTAAAGAGGTATTTCTAAAATCTATCTGATGATTGATTTTTCAAGTTATGTGTTTAACCTTTTAAATATTAATTATGATGTTTTAAATATTCCTTCAGTTGATGTTTTGAACCAGTGTCTAACTTATTATATTATTTAGTTGATGTTTCATCAAAAAGGTCTAACTTGTTATGTTATACAGTTGATGTTCTAAATATATATTTTAGAACATTGTTTCTTATTAACTTACTTGTGATGTCAATAATTTAATTTTTAAATCATCACCACAACCTGTTTTAGAATATCTGAGAACTCATCATGGACATGTATACAATTTCTCTTGGTTTTGACACTGCAACATGAGCATCCTACATTTATAATTGATGATACATTAGCAGCATATGACCTTTTAAGAAACAATTTGATGATGCATTTACTGAAATTGTTGTTTTGTAGGTATTCAAAGAAACAAAACATAGACTCTGTTTGTGGCACCTGAAACAGAATGCAATTAGTCATTACGGTAAAGTAAAAAGTGATGAAGAATTTGGAAAGGCATTCGACCACTGTTTGAAAGGTTGTGCAAATGAAGAAGAATTTGAAAAATGCTGGAATTCCGTGATAGAAACCTACCAGCTGCAAGAAAAAGATTGGTTCAAGCGCTTGTACGAACTCCGGGATAAATGGTGCACTGCACTAAGCAAGGATTTCTCCTCAGCTGGAACTTTGTCATCACAGCGTAGTGAAAGTACCAACAAAGCAATCAGCTTAAATGCTTCAAAAACAACCGACTTGACACAATTTTTTGCAATATTTGGAAAAACTGTCAAAAGTTGGAGAAGCACGGAGACAGGCAGGGAATACAGCGGTTTAATAGGAAAACCAAGAGCAGCTGTAGAAGGGCCCGGATTACTGAAGCAAGCTGGGGAGATATACACTCTTAAAATTTTCAAGGACTTCGAAACATAGTGGAAATTAGCAATGGCGAGTAAAGTGGAGAAAATATTCAACATTGGCTATGAAGATGTTTACAAAGTCAGCCCAGAAAATAATGAAACAAAGGTAGAGAAGGTTTCTTATAGACTCAGGGATGGTAAAGTGGAGATCAAGTGTTCATGTAAATACTTTGAAGAAGTTGGGATGTTATGCTTCCACAGCCTTCGTGTGCTCCACTTGTGTAATATCACAACAATACATGAAGATTATATACTAAAGAGATGGACAAAGATGGCAAAGAAGGAAATATGGAACCGAGTACTTGGAGGTGCATCAACACAAAATAGCGAAAACTACAGTGAGATGAAAGGTAAGATACCATGGCGCCATGAGATGCTCAGAAAATACTACAATTTAGTGTTGAAATGTGAAGATGACAAAGATACTCGTAGAACACTTGAGGATGGTTTGAACAGGGATTCGACTACAGTAGGTCAGCTGCTTTCAATGAAAGATCAAGACAAAACTGAACATTTAGCGACAAACAATGCCAAAGACTCACCAATAAAAAGTGCTCCCGAAGTCCTAGATCCAAAAAGAGCAAAAACAAAGGGAAGAAGTAAGAGGTTGAAAGGAAAGCTAGAAAGGAAGAAGCCACAAAAGAAGGAATTTGGGTCCAAGACTCCAAAAGCCCAAATCATCTGAATTACGGAAGACCAAAGTTGATGAAGGGTGAATTCTGAAATTGCAGAACAAATTTGATGTTTCAATACTTTCATTTGACATTTTAAGACTTTCATTTGATGTTACATTTTGCAAAAGTGAGGACTTTGAATTAAAATTACTGCTCAACTTAGTAGAATGCATATGCTTTTATTATGGAAATCATTCTAAAGTTTACTAGTTTCTATAAGTTTCTTGTTTGAGTACTGAAATTTAATTTGCAGGAACGTGATCTTTTAACTTAAATGTGTGATAACTTACAGAAATGTAATGAGGTTTTAATGTTTACTGGATTTTTACATAAACCAAAAGTTACAACTAGAAATATGTCACATTTTTTTATAAATAAACTAGACAACACCTAAAATGTGAGAACCTAATTTTAAAACATAATCATTCATGCATAATCATTAATGTTAAAAAAATCTACAAATAGACTAATAAGAGTTAAAGCATAAAAATAATATTTACTATCAACACCCTAAAACATCAAGACCTACTCATGAAATATCACTACATTACTTTAAAATGTCAACTTCCACCAAAATTCAAAAACCAAATGTCAAATTCAAACAAGAATTCTGAGAATCACCTAAGGAACAATCCAAAAATACTTGAAACATCATCCACAAACATAAGTTCATAACATCCAAAAACAACAATTCTAAAAATCATCCAACAGCAATACTTAAAACATCATCCTCAAACATAAGTTCATCACATCATTAAAAATGAATTATTTCTTCTTCAATTCCTCTGAGGAATTTTTCACTTGTCCACCCTTCTTCTGGGCAACTGTAGACCCCTTTTTTCATGTACAACAGCACAAGAACCTGCAACTCGTCCAATATCTTCCAAGCTCTCAATCCCAAGACTAAAAGATGGTTCAGGTCCAGTCTTCAATATTGGAACTTCAGGAGTGCACTTCTTCACTGACTTCTTAATTATTTCTTCAATATGATCAAAAAACCATCAGAAAAATAATCATGTGAACAAATAGGAATATGAACTGGAGGAACACTATCTTGCGCAGTAGCTGGAGATTTTTCACCAAGCTTCATCATCTCAGCCACATAGGATCTGGTAACAATTTCAATATTCCTAGCAAATCGCATTGAGCGCTCAAAAGCATCCTACAAACAAATACATTATTACTCATAATTTGAAACATCATATCAAAAACAACAAACATAAGATAAATAAATAAAAAACTTACAGAAAGAACTTCAGCAAGAATCTTCTCGTCAGTGGGTAAATCGCCAGGAATTTCCAATACTACAAAGCAAGAGGTACTGCGGGCAGTGCCATTACCTGGTCCTGAACCTAACTTTAATTTTCCCATTGAAGTCAAAGGAAAACCATTTCCGCTCATCACGCAAGCATCAAACCAAGCACTCACTATGGACTTACAAATAACCTTAACCTTACTGTCATTAAAATGTTGGACTAAGGGGAGGGAAGTAGGAAATGGGATTCCTTGAAATGGAAATCTATAAATATAGCAAATCAAAGGTAGAAATACACAACCATTTACAGCATCAAATGAACCTTTTTTGTACCTCTCAACAGTATCACAGAATTTTTTCAATACATACCCACACCAATCCATATTCCTGATTTCATTCACACTTTCCACAACCCTCAAAAGCTTAAAATCAACAGTACTTCTAGATGTGGGAGCAAGGAAAATACACAACACATACATCAGAAAATACTTCTTAAAAAGATCACCTCTCTCAGTCAATAATGACATCTTACCTAGCAACCTATTACAAGGAATATTGTCATGTTTATCAGCCCCTAAATCCATCTTCCACTTAAGCCTCAAATCCATATCTCTATTCTGCCCCTTACCCGAGTTATTAACCTCTACAACCTCAACATCACTTATAGGCAGACACATGTAATCATAAACATCATCCCTGGTTATATAATACTTATCACTACCTATTCGCTGCAAGCGACTAATTGGGTTGAAGTTAGATATCAGGTATTGAATCACATTTTTGGGCAAACCACCAAAATTTATCTCAATAATCCTTCAAATCCTATATCAATAACTGACTTGATCTGCCCATCAGTCAATGATTTCACAAGCTTTACAATCTTACCAGGGCTACACCTCATAGAGTAGCCCCTTTTCGAGCTGCAAAAAAATGAAAAAAATGATAAGCAACACCGAAATATGAAACATATCATAAAAATGTAAGCCATTAATGCATACCTTGATGGTACATTGAAACCCTTTAGATTTTTCAACTTCACAACTCCCCCACTCTTCTCTCTAACATTCTTCTTCACAACAGATTTCCCTTTACCAACAGAAGTAGTTTTACATACAGTAACACCTTTGCCACCTTCCTCATCTGAATCATCAGACTCTCCACCAGCATCATCAAACACTTCATCAGAATCATCAGAGTCATCCTCCTCACCAGACCTAACTTCATAATCATCCTCCTTCACATCACACCTATCTTCATCATCATTCTCATTTTCATCAGAATCATCATGCTTCTCCCCATTCACTAATTTATTCTCATCACCATTATCAGAATCCTCCTCACTGTCAGACTTACTACCAATATCATCACCAACTTTTTGTGAAACATCAACAACATTCTCTAAATCCCCCCCTAGTCAGATTCTTCACATTCATCAGAATTGTCTTCACTTTCATCGCCTCCCTCCTTCTCAGATTCCTCTTCAGCCTCCCCATCTTCCTCAACATCATTTGGCATCTCACCTTCATCGTCAGAAATGTCATCAGATTCTGAGCCATCAACATCTTCAGACCTCTCATCACTTGTCTCCCTTTTATCATCATCACCACCAGCCTGATCTTCATGACCAGTTTCATCAATGGTAGCATCAAGTCTTTGAGATTGAGAAGGAGCAGTACTGAAGATCTCCTCTGCAAACAAAAATATTAAATACAGTCAAATAATGGGGTAACACAAAAATATCATAAGAATTGAAAATTTAAAACAGCAAGGTTAAAACATATAATTTACTAGATAGGATATCAGCAACTCTAGCATCTAGACTTACAACATCACCTAAAACATATAATACATCAAACCATAGTAATAAAAGGTAAAAGGTAACAAGTGAAACATCAAAAATCAGAAATATATATATATATTTAAAAGAGGAAATTATTGTACCTTTTGTAGCAGATTTTTTTCCAGGCAGATCAAAAGCTGAAACATCAAAACATAGTCCTATTTGGTAAAGGATGATAAAAAAATCAAAAGTATGAAAGTATTGGAAAGAAAAACTATTTTTACCCTTTTTAGCACATTTTTTTCCAAGGTCAGAAGAAGAAACATGGCTGACACCCTCATCTGAATAATGTGAAACATAAAACCATAGTGGTAAATGGTATAGAGTAATTAATAAAAAAAATCAAAATCAGAAAAGAGAAGAATTTAAAAGGAAAACTATCTTTACTCTTTTCAGCAGATTTTTTTCCAGCCAGAGCAGAACCTTGGACTACTGGATAAAAAATCAAAAATCAGAAAAGAAGTATTAAAAAAATAATGTTTAACTTTTTTAGCAGAATTTTTTTCAGCCCCAGCAGAAGCTAGACTGACACAATCACCTGAATTACATAAAACATCAAACCATATTGGTAAAGGGTAAAGAGTAATGAATTAAAAAAGTATTAGAGAAAAAATAATGTTTAGCTTTTTTAGCAGATTTTTTTTCCACACTCAGAATAAGCTTGCCTGACACCCTCAACTGAATTATACCAAACATCAAACCATATTGTTAAATGGTACAGAGAAATTCATAAAAATAAAATGAAAAATAAATCAAAATTATAAATATTACCAGTTGCGTTCTCAGCTAAAACAGAAGCAAGTTGGCTGGAATGAATATTACTGGCACCCTCCTCTAAAAAACATAAAACATCATGAAAGATTTAAAATAGGTAGTATCAAATCACATAATAAAACATAATATTATAATTTGAATAATACCTTCAGCATCAGAATAGCTATCACGCTCAGCAAGAACCTTACCCTTACCGCTAATCAATTTGACTCGTTTAACAGCAGCTTGTTTTACACATCTCTTTCGAACAATTTCTCTAGGGATCGATGAATCAGGAACTACTGGGGATGATGGGATGGACACCTCAGCTACTCTCTTCTTTTTGACATTCCTTGGATTCATAGCTGGAGGAAAACTAAAATATTAATAAAAATTAAAAAATACAACAAAATTATGCAGATAAACATATACCTGCAGTAAATGTAGGTGTCATCAAACCACGAATCCTATCATATTTTCGTACAGGAACACCACAATCTAAAACAAAAGAAAAAAATATTTATAGCATAAATAACATATATAATGAAAACATCAACTGATATACTTCAAATTAGAACAGTAAAGTCAAATGGAATAATTGTATCATCAAATCAAAACAGTAAAGCATCAAATAAAAACATATATAATGAAAACATCAACTGATATACTTCAAATCAGAACTGTAAAGCATCAGAACTAGTAAAGTCAAATGGAATACTTGTATCATCAAATCAGAACGGTAAAGCATCAAATAAAAATATATATAATGAAAACATCAACTGATATACTTCTAATCAGAGCTGTAAAGCATCAAATAAAACATATATAATGAAAACATCAACTGATATACTTCAAATCAAAACTGTAAAGTATCAGCACAAGAATAGTAAAGTCAAATGGAATACTTGTATCATCAAATCATAACTGTAAAGCATTAAATAAAAACATATATAATGAAAACATCAACTGATATACTTACATCATCACTCTTACTGAAAATTATGATAGAATCACTGTAATTTAAAAATCATACGATAATGACAGTAAAACACACATATAATAAGAACAACATACATAACACATTTCCAATAGAAACATCTCATAAACAGAAAATGAAGTCAAATGAAAACCTTGAAACATCATAATCAAACATTAAAACATCATGTAAAACCTTAAACGAAAAAAATGAACAAATATAGTAATAAATTCAAATATTCCCGCCAAATAATTAAAAAAAGCAACAAACCTTGAGAAGAAGTCTTCATCTTCTGCTTTACAGCAACCTTCGAAGAAACGGAAGGCTAGGAGTATGACTTTGCAATTTTAATCACAGCATTGTCAATACAACCGGTATCAACAGGATCTCCTTTCTTTGACATCTACCAAACGATAAACATGAAAAATAATACAGTTAAAAAAAATTGACATCAATGAAAACCTAATAAACAACATGCGTGTAAAAACATTCAACTTCTTAATATCCTCTTCATTTACTATAACAACCTCAAAATAGAACAGAGTAATAATTGTAAAAAAAATTATAGAATCCTCAGAGCCCAACAACAAGAAGCTTAACATACAATAAAACAGCTAAAAAGCAAAGATTATCAGCCAGAAGAACAAATCTAGGTCGTCGGAGTTACCTGATGAAGAGCCAACCAATTATAAAGCAAAATTGCAAGAAACTCCAAAAACCGGACCAGAACAACCGATTACACTCACGTCAAAACACGATATAATGCGTATTAAGCAACAAAAATGGAAGAAAGTGCAGAAATCGCGGCGGAAATAGAAAACCTAGGTCGCCAGAAAAGAGGGAAAAGTGATGGACGGAAGAATACTGAAGCGGTTTTCAAGAGAGAAAAACAAAAGGTAAGAATGAGGGGAAGAGGAAGAGATACTGTAGTAAATGTATGCTCAGATTTACCGTAATTATAATTTAATCCCTAATAATATGAAAACTATAATTAATACTCTATCCCAAATTAAGTATATATTATTTATAATTTAATCCCCGGTCTCACTGTGAGACCGTCTCGCACAAGACTTTGTCCAACTTTTATGTTGCAAGTACATTAATATAAACTGCGGCTTCCTCGTCTGGATGATTCGTGTTACATGTTTAGTATCTTAACACTTAGGATTCTCATTAGTGGGTTAGTTCATAACCCTATCTTATTTATTGCATAAATTTTGCAGAAAAAGTTGTAAGGTGTAATCTGGCCATTAACTCATTGACTCTGGCATGCTGTATGTTTTTTTTTATGAGAACTCATCGTTTGCGTTTATGCACCTACCTTTGTCACTGGATTGCGAGAGAAGTCTCTTACTTAGCAGGTATATGAGGTAAACCTAACTAGCTAATCATATTGCTACAAGAGCCTTCAAATTCTTTGCTATTTCTTACTACTCTTTTTTTTTAATGAAAACACCCGAGGGTGGGAGATTATATATTAAGGTTCCCCAAGCCTTAGTCAAAGATCAATAGGATATACATGAAGTGTAGCTTGTTCCATAGCTAGCGTTGAAGCAACATAGTTGCCTCCAAAAGTCCTACCATACTATATCTAGGATGTGTAACAATTATCCAAAAAGTAGAGTGTAGTTATTGAAGTTGCGATCCAAACGAAAGAATCTCCACCCCTTGTGTTAATTCTTTCCTTTGGCCAGGCAACTTTAATCCAAAAATTTTAAATCTTAATCTAAAGAGTTCCCAACCAAACAGTTAGATTAATGAGTGAACAGACTAGCAGCTGAAGTATACTTGTTATCAGCTTCAGATTTAGTACTTTGCAAAAACTTGAGCTTCAGGTCTGTACCACCGCCAGAGCATAAAGAGCTGAGGAGTACAGTCCTGAAGGTGGTGAAGTATCGGGCAGTATCAAAGCTGGTGAAACTGAGCACCACCAGGCAACAAAGCTGGTAAAACCGAGCAGCAACAGCCGATGGAAATTTCTTGAAGTTTTCCTTTGGAGGACATCCATAGGCAAAGGCCGATCAAAATTTGAATAGAGTGCTTGACAGCTAAATTGTTCAAAACCTGCATAAACAACCACTTATTAGCAGTATCTATTCTAAACACATATGCTTTTAAGTACTCGAATATGTGGTGTGTACTCTATATCCAAGGAAATAAGGCCTCTGATATACATGGGGATATTAGTTAGGTGGAGGCATTGATTGTGATTGGAATGGTGCTTGGCTATAGCATTAGCCACAGAATTGCACTCTCTGAATGCGTGTTTGAGTTCAGCATTGCCAAGGAGGGACTTTACATGAAAAGCCAAATCAAAAACTTGCCAATGTGCAGAATAAGGATCGTTAATCATCTGAACCGCCAATTTAGAGTAAGATTCAATAATAAAAGAGTGATCTAAACCAGAAAAAATATGACAGGCATGTAGAATTGCTTTGATTTCAGCATGTAGTGGAGAATCCGCGGAAATGGTTGCTGAACTAATCTGTATAGGGTGACCAGAATTATCCCTTCCTATAAGACCAACAGATGCTATGTTAGAACACCATGATGCATCCACGTTAATTTTTGTAAAGCCAGTCTTAGGCCTTTCCCAGAGAACTGTCATAATGTTTGGCTTAGGGGAAGGTCTAAGAAGAGGAGTGAGATGCCTAAAAGATGGTGGGATAGATGCAGTAGATAACAGTTTAGGAGGACAAGCATTTAATGTAAGTTTGATCAGATCCTGTACCTCTTTACAAATAAGATCCGAAGAGAAAGGTTTTTGGTCAAATAGGAATCTATTTCTAGCTTTCCAGAGACTCCAACACACCAAAGAAGGTAGGATCATGCAGTAGATTTGGTGAAACTTAGAAAGGTCGTGGCAATTCTAGAATAAAAAGAATCTATCAGGAATGGATTGTTGAGCATTAAGATTAAAGTGAATTAAAGATACCATATTAGACCAAACAGCCTGAGCAATGTGACAAGAGATGAAAAAATGTTGGATCAAGTCCGATTGATAACAGGCTGGACATTTAGAGGCTAAAATAAAACCACATGTAATGAGCACGTCATCAAAAGGAAGAAATGCATGCAACAGTTTCCAGGTAAATATAGAGATCTTTTTCTGAAGTAGAGTGTTCCATAAGAACTTGCTTACGGGGAAATTACCTGATGAATGAGTGATGGCCCTGTAAGCTGACTTGAATGAGAAACTACCTGTGGGTTCTGGTTTCCAAATCAGTCTATCCTCCCTCTCCAATGTAAGTTCTGCAACCTGTAGAAATGAGAGCGTATCATGTTCCAAAAAAGGCAAAATCTGGACTAAAATACTATTTTTGTTGCTGATGAAATTTGCCACAGAGATATCAGACATAGCAGAGGATATGTTATCTGGAACATAGTTGAGAAGAGGGCCATGTGGACACCATTTGGCAGACTAGAAGTTACAACTGCCTTTACCATGGATAATAGTAGAATTATTTTCAGCAAAGGAGTTTATAAAACAGATTCTTTTCCATGTTACTGATTTCCTATGGGATGGTGGGAGAGACCATAGCAGTTTAGACCATAAAGAAATCCCTAGTTGGCTCTTCCACCAAAGTTTAGCTGAGCAAGAGTCTATTATAGCTTTGATGGATCTAAACCCTAGACCATTCAGTTTTATAGGTGTTGCAAGATCTGCCCATCTTTTCCAGACTTTGTTGTTTTTACCTTCTGATTGTCCCCAGAAAAATTGAGACAGCTTTTTCTCAAATAATTTTATTATGCCTTTAGGGGGATTGGTTACTGACCAGAGGTGCTGAGGTATTGAGTACAAACATGACTGAATAAGGATCATTTTTCCTCCTCCACTAAGCCATTTATTTTTCCAATTTTGAAGCTTATGATCCACATTAGCCAGCAGAGGATGGAAGTATCTATTTAATGTTCTTCCTTTAAAAATGGGGCAGCCTAGATACTTAAATGGGAAAGATCCTTTTCTCATTTTTAAAATCACTTTTACCTGGTTAAGTTTAGCCGGTGTAGCTCTTCTACTTAGGTAAAAGTCAGATTTATCCAAATTAAACTTTTGGCCCGAGGTATACTCAAAAATTTCTAGGAAAGCTTTGACCCTAATGAGGTTAGGCCTTGATGCTTGCATAAAAATAATCGTGTCATCCGCATACATAAGGTGGGAAACTGTAGGGATTGAAGCCGGTATCTGGTAACTAGCCAGACTTCTATTGAGGAATATAAACGATAAACTCCTAGAAAAAGCTTCTGAGAATATATTAAAAAGAAAGGGGGATAGAGGATCACCTTGTTTAATGCCCCTTGTAGCCTTGAAGAAACCTACTGGATTGCCATTAACAAGTACAAAAAAGTAGGCTTGTGACAAATTATTCATAACAGCACTTAGAAAATTAACATTGAAACCAAACTTTATCAGAATCTGTCTAAGAAAATTCCAGTTAATTCTATCAAAAGCTTTTCTTAGATCTAGTTTAAGAATGCAATTTGGTATTCTATTTTTTTTATCCAGAAATCTAATCATTTCCTGTAAGTACAGAATATTATCTGAGATATCTCTGTTTTTCATGAAAGCAGTTTGGTTAGGAGAGATCAGATTCTCCATATAGGGTTTCAACCTTTCCATTAACACTTTAGAACAGATTCTATTCAGTACATTTGATAAGCTAATTGGCCTGAAGTCCTCAAATGAGCATGGAGTGGATTTTTTTGGTATTAGGGTAATCCAGGTACTGGATATACCCCGAGGCATTTCAGAGCCAGCAATGAAGTCATTGACTGCAGAAATCAGATCATGTTTTATGATAGGCCAGCATTTGCTATAGAATTTTGGTGAAAATCCATCTGGACCTGGACTACTCATTTTATTTAAACCTTTAATCACTAATTCTAGCTCTGATTCTGAGACTGGAGAGGCTAGAGCTTGATTATCAGCATCATTTATAATGCCAGGTATTTGACTTAGAAAATGAGGAAAGTAAGTTTCATCAGTTGGTAGATTAGGCTCAGTTAACAACTCCGAAAAATAATCAATTGCTTCTTTTTGAATGTCCAACTGAGAATTGATCCATTGGCCTGCATAATTTTTTATTTTAGTGATCTGTAGTTTACAGTTCCATTCTTGTACCACTTTATGAAAGAAAGATGTATTGTTATCTCCTCGCTTATGCCATTTTAGTCTTGCGTGTTTCCAATATTTTTCCTTCTCTTTTAAGGCTTTAAGCAGTAAAGCATTTTTCTCATTAAGTTTGACACGTTCAGAGGTTGAGGGGGTCAAGTCAAAATTAACTTCCTAAATTCTTAAGGCCTCCTCTGAAATTTTAACATTCAAATCAATGTTTCCAAAGCTATCTCTGTTCCAGTTTTTTAAAACTTTCTTAAGCCTAATCAGTTTTAGATAGAATCTTAACATTCCAGTTTCAGCCATGGGTATATCCCAGTTTTCACTAATTAATCCTATGAACTCATTTCTCTGGAACCAAGCATCTATAAATCTAAATGGCTTTGGGTTGGAGGTAGTCGAAGTGGAGACCTGAAGAAGAAGGGGGGCATGATCAGAAGTCTGCCTGTTCAGTATTTGAATTGAAGAGGATGGGAATTTAGAGTTCCATGAAATTGTACTAAGTCCTCTATCTAATCGTTTAGAGGTGGGGCTCCTTAGCCTTGAGTTACACCATGTAAACAGATTGCCAACCGTATTAATTTCTTGTATTCCATTAGAGTTAATCCAAAAGTTGAAATCTCTAATACTTCCTAAGGCAGGGAAGCTGGGACCTCTATATTCTGACAGAGAAGTGATCGTGTTAAAATCTCCTATGAAAATAGTATCACCTCTAGAAATAGTCTGCAGCTCACTCCATAACAACTTCCTACCATCCCTATTCCTAAGAGCATAAATGAACACTGCTTCCATATGCAAATTTAGGGGATGATGAGAAATAGTAACACGTATAAACTGTTCGTGTAAAGATAGATGAGAGACAGATAATGAGTAGGACCACATGAGCCAGATTTTTCCATTAGACAAAGTCAAATTATGAGTAAAATTGAGTTTCTCCATGTATACCTGACATTTAGAGTTATCATGCATAGGTTCAATAATACATAATAGCTGGATTTTCTTGAGTTTGCATAAGTTAGTCAACCTAAGCATTGAAGTATCTATACCTCTAAGATTCCACACTAAAAAATTAACATTGAGAATAGCTGTCATTGTTCACATGATTTATTACTTTTTGTTGCTGATCTAAGCATCATTTTGTTTAGCTGGCTTAGATAGTTATTCTTTTTTGCTTTAGACTTACCTTGATGGTTACCTGAGAGAGTAGAAATTGTAATATTCTGATGGCCAGTATTATGCTCCTCCATAGACACTGTCTCAGTCATATCCTCTTGTTCCTTAGAGCAATTGTCAGAGACCTGCAAAATAGAAAACCTGTTTGCCATCTTACCAGGCTGGGAAAGTGCGTTTTTATGATTTGGGCTATACATAGATAGATTAGAAGATCCAATCTGGATATCGTCTTTAGCATAGGCCAATAATGCAGGTTTAGATTGAGCCGTGTCTTTTAACAGCCTTGAGATAGATTTATCCAAAATATCTTGAAAATGAGTATTGTTAACAGAAGTGTTCACAGAAGCTCTGTTCACCATAGAGGGAGAGCTAGGTGGAAGGATGTGGTTAGGATTCATAGTGGTCCCTTCATTATTTGTATTATCAATCTCAGGGTGGGATTGGTCTTCCAAAGAGTCTAGGATCAAAGGAGGCTTGTCAAATTTCTTACCAGTAGCCTGCCACAGAGAGTGGGGTAAAGTTTGGCCTATATTGGTTTTCTGAATTCTACCATTGGTATTCTGAGAGTTGGCTCTACACTGAGACAAAGAGTGACCTAATTTCTCACAGTGATCACAATAGAGAGGGATATCCTCGTATTCAATTTGATATTTCCTATTATTAGACACAGAGCCTAGCTGGATGTAATAACTCAAAGGTTTTTGAAGGTCTATTTCCACACAAAATTTAATTGTTGATGGCCTTGTAAGCATATCCGTGGCTAGATTATTTTTAATAAAACTGCCTATGCTATTCCCTATTGCCTCTATGGAAGCTGAATTGTAGTAGTATAGAGGGACTTCCCTGATAGTGCACCAGATGGGGACAATTGGAGACTCTTTATGTGCTGAGAATTCGGGAGTCCACTTGAGCATCTTAAGGGAAATGCCGTTGAAGTTCCAGACACCCTTCATCCAGCATCTTTGATAATCGTTTATTTGCTCAAACCTGATAAGAACATGTTTATAATCGAGAGAGCCTAGCTGATACTTACCTTCGAAGCCAACTGTTTTGAAAGCCTGCTCCAGCTGCTCCATAGAAAGTCTGCCTTTTGTGAACTTACCAACCAGAGCGTTCACATAGTGGGCAGATAATGTAGCTATTTGGTCTTCAGAATATAAGCAAGAGGGTTCCCCTAAGTGTTGCGATTTAGGAATAAGCTCTGGATTGCTAGGTAAGATTTTGGATAGAGGGGGAGATTTGTTTTGTAGCACCGCAGCGAAGGATTTAGGGGGGATTTGATTGGAAGTGGTTGCCGCCATTTCGGCCGGCTTGGGTGATGGGGTTTCCGTCACAGCAATGGACGGACGGTACTAGCCGTTTCCGGCGAAGTAGCCGTTACCGACGAGCAGAGAAGAATAAGAAAGAGGGTTGGGAGAAAGGTTTTTGAAGAATCACACACAGTCGCACACTCAATCACACACATGTACAGTAGAATCGCAGTAGAATCGCACACATGCATTAATTACTACTCTTTTCGATAAGTTCGTATTTTGGTTACAAACTGAATAATTGTGTTAACTTAAAACAAAAATCACGGAATGCTCTTTTTTGGCTTCTTACAAACTGAATAGTTATGTTCACTTCAAAAAAGAATCACAGAATGCTCATTTTCACTTCTTACAAGCTGAATGGTTTTGTTAACTTAAAAAAAAAAAAGGTTACAAAACTAGAAGTGTTATAGCTAGTTCAGTTCGTCTGATGTATTAATGTTGTTGTAATATGCTAGAAAATAAAAATCTCCTCTTTGACAAATTGTTCCAATTTTCAGTAACATTTTGAGCAAAGAAGAAGCAAGATAATGTTAACGAACCTCTGAGGTAATATAATTTTTTTTCAATTGGTGATTGACTTGATTAATTTTGTAGACACTTTGAACTTGATGTCCTTAAGTGATTAAACCCGGAAGACATAATTAAACGTATGTCTTTTGGTGCAATATGTTGTTGGAAAATGATGGTTAAAAGGTTGAAATTCGTCAACTTTTGGGCATCGTTTTGAGTGGGATCCAAATGGATTTTGGGTCGGTGGATGTCATTTTTGGGTTCTCCTCCGCGAGTACTATAAAATTGATTATTTAAACTCTCAAAACGGATCAAGCGTGAATGAGATATGGATGTTTGAATGTCACTCTTGAAAGAGAAAAATTAGGCGAAAATTGGCCCAGATTAATTTTTCTCTGGACTGTCCAAAATGCGTATGGACCGCATGGAAGTCTCTGGAAGACCCAACCGCATAGCATATATGGAATTGCTTGTGTGTAATTCTTAAGAGATAAGAACAAAATAATTCCATATTTTGTGAGATGTCTTGTCTTAAATAAATATGCGTTTACCATGTTTAATACGATGAAGAATAATTGTGCAAATATTTCTTCCTTTTCCAGCAGATTTGATTCGAGTATTCATGGAATGTCTCGGATTTGTTGAGTTGGTGATTGGAGAATATTCTTCTCTAATTACAGAAAATCAGTATATCTCTTAGAGCAGTATAAATAGAGCGTCTAAGTCAGTCGGAAAATTTTACACCATTTTTCTCAAGTCCCTCCATATTCTAAACTTGAGTCTTCTTTATATCTTTCTCTAAGTTTTCATCTGTTGCTCTATCGAGGTGATAGTCCTTCGGGCCTTGCGTGAATCCGAGGTAACTCTTACGTGTTAATTGTTACCTTCGATGGTTTTATCTAGGGAACGATGTCCACGACGGGACTCATTCATTTCAATGACAGCGAGTTTACTCCTGACTCCATCAATTTGTTATTGATTGAAACGTGATTTATTTCTCCCATGTATTGCTTTAATTATTCATAATTTAAGCTTTCTCATTGTATGCTTGAATAATTAATAAAAGTATATTATTCGCATATGTAAATTGCTTGTTCAATTTTCATTATTTAATTTCCGCATGATAAAATCAATATATGTCCAACAGTCTTGAAACGAATGATTTATTTTGTTGAATTATATTAATTCGATTGGAAATTGCATATTGAACGAAATATGCAATCTGCATGAATAAATTGGGCATCAATGATTCGGTCTTGCATGGAAAAATATATATTCCAAATGTTATGCCTTAATTAAGGTTGTTCGAAAATTACATTATGGAAATAGCATGTTGTATTTGTCTAACAAACTTTAGGTTTCACGTTTTTGTGTTATAAACTTGAACTTGCATGAATTGCCTCATAATTCATGCTATGCTGATTGTTGAAAATTCGAGACTTTAATTTTCCAGAATTACATGTCATATATTCATTTGGATTTGCATGCTTTTGTGAGAAAATTTTATTCCGGAATTTGATGCAATTTAAATTGGAAATTGCTTGATTGAAAAATGTGTTTGAAAATTATGCTTAAATTTTCTGCAACAATTTATTTCGAATTTGGTTAAAATTTTCAAAATTCAATGGTTTCGAATATTTTGTGAAATATTTATTTGCGACATGAGATTTGTACATATATTTAACGATAGAAATCTTTTGTATGTACGCATTGGTAAATCCGAGTATACACGGTTGTATATCTCTTATGGAAGAGAAACTAGTCATGAAGGTACGACAAGATTTATTGCTTGGTGGCATGAAAGAGTTAAAAGAGTTGACTTTTGGTCAAGAGTTGTAACCACGGTTTTGCAAACAATGGTACGTATACACGTTAATTAAAGTTACATACATATATTGCTTGGATTGTTTTTTATAATCATTTGCGTGAATCTGGATGTGAACATGACTTTGTTACAAAGAGAATTATGTGAATAATATTTGCACATATATGTCCAGTACACTAAGGCTATCGAATTTGATAGTGAATGAATTTGGTTATATTAATCGCTTAATTATGTGGAAAAATGAGTTGAGCATGTATGTTAAATTACATGGCGTAATTATGGAAATATGTTAATTCCGTAATATTCATGCTTATGAGATGTTGATATGGTAAGAAATCATATTGATTCTTTGCATGAAATATTAGATTAAATTTAGGGGGGAAATGTCATGAGTTTAGAATATGAGATCAGACATTATTATTCAATTACTTGAAAGCAATGCATATGGTTGGAAATTATGAGACATGTTTAATTTCCAAAGCCCTTGAAATGTTATAGTATTTGTTTAAATACTTGATCAAATGTTGAAATACCTATTTTGCATGGTATAATAATTTGGTTGTGTGGGCTGCTCGTGTTGGTTAAAAAAAATTTAAACCACATTTTGTGTGAGAATGTGCAACTGGTGATTCATGACTTTTATTTGTTTGGTCTGAGAATCGCATGCAAAAAATTGGTAAACTTCATTTGCACTTAAACATGACATCTCTCGGCAAGAGTGTAATATATCCGTGCATGAATGAAGGATGTGACATTGGGTTATTTGATCCATGATGTATTCTCATTCATTTAGGGGCTTGATTTAGCTGCATAAACAAAAATTTTAGATCTATGATGTGTCTAAAATTATGTTATGCTTTTATATGCTATGATTATATTAATTGTATGGGAAAGTGCCCTTTTGATGCAATGAAAGGTTTGACAAGGCTTGTCCCGATAATTGGCTATCTTGATTGATCGTTTACGAGCATATGACTCACGAGTGACAATTGTTAGATTGCATAGATAGAGCATATGGGCTCGAAGTTTGACATATTCTGGTTATTTTGTATGACCTGATAAATGTGAACGTGAAGACATTAGTTTACGACTATGTCTAGGGTATTGGTTCTAGTGAACCATGGTAAAAACCCTGAAGCATGAGTTATCATGACTATGCTAAAAACTCTGATTACTTGTAATCAAAGAATTGGGGGAAAAATATCAAGAATTTGGCTGAGAAAACTAAGAATCCTGAGAATTGGAATCCCGAGACTTTTGGTCAAATCTCTTGATTTATGGTTGAAAAATCTAAGAATCATGAGATAGGGAAACCCAAGACATTTGGTCAATTCTCTAGATTTTTTGTTGGAAAGCCTTAGAATTCTGAGATAAGGAATCCTAAGACATTTAGTCTACAAACCCCAAGACACGAGGTTTTGAGAAACTTAACACGAGTGGGGATGTTTAATAAAACCAGCCCAATGTGGGGGGTAGACGAAAACCTAAAAATTCAATGACCATATGAATTTTGATAGGTGCTTGAGATGAAAAGTCATCACGAGAGACTTGAATCAAGTTGTTCAAGTCGGGAGGAATTTAACTCGAACCAGAAAGGGAAACCCAAAATTGAGTCGAGCAGTGCACTCAAACTTGAGTCGAGCAATGGACTTGAATGTGTTTCGAGCATAAAGGCACTCAAGTTTGATTTGAGTAGTCTGAAAGTAAAGCGCAGTTGTACTGAAACTTGGCTTTAAAATGGGCATGAAATTGTGTGGAGTTGGTAAACTCACACTGCGCCCTAGTGAGAGTTAATCGAATCCTTGATTGATTGATACTACATTGGTGGTGGTATTGGTCATGCGAGGAAGAACGATTAATTAAGATCGGGAAGTTTAGTTATCTCTAATTCTAAGGGAGTTGAAAGAATAAGAGAGACTTCTGTGATAAAAGATCAATACATGAAGGTGTTTTGATTGTTAAGATGATCTAGCCCTAAAAGAAATTTTATGGGTAAGAACCTAGTGTTTGATTCGTTATTGAACACACGAGACTTTTAGTAAGTGGGGTTTGTAAATTAACAAAACCACTTATGTGATGCATAGAAGCCATATGTGGTTATATGTGACCATGATGTGAAGACACATAATCCTTTGGTGAATGTGATTCACAATATTGAAACATCCGCAAGGTCATATAGTGGTTGAACGAAATCACTAGAAATGATCAAAGCGATGTGGAAGAGCCTTTACATTGGCTGGCAATCTTTTAAATAAGATAACACAAGGAGGAAAATAAAACTCCTCATAGAGTCATCCTACAAGTTCTTTTGAATGTGGGGTCGTCGTATTGCGAAGGTAGTAAAAGTAACACATAAACAGTATCTTTACTAGATACGCACAATGTTGAAGTGCTATCAATATCTTGAAATTCACAAGAAATAATATATGGAAACTAGAAATACATCTAAATGGAAAGTGTATTTTGTGGAAGTTTCTGTAAGAGATCCTGATTTATCTTAAATGGACGTAAGAGTCAATAGATGAAATCATTAAGGATCAGGGATAAACCAACGAAGGTAATGAGATTCCATAAAATAATTTTTGTGGAAAGTGGTGATCAATAGAGAGATTGATCTACCATGATTGCAAATCACTAGAGTACTAGTAGATTTGAACAATTAGTAAGGATATTTGTGCACTTGATGGGTGTTCTCTAGACGTGAGAATCAGTCCAAGGGTGATGGTACTTGCCATCAAGGCTTTGTGAAAGCTAGAAGTACATCTAATGGACCTATATGGTTATTTGGAGATTTAGATATTAAAGTTTGAATAGAGCAAAATGAAAAGCTCAATGCTCCTAAATGACCTATCATGTGATCAAACTAATTGTTGTTTGGCCAGTGATATTTAATCAATGAGTTTGATGAAGATGGATATGCTAAGGGACACGGAAAATGACCATGTCATTTATGTCTTTAAATTGATGATTTTCTCATTGATAGTAAAATTGATACGATGATTGAGTCTCTTGAAGATATGTCTTATTCAATGGAATGACTCTAAACATTATGAGTTACCTTTTTAAAAGGTGGGGTGTCTCTTAAGAAGATAAATCAGGAGTCCTTGATAGTCTAGAGTACTTATTAAAGTGCACATTAGACAATTATTACAATGGATAGTAAGATGATATACGAGTAATCCAAAAATGATCACTGGAAACAAGCTGTGTGTGAGACTCGTGGATATGGCTTGAGTTGTGTAGAGAAATGGTTCTCTCCAGCTAGATTCATAGAGGAATCTAAGTTCCTTGTGTTGGACAAAAATTAGGAAAGATATACCCTAGAATAACCAAAGCACTTGTATGCTTATTGGTGTAGCGTAAAGCCATATCGATGATGGTGTGTCTCGACAAAGACACTTTACCATTGGATGACTACTCTCTACGAGAATTATCGATTTTGAATACGTAAGGTCAATATGATAAGCGTTGTGATTCTATGACTAAAGTATT
Source organism: Rubia yunnanensis (assembly GCA_037428765.1). Taxonomy (NCBI): domain Eukaryota; kingdom Viridiplantae; phylum Streptophyta; class Magnoliopsida; order Gentianales; family Rubiaceae; genus Rubia; species Rubia yunnanensis. Next base: position 77,344,561 of record CM075067.1, read on the forward strand.
GAATCAATTTCTTGACGAAGAAATTGAATCGAGAGTTAGTTGAGAACTCATCGAAGGGAATATGACTAAGTCCAATAAATGGTGGGTTACGTACGTGGACACCCAACCTATGTGACTGGAGATCCCAAAATCTAGGTTCAAAGGGACAACTAAACTGCAAAGACCCACCGCGATCACTGTGGGGGTTTCATACCTCCTGTCTTATTCCTATAATGAAGAAACAGTGATGTGAATGGAGGTTAATCATTAAATTTCTTTTAATGATTCAAGGCATCGAGTGTGTAGTACTGGAAAGAGTGCAATAGTTTACGGGACTGCTCTTACGCCTAGAATCACCTATGTAAGCAAGAAGTGTGGTCGCTTCGAAAGGGAATTGTAGGGATGCAATTCTTCAGAAACCTTACAGAACTAGGCGTGTGCCATAGCCTGATTAATGGACACAACCGAGGAAAGCGCAAGGGCTAGGAAAGATGTCTGTGGGAAGTGCATTGTCATTCACACAAGCGGTAGGGGAAGTTCAAGGACATCGCGTCTACTTCCTAACCAGTGGGCTAAGTGTACTCTCTCAAGGGAAAGTTTAAATGGTGACACCTACTTATCTTATGCAGCATCTATGCCGTCGAAATGAATCTATCACCAAGTCAAACTCTGTGTCTAACATGATTGTTCTAATTCCTACATCAATATCTATTCATGTGGGGGATTGTTGGAAAATGATGGTTAAAAGGTTGAAATTCGTCAACTTTTGGGCATCGTTTTGAGTGGGACCCGAATGAATTTTGGGTCGGTGGATGTCATTTTTGGGTTTTCCTCCGCGAGTACTATAAGATCGACTATTTAAACTCTCAAAATGGATCAGGGGTGAATGAGATATGGATGTTTGAAATGTCACTCTTGAAAGAGAAAAATTAGGCGGAAATTGGCCCAGATTAATTTTTCTTTGGACTGTCCAAAATGCATATAGACCGCATGGAAGTCTGTGGAAGACCCAACCGCATAGTATATATGGAATTTCTTATGTGTAATTCTTAAGAGATAAGAACAAAATAATTCCATATTTTATGATATGTCTTGTCTTAAATAAATATGTGTTTACCATGTTTAATACGATGAAGAATATTTGTGCAAATATTTCTTCCTTTCCAGCAGATTTGATTCGAGTATACATGGAATGTCTCGGATTTGGTGAGTTGATGATTGGAGAATATTCTTCTCTAATTACAGAAAATCAGTATATCATGTTTCCATGATTAGATCTCTTAGAGCAGTATAAATAGAGCGTTTAAGTCAGCCAGAAAATTTTGCACCATTTTTCTCAAGTCTCTCCATATTCTAAACTTGAGTCTTCTTTCTGTCTTTCTCGAAGTTTTCATCCGTTATTCTATTGAGGTGATAGTCCTTCGGGCCTTGCGTGAATCCGAGGTAACTCTTACGTGTTAATTGTTACCTTCGATGGTTTTACCCTAGAGAACGATGTCCATGACAGGACTCATTCGTTTCAAGGGCAGCGAGTTTACTCGTGACTCCATCAAATTTTTATTGTTTGAACGTGATTTATTTCTCCCATGTATCGCTTTAATTATTCGTAATTTAAGCTTTTTTATTGTATGCCTAAATAATTAATAAAAGTATATTATTCACATATGTAAATTGCTTGTTAAATTTTTATTATTTAATTTCCGATAAAATATGTCCAACATATATTTGTAGAGTCAAAGATTTTTTTTTCATCACATTGCATAATTGCGGTGAGCCAAGATGCATGTCACCTAGAATTTAATATAGGTCAAAGAAATTCCAAGTGAGGGACATTAAATTTAGAAACAAGTGAAATTGGTCATTTAAATTCTATGTTTAGCTTTTAGCGGAGGTTTAAGGAAAGGGACAATAGTAAAATTCATCAAAATATACAGAGAATGTAATCGGATTTGGAGTGTAATCAATGCATGAGAATAAGATATTGTTGTATGAGATTATATAAATCATCTTATGATTTATATAATTGTTTTATAATTTATATAATAATATGGCTGACCAACCGTCTGACCAATCATCTTATAATCATCTTATAATATGGTTGATTATATAAAATCATAAGATGATTTATATAATAAGAAATTTTTATTAAAAATAGACTGTAAATCGGTTAAGGATATTTTACAAAAGGATATCAAAAATTTAGTTTCAAAACAGATTTTTGCTAGATGGCAAACCATTCTTTCGGTGTTTTATTTTGACATAGAATTTATTAAAGGAAAGGATAATTCTCTTCCAGGTTTTCTAACTCGTGAATTCCTTATATGAAGACATGAGTAAACATTCAAATTCATCTAGTTCCTTAAATTCAAAATCAGCCAAAGATTATGAAATTCCAAAGCCTTTGACACCAAAAACACCAACACCAGATTATCCTCCCCTCACTTATTCCACAGTAGCCCAAACTCCATATTCCAGATTGATTCATACTCCATTATTAACTCCAAATTATACCATTCTCACTCCACAAAAGCCAACTACTCAAATCCCATCCAAAAGTCTATTCCATCAACCTCAAGCCCCAGCCAATCCTCTATTTTGACAAACCAAACCCGGAATATATTCTAATGACTCAATGCCAGACAGAACCAGATATCCGTCAACTAAAGTCATTTGTATCCAGTATATTCACGCTAACCTGTTTATGGTTGGCAGATAATATCAACAAGACTCAAAACTACTATGAGCTGATTTTAGTAGATACCCAGTCCATTGAAATACAGCATGTACAAAATAAACAAGATCCCAGTAGAATTGACCATTCCAAAATATATATTAAGAAAGTGCTTCGTCCCAGCCATTTCCAAAATATTCATTCTGGCAGTCATTTTTCAGGAAATTACTTCCCCACCGGATTCAACTACGCTGACTATATGCAAGCATGGTATAGAGCTTTCTATATTAGGTCCCTTGACCATTCATGGTTCATTAATTTCCACCAACAATTTAGCGGAGATATTCTAATGTGGTTCTACGATTGGTGGTCAACATTAGGACCATCAAGAGAAATACTTCCCATTCCAGTTGCAGAAGGATTAGAAACATTCCACAAGCTTAGCAAGTGTAAACCTTTTGAAAAAGAACTCTTATTCCATTCCATATTCAGGGTTCCATGGATTCTTGCCTGGAGCTTTCAGATCAAATCCATATATCCAAACAAGCCCTTTTCCCTCATTCGACAATTCAGAATTAAATGGTGGAACAATTACAAATCTGAATTCTGTTCAGTCAAAGCAATGACCCATTACTTACAAACAGGTGAAAAACTGAGAATTACATTCCCGACAGAAGACAGCATTAGCACAATTCAAGCCAAAAGCCCAGTTCAACATGCTTTGAGCATTCAACCAACCATTCAGAGTCCTATTCCAAGGCCATTAAGTGTTTAACCTATTCAGCCTCGGAGTCTAATTCAAAGGCCATTAAGTGTTCAACCTACACCAGCAACAAAGGATGAAGATGATGAAGAATTCCAGAATCTATTAGCTATTTACAAACAGCTCAAAAAGGCCAGCACGGAGGTAAAACCAGAAGACATTCCAGATGATGATCCGATTGGAGGTCAAGACCAATTTGACTTCTAAATTCAGCACTCAGTAGATGCACTCAACAGACAGTCAGTCATAGAGGGTCCCAAACTCCACTCTGCCATCTATTTAAAATACGCAAGCAATGACGAATTTAAGCACTCAACAAAAAAGTAAGACTTAGTGGCGGGTCCCACACTCCACTACCACCACTCACATCAAGCAGCAGCCGACAAAAGATAGTGGACGGTCCCACACTCCATTATAATTCAAAAGCAGCCATGTGACTCATCAGTCCACCACACAGACTTCAAATTTCATTAATTTCAATGTAATAGATTAGATATCCGCCTCTATAAATACAGAGGCCTTAGTTCAGTATTCAACACGCTTGAATTATCGCCCTTTCACATTCTCTTACAACCACCTCCATCTGAGTTCAACGTTCATACTTGAACTTCCCATGTATTACCAACCTACCCACTTCATAAATCTTAGTCAATAAAAAGAAATCATTCCAGTATTTTGTAAGTTATTTCTTAAGTACTTAATTGCTCTTTTATGTTATTTACTCTTTAATCTTACTTAATTTTTTTCGGTTTACTGTTCACTAATTTTACTATTCATGATTACTGTTCACATTTATATTCACGATTACTGTTCACAGTTACTATTTTTCATTACTGTTTACTATTCACTACTATTTATATATGCTCCTGTCCATTAGCTTTAATGGTATCAGAGCCAAGTTTGAGCTTGATTATGGCTATTCCACACAGATTTTTTTACTTATTTCTTAAGTATAAACTTATCAGCAATTGTTAAAATTAATGTCTATATTATCCTTTCTACATTTACATTCGTTGGTTCAGCATCCAGAGCCTGTAAGACGGTTGGTCAGCCCAACCTGGCTCTGATACCATTTAAGCTAATGGACAGGAGCATCTATAAATAGTAGTGAATAGTAAATAGTAATGAAAAATAGTAACTGTGAACAGTAATCATGAATAGTAAATGTGAACAGTAATCATAAATAGTAAATGTGAACAGTAAACCGAAATAAAATTAAGTAAGATTAAAGAGTAAATAACATAAAAGAGCAATTAAGTACTTAAGAAATAACTTACAAAATACTAGAATGATTTCTTTTTATTGACTGAGATTTATGAAGTGGGTAGGTTGGTAATACATGGGAAGTTCAAGTATGAACGTTGAACTCAGATGGAGGTGGTTGTAAGAGAATGTGAAAGGGCGATAATTCAAGCGCGTTGAATACTGAACTAAGGCCTCTGTATTTATAGAGGCGGATATCTAATCTATTACATTGAAATGAATGAAATTTGAAGTCCGTGTGGTGGACTGATGAGTCACATGGCTGCTTTTGAATTATAATGGAGTGTGGGACCGTCCACTATCTTTTCTCGACTGCTGCTTGGTGTGAGTGGTGGTAGTGGAGTGTGGGACCCATCACTAAGTCTTGCTTTATTGTTGAGTGCTTGAATTCATCATTGCTTGCGTATTTTGAATAGATACCAGAGTGGAGTTTGGGACCCTCCATGACTGACTGTCTGTTGAGTGCATCTACTGAGTGTTGAATTTAGAAGTCAAATGGGTCTTGACCTCCAATCGGATCATCATCTGGAATGTCTTCTGGTTTTACCTCTGTGCTAGCCTTTTTGAGCTGTTTGTAAATAGCTAATAGATTCTAGAATTCTTCATCATCTTCATCCTTTATTGCTGGTGTAGGTTGAACACTTAATGGCCTTTGAATTGGACTCCGAGGTTGAATAGGTTGAACACTTAATGGCCTTGGAATTGGACTCTGAATGGTTGGTTGAATGCTCAAAGCATGTTGAACTGGCCTTTTGGCTTGAATTGTGCTAATGCGGTCTTCTGTCGGGAATGTAATTCTCAGTTTTTCACCGGTTTGTAAGTAATGGGTCACTGCTTTGACTGAACAAAATTCAGATTTGTAATTGTTCCACCATTTAATTCTGAATTGTTAAATGAGGGAAAAGGGCTTGTTTGGATATATGGATTTGATCTGAAAGCTCCAGGCAAGAATCTATGGAACCCTGAATATGGAATGGAATAAGAGTTCTTTTTCAAAAGGTTTACACTTGCTAAGCTTGTGGAATGTTTCTAATCCTTCTGCAACTGGAATGGGAAGTATTTCTCTTGATGGTCTTAATGTTGACCACCAATCGTAGAACCACATTGGAATATCTCCGCTAAATTGTTGGTGGAAATTAATGAACCATGAATGGTCAAGGGACCTAATATAGAAAGCTCTATACCATGCTTGCATATAGTCAGCGTAGTTGAATCCGGTGGGGAAGTAATTTGCTGAAAAATGTCTGCCAGAATGAATATTTTGAAAATGGCTGGGACGAAGCACTTGCTTAATATATATTTTGGAATGGTCAATTCTACTGGGATCTTGTTTATTTTTTACATGCTGTATTTCAATGGACTGGGTATCTACTAAAATCAGCTCATAGTAGTTTTGAGTCTTGTTGATATCATCTGTCAACCATAAACAGGTTGGCGTGAATATACTGGATACAAATGACTTTAGTTGAGGGATATCTGGTTCTGTCTGGCATTGAGTCATTAGAACATATTCCGGGTTTGGTTTGTCAAAATAAGAGGATTGGCTGGGGCTTGAGGTTGATGGAATAGACTTTTGGCTGGGGATTTGAGTAGTTGGCTTTTGTGGAGTGAGAATGGTATAATTTGGAGTTAATAATGGAGTATGAATCAATCTGGAATATGGAGTTTGGGCTACTGTGGAATAAGTGAGGGGAGGATAATCTAGTGTTAGTGTTTTTGGTGTCAAAGGCTTTGGAATTTCATAATCTTTGGCTGATTTTGAATTTAAGGAACTAGATGAACTTGAATGTTTACTCATGTCTTCCTGTAAGGAATTCACGAGTTAGAAAATCTGGAAGAGAATTATCCTTTCCTTTAATAAATTCTATGTCAAAATCAAAAACCGAAAGAATGGCTTGCCATCTAGCAAAAATCTGTTTTGAAACTAAATTTTTGACATCTTTTTGTAAAATATCCTTAGCCGATTTACAGTCTATTTTTAATAAAAATTTCTTATTATATAAATCATATTGAAATTTTGAAATACATAAAACAATAGATAAAACTTCTTTTTTAACAGTTGAATAATTGATTTGGGCTCCTGTCCATAACCCTGAGTGGTATCTACCTATTGACTCTTTTTCGAAATGCAATTGCTTTAATATTCCTCCATAACCTAAATCTGATGTATCTGTTTGGATAATCATAAATGCTAATGGATGTGGAATGCCTAAACATGGTAATGATTTGGCTTGTAATTTTATTGTTTTAATAATTTGAGTATGTTCCTCTGTCCACATGGGTGGATTAATTTTTAACCTTTCATATAATGGTTTGCATATTATTCTTAATTTGGGAAAAATATCTGATATATAATTTAATCATCCTAAAAATCATTGTAATTGATTCTTATCTGTTATTTTATCTGAAAATTTATTAGCAAACTCAATAGCTCTTTGAATTGGTTTGATTTTTCCTAAATGAATATCATATCCTAAAAATTTTATTTTTGTTTGAAATAATTTCATTTTTGGTTCCGATATAACTAATCCATTTTTCCTAATAATATTTAATAATATATTTAAATGTTTGAAATGACTGTGTATGGAATCACAAAAGACTAATATGCCATCAATATATACTATAACATATTTGGAGTAAGGAGTGAATATGTCATTCATGATTTTTTGGAATTCTGATTGTGCATTTTTTAATCCAAATGGCATGACATTCCATTCATATTGGCCGAATGGAACTACAAATGCTGTTTTATATTTGTCTTTTTCATTAATTTGAATTTGCCAATATCCTGATTTTAAATCAAATTTGGAAAATACTTTTGCATTTACTAATCTATTAATTAGGTCTCTTTTGTTTGGAATAGGGTATCTAACCCATTGTAATACATTGTTTAATGGTTTATAATTTATTACTAATCGAGGAATTCCTCTTTCCTTTTCTGCTTGTTTATTAACATAGAATGCTGAGCAACTCCATGGAGATTTTCTTTTCTTAATTAATTTTCTTTCTAAATGACTCTAAATTTCCTGTTTGCATAATTCGACTAAGTCTGCATTCATTTGAATTGGCCTAGCTTTAGTCGGAATGTTTTGTTCATTAAATTCCTTTTCATAGGGTAGTGATACCACATGTTTCTTTCGATCCCAAAAATCATTGGGATGTGTTGAACAGACTTGGGTTTTAAATTCTTTCTCTATTCTTGCAATTTTCTCTTGTATGACTTTACTACTTAACTGTTCTTCTAGTTTTGAATAACTTAACTCTTCTTTTAAGAAAGTAATATCTTTTTGCTTTGTATTTAGTAAACATATCTTTCTATATATAGAATTTGTTTGTAATAGATTTAATTCTATTTGACTAGGTGGGTCAAGGAATGGGAATAATAATTTTTTACCTAATATTTTAGTGGTTATTCCTACTTGGGTCTTTTTGAAAGGGGTTATTTGATATAAAAATGGATTTCATAATACTGCATCATATGCTATATTTTCTAGTATGAGAAATGAATGTTTAATACAGTAATTATTATTACATATAAAACCATTGGGTAACTTTCTATTGATTGACATTAGAGTGTCATTTGTTGCTGCTAGTTTTTCATTAGTCTTAACTAAGCACTTACTTGGAATTATGCCTGATCTAATACATGATGAATCTGCTCCACTATCTATTAATGCAATTATAGTAATACTAAAATCTTCAACTCCTATGGTTACTAAAGAGTACCATTTTTCCATATTGATTTTATTAATAATATTGGATAATTAATCATCTGTTTGAGCGTCCTTGACTCCTGAACTAGAAGGTGTATCCATGCTTTTCTGGCTCCTAGAGCTAAACTTTAATTTTAATTCTAAATCTTTTTCTTTTAAAGAATTCAATTCATGTTTGATTGAGTTAATCTCAATTTTTAAATTATTTATCTCAACTCGTAGGTCATCAAACCTTGCTGGTTTCTTTGTATCTATCTCTGAATATTTTTAACAATTTTATTTAAACTAAAGGCTTCTATTATTTGTGGTTTTTCGTCCTCTTTGATTAATTCTTTGATCCTGTTTAAATACTCTTTCTTATCTGGTGAATCCTCTAATCTATCAATCATTTCTAATAATGCTTTTCTATTATTCGTTGAATTGTTTAACTTATTAATCGTTGGAATCTTACATTGACAGAATTATGAATTATTTGAGCTATCTGAACTAGATTCATAATCTTATTTGTCACTATCTGATTCATCGATTAATAATGATAATAATTTATTTTTAAAATATGTTTCTTCTGCAAATAAAGAATTAATCTTTTTCTCAGTCTTACAGTGGGATGCGGTATGACCAAATCTTTTGCATTTATAGCATTGAATATTTTTAAATTTATTAGTTCTTTTATAAATTTTTTTATTATGTTCTTGATTATAATTTTTATATTTATCTTTACTGTGATGTTTTTTAGTCTAATACTTTTTATATTTTTTTTATATATTTCTTTATGTTGAGATGATGGTGGTTTGATACCCATAATGCCAAATTGTTGACAAAATGATTCCATCTCTTTTCTTTTTGAACCATATTTATGTTGGATTTTTAAATCTTGGCATAATGTTAAAGCTTCTTTTTTAACAAAAGCAAATATTTGTCCGAAAGTTAAAGTATTGAAATCTATCTTTTCAGTTCCTAATGATTTCTGTAAATTAGTAATTATTCGTTGGGAAAATAAATTTGGTAATCCTATAATAAACTTTTCTTTCCAAAATGAGGAGTTTGATTCTGTTCTTTTTAATACTTGAGTTAGGAATATATCTTTATACCATTTGAAATCAGTTAAAGATGGACATCTTAAATTTGTTAAACAAATTTTTGAACTGGTTAATTCCTCTTCTGGGTTCCTATAAAATACATTGAAATTACATAAATTAAATATACCGAACCATCTTGGACCATTACATATTCAATATTATCACCTTCCCCATGAGTTTCTTCTCTCTCTATATCGAACTCTCCACATTCCCATCTTTAAACCCTAATTCTACCAACTGGGGGGATCGCTGCTGCTGACCATCACCTCAAGCGGCTCCCCCACACCCATTCCCACCCTCCCCATCATCCTAACTCCCATACCAACCTTCCCGGAAACTGGCCTCCACCGAAAATAGCCAACCATGGCCTTTGCTATATATAAAATCGTAGAAGCCCGAGGTCTGCATCAGTCTCCTCCAGCATCCATCGGATACCACTGACCCTGACGGCGAACGCAGTTCTGGAAGCAGCTTGCCCACACCGGACTCCACGTCGGATGCAGTTCGTCGCAACGTCTGTCGTCGGACTTACCGTGAGGCCATCGCCGGTTACAATCGGCGATTCACGGTGGTTTCAGCACATCTCGGCGGTAAGTATGGCTATTTAGATCGGCGGTGAGGGTTGGTGTTGCTCGGCTTATGCTCCGGACTTCTGAGTCAAGATCTAGCTCCGTCAGTAGCTCCAGATCTGCTCCGGGTTTGCGAGTCAAGACTCGGTATATGGGTTTCCGAGTCCAAATCGAATCACAATTGGATGGGGTTTTTGACTCAGCACACGACCGAGCTAGCTCGTGTCGGGTCAACAATGATCTGAGTCGTGTCAACTAGGTTCAAATTGAATTGGAAATGGGTCAATACAAGTCAACTCGGTAAGGAGAAAGTTGGACGTTTTTCATGGCATCCGTCAACTACAGTGGCTAGCGAGAACTTTCTCCGGTGAACTCACGGACATGGGGGGTATTTCTCTCTTTTTAATTTATTATTTTACTTTATTTTTTCTCCTTTTCGGGGTGGGAGGCTATTAATTCCTCAATTTTATCATTTCTTCTAATTTTCTGTTCATCTTTATTTTAGAAAAAAGGTGGTAGTTAAAAAAGTTTTTTTATTTAAGTATCACATAAGAATTATATCTGTCAATGCTTATTTTTCTGACAGCCTGAGTTAGTAAAATTTGATTGACTTCAAATTTGATATTCAAAGAGACAGTGAGGAGAAATTCAAGTCAAAGTCGTTGAAAAATGGACTTTTGGTGATACTGTTCTACAGCGGATTTAAATCAGATTTGTGGACTTTGGATCATTAGGATATTCTGACCAATTATATTTTTAATTCAATTAAATTGGTTTTGAAGACCTTTTGGGGTTAAAGTTAGAGATAATTCAACGCATTATAAAATTATTTCTATACACTGAAGGCAAATATTTTTGGCAACTAAAATGACTGGTTTTAGTCTCCTAGTTTAGGGAAATGGTCTTACGGGTTAAATGGAGACATGCCAGATCTTTAGTTGGAGAGCTTCATTTATTTTGTTTTCATTGCTTTAAATGTTTGATCAGAGGTGTTGACAAAACATTTTGGGTGCGTTTTATTTGATACTTCATTGTGTTCGGCTCTGATGGTAGTCTTGGGTCGATTTATATCGTGGTTACACTAAGACTGCACAGTGAAAGACACTTATCCTTGATGTACCCTTTTCACCGCATTGCCACATTGGTGTTTGATTAGTATTGTAATATCGATTAGTGCCTTTGTGTATTTTTCTCTATTAGTCATTGAGGTCTTAGATTAGAATTGTAATATTCAGCTAGTGTCTCAATGTAAATGGGTTTATCCCATATAATGTAAACCTACAGGAACCGCTTGATGTAAGTCTTGCCCGGGCAACAATTGATGTTTAATAGAAAATGACTGGGAACCCTATAAACCCGATTAACTAAAATAAATAAATAAAAAGTGCAAATAGCAAATATGGAAGAAAGAGGAAGCAAACAAAAAGAGACAACAATATAATTTCATGTCCATGCACAATTTAAACCTTCATTGAGCCCAGTGGTCAGTGCTTTGGCACGCCCCAGAGACACCCCAGGTTCGATTCTGGCCTGGGGCAAGTTTCTGGGGTTCAGTCTCCTATTACACTGTGTTGGTGTAGGGAGCCTCACTTTGTGTGAGAAATGTGGGAGTCTCACCCCACCTTTGTGTGAGACAGAGGGGAGTCTCACCCCTTTGTGTGGGGCAACACAGTTTAATTTAATGTGATAGAGTACGAATATTTGTTCAAAAAAAAAAACCTTCATTGACATATACGGTACTTGGACAACACAAACTACTGAAAAAACAAGGATAAGACTAAGAGTATCAATATCACATGGTATACAAATGATACAAACAAGATAAATGTGAAAGTCACTATGTTCTTTGTTTCCTCTTTTATTTCTCCTAAAAATTGTAGTATTACAACTATAGTTTATATGGAAACTATATATTTTTATTCTACCATCTTTGTTACAACTATGTTCTTTACTTTCACGGATTAGAAAGCTGCAAAAATGTCACAAGAAAGTGATAGCAATTGTGTTCAATATAGTGAGGATGAACAATGGTCTATTGGATCACCGAATACTGAAGGAGGAAAGCGTGTGCCATAAAAACGGAAAGTAAGTGCTAAGAGGTCAATTGGTTGGAGTCATTTTATTGATTTTTTTAATGAAAGGCGTGAGAAGAGGAGCATATGTAAGCATTGTGTTAAAGATTACAAATTCAACAGAAAAAATAAAGGGACCACTGATCTACAATACTCATAGAATGATATGCACCTCAAACCTTGGGAACCATTTCTCAAACCAAGCCAAGTTAGCATACAACACTACTTTAGATGTGACTACCAGTGAGGAAATGGTTAACTGGCTGCCTGGAAATTCGATAAGAAAATTGGTAGGATGATTATAACTAAAGATGATTATAATAGTGATCTTATATTTAAGTTTGTTGAACATGAAAGTTTTAAATGTCTCGTAACAAAAATTCAGCTCCCTCGTGATTTCATCTAGAATAACACTGATTGTGATTGTTATGAGTTGTTCCTTGTAAGAAAAATGTAAACTTAAATATCACGTTTTTAAAAAAAGATCCTAGAATGTGTTTGACCAGAGAATCTGGGCATCAATGTACCAGATTAATTATATGTGTCTTACTGATCATTTTATTGATAATGATTGAAATTAGAGAGAGGTTGTGTAGAATTTATGTCTGAATGATAGCTATAAATATCAAGATTTAGGACAAGCAGTAGAAAAGTGCTTGGTTGACTAGGGTTTGCATACTATTTGTACCATTTAGTTGACAATGCAAGGTCTAATGATGTTGTTGATTATTTGAGAAGAAGGTGTGTCAATTGGGGATGATCTTGTGTTTTACAAGGGAAATGGATGCATGTTGGATGTGTAGCTCATATCATCAATCTAATTGTTCAATATGGGGTAAAAGAACTATGAAAATTATTTAAAAGTGTGAGAACGTCGGTGAAATATGTCAGACAATCACCGACTGAGCAAAGGAAGAACTATGGTTATGCTAGATTATAAAAATGTGAAATGGTTTCCGCCTAGGGCTGTGCAACGTCGCATGTCAGTCAAACTAATCGACCCATGACCGACATTAGTGCGACGCCAACTGGTGTATATGTGGCCCAGCAATCAAAGGGCTGAGAGTCGCTTAGCCCAGCCCAACATTATACTGCCAAGCTTCAGTCCAAAACAACGAACATGCAGGCGCAGCAAACACAGGAATCACAAGTCGTGGCAGAGAATGTGGGCCATCAAAAATGGAACATGCGGCGAACACAAAGGCCACGACCGAGGAATGTGGTAGAAGTGGCGTGACCACGAGCTCAAGTTCCAAAAAATAGGGAACTACAAAGGAAATGAACCGATAAATACAACAACCTCTGTAGGAGCTTAGTTAAGTGCTACGATACGGAGAAATTCCATTTCTTGAAGAGAGACTGACTTGATCGTCGGAGGTGCTCTTCCGGAATCACTTTCGGGGCTGCATTTGCAGGTAAAAGAATCAGTGCAAGTGAATCAAGGAGAGGCTACCTGGACAGGCTACCACATCACCATCTAATATAAATGTGGGCCTCACCACCTTAGCCCACTAGCATAGGAATGAGCTTGTGTTTGACCAATGCATGTGCAAAGTCGTATGTAATTTTAGTTTAGCGACATGTGACAGACATACAATTGACGTCGGCGACTATGAAATTAGGTCTCACTATTTTAGCCCGTTAGCATGTCAACCGGGCCCGTATTTGACCAAGACTAACATAATTGACCTTCAAAATGGGTAATTGTATAATAGGTACTTCTAATTTAAATTTATAATTGTCCATGAACTATATTACGTCTGGTTCAATCGGAATCAATTTTAACATAGCTGGTGAACTTTTCAATTTTTACACTTAGGTCCCTCCAAGATGGGGGGGCGAAATGACAAATTGGATCTTCCTAATAGTCTAAATTGCATTGTCATGAGTTTGACAAGGGGGTGGCAAGGGTCCCGTCCGCGAACCGGGGTAATCGTCCGTCAGTTTTGTTAATATTCCATTAATACCCTTACCATAAGCGTCATGAGAAAGATTATGTCCACCACATAGAATCACATGAAATTTAATATTCTAGGTTTCTTAAGAAATTAAAAGCTAATAAACGTTTGTCCATCAAATTTAAAAAGTGCTAGTACATTGTGTAGAGTAAATTGTACATGATTACTTATAAGTATACGATGTTCATTCAGGAAAAACTTGTGAAATTCTCTGTAGGATCATGCCAATTTCTTTGTCATTAACGGTGCTCATGAGTTTGACTGGGGGATGGAAAGGGTCCTGTCCGTGAACCGGGGTAATCGTCCGCCATTTTTGTTGTATTCCATTAATACCCTTACTATAAGCTTTATGAGAAAGATCATTTCAACCATATGAAATCACATGAAATTTAATATTCTAGGTTTCTTATGAAATTAGAAGTTAATAAAACTCTGTCCATCAAATTTTTAAAAATGCTAGTACAATGTGCAGAGTAAATTGTACATGATTACGTATAAGTATATTCAGGAAGAACTTGTGGAATTCTCTGTGGGATCATGCCAGTTTCTTAGTCACTAACGGTGATCATGAGTTTGACTGGGGGATGGCAAGGATCCCGTCCGCGAACCGGTGTAATTGTAGATCACTTTTGTTAGTATTCTATTGATACCCTTACTATAAGCATTATGAGAACGATTATTTCCACCACATATAACCACATAATTTAATATTCTAGGTTTCTTATGAAATTAGAAGCTAATAATATTTTGTCCATCAAAATTTTAAAAGCGCAAGTACATTGTGTTGAGTAAATCGTACATGATTACTTATAAGTATACTGGATTCATTCAGGAAGAACTTGTGGAATTCTCTGTGGGATCATACCTGTTTCTTAGTCACTAACGGTGATCATGAGTTTGACTGGGAATGACAAGGGTCCCGTCCACGCACTAGGGTAATCGTTCGTCACTTTTGTTAGTATTCCATTAATACCCTTACTATAAGCTTTATGAGAACAATTATTTCCACCACATATAATAACATGAAATTTAATATTCTAGGTTTCTTATGAAATTAGAAGCTAATAAAATTTCATCCATCAAAATTTTAAAAATCCCTAGTACATTGTGTAGAGTAAATTGTACATGATTACTTATACGCATACAAGATTCATTCAGGAAGAACTTGTGGAATTCTCTGTGGGATTATGCCAGTTTCTTAGTCACTAACAGTGATCATGAGTTTGACTGGGGATGGCAAGGGTCTCGTCTGGGAACCGGGGTAATCATCCGTCATTTTTTGGGACTACCGGTGGAATTTTCAGATATTCCACTTAGGTCCTTCAAAAATTATACTTTGGTCTCATACGTCCAACTTCGCAAAAACTAGTCGCATAAAATGAATAAGGGACTGACAACCTAGCGATGTCGCTCATCTTGAAATTTCCAGCGGTAACTGAAATTTTGAGCCAAAATTTTGAACCAAAAATTTTCCCCAAACCTATTTCATTACAATAATATCCAACACCAACACCCATTTCTCATCTCCAACACATTTGCTCATAACACAACTCCACATCATCCTTTCCATTAACACCATTACAAACATTAAAGAGCAAAATCTAATTTATTCTATCAAATATCAACAATTATTCGAGGATGGAGCATCTCCGTTCAAATAAATTGAGGTAGTTCATTTTAGCATCTCCTTAATTGTATATGTTTTTTTCCTCATTGACTAATCATTGAATATATTTGTGAAGTATGAGGATTATGTTACATGTTTTATAATGTACAATGTTTGTCTTTGCAAAATAATGCATTGTTTGTAAGGAGTGTGGAAAAAAGCATAGATTATGGTTGATTGTGGAGTATAATCAAATTTTTGTATGAACACAGGTTGAATGTGTGAAGCACACTCTGTTCATTGCCATATACGATATGGAGTTGAATGTTGAGCGACTTCACATTGTCTAGGAACTGACACCACCATCTTGTATGTCCGACATTGCTCAGCCGTCGGTGTCAGCGACATCGATTTATCAACTAAGCGACATCGCTTTCAATCAGTAAAGGTACTTTTTCCATGTTTGGATTATTGTCACCTGCACTTGACTATATTATGTGTACATCATTTGGGAACTGCCAAATTCTGACATAAATTTTATTTCATGTGTATTTGTTTTAAGAGGATAAAGAGAATTATCGATGGACTCTTAGCCCAGACTACTTATTTCCCTAATCCCCCTAATAGTTTTAATGTCGTACAATGTAAGCAAGGGATGTTCAATACAATTAATCTTTCATTTTCACATCAACCTTATGTATTTAAATATATTCTCACATTTATTGGTAATTTATGTTCAAGGTTTTTTTCTTGTTTCATCAAATAGTAAATATTATATTATTGTGCTACAACCGATTTCTCCATGATTCATACTGTGAAACGATTCCACATAAACCGGTAAAGATACGACACCTGACCGACTCGCATGAACCGGTACAGATACGACACCTAACCGACTTTGCATAAACCGGCAGCATTTATTGTGTGACATTGCATGTTCAAAACGATGTCGTATTGACTTGCCTCTAACATCAGCATGCACACAATGAGGGTGCCCTAGATCATGCAATCTCGTTTACAATCAGGAGCGAAAACGCTTCAATTATTCCACGACTTGTATCTTGTCGATGTCGCAGTGTTTCCAGTGTCATCGAATGCCTTCTTGTTGTGATCAACTTCACTTGTTATGAACGTCAATGTCGATGGAAACGATTTCACAGTTACGGTGTTCTATAGTTGGCCTACTTCCTTGGACCGACGTCGGTCCCAAAACCTGCCAACATTGGTCCAAAATTGAGGTAAAAAGGTACTTTTTACCTCGGTTTTGAACCGATGTAAAATGTATACTTTTTACTTCACCCACATTTACCTCGGTTTTTATGGCAAAAAATTGAGGTAAAAATCCCTGAAAAATTGAGGTAATAGGTGCTAGTTGTTGTAGTATTTCCTCCACCAGTCTGGTTCTTGTTTCCTCCACTGCCCGACCCGGTTCTTGTTTCTCCTGCCCAGCATGGCTCTTGTTTCTCGCCCAGCCCCGGTATTTCCAATTGATGCACCGGGTTCTTGTTTCCACCGGAGAGAACCATTTGCTCACCATCGGCGACAATCATTCAATGAGAATCACCTGAAGAGAAGCATTTGGCGAGATCCACCGGCGAGTACTATTTTAATAGGAACGAAGGTGGACTAGGAGGGATGGTGATTACTGTCACGGGTCTCCTCTTTTGGGTCAGGAGACCCATGAGAAGCTCAATGCTAGATGCAAAGAGTTCGCCTAGATTCCATAGACGTCGCAATCAGCAGGTGGCTGGATAGCACACCGGGCCTTTAGAGAGACGTGGAACTCTAGGCTCAACGAGAATGGAGAAGCAAACACAAACACTCGAATAGAGTGTCCGCACTGTTGAACTTAGGACACAAGACAAGTAGAAACCAATGACTTGGTGGAACGAAAGCTCAATCTAGCTTATATTGCAAAAGAGGTAACCGGGTGTGAAGTTCATTACTCCACGTATATGGTGTACAAAAGTAATTACAAGTGTTGGCTAGAGGAGCAAAAAGAGGTAAAAAATAATAGGGCTCATAGGTCTTATGCCTCTTAGCCGGCCGGCTAACACCATGACTAGAAAAACAAGTAATTTACAAGTACTGAAAGACTATCTATTACAAGGAGCATGAACCAAGAGTCTTCTCAACACTACGTTGAGGGAGTCAGACCACGGTGAGAGAGAGAGAGAGAGAGCTTGGACAAAGTTCACCCCATAACATCTTCTCCCCATCTATTTTGGCATCATCCTCGGTGCTGTAGAAACTCCAAAAGCATCTAGAAGCAGCTGAAATGCCTGAAGGTTCCTCGCCAACTCCCATGTTTTTTCTTCTTTGTTACGTCCCTGCCACTTAACCTAGTATTATTTTTGGCTCTTATGTGCCCGGTACCCATCTTGAACTTGGAGAATTCTTTCTGCAACTCTTTTCCTCGAGCTCAAATATTGAACTCCGCCCCCTGCAGTTCACCCCTTCCAGGGTCGTCCACATCCTTATGATATGGTTTTAAGAGGCTCACGTGAAGTACTATATGGGTCTTCCACCAGTCGGGGGCATCCACCTTGTAAGCTACCTTGCCAACTCTCTTGATGATCGTTACAAGACCGATGTACTTTCTCATAAGTCGAGGATCCCTGTTACGAACGGCTTTGCTTTGATGTTGGCTAGGCACTTTCACAACACTCGGTCCCCAACTTGGAATTCCACGAAATGACATTTTTTGTTAGCATGTTTCTTCATACGTGCAACCGCCTTCTTGAGGACACTCTTGGCAATGTCAATCATGGCCCTTACGGGTTTCCCGTTCACCGCGAGATCCACATACATCTGGCCCTGATTCTTGTTCTTCATTGGCTGCACCTTTTCTATCTCATCCTTGGTCAAGGAAATTGCTAGAACTTTGAGATAGAAAAGGAAATTGCCCTGATTCTTGTTCTTCTTCACCTTTTCTTGAAGACGCTCAATGCTAGAACGCAAAAAGCCCGCCTAGATTCGACGGGCGTCGCACTCAGTGGGTAGCTGGATAGCACACTTAGCCTTTAGAGGGACGTGGAACTCTAGGCTCAATGAGAATGGAGCAGCAAACACAAACACTCAAATAGAGTGTCTACACCATTGTACTTAGGACGCAATACAAGTAGAAACCAACGACTTGATGGAGTAAAAGCTCGGTCTAGCTTATATTGCAAAACAGGTAACCGGTTGTGAAGTTCATTACTCCACATATATGGTGTATGAAAGAGCCGACTACAGGAGCAAAAAGAGATCAAAGCTAATAGGGCTGGCAGGCCCTATGCCTCTTAGCCGGCTAAACCATGACTAGAAAAACAAGTAATTTACAAGTACTGAAAGACTATCTATTACAAAGAGCTTAGACCAAGAGTCTTCTCAGCACTACTTTGAGCGGGTCGGCCCGCGGTGTGAGAGAGAGAGCTTAGACTAAGGTTGCCCCATAACACGACGGGTGGCCAGGGACGAAGGTGGGGTTGGGCTAGGGTCAAAGGAGCTCTGGGGAGGTGGGGTTGTTTCCGGCTACTGGCTGGAGGGACTGGCGGGGTCGGGAGGGGCTAGGAGGGCTGGATGTTTCCAGCGCGGGTGGCGATGGCACAACAAGGGAAAGAGAGTTTGTTTTTTTTTAAAAAAAATAAAATAAATAGTATTGCACATATATACACATATTAGAGTGTATTCTAGTTAATTTATGTTCATCCTCTGATCCCTCCTAAGCTCGGGTTGAATTTGTTAGGGCTCGAAAGCCCATCAAAAACTAGTTCTCAGGATTTTTTTTACTAAGTAATAGACGGATTTTTCTATTTCTTCAAAACATCAGTTTAACATAGTTCCAATGTGGAAATAAATATGTTCTCCTACTCCACATATAACTATGCCAGATTTGCTATAAACAATTTTATTTAGAGGAGGCCTTGTAACAGCCCACGGTATTATTTTTACTTATATACTCTATTTTAAATTATATATTAAATTTTAAATTATATTTTTTATATTTTATGTTTATATTATATTTTTATATTTATATATTCATTTTTACTTGTTTTAACTTTTAAAATACAATATTTCTTTTGTCGAAATTTAAATTACTTATGACACAATTCTCTGTCAAAATTTTATCGTACATTTAAACAGATATATGAGAAATATATTATCGTGTAACAATTAATTTTTAAAAAGTAACTTTTTATTTGTCATTATATTTATATATAATTAAACATGACGACATTTAAAGCAAAAAATAAAGCATGTCGGTCAAGTTACGAGTCTAAATGCGTAGTCATGTCTAGAGTACGAATCGAGTTAACTTTCCTTGTCAGCAAATATTTAATCGTTGAAAATATTGACCTTAACCCTCAAAGCAGTCTGATATCAACCAATTTAGCTTGGAATTGGGCAGGGGCCGCGCGGACACAGGCTTAACCTTCAAAGCAGTCTGATATCAAATAATTTAGCTTGGAATTGGGCAGGGGCCGCGCGGACGCAGGCCCCCATAGGAACAAATTATGACGTAGGCTCTGCCCGTGGGCAGACCTTAGAAAAGCACCCCTCCAAAGTGCAATGGAGGTCACAGTTCCAGGCCATGGGCCTTCTTGATTGCCCATAGACCCCGTCCAGGTAAGTATGTTATTCCGTCAACCCACATTTTATTTTATACTGATTTGCCTCACCTTGTTTCTTCTCTTCCGCCGATGTGGGATACCAGGTTTTTTGTTCTCTTTCGTTTTTTCCTTTTGAAAATTTAAATGCCCCTCATCTTCGTTATTTCCTTAATTAAGCTACACAAGCAATATTCCATGAGTGATTTATGTGTTTTGTAAATGAGAAAGTTTCATATTTGACCGATCAGCCCAATCATGAAAATAATTATTTCAATAATTTGTAGCGTTAAACTAAAATTATTTATATATTCTAAAAGTTTTCAAAGTTATGGGAATCTCATTGCAAACATCAAATCACCTCTTTAGTTACATCAATTATAATATGATCTCATATAACAGTTAGTTTGTTTAAAATATAAGAGTTTGTGTTATTAAATTGATAAAAACAACTTATTTAAGTATAAAATAATTTTGAAAACAAATACAAAAATGAATTCTCTTTGCTTTGAAGAAGAAGCCAATTTTACTTATAAATACCAACACTGTTGATAGAATGTAAAACCCACAAATCATTGTGGTTGTGCGTTTCATATATATATATATATATAGTGAGTACAAAGGGTATACAATACCTAAACAAATATGGAACGGGATGTACACAAAACCAATTAGGGAGGGTATTCCTTCATTATCCTAATTCTAATTGATTTACACATCTCTATGACCCCCCCCCCTCTCAAGTGAAGCGTATGGCTGGTCGTAATGCAAAGCTTGGAACGAAGAAACTCAAACCGAGGACGGGGTAAACCCTTTATAAAGATGTTAGCAAGCTACAAGTCCGTAGAAATATAAGCAACCTTAAGCTTGCCAGAGGACACCATCTCACGCACAATATGATAGTAAATATCAATGTGCTTAGCTCTCTTATGAGAAACAAGATTCTGAGCCAGGAAGAGACCCCTAAATATCACACCACAAGATGGGCGGGGCTCGCAACATCACACGTAAGTCTCGAAGAAGATTCATCAGCCACGCTAACTCTGCAGCAGTATTTGCCATAGCACGGTACTCTGATTCTGAACTAGAACGAGAAACTGTAGGCTGCTTCTTAGCACTTCAGGAAAACAGGTTGCCACCAAGGAAAATGGCATAACCATATGTAGATGACAGGCGCGGGCGGTCGTCGCGCCCGCGCGCCAAAAGATAATTTATAAGCCCTTTTTGCTTACTTTCTACAACTAGGTAGATAGTGGCAAATCGGGGTCGTCCAATGAGAAGAGGGATCTTCCTAAGCGTCTAAGCACACAAATGGTTGACACTAGGCTAGGAGTAAATATATATACACACACTTAAAAGCAAGTAAAGGGGGGGGGGGGGGGGGGTTGGTTGGTTGGTTGGTTCCTAAGTTACGAAAGTAAAAAGACAAGATAACTAGCAAGGTCAAGTGACTATGCTAATCATCAAACGAAACTAAGAAAAGGGGTTTTAAACTACAAAGATAAAATGCCTTGGGGGCAACGGATATCCACTTCCACATCTAATGTAGTTCATCGAATCATTCACACATTCCATCATATAGCATTCATGACCCAACGCTCACACACCCATCTAGCAAGTACCACTACACACACATCACAAGGAGTTCTAAGTTCATGCTCATAGATCTTCATGCAAAGGCGCTACGGAGTTCGTCACGTTCCTACACCTAAGCAATTCAACCACACAAGCACTCCCTATGCTCAAACTACTCATGGCACACATGCAGTGAAACACACCGTCAAGAATACATAAACGCCAAATAACAAATGCTTCAAGAATGAGTTTAAATCATCTATTCAATACTTCAACTACTTGTCGTGGAGACTAAACTCCTATCCTTCTTAGTTCGTAGTTCGCGAGAGTGAGTTCGACATCTCTCGTCAAACCTCACCAATGACTCCCGAGTCGCGACCACGACTCAAGGCGTCATTGGTGGCATTTAATCACGAAGGACCAACAAGCTTGGCAATGCCTATGACCACTACACCGTGACTAAGCATTAAACCAATTCATGCAATTACACGAGATTGGATGAACGTGCAACGCACATTTATCCGCGACCATATGACTCTCTCGTTTGCTACACAAGCGAACATGACGAAGAGTTCAACATCAATCACATTCGTCTAGCACATTGTCAACACACTAACACAATCAAAAGCTCTAATTCACACTCATACATTCCTAACAAGAACAGGGGGGAAATTAACCCAAATCCCCCAAACCCTAGCTAGCAATTCATACAAGCATTCATATCATCAAGCTCTCAATCAACATCAATGCAATCAACAATTAACATTCAAAGCACAATAAGAGCACAATAGCAAAAACATCAAATAGATAGATAGAAATGAGTTCTTGCTACATAGATAATGGAAGCTTCAATCCTTTGCTCCCAAGAACAAAAACTACTCTAGAATAACAAGAGACATAATTAAACTACAAAAACTAAGAAAAGAAAGAGAAGAAAACCAAAGGTTTTCAAGCCCTAAAAATGCAAGAAGAAGAGGGAAAAAAACTATGGAGAAGAGGGAGTGAAGGTGTATTTATAGGGGGAAGAAAAAGGGGAGAAAACGCTGCTACAGGGCTGATTTTAAGCTGTCGTCGCGAGTCGCGACGAGCTTGGTCGCGACTCGCGACCAAATCAGTAACTCAGCCTTGCTGTTTTGTTTTGCTTCCTCCGGGTGAACCGTTGATCCGTTTCGGGAGTTCTTGTAGTCGATTTTATAGTGCTCGAGAAGAGGAATCCAATGGTGCCACTCTTGAAGGCTGATTCTTCTCGGAAAATTCTGAGAACCCCGGACCATCTTTCACCCGTTGCTTTGCTCTCCTTTCTTCATCTCTTCACTTCTTCAAATCTTCACAAAGCTCAAATGTAAAGGTCTTCAAATCTTCAAAGATAAATCTTCAAAGTCTTCAAATCTTCAAAGTCTTCAAACAAATCACCTTGTCACACAAAATCATCTAAAAAGTGATAAAAACGTCAAAGCCGCCTTTATCCCTCCTTAGATGATTTCAAGGCAAAATGCCACATGTAGAGCACAAAATTGCAAAAAACCTAATCCTAAAAAGCCTAAAATAACCATCTAAAATGGACACATCAAACCTCCCCACACTTAAACCTTACTCGCCCTCGAGTAAGAAAAGATTCAAGCATACGGAGGAAATGGCATATCCACATCCCAAAACCCCTAAAATAACCACACAAAATGGACATATCAAACCTCCCCACACTTAAACCTTACTCGCCCTCGAGTAAGAAAAGATCTAAGCACACGGAGTAAATGATATATCCCAAAACCTAAACTAATCCCCCAATCAAAGCCTCACAAAAACTCTCAATATCAAAAATCCCAAAATAAAAGCTTACATGAGAATTTTTTCACACACACACCCCCAATCCTAATTCGAACCAAACCTACCATTTATCAATTCACTACCCATAAAAATATTTCACAGCCCAGAATTGATATTCCCAGAATCCAATGACACAAAATGAAGCTAAAACCATAGAGGAAGTTTTAAACACATGCTTCACCTAATGCCAATATATCAACCAAAAACGAAGTAGAAAGAGATAAGGAAATTCATAACCACACTTCGTTTCCTAACCCACTAAGCTACCCAATCCCAAGAGGTCTAAAGATATTGAGCTACCCGATCCATCCGTGTGACAACCGCAACCTTATGACTCCAACGCCGGCAAATGAGTGAAATCATAACATTTTTCAATTTCTCTCGCTTTCTCTCATTTTGCCTAGGAGCTCTTTCGAGTTTTCATCCTAGCCACACATCATGTTTCTTTAGCTCACATCTCACATTTTTCCGCACATTTTAGCCTCTCATTTTTGCCTAGGCCGCCCTTTAAGGGTTTTCGACCTATCCGGGCCCCCAATGTTACCTAAGTTGCCCTCTCGGGTTTTCAACTTAGCGGGTTTTCTTTTTCTTTTGTTTTTTTTTCTTTTTTCTTTTTTCTTTTTTTTTTGATTTTCTTTTTCTTTTTCTATTTTTTTTCTTTTTCTCATGTTTTTCCAATGAAAAGTAGCAAAAAGCATTCCAAAACAATCTAGCATGCATATGAGTCCTCTAACCCCTCCCCACACTTAAAACATTACATTGCCCTCAATGTAAACACGTAAGGCAAGAAGAATAAAAATCAAGGTAAGGGAGTTAGAGTGACACCCGTGTCTCCGCAAATTCGCCTGTGATATGGCGATATCCAAGTACTTGGATGGTCCCGAGATAGGTTTCGGAACCGGAAGGGTGAGCAAAGATGCCGTAGAAGAACTCACCCCTCGAGAAAAGCATTGTCTCCATGGCGCCGTTTGATCAAGACTACACCACGAAGAACACATTAAACTCACAAGTACATAAGGATATGTAATACTAGGTTTAGCATCAAGAGTTAATAACCATAGTATTTTCAAAGAACAACCAATCAACCCTCAATCACCACTATAAGATTATGCATGAAAAATATCCAACATATATTGACATGTATACAAGCATCATTGTAGGATAAGAACTTACGGTCACAATGATGTAGTCGGCATACTACAATCAACAAATGTACTATAAATATGCAAGAATGTTCATATGCCAATATATGTAGGATGGTGGAAGAAATGAGAGGTATGTGATGTTCTTGGGAGTGTTGGGTGGAGAAGAAGGAAGGATCATGCAATGTTTAAAATCATTTGGAAACTTGGAAGCTTGGAAATTTGAAATCCGGGCTCAAAAAATTTTCAAAAGTTACTGAGCACGTCGCGACTCGCGACGAGGTTCGTCGCGACTCGTGACGAGCCTCTATACGTCATCGCGACTCGCGGAAAGTGGAGTTCGGAAGCTCAAAATTTTCTGAGCTCGTCGCGACTCGCGACGAAGTAGGTCGCGACTCGCGACGAAGCCCATCGCGACTCGCGACGGCAGGGTATCCCAGGCTTAAAATTTTTTCTGTTTTCTTACCAACTGTCCAAGCTTGCTTCCCTCGTTCATTGATCTCGTCCCTTCATCTCCTTCATTGCAATGTACTTCATGTTGCTACAAAATCATAGAAAAACATTCCATAAAAAGAACAAAACAAAACAACAACAAAAACAAACTAAGAAACACAAACTAAGAAACAAAAACTAAAAGAAATGCCGAATTTATTTAACGTCGTCGGCACGACGAAGCTCCGTATTTTTAAGGTCGTCGGCACGACCCTAATGTTATCCGTATGGTGAAGGCTTGAAGCTCTTCACCATGAGCATCCAAAATAAGAGAGGTGGGGGCACAAAACTTCCAAGAGGAAAGTCTTGTGGAGGTGGAGATGGTTCAAAGGGAATTAAGTGGTTAGGGAGCTTAGGATAGTCTTTTGGCTCCTCTCTCGTTTCCCTCAAAACTTCCGAAAATATTAGAGTTGGTTCACTAGGTGGGAGAAGGGGTGACAATGCTAATGGATGATGTAGCACTATCACCTCTTCCTCCATTTTTCTATCCTCTACAACCAACTCCTCATCCCTTTCAAACTCAAAATCATTTTTATTGGTGACTTCACTCACCGAATCATCGAGTTCAAGTTGGGATGGTGTGTTTTCGGAATCACGAGCTTCCATTCGGGCCAATACCTCTAATATGTTCTTCACATGCCCCTCAATGGCCTCAACACTAGAGGAGAGCTGGGTATCCGGCTCTTCACTAGTAAAGGAGTTCAAGTTTGCTATGGTATTTAAGACATCCTCACGTGTCAAACTTGAACTTCCTTGTTGGGCTTGGTTTTGGGGTATGGTATAGGGTGGTGATGGCCAACTAGGTTGCTCGTAATATTGGTTTTCTGGCTCATTTTCATACCACAAATCCGGACTACCACTCCATTCCGGATTGTAAGAGTTGTGGTATGGATAGCATTCATGAGCATCTTGCCCTTGAAAACCAATATCTCCGACCTCTTGATAGCACTCTTCATAGTACCCAAGGTTTTGGAAACCAAGGGTTCTTTCTCGGTCATAGTGCTCTTCCCACAACAAAGGGCAAGATTCGGTAGAATGATCGGAATGACACATCCTACAAAACCTTGCTTGTTGAGCCTCTCTTCTCATCATGAGTTCCCTCAAGGTGAGACGCTCCATTAAATTTTTTTTTTTTCAAAAGTTCGGAATCATAGTGCAAGGGTTCTCAATAAAATAAATTACCAAGAACTCAAGCAATACCTACTCCGAACAAAAACAACCACCAAGTAGTGGAAAATAAAAACAACTAGCTAATACACAACCAAATACACCTAAATACTTAAGAATAAACGCCTCTTCCCCGGCAACGGCGCCATTTTGACAGGCGCGGGCGGTCGTCGCGCCTGCGCGCCAAAAGATAATTTATAAGCCCTTTTTGCTTACTTTCTACAACTAGGTAGATAGTGGCAAACCGGGGTCGTCCAATGAGAAGAGGGATCTTCCTAAGCGTCTAAGCACACAAATGGTTGACACTAGGCTAGGAGTAAATATATATACACACACTTAAAAGCAAGTAAAGGGGGGGTTGGTTGGTTGGTTGGTTCCTAAGTTACGAAAGTAAAAAGACAAGATAACTAGCAAGGTCAAGTGACTATGCTAATCATCAAACGAAACTAAGAAAAGGGGTTTTAAACTACAAAGATAAAATGCCTTGGGGGCAACGGATATCCACTTCCACATCTAATGTAGTTCATCGAATCATTCACACATTCCATCATATAGCATTCATGACCCAACGCTCACACACCCATCTAGCAAGTACCACTACACACACATCACAAGGAGTTCTAAGTTCATGCTCATAGATCTTCATGCAAAGGCGCTACGGAGTTCGTCACGTTCCTACACCTAAGCAATTCAACCACACAAGCACTCCCTATGCTCAAACTACTCATGGCACACATGCAGTGAAACACACCGTCAAGAATACATAAACGCCAAATAACAAATGCTTCAAGAATGAGTTTAAATCATCTATTCAATACTTCAACTACTTGTCGTGGAGACTAAACTCCTATCCTTCTTAGTTCGTAGTTCGCGAGAGTGAGTTCGACATCTCTCGTCAAACCTCACCAATGACTCCCGAGTCGCGACCACGACTCAAGGCGTCATTGGTGGCATTTAATCACGAAGGACCAACAAGCTTGGCAATGCCTATGACCACTACACCGTGACTAAGCATTAAACCAATTCATGCAATTACACGAGATTGGATGAACGTGCAACGCACATTTATCCGCGACCATATGACTCTCTCGTTTGCTACACAAGCGAACATGACGAAGAGTTCAACATCAATCACATTCGTCTAGCACATTGTCAACACACTAACACAATCAAAAGCTCTAATTCACACTCATACATTCCTAACAAGAACAGGGGGGAAATTAACCCAAATCCCCCAAACCCTAGCTAGCAATTCATACAAGCATTCATATCATCAAGCTCTCAATCAACATCAATGCAATCAACAATTAACATTCAAAGCACAATAAGAGCACAATAGCAAAAACATCAAATAGATAGATAGAAATGAGTTCTTGCTACATAGATAATGGAAGCTTCAATCCTTTGCTCCCAAGAACAAAAACTACTCTAGAATAACAAGAGACATAATTAAACTACAAAAACTAAGAAAAGAAAGAGAAGAAAACCAAAGGTTTTCAAGCCCTAAAAATGCAAGAAGAAGAGGGAAAAAAACTATGGAGAAGAGGGAGTGAAGGTGTATTTATAGGGGGAAGAAAAAGGGGAGAAAACGCTGCTACAGGGCTGATTTTAAGCTGTCGTCGCGAGTCGCGACGAGCTTGGTCGCGACTCGCGACCAAATCAGTAACTCAGCCTTGCTGTTTTGTTTTGCTTCCTCCGGGTGAACCGTTGATCCGTTTCGGGAGTTCTTGTAGTCGATTTTATAGTGCTCGAGAAGAGGAATCCAATGGTGCCACTCTTGAAGGCTGATTCTTCTCGGAAAATTCTGAGAACCCCGGACCATCTTTCACCCGTTGCTTTGCTCTCCTTTCTTCATCTCTTCACTTCTTCAAATCTTCACAAAGCTCAAATGTAAAGGTCTTCAAATCTTCAAATCTTCAAAGATAAATCTTCAAAGTCTTCAAATCTTCAAAGTCTTCAAACAAATCACCTTGTCAC
Source organism: Rubia yunnanensis (assembly GCA_037428765.1). NCBI lineage: Eukaryota > Viridiplantae > Streptophyta > Magnoliopsida > Gentianales > Rubiaceae > Rubia > Rubia yunnanensis. The sequence goes on from CM075067.1 coordinate 77,373,003, forward strand.
ACAAAATCATCTAAAAAGTGATAAAAACGTCAAAGCCGCCTTTATCCCTCCTTAGATGATTTCAAGGCAAAATGCCACATGTAGAGCACAAAATTGCACAACACCTAATCCTAAAAAGCCTAAAATAACCATCTAAAATGGACACATCAGTAGACCTACGAGTTTCTATACAACGAGCCCAATCAGCATCAGAGTAACCCAAAACAAGTAAAGCGTAGGAGTTTGCGTGAAACTGAAGACCATAGTGGAGTATACCACGAACATAGTGCAAAACCTGAGTGACAACTTGGTAATGGTCATCAGTGGGAGCCTGCATATACTTACTGACCATATTCACAGCATAGGACAAGTCGGGACGTGTGATCGACAGATACTGTAGCGTACCAACCAAAGAACAATAAAGTGTAGGGTTTCCAAACGACTAACTGGAAGAGCTGGATAGTTGCAAAAAAGCCACAAATGGAATAGAAACAGGCGCATAGTCTTGTATGCCAGCTTACAATAAAATATCCCTGGCATATCTGGCTTGACTAAGGAATAAGCCCTCGGAAGTACGAACAAAAAAACATTCTTTACATCAAGCTGTAGCAATGGCCAATTACGATGAACAACAATGGATAAAATAGTACGAACAGTAGAGGCCTTCACAACTGGACTAAAAGTATGATCATAATCAAAACCAGACAATTGTGAAAAACCCTGAGCAACTAACCTCGCTTTGTGCCGGTCAAGGAAGCCATCAAATTTATACTTCAACCATTAAATCCAGTTTGAACCAACAACATTTGCATGGGAAGGACGAGGAACCAGATCTCATGTCTATTGAGTGTGCAAAACATCCATCTCCGAGTCCATAGCAGCAACCCATTTAGGATCCTTGATATCTGAGCAATGACTTCGAGGCTCGGTCTTAGAAAATAAAGCACTCAGTAAACCAGAAATATTATATTCTTAAAAATCTTTGTACCGCAGAGAACCAGTGCGCAAGCAAGTAGTCATCAGATGCCGAGAGGAATGACCCACAACCAATGAAGGCATGGATCCCGATGATGGAATGGAGGCTGAGGCGGTGGGCACAGAACCTCGAGGTAGTCGATGGTGGCCCAGCAGGCGGCGGTGATGACAGCACTGGAGAAGCATGTTGTATAGGCGATGCGTGGTGTACACGTGTAGTCAGGGTGACCGGTGCATGATTCGACGGTGTTGGCATCGACGGTTGTGCTGGCGGTGCTGGCTAGTGTTAGCCACGCAACTTGTCACCCTGTAGCAAACAAATGCAATTTTTTGAAGAAACTTGAGCTTCCGGTACAGTCAGAAAATTTAAATTTTCCAAAATAATGGGTGGTTGTGCTGTAGAAGATGGCTCAAACACTTCTGATGGAACCGATGAATGCTCCAAAAAAACATAAACATCCATTGATGAATAATCTGTAACAGTGCCAGCACGGGTAGCTGGAAAAAACAACTCATCAAACCGAGCATGGCGAGTAGTGTACTCTTTCTTTGTAAGAGGATCAAGACATCGATAACCCTTGTACTGAAAATTGTATCCCAAAAATATACAAGACATACTCTGAGGGGCTAGTTTATGCGCAACATAGGGCCTCAAATAAGGAAAAACTCAACAGGTAAATAGATGAAAATTGGAGTAGTCAGGTGTAGTGCTAAAAATAACAGAGAGTGAAGACTAACCATATAAAATCGGAGTAGGCAGTCTGTTGATGATGTAGACCGTTGTAGAGAAAGTATCATACCAAAATGAATGATAAAGGCCACAATGAAAGAGCATCAACAAACCTATTTTCAAAATTTGATTTAAAGTCAGGATACTGGCAAATCCAGATAGATGAAAAAGATAAATACAAAATAACATTTGTAGTTCTGTTCGGACAATATGAATGGAATGTAATGCCCTTTGGATTAAAAAATGCGCCATCAGAATTCCAAAAAATTATGAATGACATATTTAATCCCTATTCCACATGTGTGATAGTATATATTGATGACATATTGGTCTATTCCAATACCATAGATAGTCATATTAAACATTTAAACACATTACTTCATATCATTAAAAAGAATGGATTAGTAATATCAGAAGCAAAAATGAAGTTATTCCAAACAAATATAAGGTTTCTAGGATATCATATCCATTTAGGAACAATCACTCCAATACAAAGAGCAATAGAATTTGCAGACAAATTCCCAGATGAAATCAGAGATAAGACTCAATTACAAAGATTTTTAGGATGTTTAAATTACATATCAGACTTCTTCCCAAAAATTAAAATAGAATGTAAACTCCTGTACGACAGATTAAAGAATAATCCATCACCATGGACCCCCAAACATACTCAAATTGTAAAAGAGATAAAATTAAAAGCTAAAGAGATTTTAGGCATTCCACATCTATCTGAATTTATGATTATTGAAACAGACGCATCAGAATTAGGATACGGTGGAATATTAAAACAATTATATTTAGGAAAAGAGTCCACAGTTAGATATCATTCAGGTATATGGTCACATGCACAAGTTAATTACTCAACAGTTAAAAAAGAGGTTTTATCCATTGTTTTATGCATTTCAAAATTTCAAGATGATTTGTATAATAAGAAGTTTTTATTAAAAATTGGTTGCAAATCAGCAAAAGAGATTTTACAAACAGATGTTAAAAACTTAGTTTCTAAGCAGATTTTTGCCTATTGGCAAGCTATTTTATCTGTTTTTTATTTTGATATTCAGTTTATTAAAGGATTGGATAACTCCCTTCCTGATTTTCTTACTCGAGAATTCCTTACAGGAAAACATGAGTAATCATTCCAGTGCAAGCTCTTCTCATTCCAGATCAGCCAAAGATTGTGCTATCCAGAAACCATTAACCCCGATAGTACCCAGCCAAGACTTTCCTCCTCTCACTTATTCCAAATACAGAGATTTTTAGATAATAGAAAAAAATACAAAAATCCGCAAAATACAGAGATTTTTAGATAATAGAAAATATACAAAAATCAATGAATAGTAATAGTAAACATTAGTGAATAGTAAACATTAGTGAATAGTAAATAGTAACTAGTGTACAGTAAACCGTAATTAGTGAGCAATAAACTGTAATTAGTGAACAATAAATAGTAATTAGTGAATAGTAATTGTGAATGTGTGAATAGGGAATAGCAAATAGTAAATAGTGAATAGTAAAACTACAGTAAAATTAAGTAAGATTAAAGAGTAAATAACATAAAAGAGCAATCAAGTACTAAATAAACAAAATAAGTAAATAGATTAAAACTTACAATATATTGAATGGGATTTTAGCATATTGAATGAACTTTAAAGGATGTCTTATGTATGATACAAAAGAAAAGGTTATTACAGGGAAGACTTTACAGGATGGATGGCTTGTACATGGTTCTGGAATTCAAGATTGAACGTTGAACTCAAATGGAGGAGGTTTATAGAAAAATAAGGTGTGATGATTCAAGCGTGTCTTAAACTAGAATGGAATGCTCCTACGTATAGGAGTGGACTTCTAATCTATTACATCATATTGAATTACATTTGAAATCCGGATTACATCTCGGCCATTCTTTTGAATGTAGTGGAAGACTGGGGTCCACCACTTGCTCCTGTCTACTGCTTCGTTCAATTGTTGAATGTGAGTGGAAACTGGGGTCCACCATGTTGTTGATTGCTTCCTTCGCCGGAGTGGAGTTTGGGACCCTCTATGACCGACTGATTGAATTGTTGAGTGGAAACTGGGGTCCACTGCTTTGTTGATTGATTCCTTTGTCGAAGTGGAGTTTGGGACCCTCCATGACCAGCTGATTTTTCTTCTTTGTTGAATTCTTCAGTTGGTGGAGTCGGGGGCCCTCCATTCCTTTTTGTCAGGCTGCTTTGTTTCCTAGAGATCAAATGGGTCTTGACTCATAGGATCAAATGGATCATATTCTACTCTGATTTGAACTGGGTTGCTCTCTTGGCTTTTCACTTGTCTGTAAATGGCTAATATTTTCATGAAGTCCTCATCTGCTTCAATTTTTGGAATCTGATCTTCTGAGAGTCATAAAACTGGCACTGGCTGAGATTGACTTTTGGGTTGGATTGATCTGTGGAAAAGGTTTTGAATCTGTTGATTCTGGATTGGTGTTTGCTTAATATCCAGAGAGATTTTTAGTTTTTCACCAGTTTGTAGGTGATGGGTGACTGCCTTTGAGGTACAAAAGTCCTACTTATAATTATGCCACCATTTAATTTTGAATTAGTGAATCAAAGAGCAAGGCATATTTGGATAAAAAGATTTGATTTGGAAACTCAATGCAAAAATCCAAAGAACTCTAATTATGGAGTGGAAGAAGAGATGGTTTTCAAATGGTTTATGAGTGCTTAATTGTTTGAAGGTTTCAAATCCTTTTGAGACTGGTAGAGGTAGCATCTCAATTGATGGTCCTATCTTTAACCACCAATCATAAAACCATGTTGGAATATCACCATTAAAGCTTTGATGAAAATTAATGAACCACAAATGATTAAAGGACCTAATATAGAGAACTCTATACCAGGCATTCATATAATCTGTGTAATTAAATCCGGGAGGAATATATGGAACTGAAAAAGGCTTGTTGGAATGCATATTTTGGAAATGGCTGGCTTTTAGAACTTGCTTGATGGATATTTTGGAATAGTCGATTCTGTGGGGATCATTTCTATTTTGAATATGTTGTATATCAATGGAATGAGTATCCACCAGGATGAGTTCATAATAATTTTGGGTTTTCTGAACATCGTCATCCAACCATGGAGTTGACTATGACTTTGTATGAGGTTCTCCTGAAATTGTCTTTCTACTTCATCTATTTGATGGCCTACTTGGTCTTCTGATTCTTCATCAGACGTGAAATGAGACGAACTAGAGCTTGATGATCCTATTTTGTTTGGATTAGTTTGAGATATAACTCCAATTTGCTTAGAAGTGCTAGGAATATTTTGTCTGGAATTGGTTTGTCGAATCAACGAAACTGTGTTTTCCATATTGCTTGGGAATGGAGATACTTGGAAATGTGGAGTAGAAATCTTATTTGGAAATCTTTCTAATTTATTATCTAATTTAGTAGATATTAGATCTACTTGATTAGCTATAGTATGTAATATTTGGTTTGAGTAATTATTTTGTTGGTAAACCTTTTTAATGTCTCCCAAATTTACTGTGTCAGTTTCTGCTTTCTCTGATCCTAATTTGAATGGAGATGCTACTACCGACTTTCCTTCTACAAGAAGTTCTACTTCTTGTAAAGGTGGATGAACAGAGCTTATTACCGTAGCATCTTGTAATTTCCATTTCTTATATAGATTAGTCTGAACATTGATAACTGGAATATTATCTAATCTATCATAGCTGATTATGTTACCTAAATAGTATTTTAACCACATAAAAAATTCCATTCTTCTTATACCTCTTGTAGTCAATTCTGGTTTAATCCAAGAGGAAATAAAAATTCAGAATGTGATTGTTCACTGTCGGAATTATCTATTAGTACTGCTAATAATTTCTCTTTTAACTCTTTTTCTTTTGAAAACAAGGAATTAATTTTTCTTTCGGTTTTACAGTGTGATGCTGTATGGCCAAATTTCTTACATTTAAGACATTGAGTATTTTTGTATTTATTATTTTTCTTATAGAAATTCTTGGTTTTATGAAAATCTGTGTTTGTAGGGGATAGTTTATAATATTTGGGATTCCTATATAGGTTATATTTTTTTAACTTTTTCTTTGGAAATAGATCTATGCTGTTTTGATGGTGGTTTAAACCCTAAAATGCCAAATTGTTGATAAAAAGACCCCATTTCTTTCTACTCTGATCCATATTAACGTTGAATTTTTAAATCTTGACATAAGGTTAAAGCTTCTTTTTTAATAAAAGCAAATATTTGTCCAAAAGTTAAATTATTGTAATCTATTTTGTCTGTTCCTAATACTTTTTGTAGATTGGTAATTATCCTTTGTGAAAATAAACTTGGTAATCCTGTAATGAATTTTTCTTTCAAAACGGTAAGTTTGAATCTGTTCTTCTTAGTACTTGAGTTAATCAAGTAGATCTAATATCTACTAAATTACATAATAAATTAGAAAGATTTCCAAATAAGATTTCTACTCCACATTTCCAAGTATCTCCATTCCCAAGCAATATGGAAAACACAGTTTCGTTGATTCGACAGACCAATTCCAGACAAAATATTCCTAGTACTTCTAAGCAAATTAGAGTTATATCTCAAACTTATCCAAACGAAATAGGTTCATCAAGCTCTAGTTCGTCTCATTTCACGTCTGATGAAGAATGAGAAGACCAAGTAGGCCATCAAATAGATGAAGTAGAAAGACAATTTCAGGAGAACCCCATACAAAGTCATAGTCAACCACAACTTCAGTTGAATAAATTAAAGTGGAAAAACAGTCATACAAAAAATTATTATCCAAGATCCACACCACCTGATATACAGTATGAGGAACAAATGTCCTCATTTAACAGTTATGATGGATCATCAATTTATCAATGGAATCTAGATGAACTATCAGAATATTAGATTCCAAAAATTGAAGCAGATGAGGACTTCATGAGGAACAAAGGTCCTCATTTAACAAAGGTCCTCATTTATAAAAAAAATCATATATGTAATGGAACAATAAGATTTAACTGTATTCTGAATTACACAGTTAGCCTAACAGACCCTCATATAATGGATTCTCTAAAATTGGACATCCAATTAAAGCAAAACAAAATAGACTAAATTATTTTTTTGGTCCCCTACACTAATTTATTTTACTATCTTTTGGTCATCATTTGCAAAACAACCCTCAGAAGGGACCCTACAAATTCAAAACATTGTTATTGGTCCCCAATCCCAGTTTTCGGCCAGGTTTTCGGTTTTCAGCGCACGTGCCGATCACGTGCGTTTATTTTCGGTGAGTTTAGGGGAAAATTAGTAATTTGAATAATTTAAACACATTTACTCGTTTTTAACCGAATTCATCTTCTCCACCTCATTAATCTTCCTCAATCCTCCTAAATCTTCAACTCATCAAAAAATTCCTCCTCTGAAATCATTCTAAATCCTCCGAAATAATCAAATCTTGTCTCTGTGTTCCTACTTCTAGCACTAAATTTCCGATTCAGACCCATTTTCTTGATGTCTAGTTGCAGCGTCTCTTCCGTCTCATCCACTTTATTTGTGGCTGGATACTTGAGATGTACGTGCGGCCGTCGTTGCCGTATTCGCACCGCTAACATAGTGGAGAATCACGGAAGGAAGTTTTTTGGTTGCCCGTTAGGTCGCGGTGGTTGCAATTTCTTCAGATGGTGTGACGAGGGTTGCTGGGAATGCGAGGTTGCACATGAGGTTATTGAAGGAATTCAGGCGAGGAACCGTGCGTTGGAGGAAGGGATGGCTAGGTTAGGCGGTGAAGTTGCTGATATGAAAAATGAGCTTGAAACGGAGCGTCAGATTTGCAGGAAGATGAAGAACTCTCGTTTGGTGGGTTTTGTTATTGCGATATTTCTTGCAATGATTCTGATTAGTGTTAATTAAACCAATTTTAGTGCTGTGGAGGTTTTCCCCTGGTCTGTTTGCTGGTGCTGTGGATGATTAGAATACAGTTCTTCTTCTGTAATAGAGTAGTGTGATGAAGGAATTGGTGATGAGTTTGTCGCATGTTTAGTATGTTCCAATTTAGTTCGTTCGATCATATGTTTCAATGCATTTAAAGTTTGCAATCTTCAAGCTCATTCATTCCATTTGTTTGATCATGATTACAAACCAATGAGCACAGTTTCATAGACATAATGAACAATATTGAGCATCCATATGTTGATGGAAGAAGTGATCACATTTTCATACACAAACTACCAATATTGAGCTTCAGAACGTCGAGAAAAGAAGCGTAGTTTAGACCACAATAGATAATGCCAATGAAGTGCCATGGTTCTAGACAAATTCCCTATCCGAACCCAAACAGTGGTTCCAGACCTATGAAGAGTTAGTAATCTGCTGCTGCCTAACCAAAAACCCAAAAGGCTAATCTGCTGCTTAACCAAAAAATACAGCAGTAAGGTTTTAGACCCATTCGAAGTCAAAATTAATCTATACTATGAAGCTGTAGCAGGAGGTAGTATGCCGATTTAGTGATTCTCTGGAAATCGCCAAGCATCACCACGCATCTCCGAATAATCAACTTCTTGAAACCGCGATGATGATGGGCTGTTGCATGTGATCTTTGTATGTCCAATTTGACGGCATAAGGTGCACTTGTATACCCGTTTTGCCTGTATATTGCCATGAACAGAAAATATTCAAATATTAACATATACCACAAATGTTGAACCTGTACACAAAATTAGCTTAACTGAACAAATTACCTTCTTCTTTGGCGGATTTGAAGATGCGGATTTAGCCTCATTTGGAGGGTTTGTTGGGTTCTCAGCAGTGGCAGCTGCGACTGGACATGTTTTCACATTATGGCCAATCTGCGCACACAGCGAGCATTTGTATGGGCCCATCTTGCCAGCTCTAGAAAGCCTCTCAACCTCACCATGTTTCCTGACTTTTGGCTTGGTCGAATTTTCTTCACCGGGAGATTTTTTTCCTGGACTTTGGGGGTCTTCCAAGCAACTTAATGTCTAAGGTTGGCAACAAACTATGATTATCCGTCTTGACCCATAATTCCGGACCATTTATGGGATGGATAACGTGCCTATATGCACTTGAGTAGACTGGCATGGAGTAGCAAGAATGCATGAAATCCGCCGCATCCTTCTTAACAAAACTAATTGCAGCAACAACATGAGGGCAATGTATCCCTGTCAGATCCCATTTTCTGCATCCGCAGGACCTTGACTTCAGATTAACAGTATAACTTCCCTCATAGATGCAAGTTACCCGAAACTACAATTCACCACAAGGAGTAGCAAAGCAACGGTTTGAGGCAAACCAGTTAACCTCCAACTTCTTCCTTATCTTCAACCCAAATCTTCCATCACTCCTTGCAATAGAAGCCCTTTTTTTTGCAAGTCGGTCCATGAAATAAAATCTGACAGCTTCCAACATAGTCAGCATCGGTTTATCCCTCGCGTTTAGTATGACCTTGTTGAAGCACTCCCAGATGTTATTTACCAGAATATCACACTTCAATTCAGTATTGAAGAAAGCCCGTGACCATTCCTTTGGATTTGTTCGTGTTTCTAACCACTTGATCGCTCATGAATCTCGTGCCCTGATGTCTTTCAGATGGTTCATAAACTGGGCTGGATGCACTTGGCAGCGGACCAAATCATTTCCTTTAACTCTAAACTTGAATATGAGCCCTTGAAATTTTTGTACATGTGCCATGTGCAGAGTCTGTGTTCTGCATCTGCCAGTAACTCCTTCATTGCTGCTTCAAGTCCCTGGTTTGACATGGAAACAAATCAAATCAGAAACTAGAGTACCGAAAGTAGATGGTAAAAAATGATACCTTCTGCTTATCCGAAAGTAGAGTCCAACCAGGTTCATTCTTTATGTTAATATCTCTCTGCAAATTGGTCAGGAACCATTACCAGGAAATTTTGTTCTCTATCTCCACCACAACATAAGCCATGGGGTAAATTTGATCATTCCCGTCTAGTCCAACAACCGTCAACAATATCCCCTTGTGAGGCCCGGTCAGGTGGCATCCATCGAGTCCTATCAGGGTTCTGCACCCACTTATGAAACCCTTCTTGCATGCATCAAAGCATATGTAAATTCTATGAAAAACTTCATTCCCAAAATCATCCTTTTCTGTCTGCATCACAACTGTCGAACTGGGGTTGGCCCTCAACAACTCGTTGCAGTAGTCCCTCATAATTGTATGCTATTTTTAGTAGTCTCCAACTATCTCATCAATGGCCCTCTTCCTCGCCTTAAATGCAACATCCATGGATATATTTATTCTCAGGTCCTTCTAGACTTTATTCACAAGTTCCAAAACCTTCATGTTTGGTATAATCTTGAAGTCATCCTTATACCTCATACTAAGGTATTTATAACTTGCACACCCGTGGAGGAATGTAGCGCTGTAGGAATGAGCCCTCACTACAGAAGTTAACTCCCAGTGCTTTGTTTTTTTCATGAAGTTAAATGATGCCATCCAGTTGCATTTACCGGTGTTTGAAGAACAAACAGCAGTACACCTCTTCAAATTGTTCTTCCTAAAACAGATCTTCCTGTTGGCTACTGTCCCGTGGTGTTTGCAAGCCAGTTTGAACTCTTCTTTGTTAATAAATGCCTGCCCCAGATGGAATTCCACATCAATGTTACCAATCGGGGGCACGAACCTTTTGTGAACCCTTATCTGCTGCTTCTGAGCATCATCTTCCTCATCAGAACTTGTCTGACTTTGGTCACCCCCGTCACCATTAACCTCACTTGAGTCTGACTCATCCACATTCTCCTTCTGTTTTCCCGTGCTTGTTTCCCCGTCGGGCAGAATCTTCTCTGAAAATTCACCCCATTGTTTTTCCCTATCATTCTTGATCACCACTAAATTATCATCGTCATCCACATCAAATTCCGGGTCTACAAATTTCTCATCCACATCATCCTTTTCATCTGGCTCAACTAGTGGAGCTTTTTCCTTACCTTCACCTGATGCCTTCTTTACATTTCTTTTCCTGCTCCCTGTTGACCTTTTCCTGTATCTCTTCCTCTTTTTTCCACGAACACTAACAACTTTCTCAACTGCATCCCCTTGTTCCTAATCCAGTTTTTCACCATCTCTGAAACCACCTTTTGTGCCATCTGATTCTACAGATTCTGCTCCTTCACCATTAATTTCTTCATCCTTCGACAACTTCTCAGCCAATACCTGTTCATCCTTCAACAACTTCTCAGCCAATACCTCTTCATCTCTGGCTTTTGTCGCAGTTTCACTGACCCCAGGGCCAATTTCAAGGCTTCCAAACTGTTGAGAAGGCTGTGTTATTGGACCCTCATCATCCATGCTCTCAGGTTCATCAATAATTACCACCCCGTCAACTTCCTTCAATTAAACTCTTGAACCTTGTCTTGTCCGGGGATCAACATAAATTCCCTTCTTCTTCAACATCCTACGATGCTGCCTCTGCGACCTATCCACATTTTGGTAAGAAGACTTCAGGGCAGGGATAGATTCCTCCTTGCCCAACCTTTTCGGAGCTCTGTGCTTCAGACCTCTTACTAGTCTCCTACCACTACTCTTCTTCATCTCAGAACCAGTAGGCCAACTCAAATAATTCCAATAATAACCGCATAAATAAACATCAACCACTGCATTTGTTAGCCCTATGCTAGCTAGTACTTGTGACTGCTTAGGAAGACACAACAAATGGTCTACATCTACAGAACTGAACAACATCCAAAAACACACCACATACCATGCCCCTGTAACCCATATAGTTATATGCATTATCCAACAGACCCAAGTTGAAACCCTCAGCTTCACAAGAATCAACCATGTACACAGTGCCATCAACATATATAGGAAACGGTTCCCAGACCAGGTTCCCATGACAGTGTCTTATAATAGAGAAGCTGTTGGTTCCAAGAACTGAAAAATAAACATGGATTACTAAAAATTAAGTACGGTTAACCCTACAAAAATTAAATTATTAAGTTTTATAATGGGGCCTACCGAATATATTGTCCCCACTAACAATATATTATTCCCATCCCAAACCATATCTTATCCGAAAACAGAACTAATCGGATTACCACTAACAGTCCTATGCATTAACTAATTATTCTGGATAAACAGGTTGGCCAGATTATTAAGGGACCACAAAATAGGGGACCACTCCATTCAAAATGTTGGCCAGATTATTAAGAGTATTCAACTACCAGTGGGGACAACAATCATAGCACATATCTCTGCATTCTCGAAGGTTACATACCTAAGTTAGGAGCTCTATTTCTCCCACTAAAACAACAACGATCTTGTAGCAGCTTTAGCAGCCTCTTATCCGAGTCCATTGTGACCTACACTCGCATAAGCCAACCCATCAGCATAACACTATCAAACCAACAACGTAGATGGGAAAGAATTGAACCCAAACAGAGAAAGCACTACAACATTTGGAAATACCTAGGGTTCAGTCGCAAATGGCCGAGTAACGACTCCGCGCCGCCGTCGACTCCACAGGTATGCCCAGGTACGATCGGATTAAACGTGAATGGAGACCGCCAATCTCTAAGGTCGCAATTTTCAGGTGAGATTCTGAGATAATTTTGGAAACGATGAACTGGGGAATGTCGGGTTTGGGTGTAAGATGAAGGGTAATTCCAAGGGTCAGGGTAATTCCAAGGGTCAGGGTAATTTCCGTGGGAAAAACGAGTAAATGTGTTTAAATTATTGAAATTACTAATTTTCCCCTGAACTCACCAGAAATAAACGCACATGACCGGCACGTGCGCCTGAAAACTGGAAACCTGGCCGGAAACTGGGATTGGGGACCAAAAACAATGTTTTGAATTTGTAGGGTCCCTTCTGAGGATTGTTTTGCAAATGGGGACCAAAAGATAGTAAAAGATACTTTGTAGAGGACAAAAAAAACAATTTAGTCATAATAGAGGAAACAGAACATTTCGTATTAGTATATATGATTTATTTCAAACTAATGAGATCATTTATTCCTAAATCCAACATAAAAAGATGAATCAGTGTATGTTACCACAAATTCAGATAATACAAATATAGAAGTCCCAAAATTATTAAAATGGAATGAAATAACTATTCCAAAAGAAATAATAGCAGAAAGACCGACAAGTATCCAAAGAAATTTAAGAATTACTGAACCATCAACCATTAATGAACAAAAAGATGGGAAAATGCTTATAAAATTTAATAGATCCATGTCTAGCAGGTATATAGAAAATCACAGAAACAATCAAGAATGACTTTGAATTTCTTGTGTTACTATATCGCACCTTCTTATTTTCTATAAACCTTCTCCATCTGAGTTAAACGTTCAATCTTAAACTCACCCTGTACAAGCCATCAATCCTGTAAAGCCTTCCCTGTAATAACCTTTTCTTTTGTATCATACATAAGTCATCCTTTAAAGTTCATCCAACACGCTGAAATCCCATTCAATATATTGTAAGTTTTAATATATTTACTTACTTTTTTTATTTAGTACTTGATTGCTCTTTTATATTTACTCTTTAATCTTACTTAATTTTACTGCAATTTCACTATTCATGATTTACTATTCCCTATTCATTGCTCACGATTACTGTTCAAATGTAATGTTCACTAATTAATATTTACTGTTCACTAATTACAGTTTACTGCTCACTAATTACGATTTACTTTATCCCATTCTTAATAAAAGAGATTTGATCAATAGATTGGTTAATGCAAAAATATTTTCAAAATAAACCAAGACAAACGAAGATGTTAATTATCTATACATATATATATATACATACATATATATATATATATGTATACAGATATATACATATATGTATGTGTATATATATATGTGTATACAAATATATACATATATATGCGTATATATATATGTATACATATATATACGCATATATATGTATACAGATATAAACATATAGATATATATGTATACATATATATATATGTATATATATATACATACATATATATATATATATTACTAATAATGGTTAAAACACCCTAGGGTGAGGGATTTTATATAAGGGTCCCCAATCCTTTCAAGTGTAGAGTAATATATTACAGAAGTTTAATATTAGTAGAATTTCTGCCGAGGCAACATTATTGCCTCCAAAAGAATTTGCTAGCATCTAAACTAGAGTTTAAAGCATGTAGTTTACATATGTAAATCTATATCAGTAGATGCGTTTCCAAAGTTAGAAATCTCCACTCCATGTGTTAATTTCTCACTTTGGACGGGCATCTACTGAGTATTTTGATGAGTCCTAGTTCACAGATTCTCCAGAAAATGAATGTTTATCAGTTGAGTGATGAGAGATGGCTTTGTTGGTGTAGGTCTTTCCCAATGCATAATGGTAAGTAAAGGTTTTGGGGGAGGTCTAAAAGGTGGGATTGAGGAAGTAATGGAAAACCTCATGTCAGCTGGTTCATTTGAGAAGCAAGATTTTGCCAAAAGGGATAAGAATACTAAATCTCTTACTTCCTTGCAAATTAGAGCTGAAGAAAATTTGTTGTTTTCAAAGAAATAGGCATTTCTGGCTTTCCACAGGGACCAACAGATCAAAGATGATAGAATGTTACAAATAAGTCTATGGATTTTTGGGAGGCCTTTATTGTTCCAATAGGAAAAGATTCTTTCAGTTAAGTTATTCAGAGTATGGTTATTATGACCTAGAATATCAGCAGTATCATTCCATATAGTTTGTGCCATTTGACATGAATTAAAAAAATGATCAAGAGAATCTGCTTGGTTGCAGGCAGGGCATTTAGAGGCTAGGCTAAAACCACATTTAATTAATACATCATCAAAAGGAAAAAAGGAGTTAAGCATTTTCCAGGTGAAGATTGAATTTTTTTTCTGCAATCTAAAATTCCATATCTTTTTGGTAGCTGGGAAATTACCTGATATGTGAGTTAGAGCCTTGTAAGTTGATATGAAAGTAAAGGCTCCGTTCTCTTCTTGTTTCCAAATAAGTTTGTCCTGCCTTTCCTCATTGATTACAGCATTCTGCAAGAAAATTAGAGTATCATTTTCTAGATAGGGATTAATCCGAGACAGGAAAGAGCATTTGTTATTGATGAATTGTGCTACTGTACAAGAGGAGGGGATAGAAGAAGAGAAAGGAGAAACATGGTTAATAAGTGGGCCATTTGGGCACCAATTGGAGGTCTAGAAATTACAAAGACCTTGGCCATGAATGACTACAGAGTTATTTTCAGCAAACAAGTTGATAGAGCAAATTCTTTTCCAAATTTGTGATTTCCTGTGAGACTGAGGTAAAGCCCATATTAGTTTAGACCACATGGTAGGGCCATGTTGGCACTTCCACCACAGTTTAAAGGAGCATGCATCAATTATTGCCTGAATAGATCTAAAGCCTAATCCATTTTGAAACCTATGGGGCCATAGGTCAGACCATTTTTTCCACACTTTGTTCAATTTACTCTCTCTCTCACCCCAAAAAAATCTAGACATTTTCTTTTCTAAGGATTTGATTATCTGTTTGGAAGGCCTTAGGACAGACCATATATGTTGTGGAAAAGAGTATATACATGCTTGAATAAGAACCATTTCCCCCCTGTACTCAACCAGTTATTTTTCCAGTTCATCAACTTTTTATCAACGAGTTCAAGCAAAGGTTGGAAATGTATGTTCAAAGCTCTTCTTGTAAAAATTGGGCAACCTAGGTATTCAAAAGGTAAAAAACCTTTTTTCATTCCTAGAATAAGTAAATAATGATAAGAGAAATAAGTAAATATATATATAAATAATAAATAAATAAGTAAATAAATAAGAGAAATTACTGAGAAGAGGATATACATATTTATATATGTATATATAATATAATATAATAATAGTACTAATAAGCAAATAAATAAATAAGAAAATGAATAAATAAATGAAAGAAATTACTAGGAAAGGGAAGCTAGCAGCGGATATGAAAAGAGTATTCAAAGTAATTTTTGGGCAAGTGGACATAGGCACTTGATGGTTAAAGAGATAAAATTTTAGGTAGTAGGTGTCAGGAAGCCTACGTCTCATTTAGTGTAAATATCAGTGATATCCTCCCTAAAACTTCAGCCTTAAGATACTTTGAGTACCAAAATTCAGAGGTTAAGCAGTGAAGTAGAAGCGGAGGTTGACAAGCCAAGTTTAACTAAGGTAAGTGTTGCATTGCCCTAGCACGAATTGAGTTAAAATATGAGTTTATGTTTACACACACACACACATAATGCCATCGGAACCTGACTCTCTTAAACTGAACCCTCCACCACTCGAACCCCTGCTGAAAATTCACCTCTCGAACCCCTGTTGAAACTCTACCTCTCGAACCCTTGCCAAAACACTACCTCTCGAACCCCTGCCAAAACACTACCTCTCGAACCCTTGCCAAAACTCTAGCTCTTGAACATCTACTGAAAAAACTCTACCTCTCGAACCCCTGTCAAAACTCTACCTCTCAAACCCCTGCTGAAACTCTACCTCTCGAACCCTACTGAAAAACTCTACCTCGAACCCCTGCCGAAACTCTACCTCATCGAACCCCTACTGAAAATCCCCCCTCTCGAACCCCTACTGAAACCATCACCTCTCGAACCCCACTAAGAAACTTCTTCTTTAGAACCTCACTGATAACCTCACTGATAACCTCACCTATCGAATCCCTACTGAACCCTTCACCTCTCGAACCTCTACTGAAAAATTCACCTATCGAACCCACTAAAAGATTTCACCTCTCAAACTCCCTCTGAAAACCTCACCTCTCGAACCGCCACTGGAAACCCGTATCTCTCAAATTAGTATTACTAATACCTTTACCTATGGAACAGTACAGCTCGAACCTATGTCTCGAACTAGTACCCTGAAACCTTTACCCCTCGAACTAATACCCTGAAACCTTTACCCTCGAACTAGTACCCTTAAACATTTACCCCTCAAACTAGTACCCTGAACCTTTATCCCTCGAACTAGTGCCCTGAAACCTTTACCCCTCGAACTAGTACCCGGGAACCTTTACCCCTCGAACTAGTACCCTGAAACCTTTACCCCTCTAACAAGTACCCTGAAACCTTACCTCTCGAAACCTTCTCCCGAACCATTACCTCTAAAACTGTACCGCTCGAACCGTACCCTCAAAATTGTATCCCTCGAACTTTACCACCCGAACTGTCCCTTATGAACTCACCTCTTGAACTTGTACCTCTCGAACTAATATCACTGAAACTATTACCTCTCGAACTGTACCCCTTGAACCTTACCCCTCGAACTAGTACCACTGAAACCTTTACCTCTCGAACTTACATCTCGAACTTTACCTCTCGAACTTACCTCTCGAACTAGTACGAACTCACCCTCGAACCTTACCTCTCGAATTAGTGCCACTAGAAACTTACCTCTCGAACCTCACCAACTGAATCCGTACCTTTAGAATCTTTCCAACTGAACCTCACCACTCGAATTGGTACCACTTACCACTCGAACCAGTACCACCTGATACCCATACCACTTGAACCTCCTCCACTCGAATTCTTTACTCGAACCTCCTACCTAACTACTCGAACTGTGAATACTCGAACCCCTGTACTCGAACTTATCTGCTCGAACCCTGGTTCTTGAAACTTGATACTCGAACCTTTCTACTTGATACTCGAACCATGAGAGAGAGATATGACAGTTACACTCAAATGATGGTATTTACTGACTGTTGAATTAAGTGTGTATTTTATCATACTGTACTAAATAATCGTGAAACCGAACTCCTGAACTGCTCTGCTAATTTCTGTGAAAGACTGGCTTGTACTTTATCTTGTCGTGTCAAACTTGAATCATATACTACTCTGATGACCGGCTTGTACTTCACCTTGCCGTGTCAAACTTGAATTACCTGCTACCTGATTACCTGTCCGTGATTTTGGGGGCCTCGACACGATTTTAGTTTGGTCGAAGTCGGCAGGGAACGGTACAGATCGGACCGTCTGATTAGACCGGCTACACGTGGTGTTTGGTATGCTAGCATAACCACCTGACTGATATGAGCTCGTAATTGAACACCGGCATGATTGGGGAAGTGAATTTTGAACTGATGGCCTTCGGGCATCACTGACTGGGTTATGTCGTGTATATTAGTCATAGTTGCCATATAGGCACTTGGCAGCAACTCGACCTTGACCACCCTTATCCTTTTACTGTGTGCTAGGACCTACGTGGCTAGTTGTTAATTGTTATTCTGTGATCACTAAAACTCAACTGGGTAAATACTGGCGATGGAACCTCACTAAGAAAGGAGCTTACCCTAGTTAAACAACCTTTTTTCAGGTGAAGAAGAACAATAAGAGAAGCGTGCTTGTTGTCTTTACTTCATTTGATAAAGATCCTGGGTAAACTGTTAGGGTTTTAAAGTGAACTTTGAATCTGTAATAGTCAGGCGAAACTTTCATTTAACACTTGTAATAATCCTGTCACTGTAATAGTAAAGTTAGGTTTTTGAATTTATCTAAATCACTTCCGCATAAAATTTATCTGCTCGTTACTGTTAGCACTTTCGGTAGCACGCTCAGACCCGACCCGATACTTTCGTTTGGGTATGGGAGTGTTACAATAATACAAGAGAAACCAATATGTTTTTTTCTAAATAATACGGTGTTGATTGGGCGCTGACTGAGATACCAACTGGAATGAAAACTCACGATAAATACCCTCAACTCGCAAAAAGTCTCTAACTCGCGAATAGTTGAAGACACCAGATAAGAACAATCGTGGAGATGTGCGTGCGGTAAGGGGACGGGCGCGTGTGGATCACACGCCCCTCTTGCTGGTGAAATCACCGGAAACAATGGAGTATCGCCGGTGGAGCAACTGGAAAACACTGGGAAACAAAGCAGGGACCACCAATTGGAACATGAAGAGAAGCCGAAGAAGAAGCAGCCACTGATCGAGATCGGTGACGGGACAACCGAGAGGAAGATGGCCGAAAAAATCAGAGAACTTGATTGAGAAAATCACAATAAACTGAGCAACTGAGTAGGCAGCAGCGTGAGTGGGCGTCAGAAAGAGTAGATCAGATGAAATGGAGACTCGCTGGAGAAAAGATGGTCGCCGAAAGAACTGAAGAAGGTGGCCGGAGATTTATACTGGGCGGCGGCCGATCGGAGAAGGGTTGGAGATTTTAGTAATTTGGGAAATTGAAAGAAAAGGTAAAATTCATGAATTTTAGGGAAACCTAAATAATACCATGATAGAATGTAAAACCCATAAATTATTGTGGCTGTGTGTATTGATATATATATATATATATATATATATATATATAGTGAGTACAAAAGATATACAAGACCTACACAAATATGGAACAAAATATACACAATATCAATCAGAAAGAGTATTATTTTCTTATGATTCTAATTGATTTACATCTCTATTAACTATTATATTGCTATATGATTGATGTTACTGTAATTCATGTCATCGATGATTATGCGTCGCATGTTTCACGTTGTTTATCATAGAATATTTCATAAATTTACATTGTATCTTAAACTAAATAATTTTATTATGTGGTTTTATAAGAGTTGTGTACACATTAATAAAAGGACAAAAAAATTTAAAATTATACATGGAGAAGACATGACTTTCTTTTTTATCTAAAACAAGAGTATTGTATTTATTAAACATGAAAAACATGCATTGAAATTCGTATAAAAGAGTGATGTTTGTTAAGTGGAAAGAGAAAATTAAATGTTTCTTTTAATACAAAATTTTGTTTTACACAGATTAACCATTAGAAAGAATTATTTATAATTAATGTAATTAATAGGATGATTTTGATATTTATTCTTATATATTGTAACGATATTCCTATTATCATTCACACGAATTATAATTATTATTCATAATAATTAATCAAGATTTTTAATGATTGATCTAACACTTATTTTGATGGTCCTTCTTATGGGGTATAAAACAATTTAAAGCTTCAGTTTTCCACCCTGTGATAATATACAATTGTTCCCATCTGCATTTATGTGGAGCAATGATTCAGGAATAGGATGGAACCATATCCAGACATTTTGATGCTCTTCGCAATCACAATAATTTGCCAAACAGATTTAGTTCCTTTTCCAGAACACTTGCTAGCTTTAAGTGGGGTTTCTTACCACAAAGAAACCCCAAAGCCCCTCAATCATAGGATTTTTTAGTGATTTGTTAAGAAAGAAACTCTTTTTTTTTTTGAGCGTGGATATTGATTAGGGGCTCCCACACCCGAATTTAAAATAGAGATACAAGACTCTGGAGGCAAGATCCTAAGATAGACTAAGAGCTAATGTTTGATCTGAAATCTTGATAGTGATTCCTTCTGTAAGCCCTCCACCCCTGTGTGAAGCTCACGAAGGCCAGACTATCCAGAGTTCACGAACATACAAAACCGTTACATGAGAGGAACTAGCTACTATACTGATGTTTCCATCTGAAATGAGGAACTAGAATTTCCCTACGGTTGAGAAAGAGAAGACGCTGTGATGTGAGCATTTCTTCAAGCTGTGAGGAACTTCCTTTTTTGATTGCTAATTTTGCTAGGAAGTCCGGTGTTTGATTACCTTCTTTGTGAATGTGGCTAAATTATACGTGTTGAAAAACAGATGTGGCTGACTTGATCTGTTGCAGGAGTAGCTTGAGTGACCAAGGGCAAGGCTGGCCCTGGATAATTTTTATCGCCGCAGAGCAATCCGATTGAATATGAATATGTTCCGTCCTTCCTGCCGCAGCTTCTAATCCCTTCCAAATTGACATCATTTCAGCTCGAAGAACTGCAAGGTAAGTCAATAAACATGCATTATCCATAGTCATAAAAACTGATACAGCATACACAATCATCTTATTTGCGTTCCTTATAACACATCCTAAACCTACGTTATCCCCATGTATTGCTGCATCACAATTTACTTTGAGGCCTTTATCAGGTGGTTCCCACTTTATTAAGTACAGCCTTGTTGTCCTTTTCCTTTTAAAACTTGGCAGTAATCCATTATTAATAAGCTGGCAATTAGAATGGCAAATAGCTAGTGGATGAACAGAGTATATCAATGAGCAGAGATTAGATATGCTTTTCCAGATCGCAGGAGCATGGCTTTTTTTATTTTCATGAATCAGTTTATTTCTGGCTTTCCACAACTCCCAGCATATTAAGCATGGCAGAACAATCATTATAGAGAAATGAGCCGATGATGGATGTTTGAGTGACCAGTAAAAAACAATTCTCTCCCTAATGTTATGGTAGGATCTAAATGGGATATGTAGATTATCATGCATTTTGTTCCATAGAAACATGGCTGTAGCACAGGAGTTAAAATAATGTGACAAGGAATCTATACTATCACACTCTGTGCATTTGGAAGGAAAATTTAGACCAGTTGTCATAAAGACATCAGCAAATGGTAGAGCACGTAATAGCAATTTCCACATGAAAAAACTGATTTTCTTAGGGATGGTCTTGGCCCAAATTTTTTTAAAGATCTCCACTTCTGGATTTTTTGGTCTTAGTACTTGATATGCAGATTTGATTGTAAATGAACCATGAATGTCAGGTTTCCATATCATGTAATCAATGTTATCTGTTAAGGTTATATCCTTTAAAAGCTCCAAATTTATGGCAGAATTGAATAAGCATGAGAGTTTAGGGAAGTACTGACCTTTGTTCAGCTGGAATTCAGAAACTGTAAGTAAGGGAAAGTTTGCTTGTACCTGGTATTCTTCAACTTGGTTAATCAGAGGACCGGATCCTAGCCAGTTAGCTATCCAGAAATTTGAATATCCATTCTCTATGATCACCTTTGAGTTAGATTCTGCTATAGCATTTATTTTTCTGAACCTAGTCCATGATTATGATTTTCTAGCATTAGTGGGTAAAGACCACATAAATTTTGCCCAATGAGATTGACCTATTTGAAGCTTCCACCAGATTTTAATGGAAAATGAGTCAATTATTGATTGAATATGCCTTATGCCTAAGCCTTTTTCATCCAGTGGGTATGATATTCTGTCCCAGGATACCCAGTGTTTGTTTAGTCCATTTTCAGAATTCCCCCATAAAAATTTGCTAAAAATGGATCTAAATTTTTGGACCGTGTATTGAGTGGGTGCTGTGACAGCCCATGTGTGTTGAGGTATAGATGTCAAAACATGGTTTATCAATATGATCTTGCCCCCCCTGAGAGCCACTGATTTTTCCAATTAGAGATTTTGTTGTTTACCATGTCTATTAAGGTTTTGAAATGTAGATTAAGTTTTCGACCTTTGAAAACTGTAAGTCCTAGGTATGAAAATGGAAGGACCCCTTTTTGCATGCCAGTAATGTTTTTTATCTCCTTTTTCTTGGTTCTGCTTAACTTTCCAGCATAGTATGCACTTTTTTGAAAATTAATTTTTTGGCCCGTGGCCTTTTGAAAGACTTCCAGAAATGTCATCATATTTTTAATGGATTTAGTGGTTCCCTTTAAGAACACTACAGTGTCATCAGCGAAGGAGAGATGATTTAGATTGTTTACTGCACCTGGTGTTTGAAATTGTTTAATGTTTCCATTTTGAAACTGGATCCTAAGGTTTCTAGTTAAAAGTTCTGTCAATATGTTAAAGAGGAAAGGAGATAAAGGATCTCCTTGTTTCAACCCTCTAGAAGGCTTAAAGAAACCACAAGGTGATCCATTAATCAAGATAGAGAACCAGGTTGAATTAATGTTGTTCATGATGATTTTAACTATGTGTCCATGGAATCCCAATTTTAGTAAGAGAGTGTTAATGGTTGACCAAGAAACTCGGTCGAATGCCTTCATCATATCCAACTTTAGAATAAGATTTAGGGATTCATTTTTTTTGTCCAGCATTCTAACTGCCTCCTTCATCATTAGAATGTTATCCGCGATGTCCCTACCTTTTAAAAAAGCTGATTGTTCCTCTGATATTACTGAGCTCATTAGTGGCTTAATCCTTTCGACCATAATCTTGGACATCAGTTTATTGATGAAGTTAGAAAGGCTTATTGGTCTGAATTCGCTAAATGATTTTGGAGTCTTTGTTTTTGGTATTAAAACTATCATGATGCTTGCCACTGATTTTGGAATTGGAATGCCAACTTGATATTCTAACACTGCAGATAAGACATCATGTTTAATTATATCCCAAAAATTCCTATAGAACAAGCCTGGAAATCCATCTGGCCCTGGAGCAGCAGATGGAGAGAATTCGAATACTGCTGATTTTACCTCTTCCATAGTTATAGGCTTTAACAGATTAATGTTGTCCTGTTCAGAGATGGAAGGGTGTATTTCTTTTGTTAGAAATGATAGGCACTGACCAGTGGGGTCATCATTTTCATCAGACAGCAGGGTATTGAAAAACTTAACTGCTGCTTCACTAATTTGAGCTGGAGAGTTCAACCAGTTTCCATCCTGGTCCTGGATCTTCATGATTGATAATCTAGCATGATTTTCGGAGATGGATTTATGAAAATATTTAGAGTTTAGGTCTCCATCTTTGAGCCATTTCATCCCAGTCTTTTGTGTTAGAAATAGGTTTTGTTCAACTAAATGTCTAGTTAGTCTAGCCTTAGCCTTATTCAATTCAATTCTGTCATAGAGTGTGTGTGTTGTGTCATATCTGGATTCCAGTTCAGCAACTTTCTTTTCTAATTTTGTTAAGTTATCATAGACATTTCCAAAAACCAGTTTGTTCCATGTTTTTATTTCAAATTTGAGTCTTTTCAATTTCAAAGAGAAGCCAATTAGAACTTGTTCCTGAATAGGCTGAGACCAACTATTTAAGAACAGATCCCTAAATTCAATTCTATTAAGCCACATTTCCTGAAATCTAAATGGTCTAGGGGTTGTGGTGTCTGAGTTTGAGATTTCTAACAGCATAGGAGAGTGATCTGATGTTGTTCTACTTAAGATTTGAACAGTGGAATGGTTGAATGCATTAAAGAAACTGGTGGTTCCCATTATCCTATCTAATCTTTTGGAAGTTGGATTAACAGATCTGTGGTTACTCCAAGTTAGTTGATTACCCACTGTATTTAAATCATCTATCTGCACTTCATTTATGAAAGAAACAAAATCTAAGATGGAATCTAATTTTGGAGAGCTAGGGCCAGAGTATTCCTCCATTGACCTTATGACATTAAAGTCTCCTCCGATCAGGGTTGGGGAGTTATCTATTTTAGCTGCTAAATCCGTATAGACCTTAAGCCTATCCTCCCTACTGTGTGGAGCATAAATGAAAAACGATTTAAATTTCTTATCCCAATTTTATATATATATCTCCACATGTATGTAATGGTTATGGATTTCTATCAGATTTATGGCAATCCTATCTGAGAACATGATCCATATTTTATTATGTATCATTCCCAGATGATGCCGGAAGCAGAACATCTCTTTATACATGTCTAATTGCATTAAATTTCCTTTAGGTTCAATTATGACTAGAAGATCCAGTTTATGTTTCTTAGACAAATGTTTTAACCTGACCATAGAAGTTGATACTCCCCTTACATTCCAAATCATACATTTAACTATCATTGGAAACTTTGTTTTTTAAAGCTAACCTGGAGCTCCTTTTAGGGAGAGTAACCTGTGATTGTGTTTGCACCTCCGTGTGCTCAGTCAAAGGGGTCAATAGTTTTCCCCCCTGCTGGATGTCCCGAAAGCTTACTCCCTCGGAGTCCCTGAGGAATTCAATGATTCCTTGCTTCTCCTTTTCCTGTTGATGGTCAATATCTGGAATGATTTCATCATTAGAGGTCCAGGAGAAACGATCATGGAGAGATATATCAGAATTTATTGGAGTTTTAGCTTTAGTACATAATATATCATCAGTAAAGGATATGCAAAGGATATTCTTTTCCAGGGGAGAGGATGGAGCTGTGTTATAGCCTCTGGATTCGTATCCTTCCTCTTCATATTCTTCAATGGAGTTGATTTCCAAGGTAATATCTGTTATGTCTATATTGTGCTTGTTGTGGGGGGATTCTTGTGTTAACTGAATGCCTTCTTCTGGTTGGTTCACCTGTAGAAGAGTTGTTTTTGCTACCATAGGGGGGTTAGGACCTGGGACTTTACCCTCTCCTTGTGGAAGGCCTTGTTTATGATGTTCATCCGAGCTTATTTCCTCTAGTATAGCAAATCTATTTCCAGATGAGGAGGCTATGTTATCCACACTTTGAACAGAGGCCACTGTGGTAGGGATGGTCATTTTCTTCAGGTTTTGGTTCTTCTTAGGTTAATAGATCCTAGTTGTTGCTTGAATTCTTCCCTTAGTATTATTTTGTAGGTTTTTGATTTCCTTTGACTTAGCTGTCTCAGGATGTTTAGGATCAGCAACCTTATTGTTGTTCTGCACTCCAGAGCCTAAGGGTTCCCTATGGTTCATCATCCCTTGATCCCTTTTACAATAGGATTCACTATGACCCAGCTTTAGGCATTTTTTACAGTACTGAGGGAAGTCTTCATAGGAGATGGCATAAGATTTGTTATGAGCTATTGAACCTAGCCTAATCTTATTTGGTCTTGGATTAGAAACATCCATTTCCACACAAAGTCTAATTTTGGAAGGCCTGGTTAAGTTCTTAGTAGGTGCATCAGCAAAAAGAAGTTCTCCTAGTGAATTTCCCAAATCAGTTATAGCTTTAGGGTGGAAGAAATATACCGGGGGAAATTCCACAGTGAGCCATACCGGAGCTAGAGCTGATTCTTCATCGTAGTCGAAGTTTTTTGTCCATTTGATGATGCGCATAATGGCTCCTCCCATGGACCAGGTGCGTTTGAGCCAGCAGTGATGGTAGTCCTCATCTAGGTCGAAAGTAATTCTGATGTGCCTGGAGTCCATCGCCGATAGCTGCACTTCGCCTTTGAAGCCTATAGTCTTGATTTAATTTCTGAGGAAATCCATTGTTGGGCGACCTCTACTGAATTTGCCGACCAGAGCTTTTGAGAATGGAGCAGCTAAGATGTCGATTTCCTCCTCTGGGTATAGGACAGCTAACTCACCTTTGTAATTGAAATGGGGATGGAGGTCTGGTGAATCTGGGATGGCGGGATGATGGGATTGTTTCAGAGCTTGAGCAAAGGAAGGTTTTTTCGAGGTCCATGGCGTTGCCGCCATGGCAGGGGCGGAGGACGGTGGCGATAAAGCCGTTAGGCAGAAAGAAAGCACTTTTTTCCAGAGAGAGAGAGAAATCGTTTGGTTGACCAGCGCTTTTTTAAGAAAGAAACTCGTATGTGGTTTCTTTCATCTCTGCCTTCAGCCTACATGCTTGGAACCCGCGAATCAGTGTGCTCTTTTTCTCATGGTGCCACGTGTCAATGCGTGATTGGGAGAAGTGGTTCAACCGTCCCCAACCCTTTATTAAAAAAATTTAAATACATGTGGTGTCATGTGTCCCAAAGGTAAATTTTAAAAAATACTTCATCTGTCCCAGGTTAAATTGCATAGAATCTTTTTCACGCTCATCAAGAAACTTGTCTAATCATTAATATGTTTAACTACGTATAATAACGGTAAATAAAAAGTTACTTTTCAGGAACTATTTGTTACGACGAATCCAATCATATAACATATGATAATATTATTGTTTATATATCTATTCAAATATGTGGTTAAAGTTGGACAGTGAATAGTGACATAAAGTGAAGTGTGCAGTTTAACCTGGGACGGAGGGAGTATATAAAATCCTGTGCCGATACACAAACTTATGAAAAAAAATGAAAAACATAGCATAATTTAGAACTCTAATAAGTAATAAATTTTTGTTATATGTATGAGAATTACATACGACGTAGTATTTAAAATGAAATATTATATTTATTAATATTTTCATATTTATTTTAAAAAATTAAATGTAGGGTGCCACTTGGCAAAATATTTACTCTTTTAGTAGAGTTACTGCATTAATTATCATCGATTTTCAAGAAATATATTTGAATTAAACATTAAATAATGTCATATTAAATTGAGTTTTTTTTAAAAAAAATTGATGTGGATATATTTAGGAGTGCCACTTGTAAAAAAATTTGTGAAAGATGATATGGTTAAATGTGGATATGCAACTTAACTAAGAAGTTGCTCTTTTGGTATAAGTTATAAATATATGTAGTTCTTTGGTTTTTTAGGTCTGCTTCTTTTTATAAAAAATCGGCTTCTTTTTTCTCTCTTTTTTAAAAATTTTAATTCGTGAAATAATTTTAAAAATTAAATTAAATATAAAAATTCAAACTGTATTATGAAATTTCACATTTTATTATTGTGAGGCTATGAAAGATTTGCGTGAATTGAACCCGACCGTGAAAGTAAAGAACTTGCCTTCTTTGGCCAAATCTAGTATAATGCTAGCAAAGCGTAAGGCTATGTTAAATGATGGTTTCACTAAAAAGATTTCAGATGGTGGGCATCCTTATGTCTTAGTATCGCATCTCGCGGGTCTTTCTTCCTTGCCTTCCATTCCAGAGCTTCAAAGTTGCCAGGTTAATTATTGTGAAGGTCTTCCATTCGCTTCTCATGACGCTACATCGACTCCCAACCCAGAGTTTGATGCACATGTAGAGAACCCTGTCCAGGATGCGAACCAGGGAGAAACTGCCCTTGCTGTCCAGAGCACTCATCCCTCTCATAACGAAGTCAGTTGAATTTTAGAGATGTGATTTGATGTGAAACAATATTAACTCTTGTCTGTAATATTTAGTGGCATTGTTGTGTATTTTCGCACCGCGTACTTTGTTCTTCTACAATTTATTTTTTCTATTATGATTTTGTACTTTTATCTCATATTTGTTCGTATGCAGGGTTTTGATATTTTCATCGACCATAAAATTTTGAATCTCCGGGGCTTGTCTGGGCCTAGTGATCATTTTGGGTGTCATCTTGGATCTCTGTATTTTGGTTCTCAGTGTCCCAATGAGCTAATTGAGGCTATTAGTTGTGTATCCCTGGAATATGTTGAGCTATTTTTTGGTGATCGTTTGTCTAGCGTTCGAATTTCAGATTTAAATTCTATCCTTTATGTCTTGGATGACATGCTTCCACTCTGTCATCGTCTTCATCCTCTTCTAGGAATTTTTTGTGTAGTAAGTTTGTTCCCGATGGTTATAAACTTGAGTCTCTTGGTAAAGATATTGTCCGTACTTTATCTGATCTTGAATCTGTTGGAACATATATCCGTTCGCTTAAGCTTCCTGTTTGTGTTGAAGAATGGGCGATGTCACTAGGCCTTTGTTTGAAATATATGCTTCTTGGTGTAAACTATCTAGAGCTTGCATGGAAGAAGACTCTTAATGAGACTCAAGAGCATATTCGTGAATTAAAGATGTTCTGTTTAGAGCAAAATGATCTTATCCATCACCAACAACTAAATTTGGTTAATATGATTCATTAGCAAGAAGAAGCAAAATTTTTTGCTGCAAGTAGAATGCGCGAGGCATATCAGAAAACCAGTATCGTAGACAAACAGTGTTCTTAGATTGATGACTTAGTTGATCGGTTGAAAAAGAAACAAGATGAATGTGACTATCTTTCCAGCTGTTCCGTAGAGTGACAAAGTAGATTTAATGAATAGGTTGCTTTGAATATCCAATTGTGTAGTGATAATGATCACCTTCGCACTGAGTGTGCCCGTCTTGATACAAGTGGTCATCAACTTGAGCAAGCTTGCTCTGATTATAAAGATGAGCAGAAGGATCTATATGCTAGCTCTTGTAGTTCTATTGGTCGTGGTGACTTAACTATGAGTATTGACGGTCGGTCAGAGGGTTTAATTTTTCTAAGGTCGTTCAATCGCATATTCGCCAACTACAGGAGGAAATTTGCAATTTGGAGGAAGCAAATAAGAGCTATGCGGAAATCGTTGACCTTATAAGTATGCAGCTTGATCGAGAAGACTTTGGCCCTATAACTAATTTTAAATATTATTATACTAAGTATCTTGATCTCATGGAGCAAAGTGGTCGAACTCGACATCCTGCTTGCTTGCATATGAAATGACGTTACGATCATATCATGGCAAAAGAACACCAGGCTTCGCAATCTCGTTGTTGTGGTGGTTCTTCCTCCTCTGGGCCTTCTCGTGCCTCAAGGCATAGATAATTTATGATGTAATAATTTTTCCTCTGAATGCTTCAAGTACTATTTTCTTTTCGCTTTAGCTTCTGGAAGTTGTTGCAGTTTCTGTTTAATAATACGCTATGCTCTATGCACTTTCACTTGCATGATCATTTTTTTGTTTACGAGATCTATCTCCTTTTCATTGTTGATATCCTTGTGGACATACGTGTCGTATATAATGTAAAATCGGATATTTTTCTCAGTGCAAAGCTGCAGGATGTATTGACTGCTTCTATCGTTTTTCTGTAAGCACATCTACCTTATTGCAAGATCTATAACTTGCTTAATTAAAAAAAATCATGCGAAGCCGCAAGATTTATCGCTTTCTTTTGTCGGTGTTTTGTAGGCATATCTGCCTTATTGTAACATCTATAGCTTGCTTAATTTGAATTGCACAAAGCCGCAAGATCTATCGCTTGCTTTTGTAGCTTTTTTGTGGACTTGTCTGCCTTATGGTAAGGTCTATGACTTGCAAATTGAAGTTCTGTACTGTGTGAAGTTGCAAATCTATAGCTTGCACCATAAAAAAGTTGTATTGTTCAGATCGTAAGATCTATTGCATGCTTTTGCTTGTGTTCCTAGAAAGTTTCTTTTAATATCACCTAATAGACAACTTCGTAGTTTGTTACATCACAGTTGGTCAGAATCAATTATTTGCGACTACAAGGCATAGTATATGAGTAAAGGACGAAAATTAATTTTTCCCAAAAGATGCATTTTGATATATATATATACATACATATATATATATATACATACACACACAGATATATATATATATATATATATATATATATATATATATATAATGTGCGATTGCAATGATGTCACCTTCAAAGCAAAACAGGGGTACGAGCATCACCAATGATCATCTCATGGTTCCTATACAACAACTAGATTTTTCTTGTCTTCCTCCGTGGAACTCCATATAAAAATTTCTCAAGTTGATCACGTCCAAGTATTGGGAACGCTGATGCCATCCAATCTCTTTAACTCATAGAAGTTGGATCAGTGTGCCTTCGTTATCTTGTACGGTCCTTCCCATTTTGGGCTCGACTTTCCTTTTTCTTCTGGCAGGCTGGTTTCATTCTTCCGTAACATGAGACCACCAATTTGAAATTGTGTCTCTTTGACTCTTTGATTGTATTCTCTAGTCATCCTTTCCTTGTACTTTGCCTCTATGATCATTGCCCTTTGTCTTTTTTCTTCAAGTTCATCTAAATTCAACCTCATCATTTTAGGATTATCGTCCTCCTTGTATTCTCCTACTCGAAGTCTTGAGTTTCCTATTTCCACCGGTATCACCGCTTCATGACCATAAACAAGACTGTATGGTGTTTCTCTTGTTTGTTGTCAAAAAATTGTTCTATGTATTGGGTATCTCATCGATCCAGCCAGTTTGCTTTCCCTCCAGTCTTTTTTGGATCCTTGAACTATTGTCCTGTTTGTTACCTCCACTTGACCATTTGCTTAAGAGTGAGCTACAGATGTAAACTTTTGTGTATTTCCCAACTGTGAACACCATTCAGTAAAGGTTCCACTTGTGAATTGTGTGCCATTGTCAGTGACGATAGTTTGTGGCACCCCAAAGCGACAGACTATATTATGCCAAATGAAGTTTCTTGTTACTTCTAGTGTGACTCTTCCTAATGGCTTCACTTCCACCCACTTTGTAAAGTAATTAATTGCCACAATTAGAAATCTAGCACAGCTAGCACCCTTTGGAAAAGGTCCGACTAGGTTGATTCCCCATTCATCGAATGGCCAAGCTCCATATATTCCCGTTAATGTAGCCTGTGTCTTGTGCAATATCGGGACGTTAATTTGGAAACTTTTTCATTTGAGGAAGAAGTTGTACGCATCGTTAGACATGATTGGCCAATAATATCCTCCTCGAATAATCTTCTTTGGGATTGTTCGAGACCCTTGATACGTTCCACATAATTCTTCATGCACCTATTTCAAGATTTTGTCTGCTTGCGATGGTCCTGCACACTTTATCCATGGAGACACAAAACCTTTCTTGTATATGATCCATTCTTTATAAACCTAGTTGTGAGATTGCAATTCTAACTTTCTGGCTTGTACCTTGTCTATTGGCAGCTTTCCCTTTGCAAAGTAGTCTATTAATGGTGTCATCTAGTTTACTTCTTCTATTTGGACTGTTGACACGGTTATTATTACTGTATTCCTCACATCCTTGTGTTCGATTAATGATTCAAACCCAGCTGTTGCCAGCTTGCTTAAGGCGTCTGCTTGGTACATGTTGGACATTGAATTATTCGAGGTGAGCAATGAGCTGACGAACCCTTCTTAAATATTTTATCAACTGTTCTTCTCGCACTTCGTAGTCTCCTCGTACTTACTGGACTACTATATGTGAATCACTAAAGGCCCGAACGCTTCTGACCTCCATCTTGACTGTGAGATCTAAGCCACATATTAAAGCTTTGTATTTAGCTTCATTGTTGGTGAGTAGGAAATCAAAACAAAGTGAGTATCTGTGTTCTCCTCCTTCTGGGTTGACCAACAGTAGTCCTACACCGCAACCTTCCTTGCTAGATACCCCATTAACAAACAATTTCCATGCGCTGTCTTCCCACTTGGAGTTTCCTTTATCGATTCCAAGATTCTATTGTGTGTTCTCTTCCCGTGCCTCTACACTTGTTATCTCCGTAATGAAGTCTGCCAAAGCCCGTGCCTTGATTGCAGTTCATGGTTGAAACTGGATCTCACATTGCCCTAATTTAAGAGCCCACTTAGTCATTCTTCCAGATGATTCAGGCTTGCTAAAATGTTCTTGATTGGGTAGTCAGTATAGACTATGATCCTATGGCTGTGGAAATAGGTTTTCCACTTTCTTGCTGAATATATCAAAGCTAGAGTTAATCTTTCAACTAGCAAATATGCCTTTTCTGCATTCTGTAGTATTCTGCTGATGTAGAACACTGGAACTTGCTTCTGGCCTTCTTGTTGCACCAAAACTGAGCTTACCGCATTTATTGAAGCCGCCAAGTATAAATACAGTGTTTCTCCAGGAATTGGTGATGTCAATGTTGGCAGTGCTTGAAGAAGCTTCTTCAAGGACTCATGTGCTCTTTGACTTTCCTTGCCCCAACTGAAATTTTAGCCTTCTTAAGGACTTTGAAGAGTGGGAAGTTTTTCTCAACCGCCTTTAAAGCAAACCTACTAAGCAATGCCAACGATCCCATCAGTATTTGCACTTCCTTAACTGTTCGTGGTTGGAGGAGGTTAACTATCGCTTGTATTTTTTTTTCTGGATTAGCTTTAATTCCTTTGGAGGATACGTTGTATCCCAAGAATTTTCTTGCACCTATCCCGACTATGCCTTTTTGTGATTAAGCTTCATTTCAATCGCACTCAGTGTACCTAAGGTTTCCTTCAAGTCTTATGCAAAGTTGCATATCATTTTACTTGTTTGACCATGTTGTCGACATATGCTTCTACATTTCATCCTATTTGATTGCAAAATGCATTTTAACCACTCTCTGATACGTTGCCCCTGCATTTTTTTAGGCCAAACAACATCTTCACATGGCAAAATATTCCAAATCTTGTTATGAAGGCCATTTTTTCTGCGTCTTCTAGGTTCATCAATATCTGGTGATATCCCTTATACACATCCTAGAAAGCCAAAACCTCATATCCAGAAATCGTTCCAGCAAACCAATCAATTTTAGGCAAGGGATTACAATCCTTTGGACATGCTTTGTTTAGATTAGTGAAGTCTATACACATTCTCCACCCAGAGTCTGCCTTCTTTACCATCACTGGGTTTGCTAGCCATTTTGAGTAGATCACCTCATTTATGATACTAGCCTATAATAACGTTGTTACTTCTTCTTCAATCGCTTTCTATCTGTCATTAGAAAAGCTTTGTTGCTTTTGCTTGACTGGTTGGACCGAATCACTGATATTCAATGAATGAGTCGTGATTCCTGCATTGACTCCTCCCATGTCTTATACGCTCCATGAAAATGTATCTTTGTGATTTTGCAAGATTTGTATCACCTTATCTTTCTCCAAGTATGGAAGATGCTTTCCCATTTTGACACACTTAGAGGTTTCTTCATCATCCAAAACGACAACTTTAGTCTCTTCTCCTAGATTTGTTGGTGGATCCAATTGGTTGAGTGAGCCACCATCCATGATAGTGCTAACCATCTTTGTTTTCTCCGCATTCTTTCATGCTCTCATTGCGATAACTATACATTGTCTGATTATTTGTTGGTTTCCTCTCACCATTGCGATTCTTGTTGGGGTTGGGAACTTCATGACCAAATAATATGGAGACCATATAGTCTTTTCTCTATTCATCCATGGTCTATCGATGATAGCATTAAATGAACTTAGTGCATCAATAACAACAAAGTCACAAATGATAGTACAGTTTCTATCATTTTTATTGATTATTACGGGCAGCTGTATGTTGCCCAATGGTGTCTCCGCTTGTCCACTGAATCCTGCAAGCAAGGATGTGGACTATTTTAGGCTAGTCTGTTTGAATCCCAATATGTCAAAGCAATCCACAAAAAGAATTTCCTCTGCGTTACCATCATCTACAAACACTCTATGAACCATTGCGTTTCAAATCCTAGCGATAGTGAACATTGGATAATTGTGAGGTGAGGCATTAGGAACTGCATCCTCTTTGCTAAACATGATTGTTTCATTCAAACACAATCTCTTGTCTACAGGATCTTGTGATGGTGAATACTCGGCCTTAGTTTTCTAGGCATTATTTGATAAAGACTTGGTTGACCCATGTATCGGTAAAACTATTCTCTCTGGAGCCTCATGCGTTATGTCTTCTTCATAATCCACCAGTGCTATCATCTTTTGATTCTTTTTCCGAGTGTTCACTACGGCATGGTTCTTGGCCATAGATATTCCTCTCTTATTAGATTTGTTGTATCGATTTCCTCCATCTTCATTCTTGTATAGGCTTATATAGCCATTTCTAAAGATATCCTCTATTTGTCTTCTCAAATCTCTACAATATTCAACATAATGCCCATGATATTTATGGAAGGCACAATAGTACTCTCTTGATATTTTGTTTAGAGGTGCTATCATCGGTGTTGGTTCGCGAAATAGCTCTCTGTTCGCTTGCCAGATTTCTTTTTGTGACTTCCTTAGCGGTGTTTCTTGGGACAAGGTGCTTTGCATTCCCACTTTTCTTCCTTTGAAAGGGAGGCTTCATTTTCCCTTATTTGTAAAACTTCAGTTTGAGTCTTCCATTATTTTTTTTTGCTTTCCTCCCGCTCTATTTTGCGGTTATTTTCTTCTTCGGTTCGCACATACTGCTTAATCATTTTTTGTAATTCTCTTAGGCTTTCTGGCATGTTCATTGTGAATTCTTTGTAGAATTCTCCTGATCGCATGCCTCCTGTGAACGAACTCAAGGAAGATTGGAATAACCAATCACAAACCTGCAAACTTTCCATGACGAACCTACTATGATATTCTGCAAGACTTTCATCACTTCGATGAGCTATATTGTTTAGGTTTGCTATTGTCTTGGGGAATTTTTGCTTCTAGTAAAAACGCCCCAAGAAAAGATCTGGAAACTGTGCCTAAGACTTAATGCTTCTGTTTGGCAAGTCCACGTACCATGTAAAAGTTGTTCCCGATAGAAAGATAAGGAAGGCCTTATACACCAACTCGATATCCGTATCGCAAAATCTCATGTTGTTACGATAGGAATGTAGGAATTCCTTTGGGTCAGTAGTCCCATCATAAATTTTGACGTGCAACAGCAACTTGAAGTCCTTTGGCATCTTGAAGTCGCGAAGATGCGGTGCTAATGATGACTTATCGGCATCGTTGTCTCTTATTACTTTTTTGTATCCCCCTGTTATTCGGATACAATTCGATCCTTCTACGCCATTCATCCCTATATTTAAGATCCTTGTTCTTTTAACTCATTTTAAAACTTATTTTTGGGGACTTTGGGTTGATAGTAGCTAAGAATTGACTATATAGTTATTCTCTATTCTCTTCTATAAATGATGCGAACGCTTTTTTTTTTAATTTTTGTTAGGAGACTCTGTTTCTTCCTCATCATCATCCGTTTTTTCTTTTTAGTGCTCCCATTCTCTGCTAAGAACATATACTTGATCTTGGATGGGATGCATGCTCTTGTTTAGTCCAGTCGTTCGCTCTTGTGTATAATGGTTTTGGCTTCTTTCACTTTTGGTGAACAACATTATCTACTTTGCAAGGAATGACGGATCAGAAAAAAAAATCTCACCCTCACAGATGGTGCCAAATGTTGTGGTATTCCCGATTTGCCAAAGTGACCATCGTTCACCATAAATGCTCCTGCAAAAGAGATCCCATAATTTATTCCGGGGAAAATACTTCAGTGATCAATTCAGTATTTTCCTTTTGAGAATTAGGATTTCTCAATATAGTTGCACTTACCTTGACTGGCGTTCTTCTTGTATTTATAGCATGTTACAATCGTGGCTCCGCTTATTTAGGATTCATGATCGTGGGTTATGTTGTGGTTCTGATAAAGCCGGTTCGTGCCTATTTTCTTAGCTGGAGCTTGATCGTGGTCTCAGCCTTTCTTGGTTCGTGGCTAAGTTCATTCCAAGCTGATTCTGCTTTTCCCGATTAGCATCTAAAATTAGTGTAAGGCTAAGTTCTGGGCTGGTCCTGAAGTCTAATCTTATGCGGTTCATGGGCTAGGTATACACCATATAAGCTCTAGAGAATGGGGCTTAATTTTAAACCTCTGACTGAGACAAACAAAAATGGAAAGTAGGAATTATACTCATGAATGAATGGAGTATGAGTTATTATAAAAATTTAAGGTTGAATTAAATATATATATATATGTATATATAGTATTTGTGTTTTTATTATGAGTAAAGTGCTAAAATGGCTCTAAATTTAGGCTAAAAGTGTTAATATAACCATGCAAAACGAGAAAATACTAAAATAACTCTAACTGCCAATATAACCCTGGGAGCCGTTAACTCCAATTTTCAACGCCGGAATTGGTTGAATTTTATGTAAATGGAAATTTTACCCTAATTTAAAAAATAAAATAAAAAAATGAAAAGACACAACTACCCCCATTCATATTAATATCACATTTTCTCCCTTTTTTCTTTTATTTCTCTTCTTCCCGCCAACGTTTTCTCCCGATTCTCAAAGGTGGCAACTGTTCACCACTGTTCACAACTATCACCCCCGTCATTCTTGGCCACCGTAGTCATCGAATAAGTGTTGTTGATCTTATGTGAAGGACGATCGATCTGTAAGTTGGTGGATAGAAGGAATGTGCCGCTCGAGTTACCTGTTGGTCCCTAAAATTGGGGAAGTGGAGAAAATGGTAAGGCTGGATCATTTTCATTGATAATATGTATCATTTATCCATTAACATTGCGATATTTAGAGAAAAGTGCAGATATAACCCTATATAATTGACGAAAGTGTAGATATAACCCTGCCCTATTTGAAAGTGCAAATTTAACCCTATCTATTCAGGTTATGTGCAGATATAACCTTTTCTAGCAATTTGATGTCAGAATTAGGTGAAAAGACAATTTTACATCTGGTCGGTTTATGTTTAAAAAATTGAAAATTCCAAATGATGTAATGATTATATTGCCCTTCGCCTCCTTCAAGCCCACCATTCAAGACTGCCATCACATCCATAAACCCTACCAACTCTTGTCTTCTTCCACTCACTCTGCAATTATTCTCTTCTTTCACTTACTCCGCCACTCCATTCTTCCTCCCGCAGTTGCCCCTTTTCTTTCTTCCACTCCGCTACCCTCTCTCTGACCACAACAATCACTCTCTCCGCCACTATCCTTTTTGTTTTTTAACTCCTCCATAACTACTATAAATACACCTTTGATTTCCCCCAATTTATCAAATTAGGTTCCAAAATAGTAAAATCTGAAGCAGAAGAAGAAGACAACGAAGATGGCGGATTGGGAGCAGGTGGTGATCGAGGTGGTGTTGTTCATTCTGCTCAGTCCAAGGATGCTGTTCCAACTAAGGTGGTGAAGTTTGAGAATATGCAGACAAGCGGACTTTTTATACTAGTTCATAAGTTTACCTTCTTCGGTTTGATAAACATTTTCCTCATTGCTATTGGGGTTTATATTGCTACTTGGTAGAAGTTTTTTAAATTATGTTGGTTGATTGTTGTATTGTTGATTCTCTTTCTTCTTCTCAGCTTTTATTTTTGGATTTTATTGTTCTTCATTGTTGTAGTTGTGTAGTGTAATGAGAAGGGTTGGTTGATTTTGAAAAAAACATGGTGACAGAGGTGTGGTGGTAGAGGTGGTGGTGGTGGTGGTGGCCGGAGCTAGGGTTTTGGTGGAGGGCTGGGATGGGGGTGAGCTAGGTGGTGGCGGGTTCGGGGTTGAGCCAGGTGGTGGTAGGTGGGGCTGAGCCAGGTGGTGGTGGCCTGGCGGGTGGTGGTGGCCAACTCTTGTCTTCTTCCACTCACTCTGCAATTCTTCTCTTCTTTCACTTACTCCGCCACTCCATTCTTCCTCCCGCCGCTGCCCTTTTTCTTTCTTCCACTCCGCTACCCTCTCTCTGACCACCACAATCACTCTCTCCGCCGCTATCCTTTTTTTAATTCCTCTATAACTGCTATAAATACACCTTTGATTTCCCCCAATTTATCAAATTAGGTTCCAAAATAGTAAAATCTGAAGCAGAAGAAGAAGACGACGAAGATGGCAGATTGGGATCAGGTGGTGATCGAGGTGGTGTTGTTCATTCTGCTCAGTCCAAGGATGCTGTTCCAACTAAGGTGGTGAAGTTTGAGAATATGCAGACAAGCAGCCTTTTTATACTAGTTCATAAGTTTACTTTCTTCGGTTTGATAAACATTTTCCTCATTGCTATTGGGGTTTATATTGCTACTTTGGTAGAAGTTTTTTAAATTATGTTGGTTGATTGTTATATTGTTGATTCTCTTTCTTCTTCTCAGCTTTTATTTTTGGATTTTATTGTTCTTCATTGTTGTAGTTGTGTAGTGTAATGAGAAGGGTTGGTTGATTTTGAAAAAAACATGGTGACAGAGGTGTGGTGGTAGAGGTGGTGGTGGTGGTTGTCGGAGCTAGAGTTTTGGTAGAGGGCTGGGATGGGGGTGAGCTAGGTGGTGGTGGGTGGGGCTGAGCCAGGTGGTGGTGGCCTGACGGGTGGTGGTGGCCTGTCGATGGTGGTGGTAGCCAGACGGGTGTGGTGGTGGTGGTGGTAGCCAGACGGGTGTGGTGGTGGTGGTGGTTGGCAGAGGGGCATAATTGTTCATCTCATGTAAGACTTTCAGTATAAGGGTATTTTAGTCTTTGCAAGTGGGTCAATGGCTGAAAATGGTTGGCCAACGCCGGAATCATTGTCAGAGAGTTATATTTGCACATTCATTCAACAGTCAGGGTTACATTTGCACTGAAAAACAATCACGGGTTATATATGCATATTCCTCAATATATAGGATTATATCTGCATATTACCTTGAAATTTATGTGGTGTTAACGTGTTTGTCAGTAACACTCCATTTCCCCCAAAATCTAGGGTTTAATCATAGAAATCTAGGGTTACCTGGACCTTCGACGGTGATGGAGGAGCTTCATGGATGGAGTGAATGGTGAATGGGGGAGGCAAGGAAGGAAGAGGAAGAAAAGGAAAGGAGGAAGATGTGGTAACCGTGGGGAAGGGGCGAGGACGAAGACCCTAGGGATTAGTTTTTTCATATTTTTAAATGGGATTCAAATTACATATATAGTATAGTAAGGAAAGGTAAATGGGGGAAAATTTGTTGAAATGGGCGAGAGCATTTTTGTCATTTCAGGTCCGGCCAGCAGCCTAATTGATGAGTCAACTACAGATTTAGGTCTGAAGGTTATAATTACACAATTCATCATAAAGTTAGGGTTATTTTTGGCACTTTCATGTTTTGCAGGGTTATATTGGCACTTTTAGCCTAAACGTAGGGATAGAAATGTAAAATTCTCTTTATTATTTTTAAAAATATATATAGTTATAAAATTAAGAATAAAATACAAACAAAATTTATGTACTCCATACAAATTATTGAGTATGAATTTGAATTTTAATCAAGATTGAGCGAAAATAAATATAGTAGTAAAACTTTTAACTGTTGTTGTAACAAACATGATATGTCACACTAAAGTTTGATTATAACTGCTCGCATTGGAGATCAAAACTTATTCAACTATTATCGTCAACACTCTTTTTACCCATGTCACAGTAAAATCATGTGATATTCCGTCAAGTGATGCAAAAATTTATAGACGAAGTTCGTTGTGTTGGAGATGCTAAAAGGCCCTGTTCTCCAGAGCTTATTTGCACTTCAGTTCAATCCAGCCCAATTCAATTCTGTTTAGTTCATAATGGTTCATTTAAATTCAATTTAAATCTGTTCTGTTCAATTCAATTCAGCTCAATGAAAATTTAGTTTGACAAAATTTAAGTTAATTCATTCATATTATTACTATTTTGGACATGAAATAGTAATTATTACTATTTAATTATTACTATTTTGGAGTTAATTCACTCAGGCGTATACATGAAAAGTTTTCAGGAATTTATCCCTAAAGTGATTACGGATGAGGATAATGTTGAACTCCTGAAACCAGTTCTTATGGAGGAGTTACATAAAACGATTTTTAGTCTTGGAGAGGAAAGTTCACTGGAACCCGATGGCTTTATTGGGGTTTTTTTTTACAGAAAAGCATGGAATATAATTAAGCTAGCTCTTCTACAATATGTACAGGAGTTTATGTGTGAAGTCCAACTTCCTAAATCATTATCTAGCACACTAATAACTCTAATCCCAAAAACTCAACCCCCCAACAAACTAACTGATTACAAGCCTATAAGTCTCACAAATTTCACAAACAAAATCCTCTAAGATTATATCAGAATGGATTAAACCACTGCTTCCCAAATGAATTTCACTAGAACAATCAGCCTTTATAAAAGGATGGGAAATTGCAGATAATGTCTTAGTTTTACAGGAAATGACTAGACTTTTAGACAAAAGGCATAATGCTCTTAATATGATCACCAAAATTGATATGTCGAAAGCTTTTGATCGTGTTTCCTGGACTATGCTAACTTCTCTCTTGTTAAAATTTGGATTTCACGGTTATATAGCAGCTTTGATACTTGATAACATCAGTAGAGCTTGGTTTTCAATATTGGTTAATGGCACTCCATATGGTTTCTTTAAGCCAACTGGATGGCTTAAACAAGGAGACCCCTTCTCCCCACACTATTCAACTTCATAACTGAGCTTTTGAATAGGGGTTTAAGGTTTATGTTTGATGGAAATTATATTGACAGATTCAGATTACCCCCAGGTGCTCAACCTATTACCCATCTAACTTACGCGGATGATATTGTAATCGTGCTACATGCCACAACCAAATCCCTTAGAAGTCTAGTTCTATTCCTACATAGCTACGAAAGGGCTACCGGGAAAAAAAAATTAAATTTTGAAAAAAGTGGCTTCCTTGTAGGCAACAAAATAGTCAAGCCAAGATAGTTATGATAAAAAATGCAACCAATTTTGTAGTCCTTTTCCTTTTTCAATATGTGGGAGTTACTATCTTTAAAGGGAAAAAAGAAAAGTCTACTTTCAAAATTGGATCGAAAAACTAAATGCAAAGACTCTAAGCTGGAATAACAAATGGCTAATATGGCAATGAGGGTGGTTCTAGCTAAACATGTTGAATATTCAATCCCCCAGTATACCTGGTGTATCATGTCCCCTGCAGCCCACATCCTTGACAAAATGAAATCAATTTTTGCAAATTTTCTTTGGGGTAGAACTGAAGCAGGGAACAGGAAACATTGGAGATCTTGGAGCTCATTATGCTACCCAAACGAAAAAAATGGCCTTGGCTTCAAAGACCTTAGGACTCTCATCGATACATTTTCACTTAAACTTTGGTGGAAGGCTCAAATTGGGTGGCTATAGGCAAAATATGTATGGTCTGTGGCTCCAACACAACCTCAGATGCTTGGAAAAGGGTGGTCAAAATGTCAAGCATAGCTGAGGATAACACTCAGGTAATACTTGGAAATGGAGAAAAGAAACTTCTGGATTTCAAATGGCTCGAAACAGGTGCGTTGGTGGACCATTGGCTGGGTAGTTTGCCAGTTCCCTGTCAGTACCTCAAAATCATAGAATTTCTACATGACAAATCAACGTACATCAGCACCTATGAGAACTACTTGCCCCTACACATCTGAGAGAAAATGAAGGGACAGTGGACCCGTTCTGATCATAAGGATGAAATGGTTTGGAAACCGTCACCAAATGGAAACATCACTATCTCCTCAGCTTTCCATACAATCAGACAAAAGAGGCAGCCAGTACAGATTCTAAAAAAGGTATGGAGTTTCACCACTCCACCCAAATTTTCTATTTTTATGTGGAAGTTGATGAATCATACTCTCCCCTTTGATGATATCTTAATGACATTGGGCTTCGTCTTTATTTCCAAATGTCCTCACTGCAATAGCACTTATTCTTTAAGTCATTTCTTCAACACATGTCATATTGCGAGGGAACTATGGAAGTACATATTCACAATCATGAACTTCCTACACAGAGAATTTGATCACATTTATGACAAATTCTCATGGACTTGGTCTGTCCAAAGATTTTCATCCTCTAAGGTAGGAATACAACATGCATATATCCCATTCATTGTTGAAAGTGATTCTTTGCAGGCAATCAAGATCATGAGGCAGGAAGCTAAGCCTCCATGGAAATGCAAACCAATGCCATGGGACCTTGCTGCACTTATCCAACACTCCAGCATCACATTCGAACACATTCACAGAGAAGGGAATCAAGTGGCTCACGCACTAGCACAGACCCAAGATCACACCATTCCAGCACATCTTCTAGCCACTAAAGAACTAGTGATGAAAGCGCTACAAGGAGACCGTATGAAGCTCCCCAACTTAGGGATAATCCAAGCAAACTAACCGAGGGACAAGCACAACTCCAGTTCTAGATCATTCCTCCTCTCTTTTGAACCCCTACTTGAAATTTTTTTGTACACCTGGCTTAGGACACAAGTAACAAATGGGTGGAGCTTGTTTCACTAAGAACGTGTACACCAAGTTTTTTTAGCACTCATATATTCTTTTGGAAGCAAAGCTATCCGCTTCAAAACAATTATTTTAGGAACTACGTTCAAGAGCATCCCTTGAACCTTTTGTTGTAATGTTAAAATTTAGGAAAGGGCTTGGGATCCCAAAAAAATTCCCTCACCTTGGTGGTTTTGATTTTTTTTATAAAAATATTATTACTATTTTGGATACACTTATTTTTAGTTCATTTCAGTTCAGATAAACTCTAAAGAACGTGACCTACCACTTATTCTTCCAAGTCAATTTCTTATTAAATTAAGCTTAAAAAATAATTAATTAAAATAAATTAAATCAAATCGAATCTATACTATACTAACAGAGTGAAACGTTTATTGAATAAACATTTAGATGCGGTAGCATATTCTTCCACCTTCAATTTTCTAGTTCCAAATTCGAAAACAGGATCCAAAAGATAATCCCGAACCGTGTAACGTAACTTCTTCTGCTACAGTAACGATTTCTTTGCTTTCACTTTTTTCTCGCCGGTAACGGCTCTTTCCCGCCGT
This sequence comes from Rubia yunnanensis, assembly GCA_037428765.1. Lineage (NCBI taxonomy): Eukaryota > Viridiplantae > Streptophyta > Magnoliopsida > Gentianales > Rubiaceae > Rubia > Rubia yunnanensis. Next base: position 77,415,541 of record CM075067.1, read on the forward strand.
TAATGGCTAACCCTGCTGTTAACGTCTCAACGAGAGATACAACCACTGCTCCACCGGCCGCTATGGCGGAAAGCAATGCCAACCAAGCCACACCAAAATCATTCTTGGCAGCGCTCCAGACCAAATCCCCACCGTTAATGAAATCCTTGCCAAATAACCCAGAGCTAACCCCCAAATCAGAACATTTAGGCGACCCGACTTGTCTCTACTCCGATGACCAAATTGCCAAACTCTCTGCACACTACGCTAATGCTTTGGTTGGAAAGTTCACAAAAGGGAGACTGTCGATGGAGCAACTGGAGCTAGCCTTCAGGACGGTAGGTTTTACCGGTAACTATCAATTAGGCTCACTTGATTATAAACATGTTTTGATTAGGTTCGAGCAAATCAATGATTACCAAAGATGCTGGATCAAAGGAGTTTGGAATTTCAATGGAATTCTGCTGAAGATGCTCAAATGGTCGCCGGATTTCTCGACACACAGAGAATCACCAATTGTGCCCATCTGGTGCACGATCAGGGAGGTACCTTTGTACTATTATAATTCTGCATCAATTGAGGCAATTGGAAATAGTATAGGAAGTTTTATTAAGAACGACTTAGCCACTGAAATGCTTGCAAGGCCTTCAGCAATAAAACTGTGTGTTGAAGTTGATTTACAGAAATCGTTGTGTAATTTCATCAGATTGGGATCAGTTACTAATAACAGAAAATACCCAATTAAATTTGAAGATGTCCCACTTTACTGTGATCATTGTGCTAAGTTAGGACATTCTCTAAATCAATGTAGAGCTATCCCACAAAACACCAATGGTAAATTAGTGAAAAACCCTGTATCACAAAGCCAAAATTATTCACACTGGCAGCCTACTGGGAATAAGTTTAGTAGGCACCTCTGATCTCTTTAAGAAACCAGGCTGTCACTTCCCATCCCAATAATGACAAGACAGCTTATCAGAGAGCCATAACAAGCCCCTCCCTTAACCCTTCCTCATACTTGCTTCCAGATGTTAATAGAGAGCTTGAAAATGAAACCCTGCAAGCACCAACAATAACACCTATTCAATCTCCCAGAATCCTACCCCAAGAAAATACTCAATCTTCACTCTTAAAACTATTAAATGCTACTGCATTATCCAAACCCTCTCAGAATACCTATGCAAAAGATTATATGCAAATTGGCTCACTCAGGTTAACCCTAAGCCAATCCTCTCCAACTAACCCCCCACTTTCTCTTCAAGGAAAGATGGAAAATAGGTTTTCTGTGTTGCAGGATTTAGATGATCTACCACAAACAGAGGACCTCATAGAATTGGAAGTGCAGGAATTAGAAGAAAATGCCATAAACAGTTACAAGGACCTCACTGCACCACAATCTATGATGCTTGAAGGTAACATTAATCAGCAAGGTAAGTCTAAAAATAAGAAGAATAACTATTTTAGTTAGCTGAATAAAATGATGCTCAGATCAGCTACTAAAAGTCATAAATCATGTGAACAATGACACACACTTCAACTGTTAATTTCTTAATATGGAATATTAGAGGAATGGAATCTTCTATGCTAAGACTAATCCATTTAGTTAAGCTGAAGAAAAATCAACTTCTTTGTATAATTGAACCAATGCATGATAACACTCAGTGTAGCTCCTATATGGATAAGCTCAATTTGTCACATAATCTGCCACTCCAAAATGGTAAAATATGGCTTATGTGGAATAACCCTGTAACAGTCTCATTAATTTCTCATCATGAACAGTTTCTGTATGTTAAAATAGCCCACCTTAGTTTAGACATTGATATGGAAGCTGTCTTTGTTTATGCTCTTAGGAATAGAGAGGGTAGGAAAACTTTATGGAAAGCCCTGACTGCCATACCTAAAAGTGAAACTATTTATATAGGAGACTTTAACACCATCACTTCACTTGCAGAATATAGAGGTCCTAGCTCTCCCTCTCTAGGTAGTATTAGAGATTTCAATAACTGGATCAGTTCATCTGGTGTTCAGGAAATTAATACAGTAGGTAACTTATTCACTTGGTCTAATTCAAGACTTCGAAAGCCTACCTCAAAAAGATTGGATAGAGGTCTCTGCACCATTAAATGGAATTTAAAATTCCCTTCACCTTCTATACAAATTTTGAATAGGCAATCCTCAGACCACTCTCCTCTCCTCCTTCAAGTCTCAACTCTGGCTAATTCTCACCCTAAACCATTTAGATTTATAAATACTTGGTTTAATAGACCAGAATTTATAGAACTAATTAGGGAAAATTGGTCACATCCACTTCCTCAATATGGAATGTTAGGTTTCCACCTAAAATTAATTAGATTGAAGAAAGTGATAAAAACTTGGAATAGAGACTGCTTGGGAAACATTGATGCTAATGTAATCATTGCAGAAGTGGCACTAAGACTACATGAACTTGCTTTTGACTCTACCCACTCAGATGCTGATTTAATCAAATTAAATGAGAAAAAGGCATTAATGCTTAGAGCCCTAAAGGAGAAAGAAAAATTTTGGAAACAGAAACCTAGATCAGCATGGCATAAGCTAGGAGATAATAACACACAGTTTTTTCATAAGACAGTACAGGAGAAAAATTGTAAATTACAGATCACAAAAATTAAAAATAGGCAGGGTCAGTGGCTAAATTCATACCTGGATATCCAAAAAGAAGCTTTTGCCTATTTCTCTGATCTGCTAACTGAACCTAACGATATGGCTAATAATACCTATTACCCTCATTTCCTTAGCCAAATTCCATCTGTCATCACAGAACAAGACAACCAATTTTTATCTAGACCAGTCTCTGAAGATGAACTTAAAGCTGTGATTAATGGTCTAAATAAGAATAGTAGTCCAGGTCCAGATGACTTCTCTAGCAAATTCTATATTAAATGCTGGACTATCATTAAGGAAGATCTAATTGATGTTGTAAATGAATTCATTTTAGGTTCAGATATGCCAAAAGGAATTTCCAGCACATGGATAACCCTAATTCCAAAAAAAACAACACCATCCTCTTTTGATGACTTTAGACCAATTAGCCTCTCTAATGTTATCAACAAAATCTGCTCTAAGGTTTTAATGGAGAGATTGACACCTCACATGGAGAATTTAATCTCTCCCAATCAAACTGCATTCATGAAGAATAGAGACATTTCTGATAACATTCTCTATCTACAGAAAATGTTAAGATTCCTAGATAAAAATAGTAGAGTGCCTAACTGCATCATCAAGTTGGACCTTAGGAAAGCTTTTGATAGGGTTAATTGGGATTTTCTTAGGAATATACTAGCTAGATTTGGTTTTAGTGGGAATTTTTTAGGTGCTGTTTTGAATAATTTATCACAAGCTCACTTCACAGTTCTTCTCAATGGCAATCCAGTGGGCTTTTTTTAAAGCCACAAGAGGAATCAAACAAGGTGACCCCCTCTCTCCTTTTCTTTTCAATATTTTCTAAGAAGCTTTCTCTAAAAGCCTTTCTTACATATTTTTGAATAGCAGTCTTTCATACTATCAGTTACCTGCCTCAATCACACCGGCCTCTCACTTAATGTATGCTGATGATACCATTATCTTCATGCAAGCCTCTAAATCCAATCTGATTAAGATTAGAGCATTCTTAGAGGTCTTTGAATCTACCTCGGGACAAAAATTCAACTTTGAGAAATCTGATTTTTATATCAGTAAAAGGGCTACAGTGGCTAAATCAAATCAGGTTAGGATGATCTTTAAAATGAAAAAAGGTTCCTTTCCTTTTAATTACCTAGGTTGCCCAATTTTTAAAGGTAGAACCTTAAACAGATACTTCCAACCTCTGATGGAAAACCTGGATAAAAAATTGCTGACCTGGAAAAATAAATGGCTTAGCTCAGGGGGTAAATTAACCTTAATCCAGTCTTGCTTATACTCTTTACCTCAGCATCTATGGACTGTTACCAAACTCCCTAACCATATAGTTAAGACATTTGAGAGAAAAATGTCTAGATTTTTCTGGGGAGAGTCTGATGGCAAAAAGAACAAAGTATGGAAGAGATGGGCTGATTTAGCTGTACCAAAGTCTCTAAATGGTCTAGGTTTTAGATCAATTCAGGCCATAATTGACTCCTGCTCTCTTAAACTCTGGTGGAAGAGTCAGTTAGGAACTACTATGTGGTCTAAATTGATATGGTCCTTACTAACACATAGAAAGTCCATGACCTGGAAAAGAATCTGTTCAGTTAACTCCTTTGCAGAAAAAACACACTGATCATTCATGGTAAAGGTAGCTGTAATCTCTAGTCTACTAACTGTTGCCCTAATGGACCATTGATGACCCATATACCCAGATCCATCCTTTCACCATTACTATATTACTCTGTTGCTGATTTTATCAGTAATAAAGATTCAATTTTACTACAGATTTCCCCCTTTCTGGAACATGATACTCTCTCTTTTCTTCAGGGTGCAGAAGTTAATGTAGACAGAGAAGATAGACTGGTCTGGAAACTAGAAGTGACAGGGTCTTTCTCTTTCAAATCTGCATACAAGGAACTCACTCTCTCCTCAGGTAATTTCCTTGCCACCAAAATTATTTGGAATCCTACATTGCAAAAAAAGGTTTCTATCTTCACATGGAAACTGTTGCACTCTTTCCTACCTTTTGATGATGTGCTAATTAAATGTGGTTTTAATCTTGCCTCAAAATGCCCAGCATGTTGTCACTCAGACTCTATTCAACATTTCTATATATCTTGTCCCCTTGCTCAAAACATATGGATTAAGATGGCATCTTTGTTGGATTTTCACCTTAATGAGCAAGACTCAATTACTGAGAGAATCTTTCTGTTCTGGAATAGTCATGACCTCCCTAAGTGGCACCATCTGCTATGTAAAATGCTCCCACCTTTGATATGTTGGTGCCTCTGGAAGGCCAGAAATAGTTTCTTATTTGACAGCAAATGTTTTTCTTCAGAGCTAATAAGCAAGGAAGTATGTGATCAAATCTATCTGTCTCTCCATGCTAAATCTTATCACCATAGTTCCTTCTTAACTATTCCATCCTGCTTGTTGCATTTGATCCCTCAGCTTAGACCACCTTCGAAACCTATAATATCAATTGTTTTTTGGGAAAGGCCAAAGCCAGATTGTTTTGAGATCAATGTAGATGCATCTTGGAATCCTAATAAGGTAACAGTAGGCCTCATTGCAAGGAACAGTTCTGGTACCCCATTCCTGATTAAATCAACAGCTATTACTGATGCTTCTCCACTTCAAGCAGAGATTCTAGCTGTACAATTCACCTGCCATACTTTTCCTCAACTAGATAACACCGTCACAATTGAATCAGATTCATTGTTGGTAGTAAAAATGATCAAAGACCCATACACTGCTCACTGGACTTTGTTTGACCTAACATCTAGAGTACAATCCCTGAATGCTGATCTCAAACATGTCTTTAGAGAATGTAATTCTGTGGCAGATGCTATTGCTAAACACCATTCAACCCATAATCTGAGTCTAAGCCATTCTAATGCTCCCAATCACATCAAATGCCTCATTTCTTCGGACAACGAGCATACTTCTTATATCAAACTAAATAAGAATGCCTTTTGATTGAATTGATACTGCTAAGAGTTTGCTGTTTCTGATTTTTAAAGGTGCTATGGAGGATGCTAACATCTGAAGCTCAGCTCTGCAATAACTTTATGGACATTCAACTCAGTTTATCTTGCTGTGGCTGATTTGAAGAAGTCTCAATTACCAGATTTTGATTACTCATAAATCCAACTCTAGGTTCTGAGTTCTTTAAGATTAATCTTTGTAGTTTCTAGATTGAAGTTTCCTGGCCAAAGGAAAGAATTAACACAAGGGGTGGAGATTCTTTCTTTTGGAATCGCAACTGCAATAACTATCCTCTTTTACTTTGGATAGTTTGTACACATCCTATTTGTAGATAGGTAGTGCTTTTGGAGGTAACTATGTTGCCTCAACTCTCCTCATGAACAAGCTAAACCTCATGTACATTCTAATGGTTACAATTAAGGCATGGGGAACCTTTATATATAATCCCCCACCCTCGGGTGTTTTCATCAAAAAAAATATTCTTCCACCTTCATCCCTCCATCCTCTTGCTTAGTTCCTCTACCTTAATTTCTTATAGAATTAAACTTAAACAGTTTAACTTAGCTAAGGGGGCATTTGGTTAGGGTGAATCAGGAAAGGGAAAAGGAATTTGAGATCTTTGTTGTTGAAAAATCAATTCATTCAAAGATGCTGGGAAAAACATCCAACACCGATTACAATAAGTGGAATTGACATCCAACTTAACTAGTCTCTAGAAATAGCCAATCTATTGCAAGGATATTCAAATTACATGTCAACTAGACTGATCGTCTGTACTATTACAGATAAGAGATCCAATAAAAAACTGTAGCATTCCCCCCAGGGATATTAACTCGCTTCTGCAAAAATCATGACCACTTGGCGAAGTGGAGCATATCAGCATAAATATCACTACGCCAAATAGGGATCTACAATAGCTGTAACACCACTTGATCTTAATAAAAAACATGATCTATATTGTCCAAACTACAAACACCTTGAAAAACATAAATCGAGAACGGAACTCCCAATAGATAAACGCAAACGAAATCACAATCACACGATCAGTAAAACTAGATCGGACAAAATGCATTAATCTGAACAATTAGATTGAATAATCATTATGGACACATCAATCTAATCTATCAGGTTGAAGAACAATACTAATGTATAGAAACAAATCTATACTTATTCAATAACATAAACATTAAAAGTAAATCAACTGAAAAAACTAGTGTTTCCCCATCTCCCCATCATGGGGAGATGGGGAAAAGAATTCCAGAGAAGGAAAATGAAGAAGGAGCGGTGATGGTATAGTAGAGCTGAAACCTAATTAGGCTTATGCTCCCATCACTTAACATGAGCCCAACACTCAAGATACATATTGGTGGGCCTAATAATGAGCCATTCACAAAAAAAAGATCCTGGTCACAAACCTAGGAGATTAGGGTTTAGGAACAATATAAATAGAGAGGTATGTCTTATATTTTTGGTAACACTATCTTTGCCTACTTTTAATCTCTATAAGATTGCTGACTAGATCGCCGGAGAATCTCCTCCCAGAGTTCCTGGGGTCTATTTTTTTCTTGTAGATCACAGGTAGTGCTGGATTAGGTTTGGGTTGGGTTATGAACGAAGGTCACCATATGCATCAAGTGGCATGCCCAGTGGGACCAAGTTTCGACTAGATCTGAATCTTATAGTGTATGTCTTTGTTGACGACTTCAACTCATTAGAGTGAAAAGTAGCAAAGGGACTGGTGTGGGAGTTGAGGTTGGATCTTCATATCGATCGAGGGTAGGGGAAGAAATGACCCCTCCCATCATAGACCAAGATACGTCCACAATGCCAGTCAAAGCTTTGGTGGGACCTGGACCAACACCCCCATTGATCAAAGGATCATATGATGGAACCCTACCCGAAGCTTCAGCAAGAGCGGAGTTTACTAGTGAACCTGCCGTAGAAGTTTGTGCGGCACTGCCATTGGCCCGGATGAGAGGTGTAGGTGGACATCTCACAGGGTGTTCCGGTGACTCGCAGGTCGAGGCCTATGAAAGAAGACTCCAGGAAAATTTCCTGGTTGCCGAAGCTCAAGCTTCTTCACGAAGCTTCGATTATATCACATATTTTGGTGGTCGTAGGATATCAGGTCATTCCCCATCGATAACCCCTCACCATTCGATGACTATAATACTTTCGGTGACTAATCCCTGTTCGATAATCCTAGAAGCCCAGATCAGATCACTGTCTCTAGCCAGCCGAGCGTGCGGGGCTCCGTACATGGGATATGCAAGAGAGTCTGCACAGTTAAGACCCCAACCTTCTTTCTTAGAGTTCATGCGGGTAAGCTACCCTATGTCGGTGCTGGGTTATCCCCCCAAGGTTTTGAACATGGCACGGGAGCCATGCCTTGGATGCGGATCCCATGCCTTATGGGAAGCCCATGACCCATACCCCTCGTCAACCTAATGGATCCTCGAAGACCCTACCCAAGGGATCTTCGATAACCACCTTAGAATGGAGGAGACCAGTATGGTGGAGCTGAGACAGCCGTAGGTAGGGAATTGGATAGATTGATAGGCTCGATGGGACAAACGATAGGATCCCCATTTGGACCAGCTGTGACGAATGATCATTGGCCTCACAATTTAAAGTCACCTGAGGGACTTCCCACTTGGTTTGATGAATTCTCGAGACTTCGATGAGAAAATGACGTGCAAGCTGGTGGGCAGTTACCTTCAAGGAAAGGCCCAAGAGTGGTTCAACAGGTTGCCTAGGAGTTTGTTGCATTCATATCGAGACTTTAGTGGGGCTTTTCTAAGTTAGTATTTCCAAAAAAAGTCCAAAAAAAGAAATTTACCAAAACCTTGATAGATTTGTATCAAACAAAGAAAAATTCGGGGGAATAAACTGCCACCTTCTATCACTGCTACATCGATGATAGTCTTGGGGCAGTCGAGGGTATGCAGAATGAAATTATCCAGGGATATTTTTTGGGAATGGAGGACCTGGAATTGTACAGATGATTGAAGGCGAACACCCTGAAAAAACTTCAACAGCTCCAGGAAATGGTGGAATAACATTCGAAGGTAGAAGATGAAATTCGAAGGAAAAGGGAGGGCCAGATGGCTAAGCAGTCCAAACCTAATGACTCTCGAGGTAAGAGGCCAATTGAAAGGACAAATTTTAAAAAGTAAACCCCCATGTATCGATCCCCGACTAAAATATGGAGCATCCACAAAGGAATTTTCAAACCACTTCCCCCTCATGAGTGAAAGTCAACGAGCCTTCGCAAGCAGGAGGGCCACCAACAAATTATGCAATCGCGACAAAGACTACAAACACACCACGAATGAATGCACCCACTTTTAAGCGGAAATTGACCGATGTGAGAGGGAAGGCCTCTTAAAGAAGACATTTCATCAACTATACCGAGATTAGAATCCGAGGCATAGGAATGATAGAGGAAACATGTGGCCACTTAAGAAAAACTTCAATGCTGGAAATAGATGAGATCGAGGCCCTTTGGGGAAGCGATATGAGCATCGTGATGAGTCCCAGTGAAACCCCCCATAGAGAACTTGAATGAAGGGAATCCTACCATTCACAGGGTGGTCAATGTTATTAGTGGATTTGTTGGTGAAATGTCTTCCAATGCAGTAATGTTAGCACAATCACGGTGGGTCCTAGCAGGAGAACCAATAGGGAAAAGGCTTCGATCAGATGAAACAATCACGTTCTCTGAAGCGGATGCGGTTTTGAACCAAACATAGTAATCCCATGGTCATTGTGGTAGTGATTGGAGCTGCACTGGTAAAAAGGGTGTTCATCGATAATGGAAGTGGTGTGGAAATCATGTTTGTAAATTGTTTTGATGAGTTGGGGATTGGGAGATAAAACCTTAAAAAATCCACTTTGCCCTTATCAGGGTTCATAGGAAAAATGGTATACCTCATCGGGGAGATAACCCTGCCAGTGAGAGTGGTAGATGGAAACAAGGGGGTCATAGTGCATCGTAGCTTTGCTGTCATCGATGCTTTCTCTCCCTAAAATATGATCTTAGGGAGACCTTGGATGTGCCAAGCTTGAGCAGTGTGGTCGTCGTACCATTTGATCATGAAGTTTCCAACGAAGAATGGAGTAGCGTCCATCCACGGGGATCAATCCATCGCTCAAAGTTGTAACTACGAAGCAGTAAAGGGGGCTGAAAAACAAGGAGTGTTTCTTCAAAGCACGGTAAAGATGGACCGGCCGACACATAACCACTCTCCATTCCTGAAGTGGGATCCGTGGTGGTAGGGAGTATGATGCCCAACATGGTAAGGCAGGAACTAAAGGCTCTATTAGATCACTACCATGATGTGTTTTCTTGGGATGTTTCAGACTTGACATGGGTACCTACGGAACTAGCAGTCCACAAGTTGAACGTTGATCATTCGATAAATCCTGTTAAGTAGAAACGATGAATGTTTTCCCCTGAGAGGGCGGAGGCAATCAAATTTGAGGTAGGAAAACTTCTCGCAGCAGATGTTATTGAAGATTTGTTGTATCCTCAATGGCTGGCTAACCCTGTCCTGGTCCTAAAGCCAGATGGGACTTGACACATGTGTATAGACTTTACAGATCTGAACAAGTGTTGCCCAAAAGATAGTTGCCCCTTGCCTTCGATTGATCACCTGGTGGAAGCATAACAAGTTACCATATCCTTGTCTTCTTTGATGTGCATAAAGGTTATCACCAAATACTCATGGTAGAAGAGAACAAAGAGAAGACTTCATTCGTCACAGATATTGGCACCTTCTGCTATAAGAAAATGCTGTTTGGGTTAAAGAATACTGGGGTAACTTACCAACGGTTGGTGGATAAACTTTTCAGAAAGCAGGTTGGTAAAAGTTTGGAAATTTATTTCGATAATATGGTGGTAAAAAGTTTGACATACGATCAGTTTTTGCAAGACTTGTGTGAACTGTTCGAAGGGTTACGAAGGTAAAATTTAAAGTTGAACCCTTAGAAGTGCGTAATAGGAGTCAGTGCTAGTAAGTTTTTGGAATTCATGGTCTCAAAAAGGGGTATTGATGTTAACCCAGAGAAGGTAGAAGCCTTGATGAATATGAGGAGTCCTCGCAATGTAAAAGAAAATCAATGATTAACAGGGTGTTTGGCAACATTGAGCAGATTCTTATCGAAGGGGGCAGAGAAGCATCTCTCTTTCTTTGATATACTTTGTGAAGCTCAAAGTTTGAATGGACCAAAGAATATGAGAAAGCCTTCGTGGCCTTAAAAGAGCACCTAAAAATTCTACCTACATTGATGAAGCCGGAAAACAGGGAGGTCTTGTACCTTTACATCTCAGCCTCAGCCCTAGCTATTAGTTCTGTACTCGAAAAGGAGAAGGAAATAAATCAACACCCCATATATTTCGTTAACAGAACCCTGCAAGTCCCAGAAACAAGGTACACCACCATGGAAAAACTGATCTTAGCTTTAACTCATACCGCTCAAAGATTAAGGACCTACTATCCTTCGTGCTCGCTAACTGTCTGATCATGCAAGTACTTCTAAAGCCCAAGGACTCAGGGAGAATGATGAAGTGGGCCGTAGAGTTGGGGGAACATGATATACATTACCATCCTAGGACTGTGATCAAAGGAAAAGCCTTGGTGGATTTCATCGTGGAGACCACCGACTCCATTGAAGATATCAACAATACTGATGAACATGGAGTATGGAAGCCATTCGTAGATGGATCTTCGAATGTAGGTGGAAGCAGAGCAGGTGTGTTACTCACCACTCCTGATGGTACCAATTGTCCTTACGCATTGCATTTCAATTTCACAGCCACAAACAATGAGTAGAATATGAAGCCTTGATCATATGACTTCAATTGGCTAAGGAATTGAGAGTAGAAGAGGTGGAAATATTCAGTGACTTACAGATTGTGGTAAATCGGGTGAATGGGGAGTACGAAGCTCGAGAAGTAAGCTTGCAATGCTACTTGGAGATAGTCAAAACTTTATTAATATGCTTTTGATCATATACTCTTTCTCAGGTACCCAGGGAGAAATATCACAAGGTCGATGCCTTGAATAAATTAGCTTCATCTGACTTGGGGGAATTGATGCAGAAGCAAGTAAAATTAGAAACCTTTATCAACAAAGCTTCGAGGAGATAATTGTGACAGCCATTTTTGAAGGGGATACAAGGATGACCCCAATTGTTCGATACCTCCAAGATGGACTGCTTCTTGAAGATCCCATCAAAGCACGAAAAATTTGACTCAAGGTACCCAAGTATGTTATACAGGAGGGAACCTTGAATTGAAGGGGGAGGGAGGTACCTGTAACTCTTGCTTTGATGTGTCACCCCTACCGATGCACAACTTAATGCAGGAAGTCCACTAAGGAGTCTGTGGTAGCCATCAAGGAGCATGATCCGTAGCAGGAAGGATGCTATTTCAAGTATCGGGAAGATTCAAGTATCTGATAATGACAGTTGACTATTTCACTAAGTGGGTCGAAGCAGAACCACTAGCAAACATTAAGGGGATTTTGTCATCTCGTTCTATTGGAGGAATATTTTTTATCGCTTTGGCATACCAAAAGCGTTCATCACGGACAATGGAACCCAGTTCACGAACGACCTTTTTAAAAGCTGGTGTGAGGAGTTCAAGATTGAGCTGAGGGTCACATCAGTATACCATCCACAAGCAAATGGTCAGGTTGAAGTCACTAACCGAACCCTTGTCAACAGAATACAAAAAAGGCTGGAGGGAACAAAAGGCAATTGGGTAAACGAAATACCCAATGTACTATGGTCTTATCGAATAGTGGAGTATTCGACCACATGAGATACACCATATGGACTAGTGTATGGCTCAGAGGCTGTGATACCTTGTGGAAATTGGCATGCCTAGCCCAAGAATGATGGTAGCCAGTGATGCCAGGAATGACAAAAACCGCTGCCTCAACTTGGATCTAATAGAAGAAAGACGTGCCATAGCATCCATCCGTGAAGCCAAAGTCAAGGAAATGGTGAAACGGTATCGAAGGGTGAAAGAAGGGAAGTTTGTGGTGGGGAACCTTGTCATGAGGAACAATGAGAAGAGTAAGCAGGAACCAGCAGGGAAGCTAGGACCTAATTGGGAAGGACCTTACAGAGTGCTCGAGTCTCACCCATGAGGGAGTTATACCTTGGGTTCGATGAATGGCGACAATATCTCCAAGCGGTGGAACACAGTTAACCTTCAACAGTATCACCAATTGTAAGGAAAAAAGCCAGGGACTTGATGCACGGAAATTTTCCTTGTTTTTCAATGTATCTATTGCCAGATTTGTATGCTTCACGCTGCAACTGGGTGACTTAATAGAAGTTTTAATTTCTCCCCAAGTTAAAGTGCCAATTTGTAATTCTCAATTGATCGAAACTTTGCTATTAGGAAGTCCAATAATTTCTCACCCTCGCACGATAGAAATCAATTCTCGCCCTCGCGTGATAGAAATCAATTCTCGCCCTCGAGCGATAAAAGTCAATTCTCTCCCTTGAGCGATAGAAGTCAATTCTCGCCCTTGAGCGATAGAGTTCAATTCTCACCCTTTTGCAATAGAATAAATTCTCGCCCCCATACAGTAGAAATCCATTCTCATTCTCGAGCGATAAAAGTTAATTCTTGCCCTCGAGCGGTAGAAGTCAATTCTTGCCCTCGAGTGATAGAATTCAATTCTTGCCCTCACGCGATAGAAATCAATTCTCTCCCTTGTGCGATAGATATCAATTCTCACCCTCGAGCGATAAAATTCAATTCTCGCCCTCAAGCGCTAGAATTTAATCCCCGCCCTTGAGCAATAAAAATTGATTCTCGCCACTAAAAGATTGAAGGTTGTCCATAAGTATTAAAATAGTCCTTGAGCTCCAATGATCGAAGGCACACTCCAAATGTAAAGGAAGGTATACTCATTTTATAAGTAAAATTGCATCTGAACGAATGAGTGGTGCAAGGAAATTTTTTATTAAGGTATAACATACAACATAGGCTTTAAAGTATAACATACAATACACGTGATCATTCATACCAGTGGATATTCTCTGGGTGGATATTGTTCTCTAATTGGAGACATTCTTTCCACTCGCATATGGCATCAAAGGCTGCACGATAGTCAGGATCTCTATCTAGATCCTTTCGAAGAAAAACCATATCAGTCTTGTACAAAAACCAAAACATGTCACCAATAAGACCCATATCGAGGACCCCATACGATAACCCATGCGCTTGAAGGCTATCAGAATAAAGTTGTATTGTAGCAGAATGAGCTAACACTTGATTTGAGAGATAGGAATTCTGACTTGCAAGTTCACTGCAAAATCATTGGTTACACTCGATAACACCTTGTAGCATGAAAACCTCTTCGGCAAGGAAGCTATTCTGCTTATCCATCTCGCTAACTTGTGTTTCGAGCTCTTTTACCTTATCCTGATAGTGCCAACTGTCACCCCACTGACTTAATTTTGATACAACCTAGCATTAGTAAGACACTTATGTAAACTAGAATACTTCTTCATCATCTCTCATAAAGTATCCTGATGACCAATCTCTTCAACACTACACGCTTCGTCCACTATGGCAAGGGCAATAGTTGATTGACCAGTCGCAGGGTTACCCTTTGATTTGTTAAGAAGTTCTATTATCGAAGGATATCTACCATCTTGCCACAATGACAGCTCCTTATTAGCCTTGGATAGATCCTCGCTCAACTGCGCCAACTTGGTAAGAGGCTTCGAGAACTCTACCTTAACCGTAGCAAGCTCTCAAGTCAGCTTTTCTAACTCATCATGCATTGGAACTTTCTATAAAATATGAAGAATCGTAGTCAAATACTTGAAAGAAAAAAAAATAATTTCACCAAACGGTTCAAATTATCCCAAAAAACTCGCATCCTTCGATTAAGAATTTTTCAAAACATTACAAGGAATTCCCTAACAAATAAGGAGGTGGGGGATTGGGGTTCATACATTTCTAGCCTCATGTCCCACGCTGCACTCATCCCTGTCATACCCTGTCTTACTTTGGTCAGCACCGGCTCCTCATTGGTTATCCTTCGAGGTTCGCTCACTAGACTTGGAGCCCTCCCCCGGAATGGCCAACACCTTAAGTTCCAAAGATGACAAAAATTTCTTCCCCTTCTTGATAACATCAAGCAGTCGAAGCTTCAGACCGCCAGGACTGGACATCTGTCCCCACCCCACCTTCATCTTCTCTTTCATGTCAGGGTCAGTGTGAGCCTTAAGCGCTTCAGCCTACTCAGGGGGTAATACATTTGACTGCCTAGTTGTAAACTTCGGTCTGCCCCCATGCTTTGGAAATACCGAGAAGGTGAATGAAAGCATCCTTCATAACCTTATACCCCATCATCTTGTCAGTGGAGGTCATCAATAGGGCATATTGAGCTTCAAGAGAACACTTCTTGGCAAGGCATTTCTCCTTCTCCTTCAACTTCTTCAAATATCTCTCCAAATCTTCTATCTTCTTCTGCAGTTAGCACGCTTCTCTTGGTGAACAGCCTCAGCGACAACCTCGATTGGTCCTTGTAGGAGGGGAAGAACCTAGGGGGAGAAGATGCCGGTTGAATGCAAGGTTAATCGAACAACCGCCATGACCTAAACCAAAGAGGACAAAGGAATTAGAAAGAAGAACAAAGACATTAGCAAAGCCCAAAACAACAAGTGAAATAAAAGGCTAATAAAAATAGTATACCGAAGGCTCGCTGCCCAAATTCCTGAGATAATTCAGGGATAAACTATCATTCTTAGCATCATAAAAGAGGTTGTTGGAACCACCCTAATCACCACCAGTCTCGTGAGAAGGCCCCGTGCCTTCGAATCTTGGCTTCTTTGGTGGATGCTCCTGAACGGGAGACCTCTCCTGAAGACCTTCTGGGGTATAGGATGGGGTAGGCTGCCTAGCTGATACCCTAATCTAGAAATACCCTCATGCTCAAGAGCGTCATCAAAGTATTGCATGTTGTTCACTGCACAAAAGAAACAGAAGGGTTACGAACAATAGCAAAAGAATAAAATAATATTCTAAAGGTAGAGGTCCAAAGACCTTCGAAGGAATCCGAAGAAGATACTTCCTCAACGATCACCCCTCATAGGGGATCTAAGGATCGAAAGGGCCTTGGGAAATGCGGTCTACAATCCTCTCTCTTCCTTTTATTAACATTTGCGGAATAATTCCCCTCCAGCACTCGGCGACTAGCCGAAGCATAGATACTTTAATCAACCCCCTCGAGACATACAAATGGTTTTGCACCCTTAATGGTCTCAGGAGAAAAATTTTAGTGTCTAAGGGTCCAGGTGCAGGAAAACATTCTATATCATCACGAACACCCTCAGGAATCGAATATTTCCCCCTTTCTAGTCTCGGCAACAACCTCAGGATTCCATCGAGGGGTTTGAGAAACTCCTGAGCAATCGAAAGACAATGATTTATTCTGCCAACCGGAACTATTAGTAGGGGGAATTATAAACTTCTAGCCAGAAGGTTTATTGCTCAAAGTGAAAGTTCAACTTATGTCTCGACAACTAATCAAGAGATAGATAGCCCTAAAAAATTCATAATGAGGCTCTACGTTCACTTCCCTACATAGAACTAAGAAAGCCACCAGTATTACTATCACATTCAGATGGAGTTGGTATAGGCTTACATCAAACTCTTCCATTAGGTTCGATAGCAAGGGGGGAAAGGGAAACAAAGTCTAGACCTAATATGCCTAATGTAGGTCATAGCCCTCCCTAAGGGTAGAGAATCTCGATCACTTAATCAGCGTTCGGAGCAATGCACTGATAAGAGGGAATCTCATCAATAACTTTTTGAATATCTTTGGGAAAGGTATATCCCACCGAACCATTACCCTTCAACGATGGTTCGACGTTCAAATGCTTAAATTCCTCTTCAAATGTCTGTATACAATTTTGCGTACGATTTTCTCACCCTTGGAATTTCCTACGTATTCAAGACTACCCTTCGAAGTTTCGTTTACCCCTTCCCTTGTGAACCCATGAAATTTACTTGTTCTAACCCTCTCAAAGTTAACCCTTTCTCCAGAAGGGGACACCCCACTTGAGCTACGAACAAAGCTCGTAAACTCAGTACGCTTAAAATTAACCAAAATTTCTCATGGTCGAAGAGACTCCTCATTCGAGAACCCTATTTGTGAAAAAAATTAGCCCCCTCATTACTTCTCTCAGGACGTATGGAAGAGGAGGGAGAAGGAAAAACATGGACATGGTTAGAATCCATAAGAAATTACTTGTTAACAGAAAGGGAAGAAGAAAACTAGAGCTTGGGAGGAAGGGGCTGAGGAAGGTGACACGGTAGAGACGATCAAAGAAAAAGAACCCGCAAACAAGATATCGAATGTGAAGAATGAAAGAATGAAAGCTGTTTTGCGGGATATATTGAGGGAAGAGAGGAAAATATGGGGAGCAATCATTGCCTAAAAAGGCGGGAGACATGAAAAGGTGTAAAAGGAAATTGGTTGAAAAGCTGTCAGCACGCGCAGACTTTAATGCCTCATTTCACGCATTTCTTCTCAAAAATACAAAAGAATAACATATTGAAAAATCCAAGTGATCTTCTGGGTGCCCAACGATTAAAATAACTTCTAGGATCCTCTCACCTCATAATCATCTAAGATGAGCAGAGAGATTAAAACAATTTTTAAGTAATGAAACTCAAAAGTTGTACCTCAGACAAGGCAAAACTAGGAATTTCGATGATAATAGATCAAAGGCTACCCTTGGCTTAACACAAATAGTCTTTGATCACCATGCTTTGTAAACTATTCCATTGATTTAGAATACCAATGACAAACGTGTTTCGATTACAAACAACGAACCTTCGATGAGAGAAACCTCAAAGACCAGAAGATCACTTAAATTTCTCTAGGGCTTCTGATGGTATAGTAGAGCTGAAACCTAATTGGCGTAATGGTCCCATCACTTAAATAGGAGCCAACACTCAAGATACATATTGGTGGACCTAATAACGGTTCATTCACTAGAGGAAAAAAAGAGTCTGGTCACAGACCTAAGAGAAAAGGGTTTAGGAACAGTATAAATAGAGATGTATACCTTCTATTTTTGGTA
Organism: Rubia yunnanensis; assembly: GCA_037428765.1. Taxonomy (NCBI): domain Eukaryota; kingdom Viridiplantae; phylum Streptophyta; class Magnoliopsida; order Gentianales; family Rubiaceae; genus Rubia; species Rubia yunnanensis. The sequence continues at coordinate 77,433,274 of CM075067.1, forward strand.
AGACTATCTTTGGCTACTTTTACTCTCTATAAGGTTGCTGACTAGACCGTCGGAGAATCTCCCCTCGGGGTTCCCAGGGTCCGTTTCTTTCTTGTAAATCACAGGCAGTGCCAGATCAGGTTCGAGTCGGGTTGTGAACGAGGTCACCATACGCATCAGGCAGCGACAACGAACATTAGGGTTTTTAGAGGAGAGGAGAAGAAAAAAAGAATTTGAAATCTTTTAGAAATGAATATGAGATCTTGATTCCCTTAGTTAGTGTTTGGTTTTATTTTTTTATCATTCCCTTTCCCCATTTCTAGTTTTACAATTATCACAATTGGATATAATGTGATTCCCTTGTATTACCTTGGGACTGTGATTCCCTTTCCTCCTCTTCCACTTCCCTCTTTATTTTATCAACTCCAAAATAAGATTATAATTTATATTTATTATCAAAATAAAAATTACAAAATTATGATTATGGTTATGATTTCAATTAAATTATTATAATTTTATTTTTTGTATTGTATATAGGTCGAATTTAAATGAAACTATAATTTTCATATGAACTCTTTTTAAATAAGTTTTTTTAAAACTTTATACTATGAATAATTGTTATATTAATTTTATATAAATACTATTATTTTATAATTATATAATATAAATAGTGATATATTAAGTAGTAATGTTATACTTTAACTTAATTAAATTTAAGACAAAAAATAAAGTTCATTCATAAAAAAATAATATTATAATTTTACTTTTCGAGTTTTATATGGTTGGAATATTAATAAAATTAATATTTATATAATTTTTATAAAAAATAATATTATTTCATGAATATTATTATATTATAGAGGCCATCCAAGCAAATTGAATATCATACCACTGTCCTACCCAGATGAAAAGGCAATATGTGAAGGTTTAACATGGTTATGATGTTTTTGATGGAGGTGGTGATATTTAGGTGTAATATGGTTATCGATGTTGAATAATTAATGTTTGATTTATTAAATTGAACTATTTTAGAAAAATATTTATTTGTTGATGGATATAATACCTTATGTAATATTTTGGATTTGCATCAATTTATTTATTTTTTTTAAAATAATATCCCCTGGACATCTATTCTTAAAAGATTTGCATATATGGTTTTTTAAAAATCATCATTAGCACATTTTTATTTAAAATGAACTACAGATTTTTAAATCAATATGTCGCGTGTGATATGAATTAAAAAATGTAAAGATGACAATATGTAATAAAATATTTACCACAAATTATAAATAGATTTACACATTCTTTAATCACATACAACATATCAATAAATTAAAGATGATGAGCTACATATTTTATATAAAATGTTTTTATATGAACTCAATATGACAATAATTCATGAAATACTTATATATTTTATTTATTAGATTTGACAATATGAAGTAATTTTTACTTATGTGTATGTTATTTTATAAATAATGTTAGTAAAATATTTGTTGTGAACCAAACAGTAACAAAAAAATGAGAAAGAATTTGATTCTCTTTCCACACTTGAACCAAACAGGTTTTACAAAATGAGAAAAACTCCCGTGAGACCATCTCACCATAGCAAATGGTGAGACTAGGGACCAAGCTACAATAAATAGGAGATGAACTAAAAAATGGGACCAAATAGCAAATACTAGAAAATAGGGGCTGAAAAAATGGGTCTTCAAATTGGGGCATAAGAAAAATCTGGTACATAACCAACTGCTATATTTTGGAAACAAAATCCCCAAAATTAAGGAATTCGAATCCCTATGAAATTCATTCCGATCAAACCGAATTTAATGTCGCAAATCGCCGATCAATCCTCATAAATCAATGGATTGAGCTCAGGTTTTTAAATCTGCGTCAGATTTGCTTCGAATTTGCGTCAGATTGAGCCCAGCCTTTTACGTTAGATCTGTGTCGGATTTGCACTATAAACTTCTTTTTGCGCCGGAATTGCAACAGGTAATATGAAACTTATAGTTACAATTCTATGTTTTTATCACAATACCAAAATTATTGAAATTAACGGTTGAAATCTACGATCTAAGGTGTTGCTGTTGTAAACAATGGAAAACGAAACAATTCAACCCAATGACATTGTTTTGTACGAGGGAGAAAGCAACAAATATGTTTGATATGAAAATTCAACAAGTTTACATCCAGGTTTGGTTTTGATTTTGTATATACAGTTAAATGCATGAAGTAATTGCAGGAACACACGAAGTATCGTTTATATATTGTGAATATTTTTCCCAAATCTGGAATTCAGTTATATGCACGTTATGAAGAAAACGTTGGGGTTTTATAATTTTCTGAAACATATTAGGTAATATGATGGATAGTGGATGTAACTGCACGAACACATGAAGTAACCCGATGATAATTTGATAGGAAATTCCCCAAAGCTTGAATTTGGTTATATAAAAATTATTGGGAAAATGGTGGTGTTTTTTAATTTTCCGAAACATTTAAGGTAATATGATGAAGAGTGGATGTAACTGCATAAACACATGAAGTAACATGATGATATTCTGATGGACCATTCCCCAAGGTCTGAAATTTGATTATATGCAATTTGTTTAGAAAATGTAGGTATTTTATAAGTTTCTGAAACATATTAGGTAATAAGATGAACATTGGATATAACTACATGAACACATGAAGTAACATGATAGTATTCTGATGGACAATTCCCTAAGATCTGAAATTCGGTTATAAGCAATTTGTTGAGAAAATGTAGGTGTTTTATAATTTTTTGAAATGTTTGAAGTAACATAGTAAATAAATGATGTAACTGCATGAACACATAAAGTAAAAACATTGAACTTTGTAAGATGAATCATCAAGAATTCAGTTGCATGCATTTTGTTACGACTATTTTTATGTTTTCAAATTTACTTTACCACAACAAGTAACATGTTAAATACATGATGTAACTCAATAAATATATTATCTATTGTGATAAATGTATGAAATTTAATCAGTATGATTTGTTATCAATTTGTTTTTAATATTGTACCTCTCTGTACAAATTTATCAATGACTAAAAAATTATTTATGAAGTTCGAACTATATTGTAAAATACACGAACAAACCAATATAATAGTTGATGTAATGATTTACTGAAAGGATACAATGTCAACAATTCAAGCGACCTATCAAAAGTTGATTTCAAAGATTTCTTCAAAGGTTTGAGAGCAAAAACAGCATCAGAGTTTCATGATTTATACAAAAAACAGTTAAATGCATTAGGATTTGGGGTGCGATGTTCAACACAAAGAGGTAAAAAGACATAACCATCCTAGAGAAGTAGTTTGTCTGCTCAAATTAGGGAAACACAAAAGTGAAGAATGAAACACCCGAAAAACCTTCCAACAATAATATCAATGAAGAGGGCTTTGAGAAGAAAATAAGAAAAATAAGGAAAATGTGGTTACGAGAACAGGATGCAAAGCTGAAATTTGGGTTAAATTTATCGATAGAGCCTATGAAGTTTTGCATCATGTGACATCTTACAATCATCCTTTCACTCGAGTTGAATGGCAGTATTTGCAGAGAAGTGAAAGGAGAATTACCGAGGAAAAAGAGAAAGCTATAGAAGGAATGGAAGACGCAGGATTAAAACCTAGCCATTCAAGTTTATGGCTTTTGAATCTTATGGTATTCAGAATCTAGGACACACGATTAAGGATCATCTAAACTACGTGAATAGGTTTCGCATGAAGGAGATTGAAGGAGGCGATGCTCAACAAGTAATTGAAAGACTGTCACAGAAGAGTACCGAAGAGGAAGATTTCTTCTTCAGAGTTAAATTGGATGATAATGGTAGGCTAACAAAATTATTTTGGAGGGACTCAATGATGAAGGAAGACTACTCCCTGGACCGCGAACTAATGATATTTGACACAACATACATGTATGGTTTAGATTTCATAAAATAAATTTAAACGCATGAAGTAACAATATGAACATATAAAGTAGTTTGTTATACACACGATGTAACGTCATGAACATTTGAAGTAAAATATATTACATTTTTTTGAGAAAATTTGACTGTTTTTAAATTTGCTAAAATGTATAATGTAATTTACTAAACACACGATGTATTAGCATGAAAACATGAATAAAAGTGATATAATTCTGCTTGATAATTCACCAAGGTCTGAAATTGACCTATATGTATTTTGTTGAGAAAATTTACGTATTTTTAAATGTTCTAAAACGTACGAAGTAACATATTAATTAAATGGTGTAACTTCATTAACACATGAAGTAACATGATCTAACTTGTTAAATGATTCGTCAAAATACAGGACCAACAAATACAACTTGATTTATGCCCAATAGTCGGAATGGACAACCATAGTAATATAGTTATGTTTAGATGTGCTTTCATTGAAGAGAAAGTTTCAACTTTCGAATGTCTTCTTGATATTTTCAGAAAATCAATGAGTGGTAAAGAGCCAGTAACAATATTTACAGACCAAGATCCAGCCAAGGCCAAAGCAATTGAAAAGGTGACCATTCTTAAAATTGATTGATCTGGACTATTTTGGGTTGATATGCTTATGTACTTAGCTTTAGTGTTTAGTTCATTAGTTCTTGTCTTTGTTCAGAACAAATAATGTATAATTTCAGTAATCTAAAAACACCTAATTATTGGAAAAAAAATGAACAATTGCATTCCATGTTTATGTCTTTAGCTCGTGTTTATTTTGTTTTAGATCATATATTTATACATGAACTTGTTCTAAAAAAAATTCATGAAATTTTACAGGCTTTCACAAACACAAGGCATAGGTTGTGCCTATGGCACATCACACAAAATGCCATCAGTCATTTTGGTGAATTAAAAATGGATGGTCTCTTCAAGGAAGCATTTGAGCATTTTTTGAAATATTGTAAAAAAGAAGATGAATTTTAAATAGCATGGAACAAAATGATCAAGATTTTTCAGCTTGAAGACAACGAGTGGTTCAAGAGACTTTATTCTATTAGAGATAAGTGGTGCCCTACAATGAGCAAAGACTTTTTCTTTGTAGGAACTCTTTCATCACAACAAAGTGAGAGCACAAACAAAGCTTTGTCATTCAATGCCAGCAAAATGCCACTCAACAGGTTCTTAACCATCTTCAATGAGACTATTGATCGTTGGAGAGCAAAGGAAATAGTAAAGGAAAATCAATGCTCAAAATCAGTGCCAAAGTTAGCTATACATGGATTAAAACTACTCAAACATGCAGCTTAAGAGTACACATTGTCAATGTACTATAAATTTGAGAAGGAATACAAGATTGCACAAGCAACAAAAGCATCTAGAGTTTTCGCCCTAAGATTAACAACAAAGTATGAAGTAAGTCCAGAAGAAGATGATACAAAAATTGAAACTGTCCCATTCACACAAAAAATTGGAATGGTGGAAGTAAACTGCTCTTGCAAAAATTTTGAAGAAACAAGTATATACTGACGAAATGCAATATACATGTTACATCTTATGTTATTATCTTTAGTTCTTCTGTTTGGATCATTACCTATTGGTTCACACATTCATATTTTTGTAAGAAGGTTTCATAGCAAGTTTCTGATAATATATATCATTAGTTCTTCATTCGCATATTTAACTTTAAAATGCAGGACATTATATGCTTTAGAACTTTAGTTCAGATGTTTATCTTGTTAACTTGTGTATATGCATGGTTATGTTTTAATGCAAGGAATGCTCTACTTTCACTGCATCTGAATATTGCACATCAACTCAATCACTGAGATACCATTGCAATACATTTTCAAGCGATGAACAAAGCTTGCTAAAATGCAAATATGGGACAGGCTGAAAGCAACATAAGAAAATCAATAACTGGACAAAATCAAAGACAAAGTTCCACGGCGATACCAAATGGCAAGAAACTTCTACAATCTGGTCCTAAAATGTGAAGGTGACATAGAAACCAGGAAAATTCTTGTCTTAAAAAGTACAAAGGAACATGAAAATTCAAGCAGCGTAGCAGAAGCTGCTTGAATTTCCATCACTAAACCGCCAACAATCCAAGATCCATCTCCCACAAAGACAAAAGGAAGAATCAAGAGAGTTGAAGGATGGGAGCAAAGAAAGAAACCAAAGACAAAGGAGTATGGTACCAAGACACCAAAGCAACAAGTCTTGACCTATGAGATTCAATTTGACATTTTTTATATTATTATTTAGTATAATTAACTTAAATTCAGGAAAAAATCATTTAAATGCCCTTCAAATGTTTTAAACCCATGAACTAACGAGTGCAATTTAATTAAATAAAAATATATTCAACCAAGCAAACTATGTTTGAAACTAACGACTCTAATAAATAAACTAAATGAAAATATAAATGAACTAGTGTTAGAATAAGTAAATAAAAATATATTCAACCAAGAAAACTATGTTTGAAACTAATGAGTCTAATAAATATGTTCCTGTTTACCCATATAATCCAACGTATCGAAATCTCACACTAACATTTACTGTTCCTGCGTGCGATCAATAGTGCGAAACACACACCAAAATTTCTTTTCTTCTTCTTCCTCCCATCTCTCTCTGATAACAGTCTCTTTTACTGTTTCTGGTAGCCGAACATGGCGTCTCCGATGCCAAACCCAACTTCTGATTCTCCCCCTCCCATTAACAAAAGCTTTCTTCAAGCCCTCAACACGAAATCCTCCCCGCACCTATCTTCTCTACCCGACACGCCCATTATGCATCCCATCACAGAGTATAAGGGCAAGATTGCCTATATCCTCCCTCCGGAGGAAGGTGATCTTCTGGCCTTACATTACCAGAATGCATTGGTTGGGAAGTTCAATAGGGGGAAACCACATATGGAGACTTTACTAGCTGCTTTCAAATCAATCGGTTTCAAAGCTAAATTTCAATTAGGATCTATTGACTATCGCCATGTTCTAATTCATTTTCAGGACAGCGAGGACTACCAGAGATGTTGGATGAAGGGTCAATGGATAATTCAAGGTTCGATTATGAAGGTTCAGAAGTGGTCTCCGGACTTCTCTCCAGTTGCAGAATCCTCCATAGTTCCAGCATGGGTAACAATTCATAAACTACCTATACATTTTTATAATACCTCGGCTATTATAGGTATTAGCAGCCAGATAGGTAGATTTCTCAAAATGGATGCAGCTACAAATGCCCTGACTAGACCCTCTGCCATTAAAGTATGTGTTGAGGTTGACCTCTTATCTCAGCTCCCTTCTACTATTGTGGTAGGAATAGGCAACAAAGTAGCAGACTACCCTATAGAATATGAGCAATTGCCTACATACTGTACTCACTGTAGGATAATTGGCCATAGTCAGGCAAACTGTAACTTCCTGAATCCAGAATTGAGAAAAAACTTTAAGAACATAGCTGAAGTCAAAGAGAACAAGGAAATAAAATTTCCAGTCCGGGCTGATAATCAAAAAGTCTTAGGAAATCCCCCTAAAGTAACATTTGATGTTGAAGGATCTTCAACTCTATCTATTTCTCAAAAAGAAATTGATTTCCAAACTCAAAAAAAGATTTCAGGTTTACTGGATGAAAACAATCTTAACTCTCTTAGAGTTAGTCACACGAAAAGAAATATTCCTTTTTACTCATTGGATGACATTTCAAAACCAATCACTAATTTTTTTTGGAGAAAAAAGAATCAACAGGCTGATCTCCCTCCTATCCAGGAAGATTTAGGTAAAAAGGGTACGATCACAATATCAAATGCTTTCCAAACTTTAAATGATTTACAGGATGATGACCATGATGCCCATGAGGATGAAGTAGTTGACATTTTCCACGAGTCCCTAGAATCACAGGAAGTAATTGCACACCCCACAGCTGCAGAAAAGGTAGATACATCGGCAGTACGTTTGCCTACTCCTGATGATGTGCAGGTTCATCCCTCAGAGCAAGTTCTCAGTTCTGCAATCAAATCTCCGATCAATCCCGAAGAACTGAGCAGTAATGTAGATCAAATCACTCAACCTGAGGTAAGTAACTCTACTTTAGACATTTTGGATAAAAGTGAAGGCAAGAATGGTAAAAATAGTAAGGCCTCAGTAACGAAACTTAGGAAACTAAGATCATCACAAAAAGCAACCCCCGCAATTTTTAAATGATAAAATACACCAAAATAGGGAATATATTAGTCTGGAATGTTAGAGGATATGGTACTTCATTGGATAGATTAAAGGCCCTCAACTTGAAACACAAGATTGATATTTTATGTTTAATTGAACCATGGCATGATAACCAGAATTTAAACACTTTGATGCATGAACTTGGTTACAAATATGCCCTCCCTGCCCAGAATGCAAAAATTTGGATTTTATGGAATCATGTTTTTAGTATAGTCAGTTTAAAGGAATCTGATCAGTTTCTACAAGCTAGAATATCCGATAATGCCACTTCTGTTACCTGGAATTGTTTTTTCATCTATGCTAGCGTCCATAGACATTCGAGGGAAGCTTTATGGATTGATTTACAATCCCCAACACCTGAACCATCCATATACATAGGGGATTTCAATACTGTTGCTTCAGTTACTGAATATAAAGGTAGGAAATCAACCCCCAAAAAAAGCATGAAACAGTGTAACGATTTCATAACTAACATGGACCTGCATGAAATCCCCATAGTAGGAAATTCTTTCACTTGGAGTAATAATAGATATAGGGATAAATGTAAGGACTTACAGTTTCAAAGATTAGACAGGGGAATGGGTAATTTAGATTGGCTGGAACTTTTTCCTAACAGCTCTATACAAGTGCTAAATAGACTGACCTCTGATCATTCTCCTCTATTACTATCTGTTCAATCTGCTGTAGAACATGTACCAAGGCCATTTAGATATCAAGAAATGTGGTCAAATAGACAAGATTTTCATGCTTTAGTAGTCTCGAATTGGAATTTAATATCCCCCCTCTGTGGGATGCATAGGCTAGTGTACAAACTAAAGAGGCTTAAGATTGTAATTAAAGACTGGAACAAAACCAACTTTGGAAATGTTAATCATAATCTTTTACAATCTGAGTCAAAATTCAATGATCTGGAAATACAATTCCAGCAAACTCAAGATGATTCAGTCCTTGCTGAACTCATGAGGTCAAAAGCTATGCTTCTAAGAGCTCAGAAAGAAAACAATATTTTCCTGAAGCAAAAGGCTAGGTTAAATTGGATTAAACATGGAGATGCAAACACTAGCTACTTTCACCACACCATTAGGGAAAAGAAAGCTAGATTTAGAATTAGTAAATTTAAAGATGGAAGTGGGAATTGGATAACAGATCCGCAATTGATTAAAGAAGAAGGATCTCGATTTTTTCAGGAATTACTTAATGAGGATGTCTCGCAAAAAAAAGGAACTTATCTTAATCATTTTCTAAAAGAAATTCCTAAGGTAATCACTGACCAACAAAACCTCCTTTTGCTTAATCCTTTTAATATCCAGGAACTCAAAACTGCAGTTTTTGATCTAAACAAATCTTGTGCTCCAGGTTCAGATGGATTCTCAGGAGAATTTTACACCTCTTTCTGGGAGACCATTAAAGATGATCTTTTTGAAGCTGCAAATTATTTTTTAAATAATGGCAACATCCCTAAAGCCATTTCTAGCACCTGGCTCACTTTAATTCCCAAAAAACCAATCCCAATCACATTTGCTGATTTTAGACCTATTAGCCTATCAAACTTTGTTAATAAAGTTTTCTCAAAATTGTTAATGGAAAGGATCAAACCACTGATGCAATTACTGATTTCCCCTGAGCAAAGTGCTTTTATTAAAGGAAGGGATATCTCAGATAATGTAATTCAAATGCAAGAGATTACCAGAATTCTGTCTAGGAAATCTAAGGTTTCAAATTTGATAGTTAAACTTGATATGCAAAAGGCTTTTGATAGGGTTTCTTGGTCATTCCTAAACTCCATCCTCCTACATTTTGGTTTTCATGGTAAATTTGTTAGACTCATTATGCATAACATTGCTGCAGCTCATTTTTCTGTCTTAGTTAATGGAGTAACATCAGGATTCTTTGCTTCCTCTAGGGGTATTAAACAAGGAGATCCTCTCTCCCCTTTCCTGTACAATTTATTGTCCGAAGCTTTCTCTAGAGGTTTAAAGAAAATTTTTAGCATAGGATACTTACAATATTTTAGTCTCCCCACTTCTTGTTCTCCCCTGACCCATCTCATGTATGCTGACGATATTGCTGTTTTTCTGAATACTAAGCCTAACAATTTGAAGCGGTTTAAAAATTTTCTGATAGCATATAAGCATACATCAGGTCAAAAGGTTAACTTTGCTAAATCTGAATTTTTTGTTGCTCACAACACATCTTTACCAACTGTCCAATCTGTTAGGAGGATTCTGGGAATGGAGAAAGGCTCCTTCCCTTTTAAATATCTTGGAGTCCCTATATTTTCTGGTCGTAACTTACAGGTGCATTACCAACCTGTACTAGAAAGAATGGAGAAATCGATTAATAATTGGAAGAATAGATGGCTAACTTCAGCTGGTAAGATCATTTTGATTAATCATTGTTTTCTTTCAATTCCAACCCATATTTTTGCAGTTTTAAGGCCTCCAAAGACAGTTTTAAAAAAATGGAAAAAATGGCTTCTAGTCTATTCTGGGGGAACAGTGAAAACTCTGAAAGAAAAAGGTGGAGATCCTGGAAAAAAATGTGTTACCCTGAGGAAGAAAATGGAACAGGTTTTAGGGATCTAAATGCAATAGTAGATGCTTTTTCATGTAAACTATGGTGGAAGCTGCAAAAAAATAATACCCAATGGTCATCTCTTTTATGGTCACTACCTGTCTCTTACAAAAAATCTCACACATGGTCTAGAATTTGTAGAATCACTGCTAAGGCCAACAGTTTTTCTAGAGTTATTTATGGTATTGGTGATTGTTCATTCTGGAATGCGAACTGGACAGGAGATGGAGCTTTGTGTTATAAATGGCCTGAGGAGATGGATATTCCCTTCGAGGACATCTCTCTTAGGTCGTTCATCAATAACAAAGCTGCTATCCTACCAAATCTGGAGCCTCATTTGGCTACCAATACTCTTAATATCTTGCAGGAAGTGAAACTGGAATTCTCTCATGTAGACAAGCTTGTCTGGACTCCAACCATTGATGGGAATTTCTCAATTAGGTCGGCTTACAGTATATTCAGACAAAAAAGACAAAAAATCCGACATTTTAACAAGGTTTGGTCCCCTTTCATACCTAAAAAGATGTCTGTACTTCTTTGGAGAGCTCTAAATGGCATCCTACCTTTTGATAATATCCTAAGTAGAACGGGTTTCTCTCTTGCTTCTAAATGTCCTCTATGCATGAACCATTCTGATAATCTGGATCATTTTTTTAATTCATGCCCCTCTTCTATTGATGTATGGCAATGTGTTCATATTCTTTTACAGTTACAACAAACATGATTTAGGAGTTTAAAGAGCAGAGTGGAATTTTATCTATCCTTTATGGCTGAATCCAAGATTCAGGCTAACTTGATAACTGCTGCCTTACTAGTCACAATTTGGACTCTTTGGATTAGTAGGAATAAAATCATTTTCAAAAATAAAGCTTTCTCAAAAGATGCATGCTTTCATGATATTAAAGATATGATCTATCAAATCTTCACAGCTCACCACGTGATAGGCAACCGAGATAGGCACAAGCATTGGATTCAGGCTAAAATCATTCCACACATCTTTCAAAAGAAGAAAAATTCAATTTCTGCTGTGAACTGGATTAAACCACTAATTGGATACAAAATTTATACTGATGCATCTTGGATCTCTGGTGGTCTATCCTTATCTGCTGTCATAGTCAGGAATTGGATGGGGACTGTGGTTAAAATGAGAGTCAAAAATTTACAGTCTCCTTCCCCCTTACATGCTGAACTATTATCTATTCAATGTGGCTACGAAATTTGTTCAGAACTAGCATTAGGTACCTGTGTAATTGAATCTGATTGTTTAACTGCTGTTAAGGGTATTCATAACCCAATGTGCTACCCTTGGAGAACATTCTCCATCCGCAGTGCACTCAATTTAGAACACTTCACACATCCAATCCAACATACTCCTAGGGAAGCTAACCTTGCTGCCGATTTCCTGGCAAAATTTGCTCTGGAAAATAACCTACAGGGAGATTTAGATACTATGTCAGTCCCCCTCTTTCTTAGGGGTCTTTTGTCCCTCGATAGCATTAGTTATCCAGGGATTAAGATTGGATCTTCTAAGGAGATCAGCAGGAATTAGAAAAGGAGTGCTCAGGAGTTTGTTATAACTGCAACTGCATTTACACTCTTTGAGATATTATGGGTATATGCATATTAGAACAGAAACTGCTGGTTCTCTCTTAATGTTTTTCAGGTATCGCGATTTTATGTGTGGCAAGGCTACGGTGGCATGGCTATGGTGGCAAGGTCTCAAATTCTCACAGCAGTAGTCCACTGGATCTCCATCTCCAGCAAACCATGGAACTCTGGCTCACTTCTACACAACTCAGACAGCACTCCAATGGAATTTTTATTCTTCTTCGGCAGCCCTTCAAGGATATATTTCCTACTTGCTAGAACTTAATTTCTCTCCATGTAATGAAAGGAGTTACCTGGCCAAAGGGAAGAATTAACACAGGGGGTGGAGATTCTTCCTTTTGGAATCGTAACTACCTTTCTCAATTTGACCTCCGATTTTCAACCTTTCGCTGTCAAAAAACTAGAAGCATAGTTTTCTTTCCTATTTTGGGGCAAATATCTTGCCACTATGTAACATAATCTAGGATTCAATGTCACTTGGTTACTACAAAGGCCTGGGGAACCTTAATATAATACCCCCACCCTCGGGTGTTTATTTTAAAAAAAATGAGTCTAATAAATAAACTAAATGAAAATATACATGACCAGTGTTAGAATAAGTAAATGAAAATATGATGGTCGAAAGGTAAACAACAACACATGGTTAGAAAATATCCAATTTTTAAACCAAACTATATACCTATATAACCGAACAGTATACCTAAAGGACACATGGCTATAAACAGAACAATACATTAAGTAACAATGAGAAAAAGATAGCAAATTTGGTAAAGCAAAATTTCAACATCCAAAATATCATTACTAGACAAACTGTTAAACTATAATAGTAAACTAAATCTATAAACAATGCAATTAAGGAGATAAACTTTAGAACTAAACTGATACTGGAATCATATTTTAAAAATTACAAGTTTTAATCTAGCAATGACAAAACAAATCCAACAACCTAGCAAATAGACAATTCAGAATCATCAACCACTTCAATTCAACAAATTCAAATATTCAAATCACTCCATAATAAATTCAGATCACATCATTCAAATCACATCTTAAACTCCTTTGTTTGTGGACGTTCCTCACAGGGCATCCAATTCACCATCTTGAAACAAGTTAAAGGTCGGAAGAGGCTGGTTCTGAGGCTGGTACTGTGTCCTTCTCCTCAATTGGTTGCAAGCTTCATCAACCATAACAATTAACTTTTCATTTCATTCCAATGGTGAATCTTCTATTGGTCGCGAGTCACCTTGCTGAATCTAAGTTTTTGCACTAGTCCCAACAATTGATGGCAAGTCTCACGATGCTTCATCCACAACATCACTCTTCACATTCTCCAACTTCTGATACACATCAGCAGTAACAAATTCAAAGTTTCGCTTCACGATCATGAAGGCCTCATCATATGCCTACACAGGAAAAATATCAATAAATTTATACTAGAAACTAAACAATGGAACACCTGAACAAACATATTAAATACCCAATGAAAGCATAATCAAACTAACCATAAACAGTTCATATATAAACTGAACTAAACTATTTAAAACCTAAACAGAAAGATTAAGCACATGAACTAACTATACTAATAGTCAACAATATAAAATAATGAAACTAAACACCTAAACTAACACATAAAAATTTAAACTCAATACTGAAACACATAGAGAATCATCCTAAAAACCAGAACCTATACAATAAATACATAAGGTAAAAATTTAAACACTTACATTCTTAGCAAGACTTTTAATCTTGTGGATGGTCATAATTCAGTGTGGAATTTTGAACGTCAGCACAAGATCATCTTCAGGGACATCATCAACCACATTTTCTTTCCCTTTCGAAGAAACTGGATCTACAACATAAGTTTGAGCTGAAACAACTCCAATTTCAGACTGAGCCATATGACCCTCTTTCACTTTTCCACCACAGCTGATAGGATACTCATCCTTCACCATGATTGTGGTGTTCTAACCTTCTCCGATTTCCAACACCTTCACTCTCTCCATCAACTTCGCATCAGTCCAATGCTGGACTAAAGGAAGGGATGTTAGCTCCAACACACCATGGACAGGAAATCTATGCAAATACTGATGAGAAGGATAAGGATACAAGCACTACAGGTTTGATATTTTCCATTTCTCTTACACCTCCTAATCATTGAAGCCATTCGATCTAACACAAAACTACACCAGTCAAGATTCTTAATCTTGTCAACATTTTCAACACCTTCAAGAATTTTCTTATCTACCTTCAACTTTCCTACCAGGGTTTCGGGGTAAGCATAGAACATCATATACATTGTTAGCAATAACAAAGTACATATCTACCCCAACCAGCTGAACACATGTAGAAGGGTTAAAATTACTAACCAACCAAGGCACAATACCCGCGGGAAGTGAAATCTCTAATCTTAGCATTAAAATGCTCCCGAAACCAATAGCTTCAACACCAACCTTTTTCTAATCATTGAGAGTAGCGCAGAGATCTATGACCTTTACCTGCTGGCTTCCAGGCATAAACTTCTTAAAAATTTGGAAAAATATAATACAGTAAGTCAGTAAATATACAAACTATGCACACAAATAACTAAACTAAGAGATAAAAAACATCAAGTAAACATACAATAATTTAAAACACAAAGTTCAATTAACACATAGCCAAATCATAATAAAGTAAAAAAAACAAATTATTGTATGATAAAACTAAACAGTTAAACACATAAATAAAATGAAAAACTACATGAACTATTTATACTGAAACTCTACACATTAACAATTAGAAGTATAGTGAAACAAAACACTGAAACACCAAAGGTAAAAGACAACATACCTAAACTAATAAATTCTTGCAAAAAATTTAAAACTGAAATATTCAAAATGAATGTCTACACACATAAACTAAAATCATAAAGTAATAAAACATACCTAGAACCATCAGGAAGCTCAATTTCACAAACTTGTTTAATCTGGCGTATTACTTCGGTGTCATCATTAGTGCTCCCTGCTTAACAATGAGTAGGAACATTTCTCTTCGACACAGGTCCATAAACTCCATCTCCAGCCTCAGCATCTCCATAAACTCCATCTCGCTTACGCTTTCATGCAACCGAAGATTTCTTCGATGGGCCACTCCCATCTCCAGGAACATCCTCATTTTTCTTCTCAAATGACTTCTTCACATTAGGGGTATTCTTAGCGAGATTCTTCCCAATAGGATTTTCCATAGTGGCCTTCTTTGCTGCAGGCTCCTTCACTGCAGGAACATTCGATGAAGGCTCATTTGCAGCCGACTTCTTTGCTGCAGGCTTCACTGCAGGCTCCTTCACAACTGGTTTCTTCGTAGCTAGTTTCTTCGCTGTCGGTTATTCGCAGCTGGCCTCTTCACAGCTAGCTTCTTCGCAACCGACTTCTTTGCAGTCACCTTTTTTTCATCCTCCTTCTTCACAACCGCCTCATTTCCATTCCCTTCACAAACCTTTCCTTTTCCCTTTTTCATTTGCATCCACCACTGGAGGAGGCAGATCAATAAAATCATCATCTTGAAGAAAATCCTCCGCAACAAGCTTTCAAACAACTTTTACCTTCTTCTTAACCCCTTTTTTTATACAAACATTCTGACCTACAATACACAAATAGGAAAAAAATATAAATACTAGAGCAAACAATTTCTGTGGCACTCGAACTGTCACCATCGTTCACCTTTGAACCTCCAATTTTTTCCCACACTTTTGACCCCTGAACTTACAAAACTGGTGATTTGTTCCCCTTTCGTCAGGTCAAACAGTTAAGGTGTGGTCAAAGCGTTAATTTTAGGGGTAAAATTGACAATTTTTATTTTCTTTTATCTTTTTTCATTTTCTTTTATGGGACTTGGGATGAAAAAATGGGATTTGGGCTGAAAAATGATCCTTTTATCCATTTCATTTTATTTTATTATTTTTTCCACCCCCTTCCCCTTCCCCTTCCCATTTCACCACCACCTCCGGCCGCCACCACCGCCTGTACCCTTCGCCGGAGTTGAATTTTTGTTCAAGCGATCCTCGCCGGAGTTAAATTTTGGTTTGTACAATCCTCCAGTCCCCGGGGAACTCATCTACGTCTGGTGGTGGAGTGGAAGCCATGGTCGCGGGGGTGATAAGCAGGTCTCAAGAAATTGATCGTTGCGGTGGTAGAGTGGACATCATTGGTCGGCGACAAGTAGGTCTTCTCCATCTCGATGGCGCTCATGGTGCAGGGAACCGAGTCAAAACTCTCATAGAGCAGGAGACCGAGTTGTTCGACCTGACTTGCCCCGGGGATGGCGGTGACTCGGCAAACCCTAAAGATTTGTTAGAGTCGTACATGGATGAGATCCCCGACGATGGGAGCCAGTCTTCCATCGCATATCCTATCTCCATCGCGTGGGTGGGGGGTTTAAGGTGGTGGGGTGGATGGATTATGGGGGCGAGGTTCAAGTGGCAAGGTGGGGGGATTAAGGTGGTGGGGTGGAGAGATTAAGGTGCAGGGTTCTCGATGGTGGAGGGTGGCGATTTTAGCTAGCGTCGGCATCAGTTTCAGGTGGAGGAGGCAGAGTGGTGGTGGGGAAGAAGGGGAAGGGAAAAAGAAAAGGAAAAAATAAAATGAAGAAGATAAAAGGGTCATTTTTCAGCCCAAATCCCATTTTTCAGCCCAAATCCCAAATCCCAAAAAAGAAAATGAAAATTGTCAATTTTACCCGTAAAATTAATGCTTTGACCACACCTTAATGGTTTGATCTGACGGAAGGGGCACAAATCACAAATTTTGTAAGTTTAGGTGCCAAAAGTGTGGGAAAAAATTGGAGGGCCAAAGGTGAACGATAGTGATAGTTCGAGGGCCACATAATTTGTTTGCTCTAAATACTAAATCAAAAACACAAAATTAATAGTAGAGAAATCGATAAATATCAGAAGCACTTTCAGATCTCAATTCTTCAATAATAACTTTTCTCCCAGCACTTATGGGACTCTCAGCAACAAAAATAGAACCTACAAATTTTTAAAAATTAACAAATGCTAAATAAACATAAAGTAATTATATGTACACAATAACTAATATATTAAAAAGTACCATCAACACAACATTTTGTTCAATATATGCTGGAGGAGACTCGTCAATATTTCTTTTAGCAGAAACCGTTTCAGGCTCTGATGCAAATACAAAGACTAATGAGTTTAATAGCAAAACTTAACATAAATAAATATGAACTAATAATTCAAGTACTAACCACTATGTTCAATATTTGTTGAAGTAGGATGACTAATAATCACAAGCTTCTCCACAACTACATAATATAAATAGTTGGTGTAGATTATAACGCGCAATCTCCAATCTTAACTAATGAGTAAAATGACATAACTAACAATTTATAAATATGAACTAATAAATAAAAAAAAGTTGAAACTCCTAATACTAACCACTTTGTTCCACAACTACATCATAAAAAGAAGAAAGAACAAATAAGTTTCATACCCAAACTAACAAAATGACAATAAATCATAAAGCATTAATCTAACCTGATTGTGTAACATTTGTTGAAGCAGGAGGTTGAGGATTAGTAAGAGTAGTTTTAGCATCGGCAACAACTACATAATACAAAAAAATAATGTAAATCACAAAGCTAAATCAATAAACAACAATAGTAAAGAAAAAACTGAGTATATTAAATCATAAAACCTTAATCTAACCTGATTGTGTAAGATTTGTTGAAGTTGGATTACTAACAGCAGTTTCACCCTCAACAACAACTACAAAATTAAAACAAATAACTTAAATCACAAAACTAAATAAACAAACAATAAAAGTAGAACAAAGAGAAACAAGAATATATTAAATTTACCAATGTTACCTTGATCTCCAGTCACATCACGTCCATCTACAATAAAAAAAACAAAATACTCAAATACCAAAGGTAACACACTAAACAGTAAAAGTAAACAAAAAAACATAATATATTAAATTTACTAGTGTTATCATGACCCCCAGAAAGATCAAATCCAACTACAATAACAAAACAAATACTTAAATACAAAAGGTAAAGCACTAAACAGTCAAAGTAAAATAAAAAGAGGCCCGAATAGATTGAATTTACCAAGCTTATATTGAACCCCAGACATATCAAATACAACTAAAAATAAAAAATAAAATACTAAAATACCAAAAGTAAATCACAAAAGAGTAAAAGTAAAATAAAAAATTAGAATTCCGACCAGTAATAGATGAACCAGCAACTCTATCTGGCTTATCCACACCAGATTTACTACAACCTTTGCACAATCTCTTCACATTATCAGCGGTAAAAAAAAGAAATTATCAGCAATAGATAAAGCAATCAATTAAAAACCAACAAAAGTTTGGAATAAAATTCAATCATATTTAAATACCTATGGTAGTAGTTTTCTGCTATTTTTCCCTTTTAATAACAGAAGGTTTAGAACCTGAAAATTACACAGTCAATTAAAAGAAAAACATAAAGATTAAAATAAAAAATTTACAAACTAATAATATACATACCATCTTTAACTGGCAATCTGGACTGCAATCTACTCGATTTCCTCAAGCTAATTACATTATCTACATTAAAAAAGTAGGCACATAAACACTTAAATAAAAAACTGAAAAATCTAAAGCAAACAAACCAATATAAATATATATATATATACACACATACAGAAAGACTATGCAAACAGAAAACACATTAACATGCAAACTAAACACTTATACATCCTAACTAAAAGACAGTGCAAACAGAAAGCATGCAAACTAAACAGATCCTAAACTAAACCACAACAGATCCATAACAAAGCCTGAACTAAATACATAAACAACCTAACTAAACACACAAACAACCTAACTAAAAGACAATGCAAACTAAACAGAGTCTAAACTAAACTACAACAAAGGCACAACAAAGTCTAAACTAAACACATGAACATGAAAACTAAACACGTAATAACTAAAAGACAATTCAAAATGAAAACATACAAAGTAAACAGAGCCTAAACTAAACACAAACAGAGACACAACAAAGCCTGAACTAAACACATGGACATGCAAACTAAACACATGAACAACATAACTAATTTGTTATACATCGTTTCATACAAAAACCACAAGATAAAATAGAGCAAGATCTAAAAATTCAGCAAAACAGAGCAACACAACACAAAAATAGAGCAACATCAATAAGAAAGAACAACACATAAAATCAATAAACAATAAAACAAAAAAAATCAAAGAAACAGAACACAAAACCCTAAACCCTAAACCCTATCAATACAAAAATTAACAAAAAAATAGAAAAAAAACCTTTCGATTCAACCGCAAATGAGGTAGGAACACCGTTATCAACCTCCATGTCATCTTTACTGGCAATTCCTTCCTTCGATTTCATCATATCTACAAAATACCAAAACAAAAATTAGAAACATATAATATAAGGCCAAAAAACACATGCACGGCAGGATTTACAAAGATAAACGCTGGAATGAAATAGAAAGCATCTGAAAACTAGAAGAAAGCAAAAAACCCCAAATATGAAACAAAAAATCCAGCGAAATAAAAAATATATTACCTCAATGGAGCCGGATTGAAGAGCGTGATGCAATGACACTGCAAATTACGAATTTAGATGGATTTATGATGGTTGAATCGAAGAAATAGCGAATGGTTTTGAGAGGTTTGAGAGAGGGGATTTTGAGAGGTTTGAGAGAGGGGATTTTGAGAAGTTTGGGAGCAGTTTTGATTGGAGAAAAGAACCGCCCAAACCGTAAAATGAAAAATGAGAAAATTCCTAAAACATATATATTA
Source organism: Rubia yunnanensis (assembly GCA_037428765.1). NCBI lineage: Eukaryota > Viridiplantae > Streptophyta > Magnoliopsida > Gentianales > Rubiaceae > Rubia > Rubia yunnanensis. The sequence continues at coordinate 77,453,451 of CM075067.1, forward strand.
TATAGTATTGCTTATAGGCCCCTAGAAATATTTAATTTATGGTGGAACCTCTGGTCTCACTATAAGCTTGGGTGAGACGGTCTATCTCAAGTCTTTGTAAATAGGGTTATTCCTTTCCTTTCTCTTTCTTTCCCTTTCCTAATTCCTTTGCCTTTCCCTACTTGAACCAAATGACCTCTAAGTATATAAAATTAAAAGAACCAGATCTAATACATGGAAAATGTTATGATATTGCACAATTTATTTGGTTAGGAGCTTAACAATCTTTGTCACAGTGGTTCCATTCTTAAATCATGTGCAATGCAAAAGTCTCATTTTGGGACTTTTGCATTCTCTTTCTTCTCAACAGCCACAAATTTCACAATCATTCAGTCACGTCCAACACTAAATTATTACAGATACAATATTTTTCACAATTGGTTTAATAGTTATGTAGTGTAACAAGTGAGCTTCTCAAAATATTAGTAAAAAATAGTTATTAAAAAAATAGAAAACTCTTGTAAGACCGTCTCACCATAGCAAATGGTGAGACCAAACTACAAAAAATAGGAAGGGAGCTAAAAAATGGGACCAGATTGCAGATATTAGAAAATAGGGCTGAATATGGGTCCAAACCGGTTATAACAAGAAATGGGCCAACCCAATTTTCTCTCTCCTCCCAAATAACTGTCAAATCTTTTCCTCTTCAAAATTAGCCTGAGTTCATGCTACTAAAAACTGGATTAAAGCTTTGAAATTGCCGATCAATGCTATGAAAATCTCTTATTGAAGTTTGCAATCAAGCTCCGAAATTAGATTCTGCAATTTTGCAATAGAATTGTGTCGGATTTGCACTGGAATCAGATTCCGCGATGGAATTTTGCGAGGGAAAGATCAAACAAAGCTTCTAAGGTGAAATTCTTACGTTTATGGTTAAAATCTAAATTATATGAGATCTGTGATCTAAGATCTTAGTTTTACAGTTTAAAATCTTAACTTTAACGGTTGAAATCTACAATCTAAGGTGTAACTATTATAAACTATGGAAAACAAAGCAATTCAAGGAAACGAAATTATTTTGTATGAAGGAGAAAACAACAAATATGTTCAATCTTAAAATTCAACAAGTTTACATCAAGGTTTGGTTTTGATTTTGTGTATACAATTAAACACATGAATTAATTGTATCAACACATGAATAGCATTTTTATATTGTGATTTTTTTTCCAGATCTAGAATTCAGTTATATACATGTTGTGAAGAAAATGTAGGTGTTTTATAATTTTCTGAAATATATTAGGTAATATGATGAACATGGGATGTAACTGCATGAACACTTGTAGTAACATGATGATATTCTGATGGACAATTCCCCAAGTTCCAAATTTTGGTTATATGGAATCTGTTGGGAAAATGTAGGTGTTTTTTAAGTTTCTAAAACATATGAGGTAATATGATGAACACAAGATGTAACTGCATGAACACATGAAATAATGTGATAATATTCTAATAGACAATTCCCTAAGGTCAAAATTTTGGTCATATGCAATTTGTTGGGAAAATGTAGGTGTTCTTTAATTTCTGAAATGCTTAAAGTAACCTAGTAAATAAATGATGTAAGTGCATGAACACATGTAATAAAAAGATTGAACTTTGTAGTATGATTCGTCAAGAATTCAATTACATGCATTTTGTTAAGAATATTTTTTTTGTTTTCAAATTTACTTTGTCACTAAAAGTAATATGTTAAATACACAATGTAATTCAATAAATAAATAATCTATTGTGCTGAATGTCTGAAATTTAATTAGTAGGATTTGTTATCAAAATATTTTGATATTGTACCTCTCTGTACAAATTGATCAGTGACTAAACAACTATTTATGAAGGCCAAACTAAAATTTAAAATACACGAACAAACCAATATAATAGTTGATGTAATGAGTTACTGAAATGATACAATTTTGCAAGACCAGCATCTGTCACCAATTTAAGAGACCTATTGAAAGTTGATGTCACAAATTGCTTCACAGGTTTGAGAGCAAAAACACTAACAGAGTTTCATGATTTATACTGAAAACAGTCAAATGCATTGGGATTCGGGGTGCGATGTTCAACACAAAGAGGTAAAAAAGACGTAATCATCCTAAAGAAGTATTTTGTCTGCTCGAATAAGAAAAACACAAAAGTAAAGAATGAAACACCCGACACACCTTCCAACAATAATATCATTGAAGAGGGCTCTGAGAAGAAAAGAAGAAAAACAAGGAAAATGTGGTTACGAGAACAAGATGCAAAGCTGAAATTTGGGTTAAATTTATCGATGGAGCCTATGAATATTTCCATCATGTGACCTCTCACAATCATCCTTTAACTCGATTCGATTGATAGTATTTGCAGAGAATTGAAAGGAGAATTACCGAGGAAAAAGGGAAAGCTATAGAAGGAATGGAAGACGCGGGATAAAAACCTAGCCATGGATTCAAGTTTATGACTTTTGAAGCTGGGGTATTCAGAATCTAGGACACACGATTAAGGATCATCTAAACTACGTGAACAGTTTGCGCATGAAGGAGATTGAAGGAGGCGATACTCAACAAGTAATTGAAAGACTCTCAAAGAAGAGTACCGAAGAGGAAGATTTCTTCTTCCGAGTTAAATTGGTTGATAGTGGTAGGTTAACAACATTATTTTGGAGGGACTTAATGATGAAAGAGGGATACTCCCTCTACAATGATCTAATGGTATTTGACACAACATATATGTATGGTTTAGATTTTGTAAAATACATTTAAACACATGGAGTAACAACATGAACAAATAAAGTAGTATGTTATGCACACGAGGTAACTTCATGAATGCATGAAATAAAATAGTTTTCATTTTTTGAGAAAAATGGCTGTTTTTAAATTTGCTAAAACGTATAAAGTAAGTTTTTGAAACACATGATGTAACAACATGAAAACATGAATAAAAGTGATATAATTCTGCTTGATAATTCACCAAGGTCTAAAATTGGCCTATATATATTTTGTTGAGAAATTTTAGGTATTTTTAAATTTGTTCAAATGCACAAAGTAACATATTACATAAATGGTGTGAATGCATTAACACATGAAGTTACATAATCTAACTTTGTTAAATGATTCGTCAACAAAGAGGACCAACAAATACAACTTGATTTGTGCTCCAATAGTCGGAATGAACAACCATGGAAACATAGTGATGTTTGGATGTGCTTTCATTGCCAACGAGAAAGCTTCAACTTTCGAATGGCTTCTTGATGATTTTAGAAAATCAATGGGTGGTAAAGAACCAGTAACAATAATTACAGACAAAAATCCAGCCATGGGTAAAGCAATAAAAAAGGTGACTATTCTTAAATTTGATTGATCTGGACTATTTTGGGTTGATATGCTTATGTACTTACCTTTAGTTTGGTAGTTCATTAGTTCCTGTGTTTGTTCAGGAGATCTTATGTGCAATTTCAGTATTCTTTCTAAAAAAGAACACCTGATTATTGAAAAAAAATTATGAACAATTACATTCCATGTTTATGCCTTTAGTTTGTGTTTAATTTGTTTTAGATCATATGTTTGTATATGAACTAGTTCTGAATAAAATTATTCATGAAATTTTACAAGTATTAACAAACACAAGGCATAGGTTGTGCCTATGGCAAATTACACAAAATGCCATCAGTTAATTTGGTGAATAAAAAATGGATGGTCCCTTCAAGGAAGCATTTGAGCATTGTTTTAATTACTGTAAAAAAGAAGATGAATTTGAAATGGCATGGAACAATATGATCAAGAATTTTCATCTTGAAGACAAGGAATGGTTCAAGAGGCTTTATTCTATTAGAGATAAGTGGTGCCCTGCAATGAGCAAAGAATTTTTCTCCAAAGGAACTCTTTCACCACAATGAAGTGAGAGCACAAACAAAGTTTTGTCATTCAAGGCCAGCAAAATGACCACACTCAACAGGTTCTTAATCATCTTCAATGAGACTATTGATCGCTGGAGAGAAAAGGAAACAGCAAAGGAAAATCGGTGCTCAATATCAGTGCCAAAGTAACTTATACATGGATCAAAACTACTCAAACATGCAGCTCAAGAGTACACATTGTCAATGTACTATAAATTTGAGAAGGAATACAAGATTGCACAAGCAACCAAAGAATATAGATTTTTTGCCCTAGGATTGGCAACAAAGTATGAAGTAAGTCTAGAAGAAGATGATAAAAAAGTTGAAATTGTGACCTTCACACGACAAAGTGGAATGATGGAAATAAACGGCTCTTGAAAAACTTTAGAAGAAACAGGTATATACTGGTGAAATGCATTATACATGTTACCTCTTATGTTAATATCTTTAGTTCTTCTGTTTGGATCATTACCTCTTGGTTCAAACATTCATTTTTTTAAAGCAGGTTTCATAACAAGTTTTTGATAATACATGTTATATATGTCATTAGTTCTTCATTCGCATATTTAACTTTAAAATGTAGGACATTATATGCTTTAGAGCTTTAGTTCGGATATTTATCTTATTAGCTTGTATATATGCATGGTTATCTTTTTTTTTGCAAGGAATGCTCTGCTTTCACTGTATCCGAATATTGCTTATCAACTCAATCGGTGAGATATCATCACAATATATTTTGAAGAGTGAGAACAAGATTGCTAAAATTAAACTATGAGACAAACTGAAAGCAGCACAAGAAATTCAGGAACTGGACAAAATCAAAGACAAAGTTCCATGGCGACACCAAATGGAAAAAAACTACTACAATCTGGTCCTAAAATGTGAAGGTGACATAGAAACCCAGAAATTTATTGAAAAAAGCTTTAAAAAAGACAAGGAACGGTAGAGGAAATTCTTGTCTCAAAAAGTACAAATGAACATGAAAATTTAAGCAGCGTAGCAGAAGCTGCTTGAATTTTCCATCACTAAACCGCCAACAATCCAAGATCTATCTCCCACAAAGACAAAAGGAATAATCGAGAGAATTGAAGGATGGAAGCAAATAAAGAAATCAAAGACAAAGGAGTTTGGTACCAAGACATCAAAACAACAAGTCTAGACCTATGAGATTCAATTTGACATTGTGTTTATATTATTATTTTATACAATTAACTTAAATTCAGGAATAAATTATTTAAATTGCCCTTCAAATGTTTTATGCACCTGAACTAAAGAGTGCAGTTTAATTAAATAAAAATATATTCAACCAAAACTAATGACTCTAATAGATAGACTAAATGAAAATATACATGAACTAGTGTTAGAATAAGTAAATGAAAATATAATGGTTGAAAAGTAAATAGCAACACATAGTTAGAAACTATCTAATTTTAAACCAAACTATATACCTAAACAATCGAACAGTATACCTAAAGGACGCATGGCTATAAACAGAACAATACATTAAGTAACAATCAGAAATAGATAGAAAATTTGGTAAAGTAAAATTTCAGCATCCAAAATATCATTACTAGAAAAACTATTAAACTTTAATAGAAAACTAAATCTATAAACAATGGAACTAAACAGATAAACTTCATAATTAAATTGATACTAGAATCATCTTTAAAAAGTACAAGTTTCAATCCAGTGATGACAAAACAAATCCAACAAACTAGAAAATTGATCATTCAGAATCATTCATCATTTCAATTCAACAAATTCAAATATTAAAATCACACCATAACAAATTCAAATAACATCATTCAAATACACTAGTCCCTGCTAACATCTTAAACTCCTTTCTTTGAGGATTGCATAGCTTTGGACGTTCCTACTAGGCCATCCAATTCATCATCATGACACAAATTAAAACTTGGGATAGACTGGTTCTAAGGCCGGTACTGTGTCCTTCTCCTCCATTTGTTGCAAGCTTCATCAACCATATCAATGAACTTGTCATTCCATATATCTTGTGAATCATCAAAGTCCTCTTGATGCATATGAGTTTCTGTACTAGTCCCTGCACTTGGTGGCAACTCTCGCGATGCTTCATCCACAACATCACTCTTCACCTTCTCCAACCTCTCATACATATCAGCGGTAACAACTTCAAAGTTATGCTTCCCGATCATGATGGCCTCATCATAAGCCTACACTGGAAAAATATCAATAAGTTTATACTGAAAACTAAACAATGAAACACCTAAACAAACACATTCAATACCCAATGAAAGCATAACAAAATTAACCATAAACCGTTCATATATAAACTGAACTAAATCGTTAAACACCTCAATAAAAAGATTAAGGACATTAACTAACCATACTAAAACTCAAAAATATAAAATAATGAAACTAAACACCTAAACTAGCACTAAAAAATCAAAAAATAAAAAGTTAAACTAAATAATTTTTTTAATTAAACCTCACCTAGGTGAGGGGAATTTATTTAGCTCCCCTAACCATAAAAGCAAAGAATAATACAATGTAGCTCAAGTATGTAGTAATTTGTACAAGAAGTAGCTAGTATAGCTTACTAGACTTAGGCAATAAAAGCCACAAGTAGTCATTTCATTCAATTTACCTCCACCCCATGTGTTAGTAACAAAAATAACCTTTTTACCCCATGTCGGTATTCGAATACGGCCTTCCACTTTTTTTTCCTTTACCCCAACTGTTGACAAAAAGAGGTGGCCTCCCGTATTGATCCCTCGCATTTTACTTCCCCAGAAGTAAGACACTATACAATTTGCATCTTGCTTCATATTGATCCATGTATCTCCATAGTGATCTCCATAGTTGTTCTTCTGGCTCCAAACATAGTACCAATATATTGCTCAAGGTAAAAACCATCTTCTATCACAAGACTTGTATATCTTGTGGCCTTTAAAATTTTGATCATCTTGCTCCAGCATGGGTCATCTAGCTCCCTCAAGCTCCTCTAGCTTTCTTCCCTCTCCAACAGATGGTTTCACCATTAATATAAATTGCTCCTTTAGTACATAAAAAAGTGGAAATAAACCACAGTAGCTGCTCTATGTAGATATAAAATGAGAACAAACATGAGAATATATGAAATCTCTGCAAACATTATGGTAATGGTTGATATGAATAAAGTCATAGTGACCTAACATATGGAAACTCCTTACAATCTAAGAAGACTAAACCTCTTATTTTTTGAGGTAGGGAATCATGTTAAAAATAGAAGCTACTCTTGTTGCTACTTGCTAACTTAGCTAAATAATCAACTACTGAATTAGCTTCCCTTAAGATATGAGAAAAACTTAGAGAGAATTCACTTGAAAGATGCCATATAGTTCTGAGTAGCTGAGCAAATCTCCATGGGATTTTAAAGTCCTTTCTTGTTATTTTTAAAAGTAGAAGTGAGTCCACCTCTACTTGCACATCAGTATAACCTCCAAGAAGGCTTCTTCTAGTCCTATGATCAGTGCTCTAATTTCAGCTTCCAAACTGTTCACCTTGTTGAGATATTGTGCTCTTGCCTCCAAGACTGTCCCTTGTTGATCCCTGATGACAATACCAACTCTTGCTTCACCAGTTTTGAGTGATGAGCCATCAGTGTTCAACTTGACCTGCAGAGTTGGTAATCTCCATGCCACTGCAATTTGTCTTTGTACCTGCATACATGTTTTCATAGTAGCAATAGACAACAAAGATGGAGAGACAGTGGTTAAATCCGCTCTCCTCCATTTCAGATTGTGGATTTTAAGTATAGTTTTGAACAAATCCACAATCTACGTGTATAGGATTTCACAATTTGGTTGCCTATTATTGTAAATGTATCTATTCCCGGCACACCAAATGAACCATGTTGTAATGAATGGGATCAGTCTTGCACATGTTTCCTGTAGTTTGACTTCAAATCCACATTCCATAAAAAATAGAATCTATCCCAAAGGTTTTGGAAGTGAATATTCTCAAGATCAAATAAGTTGTTAATTCTGGACCAAAGTGGTTGTAGCCAAAAACAATCATTGAAAAGATGATGCAAATATTCAGAATGATTTTTACACGGAGGGCAGATAGACGGTAATTGAAAATTAAAATCCTCCAGGATATCAGGTAATGCCAAAAGTCTGTTTAGAAGCCTCCGTGTAAAAAATATGTTTTTCTTTGGTAAAAGTTTAGGCCACAAGTTTTTAAAGGAGTTTACTTGTTTTTTTGGCCTCAACAGTTCATAAGAAGAGCTTAAAGAGAAAATACCCTTATGCTTAGGTCTCCATATTAAATGATTTGGGTAGTTCTCAAATAAAGGAAAATCCTTTAAAATAATTTCCAGAGTCTCTGGATTGAAACTAGTTTGAAAAAGTTGGCAATAATACTCCTGGTTAAAGAAGAATTCAGATACTGTTAAATAAGAAACATGTATATCTATATATGAATTCCAATCCTCAATTAGTGGTGAATTTCTAATCCAGTTGGAATTCCAGAATGATACTTTCCCTTCACCAATCCGCAGAATTGTATTTTCTGAGGCTATATCAGATATCTCTTTTATCCTTTTCCATGTTCTTGATTGTTTAAGATAGTTTGGTAGGGACCACATGAAATCAGACCAGATACTATTATTCTGTTATAATTTCCACCAGAGTTTAATGGATAAACTTTGAATAGTTATGTGAAAATTCCTAACATCTAAGCCATTTTCAAGCACATGATGGCACATTGTGTTCCATGATCTCCAAACCTTGTTTTGTCTATACCCTAATGTTCCCCGGAAAAATTTAGCAAAAAAGCACATGCGGTTTAACAATTATCCCTTTAGTTGGCTTAATTACTGCTAAAATAATCATTGGAATAGAAGACAAGACATATTTGATCAAAATGAGCCTTCCAACCTGGTTTAGCCATCTATTCTGCCAACTTAACAACCTATATGTCATCTTTTCAAAAATAGATTGGAAGTAGTTATGCTTAGTTCTGCCAATATAAATTGGACATCCTAAGTATTGAAAGGAAATGATCCAGGATTCATCTCTGTTAAGGCGTTGTTCATATTCCTGTGAGCAGGTTGTGCAAACTTGGACAAATAAAAAGAAGATTTTTGAAAATTGATCTTTTGTTCAGTAGCTTTCTCATAGGTAATTAGAAAATATTTCAAATTCTGCACACTTGTTTTGTTAACTTTTAGAAAAACCACGGTGTCATCCGCAAAACTAAGATGAGTGACCTTGCATACCGAATATGGAAACTTTTAAAAAATCCAATTATTGCCTGAGTATAGAGTAAACTAAGGTTTCTTGAAAAAGTCTCAGTAAGGAGAATAAAAAGATAAGGGGATAGAGGATCCCCTTGTTTAAATCCCCTTGAAACTTTAAAGAAACCAAAAGGTCCACCATTGACAATCACTGAGAAGTTGGTTGCAGCTATATTGCCCATAATATTTCTCACCAATAAACCATGGAATCTCATTTTTAGAAGTAATGAATTTTATAAAAACCATGAAGCTCTATTGAAAGTTTTCATCATATCTAATTTAAACATTGCATTAAAACCTCCAGTTTTGTTATTTAAAAGATTAGTCATTTCCTGCATTAACGAAACATTATCAGCTAGTTCTCTACCTTGAACAAATGTTGATTGTTTAGGTGAGATTAGAGATGTTATTATGGGCTTTAGTCTCTCTGTATAGACTTTAGAAAAAAAATTGTTCAAAACGTTTGAGAGACTAATAGGTCTCAAGTCACCAAAAGTTGCACTGACTTGCCTCTTAGGGATTAGAATAATAAAGAAAGAATCAATTGCTCTAGGAATAGGCACACCAGTCAGAAGTTCATTCACATTCATAAGATCATTGGAAATGGTTTCCCAACATTCTGTGTAAAACTTACTTGGAAAACAATTTGGTCCAGGTGTTGCATCCCCATCCATTTGAAAAACCAGTTTTTTCAGTTCCTCCAAGCTAACTTGAGTCATCAAACTCGCATTAGTTTCTTCTAAGATCAAACTTGGAATATTCTGCAAGAGAAAGTTAGAAGCAATACAATCTATGTCTATGTTTTCAGCAGTTAAGAGGTTAGAGAAAAATTGTACTGCTTCATTTCCACATCCTCTTGATTTTTAATCCAGTGACCTTCTAAATTCCTAATTTTTGTAATGGTCTGCCTAACATGCTTAGATTTTACATATGCATGAAAGAATCTAGTGTTAGAATCCACCCCAGTTAGCTATTTGACTATTGACTTTTGTTTCCAGTATACTTCTTCCCTTTTCAAAGCCAAAATTAGTTCAGCTGGGCTTGATGAAGTTTAGATCTTGAATCAGGAGTATTAAAGAGTTGAAAATTAAGTTATTTTTTTCCGCTTTCACCTCAGCCTCTTTGACTCTATCATGGACATTACTAAAAGGTAATTTATTCCATTCCTTGAGTGCAAATTTTAATCTTCTCATCTTAATTGAGAATCTTAACATGCCAAATTCAACTGTTGGTATATTCCAATTTTGGTTTACTACATCCAGGAATCCTGTATGAGTAAGCCAACAATTTTGGAATTTGAAGCTTTTGGGACTAGGTGAGCAATTATTGTTAGCTATGATTACTAATAAGGGAGAGTGATCTGATGGAAACTTAGCCTTGACCCTAATACTAGTATTTGGAAAAAGGTTTAAAAAAGAGTCAGTAGTTATACCCATGTCTAATCTTTCCCATACCATTCTTATATTTCCAACCCCTGTCTATGTAAAAATGTTTCCAGCTGTTGGTAATTCCACCAATTGGTTTTCTTCTATAAAAACATTAAAATCAATTATAGAATTTAGGTTTGGGATAGATTGTCTTAGATATTTATTAGGTTCTGTAATAGCATTAAAGTCCCCAACTAACATTAAAGGCTCAGAACAATGAGGTTGTAAACCAGACCAAAGAGGAAATCTTGCATACCTGTTATGCCTACCATATATAAATGTAGTGTTCCATTTAAAATTAAAAGACTTATGACTAAGTTCAGTTAAGACAAATTGATCCTGCATAGATAAAATGGATATTGAAAAATCATCTGTCCAAAAATTCCGGACTTTGTCTCTTGGATCACCAAAGAAATGATTAAATCCAAGATTAAAGGCTTTTGATGCTAATTGGTCTAATTTTAGCATTGGTTCAATCAGAAAAAATAATGCTAATTGGTCTAATTTTATGCTTCCTTTTTATACTTTTCACTTTGGATTGTGCATTATCATTTTTAATTCCCCTGACATTCCACACACATATGTTAAAGGATCCCATTATTTACCTAAAGATTCAACATCAACTTGGGATCTAGTCCTAACTGTTTTAGGCACACTTGTATAATCCTTCTTTTGATTTTTTTTTCTTTGTACCCTGCAATTGTGATTCATTTCTTCATGTTTCAGAGGTATCATCTACATTAGTTAACAGTTTAGCAAATCTAATATGTGTCATCAAATTAGTTTCTAAGATAATATCCCCTTCCTGAGCCTTAACATTCCTTTCTTTGACCACTGAGAGTTAGGATTAGGATCAATGTTATCTAACATAATTCTATCTTCCTTTGTAATACAGCTGGAGAAACAATGAGTATAGTCAGAATTACCTGCTCTTACCTATTCTTCTTGGATGTTATACAATGATTGATTTTAAGCTTGTTCGATTCTTCCTTTACTGTAAACATGGTTTTTTTGTGGTTTTGTAGTAATTTCTGATGAGATTGATGTACTCTCATGAATATTCTTATCCTGTGAAGATGCAACATTCTTATCCTGTGAAGCCGCAACATTCTCAGAGCAAACATCAGTACTTAAATTCATAGCAATGGCATTGCTACCACTGATATTATTAACACCTTAGTCCTTGTAATTGTTAGAGATATTCTAATTAGTTACATTATCATTTGGGATAACAATAAGCTCATCTGCTACTTTTTTTTTATTCACTATTTGGGGATTTTCAAAATCCTCACCATGGACACTCACTTAATTATTAGCTTCTTGGATAGGAATTTCAACATTTGTCTTGTTAATAGGTATATACACCCAAGTTACAGCTTTCTCATTTTTTGAAAAACCCAAAGAAGAAGCATTAGATGTACCTTTTGGATCAAATTGAGGAGGATCAGATTTAGGTCTCCAAGCTTCATTCCTCCTTTGTGGTTCTCCTAATTTGCAGTTGCTCGTTATATGTTCCAACTTGTAGCACTTGCCGCAGTAATCTGGAATATTCTCGTACTCAAGGAACTCCTAGAATCCAGTATTCATGTGTTCAAGCAAGACCCTTTACAATCTTGACTTTGTGACATCCACCTCTACACATACTTTCCCAACATGAGGTCTGGTACGATTAAGAGTGGCTCTATCAACCTTGATCGGATTGCCCACTAGGCTACCGATATTCATCATTGGATCACTGGCAAGGAATTGTTGTGGAATCCCATAGCAAGCAATCCAAAAAGTAACAAGGGTGGAGTCCCTCTCTGGATCAAAGTATGGCGTCCATTTGGTGATTCTAAGTGAATAGGAACCGAAGTTCCATACTTTGTGAAGCCAACATCGAACATAATCCTCCTGCAAAAAGAAAGAAATAATCACTGTGAATCTAACAAACTGATATATACCCCTCCCTTAAACCCTGCAGTAAGAAAATCATTTCTTATTTTTTCCATAGTTGGACACCCTCTTGAGAATTTGCGGATTAAGGTCCATTTCAGAGGCTCCTCAAGGTGATTACATTCATCATCCGATAATCATAAGCCTGGTTCACCAAGATGCTCAATTTTTGTTTTTTGGATTAAATGGAGGTCTATCCGATTCTAGATCTATTGATGATTGAGTATGGTTATTGGTACCCAGAATCTGGGCATAAGATATAGTTTACGGCGGTGTCATTATCCCTGCCATCGTGGTGGAGGTCGTAGGATAATCCATAGGCATCGGAGAGGAGGAAGTGAACGTTGGGAGAAGATGATGATTGCGAAGTTTGCAGACAATTCAAAAATAACCTTTGGTCTTCAAGCCTTGACCTTGCAGTAGAAGCATTGGGACATATCAGACTTTACAACTTTCTACTTCCTAGCAGTAATTAAAATAAATACTTAGACACATAGAGAATCATCTTAAAAGCCATAATTAACACAAAAAATACGTAAGACAAAATTTTTAAACACTTACATTCTTAGCAAGACTTTTAATCCTGGAGTTGGTCATAAGTTCGAGTGGAATTTTGAACCTCAGCACATTATCACCTTCAGGGACATCATCAGCAACCTTTTCCTTCCCATTCTGAGAAACCGGAGCTATAACTTCAGTTTGAACTGAAGGAGCTCCAATTTTAGGTTGAGTTATATGACCCTCTTTCACTTTTCAAGCACAACTGATTAGATAGCCATCATTCACCATGTTGTCTTGTCATAACCTCTTCTAATTTCCAACACCCTCACTCTCTCCCTCAACTTCGCATCAGTCCAATGCTGGACTAGAGGAAGGGATGCTGGCTCCAATACACCACATACAGAAAATCTATGCAAATACTGAATGAGAAGGATAAGGATACAAGCACTACAGGTTTGGTATTACCCATTGCTCTTATACCTCCTAATAATTGAAGTCCTTTGATCTAACACAAAACTACACCAGTCAAGATTCTTAATCTCGTCAACATTTTCAACAACTTCAAGAATTTTCATATCTACCTTCCTAGTAGATATAGGAGCTAAAAAGTACGAAGAACAATAAATGAAAAAAAGTCTTTTAAACTCATCCCCTCCCTCCTTGAGTTCAGTTATCCCTGTTAAAATTAAGTGAATGGGTATATCCTTTTCAGTCTCCCTACCAAACCCAACCTTATAAATATCCTGCAATTCCATGCCAGAATTTTTGCTCAACTTTCCTACTAGGATTTTGAGGCAAGGACAAGACATCAAATACATAATCAGCGGTAACAAAGTACCTATCTACCCCAACCAACTGAACACATGTAGAAGGGTTAAAATTACTAACCAACCAAGGCACTATACCCGCGGGAAGTGCAATCCCCAATCTTATCTTTAAAAGGCTCCTGAAATCAATCGCTTCAACATCAGCCTTCTACTGATCAGTGAGAGTAGCTCTGAGATCCGTGACCTTTACGTGCTAGCTTCCTAGTATAAATTTTTTTAAATCCTGGAAAAAATATAATACAGTGAGTTAGTAAATATACAAACTATGCACATAAATACCCAAACTAAGAGATGAAAAACATAAAGTAAACATACAGTAATTTAAAACAAAAAGTTTAATCGATACACAACCAAATCATAATAAAGTAAAAAAAAATTAGCTTATTGTATGATAAAACTAAACAGTTAAACACGTAAATAAAATGAACAAGTACATGAACTATTCATACTGAAACTCTACACAAAAAGTTATTAAACAATGAAATTAAAAACTTAAACTAACGCATCAACAATTAAAATGTATAGTAAAACAAAACACTGAAACACCAAAGGTAAAGGACATCATAATTAAACTAATAAATTCTAAATTATTCAAGTTATTATGCAAAAAATTTAAAACTGAAATATTCAAAATGAATGTCAACATACATAAGGTAAAATCATAAATACTTAAAGTAATATAACATACCTAGAACCACCAGGAAGCTCAATTTTGCAAACTTGTTTAACCCGGAGTGTCATTTCTGTGCTATCATTAGTGTTCCCTGCTAAAAGATGAGAAGGAACATTTCTCTTTGACACAGGTCCAGGAACACCATGTACAGCCTCATCATCTTCAACTTCTTGCTTGCGCTTTCCCGCAACAGAAGATTTCTTCGACGACCCACTTCAATCTCTAACAACATCCTTAATTGTCTTCCCAGATGGCTTTTTTCACATTAGGGCTCTTCTTAGCAGAATTCTTATCAGTGGGATTCTTCTCAACAATCTTCTTCTTAGCAGGCTTCTTTGTTGCGGGTTCCTTCGCTACAGACACCTTTTATGTGGGCTCATTCGTTACCGACTTCTTTACATCTGCCTTCTTCGTAGCCGACTCCTTTCCATTCCCTTCGGAAACCTTTTTTTCCCTTTTCATTTGCATCCACCACTGGAGGAGACTCATCAACAAAATCATCATCTTCAACAAATTTCTCAGCAACAAGGGTAGATCGAACAATTTTAACCTTCTTCTAACCCATTCTTTGTACATTTACTCTGGCCTGTAACACACAAATACAAAAAAACTAAATCAAAAACACAAATTAGAAGTAGAGAAATCGATAAATACCAGGAGAAGTTTCACTTCTCAATTCTTCAATAATAACTTTTATCCCATCACTTATGGGATCCTCAGCAACAAGAGTAGAACCTACAAATTTTTAAAAAATTTAAAAATACTAAATAAACATAAAGTAATTATATATACATAATAACTAATATGTTAAAAATTACCATCAACATCATCATTTCTTTCAATATCTGCAGGAGGAGGCTCATCAGCATTTCTTTCAGCATAATCCTTTCAAGTCTTTGATGCAAGTACAAAGACTGATTAGTTTAATAACAGAACTACAAAAAATACATATAAACTAATAATTCAAAAAAAAGGTTAAAACTCCTAATACTAACCACTATGTTCAATATTTGCTGGAGCATGAGGACTAATGATCACAGGCTTCTCCACAACTACATAATAAAAACAATTGATGTAGATTTTAGAGTGCAGTCTCCAATCTTAACTAATGAGTTAAATAGCAAAACTAACAAACTATACATATCAACTAATAACTCAAAATAAATAAGTTGAAATTCCTAATACTAACCACTTTGTTCAATAATTGCTCGAGGTGGTGGACTAATGATCACATATGTCTCCACAACTACATCATAAAAAGATATTCAACTAATAAGTATCATAACCAAACTAACAAAATGATTAAAAAATCAGAAAGTATTAATCCAACCTGATTGTGTAACATTTGTTGAAGTTGGAAGTTGAGCATTACTAACGGCAGTTTCAGCCTCAGCAACAACTACAAAATACAAACAAATAATTTAAATAATAAAACTAAATCAATAAAAAATAAAAGTAAAACAAGGAGAAACCTGAATATATTAAATTTACCAGTGTTATCTTGACCCCCAGTCAAATCACATCCTGCAACAATAAAAAACAAAATACTAAAATACCAAAGGCAAATCACTAAACAGTAAAAGTAAAATAGAAAGAGACCATAATAGATTAAATTTACCAAGTAATGGATATATATATCCTGATTCTAAATCAACTATATCTCTATTACCAAGTTTATCTTCACCCCCGGTCAGATCACATCCAGCAATGATAAAAAAAACAAAATAATTAAATATATGAGGTAAAACACTAAATAGTAAAAGTAAAACAAAAAATTAAATTTTCAACCATTAATAGATTATCCAGCAACTCTATGTGGCTTATCCACACCAAATTAACTACCATTTTTGCACAATTTCTTTACAATATCAGCTGTAAAAAAGAAAGGAAATTATCAGCAATAGATAAAGTAATCAATTTAAAACAACATAAATATGAACTAAAATTCCATCATATTTAAATACATGTGGTGGTAGTTTTTTTCTGATTCTTTTTCCTTTTAAGAAGATGAGCTCTAGAACCTGAAATTTACACAATCAATTAAAAGAAAACATAAATATTAAAATAAAAAAATTACAAACTTACAATATACATACCATCTTTAACAGTCAATTTGGACGGCAATTGACTGGATTTCCTCAAGTTAATTACATCATCTACATTAAAAAATAATCACATAAACACATAAATAAAAAACTGAAACACCTAGTAAAGTAAACTAACAAATATAACTATGTATATACATATACAAAAAAATAATGCAAACAGAAAACAAATTAACATGCAAACTAACCACATAATTAGCCCAACTAAAAGACAAATCAAACAGAAAACATGCAAACTAAACATAGCCTAAATTAAACCACAACAGAGCCACAATAAAACCTGAACTAAACACTTGAACATGCAAACTTAAAACATAAACAACCTAACTAAAAGACGATGCAAACAAAAAACATGCAAACTAAACAGAGCCTAAATTAAACCACAACAAAGCCACAACAAAACCTGAACTAAACACTTGAACATGCAAACTAGAAACAAAAACAACCTAACTAAAAGACGATGCAAACAGAAAACATGCAAACTAAACAGAGACTAAATTAAACCACAACAGAGCCACAACAAAACCTAAAGTAAACACTTGAACATGCAAACTAAAAACATAAACAACCTAACTAAAAGACAATGCAAACAGAAAACATGCAAACTAAACAGAGCCTAAATTAAACCACAACAGAGCCACAACAAAACCTGAACTAAACACATAAACAGCCAATTAAAAGACCGTACAAACAAAAAATATGCAAATTAAACAGAGCCTAAACTTAACCACAACATAGCCACAACAAAGCCTGAATTAAACACATGAACATTCACACTAAACACATGAACAACCTAACTACTTTGTTATACACAGTTTCATACAGAAACCACAACATAAAAACAATAAAACATAGCAACATCTAAAAATTTAGAAAACAAAGCAACATCAACACAAAAAGCAGAGCAACATCAATAAGAACGAACAACACATCAAATCAATCAACAATAAAATAGAAAAAATCAAAGAAAATGAACAAAAAACCCTAACAATACAAACAACAAAACAAAAACCTTTTGATTCAACAGCGGATGAGGTAGGAACACCATCATGAACCTCAAGGTCATCTTTACCAGCAATACCTTCCTTCGATTTCATCATATCTACAAAATACCAAAACACAAATCAGAAACACATAATATAAGGCCAACAAAAAATATGCAAGGCCAGATTTACTGAGATAAACGGCGGAATCAAATAGAAAACAATCGGAAACTTAAAGAAAGCAAAAAATCCCAAATATGAAACACAAAATCCAACGAAATCAGAAAATCTTACCTCTATGGAACCGAATTGAACAACGCGATCCAATGACGTTGCGAATCGCAAATTTAAAAGAATTTTGAATGGTTGAATTGGAGGTTATGTCGAGTGGTTTTGAGAGAGGGTTTTTAGTGTTTGAAAAGTGGGGAGAAGAACCGCCAAGAATATGAAATGAAAAATGAAATAATTCCTAAAATATGTATATTATATAGTATTGCTTTAAGGCCCTTAAAAGTATTTAATTTTGTAAGAGACCTCTGGTATAACCATAAGCTTGGGTGAGAAGGTCTCACCCAAGTCTCTATATAAAACAAAAGACATTGCAGGAATAATTAAAATAATGTTTGAAAAAAGAAAAAAAAACCAAATGCTTTTTGGAAAAAAAACTATAAGCTTTGTGTGGTGCTAAAAAAAAACACATAAGCAAATAAACAATTTAAAATGAGATTGTGGTGTCTTTTGAGTATTTCTCATATGAAGACCCATTCCATCCACATAAGCAAACTTAACTAAAAGCTAGGTCCAAAAGACCCTCATTGTGAAGAAAATAAGGTCTCAATGGATAACGAAAGACTCCATTGTATTTGCTCTTATTTTGTATTCCCTCCATCAAACTTTAAAGTTTAGAATTATTTTTTATATTACTCCGTCCCAGCCGAATGTGCACACTTTTTGGTCAACTTTCTCAGGTCATGTTTGACCAACGATAACTTTAGTTACGTATATTAACGGTGTGTTAAAATTTGATATTTAGAAAATACAGCATGCAGAGAATCCAACAATATCTCACATGATGATATTGGTATCTATATACTAGTTGAAATTTATGGTCAAACGTGTCTTGAGAAAGTTGACCAAAAAGTGTGCAGATTCGGCTGGGACGGAGGGAGTACAAATTTTAATACAAGTCTATGTGGCATCTTATTAATGGGTGATGAACATGTGCCTACATAAATTAAATGAAAAGAAGAGTTATAACCACGTATTTATGATTAAAAGTAGAAAGTTTAGAATTAGAAAGTTTATAGTAAAACGTTCCAAAAACAAAAGCAGGGAAGTTTATTGCGCGGGACGCAGGGAGTATAACAATAAAACATTCAATATGGAACGAATATCTGAAAGTTAAACTTCACCCTCTCTTGTTTAAATTCTCAAACCTCGAATTTAAAATGAAAGTTTGGGTACGTAATAATTACAACCAATTTTTTGTGTGGGTAAGGGATTCAATTTCAAGTCATTAGGTGAACATAAAACTATTTATTAGTTTAATTTATTTTTGAAGCAAGGAATGATAAGCTTTTAGTTTTTTTTCTAATTTTAAAAAATAAATTAAAATTTTAAAATAAGTTACCTCTTGATGATACGAGTGCCAAATAATTAATAGAATATGAATAAAATTAAAAAAACATAGACAAAGTCTTGTGCGAGACCGTCTTACTGCGAGACCAAGGATTAATGTGAAAGATAATGAAATTTAATAAGATATAAGATTCCATTTATAATTTGAGAAAGTCACCAGTGGAGAGGCTTGTACTAAATGCGGCAATGGAAGGCGGTTTTAAAAAATCTGCCAAGAACCGCCTTTAATTGAGCTATTTCCAAGTTCAGATTTAACTCTTAGGTCACTTTTTTTTAATTTTAAAGGCGGTTCCACCTTTTAAACTGCCTTTAATTGAAGTCCGGAAGAATTTCTGAGATTGAAAATGGAATTTTCGAGTTCGAAGATGCTTTCTTAGGTCACCTTTTGATTTTAAAAGCGGTTCTAAAGGCAGAACCACCTTTAATGGGCTCAAACCCATAAGTTTTGGCCCAAACCCCATGTCCTGTTTTCATATACTTAGTCCAATTTGTCTTCTCCCTTGCCCCGATTTTATTTCCCCTGATCAAACCCTATTTTCATCTCTCCCACACCCCTCACAATACCTCCGCTGCCTCACCGTCCCTCCGCTGATCAGCCCCGCCTCACGCCACCCTCCACCTAAGCTCCACTGCCTACGCCACCCCTCCGCTTGCTTAAGGTTCTTGCCTCACCGTCGCTAGCCCCGCCTCCGGCGCTCGCCTCAGGTTCTCTCTGCCGCTGCTAGCCAGAGACGGTGGAGGAGACGCTAGCTTCAGGTTATCTTTGCCACCTCAGGTTCTCTCCGCCGCTCGTTAGAGACACTAGCCCCGCTCGCCTTAGGTTCTCTCCGCTGGCGCTAGCTAGAGACAATTGAATTTGTCATTCGCTGTGAAACCAGAGACGGTGAAGATCGATCCACCGTGCAGCCAGAGCTGTGAAGCCATGAAGCTAGAGACTTCTGCCGTTCGTCGTTCGCCGTGAAGCTAGAAGCCCTAATGCTTCCACTGCATCGGTGCCGGAAGCCTCCGCCATCGTTTGTATTTTTTTGTTGGCATTTCATGTATTACTATCTCTTAGTAATTGTATTGATGTTCTTTTCTTCGTTGCTCTTTTCTGGAAGTTTTTTTGGAAGCTAAGACAGAGTTTCCAAACTCGGAAACTATTCAAAAGGCCATTTTTCGTCTTTTTAAAGGCAGTTCTTAACCGCCTTTATTTGCGTCTTTGAAAGGCGGTTCTTGGAATCGCCTTCTATTGATGGACATTGGAAGGCAGGGCCAAAGAAGACACAATGAAAAGGCCTTCTCTGGTCTGATATAAGCGCCTTTAGTAGAAGTCTCTCCACTAGTGAGTTTGGGAGAGGAATGAGGGATTTGGGTGCAAATATCACTTTTTGGGGGTGTTAGGCACAAATAATTGGGGAATTAAAGATTCCAGGTCATAAGAATCTCGCAAGTCAAGAATTTGGGTCGAAAAAACTCGTGGGTCATTTTTTCTCCCCATTTCCGTACAATGCGCTCCTCTTTATTACTAGAATTGATATTTCAATTTCAGTACTTTATATTTCAACCAAAACTTGTGATGTTATTATTGAAGGTCATTTTTCACTATAATAATGTATTGAAATTTTATATTTTTCTCTTTGATTGATTTATTAACTTTTAAACATGTCATTTTAAAAATTAATAGTGATGTTCCTTATTATTGAATATTAGATTTTTATTTAATATATTTATGATGTTTCAATTGTGTGAATTAAGTTTTTAAATTTAATAATGATGTTTTTATTTTTTTCGATGCCAGTGTCACATTTTTGTGCACACTTTGATGTTTTAAAATTTGTATGCATAATTATTTTTTAAAACTTTAATATTGATGTTTATTTTTTCGTTATTAGTCACATTTTAGTGCATTTTTTGTTGTTTAAAATTTGTACGTACGTGTTTTTATTTGATATTTAACTATTTTAATTCAATATATTTTTGTTGTATAAATATTATTTTTTAACTATTATAATTTTATGCATATTTTATTTGATAATTAACTATTATGACTTGTGATTTAATTTTTTTTTCATTTGATATTTAACTATTTTTATTTGATGTATAACTATTTTGATGTGTATTTCTAATGTTTTCATTTGATATTTAAGTATTTTTATTTGAATTTAACTATCTATATTTTGATGTATATTTATAGTATTTTTATTTGGTATTTAACTAGTTTGACATGTGTTTTAAATGTTATTATTTAATGTTTACTTATTTTTATTTGATGTTTAACTGTCTAAATTTTGGTTTGTATTTTTTATATTTTTATTTGATGCTTAACCATTATAATTTGATGTTTATATTTGGTATGCAAACATTCTAATTCGATATTTTTATTTAAAATTAAACTATTTTTTATTATATGTACTATTTTATATTTTATTTGATGCTTAAATAATTTAATTTAATGTTTATGTTTATTTGATGTTTAATTATTTTATTTTGGTTTTTTAATATTTTAATTTGATATTTTAATGTTTTAATTTAATTTACTATATCTATCCTAATATTGAGAGGTTGAAAAAATAAGTCAAATGTTGGATTGGGTTGTTGGAAGCCCTCCAATCCCAAATTGTACTGTCATCTTTCCCAAACTGACGCCGGAAATTCCGGTTGGTGGCGGCTCAAACAACCAACTCGTCAATCGACGTCGGATTCAAAAGATGCGGGATTAAAATCTTAGTTTTAGACCAAGTACAATGTTGGAAATGCTACTGGTTTCTTACCAATGAAATATATTACTCCCTCTGTTTTTTTAATATTGGCACACTTACTAAAAGTGGGTGTTTTTTTTTCATTGGCACTTTCTATTTATGTCAAGTTTAAGATTATTACATCCACTCATTTTACTTTCTCTTCTTTCAATTCAATTTCATCCACTCATTTAGCATCTCCTAAATTCTAACACAAAAAATGAGGTGCCAATATTAAAAAAACGGAGGGAGTATTTCTCTCATTCTCTCTCTTTCACATAATCTTAAGAAATTATTTAAGAAATCACTATTTTTTCCCTCCACAATGGTAAGATACCACTATTTACTATTTATGGATCCCATTTTATTTTCTCTATCCTACTCACTAATTTTTTACATTTAATTTAAATAAATTTATCCACCAAAATATGTTAAATGTGAAATTTAATAATACATTTTCATTTTAAAATTTAATTTCATTTTTTTCCAAAAATTATTCAATATTTGTGAATAATTTTTTTCCAAGTTTATTAAAAAAATTACGGATTTATAAACTAATTTACAAATTTTAAAATAAAGTTTACAATTTTAAAATTCCAATTTTTTTAAAAAAGAAATTAAAAGAAAGGTTGGGACATGTGGCCCAATCAGAGAGTGCCACATGTCCCTCTATTTTACAAAAAAAATGCAGCATTTAAGTGGGACACGTGGACCAATACTTGACTGTCACGTGTCCCAGTTGGGGACAAAAAAAGGGGCCGCAGGATGCAGCCTCATACCCATGTGCATGCTCTGCACATCCGATTTTTTAATCGATTCCTAGCATGGCAACAAATGGTCGATATCTTGTTAAGAAATCGGCCTAAAAACTAACACTCTGGGTATTTTTGGTTTCTTGAGCAATTTTTTTAATTAAAAAACTCCCATTACACTTGCTCTTAGAAGATGCAGGGTGTGTGTGGTATGTATGTTGTTGCGACTAGTTTCATGCTCCAAATTTAATTGTTATCATGAAGACATTCTTACTGCTAATATTGTTTTCGATTACTCCCTCCGTCCCAGTCAATTCTGTTGAATAAAAAAAAGTTTGATATCTATAATTGTGTATAAATACAAGTTATAAAAAGTTTGAAATTCTGTTTTACCTAAAGTCTATACTTTTATGCCAAGTTGTTTAACGTTTGGTGTTAAAACACGAAATAAAATAAGCAGTGCACACACAACTTGGTTACGCAGTTCGGTGCAATTACACCTACGTCTGTGGGGCCTTACCCAGATCAGAAACCATCCACTAGAAAGCAGTCTTTAGTACAAGAAGCTTAACTTGAATACTAATCTATTGCTAACCTATGAGTGAATGTCGTGAGATCCCCTCACTGCCGATCCTACGTCGTTGAACCTCCACGAACAACACGTCTCCCTGGATCTCCTCCTCCCGAGTAATTAAGGCTTCCTTGTTTCTGATCTTTACGAACTTGGTCGGATGAATCAACACTCCTCCAAACACCACAGGCAGATCGCTCCAACACTTCTCACGTAGAGATGAATTCTTGGTCGCTTACTGATTGCATTGTATCTTCTTCCTTTTATCATCTTCGCAGTCCTGCCTTGTACACAACTCTTTCCTTGTCTAACTCTACCAAGAATAGACTTCTAGACTCAGGAAAGATCTAATTCTAATCTGGTATTTAAATGGACAATCCTTTATCAATAGGACTTGTACCATAAATAAACTACTAAATCAATTCCTAACTATTACAAGGAATATTCGTTTATCAGAAATAGATTGCCACGAAATCACATACTAATCTTCACAATATTCTGATCTGATCGCATGATTATACTCCATAATTCGTGGCTAGAAACCTGCTGTCTGAAAAGCTTGACCGCAATGGTGTTAAAACACCACATCATAAGTTCACACAATATGCCACAACTAAGTCCAACTCCAGAGGACTTTACAATCTCCCCCTTGGCATATTTGTGAATTCAACAGCACACAGACAGCATAAACAAAACGAATAACATGTCATAAAAAAATCAATCAAAATCTGTCCAAGTTAAATCATTCAACAACTACTCAAAATATCCAAATCTCCAAATTTCTCCCCCTGAATTCATTAATATTTCAAGAACACCATTTATTCCATATTGTCATCAGACTCATCCACACCATCAGCATCTTCTGAGCCACCATCCTCTGAACCATCAGCATCCTGAGTTGCTGCAGCCAGCAAATCACCTCGCTCAGCCTCCAATGCAGCCAACTCCCCCTGAATCTTCACTACAGTAGCCTGATGGCGTTCAAGCAATTCCTGACACACTGCTACTCTTGCCTCAATAGCTCTCAACCGAGCCGCACCAGCATCCGAGCACGCTGTTTCCGGAGGTGTCCAGGGTAAATCCTTTACAATTCTACCACTTAATGTTCTGAGGGTCGGCCTTAAGGTTTGAGTAGAAATCAATTCATCAGACTCCCTTGTGGCTGCACCCCCTTTTTGCAGCACCATTGTGATGACACATGGATGTACCAATGCTTCCTTCCTAGTATTCCGAGCACAGTCAATGATATCGTTAAACACCAGTCTTCCCATATTGACCTTGTGCCTTGCTCCCAGGCTATATAGGAGTGTAGCCATTTCTTTGGTGACACTTGTATTATTGACTGAAGGAA
This sequence comes from Rubia yunnanensis, assembly GCA_037428765.1. Lineage (NCBI taxonomy): Eukaryota > Viridiplantae > Streptophyta > Magnoliopsida > Gentianales > Rubiaceae > Rubia > Rubia yunnanensis. The sequence continues at coordinate 77,478,101 of CM075067.1, forward strand.
TCCAATTGTGTACTGCTACCATATACAAGCAATAATACCTGGAGGTGAGATTGGATGCAGGTATCTGCTGTCTACCAGTCACTGGCCATGTACTCTCCACTCCACCGGTAAGCTCCACCGCCACTTCATCAAAATTTTCTGGCATCCGGTGTTTGAACACCGACTGATCATTCCTGGAAGTGCCACGCCTCAGACATTTATTCACTGACTCTGGGAAGAACTTAACAACTTCCCCTCGCACATACACCCTATGGAACCAAGGGGAATCTTCATCTTCACACTCCTCTTTCAGATTTGAATAAAATTCCAACACAATCTGCTTGTTATAATCACCAAAACATGTAGCAGCTTTCAAAACTTTGAGATATTGTAAATAATCCGTGAATCCACAATCTCTATATTTCTCGGAATCAGCTGGCCTTTCTGCCAGTATTTTTCTGCCACAGATGAACTCCCATTTTTCTCGGCTAGCTTCATCATAAAACTCAGTGCTAATTGCTCCACTAACCGCAGGTGCAGGTAGTGCATGAGACTCCATTGTCTCAACTGGTTTCTGCCTCCGGTCAGCACGTAACTTCTTCAGTTTCAACCCAATCGGCTCATCACTGTCTTCACTTGTGTCCATATTCTTATCTCTGCACCGCTTCGATCTTCGAACACCCTTGGAAGCTGTGGCCACACTATCCCTGGCCTTCTTTGACCTCTGAGTGTTAGGTATTTCCCCAGACTCTGGTGGTGTTTCAACACCCACCTCCTTACTTTTCCTCTTGAGTCCACGGGTCTGTCTAGTCTCTGGTGGTGTTTCAACCCCAACACCAGGACCCTCAGGAGTTTTCTCCCTCTCAGCCAGGTTCATAACTGGTGTTGGAATACCAGTACCAGGCACATCAGCACCTTCTAAACCTTCCACAGCAATATTCTCATCATCTTCATTCTCAGAATCCGATTTCAAAAATTCCGACAGAGTCTCACTCATCACAGGGGCATTCTTAGAAACTGTCTTACCTTCAATGGTTCCCCCTGCACGTACTGTCTCCTCTTCGCTATCACTAATCTCTATCACTGGAACAGGCAATTGTCTCAACAATTCTTGAAGCAGGAACATAGACCCATTAAAGCACTCTACCTCTTTGCCACTTGCTCCGGCAAAGTTAGTGGATTTAACCACTGTTACCCAGGGTTGCACAACCGCATCATCCCCTAAGCTCCTAATAACAGGCCTGTGCAGCGAGGTTATTCTTGTATAGATAGTAAAATACTGACCTATTTCATCCCCTACTTTGTACTGTTCTCCAAAATCGACCCCAACCAACGTGGCATTAAAATCACTAATTTCACGAATTTCTCCTATACCACCAGTTAACAATTCCTTTAAGTCAAATCCGTTAACCTTGCCAAGAAAATTCTTATATTTTTGAAGGTCGACATAGTCTCTGTTTTGAACCATCCATTCTATAAATTCGAGAACAGAGCAAAAATAAATTCCATCATAAACGAAGGAATGATCAAACCTTGCCTTAGGTCATCGATGATTTACTCCGCCCCACGTGGTCAGCCTCTGTTCTCGACCTCCACATAACTCACTCAAGTCTACATCAGAGTCGAGCTCTTCAATTCGCAGTTTTTCAGGCACCCGCACAGTGACAAAATCGCGGACCAATTTCTAGAATGTGGGACTCACCATTGTCAAGGGGTTTTTGAGTGGGCTACAAAATCTGAGGTTTTGAAAAATTTCTGGTTGCTGGAGAGGCAATCGCGCGAGCTCTGTTCTTTGGAAGATGACCAGTCGACGAGAAATTGAATTTTTGTGGGAATTCTACTCTTGTCACTTTCACACACCTTTTTAGAAAACCAGAACCATCACACTTCTCTTTCTACTGGGTTCTGACAAAGTCAAGCCCATTCTCACACATCTCTGGCCCAAGTTCAGCCCTTCTGGTCTACTCCCCACGATATTCCTCGATGTTTAAACACCACTTCACATATTTTTGGTATTTTCGATATTTCTATTTTTTTTACTATATTTAAAAGGGAAAAAAATAAATAATACAACAGAATGGACAAATCAGGGTACCTTACATTCGACAGACACCCAAGTGCTGTCTGAGGCCTTCAAAAGTCTCACCATCCAGAGGCTTTGTAAAGATATCAGCCAGTTGTTCTGATGTCGGTACATACTGGACTGTGACTTCTCCTTTTTCAACCAAGTCCCTAATAAAATGATGTCGGATATCGATGTGCTTTGTCCTAAAGTGTTGCACAGGATTCCTGGAAATATCAATGGCGCTTTTATTATCACATAGGACTGTCAAACTCACATCATTGAACCCATAGTCTCTCATCATCTGCTTCATCCATAATAGCTGTGCACAACAACTCCCAGCAGCTAAGTATTCTGCTTCAGCCGTAGACAATGATATAGAATTCTGCTTTTTACTGTACCAGCTGGCCAGATTTGATCCAGCAAAGAAGCACCCACCAGTGGTACTCTTACGATCATCAGCATTCCCGGCCCAGTCAGAGTCACTGAACCCTACCAACTACGAATCCTTGTTCCGAGAAAACCATACTCCATACTCCACCGTTCCACTTATATACCGAATAATCCTTTTCACAGCTGACATATGTGATTCCTTTGGATTAGCTTGGTAGCGGGCACAGATACCAACACTCAAACAGATGTCTGGTCTACTTGAAGTTAAATACAACAGGCTGCCAATCATACTCCTGTATAACTTTTGGTCAACACTTTGACCCAGTTCATCTTTTGTAAGCTTGTCGGTGGTAGCCATTGGAGTGCGTACTGTCTTTGCACTTGTAAGTCCGAATCTTTTGATCAAGTTTTCAGCATATTTCTGTTGGTTGATGAAAAGACCATTCTTCTCCTGAGTAACCTGTAATCCCAGAAAATATGACAATTTGCCTACCATACTCATTTCGAACTCCTTAGTCATTAAGTCAACAAACTCCTTTACCAATACTGAAGAGGTAGATCCAAAAACAATATCATCCACATAAATCTGTGCGATCAGAATGTTTGTCCCCTTATGCAGCACGAACAGTGTACGGTCCACTCCCCCTCGACGATATCCCTTCTGAATCAGAAAGGTTGTCAGTCGCTCATACCATGCACGAGGTGCCTGCTTGAGTCTATACAATGCTTTATTCAACCGATAGACATGATTAGGAAAATGTGGGTCTTCAAACCCCTTAGGTTGCTCCACGTAAACTTCCTCCTTTACTAGGCAATTCAGGAATGCACTCTTGACATCCATCTGATAAAGAGTAAAGTCCAGAATGCAGGACACTGCCAACATCAGTCTGATCGACTCCAATCTGGCTACAGGTGCAAAATTTTCATCAAAATCAACCCCTTCTACTTGAGTGTACCCTTGAGCAACTAGTCGCGCTTTATTTCTTGTGACGTTACCATCCGCATCAGATTTGTTCTTAAAAATCCACTTGGTTCCAATCACATTCACATTAGTAGGTCGTGGGGGTAAGATACCAAACATTGTTTCTCTCGAATTGCTGCAATTCTTCTTGCATTGCTGAAATCAAATACTCATCGAGTAGAGCTTCTTTGTAATTTTTTTGGCTCAGTAAGAGAGATGAAACATGAAAGTCCTGCCAATTCTCTGTAATTCACCCGTGGTTGATCCCTTAAGTGCATATGTCTAGCTGGATATTGTTCAGATTCACCTGTTCCAGTTTCCGGAGTTTCAACACCAGTTGACGATGCTGGTGTTTCAACACCAGTAAAGTTCACTGGTTCGAGGATATCACTTTCACCAACAGTGTCTTCTTCTGAATCATAAACAACCACATTAATAGACTCCATGACTGTTCCAGAGCGTTGATTAAGCACTCGGTAAGCTCGACTGGTAGGAGAATAACCCAAGAATACACCGATATCACTTCTAGGTTCGAATTTAGCTAAAGGCTCTCGGTCCTTCAGAATATAGCACTTACTCCCAAAGACATGAAAATACGACACATCTGGTTTCTTCCCTTTCCAGATCTCATATGGTGTCTTCTCAGTAAACGGACGCAGATATACTATGTTGATGGTGTAGCATGCAGTGTGTACATCCTCAACCCAGTATCTAGCACTAATTTTCTTCTCGGCTAACATTGCTCGTGCCATTTCCTGCAGTGTTCGATTCTTTCTTTCTACTATACCATTTTGTTGAGGAGTTATGGGGGCAGAGAACTCGTGGTGTATACCAAGTGTCTCGCAGATGTCATGAAACTTAGAATTTTCAAATTCTTTTTCATGGTCACTCCTAATACGTGCAATTCTTACTTGAGTGGTTCCTTTTTCTACATGTAGCTTGTGCGCCAAGTTCTTGAAAATATCAGCAGCCTCTGACTTCTCTTTGAGAAATGACACCCACGTATACCTCGAGAAGTCATCTACACAGACGAAAATATACTTCTTTCCTGCCACACTTGGGGTATTGACTGGCCATCAAGTCCATATGTAGTAGCTCCAAAAGTCTTGACGTTGAAACATCATTTACGGCATGGTGTGGTATCCGAGTTTGCTTTCCTTCTTTACACGATCTGCAAACTACCTCCTTGTTGTCACTGATTTCGGGAATACCTCTGACTGCATTTAGTCTGGAAATACGAGCTAAGGATTTATAATTTATGTGTCCCAATTTTCTGTGCCACAGAGTACTAATTTCCTTTTTCGAGTTGAAGCATGTGACGTCTTGGTCGAGCAAATAACAGTTATCCATTGATCTAGATCCAGTGAATACTTCAGTTCCATAGTTGACTACACATTTCTCCTTGTTGAAAAACACCGTCATTTCATTGTCACATATATGGCTAATGCTCAACAGGTTAGCTTTCAGACCTTCCACCAGTAATACATCTTGGAACACAGGAAGCCCTTTGATGGCTAACTCACCTTTGCCGATTATTCTACTGCGCTTCCCATCACCAAATCTAACATGGCCACCAAATCCAGGTTTGAATTTTTGAAGAAATTCAGGTACTCCAGTCATATGCCTTGAGCACGCACTATCGAAATACCAGGAGTTTCCTGTATGTGCCCCAAAACAGACGAAACTTGAAAGACAAACATCTTGAGATTTTCGAACCCATACCTGGCTTACTGGTCGAGTGATGTGATGCGGACTTTGATTGACACGTGTGTTCAGAAATCCAGTTCTGTATCCTCCAGTGTTAAGTCGATACCTCGTATCATATCCTGGCATGGTGTTGAAACTCTGATCTGCTGTGTTAACAGACAGTGTCCTAAGAAGCTTAAAACACCTATTCCTGACATGCCCTAGAGCTCCACAGTATCCGCATCATCTGATCCTCTTGGTGGAAGAATTACTCTCCATCCTTAACATCATCTCCTACGTCATCATCACTCCAGGTTGTGGCATACGATTTTCCTTGTCTTTTAAGCGTATTGGCACACTCAGCTTGTATGTGTCCAAAACCTTCACATTCTCTGTACTGGATTTTCCTGTTCAGGTTGGGATTTGTCAATTTAAACTTTGGTGTTTCAACACCAGTTGCTTGACCAAATCTTGGAGTGGAGTTTGCGTTAAGATTTTTGCTCCCACTTGACTTATCTTGTGGTTTCCTGCCTATCTTCTTCATAAATCTGGAGAAGTTCCTAGTTATGTTTGCAATTTCATCGGAATCTTCATTATCTGTATGATCTTCTGACTTTCCAGAATTTATTCTTGAAAAAGCCATCTCTTTCTTTCCTGTTTTGGTTTGCAGCATTTCCATCTCATAAGATTCCAGAGATCCCATAAGCTCATCAAGAGTCATTGTCCCTATTCTTCCATTTTCATTAATCGCTGTGACCTTCATATTGAAACGTGGAGGTAACGCCCTCAGCACCTTCCTGACAAGCTTTTGATCTTTGTACTTTTTGCCAAACTGAAACGCTTTGTTTGCAATATCTCGGACTCGTCCATTGAACTCGGAAATAGTCTCATCTTCGCGCATCTTTAGTTCTTCGAATTTTGACGTGTAATACTGCAACTTAGATTCTCTGACGGAACTTGTCCCCTCATGATACGTTTGCAACACATCCCACGCTTCCTTCGCAGTCTCACAATTTGAAATCATCTTAAATTGATCTTCATCTACTACCGTGAAGATGGCATTTAATGCCTTTGAGTTGGACACGTGTGCTTTGTGCTCCTCGGTAGAATATTTAGAAAATGGTTTAGCCATCGATGAGCTTGATCCCTCAGTTTCGTCACTTGAAGGTGGAGTGTACTGATTTATGACATAGTTCCAGGCTTGATCATCTAGTGCTCCAATGAACACTTTCATACGTGCCTTCCAATAGGCATAGTTTCCTTGTTCCAGCAACGGTGGTCGCGTGACCAAAGCCCCCTCCTTTGGTGCCATGGTGAAACCTAATCTCACTCTCCCTGTATAGGGGTCAGCAAGTGTCGTGCTCTGATACCAATTGAAATTCTGTTTCACCTAAAGTCTATACTTTTATGCCAATTTGTTTAACGTTTGGTGTTAAAACACGAAATAAAATAAGCAGTGCACACACAACTTGGTTACGTAGTTCGGTGCAATTACACCTACGTCTGCGGGGCCTTGCCCAGATCAGAAACTATCCACTAGAAAGCAGCCTTTAGTACAAGAAGCTTAACTTGAATACTAATCCATTGCTAACCTATGAGTGAATGTCGTGAGATCCCCTCACTGCCGATCCTACGTCGTTGAACCCCCACGAACAACACATTTCCCTGTATCTCCTCCTCCCGAGGAATTAAGGCTTCCTTGTTTCTGATCTTTATGAACTTGGTTGGATGAATCAACACTCCTCCAAACACCACAGGCGGATCGCTCCAACACTTCTCACGTAGAGATGAATTCTTGGTCGCTTACTGATTGCATTGTATCTTCTTCCTTTTATCATCTTCGCAATCCTGCCTTGTACACAACTCTTTCCTTGTCTAACTCTACCAAGAATAGACTTCTAGACTCAGGAAAGATCTAATTCTAATCTGGTATTTAAATGGATAATTCTTTATCAATAGGACTTGTACCATAAATAAACTACTTAATCAATTCCTTACTATTACAAGGAATATTCGTTTACCAGAAATAGATTGCCACGAAATCACATACTAATCGTCACAATATTCTGATCTGATCGCATGATTATACTCCATAATTCGTGGCTAGAAACCTGCTGTCTGAAAAGCTTGACCGCAATGGTGTTAAAACACCACATCATAAGTTCACGCAATATGCCACAACTAAGTCCAACTCCAGAGGACTTTACAAAGTTGATATTTTAAAAATCATGCTATTACGAATCTAACAATATCACATATGACAATATTCTAACTTATTTATCGATTTAAATTTGATGGCAAAATTAAGTAATTTTAACTAAATGAATAATTAAATTGCAGAAATGACTGGGATAGAGGGAGTAGTATTGTTTCCTGTTAACATCTCAATCGGAACTCCAATTTGGCTTTCTGCTACATAATCAATGTTTTTGTTCGAATTCGTCTTTACAAAAAGTTATTAACAAGTTGAAATCGATGCTGGAAGTTCGATTTCACCGCCTGCAAATCCAATTTCAACTCATCGTGGGACTTCGATTTCAAGATGATATTTCACACCTGATGGTCGAAAGTGCGACAGTGGCGAAAACTGCGGCAGCGTTGGAAGTAACGGGAACGGTGGTGAAGGGTGGTTCAGATCTGTTTTCTTTTTATGTAATTACAATCCAACCCTTCATCTTTTTTGCCTATTTTATAAACAACCCCAAATCTAAAATCAATGAAAACTTAACCCAAAATTTAATTTTCCCTTGTCCAAAATTCTCATTAGACTTTGACCTTACCATGGGACGGTCTAGTAGAAAACGGACTCAAAAACATAACCTTATAAATCTTGTGAAACCATACATTAATCTAACCCGTTTACTGACAGAAGTAGAAGTTTATCCCACACACCTACTTTACAAAATAAATTACTACTACCCTGTGTCAGATGAAATTGCACTGCAACTATTAGCACATTATTCAAGAAATATATTTAGCCGTTAATATATTTAACAATGTATGATAATGAGACAAATAAAAAAATAATACTAATTACGATGAATTGAAAAAAATATTATACACGACAATATTATTATTTATACTCCCTCCGTTTCACTAAGAGTGACACACTAAATTTAGGCTCTTGGATTAATATGAAGAAAATGAGAGGTTGAAATTGAGTGTAGAAAGTAAAAGTAGAATGAGTGGATGAGATTGTAGGAATCTTGCCAAAAATGAAAAGCGTGTCATTTAAAAAAAAATCCAAATAAGGCAGGTGTGTCACTCTTAGTGAAGCGGAGGTAGTATATCTATTCAAATAAACGGTTAAATTTTAAAATAAAATAATAGTATAACAATGTGAGTACAGTTTCAAACTAGACATATCGAACGAATTGAGACCATTTCCAATCAACTAGTGTGGCTACACCACGCGTTGCGCGGTGAGCTAGATAAAAAATTATAGAAATTCTATAGGAATGTTAAAAGAGTTGTAATTGCACCTATAATTGTACCCCTTCGAGGGCTGACAGATGGACCCCGTCGAGGGCTGAGAGCTGGACCCCTTCGAGGATAGAAGAGTTCATCCCTTCGAGGGCTGAGAGGTAGACCCCTTTGAGGATAGAAGAGTCCCTCCCTTTGAGGGCTGAGAGCTGGACCCCTTTGAGGGCTGGGAGCTGGACCCTTCGAGGGCTGAGAGTCAATCTCTTCGAGGGCTGAACGTTGGACCCCTTCGAAGGCTGAGAGCTGGACCCTTTCGAGGGCTGAGAGCTAGACCCCTTCGAGGACTAAGAGTCCATCGCTTCGAGGGTTGAGAGCTGGACACCTTCGAGGGCTGAGAGCTGGACCCCTCGAGGGCTGAGAGTCCATCCCTTCGAGGGCTGAACGCTGGAACCCTTCGAGGGCTGGGAGCTGGGCCTTCAAGGACTAAGAGTCCATCCCTTAGAGGACTCGGAGTTGGACCCCTTCGAGGGCTGAGAGCTGGAGCCCTCGTGGGCTGGAGCTGGACCCCTCGAGGGCTGAGAGTTGGACCCCCTCGAGGGCTGAGAGTCCATCCCTTCAAGGGCCGAACGCTGGACCCTTTCGAGGGCTGAACACTGGACCCCTTCGAGGACTAAGAGTTGGACCCCTTCAAGGGCTGAGAGTTGGACCCCTCGAGGGCTGAGAGCTGGAGACCTTGAGGGCTGAGAGCTGGAGTCCTCGAGGGCTGAGAGCTGGAGCCCTTGAGGGCTAAGAGCTGGACCCCTCGAGGGCTGAGAGCTGGACCCCTCGAGGGCTGAGAGCTGGACCCCTTCGAGGGCTAAAAGTCCATCCCTTCGAGGGCTGGGAGCTGGACTTCGAGGGCTGGGAGCTGGACTTCGAGGGCTGAGAGCTAGACCCCTTCGAGAATAGAAGAGTATTTCCCCTTGAGGGCTGAGAGCTGGACCCCCTCGAGGACTGAGAGCTAGACCCCTTCGAGGATAGATGAGTCCTTCCCTTCAAGGGCTGAGAGCAGGACCCCTTCGAGGCCTGAGAGCTGGACCCCTTCGAGGCCTGAGAGCTGGACCCCTTCGAGGGCTGAGTGACCATCCCTTTGAGGGCTGAGAGCTGGACCCCTTCAAGGGATGAGAGGTGGACCTCTCGAGGGACAAGAGTCCATCCCTTCGAGGGCTGAACGCTGGACCCCTCGAGTGTTCATCCCTTCGAGGGCTGAACGCTGGACCCCTCGAGTGTTCATCCCTTCGAGGGCTAAACACTGGACCCCTCGAGTGTCTATCCCTTTGAGGGCTGAGAGTTGGACCCCTTCGAGAACAAAAAGTTGGACCCCTTCGAGGGTTGAGAGATGGACCCCTCGAGAGCTGAGAGCTGGACCCCTCAAGGGCTGAGAGTTGGACCCCTTCGAGGGCAGAACGCTAGACCCCTTCGAGGACTAAGAGTCCATCCCTTCGAAGGCTGAGAACTGGACTCCTTTGAGGGCTGAAAGCTAGACCCCTTCAAGGACTAAGGGTCCATCCCTTCGAGGACTGAGAGTTAGACCCCTTCGAGAATAGAAGAGTCATTTCCCCTCGACGCTGAGAGATGGACCCCCTCGAGGGCTGAGAGCTAGACCCCTTCGAGCTGTGGGAGATGGACCCTCGAAGGGGTACCGAAAACAACGTTGTTTTTGTCGGCCACCTGGCAGCACATGCTGGCCCACATGGAGGTGCTGCAACTTTTGACAAATGGGATTCACAAGAGGACAAAAGTGGTGTTCAAAATGATGTCGTTTCGGGCGGCCACTTTGAGGGCACATAGAAGAGCACACGTTTGGCCTTGCTGAAAAATGACCACTATGCCCCTGACGACGGTTGACACAATCGTGCCGTTTCCAAGTATTCCTTTTATATAGTAAACCAGATAAAGATCACAATTATTTTGGCCCTAGTTCCGGAATTGATGAAAATATATATCCAGCTATATTACATACTCATTATATGTAATGTTTATTTGTGCAGGCATAAATCATTTTGATGCAACAGTAACATGTCCCTGGCCTACTGCCTACGAATTCTAAATTCACACGCAACTCATGTGTACAGCATGATCATTCACCACAGAACTTTCCCCATAAAGGCTATTTCGGCTAGCCCTGGGCCGCCCACACCAGCCGACACCACAGTCAACATGTGAGAGGTAAGTCACGATAGCCCAACGCCAGGACCCAACACAGAACTTGCCCCATAGAAATAATAATTCGTGGCCATGTGGGCCTGCCTGTACATATGATACTATAACCACTCACTAAAAGGGGGCCACGACAACAATCCTCCTATAGCACCCCTGGGCACACGATACAACCCATGTTACGCATATTATGAAATTTATGCCTGATGAGTGTTTCAATAGCCGCAATTTTAAATGTATTTTACTTCTCTATCAATTGTAGTTTGGAAATTTTTTTGTTTATTAACAACAGAAAAATAATTATTGCATGATTCATTCTTAAACATTGTCATCTATTTCTTCATTGGTCAGAATGTCAGCCCAATGAATGATATTGTCACCTCAGTGGCGATAGAGACGATCAAAACCCTAACCTACTGGCCGCAGAAACTATCCAGCAATCACCGGCAATGCCTTCATGGCATAGCCACCACCGCCGGAACTTCAACCAGTCTTCTCTTACAAACAGGCTCTGGGCAAAGAATTACTAAGATCCCTTCGCCCTACCACCGATTCCATAACATCCCACCCTAGAGGTCCATTCAATCCAAAACAATCGATAGACCATTTAGGAGAGCCAAGTCTTAGCTTCACTATTGACGATTGCGAGAGGTTAGAGGCATCACTCCGGCTGACATTGATCGGAAAACTTTCTTGAAGCAGGCCCCAACTGGATCGTCTTCGAAAGGATTTCCAGACGGCAGATTTCAAAGGCCACACACACATCTCCCTTCTCAATAATCGCCAGGTATTGATTAGATTCTCCTTGCAGGAGGACTTCTATCGATGTTGGCTGCACAAGGTACAGAACTTTGGTTCATACTCACTTCGAATCACCAAATAAGAGCCTAATGCGGATTCTCCCATAGTTCCCATATGGATTGCTATGTATGGCCCTCAATAATTTTTTGATGAATGGGTAATGTTATCTCTGGGGAATATTATTGGGAAACTGATTAAGGTAGACAAGGCTACGTTAAGTAAATCCAGACCTCATGTAGCTAAGGTTTGTGTGGAGATAGATATCACAAAGCCACAGTTGGAAAGGATATTGATAGACTATAGGGGATTGAGTTTTTGGCAGTATCTAGAATACGAGGGTATGCCAGAATATTGTGCTAAATGCCTCAAATTAGGCCACTCTAACACCTCTTGCAGGAATGACCAAAGTCTAACCACCCTTCATTCCTGGAGACCATCTGGAGCATCAACCAACAATACAGGTAATATGGCTTATGCTAAAGGTGAACAGAGAAGGCTTGCAAGTAATGGTATTACGCCATCCTCTTCAGGCTTAACTTCTCAGGACAAAATTTTTATACCTTTCAATAGGAATAAAACTAACAATCCTGTGCAAGCTAATAAAGTAACAATGGACAAGGCACCAAACCAGAGCAACAATACTACTGCTGCTAAGGGCGATCAAGGAAAATCCAAAAAGACAAGGGTAATGATTCAAGTTCGAAAGTTTTGAGCCTTGGTCAAGGTTCCCAGGTTGCATTCGCTAACACTCAATCTACTGGATATGTGAACAAAGGGAATTCACCTCAATCTAATTTGAATATTACTCATGCTGTTACTGACCCACAAATGGATACAGAAATAAAAATTACAGATATAGATTCAATTTCCAATGATCATGTTGCTAATCATTTTGTCACTAATCATTATGTGTGTATTGATGCTATAACTGAGAACCTAAACTCGGATTCTGTGATACCAATAAATCCTTTCTTGCAAATCCCTGCTAATGTTCATATGATCACAGAACCTACTATTGTACTACATATGAAACAAGCAGTTCCAATACCTGCTAATGATCATATGACTCCTAATGAATATAATGTTGAAAACTTAATAACATCCCGAACATTAATAACTCCTCCTATATCAGAAGCCATACCTAATAAGATTCACAAAGACCATAAAGCATCAAATCTTATTCTTGAACCTAATAGTTCTATGGTTGGATCTGAAAACACAGAAGAAGCTTTTATAGAAATAAATGGAGGACATTTTCCTCTACTATATTCCAACTCTAAAATTAACAGAAGATCCATCTCTAATAGGCCAATTCAAGAAACATTGTCTACGGATGATCTTGAACGCTCTAAGTCCACTTTCATAGAATCACATAATAGTTTCAATCACTTAATGAATTCAGAATAAGTATTGGACAACCTGGACTCCAATAAAAATAGAAAATACAATAAAAAATCTTACACTCAAACCCCAAAAATGGTCCTAACCCGTTCAGCATCGACACATAACAAATCTTCACAGTGACAGGTTTGAGAAAATGTGTATAGAATGCAAGGGGGGTAGGTAATTCTGCCACACTGAATAGGATAAAAGATATTAAAAAAAGACATAAAATCAATATCCTAACCATAATTGAGCCAATGTTAGAAGCTAATTCCATCAGGAAGGTAGCCTTTCAAACTAATTTGGAACATTACTTCTCAGATCCAAAATGCAAAATTTGGATACTTTGGGATGATTCATTTCAAATGAGGATTATCTCAGTGGATGAGTAAATGATATTAACCAAGTTCAAAAACCGATTTTTAACTCAAGAATGTTTCACAGGTTTTATATGTGCCAAACATACTGTAACAGAAAGGAATAAACTGTGGAAACAAGTGCTAACCCATAAAAATTCACCATTAAGCTTAATAGGAGATTTCAATGTCATAAGCTCCATGGATGAATACCTAGGTCAATCTATTCCTGAACCAAAAAGTTTAGAGAATTTTAACAATTTTCAGAGAAAAGACAATATGTCCACAATTCCCACATCAGTTTCACTTTTTACTTGGACTGGGATGAGATCCAAATGAAGAGTATGGAAAAGATTAGATAGAGGTTTATGTAACAATATATGGTGGGATATTTTTAGAGCATCTGGAATCAAAACACTTGCAAGAGGGCAATTAGATCATGCCCCCTTACTATTTACCATTGCTGAAACACAACATTTCACTAAACCAACCCTTTCAGGTTCCAAGAATGTTGAACTAATCACCCAACTTTTATGAATCTTGTAGAAGACTCATGGAACATCCAATCTAATAAACATCGATTAGAAAGATTAACATTTAAGTTAAAAAACTTTAAAAATGCTCTAAAATTTTGGAACAAACACACCTTTAGGAACATATTTGATGCAGTCAAAACTTGTGAAGAAGATCTTCTTTAGGCAGAAACTGACCTTCAGCAGAATGAATCACAAGCTAACCTGGAAAATTTAAATAACACAAAAGCAAAGTTAGCTACGGCCCTAAAAAATCAAGAAATTTACTGGAGGCAGAAATCTAGAATTAAATGACTAAAAGAAGGTGATCAAAACACTAAATTTTACCATCAAACAGTAAATTCTAAACATAAAGACAATCCATTGTCTCAATCAAAACTGATTCTGGTATAGTGTTGAATAGTCAGGAAGAAATTGCAGAAGAAGGTGTCAACTTCTTCTCCAATTTATTACAGGAAGATGGTAAAGATCCCTCTGGCATTGACACTGCTTGGATATTAGAAAATATACCAAGGCTAATTACAGAAGAAATGAACTCTGACCTAACCAAACCTGTAACCATTGAAGAGTTAACAAACATAGTTAAAAAATGGATGGACACTCAGCTTCAAGGCCAGATGGATTCTATGGTTTTTTCTATCAAAACTGTTGGCACGTCATAAGCACAGATGTATTACATGATATGCATGAACTCTTCCAATCAGCCAACATTCCAAAAGCAATATCATCCACATTGATTATCCTAATCCCTAAAAAAGAAGTGTGTTCATCCTTTAAAGATTACAGACCAATCAGCCTCTGTAACTTTATCAATAAAATATTCACCAAAATCCTCTATGAAAGGCTAAAACCTCTAAAAGATTCCATAATAAGTCCTGAATAAACAACTTTTGTCTCAGGCAGGGAAATCTCAGATAATATTCTTTTAATGCAAGAATTAGTCTCTTTCAGTAATTCCAAAACAAGAGGACTTAAAATGATAATAAAGCTTGACCTGATGAAGGCATTTGATAGAGTTTCTTGGTCTTTTCTAGCTAAATTATTAGGTCAGTTTGGATTTTCAAGCAAAATTACAGACCTAATAATGAAAAACCTGAGATCTGCCTTCTTCTCCATCCTGATAAATGGATCATCTTATGGTTTCTTCCAAGCAACCAGGGGGTTAAAACAAGGAGACCCTTTATCTCCCCTATTATTCGTTTTAATGGCAGAAGATTTTTCTAGGAATATTAATTTCCTATTTCAGTATTCAAACCTGAAATTCTATAAGCTACCTAATCCAATTAAGTAGATCTCACATTTATCTTTTGCTGATGACACTATCATCCTGCTGAAATATACAAAATCAGGACTTAATACACAGACTTGTTTCCTGGAGTCCTATGAAATGGCCACAGGGCAAAGAATAAACTTTGAAAAATCTTCCTTTTACATTGCCAAGCACTGCCCTCTGAGAATTATTAGTGATATCAAGAATGCAACATGAATGTTACAGGGCAATTTTCCATTCAAATACCTAGGATGCCCAGTATACATAGGTAGAAATAAAAATGTATACTTCTCAAGCATTATATCATCAATACAAGCAAAAATAAATAACTGGCATAACAAGCTACTTTCTCAAACTGGAAAAATGATTCTGATAAAGCATGTATTGTCTTCTATTCCAATCCATTATATCACAGTATTGAAACCGACTAAACATATAATTGATGTAATTCACAAATTACTTGGCAAATTTATCTGGAACTCTAATACAGATTCCTCACAAAGGAAGAGAATTTGGAGGTCATTTCCAAGTGTGTGTTATCCAATTGATGAAAATGGTTTAGGATTTAAAAATATTAACACACTAGTTAAAAGTTTCTCCATTAAACTATGGTGGAAGCTTCAAGCAGGTAGTTCACTCTAGTCACAATTTATGTGGTCAACTCTAGATAATCATAAAATTTCCAAAACTTGGAAGAGAATTAAAGAAATACAGGATATAGCAATTCTGAACTCAAAAATACAAGTAGGGAAAGAGGATGTTTCTTTTTTGGGATTCTAGTTGGACAGCTTGTGGTCCACTATATAGGGTTTGGGATAGCAACTTAGTTATTCCTTTCCCAGATTTGACAGTATCTGAATACTTAACCAACAGACAACTGTACATCAACCCTATTAGAAACCACTTACCAGAACACATAATTACTGCACTAGGGCAAGATCAAGTAACCTTTCATGAATATGAGGATATTTTGATATGGAAACCAACTGATAATGGAAAGTTCACATTGAAAAGTGCATATGAACTTATCAAAAATAGGAGAACAGTGGTCCCTTCCTTCAATCATGTCTGGTCCTCAATTATGCCTAGGAAAGTAAGTTTCATGAACTGGAAAATGCTAAACATAATCTTACCCCTTCTGATGTATTAGAAGATCCTTCCTTTAACCCATCCTCCATTTGTTGTTTCTGTTTTGATGATGAAGAGAGTATACATCATAGTTTCAATTCTTGCATAGAAATAAAGAAACTATGGACATGGATGGATACTGTCTTCAATGTTCAGACAAAACACACTCCATACATGTGGGATAGATACTGACAGGCGCGGGCGGTCGTCGCGCCCGCGCGCCAAAAGATAATTTATAAGCCCTCAATGCTTACTCTCTACACTAGGTAGATAGTGGCAAATCGGGGTCGTCCAAAGAGAAGAGGGATTTTCCTAAGCGTCTAAGCACGCAAATGGTTGATATTAGGCTAGGAGTAAATATATATACACACACTTAAAAGCGAGTAAAGGGGGGGTTGGTTGGTTGGTTTCCTAAGTTAACAAAGATAACTAGCAATGTCAAGTGACTATGCTAATCATCAAACGAAACTAAGAAAAGGGTTTTAAACTACAAAGATAAAATGACTTGGGGGCAACGGATATCCACTTCCACATCTAATGTAGTTCATCGAATCATTCACACATTCTATCATATAGCATTCATGACCCAACGCTCACACAACCCATCTAGCAAGTACCACAACACACACACCACAAGGAGTTCTAAGTTCATGCTCGTAGATCTTCATGCAAAGGTGCTACGGAATTCGTCACGTTCCTACACCTAAGCAATTCAACCACACAAGCACTCCCTAGGCTCAAACCACTCATGGCACACATGCAGTGAAACACACCGTCAAGAATACATAAACGCCAAACAACAAATGCTTCAGGAATGAGTTTAAATCACCTATTCAATACTTCAACTACTTGTCGTGGAGACTGAACTCCTATCCTTCTTAGTTCGTAGTTTGCGAGAGTGAGTTCGACATCTCTCGTCAAACCTCACCAATGACTCCCGAGTCGCGACCACGACTCAAGGTGCCATTGGTGGCATTTAGCACGAAGGACCAACAAGCTTGTCAATGCCTATGACCACTACACCGTGACTAGGCATTAAACCAATTCATGCAATTACACGAGATTGGATGAACGTGCAACGCACATTTATCCGCGAGCATATGACTCTCTCGTTTGCTACACAAACGAACATGACGAAGAGTTCGACATCAATCACATTCGCCTAGCACATTGTCAACACACTAACACAATCAAAAGCTCTAATTCACACTCTCACATTACTAACAAGAACAGGGGGAAAATTAACCCAAATCCCCCAAACCCTAGCTAGCAATTGATACAAGCATTCATATCATCAAGCTCTCAACAACATCAATGCAATCAACAATTAGCATTCAAAGCACAATAAATGCACAATAGCAAAAACATCAAATAGATAGATAGAAATGAGTTCTTGCTACATAGATAGTGGAAGCTTCAATCCCTTGCTCCCAAGAACAAGAACTACTCTATAACAACAACAAAAGACATAATCAAACTAAGAGAAAGCTAAGAAAAGAAAAGAAGAAGAAAAACCTAGGTTTGAGCCCAAAAACCAGAGAAAGGCGGGCTAGAAAAGCTGGAGAAGAAGAGGGAAAAAGATGGTATTTATAGTGCAAAGAAAATAAAATTGATTTCTGGCCGCCCGATGGTCGCGACTCGCGAATGTGTTCGTCGCGACTCGCGACGATGCCCCGGCTCGCGATGGTGTCGCGACGGTGTCGCGACGGGAGCCAGATTTCTGCATTGTTCCTTTGTCTTCTTCATAGCTATCCCTCTCAATCTTCAAGTCTTCAACAGCTCCAAAATGGTCTTCAACGGCCTCCGGTCTTCATGTCTTCAAAGTGAGTATCCAAAAGTCTTCGAAAGTATAATCTTCAATGTCTTCCGGTCTTCGTTGCTTCCGTGTTCTTCCCTTGTCACACAAAATCCACTTAAAAGAGGTAAAAGAGTACAAAGTTGCTTTTACCTCTCCTAAGTGAATTTCAAGGTAAAACACAAGCTCTCGATAATAAAAGAGCACAAAAGTGATCCTAAATACTACTAAATAATGCGACTAAAATGGACACATCAGATACTTTCTGTACTGGAACTTGAAAACCCAGTTTCCAGATCACAAGCAACTTCTTAGGACTATCCCTTGCTTAGTAGTATGGTCTATATGGTGTTTTAGGAACAAACACTATCATGAAAATGTGAAGCCTAACATTATCAATATGTTTAGGAAAAATTTACACCTCTTCAATGAAATTATGTTAGCCTTCAAACTAAATTTTAAATGGGATTTGTCCAATGCTTTACCTAGGTTACTAATAGGCAGTCAACAAAAACAAGTAAAATTTGTTACTGTAACCTGGAAAGCACCTATATCAGCCTTCTATAAGTTAAACGCAGATGGATCATGGAAGGATTTCAGTAAGGAAGGTACTGTAGCAATCATCAGAGACTATGAAGGAAATATGTTAATAGCTGATGCTCAGAAGCTATGTAGCCCCTCAACTTTTCATGCTGAAGCAAGTGCAATCAGAACATGATTACAATTGGGAATCTTTTTGGGTATTGGTCATCTCCAGATTGAAAGTGACAATAAACTGCTCATAAAGGTGTTGAGGAAACAACTTCAGTCACCTTGGAGAACCACAGAGGAAATTAGGAAAATCTGGGAGCTTATGAAAATCATTGAAGTCACACTACATCATATCTATAGAGAAGCCAATGGAGCATCAGATTTACTAACCAAAATGGGCAGCTTAAATCAGGTAAGCACTTTCACACATTATACACAATTACCAAAAGATTTGAAAGCTATAATCATTGCGGATAAACAGGCTATACCTTCTATCAGAAGGCTCTAGCATGCCATTAAATTTTCTATTATGTTACTAATAGGGATTGTATATGACTCCGTTGTCATTATTATTTGCACGTGCATTGCTGGATGCTTTTTTGTGGAACTTGTTACTGCTGGCTTATATTTTTCTTGACAGGTACAGCTGTGGTGGACATTCAAGAGTTAATCCTGACATGGATGTAGCAGCTACACAACAGAAAGATGGGAAATGAATGGTTTCAAATCAGTACCAAAACTTTAGTAAATATCTTATGGGGAAGATATTTGCAAGGGGACACTGTGGAAGGTCACCTCTTCTTGTCAACACTGGGTTGTAGGGGTAAGGAAGTGTAAGGCCATAGTCATCCTCGACCGGGTTATAGGGTCATCTCCTTCATCGAGATAGGGTTTTAGATGAAGGCTTTGGTAACAGCTGTTTGTAATTAGCTTCCACTCTAGCTTCCACGTTATTCACTCTAGCTGTACTTTTCAATTCTTTTTCTCTAAAGGGTTTGGGGAGCCTAATATATACCCCCTCACTTAGGTGAGTTTAATTTTAAAAACAAATGTCAGCCCAATGATCATAAACAAAAATTTTCCAAACTACAATTATTAGAGAAGCAAAATAAAAATACCGTACCAACCAATTTACCAATCAAATCATGTACTATGTGTAACGAATATGTTGATAATCGATGACGTGTTACGGTAGTACCATACCATACACTTAACATGGAATGATAATGGTTTAAAAAAAACTCACCCAAGGTGAGGGGGTTTTATTAAGCTACTCAATCCAAAAATAAAACAATGATGTTCAATTGATATGACGTTTTACAATTAGAGGTAAGCGGCCTAACAAGGTTATAGAATTTAGCCTCTGGCTTATAAGCTTCCATTTCTGTTGTCTCCACCCCCAGTGTTAACAAATAGAAATTGCCTATTCCCACAATCGAGGTCTAAAATAGCTTACCACTTTTTGTCTCCAATTCTCATTGTTGACAAAAAGAGGTGGCCTTCTGTGATAGCCCCTTGCAAATTGCCTCCCCAAAGACAATTTACTTCAAGCTAGAGATGTAGAACTAGTAGCACATCATAAGCGTGCATCATCCACTCAGTGAAGCCGTCATCTTGACATATTGTGTGCCATATTGAGAGTGATCTTGATCACGAACAAGAAAACCAGGTTGCATGCGTCCCTGCCATAAACACAATACACCAGCAGTATCTTTGCAATCTAGGATGTTCTAAGATAGGGAAAGTACATAGCATCTAGATAGATTAGTCATCTGATGTCTCTCAGCATACTAACAAGATTGGGAAAGAAGTGACATACCTTTGATGAGCTTGCTAGTTTTACAAGAGAGTCCACAATGCTATTAGCCTCCCTATAGATGTGGTATATGGTATAGTCGAGCCTGCTCAACAACTTCCATATTTTCCTGATATTTGTTATGTAGTGCCATGGCACTCTGAACTCTCTTCTCACTATTTGAACAGGGATCAGAGAGTTGCATTCTATTTGTAGTGAAGAGAATCCTTCATGCAAAGCTAGCTCTAGACCTTGTTCCAGGGCTTTGATTTCAGCCAAAATGTTATTACCTTGGCCGAGATATGTGGCCTTTGCAATATGGACATGTCCCTGCTGATTTCTAACAATAAATCCAGCTCCAGCATCCCAATTTATAAGGGCAGAGCCATCTGTGTTCAGTTTATATCTCTTCGGGAGTTTCCAGTGGGTGATTGCACCTGCTCTCTTTTTCTTTTTGTACCTGTTAGGCATTTTAGCTAAAACAAGCAGATTTCTAAGCATAGACCATATAAAATTCAGATATGAGCAATGAATATGTCCTGGTATTGTATCATAACCCTTTTGATTATTTGCATAGAGTTAGGCTAAATGGATTCATGTATATATTAGTTTCTGGTACAACATATAAACCAAGTTACGATACATGGGAGGATATGAATCAGATGAGCAAATTCAGAGTCTTTAACCTCAAAGGACCAGTAAATGTAGAACCTGTCCCAAAGATATATAAAATTGTGATTTGGCAGGTTAAAAACTAAATTCATATAGTCTCATATATTCTGAATAAATCCACTAAATTTAAAAGAGTGGTGAATATAATCTGAATCTTGATCACAGAAATTGCATATAGAAGAGATATTGAGGGATAGATCTTCTAGGATATCAGGTATAGCAATTCAATAACTTCCCATTAAAGACACTACATTTTTTAGGCAGCAGTTTGGACCACAGATATTTGAAGGATGAAACTTCATCCTTTGTTTGTCTAAGGAAAGTATAGGCAGATTTTAGAGAAAAAACACCATTTTCAGATAATTTCCTAACAAGTGCGTCATCATATTCCAGATATAAGGTGGTATCATGCTCAAGGTTGTTCAGAATATGCATAGGAAGACCAGCACTTAACAAGGTAAGGAAATGACTCTTATTTGAAGTGAAATTAGCAATGGAATAATCAGGATAAGGAATGTCCGGGTCACTATTCCAAGCATCAATGAGTGGGCCAAATCTAGTCCAATTTGATATCCAAAAGGATACCTTCCTTTCCCAACCTGCACAAAGGAGTTAGTGAAAGCAATATCTGAAATTATCTTTATCCTTCTCCATGTTCTAGAGACTTTTAAGTAACTTGACATAGACCACACGACCTTAGACCATAAAGATTAATTTAGTTGAAGCTTCCACCAGAGTTTAAATGAGAAGCTATCAGTCATGGTATGTAGATTTTTAAGGTCGATACCATTCTCCAATTCAGGATAACAAAGATTAGGGTAAGATCTCCAAATTTTTTGGTTCCCATCCTTGTTATTTGAAATCCTATAAAAGAATCTAGCAAATAGTTTGTGCACCTATCAATCATCCCTCATGTGGGTTTTATAACTATAATTAAGTGTAAGGGAATGGCTGACAAAACGTGTTTGATTAAAACCATCCTACCGGCTTGATTTAGAGAGTTAGTTAGCTAGGATAAGATTTTAGAGGATACAAAGTCAATCACAGATTCAAAATAAATGTTTTTGCACCTTTCAGTAAACATAGGGCAGCCTAGGTACCTGAAGGGGAAGCTACTTGATATCATACTTGTTTCATTTAACAAAAAAGTCCTAATACTTGGAGGTGCATATTTTGAGGGATAGAAGAAGGATTTGTCAAAGTTCACCTTTTGACCTGTAGCTCTTTCAAAGGTTTTATGAAAGCAAATGAGAGTTTTAAGACCAGCTTTTGAAAATTTCATGAAAATTGATGTGTCGTCTGCAAAAGAGAGGTGAGTTACTTTGATCATAGAATTTGGCAACTTGTAAAAGTCCATATTTGCATATTGAAACAAAAAATTCAGGTTCTTCGAGAAGGCCTCAGCCATAAGGATAAACAAGAAAGGAGACAAAGGATCTCCTTGCTTGAGTCCTATTGGGTTCCTATTGAAGATTGAGTCCTAATGTTGCCCATACTCACATCCACCAAAGAGTTTTTAAAACCAATTTTGAGGAGGATTTTTGCAAGAAAAAAATTTTGAAATCAAAACAATCAAAACAGAGGCAATTGCTTTAAGGATGGGAGTACCATTTAAAAAATCCTTTACAACAAGCAATAAATCATCCTTAATTATATTCTAGCAATGTTTAAAGAAAAAACTTGAAAAGCCACCAGGGCCAGGTGTCGAGTCGCTGTCCATTGAAGAGATTATGTTGAACAATTCTAAGCAAGTGGTTGGTTCCATCAAATTTGCATTCATTTCATCTCTTACTAAAGCTAGAACATTTTATAAAAGGACAGTTGTATTCACCCCAGGGGGATCAAGCAATTCATCAGTAAACAAAGAAGAATAAAAAAAGTACATCTTCCTTCCCAATTTTATTCTAACCATCTATCCAGTTATCTTGGGAATCCTTAATGGAAGCAATATGTTGTTTACTGTTCTTAGCCTTCACTTTGTTGTGGAAAAATTTCGTGTTATTATCTTCTTCTTTAAGCCATTTAACATGTGATTTTTGTTTCCAAAACATTTCTTGTTGGGACAAGGCTTGAGTTAGTTATGCTTTAGCCAAATTGTAAGATGTTAGATTAGTGGGATTATCAAGGTTTTGTAGCTCCTGTTAAGCTTTTAGAAAGTTTTCTTCAGAAGCTTTTACTCGATCAAAAATATTCACAAAAACATTTTTTTCCACAATTTTAGAGCTGATTTTAAGTTCTTTAACTTAAAATAAAATTTCTTCATGCCAACAAGGTTAGTCTCTATATTCCATGCATCCAAGACAAGTTTAGAGAATGTATGGTGACTGGTCCAACGGTTTTGAAACCTAAAGGGTTTAGGCCCAGTTCTAATGTTGTTTGAGTTAATGGTTAAGATTAGAGAGGGGGAATGATCTGATTGTTGTCTAGCAATAACCTTTATAGAGGAAGATGGAAAATCATCAAGCCAAAGATTATTGGCTAAGCCCCTATCAAGTCTTTTCCATACACGACCCTTAGGTCTCATACTTATCCAAGTGAAAAAGCTACCTGAAGTGGGAAGATATGAGAAGTTATAGGAATTTGTGAAGTTGTTAAAATATGTTATACATGCTGGCTCAGGTATCGATGGCCCAAGGTATCCAAGTGAAAAAGCTACAGGAATTTTTCTTTGCTGCTTCAGTGCTACCCTGTGAATTTCATCTTTTTCTTGAGAACCTGCAACTTGTAAGAGGCTATCGAACCTATTCTTGGAAAAAAGAAGATTAGCATATATTTTTCCAGGAGAAAGTTCAGTGGATATAACACATTCTGCATTCAAAGTATTTCCATTTCTTATGCAAGAATCTGTATTTAACAACTTTAAAGCATTGTTGCTACCATTCTTAGAGCCTAATGACAAAAGTGGTTCTAGACCAGCATTAATCTCTATAAAGTCACTATTCTGGATAGTATTATGCATAGGCTCATTAGTTTTTTCCCTTACAACAATTGAAACAAGAGCTAAAATGGTCTCATTAAGCGCAGAATCTGTTTCATTGATTATTACTGATTCAGTGTGTGATGATTCATGCATATTTGGAATTTGATTAAGTGCAAAGGAACCTGATTCATGTGCAAAAAAATTATTGCTGATATTGATTTGTGATTGTGGAAGAGAAGGGGTGGCCGGTACTATCTGTGTAGGAGCTGAAATTGGTTCAGCCTAGTGCTTTTCTTCTAGTGCAGTGTCACCTTACTGGTTCAGTGACATTTTGGTTTTTTGGTGTAGTGTAGGAATTGATTCTTTGATCGCTTCAGCATTCTTAACACTAAAAGTGTCAACCCGAGTTTTCTTATCAACTGGCATCCATACCTTTCTCGTGTTGGAACCTGCAAAACATTAGTGCCGTTCTTTTCCAAGGAGGCATTCCCAATTGCAGGGTTAGTAAAATCAGTTTGTATCAAGTTCTTTTCCTTCATTAATAGACCAGATGAGGAGGGTTTAGCATTTTTTTCAGCTCCTTTTGTTTCATTATAACTAGGCCTCCAAAGGAATGTTTTTTATTAGAGACTAGGTCAACTTTGCAATTGGATTTCAGGTGTCCTAGTTTAAAACATTTGGAGCAATAATAAGAAATTCCTTCGTACTCTAGATATTGCCAAAATATAGAATCTATGTAGCTGATCCATATGCGTTTTGATAAAGGCTTAGTAACATCTAATTCAACACACACTTTCGCTACGTGTGGCCTGGTTCTATTGGGGGTTCCTTTATCTACTTTAATCGGAAAACCAACCAGATTTCCTAATGAAATCATGACATATTCATAAAAAAATTTTTGAGGGAGGTCATATATAGCAATCCATACTGGACAACTGGAGAGTCAGAGTTTGGATCAAATTAGGGGCTCCATTTAGTGATGCGAATTAAATATGCCCCAGAGTTACAAACCTTCTGCATCCAACACCTGTAATAATAATAATAAGGAAGAGTAAAATGGATTAGTACTTTGCAATTGTCTAGCAGAAAGATATCGTGATGCCCTTTGAAACCGGCAGTTCGGAAGTCTCGACTCAGCTTATCTAATTGAGGACGGGATCTAGAAAATTTTCTGACGAGGGTCTATCTTAATGGAGCTTCAAGTTTTGCGCACTTGTCTACTATGAAGTTCATCCCAGGTTCCCCTAGGTGATCAACTCTGGGCTTTGGAATGAAGGGACCTCTAGTAGAAGGCTTCGCGATGGCCGGATTGTTCATAGGGAACATAGCGTCTGGAAAACCTGAGTTTCGAACACAGAGTCAACGGTAAGAAAATTGTCTCCGGAATTTGAGGAGGAAGATGATCGCCTCAGAGCCAAGTCTCCGAAATAGTATATTTAAGGACGGTAATGATATTGAGAAAATATTACCATAGTACTATCGTACTGTACCACACAACTATATATATATAACTAATATTATGTAAAATTTGAGATTTTATTTAGTAAAGATTTAGTCATTCATTATTATTAAAATCAATAGCAATAATTTGAAATATGTCGCCTATATTTTGGTTCCAATATGTTGGATATAGGAAAGAGTTTAAATTATTTTTATTAATAATATTTCTTTAAAACTGATATTTTTATATTAAGTCTAACAAAAATAAATTAAAATAATAATTTTCTTTTATAGTTTATAACTTACTACTATAGTTTTTAATGTGATGTTATCTTACCATATTATTATTACTAAAGAACATTTAATTTTCTTAATTATGCTTATGCAATAGAAATTTTAATTATTTTTAGTTTTAGTTTTTTTTGCATAAAAAATTAAGGCAAAGTCTTAGGAAAGACGGTCTTTCCATAAGCTTATGGAAAGACGGGGTTTGATTAGAATAATAAAAGGTAAAAGGTGTTAGTTGCAATATTAAAGTTTTAGTATGAAACATATAGTAGTTATAAAATTTATAACACGGTTCATGCAACCCGAAAATTTTATCTTAATTTCTTCTAATTTACACTTTAAACCTTGGTCTTTCCATAACTTATGGAAAGACCGTCTTTTAAGAGACGGACTCAAAAATTAATTCATTATATTTCAAATTTGGTGGTATTCTACCATACTATATCGATACCAACCGAATTTTTGGTATACCGATGTGTTGATATACCAAGAATTTTGTATGGTATTGGTTTTTACATATAATATACCGACATTATTGGTATGGTACATGGTATTAGTAAAAAATGATGGTAACCATACCAAATCCACTCCTGGATTAGACTAACTTTTTGGTCGAGAGTTGTCATAATTTGCTTTGATGATATCTATTACTCCTTCTCAATGATCTTTAAATTGATTATTCTATGTTCTTTGTTTAAAGAAATTAAGTAATGTCGGTGAAATAATGATTTCCCATAGTGATTATCGTATTGCTGATGAGAATAAATAGAGTACAAAAGAAGGCTAGTACTAGTATAACTCTAATCTAGTCAACAACTCTATCTATAATATAATCAAATCTAATTAACAGCTTGACTCATTTTAACACCCCACTCCAAGCAAAGCGTCGGATGCTCAGTGACGCAAAGATTGGATCTGAAGAACTCGAACAGCGGACGAGAGAGCCCTTTGATGAAGATGTCCACTATCTGAAGAGCAGTAGGAACATGAGCAACATGCAACTTGCCAGAAGAACCCAACTCTCGAACAAAGTGATAGTCGATGTTGATGTGCTTCGCCCGCTTGTAAGCAACTAGATTATGAGCTAAGAAGATGATGCTACTGTTGTCACATAACAGTGCAGAGATCCAGCAAGCGGGAAACGAAGATCACGAAGCAAATGAGTCAGCCAAACAACCTCAGAAGCTATGTTGGCAAGGGCATGATACTCGAACTCCGTACTCGAATGAGAAACAGTGGGCTGTTTCTTAGCACTCCAGGAAACAAGGTTTGCTCCAAGAAAAACAACATAACCATATGTGGATCATCTGGTCTCTAGACTGCGAGCCCAATCTGTATCAGAGTAACTCAAAAACCTCAGGAGAACTGGCTAATTGAAATTCAAGGCCAAAATAAAGATTTCCCCAAACACATAGAAGAATCTGAATAACCGCTGCAAAGTGATCATCACAAGAATCCTGAAGATACTGACTGACTGTGTTGGCCATAAAGGCCAAATCAGGATGAGTGATCGTCAGATACTGCAGAGCCCTAATAAGAGAGCGATAAAGTGTCGAATTTCAAAAAGCATGATTGGTGGAGCTGTGTAACTGTGATCCCGAGACAAATGTAATCTAGATTGGTGTAGCATCTGACAATCAGGCTCAAGTAAGAATATCCCTGGTGTACTTAGCTTGGCCAAGAAGTAAACCCGAAGCTGAGGGTGTAATTTCCAAGCCAAGAAAGTAGTGAAGAGTGCCTAAATCCTTAACAGCGGACTCTCGATGTGTCCGATCAATGAACTTCCGGAGCAGAAGCGGGTCGTTGCCTCTAAGGATAATATCATCAACGTAGACCAACATATACAATAGTGATGATCCCTAAGATAAAACAAATAGTGAAGTATCAGCAGAACTGCAGACATAACCAAGCTGAACTAGATAAGTACTGAAACGCTGGAACCAGGCCCACGGAGCTTGCTTAAAACCATAAATGGCCTTCTGCAATCTACAAACATAGTCTGGGAGAAAAAGATCCTTGTACCCAGTGGGGTGTGCCATATAGACCTGAGCATCAAGAACGCCATTAAGAAAGGCATTCTTAACATCCAGCTGATGAAGTGGCCAGGAACGCATTGTAGCAATAGCTAGAACAGTACGAACTTTGGATGCTTTGACCACTGGACTGAAGGTATGGTCAAAGTCAAACCTTGGAATGTCAAGAATGCACCACAAGCCTAGCTCTATGATGCTCAATAGTGCCATCTAGTCTATACGCCAGTCAATAAACCTATTTGGAGCTAACACTATTAACATCCAATGGGCGAGGCACTAAATCCTAAGTGTGTTGTCCACGAAGGGCTGCCATCTCATCATCCATGGCAGAAACCCAAGCCAGATCCTAAAGAGCAATGTGGTAATCTGTGGGCTCTGACTAAGCAAGTAAGGTAGCAGTAAGACCGTGAGCAACAATATCAGAATAATCTTTGCACTGAATTTCCCAAGCCTCCAATCGAGTAGCCATAAGATTGATGCAGAGCCAAGGTGGAGAGACCAGATGAGTTGTCACAGCTGGCAAAGGGACCGGTGAGGTGGACGATGAAGGGGCTGATGAATTGGATGTGCTGGACGGTGAACCAGGTGTGCTGGTCGATGGTGAGATGCACGGAGCAGGATGCGTCCAAGCAGCCACTGGATGGTCTAAATCGGCAAAATAGATAGAACA
Source organism: Rubia yunnanensis (assembly GCA_037428765.1). Lineage (NCBI taxonomy): Eukaryota > Viridiplantae > Streptophyta > Magnoliopsida > Gentianales > Rubiaceae > Rubia > Rubia yunnanensis. The sequence goes on from CM075067.1 coordinate 77,506,419, forward strand.
TGGTGTAGTAGTCAGTGAGGACAATAGGATTGATGAGTCATGAGGACCGGCAACTAAAGTGACAAGCCAAGCAAGATGAGATGTCATCGTGGAAGAAGTAGGAATATTAGTTGATGTATCAGTGGGATCTAACAAAGTAGAAACATCCAGAGAGAACGGAGATACTGAAGTAGAACCATCGACATAAGGGAAGAAATTATCGTCAAACCGAGCATGTCTAGTGACATATATCTTTCCCGACATAGGATCCAAACATCGATATCCCTTGTATTGGGAGTCGCACCCAAGAAAGATATAGGGAAACTGCAAAGAGCGAGTTTGTGAGCTGTATACGGACAAAGATAACGGTACACACGATAATGAAATACATGAAAGTTTGTGTATATGGAAACCCGACCATTAACAACTTCATATAGTGATCGTCCGCCAAGAACCGGAGTCGGCATCTGATTTATGGTATAAGCGGCTGCAACAAAGATGTGAGGCCAGTGGGAGAGAGGGACATGAGAATGGTACAACATAGACAAGCCCATCTCAGAAATGTGGCAGTGCTTGCGCTCAGCCCGACCGTTCTGCTCAGGAGTATACGAGCAATAAATCTGTTGATGAATGCCCTTTTTCTGAAAGTGAGAGCGTAAGTGACCACTTACGAACTCAGCCCCCCCATCACTATGAAACACTTTAATGGTGGAAGAAAATCGTTTCTCCACAAAAGCCTCAAACTAGCGATAGACATCCCAAAAATTAGATTGCTGCGAAGTGGGTAAAACAATGAGAGTTGGGAATAATCATCAAGGAAAATGACATAGTAGGAGAAACCACCAGCAGATGAAATAGGAGAGGGCCCCATAAATCACAATGAACTAGATCAAGTACTCTAGCATCACGTTTATCATTTGAATGAAAAGATAAATGTTTCCCTTTAACCTTTTCATACGCATCACAAAGGGTAGGTTTTGGCAAAACCGATAAGACAAATAAAGATCTAGAAGCACACAAACCAAAAATGATGGAATGCAGAACATGACCAAGTCTAGCATGCCAAATTTCAAAAGACGCATGTGACTTATTCGATTCCACGGTAGACAACAAAATAGATGCACCATAATCTAAAATATAAAGCCCATTTTTGCTATGACCATGACCCAAGGTTTCACTACTGATTTTATGTCGAATAATAAATGAACGATCATTAAAGCAGACAACAACATTTAAATCTCGAGTTAATTTGCTAATCTAATTCAAATTTTTAGTGATATCAGGCACAATAAACACATCATAAAGAGACATGGATTTAGAAATTCGAGAATCACCAACATGAGTAATTGGGAGTTGAGAACCATCACCAACATAGACTCAGGCAGAACCAATATAAGGTGTCACACAATCAACAGTAATAGGACACGATGCCATATGTTTTGTGGCGCCAGAATCCACAATCCACTTCAAGCCATGGTGCTTAAACTTTGAGAAACCACCAAAGTAAGTCATAAGGACAAAAAAGGAGAAGATAATAAGCCTAAATTGCTGGGTGCGTGAAGGACACACGAGAAAGGACTACGGGCACATGAAGGAGACGAGCAAGAGGGCTGCTGGGCTCGAGTGACGGGATGCACGTGTAAGGTCTGCGTGCGCGTGAATCTCATGCTCCTTGTTGAATGAGGGCGCCGATCGTGAGCTTTTTGCTTAATAGAGACGGTGGTCTGTATACGTGATGAACGGAGACGTTGGCTAGTATATAAGAAGAACTGAGATGCTGGACTTTGGACGATTTCTTGGAGATTATAGACGAAGAGAACTATTGTGGGAACGCTGTTGGAGGAGACGAATCATGACACCGAAGACTGAAGATCGGCCGGAGACTGAAGATCAACCAATTTGGAGAAAAAATACCGTCATTGCCAGAGACTGAAGATCGGTCTTTGTGGAACTCGCCAGAAAAATGAGAGAGATGCCGAAAAACACTGGATGATTGGACGGAAACTGCTGCTGGAGGTCGCCCAAAGTTGGCCTTAATTTGACTGGCAGATCACCGGAATTTGGTGGTAATCAGTCGGAAAAGAGAGAGAAGGGGAGGCGGCGAACGAAATATAAAAATTTTAGGGTTTAGTGTTAGGATCAGAACTTGCTCTGATACCATGAAAGAAAAATTTCCCGTAATGAATATCGTATTATTGACGAGAATAAATAGAGTACAAAAGAAGGCTAGTAATAGTATAACTCTAGTCTAGTCAACAACTCTATCTATAACAGAATCAAATCTAATCAACAACTTGACTTATCCTAACAGTAGGGAGGGTCTATTAAATGTGGTTCTACCAGATCAGAAAAATTACTTTGTAGGTGATTTTTTTGTTGATGAATCGTCTCTACGATGAGAGTTTATAGGGTTTCCATCCCTTTTTTTTATTAAGATCAATTTTTCACTATGTTCGATTACAACATATGATGTGGGATAAACTCATTTACACTGAGATGCTAGTTAAAAATTACAATTCTAATCCAAAACCTTAGTGACTAAAACAAATATACATAAAGTCAATGTTTGATATTATGCTACTAAGCAAAACTCTATGTGACAAGGAGATGGGCACACAAAAGATAAGTGGTTCCCACTGTATAGCCATAGTGTAGCCACAAAAGTATCGAACCGGGACTACCATCACAATCCAGCACAAAAGTATCAAATAAAATGCATGCAAAATGATTCATTCACACTTATGATGAAACATTTAAGGCATTAAAAAAGGCAAATAAAGCTCCCCAACTAAAGATCCTGTCTGTCTCTGTTTAACTAGTTGAGACCATTTCCCTAAAATAGGAGACTAAAACTAGTCATTTTAATTGCCAAAAATATCTTTTGTCGATGTACAGAAATCACTCATAATACGTAGAATTATGTGTAACTTTACCCCCAATAGGCTCTACAGAACTAATTTAATCGAACTAACAATATAATTGGCCTAAGTATCCTAATGGATCAAAGTCTACAAATCTGATTTAAATCCTCAGAAATAGCAATACCGCCAGAAGTTCATTGTTTTAACAACTTTGACTCAGATTTCTCCTTACCATTTCTTTAATTATCAAATCTGAAGTTAAACAAATTTTACCAGGCTCGGGCTGCCCGAATAACAAGCATTTACAAACACAAGTCTTTCTCGATACTTAAACCAAAAAACCATTTTAAATGTTGCCCCTTTTTAAAACTGAAAAATGCAAAAACTTAAAAGAAATACAATTAAATGAAATAAAAAATACATAAATTAAGAGCCTCTGACCTTGAAAATATTAAAATGAAAAGTAAAAAAAGTATCCTCCAATAGGACCTTTCAGGAAAATTTACGAGAAACAGGTGAGCTCGCCGGAGAAGTTTCTCAGCTAGATCTAGTACCATAGTCATGTAGAGTGCACTGGTGGAAAAGACATCGGCATGTTAAAAGATCGGGAAACTCAACGTCGTCATCGCAACTCTGACCCACAACAAGAGGCCGTCGTGTTGCTCCGAATTAGTCTGAATTAGACCAAGTATCGCTGAGTTTGCCAAGTTAACATTGAGTCCACCGAGTCAGATCTCATTTTGACTATGAACCATGATATGAATCTCCTTGCGAAGACTCCAGATTGCAAAATTTTGAAAAGCACTCTTAACAAAGATTGATCGAAACACCCTCTTGAAATCAAAAAGACATAGACAAAGTCTAGTCAAGAACACAACTTTATGAACTTCACTAACACAAGGGACTAATTCTCATGAACCTAAGCACTAGTTGCACCAAAATTAAAACAAAGAATCCTAACTGTTCTAAGCACTAATCTTAAATGGACAAAGCTAACGGTTTAGTTCTTAACAAGCAAAGAGTGTGAACTCAAATTCCAATATTTGATTGATAAAAGTGTGTCTAAAATTCGTGGATGGCCTCCTTATTTATAGGGTATAGTTCGACCAGTACAAATCACAATGAAGATAGGATTTGGTAATTCTCGTCAGAAATTGGAAAGCCTCATGGAAGCTTTCAGAAGCTAAAATTGTATCGAACTAAAATGCCTAAAATAAAGAGTGATGTGGCCAAATTCATCAAGTCAAAATCTTGAATGGATATTTTCGTATCTAATCTTACCAAAATTAATCCAAATCAAATCGAAACTGAATATTCTAAACCCTAAAATAAGGCATGGCCGAAATTAACTCTTCCAACGCCAACATGGCAAAGTTAATGAGCCTTATTCTAAAATAAGATACAATAAAATGATCATACTACCTCATTAAACACCCTAGTGAGAAAAAGAATATAGTGTTCTTCATGATGTCTTCATTATTTCGAAACTCTTGAACCATTAATCCAAGACTTTTTCAATTTGGTTTTCAACTCTTCATCATGAATATGATCAATTAAAGCATTCACCGCCGCATCTTTAATCTTCGTTCTTTCCCTATTCATAGGACTAACCATGTTGCTTAGAGGATCTCGAACATTACCATTAAAGTTTTGATCAAGTATAGGCACGCCCGCTGACACAGGAACTAGCACGCTGGTTGGCACGGGCATTGACACAATATATGCTGGTGGCACAACTCGTGTTGCTAGAGCTAGCATGCCAGATAAAGCTAGCACGGATGATGGCACAGCTTGTGCAAACCATGTAGCCTCCTGATTCATATCAAATTAGCTCGGTCGAACTCACCGAGTCAGATCTCCTATCGAACATAACTCAGCCATCTTGACTCAGCTCACTCAACTTCCTCGGACTTAACTCAGCTCGCTGAAATGGCCATAACTCAGCTCGCTTGGACATGACTTCGCTCGACTCAAATCTATGGCTGAATTAGACCCTGTGCGTGAATCTTTGCATCAATTCATTATACAAAGCTTCAAATAATTGCTTTAGAACTTGTCTGTGTAGGTCCGTGATTTAGCAGTCTTTGCTCAGAAACTCGGAACACGAGAGCCGCTTGAGGAACCGGCACTGCTGAGAACCACTTGGACCTGAGAAAAGCTCAAAGAATTGCTCTGAAACTCATATGTGAATAAGTGAAACTGCTCAACAAACCGCTTGGGCAGAGACGAAAAGCTCAGAACCCTCACTACTGGTGCCGTTTGGAACTATCGCTACCATTCATATCTGCTCAGAAAGCATTGCATAGCCTCCAGTTAGGTCGAGTAGAGGGGTTAGGGATGTTGGGGAGGGTGGGATTGGGGTGGAGCCGTCGGAGGTGGTGGTTTGTTGGCGCCCCCCCCCCCCCCCTCCCCCCTCTTAGAGGTATAATGGAAAAAAAGGTGAAGTCTTTTTTGGAGTTTGTAGTTAACTTATTTGGCTCTGCCTTTGATCGCAGGCAAGAACCACCTTTAATCATGCTCAATTAAAGGAAATTTTTTTCCGCCTTTGTCCGGAGGGTAAAACTGCCTTTTTTAGGTTCCAAATTCTGAATCGCATTCCATCCAGCCTGTTCTTCAAACTGGTTCTGAATTAGAAACCTAATCATGGTTCCGATTCCAGAATCTGTATTATGGTGCAAACATTGATCTTATTTTCATATTAATTTTTACTATAGGTTATGAATTTTGGAATCTCAATAGAATCTTTTTATTTCCAATCTCGAGGCACATTTTGGTTCCTCTTCTACTTATTGACACAATTACTTTGATTTTATTCATTTTATAGGTTCCAAGGATGGAATTTTTTTGGCCCCTTATGTTTCGATTTTGGATCATTATTGGGAGCACGTTGTTGGAATAAGTTGTAGTCAAGTGCATATTCCATTAAATAATAAGGTGGGAATTAGTCGTGAATCACATAATAAGTTTTACATTACATGACATATTTTGTGTACACAAAAAAAATCAATAGAAGAATCAATACTAGAAAATATCTACAGATTGGAATAGATATCCCATAATAGCTATTCCGCACAATACATGTCATGCAAAATAAGTTTTGCCTTATACCCCTTTGTTAGGATTTCCAAGAGTTACAGATCGGACGTGTACAAGATGCCTAGCCAAGAAATTTCTTGTTGTGTTGATATCCTATTGTGAGTATATATTGGAGTCTTTGTGGAAAATATTGAGGCCATAAAACAATAAGATATTATTGCTTGACACAATAAGCCTAATTTTTTAATAAAAATATTCAATTAAAAACAGAAAACTCACTAGTGAACTACATGATCAATGATTGGAGAATTAATTTATGAGAAATGCACACCTTGATTTGAACCATGCCTAAGCTTTTAGGATATGTATCATCACTTTCATGATATGCGATTTCCAAAATATTTAGGAACAACGCGGAGAGTTCAAAGTGCAACCAATCCATCCAGTAAACATGCTTAGTATCGGGAAAACTAAATATTAATTGTCAATGGTCCTTATACACATGTGGTCTATATAGTGTTACAAACTGATGGGTAGTCCATTCAGGCAAACTGCTTGCTCACTCCTTGAATCTTTTTCACCTGCAAAACTTATTCGGGAAGTGATCCTGGGAGGAAAGCTCTGACGATCAAGTCAGTTTTCTCTCCTAAGAATTGGAATTTCTCAAGATAATTACGCTTACCTGAGCTCCTCTTGAGCTTGCTGTATTTATAGACTAACATAGTTATGGTTCCTTGTTTTTTGGAGCTGAGATCGTGGGTGGCACCATGATCACCACGTTCTGTGTTCCTGGTTTTTGTGTTCGTCGTTCTTTCCACATTTTTCGGCCCACATTCTCTGTAGTGAGTGGAAGTTTCCTATGTAAGTAATTGACAGCTTGGGCTGAAAAGGCATCGCTTCGTTACTGGATGCAAATAGGCTGGGCATACAGACGTCAGCCTCTTGATCTCTGGGCCATATATACACCATAAGCCCCCCTAGCCATAAAGTCTATACTACACGAAGCTATAGCCACATTCATGAGCTGCTTGTTCGAACTTATTATTTCACCTCGAATGTAATAGTGCATTCGCTGTCACTGCGATGTGAATTTCTCTTGGTAAGTGTTGTATGCTTCTTGGCTATGTATTCCAGCTTGATTAAAACACACATTCATTTGAATTTCAAACTTTTGAGTGATTTCATAGTTGTTACAATTGAGGCCGAGAATCGCTCCTTTGGATTCGCTGTTCACTCCACAATTTGCTCCTTTGTATTCGCCGTTCACTTCACTATTATCTCCTCAATTGTTTTGGTTTCCTTTTCTTATAATTACATTGAATCTTGTGCTTTAAAATATTTTACTATTTAGTGTACTACTTCTGCGGCCTTCTCGAATTTCCATAAAGGTAACATAGTTTTGTCAGGCCATCATGATTATGGATTATTCCCCTTTTGTCATTTAGCTCTTCATCTTCTATAATTAACTCCTCATATACATTCAAAGTCTTTCATCTTCTTCCATCTTCTTTATTGCTCTCAAATTTGTCTCATCTTCCGTGCTAAACTAGTAAGTTTTCCCCTGTCTTTCTTTGTATACTCTAATTCGACCTATCATGGTCTTAACCTTGTAGAGTATTATTTATGTAGTGTAAATTGTTTTCATTGTAATTGAGGTGGTTTGTTGTTTTTCTTCTTCGGCGCTGTATTTATGCCCTGAATCTTGGCCGGAATTATCCTTCTTGGCCTTTGTTGTTTTATTTGACACCATCTTTGTCTGGATTTTAGGGATTTTGAACTCTACAATGTTTGCCTCTAACGATGTTGGAGTCTCTGCGCCAAATGTCTGTGAGATCGGTGTTGACTCCAGAGAGGATTTTGACCTCGCCTGCTCTTCAATCATCAGTAGCCTCCTCACCGACTCTTATGTTGAATATTTGAAATACAACTTCCCTTTTTAAAAGTTGTATGGCCTTAAGGCCCCTGCAACGCCTGAGAGTGTTTGCACTCCGCCATCTGGTTATATTTCCTGTTATCTAGACTACCTTAAGTTCAGGCTTTCATTTCCTTTTCCCCAACATGTGTTGGGTCTGCTTTCTCACTACAAAGTTTCGTTATGTCAGCTTTACCCTAAAGCTGCTTCAATTTTTTTTTCTTCTACAATATATGCAAAGCTGCTAGTATTCTTTTTTCTATTGATATAT